>OZ020551.1:43473586-48840208 GCA_963971465.1 Lepidochitona cinerea | reverse complement strand
GTTATCTCCCTGGAATAAATTGTGATTGCAAGTAGCTCCCCTGAATTCCTGCTGTTGGTAACAATCTTTAATATGAATAGACGACCTATGTGGGATGGTTGCCAGTTACCAACGGAAGGTCATGGGTTTCCATAGAGCCCGGTTTCCTCGCACAATAAAACTGGCAACGCCGCCATATAAGTGAAATAATCTTGAGCGCAGCGTAAAACACCAAACAATCAATCAATTTAATATGAATAGATGAACGCGGGCGTTAAGATCCCTTTAAGGGATCTCTTGTTATTATTCTCTTACACTTAGCTAGAGCTATTGTTAGTTACATCGCACATTTAAACACTGGCAGCTATTGAAAACGCCCCATGGAACCTATCCCAGTGGCCCGCTCCAAATGAATCGGATCAACATGGAACGTCGCCATTTTGCCTGTTTTCGTCAACATGACTCTACATTTTCGTTACTAGTTTAACGTTTTCTCAAATTCAAAGTATATATTCACGTACAGCGTGATGTCAGGATTTTTATATTTATCTGATAGCTTTTAAAAATGTTACCCTAGAACGTACGCGAAAATCCCTGTGCTATGTCCGGTAAAGTCGTACGAGGTCTATCTTAGCCACGTCTTAAGGAGATCTCGCGAGAATACGATTGGACGTTCTCTTTCACTTCATTTGGAATGTTAATGCAGATGTTTCTGGAATAGATTTACCAATGTTCAGTGCAAAGACACATCAGAAGCAGTTTAACACGGTCTTAAGGAGGACAAAACAAATTCAAGCATACTCCAGAAACAATTGAATGTTTTACGTTTTTTGTATTTTTGTCGATAAAAGGTGCATCTATAAGCTAATATTCATCCAAAAGCCAACACTATTGCAAACAGATCAGTATTTGACATATATCCGCCAACCAAAACGCCAACACAATGTTAACGCTTAAAACATGCTATAACAGAAACTTCAATCAACCAAGAAAATACATTTGAAATCAAATCACATTATGAATATCTGTTGAAAGTTGCCCTTGAAATAATCCAAATTCAATTGTATTATTGATATTATTGGTTATTGCGAAAGAATCTGAGAACCCCCTGTATAACCTTCCATCATTCCAGTGACCATTACCAAATAAAGATGCCATTCCAATCAGTAGCATTGATGTGATCTGGACATAATCAGGGAGCCAAGAGAGGGATCAAAATCATGTTGTTATCAGTGAGAATTATCATACACCACATTAATATACATACACAAGGAGCACAGGTGGAACAGAATGCATCAGACTTTACAACTCAATCTGTTTATTTTGAAATTAAAAGCTGTCAATTTCACATAGCCACTTAACAATAAAACCAACAGCTGTTCTCTAATATATTCTAAAGCATACACATTATCCATTTCCTTAAATTTAATAATTTTTTTTGATGTTTGGGTAATTTGCATCCTTATAGATTTTGAGTGCGCAAACGTTTGAAGATTTATACCTGTACTAAAAGGATTATTGTTTTCGAAGTTAAATGTGGGCTTTCAGAAAATTTAATAATGAAGATGAATTTTGTAATTATGATGAGGCTATTTTGCATGTTAGAAAACTTTTATTTTCACAAGACTTATTTCTGTTTTGATTCTTCAGAAATAAAAACTAAAAGCATCATTGGAATTTTAATGCAGATGTTTCTTGAATAGGTTTACCTACGTTCAGAGCGAAGGCACATCAGAAGCAGTTTAACACGGTCTTTAGGAGGGCAAAACAAATTTAAAAGGTCTCCAGAAACTACTCTTTAAACCTGTTTTTCTTTGTGTATTTTTGCAGATAAAAAGTGCAGCTCGATAATATTCATCCAAAAGCCAACACTATTGCAAACAGATCAATATTTGACATATATCCGCCAGCCAAAACGCCAACACAATGTTAACGCTTAAAACATGCTATAACAGAAACTTCCACCAAGAAAATACATTTGAAATCAAATCACGTTATGAATATCTTAGGTGGTAGATTGGGAATGAATTGGTTGCTATGACAACTAGTTGTTATGATGTCATAGGAAGAGAACATGAGAAAGAAATGTGTTTTAGGCGGAGAGGTTAGCGAGCCCCTTTGGGTTTCCTTGTAACATCAATCAAAAACATCTGAGACAGTTATTGGTCATTTCTAACAAACAAACTGAGGTGGCGTAGAATTCCATTGTCTCCTACAGGAAAATGTAATCAATCACAGACTTCATACAAAAGAGCTTCCCTACTGTGTCTAAACGTGGAAAACATCTCAATAATGAGCCAGCTATTCTGTCCATGTTCAAACCTTGTCGCTCAATACGTATATTTGTCTGAAAAGAATTCCCAACGGAAGTAGAATGTTGTTTTCTTTGCTGGCAATTTTGGATGTATCGTAATTTAATGGACTAAGGAAATCGTTGGGTAATTTTCTCAAGAACTGTAAACTATGACTTATTTGTTGATACAACTCTCTAAATAAGGCCGTTAAAGTGAGAAAACTGTCTTACTCTTTGTTTATCTATGGAAATCAAATTTACCTAACCCGAGGATATTCAATTATTGTAGCAGGATAAGATAAAGGATTGTCATTTTACTTGATTGAATAGAAATAAGAAATATAGATAATTTATTATATAACAACACCAACAGCTACAGGTCGTGCATGCTCAGTTCAAGTCTAGTGTTTCAGCTACAAAACTCTTCTATTGCACAGCTATTAAAGGCCCACTTGCCGCCGTAGCCTGTTAAAATTTGCTAAGAAAACCAATTTACATGAGCTTAGTACGACTAATACCACTAAACTTAAACATAGGACACATAAAACATGTCTAGTTAGCTTTAGAATGTAGAAATGGGGTGAAAAACAAACGAAGAATCGAAGCCTGATTACAACAACAACGATCAGTGTCGGTCAAATTTCGTGTTGGATTACCCTCATTTCAAGCCTTTTTATCTGTGGTTTACACTCAAACAATTATCAGCAGGCTTTTCCAGTCGCTGTTAACCGATTGTCAGTCTGTATTTCTCAGATAAATAGGCCTACGTAAAATTACACTGTGCCGTTAGTTCACTCACTCGACTGAAACATAAATGCGCCCCAGCGAGCAGTTCGGTTTGTTTACGTTCCGGGTACCTAACAATTCCAATTTTCAAATTCAAATTAAAAATACAAAGTGACGTCCAAACTTTTAAATTTTGGTGAAAATAGAAAGTTCCTTACTTATATTGTCTGGGAAAAATACAGAAAACGGTCTTTCTTGTTTAATGTAAACAATATTCCTGAATTTCGCGGCAAGTGTGCCTTTAAAGAATTAACAAGAGCAATCAGAAGGTAGTGGCTCATCGGGATATAATGGAAAGACATCCCTCCCCGACCCCATTTTTAGACACACAAATTGACATATTAGTGCTAAATGTAAAATACATGTACCATACTTGTACGTGGACGGTCCCATAACAATAAGACATTTGACATCTATCAGGGTCATACAGGTATTGTTCTGGCAATTTTATTATCCTACAAAAATGGAATACTGGCAAAGGCAGTCATTGAACATGCTGTCATCTGTATTCAGTCATGTTGGTTTCACACAAATTGAATTATGCAATTCTATGACTACATGTATGTATTTTTACTGACAGTCTTGTCCCTCGAGAAATATCGAGTTTGAGAATTCACAGTACAAGAGGCTGTATTCAATTGTGGGGTACTTGACTTTAGTTATTGGTTAAATTAATTAAATATTTTCACTCAGTAGGTTTAAGATGTTACTAATTACCTTCAGAGATTTGCTTCCCTCAATAGTTTGTGCTTCCTCTAAAACGGCTTTATTGTTAGTGGAGAATTTGAACTTTTTCCACACCGCTATCAACAGGCTGTCCATCTCAGATAGCAAAGTATTTGTTTTCATCATGTGGACAAGCACAAGAGCAAGCTTGTGTGATCGACATGGTTGGTACTTGCACATTGGACTAGAGTGTCGTAATAATCTCTGTAGGCCACCTCTCTCGCCTGACATTGTGTTAGTAGTGTCCATACCAGCAAAAAATATTTTTGTAACGTATATCTCTTTGTCCTTGAGAACCTGTGTTATGGATTGATGCAATGCCTTGGCTGTTTTGGAAGTACCCATTTTAACTTGGCACAGGAACTTTTCTTCTAAAGTATACGTAATTGGGTGCATGAAATTTACATAAATGCTCAACATCTCATTTCCAGACTCTGAGGTACTTTCGTCTGTCTCCAGCGTAATATATGAAACAGATTTAAGAGTTGTTAACAACTCGTCCTCAAGATAGCTATCTATATGCTGTAAAAAATTTTCCACAGTTGTCTTTGACATGTATGTTGCATTTTTTTTCATCACAGAAAAATGCTGTTGTAGGCTTTGATGTTCCAAATGATCTCCAATAAATCGTAGAAAATCTTCATAATTTTCTCTGGCTGCCCATCTTTTTTGGACCAAAAATAGCAGCGACTTCAGCATGTATGTTAAAAGTTTCCTGTTTTTACTGCGATCCGATTCTTTCCTGGCAAGCACCCTTTCTTGTACCTTTAAATGCAGAAAGTAAACAAACATTTTATTTATTTCACAGAGTTAATAATCGTCACAAGTTTACAAAAAAGTCACCAATATGTTAATAACATGCACATTTTTTCCTATACCAAGGCAGCTCCAACTGAACTCTCTTAAAGAGATCTCAATTTACAATAGATAACTAGAAATTAACAAGATTTAAGCGCGCATACATGTATATTATCATTATTGAAAACGCTTTTGGCCTACTCAAAAGGTGAACACTTGCATGTATAGAAAATCCATGTGTACCAGGATGATTAATTTATAACCTTGTGTCAGTATGAGATCGTTTTATTAGCGTTCTAGATGGTTAATTTATATTGTTTTATTAGTTACCACTAACCTGAGCTTGTATGCCGCCTTTGCCACTAGCTTTCCACTTTTTCACCATTTGAAGCACATGCGTGTTCTCTTTGTGAAGTTTGGTCTGCTGGTGTTTATTGAAATTTATGTTCCATTTGTCATCTTTGAGAAGATTATGTGGTCGTGTTGACCATACTTTTACTTTATCTGATGATAACGACGTTGCTTTGCAAACAACACAGTACGCCCCTTCGCCATATCGGTACTCCGGCCAGGGAAATTTTCTAGAGAATGTGATTAGTTTGTCCTTAAATTTGTCTCGTTTCTCGGTCGACTTCAAAGGTAAACCACGGAGGGGAAGGTCCAGCTCATCTGTCTCTGTTTCCCTCGTCGGAGCTATTGTTCCCTCCATGTCAACAGTTTCCAAACCAGGGGTGTTATCTGTGGCGATAACGGCTGTAGATGTACTAGGCATACTTTCGTCTTGCGCTGTAGTGTCCTGGTCGGATCGTGCACTTGGGTTTACAAAATAAGACGCAATACTGCGTCCAGTCTTAATAACATTCTTCTGACCTGTAGTTCTCTCCCTATCCGCTGTTGTGTAAGTTTTAGCGGCTTTGTTGTGCGATTTGCCAGTCATCGTTGGCCTTCCACCCGATCGCTTCATCTTTCGCACGCTTAAAACTAAAGTTGTGATTGTTGCCAAGTTGTTTTTCTGCCAAGTGCCAAATGAATCCCAAACCCTCCGCTAGAGGGCGCTGTACATGGATTGTACCAAACATCGCTACTGCCAAAAGAACGAGAAAATCGGGCCATTAAGTGGCAGAAGGACTGATCGCAGTGACTATTGTTTCCAGTGAGAGCTATTCCTAACCACACAGTACGTGAATAACGCAAAATAAGGCTAGTTTACGTAGATCAAAGCCTCAAACAGAAACATGTTATATTATATATAACAATTTCATAGACCTATAAGGCCTTATAGGCCTATATTTGAATCCTGAATATGCAAAACATTTGGATAAAAAAAAACGCAAGAGACCAGGCTTATGTGTTTTCGGAATAACGCAACACAAAGTTTTCGTACGCCTAATTCTGAATGTCAATTATATTAGAATGTGCAGAATATTTTTTCTTTCATAAATTTTATTAATGCCGCCAATTTGGCCAGCACATAGTTACATCTGAAAATTGTTAACAAAAAATAACAAATAATAATTTACTTTTTTTTTGTGTTTTAGCTTTCTGCTATCCACATAGCCTATACAACTAGCAAAATCTTCGCCGATGATCTTTTTTAGAAGCACAATCTCTCCCGCATTCTGGAGCCTATTGGAAAAAGGTTATGTGGTAGCAGTAAGTCAGCCGAGACGTAACAGCAGATAATCACTGAATAAGGCCCAAACCAATTGGTCTAATTTGACCCAGCCCACCAACAGTCAATCAACCCAACAACTATGATTGACATCTTTATAAACGTTGTAGCGTAGGAACATTTTAGAGCGGGCTAATACATAGCATGTCATTCATCGACACGTCATCAACTGTGAAATAACTTCTGGGCTAGTCAGTAGGTGTATCCACACCAAAGCCAGCAGTCTATCTTCGGGGATTGACGTGCGTGAAATACCCTCCGATAGATTGCAGGTCATTTTGAATGTGGCGACCAAAAAGGTAGCCGTGAAAGTTCAAACATACGACTTCCATATCCTCTTGAGGGCCCAACAAAGTGACAAGGGAACGAAATACTCCATTTGTTAACTTTCAGACTCGATCCGTTTTAGAATTGAAGCATTGGAGGATTCCTGAAATGTATCGAAACTGCGTCTCTTCTTTGCGTTACACAACATGTACTTTACTGGGCTAAATAACAATTAACAATAACATATATATAAAAAAATATCTTTCTAGATGATTTCAGCGTTTGGTTAATTTACTATAATTTTCATTTTATTTTTCCGTCTGTAGTGAAATATTTTGATATATACTTTCGACGCCATTTGCATTCAGCCCCAAAATACGGTGATTTACCGTATGAAAAACGCAGACTGTGCGAGTCGTGTCAAAGCCGGCCGATAGCGAGCCAAGATAGCGACTGCAAAGCCAGGTGACCACTTAGCAAACTAACAACATCGTCCCACTGACTACACATCATTTCGTTGCGTGCGGCAGCGGTGTGTATAATACTGACTTCGGCGCAACGCAACTCAAGCCGACTGAATCCAGAGTGGTCTCCAGTCGCCTCGTGTTGCAAGGCCATGTGCGCGACGTCTGAAGACCCTATTTTTTTTCTCTTTTACATTCCACAATTTTATTTTTATTATTTAGTTTGGGCGCCTGACTGTTTGGGCGCCCAATCGTTTTCCGGAAGCAAAACGGCCCTAGATACGGCCCTGGGGCCCCAACCAAAATGCTCATTTTCGTTTTACTCCTGGGCGAAAAGGGAATCAATTGCTATAAATTATTTGCTGGAGGGCAATATGTTGATTATAGTTTCATATGATCATCACTGGAAAATTAGTTTGTTTCATCATCAGAGTGTCATGTCCGTCAAGAATTGTGATAATTATTGTAGACTCTTTAATCATTTCTGTCAAACTAGAACTAACAAATATTATAAGTTCTCTTGATGCAACATTGATTAGCTGTTGTACGCTGTTCATTTAATTTCGGTTTTAGGATTCTTGTTTGCTTTCTTTGAACATCAATATGAGGGATATTAATAATGTATTATATATAACCATTCTAATAACTACAGTCCATTATAGTCAAGTGTTTCTGTAATTTCCACAATTTCATGTTTGAATTGCTCTTCTGAAGAAAATCATCACAATCTTCTACTGTTGCATCATGGTTAGAAATGTCACAAAAGGAAGTAATTATCGAAAAGGGCATTTAAAATCATCAAAGCTTGAAAGGTCTTTTTAATAAATTTTGTGATAGTTTCTGCTTTCTATTTTTCTTCCATTGGGCTTATTTATAGAATAAAGTCTTAAGCTACATTGTTAGAGCTATTTATGGCTAGGTTTGATAAACAGTTTGATTTGTGTGGGTTGATGGGTGTTGTCCGTTAGTGAAGCGTGCTTTTATTCTTTAACATTGATTTCCTCCAACGTCTCTGGCAAACCATCGACCGATTCCTTGTGGTTTACGTGGGCACATTAACTGTGTGCCAGCCATTTCTTGGTCATTTATTGTTGGCAATAATGATCGTGTGAAAGTCAATCCCATTTGGGTTTTTATGTCGTAATCTCCTACACTTGCCTTATTGATCAAGACATTTGATGTTTTCTATTTTTATTCACTCATGTATTGTTGTTATATGATGAGATAAAACTGGGCCATGTTACAACATGACCTGAAGAAAGAGCGTTTCCCATTGCTATAATCGTATCACATGCGATGTGCCTAAACTTTTCTCTTGGTCAATGGTGGTTTCTGATAGTTCATACAATAGTCTTTGTAAACATACCTGTAATTCCCTTGTGCCATATCAATGACATTTAAAAGTTTCAAGATTACAAACAGGCGGAAAGCAAGTTTTATTTTATTTTGATTATTTGCTTCATGTTGTATAATTTTTTTCACTGTTTGACCTATGGTGGTCAGCTACCAACAGTTGAAAACAACTTTTCTTATGGACATGCCACCTGGCATTTAATTTTAAATAAAAACATCAATCAATTAATCTAAAGCTACCAATGCGGCTCTAGGTAATGGGCGTCACATGGTAGTAAAACTATATTTATCGGATTAGTGTATAATAAATGAAGCTACCATGCAATCTTTCTCTGTCAAGTTGAACCAAGTCACCTCTCTTGATAATTTGCCACACTAATCTCTCAACTCATAGGCATGAACTTGGAATGTCATTTTTACCCCTTGGCCAAAAGTTGGCCTAATTGTATTGTCGTAATGTACGTCTGATACCGAATTATCTCCAAAACAAAACATGCTTAGATGTTATAAATCAGTATGAGTTGGAGGCCTATTGAAAATAAATACCGCCGGATAATTTTTCATAGAGTTATGCCCCTTTGCCACTATTGTATGACTTTTTCTGTATATATTATGTATTATTTGCCTTTACAAGACATTTTACTTTCATTTTTTTTTGGTTTTATTTCAACTACACGTACTACTAGATTTTCATGGTCATGTATTTTAACGAAGCATGCAGTCATTGTGAATAATATCTGTCTTTCTGTCCGTCCGTAAGTACGTTCCTTCTTACATCCAATGTTGAATTTTCTTATTACCATATAATCTGAATTATTATGGATAGGAAGCATGTTAAATTGAATGCTGCTGGGTCTAAATTCTTGTTACTCATAACATGCTTTTTTGGGGGGAAAAAACTCTTGGCCGAGGGGTTTTGGTTAGCGCAGCTTCATGTTTTCTTATGAGGTCAGTATTAGCTCTCAGAAAACATTGAACCCAAGGTATTTGATAGTAACATTAAGGTGAAACATAGGCTGTATGTGGCAGAATTGACAAACCAAAATATCTGTTTGTAATGAAATAGCCAATAATAAGTCAAGACCCCGCAATTGACCTGAGTATTCTGGGAGTTCTTGAACTCAATATTTCTCGAAGGACATGACATGACAGAAATACACTTAGTCACAGAATTACATAAATCAATTTGTGGGAAGCCTACAAGTAAGGACAGGGACTGAATACAGATGACAACATGTTCTTTGTAAGAAATGTTTGAAAATTTCTTTAGACGTTGGTTCCATACTAATGTGAACTAATTAAGGAATCCGTTTATTCATAAAATAAATACAAAGAACAAAATACGAGATGTCCCAGTACAGACTACACTATAGGGGGAGTATATTGACATTACCATCTAACCAATTACCATCATTTACACAGGAACGGATTCCAAGTCAACTCACAGCTCCAGAAACAGGCTTTATAAATGTCCGTCTATAACCAGTAATAATAGGCTGTTATTTCAACATTAATCCCATCTTTGTACACACACACATTTCCTACAGGGAGTTATCCTGATATTACAGGTGGAGTGTGGTCTTGAATTTGATTCTCATCTCAGAGCTCAGCAAATTGGACAGATTGTTAGTTCTGATTGACAGGTGTTTATTTCAAATATCAGCTAATAAATGTTGAAATGTCAAGGACAATCTATATTGGAAAACCTACACAAATAGGGCCGATTTGTTAACATACTGGCTAATTCATGTCAACTTCAGAGTTAAAACTTAACATTTTTGACAAGTTGCCTTGCAAGGAAGCTAAATACAAACAGCAAAAGTCTGCGTTTTGGGGGTTTTAAAAAACATTTGGCAATCATGAATGGAATTCTTTCTCAGTAACAAACTGAAATACAACCATTCAATCATAGCTCACATACTAATAACGAATTCAAATCCATTTATTGTTTCTTAAGTTTTTTTTTACCTGGGAGAGGAATTAAAATAAATCTTGTCCTATAAATAAATTACTGGTCAAATCAATAAGTTGACCGTGAAATAATTCAAATTCAATTGTAATGTTGATATTATTGGTTATTGCGAAGGAATCTGAGAACCCCCTATAAGCTTCATAATTCCAGTGACAATCACCAAATTAAGATGCCATTCCAATCAGCAGCTTTGACGTAAACTGGACTTAATCAGAAGGCTAAGAGAGGGATCACAATCATATTGTTATCAGTGAGAATAATCCTACACCACATTTGGTATACATACACATGGAGCACAGGTGGAACAGAATGCATCAGACTTTACAACTCAGTCTGTTTATTTTGAAATTAAAAGCTGTCAATTTCACATAGCAACTTAACAATAAAACCAACAGCTGTTCTCTAATATATTCTAAAGCATACACATTATCCATTATCATAAAGATTTTTTTTTGATGTTTGGTTAATTTGCATCTTTACAGATTTTTACTGTGCAAACTTTTGGAGATTTATATCGATACTAAAAGGATTTTTTGGCTGACTTTCAGAAAATTTAACAATGATTCGAGTTGAATTTTGTAATTATGATTAGGTTTTTGCATTATGATGAGGCTATTTTGCATGTTAGAAAACTTTTATTTTGACAAGACTTATTCCTCTTTCGATTCTTCAGAAATGAAAATGTTCAGTGCAAAGACACATCAGAAGCAGTTTCAACATGGCTGTAAGGAGGGCAAAACAAATTCAAAAGGTCTTCAGAAACTACTCTTTCAACCCGTTTTTCTTTGTGCGTATTTTTGCCGATAAAAAGTGCAACTCGATAGTATTCTTCCAAAAGCCTACACTATTGCAAACAGATCAATATTTGACATATATACGCCAGCCAAAACGCCAACACAATGTTAACGCTTAAAACATGCTATAACAGAAACTTCAACCAAGAAAATACATTTGAAATCAAATCACGTAATGAATATCTGTTGAAATAGATAAGGTGGTAGATTGGGAATGAATTGGTTGCTATGACAACTAGTTGTTATGATGTCATAGGAAGAGAACATGAGAAAGAAATGTGTTTTATTGGCCATTTCTAACACACAAACTGATGTGGCGTAGAATTCCATTGTCTCCTACAGGAAAATGTAATCAATCACAGACTTCATATAAAAGAGCTTCACTGGTGTGTCTAAGTGTGGAAAACATCTCAATAATGAGCCAGCTATTCTGTCCATGTTCAGACCTTGTCGCTCAATACGTATATTTGTCTGAATAGAATTCCCAACGGAAGTAAAATGTTGTTTTCTTTGCTGGCAATTTTGGATGTATCGTAATTTAATGGACTAAGGAAATCATTGGGTAATTTTCTCAAGAACTGTAAACTATGATTTATTTGTTGATACAACTCTCTACAAATGGCCGTTAAAGTGAGAAAACTGTCTTACTCTTTCTTTATCGATCAAAATCAAATTTACCTAACCCGAGGATATTCAATTATTGTAGCAGGATAAGATAATCAGGATTGTCATTTTACTTGAATGAATGGAGATAGAAACATAACAATTTATTTTAACACCGACAGCTACAGGCCGTGCATACTCAGTTAAAGTCAAGTGTTTCAGACACAAAACTCTTCTATTGCACAGCTATTAAAGAATTAACATGAGATACACATCACTTGTCATGTGAAGTAAAAATATACATTAATACAGTTGTGTATGTGATCTTACCAAATTACCAATTACAGGCCAACGGTGGGTGCAGACTTGGCAGTACATGTACAATGTATATCTGACAAGAAGATTTTCCCTGTGCCCGTGTGTTTTAGTGATCATAAATATATCTGAGAGACATCCCTCCCCGACCCCATTTTTAGACATTTTAGTGTTCAATGTGAAATACATGTACCATACTTGTAAGTGGACGGTCCCATAACTATAAGACATTTAGACATCTATCAGGGTCCTGCAGGTATTGTTCTAGCAATATTATTATCCTAAAAAAAGTTAATACTGGCAAAGGCAGTCCTCGAACATGCTATCATCTGTATTCAGTCATGTTGACTTCACACAAATTGAATTATGCAATTCTATGACTACATGTATGTATTTTTTACTGACAGTCTTGTCCCTCGAGAAATATCGGGCTTGAGAATTCCCAGTGCAAGAGGCTGTATTCAATTATGGGGGTCTTGACTTTAGTTATTGGATTACAAAAAAGACACAAACCCAAACCAGAATATTTAGATGAGTTATATAACACCCCTTGTCAAAATGTCAGTATTTTTTCTTATCGTATACAAAGGTTGATCTCCAGTTTGCTTCTGTTTGTTTAAATGACAAATATGACAGTCATCCCATTATCAGAGGCTTTGACATAAGACAACAGTTAAATGACATCTTCTCCTGAATGTTTGGGCTGACATATCCAACACAGGCTTATAATATGGTTAAATCTCCCTCAGTTTACAAACAGCTTAAAAGATCATAGGATGTAATTGAAAGAAGGGGCTTGAATTTGAATGTTGGATTTACTATACATAATTAGGCTATAAAAGCTACATGTATCAAAACAATTTTGTTGATACATCAAGGACACCGGCACATTGCAAAAACTTTTTTAATGTCAATAAATGTCAGACAATGTAAGCAAGAACTTAATACCACAATCAAGACTTACATCCACTTACCCAGTCTTATTTCTAAAGCCGGGTGTTTGATGTAAATATAACTGCCTATTATTTTGACCTTTAAACTAATGACCTTTATTTCATTAGGTGCTAGCTTTATAATTACTTTCATATACAAACAAATTAGGGAGGTCATTTTTATATTTGTTTAAGAATAAGACATGGTTAAGCTTTAGTTGGGTGAAGGATTATTTTAGGAACGAGTCTTACTTCCACTTAAGAAAATCTATACAGGCATTGTGTTTATATACATGTGTCATTATGATAGTGAAAATGACGGAATTCTAATCTAAATATCGTGTTTAGCCATAAGTTTCGGTGTAAAAAGAACAATTGAGATGTTTTTCATTCTTGGTTTCGGTTTGACAAACTAGTTCACTCTTTAAATTGTGTCCGGCTTTGGCGGAAAATTCTAGGAACTATAGTTCACTATGTATCACCTAGACGATTAGATACAACATTACAGATTAAACTACTTTAAGAAATTCATCTATTATATTTTTATCAGTTTTATCAAATATTGCAAATAGCTGTTATTATACCAGTATCACAAATTATCACAAATTTGTCAAGGACATTAGTTTCCTCAATGACATTTATTTTACCTAGGTAAATGCTAAATTGATTAAAGAAAATCTTCAATGACCAAGGGTTTCGTTTAGGCTGAGATGATTATGAAAGGGATATGAAACGTCTTTGTATTGTAGTCAGAACGTTTGACTCACTATTGTTCGTTTCAGACACCCCGTGACGACATTCCGATCAGCCTCGAGAATAGACGAAACCGCATTCGGAACACACTTCTTCGCTAGCTACCGGTCGGTTTTGACACGCACATACGTAAATCCCCGAAACCCGTGTTGTGTATTCCGATTCATTCCAAACCTTACCTGTCGTGGATATATGGACTGCGAATGAATCTGAATGCCTTCACGGGGTGTCTGGGACAGACAATAGCGAGCCAAACTGCTGCTCGTAGACTGATTATAATACAAAGGCGTTTCATATTCATCCCAGGTTTAGGTTACATTATAAAAGTACAATGTTATTGATTTTAACTCTCGGTGCGGCGATATAAATATTACAATAAAGATATCCTTAATGTTCAATACAGGGGAAATAAACTGTGGTATTAGTTTCGTGTTCAATTTAAAATCGATAAGATGTATAACCAGAATTCTGCGAAATGTCGCATTACCCCATATTCAGGGCACCGACGCCTTCAACTCGCATATACCTTATGTGACGTTTATGCTTGGTAGATT
The DNA here is from genome assembly GCA_963971465.1 of Lepidochitona cinerea. Classification (NCBI taxonomy): domain Eukaryota; kingdom Metazoa; phylum Mollusca; class Polyplacophora; order Chitonida; family Tonicellidae; genus Lepidochitona; species Lepidochitona cinerea. The sequence goes on along the minus strand of OZ020551.1, from coordinate 48,825,947 downwards.
TGGAAACAGTCAACCGTTCTGCAAAAAATCTGGTATTACCTATTGAGTTATGCTTACAAACTTGATCAGATTTACAGTTCAACAGAACCATAAATTACATTAACACATGTGTTCAGTGTATAACAAATAAAAATATAGTTTATAGGCAGACATACAACTGTGGAATATAATTAAGCCCCCACCTCAGTTAAATTGTGGCTGACAGAAACAAAAGCACTGATTAATATTTTGTGTATTTTTGAAAGAGAATCAACCTTCATTTGGAATGAAATTCTTGTTTTTTTATATTGTATATTCATGTTCTTTCGTTTGCCTGACGATTATTTTTATCTCATCATCTCATCAGAATTCTGCCAGATGCAACATTTGTTCCACCGTAGTCTTAGTTATATTCAAACCAAATTTTGGTCTAACAAATTTTGGACTGCCTGTTCAGTTGAGAGCTTACTTTGACAAATTATCATGAGAGATGACCCAGCTCAACTTGACACAGAAAGATTGCATGTTAGCTAAATATATTCCTGGAACAGAATATCTATTTTCCCTATCTACATGATTTGTGTGAAACAATTACGGTGAACACGCCAAGGTATTGTTTTCTATCTGATAACATCTCAGGTAACTATGTCATTTATCAGATAGTCTGTCAGATCATCCATACAATCATACAATACTATCTAACCATTAACAACTACCCCATTAAGGAGGTGGGCAATCATACAATACTATCTAACAAAGTCATCGGCAGTGAAAATTGAAAAACAAAGATACACCTGATAGGAAATATTCTCAGAATGATTCTATGTCAGATTTGAATCCTTTTCTGAGATAGCTGAGAAGTATTAAATAGAACAAGCATTTTGTAGATATTGGCTCTCTACAAGGGTTCAGATAAGTTGATTGATTGATGGAGTTCAGGTTGAATGTGTTTAATATCCACTCCATTACCAGCATAATAAGAAAAGGGATTAATAAAAGAAGAATCATTATAAAGAAAATGTGCCGTTCTTCGGACTTTGCTGAGTGATAGACCTAACAAACATCCTCTCTGAATTGATCCCTTTTTTCTATTCATTGTGAAAGATTTAGAAATATAGAGTTTTGTTAAAAAAACATTAGAATCCAACCTGGTAGTTTTTGAATTCCTATTTGAGGATCTGTCAGTGAATGTAACACATTTTAAGCCAACAGTCTTTGGCGCTGAAAGCAAATGAAACCATAAATATCATTGAGATATTAATATTTGCAGACATTGAAATGGGGCTTTAGAATCCAAGGTTTAGTTGATTATCAATATACTTTTTTTGGACAAGAAGATTTTCCTGATGCCTGTAAATTTTAGTGTTCATAAACAAATACTCTTGTCATCTATTCTAACTGTTCTGACAATGTCAACTTAGCTTGGTCTGAAAAAGTTAAAAAAAAAAATTCTTTAAAACATAACTGATAAACACCCAATAACAAAATTTGGCAACAGGTGGAATGAAGACAACTATGTTATATATTATGTATACTGAACCGCAAATGAAACGTCATCCTATTCTAATGTTGCTAAATACATATATTATCATAATTGTCAATATTTTTTTCTCTTTTGATATCCTTGCTAGACCAGGTTTGAAACCAGTGGTCAAGAAAGTTTGCTTTCTGATCATGTTACTAATATGCAAAACACGTTGTCAAAGCACAGTTACTTAAGTAATGAAGGGGTGCTTTTTCGGTTCGTTTTGCCTGAAGGCCACAATGCATGTGTGTTGAGAGATTATACAAAAGCCACCGAGCATGCACCGAATCATTCACAGTATAACAGTAGTGACATGCCACGACTGTCACGGGAGCAGAGAGACCAAGCCTGGGGGAGACTTCATGCTGGCCAGACTACACCTGTGGCAAACCACTTTTTAATGTTCATGTCCGAACAATATACCGCCTGCAGCAACGGGTTCAAGCCACTGGAAGCACAGTAATGCTGCCTGGAAGACCGCCTGTAACAACGTCGAGGCAAGATTGACAGATTGTCTGTCAACACCTGCAAAACCGCTTTACTACAGCTGCGGAAACTGCAAGGACAACCATTGGCAATCACCAGACGACACGGTGCACCGGCAAAGCAACATACAGACTCTTTAATTGCATGCTATCAGTCCAGACTTAAATCCGATAGAACACTTGTGGAACGAGATTCAGAGGAGGCCCAATCTCGTGCGGTCAAGGCCGACAGCTGCAGCTGAACTCACTGAGGCAGAGTTTGGGCCCAAGTTTCTATCATCTTTATCAACCGTCTCATCCACTCAATGTTCAGACGATGCAACGCGGTAATCAACGCCCATGGTGGCCATACACATTATTGACTTCTAGATCGCACTGTTGCGCCACATTTCCTCACTTTCACTTCAAATTCTCCAACATTTGTCAGCCAATGCTGATGATCAATCATGTCAAATTTGGAATCATTCCGTTGATAAGTGTGTTGTTTATATCTATTTGAAATACACTGATTATCAATCTCCACAAAGGAGTGCCGTTTTTTTGCGTCTTAGTATATATTTAATGCAATGGGCCGAAACCCTAATGGCGTCACTTGAACAATGATATGATATTTGAATGAGTCTGGCTTTGTAGTGACCACTTTGTTAAGCCCTTTGTATGACTGATCACCTATAATTCTGTGCAGATTAATCCCCATGGATGATTTTATCCCTTCTATGACACCATTAAGCAAGCAGTCTATACATGTAGATGCTCAAATTGAGCAAATGCTGACAAGATTGCAATACTTATAAATCCTGTGTTGGATTAACTTAGATTCCTTTACCCTCAAACAAGTTTAAGAGGTACAAAAAATTGACAGGTTATGAGAACAAAATAACATCTGTAATAGCAATAGGAAAGGGGTAAATATAGAAAAAAGATACTTTGTTAAATGAAAACCGCTTTTTTATTTTTTTTATACGATTGATTTACATTTAGATTGCCGATTAGAAAGGCAATATGACAGGGCTATTTCATACTTTTTATTGTTCCTGATTTTCTTTCTGTAAATTTCAGACTCTTTGGCAATTCAAAAATCCAAAAAGAACGAAAATCCAGAAACATCATTTAAACTTTCTCGGTCTGATAAGTTGAAATATAGAGCAGTTCATTGCAAGGAATTGGTTCCATCAACCTAAAAATACAACCTTTTTCCTAGATTCATATTTTACACTGTACTCAAGTTTATTGCACTCATATGGCGGCGTTTCCAGATTTTTTTTGGTCAGCAAATACTTGACAGCTCTTCCAGGTCGATCAAGGAAAAAAAAACACTCACATTTTTTCAATACTTCGAAAATGCAGTCCAACTTGGTCAAGTCAAATGCTTAAACACCAAGCAGGTACATGTATGTTTTTAAAGACTACCATATTGAATGTGCATCAAAAAATGTCACTTGACTAAGAAACAATTAACCAGTCCAAACTGATGCACCTGTGATAGAATGGAAAAAGCTCTTTCTTCAGGTCATGTTGTAACATGGCCAAGTTTTATCTCATCATATAACAAAAATACATGAGTGAATAAAAATAGAAAACATCAAATGTCTTGATCAATAAGGCAAGTGTAGGAGATTAGGAAATAAAAACCCAAATGGGATTGACTTTCACACGATCATTATTGCCAACAAGAGATGACCGAGAAATGGCTGGCACACAGTTAATGTGCTCACGTAAACCACAAGGAATCGGTCGATGGTTTGCCAGAGACGTTGGAGGAAATCAATGTTAAAGAATAAACGTCAAGCAAGCTGCACTAACGGACAACACCCATCAACCCACACAAATCAAACCAAGACATAAGTAGCTATAACAATGTACCTTAAGACTTAACTCTATAAATAAGACCATTGGAAGAAAATAGAAAGCAGAATCTATCATGAAATGAATTAAAAAGATCTTTCGGGCTTCGGGATTTTAAAATGTCTTTTGCCGTAATTACTTCCTTTTGTAACATTTCTAACCATGATGCAACAACAGAAGATTGTGATTATTTTCTTCAGAAGAGCAATTCAAACATGGATTGTGGAAATTACAGAAACACTTGACTATAATGGACTGTGGTTATTAGGGTGATTATACATTATTAATATCCCTCATATTGATGTTCAAAGAAAGTAAAACAGGATCATACAACTGAAGTTAAATGTTTGGAAACTAATTATTTATCAGTCATGAAATAAAGACCACAATTAATTGATTGTATATCCTTGGTGAGGAAGGAAGTACTTGAGTCAAACTAATGCTAGGTGAATGAAGCTGACCAAAATAACTTCCAACACTATTTTGTAGAACAATTGTTACCTTCATTTTGATTTGGACAGCTTCTGTTACTTTAACGGGAAAATCTTTTTAGTCCCATGGGGATATTATTTCATACAAATGTATGTATCAAATAGCAGGGAGCAAAATGAAAAGAATATTTAGCTGATGATGTATATGTTTTCTCATTTAAACATCAGTTTGTTTGTTAGAAATCATCAACGTATGCTGTTCTGATGAATGTTACATGGAAAAACTAACCCAAAGGGACTATTTAACTTTTTAAGTGAAAAACATTTATTTGTGATTGTCCTATGACAAAAGCACAACTTCTTAATTAATTTCACAATTTCCCACCTCATCTATATCAACTGATATTCATATTGTGATTTACTGTTTAAACGGATGTTTGTTTTTTGAGTTAGAGACTTTTAGGCCTTGCTAGAGTGATGCCGTTTTGTCTCTGAGTGATGTCAGTCAAGTATTGGTTGTTCATAACAAATCATTGAGAGCTTTCCTTGAAATGGGGATTTGAAAATTACAAAAACAATTTAAAAAATCACCTGAAATAGTTGATTCTGAAGTTTCTTGAAAGCATATATGTGTATCTATATTTAATAGATTTAAATTGAGATTTATTCCCATTATAAAAAAAAATACAAAAAAGCGGAAAATAAATCAAAATTATTTTTTTTTAATGATTGTGTCCAGATTTTTCACAAAAAACCCCATAGCAATTCAAAGAATATTCCAAAGAGATAAAATTTGAATTTCTCTGTATTAACTTTCATCCAGGCTCATTATTTAGATGTTTTCCTCATTTAGACAAGGTAGGGAAGCTCTTTTATATGATGTTTGTGAAGACGATGAAATTCTACACTGCATCGTTTGTTTGTTGGAAATGATCGATGGCTGTCTCCGATGTTCTGATTGATGTTACAAGGCACCCAAAGGGGCTCTCTAACTTATTCGCCTAAAACACATTCCTTTCACATATTGTCTTCGAAACGATGTCACAAAAACTGTTGTCATAGCAACTAATTGATGTTGCTATTTCCCACCTCGTCTATTTAGAAAGATGTTCATAATATGATCTGTTTTCAAATGTAATTACTTGATTGATGTTGTAAGAGGTCTTTTTAAGAATTAATGCAGTATCAGCATTTTGGCTTGGAGACAACTATAAATGATTGGCTTAACGCTTTCAAATTTTGATTGATCAGAAAGAAACGGATGAGGGCTAGGCGTGTAATAGAGCAGCATGTAGTGTTTATATGCCTTCACCTGTTTAAATGTTTCCAAATTGAAAACACACAGACAAAAGGAATACCTTCTGAGATAAAAATAAGGTATTTAGACAGTCTCCCAAAAATTTCTATAGTTTGGTAAAATTAATTGTTTACTTCGTAAAGTTTTTTTTTTTAGCAAAAAGTAATACAAGATAGAACCCATTGATTTAATCCTTTATATTTCTGTAATTAAGCGTTTTAATGTATATGACCAAATATATTATTATCCAACAAAAGTTGCAAATAATTAAATTTCAAGCTTTTATTAATAGCATAACAATTTGAAAACTGATATCTTTTCAATGAAATATTGTCCTTGACATTTCAACATTTATTAGCTGAGAGATATTTGAAATAAACACCTGTCAATCAGAACTAACGATCTGTCCAATTTTCTGAGCTCTGAGATGAGAATCAAATTCAAGCCCACACTCCAGCTGTAATATCAGGATAACTCCCTGTAGAAAATGTGTGCGTGTACAAAGATGGGATTAATGTTGAAATGTCAGCATATTATTACTGGATATAAACGGACATTCATAAAGCCTGTTTCTGGAGCTGTGGGTTGACTTGGAATCTACTCCTGTGTAAATGATGATAATTGGTGAGATGGTAATGTCAATATACTCCCTCATAGTGTAGTCTGGTAATGTCAATATACTCCCCCATAGTGTAGTCTGGTAATGTCAATATACTCCCCCATAGAGTAGTCTGGTAATGTCAATATACTCCCCCATAATGTAGTCTGGTAATGTCAATATACTCCCCCATAGTGAAGTCTGGTAATGTCAATATACTCCCCCATAGTGTAGCCTGGTAATATCAATATACTCCTCCATAGTGTAGTCTGGTAATGTCAATATACTCCCCCATAATGTAGTCTGGTAATGTCAATATACTTCCCCATATAGTGTAGTCTGTACCAAGACATCTCATTAAAACCAGAGCCACACAATACTACCATTAAGTCCCCTTGATTGATTATTTGACATTTTATTGGCTTTGAGGTTTCTGTATAGTCTTTCCTAATTTAAGATTTATTCCAATAATGATGTGAAAATTTCATAGTTCCTGAACCATTGTGAAAAAAGCTAGATCCAGTAAGATATACAATGACCTTCACCGCTTACACAGTAGATTTACTGCAATCTTTCCCAAATATTTTACGAGGGCGTCAATGGCTCAGCCGGCCAGAGCGATCAGGGCCTGATCTACATGTAGGCTGATTTTGAACCCCATATATCGGTTTTGGGCGTCTGCAGTTTGGGCGCCCAAGCAAGGGAAATATATATGAAAAAAATTCTTGTAAGTATTGAATAGTCTGAAAAGTATTCCAAACATAAATATTAGGGAGAGATAAGGCAGAAATGATTGATTAAAACATATGTTCCCTCCATGTATTGTTCAGAGACCCTGGGGCGTTATTGGCTGGAATGGTCAAACTTTTGTCCTAGATTATGCCCTGGTGATGGTCTCTTTGTTTGACATAGGCCTTCCATAGAAGAGGCACGGGATCTAATCCTACTCAGACCAAGTAAAAATTGAAACAGTGCTGAGTGGATTTTCTTTGGATCACGTATATGGAAGAGTTGTCAGGTACTCACCGTAGGTCCAGCGTAACATCCTGGCAAAATGCCTAGTTTCCTCCCACACTAAACCTGGTAACACCGCCTTATAAGGGAAATAATCTTGAGTGTTGTGTAAAACATCAATGACTATGTTAATGGTTTCAATCAGGAGTCGGGAAATTCTTTGAATTCAATCATTACAATGAATTTGAATAACCTACTATAGTCAATTCAGGTGTTAGTTGGTGACTGAAACAAACTTTATAATGACAGAACGCGTGGACTTAAGAAAACTGCACAAATTAAACCTTATAATACTCTTAAATGAAGGTTTCCAGTTATATTCTCTGTTATATTGAACCTTATTTGGGAAAGAAAATGGCATGTTTTTTTGCTAGATTTCACTTTGGAATTTTTTCATGTTTTTTTTAAAATGTCATTGTTAAAGAGGATGGAACAGAACTTTTATCGATTCTCATTATTGAGATGTTTTCTGCGTTTAGACACAGTAGGGAAGCTCTTTTATAAGTCTGTGATTGATTACATTTTCCTGTAGGAGACAATGGAATTCTACTCCACATCAGTTTGTTTGTTAGAAATGGCCAATAACTGTCTCAGATACTTTTGATTGATGTTACAAGGAAAACCAAAGGGGCTCGCTAACCTCTCCGCCTAAACACATTTCTTTTTCATGTTCTCTTCCTATGACATCATAACAACTAGTTGTCATAGCAACCAATTCATTCCCAATCTACCACCTCATCTATTTCAACAGATATTCATAACGTGATTTGATTTCAAATGTATTTTCTTGGTTGAAGTTTCTGTTATAACATGTTTTAAGCGTTAACATTGTGTTGGCGTTTTGGCTGGCGGATATATGTCAAATATTGATCTGTGTGCAATAGTGTTGGCTTTTGGATAAATATCAGCTAGTTGCACTTTTTATCGGCAAAAATACAAGGAACGTAAAATTTCGGAAGAATCAAAACAGAAATAAGAATCTGGAGAAAATGAAAGTATTCTAACATGCAAAATATCCCCATCATCATGCAAAAAACCTAATCATAATTACAAAATTCATCTTCAATGTTAAATTTTTTCTGAAAGTCCACATTTAACTACAAAGAAAATAATCCTTTTTAATAGTACAGCTATATATCTACAAACATTAGCACAGCAAAAATCTGTAAGGATGCAAATTACCCAAACATCAAAAAAAAAATTATTAAATTTATGGAAATGGATTTTGTGTATGCTTTAGAATATATTAGAGAACAGCTGTTGGTTTTATTGCTAAGTGGCTATGTGAAATTGACAGCTTTTAATTGCAAAATAAACAGATTGAGTTGTAAAGTCTGATGCATTCTGTTCCACCTGTGCTCCTTGTGTATGTATATTAATCTGATCATAACTCTAAAAACAGGGTCTTCTATATTCTTCCGAAAATTCACAAACCCATTGAAAAATGGCCGAAGCCTACAATGCCCCCTGGGCGTCCTATTATCTCAGATTGTGGCAGTGAAAGTTACAGAATATCAGAGCTAATTGATTACTATCTAAAACCTATAGCGAATCGGCATCCTAGCTTTATAAAAAATACGGATGATTTATTGGCCAAATTATCTGAGAAATCCATCCCACAAGATGTGATTTTAGTTACTCTGGATGTGGAGTCTATGTATACAAACATTGACATAGATTTGGGTCTTAAATCCATAAAATTAGCATTCCAAAGATATCCTGACCACCGTCGTCCGGATAAAGACATTTTAGAATTGCTGGAACTCAGCTTAAAAGGAAACGATTTTGAATTCAATGGGGAGATCTTTCAGCAAATTAAAGGGTGTGCTATGGGGAAACGTTTTAGTCCTAATTTTGCCTCTATTTTTATGGCTGAGTGGGAGAGTGACATTCTTCACAAATGTCACAAACAACCTTTTATTTACCTTCGGTATCTGGATGACATTTTTATCATTTGGCAACATACGTTGGAAGACCTTCATATTTTCATTGATACTCTTAATTCTCACGACTCAAGCATTAAATTACAGCCTACTATTGATCACACTTCTGTGGATTTTTTGGATGTAACTATTTACAAGGGTCATACATATCATACTACTGGGTATCTAGATTACAAAGTATTCTTCAAACCTACTGACACGCATCAGCTGCTACATGCTGGGTCATACCATCCTCCTCACACTTTCAAGGGAGTCATTAAATCTCAGATATTTAGATTCTATAGAAACTGTAGTTCTTTAGATTTTTTTAACCAGGCTTGTTCTGTTCTTTTTAAAGCTCTCTTCCCTAGGAAGTATTCTATTAGATTACTCCGAAGGATTAAATCTAACACAGTAAGACAAATCATGTTCCCCCCTTCATCCCCCGATACGCTTACCTCCCCTTCACGAGTGTACCATTACCGTCCAACATTTCTCTCAGGTACATCAATGAAATGCCTTAAGACGCGATGCAAACTCGATATATACGTACCCGATCGCGGTACCTTTTTCGGAGAACAAACTCGCGACAAATATCAAATGGCAGAGAATCTTAATTGTGACTCCTCTAATATCGTGTATGTAATCACGTGCAAAAAATGTCGCAAACAGTACGTCGGAGAAACTCAGAATTCTCTACGACAAAGAGCAGCCAACCATTTATCTAGTATAAGACTTAAACATGATGTACCCGTGGCACAACATTTCAATACCCAAGGTCATTCGGTCAAGGACCATTTTGAAATTATGCCTATTGAGAAAATCCCTTTTCTCACTTCCGCTGCAGATACCAAACACAAACGTTTGGAAAGGGAAAGTTTTTGGATTCAAACATTACAAACTATTTATCCTTTGGGTTTGAACTTGGACCCCGGAAGATGTCGTGAAAAAACTATAATACCATTTGTGTTTCAGTATAACAAAGCTAGCATTGCTATGGCCAAGATTATAGTAGAAGAATACAAACTACTTCAAAGTAAACTTGCTCGACCTCTGACCCAAAGGCCAGTCATTGCTTATAAAAAGAACAAGAGTTTGAAAGACATACTGGTCAGGGCTAAACTCCCCTGTCTGCCTTCTACCTAGGTTTTCTGGGAAAGGGGTATGGGGGGGGGGGATGGGGGAATTTTCACTGTCTTTTCCCATGACCCCATAATATATAGTCTGACGATATTCTTACTATAGCTTAAGATGCATAAGCATTGTCAATGCAATACAAAGTGTTCCAGAAAATTCTACTGACTAAGGCCAAGCTCCTGTCAGTCGTTAACCTAATGAAATATCATAGGTTTACTTTATTACAACAATTTATGATGGGGTATAAAGGTCTAAATGATATACCTCTTTTTAACACAATTAGAAACTTGTCTCCGTGGTTATTTTAGACAAGAAGATTTTCCCTGTGCCCGTGTGTTTTAGTGCTCATAAATATATATATTTGCCTGTGCCAGGGGCTCAAAATAACCATTGTTTTAAAACAAAAAACTATCCACACATTTGTACACGGTTGGAAGCAGTCTGCAGCATTGTTGAACTTTCTTGATATATATTTTACTTTTTTACCTTCCATCTTCATTAGTGTTCATCTAAAAAATTATTTCTCCCGTTTGAATTCTGTATTTTAACGTTTAAATATTTTATTAGTTTTCATCTAAAAATTATTTTTATCGTTTGAATTCTGTATTTTAACGTTTAAATATTTTATTGCATTCAATATACAATAGGCTAGGTGTTCCCACCCTAGATTTCTTCTGCTACCTTATATTGTTTCTCTTCAGTTACTGTAATTTCCTTTTGATTTAATCTCCTTTATTCCAAAACCACAGGATATTTATACTCCAGCTCTCTCTAACCATATGACTAGACTTAACCATACCACCAATGGATATGAGTATAAACTAACTTCATCAAGCGTCCATGCTTTAGTTAAATGTTTTGATAGCTTAATCTTCCCTTGTTTACAAAAATACTCCTTAATCACCCAAGCCCTTTTTATTTCCTGTCATTTTTCCATATAAACACAAGAAATTCAACATAACTTTAGACTTGTTTCTACTGCTATTGAGAAAGGATAACCAATCCGAAAAGCTTCTAGCAAAACCGTGTGCGATCCCGTTTTCTGCTAAGTATTCTTTGCTTACTGTAAAACGTTGTATATATTACTTTCCTTTATATTCCTCTTATACCTTTTTCATCTCTTTATATAATTTCATTTTTTAGGCTTACTATTGTTTTGCCCTTTTATTTATGATTTAACCTCATCTTCCATTTACAGCCCTTGTATATTTTTCTTCCAAATTTTATTTCTAGGACTTCATTATTATTTCCTGTTCCAATTGTACATTAATTTTAACCTTAGTGTCTTATTTAGTTTTTTTTCCTTCCCGCTCTATTTAGTTTTCCTAAGTCTTCACAATTTGTGACTGAGATTTATTACCCCTTTTACTTTAGTCCTTCTGTCTCCAGACACATTTTTATTCTTTATCTCTGCCTCTTTGTAACACATATTTTCCAAACTCCATCCTTTTTTCCCCTAAGTCAGCCAGTTCAATTAAGTTCTTTTATCTCTAGCTTGAATCAATTCTTTTTGTTTCCAGACATATTTTTCCTCTTTATCTCTGTCTCACTTTCCCAACTCTATTTTCCTTTTTCATCTAGTTAGACTAATTAAGTATATTGGCATTTAGGCAGAATGACAAAACAAGGGCGTGGTAACAGAAGCAGGCAATTTTCAGTTAGCAATAGGCATGGAAATTCAAAATCTAAAAGTCCCCAATATTCAGAATTCTCGGCTCTGGTGAAAGCCCTTTTCAAAATTTTACAATGTCTTCACCACATTGGCATCCTTGAGGGACATTTACGTGACCAAACCCTCCCAAATTCCTTAAATAATAAAATTAAAGAGCTAAATTCTTTTCTTAAACCGGCTCAACGCAATCGGGAAGTTGATATTGCGTTTGACCATGTACACAAAAATTGGGCCCATAAGATCATACAAGAGATGATTTCACATTATGCGGCATGTTTAAATAGATTAAAAGCACAGGTGACTTCTGCCAGGTCATCCAATGGTCTAAACTTTGACAGTGCTTTCAAAAATGCTTTAAAATGGGGCAAACAGAATTATAAAGGTAAATTACAACTTTCGACCATTCAAAATTTTTATTCTTTTCTTTCCATCACTAAATCTGTCACTTCTGCTGCTACTACTCAGTTTAGTCCACCATCGTCTCCCCAACCCCTTCCGCCTGTCAGTCCGTCGACACCCGTTATCTCACCTCCTACTCTGCAGTCACAGACTCCTAGGTCTGTAACTTTACCTTCTGTTTCCCCTTCGCCTTTCCCTACTGGTGCTCCCTCCCTTAGACCTAGTACCTCTGCCCCCTCTTTTTCATCCCCTCAGCCCCCCTCCCCTAGACCTAGTAGCACCTCTGCCCCCCTTCGGCCTCCACCCTCCCCAGTTTCTACTAGGGTCACTTCTCCTAGACCCAGTACATCTAGTCCCTCTCCTCCTCCCCCATCCCCAGTTTTGCCAGTCCATTCTCCTATGAGATATTCAGATGCAGTGAGATCCCCTCCGAGGGGTCAGCGCAGCCCTCGGAATAATTTAGCTAATTCTAAATTTTGGAAATTTCGGCACACCTCCTCTAATTGGCACCTTCCTAATGTAACTAAGAAAGTTCTTTTACTTGGGGATTCTAATCTATCTAGAATTAGCCTTGACCCCCACCCTGATATGCAGGTAGAATGTTTTCCTGGTGCCAATTTCAATTCATTTCGGACGCTAATTCAAAAGTATCAAGGTCCCAAACCTGAGAAAGTTATCTTGAATATTGGTATCAATAACAAGACAACTACTGAGCCAAACGCTTCGTTAAATCAAATGCGCAACATGATGACATCGGTTAGGAAGACTTTTTCCAATTCGCTCATCTACTTTGTAGAGATCCAGTCATCCACAAAATTACCGGCAAGTTTCGAACCTGAACCTATATAACTCTTCTGCTTCCAAGATGAAGAGAGTTATGGTCATACCAAAAATTCCCAATTCAAAATTTAGAGTATCCACGGACAAAATTCACTGGACCGAAGATACAGCAAATTGCTTGTATACTCACTGGCTTCAGACACTAGATTTAAACTAAATTTGGGACAGGGCATGTGCCACCCTACTTTCGGCTTAGGAAGTAATATTGTTAATCTTAGTAACGAGGAACTCACTGTTGATGATATATCTCTACTCAATAGAGGACTCTCATTTGTGCCCTGCCCAAAACCATTATCTGATAGGGACTTTTCTATTAGTAAATTAGTGCATGTTATGGAGTTCTCCCGAAATCTAAGTCTGGCTGATATCTACCGAGATTCTAGTGGGGTACGCAAGCCATTTACATCTAAAAGCGGCTATACACCCCCTTCTCACATGTATGACCCAGAGATAAACATTAGTCGTGACTCTGTATCTAGGAAGTTTGATGTTTTAACTAATCAGAAAAACAAACATAACCTTACTCATTCAGAATGTCTTGCCTTAAGTAAGCTAAGGAGAAATCCAAACATAGTTATTAAACCTGCTGATAAAGGTTCGGCAACAGTTATTATGTCAAAACAGGATTATATTGAAGAGATAGAACGGCAGCTAAGCAACCCTCTTCATTACAAAAAACTTGATAAGGAAATTTGGCCTGAAAATGTTAGGAAGTTTAATAAAATTCTTGTTTCTCTTCAAGATAAAGGCTTACTTAATGAAAAACAGTATCGCTATTTGGAATCTGATCATAACTCTAAAAACAGGGTCTTCTATATTCTTCCGAAAATTCACAAACCCATTGAAAAATGGCCGAAGCCTACAATGCCCCCTGGGCGTCCTATTATCTCAGATTGTGGCAGTGAAAGTTACAGAATATCAGAGCTAATTGATTACTATCTAAAACCTATAGCGAATCGGCATCCTAGCTTTATAAAAAATACGGATGATTTATTGGCCAAATTATCTGAGAAATCCATCCCACAAGATGTGATTTTAGTTACTCTGGATGTGGAGTCTATGTATACAAACATTGACATAGATTTGGGTCTTAAATCCATAAAATTAGCATTCCAAAGATATCCTGACCACCGTCGTCCGGATAAAGACATTTTAGAATTGCTGGAACTCAGCTTAAAAGGAAACGATTTTGAATTCAATGGGGAGATCTTTCAGCAAATTAAAGGGTGTGCTATGGGGAAACGTTTTAGTCCTAATTTTGCCTCTATTTTTATGGCTGAGTGGGAGAGTGACATTCTTCACAAATGTCACAAACAACCTTTTATTTACCTTCGGTATCTGGATGACATTTTTATCATTTGGCAACATACGTTGGAAGACCTTCATATTTTCATTGATACTCTTAATTCTCACGACTCAAGCATTAAATTACAGCCTACTATTGATCACACTTCTGTGGATTTTTTGGATGTAACTATTTACAAGGGTCATACATATCATACTACTGGGTATCTAGATTACAAAGTATTCTTCAAACCTACTGACACGCATCAGCTGCTACATGCTGGGTCATACCATCCTCCTCACACTTTCAAGGGAGTCATTAAATCTCAGATATTTAGATTCTATAGAAACTGTAGTTCTTTAGATTTTTTTAACCAGGCTTGTTCTGTTCTTTTTAAAGCTCTCTTCCCTAGGAAGTATTCTATTAGATTACTCCGAAGGATTAAATCTAACACAGTAAGACAAATCATGTTCCCCCCTTCATCCCCCGATACGCTTACCTCCCCTTCACGAGTGTACCATTACCGTCCAACATTTCTCTCAGGTACATCAATGAAATGCCTTAAGACGCGATGCAAACTCGATATATACGTACCCGATCGCGGTACCTTTTTCGGAGAACAAACTCGCGACAAATATCAAATGGCAGAGAATCTTAATTGTGACTCCTCTAATATCGTGTATGTAATCACGTGCAAAAAATGTCGCAAACAGTACGTCGGAGAAACTCAGAATTCTCTACGACAAAGAGCAGCCAACCATTTATCTAGTATAAGACTTAAACATGATGTACCCGTGGCACAACATTTCAATACTCAAGGTCATTCGGTCAAGGACCATTTTGAAATTATGCCTATTGAGAAAATCCCTTTTCTCACTTCCGCTGCAGATACCAAACACAAACGTTTGGAAAGGGAAAGTTTTTGGATTCAAACATTACAAACTATTTATCCTTTGGGTTTGAACTTGGACCCCGGAAGATGTCGTGAAAAAACTATAATACCATTTGTGTTTCAGTATAACAAAGCTAGCATTGCTATGGCCAAGATTATAGTAGAAGAATACAAACTACTTCAAAGTAAACTTGCTCGACCTCTGACCCAAAGGCCAGTCATTGCTTATAAAAAGAACAAGAGTTTGAAAGACATACTGGTCAGGGCTAAACTCCCCTGTCTGCCTTCTACCTAGGTTTTCTGGGAAAGGGGTATGGGGGGGGGGGGGATGGGGGAATTTTCACTGTCTTTTCCCATGACCCCATAATATATAGTCTGACGATATTCTTACTATAGCTTAAGATGCATAAGCATTGTCAATGCAATACAAAGTGTTCCAGAAAATTCTACTGACTAAGGCCAAGCTCCTGTCAGTCGTTAACCTAATGAAATATCATAGGTTTACTTTATTACAACAATTTATGATGGGGTATAAAGGTCTAAATGATATACCTCTTTTTAACACAATTAGAAACTTGTCTCCGTGGTTATTTTAGACAAGAAGATTTTCCCTGTGTCCGTGTGTTTTAGTGCTCATAAATATATTAATGTGGTGTATGATAATTCTCACTGATAACAACATGATTTTGATCCCTCTCTTAGCTCCCTGATTATGTCCAGATCATGTCAATGCTACGGATTGGAATGGCATCTTTATTTGGTAATGGTCACTGGAATAATGGAAGGTTATAAGGGGTTCTGAGATTCCAGCGCAATAACCAATAATATCAATATTACAATTGAATTTGAATTATTTCACGGTCAACTTATTGATTTGAACAATAGTTAACTTACAGGACAAGGCCTATTTAAAGTCCTCTCCTTTTAACATTATACAAGTATTGTAGGAACATATTATTTTGGTAAACCTGGCCATAAATTTTTATAAAGAAAAACACAGAAAACAAACTAAAAGTTTGATTGGCTGAATAAGGAATATACAGAACATTTGAACACTGTTAATAAACCCAATGAAAGAAATAAAATTCATACGCCAAAGATGACAATACATGTTTTTAAAAAAACACTTCAGAAACATTTAACGGATTTGAATTTGTTATTAGTCTGTTAGCTATGATTGAATGGCTGTATTTCAGTGTATTATTGAGAAAGAATTTCATTCATGATTGCCATATGTTTTTAAACCCCCCAAAACGTTGTGTTACATTAATTATAAGAATGCTTTCTATTTTAGCTTTCCACTTGGGCCTATTTGTATTATGAGGATAACAGACTTTTGCTGTCTGCATTTAGCTTTCTTTCAAGGCAACTTGTCAAAAATGTAAGGTTTTAACTCTGAAGGTGACATAAATTAGCCTCTGTATGTTAACAAATCTGCCCTAATTGTGTAGGTTTTCCAATAGATTTTGTCCTTGACATGTCAACATTTATTGGCTGAGAGATATTTGAAATAAATACATCTCAATCAGAACTTACAATCTGTCCAATTTGCTGAGCTCTGAGATGAGAATCAAATTCAAGACCACACTCCACCTGTAATATCAGGATAACTCCCTGTAGAAAATGTGTGTGTGTACAAAGATGGGATTAATGTTGAAATGTCAGTCTATTATTACTGGCTATAGACGGACATTTATAAAGCCTGTTTCGGGAGCTGTGAGTTGACTTGGAATCTGCTCCTGTGTAAATGATGATAATTGGTGAGATGACAATGTCAATATACTCCCCCGATAATTGGTGAGATGACAATGTCAATATACTCCCCCGATAATTGGTGAGATGACAATGTCAATATACTCCCCCATATAGTGTAGTCTATACCGGGACATCTCATTGAAACCAGAGCCCCACACCTTCATTAAGCCAGTCCCCCTGATTTATGATTTTAAACCTTAAAGTTTCTGTTTACTCTTTCCTAATTGGAGAATTATTATAATAACTGTGCATCAATAGGTGGTTTGAAAATTTCATTGTGTAAAAAGCTAGATCAAGGAAGATATACAATGACCTTCACAGCTTACACAGTAGATTTACTGCAATCATTCCCAAATATTTTACGAGAGCATCAATGGCTCAGCTGGTTAGAGCGATCAGGGCTTGATCTACATGTAGGATGATTTTTAACCCCATATATGGGTTTTGGGCGTCTGCAGTTTGGGCGCCCAAACAAGGGAAAGAGAAACAACATTGTTGTAAGTATTGAATACAAGTGAAAACTGCTCTGAAAAGTATTCAAAACATAAATATTAGGGAGATATAATGATTGATTAAAGCATACGTTCTCTCCATGTATTGCTCAGGGACCCTAGGGCGTTATTGGCTGGAATGGTCAAACTTGTTGTCATAGATTATGCCATGGTGATGGTCCCTTTGTTCGGCATAGGTCTTCCATGGATGAGACACGGGATCAAATCCTACTCTGACCAAATCTAAATTGCTCAGTGGATTTTCTTTGGATCATGTATGTGGAAGAGTTGTCAGGTATTCACCATAGGTTCAGGGTTACCTGCGGGCAAAATGCTCAGTTTCTTCCCACACTAAAGCTGGCAACGCCCCCATATAAGTGAAATGATCTAGAGTGTGGCGTAAAACATCAATGAATATGTTTATGGTTTCAATCAGGGAAATTCTTTGAATTCATCCATTACAATGAAGTTGTATAACCTACTATAGTCCATTCACGTGTAGTTGGTGACTGAAACAAACTTTATAGGTGACAGAACACATGGACTTAAGAACACTACAAAAATTAAACCTTTAAATATTCTTCTTTAACGAAGGTTTCCAGTTATATTTTCTGTTTTATTGAGCCTTATTTGGGAAAGAAAGTGACATCTTTTTTTGCTAAATTTCACTGTGGAATTTGTTTCATGTTTTTTTTTAAATTTCATTGTTAAAGAGGATGGAACAGAACATTTATCGATTCTCATTATTGAGATGTTTTCTGCGTCTCTTTTATAAATCTGTGATTGATTACATTTTCCTGTAGGAGGCGATGAAATTCTACTCCACGTTAGTTGGTTTGTTAGAAATGGCCAATATCTGTCTCCATCATTCTGATGTTACAATGAAACCCAAAGGTGCTCTTGAACCTCAAAAAACATATCTCTCACACATGCTCTTTTTTGTGATGTCATCAGTACCACTACATATTACATTTCAACAAATATTTATTTTTTCGTAAATGTTTTTAGCTGGGACTAGCAGCTCTATAAGTCATTCTATCGGAATGTCAAATATCGATGTAAGCAGTTCTGTTAAAAACAACAACGGTTACCCAGTGTTGTTTTTTTAACCAGTGGTTACTTACATGTAACAAGGAACCGAACACGATTAACTGATTTAAATCTGTTGTGGCATTAGTCACAGTAGTGTCCCCTGTAGTTATACTTGGTCATTTTTAATCCCGGAAAATCCACTTTTCCTGACTTCTTTTAAATTGTTAACAATTTTCAATACAGTTGGCACACAAATAATCCTCAGCCTCATTGAGTGAACTCTGATCCCACTCAGGCTAAATAAGAATTAAACATTTTCTGAGTGAATTTTTCACTTGATCGTCATACGTGTCAGGTACTTCGTGGATTTTTCACTTGATCGTCATACGTGTCAGGTACTTCTCATAGCTCAGAGGTTTCCTCCAGGCTTTCCACTTCTGTACAGCTGACTTTTTTGTTGTTTCATTTGAAACTATATCTCTCAAAATGTCCCCCCCCCCTCAGAATAAATCTTCAACTATGTGAGAAAGTGTTTTTTTTTGTCAAAGTTGCACCTAATAACTTGACTTCCCAAACACATTATTAATGTTATTTTCTTCTTCTGAAGAACTGTTGGTAGCTTGAATTTGTGTGTGTTAGGCTACAATTTAATCCACTTTAAAAGTCCGATAAATGGTATTAAACTGCTATTTTCTCTTTCGAAATGGATACAATGCAAATAAGCAAACACATCAATTTTAAACTTTCAAAAATGCAAGTTAAAATCTCTGAAAGATCGCAAAGCAAAACAAGTATTTAAATCACCTAAAAAGCATTTTTTTGTGGTTAGATAGATAAGGTTATACATATACATGTACATACTTAGGAACATATACCAAAACAGCTGTTTATTTTATTGTTAAGTGGCTATGTCAAAATAAGAGGTTTTAAATTGCAGAGCAAACAAGCTGTGCCCACTGTTAAGAAGACTACATCTACATGCACAGCATATTATTAGTTTTCCTTTTTGTTGTAAATAGATAGGTCCCTCAATCTTATTTGCTGACCTCACAGGCATTTAATTTTAGGGGGAAAAAGTTTGAATTCAAGGACAGTCTCCAAACTCCGGTTTTATGGCTTTGTATTTCAGTTTCACTTTGGTGAAAGAAACATTTCATTACCAGATACTTAAAAAATGGGCTGTTTCATATGAATATTTTATCTTAACATCTACAATAATTGTTAGAATCTCCACAGTAAGATTATAAACTGATATATTAATTTTAGTGCAAGAGAACTGTGGTTCTTTACTTTGTTTTAAGTTTCCAATTATGAATGATATGGGCGAGCCATCATTCACCTAGAGGGGGCCATTAAACAAGTTAACACCAACATATAGATGAAAGTGAAACAGTCATGAATGCGGCATCAACATCAATCAACCATTTTTCTCGAAAAAGATGTGAACAAAAATCTGGTTTTGAGATAATGATGGAAGTATGTCTTTAAAATTGATTTATCATTTAACATTAAAATTGCCTTTTGGATAAGAACTGAAGTCGTATGTTTATTTGAAGTGTACCTTGATTTAAATGTGAACTCATTTGGTGTCTGTCTGACACTTTGTTTGTCTATGTGGGGTGTTCGTGACGAATGAAAGGTACTAGATTCTTCTATGGAGTGGTTTTACTAAAGTCTTAAGTCTAATGTACACATTAGTAAAGATTTGGTGGATTTACATGTAGGTAGGCAGGCTGGTAGGTAGGCTATCACAATGGAGTTGATGGCAAACTCCCAACTGATTTGCTTGATTGGGTGTTCATGGATTTTACCTTTGCTACTATTAAAGAATTGATAGCTAGAGACTTAAATTCTTATAAAATTGATTTAACACTTCTTAATACTGTGGAAGCTATTGGCATGTCCTCCAATGTTATATCTATTGGGAGGAGAGAGATCAAGGTTTACGTTCAGGGGCATGTATTTAAGTCTGAAGAAAAAGTATGAATTCCATGTTTCTTGAAGCCCATTGACTTGTGAATTGATTTGTTGCCACTAGGCTGGTTGTTGAATTGCCGTTGAGGTGCTGCGAGAAATGTTACCCAGCTGTTTCAGAGAACAGTTGAGCCGACATTTAACCTGTTGTTGGCTGCTATAAATCCACACAATAATGTAGGTGTAGAGAAACAGGTGTTTACTTCTATCTCTTTATTCACCTGGGGCTGTATTTAAACCAGGTAATAGTTTAATATTTAATGCTAATAGATTTCTTAACAACCTGTCAGCATTTTTTCTAATCGACTGCCTCCAATAGCTGACAATACAATAAAATGGTAACAAAAATAATAAAAAGAATTAATCTGAATAACTATAATTGTTGCCTCATTTGTTTTAACCATTGGGTTTTGGTGTAGCTATATAACTCTACCAATAAGAAATCTTCTAAGGTGCAACAAGTTCAATTAGAATTCCTTGTGGTCTCCGTGGTTCAGTAGACCTTAACGTCTTTCATCGTAATTTTTGGAATGGTTACCAGGTATAACCAGGCCTCCCAAACTGAGCCTAGCCATGTCATGTCATGTCAGTGGAGTTTATCTGTGCTGTAAAATAGAAATCAATCATTTTCTGATATTGAATTAAATTTTTATTTACATTATCTTTATATTTAATGCACAGTTTGTTAATTTCTTGACTACTATGAAATAAATAATATTAATAAAAATACAATTATACTATAATACTAATGCTTGATTCAATAGACTTGAACAGTATATAAATCAGACATAATTGATTGCGATGTCTGAATATTTGATGCATCATAACAATTTCGAATCACACTCAGACCAAATAAAAATTGGAAAAATTTCTGACTGGATTTTGCACTCGGTCGCTGTATGTGGAAGAGTTGGCAGGTACTCGCCAAAGGTTGGGGGTTTCCTCCGGACAATGAGCCCAGTTTCCTCACCCACTAAGCCCGGCTAAGTGAAATAATCTTGAAGTCAGACGATATTAGATTATTTCAGATATATCAATTTTCCTGGAAACTGCTTATGTTTCATTCTTGAATTTGGCATTGTTAATCCGGCAAATCTAGTTGATACCTACCCTGACATATAAATTGAATAGTGTGTCTTGGTGGGCTTAGCTACTATCCCAGTATAATAGAACAGTATTGTTTTAACATGACTGTATTGGGTGATAAGTACAGCTTTAACCCTCCTCTGACAGACACCAGATCTTATAAATCATCATTAGCCCAGAGAATAAAGGGACTTTTACTGGACACCAAATGACCCTGTCAAGTTCAATATTACCAGGGAATCCTGTAAAATACCAGCTTGCCTGATCAATCAAACCTTGTCTCTATAATCAACCTGCAGTAAATCAGATATCTGTCATTCATACATTGTGCTTATTGATTTTTCACTTTTCTTTCATGATTATCTCCCTTTGACCAATAAAGTCTTTTCTGCATTATCAACTGTGTGCAGCTAATATTGTAGTTTTTATCAAAATAAAAAGAGAAAATATTTTGACTGTCCATCATCTGACAACTTGGAGCAAAGATGCAAAACAGATCTCAGTATCTACAAAGCTGTATACTTTACTTGGAAAATTGGGCTTTATGTTGGGTTTTTTGCTTATTGAAACTACATTAACATAGACCTACTTCTCCAAAATTGGTATCACCTTTATTTGTCAATTTTCACTACATTTGGCAGCTGATGCTACTTTAAGTAAAACCCATGATAATAAACCAAGGCGTAGGTCATCCCTCTGTCAGTGTGACTTTATTTTCGAAAAGTTCCTAGACCTAAACACTAAAAAAATAACCTTTTATAGCTGAATTTTGGAATACTTATTCCCAATGTTTTTGGAGAGTGTTTTTTTTTTCATTCTTAGCCTGAACGTCTAAGACGATACAGGGCTTCCATCAATCCCACTCGCACCAAATAAAAAAATTCTGAAAGTTTTTTTCTCTTATTCGCCCTATGTGCATAAAACATCAATCAATCAAAGTGTTATCAAATATTATCTTTCTCACTGGCCACAGAGTTTTACAAAGTGGCTTAGTGTAAGTGTTCATAGCAATGTATCTCTACCTACATCCTGACCGACAAGTAAGTAACACAGGAAAGAGGCACATGAGTGCGGCTAATCTCTACCGTATGGGTTGCTATGGCATTTACACAAAAACTTAGGCTCTGCGGCTTTTTGAAACAGGATCCTGGTTGTGAATTTTGCTCAAAATTATTTTAGTTTATGGGAGCACTCGGACTGCAGATTCTCTCAAGCTGCACTTTTCTAGTATTACATGTATGCTTGTAAAGATGAAGGCTTGGACAAAGTTATCCTTAAATAGTGGTGTGTCATGACTTGCCAAACGCCACACAGTCCACTGCTGACATATTTGGGACTTGACATTTTTTGTATTTAACTTGTTGATGTCATTCAAGTCTTTTCCTTTTATTGTTACAGGTTCCGAGAAGCAGAGAGTATTGTTATTGACAGTTCCCAAGTTCAGTTCAACCTGCAGCTGTATATTGGTCAATCTCCGAACATTAGAGTGCCAGCCAATCCATTTCGGAAGTGAATTTGATACAGACAAAGAAATCAGTCCACAGCCAATCAAATAGCTTCACAGAGAACTTGGCACTCAGGGGACAACAGACAGACTGGCTAAAAGGTCGCTCCAAGATAATTGTATTTCAGTCCAACAAAGTCATTTACAGTTGATTTCATCGCTTGTGTTAAAATGTATCGGTTGAAAATTCTTCGACCCTGTTTGGGGTTGAGCTAGTTCATAGCAATTTCTTACCATATTTACTTGTAGTTTTGTTAGATGAAGCGAGCAAGAAGTTATTACTAAATTTATCAACAAGCGGGGTCAACCATGGTGAATTGCTTTCACTTTTTTGTGGAAATTCTTCTTTCTAAACCTAAAAAAGTTTATTTTACTTGTAGAAAGGCCTAGTTACGTTTCCTTAGTGAAACACAGCTCTCTCAATATTGGCAGATAAATAATGGTACAAATGAAAAGAGACCTCCACAAGAAACCTTCCGGAACTAAACTTGTGAAAGGATTGCGGATAAAAAGGTCAAACTCTCATACCAAGTTCCTGATTTGTCATAAAACTTAGATGAATGAAATAGAAAGAGATTGGTAGAAGTAATTATTGCCTGTGTTCCTTAAGATAAAATCCAATCTGACCAATTCTGCTTACTCGATTTCACTTTATTGGCTTGTCTTGAAATCAACTTGATCAATCTGTGTGGTGACATATTAAACTCTTCAGTTCTTTAGATCAGGGGTAAAAAAGGGGGAATTAGGTAAAGCTTACACAAGAGGAAATTTTTGACCTGGCGTCAGAACTGAAGTCCTTAACTGTGCATGGTATTTGTAATATCCTCCTGATACAATATTTGGTCTGTGTATTACTCTTGAAATGAAATTTGATTTCGGACTTTATTTTTGGTCGCGTACATAATTAAATAAGTTGAGAATAAGATTATCCTTAATTCACATATTGGAAAAGGTATTTGTATATGGATTGACTTAGCAGAATGTTGTGGTGTTAGGGCTTGACCTAGCTGAGGGGGCAGATTTTTTATGTTAGATTCTCAACATCATTCGGATTGATTTAAACCCCAGTCTCATTGATTGAATTCTCATCCCACTCAGGCCAAATAAAAATGGAAAAAAATCTGAGTTGCCAGGTAGTCTCCAGTCCTCGGCTGTGCCCTAAAATTTTTGAACAAAAAATATGATATATCTACTCTTGCATTCATGTTTGTTTTCTGAATATTTCATTAAAAACCCGCAAAATTTCTGATGTAAAAAAATTATAAATTGAGATTTAAAGTAGAAGTCTTCCATCAAGCTATTTTCTATAAAGGTTTGTGTAATAAATATTCATGGCAAACAAATAGAACTATTTTTTTTCAAAACTGGTTTGTCGTGATGAAGTCATTTATATCTGATGGAGCACACTGGGTAGAATCCTTGAAGCTATTCAGGTTGGATCGGTTGGCAGAGTGATCGTCTCTCACTCAGTCACACGCCTTCCATCGATGGGTTGGCAGAGTGATCGTCTCTCACTCAGTCACACGCCTTCCATCGATGGGTTGGCAGAGTGATCGTCTCTCACTCAGTCACACACCTTCCATCGATGGGTTGGCAAAGTGATCGTCTCTCACTCAGTCACACGCCTTCCATCGATGGGTTGGCAGAGTGATCGTCTCTCACTCAGTCACACACCTTCCATCGATGGGTTGGCAGAGTGATCGTCTCTCACTCAGTCACACGCCTTCCATCGATGGGTTGGCAGAGTGATCGTCTCTCACTCAGTCACACACCTTCCATCGATGGGTTGCTGGGACTAATGTTTTCATCTCCTTTACTCCCGAAATGATCTGGCTGATAGAGAGTATTAAGGATTGATTGATTGATGTTTTACACATGTATTCGAACTTCAAGGGACCACGTTTAAATACCATTGACCTGTGAGAAGACTGGCAGCTAGAGAATTGTCTAAATGAATAGAGCTCAACACCATAACCTTTGTATGGAACTAACCTTGTGATTGGATTTCCGTTATAAATTCTGTTAACTGGATCAAGATTTGTCAATGAAAGTAGAATGAAAACATCAGCCCCACTCACCCCCCCCCCATGTTATGATCATAAGATACCTTACCAACTGAGAAGGTTATCACAATATCTCATCTCTGTTTTATCAAACTAAGTAAACAAAACTGACCGTCCACTATCATTTCGTTTATTAATTTCCAAAGTCACTCGCCAGAGGCTCCTGACTTTGAAAATTAATAGACTCGAGTGATATTCATCGTAACACACTGGCTCGAGTCTGATAATATTTTTCTCACACTACACAAAAAACACAGCGTTTTATAAAAAAAACACGGCTAACTTTAACTATAGTTTAAAAAATATTTGGCGACGTCGCTCTGTTTTCAAGAATGGCTATCCAAAAAGACTAGATACGGCATTGTAATGCCAGAAATGACGTCATCAACGACGGCATCCCAGGCCCTGCCTGCTGGACGCTTGATCTGGACGCTTGATCTGGACGCTTGATCTTAACGTCATAACGACTGATAACGTAATTAATTTGTGACGTCAGTTTTGACAGATCTTTCGTGAGGTCATAGCGTTACTTGGGCCATAATTTCACACGTTGATTATGCAACAAATAACACACTGCCTGGGAGTGGAATTATCGGGGGTGTAGTATGAGAAATTATTATAGCCAGTATGTAACACACTGGCTCTCGTTAGATAACCTCTATGTCACAGTTTGTGTCTGAACGAATCAAATAATTCAATAAATATGGCGTGAAAAGTGAGTTCGGTGGAATAGATCCTTTCCGTTAAAGGGGCATGAGCTGCCAAAATGTTGATATTTTTAGGTTGACACGGAATGTTGAAATTATTGGCTATTTTTCTCAAGACGTATAATTCAGAAGCTTTTTAGTGCTGATAGTCTCGAAAAAGTACGATAAAGTATCGTTTTGAACTAACTTTGGCTTAGAATGAATGAATGGTCGTCCCGGTTATTTAAATTTTGTTTACTTTTCCAACATGTTTTTGGTTCGTACAGACCACATACTGTATGGATTTTCTTCATTCTAACGCAAATCATTTAGTTTTTTCGATGACCCTCAAAGCGTCTCACTGTCATGACCATCAGAAATTATGAAAAAGGTGTGAATTTTGGCAGCTCATGCCACTTTAAGAATATGCTTTCATGACACTGTTCGAATGGAATGGCATTCACGATCATTTATCTGTTGAAGGCGATTTGACACGCATATATAGCATTGCGTCATAGACAGCACGGTTTCGACGCTCAGTGTAGCGTCATTTAAGAAATAATGGATTGATTCAATCAATCAATATACTGCAAGAAAAAGGAAGTGTCCATTGTTTTTGGACGAGGGCCGTTCAGTGTCAGTGCCAGGGCGTTTGACGTCACAATGAAAACATTCTCTGCGTATATGCTAGTTTTTACGCCAGCTTTTTCATATCTCACAAGATGTAGGAAATTCACGAATGTGTTAGAATTTGCCAAACACCGAGGCTACTGCGCAAACGCCAATCCTTAAACCGAATGGGGGTATATCAATGAACTATATACGTAGAAGGGCCAAGTCATATTGGTTATATTGGATCTGGCGTGCTAAAATAACCGTCATAACAGTGGGATGTTGTCTTTCTGTAAAGCAAACACCGTTTTGTACAATTTTATGACAACACAAATGAACGGTCAAAATTGACGTCCCAAGAGTGTTTTGTCATCATGTTATGACGTCAATAAAGCAGTAGTCGCGTCAAGGCTCATGACGTTCTCTTTCACTTCGTTTCTAGCGTGAGACAAGTTTGTCATCTCATAATCATGGCGGCAAATGTCACGTGACAGCCATTCCCCCGTATATATCATTGATCTACATATGGCTCAAGTCTAAATGGAAGGCCGTGTATGGTAGACCAGACCAATTCCACTTACAACATTCTGCAATTTACAGTTCCGTCCCTCTGTTGGTCTATATTTTTGTCCAGATCCCCTCCGTGCTACTCATTAGTGTCAACATAACAATCGAATTTGAACTACTTTTTGGTCCACTCATCGGTTAGACCAATACTTAATTTCTTAGAACATGATTTTATTTATTCTTTTCTCGTTAACACTATGCAAGTGCAGAAACAACATATGATGATGATAAACCTGGTCATACATTTTTATACGAAAAAAAAAAAGTCTGAACAATTGATCGCCCGAATAATGACAATATCATCATATGGACTGAATAAGGACCCTCATTAAACGTTTTTCAAACAATTCTACACCATTAACATTGACAGCTCATGTGAAGTGTGAAGAAAGCGGAAATAGCAACATCCATAAAATATGGCTTGAAATGATTGCGTAACAGTAAATATCTAACTTTAACTTCGTGACAAAATGCTGCTTTTTATAAATTCAAAATTTCAAATTCTTTGATGACATCCCGGCAGAAGATATTGGCTAGATTTTTATTCTCAATTCATTAGAGGTAGCAGTTAATATCCAAGGGCGATTGAACTTCCAAAGTAAAAAGTCTTGGATCTATTGTTAATCTGTGTCAGCCTTCCAGCTATGACTTGGTGACCTTATTTCAGTCTGTTAATAATAAGTATGTGATTACGAAATAGTAATTTAAGGGTGTATTGCTGCAGTCCGGAGAGTGCTGACATTTCAACATTGATCCCATCTTTGTACACACACACACATTTTCTACACGGAGTTATCCTGATATTACAGGTGGGGTGTGGTCTTGAATTTGATTCTCATCTCAGAGCTCAGCAACTGGACATATTGTTATTTCTGATTGACAGGCGTTTATTTCAAATATCTCTCAGCTAATAAATGTTGAAATGTCAAGGGCAATATATATTGGAAAACCTGCACAAATAGGGCAAGCTTGTTAATCTCCAGAAGGTAATTCTTGTCAACTTCAGAGTTAAAGCTTAACA
Organism: Lepidochitona cinerea; assembly: GCA_963971465.1. Lineage (NCBI taxonomy): Eukaryota > Metazoa > Mollusca > Polyplacophora > Chitonida > Tonicellidae > Lepidochitona > Lepidochitona cinerea. The sequence goes on along the minus strand of OZ020551.1, from coordinate 48,797,835 downwards.
TTATTGTACAAGTTGCCTTGAAAGGAAGCTAAATGCAGATAGCAAAAGTCGTTTATCCTCACAATACAAATTGGTCCAAGTGGAAAGCTAAAAATGAAAGCATTCTTATAATTAATGTAACACAGCCTTTTGGGGGTTTTAAAAAACATTTGGCAATTATGAATGGAATTCTTCCTTAACCCTTCTAGAGCCCGCATACAGAATACTGCTTACGAAAAAATTATATTACCGGGATTCGTGTCCATTAATGCTTCAATAAATAAAATATAAGAACATTTTCGCGAAAAAAATATTTTATAGTACATTTTAATTAGGGGTCATCTGTGACCCGTTGGGTTATAATAGATACAACATATGCAGAATATATGTAAACAATTTATTCATATTTATATATTTCTACTTAACGGATTGTTATAAATGTTAAACACAACGGATTTAAATATAAAATGCACTATAAAACTGAAATTGCCAGTAAAATTTGTTTGCATACATGTGGAACTACTGCCTTTCAAATTTTTTCAACTTAAAGTGGCAAGAGGCGCTAAATATAGGAAAAAAAATTGCTGGAACAGAATAAGAATAAATATTGGTCATTTTTATTAAGTTAATTTATTAAAATAAAAGTTTTCCGCTGGTACTGATATTGGGGATGTACGCTAAGTTTTACCAGCAGCAAACAACCTAAAATGCACTTATGCTTCCCGGCTATTTCCCGTGGTGGCAAGTTGGTGCATTGAAATGGGTTGATTTGGACCAAGTAGTGCACCGTAGTGGCAAGTTGGTGGATTGAGATGGGTTGATTTGGACCAAGTAGTGCACCGTGGTGGCCAGTTGGTGGATTGAGATGGGTTGATTTGGACCAAGTAGTGCACCGTGGTGGCTAATTGGTGCATTGAGATGGGTTGATTTGGACCAAGTAGTGCACCGTGGTGACAAGTTGGTGCATTGAGATGGGTTGATTTGGACCAAGTAGTGCACCGTGGTGACAAGTTGGTGCATTGAGATGGGTTGATTTGGACCAAGTAGTGCACCGTGGTGGCAAATTGGTGGATTGAGATGGGTTGATTTGGACAAAGTAGTGCACCGTGGTGGCAAGCTGGTGGATTGAGATGGGTTGATTTGGACCAAGTAGTGCACCGTGGTGGCAAGCTGGTGGATTGAGATGGGTTAATTTGGACCAAGTAGTGCACCGTGGTGGCAAGCTGGTGGATTGAGATGGGTTGATTTGGACCAAGTAGTGCACCGTGGTGGTCAGTTGGTGGATTGAGATGGGTTGATTTGGACCAAGTAGTGCACCGTGGTGGCAAGTTTTACTAGTTTTACCAGCAGCAAACAACCTAAAATGCACTTATGCTTCCCGGCTATTTGGATTTTGTCCGTATTTACAATATGTCTTCTGTTCGAACAAGTTGCTGGTTCAATCGATATTTTTTTACAACCAAATTCCTTAATTTTCTAATGTATATCTAACGGTAAATTTCTCACCGCGATCAAATATCTAAACTTCTTTTGACAATCAGAATTCATGAAAAACATTTTTTCCCCTCTGAATCGTCCTTAGATGAGTCTTTAGAGAAATTTTCCTCATGTTGTGTTACTAAATATTTGTCGCAATCGTCATCATCGTTTTCGCTATTATCTTCAAAGTAACTGTCATCTCCATTATCCAGCATTTCCAAGACATCTTTTCGTTTTACAAGAAGCAGTGGTTTACGGATTTCCCTCGAACTCATACTGCTAATACAAAATACAACAAAAAGTTTCTTTGAATACACAAAATGGACTAAAATTATAGATTAAATACCAAATACTGTCATCCAACTACCCAAACTGCATGAATACAGAAAAAAACGTTAGATTACTATGTAAATAAAAAAACAGAAGAAACGCAAGCAGCAGTCCTTTATACCCAAGGGGTCATATTTGACCCCCAAACAGTGTATTTTCACCCCAATGGGTCACCTGTAACCCGACCAAACAAGAAAATTCATATCAAAGAAATATTTGTGCAAGATATGGTTTAATTGGTCTAAATACATTCAGAAAGCATCAATCTGTAATTTTATGAGGTTTATGAAGAAAAAAACTTGCCTTGGACGAAGGAGCAGACTACTTAGTACCAGTGGCGCGCTATAAACATACAGCCGTGAAAGGGGAGATCTTGTGCTCAGTGCAGATTCACTGTGACGCGCTCTATTGTCATCCACGTACGTTATAATAGGGTCGCGGGGGGAACATTGGGTTTTGGTGGAGGCAAAAGCATAGAAAAAATCATTCTTTTTAACAATGACCCATTAAGGGCTCGGGGTCCTAGGTGACCCCTGGGGCTCTAGAGGGTTAAAAACAAACTAAAATACAAAATAAGTTTTTTTTATAAACATGTATTGTCACACTTGGCATATACATTTTATTTCTTTCATTGTGGTTATTAACAGTGTTCAAATGTTCCGTATATTCCTTATTCAGCCAGCAAATCGTTACCAGGTTTTCGGTGTTTATGTCTACAAAAATGTATGGTCAGGTTTACCATAATAATATGTTCTTACGATACTTGTATAATGTTAACAGGACAGGAATTTAAATAAGCCTTGGCCTATCAATGAATTATTGTTCAAATCAATAAGTTGACCGTGAAATTATTCAAATTCAATTGTAATGTTGATATTATTGGTTATTGCGAAGGAATCTGAGAACCCCCTGTATAACCTTCCATAATTCCAGTGACCATTACCAAATAAAGATGTCATTCAAATCCGTAGCATTGATGTGATCTGAAGCTAAGACAGGGATCAAAATCATGTTGTTATCAGTGAGAATTATCATACACCACATTAGTATACCTACACATGGAACACAGGTGGAACAGAATGCATCAGACTTGCATGGACAAAGAATGCATGGACAACTCAATCTGTTTATTTTGAAATTAAAATCTGTCAATTTCACATAGCCACTTAGCAATAAAACCAACAGCTGTTCTCTAATATATTCTAAAGCATACACATTATCCATTTTCATAAAGATTTTTTTTTGATGTTTGGGTAATTTGCTTTCTTACACCTTTTGAGTGTGCAAACGTCTGGAGATTTATACCGATACTAAAAGGATTCTTGTTTTGCTGACTTTCAGAAAATTTAACAATGCAGTTGAATTTTGTAGTTATGATTAGGTTTTTGCATTATGATGAGGCTATTTTGCATGTTAGAAAACGTTTATTTCTGTTTTGATTCTTCAGAAATGAAAACTAAAAGCATCATTAGGATTTTAATGCAGATGTTTCTTGAATAGATTTACCAATGTTCAGTGCGACGACACATCAGAAGCAGTTTAACACGGTCTTAAGGAGGGCAAAACTAATTCAAACATACTCCAGAAACAATGGAATTCTTTAAACTTGTATTTTTCCGGTAAAAGTGCAATTATGAGCTAATATTCATCCAGAAGCCAACACTATTACAAATAGATCAATATTTGACATATATCCGCCAGCCAAAACGCCAACACAATATTAATAAAGAAAATACATTTGAAATCAAATCACGTTATGAATATCTGTTGCAATAGATGAGGTGGTAGATTGGGAGTGAACTGGTTGCTATGACAACTAGTTTTTTTTTTTAAACATTTGCATAGTTATAAGTACATTGTTTTCAACAATTCACACGAGATAACACCTATTTTTTAAACCACTACAAAAGTTCTACAGATTCACATTGAAATTCTCTAGAGGCTTGAGATTTCTTAATTTTAGTTCTGAATCGAACAACAATATCAAGTTTGGATAGTCACCATATTTAAAGGCACACTTGCCGCCGTAGCCTGTTTAAATTTGCTAAGAAAACCAATTTACATGAGCTTACTACGACTTAAACATAGGACACATAAAACATGTCTAGTTAGCTTTAGACTGTAAAAAACAAACGAAGAATCGAAGCCTGTTTACAACAACAACGATCAGTGTCGGTCAACTTTCGTGTTGGATAACCCTCCTTTCAGGCCTTTTTATCCGTGATTTACACTCAAACAATCATCAGCAGGGTTTTCCAGTCGCTGTTAACCGATCGTCAGTCTGTATTTCTCAGATAAATAGGCCTACGTAAAATTACACTGTGCCGTTAGTTCACTCACTCGACTGAAACATAAAATCGCCAATAGGGGGCAGATCGGTTTGTTTACGTTCCGGGTACGTAACAATTCAAATTTTCAAATTCAAATTAAAAATACAAAGTGACGTCCAAACTTTTAAATTTTGGTAAAAATAGAAAGTTCCTAACTTATATTGTCTGGGAAAAATACAGAATACGGTCTTTCTTTTTTAATGTAAACAATATTCCTGATTTTCGCGGCAAGTGTGCCTTTAAATTTGCTTATACAAAGTTTGCCAATTAATATCACATTGTTAATCATTTTGAATATGATATCATCTTTTTGTGTGTGTAGAAACCAAAAAGAATTGCTTTCTCGTCCAAAATCACTTTCCTCTGAAAGAAAACTTGTAAAGAGTGTTGTAGTTTTAACCAGAAAATATACAAATGCTTACAAGTAAAAAAGAAATGTTCTATGAACTCTTTTTCGCCACAAAATTGACAAAGTTCATTATCAACAATATTCATTTTATACAATAATATTCTAGTCGGGTATATATTACTTAGTATTTTCCATTGTAGCTCCCGAATTCTTGGCTCTCTGGTTACTTTATTTGTCAGCGACCAAATCATTTCCCATTGCAAAACCATATTATATTTTCTTTCCCAAAAATGTTCTGCTATTGGTTTAACAAATGGCACTTGACAACAAAAGTTGGTGTTAACCACCCCAGGGTTATCATTGGATTTATGAATTGTTACATTCTGCATGGCTGCTTTTAGAGCGACAACTAGTTGTTATGATGTCATAGGAAGAGAACATGAGAAAGAAATTTGTTTTAGGCGGAGAGGTTAGCGAGCCCCTTTGGGTTTCCTTCTAACATCAATCAAAAACATCGGAGACAGTTATTGGCCATTTCTAACAAACAAACTGATGTGGCGTAGAATTCCATTGTCTCCTACAGGCAAAATGTAATCAATCACAGACTTCATATAAAAGAGCTTCCCTGGTGTTTCTAAGTGTGGAAAACATCTCAATAATGAGACAGCTATTCTGTCCATGTTCAGACCTTGTCGCTCAATACGTATATTTGTCTAAATAGAATTCCCAACGGAAGTAACATGTTGTTTTCCTTGCTGGCAATTTTGGATGTATCGTAATTTAATGGACTAAGGAAATCATTGGGTAATTTTCTCAAGGACTGTAAACTATGACTTATTTGTTGATTCAACTCTCTAAAAAAAGGTCGTTAAAGTGAGAAAACTGTCTTACTCTTTGTTTATCTATCAAAATCAAATTTACCTAACCCGAGGATATTCAATTATTGTAGCAGGATAGGATAAACAGGATTGTCATTTTACTTGAATGAATAGAAATAGAAGTATAATAATTTATTATATAGTAACACCGGTAGCTACAGGCCGTGTATACTCAGTTAAAATCAAGTGTTTCAGCAACAAAACTCTTCTATTGCACAGCTATTAAAAATTAGCAAGAACACTCAGAAGGTAGAGGCTCATCGGTATATAATGGAAAGACATCTCTCCCTGACTCCATTTTAGACACAAAAATTGACATGTTAGTGCTCAATGTAAAACACCATACATGTAAGTGGACGGTCCCATAAATATGACAGTCATCCTATTATCAGAGGCTTTGACATAACAGTTAAATTACATCTTCTCCTGAATGTTTGGGCTGACATATCCAACACTGGCTTATAATGTGGTTAATTCTCCCTCAGTTTACAAACAGCTTAAAAGATCATAGGCTGTAATTGAAAGAAGGGGCTTGAGTTTGAATGTTTGGATTTACTGTACATAATTCGACTACATGTATCCAAACAATTTTGTTGATACATCGAGGACACCGGCACAATGCAAAACTTTTTTAATGTCAATAAATGTCAGACAATGTAAGCAAGAACTTAATACCAGGCTTAATGGAGGCTTACATCCACTTACCCAGTCCTCTTTCTAAAGCCGGGTGTTTGATGTAAACATAACTGCCTATTATTTTGACCTTTAAACTAATGACCTTTATTTCATTAAGCGCTAACTTTATAATTACCTTTATATACAAAGAAATTAGGGAGGTCATTTTTAGATTTGTTTAAGAATAAGACAAGGTATTGCTCTAGATGGGCGAAGGATTATTTTAGAAACAAGTCTTACTTCCACTTAAGAAAATCTATACAGACATAGTGTTTTTATACATGTCTCATCATGATAGTGAAAATGATGGAATTCTTATCTAAATATCATGTTTAGTAAAGTTAAAATGGAGTTTCGTTTAGGCTGGGATGATTATGAAAGGGATATGAAACGCCTTTGTATTGTAGTCAGAACGTTTGACTCGCTATTGTTCGTTTCAGACACCCCGTGACGACATTCCGATCAGCCTCGAGAATAGACGAAACCGCATTCGGAACACACTTCTTTGCTTGCTACCGGTCGGTTTTGACACGCACATACGTATATCCCCAAAGTTTTAGAGTGCCGAAACCCGTGTTGTGTATTCCGATTCATTCCAAACCTTACAAATGTTGTGGATATATGGACTGCGAATGAATCGGAATGCCTTCACGGGGTGTCTGGGACAGACAATAGCGAGCCAAACTGCTGCTCGTAGACTGATTATAATACAAAGGCGTTTCATATCCCTTTCAAATTCATCCCAGGTTTAGGTTACATTATAAAAGTACAATGTTATTGATTTTAACTCTCGGTGCGGCGATATAAATATTAGAATAAAGATATCCTTAATGTTCAATACAGGGAAAGTAAACTGTCGTGGCGTTATGTTCAATTTAAAATCAATGAGATGTATAACCAGAATTCTGCGAAATGTCGCATTACCCCATATTCAGGGCACCGACGCCTTCAACCCGCATATACACTATGTGACGTTTATGCTTGGTAGATTTGGAAACAGTCAACCGTTCTGCAAAAAATCTGGTATTACCTATTGAGTTATGCATACAAACTTGAGGAGATTTATAGTTCAACAGAATCATAAATTACATTGGCACATGTGTTCAGTGTATAACAAATAAAAATATAGTTTATAGGCAGACGTACAACTGTGGAATATAATCGAGCCCCTCCTCATCTTATATGTGGCTGAAAGCCGCAAACGAAAGAAACAAAAGCACTGATGATTTCTTGTGCATTTTTTAAAGAGAATCAACCTTCATCTGGAATCAAATTCTTCTTTTTATTACAAATGTGCATTTATGTTCCTTCGTTAGCCTCACCATCTCATCACAATTCTGCCAGATACAGCCTGTGTTCCATGGTAGTCTTAGTTATATTCAAACCAAATTTTGGCCTAACAAGAAAAACTGACTATGTCTGCTGAGTGGAGAGCTTACTTTGACAGATTATCAAGAGAGATGGTATAGCTCAACTTGACACACAAAGATTGCATGTTAGCTAAATATATTCCTGGAAGAGAATATCTATTTTCCCTATCTACATGATTTGTGTGAAACAATTACGGTGAACACGCCAAGGTATTGTTTTCTATCTGATAACATCTCAGGTAACAATGTCATTTATCAGATAGTCTGTCAGATCTCCATCCATTAACAGCTACCTCATTAAGGAGGTGGGCAATCATACAATACTATCTAACCAAGCCATCAGCAGTGAAAATTGAGAAACAAAGATACAACTGATAGGAAATATTCTCAGAATGATTCTATGTCCGATTCGAAACCTTTTCTGAGATAGCTGAGAAGTATTAAATAGAACAAGCATTTTGTAGATATTGGCTCTCTATAAGGGTTCAGATAAGTTGATTGATTGATGGAGTTCAGGTTGAATGTGTTTAATATCCACTCCATTACTTCTCATCTATTCAAAACTGTTCTGACAATGTCAATTTAGCTTGGTCTGAATGGGTTTGTGTATTTTTGAAATATGGAGTACCCTGTTTATAGAATTAAGGTTAGATTCCAAAGAGCATTAGTGCTTTTTATTAATATAACCCTTTTCTTCAAGGGAACAAAGAATTCTATTGCGATTTCCAACATTTTCAGGCCTTATTTCCTTATCAAGCTGTTGGTAAATATATATGTTTATAGAGACTATTGTATTTTTATGTGCATCAGAACATGTCACTTGACTAAGAGACAATTCACGATTCCAAACTGATCCACATATGATATGATTATAGCAATGAAAGAGCTCACTCTTCAGGTCATGTTGTAACATGGCCAAGTTTTATCGCATCATATAACAAAAAGCCATGAGTGAATAAAAATAGAAAACATCAAACGTATTGATCAATAAGGCAAGTGTAGGAGATTAGGAAATAAAAACCCAAATGGGATTGACTTTCACACGATCATTATTGCCAACAAGAGACGGCCGAGAAATGGCTGGCACACAGTTAATGTGCTCACGTAAACCACAAGGAATCGGTCGATGGTTTGTCAGAGACGTTGGAGGAAATCAATGTTAAAGAATAAACGTCAAGCAAGCTTCACCAGCGGACAACACCCATCAACCCACACAAATCAAAGTGTTTATCAAACCAAGACATAAATAGCAATAACAATGTACCTTAAGACTTAACTCTATAAAAAGCCCAATGGAAGAAAAGTAGAATCTATCATGAAATGAATTGAAAAGATCTTTCGGGATTCGGGATTTTAAAATGCCTTTTGACATAATTACTTCCTTTTGTAACATTTCTAACCATGATGCAACAACAGAAGATTGTGATTATTTTCTTAAGAAGAGCAATTCAAACATGAAATTGTGGAAATTACAGAAACACTTGACTATAATGGACTGTAGTTATTAGGGTGGTTATATATAATACATTGTTAATACCCCTCATAATGATGTTCAAAGAAAGTAAAACAGGATCATACAACAGAAGTTAAATGTTTGGAAACTAATTAATTATCAGTCATGGAATTAACGACCACAATTAAATGATTGTATATCCTTGGTGATGAAGGAAGTACTTGAGACAAACTAATACTGAGTGAATGAAGCTAACCAAAATAACTTCCAACAGTATTAGAACAATTGTTAATACCGTCATTTTGATTTGGACAGCTCCTGTTACTTAAAGAATTCTACTTTTCTTACCCAGTTTTAACATCTATATTTTCCCTGTTTTAATATTGTTGACAAAGTACTGTAGTATTTGTTAGCTTTTCTGATTTTTTCCCATGTAACTCTTAAGTAAATCATAAAAGCTGTTTCATATTGAGTTTATAATGAAAATTTTAACTGGCATATTGAATTTTGGAGAGTTATTTCCATTATAAAAAAAGATACATTCAAAAAACGAAAGCGGAAAATATATCAACAATATACATTTTTTTAATGATTGTTTCCAGTTTTTTTAGTCATAATGGGATATAAACATGAAATCCTGTGCCCTCTGCTTTAACACAGGAATTCAAAGAATATTCCAAACAGATAAAATTTGAACTTCTCTGTATTACAAAATGGAACATTACTTTTATCCAAACTCATTATTTAGATGATAAACACAGTAGGGAAGCTCTTTTATTATCCCCCCGGCATATAATGCGGGGGGATATAGCGATCAGATTGTCTGTCTGTCTGTCCGTAATCATTTCTTGTCATCGCATCTCCTCCCACAGTTTTTATCGGATTTTTTGGTTGACATACTGGATATCATTCGAGGATGTGCATCTCCTATTTTGGTTCCGCTGGTTGCATTATTTTTAGAGTTACTGCCCTTTTCCGACAGTATAAGACGACATAGACAATTAGTGCTTGTCATCGCATCTCCTCCCAAAGTTTTTATAATTTTTTTCCGAAACTTGGTGGACATGCTGGATTTCATCATAGAGTTACTGCCCTTTTCCGACAGTATAAGACAGTTAGTTCTTGTCATCGCATCTCCTTCCACGGTTTTTATCAGATTTTTTCGAAACTTGGTGGACTTGCTGGATATCATTTGAGGATGTGCACCTCCCATTTTAGTTACGCTGGTTTCATTATTTTTAGAGTTACTGCCCTTTTCCGACAGTATAAGACGACATAGACAATTAGTGCTTGTCATCGCATCTCCTCCCAAAGTTTTTATTAAATTTTTTGGAAACTTGGTGGACATGCTGAATATCATTCAAGGATGTGCACCTCCTATTTTGGTTGCGCTGGTTTTATTATTTTTAGAGTTACTGCCTTTTTCTGACAGTATAAGACGACATAGACAATAAGTGGTTGTCATCGCATCTCCTCCCACGATTTTTATCAGACTTTTTCGAAACTAGATGGACTTGCTGGATATAATTCGAGGATGTGCACCTTCTATTTTGGCTGTGCTGATTTTATTATTTACAGAGTTACTGCTCTTTTCCGACAGTATAAGACGACATAGACAATTAGTGCTTGTCATCGCATCTCCTCCCAAAGTTTTTATCAGATTTTTCCGAAACTTGGTGGACATGCTGGATATCATTCGAGGATGTGCACCTCCTATTTTGGTTCCGCTGGTTTCATTATTTTTAGAGTTACTGCCCTTTTCTGACAGTATATGACAACATAGACAATTAGCGCTTGTCATCGCATCTCCTCCCACAGTTTTTATAAAAAAATGGAAACTTGGTGGACATGCTGAATATCATTCGAGGATGTGCACCTTCAATTTTGGTTCCGCTGGTTTCATTATTTTTAGAGTTACTGCCCTTTTCCGACAGTATAAGATGACATAGACAATTAGTGCTTTTCATCGCATCTCCTCCCACGATTTTTATAGATTTTTTCGAAACTTGATGGACTTGCTGGATATAATTCGAGGATGTGCACCTTCTATTTTGGCTGCACTGGTTTTATTATTTTTAGAGTTACTGCCCTTTTCCAACAGTATAAGACGACATAGACAATTAGTGGTTGTCATCGCATCTCCTCCCCCAGTTTTCATTAAATTTTTTGGAAACTTGGTGGACATGCTGAATATCATTCAAGGATGTGCACCTCCTATTTTGGTTGCGCTGGTTTCATTATTTTTAGAGTTACTGCCCTTTTCTGACAGTATAAGACGACATAGACAATTAGTGGTTGTCATCGCATCTCCTCCCACAGTTTCTATAAGATTTTTTTGGAAAATTGGTGGATATGCTAGATATCATGGAAGGATATGCACCTCCTATTTTGATGGCACTGGTCTAATTATTTTCAGAGTTACTGCCCTTTTCGGACAGTATAGCATAGATATCTTATAATAACTTATAATAAATACGGGGATACGGCACCTTCTGATGACTTTTGTATTATGTTTGTGAAGACGATGAAATTCTACTCTGCATCGTTAATTTGTTGGAAATGATGGGTGGCTGTCTCCGATGTTCTGATTGATGTTACAAGGCACCTAAAGGGGCTCTCTAACTTATCCGCCTAAAACCCATTTCTTTCACATAGTGTTTCGAAACGATGTCACAAAAACTGTTGTCATAGCAACCAATTGATGTTGCAATTTCCCACCTCGTCTATTTAGAAAGATATTCATAATATGATCTGTTTTCAAATGTATTTACTTGATTGATGTTTTAAGATTAAATGCAGTGTTAGCATTTTGGCTTGCTGACAATTATAAATGATTGACTTAACGCTATCAAATTTTGATTGATCAGAAAGAAACAGATGAGGGCTAGGCGTGGAATAGAGCAGCATGTAGTGTTATATGTCTTCACCTGGTTAAATATTTCCAAATTTAAAACCCACAGACAAAGGGAATACCTTCTGAGATAAAAAGAAGGTATTTAGACAGTATCCTAAAAATGTCTAATGTTTGGTAAATTAATTGTTTACTTCATAACGTTTTTTTTAGCAAAAAGCATTACAAGAAAGAACCCATTGGTTTTATCCGGTATATTTCTGTAATTAAGCATTTTAATGTATATGACCAAATATATTATTATCCAACAAAATTTGCAAACAATTAAATTTCAAGTTTTTGTTAATAGCATAAGAATTTGAAAACTGATATCTCTTCAATTAAATTTTGTCCTTGACATTTCAACATTGATTAGCTGAGAGATATTTGAAATAAACACCTGTCATTCAGAAGTAACAATCTGTCCAACAATCTGCTGAGCCCTGAGATGAGATTTAAATTCAAGACCAAACTCCACCTGTAATATCAGGATAACTCCCTGTAGAAAATATGTGTGTGTACAAAGATGGGATCAATGTTGAAATGGCAGCCTATTATTACTGGTTACAGACGGACATTTACAAGGCCTGTTTCTGGAGCTGTGAGTTGACTTGGAATCTGCTCCTGTGTAAATGATGATAATTGGTGAGATGGTAATGTCAATATACTCCCCCATAGTGTAGTCTGTGCCGGGGCATCCCCTTAGAACCAGAGCCAAACAATACCTCCATTAAGCCAATCTTCCTGATTTATTATTTGAAACCTTAGGGTTTCTGTTTACTCTTTCCGAATTGGAGAATTATTCCAATAACTGTTCAGTAATAGGTGATGTGAAAATTTCATAGTTCTTGAACCATTGTGTAAAAAGCTACATGTAGATCTATAGGAAGATATATAATGACCTTCAACAACTTACCTAGTAGATTCACTGCAAGCTTTCCCCAATTTTTTATGAGGGCCTCAATGACTCAGTTGGTTTATTTCGTGATAGTCCCTTTGTTCAATATAGGCCTTCCATGGATGAGGCACAGGATTGAATCCTACTCGGACCAATCAAAAATTGAACAATTCTTTAGATCATGTATGTGGAAGAGTTGTCAGGTACTCACCGTGGGTCCAGTGCCCAGCTTCCTCCCACACTAAACCTGGAAACACCGCCATATAAGTGAAATAAGCTCGAGTGTGGCGTAAACATTAATCAATATGTTAATGGTTTCAATCAAGAGTCAGGAAATTATTTGAAGAGATCATCCATTACAATGAATTTGTATAACCTACTATAGTCCATTCAGTTGTTAGTTGGTGACTAAAATAAACGTTATAACTGACAGAACACATGTACAAAAATTAAACCTTTAAATACTCTTTAATGAAGGTTTCCAGTTATGTTGTCTGTTTTATTGGGGAAAGAAATGTGCATTTTTCTGCTAGACTTCACTTTAAACTTTTTTCCATTTTTTTTTTTAAATTTAATTGTTAAAGAGGATGGAACAGAACTTTTATTGATTCTCATTATTGAGATGTTTTCTGTGTTTAGATTCAGTAGGGAAGCTCTTTTATAAGTCTGTGATTACATTTTCCTGTAGGAGACGATGAAATTCTACTCCACGTTAGTTGGTTTGTTAGAAATGGCCAATGGCTGTCTCCATCATTCTGATGTTACTATGAAACCCAAAGGTGCTCTTTAACATCAAAAACACATTTCTCTCACATGCTCTCTTTCTGTGACGTCATAAGTAGTTGTCATAGCAACAAAGCCATTCCAATCTACCACCACATATTTCAACACATATTTATGTCTTCGTAAATGTTTTTAGCAGGAACTAGCAGCTCTATAAGTCGTCTGTAGGAATGTCAAATATCGATGTTAGCAGTACTGTTGCAAACAACAACGGTTACCCAGTAGAGTTTTTATTAACCAGTTGGTACTAAACAGGGAACCTAGCATGATGAACCGATTTTTGACATTAGTCACAGTAGTGTCCCCTGTAGTTATACCTGGTACTTTTAATCCGTTTTTCCTGACTTATTTTAAATTGTTAACAATTGTCAATGAAATTGGTACACAAATAGATCCCAGTCTAATAAACTGAACTCTGATCCCACTCAGGCCAAATAAAAATTGAAAGGATTTTTCACTTGATCGCCGTATGTGGAAGAGTTGCCAGGTAGGCCTACTCCTCAAAGCTCAGAGGTTTCCTCCGGGCTTTCCACTACTGTTACTGCTGACTTGTCATCTCTCAAAATGTTTTTATTTCTCCCAAGTCTTCAACTATCCGATTCCACCCATGGGTCACGGGTTCAAATCCCACTCAAACCCCAAAAAATCGTTTTTTTAACAACTGTTGGTAGCTTGAATTTGTGTAGGTTGTTTGTAAGGCTACAATGTAATCCACTTTCAAAGACCGTTAAATGGTATTAAATTGCTGTTTTCTCTTCCAAAATGGATAGAATGCCAATCAGCAAACACATCTATTTTAAGCTTTACAAAATGCAAGTTTAAATCTGATCTGAAAGATCGCAAAGCAAGACAAGTATTTAAATCACCTAAAAAGCATTTTTTTTTGTGGTTAGATAGATAAGGTTATACATATACATGTACATACTTAGGAACATATAAACAGCTGTTTGTTTTATTGTTAAGTGGCTATGTCAAAATGAAAGGTTTTAAATTGCAGAGCAAAGCTGTGCTGACTGTTAATGACTGCATCTACATACACAGTATATTTTTAGTTTTCCTTTTTGTTGTAAATAAATAGTTCCCTCAATCGTATTTGCTGACCTCAGCATTTTCTAATTTGCATTTTTTGGTAACATGGCTGATAAGATATTTTAGATGAACGAAAAAAATATAAAAAAGTTTACAGTTAATATTTATATATTTGAAAAGATAGAAATGTTCATAAAATAAATTTTGTAATGATTGCAGACCTACCATTTCCCTGTGGGTAAATCTCTGAGTTGTTTTTCAAATGAATTGCTAGTGAAAAATTAAAATTTTCTTTCAGCTTCTGCTAAGATTACCTGCTAGAAGTGATTAGCTTTTTGTCTTCAATTCCTTAGAAGAGGTAGCAAAGGTGATATCTAAGGGTATTTAATTTTAGGGGGAAAAAATTTGAATTGAAGGACAGCCTCCAAACTCAGGTTTTACAGCTTTTTGTTTCAGTTTGGTAAAAGAAACATTTCATTACCAGATACTTTATAATGGGCTCTTTCATCTTCAAGAATTGTTAGAATCTCCACAGTTAAGTTTAATGTGCCCCTTCTGAGTAAGATTATAAACGGATATATTCATTTGGTACAAGACAACCGTGGTACTTTACTTTGTACTTTCTTGACCTATAAGACAAGTTTCCAATTATGACTGATATGGGCAAGCCATCATTCATCTAAATCGGGCCATTAAACAAGTTAACACCAACATGTAGATGTAAGTGAAATAGTCTTTGAGTGCGGTGTCAACCTTAATCAATCATTTTTCTCGAAAAATATGTCAACAAAAATCTGGTTTTAAGATAATGATGGAAGTATGACATGACCAGTGTGTCTTTAAAAATTATTTTCGTTTATCTTAAAACTGCCATTTGGTGTATATCTGACTATCTGTTTGTCTATTTGGGGTGTTTGTGACTGTGCAAGGTACCAATGGAAGGCTGGAACTTTTATTGCAGTTAACCTGGCAACGCTACGAAACAGCTTGAATAATATGGAAGCGGTAAAGAGCAGCCTTTAAAATGTGGATGTCTAATGTACACATTAGTAAAGATTTGCTGGAACTAGGTAGGCTGACATGTACATGTATCACAATGGTGGTAAGGGTAAACTCCAAACTGATTTGCTGGTTTATGTGTTTATGGATTTTACCTTTGCTACTATTAAAGAATTGATGGCTAGAAACTTAAATTCTTATAAAAAATAATTTAACACTTCTTAATGCTGTGGAAAGCTATTGACTTGTCCCCCCTGTGTTCTATCTATTGGGTGGAGGGAGATCAAGGTTTATGTTCAGGGGCATGTATTTAAGTCTGAAGACAAAGTATAAGTTCCATGTTTCTTGAAGCCCATTGACTTGTGAATTGATTTGTTGCCACTAGGGTGGTTGTTGAGTTGCCGTTGAAGTGCTGCGAGAAATGTTACCCAGCTGTTTCAGAGAACAGTTGAGCCGACATTTAACCTGTTGTTGGCTGCTATAAATCCACATAATAATCTAGGTGTAGAGAAACAGGTGTTTACTTCTATCTCTTTATTCACCTGGGGCTGTATTTAAACCAGGTAATATTTTAATATTTAATGCTAATAGATTTCTTAACAACCTGTCAGCATTTTTTCTGATCGACTTTCTCCAACAGAAGGTAAAGATGACAATACAATAAAATGGTAATAAAAAGAATTACTCTGAATAACTAAGTTTAAATTTACAAAAAGTCTGTTTATTTTCTCTCGTATATTTTCCCCTCAGTTTTTTAACTTCGGTTTTGGTGTAGCTATAGAAATCTATCACTAAAAATATTCTTAGATGCAACAAGTTAAATTAGAACTCCTTGTGGTCTCCGTGGTTCAGTAGACGTTTACGCATTTCATCGTAGATTTTGGAATGGTTACCGGGTATAACCAGGCCTCCCACACTGAGCCTAGCAATGTTATGTCAGTGGAATTGATCCGTGCTGTAAAATAGAAATCAATTATTTTCAGACATTGAATTAAATTATTATTTACATTATCTTTATATTTAATGCACTGTTTGTTAATTTCTTGACTACTATGAAATAAATAAAATTATAAAAAAAAATACAATTATACTATATTCTGAAAAAATACTAGTGCTTGGTTGAATACATATACACTGTCACTTGAACAGTATATAAATAAGACTATTTTAATAATCGATTGCGTTGTCTATATGATGCATTGTAAGAATTCTTCAAATAGAGTCCCGCACAAATTTTTCACTCGGTCGCTGTATGTGGAAGAGTTGGCAGGTTCTCGACGAAGGCTGGGGGTTTCTTCCTGTCAACGAGCCCAGTTTCCTCGCCCACTAAACCTGGCAACGTCGCCACATAACTGAAACAATCTTGAATGCGGCGTAAAACATCAATCAATCAATCAAATCGAGTCAGACGATTTTAGATTTATTTAAGGTATTTCAGTTTTCCTCGAAACTGCTTATTTTCAATTCTTGAAATGGTAATTAATTTGCCATTGTTAATCCGGTGAATCTAGTTGATGCCTACCCTGAGAGATAAATTGATAAGTGGATCTTGGTGGACTTAGCTTATATCCCAGTATAACAGAACAGTACAGTTTTAACATGACTGTATTGAGAGATGGGTGATGAGTACAGTTTTATCTCTCGTCTGACAGACACCAGATCTAGCTGTCTTATAAATCATCATTACCCCAGAGAATAAAGGGACTTTTACTGGACACCAAATGACCCTGTCAGGTTCAATATTACCAGGGAATTATGTAAAATACCAGCTTGCCTGATCAATCAAACCTTGTCTCTATAATCAACCTATAGTAAATCAGAATTCTGATATCCATACATTGTGCTTATTGATTTTTTTCACTTTCCTTTCATGATTATCTCCCTTTGACCATAAAAGTCTTTTCTGCATTATCAACTACGTGCGGCGGGAGGCGAAATCTCACTCCCACCAAATACAAAATTCGAAATTTTCTCTTGATCGCCTTATATGGAAGAGTCAGTGGTTTTCTCCCGGCAAAGAGCCTGGTTTCCTACACAAATAAACTCGGCAATGCCGTCAGCTACATACACTGTACATGAAATAATTTTGAGTGCGGCATAAAACATCAATCTTATCAAATATTATCTTTCCCACTGGCCAGGCTATGAATTAGTTATTTTAGTTTATGGAAATCCTTGGACTGTAAATTCTCTCAAGCTGCGCTTTTCTGGCACTACATGTATGCTTATAAAGATAAAGGCTTGGATACAGTTATCTTTAAATAGTGGTGTGTCATGACTTGTCAAACACCACACAGTCCACTGCTGACATTTTTTGTATTTAACTTGTTGATGTCATGCAAGTGTTTTCCTTTTATTGTTGCAGGTTCCGAGAAGCAGAAAGTGTTGTTATTGACAGTTCCCAAGTTCAGTTCGACCTGCAGCTGTATATTGGTCAATCTCCGAACATTAGAGTGCCAGCCAATCCATTTCGGAAGTGAATTTAATGCAGACGAAGAAATCAGTCCACAGCCAATCAAATAACTTCACAGAGAACTTGGGGCTCTGGGAACAACAGACAAACTGGCTTAGAGGTCGCTCCAAGAAAATTGTATTCCAGTCCAACTAAGTCATTTACAGGCAATTTCATCGCTCTTGTTATAAATGTACCGGTTGAAAATTGTTCGACCCTGTTTGGGGTTGAGTTCATAGCAATTTCTCACCATATGTACTTGTAGTTTTTTCACAGGAAGCGAGCAACTAAATTTATCAACAAGCGGGGTCAACCATGGTGAATTTCTTTCAGTTTTTCTTCTTTCTAAAGTTCATTTTATTTGTAGAAAGGCCGAGTTACGTTTCCTTATTGAATCACAGCTTTCTCAATATTGGCAGCTAAATAATGGTACAAATGAATTGAGACCTCCACAAGAAACCTTTCGGAACTAAATTTGTGAAAGGATTGCTGGTAAAAACATCAAACTCTCATACCAAGGTCCTGATTTGTCATTAAACTTAGATGAATGAAATATAAAGAGATCGGTAGAAGTAATTATTCCTTGTGTTCTGTATGACAAAATTCAATCTGACCAATTCTGCTTATTCGGTTTCACTTTTTTGGCTTGTCTTGGTATCAACTTGATCAATTTGTGCGCTGACATATTAAACACTTCAGTTCTTTAGACCAAGGGGTAAAAAAGGGGGAATTAGGTAAAGCTTACACAAAAGGAAGTTTTTGGCCTGGCATCAGAACTTAAGTCCTTAATGGTGCACGGTATTTGTAATATCCTCCTGATACAATATTTGATCTATGTATTACTCTTGAAATTAAATTGGATTTCAGACTTGATTTTCGGGTGCATATATACTTAAATACGATTAGAAGAAGATTATCCTTAATTCACATATTGGAAAAGGTTTTTGTATATGGATTGACTCAGCAGCATGATGTGGTGTTAGGGCTTGACCTAGCTGAGGGGGCAGATTTTTTATGTTAGATTCTCAACATCATAGAGATTGATTGTTCAGCCTCGGCTGTGCCTTAAAAATTACATGAACAAAAATATAATATATCTACTCCTGCATTCATGTCTGTTTTCTGAATATTTCAACACCCAAAATTTCTGATGTAAAAATTGTAAATTGAGATTTAAAGTTGGGATCACCCAACGAGCTATTTGCTATAAAGGTCTGTGTAATCAATATTCATTGCAGACAAATAGAACCATTCTTTTTAAAAAGTACTGATTTGTCTTGATGAAGTCCTTTATATCTGACAAAGCACACTGGGAAGAGTTGCCTGGCTGTTCTTGGAATATAGGATTATTCATGGAAGGTTGTTGGTTTTCTCTGGAAATATTTAAATTAGCATGATCTGCCAACAATATGGAAAATGTCGTTGAAAAAAGCTAAATGGAGATTTTCATTAAAAGTACAAAATAAAAGGTTTCTGATTATGTCAATCCTTAAATGGCCAGCTGAACCCAACAAATCCTTTGCCCATGTGCCACAGGTTTTAATCGGCTTTCAACATATATTTAGTGGTATTTTAGACTGTGTTGTTTCTCGATCAAAATATGCAAGACGTCAGATACAAACTTACCGGTACTGTTTAATTTCTTCTTGTATAAGAGACCGTTTTCTCTTTGTGGGATCATGTGTGTGCACATGTAAATGGAACTGAAATTTTATTCAAAAAACACTCTTTCAGTCCAGTCCGATCTATTTTTGTATATTGGTGACTTTTCTTACATCTGGCGGACTCAGTGGTTTAGTCTCAGCAGAGCAATTATCTCGCTGTCTTCCAGTGATCAGTCACTGCTTGGAATCTCACTCAGTCAAAAGAAAAAAAAATGACAAACGGATCACCCTAAATGGAAGTGTCTCTTGGTGTTAGGCGAAGGTCACATTGTTTGCTCCTGCCAAATAGCCCAGTTTCTCCCTCTAAATCTGGCAACACAGAACCATATAAGTGAAATAAATTTGAGTATTGTGTAAGACATCAATCAATCAATCAATCAACCCTTAAATGCTTAATTCTGTGTATCACCCAGTTCACTTAGTCATTGACTGAAGAAGATGAAGATATTTTAAATGCTGCAAAGGATCATTTTTTTCATCTTCTTCAGTCCGTAACCGGAAGTAATCTGGGTGATAAACAATATTAAGGATTGATTGATGTTTTACACATGTATTTAAACTTTAAGGGACCATGTTTAAATACCATTGACCTCTGAGAAGACTGGCAGCTAGAGAATTGTATAAATGAATAGAGCTCAACACCATAACCTTTGTACGGAACTAACCTTGTGATTGGATTTCTGTTAGAACTTGACTGGATCAAGATTTGTCAATAAAAATAATTATTATTTGAGATATGCATAAGTGAAAAATGCTTCTTAAAGGAGGGGAAATCTCTAGAAATACATAGGGATTATCGTCGATAACAACATTCAAAGTGCTTAAAACTTTTCACGTCAATTACCTCCGATGGCCCTCAAGCTAATTAAAGCAGACAGAAGTATGTCCTTTCAGTGGCTTATCTGTGTAGCCATTTTTCCGTTTTAGGATGACGTGATGTTGGTTTAGCTATTTTTAGATCAATAATGACGTATTTGTACCGCTCTCTAATGTATAATGGTAGATTTAGGTCCAAAAAAACATGGCGACAAACTTGAAGTGGGAAGATTGTCTCCGAATATATAGGTCAGTATGCAACCGCACGCCATTGCTTAGCCAGCCATTGGCTAAATTGCATCACATGACTACTCTATAACGCACTTAAATTTTTATTCAACAATAATTGGATAAAACTAATGAAAAAATGGTGGCGGCCTTGTGAATGGCCCATGGAGCTTATTCTCTATTGTAACGCCACCTTCAAATTTCAATTATTCGCTTACGAGGGGATAAAACATACATTGGACAGTTGTTTTGGACTAAATGAACTCTACTCTTTCCATCTAAACTAGTCTAAAGGTTAGATTTTCTTTCCCTTTAATATTGAGTTGTGTGATTTATCTGGTAAGGTCACCTGTAGTTTATTGGCCTCCCTTGGTGTCAACTTGATCAATTTGTGTGATCCAATGAAGTCTTGTTAGACCAAGCGTAAAAAACAACATACGAATGAGGAAGTTTATTTTTGGCATCAGAACTAAGATCTCTTATCCTGTATAAAAGAAACCGGTAATATTATTTGTTTCTTTAAACAATACCTATGCGAAATAAACCGAACCATTATTTAAAAAAAAAACCCAAAAACTGGTGTCATCATGTAGGGCACACTGAAATCCTTGTAGTGCGTAATCAAAGTGTATCGAAAATTCCACAAGAACTAAACTTGTGCAAATCTTCAAGGTTAGAAAAAAGAGAA
The DNA here is from genome assembly GCA_963971465.1 of Lepidochitona cinerea. NCBI lineage: Eukaryota > Metazoa > Mollusca > Polyplacophora > Chitonida > Tonicellidae > Lepidochitona > Lepidochitona cinerea. The sequence continues at coordinate 48,776,545 of OZ020551.1, read as the reverse complement.
AAGTCGTGAAAGATAAACAATTTTCTCCTGGCTTCAGAACGAATGTATTTGCCCGTGTTATTTGGGATCTCATCGTGTATGACGCTTTGTCAAAACACTTGGTTTAACGTTTGCTTTGATCATAATATTCTTGGTGTGAAATTAATCCGCTAATATAAAAAAAATGACTTTTAAAAAAGTCAAATTATATGATTGAAACCTAATTCTAAAGGATTTAAATCCCCTTTGGTTGCTGGAATTGAATTCATAATCTGTATAAATAAAGTGGTTGTATTTGGGCTTCCGCACATAAATCTGCTTAAAGAAATGTTTTCCGACCCGACTCAGTAAAAACTTCTGATGAAAAAGGTACACATAACAACTTGAAGCATTAACTTCCAAGTTATTTGAGGATATCATCTTTGAGACAACTTGCTTGTGATACACGAGTCGGTCTACACGGTGTAGACTTTCCACCTTTGGATGGTTATTTTGGTAATTATGAACAAACTTCTAAGTCGGAACTCCCTTCGGCTATCTTCGCTCGCTACCGGTCGGACAGTCTGCGCTTTTTATACGGTAAATCACCGTATTTTTGGGCGTCGAAAGTTAATATCAAAATGTTTACTACAAGCGAAAAAAATGCTCATAACATTCAGAAAGATATTTGTTTATATATTTTATTTAGCCCGGTAAACCACATGTTGTAGACAAACGCAGTTTCGTTACATATTAGGGAACCTCCAATGCTTCAATTATAGGCATATAACTGATCGAGGCTGAAAGTTAACAAACCGAGTGTTTCGGTCTGTTACATTATCACGGGGACACTTTTCTGGACTCTCAAGATGATTTGGGAATTGTACGCTTCACGGCTACCTATATGGTCGCCATATTCAAAATGACCTGCAGTTTATCGGAGGGTATTTCAGGCACGTAAATCCCCGAAGTCTATGACAATCAGAATATAGACTTGTAGATTGTATTTTGGACAGAGTTTTTGTTCGTTGGAATCTATTTTTACAACTAGGTTATATTCGATACATTAAGTTGTCACTGAATCCATTTCAGAGATGACTGACAGGGACACTGCTAATAGTGCTTCCGGATGTGATTGTATTTTAGAGATCGATCACAACTTGTGACATTATCTGTATGACAATTTATCCTTCAAACAAGGTGTTGAATTTAGAACAATAAACTGATGTTGTGTGCTTGGAAATTGTTAAATAAATAAACGGAAGCTAGTACTAAGTCGGATACCAAGTTGTGACACTTGCATTTACTTCCTTTTAAATTTCAGTCTAACGCTCTCTTTAAAGTTGGTTGGTGCCACTTTTAATTTGTTAAATACAGGCCATTTCAATATTTATCCCAAATTTAAGATGGCAACACATTCCATCCACTTAATACAGTTATTCGTCTGACAGAAAGATTTACGTGATATAGGTTATTGAACTGATGAGTTGTCTGGGATATCTCTCTCCTCCACAATACATTACAATCCTTTTAGACAAATCCCCATAGAACCAACTTTGTCTGCAGCCAATGTCTACTCTGTCGCATGGTGTTAGATGTCTGTACTGGACTGGTAATGTCCTGCCATTGAACTCTATACAGACTTAATTTGTGTCTGCTGAAACCTTCATATACTTCTTAATAATAGTCATTGTTTTGGAACCCACAAAATGCAGTGGGCAGAATTAGCGAATGATGATAAAGCAAAGTCTGTCACATATGGTTGTAGATTTCTGAACTGTACTGGTAATTACTGTGTCCTGTCATTGAACTCTATACAGACTTAATTTGTGTCTGCTGAAACCTTCATATACTTCTTAATAGTCATCGTTTTGGGTCCCACAAAATGCAGTGGGCAGAATTAGCTAATGGTGAGAAAAGCAGCATTTGTATATTGATGAGTAAAATACAGTCATTCAGGAGGTTGAAACTCTGACTTGGTCAAATTCACAAATACTCGGTTAAGAATGGATTGAAGAGATTCTTATAAGTCTGCTCAAAGTGACATGAGCTGCCAAAATTCACACTTTTTTCATAATATTTGATCGTCACGACAGTGAGAGGCTTTGGAGGTCATCGAAAAACTAAATGATTGGCGTTGGAATGAGGAAATCCATACAGTATGTGGCCTGTACGAACCGAAAACGTGTTCGAAAAGTAAACAAATTTAAATAACCGGGACGACCATTCATTCATTCTAAGTCAAAGCTCGTTCAACACAACACTTTATCGTACATTTTCGAGACTAGAAGCACTAAAAAGCTTCTGAATTATATGTCTTGATAAAAATAGCCAATAATTTCCACATTCTGTTTTAATGTCAAAATATCAACATTTTGGCCGCTCATGCCCCTTTAAAAGGGTACCATAGGTATGAGGTAAATGAAAGATTCCGAAATTTTGCTGTCGTACACAAATTGGGAAGGCGTTGGGATGATCACTGGTAAACTTCTTTCCCTTTGCAGACCGTTAAATGACGAGTTTAATACGATGTATTCAAACTTACTGGTTTCTCCCTTACACTGACACGAGCTATCAAATAGAGGGGAAATTTCATGGAAACATAATTTGCTATTTTTTCGTCATTTAACCAACAAGTGTGAAATGGTAATGTACATCAAGGTGGTTAACAAAAAAAAAACTTCCCGACTATTTTAATTTTGTCCGTTATTAGCATAGATCTATGGCCCCTGCGGATTACTGGCTTAACCAATGTGTTTTTTTTTATTACTATGGCAATCCCTTAGTGTTTCAAGGCACTTTAAACGCTCAACTTCTCTTGATAATCAGCTCTCTTCTGTCAGAACAGTGACCTCGTTGGCTCAGTCGGTTAGAGTAATAGTCCCTACGTTCGACATCAATTACCTTATTTAGCTATTAATGACATAGATGGCCAATACTAATTCCCGTTCTCCTCTATGCCATGAAGCTATTGCGTAAGTTTGAACATGATCAGGCAAAAGTGTTGAAAACATCGCGTCCACAAGATGAGGAAGACGTATTTTAATATTTGACGACATCAATTAGCTAATTAAGCTCTTTATTAATTACGTAGATAGTCAAAGATTAATCATACGTCATCTCTATGACATGACGCTATTGCACAAGAAGTTATTGCACATGGCCTGGTAAAACTTGTTCAAGATATCGTGTCCACAAGACGTGGGAAAAGGCATACGGAAGGAAGGGTACATCTCTGTAATGGCGGGGGACAAAACAATTTTGAGTGTATTTTTCACTCTAACGCCATATGAACAAAAGTTCCCACCTACCAACCAAAGGTCGGGGGTTTCTTCTGAACTTCTGCTGTATTTTTCTGTCCAAAGATTTCTAAAACAAACAAAAAGCCAAATTTATAATGATTGAAAACTATCAAACCAATATCATGTATAAGACTCAAACTGATTTTATCAAAATATTAACATAGAAAAGACTTTTTGACTAAATTTACGATTTGTTGTTAGATTTTCTATATGTTTTTAGTTTATCTACAAGTTATCAGGGACCTGTATGGTTCAGTAAGTATAGAGCGATGAACGGTCGCCGGTTCGAATCACAGTCTTCCCGAAATAGACTTCTGAATTTCTGACTGGGTTCTAATCTGAGCGAGTTGCGTGATGGTGACCAGACACTGACGGATAGTCTGGGGCTTTGCTGGGATAGAGAACGGTATCTTTTCGGTTATGGCAACACCACCTTAAAAGTGAAACACTCTTGAATGGCAGTCAATCAAACATTCAATTAACTTTGGACGAAGAGACCAAACAGATATAACACGGGTTGACAAAAGATGATGTAAACACGTATCCATTAAAACACTTACTGTTAATCTTGTACTTTAACACAAGTCCAGCCAGGTACATTTTCATCACTGTAAATGCCCACGAATCGTCATCGTCATTTGTATTGTTAATTTCGGATCCTCCATAATGATCAATGTTAGTCCCGTCAGATGTGGATGTCCCGGCTCTATGGGCTGTCATATATCGGCTCAATAAATGGTAAAATGGGGCGTGGTCAGAATCAGCTAAATATGTTTCATTGTACATCATGGAATCTCTGTCGAGGGTATCATTGTTTGAGAATTGACCATCGGTTTCTTTAGCTGTATAGCAATCTCCGACATAAAACCCCAAGGTTTTGGCCTCTTCGATCCCGTCATATGTAGTTGGAATTTGGTCTGTGTCTTTGAGCTTCCACACAAAAATATTGCCGAAACCCCGATTGATACTTCCATTGTCGTGTGAAACGAGACTGGTTTCAGGTCGGGATTTGTTATATGAGATCTAAAATGGCAAGAACAAAGATATAATAAGTATTACGCAATATTCATTAATACATAATCAAGTCCTATTAGAATAAAACTCAAAGCAAAAAGGCCTACTATAGAGTATTTTATTGAGAGTCGTTCGAAAAACAAGTTGTTATCTTTCCGCTTTATTTTCGACCCTAAAAAAAGATATGGAATGGTTTGGATTGTAGAAAAAATAAACTTTGCAATGGGGTCTAAATTATTTAAATAGAGTCTGTCAAAAAATAGCTTCGGGTTTTACTATATAAAGACTGTGGTCAATTAGTACACGTAGATGGGTTTAGCGAGAAAGTTTTAAAATAAAGTATAAAAATGCGTTTTGTTAATTGAAAAACAGAACTCTTTCAAATTATATCTTACCAGCATTCTGGTGTCATCTTCGATATTGTTTGTGGGATAGTTATCAGAGGCCAATGGCGTGTGGTGCATGTTTATCTCTTCTGGATAAATTAAAATCCAAGTTAGGATCTGGTCGTTCCAAGTAAAACTATCCCTGAAAGAAAATCAAAATGTTGTGATTTCAACAAGGTTAACTACTTTGTTTATTAACTGATAAAAATTAGTCTCTATGACTTTCTTCCCGCCTATGTTCATCTTACCTTTTGAAACTTTCTTATCATTTCTGTACATATTGGGTGAAATAAACAAACAAACAATACATGAGTGGATAAAACCCCGTGGATGCTTATAGAACAAAAGGCATATCCAAACTTGTGGCGGCGATATAGACAATAACAGAACCGCTGATTAACAATCTGAGAGTACACAAAAAAAAACCTGATGTCAAAACCGAAAATATTGAAACTGTTGAAAGGAGGAACGTACTTAAGGAATAGAATCAGATGAGGATGGGACGTTTTACGCTGCACTAGAGATTACAATCCTTTTTTTCTATAGGTGAGGGGAAACCGACCTTTTCGTGTTACCGGAAGGCCTAGTGCTATCAGAGAATCTAAAGTTGCCAATTTAGTCCAAGAGGGAATTGCATGCTTACGTTTCCAGGTAGTAAGGCTGTATGTCCAAAGATATTTCCTCTATAAGGACATCAGTAGGCTCCCAACCCGTGTAGGCCAACGCTAAACACAGCGTTACCACTGACGCAATGTTTCCGAACATTGTGTCCGAATTTTCTTATTGAAAATACAGGTTTTTTCTCAAATGTTGAAAAAAAGCTTTCCAATGAGGTAACTATAACTCACTGAGACTGCTTCCAAAACTAAAGCTGTTGCTATGAGTGGACTTTGTGACGTGACGTTTAATTATGCCGTCACAGTGTGTCGTAATAAAAGATAAGTATGCACCAACGTCAAAACGCATGTAAAGAATTTGTGACGCTACGTCTTTACGTCTTTATTTATTTGCAAATGACGTAATTTATCGACGTCACAATTTATACCCTGCAGAGCGGTAGACCTTACAATTAAAGGTCCGTCTGTTATTAACTGCGCATTTGCAACAAATTGTAGAAACAAACCAAAGTAATTTTGTCACAGTTTATGCCCAAACGAATCAAATAATGCAAAAATTTGGTGTGAAAAAAGAGTTCGACGGAATAGACCCTTTCCGTTCAGAATATGCTTTCATGACGTTGTTCGAATTGTATGGCGTTGACAGTCATTTCTCTGATGCAGGCGCTATGACACGCATCTATCCCATTGCGCCATAGACAGAATTGTTTCGACGCTAACTCAGTGTAGCGTCATTTTGCAATACACCGAGGCTACTGCGCAAACGCCAATCCTTAAGCCGAAAGGGTGTATATCAATGAACTATATACGCGGAAGGGCCACGTCACAGTGGTTAGATTGGATCTGGCGTGCTAAAATCGCTGTCATAACAGTGGGTTGTTGCCTTTCTGCTACTCTAATAATGTTTTGTACAATTTTATGACATCACGAATGAGCGGACAAAATTGACGTCTCAAGAGTGTTTTGTCATCATGTTATGACGTTAATAAAGCAGTAATCGCGTCAGGGCTCATGGTGTTCTCTTTCACTTCATTTCTAGCGTCAGATCAGTTTGTCATCTCATATAATCATGGCGGCGCTCGTTGTACGTCAAATGTCACTTGACAACCATTGCCCGTATATAGTTCATTGGTCTATATATGGCTGAAGTCTAAATGGAAGGCCGTATATGGTACATGTAGACCAGTCCAATGCCACTTACAACATTCTGTAATTTACAGTTCCGTCACTCTGTTTTTCCGGCCTATATTTTTGTCCAGATCCCCTCCGTGCTACTGATTTGTGTTAACAGAACAATCAAATTTGAACTACTTTTTGGCCCACTCATCGGTTAGACCAATATTTAATTTCTTAGAATGTGACTTTTTAAATTCCTCTCTCGTTAACACTATGCAAGTGCAGAAACAACATATGATGATGATAAACCTTGTCATACATTTTTATATGAAAAAAAAGTATAAACAATTGATCGCCCGAATAATGACAATATCATCATTTGGACTGAATAAGGCACCCGATACAACTCAGATCACCCCCTTCAAGAAGAACCAGATCATTAAACAATTAGCCCTTTAAGGGGTGATCTGATATATTACCATCTCATATGAGATCAGATCATACGCTTCAAGCGAAGTAAAGCGTACCGTCCTCACTCTGAAACTTCGGGGATTTACGTGCGTGAAATACCCTCTGATAGACTGCAGGTCATTTTTAATATGGCGACCAAATAGGTAGCCGTGAAGCGTACAAATCCCAAATCCCTTTGAGGGCCCCACAAAAGTGCCCCCGTGATAATGTAAGGGACTGAAACACTCGGTTTGTTAACTTTCAGCCTCGATCAGTTATATAATTGAAGTATTTGAAGATTCCTGATATGTACCGAAACTGCGTCTGTCTACAACATGTGGTTTACCGGGCTAAATAACATATATAAACAAATATCTTTCTAAATGATATTAGCATTTAATAAATTTATAATTATTTTTATTTTCTGTTTTCGTCTGTAGTAAAACATTTTGATATTTACTTTCGACGCCATTTTTATTCAGCCCAAAAATACGGTGATTTACCGTATAAAGAACGCAGACTGCCCGAGGCGTGTCAAAGCCGACCGGTAGGAAGCGAAGATAGCCGAAGGGAGTTCCGAGTGGTACCGTCCTATCATACACTATGATAGCTTTTCGGGGGAATCTTTTTTCGCTGGAGGGAATAAAATGTGTCTAGCCACAATGCCTCTTATGCTGCTGACTGTTGTTGTTGCTGAATGAGATTGTAGGGTCGTAAGCTCTGTTTTTCTTGAGTACTCGCTGAAATTTCACCCACAATCTGGTACTACTCGGGTGCGACTTAAAGTAGACATGGCAGGCACTTTTTAATTTTAATTCCAGTGCTTTTGAATAAAAGTGGGGTTCATCGTAAATAGTTTATGATGTATAGAGGGTGGCAAGGCCCCCCCCCCCCCCCCCCGCCACACACACAGAAGCATGACAGACTAATCCCAACCCTTCTCCGTCAATGTACTAATACCCCTATAACCTATTTATTTTAATAACGAAAAATTAAAAAAATATAACATTCTCATTCAGCAGCAAAATAGGCATTGTGGCTAGACACATTTTATTCCCTCCAGCGAAAAAAGATTCCCCCGAAAAGCTACCATAGGCTGTGATAGGACGGTACGCTTTACTTCGATGGAAGCGTATGATCTGATCTCATATGAGATGGTAATATATCAGATCACCCCTTGAAGGGCAAATTGTTTAATGATCTGGTTCTTCTCGAAAGGGGTTGTATCGGATGGTCAGTAAAAGAAATACACATAGTCACAGAATGACATAAATCAATTTTCAATACAGATGACAACATGTTCTTTCTAAAAAATGTTTGAAACTCTCTTTAAACGTAAGTTCCATACTAATGAGAAATAATTAAGGCATCACCACGAAGTTAGTTGTTTGTAAACAACACAAGCTTTCGACACCTATACCGATGTCTTTGTCAGTTACACTTGACGAAGACACTGGTATAGGTGTCGAAAGCTTGTGTTGTACAAACAACTAACTTCGTGGTGAAGCCTTAATCGTTTCTCATTAACATGTTCTTTGTCAGATATATCACTGATGCATTATATGGCCCTATAAACTTAATGTGATTTGTTTGATATTTAATAAAGTTGATTTTGTCTACCAATCAAATATTATTTTTCATGAAATGAATATTGATTGATTGCTGTTTTACGCCTCTCTCAAGTTTATTCATAAAATAAATACAAAGAACAAAATATGAGATGTCCCGGTACAAACTACACTATGGGGGAGTATATTGACATTACCATCTCACCAATTATCACCATTTACACAGGAGCAGATTCCAAGTCAACTCACAGCTCCAGAAACATGCTTTATAAATGTCCGTCTATATCCAGTAATAATAGGCTGACATTTCAACATTGATCCCATTTTTGTACACACACACATTTTCTACAGGGAGTTATCCTGATATTACAGGTGGAGTGTGGTCTTGAATTTGATTCTCATCTCAGAGCTCAGCAAATTGGACAGATTGTTATATCTGATTGGCAGGTGTTTATTTCAAATATCTCTCAGCTAATAAATGTTGAAATGTCAAGGGCAATATCTATTGGAAAACCTACACAAACAGGGCAGATTTGTTAACATACAGGCTAATGTATGTCACCTTCAGAGTTAAAACCTTCATTATTGACAAGTTGTCTTGCAAGGAAGCTAAATACAGACAGCAAAGTCTTTTATTCTCACAATACAAGTGGCAAGTTAAAAAAGAAAGAATTCTTATAATGTAACCCAGAGTTTTAAATAAAAACATTTGGCAATCATGAATGGAATTTTTTCTCAATAATAAACTGAAATACAGCCATTCAATCAAAGCTCACAGACTAATAACGAATTCAAATCTATCAATTGTTTCAAGTGGCATGAGCGGCCAAAATGTTAATATTTTGACTTTAAAACAGAATGTTGAAATTAATGGCTATTTTTCTCAAGACGTATAATTCAGAAGCTTCTTAGAGCTTCTAGTCCCGAGAATGTACGATAAAGTATTGTTTTGAACAAACTTTGGTTTCGAATGAATAAATGGTCGTCCCGGTTATTTAAATTTTGTTTACTTTTCGAACACGTTTTCGGTTCGTACAGGCCACATACTGTATGGATTTTCCTCATTCCAACGCTAATCATTTAGTTTTTCGATGAACTTCAAAGCCTCTTACTGTCATGACGATAAAAAATTATGAAAGAAGTGTGAATTTTGGCAGCTCATGCCACTTTAATTTTTGTTTTATAAACATGTCTTGTCACACTTGGCATATGAATTTTATTTCTGTCATTGTGGTTATTAACAGTGTTCAAATGTTCCGTATATTCCTTAACCACCCCATAAATTCTTTACTAGGTTTTCAGTGTTTTTCTTTATAAAAATGTGTGGTCAGGTTTACCATAATAATATCTTCTTACAATACTTGTGCAGTGTTAACAGGAGAGGAATTTAAATAAGCCTTGTCATATAAATAGATTATAGTTCAAATCAATACGTTGATCGTGAAATAATTCAAATTCAATTGTAATGTTGATATTATTGGTTATTGCGAAGGAATCTGAGAACCCCCTGTATAACCTTCCATTATTCCACTGCCCATAACCAAATAAAGATGCCATTCCAATCAGCAGCATTGATGTGATCTGGACATAATCGGGGAGCTAATAGAGGGATCAAAATCATGTTGTTATCAGTGAGAATTATCATACACCACATTAATATATTTATGATCACTGAAACACACGGGCACAGGGAAAATCTTGTCTAAAATTACCATGGAGACAAGTTTCTAATTGTGTTAAAAAGAGGTATATCATTTAGACCTTTATACCCCATCATAAATTGTTGTAATACATTAAACCTATGATATTTCATTAGGTTGACGACTGACAGGAGCTTAGCCTTGGTCAGTTTACAAGGAGCACAGGTGAAACAGAATGCATCAGACTTTACAACTCAATATGTTTATTTTGAAATTAAAAGCTGTCAATTTCACATAGCCACTTAACAATAAAACCAACAGCTGTTCTCTAATACATTCTAAAGCATGCATATTATCCGTTTCCATAAAGTTTTTTTTTGATGTTTGGGTAATTTGCATCCTTACAGATTTTTACTGTGCAAACGTTTGAAGATTTATACCTGTACTAAAAGGATTATTTTTTTGCTGACTTCCAGAAAATTTAACAATAAAGTTGCATTTTGTAATTATGATTAGGTTTTTGCATTATGATGAGGCTATTTTGCATGTTATAAAACATTTATTTTGTGAAGACTCTTACTAAAAGTATCATAGCAATTTAAATGCAGATGTTTCTTGAATAGATTTACCAATGTTCACCGCAAAGAGACATCAGAAGCAGTTTAACACAGTCTTAAGGAGGACAAAACAAATTTAAAAGGTGTCCAAAAACATTTAATTGTTTAAAGTGGCATGAGCTGCCAAAATGTTGATATTTTGACGTAAAGGACAAATACTGTATACATTTTCCCCATTCCAATGTATCAGTTTTTCAAGTCTTACTGTTGTGCCGATGAGAAATTATGAAAAAAGCGTGAATTTTGGCAGCTCATGCCACTTTAAACATGTTTTACGTTTCTTGTATTTTTGCCCATAAGAAGTGCAACTAGCTAATATTTATCCAAAAGCCTACACTATTGCAAACAGATCAATATTTGACATATATCCGCCAGCCAAAACGCCAACACAATGTTAACGCTGACTTAAAACATGCTATAACAGAAATTTCCACCACGAAAATACATTTGAAATCAAATCACGTTATGAATATCTGTTGAAATAGATGAGGTGGTAGATTGAGAATGAATTGGTTGCTATGACAACTAGTTGTTATGATGTCATAGGAAGAGCACATGAGAAAGAAATGTGTTTTAGGTGGAGAGGTTAGCGAGCCCCTTTGGGTTTCCTTGTAACATCAATCAAAAACATCGGAGACAGTTATTGGTCATTTCTAACAAACAAACTGATGTGGCGTAGAATTCCATTGTCTCCTACAGGAAAACGTAATCAATCACAGACTTCATATAAAAGAGCTTCCCTACTGTGTCTAAGTGTGGAAAACATCTCAATAATGAGACAGCTATTCTGTCCATGTTCAAACCTTGTCGCTCAATACGTATATTTGTCCGAAAAGAATTCCCAACGGAAGTAAAATGTTGTTTTCTTTGCTGGCAATTTTGGATGTATCGTAATTTAATGGACTAAAGAGAATCCTTGAGTAATTTTCTCAAGAACTGTACACTATGAGTTATTTGTTGGTACAACTCTCTAAAAAAGGCCGTTAAAGTGGGAAAACTGTCTTATCCTTTGTTTATCTATCAAAATCAAATTGACCTAACCCGAGGATATTCAATTATTGTAGCAGGATAAGATAATCAGGATTGTCATTTTACTTGAATGAATAGAGATAGAAACATAATAATTTATTTTAACACCGACAGCTACAGGCCGTGCATACTCAGTTAAAGTCAAGTGTTTCAGACACAAAACTCTTCTATTGCACAGCTATTAAAGAATTAACATGAGATACACATCACTTTTCATGTGAAGTAAAAATATACATTAATACAGTTGTGTATGTGATCTTACCAAATTACCAATTACAGGCCAACGGAGGCTGCAGACTTGGCAGTACATGTACAATGTATATCTGACAAGAAGATTTTCCCTGTGCCGTGTGTTTTAGTGATCATAAATATATCTGAGAGACATCCCTCCCCGATCCCATTTTTAGACATAAAAATTGACATATTAGTACTCAATGTAAAATACCATACTTGTACGTGGACGGCCCCATAACTATAAGACATTTAGACATCTGTCAGGGTCATACAGGTATTGTTCTGGCAATTGTATTATCCTACAAAAATGGAAAACTGGCAAAGGCAGTCATTGAACATGCTGTCATCTGTATTCAGTCATGTTGACTTCACACAAATTGAATTATGCAATTCTATGACTACATGTATGTATTTTTACTGACAGTCTTGTCCCTCGAGAAATATCGAGTTTGAGAATTCCCAGTACAAGAGGCTGTGTTCAATTATGGGGGTCTTGACTTAAGTTATTGGATTACAAAAAGACGCAAATCCAAACCAGAATATTTAGAGGAGTTATATAACATCCCTTGTCAAAATGTCAGTATTTTTTCTTATTGTATACAACAGTAATGTTGATCTTCAGTTTGCTTCTGTTAGTTTAAGTGACAAATATAACAGACATCCCATTATCAGAGGCTTTGGCATAAGATAACAGTTAAATTACATCTTCTCCTGAATGTTTGGGCTGACATATCCAACACTGGCTTATAATTTGGTTAATTCTCCCTCAGTTTACAAACAGCTTAAAAGATCACCGGGTGTAATTGAAAGAAGGGGCTTGAGTTTGAATGTTGGATTTACTGTACATAATTAGGCTTTATCTAACACCTACATGCATCCAAACAATTTTGTTGACACATCAAAGACACCGGCACAATGCAAAAACTTTTTAAAAGTCTATAAATGTCAGACAATGTCAGCAAGAACTTAATACCAGGCTTAATCAAGGCTTGCATCTCATTACCCAGTGTTATTTCTAAAGCCGGGTGTTTGGTGTAAACATAACTGCCTATTATTTTGACCTTCAATCTAATGACCTTTATTTCATTAAATGCTAACTTTATAATTTCTTTCATATACATACAAATTAGGAAGGTCATTTTTATATATGTTGAAGAATAAGACAAGGTATTGCTTCAGTTGAAGGATTATTTTAGGAACAAGTCCTACTTCCACTTAAGAAAATCTATACAGACATCGTGTTTACATGTATATGCATGTCTCATCACGATAGTAAAAATGACGGAATTCTAAGCTAAATATCGTGTTTAGTAAATTTCAAATGGAGTTTCGGTGTAAAAAGAACAATTGAGTTTTTTTTCATTCTTGGTTTCGGCTTGACAAACTAGATCACTCTTAAAATCATGTTCAGCTTTGGCGAAAAATTCTAGGAACTATAGTTCACTTAATATACGATTAGACTAAATCCCTCTTAAAATTCACAATTCTATGAACTATCGTTTACCCTGGATAACCTAGACGATTAGATACAACATTGCAGATTAAACTACTTTCGGAAATTCATCTATTATATTTTTATCAGTTTTATTAAATATTTCAAATAGCTATTATTATTCCAGTATCACAAATTTGTCAAGGACATTAGTTTCCTCAATGACATTTATTTTCCCTGGTAAACGCTAAATTGATTAAAGAAAATCTTCAATGCCCAAGGTTTCGTTTAGGTTACATTATAAAAGTACAATGTTATTGATTTTAACTCTCGGTTCGGCGACAGAAATATTAGAACAAAGATATCCATAATGTTCAATACAGGGATAGTAAACTGAGGTATTAGCTTTATCTTCAATTTAAAATCAATAAGATGTATAACCAGAATTCTATGAATGGGGAAGTGTGAACTGTCGCATTACCCCATATTCAGGACGGTAACTGACGCCTTCAGTCTGCTTATACTACCTTATGTAACGTTTCTGCACGGTAGATTTGGAAACAGTCATTCGTTCTGCAAAAAATCTGGTATTACCTATTGAGTTATGCTTACAAACTTGAGGAGATTTACAGTTCGACAGAACCATAAATTACATTGGCACATGTGTTCAGTGTATCACTAATAAAAATATAGTTTCTAACCAGACATACAACTATGGAATATAGTTAATCCCTCCTCAGTTAATATATGGCTGACAGAAACAAAAGCACTGATGATTTCTTGTGTATGTTTGAAAGAAAATCGACCTTCATTTGGAATCAAATTTTTGTTTTTTTGATATTGTGCATTCATGTTTTTTCGTTAGTCTGACAATTACTTTTATCTCACCATATCATCACAATTGTGCCACATGCAACATGTGTTCCGCATGGTCATACATTCAAACCCAATTTTGGTCTAACAAGAAAAAATGATTAGTGGAGAGTTTACTTTGACAGATTATCAAGAGAGATGACCTAGCTCAACTTGACACACAACCATTGCATGTTAGCTAAATATATTCCTGGAACAGAATATCTATTTTCCCTATCTACATGATTTGTGTGAAACAATTACGGTGAACACGCCAAGGTATTGTTTTCTATCTGATAAAATCTCAGGTAACAATGTCATTTATCAGATTGTCAGATCTCCATCCATTAACAACTACCCCATTAAGGAGGTGGGCAATCATACAATACTATCTAACCCAGCCATCAGCAGTGAAAATTGAGAAACAAAGATACAACATTCTCAGAATGATTCTATGTCAGATTTGAAACCATTTCTAAGATAGCTTAGAAGTATTAAATAGAACAAGCCATTTGTAGATATTGGCTCTCTACAAGGGTTCAGAAAAGTTGATTGATTGATGGAGTTCAGGTTGAATGTGTTTAATATCCACTCAATTATCAGCATACTGAGAAAAGGGATTAATAAAAGAAGAATCATTATAAAGAATATGTTCCGTTCTTGGGACTTTGCTGAGTGACAAACTTTTCTATTCCAAAAATCTTTATTTCAATAGTTTGTTTTTCAGAGACTTGTTATAATGATTGATGTTTTACCCTGCACAAGATTATTTCACTGATATGCCAGGGTTTGTTGGGGAGAAAATGGAACCCTGCCCAGAGGAAACGCCCGACCTTTGGCGAGTACCTGACAACTCTTCTGCATACGGTGATCAACTGAAAATTCCACTCAACCAAAAATAAACTATACCAAGGACAGCAATAACAGTATATTCAAATAAAGTGCTCAAAAACTTAATGTGATTTTACCTATTATATATAATGAAGACACTGTGGTAGCTCCTTTGGGGATGAAACTAAGGCTTAAAGTAACGTTATGAAGACATTGTGGTTGTTGATGTGGGGATGAAACTATGGCCTAAAGTACCTTTATGAAGACATTGTGGTTGTTCCTGTGGGGATGAAACTATGGCCTAAAGTAACCTTATGAAGACATTGTGGTTGTTCCTGTGAGGATGAAACTAAGGTTTAAAGTAACTTTATGAAGACATTGTGGTTGTTCCTGTGGGGATCAAACTAAGGCTTAAAGTAACTTTATGAAGACATTGTGGTTGTTCCTGTGGGGATGCAACTAAGGCTTAAAGTAACTTTATGAAGACATTGTGGTTGTTCCTGTGAGGATGAAACTAAGGCTTAAAGTAACTTTATGAAGACATTGTGGTTGTTCCTGTGGGGATGAAACTAAGGCTTAAAGTAACTTTATGAAGACGTTGTGGTTGTTCCTGTGGGGATGAAACTATGGCTTAAAGTAACTTTATGAAGACATTGTGGTTGTTCCTGTGGGGATGAAACTAAGGCTTAAAGTAACTTTATGAAGACATTGTGGTTGCTCCTTCTGGGATGAAACTAAGGCTTAAAGTAACTTTATGAAGACATTGTGGTTGCTCCTTCTGGGATCAAACTAAGGCTTAAAGTAACCTTATGAAGACATTGTGGTTGCTTCTGTGGGATCAAACTAAGGCTTAAAGTAGCTTTATCAAAGACATTATGGTTGTTCCTGTGGGGATGAAACTAAGGCTTAAAGTAACTTTATGAAGACATTGTGGTTGCTCCTGTGGGGATGAAACTAAGGCTTAAAGTAACTTTATGAAGACATTGTGGTTGCTTCTGTGGGGATGAAACTAAGGCTTAAAGTAACTTTATGAAGACATTGTGGTTGCTTCTGTGGGGATGAAACTAAGGCTTAAAGTAACTTTATGAAGACATTGTGGTTGCTTCTGTGGGGATGAAACCAAGGCTTAAAGTAACTTTATGAAGACATTGTGGTTGCTTCTGTGGGGATCAAACTAAGGCTTAAAGTAAACTTATGACGGCATTGTGGTTGCTCCTGTGGGATCAAACTAAGGCTTAAAGTAGCTTTATCAAAGACATTATGGTTGTTCCTGTGGGGATGAAACTAAGGTTTAAAGTAATTTTATGAAAACATTGTGGTTGCTCCTGTGAGGATGAAACTAAGGTTTAAAGTAACTTTATGAAATCATTGTGGTTGTTCCTGTGAGGATGAAACTAAGGTTTAAAGTAACTTTATGAAGACATTGTGGTTGTTCCTGTGGGGGTCAAAATAAGGCTTAAAGTAACTCTATAAAGACATTGTGAAAGATTTCGAAATATATAATGTAGGTAAACCACATTAGAATCCTACATGGTATTTTTTAAATTCCTATTTGATGATCTGTCAGTGAATGTAACACATTTTTAACAAAATCTTATTCTGATGAAGTCTTTGTCGATGAAAATAATAAAACCACAAATGTGATTGAGATACTAATATTTGCAGGGATTGAAATGAGGATTTAGAATTCAAGGTTTAGTAGATTATCAATAACTTTTTTTATTATACAAGAAGACTTTCCCTGCGCCCGTGTGTTTTAGTGTTCATAAATAAATATACTTCTCATCTATTCATATTTGTTCTCACAATGTCAATTTAGTTGGTCTGAAAAAAGTAAAAAACTGATATAAACCCAATAACAAAAATTAAGCAATCAGCCTGTAGATGCTCAAATTGAGCTAATAGCCTACACAAAAAAGAACCAGATTGCAATAATATAAATCCTGTGTTGGATTAACTTGGATTCGTTTACTCTTCAAACAAGTTTGAGAGATAGAAGAAGTTGACAGGACATGATAACCAAATAACATCTGTACCCCAAAAAAAAGCAATAGAAAAAAGGCGTAAAATATAGCAAAAGATACTTTGTAAAATAGAAACTTCTTCTTTTTACTACTTTTATAGGTTTAATTTACATTTAGATTGGCGATTTGAAAGGCAATATGACAGGGCTATTTCATACTTTTTATGTTTCCAGATTTTCTTTCTGTAAATATTCCGACTCTTTGGCAATTTAGGAATCCACTGAATCTAAAAAAATGAAATAGCCCAAACACCCAACTTTTTTCATAGATTGATATTTGATACTGTACTCAAGATTATTGCACTTATATGGCAGCATTTTCAGATTTATTTATTTTTGACAGCGAATACCCAACAGCTCCTCCAGGTCGATCAAGTAAAAATCCACTAAAATTTTTTTCAAGACTTGTTAGAAGATGAAGTCTAACTTGGTCAAGTCAAATGCGTAAACACTAAGCAGGTATATTAATAATATATTTTTGAACAGTAAAACACACATGCACAGGGAAAATCTGTTTGTCTAGAATAACCGGCATGGAGAAAAGTTTCTTATTGTGTTAAAAAGGGGCATATCATTCAGACGGTTATACCCAATCATAAGTTTGTTATAATAAACCACAACCCATGATATTTCATTAGATTGATGAAGAGCAATAGTGCTTTTTATTAGTATAATCCTTTCCTTCAAGGGAACAAAGAATTATATTGCGATTTCCAACATTTTCAGGCCTTATTTCTTTATCAAGCTTTTGGTAAATATATAATTATGTTTATCGAGACTATTGTTTGTGCATCAGAAAATGTCACTTGACTTGGCCAAGTTTTATCTCATCATATAACAAAAAGACATGAGTGAATACAAATAGAAAACATCAAACGTCTTGATCAATAAGGCAAGTGTAGGAGATTAGGAAATAAAAACCCAAATGGGATTGACTTTCACACGATCATTATTGCCAACAAGAGATGACCAAGAAATGGCTGGCACACAGTTAATGTGCTCACGTAAACCACAAGGAATTGGTCGATGGTTTGCCAGAGACGTTGGAGGAAATCAATGTTAAAGAATAAACGTCAAGCAAGCTTCACTAGCGGACAACACCCATCAACCCACACAAATCAAACTGTTTATCAAACCAAGACATAAATAGCTCTAACAATGTACCTTAAGACTTAACTCTATAAATAAGCACAATGGAAGAAAATAGAAAGCAAAATCTATCATGAAAAGTATTAAAAAGATCTTTCGGGCTTCAGGATTTTAAAATGCCTTTTTTGATAATTACTTCCTTTCGTAACATTTCTAACCATGATGCAACAACAGAAGATTGTGATTATTTTCTTCAGAAGAGCAATTCAAACATGAAATTGTGGAAATTACAGAAACACTTGACTACAATGGACTGTAGTTATTAGGGTGGTTATGTATAATACATTATTAATATCCCTCATATTGATATTCAAAGAAAGTAAAATAAGAATCACACAACAGAAGTTAAATCTTTGGAAACTAATTATTTAAAGAGAGTTTCTAACTAATTATTTATCAAGCATGAAATAAAAACCCATAATTCATTATTTAAATGACTTTTTATCTTTGATGGGGAAGGAAGTACTTGAAAAATATGGCTGGAAAAATATTTTTAGTCCCTTGTGGATTCTTTTGACACAAATGCATGTATTAAATAGTAGGGAGTAAAATGGACAGAATATTTATATTTTTTCTCATTTAAACATGAATTTGTTTGTAAGAAATGACCAATGAATGTTTCTTGTGTTCTGAAGGACGTTACATGGAAAAGCTAACCCAAAGTGACTAGCTAACCTTTTGAGTGAAAAACATGTATTTTGATTCTGAAGTTTCATGAAAAGTATATCTAGAAAAAAGTTAAGCACCCCTCTGGAAAGTCTGCACCGACCAAAAAATCATTGAAGTAGGGAGATTGTTGGCAAACGGATGTTGCAGAAACGATTGTGATCATAAAGGGCAACGTTCAGGCTATAAGAAATCACCATTAATCTGGCTTCACAGGGCGAACATATTGAAGTAAAAATGTCCCTTTGAGTATGTACATGTAGAGCACATCCCTAGAGCAGAAGTTCAATAGCGCGTATAGCCTCCATTAGCTTCCAACCTGCATTTTATCCCTCCAGTTAGACGTTGGGTGTGTTGGAGGGGTAACTGCGCCGATTTGAATCCTTTGGAGCACATTTGAGATAGGATGGGCAGAAACATTCAAGCCCTAAAGCCTCCTGTATAAAATCTGCAGGAATTGGAAGACGCCTTACATCGGTATTCCTGGGTAACCATTGTTGTTTTAGCCATTGGCACTAAACAAGGAACCGAACACGATTAACCGATTTTAATCTGTTTTGGCATTAGTCGCAGTAGTGTCCCCTATAGTTGTACCTGGTCATTTTTAATCCCAGAAAACCTGCTTTTTCTGACTTCTTTTAAATTAACTTCTTTAAATTGTTAACAATTTTCAATGAAGTTGGCACACAAATAAACCTTAGTCTCATTGACTGAACTCTGATCCCACTCAGGCCAAATAAAATCGAACAATTTCTGAGTGGATTTTTCAGTTGATCGTCATATCTGGAAGAGTTGCCAGGTACCCACCATAGGTCCAGGGTTACCTCCGGGCAAAATGTCCAGTTTCCTCCCACACTTAACCTGGCAACGCCGCCATATAAGGGAAATAATCTTGAGTGTGGCGTAAAACATCAATCAATATGTTAATGGTTTCAGGAAATTCTTTGACGAGATCATCCATCACAATGAATTTGAATAACTTACTACATTCCATTCAAGTGCTAGTTAGTGACTAAAACACACTTTACAACTGACAGAACACATGGACTTAAGAAAACTGCAAAATGAAACCTTAAAATACTCTTTAACGGATAAATGCAAAGTTCTTTCTGAACACCTATCGGTGATTTTTATGGCTCCGCAAAGCGAAAGCAGAGCCATTATGTTTTCGGGTCTTCCGTCTGTTCGTCCGTCCGTCCGTCTTTCCATCCTTGTCCGTACAATAACTCATGAATGATTCATCCGGTCAACTTCAAACTTGGGGTGTGCCTTGACATCTGGCAGAGGACGGTTGGGATTTATTTTCAGCAATGTGTGCAATCCAATATGGCCGCTATCCGTCATATTGGATTATGAGCATGATTTTCTTGTCCGGGCAATAACTTGTGGATGATTCATCCGATGAACTTCAAACTTGGGGTGTGCCTTGACATCGGGCAGAGGGCGGTTGGGAGTGATTTTCAGCAATGTGCGCAATACAATATGGCCGCTATCTATCATATTGGATTATGAACATGATTTTCTAGTCCGGCAATAACTTGTGGATGATTCATCCGACTATCGGCCATATTAGATTATCAGCATGATTTTCTTGTCTAGGCAATAACTCATGAATGATTCATCCGATTAACGTCAAACTTTTGGTGTGCCTTGACATTGGTGAGAGGACGGTTGGGATTGATTTTCAGCAATATGCGCAGTCCAATATGGCCACTATCGGCCATATTAGATTATCACCATGATTTTCTTGTCCGGGCAGTAACACATGAATGATTCATCCGATCAACTTCAAACTTGGGGTGTGCCTTGACATCGGCGCGAGCATGATTTTCTTGTCCGGGCAATAACTTGTGCATGATTGATCCGATCAACTTCAAACTTGGGGTGTGCCTTGACATTATTGAGAGGACGGTTGGGATTGATTTTCAGCAATCTGCGCAATCCAATATCAAACTTGGGGTGTGCCTTGACATTGAGGAAAGGGCGACTGGGATCAATTTTCAGCCCCTGTGCCCAATACAATATGGCTGCCATGAAGCATATTAGATTATGAGCAATATTTTATCGGCCGGAGTAAACTTGTGATAAGGCATTATTTGTTATAAGTTTTCAGCCATCTTGATTTTTAAAGATGGCAGCCATCTTTTAAAATAATTAATGCCAAGAATATCATACATCATCTTTATTGTTTCATTTCTTCTTTATGTCACCTCTCAAACCACACTGCCGGTTCTAATACCCTTGTCAATCAGTTCCCCTCCTTCGCGGAGCCATCTCCAGTGATTGCGTGCAATCACTTAATCTCTAGTTTTATTGTAAATTGACTAAATATGTATCTAAAATACAAATACTGAAACAAAACAAACTTCATGTAAGGTGACAGGGTGTCAAAGAAATTGCGGTTGAAAATATGCATACATGTATCTTCCGTCACCAATCGGAAATATCTTCGTATTTGACGTCGTAGTTGACATTTGAACACTTCCGATATCATTTCAACCAACCATGAAGACACCCTGGTTCAACGCCATTTGTGTATGACGTCACAACAATATTAATGTACCAACTATGTCACGGCGCTAAAGCTAATGAATTTTTTGTAGGTTTTGTGCCTAAAATCTCATTTTCCTTTTGGCTGAGTTTGTAGGTCTATATTTTGTATGTTTCTAAACAGATTGATTACCAAATAGGAGGCATTGACTTAAGCTTGTCCTTTATCTTTTAATGAAGGTTTCGAGTTACATTGTCTGTTTTATTGGGTCCTTATTTGGGAATGAAAATTTCACTTGTTTTTTTCGTTTGTTAAACAGGATTGAACAGAACTTAAATCGATTCTCATTATTGAGATGTTTTCCGCGATTAGACACACCAGGGAAGCTCTTTTATATGAAGTCTGTGATTGATTACATTTTCCTGTAGGAGACAATGGAATTCTACTGCACATTAGTTGGTTTGTGAGAAATTGCCAATGG
The DNA here is from genome assembly GCA_963971465.1 of Lepidochitona cinerea. Classification (NCBI taxonomy): domain Eukaryota; kingdom Metazoa; phylum Mollusca; class Polyplacophora; order Chitonida; family Tonicellidae; genus Lepidochitona; species Lepidochitona cinerea. Next base: position 48,754,689 of record OZ020551.1, on the reverse strand, counting down.
CTGTCTCCATCATTCAGATGTTTTAATGAAACCCAAAGGTGCTCTTTAACCTAAAAAAACATATCTCTCACACATGCTCTTTTTCTGTGATGTCATCAGTAGTTGGCATAGCAACAAATCCCAATCTACCACTACATATTACAATTCAACAAATATTTATTTTTTCGTAAATGTTTTTAGCTGGGACAAGCAGCTCTATAAGTCACTCTGTCTGTGGGAATGTCAAATATCGATGTTAGCAGTACTGTTAAAAACAACAACGGTTACCCAGTGTTTTTTTTTAACCAGTTGTTACTTACATGTAACAAGGAACCGAACACGATTAACTGATTTAAATTTGTTGTGGCATTAGTCACAGTAGTGTCCCCTGTAGTTATACCTGGTCAGTTTTAATCCTGGAAAATCCGCTTTTCCTGACTTCTTTTAAATTAACTTCTTCAAATTGTTAACAATTTTCAATAGCACACAAATCAACCTCAGTCTCATTGATTGAATTCTCATCCCACTTAGGCCAAATAAAAATGGAAAAAATTGTGAGTTGCCAGGTAGTCCCCAGAGCTCAGTGGCTTCCTCCGGGCTGTCAATTTCTGTAAAGCTGACTTTTTTTGTTGTTTCATATGAAGCTATATCTTAAAAAATGTTTTTTTTCCTCCCAAATCTTCAAGTATGCGATACCGTATCCCCCCACTCCCCCAAAAAGATATGATTGTGAAAAGGTGTTTTTATGCTCCCCGAAAACTTTCAGGGGAGCATATAGTCGCCGCTTTATCTGTCCGTCCGGATTTCTTGTTCTGGGCATATTTCTGGTAACATTGTCAGGATTGGTTTGGAATTTCGCTGGTATATCCTCATTACCAAGACCTTGTGCAGTGTTACGCTTTTCTCTGCGTGACGAGAATAATTTTTTCAATTTGTCAAATTTTACCCAGACTGCTTGTCCGCCCCCTCCCCTGTCTGGAACATAACACACTCCAGTTGTGTTGGTTTTCAAATAATAATTTCGCACAACGCAGACATGAGCATCCACTTCAGTGGCCATATTTTTCAGACCATGAATGCATTTGGATTGGCTGGGAATGAACAGTACCTGGTATACTACTGCCTTATTGTTTAATTTCTTTAAATGTCAGTAAACTTGGATGCCCACTCATGGCCTTTCAAACCAATCAAGGGCACTCTATATTTCGAAAATACACAAACCCATTGAAAAAATGACCCAAGCCTCCAATGCCCCCAGGGCGTCCTATTATCTAGGATTTCGGTAGTGAAGGTTAAAGAATTTCACAGCTAATTGATTACTATCTAAAACCTATACCAAATCGACATGTTAGCTTTACCAAAAATACTGATGATTTGTTGCCAAATTATCTTTTCCAAAAATTTCTACCCACTGAGGCCAAACTCCTGCCTGTCGTCAACCTAATGAAACATCATGGGTTGTGGTTTATTATAACAACTTATGATTGGGTATAAACGTCTAAATGATATGCCTTTTTTTAACACAATAAGAAACTTGTCTCCGTGGTTATTTTAGATAAGGAGATTTTCCCTGTGCCCGTGTGTTATATTTTTAAAAATAGTCTTATTTTTTTCCATTCTGCTTTGACCAATCCTTACAAATTAATATAGCGCGGTATGATTTATTCTTTAAGCATCTCCAGAAAAATGGATGGATGGAGTTATTGCCCTTTTCTCATTATTTGGTCAAATTTGCTGAGCGTATATTTGCGATGGGGAACCGGGGAGCATCCATCAGTTTTACTGATACTTTTCTTGTTTATAAATGTTGCACCCAAGCACTTGCATTTTGTTTTTTTTCTGAAGTACTGTTGGTAGCTTGAATTTGTGTAGGTTGTTTGTTAGGCTACAATGGAATCCACTTTCAAAGACTGTTAAATGGTATTAAACTGCTGTTTTCTCTTTCAAAATGGATACAATGCCAATCAGCAAACACATCTTCTATTTTAAAGTTTCAATCTCTGAAAGATCATAAAGCAAAATAAGTATTTAAATCACGTAAAAGCATTTTTTCTGTGCTTAGATAGATAAGGTTGTACATACTTAGCAATACATACCAAAACAGCTGTCTGTTTTATTGTTAAGTAGCAATGTCAAAATAAGAGGTTTTAAATTGCAGAGCAAACAAGCTGTGCTCACTGTTAATGACTACATCTACATGTACTTCATATTTTTTTTTGTTTTTTTTGTTTCCTTTTTTGTTGTAACTAGATAGATCCCTCAATCTTATTTGCTGATCGCAGCTCCCCTGCGTTTGTTTTTCAAGTGAATAGTTTTCTTTCAGCCTCTGTTAGGACTACCTACCAGAAGCTGTTTACCATGTTGATTAGTTTCTTGTTTTCAATTTCTTACAAGAAACAGCAAGGGTGATATCGCGATCATATCTAAGGGTATTTAATTTTACGGGGGAAAAGTTTGAATTGAAGGACAGCCTCCAAACTCCGGTTTTACAGATTTGTGTTTCATTTGGGTAAAAGAAACATTTCATTACCAGATACTTTATAATGGGCTCTTTCATCTTCAATACTTGTTAGAATCTCCACAGTTAAGTTTAATGTGACACTCCTTTATAGTAAGATTATAAACTGATATATTAATTTGGTACAAGGCAACTGTGGTACTTACTTTGCATTTTCTTGACAAATTTCCAATTATGACTGATATGGGCAAGCCATCATTCATAAACAAGTTAATGCCAGCATAGAAGTCATGGATGTGGCATCAACATCAATTTAGCCATTTTTATGGTGTTATGGGTGAACTTACCAACTGATTTGCCCATTTAGGTGTTAAAGGATTTTGCCTTTGCTACTTTTTAAGAATTGAGGGCTAGAAACTTTAATTCTTATAAAAAAATTAATTTAACACTTCTTAATACTGTGGAAGCTATTGACTTGTCCTTCAATGTTATATCTATTGAGAGGAGAGAGATCAAGGTCTATGTTCACGGGCATGTATTTAAGTCTTAAGACAAAGTATAAATTCCATGTTTCTTGAAGCCCATTGACTTGTGAATTGATTTGTTGCCACTAGGGTGGTTATTGAGTTGCTGTTGAAGTGCTGCGAGAAATATTACCCAGCTGTTTCAGAGAACAGTTGAGCCGACATTTAACCTGTTGTTGGCTGCTATAAATCCACACAATGATGTAGGTGTAGAGAAACAGGTGTTTGCTTCTATCTCTTTATTCACCTGGGGCTGTATTTAAACCAGGTAATAGTTTAATATTTAATGCTAATAGATTTCTCAACAACCTGTCAGCATTTTTTCTAATCGACTTTCTCCATCGCAAGGTAAAGATGAAATAAAATGGTAACTAAAATAATTAATCTGAATAACTATGTTTGAATTTACAAAAGGTCTGTTTATTTTCTCTTTCATATTTTCCCCTCAATTTTTTTTAAACGTTGGTTATGGTGTAGTTAAAATATTCTTAGATGCAACAAGCTAAATTCAAATTCCTTGTGGTCTCCGTGGTTCAGTAGACGTTAACGCATTTCATGGTAGACTTTAGAATGGTTACCAGTTACATGTATAACCAGGCCTCCCAAACTGAGACTAGCAATATCATGTCATGTCAGTGGAATTAATCTGTGCTGTAAAATAAAAAAATTACAATAATTATCTTTAATATTTGATCCACAGTTTGTTAATTTTTTTATTGAAAACGTTTTCTTGGCTAATATGAAATAAACAATAAAAAATAATGAAATACAATTTTACTATAACCTGAATAAAAACTAGTGCTTTATTGAATACACTGTCACTTGAACAGTATATAACACTATTTTCATAATTGATTGCGATGTCTGAATGCATTATAACAATTCTTCAAATCGAGCCTGGCACGGGTTCGAATCACACTTGAAAACACTCGAGTGGATTTTTTGCTCTGTTGCCGTATGTGGAAGAGTGGGAGGTTGGGGGTTTCCTCCTGGCAATAAGCCCAGTTTCTTCACTCACTAAACCTGGCAATTGCTATATAAGTGAAATAATCTTGAGTGTGGATTAAAACATCAATCAATCAAATGGAGACAGACGATTTTAGATTTATTTCAGATATTTCAATTTTCCTTGAAACTGCTTATTTTCCATTCTTGAAATGGTAATTAATTTGGCACTGTTAATCCGGTGAATCTAGTTGATACCTACCCTGACAGATAAATTGAATAGTGTGTCTTGTGTGCTTAGTTATTGTCCCAGTATAATATAACAGTATTGTTTTAACATGACTGTATGGAGAGATGGGTGATGTATAGAGTTTTATCTCTCCTCTGACAGACACCAGATCTAACTGTCTTATAAATCCTCCTTACCCCAGAGAATAAAGGGACTTTTACTGGACACCAAATGACCCTGTCAGGTTCAATATTACCAGTGAATTATGTAAAATACCAGCTGGCCTGATCAATCAAACCTTGTCTCTATAATCAACCTATAGTAAATCAGCCTTGCCCCTAATACTGATATCCATTCATTGTGCTCAATGATTTTTTCATTTTCCTTTCATGATTATCTCCCTTTGACCATAACAATCTTGCCTGCTTTATCAACTGTGTGCAGCCAATATTGTAGTTTTTATCAAAATAAAAAGAGAAAATGTTTTGACTGTGCCTCATTATCTACAATAGTTTATACGTTACTTGGTATATGGTATACTTGGTATACTTATGTTGGGAGAAATCTAAATTTAACTCTAGGCAATAGTCTACAGAGTGCATTTGATTGTACAACTCACATTTTGATCAGTGTATTATATAGTGACCAGCATCATGTTCATAGTTTAAAGTGGCATGAGCTGTCAACAAATCAGATTTTTTCATAAATTCAGATTATCAAGATGAAGTGACAGTTTGTAGTGCGTTGAAAAACTAAAGGATTTATGTTTAGTATAAAAAAATGGGTTTATATGTTATACATTTTTGGGTTTTGTTGGTTATTAAAACTACCATAATATAGCTCTACATCTCCAAAATTGGAGTAGGTAGAGCGTTGGACGCTCAATCCGAACAGCCTTTCACCAATGGGTCGCGGTTCGAATCCCACTCAGTCCAAAAATTGGAAAATTTTCTGACTGGGTTTTCACTCTAACGACCTATGGGGAATGGTCGCCAGTTACAAGCGGAATGTCGTGGGTTTCCTCCGGGGCACAGAGCCCGGTTTCCCCACACAATAAAACTGGCAACGCCGCCATATAAGTAAAATAATCTTGAGCGCGGCGTAAAACACCAAACAATCAATCAACCAGAATTTGTATCACCTTAATTTGGCAAATTTCCCTATATTTGTCAGCGGATGCTACCCCTGATATTGAACCAGGGCGTAGGTCAGCCCTCTGTTTGTGTGACTTTATTTTGGAAAAAAAGTTCCTAGTCCTAAACATTAAAAAATAAACCGTTTATAGCTGAATTTTTGAATACTTATTATCAATGTTTTGGAGAGTTTTTTTATTTTACTTTTTTAGCCTGAAAGGCCTGAGGCAAACTTCCACTGCCACCAAATAAAAACATTACAGAGATCTGAGTGTTGTTTTTCTTTTCTTAATGGCCGTATGTGGAAGAGTTGCCAGGCACATGTACTTGCTGAAGTTCGGGGGTTTTTACAGGGCAAAGATTCTGGTTTACTTCCCAAAAAAACCTGACAATGCCGCCACATACATAAAATAATCTTAAGTGTGGCATAAAACATAAAAAAATCAAAGTCTTATCAAATATTATCTTTCTCACTGACCAGGAGCATGTTTCACAAAGTGGCGTAGCGTAAGTTTTCACTTAACTGCCATAGCGACGTACATGTATCTCTACAATATGTGTTGCTATGGCATTTACGTAAAAACTTAGGCTCTGTGGCTTTGTGAAACAGGCTCCTGGCTGTGAATTTTACACAGAATTATTTTAGTTTATGGAAATACTCGGACTTCAAATTCTCTCAAGCTGCACTTTCTAATACTATGCTTGTAAAGATGATGGCTAGCACGAAGTTACCCGTAAAAAGTGGTGTGTCATGACTTCTCATGAGTCAAACAGTCCACTGCAAACATATTTGGGACTTGACATTTTTTGTATTTAACTTGTTGATGTCATTCAAGTCTTTTCTTTTTATTGTTGCAGGTTCCGAGAAGCAGAAAGTGTTGTTATTGACAGTTCCCAAGTTCAGTTCGACCTGCAGCTGTATATTGGTCAATCTCCGAACATTAGAGTGCCAGCCAATCCATTTCGGAAGTGAATTTGACACAGACAAAGAAATCAGTCCACAGCCAATCAAATAACTTCACAGAGAACTTGGGGCTCTGGGGACAACAGACAAACTGGCTTAGAGGTCGCTCCAAGAAAATTGTATTTCAGTCCAACGAAGTCATTTACAGGCAATTTTATCACTCTTGTTAAAAATGTACCGGTTGAAAATTGATCGACCCTGTTTGAGGTTGAGTTCATAGCAATTTCTTATCATATTTACTTGTAGTTTTGTCAGATGAAGCGAGCAAGAAGTTAACTAAATTTATCAACAAGCGGGGTCAACCATGGTGAATTGCTTTCACTTTTTTGTGGAAATTCTTCATTCTAAAAAGTCCATTTTATTTGTAGAAAGACCTAGTTACGTTTCCTTATTGAAACACAGCTCTCTCAATATTGGCAGATAAATAATGGTACAAATGAATAGAGACCTCCACAAGAAACCTTTCGGAACTAAACTTTGGATTGCTGGTAAAAAGGTCAAACAGTCTGTACCGGGTCCTGATTTGTCATTTAACTTAGATGAATGAAATAGATTGATTGATTGTTAGATGTTTTACGCCGCACTCAAGGATTGCTGGTAAAAAAGGTCAAACTCTCATACCTGATTTGTCATTAAACTTAGATGAATGAAATAGAAAGAGATTGGTAGAAGTAATTATTCCCTGTGTTCTGTAAGACGAATTCCAATCTGACCAATTCTGATTAGGCCTACTGGGTTTCACTTTATTGGCTTGTCTTGAAATCAACTTGATCAATTTGTGTGGTGACATGTTAAACTCTTCAGTTCTTTAGATCAAGGGGTAAAAAAGGGAATTAGGTAAAGCTTACACAAGAGGAAGTTTTTGGCCGGGAGTCAGAAGTTTTTGGTCTATGTATTACTCTTGAAATGGAATTTGATTTCAGACTTGATTTTTGTGTGCATACATAATTAAATAGTGTGACAACCCCCAAGTTTAGAAGCAGATTATCCTTAATTCACATATTGGAAAAGGTATTTGTATATGGATTGACTCAGCATACTGTGGTGTTTTGGCTTGACCTAGCTGAGGGGGCAGATTTTTTATGTTAGATTCTCAACATCATATAGATTGATTGTTTAGCCTCGGCTGTGCCCTAAAATTTACATGAACAAAAGATATAATATATCTGCTCTTGCATTCATGTCTGTTTTCTGAATATTTCATTAAAAACACCCAAAATTTCTGATGTAAAAAGTTAAATTGAGATTGAAAGTAGAAGATTTCCATCGAGCTATTTCCTATAAAGGTCTGTGTAATAAATATTCATGGCAAACAAATAGAACTATTTTTTTTTTCAAAACTGGTTTGTCGTGATGAAGTCATTTATATCTGATGGAGCACACTGGGTAGAACTGTTCCTGTTCGCGTATTATCGCTTTGGAGGCGTTGTGTAGCTTATTACCCAATTCGCTTGTCACCCAATACCCATTACCAAATTCGCCCCTGCCTGTCACCCATTAGCCAGTTTGTCAATTTCCTATTCCCTGATTGCGTATTATTGCTTTGGAGGCTTTGTGTAGCCCATTACCCAATTCGACTGTTACCCATTACCCAATTCGCCCCTGTCTGTCACCCATTACCCAGTTCATCCATCCCCCATTTCCCTGATCGCGTATTATCGCTTTGGAGGCGTTGTGTAGCTCATTACCCAATTCGCTTGTCACCCATTACCCATTACCCAATTAGCCCCTGCCTATCACCCATTACCCAGTTTGTCAATTTCCTATTCCCTGTTTGCGTTTTATCGCTTTGGAGGCTTTGTGTAGCCCATTACCCAATTCGACTGTTACCCCTTACCCAATTCGCCCCTGTCTGTCACCCATTACCCAGTTCGTCCATCCCTCATTTCCCTGCTCGCGTATTATCGCTTTGGAGGCGTTGTGTAGCTCATTACCCAATTCGCTTGTTACCCATTACCCAATTCGCCCCTGTCTGTCACCCATTACCCAGTTCATCCATCCCCCATTTCCCTGTTCGCGTATTATCGCTTTGGAGGCGTTGTGTAGCTCATTACCCAATTCGCTTGTCACCCATTACCCAATTCGCCCCTGTCTGTCACCCATTACCCAGTTCATCCATCCCTCATTTCCCTGCTCGCGTATTATCGCTTTGGAGGCGTTGTGTAGCTCATTACCCAATTCGCTTGTTACCCATTACCCAATTCGCCCCTGTCTGTCACCCATTACCCAGTTCATCCATCCCCCATTTCCCTGTTCGCGTATTATCGCTTTGGAGGCGTTGTGTAGCTCATTACCCAATTCGCTTGTCACCCATTACCCAATTGGCCCCGGCCTGTCACCCATTACCCAGTTCGTCTATTTCCTATTCCCTGTTTGTGTATTATCGCTTTGGAGGCTTTGTGTAGCCCATTACCCAATTCGACTGTTACCCATTACCCAATTCGCCCCTGTCTGTCACCCATTACCCAGTTCATCCTTCCCCCATTTCCCTGATCGCGTATTATCGCTTTGGAGGCGTTGTGTAGCTCATTACCCAATTCGGTTGTCACCCATTACCCATTACCCAATTCGACCCTGCCTATCACCCATTACCCAGTTCGTCAATTTCCTATTCCCTGTTTGCGTATTATCGCTTTGGAGGCTTTGTGTAGCCCATTACCCAATTCAACTGTTACCCATTACCCAATTCGCCCCTGTCTGTCACCCATTAACCAGTTCGTCCATCCCCCATTTCCCTGCTCGCGTATTATCGCTTTGGAGGCGTTGTGTAGCTCATTACCCAATTCGCTTGTTACCCATTACCCATTACCCAATTCGCCCCTGTCTGTCACCCATTACCCAGTTCATCCATCCCCCATTTCCCTGTTCGCGTATTATCGCTTTGTAGGCGTTGTGTAGCTCATTACCCAATTCGCTCGTCACCCATTACCCATTACCCAATTCGCCCCTGCCTGTCATCCATTACCCAGTTCGTCTATTTCCTATTCCCTGTTTGTGTATTATCGCTTTGGAGGATTTGTGTAGCCCATTACCCAATTCGACTGTTACCCATTACCCAATTCGCCCCTGTCTGTCACCCATTACCCAGTTCATCCATCCCCCATTTCCCTGATCGCGTATTATCGTTTTGGAGGCGTTGTGTAGCTCATTACCCAATTCCGTTGTCACCCATTACCCATTACCCAATTCGCCTCTGCCTATCACCCATTACCCAGTTCGTCAATTTTCTATTCCCTGTTTGCGTATTATCGCTTTGGAGGCTTTGTGTAGCCCATTACCCAATTCGACTGTTACCCATTACCCAATTGATCTGCGTCTGTTTTGTCTGAGGCTGTATTGCGGTTTATGTATGATGTCGTGTGTTTTTGCTCTCACCCCTATTTTCAAATGGACTAATCCTCTACATTGACCTAGTTTTAAATCGGGTAATGGGTAATGGGTGACAGCTTCACGGACATGGAAATTTCATGGAAACATAATTTGCTATTTTTTCGTCATTTAACCAACAAGTGTGAAATGGTAATGTACATCAAGGTGGTTAACAAAAAAAAACTTCCCGACTATTTTAATTTTGTCCGTTATTAGCATAGATCTATGGCCCCTGCGGATTCCTGGCTTAACCAATGTTTTTTTTTTATTTCTATGGAAATCCCTTAGTGTTTCAAGGCACTTTAAACGCTCAACTTCTCTTGATAATCAGCTCTCTTCTGTCAGAACAGTGACCTCGTCGGCTCAGTCGGTTAGAGTAATAGTACCTACGTCCGACATCAATTACCTTTTTAAGATATTAATTACATAGATGACCAATAATAATTCCCGTTCTCCGCCATGCCATGAAGCTATTGCGTAAGTTTGAACATGATCAGGCAAAAGTGTTGAAAACATCGCGTCCACAAGATGAGGAAGACGTATTTTAATATTTGACGACATCAATTAGCTAATTAAGCTCTTTATTAATTACGTAGATGGTCAAAGATTAATCATACGTCATCTCTATGACATGAAGCTATTGCACAAGAAGTTATTGCACATGGCCTGGTAAAACTTGTTCAAGATATCGTGTCCACAAGACGTGGGAAAAGGCATACGGAAGGAAGGGTACATCTCTGTAATGGCGGGGGACAAAACAATTTTGAGTGTATTTTTCACTCGAACGCCGTATAAAGTAAGGTTCCCACGTACCCACCAAAGGTCTGGGGTTTCCTTTGGGCAAAGAGCCGGGTTTCCTAGACCACTAAACCTGGCAACCCCGCCAGGTGAGTAAAATAATTTTGAATTCTGCGTAAAACATCAATCAATCAATCTGCCAGAACACAAATACATGTACCTCTAAAATAAGGCATTACAGAGAAGTAAGCTTCATAAACTTTACAGAACTGACTTTCAGGGCCTGTCTTACAAAGCTGACGTAAAGATGCGCATAGGCCCACAGCATGGACCAATTGAGACTGGAATGTAAATTCGCATAGTATCATTATTTCTTATTAGAATGGAACCTGCGTTAACAGCGACTTTCAAACTTATATGGATCTTGAAGAAAAAGTAATAAACATAGAACGAAAAATTATGTTGTATAAAATGTATTGAGAAGCCTAACAAAGAAAGATACAATATGTCAAAGCTATGAAGGAATGAATATAAAACAACGGTTATAAAATCTGATAGTATACATGTAAATGATAGTGGACGGTCAGTTGTGTTTACTTAGTTTGATAAAACGGAGATGAGATATTGTGATAACCGATGTATTTTGAGAGACCTGTTGCCCTTTGTCTTCGTTTCCTGCGATGTCTGTTTCTCTTTTTCTTTTTCTGAACTTCTGTATTTTTCTGTCTAAAGATTTCTAAAACAAACAAAAAGCCAAATTTATAATGACTGAAAACTATCAAATCTATATACATTATAAAGCTCAAACTGAATTTATCAAAATATTAACATAGAAAAGATTTTTTTCTGATTGGGTTCTAATCTGACCGAATTGGGTGATGATGACCAGCCACTGGCGGATAGTATGGGGATTTACTGCGATAGAGAACGGTATCCTCTCGTTTATGGCAACGCCGTCTTTAAAGTGAAACACTCTTGAATGGCAATCAATCAAACAATTAATTAAATTTGAACGAAGCAGTCAGTTCGCTATGAAGTAAACTATGTTAAATAAAACAGGCGACAAACCATTTGAGACTTAAGTCACACATTGCCACATTTCTACGCCCAAATAAAAGATATTGTGTGGTTAAAGGTATCCATAAAACACTCACTGTTAACTTTGTACTTTAACACAAGTCCAGCCAAGTACATTTTCATCACTGTAAATGCCCACGAATCGTCATCGTCATTTGTATTGTTAATTTCGGATCCTCCATAATGACCAAATTTTGTCCTCTCAGATGTGGATGTCCCGGCTTTATGGGCTGTCATATATCGGCTCCTTAAATGGTAAAATAGGGCGTGGTCAGAATCAACTAAATATGTTTCATTGTACATCATGGAATCTCCGTCGAGGCTATCATTGGTTGAAAGTCGACCATCGGTTCCTTTAGCTGTATAGCGATCTCCGACATAAAACCCCAAGGTTTTGGCCTCTTCTATCCCGTCATATGTAGTTGGAATTTGGTCTGTGTCTTTGAGCTTCCACACCAAAATATTACCGGAAATCTTGTTGATACTTCCATTGTCGTGTGAACTTAGACTGGTTTCAGGTCGGGATTTGTTATATAAGATCTAAAATGACACGAACAAAGACATGATAAGTATTACGCAATATTCATCAATCTATTCCTGTTAAAATAAAACTCAAAGAATAATACTGTAGAGTATTTCATTAAGAGTCTAAGTGAAAATTATCAATCTATAATCAAGTCTTATTAGAATAAAACTCAAAGAAGAATACTATACAGTTTTTCATTGACAGTCGTTCTAAAAGCAAGTCGTTATCTTTTCGCTTTATTTTCTTAGCGACTCTAATATAACTCCAAATGATGTGCATACAAGTGAAATTCAGAAGCCAGTTAAGAAAAGATATGGAATGGTTTGGATAGTAGAAAAAATAAACATTGCAATGTGGTCTAAATTATTTAAATAGCGTCTGTCAAAAAATAGCTTCAGGTTTCACTATATAAAGACTGTGGTCAATTAGTACACGTAGATGGGTTCAGCGAGAAAGTTTTAAAATAAAGTATAAAAATGCGTTTGTTAATTGAAAAACATAATTCCTACAAATTATATCTTACCAGCATGTTGTTGTCGTCTAGGATATTGTTTGTTGGATAGTTATCAGAGGCTAATGGCTTGTGGTGCAAGTTTCTCTCTTCTGGATAAATTAAAATCCAAGTTAGGATTTGGTCGTTCCAAGTAAAACTATCCCTGAAAGAAAATGAAAAGTTTGGGATTTACATGCGTGGATAAAACCCCGTGGATGCTTATAGAACAAAAGGCATATCCAAACTTGTAGCGGCGATATAGACAATAACAAAACGGCTGATTAACAATCTGTGAGTACCAAAAAAAAAACTGATGTGAAAACCGAAAACATTGAAAATGTTGGAGCAACGTACTTAAGGAATAGAATCAGACGAGGAATAGTTGACGTTTTACGCTATACTCAGATTAATCTTCTGTTTTGAGGCTTATCAGTTTTATATGGGCGGGAGGTAACCGACCTCTTCGTGTTTCCAGAAGGCCTAGTACTACCAGAGAATCTAAAGTTACCAATTTAGTCTAAGTGGGAATTGCATGCTTACGTTTCCAGGTAGTAAGGCTGTATGTCCAAAGATATTTCCTCTATGGGGACATCAGTAGGCTCCCAACCCGTGTAGGCTAACGCCAAACACAGCGTTACCGCTGACGCAATGTTTCCGAACATTGTGTCCGAATTTTCTTATTGAAAATACAGGTCTTTTCTCCAATGTTGAAAAGAAAGCTTTCCAATGAGGTACACTGAGACTGCTTCCAAAACTGAAGCTGTTGCTATGAGTACGTCTTTGTGACGTGACGTTTAATTATGCCGTCACAGCGTTTCGTAATAATAGATAAGTATTCACTAACGTCACAACGCAAAATTTGTGACGCCGCGTCTTTATGTCTTTATTTATTTGCAAATGGCGTAATTTATCGACGTTACAATTACTCCCTTCGGTTATCTTCGCTCTCTACCGGTCGGCTTTGACACGCCTCGGGCAGTCTGCGCTTTTTATACGGTAAATCACCGTATTTTGGGGCTGAATAAAAATGGCGCCGAAAGTAAATATCAAAATGTTTCACTGCAGACGAAAAAAGAAAATAAAATGAATTATAAATTTATTAAAATTCTAATATCATTTAGAATGATATATGTTTATATATTTTATTTAGCCCGGAAAACCACATGTTGTAGACAGACGCAGTTTGGATACATATCAGGAATCCTCCAATGCTTCAATTATATAAATGATCGATGCTGAAAGTTAACAAACCGAGTGTTTCGGTCCCTTACATTATCACGGGGACACTTTTGTGGGGTCCTCAAGAAGATTTGGAAATTGTACGCTTCACGGCTACCTATTTGGTCGCCATATTCAAAATGACCTGCAGTCTATCAGAGGGTATTGCACGCACGTTGATTCTTCAGAAATGAAAATATCATTGGAATCTGGAAATAAACAGGAAGCCAAGAGAGGGATCAAAATCTTGTTGTTATCAATGAGAATTATCATACACCACATTAATATATTTATGAACACTAAAACACACGGGCACAGGGAAAATCGTCTTGTCTAAAATAACCATGGAGACAAATTTCTGTTTCTAAAATAGATTTACCAATGTTTAGTGCGAAGACATATCAGAAGCAGTTTAAAACGGTCTTTACTTAAGGAGGGCAAAACAAATTCAAAATGTATCCTGAAACAATTTAATTCTTTAGTGACATGACCTGCCAAAATGTTGATATTTTGGCGTAACAACAGAATGTTGAAATTATCGGCTATTTATCTCAAGACATATAATTCAGCAGCTTTTTAGTGCGTCTAGTCTTGAGACTGCATGCTAAAGTATTGTTTGGAACTAAGTTTGGCTTAAAATGAATGATTTTCCTCATTCCTCATTCCAACGCCAATCATTTAGTTTTTCGATGGCATTTAAAGCATCCTACTGTTGTGCCGATCAGAAATTATGAAAAAGTGTGAATTTTGACTTGTTAAACATGTTTTACGTTTCTTATATTTTTGTAGATAAAAAGTGCAACTAGCTAATATTTATTCAAAAGCCAACACTGTTGCAAATAGATCAATATTTGACATATATCCGCCAGCCAAAACGCCAACACAATGTTTACGCTTAAAACAGAAACTTCCACCAAGAAAATACATTTGAAATCAAATCACGTTATGAATATCTGTTGAAATAGATGAGGTGGTAGATTTGGAATGAATTGGTTGCTATGACAACTAGTTGTTATGATGTCATAGGAAGAGAACATGATAAAGAAATGTGTTTTAGGCGGAGAGGTTAGCGAGCCCCTTTGGGTTTCCTTCTAACATCAATCAAAACATTGGAGACAGTTATTGGCCATTTCTAACAAACAAACTGATGTGGCGTAGAATTCCATTGTCTCCTACAGGAAAATGTAATCAATCACAGACTTCATATAAAAGATCTTCCCTGGTGTGTCTAAGTGTGGAAAACATCTCAATAATGAGTCAGCTATTCTGTCCATGTTCAAACCTTGTCGCTCAATACGTATATTTGTCTCAATAGAATTCCCAACGGAAGTCAAATGTTGTTTTCTTTGCTGGCAATTTTGGATGTATCGTAATTTAATGGACTAAGGAAATCATTGGGTAATTTTCTCAAGAACTGTAAACTATGACTTATTTGTTGATTCAACTCTCTAAATAAGGCCATTAAAGTGAGAAAACTGTCTTACTCTTTGACAGTTATCTATCAAAATCAAATTTACCTAACCCGAGGATATTCATTTATTGTAGCAGGATATGATAAACAGGATTGTGATTTTACTTGAATGGATAGAAAAAAGAAATATAGATAATTTATTTTATAACAACACCAACAGCTGAAGGCCGCGCATACTCTGTTAAAGTCAAGTGTTTCGGCTACAAAACTTTTCTATCGCATAGCTATTAAATAATTAACAAGAACACTCAGAAGGTAGTGGCTCATCTGTAAATATCCCTCCTAGACCCCAATTTTAGACACAAAAATTTACATATTAGTACTCAATGTAAAATACCAGACTTGTAAGACTAAGAGGACTGTCCCATAACTTAAATACATTTAGACATCTATCAGGGTCATACAGGTATTGTTCTGGCAATTTTATTATCCTACAATGGAATACAGACAAAGGCAGCCGTTGAACATGCTGTCATCTGTATTCAGTCATGTTGATTTCACACAAATTGAATTATGCAATTCTATGACTGCATGTATGTGTTTTTACTGACAGTCTTGTCCCTCGAGAAATATCGAGTTTGAGAATTCCCAGTACAAGAGGCTGTATTCAATTATGGGGGTCTTGACTTCAGTTATTGGATAACAAAAAGACACAAACCCAAACCAGAATATTTAGATGAGTTATATAACACCCCTTGTCAAAATGTCAGTATTTTTTCTTATTGTATACAAAAGTTGATCTCCAGTTTGCTTCTGTTTGTTTAAATGACAAATACGACAGTCATCCTATTATCAGAGGCTTTGGCATAAGATAACAGTTAAATTACATCTTCTCCTGAATGTTTGGGCTGACATATCCAACACTGGCTTATAATTTGGTTAATTCTCCCTCAGTTTACAAACAGCTTAAAAGATCATAGGGTGTAATTGAAAGAAGGGGCTTGAGTTTGAATGTTGGATTTACTATACATAATTAGGCTCTAAAAGCTTCGGGTATCAAAACAATTTTGTTGACACATCAAGGACAACGGCACAATTCAAAAACTCTTTTAATGTCAATAAATGTCAGACAGTGTAAGCAAGAACTTAATACCAGGCTTAATCAAGGCTAACATCCACTTTACCCAGTCTTGTTTCTAAAGCCTGAGGTTTGATGTAAACATAACTGCTTATTATTTTGACCTTTAAACTAATGACATTTATTTCATTAAGCGCTAACTTTATAATTACTTTCATATACAAACAAATTCAGGGAGGTCATTTTCATATTTGTTTAAAAGACATGGCCATGCTCTAGATGGGTGAAGGATTATTTTAGGAACAAGTTTATAATACATGTCTCGTCGCGATAGTAAAAATGAACGAATTCTTATCTAAATATCGTGTTTGGTAAATTCAAAATGGAGTTTCAGTGTAAAAAGAACAATTGAGTTGTTTTCGGCTTGACAAACTAGTTCACTCTTTAAATTGTGTCCGGCTTTGGCGGAAAATTCAATAAACTATAGGTCACTATGGATCACCCAGACGATTACAACATTACAGATTAAACAACTTTAGGAAATTCATCTTTTATATTTTTATCAGTTTAATCAAATATTGTAAATAGCTGTTATTATGCCAGTTACAAATTACATTGATTTTATTACAAATTTGTCAAGGACGTTAGTTTCCTCAATGGACTTTATGTTCCCCTGCTAAACGCTAAATTGAGAGAAAAAAAGAAAATCTTCAATGACGAAGGGTTTCGTTTAGGTTACATTATAAAAGTACAATGTTATTGATTTTAACTCTCGGTTCGGTGACAGAAATATTAGAATAAAGATATCCATTATGTTCAATACAGGGGAAGTAAACTGTGGTATTAGCTTTATGTTCAATTTAAAATCAATAAGATGTATAACCAGAATTCTATGAATGGGGAAGTGTAAAATGTCGCATTACACCCATATTCAGGGCACTGACGCCTTCAGCCTGCTTATACTACCTTATGTGACGTTTATGCACGGTAGATTTGGAAACAGTCAACCGTTCTGCAAAAAATCTGGTATTACCTATTGAGTTATGCTTACAAACGTGTGGAGATTTACAGTTCGACCGGAACATAAATTACATTGGCACATGTGTTCAGTGTATAACAAATAAAATATAGTTTCTAAGCAGACATACAACTATAGTATATAATAAAGCCCACTCCTCAGTTTAAATGTGTCTGAAAGCCGTAAACGAAAGAAACAAAAGCACTGATGATTTCTTGTGCATTTTTTAAAGAGAATCAACCTTCATCTGGAATCAAATTCTTGTTTTTATTACAAATGTGCATTCATGTTCCTTCGTTAGCCTCACCATCTCATCACAATTCTGCCAGATACAGCCTGTGTTCCATGGTAGTCTTAGTTATATTCAAACCAAATTTTGGCCTAACAAGAAAAACTGACTATGTCTGCTGAGTGGAGAGCTTACTTTGACAGATTATCAAGAGAGATGGTCCAGCTTAACTAGACACACAAAGATTGCATGTTAGCTAAATATATTCCTGGAAGAGAATATCTATTTTCCCTATCTGCATGATTTGTGTGAAACAATTACGGTGAACACGCCAAGGTATTGTTTCCTATCTGATAGCATCTCAGGTAACAATGTCATTTATCAGATAGTCTGTCAGATCTCCATCCATTAACAACTACCCCATTAAGGAGGTGGGCAATCATACAATACTATCTAACCATTAACAACTACCCCATTAAGGAGGTGGGCAATCATACAATACTATCTAACCATTAACAACTACCCCATTAAGGAGGTGGGCAATCATACAATACTATCTAACCATTAACAACTACCCCATTAAGGAGGTGGGCAATCATACAATACTATCTAACCATTAACAACTACCCCATTAAGGAGGTGGGCAATCATACAATACTATCTAACCATTAACAACTACCCCATTAAGGAGGTGGGCAATCATACAATACTATCTAACCATTAACAACTACCCCATTAAGGAGGTGGGCAATCATACAATACTATCTAACCCAGCCATCAGCAGTGAAAATTGAGAAACAAAGATACAACTGATAGGAAATATTCTCAGAATGATTCTCAGATTTGAAACCATTTCTAATAGAGCTGAGAAGTATTAAATAAAACAAGCATTTTGTAGATATTGGCTCTCTACAAGGGTTCAGATAAGTTGATTGCTTGGTGGAGTTCAGGTTGAATGTGTTTAATATCCACTCCATTACCAGCATACTGAGAAAAGGGATTAATAAAAGAAGAATCATTATAAAGAAAATGTGTCGTTCTTGGGACTTTGCTCAGTGATAGACCTAACCAACATCCTCTCTAAATTGATCCCTTTTTTCTAGTCATTGTGAAAGATTTAGAAATATAGAGTTTTGTTAAAAAAACATTAGAATCTAACATGGTAGTTTTTGAATTCCTATTTGAGGATCTATCAGTGAATGTAACACATTTTAAGCCAAAAGTCTTTGGCGCTGAAAGCAAATGAAACCATAAATATCATTGAGATATTAATATTTGCAGATGTTGAAATGGGGATTTAGAAACCAAGGTTTAGTTGATTATCAATATACTTTTTTTAAGACAAGAAGATTTCCCTATGCCTGTGTGTTTTAGTGTTCATAAATAAACATATTTGTCATCTATTCACAACTGTTCTGATAATGTCAATTTAGCTTGGTCTGAAAAAGTAAAAAAAAAAATGCTTTAAAACATAATTGATACAAACCCAATAACAAAATTTGGCAACAGGTGGAATGAAGACAACTATGTTTTATATTATATATACTGAACCACAAATGAGACGTCATCCTATAAGTATTCTAATGTTGCTAAATACATATATTATCATATTTGTCAATATTTTTTTCTCTTTTGATATCCTTGCTAGACCTGGTTTGAAGCCAGTGGTCAAGAAAGTTTGGTTTCGTATCATGTTACTAATATGCAAAACACTTCGTCAAAGCACAGTGACAAAAGTAATGGAAGGGTGCCTTTTCAGTTCGTTTTGCCTGAAGGTCACAATGCATGTGTGTTGTGAGGTGTCATCCCTATACAAAAGCCACCTAGCATGCACCGAATCATTCACAATTTGACAGTAGTGACTTGCCCCGACTGTCACGGGAGCAGAGAGACCAAGCCTTGGGAAGACTTCATGCTGGTCAGACTGCAAGACCTGTGGCAAACCACTTCAATGTACATGTCCGAACAATATACCGCCTACAGCAACGGGTTCAAGCCACTGGAAGTACGGCAGGCCGTCCCCGTAGATCCTCACTGTTCGGCATTGCCGCGCTTGTCTGTAATGGGCCACACAGCATCGGAATTGGCATCATCGGGAGTGGAGAACTGTAGTCTTCTCCGATGAAAGTCGGTACTGCATCTCGACGGTTGATGGGTTAATGAGAGTGCGGTGTATACGAGGGTAGCGTTTTGCAGATGAGTGTGTTCTGGAAAGAGACGCATGGGGAGGCCCCAGCATTATGGCATAGCATTATGGCTACAGCACTGAATCAAAAACTAGGCCCTATGATGTTCCAGAATGTTGGTCCTGGTAGAGGAAATGGTGTAACAACTGCCCGCTACATCGATCAGGCGCTGAAACCTTCATCGTGTCCCATTTTGCTCGTCCTGGAAATCATGTCTTCCAGCAGGAGAACGTTCAAGCCCATACTGCCAGAGCAACGAGAGACTTCCTCTGTCAAAGCAACATACAGACTCTTCAATTGCCTGCTCTCAGTCCAGACTTAAATCCGATAGAACACTTGTGGGACGAGATTCAGTCGTGCGGCTAAGGCCGACAACTGCAGCTGAACTCACTGAAGCGTATCACAGAGTTTGGACCCAAGTTTCTATCATCTTTATCAACCGTCTCATCCACTCAATGTTCAGACGATGCAACGCCGTAATCAACGCCCATGATGGCCATACACATTATTGACTTCCAGATCGCACTGTTGCGCCACATTTCCTCACTTTCACTTGGAATTCTGCCAATGCTGATGATCAATCATGTCAAATTTGGAATCATTCCGTTGATAAGTGTGTTGTTTACATCTATTTGAAATACACTGATTATCAATCCCCAAAAAGGAGTGCCGTTTTTTTTGCGGTTCAGTATATAATGGAATGGGACGAAGGCCTAATGATGTCAGTAGAAAAATGATGATATTTGAAGGAGTCTGGCTTTATAGTGACCACTTTGGTAAGCCCTTTGTATGACTGCTCACCTATTATTTCTGTGCAGATTAATTCCCATGGATGATTTTATCCCTTCTATGACAGCATTTAGCAATCAGCCTATATATGCTCAAATTGAACAAATGCTGACAAGATTGCAATATTTATAAATCCTGTGTTGGATTAACTTGGATTCCTTTACCCTTCAAACAAGTTTGAGAGACAGAAGACGTTGACAGGACATCTCACCAAAATAACATATGTGATAGCAATAGAAAAAAGGGTTAAAATACAGAAAAAAGATACTTTGTAAAATGGAAACGGTTTCTTTTTACTACTTGTTATACGATTAATTTACATTTAGATTGTCGATTAGAAAGGCAGTATGACAGGGCTATTTCATACTTTTTATGTTTCCAGATTTTCTGTCTCTTTGGCAATTCAAGAATCCACTGAAAGTAATAGAATAAATTCCAGAAACATCATTTAAACTTTCTCAGTCTGATAAGTTGAAATAGCCAAAAATCCAACTTTTTTCATAGATGGATATTTTACACTGTACTCAAGAGTATTGCACTTGGCGGCGTTTCCAGATTTATTAATTTTTGTCAGCCAATACCCGACAGCTCTTCCAGGTCGAAAATCCATTTGTTCGAAGATGAAGTCTAACTTGGTCAAGTCAAATGCGTAAGCACCAAGCAGGTATATGTATGTTTATAGAGACTATTGTTTGTGCATCAGAAAATGCCACTTGACTAAGAAACAATTCACCAATGCAGGCTGATCCACATGTGATATGATTATAGCAATGGAAAAAGCTCTTTTTTCAGGTCATGTTGTAACATGGCCAAGTTTTATCTCATCATATAACAAAAATACATGAGTGAATAAAAATAGAAAACATCAAACGTCTTGATCAATAAGGCAAGTGTAGGAGATCAGGAAATAAAAACCCAAATGGGATTGACTTTCACACGATCATTATTGCCAACAAGAGATGGCCGAGAAATGGCTGGCACACAGTTAATGTGCTCACGTAAACCACAAGGAATCGGTCGATGGTTTGCCAGAGACGTTGGAGGAAATCAATGTTAAAGAATAAACGCCAAGCAAGCTTCACAAACGGACAACACCCATCAACCCACACAAATCAAACTGTTTACAAACCAAGACATAAATAGCTATAACAATGTACCTTAAGACTTGACTCTATAAATAAGCCCAATAGAAGAAAATAGAAAACAGAATCTATCATGAAATTAATCAAAAAGATCTTTCGAGCTTCGGGCTTTTAAAATGCCTTTTGACATAATTACTTCCTTTTGTTAGATTTTTAACCATGATGCAACAATAGAAGATTGTTATTATTTTCTTCAGAAGAGCAATTCAAATATGAAATTGTGGAAATTACAGAAACACTTGACTATAATGGACTGTAGTTATTAGGGTGGTTATATATAATACATTATTAATATCCCTTATGTTGATGTTCAAAGAAAATAAAACAGGATCATACAACTGAAGGTAAATATTTGGAAACTAATTATTTATCAATCATGAAATAAAAGCTCATAATTTATTAATTAAATGGTTTTGTATCCTTGGCGAGGAAGGGAGTACTTGAGACAAAGTAATACTGTATGAATGAAACTAACCAAAATAACTTCCAACAGTATTTCGTAGAACAATTGTTTCCTTCATTTCCTTCATTTTGATTTGGATAGCTTCTGTTACTTTAATGGGAAAATCTTTTTAGTCCCATGGGGATTTTATTTCATACAAATGTATGTATCAATTAGCAGGGAGCAAAATGAAAAGAATATTTAGCTGATGATGTATATGTTTTCTCATTTAAACATCAGTTTGTTTGTTAGAAATCATCAATGTATTTCTCTGTTATTCTGATGAATGTTACATGGAAAAACTAACCCAAAGGGACTAGTTAACCTTTTAAGTCCAAAGCATATATTTGTGCTTGTCCTATGACAAAAGCACAACTTTTCATTTAATTTCACAATTTTCCACCTCATCTATATCAACTGATATTCATATTGTGATTTACTGTTTAAACGGATGTTTGTTTTTTGAGTTAGAGACCTTTAGGCCTTGCTAGAGTGATGCCGTTTTGTCTCTGAGTGATGTCAGTCAAGTATTGGTTGTTCATAACAAATCATTGAGAGCTTTCCTTGAAATGGGGATTTGAAAATTACAAAAACAATTTAAAAAATCACCTGACATAGTTGATTCTGAAGTTTCTTGAAAGCATATATGTGTATCTATATTTAATAGATTTAAATTGAGATTTATTCCCATTATGAAAAAAAATACAAAAAAGCGGAAAATAAATCAAAATTATTTTTTTTTAATGATTGTGTCCAGATTTTTCACAAAAAAAACCCATAGCAATTTAAAGAATATTCCAAAGAGATAAGATTTGAATTTCTCTGTATTAACTTTCATCCAGGCTCATTATTTAGATGTTTTCCTCATTTAGACAAGGTAGGGAAGCTCTTTTATATGATGTTTGTGAAGACGATGAAATTCTACACTGCCTCGTTTGTTTGTTGGAAATGATTGATGGCTGTCTCCGATGTTCTGATTGATGTTACAGGGCGCCCAAAGGGGCTCTCTAACTTATTCGCCTAAAACACATTCCTTTCACATATTGTCTTCGAAACGATGTCACAAAAACTGTTGTCATAGCAACTAATTGATGTTGCTATTTCCCACCTCGTCTATTTAGAAAGATTTTCATAATATGATCTGTTTTCAAATGTAATTACTTGATTGATGTTGTAAGAGGTCTTTTTAAGAATTAATGCAGTATCAGCATTTTGGCTTGGAGACAACTATAAATGATTGGCTTAACGCTTTCAAATTTTGATTGATCAGAAAGAAACGGATGAGGGCTAGGCGTGTAATAGAGCAGCATGTAGTGTTTATATGCATTCACCTGTTTAAATGTTTCCAAATTGGAAACACACAGACAAAAGGAATACCTTCTGAGATAAAAATAAGGTATTTAGACAGTCTCCCAAAAATTTCTATAGTTTGGTAAAATTAATTGTTTACTTCGTAAAGTTTTTTTTTTTAGCAAAAAGTAATACAAGATAGAACCCATTGATTTAATCCTTTATATTTCTGTAATTAAGCGTTTTAATGTATATGACCAAATATATTATTATCCAACAAAAGTTGCAAATAATTAAATTTCAAGCTTTTATCAATAGCATAACAATTTGAAAACTGATATCTTTTCAATGAAATATTGTCCTTGACATTTCAACATTTATTAGCTGAGAGATATTTGAAATAAACACCTGTCAATCAGAAATAACGATCTGTCCAATTTGCTGAGCTCTGAGATGAGAATCAAATTCAAGACCACACTCCAGCTGTAATATCAGGATAACTCCCTGTAGAAAATGTGTATGTGTACAAAGATGGGATTAATGTTGAAATGCCAGCCTATTATTACTGGTTATAAACGGACATTTATAAAGCCTGTTTCGGGAGCTGTGAGTTGACTTGGAATCTGCTACTGTGTAAATGATGATAATTGGTGAGATGGTAAGGCAATGTACTCCCCTACAGTGCATTCCTTATTGGGACATCTTATTCAAACCAGAGCCACAGTACCTCCATTAAGCCAGCCCCCCTGATTTATTATTTTAAACCTTAAGGTTTTCTTTCCTAATTGGAGAATTATTCCAATAACTGTACATTGATAGGTGGTATGAAAACTTCATAGTTCCTGAACCATTGTGTAAAAAGCTAGATCGAGGAAGATATACAATAACCGTCACAGCTTACCCAAATATTTTCCAAATATTTTACTAGGGCCTCAATGGCTCAGCCGGTTAGAGCGAGTCGCCTGATCTAGACTGATTTGGGCGTCTGCAGTTTGGGCGCCCAAACAAGGGAAAGAGAAACAAACATTGTTGTAAGTATTGAATACAAGTGAAAACTGCTCTGAAAAGTATTCAAGACATAAATATTATTGATTAAAGCATACGTTCTCTCAATGTATTGCCCAGAGACCCTGGGGCGTTATTGGCTGGAATAGTCAACTTTTTGTCGTAGATTATGCCCTGGTGATGGTCTCTTTGTTCGACATAGGTCTTCCATGGATGAGGCACGGGATCGAATCCTACTCAGACCAAATAAATATTGAAAAATTGCTCAGTGGATTTTCTTTGGATTGTGTGTGTGGAAGAGTTGTCAGGTATTCACAATAGATCCAGGGTTACCTGCTGGCAAAATGCCCAGTTTCCTCCCACACTAAACCTGGCCAAACCGCCATATAAGTGAGTTAGTGAAATAATCTCGAGTGTGGCGTAAAACATCAATCAATATGTTAATGGTTTCAATCAGGAGTCAGGAAATTCTTTGACGAGATCATCCATTACAATGAATTTGAATAACCTACTATAGTCCATTCAAGTGTTAGTTGGTGACTTAAACAAACTTTATAATGACAGAACGCGTGGACTTAAGAAAACTGCACAAATTAAACTTTATAATTCTCTTAAATGAAGGTTTCCAGTTATATTCTCTGAATATATTGAGCCCTATTTGGGAAAAAAGTAGCATCTTTTTTTGCTTAATTTCCCTTTGCGATTTTTTCCTGTTTTTGTTTCAAATTCGTTTGTTAAACAGGACGGATCAATTCTCATTATTGGTTACAATGAAACCCCAAGGTGCTCTTTAACCTCAAGAACACATTTCTCTCACATGCTCTCCTTCTGTGATGTCATAAGTAGTTTTCATAGCAACAAAGTCTGATCCCACTCAGCCCAAATACAATTTCTGAGTGGATTTTTCACTTGATCGCCGTACATGGAAGAGTTGCCAGGTACTTCTCAAAGCTCAGAGGTTTCCTCCGGGCTTTACACTTCTGTACAGCTGTTTTGTTTTTTTTTCATATGAAACTACATCTCAATTTTTTTTTTCTCAAAAATCTTCAAGTATGCGATACGGTATCGCCCCACCCCCAAAAAAAGATATGATTGTGAGAAGATGTTTTTTTTAATGTTGCACCCAATCACTTGCATTTTGTATTTTACTGTTGGTAGCTTGAATTTGTGTAGGTTGTTTATTAGGCTACAATGGAATCCACTTGCAAACACTGCTAAAGGGTATTAAACTGCTGTTTTCTCTTTCAAAATGGATACAATGCCAATCAGAAAACACATCTTCCATTTTAAAGTTTAAATCTCTGAAAGATCACAAAGCAAAACAAGTGTTTAAATCACCTAAAAATCATTTTTTCTGTGCTTAGATAGATAAGGTTATACATGCTTTGGAATACATACCAAAACAGCTGTCTGTTTTATTGTTAAGTGGCCATGTCAAAATGAGAGGTTTTAAATTGTAGAGCAAACAAGCTGTGCTCACTGTTAATGACTACATGTACATGTATGTCATATTTTTAGTTTTCCTTTTTGTTGTAAATAGATGTAGGTCCCCTAATCTTATTTGCTGATCTCAGCTCCCCCCCTCCCCACCGCCTACCCCACCATTGTACCAGAGTTCCATTAAATAATCTAGCTGATGGGATAGAAGTAAACACAGAATTGATCTCGGTTTGCCAAAGCCCTGTGGGTAAATATGCGTTTGTTTTTCAAATGAATAATTTTCTTTCGGCGAAATTCAGCCTCTGTTAGGACTTCCTACCGGAAGCTGTTTACCATGTTGATTAGGTTTTTGTTTTCAATTTCTTACAAGAGACAGCAAGGGTGATATCTAAAGGGTATTAAATTTTACGAAGAAAAAGTTTGAATTCAAGGACAGCCTCCAAACTCCGGTTTTACGGCTTTGTATTTCAATTTGGTAAAAGAAACATTTCATTACCAGATACTTTAAAATGCGCTCTTATGTATGAATATGTTATCTTAACATCTTCAATAATTCTTAGAATCTTCACAGTTAAGTTTAATGTTCCACTTCTGAGTAAGATTATAAACGGATATATTGATTTGGTACGAGAGAACTGTGGTACTTAACTTTGTACTTTCTTGACAAAGTTTCCAATTATGAGTGATATGGGCAAGCCATCAGTCATCTGGAGACGACTATTAAACAAGTTAACACCAACTAAGTGAAATAGTCTTTGAGTGCGGTGTCAACATCAATCAATCATTTTTCTCAACAAAGATGTGAACAAAAATCTGGTTTTGAGATAATGATGGAAGTATGTCTTTAACAATTATTTTCCTTTATTATTAAAACTGCCATGTGGATAATTACTGAGCTCATATGTTTATTTGAAGTGTACCTTGATTTAAATGTGAACTCATTTGGTGTCTATCTGACAATTTGTTTGTCTATGTGCGGTGTTGGTGACTAATGCAAGGTACCAATGGAAGGTTGTGGTTTTCATTCCAGTTAAATTGGCAACGCTACGAAACAAGTTGAATAATATGGAATCGGTAAAGAACAGCCTTTAAAGAATGTGGATGTCTAATGTACACATTAGTAAAGATTTGGTGGTTTTAGGTGGACTGGCAGGTACCAGAATGGTGTTGAGAGTAAACTCCCAACTGATTTGCTCGTTTAGGTGTTTATGGATTTTACCTTTACCTTTGCTACTATTAAGCTAGAAACTTAAATTCTTTTAAAAGAGTTGATTTAACACTTCTTAATGCTGTGGAAGCTATTGACTTGTCCTCCAATGTTATATCTATTGGGTGGTGAAAGATCAAGGTTTATGTTCGCGAGCATGTATTTAAGTCTGAAGACAAAGTATAAATTCCATGTTTCTTGAAGCCCATTGACTTGTGAATTGATTTGTTGCCACTAGGGTGGTTGTTGAATTGCCGTTGAGGTGCTGCAAGAAATATTACCCAGCTGTTTCAGAGAACAGTTGAGCCGACATTTAACCTGTTGTTGGCTGCTATAAATCCACACAATAATGTAGGTGTAGAGAAACAGGTGTTTGCTTGTATCTCTTTATTCACCTGGGGCTGTATTTAAACCAGGTAATAGTTTAATATTTAATGCTAATAGATTTCTTAACAACCTGTCAGCATTTTTTCTAATCGGCTTTCTCCATCGGTTGGTAAAGATGACAATACAATAAAATGGTAACTAAAAGAATTAATCTGAATAACTATGCTTAAATTTACATAAGGTCTGTTTATTTTCTCTTTAATTTTTTTCCTCATTTTTTTAACTTTTGGTGTAGCTATAGAAATAGAAAATCTATCAATAAAAATATTCTTAGATGCAACAAGTTAAATTAGAACTCCTTGTGGTCTCCGTTGTTCAGTAGACGTTAACGCCTTTCATCGTAGATTTTTGAATGGTTACCGGGTATAACCAGGCCTCCCAAACTGAGACTAGCAATATCATGTCAGTGGAATTGATCTGTGCTGTAAAATAGAAATCAATCATTTTCAGATATTGAATTAAATTGTTATTTACATTAATTATCTTTAATGCACATTTTGTTAATTTCTTGACTACTATGAAATAAAACAAAGTTAAAAAAGATAGAATTATACTATACTATGATGCATTATAACAATTCTTCAAATCGAGTCTGGCGCGGGTTCGAATCACACTGACTCAGACCAAATAAAAACATCTCTGAGTGAATTTTTCACTCGGTCGCTGTATGTGGGAGAGTTGCCAGGTACTCACCGAAGGTCAGGGGTTTCTTCCGCGCAATATGACCTGTCCCCCCACTAAACCTGGCAACGCCGCCACATAACTGAAACTGAGTGCGGCGTAAAACATCAATCAATCAAATCAAATTGATGCCTACCCTGACAGATAAATTGAATAGCGTGTCTTGGGCGGCTTAGCTATTATCACAGTATAACAGAACAGTACAGTTTTAACATGAGTGTATTAAAAGATGGGTGATGTGTAGAGTTTTGTCTCTCCTGTGACAGACACCAGATCTAAATGTCTTATAAATCATCATTACCCCAGAGAATAAAGGGACTTTTACTGGACACCAAATGACCCTGTCAGGTTCAATATTACCAGGGAATTATGTAAAATACCACCTTGCCTGATCAATCAAACCTTGTCTCTATAATCAACCTATAGTAAATCAGCCTTGCCCCTAATTCTGATATCCATACATTGTGCTTATTGATTTTTCACTTTCCTGACATGATTATCTCCCTTTGACCATAAAAGTATTTTCTGCATTTTCAACTCCGTGGCTCAGTGGGTAGAGCATTCCCGCAATGGATCGCGGGTTCAATTCCCACTCAGTTAAAAAATAAACTGGAAAATTTTCTGACTGGGTTTTCACTCGAACGACCTTTGTGGTATGGTTGCCAGTTACCACCGGAAGATTGTGGGTTTCCAACGGCATAGAGCCCGCTTTCCTCCCACAATAAAACTGGCAACGCCGCTATATACATGTAGGTGAAATAACCTTGAGCGCTGTGTGCAGCTAATCAACCGTGTGCAGCTAACCGGCTCCTGGCCAGTGAACTTTACTCAGAGGTATTTTAGTTTATGGAAGTGCTCGGACTGCAAATTCTCTCAAGTTGCACTTTTCTAGCACTACATGTATACTTGTAAAGATAAAGGCTTGGACAAAGTTATCCTTAAATAGTGGTGTGTCATGACTTGTCAAAAGTCACACAGTCCACTGCTGACATATTTGGGACTTGACATTTTGTGTATTTAACTTGTTGATGTCATTCAAGTCTTTTCCTTTTATTGTTGCAGGTTCTGAGAAGCAGAAAGTGTTGTTATTGACAGTTCCCAAGTTCAGTTCGACCTGCAGCTGTATATTGGTCAATCTCAGAACATTAGAGTGCCAGCCAATCCATTTTGGAAGTGAATTTGATGCAGACGAAGAAATCAGTCCACAGCCAATCAAATAACTTCACAGAGAACTTGAGGCTCTGGGGACAACAGACAAACTGGCTTAGAGGCCGCTCCAAGAAAATTGTATTTCAGTCCAACTAAGTCATTTACAGGCAATTTCATCGCTCTTGTTGTTCGCCGGTTGAAAATTGTTCGACCCTGTTTGGGGTTGAGTTCATAGCAATTTTTTTAGATCAAGCGAACAAGAACTAAATTTATCAACAAGCGGGGTCAACCATGGTGAATTGCTTTCACTTTTTGTGGAAATTCTTCTTTCTAAACTTAAAAAAAGTTCTTTTTTTTCGTATAAACGCCTAGTTACGTTTCCTGAGTGAAACACAGCTCTCTCAATATTGGCAGATAAAAATGGTACAAATGAATAGAGACCTCCACAAGAAACCTTTCGGAACTAAACTTGTGAAAGGATTGCTGGTAAAAAGGTCAAACTCTCATACCAAGGTCCTGATTTGTCATTAAACTTAGATGAATGAAAAGAAAGAGTTTGGCAGAAGTAATTATTCCCTGTGTTCTGTAAGACGAAATCTAGTTTGATCAATTCTCTTTACTCGTTTTCACTCTATTGGCTTGTCTTGATATCAAGTTGATCAATTTGTGTGGTGACATATTAAACTCTTCAGTTCTTTAGATCAAGGGGTAAAAAAGGGGAATTAGGTAAAGCTTACACAAGAGGAAGTGTTTGGTCTGGCGTCAGAACTTAAGTCCTTAACTGTGCATGGTATTTGTAATATTCTCCTGATACAATATTTGGTCTATGTGTTACTCTTGAAATGAAATTTGATTGCGCATTTGATTTTTGGGTGCATACATAATTAAATAAGTTTAGAAGAAGATTATCCTTATTTCACATATTGGAAAAGGTATTTGTGTATGGATTGACTCAGCAGCATTCTGTGGTGTTTAGGCTTGACCTGGCTGAGGGGGCAGATTTTTTATGTTAGATTCTCAACATCATACAGCTTGATTTTTTGCCTTCTGCTGTATCCTAAAAATTATATGAACTAAAAATATAATATATCTACTCTTGCATTCATGTCTTTTTCTGAATATTTCATTAAAAACACCCAAAATTTCTGATGTAAAAATTGTAAATTGAGATTTGTAGTAGGGTTCTTCCAGCGAACTATTTTCTATAAAGAATGTGTAATAAATATTCATGGCAAACAACTAGAACTATTTTTTTTCAAAACTGGTTTGTCTTGATGAAGTTATTTATATCTGATGGAGCACACTGGGTAGAATCCTTGATGATATTCAGGTTGGATGGGTTGGCAGAGTGATAGTCTCTCACTCAGTTACACACCTTCCATCGATGGGTTGGCAGAGTGATAGTCTCTCACTCAGTCACACACCTTCAATCGATGGGTTGCTGGGACTAATTTTCATCTTGATTGATTGATGTTTTACAAACATACTTAAACTTCAAGGGACCATGATTAAATACCATTGACCTCTGAGAAGACTGGCATCTAGAGAATTGTCTAAATGAATAGAGCTCAACATCATAACCTTTGTATGGAACTAACCATGTGAATGGATTTATGTTAGAAATTCTCTTAAGTGGGTCAAGATTTGTCAATAAAAGTCGAATGAAAACATCTGATAAAAATAACGATTATATGAGGTATGTAGATTGACAAATTCTACTAAGTATTGAGTTGTGTGGTTTATCTGGTAAGGTCACCTGTAGTTTATTGGCCTCTCTTGGTGTCAACTTAATCAATTTGTGTGATCCATTGAGGTCTTGTTAGACCAAGTTTAAAAAAAAACCCATACAAATGAGGAAATTTATGTTTGGTATCAGAACTTAGATCTCTTATCCTGTATAAAAAAACCCTGTTATTGTGATTATTGTCTATAGACAATATCTATGGTAAATAAACCGAACCAATATTTTTAAAAGCACCAAAACTTGTGTCATCATGTAAGGCAGACTGAAATCCTTGTTGTCCTTTACTTGCACTGTCTTCATAACTTCATTAGAAATCAATCTTGGCTGTAAGTCAGTGTTTAATTAATTAGTGTCTTTTAGAAAGTGGGTATAACAGTATTCTCGTTATTTTGGGATTATACTTTCTTGAAAATTCTTGAAAATTTATATGGAGGCCGGTTGGCTGAATGGATAAGGCAGCCGGCATTTAGTGCTGGCGATAGGTGCCATACTCTGGGACATGGGTTCGATTCCCGTTTCGGGCGTCACCCAAAAATCGGTAGAAGAATTTCTACCATATTTTCAAGAAAGTGTAATCCCAAAATAACGAGAATACTGTAAGTCAGTGGTATAAAGTTATCTAAATATATTTTATGTTCCCATTAACCTCCACTTGTGATTTTACAGACGAAATGCGAAGGAAATTTGGGACACCCCCCCCCCCCCCCCCCAATGACATTTTTGTTTTAAAGAAGTTAAGACTTTGTGAGCTTAGTTTCGTTAACCCTAGAATTGCGAAAGACCGTACGTAATCGAAGTGAATCGAAAATTCCACAAGAACTAAACTTTTGCCCTGCGTTATCAAAGTCTTCAAGGTTAGAAAAAAGACAAAAGTCTTGAAAGATAAACAATTTTCTCATGGATTTAGAACGAATATATTTGCCCGTGTTATTTGGGATCTCCTCGTGTATGAAGCTTTGTCCAAACAATAGGTTTAACGTTTGCTTTCAGCATAACATTCGGGGCGTGAGATTAATCCACTAATATAAAAAATGACAATGTCAAAATAAATGATTGAAACCTCCTTCTTCTGAGATAATTCCCTTGGGTTGCTGAAATTGAATTTATAATCTGTATAAATAAAGTGATTGTATTTGGGCTTCCGCAAATAAATCTACTGAAATAAATGTTTTCCGAGCCGGTTCAGTAAAAACTTGTGATGAAAAAGGTACACATTAGAACTTGAAGCATTGACTTTCCAAGTTATTCTTACAAAGAAACTAGGTGATATTATTATATTCTGTAAAACAACTGGCATGTGATACAAGCGTCGCACTACAAAGTGTAGACTTTCCACAGCCATGATAAATCTTTGGATGATTATGAACAAACTTCTTATGGCATTCCAAAAAAGAATCTGTAGAGTTTTTGTTCGTTGGAATCTAGGTTATATTCGATACATTAAGTTGTCACTGAATCCATTTCAGAGATGACTGACAGGGACACTGCTAATAGTGCTTCCGGATGTGATTGTATTTTAGAGATCGATCACAACTTGTGACATTATCTGTACGAGAATTTATCCTTCAAACAGGGTGTTAGATTTAGAACAACAAACAGTTATGTGCTTGGAAACTGTTAGATACATAAACGGAAGTTACAACTAAGTCTGATACCAAGTTGTGACACTCTCGAAATTGCGTTTACTTTCTTTCAAATTTCAGTCTAACCCTCCCTTTAAAATCGTTGGTGCCGCTTTTTATTTGTTAAATACAGTCCAATTCAATATTTATCCCAAATTTAAGATGGCAACACGTTCCATCCACTTAAAACAGTTATTCGTCTGACAGAACGATTTACGCGATATAGGTTATTGAACTGATGAGTTGTCTGGGGTTTCTGTCTCCGCCACAATACATTACAATCCCATCAGACAAATCCCCATACAGCCAACTTTGTCTGCAGCCAATGTCTACTCTGTCGCATGGTGTTAGATTTCAGTGTTGGACTGCTGAATGCTGATCCCTTTGTCCTGTCATTGGACTCTATATACAGACTTAATGTCTGCTGAAATCTTCACATACTTCTGAATAGTCATCGTTTTGGAACACACAAAATACTGTGAGTAGAATTAACGAATGAGAAAAGCAGCATTTTTACATTTACGAGTAAAATACAATAAGAAGTGTGAAAGGGTAATGTACATTACGGTGGTTTAAAAAAAAATTCCCGACTATTTTAATTTTGTCCGTTATTAGCATAGATCTATGTATCTATGGTCCCTACGGGTTACTGGTTTAACCAATGTTTTGTTTTATTTCAACGGCAATCCCTTAGTTTTTGAAGGCATCACTTAGCTTATTAAGCTATTAATTACATAGATGGTCAATAATAATTCCCGTCCCCCTCTCTGTGCCATGAAGCTATTGCGTAAGTTTGAGCACGATCAGGTAAAAACCGTTGAAGATCTAACAGTGGTTAGATTGGATCTGGCGTGCTAAAATCGCTGTCATAACGAAGTACTGTAGATATGTTTTGGGCGCAGGTAAATATGCGTCAAATTGGGCCGTGTTGGTGACTAATGCAAGGTACCAATGGAAGGTTGTGGTTTTCATTCCAGTTAAATTGGCAACGCTACGAAACAAGTTGAATAATATGGAATCGGTAAAGAACAGCCTTTAAAGAATGTGGATGTCTAATGTACACATTAGTAAAGATTTGGTGGTTTTAGGTGGACTGACAGGTATCACCATGGTGTTGATGGCGAACTCCCAACTGATTTGCTTGTTTAGGTGTTAATGGATTTAACCTTTGCTACTATTAAAGAATTGATGGCTAGAAACTTAAATTCTTATAAAAAATAATTTAACACTTCTTAATGCTGTGGAAAGCTATTGACTTGTCCCCCTGTGTTCTATCTATTGGGTGGAGGGAGATCAAGGTTTATGTTCAGGGGCATGTATTTAAGTCTGAAGACAAAGTATAAATTCCATGTTTCTTGAAGCCCATTGACTTGTGAATTGATTTGTTGCCACTAGGGTGGTTGTTGAATTACCGTTGAAGTGCTGTGAGAAATATTACCCAGCTGTTTCAGAGAACAGTTGAGCCGACATTTAACCTGTTGTTGGCTGCTATAAATCCACACAATAATGTAGGTGTAGAGAAACAGGTGTTTACTTCTATCTCTTTATTCACCTGGGGCTGTATTTAAACCAGGTAATAGTTTAATATTTAATGCTAATAGATTTCTTAACAACCTGTCAGCATTTTTTCTGATCGACTTTCTCCAACAGAAGGTAAAGATGACAATTCAATAAAATGGTAACTAAAAGAATTAATCTAAATAACTATGTATAAATTTACAAAAAGTGTGTTTATTTTCGCTTTCATATTTTCCCCTAAATTATTTTAACTATTTGTTTTTGGTGTAGCTATATAAATCTAGAAATTACAAAAAAGCGTCTTAGATGCAACAAGTTAAATTCAAACCCGTTGTGGTTTGCGTGGTTCAGTAACTTTCGTGGTAGATTAAAAATTGGAAACATCTCTGAGTGGATTTTTCACTCGGTCGCTGTATGTGGGAGAGTTGGCAGGTACTCGCCAAAGGTTGGGGGTTTCCTCCGGACAATGAGCCCGCCCCCCCCCCCCCCATTAGACTTTGCAACACCGCCGTATAAGTAAAATAATCTTGAGTGCGGTGTAAAATATCAATCAATCAAATAAAGTCAGACGATTTTAGCTTTATTTCAGATATTTTAATTTTCCTCGAAACTGCTTATTTTCAATTCTTGAAATGGTAATCAATTTGACACTGTTAATCCGGTGAATCTAGTTGATACCTACCCTGACAGATAAATTGAATAGCGTGTCTTGGTGGGCTTAGCTTATATCCCAGTATAATAGAGCAGTATTGTTTTAACATGACTGTATTGAGAGATGGACGATGTGCAGAGTTTTGTCTCTCCTCTGACATACACCAGATCTAACTTAACTTATAAATCATCATTACCCCAGAGAATAAAAGGACTTTTAAAATGACCCTGTCAGGCTCAATATTCCCAAGGAATTATGTAAAATACCAGCTTGCCTGATCAATCAAACCTTGTCTCTATAATCAACCTACAGTAAATCAGCATTGCCCCTAATTCTGATATCCATACATTGCGCTTATTGATTTTCCCCCTTTTCTTTCACGATTATCTCCCTTTGACCATTACAGTCTGTTCTGCATTATCAGCTGTGTGCAGCTAATATTGTAGTTTTTATCAAAATAAAAAAAGAGAAACTATTTTGACTGTGTCCATCGGCTGATGACTTGAAGCAAATAAGATGCTTGAGGAGATGCATTTTCAGATAGAAGCGTGATCACTGGTGGAATTTGAAAAACGCTTTGGCAGACAACTGCAGTATTAACTTTAAAGACGCAAAACAGATCTCAGTATCTAAAATACTTCATATGTTACTCAATAAAACTGGCAACGCCGCCATATAAGTGAAATAATCTTGAGCGCGGCTTAAAACACCAAACAATCAATCAATCATTCAATCAATCATACTTTACTCGGAAAATAACTCTAGGCAACAGTCCACATAGTGCATTAAATTATACAACCCACATTATACTCAGCGTATTATATAGTCACCAGCCTCATGTTCATAGTTTAAAGTGGCATGAGCTGTCAAAAATCAGACTTTTTCGTAAATTCAGATTGTCAAGATGAATTTACAGTTTATAGTGCATTGAAAAACTAAAGGATTTATGTTTGAATAAAAAAATAAATGGGTTTATATATTATACATTTTTGGGTTTTGTTGCCTATTAAAACTACCTTAACATAGACCAACATCTCCAAAATTGGTTTCACCTTAATTTGGCACTTTACCCTATATTTGGCAGCTGATGCTACTTTAATTAATACCCATGATAATAAACCGTGGCGTAGGTCATCCCTCTGTCAGTGTGACTTTATTTTCGAACTTTCCTACAGCAAACCACTTAAAAAACAAAACTTTCAGAGCTGAATTATTCTTAATGTTTGTGGAGAGTGTTTGTTTGTTTTTTATGCTGAAAGTCTTAGGTGATACAGGGCTTCCATCAATGTCGCGCGAGGCGAAATTCCACTCCCATCAAATACAAAATTAACTAATTTCTGAGTGTTTTTTTCTCTTAATCGCTGTATGTGGAAAAGTTGCAAGGTACATGTACTTGCTGAAGTTTGGAGTTTTTTTTCTGGGCAAAGATTCTGGTTTCCTTCCCAAATAAACCTGGTAATGTCGCCACATACATGAAATAATCTTGAGTGCGGCACAAAACATCAATAAATTGACGTCTTATCAAAATTATCTTTCTCACTGGTCAGAAGCCTGTTTTACAAAGTGGTGTAGCGTAAGTTTTCACTTAACTGCCATAACAACGTATCTCTACAGTAGGCTTCCCATGGCATTTACGTAAAAACTTACGCTCCACATCTTTGTGAAAGAGGCTCTTGGCTGTAAATTTTACACAGAATTATTTTAGTTTATGGAATTACTCAGACTGCAAATTCTCTCAAGCTGCACTTTTCTAGCACTATGGTTGTAAAGATGAAGGCGAGCACAAAGTTATCCTTAAAGGCCCACTTGCCGCCGTAGCCTGTTTAAATTTGCTAAGAAAACCAATTTACATGAGCTTACTACGACTAATACCACTAAGGGACTGTATCCAACCTTCGTGCAATTTTCAATCGTGTAATTTTCGGGAAAAACACGATAGCGTACACGAATGGATTAAGCTTGCCTGTGAGAGGGATTAGAGGCGCCCTGTGGTGAAGAATGAGCTCTGCTGTAAACGGCCCAGCGTGTCCAGACACCCTGAAAGTAGTCCCGTGAATCAAAACAACACTGAATGAACAAGGCACGGCTCAGCACGATTACCGGTATACTAGGCTAGGGTCGAATGACATGTCAATTGTTATTATTGGTGCAATATAAAGAAGCTAGTAGATATTTATTACGGGATAAATAATAACAACCATTTGTTTGGAAAATGTGCGAGGTAGCCTAATATATTGTACCAAAAGAGATACCGGTCTGCGATTGATTGCGTTAGTCTGATTTCCGGAAGTAGACACTTGATCTTTTTGTGTGTATATCGGACTGACATGGAAAACAACTATCATGGCACAAATAGCTACCATTTTCTTTTGAAACCATCCCAATGTCCTTTACTTAGAGCTCTTTTTGTGTGCTGACACCAAGTGGAGTGAAATTGACAATTTATTTACTAATGAAATGAATACGTCGCCGCCACAGGCTGCTAATGTCTTAGGGCCGGGGAAAGGTTAAAAAGAACCAAAAACAACAAGAGCACGGACTTGTTTTACACTTGTACAGATATCAAACCATCAATCATGAATTAAACATGTTCATCCACTCTGTGTTGGAAATGTTTAGTGGATTATAGCCATAACCGTGTGTAAATAAGGCACTCGGGTGTCGAGAAAAATACTTCATTCAAGTCAGTCTTTATTATGGGTTTATTACTTCGAATTCTCGACTACACAAGGGTACTAATGCATTGGCATTCGTCAGCAGGCAATCCTTCAGGGACCATATCTTACCTTCGTGCACGCATCAGTCGTGCACAGACATTGCACGATTGTTGTAAATGTTCATACGTCTCTACTTAAAATGGTTGGGGTAGGTCTGATTCCAGATTTGTTGATTATTATGCTTTTGAAAGCATAGCTTTTCTTTTCGACTGCCTGGTATTCCCATAATTAATGTTTTCATTCACAAGGACCAAAATCAGTTGTCGTAGTGTTTATTAAAGAAAAATACTAATTAAGTGTAATATAATATAAACAAAGGAGCACGATGTGAATAGCATAAAAAGACCAATTCAACATTACATACATGAAAATTATGTTATCCCAATGTCAGTCAAGCTTTATTCTTTTGTCTACATTTAGCGTTTACGGCATTCCGAATGGTAAATTAGCAGTGAGCAAATGTAAAAAAAATTCGACCTTTAGATCTTGCGCTTTAAAACAAGACATTTTAAATAGAGTCTTCACCATTATTGATCGATAATGAACACCTCTCTCCCCCACCTTTGCAATTCTATCTATTGTACTGTAATATTCCATGCGCATGCCCTGCTGAGTGTTCGTTGTGCGTTCATTTGCTATTTAGAAAGGAAAGAGTTCGGATTACATTGGCATTGACGCAACCCTGTGGGTGGCTGGGATTAGTCTTTAGATTAGATAAAGTATTCACTCAAAAATGTCAAGATATACCTTTATAAATGAAACATTTTGCATAAACTATCATAGTAAATAAAACACATTGCTTAGACATGGTAGACCGCTCAGAATTTTGGATGTTCGACACTGATGACGAGGATGATACGCCTGCTGATATGCCCGTATTTAAACGTGCACAGGAGTCATTAGTGGAAAGGTTTCCGCAGCTACCATCAATCGTGGAACAGTTTGTTAGATAATTCTGCAGAGGCCCATATAAGAAGAAGAGACGCTACTGCATATACAAATGGAGTATCTTGGGCCGATATCCAAAGGCGTGTTATAGCGAACACACCCGGGCTTGACTCTATCTCCAAAATGACAATTCATAGGATGTTGAAGCCATCCCGTCAAGGTACCATCAACGCCAAACGCCACACCGGCATAGTGAATGCCAGGATCCCAGCCAAGAAGAATGATTCCACCAACGACCATCCAGATTTCAGATTTTCGTGCGCATCTGTCAATTATGTGAATAAACTGGTTCAACTGTACGAAGGCGAATGTATTACCTTGTTCTGTGATGACAAGAACAAGGTGAATGTGGGGACTCTGGCTGTAAGCAGACATTTCTAGATAAACAGATTTTTTTCTAATGATGATAGACCAAACTACCCCGACCACGATTTTCCTCATCCAAACTCTAAACTCATACCGTCCGGTTATATGACTTTATGCAAAAGGACAAGAACGAGAAGTCGGTCACCAGCAAAAGAGCATCGCTTTCACAGGAGGCACACACGATCTGCTGATCATACAGGTAAATATTTGTTGGTTTAAGATGGCATTCATAACATTGATTTCTCTTTATCTACAAATGATTATACCTACAATAACATGCATTGTATTCATTCATATATTTTTTTTTCACCAGATTTAGTCGGAACTATAGATAGAAACGGGCGACAGCGGGTATCCTGGCCAAGAACCGGACCATTGGATGTTTTTTTGCAGGCTGCAATGTTTCACAGCAGTACAAGCCAGATCCACGCTGATCATTTGTTCAAACTTTTGAAGCCCATTGTGGAGGACAAATTGAACCCACGGACCGTTGTCTCCATTATAGCGGACGGGGGTCCAGACTGGTCAACTAAATCCCTGGTTAATCTGATCAATTATGGGAGATTATGGCGAGATTTAGGTTTAGATGGGCTGATCCTGGCGAGCTACGCTTCACGGCATAGCAGATTTAACCCCATAGAGCGTGCTTGGGGTCCACTCTCCAAATGGTTGAAAGGTGTCACCCTACCCAGGACACTAGAGGGGGAAGTTTCCTTGCCTTCAGAGCAGAGCCATCTTTCAAAAGACGACGTTTTGATGAAGGAGGCGAAAATCTTCGACCAGGCCATAGACCAATGTACCAAATATTGGCATGGAAAGAAGTATGACGGCTATCCGATTACGGTACACAAGAACCCCAGTATCCCAACAACGACCTGTCGATATTCAGACCACAGTGAATTGAAAGCCTTTGTAAGCGCGTCTGCGACCCAGACTTTATGCATCTCAGACATGA
This sequence comes from Lepidochitona cinerea, assembly GCA_963971465.1. Lineage (NCBI taxonomy): Eukaryota > Metazoa > Mollusca > Polyplacophora > Chitonida > Tonicellidae > Lepidochitona > Lepidochitona cinerea. The sequence goes on along the minus strand of OZ020551.1, from coordinate 48,715,060 downwards.
ACTCTTATTTTTAATGAACCATTCAGTACACCGAACATATCACTTAGAATTTTATAAGTGCCTGAGTGACTGTTGTACCCACTGCTTCAACCATCCTATAAGAGCAACGAAATTTTTTCACACTTTATCCACCTTTGGAGGGGCTATGCCGTCCCCTGTTACATATCCTGGCAGATGTAAGGGGGAATACATGTCACTACTGCGGCTATTAGATATGCCAGAGCATTGTTCTTCGGAATTTGACACAACCTTGCCCAGTGCTAATAGACAACAGTGTGACCGAGGATGCCGTTACGTATTTTTATCAGATGCAGATAGGAAACGTCACCAGACATTGATTCATTCTAAGAAGCTCTGAGTATTTGTATAGACATATACATTTATCTCCCTGTAATATTTTCATTTTCATGTCATTTCATATCGTATACCTGTACATAACTATATCACTTTTAAAAATAAATTATTGATTATAAGTACTAGGAGATTTTTAGTCACTGGTTTTGGAAAATATATCATACTATATAATTACAGGCCGAGTTTTGAACTTTCATTTTCTCGTTAATCAGAACATTATAATTTCAAGCACCTGCTAAAAATTAAATGCCAAGTGTGTAAGTCCATAGCTTCATTTTTTTTAGTAAAACACAGAATCGCGTGTAATGTCAGCGATTGCTGTAGATCGCAAAACGAAAATTAAACCATGCTCTGTCGAAGAGTCAAAGTTACACAAGCCAAAGAAAAACCGTCCATTAAACACACCTCACAAATTCTGTAGCGTATAAATAACATACAAAAGAAAGACAACCAGGTGTGTGCTGATATTTACAAATTGATGTTTTGCTGAACAGGTAATGGGAGGCTATAAAAGCGTCAACGTTACTCGGAGTGTCCTGCTTACAGCTATACCGTCGACTGCATTGCACTGCATACACGAGCCTTCTCACTCTATGTTACCGCGCAGTAATATACTGCGCGCATATCTCTGCTGCTGTTCAAACCATACAGGACCGCAGAGGCCACTCAGACAGACTCGATGGTGTTGTTTTAACAGATCGCTTTGGATTGGAGATCGCCGCGAGTGTAGAAATCGATCGTGTAATTCATTCGCATTACACGAATGATCGGTGCACGATGGTTGGATATGCTCCCTAAACTTAAACATAGGTCACATAAAACATGTCTAGTTAGCTTTAGAATGTAGAAATGGGGTGAAAAACAAATGCAGAATCGAAGCTTGATTACAACAACAACGATCAGTGATGGTCAACTTTCGTGTTGGATTACCCTCATTTCAGGCTTTTTTATCTGTGGTTTACACTCAAACGTGCGAGCAGTTTGGTTGGTTTACGTTACGGGTACCTAACAATTCAAATTTTCAAATTCAAATTAAAAATACAAAGTGACGTGCAAACTTTTAAAATTTGGTAAAAATAGAAAGTTCCTAACTTATATTGTCTGGGAAAAATACAGAAAACGGTCTTTCTTTTTTAATGTAAACAATATTCCTGATTTTTGCGGCAAGTGTGCCTTTAAATAGTGGTGTGTCATGACTTGTCAAAAGTCACACAGTCCGCTGCTGATATATTTGGGACTTGACATTTTTTGTAATTAACTTGTTGATGTCATTCAAGTCTTTTCCTTTTATTGTTGCAGGTTCTGAGAAGCAGAAAGTGTTGTTATTGACAGTTCCCAAGTTCAGTTCGACCTGCAGCTGTATATTGGTCAATCTACGAACATTAGAGTGCCAGCCAATTCATTTCGGAAGTGAATTTGATGCAGACGAAGAAATCAGTCCACAGCCAATCAAATAACTTCACAGAGAACCTGAGGCTCTGGGGACAACAGACAAACTGGCTTAGAGGCCGCTCCAAGAAAATTGTATTTCAGTCCAACTAAGTCATTTACAGGCAATTTCATCGCTCTTGTTGTTCGCCGGTTGAAAATTGTTCGACCCTGTTTGGGGTTGAGTTCATAGCAATTTCTTTCCATACTTACTCGTAACTTTGTCAGATGAAGCGAACACGAAGTTATTTCTTAATTTATCAACATGCGGGGTCAACCATGGTGAATTGTTTTCACTTTTTGTGGAAATTCTTCTTTCTAAACTTAAAAAAAGTTCTTTTTATTCGTATAAACGCCTAGTTACGTTTCCTGAGTGAAACACAGCTCTCTCAATATTGGCAGATAAATAATGGTACAAATGTATAGAGACCTCCACAAGAAACCTTTCTCAACTAAACTTGTAAAAGGATTGCTGGTAAAAAGCTCAAACTCTCATACAAAGGTCCTGATTTGTCATTAAACTTAGATGAATGAAATAGAAAGAGATTGGTAGAAGTAATTATTCCCTGTGTTCTGTAAGATGAAATCCAATCTAACCAATTCTGCTTACTCGGTTTCACTTTATTGGCTTGTTTTGGTATCAACTTGATCAATTTGTGTGGTGACATATTAAACTCTTCAGTTCTTTAGATCAAGTGGTGAAAAAGGGGAATTAGGTAAAGCTTACACCAGGGGAAGTTTTTGGCCTGGCGTCAGAACTTAAGTCCTTAACTGTGCATGGTATTTGTAATATCCTCCTTATACAATATTTGGTCTATGTATTACTCTTGAAATGAAATTTGATTTCGAATTTGAATTTTGGATGCATACATAATTTAATACGATTAGAATAAGATTATTCTTAATTCACATATTGGAAAAGGTATTTGTATATGGATTGACTCAGCAGAATACTGTGGTGTTTGGGCTTGACCTAGCTGAGGGGGGCAGATTATTTATGTTGGATTCTCAACATCATACAGATTGTATGTTTAGCCTCGGCTGTGCCTTTAAAATTACATGAACAAAAAATATAATATATCTACTCTTGCATTCATGTCTGTTTTCTGAATATTTCAACACCCAGAATTTCTGATATAAAAAATTTAAAATTGAGATTTAAAGTAGGGGTCGAGCTATTTTCTATAAAGGTTTATGTAATAAATATTCATGGCAAACAAATAGAACCATTCTTTTTAAAAACTGATTTGTCTTGATGAAGTCATTTAAATCTGACAAAGCACACTGGGAAGAGTTGCCTGACTATTTATGGAATATAGGATTATTCATGGAAGGTTGTTGGTTTTCTCTGGAAATATTTAAATTAGCATGATCTGCCAACAACATGGAAACTGTCGTTGAAAAAGCTAAATGCAGATTTTTATTAAAAGTACAAAATAAAATGTTTATGATTATGTCAATCCTTAAAGGGCCAGCTGAACCCAACACATTTGTTGCCCATGTGCCACAGGTTTTATCGGCTTTCAAAATATATTTAGTGATATTTCAGACTGTTGTTTCTCAATCAAAATATGCAAGACGTTGTCAGATACAAACTTACTGTTTACTTTCCTCTTGTGTAGAGACCTATTTCACTTTGTGAGATCACCAAAATTGTGTGTATACATGTAAATTAGTTACGTTTCCTGAGTGAAACACAGCTCTCTCAATATTGGCAGATAAATAATGGTACAAATGTATAGAGACCTCCACAAGAAACCTTTCTCAACTAAACTTGTAAAAGGATTGCTGGTAAAAAGCTCAAACTCTCATACAAAGGTCCTGATTTGTCATTAAACTTAGATGAATGAAATAGAAAGAGATTGGTAGAAGTAATTATTCCCTGTGTTCTGTAAGATGAAATCCAATCTAACCAATTCTGCTTACTCGGTTTCACTTTATTGGCTTGTTTTGGTATCAACTTGATCAATTTGTGTGGTGACATATTAAACTCTTCAGTTCTTTAGATCAAGTGGTGAAAAAGGGGAATTAGGTAAAGCTTACACCAGGGGAAGTTTTTGGCCTGGCGTCAGAACTTAAGTCCTTAACTGTGCATGGTATTTGTAATATCCTCCTTATACAATATTTGGTCTATGTATTACTCTTGAAATGAAATTTGATTTCTAATTTGAATTTTGGATGCATACATAATTTAATACGATTAGAATAAGATTATTCTTAATTCACATATTGGAAAAGGTATTTGTATATGGATTGACTCAGCAGAATGCTGTGGTGTTTGGGCTTGACCTAGCTGAGGGGGGCAGATTATTTATGTTGGATTCTCAACATCATACAGATTGTATGTTTAGCCTCGGCTGTGCCTTTAAAATTACATGAACAAAAAATATAATATATCTACTCTTGCATTCATGTCTGTTTTCTGAATATTTCAACACCCAGAATTTCTGATATAAAAAATTTAAAATTGAGATTTAAAGTAGGGGTCGAGCTATTTTCTATAAAGGTTTATGTAATAAATATTCATGGCAAACAAATAGAACCATTCTTTTTAAAAACTGATTTGTCTTGATGAAGTCATTTAAATCTGACAAAGCACACTGGGAAGAGTTGCCTGACTATTCATGGAATATAGGATTATTCATGGAAGGTTGTTGGTTTTCTCTGGAAATATTTAAATTAGCATGATCTGCCAACAACATGGAAACTGTCGTTGAAAAAGCTAAATGCAGATTTTTATTAAAAGTACAAAATAAAATGTTTATGATTATGTCAATCCTTAAAGGGCCAGCTGAACCCAACACATTTGTTGCCCATGTGCCACAGGTTTTATCGGCTTTCAAAATATATTTAGTGATATTTCAGACTGTTGTTTCTCAATCAAAATATGCAAGACGTTGTCAGATACAAACTTACTGTTTACTTTCCTCTTGTGTAGAGACCTATTTCACTTTGTGAGATCACCAAAATTGTGTGTATACATGTAAATTAAACTGAAATTTTATTTGAAAAAACACTCTTTCACTCCAGTCAGATCTGTTTTTGTATATTGGTGATTTTTCTTACATCTTGCAGACTCTGTGGTTTTAGTCTCAGCAGAGCGATTATCTCTCGTTCTTCCAGTGATCAGTCACTGCTTGGAATCTCACTCAGTAAAAAGAAAAGAATGACAAACGGATCGCCCTAAATGGAAGTGTATCTTGGTGTTAGGTGAAGGTCACATTGTTTGCTCCGGCCAAAGAGCTCAGTTTCTCTCTCTAAACCTGGCAATGCAGCCAAGTGAAATAATCTTGAGTGCTGTGTAAGGTATCAATCAATCAATCCTTAATTCTGCCTATTACCCAGTTCAATTCGCTTCATTGGCTGAAGAAGATGAAGATATTTTATTTAAGCTGCAAGGGATCAATTTCTTCATCTTCTTCAGTCAGTGGCCCGAAATGATCTGGCAAAATCTATTGGAACAAATGTTTTCCGAGCGGGTCCAGTAAAAACTTCGGGTGAAAAAGATACACATTATAATTTGAAGCATTGACATTCCAAGTTATTTTTACAAAGACATTTGGTGATATCATCTTTGAGAAAACTTGGTTGTGATACATGAGTCGGTCTACACGGTGGATTATTATTTGGGGTAATTATGAACAACCTCTGTTGGCTTTATATCAGAATAAAGACTTGTAGATTGTGTTTTGGACATTGTTTTTGTTCGTTGAAATCTTTTTTTTTGAACTAGGTTATATTCGATACATGAATCCATTTCAGAGATGACTGGCAGGGACACTGCTAATAGCGCTTCCGGATATGATTGTAATTTAGAGATCGACCACAACATATGACATTATCTGTACGAGAACTTATCCTTCAAACAGGGTGTTGAATTTAGAACAACAAACTGATATGTGCTTGCAAATTGTTAGACGGAAAATTAGTACTAAGCCTGTGCAAAGTTGTGACACTCTCGAAATTGCATTTACTTTCTTTCAAATTTCAGTCAAACCCTCCCTTTAAAATCGTTAGTGCCGCTTTTTACTTGTTAACTATAGTCCAATTCAATATTTATCCCAAATTTAAGATGGCAATACGTCCCATCCACTTGATATATTCGTCAGACAGAAAGCTTTACGTGATATAGGTTATTGAACTGATGAGTTGTCTGGAGTTTTTGTCTCCTCCACAATACATTACAATCCCATCAGACAAATCCCCATACAACCAACTTTGTCTGCAGCCAATGTCTACTCTGTCGCATGGTGTTAGATTTCTGTACTGGACTGGCAATAACTGTGTCCAGTCAATGGAATCTGTGCAGACTTAATTTCTGTCGGCTGAAACCTTCATATACTTCTTAATAGTCATCGTTTTGGAACCCGCAAAATGCAGTGGGTAGAATTAGCGAATGATGAGAAAAGCAGCATTTTTATATTGACGAGTTAAATACAGTCACTCAGGAGATTGAAACTCGGAATTGGTCAAATTCACTTCTCGGTTAAGAATGGATTGAAGTTATTGTATAAACTGTCTCATAGAGATCATAGGGTCTGGTTAAAAGGGCACATTAGGTATGAGATAAATCAAAGATTCCGAAATGTTATTGTCGTACACAAATTGGGAAGGCGTTGGGATGATCACTGGTAAACTTCTTTCCCTTGGCAGACCGTTAAATGACGAGTTCAATACGATGTATTCAAACTTACTGCATGGTTTCTCCCTTAAACTGACACGAGCTGTCAAATATAGGGGGAATTTCATGGAAACATCATTTGCTATTTTTTCGTCATTTAACCAAGAAGTGTGAAATGGTAATGTACATCAAGGTGGCTAAAAAAACTTCCCGACTATTTTAATTTTGTCCGTTATTAGCATAGATCTTATCTATGGTCCCTACGGGTTACTGGTTTAACCAATGTTTTTTTATTTCAACTGTAATCTTTTAGTTTTTTAAGGCACTTTACACGGTCAATTTCTCTTGACAATCAACTCTCTTCTGTCAGAACAGTCGGTTAGAGTAATAGCCCCTACGTCCGACATCAATTACCTTATTAAGCTATTAATTACATAGATGGCCAATAATAATTCCCGTTCTCCTCTATGCCATGAAGCTTTTGCGTAAGTTTGAACATGATCAGGCAAAAGTGTTGAAAACTTCGCGTCCACAAGATGAGGAAGAAGTATTTTAATATTTGACGACATTAATTAGCTAATTAAGCTCTTTATTAATTACGTAGATGGTCAAAGATTAATCATATTGCTTCTCAAGTTTGAATTTTATTGGATTAGTTTGAACATGATCTGGTAAACCATGTGCAAGATATCGTGTCCACAAGATGAGGGACGGAAGGAAGGGCACATCTCTGTAGCCATTTCTTTGGACCAAGATCGACCACGATATTCCCCGACCATTGCCGCTCTCTCAGACGGCTGCGATTGGGAAGTTTTTCCCTCCGTATATTCCCGTTTAAAGTGCAATTATTACGCTGTTCGCACGTGATAGCTACGGTTAAAATACATTATGAAACAGACCAATCCCCGATTTTGCATGATCACTTCCGGCTATACCCTCGTATTATACTGATCAATACACGATCTATGCCGTTGTACATACGTTCAAAATACGTTGTACATACGTTTAACCACGATCCATCTGAGATGTAAGTACGATTATGACGATCAAGCCGCTCTTGTTACGTTCTATTTACGACCTATTCCCGCTCTATACGACCTACTCCCGATCATCGAAGATCATCTGTACCAAGTGTGTTTAAAAAGCTACACTATCAGTGCTATGTTCATTCTGCAACTTGAAGCAATTTGAAAGAGAACGTCATCATGGATGCGGCACTTGTTTCCTACATCTGTCTCTGCTTGTTATTCCGCATAAACTCCAGTTTATTATTGAAGGCAATAACTGGTCACCAGGTAACCGATCACGCCATTGCAAGGTCGGGAAGAGCTCCAATGATTTGTACCGATCATCCCGACTATGCCACTTTATTCACGATCGCAAAAGACCTATTCCAGTTCAATGAAGTTCAATTTACGATTAATAACGATCGCTTACGATCGACAGATCTGGGTTTGATCGTGGTCGATCTTGGTCCAGTGAAATGGGGGTGTTGATGGTGGGGGACAAAACAACTCTAAGTGTATTTTTCACTCTAACGCGGTATGTGGAAAAGTTTCCACGTACCCACCATAGGTCGTGGATTTCCTTTGGGCAAAGAGTCGGGTTTCCTAGACCACTAAACCTGGCAACCTCGCAAGGTGCGTAAAATAATTTTGAATTCTGCGTAAAACACCGATCAATCTGCGAGAACACTAATACCTCTAAAATTAAGATATTGCAGAGAAATAGTTTTCATAAACTTTACAAAACTGGCTTTTAGGGTCTTACAGAGCTGGCGTAAAGATGAGCATAGGCCCACAACATGGACCGAATGTGACTAGGATGTAAGTTCGCATAGTTTCTACACTAATTTACGTCCTACATAACTTATTCCTGGTTTGTGAAGACAAGGCCCTGTGCTGCCTTCATTATTTCTTATTAGAAAGGAACGTTTGCAGTGAGTTTCAAACAGTTCATCTTATGTAGATCTTTAACAAAAAAGTAATAAACGAAAAGATATGTTTATAAAATGTATTGAGAAGCACAACAAAGAGAGATACAAAATGTCAAAGCTATGAAGGGATGAATATAAAACAACGGTTAAAAAATCTGATAGTATGCTCTTAAATGATAGTGGATGATCAGTTGTGTTTACTTAGTTTGATAGAACAGAGATGAGATATTGTGATAACCGATGTATTTTGAGAGACCTGTTGCCCTTTGTCTTCTTTTCCTGCGCTGTCTGTTTCTCTTTTTCTTTTTCTGAACTTCTGTTGTATTTTTCTGTATAAAGATTTCTAAAACAAACCAAGAGCCAAATTTAGGCCGGTCGGTCATTTAAGACGACGTTAAATTTAATATATGTATATATACATATAAGATCGGCCTTAATATATATATAGTTTATCTACAAATTATCAGGGACCTGTATGGTTCAGTAAGTATAATGCGCTGAACGGGTCGCCGGTTCGAATCACAGTCTTTCCGAAATGGATTTTTTTCTGGCTGGGTTTTAATTCGACCAAACTGCGTGATTGTGACCAGACACTGACGGATAGTCTGGGAATTTGCTGGGATAGAGAACGGTATCTTTTCGGTATGGCAACACCACCTTAAAAGTGAAACACTCTTGAACGGCAACCAATCAAACAATCAATTAAACTTGGACGAACAGTTCAAACAAATATAACACGGGTTGACAAAAGATTATGTAAACACGTATCCATAAAACACTCACTGTTAATCTTGTACTTTAACACAAGTCCAGCCAAGTACATTTTCAGCACTGTAAATGCCCACGAATCGTCATCGTCAATTGATATGTTAATTTCAGATCCTCCATAATGATCAATATTTGTCCTGTCAGATGTGGATGTCCCGGCTCTATGGGCTGTCATATATCGGCTCCTCAAATGGTAAAATGGGGCGTGGTCAGAATCAACTAAATATGTTTCGTTGTACATCACGGAATCTCCGTCGAGGGTATCATTGATTGAAAGTCGACCATCGGTTCCTTTAGCTGTATAGCAATCTCCGACATAAAACCCCAAGCTTTTGGCCTTTTCTATCCCGTCAGATGTAGTTGGAATTTGGTCTGTGTCTTTGAGCTTCCACACCAAAATATTGCCGGAACTCTGGTTGATACTTCCATTGTCGTGTGAAATGAGACCGTTTTCAGGTCGGGATTTGTTATATGAGATCTGTAATAACAGAAACAAAGACATGATAAGTATTACGCAATATTCATCAATCTAATATCTCAAACCTATACCAAATCGGCATGTTAGCTTTACCAAAATACTGATGATTTTTTGCCAAAATATCTTTTCCAGAAAATTCTATTAAGGCCAAACTCATGTCTGTCGACAGCCTAATGAAATATCACGGGTTGTGGTTTATTATTACAACTTATGATTGGGTATAAACGTCTAAATGATATGCCCCTTTTTAGCACAATAAGAAACTTGTCATCGTGGTTATTTTAGACAAGAAGATTTTCCCTGTGCCCGTGTGTTATAGTGTTAAAAATATATAACCAAGTCATCTTAGAACAAAACTCAAAGAATAATACTATAGAGTATTTCATCGAGAGTCGCTCGAAGAACAAGTCGTTATCTTTTCGCTTTATTTTTTTCGCGACTCTAATACGACTCCAAATGATGTACATAAAAGTGAAATTCAGAAGCCTGTTAAGAAAAGACATTGAATGGTTTGGATAGTAGAAAAATAAACATTGCAATGTGGTCTAAATTATTTGAATACAGTTAAAGATAGCTTCGGGTTTTACTATATAAAGACTGTGGTCAATTAGTACACGTAGATGGGTTCAGCGAGGAAGTTTTCCAATAAAGTATAAAAATGCGTTTTGTTAAGTGAAAAACAGAATTCTCAGCGAGAAAGCATTAAAATAAAGTATAAAAATGCGTTTTGTTAATTGACAAACAGAATTCTTTGTATCTTACCAGTATTTTATTGTCATCTTCGATTTTGTTTGTGGGATAGTTATCAGAGGCTAATGGCTTGTGGTGCAAGTTTCTCTCGTCTGGATATATCAAAATCCAAGTTAGGATTTGGTCGTTCCAAGTAAAACTATCCCTGGAAGAAAATCACGTTAAGCATTCTTATAGAACAAAAGGCATATCAAACTTTTGGCGCTGATAGACAATAACAAGGTAGGAAGGTAAAAAAAAAAAACCCGATGCGGAAACTGAAAATATTGAAACTGTTGAAAGGAGTCACGTACTTAGGGTATGTATTCAGAAATAAGACTAAGACTAAATTAGATAATTTCTGTTGTTCTTATGATATAATGATAGGTTATATGAAGTATGTTTATAATATAAGGTCTATGACACGAGGATTGGTTGACGTTTTACGCTGCACTAAAGATTAATATTCGGAGAGGAAACCGGCCTCTTAGTGTTATAAAGAGGCCTAGTACTACCAGAGAATCTAAAGTTACCAATTTAGTCTAAGAGGGAATTGCATACTCTCGTTTCCAGGTAGTAAGGCTGTATGTCCAAAGATAATTCCTCTATAGGGACATCAGTAGGCTCCCAACCCGTGTAGGCCAACGCCAAACACAGCGTTACCACTGACGCAATGTTTCCGAACATTGTGTCCGAATTTTCTTATTGAAAATACAGGTCTTTTCGCAAATTTTGAAAAGAAAGCTTTCCAATGAGGTACACTGAGACTGCTTCCAAAACTGAAGCTGTTGCTATGAGTACGTCTTTGTGACGTGACGTTTGATTATGCCGTGACAGTGTTTCGTAATAAGATAAGTATTCACTAACGTCACAACGCATGTAAAGAATTTGTGACGCCACGTCTTTATTTATTTGCAAATGACGTAATTTATCGACGTCACAATTATTACTCTGCAGGGTACTGTCTTACAAAGCTGGCGTAAGTTACGTCGGACGTAAATCAGTGTTAAAGCTATAGGAACTTACGCCCTAGTCGCAACTGGTCCATGTTGTAGGCCTATGCGCAACTTTACGCCAGCTTCGTAAGACAGGGCCCTGGCGTCAAGTTGCGCATAGGCCTACAACATGGACCAGTTGCGACAAGGGCGTAAGTTCTTATAGCTTTAACACTGATTACGTCCGACGTAACTTACGCCAGCTTTGTAAGACAGGGCCCAGAGCGGTAGACCCTACAATTAAAGGTCCGTCTGTTATTAACTGCATATTTGCAACAAATTGTAGAAACAAACCAAAGTAATATTGTCACAGTTTTTGTCTTAACAAATTATATAATGCAAAAAATATGGCGTGAAAAGTGAGTTCGGCGGAATAGATCCTTTCCGTTAAGAATATGCTTTCATGACATTGTTCGATTGGTATGGCATTCACGGTCATTTATCTGTTGCAGGCGATTTGACACGCATCTATCGCATTGCGTCATAGACAGCACGGTTTCTACGCTACTCAGTGTAGCGTCATTTAAGAAATAATGGATTGATTCTCTGTGTATACGCTGTGATAACTGCAAGAAAAAAGGAAGTGTCCATTGTGTTTCGACGAAGGCCGTTCAGTGTCAGTGTCAGGGCGCTTGACGTCACAATAAAAACGTTCTCTGCGTTTATGCTAGTATAATTTAATTTCCAGTGTGTTTACAACGAATACTACAATTTGATTGGCTAATCTGCTTTCGTTCATAACCCGATGAACGAACCAGCTCCGGACTATTTTTACAACGATATATATAGAGGTTATCTAACGAGAGCCAGTGTGTATACGATGAATATCACTCGAGTCTATTCATTTTCAAAGTCACGAGCCTCTGGCGAGTGACTTTGGAAATTAATAAACGAGAGTGATATTCATTGTAACACACTTGGTCGAGTTGGATGATCTTTTTCTCACACTACACAAAAAATACAGCGTTTTATTAAAAAAACACGGCACTAGTTAAAAAAATATTTGTCGACGTCGCTCTTTTTTCAAGAATGGCTGTCCAAAAAAGATTCGATAAGGCATTGTGACGCCAGAAATGACAATATAAAGTTGCTGCTGGACGCTTGAGCTTAACGTCATAATGACCGATGACGTAATTCATTTGTGACGTCAGTTTTGACAGATCTTTCGTGAGGTCATAGCGTTACTTGGGCCATAATTTCACACGTTGATTATGCAAAAAATAACACACTGCCTGGGAGTGAAATTATGGGGGGTGTAGTGGGAGAAACGTGAATAACCGACGAAACAACAATATGCCTACTGCTATTTACTGAAACGGACAAAGCAATTAATTTGAAAATATGTTGATTTAATACCTGGTTATATTTATTTTTCATTTCTATCAGATTTCAATGAAATAAAGAACAACTTGTTATGTCAGTTTACGAAAACGTTTCCACTCATGTCAGCACAGTGCACTGATAGACTCAACGCTATGACGCGAGATGACGTCATCACGTTGTACAGTCAGTCTTGCCTGTGATTGTGACGTCACTTGGCAGAGATCTTTGACATCAAGTGTAGCTTTGCGCGCGTTGGTTGTTTTGATTCTTGAAAATAAAATATATCTCTCCCTGTGAATATTTTTTTATTGTTTTACGTAGTATATGTGATAGTAATTAAATTATAAGGATTGACTTCAATGTTTCTTCTGTTCATCGAGTTATGAACGAACTGGCCCCTGTGCAAACTTTTCATAAACCGCTTCGCGGATTTATTTAGTTTGCACAGGGGCCAGTTCGTTCATAACTCGATGAACCGAAGAAACATTGAAGTCAATCCTTATTTGTACGCCAGCGTTTTCATATCTCACAACATGTAGGAAAATCACGCATGTGTTAGAATTTGCCATACACCGAGGCTACTGCGCAAACGCCAATCCTTAAACCGAATGGTTGTAGATTAATGAACTATATACGTAGAAGGGCCAAGTCATATTGGTTAGATTGGATCTGGCGTGCTAAAATCGCCATCATTACAGTGGGATGCTGTCTTTCGGTAACGCAAACAACGTTTTGTACAATTTTATGACATCACAAATGAACGGTCAAAATCAATGAACTATATGCGTGGAATGGACACGTCTCATTGGCTGGTTTGGATCGGACTTTGTAAAATGTGCCGCCATTGACAGTGCAGAACAGATCTGAATGGACGCTCCACTATCTCCTAGTAATGGCGGCATTCGAAGCATATCAAGCACCACGTGACCTCCGTTCCACGCATACAGTTCATTGGTCAAAATTGACGTCCCAAGAGTGTTTTGTCATCATGTTATGACGTTAACAAAGCAATAGTCGCGTCAGGGCTCATGTCGTTCTCTTTCACTTCATTTCTAGCGTCCGATCAGTTTGTCATCTCATAATCAAGGCGGCGCTCGTTGTACGTCAAATGTCACGTGACAGCCATTCCCCCCGTATATATCATTGGTCTACATATGGCTCTAAAGTCTAAACGGAAGCGCGTGTATGGTGGACCAGACCAATGCCACTTGCAACATTCTGTAATTTACAGTTCCGTCCCTATATGGCCTATATTTTTGTCCTGATCCCCTCCGTGCTACTGATTTGTGTCAACATAACAATCGAATTTGAACTACTTTTTGGTGCACTCATTGGTTAGACCAATATATGATTTCTTAGAATATGACTTTTTAAATTCCTCTCTCGTTAACACTATGCAAGTGCAGAAACAACATATGATAATAATAAACCTGGTCATACATTTTTATATGAAAAAAAAGTATAAACAATTGATCGCCCGAATAATGACAATATCATCATATGGACTGAATAAGGACCATCATTAAACGTTTTTCAAACATTTCTACATCATCAACATTGACAGCTCGTGTGAAGTGTAAAGAAAACGGAAATAGCAACATCCATAAAATAAGGCTTGAAATGATTGCGTAACAGTAAATATCTAATTTTGACTTCCTGACAAAATGCTGGTTTTTATAAGTTCAAAATTCCAAACTCTTTGAGGACTTCCTGACAGAAGATATTGGCTAGGTTTTTATTCTCAATTCATTAGAAAGAGGTAGCAAACTTAATATCCAAGGGCTATTGAACTTCCAAAGTAAAAAGCCTTGGATCTAGTGTTAATCTGTGTCAGCCTTCCAGCTATGACTTGGTGACCTCATTTCAGTTTGTTAATAATAAATATTTGATTACCAAATAGAAATTTAAGGGCGTATTGCTGCAGTCCGGAGAGTTCCTCGACTGTATGCATTTTGGAGCTGTGGACATATAATACTTTATTTACTTGTATTCAACTCTGAAGTTGACATAAATGCGCTTTTTTGAGGCTAACAAATCTCAACTTTTTGATTAGCTTGTGACGTCAAATATGAGGCAGATTTTCCAATATATATTGCCCTTGACATTTCAACATTTATTAGTTGAGAGATATTTGAAATAAACACCTGTCAATCAGAACTTGTCCAATTTACTGAGCTCTGTGATTAGAATCAGTTTCAAGACCACACTCCACCAGGGGCTCGTTCTACTAAGCTGGCGTAAGTTGCGCCGGTCGCAAACGCGTGTTAAATTATAGGAACTTGCGCATGGTCGCAAGTCTAGAGGCGCAACTCTATGCTATAAACCAATGCGTAACTTTGCGCCAGCTTAGTAGAACGAGCCCCTGTAATATCAGAATAACACTCTGTAGAAAATGTGTGTGTGTACAAAGATGGGATCAATGTTGAAATGTCAGCCTATTATTACTGGTTATAGACGGACATTTATAAAGCCTGTTTCTGGAGCTGTAGGTCACAACACCCAGTTTGTGTTTTCTCAGCCAATGAAAATTGACTTCGGTTATACAGGAGCTAGAAGGTGGCTACATAGTGATAGTTTGGTATCTGGGTTATTTGAATATTGGATTGAAACTAACATAGGTCTACTGTACATACTTTAAGCTTTCAATCAATGCCTGATAACAGATTTTTGTGTGTGTTTTTTTAATGTTCACCCAATTTTGAAAATACCAAAGTTTGGCTAGAATAAGTAAGCCTAAAACTGTCAAAATGGCGGTACCCATGTTAAATTGTGTGTAGCTTGAAACCGGCATGCACTATGTCAACTTTATTTGGTTGTAAAGGATTTCTCATGTGTTGATCTATTTGGAAATGGTTAGGAAAAGTCTTAACGAGATTTAGGTAATTAGCCACAAATCAAAACGTTAACATTACCGCAAATGGGAAATGAAACTGTATCATGTAACCTATAGTGAAGTGTGAAAAGTAAGTATTTTGTTCTAAATTTTCAAACCACCACCATTTTTGGTGCCGTTGTATCTGGACTACATATTTGAAATATAAAATAAATGAATTCAGTAAAAAAATTTAAATATTCACCACTTTTTCTGAAAAACAGGCTTTTGTGGACCAGGGCTAGGTTTGAGCAACCACAAGACTCTTATTGTAGGGTGTAACATACTTGTATATGCCTCAGTAGTGATCCATTTCCATCAATGAGGTCTAGGAATGACATTTCACTTCTTGGAATTATTAATGTTTTTCAAAGCAAATGATTATTTCAGGCTCATTAGCTATTGATGTAAAATAACCAGACCCCCCCCCCCCTCCCACCCCCTTCCCTGTGGGTCTGAAATGATATAATCTGTACAAATTGCCCTTTTTATATCTTAACAGGTAAGCTGACATGACTGTGGCCCTGAATTGGACAGTTTTTAAATCACTGGAGAAGTTTTATTAGCTTTCAAACAGTCCAAATGTTAAGAAATCAGACATTTTTTGGACGGGTGGGGTGGGTTATCTCCCCTGGCTCTGCCCTTATGGCAGTCTCTAACCCGGACAGATGCTAACAGTAAACTACAACCAACAACCCATCATTTCCAGCAAATTTGAAGGGTATTTGATGATTCACCTTTTTATAGCGAGGAATAACATTTTGAATTGGTCCTCAGAAAAACTTTAAAATATAAGCCTGGAAACATGAAGGGGGTGGGTGTGTAAATTACTTCGCAAATTCAAAACGACTGGCCGAAAAGCTTTGATCTTTTGAAATTCAATTTGATATTGGTTAATAAAAGCAAAGTTATTAAATTTGACAAATTTCGAGGTATTATATACTTGTTATAGGTCACAACACCCAGTTTGTGTTTTCTCAGCCAATGAAAATTGACTTCGGTTATACAGGAGCTAGAAGGTGGCTACATAGTGATAGTTTGGTATCTGGGTTATTTGAATATTGGATTGAAACTAACATAGGTCTACTGTACATACTTTAAGCTTTCAATCAATGCCTGATAACAGATTTTTGTGTGTGTTTTTTTAATGTTCACCCAATTTTGAAAATACCAAAGTTTGGCTAGAATAAGTAAGCCTAAAACTGTCAAAATGGCGGTACCCATGTTAAATTGTGTGTAGCTTGAAACCGGCATGCACTATGTCAACTTTATTTGGTTGTAAAGGATTTCTCATGTGTTGATCTATTTGGAAATGGTTAGGAAAAGTCTTAACGAGATTTAGGTAATTAGCCACAAATCAAAACGTTAACATTACCGCAAATGGGAAATGAAACTGTATCATGTAACCTGTAATTTGTACTATATATTAGCTCGGTGACTTTGAAAATGACTAGACTCGATTGATAACTTCTATATGGCCAATGACAGACTCCAGTGTTCTTATTGATGTGACAAAGAAACTCAAAAGTGTTCGCTAACCCCATCGACACATTTCTCACACATACCCTTTTTCTTTGACGTCACGAATAGTCGTCATAGCAACCAATTCATTCCCAATCTCCCACCTCATCTATTTCACCAGACATGCATAATATGGTTTCTTTTCAAATGTATTTTTTGGTGAAAGCAGGCTTCTAATTCTGAAGGATGTCTGTCAGCTATTGATCTCTTTGAAGGATACAAATACATTTAAAAAAAGTTTAACTCTGAAAGATTGCAAAGCAAAACTATCTCAAAAGCATTCATTCATTTCTGTGTTTACATTTCTATCGTTATATATGCTTACGAATGTACCACAAAACAGACACAATCTGTCATACATGCCAATGTGCAGTACTAATGTGTCGTATGATTTACACTATTTGTCTTCTTATTGTTGATCACTACTTCATGCCCTTTTTAATAGTTTCCCTTTTAAAAAGTACACTTTGTAGGAGGAATTATAGTTATAGGTCTCTCGGTCTGACTTGAGGACGACCCCCCCCCCTGGTACTAGATCTTGACAATTGCATAAAAAATCTAGCAAAGCTAATAGAAGTATATTTTTGAAACACAGGTAACCGTTTACGAACAGAATAAGGAAACTCATAAAAGTTTCTTGCCATACATGTTTAGGCATTTATAGGCCTATTAAATGAATGGACGTACGTCTATGTTATTTGCCTTTTGTTTACTTGTCGAACGCTATCGCCCCCTGATGTATGGATTTGGCTTATTCCAACGCCATTCATTTAGCTTTTTGATGACCTTTAAATCCTGAGTTTGCATTGACAATCCGAATTTATGACAAAAGTGCGAATATTTGTTATACACTCAAATCTGTCTACCACATGTGTCTATGCAATTTAGGATTCTATTGAAATGTAAATCTCCATAAATTTGTATATTTATGAACACTCCATAACTCGGTAAACAATACACGTACATCCTATTGGCTTTAAATATAACAAATCAATAGCATTGTACATTGTAGATTTTCTGTAAGCATTCACTTGGGAAAATAAAATTCCATTGAAGAAATTGTGCTTGACTTTGTGATGAAATCATTGTGTAATTTGTTACTGTTAGCCCCGTGGAAAGTAATAACAGTTGAATTTTCACATTTAAAATGATTCCTAATAGTATTCTTGTTATTTTTTGTGATTACACTTTCTTGAAAAACGGCAGAAATTCCTCTACCGATTTTGGGTGAAACCTGACACGGGAATCGAACCCGGGTCCCAGAGTATGGCACCTATCGCCATCCCTAAATACCAACTGTCTTATCCATACTCTGGGACCGGGTTCGATTCCCGTGTCGGGTTTCACCCAAAATCGGTAGAAGAATTTCTGCCAGTTTTCCAGAAAGTGTAATCCCAAAAAAATAACGAGAATACTGTTAGACTCACTTTCTAAAAGACACTAACTAATAAAACAGAATATTTTACAGTTATATGAGCTGCCAAATATACATTATGTACAGATGAAACAGAATCAGCTAACTGCTGGTTATTTTTGCCAAACAATACAAAATAAGAGTTTTCAGCTGATACAAATAGCTGACTTTGTTGAAATTGCTAGATTTAGGTAGTTTAATATGCAACAAAAACACCCAAAACCAATGATAATTCCTGGCTATTGAATTGTGCCCCTTGCAATATTTTTGGCAAACAGTACAAAATAAGAGCTTTGCTGACTTGCAATGAAGTCGTTTTATATGCAACAAAAATACCCAAACCTACCGATAAATACTAGCTATAAGAATATTGCCGTTGCAATGTCTTTGGTTCGTATGGTTTACTAGATTTGCCAATATTTTTTCTTTCAATATCAATCCTTTTGTTTCATCTTATCTTGACAATATCGAGTTTTGTCGGCTTATCCATTTTTTAAGAGTAATCCAGTGACTGGGTACAGATTTTGCAAAGTCAAAAGCAAGAATAAAAAGAATTAGTTATTTTTGTATTACAAAAACTTCATTTCTAATTTACCAATTTACCAAACACTAGATATTTCGATTAGAATTGTCTCATTTTCACTATCATGACGAGACACGGACATAAATACAAAGCCTATATAGATTTTATATAGGGGAAATAATCCTTCTCCCAACAAAAGCAAAACTTTTTTTTATCAGCATTAAAAATATAAAAAAAATGACGTTCCTAATTTGTTTGTGTATGAATGTAATTATAAAGTTTGCAGTAAATCCAACATTACAATTCAAGCCCCTTCTTTCAATTACACCCTATGATCTTTTAAGCTGTTTGTAAACTGAGGGAGATTTAACCAAATTATAAGCCGGTAATGGATATGTCAGCCCAAACATTCAGGAGAAGATGTAATTTAACTGTTATCTTATGTCAAAGCCTCTGATAATGGGATGTCTGTCATATTTGTCATTTAAACAAACAGAAGCAAACTGGAGATCAACTTTTGTATACAATAAGAAAAAATACTGACATTTTGACAAGGGGTGTTATATAACTCATAGGGGCCACATAGGAAGGTGTATTTTTAATTTCAAATAGTAGTGCAATAGAAACAAAAATACGATTATTTCCATTAGAACAGCAATTCCAACACTTGACTTTAAACATGGCTAGTAGTTATTGGTGTTATTATATAATAAACAATTTATATTTACTATTTACGTTTCTATTTGTTTATTTTAGTAAAACGAAAATTCTGTTATTTAAACCTATCAAATACGTGATAAGATAACTATAGTAAGTGTTATAAAATAGTGCTACCGAAAAAACATCATTATTTCACCCTCTACAATTATTCGTTCATTCATTCAATCATTTTATTCGCCCTAACCAGCATCTCCGGTACAAGGGGTAAATCATACATATACAAACATGGCGGGTAGTAAAAGGTATCATATACAGAATATCATAACAGCTTTTTGTAAGAATATTAATTTATCTTATACTTCTTATCTTCTTATTCATATCAAGTGCCACTTTCAAGAACTTTGAAACCCTTATTACTATTTTGTTACATGGATTGTTTAATAGATTATATAGCTTGTGACAATTAGAGAAGGTATAATAATACTTTGGTATGTATTTTTCTCTGTACTGTTTCAACTTCTCGCATACAAATAATACATGGTACTCATCACCTAGACCTTCATTACATAATGTACATTTTCGTTGACCGCTATTTACATTTCCCCATCTCCCAGTTTCTACAGGAAGTCTATGATTTGATGTTCTAAATCTTAGCAAAGCCTGTCTTAAAACCGGGTTAAGATCAACCAGATATGATTCAAATGAAACATTGTCTTTGATAGCTGGATAGAAACTAGCCTTGGTTGATGAACTTATTTCCACCAGCCATTTTTGCGAGAACTGGTCAAGTAAGGTTTGTTTAACGACAGTCAGAATCCATTTTTCGTTAACCGTTTGTATCTGGTCATCCCAGACAAAAGACAAACCACAATCATTAAGTATCTGATGTACTTTTTCGGTCCAATTTGATGTGAAATGGTCACCTTTGTACAAACAATTGAAAATCAGCAATGAAAACTTATTTTCATTCCCACGAAGTAATCTTATCCAAAATTTGACCATCCTAATATAAACATCTATATACAGTGGCGTTCTGCCAAGCTCCCCGTAAACAAAATTAGATGGAGTGGAAGACCGTAATCTGAGGATTCTCTTACAATATGCTAGATGGAACTGTTCTAGAGCGTTCAGATTCTCATACTCCCAGATCTCACTTCCGTACAATATGATAGGTTTGATAGTAGCATCAAAAATATGTAATTGGCAATCTATTGGCAAACTTAATTTGTTGACCTTTTTCAGTAATTGAATTATTGAATATCCTCTGGTTAATGAATTTTGATTTAATTTTGATTGTGTGAAGTTGATTGAACATACCAAGACAGTTTCTTACTTTAACAGTTCGACTTTAATTTTTTCATTTTTTCAGTTTGTTATTGAGAAAGAATTTCATTCATAATTGTCAAATGGTTTTCAACTGCAAAACTCTGGGTTACATCATAAGGATTTTATACTTTCACTTGAACCTATTTGCACTGCAGGCATAAAAGACTTTTGCTATCTATATTTAGCTTTCTTTCAAGGCAACTTGTCAATAATGTAAGGTTTTAACTCTGAAAGTGACATATATTAGCCTCTGTATGTTAACAAATCTGCTCTATTTGTGTAGGTTTTCCAATATATATTGCCCTTGACATTTCAACATTTATTAGCTGAGAGATATTTGAAATAAACACCTGTCAATCAGAACTAACAATCTG
The DNA here is from genome assembly GCA_963971465.1 of Lepidochitona cinerea. Lineage (NCBI taxonomy): Eukaryota > Metazoa > Mollusca > Polyplacophora > Chitonida > Tonicellidae > Lepidochitona > Lepidochitona cinerea. The sequence goes on along the minus strand of OZ020551.1, from coordinate 48,693,738 downwards.
TCCAATTTGCTGAGCTCTGAGATGAGAATCAAATTCAAGACCACACTCCACCTGTAATATCAGGATAACTCCCTGTAGAAAATGTGTGTGTGTACAAAGATGGGATCAATGTTGAAATGTCAGCCTATTATTACTGGATATAGACGGACATTTATAAAACCTGTTTCTGGAGCTGTGATTTGAAATGTAGAATAGCTCCTGTGTAAATGATGATAATCGGTGCGAAAGCACTGTCAATATACCCCCCCCCCCCCTTGTGTATTCTTTACCGGGACATCTCATTAAAACTAGAATTTCCATTTATAATAATAAGTAAGTCACCCTAAAACATTAGATTTTGAATTTCTGTATTCTTCACTAATTGGAAACTTTTCTAATAATGGTACATGGGTATAATTAGCAATGTACTATATTTCCTCCAGTGTGCCACTGGTTTCAATTCCACCTAACCTAGGGAATTCTTTGAGTAATTATTAGTTTGTTAATAAAAAAAAATTAAGACATCACCAAAGTTGTTTTGATTAACACGAGCTTTCGACACCTGTACCGGTGTCTTCGTCAAGTGTAACTGAATTTCAAAATATTTATATAAATACTAAAGAAAAGAACAAATATTTTATGTGGCCAATCATAGAAATTGTTTACAAGAGTAACTATGTTAATGTTACGTGGTGATGTCGTAATTTTTTATCATTAGTATGGAACCCACGTTTAAAGAGAGTTTCAAACATTTCTTATTAGTTTGTTGTTACAGGTAAAAAAATGAATCGATTTGGGTGGCACACAGCATCTCAGACTAACAGTATTTATGGTGTAAATTCATACAACACACGAAACAATCAAGTAACTAATTTCAATGGATCAGTATAATCTACATTTGCTTAGTAAGCTATTTTTTGTTTATCAAATCGTTCCCTAAAACATCAATCTAGATTTCTTGACAATACGCAGGACACATTGGAAAATTAAACCTTAAAAAACTCTTTAATGATCGTTGCCAGTTTTATTCTCTGTTTTATTCAATCATCATTGTGAAAAGAAGTGTCTTCTTTTTCTGCTTAAATTTTATATGTTGGAATTTTTCACAGCTTTTGTTGAATTGCCAGTTTTATTCTCTGTTTTATCCATACATAATTCGGAAAAGAAGTGACTTCTTTTTCTGCTTAAATGTCTTGTTTGGTTTTTTTCACGGCTTTTGTTGAATTTCTCAGTTATACAAGCATTTTACAGAACTTTTTATGTTCGGTCATTATTGAAATGTTTACCTCATTTAGATACAGTAGGGAAGCTCTTTGATATGATGTTTGTGATTGATTACATTTCAGTAAGGAGATCATGGAATTCTACTCTACATCATGACTGTGTCCGATGTTCTGATTTATGTTACAGAGAACCCCCGCATATTTACTTTAAGTTCTTTTCATCTGACGCCACAATAACGAGTTGCCGTAACAACCAATTTATTCGCAGTACCGTATCTGTCTATTTCAAGAGATATTCATAACGCGAATTGATTTTAAATTGGTTTTCTTTTTGAGGTTATAACAGGCATTTTTTCACTATTAGCGTTGGGGTTTTGGTTGTTTTCGAATGTCAGTCAGATATTGATGTGTTTGGAGAGGTTGGCTTTTTCAAGAATTCTAACACACCGATTCACAGATTTGTAAAGCGTAAACGGATTTTGGAATTTTTAGCCTAATTTGCAATGGATTGCAACTGTTTTGTCTTGTTAAAGATCCCCGTGTAATCACTTCTCACCAAACGGTTGCACAGCAAAATATGTCAGTATGCAAGTTACTAAAACTGAAATAATTCTGTATGGAAACAGATAAAACTGGGTATGCTTTGGAATATATTACAGGACAGCTGTTGGTTTTATTGTTAAGTGGCTATGTGAAATTGACAGCTTTTAATTTCATAGCAAACATATTGAGTTGTAAAGTTAATAGGAATCGAATGCATTCTGTTTAGTCTGTGCTCTATGTTTATGTATACTGATGTAGTGTATGATAATTGGCACTGCTTGTCTTTCTCACTACTAACAACTTCATCTAGTGTTGACTCACACTTGAACAGAAATTAAACATTAGTCTGCATAAATTCACTTCACTTAAAATCTGTCAATCCTGATCTTCCCACGAACCAGATATTTGGGGGATAATAACTGTGCTTCTGTACGCAATTTCTTGTTTGTCGGTTACTTTGTTAGAACGATACGGTTCTTCTAGCAGAGCAACATATTATTTGTGCAAATTTGACAATAAAGGGAAAATACGGAGCATTTCAACCCCATTAACATCCACAACGATATAACTAACTATACACCATATGCCGAAGATGGCAATATACGTTTCTACATGTAAAACTTAGAAAACAGTTAATGTGTTGAATATGGAACTTAGTTTTTTACTGTTTTACACCATTATCTACTACAATCGGAAAGCATGTGAATAAAGTTTGGTCATTATAAAGAAAGTAGAAATAGAAACTGTATTCCATATTAGTTCCTTCAGCTGTTTGTTGTTGATGAAGTCTTGAAACATAAAACATCAACCTAGATTTGTAACATAAAGCAGAATATATTGGCTGAAGAAAAGTTTATTATTGACCTTTAAAACGCTCTATAATGAACGTTTCCTTATTGTCTGTTTTATTGAGTCCCAATTTGGGGAACGAAATGGCTTGTTTCTGCTAAATTATACCTTGGATTGTTTTTCTTCTTCGTTTTTTGTTAAATTTTTATTAAGGGTCATTATTGGGATGTTTTTCTCCTTTAGACACAGTAGGGTTACTCTTTTATACGAACTTTTTTATTGATTGCATTTCCCCTCAAGAGACGATGACATTTTACGCCACATCAGTTTGTTTGCTAGAAATGGCCAATGACTGTCTTCAGAGTTCTGACTGATGTTACAGGGAATCCAAGTGGGCTCGGTATTATAACCTCTCCACCAAAACACATTTCTTTGACATAACAAGTAGTTATTATAGCAACCAAATCCTTACAACTATTTCAAGAGATATTCATAACGTAATTTGTTTTCCAATATCTTTTCTTGTTTGAAATTCTTACAGGCCTTTTTAGATGTTGAGATTTTGGCTCATGTCATGGAGAAGTCAGTTAGATATTGATCTGTTTGAAGATTTCGGGCATTTGAAAGAATTCTAAGACCTTGTTTACACTTGTTTGACAAAAAAAAAATCGCCGAGGTAATTCCTGGAACAGTTTCATCTCGTTTCCTGTTACAATTCACTTTTTCGCGCTGACACTGGTAACAATGTTTAAAAATATCTGCGTTAAAATTTCAATGATGAATTTTATTTTAACGAGTTATAGTAAAAAATCACAAATGAGAATCTTGTGAAAATGACACTTTTTTAAACCATTACAGTAAATTTGCCATGGCTTTACAAAAGTGTTAAGTTATTAAATTATTTATATATAAGTCAACTTGAGATTGTCCCGAAATACTCTGTAAAAACTTGTAAAAATCTGTTGGATGCAAGAAGCGTTGTCTGTATGGAAACAGATACGATTGTGCATGCTTTGGAATATACTGCAGAACAGCTGATTGTTTTTGTTCCGGCGTGGTAATGTAGAGTTCACACTCCTTATCTTTTGTCACTGCTAACGCCAAGTATTTTGTTTTTTTTGGTCTATACTATACAAACTTGCCAAAGTTCACTTCTCTTGAGAATTGTTCGGATCCACTCATGTTATGTTGAAAATAAGAGGGCTTTTTTCTGGTCTCAATTTCCAAGCTCCTTGTTTGGTGGCTATTTTGTTTTTCTACCACCACCAAAATATCATTCTTGTCCGGTTAACAATATACAACTACATAAATAATGTATATATGCCCCCCCCCTCCCCCCCCCCAAAAAAAAAAAAATAATAATATACAGAAAGCGATCGGACAACTAAAAAAATAAATGAACGTTTTTGGATTATTTCAACACTGTTAGTAACCACAATGGCAGAGGTGACATGTTTAAATGTTTATAAAAAAAAACAATTAATGGATTGAACAAGGAACCCCGTAAACATTATTGGAACATTTCTAGTTAATTAACAAAAAACATTGACTGAACATGTGAAGCAAATTGTGCTAGTTTAAAGAAAGCTATATGATTACGTAACAACAAATCTCTTAGGACTCTTTTTTGACAAAGTGGTGTTTTTTATGAGTTCAACATTTCTAATTCTTTAAAGGAGAAGGAAACAAAAAAACAACATTTTAGTTGTATCGAATGGGCTCCTATAGACCATCGTATTCATTTGTGTGAGTCTTGCACGTGGTTTACGGTGTGAAAATACAATGAAAATGAATCTGCCAGACAAGCTCGTGCTCGATCGTCAGTGGAGCGCGCCATTGGCGGTTTGAAATTGACCGGAAAAAGTATTAGTAGATTACTTCCCTTGCGAGCTTACCATATCTTGTATGGTTATAACCTGCAATGTCAGCGGTAAGACTACCTTTTCTGAAAATTCTACAACGATCCCCACAAGTCACGTAGACAACATATGCAGCCCGTCACGTCTTCCCAAAAGGTTGTTTTACTAGCTAGTGTACATTTCAGAGTTGTTAGAGTGTTCGTCTTCTCTTATTCGCGCCTCCAAATGATCGAAATTAACCTAGGTTTAAATGGCAGACTTTCAGAGTTGACCAATTTCTCTTACGCTAGCGAGTGACTGGTGGCCAGGCGTATGCTGATTGGTCGATCGATACACACAGCTAAGCTCTGCTGTGAAGATGGCTGCCGAGTCAGTTTAGACGTTCTCTCTTAACGATTGTTAACTTTCTTATAGCACAGTTTGGCGAGGAAAATAGTAGAAATATGGGTTTGGCACCGTTAGAAAGTAAAATGTGTCGCGCCTGTATCGTATTTACTTAGTTCTTTCCTTTTCTTCTCCTTTTGCTAGGCTTTCATTCTCACTTCATTGGAGAGAAGCAACCATCTTGATATTCAAGGGCAGTTGAATCTTTAAAGGAAAAATGCTTAAATGCATTGTTAATCTGTAAAAGCCTTCCAGCTATTTTAGATTGTTAAGAAGTATTTGTTTGCCAAATTGTTTTGACTTCCAAACCACTTTATTGTAAGGGTTTCATGCTTTCTTTTTAACTGCCTTCTTATACTGCGTATCTATTTGAAATTTGAGCATAAAAGACTTAAAATTGCTATCTGTATTTAGCTTCCTTTCCAGATTACTTGTCAATGATGATAAGTTTTAAATCTGATGTTGGGAATGAAGCTTTTGAGGTTAACAAATGTACCCTATTTTTGATGTCAAACATAAGACAGCTTTTCCTATAGATATTCTCCTTGACATCTTAACATTTATTACCTGAGAGATATTTGAAATAAACACCTGTCAATCAGAACTAACAATCTGTGCAATTTGCTGAGCTCTGAGATGAGAATCAAATTCAAGACCACACTCCACCTGTAATATCAGGATAACTCCCTGTAGAAAATACATTTATGTACAAAGATGGGATCAATGTTGAAATGTCAGCCTATTACTACTGGTTATAGACGGACAATTATAAAGCCTGTTTCTGGAGCTGTGAGTTGACTTGGAATCCGCTCCCGTGTAAATGATGATAATTGGTTAGATGGTAATGTCAATATACTCCTCATGGTGCAGTCTGTACCAAGACATCCTATTTAAAGTAGAATCACATCACCTCATTATGGATTTGGAAAAATCATTGCATTTTAAATTTCTGTATATTCTTTTCTGGATGTGAAATTATTTCAATAACGGCACAAAACAAATTAGACTCTCTTTGGTGCCTGGAGGTGGTTTTGAAGTTGGTTATGGTTTTATTTTCATTTCATTAGAAAGAGGCAACATTGTTGATGTCAGTCATTGAAACTATAACGGAACGAAAAGCTTAAATCAGTTGTTAATCTTATATTTCACTTTGTTAAGAAGGAGCATTTCATTACTAACTGTTTTTAATAAATCAAAAGCTCTCTGTTTTATTGTAAAGGTTTATACTTTATTGCTGAAACCTATTGGACTGCATGCATTTTGGAACTGTTATACCTGGAACATGTAAGACACGGAGTTTTTCTTCATAGGTATCTATCACAATATGTCCGGTTTCAACTCTAACCTATTTGAGTGGCTTGTGATGTCAAACAGGAGACAGATTTTCCAATAGATATTGGCCTTGACATTTCAACATTTATTGGCTGAGAGATTTTTGAAATAAACACCTGTCAATCAGAACGAACAATCTGTCCAATTTGCTGAGCTCTGAGACGAGAATCAAATTCAAGACCAAACTTCACCTGTAATATCAGGATAACTCCCTGTAGAAAATGTGTGTGTGTACAATGATGGGATCAACGTTGAAATGTCAGCCTATTATTACTGGCTATAGACGGACATTTATAAAACCCGATTTTGGAGGTGTTATTTGAACTGGAGATTAGCTCCTGTGTAAATGATGATAATATTCTCCCCTATAGTGCATTCCTTATTGGGACATCTCATTAAAACTAGAAGCATACAACTTAAAAATTTCCATTAAGTAAGTCACCCAAAAACATTATATTTTGAATTTCAGTATTTTCCACCAATTAATTTTTGTGCCACTGGTTCTAATTCTACCTAACCCAGGACATTATTAGAGTAAGTTATTAATTTGTTGTTATACTAAAAAAAATGAATTGATACGCGTAGCACACAACATCTCTTAGACTAACAGATTGTTTAAGGCTCATCTTAGTATCATGACTTAAATTTACACAACACGTGTGTAAGTAATTAATTTCAATGGATCAGTATAGTCTACATTTGTTCAATAAGCTATTTGTTGTTGATCAAATTGCTACCTAAAACATCAAACTAGATTTCTGACAATAAGCAGGACATATTGATGAACAATGTGGAAAATTTAACCTTAAAATACTCTTTAATGATCGTTGCCAGTTTTATTCTCTGTTTTATTCAATCATAATTGTGAAAAGAACTGTCTTCTTTAACTGCTTAAATTTCATGTTTGGTTTTTTTCACGGCTTTTGTTGAATTTCTCAGTTATACAAGCATTTTACAGAACTTTTTATGTTGGGTCATTATTGAAATGTTTACCTCATTTAGACACAGTAGGGAAGCTCTTTTATATGATGTATGTGATTGATTACATTTCCGTAAGGAGATCATGGAATTCTACTCGACATCATGACTGTGTCCGATGTTCTGATTTACGTTACAGAGAACCCCCGCATTTTTACTTCAAGTTCTTTCCATATGACGTCACAGCAACTAGTTGCCATAGCAACCAATTCATTCCCAATATCGCGTCTGTCTTTTTCAAGAGATATTCATAACGCGAATTGATTTTAAATTGGTTTTCTTTTTGAAGTTATAACAGGCATTTTTTATCTATTAGTGTTGGCGTTTTGGCTGTTTTCGAATGTCAGTCAGATATTGATGTGTTTGGAGAGGTTGGCTTTGTCAAGAATTCTAACACACCGATTCACAGATTTGTGAAGTGTAAACGGATTTTTGAATTATTAACCTAATTTGCAATTTATTGAATTACTTGTGACATATTTTGCAACAGTTTTGTCTTGTTAAAGATTCTCTGTATATAATCACTTCAAGCAAGATTTTGTCTTAAATATAGGGAACATTACTATTCAGTTAAACGAAAACGTTAAATTACTTGGAATCAATTTTGATGTCAAGCTTAATTTTGCTGATCATGTATCTAATCTTTCTAATAAGGCTGTTAAACAGATCAATGTACTCAAAAGATTGTCAAGATATCTGGATTTTAACAGCAAATTAACCATCTATAAAGCTTTTATATTTTCTAACTTCAGCTACTGTACCTCTGTGTGGGCATTCTGTCCCAAAACCTCTCTTGCTAAGCTAGAAAAGCTTAACGAGAGAGCCTTACGCTTTGTTTTCTCTGATCAACATAGTGACTATGGAAAGCTTTTGTCTAAATCCGGTTCAGTTACTTTTAGATTATACAAAGCTCGCTGTATTGCCTTAGAGATTTTTAAAATAGTAAAAAGAATTCACCCAGAGAATCTCCTTGACATTGTTGGGCAAAAAGTAACTAAGTATAATCTTCGGGATCCAAATTTAGTACCACGCTTTAACACTATTGCGCTTGGCTATAACTCGCTGAGCTATCAAGAAGCTAAAGCCTGCCGCACACTAGCCGATTTTTATCGCCGACGACAGTCTCGAGTGTTTTTTGTCGCCCGACAGTGTCCCCGAACACTAGGCGATTGTTTCATGGCGATCAACGGATCACATGACTATCAGTCACCACGTGACGCAAGATGCATCGTGCGTCATTATTTTTCGCCGCGCACCAATGAGCGGGCGCCTTGCGGCGTTTTGTCAAACCGTGTGGCGATTTTGGGCTCCGCAGACGTGATTGCAGTATAAATAGGCGCAGAGATCCAAAACACCGTTAGAAAAATATATATCTGTAGCACACCTGAGGGTATTTTTCGCACGGTGAACGCAAGGCGGTGCAAGACCGAGACGGCGAATCGTTCAACGGTTTACGACTGCCGCAAGGTTGGCGGAACAAGAAATTTCACCGTACGGAGCATCTTACGACACAAAAAAAATCGTGCAACAACCGCGCATCAAGATACAACGGTTTACGGTGAACGTACTAGCGCCCGCACGGATCAGAGGTAATAAAAAAAATTGGCACGGACGAAAATTGGATTCCATATGCACACCAAAATTTTCTGCGGCTCTTGCGGGACAAAAATTCCGCGCGGTAAGGTGCGGTTTCCCGCAAGGAAGGCTGCGGTCAATCGTACGGAAGGCCAAAATTCATGACCGCAAGAGCCGTAAGGCCGCCGTATCTCAATTGTGAAAGCCCCCTTTGGACCCTTCAGATCGGTCTCAGACTGACCAGTCTTACGACCGTGAGGATAGATGTTCTATTTTCTCCCGATCAATCTTAAGATCACAGCCAATCAGCGACCTATACTTCATCACGTGATCATTGTTTTCGCGGCGTTTCGAAGATGTGATCAGTCGGTAATCGTTTGACTGAACGATAAACCAGTCTCAGTCGACATGAACGCTCTTAAGATTCAATCGCAGACAATCGGATCGGATCTTAACTCGACCTGAGCCGGGCTTAAGTCTGCATAAATTCACTTCACTTAAAATTTGTCAACCCTTATCTTCCTACAGACTAGATATTTGGGGGATATTAACAGAGGCTGTGCTTCTGTACTCAATTTCTTGTTTGTCGGTTACTTTGTTAGAACGATAGGGTTCTTCTAGCAGAACAACATATCATTTGTGCAAACTTGACAATAAAGAGTTTTAAAAAATAAAAAACTATTTGCTGAATATGGAAAATACGGAGCATTTCAACACCATTAACATCCACAGATATAGAACTATACATCATATGCCGAAGATAGCAATATACGTTTATACATGTAAAACTTAGAAAACAGTTAATTGGTTGAATATGGAACTTAGTTAAAGATTATGAACTGTTTTACACCATTATCTACTACAATCAGAAAGCATGTGAATACAATTTGGTCATTATAAAGAAAGTAGAAATAGAAACTGTAATCTATATAAGTTCATTCAGCTGTTTGTTGTTGATGAAGTCTTAAACATAAAATATTAACCTAGATTTGAAACAGAATATAGTGGCTGAAAAAAGTTGATTATTGATCTTTAAAATGCTCTTTAATCAACGTTTCCTTATTGTTTGTTTTATTGAGTCCCAATTTGGGGAACGGAATGGCTTTTTCTGCTAAATTATACCTTGGATTTTTTTCTTATTCATTTTTTGTTAAATTTATTTTAAATTTATTAAGGGTCATTATTGGGATGTTTTTCTCCTTTAGACACAGTGGGATTATTCTTTATACGAACTTTTATATTGATTGCATTTCCCCTCAAGAGACGATGACATTTTACGCCACATCAGTTTGTTTGCTAGAAATGGCCAATGACTGTCTCCAGAGTTCTGATTGATGTTACAGGGAATCCAAGTGGGCTCGCTATTATAACCTCTCCACCGAAACACATTTCTTTGACATAACAAGTAGTTGTTATAGCAACCAAATCATCACATCTATTTATGAGATATTCATAACGTAATTTGTTTTCCCATATCTTTTCTTGTTTGAAGTTCTAACAAGCCTTTTTAGATATTGAGATTTTGGCTCAGGGAGAAGTCAGTTGGATATTGATTTGTTTGAAGATTTCGGGAATTTGAAAGAATTCTAAGACCTTGTTTACACTTGTTTGACAAAATGAATTGATATCGCTGAGGCAAATATTGCATCAGTTTCATCTTGTTTCCTGTTAAAATTCACTTTTTTTTCGCGCTGACAGTGTTAACAATGTTATCAAATATCTGCATTAAAATTTCAATGACGAGTTTAATGTTATTTTAACGAGTTAGTAAGAAATGAGAATATTGTACCAATGATACATTTTTAAACTATTAGAGTAAATTTGCCATGCCTTTAGAAAAGTATTAAGTTATTAAATTAATTATATGAAAGTCAACTTGAAATTACCCCAAAGTACTTTGTTTATATTAATCTTTAAAAATTTGCACTGTAACAATCTGTAGGATGCAAGAATTTTTGTCTCTATGGAAACAAATCTGATCGTGCATGCTTTGGAATATACTACAGAACAGCTGATTGTTTTTATTCCGGCGTGGTAATTAAGTGTTTCTTAATACAAACAAACAAATTAAGTGGTAAAGTTTAATTGGGATCTGATGTATTCCGTTTAACCTGTGCTCCATGTGCAGTACTAACGTGGTGTATGGTAATTTACACAGCTTGTCTTTCATTACTGCTAACGCCCAGTATTTAGTTTTTGTGTCTATATTATACAAACTTGCACAAGTGCACTTCACTTGATAATTATTCTGATTCACTGCTCCGCTGCTTGGTGGCTATTTTATTTTCCTACCACCACCAAAATATCTTGCCTTATGCCATGTATATTAATTTTGAGGAAATTTATCTTCAACCGAAATTATTTATGCAAAATCATTGATCCAGATTATTTGTGTGACTAGGCCTATCCGGTCTTTGGTTAACAATATACAACCACATAAATATCGTATATATGCCCCCCTCCCCCCAAAGAAAACAAACAAAACAAAAACAAAACAAAAAACAATAATAATACAGAAAGCGATTGGACAGCTAAAAAAAATAATTATACGTTTTTTTCAACACTGTTAGTAACCACAATGGCAGAGGTAACATGTTTATAAAAAAAACAATCAATGGATTGAATAAGGAACCCCGTAAACATTATTGGAACATTTCTACTTAATTAACAAAAAACATTGACAGATCATGTGAAGCAAATTGTGCTAGTTTAAAGAAAGCGATGTGATTGCATAACTACAAATCTCTGAGGACTGTCTCAATTTTTAACTTTCTGACAAATTGGTGTTTTTTATATATTGAAAATATCAAATTCTTTAAAAACTTCCCGACAGAAGATGTTTGCTAGGCTTTCATTCTCACTTCATTGGAGAGAAGCAACAAGCTTGATATTCAAGGGCAGTGTAATTTCTAATGGGAAGAACTCATTGTTAATTTGTAAAAGCCTTCTAGCTATGACTTGACCTTATTTCAGTTTGTTGACAAGAAGTATTTGTTTGCCAATTTTTTGTTTACTCCAAAAACACTGTGTTTCATTATAAGGGTTTATGCTCTCTTTTTTAACTTTCCTCTTAGATTGCGTACCTATTTGAATTGTGAGCTAAAAAAGACTTTTGCTATTTGTATTTAGCTTCCTTTCCAGGTTACTTGTCAATGATGACAAGTTTTTACTTTGATGTTGAGAATGAAGCTTTTTGAGGTTAACAAATCTGCCATATTTTTATGTCAAACATAAGACGGCTTTTCCAATAGATATTGTCCTTGACATTTCAACATTTATTAACTGAGAGATATTTGAAATCAACACCTGTCAATCAGAAATACCAATCTGTCCAAGTTGCTGAGCTCTGAGATGAGAATCAAATTCAAGACCACACTATTATTACTGATTATAGACGGACAGTTGTAAAGCCCGTAAAGCTCCTGTGTAAATGATGATAATTGGTCAGATGGTAATGTCAATATACTCCCCAATACTGCATTCCTTATTGGGATATCTCGTTAAAACTAGAAGCATACAACTTAAACATTTCCATTAAGTAAGTCACCCTATAACATTATATTTTGAATTTCAGTATTCTCCACTAATTGCTTTTTTTCTTCTAATAATGGTACATACAGTGTAGTCTGTACCAGGACATCCCATATTTAAATTAGAATCACCTCACATGATCATCAGGGATTTGAAAAACCATTGCATTTTAAATTTATTTATACTCTGTTCTAATTGTGGAATTATTCCAATAACGGCATATAAAGAAAATCAGTGATGTAAAATTACATAAAATGGTATTTAACATCAATAATGACAGAAATATACGCCATATTTCGATTGTAAAAAAATAGTATATGTCTTAACATTTAAGGGATTCCATAAGAAAATTTAATTAAATGTTTTTGAACATTTCTATGCCATTACCAACTACAAACACAGCACATGTCAAACAAATTCTGCTATTTTAAAGAAAGCAGAAATAGAGTAAGCTTTGACATGATTACTGAGCAATAAATCTGTAGGGGTTCTCACAACACTTGGTGACAAAGAATTGCATCATAATGGATTGCTTTTGAAAAAAAATAGACTCCCTTTCGTGCCTAAAGATGTTTCTGAAGTTGTGATGTTTTTGTCTTCAATTCCTCAGAAAGAGGCAACATTGTTGATGTCCTGTAGTAATTGAAACTATAAAGGAACAAAAAGCTAGAATCAATTGTAGTATTCCAGCTATGGCGTAATGGTTTTATATTTCAGTTTGTTAACAAGGAACATTTTTAATTAAAAAAGGCTGCCTGTTTTATTGTAAAGGTTTATACGTTATTGCTAAAACCTATTGTACTGTATGTATTTTGGAACTGTAATACCTGGACCATGTAAGACACAGATTTTTTTGTAATTATCTTTTTTCCATAGGTATCTATCAATATATGTCAGGTTTCCACTCTTACCTATTTGAGTGGCTTGTGATGTCAAACACGAGACAGCTTTTCCAATTTATATTGGCCTTGACATTTCAACATTAATTAGCTGAGAGATATTTGAAATAAACACCTGTCAATCAGAAATAACAATCTGTCCAATTTGCTGAGCTCTGAGATGAGAATCAAATTCAAGACCACACTCCACCTGCAATATCAGGATAACTCCCTGTAGAAAATGTGTGTGTGTACAAAGATGGGATCAATGTTGAAATGTCAGCCTATTATTGCTGGCTATAGACGGACATTTATAAAACCTGATTTTGGAGGAGTGATTTGAACTGGAGATGATGATGATGATGATAATTGGTGGGATGGTATTGTCAATATACTCTCCAATACTACATTCCTTATTGGGACATCTCATTAAAACTAGAGCATACCACCTAAGAATTTCCATTAAGTAAAGTCACCCTAAAACATTATATTTTGAATTTCGGTATTCTTCACTCATTGAAAATTTTTCTAGTGATGGTACATGGATAGAATCAGCAATGTACACTATTTTCTCTAACGTGCCACTGGTTCCAATCCTACCTAACCCAGGACATTCTTTGAGTAAGTTATTAATTTGTAGTTACACACAAAAAGTCGAATTGATACGCGTAGCACATAGCATATCTTAGGCTAACAGATTTTTTAAGGCTAATCTCAGTATCATGACGTAAATTTTCACAACACGTGTGTAAGTAATTAATTTCAATGGATCAGTATAATCTACATTTGTTCAATAAGCTATTTTTTGTTGATCAAATCGTTACCTAAAACATCAATCTAGATTTCTGACAATAAGTACGACATATTGATGAACAATCTGGAAAATTTAACCTTAAAATACTCTTTAATGATCGTTGCCAGTTTTATTCTCTGTTTTACTCCATCGTAATTCCGAAAAGAAATGTCTTCCTTTTCTGCTTAAATGTCATGTTTGGATTTTTTCACGGCTTTTGTTGAATTTCTCAGCTATACAAACATTTTACAGAACTTTTTATGTCGGGTTCATTGAGATGTTTTCGTCATATAGACACAGTAGGGCAGCTTTTTATATGATGTATGTGATTGATTACATTTTCCTGTAGGAAACAATAGAATTCTACTCGACATCATGACTGTGTCCGATGTTCTGATTTATGTTACAGGGAACCCCCGCATATTTACTTTAAGTTCTTTCCATATGACGTCACAACAACTAGTTGTCATAGCAACCAATTTATTCCCAGTACCGCATCTGTCTCTGTTTCAAGTGATATTCATAACGCGAATTGATTTTAAATTGGTTTTCTTTTTGAGGTTATAACAGGCATTTTTTCACTATTAGCGTTGGCGTTTTGGTTGCTTTCGAATGTCAGTCAGATATTTATGGACACTAAAACACACGGGCACAGGGAAAATCTTCTTGTCTAAAATAACCATGGAGACAAGTTTCTAATTGTGTTAAAAAGAGGTATATCATTTAGACCTTTATACCCCATCATAAATTGTTGTAATAAAGTAAACCTATGATATTTCATTAGGTTTACGACTGACAGGAGCTTGGTCCCATCATAAATTGTTGTAATAAAGTAAACCTATGATACCCATCATAAATTGTTGTAATAAAGTAAACCTATGACAGATATTGATGTGTTTGGAGAGGTTGGCTTTTTCAAGAATTCTAACACACCGATTCACAGATTTGTGAAGTGTAAACGGATTTTGGAATTTTTAGCCTAATTTGCAATGGATTGCAAATGTATGGAAACAGATAAAACTGTGTATACTTTGGAATATACCACAGGACAGCTGTTGGTTTATTGTTAAGTGGCTATGTGAAATTGACAGCTTTTAATTTCAAAGCAAACATATTGAGTTGTAAAGTTTGATAGGAATCTGATGCATTCTGTTTAGTCTGTGCTCTGTGTTTACGTATACTGATGTAGTGTATGATAATTGACATCGCTAGTCTTTCTCGCTAACAACTTCATCCAGTGTTGACTCACACTTGAACACAAATTAGACATTAGTCTGCATAAATTCACTTCACTTAAAATTTGTCATCCCTTATCTTCCCACAAAGGCCGTGCTTCTGTACTTAATTTCTTGTTTGTCGGTTATTTTGTTAGAACGATACAGTTCTTCTAGCAGAACAACATATCATTTGTGCAAACTTGACAATAAAGAGTTCTAAAAAATAGAAAAAACTTTCTGCTGAATATGGAAAAACGGAGCATTTCAACACCATTAACATCCACACATATAGAACTATACATCATATGCCGAAGATGGCAATATACGTTTATACATGTAAAACTTAGAAAACAGTTAATTGGTTGAATATGGAACTTAGTTTAAGTTTTTGAACTGTTTTACACCATTATCTACTACAATGGGAAAGCATGTGAATAAAATTTGGTCATTACAAAGAAAGTAGAAATAGAAACTGTAATCTATATTAGTTCATTCAGCTGTTTGTTGTTGATGAAGTCTTAAACATAAAATATTAACCTAGATCTGAAACAGAATTTATTGGCTGACGAAAAGTTGATTATTGACCTTTAAAATATTCTTTAATCAACGTTTCCTTATTGTTTGTTTTATTGAATCCTAATTTGGGGAACGGAATGGCTTTTTTCTGCTCAATTATACCTTGGATGTTTTTCTTCTTCATTTCTTGTTAAATTTTTATTAAGGGTCATTATTCGGATGTTTTTTCTCATTTAGACACAGTAGGGTTATTCTTTTATACGAAGTTTTAGATTTATTGCATGTCCCCTCAAGAGACGATGACATTTTACGCCACATCAGTTTGTTTGCTAGAAATGGCCAATGACTGTCTCCAGCGTCCTGATTGATGTTACAAGGAATCAAAGTGGGCTCGGTATTATAACCTCTCCACCAAAACACATTTCTTTGACATAACAAGTAGTTATTATAGCAACCAAATCATTACAACTATTTCAAGAGATATTCATAACGTAATTTGTTTTCCAATATCTTTTCTTGTTTGAAATTCTTACAGGCCTTTTTAGATGTTGAGATTTTGGCTCATGTCATGGAGAAGTCAGTTAGATATTAATCTGTTTGAAGATTTCGGGCATTTGAAAGAATTCTAAGACCTTGTTTACACTTGTTTGACAAAATGAATTGATATCGCAGAGGTAATTCCTGGAACAGTTTCATCTCGTTTCCTATTACAATTCACTTTTTCTCGCGCTGACAGTGGTAACAATGTTAAAAAATATCTGCATTAAAATTGCAATGAGTTTAATTTTATTTTAACGAGTTATAGTAAAAAATCACAAATGAGAATCTGAAAATGACACGTTTTTAAACCATTAGAGTAATTCGTTATCCCAAGTTATTTTATTAAAGTGGCATGAGCTGCCAAAATGTTGATATTTTGACGTTAAAACAGAATGTTGAAACTATTGGCTATTTTTCTCAAGACGTATAATTTAGAAGCTTTTTAGTGCTTCTAGTCTCGAAAATGTACGATAAAGTATTGTTTCGAAGTAACTGTGGCTTAGAATGAATGAATGGTCGTCCCGGTTATTTAAATTTTGTTTATATTTCGAACACGTTTTCGGTTTGTACAGGCCACATACAGTATGGATTTTCCTCATTCCAACGCCAATCATTTACTTTGTCGATGACCTTCAAAGCCTCTTACTGTCTTGACGATCAGAAATTATGAAAAAAGTGTGAGTTTTGGCAGCTCATGCCACTTTAAAATTAGATCACCCCGATATACTGTGTTTAAAATAATCTTCAAAAGTTTGCACTGTAAAAATCTGCAGTGTAGGATGCAAGAGTTTTTGTCTGTATGGAAACGTATACCATTGTGCATGCTTTGAAATATACTACAGAACAGCTTATTGTTTTTATTTCACTGTGGATATGTGAAATTAACAGTTTTTAAATACAAAGCAAACAGATTTAGTAGTACAGTTTAATAGGGATATGATGCCTTCTGTTTAACCTGTGATCTATGTGCATCATTGAATCATTGATTCGGATTATTTATGTGACTAGGCCTATTTAAATTCTTCTCCGGGTAACAATGTGCAACTACATACATGAAATATAAATGCCCTTCCCCCCGTGCAAAAAAAAACCCAAAAATAAAACAATAATAATACAGAAAACGATCGGACAGCTAAAAAAATAATTACACGTTCTTGGAGTATGTCAACACTATTAGTAACCACAATGACAGAAATAAAAACCATAAGCAAAATGTGATATTACATGTTTGTAACAAAAAACCTCAGGAAACAATTATTAATGGACTGAATAAATAACCTCGTGAACATTGGTGGAACATTTCTACCTCATTAACAAAACCATTGACAGAACATGTGAAGAAAATTGTGCTAGTTTAAAGAAAGTAATATGATTACATAACAGCAAATCTCTGAGGAGCAATTTTTAACTTTCTGACAAAGTGGTGTTTTTTTATAAGTTAAAAATTTCCAACTCTTTAAAGATTTCCTGGCAGAAGATGTTGGTTAGGTTTTTATTCTAACTTCATTGGAGAGAAGCAATAAGCTTGATATTCAATGGCAGTTAAATCTTAAATGCATTGTTAATCTGTAAAAGCCTGCCAGCTATGACTTGACCTTATTTCAGTTTCTTGGTGAGAAGTATTTGTTTGCCAAATTGTTTTTACCCAAAACACTGTGTTTCATTATAAAGGTTTTATGCTCTCTTTTTTAACTTTCCTCTTAGACTGCGTACCTATTTGAATTGTGAGCATAAAAGGCTTTTGCTATCTGTATTTAGCCTCCTTTCCAGGTTACTTGTCAATGATGATAAGTTTTAACTCTGATGTTGAGAATGAAGCTTTTTGAGGTTAACAAATCTGCCATATTTTTGATGTCAAACAGGATACAGATTGACCAATAGATATTGGCCTTAACATTTCAACATTTATTAGCTGAGAGATATTTGAAATCAACACCTGTCAATCAGAAATAACAATCTGTCCAATTTGCTGAGCTCTGAGATGAGAATCAAATTCAAGACCACACTCCACCTGTAATATCAGGATAACTCCCTGTAGAAAATGTGTGTGTGTACAAAGATGGGATTAACGTTGAAATGTCAGCCTAATATAACTGGTTATAGACGGACATTTATAAAGCCTGTTTTTATATTCAATTCTTCAGAAAGAGGCAACATTGTTGATGTCAGTAATTGAAACTATAACGGAACAAAAAGCTTAGATCCATTGTTAATCTGCGGTAGTCTTCCAGCTATGGCTTAATGGTTTTATATTTCAGTTTGTTAATAAGTAACATTTTATTGTCAACTGTTTTTAATTAAAAAAGGCTGCCTGTTTTATTGTAAAGGTTTATACGTTATTGCTGAAACCTATTGGACTGCATGTATTTTGGAACTGTAATACCTGGAACATGTAAGACACAGATTGTTTTGTAATTATCTTTTCTCCATAGGTTTCTATCAATATATGTCAGGTTTCAACTCTTACCTATTTGTGTGGCTTGTGATGTCAAACAGGAGACAGATTTTCCAATAAATATTGGCCTTGACATTTCAACATTTATTGGCTGAGAGATATTTGAAATCAACACCTGTCAATCAGAAATAACAATCTGTCCAATTTGCTGAGCTCTGAGATGAGAATCAAATTCAAGACCACACTCCACCTGTAATATCAGGATAACTTCATGTAGAAAATGCGTGTGTGTACAAAGATGGGATAAACGTTGAAATGTCAGCCTAATATTACTGGTTATAGACGGACATTTATAAAACCTGATTTTGGAGGTGTGATTTGAACTGGAGATTAGCTCTTGTGTAAATGATGACAATTGGTGCGATGGCACTGTCAATATACTCCCAATACTGCATTCCTTATTGGGACATCTCATTAAAACTAGAAGCATACCACCTAAGAATTTCCATAAAGTAAGTCACCGTAAAACATTATATTTTGAACTTCTGAATTCTTCACTCATTGGAAATAGTTCTACTAATGGTACATGGATAGAATTAGCAATGCACAATATTTTCTCCAATGTGCTACTGGTTCCAATTCTACCTAACCCAGGAAATTATTTGAGTAAGTTATTAATTTGTTGTTATACGCCAAAAAATTAATTGATACGCGTGGTACACAGCATCCCTTAGACTAACAGATTTATTAAGGCTCATCTCAGTATCAGGACGTAAATCTACACAACACGTGTAAAAATCAAGTAATTAATTTCAATGGATCAGTATAATCTACATTTATGTCGGGTCATTATTAAGATGTTTTCTTCATATATACACAGTAGGGCAGCTCTTTTATATGATGTATGGTATTATTTACATTTCCGTATAAAGGAGATCATGGAATTCTACTCGACATCATGACTGTGTCCGATGTTCTGATTTATGTTACAGGGAACCCCCGCATATTTACTTTATGTTCTTTTCGCATGACGTCACAACAACTAGATGCCATAGCAACCAATTCGTTCCCAATATCGCGTCTGTCTTTTTCAAGAGATATTCATAACGCGAATTGGTTTTAAATTGGTTTTCTTTTTGAAGTTATAAAAGGCATTTTTTTTATCTATTAGTGTTGGCGTTTAGACTGTTTTCAGATGTCAGTCAGATATTGATGTGTTTGGAAATGTTGACGTTTGCAAGAATTCTAACACATCGGTACATATAAGATTTGTGAAATGTTGATGGATTTTCGAATTATTAACCTAATTTGCAATTTATTGAATTCCTTGTATTTTGCAACAGTTTTGATTTGTTAAAGATTCTCTGTGTAATCACTTCTCACAAAACGGTTGCACAGTCACTAAAACTGAGAGTAAAATTATGTATGGAAACAGCTAAAACTGGGTATGTTTTGGAATATATTACAGGACAGTTGTTGGTTTTATTGTTAAGTGGTTATGTGAAATTGACAGCTTTTAATTTTAAAGCAAACCTATTGAGTTGTAAAGTTTAATAGGAATCTGATGCATTCTGTTTTGTCTGTGCTCTGTGTTTATGTATACTAATGTAGTGTATGATAATTCACACTGCTAGTCTTACTCTCTGCTAACAACTTTATCCAGTGTTCACTCACACTTGAACAGAAATTAGACATTTGTCTGCATAACTTCACTTAATTTTTGTCAACCCTTATCTTCCCACGAACTAGATATTTGGGGGATAATAACAGAGGCTGTGCTTCTTTACTCAATTTCTTGTTTGTCGGTTACTTTGTTAGAACGTTAGGGTTCTCCAAGCAGAACAACATATCATTTGTGCAAACGTGACAATAAAGAGTTTTAAAAAATAGAAAAACTATCTGCTGAATATGGAAAAAAGGGAGCATTTCAACACCATTAACATCCACACATATAGAACTATACATCATATGCCGAAGATGACAATATACGTTTATACATGTAAAACTTAGAAAACAGTTAATTGGTTGAATATGGAACTTAGTTAAAGTTTTTTAACTGTTTTACACCATTATCTACTACAATCGGAAAGCATGTGAATAAAATTTGGTCATTATAAAGAAAGTAGAAATAGAAACTGTAATCTATATTAGTTCATTCAGCTGTTTGTTGTTGATGAAGTCTTAAGCATAAAACATTAACCTAGATTTGAAGCAGAATATATTGGCTGGAAAAAGTTGATTATTGACCTTTAAAATTCTCTTTAATAAACGTTTTCTTATTGTTTGTTTTATTGAGTCTAAAGTTGGGGAACAGAATGGCTTGTTTCTGCTAAATTATACCTTGGATGTTTTTCTTCTTAATTTTTTGTGAAGTTTTTATTAAGGGTCATTATTGGGATTTTTTCTCATTTAAACACAGTAGGGTTACTCTTTTATGCGAAGTTTTATATTGATTGCATTTCCCCTCAAGAGGCGATGAAATTTTACGTCACATCGGTTTGTTTGCTAGAAATGGCCAATGACTGTCTTCGGCGTTCTGATTGATGTTACAAGGAACACAAGTGGGCTCGCTATTATAACCTCTCCACCTAAACACATTTCTTTGACATAACAAGTAGT
This sequence comes from Lepidochitona cinerea, assembly GCA_963971465.1. Lineage (NCBI taxonomy): Eukaryota > Metazoa > Mollusca > Polyplacophora > Chitonida > Tonicellidae > Lepidochitona > Lepidochitona cinerea. Next base: position 48,672,587 of record OZ020551.1, on the reverse strand, counting down.
TGTTATAGCAACCAAATCATTATATCTATTTCATGAGATATTCATAACGTAATTTGTTTCCCAATATCTTTTCTTGTTTGAAGTTCTAACATGTGTTATGATATCGTATTCAGACAGTAGTTCGTGCGTACTAATACCTGTTAACATTCCTGTGGTTTGCGGTTTATTCCCAGACAGTGATAATTGATGACAATTGATATTATAATATGTGGTCGTCTGGCAATGTCTAGGTCAACGTAGAGAAGCCAGTTTGACCGTTTGGTTTTGATATTCAAATGGCACGATGTCTATTTGCCTTTGTGGTCACACGTGACTAAAAAGTTCACGTTTTTGCACGGGAATCGTGGGACACTGACGTGGTCGTGTCCAGGTTCCTTGTTTTTTTCTCTCAGAGTGTGAATAGTGCTGAGAGTGCGATGATGTGTCTCTTTTTACTAAAATGTACTTTTGAACGCGTTAGCGTATATTTAATCTTCTTGTGAAGGGCCACCTATTTTTTCCCGATGACATCAGATCCATGGTTAGCAACGCCTCCCGGGTTTCGGCACCATTGAGTTGAGAGTGAGATGTTTTTCTCTGGATATTCCACAGTGAAATAAAGCGTGCCGTTGAAGGTGATAGCGTATATTTATTCTACAAAATGACCATATATTTCCACAACCAGAACTATCTTTATCAACGCCTCTACAGCTGCTCTACGGATTCGGTATCAACGAGGGAGTTCTCTGTGTTCTCGCGGCCAAGGTTTTCGACCACGTATAGTGCACGGACTCTCTTAATGACTCGTAGTGAGTAGGCTTAATAATTAGTCCAGCAATTTTTTTTTCCTTTTTTTGAAATTATGTTTTCCATAATAAACAAAACTATTTTTTACAAACTCTGCCTTCTTCTTGTCTGTCAGCGAGGTTTCTTTCGTTTCACTCTGTGTTAGTAACGAAATTGGGTTTGGTACGTCCATTTTATGGAATATCCTCCCAACCCCAGTATCGTTACGTAACACATGCCTTTTTAGATATTGAGATTTTGGCTCATGGGGAAGTCAGATATTGATCTGTTTGAAGATTTCGGGCATTTGGAAGAATGCTAAGACCTTGTTTACACTTGCTTGACAAAATAAAAATGACATCGCCGAGGTAATTCCTGGAACAGTTTCATCTCGTTTCCTGTTACAATTCATTTTTTTTCGCGCTGACAGTGGCAACAATGTTAAAAATATATCTGCATTAACATTTGAATGATGAGTTTAATTTTATTTTAACGAGTTACAGTAAAAAATCACCAATGAGAATCTTGTGAAAATGACACCTTTTTAAACCATTAAAGTAAATTCGTTATCCCAGTACAAAAGTATTAAGCTATTAAAATGAGATCACCCCGGAATACTGTGTTTAAATTAATCTTCAAAGTTTTGCACTGTAACAATCTGTAGGATGCAATAATTTTTGTCTGTATGGAAACATATCTGATTGTGCATGCTTTGAAATATACTACAGAACAGCTTATTGTTTTTATTCCACTGTGGTTATGTGAAATTAAAAGTTTTTAAATACAAAAGAAACAGATTTTAGTAGTAAAGTTTAATAGGGATATGATGCATTCTGTTTAACCTGTGCTCTATGTGTATGTATACTGATTGGCTTTCACCTTTCATCTTTCATCATTGCTAACGTCCAGTATTTAGTGTCTCTTTAGTTGTCTATACTAGAGGAACTTGGATAAGTTCACTTCACTTGAGGATTAATCGGATTCACACATGTTATATTGACAATAAGAGGGCTTTTGTTCTCCGTTTGGTGGCTATTTTGTTTTTCTACCACCACCAAAATATCATGCAATGTCTCCTACTATGTAAATTAATTTTGACGAAATCTATCTTTAACCGAAGTTATTTAAAATCATTGATCCAGTTTATTTATGTGATTAGGTTTATTTGAATTCCTCTGCGGTTAACAATATACAACTAAATAATTAACATGTATATGCCTCTCCCCCTCCACCAACAAATAATAGTAATACAGAAAACAAGTGGACAGTTAAAAATAATTAGACGTTCTAGGATTATTTCAACACCGTTAGTAACCACAATGATGAAAATAAGAAGCATATGCCAAAAGTGACATTACACGTTTATATAAAAAAAACTTTTGAAACAATTAATGGGTTGAATAAGGAACCACGTAAATATTATTGGAGCATTTCTACTTTATTAACAAAAACATTGACAGAACATGTGACGCAAATTTTGCTAGTTTAAAGAAAGCGATGAGATTACATAACAACAAATCTCTGAGGACACTCTCAATTTTTAACTTTCGGACAAATTAGTGTTTTTTAAATATTGAAAATATCAAATTTTTTAAAGACTTCTTGACAGAAGATGCTAGTTAGGCTTTCATTCTCACTTCATTGGAGAGAAGCAACATGCTTAATATTCAAGGGCAGTTGAATCTCTAAAGGAAAAATGCTTAAATGCATTGTTAATCTGTAAAAGCCTTCCAGGGGTCCGTTTTACAAAGCTGGTGTAAGTTACGTCTGACGTAAATCAGTGTTAAAGCTATAGGAACTTACACTCTGGTCGCAACTGACCCATGTTGTAGGCCTATGCGTATCTTTACACCCTCTTTGTAAAACAGGCTCCAGCTATTTCAGATTGTTAAGAAGTATTTGTTTGCCAAATTGTTTTGACTTCCAAAACACTGTGTTTTATTATAAGAGTTATACCCTCTTTTTGCTATCTGTATTTGGCTTCCTTTCGAGGTCACTTGTCAATGATGATAAGTTTTAACTCTGATGTTGAGAATAAAGCTTTTTGAGGTTAACAAATCTGCCCTATTTTGATGTCAAACATAAGACGGCTTTTCATATAGACATTGTCCTTGACATTTCAACATTTATTAACTGAGATATATTTGAAATCAACACCTGTCAATCAGAAATAACAATCTGTCCAAGTTGCTGAGCTCTGAGATGAGAATCAAATTCAAGACCAAACTCCACCTGTAATATCAGGATAACTCCCTGTAGAAAATGTGTGTGTGTACAAAGATGGGATTAATGTTGAAATGTCAGCCTATTATTACTGGTTATAGACGGACACTTATAAAGCCTGTTTTTGGAGCTGTGAGTTGACTTGGAATCTGCTCCTGTGTAAATGATGATAATTGGTTAGATCGTAATGTCAATAACTCAGCCATATAGTGTAGTCTGTACCGGGACATCTCATTAAAACCAGAGCCACACAACACCTCTATTAAGCCAGTCCATCTGATTGATGATTTGAAATTTTATTGGCTTTGGGGTTTTGTATGGTCTTTTCTTATTGGAGAATTATTACAATAACTGTGCATTAATAGTTGGTGTGAAAACTTCAAAGTTCCTGAACCATTGTGTAAAAAGCTAGATCTAGGAAGATATACAATGACCTTCACAGCTTACACAGTAGATTCACTGCAATCTTTCCTCCAATCTTTTATGAGGGCCTCAATGGCTCAGCCGGTTAGAGCGACCAGGGCCTGATCTACATGTAGGCTGATTTTGAAGCCCATATATGGGTTTTGGGCGTCTGCAGTTTGGGCGCCCTAACACGGGAAAGAGAAACAAACATTGTTGTAAGTATTGAATACAAGTGAAAACTGCTCTGAAAAGTATTCAAGACATAAATATTATGGAGCTATAAGGCAGAAATGATTGATTAAAGCATACGTTCTCTCCATGTACTGCTCAGAGACCCTAGGGCGTTATTGGCTGGAATGGTCAACTTTTTCTTGTAGATTATGCCCTGGTGATAGCCCCTTTATTCGACATAGGCCTTCCATATATGAGGCATGGGATCAAATCCTACTCTGACCAAATAAAAATTGAAAAATTGCTCAGTGGATTTTCTTTGGATCATGTATGTGGAAGAGTTGTCAGGTACTCACCATAGGTCCAGTGCCCAGTTTCCTCCCACACTGAACCTGGCAACACCGTCATATAAGGGAAATAATCTTAAGTGTTGTGTAAAACATCAATGAATATGTTATTGGTTTCAATAAGAAGTCAGAGAATTCATTGAATTCATCCATTACAATGAATTTGTAAAACCTACTCCAGGCATAATGAATTTGTAAAACCTACTCCAGGCATAATGAATTTGTAAAACCTACTCCAGGCATTCAGGTGTTAGTTGGTGACTGAAACATACTTTATAACTGACAAAACACATTGACTTAAGGAAAGTACTAAAATTAAACCTTTAAATACTCTTTAAAGATCATAGGCAAAGGATTACACTTAATGTTATATTAAATCACTATTGTGTTCCTTGTGTGCTAACTTAAAATTCAACAAATTGTTTTCCCTTCCAACATTTAGAATTTAGCGGGAAATAAAGATTTAAATGAGCTGTTTTTGCCAGCGCTTCAGATCTTTACTTGCTTATCTCCCTTAGTTTTTATGAGTTTATGACGTCACAGAAGAACAGCATCTCTTGAACAGAGCATTGAAAGCATTACCATAATCATATATACCGCAGTCGTAGAGCAACTTTATATATATCTATAAAGTCACTCTACACCTGTCGTATATGGCAATACTTGTGATTACATCCCTTCAGCCATTTCATGTCTGAGTAACGAATTCAATACCGTAATGTGTGGAGCGTTGAGTAACAATAAGTGTGCGATCAGGTGATAACGCACTCCGATGTAGACCCTACCTGTCCCAATTTGCGCGTTGTGAGTCGATAAACTAAAAAATTAACTTACCATAAGCCTGTTTCTGTGATATTTTGACAATATCTATTTGATTATACTATAATAAAAACAATCTAATTCTGCCTACCGTTGAGGCTATGCGAAGAATGTAGTAGCAGGATAATCAGGATACATGTATAGGCCATATGTCTAGATTCTTCTGTTCTAAATACGAGTAGATAGGAAAATGACAGTTGAAAAACAGCTATGACGTCATACGAGGTGGCAACATCTGCACCTGACGACCCCACATTTATAGCATTATAGGAGAGTTCTAAAACAGCCCTGACCCCCATACCTACAACATTATAGCCTAAAATAGATTAAACGAGTGGTAAGGAAAAGGCTAGAGCGTATTTAGGTCACTGACACCAGCCAGGCGTGACAATAAAACAACCCGAGACGGGAGAAGTGGGAGAAATCTAATTAACTTCAAAATCACTCAACCGATCAATGCGATAATTCGGATGGGTAGAAAAAACAGCCGATCCCCATACTTACAACATTATAGGAGAGTTCTAAAACAAACCCTGATCCCCACATTTATAACATTATTAAAATAACCCGTATCACAGTCGGTTAATGAAATGGCTATTTACGTACTAACCTTATTCAGATTCCTCGAATGAATGGTTATACTTAAGTATAGCCGCGAGCAATCACGACTCGTTTTAATTTTCTGCGTCTCAGCTATTTATATAGTGCATGAAGACGCGCTGAAGTGCGCCCGAGGCCTTCGCGTCTATATTTATACCGACAAAATCGTATAAATACCGGGGTTTGTACGGGCTCAGCTTACATTTCGAAGCGGACCTGGAAGCGCACCACAGCTGGTAAGTAGAATTGTTCTATTATTAACGGTTAATGTTTAACAATATTCCACGATGTTACATTTTGGTCAAAGTCGATGGTCAAAGACCCAGCAACTTTAAAAAAATTTCAAATAATGTTTACCAATATTCCACGATGTCACATGTTGGTTAAGTCGATGGTCAAAGCTCCCATTCTCAAAATTTTCAAAATTTTCAAAAACTTCAAAATTTTCAAAAATTCTCAAAATTTTCAAAATTTTTCAAAAACTTCAAATTTTCAAAAATTTTCAAAAATTCTCAAAATTTTCAAAAACTTCAAAATTTTCAAAAATTTTCAAAAATTCTCAAAATTTTCAAAATTTCCAAAAAATTCAAAATTTTCAAAAACTTCAAAATTTTCAAAAATTTTCAAAATTTTCACAAATTTTCAAAAATTTCAAAATTTTCAAAAATTTTCAAAGACTACAAAATTTTCAAAAATTTTCAAAAACTTCAAAATTTTTAAAAAGTTCGAAATTTTCAAAAAAGTTCGAAATTTTCAAAAAAAGTTTAAAAATTTCAAAAAAGTTTAAAAATTTCAAAAAAGTTTAAAAATTTCAAAAAAGTTTAAAAATTTCAAAAAAGTTTAAAAATTTCAAAAAAGTTTAAAAATTTCAAAAAAGTTTAAAAATTTCAAAACAATTCACTATTTCAACACTGTTCTTTTTTTTTTAATTTAATTTAGATCTACCCAAGACCTCCGACTGTTGAGACTTAAGGTTCTAACAGGTAAGTCATTTTATCATATGCATGTGATGGTTTAACTATAATGGTGATCGGTTCTCTCCGCAATCTGAGGTAAAATCTACTGGTCTACATCTGCGACCGTTTCTCTAGGGCGAGCTGGCTTATCTCAGATTCGAAGGTGAGAGCCTGACTGTCCCCGCCATGAGATATGCGTCCCTTCGAACGTAACGTATGCCAGGGCTCGTATGGGCGCTACTCCGTGCGAGGCGACTCGCGCGTTGATTGGGCGTGATTTCTCCGTGTCATCCACTTCCGGACGACTTAATCAGATCGCTACTGTCTAGTTGTAGTTAACTCTAAATATATGTAAGCTTGTCCGAATTCTGCTTATCATCTACTTACATAATCAGATTGTAACCCTCACCACACACCATTTTCCTTAATCCTCAAGGTGTGATGTCACGATTAAGACAGCCAATCAGTGACGTTGTACACAGATTCCGACAATCGGAACAGAGAGTCAAAGCTTTTTAAACACTATCGGTAGTACCACTCACCACTCGCTCACCTGATTTGCTGAAGAGACGACGTATTTTAGTGTTTCTCCCTTCCACAGACATGGGCTCGATTTGCAACATCTGCGGGGCAGCTTTCACATCTAAAATCCGTCTAAACCAACATATGAGTCGAATTCACCAACGCAAAGGGTATAATTGCGATGTATGCGGCAAAACCTTCTCCAGGAATGACACTCTCTACAAACACGAGGCTATGCACAGGAGGATGCGACTAACTCCTGGTAAGTTATCACCTTGCCACACTTTCGGACTTCGATTTATCATACTGACTATCAAATAGACACTCGGTTATATCAACATTTTCTTATTGCAGATGATCAGCAGCCTTCAACCTCTTCTGGAATCGTACATAACCCGATTGCAGACATTCAGAGTAAGTTTTCTCGTTGGAATTCTTAAATTAACTTCTTTGTAAAAGACTTTGGAAACTTGCAACGCTTTGATTATTGGGTACATGTTATTTAACTAAATTAAAACTGTATATTGTTTTCAGGAGAGCTCAACACGTTACTCTCTGAAACGACAGAAGAGACCTCCACCAATCGTCCGTGCAACTGGTGCGGGAAACAGGTCAAATTGATGCCGGGGAGAAAGTTCTGCAGAGAATGTGGTCATCAAGGCGTACAATGTTCGGATTGTAAACGACCACTTCCTCAAAGGTTTTACACCAGGGCCACCAACACTTGCGATACGTGCTGTCGAAAGCGAGAAAACCAGTCGGGCAAAGGTTCAACAAGCGTCGGTGCTTTAGAAGGACGTGTGAAAACGCACACTCTGGAGCCCACGTCGACAAACAAGCTGGATATCTTACAGTTTTTTAAAGACAATGACTCAGCTGTGATGGGCATTTTAAACACGGAACTAGACACGCACAACGGTTTGAAATGGAATCTAGTGATCAATGTGAGATTAGTTAGATACACTTCAGAAGGCGAAGAGATTACTACGCAATCTAGCTTTCGCAGTCATAATTCTATCGCCACCAACAACAGCCAATTCGAACAGACCGTAGCCGATGCCTTCCACAAAATGTACGAAAGTTTCCAAACGTTTCAAAGGGAAGGCAGTGGTTGGGTGTTGGACGAAGTGGTGTCTATGGAACTGAACGTAGCTAAATATAGCCCTTTGCGCGGTTCTACCTACATCCCCACCCCGCAGGTCTTGGTTAAGAAAAAAGCTATTGTAAATGTAAAAAATTCGGATGATTATTGTTTCGCTTGGTCAGTCCTGGCAGCTTTACATCCTGGGGAGGAAAACCCTAATCGAGTTCAACATTACAAACCGTATTTCGACACTTTAAACCTAGAGGGTCTTGAATTTCCTCTAAGAATAGACCAAACGCACCAGTTCGAGGCGCAAAATTCAATATCGGTCAATGTGTTCGGGTACGAAGAAGGCATATTTCCTTTACACATCACATCCAATCGCTGCGATAAGCATGTTAATTTACTTCTTATTTCGAGGGGTGATACCCGTCATTACTGTTTGATCAAGTCTATGAGTCGTTTGCTCGGTGATCGTACCAAGCACGACGGTCAAACGTTTTTCTGCGACTATTGTTTGCACGCGTATTGTAGCAAGGCTTTGTTGGACGACCACACACCTTACTGTAAGTCTCTAGGTCTACAGCGAACACTAATGCCCGAGGAAGAGACTCTGAAATTTAAAAATATTAGAAACCAACTCCGCGTCCCTTTCGCTATATACGCCGACTTCGAGTGTTTCACCGTTAAAGGAGATGATTCCACGGGCAAAACTACGAAGTACGAGGAACACAAGCCGTCCAGTTACAGTTATACGGTGGTATGTAATGTACCCCGGTACAGTAAGCCCGCGACTATTTACCGCGGACCCGATGTTGTGCAGAGGTTTTTAAAAGATCTGCAGAAAGAAAATGATTACATCTGTAACATTCTAAAACAGACCCATCCAATGATTATCTCCTTTGAGCAGGAGCGTAATTTTGAAACCGCAAGCCACTGCCATATATGTGATAAACCACTAGGCGCGAACAGGGTGAAAGACCACTGTCACATCAGCGGTTTGTACAGAGGTCCCGCTCATAACGAATGCAATTTACAATTCCGGTTTAGAACGACGACTAAGGAAGAAGCTCGTAGGTTTTTTATTCCCGTCATACTCCATAACTGCCGCGGCTACGACGGCCATCTTATCTGCGATGTAATGGGTCTGTTTAAACATTTAAAAATTACGTGTATCGCTAATAACATGCAAAAATATATTAGCTTTAGCCTCGGGAATTTACGCTTCATCGACTCCTTCCAGTTTCTGAACGCGTCCTTAGATACGCTCGTGACCAATATGGCGAAGGACGGGCCGGAGGGGTTCTCTCAGTTGAAAAAACATTTCTCCGACCCCCACCAACAAAAACTGTTGCTCCGAAAAGGTGTCTTCCCGTACACTTATATGACAGGTTCTGATAAATTTCGAGAAACCCAACTTCCGCCCATAGATTCGTTTTATAACGATCTTAAGGAAGAAGCCTTGTCTCGAGAAGATTACGAGCACGCGCAGACCGTATGGAAAGAGCTCGGTATGGAGAACTTGGGAGATTATCAAGATCTCTACATTAAAACCGATGTTCTCTTGTTAGCCGATGTCTTTGAGAATTTCAGAGACATCTGCTTGTCTTTCTATAAACTAGATCCACTTCATTATTATACCAGCCCCGGTTTAAGCTGGGACGCTATGTTAAAAATGACCGGTGTTGAACTCGAATTGCTGCAGGATATTGACATGCACCTTATGGTAGAGCAAGGCATTCGCGGCGGTATAAGTATGATCACTACAAAATACGCCAAAGCAAACAATCCTTATTTGTCCGACTACGATCCCTCACAGCCAACTAGTTATATATCATATCTGGACGCCAATAATCTGTATGGATGGGCCATGTCCAGATATTTACCACAGAAAGATTTCGTATGGATGACAGCGGAGCAAATTGACGCTCTTGACGTCAAAACCGTACCAGATGATGCGCAAATAGGTTACATATTGGAAGTAGACCTACATTACCCGCAACATTTGCATGACCTTCACAACGATTATCCTCTATGTCCTGATCGTCTGACTGTGTCGGATGAAATGTTATCGAGCTACTCCACGATGTTAAAACAGGAGTTGCAGTTGAAAGGCAATCCAACTGAAAAACTCGTTCCTAACTTACATAGCAAGTCTAAATATGTCGTCCATTACAGCGTCTTGAAATTCTGCTTATCGCAAGGTATGATATTGACAAAAATCCACCGCGGAATCTCATTCGTACAAACTCCGTGGCTGAAGCCCTATATCGACTTCAACACCGAAAAGCGCAAACACGCGAAAAACGACTTTGAAAAAGACTTTTTCAAACTGTTAAATAACGCCGTCTTTGGAAAAACAATGGAGAACCTGCGCAAGCGCACGCGCATCGAACTGGTGCACAACAATGCTAAACTGGAGAAATTAATAGCCAAGCCATCCTTCCGAAGTTTCAATATATTTAACCAAGACCTCTGCGGGGTGCATATGAGTAAAACAAAGCTGGTGTTGAACAGGCCCATTTACGTCGGTTTCGCTATATTAGACATTTCAAAACAGCTCATGTATGACTTTCACTACAATTTTATTAAACCCAAATACCAGGACAACGCCGTGCTTCTATTTACGGATACGGATTCTCTGTGCTATCGCATTGAATGCGTCGACATCTATAGCGACATGGATGCAAATGCTCACCTGTTCGACACCAGTAACTATCCAACAGATCATTTCTTATTCAGTCCTACGAACGCCAAAGTATTAGGTAAAATGAAGGATGAAACTGCTGGAGAACCCATCTCAGAATTCGTGGGACTGCGACCAAAGATGTATTCGATGGTTTTCTCAGGTCGAGAAAAGAAAACTGCCAAAGGGGTGGCTAAATACGTGGTTAAAAAGAGACTCAGACATGAACTGTATAAACAGTCTTTATTCGATAAGAAACAGGTTACAGCATCTATGAATTGTATTCGCAGTTATAATCATCATCTTTATAGCGTAAATATAAACAAGATAGGTTTGTCGCCTTTCGACGACAAGCGTTACGTATTGGACAACGGCGTTGATACGCTAGCCCATGGTCATTTTAAAGTTCTGTAACAAATAAACGCTTACGAGTTGTGTATGTATAACAGAAATGTTCGGTGTAGGCAAGACCGTGTTGTAAATAATTACTATTGTATGCATAGTACGGGGATGATTGTATATATTAATACTTGTATATAACCAATAAAGATTATTGCCATAATGCATCGAATAGTTCCTTTCTCAATTTCAAAGTTTGTTCCATCGCTTCCTCTCTAGACATTCCATATACGTTTTCCAGAATTTCACGAGTGTTTTGTATACCGCGGTGTATACTATCCTTGTCCGAGTTTAAACACCATAGCGAGTAGTTCTGGAGCATGCGCTGTTTCATATCCGGAAGATAATCTTCTTCAGCCAGTAGTCTGCTCTCCTTTTCCGAGTAGCCTTCCGTAATATACGCTTCCGCTTTCTGGCGAACTTTATCCTCCATCATACCACGTGCGGACATACCGAACAGGTCGTGCCACACATCGCGTTGTATTTCACCGTTTCCGACTTGCTGTTTGAACCAAGGTGGGCTGACCTCGGTGTAGAGCTCGCCTTTACCGGTTTGTCGGAGAAAGTTCTTTTTCAGTCTTTGGTTCTCCGGCGTGGTGGGTTTCAAATCGATCAACAAAGACCCGTGAGGTGAGCTAGTTACCGCTTCTTCGTATACTTTCATAAAGTAGTTGCCTTTCCCTGGGTATATGCGTCGCCCTAACAATGCCACCTGTTGTCTGTCTACCGGGTTGTTGAATAGTACGATGTATTGAGAGTTCAAATCTATGTCTCTGGAGGCTTTACCCCGATCGAACAAGTTTTGCGCGATATACACGACGGAAGCGTTGTCGTGGTGAGATCCTTTGGTGAATAGATCGGCAATTCGGGTGTCCTTTTTGACGTCTGTCATTAAATCGTCGAAGACTATGACGGTACGAATGGCTCGATTGAAAAACCCATCCTCTCCCAGATCAGGAGGAATACCTTTGACGAAGTCTACGTTGTGTACAACGTTTTTCATTTCCTCGTACAGCGGTTGCCATTTGCTATAACAAATAATGACGCGATGGGGTTCCGGTTGAATTTTCTTCTCCCGTAACAGACGTACCAACCACATGGTCTTTCCAACCCCGCTGGGGCCGACAATACGTATTCTCGCCGGGTGTTGGAGCGTCATGATCGGTGTTATTCGGTGGACTGAGAGGTGTCATAAAGCGCTAATCCCTTTTATAGGGTCTGAATGTCTTCCGCTCTGACCCAACTGTTGAATTTTGTAGGCCAACCGACGTACTTGACCAGTTTTTCCGCGCGGTCTCCACGTCCTCTGCTTTTCAACACCTTCTCGATGCGCCACAACGCGTTGACGTCTTTGTCTACTTTCTGTAGTTCTTGTTGGTAAAACGTACCTTCGATGGGGTCGTCCATAAAATCCGTCAGTTTGTAAACGGGTATAGAACGCCTACGCCATCGTTTCACGACCTTAAACAACTCTTCGGTGTAAGTGGACGTATAGGCTCTTTGAAAGATGTACCTTAAATGAGAGATTCTAACGGTATCACCCAATTTGAATCGGAAGGGCTGCGTTTTGACTCGTTGAGCCGTGTCTACGTATAGCTCCTTCCAAGTCTCCGCTTCGTTTTCCTCATCGATGTCGGCCGGGGCTTTTTGATTGAGCGATCTGTGAGGTCTGTGATTGTAACCGCTAACGATATCCGATAATGTCTCTAAATAACGATAGGTTTGGTTATGCGTGAAAAACCGATACATATGCGTCTTGATGGTGCGAATGACACGCTCTACGTAATTAGCTTTCTTCTCGTTGTGGGTAATGTAATGCCTTATACCTTTCTTATCCAAGTGGGCTTTCATCCACTTATTATTAAACTCACCACCCTTGTCCCATCGAATCAAGGATGGTTTTCTGCCAGTTGCAAAAATTTTGTTTAAGCCCGATATGACGGACTCGTGTCGCTTGTTAGCTATGGGTTCCACCCACAGATATCTGGAAAAGACGTCGATAGCGACCAAGAGGAAACGGATTCCATCGTTATATTTGGCTATGTTAGACACGTCTGCCAAGTCGAGGTCCCACAAATCATCGATACCCGTGGTGATGACCCTGTTTCTTTTAAATTTATATCTGACGGGTTTTTGAAGACTGTAAGCGTCTTGATCGCTTAACCACTGATCTACCGCTTTGGCGGGTACGCTATAGCCTTCAGACTTCAACCAGGATCTCACTTTTGTCGGACCGGTGAAGGCGATTGGTTCACTAGGGTTAAAATACGCCCTTGCCAAGTGCTCTCGCCAACCGTCATCAGCCATTACTTTTCGTACAATAACCAAAACCGTATTCATCACATCGTATATATTTCATTTATTGACAAATAACGTGATTCAAACTGGGATAAATACAATTCGAGAAATAACGGGATACAAATCGATAAACGTAACAATCGTTATGACAATGATTCTGATTAAAATCCAACATGATACTACGCAGTGGTACTTTTCTACTAAGTTGGAGCAAAAAGTACAAACAATAATAACCGCACGTAGAGGATAGCCTGCCTTGCAATCGCCGTGGATTATAGAAAACTCGTTTACAATTATAATTTAGAAAATCTCGAAATCTAGTAGAATAATGTTCCGGAGGAAAACCTAAACTGTCCAAGAAATAACCCGTATCTTCTTCGAAATAAAACAACACCCAGTGTTGCCCGGGTAGTCGAGCCGGATCCGTATTGACGATGTAACCCGCTGGTTTTCTTTCCACCCCTGTCGGAAGCTGGTCAGCCGCCATGACGCGACATACTGGGAATCTTTGCACGGCGCATCGCAATTCCTCCGCGTTCATGAAATTAGTATATTCCTGGCTTTGTCCACTTCGAAGCTGGCCGGAAATTCTCCGTAGATGACGCAGGTCACGGTCTCCGGTAATGGCTTATCGAAGGCCGCCTCCAGTCGTACGGTCCCTCGATTCACGGGTAGACGATTGTTCTCCGACGCTTGGGATGGGTTCAGGGAAAAGCCGTACAAGGCGTAACCGCGCGCAAAGTCGAATAAGTTGATGCTATTTCCAAAATCCTCTCCAGTCTTGTCCACCACGTCGTATAAGCTTAGATAAGCCGATGTGCATAGAGACTGCTCATCCGCGTACTTCATTCGGAGGGGCTGTCCCGGCGTGGTTAACCCGTCTACATTCACCGATATACTGCCGAGATTGAAATGTTTGAAATTGAACGGATTCTTTTTATAGTCTCCGGCTACGGCCTTGGACTCGACGAAGCCCACGACTAAGCGGCTCGGATATTCCGAGGGCCAGATATTATCCCAACGAAACAAGACTTGACCCGAAGATAGGGTAGCCGTTTTCACTTCTGTACGTGTGTAGGGGTATTTCGCCGTCGTTGTTTCTAACAGCTCGCTTTGCGCCAAAATAACATCGGGGTTCACGCGAACTTTGCGTACTTTCAACGCGATTTCGTGGATGAACAATTTGTATGTCTTGTCAGCTTCCGCCGACATGATAACAAAAGACGAGGGGGCTCTGTACAGTTTCACGTATACGTCCACGTTGTTCAAGAGATATCGGGACTGCTGAAAAACATCCTGTAGCAGGGGCCCTTCCATTTCAAAGGGTACGCTTTCTTTGACACGATCGTGACGGTCGGCGAGACCCGCGTTCGAACCAGTTACCGGGTCAGGATTATCTAGATCCATACCTCTGTCTTGTTCAAACATCTGGGATTCTAGTTGGCTACTTTTGGCATCGTAGCCGTAATTTAAGATCGTCTGAGTGTAGGCTTTGTATGGAAAGTTATTGTCCTGTACCGTCAGCAGTTTCCCTTGCGCGGACACATCCACTTGAGAGAACATGGAATAGAGGAGATTGTTGACGGTAGCCACTTTTTCATCTTCAGCGGCGCTGGTTCCGTCTGCTCGTTTCAGGCTGGCTTTCACGTATAACCTAGTCGATTCCAAATCCAGATAATCTACTCCTTGGCCCGGGATGATAAACTCAATAGGCGCCTCTTCGGACAGTTGCGAGATAGGTCTAACGTCGATGTGATACGTACTGTTAACGGCGTTCGCGGAGGCAGGCCAGTTAAAAAGGGCCAGCTCCTTGGGTTGGGCTTCACTCATTCTGAAAAATGCGAGGTAACTTCTTCACCCTCCGACGTTTCGGCGGTGTACTAACTGACAAGGTTTCTCGAGGCCTTTTTATACTTTCTCTCGCTTTGATCTCCGATTTCGCTCGTTGTACCGCTTGTTCCGCCGGAGATACCACCTTTATACTGGTTTTCTTTGTCAACGCTTTCTTCTGAGGCTTCTCTCTACAATAAGGTTCCAACGGGATGACGGTTGGGCCTCTGCTCGCTCGACCTAACGGCGTGCCTTTTTCACCGTTTTCGTATATATGAAGAGGTACATTACCCTTCACCATGTTGCGATAAAATCGCACCCACTTGTCAACGTTGCTCATGTTTAAAGTGTAGCGTTAGCGACAAAGGCTGCGTTAGAAATGATGCTGGAGAGCCTTGCTCGTCCATTATATATATTTCTACGGTGTCCACTTCAGTAAGCACGAGAGGATGATAGTACGGATACGAGTAAACTTTAGTTAGTTGTTTCCTAACTACACCCGAGGCATCTACAGAGCGCAATATGGGAAGCGATGTATCTCCTACCAAGGAATGCGCGCAGATATTAGAGCAGATGCGTAATATCGCCTTCGACTGGAAAGCCGGCTGTTTCTTGAGAGTGATTTCCACGAGGGCCACAACCCAGGATGATGTGTCGAAGCGAAGAGTCTTGTTCAGTTTGACCTCGAAATGATAGGGTTTGTTTCCCGGATACAAGTCCGTAGAATCTGTGCTCGCCAAGGTTACGAAGTTGTCCATTCGATAACTTCCGTTAGAATGATGCGTCATACGAAGGTAGGCTTTTATAACAGTTCCGCTGTACGACTCGTGGCAGTAGTTTACATACGTCGGAGGTAAATACGATACATCGACCCGTGCGCGTTTCACAGGCTTCGAACATTGCTTCTACCACGGCTTTTTAGACTATCGACCGTCTCCTACCACGTTTCTGTCAAAGACGTGATGAATCGCCGTATCTATTAGTCTCCGTTTATTTTTTAGTTTGGTCCACTGGAAATAGTTCAAAGACAAGCCTTTGGTCGTTGCGCGATCGTTAAGAAAATAGCGTAAATCTACCCTGAGACTGTTTTGGTATAAACATACGCTGGCCCTCAGTCGATCGTCTATTTTGATTTGTCGCATCGACGTGCATAACGTACGATTCGGTATGATGGTTATGGAAGACTCCGACGAATCGACCGAGCAATTGACGGCTAGCACGATCAACGCTGTCAGCGATATGACGAAGAGTGCTACGACAGAAACCGATATTACTTTTAGCTTCGTGCTTCGGTCCATCAGGCTCGAGTGATGGGTTGCAACTGATTGAATTATGCCGGTCGCTGATTTATATAAGTCTCTGGCGCGATGCCAGTATTCTACAGGAACACCCTGACAGCGCTGTCTACACGTGTGCGACATACCGGACATTTGATGTCGTCCTGGTGGTTCAACAGCTTATACAGACATAAGCGGCATATACAGACGTGGTGACAAGGGCGTAATAGTACTTCGCATATTTCGTTTCTGCAAACACCGCAGGCACCTATGTAGCCTTTTCGCATGCGTCCTACCACACTACCCATGATAGCGGTAACTAAACAGAAGCCTTGACAGGTATTCATATATATATAGCGATGAAAACAAATACATGATACGAGGTGATACATTGTTTATTAAAACTGAAGTTACACATGATATGGTTATAGACCCCCCTCATTGGATGAGGTTAGATAGTTCATATATAACTCGGTTAATGCAGGGTTTTGACGTCTCATCGGTGTTTCATCCAGGTACTGGACAATTTCCTCCTCGGGTCGCCCAAATTCGGTAGTAGCTCGATGCTTGAATGCGTCGAGGAGTTTCATTTCATTAAAATCTACGAAGACCATATCGATGAGGCGTCGACTTTCATCCTGGTCCAGGGATGAGATGCAGGTGTGTTGCAGTTGGGTGGGGTTGTCAATTTGACAGGCGTGACATTCCAGTTCGCGGAGTCGACGAACAGCCGGAGCTATCATATCGTTGCACAGCGACCACCATAACCCGTCAAAACGTCGAACCACATCTTCCGCTAAAGCGGGTTTGGGCGGAGGCGAGGTTGGTGATGTGGTAGGTGTATAAACACTTTCGATGTCCGACATCATAACAGCGAGCTTTTCCCACGTTTCAATACGCATCGAGACGCCTTTCGATGTAGGATAGCGCGGGCCGTCTTGCTTGTACTGAATCCAATGTTTGAGGTGGACGTACACAAACCCTTCGTACTCCGTACAACTGAGGTGGATGTCGCCGCATATGTGTGTAGCTACGGAAGGTTTGACGTGTCCTACTTGGTCTTTTAAACTAGACCAACCCTCTCTGGTCAGCTTCACTTCGGGATAAGGCTTGTAGCTTCTAGAAATCTTCACGACGTTATCGCTTACGATCACCCGTAGAGTTGATGTAATGTCGAAGACTGCTGCCTTCTTTCTCCCTCTTTTCGTCGGGGTTGGAGCGGTAGACATCTTAGACAAACGATGTAGACGACTCGGTGTTGGAAATCGAGATGACTAGTGTACTGATTTGGTCTCCTTTTTATACGCTCGGACAATTGCAACACTTATCAGCGTCAGCGTTTTTAGAATGATTTGATTGGTTGAGATCAGCTTCCTTCGCGATGTTATCTCATGCGCTAAAACTGTATCAGTCATACCGCTAGAGGGCGTAATGTTTGAGTATTTTTATATGCCCTCCACAAACGGTCTTCTCCGCATCGATTATCACGTGCCTCTTCACGTCGTGTCGACGACTAAAGTCTCGTTACAAATCCGGTAATCGCTCTATAGAATTATACATAAAGTTATACAACACAGTCCGAGTATTAGTGGGAAGTATTTCCAGAAGGATAGATTTCGTCTCTTTTCCTGATTTATCCAATCGTGATATTCTTTAATCTCACGGGCAATCTCCTCGGGTAAACGAAGACACACTTCATCCGTGAAAAAATGTAAAACAAACAGACGGCCTTCGTTCACGACCCCGTCATCGAACATTTCATTGACAACAGTTTTATAACTTTCTAAAGTCCGTATGCTGTTGAGCATCTTATCCAACTCGGTTCTATTTATTACGGTATTTTTGAAATCTCGAACGAGATGTTGCTCCGTGAAAGGTGACATTGCGAATGACGAATGCGGTATTATAATGACATTATAAATGTGAATCGTATCTTAATGAGATTTGCAGTTTTAGCCAGAGGAGGTAACAATGGTTTGAAGATTTAATTAGATGTGTAGCCAAGCGCGACCAATAGCCGCGCCCGTCTCGGGTTGTTTTATTGTCACGCCTGGCTGGTGTCAGTGACCTAAATACGCTCTAGCCTTTTCCTTACCACTCGTTTAATCTATTTTAGGCCATAATGTTGTAGGTATGGGGGTCAGGGCTGTTTTAGAACTCTCCTATAATGTTATAAATGTGGGGTCGTCAGGTGCAGATGTTGCCACCTCGTATGACGTCATAGCTGTTTTTCAACTGTCATTTTCCTATCTACTAATACGTTCTTTCTCCAGATTTGTCTAAGTAAAATAGTAAAACATTTCCTATTTGCGGCGCCTTTAAAATACAAATATGAATAAAAATATAAGGACCCACAAGTAGGCTAACTAATAATTTCATAGCTCTTACACGTGTGGCGATCGAGAATTAAACCCACTTTTTTTCATAGGAGTGGGGTCCGATCTCGCGGCGCATTGATGTAAAGCCTGTCTCAGACTCTGGGACTATCACTATATAAAGGAAAATAAGAAAAGCTGTCGTGTACGATGTAAATTCGGATAATAATTAATGATCTCGATAATAAACAAAAATTGTCCCAAAAGGCTGCTTCATGTTAGAAAAAAACATAGGCCCTATATATTTTTCTTGAATAATAACTGTGTTTTACACTAGGAATTTACCGTTCGTCTCTGTAAGAAATTTAAAAAATCTTTGAAATGAATAAATATATCTGTGTGAAAGTTTTCATTTATTTAGGCCTATTTTGTCTACCTTTATCTGTTTATTTGCTACATGTAGGCCTACTTGAAAATTTAGTTCAGACGCCAGCAACCACAAGCGACAAGGTCTGAACATGGACAGAATAGCTGGCTCATTATTGAGATGTTTTTCACACTTAGACACACCAGGGAAGCTCTTTTATATGAAGTCTGTGATTGATTACATTTTCCTGTAGGAGACAATGGAATTCTACGCCACGTTAGTTTGTTTGTTAGAAATGGCCAATAACTCTCTCCATCATTCTGATATTACAATGAAACCCAAAGTTGCTGTTGAACATCAAAAACACATTTCTCTCACACGATTTTTATCTGTGATGTCATAAGTAGTTGTCATAGCAACAAATCCCAATATATCACTACATATATATCAACACATATTTATTTCTTCGTAAATGTTTTTTATTAACCAGTTGGTACTAAACAAGGAACCGAACACGTATAACCAATTTTTACCCGTTTTGGAATTTAGTCATTTTTAATCTCGGAAAATCCGCTTTTTCTGACCTCTTTTAAATTAACTTCTTTAAATTGTTTTCAATACAGTTGGCGCACAAATAAACCTCAGTCACATTGATTGAATTCTGATCCCACTAAGGCCAAATAAAAATTTCTGAGTTGATTTTTCACTTGATCGCCGTACATGGAAGAGTTGCCAGGCCTTCTCAAAGCTCAGAGGTTTCCTTTCGGGCTTTCCGCTTCTGAACAGCTGACTTTTTGTTGTTTCATTTGAAACTATATATCTCAAAATTTTTTTTCTCTCCAAAATCTTCAACTATGCTCTTCTGCTAGTTGCTTGAATTTGTGTAGGTTGTTTGTTTGGCTACAATGTAATCCACTTTCAAAAACGATATTAAACTGCCGCTTTCTCTTTCAAGATGGATACAATGCCAATCAGCAAACACAACTATTTTAAACGTTAAAAAATGCAAGTTGAAATCTCTGAAAGATCGCAAAGCAAAACAAGTATTTAAATCACCTAAAAGCATTTTTTCTAGACTTAGATAGACAAGGTTATACATGCTTAGGAATACATACCAAAACAGCTGTCTGTTTTATTGTTAAGTGGCTGTGTCAAAATGAGAGGTTTTAAATTGCAGAGCAAACAAGCTGTGCTCACTGTCAATGACTATATCTACATGCACAGCATATTTTTAGTTTTCCTTTTTGCTGAAAATAGGTACAGCAGTAAGTCCCTCAATTTTATTTGCTGACCGCAGCACTCAAGATTATGTATTTTCACTTATATGGCAGTGTTGCCAGGTTTAGTGGGAGAGGAACAAATTCGCATTTTTTGGGTAACATTGCTGATGAGATATTTTAGGTGAACGAATAAATATAGAAATAGAAATGTTCATGAAATAAAGTTTGTAATAATTGCAGAACTACCATTCCTGGCTGGCAGGTATCACAATGGTGTTGATGGTAAACTCCCAACTGATTTGCTCGTTTAGGTGTTTATTGATTTTACCTTTGCTATTATTAAAGAATTGATGGCTAGAAACTTAAATTCTTATAAAAGAGTTGATTTAACACTTCCTAATGCTGTGAAAGCTATGGAATTGCCCTTCAATGTTATATCTATTGAGAGGAGAGAGATCAAGGTTTATGTTCAGGGGCATGTATTTAAGTCTGAAGACAAAGTATAAATTCCATGTTTCTTGAAGCCCATTGACTTCTGAAATGATTTGTTGCCACTAGGGTGGTTGTTAAATTGCCGTTGAAGTGCTGTGAGAAATGTTACCCAGCTGTTTCAGAGAACAGTTGAGCCGACATTTAACCTGTTGTTGGCTGCTATAAATCCACACAATAATGTAGGTGTAGAGAAACAGGTGTTTACTTCTATCTCTTTATTCATCTGGGGCTGTATTTAAACCAGGTAATAGTTTAATATTTAATGATAATAGATTTCTTAACAACCTGTCAGCATTTTTTCTTCGCGACTGCCTCCAACAGAAGGTAAAGATGATAATACAATAAAATGGTAACTTAAATAATTAATCTGAATAACTATGTTTAAATTTACAAAAAGTCTGTTTATTTTCTCTTTCATATTTTTCCCTCAATTTTTTAACTATTTTGTTTTCGTGTAGCTATATAAATCTATCAATTACAAAAAAGCTTCTTAGATGCAACAAGTTAAATTAGAACTCCTTGTGGTCTCCATGGTTCAGTAGACGTCAACGCCTTTCATGGTAGATGTTGGCATGGTTACCAGGTATAACCAGTCAAACTGAGACTAGCAATATCATATCATGTCAGTGGAATTGATCTGTGCTGTATCAGAAATCAATCATTTTCTGATATTGAATCAAATTTTAATTTACATTAAGTATCTTTAATATTTGATTCACAATTTGTTAATTTTTTTTATTGAGAACGTTTTTTGACTACTATGAAATACTCGGCTAAATTATACTATAGTCTGAAAAAACATTAGTGTTTGATTGAATACACTGTCACTTGAACAGTATATAAATAAGACTATTTTCATAATTGATTGCGATGTAACATTGTAACAATTCTTCAAATCGAGTCTGTCAGATCAAATAAGAATTGGAAAAAGTTCTGAGTAGATTTTTCACTTGGTCACCGTATATGGAAGTATTGGCAGGTACTCGCCGAAGGTTGGGGGTTTCCTCCGGACAATGAGCCTATTTTCCTCACTCACTAAACCTGGCTCAGTGAAATAATCTTTAGTGTGGCGTAAACATCAATTAAATCGAGTCAGACGATTTTATATTATTTCAGATATATCAATTTTCCTTGAAACTGCTTATGTTCCATTCTTTAAATGGTAATTAATTTGGCATTGTTAATCCGGTGAATCTAGTTGATGCCTACCCTGACAGATATATTGATTGATTGATTGATTGGTGTTTTACGCCGCTCTCGACAGATAAAGTGAATAGCGTGTCTTGGTGGGCTTAGCTATTATCCCAGTATAATATAACAGTATTGTTTTAACTTGACTGTATTGAGAGATGGAAGATGTGTAGAGTTTTATCTCTCCTCTGACAGACACCAGATCTAACTGTCTTATAAATCATCATTACCCCAGAGAATAAAAGGACTTTTACTGGACACCAAATGACCCTGTCAGGTTCAATATTACCAAGGAATTATGTAAAATACCAGCTTGCCTGATCAATCAAACCTTGTCTCTATAATCAACCTATAGTAAATAAAAATTCTGACATCCATACGTTGTGCTTATTGATTTTTTCACTTTCATTTCATGATTATCTCCCTTTGACCATTAAAGTCTTTTCTGCATAATCAACTGTGTGCAACGCGAGGCGAAATCTCACTCCCACCAAATACAAAATTCGAAATTTTCTCTTGATCGCCTTATATGGAAGACTCAGTGGTTTTCTCCCAGCAAAGAGCCTGGTTTAAATAAACCTGGCAATGCCGCCAGCTACATACACTGTACATGAAGTAATCTTGAGTGCGGCATAAAACATCAATCTTATCAAATATTATCTTTCCCACTGGCCAGGCTATGAATTAGTTATTTTAGTTTATGGAAATCCTTGGACTGTAAATTCTCTCAAGCTGCGCTTTTCTGGCACTACATGTATGCTTATAAAGATAAAGGCTTGGACACAGTTATCTTTAAATAGTGGTGTGTCATGACTTGTCAAACGCCACAAAGTCCGCTGCAGACATATTTGGGACTTGACATTTTTTGTACTTAACTTGCTGATGTCATGCAAGTCTTTTCCTTTTATTGTTGCAGGTTCCGAGACGCAGAAAGTGTTGTTATTGACAGTTCCCAAGTTCAGTTCGACCTGCAGCTGTATATTGGTCAATCTCAGAACATTAGAGTGCCAGCCAATCCATTTCGGAAGTGAATTTGATACAGACGAAGAAATCAGTCCACAGCCAATCAAATAACTTCACAGAGAACTTGGGGCTCTGGGGACAACAGACAAACTGGCTTAGAGGTCGCTCCAAGAAAATTGTATTCCAGTCCAACTAAGTCATTTACAGGCAATTTCATCGCTCTTGTTATAAATGTACCGGTTGAAAATTGTTCGACCCTGTTTGGGGTTGAGTTCATAGCAATTTCTCACCATATGTACTTGTAGTTTTTTCACAGGAAGCGAGCAAATAAATTTATCAACAAGCGGGGTCAACCATGGTGAATTTCTTTCAGTTTTTCTTCTTTCTAAACTTAAAAAAAAGTTCATTTTATTTGTAGAAAGACCTGGTTACATTTCCTTATTAAAACACAGCTCTCTCGATATTGGCAGCTAAATAATGGTACAAATGAATGGAGACCTCCACAAGAAACCTTTCGGAACTAAACTTGTGAAAGGATTGCTGGTAAAAAGGTCCAACTCTCATAGCAAGGTCCTGATTTGTCATTAAACTTAGATGAATGAAATAGAAAGAGATCAGTAGAAGTACTTATTCCCTGTGTTCTGTAAGACGAAATCCAATCTGACCAATTCTGCTTATTCGGTTTCACTTTATTGGCTTGTCTTGAAATCAACTTGATCAATTTGTGTGGTGACATGTTAAACTCTTCAGTTCATTAGATCAAGGGGTAAAAAAGGGAATTAGGTAAAGCTTACACAAGAGGATATATAATGCCGATCATATATATATACATATATATATATATTAATGCCGATCAGATATGTATATATACATATATCAAATTTAACGTCGTCTTAAATGACCGACCGGCCCAGATTATCCTTAATTCACATATTGGAAAAGGTATTTGTATATGGATTGACTCAGCATACTGTGGTGTTTTGGCTTGACCTAGCTGAGGGGGCAGATTTTTTATGTTAGATTCTCAACATCATACAGATTGATTGTTTAGCCTTGGCTCTTGCATTCATGTCTGTTTTCTGAATATTTCATTAAAAACACCCAAAATGTCGGATGTAAAAATTATAAATTGAGATTTAAAGTAGGTCTTCCATCGAGCTATTTTCTATAAAGGTTTGTGTAATAAATATGCATGGCAAACAAACAGAACTATTTTCTTTTCAAAACTGGTTTGTCCTGATGAAGTCATTTATATCTGACAAAGCACACTGGGAAGAGTTGCCTGACTATTCATGGAATATAGGATTATTCATGGAAGGTTGTTGGTTTTCTCTGGAAATATTTAAATTAGCATGATCTGCCAACAACATGGAAACTGTCGTTGAAAAAGCTAAATGGAGATTTTTATTAAAAGTTCAAAATAAAAGGTTTCTGATTATGTCAATCCTTAAAGGGCCAGCTGAACCCAACAAATGTTTTGCCCATGTACCACAGGTTTTATCGGCTTTCAAAATATATTCAGTGATATTTCAGACTGTTGTTTGTTTCTCAATCAAAATATGCAAGACGTTGTCAGATACAAACTTACTGTTTACAATGTACTTTCCTCTTGTATAGAGACCTATTTCACTTTGTGACATCACCAAAATTGTGTGTATACATGTAAATGGAACTGAAATTTTATTCGAAAAACACTCTTTCAGACCAGTACGTTCTGTTTTTGTATATTGGTGAGTTTTCTGACATCTTGCAGACTCTGTGGTTTTATTCTCAGCAGAGCGATTATCTCTCTGTCTTCCAGTGATGAGTCACTGCTTGAAATCTCACTCAGTAAAAAGAAACAAAATGACAAACGGATCACACTAAATGGAAGTATCTCCAGATGTTTGAGGGAGGTCATATGGTTTTCTCCGGCCAAAGACTTCCGTTTTCCCTCTACATCTGGCAATGCAGCCAAGTGAAATAATATTGAGTGTTGTGTAAAACACCAATCAATCAGTCCTTAAATGCATAATTCTGTCGATCACCTAGTTCACTTCGCTTCATTGACTGAAGAAGATGAAGATATTTTATTTAAGCTGCAAGGGACCAATTGATTGATTGATTGATGTTTTACACATGTATTTAAACATCAAGGGACCATGTTAGTATTGAGTTGTGTGGTTTATCTGGTAAGGCCACCTGTAGTTTATTGGCCTCTCTTGGTGTCAACTCGATCAATTTGTGTGATCCATTGAAGTGGTGCCAGACCAAGTGTAAACGAGAAAAAACCCCATACAAATGAGGAAGTTTATTTTTGGTATTAGAACTAAGATCTCTTATCCTCTAGAAAAGAAACCTGTTAATATGAGTATTTTCTATAGACAATATCTATGCTAAATAAACCGTAGGTACGTAATCGGTGTGAATTGAAACCTCCACAAGAACTGGGTTTTTGACGTCTTCTACTCTTATAAAAAGTTTAAAAAAAAAGAGAAAACAATTTTCTCCTGGCTTTAGAACGAATATATTTGCCGGTGTTATTTGGGATATCCTCGTGTATGAAGCTTTGTCCAAACACTTGGTTTAACGTTTGCTTTGATCATAACATTAATCCGCTAATATAAAAAATGACTTTTAAAAAAGTCAAATTAAATGATTAAAGCCTTCTTCTTTCCGAGCGGGTTCAGTAAAAACTTCTAATGAAAAAGGTACACATTACAACTTGAAGCATTGACATTCCAAGTTAGTTTTACAAAGACATTTGGTGATATCTTCTGTAGAAAACTTGCTTATGATACACGAGTCGGACTACACAGTGTAGACTTTCCGTGGTTATTTGGGTGATTATGAACAAACCTCTATGGCAATCAGAGTAAAGACTTGTAGATTGTGTTTTGGACACAGTTTTTGTTCGTTGGAATCTGATTTTATAACTAGGTTATATTCGATACATTACGTTGTCAGTGAATCCATTTCAGAGGTGACTGACAGGGACACTGTTAATCGTGCTTGCGGATGTGATTGTATTTTAGAGATCGATCACAACTTGTGACATTATCTGTACGAGAATTTATCCTTCAAACAGGGTGTTGAATTTAGAACAACAAACTGATATGTTCTTGGAAATTTTCAGACGGAAAGTTACGGAAGTTAGTACTAAGTCTGATACCAAGTTGGGATACTCTCAAAATTGCATTTACTTCCTTTCAAATTTCAGTCGAACACTCCCTTTAAAATCGTTGGTGCCGCTTTTAATTTGTTAAATACAGTCCAATTCAATATTTATCCCAAATTTAAGATGACAACACGTTCCATCCACTTAAAACAGTTATGCGTTTGACAGAAAGATTTACGTGATATAGGTTATTGAACTGATGAGTTGTCTGGGATATCTCTCTCCTCCACAATACATTGCAATCCCTTTAGACAAATCCCCATAGAACCCACTTTGTCTGCAGCCAATGTCTTCTCTGTCGCATGGTGTTAGATGTCTGTACTGGACTGGTAATGTCCCGTCATTGAACTCTATACAGACTTAATTTGTGTCTGCTGAAACCTTCATATACTTCTTAATAATAGTCATTGTTTTGGAACCCACAAAATGCAGTGGACAGAATAAGCGAATGATGATAAAGCAAAGTCTGTCACATATGGTTGTAGATTTCTGAACTGTACTGGTAATTACTGTGTCCTGTCATTGAACTCTATACAGACTTAATTTGTGTCTGCTGAAACCTTCATATACTTCTTAATAATAGTCATTGTTTTGGAACCCACAAAATGCAGTGGGCAGAATTAGCGAATGATGATAAAGCAAAGTCTGTCACATATGGTTGTAGATTTCTGAACTGTACTGGTAATTACTGTGTCCTGTCATTGAACTCTATACAGACTTAATTTCTGTCTGCTGAAACCTTCATATACTTCTTAATAGTCATCGTTTTGGAACACACAAAATACAGTGGGCAGAATTAGCGAATAATAAGAAAAGCAGCATTTTTATATTGACGAGTCAAATACAGTCATTCAGGAGACTGAAACTCGGACTGGGTCAAATTCACAAATACTCGGTTAAGAATGGATTGAAGTGATTGTATGAACTGTCTCATAGAGATGTCAAGGTCTGCTTAAAAAGTCACCATAGGTATGAGGTAAATTAAGGATTCCGAAATTTTACTGTTGTACACAAATTGGGAAGGCGTTGGGATGATCGCTGGTAAACTTCTTTCCCTCTGCAGACCGTTAAATGACGAGTTCAATACGATGTATTCAAACTTACTGGTTTCTCCCTTACACTGACACGAGCTATCAAATAGAGGGGAAATTTCATGGAAACATAATTTGCTATTTTTTCGTCATTTAACCAACAAGTGTGAAATGGTAATGTACATCAAGGTGGTTAACAAAAAAAAACTTCCCGACTATTTTAATTTTGTCCGTTATTAGCATAGATCTATGGCCCCTGCGGATTACTGGCTTAACCAATGTTTTTTTTTATTTCTATGGCAATCCCTTAGTGTTTCAAGGCACTTTAAACGCTCAACTTCTCTTGATAATCAGCTCTCTTCTGTCAGAACAGTGACCTCGTCGGCTCAGTCGGTTAGAGTAATAGTCCCTACGTTCGACATCAATTACCTTATTGAGCTATTAATGACATAGATGGCCAATAATAATTCCCGTTCTCCTTTATGCCATAAAGCTATTGCGTAAGTTTGAACATGATCAGGTAAAAACTGTTGAAAACATCGCGTCCACAAGATGAGGAAGAAGTATTTTAATATTTGACGACATTAATTAGCTAATTAAGCTCTTTATTAATTACGTAGATGGTCAAAGATTAATCATATTGCTTCTCAAGTTTGAATTTTATTGGATTAGTTTGAACATGATCTGGTAAACCCTGTGCAAGATATCGTGTCCACAGGATGAGGGACAGACAGACGGAAGGAAGGGCACCTCTCTGTAACCATTTCACTGGACCAAGATCGACAACGATATTCCCCGACCACTGCCGCTCTCTCAAACGGCTGCGATCGGGAAGGTTTTTTCTTCTCATATATTTCCGTTCAAAGTGCGATTATTAAGCTGTTAGTACGTGGTAGCTACGGTTAAAATACGTTATGAAACAGACCAATCCTCGATTTTGCATGATCACTTCCGGCTATACCCGCGTATTATACTGATCAATACACGATCTATGCCGTTGTACATACGTTCAAAATACGTTGTACATACGTTTATGATGTAAGTACGATTATGACGATCAAGCCGCTCTTGTTACGTTCTATTTACGAACTATTCCCGCTCTATACGACCTACTCCCGATCATCGAAGATCATCTGTACCAAGTGTGTATAAAAAGCTACACTATCAGTGCTATGTTCATTATGAAACTTGAAGCAATTTGAAAGAGAACGTCATCATGGATGCGACACTTGTTTTCCAACATATATCTCTGCTTATTATTCCACATAAACTCCAGTTTACTATTGAAGGCAATAACTGGTCGCCAGGTAACTTCCCGCTGTAGTGACGCGGTAGTTACGTAACACTCCAACCCTGCCACCCTAGCACGATTAACATACGCTAGAGTCACGCTCTACTTACGCTCTAACCGTTATACTCCCGCCCCGATCACGCCATTGCAAGGTCGGGAAGAGCTCCAATGATTTGTACCGATCATCCCGACTATGCCACTTTATTCACGATCGCAAAAGACCTATTCCAGTTCAATGAAGTTCAATTTACGATTATTAACGATCGCTTACGATCGACAGATCTGGGTTTGATCGTGGTCGATCTTGGTCCAGTGAAATTGGGTGTTAATGGTGAGGGACAAAACAATTCTAAGTGTATTTTTCACTCTAACGCGGTATGTGGAAAAGTTTCCACGTACGCGCCATAGGTCGCGGATTTCCATTGGGCAAAGATTCGGGTTTCACTAAATCTCGCCAGGTGAGTAAAATAATTTTGAATTCTGCGTAAAACACCAATCAATCTGCGAGAACACTAATACCTTTTAAAATTAAGATATTGCAGAGAAGTAATCTTTATAAACTTTACAAAACTGACTTTCAGGGCCCTGTCTTACAAAGCTGGCGTAAAGACCGACTAGGGTCTAAGTTCACATAGTTTCAACACTAATTTACATCACATACGTAACTTGTGCCTGGTTTGTGAAGACAAGGCCCGGGTGATGCCTTCATTATTTCTTATTAGAATGGAACCTACGTTTACAGTGAGTTTCAGACAGTTCATCTTATATAGATCTTGAACAAAAAAGTAATAAACATAGAACGAAAAAAATATGTTGTATAAAATGTATTGTGAGGCACAACAAAGAGAGATACAAAATGTCAAAACTATGAAGGGATGAATATAATACAAAGGTTATAAATTATGATAGTATACATGCAAATGATAGTGGACGGTCATTTTTGTTTACTTAGTTTGATAAAACAGAGATGAGATATTGTGATAACCGATGTATTTTGAGAGACCTGTTGCCCTTTGTCTTCTTTTCCTGCGCTGTCTGTTTCTCTTTTTCTTTTTCTGAACTTCTGCTGGTCTTTTCTGTCCAAAGATATCTAAAACAAACCAAGAGCCAAATTTATAATGACTGAAAACTATCGAATCTATATACATTTTAAAGCTCAAACTGAATTTATCAAAATATTAACATAGAAAAGATTTTTTCTGACTGGGTTCTAATCTGACCGAATTGGGCGATGATAACCAGCCACTGGCGGATAGTACGGGGATTTACTGCGATAGAGAACGGTATCCTCTCGTTTATGACAACGCCGTCTTTAAAGTGAAACACTCTTGAATGGCAATCAATCAAACAATTAATTAAATTTGAACGAAGGAGTCAGTTCGCTATGAAGTAAACTATGTTAAATAAGACAGGCGACAAACCATTTGAGACTTAAATCACACATTGCCACATTTCTACGCCCAAATAAAAGATATTGTGTGGTTAAACGTATCCATAAAACACTCACTGTTAACTTTGTACTTTAACACAAGTCCAGCCAAGTACATTTTCATCACTGTAAATGCCCACGAATCGTCATCGTCATTTGTATTGTTAATTTCGCACCCTCCATAATGATCAATATTTGTCCTGTCAGATGTGGATGTCCCGGCTTTATGGGCTGTCATATATCGGCTCCTTAAATGGTAAAATGGGGTGTGGTCAGAATCAACTAAATATGTTTCATTGTACATCATGGAATCTCTGTCGAGGGTATCATTGGTTGAAAATTGACCATCGGTTCCTTTAGCTGTATAGCGATCTCCGACATAAAACCCCAAGGTTTTGGCCTCTTCTATCCCGTCAGATGTAGTTGGAATTTGGTCTGTGTCTTCGGGCTTCCACACTAAAATATTTCCGGAACCCTGGTTGATAATTCCATTGTCGTGTGAAACGAGACTGGTTTCAGGTCGGGATTTGTTATATGAGATCTAAAATGGCAAGAACAAAGATATAATAAGTATTACGCAATATTCATTAATACATAATCAAGTCCTATTAGAATAAAACTCAAAGCAAAAAGGCCTACTATAGAGTATTTTATTGAGAGTCGTTCGAAAAACAAGTTGTTATCTTTCCGCTTTATTTTCGACTCTAAAAAAAGATATGGAATGGTTTGGATTGTAGAAAAAATAAACTTTGCAATGGGGTCTAAATTATTTAAATAGAGTCTGTCAAAAAATAGCTTCGAGTTTTACTATATAAAGACTGTGGTCAATTAGTACACGTAGATGGGTTTAGCGAGAAAGTTTTAAAATAAAGTATAAAAATGCGTTTTGTTAATTGAAAAACAGAATTCTTTCAAATTATATCTTACCAGCATTCTGTTGTCATCTTCGATATTGTTTGTGGGATAGTTATCAGAGGCCAATGGCGTGTGGTGCATGTTTCTCTCTTCTGGATAAATTAAAATCCAAGTTAGGATTTGGTCATTCCAAGTAAAACTATCGCTGAAAGAAAATCAAAAGTTGTGATTTCAACAATGTTAACTACTTTGTTTATTAACTGATAAAAATTAGTCTCTATGACTTTCTTCCCGCCTATGTTCATCTTACCTTTTGCAACTTTCTTATCATTTCTGTACATATTGGGTGAAATAAACAAACAAACAATACATGAGTGGATAAAACCCCGTGGATGCTTATAGAACAAAAGGCATATCCAAACTTGTGGCGGCGATATAGACAATAACAGAATCGCTGATTAACAATCTGAGAGTACACAAAAAAAACCTGATGTAAAAACCGAAAATATTGAAACTGTTGAAAGGAGGAACGTACTTAAGGAATAGAATCAGATGAGGATGGGACGTTTTACGCTGCACTAAAGATTACTATCCTTTTTTTCTATAGGTGAGGGGAAACCGACCTTTTCGTGTTACCGGAAGGCCTAGTGCTATCAGAGAATCTAAAGTTGCCAATTTAGTCCAAGAGGGAATTGCATGCTTACGTTTCCAGGTAGTAAGGCTGTATGTCCAAAGATATTTCCTCTATAGGGACATCAGTAGGCTCCCAACCCGTGTAGGCTAACGCCAAACACAGCGTTACCACTGACGCAATGTTTCCGAACATTGTGTCCGAATTTTCTTATTGAAAATACAGGTTTTTGTCAAATGTTGAAAAAAAGCTTTCCAATGAGGTACACTGAGACTGCTTCCAAAACTGAAGCTGTTGCTATGAGTGGACTTTGTGACGTGACGTTTAATTATGCCGTCACAGTGTGTCGTAATAAAAGATAAGTATGCACCATCGTCAAAACGCATGTAAAGAATTTGTGACGCTACGTCTTTATTTATTTGCAAATGACGTAATTTATCGACGTCACAATTTATACCCTGCAGAGGGGTAGACCCTACAATTAAAGGTCCGTCTGTTATTAACTGCGCATTTGCAACAAATTGTAGAAACAAACCAAAGTAATTTTGTCACAGTTTATGTCCGAACGAATCAAATAATGCAAAAATTTGGTGTGAAAAAAGAGTTCGACGGAATAGACCCTTTCCGTTAAGAATATGCTTTCATGACGTTGTTCGAATTGTATGGCGTTGACAGTCATTTCTCTGATGCAGGCGCTATGACACGCATCTATCCCATTGCGCCATAGACAGAATTGTTTCGACGCTAACTCAGTGTAGCGTCATTTTGCAATACACCGAGGCTACTGCGCAAACGCCAATCCTTAAGCCGAAATGGTGTATATCAATGAACTACATGTATATACGCGGAAGGGCCACGTCACAGTGGTTAGATTGGATCTGGCGTGCTAAAATCGCTGTCATAACAGTGGGTTGTTGCCTTTCTACTACTCTAATAATGTTTTGTACAATTTTATGACATCACGAATGAGCGGACAAAATTGACGTCTCAAGAGTGTTTTGTCCAATGAACTATATGCGTGGAACGGAGGTCACGTGGTGCTTAATATGTTTCGAATTCCGCCATAACCAGGAGATAGTGGAGCGTCCATCCAGATTTGTTCTGCACGCGCTTATCAACTGTCAATGGCGGCACATTTTACAAAGCCAGATCCAAACCAGCCAATGAGACGTGTCCATTCCACGCATATAGTTCATTGGTTTTGTCATCATGTTATGACGTTAATAAAGCAGTAATCGCGTCAGGGCTCATGACGTTCTCTTTCACTTCATTTCTAGCGTCAGATCAGTTTGTCATCTCATATAATCATGGCGGCGCTCGTTGTACGTCAAATGTCACTTGACAACCATTGCCCGTATATAGTTATTTGGTCTATATATGGCTGAAGTCTAAATGGAAGGCCGTGTATGGTACATGTAGACCAGTCCAATTCCACTTACAACATTCTGTAATTTACAGCCCCGTCCCTTTGTTGGCTTATATTTTTGTCCAGATCCCCTTCGTGCTACTGATTTGTGTCAACATAACACTCAAATTTGAACTACTTTTTGGTCCACTGATCGGTTAGACCAATATTTAATTTCTTAGAATATGACTTTTTAAATTCCTCTCTCGTTAACACTATGCAAGTGCAGAAATAAGATATGATGATGATAAACCTGGTCATACATTTTTATATGAAAAAAAAAGTATAAACAATTGATCGCCCGAATAATGACAATCACATCATATGGACTGAATAAGGATCCTCAGTAAACGTTTTTCAAACATTTCTACACCCTTAACATTGACAGTTCATGTGAAGTGTAAAGAAAGCGGAAAAAGCAACATCCATAAAATATGGCTTGAAATGATTGCGTATAAACAGTAAATATCTAATTTTAACTTTCTGACAAAATGCTGCTTTTTACGCGTTCAAAATTCCAAACTCTTTTAGGACTTCCTGACAGAAAATATTGGCTAGGTTATTGTTCTTAATTCATTAGAGGTAGCAAACTTGATATCCAAGGGCGATTGAACTTCCAATGGAAAAAGGCTTGAATTCATTGTTAATCTGTAAAAGCCTTCCAGCTATGACTTGGTGACCTTATTTCAGTTAGTTAATAATACGTATTTGATTATCAAATAGTAATTTAAGGGTGTATTTCTGCAGTCCGGAGAGTTCCTCCTGGACTGTATGCATTTTGGAGATGTGGACATGTAATACTTTATTTACTTGTACTCAACTCTGAAGTTGGGGCCTCCGTGGCTCAGTAGGTAGAGCATTGGACGCTCAATCCGAACAGCCTTCCACCAATGGGTCGCGGTTTCAATTCTTGAAATGGTAATTAATTTGGCATTGTTAATCCGGTAAATCTAGTTGATGCCTACCCTGAGAGATAAATTGAATAGTGTGTCTTGTGGGCTTAGCTATTGTCCAAGTATAATAGAACAGTATTGTTTTAACATGACTGTATGGAGAGACGGGTGATGTATAGAGTTTTATCTCTCCTCTGACAGACACCAGATCTAGCTGTCTTATAAATCATCATTACCCCAGAGAATAAAGGAACTTTTACTGGACACCAAATGACCCTGTCAGGTTCAATATTACCAGGGAATTATGTAAAATACCAGCTTGCCTGATCAATCAAACCTTGTCTCTATAATCAACCTATAGTTCTGACATCCATACGTTGTGCTTATTGATTTTTCACTTTTCTGACATGATTATCTCCCTTCGACCATTAAAGTCTTTTCTGCTTTATCAACTGTGTGCAGCTAATATTGTAGTTTTTATAAAAATAAAAAGAGAAAATATTTTGACTGTGTCCATCAACTCACAACTTGAAGCAAAGATGCAAAACACATCTCAGTATCTACAATACTTTATACTCTATACTTGGAAAATTATGTTGGGTTTTTTGCCTATTGAAACTACCTTAACATAGACCTACATCTCCAAAATTGGTATGAACTTAATTGGGCAATTTTCTCTATATTTGGCAGCTACTTTAAGTTAAATAATAAACCAAGGCGTAGGTCATCCCTCTGTCAGTGTGACTTTATTTTTGAAAAGTTCCTAGACCGTAACACAAAAAAAAACTCATTTCATAGCTGAATTTTGAGATACTTATTCCCAGCGTTTGCGGAGAGTGATTTTTTTTAGCCTGAAAGTCTTAGACGATATAGGGCTTCCATCAATGCAGCGCGAGGCGAAATCCCACTGCCACCAAATAAAAAATTGTTTTTTTTCTCTTAATCGCCCTATGTGGAAGATTTGCCAGGAACATGCTGAAGTTTTCTCCTGGAAAAGATTCTGGTTTCCTTCCTAAATAAACCTGACAACGCCGCCACATACATGAAATAATCTTAAGTGCGGCAATCAATCAAAGTCTTATCAAATATTATCTTTCTCACGGGGCAAAAAATTGTTTCATAAAGTGGCGTAGCGTAAGTTTTCACTTAACTGCCATAGCAA
The DNA here is from genome assembly GCA_963971465.1 of Lepidochitona cinerea. Taxonomy (NCBI): domain Eukaryota; kingdom Metazoa; phylum Mollusca; class Polyplacophora; order Chitonida; family Tonicellidae; genus Lepidochitona; species Lepidochitona cinerea. Next base: position 48,637,803 of record OZ020551.1, on the reverse strand, counting down.
CGTATCTCTACCTACCTCTTGACCGGCAAGTAAGTAACACAGGAAAGAGGCACATGAGTGCGGCTAATTTCTACCGTATGGGTTGCTATGGCATTTACGTAAAAACTTAGGCTCTGCGGCGTTGTGAAACAGGCTCCTGGTTGTGAATTTATTTTAGTTTATGGAAGTACATGTACTTAGACTGCAAATTCTCTCAAGCCGCACTTTTCTAGTATAACATGTATGATTGTAAAGATAAAGGCTTGGACAAAGTTATCCTTAAATAGTGGTGTGTGATGACTTGTCAAACGCCACACAGTTCACTGCTGACATATTTGGGACTTGACATTTTTTGTATTTAACCCGTTCATGTCATTCAAGTCTTTTCTTTTATTGTTTCAGGTTCCGAGAAGCAGAAAGTGTTGTTATTGACAGTTCCCAAGTTCAGTTCGACCTGCAGCTGTATATTGGTCAATCTACGAACATTAGAGTGCCAGCCAATCCATTTCGGAAGTGAATTTGATGCAGACGAAGAAATCAGTCCACAGCCAATCAAATAACTTCACAGAGAACTTGGGGCTCAGGGGACAACAGACATACTGGCTTAGAGGTCGCTCCAAGAAAATTGTATTTCAGTCCGACGAAGTCTTGAGACTTGCTCGACCCTGTTTTGGGTTGAGTTCATAGCAATTTCTTACCATATTTACTTGTAGTTTTGTCAGATGAAGCGAGCTAGAAGTTATTACTAAATTTATCAACAAGCGGGGTCAACCAGGGTGAATTGCTTTCACTTTTTGTGGAAATTCTTCTTTCTAAACTTAAAAAAGTTCATTTTATTCGTATAAACGCCTAGTTACGTTTCCTTAGTGAAACACAGCTCGCTCACTATTGGCAGATAAATAATGGTACAAATGAATATAGACGTCCACAAGAAACCTTTCGGAACTAAACTTGTGAAAGGATTGCTGGTAAAAAGGTCCAACTCTCATAGCAAGGTCCTGATTTGTCATTAAACTTTGATGAATGAAATAGAAAGAGATTGGTAGAAGTAATTATTCCCTCTGTTCTGTAAGATGAAATCCAATCTGACCAATTCTGCTTATTCGTTTTCACTTTATTGGCTTGTCTTGGTATCAACTTGATCAATTTGTGTGGTGACACATTAAACTCTTCAGTTCTTTAGATCAAGGGGTAAAAAGGGGGAATTAGGTAAAGCTTACACAAGGGGAAGTTTTTGGCCTGGCGTCAAAACTTTAAAATTAGTCCTAAGCTTAACTGTGCATGGTATTTGTAATATCCTCCTGATACAATATTTGGTCTATGGATTACTCTTGAAATGAAATTTGATTTAAGACTTGTTTTTTTGGTGCGTACATAATTAAATGAGTTTGGAAGACGATTATCCTTAATTCACATATTGGAAAAGGTATTTGTATATGGATTGACTCAGCAGAATACTGTGGTGTTTGGGCTTGACTTAGCTGAGGGGGGCAGATTTTTTATGTTGGATTCTCAACATCATAGAGATTGATTGTTTGGCTTCGGCTGTGCCCTAAAAAATTTATGAACAAAAAAATAAAATATACCTGCTCTTGCGTTGCTTTTTTTTTTGAATATTTCCACTCCCAAAATTTCTGATGTAAAAAATTATACATTGAGATTTAAAGTAGAAGTCTTCCATCGAGCTATTTTCCATAATGGTTTGTGGAATAAATATTCATGGCAAACAAATAGACCTATTTGTTTTTCAAAACTGGTTTGTGGTGAGTCATTTATATCTGATGGAGCACACTGGTTAGAATCCTTGAAGCTATTCAGGTTGGATTGGTTGGCAGAGTGATAGTTTCTCACTCAGTCACACGCCTTCCATCGATGGGTTGGCAGAGTGATCGTCTCTCACTCAGTCACACGCCTTCCATCGATGGGTTGGCTGAGTGATAGTCTCTCACTTAGTCACACGCATTCCATCGATGGGTTGGCAGAGTGATAGTCTCTCGCTCAGTCACACGCCTTCCATCGATGGGTTGGCAGAGTGATAGTTTCTCACTCAGTCACACGCCTTCCATCGATGGGTTGGCTGAGTGATAGTCTCTCACTCAGTCACACGCTTTCCATCGATGGGTTGCTGGGACTAATGTTTTCATCTTCTTTACTCCCGAAGTGATCTAGCTGATGGACAGTATTAAAGATTGGTTGATTGATGTTTTACACAAGTATTTAAACTTCAAGGGACCATGTTTAAATACCATTGACCTGTGAGGAGACTGACAGCTAGAGAATTGTATAAATGAATAGAGCTCAACACCATAACCTTTGTATGGAACTAACCTTGTGATTGGATTTCTGTTAGAAATTCTCTTAACTGGATCAAGATTTGTCAATAAAAGTCAAATGAAAACATCTGAGAGACATAATTATTATTTGAGGTATGCATAAGTGAAAAATGTTTCTTAATATTGAGTTGTGTGATTTATCTGGTAAGGTCACCTGTAGTTTATTGGCCTCTTTTAGTGTGAACTTGATCCAATGAAGTCTTGTTGGACCAAGCGTAAAAAAACAAATCTACAAATGAGGAAGTCTATTTTTGGTATCAGAACGGAGATCTCTTATCCCATATAAAATAAACCTGTTAATATGATTATTTTCCTTAGACAATATCTATGCTGAATAAAACCGAACCATTATTTTAAAAAGCACCAACACTTATGTCATCATGTAGGGCAGACTGAAATCCTTGTAGTTCTCTATTTGCACTGTCTTCATAACTTCATAAGAAATCAGTTATCTAAATAGATTTTATGTTTCCATTAACCTCAACTTGTGATTTTACAGACGAAATGCGAAGGAAATTTGGGACCACCCCCCAATGAAGTTTTTGTTTTAAAGAAGTTAAGACTTTGTGAGCTTAGTTTCGTTAACCATAGCCTTGCGAAAGACCGTACGTAATCGAAGTGAATCGAAAATTCCACAAGAACTAAACTTGTGCCCTGCGTTATCAAAGTCTTCAATGTTAAAAAAAAGAGAAAAGTCTTGAAAGATAAACAATTTTCTCTTGCCTTTAGAACGAATGTATTTGCCGGTGTTATTTGGGATATCGTCGTATATGAAGCTTTGTCTAAACACTTGGTTTACGTTTGCTTTGATCATATCATTCTTGGTGTGAAATTAATCCACTAGTATAACTTTTAAAAAAGTCAAATTAAATGATTGAGACCTTCCTCTAAGATAATCCTCTTTGGTTGCTGGAATTGGATTTATAATCTGTACAAATAAAGTGGTTGTATTTGGGCTTCCGTACATTAATCTGCTGAAAAAAAAAATGTTTTCCGAGCATGTTCAGTAAAAACTTTTGATTAAAAAGGCACACATTACAACTTGAAGCATTGACATTCCAAGTTAGTTTTACAAAGACATTTGGTGATATCATCTTTGAGAAAACTTGCTTGTGATACATGCGTCGGTCTACACGGTGTAGACTTTCCACCTTTGGATGGTTATTTGGGTAATTAAGAACAAACTTCTATGGCAATCAGAATAAAGACTTGTAGATTGTGTTTTGGACACAGTTTTTGTTAGTTGGAATCTGTTTTTATAAGTAGGTTATATTCGATATATTAAGTTGTCACTGAATCCATTTCAGAGATGACTGACAAGGACACTGCTAATAGTGCTTCCGGATGTGGTTGTATTTTAGAGATCGATCACAACTTGTGACATTATCTGTATGAGATGTTATCCTTCAAACAGGGTGTTGAATTTAGAACAACAAACTGATATGTGCTTGGAAATTGTAAGACGGAAAGTTAGTACTAAGCCTGATACCAAGTTGTGACACTCTCAAAATTGCATTTACTTCCTTTCAAATTTCAGTCTAACCCTCCCTTTAACATCGTTGGTGCCGCTTTTTATTTGTTAAATACAGTCCAATTCAATATTTATCCCAAATTTAAGATGGCAACACGTTCCATCCACTTAAAACAGTTATTCGTCTGACAGACAGATTTACGCGATATAGGTTATTGAACTGATGAGTTGTCTGGGATTTCCGTCTCCTCCACAATACATTACAATCCCATCAGAGAAATCCCCATACAACCAACTTTGTCTGCAGCCAATGTCTACTCTGTCGCATGGTGTTAGATTTCAGTACTGGACTGCTAATCACTGTGTCCTGTCATTGAACTCTATACAGACTTAATTTGTGTCTGCTGAAAACTTCATATACTTCCTAATAGTCATCGTTTTGGGTCCCACAAAATGCAGTGGGCAGAATTAGCGAATGATGAGAAAAGCAGCATTTGTATATTGATGAGTAAAATACAGTCATTCAGGAGGTTGAAACTCGGACTTGGTCAAATTCACAAATACTCGATTAAGAATGGATTGAAGTGATTGCATGAACTATCTCATAAAGATTCCAAGGTCTGCTTAAAAGGGCACCGTGAGTATGAGGGAAATTAAAGTGGCATGAGCTGCCAAAATTCAGATTTTTTCATAAATTCTGATTGTCAAAAGAAGTTCAACGTATGAAGTACCTTGAAAGAGTTAAGGGTTGACGTTGAAATAAAAAAATATTGGTACAGTCAGGACCCAGTACGAACCAAAGATATGTGCTAATAACGGACAAAATTCAAATAGGATGGGATGTATGAGTTAATTTTTTTGACTTTTGCTGCTTATAAAACCACCTTAACGTACACCCTGAAGATTGGTATCAACTAAAAGTTCTTATTTTGTAATTTCAAATATAAAGAACCCACAATTAGCTAACTCTGTTTCAACGGAATTTTCCCTTTATTTGGCAGCTCAGGTCACGTTAAAGATAAAAAAAATCCGACACTAAACCTGGCAAAGCCAACATAGGGCTACACAATACAAATTAATGTATTCAAACCTACTGGTTTCTCTGCCTTAAAGGCACACTTGCCGCGAAAATCAGGAATATTGTTTACATTAAAAAAGAAAGACCATTTTCTGTATTTTCCCCAGACAATATAAGTTAGGAACTTTCTATTTTTACCAAAATTTAAAAGTTTGGACGTCACTTTGTATTTTTAATTTGAATTTGAAAATTTGAATTGTTAGGTGCCCGTATCGTAAACAAACCAAACTGCTCGCAGGGGCGATTTTATGTTTCAGTCGAGTGAGTGAACTAACGGCACAGTGTAATTTTACGTAGGCCTATTTATCTGAGAAATACAGACTGGCGATCGGTTAACAGCGACTGCAAAAGCCTGCTGATAATTGTTTGAGTGTAAACCACAGATAAAAAGGCCTGAAATGAGGGTAATCCAACACAAAAGTTGACCGACACTGATCGTTGTTGTTGTAATCAGACTTCGATTCTTCGTTTATTTTTCATCCCATTTCTACATTCTAAAGCTAACTAGACATGTTTTATGTGTCCTATGTTTAAGTTTAGTGGTATTAGTCGTAGTAAGCTCATGTTAATTGGTTTTCTTAGCAAATTTAAACAGGGTACGGCGTGAGCTGCCAAATATAGGGAAAATTTCATTGAAAAATAAATTCCTATTGTTTTGTCCAAGAAGTGTGAAATGGTAACGTACATTAAGTTAGGTTTCATGACCCCCCCCCCCCCCAAAAAAAAAAAAAAAAAAACCCTGCTACGTCCCAGTTATTTTAATTTTGTCCGTTATTAGCATAGATCTACGGTCCCTACGGGTTATTGCTTGAATATTTTTTTTTTCGACGACAATCCTTTAGTTTTTCAAGGCACTTAAAGCGGTCAACTTCTCTTGACAATCAACTCTCTTCTGTCAGAACAGTGACCTCGTCGGCTCAGTCGGTTAGAGTGATAGTCCCTCAGTCCGACATCAATTACCTTTATTAAGCTATTAATTACATAGATGGCCAATAATAATTTCTCGTCCCCCTCTATGTCATGAAGCTATTGCGTAAGTTTGAGTAAACTGTTGAAGATGTCGTGTCCATAAGCTGCGGGACCAATAGACGGAAGGAAGGGCACATCTCTGTATGGGCGGGAACAAAACAATTCTGAGTGTTTTTTTTTTTCATTCAATCGCCGTATGTGGAAAAGTTCCCAGGTAGCCGCCAAAGGTCGGGGGTTTCCTTCGGGCAAAGGTACGGGTTTCCTTACGTAACTTATGCCTGGTTTGTAAAGACAGGGCCCTAGTGATGGCTGCATTATTTCTTAATCGAATGGAACCTATGTTTACAGTGAGTTTCAAACAGTTCATCTTATATAGTTCTTGAACAAAAAAGTAATAAACATAGAACGAAAAAAATATGTTGTATAAAATGTATTGAGAAACACAACAAAGAGAGATACAAAATGTCAAAACTATGATGGGATGAATATAAAACAACAGTTAAAAAATCTGATAGTACACATGTAAATGATAGTGGACGGTCATTTTTGTTTACTTAGTTTGATAAAACAGAGATGAGATATTGTGATAACCGATGTATTTTGAGAGACCTGTTGCCCTTTGTCTTCTTTTCCTGCGCTGTCTGTTTCTCTTTTTCTTTTTCTGAACTTCTGCTGTATTTTTCTGTCCAAAGATTTCTAAAACAAACAAAAAGCCAAATTTATAATGATTGAAAACTATCAAACCAATATCATGTATAAGACTCAAACTGATTTTATCAAAATATTAACATAGAAAAGACTTTTTGACTAAATTTACGATTTGTTGTTAGATTTTCTATATGTTTTTAGTTTATCTACAAGTTATCAGGGACCTGTATGGTTCAGTAAGTATAGAGCGATGAACGGTCGCCGGTTCGAATCACAGTCTTCCCGAAATAGACTTCTGAATTTCTGACTGGGTTCTAATCTGAGCGAGTTGCGTGATGGTGACCAGACACTGACGGATAGTCTGGGGATTTGCTGGGATAGAGAACGGTATCTTTTCGGTTATGGCAACACCACCTTAAAAGTGAAACACTCTTGAATGGCAGTCAATCAAACATTCAATTAACTTTGGACGAAGAGACCAAACAGATATAACACGGGTTGACAAAAGATGATGTAAACACGTATCCATTAAAACACTTACTGTTAATCTTGTACTTTAACACAAGTCCAGCCAGGTACATTTTCATCACTGTAAATGCCCACGAATCGTCATCGTCATTTGTATTGTTAATTTCGGATCCTCCATAATGATCAATGTTAGTCCCGTCAGATGTGGATGTCCCGGCTCTATGGGCTGTCATATATCGGCTCATTAAATGGTAAAATGGGGCGTGGTCAGAATCATCTAAATATGTTTCATTGTACATCATGGAATCTCTGTCGAGGGTATCATTGTTTGAGAATTGACCATCGGTTTCTTTAGCTGTATAGCAATCTCCGACATAAAACCCCAAGGTTTTGGCCTCTTCGATCCCGTCATATGTAGTTGGAATTTGGTCTGTGTCTTTGAGCTTCCACACAAAAATATTGCCGAAACCCCGATTGATACTTCCATTGTCGTGTGAAACGAGACTGGTTTCAGGTCGGGATTTGTTATATGAGATCTAAAATGGCAAGAACAAAGATATAATAAGTATTACGCAATATTCATTAATACATAATCAAGTCCTATTAGAATAAAACTCAAAGCAAAAAGGCCTACTATAGAGTATTTTATTGAGAGTCGTTCGAAAAACAAGTTGTTATCTTTCCGCTTTATTTTCGACCCTAAAAAAAGATATGGAATGGTTTGGATTGTAGAAAAACTAAACTTTGCAATGGGGTCTAAATTATTTAAATAGAGTCTGTCAAAAAATAGCTTCGGGTTTTACTATATAAAGACTGTGGTCAATTAGTACACGTAGATGGGTTTAGCGAGAAAGTTTTAAAATAAAGTATAAAAATGCGTTTTGTTAATTGAAAAACAGAACTCTTTCAAATTATATCTTACCAGCATTCTGGTGTCATCTTCGATATTGTTTGTGGGATAGTTATCAGAGGCCAATGGCGTGTGGTGCATGTTTATCTCTTCTGGATAAATTAAAATCCAAGTTAGGATCTGGTCGTTCCAAGTAAAACTATCCCTGAAAGAAAATCAAAATGTTGTGATTTCAACAAGGTTAACTACTTTGTTTATTAACTGATAAAAATTAGTCTCTATGACTTTCTTCCCGCCTATGTTCATCTTACCTTTTGAAAGTTTCTTATCATTTCTGTACATATTGGGTGAAATAAACAAACAAACAATACATGAGTGGATAAAACCCCGTGGATGCTTATAGAACAAAAGGCATATCCAAACTTGTGGCGGCGATATAGACAATAACAGAACCGCTGATTAACAATCTGAGAGTACACAAAAAAAAACCTGATGTCAAAACCGAAAATATTGAAACTGTTGAAAGGAGGAACGTACTTAAGGAATAGAATCAGATGAGGATGGGACGTTTTACGCTGCACTAGAGATTACTATCCTTTTTTTCTATAGGTGAGGGGAAACCGACCTTTTCGTGTTACCGGAAGGCCTAGTGCTATCAGAAAATCTAAAGTTGCCAATTTAGTCCAAGAGGGAATTGCATGCTTACGTTTCCAGGTAGTAAGGCTGTATGTCCAAAGATATTTCCTCTATAAGGACATCAGTAGGCTCCCAACCCGTGTAGGCCAACGCTAAACACAGCGTTACCACTGACGCAATGTTTCCGAACATTGTGTCCGAATTTTCTTATTGAAAATACAGGTTTTTTCTCAAATGTTGAAAAAAAGCTTTCCAATGAGGTAACTATAACTCACTGAGACTGCTTCCAAAACTAAAGCTGTTGCTATGAGTGGACTTTGTGACGTGACGTTTAATTATGCCGTCACAGTGTGTCGTAATAAAAGATAAGTATGCACCAACGTCAAAACGCATGTAAAGAATTTGTGACGCTACGTCTTTACGTCTTTATTTATTTGCAAATGACGTAATTTATCGACGTCACAATTTATACCCTGCAGAGCGGTAGACCCTACAAATGGTCCGTCTGTTATTAACTGCATATTTGCAACAAATTGTAGAAAGAAACCAAAGTAATATTGTCACAGTTTATGTCTGAACGAATCAAATAATGCAAAAAATATGGTGTGAAAAAAGAGTTCGACGGAATAGACCCTTTCCGTTAAGAATATGTTTTCATTGTTCGAATTGTATGGCATTGACAGTCATTTCTCTGTTACAGGCGATGGGACCAATGAACTACATGCGTGGAAGGGAGATCGCGTGGCGCTTGCTATGCTTCGAATGCCGCCATTACCAGGAGATAGTAGAGCGTCCATACAGATCTGTTCTGCACGCGCTTATCAGCTGTCAATGGCGGCACATTTTACAAAGTACGATCCAAACCAGCCAATGAGACGTGTCCATTCCACGCATATAGTTCATTATATGGGACACGCATCTATCGCATTGCGTCATAGACAGCATGGTTTCGACGCTAACTCATTGTAGCGTCATTTTGCAATACACCGAGGCTACTGCGCAAACGCCAATTCTTAAGCCAAAAGGGTGTATATCAATGAACTATATACGTGGAGGGGCCACGTCACAGTGGTTAGATTGGATCTGGCGTGCTAAAACCGCCGTCATAACAGTGGGTTGTTGCCTTTCTGCAACTCTAATAATGTTTTGTACAATTTTATGACCTAACGAATGAACGGACAAAATTGATGTTAATAAAGCAGTAGTTGCGTCAGGGCTCATGACGTTCTCTTTCACTTCATTTCTAGCGTCAGATCAGTTTGTCATCTCATAATCATGGTGGCGCTCGTTGTACGTCAAATGTCACGCGACAACAATTCCCCGTATATATAATTGGTCTACATATGTCTCAAGTCTAAATGAAAGCCCATGTATGGTAGACCAGTCCAATGCCACTTACAACATTCTGTAATTTGCAGTTCAGTCCCTCTGCCTATATTTTTTGTCCAGATCCCCGCCGTGCTACCGATTTGTGTCAACAAAACAATCAAATTTGTAAAGAAAGCGGAAATAGCAACATCCATAAAATAAAGCTTGAAATGATTCCGTAACAGTACATATCTAATTTTGACTTCCTGACAAAATGCTGCTTTTTATAAGTTCAAAATTTCAAATTCTTTGAGGACTTCCCGGCAGAAGATATTGGCTAGGTTTTTATTCTCAATTCATTAGCGGTAGCAAACCTAATATCCAAGGGGGATTGGACTTCCAAATTAAGAAGCCTCGGATCTATTGAACATTAATCTGTGTCAGCCTTCCAGCAATGACTTGTTTTTAAACATATTTTATTGTACAGGAGTACACTATCTCGACACGGTAAGCCGCAGGCTTATATTGTGCGAGGTATTAATACAATGATAAATTAATAATTTAAAGGATTTATAATACAATGAGAAAGCAAGGTGAGAACAGGTGACGAAAAGGTACTGTATGAATTTACAAAAATAAAATACATTGGTGGTATAGAGAGAACAACAATAACATAATAAACAATAAACTTTACATTTTATGACTTGGTGACCTTATTTCAGTTTGTTAATAATACGTATTTGATTACCAAATAGTAATTTAAGGGTGTATTGTTGCAGTCCGGAGAGTGCTGACATTTCAACATAGATCCCATCTATGTACACACACACATTTTCTACAGGGAGTTATCCTGATATTACAGTTGGAGTGTGGTCTTGAATTTGATTCTCATCTCAGAGATCAGCGAATTGGACATATTGTTATTTCTGATTGACAGGTGTTTGTTTCAAATATATCTCAACTACTAAATGTTGAAATGTCCAGGGCAATATACATTGGAAAACCTACACAAATAGGGCAAGTTTGTTAAAGTGGCATAAGCTGCCGAAATTCCCACTTTTTTCATAATTTCTGATCGTGACGACAGTAAGAGGCTTTGAAGGCCATCGAAAAACTAAATGATTGGCGTTGGAATGAGGAAAATCCATACAGTATGTGCCCTGTACGAACCGAAAACGTGTTCGAAAAGTAGCAAAATTTAAATAACCGGGACGACCATTCATTCATTCTAAGCCAAAGTTAGTTCAAAACTAGACATAACTGAGATACCCCCCGCTCTGCAAGAAAAGTCGGCCTATCTGAGAATTGTAGCATCAAAACAATAATATAATGGTCAGTGATAAGTGATGAGAAAACCAACAATGAAATTGAAAATGCAAAAACACAGAACATGATGATAATTCTGCTGGCAAGTAAGCAAGGAGAACAAGCTATGAGATGCAGATATGACTTTACATGAGCAGATGATGACAGCAGCAGACTGCATCAAAATTGCAGGAACTGGCACCAACCAAGGCCAACATCTATCAACAACATGAAAAAATTAATAACATTCAGGAAAGTGTAAGGGGGTATTAGTGTTAAGACAGTGAGTTGGATGGGTGGAACAGCACCAAGAGGAGGAGACACATGAATTGGGCATGATTTAATGCTACGTCTGTGGCAAATGATGGAGTAAGACAAAATATCATGCAAAATACTCCTTGCTGGTCATGTTTAGTTAGCATCGACAACAAGAAAGTAGACTATGAGGCTGCTTGCTGATCATGTTACCAGCACTCACTACGAGGAAGTAGGCTATCAAGAGTGCCACAAGCACAATAATGAAACATGCAGGCTTATATGACAAGCACAGCAACTACCGTACAACTGTACAATGGGACAAAATTGTGTCTACAAACAAATGTATGAACAGACAAATGGCAGAACAGAGAAATGTCAAAAGGAGTCCAAAATGTCATAAATATGTAAAAATATCTCCTTGCAAGTAGGACATGGACAACTTCATATCATTGGTAACATTTGTCAAGTTTCATTCAAAAAGAACCAACATCTGGGAGGAGTTTTTTGGACAAAATTGCGTCTACGGACGAACGGGCGGAGGGCACAACGATCAGACAGATGTATGTGTGTACATACAAACCTTATGCCAGCAGAAGGGGGGGGGGGGGGGTAGGGAGGAGGGAGGAGGGGCGATAACATGATAACCCTGTCTTCATATGGAATGAGACCCATTGGAGGAGTATATTGGACAGAACTGTGTCTATGGACGGACGGACGGACGGACAGAGGGAACAACGATTGGACGGATGTATGAGCGTACATACACACTTCATGGCAGTAGAATAGGGGAGGGGGGGAGGTAGGGAGGAGGGAGGGGCGATAACACGATAACCCTGTCTTCATATGGAATGAGACCCCAAAAATAAGTCAAAACGTCATAAAAATATGAAAAAAGGAAATATCATCCTGTAAGTTGGGCATGCACATCTACATACCATTGGTAACATATTTGTGAAATTTCATTGAAATCAAAGCAAAATCTTAGGAGGAGTAGTCCGGACAAAATTGTGTCTACAGACAGACGGACGGACAGACGGACAGACGGACGGACGGTCGGACAGACGGACGGACGGACAAGCCGATTCCAGTATACCCCCCCCCCCCCTAACTTCGTTGCGGGGGGTATAACAATACTTTATCGTACATTTTCGAGACTAGAAGCACTAAAAAGCTTCTGAATTATACGTCTTGAGAAAAATAGCCGATAATTTGAACATTCTGTGTTTACGTCAAAATATCAACATTTTGGCAGCTCATGCCCCTTTAACATACAGAGGCTAATTTATGTCACCTGCAGAGTTAAAACCTTACATTATTGACAATTTGCGTTGAAAGGAAGCTAAATGGAGATAGCAAAAGTCTTTTATCCTCACAATACAAATAGGTCCAAGTGGAAAGCTAAGAAAGAAAGCATTCTTATAATTAATGTAACACAGTGCTTTGGGGGTTTTAAAAACATTTGGCAATCATGAATGAAATTCTTCCTCAATAACAAACTGAAATACGGCCATTCAGTCATAGCCCACAGAGTAATAACGAATTCAAATCCATTATTTTTTTTAACATGTTTTTTAACAGTGTTCAAATGTTTCGTATATTCCTTATTCACCCAATCAATTCTTTACTAGGTTTTCGATGTTTTCTGTATAAAATGTTCTTTCGATACTTGTATTATGTTAACAGGATAGAAATTTAAATAAATCTTGTCCTATAAATAAATGACTGTTCAAATCAATAAGTTGACCGTGAAATAATTCAAATTCAATTGCAATATTGATATTATTGGTTATTGCGAAGGAATTTGAGAACCCCCTTTAACCATCATTCCATTATCTACCAAATAAAGATGCCATTCAAATCAGCAGCATTGATGTGATCTGGACATAATCGGGGAGCTAAGAGAGGGATCAAAATCTTGTTGTTATCATATATATTTTTTTTTATTTGTTTCGTATATTCCTTATTCACCCAATCAATTCTTTACTAGGTTTTCGATGTTTTCTGTATAAAATGTTCTTTCGATACTTGTATTATGTTAACAGGATAGAAATTTAAATAAATCTTGTCCTATAAATAAATGACTGTTCAAATCAATAAGTTGACCGTGAAATAATTCAAATTCAATTGCAATATTGATATTATTGGTTATTGCGAAGGAATTTGAGAACCCCCTTTAACCATCATTCCATTATCTACCAAATAAAGATGCCATTCAAATCAGCAGCATTGATGTGATCTGGACATAATCGGGGAGCTAAGAGAGGGATCAAAATCTTGTTGTTATCAGTGAGAATGATCATACACCACAATTATATATTTATGATCACTAAAACACACGGGCACAGGGAAAATCTTCTTGTCTAAAATAACCATGGAGACAAGTTTCTACTTATGTTAAAAAGAGGTATATCATTTAGACCTTTATACCCCATCATAAATTGTTGTAATACACTAAACCTATGATATTTCATTAGGTTGACGACTGACAGGAGCTTAGCCTTGGTCAGTTTACAAGGAGCACAGGTGAAACAGAATGCATCAGACTTTACAACTCAATCTGTTTATTTTAAAATTAAAAGCTGTCAATTTCACATAGCCACTTAACACTAAAACCAACAGCTGTTCTCTAATATATTCTAAAGCATACACATTATCCATTTTCATAAATTTAATATTTTTTTTTATGTTTGGGTAATTTGCATCCTATTTTTACTGTGCAAACGTTTGGAGATTTATACCGATACTAAAAGGATAATTTTGTTGTAGTTGATTTTCAGAAAATTTAACACTGAAGATGAATTTTGTAATTATGATTTGGTTTTTGCATTATGATGAGGCTATTTTGCATGTTAGAAAAGTATAAGTTTTACCAGGTTCTTATTTCTGTTGCGATTCTTTACAAGAGGAAAATAAAAGCATCATTGTCATTTGAATGCAGATGTTTCTTGAACAAATTTATCAATGTTCAGTGCGAAGGCACGCCAGAAGCAGTTTAACACAGTCTTAAGGAGGGCAAAAAAAATCAAACGGTCTCCAGAAACTACTCTTTCAACCTGTTTTTTCTTTATGTGTATTTTTGCCGATAAAATGTGCAACTCGATAATATTCATCCAAAAGCCAACACTGTTGCAAACAGATCAATATTTGACATATATCCGCCAGCCAAAACGCCAACACAATATTAACGCTTAAAGGTGCTATAACAGAAACTTGCACCAAGAAAATACATTTGAATTAAAATCATGTTATGAATATCTGTTGAAATAGATGAGGTGGTAGATTGTGGAATGAATTGGTTGCTATGACAACTAGTTGTTATGGCATAGTAAGAGAACATGAGAAAGAAATGTGTTTTAGGCGGAGAGGTTAGCGAGCCCCTTTGGGTTTCCTTGTAACATCAATCAAAAACATCGGAGACAGTTATTGGCCATTTCTAACAAACAAACTGATGTGGCGTAGAATTCCATTGTCTCCTACAGGAAAATGTTATCAATCACAAACTTCATATAAAAGAGCTTCCCTGGTGTGTCTAAGTGTGGAAAACATCTCAATAATGAGCCAGCTATTCTGTCCATGTTCAAACCTTGTCGCTCAATACGTATATTTGTCTGAATAGAATTCCCAATGGAAGTAAAATGTTGTTTTCTTTGCTGGCAATTTTGGATGTATAGTAATTTAATGGACTTAGGAAATCATTGGGTAATTTTCTCAAGAACTGTAAACTATGACTTATTTGTTGATACAACTCTCTAAAAAAGGCCGTTAAAGTGAGAAAACTGTCTTACTCTTCGTTTATCTATCAAAATTAAATTGACCTAACCGTAGTAGGATAGGATAAACAGGATTGTCATTTTACTTGAATGAATAGAAATAGAAATATAATAATTTATTATATAGTAAAACCAATAGCTACAGGCCGGGTATACTCCATTAAAGTCAAGTGTTTCAGCAACAAAGCTCTTCTATTGCATAGCTATTAAAGAATTAACAAGAACACTCAGAAGGTCATGGCTCATCGGTATATAATGGAAAGACATCCCTCCCCGACCCCATTTTTAGACACAAAAATTTACATATTATTACTCAATGTAAAATACCAGACTTGTAAGTGGACGGTCCCATAACTATAAGACATTTAGACATCTGTCAGGGTCATACAGGTATTGTTCTGGCAATTGTATTATCCTACAAAAATGGAATACTGGCAAAGGCAGTCATTGAACATGCTGTCATCTGTATTCAGTCATGTTGACTTCACACAAATTGAATTATGCAATTCAGTGACAACATTTATGTATTTTTACTGACAGTCTTGTCCCTCGAGAAATATCGGGTTTGAGAATTCCCAGTACAAGAGGCTGTATTCAATTATGGTAGTCTTGACTTTAGTTATTGGATTACAAAAAGACGCAAACCGAAACAAGAATATTTAGAGCAGTTATATAACACCCCTTGTCAAAATGTCAATATTTTTTCTTATTGTATACAAAAGTTGATCTTCAGTTTGCTTCTGTTAGTTTAAATGACAAATATGACAGACATCCCATCATCCCATTGACATAACAGTTAAATTACATCTTCTCCTGAATGTTTGGACTGACATATCCAACACTGGCTTATAATTTGGTTAATTCTCCCTCAGTTTACAAACAGCTTAAAAGATCATAGGGTGTAATTAAAAGAAGGGGCTTGAATGTGAATGTTGGATTTACTGTACATAATTAGGCTCTAAAAGCTACATGTATCCAAACAATTTTGTTGATACATCAAGGACACCGGCACAATGCAAAACTTTTTTAATGTCAATAAATGTCAGACAATGTAAGCAAGAACTTAATACCAGGCTTAATGGAGGCTTACATCCACTTACCCAGCCCTCTTTCTAAAGCCCGGTGTTTGATGTATACATAACTGCCTATTATTTTGACCTTTAAACTAATGACCTTTATTTCATTAAGTGCTAACTTTATAATTTCTTTCATATACAAACACATTAGGAAGGTCATTGTTATATTTGTTTAAGAATAAGACAAGATATTGCTCTAGATGGGCGAAGGATTATTTTAGGAACAAGTCTTTCTTTTCCTGAAGAAAATCAACACAGACATTGTGTTTATATACATGTCTCATCATGATAGTGAAAAGGGCGGAATTCTTTTCTAAATATCGTGTTTGGTAAATTCAAAATGGAGTTTCGGTGTATTACAAAAAAACAATTGAGTTGTTTTTCATTCTTGGTTTCTGCTTGACAAACTAGTTCAGCTTTGGCAAATAATTCTATGAACTATCGATCACCTAGACGATTAGATACAACATTACAGATTAAACTTTGTTAGGAAATTCATCTATTATATTTTTATCAGTTTTATCAAATATTGCAAATAGCTGTTATTATACCAGCAACAAATTACAACGTGATTTTATCACAGATTCTATGAAGGGGGAAGTGTGCAATGTCGCATTACCCCATATTCAGGGCACTGACGCCTTCAGTCTGCTTATACTACCTTATGTGACGTTTATGCACGGTAGGTTTGGAAACAGTCAACCGTTCTGCAAAAAATCTGGTATTACCTAAATATAGGGTTATGCTGCTTATGCATACAAACTTGAGGAGATTTACAGTTCAACAGAACCATACATTACATCGGCATATGTGTTCAGTGTATAACAAATAAAAACTATGGAATATAACCGAGGTCTCTCCTCAGTTAATATATACGTGGCTGACAGAAACAAAAGCACTGATGTATACTTATGTATTTTTTTAAAAGCAAATCGACCTTCATTTGGAATCAATTTCTTGTTTTTTTTATATTGTTTTTTCATGTTTCTACGTTTGCCTGACACTTATTTTTATCTCACCATCTCATCAGAATTCTGCCAGATGAAACATTTAGTCTTAGTTATATTCAAACCAAATTTTGGTCTAACAAATTTTGGACTGCCTGTTCAGTTGAGAGCTTACTTTGACAGATTATCAAGAGAGATGACCCAGCTCAACTTGACACACAAAGATTGCATGTTAGCTAAATATATTCCTGGAAGAGAATATCTATTTTCCCTATCTACATGATTTGTGTGAAACAATTACGGTGAACACGCCAAGGTATCGTTTTCTATCTGATAACATCTCAGTTAACAATGTCATTTATCAGATAGTCTGTCAGATCTCCATCCATTAACAACTACCCCATTAAGGAGGTGGGCAATTATACAATACTATCTAACCATTAACAACTACCCCATTAAGGAGGTGGGCAATCATACAATACTATCTAGCCATTAACAACTACCCCATTAAGGAGGTGGGTAATCATACAATACTATCTAGCCATTAACAACTACCCCATTAAGGAGGTGGGCAATCATACAATACTATCTAGCCATTAACAACTACCCCATTAAGGAGGTGGGCAATCATACAATACTATCTAGCCATTAACAACTACCCCATTAAGGAGGTGGGCAATCATACAATACTATCTAGCCATTAACAACTACCCCAT
This sequence comes from Lepidochitona cinerea, assembly GCA_963971465.1. Taxonomy (NCBI): domain Eukaryota; kingdom Metazoa; phylum Mollusca; class Polyplacophora; order Chitonida; family Tonicellidae; genus Lepidochitona; species Lepidochitona cinerea. The sequence continues at coordinate 48,619,991 of OZ020551.1, read as the reverse complement.
TAAGGAGGTGGGCAATCATACAATACTATCTAGCCATTAACAACTACCCCATTAAGGAGGTGGGTAATCATACAATACTATCTAGCCATTAACAACTACCCCATTAAGGAGGTGGGTAATCATACAATACTATCTAGCCATTAACAACTACCCCATTAAGGAGGTGGGCAATCATACAATACTATCTAACCAAGCCATCAGCAGTGAAAATTGAAAAACAAAGATACAACTGATAGGAATTATTCTCAGAATGATTCTATGTCAGATTTGAATCCTTTTCTGAGATAGCTGAGAAGTATTAAATAGAACAAGCATTTTGTAGATATTGGCTCTCTACAAGGGTTCAGATAAGTTGATTGATTGATGGAGTTCAGGTTGAATGTGTTTAATATTTACTCCATTACCAGCATACTAAGAAAATGGATTAATAAAAGAAGAATCATTATAAAGAATATGTGCCGTTCTTGGGACTTTGCTGAGTGATAAACTTTTCTATTCCAAAAAATATGACGAAAAATCTTTATTTCAACAGTTTATTTTCAGAGACTTGTTAGAATGATTGATGTTTTACACTGCTCTCAAGATTCTTTCACTGATATGCCAGAGGTTGGTAGGGAGAAAACGGAACCCTTGCCCGTAGGAAACGCCTGACCTTCGGCGAGTACCTGATAACTCTTCTACATACGGCGATCAAATGAAAATTCCACTTAACCAGAAAGAAACTATACTAAGGATGGCAATACCACTCTGCTCAAATAAAGTGCTCCAAAACTTCAGTTGATTTTACCTATAATGAAGACATTGTGCTTGCTTCTTTGGGATGAAACTAAGGCTTAAAGTAACTCTATGAAGACATTGTGATAGATTTAGAAATATATCTCTCTATGTATCTGTAACCTCTATGGTTTTTCTATGTATCTGCAACTTCTATGGTCTCTCTGTGTATCTGTAACTGCTATGGTCTCTCGCTATATATCTGTAACTTGTATGGTATCTCTATATATCTGTAACTTCTATGGTCTCTCTATGTATCTGTAACTTCTATGGTCTCTCCATGTATCTGTAACTTCTATGGCCACACTGTGTATCTGTAACTTCTATGGTCTCTCTATGTATCTGTAACTTCTATGGTCTCTCTATGTATCTGTAACTTCTATGGTCTCTCTATGTATCTGTAACCTCTATGGTCTCACTATGTATCTGTAACTTCTATGGTTTCTCTATATATCTGTAACCTCTATGGTCTCTCTATGTATCTGTAACTTCTATGGTTTCTCTATATATCTGTAACCTCTATGGTCTCTCTATGTATCTGTAAACTTATATGGTCTCATTGTGTATCTGTAACTTCTATGGTCACACTATGTATCTGTAACTTCTATGGTCTCTCCATGTATCTGTAACTTATATGGTCTCTCTATGTATCTGTATCTCCAATGGTCGCTCTCTATGTATCTGTAACCTCTATGGTCTCACTATGTATCTGTAACTTCTATGGTCTCTCCATGTATCTGTAACTTATATGGTCTCTCTATGCATCTGTAACTTCTATGGTCTCTCTATGTATCTGTTACTTCTATGGTCTCTCTATGTATCTGTAACTTCTATGGTCTCTCCACGTATCTGTAACTTCTATGGTCTCTCTATGTATCTGTAACTTCTATGGTCTCTCTATGTATCTGTAACTTCTATGGTCTCTCCACGTATCTGTAACTTCTATGGTCTCTCTATGTATCTGTAACTTCTATGGTCTCTATATATATCTGTAACCTCTATGGTCTCTCTATGTATCTGTAACTTCTATGGTCCCTCTATGTATCTGTTACTTCTATGGTCTCTCTGTGTATCTGTAACTGCTATGGTCTCTCTATATATCTGTAACTGCTATGGTCTCTCTATGTATCTGTAACTGCTATGGTCTCTCTATGTATCTGTAACCTCTATGGTCTCTCTATATATCTGTAACCTCTATGGTCTCTCTATGTATCTGTAACTTCTATGGTCCCTCTATGTATCTGTTACTTCTATGGTCTCTCTATGCATCTGTAACTTTTATGGTCTCTCTATGTATCTGTAACTTCTATGTTCTTTCTATGTATCTGTAACCTATATGGTCTCTCTATGTATCTGTAACTTCTATGGTCTCTCTCTATGTATCTGTTACTTCTATGGTCTCTCTATGCATCTGTAACCTCTATGGTCTCTCTCTATGTATCTGTTACTTCTATGTTCTTTCTATGTATCTGTAACCTCTATGGTCTCACTATGTATCTGTAACTTCTATGGTCTCTCTCTATGTATCTGTTACTTCTATGGTCTCTCTATGTATCTGTAACTTCTATAGTCTCTCTCTATATATCTGTAACTTTTATGGTCTCTCTATGTATCTGTAACCTCTATGGTCTCTCTATGTATCTGTAACTTCTATGGTCTCTCTATGTATCTGTATCTCCAATGGTCGCTCTCTATATATCTGTAACTTCTATGGTCTCTCTATGTATCTGTAACTTCTATGGTATCTCTATATATCTGTAACTTCTATGGTCTCTCTATGTATCTGTAACTTCTATGGTCTCTCTATATATCTGTAACTGCTATGGTCTCTCTATGTATCTGTGACCTCTATGGTCTCTCTATATATCTGTAACTGCTATGGTCTCTCTATGTATCTGTAACCTCTATGGTCTCTCGATGTATCTGTAACTTCTATGGTCTCTCTATGTATCTGTAACCTCTATGGTCTCTCTATATATCTGTAACTGCTATGGTCTCTCTATGTATCTGTAACTTCTATGGTCTCTCTATGCATCTGTAACTTCTATGGTCTCTCTATGTATCTGTAACTTCTATGGTCTCTCTATGTATCTGTGACTTCTATGGTCTCTCTATGTATCTGTAACTTCTATGGTCTCTCTATGCATCTGTAACTTCTATGGTCTCTCTATATATCTGTAACTTCTATGGTCTATCTATGTATCTGTAACCTCTATGGTCTCTCTATGTATCTGTAACTTCTATGGTCTCTCTATATATCTGTAACTTCTATGGTCTCTCTATGTATCTGTAACCTCTATGGTCTCTCTATGTATCTGTAACTTCTATGGTCTCTCTATGTATCTGTAACCTCTATGGTTTCTCTATATATCTGTAACTTCTATGGTCTCTCTATGTATCTGTAACTTCTATGGTCTCTCTATATATCTGTAACTTCTATGGTCTCTCTATGTATCTGTAACCTCTATGGTCTCTCTATGTATCTGTAACTTCTATGGTCTCTCTATGTATCTGTAACCTCTATGGTTTCTCTATATATCTGTAACTTCTATGGTCTCTCTATATATCTGTAACTTATATGGTCACTCTGTGCCAATTCGCAGTCAATCTATGTAACTGTAATTTTCACGGCCAATCTATGTAACTGTAATTTTCACGGTCAATCTATGCAACTAAATTTCCGCAGCCTGCCTATGTGAGTATAAATCGTATAGCTGTACCTCATAAGGCGTGTTTAACTATTTGTATCACCTGTGGTCTGTCCATAGGACTCGTAATGGACTGCCTATGTATCGACATATTTCAATCCATCTTCTAAATTATTTATGTAAATACCAATGCATTTGTATATTCTTGTTAAGCTTTTCTCTGCAGTTCTATGTGTTTTTAGCATGCGTCATTCCTGTGACAGGTGACAATATGTTTATGCATGCAGATTCCTTCTACAAATTTTAAATATTGTATGCATACGCTAAGTACTAGTTTACCTACTGCTTTGCTGTATATACCTGCATTTAATCAAAACCTCCCCCCCCCTCCCCACGGCCATATTCTGCTAAGTTTCTCTACTCTTCTTTGTAACTGAGCCCCCCCCCCCCCCCCACCCCTCTAAAGACAACATAGTTGACATTATTTAATGTGTCACCGAGCCCATCTCCCCTCTCTCAGCTTGTTTCCAAACATTTTGTGAATGAACGCCTACATATAGTGCTAGTTCTTACACCCAATATGTTTGTATTCTCTAGTTAATTCGTGATATAGTTAATTGGATAAATATAAACAATTGCCTACATTTGATTGAATATTATTGAGATCTCAAGAATTTCCGACCTTGTTTTCCTAAGAAAACATGGCTCCCAAACTCCCACCGTCATGTGTTACTTGTCTTTTGTATTGTGTTTCTTATTTAAGTTTGTTCTTATTTTCTCTTTGTATTTTAATTTGTTTTACATGTATAATAGAGTTATTTTCCGTGTTGCTGAATCATATTGTATTATATCTATTTATGAGCAATGGTTGCATAAGTCATGTCTTGAGGCTGAGTGTCGTGTCGTGCCAAAATTAAAATGCATCACTTTCGAAAATGGGTAATGACTTAATAGCTTATCGCGCGACAATTGGTCTCTTCGGGAGGTGTTTCTACAGAGTAAAATCCTGTATCTCTTGTCTCGCCTATCTGTTCCGAGTACGGAGTTTGTTGCATTTTGGTGTTTTTAATCTAATTTATTTTACGATAAACTATTTTTACACAAACCCGTTTATATTATTCCTACTGATCTTGCAATCAGGCGATATAGAAACAAACCCAGGTCCCCCTAATCTTCCGGTACTAACTGTTGTACATAATAACGTCTGCGGTCTCTTGGCTAAACTTGATATAGTAAAAAACCAACTTATGCTCCTTTGACATCATCGCAATTACAGAGAGTCATTTAACATCTGTAACCACCAATGAAGATATACAACTACCTGGTTATCAAAACCCATTCAGACTTGAACGGCAGCAATCATGGGGTGGGGTATGTGTCTATGTCTCACAAACCGTCGCTGTAGTCCGTAGACCTGAATATGAGTCACCTGACCTCGAAATAATATGGATCGAAGTACTCGATAATCCCCGCAGTTTCATATGTACTATATATCGTCCACCAAATACAGCTGTTGATAAATGGGAATTACTCACCGAAAATATTCAGAACGTAAGAGATCTGAACCCTGAAAAGCATGTTCTTATTCTTGGTGATTTAAACGATGACCTGTTGAACCCTGCTAAATTTCATCTCCATGATTTAATAGCTTCTCTGGGTTTCGATCAGTTGATAAAGGAACCAACTCGCCCAGTCTCAAATTCGCTTTTAGACCCAATCATCACCAACATGTCTCAACTAGTGTCTGACAGTGGCATTTTATCTCCGTTCTGTAGCGATCATTCCCCCACGTTTATATTTTTAAAGTCACGCATTCCCAATCAAAAATCATATAAAAGAACGATATGGAATTATAACAATGCCGACTGGAATCGCTTCCGACACATCCTGCTAAATAGTGAATGGGGTGATTTGCAGGATACAAACAGCGTAGATACATGGTGCGAGTGTATCACGATAAACATAAAAAAAGCTGCTACCCTGTCTGTCCCAAACAAAGATGTCGTAATCCATCCAACTAACAAAGCTTGGGTAACAAATAAAATTAAACACGAAATGAGGATTAGGGAAAAACTTTTTAGAAAATCTAGAATATCGAAAAAAGATGTCGATATCCTACAGTTTAAAAAACAGAGAAATTTCGTTAACGCACTTGTTCGCTCCGCAAAAATTGAATTACAAACAAAAACAGCATAAAAAATTGAGACTGGTCGAGTTGGTTCAAAAGCCTGGTGGAAGTTATGCAAATCCTTCCTAAAAAATTCCAACTCCAATCTTAACTGCATACAGCCCCTCAAAAACCAAGATGATTCCATTTCGTACGAAAGCATTGACAAAGCCAATGTCTTAAATCAATTTTTCTGTAACATTTCCAACCTCGACGATGATAATACTCCACTACCCCATCAAACACCATACACTGACCATGCTCTGGACGAAATTACCATTTCTGAATCAGACGTTAACACTGTACTCTCAAACCTTGATCCCAATAAAGCACTAGGTCCTGACATGATAAGCCCAAGATGTTTGATGGAGGGAAAAACTATATTATCACCCATTCTATCCCGTTTCTTTAACCACTCCCTAAAAAATGCCATTTTCCCGGAAAGCTGGAAGATTGCTAATGTAACCCCTTTAAATAAAAAGGGTGACCGGGGAACGCCTTCTAACTATCGACCGATATCTCTTTTAAGTTGTTTAAGTAAAGTTATGGAGAGAACTGTTTTTAATCATATTTATAACCAATTCAAAAATCATATCACCCCTAATCAATCTGGCTTTCTCCCCTCTAATTCAAGTCACACAGCTACGAGATCTCTATTTCCAAATAGCAAAGGCACTAGACGATCAAAAAGAAGTTTTGTTTTTATTTTTCGACATCTCTAAAGCTTTCGATCACGTTTGGCATCGTGGCCTTCTATATAAATTGAATCTTTTCGGAATTTCGGGACACATTTTAGATTGGTTTAGAAGCTACATTACTAAACGTTGCCAACGCGTAGTTATCGATGGAACCGAATCAAATGTATTAAATATAAGGGCAGGTGTACCTCAAGGCTCAGTCCTCGGCCCCCTATTATTCCTGCTTTACATAAATGATCTCCCTGAAAATATTCTAAACAACATTCGCATGTTTGCAGATGATACTTGTCTCTATGTAATCTCCGAGAATCTTCAAAACAATCTTCCCTCAATTAACCACGATCTGATAGCCTTATCTGAGTGGGCACAAACTTGGCTTGTTAATTTTAATTCAGATAAGACCATTTATCTAACTATATCTCTCCGCACAAACCCATCTACGCTCCCGATTACTTTCCAGGGTTCCGATCTCGAGCGTTCCTCAAAACATAAGCATTTTGGGATAATTTTTAATACTAAAGCCAATTGGCGCGACCATATAGATTATATAATCAACAATGCTCTGAAAAAGTTATCTATGTTTAAAGGTCTAAAGTATATATTAAATCGAAAATGTTTAGAAATCATGTACAAGAGTTTTATCCGACCTTGTCTAGAATATGCGGATATTGTATGGGACAATCTTGATCAATTATCCATTAATAGGCTTGAAAATTTACAGAAAGATGCTCTAAGAGTCATTACAGGTCTTACCTGCAGTGCTTCTTTAGAAAAATTATATAGTGAATCAGGTTTCACCCAATTGTCTACCAGACGGAAAACACATCGTTTATGTATGCTTTACAAAATTCTCCACGGAACATCTCCGCAGTCCTTATCTGATCATCTCCCCCAAACTACACACGAACGAAACCCATACAATATCCGCTACCCAAATTTATTTACACCCTTTCAATGTAGAACAGAATTATTCCGAAGATCATTTTATCCGTCAACTATCCGCGATTGGAACGCCCTACCTACTACTGTTACAAACCAACCAACTTTCTCATCTTTTAAAAAACATTTGGAGTCTTTAGACCACATTCCCACCCCACCAGATTGGTATTATGTCGGCCAACGTAGTATAAACATCATACTCTGCCGCTTACGTAACCATTGTAGCAGCCTCAAAAAAGATCTTTTCGACAATTTCATTTCTGTCTCACCCAAATGCAGTTGTGGTTACCACGAAGAGACCGCCGACCATTATTTACTTCATTGTCCACTATTTAATGATCAAAGAACAACCTTGAAAGCAGATCTAGAAAATCTAAACACATCTTGGGAATTGACAGATTATGATACTAATGTATTGTTATCTGGTGATCCCAGACAATCTACTTACAAAAATACTGAAATGCAAAAAGCTCTATGTAAGTATATTTCGAACACAAATCGTTTCTAGTTACGCCTGTCTTTGTTTTACCTTTCGTTACCATTTTACTGAATTTCCAAAATATATACCTGACTCTCGGAGGGACCAATTGACATCAGCCTAAAGGAAATACCAACAACACGGACGTGCAATCAGCTACATATAATTATGACATCTATAAATTTACAACAATAGTATGTTCATTATTATGTATTTATTCCATATTATGTTAATTGACTGTATTATCATCTTTGTAAGGAGACACACTAACAAGCTTTGGCTTATAGCGCTCCTGTCAAAAAATAAATTGATTTAAACCAAATATATAGTTTTGGTAAAAACATTAGAATCCTACATGGTATTTTTTAATCTATATTTGATGATCTGTCAGTGAATGTAACAAATTTTAAACAAAATCTTATTCTGATGAAGTCTTTGGTGCTGAAAGCAAATAAAATCACAAATGTGATTGAGATATTAATATTTGCAGGGATTGAAAAGGGGATTTAGAATCTAATGTTTAGTCGATTATCAATATACTGTTTTTATTAGACAAGAAAACTTTCCCTGTGCCCATGTTTTAGTGTTCATAAATAAACATACTTGTCATCTATGCAATACATGGTCAGAAAAAAGTAAAAAAAAATGCTTTAAAACATAACTAATTATTTTAATATAAACCTTATAACACAAATTTGGCAACAGGTGGAATGAAGCCAACTATGTTTTATAATATATTTAATGGGATGGGCCGAAACCCTAATGACGTCACTTAAACAATGATGTGATATTTGAAGGAGTCTGACTTTGTAGTGACCACTTTGTTAAGCCCTTTGTATGACTTCTCACCTATAATTCTGTGCAGGCTAATTCCCATGGATGATTTTATCCCTTCTATGACAACATTAAGCAATCGGCCTATAGATGCTCAAATTGAGCAAATGCTGACAAAATTGCAATACTTATAAATCCTGTGTTGGATTAACTTGGATTCTTTTTAATACCCTTCAAACAAGTTTGAGAGGTAGAAGAAGTTGACAGGACGAGAACAAAATAACATCTGTAAATAGCAATAAAAAAAAAGGGGGGGATATAAAAAAAGATACTTTGTAAAATAGAAACGGTTTCTTTTTACTACTTTTTATACGATTAATTTACATTTAGATTGCCGATTAGAAAGGCAATATGACAGGGTTATTTCATACTTTTTATATTTCTAGATTTTCTTTCTGTAGATTTCAGACTCTTTGGCAATTCAAGAATCCACTGAATGTAAAAGAATGAAAGTCCAGAAACATCATTTAAACTTTCTCAGTCTGATAAGTTGAAATATAGAGCAGTTCGTTGCAAGAACGTGGTTCCATCAACCCAAAAATCCAACTTTTTTCATAGATTGATATTTCACACTGCGTTTCCAGATTTATTTATTTTTTGTCAGCCAATACCCGACAGCTCTTCCAGGTCGATCAAGTGAAAAAGCCACTAACATTTTTTTTCAAATTTGTTGGAGACAAAGTCTAACTTGGTCAAGTCAAATGCGTAAACACCAAGCAGGTACATGTATGTTTATAGAGACTATTGTATGTGCATCAGAAAATGCCACTTGACTAAGAGACAATTCACCAATGCAGACTGATCCACATGTGATATGATTGTAGCAATGGAGAAAGCTCTTTCTTCAGGTCATGTTGTAACATGGCCAAGTTTTATCTTATCATATAACAAAAAGACATGAGTGAATAAAAATAGACAACATCAAACGTCTTGATCAATAAGGCAAGTGTAGGAGATTAGGAAATAAAAAAACAAATGGGATTGACTTTCACACGATCATTATTGCCAACAAGAGACGACCGAGAAATGGCTGGCACACAGTTAATGTGCTCACGTAAACCACAAGGAATCGGTCGATGGTTTGCCAGAGACGTTGGAGGAAATCAATGTTAAACAGTAAACGTCAAGCAAGCTTCACCAGCGGACACCACCCATCAACCCACACAAATCAAACTGTTTATCAAACCAATACATAAATAGCTCTAACAATGTACCTCAAGACTTGATTCTATAAATAAGCCCACTGGAAGAAAAATAGAAAGCAGAATCTATCATGAAATTAATCAAAAAGACCTTTCAAGCTTTGATGATTTTAAAATGCCTTTTGCCGTAATTACTTCCTTTTGTAACATTTCTAACCATGATGCAACAACAGAAGATTGTGGTTATTTTTATCAGAAGAGCCATTCAAACAGGAAATCGAGGAAATTAGAGAAACACTTGACCATACTGGACTGTAGTTATTAGGTTGGTTATATATAATACATTATTTATATCCCTCATATTGATGTTCAAAGAAAGTAAATCAGGATCATACAACATATGTTAAATCTTTGGAACTAATTATTTATCAACCATGAAATAAAAACCCATTATTTAAATGACTTTTTATCTTTGATGGGGAAGGGAGTACTTGAAAAATTATGCTGGAAAAATATTTTTAGTACCTTGTGGATTTTTTTTTGACTCAAATGTATCTATTAAATAGCAGGGAGTAAAATGAACAGAATATTTACCTGGTTATTTATATGTTTTCTCATTTAAACATCAACTTGTTTGTAAGAAATGACCAATGAATGTTTCTTGTGTTCTGATGGGGGTTACATGGAAAAGATAACTCAAAGTGACTAGCTGACCTTTTGAGTGAAAAACATGTATTTTGATTCTGAAGTTTCACGAAAAATATATCTAGATTTAAATTGAGATTTATTTCTATTATCAAAAAAAAAAAAAATACATTCAAAGAACAAAAGCGGACAATATAGCAATTTTTTAATGATTGTTTCCAGTTTTTTTAGTCATAATTAGAAGTAGAAGTTTTGTGCCATATTGTTTAACAGAGGAATTTAAAGAATATTCCAAAGAGATAAAATTTGAATTTCTCTGTGAAACAAAATGGAACATAACTTTTATCCAGGCTCATTATTTAGATGTTAAACACAGTAGGGAAGCTCTTTTATATGATGTTTGTGAAGACGATGAAATTCTATGCTGCATCGTTTGTTTGTTGGAAATGATCGATGGCTGTCTCCGATGTTCTGATCGATGTTACAAGGCCCCCAAAAGGACTCTCTAACCCATCCGCCTAAAACACATTCCTTTCACATATTGTCTTAGAAACGATGTCACAAAAACTGTTGTCATAGTAACCAATTGATGTTGCAATTTCCCACCTCGTTTATTCTGAAAGATATTCATAATATGATATGTTTTCAAATGTATTTACTTGATTGATGTTGTAACAGGTCTTTTTAAGATTTATTAAATGCAGTGTTAGCATTTTGGCTTGCTGGCAATTATAAATGATTTGCTTAACGCTTTCAAATTATTGATCAGAAAGAAACGGATATGGGCTAGGAGTGGAATAGAGCAGCATGTAGTGTTATATGTCTCTCTGTTTAAAAATTTCCAAATTTAAAACACACAGACAAAAGGAATACGTCCTGAGACAAAAAGAAGACTCCAAAATGTTTCTATTGTTTCATAAAATAAATTGTTTTCTTCGTAAAGTTTTTATTAGCAAAAAGTACTACAAGACAGAACACAGCTAACAGCCTCTGCGAACCCATTGATTTAATCGTTTATATTTCTGTAATTAGGCATTTTAATGTATATGACCAAATATATTATTATCCAACAAAATTTGCAAAGAATTATATTTCTAGCTTTTATTAATAGCATAACAATTTGAAAACTGATATCTCTTCAATTAAATATTGTCCTTGACATTTCAACATTTTTATTAGCTGATAGATATTTGAAATCAACACCTGTCAATCAGAACTAACAATCCGTCCAATTTGCTGAGCTCTGAGATGAGAATCAAATTCAAGACCACACTCCACCTGTAATATCAGGATAACTCCCTGTAGAAAATGTGTGTGTGTACAAAGATGGGATCAATGTTGAAATGTCAGCCTATTATTACTGGTTATAGACGGACATTTATAAAGCCTGTTTCTGGAGCTGTGAGTTGACTTGGAATCTACTCCTGTGTAAATGATGATAATTGGTGTGATGGTAATGTCAATATACTCCCCCCCCCATAGTGCAGTCTGTACCGGGACATCTCATTAAAACCAGAGCCACACAACACCTCTATTAAGCCAGTCCATCTGATTGATGATTTGAAATTTTATTGGCTTTGGGGTTTTGTATGGTCTAACAATAACTGTGCATCAATAGGTGGTTTGAAAATTTCATTGTGTAAAAAGCTAGATCAAAGAAGATATACAATGACCTTCACAGCTTACACAGAAAATTTACTGCAATCTTTCCCAAATATTTTACGAGAGCCTTAATGTCTCAGCCGGTTAGAGTGATCAGGGCCTGATCCACATGTAGGCTGATTTGAACCCCATATATGGGTTTTGGGCGCCCAAACAAGGGAAAGAGAAACAACATTGTTGTAAGTATTGAATACAAGTGAAAATTGCTCTGAAAAGTATTCAAGACATAAATATTAGAGAGTTATAAGGCAGAAATGATTGATTATAGCATACGTTGGTTCTCTCCATGTATTGCTCAGAGACCCTAGGGCGTTATTGGGTGGAATGGTCAACTTTTTGTCGTAGATTATGCCATGGTGATAGTTCCTTTGTTCGATGGATAAGGCGCGGGATCAAATTCTACCAAATAAAAATTGAAACATTGCTCAATGGATTGTCTTTGGATCGTGTATATGGAAGAGTTGTCAGGTACTCACCGTGGGTCCAGGGTTACCTCCAGGCAAAATACCCAGTTTCTTCCCACATTAAAGCTGACAACACCGCCATATAACGGAAATAATCTTGAGTGTTGTGAAAAATATCAATCAATATGTTAATGGTTTCAGGAAATTCTTTGACCAGATCATCCATTACAATGAATTTGTTAGTTGGTGACTGAAACAAACTTTATAACTGACAGAACACATGAACTTAAGAAAAGTACAAAAATTAAACCTTTAAATACTAATTAATGAAGGTTTCCAGTTATACTGTCTGTTTTATTAGGGAAAGAAAAGAGCGTTTTTTCTGCTAGACTTAACTTTAGAATTTTTTTCATGTTTTTTTAAAATTTAATTGTTAAAGAGGATGGAACAGAACTTTTATCGATTCTCATTATTGAGATGTTTTCTGCGTTTAGACACAGTAGGGAAGCTCTTTTATAAGTCTGTGATTAATTACATTTTCCTGTAGGAGACGATGAAATTCTTCTCCACGTTAGTTTGTTTGTTAGAAATGGCCAATAACTCTCTCCATCATTCTGATGTTACAATGAAATCCAAAGGTGCTCTCTAGGCTCAAAAACACATTTCTCTCACATGCTCTCTTTCTGTGATGTCATAAGTAGTTGTCATAGCAACAAATCCCAATCTACCACCACATATATTTCAACACATATTTATTTCTTCGTAAATGTTTTTAGCTCAGACAAGCAGCTCTATAAGTCACTCTGTCTGTGGGAATGTCAAATATCGATGTTAGCAGTACTGTTAAAACAACAACGGTTACCCAGTAGTGCTTTCAGTAACCAGTTGGTACTAAACAACAAACCGAACACGATTAACCGATTTTAACCGGGCTTTACACTTCTGTACAGCTGACTTTTTGTTGTTTCATTTGAAACTATATCTCTCACAATCCCCCCCCCCCAGAAAAAAAGATATGATTGTGAGAAAGTGTTTATTATAAAAGTTTCACCCAATCACTTTCCAAACACATTATTAATGTTATTTTTTTTCTAAAGAACTGTTGGTAGCTTGAATGTGTGTAGGTTGTTTGTTAGGCTACAATGTAATTCACTTTCAAAGACTGTTAAATGGCATTAAATTGCTGTCTTCTCTTTCAAAATGGATACAATGCCAATCAGCAAACACATCTTCTATTTTAAAGTTTAAATCTCTGCAAAGCAAGTATTTAAATCAGCTTAAAAGCATTTTTCTGTGCTAAGATAGATAAGGTTATACATGCTTAGGAATACATACCAAAACAGCTGTTTGTTTTATTGTTAAGTGGCAATGTCAAAATGAGAGGTTTTAAATTGCAGAGCAAACAAGCTGTGCTCACTGTTAAGAAGACTACATCTACATGCACTGCATATTTTTAGTTCCCTCAATCTTATTTGCTGACCTCGGGTTTAGTGGGAGAGAATGGTATAAAAATCTTCTATTTTGCATTTTTTGGTAACATGACTGATAAGATATTTTAGATGAATGAAAAAATACAGAAATTTTGCAGTTAATATCCATATATTTAAAGGCCCACTTGCCGCCGTAGCCTGTTTAAATTTGCTAAGAAAACCAATTTACATGAGCTTAGTACGACTAATACCACTAAACTTAAACATAGGACACATAGAACATGTCTAGTTAGCTTTATAATGTAGAAATGGGGTGAAAAACAAACGAAGAATCGAAGCCTGTTTACAACAACAACGATCAGTGTCGGTCAACTTTCGTGTTGGGTTACCCTCATTTCAGGCCTTTTTATCTGTCGTTTACACTCAAACAATTACCAGCAGGCTTTTCCAGTCGCTGTTAACCGATCGTCAGTCTGTATTTCTCAGATAAATAGGCCTACGTAAAATTACACTGTGCCGTTAGTTCACTCACTCGACTGAAACATAAAATCGCCAATAGGGGGCAGATCGGTTTGTTTACGTTCCGGGTACGTAACAATTCAAATTTTCAAATTCAAATTAAAAATACAAAGTGACGTCCAAACTTTTAAATTTTGGTAAAAATAGAAAGTGCCTAACTGATATTGTCTGGGAAAAATACAGAATACGGTCTTTCTTTTTTAATGTCAACAATATTCCTGATTTTCGCGGCAAGTGTGCTTTTAAAGAAAATGGAAATATTCATATACTAAATTCTGTATTGATTGCAGACCTACCATTCCCCTGTGGGTAATTCTGCGATTGTTTTTCAAATAAATTGCTTGTGAAAAATTCACATTTTCTTTTAGCTTCTGTTAAGATTACCTAGAAGTGATTAGGTCTTTGTCTTCAATTTCTTAGAAGAGGCAGCAACCGTGATATCTAATAATCTAAGGGTATTTAATTTTAGTGTAAATAAGTTTGAATTCAAGGACAGCCTCCTAACTTTGGTTTTACAGCTTTGTGTTTCATTTTGGTAAAAGAAACATTTCATTACCAGATACTTTAAAATGGGCTCTTATGTTATCTTAACATCTTCAATAATTGTTAGAATTTGGTGGATTTAGATGGACTGGCAGGTATCACAATGGTATTGAGGTTAAACTCCCAACTGATTTGCTCGTTTAGGTGTTTATGGACTTTACTACTATTAAAGAATTGATGGCTAGAAACTTAAATTCTTTTAAAAGAGTTGATTTAACACTTCTTAATGCTGTGGAAGCTATTGACTTGTCCTCCAATGTTATAGCTATTGAGAGGAGAGAGATCAAGGTTTATGTTCAGGGGCATGTATTTAAGTCTGAAGACAAAGTATAAATTCCATGTTTCTTGAAGCCCATTGACCTGTGAATTGATTTGTTGCCACTAGGGTGGTTGTTGAGATGCTGTTGAAGTGCTGCGAGAAATATTACCCAGCTGTTTCAGAGAACAGTTGAGCCGACATTTAACCTGTTGTTGGCTGCTATAAATCCACACAATAATGTAGGTGTAGAGAAACAGGTGTTTACTTCTATCTCATTATTCACCTGGGGCTGTATTTAAACCAGGTAATAGTTTAATATTTAATGCTAATAGATTCCTTAACAACCTGTCAGCATTTTTTCTAATCGACTTTCTCCAACAGAAGGTAAAGATGACAATACAATAAAATGGTAACTAAAAGAATTAATCTGAATAACTATGTTTAAGTTTTCTATTTCATTTTTTCCCTCATTTTTTAACTTTGGTTTTGGTGTAGCTATAGAAATAAGAAATCTATCAATAAAATATTCTTAGAGGCAACAAGTTAAATTCGAATTCCGTGTGGTCTCCGTGGTTCAGTAGACATTAACGCCTTTCATCGTAGATATTGGAATGGTTACCAGGCATAACCAGGCCTTCAAAACTGAGACTAGCCATGTCATGTCAGTGGAATTGATCTGTGCTGTAAAATAGAAATCAATCATTTTTCAGATATGGAATTAAATTATTATTTACATTAATTATCTTTTATATTTATTAATTTTTTTTATTGAAAACATTTTCTTGACTACTATGAAATACTCGGCTAAATTATACTATAGTCTGAAAAAACACTAGTGCTTGATTGAATACACTGTCACTTGAACAGTATATAAATAAGACTAGACTGCGATGTATGATACACTGTAACAATTCTTCAGATCGAGTCTGTCAGATCAAATAAAAATTGTAAAAAAGTTCTGGATAGATTTTTCATTCGGTCACCGTATGTGGAAGAATTGGCAGGTACAGGCCATAGAATTTCGGTATCAGTCAGAAACATTGAATCGGTTCCGTGTATTGAAATGCTGGGAACCAATCGGTACCGATGCTAGTTTCGTTATATATAAATATACATGTACTGGCTTTCATGATGGGTAACAGTTTTTCGTTTCTGTAGGCTACCGGAACCGATCGTTACCGTGAAATCCTATGGCCTGACGTACTCGCCGAAGGTTATGTAATGTAATGTAATGCTTTATTTATTTTTCGAGGATGACCCACAGCCCAAAGGCCACGAGGGGATCTCCTCAACAAAATACAATATATACATACACAAACAGATACAACATAATCAACTAAATAAAGTAGCAAATAAAAGATCACTTAAATTGCATAAGTATGTACAGATTAATTGTTAGTATTGCCACCAGAAGAAAATCGGTTTGACTCTTTAATGAACTGGTGAACACTACTAAAAACAAGAAAATTAGTTTTAGTTTCAAAACTTTGAGAGCCAAAAAGTAAAATATTACAAATATGTTTGGAGCAACTTGGTATAAAGATGGTTTGGTGAACACCAGGTGCAATTGTCTGAAAAATTGAGTGCAGCATCCGCTTCCTATGAGCGGCATATTTGGGACATTCTAGCAAGAAATGTTGTCTAGTTTCTGAAGACGTTCGACAGGTCTGGCATAGTTGATCTTCTGTGATATTAAATTTGAATAAATCCGCTTGTAAAGCACTTAAACCCATCCTCATCCTACAGTGAAGTACTGAAGAATAGTTGTCAAAAGAATTATAAAGTTTAATGAGGCCGTCCTTTTTTGTCAAAGTCGGATATAAAAATCTTTTGAAACTGTTCAAAGATAACGACCGTGCGTGGCATGGAAGTTTATTCCATTCTTTGACCGATGATGGGAAGAAAGACGAGTAATACAATTGGGTTCTACTCTGTAAGGTACGAATATTATAACGGTTACGCAAACCATAACCGCCGTCTAAATCTCCATATCGAAAGGGTACATATTGTTGTAAATAAGTCGGCGTCAAAAAATTAATGATTTTGTACAGTAGTATCAATTTATGTGACTTGCGCCTTTCCGACAATGGTTGCCAATTTAACTCCTCCATAAGTGACTTGTATGGAGTTCGACGCAGCCCACCTGTACACATTAAAGCTGCCCGTCGCTGGATTTTTTCAATTTTACCTGATAAGGCTACCGAACAATTGTCATAAAGGATATCTCCGTATTCAAGAGAAGACCTAACCGTACTGTTGTATACGTTTTGGAGGCACTTTCTCGGGAGAACCTTTCTTGCACGAAAAATAACACTTAATTTTTTATTGCACTGGTTAACAATCAGTCGAATATGTTCGTCCCATTTACCATTACTCTGGAGAACAATTCCAAGATGTTTGTGGGAAGTCACATTTTTCACCAGATTGTCATCCAAATACAGCTTGAGTTGGCGAGAATGTGGTTTTAAGGTAAATAATAAAGATACTGTTTTTTGTGCATTAAATGTTACCATCCATTGTGAGGCCCACGATGACAATCGATTTAAGTGACAATCGAAGGTTGAGGGTTTCCTCCGGACAATGAGCCTAGTTTCCGCACCCACTAAACCTGGCTAAGTGAAATAATCTTGAGTGTGGCGTAAAACATCAATTAAATCGAGTCAGACAATTTTAGATTATTTCAGATATATCAAATTTCCTTGAAACTGCTTATGTTCCATTCTTGAAATGGTAAGTCTTGGTAGGCTTAGCTATTATCCCAGTATGATAGAGCAGTATTGTTTTAACTGGACTGTTGAGGGATGGGCGATGTGTAGAGTTTTATCTCTCCTCTGACAGACACCAGATCTAACTGTCTTATAAATCATCATTACCCCAGAGAATAAAGGGACTTTTACTGGACACCAAATGACCCTGTCAGCTTCAATATTACCAGGGAATTATGTAAAATACCAGCTGGCCTGATCAATCAAACCTTGTCTCTATAATCAACCTACAGTAAATCAGCCTTGCCCCTAATTCTGATATTCATACATTGTGCTTATTGATTTTTCACTTTCCTTTCATGATTATTTCCCTTTGACCAATAAGGTCTTTTCTGCATTATCAACTGTGTGCAGCTAATATTGTAGTTCTTATCAAAATAAAAAGAGAAAATATTTTGACTGTCCATCATCTGACAACTTGGAGCAAAGATGCAAAACAGATCTCAGTATCTACAATGCTTTATACTTTACTTTGAAAATACGGCTTTATGTTGGGTTTTTGCCCATTGACACTACATTAACATAGACCTACATCTCCAAAATTGATATGAACTTGATTTGGCAATTTTCACTGCATTTGGCAGCTGATGTTACTTTAAGTAACAAACCAAGGTGAAGGTCGTCCCTCTGTCAGTATGACTTTATTTTCGAAAATGATCCAAGACCTAAACACTAAAAAAAAAACACCCAACCTTTCATAGCTGAATTTTGAAATGCTTTTTAAAAAAAATTTAGCCTGAAAGACTTAGACGATATAGGGTCAATCAAAGTTTTATCAAATATTATCTTTCTTACTGGCCGGGAGACTGTTTCATAAAGTGGCGTAGTGTAAGTTTTCACTTAACTGTCATAAGAACGTATCTCTACAGTAAGGCTTCCCATGGCATTTACGTAAAAACTTACGAGCTACACATCTTTGTGAAACAGGCTCCTGGCTGTGAATTTTACTGGGAGTTATTTTTGTTTATGGAAATACTCAGACTGCAAATTCTCTCAAGGTGCCCTTTTCTGGTATAACATGTATGCTTATAAAGATAAAGGCTTGGGCAAAGTTATCTTTAATAGTGGTGTGTCATGACTTGTCAAACGCCACACAGTCCACTGCAGACATATTTGGGACTTGACATTTTTTGTATTTAACTTGTTGATGTCATGCAAGTCTTTTCCTTTTATTGTTGCAGGTTCCGAGAAGCAGAAAGTGTTGTTATTGACAGTTCCCAAGTTCAGTTCGACCTGCAGCTGTATATTGGTCAATCTCCGAACATTAGAGTGCCAGCCAATCCATTTCGGAAGTGAATTTGATGCAGACGAAGAAATCAGTCCACAGCCAATCAAATAACTTCACAGAGAACTTGGGGCTCTGGGGACAACAGACAAACTGGCTTAGAGGTCGCTCCAAGATAATTGTACAGGCAATTTCATCGCTCTTGTTATAAATGTACCGGTTGAAAATTGTTCGACCCTGTTTGGGGTTGGGTTCATAGCAATTTCTTACGATATTTACTTGTAGTTTTGTCAGATGAAGCGAGCAACAAGTTATTACTAAATTTATCAACAAGCGGGGTCAACCATGGTGAATTGCTTTCACTTTTTGTGGAAATTCTTCTTTCTAAACTTAAAAAAAAGTTCATTTTATTCGTATAAACGCCTAGTTACGTTTCCTTAGTGAAACACAGATCGCTTACTAATGGCAGATAACTAATGGTACAAATGAATAGAGACCTCCACAAGAAACCTTTCGGATCTAAATTTGTGAAAGGATTGCTGGTAAAAACATCAAACTCTCATACCAAGGTCCTGATTTGTCATTAAACTTAGATGAATGAAATAGAAAGAGATTGGTAGAAGTAATTATTCCCTGTGTTCTGTAAGATGAAATCCAATCTGACCAATTCTGCCTTCTCGGTTTCACTTTATTGGCTTGTCTTGGAATCAACTTGATCAATCTGTGTGGTGACATATTAAACTCTTCAGTTCTTTAGATCAGGGGTAAAAAAGGGGGAATTAGGTAAAGCTTACACAAGAGGAAATTTTTGACCTGGCGTCAGAACTGAAGTCCTTAACTGTGCATGGTATTTGTAATATCCTCCTGATACAATATTTGGTCTGTGTATTACTCTTGAAATGAAATTTGATTTCGGACTTTATTTTTGGTCGCGTACATAATTAAATAAGTTGAGAATAAGAAACCTTAATTCACATATTGGAAAAGGTATTTGTATATGGATTGACTTACCAGAATGCTGTGGTGTTAGGGCTTGACCTAGCTGAGGGGGCAGATTTTTTATGTTAGATTTTCAACATCATTCGGATTGATTTAAACCCCAGTCTCATTGATTGAATTCTCATCCCACTCAGGCCAAATAAAAATGGAAAAAAATCTGAGTTGCCAGGTAGTCTCCAGTCCTCGGCTGTGCCCTAAAATTTTTGAACAAAAAATATGATATATCTACTCTTGCATTCATGTCTGTTTTCTGAATATTTCATTAAAAACACGCAAAATTTCTGATGTAAAAAATTCTAAATTGAGATTTAAAGTAGAAGTCTTCCATCGAGCTATTTTCTAAAAAGGTTTGTGTAATAAATATTCATGGCAAACAAATAGATCTATTTTTTTTCAAAACTGGTTTGTCGTGACGAAGTCATTTATATCTGATGGAGCACACTGGGTAGAATCCTTGAAGCTATTCAGGTTGGATCGGTTGGCAGAGTGATCGTCTCTCACTCAGTCACACGCCTTCCATCGATGGGTTGGCAGATTGATCGTCTCTCACTCAGTCACACGCCTTCCATCGATGGGTTGGCAGAGTGATAGTCTCTCGCTCAGTCACACGCCTTCCATCGATGGGTTGGCAGAGTGATCGTCTCTCACTCAGCCACACGCCTTCCATCTATGGGTTGCTGGGACTCATTTTTTTCATCTTCTTTAGTCCCGAAGTGATCTAGCTGATAGACAGTATTAAGGATTGATTGATTGATGTTTTACACAAGTATTTAAACTTCAAGGGACCATGTTTAAATACCATTGACCTGTGAGAAGACTGGCAGCTATGAATTGAGCTCAACACCATAACCTTTTTATGGAACTAACCTTGTGATTGGATTTCTGTTTGAAATTCTGTTAACTGGATCAAGATTTGTCAATAAAAGTAGAATGAAAACATCACCCCCATCCCCACCCATAAAAACAAAACAAAAAACGATTTTTTAAAAAGAAGTTTCTTATAAGAAAAAAGGTTTAAAAAAAGAGAAAAGTCTTAAAAGAGAAACAATTTTTCTCCTGGCTTTAGAACGAATGTATTTGCCGGTGTTCTTTGGGATCTCCTCGTGTATGAGGTTTTGTCCAAACCCTTGGCTTTACGTTTGCTCTGAACGTAAGATTCTTGGTGTGAAATTAATCCGATAATATAAAAAATGACATTGAAAAAAGTCAAATTAGATGATTGAAACCTTCTTCTAAGATAATCCTCTTTGGTTGCTGGAATTGATTTTAAGATTTTAAATAAAGTGGTTGTATTTGGGCTTTCGCACTCAAATCTATTGAAACAAATGTTTTCCGAGCGGGTTCAGTTAAAACTTCGGATGAAAAAGGTACACATTATAACTTCAAGCATTGACTTTCCAAGTTATTTTTACAAAGACATTTGGTGATATCATCTTGGAGAAAACTGGCTTGTGATACATGAGTCGGTCTTCTTTCCACCTTTGGATGGTTATTTGGGTAATTATGAACAAACTTCTATGGCAATCAGAATAAAGACTTGTAGATTGTGTTTTGGGAACAGTTTTTGTTCGTTGGAATCTGTTTTTATAAGTAGGTTATATTCGATACATTAAGTTGTCACTGAATCCATTTCAGAGATGACTGACAGGGACACAGCTTATACTGCTTCCGGATATGATTGTAATTTAGAGATCGATCACAACTTGTGACATTATCTGCACGAGAATTTATCCTTCAAACAGGGTGTTGTATTTAGAACAACAAACTGATATGTGCTTGGATATTGTTAGATACATAAGCAGAAGTTAGTACTAAGTCTGATACCAAGCTGTGACACTCTCGAAATTGCATTTACTTCCTTTTAAATTTCAGTCTAACCCTCCCTTTAAAATCGTTGGTGCCGCTTTTAATTTGTTAAATACAGTCCAATTCAATATTTATCCCAAATTCAAGATGGCAACACATTCCATCCACTTAATACAGTTACTCGTCTGACAGAAAGATTTACGTGATATAGGTTATTGATGAGTTGTCTGGGATATCTCTCTCCTCCACAATACATTACAATCCCTTTAGACAAATCCCCATAGAACCAACTTTGTCTGCAGCCAATGTCTACCCTGTCGCATGGTGTTAGATTTCAGTATTGGACTGCTGATCACTGTGTCCTGTCATTGAACTCTATACAGACTTAATTTGTGTCTGCCGAAACCGGACTTAATAGTCATCGTTTTGGAACCCACAAAATGCTGTGAGTAGAATTAACGATCGAGAAAAGCAGCATTTTTACATTTACGAGTAAAATACAATAAGAAGTGTGAAAGGGTAATGTACATTTATACGGTGGTTTAAAAAAAAAATTCCCGACTATTTTAATTTTGTCCGTTATTATCATAGATCTATGTATCTATGGTCCCTATGGGTTACTGGCTTAACTAATGTTTTTGTTTTATTTCAACGGCAATCCCTTAGTTTTTGAAGGCATCAATTAGCTTATTAAGCTATTAATTACATGGATGGTCAATAATAATGCGTAAGTTTGAGCACGATCAGGTAAAAACCGTTGAAGATATCGTGTCCACAAGATGCGGGACCGGCGGACGGAAGGAAGGGCACATCTCTATTGGCGGGGGACAAAACAGTTCTTACTATTTTTTACTCGATGGCCGTATGGGATGAACTTCCCAGGAACCCGCCAAAGGTCGGGGGTTTCCTTCGGGTAAAGAGCCGGGTTTCCTCAACCACTAAACCTGGCAACCTCGCCAGGTAAGTAAAATAATTTTGAATCAATCAATGAATCAATCTGCCAGAACAAAAATACCTCTAAAATTAAGACATTACAGAGAAGTAAGTTGTATAATCTTTGCAAAACTGACTTTCAGGGACCTGTCTTACAAAGCTGGCGTGAAGATGCGCATAGGCCAACAACATGTACCAGTTGCGACTAGGGTGTAAGTTCGCATAGTTTCAACACTGATTGACATGACATACGTAACTTATGCCTGGTTTGTAAAGACAGGGCCCTGGTGATGCCTTCATTATTTCTTATTAGAATGGAACCTACGTATACAGTGAGTTTCAAACAGTTCATCTTATATAGATCTTGAACAAAAAAGTAATAAACTTAGCACGAAAAAATATGTTGTATAAAATGTATTGAGAAGCCCAACAAAGAGAGATACAAAATGTCAAAGCTATGAAAGGATGAATATAAAACAACGGTTACAAAATGTGATATTATTCATGTAAATGATAGTGGACGGTCAGTTGTGTTTACTTAGTTTGATAAAACAGAGATGAGATATTGTGATAGCCGATGTATTTTGAGAGACCTGTTGCCCTTTGTCTTCTTTTCCTGCGCTGTCTGTTTCTCTTTTTCTTTTTCTGAACTTGTACTGTATTTTTCTGTCTAAAGATTTCTAAAACAAACCAAGAGCCAAATTTATAATGACTGAAAACTATCAAATCTATATACTTTATAAAGCTCAAACTGAATTGATCAACATATTAACATATTTTTCTGACTGGGTTCTAATCTGACCGTATTGGGTGATGATGACCAGCCACTGGCGGATAGTACGGGGATTTACTGCGATAGAGAACGGTATCCTCTCGTTTATGGCAACGCCGTGTTTAAAGTGAAACATTCTTGAATGGCAATCAATCAAACAATTAATTAAATTTGAACGAAGCAGTCAGTTCGCTATGAAGTAAACTATGTTAAATAAGACAGGCGACAAACCATTTGAGACTTAAGTCACACATTGCCACATTTCTACGCTCAAATAAAAGATATTGTGTGGTTAAATATATCCATAAAACACTCACTGTTCACTTTGTACTTTAACACAAGTCCAGCCAAGTACATTTTCATCACTGTAAATGCCCAAGAATCGTCATCGTCATTTGTATTGTTAATTTCGGATCCTCCATAATGACCAATGTTTGTCCTGTCAGATGTGGATGTCCCGGCTCTATGGGCTGTCATATATAGGCTCCTTAAATGGTAAAATGGGGCGTGGTCAGAATCAACTAAATGTGTTCCATTGTACATCATGGAATCTTCGTCGAGGGTATCATTGGTTGAAAATTGACCATCAGTTTCTTTAGCTGTATGTCGGAGCATGAAAGTTACGCAAAAAAATCATCTACGCCGCTTTGTGAAACAGGCCCCAGGAGCCTGTTTCACAAAACGGCGTAGATGTATTTTTTGCGTAACTTTCTTACTAACATACCTGTACAGTATGGGTTGCTATGGCAGTTACGTAAAAACTTACGCTACGCCGCTTTGTGAAACAGACTCCAGGGCCCTGTCTTACAAAGCTAGCGTAAGTTAGGTCGAACGTAAATCACTGTTAAAACTATAGGAACTTACGCCCAAGTCGCAACTGGTCCATGTTGTAGGTCCATGCGAAACTTTACGCCAGCTTCGTAAGACAGGGCCCAGGGCCCTGTCTTACAAAGCTAGCGTAAGTTGCGTCGGACGTAAATCAGTGTTGAAGCTATAGGAACTTACGCCCTAGTCGCAACTGGTCCATGTTGTAGGCCTATGCGCAACTTTACGCCAGCTTCGTAAGACAGGGCCCTAAGCGGTAGACCAGTCGGAACTCCCTTCGGCTATCTTCGCTCTCTATCGGTCGGCTTTGACACGCACGTACTCCCCGAAGTTTCAGAGTGAGCGGTAGACCCTACAAAAGGTCTGTCTATTTATAACTCCATATTTGCAAAAAATTGTAGAAAGAGACCGATATAATATTGTCACAGATTGTGTCTGAACGAATGAAATAATGCAAAAACATATGGCGTGAAAAGGGAGTTCGGCGGAATAGATCCTTTCCGTTAAAGGCCCACTTGCCGCCGTAGCCTGTTTACATTTGCTAAGAAAACCAATTTACATGAGCTTACTACGACTAATACCACTAAACTTAAACATAGGACACATAAAACATGTCTAGTTAGCTTTAGACTGTAAAAATGGGGTGAAAAACAAACGAAGAATCGAAGCCTGATTACAACAACAACGATCAGTGTCGGTCAACTTTCGTGTTGGATTACCCGCCTTTCAGGCCTTTGTATCTGTGGTTTACACTCAAACAATTATCAGCAGGCTTTTCCAGTCGCTGTTAACCGATCGTCAGTCTGTATTTCTCAGATAAATAGGCCTACGTAAAATTACACTGTGCCGTTAGTTCACTCACTCGACTGAAACATAAAATCGCCAATAGGGGGCAGATCGGTTTGTTTACGTTCCGGGTACGTAACAATTCAAATTTTCAAATTCAAATTAAAAATACAAAGTGACGTCCAAACTTTTAAATTTTGGTAAAAGTAGAAAGTTCCTAACTTATATTGTCTGGGAAAATTACAGAATACGGTCTTTCTTTTTTAATGTAAACAATATTCCTGATTTTCGCGGCAAGTGTGCCTTTAAGAATTTGCTTAGATGACGTTGTTCGAATTGTATGGTATTGACCATCATTTCTCTGTTGCAGGTGCTGTGACACGCATCTATCGCAGTACAGACAGCTATCTCGGTGTCATTTTGCCGGACACCGAGGCTCCTTCGCAAACGCCAATCCTTAAACCGAAAGGGTGTATATCAATGAACTATATACGTCGAAGGGCTACGTTACATTGGTTAGATTGGATCGGGAGTGCTAAATTCGCCGTCATAACAGTGGGATGTTGTCGTTTTGTACAATTTTATGACATCACGAATGAACGGTCAAACTTGACGTCTCAAGAGTGATTTGTCATCATGTTATGACGTTAATAAAGCAGCAATCGAGTTAGGCCTCATGACATTCGCTTTCAGTCCATTTGTAGGGTCCGATCAGTTAGTCATCTCATAATCATGGCGGCGATCGTTGTACGTCAAATGCCATGCGACAACCATTCCCCGTATATATCATTGGTCTACATATGTTTCAAGTCTAAATGGAAGGCCGTGTATGATGGACCAGTCCAATGCCACTTACAACATTCTGTAATTTGCAGTTCAGTCCCTCTGTTGGCCTATATTTTTGTCCAGATCCCCTCCCTGCTACTGATTTGTGTCAACATAACAATCGAATTTGAACTACTTTTTGGTGCACTCATTGGTTAGACCAATATTTGATTTATTAGAATATGACTTTTTAAATTCCTCTCTTGTTAACACTATGCGAGTGCAGAAACAAAATATGATGATGATAAACCTGGTCATACATTTTTATATATATAAAAAAAGAATTATAAAGTATAAACAATTGATCGCCCGAATAAGGACAATATCATCATCATATGGACTGAATAAGGATCCTCATTAAACGTTTTTCAAACATTTCTACACCCTTAACATTTACAGCTCATGTGAAGTGTAAAGAAAGCGAAAATAGCAACATCCATAAAATATGGCTTGAAATGATTGCGTAACAGTAAATATCTAATTTTAACTTTCTGACAAAATGCTGCTTTTTATAAGTTCTCAATTCATTAGAGGTAGCAAACTTAATATCCAAGGGCGATTGAACTTCCAAAGTAAAAAGTCTTGGATCTATTGTTAATCTGTGTCAGCCTTCCAGCTATGACTTGGTGACCTTATTGCAGTTTGTTAATAATAAGTATTTGATAACCAAATAATAATTTAAGGGTGTATTGCTGCAGTCCGGAGAGTCCTGCTGGACTGTGTGCAATTTGGAGCTGTGGACATATAATACTATATTTACTTGACATGAACGACATAAATTAGCTTTTTGAGGCTAACAAATCTCCAATTTTTGAGTAGCTTATGACGTCAAATGTGAGGCAGATTTTCCCATATATATTACCCTTGGCATTTCAACATTTATTAGCTGAGATATATTTGAAATAAACACCTGTCAATCAGAAATAACAATCTGTCCAATTTACTGAGCTCTGAGATGAGAATCAAATTCAAGACCACACTCCACCTGTAATATCAGGATAACTCCCTGTAGTAAATGTGTTTGTGTACAAAGATGGGATAAGGACAAAACAAATTCAGACGGTCTCCAGAAACAAATGAATTTGAAGTGACAGTGGGCTGCCAAAATGTTGATATTTTGGCGTAACAACAGAATGTTGAAATTATCGGCTACTTAACTCAAGACATATAATTCAGAAGCTTTTTAGTGCGTCTAGTCTTGAGACTGCATGCTAAAGTATTGTTTTGAACTAACTTTGGCTTAAAATGAATGAAAAATTTTGTTTACTTTTCGAACACTATTTCGGTTTGTATAGGAAACATACTGTATAGATTTTCCTCATTCCAACGCCAATCATTTAGTTTTTCGATGGCCATCAAAGCCGTTTACTGTTGTGCAGATCAGCAATTATGAAAAAGGTGTGAATTTTGGCTTTTTCAACATGTTTTACTTTTCTTGTATTTTTGCCGATAAAAAGTGCATCTAGCTAACCTTTATCCAAAAGCCAACACTATTGCAAATAGATCAATAGTTGACATATATCCGCCATCCAAAACGCCAACACAATGTTAACACTTAAAACATGCTATAACAGAAACTTCCACCAAGAAAATACATTTGAAATCAAATCACGTTATGAATATCTGTTGAAATAGATGAGGTGGTAGATTGGGAATGATTTGGTTGCTATGACAACTAGTTGTTATGATGTCATAGGAAGAGAACATGAGAAAGAAATGTGTTTTAGGCGGAGAGGTTAGCGAGCCCCTTTGGGTTTCCTTGTAACATCAATCAAAAACATCGGAGACAGTTATTGGCCATTTCTAACAAACCAACTAGCGTGGCGTAGAATTCCATTGTCTCCTACAGGAAAATGTAATCAATCACAGACTTCATATAAAAGAGCTTCCCTGGTGTGTCTAAATGTGGAAAACATCTCAATAATGAGACAGCTATTCTGTCCATGTTCAGACCTTGTCGCTCAATACGTATATTTGTCTGAATAGAATTCCCAACGGAAGTAAAATGTTGTTTTCTTTGCTGGCAATTTTGGATGTATCGTAATTTAATGGACTAAGGAACTCGTTGGGTAATTTTCTCAAGAACTGTTAACTATGACTTATTTGTTGATTCAACTTTCTAAATAAGGCCGTTTAAGTTAGAAAACTGTCTTATCCTTTGTTTATCTATCAAAATCAAATTTACTTAACCCGAGGATATTCAATTATTGTAGGAGGATAATATAAACAGGATTGTCATTTTACAAATAGAAATATAATAATTTATTATATAGTAAAACCAATAGCTATAGGCCATGTATACTCAGTTAAAGTCAAGTGTTTCAGCTACAAAACTCTTCTATTGCACAGCTATTAAAGAATTAACATGAGATACAGTTGTATATGTGATCTTACCAAAGTACCAAATACAGGCAAATTGAGGGTGCACACTTGGCTGTACTTGTATATCTGAAAGACATCACTTGTTGATCCACTGAATAGCTTAGCAAAATGCGTTAGCAAAATAACTCCGAATAAATTCAACATACGCATATTGACAATCTCAATATTTCGACAAAGATATATTTGTCATCTTCAGGTTCCTCCCCGACCCAGTTTTTAGACAAAAAAATGACATATTAGTACGGTACTCAATGTAAAACACCAG
The DNA here is from genome assembly GCA_963971465.1 of Lepidochitona cinerea. NCBI lineage: Eukaryota > Metazoa > Mollusca > Polyplacophora > Chitonida > Tonicellidae > Lepidochitona > Lepidochitona cinerea. The sequence goes on along the minus strand of OZ020551.1, from coordinate 48,591,266 downwards.
ACTTGTATGTGGACGGTCCCATAACTATAAGGCATTTAGCCATCTGTCCTACAGGTATTGTTCTGGCAATTTTATCATCCTAACAAATTGAATACTGGCTAAGGCAGTCGTTGAACATGCTGTCATCTGTATTCAGTCTTGTTGGCTTCACACAAATTGAATTATGCAATTCTATGACTACATGTATGTATTTTTACTGACAGTCTTGTCCCTCGAGAAATATCGGGTTTGAGAAATTCCAGTACAAGAGGCTGTATTCAATTATGGGGGTCTTGACTTAAGTTATTGGATTACAAAAAGACACAAACCAAAACCAGAGTATTTAGATGAGTTATATAACACCCCTTGTCAAAATGTCAATATTTTTCTTATTGTATACAAAAGTTGATCTTCAGTTTGCTTCTGTTTGTTTAAATGACAAATATGACAGACATCCCATTATCAGAGGCTTTGACATAAGATAACAGTTAAATTACATCTTCTCCTGAATGTTTGGGCTGACATATCCAACACTGGCTAATAATTTGATTAATTCTCCCTCAGTTTACAAACAGCTTAAAAGATCATAGGGTGTAATTGAAAGAATGGGCTTGGATTTGAATGTTGGATTTACTATACATAATTGGGCTATAAAAGCTACATGTATCCAAACAATTTTGTTGATACATCAAGGACACCGGCACAATGCAAAAACCTTTTTTACTGTCAATAAATGTCAGACAATGTAAAGCAAGAACTTAATACGACAATCAAGGCTTACATCCAGTTACCCAGTCTTATTTCTAAAGCCGGGTGTTTGACATAACTGCCTATTATTTTGACCTTTAAACCTATGACCTTTATTTCATTACCGGTAAATGCTAACTTTATAATTACTTTCATATACAAACAAATTAGGGAGGTCATTTTTATATTTGTTTAAGAATAGTACAAGGTATTGCTTAAGATGGGTGAAGGATTATTTTAGGAACAAGTGAATTGAACATATTTTATTGCATAAGTAAAGTAAGGGGATTGGGAACAAGTTCCAAAAACTTACAAAGTCCCTTTCCCTAGTACAGAAAATTGAACGTTCAATAACATAGTTGTATAATTTAAAGTCTTACTTCCACTTAAGAAAATCTATACAGACATTGTGTTTACATGTATATACAGGTCTCATCACGATAGTGAAAATGACAGAATTCTAATCTAAATATCGTGTTTAGTAAATTTAAAATGGAGTTTCGGTGTAAAAAGAACAATTGAGTGTTTGGTTTCGGCTTGACAAACTAGATCACTCTTAAAATCATGTTCAGCTTTGGCGAAAAATTCTATGAACTATAGTTCACTTATACGATTAGACTAAATCCCTCTTAAAATTCACAATTCTATGAACTATCGTTTACCCTGGATCACCTAGACGATTAGATACAACATTGCAGATTAAACTACTTTCGGAAATTCATCTATTATATTTTTATCAGTTTTATTAAATATTTCAAATAGCTGTTATTATTCCAGTATCACAAATTATCACAAATTTGTCAAGGACATTAGTTTCCTCAATGACATTTATTTTCCCTGGTAAACGCTAAATTGATAAAAGAAAATCTTCAATGACGAAGGGTTTCGATTAGGTTACATTATAAAAGTACAATGTTATTGATTTTAACTCTCGGTTCGGCGACAGAAATATTAGAATAAAGACATCCTTAATGTTCAATACAGGGGAAGTAAACTGTGGTATTAGCTTTATGTTCAATTTAAAATCAATAAGATGTATAACCAGAATTCTATGAATGGGGAAGTGTAAAATGTTGCATTACCCCATATTCAGGGCACTGACACCTTCAGCCTGCCTATACTACATTATGTGACGGTTATGCACGGTAGATTTTGAAACGGTCAACGGTTGTACAAAAAAACTGGTATTACCTATTGAGTTATGCATACAAACTTGAGGAGATTTACAGTTCAACAGAACCATACATTACATCGGCACATGTGTTGAGTGTATAACAAATAAATGGCAGACATACATCTATGGAATATAATCAAGCCCTCCTCCGTTAATATGTGACTGACAAAAACAAAAGCCCTGACGATTTCTTGCGAATTTTTTTCAAAGAAAATCGACCTTCAGCTGGAATTATATTCTTGTTTTTTTATATTGCGCATTCATGTTCCTTCGTTAACATGACAATTATTTTTATCTCACCATCTCATCACAATTCTGCCTAATGAAACATTTGTTCCACCATAGTCTTATGTTCAAACCAAATTTTGGCCCAACAAGAAAAATTGATTATGCCTGTTGTGGAGAGCTTACTTTGACAAATTATCAAGAGAGATGACCCAGCTCAACTTGACACAGAAAGATTGCATGTTAGCTAAATATATTCCTGGAAGAGAATATCTATTTTCCCTATCTACATGATTTGTGTGAAACAATTACGGTGAACACGCCAAGGTATTGTTTTCTATCTGATAACATCTCAGGTAACAATGTCATTTATCAGATAGTCTGTCAGATCTCCATCCATTAACAACTACCCCATTAAGGAGGTGGGCAATCATACAATACTATCTAACCATTAACAACTACCCCATCAAGGAGGTGGACAATCATACAATACTATCTAACCATGAACAACTACCCCATCAAGGAGGTGGGCAATCATACAATACTATCTAACCATGAACAACTACCCCATTAAGGAGGTGGGCAATCATACAATTCTATCTAACCAAGCCATCAGTAGTGAAAATTGAGAAACAAAGATACAACTGATAGGAAATATTCTCAGAATGATTCTATGTCAGATTTGAAACCTTTTCTAAGATAGCTGAGAAGTATTAAATAGAACAAGCATTTTGTAGATATTGGCTCTCTACAAGGGTTCAGATAAGTTAATTGATGGATGGAGTTCAGGACGAATGTGTTTAATATCCACTCCATTACCAGCATACTCAGAAAATGGATTAATAAAAGAAGAACCATTATAAAGAAAATGTTCCGTTCTTGGGACTTTGCTGAGTGATAAAGTTTTCTATTCCAAAAAATATGACAATAATATGATTTTTATTTCAACAGTTTATTTTTCAGAGACTTGTTAGAATGATTGATGTTTTACACTGCTCTCAAGATTATTTCACTGATATGCCAGAGGTTGGTGGGCAGAAAACTGAACCCTTGCCCGTAGGAAACGCCTGACCTTCGGCGAGTACCTGACAACTCTTCTACATACGGTGATCAACTGAAAATTCCACTCAACCAAAAAGAAACTATACAGAGGACAGCAAAAACAGTATATTCAAATCAAGTGTTCAAAAACTTAATGTGATTTTACCTATTATATATTATGAAAACATTGTGGTTGCTTCCGTGGGGATGAAACTAAGGTTTAAAGTAACTTTATGAAGACATTGTGGTTGTTCCTGTGGGGATGAAACTAAGGCTTAAAGTAACCTTATGAAGACATTGTGGTTGTTGCTGTGGGAATGAAACTAAGGCTTAAAGTAACTTTATGAAGACATTATGGTGGCTCCAGTGGGGAATGAAACTAAGGCTTAAAGTAACTTTATGAAGACATTGTGGTGGCTCCAGTGGGGATGAAACTAAGGCTTAAAGTAACTTTATGAAGACATTGTGGTGGCTCCAGTGGGGAATGAAACTAAGGCTTAAAGTAACTTTATGAAGACATTGTGGTTGCTCCAGTGGGGATGAAACTAAGGCTTAAAGTAACTTTATGAAGACATTGTGGTGGCTCCAGTGGGGATGAAACTAAGGGTTAAAGTAACCTTATGAAGACATTATGGTGGTTCCAATGGGGAATGAAACTAAGGCTTAAAGTAACTTTATGAAGACATTATGGTTGTTCCTGTGGGGATGAAACTAAGGGTTAAAAAAACTTTATGAAGACATTGTGGTTGCTCCTTTGGGGGTGAAACTAAGGGTCAAAGTAACCTTATGAAGACATTGTGGTTGTTCCAGTGGGGATGAAACTAAGGCTTAAAGTAACTTTATGAAGACATTGTGGTGGCTCCAGTGGGGAATGAAACTAAGGCTTAAAGTAACTTTATGAAGACATTGTGGTTGTTCCTGTGGGGATGAAACTAAGGGTTAAAGTAACCTTATGAAGGCATTGTGGTTGTTCCTGTGGGGATGAAACTAAGGGTTAAAGTAACCTTATGAAGACATTGTGGTGGCTCCAGTGGGGAATGAAACTAAGGCTTAAAGTAACTTTATGAAGACATTGTGGTGGCTCCAGTGGGGAATGAAACTAAGGCTTAAAGTAACTTTATGAAGACATTGTGGTGGCTCCAGTGGGGATGAAACTAAGGGTTAAAGTAACCTTATGAAGACATTGTGGTTGTTCCTGTGGGGATGAAACTAAGGCTTAAAGTAACTTTATGAAGACATTGTGGTGGCTCCAGTGGGGATGAAACTAAGGGTTAAAGTAACCTTATGAAGACATTGTGGTTGTTCCAGTGGGGATGAAACTAAGGCTTAAAGTAACTTTATGAAGACATTGTGGTGGCTCCAGTGGGGAATGAAACTAAGGCTTAAAGTAACTTTATGAAGACATTGTGGTTGTTCCTGTGGGGATGAAACTAAGGGTTAAAGTAACCTTATGAAGGCATTGTGGTTGTTCCTGTGGGGATGAAACTAAGGGTTAAAGTAACCTTATGAAGACATTGTGGTGGCTCCAGTGGGGAATGAAACTAAGGCTTAAAGTAACTTTATGAAGACATTGTGGTGGCTCCAGTGGGGATGAAACTAAGGGTTAAAGTAACCTTATGAAGACATTGTGGTTGTTCCTGTGGGGATGAAACTAAGGCTTAAAGTAACTTTATGAAGACATTGTGGAGGCTCCAGTGGGGATGAAACTAAGGGTTAAAGTAACCTTATGAAGGCATTGTGGTTGTTTCTGTGGGGATGAAACTAAGGCTTAAAGTAACTTTATGAAGACATTGTGGTTGCTCCAGTGGGGATGAAACTAAGGCTTAAAGTAACTTTCTGAAGACATTGTGGTGGCTCCAGTGGGGATGAAACTAAGGGTTAAAGTAACCTTATGAAGACATTATGGTGGTTCCAATGGGGAATGAAACTAAGGCTTAAAGTAACTTTATGAAGACATTATGGTTGTTCCTGTGGGGATGAAACTAAGGGTTAAAGTAACCTTATGAAGACATTGTGGTTGTTCCTGTGGGGATGAAACTAAGGGTTAAAGTAACCTTATGAAGACATTGTGGTTGTTCCAGTGGGGATGAAACTAAGGCTTAAAGTAACTTTATGAAGACATTGTGGTGGCTCCAGTGGGGAATGAAACTAAGGCTTAAAGTAACTTTATGAAGACATTGTGGTTGTTCCTGTGGGGATGAAACTAAGGGTTAAAGTAACCTTATGAAGGCATTGTGGTTGTTCCTGTGGGGATGAAACTAAGGGTTAAAGTAACCTTATGAAGACATTGTGGTGGCTCCAGTGGGGAATGAAACTAAGGCTTAAAGTAACTTTATGAAGACATTGTGGTGGCTCCAGTGGGGATGAAACTAAGGGTTAAAGTAACTTTATGAAGACATTGTGGTTGTTCCTGTGGGGATGAAACTAAGGCTTAAAGTAACTTTATGAAGACATTGTGGTTGTTCCTGTGGGGATGAAACTAAGGCTTAAAGTAACTTTATGAAGACATTGTGGTTGTTCCTGTGGGGATGAAACTAAGGCTTAAAGTAACCTTATGAAGGCATTGTGGTTGTTCCTGTGGGGATGAAACTAAGGCTTAAAGTAACTTTATGAAGACATTGTTAAAGATTTAGAAATATATGATTTTGGTAAACCACATTAAAATCCTACATGGCAATTTTTTAAGTCCTATTTGATGATCTGTCAGTGAATGTAACAAATTTTTAACAAAATCTTATTCTGATGAAGTCTTTGGCGCTGAAAATAATGAAACCACAAATACATGTATGATTGGGATATTATATTTGCAGATATTGAAATGAGGATTTAGAATCCAAGGTTTAGTTGATTATCAATACACTTTTTTTTGACAAGACGATTTTCCTTATGCCTGTGTGTTTTAGTGTTCATAAATAAACATAATTGTCATCTATTCATAACTGTTCTCACAGTGTCAATTTAGCTTTGTCTGAAACAAGTAAAAACAAGTAAAACAAAAATTGGCAACAGGTGGAATGAATACAACTATGTTTTATATAATATATTTATTTAATGGGATGGGCCGAAACCCTAATGACGTCACTTAAACAATGATGTGATATTTGAAGGAGTCTGACTTTGTAGTGACCACTTTGTTAAGCCCTTTGTATGACGGCTCACCTATAATTCTGTGCAGGCTAATTCCCATGGATGATTTTATCCCTTCTATGACACCATAAAGCAATCAGCCTATATATGCTCAAATTGGGCAAATGCTGACAAGATTGCAATACTTATAAATCCTGTGTTGGATTAACTTGGATTTCTTTATCCTTCAAGCAAGTTTGAGAGAAAGAAGAAGTTGACAGGACATGAGAACAAAATAACATCTGTGATGGCAATAGAAAAAAGGGTTAAAATATAGAAAAAAGATAATTTGTAAAATGGAAACGGTTTCTTTTTACTACTTGTTATACGATTAATTTACATTTAGATTGTCGATTAGAAAGGCAATATGACACAGCTATTTCATACTTTTTATGTTTCCAGATTTTCTGTCTCTTTGGCAATTCAAGAATCCACTGAAAGTAATAGAATAAATTCCAGAAACATCATTTAAACTTTCTCAGTCGGATAAGTTGAAAAAGCCAAAAAATCCAACTTTTTTCATAGATGGATATTTTACGCTGTACTCAAGAGTATTGCACTTGGCGGCGTTTCCAGATTTATTTATTTTTGTCAGCCAATACCCGACAGCTCTTCCAGGTCGAAAATCCATTTGTCAGAAGATGAAGTCTAACTTGGTCAAGTCAAATGCGTAAGCACCAAGCAGGTATATGTATGTTTATAGAGACTATTGTTTGTGCATCAGAAAATGCCACTTGACTAAGAGACAATTCACCAATGCAGACTGACCCACATGTGATATGATTATATCAATGGAATAAGCTCTTTCTGCAGGTCATGTTGTAACATGGCCAAGTTTTATCTCATCATATAACAAAAAGACATGACTGAATAAAAATAGAAAACATCAAACGTCTTGATCAATAAGGCAAGTGTAGGAGATTAGGAAACAAAAACCCAAATGGGATTGACTTTCACACGATCATTATTGCCAACAAGAGATGACCGAGAAATGGCTGGCACACAGTTAATGTGCTCACGTAAACCACAAGGAATCGGTCGATGGTTTGCCAGAGACGTTGGAGGAAATCAATGTTAAAGAATAAATGTCAAGCAAGCTTCGCTAGCGGACAACACCCATCAACCCACACAAATCAAACTGTTGATCAAATCAAGACATAAATAGCTCTAACAATGTACCTTAAGACTTGACTCTATAAATAAGTCCAATGGAAGAAAATAGAAAGCAGAATCTATCATGAAATGAATTAAAACGATCTTTCGGGCTTCGGGATTTTAAAATGCCTTTTTTGATAATTACTTCCTTTCGTAAAATTCTTAACCATGATGCAACAGCAGAAGATAGTGATTATTTTCTTCAGAAGAGCAATTCAAATATGAAATTGTGGAAATTACAGAAACACTTGACTATAATGGACTGTAGTTATTAGGGTGGTTATATATAATACATTATTAATATCCCTCTTATTGATGTTCAAAGAAAGTAAAACAGGATCATACAACAGAAGTTAAATCTTTGGAAAATAATTATTTATCAATCATGAAATAAAATACCACAATTAAATGATTGTATATCCTTTGTGAGGAAGGGAGTACTTGACACAAACTAATGCTGGGTGAATGAAGCTAACCAAAATAACTTCCAAGTTCCAACACTATTTTGTAGAACAATTGTTACCTTCATTTTGATTTGGACAGCTTCTGTTACTTAAAGAATTCTACTTTTCTTACCCAGTTTTAATATCTATATTTTCCCTGTTTTAATATTGTTGACAAATTACTGTAGTATTTTTTAGGGTTTTCAGATTTTTGTCATGTTACTTTTAATTAAATCATAAAAGCTGTTTCATTTTGAATTTATAATGAAAACTTTAACTGACATATTGGATTCTGAAGTGTTATTAAAAGCATATATATATTTGATAGATTTAATTTGGAGAGTTATTTCCATTATCAAAATAACAAGATACATTAAAAACGAAAGCGGAAAATATATCAACAATATATATTTTTTAATGCTTGCTTCCAGTTTTTTTAGTCATAATGGGATATAAAAGTGAAGTCCTGTGCCATATTCTTTAACAGAGAAATTCAAACAATATTCCAAACAGATAAAATTTGAATTTCTCTGTATTACAAAATGGAAGATAACTTTTATCCAGGCTCATTATTGAGATGTTAAACAGTAAGGGAAGCTCTTTTATATGATGTTTGTGAAGACGATGAAATTCTACACTGCATCGTTTGTTTGTTGGAAATGATCGATGGCTGTCTCCGATGTTCTGATTAATGTTACAAGGTACCCAAAGGGGCTCAAACCCATCCGCCTAAAACACGTTCCTTTCACATATTGTCTTCGAAACGATGTCACAAAAACTGTTGTCATAGCAACCAATTGATGTTGCAATTTCCCACCTCGTCTATTCAGAAAGATGTTCATAACATAACCTGTTTCCGCATGTATTTACTTGTAACAGTTGTTTTTAAGGTTTAATGCAGTGTTAGCATTTTGGCTTGCTGACAATTATAAATGATTGGCATAACGCTATCAAATTTGGATTGATCAGAAAGAAACAGATGAGGACAAGGCGTGGAATAGAGCAACATGTAGTGTTATATGTCTTCACCTGGTTAAATATTTCCAAATTTAAAATATACAGACAAAAGGAATACCTTCTGAGATAAAAAGAAGGTATCAAGACAGTCTCCCAAAAATTTCTATTGTTTGGTAAAATTAATTGTTAACTTCGTAAATTTTGCTTTAGCCGAAAGTACTACAAGATAGAACCCAGTGATTTAATCCCTTATATTTCTGTAATTAAGCGTTTTAATGTATATCACCAAATATATTATTATCCAACAAAATTCACAAAGAATTAAATTTCAAGCTTTCATTAATAGCATAACAATTTGAAAACTGATATCTCTTCAATTAACTATTGTCCTTGACATTTCATCATTTATTAGCTGAGAGATATTTGAAATCAACACTTGTCATTCAGAAATAACAATCTGTCCAATTTGCTGAGCTCTGAGATGGGAATTAAATTCAAGACCACACTTCACCTGTAATATCAGGATAACCTCCTGTAGAAAATGTGTGTGTGTACAAAGATGGGATCAATGTTGAAATGTCAGCCTATTATTACTGGTTATAGACGGACATTTATAGGGCCTAAAGCCTGTTTCTGGATCTGTGAGTTGACTTGGAATTTGCTCCTGTATAAATTATGATAATTGGTGAAATGTTAATGTCAATATGCTCCCCCTTATAGTGTAGTCTGTACCGGGACACCTCATTAAAACCAGAGTCCCACAATACCTCCATTAAGTCAGTCCCCCCTGAGTGATTTTTTGAAATTTTATTGGCTTTGGGGTTTCTGTATAGTCTTTTTTAATTGGAGAATTATTCCAATAACTGTGTATTCATAGGTGATGTGAAAGTTTCATAGTTCCTGAACAGTTGTGTAAAAAACTACATGTAGATCTATAGGAAGATATACAATGACCTTCAAAAACTTACAACGTACATTCACTGCAATCTTTCCTCCAATATTTTATGAGGGCCTCAATGGCTAAGTTGGTTAGAGTGATAGTCCCTTTGTTCGACATAGGCCTTCCATGGATGAGGCACGGGATCGAATCCTACTCAGACCAAATAAAAATTGAAACATTGCTAAGTGGATTTTCTTTGGATCACGTATATGGAAGAGTTGTCAGGTACTCACCGTAGGTCCAGGGTTACCTCCGGGCAAAATGTCAAGTTTCTTCCCACACTAAAGCTGGCAACATCGCCATATAAGTGAAATAATCTGGAGTGTGGTGTAAAACATTAATCAATATGTTAATGGTTTCAGGAAATTCTGTGACCAGATCATCCATTACAATGAATTTGTATAACCTACTATAGTCCATTCAGCTGTCAGTTTGTAACTGAAACAAACTTTATAACTGACATAACTCATGGACTTAAGAAAAGTGCAAAACTGAAACCTTTAATTACTCTTTAATGAAGGTTTCCAGTTATATTGTTTGTTTTATTGGGGAAAGAAAGGGGCATTTTTTCTTCTAGACTTCACTTTTTTAAAAATGTCATTGTTAAAGAGGATGGAACAGAACTTTTAGCGATTCTCATTATTGAGATGTTTTCCACACTTAGACACACCAGGGAAGCTCTTTTATATGAAGTCTGTGATTGATTACATTTTCCTGTAGGATACAATGGAATTCTACTCCACGTTAGTTGCTTTGTTAGAAATGGCCAATGGCTGTCTCCATCATTCTGATGTTACTATGAAACCGTTACCCAATTCCAAAGGTGCTCTTAAACATCAGAAACACATTTATCTCACATGCTCTCTTTCTGTGGTGTCATAAGTAGTTGTCATAGCAACAAATCCCAATCTACCACCACATATATTTCAACACAGTTGGTACTAAACAAGGAACAGAACACCATTAACCGATTTTTACCTGTTTTGGCATTAGGTCATTTTTAATCCCGGAAAATCCGCTTTTCTTGACTTTTTTTTAAGTAACTCAAATTGTTAAAGTGGCATGAGCTGCCGAAATTCACACTTTTTCATACTTTCTAATCGTCACGACAGTAAAAATCTTCGAAGGCCATCGAAAAACTAATTGATTGGCGTTGGAATGAGGAAAATCCATACAGTATGTGAGCTATACGAACCGGAATAGTGTTCGAAAAGTAAACAAAATTTAAATAACCGGGACGACCATTCATTCATTCTGTTTCAACGTCAAAATATCAACATTTTGGCAGCTCATGTCACTTTAACAATTTTCAATACAGTTAGCACACAAATAAACCTGTCTCATTGATTAAATTCTCATCCCACTCAGGCCAAATAAAAATGGAAAAAATTCTGAGTTGCCAGGTAGTCCCCAGAGCTCAGTGGCTTCCTTTGGGCTGTCAATTTCTGTAAAGCTGAATGTTTTGTTGTTTCATATAAAAGTTTTTTTTCTCCCAAATCTTCAAGTATGCGATGCGGTATCCCCCACTCCAAAAAAAGATATGATCGTGAGAAGATGTTTTTTATAAATGTTTATAGTAGCTTGAATGTGTGTAGGTTGTTTGTTAGGCTACAATTTAATCCACTTTCAAAGACTGTTAAATGGTATTAAATTGCTTTTTTATCTTCTAAAATGGATACAATGCCAATCAGCAAACACATCTTCTATTTTAAAGGAGGGGAAATCTCTAGAAATACATAGGGATTATTGTCGATAACAACCTTCAAAGTACTTAAAACATTTCACGTCAATTACCTCCAGTGACCCCCAAGCTAATAAAAACAGACAGAAGTATGTCCCTTCAGTGGCTTATCTGTGTAGCCATTTTTCCGTTTTAGGATGACGTGATGTTGGTGTAGCTATTTTTAGATCAATAATGACGTATTTTTACCGCTCTCTAATGTATAATGGTAGATTTAGGTTAAAAAAAAATGGCGACAAACTTGAAGTGAGAAAATTGTCTCCGAATATATAGGTCAGTATGCAACCGCACGCCATTACTTAGCCAGCCATTGACTAAATTGCATCACATGACTACTCTATAACGCACTTAAATTTGTATTCAACAATAATTGGATAAAACTAATGAAAAAATGGTGGCGGCCTTGTGAATGGCCTATGGAGCTTATTTTCTATTGTAACGCCCCCTTTAAATTTCAATTATTCACTTACGAGGGGATAAAACATACATTGGACAGTTGTTTTGGACTAAATAAACTCTACTCTTTCCATCTAAACTAGTCTAAAGCTTAGATTTTCTTTCCCTTTAAAGTTTAAACCTCTGAAAGATCATAAAGCAAAATAAGTATTTAAATCACGTAAAAGCATTTTTTCTGTGCTAAGATAGATAAGGTTGTACATACTTAGCAATACATACCAAAACAGCTGTTTGTTTTATTGTTAAGTGGCTATGTCAAAATGAGATGTTTTAAATTGCAGAGCAAACAAGCTGTGTTCACTGTTAATGACTACATCTACATGTGCGTCATATTTTTAGTTTTCCTTTTTGTTGTAAAGTTCCCTCAATCGTACTTGCTGACCTCAGCCTCAGGTATAAAAATCTTCTAATTTGGATTTTTTGGTAACATGGCTGATGAGATATTTTAGGTTAACGAATAAATATAGAAATTTTGCAGTTAATATCCATATATTTCAAGAAAATAGAAATATTCATGAACTAAATTTTGTATTGATTGCAGACCTACCATTCCCCTGTGGGTAAATCTGCGATTGTTTTTCAAATGAATTGCTTGTGAAAAATTCACATTTTCTTTCAGCCTCTGCTAGGACCACATACCAGAAGCTGTTTACAATGTTGATTAGGTTTTTGTTTTCAATTCTTTACATGAGACAGCGAGGGTGATATCTAAGGGCATTTCATTTTAAAGGAAAAAGTTTGAATTTCAGGACAACCTCAAAACTCCGGTTTTACGGATTTGTATTTCAATTTGGTAAAAGCAACATTTCACAACTTTAAAATGGGCTCTTGCGTATGAATATGTATCTATCTACAATAATTATTAGGATCTCCACTGTTGAATAATATGGAATCGGTAAAGAATAGCCATTAATGAAACAGTCTTGATGGTGTGGAGGTCTTAAGTCTAATGTACACATTAGTAAAGATTTGGTGGATTTACATGTAGGTGGGCTGGCAGGTATCACAATGGTGTTGAGGGTAAACTCCCAACTGATTTGCTCCTTCAGGTGTTTATGGATTTTACCTTAGCTACTATTAAATAATTGATGGCTGGAAACTAAAATTCTTATCAAAACAGTTGATTTAACACTACTTAATGCTGTGAAAGCTATTGACTTGTCCTCCAATGTTATATCTATTGGGAGGAGAGAGATCAAGGTCTATGTTCAGGGGCATGTATTTAAGTCTGAAAACAAAGTATAAATTCCATGTTTCTTGAAGCCCATTGACATGTGAATTGATTTGTTGCCACTAGGGTGGTTGTTGGGTCGCTGTTGAAGTGCTGCGAGAAATATTACCCAGCTGTTTCAGAGAACAGTTGAGCCGACATTTAACCTGTTGTTGGCTGCTATAAATCCACACAATGATGTAGGTGTAGAGAAACAGGTGTTTACTTCTATCTCTTTATTCACCTGGGGCTGTATTTAAACCAGGTAATAGTTTAATATTTAATGCTAATAGATTTCTTAACAACCTGTCAGCATTTTTTCTAATCGACTGCCTCCAATAGCTGACAATACAATAAAATGGTAACAAAAATAATAAAAAGAATTAATCCGAATAACTATAATTGTTGCCTCATTTGTTTTAACCATTGGGTTTTGGTGTAGCTATATAACTCTACCAATAAGAAATCTTCTAAGGTGCAACAAGTTCAATTAGAATTCCTTGTGGTCTCCGTGGTTCAGTAGACGTTAACGTCTTTCATCGTAATTTTTGGAATGGTTACCAGGTATAACCAGGCCTCCCAAACTGAGCCTAGCCATGTCATGTCATGTCAGTGGAATTGATCTGTGCTGTAAAATAGAAATCAATCATTTTCTGATATTGAATTAAATTTTTATTTACATTATCTTTAAATTTAATGCACAGTTTGTTAATTTCTTGACTACTATGAAATAAATAATATTAATAAAAATACAATTATACTATAGTCTGAAAAAATACTAGTGCTTGATTCAATAGACTTGAACAGTATATAAATCAGACATAATTGATTGCGATGTCTGAATATTTGATGCATCATAACAATTCTTCAAATCGAGTTTGGCAGGGTTCGAATCACACTCAGACCAAATAAAAATTGGAAAAATTTCTGACTGGATTTTGCACTCGGTCGCTGTATGTGGAAGAGTTGCCAGGTACTCACAGAAGGTCCGCGGTTTCTTCCATGCAATGAGCCCCCCCCCACTAAACCTGGCAACACCGCCACATAACTGAAATAAAGTGCGGCATAAAACATCAATCAATCAATCAAATCGAGACAGACGATTTTAGATTATTTCAGATATATCAAATTTCCTTGAAACTGCTTATGTTTCATTCTTGAAATGGTAATCAATTTGACACTGTTAATCCGGTGAATCTAGTTGATGCCTACCCTGACAGATAAATTGAATAGGGTGTCTTGGTGGGCTTAGCTAATATCCCAGTATAATAGAACAGTATTGTTTTAACATGTCTCTGTATTGAGAGATGGGTGATGTGTAGAGTTTTATCTCTCCTCTGACAGACACCAGATCTAACTGTCTTATAAATCATCATTACCCCAGAGAATAAAGGGACTTTTACTGGACACCAAATGACCCTGTCAGGTTCAATATTAACAGGGAATAATTATGTAAAATACCAGCTTGCCTGATCAATCAAACCTTGTCTCTATAATCAACGTATAGTAAATCAGAATTCTGTCATTCATAGGTTGTGCTTATTGATTTTTCACTTTCCTTTCATGATTATCTCCCTTTGACCATAAACTTCTTGCCAACTTTATCAGCTGTATGGAGCTAATATTGTAGTTTTTATCAAAATAAAAAGAGCAACTATTTTGATGGTGTCCATCAACTGACGACTTGAAGCAAATAAACTGCTCGAGGAGATGCATTTTCAGATAGAAGCGTGATCACTGGTGGAATTTGAAAAAATGCTTTAGAAGACAACTGCAGTATTAACTCTACAATACTTTATACTTTACTTGAAAAATAACTCTTGGCAATAGTCTACAGAGTGCATTAAATTATACAACCCACATTTTGCTCAGTGTATTATATAGTGACCAGCCTTATGTTCAAAGTTTAAAGTGGCATGAGCGGTCAAAAAATCATACTTTTTCACAATATCAGATGAAGTAACAGTTTGTAGTGCATTGAAAAACTAAAGGATTTATGTTTAATTGAAACAAAAATGAGTTTATATATTATACATTTTTGGGTTTTGTTGGTTATTAAAACTACCATAATATAGCTCTACATCTCCAAAATTGGTATCACCTTAATTTGGCAAATTTCCCTATATTTGTAAGCTGATGCTACCCTTGATATTGAATCAAGGTGTATGCCATCCCTCTGTCAGTGTGACTTTTTTCGAAAAGTTCCTAGACCTAAACACTAAAAAATAAACCTTTCATAGCTGAATTTTTGAATACTTATTTTCGATGTTTTGGAGAGGATTTTTTTTATTTTTAGCCTGAAAGGCCTGAGGCGAAATCCCACTGCCATCAAATACAAAATTTACAGATTTCTGAGTGTTTTTTTCTTCTCTTTATGGCCGTATGTGGATGAGTTGCCAGGTACATGTACTTGCTGAAGTTCGGGGGGTTTTCTCCGGGCACAGATTCTGGTTTCCTTCCCAAATAAACCTGACAATGCCGCCACATACATAAAATAATCTTGAGTGCGGCATAAAACATCAATCAATCAAAGTCTTATCAAATATTATCTTTCCCACTGACCAGGAGCATGTTTCACAAAGTGGCGTAGCGTAAGTTTTTACTTAACTGCCATAGCGACGTATCTCTACAGTATGGGTTGCTATGGCATTTACGTAAAAACTTAGGCTCTGGGGCTTTGTGAAACAGGCTCCTGGCTGTGAATTTTACACAGAATTATTTTAGTTTATGGAAATACTCGGACTGCAAATTCTCTCAAGCTGCACTTTTCTAGTATTAGGCTACATATATGCTTATAAAGATAAAGGCTTTGACAAAGTTATCCTTAAATAGTGGTGTGTCGTGACTTGTCAAACGCCACACAGTCCACTGCTGACATATTTGGGACTTGACAGTTTGTGTATTTAACTTGTTGATGTCATGCAAGTGTTTTCCTTTTATTGCTGCAGGTTCCGAGAAGCAGAAAGTGTTGTTATTGACAGTTCCCAAGTTCAGTTCGACCTGCAGCTGTATATTGGTCAATCTCAGAACATTAGAGTGCCAGCCAATCCATTTCAGAAGTGAATTTGATGCAGACGAAGAAATCAGTCCACAGCCAATCAAATAACTTCACAGAGAACTTGGCACTCAGGGGACAACAGACAGACTGGCTAAAAGGTCGCTCCAAGATAATTGTATTTCAGTCCAACAAAGTCATTTACAGACAATTTCATCGCTCTTGTTAAAATGTACCGGTTGAAAATTGTTTGACCCTGTTTGGGGCTGAGTTCATCGCAATTTCTTACCATATTTACTTGTAGTTTTTTCACAGGAAGCGAGCAACTAAATTTTTATCAACAAGCGGGGTCAACCGTGGTGAATTTCTTTCACTTTTTCTTCTTTCTAAACTTCTTCTAAAAGTTCATTTTATTTGTAGAAAGGCCTAGTTACGTTTCCTTATTGAAACACAGCTCTCTCAATATTGGCAGCTAAATAATGGTACAAATGAATAGAGACCTCCACAAGAAACCTTTCGGATCTAAACTTGTGAAAGGATTGCTGGTAAAAAGTTCAATCTCTCTCATTCCAAGGTCCTGATTTGTCATTAAACTTAGATGAATGAAATAGAAAGAGATTGGTAGAAGTAATTATTCCCTGTGTTCCGTAAAGACGAAATCCAATCTAACCAATTCTGCTTACTCGGTTTCACTTTATTGGCTTGTCTTGGTATCAACTTGATCAATTTGTGTGGTGACATATTAAACTCTTCAGTTCTTTAGATCAAGGGGTAAAAAAGGGGGAATTAGTTAAAGCTTATACAAGAGGAAGTTTTTGGCCTGGCGTCAGAACTTAAGTCCTTAACTGTGTATGGTATTTGTAATATCCTCCTGATACAATATTTGGTCTATGTATTACTCTTGAAATAAAATTTGATTTCAGACTTGATTTTTAGGTGCATACATAATTAAATAAGTTAAGAAGATTATCCTTAATTCACATATTGGAAAAGGTATTTGTATATGGATTGACTTAGCAGAATACTGTGGTGTTTGGGCTTGACCTAGCTGAGGGGGCAGATTTTTTATGTTAGATACTCAACATCATACATATTGATTTTTTGGCTTCTGCTGTGCCCTAAAAATTACATGAACAAAAATGTCATATATCTACTCTTGCATTCACGTCTGTTTTCTGAATATTTCATTGAACGCACCCCAAATTTCTAATGTAAAAATTATACATTGAGATTTAAAGTAGAAGTCTTCCATCGAGCTATTTTCTATAAAGGTTTGTTTAATAAATATACATGACTAACAAATAAAACTATTTTTTTCAAAAACGGTTCGTTGTGATGAAGTCATTTATATCTGATGGAGCACACTGGGTAGAATCCTTGATGATATTCAGGTTGGATGGGTTGGCAGAGTGATAGTCTCTCACTCAGTCACACGCCTTCCATCGATGGGTTGCTGGGACTCATTTTTCATCTCCTTTACTCCCGAAGTGATCTGGCTGATAAACTGTATTAAGGATTGATTGATTGATCGGTTGATGTTTTACACATGTATTCAAACTTCAAGGGACCATGTTTAAATACCATTGACATCTGAGAAGACTCACAGCTAGAGAATAGTATAAATGAATAGAGCTCAACACCATAACCTTTGTATGGATCTAACCTAGGGATTGGATTTCTGTTAGAAATTCTGTCAACTGGATCAAGATTTGTCAATAAAAGTCAAATGAAAACATCTGAGAGAAATAATTATTATTTGAGGTATGCATAATTGAAAAATTCTACTAAGTATTGAGTTGTGTGGTTTATCTTGTAAGGTCACCTGTAGTTTATTGGCCTCTCTTGGTGTTAACTTGATCAATTTGTGTGATCAATTGAACTCTTGTCAGACCTAGCGACAGACCGTACGTAATCGATGTGAGTCGAAACCTCCACAAGAACTAAACTTGTGCCCTGTATTAGCAACGTCTTCAGCTATTAAAAAAAAGAGAAAAGTCTTAAATATTTTTTCTCCTGGCTTTTAGAACGAATGTATTTGGCCGTGTAATTTGGGATATCCTCGTGTATGAAGCTTTGTCCAAACACGTGGCTTAACGTTTGCTTTAAGCATAACATTCTCGGCGTGAAATTATTCCAACAAAATAAAAAAATGACTTTTATAAAAGTCAGATTAAATGATAGAAACCTCCTTCTTCTGAGACAATCCCCTTGGGTGGCTGGAATTGATTTTATAATCTGTATAAATAAAGTGGTTGTATTTGGGCTTCCGCACATAAATCTACTGAAAGAAATGTTTTCCGAACTGGTTCAGTAAAAATTTCTGATGAAAAAGGTACACATTACAACTTGAAACATTGACTTTCCAAGTTAGTTTTACAAAGACATTTGGTGTTATCATATTTGATAAAACTTGCTTGTGATACATGAGTCGGTCTACACGGTGGATTGTTATTTGGGGGTAATTATGAACAAACCTCTATGGCAATCAGAATAAAGACTTATAGATTGTGTTTTGGACACAGTTTTTGTTCGTTGAAATCTGTTTTTATAACTAGGTTATATTCGATACATTATTAAGTTGTCACTGAATCCATTTGAGAGATGACTGGCAGGGACACAGCTCATAGTGCTTCCGGATGTGGTTGTAATTTAGAGATCGATCACAACTTGTGACATTATCTGTATGAGAATTTATCCTTCAAACAGGGTGTTGAATTTAGAACAACAAACTGATATGTGCTTGGAAATTGTTAGACGGAAAGTTAGTACTAAGTCCGATACCAAGTTGTGACACTCTCGAAATTGCATTTACTTCTTATCAAATTTCAGTCTAACCCTCCCTTTAAAATCGTTGGTGCCGCTTTTAATTTGTTAAATACAGTCCAATTCAATATTTATCCCAAATTTAAGATGGCAACACATTCCATCCACTTAATACATGCAGTTAGTCGTCTGACAGAAAGGTTTACGTGATATAGGCTATTGAACTGATGAGTTGTCTGGGATATCTCTCTCCTCCACAATACATTACAATCCCTTTAGACAAATCCCCATACAACCAACTCTGTCTGCAGCCAATGTCTACTCTGTCACATGGTGTTAGATTTCAGTACTGGACTGCTGATCACTGTGTCCTGTCATTGAACTCTATACAGACCTAATTTCTGTCTGCTGAAACCTTCATATACTTCTAAAAAGTCATTGTTTTGGAACCCACAAAATGCAGTGGGCAAAATTAGCGAATGATGATAAAAGCAATATTTTTATATTGACAAGTCAAATACAGTCATTTAGCAGTCTGAAACTCGCACTGGGTCAAATTCACAAATACTCGGTTAAGAATAGATTAAAGTGATGGTATGAACTGTCTTATATAGATGTATTAAAAGTCGTCAAAAACCGTTTCTAAAATCTTCAATCTTCATTATTATAACGAATCAAAGTAATTATGACATTCTAGAAGATGGGTGCTGATTAATTTACTCGAAAATTCGGCTGTTTTTACAGGATTTAAAAAAACACGCTCTTAACTCGCGCAAGGTTATTGGCAAAATCGCACATGCAGACAAACAAATCCTGCCTGCGCTTAAGTAAATAATTACTTTTTTCCTCCACTGCATCTAGAAAACGCCGTGAATTTCGAGGTCAATAATGTTTTTCAGATATGTGCAGGCAATATCTTATATGATTATATCGAAGGATTGTAGAATCTCAAATTTGCAGCTGTTTCATTTAATGCGGGGGGGGGGGGGGGGGGATATAGCGATCAGCTGGTCTGCCTGTCTGTCTGTCCGTAATCATTTCTTGTCATCGCATCTCCTCCCAGGGTTTTTATAATTTTTCTTCGAAACTTAGTGGACATGTTTGGTATCATGCGAGGATGTGCACCTCCTATTCTGGTTACGCTAGTTTCATTATTTCTAGAGTTATTGCCCTACTCCGACAGCATACGAAGACAAAGACAATTAGTGCTTGTCATCGCATCTACTCCCACAGTTTTCATCATTTTTTTTTTCGAAACTTGGTGGACATGTTGGATATCATGCGAGGATATGCACCTTCTGTTCTAGTTGCACTGGTTTTATTATTTTCAGAGTTATTGTCCTTTCCCGACAATATACGAAGACATAGATAATTAGTGCTTGTCATCGCATCTCTTCCCATGGTTTTCAAATTTTTTTTTAAAACTTGGTGGACATGTTGGATATCATGTGAGGATCTGCCCCTCCTATTCTGGTTACGCTGGTTTCATTATTTTCAGTTACGGCCCTTTTTGACAGTATACGAAGACACAGAAAATGGGTGCTTGTCATCGCATCTTCTCCCACTTTTTGTATCGATTTTTTTTATCTTGGTGAACATGCTGGATATCATGCGATTTACGCTGGTTTTGCTATTTTCCGAGTTACTGCCCTTTTCTGACTGTACAGGAAGACATAAACAATAGATGCTTGTTTCTGATGACATACAGTGTTTGATGGCATCCTGTATGGAAATGAAATTTTGTCTGCTCTTAGTATGTTTCCACTTCCACAATCTTATGAGGGGCCGGGGGGATACGTCATCCTCTGATGGCTCTTGTTAGTTTCAGCCAGGCTGCAGGAGTTTATAACAGAGGCTCCAGAGTGAGTCGTTGCACGCTTTGATCGTTTCGTTGTCTTCTTACTTTTCTTGTCCAGATTACATAATGTAGAATCAAACTAAAGAATGTTGGCTCTTTACAGTGTAGCAGATAGATGAAAATTAGTAACGCTTAGGGTTCACCAATGTATGACCTCTGTTTACATCCATCCGAAACCGTCCGTCAGACAGTAAACAATGTACCACATAATTCACATTAATTGCTCGTTAATTGTACATTTTCGCTAAAAATGTACCCACATTCTACCCTCCAATGTCAATGAAATCCTATTTATTCATTTCTAGGCATAATTTGATTGGTCGAAATGCCCAAAATGGGAGCCTTTATCGTAAAAAGTTTTTTCTACCCTTTAAAGATCCATTTATCGCCGAGGCCATTCAGAGATATTTTACATAAGTTTATGATAAATAAAATCCGTGAAGTAATTTACGTCCAAAGAAGTCAACTGTCAAAGGGATACTGGGTGGCTCAGTCGGTAGAGGTATAGTCCCTCAGTCTGACACAGGTCTCCCATCGTTGCCAGTTACCAGCGGAAGGTCGTGGGTTTCCTCCGGGCACTGAGCCCGGTTTCCTCCCACAATAAAACTGGCAACGCCGCCATATAAGTGAAATAATCTTGAGCGCGGCGTAAAACACCAAACAATCAATCAACCCATCGTTGCGGCGCAGTATTTTTACTCGATCGCCATATGTGGAAGAGTTGCCAGGTACTCGCCGAAGGTCGGGGGTTTCCTCGGGGCAAATAACCTTGTTTCCTCCCCCAACTAAACCCGACAT
Organism: Lepidochitona cinerea; assembly: GCA_963971465.1. Taxonomy (NCBI): domain Eukaryota; kingdom Metazoa; phylum Mollusca; class Polyplacophora; order Chitonida; family Tonicellidae; genus Lepidochitona; species Lepidochitona cinerea. The sequence continues at coordinate 48,569,658 of OZ020551.1, read as the reverse complement.
AGGCCTACACATTACAAATCCATGCATTCAAACCTACTGGTTTCTCTCCCTTTAAGTGGCACAGCCTGCCAAATATAGGGGAAATTTCATTGAAACATAATTTGCTATTGTTTCGTCATTTAACCAACAAGTGTGAAATGATAATGTACATTAAGGTGATTTTAGGCATAGATCTTCGGCCCCTACGGGTTACTGGCTTAACCAATATTTATTTTTTCAACGGCAATCCCTTAGTTTTTCAAGGCACTTTAAACGTCTTCACATCATCTCTATGGCATGAAGGTATTGCCTTTCAAGTTTGAATTTTATTGGATTAGAACCATTCAAGATATCGCGTCCACAAGAAGTTATTGCACAAGTTTGAACATAATCTGGTAAAAACTGTTCAAGGTATCGAGTTCACAAGATGCGGGGCAGGCAGACGGAAGGAATGGCACATCTCAGTAATGGTGGGAGACAAAACAATTCTCAGCGTATTTTCACTCGAACGCCGTATGTGGAAAAGTTCTCAGGTAACCGCCAAAGGTCGGGGTTTTTCTTCGGGCAAAGATACGGGTTTCCTCGACCACTAAACCTGGCAACACCGCCAGGTAAGTGGCATAATTTTGAATTCTGAGTAAAACATCAATCAATCTTCTAGAACACAAATGCCTCTAAAATTAAGACATTACGGAGAAGTAAGCTTTATAAACTTTACAAAACTGACTTTCAGGGACCTGTCTTACAATGCTGGCCAAAAGATGCGCAATAGGCCTACATTATGTACCAATTGCGACTAGGATGTAAGTTCGCATAGTTTCAACACTAATTTAAGTCCTACGTAACTTATTCCTGGTTTGTGTAGAGAGGACGCTAGTGATGCCTTCATTATTTCTTATTAGAATGGAACCTACGTATACATTAAGTTTCAAACAGTTCATCTTATACAGATCTTGAACAAAAAGTAATAAACGTAGAACGAAAAAATATGTTGTATAAAATGTATTGAGAAGCCCAACAAAGAGAGATACAAAATGTCAAAGCTATGATGGGATGAATATAAAACAACGGTTATAAAATCTGATGGTATACATGTAAATGATATTGGACGGTCAATTTTGTTTACTTAGTTTGATAGAACAGAGATGAGATATTGTGATAACCGATGTATTTTGAGAGACCTGTTGCCCTTTGTCTTCTTTTCCTGCGCTGTCTGTTTCTCTTTTTCTTTTTCTGAACTTCTGCTGTATTTTTCTGTCCAAAGATTTCTAAAACAAACAAAAAGCCAAATTTATAATGATTGAAAACTATCAAACCAATATCATGTATAAGACTCAAACTGATTTTATCAAAATATTAACATAGAAAAGACTTTTTGACTAAATTTACGATTTGTTGTTAGATTTTCTATATGTTTTTAGTTTATCTACGAATTATCAGGGACCTGTATGGTTCAGTAAGTATAGAGCGATGAACGGTCAATGCCAACAGTCTTTCACTAATCGGTCGCCGGTTCGAATCACAGTCTTCCCGAAATGGACTTTTTCTGACTGGGTTCTAAACTGACGGAATTGCGTGATGTTGACCAGACACTGACGGATAGTCTGGGGATTTGCTGGGACAGAGAACGGTATCTTTTCGGTTATGGCAACGCCACCTTAAAAGTGAAACACTCTTGAACGCCAATCAATCAATCAATTAAATATGGACGAACAGTCCAAGCAAATATAAGACGGATTATAGTCGATGCTGCATTTGACACCCCTAGGATGGGAGAATTATCTGCCATGCCCACCACATCATAAACAGTCAGTTCGCTATGAAGTAAACCATATAAAACAGGACAGGCGACAAACCATTTGACACTTAATTCAAACATTGCCACATTTCTACGCCCAAATAGAAGATATTGTGTGGTTCCCGAGATTATGTAAAAATGTATCCATAAAACACTCACTGTTAATCTTGTACTTTAACACAAGTCCAGCCAAGTACATTTTCATCACTGTAAATGCCCACGAATCGTCATCGCCATTTGTGCTGTTAATTTCGGATCCTCCATAATGATCAATATTTGTCCTGTCAGATGTGGATGTCCCGGCTCTATGGGCTGTCATATATCTGCTCCTCAAATGGTTAAATGGGGCGTGGTCAGAATCAGCTAAATATGTTCCATTGTAAATCATGGAATCTCCGTCGAGGGTTTCATTGGCTGAGGGTTGGCCATCGGTTCCTTTAGCTGTATAGCAATCTCCGACATAAAAACCCAAGGTTTTGGCCTCTTCTATACCGTCAGATGTAGTTGGAATTTGGTCTGTGTCTTTGAGTTTCCAGACAAAAACATTGCCGAAACCCTGATTGATACTTCCATTGTCATGGGAAATGAGACTGGTTTCAGGTTGGGATTTGTTATATGAGATCTATAATAACAGAAACAAAGACATGATAAGTATTACGCAATATTCATCAATCTATTCCTGTTAAAATAAAACTCAAAGAATAATACTGTAGAGTATTTCATTAAGAGTCTAAGTGAAAACAAGTTGTTATCTATTCGCTTTATTTTCATAGCGACTCTAATACGACTCCAAATGATGTGCATAAAAGTGAAGTTCAGAAGCCAGTTAAGAAAAGATATTGAATGGTTTGGATAGTAGAAAAAATAAACATTGCAATGTGGTCTAAATTATTGAAATAGAGTCTGTCAAAAAATAGCTTCGAGTGAAGACTATGGTCAATTAGTACACGCAGACGGGTTCAGCGAGGAAGTTTTCCAATAAAGTATAAACATGATTTTTGTTAATTGAAAAGCAGAATTCCTGCAAATTATATCTTACCAGTATTTTATTGTCATCATCGATTTTGTTTCTTGGATAGTTATCAGAGGCTAATGGCTTGTGGTGCAAGTTTCTCTCTTCTGGATATATTAAAATCCAAGTTAGGATTTGGTCGTTCCAAGTAAAACTATCCCTGAAAGAAAATCAAAATGTTGTGATTTCAACAAGGTTAACTACTTTGTTTATTAACTGATATTAAAAGAACAATACTACACAAAGAAATTCATGAAAGTGCATGTGTGGATAAAACCACGCTAAGCATTCTTATAGAACAAAAGGCATATCCAAACTTGTGGCGCTAATAGACAATTACAAGGTAGGTAGGTAAAAAAAAAACTGATGCGGAAACTGAAAATATTGAAACTGTTGAAAGGAGTCACGTACTTAAGATATTTATTCACAAATAAATAAATGGAATCAGATAAGACCAGCCACTGAAACTCGTAACATATTGGAAACTAACACAGTTTTCATTGCATACTCGTGTGAGATGCTCTAGGGACTAGAAGAGGACTAGTATCAGCGATTACTCGGGAATATGTGTGGTTACTTAAAATGTAAAGACTAAATTTAGGTAACTTCTGTTGTTCTTATGATAAAATGATAGGTTATATGAAGTATGTTTATAACATAAGGTCTGTGACACGAGGATTGGTTGACGTTTTACGCTGCGCTAAAGATTAATATTCTGTTTTATATGGGCGGGAGGAAACTGACCTCTTAGTGTTACCAAGAGGCCTAGTACTACCATAGAAATTTAAAGTTACCAATTCTAAGAGGGAATTGCATGCTTACGTTTCCAGGTAGTAAGGCTGTATGTCCAAAGATATTTCCTCCATAGGGACATCAGTAGGCTCCCAACCCGTGTAGGCTAACGCCAAACACAGCGTTACCACTGACGCAATGTTTCCGAACATAATTGTGTCCGAATTTTCTCTTTTCTCAAATGTTGTAAAGAAAGCTTTCCAATGAGGTACACTGAGACTGCTTCCAAAACTGAAGCTGTTGCTATGGGTACGTCTTTGTGACGTGACGTTTACTTGTGCCGTGGCAGTGTTTCGTAATAAAAAATAAATATGCAATAACGTCACAACGCATGTTAAGAATTTGTGACGCCACGTCTTTATTTATTTGCAAATGACGTAATTTATCGACGTCACAATTAATATACTGCAGAGCTGTAGACCCTGCAATTAAAGGTCCGTCTGTTATCAACTGCATATTTGCAACAAATTGTAGAAAGAAACCAAAGTAATATTGTCACAGTTTATGTCTGAACGAATCAAATAATGCAAAAATATGGCGTGAAAAAAGAGTTCTACGGAATAGACTCTTTCCGTTAAGAATATGCTTTCATGACATTGTTCGAATGGTATGGCATTGACAGTCATTTCTCTGTTGCAGGCGATGTGACACGCATCTATCGCATGGCGTCATAGACAGCACGGTTTCGACGCTAACTCAGTGAAGCGTCATTTTGCAATACACCCAAGCTACTGCGCAAACACCAATCCCTAAGCCGAAAGGCTGTATATCAATGAACTATATACGTGGAAGGGCCACGTCACAGTGGTTAGATTGGATCTGGCGCGCTAAAATCGCTGTCATAACAGTGGGTTGTTGCCTTTCTGCTAGTCTAATAATGTTTTGTACAATTTTATGACATCACGAATATACGGACAAAATTGACGTCTCAAGAGTGTTTTTTCATCATGTTATGACGTTAATAAAGCAGTAATCGCGTCAGGGCTCATGACGTTCTCTCAATCTAAAATTAGAAGTTACCCTAGTCCCAAAGGACAGATTCAACCTCTAAGGACATTGGTTGACATTTTTATCAGAAATATCCACTGCAATAGGATTGGAGAGTTCACATTGTAGGTCAATTGATCATGTGACTTTTCAATTTTCGACAAAAGAACAACACCATGGAATTTTCCCTGGCATTTGCTCGCATCTACGTGCTTTTCTATTAGCTAGAGCTATTGTTAGTTACATCGCACATTTAAACACTGGCAGCTATTGGAAACGCCCTATGGAACCTATCACAGTGGCCAGTTCAAAATGAATCGGACCGACATGGAACGTCGCCATTTTGCCTGTTTTCGTCAAAATGGGACTATTTCGTGAAATTGACTCTACATTTTCGTTACTAGTTTAAAGTTGTCTTAAATTCCAAAATATATATTCACGTACAGCGTGATATCAGGATTTTTATATTTATCTGATAGCTTATACAAATGTTACCCTAGATCGCACGCGAAAATCCCTGCGCTATGTCCGGTAAAGTCGTACGAGGTCTATCATAGCCACGTCTAAAGGAGACCTCGCGAGAAAATGATTGGACGTTCTCTTTCACTTCATTTCTAGCGTCAGATCAGTTTGTCATCTCATAATCATGGCGGCGCTCGTTGTACGTCAGATGTCACGCGACAACCATTCCCCGTATATAGTTCATTGGTCTATATATGGCTGAAGTCTAAATGGAAGCCCTTGTATGGTCGACCTGACCAATGCCACTAGAAAACTTTTATTTTGACAAGACTTATTTCTGTTTTGATTCTTCAGAGAAAAAAAAAATAAAAGCATCATTGAAATTTTAATGCAGATGTTTCTTGAACAAATTTACCAATGTTCAGTGCGAAGGCACATCAGATGCAGTTTAAACTTTAAGGAGGGCAAAATCAATTCAAAAGGTCTCCATAAACTACTCTTTCAACCTGTTTTTCTGTATGTGTATTTTTGCCGATAAAACGTGCAACTCGATAATATTCATCCAAAAGCCAACACTATTGCAAACAGATTAATATTTGACATACAGGTATATCCGTCAGCCAAAACGCCAACACAATGTTAACGCTTAAAACATGCTATAACAGAAACTTCCACCAGGAAAAATACATTTGAAATCAAATCACGTTATGAATATCTGTTGAAATAGATGAGGTGGTAGATTGGGAATAAATTGGTTGCTATGACAACTAGTTGTTATGATGTCATAGGAAGAGAACATGAGAAAGAAATGTGTTTTAGGCGGAGAGGTTAGCGAGCCCCTTTGGGTTTCCTTGTAACATCAATCAAAAACATCGGAGACAGTCATTGGCCATTTCTAACAAACAAACTGATGTGGCGTAGAATTCCATTATCTCTTACAGGAAAATGTAATCAATCACATACTTCATATAAAAGAGCTTCCCTAGTGTGTCTAAGTGTGGAAAACATCTCAATAATGAGACAGCTATTCTGTCCATGTTCAGACCTTGTCGCTCAATACGTATATTTGTCTGAATAGAATTCCCAACGGAAGTAAAATGTTGTTTTCCTTGCTGGCAATTTTGACCAAGGAAATCATTGGGTAATTTTCTCAAGAACTGTAAACTGTGACTTATTTGATGATTCAACTCTCTACAAAAGGCCGTTAAAGTGAGAAAACTGTCTTACTCTTTGTTTATCTATCAAAATTAAACTGACCTAACCCAAGGCTATTCAATTATTGTAGCAGGATAGGATAAACAAGATTGTCATTTTACTGGAATGAATAGAAATAAGAAATATAGATAATTTATATTATAACAACACCAACAGCTACAGGCCGTGCATACTCAGTTAAAGTCTAGTGTTTCAGCTACAAAACTGTTCTATCGCATAGCTATTAACGAATTAACAAGAATAATCAGAAGGTAATGGATCGTCGGTTTATAATTGAAAGACATCCCTCCCCGACCCCATTTTTAGACACACAAATTGACATATTAGTACTCAATGTAAAATACCAGACTTGTAAGAGGACGGTCCATAACTATAAGACATTTAGACATCTATCAGGGTCATACAGGTATTGTTCTGGCAATTTTATTATCCTTCAAAAATTTGAGTACTGGCAAAGGTAGTCCTTGAACATGCTGCCATCTGTATTCAGTCATGTTGGCTTCGCACAAATTGAATTATGCAATTCTATGACTACATGTATGTATTTTTACTGACAGTCTTGTCCCTCGAGAAATATCGAGTTTGAGAATTCAATTATGGGGGTCTTGACTTTAGTTATTGGATTACAAAAAGACGCAAACCCAAACCAGAAAATTTAGATGAGTTATATAACACCCCTTGTCAAAATGTCAGTATTTTTTCTTATTGTATACAAAAGTTGATCTCCAGTTTGCTTCTGTTTGTTTAAATGACAAATATGACAGACATCCCATTATCAGAGGCTTTGACATAAGATAACAGTTAAATTACATCTTCTCCTGAATGTTTGGGCTGACATATCCAACACTGGCTTATAACGTGGTTAATTCTCCCTCAGTTTACAAACAGCTTAAAAGATCATAGGGTGTAATTGAAAGAAGGGGCTTGAATTTGAATGTTGGATTTACTATACATAATTAGGCTATAAAAGCTACATATATTAAAACAATTTTGTTGATACATCAAGGACACCGGCACAATGCAAAAACGTTTTTAATGTCAATAAATGTCAGACAATGTAAGCAAGGACTTAATACCACAATCAAGGCTTACATCCACTTACCCAGTCTTATTTCTAAAGCCCGGTGTTTGATGAAAACATAACTGCCTATTATTGTGACCTTTAAACTAATGACCTTTATTTCATTAAGTGCTAACTTTATAATAACTTTCATATACAAACAAATTTAGGGAGGTCATTTTTATATTTGTTAAGGAATAAGACAAGTTATTGCTATAGTTGGGCGAAGGATTATTTCAGGGCCAAGTCTTACTTCCACTCAAGAAAATCTATACAGACAGTATGTTAATATACATGTGTCATCATGATAGCGAAAATGACGGAATTCTAATCTAAATATCGTGTTTGGTAAATTTAAAATGGAGTTTCAGTGTAAAAAGAATGAGTGAGTTGTTTTTCATTCCTGGGTTTGACTTTGGCTTGACAAACTAGTTCACTCTTTAAAATTCTATGAACTATCGTTTACCCTGGATCACCTAGACGATTAAATACAACTTGACAGATTAAACTACTTTAGGAAATTCATCTATTATATTTTTATCAGTTTCATCAAATATTGTAAACGGCTGTTATTATATCAGGAACAAATTACACAGTGATTTTATCACAAATTTGTCAAGCACACTAGTCTCCTCAATGAAATTTATTTTACCTTGTGAAGGCTAATTGATTATAGAAAATCTTCAATGACCAAGGGTTTCGTTTAGGTTACATTATAAAAGTACAATGTTATTGAATTTAACTCTTTGTTCGGCGACAGAAATATTAGAATAAAGATATCAGGGATAGTAAACTTTTGTATTAGCTTTATGTTCAATTTAAAATCAATAGAATGTACTTATTATACATACAAACTTGAGATTTATATTTCCACAGAATCATAAATTACATTGTCACATTTCCAGTCACATTGTCCAGTTTCCTCCCCACTAAACCTGGCAACGCCGCCATATAAGTTAAATAATCTTGAGTACAAGGTAAAACACTAAACAATCAGTCAATCATTTAGAATCATACTCTTCTTTTTTTTTAAATGTGCATTTATGTTATTTCGTCTGCCTGACAATTATTTTTATCTCACGATCTCGTCACAATTTTGCCACATGGAACATGTGTTCCACTGTAGTCTTAGTTATATTCAAACAAAATTTTGGCCTAAAAAGAAAAAAAATTGACTCTGCCTGTTCAGTGGAGAGTTTACTTTGACAGATTATCAAGAGAGATGACCTAGCTCAACTTGACACACAAAGATTGCATGTTAGCTAAATATATTCCTGGAAGAGAATATCTATTTTCCCTATCTACATGATTTGTGTGAAACTATTACGGCGAACACGCCAAGGTATTGTTTTCTATCTGATAACATCTCAGGTAACAATGTCATTAATCAGATAGTCTGTCAGATCTCCATCCATTAACAACTACCCCATTAAGGAGGTGGGCAATCATACAATGCTATCTGACCCAGCCATCAGCAGTGAAAATTGAGAAACAAAGATACAACTGATAGGAAATATTCTCAGAAATATTCTATGTCAGATTCGAAACCATTTCTAAGATAGCTGAGAAGTATTAAATAGAACAAGCATTTTGTAGATATTGGCTCTCTACAAGGGTTCAGATAAGTTGATTGATTGGTGGAGTTCAGGTTGAATGTGTTTAATATCCACTCCATTACCAGCAAACTAAGAAAAGGGATTAATAAAAGAAGAATCATTATAAAGAAAATGTTCCGTTCTTGGGACTCTGAGTGATAAACTTAATAGGATGAACAATCTTTATTTCAACAGTTTATTTTTCAGAGACTTGTTAGAATGATTGATGTTTTACACTGCTAAAAGATTATTTCACTGATATGCCAGGGTTTGTTGTGGAGAAAACGGAACCCTTGCCCGTAGATAACGCCCGACCTTTGGCGAGTACCTGACAACTCTTCTACATACGGCGATCAACTGAAAATTCCACTCAACCAAAAAGAAACTACACAGAGGACAGCAATAAAAGTATATTCAAATTAAGTGCTCAAAAACTTAATGTGATTTTACCTATTATATATAATGAAGACATTGTGGTTGCTCCAGTGGGGATCAAACTAAGGTTTGAAGTAACTTTATGAAGACATTGTGGTTGCTCCTGTGGGATCAAACTAAGGCTTAAAGTAACTTTATGAAGACATTGTGGTTGCTCCTTTGGGATGAAACTAAGGCTTAAAGTAACTTTATGAAGACATTGTGGTTGCTCCTTTGGGGATAAAACTAAGGCTTAAAGTAACTTTATGAAGACATTGTGGTTGCTCCTGTGGGGATGAAACTAAGGCTTAAAGTAACTTTATGAATACAGTGTGGTTGCTCCTGTGGGGATGAAACTAAGGCTTAAAGTAACTTTATGAATACATTGTGGTTGCTCCTGTGGGGATGAAACTAAGGCTCAAAGTAACTCTATGAAGACATTGTGGTTGCTCCTTTGGGGATAAAACTAAGGCTTAAAGTAACTCTATGAAGACATTGTGGTTGCTCCTGTGGGGATGAAACTAAGGCTTAAAGTAACTTTATGAAGGCATTGTGGTTGCTCCTTTGGGATGAAACTAAGGCTTAAAGCACCACTATGAAGACATTGTGCCTGTTCGTTTGGGATGAAACTAAGGCTAAATGTAACTTTATGAATACATTGTGGTTGTTCCTGTGGGGATGAAACTAAGGCTTAAAGTAACTTAATATAGACATTGTGGTTGCTCCTTTGGGGATAAAACTAAGGCTTAAAGTAACTTTATGAAGACATTGTGGTTGCTCCTTTGGGGATGAAACTAAGGCTTAAAGTAACTTAATATAGACATTGTGGTTGCTCCTGTGTGGATAAAACTAAGGCTTAAAGTAACTTTATGAAGACATTGTGGTTGCTCCTGTGGGGATGAAACTAAGGCTTAAAGTAACTTTACGAATACATTGTGGTTGCTCCTTTGGGGATGAAACTAAGGCTTAAAGTAACTTTATGAATACATTGTGGTGGCTCCAGTGGGGAATGAAACTAAGGCTTAAAGTAACGTTATGAAGGCATTGTGGTTGCTCCTTTGGGGATGAAACTAAGGCTTAAAGTAACTTTATGAAGACATTGTGGTTGCTCCTTTGGGGATCAAACTAAGGCTTAAAGTAACTTTATGAAGACATTGTGGTTTCTCCTTTGGGGATCAAACTAAGGCTTAAAGTAACTTTATGAAGACATTGTGGTTTCTCCTTTGGGGATGAAACTAAGGCTTAAAGCAACTTTATGAAGGCATTGTGGTTGCTCCTTTGGGGGTTTAAAGTAACTCTATGAAGACTGTTCTCACAGTGTCAATTTAGCTTGATCTGAAAAAAGGTAAAAAAAAAAAACTGATATAAACCCAATAACAACAATTTGGCAACAGGTGGAATGAAGACAACTATGTATTATATTATAATGGAATGGGCCGAAGGCCTGGTGATGTCACTTAAACGATAAAGCAATATTTGAAGGAGTCTGACTTTGTAGTGACCACTTTGTTGTATTACTTCTCACCTATGATTTCTGTGCGTGTTAATCCCCATCGATGATTTTATCCCTTCTATGACACCATTAAGTAATCAGCTCAAATTGAACAAATGCTGACAAGATTGCAATACTTATAAATCCTGTGTTGGTTTAACTTGGATTCCTTTACCCTTCAAACAAGTTTGAGAGATAGAAGAAGTTGACAGGACATGAGAACAAAATAACATCTGTAATAGCAATAGAAAGAAGGGGTAACATATAAAAAAAGATGCTTTGTTAAATAGAAACGGCTTCTTTTTAATATTTTTTTATATGTTGAATTTAGATTTCGATTGGAGATTAGAAAGGCAATATGACAGGGCTATTTCATACTTTTTACGTTTCCAGGATTTGTTTTCTGTAGATTTCAGACTGTTTGGCAATTCAAGAATCCACTGAATGTAAAAGAATGAAAGAATGAAAAAGAATGAAACTTTCTCAGTCTGATAAGTTGAAATATAGAGCAGTTCGTTGTAAGAACGTGGTTCCATCCACCCAAAAATCCAACTTTTTTCATAGATTGATATTTCACACTGCGTTTCCAGATTTATTTATTTTTTGTCAGCCAATACCCGACAGCTCTTCCAGGTCGATCAAGTGAAAAAGCCACTAACATTTTTTTCAAGGCTTGTATGAAGACAAAGTCTAACTTGGTCAAGTCAAATGCGTAAACACCAAGCAGGTACATGTATGTTTATAGAGACCATTGTATGTGCATCAGAAAATGTCACTTGACTAAGAGACAATTCACCAATGCAGACTGATCCACATGTGATATGATTATAGCAATGGAGAAAGCTCTTTCTTCAGGTCATGTTGTAACATGGCCAAGTTTTATCTCATCATATAACAAAAAGACATGAGTGAATAAAAATAGAAAACATCAAACGTCTTCATCAATAAGACAAGTGTAGGAGGTAAGGAAATAAAAACCCAAATGGGATTGACTTTCACACGATCATTATTGCCAACAAGAGATGACCGAGAAATGGCTGGCACACAGTTAATGTGCTCACGTAAACCACAAGGAATCGGTCGATGGTTTGCCAGAGACGTTGGAAGAACTCAATGTTAAAGAATAAACGTCAAGCAAACTTCACTAACGGACAACACCCATCAACCCACACAAATCCAACTGTTTATCAAACCAAGACATAAATAGCTCTTACAATGTACCTTAAGACTTGATTCTATAAATAAGCCCACTGGAACAAAATAGAGAGCAGAATCTATCACGAAATTAACGAAAAAGATCTTTTGGACATTGACGATTTTAGAATGCCTTTTGCCATAATTACTTCCTTTTGTAACATTTCTAACCATGAAGCAACAGTAAAAGATTGAGATTAATTTCTTCGGAAGAGCAATTCAAACCTCAAATTGTGGAAATTACAGAAACACTTGACTATAATGGACCGTAGGTATTAGGGTCATTATATATAATACATTACTAATATCCCTCATATTGATGTTCAAAGAAAGTTAAATGAGAATCAATGGCTGAAGTTAAATCTTTGGAAACTAATTATTTATCAATCATAAAATAAAAACTCATAATTCATTAAATTAAATGATTGTATATCCTTGGTGAGGAAGGGAGTACTTGGGACAAAGTAATACTGGATGAATGAAGCTAACCAAAATAACTTCCAACAGTATTTCGTAGAACAATTGTTTCCTTCATTTAGATTTGGATAGCTCCTGTTACTTTAATGGGATTTTTTTTTAGTCCTTTGGGGATTTTATTTTATCCAAATGTATGTATTAAATAGCAGGGACTAAAATGAACAGAATATTTAGCTGATCATTTATATGTTTTCTCGTTTAAACATCACTTTGTTTGTTAGAAATGAAATGTTTCTTGTGTTTTGATGGGGGTTACATGGAAAAATAACTCACTGGCTATACTTTTGAGTGAAAAACATGTATTTTGATTCTGAAGTGTCATAAAAATCATATCTAGATTTAAATTGAGATTTATTTCTATATTCAAAGACCACAAGCGGACAATATATAGCAACAATATTGTTTCCAGTTTTTTTAGTCATATAAAGTTGAAGTTCTGTGCCATATTCTTTAACAGAGGAATTCAAAGAATATTTCAAAGAGATAAAATCTTAATTTCTCTGTAAAACAAAATGGAACATAACTTTTATCCAGACTCATTATTTAGATGTTTTCCTCATTTAGACAAGGTAGCGAAGCTCTTTTATATGATGTTTGTGAAGACGATGGAATTCTACACTGCATCGTTTGTTTGTTGGAAATGATCGATGGCTGTCTCCGATGTTCTGATTGATGTTAAAAGGCACCCAAAGGGGCTCACTAACCTATCCGCCTAAAACGCATTCCTTTCACAAATTGTCTTCGAAACGGTGTCACAAAAACCTGTTGTCATAGCAACCAATTGATGTTTCATTCAGAAAGATATTCATAACATAACATTTCGCATTTATTTACTTGATTGATGTTGTTGTTTTTACAGTGTTAGCATTTTGGCTTGCTGACAATTATAAATGATTGGCTAAACGCTATCAAATTTCGATTGATTAGAAACAAACGGCTGAGGGCTATGGTATGAATAGAGCAGCATCTAGTGTTATATGTCTTCATGGCTTTAAATGTACAGTTAAAAAAAAAAGCTAAGCACCCCTCTGGAAAGTCTGCACCGACCCAAAAAATCATTGGTGTAAGGAGATTGTTGGCAAACTGATGTTGCAGAAACGATTGTGATCATAAAATCATAAAGGGCAACCTTCTGGCTATAAGAAATCACCATTAATCTGGCTTCAAAGGGCGAACATATTGAAGTAAAAGCACAGCCCTGGAGCAGAAGGTCAACAGCGCGTATAGCCTTCATTAGCTTCTTAGTCTGGGAGCTGGGTGAAGTTTAATTAACATGGAAGGTACAAAAGGTTGGAGGTTATTGAGGTGTAGTACCACTCAAACTTTACACAAAACAGCCGTTCTTACGTTCCGGAAGTGGTGGATGTGATAGGGGGCGCCACCCCAAAACCCCCCAAAATTGGATTTAATTAACATGAAAGGTACAAGTTTCATTTCTGTGCCAAATGTTTATGGGCACCCCACTTAATCCAAATCTACAACGTAAGAATGGAATTTCTGGTGGAATGATCACTTAAGAACGACGTTAATTAGCGTTAATTAAGGTTTTATTTAACATAAAAGGTACAAGTATGGAACCAAATCAGAAATGTAGAGGGTGGTTGTCTGGTTCAGAATCAATAGAGTAAGAATGAGAATTGTGGTGGAAAGGTCACATAAGAACAGGTCAAAGGTCCCTAATCAAGCCAGACACTAATTAAAATTGCCATATCTCTTGAGGTTAATCATACACCATGTTGAATTTGGTCTTAAAATAAAGGCAGAGTAAAGAAGTACCACTCGGGTGCCAACAAATCTCAGATTGTTAGTTCTAACTGGGTGAAATGTGGGAAAAACCTATAAAAATGCACCTAATTGATCACTGGACTAATTATCATTTTAATTAACATGTAAGGTACAAATACAAAACCAGTGAGGATTTGTAGGCTGTGGTCATCTGAATATAAATCACAAACGTAAGAATGGAAATTACGGTGGGAAGATAACTTAAGAATAGGTCAAAGGTCATATCGTGTCTAATCATCCCTAAATAACATTTGAATTATCATGGTACAACATCAATCTTGATGCAAACGGTTTTTTGGTTCCCAATCACCAACTGATGAAGCGAAGAACAGAAATAGTGGTGAAAACAGTACTCAAAATTACACCGAATTACTATGGAGTGGACAGACGTCACCTACAATGTAGTAAATATTACGGATTAACTCTCAGTTAGGATCACAATACTTAATAATCAGCAGCTTTACAGTAGTGTTTATACATAAAAAGAATAACAATTGCACTCAATAAAATTGAATTATCCCTTCTAGTGCTAGGTTTTAGAATAATTTCGTCTGTTTACTTTTTCAAAAATATAGCCATGAAATCCCCAAACCATGTACAAATGTTCTCTGTTTACAAGGTCCGTAAGTAACATAGGTCTCCATTTTCAAAGAGTGTCTCTAGAAAAAACAAAACACTAAGATTTGTAGTTCGAAGGCGGCGCTCTTAATATTGAAACAGCGCCAATGTTCATCCAATAATAACATCATAATATCATTAACAGTTTCTGCTCTCTGCAAGCTGGTATACCCATGCATAAGAGCATAAGAGCCATAGTGTATGTGAAACACCATAAGTTGACTCAAGTTCTACCTATTGTTAAATGAAAATGTTTCATATATGTTTCATATTCGTATATGGTGTCAATGTGAATAATTAGTCTTCGCCTGACGCCTCATCCTCATCTGTTGACGATAGATCATCCTCCTCATCTGATGAGGACAGCTGGAGGTCTTCGTCGCTTTCCTCATCGGTGACTTCTTGGTCTGGTACAAGAGCTTCTGGCAGTTGAAAACCACTAAACCAACAAATCCCGTACGTCTCCTCTTGAAGTTTCCAACCATCATCTTTAGTAGGATGTTGCTAAATGTGGACAACTTCGGCATTTGCCCACATTCTTGCGACAAACGACGCTCGACGAATATGTTGGGTAAGCTCAGCCTCAGGGTGGGATCATTGTCGCATCAATGCCCGTAATTTCTTCAGGGGCTCTTTGCATGTTTCAATATTAAGAGCGCCGCCTTCGAACTACAAATCTTAGAGTTTTGATTTTTCTAGAGAAACTCTTTGAAAATGGAGACCTATGCTACTTACGGACCTTGTAAACAGAGAACATTTGTACATGGTTTTAGGATTTCATGGCTATATTTTTGAAAAAGTAAACAGACGAAATTATTCTAAAACCTAGCACTAGAAGGGATAATTCAATTTTATTGAGTGCAATTGTTATTCTTTTTATGTACAAACACTACTGTAAAGCTGCTGATTATTAAGTATTGTGATCCTAACTGAGAGTTAATCCGTAATATTTACTACATTGTAGGTGACGTCTGTCCACTCCATAGTAATTCGGTGTAATTTTGAGTACTGTTTTCACCACTATTTCTGTTCTTCGCTTCATCAGTTGGTGATTGGGAACCAAAACCCTGTTTGCATCAAGATTGATGTTGTACCATGATAATTCAAATGTTATTTAGGGATGATTAGACACGATTCTTAAGTTATCTTCCCACCGTAATTTCCATTCTTACGTTTGTGATTTATATTCAGATGACCACAGCCTACAAATCCCCACTGGTTTTGTATTTGTACCTTACATGTTAATTAAAATGATAGTTAGTCCAGTGGTCAATTAGGTGCATTTTTTATAGGTTTTTCCCACATTTCACCCAGTTAGAACTAACAATCTGAGATTTGTTGGCACCCGAGTGGTACTTCTTTACTCTGCCTTTATTTTAAGACCACATTCAACATGGTGTATGATTAACCTCAAGAGATATGGCAATTTTAATTAGTGTCTGGCTTGATAAGTGACCTTTGACCTGTTCTTAAGTGACCTTTCCACCACAATTCTCATTCTTACTCTATTGATTCTGAACCAGACAACCACCCTCTACATTCCTGATTTGGTTCCATACTTGTACCTTTTATGTTAAATAAAACATTAAAGGGGCATGAGCTGCCAAAATGTTGATATTTTGACGTTGATACAGAATGTTTAAATTATCGGCTATTTTTCCTAAGACGTATAATTCAAAGACTTTTTAGTGCGCCTAGTCTCGGGAATGTACGTTAAAGTATTTTTTTGAGCTAACTTTTGCTAAGAATGAATGAATGGTCGTCCCGGTTATTTAAATTTTGTTTACTTTTCAAACACGTTTTTGGTTTGTACAGGCTACATACTGTATGGATTTTCCTCATTCCAACGCCAATCATTGAGTTTTTCGATGGCCTGTAAAGCCTCTTACTGTCCGGACGATCAGAAATTATGAAAAAAGTGTGAATTTCGGCAGCTCATGCCACTTTAATTAACGCTAATTAACGTCGTTCTTAAGTCATCATTCCACCAGAAATTCCATTCTTACGTTGTAGATTTGGATTAAGTGGGGTGCCCATAAACATCTGGCACAGAAATGAAACTTGTACCTTTCATGTTAATTAAATCCAATTTTGGGGGGTTTTGGGGTGGCGCCCCCTATCACATCCACCACTTCCGGAACGTAAGAATGGCTGTTTTGTGTAAAGTTTGAGTGGTACTACACCTCAATAACCTCCAACCTTTTGTACCTTCCATGTTACTTAAACTTCACCCATCTCCCAGACTATCTAACCTGCGTTTCCTCCCTCCAGTTAGACGTTGGATCTGTTGAAGGGATAACTGCGCGGATTTGAATCCTTTAGAGCACATTTGAATCCTTTAGAGCACATTTGCGATAGGATGCCTCCTGTACAAAATCTCCAGGAATTGGAAGACGCATTACATCAGTATTACATATCTCATTCTGGAAGAGTTGCAAAGTACTCACCATAGGTCCAGGGTTACCTCCGGGCAAAACGCCCAGTTTCCTCCCACACTTAACCTGGCAACACCGCCACATAAGGGAAATAATCTTGAGTCTGGCGTAAAACATCGATCAATATGTTAATAGTTTCAGGAAATTCCATCCATTACAATGAATTTGAATAACCTGCTATAGTCCATTCAGGTGTTAGTTGGTGACTAAAACAAACTTTATAACTGACAGAACACATGAACTTAAGAAAACTGCAAAATTAAACCTTAAAATACTCTTTAACGGATAAATGCCAAGTCTTTCGGCCTATCGGTGATTTGTTATTGTAAATTGACTAAATATGGATCTAAAATACAAATGCTGAAACATAACAAACTTCTTGTAAGGTGACAGGATGTCAAAGAAAAGGCGGTGGAAAATATGCATAGGGGCCTACATGTATCTTTCGTCACCAATCGGAAAGATCTTTGTATTTGACGTCATAGTAGACATTTGGAAACTTCCGATGTAATTTCAACCAACCATGAAGAACTCTTGGCCTCACAACAATAGTAATGTATCAACTATGATGTCACGGCGCTAAAGCTAATTATTTTTTTGTAGGTTTTGTGCCTAAAATCTCATTTTCCTTTTGGCTGAGTTTGTAGGTCTATATTTTGCATGTTTTTAAACAGATTGGTTACCAAATAGGAGGCATTGACTTCAGCTTGTCCTTTATCTTTTAATGAAGGTTTCGAGTTACATTGTCTGTTTTATTGGGTCCTATTTGGGAAAGAAAGTGGCATATTTTTTTTGCAAATTTTTTTTTTTTTGCGTTTGTTAAACAGGATTGAACAGAACTTAAATCGATTCTCATTATTGCGATGTTTTCCGCGATTGGACACAGTAGGGAAGCTCTTTTATAAGTCTGTGATTGATTACATTTTGCTGTAGGAGACGATGAAATTCTACTCCACGTTAGTTGGTTTGTTAGGAATGGCCAATGGCTGTCTTCCATCATTTTGATGTTACTATGAAACCCAAAGGTGCTCTTTAACCTCAAAAACACATTTCTCTCACATGCTCTCTTTCTGTGATGTCATAAGTAGTTGTCATAGCAACAGAGTCTGATCCCACTCAGGCCAAACAAAAATTGAAAAATTTCTGAGTGGATTTTTCACTTGATCGGCGTACATGGAAGAGTTGCCAGATACTTCTCAAAGCTCATAGGTTTCCTCCGGGCTCTCCACTTTTGCACAGCTGACATTTCATATGAAACTATATCTGTTTTTTTTTCTCAAAAATCTTCTGTGTATATGATAGCCCCCCTCCTTCAATGTTGCATCCAATCACTTTCCAAAACATTATTAATGTTATTTTTTCTGAAGAACTGTTGGTAGCTTGAATGTGTGTAGGGTGTTTGTTAGGCTACAATGTAATCCACTATCAAAGACTGTTAAATGGTATTAAACTGCTGTTTTCTCTTTCAAAATGGATACAATGCCAATCAGCAAACACATCTTCTATTTTAAAGTTTAAATCTCTGAAAAATCACAAAGCAAAACAAGTATTTAAATCATGTAAAAAGCATTTTTTATGTCCTTAGATAGATAAGGTTATACATACTTAGGGATACATACATACATACTCGGTTTTTGTATTTCAATTTGGTAAAAGAAACATTTCATTACCAGATACTTTAAGATGAGCTCTTTTGTATAAATATGTTATCTTAACATCTTCAATAATTGTTTGAATCTCCACAGTTACGTTTAATCTGCCACTTCTGAGTAAGATTATAAACTGATATATTAATTTTGGTACAAGACAACTGTGGTACTTTACTTTGTATTTTCTTGACCTGTTAGACAAGTGTCCAACTATGATGTGGACGGGCCATCATTCTACTAGAGGGGCCATTAAACAAGTTAACACCAGCATATAGATGTAGGTGAAATAGTCTTGAAGATGGCGTCAACATCATTTTTCTCAACAAAGATGTGAACAAAAATCTGGTTTTGAGATAATGATGGAAGTATGACATGACCAGTGTGTCTTTAAAAAGTAATTTTTATTTATCATGAAAACTGCCATTTTGGATTATTACTGAGCTCATATGTTTATTTGAAGTATAACTTGATTTAAATGTGAACTCATTTGGTGTCTATCTGACACTTTGTTTGTCTATGTGGGGTGTTCGTGACGAATGCAAGGTACTAGATTCTTCTATGGAGTGGTTTTACTAAAGTCTTAAGTCTAATGTACACATTAGTAAAGATTTGGTGGATTTACATGTAGGTAGGCTGGTAGGTAGGCTATCACAATGGAGTTGATGGCAAACTCCTAACTGATTTGCTTGATTGGGTGTTCATGGATTTTACCTTTGCTAACTATTAAAGAATTGATAGCTAGAAACTTAAATTCTTATAAAATTGATTTAACACTTCTTAATGCTGCGGAAGCTATTGACTTGTCCTCCAGTGTTATAGCTATTGAGAGGAGAGAGATCAAGGTTTATGTTCAGGGGCATGTATTTAAGTCTGAAGACAAAGTATAAATTCCATGTTTCTTGAAGCCCATTGACTTGTGAATTGATTTCTTGCCACTAGGGTGGTTGTTGAATTGCCGTTGAAGTGCTGCGAGAAATATTATCCAGCTGTTTCAGAGAACAGTTGAGCCGACATTTAACCTGTTGTTGGCTGCTATAAATCCACACAATAATGTAGGTGTAGAGAAACAGGTGTTTGCTTCTATCTCTTTATTCACCTGGGGCTATTTTTAAACCAGGTAATAGTTTAATATTTAATGCTAATAGACTTCTTAACAACCTGTCAGCATTTTTCTAATCGACTTTCTCTAACAGATGGTAAAGATGACAATACAATAAAATGGTAACTAAAAGAATTAATCTGAATAACTATGTTTGAATTTACAAAAGGTCTTTATTTTCTCTTTCATTTTATTAACCATTTGGTTTTGGTGTAGCTATAGAAATCTATCAACAACAAAAAATCTTCTAAGATGCAACAAGTTAAATTCAAACCCCTTGTGGTCTCCGAGGTTCAGTAGACGTTAACGCCTTTCATCGTAGATTTTGGAATGGTTACCAGGTATAACTAGACCTCCCAAACTGAGCCTAGCAATATCATGCCAGTGGAATTGATCTGTGCTGTAAAAAAGAAATCAATCATTTTCTGATCTTGAATTAAATTTTTATTTACATTAATTATCTTTAATGCACAGTTTGTTAATTTCTTGACTACTATGAAATAAATAAAATTACCAAAAATAGAATTATACTATTGTATGAAAAAATACTAGAGCTTGATTGAATACACTGTCACTTGAACAGTGTCTTGGTGCATGGGCTTAGCTTATATCCCAGTATAATAGAGCAGTATTGTTTTAACTTGACTGTTGAGAGATGGGTGAAGTGTAGAGTTTTATCTCTCCTCTGACAGACACCAGATCTTACTGTCTTTTAATATAAATCATCATAATCCCAGAGAATAAAGGGACTTTTACTGAACACCAAATGACCCTGTCAGGTTCAATATTATCAGGGAATTATGTAAAATACTAGCTTGCCTGATCAATCAAACCTGTCTCTATAATAAACCTATAGTAAATCAGCCTTGCCCCTAACTCTGATATCCATACGTTGTGCTTATTGATTTTTCACTTTCCTTTCATGATTATCTCCCTTTGACCATTAAAGTCTGTTCTGCATTATCAAGTGTGTGCAGCCAATATTGTAGTTTTTATCAAAGTAAGAAGAGAAAACTCTAGGCAAAAGTCTACAGAGTGCATTTGATTGTACAACTAAGATTTTGCTCAGTGTAATATATAGTGACATGCATTCATCGAGGATATGAAAATAGGGTGTCCAAAATAGCACTTTTTCCAGATTCTCCACAAAAGTGGGTGCCCAAAATGACATACTTTTGTATCTTGACCATGTTAAATTGCTGGATTATTGGCCGTCGAAATAAGATGAATTTTGACCACAAGATCCAAAAGAACAGTGGACACCCCTCTGAATGAACCCTTGTATAGTGACCAGACTCATGCTCAAAGTTTAAAGTGGCATGGGCTGTCAAAATTCAGAAGCTTTTTAGAGCTTCTAGTCTCGAAAATGTACGATAAAGTATTGCTTTGAACTAACTTTGGCTTAGAATGAATGAATGGTCGTCCCAGTTATTTAAATTTTGTTTACTTTTCGAACACGTTTTCGGTTTGTTTTCGGTCTGTATGGATTTTCCTTATTCCAACGCCAATCATTTAGTTTTTCGATGGCTTTCAAAGCTTCTTACTGTCGTGACGATCATAAATTATGACAAAATTGTGAATTTTGGCAGCTCATGCCACTTTAAAGAGTTGTGTGTCATGAATGTGAAGTCACACAGTCCACCGCTGTTATATTTGGGACTTGATATTTTTTGTATTTATTTTGTTGATGTCATGCAAGTCTTTGCCTTTTATTATTGCAGGTTCCGAGAAGCAGAAAGTATTGTTATTGACAGTTCCCAAGTTCAGTTCGACCTGTAGCTGTATATTGGTCAATCTCAGAACATTAGAGTGCCAGCCAATCCATTTCGGAAGTGAATTTGATACAGACAAAGAAATCAGTCCACAGCCAATCAAATAACTTCACAGAGAACTTGGAGCTCTGGGGACGACAGACAAACTGGCTTGGAGGTCGCTCCAAGAAAATTGTATTTCAGTCCAACGAAGTCATTTACATGCAATTTCATCGCTCTTGTTATAAATGTACCGGTTGAAAATTGTTCGACCCTGTTTGCGGTTGGGTTCATAGTAATTTCTTACCATATTTACTTGTAGTTTTGTCTGACGAAGCGAGCAATAAGTTATTACTAAATTTATCAACAAGTGGGGTCAACCATAGTTAATTGCTTTCACTTTTTTGTGGAAATGCTTCATTCTAAATTTCATTTTACTTGTAGAAAGGCCCAGTTACGTTTCCTTAGTGAAACACAGCTCTCTTAAAGGGGCATGAGCTGCCAAAATGTTGATATTTTGACGTAACAACAGATTGTTGAAATTATTGGCTATTTTTCTCAAGACGTATAATTCAGAAGCTTTTAAGTGCTTCTATTCTAGAAACTGTACGATATAGCATTGTTTTGAACTAATTTTGGCTTAGAATGAATGAATGGTCGTCCCGGTTATTTAAATTTGGTTACTTTTCGAACACGTTTTCGGTTCGTACAGGCCACATACTGTATGAATTTTCCTCATTCCAACGCCAATCATTTAGTTTTTCGGTGGTCTTCAAAGCCTCTTACTGTCGTGACGATCAGAAATTATGAAAAAAGTGTGAATTTAGGCAGCTCATGCCACTTTAATATTGGCAGATAAATAATGGTACAAATGAATAGAGACCTCCACAAGAAACCTTTCGGAACTAAATTTGTAAAAAGATTGCTGGTAAAAAGATCAAACTCTCATACCAAGGTCCTGATTTGTCATTAAACTTAGATGAATGAAATAGAAAGAGATCGGTAGAGGTTATTATTCCCTGTGTTCCGTCAGACCAAACCCAGTTTGACCAATTCTACTTACTCGGTTTCACTTTATTGGCTTGTCTTGATATCGACTTGATGAATTTGTGTGGTGACATATTAAACTCTTCAGTTCTATAGATCAAGGGGTAAAAAGGGGAATTAGTTAAAGCTTACACAAGAGGAAGTTTTTGGCCTGGCGTCAGAACTTAAGTCTTTAACTGTGCATGGTATTTGTAATATCCTCCTGATACAATATTTGGTCTATATTGTACTCTAGAAATGGAATTTGATTTCGGACTTGGTTTTTGGGTGCGTACATAATTAAATAATTAAAAAAGAAGATTATCCTTGGAAAAGATGTTTGTATATGGATTGATTCAGCAGCATGCTGTGGTGTTAGGGCTTAACCTAGCTGAGAGGGCAGATTTTTTATGTTTGTAACATGATAGAGATTGATTTTTTGGCTTCTATCAAAGAAGTTTATCAGTGACCATCCCAACGCTTTCCCAATATGTGTACGACAGTAAAATGTAGGACTTTTTTATCTTTAATTTCCCTGATACCTACGGTGCCCTTTAAGCATCTCTATAAGACAGTTCATACAATCACTTCAATCCATTCTTAATCGAGTATTTGTGAATTTGACCCAGAGTGAGTTTCAGACTCCTAAATGACTGTATTTGACTCGTCAATATACAAATGCTGCTTTTCTCATCATTCGCTAATTCTGCCCACAGCATTTTGTGGGTTCTATTAAGAAGTATATGAAGGTTTCAACAGACACAAATTAAGTCTGTATAGAGTTCAATGACAGGACACTGTGATCAGCAGTCCAGTACAGACATCTAACACCATGCGACAGAGTAGACATTGGCTGCAGACAAAGTTGGTTGTATGGGGATTTGTCTGATGGGATTGAAATGTATTGTGGAGGAGACAGAAATCCCAGGCAACTCTTCGGTTCAATAACCTATATCGCGTAAATGTTTCCGTTAGACGAATAACTGTTTTAAGTGGATGGAACGTGTTGCCATCTTAAATTTGGGATAAATATTGATGTGAACTGTATTTAACAAATTAAAAGCGGCACCAACGATTTTAAAGGGAAGGTTAGACTGAAATTTGATAGGAAGTAAATGCAATTTCGAGAGTGTCGCAACTTGGTATCAGACTTAGCACTAACTTTCCGTCTAATAATTTCCAAGCACATATCAGTTTGTTGTTCTAAATACAACACCCTGTTTGAAGGATAAATTCTCGTACAGATAATGTCACAAGTTGTGATCGATGTCTAAAATACAATCACATCCGGAAGCACTATTAGCAGTGTCCCTGTCAGTCATCTCTGAAATTGATTTAGTGACAACTGAATGTATCGAATATAGCCTAGTTATAAAAACAGATTCCAACGAACAAAAACTCTACAGATTCGTTTTTGGAATGCCATAAGAAGTTTGTTCATAATCATCCAAATAACCGTCCAAAGGTTTATCATGGCTGTGGAAAGTCTACACCGTGTAGTCCGACGCTTGTATCACATCCCAGTTTTTTTTACAGAAGATAATAATTTCACCTAGTTTCTTTGTAAAAATAACTTGGAAAGTCAATGCTTCAAGTTGTAATGTGTACCTTTATCATCAGAAGTTTTTACTGAACCGGCTCGGAAAACATTTCTTTCAGTAGATTTATGTGCGGAAGCCCAAATACAACCACTTTATTTATACAGGTTATAAATTCAATTCAAGCCACCCAAGATGATTATCTTAGAAGAAGGTTTCAATCATCTAATTTGACTTTTTTCAAAGTCATTTTTTATATTAGCGGATTAATTTTACACCAAGAATGTTATGATCAAACCAAACGTAAACCAAGTGTTTGGACACAGCTTCATACACGAGGATATCCCAAATAACACCGGCAAATATATTCGTTCTAGAGCCAGGAGAAAATTGTTTCTTCTCAGAGGTCAATGGTATTTAAACATGGTCCCTTGAAGTTTAAATACTTGTGTAAAACATCAATCAATCAATCGATCAATCCTTAATACTGTCTATCAGCTAGATCACTTTGGGACTAAAGAAGATGAAAACATTCGTCCCAGCAACCCATCGATGGAAGGCGTGTGACTGAGTGAGATACTATCACTCTGCCAACCAGTCCAACCTGAATAGCTTCAAGGATTCTACCCACTGTGCTCCATCAGATATAAATGACTGCATCAAGACAAACCAGTTTTGAAAAAAAAAATAGTTCTTTTTGTTTGCCATGAATATTTATTACACAAACCTTTTATATAGAAAATTGCTCAATGGAAGACTTCTACTTTGAATCTCAATTTATAATTTTTTACATCAGAAATTTGGGGTGTTGAAATATTCAGAAAACAGACATGAATGCATGAGTAGATACATTATATTTTTTCTTCATTGGGGTGGGGGTGGAAGCATGGTGTTAGATTTCTGTCCTGGGCTGGTAATCGCTGTGTCCAGTCATTGAACGCTATACAGACTTAATTTCTGTCTGCTGAAATCTTCATATACTTCTTAATAGCCATCGCTTTTGGAACCCACAAAATGCAGTGGGCAGAATAAGCGAATGATGGTAAAGCAATGTCTATAGTCTGTCACATATGGTTGTAGATTTCAGTACTGGACTGGTAATCACTGTGTCCAATCATTGAACTCTATACAGACTTAATTTGTGTCTGCTGGAACCTTCATATGCTTCTAAATAGTCATCGTTTTAGAACCCACAAAATGCAGTGGGCAGAATTAGCGAATGATGATAAAAGCAGTATTCTTATATTGACGAGTAAAATACAGTCATTTTGGAGTCTACTCTGTTGAAATGGATTGAAGTGATTGCGTTAACTGGTTCATAGAGACGTCAAGGTCTGCTGAAAAGGGCAAATTAAAGATACCAAAATTCCGACATTTTACTGTCGTACACATATTGGGAAGGCGTTGGGATGGTCATTGGTAAACTTCTTTCCCTTGACAGACCGTTAGATGACGAGTTCAGTGCGATTTTGGAATTCATTTGCAGCTGTTTCATTTTTAGTTTCAACCAGGCTGGAGATTCGAACAGAATGTACGGATTACATAATGTATAAATAAACTAAATAATTTCGGCTCTTTATAGTTTAGCAGATAGATGAATATTAGTAATGCTTTCACAACTCATTGAAGTAGTGTTCACCCATGTAGGACCTCTATTTACATCCACCCGAAACCGTCCGTCAGACAGTAAACAATGTACCACAGAATTTGCATTTATTGCTCATCTACCAACCACACATCCTTCAAAGTCAATGAAATCATATTTATCTATTTAGCAGAAGTTTTAGCAAAATTGTAAACAATTCTACACAAATACTCTTTAAGTTGTCTCTTTTAAACAGCCAGAGAAATTTCTAGGCATAATTTGATCGGTCGGAATGCCCATAGTGTGAGCATTTATCCATAAAAAGTTTGTTCGGGTTGCTGGCTTAACCAATATCTTTTTTTTCAACGGCAATCCCTTAGTTTTTCAAGGCACTTTAAACGGTCAACTTCTCTTGACAATCAACTCTCTTCTGTCAGAACAGTGACCCGTCGGCTCAGTCGGTTAGATCCGTGAGACAGTTGCGCGGGGTTGCTACGTGATTGATTGGAACGTGCGGCGTGCCGCAGGATGCATCGTGCGTCATTGTTTTTCGCCTTACGGCGTTTTGTCAAATCGTGTGGCGATTTTGGGCTTTGCAGACTTGATTGCAGTATAAAAAGGCGCAGAGATCCAAAACAATCGTTAGTTTGTATCCATTGTAAAAGCTTCAACTGTTGTGAGATAAAATGAAGCACCCCAAAATATATACCTGTAGCACACCTGAGGGTATTTTTCGCACGGTGAACGCAAGGCGGTGCAAGACCGAAACGGCGAATCGTTTAATGGTTTACGACTGCCGCAAGGTTGGAGGAACAAGAAATTTCTCCGTACGGAGCATTTTACGACACAAAAAATCGTGCAACAACCGCGCGTCAAGATACAACGGTTTACGGTGAAGTTACTAGCGCCCGCACGGATCAGAGGTAATAAAAACATTCGCACGGCCGAAAACTGGATTCCATGTGCACACCAAACTTTTCTGCGGCTCTTGCGGCACAAAAATTCCGAGCGGTAAGGTGCGGTTGCATCGTACGGAAGGCCAAAATTCATGACCGCAAGAGCCGTAAACCCGCCGTATCTCAATTGTGAACTGCCCTTTATTAAGCCATTAATTTCATAGATGGTCAATAATAATTCCCGTTCTCCTCTATGCCATGAAGCTATTGCGTAAGTTTGAACATGATCAGGTAAAAACTGTTGAAAACATCGCGTCCACAAGATGAGGAAGACGTATTTTAATATTTGAGGACATCAATTAGCTAATTAAGCTCTTTATTAATTACGTAGATGGTCAAAGATTAATCATACGTCATCTCTATGACATGAAGCTATTGCACAAGAAGTTATTGCACATGGCCTGGTAAAACTTGTTCAAGATATCGTGTCCACAAGACGTGGGAAAAGGCATACGGAAGGACGGGTACATCTCTGTAATGGCGGGGGACAAAACAATTTTGAGTGTATTTTTCACTCTAACGCCATATGAACAAAAGTTCCCACCTACCAACCAAAGGTCGGGGGTTTCTTTTGGGCAAAGAGCCGGGTTTCCTAGACCACTAAACCTGGCAACCCTGCCAGGTGTGTAAAATAATTTTGAATTCTGCGTAAAACATCAATCAATCAATCTGCCAGAACACAAATATATGTAGGCTACCTCTAAAATAAGGCATTACAGAGAAGTCAGCTTCATAAACTTTACAGAACTGACTTTCAACACTGATTTACATTATTTCTTATTAGAATGAAACCTACGTTTACAGCGAGTTTCAAACTTATATGGATCTTGAAGAAAAGTAATAAACATAGAACTGAAAAAAATATGTTGTATAAAATGTACTGCGAAGCACAACAAAGAGAGATACAAAATGTCAAAACTATGAAGGGATGAATATAAAACAACGGTTATAAAATCTGATAGTATACATGATTGTGGATGGTCAGTTGTGTTTACTTAGTTTGATAAAACAGAGATGAGATATTGTGATAACCGATGTATTTTGAGAGACCTGTTGCCCTTTGTCTTCTTTTCCTGCGCTGTCTGTTTCTCTTTTTCTTTTTCTGAACTTCTGCTGTATTTTTCTGTCTAAAGATTTCTAAAACACACCAAGAGCCAAATTTATAATGACTGAAAACTATCAAATCTATATACATTATAAAGCTAAAACTGAATTTATCAAAATATTAACATAAAAAAGATTTTTTTCTGACTGGGTTCTAATCTGACCGAATTGGGTGATGATGACCAGCCACTGGGGGATAGTATGGGGATATACTGCGATAGAGAAAGGTATCCTTTCGTTTATGGCAACGCCGTCTTTAAAGTGAAACACCCTTGAATGACAATCAATCAAACAATTAATTAAATTTGACCGAAGCAGTCAGTTCGCAATGAAGTAAACTATGTTAAATAAGACAGGCGACAAACCATTTGAGACTTAAGTCACAGATTGCCACATTTCTACGTCCAAATAAAAGATATTGTGTGGTTAAATGTATCCATAAAACACTCACTGTTAACTTTGTACTTTAACACAAGTCCAGCCAAGTACATTTTCATCACTGTAAATGCCCACGAATCGTCATCGTCATTTGTATTGTTAATTTCGCACCCTCCATAATGACCAATGTTTTTCCCGTCAGATGTGGATGTCCCGGCTCTATGGGCTGTCATATATCGGCTCCTTATTTGGTAAAATGGGGCGTGGTCAGAATTAACTAAATATGTTTCATTGTACATCATGAAATCTCCGTCGAGGGTATCATAGGTTGAAAGTTGACCATCGGTTCCTTTAGCTGTATAGAAATCTGCGACATAAAAACCCAAGGTTTTGACCTCTTCTATCCCGTCATATGTAGTTGGAATTTGGTCTGTGTCTTTGAGCTTCCACACCAAAATATTACCGGAACTCTTGTTGATACTTCCATTGTCGTGTGAACTTAGACCGTTTTCAGTTCGGGATTTGTTATATGAGATCTATAATAACAGAAACAAAGACATAATAAGCCTTACGCAATATTCATCAATCTATATAATCAAGTCTAAAACTCAAAGAAAAATACTTTACAGTTTTTCATTGAGAGTCGTTCTAAAAGCAAGTTGTTAGCTTTCCGCTTTATTTTCTAAGCGATTCTAATACGACTCCAAATGATGTACATAAAAGTGAAATTCAGAAGCCAGTTAAGAAAAGATATTGAATGGTTTGGATAGTAGAAAAATAAACATTGCAATGTGGTCTAAATTATTTGAATACAGTCTGTCAAAAAATAGCTTCGGCTTTTACTATATAAAGACTGTGGTCAATTAGTACACGTAGATGGGTTCAGCGAGGAAGTTTTCCAATAAAGTATAAAAATGAGTTTTGTTAATTGAAAAACAGAATTCCTACAAATTATATCTTACCAGCATTTTGTTGTCGTCTAGGATATTGTTTGTTGGATAGTTATCAGAGGCTAATGGCTTTAGGTGCAAGTTTCTCTCTTCTGGATAGATTAAAATCCAAGTTAGGATTTGGTCGTTCAAAGTAAAACTATCCCTGAAAGAAAATCAAAATGTTGTGATTTCAACAAGGTTAACTACTTGGTTTTTTAACCGATAAAAATACATGAGTGAATAAAACCCCGTGGATGTTTATAGAACAAAAGGCATATCCAATTAAATTTGTTGCGGCGATATAGACAATAACAAAACCCTTGATTAACAATCTGTGAGTACCGAAAAAAAACTGATGTGAAAACCGAAAATATTGAAACTATTGAAAGGAGCAACGTACTTATGGAATAGAATCCGACGAGGATTGGTTGACGTTTTACGCTACACTAAAGATTAATCTTCTGTTTTGAGGCTTATCAGTTTTATATGGGCGGGAGGAAATCGACCTATATGTAGTACTACCAGAGAATCTAAAGTTACCAATATAGTCTAAGAGGGAATTGTATGCTTACGTTTCCAGGTAGTAAGGCTGTATGTCCAAAGATATTTCCTCTATAGGGACATCAGTAGGCTCCCAACCCGTGTAGGCCAACGCCAAACACAGCGTTACCACTGACGCAATGTTTCCGAACATTGTGTCCGAATTTTCTTATTGAAAATACAGGTCTTTTCTCAAATGTCGAAAAGAAAGCTTTCCAATGAGGTACACTGAGACTGCTTCCAAAACTGAAGCTGTTGCTATGAGTACGTCTTTGTGACGTGACGTTTAATTATGCCGTCACAGTGTTTCGTAATAATAGATAAGTATGCACTAAACGTCACAACGCATGTAAAGAATTTAGGACGCAGCGTCTTAACGTCTTTATTTATTTGCAAATGACGTAATTTATCGACGTCACAATTATTACCCCGCAGAGCGGTAGACCCTACAAAAGGTCTGTCTATTATTAACTGCATATATATTTACAACAAATTGTAGAAAGAGACCGATATAATATTGTCACAGTTTATGTCTGAACGAATCAAATAATGCAAAAAATATGGCATGAAAAGTGAGTTCGGCGGAATAGATCCTTTCCGTTAAGAATATGCTTTCATGACATTGTTCGAATTTTATGGCATTAACATTCATTTATCTGTTGCAGGCGATGTGACACGCATCGATCGCATTGCGTCATAGACAGCAAGGTTTCGACGCTAACTCAGTGTAGCGTCATTTAAGAAATAATGGATTGATTCTCTGCGTATACGCTGTGATAACTGCAAGAAAAAAGGAAGTGTCCATTGTTTTTGGACGAGGGTCGTTCAGTGTTAGTGTCAGGGCGTTTGACGTCACAATGAAAACGTTCTCTTTGTATATGCTAGTTTGTACGCCAGCTTTTTCATATCTCACAACATGTAGGAAAATCATGCATGTGTTAGAATTTGCCATACACCGAGGCTACTGCGCAAACGCCCATGCTTAAACCGAATGGTTGTATATCAATGAACTATATACGTAGAAGGGCCAAGTCATATTGGTTACATTGGATCTGGCGTGCTAAAATCGCTGTCATAACAGTGGGTTGTTGCCGTTTTGCAACTCTAATAATGTTTTGTATAATTTTATAACATCACAAATGAACGGTTAAAATTGACGTCCCCATGTTATGCCGTTAATAAAGCAGTAGTCGCGTCAAGGCTCATGACGATCTCTTTCACTTCGTTTCTAGCGTTAGATCAGTTTGTCCTCTCATAATCATGGCGGCGCTCGTTGTACGTCAAATGTCACGTGACATCCATTCCCCCGTATATGTCATTGGTCTTCATATGGCTCAAGTCTAAATGGAAGCACGTGTATGGTGGACCAGACCAATGCCACTTACAACATTCTGTAATTTACAGTTCCGTCCCTCTGTTGGCCTATATTTTTGTCCAGATCCCCTCCTTGCTACTGATTTGTGACAACATAACAATCGAATTTGAACTACTTTTTGGTGCACTCATTGGTTAGACCAATATTTGATTTATTAGAAAATGAATTTTTAAATTCCTCTCTTGTTATTTTAAACACTATCTAAGTACAGAAAGAAAATATGATTTTGCTAAACCTGGCCATACATTTTTATATATATAAAAAAAGAATTATAAAGTAAACAATTGATCGCCCGAATAATGGCAATATCATCATATGGACTGAATAAAGATCCTCATTAAACGTTTTTCAAACGTTTCTACACCCTTAACATTGACAGCTCATGTGAAGTGTACAGAAAACTGAAATAGCAACATCCATAAAATATCGCTTGAAATGATCGCGTAACAGTAAATATCTAATTTTGACTTCCTGACAAAATGCTGCTTTTTATAAGTTCTCAATTCATTAGAGGTAGCAAACTTAATATCCAAGGGCGATTGAACTTCCAATGGAAAAAAGCCTTGAATCTATTGTTAATCTGTAAAAGCCTTCCAGCTATGACTTGGTGACCTTATTTCAGTTTGTTCATAATAAGTATTTGATAACCAAATAATAATTTAAGGGTGTATTGCTGCAGTCCGGAGAGTCCTGCTGGACTGTGTGCAATTTGGAGCTGTGGACATATAATACTATATTTACTTGACATGAACGACATAAATTAGCTTTTTGAGGCTAACAAATCTCCAATTTTTGAGTAGCTTATGACGTCAAATGTGAGGCAGATTTTCCAATATATATTACCCTTGGCATTTCAACATTTATTAGCTGAGATAGATTTGAAATAAACACCTGTCAATCAGAAATAACAATCTGTCCAATTTACTGAGGTCTGAGATGAGAATCAAATTCAAGACCACACGCCACCTGTAATATCAGGATAACTCCCTGTAGTAAATGTGTTTGTGTACAAAGATGGGATAAGGACAAAACAAATTCAGACGGTCTCCAGAAACAAATGAATTTGAAGTGACAGTGGGCTGCCAAAATGTTGATATTTTGGCGTAACAACAGAATGTTGAAATTATCGGCTACTTAACTCAAGACATATAATTCAGAAGCTTTTTAGTGCGTCTAGTCTTGAGACTGCATGCTAAAGTATTGTTTTGAACTAACTTTGGCTTAAAATGAATGAAAAATTTTGTTTACTTTTCGAACACTATTTCGGTTTGTATAGGAAACATACTGTATAGATTTTCCTCATTCCAACGCCAATCATTTAGTTTTTGATGGCCATCAAAGCCGTTTACTGTTGTGCCGATCAGCAATTATATAAAAAGGAGTGAATTTTGGCTTTTTCAACATGTTTTACTTTTCTTGTATTTTTGCCGATAAAAAGTGCATCTAGCTAACCTTTATCCAAAAGCCAACACTATTGCAAATAGATCAATAGTTGACATATATCCGCCAGCCAAAACGCCAACACAATGTTAGCGCTTAAAACATGCTATAACAGAAACTTCCACCAAGAAAATACATTTGAAATCAAATCACGTTATGAATATCTGTTGAAATAGATGAGGTGGTAGATTGGGAATAAACTGGTTGCTATGACAACTAGTTGTTATGATGTCATAGGAAGAGAACATGAGAAAGAAATGTGTTTTCGGCGGAGAGGTTAGCGAGCCCCTTTGGGTTTCCTTGTAACATCAATCACAAACATCGGAGACAGTTATTGGTCATTTCTAACAAACAAACTGATATGGCGTAGAATTCCATTGTCTCCTACAGGAAAATGTAATCAATCACAGACTTCATATAAAAGAGCTTCCCTAGTGTGTCTAAATGTAGAAAACATCTCAATAATGAGCCAGCTATTCTGTCCATGTTCAGACCTTGTCGCTCAATACGTATATATGTCTAAATAGAATTCCCAACGGAAGTAAAATGTTGTTTTCTTTGCTGGCAATTTTGGATGTATCGTAATTTAATGGACTAAGGAAATCATTGGGTAATTTTCTCAAGAACTGTAAACTATGACTTATTTGTTGATTCAACTCTCTACAAAAGGCCGTTAAAGTTAGAAAACTGTCTTACTCTTTGTTTATCTATCAATATCAAATTGACCTAACCCGAGGATATTCAATTATTGTAGTGTGATAGGATAAACAGGATTGTCATATTACTTGAATGAATAGAAATAAGAAATATAGATAATTTATTTTATAACAACACCAACAGCTACAGGCCGCGCATACTCTGTTAAAGTCAAGTGTTTCAGCTACAAAACTCTTCTATTGCACATCTATTAAAGAATTAACAAGAACAATCAGAAGGTAGTGGCTCATGATCGGTATATAATGGAAAGACATCCCTCCCCGACCCCATTTTTAGACACAAAATTGACATATTAGTACTCAATGTAAAATACCAGACTTGTAAGAGGACGGTCCCATAACTATAAGACATTTAGACATCTGTCAGGGTCATACAGGTATTGTTCTGGCAATTGTATTATCCTACAAAAATGGAATACTGGCAAAGGCAGTCATTGAACATGCTGTCATCTGTATTCAGTCATGTTGACTTCACACAAATTGAATTATGCAATTCTATGACTACATGTATGTATTTTTACTGACAGTCTTGTCCCTCGAGAAATATCCAGTTTGAGAATTCCCAGTACAAGAGGCTGTATTCATTTATTGGGGCCTTGACTTAAGTTATTGGATTACAAAAAGACGCAAACCCAAACCAGAATATTCAGATGAGTTACATAACATCCCTTGTCAAAATGTCAGTATTTTTTCTTATTGTATACAAAAGTTGATCTTCAGTTTGCTTCTGTTTGTTTAAATGACAAATATGACAGACATCCCATTATCAGAGGCTTTGACATAAGATAACAGTTAAATTACATCTTCTCCTGAATGTTTGGGCTGACATATCCAACACTGGCTTATAATTTGGTTAATTCTCCCTCAGTTTACAAACAGCTTAAAAGATCACCGGGTGTAATTGAAAGAAGGGGCTTGAGTTTGAATGTTGGATTTACTGTACATAATTAGGCTTTATCTAACACCTACATGCATCCAAACAATTTTGTTGACACATCAAAGACACCGGCACAATGCAAAAACTTTTTAAAAGTCTATAAATGTCAGACAATGTCAGCAAGAACTTAATACCAGGCTTAATCAAGGCTTGCATCTCATTACCCAGTGTTATTTCTAAAGCCGGGTGTTTGATGTAAACATAACTGCCTATTATTTTGACTTTCAATCTAATGACCTTTATTTCATTAAATGCTAACTTTATAATTTCTTTTATATACATACAAATTAGGAAGGTCATTTTTATATATGTTGAAGAATAAGACAAGGTATTGCTTCAGTTGAAGGATTATTTTAGGAACAAGTCCTACTTCCACTTAAGAAAATCTATACAGACATTGTGTTTACATGTATATACATGTCTCATCACGATAGTAAAAATGACGGAATTCTAAGCTAAATATCGTGTTTAGTAAATTTCAAATGGAGTTTCGGTGTAAAAAGAACAATTGAGTTGTTTTTCATTCTTGGTTTCGGCTTGACAAACTAGATCACTCTTAAAATCATGTTCAGCTTTGGCGAAAAATTCTATGAACTATAGTTCACATACGATTAGACTAAATCCCTCTTAAAATTCACAATTCTATGAACTATCGTTTACCCTGGATAACCTAGACGATTAGATACAACATTGCAGATTAAACTACTTTCGGAAATTCATCTATTATATTTTTATCAGTTTTATTAAATATTTCAAATAGCTATTATTATTCCAGTATCACAAATTTGTCAAGGACATTAGTTTCCTCAATGACATTTATTTTCCCTGGTAAACGCTAAATTGATTAAAGAAAATCTTCAATGCCCAAGGTTTCGTTTAGGTTACATTATAAAAGTACAATGTTATTGATTTTAAATCTCGGTTCGGCGACAGAAATATTAGAACAAAGATATCCATAATGTTCAATACAGGGGAAGTAAACTGAGGTATTAGCTTTATCTTCAATTTAAAATCAATAAGATGTATAACCAGAATTCTATGAATGGGAAGTGTGAATTGGCGCATTACCCCATATTGAGGGCACTGATGCATTCGGTCTGCTTATACTACCTTATGTGACGTTTATGCTCGGTAGATTTGGAAACGGTCAATCGTTCTACAAAAAATCTGGTATTACTTATTGAGTTATGCTTACAAACTTGAGGAGATTTACAGTTCAAGAGAACCATAAATTACATTGTCACATGTGTTCAGTGTATAACAAATAAAAATATAGTTTATACGCAGACATTCAACTGTGGAATAATAATCGAGCCCCCTCTTCAGTTAATATGTGGTTGACAGTTGTAAACGAAATAAACAAAAGCACTGATGATTTCTTGTGCTTTTTTGAAAGAGAATCAACCGTCATCTGGAATCAAATTCTTCTTTTTATATATAATGTGCATTCATGCTCCTTTGTTAGCCTGATTTTTATCTCACCATCTTATGACAATTTTGCCAGATGCAACATGTTCCACTATAGTCTTTCGTTCAAACCCAATTTTGGCCTAACAAGTAAAAATGACAATGACAAATAATCAAGAGAGATGCTCTAGCTCAACTTGACACAGAAAGAATTCATGTTAGCTAAATATATTCCTGGAACAGAATATCTATTTTCCCTATCTACATGATTTGTGTGAAACAATTACGGTGAACACACCAAGGTATTGTTTTCTATCCGATAACATCTCAGGTAACCATGTCATTTATCAGATAGTCTGTCAGATCTCCATCCATTAACAAATACCCTATTAAGGAAGTGGGCAATCATACAATACTATCTAACCTAGCCATCAGCAGCGAAAATTGAGAAACAAAGATACAACTGATAGGAAATATTCTCAGAATGATTCTATGTCAGATTCGAAACCATTTCTAAGATAGCTGAGAAGTATTAAATAGAACAAGCATTTTGTAGATATTGGCTCTCTACAAGGGTTCAGATAAGTTGCTTGATTGATGGAGTTCAGGTTGAATGTGTTTAATATCCACTCCATTACCAGCATACTCAGAAAAGGGATTAATAAAAGAAGAATCATTATAAAGAATATGTTCCGTTCTTGGGACTCTGCTATTAAGTGATAAACTTCTCTGTTCCAAAAAATCTGACGAAAAATCTTTATTTCAACAGTTTATTTTTCAGAGACTTGTTAGAATGATTGATGTTTTACACTGCTCTCAAGATTATTTCACTGATATGCCAGAGGTTGGTGGGGAGAAAACGGAACCTTTGCCCGTAGGAAACGCCTGACCTTCGGTGAGTACCTGATAACTTTTCTACATACGGCGATCAAATGAAAATTCCACTTAACCAATAAAGTGCTCCAAAACTTCAGTTGATTTTACCTATAATGAAGACATTGTGCTTGCTTCTTTGGGATGAAACCAAGGCTTAAAGTAACTCTATGAAGACATTGTGAAAGATTTAGAAATATATAATTTTGGTAAAAACATTAGAATCCTACATGGTATTTTTTAATCTATATTTGATGATCTGTCAGTGAATGTAACAAATTTTAAACAAAATCTTATTCTGATGAAGTCTTTGGTGCTGAAAGCAAATAAAATCACTAATGTGATTGAGATATTAATATTTGCAGGGATTGAAAAGGGGATTTAGAATCAAAGGTTTAGTCGATTATCAATATACTGTTTTTATTAGACAAGAAAACTTTCCCTGTGCCCATGTGTTTTAGTGTTC
This sequence comes from Lepidochitona cinerea, assembly GCA_963971465.1. Classification (NCBI taxonomy): domain Eukaryota; kingdom Metazoa; phylum Mollusca; class Polyplacophora; order Chitonida; family Tonicellidae; genus Lepidochitona; species Lepidochitona cinerea. The sequence goes on along the minus strand of OZ020551.1, from coordinate 48,532,571 downwards.
ATAAATAAACATACTTGTCATCTATTCAATACATGGTCAGAAAAAAGTAAAAAAAAAATGCTTTAAAACATAACTAATTATTTTAATATAAACCTTATAACACAAATTTGGCAACAGGTGGAATGAAGCCAACTATGTTTTATAATATATTTAATGGGATGGGCCGAAACCCTAATGACGTCACTTAAACAATGATGTGATATTTGAAGGAGTCTGACTTCGTAGTGACCACTTTGTTAAGCCCTTTGTATGACTTCTCACCTATAATTTCTGTGCAGATTAATTCCCATGGATGATTTTATCCCTTCTATGACAACATTAAGCAATATGTCTATGGATGCTCAAATTGGGCAAATGCTGACAAGATTGCAATACTTATAAATCCTGTGTTGGATTAACTTGGATTTCTTTATCCTTCAAACAAGTGTTTGAGAGATGGAAGAAGTTGACAGGACATGAGAACAAAATAACATCTGTGATAGCAATAGAAAAAAGGGTTAAAATATAGAAAAAAGATACTTTGTAAAATGGAAACGGTTTCTTTTTACTACTTGTTATACGATTAATTTACATTTAGATTGTCGATTAGAAGGGCAATATGACAGGGCTATTTCATACTTTTTATGTTTCCAGATTTTCTGTCTCTTTGGCAATTCAAGAATCCACTGAAAGTAATAGAATAAATTCCAGAAACATCATTTAAACTTTCTCAGTCTGATAAGTTGAAATAGCCAAAAATCCAACTTTTTTCATAGATGGATATTTTACGCTGTACTCAAGAGTATTGCACTTGACGGCGTTTCCAGATTTATTTATTTTTGTCAGCCAATACCCGACAGCTCTTCCAGGTCGAAAATCCATTTGTCAGAAGATGAAGTCTAACTTGGTCAAGTCAAATGCGTAAGCACCAAGCAGGTATATGTATGTTTATAGAGACTATTGTTTGTGCATCAGAAAATGCCACTTGACTAAGAGACAATTCACCAATGCAGACTGACCCACATGTGATATGATTATATCAATGGAATAAGCTCTTTCTGCAGGTCATGTTGTAACATGGCCAAGTTTTATCTCATCATATAACAAAAAGACTTGACTGAATAAAAATAGAAAACATCAAACGTCTTGATCAATAAGGCAAGTGTAGGAGATTAGGAAATAAAAACCCAAATGGGATTGACTTTCACACGATCATTATTGCCAACAAGAGATGACCGAGAAATGGCTGGCACACAGTTAATGTGCTCTCGTAAACCACAAGGAATCGGTCGATGGTTTGCCAGAGACGTTGGAGGAAATCAATGTTAAAGAATAAATGTCAAGCAAGCTTCGCTAGCGGACAACACCCATCAACCCACACAAATCAAACTGTTGATCAAATCAAGACATAAATAGCTCTAACAATGTACCTTAAGACTTGACTCTATAAATAAGTCCAATGGAAGAAAATAGAAAGCAGAATCTATCATGAAATGAATTAAAACGATCTTTCGGGCTTCTGGATTTTAAAATGCCTTTTGTCATAATTGCTTCCTTTCTAACCATGATGCAACAACAGAAGGTTGGGATTATTTTCTTCAGAAGAGCAATTCAAACAATGAAATTGTGGAAATTACAGAAACACTTGACTCTAATGGACTGTAGTTATTAGGGTGGTTATATATAATACATTATTAATATCCCTCATATTGATGTTCAAAGAAAGTAAAACAGGATCATACAACAGAAGTTAAATCTTTGGAAAATAATTATTTATCAGTCATGAAATAAAGACCACAATTAAATGATTGTATATCCTTGGTGAGGAAGGGTGTACTTGAGACAAACTAATGCTGGGTGAATGAAGCTAGCCAAAATAACTTCCAACAGTATTATAACAATTGTTACCTTCATTTAGATTTGGATAGCTCCTGTTACTTTAATGGGGAACTCTTTTTAGTCCCATGGGGATTTTATTTCATTCAAATGTATGCATCAAATAACAGGGAGTTAAATGAACAGAATATTTAGCTGATCATTTATATGTTTTCTCGTTTAAACATCACTTTGTTTGTTAGAAATGACCAATGAATGTTTGTTGTGTTTTGATGGGGGTTACATGGAAAAGATAACTCAAAGTGACTGGCTAACCTTTTGAGTGAAAAACATGTATTTTGATTCTGAAGTGTTATGAAAAGCATATCTAGATTTAAATTGAGGTTTATTTCTATTATCAAAAAACAAAAAAATATATCCAAAGAACAAAATCGGACAGTATAGCAACAATATTGTTTCCAGTTTTTTTTATAAAGTTGAAGCTCTGTGCCATATTCTTTAACAGAGGAATTCAAATAATATTCCAAAGAGATAAAATTTGCATTTCTCTGTGAAACAAAATGGAACATAACTTTTATCCAGGCTCATTATTTAGATGTTTTCCTCATTTAGACAATGTAGGGAAGCTCTTTTATATGATGTTTGTGAAGATGATGAAATTCTAGACTGCACGGTTTGTTTGTTGGAAATGATCAATGGCTGTCTCCGATGTTCTGATTGATGTTACAAGGCACCCAAAAGGACTCTCTAACTTATCCGCCTAAAACACATTTCTTTCACATATTCTCTTCGAAACGATGTCACAAAAACTGTTGTCATAGCAACCAATTGATGTTGCAATTCCCCACCTCGTCTATTCAGAAAGATATTCATAACATAACCTGTTTTCGCATGTATTTACTTGGTTGATGTAACAGTTGTTTTTAAGGTTTAATGCAGTGTTAGCATTTTGGCTTGCTGACAATTATAAATGATTGGCTTAACGCTTTCAAATTTGGATTGATCAGAAAGAGACAGATGAGGGCTGGGCGTAGAATAGAGCAGCATGAAGTGTTATATGTCTTCACCTGGTTAAATTTTTCCAAATTTAAAACACACAGACAAAAGGAATACCTTCTGAGATAAAAAGAAGGTATTAAGACAGTACCCTAAAAAATTCTATTGTTTAGTAAAATTAATTGTTTACTTCGTAAGTTTTTTTTTGCAAAAACCCATTGATTTATCCCTTATATTTCTGTAATTAAGCGTTTTAATGTATATGACCAAATATAGCATTATCCAACAAAATTTGCAAAGAATTAAATTTCCAGCTTTTATTAATAGCATAACAATTTGAAAACTGATATCTTTTCAATGAAATATTGTCCTTGACATTTCAACATTTATTAGCTGAGAGATATTTGAAATAAACACCTGTCAATCAGAAATAACAATCTGTCTAATTTGCTGAGCTCTGAGATGAGAATCAAATTCACGACATCACTCCACCTGTAATATCAGGGTAACTCCCTGTAGAAAATGTGTGTGTACAAAGATGGGATCAATGTTTAAATGTCAGCCTATTATTACTGGTTATAGACGGACATTTATAAAGCCTGTTTCTGGGGCTGTGAGTTGACTTGGAATCTGCTCCTGTGTAAATGATGATAATTGGTGAGATGGCAATGGCAATATACTCCCCCATAGTGTAGTCTGTACCACGACATCTCCTTAAAACCAGAGCCACACAATACCTCCATTAAGCCAGTCCCCCTGATTGATTATTTGAAACATTTTTGGCTTTGGGGTTTCTGTATAATCTTTTTTAATTGGAGAATTATTCCAGTAACTGTTCAGTAATAGGTGAGGTGAAAATTTCATAGTTCCTGAACCATTGTGTAAAAAGCCACATGTAGATCTAGGAGGATATACAATGACCTTCAACAACTTACACAGTAGATTCTCTGCAATCTTCCCGCAATTATTTACGAGGGCCTCAATGGCTCAGTTGGTTAGAGTGATAGTCCCTTTGTTCAACATAGGCCCGGATGAGGCACGGGATCAAATTCTACTCAGACCAAATACAAATCTTTGGATCATGTATGTGGAAGAGTTATCAGGTACTCACCGTAGGTCCGGGGTTACAAAGTGTCCAGTTTCCTCCCACACTTACATGTAACCTGGCAACAGGGTCATATAAGGGAAATAATAAGTAAAACATCAATCAATATGTTAATGGTTTTAGGAAATTCTTTGACGAGACCATTCATTACAATGCATTTGTATAACCAAATAGTCCATTTAGGTGTTAGTTGGTGACTGGAAAAAGGTTTACAACTGACAGAACACATTGACTTAAGAAAACACCAAAACTTAAACATTATAATACTCTTTAATGAAGATTTCCAGTTATATTGTCTGTTTTATCGAGCCTTATTTGGGAAAGAGAGTGGCATCATTTTTGGCTAAATTTCACTTTGGAATGTTTTCATGTTTTTTTTTTTAATTTGATTGTTAAACAGGATGGAACAGAACTTTTATCGATTCTCATTATTGAGATGTTTTCTGCGTTTAGACACAGTAGGGAAGCTCTTTTATATGAAGTCTGTGATTGATTACATTTTCCTGTAGGAGACAATGGAATTCTACGCCACATCAGTTTGTTTGTTAGAAATGGCCAATGGCTGTCTCCATCATTCTGATGTTACAATGAAACCCAGAGGTACCTCAAAAACACATTTCTATCACATGCTCTCTTTCTGTGATGTCATAAGTAGTTGTCATAGCAACAAATCCCAATCTACCACCACATATATTTCAACACATATTTATTTCTTCGTAAATGTTTTTAGCTGGGACTAGCAGCTCTATAAGTCACTCTATGGGTCTGTAGGAATGTCAATATCGATGTTAGCAGTGTTGTTAAAAACAACAACGGTTACCCAGTAGTGTTTTTATTAACCAGTAGGTCCTAAACAGGGAACCGAACTTGATTGACCAATGTTTACCTGTTAAATGGTATAAAATTGCTGTTTTCTCTTTTAAAATGGATACAATGCCCATCAGCAAACACATCTTCCATTTTAAAGTTTAAATCTCTGAAAGATCACAAAGCAAAACAAGTATTTAAATCACATACAACGCATTTTTATGTGCTCAGATAGATAAGGTTATACATGCTTAGCAATACATACCAAAACAGCTGTTTATTTTATTGTTAAGTGGCTATGTCAAAATGAGAGGTTTTAAATTGTAGAGCAAACAAGCTGTGCTCACTGTTAATGACTACATCTACATGTACGTCATATTTTTAGTTTTCCTTTTTGTTGAAAATAGATAGGTCCCTCAATCTTATTTGCTGACCTCAGCTAAACACCCCCTTTCTGTTGTTTAAGCCAATGGAAATTGCCCTTGTTATGCCAAAGCTAGGATTGATGGATTGGTTGATGTTTACATGTATGCAGCAATCAAGATTATATACTTTCACTTATATGGCAGTGTTGCCAGGTTTAGTGGCCGGGGAGGAACAATGTTGGTATAAAAATCTTCTGATTCGCATTTTTTTGGTAACATTGCTGATGAGATAATTTAGGTCAATGAATAAATATAGAAATTTTGCAGTTCATATCCATATATGTAAAGAAAATAGAAATGTTCATGAAGTAAATTTTGTATAGATCGCAGAACTACCATTCCCCTGTGGCTAAATCTGCGATTGTTTTTTAAATAAATAATTTTATTTCAGCCTCTGTCTGCCAGAAGCTGTTTACGTTGTTGATTAGTTTTTTGTCTTCAATCCTTACAGGAGGCAGAAAGGGTGATATCTAAGGGTATTTAATTTTAGGGGGAATAAGTTTGAATTCCAGGACAGCATCCAAACTCCGGTTTTACGGCTTTGTATTTCAATTTGGTAAAAGAAACATTTCATTACCAGATACTTTAAAATGGGCTCTTATGTTATCTTAACATCTTCAATAATTATTAGTATCTCCACAGTTAAGTTTAATGTTCCACTTCTGAGTAAGATTATAAACTGATATATTAATTTGGTATAAGACAACTGTGGTACTTTACTTTGTACTTTCTTGACCTATAAGACAAGTTTCCAATTATGACTGATATGGGAGAGCTATCATTGAGGGTGCCATTAAACAAGTTAACACCAACATATAGATGTAATTGAAATAGTCTTTGAGTGCGGTGTCAACATCAACCAATCATTTTTCTCGAAAGATATGTCTGCAAAAATCTGGTTTTGAGATAGTGATGGAAGTATGACATGACCAGTATGTTTTTAAAAATTATTTACATTTATCATTAAAATTGCCATTTGGATTATAACTGAGGTCAAAGGTTTATTTGAAGTGTACCTTGATTTAAATGTGATCTCATTTGGTGTCTATCTACAAATTTGTTTGTCTATGTGGGATGTTTGTGACTAATGCAAGGTACCAATGGAAGTTTGGAATTTTCATTCCAGTTAAATTGGCAATGCTACAAAACAAGTTGAATAATATGCAATTGGTAAAAAGTAGCCATTGATGAAACAGTCTTGATGATGTGGATGTCTAATGTACACATTAGTAAAGATTTTGTGGATTTAGGTGGGCTGGCAGGTATCACAATGGTGTTCATGGCAAACTCCCAACTGATTTGCTCATTTAGATGTTTATGGATTTTACCATTGCTACTATTAAAGAATTGATAGCTAGAAACTTAAATTCTTATAAAATTGATTTAACACTTCTTAATGCTGCGGAAGCTATTGACTTGTCCTCCAATGTTATATCTATTGAGAGGAGAGAGATCAAGGTCTATGTTCAGGGGCATGTATTTAAGTCTGAAGAAAAAGTATAAATTCCATGTTTCTTGAAGCCCATTGACTTGTGAATTGATTTGTTGCCACTAGGATGGTTGTTGAATTGCCGTTGAGGTGCTGCGAGAAATGTTACCCAGCTGTTTCAGAGAACAGTTGAGCGGACATTTAACCTGTTGTTGGCTGCTATAAATCCACACAATGATGTAGGTGTAGAGAAACAGGTGTTTACTTCTATCTCTTTATTCACCTGGGGCTGTAGTTAAACCAGGTAATAGTTTAATATTTAATGCTAATAGATTTCTTAACAACCTGTCAGCATTTTTCTAATCGACTTTCTCCAACAGAAGGTAAAGGTGACAATACAATAAAATGGTAACTAAAATACTGAAAAGAATGAATCTGAATTATTATGTTTAAATTTACAAAAGGTATTTCTTTTTCATAGTTTCCCCTCAATTTTTTCAGTATTTGGTTTTGGTGTAGCTATAGAAATCTATCAATAGATGTAACAAGTTAAATTCCTTGTGGTATCTGTGGTTCAAGTAGACGTTAACGCCTTTCATCGTAGATTTTGGAATGGTTGCCCGGTATAACCAGGCCTCCCAAACTGAGACTAGCCATGTCATGTCATGTCAGTGGAATTTATATGTGCTGTAAAATAGAAATCAATCATTTTCAGATATTGAATAAATTATTATTTACATTAATTATCTTTAATATTTGATCTATGTACAGTTTGTTAATTTTTTATTGAAAACATTTATTTGACTAGTATCAAATTTGCATTTGACTAGTATCAAATAAATAATAAAAAAATAATCAAAAACTAATTGCTTAATTTAATACGCTGTCACTTGAACACTATTTTTCTAATTGATTGCAATGTCCGATTATATGATGCATTATAACAATTCTTCAAATCCAGTCTGGTGCGGGTTCGAATCACACTCGGATCAAAATAAAATTGGAAAAATTTCTGACTGAATTTTCACTCGGTCGCTGTATGTGGAAGAGTTGGCAGGCACTCGCCAATGATCAGGTGTTTCCGCCGAGCAATTAGCCCGACCCCCCCCCCCCCATTAAATCTCGCCGTATAAGTAAAATAATCTTGAGTGCGCCGTAAAACATCAAGCAATCAATCAAATCGAGTCAGACGATTTTAGATTTATTTCAGATATTTTAATTTTCATCGAAACTGCTTATTTTCCATTCTTGAAATGGTAATTAATTTGGCATTGTTAATCGTTAATGTCTACTCTGAGAGATGAATTGAATAGTGTGTCTTGGTGGGCTTAGCGTATATCCCAGTATAACAGAACAGTACAGTTTTAACTTGACTATTGAGAGATGGGCGATGTGTACAGTTTTATCTCTCCTCTGACAGACACCAGATCTAACTGTCTCATAAATCATCATTACCCCAGAGAATAAAAGGACTTTTACTGGACACCAAATGACCCTGTCAGGTTCAATATTACCAGGGAATTATGTAAAATACCAGCTTGCCTGATGAATCAAACCTGTCTCTGTAATCAGCCTATAGTAAATCACCATAGCCCCTAATTCTGACATCCATACGTTGTGCTTATTGATTTTTCACTTTCCTGACATGATTAGCTCCCTTTGACCATAAAAGTCTTTTCTGCATTATCAACTACGTGTGGCGGGAGGCGAAATCTCACTCCCACCAAATACAAAATTCGAAATTTTCTCTTGATCGCCTTATATGGAAGAGTCAGTGGTTTTCTCCCGGCAAAGAGCCTGGTTTCCTCCACAAATAAACTCGGCAATGCCGTCAGCTACATACACTGTACATGAAATAATTTTGAGTGCGGCATAAAACATCAATCTTATCAAATATTATCTTTCCCACTGGCCAGGCTATGAATTAGTTATTTTAGTTTATGGAAATCCTTGGACTGTAAATTCTCTCAAGCTGCGCTTTTCTGGCACTACATGTATGCTTATAAAGATAAAGGCTTGTCTTTAAAGTTATCTTTAAATAGTGGTGTGTCATGACTTGTCAAACGCCACACAGTCCACTGCTGACATTTTTTGTATTTAACTTGTTGATGTCATTCAAGTCTTTTCCTTTTATTGTTGCAGGTTCCGACAAGCAGAAAGTGTTGTTATTGACAGTTCCCAAGTTCAGTTCGACCTGCAGCTGTATATTGGTCAATCTCAGAACATTAGAGTGCCAGCCAATCCATTTCGGAAGTGAATTTGATACAGACAAAGAAATCAGTCCACAGCCAATCAAATAACTTCACAGAGAACTTGGGGCTCTGGGGACGACAGACAAACTGGCTTAGAGGTCGCTCCAAGAAAATTGTATTTCAGTCCAACTAAGTCATTTACAGGCAATTTCATCGCTCTTGTTATAAATGTACCGGTTGAAAATTGTTCCACCCTGTTTGGGTTGAAGCAATAGCAATTCCTTACCATATTTACTTGTAATTTTGTCAGATGAAGCGAACAAGAGCTTATTACTAAATTTATCAACAAGCGGGATCAACCATGGTGAATTGCTTTCACTTTTTTGTGGAAATTCTTCTTTCTAAACTTAAAAAATAAGTTCATTTTATTCTTATAAATGCTTACTTAAATTTCCTCAGTGAAACACAGCTCTCTCAATATTGGCAGCTAAATAATGGTACAAATGAATAGAGACGTCCACAAGAAACCTTTCGGAACTAAATTTGTAAAAGGATTGCTGGTAAAAAGATCAAACTCTCATACCAAGGTCCTGATTTGTCATTAAACTTAGATGAATGAAATAGAAAGAGATTGGTAGAAGTAATTATTCCCTGTGTTCCGTAAGATGAAATCCAATTTGACCAATTCTGATTACTGGGTTTCACTTTATTGGCTTGTCTGGGTATCAACTTGATCAATTTGTGATGTGACATATTAAAATCTTCCGGTCTTTAGATCAAGGGGTAAAAAAAGGTGAATTAGGTAAAGCTTACACAAGAGGAAGTTTTTGACCTGGCGTCAGAACTTAAGTCCTTAACTGTGCATGGTATTTGTAATATCCTCCTAATACAATATTTGGTCTATGTATTACTCTTGAAATGAAATTTGATTCTGGACTTGATTTTTTGGTACATACATAATTAAATAAGTTAAGAAGATTATCCTTAATTCACATATTGGAAAAGGTATTTGTATATGGATTGCCTCAGCAGCATGCTGTGGTGTTTGGGCTTGACCTAGCTGAGGGGGCAGATTGTTTATGTTAGATTCTCAACGTCATAGAGATTGATTGATTGATGTTTTACACATGCATTTCAATTTCAAGGAACCATGTTTAAATACCATTGACTTCTGATAAGACTGGTACCGATAGAATTTTCTAAATGAATAGAGCAACGATCAACACGATAATTTCTGTGAGAAATTCTGTTAACTGGACCAAAATTTGTCAATAAAAGTCGAACGAAAACATCAGAGAGAAATAATTATTATTTGAGGTATGCATAAGTGAAAAAATCTACTTATTATTGAGTTGTGTGATTTATCTGCTAAGATCAGCTGTGGTTTATTGGTGTTAATGTGATCACTTTGTGATCCATTTAAGTCTTGTTGGACCAAGCGTAAAAACCCCATAGAAATGAGGAAGTTTATTTTTGGTATCAGAACTAAGATCTCTTATCCTGTATTAAAAAAGAAACTCTTATTGTGATTATTTTTTTTAGACAATATCTATGCTAAATAAACCGAACCATTATTTTAAAAAAAACTAGTGTATCATCATGTAGAGGATCCTTGGTCCCAAGATATCCTCGGTCAATGCCAATGGAGAAATCTAATTTAGTGGTTATTCTATCAGGATGCATGGTTGCCATTTGCTTTTGATTTTACAGATGCAATGCGAAGGAATTCAGCACGTAGTCTACAACCATGTTGTGGCAAGTTTTCTTTTCCTTGTTAACTTCCTCTGACCAAGCCTTACCTCAAACTTGGGTACCCCTCCCCCTCCCCGCTCTAAAAGCTGGGACTTTGTGAGGTTGTGTGTTTTTAACCCGAGCCTTGCGAACGGCCTGTAGGTACGTAATCGATGTGAATCGAAATTTCTACAAGAACTAAATCTGTGCTCTTGGTTTTCGACATCTTCAGCTATTATAAGAAAAAATGTTTAAAAAAAAAAAGAAAAAGTCTTGAAAGAGAAACAATTTTCTCCTGGCTTCAGAACGAATGTATTTGCCGGTGTTATTTCGGATATCCTCGTGTATGAAGCTTTGTCCAAACACTTGGTTTAACGTTTGCTTTGAGTATAACATTCTCGGCGTGAAATTAATCCACTAATATAAAAAAATGACTTTTACAAAAGTGAAATCAAATGATTAAAACCTTCTTCTAAATGATTGAATTCCCCTTTGGTTGCTGGAATTGAATTTATAATCTGTATAAATAAAGTGGTTGTATTTGGGCTTCCGCACATAAATCTACTGAAAGAAATGTTTGCCGACCCGGTTCCGTAAAAACTTCTGATGAAAAAGGTACACATTACCACTTGATGCATTGACAGTCCAAGTTGTTCTTACAGAGGCACACTTGGTGATTATATTATTATCTTCTGTAGAAAACTGACATGTGATACATGCGTATGACTCCTTATGACATTACAAATAACGACCTGTACATTTTTTGGGGGAAAAGTTTTTGTTCTTTGGAATCTGTTTTTATATGTAGGTTATCTTCGATACATTAAGTTGTCAGTGAATCCATTTCAGAGATGACTGACAGGGACACTGCTAATAGTGCTTCCGGATATGATTGTATTTCAGACATTGATCACAACTTGTGACATTATCTGTACAAGATATTATCCTTCAAACAGGGTGTTGAATTTAGAACAACAAACTTATCTGTGCTTGGAAATTTTCAGACGGAAAGTTACGGAAGTCAGTACTAAGCCTGATACCAAGTTGTGACACTCTCGAAATTGCAGTTAGTTCCCTTTAAGTTTGAGCCTTACCCTCCCATTAAAATTGTTTGGTGCGGCTTTTCATTTCTGAAATACTGACCATATAAATATTTATTCGAAGTTTAAGAGTGCAACACGTTCCATCCACTTAATACAGTTATTCGTCTGACGGAAAGATTTACTTGATAAAGGTTATTGAACAGATGAGTTGTCTTGGATATCTCTCTCTTCCACAAATCCCCATAGAACCAACTTTGTCTGCAGCCAGTCTAGTCTGTAACATGGTGTTAGATTTCAGTGTTGGACTGCTGATCACTGTGTCCTGTCATTGAACTCCATACAGACTTAATTTGTGTCTGCTGAAACCGTCATATACTTCTTAATATCCATCGCTTTTGGATCCCACAAAATGCAGTGGGAAGAATTAGCGAATGATGATTATCGTCTTATATTGACGAGTAAAATACAGTCATTTAGGAGTTTGAAACTCGCACTGGTCAAATTCACAAATACTCGATTAAGAATGGATTGAAGTGATTGTATGAACTGTCTCATAGAGATGTCAAAGTCTGCTTAAAAGGGAAACGTAGTTATGAGGCAAATTAAAGATCCAAAAAATTCCGACATTTTACCGTCGTATACATGTACCTACATATTGGGAAGGCGTTGGGATGATCACTGGTAAACTTCTTTCCCTTGGCAGACCGTTAAATGGCGAGTTTAATACGATTTTGGATTTCATTTGCAGCTGTTTGGAGATTGGAACAGAATGTCCGGATTACATAATGTAGAATCAAACTAAAGAATGTTGGCTCTTTACAGTGTAGCGGATAGATGGAAATCAGTAACGCTTAGGGTTCACCCATGTATTACCTCTGTTTACATTCATCCGAAACCGTCCGTCAGACAGTAAACAATGTACCACATAATTCGCACTAATTGCTCGCTAAAAATCTACCCACCTTCTATCCTCCAATGTCAATGAAATCCTATTTATCCATTTCTAGGCATAATTTGATCGGTCGAAATGCCCAAAATGGAAGCCTTTATCCGTAAAAGGTTTTTTCTACCCTTTAAAGATCCATTCATCGCCGAGGCCATTCAGAGATATTTTACTAAAGTTTATGATCAGTAAAATCCGTAAAGTAAATTACGTCCAAAGAAGTCAACTGTCAAGGGGATATTCGGTGGCTCAGTCGGTAGAGGTATAGTCCCTCAGTCTGACACAGGTCTCCCATCGTTGCGGCGCTGTATTTTTTACTCGATCGCCATATGTGGAAGAGTTGCCAGGTACTCGCCGAAGGTCGAGGGTTTCCTCCGGGCAAATAGCCTGGTTTTCTCCCCCACTAAACCCGGCAAACCAGACATAGGCCTGCACATTGCAAATGGATGTACTCAAACTTACTGGTTTCTCTACCTTAAAGTTCATGCTATGAGCTGCCAAATATATAGGGGAAATTTCTTTGAAACATATTTTGCTATTGTTTTGTCATTTAACCAACAAGTGTGAAATGGTAATGTACATTAAGGTGATTTTAGGCATGGATCTTCGGTCCCTACGGGTTACTCGCTTAACCAATATTTTTTTTCAACGGCATTCCCTTAGTTTTTCAAGGCACTTTTAACGTCCTCGCGTCATCTCTATGGCATGAAGATATTGCTTCTCAAGTTTTAATTTTATTTGATTAGAACTATTCGAGATATCGCGTCCACAAGAAGTTATTGCACAAGTTTGAACACGATCTGGTAAAAACTGTTCAAGGTATCGTGTCCACAAGATATGGGGCAGGCTGACGGAAGGAAGGGCACATCTCTGTAATGGTGGGGGACAAAACAATTCTGAGCGTATTTTCACTCGAACACCGTAAGTTCCCAGGTAGCCAAAGGTCGGAGGTTTCCTTTAGGCAAACCTCGCCAGGTAAGTAAAATAATTTGGAATCAATCAACGAATCAATCTGCCAGAACACAAATACCTCTATAATTAAGGTATTACAGAGAAGTATAAACGTTACAAAACTGACTTTCAGGGACCTGTCTTATAAAGCTGGCGTAAAGATGCGCATATGCCAACAACATGTACCAGTTGCGACTAGGGTGTAAGTTTGCATAGTTTCAACACTAATTTACGTCCTCAGTAACTTATGCCTGGTTTGTGAAGACAAGGCCCTGGTGATGACTTCATTATTTCTTATTAGAATGGAACCTACGTATACAGTGAGTTTCAAACAGATCATCTTATATAGATCTTGAACAAAAAGTAATTAACGAAAAAATATGTTGTATAAAATGTATTGAGAAGCCCAACAAAAAGAGATACAAAATTTCAAAACTATGATGGGATGAATATAAAACAACGGTTATAAAATCTGTACATGTAAATGATAGTGGACGGTCATTTTTGTTTACTTAGTTTGATAGAACAGAGATGAGATATTGTGATAACCGATGTATTTTGAGAGACCTGTTGCCCTTTGTCTTCTTTTCCTGCGCTGTCTGTTTCTCTTTCTCTTTTTCTGAACTTCTGCTGTATTTTTCTGTCTAAAGATTTCTAAAACAAACCAAGAGCCAAATTTATAATGACTGAAAACTATCAAATCTATATACTTTATAAAGCTCAAACTGAATTTATCAACATATTAACATAGAAAAGATTTTTTCTGACTGGGTTCTAATCTGACCGTATTGGGTGATGATGACCAGCCACTGGCGGATAGTACGGGGATTTACTGCGATAGAGAACGGTATCCTCTCGTTTATGGCAACGCCGTCTTTAAAGTGAAACATTCTTGAATGGCAATCAATCAAACAATTAATTAAATTTGAACGAAGCAGTCAGTTCGCTGTGAAGTAAACTATGTTAAATAAGACAGGCGACAAACCATTTGAGACTAAAGTCACATATTGCCACATTTCTACGCTCAAATAAAATATATTGTGTGGTTAAATGTATCCATAAAACACTCACTGTTAACCTTGTACTTTAACACAAGTCCAGCCAAGTACATTTTCATCACTGTAAATGCCCACGAATCGTCATCGTCATTTGTATTGTTAATTTCGCACCCTCCATAATGATCAATGTTTGTACTGTCAGATGTGGATGTCCCGGCTCTATGGGCTGTCATATATCGGCTCCTTAAATGGTAAAATGGGGCGTGGTCAGAATCAAGTAAATATGTTCCATTGTACATCATGGAATCTCCGTCGAGGCTATCATTGGTTGGGAGTTGACCATCAGTTTCTTTAGCTGTATAGCAATCTCCGACATAAAAACCCAAGGTTTTGGCCTCTTCTATCTCGTCAGATGTAGTTGGAATTTGGTCTGTGTCTTTCAGCTTCCAGACCAAAATATTGCCGGAACCCTGGTTGATACTTTCATTGTCGTGTGAAATGAGACTGGTTTCAGGTTGGGATTTGTTATATAAGATCTATAATAACAGAAACAAAGACATAATAAGTATTACGCAATATTCATCAATCTATAATCAAGTCTTATTAGAATAAAACTAAAAAAATAATACTATACAGTTTTTCATTGAGAGTCGTTCTAAAATCAAGTTGTTAGCTTTCCGCTTTATTTTCTTAGCGACTCTAACACGACTCCAAATGATGTGCATAAAAGCGAAATTCAGAAGCCAGTTAAGAAAAGATATGGAATGGTTTGGATAGTAGAAGAAATAAACATTGCAATGTGGTCTAAACTATTTAAATAGAGTGTGTCAAAAAATAGCTTCGAGTTTTACTATATAAAGACTGTGGTCAATAAGTACACGTAGATGGGTTCAGCGAGGAAGTTTTCCAATAAAGTATAAAAATGATTTTTGTTAATTGAAAAACAGAATTCCTACAAATTATATCTTACCAGTATTTTATTGTCATCTTCGATTTTGTTTGTTGGGTAGTTATCAGAGGCTAATGGCTTGTGGTGAAAGTTTCTCTCTTCTGGATATATAAAAATCCAAGTTAGGATTTGGTCGTTCCAAGTAAAACTATCCCTGAAAGAAAATCAAAATGTTGTGATTTCAACAAGGTAAACTACTTTGTTTTATTAACTGATATTAAAGAACAATACTACACAAAGAAATTCATGAAAGTGCATGCGTGGATAAAACCACGCTAAGCATTCTTATAGAACAAAAGGCATATCCAAACTTGTGGTGCTAATAGACAATAACAAGGTAGGTAGGTACACAAAATAAAAACCGATGCGAAAACTCAAAATATTGAAACCGTTGAAAGGAGTCACGTACTTAAGATATGTATTCACAAATAAATAAATGGAATCAGATAAGATCAGCCACTGAAACTCGTAACATATTGGAAACTAAGACAGTTAGTTTTTATTGTATACCCGTGTGAGATGTTCTAGGGACCAGACCTATATCCTTAGAAGAGGAGTAGTATCAGCGATTACTCGGGAATATATGTGGTTACTTAAAATGTAAAGACTAAATTGACATATTTTCTGTTGTTCTTATGATATAATGATAGGTTATATGAAGTATGTTTATAACATAAGGTCTGTGACACAAGGATTGGTTGACGTTTTACGCTGCACTAAAGATTAATATTCTGTTTTATATAGGCGAGAGTAAACCGACCTCTTCGTGTTATCGCAAGGCCTAGTACTACCAGAGAATCTAAAGTTGCCAATTTAGTCTAAGAGGGAATTGCATGCTTACGTTTCCAGGTAGTAAGGCTGTATGTCCAAAGATATTTCCTCTATAAGGACACCAGTAGGCTCCCAACCCGTGTAGGCTAACGCTAAACACAGCGTTACCACTGACGCAATGTTTCCGAACATTGTGTCCGAATTTTCTTATCGAAAATACAGGTCTTTTCTCAAATGTTGAAAAGAATGCTTTCCAATGAGGTACACTGAGACTGCTTCCAAAACTGAAGCTGTTGCTAAGAGTACGTCTTTGTGACGTGACGTGTAATTATGCCGTGACAGTGTTTCGTAATAAAAGAGTATTCACTATTCACTAACGTCACAACGCTAACTCAAAATTTGTGACGCCACGTCTTTATGTCTTAATTTATTTGCAAATGACGTAATTTATCGACGTCACAATTATTACCCTGCAGAGCGTTAGACCCTACAAAAGGTCCGTCTATTATTAATTTGCATATATATTTGCAACAAATTGTAGAAAGAGACCGATATAATATTGTCACAGTTATGTCTGAACGAATCAAATAATCCAAAAAATACGGCGTGAAAAGTGAGTTTGGCGGATTAGATCCTATGTTGCGTAATATGCTTTCATGACATTGTTCGAATGGTATGCCATTCACGGTCATTTATCTGCTGCAGGCGATGTGACACGCATCTATCACATTGCGTCATAAACAGCAAGGTTTCGACGCTAACTCAGTGTAGCGTCATTTAAGAAATAGTGGATTGATTCTCTGCGTATACGCTGTGATAACTGCAAGAAAAAAGGAAGTGTCCATTGTTTTTGGACGAGGGTCTTTCAGTGTCAGTTTCAGGGCGTTTGTCGTCACAATGGAAACGTTTTCTGCGTATATCCTAGTTTTTACGCCAGCTTTTTCATATCTCACAACATGTAGGAAAATCACACATGTGTTAGAATTTGCAATTGCACGGAGGCTACTGCGCAAACGCCAAACCTTAAACCGAATGGTTGTATATCAATGAACTATATACGTAGAAGGGTCCCGTCATATTGGTTAGATTGGATCTGGCGTGCTAAAATCGCCGTCATAACAATGGGATGTTGTCTTTCTGTAACGCAAACAACGTTTTGTACAATTTTATGACATCACGAATGAACGGTCAAAATTGGCGTCCCAAGAGTGTTTTGTCATCATGTTATGACGTTAATAAAACAGTAGTCGCGTCAGGGCTCATGACGTTCTCTTTCACTTCATTTCTAGTGTCAGATCAGTTTGTCATCTCATAATCATGGCGGCGCTCGTTGTACGTCAAATGTCACGTGACAACCATTCCCCGTATATGTCAGTGGTCTATATATGGCTCAAGTCTAAATGGAAGCCCGTAAACGTATACCAGGACAATGCCACTTACAACATGCTGTAATTTGCAGTTCAGTCCCTCTGTTGGCCTATATTTTTTCCAGATCCCCTCCGTGCCACTGATTTGTGTCAACATAACAATCGAATTTGAACTACTTTTTGGTGCACTCATTGGTTAGACCAATATATGATTTCTTAGAACGTGACTTTTTAAATTCCTCTCTCGTTAACACTATGCAAGTGCAGAAACAACATATGATAATGATAAACCTGGTCATACATTTTTATATGAAAAAAAAGTATAAACAATTGATCGCCCGAATAATGACAATATCATCATATGGACTGAATAAGGACCCTCATTAAACGTTTTTCAAACATTTCTACATCATCAACATTGACAGCTCGTGTGAAGTGTAAAGAAAACGGAAATAGCAACATCCATAAAATAAGGCTTGAAATAATTGCGTAACAGTAAATATCTAATTTTAACTTTCTGACAAAATGCTGCTTTTTATAAGTTCAAAATTCCAAACTCTTTGAGGACTTCCTGACAGAAGGTATTGGCTAGGTTTTTATTCTTAATTCATTAGAAAGAGGTAGCAACCTTAATATCCAAGGGCGATTGAACTTCCAAAGTAAAAAGCCTTGGATCTATTGTCAATCTGTGTCAGCCTTCCAGCTATGACTTTCTGACCTTATTTCAGTTTGTTATTAATAAGTATTTGATTAGTAATTTAATAGTAAATAGTATCAAATTATCAAATAGTAATTTAAGGGTGTATTGCTTCGGTCCGGAGAGTTCCTCCTGGACTGTATGCATTTTGGAGCTGCGGAAATATAATACTTTATTTACTTGTACACTGTATTCAACTCTGAAGTTGACATAAATGAGCTTTTTGAGGCTATCAAATCTCCACTTTTTGAGTGGCTTGTGATATCAAACTTCAGGCAGATTTTCCAATAGATATTGTCCTTGACATTTCAACATTTATTAGCTGAGAGATATTTGAAATGAACTGTCCAATTTACTGAGCTCTGAGATTAGAATCAAATTCAAGACCACACTCCACCTGTGATATCAGGATAACTCCCTGTAGAAAATGTGATTGTGTACAAATATGGGATCAATGTTGAAATGTCAGTATATTATTACTGGATATAGACGGACGTTCATAAAGTCTGTTTCTGGAGCTGTAATTTGAACTGTAGATTAGCTCGGTGATAGACTCGAATGATATCCATCGTAACACACTGGATCTCGTCAGATAATCTCTATATGGGGCGGAATCAGGGGCGGATTTAGCTTTTTACGAAAGAAGGGGTCCCAGGCCCTTCGATTACAGAAACATAACAAATTTAAAAGAGGCATTAGGCGAGGGTTCAGTACCTCCTAGGAAGCTCTGGAGTTCTTGATTGTCCGAGAAGGGTTCTGAGGGTGTTTTGCAGTTAAAAATGCTAATAATTTCCGGATTTTGCTTTCCTTAATTCTTAGAAAATAACAGTAAAGTCGGTATTTTCCCCAGTTTTAAGTGAAGCATTCTGACGCTTTAAAGCATGGAGAAGGGGGTGACTATTCCAACGCATTAGACTCTCGAGTTCTAGATTGCCTGAGAAACGTTCTGAGGCTGTACTGCCAGAAAATAATTCCTGGATTTTGCCTTCCCTAATTCCTAAAAATAAAAAAATAAGACAAGAAGGAGAAGCGCCCGCGGTTTGTTTTATATTGATTTGGGCAATTATATTGGAAAACTACATACTTGTGCTACATAAAAGGGTTCGCGGATAGTTTTCTTTATTGGAAGTGGGAAGGTGGCAATCCAGAAGGCCTATATACAGGCGTCGGTCCACGGGCCACCTAGGCTCTTAAAATCATCAAGCAAAACATTATCTCAGAGAAATCTTGTATATAAATCATCGACGATCCGCCATATTTGATGAAGCTCTAAGGGTCTTCGTGGCCGAAGATATGTGTAAACAAAGAACGGTGTATATAGTTTTGTTCTCTATTCTTGAGTGCCATATACCTGTCCGATAAGGCCATCATTTCAGTGTTTATAATCGAATATAGGTTATTAAATATGAAACTCGTTTGTGGGACGAGATGATCACTGAATTTTGTGTGATTCTTTACATCCAGAAATTTCATTTTTCCAAATTCAGCTTGTTCATTGCTAGAACCATGAAACACGTTGCTGAACATTGCAACACGGACTACGATGTGCAAAATATTAAAAAAGAAACATATCACCATAGTTACCGTGGTTACCGTCAAACTAAAGATGACATGGAACTGGCAGACCTTGCATTAAATTGCATATATAATGGTACCTTTTTATCTGTGTTAACTTCTTTCTCCTCTCCCTACCTTTTTTCTTTCTTCTTTTTTTTGCCGAGAAAAGGGGGGGGGGGGTCCTGACCCCTCGATACGCCTATGTCTATATGGTCAATGACTGTCTCCTGTGTTCTGGTTGATGTTACAAAGAAACTCAAGCCCCGTCCACACTATCCAACATCATCAAACATTTGTTGACTCAACACCGGTCAACTTCATGTTGAGGCGCAAAGTTGCACCGTGTTGACTAGTGTGGACGGGTTTTTCAACAAGACCGAACACGACTCAACAACGTCGAACATTGTTGAGGAAGAATTCGCATGTCAATTCTTTTTCAACTTGTTCGATGAAGTTGACCAAATTCAGCCAATCAAAGAGTATATAGTAATCATGTGATTGTCTCCAAACACGTGACTGCAACAACATGGCGACGTGCAAAGCAAAAGAAAGGGTTTGAGTACACGGGGAGATAGTTTTCCTTATAGAAGAATATGAAAAATACCCTTGGTTAATAAATTTGTTATAAATAAAAAAACTGCACCACAATGAGGCAACTCCTGTTAACATAGTAGCCTATTGAATTTACCTGTTGCGAGATACCTCAACGTGATGGCCAGTCTCTCGCCAGGAATAATATAGATTCGTAAATGGGTGTCCTGCCTCTTGATAATTGGCCCCACCTTTATCAGCAATCCTTCAAAGGCTTCCTCGTTCATTCTGAAGAAGTTCCGAAAGCCCGACTTATCAGACACCCTCAGTTCCTTGAGGAGGCGGTGATATGCCCCATGTTTTTCTCTCTTTCGGATCCATTCTCTAGTCGAAATGCCCTTTTTCTATCACGTTTAATGCGGAGCTGTTCAGCGACAATTACCAGCATTAATGCCAACTGCTTTTTCCGTTTGGTCTCCATTTTTACCATATATTGGAGAAGAAGAGCAAAAGTTCCCTCCAATTTCTGTAGAAAATACTTTCAACATGAGCGAACATCGTCCAACAAAGTTGACCGTTGTTGAGAAATGTTTTTAACAGTGTGGACGGGCCCTCAACATAAGTTGACCGGTGTTAACTCAACAAATGTTGGATGATGTTTGATAGTGTGGACGGGACTTCAAAGGTGTTCGCTAACCCCATCAATACATTTCTCTCATATACCCTTTTTTCTTTCACGTCACGACAAGTCGCCATAACTACCAATTCCTTCCCAATCTCCAATTTCACCAGATATGTATAACATGATTTCTTTTCATATGTATTTTTTGTGTGAAAGAAGGCTTTTTAACAAGTTGCCGTTTTGATTCTGGAGGATGTCGGTCAGATATTGATCTGTTTGAAGAGTACAGACTTTTTAAGAATACAAATACATTTAAAAAAAGTTTAAGCTTGAAAGATTGCAAAGCAAAAGTACCTCAAAAGCATTCATTCATTTCTGTGTTTACATCTATATTGCTATACATGCTTACGAATATACCACAAAACAGACACAATATGTCCTATATGTCAATGTGCGGTACTAATATGGTATAGTATATGTTATTAATCGAGTGTTTTTGTATTGCCTTGGTATTGGCCTGAGGGTGGCCGTATTGGCCCGAGGCCGCAGGCCGAGGGTCAATGCAACCACCCGAAGGCCAATACCAAGGCAATACGAAAACACTCGAGTCATAATATTTGTATTAATAGACTGTAGAAGTTATTTTTATGCAAGCTGTCAAGTTGAACAGGATGTCGCCCGCTGAACATTAAATCCATGACTTAAAGGGGCATGAGCTGCCAAAATACACAGTTTTTTCATAACTTCTGATCGTCCTGACAGTAAGAGGCTTTGAAGGCTATCGAAAAACTAAATGATTGACGTTGGAATGAGAAAAATCCATACAGTATGTGGCCTGTATGAACCGAAAACGTGTTCAAAAGTAAACAAAATTTAAATAACCGGGACGACCATTCATTCATTCTAAGCCAAAGTTAGTTTAAAACAGTACTTTATCGTACATTTTCGAGACTTGAAGCATTAAAAAGCTTCTGAATTCTACCTCTTGAGAAAAATAGCCAATAATTTCAGCATTCTGTTTTAACGTCAAAATATCAACATTTTGGCAGCTCATGCCCCTTTAAACAAATTGATATCCGACCTTTTTTGCGTTCTGTGTAACTGTTTTTTTGTTCCTGGATCAGTAGAGAAGTTTTTTCCTCTTCTGCTGTCCTAAAACGGCAATCGGATTCACTTACAGCAGTTTTTTTCTTCTAACACTGTCACTTCTATCCTGTCAATAAGAGCTTGTATAACGGGCTCTGGTGTGGACATTTTGATATCATCGTCTGCCGTCTGCTTCTGTCGAACTCTGGGGCGTCACATGTTTATTCCGTCTTCCAGCCGCACTCCGTGAACTCGGCCAATATGACTTGAACTCGGCCAATATGACTTGAACTCGGCCAATATGACTTGATCTCGGCCAATACAGCTCTACGGCTAATACGAAATTGATTCGTATGCTGATATTACCCGACCGCGAAGGTCGTATTCGGGTAATAACTTGCACAGTCAATTAATAAGATTATTTACACTGTTTGTCTTCTCACTGTTGATCACTACTTCATGCCTTTGGTTTCCCTTTAAAAAGTACACTTACCAGTAGAAATTATAGATATAGGTCTATCGGTCTGACTTGCTGACCTAAGCTTTTTCCCCTGGTACTTGGTTTTGAAAACTGCATAAGCAATCTAGCAAATCTGATAGAAGTATATTTTTGAAACACAGGAAAGGACAGAATAAGGCACCTCATAAAAGTTTCTTGTCATATATTTTAGGCCTTTACCCAAGGCCTTATAACAATGAATGGAGATTGACAATCCGATGACCTTCAAATCCTGAGATTGACAATCCGATGACCTTCAAATCCTGAGATTGACAATCCGAATTTATGACAAAAGTGCAAATATTTGTTATACACTCAAATGTGTCTACCACATGTGTCTATGTAATTTAGGATTCTATTGAAATGTAAATCTACATAAGTTTGTATATTTATGAACACTACATAACTCGGTTAGCAATGCACGTACATTCTATGTGCTTGACTTTGTGATGAAATCAATGTGTAGTTTGTTACTGTTAGTCCCATGGAAAGTAATAACAGTTGAATTTTCACATTTAAAATGATTCCTAATTGTATTCTCGTTATTTTTTGTGATTACACTTTCTTGGGTGACGCCCGAAACGGAAATCGAACCGGTGTCCCAGAATATGGCACCTATAGCCAGCACTAAATGCCGGTTATCTTATTCATACTCTGGGACCGGGTTCGACTCCCGTGTTGAAGAATTTCTGCCAGTTTTCAAGAAAGTGTAATCCAAAAAATAAATAACGAGAATACTGTTATACTCACTTTCTGAAAGACACTAACTAATCAAACAGAATATTTGACAGTAATATGAGCTGCCAAATATACATTATGTACAGATGAAACAGAATCAGCTAACTGCTGGTTATTTTTGCCAAACAGTACCAAAAAAAAAGAGTTTTCAGTTGATACAAATAGCTGAGTTTGTTGAAATTGCTAAGTTGAGGTAGTTTAATATGCAACAAAAACACCCAAAAAGAATGATAATTCCTGGCTATTTGAATTGTGCCCCTTGTAATATTTTTGGCAAACAGTACAAAATAAGAGCTTTGCGTTGAAGTCGTTTTATATGCAACAAAAATACCCAAACCTACCGATAAATCATAGCTATAAGAATATTGCCGTTGCAATATCTTTGGTTCGTACGGTTTACTGGATTTGCCAATATTTTTTCTTTCAATATCAATCCTTTTGTTTTATCTTCTCTTGACAATATCGAGTTTTGTCGGCTTATCCATTTTTTAAAAGTAATCTAGTGACTGGGTACAGATTTTGCAAAGTCAAAAGCAAGAATAAAAAGAATTAATTTTGTTTGTATTACAAAAACTTCATTTCTAATTTACCAAACACTAGATTAGAATTGCCTCATTTTCACTACCATGATGATACATGGACATAAATACAATGCCTATATGGATACAGGTCACAGTTTGTCACGAAAGAAGTTCCAGCTATTTTTGTGTGTTTTTTTTATTATTTTTTCCTGGCCCCCTGCATTTTTTTTCTGGGCATTTTTGTAGTTTTTATGAAAGGACAGGGGTTGAGTTACTGTCTGGAAATGATTTTAGAAGTGGAATGGGACCAGTTCAGGTGGTGGAGATCTGGTAGTTGGGGGGTGCTTTGGTCTATTTACATGCGGCGGAATATGTGCAAAGAGACCCCTATCAGCTGATTCTACTCGTATCTCAAAATTTCTACCTTCAACCTATGAAAAAATTGTGCTTAAAATACTGCCAAAGGACTGTTCAAGGCCCCCACCGAAGGATTTGGTTCAACGAAAGTTAGGGAAGGTGCTGTGAGAGCAGACATTAACATTACCGCAAATGGGAAATGAAGGAAAATGAAACTGTGACCTGCTGCCTGTATGGGTTGAAGACGTATTTTGTGAAATAGATCACTGTACAACAACAACACTGTGTTTGTGACTTAAAACTTGTCAGAAACACATTATAAGACCTATAGTACTGTCTAGATGTGCTGAAAATGTATCTTTCATGTCTTTTCTAGCAAAATATTTGCACAAAATTGATTTCTTGATAGTTTTGGGGGGCAAAGTAATGTACATGATTATGAGTTGAATTTCTCCTGTAAGTAAATGATACTTTTCAATATGGTAGTTCACCTATTTCTGCAATGATATGCCACACAATCTGGTTGCTTTTCTCATTACCCTTGCCAAAACACACAGAACACTACCCTACCCCCCAAAAATTGAAAAGAATTTGGGCATTACTTGATTTTGTGTACATATTAAATTTTATTTGGCTTTCTGACAAAAACCTATAGTTCTTAAATTGATTTGATGGTCAACATGTGAGAAACATAATAATCTCCTTTTTAGTCTTACAAAATGCCTTTTCTTGTAAAAAAAACAACTTTTTCAGTGTTGTTTTATGTCAAATTGAATATTTTGTGTACTCTTTCAGGTAATTTCAGGTCCTGTATAAGATGAATGGAATTGTTTATCCACCTGTGAGCATATTTTCCGGATTCACACATCAAAGGAATGGAAATGAGAGTCTTTCTACATTTTCCAGAGGTAATTTTACCATTGGCATGGCTTCACTGCTTCATTACATTAGAAATTCGCCTCAAATAGCATGCCTAATGGCACTCAAAGTTGGCATAAAACCGCCCAGAATATAATGACCTGGGCTTTCCTGATTTTATTCAGTACCTGCATGTGTCTTACACAATTTTCACTTGCAAGAATGCTGGAATCAATTGTTTTAAAAAATAAACCAACCTAACATTTACCCCACCCCCCTTTTTTTTGCATATTTTTTCTAAAATCTAATCATATTTTCCCAGAAATATCCTTTTAGACCCTTGTTTGACTTTTTGGGGTGCAGTTTTATTCTCTGGGCTAGGCTAATAATTAAGTTTATGTTCCAGGGTACTTGTGGGCAGTTTTGAACAGAGTTTTGTGTTGGGGGATCCCAACAATAAGCCGTGTGGCAGGTGACTTCTTCCTCTGGTTTTAAGCTTTCCAGTACAATTTTGAGCCTAAAATCAACCTGGGATACAAGAATAACACTTGTTTTTTCAAGCTGTTTAAATTTGGCCACAGTATGACTGACTTTGAGTAGAATTTTTCCATTTTGTAATCCAACAAATCTTAAAATGTAACAAATGCACAGTATATTTTAGTTGAGGAAGCCACAGAAAGATATGTGTCCTCATAAAGTTAGTATTTTATGGTAGAACACTCTTAGTAGAAGTCACACTAGTTTACAGAGTTCAAATATGTTTTCCCAGAGCTGAGATATGACAATTTTAAGCTTTTTTAGCTCACCGGTCATTGTCCTTGCTATGTTCTAATGGGGGGTGGTGTAAATGGGAGGGCTACAGAAGGCTTAGTTTTCATTGCATTTAGTTTTCCTCTTGAGAGATCATTCCAAATACCTTTAAGCTCAATGTGTTAGATTTAGAAGTAGATTGAAGGAAATGTGTGCCTCTGTTAGGATACAGGTCACAGTTTGTCACTTCCGGTCACTTCTAATTTACCAAACACTAGATTAGAATTGCCTCATTTTCACTACCATGATGATACATGGACATAAATACAATGCCTATATGGATACAGGTCACAGTTTGTCACGAAAGAAGTTCCAGCTATTTTTGTGTGTTTTTTTTATTATTTTTTCCTGGCCCCCTGCATTTTTTTTCTGGGCATTTTTGTAGTTTTTATGAAAGGACAGGGGTTGAGTTACTGTCTGGAAATGATTTTAGAAGTGGAATGGGACCAGTTCAGGTGGTGGAGATCTGGTAGTTGGGGGGTGCTTTGGTCTATTTACATGCGGCGGAATATGTGCAAAGAGACCCCTATCAGCTGATTCTACTCGTATCTCAAAATTTCTACCTTCAACCTATGAACAAATTGTGCTTAAAATACTGCCAAAGGACTGTTCAAGGCCCCCACCGAAGGATTTGGTTCAACGAAAGTTAGGGAAGGTGCTGTGAGAGCAGACATTAACATTACCGCAAATGGGAAATGAAGGAAAATGAAACTGTGACCTGCTGCCATATAGATTTTATATCGGGGAAATAATCCTTCTCCCAACAGAAGCAATACTTTTTTACCAGCATTAAAAATATAAAAAATGACGTTCCTAATTTATTTGTGTATGAAAGTAATTATAAATTTGACAGTAAATCCAACATTCAAATTCAAGCCCCCTTTTTTCAATTACACCTTATGATCTTTTAAGCTGTTTGTAAACTGAGGGAGATTTAACCAAATTATAAGCCGGTAATGGATATGTCAGCCCAAACATTCAGGAGAAGATGTAATTTAACTGTTATCTTATGTCAAAGCCTCTGATAATGGGATGTCTGTCATAGTTGTCATTTAAACAAACAGAAGCAAACTAAAGATCAGCGTTTGTATACAATAAGAAAAAATAGTGACATTTTGACAAGGGGTGTTATATAACCCATAGAGGCCACATAGGCAGGTTTATTTTTAATTTCAATTAGTAGTGCAAGAGAAACAAAAATACGATTTTTTTCATTAGAACAGCAATTCCAACATTCACTTGAGTTTAAACATGGCTAGTAGTTATTCGTGTTATTATATAATAAACAATTTATATTTACTATTTACGTTTCTATTTGTTTATTTTAGTAAAATAAAAATTCTGTTTGTTTAAACTTATCAAATACGTGATAACTATAGTAAGTGTTATAAAATAGTACTACCGAAAAAACATCGATGTTTCACCCGTTACAATAATTGAATTTTCTCTGGTTAAGGAAATTTCATTTCGATAGATAAACGTACTTTGATTGTAAAGGTAACCGAACATACCAAGACAGTTTTTACTTTAACAGTCAGACTAAGAGAAATAAGTACTTTTTTCAGTTTGTCATCGAGAAAGAATTTCTTTCATGATTGTCAAATGTTTTTCAACTGCAAAACTCTGGGTTACATCATAAGGATTTTATACTTTCACTTGAACCTATTTGCACTGTAGGCATTAAATACTTTTGCTATCTGTATTTAGCTTCCTTTCAAGGCAACTTGTCAAAAATGTAAGGTTTTAACTCTAAAGGTGACATACATTAGCCTGTATGTTAAAGAATCGGCCCTATTTGTGTATGTTTTCCTATAGATATTGTCCTTGACATTTCAACATTTATTAGCTGAGAGATATTTGAAATAAACACCTGTCAATCAGAAATAACAATCTGTCCAGTTTGCTGAGCTCTGAGATGATAATCAAATTCAAGACCACACTCCACCTGTAATATCAGGATAACTCCCTGTAGATAATGTGTGTGTGTACAAAGATGGGATTAATGTTGAAATGTCAGCCTATTATTACTGGATATAGACGGACATTTATAAAGCCTGTTTCTGGAGCTGTGAGTTGACTTGGAATCTGCTCCTGTGTAAATGATGATAATTGGTTAGATGGTAATGTCAATATACTCCTCATGGTGTAGTCTGTACCACGACATTCTGTTTAAATTAGAATCACCTCACATGATTATCAGGGATTTGCATTTTAGATTTCTTTATACTCTGTTCTAATTGGGGAATTATTCCAATAACACATAAAGAAAATTAGTTATGTAAAATTAGATAAAATGATATTTAACATCAATAATGACAGAAATATACGTCATATGTCGATTGTAAAAAAATGTCTTAACATTTAAGGGATTCCATAAGAAAATTTAATTAAGTGTTTTTGAACATTTCTATGCCATTACCAACTACAACCACAGCACATATCAAACAAATTCTGCTATTTTAAAGAAAGCAGAAATAGAGTAAGCTTTGACATGATTACTGAGCAATAAATCTGTAGGGGTTCTCACAACACTTGCTGACAAAGAATTGCATCATAATGGATTGCTTTTGAAAAAAAAGACTCCCTTTCGTGCCTAAAGTCGTTTCTGAAGTTGTTATGCTTTTGTCTTCAATTCATCAGAAAGAGGCAACATTGTTGATGTCCTGTAGTAATTGAAACTATAAAGGAACAAAAAGCTAGAATCAATTGTTAATCTGTGGTAGTATTCCAGCTATGGCTTAATGGTTTTATATTTCAGTTTGTTAATAAGGAACATTTTATTGCCAACTGTTTTTTAATTAAAAAAAGGCTGCATGTTTTATTGTAAAGGTTTATACGTTATTGATGAAACCTATTGGGCTGCATGTATTTTGGAACTGTAATACCTGGAACATGTAAGACACAGATTCTTTTGTAATTATCTTTTCTCCATAGGTACATGTATCTATCAATATATGTCAGGTTTCAACTCTAACTTATTTGAGTGGCTTGTGATGTCAAACAGGAAACAGATTTTCCAATAGATATTGCCCTTGGCATTTCAACATTTATTGGCTGAGAGATATTTGAAATAAACACCTGTCAATCAGAAATAACAATCTGTCCAATTTGCTGAGCTCTGAGATGAGCATCAAACTAAGACCACACTCCACCTGTAATATCAGGATAACTTCCTGTAGAAAATGTGTGTGTGTACAAAGATGGGATTAATGTTGAAATGTCAGCCTATTATTACTGGTTATAGACGGACATTTATAAAACCTGAATTTGGAGGTGTGATTTGAACTGGAGATTAGCTCTTGTGTTGATGACAATTGGTGCGATGGCATTGTCAATATACTCCCAATACTGCATTCCTTATTCAATATTGGGACATCTCATTAAAACTAGAAGCATACCACCTAAGAATGTCATTAAGTCAGTTACCGTAAAACATTATATTTTGAACTTCTGTATTCGTCACTCATTGTAAATTTGTCTAGTGATGGTACATGGATATAATTAGCAATGCACAATATTTTCTCCAACGTTCCAATTCTACCTAATCTAGGAAATTCTTTGAGTCAGTTATTAATTTGTTGCTATGCGCAAAAAATGGCGTGGCACACAGCATCCCTTAGACTAACAGATTTATTATGGCTCATCTCAGTATCAGGACGTAAATCTACACAACACGTGTAAAAATCAAGTAATTAATTTCAATGGATCAGTATAATCTACATTTGTTCAATAAGGTATTTTTTGTTGATCAAATCGTTACCTAAAACATCAAACTAGATTTCTGACAATAAGGAGGACATATCGATGTACAAATTTGAAAATTAAACCTTGCAATACTCTTTGATGATGGTTGCCAGTTTTATTCTGTTATATTCAACCATACTTCTGAAAAGAAGTGTCTTTTTCAGCTTAAATTTCATGTTTGGATTTTTTCACAGCTTTTGTTGAATTTCTCAGTTATACAAGCATTTTACAGAACTTTTTATGTCGGGTCATTAATGAGATGTTTTCCACATTTAGACACAGTAGGGAAGCTCTTTGGTATGATGCATGTGATTGATTACATTTCCGTAAGGAGATCATGGACTTCTACTCGACATAATGACTGTGTCCGATGTTCTGATTTATGTTACAGGGAACCCCCGCATTTTTACTTCAAGTTCTTTCCATATGACGTCACAGCAACTAGTTGCCATAGCAACCAATTCATTCCCAATATCGCGTCTGTCTTTTTCAAGAGATATTCATAACGCGAATTGATTTTAAATTGGTTTTCTTTTTGAAGTTATAACAGGCACTTTTTATCTATTAGTGTTGGCGTTTTGGCTGTTTTCGAATGTCAGTCAGATATTGATGTGTTTGGAAATGTTGACGTTTGCAAGAATTCTAACACATCGGTACATTTAAGATTTGTGAGATGTAAATGGATTTTGGAATTATTAACCTAATTTGCAATTTATTGAATCGCTTGTGACATATTTTGCAACAGTTTTGACTTGTTAAAGATTCTCTGTGTAATCACTTCTTAACAAACGGTTGCACAGTCACTAAAACTGAAAAAAAATATGTATGGAAACAGATAAAACTGGGTATGCTTTGGAATATATTACAGGACAGCTGTTGGTTTTATTGTTAAGTGGCTATGTGAAATTGACAGCTTTTAATTTCATAGCAAACATATTGAGTTGTAAAGTTAATAGGAATCGAATGCATTCTGTTTAGTCTGTGCTCTGTGTTTATGTATACTGATGTAGTGTATGATAATTCACACTGCTTGTCTTTCTCACTGCTAACAGCTTCATCCAGTGTTGACTCACACATGAACAGAAATTAGACATTAGTCTGCATAAATTCACTTCACTTAAAATTTGTCAATCCTGATCTTCCCAAGAACCAGATATTTGGGGGATAATAACAGAGACTGTGCTTCTGTACGCAATTTCTTGTTTGTCGGTTACTTTGTTAGAACGTTAGGGTTCTTCTAGCTGAACAACATATCATTTGTGCAAACGTGACAATAAAGAGTTTTGAAAAATAGAAAAACTATCTGCTGAATATGGAAAATACGGAGCATTTCAACACTATTAACATCCACGCATATAGAAATATACAGCATATGTCGAAGATGGCAATATATGTTTATACATGTAAAACTTAGAAAACAGTTAATTAGTTGAACATGGAACTTAGTTAAAGGTTTTTAACTGTTTTACACCATTATCTACTACAGTCGGAAAGCATGTGAATACAATTTGGTCATTATAAAGAAAGTAGAAATAGAAACTGTAATCTATATTAGTTCATTCAGCTGTTTGTTGTTGATGAAGTCTTAAAACATAAAACATTAACCTAGATTTGAAGCAGAATATATCGGCTAAAAAAAATTGATTATTGACCTTTAAAATTCTCTTTAATCCACGTTTCCTTATTGTTGGTTTTATTGAGTCCCAATTTGGGGAACGGAATGGCTTGTTTCTGTCAATTATACCTTGCATGGGTTTCTTCATTTTTTGTTAAATTTTTATTAAGGGTCATTATTGGGATGTTTTTCTCCATTAGACACAGTAGGGTTACTCTTTTATACAAACTTTTATATTGATTGCATTTCCCCTCAAGAGGCAATCAAAGTTTACGCCACATCAGTTTGTTTGCTAGAAATGGCCAATGACTGTTTTCGGCGTTCTGATTGATGTTCATGTTGAGGAATCCAAGGGGGCTCGCCTTTATAACCTCTCCACCTCAACACATTTCTTTGACATAACAAGTAGTTGTTATAGCAACCAAATCATCACATCTATTTCAAGAGATATTCATAACGTAATTTGTTTTCCAATATCTTTTCTTGTTTGAAGTTCTAACAGGCCTTTTTAGATGTTGAGATTTTGGCTCATGGAGAAGTCAGTTAGATATTGATCTGTTTGAAGATTTCGAGCATTTGAAAGAATTCTAAGACCTTGTTTACACTTGTTTGACAAAATGAATTGATATCGCTGAGGCAAATATTGTATCAGTTTCCTGTTACAATTCACTTTTTTGTCGCGCTGACAGTGGTAACAATGTTAAAAAATATTTGCAGTAAAATTTCAATGATGAGTTTAATTTTATTTTAACGAGTTATAGTAAAAAATCACAAATGAGAATCTTGTGAAAATGACACCTTTTTAAACCATTAGAGTAAATTCGTTATCCCAGTACAAAAGTATTAAGTTATTTTATTAAAGATTAAATGTAATAGGGTTAAAACCGGGTTTATTGTTAAAAAAATGATTAAAAGGGTTCCTGTTAATAACTTAGCAGCACAAAAATGAAGTTTAATGGATAATTAAATTTTTTATTGAACTCCAAAAAGCATGGTATTTTGGGCCTCGCACATCCAATGTTAAAAGCCATACATGACTTATCTTCCCTGAATTTGGCGCTGTAAGCAATCTTGGGTGACGTCAATAGAGTTGTTAACATTCTTACATTCAAAAAGTCTATCGGTTTCATGTTGTTTACCATGTACGATGGTAGAGTTTTGCCGAAAATTGCTCCTCATCCACTGACAACGACGATTTTCCACTCCCGTATATGTATGAGCCCACTACCAATAACGCATCACGCGAAGCAGACGGTGGAATGTTGAGTTGGGATGGGAATTCGCCCGCTTCATCTTCAATAACCATTTTTTCCTGAGCTCTTCATCTTTCGGGAAATGATGGAAGCTGAGTCCGAACCGATATGTATTCCTGCAGTTTAGGGCACTCCAGAAGGGCATCTCCGGGCGAAAGTGTAAAGAGTCGTTGCTTTTAAAACTCGTTAGTACTCATTGTCATACGTAACGAAGTGGAAGCGCGCCGGAAACAAATCTCTGGTGACGTCAATGATCAAATGATGATAACTCATGTATTCATTTCGATTCTCGGATTTCAAGAATTGACAGGCTTGATTTATTTAATTTTAAAAAAATGCAAAAATGGCCTAATACCTTTAAAATGAGATCACCCCGATATACTGTGTTTAAATTAATCTTCAAAAGTTTGCACTGTAAAAATCTGTAAAGAGTTTTTGTCTGTGTGGAAACATATACCATTGTGCATGGTTTGAAATATACTACAGAACAGCGTATTGTTTTTATTCCACTATGTGAAATTAACACTTTTTAAATACAAAGCAAACACATTTAGTAGTAAATTTTAATAGGGATATGGTGCCTTCTGTTAAAGCTGTGCTCTATGTGTATGTATACTAATGTGGTGTATGGTAATTCACACTGATTGTCTTTCATCACTGCTAACGCCCAGTATTTAGTGTCTCTTTAGTTATCTATACTAGAGCCCGTGTGTTTTAGAGTCCATAAATATACTAGAGGAACTTGGATAAGTTCACTTCACTTGAGGATTAATCGGATTTACGCATGCTATGTTGACAATAAGAGGGCTTTGTTTCTTTTCTCCGTTTGGTGGCTATTGTGTTGTTCTACCACCACCAAAATATCATGCAATGTTTCATACTATGTAAATTAATTTTGACGAAATCTATCTTTAACCGAAGTTATTTAAAATCATTGATCCAGTTTATTTATGTGACTAGGTTTATTTAAATTCCTCTCCGGTTAACAACATACAACTACATAATTAACATGTATATACCCATCCCCCTCCACCAACAAATAATAGTAATACAGAAAACAATTGGACAGTTAAAAAATAATTAGACGTTCTAGGATTTTTTCAACACTATTAGTACCCACAATGATGAAAATAAGAAGCATATTACACGTTTATATAAAAAAAACCTTTAGGAAACAATTAATGGGTTGAATAAGGAACCACGTAAACATTATTGGAGCATTTCTACTTAATTAACAAAAACATTGACAGAACATGTGAAGCAAATTGTACTCGATGTGATAACATAACAACTAATCTCTGAGGACTCTCTCAATTTTTAACTTTCTGACAGATTGGTGTTTTTTATATATTGAAAATATCAAATTTTTTAAAGACTTCCTGACAGAAGATGTTTGCTAGGCTTTCATTCTCACTTCATTGGAGAGAAGCAACGAGCTTGATATTCAAGCGCAGTTGAATCTCTAAAGGAAAAATGCTTAAATGCATTGTTAATCTGTAAAAGCCTTCCAGCTATTTTAGATTGTTAAGAAGTATTTGTTTGCCAAATTGTTTTTACTTCCAAAACACTGTGTTTTATTCTAAGGGTTTTATACCCTCTTTTTTAACTTTCCTCTTAGACTACGTGCCCATCGGAATTGTGAGCATAAAAGACTTTTGCTATCTGTATTTGGCTTCCTTTCCAGGTTACTTGTCAATAATGTTAAGTTTTAACTCTAAGATTGAAGCTTTTTGAGGTTAACAAATGTGCCCTATGTTTGATGTCAAACATAAGACGGCTTTTCCTATAGACATTGTCCTTGACATTTCAACATTTATTAGCTGAGAGATATTTGAAATCAACCCCGGTCAATCAGAAATAAAAATCTGTCCAATTTGCTGAGCTCTGAGATGAGAATCAAATTCAAGACCACACTCCACCTGTAATATCAGGATAACTCCCTGCAGAAAACGTGTGTGTGTACAAAGATGGGATCATTGTTGAAATGTCAGCCTATTATTACTGGTTATAGACGGACATTTATAAAGCCTGTTTCTGGAGCTGTGAGTTGACTTGGAATCCGTTCCTGTGTAAATGATGATAATTGGTTAGATGGTAATGTCAATAACTCCACACCTTCATTAAGCCAGTCACCCTGATTGACAATTTAAAACATTATTGGATTTGTGATTTTTGAATATTCTTTAGTAATTGAGACCGTTATCACTAATGGTACATCAATACAATTAGTGGTGTGAAATCACATGTTTTGTGTCTCTGTACCTATACGTCTATGAGTTAGATACTCTTTTGGTATAGAGAGGCCTTCATGCCTTACACAGTGCATGTAGCTACAGTGGAAATGCACTTTAATATATTTGTTCAATGTGTTACTGGTTATAATTCTACATGACCCAGTAAATTCTTTGACTAGTTTATAATTTTTCATTATGCATACGACATAAAACGGTTCTTTTACAACTTAAAACGTGTCACATGTCGTGACTTTGTATCTAGGAAATTTGATGGTTTAGTTAATCCTAGAAACTAACATAACCTTACTTAGTCAGAACGTCTTGCTTTAAGTAAGCTAATGGGACATCAAAACAGATATCTTTATAAAACCTGCTGATAAATTCTCGGGAATAGTTATTACATGTATGTATAGAGTTATGATTGAAAAGGTAGAGCGGCAGCTAAACAACCCTTTTTTTTTACTAAAAGCTTGATAAGGAAATTAGGCCTGAAAATGTTTGAAATTGCAATAGAATGCTTCGTTCCCTTGAAGGACAAAATACTATATTAATAAAAAGCACTATTGCTCTTTGGAATCTGACCTTAATTCTCTAAACAAGGTACTCTACATTTCGAAAATACACAATAAGAAACTTGTCTCCATGGTTATTTTAGACAAGAAGATTTCCCCTGTGCCCGTGTGTTTTAGTGTTCAAAAATATAAAACTGAATATGTGACTGATAACATTTATTAGATTAACAGGTCTTTATGACTCACTTCAGTTAATTGAAATTAATTTCAATGGATCAGTATAATCTACATTTGTTCATTCAGCTGTTTGTTGTTGATCAAATCTTAACCTAAACTATCTACGTAGACTTTTGACAAGAATAACACAGTAAATGAAGACAAATGGAAAATTAAACCTTAAATACTCTTTAATGATAGTTTACAGTTTTACTGTTTGTTTTACTTGAGTTACAATTGAAGAGGAATTTGGCATCTTCTTGGCTCAATTTCACCTGTTTGGAATTCCTCTATTATACAAGACTTTACAAGACTTTTTATATCTAGGCTTATTATTGAAATGTTTCCTCCTTTAGACACAGTAGAAAACCACTATTATATGATGCTTGTGATTGGTTATATTTGCGTTAGAAGATGATGAAATTCTACGCCTCGTCAGCTTGTTTGTTCAATGGTCAATAGCTGTCTCCGATGTTTTGATTTATGTTACAATCAGACCCAAAGAGGCTTCCTAACCTTTACGCCCAATATACGTTTCCTTTAAGTTATTTCCATATGACGTCACAAGAACTAGTTGTCATAACAACCAATTCATTCCCAATCTACCCCCGCACGTTTTTCACTAGATATTCATAACGTAATTTGTTTTCAAATGGCCTTTTTTTGTTGAAGTCTATAACAGGCTTTTTAGCTGTTTAATAGTGTTGGGGATTTGGCTTGTTTGAGATGTCAGTGAGATATTTTATGAACACTAAAACACACAGGCACAGGGAAAATCTTCTTGTCTAAAATAACCATGGAGACAAGACGAAAAAAATTGTGCCATATCTTGCCGCAGATTTGTCTTGTTTAACATCCGGTGTCTAATCACTTCTGACCAAAAGATTGCACAAAAAAAAAACAAAAAAACAAACAAACTGTA
Organism: Lepidochitona cinerea; assembly: GCA_963971465.1. NCBI lineage: Eukaryota > Metazoa > Mollusca > Polyplacophora > Chitonida > Tonicellidae > Lepidochitona > Lepidochitona cinerea. The sequence continues at coordinate 48,496,277 of OZ020551.1, read as the reverse complement.
AATCAATAAACACAATAAAAAAAAAATCTGCATGGAAATGGATAATGTGCATGCTTTAGAATATATTGCAGAACAGCTGTTGGTTTTATTGTTAAGTGGCTATGTCAATTTGACAGCTTTTAATTTCAAAGTAAACATATTGAGTGGTAAAGTTAGCAGCCTGATGCATTCCACATAAGCTGTGCTGTATGTCTATGTGTTCTATGATAATTTGCACTGTTTGTCGTTCTCACTGTTTAGCACTTCTTCAGGTTTTACTTTTCCTATTAAATACAATACACATTTCAGCTCAAATTGAATGTTCAATGCTCTGATTTGAATTTCAATTTCAATGCTCAATAATATACTCATAGCTTGCGGCTTTTTTAATTTTGCCATTATTGGCACCCCTGTTCATTTCCAACGGGTTAGTGACTTTACTGATATTATTTTTATTTCATCGCCAATCTTTTCGCTTCTCAGGGTACTTCGGACGTTCAACATCTTTTGACAATCAGAATTTATCCAAAACGTTTGAATTTTATGCAGCTCATGTCACTTTAATATAGCAAGCCAATGTATAAAAAGAAAATTCAATGGTAGGCCACTTTTGTAAACACTACCTAAATCATTCTTGAACAGTATATCATGTAAAGCATGAAAGATTTTGAATAATAAACCATGCAACAAAGTTTTGATTGTTTTTCCATTTAATTGCATCTGGCTCTTTTAGGACTTAGTTTGTTTACGATGTTGATTTTTTTCAGTTCATTACAAGAGACAACCAGGTTGACCCGAGGTTATTTAATCTATGGGAAAAGGCTTGGATTCTAAGTAACTTGTGATAGTCTTCAAGCTACGACTTTTTGGCTTTGTATTTCAGTATGATAAAGAAACTTTCATATCTTTGTTTTAAGATTTAAGCTTTTTCGAAGGAAATTTTGATTGTACCATCTTCAATATTTGTTAAAATATCCCCTATTAGGTTTACGACAAATATATTGAGTGGATACAAGAAGCATTTTGTGCTACATTCAAATGATATGGATAAGTCGTCGTTAACCAAGTGGAGGTCTTCTGTGGCTCAATCCGTGGAGACTGCTCTATTTGTCAGGTTTGAATACAACATCGAGTACAACATCATGCATTAGACCGATCAAGCACAGCGGTGATTTCGACATATATCTAATTCAGTCGCTGTCCAATATGTGCTACCCCCCCCCCCCCCATCCATTTTATTCCTGGTGATTAGTGATTATGAATTTGGTGTTTTCTCCATATCTTAAGAAACTTGAATAGTGTGTTGAGCTCATAAATACAAATGGAATTGCTTTACAGGATTCTGCGATTTTACGCCGGCCCCCCACGACAAGCTTTCCAAGTTTGTGAGTTTTGTGCCTGCTTCAAAACTTGAATAATATAATGAGTTTATTTAAAAGACTATTGGGGTTATTTTCCAGGATTTTGTGATTTTTTAACCCCGGGCGCTACGACCAAATTGCCATAACTTGAAAACGATTGGTCGTATTAATTTAAAAGTTGAAAAGATTGTTGTTTTTATGGTAAAAAAAATAAGATTGCCTTTCCATTATATAAGCCACTATTTCTTAGTGAAACCGTTTCGTTCATTGTGTCGAACAGTAGGCTTGGTAATGTCGGAGAGTACTACACAAGCCTTCAACCACTGAACTCGGTTATATTGAATGAGCAAAAAACAACAACAACGAACAATCAAATTCTGATGATGTGGATTTCTTCTCTAAAAATTAGAACAGATTTGATTGATTTAGGGTAGGTTAGCAGGTATGACGATATGGCTGGTGTTGACAATTAACTCCAATTAAATGATTTCCCATTTGGCTATTTATTGATTTAGCCTTTGGTAGTCCGAAACCTTAATTTCTTAGAAAAAGTTTCATAGAAAAACAAACAATTTAACACTACTTTATTATAATGCTGTGAAATGATATTGACTTGTCCTCCGGTGTTATAGCTAATAAGAGGAGAGACCAACGTTTATGTTTAGGTGGCATATATTTATTTTCGAAGAAAAGGTAAAAAATTCCATGTTTCTTGAAGCCCATTGACTTGTGAATTGATTTGTTGCCACTGGAGAAATATTACCCAGCTGTTTCAGAGAACAGTTGAGCCGACATTTAACCTGTTGTTGGCTGCTATAAATCCACACAATAATGTAGGTGTAGAGAAACAGGTGTTTGCTTGTATCTCTTTATTCACCTGGGGCTGTATTTAAACCAAGTTATAGTTTAATATTTAATGATAATAGATTTCCTAACAGCCAATTTTCCTAAACTACTATCTAGAATAGAAGATAAGGACAAAAATACATTAAAGTGGTTAGCAAAATTATTAAAAAGAATCTGTCTGAATAATTTAGTATAAATCTATTATAGAGAACAAAAAAAGTCCATTTTCTCTTACATATTTTTTAAAATGTGTTTCGCCGTTTCGTTTTGGTTTAGCTATATATATCTATCAAACTTTTAGGAGGGATAAAAACTTAAATTGGAATTTTGTTTTTGCTCTGGCAACCGTGGTTCAGTAGAATCACTAGATTAATCCTAGATTTTGAGATGGTTACCAGGTATAACTTTAAGGTTGGTGCTTTCAGAAACAAAGACAGGTTTACTTCCCAAAACTGAGGCTATCAACATCATGTTATGTAAGGGAAATAATCTTGAGTATGGTGTAAAACATTGGTCAAACATTCTTCAGAGATCGAATCAAAGTATCATTTTAATACATAAATTATTTTTAATATTTTGTTTATTTTATTATTATTATTTATTGTAATACTGTCGGAATGTATTTGACATTGCACGTATAACAATTCATGAATCGATTAACACATGCATGTTTTAGATTTATTTCTTGAAATGGTAATTAACTTATCATTTATGTTCTTTGTAAATTAAGTTCTTTTGTTAATGCATACCTTGACAAATAAATTGAATAGCGTGTCTTGGAGGCTTAGTTATTATCCCAGGATAATAGAGCAGTATTGTTTTAACATGACTGTATTGGGTGATATGTACAGTTTAGTACCAGATCTAGCTGTCTTATAAATCATCATTACCCCAGAGAATAAAGGGAATTTTACTGGACACCAAATGACCCTGTCAGGTTCAATATTCCCAGGGAATTATGTAAAATACCAGCTTACCTGATCAATGAAACCTTGTCTCTTTAATCAACCTATAGTAAACCAGCCTTGCCCCTAATTGTGATATCCATACGTTGTGCTTATTGATTTTCCACTATCCTGACAGGATTATCTCCCTTTGGACACGGGTGTTTTTAGCATTAACCGTACGCAGCTAATATGGTAATTAGCAGAGGTGTGCGTGTGTGTGTATGTGTCCGTAGAATATTAAGACATTTAATCTGACATTTTTAGCAATGCTTCACAATTTTTAATTCCACAAAAGTAAAAGAGAAATTAGTTTGACTGTGTGAATCGACTGACAACTTAAAACAAATAAACGACAGGAGATGCATTTTCAGATGGTAGCCTGAATACTGGTGGAATTTTAAAAAGATTTTGCCACACAGCTGCCGTATTAACTTCAAAGATGCAAAATGTATCTCAGTATCTGTAATGCTTTCCTATGTATGGCTTTGTTTTGGGGGAAATCTAAATTTTACTCCAGGCAATATAGCCTACATAGTGTATTTGTAAAGTGTATAACCCAACTATGGTTGAGATAACATTGTAATGACATGTTCAAAATTTTAAGGACATGAGCTGCCATAATTCAGACAGATTGTCAAGATCCGTTGACTGTTTGTAGTACCTTGAAAAACTAAATGATTTAGGTTGAAATAAAAAAGAACATATGGTTTAAGCCAATAAAACGTATGCGCTTAAGAGACAAAATTGAAATAACCATGGCTGGGTATATTTGGACATTTTAGGGTGTAGGTGGTTATAAAAACTTCCTTTTCCTGCATCTCCTAAATTGGTATCAGCAAAAATCTCTCAATTTGCCAATTTTCTATATATTTGGCTGCTTTTGCTACTTTTAGTAAAACCCATGGTATAAAACCAACGCGAAGGTCATCCCTCTACCAGTGTGATTTTATTTTCAGTAATATATCCAAACTTTCCGAGACCATAGCACTAAACATACCTTACATAATTGAATTTTGACATATGTATTTCCAATGTTTGTAGAGAGTGTTTTTTAAGTTTTATCGTCAGTTATAATCAATTTTAGTACAGGGCCAGGCTGTGAATTTTATTTTAGTTTATGGAAGTGCTTGGATGAGTGCCGATTCGCTCAAGCTGCACTTTTATTGTTGCAGGTTACGAGAAGCAGGGAGTATTGTTATTGACAGTTCCCAAGTTTAGTTCGACCTGCAGCTGTATATTGGTCAATCTCAGAACATTAGACTACCAGGCAATCCATTTCGGAAGTGAATTTGATGCCGACGAAGAAATAAGTCCACAGCCAATCAAATAACTTCACAGAGAACTTGGGGCTCTGGGGACAACAGGCAAACTGGCTTAGATGCCGCTCCAAGATAATTGTATTTCAGTCCAACGAAGTCATTTACTGTCAATTTCATCGCTTGTGTTAAAATGTATCGGTTGAAAATTGGTCAACTCCTTTGAGGGTTGAGTTCATACCAATTTCTTACCATATTTACTTGCAGTTTTGTCAGATGAAGCGAACGATAAGTTATTACTAAATTTATCATCAAGCAGGGTCCATTATTGTAAATTGCTTTCATTTTTTGTGAAAATTCTTCTTGCCAAATCTCTCTTTCTAATCATAAAAAGTTCATTTCATTTGTAGAAAACTAGACCTATTGAGTTTTTTTCTGAAGTACAGCCCAGTCAACACGGGCAGCTAAATAATGGTACAAATGAATTGAGACCTCCGCGACAGACCTTTTTACTGGAACTTAACTTGAGAGTGGATGGCTGGTAAAAGGTCAAGCTCTCTGAACCTGCTCTTGATTTGTCATTAAACTTAGATGATTGAAATAGAAAGAGATCGGTAGAGTTATTATTCCCTGTGTTCCGTCAGACCGAATCCAGTTTGACCAATTCTACTTATTCAGCTTATTGACTTTTCCCGATATCAACATGATCGATTTGATTGGTATACCTACATAGCTGATTTCGTTTCAATCTATTAGCTTATATTAAAAACTACTTGTTCAGAATTGGTTTTTAGCATAACATTCTTGCCGTGAAATGAATCCATATATATTATTAAAAAAAAACTTTTCAAAAAGTCAAATTGAATTATTGAAACTTCCTTCGAAGATAATACCCTTGGATTGCTGGGATTATTTTCTGATGAAAAGGGTACACATTACAACTTGAGGTATTGTCATTCCAAGTTATTCTTACAGAGAAACTAGGTGATATTATTATCTTCTGTAGAAAACTGGCATGTGATACAAGCGTTGGACAACCCAGTGTAGACTTTCCACATCTACGTTAAACCATTGGATGGTTATTTGGGTGATTATGAACAGACTTTTTATGACATTCCAAATAAAGACCTGTAGATTTTGTTTTGGAAACAATTTTTGTTCGTTGGAATCTTGGTTATCCTCAATACATCAAATTGCCACTGAACACTTTTGACAGGCAAAGACGAATTTATCAACCCACAGGTGACCAGCAAGGTCCATTGAATCGTTCGAATAAAACTACCTAATAGTGCTCCTAGAAATGACAGCAGTTTAGATCATTTAGAGTTTTGCGACAACAATTGTTTGAAATGTGATAGTTCATGCAGGGTGTTGAATTAAAACAATTTAAATCGATATATGTTTGAAAGTTGTCAGATATATAGAGTTAAGTTTTTACAGGTGAAGACGAATTCATCGACTCAGAGGTGACCAACAAAGAATCGATTAAACTACCTAATGTAAGTCTAATGCCAAGTTTTGGTACTCACGAAATTGCATTTAGTTCTTTTTGAATTCCTGTCTAACCTGCCGCTTTTAATTTATTAAATACAGGCCAATTCAATATTAATCCCAAATGTAAGGTGGCAACATGTTTCATCCCTTAATACAGTTATTCGTTTGACAGAAAGATTTACGTGATATAGGTTATTGAACTGATGAGTTATCTGGGATTTCTCTCTCCTCTACAATACATTGCAATCCCTTTAGAAAAATGCCGATACAACCAGCATTGGCTGCAGCCATACGGACTGTCACATGGTGTTAGATTTCAGTACTGGACTGCTAATCACTGTGTCCTGTCTTTGAACTCTATACAGACTTAATGTATGTCGGCTGAAACCTGAGGAAAGGTAACTAGGCCTTTTTATAAATCAAAAGAACTTTTTTTAAGTTGAGAAAGAGCTTTCCAGAACAAAGCGAAAGCAATTCACCATGGTGGACCTCGCTTGTTGATAAATTTAGTTGCTCGCTTCGTCTGACAAAATTACTAGTAAACCCAAACAGGGTCGAACAATTTTCCACTGGTACAGTTTTACAATTGCCTGTAAATGACTGAAATACAATTATCTTGAAGCGGCCTTTAAGCCAGTTTGTCTGGTGTCCCCAGAGCCCCCAGAATTTGCAGTCCGAGCACTTCCATAAAACAAAATACGCGCCTGACATATCTGGGCTGACAGTCCGGTGCTTAACTATGGCGATCTGTATATCTGATTTTTATATGCTCATAATATTCAGTATTTCATGACTTGGCGTATAAAACCAAATCCAGTTGTAAAATGGGTCATGAACAGTAGAATTAATTTAAAAAACACCTCAACTATGGAATATGGTCAATTTGGATTTAGCGCTAATGTATTTCAAATGGAGAATAGCAATCAGTGCAGCACTTTCCATGTATTCAAAGCCAGCTTGGGCTGAAGTGAGACACGTGGCTGAAACTTACACTTTTTTTGGCCCGCTCCGTCGGCAGGTGGCCTGCCGAAATCAACATGCCTGATCTACTGGTATTGTCGTTTGTACTGGTAAAGTTGAACTAAAAAATCTCTAAAAAAATCAGCAAAAAATCGTATAAATAAACTGCATACTTCTATCAAAAGCTATTAGGCTGCTCTATTTATTGAATGTACACGTTTGGCTGGATTTTCTTTCCTTCTTTGAAGTAAATCCATTAATTAGTTTTGGAGCAGAAGTCCTTTGAAGGTTTAGTGCGGTGCCAAGATGGCGGCCAACGTAGCACTAGGAAAACAATAAAATATGTGCATCTATTGAAGTTTTTTCGATGAATCCGAAGTTTTATAACGTTGCGAGTTGTAGTTTTAAGAAAAATAATAATAAACACATCGAAAACAATAGATTCAAAGTTTACACTTTGAATCTAATAAACAATCGAGGTATGATGATTTGGATTTCTTATGTAGAAATTAGAGCAGATTTGGTTGATTTAGGTAGGTTGGTAGGTATGATGATATGGCTGGTGTTGACAATAAACTCCAATTAATTGATTTCTCAGTTGGCTATTGATTGATTTTTCGCTGCAAATAAAGGATTTGGTAGTCAGAAACCTTAATTTCTTAGAAAAACGTTTCATAGAAAAAACAAACACAAACTTAAACACTTCTCAATGCTGTGGGAAGATATTGAATTGGCCTCTAGGGTTACAGCTAATGAGAGGAGAGGGATCAAGGTTTATGTTCAGGGGCATGTATTTAAATTCGAAGAAAAGGTATAAATTCCATGACTTGCCACTGTGGTTGTTGAGTTGCTGTTGAGAAATGTTACCCAGCTGTTTCAGAGAACAGTTGAGCAGACATTTAACCTGTTGTTGGCTGCTATAAATCCACACAATGATGTAGGTGTAGAGAAACAGGTGTTTGCTTCTATCTCTTTATTCACCTGGGGCTGTATATAAACCAGGTAATAGTTTAATATTTAATGCTAATAGATTTCCTAACAACCTATTTTCCTAATCTACTATTCAGAATATAAGTTAAGGATGGAAATACATTAAAGTGGTTAACACAATTATTAAAAAGAAAGTCTGAATAATTTAGTATAAATCTACTATAGAGAACAAAAAAAGTTCGTTTTCTCTTTCATATTTTTAAAAATGTTTTCGCCGTTTCGTTTTGGTTCAATCTATCAAACGTTTAGAACGGATAAAAACTTAAATTGGAATTTTATTTTTGCTCTGGCAACCGTGGTTCAGTAGATGCTGAAGTTTTCTATTCCTAGATTTTGAAATGGTTACCAGCTTTAACTTTAAGGTTGGTGCTTTCAGAGACAAAGACAGGTTTCCTCCCAAACTGACCTTGGCAGCATAACGTCGTGTAAGGGAAATAATCTTGAGTATGGTGTAAAACATTGATCAACCATTCTTCAGAGATCGACTCAAAGTGTCATTTTATTACATAAATTATTTTTAATATTTGTTTTATTTTATTATTATTTATTGTAATACTGTCTGAATGTATTTTACATTGCACGTATAACAATTCTTGAATCGATTTACACATGTTTTATATTTATTTCTTGATATGGTAATTAAATTATCATTTATGTTATTTTTAAATCAAGTTATCTTGTAAATGCATACCCTGACAAATAAATTGAATAGAGTGTCTTGGTGGCTTAGCTATTATCCCAGTATAATAGAACAGTATTGTTTTAACATGACTATGAGAGATGAGTGATGTGTAGAGTTTTATCCCTCCTCTGACAGACACCAGATCTAGCTGTCTTATAAATCATCATTACTCCAGAGAATAAAAGGACTTTTACTGGACACCAAATGACCCTGTCAGGTTCAACATTACCAGAGAATTATGTAAAATACCAGCTTGCCTGATCAATCAAACCTTGTCTCTATAATCAACCTATAGTAAATCAGCATTGCCCCTAATTCTGATATCCATACGTTGTGCTTATGGATTTTCACTTTCCTGACATGATTATCTCCCTTTGGATATAGACGTCTTGCTCCTTCGTTGACCGTGTACAGATAATACGGTAATCAACAGTTGTGTGTGTGTGTCAGTAGAATATTAAGACATTTAATCTGACATTTTAAGCAATGCTTCACAATTTTAAATTCCACAAAATTAAAAGAGAAATTAGTTTGACTGTGTCAATCAAACTGACAACTTACAACAAATTAACTTCATGTTTCAGGAGACGCATTTTCAGATGGCAGCGTGATTATTGGCGGAAGAGTTTGCATATCAGTATCTAAAATACTTTTCTATGGCTTTGTTTTGAGAGGAATCTAAAATTAACTCCAGGCAATAGCCTACAAAGTGTACAGCCCATATGCATGTAACGATAGTTTTTAACTTTGGTTGATAACAGTGTATTGGATACAGTATATTTTAACTAGCCTCATGTTCAAAGTTTAAAGTGACATGAGGTGCCAAAATTCAGACTTTTCAAAAATTCAGATTGTCAAGTTCAGTTGACACTTTGTAGTACCTTGAAAAACAAACAAAAAACACCGGTAATATATCCAAGCTTTCCTAGACCATATCACTTAAAAATACCTTCCACAGCTGAATTTTGGCATACGTGTTCCCAATGTTTGTAGATAGTGTTTTTTCAGTCTTATCTTCAATTATAGTCATTCTTATAACAAGGCCAGGCTGTGAATTTTACAGAGAATTATTTTAGTTTATGGAAGTGCTCGGATAAGTGCCGATTCTCTCAAGCTGCATTTTTTTATTGTTGCAGGTTCCGAAAAGCAGATAGTGTTGTTATCGACAGTTCCCAAGTTCAGTTCGACCTGCAGTTGTATATTGGTCAATCGCCGAACATTTGACTGCCAGCCAATCCATTTCGGAAGTGAATTTGATACAGACGAAGAAATAAGCCAATCAAATAACTTCATTGAGAACTTGGGGCTCTGGGGACGACAGACAAACTGGCTTAGAGGTCGCTCCAAGATAATTGTATTTCAGTCCAACGAAGTCATTTACAGTCAATTTCATCGCTTGTGTTAAAATGTATCGGTTGAAAATTGGTCAACTCATTTGAGGGTTGAGTTTACACCAATTTCTTACCATATTTACTTGCGGTTTTGTCAGATGAAGTGAGCTAGAAGTTATTACTAAATCTATCATCAAGCAGGATTCATTATTTTGAATTGCTTTCTTTTTCTTTTTTGTGAAACTTATTCTTGCCAAATCTTTCTTTCTAAGTCTTAAGTTCATTTCATTTGTAGAAAACACGACCTATTAAATTTTTTTCCTGAAGTACAGCCCAGTCAAGATTGGCAGCTAAATAATGGTACAAATGAATAGAGACCCCCACCACAGACCTTTTTAATGGAGCTTAACTTGAGAGTGGATGGCTGGTAAAAGGTCAAGCTCTCTGGGTCTGCTCTTAATTTGTCATTAAACTAAGATGATTGAAATAGAAAGAGATCGTCAGAGGTTATTATTCCCTGTGTTCCGTCAGACCAAATCCAGTTTGACCAATTCTACTTACTCAGCTTATTGGCTTCTCCCAATATCAACGTGATCGATTTGTGTGGTACACCGACATAGCTGATTTCGTTTGAATCTATTAGTTTACATTAAAAACTACTTGTTCAAAATTAGTTTTGAGCATAACATTCTTGCCGTGAAATAAATCCATATATATTAATATAAACAAGCCAAGTAGCTAGCAGGTCCCCCGCCATAAATGTTGTTTGGAAACTAGTTGCTCATTATACATTGGATATAATCACCATATATATGATTGTCGGAGTGTGGTCTGATTTATGTAAATTGACCAAGGTCTCTCTAATGTGTCTCTATATACCAAAAATGAAAGATCTGCATCTAGCAGTTAAGCTATGGCGTTCACAAGCCAATTCCAGAATTTTGACGTCTATGACCTCTGTGACCTAAAAATATAGGTCGACATCCCCGAAAATTGACCAAGGTCTCCCTAATGTGTCTCTATATACCAAAAACTGAAAGATCTGCATCTTGCGGTTCTAACGCTATCGCGTTCACAAGCAAATTCCAGAATTTGACTTCAATGACCTCTGTGACCTAAAAAAAAAGGTCAACATCCCCGAAAATCGAACTTGATCAAGGTCTCTCAAATGTGTCTCTATATACCAAAAATGAAAGATCTGCATCTAGCAGTTCTTAAGCTATGGCGTTCACAAGCCAATTCCAGAATTTTGACGTCGATGACCTCTGTGACCTAAAAATATAGGTCGGCATCCCCGAAAATTGATCAAGGTCTCACTAATGTGTCTATATATACCAAAAATAAAAGATCTGCATCTTGCGGTTCTTATACTATCGCGTTCACAGGTAAATTCCAGAATTTGACCTCAATGACCTCTGTGACCTAAAAAAAGGTTGACATCCCCGAAAATCAAACTTGACCAAGGTCTCTCAAATGTGTCTTTATATACCAAAAATGAAAGATCTGCATATTGTGGTTCTTACGGTATCGCGTTCACAAGCAAATTTCAGACTTTGACCTCAATGACCTCTGTGACCTAAAAAAAAGGTCGACATCCCCGAAAATCGAACTTGACTAAGGTCTCTCCAGTGTGTCTTTATATACCAAAAATGAAAGATCTGCATCTTGTGGTTCTTAAGCTATCGAGTTCACAAGCAAATTTCAGACTTTGACCTCATTGACCTTTGTGCCCTAAAAAAAAGGTCGACATCTCCGAAAATCGAACTTGACCAAGGTCTTTCTAATGTGTCTCTATATACCAAAAATGAAAGATCTGCATCTTGCGGTTCTGAAGCTATCGCGTTCACAAGCAAATTTCAGACTTTGACCTCGATGACCTCTGTGACCTAAAAAAAAAAGGTCGACATCCCCGAAAATCGAACTTGACCAAGGTCTCTCTAATGTGTCCCTATACACCAAAAATGAAAGATTTGCATCTTGCGGTTCTTAAGCTATCGCGTTCACAAGAAATTGGGACAGACGGAAGGACGGACGGAAAGACGGAAGGACGGAAGGACGAACGGGCAGCATTTCCAAGTCCCCCTTCCACTTACGTGGCGGGGGACAAAAAGTCAAATGGAATTATTGAAACCTCCTTCGAAGATAATATACTTGGGTTGCTGAGATTGTTTTCTAAGCGTTTTAGTAAACACGTCTGATGAAAAGGATACACATTACAACTCGAAGCATTGACATTCCAAGTTATTCTTACAAATACATTTGGTGATATGTAGAAAACTGGCATGTCATACATGCACCGGACAACCCAGTGTAGACTTTCCACATCCATGTAAAAAACGTTGGATGGTTATTTGGGTGATTATGAACAGACTTTTTATGGCATTCCAAATAAAGACCTGTAGATTTTGTTTTGGAAACAATTTTTGTTCGTTGGAATCTTGGTTATACTCAATACATCAAATTGCCACTGAACTCTTTTGATAGGCAAAGACGAATTTATCAACCCACAGGTGACCAGCAAGGTCCATTGAATCGTTTGAATAAAACTACCTAATAGTGCTCCTAGAAATGACAGCAGTTTAGATCATTTAGAGTTTTGCGACAACAATTGGTTGAAATTTTATAGTTCATGCAGGGTGTTGAATTAAAACAATTTAAATCGATATATGTTTGAAAGTTGTCAGATATATAGAGTTAAGTTTTTACAGATGAAGACGAATTCATCGACTCACAGGTGACCAACAAAGAATCGATTAAACTACCTAATATAAGTCTAATGCCAAGTTTTGGTACTCACGAAATTGCATTTAGTTCTTTTTGAATTCCTGTCTAACCTGCCGCTTTTAATTTATTAAATACAGGCCAATTCAATATTAATCCCAAATGTAAGGTGGCAACATGTTTCATCCCTTAATACAGTTATTCGTTTGACAGAAAGATTTACGTGATATAGGTTATTGAACTGATGAGTTATCTGGGATTTCTCTCTCCTCTACAATACATTGCAAACCCTTTAGAAAAATGCCGATACAACCAGCATTGGCTGCAGCCATACAGACTGTCACATGGTGTTAGATTTCAGTACTGGACTGCTAATCACTGTGTCCTGTCTTTGAACTCTATACAGACTTAATTTATGTCGGCTGAAACCTGAGGAAAGGTAACTAGGCCTTTTTATAAATCAAAAGAACTTTTTTTAAGTTGAGAAAGAGCTTTCCAGAACAAAGCGAAAGCAATTCACCATGGTGGACCTCGCTTGTTGATAAATTTAGTTGCTCGCTTCGTCTGACAAAATTACTAGTAAACCCAAACAGGGTCGAACAATTTTCCACTGGTACATTTTTACAATTGCCTGTAAATGACTGAAATACAATTATCTTGAAGCGGCCTTTAAGCCAGTTTGTCTGGTGTCCCCAGAGCCCCATGTTCTCCGAGAAGTTATTTGATTGGCTGTGGACTGATTCTTTCGTCTGCATCAAATTCACTTCCGAAATAGATTGCCTGGCACTCTGTCTGGAGATTGACCAATATACAGCCGTAGGTCGAACTGAACTTAGGAACTGTCAATAGCAACACTATCTGCTTCTCAGAGCCTACAGCAATAAAAGGAAAACACTTGCAAGACACACCACTATTTATGGATAACTGTGTGCTAGCCTTCATCTTTACAAACTTAGTGCTAGAAAATTGCAGCTACAGAGAATTTGCAGTCCGAGCACTTCCATAAAACAAAATACGCGCCTGACATATCTGGGCTGACAGTCCGGTGCTTAACTATGGCGATCTGTATATCTGGTTTTTATATGCTCATAATATTCAGTATTTCATTACTTGGCGTATAAAACCAAATCCAGTTGTAAAATGGGTCATGAACAGTAGAATTAATTTAAAAAACACCTCAACTATAGAATATGGTCAATTTGGATTTAGCGCTAATAATGTATTTCAAATGGAGAATAGCAATCAGTGCAGCCCTTTCCATGTATTCAAAGCCAGCTTGGGCTGAAGTGAGACACGTGGCTGAAACTTACACTTTTTTTGGCCCGCTCCGTCGGCAGGTGGCCTGCCGAAATCAACATGCCTGATCTACTGGTATTGTCGTTTGTACTGGTAAAGTTGAACTAAAAAATCTCTAAAAAAATCAGCAAAAAATCGTACAAATAAACTGCATACTTCTATCAAAAGCTATTAGGCTGCTCTATTTATTGAATGTACACGTTTGGCTGGATTTTCTTTCCTTCTTTGAAGTAAATCCATTAATTAGTTTTGGAACAGAAGTCCTTTGAAGGTTTAGTGCGGTGCCAAGATGGCCGCCAACGTAGCACTAGGAAAACAATAAAATAGGTGCATCTATTGAAGTTTTTTCGATGAATCCGAAGTTTTATAACGTTGCGAGTTGTAGTTTTAAGAAAAATAATAATAAACACATCGAAAACAATAGATTCAAAGTTTACACTTTGAATCTAATAAACAATCGAGGTATGATGATTTGGATTTCTTATGTAGAAATTAGAGCAGATTTGGTTGATTTAGGTAGGTTGGTAGGTATGATGATATGGCTGGTGTTGACAATAAACTCCAATTAATTGATTTCTCAGTTGGCTATTGGTTGATTTTTCGCTGCAAATAAAGGATTTGGTAGTCAGAAACCTTAATTTCTTAGAAAAACGTTTCATAGAAAAAACAAACACAAACTTTAACACTTCTAAATGCTGTGGGAAGATATTGAATTGGCCTCTAGGGTTACAGCTAATGAGAGGAGAGGGATCAAGGTTTATGTTCAGGGGCATGTATTTAAATTCGAAGAAAAGGTATAAATTCCATGACTTGCCACTGTGGTTGTTGAGTTACTGTTGAGAAATGTTACCCAGCTGTTTCAGAGAACAGTTGAGCCGACATTTAACCTGTTGTTGGCTGCTATAAATCCACACAATGATGTAGGTGTAGAGAAACAGGTGTTTGCTTCTATCTCTTTATTCACCTGGGGCTGTATTTAAACCAGGTAATAGTTTAATATTTAATGCTAATAGATTTCCTAACAACCTATTTTCCTAATCTACTATTCAGAATATAAGTTAAGGATGGAAATACATTAAATTCGAAGAAAAGGTATAAATTCCATGTTTCTTGAAGCCCATTGACTTGTCATTGTGGTTGTGGAGTTGCTGTTGAGAAATGTTACCGAGCTGTTTCAAAGAACAGTTGAGCCGATATTTAACCGGTTGTTGGCTGCTATAAATCCACACAATAATGTAAATGTAGAGAAACGGGTGTTTGCTTGAATCTCATTACTCCAGGCAATATAGCCTACAAAGTGTATTTGTAAAGTATACAGCCCAACTTTGGTTGAGATAACATTGTAATGACATGTTCAAAGTTTTAAGGGATATGAGCTGCCAAAATTCAGACAGATTGTCAAGATCCGTTGACTGTTTGTAGTACCTTGAAAAACTAAATGATTTAGGTTGCAATAATAAAAATACATATGGTTTAAGCCAATAAAACGTATGATTTTAAGGGACAAATTGAAATAGCCATGGCTGCAGGGGGTATATTTGGAAATTTTACGGTTTAGGTGGTTATAAAAACTTTCTCTTCCTGCATCTCCTAAATTGGATCAGCAAAAATCTCTTAATTTCTAAAAAAAAAATTCTATATATTTGGCTGCTCATGCGTTTAGTATTACACAAAGGCGAAGGCTTGTGGAACTTTATTTTCAATAATATATCCAAGCTTTCCTAGACCATAGCACTAAAAATACCTTACACAGCTGAATTTTGGCATACGTATTCCCAATGTTTGTAGGGAGTGTTTTTAAGTCTTATCTTCAGTTACAATCATTTTTAGAACAAGACCAGGCTGTGGATTTTACATAGAATTATTTTAGTTTATGGAAGTGCTCGGATGAGTGCCGATTCTCTCAAGCTGCACTTTTATTGCTGCAGGTTCCGAGGAACAAAGAGTCTTGTTATTGACTATTCCCAAGTTTAGTTCGACCTGCAGCTGTATATTGGTCAATCTCAGACCATTAGACTACCAGGCAATCCATTTCGGAAGTGAATTTGATGCAGACGAAGAAATTTGTCCACAGCCAAACGAATAATTTCACAGAGAACTTGGGACTCTGGGGACTACAGACAAACTGGCTTAGAGGTCGGTCCAAGATAATTTTATTTCAGTCCAACGAAGTCATTTACAGTCAATTTCATCGCTTGTGTTACAATGTATTGGTTGAAAATTGGTCAACTCTGTTGGGGGTTGGCTTCATAGTAATTTCTTACCATATTTACTTGTAGTTTTGTCAGACGAAGCGAACAATAGGTTATTACTAAATTTATCATCAAGCAGGGTCCATTATTGTAAATTGCTTTCATTTTTTTGTGAAAATTCTTCTTGCCAAATCTCTCTTTCTAATCATAAAAAAAGTTCATTTCATTTGTTGAAAACTAGACCTATTGAGGGTTTTTTTCTGAAGTACAGCCCAGTCAACATGGGCAGCTAAATAATGGTACAAATGAATATAGACTCCCATCACAGACCTTTTTAATGGAAGTTAACTTGAGAGTGGATGGCTGGTAAAAGGTCAAGCTCTCTGAACCTGCTCTTGATTTGTCATTAAACTTAGATGATTGAAATAGGAAGAGATCGGTAGAGGTTATTATTCCCTGTGTTCCGTCAGACCAAATCCAGTTTCACCAATTCTACTTATTCAGCTTATTGACTTATCTCGATATCAACGTGATCAATTTGATTGGTATACCTACATAGCTGATTTCGTTTCAATCTGTAAGCTTATATTAAAAACTACTTGTTAAAAATTTATTTTGAGCATAACATTCTTGGCGTGAAATGAATCCATATATATTATTAAAAAATACTTTAAAAAAAGTCAAATTGAATTATTAAAACCTCTTTCGAAGATAATACCCTTGGATTGCTGGGATTATTTTCTGAGCGTTTTCCAGTAAACACTTCTGATGAAAAGGGTACACATTACAACTTGAGGTATTGCCATTCCAAGTTATTCTTACAGAGAAACTAGGTGATATTATTATCTTCTCTAGAAAACTGGCATGTGATACAAGCGTTGGACAACCCAGTGTAGACTTTCCACATCTACGTTAAACCATTGGATGGTTATTTGGGTGATTATGAACATGCTTATTATGACATTCCAAATAAAGACCTGTAGATTTTGTTTTGGACTCAATTTTTGTTCGTTGGAATCTTGGTTATATTCCATACATCAAATTGTCACTGAATCCTTTTGACAGGCAAAGTCGACTTCATCGACCCACGGGTGACCAGCAAGGTCCATAGAATTATTTGAACAAAGAACGACACATGTGCGAACTACTTAATAGTGCTCCCAGAAATGATAGCAGTTTAGATTATTTAGAGTTTTACGACAACAACTGTTGAAATTTGATAGTCCATGCAGGGTGTTGAACTAAAAACAATTTAAACCGATATTTGTTTGAAATTTGTCAGATATGTAAAAAGTCTTTTGCCAAGTTTTGGCTCTTACGAAATAGCATTAAGTTCTTTTTAAATTCCTGTCTAACGTATCCCTTTACAAATCGTTGGTGCCACTTTTAATTTGTTAAATACAGGCCAATTCAATATTTATGACAAATTTAAGACGGCATCTTGTCCTATCCACTTAAAACAGTTATTTGTCTGACAGAAAGATTTACGTGATATAGGTTATTGAACTGATGAGTTGTCTGGGATTTCTGCCTCCTCCACGAGACATTACAATCCCATCAGACAAATCCCTGATGTCTAGTCTGTCACGGTGTTAGATTACTGTCCTGGGCTGGTAATCGCTGTGTCCAGTCATTGGACTCTATACAGACTTAATTTGTGTATACCGAAACCTTCATATACTTCTTAATAGTCATTGTTTTGGAAGCTGCAAAATGCACTGGCAATGTAAGCCACACAAGAAGGACTTATTTTATATTGACGGGAAAAATAGTCCTTTAGAAGTCGGGATTCAAAAGTTGAAGAGTGCATTTACATCTATAGGGTGCGAATCATGTATCTGGTAACGGGGTTCGTGATGGGAATACCATATCTCATAATCATCAACAGAATTGGAATTAAGTATCCAGTTATTACCTCCAAATTTTAAAAATTCAATAAATCGAGTTCAGTACCGAAATACGATTCTCATTCCAAACCTGGTGCGTACTTCAGGTCCCCACCTTTCTATACTCTCACCAATACAAGCCTTCTGAGTTTTGTGGCCTTTAATAAATTTTCGTAAATTTAAGTAATTTTATTCTATGTTGATAAACATTAAATCCGCTGAAGCTTGAGACATTTCGCCCTTCGATCTAAATGATTTGATTTATTTACTATTTTTTATCTATATATCATAAACTATCCCTGACCATGATTATTTGGATTGATTAGTGTTTTGCATAATTTCTCTTGTATTGAGGCATATTGAGTGGTGGAGGAAGCTGGGCACTTTGCCTGGTAATAATTCCATGCACACATGGCAATCATGTTGAAAACATGGAAACCTTGTGCCCACATACAGCATTTGCTACCTTATCTGGATACACACAATGAAATGATCAAAATTCTTAGGGGGTTTTGTTAAAATATCCGAAACACTGAGAATTTAGTACTGGACATATTTCTACTATCTAGTGGGATCTGTTTTTGTATGTTTCCTTACATCAAACTCTCAGTTAGGCCATTTAAGGGGCTTCTGATGAAGACGAAGAAATTGGTATCCAGCTGATCAACCAGTTCCATAGAGTGTCGTGACTCGAGTACAGCAGACAAACTGGCTAATGGCGGATCTGCAGGTAATTGTATTTCAGTCATAGGATGTCATTCACAGATAATTTCCCAGCTTGTGTTCCAAACTAACTGGCTGAAAATTGGTTACCCCGGGAGGGGGTGGACTTCATAGCAATTTCAAACCGTTATTTACTGTTGGTTTTGTCAGATGCAATGAGCAGGGAGCAAGCATTTAGTCTGCCATCATGCTGTGCTAGGCAGACGAAATCGCTTTTATTTTTCTTCAAGTTCATTTGGTGGTCGCTCTTCAAAATTCTATAAAAAAAATTCTGTTCGAATTTGTAGAAGACCTGACTGGGTACCATGAAAAGAATCTTCGGAACAACTCGGTAATCTTCTCAATGAATATAGACCTTTTAATCGCATTGGTCTTCTATTCTAGATCATCTTATTAACTATTGAATAGTTGCTTTGGAAAAATTAGATTGACATACAAGATAAATGGTTCTCAATAACACCCAGCCATTATGTTTAAGATAAAGCAATCCATAATTCGAAGCTCGCTTGACATTGACTAAGTTTTCCGGAAAAAAATTATGAGTTTACATTATAACATAGTACCAAAATAAGTCAACGTGTAATGGAAAAGTATTAAGTGTGATGGCATGATATACATATCAAAACAACAGGACATATTATAAATTATATCATGTACCTACAAACAATTGTGTAGTATGGATTCATTAAAGTGGCTTCAAAGCCACGATCAAATAAATCAGCGGTAATTTGGTTTTGCTGCTCGGGTACAAAATAACAGTTCTTAATAAAATTTGCCTACTTATGATTCTGCAAGTGTAGAAGGCCCTTTTGTCATTGTTAATCGTCTCCTTGAAATAAATCTCCATTTCGTTAACATCTTTAGCACTTTAGATCCCCGGGGATATGTATTCTGTCATGATCTATCTTAAAAGGAGTTTCTTGTTGACAGCGTATATATAATTACGCTAGTTGAGTATCCTTGTCGTGTAGGCCATACATTATCAAACTTTAGAGGTAACTCCTGTAACATATCGGTTTGGTATTTTACTATTATACAAGGCTCCGTCACTCAAAGCTGTATGGTCCTAAAATTATTTTCAATTTTTGGTGCCAAAAACAACCAAAATATTAGGAGGACGGAAAGTCCTACTCATAGGGCTCATTGTTTAGGCTGACCAATATTTGAGAAACATGATTGATAGACGCCCCAAAGACATCCAAGTAGTTTTCAAATATCTTCTACTATATTGAATAAAAATGTTGATAGTCTCCCGTTTAGAGGAGAATGTACACGATTGAGGTCATTGAACCGACTGGTTGTCGAGACGTTTTGGAATAACGTGTCCTCAACGATGCATTGCATTTCCTTCAGACAAAACCTCATACATTTAGCTCTGTCTATATTCAGTCCAGGGTGTTGCAGGGTTTCTGTTCTGGTCTGTAATTCGCTGTGTCCTATAATTGAACTCAATACACACTATTATTTCACTTACCACTGTAGTAATGTCCATGTGGCTAATAATTAATTGTTTTGGAACCAACGATATGTAATAGGAAGAGACAGGTTCTTCATTCAATTTTCCATTAATATCCAAACAGGAATCGACTGAATCCATTCTGTAAATTGCACTTTTTAAAAAAACCTGAGGTTGGCATTCAAGGAGAAAATATCTGGTATCATAAAATAGTTATTCGGTTCGTTTAGGGGTGCAAACCACTGCTTAAAGTTTATAAGAAGTGCGTTTAATTTACTTTTCCTACCGTACTAAATTTACATTTGTTTAACCCCCAACTAAATGTGGCGACCCCACCATATGGGTGCAATTGCCATCTTGTGTGTGGCGTAAACCACCCATCTTTGTATCCCAAGACGATTGTCCTAATTTTCTTGAAAAGTACAAAGGAAAATAGGCCTTTACGTTTTCGTGTTATATAGATGAGTAAAAAACGACTTGAACGTGGGTTTAATGTTTTACGCCGCACTCAAGATTGTTTCACTTATATGGAGGTGTTGCTAGGTTTAGTGAAGAAGCGTCTTGAAAAACTAAAAAGGTTTGCAATGAAATAAAAAAATATCGGCAAAACCAGTAAAACGCGAAAACGGAAGATGTTAGCTAATGACGGACAAAATTCAAATATATGGTATGGATGAATACATTTTAAGAGTTCTGCTGCTCATAAAAACTACGCTAACGTACATCCCGGTACTAATACAGACAGAAAGCTCTTATTTTGTACTTCTTGATGCAAATGAACGTACATTACATGAATCTGTTTCAAGATATTTTGCAGCTCTTGTCACTTTAAATGTTGGCTGATTTTAGACAATAATGGACTCTCAATATTTGTGTTTTTGGAGACCGACAGACTCTTTGCATGTAAAAGTGTTAGAAATAGCAGGGTTCCTGAAACTGTTTCCGTTCTTCTGTTCATCATGCAACAAGCTAGTCATATCCGTGTCCACACGCCTTCAGAGATGGTATGGAAGTCTGAGAGCCATTGAGCACGATCATTTCCTGGAAGTTGTCACCATAGTTAGAACAATATAAAGCCAGTTAAAGTCGTGCTGGTTAAGACGTTGTGTTTCTTAAAAGCATAAAACATGTATCACTCTTCTTTAAAATTGAGTACTTCGTGATGTTATGGTGAACGTGTTGGGTGTACACAGTGCCTTGACATCTGATGATGATCTGAACTATTGTTGAGGCGTTCAGCTATATGACCTCATCTGAAAATTCAGTTTACAAAGGAATATGAAGAGAGCTACATTTCTTAGATGCCCTTGTATAGAAGCAGTCGAAGCAACAGAACCAAACTACAATATACAGAAAACCTACACACACAGACCAATGCATGAATTTTCAATCCAATCATCTAACTAGAAAAAAGCATGTATCATTTCCCAATACAACTCCGATCGTCCACTTAAAAAAGAACCAGATAAATCTAGATTGTAACTATGCTTGAATGGTCTGGTATACCACCATCTCATATAGCATCGGGTTATATACGCTTCATGGGGTTTAAGCATGGAAAGTCACAATGTCGTGGATTTCTGAAATAATGACATTTGTTATACCATCAAGTCGCCATCGAAGTAACTAATGAGATATTTAAGGAGAGTTATTCATCAATCATTTCGGTATAGCAAATTTTTATTTATTTAATTAATTTTCGGAAAAAAATGCCAAAACCTTTATCGGGTGAGATAGATGTAGATTTTTCGATTGAAGTGTGCCGTTCTATCCTATATGTGACGGTGGTAAACCAGAGCATTCTTTGAAAGGTATAATCTGTAATGGCCTCGCTCTTCTTGATTGATTGATGATTTACGCCGCACTCAAGATTATTTCCCTTATATGGCGGCGTTGCCAGGTTTAGTGTGGGAGAAAACCGGAGTCATTGCCAGGGGGAAACCGCCGATCTTCGGCGAGTACCTGGCCACTCTTTCACATACGGCGACCAGGTGAAAAATCCACTCAGAAATTTTTACATTTTTTTATTTGCTCTGAACGGGATTTGAACCCACGCCGCATCGATGAAAGGTCAGTGTGGGACTGAGGGACGATCCCTCTAACCCACTGGACCACCGAGGCCGTCACTCTTCGAGAGTGGCTTTTCTAGGTTAACTTTAGTTTATCATTTTTCTCTTATATTTTAAAAATCCTGAACATTTTGTTAGCAGTTCATGTTTTTTTTGTGGGGGTTAGATCATCCTCTGACCCCAGGGTTAAAATCAGCTCATTTCTACCGCTGAGCAAGTTGAATGAAAATAAAACACGTCGATTTACCACAAACGCCCGTTCACTGACTGACCAATCAGACGCTCTGCTTTATTCATTTATTTCGGCGAACCTTAGCAGCAGACAAGGTCAACAACGAACAGCCTGAAATGTTCGCTCAGTTCCAGCATTTCCCTCCACTTGTCATTGACAAGATGAATTCGGGTGAGGTAAAAAGAGAAAAGGGGTAGCAGTCTCCCCGTTTCAAAATATCAGAAATAGTTTTCTCTTGAATGTTTTCTGGCATACATTAGAAGTGGCCAATCTTGTTTTGTTCATTATGGACCTTTTACGTGACGCGAAATGTGGTTGGTCAAATTTGCGCCACAAATCTGTGGCGGAACCATTCAAAATGTATATGCATATCAAATCTGAAACGACGTTTCAAAAGTCAGACGTTGGTCACATAGTATAAACGAGAATTTAGCACGAACTGATACTTAAAGTCTAATATCAAACTGTATCGCTCTGAACCAAATTGCTTTCTTATTACTTGCAAAGTCCATTTTAGTAAAGTCTATATTCTGTGGAAGTTTTTAATTCCCAGATGATTTAGGGATCCTTCAATATGCTGAAAATCCGACTTGTGGAAAGACCAACGGCTAGATAAAATTACAAATTAATAGAGGCCTCTACACGAGACGTTTTAATGGAGCTAAAATGTAATTGGATTGCTGGTAAACTGTCTAACACTCTTAGGCAGGTCTTGATTTGTTTTTAAACTTAGACTAATGAAATAGAAAGAGATTGGTACAAGTGATTATTCCCTGTGCCCCGTCAGACCAAATCCAGTTTGACCAATTCTACTTACTTAGTTGTGTATTCCGTCTGGTAAGGTCAACTGTAGTTTCTTGGCTTCTCCACATACCCACTTAATCAATTGATCGATTTGGGTCATGACCTTTTGGCATCGACATAAGCGTCATATATGTATTTACAACATTGTTGTAGGTGTAGTCTTTGTCTGAGGTTTGCCTTTTGTTCGTTTTGGTTTATAAACTTTATTTTACAAATCCGAATATCTTGGTATTGTCTGGCTTCTATTTGCAAGAAGGTCAAACTCTTTTGATGAAACCTATCCTGGGACTCCAGGGACAACAAGCTCACATTTTAAAGTGAGTGTGAATGTAAGTTTGAATCGTGGGTTGTGACGATGAGTGATACCATCCTTAGAAATGTCCATTTTTTGTAGTGTATAGAAGGAACTTACATGATTTATGAACAGGCTCAAAGCTGGTTTGTGTTTGTATATGGATTAAATTATATTTGAAAAACATCAGTTTAAACAAAACAACCTTCGCGTTAGTTCCTTGGAAGTCAAAGGCGTGAAGAGGAAACATGCATATTTTTCGTAACTGCTCGTCAATACTGACGTCATACACGACCCTCGACGTGTACAAGTTGCCACGAAGAGGAAAGTGACACTGCAGAGATTATGTACTACGACTCCACTGTGAGGGTACATATACAACGATTGATTGATTGATTGTTTGGTGTTTTAGGCCGCGCTATGGGTAAGTTGGTCGCAAAGGATCGATTAATGTTTGATGCTGCTCTTCTTCTCTCGACTTAGTGGGATGGGAAACCGGTGGATTGGTCTGTTAGAGTGATTGTCCCTCAGTTCGACACAGGCTTTCCATCGATGCGACGCGGCTTTAAATCCCAATCAACCGAAATAGTGATAAAAATTAAGTATAAACCTTTTTCTTTTTATATCGGTGACGAACATTTCAAGAGTTCGGAAAAAGTTCCGTAAATCGGAGAGTTTTGTTGTTGACAAGTTTTATGGTCCACTGACTAGTATCTTAGCCAAAGGACGTTCATAAAATTGTCGGTCCATTTAACTTTGGCGAAGAAGTCAGTCTCGCTGAGAACTTGGCACCCGGGGGACAACAGACAGACTCGGTTAAGGTGGCAATGGAGATATCTTGAGATGTCATTCACAAGAAATTTCACAGTATGAAGTCTAAACATATTGGTTGAAAATCGATCGTCCCATGAGAGGGTGGATTCCGTAGTAATTTCAGCCGTATTTTGCTCGCAGTTCAATCAGATCCAGGAAGTCGGGTGTCTACCATCAAGCTGTGCTACTGAGAACAATCACTTTCCATACAATCCGGCAATAAGATTCCACAGAAATACGATTGTCGACAAGACACAAAACCATCGAAAGGTGGCCCGGAAGATAATTGCAAAGATGTCATTAACAAGGATTTTGTCAACGTAAGCGTATCGAACTGAGACAAACATGACAGTTCCAAATTGTCTACTCTATTGAAGTATTTACCTAAAGGTTTTCTCAGTTGCAGTTGAATAGGAATGATGTTTACGCTGCACTCAAGATTATTTCACTTATATATGGCAGCTTTGCCAGTTTAGTCGGGGTAGGAAACCGGGCTCTTTGCCCGGAGGAACCCCCCGACCTTCTGTGAGTACCTGGCAACTCTTTCACTTACGCCGATCGAGAGAAGAATCCACTCAAAATTTATTTGGCTTGATTGGGATTCGATCCCGCGCCACGTGGATGGAAGCTAGGCCTGTGTCGAACTGAAAGACAATCACTGTAACCGACTCCAGGACCCCAGGAATGAATAGGTAGTAAGGTCTAAGTTTGCCATTTTGCAATTAACCTGGACGAAAACAGAAGAACTTGCTATCCTTAATACTAATTATCCAGTCAGGTCTTATATCCAAATTGTTAAAGATTCTTTTTCATTTCCGTGTGATAATTGGCTGAAAGAAACCAAAGCAAGTGTTAAAATAACAATGTGAAGAAATAATTAGCATTTGAGTTCCGTTGCCGGACATTTCTTCCTACTCATTGGAGAGTCAAATTTGATACAGTGAACCCCAGTTTTCCATAATCTTGTGACCTACTGGAATTTGTGGGTGTAGTTTGACCAAGCATTTTCACCTACATACGTACTGGAAACTGCATTTGAGGTCTTATATGTCTTTAAAAAACTCTTTTAGGTTAACTGAATTTATAGCTGGATCAGTTGTACATTCCACACCCCGCTTGTCCAAGCAATATCTCTGTTATTGACCCCAGGATCCGTTTGAAACTGTAATATACAGGTACATGGCTTGCAATAGTATTTGTCAAATAAAACATAATTGAAAGTCCCATATTTGATATCGTATATTTCTGATTTCTTATATCAAGTGGATTTACTGGGAATATCGAATTGACATATATCAAACATAAAATAATGGAGTTTAAATTCACCGAATTGTTCATAATAAACGTCTCCAGATAGAAACATATCATTTTACTTCTTGGAATCATGCTTCTGTATATTCTGTTTATATCTGGTGTCATATTAATTTAACTGACGTCGTCCAGGACATCAGAACGCGACGTCACATACTTTTTATAGGCGTTGTGACGTTATTCCAGATGATGGTTCATTATTTTATTATTAAACACTAGTATGTCCACAGAATCCACAGCGACATACTCACGCAACAACTTCATTTTAAGAAGAAGTTTCAATGAGTTTTATCAACACTATGACTATATTGGTATCTTTTAGTACCAGTTTTTGTAAAACGACTACTGGAACCCGTCTAATGTATTTAATGTAAACAATATACACGTTTACAACGAAACTCCGAATTTTTTTTTTGTGGCGAAGAGGGTACAATTGCACAGACGTTTTGCACGCGACTACTCAACTCTAACATCGATTATCTCCCCTTGAATTTCGACCAAACATTCATTATATCCTATTGATTAGTAGGCCGCTATTTTCGTACTATGGATTTTACTGGTACTAGGGCCAATTTATGAAGTTAGAAATATTTAAAAGGATTGTGTCAATTAACCACGGCGAAAAATTGGCCGAAAAAACATGAAACAGTCATTGATCATGTTTAAAATAAAGCTGAAATTATGTAGACGATTAGTCATTTTAAACCTCTGTTAACAGTTGTAGAAGAAAAAATAGCCCTTTTCCAATGCATAAATATATTAAGGGGAGAGCACTCTGTACTCTCCTATTGAATTAAGTGTTAAATTTGCAGGTTTGATCCGCTTTGTGAAGTATTTTCACTTCAGTTCGATCCGAAAACTTTCAGGGGAGCATATAGTCGCCGCTTTGTCCGTCCGTCCGGGTTTCTTGTCCGGGGCATATTTCTGGTAATATTGTCAGGATTGGTTTGAAATTTCGCTGGTATATCCTCATTACCAAGACCTTGTGCAGTGTTACGCTTTTCTCTCCGTGACGAGAATAATTTTAGAGTTATTGGCCTTGTTTTTTTCAATTTGTCAAATTTTACCCAGACTGCTTGTCCTCGCCATACCTTGGTTAATATTGTCAAGATTGTTTTGAAACTTGGCTGGTATATAGTCTTTACCAAGACCTTGTGCAGTGTTACGCTTTTCTCTCCGTCACGAGAATAAGTTTTAGAGTTATTGCCCTTGGTTTCTCCAATTTGTCAAATTTTACCCAGACTGCTTGTCCGGGCCATACCTTGGAAATATTGTCAGACTTGTTTTGAAACTTTGCTGGTATATAGTCTTCACCAAGACCTGGTGCAGTGTTACGCTTTTCTCTAGAGTTATTGCCTTTGGTTTCTTCAATTTGTCAAATTTTACTCAGACTGCTTGTCCGCCCCCTCCCCTGTCCGGAACATAACACATTCCAGTTGTGTTGGGTTCTAATAATAATTTCGCACAACGCAGACATGAGCATCCACTTCAGACTCTGTTTCTGCACACTCCTTGTAGTATGTTTTTAGCGATAAGAACTTCTTCATTTCTATATTCGCAACTTTCTGTCAGCAGATGTTCACATCATTCTTGTCTATGTATCTATGAGAGCAAAACAAACTTCCTGTTCAAAGAATTATTGAAGCTGCTCTGAACAAAATACCATCTGATCAATGTCATTTTACTTGATGACTTCAACAAAATTGACATAAATGTTAACAGTCTCACCAAGCTGATATCTTCTCTATAAACACACAAAGCAGGGGCCGTACTAGATCAGGTCTATCCGACTAAAGATAGGAAGGCAGTGCTCCATTTGACTTCGCCATATTTTCCAAACCATGAATTTAGATTGGCTTGGAATGAACAGTACCTGGAATACTTCTGTTTAATTGTTTAATTTCTTTAAATGTCAGTAAACTTGGATGGCCTTCCAAACCAATCAACAGTCTTATTTTTTATCCATTCTCCTGCTTTGACGAATCCTTTCAAAGTAATATGGCGCGGTATGATTTATTCTTTAAGCATCTCCAATAAAAAAATGGATATTGGGAGAGTTCTTTCCCTTTTTTCATTATTTGCTGAGCTTATATCTGAGATGGGAAACCGGAGAGCATCCATCAGTTTTACTGATAATTTTCTTGTTTAAATAGGGATTGTTTAGTACTTTTCAAATGGCACATGCTGGACCGGAAGTTGGTTTGGTCGAAATGTTGTGGCGAATATGGTTGAAACAAAATGGCGTCTTTCGTTGGAAGGGTGTATTCTGTTTAAGTGTGGAGTGTGCCTTTAAAAGGGAACCGTGTGTCTGAGGCAAATTACTGATTAAAAAAATACAATATTTTATTTGTTTTAAACAATATTTATTGATGAGTTTACAAGTAACAGAAAACAATGAAACATTCACGTTTTGGGATCTGACGTTAAGCACGATATAGCTTATATATGTCATTTCCCGATACAGAAGAAACAGAAGCAAACATAAGTAAACAGTATAAAAGCTTCAGTAAAATTGTTAATGTAACATACCAAGCTATAGGTTTTAACAGAACGTTTAG
Organism: Lepidochitona cinerea; assembly: GCA_963971465.1. Lineage (NCBI taxonomy): Eukaryota > Metazoa > Mollusca > Polyplacophora > Chitonida > Tonicellidae > Lepidochitona > Lepidochitona cinerea. The sequence goes on along the minus strand of OZ020551.1, from coordinate 48,468,078 downwards.
AATATTTTGCTCTCTTCAATAAATTTATAAACAGCTTTGAAAATATTTATGCTTATTGATAGTTCAAGAGACTGGTCACCGTATAACAGTAGGTCTGCAGAGACATTCAAGTGGTCAGAAATAGAGTTTAACATCCGACTAAAGATAGGAAGGCAGTGCTCCATTTGACTTCGCCACATTTTTCAAACCATGAATGCATTTGGATTGTCTTGGAATGAACAGTACCTGGTATACTTCTGTTTAATTGTTTAATTTCTTTAAATGTCAGTAAACTTGGATGGCCCACTCATGGCCTTCCAAACCAATCAACAGTCTTATTTTTGTCCATTCTCCTGCTTTGACAAATCCTTTCAAAGTAATATGGCGCGGTATGATTTATTCTTTAAGCATCTCCAGAAAAAATGGGTATTTGCAGAGTTCTTTCCCTTTTCTCATTATTTGGTCAAATTTGCTGAGCTTATATCTGCGCTGGGGAACCGGGGAGCATATATCAGTTTTACTGATACTTTTCTTGTTTAAATAGGGATTCTTTAATGCTTTTCAAATGCCACATGCTGGACCGGAAGTTGGTTTGGTCGAAATGTTGTGGTGAATATGGTCGAAACAAAATGGCGTCTTTCGTTGGAAGGGTGTATTCTGTATGGCGGGCTTCAGAATAAAGAGGACAACGAAAAAAGTGGTGCTCGACTGTCTCCGCTTGTTTACATTGACACAGGTCCGAGTCGCTGACATAATTCAATCATAGGTGAGAATTTAGACTACTACATTTCATGCGAAGTCTAGAGTGTAAAATTTGATATTTCCTTTTACCTTGACGGAAATAGATGGGAGGTTTAGTATGTGTGTCAAAAGATGCTAACCGCTTCTTAAAGACAGACAATGAAGGGCATCTCGAATTTCAGCTGGCAGGTTATTACAAATGTTTACAGTGGAAGGAATGAAAGACGTTTGGTGCAAGGCTGTACGAGAAAAGGGGACATAGCGTAGATGTTCTGGAGTACGTAATCCATAATCATGGGTAGCTATACTATTGACCAGTGAGGTACCAGTAATGACATGTATGTACAATACAATATTTTAATGCTGTACACTTATTGGGAAGAAGTTTAAAGTGGCATGAGCTGCCAAAATGTTGATATTTTGTCGTAAAACAGAATGTTGATATTATCGTCTATTTTTCTCAAGACGTACGATTCAGAAGCTGTTTAGTGCTTCTAGTCTCGAGAATGCACGATAAAGTATTGTTTTGAACTAACTTTTACTTAGAATGAATGAATGGTCGTCCCGGTTATTAAAATTTTGTTTACTTTTCGAACACTATTTCGGTTCGTATAGGCCACACACTGTATGGAATTTCTTCGTTCCAACGCCAATCATTTAGTTTTCGATGGCCTTTAAAGCCTCTTACTATTGTGCCGATCAGAAATTATGAAAAAAAGTGTGAATTTTGGCAGCTCATACCACTTTAAACAAGGAATTACCACTAATCACTGGTTAATTGTACAGTAAATCAACCTTTTACCTTTCATCTAAAGTAAAATCAGTCTTATTTTTCAAATTAGTTGAATCATTATGAGAAATGTAAATAATACACAACTAGTGCCTTTAATGAATATCCAGAACGAACAAGTTAACACAACTATTGTTTTTCAACTATTGATCTTAAAATGATTATGCAAGTATAGAATCATAAAAGAGGGCCATTTTCGTGCCGATTGAACTACAAAGGAACACAATTTGTGTTTACCATACATTATATACTGCGAATTGAATAAAACAATATGTGGTATAAAAAAGTTGTATAAATTTTCGTCACAGAATATTCGGCCTAATTCACAAACTTTACATATTCTACCGTCTCGCTGTCTCTGTACGGCTTTGACGGCTTGTCTTTCTTTGTATTACCTTGTACAATCCTCGTCAATAGGTCATGGTAGAAATTAATCAAATTGAGTGAGTGTTAGGGAGAAACCATGAACAGTTGACATTAACAGATTTAACACACAACTAATTAAGTGCAAATGACCAAACTGGATTTCATCTTACGGAACATAGGGATTAATTACTTCTACCAATCTCTTTCTATTTCATTCATCTAAGTTTAATGACAAATCAGGACCTTGGTATGAGAGTTTGACCTTTCTACCAACAATCCAATCACAGATTTATTTCCACTAAAGGGTTTCTTGTGGAAATCTCTAATCATTTAAATGAAGGCACAGTTGTCTCTCAGTATTTACCCTAGCCGACCTTCGCAAAGAAAAATACCTTCACATAAACTGGAACGATTACTCAAAAAGACAAAATAAAGAAGAAAAAAACAATTTTAGTTAAGTGGCTCAGTTTCATTGTAGATTTAGCTCGTAAAATCGGTCTCTATGGTGCTTAGAATTTAACATATACTACCCGACGTTTGCACCCCAGACGAATCCGGGAAAAAAAACTGCAGCTTTCTTCGCTAACAGTAGACTTAGTGCTATTATCCGAAGCCTACTTGTGGGATGGTTGCCAGTTACCAACAGAAGGCCTCCGGGCATAGAGCCCGGTTTCCTCCCACAATAAAACTGGCAACGCTACCATATAAGTGAAATAATCTTGAGCGCGGCGTAAAAAACCAAACAATCAATCAACCGAAGCCTACTACAAGTAGTATCACTTCGAACATGCTATCTAATTCACCTCTCTCATGTAACCAATTTTCATCAATTTTGAATGACATCTGTCAACTGAAACACAACTGTTTTTTTTAACTGTTTATCCTTGCCTGGAAGCAAATTGTATGTAATAAGACATGCAACATTTAGCGTTCTTTCTAGGCTATAAACAGTACGATTGAGTATTAACCTGTTTAGTAATGCTGGTAAATAGGCATAATTGGTGTACTGGCCGTCTATTTTAGATTCAGACAGCGGTGTTAATGAAATGTTAGCTACCAGACAGACGACTATTATTGTCGCAGCGAGGCATCCATAAATATCTGTCTGTATCAATCACCAACGGGATATTTTATAAATGATGGACATTATCAGAAATACAACTCGCCTCAATCAGTTTTAAGCATTACCAAGGACAATGTCTGCAGAGACCGTTTTATATTACTGCAAGGTTTCAGTTGTGATTTAGCTTTGAACTGACACCTGCTTTGCGAATGTTAAACATAATGACTCTTTTGATGGCCTACCCGTTTCACCAATATAATTTCCCCCAAATTCACATGTAGCTCTTGATTGCATACCTGTTTTACCAATATAATTTCCCCCAAATTCACATGTAGCGAATTATAGTGGTGAAACATGTAGGCAATTATTTCTTAGAATAAACGAACATAATAATGCTGTTCAAACTGGTGACATCAACAAATCTGGGTCAGCAGAACACACGTTTAAAGTAGCATGAGCTGCCAAAAGTCACACTTCTTTCATAATTTCTGATCGTCACGACAGTAAGAGGCTTTGAAGGCCATCGAAAAACTTAATGATTTGCGTTGGAATGAGGAAAATCCGTACAGTATGTGGCCGGTACGAGCCGAAAACGTGTTCGAAAAGTAAACAAAATTTAAGTAACCGGGACGACCATTCATTCATTCTAAGCTAAAGTTCGTAACGTTCACTTATTACATCATTTTTTATTGTAACGTTAACACATTTAAGTCGTTGTTGATTGATTGCGTTGTTTTCTAGATTCCGACGTTAGAATATTATTAGCATACTGATGAAAACAAAATTACGACATCACCACGTAGTTAGTTGTTTTTAAAAACAAAAAAAAAGTGTTGTTAAAAACAACTAACTACGTGGTGATTTCTTAATTTTTTTATCGTTAGTATGGAACCGACGTTTAAAGAAATTTTTAAAGTTTTCTAATTAACATAGTTACTCTCGTAAACAATTTCACTGATTGGCCACTTTTCACATTGGTCTTTTCTTTAGTATTTATGTCAATGTTTTGAAATATTAAATTTAGTTACACTTGGCGAAGACACCTGTATAGGCGTCGAACACTCGTGTTGTTCACAAACAACTAACTTCGTGGTGATGCCTTAATCATTTCTCATTAGTATCGAACTAACGTTTAAAGAGAGTTCCAAACATTTCTAATGATAATGTTTTAATTCTCGTAGAGAAAGTGGGCAGGTTTCTGTGAAATTTCAAACCGATCTACCACAGACATTCCCTTTTCAACTTTGATCGATTAATTGATATTTAATGCCAAAATCAAGATTATTTCGCAACGCTGTTCGGACGTTCAATAACATTAGATGCAAGACGCTTCTGGCACGTTCTCCAACACTGTCGCCCAGACATCATCAATATTCCTTGGCCACAGAGTTTGGATATCTCCAACTAATAGGTGCCTTATTTGTCTTCGAAAAATGAAACCGTAAAACGGGTCGTAGGTAACCATTGGCTGCGAGAGTCCAAGGAGCAAGTAAGTATACGCGGTGCCCTGGTTTTTTCACTTTGGTTTAGAAACTTCCCGATGGCATGACTCCCAACTCCTGATGGAGCTTTTGAGACTTCCTGTAGTTCTGATCCAGTGCCTAAAACGACTTAGAGAGTTATGTTAACTTCCTCTGGTTCTGATTGAATGTCAATTACTCGCCAAAGTTCGGGGCTTTCCTCATGGCAAAATCCGGGTTTTCACCCACTAAACTTAGCATCTGACGGGGGGAGGGGGGGGGGGCAAACTTTATGGGGTTCAATCTCAGTCCACCGATGCTCTTGCCATAGTTAAGATATGTAACCATTGTCAATGTGTTACAAAAGGATTCCAGAAAATTCTAATGACCAAGACTATTAAACTCCTGTCAGTCGTCAACTAATGATTCGTCTGTTACAACAATTTGAGGAGTATAAAGGTCTAAATGATATACCTCGTTTTAACACAATTAGAAACTTTTCTCCATTAAATATAAATGAACTAATCATGAGTGGGTAAAAACATCAAGCTTATGCCTGGACAATCGGGAGGGAGATAAGTACACGTAACAATTCCAGCATTTGATTGATTTCCGTCTTAGCAGTTTAAAAATCAATAAAAGAAATGATATACTCACAAAATTGTGAGGCATAACTGTCATTTTATACCATTAGAAAGGATCAGATTACCATGAATATGATTACTTTGTGAATGAATACTTTGTGGTAGATTGAAATACCCAAATGATGAAGGATTTTATCGTTGGCTGTTAGAATTAAAGTTACTGTGTCAGACACGATGAATATTGAAATATGTTAATCGGAAGGTAGTTTTATCGGGTTATTTCTGAATACTAAACTTAATGCACATTCATCCCCCCAAGAAGCGAGATTAGATAAATCTTGTTTCAAGCGATGATTATTTTAAATTCATCATCCATGTGATTATTTTTGTTACTTTGTACTAGATGGTTACTTGACTATTATATTGGGAGTAAGACAAATGGGCAATTATAATGATAAAGATTCGATATTTGATTAGAGGAGTTGCAAACAAATGGTTGACATTTACCTGTCAAAACGGCACGGGGCTGACAACTAAGATCGGTGGGTGCTGGGAAAGTTACCACGGGCCATTTGGAAACCTCATCTTCAAATAAACAAAGGTAGAATAGCACACATTTTAACCCTATTCGTTCCGGACATATGACTTTAAAGTTTCTTTGAGATACGGTGGCTTACTACAACATTTAGGTAGCGTTAATGTTATTCAGGGCCAATTGCACATAGCGCTGACGAGCCCTTAAAGCTTGCTTGATTAGTTTGGATTCATAAGTATTATACTTTTATTTGGGAAAGTTTAACCTACAAGAAAGGAACACAGAACTTTTCTATAAAACAGTAATCAATTTTGAATATCACCTGTTTGTAGTTATTAAATTAAAAGCTTCAAGCTTATTTAGCAGAACAATGTGTTAGTGAAATATACAACAGGCAAAGGCTTCAAGCTCATTGGCCATACAAGCAATACATATAACATAACGATTCACTTAACGTCTACATAAATAAATATCAGGTAACTTCTAATGTAATAAAATTGCACAAAAGTACATAATTCCCACGTAATTGTCGGCTGTTCAATGGCAGAAATCTGAACACATATCCGCCCACGTTGTCTATATGGTTTACACTGTTTACGACAGAGAACATGTGGGCAGATTATGTATTGTTTTAGCCTTGTCTTTCCATTCCATCATATTATATAACTGTTCAATGGATATACATTTGTTGATATACATAAAGAAAAAATCATTATGGATTATTCCGGGTTTGAAATTATTCGGGTTTCAAAAATGCAATTCACGATCTTTTAAATATTTTTTAAGTTATTTTTGTTATTAATATTCTTACGATTTTAGTTAAAATGTATTTCGATGTAAATTGACTGTATTTGATAAAATATCAAATTTCAGATAAGTTAAGTGTTATAACGTTATTCAGCGGGTGAACTGGCTGGCATATGGTCTTTGTCGATCGTAATTTTTCGAGGCCATAGTCGAGAAAAAAATGCCTTTGGCAGGCGCCGTATAACAGCCAGTACGCCAACGAGAGAACTTTATATGACGAATTTATTCGAGTCTAAATGCTCAGCATAATGCGTTACCAAGTAACTCTGAATAAATCTATCCAAGGCATACATTTTCTAAAGATCACAAATAAAACTTTTTCGAAATATTGAGATTAGAAACTATCCAAAACTAACTCGATATAAGAAAGTCAAAATTGTATCACGGAGGCGTTACTTGGCATACTAGGTTTAGACTGGCAGATCCTTGCAAGACCTTCACAAATTTCAGGTACACCCGCTCAAACAGATAGTGGGTGACTTCGTAGTAAAAAATGTACAGACATACGTACTGACTGTCTCAGTTATACATAGCTAAGACAATTTTACCAATCAGAATCGGGTTACGTTAGCATCCAGGCAGTGTTCAAAACAAAGATGGACGACTTTTCGGTTTACACTTCAGTTCGATAAACGTGTCTCCAAAACTGCGTTTAGAAGAGAACTTTTGATTGGTCCGACAGTAAATGGGCGTTCCCAGAAAATCAGGCTTTGAATCGCAGTTGGCTCAGGGGTAATAGGTGAGCTTGTTGAGAATTTAACCCTGGGAATCCAAGGGTGTTGTCTCCCGGAATTGGGCATTCTCCATGGCCTTATGTAACAAAGTTCTATCAGTAGATAGATCAAATAAAAATTGAAAAATTTCTGAGTTGAATTTTCACTCGGTCGTCGGTTACCTCCTCCCACTAAACCTGGCAACGCCGCCATATAAATGAAATAAAACATAAAACTAATGTTGAGTGGGGTAAAAAACATCAATCTTATGCCTGGACAATCGGAAGGGAGATACTTACACGTAACGATTCCAGCATTTGATTGATTTCCGTCTTAGTATTTTTAAAATCAATAAAATAAATGATATACTCACAAAATTAGGAGGCACAACTGTCGTTGTATACCATTAGAAAGGATCAGATTACCATGAATATGATTACTTTGTGAATGAATACTTTGTGGTAGATTGAAATACCCAAATGATGAAGGATTTTATCGTTGGCTGTTAGAATTAAAGTTACTTTTTCAGACACGATGAACATTGAAATAAGTTAATAGGAAGGTAGTTTTATCGAGTTATTTCTGAAAACTAAATTAATGCACATTCATCCCCCCAAGAAGCGAGATTAGATAAATCTTGTTTCAAGGGATGATTATTCTAAATTCATCATCCATGTGATTATTTTTGTTATTTTGTACTGCATGGTTACTTGACTATTATATTGGGAGTAAGACAAATGGGCAATTATAATGATATAGATTCGATATTTGATTAGAGGAGTGGCAAACAAATGGTTGACATTTACCTGTCAAAACGGCAAGGGGCTGACAACTAAGATCGGTGGGTGCTGGGAAAGTTACCACGGGCCATTTGGAAACCTCATATTCAAATAAAGAAAGGTAGAATAGCACACAGTTTAACCCTATTGGTTCCGGACATATCACTTTAAAGTTTCTTTGAGATACAGTGGCTTACTACAACATTTAGGTAGCGTTAACGATATTCAGGGCCAATTGCACATAGCGCTGACGAGCACTTAAAGCTTGCTTGATTAGTTTGGATTCATAAGTATTATACTTTTATTTGGGAAAGTTTAACCTACAAGAAAGGAACACAGAACTTTTCTATAAAACAGTAATCAATTTTGAATATCACCTTTTTGTAGTTATTAAATTAAAAGCTTCAAGCTTATTTAGCAGAACAATGTGTTAGCGAAATATACAGCAGGCAAAGGCTTCGAGCTCATTGGCCATACAAGCAATACATATGACATAACGATTCATTTAACGTCTACATAAATAAATATCAGGTAATGTCTCATGTAATAAAATTGCACAAAAGTACATAATTCCCACGTAATTGCCGGCTGTTCAATGGCAGAAACCTGAACGCATATCCGCCCACGCTGTCGATATGGTTTACACTGTTTACGACAGAGAACATGTGGGCTGATTATGTATTGTTTTAGCCTTGTCTTTCCATTCCATCATATTATATAACTGTTCAATGGATATACATTTGTTGATATACATAAAGATCGGTGGATTATTCCAAGCTTTCGGGTTTCAAAAATGCAATTCACGATCTTTTAAATATGTTTGTGTTATTATTATTATTATTAATGTTCTTATGATTTTAGTTAAAATGTATTTTGATGTAAATTGACTGTATTTGATAAAATATCAAATTTCAGATAAGTTAAGTGTTATAACGTTATTCAGTGGATAAACTGGCTGGCACATGGTCTTTGTCGATCGTAATTTTTCGAGGCCATAGTCGAGAAAAAACTGCCTTTGGCAGGCGCCGTATAACAGTCAGTACGCCAACGAGAGAACTTTATATGACGAATTTATTCGAGTCTAAATGCTCAGCATAATGCGTTACCAAGTAACTCTGAATAAATCTATCCAAGGCATACATTTTCTAACGATCACAAAAAAAACTTTTTCGAAATATTGAGATTATAAACTATCCAAAACTAACTCGATTTAAGAAAGTCAAAATTGTCATTTGGCATACCATGTTTAGACTGGCAGATCCTTGCAAGACCTTCACAAATTTCAAGTACACCCGCTCAAACAGATAGTGGGAGACTTCGTTGTGAAAAATGTACAGACGTACGTACTGACGGTCTCAAAATGAGTTATACATAAATAACACAGATTTAAAAATGTATTCCATGAGAAAGTGTTGCAAGTCGCTCAATCAGTTCTTAATACTGAATTCATAACATTTTAAGTCAATATCATTTTGTATTACGGCGGCCATAATTAATTTTTAGAACTCCAACGAGAAGGAAAGATGGTGGACTATTTTGTGTTATGTTTACACATTAACCAAGTGTTTTACCAAAATACTAACTTAAATCTCACTACACTCCATGTTCCAAGCCGATAGACTGTGTTTATAATGGAAGCATTTTTCACCATATGAAATATCTATTGAAATGATATCTCCATACAGTGCTCAACTGGTGTCACAATGTATTCAACACTCTGTTGGTCTTTTCACGTATTTAGGATTTTACAACAGAGATGGATAATAATATTGTTATTATAAGAGCTATTGTTAAATCTTTATTTATTAACGTTTCGTATCTGAATTGTGATTTTAGCCAGTTTATAATAACTAAATTTTGATTTTTATCCAGTTTTAAATAACTGTTAACAGAATTAACCTTGGCGGTGCTGCCCTATGAGCGAAATAATCTTGAATGTGAAACAAAACATCACAAACAACTGTACGTGTACATGTAGTTCAACTCGATTTTCTCTGCGAAAAGACGGGTTGAAATCTTACAAAGAATCGATTTTTAAAAGTCTGTTGAAGCTGATTTGAATACAAAGACATTAAGCTTGATTGCTTTCAAAATGATCAGAGAAAATGACAACAATATGTATAAGTTAGTAAGTTAGTTAGCATCAACCTCATCTTCGGAATCCACGATTAAAATTTACGCTCACGCTCACTTTACCCGTGGGACAAGTGGAACCAAATCCGTCGTTTCTAATTTAATATGCATGTAGACATTGATTGCTTCCGCCAATCAGAATCGGCGTTACGTAAGCATTCAGGCAGTGTCCAAAACAAAGATGGACGACTGTTTGGTTTACACTTCAATCCGATCAACGTGTCTCCAAAACTGAAGAATTTCCATTTTCAGAAGAGAACTTTCGATTGGTCCGACAGAAAATGAGCGTTCCCAGAAAACGAGGCTTTGAATCGCAGTTGGCCCTGGGGTAGAAGGTGAGCTTGTTGAGAATTTAACCCTGGGAATCCGAAGATGCTGTCTCCTGGAATTGGGCATTGTCCATGGCCTTATGTATCAAAGTTCTATCAGTAGGCCTTTCCTTGACCAATGCTTCAACGATATACCAGTCAGCGAAGGACAAGGCAACATTCAAGGACATTCCAGCCACCAACTAGAGAAGGTGTCGCGCTATTACACCCTACTGTACCCTTCTCCCATTTTGAAATTTAGAAGTCAAGAGCAAATATCAAGTAAAAAAATGTAATGCCAGACATTGACATACACACGTGGATTGAAGAAAACGGTTATTGTGGATAAAACATCATCACGAAATGATTCATTGGATTTTATTGACCATATATGAAAGCGGCAGTACTGAATTCAAAATTAAGCGAAAGAAGTTGGAAAGTTTTATGTAGTGAATTAAAAAAAGCAAATAAATAAAAGAAGATCGCCTGTGCAGGTATTCTTATATATCTATCCGGTTATTTGCGGATCGTCCGTTTGATTTAAACCTAACTGGGAGGAAGCTCATTCTACTCTCGATGGTATTTAACAGTGATATATGTCGAGTTTGAAACATAATCTGTGTAAATTATTGTATTTTTTTCTGATTGATCTCCATAGCTACTAGTCTATTTATTTTCTTAAAGCAACTTTTTGGAAAGGAACACTTCATCAAAACTTAACTTCCGTCTTGGTGCGGGGACGTTTTCTGAGCGTGGAAGGAATATCAAGCATTGTCTTAAACTGGATTTCGTTTTTAAAGCTTTTAAGCTGTAAATTGTTAATGCACTCATCTGGAGCAGCGTTTAAAAGCAACTAAGATCTTAAACGATTGAATATACGTACAGCTAATTAAAACTTAGGTCTGTACAGTTCAGTTAAATCAACTTCAAAGGCTTGCATTCTTTTGACAATCGAAAGTCAGAGGAAGTCGGATTTTTGTCTGTTCATGCAACTTCAGTGCGGACAAAAGTACTTCTTATGTAAACTCGGGCAACTTATTGATTTGGTCAACTTATTTTATGTTCAAATATAATTACAAGGGATTCCTTTTAGATGTTCTTGTCGTAGGTCGCTTGACCTCCATTGAAGATCTTCTTGATATTAGCCTCTTGAGTGAAATTTGAGGTTAATTTGGTTAAAATGGACGACATTTACAGCCGAGCCTAACCGACAGGTTATTAGTGTAATGTTCTCAAGGCAGGTCATGTTACAGTTATCTTTAATCCAACGTATGTGTTCTACGCCCACTGGTTTTCGCATGTGTTTTTCTGGACACACCACAGTTAATCAAATCAATAGTAAAAGTTTAAACGGAAGGATCTGAACACTATGCACAAAAAACTAACTGTTCTAGGGATTGAAGCTGTAAATTGAAAAAAGTACAAAAATGATAACTTGTAAAACACGCCTTTAATTAGATTTTTGGAGCAGAATCTTGAGAACAGCTCTTGTGTTTAACGAAGTCCTATATATGTTATAGAAAATGTCAGTCAGAAGTGCTGAAGACACCCATTTCCTAACTTTGATGACTAATACCAGGCTTAAAACACAGGGCCATATAGCTGACAGATATATAGAAAAGAAATAACAAGAATCGTTTCAAGAATAAGCCAGAAGAGACAGTATCCCCGGGGATATGAAGTGAAGGACTATAGTGACAAATGGAAATCACTATTTAAGAGGCGATTTACAATGAGAAATTGTCCATCTTGTACATTGAGAGAATTTTAAGGAGACAAGAAAATGGTGATTAATGATATTCAACAGGAGGTTTCTTAATAATAAAATTCAGTAAAGGTCTGGAAGAGTTTCACACATATTGACTGTTGCGGGGCAAACACAAGGGTTGGTAACACGTTTATCCATTTACACATTACAATATATATATTTTTGACTAAAATAACCATGAGAACACGTTTCTAATTGTGTTGAAAGCGGAGGGGGGGATTTTTTCGACCTTTATACCCAATCATAGGCTGTTGAAATAAACCAAAACCCATGATATCCCATTACTTTAAACACAGGCAGGAGGCTGGCTTTAGTTCAAAGAATTTCCTGAAATACTTTGTAATATATTGACAAAGTTGTACAAATCCTCAGCTACAGTACGGCCAGAATTCGAGTAATCTGAAATTAAGCAAAACTGATGATGGGAAAAGAAAGTAAAAATGTATAATTTGGTTCCTGGGTAGAAGACAGACAAGGAAGTCTAGCCCTGACTATTAGATCGTTTAATGCTGATATCCGTTTATACTCTTCACTATCAGCCGTATATATACACAAAGAAAAAAGTTAAGCACCCACCCTGGAAAGTCTGCACCCACCGATGAAATCATTGGTTTCGGGAGACTGTTGGTAAACTGATGTTGCAGATTCTGGCAATAAGAAATCACCATTAATGGCAATAAACTATACAATTTATTCAGGATATCGTTAGCCAAATCAAAGGGGGACAATCAAAGTAAAAAGATGCTTGTAAGTATGAAACTTCAGAGTCCATCTGGCTTCACAGGGAGAACATATTATAGTAAAAAGGTCACTTTGAGTGTGTAGAACACATCCCTAGAGCTGAAGGTAAATAGCGCGTATAGCCTCCATTAGCTTCCAACCTGCGTCTCATTCCTCCAGCGAGAAGTCGATATCGAAAAGGTCACCAGAGACATCTTCACAATTGACCGATTGCTTGATGACGTCACTTGGAAATTACGAGCAAAGCATTTCGGGAGATTGAGGGATATTCACATAATTTTACAAAATGGCGGAAGGAATAATACTGCATGGAGAAGAGGACGTCAAAGGTGCCAGATCTTTCGACGGCGCTTATCTGTCGTGCTTCCGACTTAAAGACGTGTAGTTCGGCATACAACATGTTGTTTTCATAACTCTTTCAGTATCAACTTTTAAATACGTTGTGTCATCAATGTTTTCCAAGGAAGTGACGTCTTGTTATAACTTTATAACAAAATGGCGAATTGAGGTACATTTTACCCAGAAAGCTTTGCGTAAATCTGTGTGACGTCATCAGGCTCGTCTGTAATACTCTAATCAAAAGGATATCATCGCAAGGTTTGTTTAAGGGTTTAATACCGCCGTAGCGGTGTTTGTTGCGTAACCCGATACCGCTGAACGTTGGTTCGTACCGAGTCAAGCCACGAGAATGCGCAGCATTCGAGGGGTTTGACGAGGTGCGAACCAACGTTCAGCGGTATCGGGTTATGCAATAAACACCAAGACGAAGGTATTAAAGTCGATTCTACCCCGATAATTGAGAAAAATGAGGAAAAAGTGACCTGTTGTTGATTGCCGTTCCTTTTCCCTCCCTCGGGCAGAGTGGGAACTTTTAACCAATCAACGGTAAGCTTTGGTCACGTGCAACGCTTGACCCAGATATTTTGAAGCAAAATGACATAATGTCACTATGGCTACCGCTTTGACAGGCTGGGTTGCTGACGACGCTAGCGGGGGAAATGTTGTGAAATCAACCCTTTGGTGACTGTATACGTTCATGACAGCCCAGTTTTCAATATAAAAGGACAGAATATAACCACACTCACAACATTATCAGGTTAAATCCTTCATTTTGTATGATAACAAGCAAAAGATCACTTCTTCCGGGGGAGGTAAACCTACCAGCAGATGATGCACTACAGACTCGATGTTGTTTGAAAAGTCATCTCTACTTAACATGTATATTTGCACACGGCACGCACATGCAGGAGGGGTAGAATAAACAGTATATCATTGCCTCGAATTGATATTTTAGAGGTTTGATTTTAAATCTGAATGTTTAACAAAAATGGAACTTACGATAACAACACATTATCATGTTTACGATAATTTGGATGTTAAACGTGAAGACATCAAAACAATGCTGTTATACACCGGGCAAATGTGATACGTGTGAAATTGGAGTGATTGCTTAACAAGAGCAGTTTGGTAGATTGATTGATTGTTTGATATTTTACGCCGCGCTTAAGATTATTTCACTTATATGGCGGCGTTGCAAGTTTTATTATGGGAGGAAACCGGGCTCTATGGCCGGAGGAAACCCACGACCTTCCGGTGGTAACTGGCAACCATCTCACATAGATCGTCCGAGTGAAAACCCAGTCAGAAAATTTTCCAATTTTTGTTGGGCTTAGTGGGATTCGAACCCGCGACCCATTGGTGGGAGGCTGTTCGGATTAAGCGTCCAACGCTCTACCTAGAGCGTGCAGCTAACCCAGAGCGATTCTCGTGACCACCACAAGACAGACGAACACATTTTAAAGATCTATGTTTCTCCGCGGTTCCGCTCAAATCTTTTTAAAGGCCAGAAAAAGCAAACAATAACATACAGTTACACCGAGCTACCCCCAAAGCATAAATTTCGTTAGTTTTACATATGGTTTACGGTGTGATAGAAAACTGAAAATGGATGAGTTACACTGACTCTAGTTCGATCGTCAGTGGAGAAATTCATTTTGAGGTACCAACTGACCAGTAAAAGCATTAGTGGATTATTTTCTCTGCCAGCTTATCGTATTTTGTATGGCTATAACCTGTCATATAAGTCTCAAAAACTATTCTACACTTTCAGCCATAAGCTGTGCAGGCACTCAATGTAGTGTGTCACGTTTTCCCAAAAGGTAGATTCATAAGGCAGTATACATTTCAAAGAAGTTAAAGTGATTATCTTAAGTTACGAGGGCATCAAAATGATTGAAATTAGCATACGTTTAAATTGCAGTCATTTAGTTTTAACCAATCTCGACAGCTAAATGTCTGCTGCTCGACTGAGCTGTAAAGATGGAGACAGAGTCGAAAGTTTGCTTTCGCTATGGTTTGAAAAAAAATCTCGCTCGTCTTCTGTATGTACGAATTTCTTTTCCTTTGATTTTAGGACCCACTATCACAAAGGAAGATGTAGGCCCTAGCAGCAACATGTAGCCTGTAACTTCATTCAATTCAAATCACAAAAACAAGCAGCAGCACAACGGCGACAAATCTCGAGTTTCCTCGCGTAACTGCGTTGATATGGAGTATCGTCCCGATTTCGATTGCATATTGTGATATAAAGCCAGTTAAGACGACCCATCTAGATCTAAATACAAACCTATTTTTATTTAGATTTCGATTATGCGATTATGTGTAACCGAATTGTTCAAACATACCGCTGATCAGAGAGCAAAGTAAGGGTGAAGTTTTCGTTCGACTGTTACTTCATGCTAATCCTTTTTTAGATTTTTTACTTTACAGCAGTTGACTCTTTTTCAACACACAGTAATATTTGAAGTTGTTTATGACTTCCGATCTTTATTTACATAAATATATCTGGCTGTTACAAATCGTCCAAAATATCAATATCGATGTCACGAGATTTCTTTACATTCTCAAAAAAAACGTGACAGCGTGGGTACACGCATTCAGAGTCAATCACCTCTAAAATAGCTCACGCGTGAATATAATTTTCAGTAAGTTTCTCACAAAACGTCCAGACACCATTTAGCCTATCAGCCAACAGAAGTAAACGAAACAATATTCAAAGCTTTAAGCCTTAGCCCAAAGTGACAAGAGTTGCAAAAAAAACCTCAGAATGTTCAGGAAATCGGATTGTCAAGGAAAGTTGACCGTTTGAAATAGCCAGGATGCTGAGTATGTTTTAGGTGTTTTGCTGCTTATAAAAACTACCTTAACGTATTATACCTTACTTTGTTAGCAGAAACTTTTTTGTATACTGCTTCTTAAAATAAACGAACATTCAGCTAATTCAGTTTTAACGAAACGTTCCCTGTATTTGCCAGTACGGGCGAAACAATTCAATGAAATTGTTTCCCTAATATATCGTTATTCATGTAAACAGCATGAAACACATCTCTTCATTCTGAACAAAACCCAATTCTTAAGCTTAAAATATATTTTAAGACATGCCATTTCTCTACCGAGGGGGCATCGATCGATTTAGGGCATTAGTTACTCAGCAACAGACAAATTCACAGACAAAGGACACTTAAGACCCATATCTGTAAAACGTACATGAGATTCCAACACGGCACTTAGCTGCTATTTGTAAGTCTCCATAGGAAACAATGTTATTTAGACAGTTCTCCAGACTAGACGGTAGGCGCCTAGAACACAGGAGTATTGTTGATAAAGTGCTTTTCTGAAAATATTTTTTTCTGATTACGTAACTTTCTTTCCTACAACGTTAGCCATGTGGTATCATCTTGGTCAATAAATACTACTAGAACTTGACCTAGGATAAAATAAGGCTTGCAAATGGCAATGGTTTTACAAAAGTCGTTTGGAGAATTGGGTTCGGATGAGGACAGATATTGAAATGTTTTCGGAAGGCACCAGTTTGAATTTCTTTCTTTAACATTTGGTTTGAAACGGATCAAATAAAGTAGAAGTACATCAATGTTGGTGGCAAAGAAGTTGATTTTTCAAACATTTTTACGTTTCGTCCATCGTTTCGCTGGTACCATGTACCATGCGTCTTCGGCTATTTTTTTCAGGAGTTATGCCCCATTATAAATTACTGCTTGCAAATAATATCTCGTAAACGCATTATCTCAAAGTCTTTCGCTCACAACTTTGAAACTTCAAACCATTGTTTGATATGACAAGTAATTAAAGTGTGCTGTCTTGAAAAATCCATGTAAAAGCATTATCGAAAGTCCAGAGAGAAATATGTATCCAGCCCGTGCAGAACTCATCATAGACACTACAGTGTTGAAGTGTGAGGAGAAACGCATTAAACTGAAAATGTCAGTGGCAAACCATAGACACCCCAGTACTGTGTCGAAGTACACACCATAGACACTACAGTACTGCGCTGAAGTGTGCGGGGAAACGCCTTAAAACTGAAAATGGCAGTGGCATATCATAGACACACCAGTACTGTGTTGAAGTGTGAGGAGAAACGCATTAAAACTGAAAATGTCAGTGGCAATACATATACACCCCAGTACTGCGTTGAAGTGTAAAAAGAAACGCACCAAAACTGAAAATGTCAGTGGCAAACAGTAGACACTACAGTACTGTGTTGAAGTGTGAGGAGAAACGCATTAAAACTGAAAATGTCAGTGGCAAACCATAGACACGGCAATGAAAGAACAACTGTCCATTAAAATGTTAGAAAAAAACAACATTTTACTGTACTTTTATTTAAAGCCACTAGTTGTGTATTATTGTATTATTGCTAATATGAAAGGTAGTAGGTTGATTTTCAGCAAAAACTGTACAATTAAAGAGTAATTAGTGGTAATCCTGTGTTACACTGTTTACTGTCTGACGGACAGAGGTCTTACATTGGTGAACCCTACTGGAGTGAGTTGTGAAAGCGCAACTAATATTTATGTATCTAATAAACTTTGAAGTGCCCACCTTCTTAACGGCACACTTGCCGCGAAAATCAGGAATATTGTTTACATTAAAAAAGAAAGACCGTATTCTGTATTTTTCCCAGACAATATAAGTTTCTATTTTTACCAAAATTTAAAAGTTTGGACGTCACTTTGTATTTTTAATTTGAATTTGAAAATTTGAATTGTTGCGTACCCGGAACGTAAACAAACCGATCTGCCCCCTATTGGCGATTTTATGTTTCAGTCGAGTGAGTGAACTAACGGCACAGTGTAATTTTACGTAGGCCTATTTATCTGAGAAATACAGACTGACGATCGGTTAACAGCGACTGGAAAAGCCTGCTGATAATTGTTTGAGTGTAAACCACAGATACAAAGGCCTGAAAGGAGGGTAATCCAACACGAAAGTTGACCGACACTGATCGTTGTTGTTGTAATCAGGCTTCGATTCTTCGTTTGTTTTTCACCCCATGTTTACAGTCTAAAGCTAACTAGACATGTTTTATGTGTCCTATGTTTAAGTTTAGTGGTATTAGTCGTAGTAAGCTCATGTAAATTGGTTTTCTTAGCAAATTTAAACAGGCTACGGCGGCAAGTGTGCCTTTAAGTTTATTTCTACATTATAGAATCAGGGGGGTATTTCATAAACCACATATAGCCGACTACGGTCAGATAGTCGACTAAGCAGTAATGTTAAAGCAGTGCTTTTCTAGTCAGCTAGGTAAGTTTAGCCTCCTAAACCTGTTTCTGAAATACCCCCCAGGACAAACCCACACAAAGTTAGAAGACGACGAAATGACCGACCAGGCTGTAAGCGTTCAACGGTGCGCTCAGGAGCCTCTATTATAACATCCTGTCTAGCTAAAACTAAAAGTAAACAAACAGCTGCAAAGAAACTCAAAAACCGTTTTAAATACTCCAATAAGTGGTCTATCAGGAGAGAGAGAGAGAGAGACAGTGGCAGAAACAGTGGAATGATTCTGACAAGGGAGGGATTTTTAATCCTGGAATTTCATCGCCAAAGCTTAATTTCCCCACTCGGGTAGCTGAGGTAATATTCCCCACTATTCAGGTTCCATCTGTATGACTTGTGTGATGTCTGTAATATTCGGGAAACCTTAGAACATTTTTGTTTAATTGCATCAAGTATGCTTATCAAAGAAATGATTCTTTCACCGATCTCATTGGTTTGGGTATTAATCAACCCAACAGGGAAAATGTTCTTGATCCTTCTAAAAATACCAACAAGGTAAATCGGGCTGTAGCTAGATATATTATAAATACACACGGATTTTAGTATAATTGTATATTTTATGATTGTATATACATTGTATTTACGACAGTATAATGCTCAAGTGACACCTGACTAACAATTATCGACATTTCTATCTATCTTTCCATTTCTCACCACTGTATATTTGCTTATCTGTAAATCGTATACTGGTGTAAGCTCAATTGCATTGCATGTTTTTACATCTTAAGAGGTTAAGTAGATCTCAAACGTACTAACATATACTCATGCACAGAGAGATTCAATATATTGGGTTCAAACATCACAGTTTTCTTAATCGCTCAAGGTAATAATTACTCACTAGAATGGCGTACATCATTCATACGAATGGACGCGCCAATAAGCTAAAACAACCAACCAACCAACCAACATTTCTTCATGAAACGATTGAAGAGAGATGCAATGGAAATCATAATATAGGAGTCTAAACAGGACTATTCGCATCGGTTCATTCAATCACTACACAGATACAGAATAATTCTATAATTTTCATTGTAAAATGCTGGTAGGATACATACATCAAAGTAGTTGCAAATCTTAGTAGCTGTAAGGAGTTTAACTCCCTATCCTTTGTGTTCATCATTGCTATACAGACTGTCTAGACGTCAGAAAAAAACAAACAACGTTAAGTGCTTCCCTAAAACCTTTTCTCGTTTTTCCTGTTTGCCCTGTCGCTTGCAGTGCACTCTGGCCGCTTACTAATATCACCGTCACTTGGAAACAAATCATTTTGTCAATATCATACATATAAATGACGGATTTACACAAGTAAAGTGTCTGGAGAATGACGTGCAGAATTCACAAGAACACTCACGTAGCGATCGGGGTAGATGGACATTTTGGTCAATGTTGCTATTTGAAATGACCATTTTCATATCAAGTTTGCTATGTCAATAACTCCAGGAAAAAATAGATTGGTAATTTGGAGAAAAAATAAATCAAAATTGAATCCGATCCAATCGATAATTTTGTACCATAAATTGCTGCAATGTTGATGTCTCACATCGATTACTTTTTCTGATGTTTATTGTGTAGCCCAACTGAAAATAGGCTGAAATAGAAAATCAACGAAATCAAAAGTACTGGCAATTTTTGTCGCTTGGCGATGTATTGCTACTCAGATTTTCTAGTTTCGGGTTAGCGCACATATAGTCACTAAAAAAGAAAAAGTATGTTTTCTGTTCGCTTTTTTATTTTAACCGTCGTGGATGTTGAATTTAAAAAAAGTATTTAAGCCACGATGAGTCAGTTTGATTCATTTATTTTATTACATGTTTAAATCACAATTTTCTTTTAAAATATGGATCTCAAAACAATGAGAATCTGTTGATGGTCGTTACACACTTCAGATTTTAGTTTACTGGACCGCTTGTGTTGGTTAACTGTTACACAGCTAATAAAAGACCGAAACATTGTGTTCTTGTTTACTTGTTTTTCTAACGCTTTGTGCGAAGGGTTTAAATGCTTTACATGTTGTCGTTGATTTTACGTTTCATTCAGGAATGTGTGTTCATGTTTCTACACAAAACACCAGCAGGAATAACCAATCGGTAGCCAGAAATAACACATACAACATAAACAGGCAATACTTAAATTTAAAAAATGGTCAAGTCAGTTTCGATCTATTGGTTGATAACAAAATATCAAGGCGTGTCGTTTTGGAAAAATTTCATGATTAACGTGGCGCTCTCTTTACTTTTTTCTTTTCTTGTTCAGGGGAAGGTAAACTGCTACACAGCGAATCGTGAAAACAACGAATATCTTTCAAAAAGTCCAATCATATAAATCTAAAGGTAGTTTTACATTTATTTATTCCACTTCTGTATTTTCACTGCTTCTACTTCTGTATTTCACTGTTTCGTGCAATCTTCGATATGAACAAATCTGTCAGAAAAAAGAAAGAAACTTTTGAACAGTTGGTTACAGGACATTTTAGACACGTTCATTTCACACACCGTCGTTGTTGAGAATTGTCAGGAAGTTCCTCTAAGTGACACCAGGAAACGGTCTAATGGAGCATTCGTATCTCACTTTACCAGATCTGGATTCTAAGCGACCTTTTGTGTCGAGTAGATTTTCAAATATCGGGAGGACAGCTTCACTGGAGATACGTTTGGTAAAATTCATTCTTCACTGGTTTCTTGCGTTTAGTATAATTTTGCTGTTAAAATGGCATGAACTGCCAAAATGTTGATATTTTGACTCTAAAACAGAATGTTGAAATTATTGGCTACTTTTCTCATGACGTATAATTTAGATGCCTTTTAGTGTTTCTAGTTTCAAGAATGAACGACAAAGTATTGTTTTGAATGAATGGATGGTCGTCCCGGTTATTTAAATTTTATTTTAATTAGTTAGTGTCTTTTAGAAAGTGAGTATAACAGTATTCTCGTTATTTTTTTGGGCTGTTGGCTGAATGGATAAGGCAGCCGACATTTAGTGCTGGCGATAGGTGCCATACTCTGGGACCCGGGTTCGATTCCCGTTTCGGGCGTCACCCAAAAATCGGTAGAGGAATATCTGCCATATTTTCAAGAAAGTGTAATCCCAAAAAATTTGTTCACTTTTCGGACATTATTTCGCTTCGTACAGGCCGCAGACTTAAGGAATTTCCTTCATTCTAACGCCAATAAGTTTTTCAAAAGTTCAAAGCCTCTTACTGTCGTGACGATCAGAGATTATGAAAAAACGCGCATTTTGGCAGCTTATGCCACTATAACCATGCACATAACATATATTTCGTACTTCCAAAGTATATAATTCTGAGTTGTGCATATAACCTTTGAGAATTCAGCTTAAGTAAATGCAGTCTGTAGTCTAAAGAGATGACATTGTCACTAAAACTATTTTATATTAAATAAACGGACCTTCATTTTGTAAGTTGATGAGTTCTATACCTTTCTTTCGATAACGTTCTGGATGTTGGTTGAAGTTTTTTGTCATTCAAAAGTAAGGTCTTATATTCGTCTGCCTGTTTATCTTACCGAAGACAAACGATTGCAGCATAAAACTTAAAAGTCTACTTTCACAGTTACGCATGTGCAGTCAAACAAATAGAAGGTAGTCGATCAATAAGTAGGTCCTTTAATAAGTACTAAAGAATGTACTCGGTGACAAAGGATTTGAACAATGTTGGAATTCACTCGGTACTTTGATAAAACACACTTAACATTTTAATATTCAGTTAGGAACTAAGAGGAGAGCGTAAATATCCGCGAAAACTGGTATTTAATAGAAAGGGAAAAATACAGCTGCGTGAGACGAATGGCACTCTGTTGTCGACATTAAAAGACCAACGTTTCCGAAAGCCATTCATCACGACTAAAGTGCTGAAAAACAAACACCTAGGCCGAGTACGATGGACAGGCACGACACAATGCCAATAAGCCTACCAACATATTGTTTTCCACTCCAGTTTCCAATAAAAACAAACGGCAATGTGGAGATGCGCTTAAGTCTTCGTTTTTCAGTTTTGTCTGTCTGGCTCAATAGGTAAACAATACAACATAGAATGCATGTACTCATAATGTTCGTTAAGTGATGAAGATGATAATCGATCAATATCGGTGGAATTCGGATACTCTCACCAAAATCTCTTTTAAAATTTGCAGCCACTACATACCTCGTCTCATTGAACCATTTTTTATTTTTAATGTCGTCAAATGCACACAAGACGAAAAAATAATAAGTATTATCATTGTCCCTCAAAAGAGTGTGCCATACCTGGCTTTTTACCTTTATAAGCCCAAGCTGGTTCCGACTGAGTATCAAGACTGCGTGATTAAGTAGTCAGCTAAGTTTTAACTAATGCTGTCAGATACATGTACATCAACAGATGGTTTACGTTTCTTTTCTCTTCAAAAAGATTTAATAAGAATATTTTCATTATTCAACGGACGGCACTATTCAATATGAATTATTCTCAGTTAGAGAAA
Organism: Lepidochitona cinerea; assembly: GCA_963971465.1. Taxonomy (NCBI): domain Eukaryota; kingdom Metazoa; phylum Mollusca; class Polyplacophora; order Chitonida; family Tonicellidae; genus Lepidochitona; species Lepidochitona cinerea. The sequence continues at coordinate 48,445,205 of OZ020551.1, read as the reverse complement.
AGATGAAAAATAGCTAGACCTGAGTGGCCCCAAGAAACATCTCGATGGTACCTTGGTACATGTTTACAGGTCCTGGATTCTATACGATCTTTCTGATTTAGCAGGTCTCCAAACTTCGGCCTCTCAACTTCTACCAAACTTTATTTGAAAAACTTTTTTAAAGATATATTTTCATCTGGATATTTTCGTTATGGGAATTCTTAACACATGCATCCTAATTGAGTAATCATGCTTAATGTTAAACTTTTGAGAAAAAAAGTCACATTGGGAAATTACAGGAATCATCCTCTTTACTAGGAAAGTTTCTATCATGGTTGTATGTCGGTAAGCCATCATTGGCCTATAAACGTTGGTGAATTAATTGGTGTGGGGGGGGGGGGGGGGGGGGGGAATGGTACCCAAGGAAGGAATTCATTTGGCAGTCCTTGTGCATCCACTGATTCAGTCTGGTGGCCATGGTCTTTCTGTACAGTCAAAATCATAGTTTTAAGATGAATTTTTTTTAGATATTCTTAAAAACATTAAGCCAATGTGTTTTGTTCCCTGCATATTGTAACGGAGATCAAGGATCGCGTTTATAATATTAGTAAACCGTGTTCGTTTTAATTACTGGACCGATTTTTATTGTTACGTTATTCAATTTGTGTTGTCGCGCGCCCTCTTCAGATTCGGGTTTTCAACATTGTAAAGGTAAAAAATCTGCCTGGACAATAAAGCTCGAGAAGAGCACTTTTTCACGACAATAACCTTGTTGTTATTGATTTATGGATAATTCGGTTATTCATGTACATGTTACCTTGTATAAGCGTAACAATATCACACTTGTACTTGTACCTTGCTTTGGTTTGGTATGAATGTTATGCTATTTGAATCATTAGTTTGCAGTCATGTGCATATATGGAAATATGTTTTTTTATGTCTCAATGATATCTATAATACCGAATCCATGTGATAATGTTATCATAACAATTTAGCATGTAGTTGACGATTTATATAATATCAGTGGTTAAGAACGCTATAACTATTGTAGCCGCCGGAGAACCAATACGGTACAGTGGTTGAAATCCTGCATAATCTTGTCATTTTCGACCCAGTTTGAAAGGTTATGGACTTTGATGTTGGTTGATGAATACTATCTCTTTATTTTGAAGCCGATAAATTGCACTATCTATCAGGAGTTATAGGTTACATAGCACTTCGACAGCTAAACATGACCACTCAACCGTATAGTTGCCATATAACAAAGTCAACCGGGCTCATTGTCTAAAGGAAACACCCGACCTTCGGCGAGTGCCTGGCAACGCTTCCACATACGGCGACCGAGCTTTGCACAAGAAGATTGGTTTGATCCAGATTAGATCTCGCTAAAATTAGATCGCATAACATTAGTTTAACCAGATTCATTTAATTAAGTCGCTAGATTAAAATAACAACCATCAAAGGTGCATGTATTTATAAATAGGACTTGGTATAAACTATTAGTTTTTCGTTCATTAACAAAATTTGTTTTTCGTTCTGGATAGATAGGCGTTTCCGTAACAATTGAAATAGGGAACATTCTGCTATGATTGCGTGACTATTGTCATTTTAGGCTGGTCATAAGCATTCTAGCATCATTCTGTTTTATGTTGGACACATTCAGGTATGTTGAAAAAGTGTCCCCTATAATCTCAGACGGTTATTCTCCAGTCTATGTGGATTACGGAGAAGTCGTCTTTACTGCGAAATAATAATGGTAGTTATCCCAGATATACCGATACTGCCCACATGGGACATGCTTTTCTTTGTGTTGATTGACGCAAGATTATTTTACTTATATGGATGCGCTTTTCTTTATGGTACAGCTTTACTGCACTATTACAGCTAGATTATACTTCTGATATAGCCCTATATACTACTCATCTTACGTTGAACATTTACTCCCTCATATACAAACTAATAACATGTTTCGCTGATGACACCAGTGGGTTATGCACCAATAGAAAACAAGCTACGTGTTTAACAGATCTAGTAAAACTTGGCTCTGGATGAAACATGTTCACCTGCATGTTATTGCTATACACCAAAGCACAGTGCTATATATTCGTTAAAATCCATTCTGAGAAGCTGTGTATTCTAATTACAGAATGTCCTGGTTGATGTTTTTCTTTTTTGTTGTTCAAATAGATCTGTTCCTATTGCAATACTTCAGCCTAATAAACGGCTTACATAGGAAACAAGCTACGGAAGTCAAGCACTTTAAGAAATGAAGAGCACTGGCTAATGGCTTTCAATTGCAATTTAACAAAGACAGGTTCAACCTGTGCCTTGTAAATTACATGCTTTCTCTGCTTTACATTCCATACGTTTTAAAAGTCTTGTTATTTGGCAACAAAACAATTAGTAACCATCACTCCAGATGATAGAAATTTGTATTTCCATTTTAGCTTGTAAGACAAACTGCGTTTATCAAAGACAGTAAGATATTTTTCACTGCAGTCATTGATCGAGCTGATTGAGAAATAAGAATAATAATAGATTTTTTATTGTTTAAAAAAACCCGTTCTTGTCCAAGGAGCTAAGATCACATCAATGGTAAAGAAAATAGTAATTATTTTTAAGTCGGATGTGACGTCAACCGTTCCAACCTGACGTACAGAATATATTGAAGAAGCGCTATCGCTATATTGACATTTACAGCATCAGCTATTTTAAATTTGAACTTTGGAATTAAATGGAACCAGTTCCTTAGGACAAGACGATTCATTTGTGGAGGTTTCAGACATCGTTTTCCGTTACCAGTTTGGACAGAAAGTCGGTGCCGAGAATTGAAAGAAGCCAACGGATGGATATTTCTTGAGCTTCTACACACCAAGACAATGATTTCCGTTGATCTGGTGAAACGCGATCAAATTTGCCTGCTGGTACTTTTTTGCTGTCAAGAAATAGTGTCATCACTAAGACTTTGAAAACATTAAAACATCGGCGCAACATATCAGCAAAAATCAGCACCTCGCTCCCTAAGATTTCGTCACTCGCCAGAGTAATATGTTATTTAGAAACCACCTTTAAAACTTTCGGATTTGGATCTGAAGAAACTCTGATTAATGCGCCAGTGCAAATACCAAAACCTTGCCCATAAATCTTTTGAGAGGAGGCCTACTATTTGGAAGTTGAGCCCTGGGTTGTTTCTTTTCAAGTCTTATGATTACATCTATTTCTTGATAACTCTATTAATAAAGATGTAAAAACTAAATTGCCCCCCTCCCACTTACCAAGTTACCGTATGGAAAAGAAATTGAGTATACCTTATAAAAGATAATCGTGGTATATTTTGATTCCTTATAATTGACAGTAGCCTAGATGTGAAAATACGATGCTTAGTTTTGCACATGATTAATCTCATACGAGGCCTAAGCAATATATATGTACGTTTGCTGTGCATTTGATGGATAATTCAATTTCAAGACGCGACGTAAAGCTTTAAAGACGGGAGTTACACTTGTGTGCTAATGAACTATACAAGCACCCTGCACTATGATTGAGTGCATAGTATAAAAAAATATTTCATCTGCTTTAAAAGCTTCAGGAAGTAAAAAAACTTCACTATATTTCTAGTTTCTTCCAAGGAGAGAACACTTTGGAAACCATTCACTTACTTTGTCCGTATATTTTTTTCAAGTTCGAAAACCTTAATGGAAACACAGTAGGTATAAATGTAATCTCTGATTGATGTGGAGACCGCTAACTGCAGGATACGCTCTAGAACACCTCTTCTTCGGAATTTAGTCCTCGCTGCTAACCTCTACAAACCAAGATGGATGGAGTCAACTGATGATCACAAACATCTCAAGCGATTGTTCTAACAATAAGGTGGGGGTTATAAGCATTTGTTCCTTTGTCAACGTCTACAAATAAAGATGGATTTAGTCATCTGATGATTACAAACATCTCAAACGACTCTTCTGACAATAAGGTGGGGGTTATAAGTATTTGTTCTTTTGTTAACGTCTACAAACAAAGATGGATTGAGTCATCTGATGATCACAAACATCTCAAGCGATTGTTCTGACAATAAGTTGCGGGTTGTAAGTATCTGTTTCTTTGTTAATGTCTACAAACAAAGATGGATTTAGTCAACTAATTATCTCAAACGTCTCAAACCACTGTTTTGACAATACGGTTCGGGTTTTAGGTTTTAAACGTCTGATATTTAAAGGCACGAAAAGATTAATTTCAACATTTAACATTAGTACAGGAACTGAATCTAAACCGATTCTGATTTACCTATTATTTATTGGTGAAGATGATTATCGTAACCCTTTCACAAGTTCAATTTTGACACGAAAAACTGATAAGTTATTTTAAAACGCCTCTGGGTATTAAAGCTGTTTCCGTAATTTCGTAATGTAAGCCTATGTTTATATAATTTATATTGCTTCTGGGCCGTGTTTACAAATTGATTTGTCACACAGATTGCCTTTCGCCACGCAGATTGCTTTTGCCAAAGTAATTTTTTTAATTAAACATATGCTGCTGAGAGATAAGAAAGATCCTTTGAGTTAATTTGTCACATATTATCTTCATCATTCTTCATTTTTCTGATATTTTGCTTCACTAAAATTCATTTGAAAACCAGTTATTTGGATGATCAATCGAGCTATCAGGCATCTATTTGTATAAATCAAACACAATTAGGGGCCGACGTCTGTGCTAATAAATTAATGAAGGGTTATTACCTTTCACTTATTTCTATAATATTATTGATGACCACGATAAAACGATGAATTAAAAGCATTTAAGTATTTCATGTCTGCACAAAGTGACAAGAACACGTGACAGCCTATAAGCACTATTGGTTTTTAAATCTATTTGTAATCATATCTCGAAGTCTTAGTATATATTATCAAAGATGAGATTCGTTTTTTTTTTTAACAAATAAAGTCTGAACTTACTTGACTTTTATCGAAATGAACCTAGGTCTTGTCACAATACAAGTAATATCGCAATGTTAATTGAAGACCGTTTTCTTCAGATTTTGAATACCTTCAAAACTAAACGTTTAACGCTGAGTTTATTTTTTCAAAAGTAACCAATTGTATACGCGCAACGTATTTTAAACATTTGGGGATGTGTATATTCTCTACAGTATGCATTTGCTCTATCGGCATTATTACATTATATGGAATCTAAGTGTTTGTCAGTGCATCTCTTCCTACAGTTCTCATGAATTTGGCTTACGCTGGTTCGAGTTATTGACAGTATGGGATCAGTGTACAGTTTCCGCACTTTCGCTTTCTGGTAGGCCTGAAAGAAGTGTTTTACTGCAAAGAAAACTGTCTAAATTTTAGAATGAAAACAATTTGGATGTGTAATGAGAACAGATTAGGTGGATTGAGATCTGAAAATTGGCTGTTGATATAAGTCAGAATACATATAAAATGACCCCTGTCAAATGTTTTTGACTTTAAAAATTTGTTCCTTGTTGCCATGTAAAATTTCCGTTTAATAGACGGAACATTTAGGAAGTTGTGGTGAGTGAAAGATTTAACATTACCGTAAGTAAAAAACAACACTTTGCGGTACCAAACATACATTTTAGCGATTTTTAATTAAATCAACATGGCGTTAATTAAAACTTAAGATCGCAGCAGATTGCTCAACTTCCAAAGTGTCTCTTTTAGCCTAGATTGGTTTTATTCACAGACCAATTTTCTCAAAGTCACATTTTTTTCAAAGCTTTTTTTGTAATTCAACGTTTTTTCAAGCAACTGAAAGCAATTTTCTTGAGATAGAAAGACTCTGCAGAAGGCGAAATTAACCTGAGCTAAAATGTATGTACACGATTCCGTTGGGTTAGAGAATGTTTTAGAAGTATGGCGACCGTGGCTTGATTTTGAATTTAGGGTGATTTAAAGTTCAAATGCAGGGGGAAACAAAGTATGATATAACATGTACTGTTTTATCGTTTAATGGGTTGAGCATGAATAAGGAAATAAAGCATCTGAAAAAAGGAAGTGGATTAACGCAACTTAATTCTCAATTAACTCAAATATTGCCCTATTCGACAAATGACAAAATGGATGATGCCTTTTTGCATGAGTTCATATTGCTATATACAATTCTTGATATAAAGTCAATTTGATTAACTTCTATAAAACATCGCAGGTTGTGAAATGTATAACTACATTGTAAAAGCATTTATCTATAAACAGCCTTTATGAGTAACCTTATACCAATTAACAAAAAATCTAGGATACAATAATTGATTAACGCTGCTAGCTATCTAACTGCTTTTGGAAGCCTCGGAAAAATAACGAAAAATTTGACTCAAGCTTTTAGTTATGTTTGGTGGAAATCTCAAGTGGCTCCAGAAATAACTAGAAGTAACACTTTTGAGCTAACGGGTTTGAGAATAGTCGTCTAAAACCTTTGGGAGATGATTGAGTGTAAAATATGTGTAAAGCGTTCAACGGCGTTAAAATGTTTTAAATGCAGTCCGGAAATAAATGCCACATACGGAATGGTTATTGACAGTTGTCTTGAAGTGTGATTCTCCTTAGAGATAGATCACTTGAAGCAATTTGTGTATTCTATGTCGATGTCAAGCAATAAGTACATGTAGTCTCCGACGAGAGTACAGGAAACGCTCTAAAACACCATTACTCAGTATTTGTTCCTCACAATGTCTTCAAACAAAGATAGATTGGGTCTTCTTTCTTTATGTGTCTGAAGTTAATGAAAGACAAACTGAGAAGCTTCCGAGTTCTGGATTAACAATTGCGGAATAAAGATATTCGGCCTGAGTTGAAACTATTATAGGGTAATGCAAAAACTGCAATTTTGCTTGCAGTTTAACAAAGATTTTTGGCATGAGCCCAATTCCAACCCTTTAATCATAACTTGTCAAAAAGAGAAGTTAGGCTCCTGATGAGTTCATTTTTAGGTGTTGTGTTGATTACAAATATTACTTCAACTTCAATTGAGACTTATATGTTAATATAATTTTCTGGGACACTTCACATGGCTTACGCGTCTTCAGCTATGGTAGACTGAGATTGAACCCCATAGGATCTGTACAAATATAAGCCCACTGTGTTTCATCGAAATTTTCTCTATATTTAGCAGCTCATGTCACTCTAAAGATCCGCAACGGAAATTCACTCGTCCTGAATTAGTCATGAAAAAAGCTTTTTGTAGACCGATATAGGAACTGCTGGGATTGTAGCGGTATTTCAGTAAAATAACCTTATTACAAAGACAATAAAGCAGAGAGTGTCTGAAACAGAGAGGCTTGACAGTTTTATAAGATAGGTAAAATACCGAAATCGTTAGCTACTGTATGTGAATACAGGTATGGCCCGAATGTCTGTTTCTCACGAATGGAGACGACCTCGGTGATTTACCCCCACAATATTATTCAATAATATTTAATCGAATTTTCGTTCGTTATATGTTTCTTAACAAGAAGGCTTCGGAGACTCAAACATGGAATATAAAACTATGGCAATATTTAAAGAGAGGGAAAGAAAGAAAGTAGTCAAATTTCCCAACGGTACCAAAACCATTTGTTAAAAAATGTTCCTGGTCAAACGGTGCTATCAAGGATATATAGAATATTGTATTTTAAAGGCACACTTGCCGCGAAAATCCAGAATATTGTTTACATTAAAAACAATGGACGGTTTTCTGTATTTTTCCCAGATAGAAAAAGTTAGGAACTTCCTTTTTACCAGAATTGAAAGTTTTGACATCATTTAGTATTTGTAATCTGAAATTTAAAAACAGATTTTTCAGGTACTCGCAATGTAAACTAACATCGAACCTGAGCATGCGTAAAAGTGCCATAAAAGTGGGCAATCTAACGACACAGTATAACTTTACGAACTTTATCTAAGAAATACAGACTACCGATCCAGTAAGAGGGACTATAAAAGTCTGCCGAGTGCAAAACCACAGACAAAAACGCCTGAAATGAGGGTAATCCAACACCTAAAGGCACACTTGCCGCGAAAATCAGAAATATTGTTTACATTAAAAAAGAAAGACCGTTTTCTGTATTTTTTCCCAGACAATATAAGTTAGGAACTTTCGATTTTTACCAAAATTTTACCAAAATTTAATTATTTTTAATTTGAATTTGAAAATTTGAATTGTTAGGTGACTGTAACGTTAACAAACCAAACTGCTCGCAGGGGCGATTTTATGTTTCAGTCGAGTGAGTGAACTAACGGCACAGTGTAATTTTACGTAGGCCTATTTATCTGAGTAATACAGACTGACGATCGGTTAACAGCGACTGGAAAAGCCTGCTGGTAATTGTTTGAGTGTAAACCACAGATAAAAAAGGCCTGAAATGAGGGTAATCCAACACGAAAGTTGACCGACACTGATCGTTGTTGTTGTAATCAGGCTTCGATTCTTCGTTTGTTTTTCACCCCATTTCTACATTCTAAAGCTAACTAGACATGTTTTATGTGTCCTATGTTTAAGTTTAGTGGTATTAGTCGTAGTAAACTCATGTAAATTGGTATTCTTAGCAAATTTAAACAGGCTACGGCGGCAAGTGGGCCTTAAAGTTAACGGACACTGATCGGTGTTGTTGTTGTAATCGAGCTTCGATTCTTGAATTCTTCGTTTGTTTTTCACCCTCATTTATACATTCTGAACCTAACTGGACACGCTTTATGTCTTCTATGTTTAATTTTAGAGGTTTAAGCTGTACTAAGCTCGTGTAAATTGGCTTTCTTAACAAATGTCACACAAGCTACGGCGGCAAATGGACCTTTAAGATAAATTTATATATAAAATCTTCTGTGTTGACAATAAACCATTAAACATGCAGCCTTTTGTATTCCTCGCCTTAGATGACTTCTTTTGTCATTTCATTTATGCGCACTTTTCCCTGTAATCTTATCACCTAAGCCTTACAGGTTTATTCATAAGCCCTGTCACTCAGATAGAAATTACAGTGGTGATCTAAATGTACACACAGCGTCTATTTTGTATAAAGGAAACAATACTTATATCACTATGTACACTATTTAATCATATTGCTCTCAGGCGCTGTTGACAAAATGAAAAAATCAATCATTTTCGAACATTAAATATGGTTTTTAATCATATTAAAAGAGAAATGCACTTCATTAGAATTTATAATTTATAATTAACCTGCTCTCAACGCCTATGTGTAATGTTTGTTTCGAAACCTTTTCCGAAAGATTGGGTGTTTTTCTTTTTTTAATACAAACGTTATCTGTCAGGTCCCTTATTTGTTCTTCAAAGAGAGAAAAAAAGTTCTACCAGCTTCATTACTTGTTAATTCGTAGTATCCAAGGTATTTTAGGTTATATCTTTATTTATGCCATCTGATAAAAGCTTTGTCATACAATTGAAATTACCATCTCGGTATTCATGTAAATGTGGGGGAGTTAAGCGTCAGCTGTGCCAGTAAATTATACAGGTAATAATATCCCCACCTCTACTTGTCTTACATACATGTATAACCCTCTGCTAAAAGCTGTGTGTTCGTTGCATTAGACGCAGTCACATAGGAACTGCCTTACATACGTTATACGATCCTTGTCTGTCACAGTTGAAATTCCTTATAAGTAAACATACAAATTTAAATCCCCGAGGACTCTGACCATATAGTCCAGGCAGGTTTGTTGCCTCGTCAACTGCATGTGGGCCCCATCGAAAACGTAATGAGTAAATAATTGTCGTTTTTTTCTTTAAGTTAATTAAAAAACGTTACGAATGGACGTGCCAAGAAGCTAAAACAACTAACCAACCAAGTTTATTCTAAAACACTTGACGGTGTTTCTCAACCAGTGAGCGAGCCCGATTTACAGTTGTGAAATGTTGCCAATCGTAAATTCTTAAATGATTGGCAATTTATTTTATTTACATTGTAAATGAACATTAAGCGCACAGTTTCAATGGAGAAGGCGGAAAAGAAGAAAACTATACTTTCGATGACAGGAATATCTAAATGACTAGGGGCCGGGATTATATAACTTGCTTGAGTACGACTCTGTGCTCAAGAGCCGTTTATTTGCTCAACTTCAAACTCACACTTCAAAAGTCTGGATTATACAACTTTTGAGTTCGTTAGTGTGCTCCGCTGAGTAAGAGGTCAATATAAATAATGTTTTCTTGTGTCACTTTAGTAGTTTATATAATTCTCACATACACATATGAATCAATAAACCTAAATAATAATGCTACAAATCAGTGGAGAGCAGAACGGTCATTTTTTGTCATACATATTACTTATATTTTTCTGACGTATGGCCTCATGAAAACCACGTATAGTCCGAAATATTGACATGATTACTTGACACCCAATATATCTATTTAATTCTGTTTAATTCAAACATAATTAGCCACCTTCACCTTTGCTTTGACTGATTACCGGTTATTACCGTTGAGTTATGTTTATACACTAGTTGATACTTATCGTAAGATTGTTTAAAGTGTTTAACAAAGGTAGTGTGCACATACCTAATGGCACGAACACTTTAATAGCAGTCGATAAGTAGCATTGATGTTAAAATCGCTCATTTTTTTAAAAGTCTTTTATCAAAGGTGCAACTCACACCAAATATTAGAACACATTGATTGCTCATAAATTCATTGAATTCAATTCAATAACTAGAGTTGAGTACGGGCGTTGTTTATTTATCGTCGGACAAACAGTTTAACGATTAGTTCACTTCGGAAACTACCACTCATTCTATACCATATGCAATGTAGTAAATCCTAGACTAGCGATAATATGATCAACAGATAAAGTATGACACTTGCCCTAAATATTGCACTTTTTGCCCTAATTAGACGAAGCAAGAGTTTTACAGATTTTTTAAAATGTATCTGATACATTTTTCAAGCTGCCCACAATATCCGTTACCAAACGCAAATAATACATTCAAGCTTGTTTTTCTTTGAAAGCTTGTATATCAAAAACTTGTAAAATGAAAAGCTACATTAACGCTAATGTTGACTTCAACAACCTTTGAAGATTATTTTTGTATGTCCCATGTCAATAAAAATGCAAAAAAGCAACTAAAACTTTATAGCCATCCATCAATTATTTTGAATTAATAAATATCGGTTAGAAGTGTTTCCGTAGAGAGAGAATCTATCAGTTATATAATCCTACAGGAAAGAAGGACGCGGAGTCAGCACATCCGGGCAGTGGAGAGAGTATATGGAAACCCAAGCTCACAAAGAGAATAAAATTCTGCTTAATAGCGAAAAACAATGGATAGAAAAAATAGCTTTGTCTAGGAAGCAGTTGTCTTGTCACATACAATGAAATTATGAGTTTTTAGTTAAATCTCACGGTTAAGATTTCATGTACTGTGGAACACGTCAAAAAATATTTAGATTCTATTTCGGAAAACCATACCTCTCTAGCTGTAAGTAGCGGAAAAGGAATAGAAAACTATTGACAGAGATACGTGTTTTTATGATATTAACACACGTACCGATTTCCCGGGTATTTCTCTTTTGCATTTACAATTTAACTACATGTACGCAATAGTGTAATTTGAGTTTACAACGATAAGCTTGATACAACCACTAGGCCTAAAGGGTATGGGTTGTTAAAATTTTTATATCTCTTCGTAACCTGAGTGTTATAAGAACCTTCTGACCTGTATTAAGATGCATCATAAGTCAAATATCAAATGAAATAATGTTGAAAGCTACGATAAAATTTCTCCCACTCACATATGCAAAGAAAAAGTGTCGCACTATGTGATAAATCTAACTGTTGTCCTGGCACTATTTCCCAGATACTTTTGGAAGTTTATAACCATAGACTTTTACACTTTCCCCCTAACCCAGTCTTGATTTATGCTTGTCATCGGTATGCTTCGCCCGGTTAATTGGTGGCGGCTACCGCTCACCCCAAACTGGTACCCGACGGCCATTCACCAATGATGGATTAGATTTAATACATGGACGAAACACTGCGAGGAAACAATTGGGTCTTTCTTTATTTGACAATATACATTATATCTGTTTTTGCTATTTTTTTAAAATTCCACAAAGATTATTTTTTGGTTATTTTTTTTTTACGAATTTTCCTCGATATAGGTATTGTCAACATCGTGTGTGAATTAAATATTCCGAGTAACTACTAAGAAAGATTGATGTGTGTTAAACAGTTCATGGGACAAACCCATAGTCGTGAAAAATTCATGGACGATATCAGCGATAACAAAGCTATTTATGGGTGGCTAACACAATGTCCACTCGTCTATTCTCAGCAACTTGTATTTTCTTATTTCCTGTCTATTTCTGACCAGTTCGTATTCGTTCAATCGACTTTCTGCTATTGTAAGCTAAATATCCCATGTGTCTGCAGTTTGTCTGCCTTTATTATCACCTGGATATTCGCAGACAGACTGTCTGCAAACCACAAGTAGCCACTTTTCTTTATCATATGTGTTCTATAAAAGGCTATGGCTTGGTTGGAAATACCCAAACCATATTATCAAATTATCACAGATTGATGTTGTACTGGCCGGGAGAGTGCGAAAGTGTGTCTCGGTATAACCTTGACTAGAGCGAAAAACATCGATAGGGATGCACAGTGAATTTCGACCGGTTGCGTTGCTTGAATGAGAAGGAAATCCATCTGTACTGAATATCACTTTGGCCATGTATTTTGGGTATTTTCAGTTTTACGGAAATTTATTCACTTTGCAGAACATGAAACATTATACAGCGGATTAAACTCCTATGAAGTATCAACATTACAGTTTCTCCGATAGCATCTGTTAACGTATTGCCTTTAATTCAGAACTATCAGGGGATTCCACCTGAGGCCATCTTAACACTTGTGTGGGAGTGTAATGTCTTGGTTCTTCCATACATAAGTACTTGCCTTAATGTCAATCATCTCTCAGACAAGAGCTTTCTTTTCAAATGAAATTCTAAACAACTAAAATAGCATCCACCTGCTGATATCTTATCTAAATTGATATTGCTGTTTAAATGGGACATCACGTTAAGTCGTTGGGTGGGTGTCTTTAACATACAGTATATGGGAAGTACGCGGAACACAATAATTTACGTACATACATACATGTACTTGTAATATGTGAATACTTAATGTAATTGACAAATATGACGACGTGGTGATGTGTTAATTTTTTATCATTAATTGACAAATCGTTAACTGAATTAACTCTCAATAAGCCTTACATGCAAATCAATATAATCTACCCTGCTTTGGAAAAATCTATTAATATAGTTTTGTAATGCTGATTCTTTTTCAGAATTGATAACGTAGTAAGGCTTTCATTGTCACAGTTGCTCGAATCGCAGCCTTTAGCATTCCCTCCATGTAGAACATTGGATGGATTCCCTTATAACTAGTTTCAGGGAAATAAATCTATTCTCGTAGAGATAGACAGAAAATCCCCATTGGCTGTTATTGTCATTACAAATTCCTAAAGGGTATTCTTTATTGACAGGTAACTGATCTGTAGTCATCTCAGTTAAATGACCTTATCGTGTAAACAAGAAAGCGGGATTAATTATCACATCTTGCTATAAACGAACATCTAAAAAAAGAGGACAGGCAGAAAGCAAACGACGTTCCCAGTTAGCATCGAAATAAATCTTACAGCATCACACGCAGTCTAGAAAAAAGGTGTTTGTTTGTACAAAGATACAATAATGTTTATACATTACCAAGACGAAAAATCCAGACAAAATATATAATTATGGAAAGCGGAAATGTGTATTGTTACTCGAAGGATAAATTGTAAGTTTTTTCTGAACTCCTAGCAGCGATTTGTAACTGTAAATTGACTAAATATGTATTTATAAACCTAATATTGAAATTAAACGCGCTCCATTTTCATCAAAGCCAGTCAATCTAGTTGATTAAAAGTCTACAAAAGTCAACTTCTTTGAATATCCAGGCTAATTATTTAAAATGGTCCTAATGGCTGGATAATCATTTAATCGGGATTGGAAACTGTATATGAATGGCCTTTCAATATCTTGTTATAGAAGATTTGATATAGCCCATATGAGTATCAAGTACTGATGACCATTCCCTTGAAGCGTATCGATATGAGTAAAGCTTTTTAAAAAATTTAAATCCGCTTCTACAACGAACTGTTTGAACATTCCATAAAAGAGAAACGGATATAATTGTTTGACCATACTGACTGAAAATCTGACAGTTTTTAATTTGGATTTAGTGGTCTCTGCAAACGTATTATATCGAAGATATCTCCAGGATAGTCGAAAGTATTCAAGCAATACAGATTGGGATACCACTTTCGCGAAACATTCCTTTGGTTGTTTAACTGGATTGATCGAGTTGAGTATACCAAAATAACTTTCAACTACTTTAAATTGCGCTAAGAGTATACATTCAGAATAAATGACAGGAAATGATAGGAAATCGCAGCGGATTTGGTTAAAGTCTGATAACCTCTACGAGGGAACAATTGAAAACGTTTTTTTCTTTTATGTCGGACAGTTTAGTTTTACCAAGTAGAAACTTTCAACGGACAATGAGCGAAAAACGCTAACAACAGGAAACAATATTATACGGTACGTGTTACTGAAAACGTCTCCGGACAAAGATTGATTGGATCTTCTACGTTTATGGGTAAAGGGTAATGGAAAAGATGGAGGAAAATAAGCGTTTTATAGAGAAGAAAGTATACAATTACTAACAAGTTAAGTACTTGAGGAAATGCTTAACACGATTTATTGGACATTGATGCATATGGTAAAGGTAGGCTTTCCCCGCTAAAATGTCTTTTATTGTTCTGCAATATTGCATGATTGAAATCCACTAGAGGTTACATTATTGCATTACTCGACACGCCAAACATCTGTTTTTACATATCAATAACTTGATTGCTAACTAATTGATTACCGGGTATTGCCTAACAGTTATGTTTAGACTCCCATGTTTGACTGTCGAAGACTATACAGGTGTTGATTTATAAACAAATCATTATTTTACAATCCTCTAAAGCAAGATACTACATCTATCTAGGTAATTGTTTGAAATATATTTGCACAGGATAAACCAAAAAGTCGTTAAAGTTAATTTGCATTCTTCTGTCAACAATATTAACGACACGTGTCTTTCTTTTGTTTCATATACACTATCCTTCTCTGTTTGTTTTTTAGTCTATATTTATTTCTTTAAAAAATGACAACTTGACGTGACAAACACGCATGTCTAAATCTTTTGCGTTTACAATTATTTTTGGACTTTAAACAATTTACAGAACAAAAACGTATAATTTTATTACAAGATTAAGAATAATATAAGCATTCGTCTCTATGGATAATTCATCTTATCCTTAACCTGTTTAATTGACAGGTAAGCTTCCGTTATCACACTAACTAATCGTATTATTCTGCTCATTTAGAAAATGCATGTATTGACCTTGAAACGCAAATGTTATATTAGTGTATCTACTTGACCATGAGTATTTTTTCGCAATTACTCATTTTTGAAAGTGGTTCTTTATCGAATCTGTAGTCATCCCAGTAAAATAACCTTATCAAATTGACAAAACTAGACAGTTGGCGTCTGGGATACAGAGCTTCGTTATTATTAAAAGACAGACGAAAACGTGACATCCATTATACAGGCAAAAATATCAAAGCCGGGAGCCTGTTTCACAAAACGGCGTAGATGTATTTTTCTGCGTAACTTTCCTAGCAACGTATCTCACCTTTCATAGTGAGCACAGGGGAGCGAACTCTATACACAATGTGCGTACGTAATGACGTCACTATAGCCTACTCACTTTGAAGTCAACTTTGTTTTTTGTCGAAACGTTCTATCCGGCGTTTGAAACCGCCGCCTTTTTTGTTGAAATGCTGATTCCGCTTTCGCGTCTCTTTTTACAGACGAGTACATCCGATGAGTTGTTTAAAAAAACTACACTGAGATAAATTATGGACTTAAAGTTTACTTTTAAGTTCATTTCTGCGCTCGCGTCTAGGCTTTGCCTATTGCATATTATTTTGCCATCGCCAATAGGGCCTGGGAGTCTCCCGGGAGATTTCGCGACATCTGGGGACAGATGACGTTTTTTGATGACGTTGTCAGATCGATTGAGGTTTTTTGTTCTACAACGTCAGAACTGAGCGTCACATTCGCACGATAAGGCTACCCACATGCGCAAAGACAGCGCCAGTGACAGGAAATTTGTAGAATTCTCACGATACTCCCTCTCCCTTTTAGCATTATCCTACGTTCACGGGTCTGATTTAAACGCTAAGAACAAAGCATACACAACAGTGTGACACCCCTACTTTACGTGATTACGTCATCCAATGTCGTCCTGTTCCATCACGTCAGCAAAATTTAAAAATGATAACGTCAGCTTTGTTATCTCACAACATCAAGCATGTGTCAGAATTATCATATTTTAAAAAGCGTTTATAAACAATGACAACAAATAAATCTATTGGTTTTTTCACTATGCCATCATGCAATGGAACATAAATGAAAAAATATGGATTTTTTCCATAAGTGAATGTCTCGTTTTTCTCTTTTAATCTATAAATTGGCGATGTCAGTTTCATTATCCAGGAAACAGAATTCAGTGAAAGGATGACACCCCAGCCTCACTTTAAAACTCTGGATTCACGTACGTGAAATACCCTACGATAGACTGCTGCATGTCAGTTTGAATGTGTTGACCAAAACGGTAGCAGTGAAGCTTACAATTTCCATATCCTCTTGAGGGCGCCACAAAAGAGTCTCCGTTATAATGTAAGGGACCGAAACACTTTGTTTGATAACTTTTGTCTCGATCAGTTATATAATTGAAGCACTGGAGGATTCCTGATATGTACCGAAACGTCTTAATTCTTTGCGTTACAAATCATTATCATCTGGTTTACTGGGCTAAATAAAATATTTAAACAAATATCTTTCTAAATGATATTAGCATTAGTGTCTATCTTCTTTGACTCGCACAGGAGGCGTCGTTCCAAATGATATCAAACCTAGCGACTGTTTCCTTCCACGATGCTTGAATGAGTTTGTTATTCGTAAGTAAGTAACCAGTGTTTTATCATCCCTCAGCTATGAGCATTGGCAGCCATTGTCAAACAGTACAAGCTTATGTGTACACAAATGCAGTTATGTTCAAAGGAAGCAACTCCATTAAGACCCGGTAAAACAATTAATTATATCGCTTTCAGAGTTTTTTTTCTACGTGTTGATCTGGCTGAGGAAAGGATAGGTTTTGCAAGTTTCACGTACTTCTCTCATTGTATTCCTAAAATCAGAGTTCGAAGACGAACACGTTTGGATAATTTTTGTCATGTCATCTAATGACAGTTTTGTAAAATCTTTGTGTTAAACTTTCCCCTTGAGTTGATATCGGTATATGTGAGGTAGTTAAGCGCCAACCGAGTAAGCAAATTACACAAACAATACCATATCTATGTCTGTCTGCCTTACAAATAACTGAAATAAAAGCTATATGTCGCCAGAACAAACGCATCCATCAAGGAACAACTCGACGTAGACGATACAGATAATTTCAATAAACAAAACATTAAAGCGATGGATAATTGGCTATAAGTCACAAGGTCATTAATAGAACGCAGGCGAAAGTCCGTAATAAACAAAAATCAAATATTTATTTAGCCTTATAAACAGACCATTTACTCTGCAAAGGTTATTAGGTAGAAGTTTTAGGGCTATAAGAGGTGAACGTATGCAACTCAGTGGTTAAAATATTTATTAATGTCTCCCAAATGTAAAATTATTTACTAGCCTATAGTTATTCAACTCCTACACTGTACCTTGTCTTTTAACAAAGTTATTCCCCTGGAATACTTCATGAGACCAACTCGCCATTTAGAATAGGAAACCATTAAATCAGAAATGACCTGACTTGATTCTTGGATTTATTCTAGACCTGACCCCCCCCCCCCCCCCCCCCCACCCCTTCCCCCCTCGCACGAACGAATAATGTAGGATTGATGTTCCTTGTGAAAACGTGTGGATTTGCAGTACTCATCTCTGAAAACCGAACCTATCAAGGTTGTCTATGAATGTAAGAAATCCGAAGATGAGCTTCAGGTGTCTGTCTGAGGGTGTATCATTACCGTGGCGAGCTAAATATATAAGAGTTGAGCCATCCATTAAAACAATCGTTTTCAGATTAGAAACACAAAGAGCTCAGATCTCCAGTAGAGCCAGAGTATGTTGAAATTGAAAATAATAGCAGTAAAACGGAATAAAACGAGATAAATCGACTATTTTATATCGAAGCTAATCAAAGTGTTCGCCTAAATAGAACATCTGAAGTAAGTCTACGGACTGAAGGACGGGTATTCAGATTTTCCCAGACAAACGATTGTATTGTACCGAAGGCATCTATAGATTAAAGTTCGATAACATCAGGTCATATCTAGATTTAAATAATGCATTAGAAGTGTATGTAAGCGTCATAGCAAATGTTGTTACATGTTTATTTCGGAAAGAAAAGTCTTGGTTTTGGTGGAAAAATAACCATTTAAGCAGTTCAGTAACAGCTTGTTTGACAATCGTTTAAACGCATAATGCTGCTAGGTTTCATGCTAGCATCTTTTCGGAATATTTGTTGGAAGCACTCATAGAAAAACCAAACACTGACCACACAAAAGCCTATAATAGGAAGATAAACGGTTGTTTTTTTTTTTTAATTCATAATTGATATCGACGAGCGCCTTTTCACTAAACCCATTTTGTCTCTTACGAATGGCCGTTTCCAATACTGGTAAAGCTATAAAAAGATATAGTGATAAAACGTTAAAGCTATTACATTACAGAAATAATGAAGGAGTAATGCGCCTTTGAAAATGGAGACACAAAAGTGATTGTGTTAGTCAATGCGTGCGAAAATAGGATATGATGAAAATAACAAAAGTGCATCTACAATGTGATTCATTCCCTGTAAACAGGTTTCTGATCAACCTGCTTGAAGTACTCCTTTGTCAAAAAACCCTGAATCAAAGACTACAGAACAGGATTGAAAAGGAGAGGATGGAGCCTACAATGTCAAACCTAACATGAACGCCGCCTCATCTGCTTAACGCTTGCGGAGGAGATTTGAATAGGGTTTTTGGACAAAATCCCCACTCAAATCTCCTTTATAAGCGTTAAAATGTTGAAAGCTGCGTTCATGTATACGAAAAAATGATTAAAGTGGCATGAGCTGCCAAAATTCACACTTTTTTCATAGTTTCTGATCGTCACGACAGTAAGAGGCTTTGAAGGTCATCGAAAAACTAAATGATTGGCGTTGGAATGAGGAAAATCCATACAGCATGTGGCTTGTACGAAGTGAAAACTTGTTCGAAAAGTAAACAAAATTTAAATAACCGGGACGACCATTCATTCATTCTAAGCCAAAGTTAGTTCAAAACAATAGTTTATCGTACGATTTCGAGACTAGAAGCACTAAAAAGCTTCTGAATGATACGTCTTGATAAAAATAGCCAATAATTTCAACAATCTGCTTTAACGTCAAAATATCAACATTTTGGCAGCTCATGCCACTTTAAGTTTCTAGATTGATTGTAGCGATAAATATATGAATAACTTAATGCAATATCAATGCCGCAAAAGAATAATGTTCAACTCCTACTGTACCTCTTAGAACGGAGGCATTTACTAACCTACACTGAATTATATACTTGACACCTTCGGTCAACAGGTCTTGTAGTTATTCATAAATGAACTTTGGTAAAGCCTTATAATAATAATATAACATGTGGTCAACATTTAAATGTCGTCAAGTCTGATACTAATTTTCTATGCCCCTATCTGAAGCTTTAGTTTATTACATGAAGACAAGTTGTATTTTGTTTTAATTTCGTTATAAAAGGGCTAAAAAGTTTTATTATTTATGGAAAGTTGTGATAATAAACATACATGTAAATAAACTAAAAAAAATTGGTTATGGCTTAAGTTAGGGCTTTGTCTTTACCATGTCTTGTAATAAAACGATTTCAATTCTTGTCCCTTTACGAAACAAATGCAATCATTTATGTCAAATCAGATTCTTTACTTGTACCTTTTATGATCATAATGATATCTCATATCGATTAACCTATATAATAACTGCTCACGAACTACACGTTTCTGCCGTAGAAAGACAATGTAAACGATTGTTATGAAGGAAGGTAACGATAACAACATGTGATTTGATTCCCTTTAGAAGATCCTTAAACGTACTTCGTTTTATCTTGCACCTGCTTTTGAAGGTCTGCGATAATTATATAATCGATCCTCTTAAAGATGTCAGCTGCCACTATGGTCAAGATATTCAACATTTTTATTTGCATTAATATATACAAGAACTGATATTACGCACACAAATTGTATCAAGCGGACGGGTAAAAATTATACTGGTATTATTACAGAATCATTTCGCCTGCTTTGCGACGCCTCGGGTTCGAATATTTTTTTGTGATAAAACATAGAAAAGATGTCATCTCATTATCGGTTCCCAGAAAATTAATAGATACAAGCGATTTTGTTCTAATTGTTTGTACTATAAAATTACAGGACGTTTAGTCTCCGATGATTTATTGTGTGTAGTTGTGGGAAGATCTCTTCACGCCAAGGCACTTCACATCACACCCATCGCAACACTCTCACTCGTAAAAGCCTACTTGGTACTATTTGGCAAAAACATTTTATTCGAAAATCACATATGCTATTTACTGGACGTCAATCAGAGCTGCTAGTGGAGGATTGTTTATCGTTCCTTGACGTGACTTAAGTCAACCTGAATCAATCATAAAGACATTTATTTTTGAAATATAAAAAAATCTGTCGAATAGGCAATCAACAATTATAGTGGGTTTTTTTTTAGCTCAAGGCCAAGAGTGAAAGGTTATTACTGTGTGGCAAAAACAAGCAATGTGTGCTAGACAACTGATCAAATGTCAACTTGACCTAGACCAATCTCTTCTGGGGACCTTTGGAAAAGATTGCTTTGAAATTACGAGTGAAGCAAAATATACAATATCGGATCCCGACTTCAATTATTTTTGGAATAAAGAAGGGAATTATTTAAAAATCAAATTGTTTTATTTTTCAAAATCCAGGTAAATTATTTCAATCCATCCTCGTATTTTGTCATACATGAGACCAAGAGGAAAACAACGATCAAAACTCAAGTTGTTCAAATACAAGGTTATAACAAATCAGGTTTTGCTATATACACTGTAAGTAAACATATGCTAGTTATTAACTAATAAACAGCTATTAAAGATGCAATTTCTGCTGTGTTTTTGGTATTCATTTCGGTGTCAAATGTTCTGTTTTCTGATTGGATATACAAAAGTTATCGTCTTAGCATGAAGATTCGTCATTAATCTCTTTAAATTGATATTCATCTAACATTCTTCGCTATATTTTTAAGGCTCAAGTTTCGGGTGATATACGGATTTTACTTCCGAGTAGATCTCTTTACATTAAAAACTGCAAGAAGCTCATCCATCACCCATAAAAGCCTACTCAGCGATATTTGGTAAAAATGCTTTATTTAAAACCAGAAATCTGATGGCAATAATGAATTCCCCACTGACGGACATCCTACACTTTGTTTCAGTAGCTTATACTTTATATCAGTGGCTTATAGCTTATATCAGTGGCAAATCTGGAATGAAGGCGTTATAGCCGACATCGACAGTATAGTGTTGAAGTGTGTTTATCTAAAAGAATGACGAGACTGCGATTATGCAAATATCTCTGCCTTGCAAACCTATCAATTTTGGCAAAATGTGACCATAGTGTCCGATCAAAGATAATTGATAAAAATGATGATTCGTCCAATCAGTATTGCCGGCATGTTTTTCCGGCCCCCTAGCGGAAGTGTGTTCCGACTGTACACGATTCGATTATAGGGCGCCCCCTACAGGAAGGAGGTTCCTTATCGAATCGTGTACAGTTCAAATTCAACATGGCGCGTACGAAGTGACCACTCTTGTCATTCTACTCTCTTTGCTTTTATCATTTTTTTTTTAAGTATACAACAGAAACCCAAAATAGCGAGTAATCAATCAAAGTACATGTACATGTTTTTGCTGCATGCCTACAGAGATTATGTTTTGACATGACAAAATATTTCTTGTTCTGTATCAGACGCTCAGGTCGATATCATATAGTTGATGGTACTAACAACACAGACTGAATGCCTGTTGACATGGTTACTTTATCAGTATCTAGAATAATGAAAAAATACTAATTTCTGATTGAGAAAAACAGATTCAAAGTCAAATTACCTGGAGTATGCTACCTGGAGTTTTTATTTCTTACTTTTGGGCCTACAAAGTTTTGGCAGATGAAGAAAGCACCCTTCTACGAAGCCCCACTGTAGCCAAAACAAATAAGAGAACTCGTAACCAATTTTACATAGGCACTATATATACACAAAAATAACATCATTAATACTTTAGAATTACAGAGTAAATATGATTAAACAAAATTAGGCTACCAAAGTACAAATCAACAGGGTATGCAAAGATTAAAACCAGGAAGGGGGTGCTGTAACATTGGGAAACGGGCAGACTTAAAATCATTAATGCTCCACTTAAAACTACTTTCTTAGCTGTCGGATAATAATGTTTGGGTTATAACCAGTATACACAAAGTGATGAAATTTGTGCATTTCTGTGAGACAAACTCAAACCGTTATTCCTCTGTAAAGGTTTTTAATGTTAAACTGTACGTCATTTGAAAAAAGATGATTTTTGAAAGCAAATGGAAAACAGGAAAGACCATTCATTTTTTGCTGTGAGCCAATTGTTTGGACTGGCACCATAGAGTCTTTGCCTTGGTCGTTGAGATACATACCGCCAATAAACTGGTTTTGAAAATGTTTTGTGGGGCAGTACCTACTTTCCAAGAACACGTTTTTAATAAGTAAAAGTATCCAGTAAGGCAACTTAAAGAATTATCTACCTAGGAATGGCATTGACGTCTGTGAAATTAAGCTCTTCTGTTGTTCTTTTTTCCCAAGGAATTGTCGTTCTAACGACTGCTCGGCTTTAGTGTGTTAATTATAGAGCAATCCAAACATAACCGGATATTAAGTGCGGCGGACTTTGTATCTGCTCTGATCACTTAGATTAGTTTGAACTGGAGACGTCACTGTTGCCAGGGAAAGCTATCCACAAAACTATTATTATCAGTTTTATCCGCTGTGTATCCTTCGGGAGATTTACTTAAACTATGCTAAAGGTATGTTGCAACGCAGACATTGCTACGGGGGATACATTGACATAACAATAAAATGTAGATAATGTGAAATGTACCTTCTTCCAAAGAGCAATGACAGTCAACGTGTAGATATTACGCCAAAATATAAGCCAGTCCCTGTCCTTACGTGTAATTCTGAATCTTTTGAAACAGGATATCAAAGAGCAGCCCGCAGATTGTACATGGCCTTTTTTAACACAATTGGAGAGTTTAGTTATCAACTTGCGATTTTAAAGTGTCATGAGCTGCCAAAATTCACACTTTTTTCATAATGTCTGATCGTCGCGACAGTAAGAGGCTTTGAAGGCTATCGAAAAAGTAAAAGATTGACATTGGAATGAGGAAAATCCATACAGTATGTGGCCTGTAGGAACCGAAAACGTGTTCGAAATTTAAACAAAATTTAAATAACCGGGACGACCATTCATTCATTCTAAGCCAAAGTTAGTTCAAAACAATACTTTATCGTAAATTTAGAAACACTTAAAAGCTTCTGAATTATACGTCTTGAGAAAAATAGCCAATAATTTCAACATTCTGTTTTAACGTCAAAATATCAACATTTTGGCAGCTCATGCCACTTTAAGAGACTTGGGGGCAGTCTCTAGGGATATAGGCCTTTGTGGATTTGTCAATGAACCTATCAAAAGCAGTTGACTGTCTACCTCATGATTTTTTTTGCTAAACTCAAAGTTGATGGTATCTGTCCATAACACTTGTAACATCATTTTTTTTAAACAGGCCAACATAATACCTAAAATACAAAATATGGCATATTACGTAATTTTTCATTTTTAAACAGTCATGAAATATATCAATATGTTATCACCTTGACAAATCTAATTTTCGATTTATACATTTATGATCACTAAAACACATGGGCACAGGGAAAATCTCCTTGTTACAAATAACCATGGAGACAAGTTTCTAATTGTGTTAAAAAGCTGGAGGTATATTATTTAGATCTTTATACCCAATCATAAGTTGCAATAAACTAAAACCCATGTTTTATTAGGTTGGCGACAGACAGGAGCTTGGCCGTAGTCAGTAGAATTTTCTGGAACGCTTTGTAATACATTTACAATGCTTACGCATCTTCGTCTATGGCAAGGATGTCGATAGATTTAACCCCATGGGATCATGGGAAAAAAAGTAAAAATTTTGGTTTCGCTAGAAAAACCTAGGTAGAAGACGGACAACGGAGCCCTGACCAGTATATCTTTCAAACACTTGTTTTTTTATATGTATGAACACTAAAACACACGGGCACAGGGAAAATCTAAAATAAGCAATGACTGGCCTCTGGGTCAGAGGTCAAGTCATTTTACTTTGAAGTAGTCTGCATTCTTCTACTATAATCTTGGCCATAACGATGCTGGCCTTGTTATATTGAAAAAAACAAATGGTATTATAGTTTTTACATCTTCCCGGGTCCAAGCTCAAACCCAAAGGATAAATAGTTTGTAACGTTTGAATCCAAAAACTTTCCGTTTTCAAACTTGTGTACTTGGTATCTGCAGCGGAAGCGAGAAAAATGATTTTTTCATTGGGGTGGAAACCTGGCTCATTGTTCGGATAAAACCTCCGAAATAAGGCAAGTACCTGGCAACTCTTCCACATACAGCGACCAAGTGAAAACTCCACTCCAAATTTTTAAATTTTTATTTGGAGTGTGGATTCCAACCCGCGCCGCATCGATGGAAGGTCTGTGTGAGACTGAGGGGCGATCACTGTATCCCATTGGACCACCGACGCACCCATAACCCATAATACCATAATAAGGATTATAAGTATATACCATAACATAGTTATCCACGGCCTTCCCTTATTCCAATTACCAGGCTCTCCTTTTAATCACAACGTTTTGATAATGTGTCAACTGTCAAATCCTCTATTTTTATGCCCATTGCCATACGATACCAGGCCATGAATGTGTTGTTTTGATACAGAACGAAATCTGCCAGTCAAACTCTTAAGAACACACTAACCTGCATTGAAATGGTTTCAATGAGTTTACTCATTTGACAAATCTACCGAGAAAAAACTTCTTTGCTTTTTATTCGTCATATTGTTTTCATCTGTGTACTGAGCCTATTTCTTGAAATAAAACAAAACATTTTATATTAATTAAGCGGAAAACTGTTACAACATACCCTAGTATCCTTACATCACGATATCGTTTTCAGGGAATTCGTTCTACCTGAGATTCAGATAGTACCCAGAAATGAGTCATTTTTTTCGATAACAACCAGTTGTCCGAGAAATTGCACCAACAACGATTGTGCTAATTTGAAAAATAGCTAGATTTCTGGGGCGTTTTTTTATATGATGCTGATCAATTGGCAATTAATCATCAAACTGATTACAATCAGCCTTTGTTGACAAGCTCTGTGTGACAAATCGTCAGGTGGTAAATTTTGTCTAGAGTTAAGAGAGTTGGATTGACAGAAGTGTTCCGAGCATAAATAGAAAGTAGTGCTGTACGAAATTACCAGAGTGTCGTTTAATATCGTTTGATCTTTCTTTTGATTACACATGTGCGATTGATTACCTGTTACGGCTTTTATTATCTTGAAAGAAACCATTTTCTTTGATTTCAAAATAGTTCTATTGGAAATATTGTCAACCAATTTGCCTAGATTTTTTTTCTTGTACTCAAGTGATTTAGCTTTCTTTGAGCTTCTTTCGTAATGCGAAGTGTATTACCTTGGATAATGAGACTATTCAACTTTCTTGAATTGGGTACTTTAATGATAAAACTTCTTATAATATGTTTAACAGTGGTAGCTGCTGCTGCCTCGCTTGGCGCTCAGCAATAGGAGTGGGTGAGGGGGCTTGCTGGTTGTATTCGGCAAGTCGGTGAGGCAGCACCCAAAAGAGCGGTGGAAATCCGCCCTGCAACAAGGAGACGTGTTCATATAACTCAAATACTGTTGAGCAGGACGCAAAAAACCCAAACCACTCACTCACTCTTATAATAGGTATTAAGTGCACCCATAATAAACAAAGTGATAATAGTGTTTGTTTTTAAAGGGATATGAGCAGTTGATATTTCGATATTTGTCTTATTGTGACAAAATCTACAATTATTGGATATTTTGCCTAGGGTGCATCAATCTATTTTATCTGTGTTTTATTTCACTAACATATTCGTTATGCGTAGGCCACAGACCGGTGAATCTTTTTATTTCAACGTGAACCATTCTATGTAAAATGTAATACGAAGTATTTCACTCAGTGAATTCGAATAATTTAATTGGCAAAATGGTCGGAATTAATCATTTTTATTTAAATTGGGCTCCTTTGGGAGCTTTTGGTCTTTGTCGTCACCAGTCATGTTTGGCAACGAGAAAAATGTTCAATTATGTTGACTTTTGATATTCTTTATAATTGCTTGAAAAGGTGTATGTTGATGCTCAAAAATAAACAAAAAAGTTAATGAAGTGGGACAAACTCCAATCCTTAAAATAAGAAATCATTTGCAAAGAGTTCATATTTGCAATATGGAGGTTATATATTCCATTTGGTATGGAAGCGAGACCATCTCGCGATCTCGCCCTTCAAAGTATATCGCGAGACCGCGGGATCGCTACGTCTAAACGCATTTTAAAAACCATGTTCAAACTAATTGTGTTCTCCAAATTATAGAAGCCGGTAGAGGCCATATCATCCTTTAAAGCTTAGAGCGAGACCGGGAGGCGAGATTGCGAGACTGCAAGACCGCGTGACTGCGAGATCGCAAAGCGAGACTGCGAGGCAATATCGCGAGATGGCCTCTATCCGCTTCTATAATTTGGATGAGCTATGCACGTCGTTAAATAACTTAGTTTGAACATGGTTTGTAAAATGCGTTTCGACGTTTGTATTTTATCGTTTGAATAAAGCCAAGTGTATGACGTGCTTGACAGACAATTTGTGATTTATAATTCAAATACCTTTTTTGAAATACATTGTTTTTGTAATAATAGAGCTGTGGGCACTGAATTGAATGGTTGATAAGCCGTGGGGGTTTGTTTGATAAAGATATTTACGTTACGTGCTAATTCCCCAACTCACGCGAAACGAACATGACAACGAAATGTCAAATGTAACAAGGTACTGTACTTCTTCATGGTCATGGATGTATAGACGCTCAAGATTCTAAAATTTACATTTTTGTTTGAGCTAAAGGCGACATATTTACACATATGTCGCATATTACACATATTACACATTATACATCAGACGGATGATTGATACCTTAAATGATTTCATACTTTTCCAGATGAATAATCTCAATCCTTAAAGTGGCATGAGCTGCCAAAATTCGCAGTTTTTTCATAACTTCTGATCGTCACGACAGTAAGAGGCTTTGAAGGCTATCGAAAAACTAAATGATTGACGTTGGAATGAGAAAAATCCATACAGTATGTGGCCTGTATGAACCGAAAACGTGTTCAAAAGTAAACAAAATTTAAATAACCGGGACGACCATTCATTCCTTCTAAGCCAAAGTTAGTTCAAAACAGTACTTTATCGTACATTTTCGAGACTAGAAGCATTAAAAAGCCTCTGAATTCTACTTTTTGAGAAAAATAGCCAATAATTTCAGCATTCTGTTTTAATGTCAAAATATCAACATTTTGGCAGCTCATGCCCCTTTAAACGGTTTATCCGAAAAGATGATTTTTCTTGAAATTCTGAAAATTGTTTGAAATTTACTTCCCTTTCTATTTTTCTCAAAGTTTTCTTGACTAATACCTTTTTAATACAATGACATTCATATTTGATTGCAAAGATTGCAGTAAAAAAAACCAGTGGCATCGAGCTGTTCTGGCACGGTATTAAAGGTCTAACATTGCAATACGAATAGTTGCCAAGGTGGCGAAGGTTTATTAGGGATTTTGACAATACCGGAAAAGTATAGAAACATACAGGTTTTAGGCACCTTTCCATACCTATCTGAACCTATGTTGAGATGTGTAGGATTTGGAAATCTAATGATCTATAAAAATTCCATCGTGTATGATGAAGCTGACTTCTAACGCACTTTTCTTATGAATTTCAATTGTCAAGAATGCTAGCGTTTGGGATACATTGAAAAACCAAATGATTTAAGTTGATATAAAATATCGTTCTAGGCTGGTACATATATGAACCGAAGATTGTGCCAATATCAGATACAATTCAAATAATCAAGACGCGTATTCATAGGGTTTTGATACTTTTAAAGAGGGCCCTTTTTACATTCCCAACAGGGGTATGAAAGGAAACCCGTATTTGCACGTTAAATTGCGATCTCCAGTTAACCAGTTTTAGACTAATGGATCAGTGAAAAACGTTTTAAGTGACATAGTTCATACGGAAATCTATACGTTTGTCTTCGTGCGTGCGAAGGAGATCTTTATCTTCGTGTTTAAAATATTCATCATGGATGAGTACAACACTTAAATAGTCCTATTATGGATATTTGCGTGATGCGGGATAATTTTATTTGATACTTTTTCGGGTCGTCTAGGATTTAGGTCTCCGTTGGATATACAGAACGCCATATAATATACAAGGTGAAAAAGAATATACCTAGCTTGTCTACACTACGTATTTGCTGCTATGGCATCTGACGAAACCTAACAATTAAGAATTAGCATATGCTCTTAAATAACTTGTACAAGTTTAACACTAGTGACATTTATAATCAACAGGCAACATTAATGCTGTTCAAGTTTGGTTTTTTTTTTTACAAAACTGTCATTCTAACTTTTATTCGGAATCGGCCTACCAATATATTTTGCATTCGTCAATTGGCAATGTGAACAGTCTGCTTCTTACACGCTTCAACAAAAATCTTAGCCAACTAGAGCAAATAATTCTGACCTGAAAATTGTTATGCAGATATATGCTATGGTGACTCGACTGTAACTTTTGTGGCAGGTAAAAGATTGATTGATGTTTTACGCCGCACTCAAGATTCTTTCACTAATATGGCGACGTTGTCATGTTTAGCAGGAGAGGAAACCGCGTGCATTTACCGGAGGAAACCCCCGACCTTCAGCGAGACAGGTAACAGAGATTCTTAATACAACATTTACAATTCAAAAATCTAAAATAGGGAAATAGATACAAAAAAATATATAATCTCGATCTTTGTTTTATGTTCTTGGGTACATTATAATTCTCAAAAACAATGTCAGTTTATGACAAATGTTTCAAAAGAGTGTGGGTGCTACATGTATTTCACGTTCATGATAAAGGGATACGGGATTTGCGTGAATCTGGTTCTAACTACTGACCCGTTGTTGGGATATGGTCTGGTGGATTGTACCAGTTTGTACATCCGAAGTGAAGAGTCTCACCAGACTGTCATACTATGTGTTAGTTCTTAGGGTGTCATTAATGCAGTCGTATCCTAAAGAAGAAATAAAAATTGCGCCTGCTATTAACGTGATAGGCAGGTGTTATGTGTGTGACATCATTGAGGACATGCAAAGGATTATTCTTCAGAGTATGTTGAGGGCAATTCAGCTGGAAGGAATTCAAGAAGTATAAACTCTCAACTTTCTCTTTCTTCAACAATCAAATTATTGAAAGGCCCAATAATCATATGTATCACCAAGTAGTCCAGTGAAACTATGTGCGTTAGTTAAAGTGAAAATACAATATATTTCAATTTAAAGATAACCTCCTTTAGATCTGAAAAACGTTTTTGATTATATTTTTGAACGAATTTCTCAACGAATAATCTGAATAATGTCAAGATACCGAACAGGCTCTTGACAAACAGTATGGTAAAGATAGTTTATGTTCTTGAAATTAGTTTAAAAATCATCTCTGGTTGATATGGGGAACCGTGGTAGTTAAAAACCATGGCATTTACCATGCTAAGGTATACTCTTTATTGGCTGGAATTCAAACGTACTTAGTAGACAATGAATTAATTTAGGAAATCTTTCTAAATATTTGGATTAAAAAGTGAATATAGACATTTGTTTAACCCCCAAAAATGTTCCTCTTTGAAATACGTAATGACTTCTCATTAGGTTAAGGATATTGTGGCAAAATTTAACTTATAGAATAAGTTGGTTGTATACAGATAAGCTCATGTGAGTTTTGTAAAAAATAGTCATGCTTTATCGTTTTTGCCAATGTCAGCTAATCTTGTATTCTGGTCGTTACAAGCGATCGATCATGTCCTAAAACCTTTATTCCACCGATGTTGACAACCGAAAGCCATATCTCTCTGCAGGATGGCACGCCTATTATTCTAGTAATACAACAGCTCTAAACCAGTTAATAAAAAAACGTTATCAGAATAATAAATGAGATCAACATATATACACGAAAAAATATACCTATGAAAAAGACGTACATAAATAATAACTAGAGATTAAGTGATTGCACGCAATCACTGGAGATGGCTCCGCGAAGGAGGGGAACTGATTGACAAGGGTATCAGAACCGGCAGTGTGGTTTGAGAGGTGACATAAAGAAGAAATGAAACAATAAAGATGATGTATGATATTCTTGGCATTAATTACTTTAAAAGATGGCTGCCAGAAAAGATGGCTGAAAACTTATAACAAATAATGCCTTATCACAAGTTTACTCCCGATAAAATATTGCTCATAATCTAATAAGCTTCATGGCAGCCATATTGTATTACTATTGGGCACATGGCTGAAAATTGACCCCAATCGCCCTTTCCTCAATGTCAAAGCACACCTCAGGTTTGATATTGGATTGCGCAGATTGCTGAAAATCAATCCCAACCGTCCTCTGCCCGATGTCAAGGCACACCCCAAGTTTGAAGTTCATCGGATGAATCATCCACAAGTTACTGCCCGGACAAGAAAATCATGCTCATAATCCAATATGACGGATAGCGGCCATATTGGATTGCGCACATGGCTGAAAATCAATCCCAACCGTCCTCTGCCTGATGTCAAGGCACAATCCAAGTTTGAAGTTGATCGGATGAATCATTCATGAGCTATTGTACGGACAAGGATGGAAAGGCGGGCGGACGAACAGACGAACGGTCATATTGGATTGCCTGCATTGCTGAAAATCAATCCCATCCATCCTCTCACCAATGTCAAGGCACACCCAAAGTTTGAAGTTCATCGGATGAATCATCCACAAGTTATTGCCCGGACAAGAAAATCATGCTCATAATCCAATATGATGGATAGCGGCCATATTGTATTGCGCACATTGCTGAAAATCAATCCCAATCGTTCTCTGCCCGATGTCAAGGCACACCCCAAGTTTGAAGTTGACCGGATGAATCATTCATGAGTTATTGTACGGACAAGGATGGAAAGACGGACGGACGGACGAACAGACGAACGGCCATATTGGATTGCCTGCATTGCTGAAAATCAATCCCATCCATTCTCTCACCAATGTCAAGGCACACCTTAAGTTTGAAGTTCATCGGATGAATCATCCACAAGTTATTGCCCTGACAAGAAAATCATGCTCATAATCCAATATGACGGATAGCGGCCATATTGATTGCGCACATAGCTGAAAATCAATCTCAACCGTCCTCTGCCCGATGTCAAGGCCCACCCCAAGTTTGAAGTTGACCGCATGAATCATTCATGAATTATTGTACGGACAAGGATGGAAAGGCGGACGGACTGACGGACGAACGAACGAACGGACGGACGGAAGACCCGAAAACATAAGGGCTCCGCTTTCGCTTTGCGGAGCCATAAAAATGAGATCAATAAGGCCTTTAAGTAATACAAATTTGACGATTTCAGAACTTGCAGTGCCATTAAATATTTTTAATTTTCGGGGTTAAAACAACTTTCTGAAACGTCATCTCCTTGGTGTTACATACAAATTCGTTAAAGTGGCATGAACTGCCAAAATGTTGATATTTTGACGTTTAAACAGAATGTTGAAATTATTGGCTATTTTTCTCAAGACGTATAATACAGATGCCTCTAGTCTCGGAAATGTCCG
Organism: Lepidochitona cinerea; assembly: GCA_963971465.1. NCBI lineage: Eukaryota > Metazoa > Mollusca > Polyplacophora > Chitonida > Tonicellidae > Lepidochitona > Lepidochitona cinerea. The sequence continues at coordinate 48,412,999 of OZ020551.1, read as the reverse complement.
ATAAAGTATGGTTTTGAACTAACTCTGGCTTAGAATGAATGGTCGTTCCGGTTATTGAAATTTTGTTTACTTTTCGAACACGTTTTTGGTTCGTACAGGCCACATACTGTATGGATTTTCCTCAATCCAACGCCGATCGTTTAGTTTTGAGATGGCATTCAAAGCCGCGTACTGATGTAACGATCAGAAATTATGAAAAAAGTGTGAATTTTGGCAGCTCATGCCACTTTAATATCTTGGAATGACTATCTTACCTGGGTAAGTTTAACATTTATATAATGTTTGACATGAACCCTTTACTGAAGAATGGTCATCATTGTTGTTGAGGATCTATTTCAACTTTAAGGCAATAAAAAACAGTATTGAACCGTTGATTGCAAATATTGGATTTAGCTTTAAAATACCAACAAGAGAAGTTCAAATAAAATCAATGTGAAGATTTGCGTTTAGAAATAACACAATTTGCAGTTAATCATGTAACACCTACATTTTGTACAATATTGTATATTTATTTGGCTGCTATTAGTCAAACTCAAAGGGATAAATCAAAGACACATTCACAGACAAGAAAGTCAGGGACGTCTTTGAAGCTGTGTCTTTTGGGTTGTCCAGTGGGATGGTGAGCATTCTGTAAGTACCCGTTTAAAGAGCTTGTCCCATCACTCGATGTCATAAATCCTCTACGGAAATGTCTGGTTAACAGTTTTCTTTGATGTCCCTCACAACAGAGTAAATCACTGATTATATTGTACTAATTTTGCCATTTTATCTTTCTTAACCTTGGCACGGATAGGGAATCGAGTGGGCTGACATTGATGCCAAAGGGATGTATTTAGTGAACTCCATAAGAAGTGAGACTGTCATATTTAAAAAAAACTGAAAACAATATACAACGTTGAGTATTCCGATATAACGACCAATAGCAACTTTAAAACAACAAATAATGCATATACTTTAGTTTTCAATTCAAACTATTCTTGGATTTAAGCAATGATATTTTATGTTAAAATCTGGCATTTGTAACATCTGTTCTCTGTCTATCGAGAACACATTCTGTAATTCTGGTTTAAGCAAACTTCACAGTCATAAAGTATACTGACACGTAATAAGTAATTTAGAAGTGTATATTTATATCATTTTTCTAAAATATATCATTGGCCCACAACATAATTTTAAATATTGCACACCAAATAATATTTAAAAAAATATTTTTGTACTCGTCTGGGATAGTCTGACACAGCACATCAATCGAATAGTTGAATACCACACAGACCAAAATAAAATTGAAACATGTCTACTATACTCACCGAAAGTCGGCAGTTTCCTCCAGGCAAAGAACACGCTTTCATCCCCACTACATGTAATTCTGACAAGGACGCCATTTCTTAAGAGAAATAATTTTGAGCGTGGCGCAAAGCAAAATCTATCTATTTAAGCTATTATAATTCAGCAAAGGTTATTTTTAATATTGAAAGAAAAAAAAACTGAAAATAATTGTTATATTTAGTAAACTGAGAATGTAATAGCAAGCAAAAGTCCTAGATCCTTTCCATCTAATTTCTAGAAACTATATTTAACTTTAGATAAGCATTACAGTATTATGTAACTTTTACTTTGCACTACATCCCGACATAAGCTGCTTTCGATACTGTCGCACAGTTTCTATGGTGATTTTCTAATTTTAGCCAACCTATAAGAACGCCTGTATCCTATAATGATAAGTAATCAAATGCAAACAAGTAGTATCGATTCGTATTAACTATTGTAAACACTTGTTTAGTATTATTTTATTCTATCAACTATTCCCTCTATGTACTTTCTGATTGAAAATGCCATCAGGCCAAATTCACAGATTTTCTCAACAATCCGAAGATTATTGACGTCATATACAGAAGTTAAAATGATTTGTGCCCATATTTGGCATAGTTGGTTCGGTTACATAGATCTTTGAGTTTCATCGTTATAATAGTAGATCTGCAACATTGATATCCGGACAATGTGATGTAAATTACTGACAGCATATAATATATTACTTGATGCTCCATGTTTAGCCTCTACAAAAAAGTTGTGCTTGTATATTTGTAAACATATACAAATAAATAGAAAATCTGTAAGATCTGCAAACGATTTTCTAATTCTTTTTTGTAATGAGACATTGTTGCAATTTGCTTTTTTTCTAATATCTACAAAGACTAAAGCGATAGAGTTTGTGTATGATTTATTTCACGAAAATAATTTTTTTCCGATGATTTTCTTTTGATAATGATTTATTTGTAAATACTAACAGTACCGATAAAATAATATGTTTATTTAAATAGGAGAAGATATGTATTGATTCTGATTAGTTTTGACGGAGATAGATGTAATATTTATTATTAACCTAATGGAAACCAAATAAATAATAGGACTTGGTGATTTTTTACCCTTTCTTGAAAGATGGCCGAGGTCATACCAATTGTTTTAGTCCTGCATAAAACGGGAACAGGATTAGTGTTCCAGAGTAAGAACGTAAACTGTCTTAATCATATCTGAACATATTACAAAGGTACCGATTTCAAAATTCGGACTCTGTAAACCAAATATCTATTAAGCAAGTATGTACTACCGTAGTGAACAAATCAGAATCCCGTCAGCTTTGAGAAATCATATTCTATGTTAAACCCATAACTTTGTATCTCAAAAATTGAATTTATAAATTTGAACTCGAATTTCAATATAAGAATTTAGTATTTCAATATTTTGCTATTAACAAAAGACACAATAAAAGTGTACGTTTTAGTCACGTGTATCTCTGCAGCCTAAGTTGGCTTTGATTCCACCACATTGGAAGGTCTGGACTGATTTTTTTCTCCATTTGAAATACATAAGCGCTAAATCCAAATTGGTCATATTTCATCGTTGAAGTGTTTTTAAAACTGATTCTACTGTCCATGACCCATTTTACACTACATTGTGTATAAACGAATTTAGTTTTAAACGCTAAGTAGTGAAATACTGAACACTATGGACATGTGAGAATCAGATTTACAGATCGTAATGGTAAAGCACCCAATTGTCAGCCCAGATATTTCAGACGTGCATTCTGTAGACGTCTTTACTAGATATAAAATAAACCCCTGAGTACAGAAATGTGATAATTAAAAATGCTACACACATTTCGAGACACATCCATGATGACCTTTTTATATTAGCCATTTCAATGTTTCAAATGCTGTCTGCGTGAGCGTGAGAATTTGCACGTACTGTAAATATCTATATCAAACAAACCTCCCACATAATATCGATCTTTCTATTTGGAGCATCCAATTCGGCCCACACTTCTATTACGGGACAGGTGTTCTGCGTCATACAATGGATATCAAATACAAATCACCTATTGTCTGTAAAGCCATTTCTAATATACTGTGATTTTAGCAGGATATTTTGTTCATAATAAGGAACACATGGCATTCACAATGTGCCTGTACAATATCCCCAATGGACTGGACAATTTGACAATTGGCTCGCCAAAAACAGATGTGTTAGTTAGATTATATTTCTTATTTATTTGTATCAATGATAACCCACAGGAACCCAAATATCCGCTCGTACTCGGCAACCCAGTCAGAAGAGCAAGGTAATTTCGCACTGAAGGAGAAGATTAGCTATGCATATAACAGCCAAAGTGAAGAACTATACCATAAGGCATGAGGAACAATGGGAAGATACACATTTAGAGATTATTAAACGCACTCTCGCTGTTAAACCCAGATTACAGTTGAAAATATTGTTAAAAACAGAATGTGCTTTACATTTATTTTCTCCAAAAATTCAAAGTTTGGGCTTCATTTTGTCTTTGGAATATGAAATTGAAAATTTGATTTGTTATTTCCCGCTATGTAAACAAACCTAGAGCATAAGCGCCGCAATGATATAAAGCGTTGGAGCGATCCAAGTGTACACTATTATTTTATGGAGTTTATCTGGGGGTCTGGTTTGAGGGACACAAAATACCTGTCAATAAATTTGAAATTGTAAACTACAGACAAGAAGACCTGAGATGGGGATAACCCAACACTAAAAAACCCGGGTTGCTGTGGTTGTATATGGGCTTCAATTCTACATATGTTTTTACATCCCCATTTAGACATTTTAAACATAACTATACATTCATATTGCCTTACGTTTAATTTTACGTACACATCGAGTCGTACAGATTGTTTTTTTCTAGATATGCTGGAGAAAAGCAACGCTCACTTCCTGGTATAGATTGAATCTAAATAGACATGTTTCTAAATAATATACAGATGAATTTAAACAATACCAAATATATCAAATGTTGTAAGTTCCTATGCTAATGTTTTCAGAAACTCGTAAAAAATGGCTGGTACAAGCAGAACAAACCGGTAGAAGTTTATCCCAAGGATATATTTGGTTGACTAATTAACCTTTATTGAGTTCCATTATTTTGAGGTTCATAAACATGATATCATCATACCGGTGAGTTGCTCTATTGTTTAGCAATGTTTAATGTTCAATTCTAAATCAGGAATATAGATGGATAATGTTTGTGGATGCTTTTGATATGAACATACCAACCTTGAAGAGAAGATAATTTGCCTCTGTATTGATAATAAAATGGGACTGGTTGATATCAACATTAAAAGTAAGCCAATTATACCTTAACAAAACTGCAAATTGATTACCCTACTTAAGTTGGCGACCTACTTTTTCAAGACACATTAAGGCAATCGTTTTTGTTTTCTAATAATATCATGTGAACTACTTGGCAGTTATCATTGGAAAGTAAAGGTAAAGAGAATAAAGCACAGATTTTCACCTACTATATCTGACAATAACACAACAGTTGAAAAAAGTCAAGCAGCGTTAAACACCAATCAAAGACTCAAGCCCTCTATCATATTTAGCTAATTCCCCGTACCAGGAAGTATATGGAGTTCTAAGTGCGTGTATTCCATGGCGACAATGTAATATTAAATAAATACAACGGGTTATTATCTTAGATATTAGAACAAAGATAAGTCCACGATGTTAATATCCGGCAATGCCTTCTAGTCTACAATAAAAAGGATAAGATCATAGAAAGTGTGCTTTGAGGAATGATTCCATAATTGAAAATGAGTAACATGCCGTGCTTACCTCCACCAAAGTAAACATATGTAATTTGTTTAGGCGATATATTGACTAGCATCTGTGGGATAACGTCAATTAATATCGTATGCTTGTTGTAAGGCAATAAACAATACTGAATTATTTCGTGAAGACTTCAGAGGAAAAGCGTTAGAGGTCTCAAAATCAATATCTTTCGAATAACCTTCTGAGTATTTAATAAATCATGCTAATATATTCAAACTCAATTTAAAAAATTGTTCAGTTCCAAACTTGGTTGACTACAGATAACTGGCGCACTCCAAATGATCTGAATCTGACTGGTTGATATTACCGATTTAATTATGGCATACATAAGAAATCGAAGTGAAACGTTTCTTGCCGAAATCTACTTCGTTTTCAGACAAATCAGCGGAAAAGGTTATATTTACGGTAATGATTATCCATTTTCAGATGTTCAACACGCATGGGGACACTTATGCAGCGAATAAACGATAGTAGTCCAAACCGACACAGGTCAACCTTATATTAAGTTGATTGATTGATTGTTTGGTGTTTTACGCCTCGCTCAAGATTATTTCACTTATATGGCGGCGTTGCCAGTTTTATTGTGGTCAGAAACCGGGCTGTGTGCCCGGAGGAAACCACGACCTTCCGCTGGTAACTGGCAACCATCCCACATAGGTCGTTCGAGTGAAAACACAGTCAGAAAATTTTCCAATTTTTGAACTGAGTGGGATTCGAACCCGCGACCCATTGGTGGAATATATTACGTTGAAAGCGACACTTCCATTAACGGTGCTAAAATATTTTTCAAAAATACACGTACTACATGTACGAACATTTAAAATTGTTATTACTTAAAACTAAGTTTATGCGATTCTTGTCCTGTAGTATCTACATTCAAACGCAGAAAGGGGAATAACGCAACAAGAATATATCGAGATAATCCAGATTATGTTACACAATAGTATCGACTACCACATAGATTGCAGTCAGCAAGAAATAAGTCAATAACCTTATCAAATACTTATTCTACTGCAATATAGATCCATTTTCCCATGTATGATATATATATATTCAGTCCACAATCAGTCAAAAAATTGGAGACAAATCGCTAAAAACAGCCTCTTTGGTGCCAGACAATGCCAACGTTATTACATTACCGGAAAGTAATCCCATTTGGTACCGCTTTCCAGGAAAATAGAATGGTAATAATCAAATATTAGCTTTTCAGTTATTCCTTAGAGAAGAAATGACACATATTTATCGCAGACATTCTGCGTATGTTAGGAATAAGTAATAGTTTTTAAGGGAAGAATGAAATATTTGGTTTCTGCATTAAACACAGCCCAAAGACTCCCAAATGTAATACATGCGATAAATAGTCCCCGTATTCGTTGGCGAACTATGGGCTAACAGAGTATAACAACATCTGTCGTTTGTTTTATTGATGTACAAAATGCCGATCAGTTAAAATAATAACTGGCAACAACTGACAATAACTGGCAAGAACAAAGTTGTTATATAAGCTAACCTTTTCTACCTGACCAATGAATTTTAAAGGAGAGGGAAAGGAAACAAATAAGTAATTACAGAACAGGCCTTTCCTTTGCATCGGTAAAAAAACATAGCTTTATGATTTTCCCTCGCCGAACTGTGCTATAAGAAAGGCGCAAAGCGTTATGACAGAACGACATACTGACTGGGCAGCCATCTTTACAACCTGGCTTAGCTGTGTGTCCCATTCGGCCAATCAGAATATGCCAAGCTCATCAGTCACTGAAATTTGTTAACTCTGAAAGTCTGTCATTTAAACCTGGGTTGATTTCGATCATTTCGAGGCGCTGATAACAAAAGACAAACACTATTACTATACACTTATTAACTCGCATCGGATACATTACCTTGAATACCAAACCCGAGGTAAGCTCCGCAGCGTCTCGCCGAGCCTTATTATATTGTATTATATATCGAAAAATGCTGTTAAATTCAACTTGTTCAGTCCTTATCTCAATTCAAAACTTAGCAGACGCCATGTTTACAGAAAGGTAAATGGTAGCAGCATCCTTGTTGGGTAATAGGTTCGAAAGTGAAATGATACCGGTCTTATTATTGGTTTATACTCATTCAGTTCAAACAAGGTCTTATATTAACAACCGACAGGTAATAGTCATGCAAGTTACCATGTTTAACATCACCGTTCTTTCAAATTTCAGGAAACTTGGGATATATCATCGCTATACTAAGGTTTCAATCTGAACAAAATTTTACGAAGATCGATCCAAGGGTCAAAGTCACCGAGAGGTCACACGTAGGCTAAAAGGCTTATTAACCACGTTTTTCAGAAAACCGTTTTTAAGGGTTTACGGTTCAAACCGTTGTTTTAAATTTCGCGAAACTTGGGATATATCATCGCTATACTAAGGTTGCTAGCTGAATGACTTTGGACGAACATTGGTCCAAAGGTCAAAGTTACACAGGATTTAAATTTGTGGACCAAAAAGAGATGGGACAGAGGCGTCTGCTTTTGTGTTTGTCAAAACAAACACAATTTCGAGTTATTTCTGTCAGTTCAACATGTAAATGGCGCACTCCACTGACGATCGAACAAGAGTTTGTCGGACAGATTCATTTTCCGTTTATTTTCACACCGTAAACCACGTGTAAGATTCACACACATGAATATGATGCTCTATGGAAGCCCGTTATATGCTGTTGTTTTGATTGTTGTTCTCCGCATTTAATACAAGATTACAACTCAGGCGATATTAAACGATGATCCGAAGACAAAAGAAGTGTAAATGCCATCACATTCACGCTTATGGACTTGCCCCTTTCTGTCAAATTGTGAAAGAAAATATGATGTGATGTATACGAAGATTTACCTCACCGAAGACCATTGAGAATCAACACAATACATTCATTAGTTTTCAATCCGACTTTTATTTTTATTACGGTGAAATACTCGTATTACTCGCATACTTTATATTATTCACGTGGTTTTATGTGAAAAGCGTCCAATAACTGTAGGTTACGTCAAGAATTGCCGTTATCATTAGCTAAATTATTAATAATCAAACAAGCGAGAGTAAAGTTCTCAAATGTATTGACATCAAACAGGAAATAAGTTAACGAATATTTACCTGACATTTAATGCTATACAAGAGATTGTATGATCATAGCAATTTCACGGACAATTGATTTTTATCGATCGCCTCCTCGGTAGAAATAGAACATGTCTGACTTCAAAACCTAAACCTTACAACTCTGTTATTGGTTTACGCTGGTGTAAGGTATATATGTACTTGGTCTGTGTAGGGAAAGTTTCTCGGGATAATTGCATTTCTTTCAAAATAGTTCCTTGTGTGTCGATAGACAAACATTGTTATCATTGGCGTCACAGCTAATTTATTGGGTTACAAACTCCTTTGGATGTGTACAAATAAGAATGGCGAAATATAAATGGGATAAAAATTGAATCCCTCCTGTAATTCTATATTTTTACACCTACATACAGGAATGACAGTCATATATATATATATTTGGTAGTGTCTGTTAAAACACTAATAAGTCGCCTACTATATTTGTAAATAACATTAGAGGACAACATTGTAGGAAATTACTTTTATCTTTAGCGGAGATTACAATCATTCTGACAGAACTGTAATTGAAATAAACTTCGATAGAACATAGAAATGGAGAACCGTCCCCAAATCAGATGTCGGAAGCAATATGCCAATATATCATTTTAAATTCCAATCAACATCTCGTAGTCTACAGATAACACACTTTTTGCTGACGTGTCCTATTGAGCGGCCTTGTCGGTGCCAGGGACACGACATATTGCATTGTCGGATATCAATTGCACCCTGAGGCCATATTCTATTTAGCATAGCTTCTGGGATGTCAAATTACATTTCGATACCATAAGCAATTTGAGAACATTTCTGTCCATTTTAGGTGAAACTTGATATAGAAAAATAACCTTTCTATGGCTATAAATTAGTGACTCAACCACTCGACTTTATACAGCTCTATGATACTACCATTTTACTGAATTAGTTTTACTATTTTAAGGACATACGGATACCTTACATTCAATGATTTTTACGCCGCACTCAAGACTATTGCACTTATATGACGGCGTTGCCAGGCTTACTGCCGAGGAAATTTCAACCTTCGGCGAATACCGGGCAATTCTTTCACATACAGCGATCGACTGAAAAATCCACTCAGAATTGTTCATTTTTTATTTGATCTGAGTAAAAATGCATTAAAAAGAATAGATAATATGCTAAAATTGAAGTTAATTAGCATGATTATAATCCCTACACGATACCGAGTCCCAGCATGATATAGATCCTTCACTTGTTTACTAGATAATAATCCAACACGCCGAAAAAGCCGATCAATGTAATTTTCAATTTTTATCAATTGGATCTTTGATTAACAAGATTATCCTTTGATTTATCAGCAAAATCTATGTGCAAAATATGTGTTCTTGATCAAGCTGACCCGAGCTACATATTCTGTGGAGTAAAAATACACACTTATATGGGGGAATTTTCACTGTCTTTTCCCATGACCCCATAATATATAGTCTGACGATATACTTACTATAGCTTAAGATGCATAAGCATTGTCAATGCAATACAAAGTGTTTCAGAAAATTCTACTGACTAAGGCCAAGCTCCTGTCAGTCGTCAACCTAATGAAATATCATAGGTTTACTTTATTACAACAATTTATGATGGGGTATAAAGGTCTAAATGATATACCTCTTTTTAACACAATTAGAAACTTGTCTCCGTGGTTATTTTAGACAAGAAGATTTTCCCTGTGCCCGTGTGTTTTAGTGCTCATAAATATATACTAGTATCAAAGAGAGTAGATTGACAAGAGTGGTCACTTCGTCCGCGCCATGTTGAATTTGAACTGACACGATTCGGTTATTAGGAACCTCCTTTCTATAGGGGGCGCCCTACAGTCGAATCGTGTACAGTCGGAACACCCTTCCGCTAGGGGGGCAGAAGAACATGCTGTCAATGCTGATTGGACGAAGTGACCACTCGTGTCAATCTACTCTCTTTGCTTGTACTTCGCATGAAGGAAGTTTCAAGCCATGGATTCATCCCAAGCGAATTGATAAGCAAACATTATAACAATCGTTGTCACATCCTAGATATTGGATTACAAAGTTTCTAAGATTTGGACAAACAACGATTGCTGAATAGAAATGAAGTGATAATTGATTTTACAATTGGGATTCACAAATCACGAATCGCTTTAGCATGTGCTCGTCTTGTTTGGTACTTTCAGAATATTGCGACTTAAAACTGGTGCTTATATAAAAGATGTACAACTTTATGGTCACCCCAATTTGTGCAATGTTTAGGAATGAGCAAAATCGACATTTTCCAAAAAGTATTTAAGATTATAATAGCTATATGTCTTTTTAATAGTGCCCCTCAAAACATATAGCAGATCGTTTACCACCATCGAAAAGGTTTTTATATTACTTTCATCATTGGAGGAACTCCCAGATCCCGAACTGTAAGTGAAGCCGATATCGCCGGCACTGAATATTCATACGAGGTTTGTAGATATATTCTGGATCGGGGTTTACTTTAGGTACGTGTAGAATACGTCTCCATGATAGTCCTTGAATCAGGGGCAATAAACTTACCGTGGCCCCAATATTAGAACTATGGATATGCTAGAAAAGATTAAATACCATTAAGCAAAAAATATGAAACTTTTATAACAAAATGGTGAACTTGCTGTTTAGGACATGGTGAGCCCGATGAATTGTGTACGGGGAATGGCCACGTCACATTGCTTTGATTGGATGTGGCGTGCTAAAATCGCCGTCATAACTATGGGATGGTGTCTCTCGTAACGCAAATAACTTTTTTTTTTATTTACAAATTTATGACATCACGAATGAACTGCCAAAATTGCTTTCTCTGTAACGTAAAATCAATACTGTCATCTCATAATCATGGCGGCGCTCATTGCACTTCAAATGTCACGTTAGAGCCATTCCATGCATATAGTTCCATATAGAGACGGGACAGAGGCGGCTGCTTTTGTATTTGTCCTTCGGACTTTATTCCCGCCTTATACAAATCATCTCGGTTTTGTTGCTTTCCCTTATTATGTCTTCTCTCTGTTTTCCCCTAAGCATTTGTTCTCAAAACCTGTGTGTATCAAGCAATCAATCAAAACAAACACAATTTCTAGTTATTTCTGTCAGTTCAACATTTAAATGGCGCACTCCACTGACGATCGAACAAGAGTTTGTCTCACAGATTCATTTTCCGTCTATTTTCACACCGTAAACAACGTGCAAGATTCACACACATGAATATGATGATCTATGGAAGCCCGTTACATGCTGTTGTTTTGATTGTTGTTCTCCCCGTTTAATACAAGATTCCAAAAATTTACTCTGGGTTACAACTCAGGCGATATTAAACGATGGCCGGAAGACAAGAGTTGTGTAAATGCCATCACATTCACGCTAATGGACTTGCCCCTTTCCGTCAAATTGTGATTGTGACTCAACGGAGACCATTGAAATCAACAAAATACATTCATTAGTTTTCAATCCGACTTTTATTTTTGTTACGGTGAAATACTCATATTACTCGCATACTTTATATTATTCACTTGATTTTATGTGAAAAGGGTTCAATAACTGTAGGTTACGTCAAGAATGACCGTTATCATTAGCTAAATAATTAATAATCAAATAATGGAGAGTAAAGTTCTCAAATGTATTGACATCAAACAGGAAATAAGGTAACAAATATTTACCTGACATGTTAATGCTATACAAGAGATTGTATGATCATAGCAATTTCACGGACAATTGATTTTTATCGATCGCCTCCTCGGTAGAAATAGAACATGTCTGACTCCAAAACCTAAACCTTACAACTCCGTTATTGGTTTACGCTGGTGTAAGGTATATGTACTTGGTCTGTGTAGGGAAAGTTTCTCGGGATAATTGCATTTCTTTCAAAATAGTTCCTTGTGTATCGATAGACAAACATTGTTATCATTGGCGTCACAGCTCATTTATTGGGTTACAAACTCCTTTGGATGTGTACAAATAAGAATGGCGAAATATAAATGGGATAAAAATTGAATCCCTCCTGTAATTCTATATTTTTACACCTACATACAGGAATGACAGTCATATATATATATTTGGTAGTGTCTGTTAAAACACTAATAAGTCGCCTACTATATTCATAAATAACATTAGAGAACAACATTGTAGGAAATTAAATTTATCTTTTAGCGGAGATTGCAATCATTCTGACAGAACTGTAATGAAAATAAACTTCGATAGAACTGAGAAGGGGAGAACCGTCACCAAATCAGATATTGGTAGCAATATGCCAATATATTATTTTAAACTCCAATCAATATCTCGTAGTCTACTGATAACACAATTTTTGCTAACATGTCCTATTGAGCGGCCTTGACGGTGCCAGGCACGCGACATATTTCATTGTCGGATACTAATTGTATCCAGAGACTATATTCCATTCATGTAATAATTTCGTAGTTAACATAGCTTCTGGGATGACAAATTACATTTGGATACCATAAGCCATTTGAGAATTATTCTGCTCACTTTAGGTGACACTCGACCCGGGATATGAACCAGCGTTCCATGGTAAAGAACCTTTCTATGGCTATATATTATTGACTCAACCAATCGGCTTTATACATCGCTATGGTACTACTCTTTTACTCAATTAGTTTTACTAATTTAAGGACATACGGATACCTTACATTCATTGATTTTTACGCCGCACTCAAGATCATTGCACTTATATGACGGCGTTGAAAGGTTTAGTGCAGAGGAAATTTCAACCTTCAGCGAATACCGGGCAACTCTTCTACATACGGTGATCGATTGAAAAATCTACTCAGAAACGTTTCGTTTTTTATTTGATCTGATTAAAAATGTATAAAAAATAATAGACAAAAAATGCTAAAATTGAAATTAATTAGCATGATTATAATCCCTACACGATACCGAGTTCCAGCATGATAGAGATCCTCCTCGTTTTTACTAGATAATAATCCAACACGCCGAAAAAGCTGATCAATGTAATTTGCAATTTCCTGGATTATTTTGTTTTTATCGATTGGATCTTCGATTAACAAGATTATCCTTTGATTTATATGCAAAATATGTGTTATTGATCAAGCTGACCCGAGCTACACATTCCGTGGAGTACACACTTTAATACTTCCATGAAGGAAGTTGCCAGCCATGGATTCATCCCAAGCGAATTGATAAGCAAACATTATAACAATCGTTGTCACATCCTAGATATTGGATTACAAAGTTTCTAAGATTTGGACAAACAACGATTGCTGAATAGAAATGAAGTAATAATTGATTTTACAATTAGGATTCACAACTCACGAATCGCTTTAGAATGTGCTCGTCTTGTTTGGTACTTTCTGAATATTGCAACTTAAAACTGGTGGTTGTATTAAATATATACCATTGTATGGTTATCCCACTTTGTGCCAATGTTTAGGAATGAGCAAAATAGACATTTTCCAAAAAGTATTTAAGATGATAATAGCTATATGTCTTTTAATAGCGTCACTTAAAAGATAGATCAGATCGTTTAACACAATCGAGATTTTTTTTATATTACTTTCATCGTTGGGGGAACTCCCGGATCCCGGGGGCCGTTTCACGAAGCCGTCGCAAAGTGCGATCAATCGCAGTTGACATGACGTCGTATCTCTTCACTATGGTATATATTGCCAACTACGTCTCGTTTGCGATACGACTGCTTTGTGAAACGAGCCCCAGAACTGTAATTGAAGCCAATATCGCCGGCACTGAATGTTTATACGAGGATTGTGTATATTCTAGATGGGGGTTTACTTTAGGCACGTGTAGAATACGTCTCCATGTTAGCCCTTAAATCAGGGGCAATAAACTTCTCGTGGCCACAATATTAGAACTCTGGATATGCTAGAAAAGATTGAATAACATTAAACAAAAAAATATGAAACGTTTATAACAGCATGGTGAACTTTCTGTTTAGGACATGGTGAGTCCAATGAACTGTGTACGGGGAATGGCCACGTCACATTGGTTTGATCGGATGTGGCGTGCTAAAATCGCCGTCATGACTATGGGATGGTGTCTCTCGAAACGCAAATAACGTTTTTTTTTCTACAAACTGCGAATGTTGCTATATAATATCTGTATCCACTTTATAAAAAAGTCCCCAAAACCAAAAGATTTCAGAACGCTGAACAAAAACTCATGTGCTACCCTATCGTAGGCTTTTTCTTGGTCCAATTTTAGAACAAAAAGTTCCAATTCATCCTGTTCTACATAGGAAATGACATCCCTTATACTGGCAATCGTATCGGCAATATCTCTACCGGGAACACAACAGCTCTGAAAAGGGGAGATAATTTTACCCATGACACATTTAAGCCTATTAGCCATACATCTGGATAAGATTTTATAATCGACGTTCAGTAACGTAATAGGTCTCCAGTTTTTCAAAAATTCTTTGTTTCCCTTTTGTTTATAAATAATTGTAATAATACCAGTTCTCATAGACCTAGTTAGTTCTGAATTTGTGAAACAATAATGGAAAACACTGAGTAAAATATCTTTTAACACTGGCCAAAAAAGCAATAAAACTCTACTGTTAAACCATCAGAACCTGGACTTTTGTTTTTTGACAGACTTTTAGCTGCGGTCGTGAGCTCCTCTACAGTGATAATTTCATCACAAGAGTTTTTATCATGCATATCTAAATGGGCCGTAAGCTCTGATAAAACACTATCAGCAGCTCCCCTGTCAATATCTTCATGATCATACAAATTGCTGTAATAATTAAAAACTTCATTTATTACATTATCAGTCCCAGAAACAACAACCCCAGAGTGTGTGTTTAAACTAGAAATAAGTTTTCCATCTTGTCTATGTTTTTCTAATGACAGAAAGAATTTAGAATTGCGTTCGCCCTCAACTGTCCACTGGGCTTTGGACCTTAGAATTGCCCCATTGCAAATATCGACCTCTAATGTATTAAGCTCATTTTCTAGAGTATATATTTTGGAAAGATCGTAATTTGTACAAGTGGCCGCTCTTCTATATTCGTTATCCAATTTACATTGTATTTCAAACATTTGCTGGGTCATGTCCTGCTTACGTTTTTTACTGTATAACATTGCTATTCTTTTAAACCTATATTTTAAGTTGTCCCACCATATGTCAATATTAGAGGCATACAAAGGGTTCTGTTTTTCATTGGTGATTGTTTCATTAATTCTTAAACAAAAAGTTTCATCACGCAATAAAGAATTATTAAATACAAATAGACCTGGACCTCGCTCTACTGTGTTGATATCAAGTCTTAAATACAGAAAACTATGATCGCTAATACTGTTTTTCCTGTAATACACAGATTTTATCTTTGATGTAAGCGATTGGCTGAGGATAGCATGCTCTATTCTGCTTTGTTGTAAAGCATTATTAACCCTTCTTCTCCAACTGAAACTAATTTTATCAGCATGCAAGTATCTCCACATATCACGGCAATTAAAAGTATCTATAACATTGATCAATGTATTTCTAGACAAATCGTGTTCTAAAACATTAGTAGATCTATCCAGGGGAGAAAATACTACATTTAGGTCTCCAATTAGCAAAGTAAAAACATTTTTCCTCATATAAGATTTGAGGTTTTGAAAAAAAATATCCCGGTCTTTAGTAATGTTGGGTGCATAACAATTGATGACGTCATATTCACAATTATCTAATAGAATAGTAACCTTAACTAACCTCCCAGATTTATCAGTTTCATGATTGATGACTTTGTCTTTCAATGATTTTGGGACGATTGTGGCCACCCCACAACTATTTAGAGTGCCATGGCTACAAAAAATATCCCCATCAATTAAATGTTTATAAGAGTTAACAAATCCCGTGTCCCAGTGGGTTTCCTGTAACAAAATCATATCAGTGTGACCGGTCGAAAGGAGGGAAGTTACTTTTTCTAATTTGTCTATGTTTCTTAGTCCATTGCAATTTAATGAGCCAAACAGAACCATAAATAAAAAAAAGGAAGATGAAATTTATGAAAATGAAAGTCTTAATAGTTAGTCTTGCACGGAAAGTTTCTTTCGATACGGAGACATCCTTGTCAACTTGCCTGTATTGGGGGAGGGGTTAATCCGTTTGCTCCTCCTTCTTTTTACTTTAGTAAATTGGTTATCGTCCTCCCTCTCACTCTGACCTCCCTCCGATGCACATCCGTCTACGTCTGAAAGCATGTTCGGGGTGGAGCTTCCCGATTTAGCCCCACTTTGCACAGCTTCCACGCTTTGAGAATCTATTAAATTCTCATCAGACTGGCTGATTGACTGTGAAAAGGCTGGCTTGACCACAGTATCACTATACACACTTCTAACAATAGAGGTATTATCCTCTGTGGTTAGAATCCCCGGTGAGTGGACTTCGGCTACCACAGAACTAATCACTGCTGAGACACCTGAGTTTGACGAAACCGGTCTGACCACAATCTCACTAACAATATCACTTTCAGTACACGTAGTTTCCTCAGTTGAATTCCTGGCTGACTGGACACCGGGAATTGTAGAATAGCATTGACACAATTCCCCGTCGAATCCACAAGAATTACACAGAGCAGAGACATTATTCGACTCACACACACAATATTTGCCTGCTTTTTTACAATAACTACAAGCAACAGTTGTACAAGCTCTAGATATGTGACCTTGACCTCCACACCTAAAGCAAATGAATCCTGGACAGCTTCTATAGGTATGAGTGTCAGACAGACACGATGAACATACCTTTACCTGTCCATCATGTAATACACGAAAGTGATCTGACCCGGTGGCGGTATTAAACTTCATTGCGTATGGAAGCGATTTTAGACCCGGGGGTAACATGATTTTCACCATTCGTGTTCCATCAGCTACATTTGTGCCTTAATGGAACCTTCTTTTCACCTCAGATAGAACAGTTACATCTAAATCATAAAGTTTTTCTCTAATATCATAATCGGTCGTGTATGAAGAAAGATTCATGAATGAGGCCACCACAACACGTTGTGTTATATTTGTTACCTGGAAATTATGATCTTTGATCATCACTCCTTCCGTCAAAATATCCACTGAAGTTTGGTCCACCAGTGTCAGCTCATAGCAATCGGATTTCGGCACACAAGCCATAATTGACCCTAGCCCGCATTCTGCCTCCACCGCCTCAATCACATCAACAGGGGAAATTTTCTTTTCGTTCAGGATTAGTTTCACAGTGAATTCCTTCAAGTAACTCCTTGTATCGCGGTTCCTCCTCTGATCATTAGATGATCGAGGGGAATCCATCCCTATCTCTACCGTTGAACTAGCCAATTCATCTAAGCAACAACTACAACAACTATAGAGAGCAAGGACAGACACGTCCGATCACCTGAGTGGTCAACTGTCGACCTCAAGTCCTCAACCGCTGCATTTAGTAGCAATCGCTGGCCCAGTCTTAATTCTTTGAAATTCTTCTCAATCAATGTTTTTGTCAGTAACTTCAATGCTCGCACAGAGTCAAGGCCTAATTTCTCCAGTTCCGTTATTGTATCGGTCTGGAGCTCATATTTATCACATAAAACCTTGAAATCCTCGGAATTCGCCATAAAAAAAATTTTGTTCGAATGCGGTGCGTCCGCACAGCAGCATGCAATGGACAACTGGCCAGGAACGGTGTAGCTGTACCGTTTAAATATCTGCAGTACTATTGATATGCTAATGGCTGGTCAGTTGGCAATTGTGTGCACACAGGCGCACCGCAGGGGACAGACCCAGTCGACCTAATACTGCTATTCATAAACAAAACAGGTAGCTCCCGTACCAGACTGTTCATTTAAAGACGACTATTACATAGCCTCTCCATCAGTCACTGCACTCGAGCAAAAGAAATGTGATTTATATCGCTGATAACTAAAGACAAATACTATTATTATATACTTATTAACTCACATCGGAGTCATTAGCTTGGAAGCGTCACACCGGGACTCATTATATTGTATTATATACCGAAATATGCTGTTACCATCAACTTGTTCAGTTCTTATCTCCTTTCAAAACTTAGCAGACGCCATGTTTACAGTAAGGTAAATGATAGCAGCATCCTTATTTGGTAATAGGTTCGAAAGTGAAATGATACCATTCTTACTATTGGTTTATACTCATTCAGTCCAAACAATGTCTTATATTAGCAATCGACTCAATGAAAGACATTATTAACTGTCATGTGACAGGTTATAGTCATGCGAGTTACCATGTTAAACATAACCGTTCTTTCGAATTTCAGGAAACTTGGGATATATCATTTCTACACTAAGGTTTCAATCTGAACAAAATTTTACGAAGGTCGATCCAAGGGTCAAAGTCACCGAGAGGTCACACATAGGCTAAAAGGCTTGTTTTCAGAAAAGCGTTTTTAAGGGTTTAGGGGTCAAGCTTGTTGTCATGTTTCACAAGAAACCGTTATTTTAAATTTCGTGAAACTTGGGATATATCATCGCTATACTAAGCTTGCTAGCTGAATGACTTTGGACGAACAATGGTACAACGGTCAAAGTTGCACAGGATTTAAAATTTTGGACCAAAAAGAGACGGGACAGAGGCGGCTGCTTTTGTATTTGTCCTTCGGACTTTATTCCCGCCTTATACAAATCATCTCGGTTTTGTTGCTTTCCCTTATTATGTCTTCTCTCTGTTTTTCCCTAAGCATTTGTTCTCAAAACCTGTGTGTATCAAGCAATCAATCAAAACAAACACAATTTCTAGTTATTTCTGTCAGTTCAACATTTAAATGGCGCACTCCACTGACGATCGAACAAGAGTTTGTCTCACAGATTCATTTTCCGTCTATTTTCACACCGTAAACAACGTGCAAGATTCACACACATGAATATGATGATCTATGGAAGCCCGTTACATGCTGTTGTTTTGATTGTTGTTCTCCCCGTTTAATACAAGATTCCAAAAATTTACTCTGGGTTACAACTCAGGCGATATTAAACGATGGCCGGAAGACAAGAGTTGTGTAAATGCCATCACATTCACGCTAATGGACTTGCCCCTTTCCGTCAAATTGTGATTGTGACTCAACGGAGACCATTGAAATCAACAAAATACATTCATTAGTTTTCAATCCGACTTTTATTTTTGTTACGGTGAAATACTCATATTACTCGCATACTTTATATTATTCACTTGATTTTATGTGAAAAGGGTTCAATAACTGTAGGTTACGTCAAGAATGACCGTTATCATTAGCTAAATAATTAATAATCAAATAATGGAGAGTAAAGTTCTCAAATGTATTGACATCAAACAGGAAATAAGGTAACAAATATTTACCTGACATGTTAATGCTATACAAGAGATTGTATGATCATAGCAATTTCACGGACAATTGATTTTTATCGATCGCCTCCTCGGTAGAAATAGAACATGTCTGACTCCAAAACCTAAACCTTACAACTCCGTTATTGGTTTACGCTGGTGTAAGGTATATGTACTTGGTCTGTGTAGGGAAAGTTTCTCGGGATAATTGCATTTCTTTCAAAATAGTTCCTTGTGTATCGATAGACAAACATTGTTATCATTGGCGTCACAGCTCATTTATTGGGTTGCAAACTCCTTTGGATGTGTACAAATAAGAATGGCGAAATATAAATGGGATAAAAATTGAATCCCTCCTGTAATTCTATATTTTTACACCTACATACAGGAATGACAGTCATATATATATATTTGGTAGTGTCTGTTAAAACACTAATAAGTCGCCTACTATATTCATAAATAACATTAGAGAACAACATTGTAGGAAATTAAATTTATCTTTTAGAGGAGATTGCAATCATTCTGACAGAACTGTAATGAAAATAAACTTCGATAGAACTGAGAAGGGGAGAACCGTCACCAAATCAGATATTGGTAGCAATATGCCAATATATTATTTTAAACTCCAATCAATATCTCGTAGTCTACTGATAACACAATTTTTGCTAACATGTCCTATTGAGCGGCCTTGACGGGCCAGACACGCGACATATTTCATTGTCGGATACTAATTGTATCCAGAGACTATATTCCATTCATGTAATAATTTCGTAGTTAACATAGCTTCTGGGATGACAAATTACATTTGGATACCATAAGCCATTTGAGAATTATTCTGCTCACTTTAGGTGACACTCGACCCGGGATATGAACCAGCGTTCCATGGTAAAGAACCTTTCTATGGCTATATATTATTGACTCAACCAATCGGCTTTATACATCGCTATGGTACTACTCTTTTACTCAATTAGTTTTACTAATTTAAGGACATACGGATACCTTACATTCATTGATTTTTACGCCGCACTCAAGATCATTGCACTTATATGACGGCGTTGAAAGGTTTAGTGCAGAGGAAATTTCAACCTTCAGCGAATACCGGGCAACTCTTCTACATACGGTGATCGATTGAAAAATCTACTCAGAAACGTTTCATTTTTTATTTGATCTGATTAAAAATGTATAAAAAATAATAGACAAAAAATGCTAAAATTGAAATTAATTAGCATGATTATAATCCCTACACGATACCGAGTTCCAGCATGATAGAGATCCTCCTCGTTTTTACTAGATAATAATCCAACACGCCGAAAAAGCTGATCAATGTAATTTGCAATTTCCTGGATTATTTTGTTTTTATCGATTGGATCTTCGATTAACAAGATTATCCTTTGATTTATATGCAAAATATGTGTTATTGATCAAGCTGACCCGAGCTACACATTCCGTGGAGTACACACTTTAATACTTCCATGAAGGAAGTTGCCAGCCATGGATTCATCCCAAGCGAATTGATAAGCAAACATTATAACAATCGTTGTCACATCCTAGATATTGGATTACAAAGTTTCTAAGATTTGGACAAACAACGATTGCTGAATAGAAATGAAGTAATAATTGATTTTACAATTAGGATTCACAACTCACGAATCGCTTTAGAATGTGCTCGTCTTGTTTGGTACTTTCTGAATATTGCAACTTAAAACTGGTGGTTGTATTAAATATATACCATTGTATGGTTATCCCACTTTGTGCCAATGTTTAGGAATGAGCAAAATAGACATTTTCCAAAAAGTATTTAAGATGATAATAGCTATATGTCTTTTAATAGCGTCACTTAAAAGATAGATCAGATCGTTTAACACAATCGAGATTTTTTTTATATTACTTTCATCGTTGGGGGAACTCCCGGATCCCGGGGGCCGTTTCACGAAGCCGTCGCAAAGTGCGATCAATCGCAGTTGACATGACGTCGTATCTCTTCACTATGGTATATATTGCCAACTACGTCTCGTTTGCGATACGACTGCTTTGTGAAACGAGCCCCAGAACTGTAATTGAAGCCAATATCGCCGGCACTGAATGTTTATACGAGGATTGTGTATATTCTAGATGGGGGTTTACTTTAGGCACGTGTAGAATACGTCTCCATGTTAGCCCTTAAATCAGGGGCAATAAACTTCTCGTGGCCACAATATTAGAACTCTGGATATGCTAGAAAAGATTGAATAACATTAAACAAAAAAATATGAAACGTTTATAACAGCATGGTGAACTTTCTGTTTAGGACATGGTGAGTCCAATGAACTGTGTACGGGGAATGGCCACGTCACATTGGTTTGATCGGATGTGGCGTGCTAAAATCGCCGTCATGACTATGGGATGGTGTCTCTCGAAACGCAAATAACGTTTTTTTTTTCTACAAACTGCGAATGTTGCTATATAATATCTGTATCCACTTTATAAAAAAGTCCCCAAAACCAAAAGATTTCAGAACGCTGAACAAAAATTCATGTGCTACCCTATCGTAGGCTTTTTCTTGGTCCAATTTTAGAACAAAAAGTTCCAATTCATCCTGTTCTACATAGGAAATGACATCCCTTATACTGGCAATCGTATCGGCAATATCTCTACCGGGAACACAACAGCTCTGAAAAGGGGAGATAATTTTACCCATGACACATTTAAGCCTATTAGCCATACATCTGGATAAGATTTTATAATCGACGTTCAGTAACGTAATAGGTCTCCAGTTTTTCAAAAATTCTTTGTTTCCCTTTTGTTTATAAATAATTGTAATAATACCAGTTCTCATAGACCTAGTTAGTTCTGAATTTGTGAAACAATAATGGAAAACACTGAGTAAAATATCTTTTAACACTGGCCAAAAAAGCAATAAAACTCTACTGTTAAACCATCAGAACCTGGACTTTTGTTTTTTGACAGACTTTTAGCTGCGGTCGTGAGCTCCTCTACAGTGATAATTTCATCACAAGAGTTTTTATCATGCATATCTAAATGGGCCGTAAGCTCTGATAAAACACTATCAGCAGCTCCCCTGTCAATATCTTCATGATCATACAAATTGCTGTAATAATTAAAAACTTCATTTATTACATTATCAGTCCCAGAAACAACAACCCCAGAGTGTGTGTTTAAACTAGAAATAAGTTTTCCATCTTGTCTATGTTTTTCTAATGACAGAAAGAATTTAGAATTGCGTTCGCCCTCAACTGTCCACTGGGCTTTGGACCTTAGAATTGCCCCATTGCAAATATCGACCTCTAATGTATTAAGCTCATTTTCTAGAGTATATATTTTGGAAAGATCGTAATTTGTACAAGTGGCCGCTCTTCTATATTCGTTATCCAATTTACATTGTATTTCAAACATTTGCTGGGTCATGTCCTGCTTACGTTTTTTACTGTATAACATTGCTATTCTTTTAAACCTATATTTTAAGTTGTCCCACCATATGTCAATATTAGAGGCATACAAAGGGTTCTGTTTTTCATTGGTGATTGTTTCATTAATTCTTAAACAAAAAGTTTCATCACGCAATAAAGAATTATTAAATACAAATAGACCTGGACCTCGCTCTACTGTGTTGATATCAAGTCTTAAATACAGAAAACTATGATCGCTAATACTGTTTTTCCTGTAATACACAGATTTTATCTTTGATGTAAGCGATTGGCTGAGGATAGCATGCTCTATTCTGCTTTGTTGTAAAGCATTATTAACCCTTCTTCTCCAACTGAAACTAATTTTATCAGCATGCAAGTATCTCCACATATCACGGCAATTAAAAGTATCTATAACATTGATCAATGTATTTCTAGACAAATCGTGTTCTAAAACATTAGTAGATCTATCCAGGGGAGAAAATACTACATTTAGGTCTCCAATTAGCAAAGTAAAAACATTTTTCCTCATATAAGATTTGAGGTTTTGAAAAAAAATATCCCGGTCTTTAGTAATGTTGGGTGCATAACAATTGATGACGTCATATTCACAATTATCTAATAGAATAGTAACCTTAACTAACCTCCCAGATTTATCAGTTTCATGATTGATGACTTTGTCTTTCAATGATTTTGGGACGATTGTGGCCACCCCACAACTATTTAGAGTGCCATGGCTACAAAAAATATCCCCATCAATTAAATGTTTATAAGAGTTAACAAATCCCGTGTCCCAGTGGGTTTCCTGTAACAAAATCATATCAGTGTGACCGGTCGAAAGGAGGGAAGTTACTTTTTCTAATTTGTCTATGTTTCTTAGTCCATTGCAATTTAATGAGCCAAACAGAACCATAAATAAAAAAAAAGGAAGATGAAATTTATGAAAATGAAAGTCTTAATAGTTAGTCTTGCACGGAAAGTTTCTTTCGATACGGAGACATCCTTGTCAACTTGCCTGTATTGGGGGAGGGGTTAATCCGTTTGCTCCTCCTTCTTTTTACTTTAGTAAATTGGTTATCGTCCTCCCTCTCACTCTGACCTCCCTCCGATGCACATTCGTCTACGTCTGAAAGCATGTTCGGGGTGGAGCTTCCCGATTTAGCCCCACTTTGCACAGCTTCCACGCTTTGAGAATCTATTAAATTCTCATCAGACTGGCTGATTGACTGTGAAAAGGCTGGCTTGACCACAGTATCACTATACACACTTCTAACAATAGAGGTATTATCCTCTGTGGTTAGAATCCCCGGTGAGTGGACTTCGGCTACCACAGAACTAATCACTGCTGAGACACCTGGGTTTGACGAAACCGGTCTGACCACAATCTCACTAACAATATCACTTTCAGTACACGTATTGTCCTCAGTTGAATTCCTGGCTGACTGGACACCGGGAATTGTAGAATAGCATTGACACAATTCCCCGTCGAATCCACAAGAATTACACAGAGCAGAGACATTATTCGACTCACACACACAATATTTGCCTGCTTTTTTACAATAACTACAAGCAACAGTTGTACAAGCTCTAGATATGTGACCTTGACCTCCACACCTAAAGCAAATGAATCCTGGACAGCTTCTATAGGTATGAGTGTCAGACAGACACGATGAACATACCTTTACCTGTCCATCATGTAATACACGAAAGTGATCTGACCCGGTGGCGGTATTAAACTTCATTGCGTATGGAAGCGATTTTAGACCCGGGGGTAACATGATTTTCACCATTCGTGTTCCATCAGCTACATTTGTGCCTTAATGGAACCTTCTTTTCACCTCAGATAGAACAGTTACATCTAAATCATAAAGTTTTTCTCTAATATCATAATCGGTCGTGTATGAAGAAAGATTCATGAATGAGGCCACCACAACACGTTGTGTTATATTTGTTACCTGGAAATTATGATCTTTGATCATCACTCCTTCCGTCAAAATATCCACTGAAGTTTGGTCCACCAGTGTCAGCTCATAGCAATCGGATTTCGGCACACAAGCCATAATTGACCCTAGCCCGCATTCTGCCTCCACCGCCTCAATCACATCAACAGGGGAAATTTTCTTTTCGTTCAGGATTAGTTTCACAGTGAATTCCTTCAAGTAACTCCTTGTATCGCGGTTCCTCCTCTGATCATTAGATGATCGAGGGGAATCCATCCCTATCTCTACCGTTGAACTAGCCAATTCATCTAAGCAACAACTACAACAACTATAGAGAGCAAGGACAGACACGTCCGATCACCTGAGTGGTCAACTGTCGACCTCAAGTCCTCAACCGCTGCATTTAGTAGCAATCCCTGGCCCAGTCTTAATTCTTTGAAATTCTTCTCAATCAATGTTTTTGTCAGTAACTTCAATGCTCGCACAGAGTCAAGGCCTAATTTCCCCAGTTCCGTTATTGTATCGGTCTGGAGCTCATATTTATCACATAAAACCTTGAAATCCTCGGAATTCGCCATAAAAAAAATTTTGTTCGAATGCGGTGCGTCCGCACAGCAGCATGCAATGGACAACTGGCCAGGAACGGTGTAGCTGTACCGTTTAAATATCTGCAGTACTATTGATATGCTAATGGCTGGTCAGTTGGCAATTGTGTGCACACAGGCGCACCGCAGGGGACAGACCCAGTCGACCTAATACTGCTATTCATAAACAAAACAGGTAGCTCCCGTACCAGACTGTTCATTTAAAGACGACTATTACATAGCCTCTCCATCAGTCACTGCACTCGAGCAAAAGAAATGTGATTTATATCGCTGATAACTAAAGACAAATACTATTATTATATACTTATTAACTCACATCGGAGTCATTAGCTTGGAAGCGTCACACCGGGACTCATTATATTGTATTATATATCGAAACATGCTGTTACCATCAACTTGTTCAGTTCTTATCTCCTTTCAAAACTTAGCAGACGCCATGTTTACAGTAAGGTAAATGATAGCAGCATCCTTATTTGGTAATAGGTTCGAAAGTGAAATGATACCATTCTTACTATTGGTTTATACTCATTCAGTCCAAACAATGTCTTATATTAGCAATCGACTCAATGAAAGACATTATTAACTGTCATGTGACAGGTTATAGTCATGCGAGTTACCATGTTAAACATAACCGTTCTTTCGAATTTCAGGAAACTTGGGATATATCATTTCTACACTAAGGTTTCAATCTGAACAAAATTTTACGAAGGTCGATCCAAGGGTCAAAGTCACCGAGAGGTCACACATAGGCTAAAAGGCTTGTTTTCAGAAAAGCGTTTTTAAGGGTTTAGGGGTCAAGCTTGTTGTCATGTTTCACAAGAAACCGTTATTTTAAATTTCGTGAAACTTGGGATATATCATCGCTATACTAAGCTTGCTAGCTGAATGACTTTGGACGAACAATGGTACAACGGTCAAAGTTGCACAGGATTTAAAATTTTGGACCAAAAAGAGACGGGACAGAGGCGGCTGCTTTTGTATTTGTCCTTCGGACTTTATTCCCGCCTTATACAAATCATCTCGGTTTTGTTGCTTTCCCTTATTATGTCTTCTCTCTGTTTTTCCCTAAGCATTTGTTCTCAAAACCTGTGTGTATCAAGCAATCAATCAAAACAAACACAATTTCTAGTTATTTCTGTCAGTTCAACATTTAAATGGCGCACTCCACTGACGATCGAACAAGAGTTTGTCTCACAGATTCATTTTCCGTCTATTTTCACACCGTAAACAACGTGCAAGATTCACACACATGAATATGATGATCTATGGAAGCCCGTTACATGCTGTTGTTTTGATTGTTGTTCTCCCCGTTTAATACAAGATTCCAAAAATTTACTCTGGGTTACAACTCAGGCGATATTAAACGATGACCGGAAGACAAGAGTTGTGTAAATGCCATCACATTCACGCTAATGGACTTGCCCCTTTCCGTCAAATTGTGATTGTGACTCAACGGAGACCATTGAAATCAACAAAATACATTCATTAGTTTTCAATCCGACTTTTATTTTTGTTACGGTGAAATACTCATATTACTCGCATACTTTATATTATTCACTTGATTTTATGTGAAAAGGGTTCAATAACTGTAGGTTACGTCAAGAATGACCGTTATCATTAGCTAAATAATTAATAATCAAATAATGGAGAGTAAAGTTCTCAAATGTATTGACATCAAACAGGAAATAAGGTAACAAATATTTACCTGACATGTTAATGCTATACAAGAGATTGTATGATCATAGCAATTTCACGGACAATTGATTTTTATCGATCGCCTCCTCGGTAGAAATAGAACATGTCTGACTCCAAAACCTAAACCTTACAACTCCGTTATTGGTTTACGCTGGTGTAAGGTATATGTACTTGGTCTGTGTAGGGAAAGTTTCTCGGGATAATTGCATTTCTTTCAAAATAGTTCCTTGTGTATCGATAGACAAACATTGTTATCATTGGCGTCACAGCTCATTTATTGGGTTACAAACTCCTTTGGATGTATACAAATAAGAATGGCGAAATATAAATGGGATAAAAATTGAATCCCTCCTGTAATTCTATATTTTTACACCTACATACAGGAATGACAGTCATATATATATATTTGGTAGTGTCTGTTAAAACACTAATAAGTCGCCTACTATATTCATAAATAACATTAGAGAACAACATTGTAGGAAATTAAATTTATCTTTTAGCGGAGATTGCAATCATTCTGACAGAACTGTAATGAAAATAAACTTCGATAGAACTGAGAAGGGGAGAACCGTCACCAAATCAGATATTGGTAGCAATATGCCAATATATTATTTTAAACTCCAATCAATATCTCGTAGTCTACTGATAACACAATTTTTGCTAACATGTCCTATTGAGCGGCCTTGACGGTGCCAGGCACGCGACATATTTCATTGTCGGATACTAATTGTATCCAGAGACTATATTCCATTCATGTAATAATTTCGTAGTTAACATAGCTTCTGGGATGACAAATTACATTTGGATACCATAAGCCATTTGAGAATTATTCTGCTCACTTTAGGTGACACTCGACCCGGGATATGAACCAGCGTTCCATGGTAAAGAACCTTTCTATGGCTATATATTATTGACTCAACCAATCGGCTTTATACATCGCTATGGTACTACTCTTTTACTCAATTAGTTTTACTAATTTAAGGACACACGGATACCTTACATTCATTGATTTTTACGCCGCACTCAAGATCATTGCACTTATATGACGGCGTTGAAAGGTTTAGTGCAGAGGAAATTTCAACCTTCAGCGAATACCGGGCAACTCTTCTACATACGGTGATCGATTGAAAAATCTACTCAGAAACGTTTCATTTTTTATTTGATCTGATTAAAAATGTATAAAAAATAATAGACAAAAAATGCTAAAATTGAAATTAATTAGCATGATTATAATCCCTACACGATACCGAGTTCCAGCATGATAGAGATCCTCCTCGTTTTTACTAGATAATAATCCAACACGCCGAAAAAGCTGATCAATGTAATTTGCAATTTCCTGGATTATTTTGTTTTTATCGATTGGATCTTCGATTAACAAGATTATCCTTTGATTTATATGCAAAATATGTGTTATTGATCAAGCTGACCCGAGCTACACATTCCGTTGAGTACACACTTTAATACTTCCATGAAGGAAGTTGCCAGCCATGGATTCATCCCAAGCGAATTGATAAGCAAACATTATAACAATCGTTGTCACATCCTAGATATTGGATTACAAAGTTTCTAAGATTTGGACAAACAACGATTGCTGAATAGAAATGAAGTAATAATTGATTTTACAATTAGGATTCACAACTCACGAATCGCTTTAGAATGTGCTCGTCTTGTTTGGTACTTTCTGAATATTGCAACTTAAAACTGGTGGTTGTATTAAATATATACCATTGTATGGTTATCCCACTTTGTGCCAATGTTTAGGAATGAGCAAAATAGACATTTTCCAAAAAGTATTTAAGATGATAATAGCTATATGTCTTTTAATAGCGTCACTTAAAAGATAGATCAGATCGTTTAACACAATCGAGATTTTTTTTATATTACTTTCATCGTTGGGGGAACTCCCGGATCCCGGGGGCCGTTTCACGAAGCCGTCGCAAAGTGCGATCAATCGCAGTTGACATGACGTCGTATCTCTTCACTATGGTATATATTGCCAACTACGTCTCGTTTGCGATACGACTGCTTTGTGAAACGAGCCCCAGAACTGTAATTGAAGCCAATATCGCCGGCACTGAATGTTTATACGAGGATTGTGTATATTCTAGATGGGGGTTTACTTTAGGCACGTGTAGAATACGTCTCCATGTTAGCCCTTAAATCAGGGGCAATAAACTTCTCGTTACCACAATATTAGAACTCTGGATATGCTAGAAAAGATTGAATAACATTAAACAAAAAAATATGAAACGTTTATAACAGCATGGTGAACTTTCTGTTTAGGACATGGTGAGTCCAATGAACTGTGTACGGGGAATGGCCACGTCACATTGGTTTGATCGGATGTGGCGTGCTAAAATCGCCGTCATGACTATGGGATGGTGTCTCTCGAAACGCAAATAACGTTTTTTTTTTCTACAAATTTATGACATCACGAATGAACTGACAAAATTGGCGTCACAAGAGTGTTTTGCCATCATGCTAGTAACGTTGTTCTATTTCGCTTTCTCTGTAACGTAAGATCATAAGTGTCATCTCATAATCATGGCGGCGCGCATTGCACTTCAAATGTCGCGTTAGAGCCATTCCATGCATATAGTTCATTGGTGAGCCAGTCGGTTAAGCCTAGCGCACACGAGAGGCGCCGGCTGAGCTACAAGACACGCGTGGCCCATGGAGCAGCCACATATTTCAGCGCAGACAATGAGCTCTCGGCTGAGGCAAGTTCCTAGTCACCCAAGTTCACAAAGCTACATAAATAGCATTACCTGTGTTACGTAATATTCTAAGTGGTCACATGATTTAATACGTACACGTGATTGGACTATCCCCCTCTCAGCTCAGCTGGCAGCTCACGTTGTGCGCACACGGTGAGATTCTTGCCACGAGAGGGCGAAAATCGAACCAAAATTTACGCGCACACGGGGGAAACAGCTTAGCTCTCAGCCACGCGTAGCCGACAGCTCAGCCGGCGCCTCTGGCGTGCGTTAGGCTTCAGAGTCAAAATATCAACGAAGAATGAAGTCTGTTTCAGAATAAAGATTGTTTGATGTTACCACTACTTTTACCGGTACACCGCACACATTTTAGCGCAATGTTAATAAAGCATGTCATTAAAAAAAATGATAACAAAATAAACCTAATATTACAGAAAAGAATCTATAATAGATAGCCTATGTTGTGAGGGTAATCAAAGTTTTGCAGATTGAATATTATATTTGCCTGGGATTACTTTTAACATTATAAGACCCTACTTAAGGGTTACAATATGGCTAAAATCTAAAAGAAAAAAAAACACAAGGTAAGAATCAATCAACTTTGTTGACGTCCTGCGGAAATAATCCTCACTGACTTTATCTGATGCTAACCCAACAAAGCAGAATGTTTGATCCTTGAAAGATAACATTTCACGGATAATTGATTCTTATCGATTGTATTTCAGACGGGAATAAAATAGGGCTGACTATAGGTGCTCAATCAAAATCGAAATCTAACATATTTGTTGATGAGTTAAGCTTGGACAAGGTACATGTACATGTACACGGACTCGAAGTAAAATTTCCCGAGGATAATACAAGTTTTACAATCAATTGGAACGTTATTTCATGTTTTGGAAATACTCCTGGAGAAGAAGTAGACAAACATTGTTATAATCGGCGTCATGTTCAAGTTATTGGGTTACAAATGTCATTACGTCTGTACAAATAGTGATTGCTGTGTAGAAATGGAATATAAAATGAAACCTTCCTTTCACCATGTCATGGGACTTGTGTTACGTATAAGATATGCTCATCTTATTGTAATAGCCTATTGGGGTATTATTTTTTACCAATGTTTTAAAACTGGCCTGTCGTGACAGTGCTGTGTTGTTTTGTTTGGGTTTTTTTTTTCAATAGACTGGGACTTTTTTTAGTAATGCCAGGTTTCAAAGATTTCCTTGTTGCCTCAATAGCAAGATCAAATCGAACCCAATGTACATATTATTTATTAGCATACCAGACATTTGAGAGAAAGTTATGGGAGAGAAAACCCAGATGAGGTTCTATAATATGTGATTCCAAAGATAATCAATGAATAAAATAGTTTGAATCCGGTCCACTTAGAACAAATATGATATATCGCAAAAAAACGTTGTTTTTTTTCCTCAGTTTCTTATTCGTTTGACCTATTTGTTGATGTTTCATTTGTTGATTCGATATTATTTCACTAATATAGCATCGCTGCCAAATTAAGTGGGAAAGAAACCCCCGATTTCCATTGAGTCACTGGTAACTCATCCACGACTAGGGTGATTGAAGGAAAACCTCACTCGGAAATATTTAAATTGTATTTGGTCTGAGAGGGATTCGAACACGTAACCCATGTATGGAAGGTCTGTGTTGAACTATGAAACTATCACCCAGCCAACTGAGTCACTTCTTTGTTTTTGTGGAGGGTTTTTTGCGCCAATATTTATGAAGTCGTCATCAGGTTTAGTGGGAACCAGACTCTGCATGGAGGAAACCCTGGACCTTTAAGGACTCGTCTAAATAGGGCGGTTGAGCGAAGAAGTTTTTTAATTTTATTTGGTATAAATGGGATTCGAATCCGCATTCCATGGACATAAGGCTGAGTTGGAATGAGGAATTATCACTCCGTCGCATGAACCACCGAGGCCCCTTCTTTGCGTTGCGAAGTTTACTGGGGGAGGTCCCCCTAACCATTGGAGTTGTTATCCCATCAAGTAAATTGCACTGACGGAGATTTAAATGTATAGGAATCACATGTACTTAACACCTTCATCTCTTCCTCAGCATTTCCCCCTCTTTTTTCTGATCAGAATCCAATCCACACAGCTTCATTTTTGTTCTGTATCACTTCAAAATACATATAGAAATTAAGCAATGTTGCAAAAACAGTGCCAACATGATTAACAGATTTATCGGGTGTTTTACGTCGTAGCAAGATAATATCACTTGTAACGAAACATAGCCAGGTTTACAATGTATCGTAGTAGGTAAACATGTAATTAAAAATTCACTCTTGAAACTCCCTTATAATCCAATGGAAGAGGACACTTAGTCACTTACAGGTAAGTTGTTTTGGACTTGGAACGTTTCCATTTACGGATTATAATTCTAGCATCCCAAGTCCAAAAGTCAACTTATACGCAAATTGGACAAACATATATCCGCACCATGCATTAATCACAGGCCAGTACTTTATCAGCCTATGTGGTGTAAATATCACCATTGGAAATGGGATAGTTTTTTGTCTCTACATAGGCCTACCTTCATGTTATTAGTTTCCATTTACGGATTATCATTTTAGCTAATAACATGAAAGTAGGCCAATGTAGAGAAAACCAGTGCCTACCCTGACCATACCTGGGTGAGAGACGAACTGAGCGAATATGCCTACCCTGACCACACCTGGGTGAGAGACGAACTGAGCGAATTGGCCTACCCTGACCATACCTGGGTGAGAGACGAACTGAGCGAATTGGCCTACCCTGATCATACCTGGGTGAGAGAAGACCTGACCGAATTGGCCTACCCTCACCATACCTGGGGGAGAGAAGACCTGACCGAATTGACCTACCCTGACCATACCTGGGTGAGAGACGAACTGACCGAATTGACCTACCCTGACCATACCTGGGTGAGAGACGAACTGAGCGAATTGACCTACCCTGACCATACCTGGGTGAGAGACGAACTGAGCGAATTGGCCTACCCTGACCATACCTGGGTGAGAGACGAACTGACCGAATTGACCTACCCTGACCATACCTGGGTGAGAGACGAACTGACCGAATTGACCTACCCTGACCATACCTGGGTGAGAGACGAACTGAGCGAATTGACCTACCCTGACCATACCTGGGTGAGAGACGAACTGAGCGAATTGGCCTACCCTGACCATACCTGGGTGCGAGACGAACTGAGCGAATTGGCCTACCCTGACCATACCTGGGTGAGAGACGAACTGAGCTAATTGGCCTACCCTGACCATACCTGGGTGAGAGACGAACTGAGCGAATTGGCCTACCCTGACCATACCTGGGTGAGAGACGAACTGAGCGAATTGGCCTACCCTGACCACACCTGGGTGAGAGAAGACCTGGGCGAATTAGCATACCCTGATCATACCTGGGGGAGAGAAGAATTGAGCGAATTGCCTTACGCTGACCATACCTGGGTGAGAGAAGAATTGAGCTAATTGACGAGGACATTACGGAAACTTTTATAATAACTAAGCTGTTTTGA
Source organism: Lepidochitona cinerea (assembly GCA_963971465.1). Lineage (NCBI taxonomy): Eukaryota > Metazoa > Mollusca > Polyplacophora > Chitonida > Tonicellidae > Lepidochitona > Lepidochitona cinerea. Next base: position 48,379,553 of record OZ020551.1, on the reverse strand, counting down.
ATTAAATGGGTTTTAGCTAATGAAAAAATACTAACAAAAACCCAAATTATCAAAATGTTAGTCTGACGTTTTCAGCTTGCGGATTCAGCGTGTTCAGATTGCTTGAACAGTGTGTGTTATGTGTGAGGACATAAGAAAATAACAAGTTCTTTCAGAACACCAAGCAGTGATTTGTAACTGTAAATGTATGTGTACCCGGTATTTTAAGCCATGATATTGAAACAAAACAATAGTATCCAGTAAAAACCCAGGGTTTCAAAGAAAATGCGATTGAAAATTAGCATATATTCCGTCATCAATCGGAAATATCTTCGTATTTGTCGTCAAACTTGACAGTTGAACGCTTCGTCGTCATTTCAACCAACCGTGAAGACATCCTGACTAAACGTCGGTCGTGTATGACGTCACAACAAGTGCAGTGCACAGATGTTAACTACGAGTCAATGCATCCTATTTGGGAATCAATTTGTTTAAAAACTTTTACCGTATAGACATATAAACTCAGCCAAAAGCAAAATGAGATTTCAGGCACAAAACCCACAAAATACAAGGCATTCTTTTTCTCTACAGTCTAGATATCGAAATAAATAGTTGACATCTGATATGTACATACACACATGACCATTAGTGACGAAAATTGTCATTGTTTCTTTGAAACCCCTGAGACCTTACAAGAAGTTCGTTTTGTTTCAACATTATATTTTTGATACATATTTACTATTATTTACATGTACAATAATAAATCATCGCTAGGTTTTCAGAAAGAACTTGGCATTCATCTTTTAATTTCCGTATAGAGGTTGTATAGAATTTTATAGATTTTGTGCATTTTCATTTAAACAACATGACCACAAAACAGGACGCATTGTCTTAAACTTGTCGGATTGCTTCCGAAATTGTCCTGGGCCGAGTTTCTTTGCCTGATGACAATGTTTCAGCTTCAAGGTTAAATTTAAGTGCATCTATTGTCTTAAATAAAATCGTTATGGACGGACAGCCTGACATTACACGAATAAACGGTAGGTTTGATCATTTGAACATGATGAAATATAAAAATATATAAATATATATGTAGTAGCAGAAGTCTATCAAGGGGAAGTATGTAACTAGCTATCTCCCCGTGTAAACGGCATTGTCCACAAGCCAGCTGGAGTCAATTAACTACTACAGCGCCCTCTGCCAGTTTTTATCGAATCCTGCCCAAATATAAAAACGCCCCCTGGTTTATATGACTGAAACTGAAAGTAGGCCTATAAACACTACGGATGACAAGGTAGTTGGCAAGCTAGCAGTGATGATGAAAATAAACGTGGTACAATCGTGAAGTAATGAACAGTGAATTCAATCGCCAAACTCTTATGGTTTGATTTAGTCGCTTGTGTTGAATGGCCTCGATCACTGCCTGGACAGTTCACCGGCCTCCGGCAAACAGCCCTCGCCTGACAGAGGCGAGCCCAGCTAATGAGCGATAGCATCTCCTGCGAAGCGACTTTGTGTGTCGGATTTCAATTTTTTGATCAATAACTTTACCGTTGCTAAAGAAATTATTTACATGTATGTTATATAATGAATATGTATTTAGATATTATATTCAAAAGTTTCTATAACACTGCTGCGCAAAAAGGCTTTTCCCACAATTCCAGAGTAATTATTTCGGAAATTGTTTTATGCGCAGAGGATACCAGGACTTTTGCCATGTGCGCACAAACGTCATATGATGCGTTATTTCAGCTGGCTTGTGGACAATGCCGTTTACACGGGGAGATAGCTAGTTACATACTTCCCCTTGATAGACTTCTGGTAGTAGGCAATAGATTTTTTAACCATCATAAGGCATCAAAAAGCTCAAATGCCTTTCAATGAATAGCAGTACTCTTAATCCAAGATCAAACGAGTCCAAGACACATATGAACGTCTCTAATGATCATCACAGCTTGGCATGCACTGGCATAATTCCACATCGTGTTAATATCCCTCAGGAAAAGACAGACAAACATTGTTATAATCGGCGTCACATCCCCGCCTATTATGTTACAAATTCTCTTGGATCTGTACAAATAAGAATAGCTATAGAGAATTAGATTGATAACTCAATCCCCCTCCTCACGACAAATTTCCACCTTCGATAGAATCTATTCTTATCTCTTGTTCTTGTACCGTTGTTACTGGTTATCTTATCTCTATGTTCTGTTGGGCATAATCTATAGTAAAACAGCTTACAAAAGTAAAGGATTGGCCTGGATTGATTGATTATTTTACGCCACACTCAAGATTATTTCACTTCTATGCCGGCGTTGCAAGGTTTAGTGGTGGAGGAAACCGGGCTCATCGCCCGGTGGAAACCCCTGACCTTCGACGAGTACTTGGAAACTCTTCTACGTACGGCAACCGAGTGAAAAATTCACTCAGAAATTGTTCAATTTGTATTTGGTCTGAGTGTGATTCGAACACACGCCACATCCGTTAACGTTCTCAATACTTTCTCGTCCTCAAACTATGTGTAATGAATGTCACTTTATTTTTAATACTAATGTCCGCATTGTATATGGATGTATATTGTTTTTCGGATGAAAGATGCACACACTGGTAATCTATGGTTTGTTGACATTTTGAATTTTCCAGTACCCATTTAGTCAGGCTATAAAGACTATATTATATCACGATCACAAGGAAATAAATTAGCCAGTAAACATTACCGTTAACCGAACATAACATTGTTTGATCATTGTAACATGTAACTTCACGGATAATTGATTTTATCGATAAAATGCTGTATATACAACATAGCAGACTTTTATGGAAGACGGACGAGGCCATTTGCTATTTGCTAAAAGACGAAAGTCGACAAAGCGAGAGTCGCTAAAATGTGAAAACCGCGCGCGGTTTGGTCATTTTAGCGACTCTCGTTGTGTCGACGCTCGTCTTTCAAAAGTCGACAACTCGACAAGTCGCGGCACGCTATTGTGTTAACCCGCGCGCGGTTTGGACACTTTAGCGACTCTTGCTTTGTTGACTCTCGTCTTTCAAAAGTCGACAAGTCGCGGCACACGCTTTGTCGACTCTCGTCTTTCAAAAGTCGACAAGTCACGGTACGCTAGCGACTCTCGCTTTGTCGACTTCTACTCTCCTTGGTGATGACCTACATTTAACCACAACTGAGTCTGAGTTAGTTTCCCGCTGAAATACAAATAGACTAAAATCAGTCAGGAGGTTCTTATTCTTTTCTCTTGATTTTTTTTAATATCAAATCTGAACTATCGAGCAATTGGTCTAATTGAAATTTTTACATGGGACCATAACCTAGGAATGTCATTAGGTTGTCTTATAGGCGATTTTAACATTTTCGTCAGACATCAGCTAAAATTCGAAATTCGTTTAGTTGATTACTGCCAAATCCCAGTTGTACTTGTTGATCAGACGTTGTTTAAGCAGGAGCGAGGACTGGCCTAGCCACAGCGGAGAAATGTAGGTCATCACCCAGGAGAGTAGAAGTCGACAAAGCGAGAGTTGCTGGCGTGCCGCGACTTGTCGACTTTTGAAAGACGAGAGTCGAAAAAGCGAGGGTCGCTTAAGTGTCCAAACCGCGCTCGGTTAAACAAAATAGCGCGCCGCGACTTGTCGACTTTTGAAACACGAGAGTCGCCGAAGCGAGAGTCGCTAAAATGACCAAACCTTGGCGGTTTTCACATTTTAGCAACTCTCGCTTTGTCGCCTCATCCGTCTTCCATAGACTTTCAGTGGATAACCGTAATCTGAACCAAACAGCTGCTATGGGATCAATCTGGTCTGAGAGACGTGGTCACTGGATGGAACATAAAGGTTATTTCTCTTTCTTAAAGGACGAGAAAACAAAAAAACAACATGCAATTGTATCGAATGGGCTCCCATAGACCATCGTATTTATGTGTGTGAGTCTTGCACGTGGTTTACGGTGTGTAAATACAATGAAAATGAATCTGCCAGACAAGCTCGTGCTCGATCGTCAGTGGAGCGCGCCATTGACGGTTTGAAATTGACCGGAAAAAGTATTAGTAGATTACTTCCCTTGCGAGCTTACCATATCTTGTATGGTTATAACCTGCAATGTCAGCGGTAAGACTACCTTTTCTGAAAATTCTACAACGATCCCCACAAATCGCTTAGACAACATATGCAGCCTGTCACGTCTTCCCAAAAGGTTGATTTACTAGCTAATGTACATTTCAGAGTTGTTAGAGTGTTCGTCTTCTCTTATTAGCGCCTCGAAATTATCGAAATTAACCAAGGTTTAAATGGCAGACTTTCAGAGTTGACCAATTTCTCTTACGCTAGCGAGTGACTGGTGGCCAGGCGTATGCCGATTGGCCGATCGAGACACACAGCTAAGCTCTGCTGTGAAGATGGCTGCCGAGTCAGTTTAGACGTTCTCTGATAACGATTGTTAATTTTCTTATAGCACAGTTTGGCGAGGAAAAAACGTAGAAATATGGTTTTGGTACCATTAGAAAGGAAAATGTGTCGCGCCTGTACTGTATTTACTTAGTTCTTTCCTTTTCTTCTCCTTTAAGAATAACCGACAGACAAACATTGTTATAGTTAGTGCCAGATATCATATACAGGTATTCTTGGTTGTACACTGTACACATATTCATGGAGCAAAATATGTCAGATTTGGTATTCTAATATTCCGTTGGTTTTTATCCTATATCACCTAAGATCCAAATTATTTCAAATGTATGTGTTTGTCCTCGTCAAGACTTTGTTTAGTAATCTGTCCCATTCTATTGTTATCATCGTAATAAAACAGGAGTGTATTGTAATACAATGAAGGCACATTTGTTTCTGGAGTATAATGAGTACTTAATTTTTTACTACTACGATTGATACGCTTTTACAAGGTAACATGTGCATGAATAACTCAATTATCCATAACCCAATGACAACAATGTATAGACCCTTTCGGCTTAAGGATTGACGCTTGCGCAAAAGCCTCGTTGTATGGCAAAATGACGCTAAATTGAGTTTCTGGATCAATCTGACGTCGGAATCGTGTTCAATTAGTCTATGACGCAATGAAAAAGAGGCGTGTCCCAGCGCCCGCAACAGAGAAATGACGTCATTGCCACAACATAAAAACGTCAGTCTAAGCCGAAAGGGTATATTGATGAGAAATGATTATGGCATCACCACGAAGTTTCACGAAGTTTTTTTTAAAACACGAGCTTTAGCAAGTGCAAAAGAGACCGGCATAGTAGTCGAAAGCTCGTGTTCTTCAAAAAACAACTTACTTCGTCGTAATGCTTTATTCATGGAGGGTGGGGGGGGGGGGGGGTACAATGTTGAAACCCGAATTTGGAGAGACAAAATAAATAACGTTATTACATAAAATCGGAACCGTAATAAAATCACAGGTTACTAAAATTAAAAACGAGATCTTCTTGACCACCTTCGCCCCATCTCTATGTATCAGAAACATTTAGGATATGGGCCTAAGCAAATAATCAAGGTATGAGTTTTTCTTCAGTTTAATGAAACATTTGCAACCGAATTGGTAGACAAAGCTTATGTCTGTTAATGCATAGCTGAAGTGTAGCTGCTTAAAATCTAACAGCTAAAGTCTTTCTAAAGTCACAGACTACAGTGTTTGAAAATAAACGAAAACATTTGTACTTTGTAAGTGTTGCTCGGTCTGTAAAAGGATGATATGCATTTATCATATGATGATTAAAAACACTTATATGAATCATGATTAAAGGACTCTTTGATACAACGAACAAATCAGTACAATGAAAAGGGTATTTGAAAGGTCATACATTCTCATTTTTGTTGTTCAAATGGAAACAATCTCTAAATACAGATCTACATCCAAGTTATTTTGTAACTGGTGAATATCAAGATGGCCATGGCACGGTATTAGAAAAGAAAGGGAAATACTCTCAGAGTCTATTGTAGATTTGGTAGTTAACATTCCACTTTGTTCGCATTGAAGAAATTCCAGACGAGTACAGTCCCCAATGTAGAAAAACGAGTGCATTGGGTAAAGTAAATTAACCTAGTCTGTAAGTAAATAATTCAGCCTGTTTGTATTTTTATTAGCCTCTTAAAGAATTACAAAGTCTCTTACAAAGTCTCTTAGTCTCTTAAAGAATTACAAAGCAATTAAGTAGAGAGGGAAAGCTCTCAAGAATTAGAAATATAAAAAAATAACAATAAATAGTCATGGCGAACATGCAACACAACTTCAGTTTTTGTTGTTTTTTTTGTTTGCTTGTTCACCAGATAATAAACGAAAATGTTTACAATTGCTCTAAACATACATACACACATATAATGAGAAATTGGGAAATAAAAAGAAAGGATGCCTAGAATTTGATCTGGTGGGAATAAAGCGCCGACAGTATGCAATTATAAAGTTATGGACGAATCTATAAGAATTCTGATTATATTTCAGACAAAAAAAAAAACAATAATAACACCAGTAGTAGTAAGGCACTGTGAAGAATTATACATTTAATACTTAAACGGATGGTTATAGAAAAGGTTTTGTCAGCGTACCGTTTATCAATTCAATAAAAAAGGAAAAGATGACTGAAGATGGTTTATTCTATTGTTTACTATTGTATGTATTTCAAAAGCAAAATGCTTTCATTTTATACACAATTAATACTTATCTGGTATTACTTTAAAGATTTCCGAACAAAATTGTTTTCTATTTCCCTAGGCAAATACAGCGCTTCAGCGTGTATTTAAATGGGGATTTTTTCAAGCCACTGTGATCAACCTATTTTTAGGTTAACAACTCTATTAATGATATACCAACAAGCGTCAATCCAAGTATCAGAGGACATTCGTTTGACAACCAATCGACTAATACTTTTCCAGATCAAGCTACAGTTCACCATGCCCTTTGAAAAAGTTATGAGCATAGTTGCTGACCATAAGCAGCATTTAATTACTGTAGGAAGAAAGGACAAACTTCAAGGACATTCCTGCAAAAGGTCACGTTTTGATGCCCATGTCAATGACAATTCTTTCAGAGAAAAGTGGTTTATTTGTGAAATGGAAATAAATCAATCACGTTGTGTTTAGTTGAAGTGAAAAGCAATATTTCATATTTGCAAAGTTGACATTGTTATGAACAGTACTTAAAGCTGGTGTGTGTTTGTAAATGACCTGAATGTATATTTGTAAAACATAAGTTGAAACGGAACAATCTTCGCGTTAGTTCTGTGGAAGTCGAAACAGGAATGAGGACAAAATATGCATATTTTCCGTATTGTACGTAGCTACTCGACAAAGATGACGTCATACACGACCTCCGATGTGTACAAACTTTCATGAAGAGGCACAGGAACAGCAGATACCGTGTATTACGTCACCACTCTGAAGGCACGTACACAACAGAGGTCTTAATTGACGTCACTAAGTTACATGTAATTAACTTTCGTAACCATCTTAAGGAGTTAAATGTAGCAATGGATTTTGTGTATTCTGCGCCCAAATTTAATTTCCCTTTTGGCCAGACTTGTAAAGGGCATGTTCTACAAAACAATTTACGCAAATTGGAAAATATTGCCCAAAGGTAATTACAAAACCTGTAATGTTTGAATTCGTCTAGTCCATCATAAACTGTAACTTAATGTTTGAGTTTACCTAGTTTATCAGAAACTGTGACTTTACGTTTGCATTTGCCGGGTCTATCAGAAAGTGTGTCTAAACATTTGATTTGGCCTAGTCTATCATAAACTGTAAGTTAACGTTTGAATTTGTCTAGTTTACCAGAAACTGACTTAATGTTTGAATTAGCCCCGTCTATCAGAAACTGTAACTAAAGTTTGAATTTGCCTAGTCTATAAGAAACTGTAACTTAAGTTTGAATTCGCCTAGTCTATCAAAAATTGTAACTTAAGTTTGAATTTGCCTAGTCTATCAGAAACTGACTTAATGTTTGAATTTGTCTAGTTTATCAGAAACTGTAACTTAATGTTTGAATTTGTCTAGTTTATCAGAAACTGTAACTTAATGTTTGAATTTGCCTCGTTTATCAGAAACTGTAACTTAATATTTGAATTTGCCTTGTTTATCAGAAACTGTAATTTAATGTTTGAATTTGCCTCGTTTATCAGAAACTGTAACTTAATGTTTGGATTTGCCTCGTTTATCAGAAACGGACATAATGTTTGAGTTTGCCGACTTTATCAGAAACTCAGAAACTGATAAAAGGTTTGAATTTGCTTAGTCAATCAAAAACTGTAACTTAAGATTAATAGCGTTTGTTTTATCAATCATGATTATTGGATATAAGCTTAAACCAAACCTCTCTATATCGAAGCTTTAAACCTTTGCTGTCTCGTTATTTCTTGAAAACATTATAAAGCCAAGAACTGTTCATGATGAGGACATTAAACTTTCCAGAACAGTTTATTTTAACTACCCAAATTGAAGCTACAAAAAGGGCATTGAAAAAACCATCAAACCAGACTTCGATCTATTGTTTTTTCGATGGCAATAATACCATGCGTAGGCGACACATGTTGGAATTTTATGAAAGCCGAATAGCGTAACGATTACATGTAGTTGATTACAAAAAAATAATGACACACTATTTATGTATAGCAAAAAACAACAAGTGAGCGTGTTTTTAACGGTAAGTTACTTCTCTTTAAATCACACGTTTGGGGCCGGGACATTTGATCATTTCTTGGAAAGTATATACATTACACGGCATTTATTTTGATTCTTGGGCAGTAGGAAACGGATCATAGAATGGTTCCCAAAAAGACATCATGCTTAAATAATTGAAAATGTTTATACTTTCCATTGTTAATGGATATTGGCAGAATGTCGTCCATTTACACAATCATTGACCCCTTCCCCTCCCTCCTCCCTAAGGCATTTGGCATCGGATAAGAACAAATTGCAAAATGATTAGGTTTCTACTGTTCTACAGATTAGGTTAATTAAAACACATTTCGTCAGAAATATTATTAAGTTAATTCGATTATAGTTTAATGTATCGTAGCATAAAAAGTTAAAAACTGACACCATCAACCACAAACGAAAATATCTGTAGTTTCTCTTTATCTGCACATTACTAAAAAGACAAGAACTGAGGTTCTCAAATAAAATGGTACCAGCGACAGACCGTACCCGAAAACAAAATCTCGGCTTCTGTCTGAGAAGTTTTAGGCTGACCTTTTAGATAATCTCAGCCGCTCCACCTAACTCATTTACTTTGTGAAAGACAAGAGTTTCCAATATCAATGGGGAAGTAGCCCATGACTCCAAGTAGGAGACGAACCGGAAACTGTCTGTCTTTATGATCACGACCTGTCTGATATCACCCACGCTGAGTAAATACATAGCCGGGACAACCAGGATCTGACTTTTAGTAAGGTAACGATAGATATGTATCATTTGACTTAGATTCCTGGCTGCATTTTATTTCATGATGGTAAATTGTTGATAATAATCACGGGTTTATTGTCAATCACTTTAAGTTATGTACATGCATGGATTGTGAAAGTTTCGAACATGGACTTTAAATTGATATTGTCAAATCTACCAAAGAATCACATATCCCTGCATTTAATCTCCATATAACATAGATATTTAGCCGTCTTTAGACGATTTGAGTGCATTTTGTTATCATTTTATGTAGCCTTCAAGATACATACACTTTAACAAACACACATTTTCATTCTGGGATAATGTATGTCTCCAGATTCATTGATAGTTTGTTAAATTATGGAAACAATGGGAGGATGAAACGGATTTAAATCTTACTTATCTTTGCAACCTTTGTTGTTTCCAGTAGCTCGACCTATCTTTCCAAACATTTTTGTGCATTTAGCATCCTAGATTTTAACAACTTCAGGATCGGGGTTAGTGGAAGACCCATCGATCTTTAATAGTATTTCAAACTGAATTTCGAACAATATATGGGGATATACATATATTTATGAGCACTAAACACGGGCACAGAGATAATCTTCTTGTCTGATGTTAGAAAGGATGAAGTGTCTCGACGAAGGTCGACAGTTTCCTATGGGCAAAAGGAATGGCTTTGTCCACTTTAAACCTGCCAACGCCGCCATATAAGTAAAATAATCATGAGTGCGGCGAAAAGCGTGCAATCAAAGTAAAATACCGTGCTTTACCATGTTATATCATAGTTTATATTGCATTGGCTTTAGATTGTATCATGCTTTGACGATACAACATATACTATAATAATCTATGCTATATTGTATTTTCTTCTATTTTTTTCGAAATCCATTGATGGCTACCAAAAAAATAACAAACAAATTTTTGGTATATGAAATAACCAGATATCAATACAGTGCTTAAGACATTTGAGAGGCTTTAACAGCTAAAGTTTGTTATTTTACGATTTAAAAGAGAATATGATGATTTAAAAAATTGAATGCGTTGAACAACCTAAATCACTGCATTGAACTAGAACATATATATTGACAGACAAAAAAGAATATCCTGGGGTAAACATCCATTGATGTTGCACTAAAATTACTTCTTACCACCACGCTAACGTTCATTCTTAAGATTGCTACACTTCTTATTTGCTCATCTTGATAAAAAGACAACATTCTTATGGTGTTTTAAGGAAAGACAACATCAATAGTTTGACTCTACATGCTTCATTGACAATCAATGTGATTTCACTTTTCATACTCATAAAATTCAAGAATTGTGATAAAAGAAAACAAAACGTGAAAGCTCTTAAGATTGAATGTTCAGATATGCATAAACAATTCCTATGTCATCAGATAACAGATTTAAATAAATGTCTTGAATATATTCACAAAAAAACAGAAGATCTGCATACTGACATTTAAATAATTGATTTTCTAGTAAACACTCAGTTAAGGACATAAGCTCTTATTACGAGACATAAACGTTACAGCTTTTATAAGAGTAAAGTGTTTGTAAGAGTGCAATGATTATACAATGTAATAAGACTTCCTATGTTTAATGACATTCGTCCGGTTTAGATCCTGTCTACCAGAGTTCCGCTGATTGATTTCAGTTATAAAATTTAAGGGTTGAACTTGAAGGGTTTCTGTCACAAAATATTACGACGATAATTAGTAAACTGGTAAATTAGTAAAACACCGGGTTGTTTGATACCAGGGTTATATCCAGGTAAACATTTCCAAGACAAGACGTCTAAGTGTTTATGAAGACTGACCTTTCCGAGGCTTTATGAAACACGTTAAGCCACTCAAAGATGTGGAAGTCCATTGTCGCCATAAAGTCTGTAAGGACAAGCGCCAGACAACCCGGAAACTGTCTGAGATTTCGGACACCGTCTGATAGCCCCCAAGCTGAGTACATTTATGACTGGAAAATGACCACTGCGGCTTTATTTATCAATGCTTCCACTATAATTGAAGTCTTTGAAAATGGACGAAACTGCCCTGGTTTTCAATGCCCCAAAATTAGACTAATCAAACAACAGCAAGCTCTTCTTTAACCAAGGATTCCAGATGTAAAGAAATACTAATCATTCAAGAATATATGAAGTTCCTTGTCTTGAAACTATTGGTGTTCTTATGTATATAATGAAAGAGGTAAAAATGTAGCTTGTCTTCGGATTACTGAGAGCACAGTCTTTATACGCCCACATCACATTTGTAAAACACATAAATTGTTCTTTATGGCATTTTTATTCCAGCGACAAGGATATGTTATTAGCAATAAATAACATCAACATGCCCCAGTTCTTGATGTATGGCTTATAAAATTAAGTTTACTTAGCTTGATTGAAATAAAATTATTTGAAGAGTTGTCAATTCATGGTTTATATTGTTGGGCCAAAGTTGATTATCATACTATATGTATGTTACTCTATGTTCTTTTCTGTACCTATATCTTGTTCCATCATAGCTTTTAAAGGCAAAAATAGAATACACCAGGATTTGGTTTTGTCTTCACATTTTTAAGTCAAGATGCAAACTATCACTTGAAATCGCCCACACGTCTTATCGGATAATTCACGTTAAAGCGGGAAGGGCCATCAGGTTGGCTAAAACGAATTTTCCCACACATGGTATTATTTTCCCCCGAAAGACGAATCTTAGAAGATGCCTCTGTCCAAATTTCATGAGAATCCTAACGTAGGTTTTCCCGTGCGAATTAATTTTTCAAAGGGGGATTTCAAAGGGGGATTATATTTGAAATACCGCCCAGATCCTCCCCGAAGTTACTGACATGCACATGCGCACTTCATTGTAAACAGTGTTGAAAGGCATAAGCATGCCGAGCAAAGTTGGAGTGAATGACTCGAAGAAGTTGAGTGTTAATGGCGGTAAAAACAAAACAGAGGCCGTAATATCCACAAAGCTTTCATCCGAAAGAAGTTTGGAATACCTTTACTGACATTAGTGGATATGAAAAGGAGAGAAACAACGAGGATCGGGCGATAATCTGGCTTGCCTTCTTCGTTGCACTCAGGCGTCAACACAACGGTGCCTCTCACTCAGTACAGGTCTGTCAAATCTTAATTGCATCTTGTACAATTTTTTGTAGGCCTCGTATTACAAACAAAATTAAGCTTAACTTTATTTCTTTTCAATTCCATGCAGGGTGATGTATTGGTTAGACCATTTGTTATTGATATTTCATCCGGACTAACTAGCTGACCTTGACAGTGACAGTGAGTGGTAGCCTAGTACTTGTACACTACAAGTACAATCCATGTTGTTGTGGTTTCAGGAAAGTTTCAATAAACAATACATACCGTGTATATATTTCCACCTTGCGTTTACTCACTGGCCTGCCAGTATGATATTAGTCTATGTGCTGTAAATGTCATCACTGGGAGCTCTGTATTGTGAATTTGTCACAACATACTTTCATGGTATGGTTATTTCAGTTCAGAGTTAACACCTTAGCCTATCCCCAGGTGACTATCCTGCCATTATGTCAGTGTTGTATACAACAGAATGGCAGAATAGTCACATGGGGCTAACCGTAGCCTATAAATGTACCCAGCAGCTAGTATAGTTTGTCATCAACTGGCCACAGACAGTACATGTATGAACCCCTGACCAAAACATATTAACTGTAAGTGACCAAGTGTCTACAAGGGAGTTTCCTTCCTAACGTACAGTAGTTCCCAAAGTGATATTTTTTTGTGTATGACATAAAGCACCCAGTAAAGCTGATATTATTTTAGCACTGTAACTAAGAAAACCTTGTTTTAGTTCTTATCATTTTTCTTATTTTTTATATTTTGCAGTGATATGAAAACAAAAGATGGAGCTGTAGGCCTGTGGATTGGATTCTGTTGGGGAAGTGCTAAAAAATTGACTGAGGCAGAAATGAGGAGTTATTAAGATGTGGCTCACATACATTTAAATCTGTGCCAGCGTAATGACATTTACAACTTTTTTCAGTTGCAATGGGAAACCTTGCGAGATGGAGTAATAATTTGTTTTTGAAATAATCATTTTTGACTGGTCATGATGTTTAATTTCTAATCATCTCCACTAGACTAGACTGCTAAATTCAGTGACATTAACTGAAAATGATTTCTACCTGGATATAGACATGTTTAAAATATTTCAAAAACAACATTTGGTGCACTGGTAGTTATGGAAAAGCATATGCTTAGTGTACACATATTAAATTTGTTTTTTGGTGATTGACTTCACATTTAAATGCTGGAATTGTCAGAATAAAACTGTGTTCTTAACAAAGAACCTGTACGATAAATAATCTAGTCGGATATGTTTTATTTTGAAAATCTTCTGCAAATAATCTGAACTAAAATCAGCTTTGACAGCTTTATGCCTCTCATAATAAATACAGAATCAAGATGCTTTCACATTCCTAGCTTAGGTTCTTAGGAACCATTCCACCAATTGGTTTTGGATTCAATTCCCACTTTCTTTTAAAAATGCTGGGTTGGTTTACAACTTGATCACTGGCCCAATGTGCTATGTTGTCATGTTGTTGTGGAGAGTCAAGGGGTTTCCTCCCCAATAAACCTAGCTAGGCCACCTTATTAACGAAATAGTCCTGAGTGCGAAGTAAAACACAAATAAATCAATCTTAGAAACCTGCAAGTTCTCAACAATCACACTTGCGTACACATTCATATACCACCCCACTGACCTCGATAGATTCATTCATGTCTGAAGTAAAGCCGAAACTCTCACCCTTTGGCAGGTACCTAAAAATCTATTCAATTTGGACTGAATTGGATTCGAACTTGGGACCCACTTGTGGAAAGCTGGTGATGATGTGAGAATCTATCACTACACACAATCTCCCTTCTTCAAGCAAAGAAAGGCGTTCGGGTCAGTTGGCAGAGTGATAGTCTCTTTGTTACTAGGTACTTACCAAGGGTTGGGTGTTTCCTCTGGTCAGAGCCCAGTTTCCTCCTCCACTAAACTTGGCAATGCTACCATATAAGAGAAATACTATTCAGTGTGGCATAAATATCAATCAATCAAAGAAAGAAGGGACCTCGGCTCAGTTGGCAGAGTGATAGTCTCAACAGAGCCCAGTTTCCTCCTCCACTAAACTTGGCAATGCTGCCATATAAGTCAAGTAATATTCAGTGTGGCGTAAACATCAATCAATCAAAGAAAGAAGGGGTCTCTGTGGCTAAGTGATAGTTTTTCAGTCCAACAAACACTTTCCGTTCATGGGTCGTGGGTTCGAATCCCACTCAGACCAAATAAAATGTCGAAATTTCTGAGTAAGTTTTTCACTCTGTCTGCCTATGTGAAAGAGATACCAGGTACTCGCTGAAGGTTGGGTGTTTCTTTCGAGAAGAGCTCCATCCCCCCCCCTCCAGTAAACTTGGCAACGCCACTATATAAGTGAAATAATCTTGAGTGTGACTTAAAACACCAATCAATTAAACAAAGAAAGGACCTCAGTGGGCAGAGCGATGGATTCTCAGTTTTACCCTGTCGACCAATGTGGAAAACTTACGAGGAACTCTCCGAAGGTCAGGGGTTTCCTCCGGACAGAGCCCAGTTTCCTCCCGCACTGAACTTGGCAACACTGCCTTGTAAGTCAAATAATTTTCTGTGCAGCATAAAACATCGATCTATCAAACAAAGATGGGACCTCGCTGGCTCAGTGATGGTTTCTCAGTGACTCAGACATTCAATTCATGAGTTGCAGGTTCGAGTCCAACTCCGACCAAATAAAATTGAAATATTTCTGAGTGAGATTTTTCCTCAATCGCCGTACGTAGAAGGCAATTGTTGAAGGTCAGGACTTTCCTCTCACGTTAAACCTGGCAAGGCTGTCATATTAGTGATATAACCATCAATACATCAAACAAAGTAGAAATGAAGATAAAATCTTTTTTTTGTTATACATGTATATTTTATTTTTTTAAATGGACAGGAATCAAACTTTTTGATTCGTTTATTATGTGTGAAACCACATATCATTGATGAGCCTTATCATAACGAAGTAACGTACATAGCAAATGTATTATAAAGTCTCTTCCTAAAAGCCCAAATAAGAAATTGTGCTTTCTTTTCTCACCCATTGCTTTTACTGAATTGTCTGTGTTGTTAATAAATAATCAGATCTGTACACTGGATTCCAATTTTGTTTTCTTTGATCTTGCTCTTGAAGCAACAGGGAAATCTTTGAAAACCTTGCATTAGTTTTGAATTATCCTCCAGTCAAGTTGTTCAAGACTGTTGAAAAAATAAACAACAGTGCACTGTCATTATTATGTAGTGAATTTTTTATAACATAAATTATAAAGTTTTATTTTAGATGATGATGTTATTTCATTTATATGACTTTGTTGCAAATTTAGATCGAGAGGGGTACATCATTTAAAATGTTCTCCGTATTACATACAGTTTGACATTTGATTAATTGGAGAGTAGACCAAATACCCACAAGTGGGGTGGATTGGAATGACTTGACAAGTAAAATACCATTCTTCAAGTATATAGATGATTTGTAAATATACAAAACTATTTCTTACTATACTATTTTCGAAATTAAGCCTCTTGTATATGTACTTACTATTCGTATGCTTGCCCATTTGCATTCCACATTCACTACCTGTCCAACAATGCCAGTCAGTCACAGAACAAATCCACGCTTAGAAGTTAGAGTTAGACCAAGAGTAGAAATAAAACAGATCGAGATGACGAGAGACTAGAACGTTTGTTGAAGATCTATTGGCTTCTTATTTCACTTTCAAATAAAACAAAAAATCACCAATAGTAAGGAAGTACAGGACAGATATAAATTGCCTTTTTTTTAATAAGTTAAAACCACTGTGAAATAACAGCGACACTCGATTTCGATCGACGTGTCGTTGTTGTTGTGATTTGTACACATTCAGCTTGCACTACGAGGCTGGTATTTAATTTAATCATCCAAAGATTAGTCGGTCGCAAATCTACGTTGGTTGCATAATTCCGATTATTCGACAAAACAACAAGAAATCAAGTGAAAATCAACTTACGCTTTGACATTCCTTTGTATTCAAACAGCTCCTTTCAAACATGTGACTTTGACAAGCAGACGGAAGACTCTACTGCGCATGTCAAGGCGGAGACTATAGAAATTCGTTTCGATAGTTGACAGATGAACTTCACGAAGGAAGTTTAATTTTTAGTCTAATTACTTAATTAAATCAATGAAACATAGGGTCATTGGCTAAGTTTGCCCACAACTCTCATTTACCACTTAGAACGATTGTGATTTGGACAAAGCCTATAACTTTACTGAACCTCGTGGCCCTTCCCGCTTTAATTAAACTAAATTTTCTTGGAGCCATATTTAGTGACATATGTTAACCATGAACGTATAGCAGAGTGAATGATTGTCTCCGCTGCTTGGGAATCAGAATTAAATCACTGAGCAACACTGCTGATTGGTGTGATTTATAGAGTTTTAGTGGCTGTACGTCCGTCCGTTCTTTCGTTAGCCTCCAATACGATACATTAATTGCATGTTGCATGTATCTCTGTTTTGTAACCCAATTAATATTTTGAAAACCGCGATGTGAAATTGTCTTTATGTGTTTGTAGGGGTGGGGACATTTTTGGTACCAAAACCTTCTAGTTTACATTAAACGTTACAGCTGTGTCCATACAGAATTCGCACATATTAAAGGGGGAACCAGTACATTTCTTTAAAAAAACATTCATTCCATAGATGACTCTCCCATAATACACAACCAGTGTTGATCCGAAAATGGAGAATTTTATAGGGATCCTAACTTCGTCATGTTCAGGAGTGAATTGAAATGGCAATTCCAGAAATATTGCTAAGGAAACAGAATCATTAAAAGACGGCAGAAATCTGGGGGCCCTTTTTAGAGGTTTCTCCGGACTGAGATTAAAAATGTTACTTAAATCGGCACCGTACTGGATATCTGGCTAAGCATTGATTAATATAAAAGGTAATAATGGTTTGGATTGAATAATGTTTTAATGTTACCGGAGTCAACCTCATACCTTACCAAAAACCATTTCTGTCGGCGTGTCGGCTCTGCCGAGTGAGCCATGGATGTTCCAACCTTTTAGATGAAATGGCTTAAACTAGATTGGAGTTGATCGCGCTCAATATTTCGGAAATACTTAGATAAAATCTGTTAAGTGGATTTAAGAGTTCAATGGCCCATTTCTTCCGATACAATTATGATTTAGCCTTCTTTTATTAAATAAAAATCCTCAATTTTAAAGCTCTGGAAACACGAGAACGTTGACCCAGATAAAGTGCTCGGATTTGTGAGAAATGTCCTTGAACGGCGAAAACAATTTTATCCCAAATGAGATTTCGACACTTTATTTTGCAGGGAAAACGGCTTCATTCATAGGCTGGTTATTCTTCGAAGGATTCAATAATATAGTTTTCATATATAATTTTTAGAAACAAACGCACTATATATTATTTTATTGATATTATTATAGCGAAGCAATACATCAAGATGTTGATGATGATCATAGTTGTAATATCACTACTAGTCAAAATAGAGGAAAATGGTTGTAATGGTGACAAAAAGATTTTGAATATAATTGACCATTATAATAGTAACGAAAACAACGAAAAGTTATAATAACGGTTGATTCTAGACCTAAGTCCACGGTAATGCATTAGACAGCGATAAAAATAGGTTAATACTGAGCAAAAAATAGCTGAGACAACATCACGTTATCTTAAAGCGGAGAAAATTGCCAAAAGCAATGAGTACGTTGAAATAGATCTTAGAACTATGTATAATTATATTTGAAAGCTTGTATTTTGCATCAGCTGAAGTATGACATTGAAAATGTCAATAGCCGAATCTGTTGAATACAATAATAATGCACAACTTCCTGATGTCACTCGAAACTCTTATGTGTGAATACGATGTATTCAAACGACATTTTTACTGAGAAATACGGTAAAGGCTTGATTGATATAAAACACAGAAACGAAAATAGCTTTCTAAAAAAAATGGCAATAACAAGATTGAAGTTGATCGATCTCAGACGCTCTCTTCAAGTCGAACATGTGGAAAATACTTGGAAGAAATAAAGATTCTAAGTGAATTTAGAAGTTCATTCGCCTATTTCCTCAGATCTAATAATTGTTAAAATCTTTGTTGGTAAAAAAATCTCTCCACTGTAAGCTCGGAAAATATAAGATGGATGATTTTGTGAGAGCTGTGGGATTTGTTCAGCAGTCTTATACGAACCGCTTTTGAGCGACAAAAACTATTTTATCCCTTTAGATTCGAGGATAAAACATTATTCCCAGGCGGCTTATTTTGTATAAAAGCTTTAATGGGGGAACGTAACAAAGTTAAGGAAATTTCCTCAACTTAACATAGCAATATTGCATTAGCCGACCGTTAGTAAAGCACTCATCCTTACTTCATTTGTAATAAGGATAATGAATGTTATTCATCCATGCTTACCCAGCGTGCGTCCCCTGGAAAAATAATTGGCTCACATATCCCGGGTCAGCTTGATCGTAAAAGGTGACAATCCTGTGAAAAATGTTAGTAAATGTGGTGTTGTGGTTATTCTTAATTATAAATATAGTCATGTATTCATGTAAAATTTACCAATTATTGTCTTTCGTTCAGGGCATTATGCTTCCATAGTGTTGCTGAGGGAAATATAGTGCCCAAGCAAGCGAAGCGAACCAAGGGCACTATTTTCCCAGCGACCGCAGCCCGGCGAAAAGGATAACTGTAGGCGGTGTCAGACTTGCGATTGTGTGTTACAAAATTGCGCTAGGTGTAATCATTTTTGCTGGCCTCTGGAAGCCAGGTGCTTTCAGCCCGGCTCAGAAGATAACGGTAGCCTGTCACAGCATCAAGACGACAGACAGGTGATGTGGGGACAGGTTTGAGTTTACGGATAGTTTCAACATGTGTATTATCCAATCACTGATGAATGAAATCTTAAAAAGGTTACAGACTAGTCACGTGATGCAATTTAGACAATGTCTTGGCTGAAAAATAACGCGCAGTTGTCTAAGTGACCTGCATATTCTAATTTCTGCCGCCATCTACCTCCATTCATTAGACAATTGTAAAAATGCATCATTATTAAGCTAAAATAGCTTAGGCATTATCATATCTTGAAACGGAAAAAATGGCGATAAGCCACCAAAAGAACATACATCGGTTTTTTGTGTTAGCTGGAG
This sequence comes from Lepidochitona cinerea, assembly GCA_963971465.1. Classification (NCBI taxonomy): domain Eukaryota; kingdom Metazoa; phylum Mollusca; class Polyplacophora; order Chitonida; family Tonicellidae; genus Lepidochitona; species Lepidochitona cinerea. Next base: position 48,359,915 of record OZ020551.1, on the reverse strand, counting down.
GGCCACTGGCGATAACTGTAACGTGGAATGTTTGAAGTACTTTGGTAGCTGCTATCGAAGTTAAACCCTATGTACTTCTAGAGATTTCCAATCATTTAAACCAAGACGTCTAAGTGATTATGGATGCTGACCTTTCCGTGTGTTTGTGGAACATGTGAATGCACTCAACGATTCAAGAATAGCGTTGTGTATCTTGGAGGACCATGGAGTCTTAGTGTGAAATAATTAGTGTTAGACAGACCGGAAACTGTCTGGGGTTTCGGATACATACTGCTTTATTAGACACGTGCTAACGCACTGTATTAAAAATATACAAGACCAAATAAGGGTATTTCATATTAATTTATATCCGTCAGCACACCAATGCACTAATGATTTCCTAACGTACCCATTAGTTCTCAACAGAAAATCTCGTTGTGCGTACAGACAACATTTACCAAATATGTGCAATGTATTTAAGTCAAAGTTGCAGCACAAAATATGTGTGGAACATTTCACCGATTTTCACAAATGGACGTGAAATGTCTCATCCCTTATCTTATTTTTATTTAAAATGTATGGAGAAAAAAACCAGTTGAGTTGCCGACCATGGTATGTGATATTGAGACATATAGATGTGAGCCAAACGTATACTGGTATACTTTGTCATAGACATTATTCATGGAAGAAACACAAATTACTTTGTTTTACATTAATTCTAGTTCATTAAACCCATTTACATTGTGCTGCAGTTATAGGGCAACCGTAAACCAACGCGGGTTTTTCGGATGAAGCAAAAGCAGTATTCACTGTTTTATTCTCCGCGAAGTTAGCTCTTTCGAGAATGGCTTTTGGCATCGCCACGTTTACATTTATTACCAATGGTGTTAGTAGGCGCATATTAATAGTGTTGTTTTCATCACATACATAATTGTATTTAACAACTTCGACCTGAGGCTGACTACACCCTTGTGATTACTGTAACAATTATAATAAATAAACATTGTATGGGTTGACCCGTAAAACATTTTTATATGGTATCATAAGGATCTGATGATAATTGATGGCTCGTACAAATGCTGAACTCGGACAAATGCTTCAGCTATGACAGGGGGTTGCTATGGCTTATTTGCAGATTATTTTTAGGTTTTTATTAGTAAATTTCTATACCATACCATCAGTAGAACCCTGTATATGGTATAATGGACCGTTTCACACTTCCCCATTAATATACTTCAGGCAAAACATAAGTGCATGTGTGGTACTGGTCGATTAGAAAAGATATTTATTTGACACGTTTAATAAACGGGTGCATTAAAAATCTCAAAAACACTGATTGTTAAGTCAATCCAAGGAAGATGCCATTGGTTGCGCTCTTGCTAGAACATCTTTCTCACATCAACCAGACCTTTGCTTAAGAGATTTTGCTAGTAGATATAACTTTGACAGTTGAAAAACAGTGGCAGTGGCAACATTTTACTGGTCACTGCTGTCCAGTTTCGCCGGTCACTTAAGGGCAGTTTCACCGGTCACTTTAGGGCAGTTTCGACGATCACTTTCGGTCATCACTTTAGGTCACTTTCGGCCATCACCTTAGGGCAGTATGGATAGGTTTTGTAAAAATAACAGTCTGTATAAATCTGCAAAATAGTGTTGAGTAGTATAGAAACGGTCAAAGGGAGATAATCTGAGGCTAGAATACTTTGAGGTATTGAAAGAGTGACCTCCCTTGGGCACTGCGGCCATTCGTATTAACCGGGGATTCCCCGTGTAAAACCCAGACAGGTCTTATTGCACAACCGCGGGCCGACCTCGAACCGGAAGTGACGTCATCGAACCGGTAGTTGTCCGTAATTTCGTTATTTTTTTTGTCCCACAGCCTAGGTACTAACGCCATTCAATCCGTTACGACATCATATCCGCCATTGTGCGGCGTAAAACACCAAACAATCAATGACTCCAAGTAGTCGTCCTACATCAGGCGTTTTTCACCCCAGAACTGTATTGTGAAAGTCTCAACCAATGCCTTAACATAAAGAAACATAAGACATCGTTCGTTCTGATGAACATTTTATTATCTTCATGGTGAACATTCTTCAAGTACATCGTTTCCGGTTTTCGTAAGGGTATTCGTCCGGTAAAACCTTATCAAATAACATATAGCGTATTTTGATCGCGTTCGCTAATGCCTCGTCAATCGGTAGGCCAATTACTCCGCGTAAAAAATCCCTAGTTTTCACAATTTCTCGGTGAAGCGGGTCTCCCATTAAATGCATCCAAATAGTGTTGTACTGTCCGTATATAGTCATCAAGGTTTTCTTTATTTCCGGCCTGCGCCGTCGGTATTCCTCCTGCAAACTGCAGCCGTCAACAGACATATGAGTTTGAATAGCTTCCTTCACAATGTCGTCCCATACGTCGGAAACTGTATCAGCCATACCGCTAGCGGGCGTAATGATCCTCGTTAGAAAAACTTTACGGTCATCTTCTAAAGTATTTTCATCCGAGGGATGCCCTCCATAAACAGTCATCTCAGTATTCTGCGAATCGGTTTTGTGTTTATTGAAAACGTGCCGCTTCATGTCATGTCGGCGACTAAAAGTCTTGTTACAAACGTGACAATTGAATCTCATTTTGTTTCACCCACTGTGGAATATAATTTATAGCGCTATTTCAGCGGTCGGTCTAATCCAATGTGAAGGACGCGCCGCCTTTTATACGCTTCTGTCTTGCCTTCAATTCCGACTTAGCCATTTCCACCGCTTGCTGTGCGTTAGATACGGCAATAATCCGCGGCAAATCCGCCTTTTCACGGTTGGGGGAGCTTTCGCGATAATAGGGCTCGACAGTTTTTCTTCGTTTAAAGGCTTGACTTTGTGGCGTACCACTTTTTCTGCGTTCCTGTCTGACCTCCGATCTGGTCATTTCCACCACTTGTGCGGGAGACACCACATCTATCTGCGGTAAATCCGCATGGTCGGCGTCAATTTGCGGCGGATCCATCTTTTCACGGTCTGGAGAGCTTTCACGGCAATAGGGTTCCAGAGGGATGAGCGTGTTTCTACTTCTGAATGCTTGGCCGAGGGGCGAGCCTCTCTTTCTCATTACACCTTCGTTCATGGGTATTTTACCCTTTTCCATATTGCGGTAAAAACGCACCAATTTATCCACGTTCGACATGTTTAAACGTTACAGACACCGTCTGCGTAAGGAGTGTTGTCGAAGTACGATGATAGCTCGTTATATAAAGCTTTATGATACGCGCCCGCTGAACGCCAGAAGCGACCGTTAACGCAGCCTTAAGCGTAAAACAATATTATCATTCACTCACAATTAGCTGCGTTAACGGTCGCTTCTGGCGTTCAGCGGGCGCGTATCATAAAGCTTTATATAACGAGCTATCATCGTACTTCGACAACACTTCTTACGCAGACGGTGTCTGTAACGTTTAAACATGTCGAACGTGGATAAATTGGTGCGTTTTTACCGCAATATGGAAAAGGGTAAAATACCCATGAACGAAGGTGTAATGAGAAAGAGAGGCTCGCCCCTCGGCCAAGCATTCAGAAGTAGAAACACGCTCATCCCTCTGGAACCCTATTGCCGTGAAAGCTCTCCCGACCGTGAAAAGATGGATCCGCAGGAAATTGACGCCGACCATGCGGATTTACCGCAGATAGATGTGGTGTCTCCCGCACAAGTGGTGGAAATGACCAGATCGGAGGTCAGACAGGAACGCAGAAAAAGTGGTACGCCACAAAGGCAAGCCTTTAAACGAAGAAAAACTGTCGAGCCCTATTATCGCGAAAGCTCCCCCAACCGTGAAAAGGCGGATTTTCCGCGGATTATTGCCGTATCTAACGCACAGCAAGCGGTGGAAATGGCTAAGTCGGAATCGGAGGCAAGACAGAAGCGTATAAAAGGCGGCGCGTCCTTCACATTAGATTAGACCGACCGCTGAAATAGCGCTATAAATTATATTCCACAGTGGGTGAAACAAAATGAGATTCAATTGTCACGTTTGTAACAAGACTTTTAGTCGCCGACATGACATGAAGCGGCACGTTTTCAATAAACACAAAACCGATTCGCAGAATACTGAGATGACTGTTTATGGAGGGCATCCCTCGGATGAAAATACTTTAGAAGATGACCGTAAAGTTTTTCTAACGAGGAGCATTACGCCCGCTAGCGGTATGGCTGATACAGTTTCCGACGTATGGGACGACATTGTGAAGGAAGCAATTCAAACTCATATGTCTGTTGACGGCTGCAGTTTGCAGGAGGAATACCGACGGCGCAGGCCGGAAATAAAGAAAACCTTGATGACTATATACGGACAGTACAACACTATTTGGATGCATTTAATGGGAGACCCGCTTCACCGAGAAATTGTGAAAACTAGGGATTTCTTACGCGGAGTAATTGACCTACCGATTGATGAGGCATTAGCGAACGCGATCAAAATACGCTATATGTTATTTGATAAGGTTTTACCGGACGAATACCCTTACGAAAACCGGAAACGATGTACTTGAAGAATGTTCATCATGAAGATAATAAAATGCTCATCAGAACGAACGATGTCTTATGTTTCTTTATGTTAATGCATTGGTTGAGACTTTCACAATATAGTTTTATAGCTTTACACAATCTCTCTATTGACGCATGTAGAGTATATATTTATAGATTTAATAATAGAAACACTATCAAGCCTCATCATTATTACTCACTGTCCTCATCATTATCACTCACTGTTCTAAAGCGACGACCGTTCTCCTGACGTCATGGGAAATCCCCATTCCATAGCGGTTGTGCAATAAGACCTGTCTGGGTTTTACACGGGGAATCCCCGGTTAATACGAATGGCCGCAGTGCCCAAGGGAGGTCACTCTTTCAATACCTCAAAGTATTCTAGCCTCAGAGTATCTGCCTTTGACCGTTTCTATACTACTCAACACTATTTTGCAGATTTATACAGACTGTTATTTTTACAAAACCTATCCATACTGCCCTAAGGTGATGGCCGAAAGTGACCTAAAGTGATGACCGAAAGTGATCGTCGAAACTGCCCTAAAGTGACCGGTGAAACTGCCCTTAAGTGACCGGCGAAACTGGACAGCAGTGACCAGTAAAATGTTGCCACTGCCACTGTTTTTCAACTGTCAAAGTTATATCTACTAACAGAGAGCTCAAACATTAGAATTTGCATACCATACATTGGATCCGGCAGTCGTAAAATCACTCGTCTAATGAAGTCTAAGGTATAAATACAATATTGAAATCAACCAAACCCCTAGAAAAAAAATATACCAGCTACATCACTACCCCACTTATAAACCTATAAGAGGTCGCTTGCATACTCAAATGCTCGTAACACATATCCAATATTGTCTTTGGCAACATGCAACGAATTCGGTAGAAGAAGGTTCGGCAAAACATCTGCAATATCTCATAAAACGTTAATTATTCTAAAAAAGACAAAGAGCTGATGAGACCTGTCAACTTACCAATTTTAACCGTTATATACTACGTACTTAACTATATAAAACCACTGCTTGAATGCCATAAAAAACTTTATAGCTGGACATATGTCTACATTGTACAGGCGTTTTAAGGAAACACCTGTGTCTCCAATAAATCAGAAGAGTTTAACTCATTTCACGAGACAGCCCTAATGCGAGAGTAGTAAAGAGAGAACTATGGCACAGAATAAGACCACGGGGTTTATGGTTCTACGTATCTTCTTAAGGGACGATTGAGCGTTATATCATACTTTCCACTTTCAAAATAATTCAAGTTGCATGAGATGCCAAATATCGGAAATATTCTATAAAATAGAATTATTTAGTTATTTGTCATTTTATCGAGCAGTCAAAAATAAGAAATTTCCGCTGATACCAACATTTGGTATTTGCATTAAGGTAGTTGTTTTATAAGCAACCAAACCCTTAAGATGAACTTATACAGCCGGGCTATTTATCTTTTTTCGTTAAAAGCACATAAATGTATCTTTGATTCTTACAAGTTATCTTGCTTTGCCAATATTCTTTTTTCAACGCCAATCCTTTAGTCTCAACTTCACTGGACAATTTATGGACCAAAATGGACCATGTACGGTTCAAGATGACAACGTTTCTAATGCTTTGACATATTATTCTTATAGTGTTTTGGGGTTGTTTGAACAATAATCGTTCAGCAACCTATCAAATTATCAACCGTATTGCAATAAATATGAATGGGAATAACTTCTATTTTTCATTTATATTTTAGACACTATGAATATTGCTATAGTTATCAAATTTATTTTTAGTTCTACCTGTTCTACCAGAGCGATGACAACTGTATAGCATTGTAGCAGTCAGATGACTTTCCAAAGGACAATATATACACAAAGACTGATTAATTTAAAAAAATTGATACATCAAATAAAACTATCCACTTTGATTGATTAATTGACTGATTGTTTGGTGTTTTACGCCGAGAGTATTTCAAGTATATGACTGCGTTGACGGCAGTTTTATTGTGGGAGGAAACCGAACTATATGCCTGGAGGAAACCCACGACCTTCCGGTGGTAACCATCCCACATTGGTCGTTCGAGTGAAAGCTCAGTCAGAAAATTTTCAAATTTTTTCTTTTGGGACTGAATGGGATTCACTATCCACTTTGAGTCGTAAATTTAGTGAAATAGTCCTGGTCGTATTTTACCCGCACGGCACATAAGCTTAGTTTGCCGTAACGCGAAAAACCGATCATATCACTGGTGTACTTCTTAGACGGTGGTATCAATTGGCATTCATATCTGATGCTGAGATCTTAGGCGTCTACTGTATGTTAAACACCAGCCAATCAAGATAGCTTTATACAGTACAAAGACAAAAAATCGCTTTGATGGTTCTCATGAGACAAAGATGTTCGGTTTATTAGCAACCTTAAACATGAACTATAATACATGTAAGTACCCGCTCAAAAAAAACATGAATGGTTAATGAAGATGTGGGAGAGGAGGTTGAAATAATGATTTCCTTTCTTCTAGAAGACTGATATATCCCCTTCAGAAAACAGCAATTGGCCGTTTGAATGGGTAACTGGGGATGTGGTTTAAGTTAATAGCAATACCTAATTAGCTAGCCTATGAAATATGTATTAAACACAAGACGCTGTAGTTGATAAATTAAAACAGATATTGACATATTGATAAAGACAAGGAATCAAAAATTGAATTATTCGTACCTTTTCCGTCTTCTTGTGTAATCCAGTTCGAGAAATATTTTTTTAACATTTTTAACGTTTAATAAATTTAACTGAAGGGTTGAGATAAATGTTTTGTGACATCTGGAAAATATCTTAAACAGTTTAAAACTAGAAAACTCGTCATGCTAACGGATGAGAAGTATACCAACCCCCCCCCCCCCCCCACCCCCCCCTCGTCGTACATTGAGTTCATAGAATTAGTACCAGTATGGAGAGTTTACCTAAAATACACGATATTATATATTTATTAACAGTAAAATACACGAGCACAAGGAAAATCTTCTTGTCTAAAATAACTATGGAGACACGATAATATAGCAATACATGAGTGAGATTCAGAAAGCCTACGTGGTTGATAGTGTCCAATTGTGTATTAAGCAAAACACATTCACGTGAAACACAATACCACGCGAAGTCGCATATAGTATCTAAGAGTAAAATTAGAGAATATTTGAAGCGGTTGGCTAAATTTAAGATAAGTCCCAATATGTCTTACCAAGCTACATGCATGACATTCAAGTAGAACACAAATAAAGCGAGGTCTTATTGTATCTATGAATAAAATTAAGGAATATCTAAAAAAACTGTCGTGAAGTTATGTTGAGAAAAACGAATATGTTGATTTACGACCAATTACCCTCATAGGTGGCGACACCTGCAGTCACACATGACCCCAAAACAATCCCAGATGATGTCCCACGGTAAAGAAGTTATATATAAAATTTGATAAAAAGTAAAGGATTTGTTTTCAAGTTATGCTCCGGAACAGATTGTGTTAAAGGCGACGGTCACTGGTGGCGCCACCTGTAGTCACACATGGACCAAAAACATAAGGAGGAGACAAACACCAGATTTTGGTAAAAGTTTAAGTAGGCATTTTCAAGTTATGATCTTGAAACGGATTGTGATAGATGACACTACTTTTAGTCGCACATGACCCATAAACAATCCCAAAGCGAGGTTTAGAAGCTATACCGGTATAAAAAAAGTCTAATAGACACACACTAATTAAACTCATACATTCATTTTGCTAATAGCCGCTCTCGTTTGTGGGAGCCTGTGAAACCTTGTTATTGTTCTTTCGGTTCTCGGTAAATATCAACTCCTGGTATGTTTTCTTCAACATGGCCAACTGAGCTCACTTGTAATCGCCTCCATCATATTCATGCATTATCTCTAAACGTTTTCGATGTTTAGTAAATTATAAGTCATTTTACGTTTTCTGAAACAGATCAGTGGATATGTAAACGACTCCATCTTACTCATGCATTATTTCTAAAAGTTATCATCTTGTACAGTTCTTAATCGAACCAATAAGCACTTAACGTTAGTATGAATGAAAAAAGTTCCATTTTGCTTGTTGTTTTTGTCAAATAGCAGCATCTCCAAAAATTATGTTCTTGGAAAAGATATAACAATATGGCTCCCATCACCGATGTTTACATGTTAAATCTAAACATAATTGCACTACAAATATAAAACACCGCTGTTTATAGCTGTTTTACTATCCTTATTTTTCTAGTTGAGACTTCATTCCCGCCTTAATTGTAACAATTCCCTGATCATAAGTAATTATATGAAGCAATTTTGATGAGTAAATATCTATCCAACTATCTATAAGTCAACATAAACACTTCCCCATTTGTAGGCTTTTGTCTTTGGGTATACTTAATTTGTCGTCGTTATGGGCCTTTTAGGAATCTCTCTTGGGAAAGATGTACTTCCTTGCCTGGTATTCCGTTGAAGTGTTGGGTTAATGTAAAAAACGGAAACGGTAATAGCCTTTTAGAAGAAGCGATTTTAACTAGATTGGAGTTGATCGATCTTTCTTCAAGGTGCTATTGAAACTGAACATTTCGACACGGCTGGAAGAAAAATGAAATGTGTTAAGCAAATCTAGAAGTTCAATGGGCAATTTCCTGGAATACAATAATGCTTTAGCCATCTATTGGTAAAAAACTACCAACTGGAAACTCTGAAACCTGAGACCAGTGATTTAGATGGAGAGCCGTAGTTTGTCCAAAGGATTCCACAGATAGCTTATTCTGTATAAAAAATGTTAAAGGCGTTTGTATCATTATATTTTAGCTGACATTCCGGTGAAATCGTGAGTTAATGTAAAAACGGAAAAGGTGCTAAACTTCTAGAAGAAACGACTTTAACTAGATTGGAGTTGATTGATCATACTGAACGTCTTTAGGAGTCTATTCAGGGTGAACATTTCGACACGGATGTGGAAAAAGTACATGTGGTTAAGTGAATTTGGAAGTTCAATGGCCCATTTTCTCAGACAGTGATGATTTAGCCCTCTCGGGGCTAAAAGACTTAGCTAACTGTGAGTTCTGGATATTTAAGATCAATCATTTAAACAGAGCACTGGGAACAAGCAGCATTGAGTATATACATTTCCAAACTGATTCTGAAGCTAAAATAGAACTATAAACACTCTATTTACTCAATCTACGATTTTAGAGGTATTTTTATCTTGATGTTATAATATTTTAGAGGCGTCTGAATCTTGATTTTATCAGATTTTAGAGGCTTCTGTATCTTGAATTTATAAGATTTTAGAGGCGTCTGTATCTTGATTTTATCAGATTTTAGAGGCGTCTATATCTTGATTTTATCAGATTTTAGAGGCGTCTGTATCTTGGTTTATAAGGTGGTGACACCTGCAGTCACACATGGCCCCAAAACAATCCAAAGTCAGGCCCTACGATAAAGAAGTTATATATAAAATTTGATAAAAAAATAAAGAATTTCTTTTCAAGTTAAACTCCGGAAACGATTGTGTGGTAGTTATTCTCATAGGTGGCGCCACAAGTAGTCACACATTACCTAAAACAATCCCAACTGAGGTCTCAAGGGAGAGACAAACAGCAGGATTTGGTAAAAATTTAAGTAGACGTTTTCAAGTTATGCTCTGGAAACGTTTGTGATATCAACGGACTGGCATAGGTGGCGCTACTTTAGTCGCACGTGACCCATAAATAATCCCAGGCGAGTTTTAGAAGCTATACCGGTATACAAAAGTCTAATAGACATACACTAATTAAACTCATACATTCATTTTGCTAATAGCCGCTTTCGTTTGTGGAGCCTGTGAAACCTTTTGTTAATGGTCTTTCGGTTCTCGGTAAATATCAACTCCTGGTATGTTTTCTTCAACATGGCCAACTGAGCTCACTTGTAATCGCCTCCATTATATTCATGCATTATCTCTAAACATTTTCGACGTTTAATAAATTGTAAGCCATGCTACGTTTCCTGAAACAGGTCAGTGGATATGTAAACGACTCCATCTTACTCATGCATTATTTCTAAAAGTTATCATCTTGTACAGTTCTTAATCGAACCAATAAACACTTAACGTTAGTATGAATGAAATAAGTTCCATTTTGCTTGTTGTTTTTGTCAAATGGCAGCATCCCAAAAAATTATGTTCTTGGAAAAGATATAACAATATGGCTCCCATCACCGATGTTTACATGTTAAATCTAAACATAATTGCACTACAAATATAAAACACCGCTGTTTATAGCTGTTTTACGATCCTTATTTTTCTAGTTGAGACATCATTCCCGCCTTAATTGTAACAATACCCTGACCATAAGTAATTATATGAAGCAATTTTGATAATAAATATCTATCTATCTACATGTATCTATAAGTCAACATAAACACTTCTCTATTTGTAGGCTTTTGTCTTTGGGTATACTTAATTTGTCGACGTTATGGGCCTTTTAGGAATCTCTCTTGGGAAAGCTGTACTTCTTTGCCTGGCATTCCGGTGAAGTGCTGGGTTAACGTAAAAAACGGAAACGGTAATAGCCTTTTAGAAGAAGCGATTTTAACTAGATTGGAGTTGATCGATCTTTCTTCAAGATGCTATTGAAACTGAACATTTCGACACGGCTGGAAGAAAAATGAAATGTGTTAAGCAAATCTAGAAGTTCAATGGGCAATTTCCTGGAATACAATAATGCTTTAGCCATCTATTGGTAAAAAACTTCCAGCTGGAAACTCTGAAACCTGAGATCTGTTATTTAGATGGAGATTCGAATTTGTACGAAGGATTCCAGATAGCTTATTCTGTATAAAAAATATTAAAGGCGCTTGTATCATTATATTTTAGCTGACATTCCGGTGAAATCGTGAGTTAATGTAAAAACGGAAAAGGTGATAAACTTCTAGAAGAAACGACTTTTAACTAGATTGGAGTTGATTGATCATACTGAAGGTCTTTAGGAGTCTATTCAGAGTGAACATTTCGACACGGATGTGGAAAAAGTACATGTGGTTAAGTGAATTTGGAAGTTAAACGGCTTATTTTCTCAGACAATGATGATTTAGCCCCCTCGTGGCTAAAAGATTTTGCTAACTGTAAGTTCTGGAGATTTAAGATCAATCATTTAAACAGAGCAGTGGGAACTAGCAGCATGGAATAAATACATTTCCAAACTGATTCTGAAGCTAAAATAGAACTATAAACACTCTATTTACTCAATATATGATTTTAGAGGTGTTTTTATCTTAATTTTATCAGATTTTAGAGGCGTCTGTATCTTAATTTTATCAGATTTTAGAGGCGTCTGTATCTTGATTTTATCAGATTTCATAGGCGTCTGAATCCTGATTTTATCAGATTTTAGAGGCGTCTGTATCTTGATTTTATCAGATTTTAGAGGCGTCTGTGTCTTAATTTATCAGATTTTAGAGGCGTCTGTATCTTGAATTTATCAGATTTAAGAGGCGTCTGAATCCTGATTTTATCAGATTTTAGGGGCGTCTGTATCTAGATTTTATCAGATTTTAGAGGCGTCTGAATCCTGATTTTATCAGATTTTAGAGGCGTCTGTATCTTGATTTTATCAGATGCTAGAGGCGTCTGTGTCCTAATTTTATCAGATTTCAGAGGCATCTGTATCTTGATTTTATCAGATTTTAGAGGCGTCTGAATCCTGATTTTATCAGATTTTAGAGGCGTCTGTGTCTTTATTTTATCAGATTTTAGAGGCGTCTGTATCTTGATTTTATCAGATTTTAGAGGCGTCTGAATCCTGATTTTATCAGATTTTGGAGGCGTCTGAATCCTGATTTTATCAGATTTTAGAAGCTTCTGAATCCTGATTTTATCAGATTTTAGAGGCGTCTGAATCCTGATTTTATCAGATTTTAGAGGCGTCTGTATCTTGATTTTATCAGATTTTAGAGGCGCCTGTATCTTTGATTTTATCAAAGAACTATAGTTCATTTCCTGAAAACTAAAGCATTGAAGATGATAGAAAAACAAGATTGGTATTGTCTCCCAAGATTAAGATGAACTTATACGGGCTATTTATCCTTTTTCGTTAAAAGCACATACGTGTATCTTTGATTCTTACAAGTTGTCTTGCTTAGCCAATATTATTATTTCAATGCCAATCCTTTAACCGCAACTTCACTTGACAAGTTATGAACAAAAATCCTAATGTTGGCTCCACATGCCACTTTAAGGGCATTTATATGTATATTTACAGTCTTCATTGATACTATAAATACTATTTATTAATACCTTTAATTTATATTTTAGACAGTTTGAATATTGTTATAGTTATCAAAATTATTTCTAGTTCTACCAGAGCGACGACAACCGTATAGCATTGTAGCAGTCAGATGACTTTCCAAAGGACAATATACAAAAAGACTGATTAATTATAAAAAAAGTGATACATCAAATAAAGCAAACTATCCACTTTGATTGATTAATTGATTGTTTGGTGTTTTATGCCGCGCTCAAGATTATTTAAATCAGATGGCGGCGTTGCCAATTTTATTGTGGAAGGAAACCGGGCTCTATGCGCAAAAGAAACCCACGACCCTTCGGTGGTAACTTGCAAGCAACCCACATAGGTCGTTCGAGTGAAAGCCCAGTCCGAAAATTTTTCAATTTTTTGGGGGACTGAATGGGATTCACTATCCACTTTGAGTCTTGAATTTAGTGGAATAGACCTGGTCGTATTTTACCCGCACGGCAAATGAGCTTAATTTGCCGTAACGCGAAAAACCGATCATATCATTGGTGTACTTCGTTGACGGTGGTATCAATTGGCATTCATATGTGATGTTGAGATCTTAGACGTCTACTGTACGTTAAATACCAGCCAATCAAGATAGCTTTATACGGTACAAAGACAAAAAATCGCTTTGATGGTTCTCATGAGACAAAGATGTTCGGTTTATTAGCAACCTTAGACATGAGCTTAAATAAGTGCCAGCTCAATCAAAAAACGCATGAATGTTTAATGAAGATGTGGGAGGAGGTTGAAATAATGATTTCCTTTTTTCTAGAAGACTCATATATCCCTTTCAGAAAACAGCAATTGACCGTTTGAATGGGTATCTGGGAATTTGGTTTAAGTTAATAGCAATACCCAATTAGCTAGCGTATGAAATAATTATTAAACACAAGACGCTGTAGTTGATAAATTAAAACAGATATTGACATATTGGCAAAGACAAGGAATTAAAATTGAATTATTCGTAGCTTTTCCGTCTTCTTGTGTAATCCAGTTCGAGAAATATTTTTTTTAACATTATTAACGTTTAATAAATTTAACTAAAGGATTGAGATAAATGTTTTGTGACATCTGGAAAATATCTTTAACAGTTTTAAACTAGAAGACTCGTCATGCTAACGGATGAGAAGTATACCACCCCCACCCCCGTCGTACATTGAGTTCATCGAATTAGTTCCAGTTAGGCGAGTTTACATAAAATACACGATAATTAAAGAATATCTGAAACAAATGTCTTGAAATTATGTTGAGAAAAACGACCTATTTACCCTCATAGGTGGCGACACCTGCAGTCACACATGACCCCAAAACAATCCCAAGTGAGGCCCTATGGTATAGAAGTTATATATAAAATTTAATAAAAAAATAAAGGATTTGTTTTCAAGTTATACTCCGGAAACGATTGTGTTAAGGACGACGGTCACAGATGGCGCCACCTTCAGTCACAAAAAGCCTAAAACATTCCCAACTGAGGTCTCAGGGAGAGAGAAACAACAGATTCTGGTAAAAATCGAAGTAGAAGTTTTCAAGTTGATATAAACGGACTGTCATAGATGGCACTATTTTAAGTCGCACATGACCCATAAAAAATCCCATGCGAGGGTCCTGGTGTAGAAGCTATACCGGTATACAAAAGTCTAATAGACATACACTAATTAAACTCATACATTCATTTTGCCAATAGCCGCTCTTGTTTGCGGGGCCCGTGAAACATTTTGCTTTTGTTCTTTCGGTTCTCGGTAAATATCAACTCATGGTTTGTATTTTCTTCAACATGGTCCGCTGAGTTCGCTTGTAATCGGCTCCATCATATTCTCTAAATATGTCTTAACGTTTTCGATGTTTAGTAAATTATAAGTCATGATACTTTTCAGAAACAGAAAAGTGGATATGTATGCGGCTCAATCTTACTAATGCATTATTTTTAACAGTTATCATCTTGAACAGTTCTTAATCGAACCAATGAACATTAGTATGAATGAAATAAGTTCCATTTTTCTTGTTGTTGTTTTTTGTCAAATAGCAACATCTCCAAAAATTATGTTCTTGGGAAAGAATTAACAATATGGCTCCCTTCACCAATGTTTATGTGTTAAATCTAAACATAATTGCACTACAAATATAAAACACTGCTGTTATTGGGTTTTTTACGATCCGTTTCTTTTTTTTCTAATTGAGACTCATTCCCTGCCTTAATTGTAACAATACCCTGGTCATATGTAATTATATAAAGCAATTTTGATGACTAAATATCTATCCATCTACCTATAAATCAACATTACCACTTCCCCATTTGTACGCTTTTGTCTTTGGTATACTTAATTTGTCGTCGTTATGGGACTTTTAGGAATCTATCCTGGGAAAGCTGTACTTCTTTGCCTGGCATTCCGTTGAAGTGATGGGTTAATGTAAAAAACGGAAACGGTAATAGCCTTTTAGAAGAAGCGATTTTAACTAGATTGGAGTTGATCGATCTTTCTTCAAGGTGCTATTGAAACTGAACATTTCGACACGGCTGAAAGAAAAATGAAATGTGTTAAGCAAATCTAGAAGTTCAATGGGCAATTTCCTGGAATACAATAATGCTTTAGCCATCTATTGGTAAAAAACTTCCAGCTGGAAACTCTGAAACCTGAGATCTGTTATTTAGATGGGGATTCGAATTTGTACGAAGGATTCCAGATAGCTTATTCTGTATAAAAAATATTAAAGGCGCTTGTATCATTATATTTTAGCTGACATTCCGGTGAAATCGTGAGTTAATGTAAAAACGGAAAAGGTGATAAACTTCTAGAAGAAACGACTTTAACTAGATTGGAGTTGATTGATCATACTGAAGGTCTTTAGGAGTCTATTCAGAGTGAACATTTCGACACGGATGTGGAAAAAGTACATGTGGTTAAGTGAATTTGGAAGTTCAATGGCCTATTTTCTCAGACAATGATGATTTAGCCCCCTCGTGGCTAAAATACTTTGCTAACTGTAAGTTCTGGAGATTTAAGATCAATCATTTAAACAGAGCAGTGGGAACTAGCAGCATGGAATAAATACATTTCCAAACTGATTCTGAAGCTAAAATAGAACTATAAACACTCTATTTACTCAATATATGATTTTAGAGGTGTTTTTATCTTAATTTTATCAGATTTTAGAGGCGTCTGTATCTTAATTTTATCAGATTTTAGAGGCGTCTGTATCTTGATTTTATCAGATTTCATAGGCGTCTGAATCCTGATTTTATCAGATTTTAGAGGCGTCTGTATCTTGATTTTATCAGATTTTAGAGGCGTCTGTGTCTTAATTTATCAGATTTTAGAGGCGTCTGTATCTTGAATTTATCCGATTTAAGAGGCGTCTGAATCCTGATTTTATCAGATTTTAGGGGCGTCTGTATCTTGATTTTATCAGATTTTAGAGGCGTCTGAATCCTGATTTCATCAGATTTTAGAGGCGTCTGTATCTTGATTTTATCAGATGCTAGAGGCGTCTGTGTCCTAATTTTATCAGATTTCAGAGGCGTCTGTATCTTGATTTTATCAGATTTTAGAGGCGTCTGAATCCTGATTTTATCAGATTTTAGAGGCGTCTGTGTCTTTATTTTATCAGATTTTAGAGGCGTCTGTATCTTGATTTTATCAGATTTTAGAGGCGTCTGAATCCTGATTTTATCAGATTTTAGAGGCGTCTGAATCCTGATTTTATCAGATTTTAGAAGCTTCTGAATCCTGATTTTATCAGATTTTAGAGGCGTCTGAATCCTGATTTTATCAGATTTTAGAGGCGTCTGTATCTTGATTTTATCAGATTTTAGAGGCGCCTGTATCTTTGATTTTATCAAAGAACTATAGTTCATTTCCTGAAAACTAAAGCATTGAAGATGATAGAAAAACAAGATTGGTATTGTCTCCCAAGATTAAGATGAACTTATACGGGCTATTTATCCTTTTTCGTTAAAAGCACATACGTGTATCTTTGATTCTTACAAGTTGTCTTGCTTAGCCAATATTATTATTTCAATGCCAATCCTAAGGACAATATACAAAAAGACTGATTTATTATAAAAAAAGTGATACATCAAATAAAGCAAACTATCCACTTTGATTGATTAATTGATTGTTTGGTGTTTTATGCCGCGCTCAAGATTATTTAAATCAGATGGCGGCGTTGCCAATTTTATTGTGGTAGGAAACCGGGCTCTATGCGCAAAAGAAACCCACGACCCTTCGGTGGTAACTTGCAAGCAACCCACATAGGTCGTTCGAGTGAAAGCCCAGTCCGAAAATTTTTCAATTTTTTGGGGGATTGAATGGGATTCACTATCCACTTTGAGTCTTGAATTTAGTGGAATAGACCTGGTCGTATTTTACCCGCACGGCAAATGAGCTTAATTTGCCGTAACGCGAAAAACCGATCATATCATTGGTGTACTTCGTTGACGGTGGTATCAATTGACATTCATATGTGATGTTGAGATCTTAGACGTCTACTGTACGTTAAATACCAGCCAATCAAGATAGCTTTATACGGTACAAAGACAAAAAAATCGCTTTGATGGTTCTCATGAGACAAAGATGTTCGGTTTATTAGCAACCTTAGACATGAGCTTAAATAAGTGCCAGCTCAATCAAAAAACGCATGAATGTTTAATGAAGATGTGGGAGGAGGTTGAAATAATGATTTCCTTTTTTCTAGAAGACTCATATATCCCTTTCAGAAAACAGCAATCGACCGTTTGAATGGGTATCTGGGAATTTGGTTTAAGTTAATAGCAATACCCAATTAGCTAGCGTATGAAATAATTATTAAACACAAGACGCTGTAGTTGATAAATTAAAACAGATATTGACATATTGGCAAAGACAAGGAATTAAAATTGAATTATTCGTAGCTTTTCCGTCTTCTTGTGTAATCCAGTTCGATAAATATTTTTTTTAACGTTATTAACGTTTAATAAATTTAACTAAAGGATTGAGATAAATGTTTTGTGACATCTGGAAAATATCTTTAACAGTTTTAAACTAGAAGACTCGTCATGCTAACGGATGAGAAGTATACCACCCCCACCCCCGTCGTACATTGAGTTCATCGAATTAGTTCCAGTTAGGCGAGTTTACATAAAATACACGATAATTAAAGAATATCTGAAACAAATGTCTTGAAATTATGTTGAGAAAAACGACCTATTTACCCTCATAGGTGGCGACACCTGCAGTCACACATGACCCCAAAACAATCCCAAGTGAGGCCCTATGGTATAGAAGTTATATATAAAATTTAATAAAAAAATAAAGGATTTGTTTTCAAGTTATACTCCGGAAACGATTGTGTTAAGGACGACGGTCACAGATGGCGCCACCTTCAGTCACAAAAAAGCCTAAAACATTCCCAACTGAGGTCTCAGGGAGAGAGAAACAACAGATTCTGGTAAAAATCGAAGTAGAAGTTTTCAAGTTGATATAAACGGACTGTCATAGATGGCACTATTTTAAGTCGCACATGACCCATAAAAAATCCCATGCGAGGGTCCTGGTGTAGAAGCTATACCGGTATACAAAAGTCTAATAGACATACACTAATTAAACTCATACATTCATTTTGCCAATAGCCGCTCTTGTTTGCGGGGCCCGTGAAACATTTTGCTTTTGTTCTTTCGGTTCTCGGTAAATATCAACTCATGGTTTGTATTTTCTTCAACATGGTCCGCTGAGTTCGCTTGTAATCGGCTCCATCATATTCTCTAAATATGTCTTAACGTTTTCGATGTTTAGTAAATTATAAGTCATGATACTTTTCAGAAACAGAAAAGTGGATATGTATACGGCTCAATCTTACTAATGCATTATTTTTAACAGTTATCATCTTGAACAGTTCTTAATCGAACCAATGAACATTAGTATGAATGAAATAAGTTCCATTTTTCTTGTTGTTGTTTTTTGTCAAATAGCAACATCTCCAAAAATTATGTTCTTGGGAAAGAATTAACAATATGGCTCCCTTCACCAATGTTTATGTGTTAAATCTAAACATAATTGCACTACAAATATAAAACACTGCTGTTATTGGGTTTTTTACGATCCGTTTCTTTTTTTTCTAATTGAGACTCATTCCCTGCCTTAATTGTAACAATACCCTGGTCATATGTAATTATATAAAGCAATTTTGATGACTAAATATCTATCCATCTACCTATAAATCAACATTACCACTTCCCCATTTGTACGCTTTTGTCTTTGGTATACTTAATTTGTCGTCGTTATGGGACTTTTAGGAATCTATCCTGGGAAAGCTGTACTTCTTTGCCTGGCATTCCGTTGAAGTGATGGGTTAATGTAAAAAACGGAAACGGTAATAGCCTTTTAGAAGAAGCGATTTTAACTAGATTGGAGTTGATCGATCTTTCTTCAAGGTGCTATTGAAACTGAACATTTCGACACGGCTGAAAGAAAAATGAAATGTGTTAAGCAAATCTAGAAGTTCAATGGGCAATTTCATGGAATACAATAATGCTTTAGCCATCTATTGGTAAAAAACTTCCAGCTGGAAACTCTGAAACCTGAGATCTGTTATTTAGATGGAGATTCGAATTTGTACGAAGGATTCCAGATAGCTTATTCTGTATAAAAAATATTAAAGGCGCTTGTATCATTATATTTTAGCTGACATTCCGGTGAAATCGTGAGTTAATGTAAAAACGGAAAAGGTGATAAACTTCTAGAAGAAACGACTTTAACTAGATTGGAGTTGATTGATCATACTGAAGGTCTTTAGGAGTCTATTCAGAGTGAACATTTCGACACGGATGTGGAAAAAGTACATGTGGTTAAGTGAATTTGGAAGTTCAATGGCCTATTTTCTCAGACAATGATGATTTAGCCCCCTCGTGGCTAAAAGATTTTGCTAACTGTAAGTTCTGGAGATTTAAGATCAATCATTTAAACAGAGCAGTGGGAACTAGCAGCATGGAATAAATATATTTCCAAACTGATTCTGAAGCTAAAATAGAACTATAAACACTCTATTTACTCAATATATGATTTTAGAGGTGTTTTTATCTTAATTTTATCAGATTTTAGAGGCGTCTGTATCTTAATTTTATCAGATTTTAGAGGCGTCTGTATCTTGATTTTATCAGATTTCATAGGCGTCTGAATCCTGATTTTATCAGATTTTAGAGGCGTCTGTATCTTGATTTTATCAGATTTTAGAGGCGTCTGTGTCTTAATTTATCAGATTTTAGAGGCGTCTGTATCTTGAATTTATCAGATTTAAGAGGCGTCTGAATCCTGATTTTATCAGATTTTAGGGGCGTCTGTATCTTGATTTTATCAGATTTTAGAGGCGTCTGAATCCTGATTTTATCAGATTTTAGAGGCGTCTGTATCTTGATTTTATCAGATGCTAGAGGCGTCTGTGTCCTAATTTTATCAGATTTCAGAGGCGTCTGTATCTTGTTTTATCAGATTTTAGAGGCGTCTGAATCCTGATTTTATCAGATTTTAGAGGCGTCTGTGTCTTTATTTTATCAGATTTTAGAGGCGTCTGTATCTTGATTTTATCAGATTTTAGAGGCGTCTGAATCCTGATTTTATCAGATTTTAGAGGCGTCTGAATCCTGATTTTATCAGATTTTAGAAGCTTCTGAATCCTGATTTTATCAGATTTTAGAGGCGTCTGAATCCTGATTTTATCAGATTTTAGAGGCGCCTGTATCTTTGATTTTATCAAAGAACTATAGTTCATTTCCTGAAAACTAAAGCATTGAAGATGATAGAAAAACAAGATTGGTATTGTCTCCCAAGATTAAGATGAACTTATACGGGCTATTTATCCTTTTTCGTTAAAAGCACATACGTGTATCTTTGATTCTTACAAGTTGTCTTGCTTAGCCAATATTATTATTTCAATGCCAATCCTTAACCGCAACTTCACTTGACAAGTTATGAACAAAAATCCTAATGTTGGCTCCCCATGCCACTTTAAGGGCATTTATATGTATATTTACAGTCTTCATTGATACTATAAATACTATTTATTAATACCTTTAATTTATATTTTAGACAGTTTGAATATTGTTATAGTTATCAAAATTATTTCTAGTTCTACCAGAGCGACGACAACCGTATAGCATTGTAGCAGTCAGATGACTTTCCAAAGGACAATATACAAAAAGACTGATTAATTATAAAAAAGTGATACATCAAATAAAGCAAACTATCCACTTTGATTGATTAATTGATTGTTTGGTGTTTTATGCCGCGCTCAAGATTATTTAAATCAGATGGCGGCGTTGCCAATTTTATTGTGGAAGGAAACCGGGCTCTATGCGCGGAGGAAACCCACGACCCTTCGGTGGTAACTTGCAAGCAACCCACATAGGTCGTTCGAGTGAAAGCCCAGTCCGAAAATTTTTCAATTTTTTGGGGGACTGAATGGGATTCACTATCCACTTTGAGTCTTGAATTTAGTGGAATAGACCTGGTCGTATTTTACCCGCACGGCAAATGAGCTTAATTTGCCGTAACGCGAAAAACCGATCATATCATTGGTGTACTTCGTTGACGGTGGTATCAATTGGCATTCATATGTGATGTTGAGATCTTAGACGTCTACTGTACGTTAAATACCAGCCAATCAAGATAGCTTTATACGGTACAAAGACAAAAAATCGCTTTGATGGTTCTCATGAGACAAAGATGTTCGGTTTATTAGCAACCTTAGACATGAGCTTAAATAAGTGCCAGCTCAATCAAAAAACGCATGAATGTTTAATGAAGATGTGGGAGGAGGTTGAAATAATGATTTCCTTTTTTCTAGAAGACTCATATATCCCTTTCAGAAAACAGCAATTGACCGTTTGAATGGGTATCTGGGAATTTGGTTTAAGTTAATAGCAATACCCAATTAGCTAGCGTATGAAATAATTATTAAACACAAGACGCTGTAGTTGATAAATTAAAACAGATATTGACATATTGGCAAAGACAAGGAATTAAAATTGAATTATTCGTAGCTTTTCCGTCTTCTTGTGTAATCCAGTTCGAGAAATATTTTTTTTAACATTATTAACGTTTAATAAATTTAACTAAAGGATTGAGATAAATGTTTTGTGACATCTGGAAAATATCTTTAACAGTTTTAAACTAGAAGACTCGTCATGCTAACGGATGAGAAGTATACCACCCCCACCCCCGTCGTACATTGAGTTCATCGAATTAGTTCCAGTTAGGCGAGTTTACATAAAATACACGATAATTAAAGAATATCTGAAACAAATGTCTTGAAATTATGTTGAGAAAAACGACCTATTTACCCTCATAGGTGGCGACACCTGCAGTCACACATGACCCCAAAACAATCCCAAGTGAGGCCCTATGGTATAGAAGTTATATATAAAATTTAATAAAAAAATAAAGGATTTGTTTTCAAGTTATACTCCGGAAACGATTGTGTTAAGGACGACGGTCACAGATGGCGCCACCTTCAGTCACAAAAAAGCCTAAAACATTCCCAACTGAGGTCTCAGGGAGAGAGAAACAACAGATTCTGGTAAAAATCGAAGTAGAAGTTTTCAAGTTGATATAAACGGAGTGTCATAGATGGCACTATTTTAAGTCGCACATGACCCATAAAAAAATCCCATGCGAGGGTCCTGGTGTAGAAGCTATACCGGTATACAAAACGATTTGATATTAAAACGGGCAAATTATCTGCTATTGATCTAACGCTATGTTCCCCTTCTATAAGTGCCTTTTCATCTTGGTATGTAGATTTGGTTTCTCCATGTGGAAGCGACCACTACCCTATTCACGTTGAGTTTGGGTTTTCTCCACTTAACAGCAAACTTGGCAGCCCCCCACGGTTCAACACAAAAAAGGCAAACTGGCAGCAATATAACAGAGCATGTGAAGGTTTTTTTAATGAAAATTTATTCAATGACGATATCAATATCTTCAGTGATAACATAGTAGAAGCTTTCAATAATGCCGCTAAAACGGCTATTCCTCAAACTTCGGGACGCCTTTTTAATAAGACCCCCGTTCCCTGGTGGACCAATGAATGTTCTCGTGTGATTAAGGAGCGAAAAAAGGCAAAAAATCGAGCTAGCCGCACTTGTCTATACTCTGATATTTTACATTACAAAAAATGTAAGGCTATTGCTCAGCGAGTAATAAAAAACACACAAAAAACACACTGGCGTGCATTTTGTTCTAACCTAAACAGTAAGAGTTCAATAAAATCTGTATGGACACAAGTCAAAGCAATAAGTGGTAAACGTAAACCAAAAGAAACTGCTACCATTGTATCAAATGGAGTTCAGAACGTAACAAACATAGAAAAATGTAATGCACTCGTGGAAAGCTTCGCCAAGGTGTCCAGTTCAAATAATTATTCTCCACGCTTTCTTGCTCACAAAGAAAAAATGGAAAACCGTTCTGATTTCAGCACTATTTTATTTGACGAAATGCCTATTAATGAAGATTTTTCCTTAAATGAATTAAAGCAAGCCCTTAATCATACAAAAGATTCAAGTCCTGGAGAAGATGGCATTTCATACTCTATGATGTCACATCTTCCTGACCAATGTTTAAATGTTCTATTAGTATTTTTCAATACTGTCTGGTCAAGAATGCAGTTCCCCAAATCTTGGTGTAAATCTATAATTATACCTGTGGCTAAAGTTGGAAAGGACCCCTCAGAACCCTCCTCTTACAGGCCTATAGCTCTAACATCCAATCTGTGCAAAACTATGGAAAAAATGATAAATTCTCGACTTCTGTGGTTTCTTAATAAAAACAACTTGATGTCACCATACCAAAGTGGGTTCCGCAGTAATAGAGCTACAACTGATCACATTGTTACACTAGAGACTTCCGTTCGCCGGGCCTTGATAAATAAAGAGTATCTCCTCTCATTTTTTCTAGATATTGAAAAGGCATATGATATGCTTTGGAGACATGGGGTATTGATTAAAATGCAAAGTTTTGGTATTGGAGGCAAAATGTTAGCGTGGGTCAGAGAGTTTTTGTCAAATCGTGTAATTCGGGTTAGAATTGGCACGGAGGTATCTAGACCTATACAAGTTGAAAATGGTACGCCCCAGGGCAGTGTCTTGTCACCGACCTTATTCAATTTAGCAATCAACGACTTACCATCTTGTCTAAATCCTAGTCTAGGATGCACACTTTTTGCTGACGATTTAGCAGTTTGGGTTAGTTGTAGAGATTTGAGCTTGGTGAAGCGAGTATTACAGAGGGCGCTTGATGATGTCATCGATTGGAGTCACCGCTGGGGTTTCAAATTCTCAGACAGTAAATCCGAAGGTGTTCTCTTTACTAGAAGAAATCCGAAGGTGTCTCTTGACTTAAGCTTGAATGGAAATCCCCTTAGGATATCCAAGTCTTTCAAATTTTTGGGTGTTATATTTGACAAGAAGTTGACATGGAGTGAACACATAGGTATGGTGGTCAATAAATGCCAAAAGGTTTTAAACCTAATGCGGTCTGTATCTGGAAAATCTTGGGGTGCTGACAAAGTTTGCCTCAAACGAATTTACACTGCTTTAATTAGATCTCGTCTTGGCCACGCATGCGAAGTATACGACTCAGCGTCCCCAACTAACAAGTCTAAGCTGGACAGTATTCAGTGTGCTGCCTTGCGACTATGCACTGGCGCTTTGAAAACTACGCCATTAAACACATTACAGGTAATGTGCAACGAATGGCCTTTATATATTCGAAGAAAATGGCGTACCTTGAAATTCAGCATTAAAGTCAATTCATGTAAAGATAATCCTGTCAAGTTGTTGTTCCAACCTTCAGTGTATGATACGCTTTTCGATCGGAATAGCAACGGCGCCCTTCCCTTTGATGTGCGTTTGAGATATACATGTGAAGAACTAGGTATCGTCCACCCCGTGGTTCATTTAATGTCTCCCCCTCCAACCCCACCATGGCACCTCTCTCAACCTACTATTTCTTTTGAATTAAACAAAAGAGTTAAGAAGTCAGACGATCTTAATCTTATCAGACTATGCGTAGATGATTGGTTAACTACGGAGTGGGCGGACTACCTCTGTGTGTACACGGATGCCTCTAAATGCCCTGATTCTGGTAGAACATCTGCAGCTTTCTGTGTACCTGAGCTAAAATATAGCGAAAAGTTTTGATTGTCAAACAACATATCTGTATTTAAGGCTGAGTTAGTAGCAATTTTAATGGCATTAAATTTTTACTAGAGTATAGACCTCTGCATGTGGTCATTTTTAGTGATTCTTAGAGCTCCTTACAAGCCATTACTAATTATTCCTGGAGTAAATCACCATCTGTCATATTTGAAATATTACATTGTTATACATCGCTATTGTACGGAGGTATAAGTGTCTTCCTTGAATGGATTCCCGGTCATTCCGATGTCAGTGGTAACGAACAAGCTGATTATTTAGCAAAACAGGCTCTTGCTTTCGATGAAGTATCTTTATCTTTAAACTTATCTCCATCTGAATGTAACTCCTTGATTATACCCCGATTCCATAAACTCTGGCAATCACATTGGGAATCCTCAGAGAAAGGCCGCTTCTACTTCCAATTCCAACCAAATATTAATTTTAGTGAGATAAGGTTTTCCAGTCGTCGATCTGAAGTTCTTGTTCACCAACTGCTATCTGGTCATATTTGTGTAAATTCTTACCTCCATCGTTTTAACCGTCATGACTCCGGTTTGTGTGATCACTGTAAAGCACATGATTCTATTCAACACTTTTTAATTCATTGTAACAAGTATGATATGCAAAGACAAATTTTACAGACTACCCTTAAAAGGCTGGGTATTTCCCACTTCTCTTTAGAAGCTGTTCTGAACCCACCAAGGGATAGAAACAAAGTATTCCAAGCAGTTGCTAATTTCTTAGCGACTTGTAAACGTTTTTAACCTTGCCCCATGTCTTACGTTGGACTTTTTACTAAGTATTCTCGTTATTTTTAAATAAGCACTAATTGTAAAATCAATTCCAGTTGACATGCAGGCTTATGGTAAAACTGTTCAGTAAAGTCATGTTTTTTATGTGCATGTAGCCCTCTCTGTATGTAATTTTTTTTTTTTTTTTTTTTTTATCACACTTTTTATTTTATTTTTTTTTATTTTTATCACACTTTTTATGGTAGTTTTTTTTATTAAAGTTAAATGTCTACGATAGTTTATATAGCCTTGGCGCACATCATTCATTGAATGGAGACGCCATCAAACTAATATCAGTCAGTCAGTCAGCCGGTATACAAAATTCTAATAGACATACACTAATTAAACTCATACATTCATTTTGCCAATAGCCGCTCTTGTTTGCGGGGCCCGTGAAACATTTTGCTTTTGTTCTTTCGGTTCTCGGTAAATATCAACTCATGGTTTGTATTTTCTTCAACATGGTCCGCTGAGTTCGCTTGTAATCGGCTCCATCATATTCTCTAAATATGTCTTAACGTTTTCGATGTTTAGTAAATTATAAGTCATGATACTTTTCAGAAACAGAAAAGTGGATATGTATACGGCTCAATCTTACTAATGCATTATTTTTAACAGTTATCATCTTGAACAGTTCTTAATCGAACCAATGAACATTAGTATGAATGAAATAAGTTCCATTTTTCTTGTTGTTGTTTTTTGTCAAATAGCAACATCTCCAAAAATTATGTTCTTGGGAAAGAATTAACAATATGGCTCCCTTCACCAATGTTTATGTGTTAAATCTAAACATAATTGCACTACAAATATAAAACACTGCTGTTATTGGGTTTTTTACGATCCGTTTCTTTTTTTCTAATTGAGACTCATTCCCTGCCTTAATTGTAACAATACCCTGGTCATATGTAATTATATAAAGCAATTTTGATGACTAAATATCTATCCATCTACCTATAAATCAACATTACCACTTCCCCATTTGTACGCTTTTGTCTTTGGTATACTTAATTTGTCGTCGTTATGGGACTTTTAGGAATCTATCCTGGGAAAGCTGTACTTCTTTGCCTGGCATTCCGTTGAAGTGATGGGTTAATGTAAAAAACGGAAACGGTAATAGCCTTTTAGAAGAAGCGATTTTAACTAGATTGGAGTTGATCGATCTTTCTTCAAGGTGCTATTGAAACTGAACATTTCGACACGGCTGAAAGAAAAATGAAATGTGTTAAGCAAATCTAGAAGTTCAATGGGCAATTTCCTGGAATACAATAATGCTTTAGCCATCTATTGGTAAAAAACTTCCAGCTGGAAACTCTGAAACCTGAGATCTGTTATTTAGATGGAGATTCGAATTTGTACGAAGGATTCCAGATAGCTTATTCTGTATAAAAAATATTAAAGGCGCTTGTATCATTATATTTTAGCTGACATTCCGGTGAAATCGTGGGTTAATGTAAAAACGGAAAAGGTGATAAAGTTCTAGAAGAAACGACTTTAACTAGATTGGAGTTGATTGATCATACTAAAGGTCTTTAGAAGTCTATTCAGAGTGAACATTTCGACACGGATGTGGAAAAAGTACATGTGGTTAAGTGAATTTGGAAGTTCAATGGCCCATTTTCTCAGACAATGATGATTTAGCCCTCTCGTGGCTAAAATACTTTGCTACGGTGAGTTCTGGAGATTTAAGATTAATGATTTAAACAGAGCAGTGGGAACAAGCAGCATTGAGTAAATACATTTCCAAACTGATTTTGAAGCTAAAATAGAACTATAAACACTCTATCTACTCAATATACGATTTTAGAGGGTTTGTATCTTGATTTTATCAAATTTTAGAGGCGTCTGAATCCTGATTTTATCAGATTTTATAGGCGTCTATATCTTGATTTTATCAGATTTTAGAGGCGTCTGAATCCTGATTTTATCAGATTTTAGAGGCGTCTGTATCTTGACTTTATCAGATTTTAGAGGCGTCTGAATCCTGATTTTATCAGATTTTAGAGGCGTCTGTGTCTTTATTTTATCAGATTTTAGAGGCGTCTGTATCTTGATTTTATCAGATTTTAGAGGCGTCTGTATCTTGATTTTATCAGATTTTAGAGGCGCCTGAATCCTAATTTTATCAGATTTTAGAGGCGTCTGTATCTTGATTTTATAAGATTTAAGAGGCGCCTGTATCTTGATTTTATAAGATTTAAGAGGCGCCTGTATCTTTGATTTTATCAAAGAACCATAGTTTATTTCCTGAAAATTCTAAAATAACTTTATTATAACTTCTTTAAACTTAACACCTTTCTTTCTGTGGAAAATGTCACGTGAATTCGAAGTAAGGAAGCAAACTTCTTCAAATGATACCATTGTGTAACGAAACGATGCATTAAACTCTATATTTATACAATTATATATGGTTTATATCCACATCACGGATGTACTTAGATATTAAATAGACTGTGTATGAGTGGATTGTACTTTTGCTATTAAGAATTCTATGTTCTACAGTTATAACTGACACAAATTAACATTGGCATTTTTATCAGAGTCTGTATTATTTCCTACCGGACGCTGACACAGGTATTTTAATGAATCGTACGGAAATGCACTAGTGTCGGACAAGGTGATTCAAACTCGAGTACGTTTGCTGAAACGAGGTAGGTATTAACAATCATGGTTAATACCAGGATTTTACAAGAGTACTTAAGTGGCATGAGCTGCCAAAATTCACACTTTTTTTCTGATATAATTTCTGATCGTCACGACAGTAAGAGGCTTTGAAGATCATCATAAAACTAAATGATTGGCGTTGGAATGAGGAAAATCCGTACAGTATGTGGCCTGTACGAAATACATGTACATATCATATACCTGCTTGATAAATCATGTTATACTATAGCACATGTTCATATCATATACCTGCTTAATAAATCATGTTATACTATAGCACATGTTCATATCATATACCTGCTTGATAAATCATGTTTTTCTGTAACACAGATATAAAACAACGTAAATATGTCGGTCGGTCGCAAAGAAAATTTAGTAAAGCTTGGTTTCATACATAACAAACTATGATTCCACTTTTGATTGATTGATTGATGTTTTACTCCGCATTCTAGATTATTTAACTTATATGGCGGCGTTACCAGGTTTAGTGTGGGAGGAAACCACAGAGGAAACACCCGACCTTCGATGAGTACCTGGCATATCTTCCACATTTGGCGATAAAATGAAAATCTACTAAGAAATTGTTCAATTTGTATTTGGTCTGAGTTGGATTTGATTGATTGATCGTTTATGCCGGACTGAAGATTATTTCACTTATATGGCGGCGTTGCCAGGTTTATTGTGAGAGGAAACTTGGCTCCATGCCCAGAGGATACCCACGACGATGGCAACTATCCCATATAGGTCGTTCGAGTGAAAACCCAGTCCGAACATTTTCCAATTTTTTTTGACTGAGTGGGATTCGAACCCGCGACCCATTGGTAGAAGGCTGTTCGGATTGAACGTCCAACGCTCTACCTGCCTATAGATGAGATATGCGTTAGGTTGAGAAAACGTTGAAAAAGCCAAAACCTCAACTTACTATCTTCACCTTATTCTCAACTTACTAAGTTATTTTTTTTTTGAGCCACCGGATACATAATTTGTTTTACACGTATATTCGTTTTAGTCGTAGGCGAAATTCCTTGATGTCATGCAACATGGCATGCAATCATTTGATTTATCTCGTTGGCACAAATTCAATTCAACTCTTTCAATCGTAAAAATCAGCCAATCCTGATCGAAACTAAAAGAAGGGCGCAGTTTTCGTTGACTGAAGAAATAGACAGATAAGGATTTAACATTCTATTCCATTACGAGATTTACGAGATAGTTTTCGATTTTGGTCCCAATCACACGTGTTATTTATTTATATTGATCTTTATTTAGGCAGTGCATCATTAAAAAACACCTGTTCATAACATACACATGCTTAATAAATCATGTTATCCTGTAACCAAGGTATAAACTGCCGTAAATGAGTCGGTCCGTCGCAAAGAAAATTTAGTAAAGCTTGATAATAACAAACAATGATTTACTCCGCAAACTAGATTATCTAACTTATATGGTGGTGGTACCAGGTTTAGTGTGGGAGGAAACCGGATTCTTTGACCAGAGGAAACACCCGACCCTCGGCGAGTACCTGGCAAATCTTCCTCATACGGCGATCGAGTGAAAATCCACTAAGAAATTGTTCAATTTGTATTTGGTCTGAGTGGGATTTGATTGATTGATGTTTTACGCCGAACTGAAGATTATTTCACTTATACGGCGGTCTTTCCAGGTTTAGTGGTAGCGGAACGGGGCTTATTGCCCAGCAGAAAGCCCCGACTTTCGGCGAGTTCCTGGCAACTCTTCCACATACGGCGACGAAGTGAAAATCCACTCAGAATTGTTAGGTTTTTTTCTCAAGTTTTACGTGGTTGAGTGGGATTCGAACCCGCGCCCCATCGATGGAAGATCTGTGTGGGACTGCCGGACGATCACTCTTACTCACTGGACCACCGAGGTCCCCAGGTGGGATTTGAACCCGCGTCGGAATGACGGACTCTCACTCTAACCGACTGAGAAACAGAGTGAATCAGAAATATATCCTTTTATACTTTTTTGTACCAAATGTCGGTTTGCCCCAGAATGATATTAATACATCAACATCTGTGTCTTCTGATAAGTGTCTCTGGGGTAACAAGTTTCCTCATTTATATCAGCTTTCCGAGAGACATATTAGGCAGTGCTATTCTTCCCTATATAGAATTGCCAGTGGTGATATCCATATAGCAAAGGTGTTCTTTTAGATCACATCTGTATTTTTGTTTTAAATGCAGAATACGTATCCCCTGCATTACTTCTACATTCCACACCAGTTACAGTCATTACAACATGCACAATATATATGTGCAAGTTATTCGTTACGATTGGACCCTTGTACTAAGAATGAGCGCAAATCGCAATAGCTACTACCTCATAGGTAGCAATATTTACAGGCTGTATATGGCTTCTGTTGCTAAGAGGTTGTGAGCAACGATTTCATTTTTAGGGGAATGACAAAAGCTTTGTTTCCTTCCGTACTTAGGGTTTCATTCATAATGAGTAATATGATCGGCAAAATGATTTGATGTAACGCCTTTTTATCTTCAATCTTTAACCTTGCTTTTCAAAGATTATGCCAGGAGCCTGTTTCACAAAATGGCGTAGATTTATTTTTTGCGTAACTTTCGGAGCAACGTATCTCTACAGTATGGGTTGCCGGGGCAGTTACGTGAAAACTTACGCTACGCCGGTTTGTGAAACAGGCTCAATCTGTCTTCATCTGTTTACCGGAGATGTTAACCTTCTATTTAGCGTTACTCGCCGAAGGTCGGGGATTTCCATGGGGGCACAGAGCACGGTTTCCTGCCTGGCAACTCCGCCATATAGGTGAACTAATCTGCGGTGTAGAACATCAATCAATCGATCTTTTTAGCGTAGGCGAGTTTAAGGTGAAATGGGCCTGGTCAACTGAACTCGCTAAGGATTTTAATCCTTTTACTTTAAATGTGAACATACTGTTAACAACCAGTGCCCAGATATGGTTCGATATCAGCTCGTTTTAATCGCCAATATATGCAGCAGATGGAGATCAATTCAGAATAGAAACCCATTACAGTTCTGTGAACGAGACTGAGGTTTACATTTAAGTATTTACAATTCTAAGCAATTCACTAAAAAGTCTAGAAACGTGTTTCATAGATAATTGCACTCCACATTGTTTTATGAACTCTCGAGACTGTTCTGTGTGAAGAGGAAGAGCTGATATATGAGGATAAATAATGACCAGGTATAACTAACGGGAACGGTACTGATGAATAGTGCTTAACGGGTAATCGGTTAATCGTGATCGGTTCGGTGTTTGGTACCTATCGGTTAATAAAAACGCTATCGGGTATCCTAACCGTTGTTGTTTCCTAAGTAAAACCGTTCATATAATCGTCCGTTCTAATAGAATAAATTTCACACACGCTTCGCCATTTTCACGGTAACTGCGCACTTGATATGGTTCCCGAACTTGAAGATTCTCTCCGGAGGAGAACTCCGATTTCGAAAACCAGGATATCGGACGTACGCGATCATTTTATTTCTCAGTGTCAAATTCTCTCCGATATCAATGTGATTATGAAAGCGTTTTTTAACACGGCATTGCACTGAACTTGATATATTATTTATATATGCTACAATATAGATAACACCTTTAATCAAACGGATAAAAAACCTCTGGCGATAATAATTGTCTTGCTGTGGCTTCTTGTCTTTTCAATTATTACGAACAAAGATGTTAACTCAATGAGCACAAAAACATGTATATGAATATATCGACAGTATGCCGATAAACTTGAAAAGGTTAATTTGTATTGGTAAAAAAATACTTCTATTCAACACGAACAGGTATGTCGATGCTTAAAAGATAAGATCGAGTTCGTGTAATTATTTCAACAAACCAAATGGTTGTAATTAACCCAAAAGTCACATGACAAGGAAAACGTAAGGATGCTATCAAGGTTAATACGTATTTTTGTACTCCATTTAAACATACAAAGTGGTGTTTGCTTGTATAATGTCGAGATATATCTTATGCCATAAGATCATATTTCATAACAACGCGTCAGGGGCCTCCGTGGCTCAGTAGGTGGAGCGTTGGACGCTCAATCCAAACAGCCTTCCACCAATGGGTCACGGGTTCGAATCCCACTCAGTCCAAAAAATTGGAAAATTTTCTGACTGGGTTTTCACTCGAACGACCTATGTGGGATGGTTGCCAGTTACCAACGGAAGGTCGTGGGTTTCCTCCGGGCATTGAGCCCGGTTTCTTCCCACACTAAAACTGGCAACGCCGCCATATAAGTGAAATAATCTTGAGCGCAGCGTAAAACACCAAACAATCAATCATAACAACGCGTCAACACTCCAGTAATTGAATCATTTACAAAAGGGTCCTCTGAGTACCAAATAAACACAGAATATAACTAAACAAGACATCTAATACAAACATTCGGTCATCTTAAATGTATGTTTTTGTAAATGTTATTACAACGTATTTCCTAGTTAAATTGTGAATAGTGTACGTTGGTAAATTATTGATCCAGATATTTTAAAGCCCTTGTATGTCTTTCTGGTTTCCGACCGAGGGGAGCTTCCAAGAATTGCCAGTTTCAATAAGAACTGTAGCATAGCTAAACAATATACTTTCATTGTATTGTATTGTGTTGTATTATATTGTATTGTTTAGTCAGGCAAACGGGCAACAGGCAAAATGTTCAGTTACAAGTCTGATAACAGGTTTATTTAACAAGATGTAAATATGAATAAAAATTATAAACAGGTGAAAGCACATTAGTGTATACAAAATATATATATATATATTTAAAATATATATATAGATATGAATATTACTTATTAATATAATGATAATTTACAAATGTAGAAACAACCCAGTGAAGTTAAGATTTATACTCACATAGTAAACTAATTCAATTGATTTTTGTTTTACCATATGAATTTAGATTTTCGGTATATTACAATGGAACAATTTTTCGGAAATAAATATATATTTCTGAAGAATTGTTTGACTAGTTTCAATTCAATAGATTTATCTATTCAAGGAACTTGGGATAAAGTTGAACGAACATACCCAGACTCAAAGGCATTCTGTCTTCTAATCAGACATAAAGAACTGTCATTATCAGACGGATGTTAAATTGGCCGTTAAGGGACTGTTTGCCATGTGTCTATGGATGTTTTCCTGTCGATTCGTCTCCTTCATTCGGCTATAAAATATCGACTAAAGAGGAATGTCTCAATGAGAGATGGGTGCTCCCGTTGCTATTCATTTGTGCATCTAGCCTTCGGTCTTTAAAGCGAGATAAATCACAACCATATGTTTTAGTAATATACAATTACCTGGAGTTATATAATTGAAACCTGCTACTATGATCATCAGAAGACCATTGGATTAAAACATAAGTAAATATTGGTATTCACATGAAATTATAACACGTTTGTCAAGATTGATGGATTGATGTTTTTCGGCACACTCAAGATTATTTGACTAGTATAGTTATAACAGGTGGCTCCAGAAATGGCTACTTAATTTAAGTTTTAATAACTTGGAAAATTTGAAGGATATCAAAACAAAAATGTGCACAATTTATTGAACACTGAAGAACTATAAAACATATCATAAGTTTACGTTAAATAGCTTTTATTCGGTTAAAATTTGAAAAAGCGTGGTCCAAAAATTGGATGCTTAAGACTTAAGTTTTCAGTTCCCTAGTGTTCCCTCTTTCACATAGATTTTTAAGACGATTGAGGCGCTAGTGTTCGGCCAATGCTTACGGCAGAGGTTACCCCGACAAACTGCGTAAAGGAAAAGTATTTAATACAGTTTGCAAATGTTTGTGTTGATATCTCTCGAATAAGTCGAGTTATTCAAATAAGATTACTTGATAAACTTAGAAACAATGAGAAAAGTGTTGTAGAGAAATGCTATACCAGACTTTGACACACATTTACTGGCATGTCTTTAACTCTTTATAAACGAAACCGTTTGTCTTGGCACACACAAAATAAAACATTTTGTAACAGAAGAATAATATTAATAAGGGTTAGGGTTTAGGGTTAGAAGAAAACTAGGCTGAGTTTGTCAATCCTCTGTCGAAAAAGCTGTATTGTTCCTGTGAAATTTTTCAATGAAAATCTAGCCATTTTAGGGAAACCTGTGTGCTAAATTTAAGTTAAAGTATAATGTTTAGTTGTTTATATATTCAAGATGAAACTTTGGGACATTTTATTTTGAAATATAACTAAACCATTTTTGTTTGCATAGTTTGCACTATATGTTATTTAGTCGTGCGTTGACCTTAGGCAATAATCCCAATGTTTGTGCTTTGCTTAGCTTCTTCATCAATAAGATCAATAAGAGCTATGTTATCAGAGTAACCCTACGGAAGCTGGCAATACAGTTTTTCAGCATTCCCCATTCTGTTGGCGTTTATCAAATATTGCAATGCAAGACATGCAACTTTAGAAATCCCAACAATATATAGTTAGAAAAGGATAAAGTATGCACATTGTCGTTTCCATATCTTCTGAAATGGCAAAGTTAATGAAATTTGGTAGTTTAATTAGAATAGTACATGTACATCGTACCCATGTAAGTGCATTTGGTCAAAACTAGTGTCATGGTTTTCCGCGTAATTTACGATCCAGTGGTTCCATTACCACAGTTATCGACCAAAACAGACAGGCTTCCTCCTTCTGTTCCTTCAGTTGAAAAAGGAGGGAGTATTTTGGAATCTTATTCAGCTTATATTTGACTGTCAAATCTTTCAATGGCATTTAGAAGTTAAAAGGTCACAATAAGGTGAAGAATTATTTATGGATAACAACTTCTTGGTTTATTGGGTGACGCCGTTTCGATGCAGTTTTAAGTCAAATGACTTAGATAACGATGTAAGAACTACATCGAAACCCCGTCACCCAATAAACCAAGAAGTTGTTATCCATAAGTAATTCTTCACCTTATTATATTTGGCTGAATTAATGACGGGAAACAAGAAGCTTTCCCTGATCGTCGGAACCCACGATTTAAACTTACATCTCACGTAAAAGGTGAGAGTGTTGAGAATTTACGCCTGGGCATCCGAGGATGGTTTTCCTCAGCTTCTTAGTGAAATAAAGACCTTCTGAGCATGTCTTGTGGCGACAAGATTAAAGGAGGTTTCGAAGGGGGTGGGGGGGGATATTTTTCAATCTTTCTGAATATGTCCGCATTCGGCCTGACTACACAAGCGGGTCATTTAACAAAGATTCCACATTTAGCTGTGTAATATAGAGCATTTAGAAAATTGAATTTTGGTTTGAATATTTTTGAAAAGAAAGATGTACAAAGATATTAAAAATCGTCCGATATGCATCCTTTGTACTTAATCCTGAACAAACTGGATCTGATTTTTAAGTATATAAATATGTATGGCATTGGCTTAAATACATAAAGATGGTTATAAAAAATGAGGCGGCGTTAACGCCTACCCGCCCAGTCTCTCTTTTGGGTAATGGCACGACGTTACCCCCTCCTCTCCCGTTACCCTCACCTTCTCCTTCTATAGATAATGGCGTTAAATCCACTATCTTTATACCTTATAGATAATACGGTTTAACATTATCTCATTTTGATGTTGTAATAATAATTTATAGTTCGAGTGCGATTCTTGTTTGGATTTGCCGGGGATAAGTGCTATGGAAAAGGAGGGTTTCTTTACAGCCACTGCGGCGACCCAGTCCCATGAGAGGTGTTCGTTAAGAGCTTGATTGTCCATTACCACGACACCTCTGTACGTTTTAGGAGACACATATCACGTACACCCGATAAAACAAAGCTAAAGGTATGTTTTAAACTATGCCAAATACATTTTACCGCTTTAGATGAGACGTGGTAAAATATTTTAGGATCGACAAAATAAACTCGTTCATCTTATTTTCACAATGTCACGTTGGAAGACTATGTCCGAGAAAGGATTATACAACGAACTTTACTTCCAATCCATACTGATAAACTCGCTGCAAGTTTATAGGTACGGCAATATGATGAAATGATCTATAATGTTAACATATTGAAATGATCACTACAGGTTCATTTTATTTATAGAGAATATAATGATGGTTGAACAGCATTGCGACAAACTGGTGTTTATTATATTGTTAGTTATTAACATCAACCTCATTGTCAACCTAGCATACGCTTATAACAACATGACATATTAACTGTTTTTAAAAATAGTAAGGATTTCTGCGGTTTCCGCTTAAAGTGGCATGAGCTGCCAAAATTCACACTTTTTTCATAATTTCTGATCGTCACGACAGTAAGAGGCTTTGAAGGCCATCGAAAAACTAAATGATTGGCGTTGGAATGAGGAAAATCCATACAGTATGTGTCCTATACGAACCGGAAGCGTGTTCGAAAAGTAAACAAAATTTAAATAACCGGGACGACCATTCATTCATTCTAAGAGAGAGTTAGTTGAAATGAATACTTTATCGTACATTTTCGAGACTAGAAGCACTAAAAAGCTTCTAAAGTATACGTCTTGAGAAAAACAGCCAATAATTTCAACATTCTGTTTTAATGTCAAAATATCAACATTTTGGCAGCTCATGCCACTTTAAGTTGTTAAGTGTCCAATAATTGAAAATATACAATAGGACATAATTTGACATGAAATAAATACACATACTTGGGGGGGGGGGGGGGGGGGGTGGGAGGGGTGGAATCATACTGAGAGGAAACATACTGTAAAAAGTATATTTGCTACATGGTCTCTATTCAACATATACATCTGTACGGTCCTCCCGATGGCTTCTGGGTAAGACAAAATGTTAAAACTAAATTATGATGACCAACTTGAATACATATAGTTATTGTCACATAACACTGTAACAATCGCGCTATACTTTAGTCTGAACTATTTTCTTGTTGATGTTTGGTTTGATGTTTGTGCCACATATGCGCATCATCACATATTTATTGGGTTTTTTTTCATAAGAAAGTTCACATTCTTAACTTTACAAACTTTGGACCCTTCCAATGTATGCTCAATGGTGGGTCTTATTGAAAGATCTGTCCATATTAAATTGTAAATTGTTATTGTCAATTGTTGTCAATTATTGACCAAGACAAATCAAACTGGCATATTTCTTATCGACGTCCATTCTTTAATTAACATGTACGTTTCAGACTTAAAATAATTGATTGATTGATGCTTTTCTCCTCAAGTAAGGTTATTTCACTTATATTGTGGTGTTGTCAGGTTTAGTGGGGGAGGAAACCGGGGTTTTATCCACAGAAAACCTCCAGCCTTAGGCGAGTACCCCGGTAACTCTCCCACATAGGGCGATCGAGTCAGGCTTAAAAGACTGAACTATCATAAAAGCTTTATATATGCGCTGACCGAGCTTAAACAGACTTACAGACCGTATTTCTTCCTGTCGGATGTAGAAGACTGGTGTAAAGATCTCGTGTTCAACGGACCATACCAGAACTGTTCCTGGTATCTGCACTTGTATCAATGATGTTTTCACATTGTTCCATCTGCTCCATTTGACCCATGAATACATTTGAACGGTTTTAATAAACACGCCTCAGCAAACCAAACGTGCAATAATTTGCAACTAACGACATTATCCGTACTCAGTCTTATTACAATGTATTTGCACCAAAATCATTTTATTCAAACATGCTGACAAGAGACTCATGTGATCGAATTTATTAAAATACCCTGAGTTACTTAATTGTCTTTCGCAATTCTGAATCCCCTGCGAAATTACGTAAGGGTTTGAAAACAGAATAAAACCTGCTTGCTGTAAGAACTATGACGAAGTAAACCACATGAATAATTAGCTTTCACCAACAAACGCTCAAATTGGAATGGTTTTCAATCAATACCAACGCATTCTATTCAAATAGATTATCTAAGTCTAAAAAAGGGAACTATTTTGGTTGAAAACGCGTTCCTTGGGATTACGTCAATTGTATCTTTGCTGTCCGAAAATAACCTTTTTTGAGAAAAAAAATCGTTGGTTACTTTACGAAAACAGACCGAAAACGAAACTGGCAAAATCCCACATCAAATCACACAGAAATATACAAAAATCAAGATATTGTAATTGTATATTTCATGAGGCCAATAAAAAACACAAGCAGAAAAAGTAAAACAACTAAATCCAGGGCAAAAAGGATCGTTTGCCTATGAGAAAAGTTGTTTGCAAAACTTTCGTCACTCATAACAAAATAAATGTGTGTGTTCTTTTAAATCAAGAGAATTGTGTTCAGTTCCAGGAAACTTTATCTTAAATCTGCATTTCCTTCACCAGGGTAGCTTCCTTTTTTTTTAAATTTTCCTCAATCTATCGATATAAAATTAGAGTAATTATGAAATTTATCTCAAAATATTGCCTTTGTGTTTGTAATTCATCTTTTTTTCATGTTAT
This sequence comes from Lepidochitona cinerea, assembly GCA_963971465.1. Taxonomy (NCBI): domain Eukaryota; kingdom Metazoa; phylum Mollusca; class Polyplacophora; order Chitonida; family Tonicellidae; genus Lepidochitona; species Lepidochitona cinerea. Next base: position 48,321,109 of record OZ020551.1, on the reverse strand, counting down.
CGTCCATTCATATATTTGTCAATAATATAGCTTTGGCGCACATCATTCAATTGAATGGAGACGCCATAAAATAAAATAACTAACTAACTGATCCATTCATAATTTCTATTGATTTTACCAAAATGTTGTTAAAACATTGAATCCTCTACATTCAGGCCATGTGTGGACAAAATAAACGACTTGAGCTTGTTTACATTCCCTTACTTTTATGGAAAGTCAAACGCTCACCATTCGAGATTTACGCTTCCCAAGGGATGTGTCCCTGCTAAGTTATATAACGGCTTTTTAATTAGAATAAATTTGCCTTGTCAAGCCCCTGTTAGAACGGAAAGTAGAACAATAGTTAGCTCTCTCCAGCACACACTTAAACTCACGAATGTTTCAAATCGATACTGAGAAAATCCCTACAAGGTAATAAGTACTGCATTTAAATCTGCCCAGGGTATTTATAGAAGACCGGAAAGTAGAATGTAAGAAGAATAAAACATACAATGAGACACATTGGGAGAAATAATGTAAAATAGCAGCACCTAAGCTTTTACACAACCCATATATTGGAAGCTTATCTTTACCAGCGGGTTTACATTTTGTAGTTACTTGCAACCCAATTGTGTGGACATCTCCAGATCTACCAACGACCTATGTGGGATGGTTGCCAGTTACCACTGGAAGGTCGTGGGTTTCCTCCGGGCATAGAGCCTAGTTTCCTCCCACAATAAAACTAGCAACGCCGACATATAATTGAAATAATCTAGAGACCGGCGTAAAACACCAAACAATCAATCAATCCAGATTTACCTACCTATCAAATTGGACTACAAGGATAGGCAACAGAAAACTGTTAAATACGTTTCCATGTACGTGCCGTCAAAGCTTCGTTGGAAATATAATTATAATAAAAGTATACTTCTCTTAAGAAAAGAGTTGATTAAAGTTTTAGGCTACAGTCGATTATTCCACTTACATAGCGGCGAAATGGAGAATAATTCAATAGGTAGGGTTTACACAACTAAGAACTTTTTTCCGCTTGTACGGTTGTGAAGTTGCTCTGTGAATTAAGTTTAAAAACCAAAGCAAAAGACAAAAGCATTTTCATAGCAGAGAACTTCAACATAAATGTGCTGAAATCTTATAAATAAATAGTATATAACACACTGCCATGCAGTCGGCCGAATTAACTTCTTGTCTTTCCGTGTAACCTCGTGGTCAAAATGCAAAGGTTATCAATTCAGACAGTCTTCATCTTTTGTACCTCAATTGTAGAGGTTATTGATCCGGAATGACGGTCCTTCATCGTGCTGCTCTTACAGAGTATGAAGTATTCTCAATGTTACTAACCCCAACTTAGGCTGGTTGATGAAGTAGAACAAAGGTCGAATTTTTCTTAACAAGGACGAAAACAAAATATATTGAGTAGTTCAATGGAACTGCGTCATTTGACCTTTCCCATGGTACCTGATTTTAAAGTGGACTTGTTCTTTTCTCCGAGATGAATGCTATCATATTGGTCAACTGATTCCTATTGTCGTCTGAGTTTCCTCTAGTTCTTTAGCGAGGTTGTTTACTAATTCTGTAATTAAAGTAACATAAACTGCCAATGTTCGGATTTTTTCAGAAATCCCTTATGTATAGAGAAGTTAAGGGCTATATGAACCTTGAAAAACTAAAGGATCGACTTTCAAATACAAAATATCTCAAAAAGTGGAATAAATGGGCGAAATTTAAATAGCCGGGATGTATGAGTTACTCAGTGGTTTTGCTTCTTATAAAACATCTTGACGTACATCTTCAGGATTGGTTTTAGCCGAAAGCTTTTATTTTGACGAACAATTAGCTAATTCTGTTTCAACAACACTTTCACGATATTTGGCAGATCATGTCACTAATGAAGTAGTGATTGTAACGGATAATTAACAGATACTGGTAATCAACATTTAGTGATTAGAGCCTTGATCCAGACTGATGATGCACTCTCTAGTGACTTGTCAGTCGGCAACGGTCAATTTCAGGATATTTTCTGTTTACCATGGTTTCTGGTGTCCAGCACTTCTTCACCAATAAGAAATACTAGGGCCTCTAGTGGAATCGTAACACATTTTTAAATGATTGTTTGGAGACACATATTGGGCCATGAGTGACCATACATGTCCTTTCTGGGATGTACAAGACAAACAGATTTCCATTTGAAAATTGGTTGGTTGATTGCTTTAGTTTATTGGCGCGTCCATTCGTATGAATGATGTGCGCCAAACCCATTTGAACCTTAGATGTACATATTAGTGTAATATTAGTCCGGGGTCAAACTAAACAAAATTGAAAAACCGAAATGCCCGTTCATTCATTTCAGGTCAACGATACCTTTAAACAATGACCATCGTACATTTTCAACACTGTGATCACTAAGAAGATCCGAAAAAGTATTCTTCAAATTACTAATCGCTCAAAAAGTCTATTGTTTTTCCTGACGATCTCGTAACAGTAACAACTCATTTGCAGCGTAAAAACAGCATGTTCTGCTTTAAACTGTCATAAGACTTTGGAAATAATAAGCTATTTTGAGAAACTACTTTTGAGATGTGAAGACATTAACAATCTTGTAAATGAGTCCATTAGAAAATAAATGGCCTCGAAAATTGCATACACTCGTAGGTCTTCCTCCTTTCTGTTTATATTAGGACCGTTTGAATGAAGGGGAACTATTTTAGAATTAGCCCACTCAAAACAGATTTATGTCTTCACAGGAAAAATAAAAATAGGAATATGAAGTTATTAACAGCCTTTTTGATATTACTTCCTTCTATTAATACAACACTTCACGTAACAGTAATAATCATGACAAGCAATTTATATTATTACGTTAACTTGTTTCAGTTTCAGAAGTTTGCCAATATAGATTTTTGGTTTAGACATTTTATTGTTTTCAACTGGAAAGTGGATGAAACAACCCCACTGCTTATATTAAAGCCTCTCTTAAAAAGTTCTTGCAGAATGTAAATTGTTCATTGTTGAACCTCGTGTGTTAAGAAAACTTGACTTAATAATACTAAAGTTTACTCAATGAGAAAGTGGTGGTTGTTGTTGATTCCATTACCTGATTACACGGCGCCACTCTTGTAAAAGACGGTCCACTTTAACTGAATACTTACAATATCTTGTAACTAAATCATTTTGGCCATTTATCTACTTTCATAACATCGATTTATCTTTGCACAGAAAATAGAGAAAAAAAGCACGATTAAGCGTATAGAGCCTGGGAGTGTTCCGAGAGATTTCGCGATATCCGGTGACAGATGACGTGTTTTGATGACGTTGTCAGTTCGATTGACGTTTATTTGTTCAGAAATGAGCGTCATATTCGAACGAAAATGGCTCCGCACATGCGCAACGACTGCGCCGATGACAGGAAATTTGTGTAATTCTCACGATACTCCCGCTTTATATTGCAAGATACAAACGTTTGATCAATTGGAAGTTTGGCAATCATAGGGATAATATAGTATAAACATGTATACAAGTATACACCTGAAACGGATAACGACCAAGTTAGACTAAATGTAATCGGGATAATCGAGCTATTCAGAACACCCAGGAACCATCAGCAAACCTTACACATGATTTACGATGTGGAAGAAAATTTGAAATTCATAATTCTAACTAACACTGCCGGTTCGCCATTTACAGGATCAGATTGATCGCCAAAAGTATTAGTGAATTACTTCCCTTAATGTCACCCATGTGTCATATCAGCTTCCATGTTATACATTTTTCATGTGATGGCTCCAGAAACAATATGCTCAACGTTATACGGTTAATGTTTCCAGCTTTCTAGAATGAGATTAATTTATAAATGAGTCAAGAACGACTTTCACGAAAATATGCAAGTCTCAAATTGCAGATCGTGAATGTCTCATAGTGCAGAGGGTATGTTCATGTTGTCGGCATTATATCTCTCCATTTGGATATTGAAAAATGTTGTTAACATTGATGAAAGTCACAGATAACAATTGAAAGTCACCTTGACATTGTGCGGCATTGAAATGCGATTTTATGAATTGGATATTAGAAGCCTTCAAATCAATAATTGCAACAAACACACCGAACGTATAAACGGGAAGATTTTCTGTTATTTTACTAGGAATATTAAATGAGTATTCGAAAGGTATCTTAATAATTCGGAATGCTACGCATTAGTTAAAGCAGATATAACGGTTACATTGAGACTAAGTTATTCTTGAGACTCCCGCTTGTTACAATACACAAGTAAATCTCTTTCACTTTCTTATTAGAGCCATAATATTTGATGATTGATTGGTTGGTGTTTTACGACGCACTCAAGAATATTTCACTTATATGGCGGTGTTGCCAGTTTTACTGTGGGAGGAAACCGGACTGTTTGTCCGGAGGAAACCCACGACCTTCCGGTGGTAACTGGCAACCATCTCACATAAGTCGTTCGAGTGAAAACCCAGTCAGAAAATGTTCCAATTTTTTTTGGACTGAGTGGGATTCGAACCCGCGACACTTTGGTGGAAGGCTGTTCGGATTGAGCGTCCAACGCCCTACCTAATGAGCCACGGATGCCCCATATTTGATGATCATACTATGACAATTTGTTGATGGTGCAATAGCCATTTCAGAAAACATGCAAACCTCTACTTTAGAGTGTTAATATCCGATAATATAGAGATTTTAATTTGATGCGATATCGATTTATGTTCCAGTAATCATCATTCTATATCCGAATATGGATTTTCTAAAATGTCAAATAAGCAATTCGGTATCTACGTGTTTTATTAAATACAAGCATATCACTGACAATCATAACACAGCAGATTACAATTGGTGATTAATTGGTTCATTATGTTATTGTGAAAACTGATGTTAAAAGCACTTGAAATAAACATATTTTATTGCATAAGTGAAGCAAGGGGATTTGGAACAAGTCCCTTTCCCTAGAACAGAAAATTAAACGTTCAATAACATAGTTGTATAATTTTGTATGCATAGTAAATTAAGGTATATGATAGCATTTACAATAAACAACGATAGGACTAGGGAAAAATACAAATCTGGATAGCACAAACCCGAAGATTGACACCGAACACATGTCGTGTGTAAAAAACGAAAGATAAATTTTGCAACGTGTTAGTGACATTTTACACCAGGGTATTAGATACGACATTGATATCATAATAATCTATTTAAATAAAAACACCTGTTGGCATTTTCCATTTTCATCTCGTCAACGGTATTGTAAATTCCGACAAACAGTTACAGGTTTTATGAATAACTTTTAGCAATATTTCATAATTTGCGTTAAGTGTGTTGCAGAGCATGTGCTTTAAAAGTCTGACCAAAAAGAAAAAATAATTTCTGGTGATAAACATACACAAATCATTGCTATTTTGCAACTCTATAATGCTTGTCTCAGTGACATATGACCTCAAACACGACCTCGGTTGTGGCGACTTAATATATGTTTTTAATCGAGTGTTTTCGTATTGCCTTGGTGTTGGCCTGAGGGTGGCCGTATTGGCCCGAGGCCGCAGGCCGAGGGTCAATACAACCACCCGAAGGCCAATACCAAGGCAATACGTAAACCCCCCGATTCATAATATTTTTATTAATAGACTGTGGAAGTTATTTCCATTCGTGTGTTGGATGCCTTAAACAAATTGACGTCCGACCTTGTTTTTCTTTATGTGTTCTTGTTCCTAGATAAGTAGAGAAGTTTCTTCCTCTTGGGCTGCACTAAAACGGCAATCGGATTTACTTTAAGTAGTTTTTTCTTCCAACTCTTATATCCTGTCAATAAGAGCTTGTACAACGCATTCTGGTGTAGACATTTTGATATCAACATTTGTCGTCTGTTTCTGTCAAACTCTGAGACGTCACATGTTAATTGCGTCTTTCAGCCGCACTCCGTGAACTCGGCCAATATGACTTGAACTCGGCCAATATGACTTGAACTCGGCCTATATGACTTGAACTCTGCCAAAACAGCCCTACGGCTAATACGAACTTGATTCGTCTGCTGATATTACCCGGCCGCGATGGTCGTATTCGAGTAATAACTTGCACGGTCGATTAATAATACGCGATATATGCTGTGTCAGTGCGTCTTCTTGGACGTTTGTACACATCAAAGGTCGTATCACTTTTAACGATACGGAAAATATGCATGTTCCCTCCTCACTCTTTTTTGTGACTATCATGGAACTAACGCGAAGGTTGTTTCGTTTGAACTTAGGTTTTTTAAATAAACATTTAGTCCATAAACAAACACAAACCAGCCTTAAATCCTGTTCATAAATCCTGTAAAAATTGAGAGTTCTCCCTAAGCAAAAACTGCTCAACGCGGTCAAGGACAGCTTCTCCACATAAAATATACTTAATTGATATATATTTTTAATGGTGTGTCTTTGAGAAATAAATTTTGTTAGGATATTATGATATGACAATAAGAAACATTTTGGGTCATTCGGTTGCCATAGCAACGGTTGCTATGGGGCCAAATCCTGGTTTTGGAGGTTGTATATTAAATTGAATTGTGCAGGAAGTTTAGAAGTCTGAACTGAAAAATGAAGATGTACCTTTAAAGAAAATCTAAAAACGGATTATATATCAAAAGTGTTAAGGAAAAAATGCCTTTAAAATAAATATATTTATATGTTCATGGCGGAAATGTACTGAATTAAGAAATATGCTGAATTGACTTACCATCTGTTTCCATAATTTTTGGAAATTCGTTAGACACTTCTGGTAATATTAAGCAAGTATATTGTATTTTGCTTAGCATTTGTTCATTTTTCAATTGTTTCCTTAGTCTTCCTGCACAAAACAGTAGTTTACGGGCACCACTTTTACCCCTGGCTGCACGTTAAAACTCGAAAGAATTACCTCCCCTGATTGACCTACAAATGTTCGTGTTGGTGCTTATGCAAAATGCAACAGGGACGTTTTAAATGTTGCAAGAGGTTTTTAAAAATATTTAATCAAGAGGAATGAAAGACATATCGGTTTTGAAACAGTGAATATAGTTTTCTACACCAACCATAGAACTAAAACAATTCTATTCACCAACAAACATCTCTACACAATGTGACCTACATACATGTAGCTATCAGCGGAGCTAGCCAAAAGGGGATTCCCCGTACTATAGGCGACGACTGGCGGCGAGTCGGGTGCCGCTTTCCTTAACAGCGTTGCGTGCACATTTTAATCCCGATTCGTCAGATAATTCCTGTCTGCGAATGCGTATTATTTTTAACATGGTCGTTCAATTCAACAATTGAATTCAAAACTATATTTTAAAACTGTATAATATGAGCACTTTGCATATAGACCTACCAAACATTCTGAATATCGGAGAGTTTTTGTGTGTCCATATTGTCGTATTATGGTTGTATTATAGTCATCTTGTCTGCGCATACCTGAATCATTCTACATGTAAATCAATAAGCCATACATTCAACAACGAACCGTGATATATCTAGAGGTGTAAAAAGACTAAATGGGTTTTAGTTGCCAGATGTAGGCTGTAAGCAGCTGTGCTTCTTCGGTTATTAATCAAACGAGGTAGGTTTTTATCTGCATCTTCATTGAGATAAATAAATGAAAATACTCTAGACGAAATAGGATGCGACGGCATTAGGTCATTAAACCCAAAACCCAGAACGTACAGTACAGTGATACGCACACTACAGATTGCAAACGAGCGATTCCCAGTCGAAAAGAGAGCTAGCATTCATACATGATCGATACTCGATAAATACCAGCTTTTCGAAAGATTTGAATACAATCTACAGAAGGATTTGCACGCTATTCTCGACCGTGCACAGTGTTAATGAGAATCCTTGTAAAAATACCATGATATTTTGTAACAGAAAAATTATTATTTAGCATTGCAAACAATGGTTCAGCATACCATTTGCCATGGTAAACCATAGCATTTGTACGGTGCATCATGGTAAACATATTTAAAAACCAGGGTAAAAGTCATGGTAAGATGTATGTGAAACCATCATTCTGTATGGTACACTATGGTATTTTGGAACGCAGATTTTGCTATTTGCCAACGATAATGTTTCCTTTAAACGGCAATTATATCGTGAAGGAAAGAACACAGTTGCGTATGGATTGACAACTTCTTGGTTTATTGGGAACACGATGTTTCGGTGTAGCTCCTAACAGAGACCAAGGGGTATTTATGATCCATTAATCTTAAGAGAACCCCACAGAGTTTAATCCCCATTTAAATTCGTTATTGTTTGTTCAGTTTGAGAGTTTGTTGTTATATCATTTGTTATAGTTTAGTATGAATAGTCAGCTTGTAAATTTGTTACTCATTAATTGATAACGGTGTTAGACGCTACACCGAAACGTCGTGTTCCCAATAAACCAAGAAGTTGTAAATCCATACGCAAGAGTTTCTTTCCATCATTATTATGCTCAACTTCTAAATGCCACTAAAACAAGGTAATTATATCGCAAGTTAGAGTAACCCAACTCGTCAATGTTATTTAGTTTATTACTCACTATGTCGTCGTTTATAACTATGAAGATGAGCTAAGAACTGATCATTCTACATTTTGTAGTACATGACTAATGGGCAGAATGAACTCCAAGTTTCGCCAGTGTTACGTATAGTAGATTATTAACCTCTATTTTCTTATTTATAAGTCAGTCAATTTCCAACTGCTCAGTGATGTTAATTACTATGCTATATGATATTTGGGTGCTAGAGAAGTGTTATTATTCGGCCGGCTAACATTTATGATCTGTCAGTTCTACCTGGACAAAGGATTTACCAGTGTGTTCACAATATTTTATTCTGTGGATTTCCCAGTGTGATTTTCAGGATTTCATTCTGTGTATATTTACATTTCGTGACCATCGGATCCATACTGCTATACCAGTGAACTTTATGTTCTTGATTGGATAACAGATTTCGGATTTCTATATCGCAACTCTCAGCTCTTAGTTTGAAAAATTAAGTCATTTTGCTATATGTTCTTTGTCACTATTTGTATGACACTTGCCTGTAAATAAGTTTGTACATAAAGTATGCTGGTCTTTTTGTTATTACTTCTTTTCTTATTTTGTCTCGTAACAACTGAAACTCATCGTAAAACAGGCAGTTGTCAAGAACATGACATGGGGTTAGTAGTAAATGATGGGAAATAAGGAGTGAGGCGGCCAGTTCTGAACATCAACTGTGGTACGTCGATCGTCCAAAATTCGTTGCAAGAAAGCTTACATTATCCAATGAGGTGTCCTCGAACAATGGGTCTATAAGACTTTACGCGAAAAGGAGAGGGGGGGGGGAGGTCTTTGAATCGTCTGGTGTAAAGAGCGGCATTTAAACTTGAATCCTTAGTAACTTACTGTATATATAGGTGAAACTCTCGGTTTCCCAAACATTTTCACTTACTACAGTTGGAGCTTGGAAACTCTTCTGAATTGGTTATATAGGCATTTTATACAGTTGGCACATATGTTGCATTTATCTCAGATTCCATTTATTGCATTTATCTCAGATTCCATTTATTGCATTGTATGTTAAAAACAAGGACGAATATTGTATTAACAAAACTGACAACCACGCACCTGTTGCAATATCATATTCAAACATCGTAAGGGATATTTATCAAACCACTTTTTAGCACAAGACTAATTAAACATTAACTCTCTAAATATCTAATCAATCGGCCGAATGCACCAGGAATCTGAAGATTAAATCCAAAATGAACATTGATATAGTTTAGGTTTAAAAAAGAGTAGAAAATACCAATGTGAAAGGAGTCCAGATGGATCTCTAGAAAAAAAGATTAGGAAATATTTAAATCCTCGGGTTGGCTATAATCGTTTAAGCAGTTAGATTTGAACATTTGTCACAGGGTGCTGTCCGTTTGCTATGAATTTTGGAAGGCGTTATATCTTGGTACAGGTCAAGATGTCCGTGTGGCTTTTCTAATAATATATTTATGAACGCTAAAACACACGGGCACATCAAAACTCTTCTTGTCTAAAAAAAACTTGGAGACAAGTTTCTATTTATGATAAAACGAGATATATCATTAGACCTTTATAACCCAAACATTTTTCTAATAAACTAAACCTATGGTATATATTTCATTAGGTTGACGACTGACAGGAGCTTAGCCTTGGTCAGTACAATTTTCTGGAATGGGCGTGATATTTAGTGAATTCCAGAGTGGTGATTGGTCAGAGTATGATTGGGCAAAGCAAAACCAGAAGACCATACGTGGCCCATATAAAGCGAAGTAAGTCCGGTATGTACATTTCTTAAAATGCAATTCGGTCGGCGAATAGTCCATCACACGATACCATGTGACAAGTCAGTTAGATGATGTGTGATGCCTTGTGATTTAACGTGATTTCACTCGTAAAACAAATTTAGAAATCTAGACGCATTTTGATGCGTCCAAAGATACGAATGCACGTTGCATTGCCAGTTTAGAACATTGTTATATTGACCGTAAAATTGGAATAATTTGGATGGTATTACGAATCCAGTTATCTTGCTCGATAATGTTGTTTTTCTTACTTTCTATTGAATATAAAAAAGTGTGCCACACTAATGCGATTTCATGTTGTCCTGCTGGAAATGAGATGGAGTTGTTCCATTCATCTCGAACAGGAGATCGTGAAACTTCAGTAATTTGGTCGCGTTCTAGTTATCACATTCGTTGAGGGTTTATTACCGTGAATTGAACCTTAGTCGATCCCAATCCTCTCCGTCTAATTGCTATAAATAAAGCCAGGAATTTGAAGCTATTCCTGACAAGTGCGGATGGAGATGGTTAAGTTTATGTTTTATTCAATAGCCCTCAGGTCTGTTAGAAGACCAAATGCCAGAGCGCTGGTCTGTTTTGTCCACCTGGATACTTTTGATAGTAAAGACCAGAAATATGAGAGAATTACGGTGACCTATACATGTGTTCCAATATAGGAGGCATCAGGGTATACACAATAAAGAAAAACTCGACCAAACTACCTTATACCGCCTCACAGAAGATCCAATATAAAACCCTCCATGTGTGATTTGTTTCGAGTCATTAAGAAGACGATCTGTGTGATAAGTACGAATGTCCTCAAACTCAAACCGGAAGTACACTAATTATATGTCAAATTCACAGAAGTTTTTTTCGGATTGGTTGATTTCGGTATAAGAGTTGACTCTAAAAGGATGAAACACCGTTTCTGAACCTTGAAAAAAGTTTAAATAACGCACAAGTTTTAGCTTGTGAAGCCCTACTTGGATTATCTGTTCTGCGTTCCAATCTATTACCCTATGTTACAGCACTACAATGTACAATTACAATGTACTCCATATCTTCAATTTATACATATAGCTAATTCTTGACCTGCGATAGGACCCCCCCCCCCCCCCCTAGATTGTGGTTATTTTAAACTATAATGTAGGTATCACTGATTAACTTGTATTTGTTTTGTGCGTGCTTGCTGTGTATATAAAGCCTGTTTTACTATGCCGAAGTTGTGTGCTGTAATTTCTGCTCATATTAAACATCACCATGTACAAAGTAGTACAAGTTGTTCTATGTGTCTAAGGCTTTTTAATTTGCTTGGGTGTTAGTAACCCTTGTATATTCTACTACTATCTATATATTATTTCTCTTGTTTGTGCGTTGTTCGGTAGACTATAACAAGCTAGCCGTTCCTTAATTTGTCTTTGGCAGAAAACTTGCGTATTTACCGAAGCAGAAAAACGCAACCATCGCGACGAACGTTCCACAGAGATACAATGACTGTCTCTCAATGGTTTGTATACACATTCCTGTCACGTAAGGGGCAAATAAAACGGTAATGGCTCAATTACTGTTTTGACAGAATCTATATGTTGCGTACGTGATGCGACGGGCAAATATGTCTCAAATCCAGCAACTGAAAATTAGTTAAAAAATACTGCTTCAAGTGTAGGCATTCGTGACACAAATTGTAGCGAATACTTTTACTTTGGCATACATGTACCAGCATCAATAGTCGAGCTACATTAGTTCATCTTTGGGGACAACTTGCTTACAAAACGACCGAAATGTACATCTGCAAGATTGGTCTCAACCGAAACATCTTATTTTGTACTTGTTATAAAACTGACCAATGAAACTGATCATTTGGCAGCTCATGACACGTTAACAAAGTGGCCTTTCTTATTGGATACTGAAATTTGCATACGTGACCACGCTTAATGGGAAACATTCGATTACGACGACCCGCTCTGTTTAGATCTCTGAATAAAGTGCTCAAGATTGATACAGATTAAAACTAAAATTTTCCGGTAATGTGCAAAGGAAAGGCCACTTTTGCCCGTTGAGTTATCTATTATGTTAAAATACTACAAGAGATCATAATTCTTGGTTTAAGCAACTGTTGAGGTGTGACGGATATCACTATTTTTTAATTTTCTTGGCGTGAACTTCTGGGGCCTGTTTCACCAAGGGACATACTGAAAGTTTTTATGTGACTTCCATAGCAACCCATACTGTAGAGATACAGTAAAAACGTACGCTACGCTGCTATTTGAAACCGGCTATGGAGCTAATTTAATAAAAAATGGTTGTTAGAATGTTAGATTATGAATCAAATTGCGAATTGAGAAAAAAACCTTTTCATCAGCACATGTAGTATCTGTGTAAACAAGCTATATAACCACCTGTTGCAACCAATATTTTCCAGCTCTATTTATGCTTAATATCCTGTCGTATTTCGAATTATAGCTTTATAAAAAAATATTAAACACAATACCAATATTTCAATTCTATAGGGACCCGTTCAATTTCACGTTAAATTCTAGTAACAATAGTGTGTTAATTTCCGCATATCTTGTTATCTAACTACGCCACCTGTCAGGCGAATGCATGGGAGGTTCGCTAAAATGTTTTAGATAAAATATACCTTGTTGGAAATTTAAACGTAATTCATACAAAAGGTAGATTTAAGATTACAACGAATGTCGAGCCTATCTTCCGTCAACAATCGGAAATGCCTTCGTATTTGACGTCATACTTGACATTTGAACGCTTTCGTCGCCATTTCAACCAATCATGAAGACTAATTCCAATACACCTCAGTCTCATTACTGAGCTAAGAAAAACAAGGACCCATTATCTGAGACAATAAAGAAACCCCTGCAGGATTAAACCACTTTGAGCTATACATTAGGGGTAAGTGTGTGTGGAATAATCTTGGAGCTATCGCTCTGATTGACAGCTGTTTCCAACACGTCAGAAGATTCAAACTTCATGAAGTCATTTGGTTATTTGGTTGATTGAGATGCCACTTGAGAGAGAGGAGCAGTGTAAAGCCTAGCGCACACGAGAGGCGCCGACTAAGCTACAAGGCATGCGTGGCCCAAGGAGCAGCTACAGATTTCATGAGCTCTCGGCTGAGGCAAGTTCCTGGCCACCCAAGTTCACTAAGCTACATAAATATCACTACCTGCGTTACGTAATATTCTAAGTGGTCACGTGATTTAACAGGCCCACGCGATTGGACTATCCCTCCTCTCAGCTCAGCTGGCAGCTCACGTTGCGCGCACACGGTGAGATTCTTGCCACGAGAGGCAGAAAATATCAAACATGCTAGATACTTTCCTCACCGCCTCAAGAGGCGAAAATCTCACCAAATGTTACGCGCATACGGGGGAGACAGCTTAGCTCTCAGCCATGCGTAACCGGCAGCTCAACCGGCACCTCTAGTGTGCGCTAGGCTTTAGATCACGTCATTGAGCTGACATCAATGATTTCACAAATATAGTACATATGGGACACTAATTAACTAAATTCATACACATGGGACGTCAACTATGATGTCACGGCTCTAAGCTAATTAGTTCCCAAATAGAAGTCGTATAGAGAAAAAGAATGCCTTGGATTTTGTAGGTTCTCCTTCTCGTACAGTATATGTTCTTCAACAAATGGCTAACAAAATAATAGCTATTGTCTTAAATTTGTCATTTATACTTTGAACACAATTAATTATTTGGATGCCTTTAGGTAAAAATACACTTCAATGGAGTTTAATATACCAGCGTTGTCCTTCAGTTAATCTACTGGTATCTTACTAAAACTGATTATAAAGTCGGTCAGGATACAATGGGAGCCTAATTTACATCTAATTTTACATCTTGTTCACGTGATATATTCTCATTTAAACCATTACTTATATGTTTTTCTGAAGAAGTATAAATTGGACGCTTATTCCAATGGCGAGAATGTTCATTAGAGCAGTGTGTTTAAAAGTAATGTCTTAAATCAATGAACGTACGTCTCGATTATTGTCTTTTTTTTTACTTTTTGGATGCTAGTTTGGTAAGTGCATGCATGGTTGATTGATTGCCAGGATGTTTACGTGATGGGGAAATTGAGGGGGGAAATAGGATACAATTGACAAAAACTGTTTTGGAACGTTATATCGCTGATTATGGAGGGTAACAGATACAGGAATGGTGAAACCATCTAAAACGTGAATGTAAAACCACACTACAGGTTGAAAAGATGGGAAAAACAATTATCCGACTTGAATTGAATTTCTGCCCTGTTACATATAGCATCATGAATCTGTGTGGAAAACAATCATCAGAAGAAATCAGATGATAATGAAAGTATACAACCAGAAAAAGGATGGGCGAGTTTGGATCGTTTCAAGATGGCTGTAAAGATCCGTGCCAGTGTGATCACCTCTTCTGTCAGGATATTTATGAAGGCCTGTCAAGGATGGACCAAATAAAAAGTTGATAGCTCAGCTGCTTCGTCCACGTCCTACATGTAGCCTGAATACGAACACCAATAACGACGGTCAAATTACAATCAAACCACATAAATAAAAAGGTCTTATATTCAAATACGTCACTACAAGACCCGAGAATCGGTTTGTAAGAGAATATTTCATGTCCGTGGACTACTTTCCTTGTTCTGGGATTTACCTCTCCGCCAACGCCACGTGTTTTTGGCCCAATGTTAAAAAAAGTTAGACACACCCACATTGTTGGTTTTGTTACGTTCCAAATAACATGACGTCACACAGCTATTTCGTTGATTGTGTCTAACCTCTTTTTTGGACTGCACAATTGACCTATCGCCAGCTGTCAATCAAATATTTTATTATCCAATGAAAGCGCTCGATTACAGTCACTGCATAGCTGTCCGCCATTTTGCCCGTCAACCGCTAAGGTCCGTCAAACTGGATGACGGTGAAAGTTTCAAATGAATTTGTAGAATGGCGAAGCTAAATTTCGTATTTTCTGACGAAAATAGCTTTAGAATGACACATAAATTTAAATTAGGCCGTATAATGCATGTCATATCTCAAACTGGAGTCAACTGCACTGTCCGAAGCAGGCGAGACGACGCCGCTCGATGCAGTCTCAGTCTGTCACAATGTGCTGTTTGCAGGCGAGTTATCCACTTGGGCATGGGTGTTTCGGTCCACCTGATCGAGAAAGACTCCGACTCAGAGGAAATGATGAAAGTAAGTTTTTGTGAACAACACCGTGCAGTTTATATAAACCATCGATTCATTGCACTTATTAAAACAAATAACCACACTGGCGTCAATTTGTCACCGTAATTAAATAGATCTATCAGTATCATTCTATGGAGTACCGTATGGGTTTGAAGTTGGCGAACCGTGTAGGCTGCACAACGCCCTGTACAAAGTAGCAAGCACCCTCTCCACTGCCCTTTTGGTTTTTTATGTTCTCTTTAGAACAATTCAAACAGTTCAATTTTACCTAGACTACATTATTTCAACATATTTAGTATTATTTACACAGAAAAACGTTTACAGAATTGAAATTTCGTTTGAAATTCATCCAAAAACTTAATAATTGTCATTGGAAAAAAAAAATCATACTTGAACCAAAAAATGTTCAAAATAAAAACAAAATTTAAATAATCAGGATTGATTTTAGAGATAAGTTCAGAACACTACTCTTATTCTTAGTTATAAGTTACATTCTTGAGTCAAGTAGATATAAAAAGTTTCTAAATTGTACAAAAACTTGTCGACAATTTGGCAGCACACGCAACGTCCACTGCTTTCCTAGTTTTATACGCCTACACTTTGAACCCAAATTCAATATAACAAATTTCCTAAATGCCCAAATATATATTGACTATTGTTTGGTTCAGTACCATGCTGTTGTGGTTTTGTAAAAAGTCTTTTTTTAGTTTTTTTATTAAATTATGATAATAAAGGGACAAATTATTAATTTTACAGTGTCAGGGACATTGGATACCGAGAAATGCATATGATTTAAAAAGTAAATAGATGGATCCAGTACAAGTGCCATTAGACCCTGATATTTCTTTACACACTATTGATTATAAAATCTTATGTTTTAGGTTTTTAAACACAGAAAAACACCTGAGGTCATGTGTTGTGTTGGGCCCTATCGAAGAGAACACAAAGAAGTACTTGATAATGATGGAAAGGAGTTGAAAATTATTTATATGAGGAGGTGGAAACTTGAGAATTAAAAAAAATATATCCCTTATATTCTGAGTCTGGGAGAGATGAACATTTTGGAAGCAGGAACAGATAAGACCTCAATTCAAGGAATCGCTTGAGTAAAAATGGGAAAGCATCAAGAGCATATGCATTATAGTCAAGGAATAATAGTATTAATTTGCTTGGAATGGAGTCCGTTTCAAAACTTTGTTTGTTGCCTTTATCATGTAATATTACAATAGACTTACTGGGATGACCACTGGTCCACTGCCTGTGTTAACAAACCCCCCACCCTCTTCAAGAAAAGAAGAAAAAAAAGAATTTATAACGACACATATAATATTATATGATATCATGGACCAAAATGTGTAACTTTGTCATTTTTCATTCATTTTGACTGATTTAACTTGATGAATTTGAATTGTTTTGATTGATTGTAACATGTTGGGGATATATGTCTAAATTTTAGAATATACATTTCATTTTAAAAAAATGATGTGTATCGAAAAACTTAAAGTCATTTACAACTGCCATATGGATTTGTTTTACCTATTTATATCAATATTTTATCTTTTACAATTTACTATTGTTTACTGTTAAATGTGAGGAATCTGTGCATGCATCTTTGGGAGAGCACCCTTAAAAGGTTGAAATAGCTACCCTATAAAATTAAATAAATAAACTGCAGCTAAAATTGATTTATATCATTTTAAAACATTGCTTTTGTTTGGTCGTGATAATTGCTTGATTGGGGTTTATCAGACTTGGAAAAACTTCATATCCCTGACATTCCTAAAAAAAAAGAAAATTCAGGGATGGATGAACGGTTTCAATCTCAATTTGGTATGAGAAATGATTAAGGTATCATCTTTGTAATTTTTTGTGAACAACGCAAAGCTCAATAATTGTGTTGTTCACAAGGACTTTGTGGTTGATGCCCTAATTATTTCCGCTGTATGTCATTGTGGGTAAGTACCTGTAGGCTGTACGTTAAAAGAGCTTCAAACAATTTTTATCTGAATTATACATTATGTTTTTAGGTCACACAATTAGACTCTTTTTTTCCGTAGAATGACTCAATCTTTAATTAAGATATCTTACTTAAATTTGGTTGATGTTTTATACCAAGCTCAAGATTATTTCACTTATTCGGCGGCGTTGGTAGTTGGGGAGGATATCTCTGACCTTCGGTGGTTTTGAACTAACTTTGGCTTAGAATGAATGAATGGTCATCCCGGTTATTTAAATTTCGAACACTATTTTGGTTCGTATAGGCCGGGGACTTGATGGATTTCATTCATTCCAACGTCAATCATTTAGTTTTTCGTTGGCCATCAAAGCCTCTTACTCAGTATTCTGACGATCAGAAATTATGAAAAAGCGTGAATTTTGGCAGCTTATGCCACTTTAAATTTAATTTCTATAATGAATAGCTTTAGAAAAAATATGGCAAGTACATCCGACTGAGTATGGAACAAAAAGGGCCTCAGCTCACACTGGGAAATTCGAGATTCTGTACGTCAGTAGCTAAACATAAATGATTAAAACCATCGTCATTTGAATCTAGCCGCACACACGTGTCCCATCCTCTTTTACTGACTTTGCCGGTCAGTAATTTGAATCATGACAACAACAACGTTTTTTTTTTCACAAACGAAATTTGAACTCATCGGACCAGGAACAATTAAAGGAATAAAAGGTGACTACTGCTTGGATTTAGGATAAATATATTTATCAGAAATGCGGTAATTGGGTCAAATATAACTTAAATATTTGTTGATCTAACACCGAATTTCAAATTCGACCAAACGTCCGATTTCGACGGTTTCCATGGTCGTCTTTGCTTACATAGCATGAGTATCTTTAAAATAGATATCATGGCTTGAGGAAAAGTGAATGTACAGGCCTTGGTCAAATGTTTGGACTCTCAGTTAGCTAGTACAAAAGTCATACGTGCGCGAAAATGGATAGGACAATTTAACGTAAGCTACAGCAGCGGACATTTTTGACGGGCCTAACGAGAGTTGTCGGCCCTGATTTTCAAGGGGCGTGGCCTGGCGATAGGTCAATTGGCACTGGCGGAGAGGTCAGTTGGCCTCGTTGAACAAATACACCTCTAGTGTAATTTACCGATTGAATAAAAAAAGCAAATTATCACCTTCAAATATTAAGCTTTGGAATGTAAGCGAACAAGGAGCCTAATCAATATCGCTACTGGCTTTATTGTCCCCCGCCACGTAAATGGAAGGGGGACTTGGAAATACTACCCGTTCGTCCTTCCGTCTTTCCGTCCGTCCTTCCGTCTTTCCATCCTTCCGTCCGTCCCGATTTCTTGTGAACGCGATAGCTTAAGAACCGCAAGATGCAAATCTTTCATTTTTGGTATATTAGAGAGACCTTGGTCAAGTTCGATTTTCGGGGATGTCGACCTTTTTTTAGGTCACAGAGGTCATTGAGGTCAAAGTCTGAAATTTGCTTGTGAACGCGATAGCTTAAGAACTGCAAGATGCAGATCTTTCATTTTTGGTATATAGAGACACATTAGGGAGACCTTGGTCAAGTTTGATTTTCGGGGATGTCGACCTTTTTTTAGGTCACAGAGGCCATTGAGGTCAAAGTCTGAAATTTGCTTGTTGAACGCGATAGCTTAAGAACCGCAAGGTGCAGATCTTTCATTTAGGTATATAGAAACACATTCGAGAGACCTTGGTCAAGTTCGATTTTCTGGGATGTCGACCTTTTTTTTAGGTCACAGAGGTCATTGAGGTCAAAGTCTGAAATTTGCTTGTGAACGCGATAGCTTAAGAACCACAAGATGCAGATCTTTCACTTTTGGTAAATAGAGACATTAGAGAGACCTTGATCAAGTTCGATTTTCGGGGATGTCGACCTTTTTTTTAGGTCACAGAGGTCATTGAGGTCAAAGTCTGAAATTTGCTTGTGAACGCGATAGCTTAATAAGAACCGCAAGATGCAGAACGAGTTTGATTTTCTGGGATGTCTACTTATATTTTTAGGTCATAGAGGTCATTGGGGTCAAAGTGTGGACAACTTCATTTACATAAATCAGACCACACTCCCACAATCATTGAACATCAGATATATGGTGATTATATCCAATGTATAATGAGCAACTAATTTCCAAACAACATTTATGGCGGGGGACCTGCTAGCTACTTGGCTTGTTAGGGATGAAGAAGACTTCCACCGTAAAGTGCCTGTTATATTCCATCTAGAAGTAAACTTCAGTTGTCAGTTCGGCAAGTCGTCTCGGTGAGGCAGCACCTAAAAGAGCGGTGGAAATTCTCCCTGCAACAAGGAGACAACGTCTTCATTTAACTGAAATACTGTTGAGCAGGACGTAAAACCCAAATCACTCACTCAGTTGTCAGTAAAAACAGTGACGGCTCGAAAAATAATCTGAAATGTAAAATGTGTTTAACTGTTAAACTGATTGTTTGGTTGGAAACGATTAATTATATACGTGGAATGGAGGTCACGTGACGTTTGAGTTCCAGCTAACGCCGCTATTAATACGAGTTGATTTTGCAATTTTGATCAACAGTGGTGAACATCATGCGTGTGCCCATCTTGTAGCAATGGCGGCGCTTTTTAGAATTTCGGATCCAAACCAGCCAATGAGACGTGTCCATTCCACGTATATAGTTCGATGGTTGGCATAACGCCTTGCTCACTGCCTTACTGTACCCTGTATGACGACGAACATGAAAGACGTTAATGGAAAAGCCCAATGTCGGTAAAAGGGATAGTAAAAATAGTCTGCTTCGGATTGAATTAAATTTCTCTCAGGTTACGTATAATCAACATGTTGAAAACAATCACCATAAGCTGATGGCTGATAACAAAGATTTATAAGGGTAGAAAAAAGAAAGCCGAGTATTGATCATATTAAGATGGCTGATAAGGTCCGTGACAGTGTGATCCCTACTTAAACCGGTTTATTTATGACGGCCTGTCAGGGATGGAGCAAATAAAATGTTGATAGCCTAAATATTGGTTCACGTGAGTGCGAAATGTAACCTGAATACAGAAACCACAAACGGCTGCCAAATTATAAAAGCTTTCAAGTAATTACAATAGATGCCAACTTTGGGTACACGGTTTATGCTTTATTTTGTAACAAATATGACAGTTCCATTGATTTTATTCTGATATTCGGAGGAGAACTCATACACCGTTCATGTCGCACAAAATAGACGGTTTACAAATATGACATGAGGCGCGAAAATTCACATTTTCTTTATATGGATTCCGATCACCTCGAGAATTGGAGGATTTGAGGCATATCGAACAACGGCTCGGTCTTATACGGCATTTCAACATTTCATAAGAAAAAAAGATCTGGTAATGGCCTGGTTCTTCTTGTATGGGTTTATCTGAGTTGTATCGGATGCGAGAGGACTGTGTGCTAAAATATTCCCAAGCTTATTTCACTCTCCAATAAACATTTCAACGTCACTCTTTCCAAATATTGACATAAAACACCAAACAATAAAATAAATCTTCAGGATGCGTACGCGTTTCGAGTCCAGAATTACCGGAATATTACTTGTGTAAATCACCGATGATTAAGATAAGAAAACAGTATATTGGCCTGTACGACCAATTTCTGATGGAATAAAATATAATTGATGGGTAAATATTGGTCAATAGTGTCGTTGTGATAAGGTTACAGTTGAACACACATACATACTTCCCAATGACGTCACACAGCTATTTCGTTGATTGTATCTAACCTTTTTTTGGACTGCACAATTGGCACTGGCGGAGAGGTCACTTGGCATCGTTGAACAAATGCACCTCTAGTGTAATTTACCGTTTGAATAAAAAAAAGGAAATTATCACCTTCAAAAATTAAGCTTTAGGAAATCGAATGTAAGCGAACAAGGAGCCTAAGCAATATAGCTACTGACTTTATTTTGAACGAAGCAAACTTCCACCGAAAAGTGTCTTTTTATTTCATCTGGAAGTAAACTACACTTGTCAGTAAAAAACGGTGACAGCTTTAAAATTAATCTGAAATATAAAATGTCTTTAACTGTTAAACTGGTTGTTTGCTTGGCATCGATGAACTATATACGTGGAATGGAGGTCACCTGACGTTTGAGTTCCAGCGAACGCCGCTATTAATACGAGTTGATTTGGCAATTTCGATCAGCATTGGTGAACATCATGCGTGTGCCCATCTTGTAACAATGGCGGCGCTTTTTAGAGTTTCGGATCTAAACCAGCCAATGAGACGTGGCCATTCCACGTATATAGTTCAATGGTTGACATAACGCCTTTTTCACAGCTGTACCCTGAATGACGACGAAACAGATCTAACCAATCAAAACGTCTTTAGATATCAAAGGTACATTTGAAACCAAAAATATGAAAACATAACACTGTAAGCCAGATAAAAGGCTAAGTTACCGATTTTCACCACCATGAAGGACGTTAATGGAAAAGCCCAATGTCGGTTAAAGGGATAGTAAAAACAGTGTGATTCGGATTGAATTAAAGTTCTCTCAGGTTACATATAATCAACATGTTGAAAACAATCACCATAAGCTGATGGCTGATAACAAAGGGGAGAAAAAAGAAAGCCGAGTATTGATCATATTAAGATGTCTGATAAGGTCCGTGGCAGTGTGATCTCTACTTAAACCGGTTTATTTATGACGGCCTGCCAGGGATGGAGCAAATAAAATGCTGATAGCCTAATTATTGGTTCACGTGAGTGCCAAATGTAACCTGAATACAGAAACCACAAAAGACTGCCAAATTATAAAAGCTTTCAAGTAATCACAATAGATGCCAACTTTGGCTACAAGGTTCATGCTTTATTTTGTAACAAATATGACAGTTCCATTAATTTTATTCTGATATTCCAAGGAGGATTCATATACCGTTCATGTCGCACACTCTACGATAGACGGTTTACGAATATGACATGAGGCGCAAAAATTCACACATTCTGTATATGGATTCCGATTATCTCGAAAATTGGAAGATTACAGGCACATCGAACAACGACTCGGTCTTATACGGAATGTTGCTATATAGGATCATCCCGTGAAAAAACGATCTGGAAATTGCCTGGTTCTTCTTGTAGAGGTTTATCTGAGTTGTATCGGATGCGAGAGGACTGTGGGCTAAAAATATTCCCAAGCTTAGTTTGCTCTCCAATAAACATTTCAACGACACTACTTCCAAATATTGACATAAAACACCAAAAAAAAAAAAATCTTCAGGATGCGTACGCGTTTCGAGTCCAGAATTAGCGGGATGGTACTTGTGTACATCGCCGATGATTTAGATCAGAAAACAGTATAATGGCCTGTGCGACCAATTTCTGATGAAATGAAATATAAGTGATGGGTAAATATTGGTCAATAGTGTCGTTGTGATTAGGTTACAGTTGAACACACATACATACTTCCCAATGACGTCACACAGCCATTTCTTTGATTGTGTCTAACCTTTTTTTGGACTGCACAATTGGCACTGGCGGAGAGGTCACTTGGCATCGTTGAACAAATACACCTCTAGTGTAATTTACCGTTTAACTAAAAAAGGGAAATTATCACCTTCAAAAATTAAGCTTTAGGAAATCAAATGTAAGCGAACAAGGAGCCTAAGCAATATAGCTACTGACTTTATTTTGAACGAAGACGACTTCCACCGAGAAGTGCCTGTTTTATTTCATCTAGAAGTAAATTACAGTTGTCAGTAAACAACAGTGACGGCTCGAAAAATAATCTGAAATATAAAATGTCTTTAAGACTTTAACTGTTAAACTGATTGTTTGGTTGGCATCGATGAACTATATACGTGGAATGGAGGTCACGTGACGTTTGAGTTCCTGCGAACGCCGCTATTAATGCGAGTTGATTTGGCAATTTCGATCAACAATGGTGAACATCATGCGTGTCCCATCTTGTAGCAATGGCGGCGCTTTTTAGAATTTCGGATCCAAAGCAGCCAATGAGACGTGTCTATTCCACGTATATAGTCCAATGGCTGACATAACGCCTTGCTCAAAACTGTACCCTGTATGACGACGAAACAGATCTAACCAATCAAAACAACTTAAGGTATCAAAAGTACATTTGAAACCAAAAATATGAAAACATAAGATTGTAAGCCAGATAAAAGGCCTAATTTGGACTGTAAGAGGCAATGAAACGCGTACACCACCATCAAAAACGTTAATGGGAAAGACCAATGTCGGTTAAAGGGATAGTAAAAACAGTCTGGTTCGGGTTGAATTAAATTTCTCTCAGGTTACATATAATCAACATGTGGAAAACAATCACCATAAGCTGATGGCTGATAACAAAGGGGAGAAAAAGAAAGCCGAGTATTGATCATATTAAGATGGCTGATAAGGTCCGTGACAGTGTGATCTCTACTTAAACCGGTTTATTTATGACGGCCTGTCAGGGATGGAGCAAATAAAATGTTGATAGCCTAATTATTGGTTCACGTGAGTGCCAAATGTAACCTGAATACAGAAACCACAAACGGCTGCCAAATTATAAAAGCTTTCAAGTAATCACAATAGATGCCAACTTTGGCTACAAGGTTCTTGCTTTATTTTGTAACAAAAATGACAGTTACATTAATTTTATAGTGATCTTCCAAGGAGGGTTGATATACCGTTCATGTCGCACACTATACGATAGACGGTTTACAAATATGACATGAGGCGCGAAAATTCACACTTTCTTTATATGGATTCCGATTACCTCGAGAATTGAAGGATTTGAGGCATATCGAACAACGGCTCGCTCTTATTCGGAATGTTGCTATATAGGATCATCCAGTGAAAAAACGATCTGGAAATTGCCTGGTTCTTCTTGTAGAGGTTTATTAGAGTTGTATCGGATGCTAGAGGACTATGTGCTGAAAATATTCGGAAGCTTAGTTCGCTATCCAATAAACATTTCAACGACAATACTCCCAAATATTGACGTAAAACACCAAACAATAGAATAAAAAACTTCTTATTTTATACTTATGCTAAGACAGTATTACTTTCGAATTTTCACAAAAAGGCGGGCTACAGAGAACTAAGCAGCAATAAATGATTCCTTCGTGTAATTACTGATAAGGCTATTATTATTAAGCTACTATTACAATGATCCTGAAAGGTTTCTCATACACTTACGCTCTTAGGTTATACGATATCAAGGTTGTTCATTTAAAAACACTTCCTATTTTAGACAAGTTTTGGAAGAAAGACGTTGAGGGTTTAGGGTCAGACAGTGATATTATTTATTAAATGTCACACCGAGAGGCGCTGAATAACTGTATTTCTGATCTATGCAATGGATGGAATAGCGCACTGTATTCCTTTTTTCTTGAATACCATGCTTCTAGCATTCTATAATATTCTCCATTGCGAATTTTCCCTAGGTATGTGATTTACAACTTTCTGCTTGCGTGAGTTGCCGTTTTCGTGTCTATTAAAAACATCGTATGGTATATAATACAATGCCATCCATCTCTTAATTTGTTTGCAGGCACTCCAAAGAAATACCATTTAATGACATACATATTGAATTATCTGAAATTTCGCTTTACTGACAAGGCCGCATTGGATACAACTGTCTATCTGATTGGAATGACAAAGGAGCCAATAATACAGAGAATGCTCGATTACTAGTCCATCAAAGACCAGGTGTTACGTTAATTGACACATCAATACGGATTGCGAAGTCTTAAAATTGCAAATTGGAAGTCAGGCGACACATGGAGTTAGTATCATCTCTTCTTATGTACAAATTGCTAACACGAATATACCAAGCTCCGTTAAATTGTGATAACACGGAGAAATGTTTGTTATGGTTAACAACGTATGCGTTTATTTTGTATAAATAAACTCAGAGCAGAAATGAAATAAAAATGTTATCAACAGCAAAGTCTAAAAGTCAATTAAACTGAAGTCAGTTGAACCCTGCCCATAAATTGGGATTATAAAATTGTAACCCTTTTTAATCTCACCAAAACAGGCCAGACAGTGTGAGAGAAATCATCGGGAGACAGCAGATCTCCATGGCTCTTGTGTTTTAAAATCAGACTATAATGGAGCCGGAAGATATATTATTCAACTACTGAGTATTTATAGTTCCAAGAATACTGAATAATGGGGGGAGGGGGCTGGGCTGGATAGGCCATTTGTTCCTCACAGGTTTTCCATCGACACGGCTCGGGATCGAAGCCAATTCAGGCTAAATAAAATTTGAAACATTTTTCAGTGGGTTTTTCTCTCGATCGCGGTATGTGGAAGAATTGAGAAAAAAAGTATGTGGAAGAGATCGAAGGTTTCCGCCGCGCTCAAGATTATTTCACTTATATGGCGGCGTTGCCAGTTTTATTGTGGGAGGAAACCGGACTTTATGCCCGGAGGAAACCCACGACCTTCCACTGGTAACTGGCAACCATCACACATCTAAATAATGACCAGAACCAAGAGACAATAAGTTACAACTTGGACTAAGACATCAAATTCCTGATCCCTGGAAAGTAATCCAATCTTCATTAAATTCAACAAATCGCTAAAATTGTTACAGTGTTATTAAGACAACCCGTTCTCAAGTTCTATAACGGACAACTGGGGACATGCCAGTTAATAGATTCAAACATTCAAATTCATTATGTAAGTCATAGCAGTAAAGTTGTATTAGCAGAATACTAAAAAACATTTCCATTTGGTATGTATCTGCGAAGCTCAACCGACTCCTTCAGTTCTTAAATGGTATAACAACCTATTTTCGATTTATGAAGCGAAGTTAGGAGGTTTTCATTATAGAGATCATACCTTCAGGATGCTTACTTGTTTCGAGTCTAGAATTACTGGGATAGTACTTGTGTACATCGCCGATGATTTAGATAAGAAAACAGTGTATTGGCCTATACGACCAATTTCAGATCGAATCAAATATAAGTGATGGGTAAATATTGTTCAATAGTGTCGTTGTGATTAGGTTTCAGTTCAGCACACATACACACATACTTTCCAATCATCTGGTTTGCATAACAGTATGGCCATCGATTGGGGTTTTGATGTCTGCACTGAAACGAATTTAGAAACAAAATCTTCTTAAAGAGGTATGTCCTATGAGGTCATTACTTTGCGTTGTTAGGAAAACTTGGAACCATTATACGAAAATAAGAAGATATCTTAATTCAACAGAGAATAGTGAACGAATAATACATTTATTATCATGATTTATGGAATCGCTTACCTAAACCAAGAGCAGTGGACAGTAGACAATTTTAAATGCATTAAACGGGTTTATAAGAATAAAATATTAATGTAAAACTGCAACCCAACCCTACCCCTGAAATACATTTTAAGACTTTTTTATACAATTGTTTGACGATCAAGAAGCAAAATACAAACAGGTTAAAGGACATTGATTTTATATGTTATATTTTCACATGTTATATTTTCACATGTTATATTTTCACATGTTATATTTTCACATGTTATATTTTCACATGTTATATTTTCACATGTGAATGCTAATTTTACCAATCCTTTCTGATCTGTATATGTAATCAATTTTGTTCTGTATAGTACTGACGATTTATTAAATTCGATGGAATCCGATACAACACCTGGTCTCCAGTCTCTTTCAAATTAAACCAGAAAAGGTTATAAGGACGTTGTGGACTTCCTGGATTTTCAAATTGTCAGCTTTCTCGTTAAATTGGGGATTACACTTTCTTGAAAAACGACAGAAATTCTTCTACCGATTTTATAGGGTGTCGCCCGAAAAGAAAATTGAAGACGAGTTCCAGAGTAGGAAAGCTATCCACAGCACTAAATGCTAGCTGTCTTATCCATTCAGCCAACCGGCCTCCTCTAAGTGCCTCACTCTTGAGGTCGGGTTCGATTCCCGTTTCGGACGTCATTTAAAATCAGTAAATGAACTTTTTCAAGAAAGTGCAAACCCCAAAATAACGAGAAATACAGTTATACACTCACATTCTAAAAAGTCACTGAAAAATTGAACTTTTACACTGTCGTTTCCCAATTCAATTCCTAGGCCATGAAGCATCTTTTTATTATATTGTTAACTCTACTATTTTGCTGTACTCCAGGTGTTGAAATTCCTACGGGTTTAATTAAGGTTTTAGATTGATTTGTCACAATATATAAAAGATTGGTAGCAAGAAGTTGTTTTCCATGTACAGTTTTGACTTTTCTCTTAATACACCAATACAGACATTTTAGAAGTACCTGTTTTTATACAACGTGGACACATTTTACAGTCTGGACTCTGTTTGGGTTTCTTTCCGAAAACCGTAGGCTTGAGCTTCATAATTTTAACTTCGTTGGCTTCGACTGCCTTCATTTGTCTCCCTCAAGGGTTTATATAACTTGATAGAGTACAAGAAATTGTGAAGCTTCCGCCTTTTCCAAGAATCCTACTGTCCTTAGGCGTCATTTTTACGACTTTACCCACATATTTGAACCTTGGCTCATTGTGGGTTTCCTGTGTCCGTATGTATCCTCTCAGTTTGTATGCAAATCTTATATACCCCTCTTGGCAAAAAAATACAATGCACCTGAAAAAGTATCAGCGTTTGGCATCTCATTTGAGACATTTGCAGGGACTCTTTTTTACCATTCTTACAAAAATCCTCTTTTCCCAACTGTATGGGCCACCAAGAAGCCCAATTTGAGTTTTGACATGGTATGCACACAAAGTTGAATATATTCATCGCTGATTTTTAATTTTTCCTTTTCAAAACGTATATGGAATGGCGAATTACAGAAGTTCATTTTGACCAAACTTTACACTTGGACGGGTTACCGTTCCTAGATCGTAAGAGTACACAGATACCAGATTAAAGGAAGAATGAAACTATTCGCAATGTTACACTGTTATGTCATCGATTTTACAAATAGTTATGTGAGAAAACTACACGATGTTTCTGTGATGAATGAGAACAGAAAACAAACATTTACCTACCACTTGAATACAATCCTCATGCGAGGCGGGTAAATAGGCTGTACTATTCATTAATCACTGAGGGCGCCTCAGAAGAATGGACCATTTTATTGAAAAATTCAGAACAGGCGTACGTAATGATATTCCAATCGATCAGTGAATGAATAATGATGCTCTTTTGCAAATCATTTTTTAAAGATAGGACAACACCATGCCATCGTAGAATTGTACAGAAAATACATTTAATTTAAAGACTTGTAGAAATGCATTTTGAAATGAATTGGAATGATTGGAACCAGAAGAATTTTTAGCCGCCACTAGCAGCGCTAAAAGTCACTCTGTCAGTCAGTCGGTCGGTCTGTCTGTATGTCAAATATCGTCGTCAACGGGATAACTCAAATATCGATTCAGATAGGGTTTTTCAATTTTGCATACGGCAGCATATGAAAATAAAGCACCTTCCTAGTTAAAATTGCATCATTGTGAAAGAAATTCTGGTTTTCATTAACAAATTTCCAAAAATTGCCCATTACCAGTATAACGCACTGAAGTATTTATTCAGAAACGGTTCTCTAATTTTTCATGCGGCATCACATGGCCACATTCTCATTTAAATTGCATCATTTCAGCCTAACTCTAGTATTGATTCAGATACGTTTTCCAAATTTGCCAAACAACATCAGATGGCCAAATATGGCGAATCTTGAGGGGATTATCGCAAATTTTTATTTCTAAACAATAAGTGATAGCTTACATTACGTGAAATACGCTTTAAAACATCAGAATTTCAATTCAAAAGCATTCTGTTTACGTTTTAAGTGCAAGGAGGAATATGTTGAGCAATTCCAGTTGACAATGTTCATTTCACCCTAATCTCGTCCACAATAAATAGAATGTTAACACCTCAGGTTACCAAATAATGACAGCTGGCGTAATCTTTTACAAACAACAATTTAAGATTGAACATGACTTGTAGGAAAACGGTTTTATACCATTTTTTTTTGACAATCACTTTACCCATTATACACCAAACCTCGAATAAGGATAATTACAGACTTGTGTACTTTCCAAAACGTGTTCAAATGGGATCTTTTGTCACGACAGATGGCTTCTTAGCAATAGAAGCCACATACATTTGTACAGCTTGTAAATATTGCTAGCCAAGGGGTTGCAGCTATTACAATTTGTGCTCGTTTTATGTATTGTATTGAACTAAAAGGAAGTGACGAACAAAGCAGTTCAAACAGACCATGGGTATGAATGGTCTGGATGTAAATAAAAGTAAAAACATTTAAACTTGGAAAACTAATAAGCTCCTCTGGAAAAACGCATATCATTATCATTATAATATGTTCCCTTAATGCACATATTGTCGTTTAACATGTGATGCACAACGTGGTGAAAAAACAGACGACGAGTATTAAAGCACCGTTACTGATAATGTTATGCTTTTTCATATTCGTATATGAAAGGATACGGCGTTTTTGCTAATTTAAGGCTTTGGCCAAACTGTGTTGATCTTGACCTGCGCCAAATATCGTTGAGGTGCGTTGCTGTATTTTGTTCATATTATTGGCGAATGGATACAAACACCTGGAATCTCAAAGGCTGAAAAGACCAGTCCACAGAAGACCTACGAATGTTACTCGAACACTGTTTTGACTTCCTGGTCTTTCATTAGATATCTCTCAATTATCCTTCTGGGATATGGGACATCTTTTTGTTATCTACCGAAACATGTTGTGCTCCAGATGATAGGATTCCTCCGAGATTAATTAAGGTTTATGATTGATATTGTGTGAATTAGTAGGGGAATAATTAATATCTAATAGCAGCCTTTACGGTGACCTGTATATTAACTATGAGTACTTTCTCGTTATCTAACAAGAGAAAAAATGAAGTAAAACTAAACGTTAAAAAAAAAATGGTTTATTATCAATTATTATTGCCTTTAATTTCCATACGGCAGTGAGTGTTGCCAAACTAAGTGTTCCCGTCTTACCATCTTGACTGTGTTATCACTCTATTATGCACAGATGGTTGTGGTTATCTTAACTGTATGGAGACAGTCTAATTCTGCCGAATTCTTTCTGAGCAGACATATTATAAGAACTTCACGTACATTTGAATTCAAATAACATATCATTTCAAATTACCACTGAATTCTATATAGGGTTGTCGTGGATCATTGGTGCTACATTTAACGTTTTGTAACTCCATTAGTTCAAAATGATATAAAATCTAAATTAAGTCCTGTCTACAAAATTCACCATTAGTGAACAGTGGTTAACTCAACACGATTCAATATCATGTGAAGGGAAAACGTTGAGTAATGTTAAATAGTGTGGAAGAGTTTTTCAACACGACTCAGCCATCTTAACACTGTTGAGGGAATAGATGTCAATTCTTTTTCAACGCGTTGAGTTCAGTTGAGTGAAACAAAGCAATTCACGAACTGGATTTAATCATGTGATGTTCTTGGCACTTGTATCGTTTGGGCGGGAACTCCGAAGTGGTATCACAAGGTTTGATCGGAAATAATAACTGTGGATAAAACTGTCTGATATAAAGAACAAATTAGGAAAGAAGTTAGCAATCAATTTATGAAGATACATTCTCGAATTAGATCCACCATGGAAATAAAACATTTACATAATATACCAATAATATTTACTCTTGCATAGAGTGGTATATTTTTGTGGAAATTTGCCAAGAAATTTGCCAAGAGATTTGCCAAGAGATATTTTTTGAAAAAGATAATTGCCAATGTTGTTAACTTCTGAAAAGCACTAAAAAGCCCCTGAATTGCACGTCTTGAGAAAAATAGACGCTCCTTTCCAAATTTTGTTTAAAGGAGAAAATATCAATATTTTGGGGTGTTGAGTACAGAAGATGGGACTTAAAGTGTGTACACTGTTTCGAGCATTGTTATGATATAGAATGTATTCATACCGTTATCCAAATGCTCCATAAAACCTTGCCTGACATAACTTTGACAGAAAAGCTATGTACATCAATTTGGTATACCATTGCAAAGATCACAGGTTGATCCAACGCCACTTTCTCGAAATTGGTCAAAGGCTTAATCGACGTTATAGGAACACGTTATAAGGGAGTTTCACAACGATTTCCCAAACTTGCACCCCAACGTTGCTTTGGATTCTTCCAAACAATTCCAAGATGAGGAGTGTTGGTTCCCCTATTTGATTCGAGGGACAAAGGCTGCTCGGACCTCTGAAACCAACAATAGCGTTCTACTTGGCTTGCAACCTATGCTATAAGGGTAAGAGCAAGTAAACTTTAAACGGCATGCAGCCATGTTATTGATCATATATAAGGGCGCGTTTGGGCGCTTGTATGGTGGATAATGAGTTGAATCCCACTTAGTTTAAAAAAAGGTTTAAAATTTTCTGACTAGATTTTCGTTCGTACGACCTATGTGGGATGGTTGCCAGTTACCACCGGAAGGTCTTGGGTTTTCTCCAGGCATAGAGTCCGGTTTCCTCCCACAATAAAACTGGCAACGCCCCATATAGGTGAAATAATGTACGCTGTTTCCTAGACCACATTTTATTGATATGAATTTCACCCAAGAAGGTACCTGTCGGTGGATATTTATTTTACAAATAAATGGATTTTTATGTAGACGTTTACTGCAATTTTGACAAACATCATTTCTGAATCTACAGACATGTATCATTTGCTGCAACAGATGTAGAGGTTGTAAATTTTGTTTGTGATAAGGGCTAGTTTGGCTTCAAATGTATAAGCACAGAGTCGCACAATATTTGGACCATCTCCGGAAGCTTGATAATTATTGTCTTTTACGTGGCGAGTGCGCAGACACAAAGCCACGCCACAAGTATTCGGGTTGGAGGGTCAAGGGATGAACAGCATGGGTTCCGGACGAAAGCTAGGAAAAATCAAGGCATTCGTACTTTTAACAGCCTGACAGAAAGTCTCCCCCTCCGCTTGTATTTGTAAAAGAACGTTAATAGTATAATTTCAAAATCGAGAACACTCACACAAAAGTGACTGCGAGCAGAAATTATTTTAAATAATCAGCATTATTATGCTAATGCTATTACTTCTGTTTGTAGTATCATTATAATTATTCTATTTGATAATATTTCTCGAGCGGAAAGCAAATGGCATACAGAACAACAAAGCTGGGGCTTCGCGAAGACATACATGCATTTGGACAATTTTACCTAACTTGCCATTGTCTGTTTAAATATATATTATGTATACCCGAAGTATAATCTAGATCGTTTCGTTCCAAATTATTAAACAGCTTGAAATTCCCATTGTAAGATTTATTGGCAAATACATTGATGTAAATTATCTCGACAACAGCTTGTTCTGTCAATACAACTCCAAACTCCGATATTGTTTCCTATGAAAGGCATCTAATCTCTTCATCAGAATTTGTTGGGCTTTTTCGTGGAATAATTTAACATTAATTTGGCATAGTTAACAACACGAGTACAACATAGTTATACAACACGAGTTGTAATTGCCAGAAAATACTGATGTTTCTCCAGTAATTGTGTTTTATTTGGTTACTCGTACTTGAAAGTAGCTATCATTTTGCCATCCTAGTCCTGTTGATTCATGTTAATCCACCTGCAAAATATAATCACAATGATCAAACAAAGACATTAATTTTCAACATTATAGAGTGAGGAATTACTCATGTTATATGGTGATTGATTACTGTTTTACGCCGTATTCAAGATTATTTCACTTATATGGCGGCTTTGCAACATTAAGTGGGCGAAGGAATCAGGGCTCTTTTCCCTGCGGGAACTTCCGACATCCGCTGAGTACCTGGCGAGTACATAAAGTGCAATTAAGTGAAAAACATATTCAGAGAGAAGTTGATGCTGTTAAAATGATTTGTTCTTTTGCAGTTAATAGTTAAGCTATTTCCGCAGATCGGTTAATTATATATCTCTTTGTGAAAGGGAACCCTCAAAACGCTTCCATTATAAATAAAGTTCAACTACCAGACAGTGGTTTCAATGTAGCTGGCATTTCCTTAAAAACTGCACGTCAATCTTTATTTCTGGTGAAAGATGTTTTCTTAAAGCGATCAAAAGCATACAATTTCAGAATAAAAATATAAAAATCAAAGTCAATCTTAAGAAGAGAAGGTTATATTGATATTTGATATGTACATGTACTTAGCAAAACGCATTTATAAAGCAAAATTGAACTTATTTTCTTTCTCCCTTTTGATTATATGTGCAATATTGATTTTAGAAATCCTGAATGCTATCATAAATATTTTACACACCTTCAACGTGTTTAATATATATTCATATTTTGTCACATTAAACCATTAACAATGTTATGACAGAGTAATTGAATTGTTTATTTCGGAAATCGGATTATCCAACATAATACTTGTCTTCATCATATCACATGCACATATATATTATCAATCATATATTATCAATCACCGCAGTTATCGGTTATTCTACAGTCAACTTGTTTTAACGTTTTGGTAAAAGGTCTCTATATGCATGTCTGTGAGTCAAAAACGAGTTTTGTGTTCTTCCGAGTTACACTACTAATACAACTTGTTCAATTGTATCTTCAAGAAATGTCCTTACGGTATGGCTAAAATAGACCTCGAACGCCTTTATAAGGCATAGCGTAGGAATAACCACATGCCAGCTTGAACATCATGAAAAAACTAATCGAAAAATTAAACGTTTCTAATATTACACGCTGCTTGGATTTAGGAGAAACGTTGTAAAAGCCACTATTTGTCTCCGGTCTTCTCTGCATTCGATTGCCTGTATGTTATTGGCGGATTAATTATCCCACGAGGTTATCTTATCCGCGTTAGACATCGCCGGTTTGATTCCACAGTGCAGTTCCCCGGGGCACAGTTACCCATCCAGTTCACAGTGGAAAAATGTAATTACCTAGAACAATATAAAGCATCCGTTGTAGCTAATCCCCTAAGACATATGGGCAATTCACTTTTAGTGTTTAACTTTCAATGATTACATCTTTCGTGAAATGTAGATAAAACATCATTACATATAGCAAATAGTTTCCCAAGGCATTCCAGTTCTAATGTCTGAACTATAAAAGATAAATGTAGAACAAAATATGTGTGTATCAGCGGAGGAGGGTAAAGATTAGCGCGTGGGTGGTTGTTATATGGTGCACTTCTGTGTTCTGTGTCGCCGGGTGTTATCTAGCTAGTTTATTTTCTTGTAAATATAATTCATATAAAGTCAAATAGTACTGCTTTATTTTTGTTGCAACCACTTACCAATATATGTAATATCTGAGAGAGATTATGTTTAAACGAATATGTCTCATATAAGATATGCAGTTCAGAAACATCAAAACCAACGAGTACAAATATAGATATTACGTGCAAAAGAAACGAGTTTGCGGTCGTAGCTGAAACCAAAAATCATTATCTCTCAAATTAGTTAACTAATATTGAGCTGTAATGTTTTGTTATCAGTTTTATGTTACCCGTAAGTAGATTATTCTTGTAAGCTGCAGAGATAGAAGAGAACTATTTTACAAAAATAGCATCCCATGACACCTTTTTCAATACTCTCAATGGAACGTTGTTCGGGATCCGATAGTCAATATTGATTCTCATATCCTGGCCAGATTTGCACTGAGTTGAACCAGTAACTGTTCTATCAACAATTTAATTTGCCTCAACAAGGACAAACTACATAGTTAAAACGGTTTAAGTGGAGATCATACTGACACTGGCCTTATAAGCTAGTTTCCCTACAAGTCTATCTCAGTTCGCACATTTCGAACCAATTCTACAAATAACGGAGGAAGACGATTATAAACTACATCACAACATATGTTCTAAATCATTTTTTTTCCTTTTATTGATCAATTTGTTATATTTGTTATCCATAGATATTCTATCAATATATACAATTGTTTTGTGTTTAGTGTTCATAAATATATACAGCTTTGTGAGATTTTATTTACACATATGTCTATCAAAATTCTGTCTTTCACATTTACTTTTCAGTCTAATAGCTATTCACTTAACATAATCCATTTGAGCTAAATATGTTTATTTGTTTCAGTTTTTCTCATCCAGGCATTCTGAAATTAACGTCGACATAACACAAACAGCGTATGTGTATACCGATGTATACCGATATGTACGAAATGAACTGCAGTGTCATTATATCGGTAATTTAGATTTAAATATTGTTTACCTTGAGCTTAAAGGCACACTTGCCGCGAAAATCCAGAAGACTGTTTACATTAAAAACAGTGGACGGTTTTCTGTATTTTTCCGAGAGAGAAAAAGTTAGGAACTTTCAATTTTTACCAGAAATTGAAAGTTTTGACATCATTTAGTATTTTTAATTTGAAATTGAAAAACAGATTTTTGAGGTACCCGTTATGTCAACAAACTTCGAACCTGATCGTGTGCAAAAGTGCCGTAAGGGTTTGAGTCGTGTGGGCGATCTAACGACACAGTATAATTTTACGAACTTTATCGAAGAAATACATACTAACGACCGAGTAAGAGGGACTATAAAAGCCTGCCGAGTGCAAACCACGGAAAAAAAAGCTTGAATGAGGGTAATCCAACACTTAAGTTAACCAACGCTGACCGGTGTTGTTGTTGTAATCGAGCTTCGATTCTTCGTTTGTTTTCCCCCGTCATTTATACATTCTAAACCTAATTGGACATGCTTTATGTGTGCTATGTTTAATTTTAGTGGTTTTAGCTCTAGTAAGCTCGGGAAATTGGTTTTCTTAACAAATGTCAAACAGGCTACGGCGGCAAGTGGGCCTTTAAGTATGATGATTTATAAACTGAATATTTTCAGTTTTAACTTGTGTTGTTCAGGTTTTATTTATCAATATATATACATGAAAAGCCTGTTCCTTGTTTCCGCACTGAACATCTGACATCCATTGTGTTAATACTGGTTTTCTTTTTAAGAGAGAACGAACGTGTATCAGATGTGCCATTACATACACACAGCATACACTAACACATTCATTCGACAGAGAACAAATGTGTCATTACATACGCACAACATGTACTATAAACACATTATATCGAGGGAGAAAGAACGTGTATCAGATGTGTCATTACACAAGCACAGCATACACTAACACCTTCATTTGAGAGAGAAAGAACATGTATCAAATGTGTCATTACACACGCACAACATGTACTAACACATTATATCGAGAAAGAAAGAACGTGTATCAAATGTGTCATTACACAAGCACAGCGTACATTCAGAATGTACATTAGGACATAAGATAATGCACAATCATAGTGTAGCTGTAAGACATGTTCATTGGATTAGTTACGTATGTGTAATAAATGTAGGGTTTCTTTGATGCCACGACGCACGATGTGCTCTTAGTTTAAGTACGTTTTCAGTGCAAGTTCAATGCTGCATATAGAAATTGACAACGGTTACCAAAAAAACCGATATCCTATTGGATCAACCCCTCAACCAACCACTTCTCAAATAAAAGTCGGATTTCTAGGTCAACACAATTGTGTCAAATTAGCGGTCTTGTCTTGTCTATCAAATGCAGCGGTCAATTGATTTGACCTTTCGTCTGGCCTTGGCTTTCCGGGTGGTTTATTAGGGACGATTGATGTTGTTAGAAACGACAAGTTAACCTGGATTTAGAGATATAGTAGTAGATCTCCAAGACATACTGTAATATCCGAAATGCCAGAATTCGAATAATCAGGTAAATTTTACCTGCATAACTATGATATATTTTTTTTTCTATTCTTATAATTTTGCATAATGCATAAAACAGCACAGGGCAAGTATTTCTGACCATTTCTGAGAGGACCATATTATATGTCAACGTCCAGCAGCCGTACGAAACGGCTGTTAGAATAAATAATTGTGCCTTATTTTGGCTCAAGCAATATTCTTGGTAACTTGGTAGATAACGGAGAATTCATTTTGTAATGGTTTAATAAATTTGTTCTAGGCCAGTTCATTAAGAGAGTCGAGCTGTTCGCCTGAATTGACATCACTGAACGAACGTCTGTTTCGATCAATAGCCTGTGTGTTTATTTGCATCACTAGGTCTGTAATTACCCGGAAAGATAAGCACCAAATTCAACTAATCCCCGAGATCTGTAAATAATTTACCTAACCGAACAATTCAATGGCACACGATATATCAAATGCTTCAGAAGACAGTTTCCTTTAACTATAAAACACAAACTATCGTAGATTAATTGTTAGTTATCTGCAGTTGTCTGTTATATTCAATGAACTATATGCGTGGAACGGACACGTCTCATTGGCTGGTTTGAATCTGATTCTGTAAAATGTGCCGCCATTGATAGCGCGTTTGCATAACAGATCTGGATCGAAATTGCACCATCTCCTAGTAATGGCGACATTCCATGCAAGTCAAATACCATGTGACCTCCATTCCAAGTCATATAGTTCATTGGTTATATCTGGCTTAAAATGGCATCGGCTGCCAAAATACGGATTTTTTTTCTTAAATTCTGATTGTCAAGAGACGTTCAGCGTTAGAAGTACATGTAGGTTGACAAACTTTACCAAAACATGATAAGCTTTTTAGCTTCTGCGCGACCTCTCGGCGACCTTTACTCTTAAACCAATGTTTGTTATAAGCCAATTAGTTCGTAACCTTAGTATAGCGATGATATATCCCAAATTTCAACGAAGGGTTTTCTGAAAAACGTGGTAACAAGCTTTTTAGCCTACGTGTGACCTCTTGGTGACCTTGACCCGTGCACCGATCATGGTAACAAGCTTTTTGGTTAAAAATTTGAATTCCTGTGTAACCTTGATCATTGGAACGATGTTCGTCAAAGCTCGTGCTTCAAAGCAACCATTCTCTGAGAAACGTGGTAACAAGCTGCTTAGCCCATGTGTGACCTCTCAGTGACCTTGACCTTTGACCTCATTGTGACATGCTTGAAAACATTCCCCAGGCCTATATGCCCCACATCTGACATATGGTAATCAGGTTCCGTCAGGTAACTGAGCTATTGCAAAAACAAAACGCGGCGCAGCCGGATAAAGTCAGGCTGCCAAAATTCCCACTTTTTCCGTAATTTCTGATCGCCAGCCTCAGGCTCTGAAGTTCATCGAAAAACTAAAAGATTGGCGTTGGAATGAGGAAAATCCATACATCCGTCTTGAGAAAAAATAGCCAATAATTTCAACATTCTTTTTAACGTCAAAATATCAACATTTTGGCAGCTCATGCCACTTTAATTACGTACGTTCAAAGGTAACCATGTTCCAGTCAAAGCAAAACCCCATGGCATCATTTCCAAGAATATATTTTTTGTCATATCCAGACAAGACGTAGTGTTTGAATACAGCTTACAAGTTCATAAAACCGCATTTCATCGGGTTATGGATTGATTAAACCATGTCAGTTTATCGATAGACTAGAATTGTACAGCTCCAATGTAAACGACCGATTGTCCGGTACATTAACCCTCCTTATCCCACTAAATCCGCAATTGTTCCGGATGGTAAGCACCAAATCAAGCTGACCTGAGAATAATTTACTTAGTCGTGTTATTCGATCTTATAGTAGATACAATGAAACACAAGGCAACAGAAGGATTGATTGATTAATTGATGCTTTACGTCGCTCTCAAGATTATTTCACTGATATGGAGGCGTTACCAGGTTTAGTGGGGGAAGAAATCGGGCTCGTTGCCCGGAGGAAACGCCCGACCTTTGGCGAGTACCTGGAAACTGTTCCACATACGGCGACCAAGTGAAAAATCCACTCAGAAGTTTTTCAATATTTTATTTGGTCTGAGTGGGAAGGTCGATGGAAGGTCTGTGTGGGACTGAGGGACTACCACTCTAACCCACTGGGCCCATGACCCCCCCCCCCCCCCCCCCGCCTGCCTCCCGCAACAGAAGGAAGATAAGAAAGACGATAGTTTCTTGGAGAAAAGCGTATAATAGATCGTTAACATAACTGACCTCCGTCACATGCCCACTACAAAACGCTCAGTGAAATACATTTGTAAGCCAACACTCATGTTGTGAGTTAGTTGTCATATGAGTTTCGCTGCTACGATGTTAAATCTTTGGCCTATGTGTGTAATTTTGTGATGGTGTGTGTTTTTTTTCCATAAATAAAGTGGCGCCAGCTACCAAAATTCATTTTTCAGAAATACTGATCACTACAACAAGAGGGTGTGCATTGTATCTACAACTTTAAGGATTGGCATTGGAATATAGAAATTCACGCTGCCTGCGACCTGTATGAACCAAAATATAGTTCAAAATTTAAATAACCGGGTAGACGTTCATTCCTTCGAAGCCTAACTTAGTTCAAAACACTACTTTAGCGTACATTGTCGAGGCAAGAAGCTTGTAATTGGCTATCCTTGAAAAAAATAGCCGATAGTTTCAAAAATTTGTTACAACGGATAAAATAATGTCAATATTTTACCAGCTTATGATATTTTAACGCCCGTTTAAAATAAATATTCTAATCCAAATAAATGTGTTAGCGTATTCTGATTGGCTAACGTCAGATAATTTGAGACATATAAATTTAGCTTTATATGCCGCAAATTTTTAGTATCACAATTTATATTTAAAACTAAAAGATTTGAATAATACATGTAGTTCAGTAGGTCAATCGGTATTGCCGATCTTTATAACCTAACCCGTTGAAACAAAGGTGTGAAATGAACTGATAAATATATTCAAAGATAACATCATAACCAGATGTACAGTATGGCGTGAATCAGACCTATTTTGTCTGGAAAACGCCAAAAAAATCTAAACAAACAAAAAAAGCAAATTGTGTTCCATCGTTTCACTAATCGGTATTACTACGCGTCACTGCGGTTGCTATGCAGAAGAAATCATGGCGGCTACAGCTGACAGCGAGACACATTAGTCCAGCAATAAAGAATGCGAAATTAAATTTCCCTTGAATCATTAATCCCTTGAATTGAATTCGGACTCGGAATTAATGGATAGAATAGTTGAATTTGAATCTTCGCGCGTTCACTGCCTTGATACGGTCAACGATGGCGCAGTTGTGTAGTCTTCGGCGTTCGGTCAGGGGAGTCAGCTGAGGAAGCAGGACAGTTCGCCCGAGATGGTCCATCGAGAGAGGGGGCCAGTTTTCTAGCGAAGTCCGTCGCTTTAGTGTTCTTCAAAGCGACGAACTTGATCAGCTGGAGGCAGCGTCCTGAAGCAGTGAAGTAGAATCTGAAGTAGTAAAGTTGGTTTGAAACAATCTTTGTAAAATCAATTAAAAATCACAGATTCCAACGAACACAAGAACGATTTTATTTATTCATTGTTTTTGTCCGAGTTAAAACTAGGTCGTAAAGGGGGATAACTCTTTCACACTACCTAGCAACTGGACCCAGCGTTCTTTGGGTAAATGAATAAATGTCGTCTAAACCAACTGTTTTTTTGTTTTTTGTTTGTAAATATTTAAACCTAAATTACAAGTAAATAAAATAATATGATATTTGCACCAATTTTGACGTTGTGAAGAAACTATATTGTGCGGATGTATCACTGGCTGACGGAGTGACTTGGCTAATGTTGGGGAATCTCCGAAAGCTGACCTACATTTAAATCTTTCCTTTCATCAGTTTGAACGAACTTATCGGAATGTAAATGTGGATTGGGATTAGAATGGGGATAACCGTGTTGAATTCGAGGATCTGAGGCGGTTAATGCTTGATTTAACGGTCGCAAATACCCGTTTTACCGACTCCGCTAACGCGTCGCCGGTAAAACTAAATTTGCGACCGTTAAATCAAGCATTAACCGCCTCAGATCCTCGAATTCAACACGGTTATCCCCTAATTTACACCTAATGTATCTTCCACTTTACAGCATGACCGTTTATAACGTTAAACCTGTGTAAAGGTTTTGAAAAACGACCATAATTGAATGTAGTCCAAAAATCCTACCAATCAACCTTAAGAAGGTAGTTATCACTAATCATTTTTCAACTATTAATTACACACAAACATGATTTAGTTGCATGGGTTGGAAAACCCCGGGAATATCAAACACACATATAGAAACTTGGACATTAACTACTCCATAGTATTTGTGTCATTGTGTGTCTCTGGTGAAAAACAAATTTAAAACAGGGCCATCAATCTCGTAACACTTGGAATTTTATCGTTAAAAATGACGGGTATCTGAACTTTTGCAACAAACCCACAAATTCTTTATATTAATAGCTATTAACAATGAGTTGGGATAAAATTCGCCTGCTTCATCTTCACTAACCATTTTTCCTGAGCTCTTCATCTTTCGCGAAATGATGGAAGTCCGAACCGATATGTATTCCTGCAGTTTAGGGCAGTGCAGAAGGGCATCTCCGAGCGAAGGTGTGAAGAGTCGTGGCTTTTAAAACTCGTTAGTAGGCCTACTCATAGCCATACGTTACGAAGTGGAAGCGCGCCGGAAACAAATCTCTAGTGACGCCAAAGATCAGAGGAAGATAACTCATGTATTCATTTCGATTCTCGGATTTCAAGAATTGACAGGCTTGATTTATTTAATTTAAAAAATTCAAAAATGGCCTAATACGAGACAAAAGCTTGTGTCTGGCTAACAGCCACGTGCATGAAGGTAAAGTAGAGCAATTCGTTCCAGATTTCAATGAAATATTTACATTTAACCTTTAAGCTATTTCCGCAGATCGGTTAATTATATATCTCTTTGACAAAGGGAACCCCCAAAAGGCTTCCGCTATAAATAAAGTTCAACTACCAGACAGTGGTTTCAATGTAGCTGACCTTGCCTTAAAAACTTAACGTCAACGTTTCTGGTGAAAGAAGTTTTCTTAAAGCGATCGAAAGCGTACAATTTCAAAATAAAAATATAAAAATCGAAGTCGATCTTAAGAAGGGGAGGTTATATTGATATTTGATACGTACTTAGCAAAATGCATTTATAAAGAAAGGTTAGTTGGTTGTTTTAGCTTATTCGTATGAATGATGTACGCCATACTAGTGAGTAATTATTACCTTGAGCGAGAAATGGGAAGATAGACAGATAGGTCGATATTCGTTAGTCAGGTGTCACTTGAGCATTATAAAGCAAGATTTAAAGTTAATTGAATTTATTTTCTTTCTCTCTTTTGATTATGCGTGTAATATTGTTTTAGAAATCCTTGATGTTATCATAAATATTTTACATATCTTCAACGTTTTGAATATTTATTTATATTTTGTTCCATTAAACCCTTAACAATGTTTATTCACATACTGTTGACCACATTGAACAGAGTAATTGAATTGTTTATTTTGGAAATCTGTTTATCCAAACATAATTTTTGTCTTCATCATATCACATGCACATATATATTACCAATCACTTATTATCAATCATTTATTATCAATCATATATCACTGCTGTTATCATTTTTACAATTCTACAG
Organism: Lepidochitona cinerea; assembly: GCA_963971465.1. Classification (NCBI taxonomy): domain Eukaryota; kingdom Metazoa; phylum Mollusca; class Polyplacophora; order Chitonida; family Tonicellidae; genus Lepidochitona; species Lepidochitona cinerea. The sequence goes on along the minus strand of OZ020551.1, from coordinate 48,278,195 downwards.
TCAATTTGTTTTAACGTTTTGGTAAAAGGTCCCTATATGCATGTCTATGAGTCAAAAACGGGTTTTGTGTTCTTCCGAGTTACACTACTAATACAACTTCTTCAATTGTATCTTCGAGAAATGTCCTACAGCATGGCTAAAATAGACCCCGGACGCCTTTGTAAGGCCTAGCGTAGGAATTACCACATGCCAGCTTGAACATCTTGAAAAAACTAATCGAAAAATTAAATGATTCTAATATTACACGCTGCTTGGATTTAGGAGAAACGTTGTAAAAGCCACAATTTGTATCCGGTCTTCTCTGCATTCAATTGCCTGTATGTTATTGGCGGGTTAATTAACCCACGAGGTTATCTTATCCGCGTTAGACATCGCCGGTTTGATTCCACAGTGCAGTTCCCCGGGGCACAGTTACCCATCCAGTTCACAGTGGGAAAATGTAATTACCTAGAACAATATAAAGCATCCGTTGTAGCTAATCCCAGAGACATATGGACAATTCACTTTTAGTGTTTAACTTTCAATGATTACATCTTTCGTGAAATGTAGATAAAACATCATTACAAATAGCAAATAGTTTCCCAAGGCATTCCATTTAATAAGTTATAATGTCTGAACTATAAAAGAAAAATGTAGAACAAAATATGTGTGTATCAGCGTGGGTGGTTGTTATATGGTGCAATTCTGTGTTCTGGTGTCGCCGGGTCTTATCTAGCTAGTTTATTAGCTTGTAAATATAATTCATATAAAGTCAAATAGTACTGATTTATTTCTGTTGCAACCACTTACCAATATATGTAATATCTGAGAGAGATATGTTTTAACGAACATGTAATATATAAGATATGCCGTCCAGAAACAACAAAACCAACAAGTATACAACAACCTTTCATTTACCTTCGGTATCTGGATGACATTTTTATCATTTGGCAGCATTGGTTGGAAAACCTTCATATTCTCATTGATATTCTTAATTCTCACGCCCCCAGCATTAAACTACAGCCTACTATTGACCAAACTTCTGTGGATTTTTTGGATGTACAAGGGTCATACATATGAAACTATTGGGTGCCTAGATTACAAAGTGTTCTTCAAACCCACTGACACGCATCGGCTGCTGCATGCTGGGTCCTGCCACCCACACCCCCTCCCCACTTTCAAGGGAATCTCAGTCTGCCGATATTCTTAGCATAGCTTAAGATGCGTAAGCATTGTCAATGTATTACAAAGTGTTCATGTCGGTCGTCAACCTAATGAAGTGTCTGGGGTTAGTTTATTACAACAATTTATGATTGGGTATAGAGGATGTTATCCCTCTTTTTAAGGCAATTAAAAACTTGTCTCCGTGGTTATTTTAGACAAGAAGATTTTCCCTGTGCCCGTGTGTTTTAGTGTTCTAAATATGATATATACCACGTGTCAAAGAAACGAGTTTGCGGTCGTTGCTGAAACAAGCAACCATTATCTCTCAAATTAGTTAACTAATATTTTGTTATCAGTTTTATGTTACCCGTAAGTATATTATGCTTGTAAGCCGAAGAGATAGAAGGGAACTTTTTCACAAATATAGTATTTCATGGCACCTTTTTCGATACTCTCAATGGAACGTTGTTCGGGATCCGACAGTGAATATTGATTCGCATATGCTGACCAGGTTTGCACTCAGTTGAACCAGTAACTGTTCTATCAACAATTTCATTTGCCTCAACAAGGACAAACTACATAGTTACTACCGGTTTAAATAGAGATGTTACTGACACGAGCCTCTTAAATCATGCAAACACCATAGTACGGGCAGAAAACATTTATTACATAGACAATATACTTATACACAAACAAGTCACATACAATACATAACTAAAACGTGAGAACAATAAAATATATAAAAAGCATGCGTGCCGCCATGACACAAGCTGCAATGCTGCCATAAGTCGAATATTTAAAATTAGTGTAGATACATGTAGGTAGGTCTAAAATATTTTGATAAAAGTTACACGTGTGTACCCAATCCATATTACGTGTTAGAAGTAGAATTCGGTTGTAGTTTATTCATATATTGTAATTTATCAGATACTGGAGGTTTAAGGTACTGGAATACAGAATCACTACGCCAGTTGCCCAGTACTTTAATAATATCAAGAGGAACATTTTTTGACATCAACCATGTAGCCCCACCCTGTCGTAGCGAATGAGTGTTGATGTCAGTCGAAACGGAGGGCTGCAACATACGTATTAGCCGCTTACGAAAATCTGAAGTCAGAAGGGGGCATTTCCTAGTCGCTACTTTGATTGTAAACAAGGGTGCATCAAGCGGGATTTCACGAGTACGTGAAATGAAGTTTTTGAGAGCAGTAGTGGGACAAAGTGGATTGTGGGGATAGAGGGGAATAGGTATCTCCATGATCTTTCCCTTAAATGTGACATTTTTTCACATTCTGATATAAAGCACTATGCCGGTTGAAGTAAACTTAATGTCCTTGCGTTTTACTAGCTGTCTGGTACATCGTTAGTAGATTTAATGGTCACATGATTGACTCTTAAAAGGCCGAAAAAACAGCAGAGTGTAGCTGCCCAAAACTGAAGGTCTTGAACAGAAAGGAAATTCATTCGCTTGTAAATTGCGTGTAACATTGTTGGTGTAATTGGGTCTTTTGTCGCATTTTGTCACCCCGGGCACGTTTGACACCTTGAAGCACTGTTTTAAGCCTAAAATTGTTATCAAGGGGGTTAGGTAGACCGTGTTCTAAATGCAAAATCCTAACAATATTTAGATATTGGAGTACAGTAGAGTATGCCCGGGTACGAGCTAGGAACGCCACGTATCGGGTCAAATTAACTTGTGATATAGGAACAGGGGATACATTAATTCGCTTGCAAAACCCATAGTAAACACGCGCTTGCGCAGTGTATGCATCTCGCGTTGCTTGGAATAATTCTGCTTCCTTAGGGCGGCCACCTCGTCATCCAGTTGTTTACACAGATCGGTTCGGTCTGAATTAACAAAACCAACAAGGAATTATATGACATATGGTTTAGCATCCCAACAGGGTGAACAATTTCAATATTGAGAAGACATTGGAGGCGTTTGATATAACCTGGTTGGTGTAATCTGGAGACAGTGTCTGCCGTCACATTCTGTATACCTGGAATATGAATAGCTTTTAGTGAGAAATCAAAAAATAGCGATAGAATGCAAAGCTCCCGTAAAAGGCTTAAAGCGTACTTATTAGCCGTGGTACCTTTGTTTACAATTTGAACAGCTGTGGAATTATCTGAAAATATGCAAATTTGTTTGCCTTGCCAAAGATGTCCCCAGCGCCATTCTGCAGAACATATTGCGGCTAGCTCTTTAATATTAATGTGACTGGACGCTAGGTCCGGCCTGTCGAAAAGCCAAGCACTATACAACCAATCGCCCTAGTAGAAAGCTCCACCGCTGGCTGAGCAACTGTCTGCAAAAACAAAATCTACAGGACGCTCGTCCCAAATTAGTTTAGAACCATTAGAAACCTGTATAAAAACTAGCCACCAGCGCAAATCTTGGTATATACTAGAAATTCTGCATTTGTGGTTGGCATGATGTAACGCGCTAATTAAATCAAAAATGGAGCGAGTGTGTAATCTATCCCATGGAATAACTAGGGAGCACCAATTTAAGCGACCAGCCAAGCTTTGAAGTTGCCTTTTGGATGCCCGTTTGCGGTTTAAAAAATTGGTTATAGTTTGTGATAATTTAACAATTTTTCTTCCTGCAGGCTAATAGCCCCTTTTAGTGTATCTATTACTACGCCAAGGAAAACGATACGCTGACATGGGTCTACAATTTTTGACCAGTTTATCTGGAAACCTAAGTTACGTAGGAGTGCCAGTAAGGTATTATAAGCATTTAGGCAGGCCGAAAAGGATTCCGCTGCTATAAAAAAATCATCTAAGTAAACCACCATTGTCTCAAAACCTTTACGTTGCATCATTCGTTTAACCGCCTGGGTAATGCGAGTGAAAATAAAAGGGCTACGACGGGCTCCAAATGGCAACCGGGTGTCATACATATAAGTTGGTTTATTATTTCCAAAACACCATTTTAGACCAGTTAAGCTATAATTACTAGGATGTATACCAACGACACGGTAAGCCGATTGTAAGTCTATTTTGGCCATAAACCAGCCAGGTTTAATTAAGCCTAATGCATTTTGAACAGTTTCGTAGCTAAAAGGAGTGTCTGAGGCATAGGAGTTGAGAGACGGCTCTGGCCTGCTCAGGTCATGTATAAGTCTATAACTGCCATTGTCTTTAGGGACTGCTTTCAGCGCACTGACTATACGGGGCTTCTCCGTGGTAATTACGTAACTACCGGTTCGTAGATCGTCAAGTATGTGCTGTTCAATCTTGTTGGCTACGAGTTGTTCAGTCACTGAGGCGTAATTATCAACTTCCCCTTGTGGAATGTTGCCAATTTCGACGTGATCGTCAATTAACATAAATCCCTGTTTAAGTCCATTCAAAATAAATTCTCTGTCGATGTCCCCGGTCAGTTCGGCTTCCCATTGGTCAATATGTTTGAGAAGTGGAGATGGTTCATGGCGGCACTTGTTTAGTTTTTTACTTCGTCATTCTTCTGCTGTTGTTGGCGTGAGCGGTGGTTAATGTCATTGTGGGAACCAGAAAAACAAGACAGGCAAACATGAGAATATCTACAGTTCTTTAGCGTACACCCGGTTCTGCTATTCCATTTTAAACAAATTGGCTTTCCGCTGCTTGGGTCAAATTTCCCTTGGGGCTTAATAACATTTAGTCTAGAATGTTTGTTATTTAGAGACGACTGATCTGTAAGGGGTCGCAAAAAGGTTTGTGTTAGGAAAGCATTGTCAGAGCCCCATCTAAAGCCTAGATCCGACTGAAGTTTTCTATATTCCGTATCATAATGAAGGACAGACGCCCACTGGAAAGTTTGGGACATAAGTGTGATTTTGATCATGTAAGTTATATAATCCATAACAAGATCAAGGCTTGCGCCTTCGTGATATACAAGCTCCCGGAAAATTTTGAGGCTAGCTTCCATATACTGCGCCTGAGTCACATGAGAATAGGAAATTCTGCTATCCCTTAAAACCAGTTCAGATTCTCCGATTTTGATCGTGTTTGCATCATCATTTCTTTTGCTTCTAAATGCAAAAGATATATAATCACGGAGGTCCTTTGGTGACGGGACAGGTTTCGTATTAGAGTTCATCGGTGGTTGAAAAGGATAAAAAAAACAGATGCTTACCACCCTGCCCGTCAGTGTCCATTTGTGGTTGGGGCGGATCCCGCCAGCTTTGCTTGAAGTCCTGAAAAGCTGGTGCCGATGCATCGCGGAGATCTCGGTCTTGTAGATTTGCTGGTTGGGTTGGTCTAGGTGAGTTTGGGCTCGATGTACCGGGAATCGGGGGCGTTGTCTGTTGTAAGTCCTCAACCGCTGCATTTAGTAGCAATCGCTGGCCCAGTCTTAATTCTTTGAAATTCTTCTCAATCAATGGTTTTGTCAGTAATTTCAATGCTCGCACAGAGTCAAGGCCTAATTCCTCCAGTTCCGTTATTGTATCGGTCTGGAGCTCATATTTATCACATAAAACCTTGAAATCCTCGGAATTCGCCATATTAAAAATTTTGTTAAAATGCGGTGCGTCCGCACAGCAGCATGCAATGGACAACTGGCCAGGGACGGTGTAGCTGTACCGTTTAAATATCTGCAGTACTATTGATATGCTAATGACTGGTCAGTTGGCAATTGTGTGCACACAGGCGCACCGCAGGGGACAGACCCAGTCGACCTAATACTGCTATTCATAACTAAAACAGGTAGCTCCCGTACCAGGCTGTTCGTTTAAAGACGACTATTACATAGCCTCTCCATAAGCTACTTTCCCTACATGTCCATCTCCAATGTGTTACACAAGATTCCAGAAAATTCTACTGACCAAGGCTAACCGTCAACCTAATGAAATAGCATAGGTTTGGTTTGTTACAACAATTTATGGGGTATAAAGGTCTAAATGATATACCCCTTTTGGCTTGGGTAAAGTATAGTAGGTAACGTAAAAGTTGCGGTCAGTCAACTCATTGATAAAGTGGCCCTACTGTGCGTAAGGCGTGGCTGTGGTCGATGACTGTTGGCCTTTGGCACTATGCCAGCTCTTCAGAGACGGAGGGTCACTACGGTATGCCCCAGCTTTTTTATTGACAAAACGTCAAAGACGAACCTAGGATTAGGGACGGGGTTTATTGACAGAATAAGGTTAGGTTTTGGAATCTTTTATTGACAACGCTAAAGACAGACTTAGGGTTAGGGACGGGGTTTATTGACAGAAAAGGGTTAGGTTTAGCCATGTTTATTTACAAAACCGAAGGATCCTCTTGGATTCGTCCAAATACGTCATGGCAGGTCAAAGGGTATATAAATATGAAGTGCGCATGCGTGTATCACAGTTCAGGTAACACATAGAAATTACAACCTCTAACGCTGTGTTGGAAGTTAGTCTAGTGGAAAGATGCTATGGTCTAATTGAGTGCGCATGTGGTTCTGCGCAGCTTCAGATTGGAAAGGTAGGGGTTCGAGACCCGTTGAGTGCGGAATCAAATAGAACAAAAATAATCTATTAACTTGGGTGTGTTGCAGTGAAGGGAGTTGTCTACCGTAAGACGTATTATATACTGTTGTATACAGCAAGAAGATAGGATGAAAGAAACAGTTCACGCTTCCAAACGTCCCCGTATACTACTTTTGTTACTGTCATTAGACAGTTTAGTCAGGAACCAATGAATGAAAGCCAATTAAAAACTTTCCCACGGTTGCTCCGCCCACATTGGCTCACCATGTGTTCTTTACCATTCCCCACAAGCACAGCGTACATTCAGAATGTACATTAGGACATTAGTGAGTGAGTGAGTAATTTGGGTTTTACGTCCTGCTCAACAGTATTTCAGTTATATGAAGACGTTGTCTCCTTGTGGCAGGGCGGATTTCCACCGCTCTATTACGTGCTGCATCACCGAGACGACTTGCCGAAGACAACCAGCAAGCTCCCTCGCCCAGTCACAGTATACTGACACCGGGCCAACCAGTCGCTGCCCTAACTCCTATTGCTGAGCGCCAAGCGAAGCAGCAGCAGCTACCACTGTTAAAGTCTTTGGTCTGACTCGACCCAGGCTTGAACCCTGATCTCCCAGGTTTGAAGAGGACGCTCTACTGACTGAGCTATGGGGGCTGGTTATTAGGAGATTAGGTAGTGCGCAATCATAGGTTAGCTGTGAGACATTTTCATTGGATGAGTTACGTATGTGTAATAAATGTAGGGTTTATTTGATGGCACGACGCACGATATGCTCTTAGTTTAAGTACGTTTTCAGTGCAAGTTCAATGCTGAATATAGAAATTGACAATGGTTACCAAAAAAACCCGATATCCTATTAGATTAATTCCTCGGCCAACCATTTCTCAAATAAGAGTCGGATTTCTAGGTCAACACAATTGTGTCAAATTAGCGGTCTTGTCTTGTCTATCAAATCCAGCGGTCAATTGATTTGACCTTTCGTCTGGCCTTGGCTTTCCGGGTGGTTTATTAGGGACGATTGATGTTGTTAGAAACGACAAGTTAACCTGAATTTAGAGCTATAGTAGTAGATCTCCAAGACATACTGTGATATCCGAACTGCCAGAATTCGAATAATAAGGTAAATTTTACCTGCATAACTATGATATCAATTTTTTCTATTCTTATTACGGTGAAGCGTAATTTTGAATAATGCATAAAAGGGCCCAGGGCAAGTATTTCTGACCATTTCGGAGAGGTCCATATTATATGTCAACGTCCAGCATAAATAAATATATGTCAACGTGTTAGCATAAATAACTGTGCCTTATTTTGGCTCAAGCAATATTCTTAATAACTTGGTAGATAACGAAGAATTCATTTTGTAAATTTGTTCTAGGTCAGTTCATTAAGAGAGTCAAGCTGCTCGGCTGAATTGACATCACTGAACGAACGTCTGTTTCGATCAATAGCCTGTGTGTGTATTTGCATCACTAGGTCTGTAATTACCCGGAAAGATAAGCACCAAATTCAACTAATCCCCGAGATCTGTAAATAATTTACCTAACCGAGTAATTCAATGGCACACGATATATCAAATGCTTCAGAAGACAGTTTCCTTTAACTATAAAACACAAACTATCGTAGATTAATTTTTAGGTATCAACAGTTGTGTGTTATATTCAATGAACTATATGCGTGGAATGGGCGCGTCTCATTGGCTGGTTTGGGGCTGACTTTGTAAATGTGCCGCCATTGATAGTTGAAGCGCGCGTGCATAACAGTTCTGGATCGATAGTGCACCATCTCCTAGTAATGGCGGCATTCCATGCAAATCAAATACCACGTGACCCCCATTCCACGCATATAGTTATTTGGTTATATCTGGCTTAAAATGGCATCGGCTGCCAAAATACACAAATTCTGATTGTCAAGAGAAGTTCAGCGTTAGAAGTACATGTACGTTGACAAATTTTACCAAAACATGATAAGCTTTTATGGTTAGCTGCTTAGCCCATGTGTGACCCCTCAGTGACCTTGACCTTTGACCTCATTGTGACCTGCTTGAAAACAATCCCCAGGCATATATGTCCTACATCTGACATATGGTAATCAGGTTCCGTCAGGTAACTGAGCTATTGCAAAAACAAAGCGCTGCGGCGGCGCAGCGGGATAAAGCCAGGCAAAACCTATTAGCATACCCTTCCATGGGCTGCCAAAATTCACACTTTTTTTCATCAAAAAACTAAACGATTGGCGTTGGAATAGGAAAAATCCATACAGTATGTGGCCTATACGAACCAAAAACGTGTTCGAAATGTAAAGAAAATTTAAATAACCGCGGCGACCATTCATTCATTCTAAGAGAGAATTAGTTCAAAACAATACTTTATCGTGCATTTTTGAAACTAGAAGCACTAAAAAGCTTCTGATTTATACGTCTTGAGAAAAATAGCTAATAATTTCAACATTCTGTTTCAAAGTCAAAATATCTACATTTTTGGCAGCTCATGCCCCTTTAAATAACCGGGACGACCATTCATTCATTCTAAGCCAAAGCTAGTTCAAAACAATACTTAATCGTACATTTTCAAGACTAGAAGCAATAAAAAGCTTCTGAATTATACGTCTTTTTAAGGTCAAAATATCAACATTTTGGCAGCTCATGCCACTTTAATTACGTAAGTTCAAAGGTAACCATGTTCCAGTCAAAGCAAAACTCCATGGCATCATTTCCAAGAATATATTTTGTGTACTATCCAGACAAGACGTAGTGTTTGAATACAGCTTACAAGTTCATAAAACCGCATTTCATCGGGTTATGGATTTATTAAACCATGTCAGTTTATCGATAGACTAGAATTGTAAAGCTTTAATGTGAACGGTCGATTGTCCGGTACATTAACCCTCCTTATCCGACTAAATCCGCAATTGTTCGGGATGGTAAGCACCAAATCAAGCTGACCTGAGAATAATTTACTTAGCCGTGTTATTCGATGAACGTCTCTTTTAGTAGATACAATGAAACACAAGGCAACAGAAAGATTGATTGATTAAGTGATGCTTTACGCCGCACTCAAGATTATTTCACTTGTATTGAGGCGTTGCCATGTTTAGTGGGGGAGGAAACCGGGCTTCCACATACGGCGACCACGAGAAAAATCCAATTTTGTATTTGGTCTGACTGGGAACGTCGATGGAAGGTCGGTGTGGGACTGAGGGACGACCACTCCAACCCACTGGACCCATGATAGAAAGACGATAGTTTCATTGAGAAAAGCGTATAATAGATTGTTAACATAATTGACCTCCACCAGCGCCACATACCCACTACAAAACGCTCAGTGAAATACATGTGTAAGCCAACACTCTAGGTTCTTAAGATTTGTGATGGGTCATCCTGTTTTAACGTCAAAATGTCAACATTTTGGCAGCTCATGCCACTTATTAAAGGATTGGTGTTGGATAATAGAGATTCATACTGCATGTGGTTTAGCCGATAGCTTCAAAAATTTGTTCCCACGGATAAAATAATGTGAATATTTTACCCGCTCATACTATTTTAACGCCCGTCTTCAATGAATAATTACACCCTATGCATCTTCAACTTTACGGCATGACCGTTTATGACGTTAAACTTGTATAAAGGTTTTGAGAAACGACCATAATCGAATGTAGTCCAAAAAATCCGGCCAATCAACATTAAGAAGGTCATTAATCATTTTTCAATCATTAATTACACTCAAACATGATTTAGTTGCATGGGTTGGAAAACCCCGGGAATATGAAACACACATATAGAAACTTGAACATTAACTACTCCATCTTAACTGAGCATCATCATGTGTATTTTTCTCTGGTGAAAAAAATTAATACGGGGCCATCAATCTTGTAACACCTGGAGTTTATCGTTAAAAATTAACCTTAACGGGTATCTGAACTTCTGTAATTAGCCCACACTGCCTAATTCCTTATATTTTCCCGGCATTGTCCACCTTGTATATTTTATTGATATACGTTACGTTTAAATATAGTTTACCGGAAGTAAAAAAATATTTTTTGGGTGATTCCATTGGCCGGAGTGCGTACTGCGTGACATATGTTCCACTCACTCTGAAACTTCGGGGATTTACGAACGTGATATTCGCTCTGATAGACTGCAGGACATTTGAATATGGCGACCCAAAAGGTAGCCGTGAAGCGTAGATTTTCCATATCCTCTTGAAGGCCCACAAAAGAGTCCCCGTGGTAATGTAAGGGACCAAACACTCCATTGTTAACTTTCAGCCTCGATCAGTTATATAATTGAAGCATTGGAGGATTCCTGATATGTACCAAAACTGAATCTGTCGACTTTGCGTTACATATCATGTAGTTTGCCGGGCTAAATGATATATATAAGCAAATATATTTTCAAATAATATCATCATTTAATACATTTATCATTATTTTTATTCTCTGTTTTCGCCTGTATCAATATATTTGTAATTATACTTTCGACGCCATTTGTATTTCGTCCAAAAATACGATAATTTACCGTATAAAGAGCACAGACTGTGAGAGACGTGTCAAACCCGACCGGTAGCGAGCGAAGATAGCCGAAGGGAGTTCCGACTGATATTCCACTCTCTCGGTCTGGAATAGATGTGCGTTTCATTTGCCCACAGATAGTAATCGTGTAGCCGCATCACATACTCGACAAGTTAATGAAGCCGGGCTCACAATGCTGGTTTGTTCGATATTTTTTTTTTAATTTGGAGAATAGACCATCCAGCTCAATTATAAAAAAATCAATGCTAATTCGCACAATTTGTTGCCTAGTTAGAAATGTCAAACAACAAGTATCATTGAACTAGAAAAGGGAGAGTGGGTGTGTAATTCACTCGACATGCAACCTTTTCCGTAGAGAACATTATTGCTAACTGCACGAATAACTCTAGCAAAGCGATTAGTGTCTATATATTAAGTGATTAACTTTTCGATTAAACTTTTTTTCGCATTGTAAAAATGTCGTGACATTAATTCTGTCTGCAGGCGCTATAGTTATGACAACAACAGCTGTCGTGGGTGTTCGGTCGGTTATAGCAGACAAAGTTACCCACACACAGTGCTTTCAAAAATCAGCCACAGATTGTCGATATTGAAGGTAATCCATCGGACTGTCTTTACATCCTCACGTGCCAAAAACTGGTTAGCAGCTGACCAGTTTACTTTTACAGAATGGTTTCATTTGATGAAATTATTAACGATCCACTGGGTTTTTTTATCCATGGCCATAAGGCATATGGGGATATGAAATACAGACTTAACTCTTTATATGTCATGTAACATGTTAACTTCCCCGCTTACAAATCGGGAATATTACGGATTAGGAAAACGTCAACATTATACGGACGTACTCATATTGGAAAAGTATCGAGATGGTAACTGGTTCCTCCGATACACCCTTTAATGGCGACTTTAATACGATTTAACAGTAAAGGGTAGCATTATTGAAAGTTCGTCCTCAACACGCAACAAAGTTTTGAATTACTCTTGGAATAACCCTACATTTACAATGTTTTACCTCGGTCGTCGTTTGTGGAAGAGTTGTCAGGTACTCGCCGAAGGTCCCGACGGTTTTTTCTGGGCATTGAGCCCGATTTCCTCCCTTTCGTAACATGGCAACGAAATAATAATCTTGAGTGCGGCGTAAAACATAAACTAATCAATCAACAATGTTATACTATATCATAGGACTTTTGATAGTAACGTTTCAGCGGTTACTTTTTGAGGTCCGACACACTCATTATTGTTAATGACATTCTAGTGACATTTTTTGCGCTAACATTTTTGTGAAACATTTCTGTCCAGGGATTGTGTTATGAAATTCCACACCATCTACAAAACAATAAAAAAAATTGGCTGTGCTTTCACCCAATCTCACCATTTAGAATGGTTGCCATCTACTATATGAAAGATGGAGATTTCTAGGTCAATACAATTATGTCGATAAGGGTTCATGTCTCGCAAATCAGATGTACAGGTCAGTGATTCTAACCTTTCGTCTGGAGTCTAATCAACTTCATTAGGATTTATCTAAATCAGATTGATATGATTATTTCAGTAGTTAAATATTTCTATCAAAGCATTCGATTTGGATACTTTCGACTTTGACCTCAATGTTTTTTTACCATATGGGCCGGACACGTACGGAAATCGAATTTGGTCGAGGTCTCTCTAATATACCTATAAACAAAGAATGAAACAGCTGAGTGTAATTATTCCGAAATTGTCGGCTTAACAAGAAGGCGTTACAGATGAACTGATGGACAAACAAAAATAGATTGATATATCTAAAAGTAAAAAAGGCTATAAATATCGTGGTCAGACACTTTCGAAATAAACAGCTACGTACTGGTTAAAGGGACTGGCGAAGATAGTTAAAATGTGTGCTATTTAACTGTTGTCTATGTAAAGGTGAGATTTCCAAATGACCATTGGTAACTTTTCCAGCCCACACGGATCGCTGGATAACAAGTTATATTTGTGTATTTCTTTGTAACTTTTCCAGCCCCCACGGACCGCTGAATAACGAGTTATATTTATACTTTCTGGCTGCATGTGTGATGCATTCTCGGTTGTTTGTTTACTGATTGTCAAACACAAAACAATAGCAGCAAGGAATTGCCAAAATAACTTTTAAAATGTAAATTTTTGCGTAGCCTTTCATCCGAGATTGATCTCTTCTTATTTTTCTACTCATCTACATGTCAACGGAGAATCACAACAAACTTAGGGCGATTCTCTTTGTAATTACTGCTCCTATAATGATTTTGTTTTCACGTCGTTCCTATAACCATACGAATTGTGTAGTCTCAACATTTCCACTTCAATTCAGTCATTTTCTGGGAAACCAAGCAGTTTATCTAACAGAACACATAGGGAAGGCTAACGTTTTTAACATATCACAAACTAGCTCTTCATAACTTCGTCTTCCTCTTTTCGGTGATAGCAAAAAATTACTTAAAGGAGGGGAAATCTCTAGAAATACATAGCGGTTAACGTCGATAACTTAAAACTTTTCAGGTTAAAGGCACACTTGCCGCCGTAGCCTGTTTAAATTTGCTAAGAAAACCAATTTACATGAGCTTACTACGACTAATTCCACTAAACTTAAACATAGGACACGTAAAACATGTCTAGTTAGCTTTAGACTGTAAAAATGGGGTGAAAAACAAACGAAAAATCGAAGCCTGATTACAACAACAACGATCAGTGTCGGTCAACTTTCGTGTTGGATTACCATCCTTTCAGGCCTTTGTATCTGTGGTTGACACTCAAACAATTACCAGCAGGCTTTTCCAGTCGCTGTTAACCGATCGTCAGTCTGTATTTCTCAGATAAATAGGCCTACGTAAAATTACACTGTGCCGTTAGTTCACTCACTCGACTGAAACATAAAATCGCCAATAGGGGGCAGATCGGTTTGTTTACGTTCCGGGTACGTAACAATTCAAATTTTCAAATTCAAATTAAAAATACAAAGTGACGTCTAAACTTTTTAATTTTGGTAAAAATAGAAAGTTCCTAACTTATATTGTCTGGGAAAAATACAGAATACGGTCTTTCTTTTTTAATGTAAACAATATTCCTGATTTTCGCGGCAAGTGTGCCTTTAATTACCGCCTGTGACCCTCAAGCTAACAAAAACAGACATACGTATGTCCTTTTAGTGGCTTATCTGTGTCGCCATTTTTTCCGTTTTACGATAGCGTGATGTCGCAGTAGCTTTTTTTAGATCAATAATGACGTATATTTACCGCCATGTATGATGGCAAAAACTTGAAGTGGGAAGATTGCTTCGGAATATGAAGCCGCACGTCATTTCTTGGCCAAGCCATTGGCTAAATTGCATCACATGACTACTCTATACCGCACCTAAATTTTATTCACCAATGATTGGATAAAACTAATGAAAAAATGGTGGTGGCCTTGTGAATGGCATATAGCGCGTATTCTCTATTGTAACGTCATATTCAAATTTCGTTTACGAGGGGTTAAACATACCTTGAACAGTGGCTTTAGACTAAATTAACTCTATTCTTTCCATCTAAACTAGTTCAACATTTTCTTTCCCTTTAATAACGTCACGGCGTTTCCATCACCTGACACTATGAAATTCCGACATTGTAGACTTATGTGTTCGTTGTTTTTTTATATAAAAATACGTCGAAAACGTTAAGGGAAAAAAAGCTTGATTAGTGCATGTTCTTATCTGTAAACATGGATTAATTTCGAATCAGAGAACAGTCAACTCTTCTGAAGCTAATCGATGGGGTTACTTCTTGGTAACCATTCCTCAGTCAGTAATCTTTCAAAAGGAACAAGCTTTTCAGAAAGGTCATGTCTCGATCATTGATGCCGGTTTCTAAATACGTTAATCACTTTAAAGGATATACTTAATCTCATACGACGAACAGGGACATTTTAAATAGAAAATATTTCTTCCCGAAAAGACTCATCTCTACTGCACAGCTACATGTATGGGACAAATAGGTGTGAACACGTTGTTTAATAAGGTAGAATATTCAATTCTTTCAACATATCGTCTAATCGAGAATCTACATATACCCTCAACCAGATTCAAGCCTTCTGTTTGCCGTTTGAAGTCGACTTTAAGAGATGATGTAGACAAGTTTTATTCATGTTTTTACAGTTTGTCTATTTTTTTACGAATGAGTGTAAGTCGAACATGTGATCCATATTTAGATTGTTGATTGTTTGGTATTTTACGCAGCGCTCAAGATTATTTCACTTATATGGCGGCGTTGCCAGTTTTATTGTGGGAGGAAATCGGACTTATGCCCTGAGGAAACCCACGACATTCCGGTGGTAACTGGCAACCATATGATACCACAAAGGTCGTTCGAGTGAAAACCCAGTCAGAAAATTTTCCAATTTTTGTGGACAGTGAGATTCGAACCCCCCACCCATTGGTGGAAGGCTGTTCGGATTGAGTGTGCAACGTTCTACCTACTGAGCCACGGAGGCTTGACTATAAACACTGGACCACAGAGCAGTGGTGTCACATCTTGTAAAAAAAGACACTTATTTGCGCCAGCAAATGTCGAGCCGTTCGAAATGTCACACAAAATGGCATGTGGGAGAGAAACAGAAAGGGCACATGTGGGTGTGTAATTTACTGGAGATGCAACCTTTAACGTTAAGAATATTATTCTCAATGGTGTGATTAAATCTGGGTCAATGAATTTTGATGATCTAGATGATGCCTTTGGTACAATTTATGAAATACATTTCCACTTAATTTCTCCATTAATTAACGTATTTGTGTTGGTTGTTGGAGAACAACATGACATTTACCCCACATACATGACACACAGTACTAAATGTAACAGGTGGCGTGGATCTATGACCCCCAAGGCTTGTTTATGATAAACGGTGTTTCCATTTCTGGCGAAGCAGCTCCTACACAATACATCATCGAATAAGGCATGGATAATATAAGTGTGTCTCTCGCAAAATGAAGATAGGTGAATCGAAAAAGACCAACACTATAAGGAAACCCCGATCTCTTTGCACAGTACTATTATATTTAGCAACACCGACAGTTTATAACCACTCCAAAATGTAAAATACAAATTGAACAATTTCACAGTAGATTTTTTACTGGGTCGCCGTATTCGGAAGAGTTGCCAGGTACTCACCGAAGGTCTGGGGTTTCCTCTGGACAATGAGCCTCCTCTCCCACTAAACCTGGTAACGCTGCTATATAAGTGAAATGATGATGAGTGCGGCTTAAAGCAGCAATCAATCAATCAAAATGTAAAATGAATCTTTAGACTAAGATTTTGAGTTACCTTTGTAGACGTTACATATGAAGTGTGTAGATTTGACAATCAAAAACATGAAAAAAACGTTAAATTTTCTCAGAATTATCTACAAAAAAGTTTATTTTAGAAAGTTGACAGTTGTCCTTGAAAAACAGAGATTGGGCGAACAGTATATCGCAAGAAGTTATCCGAAGGTCATTTTGTCCGAGACTTGACCAACTGCATTTGTTTGAAATCGAAATGGGATTTGTCAATTTCGTATTTCAGATTTTGAAATTCAAAATTTGAAATTAAAGTGGCATGAGCTGCCAAAATGTTGATACTTTGACGTTAAAACAGAATGTTCAAATTATTGGCTATTTTTCTCAAGACGTATAATTCAGAAGCTTTAAAAGCTTATAGTCTCGAAAATGTACGATAAAGTATTGTTTTGAGCTAACTTTGGCTTAGAATGAATGAATGGTCGTGCCGGTTATTTAAATTTTGTTTACTTTTCGAACAAGTTTTCCGTTCGTACAGACCACAAACTGTATGGATTTTCCTTATTCCAACGCCAATCATTACTTTTTCGGTGGCCTTCAAAGCCTATTACTGTCGTGAAGATCAGAAATTATGAAAAAAGTGTGAATTTTGGCAGCTCATGCCACTTTAACAGTCAGTTTCCTAATTTCAAATCTTGAAGCTCGAAATTCGAAAGAGCCTTCTGGGCTTTCATAGGTAGCGGCTTATTTGCATTCATACGATTCAACGTTTAATGGAAAAAAATAAGGCACACTATTCAATTTCGCGGACGCATTCTTACAGCTGCTCTTATAACCAAAGAGTAATATGCATCGGGATATATTTTTTCTGAATAATGATAGTTCTCCATAATATAATTTTTTAGACAACGCCAGCTCATCCCTTACGTTTCATCGTACCTAGACATAAAAACAAACGGTTAAAATGCAGCTGTTGCCAGAATTAGCTTAGAGATATAATTACTGTTACTCTACAACATCTAGTCAATGCATGCTTTATGTCCATTATCGTTGCAATTGCTTCAAAAAATACTATCATTTGATCTGAATTTGTATTAACTGGCCGCTAAAAGGCCACTACTATATCACAGTTTAATTGCGCATGTTAATGATCATAATGTCACACTTTGATCAATAGTAGATATGCTCTGGCTTTATGTTTTTATAAAATGTCAGCGAAATACTTATTCAGCATTTTCCAATATGAAAACAAAGGTCAGCGGTGGCGGATCAGGGTTTTTTCAAAACGAGCTGTCAAAATTAATGAGTACTATTTTACTACTGGCAACATTCATTTCATGCTGAAGTGTATTAACACGTTTATTGTCTGTTCTATATACTCAGTCACACGATTCTGAGCTAATTAGAATTTTGTTTTTTAGCGAAATATTTGTCAATATCTCATATAGTGTCCCAATCCTCATTTGTCAAATCGTTCAATTATTTTAATTTATATCATTAGCATGAATAATTTGGTAAGGTTTATTGTATTTACCCATGTTAATTGTTAAAGGGGCATGAGCTGCCAAAATGTTGATATTTTGACGTTAAAACAGAACGTTGAAATTATTGGCTATTTTTCTCAAGACGTATAATTCAGAAGCTTTTTAGTGCTTCTAGTCTCGAAAATGTACGATAAACAATTGTTTTAAACTAACTTTACATTAGAATGAATGAATGGTCGTCCCGGTTATTTAAATTTTGTTTACTTTTCGAACACGTTTTCGGTTCGTACAAGCCTCATACTGTGTGGATTTTCCTCATTCCAACGCCAATCATTTAGTTTTTCTATGGCCTTCAAATCCTCTTACTGTCGTGAAGATCAGAAAGTATGAAAAAAGTGTGAATTTTGGCAACTCATGCGATCTCAAAAGTTTAAATGCCATTGTGCATTGTAAATTAAGAAGTTATCGACCTTTTGGAAAAGGCTGTAGGATGTGATCGTGGTAGCGAGAAGCCATATAAAGATATGTCTTTCAAATCTCTCTTAATAACATTTGACTTCCCGGATAAAAATACAAGGTAACGCCACTTTAATAATAATAATAATAATGTGTGTATCATGCTGGTGGAAAACTGTCCCAAGATGAGAAAATGCAAAACGCTCTGTCAAATTATCCATGTTAATGGTATCAACTAGAATTTGAACCATATGTCTTATTTGGTTTCTTCGTGAATCTATGAAAAAGATATACGACCGAAATTGAAAGAAGACTTTTTGGTTTTTGAACACTCGTCTAGTTGGCCAAGGACCTTCTTAAATATCTGCTCAAATATAAAGTATGAATAATCGCTCAGGATTCTCCTAAGGGTTCTAAATTAAACTAATATAGATTTTTCGATTTCCAGATTTTTCTAAACAAAAGTGAGGTTATTCAAAGTACAAGCATCAATAGAAAACTAACATCCGTGTATTTAGAAAAGTTCATCATTGAACAAGGTCTACTTGAATTCCTTTGAATGGAAAACACCGATACCTCCTGCATAGCCTACAGATGGGACAGGATTCAATATATGCGGCATGGTATAAATGGGCTTATAAATATAAAAAGAACATTGACATCGGCAGTCTATGTAGTTTTCCATCTAAAAACAATCTTGGCTAATAAATTGGCATATAGCTTTTCAGATTGATATCTTTTCGTATGTTTACCATGGAAATCTTTGAGAATTCTCATTTACTGAAGTCGTTCATTTATTTGACTATGAGTATTTTAGAGTATCTGACATATCAGTATTGATACGACCCTATCGATTTGCGAAAGGCAAACACTAAAAAAATATGTACACAAAAATTTCGAAAAAAGCATTTATCTGTATTCTACAAAATACTGTAAAAGATAATCGAGTTAACTCTTCACATATGTTTCCCCGAGATAAAACTTGTTTATTGCATATTCTACATCATACACAGTAGTTACAATTTTACCGCCGCTATGATGAATTATGTTAACCAGTTTGTCGAATATGTTGGTCTTGTCAACGAACGGATATACATTATAGGATGAATTAAAGAAATATTTAAAGAAAAAAACCCATTGAGAGATTGGGACTGAGCAGTGAGCACAAATATCTGGTAAAGCATTTGATATCCACACAGGTTAAAAAGTGGCAAAAACAGCATCTGAAGCTTTAGCCGGATTTCTGACTCCAAAATAACTAGTTTTTTTTACACTAACGGCGGTATTTTGGAGTTAGGGTTCGTTGCAATAAAAATGCTGGAGCAGACTGTCCGCTTCAAATTTCATTGTATTTGAAAAATAAGCTGATGAATTACAGCTGGTATTGAAACTAATTCACAATGCTAGTGAATGGGCTTGTTTTATGATGTTTGTCTAAGAAATCAATATTGTTTAGCGTGTCCGTTTAATTGTATATTTATTTTAATGTCGTCACCTTTTGATCAGTTTCGGAAACAATCCTTGTTTTTATGCATGTCATTTAATATAAGCAGAATGGTCATTGAGAATTGTCAAAATATCGATATCCAAACGTATACAAAGGTCAAAGCTGTTGACATTTTAGAGACAGAAAGTGCAACTGAAGTCCAAATTCAACAATATGAATTAGTACAATAAATCATCATACGGGAATCCGTCAGCGCATTGCCGTTCAAAATGGGATAGTTTACCAGCATCTATGCAACAGCGTAGAGTTGTGTTATTTATACTTTTTTCTAAAACAAATCTTTAAAATAATTTGTTTACACTTGCTCCACCTATTAAAACCCTGAATGGTTTAAATACGACACGTACCCCCCTCCCCCTTCTTTCTGGTTTCCATCTATAAAAAAGAGACAAGTTGCAATGGGATGGATTTTAGGAAAATTAAGTTCAAAATAATACAAACTATTAAAGCCAGACAGGCCAAGAAATTTTGTTTTCCTCTTAAGACTAAACTAAAACGAAGCTGTTGTGCGAATTTCGTGAAAATCCTAAATTAGGTCTTCTGGAAGGAAATAAATATTTCTCATGCTCACTCGAATTATACGATGGTCGAAGGGCCGCTTTGCGTCACCCTTGTAGGAGGAAATATCCACACACGCACACTATCGTGTGGATGGAGTTGAATTGTACAGCATCATGTAACCGGTATTAAAGACGCTATCTGAGAACCAAGACAATGCCAGGGGGGATGAGGGCGACGTCATTGAAACGGATCCAGGGCCTAGTTTCACAAAGCGATCTTAGCTAAGTGTGATCTTAACTACCATGGCAACCAATGCTAAAGGCATACGTTGCCATTGGTAACTAAGATCACTTTAAGCTAAGATCGCTTTGTGAAACTGGGCCCTGTACCCTAAATAATCAATTAACACGGAGTTGTGAACTGCTAAGGTTTTATACATATTTTTACATATCGGAGCCTGTGTTTTCGTCGATAAAATTCTCAATCATACCCGAACAGTAAAGTATGTAGCGTTAAACTGTTGTTTTTTTTTTAATGCGCTTCAAGCCGGTCAACATGTGGTAGCTGTTTCGGAAGTCAGGTATCAGCGTCCAAAATGGAACAGTTAAGCAAATTAATTTTTTTTAACTAATGAATCATTGCGACATTTGTTTAATTGTATCAAAACGGTCTTCTGAAGCCAGAAATTATCACAATCTGGACCTCAGTTCCTCAAAAACCAAAATTATAGACCCTAGTGGCTCGTTTGGCTTTCAAGCACATTGCAATAAATGGCTAAGACTCGTTCTACTATAAAGCTGGCGTAAAGTTACGCATTGGCTTATAGTAATTCGCCTCTAGATTGATTTAGTGTAATTCAACACAGAGTTACAACAGGTTACTCCAGTTTAATAAACCAAGGTCATGAAGGCTTCCCCATCTTGCTCGTCACATATTCACATTTATTGAAGTTTTATAAGAGATGAATAACTGTCAAGAGAAGCGCAAATTTATAAGAAAAACTGCCCCTTTATAAATCACCATGCACGTTTTCAGGAATTCTGATAAATATTTGAAAGTTGATATTTGACGTTAGTTTAAAGAGAAACTATAAAACATTTAGATGAAGTAGTTTTCATGCACTCAAACAGTTTGGTCAGAGATGAGATATGTTAGTGGAATGAGACCAGGAACACTAAAGTTGACTGAAAAAGGTCTTTACACAAATGATAGTTTATTGTATTCAAATTATATCGAATGCTGCATAGCCTGCATTGGCTTTACGTCGAAAATCATACAATGGATGAGATAAATTTAGATATCCGCTAAGGTGGAAAGTGATTGATTGATTAATTGTTTGATGTTTTACGCTGCGCTCACCATATGGCGGCGTTGCCAGTTTTATTGTGGGATGAAATCGGGCTCTATGCCCGGAGGAAACCCACGACCTTCCGGTGGTAACTGGCAACCATCCCACACAGGTCGTTCGAGTGAAAACTAAGTCAGAAAATTTCTTCTTTTTTTTTTTTGGGGGGGGGGGGGGGTTGACTGAGTGGGATTTGAGGAGGAAAGGTTTTTAATTTACGAGTGAAACAACACAGGTGAAGTGAATGGGAATTTTTCAGTTAAGTTTCTTCTTTCACTTTAAAAGATGGCGTGGACGACGTGACCTTCTTCCGTAACCGTCCAGTGGGTTAGAGGGATCGTCCCTCAGTCCCACACAGACCTTCCATCGGTGCGGCGCGGGTTCGAATCACACTCAGACCAAATTTCTGAGTGGATTTTTCACTCGGTCGCCATATGTGGAAGAGTTGCCAGGTACTCGACAACGGTCGGGGGTTTCCTCCGGGCAATGAGCCTGGTTTCCTCTCCCACTAAACCTGACAACGCAACCATATAAGTGAAATAATCTTGAGTACGACGTAAAATATCAATCTCCCGTAACTAGGGTATCCCACCATTGGCTGTAATCAGCCAATTGGAGATCATCCCTTCGCTGCATGAACATAGTTCTTATCTTAGTTAATTATCATTTCAATGTTCTTCATACGCTCAAATTCTTTTCACAATCGGAATTTATTAAAAAGATAAGACTTTTAGCAGCCCAAGTCACCTTAACTATTATTATCTATGTTTCATTGGTAATGTCACATTAAATAAACTTGATCCTTTAATTGCTGATTTATTGTCAACTGAAAGAGATACAATAAAATATTGCCGGATTGAGGCACAAAACATAATGGAGTTGGAACAATAGACATATTTCGTACATATAAATCCAAGGCACTAAGCCAATAGTGATATCGTCTCTTCGTAACAAACGCAAAAACTATTTCATGATGAAGAGAACCACAAGCTGATTTTGAAATTACCATCTAATTTTCTTAGGATATGTCAGAAAGCCTGGGGCTGGACGCTCGCATTAGAATAATCAGTCCTGAAATAATCCCCCGGAGGTTCCACCCCCAACTGTGCTAAATTACACCTAGACAGACAGTCCTATTTCCCGCTTTCTCTTATCAGTCTTTTGTCAATTTCCGGGCTTCAATAATTTACTCCATAGGACGAATGTGCAACAAGCCTGCATTTGATTTAAAGTGCAAAAGAACAAAAGATTAATAAGATGTATGTTTACAGAGAAAAAAACGTATTTCTTAGTATTAATGGATCAGCTGCATACGAAAGGAATACGTCGTGGTATGACGTATGATTGGACAGCTCGACTCATAGTATATATAGACAATGATTGACTGATTGATGTTTTACACCGCACTCAAGATTATTTCACTTATATGGTGGCGTTGCCATGTTAAGTGGAGAAGGAAACCGGGCTCATTGTCCGGGAGGAAACCTCAACCTTCGGTGAGTACCTGCCAAATTTTCCACATACGGCGACTGAGTGAAAGATCCAGTCAGAAATTTTTATTTCGTCTGTACATGGACATTGATATACTGTCTAAAGATTTCAAATCTTCTGGTAATGACTTTTGCTATAGTCTTATTAGTATTCAATATATATAAAAAATGAAACTATTGTCCGAGAAAATATGGCTTTATGACGCTAAAACGTAGCTTTTCTGATTTTCTGACTCAATTGATGATTTTGTGAATAAAAACCAGTGGTTTTCGAAATTCTAAAATCAACTATCTAGATAACTGATCTAATTCACGAAGTCTTTCTCTTAAATCTGTGTTTTACGGTTATTTTCTATATTCATAAATCTGAATTGAATGACACTATATTTTGTTGAAGTAAAGAAGAGAAACATTTTGGTTGGTAACAAGCCTTTAAAGTGGCATGAGCTGCCAAAATTCACACTTTTTCATAATTTCTGATCGTCACAACAGTAAGAGGCTTTGAAGGCCATTGAAACACTAAATGATTGGCGTTGGAATGAGGGAAATCCATACAGTATGTGGCCTGTACGAACCGAAAACGTGTTCGAAAAGTAGCAAAATTCATTCATTCTAAGCCAAAGTTAGTTCAAAACAATACTTTATCGTACATTTTAGAGACTAGAAGCACTAAAAAGCTTCTGAATTATACGTCTTGAGAAAAATAGCCAATAATTTCAACATTCTGTTTTAACGTCAAAACATCAACATTTTGGCAGCTCATGCCATTTTAAGTACATATCTACCCAAACAGGAAAGAATCAATTTACGGTCAGTTTACCATCTTTCGGAATATGTTTCCCTTTCTCGCCTGGGCGATTAGTACGAAGATCGTGAGTGTGTCTTTCCTCGCTCCAGTAGATACCAAATTGTCCGAAAAGAGAATCTGCTAAATTGAGACAGCTTCCAATGCCTAAAGCAATTAGAATACCGCTGTTCAACATCGAACACACAGGAAACGGTAAATTCGAAAGTTGTATTGGTAGACGGCAGGCGTTATTGGACAATTAAGTTGTTGTTATAGAATGAGTTTAACGGTCACCAACCTTACTCGTAAAGAACATTATTGTAAATTCTACATAATCAACACAAACATGATC
This sequence comes from Lepidochitona cinerea, assembly GCA_963971465.1. Taxonomy (NCBI): domain Eukaryota; kingdom Metazoa; phylum Mollusca; class Polyplacophora; order Chitonida; family Tonicellidae; genus Lepidochitona; species Lepidochitona cinerea. The sequence goes on along the minus strand of OZ020551.1, from coordinate 48,253,890 downwards.
ACAAGTAACTCGTGGCAATGCATGCTTATAATTTTATTCATTTCATAATTCGATTAAATGTCTTTGTTGTCACTTCATAAGCCGACGGTTTTTATAGTAACGTCTGTAACAGGTGTTTTGTGGGTGATTGTTTAAGCCTCTTTATGATAAATTGTATTTCCACTTATAGCGAAGCTGTTCCTACACTATTACTTATTTAAGTACCTGGTTCTGTCAGCTGTCGATTAGTGAGACTGGGTGTTATTTTGTCGAGAATTGTGTTTCTAATTAAAGCTGAAATGATCTGCCAAAATTCACTTTTTTCTATAAATCCCAATTGTCAAGACAATAAGAGCGTTTCAAGTTCATTGGAAAACTAAACGAACAACGCCGAAATAAGAAATATCCAAGTGATATGTGTGCTGTACGAACCAAAAATGTGTTCCAAAAGTAAGCCAGATTTAAATAACTGAGCCGAACGTATATTCCTTTCTAATCATCACCTGAATACTAACACGACTGAAACGCTTCTAATTTGTTCTACTTAAGAAAAAAAGCTGAGAATTTCAAAATTGTATGCTATCGTAGTAATTTAGACCTTGTGTGAAAACAACTATTTTGTCATTAAACATTTACGCGTCGAAAGTGTGCGTGATTAAGATAAAACATTTACTTAAACCTTTAATCTATACAATTTTCGCTGCTTTTGTTGTAACAGAACTTAGGTTTTAATAACCACACAAAACGTTCCAACGGTAATGTAGGTTAAGGATGTGATAAGGTATTTAAAAACTAACAACTAAAAACGGGGAGAAAAGCAAAATTTTCATCAAAAAACATCATTGAATTAATTGTATAAAATTCCCATATTTTCGCCTGAAATCTCCTTTATTCGCTTTGTTGGATTCCAAAGGTACTCTACTAAAATGAAAAAGTTTCTCTAAATCATAAAGTAATTTTTACACCTGTGTTCGGTTGGAATTAACGAATTTTTGGGCTCCAAGTGAAGTTGTTTGTGACAAAAAGTTTCCTTTTTTATAAACTGTCTTTATACATAATGATAAAAAATTAAAGACATCACCACGTCCTCAGTTGTTTTTAACAACACGAGCTTTCGGCACCTGTGCCGGTGCCTTCGTCAAGTGTAACTGTTACACTTGACGAAGGCACCGGCACAGGTGCCGAAAGCTCGTGTTGTTAAAAACAACTGAGGACGTGGTGATGTCTTTAATTTTTTATCATTAGTATGGAACCCACGTTTAAAGAGAGTTTCAATCATTTCTGTCTTTATACATGTTTTTTATTCTAATAAGTAATAATCAATGTATCGCAGTAATATATTTTAATAATACATGCTTGAAACATCTATTTCGATGACTTGGGATTGCAATATTGATAACCGTTCTTGATATTTTCATGTAAGTATTGCAAAGGAAGGCTTTCAACCCACAAAAAAGATTACACCACGCTTTGCCGGTGCATCAGCTAGTGTGATGTCAGTACACTAGCTGTTGCACTGTCAACCCGAAGGAACTATTACTACACTAAGCGATTTTATTACACTAGATACAGAGTGGGCACAAACATCATCTACTCGACAAAACCCTTGCTGTCGCTGTGAAGAATACTGTAGCAAATTTGATATAATTTATATCAGGCGAAGTAGTCAATTCAGCTCAACTAACTATTTCATTTAATAGCTTTGTTCTGTTTTTACGTTTTTAAAGTATTGAATGAAACAGATGTTTAACCTATAACGCCTATGTGAATGAATGACATTGTCATTTTAAATTGATCATACACATTGTCTGATAATATCATACATGGATTAACAAGTGCAGGTGTTATCTTTAATACCACACTGGACCCGTGCGTTCTACCGACAGTCTACTCAGATGTTAGTTTCGCAGGACTTTGGATTGGTTGATCTTTTACGCCCCACTCAAGATTAATTCGCTTATATTGCAGCGTTGCCAGGTTTCGTGGGAGAGGAAACCGAGCCATTAACTTTTCCACAAACGACGATCGAGTGAAAAATGCACTCAAAAATTTCACGAAGATTAATTTTGACATTTGCAACTATTTCAAAAATGATAACGTATGTGAGATTATGACTCTTTAATACTTCTGGCATATTGGGATTCTGTTATCAACTATTTTTACTCAAAGGTCTGTTTTAATGACCGCTTTGTATGTTTTATCTACTATAGAATATACTATTGTATAGGGTTTTTAAGCACCTCATTAAAATTGATACATTTCATATTTATGCAGCTATAATATAAATGCGATTGTTAATTGCGTTTACTTACGTTTCTTGTTGTAGTTTAATGTTTGATTTAAATTAAATTTGACGTGCCGAACTTAAAAAATGTTCCATTTAAAATACGGTGACGTTGACAATATATTCATCATATTGAAATGATGATTACTGAGGGTTTTTTTGTCAACAGCTTGTTCTATTTTTGTATATATCACATTGCTTTGTGTCTTGTAAAAGGATTATAATCGTTTCCATCAAAATTAACTACAAAATATCAATGCAATTTCCAAGTTTAACTAGTGCATATAACTTAATGTCAGCGATTGTCACAACACACTCCTATTTTAATATATAAAAAGTGCATTTCATTAAAATGCTTATTTAAACCTTTTCTGAATACAATAATCCAGAAATTCAAATCGGAACATTTTTGAGGATTCAGATAGTCGGTTAAGGAACATAAAAAAATAGTTTTTCATGTCAGATTTATTGGTAACTCTTTAGCATTTTCTTCAATCTCAGTACTGGTATAACAAAACAAACATTCTTTGTGCGAGATTTTGTTACGAATAATTGTTCAGACTTTTTTCTGTTTTAACGAAAATGTTTTCAAGAATAGATTCTTAATATTAGCAATGGTGTATGTGTTATTTAACAAAGTCGCTAACAAAGTTGCTTCTATCATGTAATCTTATATTATGGAGCACATTGTATCAATGACTTGCATCGTAATAGCTTCAATAATGATCAACATGTCACATGACACACACGCACGCGCACCAGTGAATACCTTGAATGCAAGCTGATTATCTAAAATAGGATTGATTTACTGACTTATATAGAGATGCCGAACTCATCATAGAACACCATTTGTCTAGGGCTTAATTATGTCACCGTTACATGTCCACGAAAAGATGTTTCGCAAAAATTTTAACAGAATCAAGTGACATTGACAGTGCTTCAAGTCAACTTTATCAAGCAAACATACCGTAGATTATTAATGAGGACAGACTGGTCCTCTCAATCATATGTTCTTAATCCACAAAATACGTCAATGGTATGGTACGTAAAGATGAATTGTATTCTATGTCATAACCCCACCAACATAGATGTAGACAACATATCGACTAATACTGCCATCTTGTTTTTGGAAGTATCCCTGAGCTAATATAGTTCCTATTACAGTATTTATGTTAGACTAGTTAATCAGATAAAATGCTTGCTATTTAAAGTATCCGAGTGTGCTTCATGTGCAGGCAATATCCTTTATTTTAACTGACTCTAGTCCTAGTTTATTTTCAACGATTGAAATAAAGATTCTCGAGTCCTGTCTTAAATTAGAAGGTCCCGCAGAATGACGCAGGTCTCGTTTGACTTACTGATACAGGGCAATATTATGTATTTACATACGTCAAATCACGACCGTAAGTTTGTTTAGTTTCCATTGGACGTCCCCAGTGTGATTTAAACAGATATAACGTTTTGATTTTGTTTTTAATTTTGTTAATTTTTTAATGAAACCCTTGAACTGCAAAATTCTGATAAAATCTATTCTTTGTATTATTTCACCCTTGGCTCCACCCCCAAGTGTGCTAAATTACAATCCCATTTCCTGCACATTGTATCAATCTTTTATCAATTTCCGGGATTCAATAATTCTCTCTTCTGGAATAATATTTAAAAGTACCGAAATCGATAGCAAACAAAGAGTGGTCTCGGTGCCTCCGATCTAAATGATTTTTAAAGCTATTTTTGACTTTCCCATCATCCTTTCTTATACTTAAATTGAGAAATTGCATGTGAGTATTAAATATTGAAAATGACATCATTTTAAATAAACAACTTAGCAAAATGTGCATGCCAGTAGCTGACAGTGCAGTGCAGTCAATTTGACTTGAACTACAGACCGGAGAAAGATTCTGCCTAATAACATTTCAACATTACAGTAACATTTCGACACTTTGCACTGCCTAAAATTCGAAAGAGAACAACCTTTCAACGGTTTAATTCCGCTGACTGTTATAAGGCAAACAAATATTGAAATGCATGAACGTTCTTATAGTAGACAACTAAATGACAGCTTCACTTGTCCGATCTGATATTGCTGTTATGACGTGCATGATATTGTTCCGTGCGGAAATTGAAACTGATCTACTAAAGTGGCATGCGCTGGTAAAAAGCTTTTCATAAATTCATATTATTAAGAAAAGTTGAGAATTTGAAGAGCTTTGAAAAATTGAAGGATTGTCATATAAATAAAATATTGTCAAAGCCAGTAACCCGTACGAAACGTGTGCTAAAAATCTAAACACATGTCGCCGGGATGTATGACTACATTTTGGGGTTTCAGTTGCTTATAAAAACTTTCTTATAAGCATCATCGACAAAATTGGTATCCACAGAAAGGTCTTTCTTTACACGGTTTGGTATGATGAACAATTAGCTCATTCTGTTTCAACGACATTTTCCCAATATTTGGCAGCTCATGCCACTTTAAAATATATATAATTTCACTTAGAATGCTGAAAAAGGGGAATCAAGTTGTTTACAATGTCTCTTTGTTGTTAATAGACGTTTAGAACAGTTACATATGCATGTATGTATGCATCCAACTAATTATCTTCACATAGGTGAATGTTCATTTATAAAGACCAATATTAAGATCAGTTAACAGTTAGTTTAAAAATCATCATCGTCACTGCAAACTATCAGGACCAATGAACTATATGCGTGGAATGGACACGTTTCATTGGCTGATTTGGATCTGACTTTGTAAACTGTGCCGCCATTGATCGTTGAAGCGCGCGTGCTTTTGGCTTTATCTCCTAGTAATGGCGGCATTCGAGGCAAATCATATACCACGTGACCTCCATTCCACTCATGTAGTTCATTGGTCAGGACTTTAGGATCGTTCATCTTCCTGTATCAACTCTATCATGAACTAGCAGCCAGTTGAGCCTACCAGCACCACAAAATTACCAACAACAGATTTTATATTCAAGAGCGTTGAAAAAGAAATTTAGAATGAAACGTCGCGTAAATTTGGGAAGAAACATATCAAGTTGCACAAATTCAAAACATACCATACACCCTTATCTCTAAAGAATATTAACCATGCTTTCTGTTGTGTTTTCTATACGCCCCTCTCCCATTATTATATATATTCCTAATGTAAAAAATGTAGTCTTGGCTAAATAACATAGTGATAAACTAGAATGATGTCAAAACTTCTAAAAAAATGTCTTCCCAGCAAATTTACTGTTGAATGAAGTGCATTATTACAAGAAAAATCGAGTGTTCACATATGTTTCCGCAAGATTTTTACTCTAAATATAAGTAGATCTTATCTATTCCATGACTGTGGCTGTGTTAACAATACACACGGATCATTTTCTTGTCAACGGTTATTGAACTGTGTGGATATATAGACCTATACTCGCACTACATGGACCTCGGATCGAAATGATTCTTTCGTTTTATCAAACAATGTAAACGGTGGAATGACGATATGATTTAATATGAGAAATGATAGATATGATAGATATGGCAGATATGATGTCGGTCTCATTGAATTTCAGTAAAAACATATTTATCATAAAAGCCTATATTTCACGTTGTCTCAAGGAGAGAATATTTCTCTCTCGAAATATTGATTTAGGCAAACCACTTAAAATACAGAACTGTAAACCTCATAACTGCATGGAATTATAAAGTTTTATTTTTTATCGCTGTGGATGGTTTTATCAACATAAATTTGAAGACCTGACACCTAATATGATGCAGTCATACCACGACACAGAAATTTCAATAAAATAAATTTTGTAGGAACTATGGTCATTAACACATGGCAACCTTTGCCTAATCTCCCCTTGGGTTTGCTTTGTCTTATTACCTGTTCCATTCTTCTTTGGTTCTGATTTCCGGTCTCAATAGTTCCCTGGGCCAGGTTTAAATAGCTCTCTTTGTATGATGTGTGTCGGTATCGATCGGTTACAATTACCAGTTTAGCTATCTGCTTAAGGCAGCTAATTATCCCTGTATCTTCTATGCCAGAGACCTTAATAAGAGTAGTTTATTGTAACTTCCAGACTATTATGTAACGGTCCAAAGGCAATCTTAACTGACTCTTGCTTTGGTTTGTGAATCCCTGAAAAATTGATAATTATGCTGCTAATAGCTCGTTAACATACCATTCTCTGTTTAAAAAGTATCCAGTTTAAAATGTATTAACTAAATATTTAGAAGATTTATTAACGAAAAGGACACAGACAAAACCGACATATTAAGACTCATTGTCAGTTTTTTTTATTTGTTCAGATCACTTGCAGCTGCCGGATACAGAAAATGGCTGTATTGTCTACTTTCCATTTCTCTTCCTTACTTCCAAATACCAATAGCTTTCCTGCTGCGACTTTATAGATCGTCTCCATCACTGCTTTAATATCGCGATTAGAACACCCTGCAGCGATCTTCATTTGCGTTCTGCTTGTGAGAAACTAATATTGGATTCCACAATCAAAATACCTGATCTAATTATTAATGGCATGATTCTATAAGGCTCATAAGTGCAAAGCCTATCTTAACAACCGCCGATGCATTGTTCTATGGGCACCGCATGGTAGAACCTAGAAATACGATATACATTATGTGTTTGCCGGTGTGCTTGTTAGTTAGTTAGTTAGTTAGTTACAAACTAAATAGTTGATATTATTTAAACACATGGTGGGTATCAATGCTTCTTATAGGATGATAAAAATGTCTTGGACGAAACTGGACACCTTTTATTGTAGACATTTCAACACAACTAGCCACGGTTAAACGTATAAACAGCAACTTAGACAAACTAGTCCTTTAAAAGTTCCAGAATAAGCAGTATAAATCTTTAAAAGGGTAAAAGAAATCCATCTTTACAACTTATTATTTTTGTCGTACTCGGAAAGATATCAAGTTTTACAGTATTTAGCGTTTGGACCCATCATAAATGACAACAGAAATATCTTATATACATTTTGAAAAGCACCTTAAACGTTCAGTTGTTACGCGTATGCTATTCAAATTTCAATTATCAATACTCTGGTACAGCTATAACTGGGATTTTACTTAATTTTTATTGAACTTAAAAATATTTCTAGCGATAAGTATATTAGATATGCCTTAAAAGCAATGCTTTCATTGGTTATTTGGATTTTCCTTAATGCCACAACGCCGATCAGTTTGTTTTTTTGATGAACTTCAAACTATCATATTCAAACAATCAGTATTCTTTTATAATAAAATAATGCTAATTCCGTCTGCTCATGCCACCTTAAGCATTTACAAGTCCCCGACCAGATGTGTTCGCCAAAGACATTTTATCCGTTACAAAGCAAGTCTGTACTATACGATTGATTGATTGATTGATTGTTTGGTGTTTTACGCCGCGCTCAAGAGTATTTCACTTATATGGCGGCGTTGCCAGTTTTATTGTGGGAGGAAACCGGGCTCTGTGCCCGGAGGAAACCCACGACCTTCCGCTGGTAACTGGCAACCATCCCACATAGGTCGTTCAAGTGTATTATACGATAACTGGGGGTGTATTAGCGTTCAGAGAAGAGATAACCCGATGTATCTCTTAAAGAAGAAATAACTGACCAGTGTTTGAAGGTCACTGTTTACAAAGATGGTGTTATCTCTCCTTTGGCTTCTTTGATAGATTATATTTAGAGATTGACGTTCTTTGTTGCTTGTCGCCAGAGGGCTTAATTTTCTATTTCACGTATTGCTTTAATAGAGCCTTCTACGTGTGACAAAAAAATCACTGGTTATAGAAAAAATAGTTCGTGGCGCACATCATTCAACAGAATGGGGCCGTCAAAGAATCCAGTTATGTATGTATAGTTGTAGAAAATAAGGTAGAAAGCCAGGCAATTGTTCTAAAAATAACTTAATTTGCTTTTTGGAGCAGGAAACCTAAATGTGCAATGAAATTTGTGAGTAGTCAAAGGAAATTTGAAGCCGAATAAGTGGATTTCTTACAAACGCCGGGAAATATAAAAATAAGAAACGTCCATGAGAGAGTGGAGAAACTTCAGTAACTTACAAAATATGTAAAAGTATGTATTACACTATAAATTAATATTTTATTTCATTTGAGTGGCATGAGCTGCCAACATGTTGATATTTTGACGTTAAAACAGAATGTTCAAATTATTTGCTATTTTTCTCAAGCGTTTCAGTGCTTCTAGTTTGGAGAATGTGCGATAAAGTATGAATGGTCATCCCGGTTATTTAAATTTTGCTTACTTTTCGAACACGTTTTCGGTTCGTACAGGTCACATACTGTACAGATTTTCCTCATTCCAACCCCAATCATTAAGTTTTTCGATTGCCTTCAAAACCTCTTACTGTCGTGACGATCAGAAATTATGAAAAAAGTGTGAATTTTGGCAGTTCATGCCACTTTAAGCAAAGCGCCAAGGGCTGTGGTTTTTTATTGTTGTTATTCTGTTGTTGTTGTTGTTCCACAGATTTGAAAGCCATTTACTGCCTCAAAGAACCCTAGTAGTTGCCGGATCATTGAATACCCTTCTTATGACCAGAAAGCCCTTTCCAAGAGCTTATCAACACTGGTTGTCATATGAAAATGAAGGGAAATATTCTTCACGAAGAATTGTAACGAATTTTGAATATCAAATATTTTTCAACAATGATAAGTTCTTTATCGCTTACTGTTGACTTGACAACTTTCAAAATGCGGGGAAGTTCTGTGGATCCATGAAACTGTTTTGCCAATAATTCATTAATCCTTCACGTTTAGTTCAATCAGATAGACAAAATGAACGCGAACGTACGAATCAATGAATCAGACCCAGGAAGCGAAGGAGAACATATGTATAATTAAATCGAACTCAGGAAATGAAAGAAAACGTACAACTGCACGACATTCCATACGAAATAAAGTTGCCCCCTTGAAAGGTTTCCGTGTAAGCAGACTTTTAAAATTCCCCTAGAACACACTCTGTTACTCTCACAACCCACACTGAAATGTTGCCAACTTGACGCTACGGTTTCTCCTATTTTGAACTTCTTTCAATAACACATTAATGTATGCTTAATAAATTATATAAATAAGGTATGTTGGCATGTCAGGTTACACTGATTGAAGACTCGATATTTTTCACAAATCGAGGAAACTTAAAAAAACAAGGTAAAACAAGCTTTGTTAGCGATAAACTGTTTGTCATTATTGTCGGTTTTGCAAATCATTGAAACATTTTTGTAAAGGGTCTCATTGTCCAAAATTGTTTTCAATTTTCTTAGTTTTACTGCTAAATAGAAAAATGTACAATTAACGAATAAATAGTGGGAAATCCGTTGTACTTCTGTTACTGTCTGGCGGACGGTTCCGGGTGAGTTTAAAGAGAGGTAGACATAACTGAATGCTTCTGAAGTGGGTTGTGAAGCGTTATTAATATTCATCCCTCTGATAAACTGTGAATAGCCGACCTTCTTTATTTTATTTTAACATGATACGATCGCGACAAAATCCACAGAAAATAGTCAGAAGACAACGAACGACCAGACAGGATGTAACCGTTCAAGGAAGCGCTCTGGAGCTTCTGTTAGAAATCCCTGCCTGGCTGAAACTAAAAGTAAACAAATTAACTGCAAAGGAAATCGGCATTCAACGGTCTATCGGGGTGGGTAAATTTAGCAATGGTCACCATCCCCCTGTGTGCAGTGTGACAGTAAAATCTGAGTATTTGCCAATCTGTCATTTTACTCAGACGGACGGTGCTTTTTTAAAAGAATTATCCTGACAAACTTATCCAACGCTGTGCCAATGAGACGATATTTTGTACTCCTAAATCAAACAGTCTTTGTAATTCTTACATGACTTGACGTTACAATTTGCGTACTTTTGTCTTCATGCCTCGGGGAGTGTCGCCAGCATGTATTAATTTGAACACTTGACTCAAAAACGCCGATATAGGAAAAATCGGACAAATTCTTCCAAACTTAGATATTAACACCTGATAAAATTTGCCTAAACCCCCTATGGGTAGCTTGGTCTTATTACCTGCTCCATCCTTCGTTTGTTCTGATTTCCGGTCACATTAGATACCTGGACCTGGTTTAAATAACTCTCTTTGTGTGTCCCTATCGATTGGTAACTAATTATTGCTGTATTTCAGATTTTAGATACCTTTGAAATGGGTATTTTATTGTAAATTATGCAACAATTCAAAGGCGATCCTAATTGAATGGCGACCTTTATAATGGATTTAATAATATCACGCAATATCGTTTATAGTTCCACATCAATACGGATGACAAATAGCTCAAGTTGAATTTCGTCCAGCCAATATGTCTCGTCTTGTAAAGCATGGTATGCAAATCCATGAAGTGGCATGAGGATTCTACTACCCATGGCTCTGTTGACCGCTGTACCTATGAAATCGATCTGTCACATTAACTGAATTTGTACTGCATTCTTACAAAATCTCTTACACAGGTTACCATCACTGGCAGCTCTCTGAGATAGAAAATTATCGTTTTCCGGAGGCCGTCGTCATCAGTGATATATAGACATGACGCAAACACCCTGGAGTGATATCTTGATCATGAAGAATGGTTTATTTACCTTGGATGGACAAACAACGCATACGCTGGATTTCCCAGCAATAGAGTTGACATCAATGGAGCTAATATTGGCTTCAACAATCTGCCAAGTCAAAATACCCCATATGATTATCGATGAAATACTTGAAATGCTCCTAAATACATCTTGCAACATTTAAATGGGAAATCAGTACATGCACATTTAAGTTTGCATCGAAAAAACGTCGAGTAAAACAAATGATGATTCCATATTCTGGTAATAGGGCATTCAGTTACACCAGAAGTCTATGAACAGGGAAGTGTGAAATGTTGCATTACCCCATGTTCAAGGCACTGGCGCTTTCAGTCTGCTTATACTACACTATGTGACGTTTATGCGCGGTAGATTTTGAAATTGTCAACGGTTGCGCAATTTCAAATCAGAAAATAAATTCATTCTCCACTTACTGTATCTATCGGCAATTCCAGTAACCGCAGTTCGGAGAATGCATTGGTTTTTATTAAAGCTTTACCGAACACGCGACTCTGATATCTCCATTTCGACTCAAATCGTTCCAAACAAGTCTTCTTGTCTTATTTTCAACTATATGAAGTTCTTCGGAAACTTTAACTTTTGCTCTATCAAGTACTGTTGTCATATCTAAACGTTCGCCATGTTTTTTCTGATGCATCCCATAATAGTTCATAGGAGGAAGTGAAGAAAAGCCACGCTTTCTGACTAACCGAGAGAGGACGCTGTTTATGGTGACCTTTGGGTCAAAAGGTGCGAATGCCCTGAATATGATGTAATGGGACCCTTCACACTTCCACATTCATCGACTTCTGGTTACACAGTTAATATCATTATAAAAGGTACGTTCACACTATACAGCGAGTTAGGATCGGAGTCCAAACGTTTTCGGTGTGTTGTGTTCACTTTGTAAAGAATAATCGGCCGATTATATTTCTAACAAGTCAGTTCATACTCAAACAGCCCGGGACGAAAAGAATGTCTCTGGGAGATATATATATTTATAAACACTAAAACACACGGGAACAGGCAAAATCTTCTTGTCTAAAATAACCATCGTGAGTCAGGAATAAGCTAATGTGAACGAATGTACAGATTAACATCATAGCCATTTTAGATTCGGGGTATAGTGTGAACATATGACACATGATGAATTGCATAATAGATCCCTGCTGGAGAGGAGAAATAAGGGAATGAAATCCAATATTCCTTTGTTTGATCAACGAGCGTTTCTGACAAAGACAGTCAGAGTTAAGAGTTTTAATTACTATACTTGATTTACTGTTCGTAAAGCCATTTCGACAACAAAATATTATAACAATTTTTAATCCAGATTTAAAACCGTCGAGATCTGACAATATGTATTTAAAAACATAATGTTGTAAAAATACGTTTCCTCTGAGTTCCCTGGGCGTCAAACAAAAATCGATTGAAAATATGCATATTTGAGTCACGATTTGGAAAAAAACGTATATCGCGTCATTGTTGATTTGTGAACGTTGTCATCAATTCATAATGATCGCACATTGACTCGAAGAAGGCCGTGTATAACGCCCCAATACAGAAAGTATTCTAGAGTTGACGTTAGGGCACTAAGGAAATTAGTGAAGTTAGTCAACCACGTCAAATCTAAAGAATTAACCTCTCGGGCTATAGTTTGGTGACCGTAGCGTTCCTCGCGACTCCGCCAAGTGTTTCTGGATTGATACAATAGCATCTTTTTTTACCGTGATGGGCGACGGCGTGTTTGGCGACCCCGCCAATGTAGAGATAGTCGCACACTTAATGTAATCGCGACAACGTCATGCAACCATGCAATGGGCGCGGATGAAAATATCAAAATAGTTAATTTATTTCAAAAGAAGTTAATTGATGTGTTTGGCGTAATAGAGTCGTAATAAAGTCACAGATGTAGTGCTAATGCTAATCTAGCGGGGTCACCAAGCACGAGAACTAAAATGTCTGTATTTGATTAGCAACAGTCTGTGATGCATCAGGACAGTACATTGATGTCAAATATACAACATTTATGTTGTCTTACGGCTAACAAAGTATATGGATGAGAGAGGTGAATCAAATTGCCTCCAAGGGAGACGGTCAACGGAAATAGAACGCCTTTGAAAGTCCCTGCTTGTAAAGATGTCTTGTTATCGTCTTATGGCTTCTTTGATAAAATTCTATTTACAGATTGACATTCCTCTTTGCTTGTCCCCAGACGTCTTCCTTCGATAACCAATGAACTAGAGCTTGTCGTGCATATAGAAGTAACACGTCTGGAGAAATAAGAAAGCAATTTGTTCGTAGAAGTTAATTTGAAAACAAAACCGAGCTGTTCGATAAAATGTGTCATTGGTCAAAGTAAACGTGAAACATTTGAAGTTTTCTTGGAAACACTATAAAAATAACTTAATTAAAATAACGTGTATACATTATGTGTGATGGAGGAATTTTAATTAGTGGACAAATATAGAAAACTATGTACTACACTAAACTTGGCTATTTAATCTGTAATTTGTAAAGTAAACCTTATTTCATTTTAACTTAAAATTTTTAAATTCTGTTAACTGCCTGGCAACACCGAAAAAGTTGTTTCTTCTTCTGGTACAAGGTATGATTTAATTTTGTTTGTAGTAAGCCTTATGCTCTCTATCACGATGTCTAATTCATACGGAAGAAATTGTAATGAAAAAATAATGGGGGAAAATATTTTCCACGGGTCATGCTAAATCTCGACGAGAATTCTCCACATATATGTATACCTCTTTTTAATACAATTATCCCGTGTGTTTTAGTGTTCATAAATATATATATTGGAATGATCCTGCAGTATACACATCTACATCTCCAACTTACAATTGTATAGAGTTAATAAATAGATATACTTTCTTCTTTGTGTCTATATGTATCTCCGTGGTTATTTTAGACAAGAAGATTTTCCCTGTGCCCGTGTGTTTTAGTGTTCATAAATATATAGGTAGGATACTTTGTTTAACAATAATTTTTTCATGGGCGGCAAAGTAATAGAATTTGAGAGTTATCTTAAAAAGGGATTTGAAGATTTTCGGAATGTAGTAAATCAGATTAAAGATATCCAAAGCTTATTGACGCTGAAGTAGATGGGAGATTTTGCTTTCTTCAAAATGCAATTTGGGGTTAGTTGTTGGCCATTGAACCGCTTTGTTATCGAGGATTCCGTTAAAGTATTACCCTGTCACTGTTTAACGTTTAATTAAATCAGTCAAAAAAAAAGAAAGGTGAGGTATTTCCGAACGAATTAAGTTAATATTCTAGAAAGGTGAAAGGTTTCCGTGCAATTAGACCATCACATTACTACAAAAGCGAATAAGAATACACGATTTGTTTGTTGGGAGTATTTTAAATCCACGTTCAAAGTATTAATGTCATGGTGAACAAATTTCGAAACATTCAAAACAAACACCCGACGGAACAATCGATATACATGCAGTGGTGATTTATCTGTCGTCGGGAACCTGTCTCCGAGGCCTTGTATTAACCCAACAATCATAAAAGTGTAAAATGATTTATTCGGCATCGAGATAACAATTGAAGCCTGACATAAAATTGAACCATACCTGCAATATCACATAACCTTAAACACGGAAAAGCCATTATTATAAAATGATAGGGTCATAAAAAATGAAAGTAACGCCATATCCTTAGAATATACTATGGCCACCACATCGACCCGGCATTGCTAACTTAGCATTGTCACTTAACTTAATGACATATAGGCCGAAGCCACAAAATATCCTGTCCGTTCGTTGAAAGATTTCATTCTTTTCCACTAATTGGGAAAAACAGTAAGACGCATATGAACAGATGCAAGAGAAAGATGTATACGCCCCGTTTATAGTAAAAGAATCTTGACTGCATTCAAAATATCAATAGACCAATTGAAATAATTTATCAACTAAGTTAAAGATTGTCCAAACAAAATCATTGCCTCCTCTGAATCTCGTCCCACAAGTGTTCTATCGGATTTAAGTCTGGACTGAGAGCAAGCCATTGGCGAGTCTGTATGTTGCCTTGACGGATAAAGTCTCTCGTTGCTCTGGCAGTATGGGCTCGTGCGTTCGCACTCGAGTCCAACCTCTCGGATATCTTCCATACCCTCGGGAAGCCATTTAATAACTCTAACATATTTATTCAGTAAGGACCATAAGTTTAACTAACTTGTATCACGGAGCATACGAATGGAGAATTATTTCATGCTACTTGTATGGTACTAAAGTATATGCATACAAGGGTTCATATGCTACAAGGCATGGCCGACATAATGTAAGAGAAAAGTTGAATTAATGATGTCTACATATCGAACTTGAAAGACATGGATTGATCAAAGAAGATACCCGTAGCAATTCCAAATGATATTTACATATAGATGATGCGGATTTAATCAAATAAGTGGTGATAAGAAAATATTTAATTAAATCAGACTCGATATGAACTACAAGAAAAGATATAATCACAGGATATTTCCGTGCAAATGAATGTCAACTTCGAGACCGGAGAGTATTCCATAAAAGTGCACTCTTCGTGACTCCTGAAGGACATGTATATTTACCACGAACTACGTATTTACTCTTAGAGTATGAAAATGGTGTATAAAACTCACTTTCCGAATTATAAAACATCTCTTCGTTTTTACATAAAGCAAAAGATTAGAATAAACTGTTTATTTCCGTTTTAATCAGACAGACTCTAGTTCGAAATTTGATTTAGACATAATATTCAGGGGCCGGTTGTTCAAAAGAAAATTAGCTTAACGGCAGGTTAAATGGCGCGACGTAACAAAGAAATTCCTTTGTGGCGTGACGTCATCTAACCTGCCGTTAAGCCAACGGCACCCCTGGGAGGTACTGCATGCCTCCAGTCAAAAAAATCGCAAACCCATCTTTGACCGAGTGACAAGTTATTCTGCTACATCATAAGTATAGTGCTTTATCAATACAGTTACCCATAGGACTAAGATTATTAAATCACCCACTGAAGAATGAAGCATAATTGTCAGGACATTAACAACACATAAGGACCATTGAAATGTAAGCAACTGTAGTTTTAGATTACAATATCTTGATTTTATTGTCGCCAGAAAAATAACCTGAAATTGTCCATCAAGTAGACTATGTATTTCACTTTAATTTAAAGGAAGACTTCGAGATGCTTTGATATATCCTCATTCATTGTCTTGTGTCGCATCAGTCCTTTAACTGTTTCCCGTGAAAAATGGAATATGTTTGCCTTTCTCTGAGAAAAGACCGATGTATGAACCCAGTTGGAACACACTTCGGCTATCTTCGCTCGCTACCGGCGTTGACACGCTTCGGACAGTCTGCGCTTGTTATACGGTAAATCACCGTATTTTGGGGCGTCAAAAGTCAAAATATTTTACTACAGACTATAAAATAAAATAAGAATTTAATCAAATGATCAAATTATCTGTAAAGATATTTGTTTATATACTGAACCGCAAAAAACACGTCACTCCTTTTTTGGATATTGATAATTCGTGTATTTCAAATAGATGTAAACAACACACTTATCAACGAAGTGATTCCAAATTTGACATGAATGATCATCATCATTGGTAGACAAATGTTAGAGTGAGGACGGGTGGCGCCACAGTGCGATCTGGAAGCCAATAATGTGTATGGCCACCATGGGCGTTGATTACGGCGTTGCATCGTCTGAACATTGTGTGGATGAGACGGTTGATAAAGATGATAGGAGCTTTGGCTTAAACTCTGTATACGCCTGAGTGAGTTCAGCTGCAGTTGTCGGCTTTGGTCGCACGAGATTGAGCCTCCTCTGAATCTCGTCCCACAAGTGTTCTATCGGATTTAAGTCTGGACTGAGAGCAAGCCATTGGCGAGTCTGTATGTTGCCTTGACGGATAAAGTCTCTCGTTGCTCTGGCAGTATGGGCTCGTGCGTTCTCCTGTTGGAAGACATGATTTCCATGACGAGCAAAATGGGGCACGATGAAGGTCTCAGCGCCTGATCGATGTAGCGGGAAGCTGTTACACCATTTCCTCTACCAGGACCAACATTCTGGAACACCATAGGGCCTAGTTTTTGATTCAGTGCTATAGCACCCCATACCATAATGCTGGGACCTCCCCACGCGTCCCTTTCCAGAACACACTCATCTGCAAAACGCTCCCCTCTCATTCGCCCATCAACCGTCGAGATGCAGTACCGACTTTCATCGGAGAAGACTACAGTTCCCCACTCCCGGTGACGCCAATTCCGATGCTGTGTGGCCCATTACAAACGAGCGAGGCGATGTCGAGCAGTGAGTATCGGATCCCTGTGAGGCCTGTGACATCTGACATTTGCCTGCCCCAAACGTCTGCGCACCGTGTCGTCGCTGATTGGTCTCTGCTGATTGCCAATGGTTGTCCTTGCAGTTTCCGCAGCTGTAGCGAAGCGGTTTTGCAGGTGTGGACGGACAATCTGTCGATCTTGCCTATATATATATATACACATAACACATCAACTTATTGGATTGAAACTGTCCACCAGGGATGCAGCTTATTATATGCATTTGGCTTCTTTGATTAGATTCTATTTTGAGATTGGAAGACTTCTACGACTTCCTTTGCAGTTAATTCTGTGGATTCGGTGTCGCAATTATTCCATGTTAACCCATATAAAACGAAATTCATTGGATAGTCCAAAGATAAAGCTTTTCTTATGGGGGAAAAGCATTTCCATTCCACATATTTTACTATAACGCAACTTGCGTCAGTTGTCAATGTGCCTCCACCAGGTCAACACACTACTAGTATTTAACTTGATATGCGGTGGCTCTCATGTGCCAACAGGTCAACACACTACTGATATTTAAAGTGGTATATGTTGGCTACCAATGTGCCCCCAGGTCAACACACTACTAGTATTTAACGTGATATGCGGCCGCTCTCATGTGCCACCAGGTCAACACACTACTTGTACTTGAAGTGGTCAGTTGTCAATGTGCCTCCACCAGGTCAACACACTACTAGTATTTAACTTGATATGCGGTGGCTCTCATGTGCCAACAGGTCAACACACTACTGATATTTAAAGTGGTATATGTTGGATACCAATGTGCCCCCAGGTCAACACACTACTAGTATTTAACGTGATATGCGGCCGCTCTCATGTGCCACCAGGTCAACACACTACTTGTACTTGAAGTGGTATGTGTTGACTGCGAATGTGCCCCCAGTTAAACACACTACTAGTATTTATGGTGGTATGTAGTGGCTGTCAATGTGCCCCAGGTCAACACACTACTAGTATTTAAAGTGCCCCCAGGTGAATACACTACTTGTGTTTTATTAGTTGGGTTTGTACAGGGTTTGTTCGGCGGCTATCAATATGCCTCCCAGCTGAGCCGCTTTAAATAACACACGATTGACCTCCAGTAGCTTTTTTGGCCTGGAGAAAGCAAAATGTATGGCGTTCAATCTCAGTCCACCGATGTTCTTGCCGTAGTTAAGATGCGTAACCATTGTCAATGTGTTACAAAAGGATTCCAGAAATTCTACTGACCAAGCTCTGGTCAGTCGTCAACCTAATGAAATATCATAGGTTTGGTTTGTTACAACAATTTATAGGGTGTAAAGGTCTAAATGATATACCTCTTTTTAACACAATTAGAAACTTGTCTCCATGGTTATTTTAGACACGAAGATTTTCCCTGTGCCCGTGTGTTTTAGTGATCATAAATATATATTTAGGAACATTAAAACACACGGGCACAGGGAAATCTTCTTGTCCAAAATAACCATCATTTAGACATTTATACCCCATCATAAATTGTTGTAATAAACTAAACCTATGATATTTCATTAGGTTGACGACTGACAGGACCTTGGCTTTAGTCAGCAGAATTTATATTGGTGTTGTCCGAAACCGTAGTCTGAAGCGAATTAGGAACAAGCAAATGTGAATGAATGTACTGATTAACACCTTAGCCATTTTAGCACGAACATCGTTACGAACCCAATCCGGATTCGGGTTATAGTGTAAGAGTACCTTAACGCACATAACATTTCATTTCTTAATTTTCTGACCGAATGACTTAAATTCATCCCAATTAATTATACAGCATCAATCGCGGGTGAAGTATTGTATGGTGAATTGAGAAAGGCAAACGATTCGATGTGCTCCACCTCTTCACCAATCTCGTCACACCCACAATGGTTCTGTTTCCACTGTATTGATCAGAGATTGACATTCTCATTTGCAGACTAAATTGAATCTGGGGATCAACATATTTAGCCCGTACCTAATCCCAAGAACAACTCCACGCAATATAATCGATTGTGGGGCATTTACTATCTAGTTAACACAGACGTCAATAAATTTGTGACACAAAAGTTGTGTTTAATGATGGATATTGAGGAATGTCGACCAAAAAGGTCACAATGATGTATTTCATTGCTGTACTTGTATTCTTTCTGTAACAATCAAACTTTTTATATTTTTGAACACTAAAACACAACAAAAAAACTATTATTTTTATCTAATGATGTAACTTATGTAAATTACAAAAAATAAAGCTGTATCCAAAATGTTATGAATGTTTTTTTTCTGTTTTTTTTTTTTCTTAAAACTACAAACATAGCAGAGAATATTGTGCTTTCTATAACCTAACAGGATATCGAAAACTGAGATTGTTGTGCTCGATTTTAGTTGCTTTATTGATTTAAACAGCTTGGTGTCAGCTGCTGGTTGCCTATAAATGTTGATTACAGGCGAAATTGGAATTAAAGATATCAAAAGCAGACCAGTTCAGGTGCAGGACGAGTTTTTATTGTATGAAAGCCATAAAGTAATTGTCCCGTGACGTTATCGCGATATCTTCACATCATAGATTGTTCAGTATTCCCATGTAGCTGTTCTGTCTTGTAGAGTCCAGTCCAGTGTGCTATTTCTGGATGACATCGTTGACAACTGGCAGTCAATAATAGTAAATCTCGTTTGATATTCTTGCTTTCTATCCAAGATGGGGGCCTCCGTGGCTCAGTAGGTAGAGCGTTGGACACTCAATCCAAACAGCCTTCCACCAATATGTCGCGGGTTCGAATCCCACTCAGTCCCAAAAAATTGGAAAATTTTCTGACTGGGTTTTCACTCGAACGACCTATGTGGGATGGTTGCCAGTTACCAGCGGAAGGTCGTGGGTTTCCTCCGGGCATAGAGCCCGTTTTCCTCCCACAATAAAACTGGCAACGCTGCCATATAAGTGAAATAATCTTGAGCGCGGCGTAAAACAGCAAACAATCAATCAATTTATCCACTCCTTATATCGACCAATTTAGCAGAAATGGAGTTTTTGTAGGATGGTTCTGTCAAAAGAGGAAGCTGTATATACTCAGTCTGGTTATAATACCTAACCTTTCCAAAGACAAATCTCCAGCATTTGCTCTTCCACTATGCCTTTGAGGGGGCGGAAAGTTAATTCAGTTAATTTCATTTGATATTTAATTAGTTGAATTTATTGACCATTTGAGTAAATGCTTAACGTATTTTCTGAATATTAGGAATGGTTAAAAGCATACGCTTAGCTTGCGCACTAACCATAATACTGAAGAACAAGATTTTGACTTTTTTAAAATATGGCCAAAGAATTACCTGTGGCGAACATTTTTCGCTAAATCACTATTTATTACGGTGTTGACAGGTTTAGTGAGTGTGTTTGGGGGTGGGGTGGGGGTGTTACAGGAAGCCAAGCACCCCCCCCCCCCCTCAGGTACTTGGAAACCATTCTTCATAGGGCGATCGACTGGAAGCATATTTATATTTTTACCAACTGGAATTTGAATGCGCTTGTATCGACGAGAGACTATCGTTCTACCGACTTAGTCCCAGAGGCTTCCGGACAAGTTGCGAAGGATCCTTTTAACCATCTAATGCACTTTCTAATTTGCCTCTAGGCTCTCAAACAAAGGCCTTTGAATCTTTGAGGATCATCTCTTAGTCTTGAATAAAATTGGATTATTTTAGGTCGAAGTAATTCCGTCAAATTAGGAGATCTCGACGCATTGGTTAATTTACCGTAAAATGTGGATAGAAGAGGTATATCTGCGACGAGATGGATCCAGGCTTGATAAGTGATAGTAGAGAAGGATGAAGTTTGTAAGAACACCTCATTTGACAGGCAACCAAAAGTAATGGAAACGGAACGCTTAATAATGTTAAAAAAGGTCGACAGTTTTCACCTAGTGGCTGCCAGTACAGTTGTAAATATATTTTGTACCGTTTTCTTTCCAAGGAATTTCGTCAAAATCTTAGTGACAGGAGTTGCCAAATTGAAGATTTTTACGTGAAAATAATTTTTTGTAATTATCGATTTTTTCTCAAGAATTATAATCTATAAACCTTTGGCCTAGCCTGAATTAACGTTTGTTCAGGTTTTTATTTTTATTTTTGGGACATTATTTCGCTTTGCACAGGCCACATACTTAACGGATTTTCTTATTCCACCGTAAATCATTTAGTTCTCAATGACCTTCAGCCACTGTTTAATGTCTTGATTACACTTTCATTCTTAAGATCTATGTACTAAGAGGAAAATAATGTTTGTATTGGTCTACCTTAATAAGACAAAAGCTAATGCATTGACGCCTTTAAAATTAACTAAGAGGAATGGAAAGCCTATGTATAAAGTGTAACCCTTTTAGTTAAATGCCCTATATGTTGGACTGCGATGGGTAAAAAATGCTGTGATTTTGTTTTAAAATTTTGTATTTTGCTTGTTAAAAGTTTGAACTTCAAAATTGAATTTATCTTTAGTTGATATAATACTGACTAAAATTATTTTAAAAAATTCTATCAAATAGGTTATCGTAATATTCCTAGTCTTAAACAAACTGTATTTCTGATTTCTAATAGTGATGCGTTTTTCTAGTAAATTTTAAGATTTTAACTCGAGTTTAAATTCAGCTGATGGGTGCACTTAGATTGAACTAATGATAAAAAAAATCCACAACAAAAACATCAGTGTGTGTAAACCAAAGTATGCATGGTTCACTCACATGTTTTGATTCGGCTTAGTTTTTCGCATTTTGTTTCCATAAGTTGTGTTGATCTTAATTCCTTATGGATGTTAATCCACTCATTGAAACAACATCAAATGTACTTTTGTATTTAAAAGTACTTCTTTTTCTGATCTCATAGACGATCGGATTTACTATGCGAGCTCTTAGCAGTTATTAAAAGTCCATAGAGCGTTGTGACTTTCGGATCTTTCGCCATCCATATAATTTAAGAAAGTCTACAGTGAATTAGTTGACATTCGATATAATTAAGTCAAAGAAAAGTGTTTTAAATATGCATGATCCTGCACTTAAAAAATGCGCCAGGAATCACTTGCATATAAATGGAAATAAAGCCTCTATCGCCTGCATAATGCCAATTGTACAAAAGATGGATATGGCCACTTAGGCTGGATTTCCAGAAAACCAGAAGTCACCAAAACGACATTATCTCCAGAATATTTGCCCTTTTGACAATTCCTCGACTCGCTTTTTCCTGACCTTCCAAATACAAAGTACATCATTAATTGAAAGGCTGTGAAAAGGGTCAAATTTTGTTTGTTTTTTGTCCACAAGGTGAACCTGTTATATCAATTGCTTACTTTGTCCGTCAATGAATATTTCACGGCAGTATGAGTTTAACGAGCCGACACCGTGGCTGAAGAGCTCTAGCCTACGCTTTTTATCGGTTTCAACTGCTGACAAAGACTCTAATCCAATCAAATAAAAGGCAACAATTCTTGGCGAATTGGCTCTAGACGGAATAATGTTAAGCGTGGGAATTCAAAGAGTATTGACAATCTAAAAATGAGCCCTAAAACCATTTCATATTCAGCGAAACTCAATTCTTAATGGATGTTATTCCGCTCCTGGAAATATTAGGAACACTTGTTCTATATCATGCCAATCAGTTTTCAGTTTTGAACGTTATAATTGGAGTCATCAAAGAGAATTGAGACGAAATTATTTATTTACAAAATAATTGCTTGTGTGTATATATAGTGGTCATTGACCGTCCAACGCCTGCCTTATTCCTTCTGATTCGAGTTCTTTGAAAAAGGCCAGTTGTTGCCCTCAAACTTAATTAGATCTATGTCCGGGACATATAGCAGATTCTTGATGAAATTAAACCTAGCATTCTTCCAACTGTTTTACACTTTAGGTCTTATTTTAGTTGATCACTAGAATTGTCAATCTGATTTACCCATGGCATAATGCTTTTCCAATAGACCGTATTCTACTTCTGGAAATAGCCATCATTCAAAAATGACATTTATTTTTACTATTATCAAACCCTTTTATAGCGGCTGTTGGAATTCACGAAGTGGTGCTACTTTGATTGTTTTAGATATTTCCGGTTTCGACAATTTCGTACACTTGATTTATCACCATTTAACGTCATTTAAAGACCACCATCTTCTTGACAAAATAATTCCATATACATTCTCCAATTTTTAGTAGATAGTACAAAGTGTGATTTATGGTTTTGGAAAAACTGTTAGACAACCTTACTAAGGTAACATCTCGTCTGTACATTTTGGTGGGAGGAAACCTGACTGAATCCCTTAAGGAATAACTTCATTAGAATTAATTACTGAAAACCAGGTGCGGGTGAAGTACGAGGAACAGGAATTCGTCGTGAATGGAGTCCAACTATTCTTTAATCTGTTCACACCCACAATGATTCTGTTGCCATGGTATTGGCACGTGATTGACATTTCTATTTACAGAGTGTCCGTTGACGCACTTGGTGATCAATACCTTAAGCCCCTATCTAATCAGAGGGACAACTTCATAAATTACAATTCCAAGTGACCTAACACACACTTCGGCAGTCTTATGACGCAAAGGATTATATGTTGACTTTAAAGGATTTCGATACACTCAAAATTGTTATTCTTGTGCATTTCACTGAAATATATTGCTTGTTTGACATTTTATATCAATTAAATTTATACACACATTATTGTATAATACAATAAAGAAAAGCGATACTTTCTTCATTAATCTTGAATTATTGTTGATTGTAAACTGAAGTAACCAATATAATTTTGTTTCATATTTCCATGTTATTACTTCTCTTTTTTTACCTGGACTTCGACAACGCGATTGACAAAATGCTGTACAGGTCATTTATCCTTACTGGCTAAATGCTTCACAAGCAATGCATAAAATGTTAATTAAAAAGCAAACTCTGGATGGAAATATGAAAAGAAGACTATTTAAGGTTCAGGACCGTCTCTAATGTATATGTATTGGGTGAGATATTGAGCAGAACACGACTTAAAGGACATTATTGACAGGAGAGAATGATAAGTCTCAAAATAATGTGATAGGACTTTTTCATAAAATCAGATTTTGAAGAAAAGCGTAAACGGTACCTTGAACAACTAAATGACTGACGTTGAAATAAAAAAAACTCGATAAAGCCATTACATGCACGAACCAAAGATGTGTGCCAATAACGGACAAAATGGGTTTTTAATGCATATAGACACTACCTGGATTTCCGAGGTTGGCATGAGTTATAAAGCTCTTATTTTGTACTCCTTGATACAAATGACGAAAAAGTAGCTTATTCTGTTTCAACGATTGTTTCCCCTTATATTAGGCAGCTAGTGCCAATTTAACGTAGAAAAATAAAAACGACTCAATGTAACAGTTCGTATGTTTTCACAATTCAAATGGAACGGACATGACTGGTAGATGAACATACGGGGAACATTTATTTCGTGGCTTGAGAAAAAACATTAGAATATAGTTATGTCTTTCATAGATAAAAGATTTTATATGATTTGGTATTGATGTATCGATTATGACAGGTGCCAAGCTCCTGTCATTGGAAACACTTATCATCCCCTCACTTACTGTTCCCTCCCCAACAACAAGCTGTTATATTGAAATAATCCTAGGGTGTTTTCAGTGCGGCGGTCAGTTAGAACTGTTAGAAGAGGTCTTGTGTACACGTTATTATTATCTTTCTACCGCTCTAAAAATAAATGGTTCAACGCTTTGGTAGTCCTACTCCAAGTATATAAATGGCATGGATAGCTTATGAATGGCTTTACGGACGTCATTGTGATAATGGAAGAAAACTGGCTTTTAACAAATGGGTTCAGAAGCCAATATAGACTCGACAAATTCCAATTCCCAACGAATGCTATCATCTCCTGCATATGGCAGTAGCATTTAACCCATACAACGTTGTATTCTTATTCAAGAATGACATTTTTGGGGGTTAATATTCACGCTCCATGGTATTAAACTACTCCACACTCTTAAATACATAGATCCATGGCGGGATTCTCTAATCCCCAATGGATGATATTCAACTCCTGGAAACAGTGGCACTTGGCTTGTAAGACGATTCAACTCAAAAATGTAATTTATTTTGCCTGGAAATGAATCTTAAATTCAAGATTGACATTTTTGGGGTGGATATTCAAGCTGCATGGCATTAAACTACTCCACACTCTATAATGCATAGATCCATAGCGGGATTCTCTAATCCCCAATGGATGATATTCTACTCCTGGAAACACTAGCACTTGGCTTGTAAGACGATTCAACTCAAAAATGTAATTTATTTTGCTTGGAAATGAATCATACTTGCAATAAATATGTTCACCATTTATTGAAAGTCGTTCAAAATTCGCGAATTATATATTCGAGGACTCCTGTCCACCAGACCCTGTCAGAGATTCTTGCATTGTTCATCACCCGTTTAAGATGCTTTACTGACAGCCAAATATCATATATATTGTCCGAGTTTTAGAAAGTGAATATAACAGTATTCTCGTTATTTTGGGATTACACTTTCTTGAAATTATGTTAGAAATTCTTCTACCGATTTTTGGGTGATGCCCGAAACGGGAATCGAACCCGGGTGTACTCCCAAAATAACGAGAATACTATATATTGTTCGTAGACTTTTAAACACAGGATATTTTCACATGGTGGCTTTTGGTACAACTGTTGTCCAAACCAACGCACTTGTTCTTTTCTCCTTGCTCTTCTTGGTTAGACTCAGACCGAATAAATCAGCTTCATCACGATGAATTATTAAACATCAAGTCCGGAGGAGGTGATGTATAGCGAATTGAAACATGCACAAGACTCTGTTGTCAGTGGGATTCACCTATTTCTCAATGTCTTCACACCCACAATGGTTCTGTGGTCATGGGATTGACACGTGATTCCACTTCATTTTCCTCCACAGACTCTTCATTGACGCACTTGCCGACCAACACCTTATCATCTTACCTTAATAAACAGTTCCTTGCAAAGCCAATTTATACGGCGTGAATATTGACAAATTAGTTATAGATATTGGTAAATGTTCACAGTAAAAATGTCTGTAATGGTGTAGGGGCCTCCGTGGATCAGTAGGTAGAGCGTTGGACCAATGGGTCGATGGTTCGAATCCCACTCAGTCCAAAAAAATTGGAAAATTCTCTGACTGAGTTTTCACTCGAACGACCTATGTCGAATGGTTGCCAGTTACCACCGGAAGGTCGTGGGTTTCCTCCCACAATAAAACTGGCAACGCCGCCATATAAGTGAAATGATATTGAGCGCGGCGTAAAACACCAAACAATCAATCAATCAAATGGTGTATTTAACTACCAAAGTCAATTACCATTATTACCCATTGAACTTTGAATTGTAGACACACATATGTTATAATATAACCAGTGAGTGAGAGAGCATAAAGAAATTTAACGTCGTTTGAAAAAACGGACGATTACAATTGAGTCGTAGTCTTGTATTGTTCTAGTTGAAATGAATACAAAGTTTTCTCTTTGTTTTCGTTATCTTGGATTGTCGAACTCAGAAGGCAGGGATTCATATTTCCATTGACAAGGGTTTCGAAGAATCCAGTACGCGATTTATAGAATATACTATATATGATATATCTTGATTGAAACGATTCCCATACCAGCTGTTGATAGTCTATACAATGTTTATAAAACGGCAAACGGGAATCCAAGATATGAGGACAGGTGAGTTTAGGTGCAGTATTTGTCTGTATTGTATGGAGGCGAGACAGCAATTGTCATGTGTCATTGCCAGGGTATATCTAATTTTTAGATTGCTTAGTATTCCCATGCAGCTGTTTATTTGCCTCGTTTAAAAAACTGTTTGTTTATATTTTCTGTGGAGGATACTAGTGAAAACGGGCAATCAAAGATATTCACTCCTTCAATTTCATTTTATTTGTATTTAGAATATATTTTCCACGTATTTATTCTGTTATGGGTTTTCTACCATGGTTTAAAAACTGTAAAATATTTTGTCAAATGATTACACATAGACCTAAACAAATTCAACCATCACAGTGAAAGTTTATGTTATTAGTATTACATTATGGCATTGCTAGAGTCATTTGTGAATGTTTCAACCAACTGTAAAAACTTCTTACTTATTCTGTTCAATATGGATTTAACTTATGATCTATTTTACGGCAGGTTAAAACTAAGATATTCAAGATATTTCACTCATTTTGTGGCGATGTCGAGGAAATGGCATAATTGTCAGAAAGAAATACCCCCACCTTCCATTGGTACCTGGTAACCATTCTATACCGGGCGATCGGGTCACTTTGTTTTTCTTCATTTTTACCGGAGTTGAATTGGATTCAAACTCATGAACAATCGATATAAGGCACGTGTCTAAGTGAACGCCGATCACGCTATGCACTGGTCTCCGGAGGTCCAAATGATGATTTGAGAAAAAAGACGGATAACGCATTTTCATCATAAAGGGGAGCATGACTGAGATTCAAAGGGGTAATTGTTGGGAACAAGAGTTTGGGAGATTCATTTACACATTCAATTGATCTCCTTGTTTGCCTGTAAGGAAAGGCCGGTCGATTGCTGTTTTCATTACTCCTTGAATCCTTCTAGACTCACTACAAGTATCGTCTTATAGAAGTAAATTATCCTGAAGGTAATTTCGTCAAATTAGGTGATCTCGGGTCGTTGGTTAATTTACCATGAAAGTGAAAAGCTGGTGTAGTATTGATCCAGACTTTGAAAGTGTGACTTAGTAGACAAGAAATCAGGTTGTATGAACATCTGATTGACTGGGAGGGACTACTTTATGCTACCAGTACAGACATTTACTTGTATTACTGCTAATGTAATTCGGTGACCATTCGTTTTAGGCCGAATTCCACTATTTAAAAGTAACAAGCTATGGGTTTTGTTGTATTAAATGACCTACACGTATTCCAATAATGGTACTAAAACAATCATGAAAATTTTGCCTGAAATGGCCTGAAATTTTTTTTTCCACATTAGCGGCTGTTAACAAAAATAATAATAAAAGAAGTAACAGCAGACCAGCAGATTTTATGTACAAATTTTGATTTGTAAATTGAATTGTAAACATTATACAAACCATTGGGAAAAACCTATATCAAAATGGCTTACTTTTACAAACTATATAGAAACCCAATATCAGTTAACCGATCGAGAAAATAAAGTTCACAAATACCCACAGAATGAAATTTTCAAAACACACTTATATCACAAAAATGAGCAGGCCGAATATCTAAGCATCCATATAACACAGAATTAATAGCATCAAATAACGCAATTGATTGCAGTTTGAGACTGACTAAAATACAAACAACGCGAACTTATATAGATTCTCAGAACTTTCAGAACACTCTGGCTAATAAATTCGCATATCTATAGACATATGACATATTTAAGGTTCAAGAAAGTTCATCGACTTCAGCAATACAAAGGGTAATTGTAAACAGCCGTCTAACAAACAATAGGCGAACAGACAATGGAACTCGAGAAAGATATGTAGACTTATACATGAAAGACACATGACACATTAAAACAAGCAAATAAGAAAATAGAGGCTAATAACCTTACTATACGTTATAACTTCGTTGGTTGACCTTGAAACTATGACTATGCAAATTGAAAGTGTTGTGCAGTATGGATCCATGCACAGTTGTTGTGAAGTTTTATTTAAGATAGGGAACATCTGAGTGATTGTCAACGGCGAGGCGGCGAAACAAAACACTTAATACTACCCAATCTAGAACTGGAAGTCACCCTATTTCTAAAGTCGAGATAGTGAACTCTAGCACCATAAGTGACCCTTTTGATCCATAGGCTTTGGGTTGGAAAATCTATCCTAGAAGCCAACTGAACATATTAACTTTAACCATTCGGCTTTTATACTAAACATGCTTTTTGCATTAGTATACCAAATAGGTCTAACACCAATGTCTCAAACCGAAATTCGGATCCATATTCGAAGATTTTAACTATAAATGCAACCCTACTTGACATTGTGGTTTATCTTATAATGCGTGGCTCTGGGTATTTCAATAGCTCTTGTATGGCTGCTTTCTTGATGTGTTTGAGGCTTTGAACCACAAACACGGACTTTAAACGTTACATTACATTTCAACAGGCTGTCTGGTTTCTATACACTATCTTTATTGACACTTAAGAGCCTTTATCGATCTATCGATTCACATAGCTTTGTCACATTCGAAGGAATCCATAGTCCAGCTATCGACATTATATTGATCCAATTTGTGGCTACACAGAATAGCTCGCCTAAAAAGTCAATCAGTTAGCCTTTATGATATTGGTTCATGTTAATGTATTTATACAGTTAGACAATTAAGCATTAGTCCAACGTACATAAAATACAAACATTAAACCGATAGCAAAGAGAAGACACAGCGACACTTTTCCAGAACCCAAGGTTCTTTGATTGGAAAAAAGAAGACAGGATGTATATTTGGTGCCGATATGGTGATGATGAAAGTTTACCTGTTTCTACCATCTCTGTTATTTTTTCCGAGAGCAGATGGGCGTTTTTTGTTCTGGAAAAAGGATATTTTGTTGCCAGCGACAAAATATCCTGCAAAAATCCTCGTCTGCGGGTAAGCGCGACAAGATTTTTTGTCAGCAACAAAGTATCCGCTGGGTTAACTTTGTGGATTGAAAATCCTTTATCGGCAGCGGTGATCATCGTGTTCGGCAGATCTGACCAACCGACTAACCAACAATCATTATAAAATCATGTGAATGGTGACGTCATTACGTTTCGAAGGAGAAGTGTATGTTGATGTCACTATACATCTTGAAACATGCAGCCGACTGTAGTTACTCTTTTGTGATTAATTTCGATTCAACTCGGGCAGGAAATGATATTGTCTACAGGAACCGAAAATGCCTGTGTGCGGAAGGCACCACTGGTCCACCCACAACTACAAGCTGGTATAATCATTGCGTGCTTCTCTTGTTCTGTCATCGAGTATTTTCAGTGTTGTGGCAATGCGAGGATGTTCTGCCTACAAGTTATCGTCAATCTATTGGTCATAAAATAATCGACCAGCTGACTTTGTCTCTTCTGTAATTATATGACAGCGATTTGTGCTGAATTGGCTGGAGACGTCACGATGATAACGGTCAACTTTCAAAGAGTATTGACAATGTAAAAAAAACAGAACCAAAGTCATTTCAGAACGACGGAATCCAATTTCCAATAGATTTTATTACAATCATGAAAATAACGCATGGTGTGTAACGCGCTAAAGTTATCAAGAGTGTTCATTCTTGCCAATAACTATTACTAGACAAACCCTTTTCTCATCTAATGGAAGTCGCTATATAGTATTTCGATATCTCTAGGGGGGGTCTCATCCTCTAACAATGTCAAAATGCCTTTCTTGATTTATTGGTCGTCTAACACTCCTTTAGAATTTTTAACCAATACTAATTCGTAGGCTTTGATATATTTCAAGAAAGATAATAACACTACTTTTATGAATTATTAAGCTTTTATGTAAACTAAACGCATCGTGTCGATTTAAATACTACGGCTTTTATCGAACATAATAATTGGCACAAACAGACTGTATACACACAGAAATTAATGATCAAGTTGGCCTTACAGACAGACTGGTAACAAGTATCAGAGAAAGAACTGGAAACATAATTTGATACAGTTTCACAATAGCGTCTCTTCCGATGCAAAAACTCCATTATTGACAGTTTAACTTTTTCTTCGATGCTTTATTCAGTTTAACAATAACATGTATTATTGATTGAGTCGGTGTTGTGGAACGCTTATCTGATACTTTAAAGCATATTTCATGCATACTAATACATGATCGAAAGAACAGACGACCTGTTTGCTTTGTTAGGTGTTTCAAAAGTATAGTTTGCTTGACCTTAAAAAGCGAAGAGTATTCTCGTTCTTTTTTTTTTTGGATTAAACTTTCTTGAAAAATGGCAGAAATTAATCCATTTAATTAATCCGGTTTTTAGTGCTGGCGATAGGTATTAAAACCCCAAATCGGTGGGAGAATTTCTGCCATTTTTCAGAATGGATGTTTATACTTTGAAAATGACGGAGAACTGGTTTTAACAATGAGGAAGCTAAAAGTTAAAATAGATTACTTTTCTTATTCTTTAAGAAAAGACGTACCTTTGTGGGGTTTTTTTCACATTTTTTTCTGAGAATGAAAGGGAGATAATTTGGGGAAACATAGGGGAACGTTGTTGAGATTGTTTCACACATTCAATTGACTTCCTAATTTACCTGCAGGGCGATGGCCAAAGGCCAATCAATGCTATGTTCATTCCTCCTTGAGTCCCTCCAGACTCTCTCCAAGTATCGTCTTAAAAAAGGTAAATTATTTGTAGGCCGAGGTAATTCGGGTAAATTATGGGAACTCTTGGGTTAATTTACCAGAAGAAGTGTAGTGTGGAGGCTGGTAGAGTATTGATCCAGTCTTGACCGGTGTGATTTAGTGGACAAGGGAGAACGTTGTAAGAGCAACGGATCTGCAGACGATGACAAGCCAGCCAAACAAAATAACTAATACTGCCGATGTAGAAATCGCTTGTATTCGTGATACCCTTCAAAGACACGTCTGAGACAAATTACATATCAAAACAATTCCCACATTTTACTGTTGTAAACATATTGGGAAGGCGTTGTGATGATCACTTGTGAACATCCTTCTCCTTATGGACCGTTTAATACGCTTATAAAACTCACTAGAGTAAGTTTCACCTATGTAATACCTCTGTTTACATCCATCAGAAACCGTATGTCAGACAGAAAAATATAAAACGGAATCCCACTAATTGCTCATTAATTGTACATTTTCCGCTGAAAATTGACCTACCACCTTTCATCCAAAGTCTTATCACCCTTATTTTTCAAATTAGTAGAAATATAATACACGATTTGTCCCTTTAAGTTTGCAAATGGCTGCAAAAATAACTAAGATATACAAAACTACATACACCATCCTACTTTGATATTTTGACTATATGAACCTGCTCACCATGTTATCTTTATGGGGTAATTTTTGTTCATACTTTTTCTTTATCATAACACTAGTTAGAATAAGTTGAAGTATTTGATGGCGTCTTAATAACACATTATATATCCTTACATATTATTCTAAAACACAGCCTCCAAAGCCAATATCAAGGCCGTGAGAATACCATTGCCACTGATTCAAGGGCTAACGGAGACACGCATTCTAATCTCATTAAATCCCAATCCAAAGTGCGAGGTTGTCACATGTCAATGGGGCAGGGGGGGGGGGAGGTCACCTAGATATAGAACTCGATAGTATAAAATTACGAAAAACATTTAGTTACGATCTTTTTCTTCTGATTTTTAAAGCCTATGTTTAGTACATACTATTTTTTAACTTGTGGCTTCTATTCGTCGATTATTTTAACATTTACACTCTCGTATTATTGAAATCAGATTCAAATCTTTCCGAGTGTGTAAGTTAAATATTAGGGTTATAGTGTAGAACCCAATACGAATTAACTTCCCTTAAAGTCACCGTTAGACATTGAATGGAAGCTAATTTGCACCTCGTAGTATACCTATTCCGCCATGTTTCTTTGTAATTCCATGTTAAGTTATCAAATTCAATCATGTATACATGATAATTTCTCACCGGTTATTTTAGAAACATGAAAACCAATATACCGTTAGCCTGACGACAATAGAAAAAAGAAAGCGATAATGACAGTCTCCTGTCAATGAAAACTGTTATTATCTCCTCATTTGCTTTTCCGTCCATAACAGCAATCTATTATAACCATGGCTGCTTCTGGCGTCATTAAATAGTGTTTGGGCGTGTGTTTTAAACAAGGCGGTCAACATCTTCATATCGGTCTAAAAATAGTATAACTGTTTGCTGATATCGACTGCACTCCAATTACATATATGGAAGCGATTTCTGATGAATGGGTTGCCATAATGATACGCGTAGGAATTCAAAGAGTATTGACAATCTAAAAAATGAGCCCCAAAGTCATTTTAGACTCAGCAGATAAGAATTCTGATTGGATGTCATTCCACTCACAGAAGAATCTGTGAGACTTGGCCTATAACATACTAAGGCTAAACTATACAAACACAACAGACTAAGGCTAAACTATACAAACACAACTTGCAGTCATCAGTGGTCTTTAAAAACGTTTCTTTTAAGATGTTTCATATCACTCATAAAAGTAGATTCAAAAGGGTGGCGGTTAATGTGTAAGAGAAATTGAATTAAATATAATTAACTCTTAGACGATTCTAGAATAAATAGTTTTGTCTATCGCAAGAAAATCAGGGTAGAACAGCTTGTATACAAATAAACGGAATTGCCTTACACCTGACTACCGCCAAGCGAAACAAGCATGGTTGATGACTGTTCTAATTTCGTTTTATTGGGGAAAGGTCAATTATTGTCTGAGAACATAGTGAATGAATTTCTAGGAAACATTGCAGACATGCCTGATGTGTTTAGTGCTGAATGACTTCCGATTGGTTTACTCTGCATACATTATTCTCTTAGATTGATCCCTAGAATTCACAATGAATGTCTATGTTCTCAACACAGAAAAACAGATCAAACAAGCAACCTGTCTGAATACATATCTAGCAATGGTACCAGCTCTCATTAAGACGCTCTTTTTGCTTTTGTCTACGAGTGATCTGAAGAAAATCAACCCATATTACACAAAGTTAAATAGGTTTTTCAAAAATGTCGAGGTAATTTATTGGCGATCATAACGTCCAGTGATCCAAGTGATTGATTGATTGATTGTTTGGTGTTTTACGCCGCACTCAAGATCATTTCAGTTATATGGCGGCGTTGCCAGTTTTTTGTGGGAGGGAATCGGGCTCTATGCCCGGAGGAAACCCACGACCTTCCAATTGTAACTGGCAACCATCCCACATGATCCAAGTGAAGAAACGTTCTAAAAAATAGAAACAATTAAGATGATAATGCAACTTTAGCCTATTTGATTCAATGAACAACTTCAGTTGTACTTCAAGCTAATCCCTTTACTGTCCTCGATCCTTGTATCTGCCCAATCATATAAATACAAACTAGTGTTTGGTGTAGAGACATTTTTCCCTAATGATGACTTAAAGTGGCATGAGCTGCCAAAATTGAGATATTTGGCCATTATAACAGAATGTTGAAATTATTGTCTATTTTTCTCAAGAAGTACAATTCAGAAGCTTTTAGTGCTTCTAGTCTCGAGCATGTGTATTGTTTTCAGCTAACTTAGGCTTAGAATGAATGAATGGTCGTCCCGGGTATTCAAATTTTGTTTACTTTTTGAACACTATTTCGGTTCATATAGGCCACATACTGTATGGATTTTCCTCATTCCAACGCCAGTCATTACGTTTTTCGACGACCTTCAAAGCCTCTAACTGTCTTGACAATCAAAATCTATGAAAAAAGTCCGAATTTTGGCAGCTCATGCCACTTTAATTGAAGTCGAAATATTGAGACCACAGGATGTATATATGCGGAGTTTCCTTACTGCTTTACTATGCTGCGTTAAAGGGGCATGAGCTGCCAAAATGTTGATATTTTGACGTAAACACAGAATGTTGAAATTATCGGCTATTTTTCTCAAGACGTATAATTCAGAAGCTTTTTAGTACTTCTAGTCTCAAAAATGTACGATAAAGTATTGTTTTGAACTAACTTTGACTTAGAATGAATGAATGGTCGTCCCGGTTATTTAAATTTTGCTACTTTTCGAACACGTTTTCGGTTCGTACAGGGCACATACTGTATGGAATTTCCTCATTCCAACGCCAATCATTTAGTTTTTCGATGGCCTGCAAAGCCTCTTACTGTCGTGACGATTAGAAATTATGAAAAAAGTGTGAAGTTCGGCAGCTCATGCCACTTTAAGTTTCTTGTATCTTCAAAAATTATGTTTAGCTTTACACTATGTTTGACAGCAACTGTTATTACTCAATGAAATCAAATGTTCCAATCTCTGTGTTCCAATACCGCAATATGATGTATCGATGTCATGACCCTCCATTCCACAATATATGAGATTCCACTCCTGGAATTAACAGGAACACTACTCATATAACGCGCTGAGATCAAACCTACTGTATTCAACAGCGTACTTTTTTGGTTGCCAACCAATTATATATTGATTCTCCTACTGTCCGTAGATTAACACAAGATCGTTCATTCTGATCTCATTTTAGCGTGACTTCTTGTGCAACTATTGTTCAACTTAACGCACATGTAACATTTCTTCTGCTCATTTTGTCAAGACGAACTCTGACCGAATGAATTAACATTACGAACTTTAATAGCTGAACATCAGGTGTGGGTGAAGTACTGTATGGTGAATAGAGAAAGGCGAGCGACTCAGTAGTCAATGTGCTTCCCCCTCTTTCTCAATGTCTTCACACCCACAATGATTCCGCTGCCACGGACTTGACATTTCCATTTACAGGCTTGTCATTGACGATCAACACCTTAATCCCTTACCTAATCACAAGAACAGTTCCATACAATCAAACTCGACCTCAGCCAAACTTCAGCAATCTTGTTATTGTAGATATTGAAGAATTCCACCGTCAACTAAGATGAAATTGTAAATTCCATCGAAATACATTGGTCGTCGGTCATTTTTTACCGGCTAACGCTTGTCAAAGCGCTAAACGAGGATTATATTTCTGCCGCCGGCCAGTTTGTTTCAATTTAATGGATACTTGAAAAACTAAACTGTAAAACAAGGGATAATTTTTGTTATCTGGATTATTTTGTCTTTTATTAAAGTGGCATGAGCTGCCAAAATACACACTTTTTTCACGACAGTAAGAGGCTTTGAATGCCATCTAAATGATTCGCGTTAGAATGAGGAAAATCTATACATTATGTGGCTTATACGAACCGAAAAAGTGTTCGAAAAGTAAACAAAATTTAAATAACCGGGACGATCATTCATTCATTCTAAGCCACAGTTAGTTCAAAACAATACTTTATCGTACATTTTCGAGACTAGAAGCGCTAAAAAGTTTCTGAATTATACGTCTTGACAAAAATAGCCATTAACTTCAACATTTTGTTTTAACGTCAAAATATCAACATTTTGGCAGCTCATGCCACTTGAATATAAAACTACAAATATTTCTTTCCATTTGATTTTTCAGTGTTTTTATAGGACTTATCCGGATCAGTGGGATTCCATACTTGATTAATGGAACATAGTAACCGATTGAAACCATTCATAAACCAGCTGTTGGTAGTCTATAACATTTTGAATAGAATACGAACATTAAATCAACGTTATCGAAATGAACGAGTTAAGCTTCAAGAAACATCTCTATTGTATGGAGGCGAGAAAGTAATTGTCGCGTGAGATTATCAATATTTCTTCACTATAAAGATTGTTTAGTATTCTCTTGCAGCTGTTCTTCTTTCTCGTTGTTTTTTTTTCAATTATGTGTATTTTTTGTCTAGGAAAACGGACAATCAATAACATAAAATTTCATTATATTTTGTTTATTTCATAGAAGAATTTTCAGTTGTGATAGAGCTTTAGCATGGTTTCTGATCTTTCAACATATACAGTACTTTGTTAGCAATGAGAAACAATATTTTTGCCAGAGCACGTTCTTTTAAAACAATCGTAGAATTTGTAGAAATAAAAAACACTCTAACGTGCTTGTTACTTGAAATATTAAATTAATGAATATCCAAGAGATTTATACGTATACTTGCTTATGTGTACCTTCTCATATTGCAATAGGAAAACTGAAACATTTGCTCTTTAATAGGTTTTTCACCCCACCGGGCGTTATATCATTTTTACATGTTATACTGATTGACTTTATTAGGCAAAGTTAAGGATTTTTTTTGTCTATAAATATTATAACATTTAGACGCTATCAATTTTAAGAGGACAATTTTTTAGGCAACATACATTTGTTTTGATGTGTTGAATGAACCATAAAATCCATAACAAGACTGTGAAGTCACGTGCTTGGTATACCAGCCTTAATGAGTTCCCATTAATTATCTCAAATAGCTGATCTATATTAAAACTATTAAAGGGCAAAAAAAAAGTTTTTTATTTATCAAAATCTCAAGCATACTTAATATCGGCATTACTTTTATAACAAATGGCAGTGGATTGTATAAAGCCTTTTGAGGCTCGACCTCTTGAAGTATTTTAGTCCCATAAGAGATCTTTGAAGATTAACTCTCTGGGTCTGTTGCAGTCCCCCATGGACACTCGAGAACATCTATAGATCCATTAAAGTTACGTGTGAGCACTAGGTCCATCAGTATTGGAACTACCGGCGTTTTATTGAAATACATGCAAAAACTTGTCTAAAAAGCAAAAAGCAAAACAGTTTCTTTTGTATCTTCGTCCTCTCTTCGGCATGTTAATAGTTGAAAGACCCTATAAAGCCAATGCAATTTGAAAATTATTGCTTAATTAAACATACAGGGATATAAAACACAGACAAACAAAAAAGACTAAAAAAAACAAATACACGCTTTTGTAAACTCCAAGATCGGTTTGGTGCTTTATACCGCGATGGGATCAATATACTGTTGAAAGCTGGTTGGTCAAATGCTTGTCTAGGCAAGTATATAAAAATAATAACAGCTATTTGAGAAACTTGAAACACAATATGGCGTAATTATGACGTCAGTACAAAGAAGGAGAAATCTGACTTGGTATTATACTGTTTTAATTGACAGTTGACCTTTCCTACCAATTGGAAACGCTTATTATTCTGTTACAGTCCTCTCTCATCATGCAAACCCCAGTCATTTTCGACCTAATAAGCCTGTTGAGATTCCTTATGAACTTGTTAAAGAATGTGTCTGCGAAAATATCATTTATTATAGGGAGCGCAAGTCACGTGTGAATTCCACAAATATCCTGTCACCGGCACTGCATTGCGCATGTGACTGAGCGTTTTTGTTCCAAAATGACGTTTAAATCTGACGTTATGGAACGAAATACGTCAAATGGAATTGCAACGTCATCAAAAACGTTTTTAATGGCGTCATCTGTCACCGGATATTACAAAATCTCGTAATAATTCTTATGAAACTTGCGCTCCCTATTAGTCCCGCAAGATTTCCACTAAATACTCTTTTTTTAGCAGAATTCCTTTTACGGAATACTTTTCTATAGAAAAAAACCAACCGAAACGGCCTTTCAAAATGTAAATGTTATTCTACATCTTTATTTATACATTTGCTTTCTCGGCTTGTTTGTCCTTATTTTACTTAAATCTATCCTAGTTACGACAAACGAGACCATATTTTAGCTGAATAAGCCATTAGGAGAAAGTTTATCGAAGTAACTAGTTCAACTAAAGTTTCATATCTAGAAAACGCCAATTATTTTGGCAAATTTAGCGTTCATAAAATAGTGAATCTTCCTTATTGTGGCGTTATTTGCGAAACAATGTGGCTGAGTTGCGACAATGGAAGAAAAACCAAGGTGTAATCTGACTTGGTATTGATGTATTAATAATGACAGTTGCCAAGCTCCTGTCATTGAAAAAGGTTATTATCGCCTCACTTATTGTTCGGTCCACAACAGCTATCTGCTATATCCATAGCGTGCTTCTGTCAGGGAATATTCGTAGGGTGTGTTTTAGATGAGGGGTTCAATATGCCTGACGATGTCTTGCCCACACGTTATTAGCATTTTCCCATCGGTCTAAAATCGATAGTCTAGCAGCTTTCTAGCATTGTATTATACATTTGACAGCGATTTCTTTTGAATGGAATACGGACATCACGATGATAAGCAAAGGAGTGGACAGTGAACAAAGATCTGTTGGGATTAGTAGCTAATAATCGCTTCTACGTGCGTTTTCGAGATCTCTCCAGACAATTTCAGAAGTCCGTTTTGGTTTGTTGATCCAATTGTCCATGGTCCGATTTTAACCTGCATTCGTATAGAACTGTTGATAACCGCCTGTGGCCCGTTCTCTATAAGTCGGTGCGACAAATCGCACAGTGAGAACGGGCCTTTATAGGATTCGACTAAAATTGCACACACCATCGTCACTCACCACCCTTCTGGTGTATAACGTTTTCTTGCTTAGCTTTATTGGTAAAAAAAATATCATTGTCAGCCATCGGCCCATGAAACTTGAGAATTGAGAAAGGTTTGATTGATGATTTATGCAGCATTCAAGATTATTTCCCTTATATGGTGGCGTTGCCAGGTTAAGTGGGGGAGCAAACGGGGTGTACGCATCAGTCGCCGCATCAGTTTACTCAAACTTGTGGCGGACAAGGAGAGTTCAGACAGCGGATTAAAATCAACTACATACATATGGTATATTCACTTTGTTCGATATTCCAGCTGTTTTCTCGTTTGGTTTACAACAAATTGTATTATTGTATCGATTCTTTTCCGTGGACATTTGTGGAAAGGAATAGTCAATAGTATTTTTAAAAACCTTGCTAATTGGTGTGTTTACATAGTTCAGTAAACCACTGAGATAGATTTAATTGCATAGTTTCAAAAATGGTGCACCTTTTCTTTGACTAAGGATTTTATCTGAAGCTGAAATTTAACCATTTCTTATTTTAATGTTTTGCCTTCACACGTGGAAACTGCCGCATATGAACTTCAGTCGAAAAGAAAACAACCATCATCAGAGGATGACATATTACCCGGACCCATATCAGATTAACAACTGTAATGTCTCTACTTCTTGTGAAATGGAGAGAAAAGCATCTATTTAGAATAACAGTTGCATTTGTGATGGGAATGAAACAAGGCAACCAAAACAAGAGGTGAACATCTTCAGATAATAAAACTACCACAACCAAAATAGGAGGTGCACATCCCCATATGATATCCAGCATATCCACCAAGTTTCGAAAAAATCTGATAAAAACCTTGGGAGGAGATGTGATGACAAGAAACCATAGTCTTTGTCTTCCTGTACGGAAAAGGGCAGTAACTCTGAAACTAATTAATCCAGCCTAACCAAAATAGAAGGTGCACACAGTCGTATAATATCCACCATGTTCACCAAGTTACGAAAAGATAAAACAGAAGTGGGAGGAGATGCGATGACAGCAAATGATTACGGACGGACAGACACACACACACACACACAATTCAGGTCATTTTTATTTCTTCAAAGTCTTCAAAATAAACCTCTTTGCGGTCCAGTACGATTTTAGCTGTTCCTGCCATTGACCTTTATCCCATAATTGACACTGGATAGCCAAGTGCTAAATGTCTTCGAAAAACCGATCTTGGAATATTACCTTGCACATTTCACCAGGCTGTCTGGCTCTTATACCCAGTCTCATGGACACTAGGGAGCCTTTATTGATCCCCACATTTCGATCAACCAATATTCAGCTATATTCATTGATCAAATGGGTTCATACATGTATATAGGATAGCATGCTTAAAAGTCAACCAATGAGCCTTCTTGGCGATTAGTTAAAGGTAATAATTTGGGCATGAAATCTATTAAACAGTTTTGTATTGTTTCTAAATAAACCAAATAAAATGGAAAAAGAAGATAACATGGATACCAAAGAGAAGCCACAGTTTTTCAAAACTCGAGAATGTTTAATCGGTGGACAAAATGAAGACTTTATACCATGTTGCTGTTAATGTTTCTCAAACAACTGATTAAAAAATATCGATGGTTTTATTATGACGTCAGTAAAAAGGAAGGGATAATGTAACTTGGCATTGATGTAGCGATAATGAAAGTTGTCAGGTTCCTGTCATTGGGAGTGGTTATTATCCTTCACTTACTTCTCCATCCAAAACAACAATCTCTTTATATCAATTAATATGTCCTTATCCTGTCTGATGCGCCAATAAGCTAAAATAACCAACCAACCAACCATCTGTCTTCTGTCAATGGATCTGACTGGGTTTTCACTCGAACGACCTATGTGGGATGGTTGCCAGTTACCAACGGAAGGTCGTGGGTTTCCTCCGGGCATAGAGCCCGGTTTCCTCCCACAATAAAACTGGCAACGCCGCCATATAAGTGAAATAATCTTGAGCGCGGCGTAAAACACCAAACAACCAAACAATCAATCAATCTGTCAATGGATGTTGCGAATATCTTTCTAAGATTTCGGTCTATATCTTTGTTCATTTTTAATGAAAAGGATAAATTACTATTAGCTTTTTGTCTAAAGCAGGCGAATTGAACTTTCCAACTATGTGTGATTTGGCCCATTGCAAAATGGCGGATGTCGTCTGCACTCTAATCTCCGTAGGAAAAGAAAAAGTTGTGATTTTGTGCATTGCCTTGTCAAAATTTTACAATCCAATTTTAACCCCCATCACGACTAAAACTGGGAGAATGTGTTTAACCGACCGACAAAGTTAAACTTGAACATTATTAGGTTAGCGTCAAAAACACGGCGGTCAACATGTCCGAATATGTTTTCTTTACACACTATCATCCTAAATGTAGGTCGAACGACCTATGTGGGATGGTTGCCAGTTACCAACGGAAGGTCGTGGGTTTCCTCCGGACATAGAACCCGGTTTCCTCCCACAATAAAACTGACAACGCCGCCATATAAGTGAAATAATCTTGAGCGCGGCGTAAAATACCAAACAATCAATCAATCAACCTAAATGTAGGGTTACAAAAATAAACAATTTACAAGTATTTTACCATTGCCTCTGCTCCATTCATACCAAAATACATATTTCAGATTATTGGAGATTATTGACGAAGTATTATAAAAAATAAGCCCTAAAGTCATTTTTGATTTACATGTTAGTTCACTACAGGAAGTGTAGTAACATGTGGAGGTTAAACTTTTCCTTTTAGTGTTTACTTTTTTTTAATACAAACTTGCACCACAAATAACTAGCAGTCATTAGAAATCCTTTCAAGACTCCACGTGGTTTTTAGATTCCTCGGCTTCTGTGTAATCCTTAGAGCTTTCTTTGATCTATTGGCTGTTTATGAGTCCTTAAGAATTTGTGACAAATGCAGGGCCTCTAACATCTGCAAAATGCCAAGTCCAACACACATGGCTAACGACAGCTCTATTTCGACTGGATTCCATTGAGAAAGGCCAATTGTTGCCAGCGAACATAGTGAATGGATTTCCGGGAAATGTAACACATAGGCCTGATGAGTTTAGTGTCGGCTGGCTTCCGATTGGTTTTCGCTTGTGCATTATTCTCTAAGATTGATCACTGGAATTCACAATGAATTACTACATTGTCGTCACAGAATTCCGGATCAAACAAACGACCCGTCTGTATAAAAATGTGTTGCTATACTTAGGGTTACAAAGATTGCTAGCCTATTCCGGCGTGTACGTACGTGAAACATGGTGTTCAACATGAAAATAGACTTCTAAAACAATGTAAATTACTTATTTGACACGAAAATCTTATTTTAGAATACTTGTTCAGATTTGATTTGTTATTTGCGATAAAGAATATTTCACTTATTATATAAGTAAAGGAATAAATAAAGCAATTTATTTTGCTTTATTTGGACAGAATGGACTGTATAAACATTACGTTATGTCACAAGATTATTTCACTTTTGTAAATGTGTTCCTAATCTATGAATTCACGGACAATATCAAGCAATGACCTTTGACCTAAATGTATAATATTCAATACATTTTCCAAAACCTACGTCGTCCAATAACCTTTGACCTATATGTAAAATATTCAGAAAAATAGGCAAAAACCTACAAAAAAGTATTTCTAGCAAATTATATATTCATCTGTAACAGCAATCTCTCTAATGTTTACCTATAAACCCAAAAAGTCTAATTAATTTTGACCACAGGTTCTGAGAATCGAACTTTACAAAAGCCATTTTAATGATCCTTTCAAACTAAAATGAAAAACTCCGGGAGTGACGAGTATAGTTTTAACAATGACTACAATGATATTACCTATACAAACGAATACAACTGAGCCGTATCAAACAGTTCGTTAAATACTAAATTAAAAGAATACCAAAGTATGTTAGTCATTTAATTTAATACAGTCAACTTGAGTATCATAATTATTCCACGAAGGGTTACAAGATTTATGTACTTTTGTTTAATAGTTATTTAACTAAGGATTTTTATACCATAATGGTGTTAACACCTACACGAGCAGTAACCAGATTGGGAAACAATGTACATCGTCAGCATCTTCCATTGTCACAACTATCTGATAGTATTAGTGTTGTAGCTTTGAAACGTTTTGCATGCGGTAGGGACAAAAGAGGTTCCAGATATTTTAGGGTTTTTTTCCCCTGAACCCTGCATTTTCTTTTGAACATTTTTTTTATTTTTTTTTATGAATGAGCAAGGGTTGAGTTTCTGTCTGAAAATGATTTCAAAAGTGAAGTGAGACCAGTTTAGGTGGATGGAGATCTGGTAGTTTGGTGTGCTTTTGTCTGTTTACATTCTGCAGACTATGTGCAAAGTGACACCTATCAGCTATTTCTAATAATTGTGAAAAAAGTCTACCTTCAACTTCTGGTTAAATGGCTGACGAACTACTAAAGGCCCCAAGTGAAGGATTTGATTCACCGAACGTTAGGGAAGGTGTTGTGAATGCAGACATTAACAATACCGCAAGTGGGAAATAAAATTGGGGCCTGCTGCAACACGCCCAAACAATAGCATTTATCAAGGTTTTAACAGGGCCAACTGCAAGTTCATGATCAAGTGTTACTCTACCACGTTTTATAGATTTACCCTGTCTTTATCTAATATCTTAAAACCCTGTTTCCATTGCAGATGAGGACTAGGGGTCATTTAGAATATGATGAACAATGACTAGGATCCCTCGTGCAGCTATTTGACCATTGTTGTATCGATTAGAAGACAGTTTCAATGACCACAAGCGGTAAAAATTATCGACCTGTGCTTTTGTTTCAAAGACATATTGCCTTTGTTTCAAAGACATATTGCCTTTGTTTCAAAGACATATTGCGTGGATTAAATTGCCAATGACGGTATTCCTTGCCATTGTCTCGATGAAAAATGATTACCCTATCAGAAGATCAATGGTGGTCTAACTTGAGCCTGTCGAGCTGACCACGTCGCCGAGGACATTGATCACATAGCTGGTCATCTCAAGCCATCGACTTCGGTATCTCTCTTAATAATTGATACAGAAAAGGTCATTGTGGCTCCCGTTAAGCTAGAAGAGAGAGCGATGAAAGAGATCGGTTAAATGTATTATTCAAAAAAATATATGACATTTCTGAAGCAAGAGAACCTATAATTTGAAGTGTATAACTTAACAAGAGATTCGTTTGTCAACATAATAAGAAGCCAATTGACCTCTAACAAAAACTACATGATTTCTGGAATATCGCATAAAATTCTAAAACTGATTACGGGAAAAGCTTTTCCCTGCGATTCTCCGATGGATCGGTTTATTAGTCGCTTAA
Organism: Lepidochitona cinerea; assembly: GCA_963971465.1. Classification (NCBI taxonomy): domain Eukaryota; kingdom Metazoa; phylum Mollusca; class Polyplacophora; order Chitonida; family Tonicellidae; genus Lepidochitona; species Lepidochitona cinerea. The sequence goes on along the minus strand of OZ020551.1, from coordinate 48,209,244 downwards.
AGAATCAGTTAGGATTCCGGCAGTAATAACCGGATGCAATTGCTAAAACATATAAATACACAATGGTATTTGGTAGTCAGGAATTATTGTACTTTATATGGTAATGACAATAAGTTTAGGAAAGAAGGTTAGGTGTGTATGGCAACATGGTGATACTCTACGGACTACAACGGCTCCTCATTAAACATATGTTGGCACTTGATAATAGGATTGTATTGAGACAAGCCTCCATACACTCATTGACAACGTCATGTCCTATGCTTTCAAAACCTTTATGGCGCTATCGGCCGTCTCGGTAATGGCGTCTTCGATTTACACATCTGCTCCGCTCTTGTTGCTTTAATTTCCGGTAAGTATACCCCGAAGCCTGATATTCTAGATGAGAATGAAAAAGCCTGGCTGCCCTGACAACCTTTTACCTTAGATTGTTGTCACAGTAATATAAACATGACCGAATGCACAACGTGTGCAGCTTAGCAACTTTCCCCTTCTCATATTCTACACGACATTACCATAAAAGAATTGAAAAGGCAGATTTTATAGGCTGGGAAGTGGAAGCCTTAAAATACGGGATAATCTCTGCAATAATGTTTGCGCCACTGGATCTGAACTGACATAGGCTACTTCAGATAAATAATGTTATATGGTATATATAACAAACAAAGAAAGAACAAGAGCAGTTAAACAAGCTAAAACATAAAAAGGCTTTTAAACTGTTCACACTTCTCCATTCAATACTTCCCCATTCAAAGACTTCCGATAAAACCCAACAGCTGCATGCTTTACTCATGCGAAAATATCAATCATTCAAAAAACTAACTTCTGTTGTTACATGATGTTCTTTTAGTTTAAAATGGAAATATTATGCAATTTAATTAAAGAATTGGTTTTGAATATAAAAGATATTCTCTCCAATTATTTTTCTCCAGATTGAGAAATAATGATGAACAAACGGGTTCTTTTTATACAAAACATGGGCTTTATACTCCCATGAGTTTTTAATAGGAATTCAATAGTAGTTAGAACAATTGTTAAGCATTGCAAGGTTATTCTAAAACGAGTACACGCACATCTTTGGTAATTATTTCAAACAGTACAAAAGATGAATAGTATGTTACCCATCATCATTTGAAGCCTAATGTTGCAAAGAAATCCAAACGTTAAAGCTAAATGTAAAAGGTGCCGTCCTAATAGAATGTGTTTTCTCCGTGCACTATCCTCAATTTGTAAACTCATTAGTTATACCTTTAACGCCAGTTAAGACGGTCTCAGTTTTCCTGCAATGACGGAGAAGGAAGCTAATTGTGAAATGAATATTTCGATGGGTGGGAAATGTTTGTGAGTTAGAAAATCGCGCTGATGCCCTGAGCGAATCCAACCTTTATAAGGATTTAATTCATCAAAACCAATATGTCAATTATTTAATTTATTTTAAACTTTTTTATGGATATGTTTTATTTTTTGTGCACAGTAAGCTGTATCAGCTTATTTTGTACAACAATTCAAAGAAAGGTCAAATGATTTAAATAGACATGAAATGAATGGTAATCACAATTTCAAACTTCATATATAGGTTCATCAATTTGTCTGCGGGGATATACGTGTCTACATGCATAATACATAAAATACAGCAACCGTGGAACCACCTGACATTCCAACGGTCGACAAGCCGTACAAAATGTTAAATCGTGGAAACGATTTACCCAGCCAATAATACGTTGTATGCTCCATTGCCCATGTAACATTTTACAAAAAAGACCATATATACATTTGAAACGGGAAGTTCCTAATTTTGCTAAACAAACTGAAAAGGACCATAAATACATTTGAAACGAGAAGTTCCTAATTTTGCTAAACATGGCGAACAGTTTCCAAAATCTGTTCACACAATTTCTCTTGACTCTTAATAAATTCCATTTAATTTGAACTTTGATGTAACCAATTAAAAAAAATACTCTCATGCAGAAATATGCCCCAATATTTTAGCAAGGGTCAATTGCAATGGTTCAGGTAACAGTTTAATGGTAAAGTTATACACAAACTCGTTAAGACATACTTCAAGAGAAAGTGAGACGCTTTATGGATTTATCCATTCTTTAATGTCAGAGTCTGTTCTCGTATCATCCATGATAAAAATGAGAGGGTATGTAACAGAAGACCTTGGGATCCAGTGAACCAAGGCTCACATCTTCATCTAACTACTTCACCGTTGGTTTATCGATTAGTATATAGATGAAACGCTTCATTAGACTCAACCATCCCAAACATGGTGAAATGAGAAAACTTGTTTCACAGGTACATTCACTGGATTAAAGCGAGAAGTAACTCGTAGGTTAGTCCGGGTTTCTGACCAAAATTACTACTTATTTTACACGAACGGCCGTTTTCCAATATACGACCGTCATTATAAAAAAAATAGTCATTTTGGAGTCAGAAACCCGACTACTCGTAGGCATTCTTGTTACGTATCAACTCTGTTTGCCTAAGAAGCTTGGTCTGCATACTTCACTGAAAAATAGTTCAAAGATTTTGGTTAACGACAGTACATGTCACTGTAGAAGCGTGTCAGGATAGCGTGCCGGCTGTGGACAAACCCCTGGTTTAACAGACATATCCAATATCATCGTAAGTTGGTTAATAGCGTGATTTCTTGCCATTGTCTTGGTGAAAAATATTCATCATCTCAGACTACCAATAATGAGGAGGCTATCGGGTTAACGCTGTCACTGACGACAATCCCCCTTGAACTGGTCATTTCAGACCATCGCCGTCGATATTAACCCTCTAAATAATTAACACAGAAAAGGTCAAATTGGCCGGAGTCAAATACAAGCAGAAGGAGGATTGGGCTCTGTTACATGCATTATTCACAGAATGTATGGATTTTCCAGAAACCATGCGAAACCGTACTGACGCCCTTGTGACACATTCAGAGGCCAGACCTCCGTATGGGAGGGGTGGCCTCGGTGGTCAAGTGGGTTAGCGTGATCGTCCCTCAATCCCACAAAGACCTTCCACCAATACAGTATTGGTAATGCCGAATAGATTTTTGACCCCGGAGTCAGTATGGCATAATCGCGAATTCAGCACCCATTTTGCGTTAAGTCCACTGAAAAAAAGTAACCACCTAATCCTAGCATTGGTTGAATATTTAGGAAACAACGGAATTTGACCGTTCCATTCTTCTCCGATGTTGTCAGGGTGGGGCCAATGTTTATTCTTGAAAATATATACATGTATGCTTATTCTCGAGTGGTAATACTTTTTTAATAAATTTTGGTTGATTTATTGAAGGATTTGCGTTTTACGTCGCACTCAAGATTATTCCACTTCCATTCCTGGTAACTCCTCCACGTACGGCGACAGAGAGATAAATCCACTCTGACATTTAGCAACTTTAACAAGGTGCGACTGAGAATAAGTCAAGTTATTCTGAGGACTGCGCTCACCAGTCAGTGAGTGGATCTCACTGCCTCTCAATAGAATGTTAAAGGAGAAAGGTTTAGGCGAAAGAGCTCCCGTAGGAAAAACAGAGGTGGAGGTGGGAGGGTTAATCAGTCTTGGAATGCGTGACGGAGATTAGGGAGACACTGGTGTTGAATGAACCGACCCAGCATGGATGACAGAAGGCCCTGGAGCCTGTTTCACAAAGCGGCGTAGCATAAGTTTTCGCGTAACTGTCATAGCAACCCATACTGTAGAGATACGTTAGTAAGACAGTTACGCAAAAAATTCCTCTACGCCGTTTTGTGAAACAGGCTCCAGATGTAAGAGTGATGGATGTGCCATAGCAGTAGTAAAACGAATGCAGAAAAGATTGACTATAAATTCGTGACTGACCCAAAATATATGTTAATCCTTATAATTATGTTTGTCCCACTGTAAAGCACTGCCAAAATTTTGACCATTGGATGACTGGACTAGAACCACTTGGGCCCTAAGTTTATTTACATAAACGTTCCATAATGGGAAATCCTCCCTTGGATGAAATTATAGGCCCAATCTTTATCAACCGAATCCAATTACACATATGTGCAGGCACAATGTGATTTGCTAACTGAGAATCATTGTACTTTATTTGGAAATGGCAATGAGGCAATCAGTCCAGGGAGGAAGTTAAGTAAGTTTGGCAATATTGGGATACTTGACAAACTACAATGGCTCCTCATTAAACATATGCTGGCTCTTGATAATAGGATGGTGTTGAGACAAGCCTCCATACACTCATTGACAACATCGTGCCCATGCTTTCCAAACCTGTATGGTGCTATGGACAGTCACCGTAATGGCGAGTTCGATTTACAATTTCGAACAATTCTTCACCTTTGTCACAGTTGAATATGCAAGACCAAATGAACAAGGTGTATATTTTAGCGACTACTCCTTTTTTCAAAATATATGAAAAAAAATGATTGTTTGGTGTGTTACGCCGCGCTCAAGATTATTTCACTTATATGGCGGCGTTGCCAGATTTATTGTGGGAGGAAACCGGGCTCTAGCCCGGAGGAAACCCACGACCTTCCGGTGGTAATTGGCAACCATCCCACATAGGTCGTTCGAGTAAAAACCCAGTCAGAAATTTTTCCAATTTTCTTGGACTGAGTGGGATTCGAACCCGCGACCCATTGGTGGAAGGCTGTTCGGATTGGGGAATGGGGACATGTAATGTTTTATCTTCGCTAAAGAAGTACAGGATACTCTCTATATAAGATGCGTAAGCATTGTCAATGTAATACAAAGTGTTCCAGAAAATTCTACTGACTAAAGCCAAACTCCTGTCAGTCGTCAACCTAATGAAATATCATAGGTTTACTTTATTACAAGAATTTATGATGGGGTATAAAGGTCTAAATGATATACCTCTTTTTAACACAATTAGAAACTTGTCTCCATGGTTATTTTAGACAAGAAGATTTTCCCTCTGCCCGTGTGTTTTAGTGTTCATAAATATCTCTATAGTAGCTATCCCATCGGATCTGATAGTGGACATTTCCATTTGGTATTAATGGAAAGTCAAGGGAAATAACCAATAATCGACCAGGGTATTCTTCTCTATCACGTACCCATATCCTATCATTAATACGCAGAAAACGTAAAACGGGGTATTTTTGATATAAAGCAAAAATCTAAATAAAATTCTTATTAAAAAAATTAATTATATGCTGCAACAATTTTTTTTCTCGCAAGGCACGAGACATCCCGAGATTCAAACTGGCGTCCTCACCAAAACGTTAAAGAATCAACTTGTTATAACAAAGTTCCAATTACTTTGCTCTAATATTCAACTAGTGTATTTTCTCTCATCAAAAGTCCGTATGAGATAATGGTTTTGTGTTGTCGTTATTTTTGGAATTATACTTTCTTGAAAATATGATAGAAGTTCTACCGATTTTTGGGTGACGCCCGAAACGGGAATCGAACCCAGGTCCCAGAGTATGGTACTTATAGCCAGCCTCCTCTGCCGATAATGGTTCACACCATGTTGAATAGTTAGGAAAGAGATACTAGCAGCAAAAAGAATATTTTCAGCTTTACAGCCCCTACCAGCTATAGTTCTCTTACTCAAAACTTTCACAGGTTTAAAAGATTTTGACAAAAAATAAATTGCAGTAACGTCTAACGTTAAGGATTGCTTATGGGCAACAATTTCTTGGTGTGCTCGGTTACGGCGTATCGATGTAATTCTTACTAGTCGAGGATTTCTACTGAGCATGATTTAACACAGTTCCAGTGTGGGATAAAACACTGGTTAACGGTTTAACTGTGTTTTAATACGTTATATATAATCTTCTTTGAGTGCTTATAACTATGATTGGGTTTTCAAAGTCGAGGATTTCTACTGAGCATAATGTAATACGGTTCCAGTGTGGGGTAAAACACTGAAAACCCAATCATAGTTATAAGCACTCAAAAAATATATATATAACGTATTAAAACACAGTCAAACCGTTAACCTAAAATGAAGTCCACACATGTAGACGTGGAATAAACCTCTCGTTTGCTGGTTAATAACGTTCAAAACAATACGTTTCAATTTCCATTTTTCTATACTCAAGAAACGGCTTGATAACTTTGTTTGTTCAAGTTGATTTCAAATGCACTAAATGAAACAAATGGCCACTTCTCACTCTTTTGCAGACTGGAGGCCTTGGGAGCTCATCTTTTTCACTATACATTTTACTATTACTATACTATAGTAAGCATTAGGCACTACACCTTGTAAGAACCCCCCCCCCCCCCCCCCCCCCAAACGAAATAATTGAAATCAACTTTTCATTGAGGGGTTAGGTCTTGAATAAATTCTTAATTATTTTATTTTAAAATGTTAACATTTATGCGAATATCTACGAAATAATGAGCTAAGGAATTTAGGCTTTCTTACTTTTTTTGAAAAAAAACATACTTAAAAGCATACTCGAGACGAAACTCCAGAATACTGTTTACATTAAAAATAGGGGACAGTTTCTGTATTTTTCTCAGACAGAAAAAGTTAGGAACTTTCTATTTTTGCTCAAATGTGAAAGTTTTTGCATGGTTATGTATTTAAATTTGAAATTGAAAATTGTACTTGTGTTCGTACCCGCAATGACAACAAAGTCTGGGCATGCGCACAAGTGCACTGATGATTTGAACCGTGTAAGCAATCTAAAGGTACAGTCTAATTTTACGAACTTTATCTGAGAAATACAGACGAAGGATTGGGTTGGAGAAAGACACAAAAAGCGTGCCGATAAAATTTATCTAGATAAAAGGCCGGGTTATCTAACAGTGAAGCTAAAAGGTTTCTCATCGTTGTTGTCTTAATCGGCCTTCTGTTCTTCGTATGCAATACACCCCCATTTTGACATATTAACCCTGACTGGCCATGTATAATGTATCCTATTTATAATTTTAGTGGTTTTACTGGCTTAAATTGACTTCCTTAAAGTGGCATGAGCTGTCAGAATGTTTATATTTTGACGTTAAAACAGGATGTTGAAATTATCGGCTATTTTTCTCAAGACGTATAATTCAGAAGATTTCTAATGCTTCTAGTCTCGAGAATGTACGATAAAGTAATGTTTTGAACTAACTTTGGCTTAGAATGAATGAATGGTCGTCCCGGTTATTTAAATTTTGTTTACTTTTCGAACACGTTTTCGGTCCGTACAGGCCACATACTGTATGGATATCCCTCATTCCAACGCCAATCATTTAGTTTTTCGATGGTCTTCAAAGCCTCTTACTGTCGTGACGAACAGAAATTATGAAAAAAGTTTGAATTTTGGCTGCTCATGCCACTTTAATAAATGTCACAACGGCTACAGCGACTGGTGTAGGCCTGCCTTGAAGTTAACATGAAACACAGAACCAACTCATTTTTTTTTTTAATTTAACATGTGTAATATTTAAGTATATCGGGTTGGCTTCCTTTTTATGTTATCTCCAATAATATTGGTATAAAAACACTATTATTTTGTATGTCTGTAAAGGCTAAAGATATTGTTGCAAATCGTTGCTTATATCTTTTTGTGCCCTAGTTTGAATAACCTTGGTTTCTCCTTTAAAGGTCTACAAACTATTAAATTACATTTATCAACAAAAAAAGGTAAAACCAATTTTCTGCTTGCTTAAACATGACCAATTTATTTATGATTTGTCTTGGTTAAATTTTCTACTTATGTGAAGAACCTTTTCAGAGTTAGAGAAACCAGTTTTAATTGTAAAATATATTTATTTTAAGCTAAACATAAATAACATCAATGTGCTATGACTGGTTTTAAGGTTTAGCATTTTAAATTTGATATTTTTTATCCTTCCTTTTTGTTTATTCCAAACACGCCATAGTGTTATTAACTGCTATAGGCTCTGGGAAAGGGAAAGCATGTTTAGTGATAAATACTTACTGATATCAGATCTGATTGGGGCAATCAATATAAGGAAGATTTTAATCTGTACTATGTAAGGCTTCCACTTACCGGCATGGGAAACCTTTAAATCTAACTTTTGAATAAATTTATGATAATGTCTGATTGGTTATCAATAGGGAGTATTCGTTTCTAAGCCATATACCTTGTCCGCGTTTGGTCGTGTCTATATTACCATGACAACGATCTAAGGTAAAAGATTGTCCGAGTAGCCAGACCGTTTCATTCTTATCTAGAATATCATGGTTTGGGGTATACTTACCGGAAATTAAAGCAACAAAACCGGAACCAGAAGCATAAATTGAAACCCTCATTACGGGAGTCGATCGAAGGGATCGTAAAGGTGTTAAAAGCATAGACAGAAGGTTGCCAATGAATACATGGAAGAAACGATACCTTGCCTCAATACCATCATATTATCAAAAAGCTAGCTCATTTTAATGAGGACTCCTTGATTGTTTGCAGTTTTACGCCGCGCTCAATATTATTTCACTTATATGGCGGCGTTGCCAGTTTTATTGTAGGAGGAAACCAGGCTCTGAGTGGGATTTGAACCCGCGACCCAGTGTTGGAAGGCTGTTCGGTTTGAGCGTCCAACGATCTGTTTTTTCTTTGATCCCCCAGGATCCCTTGAAGTCCGTAGAGTATCCCCATATTGCCATACACACCTCACGTTCCTTCCAAGACGAAAGTTGCAAAAGCATTTTTAGGTAGTTACTTTACCCTCAAACTAAGATATTATACAATTGCAAATTTTCTTTAAAACTAATAAGATATATTTTCTTGTAGTATTCTTCAGAGTTTGTTTCTTTTTACAAAATTGTAGATTTAACAATATTGAATTGCTCTGCAGACAAGAGCACGGAGAGTCAATACTAAATGCATTCTGACACTGTTTACTGACTGCTGTTGTAGATTAGCATGATAGTTCATGGTGCAATTAGGGTCACTGAGAGCTTAATTACACCCGTATATACTGAATAACAAAATAATAATATGTTGATATTCATTCATGAAACACAAACTAGATATACGATAGGTTGAAGACCATTGTGATAACCACACCGCAAATGAGCTCTATACAACCCAGCCCACCATAAGCATGTGGGGTTTTGGGTCATAAAGAAAAAATAGCTTTATTTCCACTCTAATCGCAGTGAAAATGTTGCAGTGATGTTGCTGCAGAGTGGCTATAAGTATATAGTTGTAAAGCGATACCACTTTCTCTAAGACCACAGAAATACAAAACCCCGCCTGTTGTATCAAAGGCAACAACTCGTCTTAATTTACACTTTAATTACAATACGTTAAAGGCTACAGTTGGGATCTAGGTGTAGCCGTATAACGTTACCACTTTCCTTATTGTCAAAGACAAAGCTATAGTGCCTGTCGATATCATGAGATAAAATTTACAATCTTCGATATCATAGCATAGTTGGGTATTCTGGAGATGATGGATGGTTCAGAAATGTTACCCATGGATTTAAGTCCTAATGAAATGAGACAGGCTGGAAAACAGACGGCACCAGGCGTTGAGATTGATTTCAAACAGTGCGCATTTATCACTTGTACATTATAGCAAGTGCAAGTTAAAATGAGAAAGTAAACATGTATATGATAAAACCCAATCAGGGTGTGATTTCGAATCAATCAACATAAGCACATACAACTGTACTCCCTTCCTAAAAAGAGACATTAGCATCCAAAGTCAATGCAGAATATAGGAAAAGGTACCAAGCCGACGAGAACTACTGGGTAGTATTTTACCAAGACACGGAGAGGCAATGGGTAGTCACATTCTACCCAGCTGGGGTGGGGCAATGGTTAGTTGTATTTTGCCCAACCGACGAAAAATACTGGGTAATCGCATTTTACCCAACCGCCGTAAACCACTTGGAAGTCTTATTTTACGCAGACATAAGTGCAAGTTAGGAAACTTATTAGCCTTTCGGATTTTCGACATTTTTGGCAATTATGGTTTAAATTGGAATCCAGTCGCCTTAAATAAAGCATCGGGGAAACAGTGAAAAAACGCATTGATTTGTATTCTCATGTGTAGTGTCGTGTTTTATCCTTCGTTTGGTTTCTACACACAGGAATTCCCATTCATAGAATATTGGTTTGATAAGCACTTTAAACATGGCAGAAGGATTATAAGAGTCAGCACATGGAGTGATTTCGTTTGACCCTTGGCCTATATGACTTGTTATTTAACTGTTGGTCAAACGTGGTAAAATATTACTCCCTTATGGGTTGCATGGGTGTCTGGCTTTAGACATTCGTCTGAATATTTTTAACAGATTTGTCCAGAAATCCATTGACATCAATTCTCAAGCGTTGTGTGTACTGTTTCCAAGGCGTTTTACTATAATGGTATCTGAGTGGGAAAAGTAACTGGTGGATCAATACCAGATAATGGCTTCACGAAAAGCAACACTGACTACAAAGGTTTTTAACTCGGTCTGCGTGTCTAGCTGACAGAACACCCACACGGTTGGCCGGGGCACCATGTGGCTCCCACGGAACAATCAGTTCGTTTATGGAATGTTTTATTGACGTTGACAAATGATGAGTTCGATTGGCACTTTGACGTATACATAATAACTTCCTCATCAAAAGCTCGTATTTTACAAATTTGCATACGTCTTATTAATATCCATAGCAGTAAATGTATCCGAATGCTCTTTTTATTTTTGAATATTTCACCCAAAGTGTATGTCAAAATCAATTCCGAATCTATCAAATGTTTATGAAGTTCATCCGTCTGCCTTCCCAGGTACTGATTGTAGACCGTTTTAAAAATGTAGAGTAGTGGTTATTCCACTTATACCAACCCTTTATTGCCGCCGTAGCCTGTTTGACATTTGTTAAAGTGGCATAAGCTGCCGAAATTCACACTTTTTTCGTAATTTCCGATCGTCACGACATTAAGAGGCTTTGAAGGCCATCGCAAAACTAAATGATTGGCGTTGGAATGAGGAAAATCCATACAGTATGTGGCCTTTACGAACCGGAATAGGGTTCGAAAAGTAAACAAAATTTAAATAACCGGGACGACCATTCATTCATTCTAAGCCAAAGTTAGTTCAAAAAAATACTTTAGCGTACATTCTCGAGACTAGAAGCAATAAAAAGCTTTTAAATTATACGTCTTGAGAAAAATAGCCGATAATTTCAACATTCTGTTTTTACGTCAAAATATCAACATTTTGGCAGCTCATGCCACTTTAAGAAAACCAAGCACGAGCTTACTACAGCTAAAACCACTAAAATTAAACATGGCACACATAAAGCATGTCCAATTAGGTTTAGAATGTATACATGATGATGAAAAACAAACGAAGAATCGATTACGATTGCCTTTAAGCTATGTAGCAAATAAATCTCAGAGACACCTATATCGCTAAATTGAACGGCGTATTATTTTTAACAATATTCCTTGGTTCTATAAAAGCTCGCGTGTTAATGCCTTTGCTTTGTTTTAAATGCTCTATACACATGTAATGAATAAGCAATACTTCTGACGGGTCTATCATGTACATGCTTTGTAAAACGTTATGTATCTAGTTCCTGGTTACGTTATTTTGAAAATAGTTTTTAGCTCCAAGGAAGTCACACTGATTATGTTTGCGTGTAATACCTGCACCAAACATTGTTATCTGTTATTTGATCGCTGTAAACGTTTTATCATTTAATCGTCTCTTGCAGAGCCTAGGGGGGGAAACACTTACCTTCATTCACCAGTTGAGCTCAATATTTCCTCCAGGTGCTAGTATATTACCGTTCCCACTACTTTCCATCGACTTAACAAACGAGATTAATAGTCTAAGAAGAATCCGCAATCAATAAGTGCTTGCATGGCGTCTCAAACGCATCCAATGATGGAATTTTCAGCATTTTTCTATAAATTCCTATTGTCATAAGAATGTGAGCTTTTTAAGTTCATAAAAATACTTACACACTGATTTTGACTGAATATCGGCTCTAGGCGGGGGATATGTGTAATTATCAGACTCAGTCGCAGGTTTCAAATATAGATTTTCTTTTCTACCTTGACATCAAGTTACAAAGCTATTGCAAGAAATTGAACAAAATAGGATTATGAGAAAAGAAATGGAAAATATGTAATTTGGTTCCAAGGTAGAGAACAGACAGTGGAGTTTAGTGCTGACTAATATATCTTTTAAACTCTTGTTCTTTTTATAAGCAATGACTGGCCGTTGGCTCAGAGGTCGAGCAATTTTACTCGGAAGCAGTCTGTATTCTTCCTTTATAACCTAGACGATATACACACTGGCTTAATTGTACATTTTATAGATGTATCCTGTCTGCGTCTTGAACTGTTGTCCATTGACAAAAAAGGCGAGAAGATGAAACAGAAGCCCTGGGGAATCATTTAGGATCTAGTGAACCAACTCTGGTATCATCCATTCAGCTAGTTAACCATTGTTGTATTGATTAGGGGTTATATGGGAAGCTTCATTGAGCTCGACCACCCCAAACACGGTGTATTGATGTCTTGATAAAATATCGACTTGTGTCATTGTTTCAAAGGCACATTCTATGGATTAAAGCGAAAAGAATCTCATTAACGTTCTCGTCACGTATCAACTCGGTTAGTCTGCGTAGCATCTTCTTTATTCAGGATAGAGTGTCCAGTCGTGGACAAACCTTAGGGTTAACAGACATACCCAAACCATCGGAAGGCGGTTAATAATATCTTTTGCCATTGCTTAATTATTCATCGTCATAGAAGTCATATAACGAAGGGTTCAATTCGTGTATATGGCACTCGCCATGTCACCCACAATATTCCCGGCAGATTCGACCTCCTAATAACATCGTCCTCAGTGACACTCTTATCACGAAATACCGAAAAGTCAAAGTGGCTTCAGCCAATCTGAAGAACTGGAGCCTGTTTCACAAAGAGGCGTAGATGTATTTTTGCGTAACTTTCATACTAACGTCTACAGTATGGGTTGCTTTGACAGTTACGTGAAAACTTACACTACGCCCTTTGTGAAACAGGCTCCTGGTATGTTAAAAAAAATGTAACGGCATTATTCACGGAATACAGCTCATTATAAAACCGGAGACAAAGTATTTTCAGGTATAGAGGCTTTAAGAGAGATTTCTTTGTCGCCAAATTATAAATCAATTAAAATGATTCTAAGAAAAGTACGTAATATAGAGCAGTGTTGTAGAAAGTCGTTGTGTCTAGAGTTCGCTGGTTACAGGTTCGATAATATTACAAGTCTAAGATATAATTTAGTATCTAATTGTAGGGTAAATTCGAATCAGTTACCTGCAGTTGAACTCTTTTGTTGTGACGTTTATCTAATTAGAGACAGGGTTGGTAGTTCAGCTCATTAAGATTGTGTAATGAATTATTGATTTGGACATTATCTGTCCCCCACCAAGAACTCTATGTGGCGTAGAGTACTACTAATCAGGCATAGCATAACTGGGGAGAAATCCTTACGGTTGAATGGGCTAAACTGTACAGCTTAACTCTACCCCACCTATTGATTAGCTTGGTTTTTTTTTCAAAAACATAATTAGCTCATGTCTTTTGGACGCTAATATAGAGACTTCTGTATGCCCATTCTAAAGATTTTTGTAGGACGGATGTAGAGACTTTTGTCGGCCTAATCGGTAGACCTAATATAGAGACTTTTGTGGCCTAATCTGTAGACCTAATGTAGAGACTTTTGTGGCCTAATCGTAAGACTTAATGTAAAGACTTTTGTCCGCCTAATCATTAGACCTAATGTAAAGACTTTTGTCCGCCTAATCATTAGACCTAATGTTGAGACTTTTGTCAGCCTAATCAGTAGACCCAATGTAGAGACTTTTGTGACCTAATCAGTAGACCTAGTGTAGAGACTTTTTGTCAGCCTAATCAGTAGACCCAATATAGAGACTTGTGTGGCCTAATCAGTAGACCTAGTGTAGAGACTTTTGTGGCCTAATCAGTAGACCTAATGTAGAGACTTTTGTCAGCCTAATCAGTAGACTCAATGTAGAGACTTTTGTGGCCTAATCAGTAGACCTAGTGTAGAGCTTTTTTGTCAGCCTAATCAGTAGACCCAATGTAGAGACTTTTGTGGCCTAATCAGTAGACCTAGTGTAGAGACTTTTGTGGCCTAATCAGTAGACCTAATGTAGAGACTTTTGTCAGCCTAATCAGTAGACTCAATGTAGAGACTTTTGTGGCCTAATCAGTAGACCTAATGTAGAGACTTTTTGTCAGCCTAATCAGTAGACCCAATGTAGAGACTTTTGTGGCCTAATCAGTAGACCTAGTGTAGAGACTTTTTGTCAGCCTAATCAGTAGACCCAATGTAGAGACTTTTGTGGCCTAATCAGTAGACCTAGTGTAGAGACTTTTTGTCAGCCTAATCAGTAGACCCAATGTAGAGACTTTTGTGGCCTAATCAGTAGACCTAGTGTAGAGACTTTTGTGGCCTAATCAGTAGACCTAATGTAGAGACTTTTGTCAGCCTAATCAGTAGACCCAATGTAGAGACTTTTGTCAGCCTAATCAGTAGACCCAATGTAGAGACTTTTGTGGCTTAATCTGTAGACCTAATGTAGAGACTTTTGTGGCCTAATTAGTAAACCTAATGTAGAGACTATTGTTGGCTTAATGTAGAGACTTTTGTAGGCGTAATGTAGGTCATTTGTAGACCTAATGTAGATACTTTTTGTAGGCCTAGTGTATAGACTGTTGAAGGAGTAACTGTCGCCAATACCGATGTAATGCGGCTTCCAATTCCTGCAGAGTTTGTACAGGAGGCTCTAGGGCTTGAACGTTTCTGCCCATCCTATCCCAAATGTGTTCTAAAGGATTCAAATCCGCGCAGTTAACCCATGAACAGATCCGACGTCTCACTGGAGGGATGAAACGCAGATTGGAAGCTATACGCGCTATTGACCTTCTGCTATAGGGATGTGTTTTACACACTCAAAGTGACATTTTTACTTCAATATGTTCGCCCTGTTAAAATACACTTTTGATTTAGCTAAAGATATCCTGAATAAATTGTATAACTGATTGCCAATAATGGTGATTTCTTATCGCAAGAATGTTGCCCTTTATGCTCACAATCATTTCTGCAACATCGCTTTGCTAACAATCTCCCTATTCCGTGTACTTGTATACTTTGTTCTGTCAAAATATTTATGTTAATAATATCAAGTTGGAATTTGAACTCTATGCTAAACAAAGTTTGTTACAGAAGCTGAATTAAAGAAAAAGTTTAAATCGATGTGTGACTATTTATATGAGACGGACAATAGTAATAGATGCCCATGTGTTTACAGTTATAGTGTTCAAAAATAGTAATAGACTTGGACCGCCACGATGATACATCTATACCTGTAATGTAGACAATATTTGTTCCGTTTGAAACCTGATTATTGAGCAGCAGCCCAACAAGTTGCAAGGTATTGCGTGGGAAAGGGGAACCTTTTGTTTACGTCATTTAAGTCAGACCACTGTTAGATAAAATACATCATATTTCTTTTAATATCCTCCTGATTACAAAAGCGTTTGACCATTTTAGTTGTTATTATTTTCTAATGAAATTTGCGATTATAAATGCATTTTGAACAGGTATCTTTATGACGCCGATGCTCTGGTATAGGAAAAAATCTATTTTAGGCTGATAAAAAAGAATATTTTTTTGTTTCAAAATAGTCCATTTCTACTGGACTTTTACCGTTTATCATTTGCTTAATCTCACAGTTGCTTCCAAAGAAATTATCAAATTACAGAATCTTGCAAAAAATGTTGATGACGGGCAATGTCATAATTTCTCCTGACTGTGAAAACTAAACAATACAGATCTCTAATGATAAAAAATTAAGACATCACCACGCAGTTAGTGGTTTTTAACAGGATAAAACTGTGTGGTGCTGTCTTAATTTTTTATCATTAGTATAGAACCCACGTTTAAAGAGAGTTTCAAACATTTAACAGCATTCCACCAATGGCTCGCGGGTTCGAATCCCACTCAGTCCAAAAATTGGAAACTTTTCTGACTGGGTTTTCACTCGAACGACCTATGTGGGATGGTTGCCAGTTACCAACGGAAGGTCGTTGGTTTCTCCGGGCAAAGAGCCGGGTTTCCTCCCACAATAAAACTG
This sequence comes from Lepidochitona cinerea, assembly GCA_963971465.1. Lineage (NCBI taxonomy): Eukaryota > Metazoa > Mollusca > Polyplacophora > Chitonida > Tonicellidae > Lepidochitona > Lepidochitona cinerea. The sequence continues at coordinate 48,193,186 of OZ020551.1, read as the reverse complement.
GCAACGCCGCCATATAAGTGAAATAATCTTGAGCGCGGCGTAAAACACCAAACAACCAATCAATCAATCAAACATTTAACACAAATGTCTTTGTAGAAAAGTGACTGCAATTATTATTATTAAGGCTGCTGAGTTAACATGTAAATGTTGTTTTCAGATTAAGGTTTCGTGTATTTTATGTGTTCAATTGTACACCTAAAAATCCTGCGATTCTTTAACCTTGATATTATGTAAGCCAATAAATTCTTATCTCACATGGGAAGAGGAGTGCTTATCTGGAGTTTTACTCCATATTCAAGATTATTTCATTTATACGTCAAATAGACCATTTCACATGAAAAATACGTTTTAAATAAAAATGATGTAAATACAGGAATGAAACTTGTTTAAAGGAGTGTAAATTACTATTTTTGGAGGTTAAAAGTATATGTAATATAAAAATGATAGTCAACATTTACAAAACTAATTTGTGGTATAGACATTTTTTATCATTTTGTTTACAATGCTAGTGCTTTAATTTTTGTTGAATGAGGAGAGGAAACAATGCCGTTTACACGACTCAAAAGCAGATCAACCTCCACACATATTTTTTTTTGCTCTTCGAGTAATGTTAATATTATCAATTAATCAGTCCAGGAAAGAATGTGAGGTGTGTTTGGCAATATGGGGATATCCAAAGAACTACAATGGTTCCTCGTTAAGCCTGTGTTTGCACTATGATAATATAAGGATATTGAGGAAAACAATTTGTCCCTCTCATATACATTGACAACGTCATGTCTATGCTTTTCCAACCTTTATGGCCATATCGATCATTTCCGTAGTGACGGTTTAGATTTACACTTCTGTTCCGGTCCTGTTGCTTCAATTTCCTGTAAGCGTATCCCTGGTCCCGGTAGGTTAGATGGGAATGAAAACATCTTGCTATTTGGACAATATTTTACCTTTGGTTTTTGTCACGCTGATATATGCACGACCAATTGGGCAACATGTATAGCATAGCAACGATTGCATTGCACTCCCTACTCATAACCTATACGGCATTACCATTAGCGAATTGAAAAGCAAGGCTTCACACGCTGGAAAGTGGGAGTGGTACATAGTACAGTATAACGTCTGTAATATTTACGCCATTTGATGTGATAAGTGACATTTTTATCGCTTATGCATCAATTCATTATTAGAAATTCGGGAAAAGAACCAGGTCAGTATTAAAACGACCGCGACGTTGTTCATCAGATAACTTAAAATCATACATTGAGTTAGTCCGGGTATCTGACTCCAAAATTACTATTTTTTTTATACTGACGGCCGTATTCTGGAATACGACCGTCAGTACAAAAATAAGTAATTTTGAAGTCAGAAACACGGACTAACATTGAGTATACAAAAGTGAAAACTGGACGTTAAAAAATGTGGAGCGAAAATGGAATTCTTACGTAAAGTCGTAAAATGTACTCATACATCCCGGATATTTAAATCTTGTCCGTTGTCCGTTCCCATCATCCTTTGGGTTTTCAATGACCGGGCTGCTCATATCACTGTCAACAATTAGATTGTTTTAGCAATGTTTAAATATATATTAATTATTTGTTTTTGTCGGTATTAGACATCGAAAAACCTATATCAGAAATGGGAAATTAAGAGCCAGAGAAAAAACTCTAGCAGCTATATTTTATCATGTAGAACTTTCACAGATAACTGTGCTTTCGTAAAAAGAATAATGAATAGGATTTAATTGGGTTATGCGTACAAATTTACTTCAAATGAACAAATGAGAATATAGCAAAATTATACTTCTGTACGGTGAAGGTCTTGTTGAAAAAATTCTAAAAAGTATAAAAAAAAAACTGAAATCGGCTTCGTGACTAAGTCTTGAATGAATTTATTGAATTCCTTTATGTTAGCTTATTTTAATTTTTTTCCTAAGTACCAATGTATCAATTAACTTTTCCATCTTTTTTATGAAGAACTACTTACGCTGAAAGTTCACACACTTTTTTTTAATTTGCAACGTCTGTTATATTTTATTATACCGCTTTGCTCTCTTTTCATATTTTATTTTACATTTTAATAGTTTAAAAATGCTGTTCATTGCTATGCCTTAAAAGTCTTATGGTTACAAATATTTGCCAATACATTTGCATGTATTTTTACGTAGTATATTGCGTGTTCGTTCAAATGGTCTAAAAACTAATAAAAAAATCCTTTCTTTCAGTCGAAAAAAGCCTGTTCAAAACGTGTTGTTAAAAAATACAACTACTAAATGTAGAATCTTTTCAGAGAATATTTCGTTATGAAGAAACAGTTTCATTGTTTTGAATCTCATTTTGAATCTCTGAAAGTTTCTCACGAAAGAACTCGCTGTTAAAAGTTGTAAACTTAAATCATATTTGATTGATTGTTTGGTGTTTTACGCCGCGCTCAAGATTATTTCACTTATATGGCGGCGTTGCCAGCTTTATTGTGGGAGGAAACCGGGCTCCATACCCGGAGGAAATCCACGACCTTCCGGTGGTAACTGGCAACCACCCCACATAGGTAAATCATATTTGAAACTTAAATCATATTTGTAAACTTAAATAATATTACCATTCTCTCTTTATCTTTTTGTTTATAGAGTAAACAATTTAGTGTTATGTGTCTGGTATCTGGTAAGGTGCGTGATAAGTAAGAATTTGATGTGATTTGATGAATTGTAATTTAGCTCCCGAAAGACGTGCGCCAATTTTGTTTAAAAAAACACGCTAATTCACAGTTGGGATATTTCGGCTGTGCAGAATCAACTGGTCCATAAACTCCCCTGTTATACCGTACGGGATTAACAAGGTGCAAATAATATCTAAGTCAATAATTCATTACACAATCTGAACAATAGGAAACCAAAGAACACCGCCTCTAATGAGATAAACATCACAAATAAAAGAGTTCAACAGCAGGTTATACAGTATTGTAACTCACTCGAAATTACGATACAAATAGACACTAAATAATATTTTAGTCTGGTGTCATCAAACTCCAAAAATGCTGTCTATAATACTGCTCCACCTTACGCAAATCATGGTCAGCCCGTTAGGCTCGGGTTATGCCCAGTTTCATTGGTGCTGAGAGATGATGAATATTTTTTCACAAAGACAATACCAAGAAATCATGCCATTAACCAGCTTACGATGATATTGGATATGTCTGTTAAAAGCGAGGTTTTTCCATAACAGAGCACGCTATCGTTGCTTGCTTCTACAATGACGCCCACTCTCTTTATTTTAGTTCGTGGTCAATTTTAGAGACAAGTATGAGGAAGATGCCACGCAGAAAAACCTGGGTTGATACGTGACAATGGCGTTAAAGAGTTTCTTCTTGCTTTAATCCATGAAATGTACCTTTGAAACAATATATTACCAAGACACCCGTCCACTGTGTGACTTCTAATCAATACAACAATGGATATTAGTGTAGCTGAATGAATTATACCATTGTTGGTTCCCTGGGTTCCAAAAGATTCCTCATATGTTTGTCATGGCTGCAATTGAACCCGATTACAATAGGATGGGACGCAGACAGGATAAATTTGTAAAACGTGGTGCACTGTGAAACTAGTTTTTTAACCCGCCATCATTCTGATGGAGGGCTATTCAAATCGCTTTTCCGTGGTCCGTCGTCCGTCGTCCGTCGTCCGTCGTCAGTCCGTTAACTTTTTGCTTGTTACCTTTATTCCAAGAAAACTACCTGTCCAATCTTAATCAAACTTAACATACAACATCACCCTATGGTCTAGTTGTGCATTGTACGTTTTCATCTCATTTGCATATTCAATGTGGCCACCAGGGGGCGATATTGTTTTTTTTTGTTACCTTTATTCCAAGAAAACTACCTGTCCGATTTTCACCAAACTTGGCTGACATTATCTCCATATAGTCTAGTTGTGCATCCTACATTTTCATCTCATTTGCATATTCAATATGGCCGCCAGGGGGCGATGTTGTTTTTTCTTTGTTACCTTTATTTCAAGAAAACTACCTGTCCAATTTTAATGAAACTTAACATACATCATCACCCTATGGTCTAGTTGTGCACCGTACATTTTCATCTCATTTGCATAAACAATATGGCCGCCAGGGGGAGATGTTGTTTTCCTTTGTTACGTTTATTGCAAGAAAACTTTCGGTAGTTACCTTCATTCCAAGAAAACTATTAGTCCAATCTTAATCAAACTCAACATGCATCATCACCCTACGGTCTAGTTGTACACCGTACATTTTCATCTCATTTGCATATTCAATATGGCCACCAGGGGGCGATATTGTTTTTTTTTTGTTACCTTTATTCCAAGGAAACTACTAGTCAGATTTTCATCAAACTTGGCTGACATTATCTCCATATAGTCTAGTTGTGCATCGTACAGTTTCATCTAATTTGCATATTCAATATGGCCACCAGGGGGCGATGTTGTTTTTCTTTGTTACCTATATTCCAAGAAAACTACCTGTCCAATCTTAATCAAACTTAACATACATCATCACCCTATGGTCTAGTTGTGCATCGTACATTTTCATCTCATTTGCATAAAAAATATGGCCGCCAGGGGGAGATATTGTTTTTTTTTTTGTTACCTTTATTCCAAGGAAACTACCAGTCCGATTTTCATCAAACTTGGCTGACATTATCTCCATATAGTCTAGTTGTGCATCGTACAGTTTCATCTCATTTGCATATTCAATATGGCCACCAGGGGGCGATGTTGTTTTTCTTAGTTACCTTTATTCCAAGAAAACTACATGTCCAATCTTAATCAAACTTAACATACATCATCACCCTATGGTCTAGTTGTGCATCGTACATTTTCATCTCATTTGCATAATCAATATGGCCGCCAGGGGGAGATGTTGTTTTTCTTTGTTACGTTTATTGCAAGAAAACTTTCGCTTGTTACCTTTATTCCAAGAAAACTATTAGTCCAAGCTTCATCAAACTCAACGTACATCATCAACCTACGGTCTAGTTGTGCTTTGTACATTTTCATCTCATTTTGCATATTCAATATAGCCACCAGGGGGCGATATTGTTTTTTTTTGTTACCTTTATTCCAAGGAAACTACTAGTCCGATTTTCACCAAACTTGGCTGACATTATCTCCATATAGTCTAGTTGTGCATCCTACAGTTTCATCTCATTTGCATATTCAATATGGCCACCAGGGGGCGATGTTGTTTTTTTGTTGTTACCTTTATTCCAAGAAAACTACCTGTCCAATCTTAATCAAACTTAACATACATCATCTCACCCTATGGTCTAGTGGTGCACCGTACATTTTCATCTCATTTGCATATTCAATATGGCCGCCAGGGGGAGATGTTTTTTTTTCGTTTATTGCAAGAAAACTTTTGCTTGTTACCTTTATTCCAATAAAACTATCAGTCCAATCTTAATCAAACTGAATATACATCACCCTATGGTCTAGTTGTGCACCATACATTTTCATCTAATTTGCATATTCAAAATGGCTGTCAGGGGCGATATATTTTTTTTGTTACTTTTTTCCAAGAAAACTACCAATCCGATTTTCACCAAACTTGGCTCACATTATCTCCCTATAGCCATGTTGTGTACTGTACATTTTCATCTCATTTGCATATTCAATATGGCCGCCAGGGGGCGATGTTTTTTTTCTTTATCTTTGTTCCAAGAAAACTACCTGACATTAATCAAAATCAACATACATTATCACCCTATGGTCTAGTTATGCACCGTTCATTTTGATCTCATTTGCATATTCAATATGGCCGCCAGGAGGGCGATATTGTTTTTTCGTTACTTCTATTCCAAGAAAATACTGGTCTGATTTTGACCAAACTTGGCCGACATTATCTCCCTCTGATCTAGTTGTGCACCCTACATTTTCGTCTCATTTGCTTATTAAATATGGCCGCCAGGAAGCAATGTTGTTTTTTGACCAAATTTGAAAATGAAATTTATTATCATTATTCCAAGAAAACTACTGACCTGATCTTAACCAAACATGACACACATCATCCCTCTAAGCTCTAGCTGTGCACCGTACATTATCATTTCATTAGCATATTATTAAATATGGCTACCAGGTGGCAATGTTGTTTTCAACCATAATTTCTAGGGGAGCTTAATTTTGCAATTCACAATTTAATTTTCCTCAACAATAGTTATCTCCCTGGAATAAGATTTTTTATGTAGGCCCCAATTCCTATATCCAGTTATTGCTGTAAGTGAAATAATCTTGAGCGCAGCGTAAAACACCAAACAATCAATCAATCAATTTAATATGAATAGATGAACGCGGGCGTTAAGATCCCTTTAAGGGATCTCTTGTATTAAGCACTTTCCTTCGAAATATTCCTTTCAATAACCTGTTTAACATTGGCTGGTTTTAGGGGATGAAAAACTAAGTAAAAATCATGGTCTCTCGTGCGACTTTTTGGACATCACGGCAGAGCTGGTATATTATACCAAAACTCAACAATACCAAAACTTTCTTTATTTCAAATTGTCAAATAGCTTTTATCAGTGATAAAAATCGCTCCCATGATTTGGATAAGGAACCGTTTAAATCCTTGCAAGTTTTAAAACGTGAATATCTTATGCTTTAGACAGAAATATAGATATATTGATGGGAATGGTAGGCAGGTGGTAGTAATTTTTAAATTTGCAAACATATACTTTCCAGCCTATCTTACCGATAAATCGAGAGGGTTGTATGGAAGAAAAAAGCTTTAGTCTGATAAAACCAATAAGTGGGTCACAGGTGTTTTGAGACCTAGGATTTAGGTCAATATGCTCATCACAATACAAGGATTTTATGACAATTTATGACAAATTCTGCAACTCGAAGAAACAAAATGCATGTCTTATATGTATAATAAAGTTTTATAACACGGAAAATCTATATTCAAACCAATGACGTCCTTGTACCCTTTGTGTCTACGTAACACCTGAACACTATATTAATGTACACTCTCCAACCTGGTAGCAAAAAATGTACACAATTTAGTTAACACCCGAATAAGGAAACGGTTTACTGTATATTTTCCAAAGAGGTAAAACATTGTAAACTTGGTGCGGAAAAAGTCTTGGAAGACAAAGCACTTACTGATTGGTCGTAGGCTAATTATTTCGTGTATTTATTCCATTGAGAAAAAGGTGTGGAAACATTAATATCAGAGTCCCTGGATAAGTAAAGCCACTCGTGCATTCAGGGATGTGCGGTTCCCTCTGGAAGACATGAATAAACGAAATAACGGGACAGGGATCAAATAACACAACGCTTACTGACGCAACATCGAAAGTGACATGACTGAATAAAGTTCCAAATTTCTGTTAGAATTGTGCATCGAGCTAAGAGCATAGTGTCTGATTGCAAAGTGGTGGCTCAGTTTTACTTTTGCTTTATTTTGTCAAGTAGTGTGCACTAACACAACAGATAAAATCCCTACGCAACGCGAAAGCTGCTTTTGACTTCAGGACAAACTTATACTGTTAAGACAACAACACAAAAAATGTCTTTCCGCTTTAACAAAACTAATAATATTGCTATGAAGCAGGTAATAGATTTAAACGTCATGCACGAACGAAAAACGATCAGTCACATGCGCAATGCAGTGCCGGTGACAGGAAATATGTGGAATTCACACGTGACTTGCGCTCCCTATTGGTACAACATCTTGAGTAACCGATGCAAGTCATGCAAGTTCGAAATAGGAAGGAATCAAATGAACGCACCTTTACGTTAGTTGTTTATGGGAATTATATTAACAAATTCACTCCAAGGTGACATGTTTGAGGTATTGTCCATCAGTCATACGTATTCATAAACAGCCGCCTATCAAACGAATATCAAGTCCAGAAGCTAGATTTTCGTCCGTGCCTCTGACAAACTAAAACAAAAAAAGTTGAGAAAAAAATACATGATACTTATGGGATTGTAATCAGCTACAGTGCAACTGAAAACAACGAGACACATTAAAACAATACCAAAGACAAATATGCAGATCCAAGTTTAATTGAAAATTGCTGATGTATGTAGATCTGTATGATTGCATAACTTGAATATTAGTCACGGTTTGAATAGGAATCGAACATACAGCCCATAGATGAGAACTCCTGTTCTGAAGGGCTGGGAAAACCGAACGTGGATCAAGTGATTCCTAATAGCACCTATGAAGTAGATAGTTTACATTTGTTTCATTCCACCCGTATTTTCACCTTGGCTAATTTCCGGATAAGTGTTTGAAATATATAAAATAGAATATAAATAAAACGTTTGAGTTTTGGGTTGTCATACCATTTATTTGTGTTTCATTATCCCACAATGAAAAGTCTTTGAGATATATAACGATACAATGGAAATTATAAGTTAGTGTTTTGAGCTGTCATACTAATCCATTGAATGAAAAATTCGTTTCTTGATATTTTGCTGTGTTTAGGATTAAAACATTGGATGTAATTGCTTTATAATCCACCTTGCTGAGACTAGCTGAGGTTAATCCACTCGATATCCAAATGAAAGCTTACTGTATCTTGTAGCGTATTTGGTTTGTGTTGGAGTTGATGTTAAGTTAAGTTGACGTTGCCATTAGGGAGGATATATACAAGGCTAATCTGTCGCGACAAGATCCTTTCCGAAAACCGTGATTCATCCGAAATAAAGTAGAAGTTGTCAATTTTAATGATTTAAGCCAACTACAATGTACCAAATTTCAGAAAAGCAATAAGACATTCAGCTATTTCCGTTATTTCCTGAAGGTAAACAGTTTTAATCTTTATACGAAATATTATCTTGTGTGACACCAAACTTTTAGCTTTAACGCATTAAAATAGAATTAGTGAAACGGATAAAATTATTCAAGATAAAGCTAAACATCCGATGGTTACTGACGAGCGCCCAACCATGATCCTTAGCTTGAAGCGAGTGTGTGTGAGGGGGGTGGGGGTCAGTGGCTCGGTTAGAATGATAGTCCCTCAGTCCGACACGGGCCTCCTATCGATGCGGTGCGTGATCGAATCAGACTCAGACCATGAAAATTGAAAAAAAAATGCGTAGACTCGAACACGGATCTGGAAAATGGCGAGGTATTCGCGGAATGTCCGGGCAACCAGCTTACTTTTCTCCCCCAATAAACCTGCCAACGCCGCAATTCAAGTGAAATAATCTTGAGTGTGGCGTAAAACACCAATCAAGCAATCTAAGAATGAGGCGAAATTCGACAATCTACAGATGGGCTGGAAATCCGATTTTTCACGTAATCTTGAGTGCGGCGTTAAACATCAATCAAGCAATCTAAGAGTGAGGCGAAATCCGACAATCTACAGGTTCCTGATGGGCTGGAAATCCCATCATTCACATGATCTTGACGAGTGGGATAATCTGAGCATTCAAAGGACCCTATCCAGCCGGATAATCTGACCATCCACATAATCTGGATGAGTGGGATAATCTGACCATTAAAAGGACCCTATCCAGCGGGATAATCTGACCATCCACAGGATTTGACGAGTGGGATAATCTGACCAATCAAAGCACCCTATCCAGCGGGATAACCTGACCATCCACATAATCTTGACGAGTGGGATAATCTGAACATTCAAAGGACCCTATCCAGCGGGATAATCTGACCATCCACATAATCTTGACGAGTGGGATAATCTGAACATTCAAAGCACCCTATCCAGCGGGATAATCTGACCATCCACATAATCTTGACGAGTGGGATAATCTGACCAATCAAAGCACCCTATCCAGCGGGATAATCTGACCATCCACATAATCTTGACGAGTGGGATAATCTGTCCAATCAAAGGACCCTATCCAGCGGGATAATCTGACCATCCACATAATCTTGACGAGTGGGATAATCTGACCAATCAAAGCACCCTATCCAGCGGGATAATCTGACCATCCACATAATCTTGACGAGCGGGGTAATCTGACCATTCAAAGGATCCTGTCGAGCGGGATAATCTGACCATCCACAGGATTTGACGAGTGAGATATTCTAATCATTTGCGGATCCTGTTAACTACATTCATCTAATGGTTTAAGACGAGAAAATAAAATCTGATCATAAACAGAGCTTTTCTGCAGTTCTTTTTCTTTAATTATTAGTTGATTTTAGCAGCTGCATATAGTGTCCTTTTTAGTAAAGAGATGTGTGTTTGTGATAATTGAGTAGACAAAAACTCCCTTCGATTGTTCTTAGGCATACATCTGGCACAAGGTTTTTTCTTCTATTTTACATAGCTCAGGTATGTCTCAAGGTCTACCGTTGAAAATAGATTGGATAAAATCTCATTTAAATCTGTCCTTGTTTTGATGTACACATGTTACTGTCTGCTGTCGTCTGTTTTCCAGCCTGTCTCATTTCATTAAGACGCCTATCTAAGGAATACATTCCTAGACAATCCATTATTTGTGTGGTCCAGCATCATACTTTAGAAAGCCTTTATGATGTTGGGGATTGTGAATTTGTTAATCTCCATCCACAGACAGCCAATATAGCTTTGTCTCTGACAGTAAGGAAATTAGTAACCATATACCACTACAATTATATCTCCACTGCAGCAATCTCTCTGTACAGTCTGAAAGTACAGTGTGAAATTATCGCCTTTGAGACGGCCGATGGAATTTCATATTCCTTTTGTCTTGAACGATATGGAAGATGACAAAGTTGATAGACTAGATTAGAGTTACGCTGCAGCAATTTCCTTGGAGCACTTAATGCTGAATTGTCCCACATTATGACAAGAGATTATTGTATTCTGCAATAGATTATAGTAATCTGGCCAGAAGAAACTCCATGCATGGTCATCACATGTACTTCATTATATCTTGTATCTAGCTTTGATATTTTCCGTGAATGTTTTACGACAAATTATTATTTTGCTCTGCTGCTTATGCGGGTGTAACCAAGCTACCCATGGCCCCAATTGTATCATTAACTTACAAGTTAATGTACTTGCGTACAACGTTATTACCAGTGCACAGTGTTAGAGTGAGTTTAGCATTGAATCTCTATCTTTACTAAGCTGATAAGCCTACTGACGATCAAGGTTTGACTAATCATTTACATTAATTATCATAACCCTCATTAAGTGGACAGATCAAGTAAACAACAGAAACAATGGTAAAATCTCTTCTCCTAAATTACAGAAAAGTTATACTATTATAATAATTTAAAAGAATGAACAGGCTATAATAGTATAGCAGAATATATGTGTATGATAGAACTTCCTGATTATGTGCTAATTTTGCGGACAATAGAGGAATCATGTTTATCAGTTCAGATATTTGGAAAATATTCATATTGTTATTATTATAGTTAGATATGTTAACATGGACATATGACAAAATGGATAGATTTTGGAAACTGGGTCATGTTTAACAAAAAAAACTTTTTCATTGGCACCACATTGTATTCAAAGGCAATGTATCTGTTTTCATTTTCCCTCCTCAGGAATTGATTTCAGAGTAATTGCAGGTTAATTTTACTTCGACATTCTGACAATCACATCTTATCACATATTATTGTTAAAAACATCACAGAATAGCCAAATCGTAGAATAAGGAAAAGGTTACAAATTTATTATTATATATTTGACCCAAAACGTTCACTTTAATATGGTCATGTACTACGGGAGGAAATACGATTTTCGCTTTATTAACTTGTTTCAGTTGTAGACATTACATGTAAGAAAACCATTCTGAATAGACAACAGCTGTTATATTTAAGTGTAACTGTCAATCTGCTTATATTTCATCTAAAATTATTGTGTAGAAGGTACTGTTAAAACATAATTCATTTTTCTATGTCTTTAAATCTAAAACTACTTATAAAGACTTCAGCCTTCGGGCGAATCTGTACTGTGTCCTAGTTAAATTAATCAATTAAAAGACCTTTAAATTAAATAAAAAATGTTTGTTCTGTGGTAACTGTTGGTACTTTAATTAGTACAAAGAAAAATTTTAATTGTATAATATTTTTGTTTGAGCCTAAAATAACTGCCTACAGAGCAAACAGTCTTTGCGCACTTCCAGTCGACAAAGACATGCCTCTGACAGTCTGCGCTTTTTATACGGTGAATCACCATATTTTGGGACTGAATTTAAATTGAGTCAACAAATACTACAGTCGAAAAAAAAGAAATTAACTGTAAATTAATTCAATGCTAAAATAATCTAAAAAGTTATTTGTTTGGTCATATGTTATTTATCTCGGTAAATCGCACCCTGGGTGACACGGAAACATACGGAGTTTCGGTACATATCTGTATTTCTCCAATGTTTCAGTTATAAGTGATTGCCGTAAGTTAACAAATAGAGTGCTTCGGTTCCTAGTGCTATTTCTGTGACACTTTTTAGGGCTCCCAAGATGATATGGAAAGTGTTCGTTTCGCGGCTATTGGTTTGATCGTCACAGTCAAATTGACCCGCAATCTGCGATAGGGGTTTTCATGTGCTTAAATCCCTGCTCTTGCAGAAGGGGTTTTTTTTCCCAATTTTTGTGTTGAATCTTATTTGAATCCATTCGGGTTTGCATGAATTGCCATTTTTTAACAAAATGTGTTTCTTACTTTGTTTATATACAATATAGTGGCTTCAGTTATCTGAGATAGTTTCTAGGGTGAAAGAAAATATGCTAGTCCTTCTCTTGACTTTCCGTTAACATTGATGAATAAGAGATTAAAATGCCACCTATCAGATATGATGACGCAAACAATATAACAGAGGAATTACCTATACTGAGTGATGCTTCAACTTCTCGGAGTGTGAAGCCTTCAAATCTGACTTTTCAAATAGTATATGACAATGTCTGGTCAGTTATGAGTAGGAAGTAGTCGTTGCTAGGTTATATGCTTTGTCGATTAGATGGTTCCGACATGTGTATGACTGTGACAACGCTCTTATGTAAAAGGTTGTCGAATAACCAGGCTTTTTCATTCTCATCTAGGATATCATAGTTTCAGTACGCTCACCGGAAATTAAAGTAACACAACCAAAGTAGGAGTGTTAACAGGATCCGTCATTACGGAAACGATCGATAGGACTATGAAGGTTTGAAAAACATAGCCATGACGTTGTCAATGAGTATATAAAAGAGACACTCGTTTGTGTCGATATCATCTTATTATCAAATGCTTGTTTAATGAGGAGTCATTGTAGTTCCTTGAGTATCCTCATATTATCAAACGCACCTTAAAGGTTTTATCAACATCTTTGGTTAATATATCGTATTTGCGGTAAATTTGCGGTAAATGTGTACTTTTGATGTCAGACAGAAAAGAAAATCTAATTTTGAGAGTAAAACATGCAAAATTGAATGCTTTCTTTGCCGCTTTTAATCAGCTCGATAAAACTCGTCAAAAAGACGTTATACATAACCTGTGCCAGTGCTTATACTCAGCGGTCCTGTATGACGTCATACTTGGCGGGTTTTACCGAGTGTTATGGAAAATATGCATATTGCACCCAAGTCTACATAAACGATAGGAGAGCGTACACCGAACTGATTTTAATTCATCTTCCATTTTTATAAGGTATATATTTAGCCAATAAACGCTTAGAAACAAGATATCGACTGCCCATAAGAGTGGCTTTCATAATGTCAAAATAGAAAAGTCCCATGATTTCTGATGCAAAAATTAAAGATCACATGTGATGCTCATTGTAATAAATAACGACAGCAAACGTTTCTCCTTTCCCACATAATAACCTATCATTTGGCGGGCTTCCGCTCGCAAAACCCACTTTAAAAGAAACAAATACCTACATTATAGTTATTGATGATTCGAACATTATTTTCATAAGCCGTTGCCATTACCAACAAGTATAACAATTTCTAAGTGCCAGTTATCGTCGTGTTACTTTTAGTGCCATCTTCACTAACGGTCGCCAACAAAAATAATAATGAAATTTACAACCTCTTTCTGCCTTCCTCGTTGGTACGTTTGCCAGATGTTGTTCAAAGTAGCACACAGATAAAATAGTTCTAATGACCTAAAGCGACGAGAGGCGCCGGCTGAGCTACAAGGCACGCGTGGCCAAGGGAGCAGCTACAAATTTCAGCGCAGACGATGTCACTCAAGTTCACTGACCTGCACAAGTGTCACTACCCGTGTTACGTAATATTCTAAGTGGTCACATGATTGAATAAGTACGCGCCATTGGACTATCCCTCCTCTCAGCTCAGCCGGCAGCTTACGTTGTGCGCACACGGTGAGATTCTTGCCACGAGAGGCAGAAAATATCAAACATGCTATATACTTTCCTCACCGCCTCGAGAGGCGAAAATCTCACCAAAATTTACGCGCACACGGGGGAAACAGCTTAGCTCCCAGCCACGAGTGACCGGCAGCTCAGCCGGCGCCTCTCGAGTGCGCTAGGCTAAAGAGCTAAGATAAAAATAACGCAAAAATCTCAGTAGAATTAAACAATAGACCCATAGCAGACTGTATATATCTAAGATTTACATTGGTAACTCCGTGGTAGCGTAAACTTATATGTAGCAACCGTACCCAATTATATGGAACAAGTGACACGATTTGTTTCCATGTACTCTGCATACATCAAACTCTTTATCCAGGAACCTTGGAACAATCTTTGTCAATGATTTATACTTCATGCATGTTATCAACAGATTTACCTTCCGTTATTTCCCTTTCCTCTAAATAACCCCAATTCCAAAACAGGAATCTTCAGGCATAGCGATTTGTTGAATGGTAATTCTGCTTCCAAAATATATGTACTGATAGACCTTTTCTGCTTAAAGGGGGAGAAAACAAAAAAACAGCATGCAATTGCAATTGGTGTTTTGAAATTGACCGAAAAAAGTATTCGTAAATTACTTCCCTTGCGAGCTTGTATGGTTATGTTATAACATGCAATGTCAACGGTAAGACTTTTTTTCCGAAAATTTCACAACGACCCACACAAGTCGCGTAGATACCAAATGCAGCCTGTCACGTCTTCACAAAAGGTTGATTCACAAGCCAGTATATATTTATGAGTTATTAGATAGTTTGTCTGTTGTTATAAGCGCATCGAAATGATCGAAATTAACCTAGGTTTAAATGGCAGACTTTCATAGTTGACCAATTTCTCTTACGCCAGTGCAGTGACGGGTGAGCTATGCGTATGTTGATTGGCCGATCGGGACACATAGCTAAGCTCTGCCATGAAGATGACTGCCAACTCAATTACACATTATCTGATAGCGATTATTAACTTTCCTATAGCACAGTTTGGCGAGGAAAACTCGTGCGCTAAATTGAGTTTTGGATGAATCTGATGTCGGAACCGTGTTCATTTTGTCTATGATGCAATGCAACAGCGAAATGGCGTCAATGCCATAAAAACCTCATTCTAAGCCGAAAGGGTCTATTCTGTTTTTGAAAAATACAGACCAATCAACAGTTGGTTGATTGATTGATTGTTTGGTGTTTTACGCCGCGCTCAAGATTATTTCAATAATATGACGGCGTTGCCAGTTTTATTATGGAAGGAAACCGGACTCTGTGCCCGGAGGAAACCCACGACCTTCCGCTAGTAACTGGCAACCATCCCACATAGGTCGTTCGAGTGAAAACCCAGTCAGAAAATTTTCCAATTTTTGGACTGAGTGGGATTCGAACCTGCGACCCATTGGTGGAAGGCTGTTCGGATTGAGCGTCCAACGCTCTACCTACTGAGCCACGGAGGCCCCTGTGGTATATTTGACTTGGTATATTTGAGATGTGCATATAAAGCTGGTGCATCATACAGTATTGCTCCCAAGTTACTACACGGGATAAGCCGTGTCTTCTGGTGGAGGACAGATAATGTCATGATCAATAATTCATTACACAATCTTAACTAATTAGACTAATAACCCTGTCTCTAATGAGATAAACGTCAAAATACAATAATTCAATAGCAGGCAATAGTATTGTAACACATTCGAAGTTACTCTACAAATAGATCTTGGACTATATTCTAGTTTGGTGTCATCAAACGCGTTATTCACGTTCGCCTGATATACACGCTTTCTAAAAGACTGCTCCATATTACGAAAATGACTTACGGAGGTCTTAATTGACACTTAATTTTAACGTCAATATAATTAATTTTCAATATGATTTATCTGGTTTCGGGACGACCATGTATCTGCTATGAATAATACATTTAACAGATCTCTTTCGCCTCTATCCTTGGACTTGACAGAGCCACATTGACCTTTTCTGTATCAATTAATGAGAGAGAATCTAAAAGCGATGGTTTGAAATGACGGGCAATGTGATCAATGCTCTCCGTGACATGAGTGGCATGGTCAGCTCGATGGCATTATTGGTCGTCTGAGATGATGAATATTTTTCACCAAGACAATGGCAAGAAATCACGTTATTAACCAACTTTCGATGATATTGGATACGTCTGTTAAACCAGGGGTTTGTCCACAACCAAACAAGCCTCTACAATGACGCCTACTCTTTACTTATAATCCTTGAATTTATGTGGAAAGTATGAGGACGATGCTACGCAGACAAACCTGGCTGACACGTTAAGCGTTGATGACTTTCGTCTCGCTTTAATCAATGGAATGTACCTTTGAAACAATGACACAAGTCGATATTTTATCAAGACATCAGCCCACTGTGTTTGGGATGGTCTAGCTCAATGAAGCTTCCCATGTAACTCCTAATCAATACAACAAAGGTTATTGGAGTATCTGTGTTGGTTCAATAGATCCTTTCCTCAGGCTGGGGGCGGTATGGTTTTTGTCATAGTCATTATCGCCGACCTAGCACGGAGGAATATTAAATAAGCCAAATGCGCTAGACTTACTAATGTTCTATGGTTTGAGGAGCCTAATGCCAAAATGTAGGTGGAATGGGGGTGGGATTGGGGTAAGGTGTTTTGATCGGTTGGTACTTTTGTCGCCATATAACCTTAGCTGTTGAGTGCGACGTTGAGCCCCAATCAATCAATCACTAGATCCTTAGTGATTCATCAGGGCTTCTGTTTTATCTTCACTTCTTTTTAGTCATGTCTGCAATGGACGATATGACGTAGACATAATACATGTAAGTATATAAACGTGGCGTCGTATGTAACGGGACCTTTTCTCTAAGCACTTTGAAGCATTTCTTGGCCAGATTCTGTGTAACATTGCCTAATTAAAGCGGTAAAAAAAACTGTCAATAACAATCATGGTCTTATGCGCTACCCTATTGGACACCACTGGAGATATCAAAACTTGATTTCTTAATTTCAAAATTGTCAGAAATCCTATCAGTGAGTCTGATAAGAGTCCGTTTGTATCATTACAAGTTTTAAACACTGAATATATAATGCTTTAGACCGACATATGATTATATGTCTGAGAACGGTCTCTTGTTGCTGGTGGGAGTCTTTAACACCTGTTTTCCAGCCTATCCTACCGACAAATCGTGAGGGCTGTAAAGAACAGAAATCTTTAGTCTGATAAAAAAAAAATGGGTCACAGGTGTTTTGAGACCTACGATTTAGGTCAATATGCTCATCACGATACAAGTAGTTTATGGCAACTATGAAAGAACTTGACAAATTCTGCCACACAAAAAAATAAGCAGTTAGTTTTTCTATGTATCATAAAGTTTTATAACTCGGCAAATCTATATTCAAAACAATTGCCAAATTGTACTCCTTGTGTCTTTATCACATCTGAACATTTTCTATCAAATACATCCTTTAGTTTTTCAATAACCTTAATAGGAAATTTGAATTCATCCAAATGTCATGGAACGCAAAGCACTTATTGATTGGTCGTAACCTATTAATCTCGTGTGGTTATTCCATTGAGAAAAAGGTGTAGAAACATTAATATCCGAGTCTCTGAATGAAGTAAAGCCACTCGTGCATTCAGGGACGTGCGTTTCCCTCTGGGCGCGATAAGACATGAATAACCGATAAAGCGCTAGAGGGATTAAATAACAGACAACAACAATCGTTGCTGCATCTAGTACAAGCAAACAAAATTGGTGTGACCTCCCTGGAGTTAAACCCCCATTTCAAAATAATGGTTACACGATACCATAAGCTGGATTCCAAACGAATCATTTGTGAGGTAATTTGTGGTATATTACCAGCGCAGTAAGTGAGTGAGCGACAGAAGATATTAACGGGAACTTTTCACCGATACCTGGGAAGACAGACTGATGAAATCCATAAAGATGCCATTGATTCAGAATTGATTTTGACATACTTCTGTAAAATATTCAAATATAATTCTTAAGACGAGCATTCGGATATATGAACTGCTGTGGTTATTAAGAAGGAGGAAGCCATTTGGTAGAATATGAGCTTTTAATGAGGAATTTACTGTCGACGTCAACGTACCAATGAAGCTGATCAATTTCAACTGCTGATAAAACATTCCTCAAATGAGCTTCTCGGTATTCATTCTTGATTGTTCCGTGGGAGCCACATGGTGTCCCGGCCAACCGTGTGGGTGTTCTGTCAGCTAGACACGCAGACCGAGTTAAAAACCTTTGTAGTCAGTGTTGCTTTTCGTGAAGCCATTATATGGTATTGATCCATCGGTTACTTTTCCCACTCAGATACCATTATAGTAAAACGCCTTGGAAACAGTACACATAACGCTTGAGAATTGATGTCAATGGATTTCTGGACAAATCTGTTAAAAATACTCAGACTAATGTCGAAAGTCAGACACCCATACAACCGATAAAGGAAAAATATTTTACCACGTTTCGTCAACAGTTTAATAACTTACACTTTGTATTTGTATTAGGAATAGGTGTACTATACGGTTTGTCTTGATATCGACTTGTTTGTGGCAAATCTTCTTCCGACCTATCGCATTTTGACCTTGGATTCAAAAATACGGCTTGAGAATTTGTTGTAAAAAATAGATCGCAAGTTTCGATTTTTTAAGTGCATAATCTTGATAAGTACTCTCTATGTTGTGTGCTTAAGCTCTAAACAACCAACAATTCTGCAAAACAAGTCACATCCGGACAATTCCAAGCTAGTTGATGAAACATAAAGAGAGACATAACTAAGCATAAAGTTTCTCTCTTTTGCTTTATTCGGTCAAGTGTTGTAACCAACGCAACAGAGAAAATCCCTCGATTTCAATCCATGTTTTACCTTTTGAAACCCCCATGAATATATTTACGCAACATAAATGCTGGTTATGGCTGTTTAAAGTGCAAAGAACCCGATAACTGACACAATGTTTTGAGTAATTGATGGAAGTAAAGTGGTTATGTTCTCGTTACTTACCAAATAAGTGAAGTTTGAAATAGCGTTGACTCCAGCGTTTCTCTAGCGTTTAACCAGAAATTTGCCCAAAAAAATAGTTCGCATGCAAAAAATGGAATGCTTTTGAAGTGCAACGGCTAGATTTTCTTGGCTCTAAAATTGTCATCAAACAAAGACGAAAAATAAGTGAAAAATATATTATACTTTTGGGATTGTAAATAGCTAGAGAGAAACTGAAAACAATGAGACACAGAAAAACAATGCCCAAAACAAATACCAAGATCAAAGGTTACATCAAAGTTCTCATACATGTAAATCTTTAGGATTCCATAATGATGAATATCTGCCGTGGTTAGAGTAGGAATCGACACAACGAAAATTTTATTTCTTTTTATTTTGATTAGTTTTGTATTAAAACGTTGTAGGTGATTGCTCTATAACCAACCTCTATGAGACGGATTAAACCACTCGATATCCAAATGAAAACTTACTGTATCTAGTATTTGGTTTGTTCTTGTGTTGAGTTGAGGTTAAGTTATGTTGACATTGCCACCAGAGATGATACATGCAAGGGTAATCTGAGCATCCATAGAATAATGATGAGCGGGAAAATCTTACCATTGACAGGATTCCGACGTGCAGGATGATCTGACCATCTATAGAATCCTGACGGGGAAAAGCTGACCATCCACGGGGTCCTTAGGAGCGGTAAAAGCTGACCATCCACAGGGCCCTGATGAGCGGGATAATCTGACCGTCTGCAGGACCCTGACAAGCGGGATAATCTGACCGTCTGCAGGACCCTGACGAACGGGATAATCTGACCGTCTGCAGGACCCTGACAAGCGGGATAATCTGACCGTCTGCAGGACCCTGACAAGCGGGATAATCTGACCGTCTGCAGGACCCTGACAAGCGGGATAATCTGACCGTCTGCAGGACCCTGACAAGCTGGATAATCTGACCATCCATAGAATCCTGACGAACGGGATAATCTGACCATCCATAGAATCCTGACGAACGGGATAATCTGACCATCCACAGGACCCTGACGAGCGGGATAATCTGACCGTCTGCAGGACCCTGACAAGCGGGATAATCTGACTATCCATAGGATCCTGACGAGCGGGATAATCTGACCATCCATAGAATCCTGACGAACGGGATAATCTGACCATCCATAGAATCCTGACGAACGGGATAATCTGACCATCCATAGAATCCTGACGAACGGGATAATCTGACCATCCATAGAATCCTGACGAACGGGATAATCTGACCATCCATAGAAGTCTGACGAACGGGATAATCTGACCATCCATAGAATCCTGACGAACGGGATAATCTGACCATCCATAGAATCCTGACGAACCGGATAATCTGACCATCCATAGAATCCTGACGAACGGGATAATCTGACCATCCATAGAATCCTGACGAACGGGATAATCTGACCATCCATAGGATCCTGACGAACGGGATAATCTGACCATCCATAGAATCCTGACGAACAACAACAAACTAAAATCTGATGATGACAAGAAGTAACTTTACAGTACTTTTTTTCTTAATTTACCTGGTGTCCCTTTCAGGTAAGAGTCTGTGCTTATGATAAATGAGTGGACAAAAACTCTTTTCGATTGTCCTCGGGCATATATCTGGCACATGTATGCAGTTTTGTAGTTCTGTGGCAATATATATGGGAACTGGTAACGCTCTCGCAGCAATTTCTTTAAAACATATTGTATTTGCAGAGTAAATTATGTGGAGTTGTCGCCTTTAAGAGAGCCAATGCAGTTTTGAATTTTGGTGGCAATATATATGGGAACTGGTAACGCTCTCGCAGCAATTTCTTTAAAACATATTGTATTTGCAGAGTAAATTATGTGGAGTTGTCGCCTTTAAGACAGCCAATGCAGTTTTGTATTTCAGTAGCAATATATATGGGAACTGGTAACTTGCAGAAATTCCTCTGTAACGTATTGTAATTAGAGTGAACACTGTAACTCTTTCAATGCGATGAGATTGGAAATAATGCTGGGTTTTTGCGTTTATGACCCGAAACTCTAAAGTTTGGTGAGCTGGTCTGAAGGATGACTATTAACATGCATTGTGCTTTACCCCACTGCACTTCATCGTATCATATATCTTTGTTATGTTTCATGAATGAATTATCCTGTGTATGCGGGTGTAATTAAGCTCTCCTAATTGTATCATTAACTTACAAGTTAATCTAGTCGTGTACATCGTTATTACTACTGTACAGTGTTAGGCTGTCTTTGATATTGCCTATCTAATTGTACTCGTGAAACCTCCATATAACAGCACTCTAAAGCACTCGTCTCTGCAGCACTTTTACTGCAAAACTTGTCATTTGATTGTCGTGGAAAATATGCCTAATTGTCGTCTTTGAAACAGCCGGTAAAGGTTTGCCTATCTTTGGACTTATTTCGACATATGGCAATACAGAAAGTAGTAAAGTAGCACAGCAGTCCTGCTTTTAAAGTGACATGAGCTGCCAAAATTCACACTTGTTTCATCATTTCTGATCGCCACGACAGTATGAAGCTTTGAAGGCCATCGACATGATTGGAATAAGGAAAATCCATATATCCGAAAATCCGAACCGAAAACGTGCTCGAAAAGTAAACACAATTTAAATTACCGGGACGACCATTCATTCATTCTGAGTTAGTTCAATACAATGCTTCATCGTACATTTTCGAGACTAGAAGCACTAAAAAGCTTCTGAATTATACGTCTTGAGAGAAATAGCCAATAATTTCAACATTCTGTTTTAACGTCAAAATATAAACATTTTGGCAGCTCATGCCACTTTAATGATAAGAGTTTTAATTATGCCTCCCAAGTATCCTTATTGAACGAAACTCGCAGCTGTTAAATGACTGTTGTAGCTGGTCTGGGGGAACCTCATTAGGAGTGTTGATAGTCGTAGCTTTGTTGTGTTTCATGACTGTATTCATAACAACAAATTATTATTTTGTTTTGCTGCATATGCGGGTGTAATTAAGCTCTGACCATAATTGCACCATCAACTTACTACTTAATCTACTCGTGTACAACGCTAGTACCAGTACGCGGTGTTAGAGTTTATTAGTGTGGAATCTCCCTCTGTGCCTTGCAGTTCTAAGCTGATCAGTCCCATTTATGGCTTATTAACTATCCACATTGGACTTGACCATTTACAGCCAAGATGATATCGGTCATTAGGCGGCTAAATGCAATTAACCTGCAAAGGCAATGGGTGAATTTCTACAACTGCATACAACGCACAATTACAACCAACGCTAGCACGTTACCCCCACACTAATCAGTATAAATAGGAAGACACAATACAGGAAATTACATCCCAGAATAAACTTTTATGACACAACCGCAACAATACGTATTTCTTTTTTATTTGATGATTTTATGAAGTACATAGCATTTTGGCGATTATGGAATGAACAAAAGTATTATATTTTAATTAGCTAACACTTTTTTTTTCAGAGGATAACAGGAGTGCATTAACCTTGTTCTTGATATACATTAATGATAAGTGATATTGATGATACGCTCATGTCCATAAGTAATAATAATCGACCACAAGATCTTTTTCATCTATAAGTGTAACACAGAAAATGGAATAATGTTTGTAACAGTCAAGATGTTTGGATAAGATCAATATTCGATAAGGTATCACTGATTTGGTATTGAAAATAAAGAAAAATCAATAAAAGACAACCTGTCGATTTGTTAACAAAAAATGCATTTTGTAGACATACTTTATAGTAAGGCTGTAAAACTTTTGAACGGTTGCAGAAAGGCTTGTATGGTGGATTTTTTATTCCAACCAAAGTTAAGTCAAGAAATGCAAACTTTAGTTGTCGAAATGAGAACAGCAGCGTGTCTCTGAATGGCAGAATCAATCATAAATGCAGTCAGATGAAGATTTCAGATATTTCTCTTCATGACTTAGTTGTGCTTAAATGTCAATTTGCCATCATACTCGGCAGATTTTATAAATCCACCATATATAGTTCATTTTGTAATGTATACATCAACCTTGCTTTAATGGTATTGAAGCCAATAATGGTAATGTACAATGAGTAAGCCTTCATTAATGTTGTGTTGTGGCGCACAGCATTAAACAGAATAGAGCCGCCAAGGAATCAAATTACGTAGTAAAACGACGCAGCCAAAGCGTCCAATCAAACCATTCAAGCTATAAAGTTGCAGAAATAGATTTTGAGACAAGTTGTTGAGTTTATGAATTCATACATCAGCATTGGTTGAAAATCAATATGTACACCACAGACGTCTGTTAATTATTGTACACAAACGACAATGGTGCATGGATATCAGCAGTAAAAAGAATAAAGTATATACCCTGGGCGGAATGAGTCGAGTTTAAGACAAGAATAACGAAATGATTGAAACAATGGATCACAGCCGTATGAATATAAATGAATGAATGATACGTAAACTAATCGGATATTCAGGAAGATTGAAAGGGTTGGCAAGCGAGGGTAGTGATTGCATTGGGATTTGTAATCATAGGATAACATGTATGCTTTAACGTTTTAATGATGTTTTAAACAGAAACAAACGCGGTATCTGGAAACGGAAGAAATGCATTAATAGTAAGGCATATGGAATGATTTCTGCTCTTGACGAAACTCTAGCGCGAAAAGTAACCTATAGTTTCAAATCAAAAGACTAGAATGTACTTCCGACAATGTGGGAATTTAATCTGCAGTTTGAAAACATTATGTAACTGAATTATTTGTCCCTAACAAAGAGACATTAATACATACTCAAGATACGCATAGTGACATTCGACACCCAGTGAAAGTCAACGCGCGACCGCAAATCGACCTTTCATTGACGTCATAAATATCAGGCCGGTTTATTATTTATTAAAAGGAAGAGAAAGCAGATAGGAGTTATTTGCCATCAAGCTTCTGTACACGTCCAAATGAAGGCTAACTTTT
This sequence comes from Lepidochitona cinerea, assembly GCA_963971465.1. Taxonomy (NCBI): domain Eukaryota; kingdom Metazoa; phylum Mollusca; class Polyplacophora; order Chitonida; family Tonicellidae; genus Lepidochitona; species Lepidochitona cinerea. The sequence continues at coordinate 48,168,928 of OZ020551.1, read as the reverse complement.
GGGACATTTTTTTTCTTCTCGTACAATTTGGAATTTCAAACAATCATACTAAAACCTGGCACAGAAATGTCCTCAACTAAGAAAAACAAGCTCTTAATTTTCATTGATGAAATTAATGTACGTAAGATGTTAGGTCAAAAACTTAGCACTTCTATTGCAACCGTGCCCATACCCCCTTCCATCAGCTAAGATTTGTTCTCTTATTTTGTTGTCATCTTTTTAGATTGGAAGAGTTTGAGTTTATGGCAAGATATGTTTGATATTAAAGATCAAACAGATAATCCTTATATAATAATAGCATACATCATTTCCATATCCACGACATACACATGGGGACATATATCGAGGAGTGAATTTTTTGCTCCAGGGTGCTTTTATTATTTTAAAAGCCAACGTCAATATAATACCCTATCCAGTATAAACAGATAATATTAGAAAGCATTGCCTCCAGAAATGCTGATAAAGCCATAAACGGCTCTAGGATTTTAAAACTCTTGCATTATGATTATAGCTATCAGCCATGCATTATTCAGTTCCTAATTTGAACATAACTGATAATGATATAAGTTAAATGAAATTGATTATTTCATAGTTAGACAGCAAAGTCTGCATTCAAAAGAGACAATATATGCAATGATGACTGATCAACAGATAGGGTCATGTAAAAAAGGAACCGTTCTGGTTTTCATTCTATAAAACGACCTAATCATTACCCGCCAATGATACATAAAGTCTTTTTAGTAATTACAGTATCAATTAAGTTTTTATGCGTTTAAGACGTCTTTATTGAGACCGATTTATTCCACAAACCCCTTTGAGACTCCAAGACGCATTAACGTGATTGGTCCAATGAATACCAGTTTTTCAAAGCAGTAAAACTGAAAAGTGGATCTGTTGAAGTTTAAATACTTCATGGATAAAGTAACAAAAATGAAAAAGCTTATCTATTTTCTTGCCAACCCTTTCCCTGTCATACAAGAGACAGATTGTGGAAGCATATGTTATAAAAGCAATGAGTCTTGTCTATGGCTCTACAACAACAACGACGACAACCACCGGGTGCTAACCATTGGATATTGGTATAATGAATGGATATTTATGGCAATGGTGGCAATGAATTGTATGCAAATATATAGACAATCAATGTAGCCCTTGGTAAACATGACAAACAAGAAAGATGTTATCAAAAAATATGTAGCTTTCCTCAGAAGAAAGTATAAAATAAATATATGTCTCCTTTATATAGTTTGCCATACTTGAATTACGTTTTGCTAAAAAATAAGGTTTTGTATAGAGTAGAAAATAAATTTGAGAAATGAATATGGAATGGATGTTGAGAAGAGCAATGTTCAATAAATGTGTTTCTGTTATGAAAAAAATAGCCCACGAATTCTTGACGTTCCCAAGGTTTGATTGAAAAAGATACGGGTTAATCCACTATTCCTGCTATAGATAGACACAGGTTAAATACTTCTAGTTGTAATACTGACAGCCACGTATGAAGAGGCATATGAAGAGGCCTATGGCGACTATGGTTAAAGTTGCGGTAAAACAAGCTTAATCGACAACCCAATACCCACATTTATACAGCCTATGTACAGAGTGTGGCAGATCCACCCACGGACAGCAGTCTATAACAGATCGATTGGATTTTCTAAACGCTCTAGTCACAGTTGGATATGAACAAACCAATAACAATATATCATAAATTCTCTCTGTACACGGAACGTTAAATATCATCTGAAATACAGATTTTGATTATTTGACAAATATTTTGCATTATTTGTAAAGAATTAAAGATTAATTAGAGGCTCTGAAATATATATGAAAATAGTAAGTATAGGAATGGGCATTTGTCTAGGTTTCTAGTTAATCGAATATAGATATATCTATATATATTTGTATATTTATGTGTCATTTAGCCCGAAATAAATCTTAATATGTAATCAACAGATAAAGGAACAATTTGTAGTAAAATACAACATCACTTCTCATAATGTTTGTATAGCATAACTTATGTGTATATATAGATTTATGTAGATATATATTAATTCTGTTGTATTTTCGTCGTCCCCTCGATCCGGGGCCATAGCGTTTTGGAATAAGATTTTTTCAACACTTCTTTGACGAATTCACAATAAATTTTCGTCCCCCAAGTATAGAGTTTTCTCTCTCAGCAAGTTGAGGCCAGGAAGCCCAAGAGCTGCGGTATTTTTCACAGCAGCAAATATCGGATAAAAGGTAAATCCCCGTTTGTATGCACCAATAAATTACACTTTTCACTCGACGTCGTATTTTTCTCGTTTCAAGTCAGCGAAGGTTAATCCATTAGTAGAGAAAGTAGCACATTCATCTTTCGTTTTCTGTTTACATTTGCCCTTTTTGAGACGAGAGTAAGGTTCGTTACCATTAGCATCCAACTGAATGTCCGAGGGAAGATTGTCGCTATCTACACATGTCGACGACACGGTCATATCCATACAGTTTTCTGGGACACTTGGACGAGACAGGGTAATTGTGGGTATGTCAGCACTGTGTTGGCGAGGTGCAATGATTGTCTTACCACTATGCGATTGAGATTTTGTAACACGGGGAATTTCAATAGGATGTTCTAGTCGCGTCGTTTCCTCCTTGTCATTTCCCTCGTCTTCTTCTTCCTCATCATCATCATCTCCATCGTCATCATCATCGTCAACATCGTCTTCATTCGATGCATCAAATTCATACGGCTGTGGTTCACCTCGCATTTCACATACCACATTTGTTAAAGCTTTGATGTAATTTTTGGCAAGAGTGAGTGTCTCGATTTTAGATAGCTTCCTGTCCATGGTAACATGCGGAATGACCTCGCGAAGTTCTTGGAAGGCATCATTCAAAGAATGCATTCTCATTCTTTCCCGTTCATTGCTTTCCAATCGTCTCAGATTTCTATCTCTGGCACTAAGTGCTTTTCGTCGACGATGGGCCTTCTTTGGAGTTTTGGCTTTTCTTTCTGACGATTCTTCCGTTGTAGAGCTGGCCCCAGAGTCTGATGGTGATCCAGGCGAATCTCGTTTAAGAGCACGCTTCCTCATATGGTAATCCGTAGGTCGAAATAAATCATAAGTTGCCACGTCATAACCATTTTCAATGGCTGGGGCGTCGGCTTCCACCATCGGGTAATCCACGGGTGAAGGTAAATCTTTGCCTTTTCCTCTCATTTTATCTACAACACAATAAAAATGGAAAGAATAAGAAGGTTACCACATTCTTATAGGCAATGATACAAACACAGCTTTATACAGAAAAACTTTATGTTTGATGGTCTTTTTAAACTCACAGCTCTTTCATACATCAAAGTTGTCCATAGTGTGAAAAAGTTCATGAAGATTTCAACGTTGGACACCTAAAGACCACCATAATGGAGTCCATTTAACCTAATCAAACACGTACGAGGTTTCGCGTCCCTGTGGTGCTATTAGAGGAAACCAGTTTGACCAATTTGCTTTTTACTTCCGTCCAATCAAAGAAATTTCGATGGTGGCGGCCTCTGGAGGGTATGTGAGCATCAACATAAACGTCCATCGAATGATGGACATAAATTGTCTGGAGTGCACCCGCGTGATCGTCTAACCAAAGAGAGACACCGGCTCAATTTGCTGGTTGGGAAATCACGCTGAACCTTGTCAATGCCTGCTTGCGTTTATGAAGGGCTAATGTCTCTGAGGGATCACTGGCCCTGAGTTACTAATTATTTACTACGGGCAGCTTCTAGGCGATTCACACACGCTGCCGGTAATCAAAATTGTTTATGGATATTGGATAGCGGTATTACGGTCCGAAGGCCTCATAGAGACATTGATACTTGCACTATGTTATCAACGTAATGTAATAAATCGAATGCCATCAACTAATATGTCTTCTTCATCGGTGGTAGAAACATAAGGATTTTCTGTCGAAATTAATTTTCCTCTCTTAGTAATTACTTCCATAAGTCTTAACGCAGGACGCTTCGGAGACATTCGACTCTGGTATGACCTTTACAATATGTTTTTGTGATGTATATAAATGATAATACGTAACCATAAAACATTTCGAACAGTATCAAGGAAACAAGTTTATGGTATAAAGCGAAAAAATGGTAACGACCAGAACAGTTCACATGCCTTATCAGTCTGTTTGGTACACGTCTACTTCGGCACTATACAGGGTATGATAAAATATCCCACCTGACCTTGAAAGTCTTCCTACACGTAGACTGTTTCTCAAAACGCGTACTCCAGACGAAGGTGTAGTATAAGATAGGCGAACTGTCGTGGCAACATATACCTTCAGCGTGACGTTAGGACCAGTCGTAAAGTTACATCGAGTGCAAATATCTTGAGAAACAGTCCCCATATTGTTTCTAATTAGTCTGTCCTTGATATTTAATCAACCAAGTGCATTTAGTTCTGAATTTATGTTCAGCTTAAATTAAGTATGAGTACAGTACAAATGAAAACTGGCGTAATAAAATCTTTTTACAAGAAAACATGAAAGTCCGTCCGGGTCAAACTGGGAACATTCATAAAAGATTTTGAAAAAGTTACGCCAAAGGTATCAATAAGGCGCTCTTCACGTCGTCGCTTGAGTACTGTGACAATGGTTAGTGTAGAAGTCAGGGTCAAGGATTATGATGTGTAGTGGTGTTGTCCACACTTGAGTGAACACAGAGGTCTACTTCATCTAACACGTGGGCTTAATCCCTGATTTTACACGAGCTTCCTGACACGACGTTAATAACCCTACACCAGCCTCCGGGCTACCTTTATTAATGACTCCACTCCAGCCATGGCTTCGAATTTGTACTCCTGGATAATAGCACTGTAAAAAGTCATCGATGGCTTCGAGCGACACGCGATGCAACCTTAATCGAAGGCTGTATATCTCTTTTTTCTACCTTTGCGGCCAAATGTTTGGCACACTCATCTTAAATCAATACACAACATCTGTTTTTTCAATGCCTGGAAACTCGTAAAATCTATAGTGGTCTCCAAACAGTTCAGATTCAATGACGTGATATTTCATAGAGAAAAATTTACAACGTATATGGGAAACAAAGACTATTCAATAGAATTCCATCAAACTGTTTACTTCGCTATCATAAGACGAAGTGAGTTTATCGTGACAGATCCAATATATTGGAATCCCGTGTTCGTCTTTAAAGTAGCTATTCCGACAAGCGTTGAAAGAAACTTTGTAAATGGTAGCTTATTCTCTATGCTATAACATAAATACGCTGAGCATACTCTATTGCGGCCGCTCTGAACACAAGTATATCAGATTATATAAGTTACGCATAAACTTCGACAGACAATAGTAAATTAAACATAAGACTACAATTGTATAGATTTTGTAATCTGTCGAGGATATAATTAGAAACAATGTGAATGTTGAAAAAAGAACTTCGTGGGTAAGTGATCAGAAAGGTACAATTAGTCGTGATTTGATAATGACTTCATGTGGTTATATCCTTGACTTAGCGGATCCGTTTCCTTTTTTTTCATCTTGTTAATCTTCATTAAAATTCAAGAAGCGACAGTTGATGTAAAAGTGACTGTTTAACAATTACACGACTATTTTGTTAATGCTTCTTTTATCTACATATGCCTACATCCTACCTGGTCTTACTTAACATTTGTACACACTGCAACAGCTATCATAGGTATCCAGTTTCCCACCTAATTAAAGTTTATATAATCAGGTAAGGCTTACGGAGGTTAGAACCTAGAACATTAAAAATAAACAGAATAGTTGAATAACCGAAGCACGCTTTATTTATAGACAATACGGGAGCTTATTAGCGTTTAACGTTTTCATTCAACATGAAGCGTGACGAGATTACATTGATTTGCCTTTGGAGCCGGCTTGAAAGTTAAACCAAAGTGTTAAGTTATAGAGAAATGGGCTTCGAGTTTGAAGCAAAATGAATCAAGGTGTTACGACGCTCAATGTGTTACGACGCTCAATGTGTAACCACGGTTTAAGGAAAGATGAACCAAGGTATCAAGGTGTCTAATGTTTGGCATAGGTTCGAAGACATATGAGCCAGGGTGCTAAGATGATGAGTTTTGGTACCGCATAGGCTTGAAGCGAGATAGACCAGGGTGCTAAGACGATGAATGTTTGGTACCGCATAGGCTTGAAGCGAGATAGACCAGGGTGCTAAGACGATGAGTGTTTGCTACCGCACAGGTTTGAAGCGAGATAGACCAGGGTGCTACGACGATTAGTGTTTGCTACCGCACAGGCTTGAAGTGAGATAGACCAGGTACCTAGGAGATGAAAGTTTGGTACCCCACAGATGTGAAGTGAGATACACCAGGGTACTAAGACGATGAGTGTTTGCTACCGCACAGGCTTGCGAGATAAACCAGGGTGCCTAGGAGATGAACATTTGGTACCCACAGGTTTGAAGCGAGATAGGCCAGGGTGCTAAGGCGATGAGTGTTTGGTACCGCACAGGCTTGCGGGATAGACCAGGGTGCCTAGGAGATGAACATTTGGTATCCCACAGGTTTGAAGCGAGATAGACCAGGGTACTAAGACGATGAGTGTTTGGTACCACACAGGTTTGAAGCGAGATAGACCAGGGTGCTAAGGCGATGAATGTTTGCTACCGCACAGGCTTGTGAAATAGACCAGGGTACCTAGGAGATTAACATTTGGTATCCCACAGGTGTGAAGCGAGATAGACCAGGGTTTGGTACCGCACAGGTTTGAAGCGAGATAGAACAGGGTGCTAAGACGATGAATGTTTGGTACCGCACAGGTTTGAAGCGAGATAGACCAGGGTGCTAAGGCGATGGAAGTTTGGTACACCACAGGTGGGAAGCGAGATAGACCAGGGTGCTAAGGCGATGAATGTTTGGTTCCCCACAGGTTTGGAAAGAGATAGACCATGGCCCTGTCATACAAACTTGACGTAAGTTATGGCGTGGGTTGTGTATCATCTGCCATTAACCGTTCTGTACAAGGGAATTCACGATCCAACTTGCATACATGTAGCTATTTTCCTGAAGATTTTTAATGTCGAAGGCGCAAAATGACCACACGGTACTACATCAATTGTGGGAGATGTACTTTAGCTCTAATATTATATCATGCCGAAAACAACCGATGGATACATCGGTTAATGAGGGGTGGGGTTGATACGCTTTAGAATGCTATACACAGGTATTTTTTAACCAGCATAACAAAAACTGTGTAGCTTCACCACCACTATATGGTCTTCATTGAACCTCATCCCTTATTCAGAATGACAAAAGATTTCTGTAATAATTAGTCAATGTCACTAGGCAGCACTATAATAACTCAGAAACCAACACAAAGCTGTATCGTAATAAGTTCACAAATTCATCAAATGACACAATAATGACAGCAATTTCACAAAACAATACTATACAAATTGTGCCACTTGTATGCCATATATTGTAGAATCCAACCATACGAATGACAATTTCATCTCCAGTTTCAACTTGCTTACAAATAATCACAATCTACAATTTTAAACTTCACTTGCTCGCTCTTAATAACTAGAAAGGTAGTCTCCGTGGAACTCACAGGTTGACAAGTATGCACAATTTCAGATAATCCTATGATAGGTACTGTGTGTTGAGTCGCATCACGAAGATACTGAGCACTGAGCCGCATCACTAACAACAGGCTGTCATCCTTATACAGTACATAATCCATAAACCTCGGTTAGAAATTGAATAATAGAAAACAGAGAATTCCATCAATTGTTACACGTATAGACCTACAATATTAATATATGTTTGCAGTGAATTAAGCTATAGACTGACTGTGACATTTAACATCCCTTACCTTGCGGCGGCTTGTGTCAGAATAAAGGCTTGCCGGTCCCCTAGACCCAAGTCAGCTTCCTTCCAGAGAATGAAACAGCTGATCGACGAATTCAGCTGACTGGAGGAATAACGTGTGACTGGCTAGCGCTCGGCTCTCACTACTGACACAACCCTAACCATACGTCCTCGTAAAAAGCCCCTGTCGGAAGTGTGGGCCATCTAATACATAGTAAATAGGCAGTTTTAATAATTAACGGTTCTCAGCAAACCTCGCCCAATCATAGTCATGGAAATCTCTGACGTCATAGCCGATCAGCTTTCCGTGGCTCTTGGAAAGAGAAACACCAGTTGTAATTTGTAAAATACGGTCAGTCCGTTATCTTGTTAAACCTAGCCAAATGCTCAGTCCTCTATGCTATATATCTCTGACACCGTATGTAAAACACATGTGGATACGCCACTAACGATACATTTGTTTGTTCAGTCTGCGACATAAGATAAAAAGAATTTTAAAAAGCTCATGTATTCATCAATACCATTTCGAAATCGACATCGTAACAAAGATATTAGGTTACGGAACGGTATAATATTATTATTTCCGAAATCCGCAATAAATAGATTTCTATTGGTTGATTTTAAGAGATGGTGGGGACCTGGCCAGCGTGTAATAAACTTCTTGTAATACAATATTTAGTCTAGAACGGACGCGGCAGACAAAAATGATTTTGTTACTTTAGTCAACGTTATATATTCACTATCCTTTTACATTCTATATGTGGTCGTCCAGTGTATAATCGAAAATATCGTTTAAACCATCTGGTATTTTCCCTTCAGCTATTTATACGAATAAACATATTCAAGCAAAAATTCTATACAAGTTGATCGCTTCAACCATCCATAGTTCTATACCATAAAACACTCGGCCGATCAGCTGCGCAAATATTAATCTTTAGTTATTCATACACAGCTTAAACACTGCGTACTCCCATTGCGGGATTTTATACAACAATTCAATCAATTGGTCTAAAAAGTGTACCATGACAATAGGTTAATTTTAAAAAATTGTACACGAAAGAGATAGTCAGGAAATCAAAGCCGTTTTTCATAACGCCAAACGTTTGTGATGTAAGTTATATAACTGATTTCAGCGTAAACAAACCTGCGCCGAATGTACAAGTCTAAAGTATAGGCCGATATCTAAACAATACATAGCGTTAATATGTAGGCCACTTTGATCCTTACATACAACTGACGCTTTATGAGCTTCGTCTGATTTTCTAAATGATGATCCTATGTTTGTATTAAGCTCCGTGAGTTACGTTTAGTCTATAGATTAAAAGATGCATGTTATGTCACTAGATAGTCTGAACATTAAAATGATATTGTGAATTAATCATGCTATTACGAAGAACAAAGCACTCAAGGCTTTCACCTTGTGGGTGATGACACGATGATTCTAATAGAAACCAGGGGGCCGTTTCACGAAACTGTCGCACAGTGCGATCGTTCGCAGTTGCCATGACGTCGTATCTCTTCACTATGGTATCCATTAGCAACTACGTTTCGTTTGCGATGCGACTGCTTTGTGAAACGAGCCCCCGGCCTTTTCTCCGGCTGAAGTATGTATAACCCGGCGGATGTCATGCCTAGTATTTTGTACCACGCTGAAGTGGCATGAGCTGACAAAATGTTTTTTGACGTAGAAACAGAATGTTAAAATTATCGGCTATTTTTCCCAAGGGGTATAATTTAGAAGCTTTTTAGTGCTTCTAGTCTCGTGAATGTACGATAAAGTATTGTTTTGAACTGACTTTGGCGTAGAATAAATGAATGGTCGTCCCAGTTATTTAAATTTTGTTTACTTTTCGATTTTCCTAATTCCAACGCCAATCATTTAGTTTGTCGATGGCCTTCAAAGCCACTTTAACTTGGTCAAGCTTTAAACTTATTACCCCCGTAAAATTACAAATTACTGTACGTGCTTATATACATTCCATGTAAAACCAGTTAGTTTGAATCTATTTCACTTATATGTGTGAGAAATACTAATGTAGACAGTGCCGGTTAGTTAAATACACATAGGATTTCTATATTCTTTCTCTTATAGATAAGCGCTCCATTGCGTTATAGATGAACCAAAACAAATTATTATAAATTTTAAAAATAGAGATAAAAACAAAGTACATGTATTCAATCTGTGAATATTCAGTTGAAAATAAAACTACAATTCTAAAAAATTACAATTTCATGCATATCACCTTATCTGATAAGCGAAACAACCGGTACTTATCTATTTTTTTTAGATTAAAAATGCCCTATTAGTACAATAAAAGGGAGATAATCACGCAAGTTTGGCAAATAATGTCACTTGTAGGGTAGGCTCCCTTGAATAAGATCTACGGACACACAAACAATTTATGGTGTGTTTCCACGGACCTGCGTTAACGCGTGCGTTGACGGATGCGATTGTTTAACGGATAGGGTGAAGTGTTTCCACGGACTTGCGTTAACGCATGCGATGGATAGTGCGATCTGTCATAAGGTTACGGTCAAAAGTCAAGGTCATATCCTTGACAATACTTTTTTTTCCGTTTGGGGAAAGAACGTGAATCAGTGGACATCTACACAGCTTTTTACATACAAAATACATCTCCAACACAAATAGTCAGTAGGAGTAGGCCTAAAAATGAGTAAACAAACTCACTCGGTGTTTTCTTTGGATTTCGATGTGACTGAAAAGGTCATCGGGGTCGGAAAACCCCTACAATGACGTCATGATCAGCGAAATCCCTCGTCCGTTACATCGTCCGATGCGTTAAAAATGGGACAAGCCCCATTCTCCGTCCGTTAACGCGTGCGTTAAAAAATATCGGACTGGCCTTGGAAACACTATAGTGTATTTCTGTAGTTCCCATTCTTTAGGGAAAATCGCATCCGTTAACGCACGCGTTAACGCATGTCCGTGGAAACACACCATTACACAGGTAATGCGTAGGCATGATGAGCAATCAATTAAACGATACATTTGGAAGATACTAATCACGCAGGTAAAATATATGGCCAGTCTTCGTAAAATAGCTATTGGAAAAACACAATGTAAACAGGGAAGAGATATATAATCGAATTTGTAAACTAAGCGCACCACTTGTTCTTCTTACTGCGTTGTCCAGGAAATGTTCTGAACGCCCTTTCATTGGTTAGTTAGCTTTATGACACACTTTGTTTACTTAACTCACTTACAATAACTTTTTTGTCAGAATTTATTTGATTAACTTTAAATTACATTTTTCTGAAAATTTAAATTTTCCTTGTCGAGAATTATTTGATATGTGTTTCCAGGAGATCAAATACAAAATGTTTTCTAAGAAGTGGTACTTGGCAGTTGTATCGTCCTTTCTTTGGTCTTCTGAACCCTATTCATACAATATTTTTATTTGGTCACACTGATTCTCAATAACAACACGGTACATCCATCGGATATCTTTCAAAACATGTCTGTACGTGTCATATACACGTTAGATGCAATTCGTTTACTCTACAGGGAAAACTTAACCTATATATTTTGTTTAATCAGAAATACCCGGATGTGTAGTTCTTACACCCCTGGCTCACTATTTACAATCATATATTTTTTTCCTTGTTTTCTTCTTCTATTGAATAAGCTTTTATTCGTATGTAGGTTCCTCTATTTTCTTGTTTCTTTTGAATTCACTGGGGCGTAAAAATTATATTAAGCCTATCAGATGGGCCAAGAAATTGAGTGAATCTTGTATGAGTTTTGCAAGTAAGCCATATCTGTTATATGTGACTAGAGAAAACGGAGAAGCCGGAAATGGTTAAATATTTTTCTACTCTTACTATGGCGAGAAGTGGTAAATGGAAACTTTAAATGAAAACACATAAAGCTGCATTTTGAATACAATATTCGCTAGATTTCAAAAATGGTTTTGATATTTTTCTATCATATTTAAACTGTGCTTTTAAGTGAAGTCTATTTTTCTTTAATCCATGCTGCGTCAAAAACTGAGTTTGATATATGATAAGGTGAAGAATTATTTATGGATAACTTCATGGTTTATTGGGTAACGACGCTTCGATTTAGTTTTTGACATCGTTATCAATAGATTTGACATATGGTTGGAATTTCAACTTGTTAAATATCGTAAGGATCATTTTTGGTCAATATTTCGAGTTACGTCACAATTTATTCAAATCCGAAAGGTTAGATGTCACTAAAAGAGGCCTGGGGCTCGTTCCACGAAGCAGTCCCATCGCAAACGAAACGCAGTTTGCCAATGGATACCATAGTGAAGAGATACGACGTCATGACAACTGCGATTGATCGCACTTTGCGACGGCTTCGTGAAACGCCCGCCAGGCCCACACCTCTTTGTATAGCTCCAAATGGTATTCTCGTGAGATAGGCCTCGTATATGTTTTTACATGATATAGCGCAGGAATGTTCACATGCCACCTTCGATGACATGTTTAAAGGTTGTAAAAAATTATAACAATCCTGACATCACACTATACTTAGGAATTAAAATAAACATGGATTAAGATGGCCACTTTTGGCGCTAGAGGTCACATCTGGACTTTGGGACTTGGATGACTTCAAGTTCTAGATTGTATTGCTCCTTGTCCCCACGATCACATCCTACGATCATTGACCAAAGGTCACCTACATTGTATAATATTACTGTTAATTCTCCATGCCCACTGACATTTGACCTCACGGATTTGAATAAATTTGGACGCCAATGATGTATCGGCCATCGAGTTAAAAAAAAAAACAGTCCTTATGATATCTAACATGGGGAAAATTATTAATGGTATCAACTCAAAATGTATGCCCTATGCCAAACTCGGTCTGTTCCAAAGCATGAACAATAGAAATAAAAAAATGTCACTTACAAACAAATTTTTCACAAGCCTCCAAAACATGCGTACGTGAACAATAATGTATTTTGTCTCGAATGTTCGTTCTGAATCAATTTCGCTTGTATACAAAAAGAGACAACGATGATGCTCCTGTTATAATGTTTTTAACCGATATTAAAACATTGTCTTTTATGTGGTAGTTAAAAACACACTCGCCGTCGTACCCTTTAAAACACATGTGTAGCAAGGACATTTATACGAGCTTACTACATTCATTGATTCATTCATTGTTTGGTGTTTTACGCCGCGCTCAAGATTATTTCACTTATATGGCGGCGTTGCCGGTTTTATTATGGAAGGAAACCGGGAGCTTACTAGAAGTAAAGCCACTAAAATTAAACATGGGGCACTTTGTAGATGATCAGTTATGCTTAAAATATCTTAATGCTGGTGTAAAAGCATACGTACGAAGCCAGAACACAATCTATCGATCAGATACGGACCATTGGATTACACACTTTTCAGGCCTTTTAGTTTACATTCCCAAGTTATCGACAATTTTTTTTGTGTCTCTCAGCCCAATTGCTCAGATGAAGTTCGTAAAATAATTTTTCCGTTAGCTTGCTAACACGGTTTGAATCGCTAAGGCCCTTGTGTGTTTTTTTTCCTTTCAATCTCAACCGTTTTACTTTTTGACATACTACCAAACCATTCTATTCTCTCAACAATGGGAACTCACGAAAAAAGGCCGCTAGTGCCCTTTTAATATTCCATGCCTAAAATATTATTTCAAACGGAGTGATCAACCTTTTGCCCGGCCTGAATATCCATTTTAGCCATATATACGTTTTTGGTGAACCAAAACTAAGTTAACGTCTTTAGAGGACCGGCAAATCCAGTTGGTTATTGACTTAGGAAACACGTTACAGGACTGCTAAGTAAATCATCACTTCAGTTTTCAGTTTTTATTAAAGTGGCATGAGCTGCCGAAATTCACACTTCTTTCATAATTTTTGATCGTCATGACAGTAAGGGGCTTTGAAGGCCATCGAAAAATCCATACAGTATGTGGCCTGTACGAACGGAAAACGTGTTCGAAAAGTAAAAACAATTTAAATAACCGGGACGACCATTCATTCTAAGGCAAAGTTTGTTCAAAACAATACTTTATCGCACATTTTTGAGACTAGAAGCAATAAAAAGCTTCTGAATTATATGTCTTGAGAAAAATAACCAATAATTTAAACGTTCTGTTTTTAAGTCAAAATATCAACACTTTGGCAGCTCATGTCCCTTTAAAAAACCAGTCCATCGCGAAAAAATGTTTCAAGCAACTGTAATGAGGAAATCGTTGACAAACAATGTTCTAGTTCCCGTATGCAAACAAATCCTTTCAGTGGCCAGTTAAACGTGACATTGACACAAGCTCGTGCAACTGTTACGCATATTATTTGTGTGTGGTCTGCAATGCGCGTGTCACGAATGTAAACAGATCGGCGTGTCTGTGATGTCATATAATCAGTCTACACCGGGTCAAGCTGTCCCATTAACTGCAGTTTCGCGGCGAATTGAAGCCGTAAGAGAGAGAAAAGCTTCAATATATCTCCATGAATGCCTCGGAATATTTGTCCAAAGACCACATGCCCTCCGTTCTCCTCTGCTGTTTACATAAGGTTTATAAACAGGTAGTTGTCAAACCCTACATGTCTGTCCGTTGATTGCTAGTCGTCAAAACAACACACGGCCTGGTTGTAACGAGAGTGAAAATGAGAAATAATGATCGCCCAATTCCGAAATAAAGCCAGAAGTAGATACGATAGATCTAGTCCGATTTTTACCGGACTGGTCTGCATTGGCAGTTTTAATTGCATTTCGATTTCTTATAAACTTGTCTTATGATAAAAAAATAATATTGATGCCACCAGTATGGAAACAATTTTAAAAATGGTGAAAAAGATACAGGAGCCTGTTTCACAAAGCGGCGTAGCGTAAGTTTTTACGTAACTGCCATAGCTACCCATACTGTAGAGATACGTTAGTATGAAAGTTACGCAAAAAATACATCTACGCCGTTTTGTGAAACAGGCTCCTGCTCATTAGTTTGACAAACGACAAGAGGACGATTTTCTCATCAGCCTTTTCGCAATTCCATTATATCATAGCCTACTTTAACATCGATAACATCTTTACGAAAACTATCATTTTACTGCATTGTACAAAAAATCTAACAGTCCAGCAGACCAGTACCATGTCTCAGAGAGAAACATTTTAGATGGGTTTTTTTCCTGGACAGTAATTTTAAACAGATTTTATTAAAGCAAACAACAATACGGGTATTTTGATTTGCGGAGCTGTACAAACTGGGCTATTTTAAGGACAGTTTTGATGTTTTAAAATGGGGTCAATTATTTGCACTAAAACATGTGATTAAAGTTGAGGCGGTACATGGATGAGGTCCTTTTGAAGTCTCAGGTATGTATACTGTGGTATGTTTGTCAGTGTTAGGTGCTGAGACAAACGGCCGTGTTACCGCTTACCACAGCTTGCCTCCCATCTCTGGCCGTTGCCCTTTTAGGGAGATATATAGGTCTACATATGCATACATCTCAAGGCGGAAACTGGATATGTGTTAGTAGACCTTAGGCCAAATTTACATATTAAATTGTTCTAAAAAAAGAAGTAGGTAATATCATAATTAAAGACGTATATTATTATGTTTATCTTCTTATAAAATCTAAAACAGGTATACATGGGTTGAATTGGACACTTTTGCCAGGCAATGCTTATTTATACAAATGTACAATTAAATGCTAATCAGCATAATTAGATAAAATCTATAATTTCCTAGTGCTATATGCATATTGAAACTTATGCCTCAAACAAAGTGAAATTATGTCAGTCTTGTCTGGCTATTTTGGACACAAATATATATCTAACCGCGTTACTTCGTAAAATGTACGCATCTTATATATTGTAGATTTCGACCTCAGGCTATATTGACAGTTAACTAAATACGGTATTTACATTTGAGTTTTTCCCAGACGGACTGAAACTGTGTCAGAATGTACTGTTATAAAGTTGGATATGCATTGTGGGGAAATCTTTGAAGCAATATTTACTTTCTTCATTGGGTGCAAAAAAACAAGCATGACCTGTTCTAAACGTCTCACAGTCTTTCATTAAGCTGCATACATTTTAAGTGAATTCAATATAGATACAAAATGTACCAATTGTGAAACCACCGTGACCACGTGTGTATCCATTTGTATAACTAAAACAACTACAGATATGTCCCTTTTTTGTTATTATGTTTTGACAGCTTATATATTGTTGTTTAAATATAATCCACTATAAACAGTTCTATGATAGATATCATTGCATCTAATATATATTTATGAACACTAAAACACACGGGCACAGGGAAAATCTTCTTGTCTAAACTAATATCGTCTAATTATGTTAAAAAGAGGTATATCATTTAGACCTTTATAAATATTGCAACTGATATACATGTGCATTCTACACACTAATTATACAACTGAGATTATATTATTACCAGGTATAACATAACATTTAGCAAACGTAAAACTAGTTCAATTTCATAATTGGCTCTTACCTTATTTAATCACAGAGAAAGTCGGTTATAATTCTAGATTACTGTTTCCAAAACCACAGTTTCTTCTTTCTGTACATGTTAAGTTGTCCTTAAACGTTACTTGTATTTTGTGAAGGCCAGTATAGACTTTACTGTCTACTCTTCACGATGTGTGTTTTTCTCATTAAGGAGAAGAGATTCAGTCTATTCTTACACCGTATCCGGATACGTCGGTCTATGTATTCAATCGAGCGGACCAGTCAGAATGTAACAGTTCGTCAAAGAAATAGAGTGTACAAGTTAAGGGGAAATAATTAGTTCTGGTTATTTAAATTGCTGCGAGAGATTCCCTGTGTCGCTCGACTAAGAGCGCTTTAACACTGCCGGTGAACCCATACCGGAATGTGACAAGGACACACGTTTCTTTACAGCCACACATGTGTAAATTAGATCCATCAAGAGATTTCCTTCAATTCATACAACTTTTCATGCTTCGAAAGACGAAAACCATGCCGGGTTGTGCAATTTGAAGCAATCCAATAATCCATAGAACAAGTAACCCTGTGGTCCAAGTAATCGACAAAATAATGATACGTTTGAGAAATAGGCCTACATCAGCTAAAACGAGATTAATGATAATATGTGCAATGACGTAGGCTTATGTATATGTAATATTTAAACACATGTTGACCTCAAATTGATCGTCTGAAACTTGAAATTGATTGTGAAGCCTGTAATTGATTGTCTGAAGCCTGCAATTGATTGTCTAAAGCTGACAATTGATTGTCTGAAGCCTGCAATTAATTGTCTGAAGCCGGCAATTGATTGTCTGAAGCCGGCAATTGATTGTATGAAGCCTGCAATGGAGTGTCTGAAGTCTGCAATTGATTGTCTGAAGCATGCAATTGATTGTCTGAAGCCGGCAATAGATTGTCTGAAGCCAGCAATTGATTGTCTGAAGCATGTTATTGATTGTCTGAAGCTGACAATTGATTGTCTGAATTTGACATTGATTGCCTGAAGCATGCAATTGATTGCCTGAAGCCGGTAATTGATTGTCTGAAGCCGGCAATTGATTATCTGAAACATGAAATTGATTGTCTGAATCCGGACAGTGATCTTATGACACATGAAATCGATGATCTGAATTCTGACAGTGATCTGATGAAACATGAAATTGATTGTCTGAATCCTGACAGTGATCTTATGACACATGAAATCGATGATCTGAATCCTGACAGTGATCTTATGACACATGAAATCGATGATCTGAATTCTGACAGTGATCTTATGAAACATGAAATTGATTGTCTGATTGTCTGAATTTGACATTGATTGCCTGAAGCATGCAATTGATTGCCTGAAGCCGGCAATTGATTGTCTGAAGCCGGCGATTGACTGTCTGAAGCTGACGATTGATTGTCTGAGGCCTGTAATTGATTGTATGAAGCTGGCAATTTATTGTCTGAAGCCGGCAATTGATTGTCTGAAGCCAGCAATTGATTGTCGGAAGCCGGCAATTGATTGTCTGAAGCCGGCAATTGATTGTCTGAAGCCAGCAATTGATTGTCTGAAGCCTGTAATTGATTGTCTGAAGCCGGCAATTGATTGTCTGAAGCCAGCAATTGATTGTCTGAAGCCTGTAATTGATTGTCTGAAGCCGGCAATTGATTATCTGAAACATGAAATTGATTGTCTGAATCCGGACAGTGATCTTATGACACATGAAATCGATGATCTGAATCCTGACAGTGATCTTATGACACATGAAATCGATGATCTGAATTCTGACAGTGATCTTATGAAACATGAAATTGATTGTCTAAATCCTGACAGTGATCTTATGAAACATAAAATTGATTGTCTAAATCCTGACAGTGATTTTATGAAACATGAAATTGATTGTCTGAATCCTGACAGTGATCTTATGAAACATAAAATTGATTGTATAAATCCTTAAACATTCAACCCCTAGAGCCTGCTGTTCAAAATCTGCAGGAATTGGAAGCCACATTACATCGGTATTGGCGGCAGTTACTCCTTCAACAGATCCAACGTCTCACTGGAGGGATGAAACGCAGATTGGAAGCTAATGGGGGCTATACGCGCTATTAACCTTCTGCTCTAGTGATGTTACTTTAATATGTTTCATACTTACAAACATCTTTTTATTGTGTCAAAATACCCTTTTGATTTGGCTAACGATATCCTTAATAAATTGTATAGCTTATTACCATTGATGGTGGTTTCTTATCGCCAGAATGTTGCCCTTTATAATCACAATCGTTTCAGCAGCATCAGTTTGCCAGCAATGATTTTATCTGTCGGTGAAGACTTTCCTGGGGGGGGGGGGGGGGGTGCTTAACTTTTTTCTTTGTGTATATTACACACGAAATAAACAATAGTAATAATGATAGTCAAATGATCATTCCTTGAAGATCTAAACTCTGCCCATAAATCATCGATGGATCGCGGGTTCGAATCTCACTAAATCCATATAACAATTAAAAATGGGGGTTTCACTCAGTGGCCCTATGTGGAAGAGTTGCCAGGTACTCGCCGTAAGCCAGGGGGTTTCCTCCAGCAAAAAGTCTTGTTTCCTCCCCTATTTAACCTGGAGAAGCCGTCATATAAGTGATATTGTTGAGTGCCGGTGTAAAACATCAAACAATCAATATTTGATGATCCTTGCTCGACGCACGAACGCTCTTGATCCTAAATGGGTTGTCCGGGTTTCGGACTCCAAAATTACTATTTTTTATACTGACGGCCATATTTTGGAGTCAGGGTTCACTGCAATCAAAAAGCCGGAGTTGGCTGCCCGCTTAGAAGTTCCAATATTATGGCGTTAATAATCAGCAATTCAATAACAAAAATCCATGTTAGAATACTAGTATAAAAATAAACGTTTTTATTTAAAACAATTATACAACAAAATATATTTACTAATTTGAAAAGCTCTAAAGCAAGTTTTGGTGCAGGAAATGGTTCTGAAGAAAGGCGTAATCCCAGAGCAGTTTGACTTATCCACCCAATTCCTATAGGTTTCAGTTCAGACGGATCTTAGAGAAAAGGATTTAAGCTTTGGGTGAATGTTATGATGGAGGGACTCTGGACTGGGGCCACATCGGTGTAGAAATTCTTGACCATGCGTAAGGAGCCATTTGTTGGCAACTAAAAAGAAACAAGTTTAGAGTATATTTAATACTAGAAAAAACTAAACAGTAGGAGAAGAATCGACCCGCATTAACTATCAAGCTGAAAACATCAAATATGTCAGAGGGACATTTGAGTGAATATTTCGTCATCTGGGGGCCGTTTCACGAAGCCGTCGCGCAGTGCGACCCATCGCAGTTGCCATTACGTCGTATCTGTTCACTATGGTATCCAATGTTTCGTTTGCGATGCGACTGCTTTGTGAAACGAGTCCCTGAAGTAGTTTCAGGATTACAGCCTCTTATTTCATGAGTTCTACTACTGGTTGGGTCATTCGTTGGATGCACACGCCTGGTTTCCGGGAATTCCATCAAAACATTATATTGGAAGAAATACAAATGTTTTGCTCCATTCTAATTCAAATGGTCGTTTAATGAATGAGTATCTAACTGGCCCAGCTAGTATGATTCAGTTTAAACAGAACAACATCACATTGGCTTGTCAGCAATGCATGTGTCTCTGACAAAAGATATATTTACGGGAGCACAAGTAGAGCTTCTACAAGGTAAAAAAGCCAAAGAGGACTCAATTGATTTCAACCCAAAGTTGACATGACCTGTTGAGGTTTCCCCAGTTAAAGCGGGGGTCCTATAAAACGTTATATTTGTATCATTTAATTACATCTGTTATGAGGTATTATGAATGAATTTCCTTTGTTTAGACCTACATGTATTAAGAAAACTTGATAAACAAACGCACATCAGAGAATTGAAAAATGTGTTTAGAACATGGAACACGAGAAAAGCTTTGATAATCCCATTATTATTACATATCGCCAAATAATGTGGAA
Source organism: Lepidochitona cinerea (assembly GCA_963971465.1). Taxonomy (NCBI): domain Eukaryota; kingdom Metazoa; phylum Mollusca; class Polyplacophora; order Chitonida; family Tonicellidae; genus Lepidochitona; species Lepidochitona cinerea. The sequence goes on along the minus strand of OZ020551.1, from coordinate 48,148,620 downwards.
AATTGCCTTAAAGAGCATTTTAAAAAACATCTGAAACCAGAGAGCAGTAAATATTTATTAAACAGCCATTCACAAGGTTCAAAAGCTGCCGCTATAGACTTACTCCATTTCTGTCCGAGAAGAACTGGACAACCTGCATGTAGTGCTAGAGGATCCCGCTCTCCTGATCGTTGCATGTTGAACCAATACGCTGCGGAATTCTGTATAAAACGAAATGTTCAGGGGAAATATGTTCATCAAATACTAAAACCTACAACTCATATTAAAAAAGTAAAGGAGCAGGAATTTAATTCCTCAAACAATTAGTTGGGCCTCGGTGGTCCAGTGGGTTAGAGTGATCGTCCCTCAGTTCCACACAGACCTTCCATCGGTGCGGCATTTTTCACTCGGTCGCCGTATGCGGAACAGTTGCCATGTACTCACCGAAGGCCGGGGTTTTCCTCCGGGCAATGATCCAAAATTTCCTCCCCCCCCCCCCCCACTAAACCTGGCAACACCGCCATAGCACAACCTGGCAACGCCGCCATATAGGGGAAATCATCTCGAGTGCGGCGTAAACCATCAAGCAATCAATCAAACAATTAGTTTTTCGGTTGTCTCCCTTTATTTCTAATGTATTACATGTATATCTTCTTGTAAGAGAACAAAATAAAAGAGCCCAAGGCGGCAGCGTACCTTTACTGGGTGAACTTTAACATTAGCATTAGGAAACACTGTGGCTCCTCCTTCTCCTATCTCGTTAAGCTGAAAGAGTAAAACAATAAACAGGAAATGCCAGAGAATATTAGATAGACCTATAGATCTTCATTCAGGACAGACAAGCAAACATATTGTTCCACACCAACGGCCTCAAGGAAGGGGGGTGGAGGGGTACAAATGAATCTGGTTTCTTTCTACCCAAATTTGAACACTAACCAGCCAAACATTCTTGAAAGCGGTCAGTTGAAATAAGCAACAACCTTGCAACTTTAAAGAGGATTTGAAATTCTTCACTCAAATTCGACTTCTATTTTTTTTTTCAGTAAAAATCCGAAACGAAAGTTCATCAAAGCTTTATAAAACTATTCAATAAAGGGTCCCATGTGTCAGTTTTTAATATTAGTCTGTAAATCAAACTCGCCAATCTCCTTCATGTTATCCCACACCCGTGATGTCCTATCTCTGGTACGGGATTGTATTCATGAACAGACTTACATATAACAGGAAGGTTCCCAAACGATCCGTCACCCCTTCATAGTAAGCGGCATCCTGACACATAGAAAAAGTACAAGCATTATGCATCGATTGTTTAAAGTGGCATGAGCTGCCAAAATTCACACTTTTTTTCATATTTCTGATCGTGGCGGCAGTAAGAGGCTTTGATGGTCATCGAAAAACTAAATGATCGGCGTTGGAATGAGGAAAATCCATACAGTTTGTGGCCTGTACTAACCGAAAACGTGTTCGAAAAGTAAACAAAATTTAAATAACCGGTACGACCATTCATTCATTCTAAGCCAAAGTTAGTTCAAAACAATACTTTATCGTACATTTTCGAGACTAGAAACACTAAAAACCTTCTGAATTATATGTCTTGAGAAAATTATCCAATAATTTCAACATTCTGTTTTAACGTCAAAATATTGACATTTTGGCAGCTCATGTCACTTAATTTCTTCTCGTATACTTGGAGAGGCACGATAGAGCGGGTTCCCCATTAGCACTTATACCAGTTTCTGTTGGATATAGTGGTTCCCCATTAGCTCTTATACCAGTTTCTGTTGGATATAGTGGTTCCCCATTAGCTCTTATACCAGTTTCTGTTGGATAGAGTGGGTTCCCCTTTAGCACTTACACCAGTTTCTGTTTGATAGAGTGGGTTCCCCATTAGTTCTTATACCAGTTTCTGTTTGATAGAGTGGGTTCCCCATTAGCTCTTATACCAGTTTCTGTTTGATAGAGTGGGTTCCCCATTAGCACTTACACCAGTTTCTGTTTGATAGAGTGGGTTCCCCATTAGCTCTTATACCAGTTTCTGTTTGATAGAGTGGGTTCCCCATTAGCACTTATACCAGTTTCTGTTTGATAGAGTGGGTTCCCCATTAGCTCTTATACCACTTTCTGTTTAATAGAATGGGTTCCCCATTAGCTCTTTTACCAGTTTCTGTTTAATAGAATGGGTTCCCCATTAGCACTTATACTACATGTAGTTTCTGTTTGATAGAGCGGGTTCCCCATTACCTCTTATACAACTCTCTGTTTGACTAACTTGACAATGGTTTGGCGATATCTCTTTTAAATAATACGGTAAAAAGCAAGATTTACCCTTGAATAATTAGGTATCATGACCTAAAACTACCTGTTCAAAAATGCGATATCACTTTTTTGACCTTTTATTGATGAACATGATTGAACTTTTGCCAATCCAATACAGTTTTATTTGAACTGTATCTTGAGGAAAATGGCAAAGAACAATACACTTCATTTCCTTGATATTTAAAAAAAACTAAACCGTTTTATATAATGCATTGTAGATATCATTGTGTTGACATACGTCTTCATCCATTGTATCCATATGAGGTTCGTATTGGCCACCGATCCCATAATTCACGACCTGTAAACAAGAAGAAGGTGTATTTCAATAGCACATTAGGGTTGTCAAAAATTAAGATCAATAAATTTTACAAGTAAATGTGTTTTATAGCCAATTCGTTTTTTTCGACTGTTCATTAAATTAAATCCATTCAAATTAAGCTTTGTATCATTGATCGAAAATTTTGTAAAAAAAATATATAAAGTTTTGATCACTTTTACATAGGTATATTTCTGTAGCTCTGTATTTTTACAAATGGTCAACGATTAAGGCCATCTTGATAATGGGTTCTAACGAATGATTGATTGATTGGTTGATGTTTTTACGCCTCACTCAAGATTATTTCACTTACATGGCGGCGTTGACAGGGTAAAGTGGGCGAGGAAACCGGGCTCATAATCTGGAGGAAACTTCCGACCTTTGGCGAGCACCTGGCAACTCTTCCACATACGAGGGTTCTAACGATGCTTCGAAAATAATCTGTCTATACAATACCTGGAACTGCTCGGCACTCGGATCTTCGTCTTCTAAGTTCACACTCAGCCCAATAAGGGAGGAAATTCTCCTGGAAATGGTCCGGACGGCAATGTCTTCGTCATCTAACCATGCCCTATGTATATACAGACTGTCAATTTATCTTCTACAAGGCATAAATATTGGCATTAAATTGATTAAAGACCGTGTCCATACAATCTAGCCCGGATTTTCGGTCTAGAGGGCGACTTATTTTATATTTGCCTGGTAATGTGAATCACCCTCAACCGTATGACGAATACGAGAAAAAAAATAAACAATTCCGCAGAGCCCAGATTTCTCGGCTACATACAATCCTATGGAAACATGATGATTTTAACAATCTGCAAACCCGGACAAAAATGTACAGGGAAAGTACTAATGCTTAGATGAAAGTCTAAATAGTATACTTGTAAATCACAAGTGTTACCTACAGCTGACCAATACGATCACTTGTCACTTCTCCGTCTCCAACTTCTGCTCGAGTTAACTACAAAAGTCGAAAGTAAATATTGTCATTCTTTCCCGTGAAATTGAAATGTTTGACAGGAAAATTTCATTGGGCGGAGTTTAGCTCAGATAGGTTGTACATGTCTGACACATATGATGATCTGGTCGAATACCTTTCTTAACTCTTTGTCCAACCAGTCTTGCTATGGGCTTTGACGATGTCAAATCTTTCAATGGCATTTAGAAGTTGAACGAGTACAAATAATTACTTAAGGATAACAGGTTCTTAGTTTATTGGCGGATGACGTTAAGATGAAATTTTTTCGTCGTTGAGAGGCCAAAATTAACACCTTTGCTTAAAAAATTCCGATACTCAAGACGAAATAAACTTCAATACGTAGGATTCTGTTTCATTCATTATACGACGACGTTATTTCTAAACAATATCTTTAAATAGCTTACATATTATCTTCTGACGATAAAAAATAAAGACATCACCACGTAGTTAGTTGTTTTTGAACAACACGAGCTTTCGACACCTATACCGGTGTCTTCGTCAAGTGTAACTGGCGAAAAACAACTAACTACGTGGTGATGTCTTAATTTTTCATCATTGATATGGAACCCCCCTAAAGAGAGTTTCAAACATTTCTTATTATCTTCTGGTTTCACTCAAACGCTTTCGATTGTCCTTCTGTATACAATAGTTTTGACAAAATTGCTGTTTTCATGAAAATATATCGATATTAACTCATACCACTTTCAAATTCAGTCCCAAATGTCATTTTCCCACTCACCTGTGCAGTTGCCCGGGATATAAACCCATCGGCTTCTTCATCTGTAATCACGTCATAAAACATGACTATAAATGGCTCAACACTGAGGACTTCTAATTTAAACCTGTCATAAGGGGCGAGACCAGATACCATTGTGCAAAACGAGGTGGAAGAGCTGCCATCAGTCTAAAAAATAAAGATATGCTGGCCATAGTTCGACGTAGTTCTTCAACATTAACATAGGTTTTGTCAAGTAAAAAACGAGAAAACACTAACAAAAACGAAAACAGTTGAATACAGAACGCACAGCATTTGTATCACCGCGGCACAGAGCCATGTAGCTCTCCATCCATTCGGGGTCTTCTTCTTCCTCAAACGACTCCTCCTGTTCGTCCATTTCGTTCTGCTCATCATCTGTCTTGATTTCCTCCGCATCATTTGTGTATTCTACAAAAAATCAACCCGTGTTAAAATCAGTATACTCTGGCCATTCAGAATGATGCCCTGATTAAAACAAATTTGGCGGTATTCCAGAAACAAAAAACTCAGTAAGATCACTTTGAAGACTTGGTCTAATATTCATCATGAAAATCCAATATTAGGCTATAACTAGGTTCAATCGCCTATAAAGAACAGAAAATCTATATTTATTGACTCAAATATGGTAATATGATTTCCAGGATCATTAAAATTACTCAAGAGAGTTTTGATGGATTATTTACATTGAAGAATCAAGTATAGTATACACAAGTTGAGAGAAAAAAACCTCTACATTGCCACAGCTATTGGTCGACCTAAGTTAGGTGATCTTGATATCAAACCTTATGTTTGGGGGGTAATAAAGTACATTTATGAAACTGGATATCGTAGAGATTGCGAGTGTCTCCTCCTCAAGCATAACCATTGACGTTCCAACATGACAAGGACCATATTCAGCAGTGCAGAAAGCATCTGAAGCTGTATCTACACAATGTGCACCACCACAAACAGTTACAATGGCTATTCAATAATCCCAAGATTCCGGGTTAATCTGAGGTCATAATTGCAATTGCTAATTTGTCTGATTCCATCACCGGTTTTATGGGATAATTCCCCGTCCCCACCCATATTATTGTATTCATGTTGAATACCAAATCTGTTTGCATAAGAACTTTCGGTTCAGAAATGACACGCAAAAGCCATCAAATATTTTATATGAAACAGTTAACCACAGTTATGATGACGTGCTGGTACGTTGCCATTAAAGAGATCAACTAACATGTTTTGGGGCTTATTGGATATTATTCTCTACTATGAAAGAGACAAAAGAGAGGACCCCTTGTTACAAACTCATGCTTGATAAGACTGTCTCCATGCGCCACACTAACTTGTTACCGACTGACTAATGTTGCTTCACTGTTACTCATGAACACACAGTTACATCGTTCGATTCAAACACGGCGTCATTTTTCGCTCGGTCGCCGTATGTGGAAGAGTTGCCAGGTACTCGCCGAAGGTCGTTTCTTTCCCCACTAAACCTGGCAACGCCGCCATATATGTGAAATAAGCTTTGAGTGCGGTGTAAAACATCAATCAAACAGGGCGTCAAAAGAAAACAATTCGCATTATTCTAACTATTAAACAAAATAAACATGTTATACATGGAGGTCTTATATATCCAAGTTGTCAATAATAAAGACGGGAACGAAAATAAAATGAGCTCAGATAGATTGGTTAAATTGTTACCCAAAATAATGCAACTAATAAATGTTTCGGCGAAAGTATGAAACCAAATGTACATGTACCAATGACTATCCAATTTTTAGACTGGAATTTTAAAATATAGTTTGTCCTATCATTTAAAACAAACTCTTGATGATACAAAGTCTTCCAATGCAGCTGCAGAAGTTGTCGTCTCATCTTCATCATTCCATGTGATATTTTAGAAATCAGAAACTTAATAACACTAAACGGATCAATACTAAAACACTTTATCTACTGACAGATTCCTTCAATGAATTGTATTGCATTTGCATGATAATAAATGGGCCAACAATATTTTATATAATAAGAATGTGTTTTGTCCCTAGAAACCATTTTTAGTAGACACCAAGATCGTTACATCCGAGTTAACATTTACCCATAAGAAGTTTTGCTGGTCATCATGAACAACAGTTTAAGAGGTAAATTGCGGAGAGACAACTTTGGTAAACTTTTAGCATGTGTATGCACAGCCCTATCAAACTCCGTACAGGACGCCATTGTTGCAGTATTTGGAGAGGTTAATCGTATTTTGACCAGACTATAAAGTATGGGAAGACTGTTTTTTTAAGCAAATAAAACTGTTCAAAGACTAACAAGTATATAAATCGAAAATGCCGATATGATACTATCGTTTTAATGCATCATATGTCAATCTCAGTCCACCGATGTGCTTGCCATAGTTAAGATGCGTTACCATTGTCAAGAGGATTACAAAAGGATCCATCTTTTTATAACGTTAAAATGTACGAGGCGGAATTGAAGCATTCAGAACAATACCTCTTAGCAAATGTGTATACGCCCACGGCCATTTTATCAATACACATATACATCTTATCTTAAGCGAAAAAATACAAGGAAACTGTACATGCTTCAGTGCCCAATTTTTATTTCCGAGAAAAACAAAAGGCAGCTCACAAAACGTGTGTGGAGTTAACCTCAAGTATCATCTATAACCAGTAACACGTGACATCTATTGAATGTTCTTTATCTGCCTTTGATACCTTAAATAAATGTAAGTCGTATCCACTAATGTAACCGTGTATCTACAAAACTTAGATCTCTGTCAATAACTATATGATCAAACGCTAAACAGAGCGGAGATTTGTACACAGAACGTTCTTAGAATCTAAGATAATTGCATCTATCTATAATACAAGGTTGAAAATTAATTTAAAAAACAATCCTAATCATAACATTGTTCTTTAAATATTTTAAAATCAAATTATTTTGAATAGTAAATTGCTTCCTTGTTTTGTCACAAATGTGGAATCCGATCATTATTTAAAAACCAGTGTTAATTTTAGTTCGTATTATAATTGCAGAGGATCCGTTGTAATAGATGTTAAGGGTATGACAATTGGGAGATTGCAGCGATGTTGAACGTGTCAGTTTTATGATTCGATGTAATATTTAAATTTTGACATTTACAACTAGAGCGAGTAGATTAAACCAATTGATCGCTCATTTTGTTAACCGTCACAAAATGAGAGAGCGATAGAAGATTTAACATCGCTTTCAAAATTATTTCACCTAATGACTATGATGACACCCCATTCAATTAACTCAATGCGAGCCAATAATTTGGTAGATGATATCGAATGACGAAAACAAACTGACTGTCCCATTCATTGACTATCTAATAGAATCTACATAGTCATTAAACCGACTGTAGCGATCCCTCCTATTTATCTAGTCGTTTTGGTTCGACAAACCTTGCTTGATTATTAATACCACACATCATACATCATACAAGATCTTTCTACCCTTACCTACCATGATTGTCATTCTCAGAAAGTGTCTCGCTTCGGGTTATATTCTGGAAATAAAAGGCAGAAAATGTTCAAATATTTGTAAACTTCTTAATATAATTCAGATCAAATCGACTTAGGAGTGTTAAGCATAATTTTTCGAAACAGAAAAACAAAATAATCGAATACATACGCGCATTTAAGCATTCGTCACATGGCTCATAAACGTAGCAGTGAGGTTATGTATTGGCATAGGATGGTGACGGAGCTACACAGAACAAGTGCAGCCATCAGGCCCGTGTTAGTCTCAACCAACTTAAGCCCGGCTCAGGTCGAGTTAAGATCGGATCCGATTGTCTGAGATTGAGTCTTAAGACCGTTCATGTCGATTGAGACTGGTTCATCCTTCAGCCGAACGATTCCCGACTGATCAGTCTAAGCCCTGCTCAGGACTGGAGTATGGACTGTATTAAATCGAATCGGATCTTAACTCGACCTGAGCCGGGCTTTATCCATAAGCTGTCACAAAAAAAAACGAAAGTGACAAGTGACTAGCAGTGATAAGCCTTACCTGCACAAGATTGTAAAAATAATTCAAATTTGATATGACGATAAAAGCTATCATAACTGCTTACTTCGTTAGCTTCCTCGAGTTTCCGTAATAGTTTATCATACTCTCTCTCTGTTAACTCTGGGGACACTTCATGAGCCTCGAGAGCTTCGCTCCACCATTCATAAGCTAACCAAGCGTCTTGAAATAAAGATCGGGCAAGGTTCCCTATAAAATAGGCGTCTCTTGCTCCTAGTCCGGGAGCTTCTTTACCGTTTACTGTCCCCAGGAATAAATCCTCAGTAGGCAGATGATACATTTTTTGTAAGCGAATTAAACTTTCCATAGCGCCATGATAGTCTACTTCGTTGGGAAGGGCAGCTTGGAGTGACCGTAAATGTCGCCTTATACCTGGAAGATGTATAATCAAAGTGTTTGAGAAATATAACGATTTCATATCTGTACACAAATATTAGCCGAGAAATCAAGGCGACAAGACACATTACCAGCCATATAATACCAGTCGCCGTAAGACCGATAATCCGGGCTACACAAATATGAACCAAAAACAACTCATGTCTAAATACACATTTACGTCTTTTTCTTAGGTATTTTGATGGTTGGGTAGTTTGTAATAACTGATGACGAGAGAAGCTACTCACGAAAGCTCATCATGTACAATTAAGTACGAGTTGCCATATGTCTTTTAACTTTAGTGAAACATCTATAGAAGAATTTATTTGTTATTCCATGTTCGACAAAACCAATTCATTTAAAAGTCTTGACAAATTTTAAGTCCCAACTTTTTATTTTAATAGTTGGTCGTTGGGACACAATTCTTGGCACTCGGATCTCTGGGGCTGGTTTCACAAAGCAGTCGCATCGCAAACGAAACCTAGTTGCCAATGGATACCATAGTGAAGATATACAACGTCATGGCAATTGCGATTGGTCGCACTTGGTCGCGGCTTCGTGAAACGGCCCCCTTGTCTAATCTATCTTTGTCAAATCCATGATTTTTAGTATTACAGAGTATTACAGAGAATTATTAACATGATGGTGATGCCTTTTGTGGACATTTGCACAGAAAGGCTAATCATTGTGTAGTGTGGAAAGTATCCTTTACATAATCAGAGACATGGACTCTTTTCTAACTTACTTCTGTCTAAATTTGGATTTCTTGACAATACGGTCTTTAAGTCCCTGAACACCCGTATTAAGTGATAGGCGCCGACTGGATGCTCCGCAATGGTTAAATCCCCTCCTACATCAGTTTCATGCAGGATTCTCAACTCCTCTACAACACTTAAACAGCAATGTAAAATAATTCAAACTGAACCAGGAACTGGGAAAGCTTTTCAAATTAACCCTTTTTATCTCCAAAATATATGTTAATTTCTGGCTCACGTTGCATTATTTTACCAAAAGCTTCTTATGGAAAACTTTGGGTTGAAAAATACTCAACAACTCTAATATTTGTCTTATATGTCTTGTAAAAATATGCCCCTTTGAAAAAATAAAATGTCAGATAACGATGTCTTAAAATTATTGTTATAACGCATTGATCAAATTGATGACGTAAGTGGACCAGCATCTCCAATGAAACTAGAAATTCATTTCACTAAATCTGTACAAATATAGATATAAAAAGATTTAATTTCAACCGGTGTTTGTACATTGTACTTCTACTTACCGGTCAATTGTAGGCGATTTCGCCGTTGTGTTGTGTAATACATCCATTATAAAGTTGGTCGAGTGAAGAAGTCCATTGAGACGTGCGATTGAAGTGAACAGCTCGGCTTTAGTTTTGAAAATCAGGATAATTAAATTCAGAAACCATACCTTCATTAAAACCATATTTGTTACGGATCCTTTAGATATACATGTATGTTAGCGCAAGAATTCACATTCGGGATTTCCGCCTTCGTTTGTGTGCACTTTATTATAAATACAACATTTCATGTACAGTGTTCCGCATGAACGATCTGCGGCCCAGCATCCTTTTATTTGACTCACATATATATAATAAGAAACTTTTCAAAAAAAAATAAAAAAAATCATCATGCCCTAGGAGTGAGGTCGAAATTTAATTGTATTAATTGGCTTGTGTGCCGCCTAAATGAAAATCATCGACCAAAAATGTTTACCAGTGGACAATCCAACAACCCCGTCAATGCAAAATATCCTAATCAACACACAGTTATATAACCTGCTCAAGTCGTTTTGCAAACGTCATGTAAACCAAGGGAAGCAAACGTCAAAATGATGTGACCACATTCTACAATCGTCTCAACCTGGTTTTAACTACTCAGCAGCTCTCGCTCACCTCCGTACGTTAGCTGACTTCACTTAACGAAGTAGCAAAAACTGTAACGTTCACCGTAAAAAGTTTTCCCAGGAAAGAACGTTTGAGCCTAAAGCTGTCGTGTAATGAGAATCTATTGGTCAACAGGCATCCATAAGTATTTACCCACTGTATCTTAAGGTCCACTTCTTAAAAGTTATAAGAGAATATTCACTTTTGGCTGCTCATTAAAAATCCGACTCTCCGCATCTTGTGTTGCACTACAATGTACATGTATATTGTTAATCTGCCCGCCTGATGAGTAGTCTGTCTCGCACATTATAGAAAGATAAAAGGCTTCGTCGCTTGTACAGAATAACACTCTCTCAAGATGACATTTGTTTAGCATGAACCCTTCCTTATGAAATTCAATACATTTGCCCTATAGTGACATTGTCTAACGCAGTACCGTCTTTAGTGAAACTGGGTCAAACAGCCTTGTTATCATCGACTTTCATCTTAACATTTTTGTGATGATGAAGTATTAGGAGAAATTTATATCTGGATTTGTTCCGCTACGTGCAGATTTTACATGTGTATTTGTATATTTTACTTAGGACTTGAATTGTTTCCCAAAGGACCTCCCGAATTAGTCGTTGTTTGGTATTGGTTATTGAGTAAAAATTGATTAAGCCAATCATTCCACCAATGGGTCGCGGGTTCGAATCCCACTCAGTCCCAAAAAATTGGAAAATTTTCTGACTGGGTTTTCACTCGATTGCCAGTTATCAACGGAAGGTCGTGGGTTTCCTCCCGGCACAGAGCCCGGTTTCCTCCAACACTAAAACTGGCAACGCCGCCATATAGGTGAAATAATCTTGAGCGCGGCGTAAAACACCAATCAATCATTAAGCCAATCAAGGATAAAGTCTAAATGTAGTTTTAAGTTGTAAGTAAGAATTAGCAGATCTATACACTGCAGACTTTCCTAGGGGTGCTTAACTTTTTTCTTTGTGTATATAAATGCATGATATTGATCATAGCTTGGCTAATTTCAGCCATACTAGATTATTGTAAGAATGTTTTTCACTCTAAATCAAGCAACATGGATTTTGAGGGAGGCTTTACAAACTGAAACCAGGAGATATTTTGCTATATTCGTGTTCTATTTTCTTATCTTGGGCGTTTATAGACCTAAATATCTTACACTCATACAACAACCCCATTGATATAATTAGGCAGTCCACGTTAAGTGCCACGTTTAAGTTTATTTAGCAAGTTTCCTTTGAAATACATCAACAAGAAATTTGTTTTGTTCAATGTTGATGGAAACAATATTCTACACCCTTTGATCCCTCCTTCAACCACCTACACGTCACCTCTTGTTCAACGCTTGCGTGCATCCTACGTTACGAACGTTGTCAGCAAGTGGCAATTCTTATAACGCAAGCTGTAAGTGTGTTCAAGACGATTGTGGCGTCGGATCTGTTGAATGGGTAACTGCGCGGATTTGAATCCTTTAGAGCATATTTGGGATAGAATGGGCAGAAACATTCAAGTCCTGAGCGTCCTGTACAAAATATGCAGGAATTATAGGGAAACGCATGTTGGAAGCTAATGGAGACTATACGCGCTTCTGCTCTAGGGATGTGTTCTACACACTCAAAGTGACATGTTAACTTCAATATGTTCGCCCTGTGAAGCCAGATGGACTCTGAAGTTTCATACTTACAAGCATCTTTTTATTTTGTTAAAATACACTGTTGATTTGGCTAACATTATCCTGAATAAATTGTATAGCCTATTGCCATTAATGGTGATTTCTTATCGCCAGAATGTTGCCGTTTATGATCACAATCGTTTCTGCAACATCGGGGGCTCGTTTCACAAAGCAGTCGCATCGCAAACGAAGCCTAGTTGCCAATGGATACCATATTAAAGAGATACGACGTCATGGCAACTGCGATTGAACGCACTGTGCGACGGCTTCGTGAAACGGCCCCCAGTTTGCCAACAATCTCCCTACACCAATGATTTTATCGGTAGGTGCAGACTTTCCAGGGAGGTGCTTACATTTTTCTTTGTGTATTAGCCCCAGAGTATACAACCTTGTTCACCTGCTGGGTCACATGACGAGACCTTTATCTTTGTCTTCAGAGTCATCGTGGAGACGGAATGTTGCGACGCATTTTTTTATACGAACTGGAAAAAAGTAGGTCGCACAACGTACATGTAGGCCTACATTGAAAGTGCCGAACACGTGGAGACCGAATGTTGTGACATTCGGCGCATTTTTTTTATACAAACTGGAAAACAGTAGGTCGCACGACGTACATGTACATTGAAAGTGCCCAACACGTGTTTAATCGCAGTCATCAACAACGTCATACTCAAGTGTTAAGTGCGTCATGCGCAGAGAAAATGAGCCCACACTTTGTCTGTGCGTTTTATCAGTCCGTTGTCCAAACGCAGCGAAAGTTCTTTATGTACTAAAATTCCTACAACAGGTATTTGTTGCAACCGCATTGAAACGGTACTCACCGCGCACGCGTTGCAAAATTTGTTACGCTTTGTTGCAGGTAGAGAGCCAGTAGTTGCAACTACGTTATGTTGTGACCACCATTTTAGCAAACGTTGTGATTACGGACTTGGTACGGATTTGGTATTCAGAGTCGATCGAGATCTCGTGCCATTCTATGAGATCTTCAACATTAGACATGTCTCAACGAATGGCAGTAGGATCAATCTCTTTTTTAAATTGGGCGAAAGTGGCAAACGATCAGGGTGCCATTTGGAGCAAACCTAGGCTGTCTTCGCCCGTTTCCGGTCGGCTTTGACAGTCTGCGCTTTTTTAAACGGTAAATCACCGTATTTTTGGAATGAATACAAATGGTAACTGTAAGTACATGTCAACATGTTTAACTACAGACGAAAATAGAAAATAAGAATATTCGTAAATTAATCAAATCTCAATATCCATTAATTTATTTGTTTATTTGTGTTATTTAGCCCGGTAAACTACATCTTGTGTTAGTCCGGATTATCGGTCTTGCAGAAGCTCGGGGGTTTCTTCCGGGCAGAGAGCCCGGTTTCCTCACCGTCCAGACGTGACAAGGCCACCATATAAGTGAAATATTCTTCAGTGTGGCGTAAAACATCAATCAATCAATCCCCCAACTATAAACCAGGCAACCCCGCCATATAAGTGAAATAATAGAGCAACGTAGCAGTCCGAGGAAAGACAAAGACTTGATGTTTAACTCAATATTTCGGTTTATTAGATCAAACCATCATCAGGAGTGATCTGATGATGGTTTGATCTAATAAACCGAAATATTCAGTTAAACATGAAGTCGATGTCATTCCTCGGAGTGCTTACGTTGCCCTATTACGCTAGACTAATCAGTGGGAATTCGAATAAGTGAAATAATCTTGAGTATGACTTAAAATAACAATCAACCAATGCTTCAATTATGACTGATTCCGACTGGAAGTTAACAAAGGGAATTTTTCTGTTCCTTATGTTATCACTGGGACATTTTTGTTGGGTTCTCGAGATGAAGTGTCTGTTTCGTAGCTAAGTTTTTTGTCGCCACATTCAAAATGACCTACAACCTGTACCAGGGTATTTGACGTTCGTATATCCCCTAAATGATCCGACTGTATGGATCATCTTTTATCATTTGTTTGTTCTTTAAAGTGGCAGGAGCTGCCAAAATGTTGATATTTTGACGTTAAAACAGAATGTTGAAATTATTGCCTATTTCACTCAAGACGAATAATTCAGAAGCCTTTTTATGCTTCTTGTCTCGAGAATGTACGATAAAGTATTATTTTGAACTAACTTAGGCTTAGAATGAATGAATGTTCGTCCCGGTTATTTAAATTTTGTTAACTTTTCAAACACTATTTCGGTTCGTATGGGCCACATACTGTATGGATTTTCCTCATTCCAACTCCAATCATCTAGTTTTTCTAGTTTTACTGTTAAGACGACCAGAAATTACGGACAAAGTGCAAATTTGGGCAGCTCATGCCACTTTAATTGATTTCGAAGTATTATATTTTATTCTGTAGCTTTGAAGCCCCACTTGTTCATTATTTCCTGGCTTGTGTAACATCTTGAAAAATCAACAAGGAATGAAATTTACAGAAGCTCCCAACTAGATTTCAATTTTGAATATTCAACAACATTAATAGTGTTGGTTAATGCAGGTAATATTACTTTATATGTACACTTATATTCTGTGAATTATTATTAAGGTATACAGCAACTAATAGTTCGTTATATTGGCCATTTAAGAATGAGTAGAAATATAAGAAGGCCCCTTTTGCAGTATATGTCGACTCACCGAATACAACTGCGTCGTGGCGTACATCATTATATGAATGGGAAGCGACAATAACCTCAATATATAGATAGATATAATAACGTCTGAAAAACTAATTGTAGTCTTAAATCGGTCGTCTTCTATATTCGTCTTTATATCAGCCACTGCTTAAGTGTGTGTCTGGCTTCGATCTATAGTTAAACACCTGCAGTACATGTCAATACGAGTAATGACTCGATACACCTGTGAGTCTATCAGTTAAATAATGAGAAATAGACTTTTTAAACAGTTCTCTACACACCAAATTTGTATCTTTATATCATCAATAAAATGAACAGGGTCCTTACATATCGATTCTATTCTTCACCTATCTCTCCGTCACGTAGTTAACAAAATCATTTCCCCGTAAAGATAGAGTGTGATTATTCTCATAGGTCTGCCCTCACAATGTCACTGTGGTAGGTACACGTCGGGCGTAGCACAGTACTGGATATTAAGGCACATACCGAACCAGTAAAAAAAACATGTCCCGTGCCGGGTGGATCACCGTTGCATTAATTGAAGTAATAATCCACGTGAGCTGTGGTGAGATCTTTACGTCCACAGCGAGATTGGCATCTATGTTTGATAACTCCAAACTTACGATAGCAGCTTTGGATGAATATATATTAAAAGAGGAAAGTCGGTTAAAAGATCTCAGAAGGTAAGACATGTCGCTTAAGATATCCCATACTGTCCTCTCGAAATATCAATTCCATCGTAGATACCAAAGGTGATGATTAACTGGTTTCCAATATGAAATACGCTACTGGTACAAAGTTGTACAAATGGCCAATGCTTTTGTTGAATAAACATCGAAGAACAATTAAGATCATTGCATGCGCTGTGGCATGCAAAAGTATTCCAACTTCATATTTATACCTTAGTAAAACTTCCTAAAAACCCTCCTAATAACCTGCAATTTAAAGTTTGTGCTACTTAGTATTATACACGTGATGGGTATTAATTAGATCGGTTCAAAAGATACAGATGATCTGCATACATTAGTAATAATTTTGTACATTTTTTTACATGAATTGAAACCGTTTTACTGCTGACTTTACGTTTTAATTTCTATTAACGTTATCAAGAGACTAAGATAGCATATAGCATAGCGATGCGCTTTCACAATTTTCTAAATTCCTATGAAAAATTACATGGCGCGTTTTGAATTCATCAAGGGCATTTCCCCCTTGGAAGTTTTACTTTACTTTTGGTTAACATACTTGGTTTGTCTATTTTGTATTGACTTTGATCATCTATCTCGTCAAGGTAGTATAGAGGTACACATCCATATCAAGTTAATACCTCCACAGGCAGCGTTTTTCGTGGTTCGGCGAATAACAAGACATATTAATAGAAATTACCTCGGGTACAGCTTATATAGGTCGCCCCACCTGAGCATTGTCCCCCGTGTATACGGTACATGGTTGTGTGAATAGAACCGACAAAATAAGGAAGGGTTAAATCCCAACGAGGTTTCGTTATGGAGGCCATAACAAGTCAAGCAAGACTAAATTATCTCCCTTGGCAAGAGATAAGTTTTCCTGGTTCTGCTGAGTGATATTCTGTTAAATGTCGGCGGCGCATTAATGTATTATTTTTGGTTGGTTGAATATATCCTCTAATCACATAAAAATTACCAGATAACGGTCAAGGTGACCTTAAAATCGCAAGAGATAAACATCTTGGTAACATCTTTGCAAACAATCGCAGAGCAAACTATAGACCTACCTTTGTAGCAAACAGCTATAACATATAGCACACCAGATGCCAAAACGACAGAGAGTACACCAGATGTCAATACGACAGATAGCACACCAGATGCCAATACGACAGATAGCACACCCGATGTCAATACGACAGATAGCACACCAGATGTCAATACGACAGATAGCACACCAGATGTCAATACGACAGATATCTCACCAGATGCCAATACGACAAAATTCACACCAGATATCAATACGACAGATATCACACCAGATGTTAATACGACAGATATCACATCAGATGTCAATACGACAGATATCGCATCAGATGTCAATACGACAGATAGCACACCCGATGTCAATACGACAGATAGCACACCAGATGACAACGCGACAGATATCACACCCGATGTCAATACGACGAATAGCACACCCGATGTCAATACGACAGATAGCACACCAGATGTCAATACGACAGATAGCACACCAGATGTCAATACGACAGATAGCACACCAGATGTCAATACGACAAATATCAAACCCGATGTCAATACGACAGATAGCACACCAGATGTCAATACGACAGATATCACATCAGATGTCAATACGACAGATATCACATCAGATGTCAATACGACAGATAGCACACCAGATGTCAATACGACAGATATCATACCAGATGTCAATACGACAGATAGCACACCAGATGTCAATACGACAAATATCAAACCCGATGTCAATACGACAGATAGCACACCAGATGTCAATACGACAGATATCATACCAGATGTCAATACCACAGATATCACATCAGATGTCAATACGACAGATAGCACACCAGATGTCAATACGACAGATAGCACACCAGATGTCAATACGACAGATATCACACCAGATGTCAATACCACAGATAACACACCAACACACCCGATGCCAATACGACAGATCAAGGTGACCTTAAAATCGCAAGAGATAAACATCTTGGTAACATCTTTGCAAACAATCGCAGAGCAAACTATAGACCTACCTTTGTAGCAAATTGGATATCAACAGTTAAAAGGTAGTGTGATATATACGACACCAGATGTCAACACGACAGATATCACACCAGATGTCAATACCACAGATATCACACCAGAAGTCAATACGACAGATAGCACACCCGATGTCAATACGACAGATAGCACACCAGATGTCAATACGACGGATAGCACACCAGATGTCAATACGACAGATAGCACACCAGATGTCAATACGACAGATATCATACCAGATGTCAATACCACAGATAGCACACCCGATGACAATACGACAGATAGCACACCAGATGTCAATACGACAGATAGCACACCAGATGTCAATACGACGGATAGCACACCCGATGACAATACCACAGATAGCACACCCGATGACAATACGACAGATAGCACACCAGATGTCAATACGACAGATAGCACACCAGATGTCAATACGACAGATATCATACCAGATGTCAATACCACAGATAACACACCAACACACCCGATGCCAATACGACAGATCAAGGTGACCTTAAAATCGCAAGAGATAAACATCTTGGTAACATCTTTGCAAACAATCGCAGAGCAAACTATAGACCTACCTTTGTAGCAAATTGGATATCAACAGTTAAAAGGTAGTGTGATATATACGACACCAGATGTCAACACGACAGATATCACACCAGATGTCAATACCACAGATAACACACCAACACACCCGATGCCAATACGACAGATCAAGGTGACCTTAAAATCGCAAGAGATAAACATCTTGGTAACATCTTTGCAAACAATCGCAGAGCAAACTATAGACCTACCTTTGTAGCAAATTGGATATCAACAGTTAAAAGGTAGTGTGATATATACGACACCAGATGTCAACACGACAGATATCACACCAGATGTCAATACCACAGATATCACACCAGAAGTCAATACGACAGATAGCACACCCGATGTCAATACGACAGATAGCACACCAGATGTCAATACGACGGATAGCACACCAGATGTCAATACGACAGATAGCACACCAGATGTCAATACGACAGATAGCACACCAGATGTCAATACGACAGATATCATACCAGATGTCATTACCACAGATAGCACACCAGATGTCAATACCACAGATAGCACACCCGATGACAATACGACAGGTAGCACACCCGCTGTCAATACGACAGATAGCACACCAGATGTCAATACGACGGATAGCACAACCGATGACAATACCACAGATAGCACACCCGATGACAATACGACAGATAGCACACCAGATGTCAATACGACAGATAGCACACCAGATGTCAATACGACAGATATCATACCAGATGTCAATACGACAGATAGCACACCCGATGTTAATACGACAGATATCACACCAGATGTCAATACGACAGATAGCACACCCGCTGTCAATACGACAGATAGCACACCCGATGACAATACGACAGATACCACACCCGATGTCAATACGACAGATAACACACCAGATGTCAATACGACAGATAGCATATCAGATGTCAATACGACAGATAGCACACCCGATGTCAATGCGACAGATAGCACACCCGATGTCAATACCACATATATCACACCAGATATCAATACGACAGATAGCACACCCGATGTTAATACGACAGATATCATACCAGATGTTAATACGACAGATATCATACCAGATGTTAATACGACAGATATCATACCAGATGTTAATACGACAGATATCACACCAGATGTCAAAATGACAGATATCACACCAGATGTCAATATGACATATAGCACACCAGATGTCAATACGACAGATAGCACATCCGATGTCAATACGACAGATATCACATCAGATGTCAATACGACAGATAGCACATCAGATGTCAATACGGTAGATAGCACACCGGATGTCAATACGACAGATAACACACCCGGTGTCAATACGACAGATAACACACCCGGTGTCAATACGACAGATAGCACAGATAGTGTAGGGTGACTTCTAGTTCTCGATTGAAGACTTGGAGGGTAGGTTTATAAAAGTTTTGAAGTTTGTTCATAAAATATAACGACCGTCCAATCAATACAACACAAACAAGCGTTTTCAAAGAAGGCTCAAGAAATTTTAAAAAATAGACAAGGATATTCTAGATAAAATTGTATGGAGAAGGGTTGGAGTTTGTATCAAATTTTGTGAGGTTTTGTTTCATCTTCTACCTCCAGAAATAAAACTTCACCCGTAAAAAAATGTTGGGTAAAAATCTAAATTCTTTCAGATTCTAGCTACATGTAAATTCCAATTAGCAATGTCGACCACCCTATACTAATTTCTCCTTGACTTTTAAATCGTTTGAGAAGACCACTTCGATTTAGCAAACTATAGCAATAGATGGCACCCCAAAGTATTGCAATAGATGGCACACCCAAACTATAGCCATAGATGGCACACCCGAATTATTGCAATAGATGGTGCACCCAACGTATTGCAATAGATGGCACACCCGAACTATTGCAATAGATGGCACACCCGATGTATTGCAATATATGGCATACCCGAAGTATTGCAAGAGATGGCACACCCGAAGTATTGCAATAGATGGCATACCCAAAGTATTGCAATAGATGGCACACCCGAATTATTGCAATAGATGGTGCACCCAACGTATTGCAAAAGATGGCACACACGAACTATTGCAATAGATGGCACACCCGACCTATTGCAATAGATGGCATACCCGAACTATTGCAAAAGATGACACACCTGAGCTATAGCAAAAGATGACACACCCGAGCTATAGCAAAAGATGACACACCCGAGCTATTGCAATAGATGGCACACCCGAGCTATTGCAACAGATGGCACGCCCGAACTATTGCAAAAGATGGCACACCGGAACTATTGGAATAGATGGCACACCCGAAGTATTGCAATAGAAGGCACATCCGGAGTATTGCAATAGATGGCATACCCGAAGTATTGCAATATTAGGCACATCCGGCGTATTGCAATAGATGGTACACCCGAACTATTGCAAAAGGTGGCACACCCGAAGTATTAAGATAGAAGATAGGCGACACACTCGATGTCTTGCAGTAAATGGCACACTCGACAACTTGCAATAAACGACACACATAACGTCTAGTAAAAACTGACACACCCGATGTCTTGCGATAGAAGACGAACACAAAACTAATACCATAGCTAACACAGTCGGTGTCAATTCGATAGAAAGCCCACTCCACATTATCCTGATAGATGTTACATACGATAAATAGCACAGCTAATGCCAGTGCGATTCTTAGGTCACATCATGTTTTCAAACCAACTGTATGGACAAATCAGCAGATGTCTTAAGCCAGTTCAGCGCTGTAAAAATGGTGTTTCTAATACATACAAAGACGTTCATATATTCCATTAAAGTGGCATAAGCTGTCAAAATTCACACTTTTTTTCATAATCTCTGATCGTCACGACAGTAAGAGGCTTTGAAGGCCATCGAAAAACTAAATGATTGGCGATGGAATGAGGAAAATCCATACAGTAAGTTGCCTGTATGAACCAAAAACGTGTTTGAAAAGTAAACAAAATTTAAATAACCGGGACGACCATTCATTCATTCTAAGCCAAAGTTAGCTCAAAACAATACTTTATCGTACATTTTCGAGACAAGAAGCACTAAAAAGCTTCTGTATCATACGTCTTGAGAAAAATAGCCAATAATTTCAACATTCTGTTTTAACGTCAAAATATCAACATTTTGGCAGCTCATGCCACTTTAAGATACTATTGAGTAGATCTTTTGTCAAAAAAAAATTAAATTAATCAGTAAGTACAATGGTTTATGTATTGATTGGTTTCCTTATGACTTTGTGTTTTCTTAATTTTGAATATTTTTCACAGTAAGTCAAACTTGGGATATTGTGTCGCTTGTTTTCCGTTAGAAAAATCTATATATCGCTCATACTAAAAGCAGTGTGTTGATAACCGAGTCTTCATTTAATGTCATGTTTTCTTTTATATTCTCTACTGTATAATGATGACAGCTTAATACAAACATTTCCCTGTAACAATATGTTTATCCAATCGAAGAACAATAAGTACACAGCTGCGGTCCCTTGTATAGAAAAACATAGAAGTATGCATATCTACTAATTCAACGTATTATATTTAGGATCACTAAAACACACGGGCACAGGGACAATCTTCTTGTCTAAAATAACCATGGAGACAAGTTTCTAATTGTGTTAAAAAGAGGTATATCATTTAGACCTTTATACCCCATAAATTGTTGTAACAAACCAAACCTATGATATTTCATTAGGTTGACGACTGACAGGAGCTTAGCCTTAGTCAGTAGAATTTTCTGGAATCCTTTTGTAACACCTTTAACAATGGTTACGCGTCTTAACTATGGCCAGAACATCGGTGAACTGAGATTGAACCCCATACATTTGTCTTTCTCCACCCCCCCCCCCCCCCCCCACCCGGCACAGACAAAACTATGTAACAAACAATAAACAATACTAACGTATTATATGTATTCAACTCATTCGAGATATTCACGGATGGGGGGAGGGCTCGTTGGTCAAGTGGGTTAGAGTGACCGTCCCTCATTCCAACACTGACCTTCCATCGATACGGCGCGGGTTCAAGGCACACACTGCCCAAATAAAAATTGAAAAATCTTTCAATGGCATTTAGAAGTTGAAAGGTTATAATTAGGGGAATAATTACTTATGGATAACAACGTTTCGATTGTAGCTCTTACATCGTTACCAAAGTCCATAAGTAATTCTTCACCTTATTATCGACTTTGATGACGATGTAAGAACTAATGGATTTTTCACTCGGTCACCGTATGTGGAAGAGTTGCCGAATATCGGGGGTTTCTTTGGGGCAAGGAGTCCGCTTTCCTCCCCCATTAAATCTGGCAAAACCGCCATATTGATGAAATAATCTTGAGTGTGGCGTAAAACATCGATCAATCATTATAGATATTCACAAACAGTTTACAGTTTAACAAACACTCTTCGTCGATCGTTTTCCTTTTTTTTTTTTATCTCAATCTTGGTTCATGCTCGTCAGTTGTTGTTTTATTTGTGTGTGGATGGGAGTAGGCTATTTACCAACCACCTTGTTAAAATTGGCTTACAATAATCGATCTCCTCACTGCAGTCTTCTTTGTGGATTTCATTTGAGCCAAATGGTCATTCAAATTTAAATCTGAAGTTAAACTCAATAACAAAAGAGACATAGGTTAAAGGGGTTTATTTTGAGGCCGTTTTAATGGATTAGTTGGTTGGTTGGTTGTTTTAGCTTATTGGCGCATCCATTCGTATGGATGATGTACGCCAAATTTAATGGACGAGTAAACAGGCCTACTACAGACCAAGATGTCTGAAACAATTTGTAAGCAATTTTTTACAATTCTTGCAACTAGAAATACCCTTTTTTATCAATGTTTGTAACAAACAATAAACAATACTAACGTATTATATGTATTCAACTCATTCGATATATTCACGGATGGGGGGAGGGCTCGTTGGTCAAGTGGGTTAGAGTGACCGTCCCTCATTCCAACACTGACCTTCCATCGATACGGCGCGGGTTCAAGGCACACACAGCCCAAATAAAAATTGAAAAATCTTTCAATGGCATTTAGAAGTTGAAAGGTTATAATTAGGGGAATAATTACTTATGGATAACAACGTTTCGATTGTAGCTCTTACATCGTTACCAAAGTCCATAAGTAATTCTTCACCTTATTATCGACTTTGATGACGATGTAAGAACTAATGGATTTTTCACTCGGTCACCGTATGTGGAAGAGTTGCCGAATATCGGGGGTTTCTTTGGGGCAAGGAGTCCGCTTTCCTCCCCCATTAAATCTGGCAAAACCGCCATATTGATGAAATAATCTTGAGTGTGGCGTAAAACATCGATCAATCATTATAGATATTCACAAACAGTTTACAGTTTAACAAACACTCTTCGTCGATCGTTTTCCTTTTTTTTTTTATCTCAATCTTGGTTCATGCTCGTCAGTTGTTGTTTTATTTGTGTGTGGATGGGAGTAGGCTATTTACCAACCACCTTGTTAAAATTGGCTTACAATAATCGATCTCCTCACTGCAGTCTTCTTTGTGGATTTCATTTGAGCCAAATGGTCATTCAAATTTAAATCTGAAGTTAAACTCAATAACAAAAGAGACATAGGTGAAAGGGGTTTATTTTGAGGCCGTTTTAATGGATTAGTTGGTTGGTTGGTTGTTTAAGCTTATTGGCGCATCCATTCGTATGAATGATGTACGCCAAATTTAATGGACTAGTAAACAAGCCTACTACAGACCAAGATGTCTGAAACAATTTGTCATCAAATTTTCACAATATAGCAACTAAAAATACCCCTTTTTATCGACGTTTGTGTTGTCGATGCCAGCGGAAAAAATCAACAATTTACCATGCCACCGTCGTTATATTAAATCCTCACAATGTTTGCACTTTTCTATTTCTTCCAGTGTCCGGGGTGAGTTGTCCTTATTAACAAATGCTGCCAGTGAGACCACATTCAAACTTGTAGAGCATCCTGTAGGTGCCCTTCATGTCATCCAAACACTTCACCGACTTCAAGTCTTCACCAATCAAGGTGTTAGTAATATTGAAGGTAATCTCCCTTTGTTCATTTCTAGGACTAATAAAGCTAAACCTACGTAGCCGACTAAAATTGCACATGTTATAGCTACATGTAGATTACGGGTTCTCTTCGGAAATGGTTTATTAGCCGGTCTCCGGGTAGCAAAGAAATCCTCGAGATTCGGTTTCCAACCCAACAAACCTGATTAAACGACCATTAAGTGATATACTTTTGATTTCCCTTGTGTCCGTGTGTTTTAGTGTTCAAAAACATATCAAACAATCTACTAATACTGGAATAGCTTTATTGTAAACTGTTTGTTAACTTAAATCCATTACAATAAATATTACAGGCAGCATGGAATACTGGCATGGAGTCTGAATTTTAAAAAGAAGTTGGGATTTTGCTTGCTACTATTGTCGTGTTTTTGTTTTGTTTTCGTGCTTTTGTTTTCAACAATTATTGGATTAGAAAAATAAATTGTTTATGTTTATTTGCTTCAGAGTTAATCAGTGTTTTAAAAAATCTAACTGTCGACCTACCGAGTGAGACAGACATCCAAGGTGCCTACACCGCCATTTTGCGATTGCAACAACTGTATAATCTGCCGACGTTAGGACTAATAGCCGGTGACGTCAAAAATAGACAGACTTTTGGTTTGACAGCATCGGCAGCCGCAGATATCGGAGATTGGGCTGACCATACAGATAGATATCGTCCACAGGCTCTCGAATGGTGGGAGGCGGCCCTCAATTCCCACGCCACAGTTACTCCACTTCCAGATGCCAAGCATAGCCAGTTGCTTCTGAAAGTCGCATCAAGGTACCTTGAGGTTAGTTTAGTGGCAACCATATTATCAACTAGTCTTAATGGAAGTCTTATGGCGTACATCATACATACAAATGGACGCGACCATAAGCTAAAACAACCAACCAACGATCAATTTTTTCTTAAATTGACATGCTAAAACCACCATGAAAACGATTGTTAAAAATTGTGCTGTTCCACTGTTGTTTAGATAAAGATGAAAATATTAATTTACTCTATATTTTATCATATTTTCAGGAGGGCGACATCGTGAATGCTCAAATGTATGTGAATCAAACAAGGACACTGTGTATGTAGAACTTTTTTTTCCATTTCGTGCGTCTGTACCATCGTTTAAGCTTTTTTTTCGCTCTGTTGTTTTTATTTTTCTCTGTTGAACCAATAATAATGCTACTTGAAAGAGATTCCAAAAAAAACTGAAATAATAAATTCATGAGCCAAAATCAGATAAAAAAATACTCGAGACGAATTTATTCTATGAAGTGCTATTATCTATAGCAATTAATTGAAAAACAAACAATAACGTAATTATAGAGCAATGTCGTGATAATCCAGACCGATTGAGGGATTGGACCAATTTGTGTTCATCAGTTATGGATGGAAATTAAGGTGTTATTTCGCAATGCCATCAAAATGGAAAGGTTTTTAGTTTATAGCTAACTTTTGATTTTCTTTGCTTGACAGTCGTATTTCTCGCGAGATCTGGTCTCTCAAAACACGGAGCTGAACTCACACCGGTTCTTCTCACATGATTAAATTTTCCGCGGAAATTAATTAAAGATCAAAGACTTCTTACAGATTTAGTTACCAATAATATGTCCAAAACCTGGACCTCTTATATTCCGAAATTCCACATATATTTTTTCTATTGTCATGTTGACTGAACTCACGTTAAATCAGCGACCATCTCTGATACATCTATATCATTCGACCTCGGACAAATTAATAAAACAATGCGAAATGCCATCACTATTTCATAAATAGTATAAGAAAGTATTGAATGTCTGACATGTCTCTATAGATGCCGGAGACCCTCAGGTGACCGTGGACGCCGATACAGTTGAGAGGACTATCAACGCTACCATACAGAGTGGGGTTGACCTCTCTACCTTCTCTGTTACTGGGGGGAATCCATATGATTATGCAGGGATGTACGCAGCCCTTTGTCGTGGTGACCGGGATGCGGTAAGTAACTAGTCTGCCTGAATTCTTCCCACACTAAAAGTCACAGACACTCGAAGCCATGGTGTGAGGGGGGATTATCAATGGTGTGAGGGGGCATTATCAATGGTGTGAGGGGGGATTATCAATGGTGTGAGGGGGGATTATCATAGTGTGAGGGGGTACTATCAATGGTGTGAGGGGGGATTATCAATGGTGTGAGGGGGGATTATCAATGGTGTGAGGGGGGATTATCAATGGTGTGAGGGGGATTATCAATGGTGTGAGGGGGGATTATCAATGGTGTGAGGGGGGATTATCATAGTGTGAGGGGGTACTATCAATGGTGTGAGGGGGGATTATCAATGGTGTGAGGGGGGATTATCAATGGTGTGAGGGGGGATTATCAATGGTGTGAGGGGGGATTATCAATGGTGTGAGGGGGAATTATCATAGTGTGAGGGGGTACTATCAATGGTGTGAGGGGGATTACCAATGGTGTGAGGGGGGATTATCAATGGTGTGAGGGGGGATTATCAATGGTGTGGGGGGTTATCAATGCTGTGAGGGGGGATTATCAATGGTGTGGGGGATTATCAATTGTGTGAGGGGGGATTATCAATGCTGTGAGGGGATTATCAATGGTGTGGGGGATTAGCAATGGTGTGAGGGGGATTATCAATGGTATAGGGGGGGGGATTATCAGTGGTGTGAGTGGGGGTTATCAATGGTGTACGAGACATAACTTCGATA
This sequence comes from Lepidochitona cinerea, assembly GCA_963971465.1. NCBI lineage: Eukaryota > Metazoa > Mollusca > Polyplacophora > Chitonida > Tonicellidae > Lepidochitona > Lepidochitona cinerea. The sequence goes on along the minus strand of OZ020551.1, from coordinate 48,121,512 downwards.
GATATATTCCAATGAACGTGGAATGGTCACTTGGTATTTAATTTTCATAGAACGCCGCCATTACAAGGCGATGGTGAAATTTCGATCCAGATTGGAAATACACTCGCCCATCAACTATCAATGGCGGTACTTTTTACAAAGTCAGATTCAAACCAACCAATGGGACGTGTCCATTTCACGCATATAGTTCATTGATATCTTCTACCGAGCTTATTCCCCGCTACACCATTGACATATTCTACCGAGCTTATGCCCCGCTACACCATTGACATATTCTACCGAGCTTATGCCCCGCTACACCATTGATATATTCTATCGAGCTTATGCCCCGCTACACCATTGATAACCGAACCGCCCCCCCCCCCCCCCCCCCCCCCTCCCCTCACACCATTACTTCGAGTGACTGTGCTAGGTTGACAATCAAACAATCCTCGTTATTTTCCTAGTTCATTGACTTCTTATTTAATTCTTTTTCTTATATGAATCTAAATTACTTGGACTTCTTTGTGTTTATACCATACCGAGTAAGAGGCTCTTTCCCAACTATCCAATAAACAATTGAAAATCTGAAGGTATTTTTTTTTTCATTTCCACTTTCAGATATATTCGGGTTCAGATGTTTTTTGTATGGTGACGTTTGGCCTCAACCGTTATGATCCAATCAAATTAGAAATTCTTCGTAACGATCCATTCATTGGTATGTTCTATGACGTCATCTCTGATGCAGAAACGGACGAGTTTAAATCCCAAGCCTTTACATTGGTGAGTGTTACCATAAATATAATTCATATTAATATAAAAAAAACAGAGGATAGTTCAAATAAATTGAGGGATGGAGAAGCAACCTAGTGCAATTGTTGATAGAACTGTGGCTGTAATTTCCCAATTCAATTAAACTTCTATTTCTATGACTACAATCCGTTTATCCGCTTAGACAGAACCCATATAATACAGAGAATCAAACAAAGAAAAGCAAGTAATTTTTTTAGAAAAGCCAATATAGCCGAGAATATCATTCGTAGTCTTAATGTCTTGAACTAAAGTCAAGCTGCGCCTCCAAAGCATCTGCCATCCCCGTCCAATCTTCTCAGCTTCGACCTTCCAATTGAGGATCAATCGCTTTTCCATTTGTTTGCCTATAGAGTTCCCCCTCCACCCTTTTTTTAAAGAATATATCTCGATTATTTTATTACAAGGTTCGGAAGTTGTTCCTATAGTTTTAGACAATTCAACCCTAAATATATGTGTTGTTAGGCCTTGTCGGAATGATCCGTCAACTTGATATAGGAACTTTTTTTGAAAGGTTACCTGTCGACTTACACCTATATCACTCTGATAACTTCGGGGATTTACGTGAGTGAAATAGCGTGTCATAGCCGAAGGATGTTCCGAGTGACGCCAATATATGGTTGACAAGTACCGACAGCAGTTCGACCGTTTCCGGTTTCCTATCCGACGCATCTGGCAGAGCGACCAAAGAAATAACATATAGCTTTTACACTTGGAAGTATTTTATCATGTATTTGATATAAACAGATCCATATTGAGGGTTTGCTAATAGTAATTTATTGTTCTTATCCTTATTCGAAGACCTTCTTTTGTCTACATTACAGCTTGAGAGAGCCAAAGTGGGGGCTGCAAATGATTCGAAAGTTTCAGAGACAAGAGTGGGGCAGCTGTAAGTCAATCGTTTTGATCAAGAATATTGTCCGAATTCTCGTTATTTTTGGGGGATTACACTTTCTGGAATAATGGCAGAAATTCTTCTACCGATTTTGGGTGAAACCCGAAACGGGAATCGAACCCGGGTCCCAGAGTATGGCACCTATCGCCAGCACTAAATGCCCCCTTATCCATTCAGACAACCGGCCTCCTCTAAAAAGGAGGTAGTTAACTGGTAGATACTACAGTCGGTAGAAAAATTTCTGCCATTTTTCAAGAATGTTTAATCCCAAAAAATAACGAGAATACTGTTGTACTCACTGTCTAAAAGACACTAACTAATTAAACTCAAGAATATCTTCGGTTTTATATCATAAGTTAGAAGGGGGATTAATGACCTCGTTCAAAGCAAAGTATATTTACTAAATGTGCTTTAAAGTGACATGAGCTGTCAAAATTCACATTTTTCATAATTTCTGGTCGTCATGACAGTAAAAGGATTTGAAGGTCACCGAAAAACTAAATGATTGGCGTTGGAATGAGGAAAATCCATATAGTGTGTGGCCTATACGAACCGAAATAGTGTTTGAAAAGTAAACAAAATTTAAATAACCGGGACGACCAGTCATTCATTCTAAACCTAAGTTAGTTCAAAACAATACTTTATCGTACATTCTCTAGACTAGAATCATTAAAAAGCTTCTGAATAATACGTCTGGAGAAAAATAGGTAATAATTTCAGTATTCTGTTTCAACGGAAAAATATCAACAATTTGGAAGGCTCATGCCACTTCAACTCAAGAATATTATCGGTTTTATATCATAAGCCCCATGTTAAAAGGGAGATTAATTACCTCGTTCAAAGCGAAGTATCATTGCTAAATGTGCTTTAAATACAAAGACCATTGCAGGAAACTTAAAAATGTATATATGATTTCTCCTCAGGACATGGGTTTATGATAATAATAATCCGTCCATTTATAAGATTTCACGTCGAGTTACATCTATAACAGGATTAGACGTGACTATGCGAGATGAACTTTCTAGCTCGGAACCTTTTCAGGTAGGCCTGAATTTAAAATAACCAACACAACAGCAAACAATCATATAAAGTTGTCACAAATGGTACCTTTTCTCTCAAGTTTTTACACTAGAATTTTGAGCATAATTCTTATGTCAATATTGGATCGGCTATCCTTGAAATAAGTTATTAGCTAGCAGTATGGGTGCAAGAATCATTCGGATGAATATCAGAAGTTTTCTCGTCGAGATACCAGGGGTCTTCTTCTAATGATACAGGGGACGTCGCTAAATTCGACTAATTTTAACTGTCTGGGTAATGGTACATGTATGTCCATGGCGACATTACGATATTTACTATTTCCCAATTACACCAGGGGAACCTATCTGTAAATCGTATACGGGTGTAAGCTCAATTGCATTGCATGTTTTACATCTTCAGAGGTTAAGTAGATCTCAAACGTACTAACATATACTCCTGCACACAGAGATTCAATATACTTGGTTCAAACATCACAGTTTTCTTAATCGCTCATGGTAATAATTACTCACTAGTATGGCGTACATCATTCATACGAATGGACGCTCCACTAAGCTAAAACAACCAACCAACCACCCAAGGGAACCTTTGAAAACAAATTTAAATCATGTGTGTTCATCAATGTATCTTAAGAATTTGGTCCTTGGCTTATATATGATTTATTTAAAGAAGAAATGTATTAAATTCTCATTTTACCCACAGTCAGTATTTCTTTATGAACAGGTTGTTAACTATGGTATTGGTGGACATTACGATCCTCATTTAGACTATTATAAGGTCAGAAATCACCGTGAACTCATTGAACTAAATATCTAACCACCTCTCAAATCGTCATTTTAAGTTTTTGTTCAAGAAAATACTTATTTAGTGTGAAATATCTTTAAAATTGAATTAACGTTTTTTAGGACTTTTTCTTCGCTGGAAAGTTTTCGTTCTTTTACTTTTTAAATAAATTCATTCAAAATACATATATTTTCTTTGGATTAGAATTTTTTGTAATGTGATTAAGTTTTTAATCATTTTTCCTTTACAAGAAAGTTTTCTTTATTTTGCTTCTCTATTAAATTTATTGAAAATATATTTATTTTCTTTAGATTTGAATGCCTTGTGATCTGTTTGTTTGTTTTCTTGTTTTATTTTCAAGGATGACGCAGCCCTAGAGTCTGTACCTTTCTTTATCCAGAATACAGGAGAACGAATAGCTACATTCCTCTTCTACGTAAGAACAACATTGTCATTTATGTTCATTATCCTTTTAATAGTGAAATAGACAAATACATCGGATTCAGTAAATTGATCATCTTCATTGGCTAATGCCAGTTACCAACGGAAGATCGTGGGTTTCCTCCGGGCATAGAGCCCTGTTTCCTCCCACAATAAAACTGGCAACGCCGCCATATAAGTGAAATAATCTTGAGCGCGGCGTAAAACACCAATCAATCAATCAATCAATCATTGGCTAATGGCTACTGTCAATAAATTGGTCATCTTCATTGGCTAATGGCTACTGAATAATACTGGCACCTGCTCCTCCCCCGCCCCACAACAATAATTAAATTTGATTTGGGAGGGGGGGGTCTATGTTAAATTTGCCCCCCGAAGTTATTTCAATCCAACTCTAGACTCGTTTTTATGAATTAGAGAAATCCTCAGATGCTATTTTTGCGGCCTTAATTCAAAGGCTCTGCAAAGTCAGCATAATGTGCACCTCAGAACAACTTGATCATGGATTTTGGCTCAGAAAACGGCCAAGGATCTAAGCTTGTCCTTGGTGCCCCTAATACCCTTGCCGAAGCATAGGATAGTAAGGATCTTCGTCACTAAAACGAAGACGCCTCAGAAGCTTCTTGCAATAATGTTCAAATCTTTTAAAAAACGTGAAACGAGAGACATGACTTTCGCTGAATTCTGTCTTCAAATCCCATCCTTATTGGACACGAATAATCCCTTTTTAGCCTGAAAATGAACCTATGTGACCAACGTCTCACATAAATAAATACTTATCCCCCCCCCCCCCCCCGGCCAAACTAGATTCCGACAATTGTTACTTGCCAAATCTTTTTAAAGTGTAGAACGACAGAACTCTTTTATTCAAATCGAATACTTTTTTACCAAGCCTGAAAATGGTTTAGAACGCATTGCGGTGTTCTTTGATTTTAGAACTCCCAGGGTCAAGGCAGCCCCTGAACCCTCGCTGTTTCCATTTCATAATATTCATTTGTTGGTTTCAGTTGAACGAAGTTGAAGAAGGCGGTGCAACTGTATTTCCTAGAGTTGGAGTCCGTGTTCCTCCGGTCAAGGTAGGTCTGCATTACCCTTTAGGTCACAACACCCAGTTTGTGTTTTCTCAGCCAATGAAAATTGAACTAGGAGGTGGCTCACATAGTGATAGTTTGGTATCTGGCTTATTTGAATATTGGATTGAAACTAACGCAGGTCTACTGTACACACTTTCAGCTTTCAATCAATGCCTGATAACAGATTTTTGAGTGTGTTTTTTTAATGTTCATCCAATTTTGAAAATACCAAAGTTTGGCTTAGAATAAGTAAGCCTAAAACTGTCAAAATGGCGGTACCCATGTTAAATTGTGTGTAGCTTGAAACCGACATGCACTATGTCAACTTTATTTGGTTGTAAAGGATTTCTCGTGTGTTGATCTGTTTGAAAATGGTAAGGAAAAGTCTTAACGAGATTTAGGTAATTAGCCACAAATCAAAACGTTAACATTACCGCAAATGGGAAATGAAACTGTATCGTGTAACCTTTACAACAATTCCGTTAGAGTTGCTATAGAAATAACCATTGACACATTCTTGTTCCCTTGCAGTTGAGTGCAAATGTGGCCCAGTCACCACATGGTTTGGTTTGGCTTTCGAGGTCCTTGCTTTACGAATACATTACTTATAAACATGATGAGTTTTATTCTTTTCCGTCTAAGAGTGTACAAACAATATGTGTTTCCTGAAATGTAATTACGTACTTTTCTCGCAAAATACAATTGTGGGACAAATATGTCGTAAACTTAGGGGTTAATATTACATGAACACAAATATTACGTGCGTATATGTACCACGATCGCTACTAAAGTTTTAACGTCAGTAGTTAAAATTGCCCTATCTTTGACTTTAGTCGCCACATTTGTTTTTGGTTGTTTTCTTGTTTTGTTTTCAAGGATGACGCAGCCCTAGATTCTGTACCTTTCTTTATCCAGAATACAGGAGAACGAATAGCTACATTTCTCTTCTACGTAAGAACAACATTGTCATTTATGTTCATTATCCTTAGTTGCCACCTTTGTTTTTGGTTGTAGAGTGCGGCGGCATTTTGGTATAACTTAAAGCGATCAGGAGAAAGAGACGAGCGAACCCTTCACGCCGGGTGTCCCGTTGTATTAGGCCAAAAGTGGGGTAAGTTTTCAAGGTTTTTTTAAGGAGGGATGAAAGTATAGATTGCCCAGCAAACAGAAAGGGAGTTAACGTTCGCTACTGTCTCTTATAATAACAAGTTAAATCCCGTTTGTAATTTCATTTACACATCACTGGCAGAAGGGTTGATTGATGTGTTACGCCACACTCAAGATTATACGGCAGTGTTGCCACTCAGTCATTTTTCAATTTTTCTCTTTGGACGGAGTTGAATTGAAACCCAAGGCCAGTCGATGGAGCGCTTATTTCGGACTGAAAGGCTATCGCTCTACCGACGGAGCCACCGAGGCCCCGTTTGGGAGACTGGCGTTTGTAAAAAAAATGGTTTATTTTTTTTGCCATGCGAATAGGTTTACGCATTATTTAACATCTGTCAAAACAGTTTCATTGTGTAATAAAATAATCATGTTGTCTCATGTTTCCTTGCAGTGGCTAATAAATGGATCCGGGAATTTGGACAAGAATTTCGACATGGTTGTGGGGAAACACCGGACTCGGTACATTACAACTTTAAAACGTGATATTTGTCTGCTTGCAGATTTATGGCGAATGTAACTTAAATATAAAATTAAATTAAATATATTTAAAACTGTTTGTGGCAATACTTGAAAATAATCGTGAATAAAATGCTTTATTTGAATATACCTATACAGAATCAAAAAGATGGGAGATTGAGAAGAAACGTGTAAAAGACATTATTAAGAGCTGTCAACTGAAGATATGTTCTCTCTGGGATAATGATAAACCACTTTATGGCTGCCTTATATTTGTAGTGTATCTCAGAGCGATGGAAATATTTCATTGTGTTAATTTATTTCAACAGGAGAGAGGATTGGTTCCATTTGGGGGCCCTTTTTACTAAATTGCGTTAAAAATATTAGCTGGAGTAATGCGCTCCAAAAAATTTAAATTTAAAATTAAATTTATCTTAGCCGTAAATGAGAGATTTTGAAAGTTGATCAATTTGTTTTGCTTATTGTGATCTTTTATCGACTTCACTGTCAGACGTAAAACAATCGCAAAAATATATGTTTGGCACCGAAGGAATCATTAGCGTGCTTCATCCGAACCCTAAAGTGATGTTTGGTTTTCTCCCATATATTAGATTGATACAGATTCTTTCGTGCAGATTAGCTTCTAATGGAACTTTTCTTTTTGAGTACACAGATTGTCAATGGACATTTTGGCGACTTGCAGGAATTCCACGTAAAAGCGGACACATATTGTCAAAATTAAACTCCGCTCAAGCAAAAAGATTTTTAGTCATGGTAAAGGCCTGATAGCCGATTTATTGGAATACACTATAGTTTTATCGTCATTGGTACATTGTCTATGTGACTGGAAAGACGGACTAGTTTTTTTAACTTTCCTTCATGCTTTTTAGTCACCTTTATAACTATAAGGATAAATCCCTTCGAGTCATTACAAAGTATAGACTCATAGACAATCGGAATTCATGAAAATATCTTAATTTTAGCAGCTCGTGTCACTTTTAATCGGCCAAAATAAGTTTTCTTATCCCCCAAAAAGCGTATATGCAGATATCCGCATACGAGGAGGGAATTTTAGAGTGAAGCACAATATCGATAAACTGAATAACGACTTACGATGAAAGCCACTGTGGGAAAAACATACTTAAAAATCTTAGATCTAACCTTGATCTGAAATATTCCCTTTGTGGCCCATCTTATGTTCCCTAATAGAACATATGTCAGTATTACAAGCAGGGGTGACATAGTTAAATGTTATTTGTTTTACGCCACACGTAAGACGATTTGTGTCTAGAGGGTCGCCATCGATCAACAGAATCCCCCCCCCCCCCCCCCAAACAGCAACTGCAAGGCAACTGAGGGTTAGAATCCAAACCTCCGTCGTCAAGTAACGACTGGGGCATCGATGGTCCAGTGGGTTACAGTGATGGTCCCTCACTCCCACACAGGCCTTCCATCGATGCAGCGCTGGTTCAAATCACACTCAGACCAAATAAAAATTTAAAAATTTCTGAGTGAATTTTTACTTGATCGCCGTATGTGGAAGAGTTGCCAGCTACTCGCCGAAGGTTGTGATTACCGATGGAATGAGGAAATCCATACAGTATGTGGCCTATACCAACCGAAAACGTGTTCGAAAAGTAAACAAAATTTGAATAACCGGGTCGACAGTTCTAAGCCAAAGTTAGTTCAAAACAATACTTTATCTTACTTTCTCGAGACTAGAAGCACCAAAAACTTCTGAATTAGAGAAAAATAGCCGATAATTTCAACATTCTGTTTTTACGTAGAACTATCAACATTTTGGCAGCTTATGCCACTTTAAAGTCTTTCCCGGCTACAATATGATGGCCGGCACATTTATATATTTTAGCCAGAGAGATCCGGCATTTCCATCTGGAATACAGTTAATAAGACCATGCTTCAAATGATAAAATAACAATAAAGAAAATGTATTTTTAGGTATACCGGCATGCTGATGTACTTTTTAAAACACCCTTTATGTTGATAAAAATTAACCGTGAGCATGGTAAACATACCACCAAAAACATTTGACATGAATACATTTTATCTATGCCAAAAGATCTTATTGAATCTCCTAATTTCATAAAATAATATGTCAAGTGAAATAGCTGTGTTTGCCTGCGGCGGTTGATGAAGAGGCGCGTGATGGTGTGTGACTGTCTGTGACAGGTATAACATACACCCTTACCTTCTCTGCTCACTGAAGCAAGCGGAAGAAAATGATGGGAAGATATATACATCGTTAGAATGACGGATATAGACCACAATGTGAGACAACAGACGGCCACAACAGTTTACTTTTTTTACAAAAGATTGCAGGTTAATTACAAGACAGGTTGATTTACCTGGTTGGCTTCCCCAGGTAAACTGTATACGTGTGTAGGCATATTACAAGGTTAATTAGACCAGGTAAAAATTACGTCAAGCTTTGTTTAAACTTACCCAGTCTTCCTCGTTCAAAAACGCATCAACAGACTGTGTATGTGCTGGTAACTGTGGGTGGATATATGAATTGTACGGAACGATGTTGACCATGCGGGTGGTTCTATACCTTGCCAGTTCCCTGTTCCTCAGTCGGTGCGCACTCGGAGAAGTGTTCTCCTCCACCGCCCGTCTCCAGACTCTGTACGAATCCTCGGATAGGGTGGAGGAATTGTTAGAGGATTACATTGAACATGAGGAAGAGAGATTATCTAACATTAGAGGGTGAGTTATAACTCGGATTGTTCAGCTCAAATGTTGGTGTCAATTATTTGCCATTATGTTAATTCAAGTCTTCCGTCGTATAGAGTTCATGTTGTTGTTAACTGCTTGTCATTATATTCCTTGGGTCTTTTACGGCTTTATAGTTCAAGTTGTTTTGTCAATTGTTTGCCATTAGACTGATTTCATTACTGGTATAATGACTTAGCATTCCAGACCAAACGAACATAATTTTAGACGACTCAATACTAATTAAAACGTATAAAACTTCGCCGAAAACAAAACGTTGCAAGGTATGTATGCAACGTTGATATTATGAACGTTTTGTACACGTGACTCGTAATTTTGGTCATCGTTGAAAGTGGCATGAGCTGCCAAAATTCACATTTTTTTTCATAATTGCTGATCGTCACGACAGTAAGAGGCTTTGACGGCCATCAACAAACTTAATGATTGGCGTTAGAATGAGGAAAATCCATACAGAATGTGGCCTATACGAACCGGAATATTGTTCGAAAAGTAATAAAATCTAAATAACCGGGACGACCATTCGTTCATTCTAAGCCACAGCTAGTTCAAAACAATACTTCATCGTGCATTCTCGAGACTAGAAACACTAAAAAGCTTCTGAGCTTCTTGAGAAAAATAGCCGATCATTTCAACATTCTGTTTCAACGTCAAAATATCAACATTTTGGCAGCTCATGCCACTTTAAGCAATTGACTGTAAGACTAACCTCCATGGAAACACAAGCTTTGTAAAACTACTTTGCACGTTGCCTGTGTATTAAAATTTTGAGGAAAGGGTATCAGTAAAACGTCCGTTCACCTATGGCAAGCCGTTTCGGCCTATTTAACATATCTTGAATTCATTTCCACATATGTGTAATTCAATTCCCGATATGTACATATCAAGAATTGAATTCCACATATGTTCAATTCATTTGCACATATGTGCAATTCAATTCCATATATCTGAAATAGCACTAACTTCTTGATATGTGGGTTGTGTATTTAACATATGTGGAATTCGTTTCCACATATCTGAAATTCTATTTAACATATCTTGAAAGGCCCTTACATTCAACATATGTGCAATTCAATTCCACAGGGGATAATTTCTTTACTAAAACAACCCGGCGAATGTAGGGCACATATCACAAAAAGAATTGCAGATATCTTAAATAGACGTGTATTCAAGATATGTTGAATTCATTTCCACATATCTGGAAATGAATTCTATATATCTGAAATGTCAATTATTGATATGTGCTGCACAGGATTATTTCCAGATATCTTAAAATGATTTTCAAATATGTGCAATTCATTTGCAAATGAATTGCACATATGTTGAATTCAATTCCCGATATGTACATATCAGGAAATGAATTCAAGATATGTAGAATTGAATTGCACATATGTGGAAATGAATTTAAGATATGTTAAATAGGCCGAAACGGCTTGCCATATTCACCGGTTAATGAGTTCCGTAATAGGCCATGCGTAAAATGTGCTTATGGGCGTTTGTGGGAAAAAGACAACAAACAAAAACAGGTTTCGGCAGAATAGAACAATGGTCTCGTAAGAGTGTCTTTACTTTTTCGGGAAGTAATCTGAGAAATGCAGATGAATGATTTGGTTTGAAAGACACAAAACGTCACTTTTTTCGTCAATGTCTGACATTCTATAGGTTACATAATACAGTTTCATTTCCCATTTGCGGTAATGTTAACGGTAATTTTTTTCCTGATCAATCAGTGTCGGTCATTCTTATTCAGAAACGGAGATTTTTTGAAGATACCAACTTTTACATCCAACTGCAAGTGACGTTTCCGTTTAAGTGTTGGGATCTCAAGTAAATGTCGCTTTGGAAAAAAGTTAAGAAATTGTTATCTGTCAAAAATTGAAGATAGACTTCCGTCTTTCATAAGATCCACCTTCTAAATGTCATCAGATACATGTATCCGCGATGCTTCATCGCATAGTTTCGATAAGGCATATGGTTCAAATCAGAGCTTGGTCTTCCTTCATTAAATCAATCATCAAACGGAATCGCGGTGAATAATGGGACATTTTACTGATGTGAGCTAACCAGTATGCAGATGTAGTTTGACTGGATATATCGGGTTTAACAAGGGCATTATTTACAATACAAATAATATATCACAAATGGCTGGAAATATAACACAACAGTTAAGACAAATACACAAAAAGCTATTCTGTCTTGAGATTTTGATACTAAACCACTCCGCCACATTCTCAAAGTCCGCCATATTGTATTGGCAAGTATGTAAGAACGTGTGTTCAATATACACTCCATATACCTTTCAAAGAACAAAACCCTTAACATTAAAGAGTACATTGCCTGATATTGGAATTTCATCATCTAATCGATCAAACCGGCTGGCCCAAAATCGGTTTCTGTAGAGTATAGTGCCTGATATTGGAATTTCATCATCTAAGCGATCAAACCGGCTGGTCCAAAATCGGTTTCTGCAGAGCAAAGTGCCTGATATTGGAATTTCATCATCTAACCGATCAAACCGACTGGTCCAAAATCGGTTTTTGCAGAGTATAGTGCCTGATATTGGAATTTCATCATCTAATCGATCAAAGCGGCTGGTCCAAAATCGGTTTATGCAGAGTATAATGCCTGCTATTGGAATTTCATCATCTAATCGATCAAACCGGCTGGTCCAAAATCGGTTTCTGAAGAGTATATTGCCTGATATTGGAATTCCATCATCTAATCGATCAAACCGGCTGGCCCAAAATCGGTTTCTGCAGAGTATAATGCCTGATATTGGAATTTCATCATCTAATCGATCAAACCGGCTGGTCCAAAATCGGTTTCTGCAGAGTATAATGCCTGATATTGGAATTTCATCATCTAATCGATCAAACCGGCTGGCCCAAAATCGGTTTCTGCAGAGTATAATGCCTGATATTGGAATTTCGTCATCTAATCGATCAAACCGGCTGGTCCAAAATCGGTTTCTGCAGAGTATAATGCCTGATATTGGAATTTCATCATCTAATCGATCAAACCGGCTGGTCCAAAATCGGTTTCTGAAGAGTATAATGCCTGATATTGGAATTTCATCATCTAATCGATCAAACTGATTGGCCCAAAATCGGTTTCTGCAGAGTATAGTGCCTGATATTGGAATTTCATCATCCAATCTATCAAACCGGCTGGTCCAAAATCGGTTTCTGAAGAGTAGCCTACAATGCCTGATATTGGAATTTCATCATCTAATCTATCAAACCGACTGGTCCAATATCCGTTTCTGTTGGCATATTTAACCTGAAAGTCTCTATTCCTTTTAGATTTTTCTTAGATAAAAATCAAGATTATGAGATTGGATGACTTGTAGATGTTTCACCTATAAGGTGGCGTTGTCAGGATCTGTGGGGAAGATAGCCGGGATCTTTGCCCGGACGAAACCCCCGACTTTCGGCAACTCTTCCACGTAAGGAAGATTTTGAGAGCAGCTAGATTTGTTTCAGTTCAGTGGAATTCAGTCCTCTAATAAAGTACAGAGGACATGTTGATTATTTTTCTTAATTATTGCTTTATTCTGTTAATAATCCTTTTCTCGTCTGCCAGCTACTTGCTTTTATTCTTTACAAAAATTGCACGGTCCGCTGATTTTCGTCACTCTGTTTCAATTGTCTCCTTACCACTGCCTTGAAGATAAACTTTCCTCCGCACTAGTCACTTCAGTATGACCTCTATATCAGTAAATGATTGTAACAAATATTTTCTCATGATAATAATTGGCATTTACAGTAATGATATTGAGTCAATTTTTTACACATAATCATGTGTATTGTTAAGTCGAGTAGATGAAACATTGTGCATGTATCAGTTAAAAGCTCTAATCGACCGTGATAATACCTTTTTAGGATAGAGGATGAATTTACTGTGCTTAGTCGAGCGGAGAAATTACATTTATTATCTAATGTTGCAGGTTATCATTTTGATATGTTGCCATGTTATAAATATAGCTTACCCGAGGTCTTGCAATGCAACGTACATTCTGTGTTAAAACCCTGTTATACCTACATAGACGATGCAGTTTAGGTCTATGTTAAATGAACATCCTAAAATTAATATTTTTGTCCGATATTAACACAAATACATGTTGTCATTTTTGCTACATTGTACAACGACTTGAACCGATAGCTTTCTCCCAAGGGTGGGATGATTGGGTGCACTTCTTTTTATCGGTATCTGTATAGTATATTGCTCCTATTGACGCATAGATCTATGTTAAATGAACATCCTAAAATTAATATTTTTTGTCCGATATTAATACAAATACATGATGTCATCTTGCTACATTGTACAACGAATTGAACCGATAGCTTTCTCCCAAGGGTGGGAGGATGGGGTGCACTCCTTTTTATCTTTATCTGATTGTCTTTCAAATAATTGATATCCAGCTCGTGAAAGGACTACTATTCCTAGCCTTTCTCATGTTATTATAGCTACTTCCTCGCACACTGTGAGAAAATATTCTCCGCTATCACAATAAAAACTTCTATTTTTAACCAACCCTGAGACTTTCTATTATATCATTTTGTGAGATTTTGTTTTATCGTTATACTTGATTACACCTTTGACAAAACCTGTGAGGTCGAGGTCACAGTAAAGGTTAATTCATGTCGGTAGTCGCTAGAACAGACGATTACAAACAACCTCTTACCTCAAGGGATTCAAGTATGTAAGGTCGTTCAACTTTGACATTACATTATCGTTAGCCATACGAAAGGTTCATACAGAAGTGTGTTTTATCAAGTTTTAAGACAAAATTTAAGATGGCTTCACGGGAACACCCGCACAGTAGTCTACCATTACACGGGCGCAGTTGCCATAACGTAAAACCTTGAGCAATTTGCGGTACTTAGCCCGATATTTTGCTCGAAATGTAGAGCATATCGCACAAAATTATATATTTCATTCTCGGATACCCAGGGTTAAATTCTCAACAAGTAAAGTAAGCGTATATATTTATTAACTCTAAGACGCAAAGACAATTCTTGACTAAAATAATCATGGAAACAAGTTTATATTTGTGTTGAAAGGCGGGGGTATGTCACGGAGGCATTTATACTCAATCATAGGTTGCTGTAATAACTACAATCAATGAAATTCCATTAGGTTGTAAATTATATACATGTTCAGACCAGTCAGACTTAAATCCAGACTAAAATGCTGATTTATCTGCACCGATCTTACTAACATCCAGGCTAAAATGCCGATTTATCTGTACCGATCTTACTAACATCCAGGCTAAAATGCTGATTTATCTGTACCGATCTTACTAACATCCAGGCTAAAATGCTAATTTATCTGTACCGATCTTACTCAAATCTAGACTTAAATGCCGATTTATCTGTACCGATCTTAATAAAATCCAGACTAAAATGCCGATTTATCTGTGCCGATCTTACTAACATCCAGGCTAAAATGCTGATTTATCTGTACCGATCTTACTAACATCCAGGCTAAAATGCTGATTTATCTGTACCAATCTTAATCAAATCTAGACTAAAATGCTGATTTATCTGTACCGATCTTACTAAAATCCAGACTAAAATGCCGATTTATCTGTACCGATCTTCCAGAAAATCCTCAGAACGCATCTCCGGCCGTCTAGAGCCTCAGAGCTTCCGGGGCCTAGGCGGCACCTGGACCCTCGCCTGTTGGGCTGTGATATTTGTGTTTACCAGTTTTTTATCTATCAAGCGATGTTTTTTTTTTAGCTGAATAAGTAATGCCAATGCCTCTGAGCTTCCGGTGCCTTAGCGGTCCCCGGACCACCGCTTCTTGAACTGGGGTCAAGTGCCGATATTAGACATTTCTTAACTGAATGTAGTTATAAAAACAAGAAAGCAAATCATCATTTTTATTTCCAGAAAATCCCCAGAACGCATCTCCGGCCGTCTAGCGCCTCAGAGCTTCCGGGGCCTAGGTGGCCCCTGGACCCTCGCCAGTTGGGCTGTGATAGTTGGCCCCCCCAAACGCAATTATGCTCCGCGGTCCCTGCTGTACCGATCTTACCAGTCTAACTGAAGCCTAGATGTTCATTGAACATCCTTACTAGTCATATTGCGATCTTACTAGCTTCAAGGAACACAATCTCGACTGAAATGAGGATGTGTCTGCATTGCTATGACCCTATAGTTTTAATTTGAAGGTTAAACTCAGATATTGTTCTATTTGTTTAAGAGAATTTTCACATATCACCTGTACATCAAAATGTCAACAAACAAACGACAAGCACAATGAGGAATATATGCCACATTTCCAAGCACTTACCAATCGTTTGTTCTCTTCAATATGTCCAAAATATAATGTTTTATTCTACGCTATATTTGAAGATGTTTTAGATATATATGCTATAACATGAACAAAGGTGTGAACAATGTCAAGTTACCGCCTTAGTGTACGGAATGCAATCAGTTGTGTACCAAACATGGGTTGAAATAATTTTATGCGGAGTCGAGTGAGTCGATCATGCCAATGAGTTCATCACTGTGATCATGCTACTTTACATGTTTGTCAAGAAATCCGTGCGTGATTTGGTATCTAGTTCGTGTTTTATTTAGTCATCACGTCAATGTTACTTTATAGTTATTTTTAAACTTATGCTGTAAAAATGTTTATAGATTGATTGATTGGTGTTTACTCCGTAATCAAGATTATTTCCTTTATATGTGTCATTGCCAGGTTTAGTGTGGGCGGAAATCGGGCTCTTTGTCCGGAGGAAACCCCCGACCTTCGACGAGCTACTCGTCCACATACGGTGAACGAGTGAAATTTCCATTTGAGTGGGATTCAAAACTGCGCCTCATCGATTGAAAGCCTATATCGACTGAGGGCCAATCGTTCTAACCGACTGAGCCAACGATGCCACCCTAGAAATGTTTATAGTATAGCGATATGCGAAAAAATGAGTGGTTTTACTTGTAGTAAACTCGTTGGCGTTCTTAACAGATATCGGGGAGGCTACGGCAGCGAGTTTGTTTCGATTAGTCAGACAACTGGTTAATAAAAATCAAATCATTATTATATAGGCAATGCACTACTAAATATGCTTGCAGGACGGACAGCAACAAGTTTTTTTTTAAGACTACAAGCAGATAGCGGTCACCTTATTTAGGAAAACAAATGTGTGTGATATTTGTTAAGATCTGATATTAAAGTGGCATGAGCTGCCAAAATCCACACTTTATTCATAATTTCTGATCGTCACGACAGTAAAAGGCTTTGAAGGGCATCGAAAAACTAAATGATTGGCGATGGAATGAGGAAAATCCATACAGCATGTGGCCTGTACGAACCGAAAACGTGTTCGAAATGTAAACACAATTTAAATAACCGGGACGACCATCCATTCATTCTAAGTTCAAAACAATACTTTATCTTACATTTTCGAGACTAGAAGCACTAAAAAGCTTTTGAGTTATACGTCTTGAGAAAAATAGCCAATAATTTCAACATTCTGTTTTAACGTCAAAATATCAACATTTTGGCAGCTCATGTCCCTTTAACCGATGTTTTCCTGAAATTTATTTTTCACAAACTCAGTTTGCTTCTTACTTAAATAGTTGTATTGCTTGTTGTTTTGTCTGCGAGGTATCTATATTGAACTTCTTACAATTCGCTTCTACTTATGATGGAGGCCATTTGTAGGCCCTATGTGATCCAATTTGCTTGCATGTACAGTATGAATGTTAGTTCGTTCGTCCAATGGATTTTTATAATTTAACCATGGAACAGTTTCTGTGTTCCAAGACTTTTGAGAGAAATATATCTTTCCCCTCTCAAACATAAGGTCTATTTGCCTTATGCATTTATAGTATTTTACAAATATTTTCTCGTTTTTTCTCTCAGTATTATGAAAGAGATCCAGTTAATGACGAAGAACAAAACCACTTCGGACGGGGTGCCGTTTGTAGAACATCCACTCGGGGCATTCCATTTAATCAAAAGATATTCCCAAATAACAGACTGGTTGCAGAAGTGCACATACAACGGAGAAGGTATAGGCCTACTGCTTATCAAATTATTCAGCTACATCTATATTTCTTGTTCTGTCTTGGATTTGTGTAAAAGTAGAGAAACGCGTACGTCACCAACCATGCGATATTTTATTTCGTATGTTTTTGAACACGTCAATTTAGTAAAACCAGGAAAAAATGAGCCTATCCGTTAGTGTGAAACGGGTCTAGATTCTGACCTTTCAGTATATGCAAGTTCAGTATTAGTTTTTGTATTCAATGTATTCAATGTATTCAAATATCCCATAATAACTACTCATCACGTGACATTTATGAATTGTTTTAACAGTTTTACAGTGGCAAATGGAAAGTGAGGGCTTAGGGCTGCCTAATACAGACGATTACGTTGGTTCGGCTTCAGCACTGTCCAGACTCCAACGAATCTATAAACTATCCAAAGATGAGTTACTAGGAGGTTCTGTAGCAGGGCGATTTATAGAACCTTTATCAATACGAGATACTAATGCCATAGCAAATAATGCCATGGAAATGAACTTTTTTGGACAAGCCACAGAATGGTATGACGTAGCGTTGAGAGAAGAGGACCCGGATCCTGCCGTCACACACGAGGAGCGCCGTCAATCAGCCCTCGGTCTAATTAACATATATCTTCAGGTATCGTAAAATTAGAAGCTTAGAAACTTATTTTGAGAGTGGGTTTGCGTTGATCTCAAAAAGCACAGTTTTTGGGCTGTATACATAGAATTGCCTTTTGCAAATGAAGTTATAACATTCTTTGGCTTAAAATTGAAAGCGCAACTCATATGAAATTGTATACATCGTAGGTGATTCAAACAGATAAACAGTCATATAGGCGAATTAACGCTGATTGATGCATTCCTTCCTTTTATACGTCCACTAACGTAACGTTGAGTTCTATAGCAAAGATTTCATATTCAGCATTCTTGTTTTGAATAGACATGTATTTTCATCTAATTTAACTCCTGAAGTCCAAGCCGATAAATTACTGTTTAAAGGGGAAAACTGTTTATTTCATTTTGAAAAAATAGATAGTTCGTGTTTGCCAAAGCCACAAAACAAGATCTCATTTTAAACAACAAATGTAGTTTTGGGGTCAAAGAGGTTCTCTCGTGGACCTAATGGTTTCCTGGGTCATGAATTTGCCCTTATCTCTTCAGATCAAAGGAATTATTGCTGTAGAAAAATTTCCAAATTCAAGTCTAAATACAATCAGTAGACATTTTAAAGAAACGTTTTGTCATGACATATGCAAAATTGCCCTGGGATATTTACCAGTTTAAAAACTATTCAGCTATCATTAAAACCTTTGGTGATTTAGTGAGTGTAAATAGAGACCCTTTAGATAAACTATGTTATTACCAAAACATCTAACATGTGTCATTTTCTCTTATTGCCTTGTCATTTGTAAATTGTGTATTGCATACTCTTGCGATGTCGATATACGTTCTGGACGAGCAATCAAAGAATTAAGATGCTTTGCACAGTGTTCTTACGAGATAATAGATCATGATTTAGACAGTATTGTGGTTGTAAGAAATGTTTGAAACTCTCTTTAAACGTGGGTTCCATACTAATGATAAAAAATTAAGACATCACCACGTAGTAAGTTGTTTTGAACAACACGAGCTTTCGACACCTGTACCGGTGTCTTCAGTTACACTTGACGAAGACATCGGTACAGGTGTCGAAAGCTCGTGTTGTTCAAAACAACTTAATACGGGGTGATGCCTTAATTTTTTATCGTTAGTATTGTGGTTATTGTTGTGGAGGAAAGACACAGAATGTCAATTGTGTATTGTACGGTTAAAACAAACGACATCACGTTACTGGTGATATGACTGATACATTGGGAAGCAGCTTCGATTCCAATGCATCGTCCAAAACACGAGGAAGAATTTCTATTATTTTTTATTGTGGAAGTGTTACCCAAACATAATGAGTGTACTTTTACTTTCACTTTCTAAATTAAAGTGACATGAGCTGCCAAAATTCAAACATTTTTCTAATTTCTGATCGTTACGACACTAAGACGCTTTGAAGGCCATCGAAAAACTAAATGATCGGCGTTGGAATGAGGAAGATCCATACAGTATGTGGCTTGTACGAACCGAAATAGTGTTCGAAAAGTAAGCAAAATTCAAATAACCGGGACGACATTCTAAGCCAAAGTTAGTTCAAAACAATACTTCATCGTACATTCTCGAGACTAGAAGCACTAACAAGTTTCTGAATTTAACGTCTTGAGAAAAATAGCCGATAATTTCAACATACTGTTTCAACGTCAAAATATCTATTTTGGCTGCTCATGCCACTTTAAACAAGCCACTACAACCGTTGAATATCTAGACCAATCAGATTGACTAGCTGCTAAATGTTATACCAAACATCCTTTGTGCATCAAGTAACTATTGGGTATCGGCCAGCTAACGTTAATTGCCATGTTTTCTAAATTCTAATCACCAAAATCCCGCAGAAGCCAGTATGCCCATGGATGCTTGGTGGATACAAACAATGAAAGGATCACTTATTTTAACAATCACAATTATAGAAGGATTTGTTTCTGATTTAACACACGAATTATCTATTTTTATCTCTTTTCAGCACAATGATCTTGAACACGCTGAGATATTTGCTAACTGGTCCAAAACTACATGTACGTATCTACCATCTTCATTTCATGGATTTATCTTTGCGTAACATTTTATAAATAGATTAAAATCAGCTTTAATAGATTTCACACATGTCACATTGTATGTTATATTTTATCAATAGTCAATCTGACTAAATCCATAGATGTTTATTGATGTGATATTCATGTGATATTCACTGGACATCCCGACTTTAGTCAGATTGTTCAACATTCAACAAGCACAGTTCTTTCGGTTATAAATAATCATTATTTTCTTTTACGCTCTTTCTGCTAAATTGTATGATGTTATAAGTGGTTCAATTTTATTTCCAATGTTTTCCGTATCATTTTGTCCTCTCGGTTGAATTGAGTTTCTGAACGATAGTTTTGTGTTTTTTTAGCCGGTTTACCGTTAAATTTTTGCGTTCGACTGTGTTGCAGTTGCAGCCGACTACAAACAACCCCATCTACACAAGATATTCTAATTGCAATGGGGATACAACGTTACTCAATTTGTTAATTAAAAAACAATTACTCTAAGTCTTTTGACTCTTGATCTACTTCTTTTTAAAATACACCCTCTCTCAAATAAATGCATAAATACAACAGGGGTTTTCAATATTGTTTCGGTTACAGCATATGTATTTCAAATAAGTATACTGTAGGTAAACAGTAAATACGGATCTCTATTTTTCTAACACAGGTACAAAACACCAGAAACGTCTTTATTTGCATAATATGTAGAATTTGGCAAAAATTAACATAAATTTGAATGTGAAACAATAGGTTTCAGAAAGGACCGGACCCTGTTTCACAAAGCGGGGTAGCGTAAGTTTCCACGTAACTGGCATAGCAACCCATACTGTAGAAATACGTTAGTATGAAAGTTACGCAAAAAAATACATCTACGCCGCTTTGTGAAACAGGCCCCTGGTCTGGAGAGCGTGACTGAGCCAGAGAAACAAAGGTTGGCTACACAGTCGATCAGAACTCCATGTCATGCTCATACGATACTAAGGAAAATTCAGAAATGGGGTGTCATCAATCCTCAAAAGACTATTTAAGCTGTTACTTCGAGTGAAGCTCTCCCCTGATAAACTTAATCTTTTCAGACATTTAAAGGAAGCATCAGGAACATATAATTATAATATCATAAGCATTAGTTTCAACCTACGTCCTGAATACCGCCATCTTGAACATTTTCCTTGTTTACTGTTGAAAGCAGCATGAGTTTTGATTGAATCTGTTTAGGTCACATACGTTACCAATCGTATTCTCGCGAGATCTACTTTAGACGTGGTTAAGAGAATCTGGCCTTTAGGACTAGGGTAACTTCTAATTTTAGATTGATACGTTACCTTAAATTGAATATTTGGACACTCTTTGACGAGCTTACTCAATAAATAAGTCTTGTCTGCACGAGCTTGGACAGTAATGAAGACATTATGTACCGTACACCAATTACAAGCCTTCGTGTTTGAGAACAGATCATTTTCCATCCAGTATGATGTGTCTATTTCTTTGGAATGCAAATTTGTGATGTTGAAGTTTCATCCAATCAAAAATTCCCTTACATTTTGTGTTGCAGACCCATCCGATGAGGCAGTGAATGAAATATACAACGAGGTTCTGAAGAGAAAATCTCAACTTGCGACGAACAGTTCGGAACTCCCTCCGCCAGTTGTCCCAGCCAATATAGATGAGAATTATGCCGCCCTCTGTCGGGGAGAGGTGGATTGGGTATGAACCTTTTAATTGTTGTCGGAACTGAGGGACTTTGTTGGCGCGTAAATCACGTATTGAAGGCAAAAGATACCAACAAAACATGGAACGTCCTTGTCCTTAAGTATAAAAACAACTTTTCTGGTAGCTCAACTGATCCAGTTGGTTTGACATGGAGTCTCTATCTAGTCTAGGCCGCAATTTGTTGAGTGGATTGAAGTTATTCTGATACCCAGAATATTAGCTTCTGCAATACAAGTATTAATTAGACGACAAAGGGTGCATCAGAATTACTTCAATTCGCTTAAAATATTGCAGGTCACAGTATATATGGCATCATAACAATTAATTCGCTTAACATATTGCAGGCTACATAGGCCTACAGTGTATATGGCATCGTAGCAGTTTATGGACCTTTCTTTCTATAATAAGAGAACTCTTAATAGATACAAAAATAAAGCATGGTGGTTATAAGTAGGTCAGTGGCGATGGCCCCCATGGAAGAGACTCCATATAAGATAGAATAGCTTCATTAAAGGATAAATTACAAGTTTAAGGTAATACCTCCTATTTTGTAATCGATTCTATACGAGCACTCCGGAAATTAATTGGCTGAGTGTCGTGACGCCATGACATTGATTTCTGATACCAATCTAAAATTAGAAGTTACCCTAGTCCTAAAGGCCAGATTATCTTAGCCATGTCTAAAGGAGATCTCGCTAGAATACGATTGCTCTGATATGTACATTCTCAATGATGCTTTACCGTAAACTTTTTGTTTTGTATCAACATTATTTTCTTAAATAGTAAAACACATCTAGTTAATTTACAAGTACAAATCACCTTTAGGTTCAGAAAGAACTAGTCTCGAAATTTAGGTCATTTAGGTTGATTAGCAAAGTATAAGTAAATCTTGCTTCTGTTTTTCCACAACTTATATAGTTTTCAACTGAAGACATAAGGTGATGAACTGTTTCAGAATAACGCATATTTATCAAGAGGATATTGTCGTGTGAATCCAGGTTTTGTACCATACAGACCTATCAAACAAGAAATCTTGAGTATGGACCCGTTTGTCTCACTTTTCTACGATGTATTGACAGAGAGAGAAGGCGAGTCCTTCAGAGAACATGCCAAGGAAAACGTGAGTGATGTTGTTTTATTTTGATTGGGGTTGGACTGGTATTTTAAAGGGGCATGAACTGCCAAAATGTTGATATTTTCACGTTGAAACAGAATGTTGAAATTATTGGCTATTTTTCTCAATACGTATAATTCAGAAGCTTTTTAGTGCTTCTAGTCTCGAGATTGAACCAACTCTGGTTTAGAATGAATGAATTGTCGTCCCGATTATTTAAATTTTGTTCACTTTTCGAACACAATTTCGGTTCGTACAGGGCACATACTGTATAGATTTTCCTCATTCCAATGCCAATCTTTTCGTTTTTCGATGGCCTTCAAAGCCTTTTACTGTCGCGGCGATCAGAAATTATGAAAAAAGTGTGAATTTTGGCAACTCATGCCACTTTGTGATTTAGATGCCCAACTTCTGTAAACCGCTCAGATTACAGAGGTCAATCCGAATATGAAAGGCAAATGCTTTGTGATAAAGCTCAAAAATAAAAGGTAAATAAATGAAAAAAGTTGATCATACTTTTACATCCTAATGGAATGTCTATTTTCAGATGTATCGAGCACAGGTTGGAGACAATGCCAATTCAGTTGTGTCCGATGTTCGAGTCGGACAATTGTAAGTCAATATTCTTTCTTCTTCAATTATATAGGATTATTATGTAAGCTTACTTTCATTTCAAATTAATAATGTCTTAATGTTATGAACCTAAAAGCTGTATCAGATGCATTCTATCTTATCAAATGTAAGACAGAGGCGCTGTTGTTGTTTTGTTTTTTGTTATACAATCCATATGCAATATACACGAAATATCTACATGAAAGAAGGGATATTCTTTGTACTTTTCGTAGATAGAAGAAACAATTCATGTTTTCCAAAGTTTAAAAGTGTCAACATCATTTTGTATTTTTAATTTGAAATGGAAGATTTGATTTGTAATTAAGGTACCTGCAATGTCAACAGACCAGGGGCTCGTTTCACAAAGCAGTCGCATCGCAAAGGAAGCCTAGTTGCCATTGGATACCAAAGTGAAGAGATACGACGTCATTGCAATTGCGATTCATCGCACTTTGCGAAGGCTTCGCGAAACGGCCCCCTGGAATCAAGGCATGTGTAAAAGCGCCTTAAATTGTTTAAAAGGCAATGAGGTCGACTCGTCCAAACGAGCTTACATGCAGTAGACCTAATCCTTTTCTAAGAAATTCAGACCAATAAGGATTTGGTTTGATGGACACAACAAAGCCTGTCGTTTAATTTTAGGGGAATAAACTAAGAACAAAAAGACCAGGCTCTGAAATGTGTGTGATCAAACATGTTTACCCGATGTATATGATTCTGGTCGATCGGTTGCTTGTCGGACTTCAGTTTAACGTACGCTTCCACTATATTATTTAAACATTACTGGGCGAATTTAATTTGCACAATGTTTAGTTTTAGGGATTTTACTTAATGCAAATTGCAATTTTCGGCAGCTTATGCCACTTTGATTACTAGCAGGCCTACTTCAGGATTTCGGGAGCCGGCTCATCACGTGTCTTAACCACGGAGCCCTATCAGTGCCTTCAGTGGAATTTTGGCATTTCTAGTGGATTTTTTTTTCGTCTTTAACAAAATTGTACACAAGTGGAAACTTGGTTTTCAGACGAGAGATTCTGTATTCAGTGGAAAATCAAGATTGTATGGTAAACATCATACCTTTATAGGTAAAACGTTTTGCAGAAAAATTCGAAACCCGCATGCAAACTGTCAAATCACAAGGAAAACATTTCCTCCGCGGTGAAAATCTTTACATCCCGGAAAAAAGGTTTTCACCGCGGTGGAAGTGTTTGCACTGCGGAGAAGGGTGGAAACCTTTTTCTCAGCGTTGACAACCTTTTCTCCGCGGTGGAAATGTTTTCGTTGTATTTGACAGTTTGCATGCGGGTTTCGAATTTTTCTGCAAAACGTTACAGTTAGGCAGATATTTCTTATGATACAACCTTGATTTTCTGTAACATATATACCCAGAACAACGTGACTGCAGGGGTAAAATTCCGATAACGGCCCCAAAACACCAGAAATATGAAAATTCTACTCATGGCACTAATAGGCCTCCGTAGTTAACCTAGTCAACATTCTACAAGATAGTTGAATATTTAGACTCTCCCTAAAGTCTATAACTGATCTATCTAAACGGTAGTCAAAGAATACAGTAACAAAGAAACTAGTCCGGAATATGTTGAGTGGATTGAAGGATAAATTCTGATACGCCCGCACGGGCTTCTTCAATACTAAGCCCGTGCGGGCGTATCAGAATTTATTCTTCAATCCACTCAACATTTTGCGGACTACAGAAAACCTACATTTTCATTTGAAGGACTTGGTTAAATGACTCACTACCGTGGGTTCAGAAGATCTCAAACCGAGTGATGGAGTTGACGGGACTGGATGTGACTTACAGGGAGATCAAATCATCATCGGAAGCTTTCCAGGTAAACTTTGTTCAATGTGGGGATTCAGGGGTAAATCTACAGTCGGAACTCCCTTCGGCTATCTTCACTCGCAAACGGCCGACTTTGACACGCACGTAAATCCCCGAAGTTATCAGACTGAGTAAATCTATAATATTATTTAGAAGGTTGAATGTCTTATCTGAGAGCTATTGGCTGTCTCTTGGCGAATACTTATTTCCCACGCCCACTGACATTTGACCTTTTGGATTAGAATAAATTTTGACGTCACTCGATATATTGGTCATATTGGTGGCAAACAGTTCTTATAGCATTTTAAACATGAAGAAAACACAAAAAGCTTTGTCAAATTATTCATGTTAATGATATCAAATCGAAAATTGAACCCAATGTCAAACTTTGTTACACTGAAATTAATAACAGAGAAATTCTGGAGTTTCGCGGCAAGTGTGCCTGTAAGTTAAATTAAAGGGACAATAGCACACTTTTCAACACCTGGAATGTGTATGACTATCGACGAGGGACCTCATAATGGACAGTTAGGCTCATACACACAGGCTGCTGTGACCAAAGTCAATTCTCACGCCTATATACAAACTGATCAGAGTACTTCTACTTGTTTCCTAGCATCCTGACCACAGTGTAAGGGCACGAGAATTGACTCTTACGATCTTACAATATAGTTATACCCTACATTTATTTTATCGGCCATCGTTGATATTTACTTATGACGTTATCCATGAAAGATTACAAAAACATGACCATTTAGTTCCGATCTTAATTACGTTCTCTACAAACACTTAACTGCCATTTCTCTGAATTTCGCCTTTGGAAAGCCGTCAATCAATTTGAATGCGACTAGACAGCTCGCAATACAGAATATTCCAATATTCGTAGAATGAGTTTGTTTCTAACAACATATATCCAACCGGCCCATTTACTTGCTCTAAGTTTACAGCTTTATTGACAATCTAAACAGAGAAGTTAATCTTCGCATGCGAGACTTAGTTCTGAAGCGAAGGGGAGGTAAGCATGTGGGCACGATTGCTTTATTGAGTGTATTCAACGGCATGCATTGGCGTCAACAGGCGGGGGACAGGGGGGACATGTCCCCCCCACTTTTTAAAGGGGTGGGGACATCCTATGATTTGTCCCCCCCCCCCCCCCCCCCCCACTTTTTGCGAGCGAGAAATATGACTTGAAAGCAATACTATCAAGATAGTTTTTTTCTCACCAACAAACTCACACTTAAAAATGAAATGGCTTTATCCTCTCATCAAGTAACAGTTTGTGTAGGACATTGAGCTTAAGGGAGTCGCCCAACGCAAGATTTAATCAATTTCTTTCCTGACGTCATTTACTTTCAGATTTTTTTTCTCCGTCCGCAGCTGGGGCGACCGACCTTCTTAGACTAAATTTTAAGATTTAATGTCCCCACCCGACTTTTACACATAAACCTGTTATTTCTCCCAACCCGAAGCTTTGTTTTTTGTTTGACGGATAATGTCATACGTATTCTGATTCAACAAAAACTAACTAATTGTTGAAACTGAAAGTTGAAGCAATCGCTATTTAGATATGGATTACAAAAGAACTTCTTTCCTTCTTGTATATTGTATATCACTGTATGACAATGCTGAAATCTAAATTTACAATTAGAACAGCCGAATATGAGTTTATTTTTCCCCAATAATTTTATGTTTGGTGGTGAAATAATAACAGGCATGTGCATGTTTAAACTCAAAAATCAAGTGTAAAAAGCTGAATGTTTCCAGTATTCAACTACAATGTGCATATGAAATGCATGTATCTTTTCTAATAGCATTCATTTTTCAGCAATTTTGCACAACGCGTTCACAGGCTTATTGTATATGTCTCACCGACTCGGTGACGTTAGACACCAAGGTCGGCAAAAATACGAAGTTGGTGTGTACTCGAAGTAACAAGAGCATGGATCAGTTTAATGGGGCTTTTATTGAAGATTTAAGAAAGATATTCGCGGAAATGGTACCAGAAGTACGAAGAATGTTCCCTCAGGTTGGTCCGCATTCTACTTGTTTCACCAGCAAGTTCATGCACAGCAGAACGTTCATTCAGTGCCCTCAGAAGACTGAAGACCTGGTTGAGGAGCACAATGACACAACAGCGTCTTAACCATCTTATGATTAGTCATGTGCATCGTGATAGCCTTTCAACTTTGTGTCCTCAGAGAATTGCCGAGGAGTTCATCAGAGCTGAAGAACTCCGCAGGCAGACGTTTGGCAATTTTTAACTGAAGAACTTTCTGATATCTAGTTTTTCTTCCATATTAGCGTTATTTGTGTTCTTTTGATCAAACAGGAGTAATTGCTGTATACACAAGAGTTCAATATGAAAAAGATTTTTTCATTTTTCAAAGGGATTAAAATCATTTGGGATCATAAACATTGTTTATTTTGACTTAAAAGGTTTACTTGAAAACAAATCACTCGGTAATCTGCACAAAGATACAGTTTGATGACTGAAACCATACATACGATTACATTTACAGCCAACCCGTAACATTTTCTGTAGACTTGTGGACATGTAGCCTGATTTCTGCCCGAAATACCCCCCTCTTATCTCACACACACACACGTGTAATATGTAAGTGAAACAATATCAAGCGCCGCATCAAACAAACTTTAATTTTTTCTTCTCCTTGTCAGAAAGAGAAAAAAATCGAACAAAGACAATGTAAATATGCACATAATCATGATTACAGCCAGGGAATATAGCAGGCTCCTTGTCTTGGAAACCGGGTAATGTTTTTGAATGTGTCCCCCCCCCCCCCCCCCCACCACTTATTATAACCCGTTGACGTCCCTGACGGCATGTGACTGATTTCTGCCAGCTCCTTTGGCGAATTTCAATTTACTCTAATTATTTGGTACTATCATCATCAGGGAAATTACTGAATTAGTAAATAGCCGACACTAATTGACCCGGAAAAAAGTCCGGGCCAAGGTGACAATCGAACTCACGACTTAGGGTTACCGTCCCACCGCTCTACCAACTTCATTATTTGGTTATCGTCATACGATTTGTTTTTCTATTCATATATATTTTTGACAATATACAATAAATGGGATAATCTTCATCTTTATTAAAGGTTGTGAATTATGGAATAGGCGGTCATTATGCTCCTCATTTGGATGTATTCGATGTGAGTAAACGTTCTACTATTGAAAATTGTTGTACTCGTTAAAAACGGATACATTTTTTTTAAAGATAACATGTTTAATAACTTGCTTTTTTTTTTAATATTACAGTTGTCTTAACGCAAAATTTCCCAATTATCAAACATTCAGCATTTTTTCTAAATTGTTTACGTCCCGCAATGCAGTACGGCGCATACACCGCCTTTTGTAAGTACTGCAGATTCAATCTGCCAGGTGTTCTTTATGTAGGTTGATTGATGTGTTCTTTTTAATTAAATCATTGTGATAACCAGGATACTTTGTATTAACTATAGGATATAAAAGTTGCCCAAAAAGCTGATAATTTCCCGGAAAACTTGGTTGACACGGGAGAAAGATTGGCCACATTCCTCTTCTATGTAAGTTAAGCTGGATCAGCCCCCTAACTGGGTTGGCACTTTTTTTTGTTTTTTTTTACTTTTCTTTTGTTAATTAAAAAAAAAGTATTTATTTTTCCAAACTGACTTTTTATTATGCCTAATTCCTTCTGTTTCTGTCAATTAATTTAGTGTAATAATTTATATGCTTTAATTAGAATTTCCTTCCATAGAAGAATAATATGTAACATGGATTTCTGTTTGTTTTTGTTTTCTTTTTGGTTTTGTATTAATTCTTTTTTGGATTTTGCATTCTGAATGTTGAAGGGAGATATTCAATGGTACACAGCCAGTTTACCTTTTTTTTGACTCACCTGTATTTTAAGAAAACTGAACTGGTCCGACCTTTACTGTTTTTGAAAACGAATAACCAGAATTTAAAAGTTCCTTGACTACAGGGTGGAAGTCTGTTCAAGATGGCAGCCATTTTGTATGGAAGCCGATAGAGGCCATCTCGCGATCTCGCAATCTCGCCCTTCAAAGCCTAGAGCGAGGTCGCGAGACCGCGAGATCGCGAGGCGAGAGTGCGAGACCGCGAGACTGCGAGACCTCGAGACTGCGAGATCGCGAGACTGCGAGGCCGCGAGACTGCGAGATCGCGAGGCGAGACTGCGAGATCGCAAAGCGAGACTGCGAGATCGCGAGGCGAGACCGCGAGATCGCGAGATGGTATATCTCGCAGTCTCGCCTCGCGATCTCGCAGTCTCGCCTCGCGGTCTCGCGATCTCGCGGTCTCGCGATCTCGCGATCTCGCAGTCTCGCGATCTCGCAGTCTCGCGATCTCGCAGTCTCGCGATCTCGCAGTCTCGCGATCTCGCGGTCTCGCGATCTCGCGGTCTCGGGATCTCGCAGTCTCGCGGTCTCGTGATCTCGCGGTCTCGTGATTTCGCGGTCTCGCGATCTCGCGATCTCGCAGTCTCGCGGTCTCGCGATCTCGCGGTCTCGCGATCTCGCGATCTCGCGGTCTCGTGATCTCGCAGTCTCGCAGTCTCGCGGTCTCATACTGTCGCGATCTTGTGGTCTCGCGATCTGGATTTAACATGTACTTGAAAGGGTCATTTTAGGTCTGTGTGACAATATGGCTTGAATGATGGGCACTGAAGCAGGGCTTTGCTACGCTTCTGTCATACACCGCCTATTAAGTTCTCACTGGGGACATAGGGTTAATTTTTTTTAATTCCGTACCATTAGGAGTTAAAAGTATACACTCATAGATGGTCTGTAAATAGTATATTTGCTTAATTAAATAAATACTTCTAAAAACTTTCCTTTTCTTAAAACTATCGCATTTTGATAGTTTTACAAACAGATCAATGAGAGAGGTCAATGTCTTTTTAGTGTGATGATAAAGAACAGAAATCTAGGCGTAGGCATTTGTGCATTAATATCGACAGCTCTGAGTTTGTCTGTTATTGATTTAGCTAACGGATCTGTTGGCTAAATTTATTTTACATTTTGCAGTCAGTTTTCCCAAACCTCTCGAAATATATTGTGGATTTTGTCTCGTGGAAACCGTCAGAACGTATTTCCACCCACCAATGGTATCGGAGCTTCCGGGATCGAGGCGGACCCTGGACACTCGCTTAATGTGTTTGGGATCGCCAATCTCTCCCCCCCACCCCGCCTACTCCCAGCTGTCCAAAATGTTTAGTGAGCCCTAAAGCCGTGGTCTCGCGGTCTCGCAGTCTCGCGGTCTCGCGGTCTCGCGATCTCGCAGTCTCGCGGTCTCGCGACCTCGCGGTCTCGCGGTCTCGCAGTCTCGCAGTCTCGCAGTCTCGCGGTCTCGTGGTCTCGCGGTCTCGCGATCTCGCGGTTCCATGGCTTAAGGGAGAAATCCATAATTGTTAAAACTTGACGGCTAAAGCTGAGGCCGCATAAGTTTCGAAAATTCTGACTCTTTCATAAATTCCGATTGTAAAAAGAAATTGGGCGTTTGATGTTCCCTTATAACATTAAGCTAATGACATATGAAATCGAAACTGTGTGCTTATAACGGATAAAATTCAAGTAACCGGGATGTATGGGTGTATTTTAGGTTTTTGTTTTTCTTACAAATACTACATGCACGTACATAAACATCTCCAAGATTGTAATCCACTTTTACGTTGTATTTCTTAAAATAATCACGAACAATTTGCTAATACTGTCTCAATAAAATGTTCACTTTATTGGGCAGCTCATCTCACTTTGAGAAATTAAAGGAGTTTTATTCATCAAACTGACTAGTTCTATAAAACAATGTGTAGTCGGTTTGCGTTGTAATCATACTTTGCTACACTCTGATATGCCTCAATCAGAGAAGTCGACCACCTGGCTGACATGTACATTTCATTCTCTCCCGGCTGGGTCACACGTCGGTCATTTCGGAAATGTACGGTGGCTGTTAAACGCCAGGCTTTTTTTTTCTAAATTTGTATTTTGCCTTAACATTTAATATAATGGATGGTAAAAATTGGCCCCAGTTGATCACTACGAATAACTAAAAAACTATTAAAATAAAATTTGCAGCCAGTTTCGGTCAACTGGCTAGATTTCCAGCGAGATATTTGGATAGACTACGGCACAATGGAAAAAGGGATACGTGAAGTGTAGCCTACATTGACGTACATGTAGACTTTACAAAGGCTAACTAATTTGTCAGGTTTTATGTAGGAGGAAACCGGGCTCTTTGCCAGCAAGAATCCCCCCCCCCCCCCCCCCCTCTCTACGATCAGCGCTGCCATTACTACGAAATGATTAGGCAATTTCAAAAAACGATGGCGGATGGGCACGCGCGCGCCCATCTCGGAGCAATGGCGGAGTTTTTTTAGAACGTCAGATCCAAACGAGCCAATGAGAGGTGGTCAATTTACATATAGTTCAATGATTGTCATTACGGGTAGACGTTTCTCGATTGCTCATGGAAGCAAAATATGTCAAGTTTGCATAGTTTTGCAAATTTATTTTTATATACATGTACGTAGAAATATGATTTTTCTTGAATTTGAAGAGGTCTATTTAGTCAGTACGTAAATAACTGCTCAGTCTGCAATGGAATGCTGTAGGCCTATATGATTTGAATACGATATAATTGCTTATTTACTTGCAGCCTGTGAATTTTTTTCAATATTGCAGTCATTTGTTTGATCTGTGAAATCTTCTATTCGGGCAAGCAGTTGTGTTTCCAGGATTTTATCCTTTGATTTTTATTCGAGATCGATACTGCTATTTCTACTCTCTTTGAATTCTCGGTCTACAGTTTTCTATCTCGAAACTATTAGTAAATAAAGTTGGTAAAAGTACATAATTTTGATATATACTACTCTATTTGCAATATAAATAAAAATCTGTCAATATAATCTGCTGGCCTTGTGTTACAGGTCTTGTTTTTAGTTTACTGTCGCAAATTTATCGGCAAGCTTTTTGTGCCCCTCCAACCAAATCCTCTGTCTGTAATTCTCATATGATAACTTCGGGGATTTACGTACGTAAAATACCCTCTGATAGACTGCAGGTCATTTTGAATATGGCGACCAAATAGGTAGCCGTGAAGCGTACAATTTCCAAATCTTCTCGAAGACCCCACAAAAGTGTCCCCGCGATAATGTAAGGGATCGAAATACTCTGTTTGTTAACTTTCAGCTTCGATCAGTTATATAATTGAAGTATTTGAAGATTCCTGATATGTACCGAAACTGCGTCTGTCTACAACATGTGGTTTTGCGGGCTAAATAAAATATATAATCAAATATCTTTCTAAATGGTATTAAAATTTAATAAATTTATAATTATTTCTATTTTCTTTGTTCGTCGGTAGTGAAATATTTTAATATTGACTTTCGACGCCATTTTTATTCAGCCCAAAAATACGGTGATTTACCGTATAAAAAGCGCAGACTGCCCGAGGCGTCTCAAAGCCGACCGGTAGCGAGCGAAGATAGCCGAAGGGAGTTCCGACTGAACTCGCTTACACGGCTCAAACCATTAGAGCGCGTTTTTGTGCATGCCCAGGCTCGGAGTTTCCCTATACGTTGCGGGTACATGACAAAAATAATCTCTTTTTTGTATTTATTAATCTTAAGTGTTTCCTTTGACCGAGCAAAATATAAGGCCATCGATCTATCGTAATATAGCCATCGCTCTATCGCCATCACTCCGTCACCATCGCTGAAAAGCAGTATGTACCAATCAGAATCAATTAAACAGAAAACCCCAAAAACTGGTTGAAATAGAATTTAGCAATACGTTATTTTTATGGTCCTTTCTGGAATTATGTGTTCACTGTGCAGTTGACTTTGTGACATACTTCCCACAGCCGTTTACCTTATAAAACCGACCGGCTGGGCCGTTGATATATAGAGGATATTAACTGGTCTCGATGTGTATACCATAAATATTTCATCGAGTGGGATGCGAAAAGTGATATTTTCACGAGTGGCAAAGCCACGAGTGTAAATGTACATTTTCGCATCACACGAGATGAAATATTTATGGTATACATATCGAGACCAGTTAATTTTCTTTTTATTATATATCTAACAAGATTCATCTTTTAAATTTTGGTTTGAAAACAACTACGTAACGAAAACAAAACCATGCCAAGGGTTTATGTCTCAGCCACTGACCTATATATCGAGCTATATAGGTCAATGGTCCAAACTACCACGATGCGCATGACAAAATAGATCGACAAAGAAATTCATTCAGTTAACTTAAGAAAGAAAACTATTCTTAACACCCGAATCAAATTACTTATACTGTTTATTAAGATCAACAAGAAAAAAGATATGCACCCTTTCGCTGCGTTTTCGTCATTTTTCGCAAAGTCATTATTCAAGACGCGCGCATTTACACATAGCCAATCACGTGCAGTGGTAATGTCAAATTTGATCGAAGCAAGGAAAAATATGAAAATGCAAAACCAATTTTAAGAATTACAAAAAATACAATTACAGTTCAACCTAAATAGTTCGCATCGGACTTTCGAATTTATAAAGAGCATTAGATAACTGAAAGTGCTTGAGTGCAAAAAGAAAGTATAGGGGAAAAAGGCTTAATATTGGAGCACGGTCGAGGAAGATTGCGCTGCCTGGGGCAGTGGAGCGTCCAGTGAGGCAGAGACATCAGCGGGAAGGACGACTTGGTAGGCCTCGCTTGCAGTGGTCGAAGTAGTCCCGGCTATCAAAAAGTGATATCATCACTGTGACGATATCACAAAAATTGTTATCGTCACAGTGACGATATCAGTTGCTATTTTCCCTCTGATATGATTTATATCATGATGATAGTTCTCTATATTTCATTGCCAGATATATAATAAATAGGCCTAGTGTCGCCCTAGATTTAGGTCAATAAAATATATCTCATTGCGTTGAAATGAATACTGGGTTTTCTAGAAGAATATAATTTGTAAACTTTGAATAGTTATGTAAATTTAGGTTTATACATCATTATAAGATTGATCTGGAATTTAAAGAGGTCTATTTAAAGGGCACTGTTTGCGATATTTAGCCTGTCAGTTTACAGATGTTCAGTAATGCTGCTACAGTATGATTTCGTATGTTATATTACATGACTGTTTCAGTGTGGTTGTATTTTTATATGTGAAATAAATTAATTTTTTTTATAGATTTTACAAATTTTCGGAAAATAAGCATTTCTCCCTTCCTTCGACACACCCATTGCTCCACTCCTAAACAATCCTTACCGCTGGCCAGTTAAGAGATCAACCAATGATAGTTGAGAATTCCGAATTTCTATTAAAATTTGTACCCGTTTTTATTGGTTAAAAGTACCACGTCCCTAATATCTTTAAAGTAGAGAAAATTAATTTTCGAAAGTTTTAATGTAGGACAAGCTTTTTGGTTGATTTTTAAATCGTTTTAGCAGCGTTGTGTTGCAGTATCAACCAGGACTGTTTACAAATGAAATAGCAGGTGTGTTGAACGAAATGGGAAATACCTGATTGTATAGGCCAAGTGTTTTGAATTATGATAAAATACTTTTTTTAGTTTCTAAATTGGTCGATGGAACCCATAATTATTAAATGTCAAATATCCATTCTCCCCTACCCCCGCCCCCCCCCCCCCCCTATCAGCCGGCCAAAAAAAAAAAAAAAAAAAGAGAGAAAAAGGAAAAGAGAGTAGGAAAACGAACATCTTACATCACAATACTACGAAGAAAGAAGCTTTATATAGAGCCACGATCACATTTTAATTTTTCGTATAATTGCCTCATTGGTACGGGCAGTGCCCATGTGTGTTGTACATCTAAAAACACCAGGTTCTTGGAGAAGTGGTAAGGAGAGTGGTGGGGGCGCAAAGCCACACGAGATTAAGCGATGTGGGCTGGTAGTCGTAGCGTTTTCGGGA
This sequence comes from Lepidochitona cinerea, assembly GCA_963971465.1. Lineage (NCBI taxonomy): Eukaryota > Metazoa > Mollusca > Polyplacophora > Chitonida > Tonicellidae > Lepidochitona > Lepidochitona cinerea. The sequence goes on along the minus strand of OZ020551.1, from coordinate 48,086,214 downwards.
GCCTAGGCAGCCCGTGGACCCACGCCTGTATATAGGCCTACTGAGTTTGGGTACTCTGCCCCCTTCCCACTTTCAATAAAAAAAAAGTCAGTCCAAAACAAACCGTGGGCGATTCTCCTGCTTGTCTTATTTTGTTATTTTTAAGAATTAGGTAAAGCGAAATCCGAAAGTTATTAGCATTTTTACTCGCAGAACAGACTCAGAACACTTCTCAGGCAATCTAGAACCCCCGAGCTTCCGGGGCCTGGGCGGCCCCTGGACCCTCGCCTAATGCTCATGCTTCAAAAATGTTACAAGGCTTCATCTATAACTTTGGAACATACCGATTCAACTGGTATTTTCTAAGAATAAGGGAAAGCAAAATCTGAAAATTATTTTGCAATTTTGCTTGCAGAACAGCCTCAGAACGCTTCTCAGGCAATCTAGAACCCTTGAGCTTCTGGGGCCCCGGCGACCCCTGGGGGGTATTTCATAAACAGGTTTAGACGGCTAAACTGACCTAGCCGACTAGAATAGCAATGCTTTAACATTACTGCTTAGTCGACTATCTGACCGTAGTCGGCTATATGTGGTTTATGAAATACCCCCCTGGCCTATTGGCTTGGGACAGTCATCCCCTCCTTATGCTTCAAAAACGTTACAAGGCTTCATCTATCAGTATGGAACATACCGATTTTACTGATATTTTTTAAGAATTTGGAAAAGCAAAATCCGAAAATTATTAAGCAATTTTACTTGCAGAACAGCCTCAGAAATTTTCTCAGACTATCTAGAACCCTTGAGCTTCCGGGGCCTAAGCGGCCCCTGCACCCTCGCCTATTGGCTCGGGAAAGTCACCATGGTATGTGTAGGTAGAACAGCGGGAGGGGGGCTACAGGCCTCTTTCGAATCTGTTATGTTACTGTAATCAAAGGGCCTGGAACCCCCCTGGAAAGACCATCGACCATTAAGAATTCGGGTAGGGTCTAACAAAGTGAAATTCGTGCAAATTAATTTGATTTACCCGTGACTATATTTTCGATTGCCCTCTCAGCACCATCGCCCCCCCCCCCACCCCCCTCTTCCCAATCCTCAAACCACCTCCAGACACATTTAAAAATACTGACTCGATCTGTTAGAACTTGCGCCCCCCCCCCCCCCCCCCCCTTTCACAAAATCCTGTATCCGCCCCTGTATGAATTATCTACGGTCCGCAAATTCAATGAAGCTCCAAGGCCCTTAATGCCGCTGAGGTTGCATGAAAAAAATATGATCGGTGTAGTTTCGTGTTCAATGTACATAGCTGATAACAACTTGGCATATATACATCATATATTGAATAAATCCGATATGAAATCGTAAGGAGGAGAAAAGTTTATACATGTATTTATGTCGACCATCGAAGAGCCTTTTCCACTATCTGACTGAAAAAATCTGCAAATAACTGTATTCATCTAATACCCATTTATGCTGTTTCGGTCAGGGACAAGACCTATTTTTAGTGCCATATAATCCTCATGTTTGCCTTGTTATAACCCTCAAAGACGAGAACGCAATTTTTTTTATCAATTTTAATGCATTGAAATTTACTTAGCAGGAGAAATTTAGTTGCAGTAATGACTTAGGTATATAACGAGTCTGATTTACTCTCCCGTTATTTATATGGTTTACGTATATTGTTATTCAGTTTATACTTATCTCGTTATATCTTCTTATATTCTCTCGTACTATGAATTTACTTATCTCAGAATCCTTACATTATATTGGATTTTTTATTTTCTTGAAAGGCTCCATTCAAGGCTTCCATAAATGTGTGAAGCCGCACGATCTACGGTTAGGGTGTAAATTTCACTTCTTGTCAAACAAACCACATGAAACTTACAAACTGTGGTTTGATTTGGGTTTATGCAGCCTACCAGATTTCTCCTATACTGGCAGTTCCAATTGTCATAAATAAATACACGTAACTCTTAGATCTCACCGCGTTATAGCCATCAATTTAACAATTAACAATGCCTCCCTAAAATAAAACAGCTAGACTGCGAGATCGCGAGACTGCGAGATCGCGAGACTGCGAGACCGCGAGATCGCGAGACTGCGAGATCGCGAGATCGCGAGACTGCGAGATCGCGAGACTGCGAGATCGCGAGACCGCGAGATCGCGAGACTGCGAGATCGCGAGACCGCGAGACTGCGAGATCGCGAGACTGCGAGACCGCGAGATCGCGAGATCGCGAGACCGCGAGAGAACGAGACCGCGAGATCGCGAGATCACGAGATCGCGAGATCACGAGATCGCGAGACCGCGAGACTGCGAGATCGCGAGACCGCGAGATCACGAGACCGCGAGATCGCGAGATCCCGAGACCGCGAGACTGCGAGATCGCGAGACCGCGAGATCGCGAGACCGCGAGATCGCGAGACTGCGAGATCGCGAGACCGCGAGATCGCGAGATCGCGAGATCGCGAGATCGCGAGATCGCGAGATCGCGAGACTGCGAGATCGCGAGATCGCGAGACCGCGAGATCGCGAGATCGCGAGACTGCGAGACCGCGAGATCGCGAGGCGAGACTGCGAGATCGCGAGGCGAGACTGCGAGATATACCATCTCGCGATCTCGCGGTCTCGCCTCGCGATCTCGCAGTCTCGCTTTGCGATCTCGCAGTCTCGCCTCGCGATCTCGCAGTCTCGCGGCCTCGCAGTCTCGCGATCTCGCAGTCTCGAGGTCTCGCAGTCTCGCGGTCTCGCACTCTCGCCTCGCGATCTCGCGGTCTCGCGATCTCGCTCTAGGCTTTGAAGGGCGAGATTGCGAGATCGCGAGATGGCCTCTATCGGCTTCCATAATTTTGTGTGTTTTCTCCATCATTTTATACCCTATCACATTTGAGTGGCAGGTTGCGTGGTTTAATAAACCAACCAATGATTTGGCTGAAAAATGGGGGAGTTTGTTGGCCTCGCCATTGTGCTAAAATAAACTCCGACTCAGAAGAGTCTAGTTCAACCACTGATCTAAAAATAGCGACTCTCATATGATGCAATCGAGAAGCTAGAAAAATGGCGACCCCAGAACGAAATAGCCATTTTGATACTTTCTGTGTAGGCAATATCATTTTAACTAACCTCGTCGGTGATAACAGTGAACTTATACTCGATTTGTCTGAACTATTGAATTTTAGGAAAAAGTTTTTATTTTGACAGCTCATGTCACTTTAACGTTTATTTTCTAAATTGGCATATCGCTCACTGAAAGGGGTATGATTTCCACTTCTATATAAGGCAAATAATAGACCAACATCAACATTTCGTTATTTTCAGTAGATAGCTATATGAGAGAACGGCAGCACTTATGTGACGTCATTAGGTGGCAACATCTGCACCTGACGACCCCACATTTATAACATTGTAGGAAAATTCTAAAACAAAAGCTGATCCCCATACTTACAACATTATGGCCTAAAATAGATCAAACGAGTGGTAGTCACTGACACCAGTCAGGCGTGACAATAAAACAACCCGAGACGGGAGCAGTGGGAGTAATCTAATTAACTTCAAAATCACTCAACCGATCAAAGCGATAATTCGGATGGGTAGAACAAACGGGTCTAATGATATGATGTCAAAACACCGAAGGCTAAATACCGATTCTAGCACATCAAAAAGGGGGGAAAAATGGGGGACAACGGCAGACAACTCGTGTAACCACGATTCGGGTGATTGTCTCCCTTTGCTGCAAACTCAAGTGGACTTAAAATAGACTAATCGAGCAAAAGGCTAGAGCGTATGTAGGTTACTGAAGCCAGTCAGGCGTGTAAACCTGAAGTTTATCAGATACAGTTGGGGAATCTATTTAACTTTAAAACCGCTCAACGCGATAATTCGAATGTGCATACAAGAGAAGGTCTACCGTATGTGACGTCGAAACGCCGAGGGCTAAGCTGTGTTTTGACACCATTTTGAACTCTTAAATGAGTCATCTCAACCGTTTTTATAGATACAACAACGCGGTTTTCGAACACAAATAGATACGAATATCCCACGTCTGAATTGCATTAGTCTTTTTTTTTTTTTTTGATCGGATCAACCGTTTGGTTGCTACATTAAACTCGAGGGAGACCGGGGCACACTGGATCAGAAATCTTGGTTTTGGAAAAATACTAAACCATAACCAACACAGCTGTAATTCAAATGTGTCAAGCCAAACTGTGTTTCCTGGTTTATAAATGGGGCATACTTCCATAAATCTAGAGATCGCCTTTTTTGACCTGTTGACGTTTTAAAAAATGAATTTTAGTGATTCACTGCACCCCTGTACCGGGGCACAGTGAATTGCTATCCGAGGCCCAATGAACCAGATATTGATACCACACAAAATTAAAGCAAAATATATATTTAACAAAGAAATGTTGTATTTGTTTTCTCTCGAGAGATTCTGATTTTGAAAAACCCTGCTGTAAGTAGGTCTATAATAATTTCTCACTTTCGATTTCGTGCCATGCTGAATAGAAATAATAACAAAAGAAAAACATGTTTAAAATTAAATTCCGATAGTTCGAAGCACTAAATTAATAATTTGTTAATGTTAGGGTACACTGAATCAGATAAAATAGTGATCCACTGTACCCCGATTCACTGTACCCCCAATGCACCCAGTCACCTTTTAAGGGCATGTTTTTTTTATGGTTGCAAACAGATGAAATATAATGTGCTTAAAATGCCTGCCCATTGTCACTTATGCTAACAAAATGTACTAATTTCCCAAGTACTGCTTTGTTTGGTCCATATCAGAAAAAATATCAGTGGTGTATTTTTACTTTTGGTATCCAAAAACATACTCTACCTCACAAAATTTACGCAGTGACCCTTTTTGAAAGCAATGCTGGAATTTTAAAATGAGGCTATAACTGTACAAATTGTGATGACATCATAATGACGTTTCTAGTAAAAGAATTCTATAAATAGATGCTGATTGACTGTGCCCCTTGATTCACCGTGCCCCGGTCTCCCCTACTGTAAAACTTTGAGAGGTGTCTTCGCCGAAGCAACTCAACCGTTGAACTTCAAATTTTACATATATTTAGTAGCCGCTATGGATTAAAACATCGGACGATTTTCATTGGTCAATATACTGACGTCACGAGTGATTTACTATTTCGTGAAATTAAAATAACAACTCGCAATGCTCGCCCACAGAAGGTGGTTTTCAAGAATATTGAAACGGGCCACTGAAACCAGTCAGGCGTGTTAATAAAACAGTTCACCCGAGACGCGAGCAGTGGGAGAAATCTAATTAAAATCACTCAACCGATCAAAGCGATATTCGGACGTGTGTGCTATGAGACAGGGTCTAATGGCATGACGTCAAAACACCGAAGGCTATATACTTTAACGCCATTTTGAAATTTTAAATGAGTCATATCTCAGTCGTTCTTAAAGATATGATAACGCGATTTTCGAGAGTCAATAGACAAGAATATCCCGCGCGTGGATTGCAATAGTTATTTTTGATTAGACCAGCGGTTTGACCGCTATATTGAACTCAACTGCACATCTTTGAGAAGCGTTTTGACCGAAACAACTAAACCGATTTAGCTTCAAATTTTGCATATATTTAGTTAACGACAAAACCCGTTTACGTAGCACAACTATGGATGGTAACATTGGGAGGTTTTCATTGGACAAATTACTTATTGATTCAAATAACAGCACGCATTGCGCGCCCACAGAAGGCCGTTTTCAAGAGTAATAAGCGAAATTTTCAACAACCATTTGAAGTATTTCTATATATATCCAATGTTGAATGTGATCGAGACTCCGCACTGGTCATCACACAGAGAACATGTCTGCAGCCAGCCTATATGAACCCACGCCTGCCGATCGCAACTAAAAGACATGCATATGAATATTTTAACGGTAATTGAACCGATGAGCGTAAACTAGACGCTATTTGTATACGAGATAGTTCGCTGTTTTTTACTAATTTACATGTCAATCTATCAGAAAAGAGACTAATGAGAAAACTAATTAGTAGGTACATCAACCGTAAGCGTGCATAGTACAGATGTATGTAACATATAATATAATCAAATTTAATGAAAGACAGTCATCTAATTATCTTCTCGCGTAATCCCTTGGCATTCAATTGGCCCTTAATATTGCTGAGTAATATATTCATCAAAACAATTGAACGTTACCTAAAATCTCGGAATCTTTCGATTTGATTTGATTTTTATTCACCAATATAAATAAATAACATACAATAGAGGAGTGATATATACATTGACGGGAATAAAACTCCATGGAGCTTGCTCTATCCCTGATGAAAAATAATTAATAACTTGGGACTATCGTGGCGCTAAAACAAGAAGGAAATAAATTTAAGTTCGAAACATATTTACAAACTCTGATGGAAGAACTGTTATTGACTATCATGAGTATAGTTGGCAAAGAAAAAAAGCTATGGATACACATATTAAACAGAATGAATTGAATTAAGGAGATGGATTGTGAGGCGATTTTTAAATAATGAATATGATTCGGTTGATTGTAGCTTACATGGCAAATTGTTCCATTCACGCAGACCTGTAACCCTTAATGAGTAAAATGAATAGTTACTGATGTAGAATGGCTTGTACAAGTTAAAATGACTTCCCCTGGTGATATGAGAACGAGTATCTGTTTGTCTAACAAAATGATTATTAAAGCTCAATGGTAAATATTCTGGATGATATATGAATTTATGTGTAAATGTCAGAATTCAGCTATTAATGTCAGCTAACGGTAGGGATTAGAATGAACAGGCATGACTGATTTGTTTGAAATAGATTAAATTCCTCTATACTAGAAGAAAAACCAACAACTGTAGTGTATTCCCCCCCCCCCCCAGGCAATACAGTTTTTGGACTATGGCTAAAATAGACTGATGTAAAAATTACCTCAAGATAATGGTAGTCTTCTTTTGACCGGGTTGTCTTTTTATAGACATCTTATCTTTGGCTTAACCATTGGACGTATCCTATTTCAATACATTGTTTTTACATCTAAACTATACGATTGTTGTATTAAAAACAATTGTTTTTTCCTTGCAACCACTTGGGTAAAAAATCAAACTTCTGAAAGCTGCACACAAATATCTGCACGCATGCAAAAGAATTCAACAATTAACTTTTGTCTGTGGAAACTTTATCAGTCTTTAAATATACCGTCTATAATGAAACACCAACTTGTGGGACCTGACTGTAACTATAGCCCTTTCCTCGAGTGGAGTTTGTTGGCGAGCGAGTCACGTGATTGAAACACCGATCAATGCGATAATTAAAATGTGCATAGAGACTCTACCGGTATGTGACGCCGCAGGCGAAGCTATTTGTTCTATTTTAAACGAGTCATATCTCAACTAATATTATAGATAGAATAACGCGGTTTTCATACACTATACTTATAACATAGTATGAGAGTTTCAGCACAGCCCTGATCCCCTTAAAACATTAGAAGATTTTCATTGATCAAAAAAAAACTCACAATTTACTATTTTGTGAAATTACAACAACAACTCGCAATGCTTATGCACAGAAGGTAGATTTTGGCTTAAGCGGGCGCGTATCATAAAGATATATATAATGAGCTATCACCGTACTGTCGCTATGGATTAAAACATCGGAAGATTTTCATTGGTCGATATACTCGCGTTTGCGTATTTCCGGTACCGAGGGAACGCACTGTTGGCCTATGTCCGTGGAAACGCACCATAAGGCGAGAAGCGTTGGTATGTTTTGTGATGTCACGACCGTAAATCGACAAGAGTTTGGCCGTAATACAGTAAAACTTATCGTTATAACATTTAACGGTTGCGTTATTTAACGCCGCTTGGCGTAGTTTTGCGTCATGCGGACGCCATTTTGCGTTGTGTGTGCGTCCTTTTGCGTCATGCGGCTTCATTTTGCTTCAATATGTACTACGTTCCGCTTCAGCGAGCCTTAAGGACCGGCACGCCCGTCTGCGGCAAACCATGATATAAATCGACAAGAGTTGTGCCGTAAGACAGTAAAGCGTTATAACATTTAACAGTTGCGTTGTTTAACGCCGTTTGACGTAGTTTTGCGTCATACGGACGCCATTTTGCGTGGTGTGTGCGTCGTTTTGCGTCATGACGGCTTCAATTGGCTTCACTATGTACGACGTTCCGCTTTAGCGAGCCTGAAGATTAAATCATAATTCTATATTTCTTGGTGGGAGTTGTATCTTTTAGCGAGTTTACTGTCTAGGATTGTAATAAAACAATGCTACCCACTACATTATAAGTCTGTTAAATATATTGTAAATATTATAGCTGATAAGCCAGACGCGACAAAACGCGACAAAACGCGACAATATGCGACAATTTGTGAAAATACTCGACAATATGCGGCAATACGCGACAAAAATGTGATAATACGCGTTAAACCCTACGGGTTTGGTTAGTAGGCTGACAACAATCCCGAGGCGTGGCTATGATCTGACCATATCACTAATATATTTTGAGTAAGCGGGATTCGAACCCTCAACACATTGGCGGGAAACTGTTCGAATTGAGCGCCCCACGCTCTAATAAATACTTTGTACAAAATATCCCACGGCTTGTTGATAACTCAAATATACTGATAGGTGTTTAGTCATTGTTATTAGGCAAATGATTCATGAATTGTTCGGTGTTTTACGCCGCACTCAAGATTATTTCTTTAGTATTGTTGCATTGTCAGACCACTTTGACAGGGATTCGGGTTGTCCCCAAGGATTTGTATTTTTTAGCAAGTAACGATTTTACCATCTAAGTCTGTAATTAATCAATGTTGAAAGTTCCTCGAAAGTTTGTAAAATATATCGGAATTACCTGGCTAAGTCTATGTAAATCCGGCATACGCTGCTTAGTACAAATAAAGATTCCCAAGTCCTTCTGAAAGCTGATAAGCTCGGGTTTTAAATCGATTACCTCAGTTAAAGCAGGTAAAGCAACAGCAAACTTGTCATTTTCGTTTGCAGAGATAGTCACAGACAATGTCCGTTCGGGCCTAACTTTAGGAGAATAATACACCGGCTTACTCATTTTCACAAATCATCACAACGGCCAAATACTTCCAAACGAAATCTACGACTTCTGTAGATTTCTACGAAATCGAAAAGTAGTAAATCAACCTCTCACAAAAACTTATCTCGGTGGATTTTCAAGAACAAAATCAGACACGTCTAAACCCCTCTGTACCAAAATGGCCACCCATCTTCAGCCAGTAAGTTGACCGTGTATTTAACCTGGGTTAAAAGTACCTTATGATTCGTGCTTCGCTGCACATCTCGTTAATTTAATCAAGTATAGATTGGTGCAGCGAAGCACGAATCATAAGGTACTTTTAACCCAGGTTAAATACACGGTCAACTTACTGGCTGAAGATGGGTGGCCATTTTGGTACAGAGGGGTTTAGACGTGTCTGATTTTGTTCTTGAAAATCCACCGAGATAAGTTTTTGTGAGAGGTTGATTTACTACTTTTCGATTTCGTAGAAATCTACAGAAGTCGTAGATTTCGTTTGGAAGTATTTGGCCGTTGTGATGATTTGTGAAAATGAGTAAGCCGGTGTATTATTCTCCTAAAGTTAGGCCCGAACGGACATTGTCTGTGACTATCTCTGCAAACGAAAATGACAAGTTTGCTGTTGCTTTACCTGCTTTAACTGAGGTAATCGATTTAAAACCCGAGCTTATCAGCTTTCAGAAGGACTTGGGAATCTTTATTTGTACTAAGCAGCGTATGCCGGATTTACATAGACTTAGCCAGGTAATTCCGATATATTTTACAAACTTTCGAGGAACTTTCAACATTGATTAATTACAGACTTAGATGGTAAAATCGTTACTTGCTAAAAAATACAAATCCTTGGGGACAACCCGAATCCCTGTCAAAGTGGTCTGACAATGCAACAATACTAAAGAAATAATCTTGAGTGCGGCGTAAAACACCGAACAATTCATGAATCATTTGCCTAATAACAATGACTAAACACCTATCAGTATATTTGAGTTATCAACAAGCCGTGGGATATTTTGTACAAAGTATTTATTAGAGCGTGGGGCGCTCAATTCGAACAGTTTCCCGCCAATGTGTTGAGGGTTCGAATCCCGCTTACTCAAAATATATTAGTGATATGGTCAGATCATAGCCACGCCTCGGGATTGTTGTCAGCCTACTAACCAAACCCGTAGGGTTTAACGCGTATTATCACATTTTTGTCGCGTATTGCCGCATATTGTCGAGTATTTTCACAAATTGTCGCATATTGTCGCGTTTTGTCGCGTTTTGTCGCGTCTGGCTTATCAGCTATAATATTTACAATATATTTAACAGACTTATAATGTAGTGGGTAGCATTGTTTTATTACAATCCTAGACAGTAAACTCGCTAAAAGATACAACTCCCACCAAGAAATATAGAATTATGATTTAATCTTCAGGCTCGCTAAAGCGGAACGTCGTACATAGTGAAGCCAATTGAAGCCGTCATGACGCAAAACGACGCACACACCACGCAAAATGGCGTCCGTATGACGCAAAACTACGTCAAACGGCGTTAAACAACGCAACTGTTAAATGTTATAACGCTTTACTGTCTTACGGCACAACTCTTGTCGATTTATATCATGGTTTGCCGCAGACGGGCGTGCCGGTCCTTAAGGCTCGCTGAAGCGGAACGTAGTACATATTGAAGCAAAATGAAGCCGCATGACGCAAAAGGACGCACACACAACGCAAAATGGCGTCCGCATGACGCAAAACTACGCCAAGCGGCGTTAAATAACGCAACCGTTAAATGTTATAACGATAAGTTTTACTGTATTACGGCCAAACTCTTGTCGATTTACGGTCGTGACATCACAAAACATACCAACGCTTCTCGCCTTATGGTGCGTTTCCACGGACATAGGCCAACAGTGCGTTCCCTCGGTACCGGAAATACGCAAACGCGAGTATATCGACCAATGAAAATCTTCCGATGTTTTAATCCATAGCGACAGTACGGTGATAGCTCATTATATATATCTTTATGATACGCGCCCGCTTAAGCCAAAATCTACCTTCTGTGCATAAGCATTGCGAGTTGTTGTTGTAATTTCACAAAATAGTAAATTGTGAGTTTTTTTTGATCAATGAAAATCTTCTAATGTTTTAAGGGGATCAGGGCTGTGCTGAAACTCTCATACTATGTTATAAGTATAGTGTATGAAAACCGCGTTATTCTATCTATAATATTAGTTGAGATATGACTCGTTTAAAATAGAACAAATAGCTTCGCCTGCGGCGTCCCATACCGGTAGAGTCTCTATGCACATTTTAATTATCGCATTGATCGGTGTTTCAATCACGTGACTCGCTCGCCAACAAACTCCACTCGAGGAAAGGGCTATAGTTACAGTCAGGTCCCACAAGTTGGTGTTTCATTATAGACGGTATATTTAAAGACTGATAAAGTTTCCACAGACAAAAGTTAATTGTTGAATTCTTTTGCATGCGTGCAGATATTTGTGTGCAGCTTTCAGAAGTTTGATTTTTTACCCAAGTGGCTGCAAGGAAAAAACAATTGTTTTTAATACAACAATCGTATAGTTTAGATGTAAAAACAATGTATTGAAATAGGATACGTCCAATGGTTAAGCCAAAGATAAGATGTCTATAAAAAGACAACCCGGTCAAAAGAAGACTACCATTATCTTGAGGTAATTTTTACATCAGTCTATTTTAGCCATAGTCCAAAAACTGTATTGCCTGGGGGGAATACACTACAGTTGTTGGTTTTTCTTCTAGTATAGAGGAATTTAATCTATTTCAAACAAATCAGTCATGCCTGTTCATTCTAATCCCTACCGTTAGCTGACATTAATAGCTGAATTCTGACATTTACACATAAATTCATATATCATCCAGAATATTTACCATTGAGCTTTAATAATCATTTTGTTAGACAAACAGATACTCGTTCTCATATCACCAGGGGAAGTCATTTTAACTTGTACAAGCCATTCTACATCAGTAACTATTCATTTTACTCATTAAGGGTTACAGGTCTGCGTGAATGGAACAATTTGCCATGTAAGCTACAATCAACCGAATCATATTCATTATTTAAAAATCGCCTCACAATCCATCTCCTTAATTCAATTCATTCTGTTTAATATGTGTATCCATAGCTTTTTTTCTTTGCCAACTATACTCATGATAGTCAATAACAGTTCTTCCATCAGAGTTTGTAAATATGTTTCGAACTTAAATTTATTTCCTTCTTGTTTTAGCGCCACGATAGTCCCAAGTTATTAATTATTTTTCATCAGGGATAGAGCAAGCTCCATGGAGTTTTATTCCCGTCAATGTATATATCACTCCTCTATTGTATGTTATTTATTTATATTGGTGAATAAAAATCAAATCAAATCGAAAGATTCCGAGATTTTAGGTAACGTTCAATTGTTTTGATGAATATATTACTCAGCAATATTAAGGGCCAATTGAATGCCAAGGGATTACGCGAGAAGATAATTAGATGACTGTCTTTCATTAAATTTGATTATATTATATGTTACATACATCGGTACTATGCACGCTTACGGTTGATGTACCTACTAATTAGTTTTCTCATTAGTCTCTTTTCTGATAGATTGGCATGTAAATTAGTAAAAAACAGCGAACTATCTCGTATACAAATAGCGTCTAGTTTACGCTCATCGGTTCAATTACCGTTAAAATATTCATATGCATGTCTTTTAGTTGCGATCGGCAGGCGTGGGTTCATAGAGGCTGGCTGCAGACATGTTCTCTGTGTGATGACCAGTGCGGAGTCTCGATCACATTCAACATTGGATATATATATAGAAATACTTCAAATGGTTGTTGAAAATTTCGCTTATTACTCTTGAAAACGGCCTTCTGTGGGCGCGCAATGCGTGCTGTTATTTGAATCAATAAGTAATTTGTCCAATGAAAACCTCCCAATGTTACCATCCATAGTTGTGCTACGTAAACGGGTTTTGTCGTTAACTAAATATATGCAAAATTTGAAGCTAAATCGGTTTAGTTGTTTCGGTCAAAACGCTTCTCAAAGATGTGCAGTTGAGTTCAATATAGTGGTCAAACCGCTGGTCTAATCAAAAATAACTATTGCAATCCACGCGCGGGATATTCTTGTCTATTGACTCTCGAAAATCGCGTTATCATATCTTTAAGAACGACTGAGATATGACTCATTTAAAATTTCAAAATGGCGTTAAAGTATATAGCCTTCGGTGTTTTGACGTCATGCCATTAGACCCTGTCTCATAGCACACACGTCCGAATATCGCTTTGATCGGTTGAGTGATTTTAATTAGATTTCTCCCACTGCTCGCGTCTCGGGTGAACTGTTTTATTAACACGCCTGACTGGTTTCAGTGGCCCGTTTCAATATTCTTGAAAACCACCTTCTGTGGGCGAGCATTGCGAGTTGTTATTTTAATTTCACGAAATAGTAAATCACTCGTGACGTCAGTATATTGACCAATGAAAATCGTCCGATGTTTTAATCCATAGCGGCTACTAAATATATGTAAAATTTGAAGTTCAACGGTTGAGTTGCTTCGGTGAAGACACCTCTCAAAGTTTTACAGTAGGGGAGACCGGGGCACGGTGAATCAAGGGGCACAGTCAATCAGCATCTATTTATAGAATTATTTTACTAGAAACGTCATTATGATGTCATCACAATTTGTACAGTTATAGCCTCATTTTAAAATTCCAGCATTGTTTTCAAAAAGGGTCACTGCGTAAATTTTGTGAGGTAGAGTATGTTTTTGGATACCAAAAGTAAAAATACACCACTGATATTTTTTCTGATATGGACCAAACAAAGCAGTACTTGGGAAATTAGTACATTTTGTTAGCATAAGTGACAATGGGCAGGCATTTTAAGCACATTATATTTCATCTGTTTGCAACCATAAAAAAACATGCCCTTAAAAGGTGACTGGGTGCATTGGGGGTACAGTGAATCGGGGTACAGTGGATCACTATTTTATCTGATTCAGTGTACCCTAACATTAACAAATTATTAATTTAGTGCTTCGAACTATCGGAATTTAATTTTAAACATGTTTTTCTTTTGTTATTATTTCTATTCAGCATGGCACGAAATCGAAAGTGAGAAATTATTATAGACCTACTTACAGCAGGGTTTTTCAAAATCAGAATCTCTCGAGAGAAAACAAATACAACATTTCTTTGTTAAATATATATTTTGCTTTAATTTTGTGTGGTATCAATATCTGGTTCATTGGGCCTCGGATAGCAATTCACTGTGCCCCGGTACAGGGGTGCAGTGAATCACTAAAATTCATTTTTTAAAACGTCAACAGGTCAAAAAAGGCGATCTCTAGATTTATGGAAGTATGCCCCATTTATAAACACAGTTTGGCTTGACACATTTGAATTACAGCTGTGTTGGTTATGGTTTAGTATTTTTCCAAAACCAAGATTTCTGATCCAGTGTGCCCCGGACTCCCTCGAGTTTAATGTAGCAACCAAACGGTTGATCCGATCAAAAAAAAAAAAAAAGACTAATGCAATTCAGACGTGGGATATTCGTATCTATTTGTGTTCGAAAACCGCGTTGTTGTATCTATAAAAACGGTTGAGATGACTCATTTAAGAGTTCAAAATGGTGTCAAAACACAGCTTAGCCCTCGGCGTTTCGACGTCACATACGGTAGACCTTCTCTTGTATGCACATTCGAATTATCGCGTTGAGCAGTTTTAAAGTTAAATAGATTCTCCAACTGTATCTGATAAACTTCAGGTTTACACGCCTGACTGGCTTCAGTAACCTACATACGCTCTAGCCTTTTGTTCGATTAGTCTATTTTAAGTCCACTTGAGTTTGTGGCAAAGGGAGACAATCACCCGAATCGTGGTTACACGAGTTGTCTGCCGTTGTCCCCCATTTTTCCCCCCCTTTTTGTGCTGGAATCGGTATATAGCCTTCGGTGTTTTGACATCATATCATTAGACCCGTTTGTTCTACCCATCCGAATTATCGCTTTGATCGGTTGAGTGATTTTACAGTTAATTAGATTACTCCCACTGCTCCCGTCTCGGGTTGTTTTATTGTCACACCTGGCTGGTGTCAGTGACCTAAATACGCTCTAGCCTTTTCCTTACCACTCGTTTAATCTATTTTAGGCCATAATGTTGTAGGTATGGGGGTCAGGGCTGTTTTAGAACTCTCCTATAATGTTGTAAGTATAGGGATCAGGGATTTAAAATAACGCCTCATAATGACGTCACATAAGTGTTGCCGTTCTCTCATATAGCTATCTACTATTTTCCCCATCAACATTCTATTAGAAGGCGCCTGTCACTTAAAATGTGTAAAAAGAATATTCACATTGAACTTCTTTGTTGTTATATCCAATTACTAAAGATATTTTTATGTCTTCTTTTACTTCAGTTGGGGGATGTTTTTGAGGGAGGTGCCACAGTTTTCCCACAAATCGGGGTCCGGGTGCCTGTCGTAAAGGTAGACCAACTCGAAACTAATAATCTTAAACATTTAAAAAAAAAACGTTTAAAGTTCTCTTCTGTTAAAGAATGTGTTGGTAATTTCTATCAAGTAAGCTAATAAAATAATTCACCTATTTGGCGGCGCTGCCGGGTTTAGTGTGAAAGGAATGCGGACTCTCTTTCACATTCTCCGTGATGCCGTATATACATAATTTAAGTGGACAAAATGTTTGAACCAACAGCTCCTATATGGCATACTGCCCGGACATGAAAGCCTTTTACGAGTGCGGGCCTTACGCAGCCCGGATTATCGGCCTTACGGCGACTGGTATTATATGGCTGCTAATGTGTCTTGTCGCCAAAACACGGAGAGAAAAAAAAATTCGGCAGAGCCCAGATTTCTAGGCTAGTCGCCTTACGGTAAAATTGAACACTATACATACAGCAACTATGACATAAAGACCTGTAATATTTATGCTTTCAGAATGGTGCAGCATTTTGGTACAATCTTCATAGAAATGGAGAGACAGACCCCAGACTTCAACACGCTGGATGTCCCGTTTTACTCGGACAGAAATGGAGTAAGGATAGACATTGTAATTTATTTTAGGTGTCCTACAATGGAAGTTGCATTAACTGCCAACATTTATAGATTTTTTCGTTAAAAGAATTTATGGATACCTAACTAGTATGTTAGACTACAACTGTACCTTTAAAGTGGCATGAGCTGCAAAACGTCTAACTTTTTTCAAAAATTCTGATTGTCACTTTGACAGTTTAACAGGCTTCAAAGTCATCGAAAAACTATACAGGACATTGCAGGTCACAGAAAATTAAACACTTTGTTATTTTTTTATTTTAACATGGTTTTGTTTTTCGCTGAACATCAAACGCTCAAATTGTTAGAAAGACCTATTAGAAGCTTTTGCACCTTTTAGGATCTGTGTATAATGGCATCATAATATCTAATTCCATATTTTTGTACAATGAATCAAGATATATTTTAAGGAGTCTAGAGATCGTCACGAAGATAGACTTTCAAGAAACAAACCACCTTGTTCTGGCCAGATTCATGTATGGTCGAACACCTCATCTTATAAGCGCTTTACTCTTACTAAAGGAGAATCTGTCTTGTTCAAATTGACCAAGCAGGAGCCTGTTTCACAAAGCGGCGTAACGTAAGTTTTTACATAACTGTCATAGCGACCCTTCTTCCTGACCAGCAAAGTAAGTAAAACAGGATGAGATACCTGTGTGCGGCTATAGCTACCCATACTGTAGAGATACGTTGGTATGAAAGTTACGCCAAAAAATACATCTACGTGGTTTTGTGAAACAGGCTCCAGGTACTGGAGTCAAGTCAATACGCCATAGGCGAACCGTCGTGCAAGATCCATCTGATAATCCCCTTGAGACCGTTTAACATTGGTGCCATTTGTATAGTTACGATAAGTTCTTTACTTTTTTAAACGAACATCACTTCATGAGTTTGAGCTAAGATTAAAATTTTATTCAAGGTTTTAACAATAAGCTCTTTTTACACCGTAGTATTATATTGTAAAACAGAAGGGTTATTTTCAAGGATAAGCTATGTGTATCCGAAAAGAAGGGTGCCAGGCAAATCATGGTCCGCTGGTCAACTGATCCCTCTACGATCCTATGTTAAGTGTTCAACCATCTTAACTTGATGTTGATTTTCTATTGCATTTCAGTTGCCAATAAATGGATAAGAGAACTAGGACAGGAGTTTCGACATAGCTGCGGACTAACCCCGGACACGCCACATTACTTATAACATATAGTTGTCTCTTGTGGAAAAAAACTATTGATGTGTTACGCCACACTCAAGATCATTTCACTTATATTTTACGATCCTATCAGCAACCGATACTTTCCCCTCGTTAAATCCATGTGCGAGGTTGAACGAAGGGAAAAACAACCGTTGCTAATATAGCAGGTACCTATATTGCGGCGTTGTCAGGTTTATTGGCGGAGGAAACACCCGGCCTTCGACGGGTAGGGGCCTACTTGCCGACCTTTCCAGATATACATCCTCGTAACCCTTGATCGTAACGATTAAAACTTACGCTCACAGGTGAGCTTGTTGAGAATTTAACCCTGGGTATCCGAGGATGCCAGATATAACAATGGAGTGAAAACCACTGGAAAAAATGGGGGGGGGGGATACTGAAAACAGACTAAAACTTTCAAAGTTAAGTTTCAATTAATTGTTTGTAGGTATCACATTGTATCACATTTACTGTTTGACTTATCGCATAATTTTGGATGTTATTTTTTTCCTATACATACGTGCATCAGATGTTTTTATTTTTTATATGTCACATAATATAAAGCCTCAATAAATGTTTATTCTTTGTGGAAAGCTGAATACAAAAAGCTCGTGTGTTTGTTAGTCAAGAAAGACATACACGACCATGAGGAAAGTATGATTGATTGATTGTTTGCCGTTTTACGCCGCGCTCAAGATTATTTCACTTATATGGCGGCGTTGCCAGTTTTAGTGTGGGAGGAAACCGGGCTCTACGCCCGGAGGAAACCCACGACCTTCCGTTGGTAACTGGCAACCATCCCACACAGTTCGTTCGAGCGAAAACCCAGGCAGAAAATTTTCCATTTTTTTTGGGCTGAGTGGGATTCGAACAGGAAAGAATGGAAAAGCATGTCGACTGATTGCTTGATTGTATTATTTCACTATAATAGGAGGTCTCGTCGGGTTAATTACAGGAGGAAAACAGGCTCTTTGGTGGAGTGAATCTTTTAATTTGAAACTGAAAATTCATTTGATGACACAAAAATGTTAAGCCTACACTTGAATTTCTGGCCCCATATAATATACAGTTCTAAAAATTTATATCCCTATTTTCTATGTTATGTATAACACTATGTATAACACCATCTTCTCGAGAAAAACTTAAAATCTGTACAAAGCTATAAAACTATGAATGGCTATATGCAGATTTTACCTTGGCTCAAGAAGATGATATTATTAGTCCTGCTAAATGGTTGATTGGTGTTTTACACCGCACTCAAGATTATTTCACTTAATAGCGGTGTTGCCAGGTCAAGTGGGGAAGGAAACCCAGTGGAAACTCCTGATCTTTGGCAATAACTTGGTAACTCTCCCACATACGGCGATAGAGTGAAAAATCCACTCCGAATAGTGTTGCTGAAGGGCAATGTTTAGCTGGTTTTAGTATATCTCAGCGTGCAACTGTTTACATCAACTGTCCAGGTCAACGTCCATGCCCCCCGCTTTATTTTTAATCTAAGGTATTACAATGTACGTTACAAAAAAGTATCCTTTAAGCATATTCATTTTCTAATATTATATAAACACGTGAATTTTGTTGAATAGTGAGGCTGATGCGATATATATATCCCGTATGTCATCTATAGGCTTCCGACCAGATGATTTATTTGAACCCGCCAAAGAATCAAAGTCTGCTACCTGTATGTACAACCAATGTGCTAGCATTTCATCATGTGGATTGATTGATTGTTTGGTGTTTTACGCCGCGCTCAAGATTATTTCTTTGGCGGCGTTGCCAGTTTTGTGGGAGGAGACCAGGCTCTATGCCCAGAGGAAACCCACGCCCTTTCGGTGATTACTGGCAACCATCCCTGGTTCTCCCATAGTCATTATGTGGAAGGTTTATTTGGAGATTATTTAAACAAATATTTGGATAGTGAACTTTTACAGATTGATATTTTTCTGGTTGAACTATATATCTTGGAATTAAGTTGCTTGTTTTATTTCCACTGCTTGTAAAATATTTGCCTGAGTATATGTTACTGTTTTTTTTTTTAATATATAGATCAAAATTTGTAAATAAAATCGGCTGGCCAGTACATTGTCATCAAATATTTTGTCTGCTAACATTTGATTTTGTGTTTAATATGGAAGGTGAGAAAACAGCTTTAACTCTCGCAATCAAAAACAGATTTAAGGAGGTTCAGTTTTAAAGGATTTTATTACAGGTTTTACTACCTGATGTAGATTTTGCATTTACAAACTAACTTTTATTTTACAAGATAAATATGGACAGTTCACAATACAGCACCAGTTCACAAGGAACACGAAAACATACAGTTACTGGTATTAAAAAAGAATAATATCCCTAAAAATGTAAAAATCAAATCTTTGCAAAAAATGAAAAATTCTGATAGAATTCGGTCTTTTTGGCTTATAACATTAAGGAATGGTTTAAGAAAAAAGATTATATTAAATGGAAAAATCACAAAAATACAGTATAATTAGCATAAACAATAATAAATAACAAACAAAAATAAATAACAAACCAAAAATAAAACATCTCCTGAAATAAAGTGACTAGGCAGCAAACATTTGTTAATATCGCAGTAAAAAGAAAAGGATAAGAATATCGCTAAATTAAAATGAGCATAAAAAAGATAGAGCAAAATTCAGTCAAAAGACAAAGCAGTGTTTGTAGAAATAAATATAACTTCCTTAATTAAACTCTATACATACATGTATCAAGACTACATCAGTATATGACTAGATTTGGCAAGAAGTATTTCATTGAAAAAAGAAAGATATTTCTGGGTCCACAGATTCAAGATATCTTGAGAGAAAAACAGTTGATCCCGGTTCATTCCCTGTTCACATGATTGGGGGGAAATCGATGATTTTGTAAGTTATACAAGAGATACTTGTAATACTATATAATACTGCAGTGATTATAAAGCTGGCAAAGTGTGTTTTGTGACATAACTTTTTTTTAACTCACTTTTAACTTGTGGGTTAGATATATTTGACAATGCTTAGTATAGGCTACAAAAATGTTAAAGCCAAATACATAATACATTCAATATAAATGACAAGGAATGCACATAGAAAACATAATATATAAAGCAATATCTGATTTGTAATAAAGCATCCCATCCATGCTAAAATAATTCTGAAGACCAAGTATTTTTCTTCCACATGCATTTGGATAAAACATACATCTACCAAATATACACACAATTGTAGCAACATATACAAAATAAATATCACATACATTAATATTTGAATATCTACAAAAAGTTGTAGCTATTGTTAAAGATAATAAATAAAAGCATTACTTGCCTTTAACATTTATCACAATTTTACATAAATTAACATTGAATATCAACATATTTAGAATGTTACTTCTTATTAAATAATTCAATATATGTAGATTTTATATTAAATTAACTTACATAAAAGCATTCAGCTTTTCAGCATTTTTAAAATTTCTCAAGCAATAAATAATACCTGTAAAATGGTAATCAATAAACAAAAGTCTTTGTCATTCATTAGAGCTAAAATGTCATGAAGTTTGGTGGGTTTAGTACCAGTGTAACACGAAAACAAAAGGGAAATATGCCATTTTAATTTGGAATAATTTAGCCATCAAGCAATTTTAAATAATTCAAACAAAAATGTTTACAATAAGGTAAAGAATTGCTTATGGATAACAACTTCTTGGTTTATTGGGTGACGACGTTTCGATGTAGTTCTTACATCGTTATCAAGGTTATTGTAACCCCCCAACTTCTAATGCCATTGAAAGATTTAAAAATGTTTAGTCATGGGGAAAAGTTGATGGCAAGTCTTACAGCGGGTTGCCATACCTAGTATTATTGGCACAGTCTAAAAATAAGAATTGACATTCTAAAAATATAATGTACAAGATCTGCTACAAACATACTATAATCTCAATTATTGATAAGCCTTTTCTGGTTGAACAGGGTCGATTGTGTGGAACAATTTCTTACCAATTATTTGCCTCACATGTACATTCAATTATCACAAAGGGTTTGACCTATAGTCATAATAGCTTTGACAGCTCCAGGAATTTCACTTACAAGTTTCAGAGCAGAATTTGTCTCTGAACATCCATGTTCTTTCTCCCACACTGTTAACTTGAAAAACTATTGGGATTGACTTTTGCATTTAACCAGGATAAAACCCTTGTGAAAATACAAATAAAAAATGTTGGTCTTGTCACTGTAAACGTCTTTCATTCTACTAGCGTAGAATTGCATTGATTGACTAAGGCATTATTTTGATCAATTTTAATTGTGGTGGAACAGAGCCTTATAAATGAATGGCATAAAATAGGACTAAATTCCATAAATATTAAATATCTCCAGACATCTTATTTTGGTGGGAAAAAAGTGGTATTATTGTGACCTTGTTAAAATACAATCTCCTAGAAAAAGATATTTCTATTGCCTGTTGCATCACCACACACATAGACTATGCCATATTACATATATTTTCAATACAAAAATTATTGAGTGTCATTTACGAGATCAATTCACTCCCATGTTTTGCAGGGACTTCTAGGGACATTGCACTAGTTTCACAAAGCTGGTATACGTTCTGAGGAAAATACATCCTAACTCGACGTCATGATTAAGTTCCTATGATTTGCAGAATTTTATGCCAGCACAACTTCAGCTGAAAGATATGCACAATTTTATGCCAGCACAACTTCAGCTGAAAGATATGCACAATTTTATGCCAGCACAACTTCAGCTGACCGATTTGCTCAATTTTATGCCAGCACAACTTCAGCTGACTGATTTGCACAATTTAATGCCAGCACAACTTCAGCTGGTTGAAAACGTTCGCTCGTTGAAATTAGACAGTCAAAAGAGACTGGGCCTAAGTTTGGACACAAACCTACCATCAACATTTGTAAAGATACCTGGCTGACAGGACATTAACTGATCCAGGGAAAATTTGGGCATACCATTTCGGTTCAAAAGGTTCCAACAATAAAACAAAAACATCTCTGGCCCAAAATTCAACATTAAATGCTATTTTGACATTAAAATCTGTTGGTTTTAAGAATTTGGGCGGATTTTTTGCTAGTGAGTTTGGGCGCCCATACCTGTATACAGGTATCAAAATGTCTCTGGATCAGTCTATGATTAACTATCTTGGTTAGGCTTGGCTAACATTGTAGCCTGACCTTTATGTGAGATAACAATTTCAGCTGGATGCTGTTCCCATGGTTCCCCATCCACCTGCATCGGGGCATTCCCGGATAGATGAATCTGTGGAGGGAGAAGAAATACAGACATACATCAATAAAATTAATATTCACATTGATATTTTTATCTGAAAATAATGACTATTGTCAACAGGAAATTAGATCCTAAAAATACAAATTATATGCTGTTTTAGGTCACATTTCTGATTATTTTACTTCTATGACAAGTTGTCAGGTACATGAACATGTGTATATGGGGTGAAAACCTTGCACAAAGACTAATAGCAGCAAACAAGTCCGGCACATATTATATCAAATTGATAACCCTTGATTTGAAAGTTAAATTTCCGTTTAGTTTATTTGATTGTTACATTAGGCAGCTAAAAAATATATATTAACCTTTAAATGAATATAATTATGGTAGCTTTTTTGCCAAATTAACTTGTATAAAAAAGGCAATAATTATATTTCTATATCACGTAACACTACTCTGAAAGATTCATAAATCAATTTATCTATGTAGTTTGGCTGGTAAATGTAGCACACTCAGTGATCAGAGTAGCTAACCTGCTTCCAAACAGTTATCTCCCCTTGGTTATTTTCAGTTCAACCAAAAAAACAATGAGTAATGTTAATCTGGACTGAGATTTGGGTTTGGAAAACAGAACTGATGAAAGTGAAATCCTTAAGAGTATTCACGCCATGTATGAGGTCCTGCGAGTCTTCACAAATTATTGGAAAAAATATTTCAGTTAAATATGATATCCCAATAATTTTTCTTTTACTGTCCAGGAGCTAGAAAAAAGTGATTTTGTTTTTGAAATAAAAATTTAGTTTATTTGCAGGCCTCTAGTTACTGATAAAAACAATCGTTCACAAATCCAGTCAGGACAAAATTCAATTCAAAGCGTTAGAATTGTACCTTGACAACTTTGCCTTGTCCTAGTTTAAGAGGAGCGACCAGACCCACTTGTAACTGAGCTATGTGAAACGAGGAGTATAGACCCATCACCTCCAATAGCCCATCGTCACACCTGGAAAAGAAAAAACAATTTTAGAGAAGGTAAATTAACAGGCCTTCAATATTATTGTGGCCAGTTCCCATTTGTCCTTTGCACAACCTATGTCGCTGTGCATTATTGTTTCACTTTCAGGGATTTTATCCAAAGGTTAAATTACCGTAAATGCTCGACCTTTCAGCGATCTTCTGGGGAGGTGGGGGGGAGTGACTGACAGCTCAAGTCTTCTATTTACTCCCGATCGACGAAAACTTCAATGACGCCGACTAGAGAGGGGTGGGTAATTGGTTTCACGCCTGTGTCGGGTAGATGAACAAACATCGCGCCAGGTAGGGTATGTGCGGCACCAGTTTGAGAGCCACGTGTTGGTCTAGGCTAATATCAGTCATCGATATCAACTGCCTATATCCCACTGACGTCTTTTGGCGACAGCCTCCAGTTGACAGTTTCAGTTCGCAAAATCTCGTATTTACCCGTTAATAAACCAAATAAATATTTACTATTCTGTTTTTTTTATATGTTGAACATGCTTTTTCGTTTAAATGTAAAAGTTTCGCCCGTAAAAAGGATGAGAAATCACGTAAAACGTAAGGGTTGTAATTTTGTTTACAGCCGATATGACTAAGGTTGCATGGTAAAACGGTCGTGTTCATAAGGCTATTATCGATATTTGCAAATGCCGACATCGCCCAAATTTAAACTGGATAAACACTTATGAATCTGGTGTAGACTTTTGTTTGGTTTTTACAATCTTGCTGTACCGAAAACAATATATCCGATATATTTTCTGACTGGTGTTTAGTCGATCTCTTGCTGGCTTTACACAAGCTAACAGCTCAACAAGCTTATTAAAGTGGGCTATAAGCTGCACAGTGAGTGACCTACTTTATCCATATAAAGCGACCCGTAGTTCATCTATATAGTCAAGGCGGCAAATTGTCCGTTGCATGAACTGCTGACTATTTTATAAACCGCTTGTATTCTCTCAATTGCAAATTATTAAAAACCAAACGAATCATCGGCGGCTAAAGACAATAAATTCTTCCAGTTGTAATCGTCGTTTCCGAGTTCCTGAGTGAAAATGGTTATCCTTGAACACAACTCCATGTCTCCGTCGATGTCCGTCAAGCTACATGTCTGTCCCCTTTGTAAAATAAAAGTTTACTGTTGGTTGAATACTCGGCTTTATGTTTCAGGCTTCGAATTCAGGGTGTAGTATTTGAAGGCCCTTGTAATTATCAAACTCATTAATTATGCCGATATTGAAAATACTCCCACAAGTTATGATTATGGATTCCCATGAAAACACAACGGAGTTAAAATACATGTATATTGTTGATAATAAAAGAAATATCTGAATTCATGCTTATACGCCTGACTTGCATAACAATCAATCAACCAAATTAACGTAGGGTTTGGAATTGTATAAAATATGAGAAAGATTCTGTGTTTTTCTGAAAATTAAAGCTAATAAAAACACCAACAAATTTCACGAGTAGGACTTTATCTGAAAACCACATATATGGTAATACGCATAGATCTAGGCCTACCAATGGTGAAATTACTATCGGCCGTGTCGGTAACGGTAACTCGGACTACAGTTATAATTTAATACGGGGACAAATCTATCCAGGGGCGGCGGAACGTTTTTCATATTGGGGGAACCAACTATCCCAGCACAACAGGCGAGGGTCCAGGGGCCTTCTTGCAAAATTTCAACCTCCAAATATCAGTAGAACTTTTATGAAGTAACATTTGTCAGGCGATGCAAGAATAGTCGCCTTTGGCCGTGTCGGGGAATTTTCGAACACGAAAGATGCCGTCACAACAGCTTGTGGGTCGATAACTGATCCCTTCACTCCACAAAAACACGCAGACGAGCGGGTAAATGTCCGGTCCCTAAAAATTTATTTCAGAGTCTTGGGAGAAATTAAACTATTATAACTAAAGTCGGCTGAGCCCAGCTTCACTTCTGTGAAACTTCTTGTCAATGCAAACACTGATGTAAATTTTAGCATTGAAAAAACGGCAAAAGTGTACGATAACTGATCGGATACCCGTACATTGACGAACGAATGGACTGGCTTGCAGGTTAGTCCGTTGTCACTGTGTGAGCTCAGGCGCTCTGAATTTCGCATGTATGTTGGTTGTGTATTGTGGGTTTAGGCGCACATCACCAATTTACCACCTGTGGGTAGGCCATTGGACTTTTTCTAGTCTGCGAAACGGATTATCCCCACATTCCCCATTTTAGTTTCTATCATATGCTCTCTAGCTTTTCGGCGATAATCCCCCCTGGCATCGCCGAAAGGGTCGAGCATTTACGGTAACAAAAATATAAAGGCCTTAAAATGAGTGACTGAGACCTACAATAATGTTTGAAATAGCACTCACTGTTGACAAGTAACATTTCAAATGAAACGAGAATATGGTCTTAAGACACAAGTAGTCTGTATTAACCATTTGGGGGCATGAAATATGCTCACGTGTGTGTGAGGGGGGGGGGGGGGGGGGGGGGGGGGGGGGGGGGGGGGGGGTTTGGTGATTTTCTTACGGAAAACTCGTATAAATTTTCTTTGTTTAAAAATTCCAGCAATCAACCTAAAGCTGATTTTACCTTGGTGGTTCAAATTTTTCACTTTGTTCGTAAGTCCAGGGACGGCAGCCCCCTCCCCAGCTGCTAATGTTCAGGATGACCACACCCTCTAACTCAGGTAATTCCAGCTCCTGACCATCCAATTCCACCTGATTAACATTTAATATCAAAACCTTAAATAAACAAGAAAAGTATCTGATGGATGGTCTCCCATCCCAGATATATGCTAAAATAAATCTGAAGACATATAAAAGGCAATAATAAAGATATTTATAACATTATGGAGATAAACGACAGGACGGCCAAGTATCAAACCAATACTCAAAGTACAACCGGTATCTTATACGGAGAAAAGATACATCAGAATTTGATGACTGAGGACAATCAATTTACAAATATTAGGATCACAAAGGAAAAAACGTTGATGCAACACGGCCACTTGGTATGGAATATATACCAGCTATTAAACCACACCTATCTTACAAATATAACCCGAATTATTGCCCGGATCACATAGGGAAAGGACTAGACAATTTCCAGAAACAGAATGATTGACTGGTGCTTTTACACTTATTGCCAGCTTTAGTGGAGGAGGAAACCGGGCTTTTATTTGGTCTGAGGTGGGATTCTAACCCGTGCCGCATGGATGGAAAGCCTGTGTCGGACTATGACTTTCCGACTGGGCCACCAAGGCCCTCCAAAAACCAATGAAAAATGTTTCACTTTTTATATATGGTGGGGGGCAGAGTGTGATAAAATTTTATACAATCATTTACAAACTTCTTAATACACTTAGAACCTGAGTTTGATAGTGTTTTTGAGGGGTCAAGTTCAGATAATGTGAAGAACATACCTTGAGTTTCTCATTCAGGTTTTTACACTCCCTTTCCAGAATATCTTTAGTGCCGTAGGTCAAGTAACAAAACTGTATAATAAACAAAACATATAACAAAGGTTATTGGCATGAACTAACATTTTCTATAGAAACAAACGGGTATGGGCGTATTAAGATCCAATAAATGGTCAACAGCCAGTGCTGAGTACATTCGTGTGCTTCAATTGATATAGATAGACTTCACATAAATTAAGTCATTTGTTCCTTTTTAACTTTTTGCCAATTAACAAAAAAATCACTACGGTACAAAGAACTTTCCAAAATGGTTATACAGGCATTACTATTGTAACAACATGTTTAGTATCTGTTAATGCTCTTCTTATGTAAAATTTGTAGTTCTCAAACCACACATCAAGTCCCCAGTGAGAAATGATGGATATCATTACATCTATTTCTCAGCCGTAAAAAGTCCCTTGATTTTGTGTAAGTTGAAATGTAGTTTGGCTGGTAAATGTAGCACACTCAGTGATCAGAGTAGCTAACCTGCTTCCAAACAGTTATCTCCCCTTGGTTATTTTCAGTTCAACCAAAAAAACAATGAGTAATGTTAATCTGGACTGAGATTTGGGTTTGGAATATGTACTAATATTCAAAACAGTTATCCCCCCTTGCTTATTTTGAGTTCGCCAGGAAATCTATGATTGATTGGTCGTTTTACACCGAACTCCGATTGTTTCACTAAGATGTATATGGTGCCATTGCCAGGTTTAGTGGGGAAGGAAACCGGGCTCTTTTTATGGAAGGAAAGCCTCGACCTGGCAACTCTTCAATTTTTTTTTTGTCTGAGTGGGATTCGAATCCACCCCCCATCGATGGAAAGCCTGTGTCAGAGTATGACTTTCCGACTGGGCCCCCAAGGCCCCGGAAAACCCTATGAATAATGTTAGCCTGGATGGAGATGTGGATTCAGAAAATAGTTAACAAATATCTGATCAGTTATCTCCCCTTGGTTATTTTCAGTTCACCAGGAAAACAATGTTAGCCTGGACAGAGATTTGGGTTTGTTAGATAATCAACCAATATCCTATACCTTATTAATGAGTCTATGTGTGAAAACCGAGGGCCAGCTCTCTCTCCTCTTATGGAAGTTTAAGGTGACGAGGGCATCCACTCCAACAGAGGCATAGTTATTCATCGTCACGCACTGAAACAAAAATTTAACTGTTAGTTGTTTTGAGCCACAGTTTATATCACTTTTATAGCGTACTTAACAAGTATTTTGTGAAAGGAGAAACCTTTTACAATATAATAGCAAATACATCCAGAAACCTGGGGCAAAAGTCAAAGCATGATATTTAGTTTCACAGTGTTACAGCTGTGCTTGCTGTAATGGGTAGGACTCTCAAAATATTAGCATGGAAATTGTGAGAATGTTTGTTTCCACTGAAATGATGATTATCTATATGCTAATGATTGTGAGAGAAGCTTTTTCAAATAACATAAATTGTGCTGTTAGTGACGAGATCAAAATTATAAACAAAGCTTACCTTATTTCTCCTATGAATTCCAGCAAAATGTATTTCATGATTTATCGCCACCTGCCACCTACAAAAACAACCATTTTGATACACATTTAAGTTGTTAAGTTAACTTGTTGGTCAATATTAAAGTGTCAAAAAAGTTTTCAAACAGCCCTGACCATCTGGTAGTACCAGTCAACCATTCCGCACAAAAACAATGTTACCTCAAATGATGCTTGAGAGTGTAACAAGTATTTTGATCTGGATGTCATGTTCCGAATTTGTGTTCAATGTTCAATGGGTTACCAGCATCCTTGTACTATCTTTTTATTAAAAACACAAAGCTTTAAACAAAAAATATACCATTTATTTTTGCTGCATCTTAACGGACTTCTTGGATATCATTTCTTTAATCAATTACCAGTTAGATCTTTAAGAATTTATGAATAATTTATAAATGTTGATAATATGTAAGTACCTGTCCAGTCTTGAGACCTTGGATGTGTTAAGGGAGTCGAGAATTTGTGTGAAATCTTCCTCCCCTGTGTAACTGTCACCCCAACCCAACACCTGCGACAGATCGTTACCTGTGCCAAGCGGCAAGATTCCCACTTGTGGGGCACGCTGAAAAACAAAATAAAGACGGGGTTTGTTTATGCTATTGTTTTTGCAGTTCTCATTCCCCCAGATTTTGTCACTTTGAAGGCAGCAACATAAGGATTAAATGCACACAGTTTAACTTCAATAACAACCAGCGATGTACTTAAAGCGCCCCACATTAATTACCCCCCAGTCACCCTCAAGCTAATAAAAAAGACAAAAGTCTGTGGCTTATCTGTGTGGCAATTTTGTTTGCTTA
The DNA here is from genome assembly GCA_963971465.1 of Lepidochitona cinerea. Lineage (NCBI taxonomy): Eukaryota > Metazoa > Mollusca > Polyplacophora > Chitonida > Tonicellidae > Lepidochitona > Lepidochitona cinerea. The sequence goes on along the minus strand of OZ020551.1, from coordinate 48,056,852 downwards.
AATGATGTTACATCAGCTAGTTTTACCATTCTCTATTGTATGAAAGTAGATTAAGGAAGTGGGACAATTGGTTCAGAATATGGAGGTCAGTGCTGCAAGCCATTGGCTAAGTTGCATCACATGACTACTCCATAACGCATCTCGATTTTATTCATCATTGATTGGATAAAACTACTGAAAAAATGCTGACGGACATAACAATGGCCCATAGAGCTTATCCTCTAGTATAAAGAGACATTCAATCTGAAATTTTCCCTTGTTAGGGGATAAAACATAAACTGGACAATTGTTTTCAACTACATGAACTCTACTCTTTCCATCTAATCTACAAAGTCTTAACATTAAAATGTTCTTTCCCTTTAAATTCATTTATATTTTATGCCACACTCAAGAATTTTTACTTATTTGGAGACATTGCCAGGTTTAGTGGGTGAGGAAATTTGGGATTATTTCACTTATATTGTAGCATTGCCAAGGAGGAAACCGGGCTCTTTGCCAAGAGGAAAACCCCGGCCTTCACAGAGTAACTTGCAACTCTTCCACATACGGGGAGTGAAAAATTTACTCAGTAAGTTTTCAGTTTTATTTGGTCAGAGTAGGATTTGTACTCGCGCCACATGGATGGAAGGCCTGTGTCTGACTTAAGGACTATCACTCTATCAGAGTGAGCCATCGAGGTCCCCTCACTGGATAGAGACCAGAACTAATCAGCTACCTTGTAAACCAGTCAGTAAATGTGAAGCTATGCAGTGAAATTCTAATCCATCTGGAAAGTCCCTTGATTTTGTGTAAGTTGAAATGTAGTTTGGCTGGTAAATGTAGCACACTCAGTAATCAGAGTAGCTAACCTGCTTCCAAACAGTTATCTCCCCTTGGTTATTTTCAGTTCAACCAAAAAAACAATGAGTAATGTTTATCTGGACTGAGATTTGGGTATGTTAAATAATTTACTAATATCAAAACAGTTACCTCCCCTTGCTTATTTTTAGTTCACCCGGAAAACTCTGATTGATGATCGTTTTACACCGAACATCGATTATTTCACTAAGATGTATACGGTGTTATTGCCAGGTTTAGAGGGGGGGGGACCGGGCTCTTTTTATTGGAGGAAACCCGAGACCTTCTGGCAACTCTTCAATTTTTTTTTGTGTGAGTGCGATTTGAAATTACCTTTAATTGAAGCTTTTCTATAGCATCCAACACCCATCCCACAGTGCCATCTCCTCCACAAACCAGCACTCTACACGTCACCTCTGGAAGTAAGTGGCACCATTCAATAGCACTCTCTGGTGGTATGTCATGCAAGTCAAAAACCTGAGTCAAATTAATATAGTAGGGTTTATTTCATTGTATTTTCCTTATTAAAAGTAGGACAGTATTTCAGGTAAAGTTTGAGCATGAAAGTTATTTAAAATGGCTAAACAGAAGGCGGAGTTCAGACTCCATGCAGTCTACTCAGAATGGAATGCATTGTAGATCTTCAAACAAAACAGGCCAGTTATTCTACTACCGCATTACTTCCCAGGCAGACACATTAGCAAGAGTCCCTGCGCAAATCAATTCGCGTAGAAACCCTGAAAATAGGCACTGATATTGTCTTTAGGGGACAGTGGTACGGAGGCAGGCTTTCACAGATAAGTCTTAGAACATGTGGTACTGAGTGGGTTAACTTAAATTTGAAACTTTTTCTCATGTTGGGTAAGTACTTTAGTGCATAGTTGAGTTTACCTGAGCTGGATTAAGAAGGGCCCGAAAACCCCGAAGTAAATGCTCTCCATCGTTGTTCCCACTCTTCCTATTGGCTATCACAATCACGGGACTCCAATCAGGTAAGTTAGGATGAACCACCGAATTCACAATCAGGTGACGATGTCCTTTAATTCCCACCAGTTTTAGAGTTACACAATTTGGTGGGATAATAGCAGATTTATAATGACCTAAGTCACATATCTTGGGAGTTCTGGGCACACAGGCTTCATGAATAGCTCTCTTACACCAACAACACTGAAAATCATTCAAACCTTCCTCAACCTTACAGACAGCATGACAGATATAGCACAGACTCCCTTCTGGTAGGTTGCCATGCACCCAGTGGTGTTTCATCACAGCGTCTTTCACCGATGACCATTTACAGGGTATCTTCTTATTGGCAGCCTTCATGTTGTGATCAGCCACTCTTATACCACAGGAGTCACACTCTGCTCCATGAATTATAGAATCCTTGTCTATAGAGCAGAAAGTTGGGGTGTCAAATATATCCACCATGAACCAGCGATGCCCTTTGCTGAAGTCTCGTACAGGGACCTCATAATGCTTCATTCGGTGACGGCGGTAAAGTTTGGTAAGAACAACCATAATAAGGAGGATTAACATCACATAGGCTATCACCCCTAATAAAGATTCCATCTGCAAGAAAATAGGCAATATTATTACTAGGACTGGAGGGATACGAGGGATATGAATGGCACATGGAAATTAATCTGCAAAGAAAAGCCTAGGTGTGCAGTGATGCTCTACATTGATTGATGTTTTACGCCGCACTCAAGATTATTTCACTTACATGGCGGTGTTGCCAGGTTTAGTGGGAGAGGAAACAGTGTGAAAAATCCACTCAGAAATTTTCCATTCTTTTTATTTGGTCTAAGCGTGATTCGAACCTGCGCCACATTGATGGAAGGTCTGTGTGGGACTGAGGGACGATCACTTTAACCCACTTGACCACCAAGGCCCCATGACGCGCTACAAATAGCTTAACTAAGAGGATTTAGGATCACTCAACACTGACTGGATTTTAATATGAAACCTGGCAGTAAAAAGTACATGTGTCAGAATTCTTTAAGTACTTTGTTGTTTGGCCGGTAAATGTAGCATACCCACTAAACAGAGAAGCTATCCTGCTACCAAACAGTTATCTCCCCATTGCAGTTATTTTTCAGTTAACCAAGAAAACAACCAGCAATGTTAACCTGGGCTGATGTTGGGGTTTCAGCTAAACTATCAGATAGGACAGTAAAATATTAACAGTGAGTGAGGGACATAAGAATTGATTGATTGATTGATGTACACCATACTCATTATTTCACTAGTATGGTGATGTTGCCAGGTTAAGGCATCAAGTAAACGAGACTCAACATACAGCGATCAGGTGAAAGATCCTCTCAGAAATGTTTCAATTTTATTTAATATCTGTGGGATGGTTGTGCTTGAAGGAAACCACCTTGGGTGAGTACTTGACAACTCTTCCACATACGGCGATCGATTAATTGTTTTATGTCGCACTCAAGATTATTTCAATTATATGGTGGTGTCGCCAGGTTTAGTGGGAGAGGAAACCTGGTTCATTGCCCAGATGAAACCGAGTGAAAAATCCACTCAGAGATTTTCCATTCTTTTTATGTGGTCTTAGCGTGATTCGATTGATTGTTTGTTTGGTGTTTTACGCCGCGGTCAAGATTATTTCACATATATGGCGGCCTTGCCAGTTTTATTGAGGGAGGAAACCGGGCTCAGTGCCCGGAGGAAACCCACGACCTTCCGCTGGTAACTGGCAACCATCCCACATAGGTCGTTCGAGTGAAAACCCAGTCAGAAAATTTTCCAATTTTTGGACTGAGTGGGATTCGAACCCGCGTCACATCGATGGAAGGTCTGTGTGGAACTGAGTGACGATCACTTAAACCCACTTGACCACCAAGGCCCCATAATGCGCTACAAATAGCTTAACTAAGAGGATTTAGGGTCACTCAACGCTGACTGGATTTCAACATGAAACCTGGCAGTGAAAAGTACATGTGTCAGAATTCTTTAAGTACTTTGTGGTTTGGCCGGTAAATGTAGCATACCCACTGAACAGAGAAGCTATCCTGCTACCAAACAGTTATCTCCCCATTGCAGTTATTTTCAGTTAACCAAGAAAACAACCAGTAATGTTAACCTGGACTGAGGTATGGGGTTTTAACGTAATTATCCCAACCTTTTGTTATTGGCCTATACACTATTGAACACAAAACCAATCCCACACTGAGTGGGATTTCAGCTTGTGACGCATCTACGCCAAACTTGTGTAAAGACAAATTTGCTGTACTGACTAAGATACGAATGCCCCAAAATTTTGACTGACGAATTAAAAATAATGAAATTAACTATAAACTGCTGCAATTTACTTCTACACAGAGTAAAAGTTTTAAAACAAATCAAAAATTTCAAAACTGTACCTCACTTCTTTGTATTCTTCATCTGATAAAATCTTCAGTCAAAACGAATCTACAAGTAGGAGTGACATGTTATATAGACATCATGTATATAACGAAATTGAACACACACATGTATATAACGATGACAAAGTTCTTAGTTATTCAATATTATAAATCATCTTTATATTTATGAACACTAAGATACATGGGCACATAGAAATATCTTGACTAAAATAACGTTTATGAACACTAAACCATGTTTATAAGTGATTTAATTAAGTTAACGATTGATTGATTGATTGGTGTTTTACGCCGCACTCAAGATTATTTCACTTACATGGCGGTGTTGCCAGGTTTAGTGGGAGAGGAAACAGTGTGAAAAATCCACTCAGAAATTTTCCATTCTTTTTATTTGGTCTAAGCGTGATTCGAACCTGCGCCACATTGATGGAAGGTCTGTGTGGGACTGAGGGACGATCACTTTAACCCACTTGACCACCAAGGCCCCATGACGCGCTACAAATAGCTTAACTAAGAGGATTTAGGATCACTCAACACTGACTGGATTTTAATATGAAACCTGGCAGTAAAAAGTACATGTGTCAGAATTCTTTAAGTACTTTGTTGTTTGGCCGGTAAATGTAGCATACCCACTAAACAGAGAAGCTATCCTGCTACCAAACAGTTATCTCCCCATTGCAGTTATTTTTCAGTTAACCAAGAAAACAACCAGCAATGCTAACCTGGGCTGATGTTGGGGTTTCAGCTAAACTATCAGATAGGACAGTAAAATATTAACAGTGAGTGAGGGACATAAGAATTGATTGATTGATTGATGTACACCATACTCATTATTTCACTAGTATGGCGATGTTGCCAGGTTAAGGCATCAAGTAAACGAGACTCAACATACAGCGATCAGGTGAAAGATCCTCTCAGAAATGTTTCAATTTTATTTAATATCTGTGGGATGGTTGTGCTTGAAGGAAACCACCTTGGGTGAGTACTTGACAACTCTTCCACATACGGCGATCGATTAATTGTTTTATGTCGCACTCAAGATTATTTCAATTATATGGTGGTGTCGCCAGGTTTAGTGGGAGAGGAAACCTGGTTCATTGCCCAGATGAAACCGAGTGAAAAATCCACTCAGAGATTTTCCATTCTTTTTATGTGGTGTTAGCGTGATTCGATTGATTGTTTGTTTGGGGTTTTACGCCGCGGTCAAGATTATTTCACATATATGGCGGCCTTGCCAGTTTTATTGAGGGAGGAAACCGGGCTCAGTGCCCGGAGGAAACCCACGACCTTCCGCTGGTAACTGGCAACCATCCCACATAGGTCGTTCGAGTGAAAACCCAGTCAGAAAATTTTCCAATTTTTGGACTGAGTGGGATTCGAACCCGCGTCACATCGATGGAAGGTCTGTGTGGAACTGAGTGACGGTCACTTAAACCCACTTGACCACCAAGGCCCCATAATGCGCTACAAATAGCTTAACTAAGAGGATTTAGGGTCACTCAACGCTGACTGGATTTCAACATGAAACCTGGCAGTGAAAAGTACATGTGTCAGAATTCTTTAAGTACTTTGTGGTTTGGCCGGTAAATGTAGCATACCCACTGAACAGAGAAGCTATCCTGCTACCAAACAGTTATCTCCCCATTGCAGTTATTTTCAGTTAACCAAGAAAACAACCAGTAATGTTAACCTGGACTGAGGTATGGGGTTTTAACGTAATTATCCCAACCTTTTGTTATTGGCCTATACACTATTGAACACAAAACCAATCCCACACTGAGTGGGATTTCAGCTTGTGACGCATCTATGCCAAACTTGTGTAAAGACAAATTTGCTGTACTGACTAAGATACGAAAGCCCCAAAATTTTGACTGACGAATTAAAAATAATGAAATTAACTATAAACTGCTGCAATTTACTTCTACACAGAGTTAAAGTTTTAAAACAAATCAAAAATTTCAAAACTGTACCTCACTTCTTTGTATTCTTCATCTGATAAAATCTTCAGTCAAAACGAATCTACAAGTAGGAGTGACATGTTATATAGACATCATGTATATAACGAAATTGAACACACACATGTATATAACGATGACAAAGTTCTTAGTTATTCAATATTATAAATCATCTTTATATTTATGAACACTAAGATACATGGGCACATAGAAATATCTAGACTAAAATAACGTTTATGAACACTAAACCATGTTTATAAGTGATTTAATTAAGTTAACGATTGATTGATTGATTGGTGTTTTACGCCGCGCTCAAGATTATTTCACTTATATGGCGGCGTTGCCAGTTTTATTGTGGGAGGAAACCGGGCTCTATGCCCGGAGGAAACCCACAACCTTTGCGTGGTAAATGGCAACCATCCCACGCAGGTCGTTTCAAGGGAAAACCCAGTCCAAAAATTTTCCTACTGAGCCACGGAGGCCCCAAATTAAGTTAACGAATGACCTTACCAACTCTAGTCGACTAAGTAAATATTGTGGTTTGGCCGGTAAATGTAGCATACCCACTGAACAGAGAAGCTATCCTGCTACCAAACAGTTATCTCCCCTTTGCAGTTATTTTCAGTTAACCAAGAAAACAACCAATAATGTTAACCTGGACTGATGTTGGGGTTTCAGCTAAACTATCAGATAGGACAGTAAAATATTAACAGTGGGTGAGGGACATAAGAATTGATTGATTGATTGATTGATGTACACCATACTCATTATTTCACTAGTATGGCGATGTTGCCAGGTTTAGGCATCAAGTAAACCAGCCTCAACATACAGCGATCAGGTGAAAAATCCACTCAGAAATGTTTCAATTTTATTTAATCTCTGTGGGATGGTTGTGCTTGAAGGAAACCACCAACCTTGGGTGAGTACTTGACTACTCTTCCACATACGACGATCGATTGTTTTATGCCGCACTCAAGATTATTTCACTTATAAGCAACGTTGCCAGGTTAAATGCGGGAGGAAACCGGGCTCTTTGCCCCGAGTAAACCACTGAACTTCGACAAATACCTGGCAACTCTTCCACATAGGGCGTTCAAGTGAGAAACCGTTCAGGAATTTTTCAATTGTCCTTTGGACAGAAGGCGGATGAGAGTGACCAATAGATGGTGAGTGTGTGCATATATGCTATGTAAATAATGTAGTTTGGCCGGTAAATGTAGCACACCCACTGAACAGAGAAGCTATCCTGCTACCAAACAGTTATCTCCCCTTTGCAGTTATTTTCAGTTAACCAAGAAAACAACCAGTAATGTCAACCTGGGCTGATGTTTAGGGGTTAAATTAAATAAAATAAAATAATTAGCTTATACTAGTTAAGAAAAAAGCAATACTCACTCAAAATGAGAATTAGAAAATTCCAATAATAAAAACCCATTAGGAGTGGGACAGCTGTCTATTTGATCATCTTCTGGAAATATTTATAGATCGAGGTCATCTAAAAGAAAACAAAGGGAAGAAGAAAATTACACAAAATATAACAATTCTATTCTCTTATACCTTGGCAGTTTCACAAACAGAAATAAGCGTATCAATTTTTCTTTTATTAATCGAAAGTGACATGAGGGCAAACATTCAGACATTCTGATGATCAAAATAATAAGAGGGTTTAAAGTTCATCGAAAACCTTAATGATTGTTATGAAATAAGAAAAAGTCTATATATGAACCAAAACAGGGTTGGAAAAGTTAACAAAAAATTTAAATTACTAAAACGAAAGTTCATTTATTACTAGTCCAGGTTAATTCAAATCCGTATAATAAATATGCGGGCAATTAAAAAAATTAGCTTGAATGGAAAATATCAATATTTTGGCAGCCCATGCAAACAATTTAGGTTATTATGAAAGTTTAGAAAAAGCTTTAGCTATAAAATCAATGTTGGCCACATCTATGACCAAGCATTTACTTGAATAAGTTTATATGGATAAGTTTTATGTAGTTTGGCCGGTAAATGTAGCAAACCCACTGAACAGAGAAGCTATCCTGCTACCAAACAGTTATCTCCCCTTTGCAGTTATTTTTCAGTTAACCAAGAAAACAACCAGTAATGTTAACCAGGACTGAGTTATGGGGTTTCAGCTAAACTATCAGATAGGACAGTAAAATATTACCAATGAGTGAAAGACATAAGATTTAACGTAGAAATAATTTCCCTTGTACGTTTGGCATTGAGAGGTTTAGTGTATGAAGCAAGAGGATTGATTGATATAAGCCACACTGAGGATTATTTCACTAAACTGGCGACGATGCCAGGTTTAGTGGAAAAGGAAACCAGACTCAACATACAGAGATCGAGTGGAAAATCCACTCAGAAATGTTTCAATTTTATTTGATCTGAGCGGGATCGCTCTGCTGGAAGGAAACATCCAACCTTAGGTGAGTACTTGGCATCTCTTCCACAAACGGTGACCAATGGAGAGTATCTGGAAACTCTTGCACAAAGAGTGATTAAGTGAAAAACTATTCAAAAAATTTTCAAGTTTCCTTTGGACAGAGGGGGGTTGAGTGACAAATAGATGGTAAATGTGTGCACAAGAGCTATGTAAATAATGTGGTTTGGCCGGTAAATGTAGCACACCCACTGAACAGAGAAGCTATCCTGCTACCAAACAGTTATCTCCCCTTTGCAGTTATTTTCAGTTAACCAAGAAAACAACCAGTAATGTTAACCTGGGATGATGTTTGGGGTTTGGGGTTTAAATTACTAGTTAAGAAAAGAGCATTACTTACTCAAAATGAGAATTAGGAAATCTGAAAAAACCATTAGGAGTGGGACATATCTATTTGATCATCTTTTGGAAAAGCTTATGGCTTGATGTCATCTAAAAGAAAACAAAGGGAAGAAGAAAATTACAAAAAATGTAACAATTCTATTCTCTTAAACCTTGGCAGTTTCACAGACAGAAATAAGCATATCAATTTTTCATTTATTAATCAAAAGAAACATGAGGGCAAATATTCATACTTTTACAATACATTCTGATGATCAAAACAAAAGAGGGTTCAAAGTTCATCGAAAACCTTAATGATTGACATTGAAATAAGTCGATATAAAAAAGTCGATATATGTACCAAAACAGAGTTGGAAAAGTAAGCAAAAATTTAAATTACTAAAACGAAAGTTCATTTATTCTTAGCCCAAGTTAATTCAAATCCTTATAATAAATATGCGGGTAATATAAAATATTAGGCTATGACCAAGCATTTACTTGAATACGTCTAAAAGGATAAGTTTTTTTGTGGTTTGGCCGGTAAATGTAGCATACCCACTGAACAGAGAAGCTATCCTGCTACCAAACAGTTATCTCCCCTTTGCAGTTATTTTCAGTAAACCAAGAAAACAACCAGCAATGTTAACCTGGACTGAGGTATGGGGTTTCAGCTAAACTATCAGATAGGATAGTAAAATATTAACAGTGAGTGACATAAGAATTGAAATGCCTGATTGATTGATGTATGCCATACTGATTATTATTTCACTTGTATGGCGATGTTGCCAGGTTTAGGCATCAAGTAAACCAGACTCAACTTACAGCCATCAGGTGAAAAATCCACTCAGAAATGTTTCAATTTTATTTAATCTCTGAGGGATGGTTGTGCTTGAAGGAAACCACCAACCTTGGGTGAGTACTTGACAACTCTTCCACATACAGCGATCGATTGATTGTTTTGATTGTTAAACCTGGGCTGATGTTTAGGGGTTAAATTAAATGTCTAGTCAACACTATGAAAATCTTTCGAGATTTGTCATTATCCAAAAATACAAAATAAAATAATTAGCTTATTACTAGTTAAGAAAAGAGCGTTACTCAAAATGAGAGTTAGAAAATTCCAATAATGTAAACCCATTAGGAGTGGGACAGCTATCTATTTGATCATCTCTCTTCTGGAAATGTTTATGGTTAGATGTCATCTGTAAGAAAACAAAGGGAAGAAGAAAATTACACAAAATGTAACAATTCTATTCTTACACCTTGGCAGTTTCACTAACAGAAATAAGGGTATCAATTTTTCTTTTATTAATCGAAAGCGACATGAGGGCAAACATTTATACATTCTGATGCTCAAAACAAAGAGGGTTTTAAGTTGATCGAAAACTATAATGATTGACATTGGAATAAGAAAAAAATTTATATATATATACAGAAATACTGTTGGAAAAGTAAAAAAAAAATTTAATAACTGAAAAGAACTTTCATTTATTCTTAGCCAAAGTCCATTCAAATCCCTATAATATGCGGGTAATTAAACAAATTTGTTTGAACGGAAAATAGCAATATTTTGGCAGCTCATGCAAACGATTTAGCTTCCTTTGAAAGTTAAGAAAAGGCTTTAGCTATTAAAATAATTTTGGCCATATCTGTGACCAAGTATTTACTTGAATATGTCTATATGGATAAGTTTCATGTGGTTTTGGCCGGTAAATGTAGCACACCCACTGAACAGAGAAGCTATCCTGCTACCAAACAGTTATCTCCCCTTTGCAGTTATTTTCAGTTAACCAAGAAAACAACCAATAATGTTAACCTGGACTGATGTTTAGGGGTTTCAGCTAAACTATCAGATAGGATAGTAAAATATTACCAATGAGTGAGGGACAACAGGTCTCTGTACCTGATTGATTGATTGATGTACGCCACACTGAAGATTATTTCACTAATCTGGCGATGTTTCCAGGTTTAACGGGGAAGGAAACCAGACTCCACATAAGTCCACTCAGAAATGTTATAATTTTTTATCTGCTTGACGGAAACCATAACCGTGGGTAAGTACTTACCAACTCTTCCACATACAGCGACCGATCAATTGATTGATTGACGTTTTCCGCCGCACTCAAGATTATTTCTCTTATATTTGAGGTGGGGGTGGGACTGGGCTCTTTGCCTGGAGGATCTCCCGACATTCGGCAAAGACCTGGCAACTCTTCCACATACGGCGATCGAGTAAAAAACCATTCAGGAATTTCTCAACAGTTCTTAGGACTGAGGGAAGATGAGAGTGTGACCAATCGTTGGTAAATGTGTGCATATAAGCTATGTAAATAATGTGGTTTGGCCGGTAAATGTAGCATACCCACTGAACAGAGAAGCTATCCTGCTACCAAACAGTCATCTCCCCTTTGCAGTTATTTTCAGTTAACCAAGAAAACAACCAATAATGTTAACCTGGGCTGATGTTTGGGTGTTTAAATTAAGTCTAGTCAACACTATGAAAATCTTTCGAGATTTGTCCTCATCCAAAAATACAAAATACAATACATGTTAAATAATTAGCTTATTACCAGTTAAAAAAGAGTATTACTTACTCAAAATGAGAATTAAGTCGGATAATAAAAACCTATCAGGAGTCAGACAACTATCTATTTATCATCTCTCTTCTGGCTTGAGGTCATCTATAGGAAAGGGAAGAAAATTACAAAATGTAACAATTCAATTCTCGTATACCTTAGCAGTTTCACAAAGAGAAATAAGCGTATGAATGGAATGTATTTTCTTTTATTAATCAAAGTTGATATCAGGACAAATATTCATACTTTTTCAATACACTGTGAGAATCAAAACAATAAGGGGCTTTAGTCGAGTGGGGTTCGAACACGCAACCTATTGGTGGAAGGCTGTTCTGGTTGAGCGTCCAAAGTTCTACCTATTGAGCCACGGAAGCCCCGCACTTCCTTGAATAAGTTTATATGAATAAGTTTTGTGGTTTGGCCGGTAAATGTAGCACACCCACTAAACAGAGAAGCTATCCTGCTACCAAACAGTTATCTCCCCATTGCAGTTATTTTCAGTTAACCAAGAAAACAACCAGTAATGTTAACCTGGACTGATGTTGGGGTTTCAGCTAAACTACCAGATAGGATAGTAAAATATTACCAATGAGTGAGTGAGAGAAGGTTTAACGTAGAAATGATTTCCTTTATATGGTTGGCATTGAGAGGTTTAGTGGAGGAGGCAACAGGTCTCTGTACCTGACTGATTGACTGATGTACGCCACACTAAAGATTATTTCACTAATATGACGACGTTGCCAGATTTAGTGATCACACTCCACATACGGCGTGAAAAATACACTCAGAAAGGTTTCAATATTATTTGATCCAAGTGGGATGCCTGTGCTTGAAGTAAACCCCCAACTTGGGCGAGTACTTGGCAACTCTTCCACATACGGCGACCGATTGATTGATGTTTAAGGCCACACTCAAGATTATTTCACTTATATGGCGGCATTGCCAGGTTACGTGGGGGAGGAAAGGGGGCTCTTACCCAATCAAGTGAAAAACCATTCAGGAATTTCTCATTTGTCCTTTGTACAGAAGGGGGATGAGAGTCTGACCAACCGATGGTGAGTGTGTGCACAAGAGATATGTAAATACTGTGGTTTGGCCGGTAAATGTAGCATACCCACTGAACAGAGAAGCTATCCTGCTACCAAACAGTTATCTCCCCTTTGCAGTTATTTACAGTTAACCAAGAAAACAACCAATAATGTTAACCTGGGCTGATGTTTGGGGTTAAATTAAATGTCTAGTCAACACTATGAAAATCTTTCGAGATTTGTCATTATCCAAAAATACAAAAAAAAATAATTAGCTTATTACTAGTTAAAGGCACACTTGCCGCGAAAATCAGGAATATTGTTTACATTAAAAAAGAAAGACCGTATTCTGTATTTTTCCCAGACAATATAAGTTAGGAACTTTCTATTTTTACCAAAATTTAAAAGTTTGGACGTCACTTTGTATTTTTAATTTGAATTTGAAAATTTGAATTGTTACGTACCCGGAACGTAAACAAACCGATCTGCCCCCTATTGGCGATTTTATGTTTCAGTCGAGTGAGTGAACTAACGGCACAGTGTAATTTTACGTAGGCCTATTTATCTGAGAAATACAGACTGACGATCGGTTAACAGCGACTGGAAAACCCTGCTGATGATTGTTTGAGTGTAAACCACGGATAAAAAGGCCTGAAAGCAGGGTAAACCAACACGAAAGTTGACCGACACTGATCGTTGTTGTTGTAATCAGGCTTCGATTCTTCGTTTGTATTTCACCCCATTTTTACAGTCTAAAGCAAACTAGACATGTTTTATGTGTCCTATGTTTAAGCTTAGTGGTATTAGTCGTAGTAAGCTCATGTAAATTGGTTTTCTTAGCAAATTTAAACAGGCTACGGCGGCAAGTGTGCCTTTAAGAAAAGAGTGTTACTTACTCAAAATGAGAATTGGAAAATTTGAATAATAAAAACCCATTAGGGGTGGGACAGCTATTTCATTGAGCATCTCTCTTCTGGAAATGTTCATGGCTGGAGTTCATCTACAAGAAAACAAAGGCAAGAAGATTTTTCTTAGGACTGAGGACTAATCAATGGTGAATTATGTAATATTGTGGTTTGACTGGTAAATTTAGCATACCCACTGAGAAGCTATCCTGCTAGTAAACAGTTATCTCCTCTTTGCATTTATTTTAGTTAAAGTGGCATGAGCTGCCAAAATTCACACTTTTTTCTTAATTTCTGATCGTCACGACAGTAAGAGGCTTTGAAGGCCATCGAAAAACTAAATGATTAGTGTTGGAATGAGGAAAATCCATACAGCATGTGGCGTGTACGAACCGAAAATGTGTTCGAAAAGTAAACAAAATTTAAATAACCGGGACGACCATTCATTCATTCTAGGACAAAGTTAGTTAAAAAAAAATACTTTATCGTACATTTTCGAGACTCGAAGCACTAAAAAGGTTCTGAATTATATGTCTTGAAAAAAATAGCCAATAATTTCAACATTCTGTTTTAACGTCAAAATCAATATATTGGCAGCTCATGCCACTTTAAGAATGAGTCCGGCCTCAAAATGCAATATTTATAAAAATGATTTATGGCGTACATCAATCATTATTTTGTTACTACAGGCGTACACTTGTGGTTGGTAGCATACCGACGAACACCACTGAGGTTCACATTCAGTAACTGCCAGTCAAACTATTTGATTTGCGCTTTGTTGGAATGACAAAAAGGTTCACACTATATATAATAATTTTGTTTTTAACAAATCTTGAGATAATTTCAACTAAAATTCAAAATTGTTGAAGGAAACTAAAAATATCCACGCATAGCAAGGACAAACTTGTGTTCGAATATTTATGATCACTAAAACACACAGGCACAGGGAAAATTAGGTGTACATGTAGAAGCTTTGTTCCTACAGCAGGCCGTGTAAGGTGTAGGCCTATCAACCCTTCTAATTCGGAACATTTAGCCTAAGCATTCGAGTGTCGTTCTGAGATTTCAAAATACAACATGCAAAGTGTGTATTGCAACCTTTTGAAGTGATAAATTATAAAACAAAAAGTAATCTTTTGGGGTTTTTTTGCACATGCTTTTTCCTTTGAACACTGTAGTAGCCAAAACAACCATCTGGACACACGGTTTCGCACAGAGATGGCTGTTTTGGATGGCAGTTTGATGGCCATTGCACAAGTCTTGATCAACTATTAGAAACGTAAACATGTTGCAAAAAAAAGAAACTAGCACATGGATGAAGCTTGTTGTACAGCAAAGTAAGTAAAACAGGATGAGACCCGTCATGAGTGCGGCTGGTTCAAGTTGTACTTGTACAGCTGACATCGATCCTTGATTTCAGTCAGACACGCAACTAAACTTGGGAAATGTACAAGCACAAGTTGACCTCTTTGAGCCTCGCTTATATTTATCAAGAAAATCCGTAAGCGAGGCTCAAAAGGTCAACTTGTGCTCGTACATTTCCCCAGTTCAGTCTAACGGAAACGAGGAGGCCAGCGGGAGATTCGGGCTGTCAATCCAAAAACGACGAGGATGCAACACAGATGTGAGTGTTTGAACGCTTTTGTTGGTGGAACGGCGAACTTAAAGATTGAACTGAATGTGTAGTAAGTTTGGGTCGGTTGCGTTGCTTAAATTAGGAGAAAATCTGCGCGCAGACAGTTTATGCGCAGTTGTATAGATTTTCCAACATGGCGGGTCCTTCAACTCTGTTTGCCGCCCATCATAAATATCTTGGCAACAGAGTTTGAAGAACTTAAACTAAGTGAAAACTGGCCTTTAGGATAAGGACACCACATGACCTGCAGTGCCCGGGTGTCCGAAATCGAGATTTAGCGATTCTCGGTTTCGGACATCCGGGTACCTGACCAGCCGGCTAGGGTACTTAGGGTCACGTGGTCTTCCCTCAGCCAGTCAAAATGGCGTCGTCACGGCATTGTTTTCACCTCGGAGCCCTTGTTGTCAGGATCTTGACGTCATGCCGAAATCGAGAATGAGTGTTGTTGTTGTCAATGAAACATATTTGATTTCTAGACTCCGAGATATTCTCAAAACTAACTTATAAAGACCAGTAAATTTACCCTCTCTGTATCCACCAACTCCTTGGTCAGCTAATATGAGAAATAAATATTCTTCAAAACCATCGCATTTCTGTTTACCGATGGGTAAGATTAAGAAAGTGATTCAGCAGATGACGCCTCGTGTGAGGGAGGTTCATGCGCATGTCACTAGTCAAAACACTGCAATGTGACTTCCGGAAAAAATACTCTACCTTTGGACATTGTTTTCCGTTGTTAAGCCCTCTCATTCTGCTAGTGGTACCCGTAAGATAAAAGGGGGAAATCTCTAAATTCAAAGCCAGTGGTGAAATAAAAATATATATGTAAAATGACCATAGAGAAAATGACAGATAAAATTTTTGTTAAATGTACTTCCGGTCCCATGTGACACGCTTCAGATCTGACTTCCACTTCCGGGCACTCCGGGGGCGTTACACTGAAAGAGATGAAACTGAAAGGAATATTAATGATGCGATTTGAACTTCTATTGATTTTACTTTGTTGTGTAATTTTGTCGACAGGAAATAAGTACTCTGAACATTCTAACCTTTATGACTTGGAGGACCCGTTTAGAATAATGAAAGTCAATTTGCTTTGGCAAAAAGCCAAACAAGTTAGTATCCGACAGTCTCTTCAGACTCAGAGTTCAGTTTAAAATTGAATTTAAGTTAACAATAACATTAACATAACAATAAGTGAATGACATAAACATAGCCGCACACGTGTGTCTCATCCTGTTTTACTTACTTGCCAGTCGGCCACTGAGCGGCCACTGTGAACTTTTATTTTTAAATTTTGATAAGTTGGTAATATGCTTAAATATAAATATAATGTTGAATTAGGAGATTTTCATAAAGATTTATCATTATTACTTTTTTTTTTTAGCCTGCCATCATTCTGATGGAGGGCTATTCAAATCTCTTTTCCGTCGTCCGTCCGTTAACTTTTTGCTTGTTACCTTTATTCCAAGAAAACTACCAGTCCAATCTTGATCAAACTTATTATACATCATCCCCCTATGGTCTAGTTGTGCAGCACCGTACATTTTCATCTCATTTGCATATATTCAATATCGCCACCAGGGGGCGATATTGTTTTTTTTTGTTACCTTTAATGCATTATTCCAAGAAAACTACCTGTCCAATCTTAATCAAACTTAACATACATCATCACCCTATGGTCTAGTTGTGCACCGTACATTTTCATCTCATTTGCATATTCAATATGGCCACCAGGGGGCGATATTGTTAGCCCGCCATCATTCTGATGGAGGGCTATTCAAATCGCTTTTCCGTGGTCCGTCGTCCGTCGTCAGTCGTCCGTCGTCCGTCCGTTAACTTTTTGCTTGTTACCTTTATTCCAAGAAAACTACCTGTCCAATCTTAATCAAACTTAACATACAACATCACCCTATGGTCTAGTTGTGCACCGTACGTTTTCATCTCATTTGCATATTCAATGTGGCCACCAGGGGGCGATATTGTTTTTTTTTGTTACCTTTATTCCAAGAAAACTACCTGTCCGATTTTCACCAAACTTGGCTGACATTATCTCCATATAGTCTAGTTGTGCATCCTACATTTTCATCTCATTTGCATATTCAATATGGCCGCCAGGGGGCGATGTTGTTTTTTCTTTGTTACCTTTATTTCAAGAAAACTACCTGTCCAATCTTAATCAAACTTAACATACATCATCACCCTATGGCCTAGTTGTGCACTGTACACTTTCATCTCATTTGCATAAACAATATGGCCGCCAGGGGGATATGTTGTTTTCCTTTGTTACGTTTATTGCAAGAAAACTTTCGGTAGTTACCTTTATTCCAAGAAAACTATTAGTCCAATCTTAATCAAACTCAACATGCATCATCACCCTACGGTCTAGTTGTACACCGTACATTTTCATCTCAGTTGCATATTCAATATGGCCACCAGGGGGCGATATTGTTTTTTTTTGTTATCTTTATTCCAAGGAAACTACTTGTCAGATTTTCATCAAACTTGGCTGACATTATCTCCATATAGTTTAGTTGTGCATTGTACAGTTTCATCTAATTTGCATATTCAATATGGCCACCAGGGGGCGATGTTGTTTTTCTTTGTTACCTTTATTCCAAGAAAACTACCTGTCCCATCTTAATCAAACTTAACATACATCATCACCCTATGGTCTAGTTGTGCATCGTACATTTTCAGCTCATTTGCATAAACAATATGGCCGCCAGGGGGAGATGTTGTTTTTCTTTGTTACGTTTATTGCAAGAAAACTTTTGGTAGTTACCTTTATTCCAAGAAAACTATTAGTCCAATCTTAATCAAACTCAACATGCATCATCACTCTACGGTCTAGTTGTACACTGTACATTTTCATCTCATTTGCATATTCAATATGGCCACCAGGGGGTGATATTGTTTTTTTTTTGTTACCTTTATTCCAAGGAAACTACTAGTCCGATTTTCATCAAACTTGGCTGACATTATCTCCATATAGTCTAGTTGTGTATCGTACAGTTTCATCTCATTTGCATATTCAATATGGCCACCAGGGGGCGATGTTGTTTTTCTTAGTTACCTTTATTCCAAGAAAACTACATGTCCAATCTTAATCAAACTTAACAAAGGGGCCTACATCATCACCCTATGGTCTAGTTGTGCATCGTACATTTTCATCTCATTTGCATAATCAATATGGCCGCCAGGGGGAGATGTTGTTTTTCTTTGTTACGTTTATTGCAAGAAAACTTTCGCTTGTTACCTTTATTATTCCAAGAAAACTATTAGTCCAATCTTAATCAAACTCAACGTACATCATCACCCTACGGTCTAGTTGTGCACCGTACATTTTCATCTCATTTTGCATATTCAATATGGCCACCAGGGGGCGATATTGTTTTTTTTTTGTTACCTTTATTCCAAGGAAACTAGTCCGATTTTCACCAAACTTGGCTGACATTATCTTCATATAGTCTAGTTGTGCATCCTACAGTTTCATCTCATTTGCATATTCAATATGGCCACCAGGGGGCAATGTTGTTTTTTTGTTGTTACCTTTATTCCAAGAAAACTACCTGTCCAATCTTAATCAAACTTAACATACATCATCTCACCCTATGGTCTAGTGGTGCACCGTACATTTTCATCTCATTTGCATATTCAATATGGCCGCCAGGGGGAGATGTTTTTTTTGTTACTTTTTTCCAAGAAAACTACCAATCCGATTTTCACCAAACTTGGCTCACATTATCTCCCTATAGCCATGTTGTGTACTGTACATTTTCATCTCATTTGCATATTCAATATGGCCGCCAGGGGGAGATGTTTTTTTTTTCGTTTATTGCAAGAAAACTTTTGCTTGTTACCTTTATTCCAATAAAACTATCAGTCCAATCTTAATCAAACTGAACATACATCACCCTATGGTCTAGTTGTGCACCATACATTTTCATCTCATTTGCATATTCAATATGGCTGTCAGGGGCGATATATTTTTTTGTTACTTTTTTCCAAGAAAACTACCAATCCGATTTTCACCAAACTTGGCTGACATTATCTCCCTATAGCCATGTTGTGTACTGTACATTTTCATCTCATTTGCATATTCAATATGGCCTCCAGGGGGCGATGTTTTTTTTCTTTATCTTTGTTCCAAGAAAACTACCTGACATTAATCAAAATCAACATAAATTATCACCCTATGGTCTAGTTATGCACCGTTCATTTTGATCTCATTTGCATATTCAATATGGCCGCCAGGAGGGCCAAGAAAATACTGGTCTGATTTTGACCAAACTTGGCCGACATTATCTCCCTCTGATCTAGTTGTGCACCCTACATTTTCGTCTCATTTGCTTATTAAATATGGCCGCCAGGAAGCAATGTTGTTTTTTAACCAAATTTGAAAATGAAACTTATTATCATTATTCCAAGAAAACTACTGACCTGATCTTAACCAAACCTGACACACATCATCCCTCTAAGTTCTAGCTGTGCACCGTACATTATCATTTCATTAGCATATTGAAGATGGCTACCAGGTGGCAATGTTGTTTTCAACCAAAATTTCTAGGGGAGCTTAATTTTGCAATTCACAATTTAATTTTCCTCAACAATAGTTATCTCCCTGGAATAAGATTTTTTATGTAGGCCCCAATTATTATATCCAGTTATTGCTGTAAGTGAAATAATCTTGAGCGCAGCGTAAAACACCAAACAATCAATCAATCAATTTAATATGAATAGATGAACGCGGGCGTTAAGATCCCTTTAAGGGATCTCTTGTTTTTATTTTGTTACCTTTATTCCAAGAAAACTACTAGTCCGATTTTCACCAAACTTGGCTCACATTAACTCCATATAGTCTAATTGTGTCTCATACATTTTCATCTCATTTGCATATTCAATATGGCCGCCAGGGGGCGATGTTGTTTTTCTTTGTTACCTTTATTCCAAGAAAACTACCTGTCCAATCTTAATCAAACTTTACATACATCATCACCCTTTGGTCTAATTGCGCATTGTACATTTTCATCTCATTTGCATATTCAATATGGCCGCCAGGGGGCGATGTTTTTTTCTTTCTTTGTTATCTTTATTCTAAGAAAACTACCTAACATTAATCAAACTCAACATACGTTATCACCCTATGGTCTAGTTATACACCGTTCATTTTCATCTCATTTGCATATTCAATATAGCCGCCAGGAAGCAATGTTGTTTTTGAACCAAATTTGAAAATGAAACTTATTATCATTATTCCAAGAAAACTACTAACCTGACCTTAACCAAACATGGCACACATCATCCCCCTAAGTTCTAGCCATGCACCGTACATTATCATCTCATTAGCATATTGAAGATGGCTACCAGGTGGCAATGTTATTTTCAACCAAAATTTCAAGGGGAGCTTACTTTGTAATTCAGAATTTAATTTTCCTCAACAATAGTTATCTCCCTGGAATAAGATTTTTTTATGTAGGCCCCAATTCCTATATCCAGTTATTGCTGTAACAACCTTTAATATGAATAGATGAACGCGGGCGTTACGATCCCTTTAAGGGATCTCTTGTATTTATATCCTTGCTTAAAGGGGCATGAGCTGCCAAAATTTACACTTTTTTTCTTAATTGTTGATCGTCACGACAGTAAGAGGCTTTGAAGGCTATCGAAAAACTAAAAGACTGGCGTTGGAATGAGGAAAATCCGTACAGGATGTGGTCTATACGAACCGGAATAGTGTTCAAAAAGTAAAGAAAATTTAAATAACCGGGGCGACCATTCATTCATTCTAAGCCAAAGTTACTTCAAAACAATACTTTATCGTACATTTTCGAGACTAGAAGCACTAAAAAGCTTCTGAATTATACGTCTTGAGAAAAATAGCCAATAATTTCAACATTCTGTTTTAACGTCAAAATATCAACATTTTGGCAGCTCAAGCCACTTTAATAATAATATAATTTTCAAAACAACTTTAAAGGGGCATGAGCTGCCAAAATGTTGATATTTTTAGGTTAACACGGAATGTTGAAATTATCGGCTATTTTTCTCAAGACGTATAATTCAGAAGCTTTTTAGTGCCTTTAGTCTCTTAAATGTACGATAAAGTATTGTTTTGAACTAAATTTGGCTTAGAATGAATGAATGGTCGTCCCGGTTATTTAAATTTTGTTTACTTTTCGAACACGTTTTCGGTTCGTACAGGCCACATACTGTATGGATTTTCCTCATTCTAACGCCAATCATTTAGTTTTTCGATGACCTTCAAAGCCTCTTACTATCGTGACGATCAGAAATTATGAAAAAAGTGTGAATTTTGACAGCTCATGCCACTTTAAACATGCAGCTAGCTGGAGATATTCAAACCCTGTTTGGGGGGGGGGGGGGGGGAACAGCCTTCCACCAATGGGTCGCGGGTTCAAATCCCAATCAGTCCCCCCACAAAAATGGGAAATTTACTGACTGGGTTTTCACTCGAACGACCTACGTGGGGTGGTTGCCAGTTACCACTGGAAGGTCGTGGGTTTCCTCCGGGCATAGAGCTTGGTTTCCTCTCACAATAAAACTGGCAACGCCGCCATATAAGCGACGGCGCGGCGTAAAACACCAAACAATCCATCAACCAAATTCTGTGGCCAAAGTATATTGATGATTTGTGACCAACGGAACTGGAGAACGTGCCATTTTGAAACATGTAACTCAAAACACATCATTTTTCTCTGGTTTTCCTATTCGATCTTTTAGTTCACCGTTCTACAGGTACATGTACCTCGTTATAATATATGATCGAATTGACATTAAATGATAATAATTGTTTTTATTTGTTTTCTTTTACATTTGATTAGTATCTGCCTGCAAAGAAATTGGCTGATTTACATGCTGATCTTCAGTTACATGATAAAAGAGAAGGGGATTTGAAAAAAGCCAAAGTGTCTGGTTTGGATGATAATGGTCTGAAAACTGCTCAAGTGGAAGCCAAATTTATGGGTAAAAATATTTCAACAAAAGTTTTAGAAAGACAAAATTTTATCTCTGACTTCTTAGTATTTTGGTGCCACCATAAAATGTGTTTGGTCACAGGCACTCAAAGTGCTCTTCCCCACAGGCACACAAAGTGCTCTTCCCCACAGGCACACAAAGTGCTCTTCCCCACAAGCACACACTGTGCTCTTCCCCACAGGCACACAAAGTGCTCTTCCCCACAGGCACACAAAGTGCTCTTCCCCACAGGTACACAAAGCACTCTTCCCCACAGGCACACAAGGTGCCCTTCCCCACAGGCACACAAGGTGCCCTTCCCCACAGGCACACAAAGTCCTCTTCCCCACAGGTACACAAAGTGCTCTTCCCCACAGGCACACAAAGTCCTCTTCCCCACAGGCACACAAAGTGCTCTTCCCCACAGGCACACAAAGTGCTCTTCCCCACAGGTACACAAAGCACTCTTCCCCACAGGCACACAAGGTGCCCTTCCCCACAGGCACACAAAGTCCTCTTCCCCACAGGCACACAAAGTCCTCTTCCCAAGAGGCATACGGGCAATAGAATCAAAGTTGTTTCTCTCCTTACTCATTGATCTAATACATATAATATGGACAAGGCAGGAAATACTAAAAAAATAAAATATTTCACGCGCTTACTTTAAATTGCATAGGCAATTTGCTCCCCCAAGAAGTATTCCCCAAATCATAAGCCATTCTTAAAACACAACTTGTTGCACACATTTTCAGAAATAATGGGCGATTGAATATTCAGCCTAGAATCAAAGTGTTTTCTCTGTGCGGGAACACAACATTCATCTAAGATGATGGCAGTTGGTAGAAAATTTTTACATCCAGGCGTATTAATAATTAATTAACACAGACAATCACAAAGACTGACAACAAAATAGGTATCTGTGGCTGGTAATTTAATAATAAATTCACATTTTTATTTCGAAAAGTTCACCAGTTTAGTTTTTTTTAAACTCTCTGAATTGAAAGCAGTGTTTTGGACCTGGCAGACTGCCGAGACAACTTTGATTCTTGAGGTCATTATTGAATTAGCACTGTTTCTGTATGCTTTATGGCTTGGGGGAAGACTTCTCAGGAGAGCATAAGCAATTTAAAGTGGCATGAGCTGCCAAAATGTTGATATTTTGACGTTAAAACAGAATGTTGAAATTATTGGCTATTTTTCTCAAGACGTATAATTCAGAAGCTTTTTATTGCTTCTAGTCTCGAAAATGTACTATAAAGTATTGTTTTGAACTAACTGTGGCTTAGAATGAATGAATGGTCGGCCCGGTTATTTAAATTTTGTTTACATTTCGAACACGTTTTCGGTTCGTACAGGCCACATACTGTATGTATTTTATATTATATGTATTAGAGGGAGGAGCTAGGGGAGAGCACTCCATGTGCTTGAAATAAAAATTATCCATTCGTTGTGCAAGTGTGAGTGGGAGAACTTCCCTTACCATTTTGAACACTAAGTGGCCTCATTGAATCATTATGTAAAACATAGGAGCCTTAAGCCTACTCATCTATCCCACTCATTAAAAAGAATTTAACCAATTTCTAGGACCTGTGTGAGTTCATTGCCAGTTACCACCGGAAGGTGGTGGGTTTCCTCCGGGCTTAGAGCCCGGTTTCCTCCCACAATAAAACTGGCAATGCCGCAATATAAGTGAAATAATCTTGAGCACCAAACAATCAATCAATCAACCAATTACTAGGTATGCCAGGTTCAATCTGTTGGGATTGAGTAGTACACATGACTTCCTAGAAAAACTATCGAGCATTGTCTTGACACCTGAAAAAAAATTTAGCTATAAAATAATGATATACATGTATGCTGTGTGATGGAAAAGATGAAACCCCCAACAGCCAATCAATTCTTTTATTAATTTTTTTTTTCAGCAATTGTTCAGAAGTATGGTTTAAACACACATTATATGTTTGAATCTCAGCAACCTTTTCATGATGAAGATATATCCTCCAAGAAACATCCACAACAAGAAATAAAAGACCCTAGGTTACAGGAACTCTGGACCCAGGCTTCAGCATCTGGATTTACAGGTTATTTATCTACTTAAAGCTCGCTTTTCTTCAAGCATATGGAAATCTGATTAATATTCATGTTCATATTCTCATAAATTATCCTATTCATATTCTCATAAATCATAGTATTTATAAAGAAGGTAATCTAGTTGCATTGTGACCAATAATCTTGACAATTTTGATAATCTTAAGTCTACGTAAAATTTAAGTAAAAGTTGAATTTACCTCTACCTAAGGGCCATGTGCACGCACCGCATATTTGGCCATTAGGCATTGTGACGTCATTAGATTCATATTCCTATTCATATTCTCATAAATCATAGTATTAATAAAGAATGGAGTCTAGTTGCATTGTGACCAATAATCTTGACAATTTTGATAATCTTAAGTCTACGTAAAATTTAAGTAAAAGTTGAATTTACCTCTACCTCAGGGCCATGTGCACGCACCGCATATTTGGCCATTAGGCATTGTGACGTCATTAGATTCATATTCCTATTCATATTCTCATAATTCATAGTATTAATAAAGAATGGAGTCTAGTTGCATTGTGACCAATAATCTTGACAATTTTGATAATCTTAAGTCTACGTAAAATTTATGTAAAAGTTGAATTTACCTCTACCTCAGGGCCATGTGCACGCACCGCATATTTGAAAAGTCTGAACACATTTGGCCATTAGGCATTGTGACGTCATTAGATTTGTAGGCATTGTGACATCATTAGATTTGTAGGCATTGTGACGTCATTAGATTTGTAGGCATTGTGACGTCATTAGATTTGTAACATTAAAACATGCCACTCTGGATTTGGGTCTCTGAGGCTCAATGGGTAAAACATTGGGTACTAATCCAACAGACATTCTTACTATAGACAGTTTCAAAGCCCTTCCTCTTAAAATAATGAAGACAATCCTTTGACCAATATCTGTGAGATGTTTAGGAATGGTAGCACATTACCAGGAGTTTGAACACAATAAAACAGCGACGTTTTCACCCATCGTTGTCGATATCCTTTTGAAGTAGACTGATTAGCGATACAAAAATAAAACATAAATCCAAAGTCTTAATAAATTTATTCTTTGTTTATCTTGTTGTAGATAATGAGTTGAAAACATTGAAACAAGAGTTATCTCACCATCAGCTGAAAATAGAGGAATATGAATCATTGAAGGAGGAGTTCCAAAAATACAAAGGTAATTACCCCCGAGCCTGATGACGTCACACAGATTTACGCAAAGCTCTCTGGGTAAAATGTACCTCAGTTTGCCATTTTGTTAACCGGTACTTATAAAGTTATAGCAGGACGTCCCTTCCTTGGAAAACATTGATGACATAACATATGTAAAAGTTTATACTGATAGTGAGTTATGAAAACAACATGTTGTGTACCGAACTGCACGACTTCAAGTCAAAAGCGCGACAGATAAGCGCCGTTGAAAGATCAGGCGCCTTTTACGTCCTCTTCTCGATACAGTATTATTCCTTCCGCCATTTTGTAATCTCCCAAAATGCTTTGCGTGTAATTTCCAACTGACGTCATAAAGCAATCTGTCAATATCATCAACTGACACAACTTAACGGATTTATTTAGTGATATCCAGGGTTAACTCAATAGAGGGATAGACACAGCTTCTCAATACAGTCTATTTCCAGTCCTTTTAGTGCAACGGTGAAAAAACAATGTCTCACTCATGAGATATCGGGAACAGGCATAATGTTTAATGGAGGGAAATTGTACTGAAAACTTTTAAGTGTAAGATCAAAATATTTCTTGGGATTTTACATCCGACAGTAAAAATAAAAAAGTACAGCAAAATTATCAGTAAATATATAACTTATTGTTTGTATTCTTACAAGTGTATTATGACTATAACGAAAGATTGCTCCACTTCGACCACTAAAAGTGCATCTAATATGTAATATGAAGAGCAAGGAGGAACATTAAAGTGACATGAGCAGCTGGAATTCTAACTTTTTTCATACTTTCTGATTGTGACGACGGTAAAAGGCTTTAAGGGTCATTGAAAAACTAAATGATTAACATTGGAATGAGGAAAATCCATACAGTGTGCAGCCTACACATAACAAAATAGTGTTCGAAAAGTATACAAAATTTAAATAACCGAGATGAATGTTCATTAATTTAGTTCAAAACAATACTTTATTGTAGATTGTCGAGACTAGAAGCACTAAACAGCTTCTAATTGTACGTCTGAAAAAAATAGTTGATAATTTCCACATTCTGTTTTAACGGCAAAATATCACATTCTGGCAGCTCATGCCACTTTAAGTATGCTAAATGCATTAGCCTTCCTGACACTCTGTGGAGCCTAATGTCAAAATTTAGATGGTGGATAAATGGTTTTGTGTGTGGTGTAATACATAAGAAAACCAATGAAATGTTTAATGCTGTGGCATTATCAATCTGTGGTGTCAACAACCGTTGTCATCTGTGTCGTTTACTTATTTTTTCTGTTTTGTTGAGTGAATGTGAATCAGTCCGTAATATCCTGTTTAAACCTTTTTATTGACTTCCTCAAAATGAATGTCACCAGCCCCGATAGCTCAGTCGGTAGAGCGACCGCTTCAGGCCTGCGAGATCCGGGTTCAAGCCCGGGTCGAGTCAGACCAAAGACTTTAACAGTGGTAGCTGTTACTGCTTCGCTTGGCGCTCAGCAATAGGAGTTAGAGCAGCGACTGGTTGGCCCGGTGTCAGTATACTGTGACTGGGTGAGGGGGCTTGCTGGTTGTCTTCGGCAAGTCGTCTCGGTGAGACAGCACCTAAAAGAGCGGTGGAAATCCGCCCTGTCACAAGGAGACAACGTCTTCATATAACCGAAATACTGTTGAGCAGGACGTAAAACCCCAATCACTCACTCAAAATGAATGTCAACTTTTCTTTCAGCAGATTCCGAAAATAATGAAGTAGAAGCACCTTACTTTGACATTCGGGAGGTGCAGAAAAAGAATATAGATTTGAAAGCTAAACATAAGGAGCTAAAAGAGAATTTGGGTCGCCTACAGGAGATGTCAACTGATCCAGAGTTAGCTACTTTAGACTTCTCAGATCTCCGAGTTTATCAACTCTGGGCTATGGCTAAAAAATCCAACATGACTGAAACTGAACTTAATTCTCTGAGGGTAAGTTACTGCTCTAATAAAATAGAACCTTCTTAGGGAACATTCTCTGGCTGGGTTTATTTATGATCACTGAAACACATGGGCACAGGGAAAATCTTCTTGTCTAAAATAACCATGGAGACAAGTTTCGAATTGTATTAAAAAGAGGTATATAATTTAGACCTCTGGCTGGGTTTATTGGTTGATTTGTGTTACAAGTTGCACTCACTTGTGCGGTGGTATTACCAGGTTAAGTGGGGGAAACCAGGCTCTATACCAACAGAAAACTCCTGACAATGCCCATATACCTAGCTAACATTCCATGCTTTTTGTAGGACCCAAAACAATTAATGAATAAATTGCCTTACATAATGCCCCATTATAGGTGAGATTGTTGTTATATTTGACCAAGTTTCTTACTCGAATAACAGTGGCACTTTTCACAAGACCTTCATGGCCTAAATTCTTGGACTTTGTAGTAGAATTACTGAGATTTGCCCAAGGTTTGGGGTTTTCTCCCCCACTAAACCTGGCAAATGCCGCATTATAAGGGAAATAATCTTGAGAGCGGCGTTAGATATCAATCAATAAAAATAAATAATTTTCGGTGTGAGGTATAATATCAGTCAATCATAATAAACATGCTTCCTGCTGTTGTTTTATCATTCGAAGTATTGCACCAATGGGTCGCGGGTTCGAATCCCAGTCAGTCCACAAAAAAAATTGGGAAATTTTCTGCCTGGGTTTTCACTGGCACAACCTATGTGGGATGGTTGCCAGTTACCACCGGAAGGTCGTGGGTTTCCTCCGGACATAGAGCCCGGTTTCCTCCCACAATAAAACTGGCGACGCCGGCATATAAGTGTAATAATGTTCAGTGCGGCGTAAAACACCAAACAACCAATCAATCATTTGAAGTATAATATATAACACTATATAATGTGAATAGTAAGATTGTCATTACAACCGTTTATTTTGTATGTGATTTTAGGAAGAACTAAAACACTTTGAACACCGCTTAAAGAAACAAGAGCATTTCCAGGAGCAGCTATCTTTGTCCGAAAAAAATCTTAAGAATAGACCTGGAGAGATTCCGCAGAACCATGCTCATTTAGAACAAAAAGTCAAAGACTACGATTATAAGGTAAGGTTATCTCCCTTAGACATTAACGGGATGAATGTGAAACATCCGCGGTGGCTCAGTTTGCTGAGCAATAGTCTCTCAGTCCTACACAAGCCTGTCAGCGATGGCTCGATTCTTTTTCAATAGTCTCTCAGTCCTACACAAGCCTGCCAGCGATAGCTCGATTCTTTTTCAATAGTCCCTCAGTCCTACACAAGCCTGTCAGCGATAGCTCGATTCTTTTTCAATAGTCTCTCAGTCCTACACAAGCCTGCCAGCGATAGCTCGATTCTTTTTCAATAGTCTCTCAGTCCTACACAAGCCTGTCAGCGATGGCTCGATTCTTTTTCAATAGTCTCTCAGTCCTACACAAGCCTGCCAGCAATGGCTCGATTCTTTTTCAATAGTCTCTCAGTCCTACACAAGCCTGCCAGCGATAGCTCGATTCTTTTTCAATAGTCCCTCAGTCCTACACAAGCCTGCCAGCAATGGCTCGATTCTTTTTCAATAGTCTCTCAGTCCTACACAAGCTTGCCAGCAATGACTCGATTCTTTTTCAATATTCTCTCAGTCCTACACAAGCCTGCCAGCGATGGCTCGATTCTTTTTCAATAGTCTCTCAGTCCTACACAAGCCTGCCAGCGATAGCTCGATTCTTTTTCAATAGTCTATCAGTCCTACACAAGCTTGCCAGCAATGGCTCGATTCTTTTTCAATAGTCTATCAGTCCTACACAAGCTTGCCAGCAATGGCTCGATTCTTTTTCAATAGTCTCTCAGTCCTACACAAGCTTGCCAGCAATGGCTCGATTCTTTTTCAATAGTCTCTCAGTCCTACACAAGCCTGCCAGCAATGGCTCGATTCTTTTTCAATAGTCTCTCAGTCCTACACAAGCTTGCCAGCAATGGCTTGATTCTTTTTCAATAGTCTCTCAGTCCTACACAAGCCTGCCAGCAATGGCTTGATTCTTTTTCAATAGTCTCTCAGTCCTACACAAGCCTGCCAGCAATGGCTCGATTCTTTTTCAATAGTCCCTCAGTCCTACACAAGCCTGCCAGCAATGGCTCGATTCTTTTTCAATAGTCTCTCAGTCCTACACAAGCTTGCCAGCAATGGCTCGATTCTTTTTCAATAGTCTCTCAGTCCTACACAAGCATGTCAGCGATGGCTCGATTCTTTTTCAGTCCAGAAAAAATTCGTAGTGGATTTTTCATTTGATCGCTCTATTTGTGAGAGTCGTCAGGTACTCGATGAAGGTCGAGGGTTTCCTCCCCAACTAAACCTGACATCACCATCACATATGTGAAATAAGCTTGAGTGCAGAAAAAAACAATCAAACCACCATATATGTGAAATAAGCTTGAGTGCAGCAAAAAATCAATCAAAACATGAATAAGCAATGTTTGTTTTGTTGTTATACGTAGTGTATGTTCCTTGCTAGGTTTTCACACTGATGTTCCGTTGTCGAAGGAAAATCGCGACCTCCAGCAGGTACCTGGTAACCATTCCACATGGATCGAGGGAAAACTCCGGTTGTTTTTTTATGTAATTTTAAACCTATTTGATCCTTTTCTATAAAATATAGATTTGTTTGAGAGGCATTTGGTTGAAAACGGTATTAGTATCTATACCGAAACGTACCAACATCAATAAATAAGAAGTTACAAGAAGATTTTCCCTGTGCCCGTGTGTTTTGGTGTTCATAAATAAATAAGAAGTTGTTATCCAGAAATCTCTTCCTTTGTGTTGATATAGAATCTTGATTATAATCTCAACGACAATGAATTAATATTCAGTTAATATCTGCTGTCCATGTTTACAGATTAACAAGATCCACCGAGATTTAAGACATCGTATAAAGGAGGCTGGATTGCGGCATTCTGAACTCTAACAGGGATTCCATAAACACCATCTCTCCTATTACCACCAGCTATATATTAATCAACAAAGTTCAATCCTCAAAAAAAATTTGCATTTAAGTTTTATTTTTTGAAATTTAAATTCTACATTATTCTGCAAGTTTATGTCATTTAAATACTTTTGCATTTTGTGTGTTTTTGTGTTATATCGAGTCTTTTAAAGGCATTTATAAAGAAATTAGCAAAGCTACCAGTCCAACAAGTATATGGTAATATATAATAATGTATTTTGTGGTAGTTATACCAAGTCTTTTGATGGCATTTATAAAGAAATTAGGTGTTAGCCAGCTACCAGTCCAACAAGTACATGCTAATATACAATAATGCATTTTGTGGTAGTTATATCAGGTCTTTTGATGGCATTTATAAAGAAATTAGGTGTTGGCCAACTACCAGTCCAACAAGTATATGGTAATATACAATAATGCATTTTAGTTATATCAGGTCTTTTGATGGCATTTATAAAGAAATTAGGTGTTGGCCAACTACCAGTCCAACAAGTATATGCTAATATACAATAATGCATTTTAGTTATATCAGGTCTTTTGATGGCATTTATAAAGAAATTAGGTGTTGGCCAACTACCAGTCCAACAAGTATATGGTAATATACAATAATGCATTTTGTGGTAGTTATATCAGGTCTTTTGATAGCATTTATAAAGAAATTAGGTGTTAGCCAGCTACCAGTCCAACAAGTATATGGCAATATACACAGATTGCATTTTTTCGCCTACCACTATCAGAAATTTTAAAATGTTGCCACCAGCTTGGCTCAGCTATTTTGTGTGCCCTCTTAAAGTAGAAAGATTTTGAACTTTTCTATCCAAGCTCTTCTAAGACTTATTCAGGGCCTGGGTGGCTCAGTCGGTTAGAGTATGCATAATCCTTCAGTCAGACACAGGCCTTCCATCGATGTGTCTTGGAATCGTATCCTACTTTGACCAAATAAAAATTGTAGAGTTTAAGAGTCGCTGGGTACTCACCAAAGGACAGAAGTTTCCTTGACCACGAAAGTAAAACCTGGAAAAACCGCCATATATGTGGAATTATCTTATTGGTATTTAAAACAGAATATCGGTGTTCTTTAAAAAAAAATTTCCCTACAAATTAGTTTCATAAAATTATGTCTAGATATTTCATTCTACTCAATGTCCATCTATGGTGCCTTATTTATATTTTTTAAGGATATTTATGTGCAAGTGACGATTTTACTTTAAAATTATTTATTTTGGAGTTTTTCAGATCTGAACTTTTCTAAAGTTAACTTATATTTCTCTTGTGTTGCTTATGATGGTTGTGAAGTAGTGATAAATTACGATTATAACAATCGTATAATTATTAATGATTATAATAAATAATGATTATAATAAATAATGATTATAATAATTAATGATTATAATTATAATGATTATAATAATTAATGATTATTATTATTAATATAATTATTAATTATGATGATTATTATTATAATATGATTATGAATTAAGTAATGATGTTGTAAAGTAGTTATCCACCTTAAGCATTGTGTATGATTTTAGTCCATCAACTTTTATATTGTTTTTTGCCTAAAGCCATTCACTTATCTAGTCGAATCTTGCAACCTGAACCATCCCACACACATTCCATAATTGACATCTCCTGCATTTCACAAAGCAGCTGAAGATGATAGTCATTGGTAAAGCTTGCATTTTGTGGTTTGTGGGTTAAAATGTCTAGGCCAAAAAAAGCTTTTGGAAATGTTCACCCTATGTGGATTGGTTGCACATATCAAGTAAGGTCAGGATGGTCCTGGGGACACAAAAACATAAAAAAAGTGAAATAATTTTGCAACGTAAAACATTGATCAAAGGCTTATATGGTTCAGATACAATTGCTCTATATTTGTATTTAGGACTAGTTATTTTTCGTTTTTGTGTTTTGTTTTAATGTTCAAGTTAGCCATTAATATGGTCTTATTATTTCTTAAAATAATTTATGTCATAGTTGTTTTTATCCTGAAGATATTAATATAGTTTAGTCACACTAAATCTATATTAAAGCGTTTTTATTTGTATATTGTCTTCCAGGTTATTTGCTTTTTGATGGACTGAAATAAAATTTTGTTTCCAGGAATTGTGTGTCATGTCATGTTTGTAACCACTGAAAAGATTTGAGGCTGCAATGTACAAGCTGACACAAAGTCGGATTTGACAGTTTCGTGCATAAATACACAACCAGTTTATTGACATCAGTTAAAGAACCGCTATCACTAAAATTGATAATCAGCACTGACAAACTTTTGGATATACTTACAAATATAATACTAAAAAGCGTCAAATATTCAACAAGTTCTGTTTGATATACATTGACTGACCCTAAAAACTACCCACACTGATAAAGGCCCGTTCTCATAGGGAGCGCAAGTCACGTGTGAATTCCACAAATTTCCTGTCACCGACACTGCATTGCGTATGTGACTGAGCGTTTTTCGTTCCAAAATGACGTTTAAATTTGACGTTATGGAACAAAATACGTCATATGGAATTGCAACGTCCTCAAAAACGTTCTTAATGGCGTCATCTGTCACCGGATATCACAAAATCTCGTAATAATTCATATGAGACTTGCGCTCCCTATTGTGCGATTTGTCGTACCGACTTGTAGGATGCGATTAAAATGGGTGCTTTTAATTGGTCAATATGAGTTATCAACCAACCAAATACATTCATTTTAATCGCATCCTACAAGTCGGTACGACAAATCGCACAGTGAGAACGAGCCTTAATTACCTTGTGGATTCATAATGTATGTGTGGACATCCTCATGTTAATATCCTGACGAATTTTACCCGTAAACAAGGACTTCTATAACCAATATAGTAAATACAAGATACATTTTTTTCATATATTTGCCTACAAGAAAACATGTGCTTTTGAATCTTTTTTTTTTCAAAATAAAAACGGTTTCCATTTCTTTGGAGTATAGGTTTGGTTTCACTTTCTAAATGTGGAGAGATAACATAGCAAATGTGGACTGTAACCAACAGAATACCTCAATATATTTTTATTTACATTTCATGCTATTTACAAAATCTGAAAAAAGCTATCTCATATTTGCTTGATATGTTAAGTTTTTACATCCAGTGTAAAAATACTCTATTCAGCATTTTCAGGCTTTTCTATTCAGGCTTGCTCTGTTAGCATTCATCCAAGAAAGCAGAAAATACAGTGGCTTGCAACACCCATATTTTAACATGGAAGATCTACCATACATTCATTTAAAGTTTAACTAAGTAACATACTGAATTTAATCAGTCAAATCTCATATATTATTATTAGGGGTGACGCTGCTTGCTTATGTTTCTGTTAGGAAAACACACGATGATGTTGCAGGGAGCGGATGAATAGGAGTCACATTCTTCAATCCACAAATAATAAACTAACTAATATGAGGTCTAAATGATATACCTCTTATTTTAGACAAGAAGATTTTCCCTGTGCCCGTGTGTTTTAGTGATCATAAATATATGAGCAGTGGTGAAAGAGAAAGAAAAATCTATAATCTTTTGTGATTCAATTCTTGATTCACTTTCACATTGTGACCCAAATCACAACAAAATAGTTTCTATTAATTCAGCACACAGGTCACGTTTAGTATAATTTAAAAAACTCACAAAAAAAATTCTTGAAATCTGACATGCATCTGAATTAAGTTAACAAAATTATTGGTTTAAAAGTCTCCAATATGAACAATTCTGTATATTAAGTCGCCACACCCACTCCCAAAGCAGGAACTCTGTAGGTCTTTAAAGAATTCATGATCTTGAAGAGATAAGAGTTTTAGTAGTTATGATCTTGATTCAAGTTTATTTGTCCCCTAGTTTTTCCTCCAGTTTCTTAAGTTCAGATTCCACAACATCATCGACTTCATCCATTATCTGAAATATATATTTTGACAGTTTCTAAATATTATAATGCATTATTTTCAGATTACATTTGACAGGAAATATAATAATATTAAATAGTAATGTAAAATTGATTATAATAATAATAAATGCATCTTTTGAATCATATGTCATAGCCTGTCCATCAATGTGTCGCATATTCAAATCCCACTCAGACCATATAAAATTAACAATTTCTGAGTAGGTTTTTCTCTCGGTTGCCTTATGTGAAAGAGTTGCCAGGTACTCGCTGAAGGTCTGAGGGTTTCCGCAGGGCAATGAGCCCGGTTTCCTACCCCACTTAATCTGGCAATGCTGCCTTATAAGTGAAATAATCTTATTAAAGTGCGGCGTAAAACATCAATCAATCTAGGTCGCCAGACAATTTTGAAACGGAGCCACCAAGACCATTTAAAATTGATTTGAGAACAAACATACATAAATTATGTGTAATAATGATAATGTACACAGCACATATTTCTGGAATAAAATTGTCAAATGAACTGACGTAATCACCTGTTCAACTCCCAGGACTTCAGGTATATAAAACTGTAACATATTCTGGACACCATTCTTCAGGGTAACAACTGAGCTGGGACAGCTGGTACAAGAACCCTGCATCTTCAGTTTCACTATGCCTTCTTCAAATCCCTGGAGATTTAAAAAAACAAATTCAAGAATTATCTACATGTTTTCAATTTCAATTGTTTTTTTTTTCATACAGAAGTTACAAAAGGAACTAAATCAGATAAAAAGTATTCTTAAAACAACAAAATACCATCACCAGATAAATGTGTTTATGTCTTATGCTGCAACAAAACTATTCAAATTACATGCTGTCTTTGAAGGGTATATTGAATGAGAAACCCGACCAGATGGCATACCAGGACTCTGTACCTATCCGCCCTTCCAAACATAACCAGAAAGAATTTCTATTCACTCAATAGGCCTCTGCCTCGAAACACTGTTTCATATGACCTATAATAAATAGTACTTCTATTTGTTTATTTATCCGTAATCATGTGTATAACACTAGACATACGCACAAAATTTTGCTTTCGGTTGGTGACTGGACGCTAACCGACGTTGCCCCTTACAATATGCTTAACAATGGGACAACAAAGGCCCCTATATAAACAGCGACAACACTGTCTGTTATCCTTCGCCTCTGATAAGTCATGAACAAACGACAAAACTGGTCAGGTTACTTCGATTTCCAGCGATCCAAAGTCATAATAATCGCTACCTCTCCTTCTGTACCCATATACTTATCTTCCTATCTGCACTGAGGATCGTGGTCACCTCTCCTTCTGTACCTATATACTTATCTTCATATCTACACGGAGGATCGTGGTGGCTATTTTTAACCAACTCCGGACAGGCCTCTGACCTTGTCCATTGGTTTATAGCAGACAGATTTAAACGGCCCATCTCCTAAACAGAAAGACAGAAGATAACGTTGCAATAAATCCATAGCCTACCATATAGATAATATCTCCTCCATCCTCCTGAACTGTGGGTCGTATACGTGTTTCTAGCAGTTCCTTTATCATCAATACTGTATCATCATCTTCAGGGTCAGCAGCTGACAACAAAATATCAAATAATGTTTTACTGATAATGACTGATCTGTGCTGAGATTGAGTACAATTAGTACCATCATATACCAGTAAGTGATCGGACATTCTTACCAGAAATATCCATCATACTATTAGTTACACAGTCTGTGTGTGACCCAATACGGAAATATATGGGGTTAGTAAAATCCATATTGGACGAGGCATCAGCCGAGCCCAATATGCGGTTTTACTCACCCCATTTATTTCCGTATTGGGTCACACACAGACTGTATAACGAATTTATCCCGCTGAAGACCATTCCTTAGCCGACACTTGTCTGGTTGATAGTTTTTGAATTAGTGAAGGTGTTCACAACTCAGCTGATACGCGCGATACCGATACGGCGATAGTTCTACTCAGTTCTGACCACTAGACTAACCAGGTAACCTACATTCAGCAGATCTTGGGATAAGTTCGCTTGCTATTCTGTGATAAAGGTTTCCACAGCGCCTAAAACTATAGCCATGCACATGGATATGTTCTGTTTGTATTTTTAATTATGTCGACTCACTTTAGCAGACGTGCACATGCTGTCGCAGCTTGTATTCAGGGGCAAGTAACTCTAGGTAACCTGATACGAACTCGGTCTGCCTGATACGGAAAAATATCACGTCTCCACGTGATCGATGACGTCCAATCAAATGCAAGTATTTTGTCTGATGCGGGATAAATCTCTATATGGCTATAACCAGCATTCTCGAACTGCCTTAAGTAATACAATTGTATTGTGTAAGCCGGCATCTCACCGTAACGTGTGATGTAGATAGTATACCTCAAATATACCACATATAAAATTAGATCAAAATATAGAGAAAAAATTGAAAATGGCACAAAAACAGCCAGTCATAAGTAAAAGTTTAACCGAAATACAGTCATCAGTACAGCTCTTCAAATTGGATGAGTATTTGCTGGTGTTGGTGGGACAGCCTCGTTTTCATTTTCATGCATACAAATACAAACAAAGATCTATTTACAGCTAATTTCGAAGGGATTTACCAATTTATTTTAACATCTTTATTTGAACTATCTAATGTAAAATCCAAAAAGTATTTTGATCTAATGGCCTGTCTACAGTTTTTGGCACAATTTCCTATTCGTTAAACATAACATCAGTCCTAGAAATCTTGTGAGAGTGAGGCAAGATTTCCGCCTTTCAGTAGAACGTACAACAAGGTAGATAACTTTTCTTGATGGAAATAGAACCTAAAGCCTAGAAGCTGTACAATAGCTATACTGTTAACCTTTTTTTTTTCGGTTCAGCTTTTACATATGTAGAGGCGTTTATTAGATAATTATCACGGTTTTACAGCATGTGCCGCAAATGTACTTGCCCACGTGACCCGAGTGTACACAGCTATTTTGTGACAAGGACATTTGTTGCATTGGAACAATGTTAACATTAATTGATTGTTTACTAAGGATCTTCCGGAAAAAAGTATTAAAGAACAAACATACAGTATTTCGAGAATAAGACACAAGATAAAACCTCAACCAGACACAGTTACTTCCCCATCGCTCACAATACCTTACCTTGCTTCATAAACAGTGAGCTGAAAAGGAATACAACAACACCTTTTCAGTGCGACTGCCTACCTGTGTCAGACGCCTGCGTCTCTTCCTCTGATATCACAGGTAAACCACTAGCAAAGAAATCCATGATTGTAGCAAATATCTGTGGTTTTAATATCTGCCAGTCAACTTCTTCATGAATCTATGACACATACAAAAACAGGCAATATTTTTATTTTTATGAACACTAAAACGGACGGGCACAGGGAAAATCTTCTTGTCTAAAATAACCATGGAGACAAGTTTCTCATTGTGTTAAAAACAGGTACATCATTTATATTGATAAGCATAATGGTAATTTATCATTACTTTTTGAGTAATTATATACTGGAAGGCATAGACATCAAAACCATCCAAAAGTTTAAACCTGTTATTTATGTCTTAGGGTAATTTTCTAGTTTTTTCTTTTCAGTATCAAATATAACTTTCTTACCCTAGTGACTGTAATAAAGTCTGACCCAAAGAAAACGCCTTTCACCCCATCGGTCCGAAAGAGTTGCCTAAAAAATAGTAAAAAAAAAAAGTACATGCATTGAAAACCATTATCCAAATCATAAAAACTTTTTCTCACAGCTTAAAATGTACTGTTTATCTATGCCCATAGTTTTCGCTTACAGTAATCCCTAAGTATATTCAAGGACTAGATTGATATTACCTGTAAAAAAAATTCCACAGTTTTTGTCAACCATACTACCCTTCTGTGCTGGAATTTTCTGCACATATTCTGAATTGAGACATGTTAAAGGCGCTGCAGAAGTCTTAGTTAACTCAGGGATAATCCTACAGTAACTTCATGGCAAACCATTTTGTGTTGCTGTGGTAGATAAAAACTTATACCAACACATTTTTATTGTGAAACGGGGGCCTCAGTAGATACAGAGTTTGACACTCAATCCGAACAGCCTTCCACCAATGGGTCGCGGTTTCCAATCCCACTCAGTCCCCCCCAAAAATTGAAAATTGAAAATTTTCTGACTGGGTTTTCACTTAAACAACCTATGTGGAATGGTTGCCAGTTACCACAGGAAGGTCATGGGTTTCCTCCGGGCATAGAGCCCGGTTTCCTCCCACAATAAAACTGGCAACGCCACCATATAAGTGAAATAATCTTGAGCGCTGCGTAAAACACCAAACAATCAATTATTTTGAAACAGGCTCGCTTAGTAATAACACAGACAACAGTAAGAAACAGTAAAGTAAAATTACTATGAATGTGTCATTAACATGAATATATATATACTTCAAACTTCAATGGACATACTTGGCAAGGGGAGAGCACTGAGCAGCTTTCAGTGAGGGGAAATCTCTTGTACCAGATTCCATGACAGTTCTACCAGGGAGGAACTTTAAACTGTTTGGATTTGGTGTATCTTGAGTCTGGATAAACAAGTGACGTTCTGAAAAAAATGAAGTTAATATCTTGTAAAATTGTTGCTTTCATTAATAATATCCTGGTCAAAATGCAACATACTCTTTAAAGCAACTCTTCTTGATATCAATAGAACCCTCCCATTGTTGAAGTAAAGGTCAGCATTCCGTAAACTGATGATTCAATCTCACTAGATTTCATATTACAACGGACAGTGGTACAGAATGCCCTTTATTACAAAGCCAAGCCTTTATCTAACCTATCCCTCCCTTTCCCTCTTAAAATACAAGTGCAGCGTATTAGTTTAATGGATGGGTTTAGTTAGAACATTTAAGAAATCTTGTGCATTGTCAGTATTTAATTAAAATACATGTTTTCTTACTGTATTCGGACACTTTTTCAACTGCATTAATTGTAGTATTTTGCATCGCTTACTTTGTGGTGTGAGATACCCAGGATTCTGTAACAACAATGGTGGTTGTCTCCCATTCCTGGAGAGGACAGACACAGGTCTCACTGAACATTGGCACAATTTGAAATTCCCTCTCCTAGATAAAGTTAAATATAAAATCAGTATGAAAAACTACTAACATTTTCCTTTCCTACAATGCTCAACTAGTCACAAATAAAAAGTAACGAATGGACAGTTTGACTTTCAATAGTTTCAACCAAAGTTGTTGACAATTGGGTAGTCCGAAATATCTGCCCGGTTAAATCTCACATTGTACCAAACCTTTAGTTTACAAAAGTCGCCATTTGCATGCTTTCATTGATACGTCACTATATGCGCAAAATGTCAACCTGTCACATGACTACCCACTAGCAGGCGATATAGTTCATTCGTCGCGTTTTTGTTTTTTTGAAGTCACGTGAACCAACACGACCAATGAACTATATCGCCTGCTAGTGGGTAGTCATGTGACAGGTTGACCTTTCGCGCATACAGTGACGTATCAATGAGAGTATGCAAATGGCGACTTTTGTAAACTAAAGGTTTGGTACAATGTGAGATTTAACCGGGCAGATCTATGGCTGGTGTCGACGTACAGACTTCAGATTGATGCAAGGAGAAAGGGAAACCATTAAAGTACGGGTTTGTAATTTTATTTTTAAAAGTTATGAAGAGAATCTTGATATTTTTTATGAGAAACGAGAGGTGGTCTTGTCAGCCCGAAGGGTGACAAGGAATTCTCAGAAAATTGATCAAATGCGTTCTGACGATGATGATGGCCTATCTGTCAGAAAATGTTTTACATCATCATTGCAGATATTTCGGAATAACAAT
This sequence comes from Lepidochitona cinerea, assembly GCA_963971465.1. Lineage (NCBI taxonomy): Eukaryota > Metazoa > Mollusca > Polyplacophora > Chitonida > Tonicellidae > Lepidochitona > Lepidochitona cinerea. The sequence goes on along the minus strand of OZ020551.1, from coordinate 48,016,796 downwards.
TGGGGTACAACGAAGTGACCCACCGTCTCTATCAAAGAGCTGGCCAAAAGCCAACAGTCATCGACCACAGCCCCGCATCAAGCACAGCAAGATCATTTTATCAATGAGTTGACAAACCGCAAGTTTTACATTACCTACTAGTACTAGTAGTAGTAGTACTAATAGTAATACTATTACTAACACTATTATTTCACCAAGCTCAAAGGAATACTGGGACTTTTGGCTAGCGTTTGGCATCTTTTCCACATTGGGCTGTAGCCTAACACATTCCTCGCCTTGGCATCTATGCTTTGGCTACACCATATCATTTGTAACTAACGAATAAATTAACGTCAAATTGTAAACATAAAGTGAGGCTCGAAATCTGATCACCGAATAATACCAATATCCCACATCATCTGACAGATGGAAAACATAGAGGTAAAATTAGTTAGCTATAAAAAATATTGTCTTTCAAAAGTGTGTGAAATCAAAAAGTGCATTGTTTTATCACCGTGCAGTTCACGAATGTGATTTTAATCTCACCATAACGAATGTTTATCCAAATGAAATCTATTTCGTAGCAGCCGACCCACTGCTCTCGAAGCCATGATGGAAAATTTGTTTAAAATAGTGCATTGGTCAAAATGCTAGAGATTAAGTTTGACGTAATACTTACAAAAATTCCTCATAAAAAAAATCTTTCTATTTTTATCGAAATTCTAAACAATCAAATGTTATTAATTTTTTCAGTTAGTTTTTACCAAGTAAATTTGACAATTTATAAAGTGCGGCGAATGTAAACAAGCACCTCCCATGGAAACGTGATGCTACATTCATTTTTGTTTTCACAGTTAAAAACGAAAATCCTTTTTATCGCTTTGTAATGTGAAGACATTGTGTCAGGGACGTATCAGGTAAACGATTTTGGCAATGCAGGTATACTTAGTAGTTTATCTTATAAAGTGTTTGTGTTATATCCTGACAGTTGTAACTTATGTAAAAACTTACGCTACGCCGCTTTGTGAAACAGGCTACATCTCTGTGAAAATATCATCCAAGTCATATTTTGGAATCAGGGTTTGCTACCATCCAAAACTAAAAACCAGAGTAGGCCTATGCTAAATGTCTGACGAGGTACGATATAAAATTTTGAAAGAACAAATGACCTAAAGGCCCATTCTCACTGTGCGATTTGTGGTACCGAATTACAGTCCGATGGCCCGCTAGCCAAATGGCCCGCTACCATATGGCCCGATATGTCGAGTCATAAGGCCCGCTGTGTCTAGTCATATAACATGCATCCAACTGTAAGGCTGTACATGCACTCCGATAACTTCGGGGATTTACGTGCGTGAAATACCCTCTGATAGATTGCAGGTCATTTTGAAAATGGCGACCAAATAGGTAGCCGTGAAGCGTACAATTCCCAAATCCCACACAAGTGTCCCGTGATAATGTAAGGGACCGAAACACTCGGTTTGTTAACTTTCAGCCTCGATCAGTTATATAATTGAAGCATTGGAGGATTCCTGATATGTACCGAAACTGCGTCTGTCTACAACATGTGGTTTACCGGGTTAAATAAAATATATACACAAATATCTTTCTGAGCGATATTAGCATTTAATAAATTTATAATTATTTTTATTTTCTATTTTCGTCTGTAGTAAAACATTTTGAAATTTACTTTCGACGCCATTTTTATTCAGCCCAAAAATACGGGGATTTACCGTATAGAAAGCGCAAACTGTCCGAGGCGTGTCAAAGCCGACCGGTAGAGAGCGAAGATAGCCGAAGGATGTTCCGAGTGGCTGTACATGCTGACTGCATGATGTCATTCTGCCAAGTCGGAACAAACCTCGGTAGTCTTCGCTCGTTCGACTTTGACATGTCCTGGACAGTCTGCGCTATTTAAACACAAAATCACCGTATTTCTTGGGATGAATATAAATGGCAATAGACAATATTTACAAAAAACTTGATAAGAGATTTATTTACATAGTGCATGATAAAACCGACCGAATAATCGAACCCAAAATCACAAATTTATAAAAATCACCGTATTTTTTTGGTGAATATAAATGGCAATAGACAATATTTCGGTTCAAAGACTAAGAAACCGATGCATTGATCCATAATCTAAGGATTAACTGTAAAGATTATTGGAAAACAAATCATCACGCTTTGTATTAGTAGACTATTGACTGTATGTTTATCCGCCGATAATTTTAACAAAATGTAGAAAACCTATGGTAGTTCAATTCAGTCAAATAGTACACTCAAATGACAAATGAAAGTTTATACTTACAAACATGTATTTTATCTTTCTCAAACTTAACCAATTATTACTGTGAATGTATTCATATGACCTAGCAATGATTTCCGTGACAGATGTTTACTTAATTTATTAGCCTGGCTAGGTATTATGACTGCCCTTTAGAACCCTGCTCTATTGTAGCAAAATTTTAATCTCCCATGCCTTCTTAGTGTCAACCATCATTGTATTCTGTTTTTCTATATAAATGCACATTGTCTTTTGATGTATTTATAATTCTCCTGACGATGAATTAATTAAAGTCGAAATATTGAGATTACACCATGAATATCTACGGAGTTTCCTTACTACTTTATTATGTAAAGTTTGTTGAAATATTGAGAACGTCACCATGCGTTTATTATCTTTTACTCGAAATCACGAAATACGGAATTTAGCGAAGCACGGAAATTGACGAAGCACAACTTTAGTATTATACAGTATAACTTTATTTTCTGTATTTGACAGTTTTAAGAAATTAAAATGAAAACATTCTATTTTTCACTGTTGGGTTTGAGTATTATTCAACAGACAACAGATCACACTGCCACCTATAGCGTCGGACATTTGTTTGTCAGTCAACAAGCCAATCTCTGGCTGCATAAGCCGAGCTACTGGCACAGCAGGTAACTGATTATATTGATCGGGCCATCTGACTCCTACAACGGGCCATTTTGGTAGCGGGCTATTTGGCTGGCGGGCCATCGGACCTGCACCCGTGGTACCGACTTGTAGGATGCGATTTAAATTGTAATAAGCTGACGATCTTCTCCAGCTTTTATATCATATATGATAATTATATGGCTAAAGTAAAGCCATTATTGAATGATTAAAATCTTTAGACTATAGCAAATAGGTAGCCTCATTGGCTCTGTCGGTATATCAATGGTCATTCACAACACAAGCCTACATCAATTGGTTGAGGGTTTGAATCCGACTCAGGCAAAATATAAAAAAAATTAAGTAAGTTTTCACTTGTTCACCATATGAAAGGCCTTGAATTTGGGATAATTTAGGTGTCCTATTTTCGAGGTCAGGTGGCCTTGGTGGTATTCAATATCTTGAAGAAACAAACAAGGTGAGAAGACCAAGAGTTGGGTAAATAAGGCCACTGACCTCTGTGTATAATACTAGTATCTACTTTTTTACTCAAGATTTAATGATTTCATATTTTCAGAATGCCTTCTAAAGCCAAGGTTTTTGTACATTATGGACCTTATGAGGCATGCGGTATCGTCCATCCCAGGAAAACAAGGCTTGAAGGTTTAAGAAGTAAGGAAAGCCTTTTTCATGGCAATGTATTAAGGATAGTAAATTGTCAAGCTCATTTCTGAGAAGTAACAAATACATGTACCCCTCGCCTTTTTAAAGACATGATGTTTCAACCTAACACATGTATTAAAATGACATGAGCTGTCAAATTCTGGGTAATTTATGTTAAAACAGAATCAGGAAATCGTTTGCTAAAAAATCACTATTATAGTTTTTCATTGATAGTAGACCACCCTTGCCACAGTGCATTAAGACAGTGTTTAGAAAAGATACCCAGCATAAACATAAATTATTATTTCTCATTGGGGTATCACATTACCAGTAAAACATTTTGTCACAGAATCTTCTGATATAAATTTAATTCAACAAGAGTTTTTTTTTTAATTTCAAATGCTCTGCCTTTTTTAGCCCGCCATCATTCTGATGGAGGGCTATTCAAATCGCTTTTCCGTGGTCCGTCGTCAGTCGTCCGGCGTCCGTCCGTTAACTTTTTGCTTGTTACCTTTATTCCAAGAAAACTACCAGTCCAATCTTAATCAAACTTAACATACATCATCACCTAATGGCCTTGTTGTGCATTTTACATTTTCATCTCATTTGCATATTCTATATGGCCACCAGGGGGCGATATTGTTTTTTTTTGTTATCTTTATTCCAAGAAAACTGCATATCCGATTTTCACCAAACTTGAGTCACATTATCTCCATATAGTCTAGTTGTGCATCGTACATTTTCATCTCATTTGCATATTCAATATGGCCGCCAGGGGGCGATGTTGTTTTTCTTTGTTACCTTTATTCCAAGAAAACTACCTGTCCAATCTTTATCAAACTTAACATTCATCATCACCATATGGTCTAGTTGTGCACCGTACATTTTCATCTCACTTGCATATTCAATATGGCCGCCAGGGGGCGATATAGTTTTTCTTTGTTACTTTTATTGCAAGAAAACTTTCGCTTGTTACCTTTATTCCAAGAAAACTATTAGTCCAATCTTAATCAAACTCAACAGGCATCATCACCTTATGGTTTAGTTGTGCATCGTGCATTTTCATCTCATTTGCATATTCAATATGGCCGCCAGGGGGTGATATATATTTTTTTTGTTACCTTAATTCCAAGAAAATTACCAGTCTGATATTCACCAAACTTGGCTAACATTATCTCCCTATAGCTTTGTTGTGTACTGTACATTTTCAACTCATTTGCGTATTCAATATGGCCGCCAGGGGACGATGTTGTTTTTCTTTGTTACCTTTATTCCAATAAAACTATCAGTCCAATCTTAATCAAACTCAACATACATCATCACCGGATGGTCAAGTTGTGCATCGTACATTTTCACCTCATTTGCATATTTAATATGGCCGCCAGGGGGCGATGTTGTTTTTCTTTGTTACGTTTATTGCAAGAAAACTTTCGCTTGTTACCTTTATTCCAAGAAAACTATCAGTCCGATCTTAATCAAACTCAACATACATCATCACCTTATGGTTTAGTTGTACATCGTACATTTTCATCTTATTTGCATATTCAATATGGCCGCCAGGGGGCGATGTTGTTTTCCTTTGTAACCTTTATTCCAAGAAAACTACTAGTCCAATCTTAATCAAACTCAACATACATCATCACCCTATGGACTAGTTGTGCACCGTACATTTTCATCTCATTTGCATAATCAATATGGCTGCCAGGGGGCGATATATTTGTTTTTGTTACTTTATTCCAAGAAAACTACCAGTCTGATTTTCACCAAACTTGACTCACATTATCTCCCTATAGCCTTGTTGTGTACTGTACATTTTCATTAATCAAACTTAACATACATTATCACCCTATGGTCTAGTTATGCACTGTTCATTTCCATCTCATTTGCATATTCAATATGGCCGCCATATTGAATACTTTTATTACTTTTATTCCAAGAAAACTACAATGTACTGGTCTGATTTTGACCAAACTTGGCCCACATTATCTCCCTATGATCTAGTTGTGCACCTTACATTTTCATCTCGTTTGCTTATTAAATATGGCCGCCAGCAAGCAATGTTGTTTTTGAATCAAATTTGAAAATGAAACTTATTATCATTATTCCAAGAAAACTACTGACCTGATCTTAGCCAAACATGACACACATTGTCCCCCTAAGTTCTAGCTGGGCACCGTACATTATCATCTCATTAGCATATTGAAGATGGCTACCAGGTGGCAATGTTTTCAACCAAAATTTCAAGGGGAGCTTACTTTGCAATTCACAATTTAATTTTCCTCAACAATAGTTATCTCCCTGGAATAAGATTTTTTTATGTAGGCCCCAATTCCTATATCCAGTTATTGCTGTAACAATCTTTAATATGAATAGACGACCTATGTGGGATGGTTGCCAGTTACCAACGGAAGGTCGTGGGTTTCCTCCGGGCATAGAGCCCGGTTTCCTCTCACAATAAAACTGGCAACGCCGCCATATAAGTGAAATAATCTTGAGCGCAGCTTAAAACACCAAACAATCAATTTAATATGAATAGATGAACGCGGGCGTTAAGATCCCTTTAAGGGATCTCTTGTTTTATTTTATTTACTAATTTAATTTTTTTATTTCCTTTTTTGTTTAGCTGTCTTATCAAAAGATGGCCATACTGTAGAAGAGGTAGAGGTCCCTGATCGAAATGTTGTTCAACTTTGGGTTAACGGAGAGTTAGTGTTTGAATGTGACATCAGAGATCTAGACTATGGTAAACATTTATATTTTATCATTCATCATATTCTAACACATACATGGTTTCCCTACATGCTGTGATATGTGGCATCAGAGCTCTAGACTATTCTAACAGGGGGCATCTGTGGCTCAGTAGGTAGAGTGTTGGACGTCACGGTCAATCCAAACAGCCTTCCACCAATGGGTCGCGGGTTCGAATCCCACTCAGTCCAAAAAAATTTTCTGACTGGATTTTCACTCTAACGACCTATGTGGGATGGTTGCCAGTTACCACAGGAAGGTCGTGGGTTTCCTCCAGGCATAGAGCCGGGTTTCCTTCCACTATAAAACTGGCAAAGCCGCCATATAAGTGAAATAATCTTGAGCACGGCGTAAAACACCAAACAATCAATCAATCATATTCTAACACATGCATGGTCTCCCTAAATGCTGGAATATGGGACATCAGAGATCTAGACTATGGTAGACTTATATGTCGTCATTCATCATATTCTAACACTGTAACACCTATTATCCCACCTCACACTGAATACTTCCTGTTTATTGGTTAAAACCGGTCACATGGAAAACCCTGTATATTTCCATATTACATCGCCGTGCTGATCCATACAGGGCGACTACCATATATGGTTTGTGACGTCATGTCTAGACACTTGCCAGTCGTGTCTGCTTGTGCCATACATATTAGAAAATAGCTTTCGGAGTTCACTTTCTGCCTTTTATGAAAGCCAATTTTCAGAAAGAAGGTTTGAATGTCGTACAATTTAGGTCTTCGGTGGGATAAATTCGTTACAGGGTTTGTTCGAGGGTGGATAAGGAAATATATGGGGTCAGTAAACGGAATATTGGGCGAGGCGTTATAGTCTCCCTACATGCTGGGACATGGGACAAAGCTGGTGTATAAACAAGCATCTTTGATATATAGATGCATTCATGGGGCGATCAGGGAGAAATTATTCAGCTATAGCATATGGGTTGGGCATTTTTAATTTTAAATCAAAAATGATGTTAACAACCAAAATTCATATGCATTGCATGGATTGATTCTCTGTGTATTTTTCTGTGATATCTGAAAGAAAAAAACATATGTGCACATTTTGGAAACTCGGGCCTTCATCCCTTGTCCAAAACAATCGACAATTCCTTTTTCCTGCAGTTATCAGAATGTATACACAGAGAATCAATCCAATTTTTCCTAATTATTGGTGTCCCATTTCTTAGATAATCTCTTCAAGATATACCAACTAAAGAATGCTCCAATGTATTAAGAATTCAGTTGGAAGAAATTCATATGAAATGTGTTCACGTAAATTATATCCTTTTTGTTCCATTTGTTAACAACAGAGATTATTATTATAGCTGTTGAAAGTTGAATCGTATGAAAAAAAGACTTCTTGATTAAAACTTAATTTGCCTTATTTCTGACAATGGCCAAAATCAATGTTTGTTTATATAATTAAACTTTCATGATAACAGTGATATTATTGTTAATGAGAGATGAGTACGGTATCACCACGCAGTAAGTTGTTTGTGAACAACAAAAGCTTTCAACACTTATACTGGTGTCTTTATCAAGTATGAAGACACATGTATAGGTGTCAAAACCTTGTGTTCTTCACAAACAAATTACTTCGTGGTGACGCCTAAATCATTTCTCATTAGCATAGAACCCATGTTTAAAGAGAGTTTCAAACATCTCTGATATTATTGTTGTTTTAGGTGGAGATGGTGATCTTGATGAACTTTGTCTCAAAGCTCTTGAATCTGTGAGAAAGGCATTTTGAAGACTGACAGATCACAGAATTGTACCTTTACTTGTAAATATATACATTCAATGTATAAAGGAATAATGGACATACACTCAAATGTTAATAATGTCTCTATTTATCTGTGATATTAGATTTTTAGATATGTTTTAATAAAATGTTACTAAGGGAAATAACTACTGTTTTTTGGTTAAATTTTGTTGGGGTCTTTGTTATATGTGTTTATTTTCGTGGCGTGGTTGGTAGAGAGATAGTCTTCCCTCGAGGGGTCAACGGTTAAAATACAACTTAAGCCTAGCGCACACGAGAGGCGCCGGCTGAGCTGCCGGCTACGCGTGGCTGAGAGCTAAGCTGTTTCCCCCGTGTGCGCGTAAATTTTGGTGAGATTTTCGCCTCTCGAGGCGGTGAGGAAAGTATTTAGCATGTTTGATATTTTCTGCCTCTCGTGGCAAGAATCTCACCGTGTGCGCACAACGTAAGCTGCCGGCTGAGCTGAGAGGAGGGATAGTCCAATCGCGCGTACTTATTCAATCATGTGACCACTTAGAATATTACGTAACACTGGGTAGTGACACTTGTGCAGGTCAGTGAACTTGGGTGACAAGGAACTGGCCTCAGCCGAGAGCTCACCGTCTGCGCTGAAATTTGTAGCTGCTCCCTTGGCCACGCGTGCCTTGTAGCTCAGCCGGCGCCTCTCGTCTGCGCTAGACTTAAAGTCTAAAGCAAACGTTAAAAAGAATTACCATCCTTTGTGGAAGGGCTTTCAATTACACACGATAATCTTGAGTGCGGCGTAAAACTCCAATCAATCAATTACACACGAAACGTCCGGGTTTCCTCCAGGCAACGAGTCTGTCAACAACTAATATAGTTGAAATAATTTTGAGAACGTTTTGTTGAAATAAAAGACCTTTTAGCAGGGATACTGTTGATTGATTTGGCCCACTTTAGATCAAGGCCCGCTCTCACTATGTGAGTTGTAGAATGTGACAGTGACATGCAACTGAAACAAGCACGGAGAATACCCCATATCAAATGTGATCTTGTTGCATTCCAACAGTTGCAGGCAAGTTAAATGAGATAGGACTCCGGCTATGTTTCCAATTGTTGATTTTAGTGCCCAAATAACTGCCACAATATTTGCATTAAATGAGTGAACGACATGGCACAGTCACTGCATCAAGAGCAACATCCTGATATCAGGGGGCCTCCGTGGTCCAGTGGGTTACAGTGATCGTCCCTCAGTCCCACACAACTTCCATCAATGCGACGCGGGTTCGAATCACACTCAGAACAAATAAAAGTTGAACAATTTCTGAGTGGATTTTTCAGTCATATGTGGAAGAGTTGCCGGGTACTTGCCGAAGGTCGGGGTTTCCTCTGGGCAATGAGCACGGTTTCCTCCCCCACTAAACCTAGTAAAGCCGCCATATAAGTCAAATAATCTTGAGTGTGGCGTAAAACATCAATCAATCAATCAATCCGGAGACCAGGCGAGGCAAACACAACTGACCGAATAAAAAAACCTGTGCTATAAAAGCTGTGTTCTATGTACGGGGAATCCCCTTATGAATCTGATGGCATGCTTTGAATGGCCCTTCAATTTTATGCCAGAAACTCTAGCAGCCTTTGAAGGTTGTCACCATGAGCACTGGACAACATTAAAGGCTAGCGGTGATTTGTTATTGTAAATTGTGTAAATATGTATCTAAAAGCATCATGTTGAAACAAAACAAACTTTCTGTAATGTCCCAGGGTGTCAAAGAAACAGCGATGGAAAATATGCATATGTTCCGTCACCAATCGGGAATATCTTCCTATTTGACGTCATTCTTGACATTTGAATGTTTCCATCGTCATTTCAACCAATCACGAAGACGCCCTGGCTCAATGTCCGCCGTGTATGACGTCACAACAATGGTAATGTACATATCAGATGTCAACGTCACGGCGCTATAGCTAATTATTTCGGTATCAAGGCTGTACAGAGAAAAAGAATTCCTTTAATTTTGTTAGTTTTGTGCCTGAAATCTCATTTTGCTTTTGGCCGAGTTAGTAGGTCGACACAGTGCAGGTTCTTAAAGAAATCGATTACCAAACAGGACGTATTGTCTTAAACTTGTGATTTATCCTTTAAGATTGATTGATTGACATTTTATACTGCACTTAAAGGATTTATGATAGGGATTTAAAGCATCACTTGAAACCAAACAACCTTCGCTTAGTTCCCTGGTAGTCAAAAAAAGAACCCGGAGGAAATATGCATATTTTTTTAAACTACTCGGAAAAACCACGTCATACACGACCTTTGATGTGTACAAACTGCCACGAAGACGTACTGAGACAGCAGAAATCGTTTATAACTTCATCGCTGTGACGGTACGTACACAACGGAGGTCGGTTTTGACGTCATAAGTCTCTGAGATAATTAACTTTCGTAAGCATTGTAGATCGGCAAACGTAGCTTGAATTTTGGATGTGCTGCGATTTTCTTTTTGGTCAGACTTTTAAAGTTCATGTTCTACAACACACTTAACGCAAATTAGAAAATATTTCCAAAGGTTGTTCATAAATCCTTTAAGATTATTTCCCTTTTAAGGCAGTGTTGACAGGTTAAGTTGGAGAGGAAACCCCCAACTTGCGGTGAGTACCTGACAACTCTTCCACATACGGTGATCAAGTGAAAAATCCACTAAACATTTTTCTAAATTTTAGGAAACATATGAAAATTCTTCCCATAGCTGAAGATCCCTACAACTTCCGTACAACAACCTATGACTGGGTATGAAGGTCTAAATAACATATCCCCTTTTAACGCAACTTGAAACTTTCTATGTTTATTTTAGTCAAGAAGACTTTCCCTGTGCCCATGTTTTAGTGTCTATCAACATAGGTTGATTGATTGTTTGGTGTTTTACGCCGCGCTCAAGATTATTTCACTTATATGGCGGCGTTGCCAGTTTTATTGTGGGAGGAAACCGGGCTCTGTGCCCGGAGGAAACCCACGACCTTCCGCTGGTAACTGGCAACCATCCCACATAGGTTGTTCGATATCAACATAGGAAACAAATTAGTAAAATAGTATTGCTGCAGAACATATCTCGATACTTATATGAATGATATGTATATTACATTCAAGGTTCTTTCACTTAGATAGGGGCTTCCAAAAAACATGCTTAAAGCCCAGTGAACACCAACCCACCAAACAATATCTATCAGGGAATGAAGGACTATCAATCTATGAACATGGTCACCCGTAACAAGCCTATTTAACGCGGCATTAAAGATACTTTCCCTTATATGGTGTTTCCAGGTTTAGTGGGAGAGAAAACAGAGCTCAGACACCGAACAAACAGCTAACCTTTCGGTAGTATCTTTAAATGTAAAAATCATAAAAACCATAACAAACTAGTTACTGTTTGTAAAATATTCTTTTATTCAATCACTAATAATTTCCTTTTAAATATACAAACTTCCTATGCACAGCACAGTATTCTTTTTAAAAGGTTAAAACTTTGGACTGATTTAACTGGTGTAGTTTTTTTATGTCAGGCGTGCAATTCATAAGGCAAACAATATTTCGTAAAATAGAGGGTATAAATTTAGAAAAGGTAAACGAGTCACTTCTTTGAAAAATAAAGTTAAGTATTTTGCACGTAAATTTTGTTTACTTTCTGTTTTGTAAAAGCTTTTATTTCATATCCTTCAGGTAAATAGACGGTATAAGACGTGTGACGGACAATAGATAAAAATATTGTCACTATAAACCATCAGACTACAAGCTTACGCTGAATAAATGTCAATAATATGCTTACTAGATAGTGGTATCACAGCTTGTAGGACATTGCCAGGTTAGTAAAAAGTATGACGGCTCACAAAACCAAAGATAATAACAATAATTTTTTTGTAACATGGCCAAAAAAACAGACAAACAAAACATGTTTAAAATTCGAATTCCTGAGGATAACTTGCACAAAATCTTCTCTTAAAATCTGAATTTATCCTGTAACTTTCTCTCTCCAAAAGCACCAGTTCTCAGACCGATTCAGAAAATAACCTTCACCGAAATACACAGAAAGTTCCGTTTAAAATATCAGTGGAGAAAAAAAAAACATTTACATCATATACTGAGAAATATCCATGTTGCTTTGAAATACAGCCTAAAATTGGATGAATTTTGATAAAAGTCATGAGGATTCCAGATCTAATAAATAGCAATGCTGACATATTTAGGGTTTCTTTTGTACAACGTAACTATGGCAACGACTAAACTTATGGCGTCAATGATATTGAGTCTCTCAGGAGATTTGCCAACTCCATTAAATGCATCTGTTTGTTACCAGTTGCGGCTGCGGCTGCTGAAAATCTACCAGCGTACCTATAACAAAAGAACGAAACTATTAGCAAATATGAAACAAAAATAGCTGTTGTTTATGTGAACTAAATCCCCACTTGTCCAGTTTTAATAATCCACAAACTTATACAATTATCAAAACAAGTAAATATTATTCAAGAGGAAGAAAAAAATTAATCTATATTAAATTGTCACGAGTTGCCAAAATTCACACTTTTTTCATAATTTCTGATTGTCACGACAGTAAGAGGCTTTGAAGACCATCGAAAAACTAAATGATTGACGTTGGAATGTGTATGTGACCTGTACTAACCGAAAACGTGTTCAAAAAGTACACAAAATTTAAATAGCTGGGACGACCATTCATTCATTCTAAGCCTAAGTTAGTTCAAAACAATACGTTATCTTACATTTTCGAGACTAGAAGCACTAAAAAGATTCTGAATTATTTGTCTTGAGAAAAATAGACAATAATTTCAACATTCTATTTTAACGTCAAAATATCAACATTTTGGCAGCTCATGCCGCTCTAAAACACGAATTTTGTTTGGTCCAACATCTTCAGATATCCCACTGTATTCTCCGTGTATAGCTTTTTCAAGATTTTGAATTTATATAACTTTAGCTGGAGAAAAAGTTTCTGGGCAACTGAACTACCTCCAATGAGATGGTATTTACAATAAAAATTCTGTTTAACATTGCAGGGTATTTTTGGGGTATTATCCCTGTAAACTTACTGTATGTCTTTTTCCAGTTCCATTTTACGGAGAACTGTCCTTAACCTGGGTTCTACATAGAACCAAGCTCCCATGTTCTTATGTTCCTCCTGAGTCCAGCAGATCTGGGCCTTGGGGTATTTAGCTATCTCCGCCTTCACAAGATCAAACGGGAACGGAGAGATCTAAAAGCAAAGTATTTACTTATAATGCTGTGTGTCAAATGTTTAAATGATTGATTGGGCTCAATATTATTTCACTTATATGGCGGCGTTGCCAGTTTTATTGTGGGAGGAAACCGGGCTGTATGCCTGGAGGAAACCCATGACCTTTCGGTGGTAACTCGCAACCTATGCCTATTATTAACTGATGAACAAATTCAAGGGTTTATCAGGCTTGCTTTTAATGTCCAAAGATTTCATTAGTGACGTTAAAGGATTGAACCAAGTTTGAGTGAATACAAAACTGATTTCATTCTGTTAAATTACCTGTTCCACTCTGGCAATAGCAATGTTCTCAACTCTTTCTTTCTTCTCTCTTTCCTTCACTAAATCATAATACACACGGCCAGTACAGAAGATCACCTTCTTCACCTGGCTGGGGTCCTCAGAAGCGGGGCCCTCTTCAGGAATGAGGCGACGGAACTTGGAGCCCTCAGCCATTTCATTAAAACTGGATCGAGCCTCGGGAAGACGCAGTAAACTTTTCGGTGTCATCACAATTAACTTTATAGGAGAAAAAGGAAAATTTTTTATAAATTGCTTTTTAAATCAACAATTTTAATAGTAAGATTACCCATTTGATGACTATGGTGACAATCAAGATTGTTGGGTACGTTGTGAATGAAACCGGACCACATCACGGAAGAAATCTGAACCTTCCTAAAAACAAGTTACAAGATTTTTCTTTTTTGGAGTGTGAGAAAATAATTCTTGTGTCCATTAGTAAAATACTTTTCAGACTGTGGTTTTAAGTTTTTGTTATAATAATTTTCACACCCCTTCAAAAGATACAAACATTTCTTTATACACACAAGATGCTATAAACTCAATGATACGTGTTGTCAATAGTAACTAACCGGTTTTCTGAAAGGGAGGGCGATTTGGCGTCTCATAGCATGGAAGAAATTAGCAGGTGTTGTGAAATTACACACAAACCAGTTGATCTCATGGATTTGCTGTATCTCAAAGTTAGGACCTTCAGGCTGTAAGAAAAGTAAAAACATAACAGATCAGATCAAAAAATATAACACAATCTAATTTCATCGCTCATGTTGATGACAACTATGTGTCAAGTGGGGGTCCCCAACTATAAAGTTTCACTCGGTCGGCGTATGTGATGGGAGTTGTCAGGTACTGGCCCAAGGTCGAGGGTTTCTTCCAAGCTTCCCCAGTAAAACTGGCAATGTCGCCGTTTAAGTGAAATAATCTTGAGTGCCGCATAAAACATCAATCAACCAACCAACTAGAAAGAGGCAGCATGGCCATTGGCCTAGTGTTATTTCATTTTCTTCAGTTTATTTGGTATTACCACCAGGGTCTAAATGTGGAGATATTTAATTCTTTGACAATAATGCTGAACATTTTCAGATTGAATAAAGAGTGTTATTCATTGGAGGATTGATTATCCATTCTTACAGTACAGTTGTTATCAATGAACTGATTGGATGATTCTTTGGTGCATTGATTTTCACATTGAATTAAGAGTGTTATTCATTGGATGATTGATTATCCATTCTTTAGTGTACAGTTGTTATCAATGAACTGATTGGTTGATTCTTTGGTCCATTGATTTTCACATTGAATTAAGAGTGTTATTCATTGGATGATTGATTATCCATTCTTTAGTGTACAGTTGTTATCAATGAACTGATTGGTTGATTCTTTGGTCCATTGATTTTCACATTGAATTAAGAGTGTTATTCATTGGATGATTGATTATCCATTCTTTAGTGTACAGTTGTTATCAATGAACTGATTGGTTGATTCTTTGGTCCATTGATTTTCACATTGAATTAAGAGTGTTATTCATTGGAGGATTGATTATCCATTCTTACTGTACAGTTGTTATCAATGAACTGATTGGTTGATTCTTTGGTGTAATGATATCATACTCTGGATTAATTCTCCTGTTTGTAACTGGTAATCGCATAACAAAGTGACATAGGTTGAACATTTGGTGCATTGATATTGAACTTGATAATTTCTCCTGTTTGTAACTGGTAATCGCATAACAAAGTGACACAGGTTGAACATTTGGTGCATTGATATTGAACTTGATAATTTCTCCTGTTTGTAACTGCTAATCGCATAACAAAGTGACATAGGTTGAACATTTGGTGCATTGATATTGAACTTGATAATTTCTCCTGTTTGTAACTGGTAATCGCATAACAAAGTGACACAGGTTGAACATTTGGTGCATTGATATTGAACTTGATAATTTCTCCTGTTTGTAACTGCTAATCGCATAACAAAGTGACACAGGTTGAACATTTGGTGCATTGATATTGAACTTGATAATTTCTCCTGTTTGTAACTGCTAATCGCATAACAAAGTGACATAGGTTGAACATTTGGTGCATTGATATTGAACTTGATAATTTCTCCTGTTTGTAACTGCTAATCGCATAACAAAGTGACACAGGTTGAACATTTGGTGCATTGATATTGAACTTGATAATTTCTCCTGTTTGTAACTGCTAATCGCATAACAAAGTGACACAGGTTGAACATTTGGTGCATTGATATTGAACTTGATAATTTCTCCTGTTTGTAACTGGTAATCACATAACAAAGTGACACAGGTTGAACATTTGGTGCATTGATATTGAACTTGATAATTTCTCCTGTTTGTAACTGGTAATCACATAACAAAGTGACAGGTTGAACATTTGAATATTGTTGTGACCTTTTTCAGGAGTTTTGTATTTTTATATTAGTTGACTTACTGGGAAGTAATCTGGATCATCATTACTCATCTGTAGGAAACGTTCTGGACGTGCACTTGAGTGTTCAGGGCCCTGAAACATTCATATACAAACAATCAGAAATCACAAGTGGACAGTTATAATATACAATGAAAGGTTTATGTACACCAGCATGTGTCAAGAAAAAAGAGAAAAAAAGCTAGTTTAGACAAGTGTCTGTTTTTCAAGGTTATTTATGGTAAATTTTAATACTGAAGAAAATTATGTATATTGTCAGTTTACACAGGTTTCAGGTAGTAAATCAGGGTAATATATTTATGATCACTAAAACACACAGGCACAGGGAAAATCTTCTTGTCTAAAATTCAGGGTAGCATAGGTTGATTTGTCCACAGCTACAGTGGAGTAAATTTGATAAAAACCACAGCAAAGCCACGATATTTAGAAGAAGAAAATTGGTTCAGAGTCAAACAGTTGCTAATTTTAAGAAATAGAACTTATTTCAAATGCCCAAAAAACAGGAGAATTAGTAAAAATATAAGTCTTTGGAAAGGTCTTGGTTTATTTCATTGTTTTCTTGTGAAAAGAGAAATCTTTATATTCCCAGATGACTTTATGAAACAGGAGGAGAATGTTATGAAAGATCCAACAACATAATATACTATGATTGATTGATTGGTTGGTGTTCTACGC
Source organism: Lepidochitona cinerea (assembly GCA_963971465.1). Taxonomy (NCBI): domain Eukaryota; kingdom Metazoa; phylum Mollusca; class Polyplacophora; order Chitonida; family Tonicellidae; genus Lepidochitona; species Lepidochitona cinerea. The sequence continues at coordinate 48,000,052 of OZ020551.1, read as the reverse complement.
CGCGCTCAAGACTATTTCACTTATATGGTGGCGTTGCCAGTTTTATTGTGGGAGGAAACCGGGCTGCATGTCCGGAGGAAACCCCCGACCTTCCGGTGGTAACTGGCAACCATCCCACATAGGCCCACAAGTGAAAATAATATACTATGATGTATGTGATTGAAATGTCTCACCATGCCCTCATATCCATGTGGAAGAAGTAAGACCAGTCCACTCTGTCTAATCCACTTTGATTGTCCACTGCTAATAAACTGATCTATAATACACTGGGCTGTGTTATGGAAGTCCCCAAACTGAGCTTCCCATATCACCAAGGCATTGGGGTTGGTCATGGAGTAACCCAATTCAAAACCTGAAACATTCATTTCAAAGTTAGGGTTTAGCTTAAAGGGGAAAAAATGTAAACTTTAGCCTAGTTCAGTTGGAAAGAGTAGAGTTCATTTAGTCTAAAACAACTGTCCAACGTATGTTTTATCCCCTCTTAAGCCAATAATTAAAATTTGAATGTGGCGTTACAATAGAGAATAAGCTCCATAGGCCATTCACAATGCCGCCACCATTTTTTCATTAGTTATATCCAATTGTTGGTGAATAAAATTAGGGTGCGTTATAAAGTAGTCATGTGATGCAATTTAGACAATGGCTTGGCTAAGAAATGACGTGAGGTTGCAGGACTGAACTACATTTTCTGAGGCAATCTTCCCACTTCAAGTTTGTGGCAAGTTTTTTGGACCTAAATTTACCATCAAACATTAGAGAGCGGTAAAAATACGTCATTATTGATCTAAAAATAGCTACTGCAACATCACGTCATCATAAAACAGAAAAAATGGCGACACAGATAAGCTACTGAAAGGACATACTTCTGTCTGTTTTTATTTATATTAGCTTGAGGGTCACTATGTATTTCTAGAGATTTCCCATCCTTTAACAAGTTCACAGGGGAAGAGGATCCAAAGTGAAACCCCTCTAGAATATGGACTAGTTTACCAAATCTCAAATAGTTGATAAATGTTTTGTGAAGCACTCAAAGCAAACTCTTTGCTCAGAGGAAATCTCTGTAGTTACCTAGGAACCTTTCCAATCAGCACGTTCAAGAGAATACACACTCAGAATGATCAAATATAACAGTTAGCTGTGTATGCCTTTCCATATAGCTTGTTTTATAGGACATCTAATTTGTATTATGTGTGATATTATTAAGCATACAATTTATTTGTGCATTGAAATTAGCGACACGAAAAATCTTCCCCAAATAGCTCAGTAAAGCAGGCAATAGGATCCAGTAGCCTGAGGTTACCGCTGTTCTAAAACTACGGAAACGAAAATCTGTTACTCATCATAGCAGGCCTGGATTAAGTATTAATTATATACAAACTACCATTGGTATCGGTTGGTTCCCAGTGTTCTAATCAACAGAAACAATTCAATATTTCCCATTGTCAGCGAAATTATCTGGCTTGGAAAGCAATCCTCACAATGATGCCAAAACTCACAAAGATGAAAAGTAGAGATTACTTTAGAGCCTAGGGGCCTGTTTCACAAAGTGGCGTAGCATAAGTTTTCATGTAAATACCATAGCAACGTATCTCTACAGTATGTGTTGCTATGGCATTTACGTGAAAACTTACGCTACGCCACTTTGTGAAACAGGCCCCTAGGCTCTAAAGTAATCTCTACTTTTCATCTTAAACCACACAGAAAAAGCAACATATACAAACAGTAATGTCTGGTATCCTTCCTAAAGAAAAGCCACTTTATAAATGAGGGAATCTCGAGTGTATCTAATGCTGCACTGTTCAACCATCATAATGTACAGGAACAGTTTAGGCATGATTGAACATACCTTTTTTAACAACATTATTTCAGTAAACTAGATAAAATAGATAGTCAAGTAAAGTATTGATTTACCTAAGACTGCATACTCTGATAATGAACTGTTACAAACTGTATAGGCTGCTTGATCATCACTTAGATGGTTCAACGGTACATATGTATTTCTATCTACATCTTGGTTGTGTAAAACACTATGACGATGGCTGGAAAACATAATATCAGAATGAATAACAGGAGGAAGATCATTCTCAAAATGTAGGAAGGATAGTCTTTCACATTTTAATTCAAATGCTAGTTCTATAGCTATACTAGCTAAAAACATTTGGGCAACAAGAGAACCTAAAAAGCCCAAAAGTTAAGCTGTTAAATTATCACTCGTCAAATCAGCAGGATGACTTTTTTAACAAAATAGTTTATACAACAACATCAGTTAATGCATTATAACCATCTTTGTTTGAGCCAATTCTAGAATAGATTGATTGATGTAGTATGTCGCGCTTAAGATTATTTCAATCATATGACGGCGTTGGCCAGTTTAGTTGGGGAGGAAACCAGGCTCTTTACCGAGAAGAAACCCGCAACCTAAGGCGAGTACCTGACCACTCTTCCACATACGGAGATCGAATGAAAAATCCACTCAGAAATTGTTCAATTTTTATTTGGTCTGAGTGGGATTCAACTGAGCCACCGCGACCCCACTAGAATAGGAGTGAGTGATTTGGGTTTTACGTCCTGCTCAACAGTATTTCAGTTATATGAAGACGTCGTCTCCTTGTTGCAGGGCGGATTTCCACCGCTCTTTTAGGTGCTGCCTCACAGAGACGACTTGCCGAAGACAACCAGCAAGCCCCCTGACTCAGTCACAGTATGCCGACACCGGGCCAACCAGTCGCTGCTATAACTTCTATTGCTGAGCGCCAAGCGAAGCAGCAGCAGCTACCACTATTAAAGTCTTTGGTCTGACTCGACCCAGGCTTGAACCCGGATCTCCCAGGCCTGAAGCGACGCTCTATCGACTGAGCTATCGGGGCTGGTAGAATAGAAGGAAGTTTAAATAGGGTGAAAAACAACTGATGGATAAACAACTTCTTGATTTATTGGCCGACGCATTTCGATGTAGTTCTTACATCATATTGTACCTGTTCAACTTCTCAAAGCCATTGAAAGATTTGAAAAGACATTACCTAAACGTTCCTCTCTCAACATCCTGTCCTGAGAGTCTGACATGGACACCTTCCATCAATAATGACCCAAAGGCCAGGGCTTCACCCAGGGCCCAATCTGCCGTTCTGTCCTTAACCATACTGTCACGATTCTTCAAAATACGCTTTAAACCTATAACCAGTAAATCATATTGATAACCACTTTAAGACAGACTTCTTAATATACCGTAACGGTGATAACAAAATTCATTTCACATGTATATCAAAATTTAGAATTGCAATTTTCAACAGAAACACTGGAATATTTGAAAATCATTAACTGGTAGTTCATATGAATTTGGAAACTCAGATTCAAATTATAACGTACAAACAATTGAATTAATGATAAAAAATTAAGACATCACCACGTAGTTAGTTGTTTTTAACAACACAAGCTTTCGACACCTGTTAAAAACAACTTACTACGTGGTGATGTCTTAATTTTTTATCATTCGTATGGAACCCACGTTTAAAGAGAGTTTCAAACATTTCTAACAATTGAATTAACGAGGGGCTTTATTATTTCTAAAGAATTGAAATGAAATGCAATACAAATCTTCTTGGGGAAGCATTTCTTTTATTTATTATTTTTTTTTTTTTTTCAAACAATGTGTGAAAAACTAGGTTGACCAAAGTGCCTGTTCTCACCTCCATGTATGGTGAATTCCCCAGGAGGTTGAGTACTAACAGCTGTCCCAATGTGCCTCAGCATGTCCTCACTGATACCAGTTGGCTGCATTTTCATTGGATCCCGGCCCTCGAAGAAACCACCCCATGGTGAATCCAACCAATCAGTGTTCCTCACAGCTGTCTCTTTCTTAGCCAATAAGTAAGACTCCTCACAGATTTTATCATATTTGGCTACCTCTTCCTAAAACACATGTGAAAATATTCTAGGAAATTTAGAAATATAAAATAATATCTGAGGGATTGAACAGTTTTTATCACATATAGACAAGTTTGTATAAAGAACAACAGTCAAATTGGAATAAATCATGCAACTTTTCAGGGTGTGGGCTCAAAAAAAGACGAGAATGGTTAAAGTAGGATTATTACGAAAATTTCTGGGGGCCTTACCACATACTGAAACAATTATTTTACAATTCTATTCATAACACTCTAAACCCTTCGGGGGTTTTATTCCCGCTGATTACATAGCGTTGTATATTTTTTTTTCCTGCACAATTCTGATAATTTATTTAAACGCGTTTTTTTTGTGGGTACATGTATATACTGAAATCAGTGAATAAATGAAATCTGAATCTCTAACTTTAGACAAATACATTCAGACTATATAGTGAGATTAATCCTTGCTTCTCTATCTTACTCACTATATTCAGTTTTTCTTTGTGATTTAACATAGGTCATAATAACTCCTGGTTTCACGTAAAAAAAGAATATTTGTAACAAACGATGCGATGGTGGAAGGCCAGATTTGTTCCTTGATTGATTGATTGTTTGGTGTTTTACGGCGCGCTCAATTTGTTCCTTGAAAACAATGAGCTAATAAAATCATTTTAGAAGGTTTATTTCCCATACCTCATACTCTTGTTGTGTGACCGTCCCTTCTTTGATCAGCTGTTCTGCATACTGAGATAACACTGTGGGAAGTTTGGAGATTTTCTTGTACATAAGTGGTTGTGTGAACATAGGTTCATCCATTTCATTGTGACCATAGCGTCTGTAACCAACCTAATGAACAAGAGATGATAATAATAATTCAGGTAAACAGTATAATAAGACAAGGTATGCTCAATAATGCTTAATCTGTTCCTATACATTCACATAATGATGGCTGAACAGTGCTGCATTAAACACACTCCAGATTCCCTCATTTATAAAGTGGTTTTTCTTTCGGAAGGAAACTGTAGATTACTGTCTACATGCAGATTAAGGCAACCAAATCTAATACCTATTTTAAACTGATTCAGATACAATGCCATCGAAAATGACAACTGTTACAACATACATATCAGATACATTCCAAGTGGTCTAGCTCAGTCAATGAGAAAGTAATAGCCAAAAGACATTTAAGGTGAACCCTAAACACATATTTGATGTGCACATAGTGTTATACCAAGCCAATAACACAATTTTTTTCAAATGTTGCCCTACCAAGTCAATAACACAATGTTTTCCAATTGTTGCCCTAACAAGTCAATAACACAATCTTTTTCAAATGTTGCCCTACCAAGTCAATAACATAATGTTTTCCAAATGTTGCCCTGCCAAGTCAATAACTTGGTGCTTTCCAAATGTTGCCCAACCAAGTCAATAACACAATCTTTTTCAAATGTTGCCCAACCAAGTCAATAACAATGTTCTCCAAATGTTGCCCTACCAAGTCAATAATACAATGTTTTCCAAATGTTGCCCTACCAAGTCAATAGCACAATGCCTTCCAAATGTTGCCCTACCAAGTCAATAATACAATGTTTTCCAAATGTTGCCCTACCAAGTCAATAACACAACGTTTTCCAATTCTTGCCCTACCAAGTCAATAACACAATGTTTTCCAAATGTTGCCCTACCAAGTCAATAACACAATGTTTTCCAAATGTTGCCCTACCAAGTCAATAATACAATGTTCTTCAAATGTTGCCCTACCAAGTCAATAACACAATCTTTTCCAAATGTTGCCCTCCATTCAGCTGCCACTTGACAAACATAGATCACGGCTTCTGGGTCATCTGCATTAACGTGGAAGATTGGGGCGTTCACGACTCGAGCTACATCAGTGGGGTATGGGGATGATCTAGATGACCGAGGGTCAGTTGTAAACCCAATCTGAAAACAAAGGACAACAACTCATTAAAAGAAAACCCCAAAGAAGAAGTGAACATTAACATCACATACAGGTCCTAAATTCAATACTAAGTAAATGATTGATTGACTGGTTTGGTTTTTTGATGAGCTGCAAACTCCCTCTTTTTGGCAACTCAAAAATGTTTTCAAGCTCAAATGTAACATCAGGCATTATGCACATTTCAGTATTAAAATACAGTAGAATATATACCTAATCCTAATCTCAATTGAAAAAGTGAAGCCATTTGAAAATAATATTTAAAATAAAAAAGGTATAGTAATATTGCTACAGACCTGGTTGTTGGCGACAATATGTATAGTTCCTTTGGTGGTATACTGTGGTAAGTCACTCAAATGGAAAGTCTCATAGACCACTCCTTGACCAGAAAAGGCAGCATCTCCATGAAGTAATATACTCATTACCTAACAATACACACAGGATACATTTTGAAATAAACAACCAGGATAGATTGGTGTTTTACAGCGCATGTATAGATTATTTCACTTACATGGCGGCTTTGCCAGGTTTAGTGGGAGAAGGAAACTGAGTTCCTTACCCAGTGAAAACACGCAACCTTCCACATAGGTAGAGTGAAAAATCTACTCAGAAGGTATAACTAGAATAATCTTTGTTTATGTTATATACTCAAGTCTGGCTACAAACCAGAAAAAAGAAACAAAGTTCTAAATTCAAAATTACATTCTTATTGAAATCAAAGATGTTTAACAATGTTGGAAAGATGGATTTGAGAATTAAAAGCATGAATTTGCATGGATTTGAGATGGACGGATTTCTAATGAGTAGAATGAAAATTGTGATGAATAAATGACATGTACATTATTTCTCCACGAAAATAAGGATGTCCTGCATAGGTAGGCACTCCAACACCAGAATGCAAAATGTATTTTATCAGTAATTTTAAGCAACATATATGTAAACTATGTGCCCTTCAATTCATATCTACATCTTAAAGTTAAAAAAAAAAGCCGAACAGCTCTTGTGGCTAAATAAATAAATGTGGGTCACCTTCTTGCTCTGCAGGGAAAAAATGGATGTCAGAGCTCTTCAGTATAGCAATTCTAAAACGCCATCTGGTGGCTAAGTTTTTAAAAAAATTCAAAGGGAGGTAATAATCACTTAGGGACCGTTACAACTATCCAATGGGTTCTAAATTAATGCCACTGAACACATTTTTACAAAATATAGTAAGAGATTTAGAGACGGTCCCCCATCTACAACCAAATGACCTAAAGATAAAATGGAAAGGTCGGAGATCAAAGGAGAAAGTTAGCAGGGAAGTTTAACTATGATAATTCGTTGTTTTTTCTCTAATGCTATCGTCTGTGTAAGCGGCTACATGCGGCATGAAGAAATAAATTTGTGTCCTTAGTCAACCTGGACTTAATTGGTATCGGTATTTAGAAATTCTTTAATTTTTTCGTCAATGAAAATCTGTAAAGTCCGAAGAACTGCTGTTGTTGTTGTAGTGTGTTCACATTGCCCTGTAAACATGTGCAATATATAGTTTTGCAAATTAATGTTTATTCAAGGATAAGCAAAATCCAGCTAATTCAAAACCGAAAGTGCCATTTGTTCTATCATATGCGCAAGAAGGATGCGTCTTTAGAGGTTGGAGTGCCTAGCATAGGGGTTTATCCTATACCACACACCTGTTTCCCATCATTCCACCCTCCCCCTGTGGAACTGCTCAGGTCTTACCCTGTACCACATGCCTGTTTCCCATCATTGTCACCCCTGTAGAACTGTTCTGCTCTGGTTTTACCCTGTACCACATGCCTGTTTCCCATCATTGTCACCCCTGTAGAACTGTTCTGCTCTGGTTTTACCCTGTACCACATATCTGTTTCCCATCATTGTCACCCCTGTAGAACTGTTCTGCTCTGGTTTTACCCTGTACCACATATCTGTTTCCCATCATTGCCACCCCTGTAGAACTGTTCTGCTCTGGTTTTACCCTGTACCACATACCTGTTTCCCATCATTGTCACCCCTGTAGAACTGTTCTGCTCTGGTTTTACCCTGTACCACATACCTGTTTCCCATCATTGTCACCCCTGTAGAACTGTTCTGCTCTGGTTTTACCCTGTACCACATATCTGTTTCCCATCATTGTCACCCCCATATAACTGTTCTGCTCTGGTTTTACCCTGTACCACACCTGTTTCCCATCATTCCACCCTCCCCCTGTGGAACTGCCCAGGTCTTACCCTGTACCACATGCCTGTTTCCCATCATTGTCACCCCTGTAGAACTGTTCTGCTCTGGTTTTACCCTGTACCACATGCCTGTTTCCCATCATTGTCACCCCTGTAGAACTGTTCTGCTCTGGTTTTACCCTGTACCACATATCTGTTTCCCATCATTGTCACCCCCATAGAACTGTTCTGCTCTGGTTTTACCCTGTACCACATACCTGTTTCCCATCATTGTCACCCCTGTAGAACTGTTCTGCTCTGGTTTTACCCTGTACCACATACCTGTTTCCCATCATTGTCACCCCTGTAGAACTGTTCTGCTCTGGTTTTACCCTGTACCACATACCTGTTTCCCATCATTGTCACCCCTGTAGAACTGTTCTGCTCTGGTTTTACCCTGTACCACATACCTGTTTCCCACCGTTGTCACCCCTATAGAACTGTTCTGCTCTGGTTTTACCCTGTACCACATACCTGTTTCCCATCATTGTCACCCCTGTAGAACTGTTCTGCTCTGGTTTTACCCTGTACCACACCTGTTTCCCATCATTGTCACCCCTGTAGAACTGTTCTGCTCTGGTTTTACCCTGTACCACATACCTGTTTCCCACCATTGTCACCCCTGTAGAACTGTTCTGCTCTGGTTTTACCCTGTACCACATACCTGTTTCCCATCATTGTCCCCCCTGTAGAACTGTTCTGCTCTGGTTTTACCCTGTACCACATACCCGTTTCCCATCATTGTCACCCCTGTAGAACTGTTCTGCTCTGGTTTTACCCTGTACCACATACCTGTTTCCCATCATTGTCACCCCTGTAGAACTGTTCTGCCCTGGTTTTACCCTGTACCACATACCTGTTTCCCATCATTGTCACCCCTGTAGAACTGTTCTGCTCTGGTTTTACCCTGTACCACATACCTGTTTCCCATCATTGTCACCCCTGTAGAACTGTTCTGCTCTGGTTTTACCCTGTACCACATACCTGTTTCCCATCATTGTCACCCCTGTAGAACTGTTCTGCTCTGGTTTTACCCTGTACCACAGGATCTACTGCCTCTAAATGAGATGGATTCGCCACAACAGCTATCTTCACTTGTTTGTTGTTCATTCTGTTCATCCTCTCCACACACATACCCAGATGGTATTTCACATCACCTGACCCTTCATCCGAAGCCTCCAGCTTGGAATCAAATTGACAAATGATTTTCTCCAGTGGTTTGCGACATACGTTAGCTAATACATTTAATCGCCCCCTAGAAAAGTAGAAGAAAAAAAATATAGTTTCAGTGTTTTTTTTTTTTGTTTCTACCATTGCTGTAAGAAATTAATCTTTCTTTGAATTAGGCTACAATGACCATTTTAAAGATCTAGGGCCTGTTGTACAAAGCTGTATTAAGCTTACGCCGGGCTTAAATACGTCTTATCACAAAGAAATTTGATTGTGACATTACCAAGATAAGTCAGACTTAAGCTTAATACACCTTTGTGCAACCGACGGCGACCCCTAATGACAATCGTTATACGCTCCCCCTCAATAACCCTCTATATAAGTTTTTTTCCTTCTATGACCTTGACCTTGTACCATTAGAACAATTTAGAAATTGTTTTGTTACAGAATTGACACACACAGATGGACAAACGGCGCAATAAATATCATGGGGTAAATGGAATACTGGCCTCATAAGCATTATACAACTACGTAACGTAAAAGGATATGTAAAGAGAAGAAATAATCGAACATGGGTTTTATCGAGATAGGATTGACTGACCTATGTGGCATTCCAATGACAAAACTATCCACTCCTAATGTACTGGAGGAATCAATGACCGTCTTCATGGCAGGTATCATCACCTCACACCCTTCTAATCCAAAACGTTTCTCAGACGACCATTTACGTGCCAAGAAATCCTCAAACCTGAACAAAAGAAAACAAACGTCAGGTTTCAATATTGATTACCAAGTGTTTAAAGGCTACGGCAGACAAGATTGTTTGGTGGCAACCATCCCAAATAGGCCGGTTAAGTGAAAATCAAGTCAGAAATTTTTTTTTTTGTTCTGAGTGGGATTCAAACCTGCAACCTATTGGTGGAAGGCTCTACCTACTGAGCCACTGAGGCACCAGCAAATTTAAAAGGATGATAGTATAAATTTAGATAACACAAGTCAATCTTATTGAAAGGTCTTTAGCAAAATCCATTGATTGCAGTTTTAGATTTCAGAAGCATAGATTCATCCAGGATTAGAAAATGGCGTGATAGTAAGCTATTTTCATGAGACACTAGGATGTCCAAATTACATACTTCTATATCCTGGACATGTTAAATAGCGGAATAATTAGATATATTGATCCAGTTTTAACAGTACGGTGCGCAAAAGACATGTGGACATCCCTCTGGATGAGCCCATTGTCAGAAGGAAAACCTCCGACCTTCAACAACCATTTCATTAAAGGTGATCCAGGGAAAATCCATTAATAATTTTCTTCAAATTTTATCTTTGGAGTGAGTGGGATTCAAACTTGCAGCCCATCGACAGACAGTTTGAGAGACTAACGCTCTTTCTATTGTCAGAATAACATAAAGGACTCTGGCATAATCCCTTATTTACAACAACATAAGTATTACAATAAGGTGAAGAATTACTTATGGATAACAACTTCTTGGTTTATTGGGTGACGACGTTTAGATGTAGCAATGATTGTTAAATACAAGTTTCTAGATTCAAAGGAACATCATTAAATATATAAGCGGGAAGATAATAACCTTGTAGATCGTATAAGTCTTGCCATGGTTCGACGTTTTTCCTCACTGTCAAAGCTCATAACCCCAGGGGTCTCAAATTTCCGTCGAATCCAATCACACTGCTCAAAGTTGTTAATAAACATATATTCCACTCCAATATGGCGGCAGTAAACATCCTGAACAACAATAACAAAAACAACTGTTTACCATAAACATTTCTTACTGTGCTTCCAAAAGAGAAATTGATTGATTGAACAATATACTCAGCTGAAATTATCACGTGTCAACAAACAAAACATGACATATGCACTAGTCAATGCAAACGAAATATAATAATACATCATATACATGACAACTTTGGGGTAAGTATATATTTGATTTTTCAGGTTTTACGGCTCGTTCAAGATTATTTCACATATATGGTGGCGTTGTCAGGTTAAATGGGGAGGAAACAGGACTCTTTGCCGGAAGGAAACCCTCGGCCTGCAGTAAGAACCTGCCAACTCAGCCACGAACGTGATTGTGTGAAAAACCCACTCGTTATTTGTTCTGATTGTGATTCAAACCCGTGACACATCGAAATATCAGATTGAGAGACTCGACTCTGCTCGCTTTGACCCATAGAGGACTTGTGCGTGTAAATTTAACCAACAGAGAAAGAAGGCCCTCGATATAGCCTTAGGGAAAATGTGTTATTTTACCTGTAATCTCCTGAGGATCTCTTTTAGTGGTAAAACACCTTGGCCACCCCCAATATGGGTAGTATGGGGCAACCGAAACTCACGTTCCAAATCCTGGTTATCTAATAAGGGAGACAACTAATCAAGTTAGACCTTAAATTGGGCTACAGATATTATAAATGCTATTAAAAAAATCAAATGTAAATTGTAAATACTACATATCATTAAAATTAGAAATTAATATCGCTGAAGGAAAATTGAAATTTCCAGATTGAATTTTAGAAAAGCAAAAGTATAAATGCCGATAAATTTCAAAAGTTTAACTTGAAAGCATTAATGTGCCTTGACGATAAGGAAATGTTTAATTAGATGGTAGAAATTTAAATAACACTATTCATAATTTTATTTTAATGAAACAAAATAAATCAAATTTTATGGACATCAAAGAAATAATATTATTAATTAAAGTGGCATGAGCTGCCAAAATGTTGATATTTTGACGTTAAAACAGAATGTTGAAATCATTGGCTATATTTCTCAAGATGTATAATTCAGAAGCTTTTTAGTGCTTCTAGTCTCGAGAATGTACGACAAAGTATTGTTTTAAACTAACTTTGGCTTAGAATGAATCAATGGTCGTCCCGGTTATTTAAATTTTGTTTACTTTTCGAAGATTTTTCGGTTTGTACAGGCCACATACTGTATGTATTTTCCTCATTCCAACGCCAATTATTTAGTTTTTTTGATGGACTCCATAGCCTTTTACTGTCGTGGCGATCAGAAATTATGAAAAAAGTGTGAATTTTGACAGCTCATGCCACTTTAAGCAGATACATAAATAAGATCAATGACATCATAAAAATGCAGCAAAACAAGATCAATTGTAGTAAAGGTAGTGGCTATTAAACAAGTATAAATATGACAAAATATAAAGCAAGAGAAAAAAATACAACTTCAAAATCCACAGAAAAGATGTTTCACTCAGTGGTAAGTATAAGTAATATTCATCAACTTGGGAAAGTTCTAGCAAAGGGGGGTGGGGGGTGGGGGGGGGGCAGTATTGTATCTATTGATGATTGGCTCTCGTTAGATAACGTCTATGTATGTATCAGTTTTATGGCAAAACAAATAGGTGAACATACGGACAAACTTTTTCTCGGTACTACATGGAGTATTTGGTAACCACATAAGTAGCACTTAAGTAGCAAAGGTTAGAAAGCTCTCCCAAGTTGATCGATTAAAAAGCGAGACTAAGTTTATATAGCAATTTAAGATTTTTAAAAGCTTTGCGTTTAGTAAAAACCTACAATTTATTGTAAAAGTTAATTTTTGGTAAAATCAAAAGGTTTAAACACCCTTTGTTTTATAAATGTTAAAACATCAAAGAGCCTATTAATGTAGGTCTGAAAAAATACAAAAAGAAAATACCATATCTAAATGCAAGCATAAGCAAAAGATAATAAGATATACCAGTAGCATGGAGGAAATATACTATAGTATCATATACAAGGGGAGATAACCACAGCCTGTTGTCACACCATGCCACCCATTGTCAAACAAGATAAACATATTAAAAGCATGCTAAATAGAGGTAAATAAGTGAAGCCAGCCTTTCCAGAAGGTGATACAAACAGACCATCACCTATCATCGTTTTTTATTATTCTATTTTCCCAAAAAATAAATTGATTGTCACGGTAATCAACTTAGATGTTATTGCCTTAAATTACACATAAGCAAATTTCCATTTCATGAGAGCTTGTCTGTTTGGCTGTATGTATGGATGGTTTATACCATACTCCATGATGTATGGTTTGGTGTTTAACGTTGCACACAGGCTTCATGGCTAGGTTTATATGATAAGGGACACCTGCTACTAGTTTCTCAACATATCTACGATCGACCTAAGTCCAATCCAAGGCCTGACTGGCATGGCAACATATGTCTTCAACATTAAGTTACGACCAGGGGACTGTTTCTCAACTAGTGCTGAAACGAATGGTTGATTTTGGTATTCGAATATTCGGTTCTGCTATTCGAATAGTATTCGAGTATTCGCTTATAAATAGCCCTGACAGCAAAACGACATGAGATCCGATCGAGGCCGCCTACCATACCTCAGAGTCAGAGGCTCAGTTACCGGTTGAAAAATGTTGAAATAAAATAATTGTCACGCATGATTGACAAATTTGCTTCACACTGCAAATCCAACCATCCACAAATTTATTAGACAACTCGAAAATTCATAACTTTTGGTTTAAATCAGTTAAAAAGTTTGATAACATTCTATGCGTGAACTCTGGCTGCGAGAAATCACTTTGCAGAACGAAAGAAAATGGAATGCAGGCTACTGATTGGATAATATTCGTTGTATCTATGTCAGATAAGAGTTACGTCCCCCTGAACTCTAAACACATGTCCGGTTTGACAGACCGTGTCTCAAATTTGCCGATAAATTCCCAGTTGATCAACGCAATATACGCATCTCTGTCAAATACTTCAATACGTAATTAGTTCTTTTAACTATTTTAAGCTGGTGATATCCATTAAGAGCGTACAGATCTCGAAAATGAAGCAGTCAAAACTTACGAATTTCATCCTCATCGATGTCAAACATGGCGGTCGATAAAATTAAGTTAGCGCAGCGAAAAGGAATTGAAAAAAAACAAGATCTTTACAGGGAATATTGAAGAGCTACACTGAAATTTCATTATTCTTAAAATACTAGTGAGTAAAATTTAATTGCGTCAGATTCTGACTTTATTTGTTTAAAAATTTGTAAGCATCCAAATGAGTTGACGAATATTCGAATAGTAAATCAGTATTCGAATATTACCGATTTAGTATTCGCTCGCGAATATTCGAGTATTCGTTTCAGCACTATTCTCAACACCGACGTAACTTTGCGCCTAGTCGTAACGTCATGGCAACATATACCTTCAACATTACGTTACGACCAGGCGCAAAGTTACGACGGGCGTAAGTTGTGTTGAGAAACAGCCCCCAGGTGCAACATTACGCCGGTGTTGAGAAACAGCCCCCTGTCCCAGGCTTATAGCTAAAAGCCTGACAGTATGTTGGTACCTAACGGCCATTCTAATAGAATACTAAGATGCCGAGTACTACCTACTGACCACTCCCCCACCACCCCCACCCCCCTCCCCTTCCCCACCCATCCCCCATTATGTATTATAGTTAGTTCCTTGTTATTTAGCTCCAAAGCACAATTCAGAATAGAAAAGCAGTAGATGACCATAAAGGACAAAAACCAATACAGTTAATATCCAAGATTAGATTTGGCCATGGTTTAACCTTACCCAGACTGTAGCTAGATATTTGTAGGTCAGGAAGTTGCCATGATGGGCCTATGTTCAGTGGGTCCAGATTAGCCAACTGGTGACCCCGGATCTACAATAATACAGTCACACAGACACACATCAAGACACATTCAACTAGCTACTAATAACAAACAGGACCATTGGGATTAATTTACAGTAGGTTGTTGCTCTCCACCACTCCTAAAATAAAGGGTATAAAATCTCCAGCACATAAACCAAACAATGGTTTCTGTTGGACCATTCTCCCACTGCAAAGCTGCAAACAAACTAACCTATCTATGTGGAGGATTATACAACCAATAATATAATAAGCACCCTGGTATATAAAGTGGCTCTATGTCAAACTACCATAGCCATGCTGGATAAATGCCTGAGGATAATAAATAGTAATGCATGTCAAAAAGTCCTGGACACAGTGTCGAAGCATCCTTGATACAAGCCATACAGGGGCTCGTTTCACAAAGCAGTCGCATCGCAAACAAAGCCTAGTTGCCAATGGGTACCATATTGAAGAGATACATCATGGCAACTGCGATTGATTGCACTGTGCGAGGGCTTCGTGAAACTGCTCCCTGGTCTGTATACAGCAGTAGGCCTACGTATGGGAATGGTGGATTGTATCCTCAAATGAAACATGCCCATTTTAAAACTAGTCTGCAGAACTAAAGGACGCATTGATGTATGTGTGTGAACTAGGCCAACACGATCAAGAACACGAATCTGCATGCATGTTCAAAGTTGAATATATTTGCTGTTTCTATACAATCTATGTCTCTACAGCTCCATGTACCTAGGGAAAGGGGAGAATGATCATTATTAGAACACTCCAACCTGTATAGAATGTATACATGTATATGTACATGGCAACCTGTTAAACAGAAGAAAATGATATTAGTAATATAACTGAAAGATAAGAACTCAATGCAAACAGTCCCCGTTACATACCTAACCCATAGTTATTAAGTGTCAAAGCACTAGGTATTCCTGAGTCCAAGTCAGCGTCACCAATTCTCAACGGGTCCAAGGAGGCAATGTGATGACCTTGAATCTGTCAAATTAATAAGGTCTCAACACTGAGGCTTAATATCATTGTAATACTGATAAAACAAGGATTCTGACATTGATGACATTAAATGTTTACTTACTTAATCAAAAAAATGAACTTGAAGAGCTTTTGTGAAGACTTTTATTCAATTATAATCATGAATATTTCAACTTAATTTGAATGAAACCGATTTCCATTTCCATTCATTTTCGGATTTCTATTTTCTAACCGACGACTTTTGTCAGACAATTTGTAGGATTTTAAATCTTCCAATGTTAAAGATAGTAAATGAGCTGGCAGTTCACTTTGAGTTTCATCATCACTGAAGTATACAATATACATGTAAAACAAATACATGCAAAATGGTACTCACTTTTCAAGATTGCATGTTTGGAGCTTATGCCCATCAAGTTGAGATAATTTCCCTTATTTGGGCATGTTACCAGCGTAATTCGGGGAGGAAACCGAGCTCAATGTTTGGAAGAAACCGAGCTCAATGTTCGGAAGAAACCCACAAGCCACAATCAATCGATCATATCTATTGACAACCATCTTTAGATGAAGCAGTTATGCCAAAATGGCAATCACAGGAAAGCAGGAGAAAACTCCAAGTGGTTTGTCATAGTGAGAATTAATATTATAGTGTACTACAATTTAAGTAAACAAGGTTTTATCGGGCAGCTAAACATGTTGTATTCTCAACAGAAACCTTCTTTTACCCAGGAACAACCTGGCAATTATAAAAGGTAATGAAGAAGTTCATGGTTTTTGAGGAAATAAGATCTAGTATTGAGTACTTTAAACATCTCAAAATCAGAGTACATATTACATAAAGTTCAAAAACAAAATACAACTTGCTAAAACTTAAAAGGCCACTGAAAATCCCTTTTAAAAAAAATACATTTTACCTGATATGCTCGAATTATAGCCTGTACAGACAAATGGTCAGCTATCAGTCGGTCATCCATGTGTCCAGTGGTCATCGGAGCAGGAGAGGAATAGTTAACTGGACTAGCTCCAACAGAGGATAAACTTGGAGGTCTAACATATGCCTGTCCCGGTTGAGCACCTTGTGTGGCTTGGCGAAAAAACGAGTCCCAGGACTGAAATGTTAAAATTATAATTTGAAGTAATGATCGAGTATAAAATATATTATCAATTATATACAGTGTCTTTGAACCAGTAACTATATTCAGACTTTAAGAGAAGTTCAAAATAAAAGATGGATCATTTTCACATGTTCACCTTTGCACATATATATATATATATATAAACTTTATTTTCTGAGGGTAACAAATTAACATTGACTGTCGGCTTAAGGCCGTTCTTCCCAGAGGCCCTCTGGTAAACAAACTATGTGTATTTAACATTACAGGAATAGAAAACTTGTCAAGCATTACTTTGTATAAATAAAAAAAATCATGATATGAAATATAAGAGTAGAAAAGTTAATAGACAAATAGGGAAAGGTAATTAATGAGAAGCAGTTACCATAGACTGATCCAGAGACATTTTGATACCTGTATACAGGTATGGGCGCCCAAACTCACAAGCAAAAAATCCGCCCAAATTCTTAAAACCAACAGATTTTAATGTCAAAATTGCATTTAATGTTGAATTTTGGACCAGAGATGTTGTTTTTGTCTTATTGTTGGAAAATTTTGAACCGAAAAGGTATGCCCAAATTTTCCCTGGATCAGTTTTTTGGTTGAGGAGAAGACGCTTATACATGTATAATGATGAAAATGAGGGTATGGAAGCAGACTCTCTCAAATAGAGATCTGTCCAGAGAGTTCCACAGTTTGTAACCACTATAGGTTAGACTTTGCTGCATATATTTGGTATTGGGTTTGGGTATGTTATTTGTTGACATAGCACATTGTTACCATACTGGTTAGCTAAAAGATTTCTCTATAATTATATACATAAATGTAATTACTAATAAGAGAAACAATAAAAAATCAATCACTTATGATTCGATAAAAAGGTCTAAATGATATACCCATTTATAACACAATTAGATTATTTCACTTATATGGCGACGTTGCCAGTCTTATTGTGGGAGGAAACCGAGCTCTATGCCCGGAGGAGACCCACAACCTTCCGTTGGTAACTGGCAACCATCCCACATAGGTCGTTAGATGAAAACCCTGTCCGAAAATTTTCCAATTTTTTGGACCGAGTGGGATTCGAACCCGCGACCCATTGGTGGAAGGCTATTCGGATTGAGCGTCCAACGCTCTACCTACTGAGCCACGGAGGCCCCACAACACAATTAGAAACTTGTCTCCATGGTTATCGAAGACAACAAGATTTTTCCCTGTGCCTGTGTATTTCAGTGTTCATAAAAAAAATCAATCTAAAACTAATCCCTTTCAACAGGAGTACAAAAACAGGAGTCCTTGGGAGAAAAACTGGGACCTAATCAAAATGATTCTGAGGAAAAAATGAATACTTAAACCTATGGCCTCAGCATTTGGGCTTTTTTGAAACTCTGGATTTACGCTTTGTAATCTGAAGCCAAATTTACATGACAATACAGGTCTAATATTATCGATCCATTTGCCTGAAAGTACTTGTCCATCAAACAGTGACCTCCCCTGAACGCAATCCCAAACTATTTATTACTAGTATTCTCGTTATTTTGGCATTACACTTTCTTGAAAATATGGTAGAAATTCCTCTACCAATTTTCGGGTGACACCCGAAACGGGAATCAAACCCTGGGCCCAGTTTTACAAAGCCTCCTTAGTTAAGGTGATCTTAGTGGCTAAGGATAAGCCTTAAGGGAAATTTTAAGATGGACCTACGCCACTTTTACGAAACCCTCTTAACCCCATCTTAAGATTTTCAACTTAGCAATAGGCTACAAATTTGAATGGGTGTTACCAATTGTGTTACATGGGTGGTGAAAAATAAAGATCATTTTTCTGAATCATGTCTAAGTTAGTCAGTGATGTTGAACAATAAAGATAACAAAATGCTATGCATATAGATAAGTTTTTGTTTGTTACTTTTGTTTATTGATGTTTTTTCAAGTGTGGTTGGGTACATGTTGGACGCACATGGACATCATAAAATCTTGTACTATTCAATGTAAAACTCACAAAACACAAAATTTCTAAAAGAAATATGAAAAGGATAAATAGTTACCTAACTATCCACATTTCTACAATTCAGTAGGTCATAATATTGGGAGAATTTGTTATTAAATGACTGGAATGTTGGACACACCAGGACAGTAGTCGAAGCAATAACTTCCCAACATAATCAATTACTTGTCCAACGAATGAATGAAAATGATGAAAAATGCAGACATGGTCAAGTACAAATTGTTTTCTGATCTCTGAAATCAGACAGTTAGCAATTAAAAAGACATTTCAGATTTCCCCACACATGTTGGACACACATGGGACAGAAATCCACCATGTTGGACACACATGGGACAGAAATCCACACATGTTGGACACACATGAGACAGAAATCCACCATGTTGGACGCACATGAGAAAAACTAAAGTACACATAAACAGTTTGTTTTTAACAAATGCAAAATACTATAGCAAAAAAAAAATTTTTATTCACACATTAAACACAAATATTGTTTTGATACATTTTGCAATTCTGCATAAAAAATAGACAGCTAAATCTATATAATAATTACAATATTTTGGGCATTCTTTATTTAGAATTTTGGCCTTGTAGGCATATTTAAAATTTAGAATGATTGTATGGTGTTTTACGCCTCACTCAAGATTATTTTATTTATATGGTGACATTGCCAGTTTTATTGTGGGAGGAAACCGGGCTCTATGCCAGGAGGAAACCCACGGATTCCGGTGGTAATTGGCAACCATCCCACTTGAAATTTAGAGGTGCCTCGAAACGTGTTGATTGGAAGATATTATATGGTCAAGGTTTTCCTCTGGGCATAGAGCTCTGTTTCCTCTCCCCAAAAATGTGGAAAAAAATTAAATATAAGTGAAACAATGTTGAGAGCTGCATAAAAGGTCTTAATCAATTTACACTGATAAATTATGTTATGGCGTCTAAAATTTAAAAAATTGTACTCGGTTTGTACTCAAATCATCGAGTTCTGGCTCAGGAAGAATTTTAATGATATTAGAAATCGGTTCGGTGCTCCGGTCATCTTTGGAAGGCCATCGATATAAGGACAGGCCATTCTTTGGAACCTCTTCCATGAATCGAATGAGAACATCATCTTCGGTTCCAGCAGACAGTTTCTCCACCTATAGATATAACAAAGCCAAGGAATATCATTATGCAGGTTACTAATTACTTAGTACATCCTAAAATGTGTGTAAGTAAGTTTACATTTTTTTATGGAATATATCCAGAGTTGTGTAGTACAACAGATATTTTCTGTTTCTTCATTGTAACACAACAGCCAACAGGTATCATATTTGACCGAACATATTGCATGTGGTTAATGGACATGTTTCTGTATTATGTGAGTTTCACAAAATTCTAAATGTATTAAGATTTAATTTGAATATTTAAATTTTCAGAATGGAAACTAACCATTTAACCTGCAGTTTATCTATTTTGAAATTAGTACTTTTGTTAAAGTATGGTGTATGTCAAATTCAACAAATGGGCTGAATACATAACGCATGAAATAGAACAAAAACTGGAACAGCAAAGCAAGTCGACAAAAACTAGGGGAAATATAACATTAAATTCACAGTAACAAAATTTACCAAGCCGATGAAGTTCCGAAAACTTTTACCACATGGTATACGCACTTGAACAAACTGGCCTACAGTTGGTCTCGGGCTGCAAATCATGTATTTTTTGTTTATTACAAATGAATGTTTTGAGTTATACACTGGATATAAGTCGTATTCAACATATCAAAAAAGACTGTAACGATAAATTTCCATGAAACAATGTGTCAAAGCTGTATTTTTGTGAATCTTTTAAAAGTGTTGTTGCATTTACCTTTCAGATTCAAACCAAGTGTCGGTCAGCAGATCAAGGGCCTCGTCAACAGATATGGAAGATGAAACCGCTTCTTCTGTATCCAACACATAATCTTCAAGGGGGGCATCTTCGAAAAGAGGCGAAACACTGCGATCGCCGCATATAAAAGGATCTTCTGAGGGGTCAACCAAGATTGTTTCCATCTGTGGCTGTAACTCAGCCGTTTCTGGTTTGGCTGATTTTGAGGTCAGTTCCCTTTTCCACTGACCTGCGGCAGAGTTGGTACAGTTGCTGACCTGCGGCAGAGTGTTACCATAAACACAAGCCTCACATGAGCAAGACAGCTCCCTGACCATGATGACCCCAGGCTTTTCTGGTCGGACGGAGTGCAGTTTTCTGGTTCCCTGAACTGTGATGGCCGACACTCGCTCGGGTCGATCTCGATCAATTTCATCTGTTGTAATAAAATGAAATGTTCTTTTGAACACGTCAGAGTCCTTCTCTAAATTCTCGTTACAAAACTTGAAGAAATCCTGCGCATCTCTAACGATCGCTGTTCTACCCTTAACGGCTCGGGTAACAGAAGATTTGATGACACCACTACATCCATCAGCTGGGCCTTTCCCGTGACCAGAACCAAAATAATTCCTGTCAAAGTGTAGTCCTGGAAAATCTTGACTTGCACAGCTGATGTCCATAAATGGCACCTTAGACTTGTATTGTGCACTGCATCCATCGGTAAATTGTGTCATCTTTCTCACATTAATTCCATTGTTGTTAAGATTCTCTAAAGATCTCAAGGTGACTGCATGAACAAAATGATAGTCATGTTTCAGGTCGTCCGATATAAATACTTGTTCGTGCGTTTTGACAGACATTGAATCAGCAGGGGAAATATAATAATTCACCACAGGGTGAATCGTTACTTGTTTCTTAGCCCAGTGGGCACTTTGGCATTCATCTTGCATGTCTGTTGTATAGTTTTCCGCAAAATCCAACACTGACAAAACATGGCCTTCCCTGAGGTTGTTCTTCATTAAAGAATACTGTTGATGCTGCCAAGTTGCTACAAAGAGATGGTAAGTGTAAGCCTTCATTTCAGCAAGAAACTTCTCCACCAGCATTTTTTCAGTTCCACTATGATGTGCCAGGGTCTTTTTTGATTTTATTTCTTTGGTCTTTGAATTAGTAACATCTTCACTTTTCCACTCGTACCAAGAAATGGACTTTTCGCTTTCTGACATATTTTGCAAGTCCTGGTTTATTTGATGCACCCCGCATTCATCGCATTCCCTCTTTGCACATTCTTTCTTTGGTAAAGCACCTTTTGAATATGGACACATGGTTCGACGAGATGCCTCATACTTGTCGCCAAGCTGTACCTCCTTGTTGATAGCCTTAAGTTTCATTTCTATATTAATGCATCTTTCACACAGACAAGAATCAAACTTGTTACCATTCTGTGTTTTTACATGTTGAGGCCTAAGTTTGCAGAATTTGCTGTATGAAACTGTTGAAGCTGGATGCTCATTCTTGTAAAGGGTGAAAGTAGATCGCAAGCTCCTTCGCATGGTTTGGCGTTGCTTATTCAAGCGTTTAAGCACATACTTTTTGCTGGAGTGGGTGACAGAGACATTTGGTCTCACGTAGAAGTCCTCAATCTGTTGTCGCTCATCGTCTTTCATTGCATCTTTCCGCACTGCTCTCTCACAGTCAGTGTCCATTTTGGACCATTTAATTAATGTTCCCCAACGAATGCCAATGGTCTTAGCACTTTTTCTGAGGAGACGGTATTTTTTAAGCGTTGCTATGTGTGATGCAAGTACACGTCTCTGTTTAACATCTTTAGTTTTTCTTGATTGTTTTACTGCAGTGTACATTTCCCCAACAGCCGTGATTGTTTTGTCAAAGAAGAGGAGGCGTTTCTTTTTAGTAGGGGTTAGAATCAGGCCTTCTGCACTTAATTGTTGCCTCTTTCTTGGACTGGCCCCTGAAACAAGCCCCTGAATAACAGCTGTAAACTTGACTGCTTGTTGAGGAAGGCTTGCCTTAGCACGAGACACAGCCACGCGAGCTGCGACCTCTGTGCGATAACCAGCATCTCCTTCATTTTGTTGACCTTTCATCCGATTTGTTACAATTTCTTTCTCTTGACATTTTTCCTTATAGATTTTTCTTTCCTTTTCTCTTATTCTTCTGCGTTTCTGTGCACTGAGATTGGCTCTGCAAAAGAAAATATTTTTTTAGAGCTAGCAACATATACTGTACTAAGATTTTTGCTAGAATTATATGAACAGTTTTTTTCAAGGAATCAAATTTTATACAAAATAATACCTGCTAATTAATTAAAATTTACTTTAAAGTTTTCTTTTTGCTTCTCGCCACTTTTCTCTTTGGTCCAAAATCATTTTTCTTGTCTTAACTATTTGTTTATCTTTTACGCCATTGGTCCTCATACCCTCTTCCTTTCGTTTTTCACGTAGTCGCCTCATTCGTTCTCGTCCTTTTTCTCTACGTCTCTCCTTTTGCTCTTCTGTCATGCTTTGTCGAAATTTTTGTTTCCTCATTTTCTCCTTTTCTTTAAATGTTTGATCATCTTTTCTACTGTCTCTGTACCTCTTGCATCGAATAGCATTCTGTACATAAGACTGATCAAGACTTATTTTAGGCATCTGCGAAAGAAAAAAAACTTAAACATAGGAAGAACTCTCCACTTTCCATACTGTACATAAGATTTATAATCACCTGTGAAATAGAGTTGACCAAAATGATTTGCATATTCTCAACTCCTTGTTAAATGAAACCAGTTTTTATGAAAAAGGTAAGTGTAAGTTCAAAACTAAGGTAAGAATTCAATTTCAGGCTGTTAACTAAAACGCAAAATAAAAATGCAATGTTCTTTTACCATATTAAGAGAACTGAAATTCTGTTTAATATTAGATCTTTATTTGAACTTATGAGATCAATGAGTAATTTAATGTATCTGAATAATTCTGAATTTTGAATAGAAATGCTTTTCTTTTCTAAAAAGCTACGGTAGATTAGGGTTTCCTCCTACCATGGAGTCCGGTTTCCTCTCCCCATTAATCTGCAAACGTCGCCATATAAATGAAATAATCTTGAGTGCGGCATAAAACCTCAAACAATCAGTTCGATGCCAGTGGAAGGTTTCCTCCAAAGTATACAGCCTAATTTCCTCCCTCAAAAAACCTGGCAACGCCGCCATATAGAGCCTAGCTTCCTCCCTCAATTAACTTAAATCGACACCGCCATATAATTGTAATATTCTTGAGTGAGGCGTAAAACAGTAAACAAGATTTCAACCAATCAGTCTGGTAGCACTCAGCCACTGCAAGGTCAGGGCTTTCAACTGGGTAATAGGGCCTGATTTACTCCCCCAATAATTAATAAAGCTGGCAAAATAATCTTGAGTGTGGCGTAAAACATCAAACATTGAGGCAGGTACTGGTGGAAAGTCAGGGTTTCCTCTGTGCATAGCGCCCAGTTTCCTGTGAGCCAAATAAGTCAGTGCGGTGTAAAACACTGGTCAGTCAATCAAATGTACGTAATACGTAAATATTTGTTACGACTGTATTTATTTATTTATTTCATGGAATTGTAAAAAAAAAAAAATTCAAATATCCAATTTTACATTTTATTTCCATTTGTACGACTGTGGTGTAAAGCTATATCAAAATTATTATAAATTTCGTCAGTTCCTTATAAGTTATATTCAATTGAATCTGCATGTTGATTGTACTGTAACGTCATGATTCAATTTTTATACACATTCTATTATTAGCCTACACTGTTGCATTGTATTTTAGGAAATTTTTTTTACAAAAAACCCCTTCATATCCCTCTTGCAAGGTTTCATTTTCTTTCCTGTCCATTGTGTGTCCGATTTAATATCGTCATGTCCTTATGTGTGTCCGACAGGATTACGATCGTGTCCTGTGTGACGGCCGAACTCAAATATGTACTTCTAGTATGATGTGCCGTGGAAACGGACACATTTATGGTGTTTAAATGTGTTAAGATGATGCAAAAACTATGTTCACAAGTTTTACTTTCTATTTGTTCACGATTGTCTAAGAAAACTGGATTTAAACCATAACCATGTCGGACGTCACAATACCACTTACCGAGACAGGACGACGTTTGGTGCTTCCCGGCATTTTTGCTGGTCTCGCCACTACAAAGTGGTGTGCGGAAGTTGCGTCATTCTAAAAAGTGATGTCATTTGACACAGTTTCGTCACCTTTGGACTCGTTGAGAAGGAAAATGCGGGTTATGATGTTGGACGTTACATCGGACAGGACATGCGTAAAGGTCGCGTTTAATTCTCCGTATCCAACAAAATAGCTGCATAATAAATAAACCGAGAAAAACTTAGTAACTTCAGTGTGGCCAACCGCTATAGAACTTCCTAAATGAAAAAAAAGGGAAGGCTGAAAAGCTTAATAACCAATTTATAATCTGCGCCACGTGAGGACAGGAATGTGTGTCCGACTGATGTCATAGACTTTTTTTCGAAAAAATAAAAATTTAAAGTATATTTCAGGGTAAAATCATTTGAAAACGCAATTTTATCACTTCAAAGTCTTAGCAGTGAAAATTTGTTTGCAAACAAACAACCTCAGACCATCATATTATTATGCACACCCGTACACACACTGACTGTGTAACAAAATTATACAGCAAAATAAGAACAAATTCAGTAGAAATTACAAATTATTTATTTACTAATACATAAAATCGTTACAATTTTTTTCTGAATATGCCCTCAAGATAAGTGCATTTTGAAAACATATAAAAACACAATTTTACTGCAAAAGGAAAAAAATCCTTAAACTGTTCAAATTGGTTTCTATTTTCACCCCATTGGTAACACCCATCCATATTTGTAGCCAATAACTTAAGGGGGAACTCTCCTCAAGTGGAGGAGGGAAACTCCTTAGATACCGATGTTTCCTAGCAGATTACAAGTTTTTTTTAGATTATAAGTCTTGAAACAAACCTTTCTTTTAGTTATTTTCTCAACCAACACTGTTTGAATGATAGGACAGCCACAAACTTTCTTCCGATAAAGCCTGTTGTGATTTTAGTACATTGCATAAGAACTCCAAAAAGGGGAGTAACTCATGAGCGCAAATATCGTCAAATAGTAAAATGCACTGGCATCGAATTTTAAATTTCGTATTAAATCAGAAGAGATTCTTTATACGATTTAAATAGTCTCCTCGCTGTTTCATCCCAAAATAACAATTGTGCTGATGTTTAAAAGCTAAAAAATGACTTAAGGGGACGTTAAGTGTGCCTTTGAGGCACCCTTAAAAATTCTCTTAAAGTTAAGGTGACCTTAAGCTAAGGGGGCTTCGTAAAATAGCATCGACGTCTTAAGTTCTTCCTAAGGGGAAAATTAAGGTGTCCTTAGCTTAAGGGGGCTTCGTAAAAGTGGACCCAGGTCTTTATTACTAGGATTTATTACTAGTGTTCTACTACAATTCAGCCTTTTGGATATGGAAAAAGTGTCCCAGTAAGGCAATAAGCTATTATCTTGTACAACCAGTCTAATGACATGGTCCTCAGTCATAAATTAAATTCAGATTTTTCATGATTCCTCCACCATGTTGAACTGCTATATAGAAGCATCTCAGAGCACTGGCTCTGGATAAATCGATATAGTCTGAAGTCAGTCCCCTTGGATCAATAGAAGGGCAGCAATTTAACTAGAAGTCGAGCAAGAATCATGGCCCGGTACATAAATAGCTAAACGGTACAATGTAGCAATGAATAAATTATTCCAATTATGAATACAACTATTTGCTTGTTCAGACAGTTTAATCGAAGATTTGATACTAGCATGGTAGTAAATAATGAATAATGGAGATAAGACAGAAATTTTGGGTCTGTCACACTCACATAGCAAATATATGTGTTCCCTGTGTATATGATAGTTTATAAATTATACGGCGCATTTGTCCTATCTCACAAAGTGTACGCAAATCACACGTGTTAGAATATAGGTACATATGTAATATAGTATTTCGCATATAGATTTAATACTGTATCTATATCGAATATAACAGATCAGCCATATTAAAGAAAAAAAGAAACTTATTACTATTTGACCCTATCCTAAGGTCACTGAGTTACATTTGCAAGTTTTGAAATGCAGCAAGTCATGCTGGACTGGTCAAGCTGCCAGAGGCTAAATTTAAAAATAAGTTCACCACAAATCGTATACATGTAGAACATTATAAAAAGCTGAAGCTTAAGTTCTAACTATGCAGGTATAATCAGATTAGCAGGACAGTGTGTCATGAATATTAAGGTCATCAAGCGTAATGTAAAAATCTATTGACCTCCAGAAAAGCCCCTTTAAAATAATAAAAAAAATTACAAATCGCAAATTAGAGGCCTGAGTAAATTACTAGTACCAGTGTAAAAAACTATAATCTTTGTCTATTTCAGAAAAGGCTTAATAGTATGGTTAATAAAATGTATAATTTTCCTTTATTCAATATATTATAAATGTTTATAAATATCGGTACTAGTATAATAAAAAATACTCTATAATATATTAAAAATATATTTTTTTATTTTGGTATATTTTGTGACTTTATACTTTATACAATTTATTATTGTATCGTTTGAAAAGATACATAACCAGGAATTCAAATCTATTGTTTCAAGTTAAAAATAAGCCACTGTAAGGTATTTTTTAAATTACAGTAGGTTATTATAATGGTTATGTTTATAGCCAAATAATTAACAAAAATAAAGTTTATAAGTCCAGCCTGATTTTACTTTGAAGAAATATAATATTTAACTTTTAACCATGTCCCCCAAAGTAGTAATGGCCCATAAACTCTTCAAGGTGTTGAACTGTTCGCTAAAATATAGCAAATAATACAGTTATTACAACCATTTGTTGAAATATAAAATGACCGTCAATGGGACAAAAAGGGCTAGAGTTAATAAATTTACAAGTTTTTCTTAATTCAATACAGTGCCATTTCTGGGTTTTATGCTGGCTGTCACAAGTGAAGGGATGTATCTTTCCAATTTGATAGTTCATGCTGCATGTTAATACTGATAGCCTACCAACAGTTTTATTTTTGTTACCTGGCAGTATGCAGTGCATGCAGTTATATTTGATACTAAGCCTGCCAACAGTTTTATTTTTGTTACCTGGCAGTATGCAGTACATGCAGTTATATTATAAAAGAATTTCTAATTTCAACAGGTGTACAAGCTCAACTGTACAAACTGTACATGTTGAGGCAAGGGCCCTGGCTTCATGTATATTACGTCATAATAAGAATCGTGATCATTATATAACATTAATCCTTATGTAACAAGCAGCAGAATTTAATAAGGTGGTAATAATCCGAACCAATATCATGCTAAAGGGTTTTGATTACCAAAACATTGTCAACAGTACAAATGTACTAGAGCTGTTTAGTTCAATTTTAACCGAACCTACACAGGCCTGTGCTGTAAGATTTTCCGGGATAACCTGAAAAGAGGTCCTCTTAATTTACTTTAGATAACCTGAAAACGGGTTATGCTGTCGCGCAATTTAGATAACCTGTGTTCCTCCTAGGATAACCTGTAAACTTCTTGCCATTTTAAAAATAATTTTCACTTTTGTAAGTTGCTTAAAATGGTTACTCTGAATGAGAAATGCATAAAACCAGAAGTAGGACTTTGATAAAACCAAAGTAAGACTAAGACCCTAAAACGTCAAAGCAAAGACTTATTTTTCTTTAATGTGAATAGTGTGGTACAAGAAAAAATACTATGACTAGTTTAGTTCTACACTTTCCAAAAAATGGAGGAAAATTAAAAAAAAAAAAACTTTTTCGAAAAAGTGTTACCTGAAACAAAGAATTTTTTGGTTATGCCTAAATACAAATGTTTTAGCTAGGGCTTTGGCTTACGGTTACCTTGTGAAAATATCAACACTTTTATCAATGATCACTCTGTCAATTCGTTTTTGGGTAGACCCAACAACTTATGAAGATTCAAATTTCATTTTCAATATCTGACTGGGAATTCGACACGCGCCGGACAAATGCCGTTTGCGATTTGACCGGTGTCGGTACCGTATACTGACGTAGTTAACTGCACCTCAACCTCCTGTTCCACAAATTCCCAGTTTTGACTAGGCTACACGCCATGCAAATTACGTTCTCGACTTTTCCATTGTCGTTTGTTTCGTGGGAAAACTAACCCCAGAACGGCCAACTCTTTAACGTTTTATTCCGTTACAGTTTCTGTCGGTTTGCGTGCGACAGACATGGAGTCGGGCGCCGTGTTCAGTCCGTCGAGATCTAAAAGTTATTTTTAGATCTCTATGGTTCAGTCTACGACGCACCACGTGGGAAAGCGAGACAATGTCCGTAAGCCTATTTCGAATCGGAAAGTCTATCAAGAAAGTGTACAGTTGTCAGTGATATTAATTAAAAGGATTAATTCTTCTTCGCTGTAGGTTAAATTTTGATTTTAAAAAACTCAAATGGCCGGAAGTTGAATGCCGTGATAACGAAACGAAGTCATCCATTGGGCTACAGTCCAGCCACACTCGGGGCAACTGAGCCAAGGCGAAGCCTGAAGGCTGGAGGTATAGCAAGATTAAAGTTAACTTGTTTTCGATTCGCTTTTTTTATGCATTTTCGATTACTTTATTTATTTTCTTTTACTTTTTTGAGCTGATCATAAAAAATTCGGAAGGTAAAATTTTTAGACGAGCGGTCGCAGGATTTTGGATAACCGATAAACCGGTCGTCTTAAATTGTGTTCAGACGAGCGCGAGACGAACGCGTTCGGTCCGTTCGTCCCAACAGCACAGGCCTGCCTACATGTATGGAAGTTATGGTTATATTATGTTATATAACTATAAGTTCGGTAAAATTTAACTACAGTATAGGGCTGTTGAGCATAGTAATTGACTGTATAACATTATACATTTATTTAAATTTATATATATTTTCAGTTTAATATTGACATTTAACTGTTAGAATTTACCATAAACTTCACTCTCACAAAACAAAATAGAGAAAAATCAAAACTAACCAAAAAACTAACAGTCACTCAACATGCAGCACTGTGAAATATATTACTTCAACTGTAAGCACCGAACCTATATCTGTATTATTCTGTATTATCCTTACTGTTTTGGCTTTAAATCGTTATTATTAGTGATTTTAGTGTCTAATTAATAAAGTTACACACAACTGTTGAACAAGTCAGACAAACCCAGAGCAGAAGCCCAGCTAGAACAGTAGAAGCCAGTGCCATTGCATCAAAAGTGGATGTCATGATTTTAACTGTGCATAATCACAGCATCATTTATAAATATTAGAAATGCCAATTTAGGCCACAGCAAACTTTAATTTTCAGTATCAAAAATTAATAGTAATACCCAAATGGAAATGATAAAATTGAAGAATATAAAGCAGAGCATTGATGAA
The DNA here is from genome assembly GCA_963971465.1 of Lepidochitona cinerea. NCBI lineage: Eukaryota > Metazoa > Mollusca > Polyplacophora > Chitonida > Tonicellidae > Lepidochitona > Lepidochitona cinerea. The sequence goes on along the minus strand of OZ020551.1, from coordinate 47,969,762 downwards.
GTGGAATGCCTTCTTTAAACACTACATTGATTCATTTTAACCGTCGCAAACCAGTAAGCTGTTAATTTTAGTCCAATAGGTAATACCCACCTTATGAACACTGCTAGGATCTTTTTGCCATGAAAGGTACATCTCCTCCACATATGTCGAAGAACTGCCATTAAGAAATGGTTCTGCTGTAACTGGCAACGCATAATTACGTACCACCTGGCCTTGTCCAGCGATACTTTTCTTTCCAGTGAGTAAATTTGCTCTCAAAAATGCCCTAAGCCCTTTTTGTGAAACAGCGTTCAATGCCATAATTGTCTTTAGGCGATACATACCAAAGTCCGTTTGATATGAAAATGTCTGATATTATGATGCAAGTCTGGCTTTAAGTGTTTCGCCAGAGTGACAGGGCAATGGGTGTCGATAACAGGACACCCAATATGATGTTCAATGTAATCACAAAATTCTCACTGTCAGCGTCAGGGTCGGCGGGTGAAGGGACTGACTGGTGTGCCCTGAAAAACTCCAGTAGGTTCAACACAACTATAAAAACAGGTTAATATAACCAACAGATTGAGCCCCAAGGCTATGTCCCCACCGACAGCGGGTCACAAACCGTTGGACGTTGAATGGGACAGAAACAGTCACCCAGGCGACGGGGATTCCTGCAGAATCGAAAAGCTTGACGTTCACCTTTTGGAAAACCCCTTTGACCTTTGCTGGTATTCAGTCGAAAATCTGGTAAAGTTCTTCGGTGTTTCTGAAAATATATGATATTTAAATGTGTATCAGCAATCCAAGTTCAGTAAGAATCGGGATGTACAGAATATAACTAGATCGATACATAAAAATTACAAAATAACGGAAATTGTAACCTTACGGATAAGATGTGACTTCTAAATGTCCCTCGGGACCGGTAGTTCTACCTATACACAGATATGACGTCACCGAAAGGGCTGTTAAGGAAAATATTTTCCATTGGTTCCGAGGGCTCAAGTTTTATCCAATCAAATACTGCCTTACACATGTTGCATTATAGAGTACGGAGCCGTAAAAGCAACATATTTTTTCTTTCTTTTATTTTCTTAGTTTGTTATTCGGTCTTTTAAATTCGATCTATGCCGCCGTAGTGTTTCTGGTATTTGTTAAGAAAGAGAATTTAACCGAGCTAACTTTTCTTAAAATTACTAAAATTAAACATGAGACACACAAAATATGTCCAGTTATTTTTAAGACTTCTGAATGGTGGTATAATTAATTAAGGCGCCACCATCTGAATGATCGATCAGAAACCGTGTAGCTTAAGGTATTTAATTTTTTTTTAATTTATCAAATTTATCAGTCCCAAATTTAGCGAAAACCTTTATCCACCAACGTTTTCGGTAATTTTCTTAGGTTAATTAGGTCGTTAAAATAGCCCAAATGTCATTCGGTTAAGGCATTAAAGGGGCTCAGCGTGTATAATTAAATATATTATTTTTTTTACAGTTTTCATAGTATTTCTCGCAATTTGAAAAATAACAGTGGTTTGGCGTTGATTGAAAGGGTTGGTTTTCAGTGAAATGTAACGAGTAGGCTAATTAGTGGGAATTTCCTTCGTGCATTGTTAATGGTCTAACCTGGGAATCTAACGAATGGTTTCGGGTGGATGTACACATGTAAACAAAGGTCCTACATAGGTCAACCCTACTGTAGTGAGTTGTGAAAGCGTTACTAATATTTATCTATCTGGTAAATTCAATTCAATTCAATTTTATTTACTCAGCACCCATCCGGGTAGGGCAAAAAACATAAATACAAGGGATAAAAGAACAAGATATTAACAACAATAACAATTGGCAACAAACATAGCATTGACCGTTATATAATCAATTGTCAATTGACAGCTTCCTTTTTTCAAGGCAAGAGTAAACAAACCAGCCTACTACACAGGCAATAGGACCCGGTGGGTCCAAGAGGAGGAAAAACTGTCTCTCTCTGTCAAGGCCACTAAAGTCTACCCCCAATGATTTAAGCTTAACAAGAAGTGAGTTTCTAATCGGAGTATACAAAGAGCAGTCTAATAAAAAGTGCTGCTCATCCTCAACAGACTTTGGACAAAACGGACAGAATCGACAATCGGGAGGAATATGACTTTTTCCTTTTTTATAACGACCTTTTTCTATTTCAAGGGAATGGGAGCTTAATCTTAGAGATGATAAGGCACACTTGTGTTTTTCTATTTTAATATGAGAGATATAGTCTGCCTGGTTTAAGTCTTTTTTAATCAGACCATAAGTTCTTAACTTTTTTCTACTGTTAACATCACAGTTTACTGACTCCAAGAACAAAGTTTCAAACTGCTGTTGCAATAAAGATTTAGCCTTTTGAATATCAAGCTTTGTATTAGATAATCCTAGAGCCAGCTTAATATGGTTAGCCTTTGCATAAATTGAGCAATTTGGCTTACGTCTGCTCAGAAGGATATCTTCGCAAAAAGCATTAAAAATAAGTCGATCAGAAGGGATATTTTCCAATCTTTGCACATACTTAAGTACACCAATGATAAGTTCAAATGAATTAGGTAAGATACCTACCTCACTAAGGACACCAATATTACTGGTACGCTTTGGTACATCTAGAAGAGATTTTGCTATTATAATTAAACTGCGGTTACACGGTAATGAATCCCAATTGTGAAAAAGATTCATTTTAGAAAGATTTACCTCTTCCATGCCCCATATTTCACCACCATATGTGGCTATTGGTTTGCATAACTGTGTCCATATTGTGTCCATATTCCTAAGTTCGAATCCCGTCTTGCTAAAACTAGAAACCAGCTGCAAAGGAATCGTACCAAAAATCGTAATAAATCTCACCATAAGGAAAAAGTAATTTACCAGTCACTGCAGTGATCATTGATTCCAACACTGTTCTCAAAACATACAAATTGCGACAGTAAAATGTAGAGCTAGGCGCAGGAATGTTTGTTGTTTTTTAAGCCGGTGTGTCCGTATTTTTGTTGTACCAAGAAAATATCACGGAATCAATATTTTATCACTATTCGCAGACTATCTTATCTTGGTATAACAAAAAACAAATGTCATACACGAACAGCTATCTTGAATGGTAGATATGCCGCTTTACAGAAAAGGCGATTTCTGCACTTACAATTATAAAAACAGCTTCACAGTAAAATGGCCAGTCATTGCTTATAAAAGAACAAGAGTTTGAAAGATCCATTGGTCAGCACTAAAGTATCTTGTCTGTATTCTACATTGGAACCAATTTCCATATTTTCGCTCTGTTTTCACATAATCATATGTTGTTCAATTTCAGTTCTCAGCCTTCAACCTTATGAAATATCATGGGTTTTGGTTTATTGCAACAATTACGTATCACTGGGTAAAAATATCTAAATGACATACCCCCCTTTTAATACAACCAGAAACTTAACTGTCTCCAGACTTTAAGTTATTTTAGTCAAGAAGATTTTTGTCTATAAATACAGTTTAGGTTTAGTGTCTATAAATACAGTTTAGGTTTAGTGTCTATAAATACAGTTTAGGTTTAGTGTCTATAAATACAGTTTAGGGGTACTTCACTCTTCCTCCGTAATTTGATAATTTTTTACATTTATTGGTCGTCGACTACCGGATACCGCCCAATAAATACCTAAACATAAATAACGTGGCACCTGTAGAGATTTAATATTATTGAATGAACTTAAGCGGAAGAAAACAGCAACAAAATAGACACGCAATTGTACCGAACAGACTTCCATATAGTATAAAATTCATGTGGGTGAATAAGCTTATCGTATCTTGTTCCTGTTATATCAACCGCAAGACAACCTTTTGCAAGTTTTACAACAACCTCCAAAAGTAATGTAAGCCCCAATGTAGCCCGGTACGCTTTTTGAAAAGGTTGATTAACAAGCCAGTATATGTTTCAAAGAAATTTGTGTTTGTCTTTATAGTTATCACGGTCTCGAATCAGTGAAATAAACCTAGGTCTAAATATACATTAAAGTAGTGTTGAAGCTCATGACTTGAATGAATGAAGCATGCTTGTCCGGGTTATTTAAACTTTGTTTACTTTTTGGTTCTGACATGTCACAGACTCTATTGGTTTTCCTCATCCTAACGCCAACTATTTAGTTTTTCGATCATTTTCAAGCACTCCTACTGTCATGACAATCAGAATTTATGAAAAGAGTGCGAATTTGGGCAGCCCATGCCACTTTCATCAGATATGAACGTCAAACGTGTATTCCTGCTCATGTGTTTTCCTAAAAAAAGCACTTTAAGTGGACGAGATCAAAATACAAATCATTCGGCTTGATGTAGGGATTATTAATTCAATATAATTATTCTCTAGATCCCAAAGAAGGCCACTGAAAAATGAATTTATTTAGAGCAAATATCAGAAGTTTTACTTAAATTCAATTCAAAACGAACACCGACTGTACAAACTGCAGATTACGTAATGCCAGTTGAGTTAATGTAAGAAACCTGCTTCTCTTTGAATGGGGTCGTCGCGATAAGATTGAAATAATGCTCAAAGCGACATGCTCAATCACTGTAAATGGTTCCTGGCTACATTTAGATTTCATTCAGAGTGCATTTACACTGACTGTTCGAATGAATTCTGTTAATATTTTAGCAAAATATTGTAAAACCACATTGTAGACAAATAAATCCCTGCATAGGATGGGTTTCTAAATATGGTGTCTTTCGAATCCCAATCAATCGACGTATGTGGAAGAGTTGTCAGTTGCCAATTCAACCCGCTTGTCTGAAACCAGGTCCTTCCACCGACTGCTATCCCCATGTCCAAAAATATGCCACTTCTTTTACTACCATTTCCTTGTATATATCTCTCACCATTCAAAGACTACCATGCCATTGTCCAAACCCACACCCCTACTCTGACTTCCATCCCATTATCCAAAGCCATGCCCCTTTTTTGACTACCACCCTCTTAAACCAAAAATCTGCACCTTCTCTAACTACCACCGCCTTGTCCAAAACCATGTCTCTTCTCTGACTACCCTCCCCTTGTACAAAGCCATGTGCCTTCTCTGACTACCATCCCCTTGTACAAAGCCATGTCCCTTCTCTGACTTCAACAACCTTGTCCCAAGGCCATGTCCCTTCTCTGACTTCCACCACCTTGTCCCAAGGCCATGTCCCTTCTCTGACTACCACCACCTTGTCCCAGGCCGTGTCCCTTCTCTCACTACCACCACCTTGTCCCAAGGCCATGTCCCTTCTCTGACTACCACCACCTTGTCCCAGGCCGTGTCCCTTCTCTCACTACCACCACCTTGTCCCAAGGCCATGTCCCTTCTCTGACTACCACCACCTTGTCCCAGGCCGTGTCCCTTCTCTGACTACCACCACCTTGTCCCAGGCCATGTCCCTTCTCTGACTACCACCACCTTGTCCCAGGCCATGTCCCTTCTCTGACTACCACCACCTTGTCCCAGGCCATGTCCCTTCTCTGACTTCCACCACCTTGTACAAAGCCATGTCCCTTCTCTGACTACCACCGCCTTGTCCAAAGCCATGTCCCTTCTCTGAATTCCACCACCTTGTCCAAAGCCATGTCCCTTCTCTGACTTCAACAACCTTGTCCCCGGCCATGTCCCTTCTCTGACTACCACCACCTTGTCCAAAGCCATGTCCCTTCTCTGACTACCACCACCTTGTCCAAAGCCATGTCCCTTCTCTGACTTCCACCACCTTGTCCAAAGCATTGTCCCTTCTCTGACTTCCACCACCTTGTCCCAGGCCATGTCCCTTCTCTGACTACCACCACCTTGTCCAAAGCATTGTCCCTTCTCTGACTTCCACCACCTTGTCCCAGGCCATGTCCCTTCTCTGACTACCACCACCTTGTCCCAAGCCATGTCCCTTCTCTGACTACCACCACCTTGTCCCAAGCCATGTCCCTTCTCTGACTTCCACCACCTTGTCCAAAGCATTGTCCCTTCTCTGACTTCCACCACCTTGTCCCAGGCCATGTCCCTTCTCTGACTACCACCACCTTGTCCCAAGCCATGCCCCTTCTCTGACTTCCACCACCTTGTCCAAAGCATTGTCCCTTCTCTGACTTCCACCACCTTGTCCCAGGCCATGTCCCTTCTCTGACTACCACCACCTTGTCCAAAGCATTGTCCCTTCTCTGACTTCCACCACCTTGTCCCAGGCCATGTCCCTTCTCTGACTTCCACCACCTTGTCCCAGGCCATGTCCCTTCTCTGACTACCACCACCTTGTCCCAAGCCATGTCCCTTCTCTGACTACCACCACCTTGTCCCAAGCCATGTCCCTTCTCTGAATACCACCACCTTGTCCCAGGCCATGTCCCTTCTCTGACTACCACCACCTTGTCCAAAGCCATGTCCCTTCTCTGACTACCACCACCTTGGCCCAGTCATGTCCCTTCTCTCACTACCACCACCTTATCCCAGGGCATGTCCCTTCTCTGACTACCACCGCCTTGTCCCAGTCATGTCCCTTCTCTGACTACGACCACCTTGTCCCAGGCCATGCCCCTTCTCTGACTACGACCACTTTACCCAAAGCCACGTCCCTTTACTAACTACCATCACCTTGTCCAAAGTTTGGTCCCTTCTCTGACTACAACCCAGTTGTCAAAAACCATGTTCCTTTTCTGACTTCTACCAAATTGTCAATAGACATGTCCCTTCTCTGACTACCATCATCTTGGCCAAAGCCATGACCCTTCTCTGACTACCATCACCTTGTCCAAAGCCATGACCCTTCTCTGACTACCATCACCTTGTCCAAAGCCATGACCCTTCTCTGACTACCACCGCCTTGTCCAAAGCCATGTCCCTTCTCCGACTACCATCACCATGTCCAAAGCCATGACCCTTCTCTGACTACCATCACCTTGTCCAAAGCCATGGCCCTTCTCTGACTACCATCCCATTGCCCAAACCCATATCCCTTCTCTGACTACCACCCCCTTGGCCAAAGCCATGACCCTTCTCGACTACCACCACCTTGTCCAAAGTTTTTTCCCTACTCTGACTACCACCTCATTGTCCAATGCCATGTCCCTTCTCGACTACCACCACCTTGTCCAAAGCCATGACCCTTCTCTGACTACCATCCCCTTGGCCAAAGCCCTGATCCTTCTCTGACTACCACCACCTTGTCCAAAGCCATGACCCTTCTCTGACTACCATCCCCTTGGCCAAAGCCCTGATCCTTCTCTGACTACCATCCCCTTGGCCAAAGCCCTGATCCTTCTCTGACTACCATCACCTTGTCCAAAGCCCTGACCCTTCTCTGACTTCCATCCCCTTGGCCAAAGCCATGACCCTTCTCGAAAACCACCACCTTGTCCGAAGTTTTTTTCCCCTTCTCTGACTTCCACCCAGTTGTCCAGAACCATATTCCTTCTCTAAGTACCACATCCCATTGTCCAAAGCCATATCCCTTTTCTGATTACCACTCCTTGTCCCAAGCCATGCCCCTTCTCTGTCGCCTCTCTTATTTAGAAAATCACTGTGTAAAGTTTTGGCACATTTCTGTATTTTTAATTTAAAATGAGCATTTGATTTGTTTGCTCTCGATAATAACAAACGATGTCCACTGGCACTATTTGAGCCACGGTGGTATCGTCTAAACCATATTACGGTAGACTTGTTTTCGGGGCTTAATCCGAGAAAAACGTGCGAAATTGAAGGACAGGAAAACCATGTCGATAAATTTGATATTAGACGTAAACTGAAAACAAAAATACCTGAGTCTATTAATCCAGCATAGAAGTTCCACTGTTTCCGATTGATCAATCATTAACATTTACGTAAATGGACCGTCAATTCTAAAATTTTGTATGCGCTACTACATTTTATTGAAGATATACTAAGGTCTCAGAAAAAATATTACTCAGGAAAGGCGCGAGATTTCGATTGAAGGTTTTGTTGGTTTTCGAGGCCCAGTTTTATCCTTTTCTTTGGTTTAAATTCGAACCGACGACTGTACCACTCTACCAATCCGTGAGAACCGGTATACCTATACGGGACCAATACTATGTATTTCAATTTATAGCCGTTCTTGCTATAAAATAACCATGGAGACAAGCTTCTAATTGTGTTAAAAAGGGGGTATGTCATTCGGACCGTTATGCCGATTCATAAGTTGTTGTAATAAATCAAAACCCATACCATTTCATTAGTTTGAAGACATGAGTTTATAGCCGCACTCATGTGCTTCATCCTGTTTTACATATACTAACCGATCAGGAAGGTAACTATAGTTTGGCTTTTGTCTGTTTTGTTATATATTTATTTACAAGGTTGGACGGGTCTTCGGATTTGACAAGAAGTCCAGTGAGATTAAACAAAATAAGATCATGGGCAAAAAAAGCGAAAATATGTAATTTGGTTCATATAGGTAAAAGACATACAAAGGACTTAAGTCCTGGTTTTCATCACTTTCTTTTCATTCCGTATTTATTAGTGTCCTCTATCGATTATGCGTTGGTATGTTATCACTTCTGGCTCATAAAACTATCCATTATTATTATTCAAGAAATCGCTCTGAAATGAGGTACATATTTTCATAAGAAATCTGCCTGAAATTCCTTGGGGTCATAAGAAATCTGCTCTATCCCATTTATTTTCCGCCTGAAATTCCTTGGGGTCAAATAGAACGAACTAATCAATGTCTAAAATAAAAAATAGGCAATAATTTAGATGCTGTCTGATAAACTCAGGCCAACTCTGATTGCATGTGCCAATTTGAGTATACCTCAAATGCAAGACAGCGTGAGCAGTATGGAGGCCCACAAGGATTAATCCGGTTGGCTAAATAGGCTAATATTAGCAATGCTAATTATATATATATATATAGGCCAAATAGCAGCTAAAGATTATTCAAGCAACAAAACACTATGCTTTATTGAAAAGATTCTGAATTATACGTCTAGAGAAAAATAGCCAATAATATCAACATTCTGTTTTAACATCAAAGTATCAACATTTTGGCAGCTCATGCCACTTTAACTCTAATGCTCTTGAAACAAATCATTTAAAAACTTTGACCAAACTAATATAAGTCTCGCTGGTCCCGTTGTAATATAACATTACATTATAACATTATGATAACGGTTTCACACGCCGACCTGGGGTGGTTTTCAGGTCACTGGAATTCCCAGCCTATATATATAGATTCAAATTTAAGTTCCTGTTGACCGCCATTCTGATTTAATCGTCAGTTAACTTGTCAATAAACATATTGAGCCACACCAAGGAAACTGACAAGTAAAAAAGGTATGTGTTAATTGGTATTATAAATTGCGTCATTTATAGAGACCATACATATCACTGACTAATCCGTTTAACTTTTATATAATTTAATTTACTCACTATCAAATTCTTAGTGCATGGTTATAATGGGACTTTCCACGTTAAAGCCCCGATGCTTTCCACGTTAAAGCCCCGATGCATATGAAAATCAAAAAGGCCGTACGTATGGCAAGCCGTTTTACTTTTTATTCGAGAATTTTTGATATGTAAAAATTACTAATGATATCTGAAATTGATTTAATGATATCAATAATTCAATTAATGATATCATTAAATCATTTAATGATATCTTAAAAAGCTCGGTATTTCTGATATCAATAATTATATTATTGATATCAAGAATTGATTTGATGATATCAAGAATTGATTTAATGATTTCAAGAATTGATTTAATGATATCATAAATTGATTTAATGATATCATAAATTGTATTCTTGATATGATTCAAGATGGCGGCGCCCAGCAGATGAACTTCCATAGGAACTTTATTTTCCCACCCCAGGTTACATCACCCTTAACTCTGTTTGGCCGACATTTTTAGCAGAAGGCCTTTATATAAACTTGTTTTTTTTCATGCCGATTAGGTTTAAATGATAGAAAACACATGTACATTGTAGTACCAGAGGATTCTAGACCGAAGTCATGCGGCACTGGAAGGTCTTCAGCCAGCTACTTTCGGTCGCCATATTTAATGATATCATAAATAGAATTAATGATATCATAAATAGAATTAATGATATCATAAATAGAATTAATGATATCATAAATAGAATTAATGATATCATAAATAGAATTAATGATATCATAAATAGAATTAATGATATCATAAATAGAATTAACGATATCATAAATAGAATTAATGATATCATAAATAGAATTAATGATATCATAAATAGAATTCATGATATCATAAATAGAATTCATGATATCATGAACTCAATTTAAGATATCTTAGAAAGCTTAACATTTGAAGATATCATCAAATGATTTTATGATATCATGAATTCTATTTATGATATCATTAATTAATTTCTACATATCATAAATTCTGGTGATGGTCGCGAAAATTTATGATATGTAGAAATTAATTAATGATATCATAAATAGAATTCATGATATCATAAAATCATTTGATGATATCTTCAAATGTTAACCTTTTTAAGATATCTTAAATTGATTTCATGATATCATGACCTCTATTTATGATATCATTAATTCTATTTATGATATCATTAATTCTATTTATGATGTCATTAATTCTATTTATGATATCATTAAATATGGCGACCGGAAGTAGCTGGCTGAAGACCTTCCAGTGCCGCATGACTTCGGTCTAGAATCCTCTGGTACTACATGTGTTTTCTATCATTTAAACCTAATCGGCATGAAAAAACAAGTTTATATAAAGGCCTTCTGCTAAAAAGTCGGCCAAACAGAATTATAAACAAAAAACCCAGAATAAGTTCCCAGGAACGTTTATGGAAGTTCATCTGCAGGGCGCCGCCATCTTGAATCATATCAAGAATACAATTTATGATATCATTAAATCAATTATTGATATCATCAAATTAATTCTTGATATCAATAATAGGATTATTGATATCAGAAATACCGAGCTTTTTAAGATATCATTAAATGATTTAATGATATCATTAATTGAATTATTCATATCATTAAATCAATTTCAGATATCATTAATAATTTTTACATATCAAAAATTCTCGAATAAAAAGTAAAACGGCTTGCCATACGTACGATGTAATTCAAGTAGCTAGATCCGACTTGTTATTTTAGTCGACGACATAATGGATATCTGATTAGGCTATACAAAAAAGACGCAGGTAAGGGATTCACTAATTGGTCAATTTGGTGTGCCGACATTATCCCCCAGCGACATTTTCCCCCACGACATTTTCCCCCGCGACATTTCCCCCCACGACATTTTCCCCCGGCGACATTTTCCCCCGGCGACATTTTCCCCCACAAACTTAATGAGTGTACTCGGACAATACGACAGCCTACCGTACTTTTTTTCTTCAAAACTTCCCTTAACAGTGAAGCCTTTATCACTTTCGATTTGCCGTCGAGTTCGGCTTTTACTTGTCCCAGCATATTTCGATTTGAATGTTAGTGAGCAATAGCAGAGCAATTCTTAAACGTAGGCCTTCCAACTGGACATTCCAAGTTAACATTTTTAAAAACCGTCAAGAATCTCTGATAAATGGAGGGGGTTTGTCATCCCCCCCCCCCCTTCCGCCCTGACCCATGCTCTCACCCACACATCCGAGACTAGTTTGCTTGGGGTTTTACACCATGCCCAAGATGGCTCAGCCCCCTGCCCTCATTTTGGTAGTTTCTTCTCATTTAGATGACCTATGCCTGATGCGTAATCTCAAAACATCCTCCGACTGTCTGCACTGCATGATACCACAAGCCCACTTAAACCAGTTCTAGAGGTTTAAGCTTAACAATATCGAACAAGAAATAAACAAGAGTTTGTTTTTGTTGTTCTTTTATTATACAGGAGTTGGAAGTAGGGCCTACTACGATTGAGAATTGCTCTGTTATCGATATATGCTGGAACAATTAAAATTTCATTGTAAAAACCGAACTCAACGGCAAATCGAAAAAGATTCACGTTCCACTGTTTATCTGCCGCGAGGTTGTGCAGAAAAAAGGGGGGAAAAGTAAGATAGAATGCCGTTTTGTTAAAATGGGGAAAATGTCGCCGGGGGGGAATGTCTCCGGGGGAAAATGTCGTGGGGGAAAATGTCGCGGGGGAAAATGTCGTGGGGGGAAATGTCGCTGGGGGATAATGTCATGGAGTCGGTAAATTTAGCTCAAGTCTGCAACTAATTAATTGTTTTGGGTGCTTGCGAACATTTGGTTAATTGACTGTACGTATTCATTAAGTTTAATTGTATTGATTTTATTAATAGTGAATTCCATCGTGTACGTATAATAAAATTCCTTTTCTTTGCAAATGCCACCGGTAATTTAATCTTGTTAAATGTCTACAGGTACCTCGTTATTTATGTTTGGATATTTTTTGGTCGGTATCTGGTCGACCAATAAATGTCAACAATTATAAAATTACGTAGGAAGACATTTATAGTCCACGGGACAGCTCCCAAAAATCGGGCCATTGGTACCATTCGAGGTGAATAAGGTTCATTGGTATTTTTTGCAAGCCACAGGCCTACATCCCTAGAGTTAGAAAATAAGTGATAGCAGTAAATAACTGGTAGCTTTTTGTAAAAATTTTTTACAGATGTACATATCCTGGTGTGATTTTTTTCTATCTTTTTTCGTTTTCATTTAGCATTTGCTATAAATTAACTTGCTAAAAGGTATATAATGTCTTTTGTTATGGTTCAAATATGGTGTCATGTTAAAGCTTTCAGATAAATACAAATTTGTTATTGTTACTTCTAGTTCACAAGTACTAGAGCTAATATGCTACCCCTTCACCTGTGAAATTTGGAGAAAAATGTTCAAAATTTGGTCTTCCAAATAGAAAAAAGAATCATTAATATCAATAAAAAGCGTATATTTTATGTTTTCTAGTTGGAAGTATTATGAGGGAATAAACTTATTGCCCTTAAGTGATTGTTGCATGAATATTGTACCCACAAGCATGTCAAAATGAGAAATTTCATGAATCTTAGATTTATTGATTTTTTCATTATTTATAAGTCTGTATGACTAAACTGTATTCATTATCACACTTAAATTGAAATTATTTGATAATTTGGGTAGGTGGTGATTCAAATATTAGAATTTCCACTGACTAGCTTAACATACAGTAATAAAGTAGAGTGAGCAATCAGAAGAAAGACATCAAGCCACCACTACTGTATCACTACTCCTGATGATGGTTTGAGAATAAACCGAAATATTGAGTTAATTTGTCTTACATGTCTTTCTTCGGATTGCTCACTCTACTTTATTATGGTGATTCAAACATGTCATAATTATTATCTTTCATGTTTGGCAGGGGACAAAATATTCAATGTTTTACCCGTCCTCCATGAAAAATCATGATGGTTTTGTATTTTACAGATAAAAATAACATTAAATATTTATGTACATAAGTCTTTTATTTCTACATATTTGTTAGAAAGAGCATAGCGTGTGACATTCTAGTCTTTCTTGTACATGAACTTTGAAATTCGTGTCAAGAATCTTGACAAAATAGAAGATTTTGGAATTTAAAATGTTCACGACCAGTCTACTTTTGGAGATCTGATGTATTCACTACTGGTGCTAAAGGTTGGAGGTCAACGTGAAAGAGTCGAATTGGTGTTCGATACATACCGGGGAATCTCAATAAAGATCAGCGAGAGATTGGTTCGCGGTGCAGAGACTGGCCATGGGTTACAAGACAGTGAGGAATATCCTAACAAGAGTCAACAGACCCGACGTCTCTCTGGTGGGGTGAGACGCAGGTTGGAAGCTAATGGAGGCTATTCGCGCTATTGACCTTCTGCTCTAGGGATGTGTTCTACACACTCAAAGTGACATTTTTACATCAATATGTTTGCCGTCTGAAGTCAGATAACGTTACGACGGCGACGAATGTGCCTTTAATTTTGTGGGTTTGTCAGACCGATCGACATCTAGGAAAGATCCATAGAATGTGCGCCTTTAGCCTTAGTAATAACTATTAGCCTATAGGCCTATACGTACCTGGCCCAAATTGTAATTCTCTCATCTGCTATATAAATGAATAATTTTTGTTGTTTGTCATTGGCTTTGATAACGATGTAAGAACTAGGCCTACACCGATACGTCGTCACCCAATAAACATAGAGGTGTTGTCAATAATTAATTCCTCACCTTATTGTAACCTTTCAACTTCTAAATGCCATTGAACGATTTAGTAATAGCCTAGTCGTATACTGTATACTATAGTATAGGCCTAAATTTAAAAAAAAATATCTGAATGGGAGTGATACGAAGCGGATCGAAGAGCTGCCAGGTACTCGCTGGAGTAAGAGGGTAGGCCTGCCTACTTTTCTTCATCCAATAAAACCTGACAACGTGGCCATCAATTGAGATCTCGTGCCATTCTACGAGATCTTCAACACGAGACATGGAATGGCAGAAGGATCAATCTCTATTTTAGATTGCGTAGCCATATCAAAATGAATGTAATCTTGAGTATGGCGTAGCAATTTTGCTGCTGTCGATATTGACTATTTCATGGGTAAAAATAGCCTATCATCAACCAATCGAATTCCACGGTCTTGTTCTAATGGATCCAATCGACCAATCAGTGAAGAGTGGGAATTTCCCGGAGGATTTCCCTGTTTATCCGCTAGACTGTAAGTGTTGTGTTGCAGTGTGATGTTTTACCCTAAATTCTATGACATTTCACCCTAGGATCGCTGTTAGTCTAACAAAATACAACTCTGGTGAACGATAGTCACCTCAAACTGGTAAGTTTATTTGATAAAATGATACATGCTTTGATAAAAAGGTCTTCACACCCTTATAAAGAACGAGAGAGTGAATAACAACAACAACGACAACAAGTGTCACTGTTCAGTTCAGACTTCAATGGACTGTAGTGTCATTGTCACTCGGGGGGGGGGGGGGGGGGGGGGGGGTGGCGGTAAAGAATACCAGGAGAACCATCACCTTCTGCCCGATCAGAAGCGTGCAGTCTACTCCGACTATTTGATGGCACTAGCCCTGTTATTTCGGAGTCAGAAACTAGGGACAGGCTATAGAATAGGTCCGTCACTTTGAAAACTTCTTCTGTCAATAAAAAATAGTTGGTCATCGTAAATATGAAGGTCCATCACACGGAGGACTTCAGGGTGTAAATAGTCAGAAAAGCAAGAAGACGTTCCCCACACTGGGCCACAGTTCAGGTAAAGTTGCCTCAAAATATAACAAAGACACCCTTTTCTGTCAACCCATCTCCTCATGAGAACAGTTTTTATTTCAAATTTGTTTCATATAGCATGAGCTGCCAAATTCACACGTTTTTTTAATCACAGAATCTGATTATCTTGTGAGTTAAAAAAAAAAAAAAAAAATGGTGTTAAAATAATCAATATCCATTCATTCATTTCAGGCAAAAGTTGAATTGTTGGGTTTATTTCAAGACTGGCATAATTTAAAGCCTGCAATTCTGAAGTAAAAATTAGCCAATAGACAATTGTTGATAGACAATTTCAAGATCTATAGTGCAAATGCTCGATATCACACAATGATTTGTGCCTCTATTTTTAGTGTATTGCTTCTTTTACTTTCAGCAGTATCATCACTTTTTCGACATTGTATTAGGTTCTGTCAGTACTTCCAATGATTTACATGTAACTCTTTACACACACATGCATAAATCATCCTATTCCAGCAATTCGCCCATATTAAAACTGGTATTGATGCAGTAAATGCCTTAGAATGAACGATCAACCGTTTTTGTCTTGATATCCATTTCCCTTTTGTCAAATTATTTTTCAGAGTTATTGCATTTACATTGCATCCATATCTAGAGCTGGTTCGAACACTTTTGTATTCTCAACCATTCAGGAAGTTTCCTTTTTGAAACATGGCTACCCTCTGTTGGGTTCGGCCCTTCGGGCCTCACATTAACGCTACATGCCGGAGCTATAGACAACAGCGCCACCTAACCTCTTATGGTAGATAACTCCCTTCATTGCAACACATATAAGTTAACTGAATACTTTTTTTTCTTTTTACATCTGTACTCAATGGGTCTTGAACCCCTACCTTGCCAATCAGAAGCTGTGCAAAACCACATGCGCACTCAATAAAACGGTAGCATTTTACCACTAGACTAGCTACTAACACAGCGTTACAGGTATTAAATTTCTATGTGTGTCCTAAACTCCGACACATGCATGCGCACTTGAGATTTATATACCCTTTGATCAGCAATGATGTATTTGGACGAATCCAAGGGGGTCCTTCGGTTTTATGAATAAACATGGCTAAATCTAACCTTATTCTGTCAATAAACCCTGTCCCTTCCGGCAATCCAAAGTCCATCTTTTTGTCAATAAAACATACCTAAACCTCGCCAAAGCTGTTGACAATACGTTATATTTCCACCAATAAAAAGCTACCTGAGAGAGTGGTTCGGGCTAGGGGGTGATTCACATTACCAGCCAACTATAAAATAAGTTGCCGTCTAGACCGAAAATCCGGGTTAACTCATGACCCAATGGCGGACTGATACTCTATCATTGTGCCCACTGAGTCAATAGTGGTTTAGAACGGCGTATAAAACAACCAGGTCTCAATGTCCACTGGACTCTGACCTCAGCCACATGATATCATGGGTCGTTTTCTTAAAAATAGTTTCATTTTGAATGAACTAGCAGTTGATGTACACCACATTCATTTTAAACTGAATTAATTTTTTTATATGTTTCATTTTTAATGAAGTTAATAAGATATATATTGTTGGCTGTTTTAGGCTTGGGTAAAGTATAGTAGGTAACGTAAAAGTTGCGGTCAGTCAACTCATTGATAAAGTGGCCCCACTGTGCGTAAGGCGTGGCTGTGGTCGATGACTGTTGGCCTTTGGCGCTATGCCAGCTCCTCAGAGACGGAGGGTCACTACGCTGTGCCCCAATTGTCAACAGCTTTTTTATTGACAAAACGTCAAAGACGAACCTAGGATTAGGGACGGGGTTTATTGACAGAATAAGGTTAGGTTTTTGAATCTTTTATTGACAACGCTAAAGACGGACTTAGGGTTAGGGACGGGGTTTATTGACAGAAAAGGGTTAGGTTTAGCCATGTTTATTTACAAAACCGAAGGATCCTCTTGGATTCGTCCAAATACGTCATCGCAGGTCAAAGGGTATATAAATATGAAGTGCGCATGCGTGTATCACAGTTCAGGTAACACATAGAAATTTAATACCTCTAACGCTGTGTTGGAAGTTAGTCTAGTGGAAAGATGCTACGGTCTAATTGAGTGCGCATGTGGTTCTGTGCAGCTTCAGATTGGAAAGGTAGGGGTTCGAGACCCATTGAGTGCGGAATTAAATAAATAAAAAATAATCTATTAACTTGGGTGTGTTGCAGTGAAGGGAGTTGTCTACCGTAAGACGTTAGGTGGCGCTGTTGTATACAGCAAGAAGATAGGATGAAAGAAACAGTTCACGCTTCCAAACGTCCCCGTATACTACTTTTGTTACTGTCATTATAGACCGTTTAGTCAAGAACCAATGAATGCAAGCCAATTAAAAACTTTCCCACGGTTGCTCCGCCTACATTGGCTCACCATGTATTCTTTACCATTCCCCTGTTTTATACACATAATGTATTTAAAATGAGTTTATTAAGAGTAGCATCCTTACTTGTCACCCTTTAGGTAAGAGGTTTCACACTTGTTTCAAATTGGCTGTTAGTGTATATACATTGTCTGGTTACACTATATATATTTATGAACACTAAAACACATGGGCACAGGGAAAATCTTCTTGTCTAAAATAACCATGGAGACAAGTTTCTAATTGTGTTAAAAAGAGGTACATGTATATCATTTATAGTGTGATTTGGTGTTTTTCTTTCATCAAAACAGGATTTTTTATGTACGGTATTTAAATGCCAACTCCTTCTGATAAAAATGAATATTTAAGTGTCTATGTTGAAGTGTTTGTATCTGCTTGTAGGTATGTGAGGTGAACCACAAAAAGAACAGGGATAAGTTGACGGGATATTACCACTGTTGAATCATGAAATTGAATTTCTCATAGAAAGAATCAGGAAAACACGAAAAGAAAGCTACAATGGAAGAAGACTCCTGTGATTCTGTAGAGGTTGGTCCACTGGAGACGGTAGTAGTATCTGGTCTCTTACCTACTATGGTGAATGGAGTGGATGATGTGGCAATGGATAATGTCCACAGAATACAACAGCCTGTGGATGGTGAGTTACAGTACACTCCAACTTCCAAGAGAGGAGGTGTGGGGGTCCTAGTTTTTATGAAAAGTTTACTGCTTGACTACTACTACAATCGGTAATGTTAAAGTGGCATGAGCTGCCAAAATGTTGAAATTTTGAACTTATAACAGAATGTTGAAATTATTGGCTATTTTTCTCAAGACGTATAATTCCAAAGCTTTTTAGTGCTTCTAGTCTCGGGAATGTACGATAAAGTATTGTTATGAACTAACTCTGGCTTAGAATGAATGAATGGTCGTCCCGGTTATTTAAATTTTGTTTACTTTTTCGGATTCGTACAGGCCACATATTGCATGGATTTTCCTCATTCCAACGCCAATCATTTAGTTTTTCGATGGCCTTCAAAGCCTCTTACTGTCGTGAGGATCAGAAATTATGAAAAAAGTGTGAATTTTGGCAGCTCATGCCACTTTAAATAATCAAAGACACCTGCAATACTGTATAAATTTGTAGTCCTATTTATTTTTTATGTTTCCAAATTTTTTCTACATGCTAGTTCTAATCTGTCAATGATTTCTATTAGTTGAATGTTATAAAGTCCTACTTTCCAAAAAACGAACACATAATTTGTATGGTAATCTTTATTATTTTTGGATTCCAGAGACTAAGCCTTATTTGATAGTGTCGGAACAGCCGCAGTCGAGAGGGTTTCGTTTTCGTTACAAGTGTGAAGGTCCATCACACGGAGGACTTCAGGGTGTAAATAGTCAGAAAAGCAAGAAGACGTTTCCCACAGTTCAGGTAAAGTTGCCTCAAAATATAACAAAGGCACCCTTTGCTGTCAACCTATCTCCTCATGAGAACAGTTTTTATTTATAATTTGTTTCATATAGCATGAGCTGCCAAATTCACACGTTTTTTTTTTATCACAGAATCTGATTATCTTGTGAGTTAAAAATAAAAAAAAAACTGGTGTTAAAATAATTAATATCCATTCATTCATTTCAGGCAAAAGTTGAATTGTTGGGTTTATTTCAAGACTGGAATAATTTAAAGCCTGCAATTTTGAAGTAAAAATTAGCCAAACATTTCTACATTTTTTGTGTAGTATTCAGATTGAATGAACATTTTGTTGTGCAAATGCTCGATATCACACAATGATTTGTGCCTCTATTTTTAGTGTATTGCTTCTATTACTTTCAGCAGTATCATCACTTTTTCGACATTGTATTAGGTTCTGTCAGTACTTCCAATGATTTACATGTAACTCTTTACACACCCATACATAAATCATCCTATTCCAGCAATTCACCCATATTAAAACTGGTATTGTACATTTATATAAGAAACTTGTCTCCGTGGTTATTTTAGTCAAGAAGATTTTCCCTGTGCCCGTGTGTTTTAGTGTTAAAAGATATAAATGTGTCCTTAATTATCGATAAAACACGATATTTTTGTCCCACGCACAAGCTCGCTCTCTTTTTGTATGAGTATGAAAATGTATTTATATTAAACTTTATTTCAGATTCAGAATTATCAAGGTCCAGCCAGAATTATTGTTACCTTGGTTACTGATGAAGTCGTCCCTAAGATTCACGCTCATGAGCTAGTCGGAAAAAACTGTCAGAATGGCATCTGTGTTGTAGAACTGAAAGCTAATGAACCCAGACCAGAGTAAGTTACACATACAAAAACTTTGCTGTATTTTAGGAGCCTGGGTGATTCAGTTGGCTGAGTGAGTGTCTCTCAGTCCTGCCGAGTCCGACATAGACATTACATCAATTGTTCGTGGGTTGACTCTGGCCAAATGAAAATTGTAACATTTCTGCCTGGGTTTTTCACTCAATCATCTGATGTGGATGAGTTGCCAGTTATTTGCCAGTCGGGTTGCCTCTGGGCTAAGGGCCTGGTTTCCTCTCACGAAAGCTGACAACAAGCTGAAATAATCTTGAGTATGACATAAAACTTAATCAATCAATAAACTAAAATTCTTTGGGCTATGTTTTTTCCAAGGGCTTGTTTTGGTCAAGCTGGTTGGAAGTGTTGTCAGGTAACCGCCTAAGGTTGGATGTTATCTCCAGGCCAAGAACTGACTACTCCACTACTTAACACCATGGCCTCTGTATAAGTGAAATAAACTTGAATGCAACATAAAATATCAATCTATCAATCTGTGATAAACATTTCTTCATTTTATTAATAATTTTTTTTGTTTTTAATATTTGACAGACACAAGTTTACTAATCTAGGCATCATGCATGTTACAAAGAAAAATGTCAAAAATATTTTACAACAACGAATCCTAGAGTCGAAGAGACTGGACCAGCTAATACGACTGGGTAATGTGAATATGACAGATGAAGTGAAATTCACAGGTGAGTTTGCATGTGTTTCAAAGAATAATTTATTTCTATTCCTATGTGGGATACTTGTCAGGTATCAGGGGATTGTCAGGTATCAGGGGATTGTCAAGTATCAGGGGATTGTCAGGTATCAGGGGATTGCCAGGTATCAGGGGATTGTCAGGTATCAGGGGATTGTCAAGTATCAGGGGATTGTCAGGTATCAGGGGATTGTCAGGTATCAGGGGATTGTCAGGTATCAGGGGATTGTCAGGTATCAGGGGATTGTCAAGTATCAGGGGATTGTCAGGCATCAGGGGATTGTCAGGTATCAGGGGATTGTCAGGTATCAGGGGATTGTCAGGTATCAGGGGATTGTCAAGTATCAGGGGATTGTCGGGTATCAGGGGATTGTCAGGTATCAGGGGATTATCAAGTATCAGGGGATTGTCAGGTATCAGGTGATTGTCAGGTATCAGGGGATTGTCAGGTATCAGGGGATTGTCAGGTATCAGGGGACTGCCAGGTATCAGGGGACTGTCAGGTATCAGGGGATTGTCAGGTATCAGGGGATAGTGAGGTATCAGGTGATTGTCAGGTATCAGGTGATTGTCAGGTATCAGGGGATTGTCAGGTATCAGGGGATTGTCAGGTATCAGGGGACTGCCAGGTATCAGGGGATTGTCAGGTATCAGGGGATTGTCAGGTATCAGGGGATTGTCAGGTATCAGGGGATTGTCAGGTATCAGGGGACTGCCAGGTATCAGGGGATTGTCAGGTATCAGGGGATTGTCAGGTATCAGGGGATTGGTATGTATCAGGGGATTGTCAAGTATCAGGGGATTGGTATGTATCAGGGGATTGTCAGGTATCAGGGGATTGTCAGATATCAGGGGATTGTCAGGTATCAGGGGATTGTCAGGTATCAGGGGATTGTCAGGTATCAGGGGACTGCCAGGTATCAGGGGATTGTCAGGTATCAGGGGATTGTCAGGTATCAGGGGATTGGTATGTATCAGGGGACTGCCAGGTATCAGGGGATTGTCAAGTATCAGGGGATTTTCAGGTATCAGGGGATTGTCAAGTATCAGGGGATTGGTATGTATCAGGGGATTGTCAGGTATCAGGGGATTGGTAGGTATCAGGGGATTGGTATGTATCAGGGGATTGGTATGTATCAGGGGATTGTCAGGTATCAGGGGATTGGTATGTATCAGGGGATTGTCAAGTATCAGGGGATTGGTATGTATCAGGGGATTGTCAGGTATCAGGGGATTGTCAGATATCAGGGGATTGTCAGGTATCAGGGGATTGTCAGGTATCAGGGGATTGTCAGGTATCAGGGGACTGCCAGGTATCAGGGGATTGTCAGGTATCAGGGGATTGTCAGGTATCAGGGGATTGGTATGTATCAGGGGACTGCCAGGTATCAGGGGATTGTCAAGTATCAGGGGATTTTCAGGTATCAGGGGATTGTCAAGTATCAGGGGATTGGTATGTATCAGGGGATTGTCAGGTATCAGGGGATTGGTAGGTATCAGGGGATTGGTATGTATCAGGGGATTGGTATGTATCAGGGGATTGTCAAGTATCAGGGGATTGTCAGGCATCAGGGGATTGTCAGGTATCAGTGGATTGTCAGGTATCCGGGGATTGTCAGGTATCAGGGGATTGTCAGGTATCAGGGGATTGTCAGGTATCGGGGATTGTCAGGTATCAGGGGATTGCCAGATATCAGGGATTGACAAGTATCAGGGGATTGTCAGGTATCAGGGGATTGTCATGTATCAGGGGATTGTCAGGTATCAGGGGATTATCAAGTATCAGGGGATTGTCAGGTATCAGGGGATTGTCAGGTATCAGGGGATTGTCAGGTATCAGGGGATTGTCAGGTATCAGGGGATTGTCAAGTATCAGGGGATTGTCAGGTATCAGGGGATTGTCAGGTATCAGGGATTGTCAGGTATCAGGGGATTGTCAGGTATCGGGATTGTCAGGTATCGGGGTTGTCCGGTATCAGGGGATTGTCAAGTATCAGGGGATTGTCAGGTATCAGGGGATTGTCAGGTATTAGGGGATTGTCAGGTATCAGGGGATTGTCAGGTATCAGAGGATTGTCAGGTATCAGGGGATAGTGAGGTATCAGGGGATTGTCAGGTATCGGGGGATTGTCAGGTATCAGGGGATTGTCAGGTATCAGGGGATTGTCAGGTATCAGGGGATTGTCAGGTATCAGGGGATTGTCAGGTATCAGGGGATTGTCAGGTATCAGGGGATAGTCAGGTATCAGGGGATAGTCAGGTATCAGGGGATTGTCAGGTATTAGGGGACTGTCAGGTATCAGGGGACTGTCAGCTATCAGGGGATTGTCAAGTATCAGGGGATTGTCAGGTATCAGTGAACTGTCAAGTATCAGGGGATTGTCAGGTACCAGGGATTGTCAGGTATCAGGAGATTGTCAGGTATCAGGGGATTGTCAGGTACCAGGGGTTTGTCAGGTATCTCGGAATTGTCAGGTATCAGGGGATAGTGAGGTATCAGGGGATTGTCAGGTATCAGGGGATTGTCAGGTATCAGGGGATTGTCAGGTATCAGGGGATTGTCAGGTACCAGGGATTGTCAGGTATCTGGAGATTGTCAGGTATCAGGGGATTGTCAGGTACCAGGGGTTTGTCAGGTATCTCGGAATTGTCAGGTATCAGGGGATTGGTAGGTATCAGGGGATTGTCAGGTATCAGATTTGGCAGGTATCAGGGGATTGTCAGGTATCAGGGGATTGTCAGGTATCAGGGGATTGTCAGGTATCTCGGAATTGTCAGGTATCAGGGGATTGTCAGGTATCAGGGGATTGTCAGGTATCTCGGAATTGTCAGGTATCAGGGGATTGTCAGGTATCAGGGGATTGTCAGGTACCAGGGAATGTCAGGTATCAGGGGATTGTCAGGTATCGGGGGATAGTCAGGTATCAGGGGATTGTCAGGTATCAGGGATTGTCAGGTATCAGGGGATTGTCAGGTATCAGGGGATTGTCAGGTATCAGGGGATTGTCAGGTATCCGGGATTGTCAGGTATTAGGGGATTGTCAGGTATCAGGGGATTGTCAGGTATCAGGGGATTGTCAGGTATCAGAGGATTGTCAGGTATCAGGGGATCGTCCGGTATCAGGGGGTTGTCAGGTATCAGGGGATTGTCAGGTATCAGGGGATTGTCAGGTATCAGGGGGTTGTCAGGTATCAGGGGACTGCCAGGTATCAGGGGACTGCCAGGTATCGGGATTGTGAGGTATCAGGGGATTGTCAGGTATCAGGGGATTGTCAGGTATCAGGGGATCGTCAGGTATCAGGGGATTGTCAGGTATCATGGGATTGTCAAGCATCAGGGAATTGTCAGGTATCAGGGGATTGTCAGGTATCAGGGGATTGTCATGCGTCAGGGATTGACAGGTTTCAAGGGACTGTCAGGTATCAGGGGATTGTCAGGTATCAGGGGATTGTCAGGTATCAGGGGACTACCAGGTATCAGGGGATTGTCAGGTATCAGGGGATTGTCAGGTATCAGGGAATTGTCAGGTATCAGGGGATTGTCAGGTATCAGGGGATTGTCAGGTTTCAAGTGACTGTCAGGTATCAGGGGATTGTCAAGTATCATGGGATTGTCAGGCATCAGTGTCCTTCCCCCACTTAACCTGGTAATGGTACTAATGCTACAAGTGATACAAATAAAATAAGCTTGAGTGGATCATAAAACACCCATCAATATCCAGTCTTTGTCCTATCACAGATTGGGTGTGAAGTGATTCATACATAAATTTATAATTAGTCTACCTGTAATTAATGAGTCACGGTCAGATAAGTGTGAATTTTGTTGTCACATATAAAAACCCATTAATGGGTTGAAAGTTCAAATCCATAGAAAAATCAACATGTTTAAGAGAGCTTTTCACTCATTTGCCCTATGCGGAAGAAATGTAAGGTACCCGTTGAAAGGTGTGGGGTTTATTCCAGGCGAATATCCTGGTTTCCTCCCATTTAACCAGCAATGTCGCCATGTGCAGCAGGAAACATCTGTCAATCACTGCATTTGAAAAGCTTTTTGCTTCTAATGTTACATTCTGATATAACCTCTGTTTCCAGGTGGCACCTTTTTGGTAAAGTTGATTTACTGGTCTCCTAGTATTACCATATCAGTCAATTATTTTGCCAAACTTTATTCATTTGAACATCTTGTGTTTTGGTTTGTGTTCTCAGATGAAGATATAAAAAAGGCAAAGGATGAGGCGAATAAAGAGGCCAAGTCTATGCAGTTGAGTGTGGTGAAACTATGTTTCCAAGCTTACATACTAGACCATGAGCAACGTTTCAATATCCTGCTACCTCCAGTTCTCTCAGACCCTATCTTTGACAGCAGTAAGTAAATAATGCAGTCTTTGTAGGTATGTTCTACCCATGGTTTGCAGGTTCGAGTCCCACTCAGTACCAAAAAAATTGGAAAATTTTCGGACTGGGTTTTCACTCGAATGAACTATGTGGGATGGTTGCCAGCCCGATTTCCTCCCACAATAAAACTGGCAACGCCGCCATATAAGTGAAAAAGTCTTAAGTGAGAAAACACAAACAATAAATCCATTTATATTTATGAACACTAAAACACAGGGAAAATCTTGTCTAAAATAACCATGGAGACAAGTTTCTAATTGTGTTAGGGGGTATATCATTTAGGTATATCATTCAGACCTTTATACCCAATCATAAGTAGTTGTAATAAACTAAAACCCATGATATTTCATTAGGTTAACGACAGACTGTCTTTATATATTTATGGACACTAAACACACGGGCACAGGGAAAATCGTCTTGTCTAAAATAACCATGGAGACAAGTTTCTAATTGTGTTAAAAAGAGGTATATCATTTAGACCTTTATACCCCATCATAAATTGTTGTAATAAAGTAAACCTATGATATTTCATTAGGTTGACGACTGACAGGAGCTTGGTCTTAGTCAGTAGAATTTTCTGGAACACTTTGTATTACATTGACAATGCTTACGTATCTTAAGCTATGGTAAGAATATCGTCAGACTATATATTATAGGGTCATGGGAAAAGACAGTGAAAATTTGCCCCCCCACCCACCCTCACCCCTTACCCAGAAAAACCTAGGTAGAAGGCAGACAGGGGAGTTTAGCCCTGACCAGTATGTCTTTCAAACTCTTGTTCTTTTTATAAGCAATGACTGGCCTTTATATGTGTATGAATTGATATATTCCCATAGATAGTACCTACAACTGTACAAACACTTGCCTTTTGACCCTAGGAGAAAGAACAATCTGCATTTTACACAATAAAATCAAAAAATCTTGCCCTAACATCCTGTATAGTAACCTAGGCTAATGCCCTGTACTGGCTATCCGTTTGTACATACCGCACATGCGCGAACCTTCCCTTCCGGTCTACCTCTTTCAACTCTGCAGAGAAGAGATCAACACTGCAAATTATACTAAGTATACTTTTCTTACTAATCCTTCTCTCTGAATCGTTTTTGGTAGGAAATTTTACTGTCCCTAGCGGTTAGATACCCTCCCCTAGATTACTAGAGGGTTTCTGACCAAAAAATGTCCTGTATTTTTTTGTTTTTGGAGAGTTTTCGGACTCAACCCATCTCAACCCACATATATGCTGTCGTGGGTCCAAAATTCGTCACCACGCGGTCGGGTTGTTGTGGCTCACCACCCTCCCATACAAACACTATTACATATTTTCATAGGCGATTTTTTAAAGCGGGGTGCGTCCCTGTTTAAATAAATTACGTTCCATTACTAAATTTTAAATCTTTTTCGTTTTTATTTTTAGATTAAAAATTTGTGATGGAAAATGGTGTCTAGTGCCTGTGGAGGCACTGACCCCACGAATACCTGCCAAGAATATCATCAGCAGCGAAGCCTCAGAGGAAGAGTAGCAGGTCCCGAAGTTCTTCCTGGTCCAGTAAAGAGGGCAATTCTTCGAAACCGAGGAGGTCCTCGAAGAGGGGGAGGGGGCGATCACGCGATCTTCCCAGACTCAGCGGACGAGGTTAAACGGTCCAGGCAAGTCCTAAATCAATAACTATTATTTATTGTAATAAAAAGAAAAAAACGATATATAATATAACAGGAATGAGTAATTAATAACGAGTTAGTAAAAAAAAAAAATAAATTTTTTTTCTGTGTTCACTTGTTGATTATCTCTTCTGATTTGGCTGTCGTTGATGCTTTGTTGGGATTAGCTCTCAACATATGTTCTGTTCATTTTGCTTATCTTCGACAGTTTGTCTCAAGCCAGCGACCGAACGTCAGTTACACCTTCCCATACGAAGTCTGCGTGTCCCGTCAGCCGGAACCCACGCAGAGGTCAGACGCAGAACGTTTGTGTGCCATGGAACAAACGTTAGAGGGCGTTAAATTCTCAATTGCCAAGCTCGAGTAAATAAACAACTCAGGCGCGGCAATCGAGGGGCCCAGATCTTCACGATCTAAACAGGCTTCTGCGACCACGACTGTGCACCCAAGCACACGAGTCGAGTTGCCTGACGTCCAGGGCGGGTTGATCAGGCAACGACCGGCAACCTTGTCCCTGGATCAGTCGAACCGCCAGGAGGCGCTCCCTGAGACCAGGAGATGGTCGGACCAGTTCTTAGAGGGCGACTACCAGACTAAAACTTGGTCAGGGAACTACCTCCAGCCGAACGTCCAGTATCCCGAACCGGAGCCCACTGGAGAGGAGTCTCCGACGGATTCGGCGGAAGATACGGATGATCAGGGTTTCTCAACTACTGAACAAGGCGGTTCGACCACGTCTGTACGCCCAGGTACACGAGTCGAGCTGCCGGACATCTGAAGTGGTTTGAGCCTTCGGGCGTCATCCCAACTTCTCGATCTGTCGAACCGCCAGGAGGCTTAAACATACAGCGGCCTCGACCACGAATGTACGCCCATGTACACAAGTCGATCCGCCTAGCAACCAGAGTGGGCGAGTCCTGCGGGCGTTACCCCAAGTCTGGATCTGTTGAGCCACCAGGATGCTTAAACATTCGACAGCCTCTACTAGGGTTGTACGCCCAGGCCCACGACTCGACCCGCCTGACATCCGGAGTGGGTTGGTTACCCTACGGGCCTCACCCCAACTCTGGATCTGTCGAGCCGACGGGAAGCCTCAACATACGACGGCCTCGACCACGACTGTACGCCCATGCACACGAGTCGATCCGCCTGACAACCGGAGTGGCTTTGTGGGCCTACGGGCGTCACCCCAGCTCTGGTATTGTCGATCCACCTGGGGGCTTAGCATACGGCGGCCTCGACCCTGACTGTACGTCCAGGTACACGAGGTTGCCACCTGACAACTAAAGTGGGCTGATTGTAATACTGGCGTCATCCCAAGCTCTGGATTTGTCAGTTCACAGGGGAGCCTCAAATTACGGCGCCTTCGATTACGACACTACCCACGGGTTCATGAGTCGATCGGCCTGACAACTAGAGTGGGGGGGAAGGCTAACAGCCCTAACCCAGGTTCTGGGTTTGTCAAAACGCCAAGAGGTGTTCCAAGAGGCCTAAACCTACCGTTTCGGCCATGGATGTACGCCCAGGTGCGAGTCGAACCGCCGGCGGTTATCATCCCAACTGTCAAACCAACAGGAGACGAACGATCAATATTTGACTTTCTCTGAACTCCTGGACTATATCTACCAGCTGCTGCTCAATTTAGAGTGTGCCACTGGGGTGACCGGTCGACAGCGGGAAATCGCCCAAGCGTGGAAGTCTCCCCATCCGATAAGCTAGGCCCTGGACCCCGCCTGGTTGCCTTTGATTTTTTTTTTAAATGTCAGCCCGGGGCCTACTTACACAAATCATGCGGCGCGGGTTCGAATCTTACTCAGAACAAATACATTTCTGAGAGGACTCGTCACTCAGTCGCCGTATGGAAAGGGGTTACCAGGTTCTCACTGAAGGTTGGGGGCTTCCTCCAGACGATGAGCCCGGTTTTCCTCCCCAACTTATCCTTGCAAAACTGCAGTATAAGTGGAATAAGCCGAAAAGTAGCGTAAAGCATTAACCATGCAACCCTTTCCCCTGAGGATCGGGGATTCCCTCCCCCACTAAACCTGACAAGTTGCCCGGTTCGTGAAATAACATGGATTGCGGCAAAAAATCAGCGATTAATACATTAATCAGATTTCCCCCCCCTTGGACCTGCAGGACGACCTGCAAGTTGTGTCATAGGACATGAGGGGGGGGGGGGTACGTAAACAGAAGACTATTAGCCGATCATGACGACTGGTAATATCTAGGAACCCCTGAGCCTGTTTTCATGCAAAAATTTTCCCTCGTCAACGAGCAACCTTGGCGAGGACTAATCTTCTTGGATTCAGGCTCTTGGCAGTATTGTGAGCCCTCATCCATAATTTATGGGATCAGGCTTTAGGAGGTTTGGTCTTGGGGGGTCCCCTACGACCTTCACAGTATACTACATATGAGACTTGACACTAGTGCAGGGCGAGGTTGCACTCGTCGGGCACACGTGTGTTGGCACAGCCTTCGTCAAGATGGGTATGTGGAAGACTCCCAAGGTACTTGCCGGAGTTCGGGGTTTACTCCGGACGATAAGCCCGGTCTTCCTCCCCCACTTAACCTGGCTACGCCACCGTATAAACGGAATAGCTTTTGCGTGCAGCGTAATTCTTCGATCGATCAATCGTCAGGTTGGACTGCTCACCCGGCCTGCTCGCAGATTTCAAGGCTGACCAATAAATGATATCACTACTGCGCAGTTGTAAATTAATAACAGTCCGTTCGTAGTTTAAAATGGTGCGCTGTTTGTTATTTTCTTGTGGCATTGCGTCATGACAGCTTACTATTAAAGGGGTATGAGCTGCCAAAATGTTGATATTTTGACGTCACAACAGAATGTTGAAATTATGCTATTTCTCTCAAGGCGTATAATTCAGAAGCTTTTTAATGCTTCTGGTCTCGAAAATGTACGATAAAGTATTGTTTGAACCAACTTCGGCTTAGAATGAATGAATGGTCGTCCCGGTTATTTAAATTTTGTTTACTTTCGAACACGTTTTCGGTTCGTACAGGCCACTTTAAATTATTACCCTGACCGTTTCCTCTCGCAGTTACCGTTGCAAAATGACAACTTTTATATTATGGCGGTTGCCGTATGCGGAGGAGTTGCCATGCCGAAGGTCGGGGGTTTCCTCCGGGCCCGGGTCCTTCCCCCACAATCTGGCTACGCCACCTTATAGGTTAAATAACTTCAGTGCGGCGCGAAGACCAATCATCAATCTAAGTACAAGACCGAGCTCCTAGTTCATTAGAATGTCGTTATCTTCTAATCTTAGACGGACTTCTTGCCAACTGGTTTTCAAGTAAATTCCTTTTTTTTCCAAAATGAGCAAAAGGAAAAAGTACCGTACCTGTTCTGACTACAGATCTTAAGTTCGAACATAAACCATACTAGAGATGTTTTTCTCGAGTCAATTGCTGGAATTGTCCTCTTTCCGCCATCTTCATGATTTCCCATGCCGGGGAAAGAAAGGAGCTGTGATTGGCTAATCAGTAACGACTCGGCTGATAGGCCTGTTGGTTAGTCGACTGTGACCACCGGTCTTCGTAGCCGACACAGGAATGTTGCTTATTCCTTTCCGAGTGAAGTTTATTTCCAAGAAATAAATAAATCAGTAAAATAAAACACATTTCTCTAATAGAGAATATATTTCCTGTGCAATCTTCGTTTACCAAGCCGCTTGATAAACGATGATGTCTCTACACGATGTCCTCGGATTATGAGGGCTTATTTCTTGGAAGGCTGGGGTCCGTGACTCAGTAGGTATAGCGTTAGACGCTCAATCCAAACAGCCTTCCGCCAATGGGTCGCGGGTTCGAATCCCACTCAGTCCAAAAAAAAAAAAAAAAAAATAATGGAATTTTTTTTTTTTTGACTGGGTTTTCACTCGAACGACCTATGTGGGATGGTTGCCAGTTTCCAGCGGAGGGTCGTGGTTTTCCTCCAGGCACACAGCCCGTTTTCCTCCCACAATAAAACTGGCGACGCCGCAATATAAGTGAAATAATCTTGATCGCAGCGTAAAACACCAAACAACCTATCAATCTATCTGTCTTGGAAGTCACGGACGACTTGCGCGGACTATTGTCTCCGCGACATGACTTTAGTACGTGGTGGGTTGTATTCACTCGGTCCGTTGGTAGCGGCCCAAACAGCGTTCAGAGAAAGATCTAATTCATCCTGGACACCTGAGGACGGATCCAGGAGAGTTCGAGGTGAGTAATACCGAGGTTACCATTCTTTACGCGGGAATCAAAAAAACTTGGTTAATGCTCTGTTCGGCGTATTAGTCCCTCCTCCGGACTGTGGCATGCGAGGCAAGTGTTTGTACAGTTGTAGGTACTATCTCTGGGAATCTGAAGAATTGGAAGAATAATTCTCATATTCCTCCAAGATATACCTACCTGTACAAACAGTTAAACCCAGCCCATCCTCCCCTCACTATTACGCCTGCAAGCGTTGAAAGAGGTAGACCGGAAGGGAAGGTTCGCGCATGCGCGGTATGTACAAACGGATAGCCAGTACAGGGCATTAGCCTAGGTTACTATACAGGATGTTAGGGCAAGATTTTTTGATTTTATTGTGTAAAATGCAGATTGTTCTTTCTCCTAGGGTCAAAAGGCAAGTGTTTGTACAGGTAGGTATATCTTGGAGGAATATGAGAATTATTCTTCCAATTCTTCAGGTTATATCCAAAATCAGATCATTGTCCCACAACGATGGAAATTATGGGGCATGGTAAATGATCATGGTGTGCTACTATTCCATTTCTGCCTTATAAGTTTCTTGTTTTAGAGAAGCAACTCCTCTTCACATGAAGATTATGATCCATGTTTGTGTGTTTTCAGAGTCACCCGGCGCAGCTGCATTGAAAATATGTCGAATGGATAAATACGGGGGCTGTTGTACAGGAAACGAAGAAGTATTTCTACTTTGTGAGAAAGTACAAAAAGGTAATGCTATTAGAAATGTTCTGCAGATATCTGTAGATCACATGACATTAAACTGTTCTTTAGGAAGCATATGTTTTATTTTTGTCTTCCAGTACATATAATTAAACAAAAAGATTTAAAAAAA
The DNA here is from genome assembly GCA_963971465.1 of Lepidochitona cinerea. Lineage (NCBI taxonomy): Eukaryota > Metazoa > Mollusca > Polyplacophora > Chitonida > Tonicellidae > Lepidochitona > Lepidochitona cinerea. Next base: position 47,938,031 of record OZ020551.1, on the reverse strand, counting down.
AAAAAAAGGGGTTTTCAAAAACTTTCTGTAAATTTGTTTAATTGGCCATCATTGTTGGTTTAATTAATCACTGTTAGTTTGTTTTAGTGGGCTTGGGAATTCCAATAAAAGATGGTGGTTAGTCGATAACTTTTCTCAAGCTATCGATGGGCATAAAACATGTTTGTCAACTAGTCAGTCGAGAAGTTTACTGCTTGAAAAAAAATATTTTTTGCTATTTTTTTTTTCGACAATCATATCAGAACAACTTACAATTATTTTAATTCTTCATACGAATTAGGAGAAAGAAAAATCAAATCTAAAATATCTTACGACACTGTCGATCTATTCCATAAACAGCCTCCCATGGACCTGTGGTTGTTTATGTTGGATGGCTGTTTACAGTTTAGATGGGCGATGTATGGCCGATGTCATAAAATATTTTTGATTGGATTTTTTTTTCTCCTAATGGATATGAAAGATTAAAATAATTGTAAGTTGTTCTGACAAATAGCAAAATATATATATTTTTTTCAAGCAGCTATTTTTTAATGACAATCTGGAGTTTTATTAATATTAGACTTTAAAGCCCTCTGGCAGTGTTAGGATGTATTGACCTGTGGTCGAGATAGAGTGTACGACAGTCTTAATATTCTGGATGAAGCCCTGGTCCCACCAACTTATATCTGTTGGCTTGCTCAATACCGTAGAGATAGGTGCACTGATATCCTCCCTGTTAAGTATTTAGTTATGCGGAAGAGTTGCCGGGTACTCTCCGAAGGTCAGGGGTTTCCTCCGGGCAATGAGTCCGGTTTCTTCGCCCACTAAACCAGGCAATGCCCCCATATAAGTGAAATAATCTTGAGTGCGGCGTAAAGATAAATCAATTAAGTATTTAGTATTACTTGGACCTTTAACAATCGTCCCATCATTTAGTATATCTTTCTACAACACAGATGTAATAGAGTTCAAAGTTTGTCCGAGGTTGGGAATTCTAGCAAGCTGATTGGTCCATTCGCTCTTGAGGGGAGTCGGCGTAGGGTCAATAGAGTTCAAAGTTTGTCCATCCATTCATAGCATTGCTATATTAGTGAATGAATCTAAAGTATGATATAAAACCACCAACAATTAAACCTACTCCTTTCACCTGGCTAACCATTCATTAACTAATCAAATCCCCCTTACATGTAGTCCAAAGAAAAAAATTTAAATGTGTTTAAATTTGATCTCCTTATATGAAAGGGTTGCCAGGTAGCTGAAATAGCTTGGGGGTTTCCTGTTGACAAAGTGACCATATAAGTGAAATAATATTGAATGTGCTGTATTAAAGTGGCATGAGCTGCCAAAATTCACACCTTTTTCATAATTTCTGATCGTCACCACAGTAAAAACTAAATGTCGGATTGACGTTGGAATGAGGAAAATCTATACAGTATGTGGCCTGTATGAACCAAAAACGTGTTCGAAAAGTAAACAAAATTTAACTAACCGGGACGAACATTCATTCATCTTAAGCCAAAGTTAGTTCAAAATTTCAACGTACATTTTCGAGGCTAGAAGCACTAAAAAGCTTCTGAATTGTACATCTTGAGAAAAATAGCCAATAATTTCAACATTCTGTTTCAACCTCAAAATATCAACATTTTGGCAGCTCATGCCACTTTACAATGATCCATTAATAAAGGAATTATTTCTCTTTGTTGTGAGACATAGTTTTGACTCACCCTGTCTTTTCTTGTACAGATGACATATCAGTAAGGTTTGTGGAAACAAATGAAAGTGGCAAAGTGGTTTGGCAAGGATATGGGGATTTTGGACCTAGTGATGTGCATCGACAGGTATGAAATAGTTTTTCAATTTGTATTTTATCTTGCCATCAGCTTAACAGTTACTATCCATGAGAATAAGCAGCAAATATGTTTTGGGGCTAGATTGTTGGTAACCTGGCATTGATGCAAATATTGACGAGATACATGTGTAGTTTATGGTTGTATGCACGATCTCTGAATCACCCCATACCATGACTTCCTCAGTTATCAGTTGGCTTAGAAAACATAAGGACCAATTTAAAATATTCTAACAGCTATATTTGCCTTTAAAGATATGATTTTACCATGTAAAAGCTGTCTGGATATCAAATCAAAACTTATGAACTGCTTGGCCCAAATTGTAGGCTCAGACCAAATAAAAAATAAAAAAATTGTCTAATATGAGTTTTTTACTTGATCGCTTTATGTGGAAGACTTGCCAAGTACTGGCCGAAGGTCGAAGGTTTTCTCCGGGCAAAGAGCCTGGTTTTCTTCCCCACTAAACCAGGCAATGCTGCCAAAAAAAAATGAAATAATCTTGAGTGTGGTGTTAAACATCAATCATTACAGAGGTGTCATTATAGGGAGAGTGATTGCTCTCCTTCCCCTCCACACACCCCCAGAGGGGTCTGAGCAGACCTGTTTATTACTCCCCCTAACTCTCCCTACCGGTTTCAGGCCCCTTGTTTATGTTTTTCACTCTCCCAAGATGAAACTATTCTCCAACCCGTTCATGTCCATTAACATAGAATTAACTGTTTGCTAATATGAAAAAATATGATAACATTTTGTTAAAGATTTTTTCTCCATAATTTGCATGACAAAGTATACCAAAATAAAAATTCCTTTTCTGTAACTTTAGACCCTTTTATTTTATCATGATTGTGTTCTTTCTCTGAAAGACATGGGAGAGGAAGTGCACTCCCATTGAATTTTGGGAGACCATTTTGGGGGGAGAGTGAAACAGGTCATCCTGACAGTTTTGGGAGAGCATATTGTAACTCTCCCAGTCTATTCCTAATGACAGGCCTGAATCAATCAATCAACCAAGTTGTAGGTGTTTTTCAAAGCAGCTAAGAAGCAATATACATTGTGTTTCAGTATGCCATCGTCTTTAAGACTCCACCATATCGGGATACATCCATCCAGAAAGCCGTAACTGTACAAATACAATTGAAACGGAAAACAGACGATGAGCTCAGTGATCCCAAATCATTCACATATTATCCTGAGGATTCAGGTAAGCAAGGCTATGCTGATTGATTGATTGATTGTTGTTTTATGCTGGATTTACAGGATTTTTCCATTGTCTTGGTTATTTTAGTCAAGAAGATTTTCCATGTATCCGTGTGTTTTAGTGTTCCTAAATATAAATGGTCACATTCCAAGGATTTGTAGGTAAGGATATTGTACGTTGTGAACTGTGGCCTAAAAAAACTTATACTTTCCTAGGAAACCATACCTGACAAGTATTCTACACTGATAAACTAGCACCAGTCTGTACCAGATAGGTGATTTACTGTATATTTTTAGTTGCTCTGTCATTTGTTTAAGTGGCAATGAAACATCAAATTTCCTATGGGATCTTACATGTTACATTTCTACATAAAAATGTGAGATTGCTGAAAAAAGTCTTCATTGATAGATGATAGTATTAAATATCACTCAGTAAAACAGGGAAACCCTCAAGACTAGTTTAAAAGTAGCTTGTCCTCAAGGCCAACAGGAAATAGTGTAATATCTTCAAATCATCAGGGGGCCTTGATGGCCATATTAGTGGAATCATCTTGAGTGTGACATATTCCATCAATCAATCGATCGAATCATCATATTTATCATATACATGTAACAACCTTGTTTTCCTTTTGTTTTGGTAGTAATACTCTTGTCAAACTATAGATAGAAAAATAAAACAAATAGTTGCTTTACTTGTATGCCAGGAACTACATCGGAACGTCCTCACCCAATAAATAAGTTGTTATCCATAAGTAATTCTTTACCTTACGACAAAGATATTGCCTCCGTGGCTCAGTAGGTAGATCGTTGGACGCTCAATCCCGAACAGCAATCCACCAATGGGTCGTATGTTCAAATCCCACTCAGTTGAAATAAAAGTTGGACAATTTTCTGGCTGGGTTTTCACTCGAACGACCTATGTGGGATGGTTGCCAGTTACCACCGGAAGGTTGTGGGTTTCCTCTGTGCATAGAGCCCGGTTTCCACCCGCAATAAAACTGGCAACGCCGCCATGTAAGTGAAATAATCTTGAGCGCGGTGTAGAACACCAAACAAACAATCAATCAATTAATCACCACTGACAGATAGCATCACTCATCTTGTAGATAAAGAGGGAATAAGTACCAAGAGGAGGAAACGGTTACCAGGAATGGGTCCTGGACGAGATTCTACTGGAGATGGACAACATGGCGATGGTCCTGGCTATGGTTATGGCAATAATGATAGAAATTCACACCAATATGGAGAGGGACATGGATTCCCAGGAAATGGTTCGTATTTAATTATTATTAACAGTGACATGAGGTGCCAAATAACCTCAACCATTATTAACATTGAATGCTTTGTTATACCGGTATTCAAAGACTGCTTTTACCAATTTTGGCGAAAAAGTGTCCTTTTTTTTCAAATGACATCTTTTTTACAGAAGAGTTTATTTTTCTGAAAAGCAATAAACAGAAAGCATTTTTAAGCTGACCAGGGAAAAAGTGAAAAAAATGTTGGACTATCGGCCATTATCTCCAAGAAATGCCGTGGAAATATCCCCTTCTGCTGATGCGCACACAGAGAAGATAAACAATTGAAACCTCTCCTCAGCTGATACAAAATAAAACTTTTTTGAGTGGTATTAAGTTGAAGATATAAACAGGAAAACAAAACTGTATGGATTACAACCTCTGAATTTATTGGGCAGCCCCAAAAACTCATAAGTTGTAATCCATACAGTTTTGTTTTCCTGTTTAGATACAATATACATGTAGGTGGATAGAAAGTTCAAACTGATAGATTGGGCACGGATGTTGTGTCCTTGATATCTTCTCTGTTTCAAGGAATGGGTACCTTTTTTGTACTGGAACCATCTGGCTGATTACAACTTCTGAATTTATTTAGCAGCTCAATAAATTCAGAAGTTGTAACGAATCCATACAGTTTTGTTTTCCTGTTAAGATACAATATACATGCAGGTGGATAGAAACTGATAGATTGGGCACGGATCTTATGTCCTTGATATCTTCTCTGTTTCGAGGAATGGGCAACTTAATTGTACTTTAACTATCTGGCTTATACATTTGATTTGATGCCAGTGATTTCTTGTGCCAGAAGTGATACTTGAAAATATGTATAGTATGAATTAACGACAGAGTACATTAAATATTCAATTTAATGAATTCTCAGTTGTCCAGGACTCAAAAGCATCTGAAATGTAATGATTTTGTTTTTGAGTTTTGATTGCATTGAACATCTTCTGGCAAATCGGTCAGACCCTGAACTAAGGCAGAAATGGTCTACAGAATCACGGACCCATATAGTGGTTCCAAAATCTGGTCTATAATGTTCTTCGTATCGGGACTATTTGTTTCCGTGGTTATTTTACTGCTGGTACTTGGGTAATAAAGCTGGTATCAAATTGGTATCTCGAAAAATCAATGATTGCAGATCCTCTATGGACTAGTAGTTTTGTTTCTGAAAGCTATATTACATGTCCACCAAAAACATCCATGTTCATCCTGGAACGTATTGCTTCATGTGTCTGTAACTTCTCCACATTGGTCCATAGGGGAAATAAACTTAATTTACAAAGTATTAATAGTTTGACCCCGGCAGCAAAAGACATTTCTTTAAAGTGAAAAAAACAGGTTAAAAGGATTTTGTTTTTATACGCCCGGCTTGAAAAGCGGGCTGTATTACGGTATTATCTCCGTCCGTCCGGCAAGACGGCAGTCCGGAAGTCCGCTTTCCCTTCCGCTGCATAACTTCTAAAGTTTTGATTCCATCTGCACAATTTTTTCTAAGTATATACCTTATGGGTAGAAGGTGTGTCGCAAACTATTTTTAACATCACTGGTTACATAATATGGGAGTTATATTGGATTATGTAATATTCCCTTCCGCTCCATAACTTCCAAAGTTTTGATTCCATCTGCACAATTTTTTCTGAGTATATACCTTATGGGTGGAAGGTGTGTCACGAACTATTTTTGACATCATACATTGCGTAATATGGCAGCCATATTGGGTTATGTAATATTTACTTTTTCTCTCCATAACTTTAACAAATATGATCCGATGTTTTCAAATCTTTCATGTTACATACCATATTAACAGACAGTGTGTAAAAAAATTGTTTATGATATCAACTATTGCAAATTATTGGATTATGTACATTCCCTTTTATTCTTACTTTCATTTTCATGAAAATAACCTTTAAATTATAAAATGGCTTCTACTTTTCCGATTCTCATCAAAAAAGGATTTTTTAAAACTGCAATAATGTTTCTAAATTGATTAAATCTATTCTTAAATCAATATATAATGTTTTAATCAAATGAAAAATACATATAAGGATTAAAGTTTTATCTACAGACCAAGAGATAAGTATCCCAGCTTTGGTCTATTTACCTTGTCAACTTACAGTTAGCTCTCAGTCTCTAGAGCTTGAAAGATTTATGGCCATGTGTACCACATGGCCTCCATAATTAAAATTAAATGTAGGCTTTTAACATGCCCAACTGTTATATATTTTTTCTAGCCAAATAATGTAGATAAAAAATATTATGAGAAAACTTGTCAAATCTACTTGAATTGGTGTGAGCTGCGAAATTGCCAATTAATTACATTTTTAACATCATGATTTAACAGCAGCGAGAATTGCTGACTTGTACATGTACCGTGTACAAATCTTGTTAATAATTGTTGATCCAAATAGCCCATTTTAAATTTGATACAGATGGATTTTAAAGGTTTTAGTGGTAAGATTTCATTTTGCTGACATAACATCACCTTTTACCAAGCTTCACATAATAAAACTGGCAACGCCGCCATATACATGTAAGTGAAATAATCTTGAGCGCGGCGTAAAACACCAAACAATCAATCAATCAATCAATCATTTACCAAGCTTCAACCTCTTCCCTCTGAAGTTTGAAAATTAAATTCAAATAAATATGGAAGGATTTGTTTTGGTATGGCTGCAGTTACTGTGCCTTTCCGGGTGTATTTTGGATTTCGTGAAACTCCTGTTAGGAATAGCCTAACCCCTAACTTGATTTGAAGACAATTGTAAAACCACAAAGATAGGGTAGCCATTTAATTGAAGGTCGAGAAGAAGCTTGCAATGTTTCTTTCCCAGCTGTACCAGACACATGTTGCGATTTTCATTCACCTTTTCTTAAAGCTGTATACTGATGTTTGTCTGTCCAGAACTCATGTCCACCTGATTTCTGTATTGAGAATATTGCAGGGATTCGACATTCATTTTTTTCATATATACGCACATGCAGCTTATTGGTAGACGTGTCATATACCAAAATTAAGTTTGGTGACTTGATATTTGTGGTGACCAAAACAGTCCACCAGCATTCAGTAATTGAGGAAATGACTGTTAATCTGTCTGTGGTTTCACATTTGGGCTAAATTATGTCCAATCAACTTGTTGATACCCATGGTGACCAAATGAGGCGCTTCGCTTCTTCTTGTCCTTTATTATGTTACCAAATCACCCACTGTTTTGCCATTCAGTAATTTGAGGAAATGACTGTTAATCGGTCTGTGTTTAACAGTATGGCTAATTTGTCTTTAAACAACTTTTTTGTGAACTGTGGTGACCAAATGTTTCACAAAGCACCTTTTCTTTTATTTGTAATGCTTGGCGCTCAGCAATAGGAGTTAGAGCAGCGACTGGTTGGCCCGGTGTCAGTATACTGTGACTGGGTGAGGGGGCTTGCTGGTTGTCTTTGGCAAGTCGCCTCGGTGGGGCAGCATCTAAAAGAGCGGTGGAAATCCGCCCTGCAACAAGGAGACAACGTCTTCATATAACTGAAATACTGTTGAGCAGGACGTAAAACCCAAATCACTCACTCACTCATTTATCTGTAATTAAATGAAATTGCTTTCGTGACTGCAGATGTCTGTCTGCCTGTCTGTACCAGATTTGGTACAACTTCATACCTTAAAACTATTTTTTAGATATACACTGTAGCTAATTTATTATCTAAATTCAGGACCGGATCTTTAATATGGTAATTGCTTGACGAAAAATGAATGTGACATCGGGATTCCCCCTGACAAATATATTACTACCATAGTATTTTCTGTGATGTTTATGAATTATTTAGTAGGTGTTTACAAATTCCTTTCAATTTTACTGTAGCAATATCTAACTCTACTACCTGCCTTGTTGAAAAGGAAAGTATTTGCCAAACAAATATAGACAGAGGAAATGACTAGGGACTTGAAAATAGTTAGTCTCTGTTATATATGTGGGGAATTTCCTTGCTGATGTAAATATGTGTTCTGATAAGTCTTTAAGAGATTTGGTTTCTCGCTCTTTACGAAAAATCTTTGTGTGTAGTAAGTACCACTTATACAGTCTCATATCACTTTCAGTAAAAACTTCTCCTTGGCTAATATTACATGTTTATGTTTAAATATATCTTTTCCAGATTTCACATTCAATAACCAATCAGGACAGCATTTTCAACAACTACAGACAGCAACTCTAGAAAAAGGTGTGTGATTCAGCCTGTTTGATAAAACATGCAGTCAAACCTGGATATATTAGTCAACTGACGGAACATAAAATGTTGCCTCTTAAAGTGGCAGGGGCTGTCAAAATGTTGATATTTTGACGTTGAAACAGAATGTTGAAATTATTGGCTATTTTTCTCAAGACGTATAATTCAGAAGCCTTTTAATGCTTTTAGTCTCGAAAGTATTGTTTTGACCTAACTTTGGCTTAGAATGAATGAATGGTCGTCCCGGTTATTTAAATTTTGTTTACTTTTAGAACACTATTCTGGTTGGTATAGACCACATACTGTATGGATTTTCCTCATTCCAACGTAAATTTGTTAGTTTTTTGATGGCCTTCAAAGCCTCTTACTGTCGTGACAATCAGAAATTATGAAAAAAGTGTGAATTTTGGCAGCTCATGCCACTTTAAGACAGGTTTACCCAAGGCTTAGCAGATTGCATTATGATTTTGTATACTGATCAGTGCACATCTCTTCGATTTTGTTTATATGTAAGGAGTGACAGGATCCTTTATTTAAAGGTTTTATGAACAACCTCTGGCAATATTTTCTAATTTGTCTTAAGTGTGTTGCAGACCATGTAATAACCTAGTCTGACCAAAGAGAAAATTCAATTTCTGGAATGAGTGTTTAATGTTAGGTGCATGTTGTGGGTTTCCACAAGCCACACAAACCTGTTTCCTTCCCATTTAACCTGGCATCACCGTCGTATAAGCGAAATAATCTTGAGTATGGTGTAAAACATTAATCAAGCTTTTTTTAGAAACTTTCTTGCATTGATTTATAATTCCGCTTTTAAAGGAAGGATGTGTGTAAAAAAAAATGCTGTTATGTAAATTCGTCTCTCTGTCAATTTTGTTGATCAATGTGGTGCTAAACACTTATCAATAAGCTGACAGTAGTTGATTATGTCAGTTATAATAAAAACACCCACAGGAATGTTTGTCTCTCATTATGCCTTTGGTAATTACCTCTATATGGCTTTCCTGAAATAGCAGAATTTTTTGATGATGAAATCCCAGAATTTTTTTCTAACTAGGCGTATGGACTCTTAGTCATATTCTGTCACCATCAAGATATTTCTCTCATTACGTTTTGATGCACCAGTGTACGAACACGTAGATTTGTCTTTGTCATTTGTTCTTCCGACTTTTGAATGTAAATCATATTTTGAAATTATTTTAGACTCAGGTAATTTATTTATTGTGTTATCTTTGATTTTGGGTTGATAAATTCAAGCAGAATTATAGTTTTCAGATTTTGCTTTTGTAAATTTTTGTCCTTATTCAGACCTGAAATTTACTCCTTTTTAAACAGATCCAACCATGGTGATTCCAAAAAACTTCGAACAACAACAACAAGAACATAATTTAAATGGAAAATTGCAGAGTCATGCTGGCCAGCAGGTTGATAATACCGGTGATTTGGAAATTGACTGTGAACCTTTCAAAGATGATAAAATTGATAGAGAAGGGACAACTCATTCAAAGCAGAAAAATCAAACGTCTAAAACTGATTCTGTCGATGATGGATTTTTTTCCCAAGAAATATTGTCAATTCAAGATGAGGGAAAGATATCTAAGGATAAAAGGAAAACCTCACAACAACAACAGTGTAGTCCACAACAAGAAACAGGTAGGGAATCTATGTTTACAATTTTAAGGAAGCAAGGGTGAGAGGGAGTGTGTATCTCCATTTTCAATCTCATTGTTGCAGAATCTCCGGGGTTCCCTCCCCCCCCTAAAACTGGCAATGCTGCCATATACATGTAAGTCAAATAATCCTGAGTGTGGGTTAAGCATCAATCAATCAATCAATCGTTGGCTCACTCAGCACAGTTGTTCGAGACTTGTCTGTATACATGTCTGTAAATTCAATAAAAAGGTTATTATAGAACTTAAACCCAATATTAGTTTAAATTGAACTCTTAGGATTGATAGTAAATTTCAATCTCTGGTACAATAAATATCCATATTGGATGTAAGTACTATAATAACTGGGGGCCTCCGTGGCTCAGTAAATAAAACGTTGGACGCTCAATCCGAACAGCCTTCCACCAATGGGTCGCAGGTTCGAATCCTACTCAGTAGAAAAGTGGAAAATTTTCTGACTGGGTTTTTACTTGAACGACCTATGTGGGATGGTTGCCAATTACCACCGGAAGGTTGTGGGTTTCCTCTGGGTATAGGGCCCAGTTTCCTCACACAATAAAACTGGTAACGCCATCATATAAGTGAAGTAATCTATAATAACCACATAGTCTCTCTTTAACTTGACAAAATAGACATACATCATGACTCTAAATTACTTGTAACAAGTTTATACATTAAAGAATTTCCCATTCACTCCAATCTCTTTTATTTTGTCAAGTGGTGATGTCATAAATTTGTGTTTCATTGTCCTCATTAAAAATGATGCATAAAGCTCTGTTCAATGATAAAAAGCCAGTTTTGTTGAGAATTCATTCAGGAAATTTGATTGATTATTTATTGTACGTGTCAAAGTATTTAGTTTTTTTGCTTGTTTATGATTTCATAGCAAGAAACATACTTAAATTGTATCGTTTTAGATTTTGTATTTTATTATTAAGTTAGTATTAAGGCATTATAACCATGACAGCAGTTGTTGATTGGACCAGAACAATTACATATAATAGTTTCTCAGTACTACTGTACTACCATGGTATGAGGGAAATACATAATTTGAATAAGTGAAAGCATTTATGACTAAAACAAGATTTTGAAAGTATATTTAAGAAATAATGGATTGATTCTCTGCCTATACGCTGTGATAACTGCCCTCGTCCAAAAACAATGGACACACATAGAATCATTCCATTATTTCTATTTTAACACATTAACCTAAATGTTAAGAAAACTGAATTTTAGTAGATTACTTTATTTTCCATTTAAAACTAAAAATTTGCACCCCCTACGTTTTAGCTGAATAGTTTTACCTCGATTGCCGCATGGACAAATCTGTATCTCCAAGTGAGTGAGTGAGTGATTTGGGTTTTACGTCCTACTCAACAGTATTTCGGTTATATGAAGACGTTGTCTCCTTGTGACAGGGCGGATTTCCACCGCTCTTTATATCTGTATCTCCAAAATGATAAAGGTGCAAGCTTCAAACAACTGTTTTATGTGTTGCCATTTTTTTTTTTACCAACAACCTGATAACTTTTTTAAAGATATATTTGTACTTTTAGGTTATGTAAATTCCCTTTCATTAGTATTATTCTGCGTTTATGAGCTAGTTTTAAAGGTGAAAGGCAAGGTACATATGTACACAACAGTCTGACTTCCCAAAATGCATTTAGACGATGCAGTCATCCAGTCGCGTCGTGTGCCATCACGTCACCAAAATGAGAAAATGATGTTGTTGTTCAGTATCAGGGTTTTTGATGTCACAATGAAAAAGTTCTCTGCATATATGCTAGTTTATATGCCAGCTTTGTCCCGCATGTGTTAGAATAGTGCAGTGCTCCAGATATCTTTGGAAACTGGAGACTGGAAACTGTCTCTAAAATCATACATGTGTGGTTATCGATGAACACCACTGAGACTGAGTTATCTGTTAGCTCTAAACTGTTTTATTTGACGTTTGTGGCAATGATATAGTTCAAACCATATAATTTCAATATTGACAAATTTTGTATTTTAATAAAAGTATAAAAGGAAACAAAATTTCCATGCGTAGCGGGCTTGAGCACTTCAGCCTGTTTCACAAAACGGCGTAGATGTATTTTTTGGCGTAACTTTCATAGCAACGTATCTCTACAGTATGGGTTGCTATGGAAGTTACGCGAAAACTTACGCTACGCTGCTTTGTGAAACAGGCTCCAGGTTGGTATACTCCTACATACTCGTCTCCTTCTAATGCGAGACAATTGACCTCCATATATATTTGAGCGTCTTTCCGAGATTTAAAAATACAAAAGTAAATTTATCAGTAAAATGATTTGACTTGCGACTGTGTTGTGGGTCTATGAGGATTTATTGCAGTTAGGTTATGTCGCGTCACACATTTCACTGATGTATTTTTATGTCGGTGGATATCACTGATAACTAAATAGAAATACAAACCAAATGTTGAAAAAACTATTTCAGAAACTATCACATTGTTGTATAGATGACATGGAAAGTCATCACCCCACCTTGATACGAGGGTAACGGTAACCCTGGCCTTACAAGATCATTTTGAATGCATAAAATATGCTGATACTCCTGTTATCTAATAAAGTAGTAAGGAAACTCCGAAAATATTCATGGTGTAATCTCAATATTTCGACTTAAATTAAGTCATCGTCAGGAGAATTATGATAATTCCCCTGATGATGACCTAATTAAAGTCGAAATATTGAGATTACACCATGAATATTTTCGGAGTTTCCTTACTACTTTATTATGTTAAGTTGTTCAGTGGATCAAATAGATCCTGTTATCTAAAGCGCTGTAATATTCACAGCTCTCTAAAGCTGAATTTGAATTCCCATCTATACCTTCTCTAGTTTCCCTATCGGATCACTAGGCTATTTGAATCTGCCTGTCCCCTTTCAGCATAAATTTGCACAGACTGACCAATGTATAAATCTTTAGAAAATATGATTGTTAAACAAGAAGAGGAGGGCCATTTGTTAATCAGTAATTTTAAAAACAGAAAGAAACCAACAAAATTCAAAGAACGCAGATGAACATAATCATTCATAATCATTTTGAAATGATTATCTCAAAACTAAACACTTTAGAATGCTTACTTTAGAACTAACCATTTCAGAATGGTAATTTTAAAACTAACTTATTCTAAAGAGAACAATGCTGCCCAGCCCTACCGACCATAGTAAAATAAAACATAGTAGGTTAAAATGCAATCACCACTGCTGCCGCTATTAAAATCTCTAACATAAAATCTTCTCCCTCTCGCTCTCACCACAGGGTTTAAATTTACCCGAACTGCCCCAATGAACTCATTTTATTCTCAATTGAGAAATTGACATTTAATTTTGAAGTTTTATGGCCAGGGCAAAACACAACCATAGAAAATAATATTAATGATAAAAGATTAAGACATCACCACGTAGTATGTTGTTACACTTGACAAAGACATCGGTACACGTGTTGAAAACTTGTGTTGTTAAGAACAACTAACTACATGGTGATGTCTTAATTTTTTATCATCAGTATGGAACCCACATTTAAAGAGAGTTTCAAACATTTCTTGAAAACAAAATTGTTCAAGCCTTGTCCAGTAGATTCAACATGTGTAATAAAGGAGAAGAAAACAAAAAAATTACTTTATGGTTCAAAACGAGCGCGCTTGTTTTTCCTTTCCAACGGTACCAAACACATATTTTGCGATTTTTTTATGGGACATGATGCAGTTTATAAAATACTGTATTATATACACAAAACAAATTTGGTCGACTTTCAAAATCTCCCATTTAAACCCAGGTTAATTTCACTCTCTTCAAAGTATTCCTATGTCCAGCAAATTGCTTTCAGTTTCACAAAACTTATATTGAATTACAAAAGAAGCTTTGAGGAAAATGTGACTAGCAAAAAAATGGTCTGCGTGCCATATTGGTAAATTACGAAGGCCTTGAAGAGCATGAATTTAACCTAGTCTTAAATGGGAGATTTTGAAAGTTGACCAATTTGTTTTTCTTATTGTGGAATTGTATTAACTTCACTGTTACTAGGAGTAAAAAAATAAAAATATGTGTTTGGTATCTTTGGAAAGGAAAAGTTAGTGCACTTCTTCTGAACCCTAAAGTGATTTTTTGTTATCCCCCCCTTTAAACTGGATATCAGAGCTGCATGTTACTACATCATCTTTTTTTTATTTCAGTCTATACATATATATCTTCTTATAAATCTTATTGCCAGGTGGCAACAGAATGCCTGAGTTTTCTGACTTTCAAAAAGCTTTATTTCCCCTCTATAAAAGCCTGGTATCTCAACCATATTAGTATAAGCAGGGACTGATCCAGGGGAAAATTTGGGCATACCGTTTCGGTTCAAAATGTTCCAACAATAAGACAAAAACAACATCTCTGGCCCAAAATTCAACATTAAATGCTATTTTTATATTAAAATCTGTTGGTTTTAAGAATTTGGGCGGATTTTATTGCTTGTGAGTTTGGGCGCCCATACCTGTATACAGGTATCAAAATGTCTCTGGATCAGTCTATGATAAGAAATACAGAGTACAGAGACTATGAGGTTCCCATAAGACTGGAGGAAATCAATTCAGTCTGATATCCAGGGTTCTTCAGGGGATTCCCCATCCCAGATTTCACCAAATACTCTCAAAGTTTATACCTTATTGTTAATGTTAACTAGAAATAACAATCCTGCATATGTTTTAGTTTCAGCTTAATGAAACATTTCTATTCACATTATAATTTTGTGGAACTGAAAATGTCAGATAATTTTATAATTAACTGGGTTATACCCAAGCCTATGGTTTTGAGGCTTTATATTCTCTCCACTTAACATTGAATGAAGGCTGCTTGCAGCTAATAGGCTCAGACCAGGAAGGCATGTGCATTTGAATAGAACCTAAAGAACTAACAACTTGTTTTTGCAGGAAATACCTCTTGGTTTTTTTTCTGTTTTGATATGAGATCAAGGCTTAACTATCTACTGAGTGTTCAGACAATACAGAATCAGTAGTGAAAACTGGTACAGACAGCTGTTAGCATTTCAGAGTGCATTATCACATTACTAGAGGAGTAAACTACTGTACACTTTCCTACACACATTTGTTTTGTAATTGTAGAGAAAACTAGAAGTAAGACATCCTCCATTATGAAGGCAAATGAATCTGCTATTATACGTGTTGTTGAGAGAATCACTGAAGGGTTAAGGAACTATGCTGTAAGTGGTGATATCTGTACACTGTTGATGGTACATAGACACCTCGCCTTGATGACTGACGTCAACGGAGACCTGTAAGTACAACTTTTTTTTTTTTTTTTTACAAAAGGTCATTATAATGATATGTTTGTAGTGACCCCTCCCCACCCACCTGCACAGTGAAACGGTTGACCCAAGTTGTTTTTTTACTAAGAGCTGCATTATGTGACCTACTTGCATATCCAAACCTTATTTTAGGTCAAAATGTAGAAGTATTCAAAAGTGTGTCATCATTTTGAACTCCAATAGACAGTCCTGCAGACTTCAGCTACCATGGTAACATTCCATAGTAATTACTATGGCTACCTACAAGTACCATAGCAACATGTACATATACCCATTGAGTAAGGTGATAAACAAACTACATTGTACATGTATATGGATAACTCTTATAACATTTTTTTTAATAACTGAATATGGCATAGATAATAAATTGATGTTTACCATAAAATCTGTAATAAATTCTAACTGGGGTTAATAAATAAGTTTTATTAATCCCAGATTCTAAATATTGTAATCTTGGACCTAATTTTTTGGTGCAAAAGATTTGATTATGTAAACTTTTCAACTGCCTTTTTAATGCCAGTTTTAATAGCAGATCTTTAAAAGAAAATAATTTTTTGTGTACATCATTTTTTATTTTCGTGATGAATAATGTCTCTTTAGCTAACTTGTAACTGTCAGAAATCTGTAAAAAAAATAACCTAATATGAAAATATTTCAAATTGAAAATTGTTGATGGAAGTTTCCATCGGTCAATACCGCTTGCATTGTGAGCCATACATGTATTTAGTAAACAGCTATTTCTAATTTGGTCTCAAATCTATTTTTAACTTCCTAGTCATGCGGATTTTCTAAGGGGGTTCCCCTTTTCTACCAGCCTATATCAGACCCTGGGAATTTCAGCCTGGTTGCATCTTAATCCCAACCTATATAAGCTCCCTTATCAATGTGTTGTTAGAGATTAAACAGTTCTTTCAAGTCTTTTTACATTTTCAAAACACACGGGCACAGGGAAAATCTTCTTGTCTAAAATTACCATGCAGACAAGTTTCTTCTTGTGTTAAAAAGGGGCTTAGCATTTTAGATCTTTATACCCAATCATAAGCTGTTATAATAAATCAAAACCCATGATATTTCATTAGGTTGACGACAGGCAGGAGTTTTTTAATATGTGAGAGATCTTCATTCTAACCAGCACCAAAGAGTTTTCTGTGCAAGTTCTTATGTTCATAATGCACAGATCTAATTCTATATTTACAAGAGTTGTATTAGCTTTACATGGACATCTGAGATATAATATAGCTGCTCTGAAAGCATTCATCACACAGGTTTTTGCATTTAGTGATGATTAGTTTGAGTACCTTATACGCATTTTGAGAGCCACTTCTTGGCATATAGCTAGGTTTTGTTTCAACATAATGTTTTTTTAAAACATATTATATAGTCAGTTTACAGTTACAATTCACCGTAAGGTGCCCAGACGAAACTTGGCATTTTATCCTTTAATTTAGTCTCCAATTCATTTTGGAAGGACAGAAATTATTCCATAAAATTTATGTTTGAGTTTTTCTGTGGCAGAAAAAACAAAGTGCTAGCACAACGAAAACCAACGAGTTAAGGCATTAAAAAAGTCCTGTTTGTGACCTAAATCACCCAAATAACGAACCAATATTAATTGCAGTCTGTTATTACTTTTATCACTATGTTTCTGTGATTTCTGACAAGGAGAGTAGCTGTTATCAAAAGCTTACTTTCGATACCACCAATTGAGTATTCTAGTCACCTGAAATTGAATATTTCCATGCTAAATTAACTGTAATTCAGTTTTTTTTCGGGTTTTCCGTCCGTCCGTCTTTCCATCCTTGTCCGTACAATAATTCATGAATGATTCATCCGATCAACTTCAAACTTGACGTGTGCCTTGACATTGGTGAGAGGATGGATGGGATTGATTTTCAGCAATATGCGCAGTCTAATATGGTTGCTATCGGCCACATTAGATTATCACCATGATTTTCTTGTCCGGGCAATAACTCATGAATGATTCATCCGATCAACTTCAAACTTGGGTTGTGCCTTGACATTATTGAGAGGACGGTTGGGATTGATTTTCAGCAATGTGCGCAATCAATTATCAAACCTGGGGTGTGTCTTGACATTGAGGAAAGGGCGATTGGGATCAATTTTCAGCCATGTGCCCAATACAATATGGCTGCCATGAAGCATATTAGATTATGAGCATATTAGATTATGACATTGAACAGTACTCAGCGCTACAGATAAGGGGCGTATCGGCGTATTTTACGCCTTTAAAATGACCCGTTACATCCAAGTAATAAAACTGAGGCGTACACATTAAGCCGTGAAATTTTTGAAACAGATGATGTAGCAACACCAGGCCATCACCATTGTAATGCTAAAAATATCAAGTAAATATCAAGAATATCATACAACAATATTGTTTCATTTCTTCTTTATGTCACCTCTCAAACCACACTGTCGGTTCTAATACCCTTGTCAATCAGTTCCCCTCCTTCACGGAGCCATCTCCAGTGATTGTGTGCAATCACTAAATCTCTAGTTTATGGAGTGAATTGAGTTTTTATGGTCATTTTGAGCTCAAAACTTGACTTCCGTGAAACCCTGTAAGTAGTACCAGTTGTCGTATATGTTTTTGTTTCGTTATGTTTCAGTCCTCTCCATTTGGCCATTATCAATAACCAAGAAGTCGTCGTTCAACAGCTGTTAACTGTCATGTCTACATTACCAGATAAAGAAAGGAAAGTCAATGCCTATAACTCTCTTCATCAGGTAAGACCTTGCCCATAGGTTCGCTGTAAGAAATGTTTGAAACTCTCTTTAAACTTGGGTTCCATACTAATGATAAAATAATAAATTAGCAATGATAATTACTAAGGTAATACCTTTATAGCATTCATTTCCCTGCATGTATTTTAATGAAACTCTACCATATTTCTTCTAAAGATTCAGGCACTTTTTTCCTCATAAGGATTCGACCATTAGAACAGAAATATGCTAAATATGATCAGACAAATTGGCCCATTGGATGGAATGTAAGGCATTACAACCCACCAAGCAGTGTGTGAAAATGGTTATCCTTAAACACAACTCCATGTCTCTATTTTTTGTCTGACTCCATGAAAAATTTCAGTCGAATCTTTACAATAAATATGCTATGAATTGAAATCTTCAGAACAGTGCATTGTACACAGGAAGCGAAATTTAAGCAGTTATACTCAGCTACAATTAAAATATAAGTAACTTGCCGCAGCTGAACTCCTCACATGTTAAATTTTGGCTTGGTATAATCAAATAACCTTGAGTGACATAAACCTGCAGACTAAATGAACTGGAATTTCAATTGTTTATGCCATCACTCCTAGCAGATTCATTCCTTAAAACAATAAAAGTGAACTATCTGTGCTTTGGAGATAAACTTTGTGTAAATATTTTATTTGTGAAAATAACCATAGAGACAAATTTCTTATTGTGTTAAAAATGGTGTATGACATTTCATTTCATTTATTAACCACTCATAATTACACAAGGATTTATGTACAATCAATATAGAATGTGGCAGGCATAAAGCTCTAATGGCTTGTTCTATCCCCCCAAAAAACACACTTTAAAGATTTCCTTCCGTTAAAAGCTACACTTCAGGTTGTTCTGAACGAAAAAAAAATTAAAAATAATTGCCTTTCAACTTTTCATGTACCTGATTTACATCATGATAACTTTCTATATCTATAATGGTTAGGTCCTTCATAGTGTTGTTGTTGTTACAGACTCCACTTCATTTGGCCGTGTTAACTCAACAAACATCAGTAATAGATCTCCTTCTCAAGTATGGTGCAAATCCAGCATTAGTTGATCGCTATGGCAACACACCAGCTCACCTAGCAACCAAAGCCGGCGATTTCCACTGCATCACTGCTCTGACAAAATATTTACGCCCGGGAGTTACACAAGAAAAACCTTTTCCTGAATTGGATATTTTTAATTACGAAGGTTAGATATTGTTTTGCATGTAATCAGATTGTGGTGGAAAATGTATTGGTCTGTGAGTCTTTCTACAAGTCTATGTTGTGTGGATAGTCAATCCAAACGACCCTTCTAAAATGGTTTTCATCCCCCCACCCCCTTCCCTTGTACCTCTATCCGAGCAATGGGCACGTTTCAACCAATCCACCTATTGGCAGGGTTTACTCTGCCTGGTTTCCTCTACTGATGGACTGTGGTGTAAAAGATCAACGCTATCAGTTCATTAAGCTATTTACCTATGGGTGATGATTTCCAGGTACCAATGAATGTTTCCTACAGGCATATATTACCTAGAAAAAACTGGCCATGATATTCAAATAATCAGCAAGTTGCATAGAGACTCAGAAAGAAACTCTTTTCTGGACTGGGGGCCTCCGTGGCTCAGTTGATAGAGTGTTGGACGCTCAATCCGAACAGCCTTCCACCAATGGGTCAAGGGTTCAAATCCCACTCAGTCCCCAAAAAAATTGGAAAATTTTCTGACTGGGTTTTCACTCAAACGACCTATGTGGGATGGTTGCCAGTTACCACTGGAAGGTCGTGAGTTTCCTTTGGGCATAGAGCCCGGTTTCCTCCCAAAATAAAACTGCCAAGGCTGCCATATAAGTGAAATAATCTTGAGCGCGGCGTTAAACAATCAGTCAATCAATCAATCTTTTCTGGACTGAACCGGATTGGTTGCTGCTATATTTAAGTGAGTCACTGACACTCACTGTAAGTCTTATTGATGCATCATGTTTTTTCTTTGCCAGAATGTCTCGGTGTACAGTTGACAATTGGGGCTGCTTTACACCATAGAGACTATATAAGGTGGCTGGTCATGCCCTGAAGCTGACATGATGGAGTGTCATCTATACTAAAGAAAACTGAAGCAATATGTGTACCTGGTCATTCCAGCCCTTAATACCCTATTATACAAGTGTTATTTTGTGACATCAAATCCACTGATCCTCAGACCCTATGCAAGTGTTATTGCTGTGACATCAAAGCCGCTGATTTCAAATGTTATTATCAATAAGAATTTAATTGGTCATTTAATGCATGAAGATTATATTGGTACAATGTATTACCGTGTATATGTGACTGGTATTACCGTGTATATGTGACTGATATTATCATGCATACATGTATGTGCCTTATTACCATGTATTTGTCATTGGTGTTTTTTTTTTCGACAAAGAGGTTAATTTCCTGTGCCAATGATACTGGTAGTAGTTAATTTGGGCACCTTGTTCAAAGATAATTGTTTCCAGAAGATGAACTTGGATACCATCTGAAAGGAAAATTGCTTCAAGAAGGTCAATTTGGACACCTTGTTCAAAGATAATTTTTCAAGAAGGTGATTTGGACACCATCTGAAAGGAAAATTTCTTCTTGAAAGTCAATTTGGACACCCTTTTAAAGGAAATTTGCACAAAAAGGTCAATTTGGAACCCTCTTCAAGGAGCATAAAGATCAACTTGGAGGCCCTCTTTAAGGGAAATAGTTTTATTAAAGTTAATTTGGACACCTCGCTCGAAGATAATTGTTTCCACGCTCAAAGATAATTGTTTCCAGAAGGTGAATTTGGATGCCCTCTGAAAGGAAAATTTCTTCTAGGAAGTCAATTTGGACACCCTGTGCCAGGAAAATTGTTTCGAGAAGGTGAATTTGGACCCCATCTGACAGGAAAATCGCTTCCATGAAGTCAATTTGGACACCCTGTGCCAGGAAAATTGTTTCAATGAAGGTCAATTTGGACAACCAATTTAAATAAAAAAATTTAAATTAACGGTCTTGGAAAAATGTTAATCACTTTCATTGTTTATTTTGCAGGTGTAACACCCATTCACTTGGCAGTGCTTTCAGGAGATTTGAACACGTTGATGACTGTCTGTACAAGGAAAGCGTTTGTTGATCCACAAGATGGGAAGAGTGGACGAACACCTTTACACTATGCTGTGGAAGCCGATGACTTATCACTTACTGGATATTTACTACTGGAAGTATGTATTCTCCAATACAGGAGCCTGTTTCACAAAGCGGCGTAGATGTATTTTTAGCGTAACTTTCATACTAACGTATCTCTACAGTATGGTTTGCTATGGCAGTTACGTAAAAAAAATTACGCTACGCCGTTTTGTGAAACAGGCTCCTGATTGGTTCTATCACAATTTCAGGTTCTGTTGTTGTTGTCTTTAATATATGCAAAATGTGCAAAAGGTTTTATGACTGATATTATTCTGGGGTGACATAAAATAGGCTTTAACCAGAATCTATCCAAAGGTCTTCCCTAGAGTATTGGATAGAGTGAGAAGTCCTTCACATAGAGACTATGAAAATCTCCATGACCACATTCCGTGTTTTACCTTGGCGAACTACTCCACTCCAACCCGTAAAACGAACAGCGCTCTCTGGTGGGAATGGGAGAGTCGGCCAATCAGCACTAGTTATACAAAAGATCAAGGTTGGATACAGCTGCCATTTTGTTATTTCTCAGCTAGTGTAAGTGTCCAGGCTTTTGATTAGCTTCGAGAAGTTTTACTCGCATCCAATCAAATCACACTGTTCGATTTACGAGTTTGAGTGGAGTAGTTTGCAAAGGTAAAACACGGAATGGGATCTTTGAGGTTTTAACTTGGCTGGTGAAGATGCATAGAGACATGCCTTCCATCATTTGGTCAGTAAATGGGTTTTCACTTGATTGTACAATGTCAAGTTCTAGTGAAAGATTGAAGTTTTTCTCGAGGCACTAAGCTGGATTTTCTCCTCTATAATACTGCTTATTATAAGAGAAAAAATCTGTTCTTGAAATATTTAAGAAATCACGCTTTATTATTAGCCATGCTGTAACTTAACTAACTCATTTGCCACAAGCCCAGGGCCCACTTTTACAAAGCCATCTTCGTGGCTAAGGATAAAAAGGGAAATGACTTAAGAGGGAACTCTCTTGAAGTGGAGGAGGGAAACTCCTTAGATAGCGATGTTTCCCAGCAAATCACAAGGTTTTGTAAGAATATAAGAATAAAACAAGTTTTTCTTTTAGTTATTTTCTAAACCTAGGACTGGTTGAATTATAAGACAGCTACATGTATCAACTTTCTTGGGATAAAGCCTGTTGTGAGTTTAGTAGATTGCACAAGAACTCCACAAAGGGGGGTAAATCATGCGGGCAAATATTGTAAAAGAGTCAAATGTTAATTTTGAATGTCATATTGAATCAGAAGAGATCCCAATAAAATTTTAGAGGCCTTTTCGCTATTTCATCCCAAAATAATAATTCTTCTGTTTATAAAACCGAACAACTTGGGGATGTTAAGTTTGGCTTTGAGGCACACTTAAAAAATTCTCTTAAAGTTAAAGGCACACTTGCCGCGAAAATCAGGAATATTGTTTACATTAAAAAAGAAAGACCGTATTCTGTATTTTTCCCAGACAAAATAAGTTAGGAACTTTCTATTTTTACCAAAATTTAAAAGTTTGGACGTCACTTTGTATTTTTAATTTGAATTTGAAAATTTGAATTGTTACGTACCCGGAACGTAAACAAACCGATCTGCCCCCTATTGGCGATTTTATGCTTCAGTTGAGTGAGTGAACTAACGGCACAGTGTAATTTTACGTAGGCCTATTTATCTGAGAAATACAGACTGACGATCCGTTAACAGCGACTGGAAAAGCCTGCTGATAATTATTTGAATGTAAACCACAGATACAAAGGCCTGAAAGGAGGGTAAGCCAACACGAAAGTTGACCCACACTGATCGTTGTTGTTGTAATCAGGCTTCGATTCTTCGTTTGTTTTTCACCCCATTTTTACAGTCTAAAGCTAACTAGACATGTTTCATGTGTCCTATGTTTAAGTTTAGTGGTATTAGTCGTAGTAAGCTCATGTAAATTGGTTTTCTTAGCAAATTTAAACAGGCTACGGCGGCAAGTGTGCTTTTAAGGGGACGTTAGGCTAAGATGTTTTTTGTAAAAAAAAGGGATCTTTGTCTTGAGATATTTTTGATGGGAAAATGAAGATCATCTTGGCTTAAGGAGGCTTCATGAAAGTGGATCCAGTATACC
Organism: Lepidochitona cinerea; assembly: GCA_963971465.1. Classification (NCBI taxonomy): domain Eukaryota; kingdom Metazoa; phylum Mollusca; class Polyplacophora; order Chitonida; family Tonicellidae; genus Lepidochitona; species Lepidochitona cinerea. The sequence continues at coordinate 47,914,445 of OZ020551.1, read as the reverse complement.
ATGTAAACATTCTACAAAAACATTCTAAAACACAACTGTATTTGATGCTATCAGTATACGATTGTTTCATTTGTCCTGTAGGCTGGAGCTGAACCCAATTCAACCACATTTGACAACAATACACCATTACACATAGCCTGTGGAAGAGGACTTGTGGGAATGGTTGCACTTTTAATGAATTCTGGAGCAGACCCTAACATGGAGAATGATGAAAACCCCTCTGATGTGGAGAGTGAAGATGAGAATGAAGATGAGCAGAGTGATAAGAAACAGACGATGCCAAGCAGAGGAATAAGACCTGGAGATTTAGTGAAAAATAACACAAAGGTTTGTACAAAAAAGGACCATCAGCAAGTCGGTGAGGCAGCACCTAAAAGAGCGGTGGAAATCCGCCCTGCAACAAGGAGACAACGTCTTCATATAACTGAAATACTGTTGAGCAGGACGTAAAACCCAAATCACTCACTCACTCTGGCTTACCAACTTTATCCAGTAAGTTGATCCTTGATTCTCCCCACCCCACCCACCCCCAAAAAAGAGTAAACAAAGTAAGTTAAATGTGGCCCTCTTTTCAGTTGTCTGATAAAGTGATACGATGTTTTTGTTAGGGTTTTTTATGATCTTTCAGAAAAGTCTACCTGAGTTTAAAAAATATTTTGTTTGATGAACAGGGAATTGTCTATGTTAACATCTATGCATAGTAAATATACATATACCCTGTTACAAATAGGACATCAAGGAAAATATAATTGTAAAAGATATCATACATATAGTGTAAGTTATATACTGACCAAGGCTAAGCTCCTGTCACTCGTCAACCTAATGAAATATCATAGGTTTGGTTTGTTACAACAATTTATGGGGTATAAAGGTCTAAATGATATATAAGCTTGTCTCCATGGTTATTTTAGACAAGAAGATTTTCCCTGTGCCCGTGTGTTTTAGTGATCATAAATATACTGTAAGATCTCCTCTGGTTCAAGCACTTAAAACAAATTGTGGTTCTGAAAACATTTCCAAACTTTGATCTCCGTCAATTTAAGATCCAGTATCTTATTTTCATTACTTTGCTTATTTAGATTCTACGTATTTTGAAAGGAGAACAATATGGAAGTTTACAGGATTTAAAAAATCCACCATCACCCAGCTATATTTCAAATCTGAAATCTATCTCTGAAAGTGGATTTGACAGTGTTTTCGGTAAGTATTTTACCAAGTGGTTTGAAGTTCTAACAGAAGTGCTAGTATTCTGATTTCTTTGATGTGATCCTGTAGATTTAATATGAATACTTTTGATAGATTGATTGTTTGGTATTTTACGCCGCATTCAAGATTATTTCACTTACATGGCGGGAAAACCCAGTCAGAAAATTGTCCAATTTTGGGGGGACTGAGTGGGATTCGAACCCACAACCCATTGGTGGAAGGCTGTTCGGATTGAGCGTCCAACGCTCTACCTACTGAGCCACGGTATTCGGAAGCCTTTACAATGAAAACTATGGACCTATCACACCACTTAAACTTTTACCAAACATTCATTTAATAATTCTGATTGTCAGACTGCAAAAGCAGATATCAATGTGTGTGTTCAATACCAATTTGTAACGTCATCTATCCAATATTTTCCTATATTTAAATGTCTTTTTCTAGGTGAACTTTGGCCTCTTGATCATACAACCAGGGTGAAACTATCCAAACTGTTAGACCCAGAATGTAAAGGATCAGATTGGGAAGACCTGGCAGATGCTCTCTATGTAGACAATGATGTGAAATCTGTATTGAAACAGGCTGCAAGTCCTACCAGGGCTGTATTAGAACATTATGAGGTCAGTATTGTATACTTATTATACCTCATTAATATTCATTAGGCTTTACTCCCATTCTATTGGTCAATGCTTTCCACGTGACGGGTCAATATTTTTCGATGTATATTGTTTACTTATTAACTTGCATCAGAGTCAGTACCAATGAACTATATGCATGGAATGGTCACGTCACATTGGTTAACTTGAATCTGGCGTGCTAAAATCGCCGTCATAACGATGGGATGTTGTCTCTCGTAACGCAAATAACGTTTTTCTACAAATTTATGAAATCAGGAATGAACGGTCCAAATGGACGTCACAAGAGTGATTTGTCATCGTGTTATGCCGTTAATAAAGGAGTCGTTGTGTCAGGGCTAGTGACGTCGTTGTCTTTCGCTTCCTATGTAACGTCAGATCAGTAGTGCCATCTCATAATAATGGCGACACTCACTACAACTTAAATGTCACGTGATCTCCATTCCACGCATATAGTTCATTGGTCAGTACGGGTATCCAATCAGTTATCTTACACTTTTGCCGGGTTTTCACTGCTAAAATTTACATCAGTGTTTGCATTGACAAGAAATTCCACAGAAGTTAAGCTGGGCTCAGCCTACTTTTGTCAAAATACTTTAATTGTTCCCAAGACTCTGAAATGAAGTTTTAGGGACAGGACCTTCACCCGCTCGTCTGCATGTTTTTGTAAAGTGACGGGGACCACTTATCGTACATCCAACGTTAAAGCTGTTGTGACACGGCCGAAAGCGACTATTCTTGAGTCGGCTGACAAATGTAACAAATAAAGTTTTATTTATATTTGGGGGTTGAAATTTTGCAAGAACATGCCTCGATAAGTAAGCCGCCTGTAATCGGCGGGAAAATGTGATCACTTGGGTAAAACACGTTGGGTGTACGATAATTGGTTCTGTACGATAACTGATCGGATACCCATACCATTAATCACTGACCTGAGGGCAGACACATGGCCGCAGGTCTGGGATTTAATTGTATTGACTCTGATGGAAGTTAGTGTTTTATTTTACCGTTTTCTTTATATTGGAATTTCTTTTCTTTTGTTGTTGCAATCTCAATTTTTTATCACTTCCTGCAAAATTGATTCTGATAAATTTGTGAAGACATCACTTTGATTATGTACTTTACTGGTGATAAGATAATATACAACCCTATGTTTAATTTTAGTGGTTTTGTCGTAGTAATCTCATGTAATTTGGTTTTCTTAACAAATGTTCAACAGGCTACGGCAGCAAGTGGGCCTTTAACATGAAACATCCAATTATCTGTCATTCTCCTACCTCTATATTAATATATGATCTATATTTTAAACAGAAATCATTTGGAACTATTGAGAAATTAGAAGAAGCTTTACAACTGATTAACAGACATGATGCTGTTCAGATAGTGAAGAGTTGTCTGAGTAAATATGAAAGTCAATTTCTATTTAATAACCCATCAAAACATAGTAAGTTTTGTTATTTTATTCTTTGTCTCAATATCAAATTGCTGACATTCTCAGTCCAGACATTTTAATAGAAAATATTAAAGATTACAACTACGTTCCAATGAGCAAATTTAGTGAAGGTAAAAGAGTTTTTTTTTTTGACTAGGTAAAATTTATTTTGGTGACTATATTTAAGTGGCATGAGCTGCCAAAAGGTTGATATTTTAAAAAGTATCTTTATACTTGGCCAAATGTTCGTAAATTACGCATTTTGTTAAACCCAAACAGCAATGTCAAACTTAGAAATGTTTCTAGCTTTATTGAAAAGGCGTTGGTTCTCAGGAATGAGATGAGTCGTAATAATATTACGTAATATCAGAATAACATTCTGATAAAATGCTATGTTTTACAGATACTTTTCTTTTTTTGTAAAATGTATAACCCACTGATGATTAATGTTATCTTATTATGCATATCTGTAAATTTATTTTGAGGAGAGAGGCCAATAGGCCTGTTCCTGCAATAAAGTCTATATATATAAAGAAATTTTGACATAAATACAGAATGTTGAAATTATCGGCTTTTTTTCTCAAGACGTATAATTCAGAAGCTTTTTAATACTTCTAGTCGAGAGAATGTCTGATAAAGTATTGTTTTGAACTAACTTTGGCTTAGAATGAATGAATGAGTTATTTAAATTTTGTTTACTTTTTGAACACTATTCCGTTTCGTATACTGTATGCATTTTCCTCATTCCAACACCAATCATTTAGTTTTTCTATGGGCTTCAAAGCCTCTTACTGTTGTGACGATCAGAAATTATGAAAAAAGTGTGAATTTTGGCAGCTCATGCCACTTTAAATTTTACGTATTGCAAATTTTCATTTTAAATGGTATGTCCTGATTTTCTGTTTTCAGTTTCTCAGCTAATTCTGAACGTTTTTGATTTTTTTTTCAGAAACAATATCCAGTCAGTTTGATTCTGGCTACAGGGAATAAGTCTTTACTACTACTTTTTGAAAACAAAACCCTGGTGTTTCCGATCCCGAGTGAAAGAACACATATATATATTTGACCCAACTCAAGCAATTTTATGTGTGGAGTCTTTGGTAGAGTAGTGACTTCAGTCCGATGATAGACTATGAACTCTCCATTTATAATAGACAAACATGGACAAAACATATCTCAAAAACAGTGCAGAAAAATACAAAGAACATCTTTGTTTTCATTATGATATTGAGTCTGATTGGTCAAGTGAATAATATGACACCTTTTGCTGAAGTGCTTGTGTCCTGCATGAAGCTTGGCTGCCAGAGTTGAGGAGTGATGGGCGACAGAGGATGAAGAATAAGAGTCTGAAGCCTTCTTTTGCTGAAGTGCTTGTGTCCTGCATGAAGCCTGGCTGCCACAGTTGAGGAGTGCAGGCAGAAGGATAAAGAATATGAGTCTGAAGCCTTCTTTTGCTGAAGTGCTTGTGTCCTGCATGAAGCCTAGCTGCCAGAGTTGAGGAATGATGGACAGCAGAGGATGAAGAATACGAGTCTGAAGCCTTCTTTTGCTGAAGTGCTTGTGCATGCATGAAGCCTGGCTGCCAGAGTTGAGGAGTGATGGGCGGCAGAAGGATGAAGAATACAAGTCTGAAGCCTTCTTTTGCTGAAGTGTTTGTGTCCTGCATGAAGCCTGGCTGCCAGAGTTGAGGAGTGATGGGCGGCAGAGGATGAAGAATACAAGTCTGAAGCCATCTTTTGCTGAAGTGCTTTTCAGGCATGAAGCCTAGCTGCCAGAGTTGAGGAGTGCAGGCAGAAGGATAAAGAATAAGAGTCTGAAGCCGTGGAACATAAATCAGTGTTAAAACTATAGTAACTTGGGCCCTAGACGCAGCTGTTCCAATGTGCAAATTTACGCTAGCTTAGTAAGACAGGCCCCTGGACGTCATTTGGGGGGAAGTAGCTGACTCAGTAACGTTTTTCTCGATTGATTCTTTACCCTTTTCTGGGCATGCTAATGACATAACTAGATATTTTATGAATATATCACAATTTGTATGTATGTATATATGTCACCAAATATATATTTACCCTGTATACAATCCTTTTAAACAAAGGATATCAGATATGCAGCCAATTACTCCCAACACCCCGCATCCTTGTCTTACAGAAATTATTAAATACTATTTTGAATGGGTATGTATTTATTCACATAAAATTTATACTGACCTTTCAAATTCTAACTCCAATTCACATTTTAACGTTCTGATTGAATCATTGTTTGGTTTTTACGCCGCGCTCAAGATTATTTTACTTATATGGCGGCGTTGCCAGTTTTATTGTGGGAGGAAACCGGGCTCTATGCTCTAACGTTCTGAACTACCACTTTTTGTAGCCACGCATACGTTGGAAGAAGTCACCTTTAATTACAAAATGGCCACCATGTTTTCATGTGAATATGTGTCAGTCAGATATGTTAGTATTACAATAATTTATATAACTACAGAAATGTATAACTACAGAATAGACCATGTTAGCCCAATGGGACATACCAAAACAGAAGAATTGTGTATAAAACAAAAGAAACGCAACTGAAGTCATAGTTGAACTTGAATGATATTCTATATTTCAGCAGATCTACGCAGTCATCATCAGGAAGATAATACAAGAAAGAAAACAACAGAAAACAACTCACACAATGGGAGCCTGACTTCAGTTGTTTGTAAAAATATTCTTATAATCTGGCTGATAGTAATATTTTACATCCTGTTCACTGTATTATGTAACCCATGTGTTATGTAACCCATGTGTTGTGTAACCCATGTACCGCTATATGTCTAGGTCCGGTTGCACAAATGTGTATTAAGCTTAAGTCTGACTTAACTATGCGACGTCACAATCAAATTCCTTTGTGACGCGACGTATTTAAGTCTGACTTAAGCTTAATACACCTTTGTGCAACCGGCCCCTGTGGTTTTCTTTCTTGTATTATATGGCTGCATAGATCTGACGAAATATAGAAAATCGTTCAACTATAGCCCAATGGAATATAAAATCTAATTTCCCTGAAATTGTGAGCATGCATATGTTATTTATGTCAAAATGCTGCTGAGAATTCTTGTTGCTGCAGAAAGCTCTCAAATATTTGTGTTACCTGTCTAGGTCATCAGGTAAATCGGCAAGTCTTCTCGGTGAGGCAGCACTTAAAAGAGTGGTGGAAATCCGATCTGCAACAAGGAGACAACGTCTTCATATAACTGAAATACTGTTGAGCAGGACGATAGCCGAGAAATCTGGGCTCTGTCGAATTTTTTTCTCTCTCTCTGTGTTTGTCATAAGGCGACAAGACACATTGCCAGCCATATAATACCAGTCGCCGTAAGACCGATAATCCGGGCTAAGCAGGACGTAAAACCCAAATCACTCACTCATAAGGTAAATGCAAAGTATGACTGCAGCTAAGGACATGAATATCGGTTACAATACAGGAGTCAAAATGAAGCTGGATAGAAAGTCTACATTTGATGAAGTATCTTCCCATTTTAAACCAGTCGCGTTTTAATTGAACAATAAAGTTCTAATTTGTGCTCAAAATCCCAGATATCTCAATCAAGAATGTTAGCCCGCTTTTGTCCATTTGGATTTTTTGTGAGAACATTCATCAGACTGGGTTAGTATCCAATCGACTTTAGAGACTTGTTACCTCACATAAAACTTGACCCCCCCGCCCCTCTCCCCTCATAACACTGCTTATATATTGGCTGTAAAACAAAATAGAATGGTTTTTCTTTTAAATCTGATTTTTCAAATGTTATTGTTATCATTATTTAGCTTTGTAATATTTACATTTATTTTAAAACTAATTAAATCATAATTGTTATTGTGTATATTTTGAGCCAATTGAAAAACTTATAATGTTAACAATCGAACGTGTGCTTAATACTGGGCATTTTTGAAAGTATCTTTCAAAGAAATGAAACTCTGAAGATTGTATTATGTTAATAAATTTACCCACTGTGCTCATACATTCGTTTGGTTCTTGGTTCATGCCTCCAAGAATTTAATTATCAAAATGTTTTCAATTTTATGACTATTTCATTTTATCTCTGGTTTGAAAAGGATTCCGTTGTCCCCCCCCCCCCCCCCCCCCCCCCCGAAAAAATCCAGTCATCCAGCGCTAGTCGGATTGTAAAAAACGTCACACCATCACTGAACCTCAATCATAAGTTGTAATAAACTAAACCCATGATATTTCATTAGGTTGAAGAAAGAGAGAAGTTTCAACGGCTTTAGTTAGTAGAATTTTCTGGAATACTTTGTAATATATTGACAAAGTTGTACGATCTTCATCTATCTATGAGAATGAGGAAAAAAGTGAAAATATGTAATTTGGTTCCTGGGTAGAAGAGTTTAACGGTGACTAATAGATCTTTCAAACTTTCTGGAGCTGCCAAAATTAGGATTAAAAACCTGAATAACATCAGGTGGATTGATATCAACGCAAAGCTCTTGTTTTTTTTTTCACTTAAAAAAGCGGCCAATAGTTAGTCAATTCTGTATGCACGAAATTTTCCCTTTATTTGGCAGCTCCCGTTTCTTTTTATCCCCAGCATATATCCACGTCTATCGTGTGACGTCTGGATTGTTGTATTTTTCTCATATAGCTTTTAAAATGTTAGGCTGCCCAAGCTGGCATCAATGTGATACTTCCTGTCATTATGTACGGTTTGTTAATATAGCTTTAAAAATAGGGACTATTTAATTGCCAATAAATACATTTAAAAAAAAAAGGTCGTGTACAGGCGTACAAGGAATATCTTAGCCACATCTAGAGGAGATCGCCTTGCACGTCTGAAGGAGAATTTGGCAGAATATGATTGGTATCTTGTGTTTCAGCGAGGGTGTTACGGTCCCGCTTTGAATCGAGCTTGCGTTCTATAGTCATTTCTCGGACCAAAAACATTTTTTCGAGGTATTGTGGGGGACTTGGTGGCTCAGTCGGTTAATTTGTGTTAGTCCAAATCCCACTCAAATCGCCGTATGTGGGAGAGTTGCCTATAGTATAAACACTTAAAGGGGCATGAGCTGCCAAAATGTTGATATTTTGACGTAAACACAGAATGTTGAAATTATCGGCTATTTTTCTCAAAACGTATAATTCAGAAGCTTTTTAGTGCTTCTAGTCTCGAGAATGTACGATAAAGTATTGTTTTGAACTAACTTTGGCTTAGAATGAATGAATGGTCGTCCCGGTTATTTAAATTTTGCTACTTTTCGAACACGTTTTCGGTTCGTACCGGGCACCTACTGTATGGATTTTCCTCATTCCAACGCCAATCATTTAGTTTTTCGATGGCCTTCAAAGCCTCTTACTGTCGTGACGATCAGAAAGTATGAAAAAAGTGGGAATTTCGGCAGCTCATGCCCCTTTAATGGGGGCAATTTTTTTCTGCTTTTGCCCACTTATTATATGTGAGTTTTTTTAACCAGGCTTTTAAAGCTCTCCTCTCTAGGAAGTATTCTATTAGATTACTCCGAAGGATCCAATCTAACACAGTAAGACACATCATGTTCCCCCTTCAGCCCCCGATACGCTTACCTCCCCTTCACGAGTGTACCATTACTGCCCAACATTTCTCTCAGGTACATCAACGAAATGCCTGAAGACGCGATGCAAACTCGATATATACGTACCAGATCGCGGAACCTTTTTCGGAGAACAATCTCGCGACAAATATCAAATGGCAGAGAATCTTAATTGCGACTCCACTAATATCGTGTATGTTATCACCTGCAAAAAATGTCGCAAACAGTACGTCGGAGAAACTCAGAATTCTCTACGACAAAGCGCAGCCAACCATTTATCTAGTATTAGACTTAAACATGATGTACCCGTGGCACAGCATTTCAATACTCATTCGATCAAGGACCATTTTGAAATCATTTTCACTGTCTTTTCCCATGACCCTATAATATATAGCCTGACGATATTCTTACCATAGCTTAAGATGCGTAAGCATTGTCAATGTAATACGAAGTGTTTCAGAAAATTCTACTGACTAAGGCCAAGCTCCAGTCAGTCGTCGACCTAATGAAATATCATAGGTTTACTTTATTACAACAATTTATGATGGGGTGTAAAGGTCTAGATGATATACACCTTTTTAACTTTTTAAACTTGTCTCCGTGGTTATTTTAGACAAGAAGATTTTCCCTGTGCCGGTGTGTTTTAGTGTTCATAAATATGTGAGTTGTCAATCACGGTTTGCCAAAACGTTTATAATTTTTGGTAAATACATTTTAGAAATTTTCTAGTGCTATACCAGTCTCGAAAATGTATGTTAATGATGAATCAAGTGCTTTGAACTATAATGCTTATGTCATAAGCTTACATGTATATGGATCACAGATTGCACGCGCGTGGATTCCTTATTCCAACTTCATTCGTGTAGTTTTTAAAGACACCCTTGCATAGCCCGGACAATCACGATTTATGAAAATTTTACAATTGCGAACTTTGACAGCCCATGCATACCTCATGAATATCCAGTTTCGAGCAGATACCTTCATTAAAGTGGTATGAACTGCCAAATATAGGGGAAATTTCGGTGAAACAAAATTAGCTAATTGTAAGTCGTTTTATCAAAAAGTACAAAATATGAGCTTTCCGTTGATGCCAATCTTGCAGATGTGCGTTTAAGTAGCGCTAAGCCTATATAGTTTTTAAAAAATCCGAACTTTAAAGTGGCATGCACGGAGGCCTATTATTATTAGTGCCATGGTGGAATTTTGTCTTTTTCAGTGTTTTTCCGTTTTTAACAGCATTTTGCACAAGTTGAAACTTGTTTTTGAGAATAGAGATTCTGTAGGTGAGCCAAGCGAGTATCATAAGAATAATAAATAAGTAAAATGATTGACAGAGAAAGTTGAAAAACGCATGTAAACTGTTAAACAACAAGGAAAAATTTCCACCACGGAGAAAAGGTTCTAAAGGCGGAGAAAACTTTTTCACCGTGGTGGAAAGGTTCCGACCGTGATTGAATTTCAAATTATTTCCAGACGTCATGTGATTTATCACCGCGATGGAAACCTTTCCACCGCGGAGAAAAGGTTCTCACCGCGGGGAAGTGGTTTCCACCGCGCGGAGAAAACTTTTTTTGTAAACATTTCCACCGCGATGGACACATTTTCACTGCGGTTTAAATTCAAATTAATTCCAGACATCATGTGATTTATCACCGCAGTGGAAATGTCCTCACCGCGGTAAAAATGTTTCCACCACGGAGAAAACTTTTCTGCACGCCGTGAACCTTTTCTCCGCGGTGGAAACATTTCCATTGCGGTTGAAACGTTTTCACACTGCAAGGTTCCCACCGCAGTGGAAATGTTTACACCACTGAGAAAGGTTTTATCCGCGGTGGGCAACTTTTCTTCGCGGTGAGAGCCATTTCACCGCGGTGGAAATGTTTTCCTTTTGGTTTGACAGTTAACGTGCGTTTTTACTGAGGCCTATTACAATACAATAAGTTTATTGCGATCAGAGTAAATGTACAAAGATCAAGGGGAGATAATTCCCAAGGCACATATTAATTCAACAATTCGTAAATAATATAATATATAACTCTATATTTAGATAAATTATTATTATTTATGAGGAGATAAATAGTATTTTTGCAATTTTATATACAAATTTAAGTTATTCATATTTACAGAAACTACGAAAATCTATATATACATAGCATAGTATTAAATTTTCTAAATATATAACATTTCTAAGTAAGGGTTGATGACTTTGTCATCTCTTTTGATCTAAGTACCATCATTTTATTTTATGATCATTTTATTTCATCTAAGTACCATCATTTTATTAGTACCATGGGTGCCATGGAATTTGGACTTTCCAGTGTTTTTCCGTCTTTAACAGAATTTTGCAAAAGCGGAAACTTGGTTTTGAGACGAGAGATTCTGTGTCAAGCGTGTATCATCAGGATCATACGTAAAACGATTGGCAGAGAAAGTCGAAAAACGCATGTAAACTGTCAAATCACAAGGGAAACATTTCCCCCGCGATGGAAACATTTTCTCCGCGCGGTGCAAATATTCCACCACGGTGAGAACGTTTCCAGGATTCCAGTGATAAATCACATGATGCGGTATAAATATTTCCACAGCGGTGAAAACATTAAACCTCATCTGATTCGATATGCAAACGGACATGTATAATCAAACGCAAACATGGATTGTCCCTGTAATTTGTAATGTGCTTGATTTTCATCCGTAAACGTACGAATTCAAACAGCAAGCATACGCCGGCATATCTATACGCTGGCGTCACATGGGTGCATGTATATGCTAGAATATTTCAGCAAAGTAATTTTTACGAATATTTGATTCTTTCTGTGATATAGACTCTGATTGTTTTAATCGATCCGAAAGAACCCAGTTTATTTAGACCTAAGTTTTTGCTATGAACTATAGCTATTAGTATACATAGATGCTGCCAAATAGAGGTCTACAGGGAAAACTTCGTTGAAGTAGAATTAGCCAATTATTAGTCTTTAAAGACTAAACGACTCGAAAAGTACAAAATAATAACTTTCCCTGATACCAATCCTGCACAATGCATATTCACATGTGGTACCAAAAATGTCACCATTTTCAACAATTTTGATTGTCATGGCAATAAGAGACTTGAAAGGTCATAGAAAAACTAAATGAATTGATCGACTTTGAAAAAAGGAAAATCCATACAGTCTGGTGACCTATACGAACCGAAATAGTAAACGAAAATCTAAATAACCGGGACGATCATTCATTAATAATAGATAATAACACTTTTTATGGAAGATAATAATACTTTTTATGGAAGATAATAATACTTTTTATCAAAGACAATAACACTTTTTATGGAAGATAATAACACATTTTTATGGAAGATAAAAACACGTTTATGGAAGTATTCTCGTTATTTTTGGGATTACACTTTCTTGATAATATGGTGGAAATTCTTCTACCGATTTTTGGGGGACGCCCGAAACGGGAATCGAACCCGGGTCCCAAAGTATGCCACCTATCGCCATCACTAATTATTATGCCATACTCTGGACCCGGGTTCGATTCCCGTTTCGGGCGTCACCCTAAAATCGGTAGAAGAATTTCTACCATATTTTCAAGAAAGTGTAAGCCCAAAAATAACGAGAATACTGTTATATTCATTTTCTAAAAGACACTAACTAATTAAACTCACGTTTCGTAGGATCGCAGGCATATAGCATCATTGTAACATTTTAGTTCCATAAATATGTATACAGAAGTTAAATAGTCGATCAGTTGTTATTTCCATTCTTGATACGTGGTACCTTGAGGTTTCGAGTTTTTTTATGCATGGTAAAATGGAGGGGGAGGAGGGCATTTTTAACCACCCCCACCACCACCCACCCACCCTTTATTGATCAAGTTATTGATTCCCAATAAATTTAAAGTGGCATGAGCTGCCAAAATGTTGATATTTTGACCTTATAACAGATTGTTGAAATTATTTGCTATTTTTCTCAAGACGTATAATTCAGAAGTTTTTTAGTGCTTCTAGTTTCGAAAATGTATGATAAAGTATTGTTTTGAACTAACTTTGGCTTAGAATGAATGAATGGTCGTCCCGGTTATTTAAATTTTGTTTACTTTTCTAACACGTTTTCGGTTCGTACAGGCCACATACTGTATGGATTTTCCTTATTCCAACGCCAATCATTTAGTTTTTTGGTGGCCTTCAAAGCCTCTTACTGTCGTGACGATCAAAAATTATGAAAAAAGTGTGAATTTTGGCAGCTCATGCGACTTTAATTTTTTTTTAATATTACGTTTATTGCATGCGATTTTATTCTTAAACTGAATTGTGTTTATGACGCATTCAATTTCTAAATTATCGCCTTTTTTAAAAACAGTTCTTTAGGTTTCTGATAGGGCCTACATATAATTCCTAGAATTTTTTTCAAAGATTGACGTGGACCTATGAGTAAGAGTGGCATCAGCTGCCAAATATAGGGAAAATATCGTCGAAACAGAAACAAAAGTGTTTGTTATTTTATCATGAAGTGCAAAATAAGAGTTTTCGGTTCGTTAGGCGACCTCGCTTTATTGCTAATTTTCCTTTTTAATGTTAATTCTTTAGTTTTTCAACACTACACAGTATACTATTCTTGAAAATCAGACTATGAATTTGGCATGCCCCTTTGCCTAATATTGACCGCACTGTATTTGAATTAGCGTGTATTGAAATGAGTGCTTTAATCTGTTAATCTAGACATTATTGTGTATTATAATGTGTTTTGTAGATTTCAAATGGGTTAGTTTTGACAGGTGATGTCAATACACATCCCATTCCATCGCACTCATTCTCGCGCTGTTGGCATGGCGCTGACCGAACTCTGCTGCGATTGGTCGGAAGTTCTGGAACCTGACAGTTGACTGGCAGGCTGGGGTATAAAGTTTTCTGGAGCAGTGAAAAGAGGGAGAAAGTTGGAAGTTGATACAGACGGCAGTTTGGATGTAGAAGTATATGGACAAGTACTCCCCATCTAACACCATGGGCTCTCTCGCCACCCTGGATACAAGTGCCTCGGTTTACCAGCCTTCTCAACTTTTGAACTGGATGTACTTGTCGTTGGCCGATAATGCAACTGTCCAAAACAGTCAAAGTTTATACAGTGGTGATAGTTCCTGGAGTAATACTGGAACCCAGCCCGTTAATTCCGTCAGTACCGTGACATCTTTACTCAAATCAGCCAATATGTATAACGGGGTTAACTTAAATGGACTATCCGACCCATGGACGATCAATCTAAACAATCAAAACGCAAACTCTTTAAATACAGTAAGTTTTTCTTTTAAACTCGTATCCATTTTAAGGTTTATATTTCTTTTGTTAAGTAGTACTAGGCCAATATGTAATGATTGTTAATAATAATATCTCTAGGCCTATACGGTGAATGACGCAAACTGCTTTGATAGACCTCCTTTTTTGTCAAAAATTAGATATGTTTCTCGGTCTATCTTGGGTTTTCAAATTCCTTTCAAATTCGTTTGGCAAAATACATAATTACTAAATTAGGACAGCTTATGTCAGTTGATAATAAATTAATACAAATAGTAACACATCAATTGATATATTTTCACTTTGGTTTCACTTCTGTTTTGTTTATATTATATAGTCTTGATTTTATTTGATCAATTTAGTTTTGTTTTTAGAATTTGTATAGTTGTATTTGTGTTAATTTTTAGAACTGTTTCGGATCGCATCATTTACAAACATCCCCTTACGGAAGTATGAAAGATATCACTGACCAGTTTACGGAACTGTCTTTGTCAATGGATCGGAAAACGGGGAAAAGACCCCCGAGTACATACCTCTGCCACTTATGTTTTAACAAGGGACATTATATCAAAGACTGCCCGCAGGTAAGAAATATTTCATTTTGACTCTTCTATCAGCTTCTATCAAATATTTGTAGTGGGCTAAAGACTAGTAAATTAGTTAAAGTGGCATGAGCTGCCAAAATTCAAACTTTTTTCATAATTTCTGATCGTCACGACAGTAAGAGACTTTGAAGGCCATCGAACAACTAAATGATTGGCGTTGGAATGAGGAAAATCCATACAGCATGTGATGTTGTCTGTGCGAACCGAAAATGTGTTCGAAAAGTAAACAAAATTTATACTCATTCCTTCATTCTAAGCCAAAGTTAGTTCAAAACAATACTTTATGGTACATTTTCGAGACAAGAAGCACTTTAAAGTCTTGAGAAAAATAGTCGATAATTTCAACATTCTGTGTTTACGTCAAAATATCAGCATTTTAGCAGCTCATGCCACTTTAATATTGTTAAATTTGTTTATCGCCTAGACGATCTCTGCCATCATTTTTATTAGATAATAATACGCTGTGGTCAAGGGCCCCCAGAATTGTCTAGAGAGATCAAATGTTTACTTATTTTGTTACTTTCATTGACTGAGAATTGTTAAAACGGCAACATTGTTGTGATGAATGTTTCAATTTAAACACCCACGTAAAGAAATACGTCAATGACTCTATTCTGTAGCCTGCACGTGTCATTGTGTTGTTGATGTCAATAAGGCGTTGAACAAGTCAATGTGATTTTAAATTCTATTTGTTCAATTACTTTACAATCAATGTTTTAAGTCAAATAAACATGGTGTAGACCCTTCAGTCAGACGGTTGAATACATTCTTACAAAAACTGGTCTGTGGGTTGCCCCAAGGCTAATCCATAATCCCTAGCTGAGGTAATAAGGGGCTTTCTAAGAAATACTAATAGAGTGTGTACAGTACCTCACTACGATAATTCTCTGAAACAACTCAGAGAGATTTGTTCAA
Source organism: Lepidochitona cinerea (assembly GCA_963971465.1). Classification (NCBI taxonomy): domain Eukaryota; kingdom Metazoa; phylum Mollusca; class Polyplacophora; order Chitonida; family Tonicellidae; genus Lepidochitona; species Lepidochitona cinerea. Next base: position 47,898,804 of record OZ020551.1, on the reverse strand, counting down.
ATGATGAACATAAGACCTCACAGAACTGAACCATTCTGAAAAAAAAGTGAAATAAAAAAATGTTGTACTTTGACTCTTCACTTCCGAATCCACTGTAAATAGGAATCATAGGACATAACTTTTTAAAACAGGAAAAACAGGGATAAAACTGAACTTATGAAAATTATGTGATGAGAAAATCAGAATTTAGCCATTTGATGTTTTGGTTGAGCTGTGGTTGACCTGCATGGAGTTTATTTAAATTATAACCAGATGTTATTCTGCTGTGGTATTTTATCCTTAGTAGCACAAGTACATTCTGACATAGGCTTTGATTCAATTGAAGCATGTGTAATTAATTAGTTCTACTATATATAACAGTGAGCTGTTTAATAGGGATTGAACAGCTTGGGTATCATCCATGTTTCATTCTTTCAAGCTGTTCTGGTAGAAACTTGGCTATTTTGAGGGGAAATTGATACTTATCGTTACTTCCTTCCTATTCTATTAGGATAAGCAATAATTAAGGAAGTCAGGCCCCATCTTGGTAACAAAATCACTCAACAAATTCTTGTAAATTTTAATAGACCAAGTTACACAGTTTTTTGTAATGAAGTTAGAAGTAAGGATGCTTATATGGCCATGTTTGCAAAGAAACCCAAACAAGAAATATGTGTTGAACTCCATGCTGCTTGTGTAAAACAGGTGACTTTGCAATTCAGTCACCACCATGTATCATCAGCAGGCGCCAGTCAATTTATTTTGTTCAATATATTTAAGATGGAATTTAATGTGTAATTAACTAATTTTGCTAGAAAATTCGTTATCTTTGCCAATGCTTGCTATCAATAATTATTTTGATTCTTAATCAATCTGTAGGCTTATACTAAAGACTTAAAGTTAAAGGGGCATGAGCTGCCAAAATGTTAATATTTTGACATTAAAACAGAATGTTGAAATTATTGGCTATTTTTCTTAAAACGTATGATTCAGAAGCTTTTTAGTGCTTCTAGTCTCGAAACTGTACGATAAAGTACTGTTTTGAACTAACTTTGGCTTAGAATGAATGAATGGTCGTCCCGGTTATTTAAATTTTGTTTACTTTTCGAACACGTTTTCGGCTCGTACAGGACACATACTGTATGGATTGTCCTCATTCCAACGCCAATCATTTAGTTTTTCGATAACCTTCAAAGCCTCCTACTGTCATGACGATCAGTAATTATGAAAAAAGTGTGAATTTTGGCAGCTCATGCCTCTTTAAGTTTCGAAATTAAAAAAACAATTTAAAATTTTTTCTTCAAAACTTAACATGATATCCCAATATAGCCTCATGTTTGAAATAGAAAGGATTCTATTTTGTCTTTTTCTGTTGAAATGTGCTGAAAATATTTCCTTCATGAAGCTGCCAAAATGTGTAGATTTTTCTGTTTAAAGGGACTAGTTGTGTATTATTGTTTACATTTCTCATAATGTTTCTACTAATTCGAAAAATAAGACTGATTAAACTTTGAATGAAAGATAGTAGGTTGATTTTCAGCCAAAACTGTACAATTAACGAGTATTAAATTAGTGGTAATTCCATGTTACATTATTTGCTGTCTGACAGCTGTTTTTGGGTGAATGTATAAAAGAGGTCCTACATGGGTGAACCCTACTGTCGTAAGTTGTGAAAGCGTAACTAGTATTTATCAGGACAAACACACAAAAAAGTTAGAAGACGGTGAAATGACCAACCAGGCTGTAAGCATGCAACGGTCGGCTATAGAGCCTCTGTTAGAACATCTTATCTAGCTAAAACTATAAGTAAAGTAAACAAACCAGTTGCAAAGGAACTCAGAGATAGTTTTAAACTAGCTATTAAAAACACCATCCCAAGGGCATTAAAATGTGGTATTTTTTTTTATTGATATTAAAATTTGCCTCAGAAGCATGGTGCCCTTTTAAACAAAATACAAAATTAAGACACTTCCCTGGATGGGTGTTCCATTTACTTACATGGCTGGAACATTTAGCTTGTAGCACCAAATTGACTTGGCGCATGCACAGTAGCATCTGTGTATGGCAAAATGTTGCTATATCAAGTTTTCGGATCAATCTGACGTCGAAATCGTGCTCATTTTGTCTATGACGTCGCAATGTGAAAGAGAAATGCAGCCAATGCCACACAATTTGAACGTCATAAAAACGTCATTCTAAGGCAAAAGCTATGCCTTTTCTGGTTGGATGTTCTTTTGTGAATTAAAATCTGTACACAGAGAACCAATTGATCGATTGTTTAGTATTTCATAATGTACACAAAAATAAATCACTTCTATGAGGGTCATGGTTACCAATCTTTATTGCTTGAGGAAACAAAGGCTCTATGGCCTTGTACAAGGAAATGCCTGTTAGACTTACGATTGGAACAGATCCTTTCCTGTCTAGCATCCCAGAGGGCCAGGGGATGGCTTTTGGAACAGGGCCCCATTATTGGTGAATTGTCCTAACATTAACTCTCCTCAAATTTTAAATTTATGGATACTAAAACACATGTGTGTGAGGAAAGTGAGACAAGTTCCCAATTGTGTTAAAAAGCTGGGGGGGGGGGGGGGGGTATGTCATTTGGACCGTTATACCCAATCATAGGTTGTTATAATAAAGCAAAGCCCGTGATATTTCATTAGGTTGAAGACCGACAGGAGTTAGGCTTTAGTTAGCCGAGAAATCTTGGCTCTGCCGAATTTTTTTTTAATTCGGCAGAGCCAAGATTTCTCGGCTAGGCTTTAGTCAGTAGAATTTTCTGGTCTACTTTGTAATATATTGACAAGCTTGTACAGATCTTAAACTATGGCAAGAGGCCAAGTAAACTGACATGAAACCAAATATGCTCAAGGAAAAAGAAAGTGAAAGTTTAATATAATTTGGTTTCATCAGAAATACTCAGGTAGAAGACGATTTCTGTCAGTGCATGGTACTTCCAAATTTAGTTATATTTTTATTTATGAACACACAAACACACGGGCACAGGGAAAATCTTCTTGTCTAAAATAACTTTCATGGAGACAAGTTTCTAATTGTGTTAAAAAGAGGTATATCATTTAGACCGTTATACCCCATCATAAATTGTTGTAATAAACTAAACCCATGATATTTCATTAGGTTGACGACTGCTTTATGTAGGTTGTGAGTTGAACCTTTCCCTTGAGGTTATATTACAGGTGACACACCCAATTCACTCTAACATAATCTACAAACTGAAAGTACACACAACATGTAACATACAGTTTTCGACCCACAAATTCAGTGACAAAATCTCATCTCAAACCTCTTTCACATTCAGTAATGTATTAAAAAGACTTCAAATGAAGGTAAGTGTTAGATGTTACCTTAAATTAAAGTAGACATTATCAGACAGAATACTTTTATTGCATTGGTCATGTACCTAGAGGGTGGTATGGGGGCCAAGTGGGTAGCAGGGACTGTGTACGTAGACAAATTATAACATAAACAACTACTAAATGTTATCAAAGTTTTTTTGTTGTTGACATCTCTCATTACAATACTGTAACCTGTACATGTTTTGAATTCCATTCCTGCTCATAGAGCTAAATGCTGTGAAATATCTCAGTCTGGGATAATGTTGTGGGGACAATGTCAAACGTCTTTTTTTTTTTAATTAATTTGTTCAAACCATTACCGGTATTTCTATTCTGTAAATTGTCGGCTAAATAATTCTCTAAGAGTCTAGGTCAACATTCTATCATACAAAATATCACACAAAGACTTTTGAAAAAAAAATAATCAAAAACAGTTTAAAAAAATCAAAAATAGTCATTACTAAATTTCAGTGTGACACCACGATCTGGTGGGACAATTCTGACAAGAACAGTGTCGGAGGCAGTTTATTTATAATATTAAATTAAGAACAGAGTTTCTTATGCGTTATGATAGTCTGGGTTTCTGACTCCAAAATTATACTGATGATCATATTTTATAAAACACAAAATTCTCCAAAAAATATGGCCATCGGGTATAAAAAGTTAGTCATTTTGAAGCCAGAAACTTGGACTAGCGTTATAACTTCCTCATTTTTTAGCTGATTGTAGCAAAGGTCTGAAGCTTAATGATGTGACTAATTGTGGGATATTTGAGGGTTGTTGTTTAAATTAACCGCTTTATTACAAGCCCTTGTTGCAACATGCATGACTGCATATTAAGATAACTATATATAAGAGCTTTCAGTTAACATCAATCTTGCAGGTTAATGCATTTAGGTAGTTTTATAAACAGTCAAACACCCCAAAATGTACTCATACATTATAACTATTATAAATGTAAGTTTGTCCTGTTATATTTGTTGGTTGATCGATGTTTTACGCCGCACTCAAGATTATTTCACTTATATGACACCATTGACATTTACACTGTAGTTAGGGATGAAATCGGGTTCTTTGCCCGGAGAAAACCCCTGACCTTCGGCAACTCTCCTACATACGGCGGCATATATTTGTTGGAAACCAATAGCTTATATTGCGTTTACAAATCACCTCTTGACTTTTGTCTGTTCTATTTCATGCAGTTCTATTCTGGATTAGTATATATTCTATGTAAAAGACTGCATAATATACATCAACTGACTTCTTGGATTTTTTCTGTACAAGTGACCCTGGCTATGTTTACTCCTCTGCTACCCCCAGTTTTGATACCATGAAGGAAGGAGGCTTACATGTGCCTATAGGCCTACCATATGGTTAAGGGGACTTTTGTGGAAGAACCTGGACTGGGGGACATGCTGTTATTCACATATGGTATCCATCTTGAGATGAAAAAAAGGGATTTAGGGCATTCCAGTCTGCTGTTCACTGACTGACTCCAGTTGTATGTGCAGGGGGTCACCCCTCATATCTGATTTCCCTACAACATCTAGGCCAGTGGAATACTGGCACCAAAATTACTTTCTTGTCTCTTAGTTTTTGAAATTGTTGAAAGACAGTAATCTGCTTCAAAATTTAACAGGATATCTGTCGGGTCTCTAATGTGTTATCCAAACCAGGCATTATCATTTTTACTATTCTATTGTAAGAGTTGTTGAATGGCTTCCCAAGAGTAAAAAAAGATTATGTTAGTACAATATACAATGTAAAGTAAAATGGGCCATGAATATTAGGCTAGAATTGATTAAAAAAAAAAAACACTTCAACAAAGTGGAATTTGGTCAATTTGGATTTAGCACTATTAAATGTATTTTAATTGGAGAATAGAAATCAGTTCAGACCTTTCCATGTAGCAGATTCAAAGCCAGCTTGGGCTGAAGAGAGACATGTGACTGAAACTTTATTGGGCCAGCTCTCAGCAGGCAGCTTGCTGAAATCAGCCTAGAAAATCTACTTTCATTATTAAAAGTTTGAAAAGCATGTGATTGTCATTATTGATTGATGCATACATTCATTATATATTAGTCCCTATATCACATCTTGATAATGTAAAAAGTTCAAATTTATGACATGTACATCAAAATGTAACATCCTTATGATCAGTTATGTCACTGCACATGTATATTTATGAACACTAAAACACACGGGCACAGGGAAAATCTTCGTGTATAAAATAACCACAGAGACAAGTTTCTAATTGTGTTAAAAAGAGGTATATCATTTAGACCTTTATACCCCATAAATTGTTGTAACAAACCAAACCTATGATATTTCATTAGGTGTACATATATTACCCAATTGTTCATTTCACAGCTGATGTTCTGCTATTGTAATGTTTTTATGCTCCATGTTGACATAAGCTAGCGGTAATGTTTTTCTATCCTGGTATAGTGGTATTCAATAGAAATGATAAACAATAGTTCAGAGGGCCAAAGTGTCAAGTTTTGTCTGAAAACGGTTTCCAATTGGGTTAGAATGGCTGTTACAGTGATAAATTAGGTTTCAATTTTGTAATTATTATCACCTTTTGTGTAAAACAAACTTTGTTTGTTCATTGATTGATTTGATGCCATGTATTTCCAAATGAAGGTCATCTCCCTATTTGAAAATGTTGTGGAGTTAATTTGGCTAGGAAGCTGGGGGCTGTTTCTTGACACCGACATAAATTTGCGCCTGGAGGTTACGTCATGGCAACATATACCTTCAACATTACGTTACGACCAGGTGCAAAAGTTACGACGGGCGTAAATGTGTTGATAAACAGGAACATCACCATATAGGGATGATTTGATAAGTTTTCTGTCAGAAACACTTTTATATGCAACAGTATGGAAGCATAAACCTGGTACCACAGACATGAAGTCAGGGTCGCCAGGCAAACATGTTAAATTTCGGATCCTAACAGAGAAAAAGTGTGTGCTTTTGAAAGCCACAATATTTGACAATGAAAAAATTGGTCTTCCTGTACTTTGAAACTAAAGAAAAAAACACAATTGAAGACCTCCGGTTAACAAACACAATTTAAGACCTTCGGTGGAGGTTGAAGGGGGGGGGGGGGGGGGGATCAGAGGACAGTTTGCTTTCAACAGTTCAATGGATCATTTTATATTTATGATAACTAAAACACACGAGCACTGGGAAAATCTTCTTGTCTAAAATAACCCTGGAGACAAGTTTCTAATTGTGTTAAAAAGAGGTATACCATTTAGACCTTTATGCCCCATAAATTGTTGTAACAAACCAAACCTATGATATTTCATTAGGTTGACGACTGACGAGAGCTTAGCCTTGGTCAGTAGAAATATATATGCTAATTATTGAACGTGACATTGCTGTTACTAAGATCATTATAAGGTTTTTCCAAATCTAGTTTGATAGGCAAATAAAGTTTCTGTTGTTGTTGTTGTTGTCAGGCCCGGCCAAAAGGGGAAGGTCTCACGCCATACCAGGGAAAGAAGAGGTGCTTCGGGGAGTACAAATGTCCGAAATGTAAACGGAAATGGATGAGTGGGAATAGCTGGGCTAATATGGGACAGGAGTGCATCAAATGTCACATAAATGTCTACCCCCACAAACAGGTAGCTATGGTAATTACAACCCCTTTTACTAACTTCTCATTTTTATCAATTCATTCAATCATTTAAGCATAAATGTGTCAACAATACTGTTTTATTAAGATATACCTTTGACTTTAGAAACTATAAACTTGACAGCATCATTTTCAATAATACTTTTTTATTATAAAGATATACCTGTCCTTTTAGTGCGGTTTTAAACTTAAGACTTTTTCAACTGATATTGCTTAATGACATCCATCTCATAAGTTTCCATTATTACCTTGGCTTATGTATGTTTGTGTTTGTCTCTTCAATGTCCTATCTCTGCCCTGTTTGCTTTGCTTTTGGTTGGTGGGGATGGGTCAGACATTATTGGTTTTCCTATAGGGGCCTACACCTCAGAAATCCTTTCTTTCCTTCTCATAGTTCAATTAATCAGAAAAAATTAAGGCAAAAATATCTTCGTCTAAAAGACAAATCAGTCCTATCAGGAAAGTCACTTCGTTCAATCTCAGAAATCCTTTCTTTCCTTCTCATAGTTCAATTAATCAGAAAAAAATTAGGGCAAAAATATCTTCGTCTGAGACAAAAAATTCCAAAACCAGTAAAGCCAGTTCCCTCAAGATTTTATTTATGAATAATCGTATAAAAGTGTGTTACATGCCTGTTTAATTGTACACTTTATAAATATGTGCCAATGTTCTCCTGAAGTATTGATGGGTAAATGATCTGAGTAGTTTCCCCTGACATCTACTTAACAGCGCCCCCTGGAGAAGCCCGATGGCCTGGATGTATCTGACCAGAGCAAGGTTCACCCCCAGCATCTCTGTGAGAAGTGTAAGATGCTAGGGTACTACTGCAGGAGAATGAACTGAACTTAAACCAGGAGAAAGATTATCAAAGACTGTTCAAAGAGATGGGATTTTCCACAACAATTTGATTTTAAAAAGAGAGGCCTTTTTGTGAGCAAGAACTTTCTACATCCAGAGCCCATTCTATTTCTACGAAGATAATTCTTCAATTTTGAAGTCACAAAGCCGAGTCAAACACAGCAAATATCAATGTGCCTTTAAAATATTCAGCCAGTGGCCTTTTAAGGATATAAATCTTAATTATGTTTTTAATACAATTTAAAATTGTTTTAATAAAAAGGCTCTTTTTTGCTCAAGTCATAAAGTTGGGTTAAATATTGGATTCTATAATGCTGAAGAAAACAAACTTTTCATTGTTATTTTAACCTTGTGTGCAGTGGACACGGCTTTTGGTTCTACAGTCATATTTATTGAAATTGGACAAGTTTTAAACAATGTTTTTAAAAGCTGGTATTACTGTTCATACTTTTTTTATCACTAAATTTTTCTTTACGCATCTGTAGATATGCAATCTTTTAGCTATTGATATTAGATGTTCATGTTTTCCTAAAGTAATTTTTGCTCATTCCATGCCTTTGTTTGTCAAGTTGCTTTATATTTTCAAATCTTGCGCAAAATTGCAAAAAAAAAAGAAAAAACATTGTGTTTGATGGTTTAGGTTTTACATCTTTTAATAGATGTCAAAATCGCTTAAAAAATTTTTTCTTTTGGCGAAACAAATTTTTTAATTAATTTAGATCTTTGTTGTGAATTAAGATCTTTCTGAAATTGATATCTAGTTTAATTAAAGTAAACTGGTAAAATCAGAGTTAAATTGGTCAAAATTAAAAATACTTTTTTTTTTTATTTTTATTAAATATGAAAAACTTCATTGATTGAATGTTGGATACCTATATGATTTTTTTCGTGGACCCCTCACGGAATAATAACATGTTTTTTTTTTAATATGCTTAGTTACTACTTGGAACATAAGTACTATTAGTATTTCTTCTAAATATTCAGCCATTCTAAATGGCCTAAATTTTCCATTGAGTCAGACTTGGAGTTGTGTTTAAGGATAACCGTTTTCACACACTGCTGAGCGGGTCATATTGCCTTAAATTCCCTCTAATGGGCAAATTTGTCTGGCCTCATTTAGCATATATCTTTTCTAATGATCGAATCCTTATGAGGAAAAAAGTGGCTGAATCTTTAGAAGAAATATGGTAGCAAGATTTAAATCCAAGAAACACTTAAGGACCAGATTATGAATTCCGGATTAATTTCCTTACACATATGTGCTTTGTTTGGCCATGACCAATTTATAAAGGATCTAGACAGTTGGCTTTATTATATTCTGTACATTTTGGAAAGTAAAAAGAGACTATTTAATAATTTGTGTTTATTTCATTAAACTAAGATTTGCTGAAGTGATTCTGTATATAATTGAAATGAAATTTATTTTCACTCCGTCTTATTCATGTGGAGACGCTGGGTTCATTAACTAACAAAATTTCTATGATCATTGGATTTCAAGCGGTTGTTTTTATGCTAAGAAGTGATCGATGGATAGGGTCAAATGATGCATTTCCTACGAGTTAACTTAACATTTGACTAAAATTTGGTGCCTTTTTCTTTGGATGTTGTCAAGTTTTCACTGCGTAAGGCCCGTTGTCACCATGCGATTTGTAATACCGACTTGTAGCATGCGATACAAATGGATGCATTTGATCGGTTGACATTGAAAACATCTATTATTATAATCGCATCCTACAAGTCGGTACCACAAATTGCACAGTGAGAACAGGCCCTAACCATGCAACAGAGGCCCATTCATACATTCACATATGTTCTAGTGTCTTTTCCAGTCTAACATTAGCTCAAGTCATTTTGTGTACAATTTCCTTGATGTTGAAGAAAAAAGTTAGACATTTTCCAAGCACAACAGTGTTCTAGACAATTTTCATTTGAATATATTAGAAATTTGTGTTTTGTTGTAGTTCTGTATATTAGGTTTGCATTCTAGAATTGTAACTTCTAATAATCTCACACATTCAGTGGAAGATATGTATGTACATTTAGTTTGTTCAATATCGCCGTTTTCATTCATTTCACTTTTGGTACTTATTTGATATTCGAGACATATTGTTATTTTTATTTATAATTAAAATATGTATAATTCTAGTACATTTGTAGTTTGGTAATTTTTATTGTGTATAGTTCGGTTCAAATACATTTTTCTAAAGAGTATTAATTACAAGTAAAAATCATTTTATTGAAATATTTTGCTCATAATTTGAAAACATTGTCAACATATCTAAATAATTCCTGATTAATTAATGGAGCTTTCCAATTTGACCTTTCACCTTTTAGACGTAAAACTTTGTGATTATCCGTCGGTACAATATATATATAAGGTTTCTTGAAGCTAATTAGATTATCCCTTCAACAAACAGGTTATAAAGTGTAACATAATACAGGGAGTAATTAACCTCTTCGGATACCTAATCAGTTAATGTCGGCTGTTCAACGAGCTAGATATTACTACACCCATAAAGGCATTTAGTTACCTGAAGTCAAGTGCCATGAATGCATTCTAATGCATGTTGAAGTTCAAAATTAACATTTTTTTAGAGCATTTATAAACATCTACTCATTGTTTCTTAAGTCTAAAAGATTCAGTTGAATTATCAATTAAGAAAGGAAACAAAACAACAAGTTTGAGTCATTTTTAGAACCAAATTAATGGAAGAAAAGCTTTCCTTCTAGAAGTCATAATGCATTATTTAAATTCCATTTGAAGTTGGTACCTGCCAAATATCAGGAGTTTCAAAGAGCCTGGTTTCCTTCGCCATTGACCCAAGGAATGCCATATAATAAATGTAGGTCAAATAGTTTTGAGAGCGACTTAAAACATTAATTAATCAATCAAATCAAGCCAGTATAGAACAATGTTACTTCTATATCTAATGTTTCCAAAAACTTTGGTGAATAAAAATTTAATATTTATGAAATTTGAAAGTTTGATTTATAAATTCTTTGAAAGCATAATTTTGATGAAATTTGAAAGTTTGATTTATAAATTCTTTGAAAGCATAATTTTGATGAAATTTGATGAAGGTTTCTAATTTTTGCAAAGCATTTTGATTTTACAATTCTGTATGAGACAGTTTTCATTGTTGTTTGTTTGTACTTATAAAATACCACCAAGTGGTTGAATATAAACATTTGTTTGCATGTTTATGTTAGTTGAATGTTGGTGTGAATGAAGATCATTCAGTCAGTGGATATTTATATATTTTGGTTGACGGTGTATCTTGTATTTGGTAGTCAGAGATGCGAGCTGGATCTATCTCATGACGTATTACTTTTATATTGTTTATGTCCGGGTTTCTGAATCCAAAATTAATTTTTTTGTACTGACGGTCGTAAATACGGCCGTCAGTATAAAAAATAGTCATTTTGGAGCCAGACACCCGGACTAATATTGTTTATGCTGTGTTGTACTTCTAGTTGACTAAAGGCCAGTTTAAACCTTGTGCTGTTAATCACACTGAAAAACACACCTTTTCTATGCAAAAGTAAAGTTGTATTAAAAATACTCATGTTTTTGTTCATTTCATTGAAAGTCTTCTAAACAGGGTATTGACCCCCCTCTGTGGTTGCCATCTGGAACAAGCAAACATTCCAAACTTGGACATTTTCCACGAAACACCGTTGTTGTGTAACCATATTTTTAATGTCACAAACCAGTTACCATTGGTTTAGTTAATTACCGTCGAGCCTGATGATGTCACACAGATTTACGCAAAGCTTTCTGGGTAAAATGTACCTCAGTTCACCATTTTGTTAACTGGTTAAAGTTATAGCAAGACGTCACTTCCTTGGAAAACATTGATGACATAACGTATTTAAAAGTTGATACTGATAGAGTTATGAAAACAACATGTTGTGTACCGAACTGCACATCTTCAAGTCAGAAGCACGACAGATAAGCGTCGTCGAAAGATCTGGCACCTTTTACGTCCTCTTCTCGATACAGTATTATCCTTCCGCCATTTTGTAAAATTATGTGAATATCCCTCAATCTCCCGAAATGACGTCATCAAGCAATCGGTCAATTGGTGTCTTTTAGAAAGTGGGTATAACAGAAAGTGTCTTATCCATTCAGCCAACCGGTGGTCTAGTTAAAGGTCATTTTAAACCTGGTCTGGCCGGTTGGCTGAATGGATAAGAAAGCCGGCATTTAGTGCTGATGATAGGTGCCATGCTCTGAAACCTGGGTTCGATTCCCGTTTCGGGCGTCACCCAAAAATCAGTAGAGGAATTTTCAAGAAAGTGTAATCCCAATATAACGAGAATACAGCTACCATTGGACCAACAGTCTGTGTGGGACTGTTTCGCAGCTTTATCCTAGCCACATGTGCACTGGAGGAATGGTCCATTTAACTGTGCAGCATTGGTGATAAATTGTTCTGTAGGTTCTCGTTGGAACCTGCCAACCTACGGTAAGAATTCAGCTAATTCAAGTACTCAAAACATTACGAAAAGCACTCTGAAAGTTTGATACTTTTCGTTGGGTGTCTTACCTCTTGCATAGAGCGACCGATAATCCTATCGAGCAATCACTATTGCAGAAAGCAGTCTAATAATTTGTTATCTTGACATTGCTCGTCCTTGAATTAGCGGAATTCTTACCGTATTCCCATATACAACAATATAGAGAACCGGAGTGATTAAAATCCAGTCCGACTAGGTCAGGTGTTAATATGGCAGTTAAACGTAGTCTTTTAACAAAGACTTACAATGTAGCTGTGCCAATGTGTCCCATTCAGATTAAACAAAAATTACCCTCAAATTTCAAACAAATCTGTTTAGACAACTAACCACTGCCTACCTAACAAGACAACACCATATATTACATGTAAACAACAATTTATTTGTAATGATATTTTTGATATATTTTGTTCTGTTTCATAAAATCCAAGATAAACCAACACGCTTGGGATTATCTGCTTTAAATGCGTCCTAAGTATGGAAATGACTGGGGAATGATCATCCTAAATAACATTTAAAATTACTTTAATAGGTAAATATCATAGAAACAAAAATCAAACAATGGGTATAGCTGGTTCATAAAACATCTTAATTCGTTATTTCTACAAAGTAACAAAATTGGAGATAATGCCTTTCTCAATGTGTCATGAGCTGCCGAAATTCAGGGTTTCCCCCCCCATACATTCTGTTTGTAAAGACTCCAGAGAAGTTCAGTGCCTTAAAATACTAAATTATTGACGCTAAAATTAAAACAATATTGATGAAATAAGTACAATATAGCTCATACAAAACTAAAGATGTGTACTAATAATGGACAAAATTCAATAGCCAAGATTTTTTTGGGTACTTTTTGATAAAAATGACCAACAATTAGCTCATGCTGTTTCAAAGAAATTACCCTTATATTTGGCAGCTCATGCCACTTTTATTAAAGAGTAAAACACAATGACGGAAATTCATAAGAAATTGGCAAGAAACAATAAAGACTAGATTCATTAAAAGTAAAAACTTCTTAATACTTGATAGACATTATATAAAAAAACATTCTCAAAATTTTAAACGAACCATTTTCCATCATCAAACACAGATATATCTATGTATGTAAATCATATTTACAAGTTTAAAACTATATTTTGTCCACGAAAATCAATACCAAATATAATCTATTTAAATACACTGTTGATGGGTAAAAATATATATGAAATTAAAAGATTTATTAGAATTTCTGAACATGATTGAAGATATGCACTAATGGACTGAGAGCAGGACGTATAGAGCAAATTTTCTCAATTCATGATATTTGCCGTCACCCATGCAGTTTCAACTAAATTACAAAATAAAAGACATTTTGACACGAAAAAGTTTAAACCTTAAATCTCTTGTGGCTAATTCATTTTAAGGTGTTTACATAATGTAAGGCATGCTTAAAACAAGTCTATGTGTACCATTATTTTCTACAAGTTGTGAAAAGTAACAAAATTGTCAAGGTATAAAGTAACCAGTTGACACCAAGATATCCTACAATAGCTTCCAGTGGCTTTTCCCAAACGATCACATGTGGTAATACTAAAAATCTGCATGAGAAACAGGCTCCAGGTTGGCTTCTTACAGCCAATTTATCAAGGACAAAGTTTTGTAAAGCTATCAAAATTCAATATCTCTTACAGAAGTAGTGTTATCCAGAAAAACGAAAACTTCACACTGACTCAATATTTCAACTTTTATTCAGCCATCACCTTAAAACAGAGACTCCTGACTGATGATGACTGAATAATTTTTGTTTTGTTTTGGAATAACAATACTTGTGTACTATGCTAAACTAATCAGTGGAACTACTGGATTTCAACATTTATATTTTGATAAAACTAGATTAACACATTATTGAGCAATATATTATATTATATAACATATAATTTCCCCTTGTACAATCAACAGTATACTGAAATCAAAATTGACTTACATATATGTAGGGCCTACATCTTTCTATTTATCAAACTGGCAGTGAAAATGGTGAAAACTATGAACTTTTGATAATTGTCAGACGATTGTAGCTAACATAGAACAATACTGTTCAATGCATTTATATAAATTGTCTTCATCATTAAAAATAAAGGACTTAAAATGGAATATAAACAATTTAAATTATCTATTTTTTTTTTTAGAATTTAACTTTACTTTTGAATAACTAGAGAGTAAAAATCTCCTCCAGTTCTCCACAGATAAATCAAATCTCTCCATGAAATAATGAAACCTGGAACAGAAAAAAAATTACACAAATATAAAACAAGATCACCTAATGTCACACTAAAATTCATGGTGAAAAAAGTTTAACACATGAATTTGCCATTTTATGATGTGAAAAGAATAGTACATGTGCTATTATGTTATGTCGCAGTCCAGGAAATTGGAAATTTTTTTGTGGCTGTAAATCAAATATAATTGATCGAAATTCGGATCACTTTCAAATATGTTTGACATTAACAAATGAAAATCCAGCAAAGTGCTTATAAAGACCCAGACACACTAGGGGTATCATATAAAGATCTGATTCTCTTTCTTTTGCCCACTGCATCCAAACTATTGACCCGAACAATCAGCCTCTATTGTGCTGATAATCTAACATACACCACCTTCATATGTGTGGTAATATAGAAAAAAAGAAAAACCACACAGATAAGATTTCTCCGCTCCAAACCAGAAGAGTTCAGGGGTCAGTTGTTTAAAAAATGACGTGGCATAACAAAAGAAATTTCTTTGTTACGTGACATCATCTAACCTGTCGTTCAGCTAATTTTTTTTTTAACAACCGGCCCCTGGCATTTGGACAGCCCCCCCTCCCCTACCCCAACATAGTCCTGCAGACCAGATAAATTTAGGTGCCATTAAACCCTCACAAATTTTATTCACAATACAATTAAGACAGTATGCAGTATGGTTTTTTAAGGATACAATGCTGCTTGTTAAGTGAGCTGTGATCAGCACCATATTGTCCCTTGATTGTGGAACTGCTGGTATTTAGGAGTGTGTATAAGGGCCAAAGGGATGCCCAGGGCAAGGATATGAATACAGTCTAGTTAGACCCCTGGCAAGTTAGAATAAACAAGCCCACTCGAACATTGATAAATATCTTCAGTTTTATATTACACTTTTTGGCACTCAACTTTCAATACACACATACCAGATGTATTCCTAATGTTGCACAACTATTACAGACCTCTATTAAATGTTACAATGCAGCCTCAGTGTAAATACATGGAGTTTAAAGAACAAGTTTTGCTTTCTCGTTACTATGAGTGCTTGCTTCCTGATATCACATGAATATCAAAGACGTATGATGGGGTATAAACGTCTAAATGATACGTCCCTTTTTAACACAATAAGAAACTTGTCTCCATGGTTATTTTAGACAAGAAGATTTTCCCTGTGCCTGTGTGTTTTAGTGTTCACAAATATATATCAAAGATGTCATCCCGAGAAATTCACCCGAGTCAAAATACACAATACTTTATGACGAGACACATAGCTGATTAAGAATAATTTGTCTGTATGTTTCTAATTCAGATATTTTCGGGGCCTCCGTGGCTCAGTAGGTAGAGCGTTAAACGCTCAATCCGAACAGCCTTCCGTCAATGGGTCACGGGTTCGAATCCCACTCAGTCCCACAAAAAAAAGGAAAATTTTCTGACTGGGTTTTCACTCAAACTACTATGTGGGATGGTTGCCAGTTACCACCGGAAGGTCGCAGGTTTCCTCCGGGCATAGAGCCCGGTTTCCTCCCACAATAAAACTGGCAACGCTACAGTCTAAGTGAAATAACCTTGAGTGGGGCGTAAAACACCAAACAATCAATCAATCAGATATTTTCATTGGTGGCTGTTTGTCTGAAGCAGAACTACTTCACAGTTTTTTTCTAAAATATTTTTGATAGTTTATTGGTGTAAGTTCTGTTTATTCAGATAGTGACACTGTTTTATTGTCTGAATGTGTGTGAGGAGACATTCTTGTTGCTTCATGGGTTTTACAGTCTGACAAAGGCACTTCTACGTAATAAACTGATCACCCACAAAACTAATACTGCTAAGCTGTAACGCGTGTTCTTCAAAACATTGAGACCAGAGGGAAAGGTGTATCTTTGGTTGGTGTTTAATGTCATACTAAAGATGTTGCAATGTTCATTGGGGCAGGAAAGTTGAGGAAACTGAGATCTATCGTGAGAAGAAACCCTTGATCATGTATTGCTACCTGGCATGCACTATTCAGCAATAAAACTACCCCCCCCCCCCCCTCCCCCTAAACCATAAATGGACAAAAACATTATTCGTTTTAGTAAATTTTATCTTCTTCTTGGCAAACTAACTAGGCTAATCAACTATTTACTTTAAGAATTAGAAGAAACAACTTCCATATGACAAAAAGGAAGATGTGTAACCTGCAACATTAATATTACTAAGTGGTATGAGGGCAGCTGTTCCTCAGAACCTTGTATCTGGTGTAGAATACTGAACATGTAGTAATACCATGTACATGTCTGTTTACACGCCATTAGACACATATGGCTGAGGCATGCTGCATGACCCAAAAGAAGTCGTATTTTTGGATAGACTCTGTTGGCAACAGCCTTTTACAAAACTGCTGTTGCTATGGTAACCAAAACTGGCGAAAGTTTGTGGAAATACATGCAAGTTGGCCATAAAGCAAAGAACCAATCAGAAATCTTTATACTACCAGCTTATCCACCCCTGTTCACCCCTTCACCTGGTTCCGAGATTCCCTGAGGGTATAGCATCTTTTTAGTGGGCCATCGGGGATATACCCTGACTTAATGGTAACATGTTTTTTAGAAGGCCATCAGAGTTAGCAGTGAAGGGTAGAAGACAAGAGGTCATAAATCTAGAAGTATGGAGCCAGCGACTGTCTTGGTACAGCCAAAGTTTATCACAGAGGACCATGCCAGATTGTAAACTTAATTGACCTTATAGATTGTAGAGCGGCTCTGTATATACATGCTTACTCATCATCTAGGTAGGAAACCCACAAGCCAACCAGTTAGTTTAGTCATAGAAAAACCTCCTAACACAAAATAGCTTAGCCTTATTTCCTGAATAAGTCAAGGTAACATATTTATTATAAACTGAAGGTGTTCTGTGTAGAAATACTGCCCCATTTATCTGATTGCAAGGTGTCATCTCTGGGGTAATGAAAGAAGGGAAAACTCCACGAACATATTTGTTGAATTGATGATTATAATTTAATGGCAAGCAACCTTTACAAATCTTAGTGCAAGTAAACCTATTCACCAGAGGAAAAACTAAGCATTGTTGAGTACATCAGACCAATATTATTCTGTTCAACTCAGGCCAGTTTTGCCAGAGTTTTGATCTGTAAGAACGGTAAAAACTTAAACCATTGTTAAGAAAACTGAACATGATGTGAACAAAAATCCCATCCAAATTTTCTTTTCAGACTTAAGCAATGTTCAGGGGGGGGGGGGGGGGGGGACAAGTTACTGAAACAAGGGCTTTAAGCATTTTAATTAAAGCATGCTAACAAAGTAATTCGCTGACGGTGAAATGGAAAATATTGATTGCGCTGGTTTGTTGAATTACTAACACATACAAATAAATTGGATATCTAGAATATATGCCTATCCTATATCTAAACACTGAATAAGGCGGAGTTTCTGAATGTGGCTCAAGACGTACATCCCATGGTTTGGGGGAGAAAACTGGGTTGTATGTCGAGATGATACCACAAAACAACGTTTGGGGTCACAAGAAAACCACCCTAGTACTTAAGTTGATCAAGTAAGAGCAAGTTTATTTTGAATTATATTTAACTGAGAACGATTCAAGCCATGATGCACAGTTGAAAGGCTTTAAAAGGACAACTTTGTTGCCATTTTCGATGACCCTCAAATTAGTAGTAATGTTATCAATCTCCAATGAAAGGCCCAAAGTCAATTTTCTAAGAAACAAGTACATATAAAGAGTAATTTAGGAAATTCTTTGTTGCTATAGTCAGTAAACAAACAGTTGAGCATGTACCACACGTACAGCTAACGAGGCTGTAATGGTACTCAGGTAAGCCCGCTCAATCCATATAATCCAAACAAAGACGACAAATGAAATCCCAAATTCGCAATGTAACGATAAGTGTGCAAGTTACCAATGGTCATCTGAAAACATCAACTTTATATAAACAACATTTGAACAGCACCCAGTTTAACAGTCTTCTTTTCAGTCTTTTTTTTTTTTTTTTTATATATATGCTTTATTTTGTGCACAGTAAGCTGTATCAGCTTATTTTGTACAACAATTCAAAGAAAGGTCAAATAATTGAAATAGACATGAAATGAATGGTAATCACAATGATGGCAACTATTGCTGAAGAAAACTTTGTACAAATTATCAAAGAAACGATTATAGATTAAGATGTTAAGAAAAATAGGGAAAAAATATGCAATTAAAGATAATAGACCGCATACATTCATTACTGAGATATATAAAGGTTTTGACATATACTTAAAACAGTTGTTTACATATGACAGAAGCAAAACGTAAGAACACAAAGGATAGGTTACACGGACACATACAAACCATAACAGTCACTAGATTTACGTACATAACATGAAAACATCATACAATAGTCGTCATTATAAAAAAAAATTAAAACATGTTGTTGTTGGCCGTCCAGACCGCGTCACACAATTGGTCCCTTGGTATTAAAAACGTTTTGATTGTGTAATGAATTTGCAAACGGAATCGAAAATATGATTGTTAATATCTAAACTTAATTCATGAGAGCCGTACAGTAGCAGTGTAGGTGACAAATCGCCTGCATAACCATTTAGCCGTATCCGGTCAATCATAAGCGTGCGCGGCAGTACGAAATTGTTACAGACAAGTAGGTAATGTGAAGCGCTTTCGATAGAACATCCACATGTACATTTTTGGGGAATCAGAAATGAAGTTATTAAATAGCTCCTCGTTCAGAGAACTGCAACCATTGCGCAGTCGACAGTGTATTATGTTACTTTTACGTTGTCTTTCTAAACATGTCCCTTTTAGCATTAAGCGTCTTTACCGAGTTGACCAAGGATACCCTCGAAAACCCAATCCAAAATATTGGTAAATGATTGCAAGAACACGGTCACAAGTTGTTTACTTTTCCACATATGCCAATGTTATAGAGAGGGTATATTTGAGAGTAGTTGAAGTTACTTCCCCTGCCTTGAGGTAAACTATCTTGTTTTGGAGCAGCTGGGAGTGCTGATAAGTGGCTGGTAATCAGGATACTGAACAGTGCCTTTCAGTTTTATCAGCCATCAATTATCTACCCATATACAGGCTGCAGGTTGGCATCAATGTCTGTATTCACAGAGGCACTATTAATATCCCTGACATGACCTTGTCTCCAACACAATCAAGTCTAACCCTAACTTTATTATAAATACACTGCCCAGATCCCCCTTATCTGATGGCTGTCTAATCCAACAGATGAGCCCAGGGTGTGCCAAGGTTAAACCCTTCCACTTCCCACTAACCTTTCATAAACTAAATAAACATAATAATATTTCCCTGTCTCAACCTCAGCCATACAATTTCTTCATAGCATCAGCAAAGGATAAAAAAGTCAATCTCATGACTTATTCTTTCCAGAAATTTGTCGAACAGTTAAAAGGAGACATCGCTCAAGTTTGTTGTGGTTCTCTGATGACCTTCAGATTATTAGAAAAATACAGAGTGATCAATCTTGGATAAAATGCTGCAAGTCAATCTGCCCAAAATATACAATTAACCAATTATATAGGGAATCCCGTGTTGTTATTGTTTTGTGTCTGATAGTCAATAAACAAACAGCCAAAAGTAGACCAAACGCGCAGCCAGAAAGGGCTCTACTGCGCACTCGATTCTTTTTACAACAACAAAGTCGACATTCAAATCCTCAAATAAAACTCTCTAGCCAGTGGTCTATGGGAAATGGGAAAGTTACCAATGGCCATCTGGAAACCTCATCTTTATATTTAAAAAAAAAAACGGTTAGAATAGCACACATTTTTACAGTCCCTTAAACAGGTCTTATCAAGTGCACACATTAATTGGTCAAGCAGGGGCCATGTTATTGTACACATTAGACAAAAGTATATCTTTCAAAACTAGACATGGGGTGAACCTGTACGTAAAATCTTTTGAAAAATCTGTCCATTAAATTTCATGAATTTGTAATCACAATGAAGTAAACAAACCATGAACCAAAATGATTTGATATGGGGACCCTTGAACTCTTAAATCTGTGGAGCAGAGGTTTTCTAAGATGTACAGAAATTGAAGTATGATTCTTGGGAGTGAATGGCAGCTCATCATTCAATAGCATGGAGCCGACACAGATTCTTGGGACTTTTATACCCAATAGTACATACAAATACACACAAGGATTCCTTGAGCTTGAAGAAAATGTGATTTTATCCATATTACAGTTGTAGAACTATTCATCATTAAAACTAAAAAACAAGAAAAACAGTTTCACCACAACTTTACCAAAGTTTACCACCTGCCCCTTAAACCCTCAACCAGAGTTCCAAATACCACTCAATGTTAATGCACCTAAGCAACCAATGTAAATCTTCTTAAAGAGAGACTTCTTGAAATTGTGAGTCTGAATGGAAGCCGACGAAGCAGAGAGGCTACCCTGATGAACCATTAACCCTCAAACTGACTCGTCATTAAACAGGAGTGAGGCTGATGATATGGCCGCTATCTAAACAAAGGTGACCTCTAACCTCTGTGTTGAGGTACCCCATAGTCCTGCTCATCAATTTCACCAGATATCTCACTAACTACCCCCCTCTGGACAAACTCAAAACAGCCATGTACTGTCCAGCATCTCGACCCTAAAACTTTTTAATCGCTCCCATCTGGGTCATTCTACAAATAAATTAGCCATATCATTTGAAACTACAGCCACCATGCTTGGGTCTTTAAGAGCAAGATATCAAGTTACCAAATGAAACTCTACAAACATGACAGTTTACTGTGACAACTTTATTGCCCAACAGAAATACACTATTGTTAAACCCCAGGAATAACAAAAACCTGGAGTTGAAAAATCTTTGGTTTTTCGCTGTTGGAATTATGTTGATAGTAAATCACTATTACATGTATATACAAAAGCCACAACCAAACATTTGAGTGAAAATCCATGCAAAGTAACAAGCACAGGGTTCGTACTCTCAAGATGGAAATTTTTTCAAGACCTTTTCAAGACCCTTTTTCAAGGTATTTGCAAGTAAAATTTAGTCTGTCAGATCTTGTCAAACGTAATCAGACATACTCAGGCGGCATTACTTGCACGTCGATAGAAAAAGCGGTAGCGATTCTGCGCTATTTAAAGATCGCTCTGAAACTGTTGCCAGATTTTTTTACACTTTGTGACTTGTGTATGTCCAACCTATTGAGGCTGTGAAATACTATGTAACAATGAAACATCAGACCTTTAAAGCATGCAAAATAAAAGGAATTTTATCATTTGCAATGGCCATTTCAAGTTTTGACGAAGTCACACAAGATAACACGAAACCCATACTGATCAGACCAATGCTGATAAAGGGTCTAACTCTTCAGGGCTAAAATGTTGAAAATTTTGCGATAATCCAAGTATATAAAGCTCTCTGTTTAACATGCATACACAACACCTGTGTTGGATTTTGATAATGTTTTCCCTTTTATAATAAACATCAAGCAGAAACTTAAGTTTTAGTTAATTATATCTAAAATAAAAAAAGTCTAAAAATGTGTATTAACTAATTGTTTTATAAATTATAAATACAATTTTATTGCTCAACAGTCTGTTTTTTTATCTCCAAAAGCTAGGGTGCATGCTACATAAAAACATAGACCTAGGCCTACATCTCAGTCTATTGAGAAAAAAAAAACAACAAAAATAATCCAAGAAATCTTTCTCCAACTGGGCTGCAGCTATCAACCTGATGAAACCTAATTTTTTGGTCTCAAGAGACTAAACAAAATAAGCTCAACAAAAAAAGAAACCATATCCTACCAGTCTCAAAAAACATTTTGCTAGACTTACAGTTACATGAAAACGAAATAACTTTTATGAATGGCCTAAGTGATAAAAAAAAATTGAGTCACTAGATTTCAATACATTTCAATTTGATGCTAATTTCACATACATGTACATGTGTTAACTATTAATAATGTTAAAGTTTGATATATGTATCGAGTTTTCTCTATTAAATTTATACTTTTATGATGACAACTATGTATTTGACGTCCGTGTGTCCGTTTATTTCATGCCAAAATTTCAATACTTTTAAAGTGTTCTTTTTCAACTGAACTCACTGTGTTCAAATGAAACCACTCACAAAGTTCTTGGATAGTTTTTTAGCAGAATTCAAGGGAAGTCAAAAAGAGTTTGCCGAATCTTAAGTGAGTGGTTTCAGTTTCATAATGTCCAATGAACAACACTCACTCAGTCTCAAGGATGAATCTTACCCAAAGTTTTGTTTTCACGCTGATCATTGGCAGCCATACCGTTACCTTAAATTAAAACCGACACACTAGATTTTTCTTCAAGACCTTTGATACTAAATTCAAGGTACTTTTCTATTTGTCAAGGTAATTCAAGGCCTTGAATTTATTTTTTCCATTTTCAAGGCTTTTCAAGGTTTTCAAGGTAGAGTGCGAACCCTGCAAGCATTAAAGCAAAAGGATTTTTGGTGAGTATCCCATGAAATTTAAATGTAAGAGAAATTAATGAGTTCAGGAGACATAGGGATTCAGTGCTTTGAGAGGATACTTCCTCTGCAGCTTATTAAAAGTTAGGGCCAGATTGACCCCAGTAAGCACACAGTTCCTTCCTCAACTTTTCACTTACTGGCATCAATTCAACTATACAGAGGTCTACTTTAAATCAAAGGTTCCTGTCTTTCTTAAAAGACACGCCCCCAAAACAAGCCACACCCACTCTTAACTTAATACATCTAACTAAATCTGTAGTTTAGATACTAGATTCTTTTTTTTTTTCATCAATTTGAAAGTTTTGGTGGAATAGAACATTTTTAGACCATATTTAAGGAAATTAGTTTGGATAGTTTGGATACTAGATTCTTAAAGCCCTTTTTTTATCAATTTGAAAGTTTTGGTGGAATAGAACCTTTTTAGACCATTTTTAACGAAAACTTCATCAAAAAGAAGAAATCAGAATCTATTATTCAAATTTCTGATGTTCTGCTACAAACTTATAATCATCCATTCAAGAAAACAATTTTCTCCTCCGACCAAACCATCATTACAATACAACCCGCTGCCTGATTCATAAATATGAGTGTTTTAAAAGTTGTGTGAAAGAGGCAATCACATTTGGCAGCAAAAGTGAAGTCCTTTCAAAAAAACTCTCATTTAGAGTGGCATGAGCTGCCAAAATGTTGATATTTTGACTTTAAAACAGAATGTTGAAATTATTGGCTATTTTTCTCAAGACGTATAATTCAGAAGCTTTTTAGTGCTTCTAGTCTCGAAAATGTAGGATAAAGTATTGTTTTGAACTAACTTTGGCTTAGAATGAACGAATGGTCGTCCCAGTTATTTAAATTTTGTTTACTTTTGAACACGTTTTAGGTTCGTACAGGCCACATAATGTACAAAATTTTCCTCATACCTACGCCAATCATTTAGTTTTTCGATGGCCTTCAAAACCTCTTACTGTCATGATGATCAGAAATTATGAAAAAGGTGCGAATTTTGGCAGCTCATGCCACTTTAAGCAAACGCTTTAGGTGAAATAATCAAATGAAATCCGAAGGATATGTCCCTAAAAAGAAGCGTGACGTTATTCTATTTAAAGGGTCCACTCTAATAGATCTACTCTTAAGCAACAGGTCTGTCTCAACACACTGTTACACATGCAAGGGGCTTAATCCATTTGAAAGTAGAACAAATACCCCCTGCACTGCATTGTTACCCCCTGCACTACATTGTTACCCCTGCACTACATTGTTACCCCTGCACTACATTGTTACCCCCTGCACTACATTGTTACCCCTGCACTACATTGTTACCCCTGCACTACATTGTTACCCCTACACTACATTGTTACCCCTGCACTGCATTGTTACCCCTGCACTACATTGTTACCCCTGCACTACATTGTTACCCCTGCACTACATTGTTACCCCTGCACTACATTGTTACCATTGCACTACATTGTTACCCCTGCACTGCATTGTTACCCCCCCACCCTGCACTACATTGTTACCCCTGCACTACATTGTTACCCTGCAATACATTGTTACCCCTGCACTACATTGATACCCCTGCACTACATTGTTACCCCTGCACTACATTGTTACCCCTGCACTACATTGTTATGTTCTCTTGAAAAATTAAGATCTTAAAGTCCAAGTGCAGTATGAAATGAAGTATGCTCTAAAATGTTCATATTTTTTGGTTCAAAGTGTTGTGCAAGTAGAAAGAAAGAGAGACTTTTTAAAAAAATAAATATATTAACATAACTCTGTGCTTCTTAAGGTCTATTATATATGCTGCTAGGATTCTGCAAGTTAAGATAGTGGAATGTCATTAGTCACATGTATTATTATACACTTATTAACTCTCATCGGAGTCATTACCATGAATACCAGACTGCGGCCTCCGTCAGATTAGCTTGGCACCGTCTTGCCGAGGGTTGTTGAATCTGCACTGCATAATTATTCCTGATCTGGGACCGGTTGTTCAAAAGAAAATTAGCTTATCAGCAGGTTAGATGATGTCGCGTCACAAAGAAATTCCTTTGTGACGCGACGTCATCTAACCTGCCGTTAAGCTAACAGAGCTTTGAACAACCGGCCCCAGGTCTATATATTCACTGATAAAAGCTATTCAAAGGCATTAACTCTGGAAATAATTGCAGAAGAAATTCCAATGCTTGAATGCACACCAGTACACAGCATGTGCTTGAGATTTCTATTAAATTAAAGAAATAGTAGTTCAGATAAACCTATGTTTACATCTGATAAAACTTTCTCAAGACTTAATAATTTTGTGAGAAATCTTGAATGCACACTGTCACATAGCATAACCTCACAACATGGGCATTATGTACACATTGTCGTAGTATGAAAACTGAAAAGTTACAGTTCAGACAAGGCTATGTTTATATTTTTAACACTATAACACACAGGCACAGGGAAAATCTTCTTGTCTAAAATAACCACACTAGGAGATTAACAGTTATTCAGGCGCATTAACTCTGGAAATGATCAAGAAGTTTTCAATCACACCATGAAAAGAATGTACACATGATTTAATTGATTTAGCATCAAAATTACATTAGAAGTAGTGTGAACAATTTTGATTGATTGGGGCTTAATGTCACAATCAGCAGTAAGGTCATATGGATATAAAAGTTCACCCTCCCCCACCTTTAGGCACATTAAGCACCACAGAACATAGAACTTCAGGAAGGCTAATCTATTTGGCAAACTTAATGTTCCTGCTTGTTACATGTAGGTGGGGGACCAAATAAAAATGAATACATTTCTAGGGGGATTGTTCACTTTGTGGCCCTATGTGGTAAAGTTGCCAGGTACTCGCCGTAGGTCGGGAGGTTTCCTTCGGGCAATGAGCCCAGTTTCCTCCCCCACTAAACCTGGCATAAAACATCAATCAATGTAGGTCAGCAACCATGTCCTAATCTTGAAGGAGGCTAGTCCAAACAGTGCTTACTTACTTTCACAACTGCACAGATCGGTGGACATGCCCATTCCAGTATACCCCCCCCCTCCCCAACCCTAACTTCATTGTGTTGGGTATAATAATCTTCAACAGAAGGAAAATCTAACATTTTACATGCAATTAAGACACATATTTTTGGGTTACCAAATAGGTTTGACATAAATTTAAGGTTTCTAATTTGCCCCTTTTTACTAATCATCCATGATGCAATTATCATTGAATTCAAAGTTGAAAATGCTGAAATTCTCCGTTCAAATTGGTCTGATAGGTAACCCAAATTGGTCCATTATTTCAAAAAAACATTCAAATCAGACCGTGGAATGAATTTAAACAAAAATAAGACAGCTGGATAAATGCCATAGCTTAATCCATGTTAATCAAGATTGATTGATTGATTGATGTTTTATGCCACCCTCAAGATTATTTCACTTAAACAGAAAAAAAATGAATAAATGGTCAGATTTAGTGGGGAGGAAACTTCCGACCTTCGGGGAAGTACCTGGCAACTCTTCTACAAACGGCAATCAAGTGATAAACTTACTCATAAATTTTGCAAATAATATATATATATGCGTAACCATTGTCAATGTGTTACAAAAGGATTCCAGAAAATTCTACTGACCAAGGAAATATCATAGGTTTGGTTTGTTACAACAATTTATGGGGTATAAAGGTCTAAATGATATACCTCTTTTTAACACAATTAGAAACTTGTCTCCATGGTTATTTTAGACAAGAAGATTTTTCCTGTGCCCGTGTTTAGTGATCATAAATATTTGGAGTGGAATTCAAAGCAGCAAAGCACAATTGTGAAAGAGAAAACCAAGCAAAAACAATAAAATACAAATTGATGGTACTGTTTACAATTGAATTAAAATGGCATTTAGTTGTCAATGAATTGAAGATCACAGATTTTTGTACATAAATCCATCAACTGTAATGGTAAAACATTCTGTTTTTTCCTCAGAAAAATATTTCTCGTTTCTCTTTTATGACAAGAAAAAGAAACTTAATGACCTTTACCTTTAAATTATTCCTCAATATCCATGTTCCGACATTGCCTAGCATTGTATTTATGAAGGATATACGATTCTTCATTTATTGAACTCTCAGATACTTTCTTTACTCGAAGTGTTGTCTTCAAAAGCTTGTGCTTCTCAAATTTTGTATAATTTTCTCTGTAAAAAATCATGAAAGCCAAATTAGAAATCCTAAGCCCATAAAATATTAGAAGCAAAACAAATAAATATACAAAACTGCAAAAAAAAATAGATTAAAAGCCTGGTAAATTAAGCAATAAGGAAAATTTGAACCAAACTAAAAAAAAATATTACAAAATGGTGACTGATTTTACGCCACAGTAAAAATTATTTCACTTATATGGTGGCATTAAACACCCACCCAACACATGAGACTGTCTTTGTAAATCATGTGTTGTTGGGGGGAGGGGGGGGGGGGGGGGGGTGGGAGTGACTACATTCTTTATGGGACAATGCAAGGCTTAAATTCAATGTTTTAAATTCATAAAATCTTACCTAAAAATAAATGAAGGTCTACTCATTTGTAGACACATTTTTAAAGGCATTTCATAAAAGTCTACATCTGTAGTAAAATGTATACTGGATGCACCTTCAGCTGAGAAAGTTATCCCCCCTTGTAACTCCTCAGATTCTAGTTTCATACGGCCTTCAATA
The DNA here is from genome assembly GCA_963971465.1 of Lepidochitona cinerea. Classification (NCBI taxonomy): domain Eukaryota; kingdom Metazoa; phylum Mollusca; class Polyplacophora; order Chitonida; family Tonicellidae; genus Lepidochitona; species Lepidochitona cinerea. The sequence goes on along the minus strand of OZ020551.1, from coordinate 47,870,999 downwards.
AACAGAGCACCACTGAAACAGAAAAAATATAAAAATATTATGAATAAATGTCCCATAAGATGAAACTAGAATAACGGATTCGGGTGGGAGCGTCCAGGGTGTCTGCAGCTGCTTCCATTTAGTTATTTTTTACTTCAGTTAAGAGTAATTTATTTTGACATGTACAGTCAGAGGCAAGTAAATTTCATTATTACGTCAAATTTTATTCTAAAGCTTTCAGGAATATTGTGAAAAGGCTTGGGCTTGAGGCATGAACTTTTAGATTGAACACTTTAGATAAAATACCTAGTAAGGATAATTTTTGCATACATGTAGTTCTTTGATTACCTGTTAAGGACAGCAGAATGACAGTTTCTATTCCATAGGCTGATACTAACAGATCCTGACAGGTCAATAGAAGTTGCCCCCATTATCTGTAGGCTCACAATCAATCCATTAGACAGATGTATTCTCTCAGAATGATCCTGTAGTAACAAATTACCCTGAAACAAGAATGTTATTCATCTAGAATTAATAACTGAAACAAATAGTGTTAAATTTTCTAGAAAAAAACCCAAAACTTTCCATAAGCTTATTTAAATTTTAAATAATTAATATAAAATTAACGTTACTTTTCTGCTTTAATAAGTCTATCCCTTCAGTAAACAATCAAATAAAGCTGAATCTATAAGACTTCAGTTAACATTCTGTAACAAGACATTCATCCTCTCTATAATGCAAATTAGGTGGTATGGGTTGAGCAAGTAAAAAAGTATTAATCCATGTGGTATTAAGTTTAGCCCAGATTATCGGTCTTATGGAGACTGGTATTATATGGCTGGTACTGTGTCTGGTCGCCCATAACAAATGCGGAGAAAAGAGTCCAGATTTCTCAATTAATATTAAGTTATAAAATATGCACTATTAGTATTTATGTACAAACTTTTAATGTATGCTATGCCTAATAAGATTAACTTAAATGAAGATTGATTGCCTGATTAATGTTTTAAGCCGCATAGAAGATTATTTCACTTGTATGGCGGTGTGGGCAAGTTTAGTGGGGGAGGAAAAAGGGCTCTGTATTGGAGGAAACCCTCGACCATGGGCGAGTACCTGGCAACTGTTCAACATAAGGCAATTGAGAGAAAGATCAATTCTTTTAAATTTTTATTTTGTTTAAGTGGGATAAGAACCCACACCTCATTGATGGAAAGCCTGTGTCGGACTGACGGACTATTACTCTGCCGACTGAGCCACCAAGGCCCCCTAAATGAAGAAAAAACCTACCTGTAGAGCGGAGATGGGATCACTAGGAGCATTCCATACAGCTGACATCAGGCCAGACGAACCCCTAAAGAATTCTATTGGTCTGAGTAAAACATCCATGATAGTAAGTGACATGCCTGATGTAGGTTCTACAGCCTCCTCCCCATCTGTCTGTTCAACCTCCTCATCACCGAGTAGTGAATCTACACCATCAGCATACAGACCAAACTAACAATATACAAAACACACCCCATATATAATCATACTCTCTAAGTAGTGAATCTACACCATCAGCATCCTCCCCATCTGTCTGTTCAACCTCCTCATCACCCAGTAGTGAATCTACACCATCAGCATACAGACCAAACTAACAATATACAAAACACACCCCATATATAATCTTACTCTCTAAGTAGTGAATCTACACCGTCAGCATACAGACCAAACTAACAATATACAAAACACGCCCCATATATAATCTTACTCTCTAAGTAGTGAATCTACACCATCAGCATACAGACCAAACTAACAATATACAAAACACACCCCATATATAATCTTACTCTCTAAGTAGTGAATCTACACCATCAGCATACAGACCAAACTAATAATATACAAAACACATCCCATATATAATCTTACTGTCTAAGTAGTGAATCTACACCATCAGCATACAGACCAAACTAATAATATACAAAACACACCCCATATATAATCTTACTGTCTAAGTAGAGAATCTACACCATCAGCATACAGACCAAACTAACAATATACAAAACACATCCCATATATAATCTTACACATCCCATATATAATCTTACACACCCCATATATAATCTTACACACCCCATATATAATCTTACACACCCCATATATAATCTTACACACCCCATATATAATCTTACACACCCCATATATAATCTTACTGTCTAAGTAATGAATCTACACCATCAGCATACAGACCAAACTAACAATATACAAAACACACCCCATATATAATCTTACTCTCTAAGTAGTGAATCTACACCATCAGCATACAGACCAAACTAATAATATACAAAACACATCCCATATATAATCTTACTGTCTAAGTAGTGAATCTACACCATCAGCATACAGACCAAACTAATAATATACAAAACACACCCCATATATAATCTTACTGTCTAAGTAGAGAATCTACACCATCAGCATACAGACCAAACTAACAATATACAAAACACATCCCATATATAATCTTACACATCCCATATATAATCTTACACACCCCATATATAATCTTACACACCCCATATATAATCTTACACACCCCATATATAATCTTACACACCCCATATATAATCTTACACACCCCATATATAATCTGACACACCCCATATATAATCTTACACACCCCATATATAATCTTACACACCCCATATATAATCTTACACACCCCATATATAATCTTACACACCCCATATATAATCTTACACACCCCATATATAATCTTACACATCCCTTATATAAGCTTACACATCCCATATATAATCTTATTGTTTCCAAGTAGGGACAAGTTACCACAAGAGTTTCGGGAAACCCAAAATACGCCCGGAAAGGCACAGTAACTGCAGCCATACAAATCCTTCCATATTTATTTGAATTTAATTTTCAAAATGGGCTATTTGGATCAACAATTATTAACAAGATTTGTACACGGTACAAGTCATCAATTCTCGCTGCTGTTAAATCACGATGTTAAAAATTGTTTGTTGACAATAAAGGTTGCACTAAAATGTTTCAATTTTTTAGAAAAGCAGTTTATAATTTACTAATCATACTTAAACAAATGTAATTAATTGGCAATTTCGCAGCTCACACCAATTCAAGTAGATTTGACAATTTTTCTCATAACATTTTTTATCTACATTATTTGGCCATAGACATCTTGACAATATTCTAAATCTCCCCATATACCTACAGGTTATTACTTCTAATTTTATCATAGACCAAATGGATTTACAACAGATTTGGCTATGGGTCCATTGCTAATGTCACCCACTGTTTTATGTAGGCCAAAGCCATAAATCTCTCCAGGGAGACTGAGAGTTGACAAGGTAAATAAACCAAAGCTGGGATACTTATCTCTTGGTCTGTAGATAAAACTTTAATCCTTATATGTATTTTTCATTTGATTAAAACGTTATATATTGATTTAAGAATAGTTTTAATCAATTTAGAAACATTATTGCAATTTGAAAAAATCCTTTTTTGATGAGAATCGGAAAAGTAGAAGCCATTTTATAATTTAAAGGTTATTTTCATGAAAATGAAAGTAAGAATAAAAGGGAATGTACATAATCCAATAATTTGCAATAGTTGATATCATAAACTTTTTTTTACACACTGTCTGTTAATATGGTATGTAACATGAAAGATTTGAAAACATCGGATCATATTTGTTAAAGTTATGGAGAGAAAAAGTAAATATTACATAACCCAATATGGCTGCCATATAACGCAATGTATGATGTCAAAAATAGTTCGCGACACACCTTCCACCCATAAGGTATATACTCAGAAAAAATTGTGCAGATGGAATCAAAACATTGGAAGTTATGGAGCGGAAGGGAATATTACATAATCCAATATAACTCCCATATTATGTAACCAGTGATGTTAAAAATAGTTTGCGACACACCTTCTACCCATAAGGTATATACTTAGAAAAAATTGTGCAGATGGAATCAAAACTTTAGAAGTTATGGAGCGGAAGGGACAGCGGACGCCGGACAGCCGGACTTCCGGACTGCCGGACGGACGGAGATGATACCATAATACAGCCCGCTTTTCAAGCCGGGCGTATAAAAATGAAAAAAAAGAGAGGAGTAATTTTAGTTAGTCGATTAGATGTTGATTATACGTTTACATGCTGTATGTCATAAGAAGTACTTGGACTCTACCATACCTTTAAAGAGGAATGAACTGCAAATTTTTTCTTTTTTTTTCTTCTTTTTAAATTCAGATCGTTATTAAAGAGAAAATGAACGTTTGAGGTTTCACTTAAATGGCACAGTTGCCAGGCTTAGTGGGGGAGAAAAGCGGGCTCATTGCCTGGAGAAAGCCCTCGACCTTCCATGAGTACTTGGCAACTCTTCCACATACGGCAACCAAGTGAAAAATCAACTCAGAAATTTGTCGATTTTTTTTTGGTCTACGTGTGATTCAAACCTGTGCTGTATCGATATCATATATGGAAGGTCTATGTGGGACTGAGGGATGATCACTCTAACCCACTGAACCACCGAGGCCCCCATGAACGTTTGAATAACGTTGAAAAAATAAAGGAATGACATTGAAAGGTCTTTTGAAATAATACACACTGAAACTCATATAGCTGGGTTGAAGGAGTACATTTTAGGGTTTTTGTTGCTTATTTCAACTACGTTAACATAGGCCTATATCTTCAAGATTGATAACAGCCGGAAACTCTTATTCTGTACTCTTTGACAAAAATGACGAACATACGGCTAATTCTGTTTCAATAGAATTTTCCTTAAATCTGACCGTTCATGCCATTGTAAATAAAACAAATAAAGCCGAAATTGCACCTTACTTCTTGCCATTGTATTATTATGTTTCTAATTTCCTGGATGCAAAGCAATTCTTCATGTTTTAAGTAAACATAATCTGTCATTTTTAGCTATACTTACATTCAGGAGTGGAAGACTGAATTCATTTCCCAGTGCATTGACCTGCATGGAGCTCTGTTTCATCAGACCAGACTTTGAATTGGCCATATATAGCCCATAGGTTGCATTGATATCAGATGTCACTGAAAGGCAATAAAAATATCATTAATAAAATTGCATACATATTAAGACATCATTCCAATGAAAAATTTCATATTGAAACATTCTGTAGCGATAATATTTTCAATTCAAATGTACATTATTTGATATGAATATTTTCTGACGTGGTAGAGTAAATTACTTATTTTTTATTCCATTTAACATATTTATGGGAGATAAGAATCCTAAAATATGATTGATATTTGTAGGCCTACATGTAGCCACTGAGTAATCAATAATTTATACTTTATGTGTGTAATAATGATGAAACTGATAATACTCAACAATAAGACTTAAATGTGTCTGAGAGGAATCAATAAGCTGACAAAAGGTAGAAAATAAAATCTACTTTATACATTTTACATTCTGAGAAATTAGTAAGAGCTAACTGTGATATTTTGCAAGTTAAGGTTTAAGAAACATAAAAAATGACTTAAGTTATAAATATTCATAGAATTTTCAAAGATTAAACTTCTCCAATCAGGATTTTGAAGGATGAAGTATTGTAGTATGACATTATTACAAGTTGTATTGGCTAATATATTCTAACCTGCCAAGAAACTGCTAACAGCGCTTGAAGAACCTTTCTGCGCGAATGTGTTGTAGTTATTGAAATTGAGGTCACGTAAAGCATCTATCACAGTATGTCTGAAACATAATGACACAAATACAATATTCGTTTCAAAATCAATACTCAAATAAAAAATTTAAAAAAAAAAAAAAACATTTTAAACACAGCTTTAAAATAATCACACTAGATTTCACAAATCATAGGCAATGAAAATGACATCTCTACAATAAACCAGCTCAGTTGTCACTGTTGAATTATACAGAATGGTTGTAATACATTGTCATCCAATCAGCATATTACAAGAAGCATTGAGGATATATTGATTGATTGATTGTTTGGTGTTTTACGCCGCGCTCAAGATATTGAGGATATACATAGCCCCCTACAGAAAGTTGAAAGTCCAAGGGCCATAATTTCCGTTAAAAGTAAGTGGAACAAAAAGCTAACTTAATCTGTGACTAATCATTGTTGACTCATAAATTTCAGCACAATATCTGAATGCTTTTGGAAAAAGGTCCTGAAAACAGATATTTCCATCACAACTGGAAGGGGGGGGGGGGGGGGGGGGGGGGGGGGGGGGGGGAGGGTCTATGGCTAATAATTGACACGTACCCTTCCGGTTCAAATATTGTGTCAATTATTTGTCATACACCCTCCCTCCCAACCACACACACCTCTTAACTTTGTCAATCCATCCACATAGGTTGAGGCAAATCTGTGTTGGACTGTGTGACTATCGCTCTGGATATTACGTAAGTAAGAAACAGATTGTAAGGGTACCTTAAGAAGGAATCTGTTTTGATAGCATCTTGAAGTCTTTCCAATACAAAGGTTGAGAACTCCACATCATCCACAGGAGGTGTACACACAGAGATAATGTTCTGTATATCTTTAGTTGATGGACGGAGCTTCAGAAGCAGTTCCAAGGCGGAAGTCCTTACAGATAAATCATACTGTCTTCCAATTTCATAGAAAATTCTCTTCATTACTGGTAGGGCCTAAAATGGAATTTAGTAGTCAATAAATATATGTCACTCGTATAACTCATGTTGATTGTTCCATGTTTTTAACTATTTGATTGATTGACATTTTTGCCCCACACTCATGATTATTTTTCTTATGTGGCAGTGTTTCCTAGTTTAGTTTGTCAAGAGACAGACTCTGCCCAGTGAAACGTGGGCTTTGTGGAAGTAATGGTAGCTCATTGGGAGATAAAGTGAAAAAGCCACTCACAAATTTATGTTTATGCTTCACTCGTAAACCTAGTGAAGGCTTTACATGTAGCACGATAAAATACGAACTTGAATATAATTCTAAAACTGATTTTTTTTTCGATATGGAACATGGCATATTTTTCTAATATTAATAAATATGAAAGTATAAAATTCTACAATAAAATTTGGAAAGATATTCTAGCAGTTTATTCTTACTTTACTAGCAATATCGTGCATGTTAAACCTCCTTAGTGCTTGTAAAGCGGCTGTTGCAACAGCAGGCGTCCTTCCATCTTCTGCATAATCTAACAAGGTTTTAAGAGAGGAAGGAATTCCAGCATTTCCTAATGAGCGAATGTACATCAACTGACAATTCTCATCTAAACTTTTACACCCGGCCAAACCATCTACTACTTTTTTCACATAGCTGTCAATCACCTGGACAAATAAATGGATGTTTATTAGGATAATTCATTTCATATCAAAGCCATAGACCACAGCAATTATTATTTTGCATTTTTAAAAATCCTCCCAATAATGCGGTTTTAATAATTGGTTTCTTACCACCAATACATGATCATGGAACGTATCAGGGGCTTCACAGCTTCTCTGATTGATGCTGTAGATAGTACACAAGATTATTTCACTTATAAGGCAGCATTGGTAGTTTAGTGGGGAAGGAAATAAGGCTCTATGTCTTTGCGAAACCCCTGACCTTTGGCAGGTACCTAGCAACCAACCATAAATAAAAACCAACTAGAATTTCTTTGGGATGGTAGGTGAGGGTGGGGGGGGGGGGGTCAAACCCATAACCCACCAATTCGTTGACTCTCTATCCAACTAAGCCAATAAACCTCCCAGCTTCTCTGTACAATCACAAATTCTCCAATACAAATGAAATAAACTGGATTGGGGCATTAATGTCTCCTTATTTTGGGGGGGGGGGGGGGGGGGGGGGTCAAACCCATAACCAGCAATTCGTTGACTCACTATCCAACTAAGCCAATAACCTCCCAGCTTCTCTGTACAATCACAAATTCTCCCAATACAAATGAAATAAACTGGATTGGGCATTAATGTCTCCTTATTGAGTCCACTAAAATAACTACGTATACAAAACATATATATTTATGATCACTAAAACACACGGGCACAGGGGAAATATTCTTGTCTAAAATAATAACCATGGAGACAAGTTTCTAATTGTGTTAAAAAGAGGTATATCATTTAGACCTTTATACCCCATAAGTTGTTGTAACAAACCAAACATATGATATTTCATTAGGTTGACAACCCCCCCCCCCCCCCCCCCCCCCCCCCCCCCCCCCCCCCCCCACCCCACCCACACACACACACAAATGAAAACTAGTACACTTTAAAATTTGCCTTGTAAAAATTGATTCAGCTGGTAATACATAGTTTAGCCACATTAGTATTCAAATCTAATTGTGAAGATTCTGACCTTTGCAACCTCACATATATTTCTGATCAATAAAACACATGGGCACAGGGAAAATCTTCTTGTCTAAAATAACCATGGAGACAAGTTTCTAATTGTGTTAAAAGAGGTATATCATTTAGACCTTTATACCCATAAATTGTTGTAACAAACCAAACCTATGATATTTCATTAGGTTGACGACTGACAGGAGCTTAGCCTTGGTCAGTAGAATTTTCTGGAACCTGACATATAGATAGGTCTGTACTTACAGTGGATTTTCTGTTTCCTTCCACTGAGTAAAAGGTATTAACAACCGCTCCCAGGGACAGAAGAACAGATTCCTTTAATTCAGGGCTGGGGATCTTCTTTTTCAAGATGCTCTTTAAATGAAAAATTTAACTTTTATCATAAAAATGATGAAAAATTGAAGTATTTACCAACATACAAACCCAATATTCTTTTCCATACTGTTTGACAATAGAAATTTATCAATGTTTTAAAATTGTGATATAATGTTCACTGATCTGAATTATTAAATTTAAAAAGTAACATTTTATTTATAGCCTTAACACCAAAAAGTTACAATAGAGGTTTGATATATGTAATAGTTTCCTATATAAGTGAAATAGCTTACCAAAACACCCTTGACCAAAGTCTCTGAAGGATGACTGGTAAATGCCACAGCCAGAAGATATCTCTCTGGATATTCAATGTTGTAGTCATCTTCAAAGTTAAGCAGATCCATCAATGCTTGTTGGGCAGATTCTGTTTGTGTGGCAACTCCAATATCAATTAGCTGAGGACTTCAGTGTGCAAACAAAACAAAAACATGTCAAACTTACACAGGAAAATAATAACAAAACATGGTGATATCAAAATGTAATAGGTAGTTGTTTAATGTTCAAATAAATGCTGCCTACCTATATTATATTTATTACAACAATTTATGATGGGGTATAAAGGTCTAAATGATATACATGTACCTCTTTTTAACACAATTAGAAACTTGTCTCCATGGTTAATATTTTGGATAAGAAGATTTTCCCTGTGCCCGTGTGTTTTAGTGTTCATAAATATATTATATTTTAGTAACTTTGGTGGGAATTCATTGGGTTAAAAAATATAGAATTGTTTTATTTTATCGAATTGTTCACAATAAAAGAAATCATAATTAACTTAGTGTAAAAGACAGGACAGGAAAATATGTGATAAAGTATCTACTTACACAATGTTATAACTGTCTTTGCCAGTAAATGCCTCCTCCAATGATGACTTTCCCACATTCCTAAATCCTTTGACCATATTGAGAAAGGATTTGGCAGATTCCACGCTGGCCATGTTCTCTGCTATCAAAACATCCTTATTCTTGTACACAAGAGAGGCAGGCTACATAAAATAATAACATAGGAATATTACATAATCCTATATGGCTGCCATATTATGCAACGAGTGAAGTCAGAAATGGTACACAGGCAGGCTACATAAAATAATAACACAAATCTTTATAGACCAGCAATAGAAATAGATATATGTACATTTTCCAATTGATACTTGTGAGGCTTTTGTTTCAGTCAATGCTGAATCCAATTTTATAAGAAATTTGGAGAATTATCTTATCTTGGTTCCTGGCCAGATTACATTTACACTAATACTGATCACATATTAAGTATCCTTAGAAAATATCAAAATATTTAACCTACGATTTTGAACAACATGGTGGAAGTTTGGTGACAGGTGCTATATTGCAAGAAAAAAGGGTTGAAAATAATTACGAGAAGTCCAGTTTTATGGATATTTTATTATTTTATGAACCAATCAAATATAACCTAGACAAAAAGTTTTTGGCATATCTCCTCCATGCAAGATATCTGTGCACTGTCGAGCATGTTTGTTTACACCACAGATCGAAGAAAAGGGAGGAATTTGACTCCTGTACATTTCCCACAATGCACCTCATTAGTTTCATGTGTCGTCATACATGTAATATGTAGAAAATAAATCAATCGTAATGACTTTTATGAAACTCCATACTCTTACTAAAACAATCTGCTATCACTTACCGAGAAACAATCTTCTGTACAATGTTGAACTTCCAGAATACTTGGTAATAAATCCATTCCTAAGTTACTACCAATGGCTAAAAATACAGATACAAATAGGGAAATGTATAGGAATAAAATGTGAAATTTAAGTAAAGGTATACAGGATATTCACAGGCTTTATTTTTTGAGGTGAAACGTAGATCAGGTAAATTATAAACTTCGGTAATAAGGGGCCCACTGTTAGGTGAGAGACGCTAAGACAGCACATTCCATTGTTTTACTGACGCAAACTGTTGTACGAAACAAGGGTTACACAGACGGCCGCCAACGAGAACCAGCCACAAGTTACGTGAGCTAAAATTCACGCCAACCTTCAACGATTCTTGGAGAAATTTAATAAAATAAGGCCTGTATACAGACTATTAGTAAAGTTAAAGTATGTATAATCTGATATCAAATCATCTAACCCAAATGCCCGCAGTACAAGCTGGGTAAAAATGTTTATATACCTACATGTAGTGCTTGAACATCGCCTGTTCGAAATTACAGATGGAAGGAAACAACCGTGGGAAGGGATAAATATAAAGAAGACATGTAATAAATACAAAACTACCAACCAGAGCTAATTTTTGATACAGCATCTTCTTCACTGGAAGCTTTAATAGGCTTTGGACTGGTCATTGACTGTCTTAACTTGATTTCTTGACTAGAAATAAAAAAAAAAATGATGGAAGAGGAATTATGTTAACAGAAGAGGAAATTGCATTCAGGTAGAGTTAAAAGGTAATTTAAGTCTAAAATAAATGAATTTGCCTGTGGTTATTTTCATGTTTTTTTTTTTCATTAATAAACATTTTATATTTCAATGTTATTAATAAATCATACGCTCAATGAAATTCATGCAGTGCTATTTATTCTCTTAACAATCTAAATTAATGAGAACAGTCTGAATGTTTCCCATCTCATACCACTTTATCATTATCAATGATTACGAGCATCATGAAGTCAGAAATACACCAAGAAATATCATGACAAATAAAATTCTGGTCTGATGTCAGTGGTCAATTGATACACAGAAATAGGGTTGATTGATTGATTGTTTTGGTGTTTAAGCCGTGCTCAAGATTATTTCACTTATATGGCGGCGTTGCCAGTTTTATCGTGGGAGGAAACCGGGCTTTAGGCCCGGACGAAACCCACGACCTTCTGTTGGTACCTGGCAACCATCCAACATAGGTCGTTCAAGTGAAAACCTAGTTAGAAAATGTTCAAATTTGTTTGGACTGAGTGGGATTCGAACCCGCGACCCATTGGTGGAAGGTTGTTCGGATTGAGCGACCAACGCTCCACCTACTGGGCCACGGAGGCCCCCAAAATAGGGAGAGATTTTGATTCTATATTTCTTACCCTTCTAAAACACTGCTCCGGAGTTTTGGTCTCATGTTAACTTTTGCTGAGACTTTATTTAAGCCTGTTACAGTATTTACTAGACCATCACTCAAGTCATAGACATAACTTCTGGTGGGTTGAACTGTTACACCAAGCATCTACAAAATATATACACACATATTATTCTTCTCTCTTTGCCTTTTTTCGTGTATGACTGTCACCATAGCAGTCTGAATTAAAAGCCTTGTCAATTACCGCCGAGCCTGATGACGTCATATAGATTTACGCAAAGCTTTCTGGGTAAAATGTGCCTCAGTTCGCCATTTTGTTTATTGGTGTACAATGTACTTAGCAAGATGTAACTTTTTTTGGAAAACAGTGATGACCTTACCTGTTTTTATCCACACATTTTTCTGGTAACTTAATGCCTTTTACATCTTCTGCTCAATACAGTATAATTTCTTGGGCCATATTTTAAAATGTTTACATCCCTCAATCCCCCGAAAGTGCTTTGCCCATAAATTCCAAGTGACGTCATCAAGCAATCGGTCAATTTCTCCGTTATTCATTGTTTTAACTGTTTTTTAGGCAATGCTGCCGTGAAATGAACCTGCCTGAGGTTCAGGTAGGATCTAAATCTATCTGTATTCCTTTCTATATTTTGTCCTTTTTTTAACTGTACAGGTAAGCTATAAGGATTTTAGTTCAATTTAATCCAACTATGAGAAATGATGAGGCCATGAACTCTTCACATCCCACAATATTCTTCTTTGCACATGGTCAAAGTTACTTAGAAAAATATTTAGCATTTGTGAAACAACAACCAATCATTCAGTCAATTAGAGGAGGCCGGTTGGCTGAATGGATAAGACAGCCGGCATTTAGTGCTGGCCATAGGTGCCATACTCTGGGACCCTGGGTTTGATTCCTGCTTCGGGCGTCGCCCAAAAATCAGGCGTCGCCCAAAAATCGGTAAATGAATATCTGCCATTTTTCAAAAAAGGGTAATCCAAAATAACGAGAATACTGTAAACAATCAATCAGTTTGTAAACAAAGATTTCTGGCCTAATCTTTTTCTATGGCATATTCAAAAACGTCCTCTTACTTCAGTTTCGTTTGAACTAGTTTTATAAAACTTACTATGCATGAGGTGCATAGGCAATAAGATTTTACAGGTAACTAAAATATTTTGTTTGAACTAGTTTTATAAAACTTACTATGCATAAGGTGCATAGGCAACAAGATTTCACAGGTAACAAAATATTACCGAATCCTTCCACTTACTTGATTTGTTCTTCTATGTTGTCCAGAGAGTTCAATATTAGAGCAACCAGATATAGTTTTAGTGATAGAAGTCCCAGAGACCTTGTAGGTGGCAGTGCATTCTCCTGGTACATCCACCTAACAACATCATTTAATACACTTTGATAAATAGGAAAACTCGGGCTTCAGAATAAGATACACTCATATTCATTGTTTGGGGGTTTTACGCCACACTCCAGATTTTTTCACTTATAATATATAGAGGCGTCCCCAGGCTTAGTGGGGGAGAAACTGGGCTCTTTGCCCAGAGTATACCTCGGATACCCCAATTTTTCCACCTAGGGCAATTAGGTGAAAAATTCACTCAAAAATTGTTAAATTTTTCTTTGCACTGAGAAGGATTCCAAGATTGATTGATTGACGTTTTAAGCCTCACTCAGCCCTGAGATTTAGTATATCGGGTATGTAACTCTTTTGATCAAATATATAACAAAGAGAAAATACTACAACATCAATTCATTCGAACAAGTCACCCCTTGTGTATCACTTATTATTTTTGTTTACTTTTCACAAACAACCTTGAATATTGGTTATTTCAAGTCAATTCCTCAATGATCTTCACATCCTTGCCTCCCATTGAAAATTGTAAATTAAGTTCGTAGTCACTTTAACAATAATTACTTTATAGTGATTTTAGAAGTGCACACACAGTAACAGGGGTATACCAAAACATAAATTATAACTCTTAGGGTGATAGCTCCCGCAGACAATGATAGACAATACAATACCGACAATATGACATGCACTCACAAATCTATGACATTTGTTATTTTACACTTGTCCAAAACAAAAGTAGAAACTGACATGGGTCAAAATAGAGGTTAAGCTGTTAAAATGTAAATTGGGCAACATTCAAGCTTAATAGAATTTTTCAATAATTGAACATTTTGACTATTTTAATTCTTTTAAACCATAAAGTATCATCCATCAATTCTTTTTAACAACTCCTCTATACATTTTTGTGTTATTAATATATAAGAAAATTGGGAAGTAGCCTTTCATTGTGACCTCCTTAAGTATATTTTATGTAAAAAAAAAACAGGAAAATTGTGTGTGTAGTCAATTAATTAGAACATTAAACAATAAGAAAATTTATTGAATCTATTGCAAATCATACAAACCTCTGACACTGTACCATCCACATCGCTGACTTGAAACAAACTGATAATTCCTTTTTTGAAGTTTGTAGCAAATATACTATCTTTTTCAGCTGTATATAACTTCTCCACAGCATTTTCAGATATGCTGAAGAGAACAGGATAAGTTGATAGAGATTGTAATGTTCTCTTTAATGATGGTTTTAAAACACTTGATGCTTCAGTAGATAGTATCTGAAATAGGAGGAAAAAACTAAGGTGACAAAAATCTTTCCCTGGGGATGTCAAGCCAATAGGAATTCAACAGAAGATGAGGCAAATTTAAGAGTCTAGTTTTATTAGATGCAGGACAACGAAGCAGTATCAAAATTTCAAGGTAGGTATCCATCAAAAGACAAACTTTCGTGGGTTTTAAACTAAGGTAAATCTGTAATTAATGCGGATTTGGAGTCAAGTTAAGGTTTTCAAGAATTGTAAGTAGTTTTTTTGCTGTTAATTTTAGTCATGTGGTGCCAATATATTTAGAAATATTGTTTAAGGACCAGCAATGAATACCCGAAAAAATTCAAAAGCAAGATCTTTTATTTTAAATTCTAACTCAGTAATTTGCCTGATGATCACAATAAATGCATTATTCCTGCTAACATTAAGAAACAAAGAAAAATGAAAACAAGAAGAAATGTTTTTTTTATCACACCTGTAATTGATAAAGCTGTGAATCTCCATTGTCTAATACAAGCTCCAGCAGGAACTCTGATGAAATGAAGAACCCCACATCTTTCTGAGTTGACTTTGAACTTGCATCTTGATTAAAAACTACGGAGGTTTCATATGCATATTTATAGGACTTCCCAATCCCATACTTGAATGATACGCCTAAAAAAAATATGACAACTTGTTAATATCAATAACTATTTCATTACAAATAAACATTACTAAATTAAAGCATCAAATTCCTACACAGTTCTTAAATTAAGACATTTGACAAAAATCCTATTTTGTTTGAAGTACTGCAGTATTTCGCTTGAAGTACTGTAGTATTTTGTTTGAAGTACTGTAGTATTTCGCTTGAAGTACTGTAGTATTTCGCTTGAAGTACTGTAGTATTTCGCTTGAAGTACTGTAGTATTTTGTTTGAAGTACTGTAGTATTTCGCTTGAAGTACTGTAGTATTTTGTTTGAAGTACTGTAGTATTTCGCTTGAAGTACTGTAGTATTTTGTTTGAAGTACTGTAGTATTTCGCTTGAAGTACTGTAGTATTTTGTTTGAAGTACTGTAGTATTTCGCTTGAAGTACTGTAGTATTTTGTTTGAAGTACTGTAGTATTTCGCTTGAAGTACTGTAGTATTTCGCTTGAAGTACTGTAGTATTTCGCTTGAAGTACTGTCTTTGATCAGATCTTTTAAATTAAGTAACGCAGCTTTTATGTTTCCTTCAATTGGCTTCATGCTTACTTTTTAAGGGTGTTATAGAATTAAATAGGCTTAACATGTTAACTTATATCTAGTCATGTTTAAATTATTGGGTTTTTTTTTTAATTCAAAGTATAATAAAATAAAATATGTTTTAGATTTGTTGAAAACCTATATCCAATAAAGGTTTAATTGTCATCCTAAGTTAATTTACCAATATCGTGTCATGTTGCAGATTATACATATATTCATAACGACTAAAACAATATCTATCAGTATATATAGGTCAAGGGTTATACTAAGCATGCTTTGACATAGTAAATAAAAGAAGCATTTCTATAGAGGAAAAGATGATGATCACTTACATTGTGAGATGAACATAAATAGAAATGTATGGAATATAAAACTGTAGCTGAACAGATCCATGTTGTATGTGTGGGGGTGATGTCTTGCCTTCTCTCTGCCAGTCCCACCACTGTGCAGCTTGGGGAAGCCAACATACAAAGTCCACAGCCACATGTTATCAAAGTCCATTGGTATACACACATGAGCCAGGATGTAATATGATAAGACTTGTTTTAGTGGCAGTGTCACTGTCACCCCAACAATGTCACCCTAAAATATTAAAGACCTTGTAATTCCAAGTAATAAAATCAACAATTTATTGATGGCAGGCTTGTAATATGCTAAATACATGCAAACATATAGTTCCCAATTAATGCAAATGGATACTACAAATAAATGTAACAACTGCAGCCATGCGCCAAACTTTGGAAAAAACATTTTATTAGGGGCATACAAACTGCTTTTTTTTATACTGATGATGTAATGCCATTGGAAAGACAAATTTGAAATGGCAAAAAGTTCTTTCTTATTTCTTTTCGTGATTAGGTATTAAACTTAAGAGTCAGAGGAGAGGGGGAAGGGCTGACACAAAAATGATCTCAATTTGAGATTTCTATTTTTACCAAAAAAAGAAAAGAAAAGACAATATGCAGACGAGAAAAAGAAATAATGTCTACTTTTTATTTAATTCTTTGCAAGATATGCTCTTTTATGGACAAAATAAAAGTGAACATTTTGGCAGATAATGCCATTTTAACGCACCATACAAGAAGTGTTTGCTTTATAAAGATAATTGAACAAAATAAAAACAGCAAACATTTCACAACTCATGAATGTTCACCCATGAAAAACTCAACTTTCCAAGGTCTCACACTGATTCTGATAAAAACAAATTAAACCCCATTTACACTACAGCTAAATATGCAAAGTTTCTACAAGTGGGTTTACTGATTTACCAGTAACTTGTTGATCCACTAAATAGCTTAGCATAATGCAATAGCACAGTAACTTCGAATAAATTCAACAAACGCATATTGACAATCTCAATATTTCGACAAAGGTATATTTGTCATCTTCAGGAAAATTTTGAAGATGACAAATATACCTTTGTCTAATTCAATAACATTAAATGTCTACAGGTACCTCGTTATTTATGTTTGGATATTTATTGGTCGGTACCAGGTCGACCAATAAATGTCAGAAATTATAAATAACGGAGTAAGACCTTTACTAAAGTGAAGTGACCTTTGTCGAAATATTGAGATTGTCAATATGCGATTATTTACCAGACTTTCTAATTGAACTACAGACTTTCCAACTCCAAGTTCCTGTATATAACTGGACTAGTTCAATTTTACCAAACTAATAGTAATAACTTATAACCATAAGTTCGGAAAAATGAACTATTGGCTGGACCTGCTATTAAAAATTCTAAAATGCTGATCCCCAAACGCAGATAAATATATAAGAATTTGTTTATAACTTTCTGAACGACCTTAGCAGACGAATTTTCACCTTATTATTCACGCGTTAAAGTGCGAGAGTCAAGATGGCAGCCCCCTGTTGAGGTTTTCGATTTGCAACCTTTTTTTACAATCACGGTGAATAAGTGTGGTTTGAATAATTTGATTTTGTATACAAGATCTTAGGGGCTCATCAATGTATGAGCTATTTTATTTAAAGTAATTTCCTTGACGTATCAGTTGTCGGAATAAATGAAACAATCATTGAAATTAGAACCTGGAAATAACAACAACAACAACCTACACGTTTTCTCAAACACGGAGGGCGTACTTGATTGACCTGCTCACAGCATAGCGGTAGCTGCTGTCAGCAGGCTGTCTAACAAGTGAACTTGGTCGTTCTAAAATGGTGGATGAAATAACTTTTTTTTTAGACCATACATACAGCTTACACAATATTAAATCAGTGCTAATACTATTACTAGTACTAGACAGTGAAAAAGTCATCAGTCATACTTTTAATAATGTTTTACTTCTTTTGGGAAAAAAAATTAATAAAAGTCAACACTTGCAACACACAAAATTTTGTTTTGCATCGGTAGCTAAGTTGGTCACGTGATTTGAAACAAGCTGCTGAGGCCACACTACGGGCGTACTTGATTGACGTGCTCACAGCACAGCGGTAGTTGCTGTCAGCAGGGTGCGAAACAAGTGAACTTTCAGCGCTGTAATCGTTCTAAAATGGTGGATGAAATAACTTCTTTTTTTAAATCTTACAGCTTCAATAATAGACAGTGAAATACATCAGTCATACTTTCAATAAAGTTTTACTTCTTTTGTGAAAAAATTATCAAAAGTCAACACTCGTATCACACAAAATTTCATTTTGCGGGCGGTTGCTAGGTTGATCACGTGACCTGAAGCAAGCTGCTGAGGCCACACTACCTTTTGGCTATGAGCAGTCTCAGCACGCTATGAGCATGCTGAGGGTCCAATCTAGTGCGACGTAGCACGCTGAGAGCTGCTTTGAGCGGTGAATCAAGTACGCCCTACCTCTTGGCTATGAACAGTCTCAGCACGCTATGAAGGTCCAATCAAGTGCGACATAGTACGCTGAGAGCTGCTGTGAGCGGTGAATCAAGTACGCCCGGAAATTCACTCTGAAAGAGCGGAAAGTTCCAAATTCAGGATTGAAACCGAATTGATTTTTTTTTAGTGTACTATGTTCACTTTGTCCTTTGATTATGGGGCATTGGGGCTTATCCCTTTAACTCTTTACCCCATAATGACGCTATTTGACGCCTTGCTTGTATCCATGAACTGTTCTCTGGGTCAACCCATAATGACGCTATTTGACGCCTTGCCATAATTAATATAAGACCTGATTTTATTTTTTTTAATGAAATTTTTTTTTTAATAACTAATCTATTGAAGAATGTAAATGAATATGTTGTTCACTTATTGTCTTTGCTTTTCTGAAATAAATATTTAGAACAAAATAAGGTTGACCTGGTTAACTGTCTATGAATCAGAGCACGGCGTCATATAGCGTCATTATGGGGTAATGGATAAAACACTGCATGGGCAAAGAGTTAAGTTACACCACTGAGATCTTCTAATCACGTTATAAAGGCCCCATAAAAACCAATCCCTCTTTTAGAACGTTTTCGGAAGTGCTATATCTGCTATACCAGTTCTATATCTCGTCCAAACGACATCACCTTGTCAGTCGTTGTCAGTCGTTTTCAAGTGAGGTCTACAAGGATTTCACGTCCTCACCATTGTTACGTCTTTGCTTTCGTTCATTTCTGACTATTGGCGGATAGCTTTTTAAAATAAGAAAAGCACGAGCTTGAACTTTAGTATTCCGTGTTACAACACTATAGCAAATTCTCACAACTATACAAGTCTCTCGGCATGCATCATCGTAATGGCAACCTCCATAATAAAAACTCATTCTGTTGATTTTATACCCGCGTTCGCATATAAATATTGATACTTCTAACAAAAAGGCTTGTAAAAAATATACATTGTACTATTATTAAGCTGAGAATCACAAATAAACCAACAGGGTATCTACATTTAGGTTCTTAGTACATTTCTCACTGTCCTCTTGTACTTAACAGAATGGTAGTATAGTCCCCTATCAATATTTGTGTTACACTAGACCTGTATGCCTATCTGGTCTGGAAACAACAGTTGTGTACACAGAGAATTTTCATGTCTGAAAAAAAAAAATAAGTATTGGGTGTCAAGTTTTTACTTTACTTTTAGGGCATCCAAAAGTTGTGTGGTCACCGTGGACACCTCACTGGATGAACATTTAGAGCTTTGGTCGATGTGGACAAATTGCACTGAATTGAATTAGAAAGTCTATCATTGAACTTGTTGAAGGAAGTTAAAATTGTAAATTACCTGAATTTATTCCACAATATACAGCTATTATAGTGGACCTGACCAAGAGGATGAAATAAGTGCCAATTCATATGTAATCAGATACTATACCATTACAAGTAGACTCAACATGGCAGAGGCTAAGGATTTATCACTATCCAGTGTGGACCAATTGCCTGAGATTAGAACTGAGCCCAAGTTAGTCTCAGAAAATCAATCAGGATGTCAGTTGGGCGATGACAATGAAGATGACAAGCAGGTTGATGAGCTTGATAAAACTGAAAGAGTCCTTTCCAAAAATGAGCAGAAAAGAATCAAAAAGAGAGAAAAATGGTTGGAAGCTAAATCTGAAAAAAGGTAAGTTTATTATACTCTTAACTACAGTCAGCAGAATTATATTCCAAAGTTTTTGATGTTTTCTAGTCTGGCATTATACCCATTAATGTGAATTAAATAATAAATAAATCATTCTCCGTCACTGTCAAATTTTGTTTATCCGGTTTGTTAGTTTGTGTCATAAAATAAGCAAGCTTAAGCCCACAGATTTAAGAGTATCCTTAAACCCAACATTCTGCACAGATATTACATAACCCTAACAAATGCTGCATTATGCATGATTCTGAATGAGGATTATTAAGTGTGTCTTTAAAGAATTACTGAGGCATACCTATTTATTAGTTTCTATAAGTATTTACTGCCCCCAAACTTTGACTTACATGATGGTAACAACAGCCAATCCAAACATGTTCTTATTAGGATGACCTATTCTACTATATTTCCTGCCTGAAATAAAAACGATTTTGACAGCTCTTATTATTTTTTACCAGGCTGTTGTGCTTCCTTAGAGTTTAGATTTGATGCTATTTAGCTTGTAAAAGACTCCATTCTTTGGTTTCACTTTAAATAACATCCTGTTTCTATTTCTGTCTTTTGATTTGATTGAAGGAAAAAAGAAAAAGAGAAAAGAAAGCGTAAAATTGCTGAGGCACGAACAAAAGGAGAAACGCTTGGGCCCACTAGGAAGTCATTAAAAGACAACAGTATGAGAAATTCTTTGTGTAAAATTAGAGTTGTTATTGACTGCTACTTCGACCTGTACATGGGAGACAAGGTGAGTGACAGTTTTAAGTAGGAAGAGAGAGCTTGTTTTACATGTTTTCATTCACATGCTTCACGTTAACTTTAGATTTTTTGGATACTGGACTTATTTTATTTATATGACAGTGTTCCCAGGTTTATTAGAGGAGGAAACCGGACTCTTTGTTTGGAAGAAACCTTCAATCGGGCTGGGGGCCTGTGTGGCTCAGTAGGTAGAGCTTTGGACGTTCAATCTGAACAGCCCTCCACCAATGGGTCGCGGGTTTGAATCCCACTCAGTCCAAAAAATTGGAAAATTTTCTGACTGGGTTTCCACTCGAACGACCTATGTGGGATGGTTGCCAGTTACAACCGGAAGGTCGTGGGTTTCCCCCGGGCATAGAGCCCAGTTTCCACCCACAATAAAACTGACAACGCCGCCATATAATTGAAATAATTTTGAGCACGGCATAAAACACCAAACAATCAATCAATGCTATGGCCTCATCTTGATATGTTTGAAATGATGTTAAAAACTATTGCCCATAAATTTAACTTCTAACAAGTGCATTTTTTGGCTGTTATAGATTTTAAATCTTTATGAGTTTATGCTTTTACTGCATAATTTTTTTTTTATATGTTGTTTTATTACTATTTTATTATCAGGATACTATGAAATTAGTGAAACAGCTTCAACATTGTTACTCAGTGAATAGACGATCTCCCAACCCACTACAGGTCAGTTTATGTCAGCTCTTTGTTCTGCATCTATACTTTGTTTATTGGTTATAAAGGTCTAATTGACATACCTGCCTTTTTAACTCAATTAGAAACTTGTCTCCATGGTTCTTTTTGTCAAGAAGATTTTCCCTGTACCTGTGTGTTTTAGTTTTCAAAAAATAAATATTTTACTTAAAGTGGGTAAACTGTCAAAATTCAGACAAAGTAAACAAAATTTAACATTTATTTTCTTTAGAGCAAAATCACTTCTCAACATACATTCTCATCCAATTTTTACTTTGAAATGAACATGAAATGAACATTTTGCCACTTTAGGCAAAATGACTTCTTTCTCAGCCTACACAATCAAATTTATATTTTAATATATATGCACTCAAAATCATAAGTGATTGTAAAGTTGACCTTTTGTCTTGATTTCAAAATTTTGTTTACTTTTTATAGTTTTATGTGTGTTGTTCTGAAGGAAAGACCAAAGACAGACTTGATAGGATTGGGGATTATAAAAACTGGGATGTAAGTAAAACCCGCTTACATGTATTTTGTCATTTAAAAATTTGTCACATTTTAGTAATAAGAAATTTTCACACTGATTCATTTAATAATTCATTTTTTTTTTCTCAGATGAATTTCCACGAATCCCCCTATTGGGATGTTTTCAACAAAGGGGAGATAATTTACTTGACCAGTGACTCCCCCAACATACTGACTGAACTGGACCCTAACAAAGCTTATATTATTGGTGGACTGGTTGACCATAACCATGAAAAGGTATTGAAAAAATTTGTAACAATTTTCAATCAACATATACTCTTACCATTTTTTTATCCTGTTTATTCTAGAATGTATATGTTTTTTGAAAGCAAGGTTAAACCTTCTCTCACTCACTCGTGTGCTATTTTCTCTGTAAAAATGCTGTTTGGATTTTTTGGGAATATTCAATAATTCCTATGTATCACATGTAGTAGAAGATCAAAGAGTACAGATCAACTTGTCAGTTCAACCTGTATAGAAGCTACACTAGCTTTTCGATGCTCCATAAAGGCAGACAACCCTGGCTGTATAGAAACTCCTTTGCAAGACAAAACATGATTTTGTTATTAAATGGCTTCACATTTCTGACATCTTCAGTCTTTTTGGTTTATAACTTTTTCTAAAGTCTGTTTAACTCTGTTACATTAGTAAACCCCTGTTAAACAGATTCCATTGTTATCTGTATTTTATTTCTGAACGTTGCACTTGTTTCCCTAAACAAGCAGATTGTATCCATTGTCATACTACATTGAATTTAGAAACAATTTTCTGAATTTAGTTGTTAAATTTCTTATTCCAGGGTTTATGTCATCAGTTGGCTGAGGAACGAGGGTTCCAACATGCCCAGTTGCCCATTGGGGAGTATGTCAAACTGAATAGTAGGAAGGTCCTCACAGTTAACCATGGTAAGGCTGTAACCCTAAATTTAGATAGGTTATCAATCAGCTACAAGCACATGGCTCTGAGAACTAATGATTGATTGATTGTTTGGTGTTTTACGCCGCGCTCAAGATTATTTCACTTATATGGCGGCGTTGCCAGTTTTATTATGGGAGGAAACCGGGCTCTGTGCCCGGAGGAAACCCACGACCTTCCGCTGGTAACTGGCAACCATCCCACATAGTGAGAACTAATGAGTTGGTCAATGAAATATTGAGCTTGTTTCATAAAAAGATCTTGGGAGGCTTTGCAGTTCAGAAAGTGTTATACAGTCAATGCATCCCCCCCCCCCCCCCCTCCCTCCACCCCCTACTAAAAAAAAAAAAATTAAATTTAAAATGTCTTGACCGTTTAAGTCAATGTTAGCAGTGATTTGATTTTATATTAAACTTTAGAATTTTAAAATTTGGTTCTGATTGTAATGTTCACAATTTTTTATTTCTTATTGGCCCATTGCTTGAAGTATCCCCAAATACTTGACTTAAATTTCATGTTTACCATTTATTGCAGTGTTTGAAATTCTGCTGAGGTACACTGAGACTAAAGACTGGGATACAGCATTTCATCAAGTTATCCCTCTACGTAAAACAGTTTCAAATTCTCATACATCAAATTCACGAGAGAAACAGAATCCTAAAGTTAACATTGATAATGACATAAAAATTGAGGGTGATGAAAATAGTGATCTGAATGCTGGTGCTGGTATCAATGATACCACAATAGAGGATAAAAATATCACACATGAAGGGAATAATACTGGGAATAACGATGAAAAAGTTGACAATAACATTAACAACCATGACGTCAATGACATTAAAAATTCTGATGATGACCTTAAAAATGATGCTGATGACATTAAAAATGCTGTCGATGACATTAAAAATGCTGCAAATAACATTAAAAATGATGATGATGCCACAACTAATGCTGATATTGATAAAACCGTATCAGACACCTAACAT
This sequence comes from Lepidochitona cinerea, assembly GCA_963971465.1. Lineage (NCBI taxonomy): Eukaryota > Metazoa > Mollusca > Polyplacophora > Chitonida > Tonicellidae > Lepidochitona > Lepidochitona cinerea. Next base: position 47,846,981 of record OZ020551.1, on the reverse strand, counting down.
TTCAGATGGCAGTTTATCTGCATTAAAAAACGGATAAAAGGTCAAAAGATGGTTTATTCATTTATTAAAGTGACATGAGGCATGGCGAAAAAATTGTTGAAACAGAATTGTGGGTAATTTTTATCCTTTCATTTTTGGCACCTCATACCACTTTGTTTCCAAAATATCTGGGGGCCTCCGTGGCTCAGTAGGTAGAGCGTTGGACGCTCAATCCGAACAGCCTTCCACCAATAAGTCGCAGGTTCAACTCCCACTCAGTCAAAAAAAAAATTGGAAAGTTTTCTGTCTGGGTTTTCACTCGAACGACCTATGTGGGATGGTTGCCAGTTACCACCGGAAGGTCGTGGGTTTCCTCCGGGCATAGAGCCCGGTTTCCTCCCACAATAAAACTGGCAACACCGCCATATAAGTGAAATAATCTTGAGCGCGGCTTAAAACACCAAACAATCAATCAATCTTCTTTATTGTGAATAACTTTTATGTAAGAGAGAGTTTTAATAATAAATCTATTTATTACAAAATATGGTTATTGATTTATTTGTTTTTAAATATGTAGCATATAGGAACAACAGGAAGGTTTTTCTATCTGTAAATGCATTCATTATTTTTAATATTTTTAGTTGTTGCCTTGAGGGTAAATTGTATGTCCAAAGCGGGAAATCTTTACTGGAAGATAAAGAATTTTGGGTGGTATTCATATCAAGCCTGTGTGTATAAAGGAAATAATGTGAACATTGGTGATGTTATTAAAGTGGATTTCCCTTCTGCTGGTACTCTACCTATATCAATACCAGTTGCACAGTTATAATACCTGGAAACCGCTTAGAATGCATCTCTCTCAATCTAGGACTCCGGGCTTGGGCAACCCCTGTCCCCTTGCTCCCCGTCACTTAAAAGTCGCCCTACTCCCTACCAAAATACTGAGTTTATAAAAAATTACTGAACCGTTTCAAATAATGGATAAAATTACCACTGGTCTATCTGGGAACTACATTGATTTAGATCTAGTATAGAACAGTTGACTGATATTCTTTATAAGCTGTTTTTGCTGTCTGTGGTAAAAAAAATCATTTCAGGGGAGACAATGTCGTAGCGACAAGAGTAGCTCCCCTTGGGTTACCTCAATGTGGTCGAAACCTGCAAACGCGAAATTTACAGAGGTATAGAAGCTTTTTCAGAGGGAATGCCAATATACATCATATACTTTTTGGAAGCCAGGCTTCTGTACAATAAGGTTAAAAGAAAAGCTACGTTCATGAATTACTATGGCAAGAGCTTAAACTTACGGATTGATTCTGTTCAGTCACCAGTTCTGGAAAACTGTTCAACTAGCTATAAGACCTTAGGGGTAAATCTGAGTCTTTACAGCTTATCAGTTGATCAATTCTATCGGCATTTTTAGGCTGTTTTGGGGTTATATTTAGTAAAAAAAAATAGAATTTTTGTATTTCAATTCTGTAGGCTATAACACAAGGACTGGGCGGTGAGTATCGCGATTCCACTGCATAACCAGTGGGCCAACCAGTTGCTGCTCTAACTCCTATTGCTGAGCTCCAAGCGAAGCAGCAGCAGCTCCCACTGCTAACGTCTTTGGTCTGACTCGACCCAGACTTGAACCTGGATCTCCCAGCCCTGAAGCGGACGCTCTACCAACTGAGCTATCGGGACGGGTTCAGAACCAGATTGAATAGCTACTACTATCAAGAGCAGTTTCCCATTATTTAGATTTTGTAATGTATCAATGGTTTTCATTTGGGGATGCAACACTTTCTTTGCTATGTATATTTTCCATGATGGTCACTCGGTTCTTTTCTCAGATCTGTGACTGTGAACAACTTTTACAAATAGCTCTTTGCACAAAAATAGATTTCCATGCATGCAAGTCAAAATCCAAGTTTCACAAAGCGGCGTAGATGTATTTTTTGCGTAACTTTCATACTAACGTATCTCTACAGTATGGGTTGCTAAGGCATTTACGTAAAAACTTACGCTACGCCGCTTTGTGAAACAGGGTCCCGGGCTTCCAAATCTTGATTAGTCCTTATCAATTCCAGTTACTAAAACGTCAGCAAAGTAACAGCGAAGCAGTTGGAACCTTCCGCAGAGCCGCCAGAACGTTGTTATACAGAGAGAAACCCCTCAGACAAGTCTCAAAATCGCCGTGATCAGATAGTCAGTGAACTGTTACATCTTCAGCCAATTTCTTGAAATCTGAATGCAACGGGCCAAAATATTGTTAAAAGCACTCACACTTAATAAAGGAAGGCCGTTTTCTGTATTTTTTCAAGTAAGGAACGTTCATTTTTTGTCAAAATTTTACTGGTAGCTAATTCGCTTGATTCCACTTTCTTCGCAAAATGCCAGAAAGGCTACGGCCGTGAGTGTGCGTTTAAGTTAAACCGTAGTTACCGTTAAACAGGACAAGCTTCCAACAGAATCATTCTATAATCTCTTTTTTTTACTTTGTATAACGTGTGTTATGCTAGAACACACTTCAATGGTACCGTTACCTTTTCATTAACGCCAATTACACTGCCATGATAATGTTTGTTTCAAGGAAATAAATATCACATTGTCGTTAATGGCTTTTCTATGCAATTTTATTGCATTGGCGCAACAGTTTTGCCAAGCAATGACATAACAGGGCAAATAAATAACAACATTTGTATTTTATCGCATATCATAATAAACACAGTAAATTACTCAAAGCATGGGACACAATATGTACATATTTGTAAACAATAAGACTGTATATCAGGGAAATATCTAGGAGGTTAGGGACCCTATTACAATTAAGTTAATACCGACGCTGTACATTTTACCGATGCAGATTTCATTATGTACAATTGTAGATAAACACTGCTATTTATTTCAAGAAAGTCATTTTTTAAAAATCTATTCCCTGTTTCGGGAAAGATTGATTGATTGATTGTTTGGTGTTTAACGCCGCGCTCAAGATTATTTCACTTATATGGCGGCGTTGCCAGTTTCGGGAAAGAAGTCGAGAAAATTAGTTGTTAGCTTAGCATGATATAGGCATATACAGGGCGCTCGTATAAACCATTTGCTATTCAAAACTCAACATGCTTTTATTGTATCTATATCTGAATTATATATGAAATATATCAGAGATTTGATCTGGCATATGGGCCGGCTGTTACCAGAAGTCTAAAGAATACCGACTTCTGTTGTTACTGCAAACGGCCAGAGTATTCAAGAGGCTTTAATATTTAAGGTTAGCCTAAACATCGACACAACGGTACTAATGTACCAACAAGTTAAAATGAAAACTGTCTGACACCAAGATTGATGTCACTGATTTATCTAATATTAAAACAATATACACTGAGTAACCCTGATGATAATATTTCCCTTTTTTAGAAGAATTTTGTCTTCCAGAACTCCAAAAATTGTTTTGGAAATAGTTTACTACAGAAGCGAAATTAACAGAACTTACATAGTATATCATCATAGGAGGATTAATTTATCACAGAAATAAAAGATACTCTAATTTTGGCAAATCGGAAGAAATTTACACCCCTTTGGCTAGATTTGATAAACTCAAAAACATTCCTTTCTTTCAATTTAATACCATCACTGAAAACTTGACCTATGATTCAGCATTTGGATTTTTTTCGGGATTCTCCGTTTCTTGTTCGTTAAAGTTCGGTTTTTGACCCTGCACCGGTGACATTGTATATCTCAAGCGAGTCTCGTTATTTTCTGGTGGAGTTTTTCTTGGTGATTTCGGTGGTGTAAGCAATTGAACCCTGGAGTTCTCTTTCTTTTGGAAAACGTCTTGGGATGGTGGCTTCAATTTGATAATTCCTCCTGCAAATAAAACGGTGAAATTATTATCCTGTGATATTAGTCCAAGGATTTAAAGGAAAGGAAACGTGACATCCACTTTCTATTTAAAGAGATAATTTTGTATCTAATAATCAAGAGTTGAGTTTCAGTCGTAGAATTTGAATGCTTCCCCTTAATTGCATGACGTCTTGGCGAACTAAGACTTCCCATTGGCGTGTTAACGCTCGGTTTCATGTCCAGCTATATCGAATTATCTCCATGGGAAACGGGATGTCGAAAAAAAAAAGACGTTTGTCTCACCATTGGTTTTTCCTGTGCCATTGCCTTCCTGTCCGTTCTCGTTGGTTTGGTCCACTTTGAAATGATTTTCGTCAATTGTCAACCTACAAAATACAATAATATTAATCACTGGGAAGAAATATCCTGGTGAACCAGCCTTGAGTGTAGACACAGGCACAGTGCGACATATGTATACATGTATATACATGTAATTATACATCACCAATATGTATACGGGGCTGCATACGGAGTCCAATGTTCTTTTTCTCCTGTTTTGATCAGAAGAATCTATTGGGGTTTTGCCTCGGAGTACATGCGTGTATGGATGTAAATGGCGTTGAATCTGCTATTAACATTTAACAATATACCAGAATCATAGTCTTGGACTTTTAATGTTATTTTTCCAGTTTTATCTAGACCCAGAAAGCAACCTTTCTTCTAGGTTGAGATTCGCAAAATTGTGTTCGAATAATACGATTTTTATTAACTTTTGAGTTCAGATTGTCAACTTGGCAAATGTGTTTATGACGTTCTTTGATCACCTACAAGTCGTGACATTAAACTCAAAACATACCTGTCTACTTTCCCGGTTCCTATTTCTACTTGATAATCGGAATCAGAAAAACCATTACTGTGACCGATAGGGGGCAGTGTTGTATGACGCCTTTCTCCCATCTGTGGCTGTTCAACAAACTGGGCAGGGTACTGCTTGTAATATTCTTCCCTACCCATTGTCGCCGAACGAATTAGATCTAACACAACGCCCTTTTCTGAAAATAATTGAAAAGTTGTATGTATTCGTATACCGTGACAAGTGCGAGCTGTAAAACACTATGGCAATAATTTTAATAAACGACACCAGAGTATAAAGACCTTTCTCTTGCTATACATTGATTGATTGTTTGATGTTTTACGCCGCGCTCAAGATTATTTCACTTATATGGCTGCGTTGCCAGTTTTATTGTAGGTGGAAACAGGGCTCTATGCCCGGAGAATACCCACGACCTTCCGATGGTAACTGGCAACCATCTCACATAGGTCGTTCGAATGAAAACCCAGTCAGAAAATTTTCCTTTTTTTTTTTTTTGGACCGAGACTTATTGATGGAAGACTGTTCGGATTGAGCGTCCGAAGCTCTACTTACTGAGCCACGGAGGCACCTCTCTTGCTATACAAGCTAACGTCTAACATCTCGCGCTCAATTTGATTTTAAGCTATTTCACTTATAATATGAAACACAATATGAGACACACTGTACCAGTATGAAATGTCTAAACAATCCCGGAGGTCTACGCACAAAATGGAGAGTTTCCCCGAGTGACATACCTCTTTCTCCAGCCGAGCACAACCATGCCTGTACGGCGTTAACATCATCTGTCTGTAATATCTGGCACAACATAGTCAATACCTACAACAAAAATGGGAATCTTGCAACCAAAAATACATAAAAAGCAAAACTAGAAACAATACCAAAAAAACACATATGAACCATTCTGGCTTATAAGCGTGGACTTATTCGGACCTTTGTATCTTTAACAAAATGGCGATAATATCCTTTAAATTGCCTTAATTTCGCCTCAATGACTAACTTTAAAGTGGCGTGACGGGCCAAATGTAGGAAAAAATTGGTTGAAATATAATTGGCTTATTGTTCGGAATATTTTTCAAGAAGTATGGAATAGGAATTTTCTCCATATATCAATCTTGAATATGCACGTTGACAAAGACTTGAAAATGTACTCATACATCCGGCTATTTAAATTTTGTAAGTTATTAGCACACATTTTTGCACGACTAACTGGTTTTACGCACAGTTTTTATCTCAACGTCAGTCGTATAGTTTTTCAAGATACATCAAACGCTCAACATGACGATGAAATAAAATGAAAAAAAATCCGAATTTTGGCAGCTCTTGCCCCTTTAACGAAAATAGGGCGTATCATCCTTAAATGCCGATATAGGAGAGGTTCTTTGTGGTCTGTAGATCAATCTGAACTGAAATTTATACTGAATATCAAGGTATGATTTAAACCTTCTGGGTTAGACGTTCACAATATGCTCTCTCAATACTGTTCTTTTAACAATTTGACTTACCATGCTTTCTGTATCTGGTTCAGCCGCGATATGCTGTAATGATGCTGGGAACCTGTTTCCCCATCTTGATCCTCCACGAGTTATTGCCCTTGATGGAGGTGGGATCAATCGACCAGTTTCAGACGAATACATTGTTTGAGTTTTCGGTCTTGTATCGAAGTCTGGTTTTGGGACCTCGACGGGTTCAGCACCAAGACCAGCGGCCTCTGCTAGTTGCCTTAATTCATCCCGCCATGCTTCGGTTACAGGGACTACAATCAAGATATACACAGTGTGGTATTTATACTTAAAACACTCACTTCATTTTATGTGAGCAATGGCATTTAGCTGAGGGGCTTTCGAGAATTAAGCTGGCAAAATAATAAAGTTGAAAGTTAACTTAAATACTGTCATGAAGCAACTAAGGCCTACTTGATTTACATAGCTATTTGAATAGATGGTTTTAATGCTATCTCAATGTGGAGACCAGCTGAGTAATACAAAGTTTTTATGGAACTTCACTTATCCCACTTTCAGCTATATTACTTCAAAACTGTTAAAAGGCTATACTTTGAGAAGAGGAGGAGTCTTTATGGTTTCTCTGAAGATTTTATCACATTTCTCAAGATGTTTGAGAATACTGTCTGCACAATTTAAGAAATTTTTGTCCAATTCAAAAACAGTCATCGGCCTCGTCTCCTGGATTGTGATGTGTGCGTGGAGGGTATTAAAATAACTCGCACTTGGCAAACTTAACTACTAATGGCGAGGGGAGGTAGTATGCTTATAGAGCTAATCTAAGTGTAACCAGATCATAACATGTGCACGGATATCGGATGAAGAGCACGCTTTACTTGAAATACCCCCCCCCCCCCCCAAGCCCCTCCCCACCCCCTTTAAAATCGAAGAAATGGTCAATTAACTTTCTAATTTCGTGAGCATGATTTAGTTTCTGTTGCGAAAAATGGGAATTTTTCAAAAGACTCTTTATCAAATTTGAGGACGGGTGTGCAGCCCATCCCCCTCCCCCACCTCTAGATCCGCCCAGGACAATACTACTAAGGATTTACATCTTTGTTTGAATTGCAGGATGAGCAGCTGTGTTCATGTAATTGAAAGTTTATATCATATCACTTACCTAATCCCATTTTTGGAATGGCCTTTTCTCTCCATGGATAATTCCTTAATCCAGTGAAATACTGTAATCCGGTGATCGTATTGATGGGATGAAGTTGTGAGTTGACATTTATGGCGTTCACAGGAATTTTATGATGGCCGAGTTTCTTTTGATTATAACTGTCTGGTGGGAACTGTAGTGAATAGCGGGGATTGGCAAAGAACCCCTGGTCATTCACCGAGCATATAGGGATGTCCAGAAGACCTGATTAAAAATGAAAAGGGGACCACATTATTGAGATTCGTTTTATTCCAAGCTATGGTATATATATATAGTGAAAGAGTATAAATGTTTTTTACACGGCCTACCACCCACAATGTCTTTCGCGGCCAACTTTGTCAGGTTAAGTGGGGGTGGGGGGTCATTGCTCGGAGAAAACCCCCGACCTTCGGCGAGTACCTGACAACTCTTCCACATACGGCGATCGAGTGAAAAATCCACTCAGAATTTTTTTTATTTGGTCTGAGTCGGATTCGAACCCGCGCCGCATCGGTGGACGGTCACTCTTACCCACTGGACCACCGAGGCTACCGGATCGTTTTAGCCTACATAAAATGCATGTCTTTTGATCCTAGGATACAATAATCTAAGTTATTAATGTTTGTATAGTGCCAATATATTACATTCCTATACCCATATATCCCGAAACTCGTACGTTGCTAGCCCAGTCTGTTGTTAGTAAGGTTTATATTACGTGAACAGAAAATCTCAATAAAGTGTTTTAGTGCTTCTGCAAACATTAGCCAAGATCGATGGTTTTGTCAATTTAATATGCAGCTCTCGTATATACCATATTGTCTTTACCACAACTGAGCTTTCTTTCCATTCCATCATGGTGGTTCTGAATGGATTTATTGATGTTAGGCCGACAAACAGTAATCAATATGGGATCTTATGATCCACTAATCGTGGTTTTTCATCATATAAAAAATATTTGATTGATTGATGTTTTACGCCGCACTCAAGGGTATTTCACTTATATGGCGGCGTTGCCAGGTTTAGGTGGCGCACATCATTCAACAGATGGAGCAGCCAAATAATCAAATTATGTATGTATGTTGCCAGGTTTAGTGGGGGAGGAAACCGGGCTCTTAGTCCGAAGGAGACCCCCGACCTTCGGCGAGTACTTGGCAACTTTTCCACAAACAGCGATCAGAAATGTTTCAATTTTTATTTGGTCTGAGTGTCATTCGATCCCGCGCCATGTCGATGGAAGGCATGCATGTGCAGGACTGAGGGACTCTAACCGACTGAACCACCAAGGTCCTTCCCACACCCAGAATGCATCGGAAGCTTATAGAGCCTACCAATAAAATGATACTAAAAGGGGTATAGAGTTAAAAACAACGGCTATTAATTTAAGAAAATTTATTCTCGCGACCTCGTGATGTATATATGAGACCTATATCCCAAGACCTATATTATTAACATTGTATAATTAAACTCCAAGCTAACATTTCCTTTAATCCCAATGGTACCTGACCCACATTTAACCGCCACGTGCTGTGAATTTGACAGTTGATTATTTACCCTAATAAAAACAACATCATACCCCCCTTAGCGTGAAAAAGAAGAGTAAATACAGGCCGTCTAACTTCAGATAGAATAAGACGTCACGTGTCAATTGGAATCAATGTAGATTAAACTTTCTGATTATAGTATATAGTATATTCACATTCGCCAAGAAATGAAATTGGATTTAGTCTGAGTCAGAATTATGGATTTTCTTTCAGCATAAAGAGAGTGTGGTCATTCAAATAGAACATTAAAATAATAATGTAAGTACAGTGAAGTAATTCCGGAAATTATTATTCTAATTGTCCCATTTTATATATTCATGATCACTAAAACACACGGGCACAGGGAAAATCTTCTTGTCTAAAATAACCATGGAGACAAGTTTCTAATTGTGTTAAAAAGAGGTATATCATTTAGACCTTTACACCCCATAAATTGTTGTAACAAACCAAACCTATATGATATTTCATTAGGTTGACGACTGACAAGAGCTTAGCTTTGGTCAGTAGAATTTCTGGATTCCTTTTGTAACACATTGACAATAGTTACGCATCTTAACTATGGCAAGAACATCGGTGGACTGAGATTGAACCCCATAAATTTTGCTTTCTCCATCCCCCCCCCCCCCCCCCCCCTTGAAAAGTTCTGCCGCCGAAGAATTTCTGATAATTGGGCAAACGGCGAATTTACGCGAACTTACTGCTAGTAAAATCTAAAAAATCTACAATGAGACACATCAAATTCGCACAGATTTGGATGTTCCTAATTTTTTGTAACTGGTCTTTCCGCTTTTAATGTAGACCGTTTTCTACATCTGCATTCATTTCTAGAATAAATGATTGGTTGATTGATTGGGGCTCACCGTTGCACTCAACAGTTACGGTTATATGATGACAAAAGTACCAACTGACCAAAAGATCCCCCCCCCCCCCTCACCCACCAAGATCTAAATTTTGACATTAGGTTCCACAGACCATACAACGTCAGGAAGGCTTATCTATGTGGCATATTTAATGTTCCTCCTTTTTGGGTCAGCATACATGGCTAAAGCATAGCGACAATGCTCCAGCCCGAGGGCTCTAGAATGACCTGACTCTTCTCGAAGGAGATGCTCTGAGTTGTATACCAGGTATTAAGCTAAATGTATTTATGAACACTAAAACACACGGGCACAGAGAAAATCTTCTTGTCTAAAATAACCACGGAGACAAGTTTCTAATTGTGTTAAAAAGAAGCTAAATGTATAATGTATAGGCTCGAAAAGGGTCCTATATGCCTCTCGAACAACTCAAGCAACTATATGTTCTTACCTTTAATGTGTCTGACCCTATGAGGATGTGGATTGTGACGAGTAAAGAAGGAATTGCGGCTCAGTTGACCGAACCTGTAACCTCCTTGAGTGGCAGGCCTTCGGACATCCTCTATGCCGTCGGCTAATGTACTGCGGACAACCAACGGCCCGTTTGATGGGCGGAATAGGTCACTCATCTTTCACCCTGGAAAATGAGATGTTAAAACATTTAAATGGGGTATCTTTTATGTTTCAAAAATGAACACGAGTGAATAAATCAGTAGGATCATTGATGATTATACAAACCAAGTTTGAACTATGGTTCAACTTTTAGGTTGATATCACTAATATGAATAATTGTACAGAGCTTTTTGTGGTTTTCTGTGTTAGTTGCTATAAGGACAGTTTTCCATCCATATGACCAATTTATCGAGCGCCGTGAAATCCATTTGCATTACGGGAGTTCAAATGCAAAGTGCCGTAGAAAATTAATAATAGATAATAACAATTTGCTCATTGGTTATATTTGTATGATGCGAGCAAACGTCAGTTCAAATGCCAAGTGCCGTGTAAAATTAATAATAGACAATAACCTTTGTTGCATGCTTGTATAGGATGCAATAGAGGTGGCAAAGAGATGCCAGGTACATCCCAATGATGTGCGATCTATAGAGTGACGTCACTCAATATATCGACAATCGTGGTGGAAAATAATCCTAATGGACTTAAACATGGGGAAAAACTAAACGTTCTGTAAAATTATTCTTGTTAATGATATCAACTCAAAATTCGAATCCGTTTTCCAACTTGGTTTGAGCTGCGACTCCTCAACTAACGAATGCACCTCTTGTTTCAAAGGACCCTATATACTGTCAGAGAAATATAAATGTATGCTATAAAGCGAAGAATTAAACCTACGGATAACAACTTCTAAATGTCATGGATTTGGTACATGTATGCTATTGTAGTATATTTCGGTAGTATTCTAATATAATATTTAGTTGACCTCGAACTTCAGGGTCTGTTATAACTTATTAGTACAATGACATGTCCTTTACACAGGAGATACCTATACGGCCTTTATTGCGAGGACATTCCGAGCCTATTCAAGATTGGGAACAGGTAGTCCGTTAGTCCGTTCCGCTCGTAGCGATAAGCCTTTGTGTTTTGAGTGCACTCAGACGTAGAAATATACAATAGCAACTATAAGCTTATAGATACTAATAACAAGCCATTAGCATTGGTAGAAATAAATGAATGGGGAAATAAAGTCCTCTAATCTATGAGAATGTTTTTAAGGTAACTTCAATTCTTTGGATTAGTGTAAAAGTAGTTATGAAAACCCCCCTCAAGTTGACTAACATTTAAGTTTATTGATTTGTGGTTATAAGCTCGTGCAAATCGTTTTAATCCACGTTAGCCTTGCAACAGTATCCAGACATATGGTATTATATATCTCTTAAGGGGAAATATAACATATTAGATAGATTTATTAGTGTTTAATGCCACAATCCACGTTATGGACTTTAAGGTTATAGTTAGGTTTGAATTATTGGATAGCAAATTCTGCATGTAATGGTCTTAACAAGACATTTATCTCATATATATATTTTTTAATAAAATACATCTGAACAGCGAGAAGGAAATATATTTTGTAAATAAAGTCATACTTGTATACATGGAAATCGATCAACCAACGAATCAATCAAACGTCATTTTAAATAGAGAATAAAAGTGATTTAGACAAGTTTCTAAAAGAAAAACATTTGACATGTCGTTGACTTTAGAGCTCTTCAAAAGCATCAAAAATATTTACAAGTTGATTTATTTACTTTTTTCAACTGGCGAGTAGGCTATACATTAGACCTGTCTGTCTATTAAATAATTAGTGCTGTCTATGCATGCTGTGTAATGATATCATACAACAAGTAGCCAGCACGGTACTTCACACAAGTAAAGGTCTTACTCCGTTTTTTATAATTTCCGACATTAATGGTCGTCGGCCAGGTGCCGACCAATAAATATTCAAACATAAATAACGAGGCATTTAATATTATTGAAATACCAGAACGGTTGATTGATGTCATACAGTAAGGATTTTAAATATACCTGTGTACAGTAGTTTCGTGGTACATTTCGCTATGAACCTCCTGGGACGCCTGAACATGAGAGTCCCATCGAGCAGTTCCTGATAAATTCATTCTCTGAGCCTATGTGGTCTCAACCATAGAACGTAAGGTCCTTTTCAAACATTTAATAGAATCATTCCGAAATCAGCATTATTGGTTTCGTCGTTTACGGCTAAACTCTTTCTTTCTGTCAATCACACAGGAAACAACCATTATTGATTATGAAGTGCTGATAATTAAGGTGTTTTAGACCCATGTACTTCTCTTCGCTGTTTAACACGACTAAATCAAACACTTTCTGTCAACCATACAGCCATACAGTTAACTTTTTTTTTGTTAGCTCAGAGCAGCATTGACAGTAAAGAAGGTTTCGACATATAGCACCGTTGATGAAGACATTATGACAAGTTATACATGTTGATCCTCGCCGTACATTGTAGCTTAAGCTCGCCGAAATTGTAGTCGTTGGTTTTATTTATGGAACACTTTTCTTATTTATGGGATACCAAACGAAATATTACGGAACAGCTTTATGTTCTAAACGACACTTGATACATCGTCAAAACTGGATATTCTCCGATTCAAAGGAGTGCAGAGTCAAATAAGAAATGCATCAGTGCATTATTCTGTACAATTACTTGATAAACTGGACCCGAATAGCAATATTTTAATCTAACACTTTCCTGACAAGGGTTATAAAGACGATCCCTTTGGTTAAAGAAATAGTTGCCATTTCAGGGAAATGTACAATCTGATACATCATTCATTATACGAGTACTTCTCTGTAATTAAGTGTCGAGGCTATATATATATCATAAATATATACCAATCTAAAAAGTGTCAGAGCCTCGCCATTTGTTGACAGAAACGCTCTGTTGGCTATTATTGATTCCTCGATACATGTGTGATAAGACAAGATCCCATAACTGTTTAGTCCTTTATGGTTGACCAAAAAGCTTCCCGTTTATGTTAATATTTTCCCAAATATTGGTTTTGAATTCATTTCATGAATGGTCCATTACCAAAATACGTATGTGTGTAAATTACTACAGAGAAACAAACAGAAACATAACATAAATCTCGAAATAAGAATCAGATCGCTGTCATGTTGGTGCCGAATTCTTTTAGATAAAATCTTTGAGAGGTGAAGGATGCGTGATGCTGTTGATATCAGTCATAACAATTGAGAAGAAAAGAACAATGTCACATGTAAGGTAATTAACCCCAACGTACAGAATTGGTTAAGCAAATCTTTGACTTATTGACATAGGACAAATTAATGTCTTGTGAAAAAAAAATACAAAATCTGACAATGATAGTCATGGAATGTTAACACCTTGCCGTAAACCAAACTGTTTCTGCAGAAGGGAACTAAAACTTACCTGTGAACGCTCGCACCTGAAGGTCAGTCTGTTATTATTGTAAGAGACGGCGACAGGTAAAGTTTCCAGATGAAATCCACTCCTGTCCAACTACCTTACAGACAGAGGACAAACAAGCCGTCTAAGGTATCGTCGGCACACGCGACAGGTTAACTATAGTAGGACCGTCCGTATAGTAACCGTGTTGCCATGGACGCCTCCAGACAGGGGGGAATTACAAGGCTCGTTAATACCGTGTCGGGGAACAAAGCAGGCACTCAGGCGAAGGAAGGGAAGTACATGGGCCTAAAACACCTTAATTATCAGCACTTCCTTATAACACAGCCAAGAAAGCAGGTTTGAAAGTAACGACAGGTCAATGACTGAACTTACCTCAGTAAAATACAAAAGTCAAGGTGACAAATTATCACCTATGATTTTAAAATAGAATATATATGGGAACTATTTCAAGAGTTGTTGCCCAGATTACAGACCGCGTCCATTGATAATATATAAATCGAACATATTTAGAAGATGAATTTTAAAAGCAAACCTCAAAGCATACTTTGTGCGATCGACCAAAAAAACAAATAGAGCATTATATCGGGTTACATTTTAAAAATATAAAAAAGTAAACATCACACTTTTATTGGGCACATATCATCAAAAGCCTGTTTTTCTCAAATGGCTAGATTTTTTAGCAAGTTAGGTGATAAACACAGAAACAGGGAGATTATGATTTATTGATGTTTTACGCCTCACTCAAGATTATTTCACTTAAATGGCGGCGTTGTGAGGTTTGATTGGGGAGGAATCCAGGATCTTTGCCCGGAGGAAACCCCCGAACTTCGGAGAGTACCTGGCAACTCTACCACATACGGCGATCGAGTGGAAAGGGAGAAAAGAAAAATCCATTTCAAACAATGCAATACCAGGCATTGACACTGCCCTATGTTGTTTCATGTTAACTCACATCGGTGGCCAAAACGCTCTTAAGGCTCGGAATGAGCCGAACCTCTTATTTTCAGCAAACGTAATTTTTCAAAAATACATTCTGGTTTGTAGCTTATAAGAAGGAATCACCCTTTCTCGTCGTGTTTGAAGATCCTATCACTGTTAGAAAGCGTGCATACAGAATAGGTTAACGAACTTGAATAATTTACATTTGTTGAAGCTAGAATTAAATACTTTTTTTTATAAATGAAAAATATCAACAAGTTTATAAATGACATAAATCGGTTTATTATGATGTTTAGCTCATAACAAACAATTTTGTGATGAACATATATGTTATCCAGTGTATGTCAAAGTGTAGCAATTCATTTTACTACATCGAAAATCTGGCCAGTTGATTGAAACTGGCTGCTTGTGATGTGAGCCAAGTTTAGTGTGTGTGTGTGTGGGGGGGGGGGGGGGGGGGGGGTACGTTTTTGTCTAAACGAAATATCCGTTACAACCGAATTTAAAATACTTAAAATATTTTCTGAAGGGGCTAACTGGAATAGGACTAGATTGCTAGCACGTTTGTTTCTCAATATTTCATTTCCCTATGTGAGTTGATCACTGCTGGAAACCTCGACTCTCCACTGCTCTAGAGCCTCAAATATCAGTTAGCCAGTATAGTATGGTGGTATTATTATTCAGTATAGTATAGTATGGTATGGTATTATTTCGTATTCTCGCGTTTCGCCTCCTAACTCTCGCAGCGAAAACACGAGAACGCGAAATGGCACAAATCGGCCACCATAGTGTAGGACATATATCTGGACTATTTTTGCAGATATTATGGCATACGAGATTTAGCCATAAATTCATCCAGTCATTATTCTTCCAAGGATTACGTTTTGTACAAAAATGTTTTCTGAAAAGGATTGGGTGTTCAAAATGACCAATATACGTTACATAGTGACCCATAATGAAGATAGGCGAAATTCTAATGACATAAAATGAAAGACGTTGCTTGTCAGTCTTTGGTATTTAAATCTGATCTTCACCATAGAGCCTACAAGCACCATGAAGTGAGGAAAACTTCAAAAGTGTTTGATTGGCACCTCTGGGAATGAAATATGATGGCAAGAATCTTACTGTCTTTTTCAGTAACATATATTTTGTTCTTTCACGAGCTACCGAATTTGCACTTTTTGTCATAAAAGTCCATTTCAACTTTAAGATCATAGAAAAACTCATACGAGATTCTGGGAGCTTTTTAAGAAAGTATGATGTTCGCAGTTTTGTACTCTCTTCCAGAATGCAATAAAATAAGTGCTTATCGTCACAGATATTTTAGATATCACCGTCAGTCCTAAAGTTAACTTCCTACGCTCATCTTCTCTTGACAATCAGAATTTATAAAAAAAAAACGTCCAAATTTTTACAGCTCATGTCTCAAGCTAAATTGTATCTTTTCGGCGAATCGCCATAAATTGGGTTCATTGGTGTGATTCTAATTATATTTTGGTAAACCAAATTTTATTTGCAACAAGCTGCTGTTCTTTGGACAATTTTTCTTTCTTTTATTCAACCTTTTCATTGGTAATAATTACTCACTAGTATGGCGTACATCATTCATACGAATGGACGCGCCAATAAGCTAAAACAACTAACCAACCTTTTCATTTCCTTTCAGTTCGTAATTCAAGTTATCTTTAGGGGTTATTTAACTATCGTTCTTACGGATAATTTATTTTTTTTCATTTGGGACGTTAATTTGGGTAATTCGAATTTCATCTGTGTCCAGGAACAAAAATCCCCTAAATTGGAGAGACGACATTTAGGGCCGGCTAAAAACCGGAGGATATTTAGGGTATGGGAGACATATAGGGCCTGGTAAAAGTGTAACTTGGCTCAACATGTTGTTCAGACAACATTTTTAGGACCTTGAAGACGTTACCACATTTAAGACACATTCGCTGCTAAAATCCAGATTACTGTTAAAAGTTTACAATAAAAAGAACAGACAGTTTCTCTAATTATCTCGGAACAGATAAGGACAATTTCTATTTTTGCAAAATGTAAAAGCTTATCGGGATATAGCCTAAAAATTGATAAAGGAGTTTACGGTAGAGGCAATTTAGGGATCTAATCTGAGATACACAGACGAAGGGTTTGGTTTGAGGGACACAACAACAAAAAAATTGTAAATTAAAAACCATAACAATCACTTACAAGTAACAATGCTCGGAGAACCAAGATAAAAATAACATTAAAGATAAAGTGAAGGGTTGAGAAAAAAAAATAGTACCATTAGTTGTATGCAAAACACTTGAATTATTATCTGATATGACGATACCCAGATATAGCAAAGACGTCCTCATTCTTAAATATAGAAACCACAGACATCATGCTCTGTGCAGATTTTGACTCCAAAGACTTTCCCAAGTTGTTTTCAAGCATAGAGTATTCTTAAAATGTCCTTATTTCATCTCACGTATAGAATTAAAGTAGCATGAGGTGCCAAATATACGGAAAATTTCCTTGAAACAGAATTATTTATATGTTCGTCCTTTTTCCCAGTTAGAAGACCTGGTCGATTATATATTTTCTGGTCAAAAAGTGTCCGTGTTCATTTAAAGAAACCAAGTTAGGGACTTTTTGGATCATAACTTATTTAATTTACTAACTACGTTTGTATTTGATAGAGCAACGTTGAATGTCATCATGTAAACGTTTTTCCTAAGTTCATGATGTACACCACGAACTTTTCAAAACCACAAAAGTAAATCAATAATACAACAACACAAGTCCATATGCCATTATTATTATATTATTAGTTTTCCTGAATATGTTCAGTAAATACACATTTTCCATAGCATATAAAATTCCAAACAATTCAATACATGTAAAATTATCTAAAAATATCACATACTTTTCATGGATGTAAATGTCATATAAGTAAGATGGCCGAAGAGTGCCAAGAATTTGCTTTCTAAATTCACGTTTGTTTTTCAAACTATTTTAACTTCAGTCGAAAATATTTTTAACCGAATGAAGTTTTTTTTTACTCAAAATGATATATTTTTCAAGTCGAAATTATTTTGACTAATTTTGACTCTAAACACAAAACACAAATGTAAAAATCAAAATTACGCAATTATATCAACCACAACCAGATAAACACATGAATACAGCTCTAGATGTATATACTAGTCCAGTACAATTATAAAGATTGAGATGTATGTATAGAGTTTGACCAAAGAGAGTAGATTGACAAGAGTGGTCACTTCGTCCGCGCCATGTTGAGTTTGAACAATTTCAATTTAATTCAATTTTATTGTACTTGGCACTTGAACAAAGAAGAGTACAAACAACAAAAAGTGTAACAATCATAACTTGGAAATATTTACAATGGTAATTAAAGTACCCTCTGACACGGACACGACTCGATTATTAGGAACCTCCTTTCTGTAGGGGGGCGCTTTACAGTCGAATCGTGTACAGTCGGAACACCCTTCCGCTAGGGGGCCAGAAGAACATGCCGGCAATGCAATCTCATTCTCGCGAGATCCCCTGCTACTACGTGAATGCGACGTCGCGTTCACGTAGTAGCAGGGGATCTCGCGAGAATGAGATTGGCCGGCAATGCTGATTGGACGAAGTGACCACTCTTGTTAATCTACTCTCTTTGGTTTGACTAATAAAATGAGCTCTGTGGGTCGCACTGAGGCTGTATATGGGTATCTGATCGTTTAAACAATATTTTATACTTTAAAAGAGAGGAAAGGATGAACGTGCAACTTGCGCTCATCTCGGTATCTGATGAAGTTCACCAAGTCTGTTCAGCTGTATTTAGTCGAGCTCCCGCTCATGCTAGATTTTTTTAGCATTACTTAATTATTTCAGACATAAACTGTCACAATGTGGAGATTATTTTCTAAAATATGTTGTAAAATTGCTGAAAATTTTGAGTTAAAAACAGACGGATGCTTTGTCCGGTGTCCTACATGGAGCCGTAATTGTGACGTCGCTAAATGACGTCATTATTAAGTAATTGGCAAATCGCCTATTGGCTGACTGATTGGTGGCTTACTTGCGCCACGGCCCCCAAGTTTATATCATTTATACAGTGGTCAGGTTTCTGTGACCAGGAATCGAGCTGTGTGACAGGAGGAAACTCCCCATCTTTCCGTGGTACTTGGAAAATATTCCACACAGGGCAATGACGTCACTGGAAACATTATGTGGTATTTGGGGGACCTTTTTTAAAGTGACCGTTTTATTACAAGCCCTTGTAGCGATGCGGATGACTGTGGAGAAAACTTTCCGTCGGCCATGTTGATCTCTAGATACACCGTGATGACGTCATTAAGCTTTCTGTCTATAGCCAGCCAGAATTGTTTCCATTTTTTGATGGCCTATGATTAGGACTGACGACCCATAGGTCTGTGTCTGAAACAGCATCAATCCTAGCTATACCAACAGTCACAGAGGCCCCGTGTAGATTGTGGTAGGCCTATAGATTGATTGATTGATTGTTTTACGCCGCTCTCAAGATTATCTCATTTATATGGCGGTGTTGCCAGGTTTAGTGGGGAACCGGGCTCATTTCCCGGAGGAAACCCACACCTTCGGCGAGTACCTGGCAACTCTCCCACATACGGCGATCGAGTGGAAAATCCACTCATAATTTTTTTTCCATTTTTGTTCGCGGGATTCGAACCTGCATCGCATCGATGGGAGGCCTGTGTCGAACTGAGGGATTATCACTAACCGACTGACCCACCGAGGCCCAAGACGATGCCTGTAGATGCTTATGGGGTAAAGGGTCTCTCCATATCAGCCGTCTTCTCAAGGAGACAGTATTTTAAGGCCTTGAAAGAGAGAACCATACATACACAACACTGAGAACAACTTGGTCTTATCATGTGGACTCAATCGTTGCAGATACATTTTGGTGTGAAGGTTCGCGGAAAATTCTGCTACCTGAAAGGACCCTAAATAAGCGAAAGATGGAAAAGATGCGTATACATATGTCTTATCTATATCTTGTGCCTAATCTCAGTTCGTATGTCTACTAGGCCAACCATATTGACCTCCCAGTAAATCGGAGTCATAGTGAATTAAAGTGGAAATAAATGCCCTCTTCAGACTATTTAGAACGTCATTTTCGATGTTATGGAAATATTTTCTCGGCGTATAGCCGTCTCTCATTGACCTACAAACAGTGACCAGAGAGGGCTGAGAATATTTGTTCGTGGACTCCAGTATATTCTGAAGAAGGTTTGTCCGTTTTTCATTTTCCATTTCATTCGGCGTATGGTAATTAACAATGCCCCTGCCGGGAGTATTGGTCCCGTGACATACTCGGAAATGTTCGCTATCTTCCGGATCAAAGTCGAAAGACTTCGGAGTTGTTTGGAAACAAAAGCCCACCTCTTTCAAATATTTCAACTGCTCTAAGGTAAGAGTTTCCAAGTGTTTTGTTAAAGATGTCCAAATTTTCAATCTTCCTGACGACCGTTTAGATCGAAATCCACTTTGGGGTAGAATTGTCAAATCGATAACTGCTGAATTGAACTTTTCTATATGTATCCTGAGGTTATTCTCACAGGGGGGATTTGTCTGACCACAGCCTTTTGCCTGAATAAGTCCTGTCAAAAAGTCACCCATAAAGGAGTCGATGGCTGTCTCCATAACAGTTGCTTCAGGACGAAACAGTCGATTTATTTTAGCACTAATAAAATCAATGCTTTTCATAGTAAGTGTATCGTCAAGGATTGGTTCAATTACGGATTCACAGCCATAGAAATCCTCGTCAATGTCAAGCAGTAAGTGATTTTTATCGAAACCTTTATAAAGGGAGCCGTTTAAGGCCATTTCCAGAGCTATGTCCTCCCGAATATCCTCTAAGATCAGTGACGTCTGTATATTACAGAGCTTCGGGTCCAGGGAATCGCCATCTTTTGTATTATCTGATGTAACATTTAGAAATGTGCAGTTGGAGGGTTTGTTGTTGTTATCTGCCTCACATAAGCATCCAACTTTTATATGACTGTTTTCATACTCTTTATACACAATATCAGCAACTCCCAGGAGCATGTTGGCAGATTCGTGATTCACCTCGTGATTTTCCTGATCCCACGTCGGCCATATCCATATCAAGCGACTTATTAAACCAGTGAAGATCGCTTCCTGCAATTAGACAGATGAAACTGTTAGTTTGCAGGGAAAATTAACAAATTTTTTTTTTAGCATTGATTGGTTAATTGATCATATTTAAGAAAACTAAAACACACGGGCACAGGGAAAATCTTCTCATCTAAAATAACCATGGTTCATTGATCGATTGTTTGGTGTTTTACGCCGCGCTCAATATTATTTCGCTTATATGGCGGCGTTGCCAGTTTTATTGTGGGAGGAAACCGGGCTCTATGACCGGAGGAAACCCACGACCTTCCGTTGGTAACTGGCAGCCATCCCAAATAGGTCGTTCATGGAGACAAGTTTCTAATTGTGTTAAAAAGAGGTGTATCATTTAGACCTTTATATCCCGTCATACATTGTTGATAATACATGTACATCATTACTTGATAGAGTGACTGATTAATTGATAAAACTAGAAAACCGATTGAAAGAATATACATTTGGAAATTAGGTCTACCGGCCCTCCGTAGAACGGTTCTACGAGTCACAGGTTCATCGCTTAAAGGTTAAAGCAATTGACTTAAATTAAGATGCAATTCTTTCAATCAATAAGTTTAAACAGATTTGTTTTCTTTTGAAAAGATAAAAACCAAAAATCTGACCAGGATAAAGGCGTCGTTCCTTTGAATTAATACACGCAACTCCTCTGCGTTTCTAGGATAAAATGATTTGGGATATCCTTCAAAGAAAACGGGAGGTGCCGCATCGCTGTGACCATCAATGTGAATCTTTAAGAAAAGCAATACACTATTATAATTTAATACACTATCATTAAACATTGGAAAATATTCTGTCCGCCATGAAGCCAAATCATTAAGAAATCACAGAAATTTACGGGGAGTGCCCATGTGGTTCTGGTATAACTCTATAACGAGGTAGTTTCATAAAATGAAATAATAAAACGCTAAATAGAGCAACGTGTTCCAAGGTTTTGTAGTGGCACTATATTGATTGATTGTTTGGTGTTTACGCCGTGCTCAAGATTATTTCACTTATATGTTTGGAGGAAACCTGGCTCATTGTAGGAGGAAACCTGGCTCATGCCCGGAGGAAACCCACGACCTTCCGGTGGTAACTGGCAACCGTCCGACATCGGTCGAGTGGCACTATACAATTGCCATATAAACATTATAAGAACTTGGTGCGTGTAGAAAAACAACTCCGTACCAATACGTTTCCCTTCCTCTTCACTATACCTTTCTCTACACCGGAGAACCAATACGGCAATACTGTTAAATAGAAACAATTCATGTAATGGAAATTAAATGTCAGAGAAAGAAGAATTAAGATTTCGTCAGCGAGAACAGAACTGTGTTCATACGAGCTGTCAACAATGAAATAGCTGTATGCTTGAGGCGGAATTGGGAAATTCGTGTCAATTTTTTTCAGGATGTGTAATCTGGAAATGATGATCAAAAATCAGAAAGTAGGCTAATTGACCGATTTCTTGATGACGTCACTTGGAATTTACGCGCAAAGCATTCCGGGGGATTGAGGGATGTTAAAATAATTTCAAAATATGGCGGAAGAAATAATACTGTATCATGGAGAAGAAGACGTAAAGGGCGTAAAATTACCAGAAAACTGTGTGGATAAAAACAGATAATGCCATCAATGCTTTTTGGTACCAAGAGTTAACAAAAAAAGAAAACATTTGGTGACCCAATCCCAATTAAAAAAGATATTTCCTGTTTAGAAATTTCATGAAATAATTTCTTATATGTTCTTTATATATAAACTCTTATTCATATCTGAGGAGAGCGTTTAATTATTTCTTGTAAACGTATAACGGGAAGTATTATCAAGTTTCCCACTGGACCATGAAAATAAAGCCTCAATACATGAAATAAACAATAGCGAATACGAGAATAATGAAAAAAAAGGCGCGTGGGAAATATGTTTTCTTCCTTAACACATATAGGCCTATTTACGTGTAACACATCGTTAAAGGTCCACTCGCAGCAGTACCCTATTTGACAATTGTGATGAAAGCGAATTTATACGAGCTTACTGCTATAGTAAAATCCTTCAAATTAATAAATGGGACACATAAAAACATATTAGTGTGCAGGCAAACCCAGAACTGAAGTCCGAACATCAACATCGATCAGAAACCCCGTAAATTCTCTGTTGGTATACACTCATCTAAGATCTGTTTGTTTTAAATTTATTGTTTCAAATTTATCGAAAGGCCTTTGTGTGTTCCTCAAATCAACACGTCCGTCTGTATAATTTCTCAGGTTAGATCCGAAAATTGCGTCAATTGCCAGTTCTTTTATAATTCAAGATTCAAGCCATTAAAGATGCTTATAAATGCACTTTGTCACGCTCGTTCTTTCTTTACATGGCGGGTACCTAAGAAATCAAATTTTCATATTCAAGTTAAAAAAAATAATAGTTGAAAGCAAGATTGGCAATGAAAACGAAATTAGATATATACAATTTTTTTTCCATCCCCTCCATCTGTTCCTCACAGGGATACTACACGGGCTTAATGGTGAATAGGTCTACGCGCGTGTGGGGGGTTAATGGTGAATAGGTCTACGCGCGCGTGAGGGTTTAATTGTGAATAGGTCTACGCGCGCGTGAGGGTTTAACTGTGAATAGGTCTACGCGCGTGTGGGGGCTTAATGGTGAATAGGTCTACGCGCGCGTGAGGGTTTAATTGTGAATAGGTCTACGCGCGTGTGGGGGCTTAATGGTGAATAGGTCTACGCGCGCGTGAGGGTTTAATTGTGAATAGGTCTACGCGCGCGTGAGGGTTTAACTGTGAATAGGTCTACGCGCGTGTGGGGGCTTAATGGTGAATAGGTCTACGCGCGCGTGAGGGTTTTATTGTGAATAGGTCTACGCGCGTGTGGGGGCTTAATGGTGAATAGGTCTACGTGCGTGTGGGGGGTAAATGGTGAATAGGTCTACGCGCGCGTGAGGGTTTAATTGTGAATAGGTCTACGCACGTGTGGGTGTTTAATGGTGACTAGGTCTACGTGCGTGTGGGGGGTTAATGATGAATAGGTCTACGCGCGTGTGGGGGTTTAATGGTGAATAGGTCTACGCGCGTGTGGGGGTTTAATGGTGAATAGGTCTACGCGCGTGTGGGTGTTTAATGGTGAATAGGTCTACGCACGTGTGGGGGTTTAATGGTGAATAGGTCTACGCACGTGTGGGGGTTTAATGGTGAATAGGTCTACGCGAGTGTGGGGGTTTAATGGTGAATAGGTCTACGCGAGTGTGGGGGTTTAATGGTGATTAGGTCTACGCGCGTGTGGGGGCTTAATGGTGAATAGGTCTACGCGCGTCTGGGGGTTTAATGGTGAATAGGTCTACGCGAGTGTGGGGGTTTAATGGTGAATAGGTCTACGCGCGTGTGGGGGTTTAATGGTGAATAGGTCTACGCGCGTGTGGGGGTTTAATGGTGAATAGGTCTACGCGCGTGTGGGGGTTTAATATTGAATAGGTCTACGCGCGTGTTGGGGTTTAATGGTGGTGAATAGGTCTACGCGCGTGTGTGTAGGTGAGTTTGTGGATCGGGTCCTTGTCAATATCCTGAATCCTTGAATTCCTGTCCGTTTGGTGGGGGGGGGGGGGGGGGGGGGGAGGGAAGCTAATTTTCTCATGAACAAGTGCCCCCACTAAACCTTTCAACGCTACCATATAAGTGAAATAATCTTGAATGGGGCGTAAAACATTAATGAATCATTTCCTTTCTGATGATTGCACATTTTATTATTTTACGTTTTTATTTGTCATTTTTTTCTGTTTGGGCGCAGGGAAATCAACGGGGCTTGATTGGTTTTAATATACACAAGAAATGAGTTTGTTTGATGGACAATTGCAATATCTACTGACTACATAGTATATGATTTACCTTCGTGATGTTCCTCCACGATTACAACAGGGAGTTCTCTCCCCTCCTTTGTCAGAGATCGAGCTGCCCCTTTGTCAAGTTTGTAGACTTTTTCCCAGTTGTCATCTAAAACCGGGTCGATGTGCCGTGAAATTTCACCAAAATCCTTTCTCTTAGACCACAATGACGAACCAACTGATTTCCCCCCGTCGTTTAAGTACATCATAGAGAAGATAGCTATAAACAAGAGGCCGGCACAGACACAAAAAAACAGCTGTCGTGGTCCCCTCGGTCGACATCGGAAGGCCATAGCGAACGTCACGGTACAATCACTGAATCAGCCGGTCCAGTCTGATAGGCCTACAGTAGGACGTTATGTAATGCAGCCCCGCGGTATATCACGGCTGTGAGAATAACCTGTAACCAGCAAACGTTGTAGTTTAATAACACCGTCAACACTTAATTCTACCTGACCGGCAAAGTAAGTAAACCAGGATAGAGACACACTTGTGCGGCTACGTCAACACGTGAACATACAGGGCCTACCACGTATGAAAACAGATGAGTTCTAAGCGAATAATAAAGCCTATATGCCAATGACCTACCCGGTGTCGTTAAAATAAAAACGTTAACCGTCCATATAGGTTGTTTTCCCGGACACATCCTGGTCACAACAACAGACCTATCAGTATCAGCCGTCTATTCACTATGGCGTATCCTGAAAACCTATCTGGCATTACGGGGAAACCCCTCATTTATATTTGGGATGAATTGTACTCCCAGTTTATATAGGTCACTTAAACAAGGAAACTACATGCTTGCTGTTCGCCAAGCTTTCTTCTCATGTAAGCTATAATATCAATCTGTAGGCTACTGTTGGTTGGCATTGAGTGCGATTCACATCCAACACGTATATACTGGTCTCCATGGTTACTTAAATAGTCAAGAAGATTTATCCTGTGACCGTGTGTTTTAGTGTTCGTAAATATATGAAACCTCGGAAATTGATAATTTTGTTTACCTGAGCTATGATATTATCTATATAGGCCTATCTAATGTAAGTTGTTTGAGAGGAATTTAGAAGTTGGTAATAGTATAACACAAAAGAAGAGATTTCTGGATAACAACTTCTTATTTATTTATTTATGATGGTACGTGTCGGTCTAGATACTAATACCGCTTTCAACCAAATGTGACCAATCAACTAAACAACAGAGAATTTATATGGATGTTGGTGAAGGGTTCTTTACAAAGTTACCTGTTAAAGTGGCATGAGTTGCGAAAATGTTGATAATTTGACGTTGAAACAGAATGTTGAAATTATCTGCTATTTTTCTCAAGACGTATAAATCAAAAGCTTTTTAGTGCTCCTAGTCTCGAGAATATACGGTAAAGTATTGTTTTGAACTAACTTTGGCTTAGAATGAATGAATGGTCGTCCCGGTTATTTTAATTTTGTTTACTTTTCGAACAATATTCCGGTTCGTATATGCCACATACTGTATAGATTTTCCTCATTCCAACGCCAATCATTTAGTTTTTCCATGGCCTTCAAAGTCTATTACTGTTGTGACGATCAGAAATTATGAAAAAGTGTGAATTTTGGCAGCTCATGTCACTTTAAAGCAGTGACAGTTCAGGACCATGGAAATAAAGGGAGGGGTAGAAATACAAATTGGTTGAGATGAATAGCTATAAATAGGGGGATTTCTAATCCGTATGTGCCACAGATGGCTCGACATAATTATAACCAAACTTCAACTTACAGGTATTAAGTCTCGTCTAATTTCGCCTTCTATGACAACGGGATTCTACGAGATATTTAAAGACCCTGATCAGTCACCTTCAAATAAATAAACGAACGCATTATTTTCTCAAAATTAAACTTCTGTTTTTATTTATTGATTCATTTATTTATTTATACACGCATTGAAGAGTATTTAATGGGCTATAGAAACATTAAAGGGGCATGAGCTGCCAAAATGTTGATATTTTGACGTAAACACAAAATGTTGAAATTATCGGCTATTTTTCTCAAGACGTATAATTCAGAAGCTTTTTAATGCTTCTAGTCCCGAAAATGTACGATAAAGTATTGTTTTGAACTAACTTTGGCTTAGAATAAATGAATGGTCGTGCCGGTTATTTAAATTTTGCTACTTTTCGAACACGTTTTCGGTTCGAACAGTGCACATACTGTATGAATTTTCTTCATTCCAACGCCAATCATTTAGTTTTTCGATGGCCTTCAAAGCTTCTTACTGTCGTGACGATCAGAAATTATGAAAAAAGTGTGAATTACCGCAGCTCAAGCCACTTTAACAGGCTTGACTATATGAATTGTGAATGTTCCACACCGAGTGTGTCCTTTGGGCCTTGTGACTTATTTACTAAAGTTATAGAGGCTTACTGAAGAACCACGTTGGCAAACCTGCCCTCTGGCTCAATTGGTTTGTTGTAGAACCTAGCAAAAGTAGATTCTTTTGTCCAGCCAGCTGTTTTCACTATTGTTGCTAGTGACAATTGGGCCAAGTGTGTCTTCGTCGTTAAGGCAGCTCTAGTGGAATGAGATGAGAATATATAGTGGTATCAATACCAGCTCGAACCAAGACAACTTTAATCCATCTAGAAATAGAGGCTTTCGACACCTGGCCAGGGGGTTTCCGGTAGCTAATAAAAAGTTTTTGACATTCGCCACAGTGCCACTGTTCTAGAAATATACCCATTTAATGTAGAGCAAACGCACAGTATATCATCTCCAGAAAGTGGGTTAATTCTGTAATCCCATGATGTGTTTTTGGTCGAGACGTCTTCAACAAATCTCTAATTCAAATCAAATATGTTGACCCTTTATTAATTAAATTTCTCAGATCTAATAAGTGAATGCTTGGGCATCTTTGCCCAGTTACCAATGCAATTAACATAACTAACTTTAGGCCATACAAAAGAGTCCGTGTGATAATGTAAGGGACCGAAACACTCGGTTTGTGAATTTCCAACCTCGATCAGTTATATAATTGAAGCATTGGAGGATTCCTGATATGTAAACTGCTGCATCCCCTTCGGCATCGGTCAATATAAGTTGTCCAGGTCATTATAACCATCATATTAACTGGCAGGAGAGTGAATAATTGTATAATGTTAAAGTATACACTGTACGTGTTCCTGGTGCCCATTAACCGTCAATTTGGACATATGTGCAACATAGCCTATCTCCGGAACAGCTGGGCGAAATGTCATGATGTTTTTATATAGTTTATAGTTTAATGTTATTAATCAGGATATTCCCTATTGGCATTGTTACAGGTCCGAGGACAATCGTATTCTCGCGAGATCTCCTTTAGACGTGGCTAAGATAGACCTCGTACGACCTTACCGGACATATAGCGCAGGGATTTTCGCGTGCGATCTAGGGTAACATTTTTAAAAGCTACCAGATAAATATAAAAATCCTGACATCACGCTGTACGTGAATATATATTTTGGAATTTAAGAAAACTTTAAACTAGTAACGAAAACGTAGAGTCAATTTCACGAAATAGTCCCATTTTGACGAAAACGGGCAAAATGGCGACGTTCCATGTCGATCCGATTCATTTTGAACTGGCCACTGTGATAGTGCTGCCAGTGTTTAAATGTGCGATGTAACTAACAATAGCTCTAGCTAAGTGAAAGAGAATAATATAAAAGCACGTAGATGCATGCGAGCAACTGCTAGGTAAAATTCACAGTTGTTGTAATGTCGAAAATTTAGAAGTCACATGATCAATTGACCCCTTATGTGAACTCTCCAACCCCATTCCTTACAGGTTGAATCTGGCCTTTAGGACTAGGGTAACTTCTAATTTTAGATTGCTCGTACGACTTTGCCGGACATCGCGCAGGGATTTTCGCGTGCGATCTAGGGTAACATTTTTAAAAGCTGTAGAAAAATTATAACAGCCCTGACATCAAACTTTATGTGAAGTTTTACTTGGAATTAAAAGAAACAGTTTTAAGGAGGTGGGGGGGGGGGGGGGGGGGGTAGCCAGGGGGGGGGGGTTAGCCAGGGGGGGGGGGTAGCCAGGGGGGGGGGTTAGCCAGGGGGGCAAGTCCCCCCTAAGTTTTTTTTTTTTTTTTTTTTTTTTATGAATTTAGTTTAATAACGAAGAAATTAAAAAGGAAAATTAAATACGGGCGAGAAATGGTCGGTCACCGTAAATATGTTATAATTGTCAGGGGGGCAAGCCCCCCTATGACCCCCCAAGTTTTCTTTTTTTCTGAATATTTAATAACGAACAAATTGATAATGAAATAACCTGAAGACTGAAGTCACAGTAAATAAAAATGCTGACGTCGACAGTGTTGATGTTAAACAGTATCGGCTACGTTTAAGTTGAACACTGGCGGAGAGACTTGTATTTAGGCAAGCTCGTACATTGTCCTGTCTCATACATTAAACGAAGCAAAGATGGCGAGACGAGTGTTTGGAATGGCTTGTGTGTAGAGTGAAATCGGCGAATTAGTAAATGTAGGCGAATTTTGTGCAAGTAAAGACGGATTTTCCGATTAGGGAGTTCCTTAAGGTCTTGTACAGAAAATTGGAAAGGAAACTATGTGTTTTACTGTAAGTTGCAGGTGACTGACGTATTCTATATTCACACCAAATTTTTTATTAATTTTATAATATAATATTAGCATTATTATTATTCATACGGATTATAAGTTATATAATTGTTAACTAAACTGCACATCAGCTGAATATGGATTTCTACAATTCTCATTGCATCAACTGAATACCTGAATAAGTTTTGTTTCGACCTGTAGGCTGTTTGAGCTGAATGAATCTCTAAACGATATATCCTAATGTCTGGCCTAGAACCAGCCTGGCCAGCCTAGGACCAGCCTAAGTTAGTTCAAAACTTCTTGGTTTAACAAGTTCGTTTATTTGAAATAAGCCAAAACTCAGTGATCAATGGCCAAGTGTGACGATAAACAAACTTGTTAAACCAAGAAAATTTCATCAAACCACTATTTCAACATAGTTGAAAAATAAAATGCGAAATCCCGTTCCACACAAGCAATCTGGTTTGGTTTTTACATACAGCCTCACTGGGCTGTTCGGGTCTTATAACTGCCGATATCTGTCTGAAAACATACCAGATAAAAGAAGAAAGTATAAATATTGTAATCAAATCAAATGCATAAATAGTGGTAATCCAATGTATAAAGCAATTAATCGTTGTATATAAGCCGGCTGGTCCTAGGTTGGCCAGGCTGGTCCTAGGCCAGACATTAGGATGACCCTTAATTAAAACACACGGGCACAGAGAATATCTTGGGTTAAAATAACCATGGAGAAAAGTTTCTAAATGTGTTAAAATTAAAAATTCATATATCATTTAGACCTTTATACCCAATCATGATAAGTTGTTATGATATTAATGAACTAAAGCCCATGATATTTCATTATAGGCTGGTGGCCGAAGCTTCAATTCGATCAGTCCGTAGCCAATCTCAAGAATATACGTTCCGATAGTTTTTAAATACTTTTATAGTAATGATTAACTAAAGAATATATAAAAAAAGTTCGTCCATGCAGAACCCCGGCGTTTATAAGATATCTTCAACTGAATATCGATATATGTTTCTGACCTATCTTTAACCTTTGTGGTCTACTTACCCGTTTCTGGTGGCATAATTTTTGAACAAGCCAATCAGATCGCTGAGTTTTCTAACAATAGTTTGTAAACGTACAGAATAACAGCAAGATGGTAGAGCGATCGGATGGAAAATCAAGTACTTATTCCTGTATAGTACACACACAAAGCAGGGGAAATGAAGTTGAATTGCCTTTCACTAGAACTAGATGGAGCAGTGTCAGACTTCATTTTAAACCGGATACAATAAGTCCCTTGGGGTTTTATTCCCGCCAAACCACAAATATATTATGAATATACTAATTGTAATATTTTATCTGGTGAATAAATCAAATCAAATCAGAATGGTTACTTTTAGACACAGAAGAATCCATTGCGGTCAGAGAGAAAAATGACATATTTAACAAATATTGGGTATCGTCGATCCTGTTATAAGCATTTCACAAACAATTAACGAATGTAGGCTGCCAAAAAAAAAGAAAGTCTGAAGCTCCTTTTAAAGCCCCAACACCGAAAAAGTTAAGATTGAGAAAAAGCAGTCGAACTGCTACACGGTCTTCGGCAGTGCTGCCGGGATCTCAGTGGTCCAGTGGGTTAGAGATCGTCTCTCAGTCCCACACAGACCTTCACAGGGGGGTGAATTAAATATTTGTTAATAATATGTTTAATACAATAATTTGATTTAGTGTGGATTTGCTATGTACTAAGTAGATGTCTTTCTTAAGTAATCCGGAATTTACTGTGGTACTTCATGTGCAAGGTAAATTATCGATCACTCAGGGGGCCATGAACGATGTAAGTAGAATGAACATCAGGAACCAGCGAAAGGGAGGGGGGGGGGGGGTGCCGTATAGATTAAACCTGATTTGTCTGAGTGTCCTCCAATAATCCTGGCAACACCATCATACATGCGAAAAAAATTTGAGTGAATTGTAAAACGTCAATCCATCCATCCCACTACCTTTGAGGATGGAAATTCTATTCTCGGTTTTGACACCAAATTTGTTGACAATTACTTATAGGTCGGCCTCAAGTTCAACTGTAGCCAGAAACCAACAGAAAGAACCTTGGGGTGTCATCTGACATTGAGTTTCTGCTGGTAATATTAAATCCGGACAATGCCACTATATAAACAAAATAAACTTAAATACCAATCAAAAAGTATATTCCTTACAGTGCAAATGGTTTCTATGGCTTGCTGGGTGTGGGAGACCGTATCTCTACAATATGGGTTGTCATGACAGTTACGTAAAAACTTACGCTACGCCGCTCTGTGTATTCCGGGCCCATGTGTCTATATTATATGTTACGTGTATCAGATAGAGGTAAGGGCAGAGCACTCGTTTTGCCTATGGCCACTGTATATGCGAAAAAGTGTTCCTTTCACAACACTGGTGGTCTTATCAAATCGCTTTTTGTCCGTCTTCCGTTGTCTGTAAACTTTTCTTGTGATCGCGATTCCAAGAGAACTACTGGTTCATCAAATTTTACAGACATGTTCCCCTTATGGTCTAGTTGTGCAACATCTATTTTGTTTGCTCATTTGCATATTACCCAGCGGCCATTTTTTACCTACATAGTTTGTGATCGCGGAATCTAGAAAACCTTCAGGCCGATCTTGATGAAATGTTTTTGTATTGGTTCCCCATATGGTCTAGTTGTGCAACATCTATTATTCTGAGCTCATTTGCATATTAAAATGGCCGCTAGGCGACCATTTTGTTTTTCTATTTTATATCACTTTTCTCTCTTGTGACCGCGATTCCAAGAGAAGTCGTAGTTGGATCTTCTTTAAATTTCACACGCACATTCCTCCTATGGTCTAGTTGTGCAACATTTATTTCTTTTGCTCATTTGCATATCAAAATGGCCGCT
This sequence comes from Lepidochitona cinerea, assembly GCA_963971465.1. Taxonomy (NCBI): domain Eukaryota; kingdom Metazoa; phylum Mollusca; class Polyplacophora; order Chitonida; family Tonicellidae; genus Lepidochitona; species Lepidochitona cinerea. Next base: position 47,814,842 of record OZ020551.1, on the reverse strand, counting down.
AGGCGACCATTTTGTTTTTCTACTTTTTATCACTTTTCTCCTAAAGTAATGAGAGGATCTTCGTAAAACTTTGTACGCAGGTTAACCCTATGGCTTCGTTGCGTACTATGTATTTTTTTGCTCATTTGCATATAAAAATGGCCGCTGGGCGACCATTTTGTTTTTCTTCTTTTTGTCACTTTTCTTCTAAAGTAAAGAAAGGCTAGGATTTTCGTAAACTAATTTACGTATGTTAGCCCTATGGTCTCGTTGCACACTACGCACTTTTTTGCTCATTTGTTGATTCAAAATGGCGGCCACTGCCCATTATTTTTTTTATCACTGTTCTAAAGTAATGAAAGGATGTTCGTAAAATGTTATACGCAGGTTAACCCTATGGCCTTGTTATGCATTATACACTCCACCTTTCGAAAGCAATTGTTCTTTTCAGTGTATAACAAAAATCAAACATCATCACACTTGAATATGTGCAACAATAGGAGTAGTTTTATAAAAAAAAATATATATAATATACTGTAAGAGGAGTTAAATAAAATGGATATGATTTACATAAAGCAATGTGAAAAATCCTTTAATAGCATTTAAATGATGTTCAATTTGTTAAGTTATTATTTTGATAAAGTACGGAATCCATATACATGATTCACTTTTCTCTAATTTCAGGATACTTGTCGAACATATACAATGTTTGCAGATTTGATGGAAAAGTTTCCCGTCCTCAGTAATCTGGAACCAGATATGAAAGAATCCATCGAGAAAGTCTTTGTATTTAACTACTATGGTCAAAATGCTTTTGTCATCACTCAGAATGACAATGTATTTGCTGTGGGGTTTAACCACGAGGGTTGTCCAGGGACAGGTAAATATAAATTTCATAATTCATTTACTTAAAGTGGCATGAGCTGCCAAAATTGAGATATTTGGCCATTATAACAGAATGTTAGAACTATTTGCTATTTTTCTCAAGACGTACAATTTAGAAGTTTTAAAGTGCTTCTAGTCTCGAGAATGTACGATAGCATTGTTTTTAACTAACTTTGGCTTAAAATGAATGAATGGTCGTCCCGGTTATTTAAATTTTGCTACTTTTTGAACAAGTTTTTGGTTCGTACAGGGCACATACTGTATGGATTTTCCTCATTCCAACGCCAAACATTTAGTTTTTCGATGGCCTTCAAAGCCTCTTACTGTCATGGCCATCAGAAATTATGAAAAAAGTGGGAATTTCGGCAGCTCATGCCACTTTAAATATAAAGTTGCAGAAAGCTTTACATCTTGTTTCTATTAACCCAGAGAATAATTGACTATCGATTTAAATAAAACAAGAGATAACCTGGTACATGTACTATGTAGGTGCCCGTCTATCTAGCATCATTCTTTGTCGCATGATGATAGGATGCAGTTCTCTTAATGACGATTTGTTTAATAATTTCATATCCGAATCTCCTCATTGTTTTTGCCATTATCCTTCTGAAACAGCTGACCATTTTACACTCTTCGATGCAACTTAACATTCAAGTTTCACATTGTTTAATTGTCAAACCTACCACATTTCGATGCAACTTAACGTTCAAGTTTCAATGTTTTCAGTAGTAAAAAATGGCCGCCTTTTTAATGTAACTTAAATCAGCTCCTTGTGATTCCTAATTTGCATATACTGTCAATCATTATCTTCCCCAGGATCCACCTCAATAGGTTTATTTCGCAAAAGTCTGGTCGCAGTTTTATTTAGATGTTCTCTAAATTCATTTCTATCCAATATTTGGAAAGGGTCAACGGATATCCCTGTAAATGATGTAAATTTTCTCCCTGGGGTTTTTTCTCAGTGGGCGTTCTCCTTTCAAATACACATACAATGCATTCAAATCCTCCGATAAACTTTGTGTTTTGTGCGTTGTAGACTATTGCACTATTCCAGACATTGAGTCAAAATTGTCAAGCATGAGTGGTCCTGCTTTAGAAATCTTAACAACAGTTTTCTCACTCTCACTCTGTCCCAAACCTCAAATCAAATCTTTCAAGAACTTAAGTTGATTTTCTTTTTTCATATCCGCTGGTTTATTTTTGCCAAGTTTTCCTTTACGGTTCACAAAAGACCCAGCTTGAACCCTAAAACCCGGCTCAGGTCGAGTTAAGATCCGATCCGATTGTCTGCGATTGAATCTTAAGAGCGTTCATGTCGTCTGAGACTGGTTTATCGTTCAGCCAAACGATTATCGACTGATCAGTCTTTAAGCCTGCTCAGGTCAACGCTCTCAGTTAATCGGAAGGGAACTTTGTCACTAAATTCTGCAGAATGGCACGCCACTAGCAATGACGTAACAATACATCTTCGATTTAAAGCTGGTTTGTGTTTGTTTATGGACTAAATGTACATTTGAAAAACATCAGTTGAAACGATAAAAAAGCCTTCGCGTTAGTTCCCTGGTAGTCAAAAAAAGAAGGGGGAGGAAATATGCATATTTTCCGTATTTTTCGTAACTACTCGGAAAAATGACGTCATACACGACCTTCGATGTATACAAACTGCTACGTAGACGTACTGAGACAGCAGAAATCGTTTATTACGTCATCGCTGTGAGGGTACGCACACAACGGAGGTCGTGTTTGACGTCATAAGTCTCTGAGATAATTAACTTTCGTAAACATTGTAGATCGGCAAACGTAGCTTGAATTTTGTATGTGCTGCGACCGGAATTTAATTTTCTTTTTGGTCAGACTTATAAAGTACATGTTCTACAACACACTTAACGCAAATTAGAAAATATTTCCAAAGGTTGTTCATAAATCCTTTAAGATGGATCGGGAGAAAATAGAACATGTTTCTATCCTTACGATCGTAAGACTGATCAGTCTGAGACCGATCTGAAGAGTCCTAAGGCCGCTCATGTCGAAAAAAGTTCTCCGACTGATTGATCGCAGATTCACTACAGACTGGAGCTTACGACGATCGGATCGGATCTTAACTCGACCTGAACGGGACTTTAGCGCCATCTGTGGGGAGAGCAAAACTTGTGTTTTTAGTATGTAGTCCATACACTCAACAAGATATTTGGATAACTTTGATTGGGTGAAAAATAATGGTATCATCATCTTCAGGGTGATATTTGTGCGTCCCATGTCACCCTCCTTGATTGCATCATGGACATTTTTCATAATCAAGTACCAATGAAGAAAATTCAGGACATAATTCCTTGTTTCAGCCTCTTCTGGCTTTGGTTTAGCTTTCATCGTCATAGATTGATTGATTGTTTGGTGTTTTACGCCGCGCTAAAGATTATTTCATTTATATGGCGGAGTTGCCAGTTTTATTGTGGGAGGAAACCGGGCTCAGTGCCCAAAGGAAACCCACGACCTTCCGTTGGTAACCACCGTCATAGAGGTCACACCTGGCAGAGACATACTCAATTCCTTGCCTTTTTGGAGGAGGTTAAGAGGGATTTTGATTGTATATTTATTATCTCCAACTGCCACCAATATTGTACTTGTTCCTGTATTTTTGTCACTGAGGCTTTCTGTTTCTGTGCCTTCTATTGTCACCAAAAGCATGTGGCCAACAATATATTCTTGGACTGGTTCTTTCTGGAATAAAAAAAGGATATTTTTAAAACAGATTACGAAGCATATTGATAAACCCAAGCTCCTGTCAGTCGTCAACCTAATGAAATATAGGTCTAAATGATATACCTCTTTTTAGCACAATTAGAAACTTGTCTCCATGGTTAATTTAGACGAGAAGATTTTCCCTGTGCCCCGTGCGTTTTAGTGTTAATTATAAAGAAAATGATTATACCAAACAATGTTTACTTCTAACATATAAGCAAATAATCAACAACATTCAATAATGATTATATGAGTTTGTTCAAATAATGCTGTGTGTATCTAAAAGAAAATGTAAAAGAAGCAAATTTCAAAAACACACTTCAAATTCAGTATGCGGTGCGAGGTCAAACCTTGATTTTACACTTGATCAATGCCAATGGAAAAGTGGCTAGGTGATCTCTGAAGGTCTAGGGTTTCCACCGAGCAGAGCCTGGTTTCCACCCCCTCTAAACCTGGCAACGCCTCCATATAAGTGAAATAGTCTTGAGCGCGGTATGAAACATTAATCAAAACTATCCAATTCAATATAATGAATTCTATACAATGAATAATATGGATCTTTACTTTTGTACTTCTAGGCTGGAGAGTTGATCTAGTTATTCTAGTATAAAGGAAGCCATGAAGGCGATCTAGTTATTCTAGTATAAAGGAAGCCATGAAGGTGATCTAGTTATTCTAGTATAAAGGAAGCCATGAAGGGAGAAAGACAACCTGCAATGTATGTGTGTGGAAAGAGTCCTCAAACTGAAAGACTGACACATAACTGTTGACGAGAAAGAGTCGACATCACTTGGTCAAATACCTTCTGACGTCTGGGAGCAGTACATTCCTCTATATTTGGTGGTGCCATGTTTCTAACTGGGATTCTTTCCTTGTCGACCATACCAAAGTGTTCCAATGCAAGCTCAGTGAGGTATGCTGTGTCATAATGAAGTCTTTGTGGGCCTTAAAGCGTACTTTAACTTGTCCATTGACATTTACCCTTTGTATGATGACTCGTAAGTTAGATACGGTGCATTTTCCCCTCCCTTTGGACACATTCAAGAACCGTTTACACATTTTCTGAAAATGGACACAAAGTTTATTGATTACATGTAGCATTTATTCGTTATCTACTTATATCATTTTATGCTGGCCAATAGCCCCAATTTTGTTTTGAGTTGAAATACTACCTTTACTGGAGAAATCACTGTTTTACTAGTTTAATATTTGTTTTGTTTAATAATTATCGCAATCTTATACAAAAGATGAAATGGCTCAAACCAACCTATATTTTAATTTTGTTATGATTTCAGTCTTCAAATATCCTGTGAAAATTATTATTTTTTAAGTCCAGTCTCTTTACTTTTTATACGCCCGGCTTGAAAAGCGGGCTTTATTATGGTATCATCTCCGTCCGTCCGGCTGTCCGGCGTCCGCTTTCCCTTCCGCTCCATAACTTCCAAAGTTTTGATTCCATCTGCACAATTTTTTCTGAGTGTATACCTTATGGGTGGAAGGTGTGTCGGGAACTATTTTTGACATCATACATTGCGTAATATGGCAGCCATATTGGGTTATGTAATATTTACTTTTTCTCTCCATAACTTTAACAAATATGATCCGATGTTTTCAAATCTTTCATGTTACATACCATATTAACAGACAGTGTGTTAAAAAATTGTTTATGATATCAACTATTGCAAATTATTGGATTGTGTACATTCCCTTTTATTCTTACTTTCATTTTCATGAAAATAACCTTTAAATTATAAAATGGCTTCTACTTTTCCGATTCTCATCAAAAAAGGATTTTTTCAAATTGCAATAATGTTTCTAAATTGATTAAAACTATTCTTAAATCAATATGTAACGTTTTAATCAAATGAAAAATACATATAAGGATTAAAGTTTTATCTACAGACAAAGAGATGAGTAACCCAGCCTTGTTCTATTTACATACCGGTACTCTATTTAAACATACTCTAAAGCTCTAAGTCTCTTATCACTACAAGTGTTGACAGTTTTATGGTCCACCATACCACATGGCCATGCCATGCTCGAGTGTTTTTTTTTTGTAGCCAAATAATATAGAAAAATGATATTATGAGAAAAAATTTCAAATCTACTTGAATTGGTGTGAGCTGCAAAATTGCCAATTAATTGCCTTTGTTTAAGTATGATTAGTAAATTATAAACTACTCTTCTAAAAAATTGAAACATTTTAGTCCAAACTATATTGACAACAAGCAATGTTTAACATCACGATTTAACAGCAGCGAGAATTGATGACTTGTACCGAGTACAAATCTTGTTAATAATCTTTGATCCAAATAGCCCATTTCAAATTTGATACAGATGGATTTTAAAGGTTTTAGTGGTAAGATTTCATTTTGTTGACATTACATCACCTTTCACCAAGCTTCAACTTCCTTCCTCTGAATTTTGAAAATTAAATTTAAATAAATATGGAAGGATTTGTTTTGGTATGGCCGCAGTTACTGTGCCTTTCCGGGCGTATTTTGGGTTTCTCGAAACTCTTGTTAAACATTTTATTACCTGTAAATTTGTAGAGATGCAACCTAATATAAAGCCTCTTTCGAGTTTGGCTAAAACCCCGCGAGATCACGTGAGAAATGAGTTTAGGGGTATAACTTTTACTGACTAGCTGTTCGTTTAACATTAGCGTCCATGGTGATCAACGGTTATCGAGTGGTTTTGTATTTGATTCTTTATTTCTAAATCATTTCTTTAATCCAAATTTTTTTCTGAAGCACACCAGAAGCTATCAGTTGGTTTTTTGTCAGTTGACTGTCAATAAAAACATTTATATCGCGTGGATACGCTGCGAAGTTGTCAAAAACCAACGGTGAAAACACAAGTCAACTACGACGTGTTATTTTTGTGTTAGAAATAATATTATTTTTTTGTCTGTCAAAAAGAAGTATCTAATGAATTTGTATATATCTTGATATGTCTCAGAAAAAGACTTTTGTAAAAAGTATAGATTGTAAGCTGAGAATCACAGACATAACAACAGGGTTACAGCCGATCTCCATAAGCACTAATGTTAATCGAACAGCCGATCCGTGAAAGTTATACCCCTAAACACAGGTCTCGCATGATCTCGTGGGACTTCCGCCAAACCCGAAAGGGGCTTATTCTTACCAGTCTTAACTGATACCTGTATACAATGTAAAACCTCACCTGTTGGGGTAAAATTTACACAAAAAAAAATACATTTACTTACTTGAAGGAAATCTTGCATCACATGGAATAGCTCTACTATCATTGGTGACAGGTTTTCAAATCTCTCTTCTTTTGTATGTGACCCAGCTAGCAACAACTTAGCCCCCTGTAGTCTCACAGTTGATCACCACCAATTGGAATACTCAACTTGGCATAATCCTCCTCTAAATGAAAAGACCATTGATGTCAGTTAATTATCCAGGGTAAAATAGGGTTAAGACATGTACTTTGAAATCAGGTAACATTTGGGTAACATTTGATAAAGTGCCAAGTTTAATTAGTAAGTGTCTTTTAGAAAGTGAACATAACAGTATTCTCGTTAATTTGGGATTACACTTTCTTGAAAATATGGTAGAAATTCTTCTACCGATTTTTGGGTGACGCCCGAAACGGGAATCGAACCCGGGTCCCAGAGTATGGCACCTATCGCCAGCACTAAATGCCGGCTGTCTTATCCATTCAGCCAACCGGCCAAGTTGCCTCGAAAAGATTGTGTTTGAATAGAATGATAAGAAATTCGTCAATATTTAACCTATGATTTATCTTGAATGAATTATGAGCTTTCTATGCGCAGAACTCTGGCTAAGGTAGCTTTCAAAAGTACAACTGGGTTTTCACTCGAACGACCTATGTGGGATGGTTGCCAGTTACGAATGGAAGTTCGTGGGTTTCCTCCGGGCAAAGAGCCTGGTTTCCTCCCACAATAAAACTGGCAACGCCGCCATATAAGAGAAATAATCTTGAGCGCGGCGTAAAACACCAAACAATCAATCAAAAGTACAATGTAAGAAAGACTAGATATATGAATAAGCAACTCATTTCAAGTCTTGTCTGTTATTCTCAGATGGTGCATACAAAGAATATGTTCAACCAATATTTTCTATCTTTTCCGTGACTGTACACGAACATTTTCTTTACTATAAAAAAGTTCTAATTTGGCAGTTCAGGCCAATTTCACCACCAGTATCAACTCAAAGTGGCATGAGCTGCCAAAATGTTGATAATTTGGCGTTAAAACAGAATGTTGAAATTATTGGCTATTTTTCTGAAGACGTATAATTTAGAAGCTTTTTAGTGCTTCTAGTCTCGAGAATGAACGATAAAGTATTGTTTTGGCCATACTTTGACTTAGAATGAATGAATGGTTATGAAAAAAGTTTGAATTTTGGCAGCTCATGCCAGTTTAAGAAACATTTTGAATGGATCTCGCATTTAAGCTTCTAAAAAGAAAAGTCTGGGAGAGTTTCTTTTTTCAGATTTCTTCAATAATTTGTATGACAATTCTGTGTTATATAGAAAAAAGACTAAGCTACTCATTATTATTAATTAATATAAATATCACTAAAATATTTACCTGAGATTTTGTCATTTGTATTTATCAATCAAAACAAAACAAGTTGGCATCCATAGGCAGTATGAAATAGTCCGGAAATAACTGTATCATAAACAGTGAACAATGTAAGTATAATGATGAAACAGCAAGCATCTGACCGGAAAAGGTCATCAGGGTCAAAAACCCTGTTTCTCCTCTCTGCTTTTTCTTAAACATCTGGAGCCGGTTGTTCAAAAGAAAATTAGCTTAACGGCAAGTTAAATGACGTGACGTAACAAAGAAATTCCTTTGTGACGCGACGTCATCTAACCTGCCGTTAAGCTAATTTTCTTTTGAACAACCGGCCCCTGGATAGCCTACAAAAGAGCCAATCGACATTCAGCCTCTCCTTCCGTTTTAATTTAAAGCTGAAAAAACATTTGGCCTTTGGTTTGTTTATGTAAATGGTCTGCATGTAGATTCTTATCTACAAACCAAATCAACATAGTCCAATACAATCCTTACATTGATGGATCAGGGACGGGTTGCACAAAGGTGTATTAAGCTTAAGTCTGACTTATCAAGGCAACGTCTCAATAAAATTCCTTTGTGACGCGACATATTTAAGCCTGACTTAAGCTTAATACAGCTTTGTGCGACCGGCCCCAGAGGTTCGAATCCCTCTTGAATTTGGGACATGTGATGCATCGATGCGGTCTGGTGTCCAATCTGATGCAAATCAATGGAAGTCTTTGTCTCTAGGGTTACCACTGGAGACAAGAGGCTAAATTCCAAAGTCCAGGTTGTCCCCATTTATTTTTCCATCGGACCCCTTCCTGATTTCTTTAACTATTCCCTCAGTGGAATAGTGTGCCAGGTCTGAAATCAGCTTAACCTTTACTTCTCGGCCAAAGTTAGATGGACCATATTTAAGCGTTTCAGAAGCTGAAAGATAAAACAAAAAGACTATATAAATATCTTATGTAACATTGTACAAACCCAAAACAGAGCTCTCTATTCTACCATTCCATGGTTGCCAGTTGCCAGCGTAAGGTCATGGGTTTCCTCCGGGCATTGAGCCCGGTTTCCTCCCACAATAAAACTGGCAACGCCGCCATATAAGTGAAATAATCTTGAGCGCGGCGTAAAACACCAAACAATCAATCAATCTACCATTCCAAACTAAGGTATAAAAAGGTGAAAAATAAAAATTACATCCAGACAAAGAACAATGTGACCCGTTAAGTTATAACATTTTAATTTTTGTCCAAGATATTTTCAGAAAAGTTGTGAACGAGTTGATATACATGTATCAATATGATATAGAATAGAATGATGGTCCTTAATTGACTACTTAGTTGTTCCAAACCAGGCTCTATGTCGGGAGGAAGTGAGTACCCAGGCCTGTCATTAAGAATAGACTGGGGGAGTTACAACATGCTCTCCCAAAACTGTCAGGATGGCCTGTTTCACTCACCCCAAAAAGGGTCTCCCAAAATGCAATGGGAGTGCACTTCCTCTCCCATGTTTTTCAGAGAGAGAACACGATCATGATGAAGAACAGGGCCTGAAGTTACAGAAAAGGAATTTTTATTTTGGTATACTACTATACTCATATATGCCAGAATTGTCGTGCAAATTCTGGAGAAAAAAATCTTTAACAAAATGTTATCCTAGTTTTTCATGTTATCATACAGTTAATTCTATTTTAATGGACATGAAAGGGTCGGAGAATACAGTGTAGTTTCATCTTGGGAGAGTGAAAAACATAAACAAGCGGCCTGAAACCGATAGGGAGAGTGCAGGGGAGTGATAAACAGGTCTCCTCAGATCCGCCTGGGGGTGTGTGGAGGGGAAGGAGAGCAATCACTATAATGACAGCCCTGAGTACCAGCTTGAAAAACACACCCAGAATGTTTGGACTCTGTGGGATTCGAACTGGGATCTCGTTAATGGAAGGCCTTACTTCACTTTAGTAAAGGTCTTACTCCGTTATTTATAATTTCTGACATTTATTGGTCGTCGACCTTTACTCGTCGCCATGTTACATCCTGTGCGCATACTTGCGGAGACGATCGTTCAAGAAAGTATCGTGTAAAAAGAGGACTGCCTTTTAAACCGCAACGGCGCCAACTGACAGCGACAGAGTGACTGTTGCAAGATAAATTATTCCCGTTCTTCCAAATTAAAACGACAATCGATAATTAATAAATAACCGTTTGTCTTGATATCCAATCGTCATTTTAACACTTATTTTGTTTTTTACAAACACTTATTTTTAATTTTACTGTTGTTTTTTTTTTTTGTAGCATCGCCGGACAGTCGTGAGCAACTTTTTAACCAAAAATGCTTTCATTTGGTGTAGTCAGCTGGTAATTTTTATTCAAAACCGTGCACAATATTGACTAGGCCTTTAGTCTTAAAAATATACAAATGAAAATGTTAAAAACTTGATTGATTAAACCACGGACTAGTGAAAGTAACCGTGTGTTGACAAGACTTCGGCGGACAGTCGTGAGCCACTTTTTTGATCTAAGAATTTTTAGTAAAATTTTTTGAAATTATGATAGCATTAAATGACAAAAGATTTAGAAAAGTACTAAAGTTTTAAAAGTATCCAAACGGTTTTCAAATTTCTGTCAAAATAATTCAAAACACACCATACAAGGATGTGATCACAAACCAAATACATTTTTCTCCGCGAAAGGGATCAGTCATTATTGTATACAACTCTATGTGAGTATCGGCCATACCGTTACTTTTCCAATGAAAAGCAACAATGGTTGCTCCCTCGATCTAGAAATGTTTTTCAAACGTCACCAAACTTTCGTTTTCTGCCGAACTGAGGGCATGTAGGCAGAAATTGTCAACAGTTTTGAATTAGTGACAAACAGCTGTTATTGTTTTGTTATTTCCCAAGAATAAGTTATCAACCTGCAGCTGTGAAAAAAACAGTGAAAGATAGGAAAATGAAAAGCCATTGAAAATTGCGGTCATTTTGTGACACTTTTACTTTTACTTTTTTTAGGGACGCTCGATCACGTGCAACCTGTGGACATTATTACACGGTTTAGTACGCAAAATAAACCAAACTCTACATGAATTTTTATATTCTTTTTCTGTATGATATAAAAACACGGGGAATGATTACATGGTGTTTCACGCCACACTGAAGATTATTTCACCCATACAGGTACCAGGGGTGGGTGTTAAACTACTAATAAAAGACATCAAATGAAAAATGCGTAAGACAGATTTGTAGTTCATCAACTTAACCAGAGAATTCTTCATAAAGTTAAAATGTTTCCTGGGGATCATTGCCAGGGAACAGTCTGCGTATATAAAGTTGAAATTATCTCCCCTTGAGCACTCTTCTGCGCATGACGTCTGTTTCGTCAAGCTGGAGGCAGTTATCTTTATGAAAAAACCGCAACGTCAAACAGAATCCGTTAAAAAAGGCACGTATTTTCTTGTAGATGATCAATTTATAACTTTTACTTTGACAAAACCGTTTTTGGAGCAACTAGGAAGCTGGAAAAACATCGTTTATGACTGAAAAGTCTGTGTAGATTGAGATTTTTCTCTGCGTTCATCGACGTATAATGTCGACCTGGTACCGACCAATAAATATCCAAACATAAATAACGAGGTACCTGTAGACATTAAATGTTATTGAATTAGGAAGGCCTGTGTTTGACTTCGGGACTATTTTCAAATGAATCTGGTCTTAATTTAGTTCTCCTGATCATGAATTTTATTACCTGAATGCATTCAAATGAAATATATCTATATATAAACTACTAAATCAAAAGTACTCACCTTATTATCAGCATGGAAACGAATACAGAGAGTGGAGTATAACTTCTGTACTTAAGAGGCGTGTTTGTTTCGACTATGCATTACTGCAATTAGCATGGCAAATATGGTAGCAATCATAGATACTGTTTTTTTCTCTCTGCAGCACACAGACAGAATGCTGAGTAAAAATGAGACGTGTTGTTTCATTTCTAAAAGCTTAATCTCCAGCCAAAGCTTTGGAATTTTTTAGATAGAAAAAGTTAGCTTATATGGCTCAATGTTGTTAGATTTCTTTACAGTCTTCATTTGTTAAGAGACTTGTTTGAGATTTAGAAATTGCACTACTCTGGACAGCTGATGCAGCATCAATAATTCTTTCTGGTCTGTGTATAATTGGTTGTTTTGCATAGCTGTGGTCTGATGGCAGTAATTGTAGTATCTTATGTACTGAAGAGTGAAGACTCAAGTTCAAAACAAAATATATTTACGGAGAAAACACATGGTAGGCCTATACGGCTATAGTTACAACTTTTAAATGAAATATGTCGAGGTTATTCGCATTACACATTCGAGTCTTAACTATCCTTAATCTCACTTACCTTTCAGTTATTACCTCCTGTTATACCTTTGAAACATTCCTCTTTTCACCGAACCCGTTGATTTCTTCGAATTCCGTTGTTAAACTGTTAAATCCCTCGATTCAAAAACCGGTGTAAAAAATTTGTCCCTCAGATTTCAAACTCTCATCGAACAACGACAACATATCACATGATTCGGGTTTTTCCGGTACTTTTCCAAGTAACGTTACCTTTTTTCGGAGGGTTTCCCAATGAATTGTATGCGTGGAATGGAGGTCACGTGGTATTTGATATGCATCGAATGCCGCCATTACTAGGAAATGATGCGACTTCTATACAGGTCTGTTATGCACGCGCGCTTCAACTATCAATGGCGGCACATTTTAGTAAGTCAGATCAAACCAGCCAATGAGACGTGTCCATTCCCCGCATATAGTTCATTGGGGCTTCCCCATCGAGATCTTAAAATAACTGGCCTTTGCACACGACACGAATCCTCGCATCCCGTGACTCCTTGCTTTTGAACAGCCTGTCATCGAGCCAACGGATATAATGGTGGTCTAATGTGTGGCTCTACCTGACCGTCAAAGTAAGTAAACCAGGATAGAGACACATGTGTGCGGCTAGGTAGGCCTACAGTCATTTCATGCCTAAGCCTCCAGCGCCTCTACTGGCTGGTCGCTCCTCAAGGGAGATCACTCTAATGACATAGTATAGAACACAACAGTAATGCGATACCTTCCATGGATACATCACCCTCAGCCGGTTCCTCTGCCCCGGAATCAGCAAGAAGAAGTTTCTTCCGAACAGTTTTTGATCCTTCAGCAGATTTTCCAACACCTTTTTCAATATTTAATTTTTCCACAGATTTAACTAACCATTCAACTGTAGAAACATTTCTTTTCTCTTTTGCCTGTCCTTCAATAGATTGTGACGGAGTTATTTTCAATCGTTACTTTCGTTGTAATGTTAAACGCTTGCTCTCTTATGACAGATTAGCGTTTTTTAAAAATGTATTAAAGGTTTTAAGTTTGCCAGTGCAGGTTTGGCAAATAAATAGAAAGGCTGCTTCATTCATCAGAGTTTCTTTCCCTAAAACATTAACCCATTGTTCTTTGAAATCTTCAATGAACCAAATTTTCCTTTCTACTCCAGCAAGATGTTCAACATCAGTTGAGCCACAGAGACAGCAGTCTTTTTCTGGAAGCTCAATGCAGTCAAAAAGGCGAAGTAGGCTGCCGGCTTCTCAGCGGGCAGCATGTGGACCAATCTAGACAGTGAAATAACAATATAACTTACATGTACTCAAATCTTGTCAAAACGGCCATAATCGCATTTATGATAAATAAAGCTACCTGGCCGTAGGTCTGGGTTCTTCTTGGCAAAGAGCCCCCCCCCCCCCCCCTAATACTATTAGTATTAGTTAATTACTATTAGAATTTAGGTTTTTGAAGTAACTTACATGTAGCCCTAAAATGTATGAGAGTTTCTTTCAATCATATAGCTTTATTTACTTTCGAATAAATGCATTTCTTTTCATACAGAGATTTTCTTAAATTTATATAAGCGCGTCTTTCGTTTAGTTTTTCGATGAACAACCAGAGAGTAAGAATAAGCGTGAATCTTGGCAGCGCATCTCTTTAAACATAGGACAAAACAAATGTCGATAGCATACCCCGTTCTGCAAACGGCTCCAATCCAGTGAGTCGTGATCATATTTCACAGATACATTTGTTATTCTGCCGTTTTAGTCAATACTATTGTAAGTTCTGCACCGACTTTACTAGTCCGAAATATCTGCGATGATGATGTAAAACATTTTCTGACAGATAGGCCATCATCTGTCAGAAAATGTCTTACATCATCATCGCAGATATTTCGGACCACGACCTTACATGCTTATCCGTATCGGCTGCCATGTTTGTTATTTACTGTTATATTGTTATATTTACTTAAAGGCACACTTGCCGCGAAAATCAGGAATATTGTTTACATTAAAAAATAAAGACCGTTTTCTGTATTTTTCCCAGACAATATAAGCTTTCTATTTTTACCAAAATTTAAAAGTTTGGACGTCACTTTGTATTTTTAATTTGAATTTGAAAATTTGAATTGTTAGGTACCCGGAACGTAAACAAACCAATCTGCCCCCTATTGGCGATTTTAGGTTTCAGTCGAGTGAGTGAACTAACGGCACAGTGTAATTTTACGTAGGCCTATTTACCTGAGAAATACAGACTGACGATCGGTTAACAGCGACTGGAAAAGCCTGCTGGTAATTGTTTGAGTGTAAACCAAAGATAAAAAGGCCTGAAATGAGGGTAAAACGAAAGTTGACCGACACTGATCGTTGTTGTTGTAATCAGGCTTCGATTCTTCGTTTGTTTTTCATCCCATTTCTACATTCTAAAGCTAACTAGACATGTTTTATGTGTCCTATGTTTAAGTTTAGTGGTATTAGTCGTACTAAGCTCATGTAAATTGGTTTTCTTAGCAAATTTAAACAGGCTGCGGCGGCAAGTGGGCCTTTAAGTATGTGCAAAGATTGGAAAATATCCCTTCTGATCGACTTATTTTAATGCTTTTTGCGAAGATATCCTTCTGAGCAGACGTAAGCCAAATTGCTCAATTTATGCGAAGGCTAACCATATTAAGCTGGCTCTAGGATTATCTGATACAAAGCTTGATATTCAAAAGGCTAAATCTTTATTGCAACAGCAGTTTGAAACTTTGTTCTTGGAGTCGGTAAACTGTGATGTTAACAGTAGAAAAAAGTTAAGAACTTATGGTCTGATTAAAAAAAGACTTAAATCAGGCAGACTATATCTCTCATATTAAAATAGAAAAACACAAGTGTGCCTTATCATCTCTAAGATTAAGCTCCCATTCCCTTGAAATAGAAAAAGGTCGTTATAAAAAAGGAAAAAGTCATATTCCTCCCGACTGTCGATTCTGTCCGTTTTGTCCCAAGTCTGTTGAGGATGAGCAGCACTTTTTATCAGACTGCTCTCTGTATACTCCAATTAGAAACCCACTTCTTGTTATTAAGCTTAAATCATTGGGGGTAAACTATAGTGGCCTTGACAGAGAGAGACAGTTTTTCCTCCTTTTGGACCCACCGGGTCCTATTGCCTGTGTAGTAGGCTGGTTTGTTTACTCTTGTCTTGAAAAAAGGAAGCTGTCAATTGACGATTGATTATATAACGGTCAATGCTATGTTTGTTGCCAATTGTTATTGTTGTTTATATCTTGTTCTTTTATCCCTTGTATTTATGTTTTTGCCCTACCCGGATGGGTGCTGAGTAAATAAAATTGAATTTATGTCACATGGGCCGAGTTCGAGTGCTCTACTCGGGTAGGGTACGAGCATAGAACTGTTTTAGTTTGGGGGGGAGGGGATTTGAATTTTTATTGGCGCTTACCCATCCATGAGGATGATGCATTAGACCTACTGTTTTAGTTCTATGGTACGAGTTACTATATAGCTGACGTCAACATGTCTCTGCGCATGTCGAGTAGATGCTTCGCCAGAACTCGTCAGGGTTAACCGACGGATCGACGAAAAAAGAAAATAAAAATAACTATAAATTTATTAAATGCTAATATCATTTAGAAAGATATTTGTTTCGGCTATCTTTGCTCGCTACCGGTCGGCTTTGACACGCCTCGGACAGTCTGCGCTTTTTATACGGCAAATCACCGTATTTTTGGGCTGAATAAAAATGGCGTCGAAATAAATGCTAATATCATTTAGAAAGATGTTTGTTTATATATTATATTTAGCCCGGTAAAGCACATGTTGTGTAACTCAAAGAAGAGACGCAGTTTCGGTACATTCCAGGAATCCTCCAATACTTCAATTATAAAACTGATCGCGCCTGAAAGTTAACAAGCAGAGTATTTCGGTCACTTACATTATCACGAGGACACTTTCGATGGGCCCTGAAGAGGATATGGAAATTGTACGTTACACGGCTACCTTTTTGGTCGCCACATTCAAAATGACCTGCAGTCTATCAGAGGGTATTTCACGCGCGTAAATCCCCGAAGTTTCAGAGTGACGCCTCGGCACACTCGGAACATCCTTCGGCTATCTTCGCTCGCTACCGGTCGGCTTTGATACGCACGTAAATCCCCGAAGTTTCAGAGCGGCCTCGGGCAGTCTGCGCTTTTTATACGGTAAATCACCGTATTTTTGGGCTGAATAAAAATGGCGTCGAAAGTAAATATCAAAATGTATCACTGCAGGCGAAAAAAGATAATAATTATAATTTTATTAAATTCTAATATCATTTAGAAAGATATTTATTTATATATTTTATTTAGCCCGGAAAACCACATGTTGTAGACAGACGTAGTTTCGGTACATATCAGGAATCCTCCAATGCTTCAATTACATTACTGATTGAGGCTGAAAGTTAACAAACCGAGTGTTTCGGTTTCTTACATTATCACAGGGACACTTTTGTGGGGTCCTCCTGAAGATTTGGAAATTGTACGCTTCACGGCTACCTATTTGGTCACCATATTCAAAATGACCTGGAGTCTATCAGAGGGTATTTCCACTCGGAACTCCCTTCGGCTATCTTCGCTCGCTACCGGTCGGCTTTGACACGCCTCGGGCAGTCTGCGCTTTTTATACGGTGAATCGCCGTATTTTTGGGCTGAATAAAAATGGCGTCGAAAGTAAATATCAAACTGTTTCACTGCAGACGAAAAAAGAAAATAAAATAATTATAAATTTATTAAGTTCTAATATTATTTAGAAAGATATTTGTTTATATATTTTATTTAGCCCGGTAAACCACATGTTGTACTCAGACGCAGTTTCGGTGCATATCAGGAATCTTCCAATGCTTCAATTATATAACTGATCGAGGCTGAAAGTTAACAAACCGAGTGTTTCAGTCCCTTACTTTTTCACGGGGACACTTTTGTGGGGCCCTCAAGGGGATTTGGTATTTGTACGCTTCACGGCTACCTATTTGGTCGCCATATTCAAAATGACCTGCAGTCTATCAGAGGGTATTTCACGCACGTAAATCCCCGAAGTTTCAGAGTGAGGGTATTTCATGCACGTAAATCCCCGAAGTTTCAGAGTGGGCTGTCCGAGGACCTGTGACAATGCCAATAGGGTATATCCTGATTAATGAAAATTAAGGCCTACTTAGCTGATAAGTTGTATACCAATATAGGTTTAACTCCCTAATCCTAGGTCATGTGAGAAAGAGGGATTGCTATTAAAGCAGCTGTAAATCCATGACGTTCCATCATGCAATAAAATTGCCTTCAGGTTAAAAAAAAAAACAATAATGAAAATTGTATTAATTGGCTTTCAATGTTTTTTTTCCATAAAATATTTAAATGATTTAAAACTAATAGTGTTTTAATAGACATATTCGCAAGGAAAGTTGACTCATTTTCTTAAAAATTTCTTTTAAAAAATCTATATGTAGTGTACCAAGAGTTGTCCCCCTTTTGTACATAAAACAAAGGAACATATTTCTTTATTTTTACAATTTTTAATTTATCTAATGAAATAGACGGAATATTTGTTGTTTTTTTTAGCTGTACATTGGCGAAACGAAAAATAGCGTTGGGATTTTGAAGTGATAGCAATGAAACGGTCGCCATGTTCGATCTCGTATTGGCCCAGTCCGTATTGGCCTTGTTTGTTCGTATTTAGCCTAGTTTGTTCGTATTGGCCCTGGTAAGCCCTGTATGAGCGTGACCGTTTCTCCGTATTTTGCCAATAACATTGAAAGTCAAATAGTTTGGTTTGTTACAACAATTTACGGGGTATAAAGGTCTAAATGATATCCCTCTTTTTAACACAACTAGAAACTTGTCTCCATGGTTATTTTAGACAAGAAGATTTTCCCTGTGCCCGTGTGTTTTAGTGATCATAAATAATACGCAATATGTTGAGTGGATTGAAGTTATTCTGATGCGCCCGCAGGGGTAGCCGTACACATGTGTCTCATCATGTTTTACTTACTTGCCGGTCAGGGCTTCTTCAATACCACGTCAATATAGGATACATTTGAAAAATCTAAGAGATGCTCTCGGAATTTAAAAAAAAAATGATAACTCGCAATTTTTAGCACATAATCACCTAAAATTGTGTCATGAAGCTTCTTTGATAATCCCTTCGTTGGGCTAAGCTATAATTTGTAGCCTTACACATCGCCATCAGCGAAATTCGCTAAGTTTAAATTCCCT
The DNA here is from genome assembly GCA_963971465.1 of Lepidochitona cinerea. Classification (NCBI taxonomy): domain Eukaryota; kingdom Metazoa; phylum Mollusca; class Polyplacophora; order Chitonida; family Tonicellidae; genus Lepidochitona; species Lepidochitona cinerea. Next base: position 47,796,101 of record OZ020551.1, on the reverse strand, counting down.
TTGTGTTAACACCGAGTTTCCCCGAACGCAGTTACCGATCGTAGTTGCGAGCATGATTTGTAACTTCCCGGTAAATGGCGGTGTCACGGTCTGAGAAAAATTGCTTTGGACACAGATGGGAGTTAAACCGCGAAATTCGTTGCTAACAGATTTTAAGGCCACAGATGATGGTTTAGCTCAACGAAGGGATTATCAAAGAAGCTTCCGGACACAATTTTAGGTAAGTAGTGCGAGTTATCATTTTTTTTAAAACTCGTAGAGCAACTCGTATCAGAAAAACTTCAATTCAGTCAACATATTGCGGACTATATAGCTTATTGTATTGCTTATTGGTTTGTATAATGGTCAAGGTCTGTTGTGGGTACGTCTGTCCGTTCTTCCATTCGCCTCCAATTAAGATATTTTCATTGGTTCTTGCTAGGGAATCGCAGCCATACTTCCTGAAATGGGCTGGATGTTCAAAGTGCCGTTAGCTTAAAATGACGTCGGTTTACATATCTTGCCTATGATAATGTAAAGGCCAGGTTTCTTGTCTTTATCAAACTGACAGTGCACAGACTTTGTGAGAAGAAATGATAGGAAGCATCCCAAATATATACACAGGAGAGCTTTCCCAATAACTGATATGGACTGCCAAGCATGCATGTGTCAAAGTTGACTGTATGTTAGGTTTACAGGGGGTGGGGGGGGGGGGGGACATTTTTGCCATGATTCACATAAATACCTCATAACAGTGATTGATGAAATCTTAATACACATGAATAGATTCACTGGTTTTGTTTTTGAATATATATTTACATGTGTGCCTACTGTTATTCTGTTTCTCTCTATAACTAATATTGCCTTTGACTCAGCCTGTATAACATAAAGTATATCAAGGTAAGGGGAGATTTATAAGCCTCTCGAGTATTCAAACTTTCACAAGACTCTCTCATTGCATATAGATATATATACTGTACTAACATACAATAGGTTAGACGACAAATACCTTTGTTGATCGGATAAGGTGTATATTAAGACATATATAGACATATATACGTGTTTTATTAAAACGTTCTTAATCTCAGAGATAAGGATTAGCTTCATATATTTTTCAAACCATGATTGTATCCTTATGAACCTAACATCGTCGGTAGGCCGGACTTATTACGCAGGCTGAGTTTAACCTTAATCTCACGACAATGGTCCCGGCTTGGGTGTGGTCACAAAACAATAAGAAATACTTGGTAATGTGTATTTTATTTTATCATGACATTTCAATCCAAGCACTGGTTTACCTTTAATTTGAATGCATGTCATACTCAGGTCCCATTTCGGCATACAATATAGTTCAATCACAAAGAACAGCTACTTTAAACCACGAATAAATTAAAAGCAAAAAGGAAACACTCCTTCAAAATATTATTTAAATTTGGGTCGCATATTTTGAAAATTAAATAGCACATGGACCGTTACATTGTAAAGAGCTTGACTTGTGAAAAAAAATATTTGTGCAAGTCTGTATAATTCTATGCGTGGTCAAGTTTTCGTTGACCTATATTCAACTTGGTGAACCTCAATAGTTAGTAAATACTTAACGGTTGAGGTTAACTGTCAAATATAGTCAGATAGGGCCATAAATTATTAGCATATTTAGAAGTCTATTTTTGGATGGATTTTTGACCATTTTTGTTTAAATACTATAAATTTATGAACACCCGTACACACGGACTCAGAGAAAATCTCCTTGACTAAAATAACCATGGAGACAAGTTTCTAATTGTGTTAAAAAGGGGGTATGTCATTAAGACCTTTATACACAATCATAGCTAGTTGCAATAAACCAAAACCCGTGATATTTCATTAGGTTGAAGACAGACAGGAGTTGGGCTTTAGTTGGTAGAATGTTCTGAAATACTTTGTAAAATATTGAGAAATATAGTTATGGTAAGATGTCAGGTAAACTGAAATCAAACAAAATATGATAATGTGAAAAGAAAGTGAAAATATGTAATTTTGTTCTAAGATATAGAAGACAGATAAGGGAGTTTAGTGCTGACAGTAGATCTTTCAAACAATGACCGGTCTTTGGCTCTGAGGGGTTGGTCTGTGATTTGAACGACGGCAAGCGGCGTGGCGTAAGTTTTTACGTAACTGTCCTGGCAGCCCATACTGTTGAGAAACGTTGTTTTGACAGTTACGCATAGAAAAATACATAGAGGATATTGAACAGCTGTGTTTAAATAGCACTTATATTTTTTCGAGTGAAAGTCGGAGAATAACTCACGAGACGCGAAGCGTCGAGTGGGTTATCCCTCCGCCTTTCAAGAGAAAAAATATAAATGCTTTTCAAACACAGCTGTTCAATATTCTGTTTATTATTTATACTATCATGTTTTAGGCTGGGGATTGTTTATTAAGTATAAATTTATCAATTATAAAAAAGAAAATATCAACAAACTTATGACGGATTAGGTTTTCAGCAAACGTAGGAATATATATCGCTGACCAATGAAACAACAGCATGTCTGTTCTTCTCACGTGACTGTCAACTGTCAGATTTGTGGTCATTTGAATTGCCATTTTCTCCCCGAAGTTTTTCGCGATATTTCGTGTAAAAAGAAATTAAATCGATCAACATGGATTTTAACTCTGCAGCGCACGAGTCACAAGGATGAAAAATGATCTATGAAACTACTTAACATCGTTTTACCGCGTCATTGAACGGCAATTACAGTTTCTCGTTACGATTCTCCGAAGCCATGATGATGCAGGCCACACAACGCTGCCAAGTGACGATCGGTAATGAAGTTTTGTTTTATCGCTTTGATTTAAAGTGTTAAGCCAATCCTCTATTGAATCAATTTAGTGTTTTCAGTTGTAAATTATTTATCTTAATGCTAAATTGACTGAAAAGGCCTCATTTAGCCTATCGAAATCCTATGTACTGTTGTTGTTGTACAGCAGACGTCAGTACACAAGAAAGAAGTAGGTCCGACGACGTCATCGGCTTCGACGCGTGCATTAAATAACAAAAAGTGTTATTGCACTGCAGTGAATTATCACATTTCTGAGTGAAGGAAATCCCTAGTTTTCACTTATGTATAAATAATAAATCTAATTATACGCCGTTTTTACAGATGTTTATTTTTTATGTTATCTACATGTATAGTCTTTATTTGTATTATCATTATTATAAATGCAATATATGCATTTACAACATTTACAACTGGGTGATATTAGGAAAATCTTACAGTAACCGGCCTCTGGAAATGATGTGACCGTTTAACATATACGAGATTATCGTTCCTTTGGGATCGGGATTTGCCCAAGTCACGAGTAGAAGACGTGCCTTAGATAGTTCTGGACGTTAGGACTAGGGTAACTTCTAATTTTAGCTTGAGGCGTCCCCATGTTAGACCTTGAATCATGGGCACGATATCCTCGATAAATTGACCTTGTGCACTGTATTTTAGAACAAAATGGGGGAATATATTAGAAAGAAAAAACTGCCATAAAAATCTTCAACATTTTAGAAAATGATGGGAAAATCGATTATACAAACTATTATTTTCGAAAAATGATGGGAAAATCGATTATACAAACTATTATTTCAGAAAAATTATGGGAAAATCGATTATACAAACTATTATTTCAGAAAAATTATGGGAAAATCGATTATATAAACTATTATTTCAGAAAAATTATGGGAAAATCGATTATACAAACTATTATTTCAGAAAAATTATGGGAAAATCGATTATACAAACTATTATTTTAGACAAATTATGGGAAAATCGATTATACAAACTATTATTTCAGAAAAATTATGGGAAAATCGATTATACAAACTATTATTTCAGAAAAATTATGGGAAAATCGATTATACAAACTATTATTTCAGAAAAATTATGGGAAAATCGATTATACAAACTATTACTTCAGAAAAATTATCGGAAAATCGATTGTACAAACTATTATTTCAGAAAAATTATCGGAAAATCGATTGTACAAACTATTATTTCAAAAAAATTATGGGAAAATCGATTATACAAACTATTATTTCAGAAAAATTATGGGAAAATCGATTATACAAACTATTATTTCAGAAAAATTATGGGAAAATCGATTATACAAACTATTATTTTAGACAAATTATGGGAACATCGTGCAATTTTGAGCAGCACGGCGCACCTCACGAATAAGAATTACATGACGAGTAAGTGGTTTAGAATCAAATTCATGACAACGAATGATGCATATTGGACTATTTGACAGATAATGTATTTTACTGATAACGCTTATAGTCCTATAACCTCATTTATTATGAGATAGTTTAAATCAGCAAAAGGTTCGAGAACTATTGAATCAGGAACAGCTGATGGTGTATGAAATTTACATTCATTAGTCTAGCTGAGAGGGTGTTAATTATGTATGTTAAATTAGAGTAGAGCTTTCACTATTTACTACGCAATGGACGTGTCCATGTGGATGAATGATGCCGTGTTAAGTTACCGTTCAATAGGAACGAGCTCAGATTTACAAAGGCTGTATTCTTGCTGCACTTTTTATTCTATATCAATCCTAAATAAATGATATGTTTACGTTTAATTTTTCATGGCAATTTTTTTTACACTTTCGCTGGATTTTGTGGTTTGTGTTTTAAAGTGGCATGAGCTGCCAAAATTCACACTTTTTTCATAGTTTCTGATCGTCACAACAGTAAGACGCTTTGAAGGCCATCGAAAAACTAAATGATTGGCTTTGGAAAGAGGAAAATCCATACAGTATGTGGCCTGTACGAACCGAAAACGTGTTCGAAAAGTAAACAAAATTTAATTAACCGGGACGACCATTCATTCTAAGCCAAAGTTAGTTCAAAACAATACTTTATCGTACATTTTCGAGACTAGAATTACTAAAAAGCTTCTGAATTATACGTCTTGAGAAAAATAGCCAATAGTTTCAACATTCTGTTTTAACGTCAAATTATCAACATTTTGGCAGCTCATGCCACTTAAAGTATTTTCATTCAAGACTGCAAGGTATCGTATCAATCGCTTGGGGAGATATATAAAATTGTTTTTGTTTTATTTAAATTAAATAAAATACTTGAAAGACACTTTAAAAAATTCATGTTTGATTCCAGGCGAAACAAATGTGGGGAAAAATAGAAGAAAACAAGTTTAAAACATGATTGTTATAAACATGCATGGTAGAAGGCTACGATCTCATCATTATTCAAATTAGGTTCCGAGTAACATGTCGGTACTCAATTTTATTACCCATCGCTATAGAGAGATGACAGGTGTGGGCCGATTCCTATAGTGTTGATTGAGGGACCATAGTGATTGAGGCTTAATAGTTAAAGACAGCAGGCTTAAACACGCCCGACTCGTCTCTGATCACGGCGTATTTGCCCATAATCGAATAGTCACTGAGGTGTATCAAGCTAGTAGCTAATGTTGGCAGTGCGGACGCCGTGCAAACATGGCCAGGTGGAAGCGACGGTGTTGTTTACCATTTTGGAAGGGACTTAACCATGTTCTATCCCGCATCACACATCCCTGCTGTCAGCAATCAAACACCGACGCGTGGACATCACAATATTCAGTTAGCTGTCAAGATTCACCTGTCAACAACCGTAGGAGTCAGTTCGTGGGATACCTCTGTGTCATTCCTATTATTATCTATACGACTCTCGTCACTTTGAAAACCTGTGTTCAAAATTCACCGACTCACATGAAGACAGTGTGGACTATTATAATGTACAGGATCATTCACTTAACGAAGGCATCATTTAAAGCCTTCATTTGGATATTTACTTCTTTGCATCCGAAGAACTTGCGTCAAATTAGTATTAAATCAGTGCTACGTAAAATAGTGAATGGCGTGTCTATGACTCGACAAGCTTGCTCGTGGAGGAATGTCAAAGCCAGTTTTCCCCTTCAGTCCATGACTCAGTTAATAAGAAAGTTCAATGTAAATTGTTGTTTACGGTTCCTAAAGAGAACTATCATATTATTGGTCTGTACACTGTGTTGCCTGGTCGGGTTAACTGCACTGCTATTACAAGAGGCACAGACCCGAGGTTTGAAGGACTATCTACTCCACCAAGAGTTCCGTGGGAGGCATTTCCAGCCCCCATTGCCCATGGTTCGGCGGGTGATTATTGTAGAGGAACATCATGAAGGTATGGTTGGGAAAATGTAATTTATGAAAATTTCTTTCAATCATTCAGCTATACATCGAAATGTTAAAAGTGAATGACTGTGTGTTATGGTGTATTGGTTAACAAAAGCTCTAAGTATGTGTGAAACACAGTTCATTTGGTTGAATGTTTGATTCATTAACTGATTGATTCGTGTTTTGTGCCGCACTCGATTATTTTACTTATATGCAGACATTATCAGGTTTTATACTGGATGGTATTAGACCAACCATTGCATACTTTCCTATCGATCGTTGACGGATTGGTTTTGAGGAAAACTTTCCTCTGATATAGATCAGTATTTTTCAAGCTTATATGAAATCATATTATCGAATCTTTATTGGAATAACTTGCATGTTTTTTAATTTAATTTATGATGTGAATTATACCTTGTTTTATTATAGTAAGCTCTACAATTAAGCATTACGTAGAACGAAAGTCTGTTGAGACCGTTCTCCTTGGGAGGTGACCTCAATAAAAAATCTTCTTAGAGATCAAACCTCAGTTAGTTTTAGTTTACTTGTGTATGAATTTCCGGCCAATGGCCTATGCTATAAAACACATAATAAACCTAATTTCCAATTTCTTATATAGATTCGTTTCAAAGTAAACCTAACGCATAAACGAAACGTCATCAGACATGATAATATAGACAATTCACCTTTGACGTTTTCCCTGTACTTGCATCAACACCTCACGACAATGGACCGTATATGATCTACTGTTACCAAACCATTTTCAAACGCGACGTCAATCTACTTTGGAGTAAACATCGCTGTCAATATTTTTACCCACAATATGAAGAAACTATTTGTCATAATAATGGAATATTTGTTTTACAGTCATCTACTTGGCCATTTTCTCAGTAAATAGTTCGAATCCTTCGTCTTACAGGATGTAGTCCGATTTCTACAGCACTGTGTTATTTTTCTGATTTCAGTTTTGAAATACTGGTATGAAGCCGCTTTGGACAATATAATCCCCAAAGAGGGTATTACTCTGGTAAGTGAAAGTATTCGTTTGTGTTGGCACTGATATTCATTCAAGCGTCAAGTGTTAGGGTTTTGCTTATTTCAATTCACACGTATAGTCATGTTCAGCTTTTAAAGGGGGTTCATTATGTTAATGCGTTCCTGTGACAGCCTAAATACACTTAGATAGATACTGGCCACAAATAATATTGGCAAAACATCGAATGTCACAATGGATCTCCCTGGCAATTGTATAAGAATACAGAACACCTGTCAAAGGAAATGTAACTTCTGCTTACTACTGCGAACAATTCAACGCTCAACCATTGAAAATAAAATATAATAGGATTTGGTCTGTGAGAATCGGTTGCTCGGAGTATCACCGTAACGAAGGGTGGTCGCTTCCGTCACCCGACGATTTAGTATATGACACCTGCTACAGTCGTACATAAAACTACGAAGCTATATCTCATTGCGAGAACCCACATCTGTGGAGGTCGAGGCAAACGCAAATTCCACACAGTCAATCTGAATTGCTATCATGATGTTCGGAAAATTATTATCTTTTCTAAAGGTACAAACTTTACGGTCATTCACCATCTAATATTTGTAACTAGGCTAGCCTATATGCTGATATAAAACATGACTATTTGAATAATTTTGATGACACTTGACACGTAAGCTGTCTTTTTAAGTGTCTCCCAACGTTAGTCCTGTAGTTGGAAATTTCCAAACTCTATGACCATTTATGTATAATGAATCGTGTCTTCTTTGAGTGGCATTTAGAAGCTGGGAGCATGATGCACAGGAACACTTAATTATGGATAACCACTTCCGATTTTATTTCGTAGCGACGTTTCGGTCTGGGTTCTCAAGCTAGTGACCCTACCAAAAATGTTCTATAGAATTCCTATAGAACGCATTCTATAGACGTCCAATTAGAAAGTTCTACTGAATTTCAATAGAGTAATGAGCCCCATGTTCTATAGAAATAAAGTGTCCTATATAAAATGTTTTAAATTCTATAGGACTATATTTCTAATAAAACAATCCCAAACGAAAGTTTTATTTATTGTCTAAAAATTCATGTTCCCAATTAACGTTGATCCTTGTGTTGAGCTGTTGTATTACAATACTAATTTATTGACATGTGGTTTTGCACCATTCTTAAGATTACATGTATTTCACTTATATGGTGGTGCATGGTGCCTTGAATATTGTGGGGGATTATATTAATCCAGAGCACTATAAGCCCTCTGTAAATCCATGGTCTGTAATTTCCTTGCGACCTCCCCACATAAATAAGCACGCAGGGACACATACCAGCAACGACTTCTGACAGGTTTAACCCTCAGCCACATATTGGCCGGAGGCGCTGTATGACGGGAGGCTATAGCCTACAGCGATCGTTTAGCAGCGTTTTGTCAACGTAACACTAGGCCACAGCTAGACCATGCATGCTAGAATGCCGAAATATGATCTCTTGGAAAGCAAATGATTGTATCCATATCCATAAGATATCTCAATATGTCTTAATATTCAGTAATCAAACCATAATAAAGAGCTCTGGAATCTCCGAAAACATCCAAACAAAGAGGTAGTACCTGCATTAAGTGTTCTATAGAACTGTATTAAGTGTTCTATAGAAAGAATTGAGAGTCCTACAGGATGCTGCTGAGTTCTATAGAAAATGAAGAATCCATCAGTCCTATAGAAATTCATTATAACTTTACTAGATTTTCCCAGTTATTCTATAAGAAATGGTTGTTGCATTAAAAGTTCTATAGATTTTCTATAGAGCATTTGTGGCAGGTCACTACCTTGAGAATGGTCTAAGAAGCCAGACCGAAACGTCGCTACGAAACAAAATCATAAGTGGTTATCCATAAATAAGTGTTCTTGTGTATAATGAATCATGTCATGGAGTTATTGGCCATTGGGTTGGGATATTTCCAACTAGGTCAAGTCATTGACACCATTTTGAGATTAAAACGGACTACTTCTAGCGAGTTATGATCCATCAAAAAACCACTGAGGAGTTTCACATAATACACAAGTAGAATTTCTTTGAAAATAGAGAACTTTATGGTGACTCGATATTTCGACCTTTATTTTGCCATCGTCCATAGTGTAGAGTCTAGAGCTCCAGCAGAGTTTCAGCTATTTTCAGTTATGTTGCGCACCCAAATCATTTGATCATGTTAAGTTATCCTAAAGGTTCAGCGACATGTTGGATTTTTGTCACGTGTTCTTTTAAAATTTAGATGACTCATTGAGATATTCTGTTATTGATATGCTTCTCCCAATGCAGTCCACATTTGACACCAATTGACCGATTGCTTGATGACGTCACTTGGAATTTACGCGCAAAGCATTTCGGGGGATTGAGGGATGTTAACATAATTTTACAAATGGCGGAAGGAATAATACTTTATCGAGAAGAAGGCGTAAAAGGTGCAAAGTCACCAGACAAATGCGTGAATAAAAACACGTTATGTCACCAATGTTTTCCCAAAAAAGTGACGTCTTGCCAAGTACCGGTAAACAAAATGGCGAACTCAGGTCCATAGTTTACCCAGAAAGCTTTGCGTAAATCTATGTGACGTCATCAGGCTCGGCGGTAATTATACCTATATTGTCAGACATATTTTCGCCAGACAGCTCCTATGTTTACCCGGCCATAGAAATTAGAATAACAGATGTTCAGGTCAGTTTTGAATGAACTCGTGGTCGATTAGCACCTCCGATATGTTCATTATTAAACAATATGGTGTAAGGCCTAACTAACACTTGTAGTATATATAGCCTATTTAAAGACCATACACTACTGAATTAATAACCATTCCTCCTTGTGTTATTCTGGCAAGCGTATACAATACCTGGTTTGATTGGTACCAATGAATATACTGTCATCAATCCTGTAAAAAAACGAAGATATCACGAAAGCATATTAAAAAGTAATGGGTTACTAAAATTGCCACTTTGAAACATATCGATTTTAATTGACTATAAGAATAATTCTTTGTACACCTAGGCATATATAAGTATTTTGAGTCCATAGTTGTGGCGATTTTCTGATAGGTTTAGCAAATCCGACGCTCTATAAGTTATCACTGATTTAATCTCGGCTTAAGCCAGGTGTGTATGGGATCTCGCGAGAACCCGATCGATGGCACTAACTGCTCTGTGGTCCATGGCTCAATTAGAAAAAGGGCTGTTGCTATTCTTCCTGTAACTGGCGGACATTGGACTTGGCCCTACACTTTACATAAGTGATCTCTATTCAGTTGCCCATTTTATTCTTTTTGCGGATTCACCCTGATGCAGATTATTGTAAGAGCTGCAGATAATCCGTGGAAATCATGTCTTCTTGACAAATGATGGCGATTGTCACTAAATCCTCTAACACAATGATTGGCAGATGTGTCAATCCATATTTCGACCAGGGTATTCAAAACCCATAAGCTCTAATGGAAATATGCTATAGAAACAAGAAATGGGGATCAACTTTACACTTTACAATGTTTGAGACTCTCTTTACACACTAATGAGAAAAATTAGTTTTGAATGAACTCGTATATTATTCATTATATATAATTCCGCACTATTAAATGAGAAATGATTAAGGCATCGCCACGAAGTAAGTTGTTTCGGAACAGCATTAGCCAAGAAATCTGGGCTCTGCCGAATTTTTTTTTTTCCGTATTCGTCATTCCGTATTGGGGTGATTCACATTACCAGCCAAATATAAAATAAGTCGCCCTTTAGACCAAAAATCCGGGCTATGAACTGCATGAGCTTTCAACATGTGATGCACTTGATAAAAATATCGCTAAAGGTGTCGAGAGCCCATGAACATTGTTCACAGACAACTGACTTCGCAGTGATGCCTTAATCATTTCCCATTAACCTTTCACTATACCAATAATTCAATATATAAGTAACTAACCCCTCATTCTGCACGAAACAACAGCAGCACTTGAGTGTTCATATAAACTACTTGGCTTGACACATTGGGAATACGCTTTCTCACGTGAGATTGAGGCAGAAAATCGATGATATTGTCTACCATGCCAGTAATATCTTGTTATGTAATAAAGAGCAACGAGCAATTAGTGTTAGAATGGCTAACTCTTTAATCAATAAGATTGAAGCCTATAGTTTCTAATAGAGCATTCGCCAGTTTTTCGCTCAACAATGGCATGACGTCGTGGTACCAAGCCCAGCTTCCAATTAGACTTCACTCGAACGACCTATGTGGGATGGTTGCCAGTTACCAACGGAAGGTCGTGGGTTTCCTCCGGGCATAGAGCCCAGTTTCCTCCCACTATAAAACTGGCAACTCCGCCATATAAGTGAAATAATCTTGAGCGCGACGTAAAGCACCAAACAATCAATCAATCAATCCAAGTAGACTTCAGCTGTATTCAGTCGAGCTCCCGCTCATGCAAGATTTTTTCGCATTACTTTGCTTATTTCCGATATAAACTGTCACAATATCGGGTTTCTTTTCTAAAATATGTTGTAAAATTGCTGAAAACTTTGGCTTAAAAACAGACGAATGCTTTGTCCGGTGTACTACATAGAGCCGTAATCGTGACGTCGCTAAATTACGCCATTCGCAAGTAATTGGAATGGTATAGGTATTTAAAGCCTTTTGTAACATTAAATCATTCACCTTGAAAATAATTTAATGGACGCGCCAATAAGCTAAACCAACCAACCAACCTTGAAAATAAAAGTGCACACTGAACATCTAAGCTGCATGTGTGGAGGGATTTTGTATTCGTTGACCTTGGATAAGTAAAACAGATTTTGTTGAATTAAAAGGTACACAATCATTCCTCACGCCAATTCTCGTTTCGTTTCAGTTTCACTTTGATAGTCATTCTGGTTTGTCTCCACCGGATCACGTGACAGAAGACTTCCCTCTTTTTCATTGGCCGGACAAATTAAATCAGTTACATGAAATGATGCAAGAAAGCGATAGTTATGTAATGGTAAGTAAACAAATTAAGTCGTCTCTATAGAAACTGTCATTAGCCTCGGTTTGATAGATCGCATTGTTTGCATAGATCGATATCTATTATTATTACTGATTGAGTAGTGTATAGAACCTTGCATTAACACGAACAAAAGTCACACTAGTTGATAGACTTAAAGGTTTCATGGGCGTCAAAAATTGTGTATGGCTTAATAGACCGGTTACCTAATGACGTCATCGGGGGATAAAGGAGGAAAAGCCATAACGGACGTTGACGTCATGAGGGATAAAGCCATAACGGACGGAAAATTTTCTGCACTGAAAAGTAAAGGCAAGCAGTCATGCGTGTTGCTTCAAGGACATAGTTCTCTTTAAGTGGCATGAGCTGCCAAAATTCACACTTTTTTCATAGTTCACGACAGTAAGAGGATTTGAAGGCCATCGAAAAATTAAATGATTGGCGTTGGAATGAGGAAAATGCATACAGTATGAGGCTTGTACGAACCGAAAACGTGTTCGAAAAGTAAACAAAATTTAAATAACCGGGACGACCATTCATTCATTCTAAGGCAAAGTTAGTTTAAAACAATACTTTATCGTACATTTTCGAGACTAGAAGCACTAAAAAGCTTCTGAATTATACGTCATGATAAAAAAAAACAATAATTTCAACGTTCTGTTTTAATGTCAAAATATCAACATTTTGGCAGCTCATGCCACTTTAAAAAATATATACCATTTTGCACCTCATAATGCTACTATAGTGACGCGATAAGTCTACTATACAGAAAATTCGATTTTATATGGTATATTCTAAAGTAGCCCTACATAACTTCAGAAGTACGTCTTATTTCTAAAGACATCTCAACGAGAAAGCCAAAGCATTAAAGTAGAACGAGAATCCCAAATTTGAAAGCAGTTTCATGAATTCCGAAAATCATGAAATAAAAAGCACGTGTTTATATTATTGAAAAACTAAATCGGTTGCAATGCGTTTGTTTTGAGAAACGATTGATTGATGTTTTACGGTTTTACGTCCCACTCAAGATTATTTGACTTATATGACGGCGTTACCAGGTTTAGTGGGGGAGGAAACTGTGCTCATTGCCCAGAGGGAATCCCCGACCTTCGGCAAGTACCTGGCAACTCTCCCAAATACGGCGATCGAGAAAATCCGCTGAAATTCTTCAATTTTTATTTGATGTGAATGGGATTTGAACCTGCGCCGCATCGATGGAAGCGTTTCTTAGACTTGTTTGATCTCCGTATCAGCAGGTCTTAAGGAAATAGTAAGTTTCCAAATTTTGATGGGATAGAAAAATATTTTAATGGTTTAATTTAGATATATAGGTTTGTGCACGTGTGACTTCAGTTAAAATGAACTCGACCAGTGCCAACATTATGCTAATAAGTCTCTTTCGAGTTTGGCTAAAACCACGCAAAACCACTCACGAAGGGAGTTTAGGGGTATAACTTTCACTGACTTGCAGTTCATTTAACATTAGCGTTTATGCTGATCGGCGGTTATCATATCGTTTTGTTTTTGGTTCTTTATTTCTAAATCATTTCTTTAATCCAAATGTTGTGGTGAAACAGACCAGAAGCTATCAGTTGTTTTTAGGTCAGTTGACAGTCAATACAAATATTTATATCGCGTTGATAGACTTCGAAGTTGTCAAAAACCAACAGTGAAAAAAACAATAACTACGTCTTATTTTTGTGTTAAAAATAATATTATTTCTTTGTCGGTCAAAAAAAGTATCTAATTGTGCATATATCTTGATATGTCTCTGAAAGCTGAGAATCATAGACAAAACAGCAGGGTTACAGCCCTAAACACGGAGATAGCGTGATCTCGTGGAACTTCGGCCAAGCCCGAAATGGGCTTATTCAGGACTGCTACCTTTAATTATCCAACCCAAAATAGAACAACAGGTTAACAACCGTGACATAGTAGAGTCGATCTTTTATCGTTCAATAAGTAAGGATACTCTTTGTGTACAATATAAATAGTGTTAGGTCGCTTAACCGGTCGGTCATTTAACTGTTGTTTAGTCTGAGCCAATTGGTTGGGATTTTTTTTGTCTTACGGAAAGCAGGCATTCATGAGTATCTAAGAACATACAGAGATAATATCCCGTGTCTTCGCAACTGTATATCAGCGTTTAGCGATATATATATATATATAGTTATTTATGAACACTACAACACACCGACACAGGGAAAAGCGATGTATATAGCTACAGACTTGGGTACGCCTAAGTGTACATGCACACTCTTATGTAGTCCGAAATAACTGCGATGATGATGTAAGACATTTTCTGACATATAGGCCATCACCATCGATGGCCTATATGTCAGAAAATGTCTTACATCATCATCGCAAATATTTCGGACTAACTCTTATGAAAATGATAGCGTTAAAATATAGCGTTAGCTGCCTCAAGTTTGATATCGCTTTTAATTGGAACGCTATGTTTGGGTGGATAAAAACTTGAACATTGTAGATCCTGGGTCAAAGGCGTTTATATTTATTATCACCTCCCAAAAATAGACGACTTCTGGTACATGTGAAACCGCGAAAAACGCTCTTCGCGATATTTAATCATCTAACTTTGGATAGAAGATATTTCGATTGGGATGCGAGGAGCGGGTGGGTCGAGCAGCGAGTGGGTCGGGCAGCGAGGGGGTCTGGCAGCGAGGTTGTCGGGCAGCGAGTGGGTCGGGCAGCGAGTGGGTCAATGATTTTGTGTGTTACAAACCTGTGGAAATAGATTTAAAAGATACAAGTCGTATTGTCATCATCTAACTTTGGTTTAAATCAATCCTATATTTTTGCTTAACTTTCCAGAACGCCCTGTTTGCAAAGCTGATAAAAAGATACATCTGGGTCTGGCCATCGTGGAACATCCAGAACTTCCCGAAAGACTCAGAGTACTTAGCTTACGTTTTGTTCATCGGATGGACAAAGCAAAGGACACTGGACGGAAAAGCGGATTTTAAAGAAATCTGTGGATGTTTGGTAAATGATAAATTTAATGAGTGCCGAATAAGAAATTCGACGAACCCGAAACTATCCAGTAAAGAAAATGTGATATCTCGAGAACAGTGCAACATAGAACACAAGGTAATGGTTGAAATAGTTCGAGATGACATAGCTCAGGATAAGCTGGAGACGGAGGTTGATTGGTTAAAACCCGACGAACCAATCATATTGGACGTTGATGCGGATTTTTATGGTGTCGGCCATCCTGGCAACGAGCTGATCGCAGTGGGACTTTCCAATGGAATGACGCGTAACATAAGTGAAGCTGTTTCCAAAATAATTTGTCCGCGGTCAACTCGCCAAGAAATGTCCGCGGATAAAATAATGGTGAAAATTGTTGACGCTGTTCAAAGATATAGATTTTGCCGATTCCAAAGATGCAGTGAAAGGACAAACTTTTTATCACTGATAAAATACGTGGACACATTGTTACTGGACGCCAAAGCAGACCCCGATCTGTATGGCATGTTCTGTAAACACAGTCCACGAAGACACCAAGCCTACCTCGATGAAATGGTGAAATTATTTATAAAACTGACGACGTCTCAATTATTCAAAATACGAAGTATAGGGTTCTGTTTTCGGACGTCACCAAAATCACGTGACTTTTCCCAACAAAGGTCTTTCGTTCTGTGTACCGGTAAATCATATAATGACATCCCAGAAGTTGGGTTATTTTCCCCTAGCAAGCAAGCTGTGATGAATCGCACTGCCCTTCTTCAAGAAATTCTTTATGATGGGGTTATCTCGCCTAAATTGGTCACCATATCGCGATCCGTTCGCGAAGGCTATGCACCGCGGGAACATATTAACTTGATAGAGAACCATTTATTGGCCACGGTTCATCAGGTTGTTAACAAAAACACAACCGAGGTACATTTTGACAAGGACTTGTTCGGTGGTGTCTTCGGGTGGCAAAACCGCAATAAAGATCTCAATGCCGATCGTCAAATTTGGGAGAGCGAACTAGAAACGTGAAAGTCACAAATGTTCACTTGCTGAAAGATTTGATACAAGTCTTTAGGAATTCCCTTTCCGACCAAAATGATATTCTGTAAATTGGCATTTTATCACAATAGACTGTTGGAGATGGAGACATAGAGCATTGGAGCTGGCGTGTTGTGATAGTGAATCAGCACTGTTTGGGAGATTGTTCTAAGATGCAAAAGCAATGTTAAATGCATTTTAACGATTTTGGTATTTGGTCAGAAACAACACAGGGAAAATAGATGGAGTACGTACACGTGGTATATCAAAAATATCACACAGTAGCGGAGGCAGTGGGAACTATGTAAAGATACGATAATCAGCTCATCGTAAGACTACGTTGTCCGGGAAATCGCAAAGAAAAGAGAATGAGATTTTGCAGATGTCATGGTTATGAGGCACTCAAATGAAGACGGACCTAAGACCTAACCCCGCTAAGCTAGGACCCCCATGCCTAGCTTTACTAAACGTATAGGCCTAATGGTAGGACCTAAGACCTTACACTATCAAACGTATCACCATAGGACCTAAGACCTAACACTATCAAACGTATCATTATAGGATCTTAGACCTAACACTATACTCCACGTAGCATTATATGACATAAGACATAACTCTGCGAAACGTATCATTAGGACCGGTTTATGAGAAAACATCGTGCCAGTGAATGGGTTATATATATATCTCAAATACAGAACGAATTATGGAATGTGAGCAAATGTTTTAAATATATTCCATGGATATTAAATTTGGCAAATATATGCACACAATGAACTCTGGTCACAAGAGCAACTTTCTGAGAATTATGATCATTGTGTAAATGTGGTACACTCTGTAATAAGACTGGGAAAAATGTATAGGCCCCATCTTCAGATTTTTGCTATATCACTAACTTGCCCGGGCATGCAACTGCCCTAAAAGCTAACATGAACAATTTTTCATTAGGACGAGAGTAACTCTATGGCATATTTTTATCTCAAAATTGGTGCACTTTATTCGAACATGTGTTTAGCATACCGTATATTATCTGCAATAACTGTATATTTGATACATGTAATATATTGAATCTTAATGTGATAAACTATATGGTAAGCAGTTCAGTTGTTTGTATTCATTATTTGTGTATATTGAAAATACAGCATGTTCGTTTAGTGTTAGAAATATCCCGCAATATATATTTCATTTGTAAATCATTTCGATCTAGAAAAAGAAAAAGTTACCCTCTTTTGTCTGTTAACTATCGAAATGGTCTTTATGCCAGTATATATACCAGGGGGGGGGGGGGGGGGGGGGGGGCGTTTCACGAAGCCGTCGCAACGTGCTAGCAATCGCAGTTGCCATGACGAGTATCTCTTCACTATGGTATCCATGCATTGGCAACTACGCCTCGTTTGCGAAGCGACGGCTTTGTGAAACGAGGCCCTTGTTCCAAATTGACTACAAAATGACCGTATTCCAAAACACGGCCGTCAGTAAAAAGAAAAATATGTTGAAGTCGGAAACTCGGACTACCCACTTGGAAGATAACCTAGATACGTGTAAGCTTTATTGCAAAACTAAATTGACATGAGCGGAAAAAATGTTGATCTTTATCCGTTGAAGAGAACCTTTGCTTTCCTCTACAGACATTATTAAGATCCGTACACATCACAGTTTGTATGCGCATGTCTCATTTTAACTTCAACCCTTTTGTGGAAACTCATGCTACTTGAAACAAATATAATAATCAATTACCGCCGAGCCTGATGACGTCACATAGATTTACGCAAAGCTTTCTGGGTAAAATATACCTCAGTTCGCCATTTTGTTTATTGGGACTTAGCAAGATGTCACTTTTTTGGAAAGCATTGATGACATAACCTGTTTTTATCCACACAGTTTTCTGGTAACTTTACGCCCTTTACGTCTTCTTCTCCTTGATACAGTATTATTTCTTCTGCCATATTTTAAAATATTTTTACATCCCTCGATCGCCCGGAATGCTTTGCGCGTAAATTCATCAAGCAATCGGTCAATTGTGATTCTTAGTTGGTACTTTACGCTGTGTACAAGATTAGGAAAGTTCATCAATCCGATTATTGCAGCAGAAGAGTACAACATATAAAATAGCTACAGGAATTCGGAAGCATGGAAAGTCTATGGTTCTACTTGTTCCAACGTGTCAGTAATATCCTATATACTGGGCCGGTTGTTCAAAAGTGTATTAGGCTTAATACCAGTTTAACTATGTAACTATGTAACGTCACAATTGAATTTCTTTATTACGCAACGTCATTTAGACCGGTATTAAGCCTAATACACTTTTGAACAACCGGCCCAGATCCCAAAACTTTAAAACTGCATCTTGTTGGTTATATGTGAAAATAATTTTATTGTATGAAACCATTCATGCAGACAAGTTCCCTTTGATGTTTGGGTGTAACCAAAAGTACAAATTGATTGGTTGATGTTCAACGCCGCACTTATAGTTTTCACATTTGTGTTGCCATAATGATCAATTTACGGAGGAAATCTGAAATTATAATGACCGAGGACATCCCTGAGCTTCAATTGGAACCTCACACATTTTTTAACAATAATTTTATTGAAGTGAAAACGGCTGCTTATATGTATCATCAACGTGGGAATTATTGTATTTGTTGATCACAAGCAGAAAAAGAACTGATCCTATACTGCGTTGTGTTAAGATCTCCAACTTTAAAATATTATGTTGTCCTAAATCTCAATAGATGGCTAAAATGACTTTACAGGCCAATATTGATACGGGTTTCAGGAGTTTAGGGTTTTTTAAAACCATTCAAAATTTTCCCGACGCCATTCCTAAACCTATAACGATTCCTACATTGACTCTGTTTTCCTCCTCAAATTTGTCAGTAATTGATAAATACCACTGTGTTCTTGAACCATAGGGGTTTCTTCGACTGGAAAGAGGAATTGTAGTTCAGTTTTTATAGCCATGACATTTTATCGACGATTTGTTTGTATTCATCTCATCTAACAAAATGATAAGGGAAAAAGAAAGGAAAAACATCTAATGTGGTTCGTTCCTAGGTAGAAGACAGACAAGGTATAGTTCAGCGCTGACTACTAGATCTTTTAAAGTCTTGTTCTTTTTTTACTCTGACCTTATTATACTAAAACACAAAGGGTATAATATCTTTTTCACGACACCTTCTCCGGTGCAAGGTCGTTCGCTTCAGGCCTGGGAGATCCGGGTTCAAGCCTGGGTCGAGTCAGGCCATAGACTTTTACAGTGGTATAGCTGTTGCTGCTTGGCGCTCAGCAATAGGAGTTAGAGCAGCGACTGGTTGGCCCGGTGTCAGTATACTGTGACTGGGTGAGGGGGCTTGCTGGTTGTCTTCGGCAAGTCGTCTCGGTAAAGCAGCAACAAAAAAGAGCGATGGAAATCCGCCCTGCAACAAAGAGACAACGTCTTCATATGACTGAAATACTGTTGAGTAGGACGTAAAACCCAAATCACTCACTCACTCACTCCGGTGCAAGTTCAAACCCAAAGGGTAACCCCAAAGTTTGAATCCAAAAAAACTTTCCCTTTCCAAACGTCGGTGCTTGCAGCGGAAGTGAAAAGAGGGATTTTTTCAATGGGCATAATATCGAAACAGTCCTTTACCGAATTACCTGAAGTATCGAGATGCTGTGCCATGTCTAAGTCTTATTCCAGATAAATGGTATAGGTGGCTCTATGTCGTAGATAATTCTGAGTTTGCCCTACATATTGCTTGCGACATATTTTGCACGTGATAACATACAAGATGTTGGAGGAGTTGCAATGAAGGGCCTCGATCTGCCATTTTATATGTGTTGCGGGATTGACTTCACGATCTGGTACGTATAAATTGAGTATATATAGCGTCTTAAGACACTTTATTAGTGTACCGGAGAGAAACCTTGGGCGGTTTAATGATACGCCCGTTAAAGAGAAGCAAGCGTGTCGGGATTTGAAGGGATCTTAATGTGTCATTTGATCATTCGGAATAATCGAACAGAATACTCCGTGGTGAGAAGAGCCTTAAAACGAGACAAACAAACCTGATTAAGAGAAGAACCTTAAAAAGAACAAAACAGGCCTGATCTAAAAAAAAACTACAGTTTCATCTGATATATGATACGCGACATAAGCCTTCATGTACCCATGGTGACCACTGGCTCGTGAAACAGATCCATGCACTGTAAAAATGTGGTTGTAATTTTACAGCAACGTAAAATTTGCTGTAGATTTACATCTGTGCGAATATGTAAATTTACAGTGTGGTGCTAGTAGATTTACAGTGAAACAGTGGATTTGCTGCACTTCTCTCTTTAAATACAAGTATCTTCTCTGTTAATCTACCAAGATTGTTGTGTAGATTTGTAAATTAACCAAAAAGAGTAAAATTACCGAAATGTGTTACAGGGTTACATGTAAAACAACAATACTTATAGGTACTTTTACAAATCTGTGTATATTTACAGTGTGTTTACGGAAATTTACATGATAGCCAATATAATAACATCGCACTCAGGGGTAAAACGTTTACAGCACATTCTCCTGTGATGAAATACAAAAGTTTTTCTTGTAGCTCTACAAACATTTTTTACAGTGTGGGGTACTTGTTTTTTTGGAAACCCTTCCAAGGTCAAAGTTCAAACCTAACGGATAAAATTCGTACATGTTCTGCAACTGCAAAGGAAATAAGAAACGGTCTAAGCGACCTTGCACTTGCTCAGAATATCGAAATGCCTATATACATTTTGAACAGTATATACAATTTGTAAATTATCGAAATGAAACTCACAGTGAAAGTTAGCTCATGCAGGGAACCTGCAGTGATTATTGGCAGAAAATAAATGCACGTTCATGACGAGACCGATCAATAAAATGCATATTCAGTGTTGATCGAATTGCATAACTGTCAGAAGCTAATCAGAACCAATATCAACAAAAGGCTATATATTAAGATATCAATATATGGACATCGGTGAAGCAACATCGGTATAGTGTAAACACAACTAAGATTTAATATGTGACCAACTCTTCGAGACAAAACAACAACCCAGTGTCAGACACGAAACCAAGGGTAGACCGGGGGCGGGGGGTTGTGGTATATACTTACTGGACGGCTATTGTAATATCGATTTTTTAAATGAATTATGTAAGCGAGTTTATGTAAGGCTCTTTCTTTATAATTAACAGTTGTCGAATATAGCATGTAGTTGCCAAATGTTGTACTGGTAGCAGTGCATACTGTGTATTGAAAGCAAAGCAAGATCTTCTTACCAGAATAACATGGAAAACAGTCCGTATGAACATTGAACATGGGAAAACAACGCTCTGTCACATCATTCTCGACCCGTATGAAAAGAGGCATTACCTTAGTCCGGGTTTCTGACTCCAAAATTACTATTTTCTGTTTACTGACGGCCGTATTTTGGAGACAGGGTTCATTGTAGTACGGGTTTCTGACTCCAAAATGGCTATTTTTTATACTGACGGCCGTAATTTGGAGTCAGGGTTCATTGCAATCAAAAAGCTGGAGTTGGCTGCCCGCTCAGAAGCGGGCAGTATGTGGTCCGATTTAGACAAAGAAATAGCAATGTAACCTACTCAGATTGTGTCTAAACGGTCATAATCACGTTCATGGATAATTTCGCTACCAGTGCCTGATATGGACGAGCAAGATCGGCCAGTAAACTTTATTCCTCCCCCGAATTCACTTTTGCCTTCTCCAGTTTCCAACTCTCCGCCATTGACGACGTAACACTGCTGTTTTTTCGTTTTTAAACGTTAAATTCACTTTACAAAAGGCTAAATTATTAATGAATGTCGTGCTGACACTATTTGAGTTAGTTATGTTGTTATTTACTGTCTAAATCTGACCGCAAACTGCCCGATCAGAAACATGCAGGCTACTCCGACTTTTTGATTGCAATGAGCCCTGACTCCAAAATACGACCGTCAGTACAAAAAAAGTAATTTTGGAGTCAGAAACTCGGACTAGGTTCATTGCAATCAAAAAGCCGGAGTTGGCTGCCCGCTCAGAAGAGGGCAGTATGTGGTACGATTTAGACAAATACATAGCAATATAACCAACTCAAATCGTGTCTAAACGGTCATAATCGCGTTCATGGATAATTCCTCTACCTACCAGTGCCTGATATGAGTGAACAGGATCGGCCCGTAAACATTATTCTTCCCCTGAATTCACTTTTGCCTTCTCCAGTCTCAAACTCTTCGCCACTGATCGCACTCTCGATCGCATGCGTTAACGCAAGTCCGTGGAAACACTTCATCCTATCCGTTAAAGGCACACTTGCCGCCGTAGCCTGTTTAAATTTGCTAAGAAAACCAATTTACACGAGCTTACTACGACTAATACCACTAAACTTAAACATAGGACACATAAAACATGTCTAGTTAGCTTTAGAATATAAAAATGGGGTGAAAAACAAATGAAGAATCGAAGCTTGATTACAACAACAACGATCAGTGTCGGTCAACTTTCGTGTTGGATTACCCTCATTTCAGGCCTTTGTATCTGTGGTTTACACTCAAACAATCATCAGCAGGCTTTTCCAGTCGCTGTTAACCGATCGTCAGCCTGTATTTCTCAGATAAATCGGCCTACCTAAAATTACACTGTGCCGTTAGTCCACTCACTCGACTGAAACATAAAATCGCCAATAGGGGGCAGCTTGGTTTGTTTACGTTCCGGGTACCTAACAATTCAAATTTTCAAATTCAAATTAAAAATACAAAGTGACGTCCAAACTTTTAAATTTTGGTAAAAATAGAAAGTTCCTAACTTATATTGTCTGGGAAAAATACAGAAAACGGTCTTTCTTTTTTAATGTAAACAATATTCCTGATTTTCGCGGCAAGTGTGCCTTTAAACAATCGCATCCGTCAACGCACGCGTTAACGCATGTCCGTGGAAACACACCATTAATCTGACCGCAAACTGCCCGATCAGAAGCTTGCAGTCAACTCCGACTTTTTGATTGCAATACTCCAAAATACGACCGTCAGTATAAAGAAAATAGTATTTTGGCTTGAACAAAAAAAAAATTACCGTTGGTTATGTCGATAAATTGCCTCACCTAACCCTTTATAGTATATTTCTTACAATATAAATTTATTGATTAGCTCAAGATTTATGCAAATTAAGATTTTCTAGGAATCTGTTTAAGTGGCATGAGCTGCAAAGAGGTTGAGCGTTTGATCTACCTTGAAAAACTAAAGGATTGACGTTGAAATGAAAATTATCAGTAAAGCCAGTAACTCGTACGAACCGAAGATGTGCTAATAACTACGGAGCTCTAAGTTTTATACAAGGAAGAAACTTTGCGTTTTCTTACTTGCGCTTTGAGTCTTGGTAATGTTTTAAGCGAAAATTAAAGATTAAGAATGGCACAAATAATTATGCGTTTTGGGTCGTTTTTTTCTGGTTTTGGCATGGTTTTGGCATGCTCATTGAAAAGAACACGAACTCAAACCCCCACACACGTCTCAACATGATTCCATATTTAGATTCTACAAATTTTAAATTTCGTTTTGTTCATCTTTGGGCTTTTCTTCACAGGGGTTATTCCGCATGTTAGGTTATTCCGAAGAACCAAATCTGAAGCTTTAAGACAAATTCATTCCCACCTTCAGTCAGCAACACGCTTGATCCTCTTTTACGTGTGTATCATTAGGGCTCAGAGTTTCTCTCGGGTACATCAATGAGATGTAAACTTGACGTACCAGATATAGCGGAACCTTTTTCGGAGAATCATCCCCCAACAAATATCAAATGGCATACAGACCCTTAATTACGACTCCTCTAACATCGTGTATGTTATCACGTACAAAAGATGTCGCAAGCAATACGTATAGGAGAACCGCCAACGATTTATTTGGCATTAGGTCTAGGCTTAGAAATGCTGTGTCGGTGGCACATTCTGTTTTAATGTCAAAATATAAATATTGTGGTAGCTCATGCCACTTTAAGGAAGCCCACTGAGCGGAAAGTAAGTAAAACAAGATAATGTTGCATGAACTGCCAAATATCGAGACAGAACCTTCTTAAATGTAGGCTACTCTTAGAGAAAAATACCCGAGAATTTCAAAATTCCGTTTTAACGGGATAATGTCAACATATAGGCAGCTCTTGCTTCTGTATTCTGTTTTTAAGAACAAAATAATTATTCGAAATTTAAACTTGAAATTTAGACTTGTAAAACGTCTTATCATTTTACCGTCAAATTTAAATTTACTCGAAGTTTTTCTTCGTTATTTAGGCTCTTGACTGTTTTTTTTGTGATTGATTGATTGATAGATTGATTGATTGATCGATTGATTGATTGATTGATTGATTGATTGATTGATTGATGGATGGATGGATGGATGGATGGATGGATGGATGGATGGATGTTTTACTAGGCCTATAAGATAATTTCTCTTATATGCCAGTGTTGCCAGGTTTAGTGGGAGAGGAAATCGGACTTAAAGTTATTGTCCACAGGAAACCACCGACCTTCGGCGAGTACCTGGCAACTCTCCAACACACGGCGATCGAGCGAAAAATCCTCTCAAATTTTTTAAAATTAATTTCATTTGGCATGAGTATAATTCAAACCCACGCCACATCGTTGGGAGCTCTGTGTCAGATAGTTGGAGATCTCCAAACTCTGTGGCCAAAGTATATGATGATGGGTGACCAACAGAGTCTATCACTCTAACCGACTATGTCACCGAGGCCCCCTTTTGTTGTGCTGTCGTGCATGCAGGCTGGGGATATCGAGTTCGGAGATTTCTGGCCTTGCCTCAGGTGACGTAGTTTCTAGGTCAACTCAACCGATCCAGCAAGAATTCTATCTTGCCTCAAACCGTGGAGAATTTTGCGGCTTAATTTGTAAGTTTTAAATGTATAGATTTACAATTTTCACAGGTATACAGAAGAAGTGGGCTTTAGGTATGCACCATGTACATTTGCACAAATGCCTGACGAAGTTCTGTTTTGTAACCAATTTATTTAGACACATTTTATAAATAAATTGTAAATTATATTTGTGACGGAATATGGACCACTTCTAATACTTCAATCTTTATAGCTACCTTATTTTGTTTGCATGTTACCATTGCAAATACCTTGGGCAGCTGTGCAGGGACATTTCTCACATTATGTAATAATACCCATAAATCTCAGAATTAGCTAAGAATGGCAGGTACCACATGGGTCGCTTATAATTAAACCAGATTTTTAGTAAGTTTGAAAATATACAGAACTCCAAAAATGCAATAACCCTTATCCGCTTATGTCATGATAATTTGGATGTAGCATCAAATTTTAAATCTGCAAGTTTAAAAGCTCTTTGAAGCTTATGCAACAAGTGAAAGAATTTTGAGTGCAACGTGGCAAAACATCAATCAACCAAACCATAAAGTTGTTTAGTCAAGCTAACATTCTAGTTTAAATATTCTTTTCAGACCATGGCGAATCAAGATAAAAGTGAAGCTGCGTTGGATCAGGTGGCCGGGTTCATCAGAAGTGGATGGGACTATCTTGGGATGGATAGACGATTAGAGGTCTCTAAACAGTTTGCTATGGACCACCCTATCATGACCCTCTTTATGTTGGTTACCATAGCCATGTGTTCAATCCCTATCTTCTGTTTTGTGGCGTTCGTCTTTGGTAGCATGGTCCTGACATTTGCTGGATTCATATTTCTCGAGAGTAAGAAAGATTTTTTATCTACCTTCAATACCTACATGTACAATCAGCCTCTATTGGTTCGACTGGGTCTCACTGGCTCAGCCAGCAGAATGATAGTCTCTCAGTCCAACCCAAGCCTCCTATCCAGGAGTTTGCTTGTTCGAATCCCACTCAGTCCAAGAAAAACTGAAAGTCAGGTTTTCACTCAGCTACCCTATGTGGAAGAGTTGCCAGGTATTCGCTTCAGGCTATGGATTTCCTTGAGCCAAAAGGGTTCGGTTTCCTCCCCCTTAGTTAACCTGCCAACACCATCATACAAGTGAAATATTGCTGAGTGTGGCTTTACGGTTTTATGAGCAGATTTAGGCAACATTTTCTAATTTGCGTTAAGTGTGTTGTAGAACATGTCTAGTCTGACAGAAAAGAAAATTTAATTTCTAGCGCAGAACTACAATGCTTACAAAATTTAATTATCTCAGTGATATATGAAATCAAACTCGACCTCTGTTATGTTTGCACCCTCACAGTGGTGACGTTGCATACAATCTCTGCTGTGTCAGTACGTCTTTGTGGCAGTTGAGTTTGTACACATCAAAGATCATGTATGACGTCACTTTTGGCATGATTTTCCTAGTAGTTACATAAAATACGGAAAATATGCCTAATTCCTCCTGGATCCTTTTTTTTGACAATCCGTCCACGCCAATGTTGTGGGGTATCCACAGTTGACTAACAGCCCTCTAAGTGTATTTGCATCTCCTCGGATCACTAATATTAGCTCTCACAAATCTAGTTCTAATAGATTTGTTTAAGAGGCATATAGAAGTTGGAAGGATAATGAGTAAAAGTTTCTATGGATAAACAACTTCTTTGAAAAAAAAAAATTTCAAAAAAATATTTCCAAAGAAGTTGTTTATCCATAGAAACTGTTATTTCATATTTCTAAGTGGTAAATGTAAAAACAAATTTTCCTGAAAATAAAAATACTTAACTGTAGTAGAATTTTTCAACTGGCTGTAGTTGAATTTGACACATTTCCTTATATATATTTTTGTACAGGTACAGTTTTGACGATAGCAGCAGTATTATTGGGTGGAGTACTTTTCCTCGTATCTCTTTTCTCTGTGGGATTCAGTGCATTTATTGTACTGGCCTTCTACCTGCTAAGTTTGGGACAGACAATGATACAAAGTGCTGTAGTAAGGTATCACCAGATGACAGAGGCAAGCAATGTTAGCAATAGTGAGGATGGAGGAGGTGATCGACCTGAACATGATGGCAATGGAGCTATCAAAACTTAAATCCATCCTCTCTACTGTTGTCTATTATTAACCAAAAATATTATTTCTCAATGGCAATTAAATCAATGCAAAGACAATTTTCTCTTCTCTATATATATAAGATATTTGAATCCTTTATTTTGTCTCTCTTATGTGATTTTGTGTAACCTGGGATGAATATGAAAGGGATATGAAACGCCTTTGTGTTATAGTCAGTCTACTAGCAGCCTGTTTGGCTCGCTATTGGTTGTCCCAGACACCCCGTGGCGGCATTCCGATCCGCCCCGAGAATAGCCGAAACCCGTGTTGTGTATTCCGATTCATTCCGAACCGTACCGATCTTGTGGATATATGGACTGCGCATGACTATTTGTAAGCTAGCAACAGAAAACAATCGCCATTTTGAATATTTTGACACTTCGATCAATTATCTCCGGCCATGAGATGGTTATGGTACGGAATGAATCGGAATACACAACACTGGTTTTGGCTATTCTCGGGGCGGATCGGAATGCCATCACGGGGTGTCTGGGACAAACAATAGGGAGCTAAACAGGCTGCTAGTATACTGACTATAACACAAAGGCGTTTCATATCCCTTTCATATTCATCCCAGGTGTAACTGTGTAAAGTAAATGTTGAAATTGAGTGTAAATGTATCCAGCTGATTGAACTAAATCCTTGAATAACTTCTCACAAGAAGAAAGTGGGATTGTATCTTTGTTCACACTGGGATGTATTATTATATTTAAAATTAATTTACCAAAGCTTGGTTGATTTGCATATTTTCAGCAATTAACTTAATCTATCCGCCAAAATATGTGAACTTTGATCAACAACTTCTCAAAAATGAAAATTATTTATAGGATTTTAAAAAGAATATTACAATACTACATGTATGTAGGAAACATAGGTCTACTTCCCATAGCTGATTAATCCCATGTTTAACTATTACAACGTTTGTGTTCTGACATTCCTCCCTTGAACAAAATGTAATTGTTGGATATTGTTAATGCTTGCAGTTCTCAGAATCTTATGTTAATGTTTGAATTGAATTTTGATACTTCAAAAGGATGTTTGTTCTCAAGTCTATATTTGTATTAGTTTTTTGTTGTAAGGTGTCCTTATTTATAAAGTTATAGAATTTATTAATAGACGTTTTTCTCATTTTAAAATGTCTGTAGATTATATCATATAATGTATTAGTATTTTGTTTCTTGGCATCATGTTCCAGTGTATTGCTGTTTTCTTATTTCACTCCTGTTTATTATTATTTTTTAACTTGAAGATTTTTGGTGTACTCAATGATATGCATTTGGAGTACCCATATCAAGTGTCAGCTATTAATGTATTGGATTTGTCTTTCTATAAAACTAATATTTACTGATAGGAAAATTCAGTTTTTGTTATTTCCTTCTAAAGCTCTGTTGGGACCTCTGTGGCTCATTAGGTTGAATGTTGGACACTCAATCCGAACAGCCTTCCACCAATGGGTCGCGGGTTCCAATCCTACTCAGTCCCAAAAAATTGGAAAATTTTTTGACTGGGTTTTCATTTGAACGACCTATGTGAGATGGGGAGCTCTATGAATCTATACATAGCAATAGGTCGGGAAACCCCCGACCTTTGGCAAGTACTTTGCAACTCTTCCACATACGGCCACCGAGTGGAAAATCAACTCAGAAATTTGTCAATGTTTATTTGGTCTGAACTTAATTTGAACTCGCACCGCGATGAGAGGTTTGTGTGGGACTGAGGGACGATCACTCTAACCCACTGGACCACCGAGGCCCCGGAATTCTAAACAGAAGACACCGTACACATATTTATTTGGTAACTTATAGAGCTCAAACTCCTATCTAACTATGCCCTATGTGGAAGATTTCACTTTATTCAATTAACACAGTTCCTTCACCACCCAAGATAAAAATTTGTCAAAGGCATAAATGCATTTCTTTGACTTCATTGACTGTATTTTAGAATGATAGGTAAGGATATATATATGCTTCAAACAATTTAACCGAAAAAGATTTAAATTGAAATGGCAGGCTATATAATTTCAGTGTCTGTCAGAAACATTGAATCAGTTCCGTATACTGAAATGGTGGGAACTAACCGATATCGATGCTGGTTTTGTTATTCACCATACCATATACTGGCTTTCTAGCCTGGATTATCTGTCTTACGGCGACTGGTATTATATGGCTGCTAATATGAGGAACGCGGAGAGAAAAAAAAAATTGGCAGAGCCCAGATTTCTCGGCTAAATGGCTTTCATGATGGATAACAGATTTGCGTATGCGTAGTTTTAGAACAACAGGCTACCGGAACCGATCGTTACTGTGAAATCCTATGACCTGCTATGGTAAGCAAATCTCACCAGAGAATGATTGTTGATACCGATATTTTTATTCAATGTTATTCCACTAAACGAGGCAATGATGCCATATAAGTGAAATAATCTTGAGTGTGGCATGAAACATCAATCAACCAATCTACATGTAAGTGTTAAATATGACTTTGGTTTTGAATGATTTGCAGAACATAACTAAACAGCATTGAATATATAGCACTTCTATGGGAAGCAATTTATTAAATATGAAATGATAATAGATTACAGGTAGGAAAATAATTACAATACAGTGATAGAGAATTTCATTGGATAATTTAGATGGGTAGGTTTGACAACAAAGACTAGAGTAGTCTTGCATGTTAATATTTTCTCCAAAAATTCTGAGAATATTGTTTAAAAACAACTTAACAGGTATGTGAATTAAGAATGAGAAAATTTGAATTAGGGAAAGAAAAAAAAACGTTTTCAGCAGCTGGGACAATACTTTGCAAAATTTCGAAAAAATGTCTATGAAATATACTTAAATGCTTTTTCTCCATTAAACTGTCGGTGGAAATCCCACAGAGTTTGAAAAAGTTGATGATAGTGCCAAATAATGAACAGCATCGTGCAGGGACACTAAGACTTCCTGTTAAAAGGTCATTTTTCAAAATTTTAACTAAATTTTCAAAATACCTATAGTTGATTAGCAGATTTCAATTACTTTCCTGGCAAAACTTATATTTCAAGTTACATAAAAGGCTATCTACATGGAAATGAGTATATCATGGAAAAATTTAATTTAAAATAGCTGTAACAAATTGCGATATTTTGATTCAAACCTGGAACAAGTATTTGTTCAAAGAAAATGCAAGAATGCCTAAATAATACAAAAAATAAAATTATTTTAAATTCAAATCCTGCAGGTGAATTCACCCACTCAAATTAGCCATTTCATTGTCAAAAAGCAACACCTTTATCCAAGCTTGCAACATTGTTGCCCTCTTTATCTTTAACATTACAAGTTGCTTCAGGGATGGGGGATACTCACCACTCCCTGCCTCTCAACAGAGTAAACATGTTAAGTTTGGCACATTCAATATATCATACCCTCATTATAAACTGACAAACTCCTAAAAAAATAGCAGCGGATCTAAAACGAATATTAACACAAATGAAATTAGATGTCAAAAGCAGCCCATTTCAAAATTAAAACTTTCAATAACAACTTATAGTATCTATGATACACAAACAAAAATAGGAATAATCATTAATAATAACCCTTAACAATGACACAGTTCCTAAACAATTAGGAAATGGATGGAAAGACATTATAAGCACAGGAAGACGCTTAACCAACAAGTATTTCTCAAAACAAATAAATGCATATGAGGCAGGATTTAAAAGAGAAATATGGTTACAATTGTACATTGACTGTTCACATTTTCTGCAATGGATTTTAATATTCAAATAATTGGAGGAAGGGCAGGTACCAGTATATGGTATAAAGCCTTGACAACGAAATATCGCTTCTTGAGGATTAGAAAAATACTACACACTAATTTATATGAAATTCACAAAGTTTTTATAGTGGGGTCCATCATAAATTATAATAAATATTGTCATAGGTGGTTTCCAAATTACCTAAATTTTTACAAATTAGAATGGTTCTTCTGATAATTTCTCTGAAATGAATCTTGAAACTAAAATAAGTTACACATTCAATCACTTTCAAATAATGGTGAATATAGTTGAAAATTTGATTTTAAACCAGCTGTTTTTATACAAAAAAAAACTAAATCTATAAGCTATTCACATAATATTGATATCTTATTTACAAACATACACAATCAATGAAACATATGACATGTCTAGGAATAATAAACCTAAGTTCAATACATGGAACTGTTACTTATCACTGGAGATATGTCCCATCATTTTAAACAAATCCATTTGAAAAATTAGTTTTATGACATTTAAATACTTCCCTGTTTAAAAAATGGAGAAAAACAATGTCTTTTGATCATTTCAAACTGCATCGCATGGGTAAATAATGTGAACCAGTACACCTATATCATGATTACTTTCCATTTCACTGAATTGATTGACTAGTTGTCTCCCTTCATTAGATAGTTATCTCCCTTGATTTGGTACAGTTACCTCCCTTTGTTTCAAATATCTTAAAAATATCCATTCTCTCATTATTGAAATATCTAATATACTTGGTAATTCTTGAAGCAATTCACAGGAAAAATGGAAAAGGTTGCTGGGGGTAAAAAGCACCATTAATCAGCTGTTATCACAAACTATGCTTTATCATCTGTCATTTCCAGAAATTGAGCATAGACATCCCGTGTACACTCCCCTTTGCTGTTAAACACAAACTTGTAGTAACTTCCATCAGCACATATGACTGAAAATAAAAAATAATAGATTTACACTGGAAACATAAGATTGATTGATTGTTTGGTGTTTTACGCCACATTCAAGATTATTTCACTTATATGGCGGCGTTGCCAGTTTTATTGTGGGAGGAAACCGGGCTCTATGCCCGGAGGAAACCCATGACCTTCCGTTGGTAACTGGCAACCATCCCACATAGGTTGTTTGAGTGGGAAACATAAGAACATACAAACAGAACGTAATATTGCAGGTTGTACTAATGATACATCTATCTTTGAGTACAAAACTAACAAAGACATAGTTTTCTGGATAGCTACTTCTTAGGTTTATGTCTCACAACAATTCGCTAGAATTACCTCTAGCTTCATCAGGTGCCCCTAGAAGTAATTCTAGCGAAACTTTAAGAGAAATAAACCTAAGAAGTAGCTATCCAGAAAACTATGTCTTTATGTTACTTATTCCCAAAAACTACAAAAATCATTCTTTGTTGAGATTCCGATTGTCAAAGACTTGGTCTCCATGTTCTTAACAAGAATTCTAATACACCTCCAACTCGTTTAACATTACAGAGATAGGGAAACCAGGGACCCATTATCTGACGCAATAAAGGGTTCCTGCTGTTTTCAACCACGTTGTGTGATAAATTAGGGGTGAGTTGCTGTAGAATAATCTTGGGCCGAACGCCCTGAGTGACAGCTGTGTTCTAACACGTCATAGGATTTCAACTGCATGACGTCATTTGATTACTTGCGTCGTTGAGAGAGAGAGAGAGAGCAGTGTTCGATAACGTCACAACATTCCGGAATTATGACGTCATCGCGTTTGAGCTGACAGCACTGATTTCACCCGCTTTACATTCTACATATGGGTTGGTCCAAAACATTTCTGATTGGCTCTGGTTACCCAAAGGGAGAGTCTAAATGTTCCTATGCAGGTTGGAAAGGCTGGTTTTCTGATTAAAATTCTTACGTTTGGAATACTTAAATTGAATTAATTTACATATGATATGCATTAGAATAGAAATAAAGGACTTCCTGGTGAGCTGTGTGTTGCTGAATAAAGGGTCAGTGGCGGAAATACCACTATTATTTGAAGACTCGGGGCTTCGCCCCTCGCCCTCAAATAGTGGTATTTTCCGCAACTGACCCTTTATTCAGCAACACACAGCTCACCAGCTCGTCCTTTATTTCTTAAGTCTGGCATGTTGTGTCAAATATTCACAATTTTTTTCGGCTGAACTTCGGCGTAATAAATTAAATTTTTTTAAGGTATGTGATACTTTCAAACATATAATGAAAAATGTAAACAATAACTGGTGGCATCCCCCTAAAATGACTCCCACTGACCGCTGAATAGGCAGTTTTGGGGGAAGGGAGGGGGGATTCCATTGTTAGCTTTGTTGTGGTTAAGTGCGCGGTATGGACCCATTGCGGCAGTTTGTTTACTTACTGTCAGAAAGAAAGCAATATTAGCAGCAGGGAATTCCCTAAATAACTCCCTTTACATGTACATTTTTGGCGGAAATTCGATTTGCAGCCTTTCATTCAAGATTTACCACTTCTTATTTTTCTAATCATCTGAAGGTCAACGGAGAATGACAACAAACTTAAGCGGTGTATCCTTTTAAGACTTACCAATAACTGTATTAGGATCTGAGCCAAAGGCACACACACAATGAGACCCTCCAGGTACTTGAAACTTTGAAAAGCTCCATTTGGAACTAAAATACTTGGGAAGAAAACTTGCTGAGGCTAAACTGAAAAGGCAAAAATATAGCCAGTCAAGACTCATTACGAGATTAAGAACTTCCTCTCAAATTGGTATGAGTATAATGGCACAACTAAATAAGTGTTTTTGAGCAACATAATTCTCAGACAGTCTCCATGTTAGATCTATAATACCATACGGATAAATAATCTGCCAATAGGATTATTAATTAAGCAATTTGATGATGTCGTAAGAGAAATAACAAGACAACAACATGCATTTGTCTTGTAAACTGAAAGGTATTTTGTATTTGTTGTGTTCATTCTTGCTGTGTATATAATGCCTGTTTTACCATGCCAACGTTGTGTTGCTGTAATTTCTGATCATCAGAGTAGTTTCTCTCGAAAGCTCATATTAAACATCACCATGTACAAAGTAGTACAAGTTGTCCTATGTGTTTTGGTTTTAGTAAACTGAAAGGAGGCTTGTAAATAACAGCTTTACTCGTCCAATTATATTACATCATTGTGCCAGTAAAATTTCACCAATTGGTTCAATAAAAACATTGCATTTAACCCACAAAAAAGTGTTTTAGAACTCGTTCATTTTTGTTTAGTTGGATGTCACAAAGATTTAGTGGGATGGTTGCCAGTTACCAACGTAAGGTCGTGGGTTTCCTCCGAGCATAGAGCCCGTTTCCTCCCACAATAAAACTGGCAACGCCGCCATATAAGTGAAATAATCTTGAGCGCGGCGTAAAACACCAAACAATCAATCAATCAATCACAAAGATTTAGTTGGATTGTCATTACATAATTGAAATCTACCAACCTGGATTGTTTATTTCTTTTTGGATCTTCTGTTGAAAAAATATGAACTGTTCCATGATCGCTTGACACACACAATAATGTGGAATCTTGATTAAAATTTATACTGAAATAGAGAGAAAAAAAATGATTGAAATTTATACTGAAATAGAAGAAAAACACACTTGGAATTTATACTGTAAGAGAAGATACAAAAAAAAAACAATACTTCAAAATTACACTGAAATCGTAAAAATTCATACTGAAATATGAAATAGACGAAAATAGTATACAAATGACATATAATAGAAATAATTGTTTTGAAATGGGTAAGTTTTCTTACCAGTAAATATTGGCGTGATTGGCCCCCCTTCTGAGTTCATGTAATTGAGTGGCTGTAGCAGTATCAAAAACTCGGATTAATGTACCCTGAAATTAAAAAAAACGTGGATATTTAGAAAAAGTGTAAATAAATGAGTTAAATGCTGGTATTAGAAGACTTATTGGGTAGATGTTAAGCAGAGATTTTTAACCAGTCTGGAGGGTCATCTGGAGGGACACTCTAGTGTGCCCTCCCTGTGTGATTTTTGGGTGTACCACAAGTAATAATGACATTCCTAATTACTCCAACTGAACATTCCATTGACTTTGAAAAGATTATTTTACTAATCTGGTAGCTTTGGTAAGTTTAAGTGGAGAGGCATGCAGGCTTTTTCTTCAGTACCTGTCAACAATTCTCGGGTAGGATGATGTAAATTGGGTATTGGAGGAGTTTGCCCAAAAGCCCAAAAATACAGTTTGAATGCACTTCTTGAAATTGTTGCATTTAAGGATTTCTGAATAGGGCTTAATGCAAGTTTGTGTTTGTTTAGGGACTAAAGAATACGTGTATTTGAAAAAACTAAGTTGAAGCAAAGCAGCCCTTGCATTAGTTCTCTGGTAGCCAAAAACATGACCCTGCCACAAAGACACACTGATCAAGTAGAGATCATGTATTACATCACCACTGTGTCGAGTTTGACGTCCTATGTCACTGAGATAGTTAACTTCCATAAGCATTGTTGAGCGGCAAATGTAGCATTGAATTTTACTAGTTCTGTGCCAGAAATTTAATTCCCTTTTTGGTCACACTTATAAAGTACATGTTCTACAAAACACTTAACATTAATAAGAAAATAATGCCAAAGGCTGCTCCGAAAAATTTTAAAGAAGGGGATTAAGGCAAACATAGCACTTTATTAGAGCCTCTTGAAATCCTGATAACGTCAGACACTAGGTTTTGCAAACCTTTCAGGCATCACTCAGACTCTCACAACCTGCTCATGTTTTCTATTGAAAAGAGATTAACTAATACCCTAATCAAAATACACAAATTAGCCTGATATAAGCGTTTATCTTTCAGTTTGACCCCACTTGGGGGTATGGGAGAAGTAATGGGCAGTGGGTCTATTAAGGGAGGAAACCTGGGTCTTTGTCCGAAAGGGAACACCCGACCTTCGGCAAATACTTAGATAAATGCAAATGTATGCTGACCTTTTCTGATGAAGTGGCGAGGCGTGTACCCTGTAAGTTAAGAGCTATACAGCTAAGTTGAGCCTCATGAGCAGGAACATCAACAGGGGATTTCTCCGTATTAGCCAAGTCCACCAACTGAACATGACCAGTTTTTCTACCAGGGTAAGCCAGTAAAGAATTGTTTCCATTGGGACACAGCTCACACAAACCTTGTAATATGAAAAGACAGAATATTTCTAATAGCATCAAAGAATCTTGAGGTTTCGTATTTTTTGTATAATGCATATAAACAACCAAATAATTCACCAGGTTCACCAGGCGCTTTTGCCCAGATAAAACCCCTGATCTTCCGCGAGTACCTCTTTGCAACTCTTCCACATACGGCCATCAAGTAAAAAATGTATTCAGAAATTTTCAAATTCTTTTATTTGGTTTGTATGGTATTTGAACCCGGTGTGCACTGATGGAAGGCCTATGTAAGACTGAGGGACTAACAATCTGCCGACTGAGCCATCGAGGCCCGAGGTGATATATTGGTCAGTTACATAGAATGTTACGTACAAGCATCCAATTAAACCTCAAAAATACATACATGTATAGCCAAAATTAAGGACCACAATTTTTTATTCATTCATTTTTTTATAGTCAAAATATAATAAAAAATCAGTAAAATTACCTTTTGAGTTTTGGCAGGTTTCAAAAACGTGAAGCTGTTGAGGGTTTTGAGTGAATGTATAAACTTTGATTATAACATCTAAGACAGCAACAATTCTGCAATACAAAAATAAATGATGTTAATGAATCAAAATGGTTACCTAATTGAACTGAAAACATTGTTTTGTAATTTGAATTATAGTAATACTAATAAAACGTTGAAGCAAATAAAGAACTGACCTGTCTCGTCTTAGCCTGACACTTCTTACTTCTGATGAAAACTCTAGTTCTATAACTTGTTTCTTTTTCAAATCATCCCATACCATAACTGTACACAAAAGATCAAGTTAAGATTTACAAATTGATTGATTGCTGTCCTATAGCAAACTCATGATTATTCCATTTATACAGACTGAGAGGCCTTGCCAGGTTTAGTGAGGGGGGGAGCCTCTGTGCCCGGAGTAACTTAACTGGTTCACAATTACTTAGTTACTTATGACGATCGAAAAAACACCCAGTCCAAATTGTATACACTGAAAAGAATTTGAACTCCCAGCCAACCAATGAAAGGTTTGTGTTTGAGCAAGAAAAAATGAACCAGTCATGATTGATTGCAAAGAGCACATGTTAACATGGCATACATGCATGGTCAGTTTTTGAACATTCACACATATTCACATTAGATTCTGCACTGACTAAAAACAAACCAGTAAAATAGGGGCCAGTTGTGCCCTGAAACAGCAGGCACTGGCTGTTAGGAATATGCTCACGGCACAGTGTTCTACCAGTAGAGAGCAACAGGCATGTTCAATTTGACCTCCAATAAGTTTAATGCTGGTAGGTGACAAACAGTACCAGATGATTAAAACAAAACAAATATACTATAATATTATAATATATATAATATTGGTGAATTAAAATCTATATTTTTCTTTATTTATTCATCTTCATTGTAAGTTACTAGGTTGAATAAGGTATGAATGACATGTATCTAAAAGAGAAGAAAAATAGACTGATTTAAACTCTCATTTATTCTTATCTACAAAAATGAAATTTCCATACCTTTGTTAGGAGGATATTTAGGGTTATTGCCACCCCCTACCAAGGCCAAATAATTACACCTAAATAACATTTCAACATGACCAATTCCACCATCAGGAAAATCTATAAAAGGAGGAATCTTTTTGAATGAAAATTTTACCAACACCTTGAATTCTTAATAAATGGAACGCTTAAAAGTCAACAAAATAAGTTTATCCTTTATAACAGCTGTAAATGTTTCAATTGATACACATGTACACAGTAAAACTTTAAAAATTATTGGAAAGTAAAGCTCATCTTGTAAACTTGGAAACAAAAATCAGTGTATTACCTTGTCTTTCTTTTTCTTTTAAAGGATCAGCGTTGTAGACCCTAAAACCACTTTCCATGCCACAGGCAAAACACCCTGATCATAGAAAAGGAAAAAAACTCAAATTGAGGCTGAAGTATAAATTGTACTAAGCCGAGAGTGACCATCCAGCTACATGTAGTTGATGGCTACTTTGCACACACCCCCTCCCTCCCCATACCCAGTATTCATTTGTATTAAATGTTAATAAGCCGAAACACTGGGTTTGTCTAGTCTTTTCAAATGTTGGGCTTGAAGAGATGTCAATCCTTACTGTACAACTGTTTGGCCTAAACTAAACACCTGTCCCTGACACAGATGCCACTTTACCAGCCAGTTGTAGGACATATAAGAGCTAATTGAGACAAATCACTAAGCCTTACGCAGTATTGGGCAAGTTAAAACTGGCAAGCGTTTGGCCTTTGGGCAACTTTGAAAATGAATCTCTTGCAAGCGCTGCATGAGACCACATAGAAATAAGCTGATGTACTTTGATTTATGTTTCCGATGAGTTCCTTAGAAACAAGATCTCTGATCTCTATTAATCATATTTATACAGCGTTGTATACATTTCCTGGAGTTCAAAATTGGAATTCTGAAAGTGTATAAAGTTGAGCTCAAGTTCTAGTGTAGCCATAAACAACATAAATTAACACATATCTCTGTCGACAGGAAATAAATTTAGATGCAAAACTAGAAACATGTTCAAATATCATTAGGCAATTTCCACAATACTTTGATAGAGGGGATGCGTTTATGACGTTACATCCAGACTAGCTGTATTTGTGATAACGCCGTTAGATCAAAGCAGATTATTTTGACGAATAACATTTAACTGTCCTGAAGAACTGGCCAAATTCAAGCCAAATTTCTCAAATTTTGCCAGAGTCACAGAGTAATGTTAAAAAATGTATTAAAAGCAATTTATTTTATGCAATGTTTCAACTTCGTTCGTTCTATAATTTTATAATAAAACAAATAAAAGTGGATACTCTAGGCAAGAGTTGATTTATTAAGTCTACACTTGCGTTTTAAATAACAGTAAAAGATTGCCGAAGAGCGGAGCAAAATGCATCAAGTTTAAGTAGAAATTTTACAAACTACACCAGGATTTATACTATGGTAAGACCGGACAGGTGGAATTCCTTGGAATTGAAAAACACAAAAACAATCACACAAGAAAGATAAATGTAATTTTTTGTAACAGTCAAATTTTATCAAAATTTCTAGCACCAAAGAACATAATTCAACAAGTTAAATCCGACTCGTTATCTATATTCTGACATTTGCTGGTCGTCGGAATTTAACATCTCCGACACCTTTTCTGTAATGCTGTTTTGGACAAATATGAAACTTTACCTTAAGTCAGAATTTTCATTTCTTAAGATTCCTGTGTTGATGACAACATGTTTCATAGTTTTCTAGTGGTTTTTATCGGTAAAATTCCGAAATATTTGTTGTTTTGTTACAGACAATTTCAAATCGCGTCTTTCAAAAAAACAACGGCCACAAACACAACGAACCGTTTAACCAAAAGGGGGGTAATTGTCTTGTTCAGTCTCGCGATGGCTGCACACTTTCAAGCTATCCGATAAATCCCTGAAGCTGGCGATAGCACGTGGCTGACAAAAATGCAAAATGACAGATTTTTTTATTTTTTATTTCATCAAATAAGCAGATAATTTTACTTTTACATTCTTTCAACACAACCTCAACCTCCTACGAATATTGGGGTCGCCGAAGTCAACCATGGCAACCGATCTCGATCATGCGCAAAGATATTTTCATCCCATTGGACTTTCGTCGGTTCAGTGCATTACTAGTTAAACAATGGCGGATAGTGAATTCCGTTCTGACGACATAATGAAAATCCGATTATTGAACAAGGAGGCGGGTAAGGAATTCACTTTGGTGAATTACAAAGAACAAAGAAACTAAATCAGTAAACGAATCATTGAATCATGAATGTATTTTCTGACAAAATTCAAGCAGTGGTAAAAAAAAAAAGAGTGTGGAGGGGGTAAACTAAGTTCTGTTAAGTCAGGGGGGAGTGTCTTTAAGTGGCGATAAACAGTGTCAGTGTAACACAATAACTGAGCGAGGTCGACTGTGAGCTTGACAGCCTCCCACTGTCAGCGACACTGTGCGACAGCAGACGACGTTCAGCATTTCAACAACAACGACAAGACATTCGTCAAGTAAAAAAGACAACAAGATGTTCAGTGTTTTACCTTGGTCTTGATTCCAGCCGGCGTAAAGGAGTCCATTCCCATGAGGATTTGATGAGCCTAAATTCATATTAGCCTCCTTTGCTGAGGTAAACCCGTGTCAAAACATTACTTTGATCTGATCGGAAGTTATCTTTCTTCCTAGTCGCAATGACACATGGGAAAAACAACAAGACTCGTAGCTTTTAAAGATATGTACGGTGGCTGATACGTGCCATGATTTTGTTTTCTAATTTTGAAGTTCGTTTTCCAAGTTGAGATTTTGTTTTGGACTTAAGCTGAAATCATTTATATTTTTCAAAATAATATCAACCCAAGTCAAAATATTTTACCTCAAGTCAAAACTATTTCAACTAGAGTTAAAATATTTTACTCAATTTGACTTAAATTGTTTTGGCTCGAGTTGAAATATTTTCTGTGAGTAAAAATAATTTCAACAAGAATCAAAACTATATTTTGACTGAGGTGGAAACATTTAAACGTTACGACCTTAAAAACAATTTGTACACATACTACTGCGGTATATATTTCAATTTCCGTCAAAATAGTTTTTACTTAAGTTGAAATTATTTCGACTACAGATTAACCTTTGTCAAACCATTTCTAATCGAGTCAATGTATTTTAACATAAGTCGAAATTCAAAAACATAATAAAATTGATAATGTAAAAAAAAAAAAAAAAAAAAAATTATGGAACCTATGAGCCACCGTAGACATCATTCATTGTTCAGTAACAGAGCAAGGTATGAGACCATTTGACCTCTTTCATTTTCAGATTGACCTGGACGAAAGCAGCACGATGGCCTCACTTCGGAAAGCAGCTTGTCTTGCATGTCAACATTTGCGACCAATCAGTTTCTTTCAAGGCCGCAGTGTACAGCTATTAAAACCCAGATACCTGTCTACAGGTTTGCAATCTAAAATTCGAAATGTTTGATAATGTTCGAAAAGTACACAAAATTTAAATAACCGGGACGACCATTCATTCGTTCTAAGGCAAAGTTAGTTTAATTTACTTTAAAACAATACTTTATCGTACATTCGTGAGACTAAAAGTACTTACACGCTTCTGAATTGCACGTTTTGAGAAAAATAGCCGATAGTTTTAACATTCTGTTAAAATGGCAAAATATCTCAATTTTGGCAGGTCTTGCCACTTGAAGGCAAAAGTCAAAGATACATAGCTTGATCAAGTCATTAAAGATATAATAAAGAAAAAATGGATTGATTTTCACAAACCCTGCTCACCTTGCCATATAAGTGAAATAATCTTGAATGTGACGTAAGACATGGATCAACAAAGGGATGTAACTCTATAGTATTTTCGGGAACTGTATGGGGACCTTCAAAAAGCAATCGATGAAAAACAACTTGCATTCAAATTACAATTACTGTAAAGAATAGACGATCTGCC
This sequence comes from Lepidochitona cinerea, assembly GCA_963971465.1. Lineage (NCBI taxonomy): Eukaryota > Metazoa > Mollusca > Polyplacophora > Chitonida > Tonicellidae > Lepidochitona > Lepidochitona cinerea. The sequence goes on along the minus strand of OZ020551.1, from coordinate 47,754,499 downwards.
CCAGGCCCCATGAAACCTACCCACACCCTGTTGTGGGGGCACTTGAAATTTAACTAGCACACTTTCTCTCCTGCAGGTCAACTTGAGTACATAATTAAAGATGTCCGCGGAGAGAAGAATAACGTTGGGTTCATCCAGTTGAACAGACCCAAGGCTTTGAATGCTCTTTGTGATGGTCTGATGAAGGAAGTTCAGGAGGCCATTGATGACTTTGAGGCCGATCCCAGCATTGGAGCTATTGTTCTCACTGGAGGAGACAAAGCATTTGCAGGTCAACTGGCAGCAATTTATAAATATATATATTTCCAAATTTAAGACACATTGGCACCTGTAATCTGCATATCAGGATATATACATCCAAGCTTAACTACTCACTAAAGGTCGAGGGTTTCTTCCAATCAAAGAGGTGGCCTCAGTGTCTCAGTCGGTTATTAAAGTGATTGTCACTCAGTCCGACACAGGCCTTCAATCGATTCAGCGAGGGTTCAAATCCCACTCAAACCAAATAAAAATTGAAAAATTTCTGAGTGATGTTTTCGCTTGATCACCTTATGTGGAAGAGCTGCCAGCTACTTGCTGTAGGTTGGGGGTTTTCTCTGGGCAAAGAGCCCTGTTTCCTTCCCCACTAAGCCTGGCAACACCACTATATAAGAGAAATAATCTTGAGTGCAGCGTAAAACATCAATCAGTCAACCAACCAGAGAGCAGTTTCCTCCATCGCTAAATCTACCAATGCCTGCATAATCTTGAGTGTGGTGTAAATTATCAATTCATCATCAAGTTATGAGCACGATCAAAATGTACCTTTAAATAGTATTGAGTATTTATGTTGACATGGTATGCCTGATGAGGCATATCAGATATTTAAATTTGGTTTACATTTCCCAAATACATTCAATATGAATCCTTTAGCTTTTCCATGTACTTAGCCAAGATAATTATGGGGAAAAAAATTAACAAATTTCATGCAACTTTTATTAGTTCAGTAATTTATGGAAAAAAATTCCTGCAACTTTAAATAGTGATTTGAACAAAGACATACAGTGTAGTTTACATGTTGTGTTAAATTTGCTTTTATTTATTTTTTAAGCTGGGGCTGATATTAAAGAAATGCAGGGCAAAAACTTCACAGATGTCTACAAGGGTAATTTTTTGAGTCACTGGAGCCGTGTAGCCGAGTGTAGAAAGCCTGTTATTGCTGCTGTTAATGGATTTGCTGTAAGTGTATTGCTATGGATCAAAAGTTTTAATTTCTGGGCGTAAATCTACAATCAGCATTAACTTTTCTTATAAATTCATCCAAAAGCCCAAACACAGGCACACGGAGTGCTCTCCCTTATCCACCCTCTGTTATAGTTATACTATAAATATGGACAAGGCAGGAAACACTTATTCTGACTGCCTCCAGGAAAATCCGTCAGAATTTCTTAAAACGGTTTGGAATTGGCGCGCACAACCGTTCGTAAGATCCCTTAAAGCCCCAAAGTGAAAGCGAGGCTACCAGAGCGGCAAGTGTCTGAGACTTCGGTGGGAATATTCTGTCAACTTAAATTTCGCTGGAAAACTTGATAAATCATTTGGCAAAGGGTGTTTTGTTTGCTCTTAGGCCTCTATATTGCTTGACAAGGATCTCTCTGAGACTCGTGTGAAGTTTAATGTACAAAGGAGATATTTTTAAGAAATTCTGACGGGTTTTGCTGGAGGCAGTCAGAATAAGTGCCTTGTCCATATTTATAGTTTATACAGAGGGTGGATAAGGGAGAGCACTCCGTGTGCCTGTGGTCCAAGTAATCTTTACATGCATGTTTGAGCTCCTATGTCTTCTCACCAATAAAAAAACTCATCATCAGGAGAATAAAATAACGCCAATTGTTCGAAAAGGTTGGAAGAAACTGAGATTCTCTACAAATATGTCTAATTCTTTTGTAATGTTGATTGATTGATTGATTATTTGGTGTTACAGTTTTATGCCGCCCTCAAGACTATTTCACTTATATGGCGGCTTTGCCAGTTTTATTGTGGGAGGAAACCGGGCTCTATGCCCGGAGGAAACCCACGACCTTCCGGTGGTAACTGGCAACCATTGTAATGTTGTGATTTCCTTGAATATTCCACTGCCACCGTTGCCTTATTTTTCGCTGTGAACAGCACCTCTATAAGTCACTCTGCCTGTCGGTTTCTTGGATGGTATGTCAAATTTTGATCTTATGATAACTCAAGCAGCGATTGAGATAGAGTTTCCAAATTTTACATACGCCATCCTATTACCATAGTGGGGCCTCGGTGGTCCAGTGGGTTAGAGTGATCGTCCCTCAGTCCCACACAGACCTTCCATCGATGTGGCGCTGGCTCGAATCACACTCAGACCAAAATAAAAAACAATTGAAAAATTTGTGGTGGATTTTTCACTTGGTCGCCGTATGTGGAAGAGTTGAACAGGTACTCGCCAAAGGTCGGGGGTTTCCTCCGGGCAATGAGCCCGGTTTCCTCCCCCACTAAACCTGGCAACACTGCCATATAAATGAAATAATCTTGAGTGCAGCATAAAACATCAATCAAACAATCGTATGACCATAAAGCAGGTTCCTAAATTTAATATTGCATCATTCCAGATTAAATTCTGCTTTTTAGTAACATATAGTCAAATATCTACTTTACCAGCATAAAGTAACTCCAGTATCGATTCAGGTACAGTTTTCAAAATGTTCCTATTATAAGAGAACGCTGAGAGAAATATCGCAAATTGTTATTTCTAATCAATAAGATCGGATAAATTACATGAAAAACCCTTTAAAAATCACATTGATATCGAAGCGCAATTTGACACTGAGAGATAAATTCAGAAGACTGATTGGTCATGTCCGATATCCTGGTTTCTGAAATTGGACTTTTCCTCCGGAGCCAAACTCCAAATTCAAGAACCATATCCGGCTGGACTAACATGTGCACATGAAAAGGGTGAAGCGTGCGTCAAATTCTTTGATTTTGTGAATGGTCTGACTTATGGTGCTGTTAAAAACAACAATTGTTACCTGGTAACGTTTTTATTAACCGTTTGGTACCAAACATGGAAGCAATCACAATTAACGAATTGCCCGTTTCAGCACTAGTCACCAGTGCCCTATATCTGGTCATTTTTAATATCGCCAAATCAGCTCTTCCTAGAAACAATGCATAGGATAGATTGCAGAAAGTATATGTGATTTTCGCTCAAGCTTTAGAATTTCCTTCGAAGTCTAACTCAATATTGATTTCTTTTTTTCCTCAGTTTATATTCTCAGCCACTGCAGGTGTCTAGAATTTTAAGATGACTTCTTTTTTAATCAACTGCTTCAATTTTACACAATTATGAATACAGTTGGAAAAATAAATCTCAGTCTGGTCGGCTTCTGTTCTGAATTGACCTCCTTCTTCTGCAGATGTTGGCAACGGAAACAAGCTGATTTCAAACCATATATGGGCACTGGTTGTTAACAGTCTGGTCACGTTTAAAGTAAAAGGAAGAAAATCCTGAGCGATTTCAGTTGACAATGTCCATTCACCTTAAACTAACGCTAAATAGATTGATCAATAGTTAGTTTGTAAAAATTGTTCTTACGAAATCTTTACTCGAGACAGGTGAATTCTTAGCAACGGAAGCTGTATGTACAGCCTGTAAATATTACTAGCTTTGGGGTTACAGCTATTGAGATTTGCGCTTATTTCATTTAAACACTGGGAAACAGGGAGTATCTTCTGGACTCGCCTTATTAATAGACAAATCTTGATAATTTTTATGTTTATTTGTGTTTATTAGCTTGGTGGAGGTTGTGAGTTGGCCATGATGTGTGATATAATCTATGCTGGGGACAAAGCACGATTTGGTCAGCCTGAAATCAAACTAGGCACAATACCAGGTGAGTACAGCAATAAGTTATTGACCTCTTTAACAAATGGGCCGCCCCAATCGTTCAAAGAGACACTTAGTGAAACCACTCATATGATAAGTCACATGGTTTTTAAACAACATAAACTAGCTTTTCTCACAATTCGTGAATTCAATAGTATACCTAAATCGAAAGTTACCCATAGAATGAAATTAAATAATGATCAATATATTAAACTTACAAAGCCTATACAATTGTTGTAACAAAGACATCAAATGTACAGTGATCAGAGAATGTTAAATTTCTGTAAAGAGAGTTACCTCCCTTTGACCAACCACCTGTATTCACAGGCTGGAGAGATAACTGCAAGTTTCTTTAGTTTTATTCATTGAAAGATTATGAAGGGTTTCTGATTTTACAGTAGTGCTGTTTAAACTTTAACGTATTTAAGAAATTTTCTTCTCAAAGTCAAAGAAATACAATTGCTGAGAACAAAGTTAAAAACAAATCACAGGATTATTTTGTTTACACTTGTTTCCACAAATTCTTTATGATCTGATTTTAACAAGGGGCTGGAGGTACTCAGAGGATGACCAGAGCTATTGGCAAGTCAAAAACAATGGAGATGGTCTTAACTGGCAACATGATGGTTGCATCAGAGGCAGAAAAGGCTGGTATGCTCATTATGTACATTTACTGTTGGGCTTTATTTTCAATATACATATTTTATTTGTTGGAGGAGGGGGGGGGGATTGATCCTACTGCCATTTGTTGAGGTATCAACTCTAAAACGAATTGAGTGACATGTTGCTTGGACATAAAGGGAGACCACTGCTGTTGATGTCCCTAAAATTGTAAACAACGACAAGTGACACTGATAGTTGACTTGGTTGTGTAGAGAGATATCCAGTATAATTCTGGTAGGCAACGTTTAAGCCGCCCATGATCGGTTTTGTTAAATTGATTACTACTCCCCTAATACATGTAAAATACATGTAAAATACCTTGGACTAATTGCTTTATTTATATATCTGTTCAACCTTTTGTTAATTAGCAAAAAGGGCTTTGTGACTTAAGTCAATGCAAGTTTTAACTAAAGGAGCCTCTGTGGTTTAGTCAGCAGAGTGACAGCCTCTCAGTCCGACATAGACCTTCCATCGTTGGTTTGAATCCCATTCACACCGCATAAAATCTAATAAATTCTGAGTGGGTTTTTCACTTTATCACCTGTGTGGAAGAGTTTCCAGGCACAAAGAGCCCTGTTTCCTTCACCAATAAACCTGGCAAGACTGCCATATAAGTGAGTCTTGAGTGTTATCTTCAGTGAAATGTTAAACATCAATCAAGAGAGAGAGGGTGGGGGGGGGGGGGGGTTTATGAAAAGGTTATTGCTTGTGGTGAAAGGACTAAGAGCTTGTCTGTCCTCCAATAAGTAAAACCGCAAACAATCAATGTGGATGTCCAACTTGTCCACCATATAGCTTGGTCTGTTGTGAATAAAAGCCATGTGGTCAGCTTTTAACATCTTATAATATTTGTAGGATTGGTAAGTAAAGTTGTACCACGAGATGAGCTGGTCAATGAAGCTATCAAACTTGCAGAACAAATTGGAACAATGTCCAAGCTTGCGGTATCCATGGCAAAGGAGGCCGTAAATGCTGGTAAGTTTATACCTCCTTGTTTTTAAGCTACTTGCAGCTTAAAGTCACTCTGTCTGTCGTTCCGTCTGTCAAATATCGACAAAAGCAGGATAACTCAAGTATCGATTCAGATACGGTTTTCAACGATGCAAACCTCAAGTAAGGATGTATACAAAATTCCCAAAAATCGTTATTATGCAATCTTAACCTATGACAGGTGCCCGCTTAGCAACAGAAGGCATGTACAGCCTGTAAATATTACTAGCCTTAAGGTCGCAGCTATTGAGGATTTACTCTTGATTTTTATACGCCCGGCTCGAAAAGCGGGCTGTATTATGGTATCATCTCCGGCAGTCCGGCTGTCCGGCGTCCGCTTTCCCTTCCGCTCCATAACTTCTAAAGTTTTGATTCCATCTGCACAATTTTTTCTAAGAATATACCTTATGGGTAGAAGGTGTGTCGCAAACTATTTTTAACATCACTGGTTACATAATATGTGAGTTATATTGGATTATGTAATATTCCCTTCCGCTCCATAACTTCCAATGTTTTGATTCCATCTGCACAATTTTTTCTGAGTATATACCTTATGGGTGGAAGGTGTGTCGCGAACTATTTTTGACATCATACATTGCGTAATATGGCAGCCATATTGGGTTATGTAATATTTACTTTTTCTCTCCATAACTTTAACAAATATGATCCGATGTTTTCAAATCTTTCATGTTACATACCATATTAACAGACAGTGTGTAAAAAAATTGTTTATGATATCAACTATTGCAAATTATTGGATTATGTACATTCCCTTTTATTCTTACTTTCATTTTCATGAAAATAACCTTTAAATTATAAAATGGCTTCTACTTTTCCGATTCTCATCAAAAAAGGATCTTTTCACATTGCAATTATGTTTCTAAACTGATTAAAACTATTCTTAAATCAATATATAACGTTTTAATCAAATGAAAAATACATATAAGGATTAAAGTTTTATCTACAGACCAAGAGATAAGTATCCCAGCTTTGGTCTATTTACCTTGTCAACTTACAGTTAGCTATCAGTCTCTCTTGAGAGATTTATGGCTTTGTGTGCCACATGGCCTCCATAAAACAGTGGGTGACATTAGCAATGTAGCCAAATAGCCAAATCTATTGTAAATCCATTTGGTCTATGATAAAATTAGAAGTAATAACCTGTAGGTATATGGGGAGATTTAGAATATTGTCAAGATGTCTATGGCCAAATAATGTAGATAAAAAATTTTATGAGAAAAATTGTCATATCTACTTGAATTGGTGTGAGCTGCAAAATTGCCAATTAATTACATTTGTTTAAGTATGATTAGTAAATTATAAACTGCTTTTCTAAAAAATTGAAACATTTTAGTGCAACCTTTATTGACAACAAACAATGTTTAACATCGTGATTTAACAGCAGCGAGAATTGATGACTTGTACCGTGTACAAATCTTGTTAATACTTGTTGATCCAAATAGCCCATTTTAAATTTGATACAGATGGATTTTAAAGGTTTTAGTGGTAAGATTTCATTTTGTTGACATAACATCAATCAATCAATCATTTACCAAGCTTCAACCTCTTCCCTCTGAATTTTGAAAATTAAATTCAAATAAATATGGAAGGATTTGTTTTGGTATGGCTGCAGTTACTGTGCCTTTCCGGGCGTATTTTAGGTTTCCCGAAACTCTTGTTTTAATGTTAAGCTCTTGTGCAGGCCTAAAACTTAAAAGTCAAAAGGGCACTGAAAAAGTTGCCGTCGGCACTGTTCTCAAGAGCAAGGCATAAAGGCAATTTGCTCTAGGTCGAAGGGACACCGTTATACATCTTCAGGACACAAAGGCAAAATAAAACTTCTCCTGTGGAATTCAGGACCTGCTTGCGATATTATTCTTCAGTTCTGAGATTGTAATGTTAAAATTTTTTGTATAAACTCTCAAGATTTTTTCTTGTATATATACTTGTACGATGTGTTGTTTTCTTTACTCTGCAAGTTGACATATCCTCCTCTCTAAGTTATGTCTTTTTTCTCCTTAAAGCATATGAAATGACTTTAACAGAGGGCCTAAATCTGGAGAAGAAAATCTTTTTCTCAACGTTTGCCACAGTAAGTAATAACTTATTCAAAGCCACAGAGTGATTTATGTAAATCATCCATGTAGATTATCACATGGTTTAGTATTCTCCCTACTGGACTACATTTATGGTGCACTCAGAAGTCAACCTTGGACATTCTATGGTAAGAATTCCTCTAATTCAAGGACGAGCAATGTGAAGATAACTAATTATTAGACTGCTTTCTGCCATATTTGGTCTAAAACAACAACAATAGCGATTGCTCAATAGGATTATCGGTCGCTCCATGCGGGAGGTAATACACCCAACGAAAAGTCTCAAACTTTTAGAGTGCTTTTCGTAATGTTTTGAGTATTTGAATTACCAGAATTCTTACCGTACATAGTCCAACAGTCATCACGTTATAGAAATGCTAGAGAACAGCTTGTTGGCTATTTGTTGAGATTGTGCATAAGGGAATAAACACATGGTCACAATGGTTCACTGAGCTGTAAATGTACTAAATTTTAACTATTTAAACTGCTGTTTTATAACTATGACAGAAGTTTACCATATGTTTCAGACAACTTACAAAGTATAAAAATTTAAAGATTCTCCAAAAATTACATTTTAATTGGGTATATTTGTAATGGCACCCTTAATAACCTTGTATGAATTTTCCTTTTTTTCTGTTTCATTTTATTATTATGGTTAACATTCGTCACATATTTTTTCTTTACAGGAGGACAGAAAAGAAGGCATGTCTGCATTTGTGGAAAAGAGAGACCCTGCTTTTAAAGACAAGTAATCTCCCTTTCCAACAAGGGGGATAACCTTGTCTACATGATTATTCTAAATCTGATTTGATATGTCATATTCTATAGAATTTGTTAATAGGTTTGCATCTGTAAATGAGTATTATCAAAATACTGATCTAACCGTCTGCTAAAATCATGTTAATTAAGATAACTGATATTTTTTTACCAGTAATTTGACACTTTTGTTATCAGTTTTCCTATCTTTGTACAATACTTGCCAGCCATTTGAAACTTTTTTGAACAATTTTGCTATCTTTATTTCATTCTACATATATGGAAAAGCCGTAACAAAGTGCTACATTGTATATTTTTATTTAACAATACAAGGATCAAAGGGAATTAACTAGCAACATTGATACTTTGTACAACACTTTACTGGTACGGCCCATAATCCTTGATCACGTGGGATTGTAGGGCAGATGTAAAACCGTGATAACTGAATGTCCAAATATATGTATGAAAAAATTTAAAAAAATATATTGATATATGGAGGGAAAGAAATCCGTCTATCAAAAAACCCACTTTGCGAAACACAAATGACATTGAGTGAAGAATTAATTTCTGGTTAGTTACAGGGACACTAAAGTCTTTTTCCCGGACTTCTTTCCACCTCGCCTCCCGAGCTCTGTTCGCAGGTGGGCAACTGTCCAAAACCCATACTCGTGATTAGTCGCCAGGATTTCTTTCTAAAATCACGAAAACATGGCGTTTGGACCGCCTGCTTGTGCTGCCCCCTAGCGAGCAAGTGATTTTGAGACTCTCATTGTATCTACAACCAATATTATCCTTAGTGATCATAAACTAATGACGTTAAAATTGTTGTTAGAATTGACGTCAAAAACGTACAATATGTTGTAACTATACAATATGTTGTAACTATACAATATGTTATAACTTCTTCTGAAAACGTCCTGGACAGCATTATTAAACATTAAATCCAGAAAGAGTTTGTTTAATGTTATACTTCCAACTTCTATATGCCCCTCAAACAAGTTAGCATTAATAAAGTTAACAATAAAATATTTGAATTTTATTCAAACCTAAAGACTAGGTAGCCAGCTCTTGCTGTCGTGACGATCAGAAATTATGAAAAACGTGCGAATTTTGGCAGCTCATGCCACTTTAAACAATGACTTTGGGACTTGATTTTAACTTTCAGGAATTAATTTTGAGAAATGTGAGTACTGATTTAACAACATAAATGTAAGAGGGTATTCATACAGTCGCATGCTATGATTATTCAAGGGGAGAAGGTGACACGCTCTGCTGGAATCCATTGAAGACAACGCCGTCTGCATGTCCCAGGTTACAGTAACTGCGCATTTTACGATGGTTTGCTAAGTAACAAAAATAACATCAAGGTTAACATTTAAAATCAAATATTGATCAAAGTATAACAAGAAGTAGATACTCACTATCTGGTAACTTTTACAGCGACAAAAAGTTAAAATAAAGCTTACAGAACACATTTCATACCTGACTACGTTCATTAGCGGACTCATGTTAAGACCGTGAATAGGCCCGTTTCAATTCTCAAGAAACGGATCGAGGGCCGTCCGTCGCGTCTTTTCGCATGAAATTTGCCTGCTTTCGCCGACGGTACTGTAATTTCCATTTTGAAGAATCTTTTGATACAGTATTTAAAAAAGTTTCAGTAAAGAAATGAACAAATACTTTTTAGAACAAGACTTAACTGAGAAGGAGCTAGAAGAAACTATTTATCAACTTTAGTGTGGGAAGTTGGTAAATCTCCAAGCTGCGATGGGCTGACATCTGAATTTTACTAATGCATGTTTTTGGCCAAAAATCAAGGATTTGTATACCGGTATGTTGAAAACGCCTTCTTCAGTTTTGCCACATATGAGGATAATTGGTCATAAATTAACTTGTATGTTTACCTAAACATAATTTCATAACAACTATTTCAAATATTCTCTAATTTTATGTATATATATTATGATAGGATATCGGAGGATTTGGTATTGTGTTTGGTATTGTGTTTCACGTGAATGTCATATATGTAGCTCGAAAGACATTTTTTAAAATTTAGCAAACGGTTTCAAATATTCTCTAATTTTATTCATAGATATACTATGAATACTATAGATATACTATGAATACTTTATTTATGGACACTAAAACACACGGGCACAGGGAAAATCTTCTTGTCTAAAATAACCACGGAGACAAGTTTCTAATTGTTTTAAAAAGAGGTATATCATTTAGACCTTTATACCCCATCATAAATTGTTGTAATAAAGTAAACCTATGATATTTCATTAGGTTGACGACTGACAGGAGCTTGGCCTTAGTCAGTAGAATTTTCTGGAACACTTTGTATTACATTGACAATGCTTACGCATCTTAAGCTATAGTAAGAATATCGCCAGACTATATATTATGCGATGCTAGCTTTGTTATACTGAAACACAAATGGTATTATAGTTTTTTCACGACATCTTCCGGGGTCCAAGTTCAAACCCAAAGGATAAATAGTTTGTAATGTTTGAATCCAAAAACTTTCCCTTTCCAAACGTTTGTGCTTCGTATCTGCAGCGGAAGTGAGAAATGGGATTTTCTCAACAGGCATGATTTCAAAATGGTCCTTGACCGAATGACCTTGAGTATTGAAATGTTGTGCCACGGGTACATCATGTTTAAGACTTATACTAGATAAATGGTTGGCTGCTCTTTGTCGTAGAGAATTCTGAGTTTCTCCGACGTACTGTTTGCGACATTTTTTGCACGTGATTACATACACAATATTAGAGGAGTCACAATTAAGATTCTCTGCCATTTGATATTTGTTGCGAGTTTGTTCTCCGAAAAAGGTACCGCGATCGGGTACGTATATATCGAGTTTGCATCGCGTCTTAAGGCATTTCATTGATGTACCTGAGAGAAATGTTGGACGGTAGTGGTACACTCGTGAAGGGGAGGTAAGCGTATCGGGGGATGAAGGGGGAAACATGATTTGTCTTACTGTGTTAGATTTGATCCTTCGGAGTAATCTAATAGAATACTTCCTAGGGAGGAGAGCTTTAAAAAGAACAGAACAAGCCTGGTTAAAATAGAATCTAAAAATCTGAGATTTAATGACTCCCTTGAAAGTGTGAGGAGGATGGTATGACCCAGCATGTAGCAGCTGATGCGTGTCAGTAGGTTTGAAGAATACTTTGTAATCTAGATACCCAGTAGTATGATATGTATGACCCTTGTAAATAGTTACATCCAAAAAATCCACACAAGTGTGATCAATAGTAGGCTGTAATTTAATGCTTGAGTCGTGAGAATTAAGAGTATCAATGAAAATATGAAGGTCTTCCAACGTATGTTGCCAAATGATAAAAATGTCATCCAGATACCGAAGGTAAATAAAAGGTTCTTGGTGACATTTGTGAAGAATATCACTCTCCCACTCAGCCATAAAAATAGAGGCAAAGTTAGGACTAAAACGTTTCCCCATAGCACACCCTTTAATTTGCTGAAAGATCTCCCCATTGAATTCAAAATCGTTACCTTTTAAGCTAAGTTCCAGCAATTCTAAAATGTCTTTATCCAGACGACGGTGGTCAGGATATCTTTGGAATGCTGATTTTATGGATATAAGACCCAAATCTATGTCAATGTTTGTATACATAGACTCCACATCCAGAGTAACCAAAATCACATCTTGTGGGATGGATTTCTCAGACAATTTGGCCAATAAATCATCCGTATTTTTTATAAAGCTAGGATGCCGATTCGCTATAGGTTTTAGATAGTAATCAATTAGCTCTGATATTCTATAACTTTCACTGCCACAATCTGAGATAATAGGACGCCCCGGGGGCATTGTAGGCTTCGGCCATTTTTCAATGGGTTTGTGAATTTTCGGAAGAATATAGAAGACCCTGTTTTTAGAGTTATGATCAGATTCCAAATAGCGATACTGTTTTTCATTAAGTTAGCCTTTATCTTGAAGAGAAACAAGAATTTTATTAAACTTCCTAACATTTTCAGGCCAAATTTCCTTATCAAGTTTTTTGTAATGAAGAGGTTTGCTTAGCTGCCGTTCTATTTCTTCAATATAATCCTGTTTTGACATAATAACTGTTGCCGAACCTTTATCAGCAGGTTTAATAACTATGTTTGGATTTCTCCTTAGTTTACTTAAGGCAAGACATTCTGAATGAGTAAGGTTATGTTGGTTTTTCTGATTAGTTAAAGCATCAAACTTCCTTGATACAGAGTCACGACTAATGTTCATTTCTGGATCATACATGTGAGAAGGGGGTGTATAGCCGCTTTTAGATGTAAACGGCTTGCGTACCCCACTAGAATCTCGGTAGATATCAGCCAGACTAAGATTTCTAGAGAACTCCATAACATGCACTAATTTACTTATAGAAAAGTCCCTATCAGATAATGATTTAGGGCAAGGCACAAATGAGAGTCCTCTATTGAGTAGAGATATATCATCAGCAGTGAGTTCCTCGTTACTAAGATTAACAATATTACTTCCTAAGCCGAAAGTAGGGTGGCACATGCCCTGTCCCAAATTTAGTTTAAATCTAGTGTCTGAAGCCAGTGGGTATACAAGCAATTTGCTGTATCTTCGGTCCAGTGAATTTTGTCCGTGGATACTCTAAATTTTGAATTGGGGATTTTTGGTATGACCATAACTCTCTTCATCTTGGAAGCAGAAGAGTTATATAGGTTCAGGTTCGAAACTTCACTGGCCGGCAGTTTAGTGGATGACTGGATCTCTACAAAGTAGATGAGCGAGTTGGAAAAAGTCTTCCTAACCTCTGTTATCATGTTGCGCATTTGAGTTAACGAAGTGTTTGGCTCAGTAGTTGTCTTGTTATTGATACCAATATTCAGGATAACTTTCTCAGGTTTGGGACCTTGATACTTTTGAATTAGAGTCCGAAATGAATTGAAATTGGCACCAGGAAAACATTCTACCTGCATATCAGGGTCTTCCAACGTATGTTGCCAAATGATAAAAATGTCATCCAGATACCGAAGGTAAATAAAAGGTTCTTGGTGACATTTGTGAAGAATATCACTCTCCCACTCAGCCATAAAAATAGAGGCAAAGTTAGGACTAAAACGTTTCCCCATAGCACACCCTTTAATTTGCTGAAAGATCTCCCCATTGAATTCAAAATCGTTACCTTTTAAGCTAAGTTCCAGCAATTCTAAAATGTCTTTATCCAGACGACGGTGGTCAGGATATCTTTGGAATGCTGATTTTATGGATATAAGACCCAAATCTATGTCAATGTTTGTATACATAGACTCCACATCCAGAGTAACCAAAATCACATCTTGTGGGATGGATTTCTCAGACAATTTGGCCAATAAATCATCCGTATTTTTTATAAAGCTAGGATGCCGATTCGCTATAGGTTTTAGATAGTAATCAATTAGCTCTGATATTCTATAACTTTCACTGCCACAATCTGAGATAATAGGACGCCCCGGGGGCATTGTAGGCTTCGGCCATTTTTCAATGGGTTTGTGAATTTTCGGAAGAATATAGAAGACCCTGTTTTTAGAGTTATGATCAGATTCCAAATAGCGATACTGTTTTTCATTAAGTTAGCCTTTATCTTGAAGAGAAACAAGAATTTTATTAAACTTCCTAACATTTTCAGGCCAAATTTCCTTATCAAGTTTTTTGTAATGAAGAGGTTTGCTTAGCTGCCGTTCTATTTCTTCAATATAATCCTGTTTTGACATAATAACTGTTGCCGAACCTTTATCAGCAGGTTTAATAACTATGTTTGGATTTCTCCTTAGTTTACTTAAGGCAAGACATTCTGAATGAGTAAGGTTATGTTGGTTTTTCTGATTAGTTAAAGCATCAAACTTCCTTGATACAGAGTCACGACTAATGTTCATTTCTGGATCATACATGTGAGAAGGGGGTGTATAGCCGCTTTTAGATGTAAACGGCTTGCGTACCCCACTAGAATCTCGGTAGATATCAGCCAGACTAAGATTTCTAGAGAACTCCATAACATGCACTAATTTACTTATAGAAAAGTCCCTATCAGATAATGATTTAGGGCAAGGCACAAATGAGAGTCCTCTATTGAGTAGAGATATATCATCAGCAGTGAGTTCCTCGTTACTAAGATTAACAATATTACTTCCTAAGCCGAAAGTAGGGTGGCACATGCCCTGTCCCAAATTTAGTTTAAATCTAGTGTCTGAAGCCAGTGGGTATACAAGCAATTTGCTGTATCTTCGGTCCAGTGAATTTTGTCCGTGGATACTCTAAATTTTGAATTGGGGATTTTTGGTATGACCATAACTCTCTTCATCTTGGAAGCAGAAGAGTTATATAGGTTCAGGTTCGAAACTTCACTGGCCGGCAGTTTAGTGGATGACTGGATCTCTACAAAGTAGATGAGCGAGTTGGAAAAAGTCTTCCTAACCTCTGTTATCATGTTGCGCATTTGAGTTAACGAAGTGTTTGGCTCAGTAGTTGTCTTGTTATTGATACCAATATTCAGGATAACTTTCTCAGGTTTGGGACCTTGATACTTTTGAATTAGAGTCCGAAATGAATTGAAATTGGCACCAGGAAAACATTCTACCTGCATATCAGGGTGGGGGTCAAGGTTAATTCTAGATAGATTAGAATCCCCAAGTAAAAGAACTTTCTTAGTTACATTAGGAAGGTGCCAATTAGAGGAAGTGTGCCAAAATTTCCAAAATTTAGAATTAGCTAATTTATTCCGAGGGTTGCGCTGACCCCTCGGAGGGGATCTCACTGCATCTGAATATCTCATTGGAGAATGGACTGACAAAACTGGGGATGGGGGAGGAGCAGAGGGACTAGATGTACTAGGTGTAGGAGAAGTGACCCTAGTAGAAACTGGGAATACTATAGATATACTATGAATACCTCGCTTGGTGTTGTGTTGTGTTGTGTCACGTCATTGTTTTAAGTGACTGTATTTTGCGTAAGACATATGTGAACAAATGATGGATCACAAATAAACAAACGAGGTGACCATGTGAAGTCTATTTGTGGGCTATATATAGAGGAACCCTTGTCATTCTGTTCTTCATGGCAACCACTCACTTATAATTATTAATCTTGTTGGTCAGTTAGTCATGAAAGTTCAGAAAGCACCTGTGATTCAGGATAAGACTTCCACAAACCCCAAAGTGCTTTATCAGAATGTGCCAGTTGGTTGTGGTAGTCATGAAAACCTTCAGTGCAATATCAGAAAGTACCAGTTGATTGGGGCAGCCATGAAAACCTTCAGTGCATTATCAGAAAGTACCAGTTGATTAGGACAGTCATGAAAACCTTTAGTGCATTATCAGAAAGTACCAGTTGATTAGGACAGTCATGAAAACCTTCAGTGCATTATCAGAAAGTACCAGTTGATTAGGGCAGTCCTGAAAACACTTAATGCATTATCAGAAAGTACCAGTTGATAAGGGTAGTCATGAAAACCTTCAGTGCATTATCAGAAAGTACCAGTTGATTAGGACAGTCCTGAAAACCTTCAGTGCAATATCAGAAAGTACCAGTTGATTACGGTAGTCGTGAAAACCTTCAGTGCATTATCAGAAAGTACCAGTTGATTACGGTAGTCCTGAAAACCTTCAATGCATTATCAGAAAGTACCAGTTGATTAGGGCAGTCATGAAAACCTTCAGTGCATTATCAGAAAGTACCAGTTGATTAGGGCAGTCCCGAAAACCTTCAGTGCATTATTAAAAAGTGCCAGTTGATTAGGGCTTTCCCGAAAACCTTCAGTGCATTATCAAAAAGTACCAGTTGATTAGGGCAATCCCGAAAACCTTCAGTGCAATATCAAAAAGTACCAGTTGATTAGGACAGTCATGAAAACCTTCAGTGCATTATCAGAAAGTACCAGTTGATTAGGGCAGTCCTGAAAACCTTCAGTGCATTATTAGAAAGTACCATGCAGTTGATTAGGGCAGTCCTGAAAACCTCCAGTGCAATATCAGTAAGTAACAGTTGATTAGGGCAGTCATGAAAACCTTCAGTGCAATATAAGAAAGTAGCAGTGGGTCAGGGCAGTCCTGAAAACCTTCAGTGCATTATCAGAAAGTACCAGTTGATTAGGGCAGTCCTGAAAACCTTCAGTGCATTATCAGAAAATACCAGTTGATTAGGGCAGTCCTGAAAACCTTCAGTGCATTATCAGAAAATACCAGTTGATTAGGGCAGTCCTGAAAACCTTCAGTGCATTATCAGAAAGTACCAGTTGATTAGGACAGTCCTGAAAACCTTCAGTGCATTATCAGAAAATACCAGTTGATTAGGGCAGTCCTGAAAACCGTCCGTGCATCATCAGAAAGTACCAGTTGATTAGGGCAGTCATGAAAACCTTCAATGCATTATCAGAAAGTACAAGTTGATTAGGGCAGTCCTGAAAACCTTCAGTGCAATATCAGAAAGTACCAGTTGATTAGGGCAGTCCTGAAAACCTTCAGTGCATTATCAGAAAATACCAGTTGATTAGGGCAGTCCTGAAAACCTTCAGTGCATTATCAGAAAGTACCAGTTGATTAGGGCAGTCTTGAAAACCTTCAGTGAATTATCAGAAAGTACCAGTTGATTAGGGCAGTCCTGAAAACCTTCAGTGCATTATTAGAAAGTACCAGTTGATTAGGGCAGTCTTGAAAACCTTCAGTGCATTATCAGAAAGTACCAGTTGATTAGGGCAATCATGAAAACCTTCAGTGCATTAGCAGAAAGTACCAGTTGATTAGAACAGTCATGAATATCAGAAAGTACCAGTTAGGGTAATTGTGTACACCTTCAGTGCATTATCAGAAAGTACCAGTTGATTAGGGCAGTCCTGAAAACCTTCAGTGCTATATCAGAAAGTACCAGTTGATTAGGGTAGCCATGGAAACCTTCAATGCAATATCAGAAATTATCCGGTAAGGATAATTGTGTACACCTTCAGTGCATTGGGTAGTCATGAAAACCAGTGCAATATGAGAAAGTAAACGATAGTTGTGACGTCACACTATTGTTCCAACAAGACAGTATTTCTTTTCTGGACAGCATTAATGAAATGAACAATGAAATATTCGAAATTTATTCAAACCAGTATAAGACTAAGCTAATCTCGATATTGAAGAATCTTTTAATACAGTGTTGAAAAAAGTTTCAGTAAATAAATTAACAAAGTTTTTAAAAGTTTTTAAAACTAGACTTAACTGAGAAGGAGCTAGAAGAAACTATTAATCAACTTCAGTGTTGTAAATCTCTAGGTTGTGATGGGCTGAATTTTACTATAGTTTTTGACCAAAAATCAAGGATTTGTATAGGTCTTCTATATTGCAGTGGGTGGTGTCATAATTGATCCAAAAAGGACACATTTTTATAACCTGAAAACGCAGAGTTCAAATTTCTTTAAATTTAATATCTATAGCTTCTATATCATGAGACCTCACTTGGGGTTTTTTTTTGGGTCGCATGTGACTACAGGTGGCGTCACATATATCAGCATCCCTTTTTAATACAAACGTTTCCGGGGCATAACTTTCATCCATTATCAGAAATTACCAGTTAGGGTAATTGTGAACACCTTCAGTGCATTATTAGAATGTACCAGTTGGTTGTGGTAGTCATGGAAACCTTCAGTGCATTATCAGAAAGTTTCAGTTGGTTAGAGTAATTGTGCAAAAAAAAATAGAGACCATGCTGAGGAAAAGTCATCAGAAGATGCCGTATCCCCTCGGCCCCGCATAAGATTTATTATTTATTTTCAGTTATCATAAGATATCTATGCTATACTGTCGGAAAAAGGCAGTAACTCTGAAAATAATTTGACCAGCGCCATCAAAATAGGAGGTGCACAGCCTTCCAGGATATCCAGCATATCCACCAATTTTCCAAAAAAATCTTATAAAAACTGTGGGAGGAGATGCGATGACAACCACTAATTGTCTATGTCGGAAAAGGGCAGTAACTCTGAAAATTATAAAACCAGCGCAGCCAAAAAAAAAGGTGCACATCCTCAAATTATATCCAGCAAGTCCACCAAGTTTCGAAAAAATCTGATAAAAATCGTGAGAGGAGATGCGATGACAAGCACTAATTGTCTAGGTCGTCTTATACTGTCGGAAAAGGGCAGTTACTCTAAAAATAATGAAACCAGCGCAACCAAAATACGAGGTGCACATCCTCGAATGATATCCAGCATGTTCACAAAGTTTCGGAAAAAAATTATAAAAACTGTGGGACGAGATGCGATGACAAGCACTAATTGTCTATGTCGTCTTATACTGTCGGAAAAGGGCAGTAACTCTAAAAATAATGAAACCAGCGCAACCAAAATAGGAGGTGCACATCCTCGAATGATATCAAGTATGTCAACCAAGTTTCACAAAAATCTGATAAAAACTGTGGGAGGAGATGCGATGACAAGAAATGATTACGGACAGACAGACAGACGGACAGACAAGCTGATCGCTATATCCCCACGCATAATATGCCGGGGGGATAAAAAAGGTATTGTTTTACTCAAGTGTACCAGACGTTGAATGCACAACTGTAAACATGATATATAGTACTACCGCATTTGTAGGACACCAATAAAGGAAGTCGATTAGAAACCTAAGTAAGTCCAAATCGGTTACGTCAGAGAAACACCATGTCAGCGGGCATTCCAGAAGCAATATCCTTGGCGCTTCGCGCCACAGACATTATTTATCTGGAATACCCACTGCCTCAGGATTTCTCTATTACGTAACATTGGGTTAGGCCAGTCATGAAAACCTCATTACTGCTTTTTAGATAGCAATTTTGCTTTTTGGTTGAAAAGACAAACTACATAACAAAAGTCTTCTGCATTCACATTTTTTTTTTTGCTTTTATTTTTCACAGTTCTCAAAATGCCAGAGAGCATGCATTGAAGATTTAACGCTATATTAAGTAAAGCCACAACAAAGACTTTGAAAAATACAAAAACCGATATAACTTAGTTAATAACCCAGATTATTTTTTTTTACTTACTAAATATTTGAATTGTACCGAAATTACTAAGTTTGGTTAACTCGACACGACATTGGATTATAAAGTACAAATATTTTTTTAATTTACTCTGATAGTTGTGCCTTAGGTGAAATTAATTTCTTATTATACTATGTCTAGATGGTATTTCATATTTCTAAAACAGAAAGCAGGCATAAGCCATAGCTTTAAAAAGCCCTAGAATTAAACACATTAAACATGGAAGTTGCAGCAATACATTAGACAAACATTTGTTCACACAGGCTAGGCTATTTGGACTGAATATACGACGCAAAATCAATCATAGCCTGAAGTACAAACTGTGTGTTTTGATTTGTCTAACACAATGGCTGTCATACATACTCACTCGATGTCAAACTATCGCCACATTGATTATTTTCAAATATTTTGAATACAGCTCGTTTGAAGGCCCAGGTAATGTTTGATTTCTCGGACCAAACATTTTCAAAGGTTAGGCCCATTCAACAAAATATCCACATCGTGACCTTCCCAAAGCCGCTATACTGGGTAACATTTGGTTAGGTCTCCAAGAGCTGGCTTAGAGGTCAACTGTCTCATAAAATGTTCATTTGTCCATTCGCGCGTCCTCATCTGATTGGACTAAATGATCAGGAGATTGAGCAACGAATATGCTAATTTGCTTCTATATTCAGATTGAATACTTTTAGTATGTGCAAATTCCATCTAATGCCATAAAAAATGATTTCTTTCATTACGAGTATATATTACTGAAAGTAATCACAAGTGACCTGTAGTATAACCACATTTTAACCATAACAAGAATAAAGTCACATGAGCAGCCAAAATTCTAACTTTTTTCATAAATTATGATTATTGTAACAGTAAGAGGCTTTTAATATCCTCGGAAACTAAATGTTTGAAGTTGTATACAGTCTGTGTGCTGTATGTGCAAAAATAGATTGAGCCCCGAGGAAACCCCCTGACCTTCCGGTAATAACAGGCAACAATCCCACTCAGTCAGAAAATTTTTGATTTTTTTTGGACTGAGTGGGATTCGAACTGCAAAAATAGAGTACGAGAAGTAAACAAAATTTAAATGACCAAGACAAACGACAAACTTAAGTTAGTTCAAAACACTACTTTGACATACATTTTCAAGACTAATAGCACTAAAAAACTTCTGAATTGCACGTCTTGGGAAAAATAACAGGTAATTTCAACATTCTGTTTTAACGAAAAAATATCAACATTTTGGCAGCTCATGTCACTTCCATCTCCAACATTCTTTGGAACAATTTCCAAAAAACAAAACAAAGGCTTCGATTAATTAAAAAGAGGAAATTTGACTGGAAAACTAAAGTCATTTGTTCATAAGCGTATAATTGATCACTTTATGTCAAAACAATTGCTACATCTTCTATAAAACATATCCAAATAAATCCTCAAAACAAAGATCACCGGTTTCTTCCAAAATAAAATACATGCAGGTTATAACTTTGGTACCAGAGAAACACCAAAAAACAACCTACTTACAGAAAATTCATACAATACATTTACAACAAACTTAAAGCCGTCACATAACAAAAGTAGCCCTGTTTCGATTTATATGAAATAAAACATTTGTCTTGAGAAAAGTAACAAATATTGTACCATTTTATTCAAAACAGAATGAAATGAGACTGCTGTTAAGAATAGAACATAGTTCTGGAGCAATCTTGATTAAATCTTTTTAATCCTAAAGATTCACTAGATTTGTAATAGCAGTTTGGAAGACATATTGGCCAGGAAAAAAAGCTTTTCATGTCGATTATAGGTTATAAACAGCGATGGCTAAATAGAATATATATTTGCATGGATGCCTTAAAGACATTAATTTGCAAAAAACTTCACAAGCCGAGTAATCAGACTTTTTACATCTGCACGCAGAACAGTTGACTGCAAGTTTCTAATTTATAGTTGTTTCGGCCCTTCAGGAAGTCTATTTTGCAACCCTTGTAAGATTAGAACCTTTCCAAATAACTGTAATGCGACACAAAATTTATCTCACTACCAGCATAGACAACACCTCTAGTCTCCAGGTACATGTACATGCATTTTAACAAAAAGTTCCCCCCAGAATTAATAATGACCAGCTGTTTGTGAAATAATACAAAACTAAAGGTCTGCGGCAAGACAAGACAAAAACTAAGAAATGTTTGAAACTCTCTTTAAACATGGGTTCCATACTAATGATTAAAAATTAAGACATGACCATGTAGTTGTTTTTTGAGTACGTGGTGATGTCTTAATTTTTTATCATTGAGACAAAAACTGTATCACCAAAACACACAAAGATTTTTTCCTAGAGTAAAAAATGCCATTATTTGTAAATCAAAGTGAAAATTGTTGCCAAAAATCAATCAAGAAAAGCCCTAAAGAGTAGACAAAAACAGCATTGAAATTTTAAGGTAACATAACATTTTAAGGTAACATAACATGTAGACAAAAAAAGAGGTTAAATAAAAAACAGATTTATTTAAATAAATTATGCACCCTTTAAACAGCCAGCCAGAACCTCCTTTACATTCAAAGTTTTCGTTAGAAAAACTACAAACAAACATAATTTCTATGCACAGACCAGATAAAGTCCTCAGCCAGACAAAAGTTAGTTATTAAAGCCCTTTATTTGGGAGGTATTTCTCATGAGCATTGGCTGGAATGGATTTTAAAACAGGACAGCAACTTAATTACATTTAACAATATAATTATAACCGGTCATGTATTACCCTCTTTTATGTTCTTTTCAGGTTCTCGTGTTGTAAAATTTACGCCAAATTGGTACATACTGAGAAAAAAAGTAAGAGAAATCAAAGTTTTTTTAGAAATGGCTTCCATCCCCAGTTTTTAACTTTCTTTGGTAAGCCATTTCCTTTGAGACAGTTTTCCTATCATAGGCTTGGCCTATCAAAGCCATAAAGTCAATGAACATCGTGGTGACGTTAAGTTTCCATCCAAACTCACTGGTGGAGTAATCCTGGGGGAAAGTGTGGTGGTAGTTATGGAAACCCTCCCCAACAGCACAGAGACTGACCAATCGGTTTTCAGCTGGGTTGATACGCTTGTCATACGGCCTGTTACCCCATTTGTGGGCAGCACTGTTGACCAGCCATGTAGCATGTAAACATAGAACATACCTCAAGATACCGGCCAGAAAGTAACCATTCCATAAGCTCTCACCCCAAAGATGAGGTATCACAGATGGAAAGAAGAAACAAAACAGAAATATGGAGGTTTTGTAATACCTGAAAAAGAGAGAAAAACGCAGTCAGTTGTCTGATGAAATACTATCAACATACTATAATAATGCAATGTGTGCTGGCCCCTGTTTCACAAAGTGGCGTAGCGTAAGTTTACGTAACTGCCATAGCAACGTATCCCTACGATATGCTATGGCAGATATGTAAAAACTTACAATACGCCGCTTCATGAAACAAGCTACTAGTCTAGTGTGCGGTTTCTATCAATACATTAATTAGTATTCAGCAATCGTTATGCTTGGACCTTCTGTTGTTACATACATGTATCACCCATACTGATAGGTTTTAATGGTTAAAGGATGGGAAATCTCTAGAAATACATATGGTTTAACTACGATAACAAGTACTTAAAACATGTCACATTAATTACCGCCAGTGACACCACATTCAAATTACAAGTATTCGTAATTTATAGTGTAGTTCAAGTTGTATCACAATATAATATATCGTGTACCACTATTGAGAAAAATACAAGCTTAATGAGAGCCTTGTTGAATGATTGCCTTTAAAGGTTTTATGAACAGCTTTTGGAAATATTCTCTAGTTTGCGTTAAGTGTGTTGTAGAAGATGTACTTTAAAAGTCTGACCAAAAAGAAAATTAAATTTCGATCGCAGCAGATACAAAATTCAAGCTACGTTTACCGATCTACAATGCTTACGAAAGTTAATTATCTCAGAGACTTATGACGTCAAACATTACCTCCGTTGTGTACGTACCCTCACAGCGATGACGTAATAAACGATTTCTGTTTGTACACAAAGGTCGTGTATGACGTCATTTTTCCGAGCAGTTACGAAAAATACGGAAAATATGCATATTTCCTCCCCGTTCGTTTTTTGACTACCAGGGAACTAACGCGAAGGTTGTTTCGTTTCAACTGATAATTTTCAAATATATATTTAGTCAATAAACAAGCACAAACCAGCTTTAAATCTTGTTCATATCTCCTTTAAAGGGGCATGAGCTGCCGAAATTCCCACTTTTTTCATAATTTCTGATGGTCACGACAGTAAGAGGCTTTGAAGGCCATCGAAAAACTGAATGATTGGCGTTGGAATGAGGAAAATCCATACAGTATGTGCCCTGTACGAACCAAAAACGTGTTCGAAAAGTAGCAAAATTTAAATAACCGGGACGACCATTCATTCATTCTAAGCCAAAGTTAGTTCAAAACAATACTTTATCGTATATTTTCGAGACTAGAATCACTAAAAAGCTTCTGAATTATACGTCTTGAGAAAAATAGCCGATAATTTCAACATTCTGTGTTTACGTCAAAATATCAACATTTTGGCAGCTCATGCCCCTTTAATGAACATAATATTTGGAACTTACTTTCTTTGAAACATTACTACTGGGTCAGCTTTGAGGTCAGACATATCCAGTTGACTCCCTTTGGCTGTCACTTCAGGATGTTTCCTCACTAGGAGCCAGCCCATGTGGGAGAAGAAAAATCCACGTAGAGCATTGTGAGGATCGGCTTCGGTCTCAGAAAACTTGTGATGGACACGGTGATCACGTGACCACTCAAATACATCATTCTGTAACAGAAAATCGACAAGATTTAAATTACCCACTGCTAATATTTTGATATTCAAGCCCCAATGGAGTAGGGAAAATCACAAAGAATGATTTTTTTTAACATATTAATGTTTTGTCAAAAAAGCCTTTCGGCTACTTTTGTTCAGGTGTCAAACAACACATTAAAGTTACCAAAATGGAAAATAATACATGAACAAGTTTCTAGTTTTGCACCAAAATTGATTTTAGGATAGATGTATGTGTGTTGATTTATGGTGTTTTTGGCCTAGCGTGGATTATTTAATTGGCAAATATCTTACCTGCAAGGCTGTAGACTGCATACATGCCAAAAGAATACGTAAAGGCATTCGAGCCTTATATGTCCTGTGGGCCCAAAGTCGATGACAACCCGCAGTAATTCCCAGGCCACCAAATGTGTAAGTAACTACGCCTACAAACAAAATACAATACAGTTGTGAGTTGGGTTACATGTCATGGTTATTGGAAAGTCAGTAATTGAATGTTTATTATGTTGATGGTTATACTTTTATGTTGTTGGTAACGGTTATACCAAAATATAAAATCAAGAAAATGCAGCGAAACAAAATTCAAGTTTTGTTTTATACGATGATTAAACCTGGGACCTGTTTCACAAAGCGGTGTAGCGTAAGTTTTTATGTAACTGCCATAGCAACCCATACTGTAGCGATAACACTGTTATCATAGTTACGCCAAAAAATACAATAACATCAACGCTGTTTTGTGAAATAGGCTCCAGGTGGTAAATCTTAAAAAAGGAAAAAATAGGCTTCAATTAATGTAAATACTTACACCAAATAAATGTGTAGAATTTCATTGATGGGATAAGAAGGAGAGAATAAAGGGCAAACAGGTGAAGGATAATGAAGACTGTCACATTTCTCCATACTATCACCATAGGGGGTCGTTTTGTTTCTGTCACAGTTGGACCGATGACTGGGTCACCCTCTGGGAGTAATTCATCCTGGGCTGAACTGGAATCGATGATAATATTCCTGGGTGGCATGCTGAAGTGAAATCTGAAATGGTAAACAAAATAACAGCTTACAAAAATTGACTGAATGATCAGGATTGGTGGATTCATTGAGGTTTTACGTCACAGCATCTCTCACAATTCAGCATGGCAATGGATGCTGCAGTGGAAATCACTTGCACTTGATGCCAATTCCAGTCTGCTATATTGATGGTCAAGTTACTAAGATACCATATCTAGAGTCATAGTTAAAATTTTGTCCATGCTATTTCATTGAAGCAAGTCCAAAATTAATTGTAGAAAACAATGGTCTAACCAGCTGGGAGCGGTCACCTTCGGGCGTCACAATACTCAGGACAGTAGTCAATAACGCTACATACCGGAGCTAGTCCAAAATAAACAAAGCAGTCTTGAAACTGGATGTCCTTAATTTTTTTTAAAATTCAAGGCTTGCTCAGTGAAGGTCTATCTCTTCAACAAAGGCCATGATGTAAATTAACCGACACTGATTCAGTGATTGACCCGGAGAAAATTCTGGTGCCTCTAATTTCAGTAACATTGTGGCTGATGAAACATTCAAACTGGCGTTAAACGTACTATCACTGTTGTATCAATATCATTAGCCGCACTCATGTGTCTCTTTCCTGTGTTACTTATTGGCCGGTCAAGATATCATCAGCGTTATTGGTTTGAAAAAAAATATATTAGATTATTACCGGTAACGTACGTTCTACGCCGTACTACTTGGCAGGCAAGATGAAATTGCCAACAAATCATGCAGTAGAGAGTAACACACGTGCGGCTACCTAGGTTGCTTAATATTAAACAAAGCAAATTCTACAATCGCCTCTGCAATGAAGCAGACAGTGAGGTTTGGTTTTCCAGTTGTCAGATTACAAATGGATGCCGTCTGAAAGAGGAAACATCATGGCGATACTTCAATTACGCCGGTACCATCCCTTAGTCTTAACGGTGAAGAAACCCATCTGAACTTACCACACTGACACTTTTGTGTCTTGTCTGTTAAGCTCCGTTTTGTAAGAGAGATAGGTTGACAGCTCGTGCAGTCAGTCGGCCTAAAAACGAGTTTGAAAGCGGAAAAGAAGAAAGCGAATGGTCTGATATGCCAGCCCAGGGAACTGTGGCGTGATTCGTTGGCTGTCAGCTGACAAAGCACGGCGCCTGGTCTGATATTACTCGCTCATCCGTAAATTAAAACGAGAGACTCCTTTGTGTCGGATTGTTTTATTGGTGGGTTTGATAAGTTGTTGAAAGTTTACTTTGATATTAGAACTATATTTTTTATAATTCTTGTTGCACGATTATCGAATCGGTTTCAAATGGAAAACTGTGATGACCTGAAAAGGTCAAGTTGACCAAGTGCAAGCAGACCTACGTCACAGACAGCCAAGCCTCGACGTATCTATTTATAGTAACACTCGAGGTTGATGTGTTCGCCTGCTGATGCGATTTTAACATTACCTGATATATTTCAATAGTTTGTTATCTTCCAAGTTCTATTTTATCTACATGGTGCTATATTTGTAGATTGGATTAGAAAAAAAGGGAAATTGCCTAGCTATGGAGCATATTTTTTAAAGTGTCATGAGCATTACAAGATTCTGAGCCTGAGATTGGATTACAACTTACATCTGCGATGATGATGTAACTTGTATTTGTAAGATATTTTATGACAGATAGGCCATCATCATGATGATGAAGGCCTATCTGTCCGAAAATGTCTTACATCATCATCGCAGATATTTCGGACTAAACTTACAACAGTCAATACATCACTACATGTAGCCTACTTACTTACTTAATTGCTATAATCAGTTCAAGTCTAATAGACTTCTGCTATAATATATTATAATGTTCATTTGTCATATAAGTATGGAAGCCGAAGAGGCCATTGAGGCAGTTTGCCCATATTATGAGAGACCACGTAGGGTTGGACGGATGAAAGACGTTCTTTTTTTTCTTCACCCCATATTGTCGGTACGGTAAACTTCTATTTTGTTTCTTCATAAATATTCAAGGCATTGTGGCTCAGTCGATAGCTCGGATGATAGTCTGACAGACGCCTTTCATCGAAGGCCTTTTGTTAGAAGCCCACTGTGGGCACAGCAAATTAAAAAATATTTTAAGTTTTTTTTTTATTCCGCCAGGTGATATATATAGGCCTACTCCTCCCCCCTCCCCCTCACTGCCACCACCACCACCACTTAACCTGACAACGCTGTGAACTAATCAATTAATCATTTTCCCATATATCTATTCCATATAATTGTCAAACTTTCCAGAAAAAAATGTAAAAGTAGTCGACAAATTCTGGAAGGGGGTTGATGGTGTGGGGCGCAACTAGCATCCTTATATAAGCGCTGTTTTTATTTTATTTATAAACACAGGTATATTCCCAGATTTTAGTAGGAATGGTCCAGACCATCGTCGAAACCCACGGTTAAAACTTACGCTCACGCTCACTTTAGGTGAGCTAGTTGAGAATTTAACCCTGGGCATCCTCTTTGTCTGTAATTTGCACCCTAAATTTTATCGGCAGGCTTTCGGTCGCATCCCTCAAACAGATCCACATGCTGTATTTCTCAGATAAATTTTGTAAAATCATACGGCACGTGTCTTAAGATCTCTCACACAGCTGTAAACATTAGGGTGCCTGTGCGCATGTTCATGCTCGGAGTTTGATTTCATTGCGGGTACCTGATAAATCAAATTTTCTATTTCAAATTAAAAATACAAAATGATGCCAAAACTTTCAACTTTTGGTAAAAATAGAAAAATCCTAACTTCGTCTGTTTGTGAAAAAGACAAAAGACCGTCCACTGCCTTTTATGTAGGCTAAACAGTATTCTGGATTTTTTCCGGCGAGTGTGCCTATATGTTAGTTTTTGGAAGGGGTAAATTACAGTTTATTATGAGGTTTTATAAGTATGGAAGCCGAAGAGGCCATTGAGGCAGTTTGCCCATATTATGAGAGACCACGTAGGGTTGGACGGATGAAAGACGTCCTTTTTTTCTTCACCCCATATTGTCGGTACGGTAAACTTCTATTTTGTTTCTTCATAAATATTCAAGGCATTGTGGCTCAGTCGATAGCTCGGATGATAGTCTGGCAGACGCCTTTCATCGAAGGCCTTTTGTTAGAAGCCCACTGTGGGCACAGCAAATTAAAAAACATTTTAAGTTTTTTTTTTATTCCGCCAGGTGATATATATAGGCCTACTCCTCCCCCCCCCCCCTCCCCCTCACTGCCACCACCACCACCACTTAACCTGACAACGCTGTGAACTAATCAATTAATCATTTTCCCATATATCTATTCCATGTAATTGTCAAACTTTCCAGAAAAAAATGTAAAAGTAGTCGACAAATTCTGGAAGGGGGTTGATGGTGTGGGGCGAAACTAGCATCCTTATATAAGCGCTGTTTTTATTTTATTTATAAACACAGGCATATTCCCAGATTTTAGTATAGGAATGGTCCAGACCATCGTCGAAACCCACGGTTTAAACTTACGCTCACGCTCACTTTAGGTGAGCTAGTTGAGAATTTAACCCTGGGTATCCTCTTTGTCTGTAATTTGCACCCTAAATTTTATCGGCAGGCTTTCGGTCGAATCCCTCAAACAGATCCACATGCTGTATTTCTCAGATAAATTTTGTAAAATCATACGGCACGTGTCTTAAGATCTCTCACACAGCTGTAAACATTAGGGTGCTTGTGCGCATGTTCATGCTCGGAGTTTGATTTCATTGCGGGTACCTGATAAATCAAATTTTCTATTTCAAATTAAAAATACAAAATGATGCCAAAACTTTCAACTTTTGGTAAAAATAGAAAAATCCTAACTTCGTCTGTTTGTGAAAAAGACAAAAGACCGTCCACTGCCTTTTATGTAGGCTAAACAGTATTCTGGATTTTTTCCAGCGAGTGTGCCTATATGTTTGTTTTTGGAAGGGGTAAATTACAGTTTATTATGAGGTTTAAAAGGGCATCGTCCGTCCGAGGAAGTATACATACAGATTAAATAAGTTCTCACATTTTACTGTCGTACACATATAACTGTAAGGTGTTGAGATGATTACTGGTAAGTTTCTTTTCCCTGGTGGTCCATTCAATGACGCGTTTAAAGGATTTTTGAGTTGCTTTCGAGCTGATATGTTTACTTCTATAATTTTGCCCATCCTCGGATGTCCAAGGTTAAATTATCAACAAGCTCACCTTTTACCCCACGGGTAAAGAATCGTGGGTTCCTATGATGAATTTTGCCATGCATGCAGGCGAGAGTTTCAAACAGAGGCTCCAGAGCAGGCGTTGAATGCCAACAACTTTAACAGTCTTTCATAGTCATCTTCTGACCTTTTTGTACTTTTTATGTTTACCCGAAACCGTTCGCCAAACAATGCTAACAAAAGTAGGCCTACTATCCATTAATTGTGCTATATACTCGTTAACTGAATGCATTTTCTGGCTAAAAATCGACCTACCGCCTTTCATCCAAAGTCAGTTAACTCTTATTTTTATATTTGCCAGAAATATTATGGAAATACGTGTAACCAACTTTAGGTCATGTGTGCCTTTAAAAGGAGACACGGCCTAAACTTGTTGTGATTCTCTCGATCGTTGACCTTGAACAGTGCAGATTAGTAGAAAAATAGGAAGTGACCAATCTCTGATGAGTCTTCGTTCCGTTGGTACGGGAATGTCATGCACTTAAACTTTAGACTGCATGCATAAAACGTGCTATAACCACGTGGAATATACCAGCGCTTGTTTAAAACATGCACTTTTCTTTGTTATCATTCATGTACATATCTTAGCCTAGTCAATCTTATTATACCGTGTGGTCAAACTGACCCCCGTCCTATTTTTTCTTTCTTAAACAGCTTGACATGAAACCTGATCAAGTAGGACGGGAAGGTCAAGGAAACTCATTCGCTATATTACTGTACGTGTAATATTATACATATTATCAATTTTTTTTATTATCGAGATCTAAAGGGACGTAAGATGCATGGTTCGAAGTTCTTTCCAGAAATTCTGATTGTCGCACCGAAAAACTTTATTGGCGGAGGCCGATTATTTACCTAGGGCCTATATATAGAAG
The DNA here is from genome assembly GCA_963971465.1 of Lepidochitona cinerea. Lineage (NCBI taxonomy): Eukaryota > Metazoa > Mollusca > Polyplacophora > Chitonida > Tonicellidae > Lepidochitona > Lepidochitona cinerea. The sequence continues at coordinate 47,724,153 of OZ020551.1, read as the reverse complement.
TAAAAAAAAAAACACAGGGAGTCTGAGGTCTCTGCCAGGTGAATTTAGTGATTGCGAAATCTAAATTCATTCATTCCAGAGCCTTTTCTACCTCGTTATTTACCTTCGGATGCTTATTGGTCGGTACGGGTATAGAACTCCCAATGAATGTCAGAAATTATTAAAATAACGGAGTAACATCTTTGCTTTAGAGAAGTTTATAGGGCTCCAAAAAATGTTGATTTTTTATTGTTAACTAAATATCGAATCTATCGGCGATTTTCCTCATGAAGTTCAAATCAGAAGCTGTTTAGTGATATATAGTCAAAATATAATGCAGGCCTTTATGTTAAAGTGTCATGAGCTGCCAATCATATCTGGAAAATTTCGGTGAAACTGCGTTAAAGGGGCATGAGCTGCCAAAATGTTGATATTTTGACGTTAAAACAGAATGCTGAACTTATTGGCTATTTTTCTCAAAAGGTAGAATTCAGAAGCTTTTTAATGCTTCTAGTCTCGAAAATGTACGATAAAGTACTGTTTTGAACTAACTTTGGCTTAGAATGAATGAATGGTCGTCCCGGTTATTTAAATTTTGTTTACTTTTGAACACGTTTTCGGTTCATACAGGCCACATACTGTATGGATTTTTCTCATTCCAACGCCAATCATTTAGTTTTTCGATAGCCTTTCAAGCCTCTTACTGTCGTGACGATCAGAAGTTATGAAAACACTGCGAATTTTGGCAGCTCATGCCCCTTTAACTAATTGTTTGTGCTGTTGTGAAGATAAAAACAAGAGCTGATGCCAGTCTTGAACATGTAGATGTAAATAGTATCAGAACAAACTTTTGATAGTATATATTTAAGGTAGTTTTTGTACGCAGAACCTCAGCAAAACAAACTCATGAGTAGGGCAGCCTACATCCCGAAAATTTGCATTCCGTCCGTTGCAAGCACACATCTTCAGTATACGCACGGGTTACTCGCTTCACCGTTATTTTTTTTATATTTCAAGTCAATCCTTTAGGTTTTCATGATACTTCAAGTGTCCAACTTCTCATCACAATAAGAATGTAAGGTGGGTGCAAAAGAACGAATTAACGTTCGTCCGGGTAAAATTTTGTTTACTTTGTGAATACCACCTATATCTAGCCGAGAAATCCGGTCTCAGCCGAATTTTTTTTTTTCATATTCGTCATAGTGATTCACATTACCAGCCAAATATAAAATAAGTCGCCCTTTAGACCGAAAATCCGGGCTACACCTATATCCATTCAATCTGAGACTAATATTAGACCAATATTCAACATGTTCACGCAAACAGTTTCAAAGTGTTTTGAAGCTATAGGACCATAAAAAAGGTATTAGAACATTTTTTCTGTACGCTTTTCTGAAAAGGTGTGAATTTGAACGTTGGCATCCAAAGCTATAGGCTACCATTGCATAGTCTTACAAACGACTATATACGTGATATTGTCACCGAATTGTCCCGGGGTTCACGTTTGATGTGATTCTGAAGAAATCGGACTTGCACTAAAGTAGTGAACCATTTTTTTTACTGATATGTGTTTTTCCCCAATAACATTAATTTTTTGTTGGGAAAGTGGTGGAGGGGGGGGGGGGGGGGGGGGGGGGAACCAAATTTTCACTGTCTTTTCCCATGACCCTATAATATATGGTCTGGCGATATTCTTACCACAGCTTAAGATGCATAAACATTGCCAATGTAATACAAAGTGTTCCAGAAAATTATACTGACTAAGGCCAAGCTCCTGTCAGTCGTCAACCTAATGAAATATCCTAAGTTTACTTTATTACAACAATTTATGATGGGGTATAAAGGTCTAAATGATATACCTCTTTTTAACACAATTAGAAACTTGTCTCCATGGTTATTTTAGACAAGAAGTTTTTCCCTGTGCCCGTGTGTTTTAGTATTCATAAATACTGACCAATAAGATTGCAGCATACACTCAAATTATATCATAACAGTGATTACTATTTAAGAGGAGTGCCCCTCTAGAGTCGTTGGCAGAAACTTGAGATCTCTTAAAATGTTTTTCCCATGAATATCTCCAAGATGGCCGATTCAGACTTGCTTTGTTTTTTACTGGATCCGCCATCTTTATTCGCTCCTATCATAGCACGGCATATATATGAGTGTTTTGAGCTGCGAAAGTCTAGGCTAATTGGAAGTCCTGATCTTCACCCAGGATAAAATGTTAGACCTAGTCTATATATACTATCTTTTAGGTCTAGTTTCCATATCTCATTAAGTCTAAATAATTGCCATAGTAGCTGCATATGTAATAGCTATATAGTACATAACCTCTTGTAAATTTGTATTGGTATGATGTTATCGTTTTCTTTGTCATTGTTGTAGTACACTGCCACATATTTGGTGTTTTATACAATAAAATTGAATTGAATTGAATTGTACTGCAACTTCATTGGCCAATAGCTCATCGGATGATTGACTAGATGGTAAGATTTTCTTGGAAATGTTTCCAGGTCACAATAACATCAAATCAAGTCAATGACTGCTTATTGCCAAGTCGCACTACCTTCTAGATAACTGAATGGTATAAGAAAAATTTACATACAAGTAGGGGGAAAAAAAAAGCAAATAGTTTTTTAGAAGAATATATTGCAGAATAAAGTCCCCATACAGATTATACCAGACATAATATAATAGAAGTAAAGATATCGATAATGGCATGTGACATTACATCAAATAACATCATATACAGGATTTGAAACCATTTAAACACAGATATCAACATATGTTGATTGATTGATTGGTGTTTTACGCCGCACTCAAGATTATTTCACTTATGGCAGCGTTGCTAGATTGCATGGGCGCACCAGCAACAAAGCATAGATCAGCCTGAAAATGTGGCTTGTTGTTCAACTTCAATGACATACTGCTTTTTTGTTTGATCAAACTGTTTATTAACTTTAATCGTATGTTATGCCAGTCTTTGATATGTTCTCGTATACTCAAATATATATTTTTTTTTCAAAAAAAAAAACACAAACAATAATAAATATAAAACAAATTTTGAAACCAACTAAGTCTTTGAAATATCAATACGCAAAGCACTGAAAATATGGCTTCTTCTTTAATCTTGGATATCTACCTTTGATAATACAATTTAAAAAACCATGCATATATACATTTAAATATATATATTTGCCTGTGCCAGGGGTTCAAAATAACCATAAATATATATTCCCTGTGCCCGTGTGTTTTAGTATTCATAAATATATAAAAATAAAGGATTTAGGGTTATTCTCACAATTTCATCAGATCTATAGCAAAATATATTTTAAAATATTTCTTTAATAAGAAAAACTCAAATAAAAGTGGTATGATGTCATCAACCAGAGGCCATTTTTAAAATAAACCTCTGGAATTGCAGAAAAATGAACAATAGTATCAAGCTTGCATTTGTTGACTGCATTTGTCTGGATTACACTCTGGGATTTCTGTTGCTTTGGGCAATTGAATGATTCAGCCATTTACAAAGGTTACATTGGCCTTTTTAAAGTGACACGAGCTGCCAAAAATTCGAATTTTGTTCATAAATAATGATTATCAGGAGAGTTTGAAGCAGTTGAAAAACTAAATAATTGACGTTGAAATAAAAAGTAGCAGTAAAGCCAGAAACCCAAACGAACCAAATAATATGTGTGCTAATAATTGATAAATTTAAATTCAAATAGCCAGGACGTACTTGTTTTTATTTCAAAACACAGCCTCAACATACATTCCCAAGATTGGTATCAATTGAGAGCTCTTTTCTTGTACTTCTTGATAAAAATGACCAATAAAAAGCCAGCTCGTGCCACTTTAAAATGAACAAACAGATGCATTTTGTTATCATTAATTATTCCATTCCATACAACATTATATGTTATATAGAACCGGGGCCTGTTTCACAAAGCGACGTAGCGTAAGTTTTCACGTAACTGCCATAGCGGCCCATACTGTAGAGATATGTTAGTATGAAAGTTACGCCACAAAATACATCTACGCCGTTTTGTGAAACAGGCTCCTGGACTCAGTTTCACAAAGCGGCGTAGATGTATTTTTTGCGTAACTTTCATACTAACGTATCTCTACAGTATGGTTGCTATGGCAGTTACGTGAAAACTTACGCTACGCCGCTTTGTGAAACAGGCTCCTGGTCTTAGTCTTTAGGACAGCTGACCATCTGTTCTGGTTTTGCGGTGAGGAACCATTCTGTCCAAGCTCCATCAAATACAGTCACATCATCTTTCCCACACAACGAGGCTGCCAGGACCACACAGCAGGCTGTTACACCTTAAAACAAAACAGTAGCAGTATAGCATAGGAAAATAATGAATTCCACAGTACGTAAAGACACCAATACCAAAATGTATAAGTGCCATGAGCATGTCACTAGGGTAACCCTATTCCCCCAAAAGAACCCAACCCCTTTTCCTGAAGATGACAAATATACCTTTGTCGAAATATTGAAATCGTTAATATGCGTTTGTTAAATTTATTCGGAGTTACCTTGCTACTGCATTATGCGAAGCTATTCAGTGGATCAACAAGTTATTGAACCCAACCCCATCTTGTGTAAAGAAATTTGAGTGAAGGAGTTCAATTTCAACTTTTTATGTTAAAAGTTTCATTGAATGCAACTTTTCAATTCTCTTATCTCTACTATATAATGCTAAATATAGTGAAAACATATCTCTAAACCACCTGTTACTTGGATTGGCAACTGGAGCAAACAAACTAGCAGCAAATAAGATTCAATGCAGCATTTTTTAATTTCTCGAAATATTTTTAATTGTGAAATTACCGGTAACCCTATAAGATAATTTCTCATCAAAATATTCCATTTTACATTTTCTACACTGAATTTTATATATTTATGAGCACTAAAACACACAGGCACAGGAAAAAATCTTCTGATTAATGTTTTACGTTGCACTCAAGATTATTTTACCTATATGGCGTGTGCCAGGTTTAGTGGGGGAGGAAACACCCAACCGTCGGCGAGTACCTGGTAACTCTTCCACATACGGCGACCGAGTGAAAAATCTACTTTATTTGGACTGAGTGTGATTTGAGCCAGTGCCCTACCCAATTAATGTTAGATACTGAAAGGTATCATTGAGAAATGAAAATAAATTAACAGTGAACATACATAACCTATAATCTGCCACACTTTGCACCATAAAGTAGAGCAGTTGTGAGTGGCAGGATGACATTTCTACACGGTCGGTGAACTGAATTTTTTGTTACAAGTTCTAAAGCTTATCACACTCAAACACAAAGTGTAACTTTGGTAAAATCACGGTCCATTTTGGAGAGAGGCCTGTCCAGAGCTTAATAAACATGATGACAAACAACCCCACCCCCATATCACACAACATTCACACTAAAAACAGAAACCATCTAATATTGAATCAGAATATGTTGTGTAGGAAAAGTACGCCCCCTCATTAAATTTAAGGTTGCATAAATACATGTATATTTCAATTCTGTGATCATTTTTTTATTTATTTATATCTCCCTTTCTTTCTTTTACTTTTCTCTTTCGCAGAAAATGGATGGAAGGGGTGGGGGGGGGGGGGGTCCTAAAAATCTTGGCAGCTCTGTTCACCAATTGAATAACATTCAGGGACATCAACAGTTACACCCATACATGTGTGTTGGCACAAAATTAGTGACAATGCTTCATCAGTGAGAACTCAAAGGCCCATACATGTAAATTTCCTAGATCGCTCTATGAATGTAGACAGCATAACTGTGATTCCTATCAATTTAACACTTTTGAGTGCTCATCATTGTTTTAAATTCTTCTTAAAAATCATATTCTAATTTCAAATACAACATGTGAGTAAAACTTGGTAAAATGTGAAGTTCATACATTATTTTGTTTAGGTTTGTGGGGAAAATACATGAAAATGTTCTTGATTATTCATACAGTTTTCAACATTTCAGCAGCCATGGGTCTTTAAATAGTAGCAAATGCTCTGACAACAAGTATAGAAAATATATACACGTGTGCTATTCAACAAACATATAGGTCAACAAAATACAAATAGAGTTTGCACCAAGTTTGTCTAGGAACTGGGGATAAATATAAGTATGATGTACCCATGTAAATTCATAACACCAAATATAGGTTATAACAGCTGTGATTCTGGACTTTGAACTTTGAGCTGAAAGGAAAATATTTTCTTAACAGAGACATGTCCCTGTAACTAAGACTGATATAGCATAATAACATTAACCTTTGAAGGCATGTGAGTCAGGTCAGCCAATGTCAAAAACTAAGATCAAATTTAAAAAAAAATTTTTTTTAAAGTTTATCTTTTTCTTTCTCTTCTAACTTAACTATTTAGACTGAATACAATATTTGGTTATATAAATGTGAGGTGCATTTATCAGTTTATAATTTTTTTCTTTGGAGCGGCTTAACTCTTTTCATTCTTTTATTAATTCTACCAAAGAGGAATTTGTAGATAATAACCCTGTTCATTTTTTAGATATATCATTTTCATCTTCTTCCACCACAATATACAGAAAACCAACAAATACTGGACAGTATATACATTTTGACCGTTATGAACCAAGGGTAAGGAAAACAGCTTGGGTTAGATCATTGATTTATAGAGCCTTCCGAATTTGTTCTGATGAATTATCTTTTAATACTGAATGTAAGAACATTTTAAAGTTTTTATCATGGAATGGATATCGTAAGTCTACTGCCCAACAATTGCTAAGAAAATGCCTGCCTAAATTTGGTCCTAAAAATAAAGAATCTGATGAGAAACTTGATAAAATTTGGATGAGACTCCCATACATTGGGAAAAGAGGAGAATTTATTGTTAAAAAATCTATATCTAAAATTCGTAAATTATTAATCAAACCCGTCAACTTTGTTTTCCAATGGCAGAACACTAAAATTAACATTTTTACAAACACTAAAGATCCGGGGCCGGTTTCTCGAAAGTCTACTTAAGTAATTTTACTTAAGTGCATTAAACTCCCTTAGCTAAGGGCCCTTAGCGAAACTCCCTAAGTGGGTTTCACAAACCATTTTTTTTCTCCCTTAGCCAAGGGAATTTTATATTGGTATAGGGGGCCCGTTGTGAAGAACTCTTTTGTGTTTGAAGGCAACTTTAGCGATATATTTTTTTCAGCGGGAATTCATAACAACAACAACACAGGCGCTTTTGACTTTAATTTTGGTAGTAAAGCCCAGTCAATACATTTTCTAAGCATAACTATTCAAACTCGCTTGTGGAGTGTAGACCATAAAGTCAAATACAGCAGGAATTCGACATATTTGTGTAAGGATTGCTTATTTCACAATTAATAAAGCAGTTTGCACTCGTAATCCTGATTCCTGTTCCTGAAGAAATGGCCAAATCCTAATAAAATCGAATGACTAACTGCTAGCACAATGTCAATCTTTTAACTTATGTAAAATATTTTCAGCTTTCTACCAAAATATTTCTTGACAAACCGTAAAACAAAGTGATAATAGCAAAACAAAAACAAAGTATGTCAGCTAGAGGGAGCAATCAATGTTTATCCATGTAAAGGCAGAGTTGGTAATAAATTTACAATGAAAATTGAAATCAAATGATAACAACTCTCGGGATCTATAAAAATCTTTCCAACGTCACAATTTTTTTGTTTTCTTTCGGTTTGAGTGGATGTCAGCAGAAAAATAAACTAAATAAATCAACGATATTTACCAACCAGCAGCTGTGGAAGAGTAAGGAAAAGACGGAAAAATTAAAAATATCGGTAATTAAGGGACAATTTTCAGGATGTCCAATATTTAAAGGGGCATGAGCTGCCAAAATGTTGATATTTTGACGTTAAAACAGAATGTTTAAATTATTGGCTATTTTTCTCAAGACAATAATTCAGAAGTTTTTAGTGCTTCTAGACTCGAAAATGTACGACAAAGTATTGTTTTGAACTAACTTTGGCTTATGATGAATGAATGGTCGTACCGGTTATTTAAATTTTGTTTACTTTTCAAACACGTTTTCGGTTCGTACAGGTCACATACTGTATGGATTTGCCTCATTCCAACGCCAATCATTTAGTTTTTCGAAAGCCTCTTACTGTCGTGACAATCAGAAATTATGAAAAAAGTGTGAATTTTGGCAGCTCGTGCCACTTTAAGATGATGTGGTATAAGTTAAGACTCAGACGAGTATTTCTGTAATCCTACTACAACAAGGTGCATATAAATGTGAAGGTGGCCAGGTTTATTGAGATAATAAATAGGAGGAAACCATGATGTCAACAAATCTGATTGATTCAAACCCATGCCACATTGACAGAAGTGATTTCGGTACTGAATACCAATAAATACAGATATAAAGAAGATTTTCCCTGGGTGCGCGTGTTTTAGTGTTCATAAATAAATACAGATAAGACACACACAAAAAGTAAGACTGACATAAATCCATCTTATTCATGATTAAGAAAAAAAAAACACATTTTCCGTATAAAATTAAATTATTTTATTGTAAGGGAAAATTTTAGATCATTTTTAATATGTCACAGAATCAAACATATATAAGTTAAAGTCGAAGCTAAAACTGAAGGAAATTGTATTTTGGTAAATAAATTAATTGTAAATACTGGTCATTCAAAGAAAATCTGAATTTTGACAGCTCATACCACTAATATTATAAAATGCCAAAGTAGAAATAAAAAATATATGACTGTATTGCCTGTGTGAAATAAAATTCAAATCACAGTAAAAACATTTTAACTGTTAATTTTTGTCGATCGTAATATTCACATACATTCCTATTCCTTAATCATTAAAATGTGGTTTGAATAAACACCTCCCACTTGCACTCTCTCCACATTGAAAATTTTAATGAAAACATCTCTCGGCAGTTCATTCCACCGTAAATTTATACCACCAACTATTGTTTTCATTTTGAGTGGCCCTTCCAAAAAGAAAAAAAAGCTAAAACAAGATTCAAATTTTGGTTAAAGGTCTGCGGGTTGATTTTCTTTGAAAAAAGTGTAATGAAAGAGTAAATCATTTAAGCCACATAAGTAAAGTCTTAGCACGCTTTTTTCCAACAATCAAGGATCATGACAAAAGAAAGAAGCAATCATAAAACAATAAGAATTTTGGCAGGTGAGATAAACACCCCACTCTGGGGACACAGCCTACAGATTCAAAGTGCTGTCACGATAAAGCTGTGGTATTCCTTGCTTGGAGCTCAAAAGGCTTATGATTGCTTTTATATCCTTATGAAGACTTTTTTTTCCTTTTTTTTTTTTTGTCTTTGCATGATGCCTTTAAAAAAAAAGTAAAAATAAGTCCATTTAACTACAATGTATTTAAATATAGCTAGAGTTTCTTTGTCCAAGTTTTACTGCTCATTCAGTGACTTCCATCCAATCCATTGTATTCAACTGTTATTCTATATCAAACAGGACCCATTCGTTCCATCTGAAACCAAAAAAAAATTACAATTAAATTAAAAGAAAGCTTGCTTTATACTTGAAACTTCACTCTAAATTTCTTCCACTTCACTTAATTGATCTAAATCCTGTTTAAGTATGGTCATTAAAGAGCCTCAAAATAGCATAAGCTGTCATAATGTGGATATTCCGTGAATAAAATAATTAGCTCATATATCCTATAAGGTTGTTCAGCATTTATAGATTGATCAATGTTTTACACCACACTCAACATTATTTCAATTATATGGAGGCATTGCCAGGAGGAAACCCCCCAACATTCGGAGAGTGCCTCACAACTCTTCCACATATGTCGATAAAGTAAAAAATCCAATCAGGCCTGAGTCGAACGGAGCATCCCTGTCTAATCCACGTAATAAACATTACAATATCAGCAGCATTGTGTTTTATATGGATCAGACCTACTCATAAAAGTTTGAGTGTCCTAGGAAAACAACTTACTCTATTCAGCAGTAAATAGCCATAGAATATTTGTTTTCTTTCAGAGTTTGCAATGTCCAGCTGTGTAGTCCATTATATTTTTAGGATTGACTGATCATCTTCTTTGCTAAAAATAAAATAAAAATCATAACAAGTGAAAAATCAAAGCTTTGAAACTGGAAGGTTCAGGATTTTTTTTTTTAATTTCATTATTTAAACACATTTTGTGATAATAAAAAAAACACAGTATGCATGATTTTAGAGGCCATAATCATGGCTGAAAAAACGCAGTCATATTTTCAAATTGGAAAATACTGAGACAAGAGGAACATGCTTTCTATTTGTCTTAACTGCCAATTCAATCTGTACCCCCAGTTAGGAGGGGTTGACTCAGTTTAATGTTTTTTTTCCTTTGATAGATGCTGTGAAAACCTCATAGAAACATCAGATGTTTCTTAAAGTAATCATCAAAATTGTTTGGCATACGCTAAAGAAAGTTCACTACACATTTTGTATTTCTGATGCAAGTTACAAAAACTAACGGTGCCCCCATTTTGGGGGAGTTGCAGTGAAGACGTGAAGTGCCGTCAGTCAGCGACAAATATTTAATTATACTTTGATCAACAGCCAAAAACATTTAGCTTATTCAGCAGGAACAAAATGTAGTTAACTTGACTTTGAATTGACCACTGCGTATTATTTTAATTTTTAATCAAGACATCAATCCAATGAACAAATATTTATGAAATTGTGTTACAACAACAACAACAGCATCGCTCGCCGGCGAGCAAATGTGTTGTGAAAACAACAGTTTAGAAATAAATTACTTACTTCTGTTGAACTGTCACTTGTTCATTTGTCGACATTGTCAGCATTCTTTCTCCAATAATTTGACTTATACGGCAATGAAATCAGAACCACAGATCTGAACTGGACAGACTCTGCATGTGTGGTAGCCATCTTGTTTAGCAGTAAAGTGAACTTGATTCTCACTTAAGTAACTTGCGACCACCCTTAAAGTTAAGGGTGTTTTCACCCTAAGTAATTTTTTGTGAAACCCACTTAGGGGAAAATAAAACCCACTAAGGGAAAAAAGCCTGCTTAAGGGACTTTTTTCCCCTAAGTGAACTTTCGAGAAACCGGCCCCTGACCCCTAAACATTACAAAAGCTCAGTTATCTATAAATTAACGTGCCCAGCATGTGGCGCAGACTACATTGGTAAAACTGACCGATGTCTTATTACAAGAATTAAAGAACATAGCAGTCCAAATAAAAACAGTGAAATTTTCCATCATGTTTCTAATTGTGAAGAATTTATTTTTTTGAAAAACTTACAATCATTACCAGACAAATTTAAATGACCTTAGTCCACCTACACTTTGTGACTTTTTTCTTATTAACACTGTAATTATCGATAAATCGTATCACTGGTCAGACATCCTGTTCAGAGAAGCTCTGAGTATTAGAAGAAATAGCCCTGTCTTAAACAATGGATTAAAAGCATCTAAAGAACTTGCCTTATTTCGATGAACTATGTCCTAATTCTTAAGTATAAGATTATCTGCACCTCTTTGTTAATATCCCCTAGTCATGCCAGTTAGATCCTGCTATTCCCCATATCTGTTTTCTTTATCTGTTTTGTCAATGTCACATATGTGCATTTGTAATAATGATAATACGTTTGTTAATCTGTAAGGTCATTCCTAATATTGTTATATCACTGCTTAATTTGTTTGTTTTTTACCTGTATATATACCAATGTTTTTGCTAATGTACCTCACTCCTGATGATGACTGAATAAAAGTCGAAACATTGAGTCAATATGAAGTTTTCGTTTTTCGGAATAACACTACTTGTGTACTAGGTTAAACTAATCAGTGGAACTACTGGATTTTGTACATTGTGGTATTTAATATAAGATTGCAAGAGCAGCTTCATACCAACATGTACAAAGTAGTATATGTTGTCTTAAATGCATTTTGATTTATCAGTTTGTTTTTGTTGTGCTTTGAGTCATACATGTAAAATAAATTGACAGATCAAGGTATAATGCTCCCACTAAGGAATTCTCTGGTTGATTGATTGATTGATGTTTTACGCTGCACTCAAGATTATTTCACTGATATGGCGGCGTTGCCAGGTTAAGTGAGGGAGGCAAACGGACTCTTTGCCTGAGAAAACCCACGACCTTCCGCTGGTAACTGGCAACCATCCCACATAGGTCGTTCGAGCGAAAACCCAGGCAGAACATTTTTTTGGGACTGAGTGGGATTCGAACCCGCGACCCATTGGTGGACAGCCTGACAGACCATCACTCTAACCGACTGAGCCACTGGGGACCCGGATTTGTCTGGAGAGATTCAATTGGTTAATATCTGATACATACCTGAGCCACAAGATGCTATTATGGGTTTATTGATGTCAATGTTAGCCTTTTCAAACAGGGCTTTTAGTTCTTCTGGGCTTTTGACAGTTTTGGAGGCTGGGTCCATGATGTCCATGAAAGGGAAGTTGATCGCTCCAGGAATATGACCCGGCTTGATACCTGCAACAAACCAATTTTTCCAACTTAATCCAACCCATAGCAACTTAAGATGTATATACAGAACAAAACAATATTATAGAATTAAAACTTTGATGGAATGCTGTCGAGGAACAATACCAAGTCAATCATATGTTTTATTTTTAGTCCTTATGGAACTTTCTAAGTTGAGATAACTAATAGTTTTGGAAAACGAATCAATGCCTCTAAAAAAACCTAGGGACCTCTTCATTTCAAATGTAAATAAATATTTGGGCATTAAATCAAAATAGAAAAATTTGAGTTCAGATTGATTGATTGATTGGGGCTCAACATCGCACTCAACAGCTAAGGTTATATGGCGACAAAGGTACATTGTACCAACCAACCGAGAGATCTTACCCACCCCATCCCACCTAAATTTTAACATTTAACATCTCCACAGATGGTATGAACGCCAGGAAGGCTAATGTATTTGGCATACTTAATTTTCGTGCATGCTACAGTACAGAGGTGACGGCTTGTCACAGAATATTCTAGCAATGGGACTTTCTTATTCAATGTAACGACTGCTGTGAAGTCCTGAACGTAGAGATGGTCATGTATGTAGGCGAAAATGGCTATGGCAAAAAACACACCGCCCCCAGCCCGAGGGTTTAAGTTGAGAAGATGAATATAGAGGAAGGTTATTGGAAAATATCTATTATTCTATTATGAAGTGTACTTTGGACTTTCCAACAAAACATTCAATTGTCATGAACTAGTCCGGGTTTCAGACTCCAAAATTACTATTTTGTTATCCAGACGGCCGTGTTTTCCAAAATACGACTGTCAATATAGAAAAAATAGTCATTTTGGAGTCAGAAACCCGGACTAGTCATGAACAAACACAATAGTGTTCCAAATATTGTGTATGCTATGAACAAAGTCTATTCTATTTTCGTCCTTTCTTGCTGAGTGAATGTTCACTACCGGACACATTAATCATGATGCAAGGCAGGTGCCATAGTTAAACCGATTTAGAGAGTTCATATTACAAAGTCCATATCCCTAGGTCACTTGTCAACACATCAAAGTTTCAATGACTAAATTTCTTTTAACCTAAATGATAAAATCTCATATAGAAAACGAGTGTGGATGATGAATGAAAAATGCTCTATAAAAATTCAACTTTGAACTGATTGCAATATCAAGTAATATAAATAAACTGAAGTATTGGGAGTTTCTAACCCAGACTTTTCCTGGAGAATTGCCATAGTGCATAGATGTGAAAACTAATCTTAGGGTAAACAACTTAGGGACTTCAATTAAAATTGCTAACAAATAACGGCATTCTTAATTCTGCATACTGATTGATCTAATCATCTACCTCATTATTATCAATCTGATATTTTACTGATTAACCCATCAAAGGTAAGGGTCAACCCACCAATGGTAAGGGTCAACCCATCAACTGTAAAGGTCAACCCATCAAAGGTAAGGGTCAAGCCATCAAAGGTAAGGGTCAACCCATCAGGGGTAAGGGTCAACCCATCAAAGGTAAAGGTCAACCCATCGAATGTAAGGGTCAACCCATCAAATGTAAGGGTCAACCCATCAGGGGTAAGGGTCAACCCATCAGGGGTAAAGGTCAACCCATCAAATGTAAGGGTCAACCCATCAAAGGTAAGGGTCAACCCATCAACTGTAAAGGTCAACCCACCAAAGGTAAGGGTCAACCCATCAAATGTAAGGGTCAACCCATCAAAGGTAAGGGTCAACCCATCAGGGGTAAGGGTCAACCCATCAGGGGTAAAGGTCAACCCATCAAAGGTAAGGGTCAACCCATCAAAGGTAAGCGTTAACCTATCAAAGGTATGGTCAACCCATCAGGGGTAAGGGTCAACCCACCAATGGTAAGGGTCAACCCATCAACTGTAAAGGTCAACCCATCAAAGGTAAGGGTCAACCCATCAAAGGTAAGGGTCAACCCATCAAAGGTAAGGGTCAACCCATCAAAGGTAAGGGTCAACCCATCAAAGCTAAGGGTTAACCTATCAAAGGTATGGTCAACCCATCAGGGGTAAGGGTCAACCCACCAATGGTAAGGGTCAACCCATCAACTGTAAAGGTCAACCCATCAAAGGTAAGGGTCAACCCATCAAAGGTAAGGGTCAACCCATCAAAGGTAAGGGTCAACCCATCAAAGGTAATGGTCAACCCATCAAAGGTAATGGTCAACCCATCAAAGGTAAGGGTCAACCCATCAAAGGTAAGGGCCAACCCATCAAAGGTAAGTGTCAACCCATCAGGGGTAAGGATCAACTCATCAAAGGTAAGGGTTAACCTATCAAAGGTATGGTCAACCCATCAAAGGTAAGGGTCAACCCATCAAAGGTAAGGGTTAACCTATCAAAGGTAAGGGTTAACCTATCAAAGGTAAAGGTTAACCTATCAAAGGTAAGGGTTAACCTATCAAAGGTAAGGGTTAACCTATCAAAGGTAAGGGTTAACCTATCAAAGGTAAGGGTTAACCTATCAAAGGTAAGGGTTAACCTATCAAAGGTAAGGGTTAACCTATCCTTTGAAAGGTAAGTGTCAACCCATCAAAGGTAAGTGTCAACCCATCAAAGGTAAGTGTCAACCCATCAAAGGTAAGTGTCAACCCATCAAAGGTAAGGGTTAACGGTATAAACCTATCAAAGGTATGGTCAACCCATCAGGGGTAAGGGTCAACCCATCAAAGGTAAGGGTCAACCCATCAGGGGTACGGTTATCTTAAAATTTGAATTAACTGATCCAATTTGCCTTGTTAAAAAAAAATTTCCAGAAAGAGGGTGTCCAAATTTCAATTTTGCTTAATGTTTTCCATGTAAAAAATCTTGACAAGACTCAATTTCAAACTCAAGGTACCCTAACAATTTTTTTTAGTATAGTGTGGCGTTAAATCATAGTACATTGATATAAATACTAAAAAAATATGAGTTATGGCCAATCAGTGAAACTGTTTACAAAAGTGGTTATGCAACACGATAAGAACATCAGAATCAAGAAAACAAGAGTCTTCAACAAAGAATGACATAATATGTTAAATGAAAGAATATAACATTTGAAACAAGTTTCCAGTATAACATTATCAAATGAAAGATATCAGTACAAATAAAAAAGGTTAACATTATATAACATTCATTCTATACATTTTTTCCATATTGTTATGTTTTTCGACAAAAAATGCTTCTTTAATTTTGTATTGCCTCCAATGTTTCTGAAAATAACTATTTTGTGCCATCTCAGTTAATAGGTTTTGTACGTTTGAACTTGAGCTAAACCAGATTTGATTATATAACCAGTTTGAATGGGTGAGGGATTAACAGAAGGGTAAACGTCCCTTTCAACCTTATTTCAGTCTTATCTTGTCTTAACCAGTTTGATCAGCCTTCCTTTTATGTTCGTTTATTCTATGAGTCTGCCTGTTTCACCAATATGATTTTCTCTAGTAAAATTTTACCGAGCTTACGATTATATTACATATACCATCATCATGGTATATGTAATATATAAGTTATAAATATATAATAACCATAAGTTTTTAAATTTCTATTTCTCCCTCTACGTCCTGATATTTTTTAGATAATCAACATGTGAACTTATGGCCCAAGTAACGCTATGACCTCACGAAAGGACTGACGTCACAAATGAATTACGTCATCAGTCATTATGACGTTAAGATCAAGCGTCCAGCAGCAGCAACTCTATGTTCAAGTGACTGGGATGACGTCACAATGCCTTATCGAGTCTTTCTTTGGACAGCCATTCTTAAAAATAGAGTGACGTCACCAAATATTTTTTAGTACAGACATATTTGTTGATAAAACCCTGTATTTTTGCGTAGTGTGAGAAAAAGATTATCAAACTCAAGCCAGTGTCTTACAATAATAATATCACTTTCGATAACCTCTATTTACTGTATATAAAAAAAAAGATGCAAAGTAAAATCGAGTTCTCAAGGAATCACCTGGTCTGGGTTCAGGAGAAGTGCCGTTAAATCTTCCTTCAGGCCGTGCATCAACTAACTGAGATTGCTTTGAAGTGATGTTAGCTTCTACATCTTTAAAGCTGTTTACACGCTTGGCGTTAAATGAGGCCTTGTAATTTGCTGAAGGAAATTTAGGAATTTCCTTGGTCACTTGAAAACCTTCTGCAATCCATTTCGGCAGACCTCCATTCAAGATAGATACCGACTGGTGACCAAAGACCTTAAAAGTCCACCACGCTCTTTGGGCAGAAAAAAGGCCAAACCTATCATTATTATCATAACAAATGACATGGGTGTCGTTATCAATGCCCAAACTCCCAACATACTTTTCGAATTGTTGGGCAGGTGGAAGCATGTGATCAAACTTTGAGTTTTTATCACAGCATTCATCCAAATCGAAAAAAAGAGAGTTTGGGATATGTTTCTCCAGATATTCTTCGTGGGCTTTCCTGCCTGAGGAAGGCAAATGCCAGGACGAATCAAGGATACGCACGCCCTTCGCCCCGGCGGCAATTTGTTCTGACAGCCATTTAACTGATACCAATGTTGAAACTCTACTCATGGTGCAACTGATTTTCTGTATAAATCAAAATAAATCAATTTAAATAAGCTGAAATTATAGCTCGTGCACCCTGTAACGCTTTGAACTTCACCCTTAACAGAACGTGCTGTCTGCTTGTTTGACGAAAAAATGTCAGTTGCATAAAAAACATGGATGGTAAAATAACTCGGCAATGACTAAAAAAATGGCTATTTTAAAGCAGTCTGTGTCAAAAGTGGTCCTAATTTAAAAATTACAACCATTTTAAGAATTTTGTCAATATGACAAATGTACATTTCCTTTTTATCTTCAGATAATGGGCTTTTAAATTTATCAAAATATCTCTTTTATACCAGTTATACTTTTATGTTCTTGTCAGATCGACTTCTGCAAGGGTAGATAAGTGACAGACAGACATTTATTTTTCTTGTTTTATTATGTAAGTTTGCAATCATGGCAAAACAGCCAAATAAAGGAGATGAGAACTTCAAAGATCGGATAAAGAATCTTTTTGGTATAAGTCGACCTGCTCCATCTAAAGCCATTCACACTAAAACACAAGCCAAGGACTTTGTACTAACAGCAGAAGTGTTAAAGGTATTTATTGTGTGTCCAAATGTCGTTACCTTATATCTTAACATGTGATCAAATCATGGATGATATTGATAATATCATTATGCAAAATGAATTTTTGTTTTAGTTTTTCCTTTCACTTTAGTTTGAGTTATTACCAGAAATTGAGTTTTTTTCTTCTTTTTTGCTTTTTGGACATAATCCTGAGAATTCAATTGATTGATTGATGTTTTACCCTTGCACTGGCATTTGGCAGCACCACTAGTATAATTTAATATTATATAGGCAAAGCCTAGATGCAATCTTGATGAATGCGTTATGCTATAGCCTTGTTCTGCATGGATATGTCTAGTTCAATTTACCGAACTTATGGTGATATGGGAACTGCCCAAAACGTCCCCAGTCCAAAACGTCCCCACCCAAAACGTCCCCAAGTAAACCCAGAACGTCCCCATATAATGCCCAGAACGTCCCCACAAAATGCCCAAAACGTCCCCAGTTAAGATTTTAGTCTAATAACAAATCACATTGTCACATACATACAAAAACTGAAAAATAATTCACAAAACAATTTGCAAGAATGATTTTTATTTTATTACAAAAGTTTACAGAAATGTATGACAAATTAACAATAAAACTATATTTACTGAACAAGTTTAGCAATCGATCTTAATAGATCCGATACACTCTGTCTCTGACTCTATCTCTCTGTCTTGGTATTTCTTCCATAGAGTACTGATGTCTTTCTCTCTGGGATTTTTTTTGGATCCGTCTCAACTTCCTTTCAGATACAAGTTTGATCTGAATATTGACATATTGTGACTCTTTATATAGTAATTCTAAAAGCACATAAAATTGTAAATTTCCCCGGACAGCTTTCTGGTTTAACCGTCGGAGAATGTATAATGGATTTCTGTAACGTTATGGTCTTGTGAGGTACCTTCACTGTGTAGGAAAATCCAGTGCTTTCTATAAGCTTGTTCTTCTGTTTCTGAGATCCACTCTCGATTATTTGGTAAGTGACGACACGACATTTTATATGTAGAATAATACAAACCCTTCAAGATAAAAAAATAAGAGTACCGGTAAATAAAACATTAAATTGGGAATATACACGTATCCATAACAAATTTGAAATTTTATAGTGAAAAACAACGATGTAATTAATAAATGCATGTTTTTTTACTTCTTTATTGACCCATATTATGAAATAAAAACATCTAAAAATTTACCGGTTTTAGAACACATATCAAATTAAACACACAAAGAGTCAGAGTGGCTAGTATGCATAATGGGAGAGTGGCTCTTCAAGTAAGCTTTACCGAGTGGCTTGTTTTCTAATCGGATTACAAGATGATGTCAAGCTACTGATAATAGTGGGGACGTTTTGGGTTTAATAGTGGGGACGTAATGGGTTTAATAGTGGGGACGTTTTGGGTTTAATAGTGGGGACGTAATGGGTTTAATAGTGGGGACGTTCTGGGTTTACTTGGGGACGTTTTGGGTGGGGACGTTTTGGACTGGGGATGTTTTGGGTGGTATTCGGTAATATTACATATACCAGCGTTTGGTATGCGAATTTGAAATACAAGGTGGAAATGATGCTTAAATTACAAGCCATGAAAATATTATTGTAACTCCTCGATATGGGTGATTCCTGCCTCAGACTTCTGTAAAACTCATAAAAGATTATTCTTGTCCGCTTTTATTACATGTAGCTATGCCAAAGGGCGTACACCTGGTCTTAAACAACAACAAACTGTCATTTCTTGGAGACTTTGCCACCATTTTGCGTGACGTTCGAACTGGGTCAAACGGTGCATGCCAAATAAATAAAATAAATAAAAATAAATAAAAGAGGACAAGAATAATCTTTTATGGGTTCTAAAGAAGTCTGGGGTAGGAATTGTCCATACAGAGCAGTTACAATATTATTTTCATGGTTTGTAATTTCCGACAAAAGTGCGTCGGACTTTACCGACCAGCATTTCAAAATTCGTAGACTGAACGTTGGTATATGCAATATCACCATAAGTTCGGTAAATTGAACTAGGATATGTCTTCCTGACCGGCAAGTAAGTAACACAGGAAAGAGACACAAGAGCGCAGCTAGAATATGTAAGGATTGACTTCAATGATGAAACCTGTTAAAAATATAAATGAACATAGGGGTGATAGGCTATACTTCATCACAAAGTCGGCAACAAATTAACATCACAATCATTGAAGAAAGCTGTTTCTTGGGATGACGTCATCCAGGCTTCTCATGAGCAGCCAGCAGCCGGCTAAAATACCTGTCTACTCTTTCAAGTCAGCTGGCAACTTGATCACACGAAGAAAAAAAAATTAAATGTAACTAAATTAAATCAATCCTATAAAGTAAAAAGAAGAATTTTTTTAAAAATTCCTCCATAAGAAATTTATCTTGAGCATGACCGTCTTTGTCGTTATTGTTATAAGTTATAATAATAACTGCCAATTTGATTCTGGTGTATGGTTTGTTTGCTCAATTCATGTTTAATCACTAATATAAAATAAAAAACCAGTTAAGCCCAAGATGAGATTGTTTATCCGAAATAGAAACATTTGAAAAATTATAGTGAAACAGCATAATCTTGAAAACACCTTGAAATTTTGTTAAACTCAAGTTTTTTTGTTGTTGTTGTAGGAAATCAGTCCAGAAAGCCCAGCAAATAACCGCATCAAGACTATCAAAGGATTATGTGATGTGTTATTGAAAAAGAAACTGCAAGAGGTAGCTATATCAGTCTTTGACTTTTCAAACGCATGCTTAATACTGCTGAAGGCATATTTCATATATAGTATAACATTTTCTTGCAATTTATTTTCTGCTAACCTTGCTCTGGGCAAACATTTTTTAAATTTTAAATGTGACATATATGTACATGTATTGTCTATGTGGACCTTGGTGGAGGAATCTATGACATAGCTAGTAGAAAAAGTGTCTTATGAATTAATTTGTAGTGACTGTAAAACTAACACGAATCAATCAAACGAATCCATGACATAGCCAGTAGGAAAAGTTTCCTCTGAATTAATTTGTAGTGACTGTAAAACTAACACGAATCAATCAAATGAATCCATGACATAGCTTGTAGGAAAAGTTTCTTATGAATTAATTTGTAGTGACTGTAAAACTAACAAGAATCAATCAAACGAATCCATGACATAGCCAGTAGGAAAAGTGTCTTATGAATTAATTTGTAGTGACTGTAAAACTAACACGAATCAATCATTCGAATCCATGACATAGCTAGTAGGAAAAGTGTCTTATGAATTAATTTGTAGTGACTGTAAAACTAACACGAATCAATCAAACGAATCCATGACATAGCTAGTAGGAAAAGTGTCTTATGAATTAATTTGTAGTGACTGTGAAACTAACACGAATCAATCAATCTTGTGGCTTATTTTGTCTAACAGAATGCCGTGGAAGCATTATGGTTGAGTGTGAAGGATCTAGTCCAGCAGAAGGTTGCAACAGAGAACAGATACATAGCCTTGTCATTTCTATGCTGTTTGATTCAGGGACAGGTAGGATTAAATTTCTTAGATATGCTCTTTGTATACAGAGGTGGAAATTAATTGTTTTCTCAGTAGGAAAAATGACAAGCAGCTTCTAAAAAATTACCTGGCAATCTCAATTTACACTGGTCAATGTACTTCATCACTTAATGTCTTAACGAGGATGGATAAACTAAGCAAATTCACCATTCATGACACACTTTCAGTCTGGGAGTGTAAAACTGTGACAGCAACAATGACCATACTGGTCATCTCCAAGGCTCTTAGACAATATTTAAGAGGTTAGTTATAATTGAGAAGAGTCAGATGGCCAATCGACACTACCAAAGTATGAATTAACTATATTGACCACCCCCCCCCCCCCCCAAATAATAAATAAATAAAATGAAATTAGAATTATGAAAGATTTACTACGAACTTGCTAAGATTAAATTCCAGTTTCTCAAACACTCTGACAGCCGTGTACAGTATTAAATCATGTTCTAATTCAATACTCTTCTTACAGTTTGGACATTTAGGTATAATGAGGGCACAGTTTTTCCATGTCATTAAGGACTTGACTCTTCCTGAGGATTTGAATTACAGGTAAACTATTATCATTAGTGCTGAAACGAATACTCGAATATTCGCGAACGAATACTAAATCGGTAATATTCGAATACTGATTTACTATTCGAATATTCGTCAACTCATTTGGATGCTTAAACATTTTCAACAAACAATAATCCGAATCTCACGCAATTCAATTTTACTCACTAGTATTTTAGGAATAATGAAATTTCAGTGTAGCTCTTTAATATTCCATGTAAAGATCTTGGTTTTTTCAATTCCTTTTCGCCGCGCTAACTTAATTTTATCGACCGCCATGTTTGACATCGATGAGGATGAAATTCGGAAGTTTTGACTGCTTCATTTTCGAGATCTGTACGCCTTCAATGGATATCACCAGCTTAAAATAGTTAAAAGAACTAATTCCGTATTGAAATATTTGGGAGAGATGCGTATATTGCGTTGATCAACTGGGAATTTATCGGCAAATTTGAGACACGGTCTGTCAAACCGGACATGTGTTTAGAGTTCAGGGGGACGTAACTCTTATCTGACCTAGATACAGCGAATATTATCCAATCAGTAGCCTGCATTCCATTTTCTTTCGTTCTGCAAAGTGATCTCTCACAGTCAGAGCTCACGCATAGAATGTTATCAAAGGTTTTAAATGTTTTAAACCCAAAGTTATGAATTTTCGAGTTTTCTAATAAATTTGTGGATGGTTGGATTTGCAGTGTGAAACAAATTTGTCAATAATGCGTGACAATTATTTTATTTCAACTTATTTTTTCGACCGGTAACTGAGGTAGGTGCAAGCCATGGTAGGCGGCTTCGATCGGATCTCACGTCGTTTAGCTGTCAGGACTATTTATAAATATTAGCGAATACTCGAATACTATTCGAATAGCAGAACCGAATATTCGAATACCAAAATCAACCATTCGTTTCAGCACTAATTATCATACATTCCCTGTTTGATTGATCAATGTTATACGCTGCACTCAAGATTATTTCACTTTATATATGGCACCATTGCATGATTAAACCGTTTAGAGGGCTCTTTTCCTGTTAGAAACTCTCTCTTATTTATTTATATTAAGGGAAATATTCTTGTGTGTGCTGAAAAAGCCAATCAATAAATGATACTTAATCAAAAGTACATGTAAATTTAAAATACATATAATTTTTGAAAGTTTGGTAAGTTAAAAAAAAAAATGTTCAACAGATTACGACATGTTTTCATCTGGCTTTAAATGTATTCTTTAGATTGAGACTGTTTGACATCCTGACTACTAATGGAAAAGACTTGCAGTATTTTGAAGAAGAAGTTGGTATGTTATAAATATGGCTAAACTGTTTTGCTTGTTTTATATTTTCACTCTAACTCGGTCCCTATTTGTGGTATTTGAGAGCTGTGAACTTCCCTTCAAAACAGACCATTTTCGCACATTTATTTATAAATATGGCTAAACTATTTTGCTTGTTTTATATTTCCACTCTAATTCAGTCCCTATTTGTGTTATTTGAAAGCTGTCAACTTACGTCTAAAACTGACCATTTTCGCACATTTATTTATCTAAAGAAAACCTATCTAACTGCACAGTGTAATTTTATGTACTTTATCTGAGAAATACAGACTGATGATTAGGTAAGAGGGACTCGAAAAGCCTGCAGATAAATTTTAGAATGTAAAACACAGATAAAAAGGCCTGAAATGAGGCCTATCCAGCACTTAAATTAACCAACACTTATCGTTGTTGTTGTAATCGGGCTTCGATTCTTCGTTTGTTTTCCATCACCATTTATACATTCTAAATCTAACTGGACATGTTGTATGCGTCCTTTGTTTAATTTTAGTGGTTTTAGTTGTAGTAAAGCTCATGTAAATTGATTTTCTTAACAAATGTCAAACAGGCTATGATGGCAAGTGAGCCTTTAATATATCAATAAATAAAACAGAGTTCACTTTTCAATAAAGCATTTCATGACAAAAGAAACAAATGTGAAAAGTTGTCACTTTGTGTCGTGTATTTCCAGGTCCATTCCTGATACAGCTGATGCCTGAAGTAATGAGAGCTGGTCATGTTAGAGAGTTTCTCAAACTCTTAGTCAACGTTATCAAATTCAATGCTGCCTATTTGGATGAAGAAGTGGTAGCCGAACTTGTACAGTAAGTTTCAAAAATATTCTAAAGGGCCTTAGCTGCTTAGTCATTAGGCCGTTAGTCACTCAGTCTAACATAAGTTTTCTATCGAGCATTGCAAAGACAAAATTTCTATCAAGCAGTGCAAAGACTTCTTGATGAAAAGAATTTCTCATCAAGTTTTTCATTTCATCACCCTATGTGGAAAAGTTGCTAGGTACGATACTCGTCAAAGGTTTTTGGTTTCCCCTAGACAAAGAGCCCAGTTTTTCCCCCCAACAAAATCTGGCAGCGAAGTCATATAAGTGAAAGAACGTTATGTGGAGCATGAAACACCAATCAACCAGCCAAAAATATTCATATGGGACATGCATTTAGTCTTTATGATAAGTATGTGAAAGTTTAACGTTGTCTTCAAATTTTAAGTTTCTTATTTTTTTATTGTAAAACAGGAATACTTGTATGATTGTTAGTCATACCAGAGTAGAAGAGGACATTAAGGTGAGATTGATGTACACTTCTTTTTAGCCTATAGTTACAGGGTTAGAATTTCGAAGCGAGTCTACTCGCGCAAAGACTCGCCTGAAATCCCCATAGCGAGAGTCAGCTTAGACTCGCGCAATTAACATACCTGATCAATTTTTTTTTGATTAAAAACTTTTATTTTTTGACAAACTTATTGTCTATTTAACTTTGATCGTTGTTGACATCTTCCTGAAGGACATTTAGCGACTGCCGTAAACCGTAGTCACTATGTATTAAATATAGATAAGCCACAAGCGTTGATTGGTCAGCAGGAAATCTGTGGGCCTATCAGAGCAGTCTTTACAAGGATACATTATCAAACTCCGCGCAATACGGCGATGCACGATCTCTGCCATCAAGATTGACATCATTAATAAAATCTTAAACACCTTTTCCAAATTAGCGGCATTGAAATACTTTTTAGATGAATGCTAACGATTAATAAATAGCTCTCGATAATTTGTTATAGTTGAAAGTGAGCGAAATATTTGAGTGGGCAATCATTAATAAGTCAGCAGAAGTAGAGTAAATTCTTGAAATGCGATTGTTTATCTCATCGTCGAGACCACTGGCCATGGCTTCGCGGGGGAAAACCGATATCAAAAAAGGCTCTATCGCTTTGGGAAGACGATTTAAAATCCAAGTTTGAATTTATCTACGATGACAGCGGGGAGAAAATTGTCCTGGCAAAGTGTGTCGTGTGTAGAAAACACGTTGACAAGATACCAAGGTAAACTTATCAACGATGTATTGTAACTGCATACGGCGTGGAGGGCACTGTACAACCAATTTACGAAGACATTAAATTCAGAAGTGTTCAAGACGCCACAGAAAAACAGTTTCATGAAAAACATTTTAAAAGTTTGCTTTTCGGGACAGAGTATTTCATTGTGATTGTGTGGAGCCTTTTTTGTCATACTATATTACTATTTTATTTCAGTTTTGAACTGTTTAATTTTACAGATAAAAAGTTTCCTCTGGTTATCGTTGTAATGTTCATGTTTATCTTTGATAAAACCAGAATACTAAAGAATAAACTGAATTCTGGTTGTTTTAAGCTGGTCTTTCAGTCCAATTTGACTCTTTAGACTCTCGTGACTTCCTGTGATGGGAGTCTATCTGGACTCTCGCAAAACCCAGCAAAATTCTAACCCTGAGTTAACTCCCAATGGATAAACTGCAAATTCCCACATGGTTACAAGGATGCCATCTCAAAATTTAAACACTAATATGGCCAGTACAAGAAATCTGTCGAACATAATCTAAACAAGGAGAGTTTTGTTTTTAATAGTTTTAATTTTGTTTAATACGGCTTTTTAAATTTTTTTTTAATGAAAATAAGATGGGTTTTCTCCCATGTGTAAGGATACCCAACTTGAGCATGTTATGGTGAAGCTGTTAGATTTTATATTTTTATTTATGTAAGGAGGGGGTTTGGAAGTATTTGTATTATGGAGATTATAGGGGTTCTAAAATCCATATTCAAACCTTATAGCAATGACCCAGTAAAGTTTATATTATTAATCAGATATTGGTATATATATAGCTTTTGCTACTCTGTTTCAAAAGATTAATGATTTTTTTGTCTTTTTTCCATTTGTTTTGTTCAGTTTTCTTTGGATGTTCTTGATACTGTGGTATGCTACAGTTATCTCCCCTCGTCCAGCCTCTACCATTTTATTGCCTCATTGTGTCGTGTTGTTAATATGCAGAGGTTCTGTGAAATCAGCTGGGGGGTAAGCATTAAAATTCTTTTTTCATTTAGTTGAGGGGCTTCGGTTATAGTGTTAGTCCCTCACTCTGACACAGGCCTTCCATCGATGCGGGGGCCTCCATGGCTCAGTAGGTAGAGTGTTGGACGCTCAATCCGAACAGCCTTCCAACAAAGGATCGCGGGTTCGAATCCCACTCAGTCCAAAAAAATTGAGAAATTTTCTGACTGGGTTTTCAATCGAACATCCTATGTGGGATGGTTGCCAGTTACCACCGTAAGGTGGTGTGTTTGCTCTGGGCATTGAGCCAGGCTTCCTCCCACAATAAAACTGGCAACATCGCCATATAAGTTCAATAATCATGAGCGCGGTGTAAAACACCAAACAATCAATCAATCCATCGATGCGATGCAAGATCAAATCCCACTGAGAGCAAATAAAAATTTAAAAATTTGAGTTGATTTTTCCCTTAATCACTGTATGTGGAATTTACTGTTTGCTGATTTTCGGGGTTTCCTCCCACGTTAGACCTGGCAGAGCTTGAGTGCGTGTAATAAATCAACATTTAATCCTAATATTGTACACTGTATTGTAGCTAATGAGGAAACAGTTGGGAACTCATCTGGGACATAGCAGTATCTACACAATGTGCTGTATGTTACAAGACAGGTATGCTCTTTACCAGTTGGTTTCTATTCCTGTTTAGATTTATGCCAGGGGCCTCAGTCAGTTAGAGTAATTGTCCCTCAGTCTGACACATAAAATCTGTTTCTGTATACCTTAAAGTGGCATGAGCTGCCAAAATTCACATAATTTCTGATAGTCAGGACAGTAAATGACATTGAGGGCCATCTAAATACTAAATGATTGGCGCTGGAATGAGGGAAATCCATAAAGTCTACGGCCTATACAAATCGAAATAACCGGGACGACCATTCATTCATTCTAAAACAATACATTATGGTTCATTCTCGAGACTAGAAGCACTAAAAAGCGTCTGAATTATAAGTCTTGAGAAAAATAGCAAATAACTTCAACATTCAGTTTTAACGTCAAAATATCAACATTTTGGCAGCTCATGCCACTTTAAATGACTTAAATTGGAAAAATCATTGATCAGTACTTATGAAGTGTCCGTTCTAGTTTATGCATGGCTTCAGTAAAATAAAATAAAGTTTTATAGAACACCTTATGTTTTATAATTATTGATGGATTAACTTTTTTAAAGATATTGTCTTTTACAGGAGACATCCAATTGATTGTAAGTTAGTACGTGGAGCTGTGTTCTTTGTTGGTATGGCTCTATGGGGATCAAAGAGAGTTACCTCCCTTAAGCACACCCCATCGTCTGTGCTACCTTCATTTAAACAGGTGAGTAGGAATCCTTATCATTTTTTCCATGGAACATTTAATGTTCAAATTATTTGAACAAGGTTATTAGTGAAATAAATGCGGTAAAAAACAACAATGGATAAATTGTTCAGTTTTCCTGTTGCAGGCCAAAGACATTTTAGGCTAACAATTGATTCTGATAGCCTCTTGTTACTGCTGTTCTGAAAATATGTAAACGAAAATCTGTTACCCATCATGAAGGGTCTGTACTGTATATAGTATGAAGTGTATGTGTATGTATACTACCGTCTGTATCTGTTGGTTCCCAGCATTCTCATCAATGGAACATATTTAATGTTTCCCACTGTCAGTTACATTATCTTCCTTGCTGTAGCACCAGCCCCGATAGCTCAGTTGGTAGACCCTCCGCTTCAGGTCTGGGAGATCCCAGACCAAAGACTTTAACAGTGAGAGCTACTGCTTTGCTTGGCGCTCAGCAATAGGAGTTAGAGCAGCGATTGGTTGGCCCGTTGTCAGTATAATGTGACTGGGTGAGGGGGCTTGCTGGGGTCTTCGGCAAGTCATCTGGGTGAGGCAGCACCAAATAAAAGAGCAGTGGAAATCTGCCCTGCCACAAGGAGACGTCTTCATATGACTGAAACCCAAATCACTCAGTTCTTGCTGTACAGTGATGTTTTCCCAGTGATCTGACAAAATATCAGGTAGAATGTGCATTGTTGTCATTATGTCTTTTCAGGCTTTACCGTGCAGTAACAATATGGTGGCGTATGAAATCACATTATCTATTCAGAGACTTGTGAAGAAATATGGCAAAGATCTTCAAATAGCTGCCTGGGATATAATAATGGACATTGTTGAGTCCTTGCTCAAACACGTAGATGTAAGTTAAAAATTAACGTTGTGAATCCCATAGGACATACTTTGCTCACTAAATAGGGCCTGGGAGTCGGTTGACAGATGATGTCTTTTGGTGACGTTTTCCGTTCGATTGATGTTTTTTCAAAACTGAGCGTCACATTCGAACAATAAAGGCTCTCCACATGCACAATGACAGCGCTGGTGACAGGAAATTATTATTTGTGGAATTCGAACGATACTCCCACCCCCTATACCAGATTCTGGCCAACATTAATCCCATGTCTCCATATTTTTAAGAAATCTTATCAGAAGCCATAATATCTCAAGACAATTTTATGATATATTATAATTTTACAAACAACATTGTAAAACATTTTTTACTTAAACCTTTTGTTAAATATCTCTTTACAGTTTGTTTTCGTGTGATGGCTGTCATGAAACCAACTCAAAGATCAGCCTCTCCCCCCTTCCCCCAACAAACATACAATTAACTTGCGTCAATGATATCGTTTTACTCTGGGTTAACCCTGATCCCAATCTAGATGCTTGATATTTCACCTGTTTTACTCTAGGTTAACCCTGATCCCAATCTAGATGCTTGATATTTCATCTGTTTTACTCCAGGTTAACCCTGATCCCAATCTAGATGCTTGATATTTCACCTGTTTTACTCCAGGTTAACCCTGATCCCAATCTAGATGCTTGATATTTCATGTTTTACTCCAGGTTAACCCTGATCCCAATCTAGATACTTGATATTTCACCTGTTTTTCTCTAGGTTAAACCTGATCCCAATCTAGATGCTTGATATTTCATCTGTTTTTCGCCAGGTTAACCCTGATCCCAACCTAGATACTTGATATTTCATCTGTTTTACGCCAGGTTAACCCTGATCCCAATCTAGATACTTGATATTTCATCTGTTTTACGCCAGGTTAACCCTGATCCCAATCTAGATACTTGATATTTCATCTGTTTTACTCCAGGTTAACCCTGATCCCAATCTAGATGCTTGATATTTCATCTGTTTTACTCCAGGTTAACCCTGATCCCAATCTAGATGCTTGATATTTCATCTGTTTTACGCCAGGTTAACCCTGATCCCAACCTATATACTTGATATTTCATCTGTTTTACTCCAGGTTAACCCTGATCCCAATCTAGATGCTTGATATTTCATCTGTTTTACTCCAGGTTAACCCTGATCCCAATCTAGATGCTTGATATTTCATGTTTTACTCCAGGTTAACCCTGATCCCAATCTAGATGCTTGATATTTCATCTGTTTTACTCCAGGTTAACCCTGATCCTAATCTAGATACTTGATATTTGATCTGTTTTACTCCAGGTTAACCCTGATCCCAATCTAGATACTTGATATTTGATCTGTTTTACTCCAGGTTAACCCTGATCCCAATCTAGATGCTTGATATTTCATCTGTTTTTCTCCAGGTTAACCCTGATCCTAATCTAGATACTTGATATTTGATCTGTTTTACTCCAGGTTAACCCTGATCCCAATCTAGATGCTTGATATTTCACCTGTTTTACTCCAGGTTAACCCTGATCCCAATCTAGATGCTTGATATTTCATGTTTTACTCCAGGTTAACCCTGATCCCAATCTAGATACTTGATATTTCACCTGTTTTTTCTCTAGGTTAAACCTGATCCCAATCTAGATGCTTGATATTTCACCTGTTTTTCTCTAGGTTAACCCTGATCCTAATCTAGATGCTTGATATTTCGTCTGTTTTTCTCCAGGTTAACCCTGATCCCAATCTAGATGCTTGATATTTCGTCTGTTTTACTCTAGGTTAACCCTGATCCCAATCTAGATGCTTGATATTTCACCTGTTTTTCTCTAGGTAAACCCTGATCCTAATCTAGATGATTGATATTTCATCTGTTTTACTCCAGGTTAACCCTGATCCCAATCTAGATGATTGATATTTCATCTGTTTTTCGCCAGGTTAACCCTGATCCCAACCTAGATACTTGATATTTCATCTGTTTTACTCCAGGTTAACCCTGATCCCAATCTAGATGATTGATATTTCATCTGTTTTACTCTAGGTTAACCCTGATCCCAATCTAGATACTTGATATTTCATCTGTTTTACTCCAGGTTAACCCTGATCCCAATCTAGATGCTTGATATTTCACCTGTTTTACTCTAGGTTAACCCTGATCCCAATCTAGATGCTTGATATTTCATCTGTTTTACTCCAGGTTAACCCTGATCCCAATCTAGATACTTGATATTTCATCTGTTTTACTCCAGGTTAACCCTGATCCCAATCTAGATGCTTGATATTTCACCTGTTTTACTCTAGGTTAACCCTGATCCCTATCTAGATGCTTGATATTTCACCTGTTTTACTCCAGGTTAACCCTGATCCCAATCTAGATGCTTGATATTTCACCTGTTTTACTCTAGGTTAACCCTGATCCCAATCTAGATACTTGATATTTCATCTGTTTTACTCCAGGTTAACCCTGATCCCAATCTAGATACTTGATATTTCATCTGTTTTACTCCAGGTTAACCCTGATCCCAATCTAGATGCTTTATATTTCGTCTGTTTTACTCTAGGTTAACCCTGATCCCAATCTAGATGCTTGATATTTCGTCTGTTTTACTCTAGGTTAACCCTGATCCCAATCTAGATGCTTGATATTTCACCTGTTTTACTCTAGGTTAACCCTGATCCCAATCTAGATACTTGATATTTCACCTGTTTTACTCCAGGTTAACCCTGATCCCAATCTAGATGCTTGATATTTCATCTGTTTTACTCTAGGTTAACCCTGATCCCAATCTAGATGCTTGATATTTCATCTGTTTTCTCTCCAGGTTAACCCTGATCCCAATCTAGATGCTCAAATCCAAACAGAACTTCATGATATCCTGACTGAGATGGAGAAACTGAATGAACACGGACAATTCATGGGATCTGTGTTACGTTTCTTCCACATTGTCGAAATGTGTGCCACAAAGAGACCTGTAAGTTTAAACCCGTGTCCTACCTGTCTTTGTTATTATTACTGTTATATTTCATATTTCCGACTGTTAGTTAAATTTCACTTTCAAATTTCCATTTAAAGCATTGTTAGCCAAAATTTAACTTGCACTAACTACTCAATGAATCCTATAGCCCCCCCCCCCCCCCCCCCCCAAAAAAAAATAAATAAAATAATTTGTCTGGTCAAGAAGTTGGTAAATCTTAAATGGTATATTTCATTTTAACATCATCAAATATATATATATATATATATATTTCTATTTATTTGGTAATTGAGTTCACAACGTTGTGTGTATAATTTGTTACATTTATTCCCTTTTCTGACGCTATCTGGCATCATATACATGAAAACAATTTATGAAGAAGAAACATACTTATGTAGCTTTTGTTTGTCTTTGTATCTGTTTGCAGGAGAACTCTGTGATAATGTTAGTATCTTACCATGCCCAAGATGTTCATCCAGGCAAAGACAACTGGATACAAAATCTCTATAATATCTTAGACAAATATTTCAAGTAAGTCTAAGTTAAATACCACAAATTTGACTCAATTTAAACTATTTTCTAAACTGTTTGACTTCTGACTTCAATCTGCATCAAATCAGCATATTTTCTTCACCAATGTGTCCACCTGTGTAATCTTCATTTCATTGGGCTGGCTGCCAGGAACCAAGTATGCTCCTATAACCAGCTGATGCCCTAATAGCTTATAAAATATCAAGCAATGATTGATTGATTGATTGATATTTTACGCCGCACTCAACATTATTTCACTTATACGACAGCGTTGCCAGGTTTAGAGATGGAGGAAACCAGGTTCATTGCCTGGAAGAAATCCTTGACCTTCGCCGAGTACCTGGCAACTCTTCCACATACGGCGACCGAGTGAAAATCCACTCCAATTTTTATTTTGGTCAGAGTGTGATTCTAACCTGCGCCGCATCGACGGAAGGCCTGTGTGGGACTGAGGGACGATCACTCTAACCCACTAGACCACTGAGGCCCCCCGCATCTATGGGAGGTCTGTGTGGGACTAAGGGACAATCACTCTAACCCACTGGACCACGGAGGCCCCATCAAGCAATGAAGCATGTCTTAAAGATGTCAGTGACTCAGTGTGTTAATGAACCTCGGATCCTCATTAATTATTTCCTTTCAATCCTTATTTGTACATATTTGGTTAAGCTTTATTTTATCTTTGTGGCCAGATGATGTATCAGTAACCATAAAAGTGTTGATGTTTATTTTCAGACATGAGATCCGCACCAGTATTAGAAAGAAAGCTTTAGATGTTCTCTCCCTAGTGTTGAGTACCAATAAACATATCTATGAGGTAATTTGAATCCAGCACTTATTTTATATAAATGTGACAATATGTTCTCGTTTATTTTGTATGTATTTTTAAACTAAAGATTGTTGTAAAAATCAGAAGTTAAGGATAAGCCGTAATTTACTTATAAACTTTTAAAGCTATTGCTGACCCAAATCAGGGACATAGGTAGGTTCATTTTTTGTATGTATCATTTTTAAGTGAAATCTGTCTGTACTGATACCTTGTTAATCTTGGGGCCGCTTGCTGTATAAAGTCAGGCTTAAATATGTCACGCCACAAAGGACTTTGATTGTGACATTGCTTAGTTTAGTCAGACCTCCAAACACTGTCAAAACTAAAGATTGTCTGTTTTTCATCTTTATTACATGTACATGTCAAATTACTGGTCAAAACGGACACATTTTTCTTCTACTGTATATCTTTTTCCAGTCCTTGTCGATCATAGACTTGTTTTGTTTTATATGGAATAGCCTACAAAATGTTGCAAGCACAAAAAAAAAAGTATTGTGATGACATGGTGGAAAGTTTAACAATATAATGTCTCAATATCTAAATTATATTCACTCACTTGATTAAATTTTCTTTTCCTTAGGATGACCTTATAGATAAGGTAGTATTACCTCATCTGTGTCACATAGAAACGGATCCCGATCCCCAAGTTAGAGTGCTTGCCACTGAAATACTGGTTTGTCTTGCTCAGAGTTCTTCTACTCACAGGTGTCTCGATCTTCTTCTTATTGTAGAAAAGGTGAGCTTTCAATGTTGAATGATCTTTTATTTCTCTTTGAAACTATCTTTAAGCTTGATTTCTATTTTAATGAGAAATAATTAAGGCATAACCACAAAGTATGACCTTTTGATACCTATGCTGATGCTTTATGTTGAACAATAATCTCTTATTTCTGTTTGAAACTATCTTTATCAAACCACTGATAAAAAGGCCTGAAATGAGGGTAATCCAACATTTAAGTTAACTTTGGGCTTTAGGCGTGGGTTCTCTTTTAATGAGAAATAATTAAAGCATAACCACAAAGTATGGCCTTTTGATACCTATGCTGATGCTTTATTTCACTTGTATGGTTGCGTTGCCAGGCTTAGTTTGAGAGGAAATTGGGGGGTTTGTTACGACCTTGTGAAGGTCTGTTAGGACTGCGTAAGAGGCGAACTTATGAGCCATATAATGAAAATAATCTTGAAGGAAAGAACACTCTTGCGTATGGATTTACAACTTCTTGGTTTATTGGGAACACTCTTGAAAATAATCTTGAATACAAGCAATCTTATATAACCATAAAACCTTACTGTGTACATTTAAACATCAAGTAAGCTATTTAGATCCCACATTCAGCGATGAAAATGATTTTCAAATGTGTTTGCAATGATTTTATAAATACTCCCATTGTTGATTGTTACTTATACAGGTGTTAAACAAGTCGTTAAGCCTCCCTACATTGACAGTCTCACCTGGAGAGAGTTCAGAGTCCAGCTGTACCACAGTCAGAAGTGAAGAGCCTCTCTCAGATACCAAGACAGCAACTTTACACCTGATTACTATGTTTAAGGTACACTTTCTTATAAACAAGCTTTATTCGATTTTTTATTTGATTTGATAAAAGCATTTGGTATTTACAGAATACTCAAGTTTTTCAAGTTTGGGGGTGGGGGGGGGGGGGGGGGGGGGCTCAGTAGGTAGAGCTTTGGATGGTCAATCCAAACAGCCTTCCACCAATGGGTTGTGGGTTCAAATCCCACTCAGTCCCCAAAAAATTGCTAAATTTTCTGACTGGGTTATTACTCAAACGACCTATGTGGGATGGTTGACAGTTACCACCGGAAGGTCATGGGTTTCCTCAGGACAGAGAGCCCGGTTTCCTCCCAAAATAAAACTGGCAATGCCCCCATATAAGTGAAATAATCTTGAGCGCGGCGTAAAACACCAAACAATCAATCAAGTTAGGGAAGAAAACTGGCCATGAAATTGTTTTTTATTATGTCTTTGTAAGCTGGTGGTTGATAGGTAGAATATAAGCCCAGTTTCCATGGTAATAAAATGATTGATTGATGTTTAACGCTGCACTCTAGATTATTTCACTTACATGGCATCGTTGCCAGGGTGAAAAATTCACTCAGAAATTGTTTAATATCATCCAGTGCCCCATTTTGGTAATGGAATGTCGCCATTTAAATGATCTTTAGTGGAACGCAAATATCCAAATAATTGATCACATATCAAAACACAGTTCATGTATAAGTCAATTTTGGTTCAAGGAATAGCTGGTTGAATCTGAGGTACAGAGAATCCTCAAACCAATGTAGATATTGTTCTGCATGGATTTTTTTTTGATCTAGCTGACTACTTGTAATCTTTTATTTTTTTTTTTAAAGATTTTGTTATTTTTTTTCATACCTGTATAGGCAAAGCTGTTTACAGTGCCCTCCAGTCACTGTGTGAAGGTCTATGAATTGCTCATTGGACACCTTAAAAAACACTATGAACTTGGCTATCTCTCAAACACTGCCAACAGCATTAGGCAAATGGTAAGATTCAATTTTCTATCATTTGTCTGATAAATCTATGTTTATACCAACACGTCTCAGTAATAAACACATTTTGCTTTAGACAGGTACATCTATGTTTATACCAATACGTCTCAGTAATAAACACATTTTGCCTTAGACAGGTGTGAGTTTATAGAGGTTGTTTAGTGTGGCCTCCGTGGCTCAGTAGGTAGAGCGTTGGACGCTCAGTCCGAACAGCCTTCCACCAATGGGTCGCGGGTTCGAATCCCACTCAGTCCAAAAATTGGAAAATTTTCTGACTGGGTTTTCACTCGAACGACCTATGTGGGATGGTTGCCAGTTACCAGCGGAAGGTCGTGGGTTTCCTCCGGGCACAGAGCCCGGTTTCCTCCCACAATAAAACTGGCAACGCCGCTATATAAGTGAAATAATCTTGAGCGCGGCGTAAAACACCAAACAATCAATAGAGGTTGTTTAACATCTATTTTAATACAAACAGGAAATTTATTCCAGTTTACCAAATTATCAGTATATACAGGTAATGTAGTTTGAAATTGAAAGAAATTTATCTATGTAAGATAATTTTGTTGAGGGTGTCAAAATTTGGAAATTAAGCTCTGTCTTTTCCTTGCTAATTAAAGATATGAACATTTTGTCGAGTGAATTGTAAGAGGTGCCTAATTAACACTTTTTATATGCCCGACTTACAAAAAGTCGGTCGTAGTATGGTATCACCAGCGCCGTCCGTCTGCCCTGGATTCCCTTCCACTCCATAACTTAAAAGATTTTTGATCAGATCTTTTTAAATAAAATTAATTGCAAGACAATAAGTGATTTGAATTAAAATATAAATACTTAATAATTGATATTGGGAATAAGGAAAACCCATACAGTCTGTGACCTGTACAAACTGTTGAAAAGTATTTCAAAAGTAAACCAAAGAACTGGCAAGAATATTCATTCAAGTTACATAAAAAAACTGCTTAAATAGACTTTTTTCGTTAAAGCTTCTCATTTGTAGGGCCTACTCTTGATAAAAATTGCGGACAAATTCTACATTTTCCACAGCTCATGCCACTTCAATATACATTTACTCTCTGTAAAAATAAACAGTATCCAAAAAGAGGAATTGGATACATAGATTCAGTCAAATAAATAAATAAACCAAGTAACACCTTTACTTTGGGGATATATTTTTGATTGTTATATTGAACAATCATAGCTCATCTGTAATCTAGATGCTCGATATTTAGACATTTACAACCTTGTGAATCTATGATTTTCATACATGGAACAATCATAGTTCATCTGTAATACAACAGAAGGGTAGAAGATTCGGACATAAAAATACACACTTCTATATTTATGAACACTAAAACACACGGGCACAGGGAAAATCTTCTTGTCTAAAATAACCTGGGAAAATCTTCTTTACACTTCTATAGATAGACATATGGCTGACATTTGTTTTATTTTTGTCAGATATTCAGCTGTTTGTTACAACTGAGGGCTGATAAATTCCACCGTCTGGGCCTTCCGGGTAAAACCAAAGATGCCAGAGTGTCGTATAGTCCCTTTGTCGTCTGCCAAATGGAGTGAGTATTCCTGAATCTGTTATTGCTACGTGTGTGTCATAAAATTTCTTTGCAATTGTTTGATGTTTGATTCGATTTATTATCAATACGTTATATTTCCATCAAGGAAAAGTTACTCCCCTTGCTGTGCTCTCTATTGAAAGGAGGAAGCATTTCTCCACTCGCACAAGATTTCTGGGACGGACCTTGAGTTGAATGAATAGTGAATTGTACAGAAAACTGTTGACAGGCCAAAAGATCAAAATATTTCTTTGGATTTTACCTCAGTAAAAATAAAAATATAACGATATAAATAATTCATTAAAACCTAACGAAATTATCGGTAAATAGAACTCTTTCGTTGTTTGTATTGCTTTGCATTATAACGCGAAGGAGACTGTACCACCAAATGCACCTTTGAAGAGTTCTGCTAACGGAAATAGAATGTATTAATTGTTTTGAGTATATTTTTTTCTGGTTTGAAATGTTAATATTACGTTTGCACAATCATTATGTTATTGATGTAATCAATGTAATATACTGCTCTGAAATCATGAATATTTCTTGGAGACATAAAGCATTACCGTTAATTTATTTGGTAATATGATTCAGTTTATAATATATTTCTCGTCTGTATTGTGTGTATAGGGAAGCTGGTGATAAGGGAGCCCCCTCCAGTCCACCTGTCAACTCACCCACCTGTTGGTCGAGTTCTAAACCATCTGTTATTGACTACTCTGAAGCGTTCTGCCTTTATATCACATGCCTTCTTCAGGTACAAAATCTATTCTCTCTCACCTTTACTATGTAATCTTCCCCTCGAACGACCTATGTGGGAGGGTTGCCAGTTACCAGCGGAAGGTCGTGGGTTTCCTCCGTGCACAGAGCCCGGTTTCCTCCCACAATAAAACTGGCAACGCCGCCATGTAAGTGAAATAGTCTTGAGCGTGGCGTAAAACACCAAACAATCAATCAATCAACCGTAATCTTCCCATATTTTGACTGGAGTGTGGCGTAACACTCTAATCAATCCATTATTTTATAAAAAGTTTGTATCCTTTTCAAGTAAAGTTTTTAAAGAGTAATTGTTTGACAGATTGATACACTTTTTTAGGTCAAGACCGATGCCTGTAAATAAATTAACATACGGGTCACATGACACTTTCTTATCCGACCTTTCCTACAATTTCTCTGTACCCTAACCATACTACATGTACATCCCAACAACTAGATGTGGGATGGTTGCCAGTTACCAACGGAAGGTCGTGGGTTTCCTCCGGGCATAGAGCCCGGTTTCCTCCCACAATAAAACTGGCAACGCCGCCATATAAGTGAAATAATCTTGAACACGGCGTAAAACACCAAACACTCAATCAATCACCCAACAACTAGATGGAAACTAAATACA
Organism: Lepidochitona cinerea; assembly: GCA_963971465.1. Lineage (NCBI taxonomy): Eukaryota > Metazoa > Mollusca > Polyplacophora > Chitonida > Tonicellidae > Lepidochitona > Lepidochitona cinerea. The sequence goes on along the minus strand of OZ020551.1, from coordinate 47,686,036 downwards.
ACAATATACAGCCCCTAATCAAACATGCAACAACAACCACATATTTGGATGACTTCTTTGTTTCTTGTAGGAGCAAGACTGGGAAGTGATGAAGGTTTTATTACAAAATCTTCCCCAAACTTTACAGAATAAAACCTTGGCACTTTCCCATCATCAATATCAAGTGAATGAGATTTGTCAATGTCTGTGTGCCATGGTCAGTGACTTTCTTATCCTTTGTTTTTGTACTCTTGAACCAAGGCCTCCCTGCAAGTCATTTGTTTTTATAACTCTTCAACCATGGGGGACCTCGGTGGTCCAGTGGAACCTACACAGACCTTCCATCGCTGTGGCACAGGTTCAAATCACACTCAGACTAAATAAAAATTGAAAATTTCTGAGTGGATTTTTCACTCGATTGCCATATGTGGAAGAGTTGCCAGGTAAAAGATCGGCTTTGGTCTGAAGTTTCCTCCGGGCAATGAGCCTGGTTTCCTCCCCCACTAAACCTGGCCACGCCTCCATATAAGAGAAGTAATCTTCAGTGCAGCGTAAAACATCAATCAATCAATCTTTAATCAAGGTCTCTCTACAAGTCATTTGTGATTTCTTCAAACTTCACCATTCAGGATGTGTTTGTTGAAGTAGCATGAAACATTGTGCTCTCTGAATTTGATTTTCATCCGAGCAGATAAACATAATTTCAAAATCTAGCCTTTTGTTCCCTGGTCTGATATTTACATGTACCATAGCTAGATCAATCATTTAATCCAAAAGAATTTTGTTCAAGCAAGTTTTATTATCTGCGGTTTGAAATCTATTGAATTTGACACTTGCTGTTTAAGAACAACGTTTAAAGCTGTATATATTTATGATCACTAAAACACACGGGCACAGGGAAAATCTTCTTGTCTAAAATAACCACGGAGACAAGTTTCTAATTGTGTTAAAAAGAGGTATATCATTTAGACCTTTATACCCCATCATAAATTGTTGTAATAAAGTAAACCTATGATATTTCATTAGGTTGACGACTGACAGGAGCTTGGCCTTAGTCAGTAGAATTTGTATTGCATTGACAATGCTTATGCATCTTAAGCTATAGTAAGAATATCGTCAGACTATATATTATGGGGTCATGGGAAAAGACAGTGAAAATTCCCCCATCCCCCCTCCCCCCCCCCCACCATACCCCTTTCCCAGAAAACCTAGGTAGAAGGCAGACAGGGGAGTTTAGCCCTGAACAGTATGTCTTTCAAACTCTTGTTCTTTTTATAAGCAATGACTGGCCTTTGGGTCAGAGGTCGAGCAAGTTTACTTTGAAGTAGTTTGTATTCTTCTACTATAATCTTGGCCATAGCAATGCTAGCTTTGTTATACTGAAACACAAATGGTATTATAGTTTTTTCACGACATCTTCCGGGGTCCAAGTTCAAACCCAAAGGATAAATAGTTTGTAATGTTTGAATCCAAAAACTTTCCCTTTCCAAACGTTTGTACTTGGTATCTGCAGCGGAAGTGAGAAAAGGGATTTTCTCAATAGGCATAATTTCAAAATGGTCCTTGACCGAATGACCTTGAGTATTGAAATGTTGTGCCACGGGTACATCATGTTTAAGTCTTATACTAGATAAATGGTTTGCTGCTCTTTGTCGTAGAGAATTCTGAGTTTCTCCGACGTACTGTTTGCGACATTTTTTGCACGTGATTACATACACGATATTAGAGGAGTCACAATTAAGATTCTCTGCCATTTGATATTTGTCGCGAGTTTGTTCTCCGAAAAAGGTACCGCGATCGGGTACGTATATATCGAGTTTGCATCGCGTCTTAAGGCATTTCATTGATGTACCTGAGAGAAATGTTGGACGGTAATGGTACACTCGTGAAGGGGAGGTAAGCGTATCGGGGGATGAAGGGGGAAACATGATTTGTCTTACTGTGTTAGATTTAATCCTTCGGAGTAATCTAATAGAATACTTCCTAGGGAGGAGAGCTTTAAAAAGAACAGAACAAGCCTGGTTAAAAAAATCTACAGAACTACAGTTTCTATAGAATCTGAATATCTGAGATTTAATGACTCCCTTGAAAGTGTGAGGAGGATGGTATGACCCAGCATGTAGCAGCTGATGCGTGTCAGTAGGTTTGAAGAATAGTTTGTAATCTAGATACCCAGTAGTATGATATGTATGACCCTTGTAAATAGTTACATCCAAAAAATCCACAGAAGTGTGATCAATAGTAGGCTGTAATTTAATGCTTGAGTCGTGAGAATTAAGAGTATCAATGAAAATATGAAGGTCTTCCAACGTATGTTGCCAAATGATAAAAATGTCATCCAGATACCGAAGGTAAATAAAAGGTTGTTTGTGACATTTGTGAAGAATGTCACTCTCCCACTCAGCCATAAAAATAGAGGCAAAGTTAGGACTAAAACGTTTCCCCATAGCACACCCTTTAATTTGCTGAAAGATCTCCCCATTGAATTCAAAATCGTTTCCTTTTAAGCTGAGTTCCAGCAATTCTAAAATGTCTTTATCCGGACGACGGTGGTCAGGATATCTTTGGAATGCTAATTTTATGGATTTAAGACCCAAATCTATTGTCAATGTTTGTATACATAGACTCCACATCCAGAGTAACTAAAATCACATCTTGTGGGATGGATTTCTCAGATAATTTGGCCAATAAATCATCCGTATTTTTTATAAAGCTAGGATGCCGATTCGCTATAGGTTTTAGATAGTAATCAATTAGCTCTGATATTCTGTAACTTTCACTGCCACAATCTGATATAATAGGACGCCCAGGGGGCATTGTAGGCTTCGGCCATTTTTCAATGGGTTTGTGAATTTTCGGAAGAATATAGAAGACCCTGTTTTTAGAGTTATGATCAGATTCCAAATAGCGATACTGTTTTTCATTAAGTAAGCCTTTATCTTGAAGAGAAACAAGAATTTTATTAAACTTCCTAACATTTTCAGGCCAAATTTCCTTATCAAGTTTTTTGTAATGAAGAGGGTTGCTTAGCTGCTGTTCTATCTCTTCAATATAATCATGTTTTGACATAATAACTGTTGCTGAACCTTTATCAGCAGGTTTAATAACTATGTTTGGATTTCTCCTTAGCTTACTTAAGGCAAGACATTCTGAATGAGTAAGGTTATGTTTGTTTTTCTGATTAGTTAAAACATCAAACTTCCTAGATACAGAGTCACGACTAATGTTTATCTCTGGGTCATACATGTGAGAAGGGGGTGTATAGCCGCTTTTAGATGTAAACGGCTTGCGTACCCCACTAGAATCTCGGTAGATATCAGCCAGACTAAGATTTCTGGAGAACTCCATAACATGCACTAATTTACTAATAGAAAAGTCCCTATCAGATAATGGTTTTGGGCAAGGCACAAATGAGAGTCCTCTACTGAGTAGAGATATATCATCAACAGTGAGTTCCTCGTTACTAAGATTAACAATATTACCTCCTAAGCCGAAAGCAGGGTGGCACATGCCCTGTCCCAAATTTAGTTTAAATCTAGTGTCTGAAGCCAGTGAGTATACAAGCAATTTGCTGTATCTTCGGTCCAGTGAATTTTGTCCGTGGATACTCTAAATTTTGAATTGGGAATTTTTGGTATGACCATAACTCTCTTCATCTTGGAAGCAGAAGAGTTATATAGGTTCAGGTTCGAAACTTCACTGGCCGGTAATTTTGTGGATGACTGGATCTCTACAAAGTAGATGAGCGAATTGGAAAAAGTCTTCCTAACCGCTGTCATCATGTTGCGCATTTGATTTAACGAAGCGTTTGGCTCAGTAGTTGTCTTGTTATTGATACCAATATTCAAGATAACTTTCTCAGGTTTGGGACCTTGATACTTTTGAATTAGCGTCCGAAATGAATTGAAATTGGCACCAGGAAAACATTCTACCTGCATATCAGGGTGGGGGTCAAGGTTAATTCTAGATAGATTAGAATCCCCAAGTAAAAGAACTTTCTTAGTTACATTAGGAAGGTGCCAATTAGAGGAGGTGTGCCGAAATTTCCAAAATTTAGAATTAGCTAAATTATTCTGAGGGTTGCGCTGACCCTTCGGAGGGGATCTCACTGCATCTGAATATCTCATAGGAGAATGGACTGACAAAACTGGGGATGGGGGAGGAGGAGAGGGACTAGATGTACTAGGTCTAGGAGAAGTGACCCTAGTAGAAACTGGGGAGGGTGGAGGCCGAAAGGGGACAGAGGTACTACTAGGTCTAGGGGAGGGGGGCTGAGGGGATGAAAAAGAGGGGGCAGAGGTACTAGGTCTAAGGGAGGGAGCACCAGTAGGGAAAGGAGAAGGGGAAACAGAAGGTAAAGTTACAGACCTAGGAGTCTGTGACTGCAGAGTAGGAGGTGAGATAACGGATGTTGACGGACTGACAGGCGGGTGGGGTTGGGGAGACGATGGTGGACTAAACTGAGTAGTAGCAGCAGAAGTGACAGATTTAGTGATGGAAAGAAAAGAATAAAAAATTTGAATGGTCGAAAAGTTGTAATTTACCTTTATAATTCTGTTTGCCCCATTTTAAAGCATTTTTGAAAGCACTGTCAAAGTTTAGACCATTGGATGACCTGGCAGAAGTCACCTGTGCTTTTAATCTATTTAAACATGCCGCATAATGTGAAATCATCTCTTGTATGATCTTATGGGCCCAATTTTTGTGTACATGGTCAAACGCAATATCAACTTCCCGATTGCGTTGAGCCGGTTTAAGAAAAGAATTTAGCTCTTTAATTTTATTATTTAAGGAATTTGGGAGGGTTTGGTCACGTAAATGTCCCTCAAGGATGCCAATGTGGTGAAGACATTGTAAAATTTTGAAAAGGGCTTTCACCAGAACCGAGAATTCTGAATATTGGGGACTTTTAGATTTTGAATTTCCATGCCTATTGCTAACTGAAAGTAAAGCTGTATATGATTGGTTAGTGCACTAAAACCTATTGTTTATGTCTCCAGGTAAATGATCGTCAGTCTGGTTCCCCGGATAAGTTTCGAAATTTACCCAGCAAGTTTACTCGTTCTGATTTCCATACTTATGTCTTTCCTGTCCTCGCCTGTATGGTCTCGTACTTCAACTTCCTCGATAAGAACGGACAGGTGAGGGCTTTTAGTACATTACTCTACTGTGGTTTAGTTGGCAGAGCGATCGTCTCTCAATTGTACACAGGCCTTCCATTGATGGATTGCGGGCTCGTATCCCACAGCAAAAAAACAATATTTATAAATTTCTGTGTGGATTTTTCACGTGATCGACCTGTTTCCATACTTATGTCTTTCCTTTCCTCGCCTGTATGGTCTCGTACTTCAACTTCCTCGATAAAAACGGACAGGTGAGGGCTTTTAGTACATTACTCTACTGTGGTTTAGTTGGCAGAGCGATCGTCTCTCAATCGTACACAGGCCTTCCATTGATGGATTGCGGGCTCGTATCCCACAGCAAATAAACAATATTTATAAATTTCTGTGTGGATTTTTCACGTGATCGACCTGTGTGTAAAAGTTACCAGGTTCTTGCCCAAGGTCAGGGGTTTCTTCTAGGCAAAGAGCCCAGTTTCCTCCTTCAATAATCTGCCAATGCCTCCATAAAAGTGAAATAATCATGAGTGGGTCGTAAAAATCAATCAATCTTTTTAACTTTTTTGCTACAAAAGCTAAAAAAAATTTGATGGACAAAATTTTCTTTTATAAATTTCTCCATAGAACTGTTTTTGGTTGAAGTTCATTTTCTTTCCTTCCTTGACGACATACTGGTAAAATCTTTAATGGATTTACTGAAAATTCCCTCATGTCTGATGGTTAAATGACAATTTCATGTGTTGTTGTTGTAGAGGAACTTGATTGGGTGTCTAGAATTTGGCCTTGTTTCCAAGTGTGCCAAGGTCTGCGTTAACGCCTTAAGGTTGTGTACACTAGAAATGCAGGATGTGATGGTGAGGCTGTTACCTTCCGTTGTTCTTCGTCTTTCAAAGATCTCCGCCACCGTATCCATGGCAATACCAGTACTGGCCTTTCTTTCTAGTGAGTTGATTTGTAAAATATAGAATATAGAAATACAGAATTTTCTGTTGATTAACATTTTAATTTTAAGTTGACTCTGTTAATGCAGTTTGGATGTTTCTTCATGGACTCTTTTTCTAAAGTGGCATGAGCTGCCAAAATTCAGACTTTTACTTGAATTACGATTATCGAAAGAAGTTGAGCGTTTGAAGTACCATGGTAGACTAAAAGATTGATGTTGAATTAAAAAATATATATGTGAACTAATACTCTGTTTTTAGGTCTTGTTCGACTTCCCAAATTATATGCCAACTTTGTGGAAGATCAGTACATGAGTGTGTTTGCCATAGCTTTACCTTATACCAACCCTTACAAGTAAGTCATGAGTGTGGTGGGCTAAAGTCATGTATCAGTCTTTTGATGTGATTGTGTTGTGTATTATCAGATGGGTTGTGCTCTATCCTGAGAGGCAACCTTTGACCTTCCCTGAGCACCTGCCTACCGTTCCACATATATTTATGAACACTAAAACACCTGGGCACATGGAAAATCTTCTTTTTCTAAAATAAGCATAAATATATATATTCAACCTGTTGAATCATCATGTGCCCCAGGTTATCCATAAAGCTGGCATAATTAATGTCAGACATTTACTCTTTATCGTATCTTAGAGTAATTTCTGGGAATCAGACTAATTTCGCTTCAGGTACGATACAGATCCTGCTTCAGGTACTGTGCGCTTCCTGGACTCCGGCAAAAATACAAACTGTATTTCCCCGAGAGTCGATGGGGCATGTGGTCCCTTGTCTGACAACAATACCATAATCCAGTACATTCTTAGTAACATCAATGTGTTTGAGTGCACTGTATCATATTCCGTAGACCGTTTAATGCAAACCTGCCATATGAAGAAATTCCTTTGCATGTTGTTCGACTCTAGGTCTATACATGAATCGACTATAACCTATGTGTGTGAAGCCATTTACCTTCCTTTCTATTTCATGGTAAAAATTAGACTCCATCCACTTGTAAAATGAAATGTAAAGCATATATAGGTTCTACGATATGATAAATTTACATATAATGTTCTCCCTTGGATATACAGGCTGATATATGGTGGCTGGCAAATCCAATTTTTCGTGGCTATCTCCTGAAAAAGCTACCATCTATAGACGCCATATATCATCCTGTATATCCGCTGAAGGATGTTATATAACTTTTAGTGTTAAAACTATAGAAACTAACACCTCGGACCCCTATTTTCATCTTAACGCCAAGTTTGTAATGCAGGCCCCAATGGTATTTGTCAATGCTTATTTGATCTTACCTATTCTGTATCATTTAAAATCTTAAATCGGTCTAAATGATTGATTGATTGTTTGGTGTTTTATGCCGCGCTCAAGATTATTTCACTTATATGGCGGCGTTGCCAGTTTTATTGTGGGAGGAAACCGGGCTCTATGCCCGGAGGAAACCCACGACCTTCCGTTGCTAACTGGCAACCATCCCACATAGTCTGTCTAAATGAGTAACAGTACATGTGTAAATATAACATAGATAAAGTTAACATTAACACATTGTAAACTATTACTTATATTGATATTCAAAATATGTTTTGCTTGAAACCAAACAATTTCTTAAGAATCAGAAAGGTATTTGAACAATAGGTACACGTGGAGTATCAGTTGCTTTGAAGGTTGTTCTTATAATTTTTTACCAGGTTCAGTCATTACACAGTTTCCTTGGCTCATCATGTGATAGCTATGTGGTTCATCAGATGTCGCCTGCCGTTCAGGAAAGACTTTGTGAAATTTATACATAAGGTTGGTGAAATTTCAAAACTGGTGGTGTGTGCATTGTCATTTGGGGAGGCCTGGTTGGGGGGGGGGGGGGGGGGGGGTGCTCAGCATGACAACTTTTGTAAAATTGCCACTTTTGTGGATTTTAACGTATGCCATACCAATGGTTACTAGGTACCAAAGGGATTTCAGAGGTTTTTTTCCGGGCATACCATCTTGAAAACATCCCTGCGTATTAAACTGGGAGAGGAAAATACCATGTTGAATACAGAAAATAACTTTCTGTTACATATCAATTTTTTTATTCTCACCCTGGGGGTGGTGTGGTTTTTGCCATAGCCATTTGCGCCTACCTAGAAGGATGAAAATTAAGTATGCCAAATACATAAGCCTTCCTGATGTTCATATGGTCTGTGGAGGTTTTAATGTTAAAATTTAGGTAGGATGGGGGTGGGTGTGATCTTTTGGTCGGTTGGTACTTGTCGCCGTATAACCTTAGCTGTTGAGTACAATGTTAAGCCCCAATCAATCAATCAATCAATTTTTTCTCAAGGTATGTGTGTTATTCGAACAGGCAAACCGTGCACCACCCAAAATTGTTAAAAGAATTTCCATAAGACAGTTTAATCCCCAAAATAATGAGAATAATAATGGTCAAATTTCATATTTTCTATTACCATGCCCTTTAATAATTTCGGGGCGTCGGTGGACCAGTGGTTTAGAGTGATCATCACTCAGTCCCACACAGACCTTCCATTTATGCGGCGTGAGTTTGAATCACACTCAGGCCAAATAAAAATTGAACAATTTCCTAGTGGATTTTTTTATCTTATAATTTCACTTTTTGTAAAGTAAGCTCTTCTATTGTTTGGCCTTTTCAGGGACTCCTTGCAAATGTGTTGTCTAAATTTGATGAAAATGCGCACTCCAATCTACAGTTGTTAAACCAAGACTCGAGTGATAGAGGACGAACCATGAGTTACAATGAAGCAGCTCTTAGGAGGTTAGTCAACACTGCAATCTTGTTTGGGTGTTTAAATGCTCTGGGGGCTGTTTCTAAAAAAAATGGCTAAATGTTTAAGGCTGCCCATCCATTCTATCCCAACCTATAGGTCCTAACTCTGCAACAGGAGCGGTGTAGTGTAAGTTTTTACGTAACTGTCATGACAACCCATACTGTAGAGATACAGTCTATGAAAGTTTCGCGAAAAAATACATCTACACCGTTTTGTGAAACAGGCTCCGGGGCTCTAATAACACTCTTAAGCTCTAGAAATATGATGTGATTGGATATTACAATTTTTGCTACAAAACTGTGTAACTTCGAGAGCTTAGAACTTCTAGAAACAATTTCATTTTATTTTTCCAGAAAGCGCAACACTTCTGGTCCAATGTCGATCTCTCGACTTAACAACCCCCCTATAGTGGATGGTAAAATTACCCAGTTCCACGTTGAACTGACGGAGACTTGTACTGATATGATGGCCAGGTATACGTTTGGAAACTTCTCAACCATTCCCAAAAGGTGAGTAGTACTTTGGGTGATGTGATACAGTGTAGTGTTGGCTGCTAGGGAACAAGCTGGTTACCATAACAACCAGTGGTGGGGGATTGAAAACAGGTCCTCATGGTTTGTGTGAAAAGTGCTTAGCAGTGGACCAATCTAACGACCCGAGGCCGGTTGTACAAATCTGTATTTAGCTTAAGTCAGGCTTAAATATGTCGCGTCTCAAAGAAATTTGATTGTGACGTTGTCTAGATAAGTCAAACTTAATACACCTTTGTGCAACCAGCCCCTGGAACCTAAGAGTGCTGTACATACCACTGGATTAATTGATTGGCTGATGTTTTATGTCACAACTGAGATTGTTTGACTTACATGGTCGTGTTGCCAAATATGGGGAAGAAGAAACTCATTCAGGGGCGGATCCAGCTCATTATTTATTGGTGCCAAAAGGGAACTACTTGTGGGTAAAAGGGTACATAACCCAAGGGGAGGGGAGTGGGGCTCTGAGACCAAATGAAGTAGTAGATGCTTTCAGAGCCTTTTCAATGCTCATAAAAGGTCCTTATTAGTTTCATTGTAAATAAAATGAATATGATTTACAGGGAAGACTAAAATTCATTGTTGGTGAGATAACAATTGTTAAGTTGAAGGTTGAGGGAATGGCTAGCCTTGGAAGCCTTGGCCTTATATTGCCTTATCAGCAAGTCTACAGACGAAGCTCTATAGACATCATTCTAGATAATTGAAGACACTTAGGGGAATTGAGACCTAGTGTTTAGAATATAAACATTTCAACAGAAATCTAATGCTAATTGGGGAGATTCTATCCTCACCAAATTCAAATTTGATTTGGGTCGTCCGAGATGAGGTAGGCTTAAGCAACTTACTCATGGTTCATACAGAACTTGAAAAAGCCTTTGCTTTTAAAATGACTTTTCCAGGCTTAAATGTTGTGGAATTCTTATGTTTGACCTGGAAAAGCCTTGGCATTGTTTAAGCATTGTAATGCAAAACTGTTTCCATCTTCAGCAATGATCATCAAAATCCTCCTGTATCTAAAGCCAAGACAGTTAATGGCTTTGTACCTGTGGATAATCACAGCAACTCATATACCTTAGTAATATGCAGACAAATGATTAATTTTATGTATTCCTTTTTTATTACAGATCCCCGGTAACTGAGTTTTTGTTAGAAGGTGGACAAAGCCAAACATGGCTGCTAGGAAACAAGCTGGTTACCATAACAACCAGTGGTGGGGGATTGAAAACAGGTCCTCATGGATTGTGTGAAAAATGCTTAGCAGTGTGCCGATCTAACGACCCGGGACCAGTGAACTCCGTCAGTGATACGTCAACGTTTGCTAATGTTCGAAGGAGGCACAAATCCGCAGCTTTCAACAGAAGTGTGACTACCGTTGAACCTGATCAGCCCCACAGTCAGGACGATATTAACGTACATGGAAGCTATAAGTGTAGCGATGTGTCTGGTTTACTTGATGATGATCCTGTCAATACTGTATTTATGAGCCATGATGATGTAGCGGTTCAGACAGGATCATCTCTTACTGAACCTTCTACAAACACATCAGATACCATGGAGTCTCTTCTGCTCAGTAAGTTACATACCATATACTGACGTTTCTCTGGTCCTAATAATAAATTTCTTTTTTTCCCTGTGGAAAAATTATCTTTCTAGTTATATCTATTTTGAACTCCAACTTCCGTAACTTATTTCTTATACAATCTTTGCCTATTTTTTATACAATTACATGCTGAGAATGTGATATTTATTTACAGAGCTGCGCGGTGAGACAGCTGATCAGTCAGCGTTACGATCCCAGTTGTGTAACTGTTGGTGTACGAGTTGGGCTGAGGTGTACATCCGTGCCCCGAGTGGGGTATCCTCCTGGATGATGAGGGTACAAAACACACAGACAGTTTATTCCTCCATGGATCTGCCACTGGACGATATCTCACAGTTATTCTCGCCCTACCAGGAGAAACCTCCAGCTTATGATACTGACAGCATGGGTAAGATTGACAGTGAGAGTTTGGAAGAAGAACAGTACGAGTCACTGTATGAGAGTAACTTCCCCTCACTGTCCGACTATTCCGAGGATCTAGGACTCAATGATTCTGATTTACAAGGTAATATTCAGTCTGTGTATTTATATTGTGTTTATATCGTTTCTACCGTATTTCTTCTGAAGATTCAGCCATTCTAATGGCCGAAAATTTTCCATTGAGCGAGAGAAAAACAGAGATGTGGGGCTGTGTTTAAGAATAACCATTTTCACACACTGCTCAGCGGGTCATGTTGCCTTAAACTCCCTTGAATGAGCAAATTGTCTGGTCACATTTGGCATATTTCTTTTCTAATGGTCGAGGAAAAAAGTGGCTGAATCTTTTGAAAAAAGACTGTACCTATCAAACTACTTTCAATCTATATAAATATAGGCCCGTTCTCACTGTGCGATTTATTGTACGGATGTGTAGCATGCGATTCAAATGGATACATTTGATTGGTTGACAAATCTTATGGACCAGTTAAAAGCATCCATTTTAATCGCATACTACAAGCCGGTACGATAAATCACACAGTGAGAACGGACCTTTAGCTACTTACTTGATTGATGGATAAGTGTTTACATACATTTAGTTCTGATAATTTTGTTAGTTATATGGAGGAGTTTTGACGACACCCAGGAATCCAAGACGTTAGTTAATACTAACCAACTATGTCACTGAACATCTCTTAACATTTGATATTTAATCATAATTTAGATCATAAGATATTCTTATTGTTCTAAAAAAAAATTTGGTTTACAAAAAAAAAAAAATATGATTTACAGGAAACAAAAAAGCAAAAGGGGTTGGTAGACTAAAATTCGACAGAATGCCAATGTGGAGATTCTATCCTTACCAAATTTAAATTTGGTTGGGGCCTGACCGAGATGAGGTCGACTTAAGCAACTAACTCAGGCTCAACAAATTGGTTTACCTTTTTTGTTTTGGTTTTTTATTTGAAGCAAATACTTTTGAACAAAAAGTTCCAGAAACAGATCAAGATGACAAGGTAGGAACAGTTGTTCTCTGCACTTTTTGTCCAAGGGTAGTGTAAAGCATTCCATATTAAGTAAATTTATACACAGATTTTTTAGCACCACAAATCCTTACCCTGGATTGTTTGATATATTAAAAAAAAATTCATTTCTCCGTTCACTTTCTTCAAGAAGTATTTTTATTCTCTTAAATATTCAGTCCCCAATTTCTATATGCTGTTATGCATAAAATAAACGTAACAATATATTCAGCTTTATGATATGCCCCTTTTTAACACAATAAGAAACTTGTCTCCATGGTTATTTTAGACCAGAAGATTTTCCCTGTGTGTTATAGTGTTAAAAAATATATTCAGCTTTTCTTTTCTTCAGACAGAAACTGTTTCAAAACATGATTCGGAAGAAGAGAGTTTATTATCTAATGTATCATTACGTAAGAGTAATTCATCTCCATCTATTCTGGGAGGCTGTGATGGTTCATCAAGTAGTGAGCTCTCAGAACTACCCAACACATCTGTGGAAAAGAGCTCTGTTACTGTACAACAACCAGAGTTTAGAAAGTCCGAAGCGCCTTTCAGGGAACACCTGCAAGGTAATTTAGATTCCATGGAGACCATTGGCAGAATTAGCTCTAAGAGTTCGTTAACAGCTATAGAAGAAGTGAGTAGTCCAACATCACCTCCAGGTCAGTTACTTCATGACCAGGCAACGTCTGCTTTTAAAAAACATCCTCGTTCGACCGTGAGACAGTCAGCTTTCGAAATCCCGCCAGAATCAGATAGAAATCCAGCCAATGAGACTCAGTCCTCATTTTTCATTGGTGGAGGGTCACCCAGTGCCGACAGCCCAGCATTAAGTCCTGGTAAAGACTCTGATAAAAAAACTGGGGTTCCAAACCAGGGGGGTTCACAAGATGAATCAACTCCCGTGAGAAAAACAAGAGGACATACAATATCGGTGATGTCTCCAGCTCAAGATAAAATAACATCAACAGATCATCGTCAGAAAAGTACCCCTGGTAAAGAAGCTCAGAGGGGCGGCACAAGTCCAGCATATGTCTTTCTACAGCTCTACCAAAGTTGTTTTTTCCAGTCATCAGCCAATGATAAACCATTGCTGTTACCACAAAACCCGGTGAGTGTTTAATGCATAACAAATAATTCATTTCTTGGGGGAAGCTGTATGGTTAGTTAGCTAAGAATAATATTTCCATAAATGATTCCAATAAGAGAGAATATGATCAAGACTCCGGTCTTCAGTGGTCTTTTGATTGCTGTTCCACTTTTGCAACATCAAAGGATAAATGCCAATTTCTTTCTGAACACCTAGCGTTGATGTGTAACTGCAAATTGACTAAATATGTATCTAAAAACATTATGTTGAAATCGAGCTTCATGTAAGGCCTCAGGGTGTCAAAGAAAAAACGATTGAAAATATGCACATCTTTCGTGAATAATTGGAAATGTCTTCGTATTTGACGTCATACTTGACATTTGAACGCTGTTGTAGTCATTTCAACCAATCATTAGACGCCCTGACTCAATGTACCCCGTGTATGACGCCACAGCAATGGTAATGACTGTACATATCAGATGTCAACTATGACGTCATGGCGCTCAGCTTATTAATTTTCGTATAGACGTTGTATCGAGAAAAAAAATGCCTTGAATTTTGTAGGTTCTCTGAAAGAAATCTCATGGTATTATTGGCCTAGTTCGTACAGTATATGTTCTTCAACAAATCATTTACAAAAACGGCGGTATTGCCTTAAACTTAGTGATGTTTAATATGAGCTTTCGAGTTGCTGTAATTTCTGATGATGAGAGTAGTTTCTCTCGAAAGCTCATCACCATGTACAAAGTATTACAAGTTGTCCTATGTGTTTTGGTTTTAGTAAAACCGCTCCATAGAAGAATCTATTGCCTTAAACTTGTTATTTATCCTTTGAGCCATCCTGCTAGATTTCTGTTACTTTTTTTAAATTGGCATGAGCTGTCAAACCTCACACTTTTTTCATAATTTCTGATCGTCACGACAGTAAGAGGCTTTGAAGGCCATCGAAAAACTAAATGATTGGCGTTGGAATGAGGAAAATCCATACAGTATGTGGCTTGTACGAACCAAAAAAGTGTTTGAAAAGTAAACAAAATTTAAATAACCGGGACGACCATTCATTCATTCTAAGCCAAAGTTAGTTCAAAGCAATACTTTACCGTACATTTTCGAGACTAGAAGCACTAAAAAGCTTCTGAATTATACGTCTTGAGAAAAATAGCCCATAATTTCAACATTCTGTTTTAAAGTCAAAATATCAACATTTTGGCAGCTCATGCCACTTTAAACATGAGGCTAGCTTAGAGGTCAATTGATCTCCTCAATTTCAGATGAGGAATTCCTGTGTATAAATATCTGCCTCTTTTACTTGCAGTCTATTGAAAGAGCAGTGAAGATGTTTGATCATATATACCCGTATGAGACACATAAGATAGGTGTTATTTATGTGGGCCCTGGTCAGGTATACTCTCTTCTTGAAATTTCATACACATGTTATAACAACACTAAACAAAAGTAGATCTACAACCTTATCTGGCCTTAAAACAATTTCTCTTTATCATCTTTTTCAACTATATGGCGTTAGCTACATGTATCAAGAAGAAAAATCTTATATTGAAATTATTTTTGTGTGGATTTTGACTTGATGACCATGTGTGGAATGCTTGACAGGTGCTTGCCAACTGTCAGGGTTTTCCTTCAGGCAATGAGCCTTGTTTCTTCCACCACTAAACCTGGTAATTTTGCTAATCTTGAGTCCTCTAAAAGCATCAATCAAACTGTAAAATGACCTTACAATGTATTTCGGATGAGGAATGCTGTGTATTAAAGTCTATCAGAATTGATTGTATCATGACTTGGGAGAGAGCCTCAGAGAGGGAAAAAAATAATTATATATTTTCTGCTTCTGAAATCTGTATATACAGGCCTCGAATTTCGGAAAATTTAGGGCACCCACTTTCAGGCCACTTTGGTTATTTTTGGCCTTGCCTCTATCAAATAACCTGGAGACAAAAATAGGGCACCACTGCCAAAAAGAAGGGCATGGAGGCAAATGGCCTCTGTGCCCTGGTATAATTCGAGCCCTGTATATACGGATATGTCTCAGTGAAATAAAAAATGCTTGATTTAGGCAGCTGTCCGATTAACATGGCCATTATCAAGGCCGTGATAATCAGACTGAACATGCATCGGTTTCGGCCGTGATTTGGTTTATCAAGGAGTCAGTATAATACAGCTCATACTGTAGTTTAGGGGGGCCTCCGTGGCTCAGTAGGTAGAGCGTTGGACGCTCAATCCGAACAGCCTTCCACCAATGGGTCACGGGTTCAAATCCCACTCAATCCAAAAAAAAATGGAAAATTTTCTGACTGGGTTTCACTCGAACTACCTATGTGGGATGGTTGCCGAAGGTCGTGGGTTTCCTCCGGGTATAGAGCCCGGTTTCCTCCCACAATAAAACTGGCAACGCCACAATATAAGTGAAATAATCTTGAGCGCGGCGTAAAACACCAATCAATCATACTGTAGTTTAAAAATTATCTTAGTTTAATTTTAATTGATTAATAATGTTTAACTTACAGGCAAATGACGAGACAGCCATATTATCTAACCTGTATGGTTCAGCTCGTTATGTAAAGTTCCTGGAGGGTTTAGGTACACTTATAAGACTGAAGGACATAGACCCCAAACAGACCTACCTGGGTGGGTTAGATTCTAATGGAAATGATGGTCAGTTTACATATTGCTGGCAAGATGAAGCAATGCATGGTAAGATTATATACATTAATACCTTAAAGTGGCATGAGCTGCCAAAATGTTGATATTTTGACGTTGAAGCAGAATATTGAAATTATTTGCTATTTTTCTCAAGCTTTTTAGTGCTTCTAGTCTCTAGAAAATGTACGACAAAGTATTGTTTGGAAATAACTTTGCCTTAGAATGGTCGTCTCGGTTATTTAAATTTTGTTTACTTTTTGAACACGTTTTCGGGTCGTACAGGCCCCATACTGTATGCATTTTGCACATTCCAACGCCAATCATTTAGTTTTCAAAGCCTCTTACTGTGGTGACGATCAGAAATTATGAAAAAAGTGTGAATTTTGAGAGCAGGGGCTATTTGTGTAGAATTGTTTACATTTTTGCTAAAACTTTTGCTTAATAAATAAATAAGATTTGATTGACTTTGGATGAAGGTGGTAGGGTGATTTTCATTGAAAAATGTAAAATTAACGAGGAATTAGTGCAAATTCTGTGGTACATTGTTTATTGTCTGACAGACGGTTTTGGGTTAATTGGGTCCTACATGAGTGAAATTTACAGTAGTGAGTTGTGAAAACGTTACTAATATTCATCTATCTGATAAACAGCAAAGAGCCGACTTTCTTTAGTTTGTTTCTACGTTATGTAATCAGGACAAAAAACACATAAAAGTCAGATCCCAATGAAACGATCGGCCAGGCTGTCAGTGTGCAACTGCTCGCTCTGGAGCCTCTGTTAGAAACTCTAGCCTGGCTGAAACTAAAAGCAAACATATCAGCTTCAAATTATTGAAAAAATCATATTATACTCATTATTTAACGGTCTGCCATGGGAACGAAGTTAACTAGTGATCATCCTAACACCTTCCCAATATGTGTACAACAGTAAAATCACAGAATTTGTTTGATCTTTAATTTTAACTTACTAGAAGGAATTCAGATTGATGTGTTGTGTGGCTTCCTTCAGAATTGCTTTGTTTACATGGTAAATACTAGAAACTGTGCTTGTTGTGACTAGGAAAAATCAGGGAAAACTGTACTCTTTGTGGCTTGGATAAATCAGAGGAAACTGTGCTCTTTGTGTCTAACCAATGGTGGGCCTCGCTGGCTCAGTTTGGAAAAAAAGATTATGATTGTGATTAAGGTTGTGTGGGAAACTCACAACTTTTTGCAATTTGCGTGAAGATTATGTCCAAATTTTGAATTCCTACTTGTATCTCCCCCATGTTAATAATGCTGGAAAAACCTGTGTCTAAATTTGTCATATTTTAAACTACCATCCACTTGGACATATTCCTATTTCAATCCTTCTTCAACCTAATATACACTTTGGTTCCAAATCACATCTTCTCAGCTCAAAAATGTCCTTTTTTCCAGTTATTTACCATGTTGCCAATCTAAGGCGTCTCTAAAAGCTTCTGATCACATCTTCTCAGCTCAAAAATGTTCTTTATTTCAGTTATTTACGATGTTGCCACTCTGATGCCTCTAAAAGCTTCTGATAACATCTTCTCAGCTCAAAAATGTTCTTTATTTCAGTTATTTACCATGTTGCCAATCTAAGGCGTCTCTAAAAGCTTCTGATCACATCTTCTCAGCTCAAAAATGTTCTTTATTTCAGTTATTTACCATGTTGCCACTCTGATGCCTCTGAAAGCTTCTGATCACATCTTCTCAGCTCAAAAATGTTCTTTATTTCAGTTATTTACCATGTTGCCACTCTGATGCCTCTAAAAGCTTCTGATCACATCTTCTCAGCTCAAAAATGTTCTTTATTTCAGTTATTTACCATGTTGCCACTCTGATGCCTCTAAAGGCTTCTCATCACATCTTCTCATCACATCTTCTCAGCTCAAAAATGTTCTTTATTTCAGTTATTTACCATGTTGCCACTCTGATGCCTCTAAAGGCTTCTGATCACATCTTCTCATCACATCTTCTCAGCTCAAAAATGTTCTTTATTTCAGTTATTTGCCGTGTTGCCACTCTGATGCCTCTAAAAGCTTCTGATCACATCTTCTCAGCTCAAAAATGTTCTTTATTTCAGTTATTTACCATGTTGCCACTCTGATGCCTCTAAAAGCTTCTGATCACATCTTCTCAGCTCAAAAATGTTCTTTATTTCAGTTATTTATCATGTTGCCACTCTGATGCCTCTAAAAGCTTCTGATCACATCTCAGCTCAAAAATGTTCTTTTTTTCACTTATTTACCGTGTTGCCACTCTGATGCCTCTAAAAGCTTCTGATCACATCTTCTCAGCTCAAAAATGTTCTTTATTTCAGTTATTTATCATGTTGCCACTCTGATGCCTCTAAAAGCTTCTGATCCACAGTGCAATGCTAAAAAACTGCACATAGGTAATAACTTTGTCACCATTGTCTACAACGAAAGTGAAGAGGACTACAAAATAGGCGCAATAAAGGTAAACTCAAGAAAATATTTCTCAGAAATCAGTATAGTACCACCCATGAATCATAAGGCAACTCATTAGAGAGATATATTTCTTTGAAACGCTTAAGCCTAGCGCACACGCGTGGCACCGGCTGAGCTGCCGACCACACGTGGCTGAGAGCTAAGCTGGTTCCCCCGTGTGCTCGGAAATTTTGGTGAGATTTTCGCCTCTCGAGGCGGTGAGGAAAGTATCTAGTATGTTTGATATTTTCTGCCTCTCGTGGCAAGAATCTGACTGTGTGCGCACAACGTGAGCTGCCAGCTGAGCTGAGAGGAGGGATAGTCCAATCGCGTGTGCCTATTAAATCCTGTGACCACCTAGAATATTACGTAACACAGGTAGTGACATTTATGTAGCTGCGCTGAAATCTGTAGCTGCTCCCTGGGCCATGCGTGCCTTGTAGCTCAGCCGGCGCCTCTCGTGTGGGCTAGGCTTTATATTCTTGTAAAGCATTACGTTATAAGAAAGACTTTGGATAATAACAACAACAGAAGAATCCTTTCCACTCATTACATGTTTCTTTTTTGTGCCAAGACCCAGAAAAACAGCAACATGTCATTTTGTGTTTTGGTTGTTACAGGGCCAGTTTAACTATGTAAACATTGTGATAAAACCCTTAGATTATGAAAGTAATGCTGTTACACTTCAAGCCAAAGAAGGTATGTTGGTCAACATTTATAACTTCTATTATTCTCGAATGATTAGGATTGTACATACATAATTTGATTATTTGGTGGCTCCATTCTGTTGAATGATGTGCGTCATGGTTAGAATTATAATACAAGATTAAATATTCATGTAGGCTTTGGACTGTGATTAGAGCCACCTCCATACCTTGGGGTATGCAGGAGAGTTGGCAGGTACTCGCCGAAGGTCGGGGGTTTCCTCCGGGCAATAATCCCGGTTTCCTCCCCCACTAAAACTGATAACGCCACCATTTAAGTGAAATAATCTTGAGTGAGGCCTAAAAGATCGATCAATCATATCTTGAAGCAGGGGGGCTTTGGTTGGTCAGTCATCACAGCTATCTCTCATTAAGGCCTTTTATGAATGTGTTGAGGGTTCAAATTTTCTAGTTTCCTCCCTGACTCAAGTTGTCAACGCAGTCATAGAAGTGAAGTAATCAATCCATCCTTTTCTTGTTTTGTTGAATACTACATTCCACTGCTCTCTCTTTGTCTTAATTTATAGTTCTACTATATAGTTCTGGAATTTTCTTCCAGTCATATAATAATTGAGATGGAAGCTCATAGTTAGTTGCATATCCAAATTGAGTTTAATAATTTGAAAATCTGATTAAAACATGATATCGAATAATTATCACAGATTGGTCTTCCAACATACAGTACGGTTTCCCAAGCATTCCTCATTCCTACTCCTTAAAACATTTTAGTTTGGCTCTCACACTAGAATCTATGTAAAAGTGTGGAATATTCACTAGCAAACTCGACATGCCATTTTGTATGATTTAAAGAGAGAACACTCTCATTGCACTTTGTTATCATGTCTACCGTATGTCTGTGCAATGTTTACATATCTTTCAATGGCATTTAGAACTTGAAAGGTTATAATAAGGTGAATAACTACTTATGGATAATAACTTCTTGGTTTATTGGCTGACGACGTTTTGATGTAGTTCTTACATTGTTATCATAGTCAATGTAAGAACTACATCGAAGTGTCATCACCTAATAAACCAAGAAGTTGTTATCCTTAAGTATTTCTTCACCTTAATGTTTACATATTCACAAAAAAACAGTAGGCCTACTTGCAATTTGCAAATTCATTTTGTCATGGTTTATTTCTTGCTTGACCCACTTTTAAATAGCTTGTCCAGTACTGCATTAGACTTCATTCAATCCTTCCACTTCAGATATGTCTGTAATTTTTAGGTAACCTGTCAAAGATTGCATTTGCCTTTCATTAATGTGGAACATAGTACATAATTTTCTGATATTCGTCTTATAATTTTTTGTTGTAGTTGAACACTACAGTCTTACCACAGGTACATCTAATACACTTGCTAGATTTGTATTTAACATTTCAGTTTCTTATTATTCTTTTTAATCTATATAACCAAACCAGAAGCAAATTTCCCTAACTCTTGCACTGCATCTATTTCATATGATAGGGATCCACAGTGACTCAACAATTTCTGATGAAATATGCAACAAAAACATACCCTTTTTAACAGGCGGGTGTGATAATAGTTCAGTTCAAAATTGTAATTACACTGTATTTATTGATTAAAAAGATAAAAGGTGTTGTGATCAACTTTGGGCAATATTTTTCAATTTGCGTTAAATTTGTTGTAGAACATACACTTTACAAGACTGACCAAAAAGAGAGATAAATTTCTGGCATCTCGCATCAAAATGAAATGCTACATTTACCGCTCTAAATTCCCACTT
This sequence comes from Lepidochitona cinerea, assembly GCA_963971465.1. Taxonomy (NCBI): domain Eukaryota; kingdom Metazoa; phylum Mollusca; class Polyplacophora; order Chitonida; family Tonicellidae; genus Lepidochitona; species Lepidochitona cinerea. The sequence goes on along the minus strand of OZ020551.1, from coordinate 47,664,972 downwards.
TTTAGCCCGCCATCATTCTGATGGAGGGCTATTCAAATCACTTTTCCTTGGTCCGTCGTCCGTCGTCAGTCGTCCGTCGTCCGTCCGTTCGTTAACTTTTTGCTTGTTACCTTTATTCCAAGAAAACTACCAGTCCAATCTTAATCAAACTTAACATACAACATCACCCTATGGTCTAGTTGTGCACCGTACGTTTTCATCTCATTTGCATATTCAATGTGGCCACCAGGGGGCGATATTGTTTTTTTTTGTTACCTTTATTCCAAGGAAACTACTAGTCAGATTTTCATCAAACTTGGCTGACATTATCTCCATATAGTCTAGTTGTGCATCGTACAGTTTCATCTAATTTGCATATTCAATATGGCCACCAGGGGGCGATGTTGTTTTTCTTTGTTACCTTTATTCCAAGAAAACTACCTGTCCAATCTTAATCAAACTTAACATACATCATCACCCTATGGTCTAGTTGTGCATCGTACATTTTCATCTCATTTGCATAAACAATATGGCCGCCAGGGGGAGATATTGTTTTTTTTTTGTTACCTTTATTCCAAGGAAACTACTAGTACGATTTTCATCAAACTTGGCTGACATTATCTCCATATAGTCTAGTTGTGCATCGTACAGTTTCATCTCATTTGCATATTCAATATGGCCACCAGGGGGCGATGTTGTTTTTTTTAGTTACCTTTATTCCAAGAAAACTACATGTCCAATCTTAATCAAACTTAACATACATCATCACCCTATGGTCTAGTTGTGCATCGTACATTTTCATCTCATTTGCATAATCAGTATGGCCGCCAGGGGGAGATGTTGTTTTTCTTTGTTACGTTTATTGCAAGAAAACTTTCGCTTGTTACCTTTATTCCAAGAAAACTATTAGTCCAATCTTAATCAAACTCAACGTACATCATCACCCTACGGTCTAGTTGTGCACCGTACATTTTCATCTCATTTTGCATATTCAATATGGCCACCAGGGGGCGATATTGTTTTTTTTTTGTTACCTTTATTCCAAGGAAACTACCAGTCCAATCTTAATCAAACTTAACATACAACATCACCCTATGGTCTAGTTGTGCACCGTACGTTTTCATCTCATTTGCATATTCAATGTGGCCACCAGGGGGCGATATTGTTTTTTTTTGTTACCTTTATTCCAAGGAAACTACTAGTCAGATTTTCATCAAACTTGGCTGACATTATCTCCATATAGTCTAGTTGTGCATCGTACAGTTTCATCTAATTTGCATATTCAATATGGCCACCAGGGGGCGATGTTGTTTTTCTTTGTTACCTTTATTCCAAGAAAACTACCTGTCCAATCTTAATCAAACTTAACATACATCATCACCCTATGGTCTAGTTGTGCATCGTACATTTTCATCTCATTTGCATAAACAATATGGCCGCCAGGGGGAGATATTGTTTTTTTTTTGTTACCTTTATTCCAAGGAAACTACTAGTACGATTTTCATCAAACTTGGCTGACATTATCTCCATATAGTCTAGTTGTGCATCGTACAGTTTCATCTCATTTGCATATTCAATATGGCCACCAGGGGGCGATGTTGTTTTTTTTAGTTACCTTTATTCCAAGAAAACTACATGTCCAATCTTAATCAAACTTAACATACATCATCACCCTATGGTCTAGTTGTGCATCGTACATTTTCATCTCATTTGCATAATCAGTATGGCCGCCAGGGGGAGATGTTGTTTTTCTTTGTTACGTTTATTGCAAGAAAACTTTCGCTTGTTACCTTTATTCCAAGAAAACTATTAGTCCAATCTTAATCAAACTCAACGTACATCATCACCCTACGGTCTAGTTGTGCACCGTACATTTTCATCTCATTTTGCATATTCAATATGGCCACCAGGGGGCGATATTGTTTTTTTTTTGTTACCTTTATTCCAAGGAAACTACTAGTCTGATTTTCACCAAACTTGGCTGACATTATCTCCATATAGTCTAGTTGTGCATCCTACAGTTTCATCTCATTTGCATATTCAATATGGCCACCAGGGGGCGATGTTGTTTTTTTGTTGTTACCTTTATTCCAAGAAAACTACCTGTCCAATCTGGTTTTTTTTTTGTTACTTTTTTCCAAGAAACTACCAATCCGATTTTCACCAAACTTGGCTCACATTATCTCCCTATAGCCATGTTGTGTACTGTACATTTTCATCTCATTTGCATATTCAATATGGCCGCCAGGGGGCGATGTTTTTTTCTCTATCTTTATTCCAAGAAAACTACCTGTCCAATCTTAATCAAACTTAACATACATCATCTCACCCTATGGTCTAATTGTGCACCGTACATTTTCATCTCATTTGCATATTCAATATGGCCGCCAGGGGGAGATGTTTTTTTTCTCGTTTATTGCAAGAAAACTTTTGCTTGTTACCTTTATTCCAATAAAACTATCAGTCCAATCTTAATCAAACCGAACATACATCACCCTATGGTCTAGTTGTGCACCATACATTTTCATCTCATTTGCATATTCAATATGGCTGTCAGGGGCAATATATTTTTTTTGTTACTTTTTTCCAAGAAAACTACCAATCCGTCTTTCACCAAACTTGGCTCACATTATCTCCCTATAGCCATGTTGTGTACTGTACATTTTCATCTCATTTGCTTATTCAATATGGCCGCCAGGGGGCGATGTTTTTTTTCTTTATCTTTGTTCCAAGAAAACTACCTGACATTAATCAAAATCAACATACATTATCACCCTATGGTCTAGTTATGCACCGTTCATTTTGATCTCATTTGCATATTCAATATGGCCGCCAGGAGGGCGATATTGTTTTTTCGTTACTTCTATTCCAAGAAAATACTGGTCTGATTTTGACCAAACTTGGCCGACATTATCTCCCTCTGATCTAGTTGCGCACCCTACATTTTCGTCTCATTTGCTTATTAAATATGGCTGCCAGGAAGCAATGTTGTTTTTTGACCAAATTTGAAAATGAAATTTATTATCATTATTCCAAGAAAACTACTGACCTGATCTTAACCAAACATGACACACATCATCCCTCTAAGTTCTAGCTGTGCACCGTACATTATCATTTCATTAGCATATTGAAGATGGCTACCAGGTGGCAATGTTGTTTTCAACCAAAATTTCTAGGGGAGCTTAATATTGCAATTCACAATTTAATTTTCCTCAACAATAGTTATCTCCCTGGAATAAGATTTTTTATGTAGGCCCCAATTCCTATATCCAGTTATTGCTGTAAGTGAAATAATCTTGAGCGCACTTAAAACACCAAACAATCAATCAATCAATTTAATATGAATAGATGAACGCGGGCGTTAAGATCCCTTTAAGGGATCTCTTGTTTCATAATTTCTGATCATCACAGTAAGAGGCTTTGAATGCCATCGAAAAACTAAATGATTGGCATTGGAATGAAGAAAATCCATACAGTTTGTGGCCTGCACGAACCGAAAACGTGTTCGAAAAGTAAACAAACTTTAAATAACCGGGACAACCATTCATTCATTCTAAGCCAAAGTTAGTTCAAAACAATACTTTATCGTAAATTTTCGCGACTAGATGCACTAAAAAGCTTCTGAATTATATGTCTTGTAAAAAATTGCCAATAATTTCAACATTCTGTTTTAACGTTAAAATATCAACATTTTGGCAGCTCATGCCACTTTAAGACAGAAAGATTCTTATTTATTTTTCTTGACAAGAATAGTTGATAATTTAAAAAAAAATTGTTTTAACACAAAAATATGAACAGTTTGGCAGCTCATGCCACGTGAATTATTATTTATTTTAAAAAATCAACCAAGAAATGTTTGTAAAGATTTAAGAATACCTGGTTAAGAATAGATACCCAACAGAAAGCCCTGAAAACTTTGAGGAAAATTTGCTTTTGAACTAAATTATTTGCCTCTATAATGATGTAGTATTTATTTTCTTGTGATGATAATGTATGTGTCTATGCATTCATTGGCTTTTAATCATTGATGTATCAGAAATGTATTGTTATTACATGTGTATATTCTACCAAGGAATGTGTATTGTGATTTAGTATGACTTCAAATATTTGTGATACACAAAAAGGGTCTTTTGTTAAAATATTTGTGATACACAAAAAGGGTATTTTGTTAAAATATTTGTGAGACACAATAAGGGTCTTTTGTTAAAATATTTGTGATACACAATACAGTCTTTTGTTAAAATATTTGTGATACACAATAAGGGTCTTTTGTTAAAATATTTGTGATACACAATAAGGGTCTTTTGTTATCAAGGGGTTTCTTCTACTTAAATGGAGGGGGGGGGGGGGGGGGGGCTCAGTGGCCTAGTGTTCGTCCCTCAGTCCCACACAGACCTTCCAGCGATGCGGCGCGGGTTCAAATCACACTCAGACCAAATAAAATTGAAAACTTTCTGAGTGCATTTGCACTCGGTATGTGGAAGAGTTGCCAGTTACTCACCGAAGATCGGGGGTTTCCTCTGGGCAATGAGCCCAGTTTCCTCCCCCACTAAACCCTGAATGCCGCCAAATAAGTGAAATAATCTTGAGTGCGGCGTAAAACACCAATCAATCTACTTAAATGGCCCAATTTTGCCTGTCACAATTTAAATGTCTTGTGGGATGCAATATTTTGTAATTTTTTAATTGGCTTGTATGTGTATTGCTTGAATTATTCAATATTTATATCGCTTGCTGTTCCTTAATTACCACATGCAAGTACTGTTGCAATACCACATTTGCACGTTGAGAGTATGCTGTCATTAGAGTGTGCTGTCTAATAGTTAAGCCTTAGAGAAATCAATTTTAAAGCGTTAAAGATATTACAGTAAAATTAAAACGATTTTACTAGGCTTGTTAAACTACCATAGTGACTCACTGACTTATAAATATTCATTAATCGTAAGTCATAATCTCATAGTGTATTTCTTACTTATTGACTCATGTCTTTTTTTCACTAACATATTTTGATTGCTCCAATTTTCTAAACTTGTTTTGGTAACACCCAATAAGTTTGTCTGCCAAACTTTATTAAATTTTGTTTTGTGAACACAAAATTAATTTGTCTTTTAAACTTTATTAAATTTTGATTTATCAACACATAATTAATTTGTCTTTCAAACTTAATTAAATTTTGTTTTGTGAACACATAATTAATTTGTCTTTCAAACTTAATTAAATTTTGTTTTGTGAACACCCAATTAATTTGTCTAACAATTTTCTGAGAAAGTTATGATTTATTGAAGCTTAAAATTTTAACCTATAATTGTTACTCCAAAGACCTCAATGATTGCCCCATGTGGAAGGGTTGCGGTTTGCCTGGTATCCAATTGGGGGCAACTTTTCCATTGGCAATGAACATGGCTGTCACACAAATGAAATCATGCAGAGAGCAGCTTAAAACCTCCATTGATAAATCAATGATGATGTAAATAAAATATCTCTGTACAGTTACAGTGATTTATTTAGTTAAGTTTAATTTTATTCCTACCCTTTATAACATTGTTGTCTGAATTCCTAGATAGATTGGTGCCCGGGTACAAACAGAAGAAAAGGGAGGCTTCTTTCCTAACTGCTTAAAAGTAGTACACTTATTCTTAAACATCCCAATGTTTTATACCAGTATAAAAGCAATGGATTATACATTATTTTCATATGTTTATATTCCCAGATATAGCTGACATACTTGGTCACACGGATACAAAGATCATCTCCAACCGTAACTTGGCTTTACTGGTCAGACAAATAGCCATGCATTGTAATGTAAGTTGTCCACTCTAGCTCATCTTGTTTGGGTAAATTTGATCTTTTCTAAATATTTTTCTTTTTTTTTTCAATATGCGTAAACTATGAGCCATATCAATTTGAACCATATTTTCATGTTTCTGCTGTGTGTATCCGGTTCATTAGTCCACCAATAAGTAGTATAAACTGGCAAAATTTCCACTTTTTCCCAACTTTACAAACATAAGTTGTTTTAAAAATTCAAATAACAGGAATGCCTATATGATTGATATTGGGATATACATAAGACTAGGTCCTTTAAAAAACTACTGATTAAAGGATAAATGCCAAGTTAAAGTCAATGCCTCCTATTTGGTAATCAATTTGTTCAAAAACTTTCACCCTATAGACTTACGAAAGTAGCCAAAAGCAAAATAAGATTTCAAGCACGAAACCTACACAATTCAAGGCATATGTACAGTCTAGATACGGAAATTAATCAGCTTTAGCGCCGTGACGACACAGTTGACATCTGATATATACATTACTATTGTTGTGACGTCATACACAAGCGACGTTAAGCCAGGGCCTCTTCATGGTTGGTTGAAATGACGTCGAAAGCGTTCAAATGTCAACTATGACATTTCCGATTGGTGGCGGAAGATATGCATATGTTCAATCACTGTTTTTTTTTTGGCACCCTGGGACATTACTGGAAGTTCGTTTTGTTTCAATATTATGTTTTTAGATACATATTTACTCAATTTACTATAAGAAATCACAGCTAGTTGTTCAGAAAAAATTGGCATTTATCCTTTAAGAAACATTCTCAAGACTGTTTAATATCACTGTAAAAAAGCTGAGAATTTTTGTTTGGGATCTCTCTTTACTTAAGCAGGGTTCCCTCTTTTCTTTAAAAATACGGTTTAAAATAGTATTTTTTTCCAGGAATTTTCTGGAGGCCTACATTTGTATTAAAAATGCGGTATCTTTCTATTCTAGGGGTTACCCATAACTTCATTATGTATGTTAAGAGGAGTATTTTTATGATTGATTGATGTTTTACGCCGCACTTAAGATTATTTCACTTTATGGCGGCGGTGCCACATACTGTATGTTGGGGCAGGAAACCAGGCTCATTGCCCGGAGGAAACCCCCGACCTTCGACGGGTACCTGGCAACTCTTCCACTTACGGAGTATTTTATGAGACTTAACTATCAAAACACAGATGTTGTTTCTTATGTCATGGCTGCTTTCAACATCTTTTTAGCGATGACTTAAAATGTTGATAATTACCTGATATAAATGCTCAAAAAATGTTTAAAAAAAAAAGAAAAATGTTGTTTCCAGTACCGGTATATGCAATGAAAAACTATAATACAATTCAGGACTTTCCAAAAGTAAGAAAAAAAAATCCAGGATAATCGCTGATTTCCAGTAAGAGTGGGAACCCTGTTAAAGCATTTATTTACATAGAAACAAGATGAACGCATCTTGTACATTAGGCAACATTGTTTTACCTACCCCCTTTGTTTTAGTTGGCGTCCCGAATTCTACAGCGTCAGAACTCTGAACCACATGACCCGTTTGCTTCTAATTGGTTGGAACGTTTACGCCAGCTGAAACGCATTAAAGCCAAGATCCTAAAAGAGTCCAGCGGTACAGAGTCTGAGAAAACAAAATCTGCAGTTGGAGACTTTACAGATTATGTTTGAGAAATAGATGTTTGAAAAATGAAAAGCCTGAGCTATCTTCCTCAACTCACCACATGTGGGTGTTAGTTGACATGTGAACAGGCCCCAGAAGCCTGAAACTATCTTCCTCAACTCACCATGGTGTAAATGTACATGTGAACAGGCCCCAGAAGTCTGAAACTATCTTCCTCAACTCACCATGGGTGTAAGTGGACATGTGAACAGGCCCAGGAGTCTGAAATTATCTTCCTCAACTCACCATGGGTGTAAGTGAACATGTCAAAAGGCAGCAGAAGTCTGAAACTATCTTCCTCAACTCACCATGGGTGTAAGTGAACTTGTCAAAAGGCAGCAGAAGTCTGAAACTATCTTCCTCAACTCACCATGGGTGTTAGTGGACATGTGAACAGGCCCCAGAAGTCTGAAACTATTGGTGTAAATGTACATGTGAACAGGCCCCAGAAGTCTGAAACTATCTTCCTCAACTCACCATGGGTGTAAGTGGATATGTCAACAGGCCCCAGAAGTCTGAAACTATTGGTGTAAATGTACATGTGAACAGGCCTCAGAAGTCTGAAACTATCTTCCTCAACTCACCATGGGTGTAAGTGGATATGTCAACAGGCCCCAGAAGTCTGAAACTATCTTCCTCAACTCACCATGGGTGTAAGTGGATGTGTCAACAGGCCCCAGAAGTCTGAAACTATTGGTGTAAATGTACATGTGAACAGGCCCCAGAAGTCTGAAACTATCTTCCTCAACTCACCATGGGTGTAAGTGGACATGTGAACAGGCCCAGGAGTCTGAAATTATCTTCCTCAACTCACCATGGGTGTTAGTGAACATGTCAACAGGCCCCAGAAGTCTGAAACTATCTTCCTCAACTCACCATGGGTGTAATTGGACATGTGAACAGGCCTCAGAAGTCTGAAACTATCTTCCTCAACTCACCATGGGTGTTCGTGGACATGTCAACACGCCCCAGAAGTCTGAAACTATCTTTTTGAAGTCACCATGGGTGTAAGTGGACATGTGAACAGGCCCCAGAAGTCTGAAACTATCTTTTGGAAGTCACCATGGGTGTTAGTGGACATGTCAACAGGCCCCAGAAGTCTGAAACTATCTTCAACTCACCGTGGGTGTAAGTGGATGTGTCAACAGGCCCCAGAAGTCTGAAACTATCTTTTGGAAGTCACCATGGGTGTTAGTGGACATGTCAACAGGCCCCAGAAGTCTGAAACTATCTTCCTCAACTCACCATGGGTGTTAGTGGACATGTCTACAGGCCCCAGAAGTCTGAAACTATCTTCCTCAGCTCACCATGGTGCAAATGGACAGGCCCCAGAAGTCTGAAACTATCTTCCTCAACTCACCACAGGTGTTAGTGTACATGTGAACAGGCCTCAGAAGTCTGAAACTATCTTCCTGAAGTCACCATGGGTGTAAGTGGACATGTGAACAGGCCTCAGAAGTCTGAAAATATCTTCCTCAACTCACCATGGGTGTTAGTGGACATGTGAACAGGCCCCAGAAGTCTTAAACTATCTTCCCCAACTCACCATGGGTGTTAGTGGACATGTCAACACGCCCCAGAAGTCTAAAACTATCTTTTTGAAGTCACCATAGGTGCTAGTGGACATGTGAACAGGTCCCAGAAGTCTGAAACTATCTTTTTGAAGTCACCATAGGTGCTAGTGGACATGTGAACAGGCCCCAGAAGTCTGAAACTATCTTTTTGAAGTCACCATGGGTGTAAGTGGACATGTGAACAGGCTCCAGCAGACGATTTGGCATCTTCTGCTGTGGGCTCTCCCCAATCAAACCACAACCAATAATCAGTGTGACAACAGAATGTACCCTTATATTCAACTTTGAAGAGCTGAATTGATCACGAAGTTTCAAGAATTTCCAACTAACACTATGGCCAATTCTCGATGGATGCTCCTCTGGTCAGTTATATCAACAAAAGTCACAATTTTCAATTATTCCTGCTGGTAGGCCGGTGGCTGTAACTTGAAAAGTCGCTATAAATAGGGTTTCGTGGCCGATCTCTGGAATATACTTTTTGTATGTTTTCTTATATTCCTTAGGACATACTTTGGCACCAAAAAAAGTTCGTCCACTCCAAACCCCGGCGTTTTCGCAAAAAAGCCATGTGAAAGGAACACTTTTTCGCATATACAGTGGCCATAGGCAAAATGAGTGCTCTCCCCTTACCTCTATCTAATACATATAATATAGACACATGGGCCCGAAATACACAGAGCGGCGTAGCGTAAGTTTTTACGTAACTGTCATGACAACCCATATTATAGAGATACGGTCTACGAAAGTTACGCAAAAAAATACATCTACTCCGTTTTTGTGAAACAGGCCACTGGCTATTACTTTTTCCACCAATACTACTTTTTTTTGGATTGAAGGTAGACACCATTTGCATTCCTCTGTCGTATACGAGAGAAAAGTCAAAATAAACAGATTTGTATGAGGATCAACATGTTTATGCAATCTATTAACACTATACATTTTTAACACTATATTTTGACACCGATTTGCCCCCGCTGCTTCACGTAACAAACCTGCAAAATATATATAGTAATAATGTAATTTTTAAATCAGACATGTGGGCCAGACAACATATAATTTAAGTTAGAGATACAATAAATGTATTAAAAATTTAATGCAAGCTTCGGTGCTATTAGTTTAATCTAAGAATTTTCGGTAGTGTGTGTGTGTGGGGGGGGGGGGGGGGCAATTAAACCTTTTTAAGAGCTCCTCCCACACCCAGCAACCCATAGAAACCATTTGCGCTGTAAGGAATATACTTTTTGATTGGTTGTTCAAAGCCGTTTTCAAGTTTATTTTGTTTACGTATATAGTGGCATTGCCAGGATTATTCCCAGAAGGAACTCAATGTCAGATGACACCCCAAGGTTCTTTCTGTTGGTTTCTGGCTACCGTTCCACTTGAGGCCGACCGATATGTGATTGTCAACAAATTTGGTGTCAACACCGAGAATAGAATTTCCATCCTCAAAGGTAGTGGGATGGATGGATTGACGTTTTACACTTCACTCAAATTTTTTTCGCATGTATGATGGTGTTGGCAAGATTATTGGAGGACACTCAGACAAACCAAGCTTAATCTACACCCCTCCCCCAAGGAAACCCTGACCTTTCGCTGGTTCCTGGTGACCATTCCACTTACATCGTTCATGCCCCCCTGAGTGATCGAGAATTTACCTCGCACATGAAGTGCCACAGTAAATTCCGGATTATTTAAGAAAGACTTAGTACATATAGCAAATCCACACTAAATCGAATTATTGTATTGTATAGAGGGTATAAACAAATATTTACCCCCCCCCCCTTGTCAAGTTTAACGTTATATTTTAAACTAGTCTAGGGCACCATACTACACTACAGAACTAGGCTTACACAGAAAATTGCTATGATAGAAAATACAAACCCCCGTCTTCGGTCTCCGATTGATTGATTGATGTTTTACGCCGCACTCAAGATTATTTCTCTTATATGGCGGAGTTGCCAGGTTTCGTGGGAGAGGAAACCGGGCTCATTGTCCGGAGGAAAACCCACGACCTTCGGCAAATCGAGTGAAAAGTGAAAAATCCACTCAGAATTTTTTTAATTTGTATTTGGTCTGAGTAGGATTCGAGCCCGCGTCGCATCGATGGAAGGTCTGTGTGGGACTGAGTGACGATCCCTCACCCACTGGGGTCCCGGCAGCACTGTCCTTTTTCTCTCTGACCGCAATGGATTCTTCTGTGTCTAAAAGTACCCATTCTGATTTGATTTGATTTGATTTATTCACCAGATAAAATATTACAATTAGTATATTCATAATATATTTGTGGTCTGGCGGGAATAAAACCCCAAGGGACTTATTGTATTCTGTTTACATTGAAGTCTATCGTACATCTTTTGACACTGTTCCATCTAGTTCTAGTGAAAGGCAATTCAACTTCATTTCCCCTGCTTTGTGTGTGTACTATACAGGAATAAGTACTGGATTTTCCATCCGATCGCTCTACCATCTTGCTGCATTCTGTATGTTTACAAACTATTGTTTATATCGGAATTCAGCGATCTGATTGGCTCGTTCAAAAATTATACCGCCAGAAACGGGTAAGTAGGCCACAAAGGTTAAAGATAGGTCAGAAACATAAATCGATATTCAGTTGAAGATATCTTAAAAACGCCGGGGTTCTGCATGGACGAACTTTTTTTATATATTCTTTAGTTAATCATTACTATTTAAAAACTATCGGAACGTATATTCTTGAGATCGGCTACGGACTGAACGAATTGAAGCTTCGGCCACCAGCCTATGGCCAGGAACGAGCCAAAATTCCCTCTTAAACATTTTTTGAAACTAAATCATGCTTAAAACAAAGATTGATGACTCTCGCCCCTCCCCCCAACAAAGTAATCATGGCCACAACTTCCACTAATTATCTTGTACTAGGGCTTTCAAAACGTTGCTCACTTGTTAAATATTGGACGCCAACAACTTTAGAGGTTTTTTAGTAACCTACATTTTGAATTTCAGATGTCACTTCTTGAAATGCTCGTGGAAATTAAATTGATACCATGTATTTTTGTTATTCGTCTTCAATTTTTATATGACCGACTTAAATAAAGTCGGTTGTATACGGAGGCCTGTTAGTGCCATGGGTGGAATTTTGACTTTTCCAGTGTTTTTCCGTCTTTAACAGCATTTTGCAAAAGCGGAGTTCGAATCCCACTCAGTCTAAAAAAATTGACAAATTTTCGGACTGGGTTTTCACTCGAACGACCTATGTGGGATGGTTGCCAGTTACCAACGGAAGGTCGTGGGTTTCCTCCGGGCATAGAGCCCGATTTCCTCCCACAATAAAACTGGCAACGCCGCCATATAAGCGAAATAATCTTGAGCGCGGCGTAAAACACAAAACAATCAATCAAAAGCGGAAACTTGGTTTTGAGTTGAGAGATTCTGTACGGAAGAAAATCAAGCGTGTATCGTAAAACTCCTACCTTCTAGTAAATCGATTTGCAGAGAGTTAGGCTGGTGGCCGAAGCTTCAATTCGATCAGTCCGTAGCCGATCTCAAGAATATACGTTCCGATAGTTTTTAAATAGTAATGATTAACTACAGAATACATACAAAAAGTTCGTCCACGCAGAACCCCGGCGTTTTTAAGATATCTTCAACTGAATATCGATTTATGTTTCTGACCTATATTTAACCTTTGTGGCCTACTTACCCGTTTCTGGCCGTATACTTTTTGAACAAGCCAATCAGATCGCTGAATTATCTACTTCCGATATAAACAATAGTTTGTAAACATACAGAATGACAGCAAGATGGTAGAGCGATCGGATGGAAAATCAAGTACTTATTCCTGCATAGTACACACGCAAGGCAGGGAAAATGAAATTGAATTGCCTTTCACTAGAACTAGATATGGAGCAGTGTCAAAAGATGTACGATAGACTTCAATTTAAACAGGATACAACAAGTCCCTTGGGGTGTTATTCCCGCCAGACCACAAATATATTATGGATATACTAATTGTAATATTTTATCTGGTGAATCAATCAAATCAAATCAGAATGGGTACTTTTAGACACAGAAGAATCCATCGCAGTCGGGGAGAAAAATGACATATTTAACAAATATTGGGTATCATCGATCCTGTTATAAGCATTTCACAAACAATTAACGAATGTAGGCTGCCAAAAAAAAGAAAGTCTGAAGCTCCTATTAAAGCCCCAACACCGAAAAAGTTAAGATCGAGAAAAAGCAGTCGAACTGCTACACGGTCTTCGGCAGTGCTGCCGAGACCTCGGTGGTCCAGTGGGTTAGGGATCGTCCCTCAGTCACACACAGACCATCCATCGATGCGACGCGGGCTCAAATCCGACTCAGAGCAAATACAAATTAAAAAATTTCTGAGTGGATTTTTCACTCCATCGCCGTATGTGGAAGAGTTGCCAAGTACTCGCCGATGGTCGTGGGTTTTCCTCCGGACAATGAGCCCGGTTTCCTCTCCCACTAAACCTGGCAACGCCGCCATATAAGAGAAATAATCTTGAGTGCGACGTAAAACATCAATCAATCAATCGGTAGTGCTGCCAATGCAATGCATTATATGCAAGACAGGTGTAGAGAAAAAGATTACACTTCCCCACAAAATAGTTAGAGATAAACTTCTTCAAGTCGAGACCGAAGACGGGGGTTTGTATTTTCTATTATAGCAATTTTCTGTGTAAGCCTAGTTCTGTAGTGTAGTACCCCCTGGTGCCCTAGTTTAAATTATAACGTTAAACTTGACAAGGGGGGGGGGGGGGGTGGGGTGAATTAAATATTTAATACCCCCTATGTTTAATAGAATAATTCGATTTAGTGTGGATTTGCTATGTACTAAGTAGATGTCTTTCTTAAATAATCCGGAATTTACTGTGGCACTTCTCGATTACTATATAAACAAAGTAAACTTGAATACGGTGTAAAACAACTAATCAAAAAGTATATTCCTTACAGCGCAAATGGTTTCTATGGGTTGCTGGGTGTGGGAGGAGCTCTTAAAAAGGTTTGATTGCCCCCCCCCCACCCCCACTCACTACCGAAAATTCTTAGATTAAACTAATATCACCGAAGCTTGCATTAAATTTTTAATACATTTATTGTATCTCTAACTTAAATTATATGTTGTCTGGCCCATATGTCTTACTATATATTACACAAGTAGTGTTATTCCGAAAAACGAAAACTTCATATTGACTAAATATTTCGACTTTTATTCAGTCATCATCAGGAGTGAGGTACACAGAGCGGCGTAGCGTAGTCAAAATATTGAGTCAATATGAAGTTTTCGTTTTTCGGAATAACACTACTTGTGTACTACGTTAAACTAATCGGTGGAACTACTGGATATTACTATATATATTTTGCAGGTTTGTTACGTGAAACAGCGGGGGGAAATCGGATGAAAAATATAGTGTTAAAAATGTATAGTGTTAATAGATTGCATAAACATGTTGATCCTCATACAAATCTGTTTATTTTGACTTTTCTCTCATATACGGCAGAGGAATGCAAATAGTGTCTACCTTTAATCCTATGTCTATGGAAACGACCAAAAAAGGTAGAATTGGTGGAAAAAGTAATAGCCAGTGGCCTGTTTCACAAAACGGAGTAGATGTATGTTTTTGCGTAACTTTCGTACACAGTATCTCTACAATATGGGTTGTCATGACAGTTACGTAAAAACTTACGCTACGCCGCTCTGTGTATTCCGGGCCCATGTGTCTATATTATATGTATTAGATAGAGGTAAGGGGAGAGCACCGGCCTAAGTCGAAAAACGCATGTAAACTGTCAAATGACAAGGGAAACATTTCCACCGCGGAGAGAAGGTTCGCCCGCTTCTGATCTGGCAGTTTGCAGTCAGATTTAGACAGTAGATAACAAAATAACGATCTCAAATAGTGTCCTTACGACATTCATGAATAATTTTGCATAATACTGCATTAACATTGGATTATGTTATATACCGTTTTAGTTTATAAATTATATCATGGTTCCTTCCACTCCATAGTGTTGATCCGATCTTGACAATTCTTTCAGAACCATTACCTCGTGGATATATAGTGTACATGTCATCAACTATTTATGACATGATCGGGTGCATAATCTTCTTTAGTTTTTGACATCTTGATAGAAACGGTTGGACTGCCATTTTAAATTCTTTTAAGTCAATGATTATATCGGTAAATGCAATTTTTCGGGAGAAAAAGAGGGCGGCTTGGACAGGAAGACCGGAATCAGGCAATTCTTTTATCAAGGCAGCTAGTAATAAGATTGTTTACTACAATTAGTTTCCGATAGGTTTAAAACTTATTATTAAAAGCTAAAAAAATGTTGCAGAATGTAACATCAGTAGATTGTAACATAAACATAGTGACCAACCCCACATCTGACACCATGGGGGGACCGGTTCGAGATAGTTTAACCCCATGCTGTGTAATCAGCGGACGTTATCGGGAGTGTGATGTTCACTGTGGGCCTTCACAAATGGTAAGCACACTTGACAGCCTGAAAACCAAACGTTGCGGATGGCGTTCTAAAAATTTGATATTCCTACATAGCCAGTACACGAACTTGGGGTGCTATTACCGTAAAGTAAGCGAATGGATTTCTGACACCTTTTCATTCAATTTTTTTCAAACGGGGGCCTCGGTTGTCCAGTGGGTTAGAGTGATCATCCCTCAGTCACACACAGACCTTCCATCGATGCGGCGCGGGTTCGAATCACACTCAGACCAAATAGAAAAATTTCTGAATGGATTTTTCACTCGGTCACCGCATGTGGAAGAGTTGCCAGGTACTCGCCGAAGGTCTGAGTTTTCCTACGGGCAATGAGCCCGGTTTCCTGCCCCACTAAATCTGGCAACGCCTCCATATAAGTGAAATAATCTTGCTCGGCGAACCACTATTCGTTGATAATGACCCTTCTCTATGCTCTGCTATAAACCCAGCCCTTCCAAACAGTAGATATCAAAGAGTGCAACTATTAACAAGTAGAAGTTTATTTTATAATCTTTATTTGCCCAAAAAATAGAAACATCTTGATAAAATATCACAAAATCCAATGTAACAAAAACATTTTTTTTTAACCCGACTGTTAAATTAAATCCATGATTTAAAATATCACATGCCGATTGGATCCAGAAAGCATTACCGTATACTGTTCAAACCAAATATTTAGATAAATGTCGGCACGTATCCTAGTTTCTTACTTAAAAATCATAAAATCCTTTTTAAAAAACTCCTGAATCAATCTCGAAATATAGCTAATCAAAATCCACTAGGTTTCCGGTTGGTATATTTGACTCGGTGGAATCCGGTTTGGTGTAGGACTCGTCGTCCATGTCCAGGTTTTCCGAAGTAGAATCGACCTGATCACAGCTAGAAGTGGACATAGTCTCACCGAGGATGTCCTTTATGGAGACGTCATCCGATTCCGCGACTCCGCTACCGTTTGTCAGCAGGAATTGATGGTAGTCCATGGTTCGCTGTGCAAACTGAGGGAGACCAAACAGCAATACAAAGACTGCTAGACACAGCATAATGGAGTCCATCAGGTTCTGAAAGTATATAAAGGTGACAAGTTTTAGCCATTTGGGGGGATTCTCCTCAGCAAATAAATCTTCGGCTGCGATTCCAAGCATCGCGCCCAATAAATTGGATAATAACTTGCCTGTTCTTAGCCCGAATAATCAGCCTCTGTGGTTCTGAGAATCTAACATATACACTCCCTGACGTATGTACCACACAGACAAAATTTCTCGGCTACCTAAGTTCTCAGCTATTAAACACCTCAATACCCCACAGTGTTACCATTCGTTGGGTTTTTTATGGTTAGACTGTTTTAATTTTTAAGGCTGTGATAAATTTTACCTGTAGTTCTGGATATAGGGGCATTTCTTGGGAAAGAAGGTGGGTGAAGACAGCCATCATAACAGGCAGAACCATCACAAAGTATGCCTTCAACCAATTCCCCATCAATCGAAGCTCCTGGCGAATGTTGTCCAACTAGAGAGAATCAGAAAATAGGGATATTTAGGCTATATAGACCAAAACACAAAATGAAAAGTGCTTTAAGATGAAAACCCTTCTGTACTTGTCGGCAATCATTGACGATCGATTTCTCAATTTCTTTTTTGCGTTTGCAGTAGGCTACAAAATAAGAGCTTTCTGATGATACAACGTTAATTCTTTAGTATTTCAAACAGTCAACTTCTCATGGCAATCGGAATCTATGAAAAGTCAGAATTTTGGCAGCTCATGTCACTTTAACAAAGGTAACATAGGCCTATTACCGTCACCATCTGAAGCACTATAGGGCTATAGGCTAAATATTCCACACTGTTTTTGAGAAATTGGGAATAAAGGCAGATTATGAATAACAATCCTTTTTGGAAAGAAGCCTACAACCCCCAGTTAAATGGGGTCTAACCTGTTTTTGGTAGTCCGCCCGTACTTCATCCAATTGGTGCCTCCATGTATCCCCATAATCGATGACCAGATATGCTGCAAAGAATCAAAGTATAAAGTTCGTTAAGAAATCGAGACAAAATATGAAAATAATGACACTAGGCCTTGTAGACCCCTATATAAATCGAGTTTTTTCTCTCAGATTTCCCAAATCTTAAAACCCATATTTTCACCTCGGTAGGCCCCTATATCCATTTATAGGGCCTACATCATTTATATGTCTATATACTTGCCGGTCAATTTGTCAAACCAAGGCCACAAGCCATGTTGGCTGATGTGATCAAGTATTTGGATGAGAATTTTTGATGTTGAACTTACTGGGTTGTTCAGTTCCGGCCGCCGTGCCATCCCCGGTTCCGTGGATTTGCTCATGAACAGCGTCTGAGTCACCCAGACCTAGCGCCCCGCTCGTATCGGCAGCTGCCATCTTCAGGGGAATACAAATTACCGTTAGCAAGCCTGCACGTTGCTCAATGTTTACTGCGTCACCAATGGCAACCAAGTGACGTCCCGTAAATAAAATGACGTCAATTCGCGCTCGTGTCTCCTTGGAGGATTATTAGGTGACGTATTTTATGACGCTAGACTTTATTACGTCTTGACGTAAGTAAAGGCCCGTTCACACGATGCGATTTGTCGTATAAAACTTGACTTATACGACAAATCCTAACGTGTGAACGGCTGAGTTGGACCGATTTTTGACGTATACAACTTGTCGAGAGCGAGACGTATGAAATAGATCATGCTCTATTTCCATGCGATTTGTCGTACGGTTCGACCAATCAGATTCGTTTTCCCTGAAGTCACGTGGTATTCTTAGTTACGCCGAAGAAAACATGGCAGCGTCTTCGAAGCGGCGAAGTTGCGACTTAAATAGAGAGGATACGGAACGATTTATTAGTTATTATGGCTCCCATGAATGCTTATGGAATGTCTCCAGTCCGTATTATTCGAAGAGAGATCACAGACAGGCTGCGTATGAGTCGATATCACAGCTTATGGGGAATGACATGACAGGTGAGTGTTGCTGAATTTGACAGATGACAGATGACACTCAGTCAGTCAGTGACTATGTCACTTGTCAGTATGTGACAAGGCGTAACATTATAACATGTGTGATATGTTTTCAGTCATGTTTCTGTACCAACTGATCTCCTTTTCAAAGTCTGACTATGAATATTAAAAACAAGCCAACGGTAGGCCCAACTTTTCCACAGGCGTCCGTCCTAGCCATAGGAGAGAGAGGTTTGTTATGTTGTTGTTGTACTACTAAATGTCAGTATAAATCGACAGCAACATAACTCACGGGAGTTGTTTAGCATGAAAAGAGTCCCAATCAATCAATGTAAACAGCACCGTTTGATTAACTATAGTCAGCTCTCTTTCAATTTGCAGTTTTTAAGGCGACAGATACATTTTTTGGCAGATAATTACTACTGAACTTCGTCCAGGAAGTCTGTAAATAGAGTGAGTCTGAGCCAAACAACAACAGATTTGTTAAGTTCACACATGTAGTTGTATTTGCCAGCTGGAATGGTGTATTCATAAACATAATAGACGATCATTACTACTCATAATAATTTTATACATTACAAACATACATATTAATTACAGGTGCCTACAGAACTGTAGGCCTACAACTTTATTGTCAGTAACACAGCCAGATGACTGGTTATATGAAACAAACAGACATAAAACAACAGTATAATTGTAACCCTAATACATGGGGTTGTACAACATTTGTACTCTATCTAAATTAACTCTATCTTAATTAACTAGAGTAATTATTAGACTTAATTCAGAGCTGCCCACACTCTGACATAGTTGGACAACAAATGCACTGGAATACAGCTAGGCAACAATGCATTGTTGGAAATATATAAATATTAAATCAGATCAGCAGATATAAAAAAAAATAAAGTACCAGTACAGTTGAGTGGAAAACAATCCTTACAACACTATAAAGGTTAAACCAAGACAAACATATATGCAGAACCTACACATGTCCATGTGTATTTACAGTGTTGTATTATCGGTATGTATTGTATACCGGTACTCACTGACCAATTGTCATCAACTCATTGACAGAGATAAAGAGAATCAACAACATTTATATTAATAATATATAATGTGTATGTACTGTGTAATATATATATGTGTTAGCATATTGATAGCTGAGTATAATTCCGGGCTGGAATAAGCAACAATGCCCTGTTCAGGTATACAAAATGACAGATATACTATTTATTAAAAAAATAAATAAAGTACAATTGTTTTCACCTTCAACTGTATTTAATTGACAGTTTTATGACTGATTATTTGTGTTGAGACGATGTAAATATGTTACCCTGAAATAGTGTACTGAGGACTACTGGTACCGATTTTGTACTTGTAATATCATATAACTGGTGTCCAGGATATATATGCAAAAAAATAAATAAATACATTTATGAGGCAAACGTTAACTTATAAATACATAAGCTTATATGAAATATTTGATTGCTGCAAAAAGTTATTAGCTTGACCTGCATTTATGATATTAACCAGGTACCATACATGTACTTATGAATTTCCATATTCTACTTTAAACAGTTGATCAAGTTCCTATAAAAATTTCTGCCCTGAGGACCTACTATGGGAAGGAATTAAGAAAGGAAAATGTTTCCAGGCGGAGTGGAGCTGGGGAAGCAGATGTTTACCAGTCCCAGTGGGACTGGTTCAAGCTGCTGGACCCTTTTTTAAGGACCCAAGTTGTGCAGAAAAGGACTGCTACAAATTTAGTAAGTACATTGTAATGTTCAACCAGTGTATAAAGGTAAATCACCAAAAATGAGATTCGTTAAGAATTCTTGCTGTATACATTTCCATGCATTTAAAATCTTTGGAATACTGTGAATTACAGTAGAAATGCAATTGGGTGCTGTTGGGGATCAAAATGACACACAATTCTAATACATTAATGATTAAGATGTATACTAAACTATATGATCCCACTGCCAGTCTACCTGTCCATTAGAAACAAAAAAATCAGCAAATTCATCTCTGACTTGCCTGGCATTTGCTGTACTGTGGTTACCTCCTTGACGGGCGAAAGAACCAGATCTGTCAGATAATACCGACCCTACATTGCACTCACTGTATGTTCTGTCACCGGTTTTACGTAAAAAATTGTGTAGGCAAACAGAGGCTAATATAACATGAATCGCTTGGTCTGGGTCAATGGCCAAAGCCCGCTGAAACACTCCAAAGCGTTTAACTAAAATACCGAATGCATTTTCAGAGATACGACGAGCTCTGCTTAATCTGTAATTAAATACTTTCCTTTCATCAGTATTTTCTCTAAAGGGGTATGGCTTTAATAAATATGATTTCAATGGAAAAGCATCATCCCCAACGATAACATTGGGTACAGGCTCCTGTCTCCCAGGTAAAGGAGAAGGGGGCGGGATATTAAGCGTGTCTCCTTCTAAGGCTGAATACAGTGAAGAATTTGCAAATATGCCAGCATCACTGGCTCTACCATTAGCCCCGACATCAACATAAATAAAATTGTAATCAGAATCAACAAGAGCGAGCAATACAATACTAAAAAAAGATTTATAGTTGAAAAAAAATGATCCAGAATTAGCTGGCGCGCGGATGGCAATATGCTTGCCATCTAGAGCCCCAATACAGTGCGGGAAATTCCACCTTTCTTCAAAGCCATTTATTACTGCATTCCACTCCTCTTCAGTTGATGGTACCTGAAGGTAAATACAGTAGTAATTTAAAAAATGTTGTTTTCATTTACTAGGAAGAAGCACATAACAACAATGAAAACAGTTTACCACCGTCAGAATCAATCGTCTGTGTGGAAGAAAACTCCCCATCATCCCCTATTGCTGAGGTATTCCCTTCTGACGAACCTGTTGCCATGAGTGGAGAGATTTCCACGCCCAAACCCACCCCAGCAAAGCGAAAGAAAGTTGAGAGCGGCTTACAGACTCAAGTTCTACAGACACTGAGGTCAATAGAACAGCGACGCTCACAAAAGGAAAATGATGGGGATTTCTTGTTTGCAAAGTATATTGCCAGTGAACTTGCTAAAGTTACTGATTTGAGAAAAAAACAAGAATTAAAACTTAAAATTCAACAAATTATTTTTGAATATCAGTATGATAATTGAGTAAAATGTTCAAGGTAATTTCAGTTCGGACCTTTGTTAATTTATAAACACATCAAACAATCGACCAAAACTTAATACTTATGGTATTACTATCTCTTTATATTATCATATCAAAATTCAAAAGACTTTTATCAACTGGCAACATACTTTGTAAACTAGAGATCCCTTTAAATTTAAAGGCACACTAACTGCGAAAGTACCGAAAAATGTTTATATCAACACGGGTTATTATTACAAGATTTATGATGGACATTTTTCCTATACATATGCTAATTTAACCATAAGTAATATCTATAAACCAGTTCATGTGTCTAAAACCCCACAAAATTACCATGATTTTCGCGGTTAGTGGGCCTTTAACTTTTGTGAGAGTGACTTTCTGGTCTCAGTGCCTGTAGAACTTATTTCTTGCCTCTCTGAACATTATTTTACAGTTTGGTGATGGCGTTTAATTAAAAATTTGTTATATTATTATGGGGGGGGGGGGGGGGGGGTGGGGGCTGATAGTATACTGGAATCGGCATGTCCGTCTGTCTGTATAGGCACAATTTTGTCCAGTAATAATTGTTAAATATTTGTTATAGCATTATTCTTGTACATAGCCATATAGCGATATTCGTTTTTTTCCGTGTTAAATAAATTTATTTAATAAATACATGTAAATATATATTTTATTGTATATATCAATATATATAATAACATCTATTGTTATTATTCACTTAAATTATAATTTAATATTTAAAATATATTGAACCACAGAAATGACATGAAATTCATAAATGCAATATACATGTTATATTCAACCCTATTTGTTAATTTAGCTTAAAATATGTTTACTTCACAGAAGACTATTAATAAAATTATGTATAACCACATTTGTAATGGTAAAATGATATTATATTCTATCTTAATTTGTTAATTTAGTTTTATAATTTTAAATTATAAATTGAAACAGTATCAGTTGATAGGAATTTAATTATATTTAACTTTTATTTATTAACTTAGCTTTATTCATGAATACCAAATATAAAATCTGTACATTGGCTTTTTAGTTACAGCTAAATTAATTTTTAGTAACATTTTCTTCTTGTTTTTCCCCAAAGATTTCCTGGTCACAAAAAAAATATATTTGCCATGAAATTTTCATTATTTTGTTTATTAATTTATTCATCTGAATACTTGATTCTGTGTAACATTGTATGTATATCACGTCACAACACATATACATGTTATCACTTAGCAGCTACCTCTACCTGATTTCACTGAGATCGATTTCCTGTTCAATGAATTTCATGAGTAGAAGAACTGGATTGTATGAGTAAATTACTGAACTTAGATGAGTTACTGGCGAAGCCTTTCACGTCTGCACATTTGCATATAAGATATCATCAGACTTATATGAGTTACCTTCAGGTATTCATCCTTCAAGGAATCATACAGAGCCTGGCAAACCTGGGGCACGAAACAGCTGATGGTGTTCTTGGGGATCCGATATAAATACTCCAAAGACTGGTAGCTGTCACCTATATGAAAATTTGACACCAAATTCAAAAGAAACATATCAAATAGAGAGAGTAGGCGTGCATAATCTTCATAAAAACGAAATTACAAGCGTGTGTCTATTTTTGTTCTTGAAATAAACTGCTTTGAGGAAAATATGGCCCATCTTGCCCCACCGTCCCCTATAAATAATAATAGGTCATACCTGTAGCGAGATACCGAAGTGTGATGGCAAGTTTCTCTCCAGTAGGTATAGCCTCTCTCATGACGGTGTCTTGTTTACAAATCTTTGCATCTACTAGATCTAATATTTGTTGAAAACTCCTTTTGTCCATCCTGAGGAAGTTCACTAAAGCCTTGCTGTCCTCCCGCTCGAGTTCGGACTGTAACGCATTGTAAGCTCCAAGCCTATTACGGCGTTTTATCCAGGGTCGAACCCAACACGAACGAGGTTTTTTGTTGTTTACAGCCTCGCTAAATAAAGCTAGAGCGGCAAGTTCGAGCTCATCGTCGCTGTCAGTGTCATAAAGTGCTGCCATGATGGATATAGCCCGTCCGCATACAGCGCCGTTCCATAGCAACGATAGAACGGGAGGACATGTAAGACGCGTACGACTTTATGACGTGTGAACGCAGAGTTGTATACGTCTTTTGTCGTACAACTTGTCGTATGCGATTTGTCGTTCCGACAAATCGCATCGTGTGAACGGGCCTTAACACGTCGAGTGTAGGCCTTCTCTGAACCACACTGTTGGGCCTTCGCCGAATTCTAATCAAAGTCAGGTCCGATTTACGTGTAAACATTTTGATTACTTAGTGTTATAATATGGAAGGATTTAAAACGACTCGCCGCCTAAATTTGTTGTGTGTTTTGGTTGAATAACCTGTAGCAATATTTTCTAATTTGCCTTATGTGTGTTGTAGAACATGAACTTTACAAAACTGACCAAAAAAAATTCTGGCGCATAACACACACAATTCACTGTATACATTTGCTGCTCTTCACTGTACCCTCACAATGATGACGTAATACACTATCTGCGCAGTGCGTCTTCATGGCAGTTTGTACTAATGAACTATTTGGTTTATTGGTTTGTACACATCGAAAGTCGTGTAAAATATTCATATTTCCTATTCATTCTTTTTTTTCTTTTGATTTTGAATGAACTAACTCGAAGGTTGTTTTGTTTCAGGTTATGTTTTTCAAATAAACATACAAACACAGACCAGCTTTTAGCTCTGTTCATAAATCTTTTAATCAGATTAGTAATACAAATTAGGCCTAACCATTTTCTCCAAAATGTAGGCCCCTTTATCTTAAAGAGTTACTTAGGGAATTCCTTGCTGCTATTGTGGATGGTCATACACAACATCCGAGAATGCATCACACGCGCAGCTAACTCAATTCACATATATTGGCTATCCACAACAAAGAAGACCATGGAATTTCCAAATAAAACCCATTATCTTGCGGTTCATGGGAGTTAGGGAAATTACCCACATGGGAACCTCATCTTTAACAACAGTCCTTCCTGACCGACAAAGTAGCCTAAGTAAAACTGGATAAGACACATGAGTGCGGCTCATGACAGCAGACCGTGACAAATGTTATTTGGCAGTTTTGATGTGGCCATGCAAGCGATTATATAGCTTAGACTATAGCCTAATGATCGTAGTCAAACGGTAAACCACCTGGTGGGTAATTAACCTATTTTGGTCTCAAGCAGTTTAACACTAGGGCATGCTGTGAATGGCGCCATTGTTACCGATACTAAACTTTGCTTGAAGGGAAAGAAAATCTAAGCTTTAGACTAGTTTAGATGGAAAGAGTAGAGTTCATTTAGTCCAAAACAACTGTCCAATGTATGTTTTATCCCCTCGTATGTGAATAATTGAAATTTGAAGGTGGCGTTACAATAGAGAATAAGCTCCATAGGTCATTCACAAGGCCGCCACCATTTTTTCATTAATTTTATCCAATTATTGTTGAATAAAAATTTAAGTGCGTTATAGAGTAGTCATGTGATGCAATTTAGCCAATGTCTTGGGGCCGCTTGGCTAAGAAATGGCGTGCGGTTGCATACAGACCTATATATTCGGAGACAATCTTCCCACTTCAACTTTGTCGCCATGTTTTTGGACCTAAATCTACCATTATACATTAGAGAGCTTTAAGAATACGTCATTATTGATCTAAAAATAGCTATACCAACATCACGTCATCCTAAAACGGAAAAATGGCTACACAGATAAGCCACTGAAAGGACATACTTCTGTCTGTTTTTATTAGCTTGAGGGTCACTGAAGGTAATTGACGTGAAATGTTTTAAGTTCTTTGAAGGTTGTTATCGACGATAATCCCTATGTATTTCTAGAGATTTCCCCTCCTTTAAAGTGTCAAAAGTGAGATATATTGTGCTGGCCAGATCGGAAAAACTGGCAACGCCGCCATATAAGTGAAATAATCTTGAGCGCAGCGTAAAGCACCAAACAAGCAATCAATCAAATCTATCGTGCAGGACTTTTATTAACGGGCCTTTACTGCAAAGCTGTTTTGATTTTTTCTTATACAATTCCGATAATTATATTGAAATGAAAGGCCATGAATTGATTATCCTCCATTTTTATGTAGGATCTTTACATTAAACGAGCATTTAGAATAAAATATTTTGTTATGGTCTGACTGAGGAACTGTTTAATAACATCGGCTTTTCGGCAGCCTTTAATGTTGGGGAGTTTTTAGCATTGCAAGCATGTTTACCATAGGGCCAACCATGCCCTATATTAGAAATACTACCCTGGCTGGCATGTGTTAATTCCTTCATGCGCTATGTCGTGTAAAGATCTGTTTAGACGTGTCCTCATACGCCTTTACATGGCATAGCGCAGGAATTCTCATATGCCATCTTGGTAACAATTTCTAAAGCTATTAGAAAAATATAACAATCCTCACATCACACTATATGCGAGCATTTATTTGGAATTAAAAGAAAAGAAACGTAAACGAAGAGTCATTTTCACGAAGTCGTACTATTTGACCAAATCAGGCAAGATGGTGACGCTCCCTGTCGTCTTGCACTGGGCATTGTTGAATGTCGATAACAATATAGAATCCATATAGACGAGTGAAAGTGAGTAATAAAAAGGCGGGTAAATGCGAGCAAAGCCCGGATTGAATTTCATGATGTGGTTTTGTCGAAGGATTAAAATTCGCATGATAAATTGACATCCGGTGTCAAATCTCCAGTGCAAGTTCAATGGTCGGTATTGGCGTAAGAGGTCACTTCTAGACTTTAGGAATAGGACGACTTACAATTTTAGATTAGCTACATAGGCCTATATATTTCAATCGAGATAGCCATTTTACGTGACCTTCTGTCCAAGACATGACCGAGTATGAAAGTAAAGTTTGCATTTGATTTTCCAACACGAGAATCTTTGTGCTTTTAGTAATTACACGTATTTAACTCAGTAGACTGGTCAAACACAAACATGTAATCGGCAATATAGTAGGTCAAAGTGTGTTTACATTCATACATTTGTGGCGAGTGTGTTTATCGAAAATGCGTGGAATTCTTCAATTACGCTCATAAGCTATGATAAATGACCAGTTTAAGTCCATGTCTCCTATTTGGTAATTAATGTGTTTAAAAACTTGCAACGTAGGCATAGCCTATAGACCTACGAAATCAGCCAAAAGCAAAATGAGATTTCAGACACAAACCGTAAAAATAATTCGAGGCATTCTTTTTCCCTCTACAGCCTAGATACGGAAATTAATTAGCGCTTAGAATGACGTTTTTATGACGTTGTTCGAATGGTATGGCATTGACGTCATTTCTCTGTTGCAGTCAATGTAGCTACATGTATATGCGTGGAATGAAGATTAAACTTCCATCCAATGAACTATAAATATATAGTTCATTGCTTCCATCGAACACCGCCATTACTAGGAGATGGTGCAATTTCGATCCAGATCTGCTATGCACGCTCGCTTCAACTATCAATGGCGGCACTTGGTGGCATGTCTCTTTTGCATTTTGTCATAGACGAAATGAACACGATTCCGATGTCAGATTGATCCAAAAATTCAATTTAGCGTCATTTTGCCCATCCTCGGATACCCAGGGTTAAATTCTCGACAAGCTCACCTCTAATGTGAGCGTAAGCGGAATTTTTAACCGTGGGTTTCGACGATGCATTTTGCCATACAGCGAGGCTTCTGCGCGAGCATCAATCCTTATAGGGTCCGCTCTCACTGTGCGATTGGTCGTATACCTACTTTTAGGATGCGATTAAAATGGATGCCTTTAATTGGTCGATAAGATTTGTCAACCAATCAAATGCATCTATTTGAATCGCATGCCGAAAGGGTCTACGATAAAGGTGTCACAACGCCTGCAACAGAGACATGACGTCATTGACTTAGGCTACAATTCAAACAACGTCATAAAAACACATATTCTAAGCCGAAAGGGTCTTATTTAATCATACAATGAGACCACTGCGCAAGAGCCAATCCCTAGGCCGAAAGGGTCTATTTAAGTTTCTGCTTGGACCCTTTCCTTGTCCACTTAGGCCTATTTTATTTAGACAGATACCTGTAGGGGATAATAATTACTGCAGTAGGCCTATATGGCAATTTTATAGATGAAGCAAAGGGGTTTCTCCCTTATTTCCGGAGTTTTAAACTCCAGAATAGGTTGCTGATGTTCGATGTGATTGTTAAGTAGGGCCTCAATGAACTATATGCGTGGAATTGACACATCTCATTGGCTGCTTTGGATCTGACTGTAAAATGTGCCGCCATTGATACTTGAAGAGCGCGTGCATAGCAGATCTGGATCGAAATTGCACCATCTCCTAGTAATGGCGGCATTCGATGCAAATCCAATACCACATGACCGCCATTCCACTCGCTTATCTGAGGGGAGAAGTTATTGCTTACACTGCTTCCTTATCCGCCATTTTTAAACATAATCCAGAATTGGGACCATTTTGAGATATCTTAAAACCATTGTAAGATAAGGGGAAGAATTGCTTATGGATAACAACTTCTTGGTTTATTGGGTGAAGACGTTTCGATGTAGTTCTTACCCAATAAACCAAGATTAAGTTGTTATCCATAAGTACTAAGTCTTCACCTTATTGTAACCTTTCAACTTCTAAATAGGGGCCTACCATTGAAAGATCCAATGTTAGATATTTTAAAATGAATTCATTTTAAGATATCTTGAATTGATTTTAAGATATCTTGTACCGGTATTTTAAGATATCTTCAAATAATTCAAGATATCTTCAAATATTTCAATATATCTTCAAATGAATTAAAGATATCATAAAACACGGAATAAAAGCGAAGATGGCTTGCCATTGTACCAGTATATAACTTGTAAAGGTCATTTGGTTCTTTCTCGCTTGGGTTTGGGTGACTTACTTCAAAGTCTTAAAGTGTCATATAATTGGGTTAATGACATACTTTCTAAGAGCTGACCAGGATTTAAATTTCCGATCAATGGACTGGGAACGGCTACCCCACCCAAGTCAGCAGCTGGCTTGTGTTTTGGGGGAAACCATAAATCTGGGTGGGGTTAGTATAGGGAAGGGCCTGCATATCAAACCAGAAGTAGGCTAAATTTACTTTACGTGCATAGGGTCGGCTAACGCCTCGGCCAATATTCCATTTACTGACCCAATATATACTTAGCGCCATTAAAAACGCACGGTTGAATTTTATGTTTCTAGCCCAGTAAGGCTATTGGCCATTTACGTTTTGTTGTTTATTGTTAGTTCGAGTTGAGTTGCAATAACTGGATAACCTGTGGTGTTCCCGACGCGCCTGTCGTGAACATTACGCAACATTTCCTAATAACGTCCATTGAGTGTTTCACCGTCACTGAGAACAGCTTTCAGGGCTCATTTGTCGTGGGTTCAACACTTTACACGAAGCTCAGCATAAAGACGAGGGGAAAAAAATCAGAAAACGTTACCCTGCCCCGACTTACGACACAACAAAGGGAACGTGCCATTGGCAAGTTACAGGCGGGTCTCAGTTGTGCCGCCGTAGGACGTCAAATGCAGTGTCATCCCTCCACAATTAGTCGCCTCAGAATCAGGGAACATGAAACTGGCAATGTTGCCGACCGACCACGCCCTGGTCAGCCCGCCAGGATCGGTAGGCCTACATCGGTTTGTTGCACACACGTGACCGATTTCGCACCGTGACACAGACTGCTCGTGAGACAGTGGGAATTGGAAGGCCCAGGGTAAGCCTCAGCACCATCCGACGCCGTCTCCAACAGATACAGATGCATGCCGTTGCACAACGTCAACCCAGGCCACGCAACCGACGTGAATTGATCCAGGTAGTGCAGGAAGAGTGGGACCGTATCCCACAGCACAGAATAGTCACACTCATCAGGTCCTTGCGTCGCAGATGTAGGCTACTGCTTGCGTTGATGCCCGAGGTGGACATACCCATTATTGAATGATGACACCTTC
The DNA here is from genome assembly GCA_963971465.1 of Lepidochitona cinerea. Classification (NCBI taxonomy): domain Eukaryota; kingdom Metazoa; phylum Mollusca; class Polyplacophora; order Chitonida; family Tonicellidae; genus Lepidochitona; species Lepidochitona cinerea. The sequence goes on along the minus strand of OZ020551.1, from coordinate 47,635,307 downwards.
AATTTCTGTATCAACGATTTGTTCGCAAGGAATAAAAGTCACCAGGGTTTCACATATTGTCAATTCTTTGTCTCATTGTGACCAATGCCTTGTTCTTCAATTTAAGAGTACTTACAATATTTTACACTTTACATTTCTCAAAATATTTTACATTCTTTGGGTCGTGCGTTTTTAATGGCACTAAGTATATTTCCGTATTCCCCCTCGAACAAACCCTGTAACCAATGAAGCGTGGTATAAACATCAATCAATTAAAATGATGCGCGACAAGTATATTATCTTTCACAGACAAGTAATTGTATGTAGTTGCTGCTAAATTTAATTCTTTCAAGTGAATTTTATATAAGGTGAAGAATTACTTATGGATAACAACTTCTTGGTTTATTTGTTGTTATCCATATGTAATTCTTCACCTTATTGTTATCCATAAGTAATTCTTCACCTTATTGTAACCTTTCAACTTCTAAATGCCATTGAAAGATTTGAATGTTATATAGTTCTAGGGGATTGTCATATTTGAAACAAAAATAAATGCCTGCTTGAATTAAACTACTTGGCTAACGGCTTCAGCTTCAGCTCTTTAATTTTTTCATAAATTCTGATTGTCAAGGCAATGAAATAGGCTTTTAAGTTCATCGAAAAAAATAAACGATTTACGGGGGAAATTGACAATTGGTAAATCTGTTGCATGATGAATGTAGGCGTACTAAAAAGCCTCTAATTTTCTTCTTGGGTGGGGATGAATTTCTTTATGGGTGAAAATTAATTTTACGTATGAGTGCATGTTTCCACATTTAGTGCAACATAATTTCCAAATGTATGGATGTAAATTATTTTCTGCACGGAGGGTTGGGGGGGGGGGGGGGCATATCGATGCAAAGTTATTTTCAAACTAATGCTGCAACTGAATAATAATATCCACGTGCCATTGGTGAAAATATTCAATTTCATGTAGGCCTAAAAATAATCCTGTAGGCCTCGTCTAAATGAAAATGCTGCAGACTAATGCAGTTCAAATATTTTAATGACAGAACTGGAAAATTATCTTATAAATAATGGATTAATCAAATTCTATGTTGGATATGTCGACGATACACTTGTGCTGGCCGACCCCGCAGATTTTAACAAAATTCTAAATAAAATAAATGCATTCTAACGCGAAAATAAATTTACACATGAGGAGTTTACAGATATTCATTTTCTGGACATTAAAATCAACCATGCAAGTCCTGTCCACAACCATTTTCAGAAAGACAACTAACACAGGTCAATATATCCACATTAACAGTTATGAGCCATGGAATATGAAAATAGCCTGGGTTAGATCTTTAGTTACGAGAGCCTATAAGATATGCAGTTCTCCTGGCTTAGGCCTATAACAAAGAATTGAATCTCTTTCAACCAAACTTATAAATCAATTCAAAGCGTCTTGTTGTACTCCGAAAACTCAAATGCGCTAAAACATTCCGAAAATCTGCATGGCTCCACCTTCCATAAGTAGGGGGAAAAATAGGTTAACATTTCACTAAAAAACTGAAACGATTACTGAATAAACCTGCAATTATCATAATTCGATGGAAAACCACAGCAATTAGTACATTTTGCAACGCAAAGGATCGGACACCCCTCCCTTTGAAAAGTAACATTGTTTATTCTTTTAAATGCCCTAGCTGTTCTGCTTCATACATTGGAAAGACGGAATGCTGTTTAATTCAAAGAATAAAAGAGCATATAGGGCCTACACCAGGTTATCTACCTGACCGGCAAATTAAGTAAACCAGGATAGAGACACACGAGTGCGGCTAACACCAGGTAGGCTAACAGTGAGATTTATTCTCACATTTATAACTGTCCACAAGAATGTAAAGACATTTTTGACCTGCCTTTCAGAACATCTAAAGAATTAACTTTGTTTAGATAATAATTTGTATATTTGTTCATAGTTTTGAAATTATCATAATTCCAGACCATTCTACCTTAACCGACCATCCATATGTTGTTTTAATATTTTGCACACGTGTTGTCTGACGCCCTTCTCTCTTTTATCTTTGTATATTAATCCATTAGAAATAACATCTTATCAATGTTTAAATATCCATATCTTTTCTACACTGTCACATTTTCCTGAAGATGACAAATATAGGCCTACCTTTGTCGAAATATTGAGTTTGTCAATAGGCCTATGCGTTATTCGAGTTACTTTGCTAATGCATAATACAGTTATAGCGTATAAAGTTCTCAGAGTTGTAAAGAATAAGACTCATCTGATTATTTTGGGATGGGGGAATTTTCACTGTCTTTTCCCATGACCCCATAATATATAGTCTGACGATATTCTTACCATAGCTTAAGATGCATAAGCATTGTCAATGCAATACAAAGTGTTCCAGAAAATTCTACTGACTAAGGCCAAGCTCCTGTCAGTCGTTAACCTAATGAAATATCATAGGTTTACTTTATTACAACAATTTATGATGGGGTATAAAGGTCTAAATGATATACCTCTTTTTAACACAATTAGAAACTTGTCTCCGTGGTTATTTTAGACAAGAAGATTTTCCCTGTGCCCGTGTGTTTTAGTGCTCATAAATATATATCGGTCTATAGTAACCCATAGAACCCATCAAAATCATTTGGATCTCAAACTTGTCAAGCTCATCGCCCCCTTGAGACTGCTTGCTCATAGCCCCCCGTCCCCCCCCCCCCCCCCCCCCCTCACATACATGCAGCAAGCCTTTGATTAGTACACTTGTATGCTTAGTCACTACAGCTACACAATATGCACTCACAAGGAATGTCGTACAGAAATTAGACTAAATGACTAGTTTTCAATGTAATTTAAATGTTTAGGAAATAATCCACGTTCTGGGGATTTCCCTGTCGACAGGCGGCGCCACTGGAGTCATTCAAAGAGGACAGCCGCTCCCGCCACTTCGAATGAAAATTGTGCGGATGGATGAAGCGGTGACAACTAACTTAGCGCACTTCATGTTAAAGAAATTGGTAAGATTATCCGTGTTATGAACTGGGGAATGTTTTGTGTGATAAAATGTCAGATGAAGCGATCTTTTTGAGTGACGTTATCATGACATCGTTTAACCAGTCAGACAATGCTTTCATCTTCAACTAAGTTCAAGTTTCTGAAAGAGCATCGTACATGGTTCATACATCCACGTGCTGTGTTCACTGACTACCACTACCAGCATACCACCACCAGCCTGTGACATCGAGTCAAGAGAAACGTGTTGAAAAAGATTGACTTTCCTTGGGCCGAGAACTGCTTGCTTTGCTTCGCACTCGCCGTGGTCTACTCACTCCAAAGCAGACTCGTCAAAATATTAACATGTATACTGTCACTACTGTAGTATACTGGCTGTACTATTTTAAACGATGTTTTTTTTTTTAATTTATTTTTTAGAAAATTTTCTAATTTTGTTCTTTGAGTTCGACCCACATCTGTCAGTGTTTTAATGGCTGTTAATTTGGTCTGTAGCTATTGTAATTTTTAGGTGAAAGCTTAATTCATTATTCTTCATAGAAAAATTATTACCACTATACCAGGTGCTGAAAAAGTCTAGTGGAGTAAAGTTTGGTTACTTACCTCTATGCTGTATAATCATACAAGTTTTTGACCACACACTGGTAAAACTTACAATTGGTAACTTACAGTTACAGTGGTATGAGCTGCCAAAATTTGGATTCTTTTTATAAATTCAAATTGTCAAGAGAAGTTCAGCATTGGAAGTGTTTTGAAAAACCAAAAGATTGACTTAAAAAAATTTGTAAAGCCAGTAACCTGTCCGATCCGAAGATGTGACTGGTGTGCAACTAATGGATTAATTTAAATAACCAGGATGTAGAAGTACATTGGCACCACCCAGTGGAGAGAAAAATCTTTGTATTTAACTATCACTTTATCAGATGCTGATGTGGTAGCTATAGGGCTAAGGCATTCCCCATCTGTTATCTTGCCTCACCCTGTCTGGAATTTTGATCCTTGGCTGTTTTGAAAGTGTTTATGTTGATGGGGGGGGGGGGGGGGGGGGTATATCCTGCTCAATTGAGAATTGTTTTGAAAACAGTTTCCCATAATTGTAGGGAGAACTAAAGGGCATGGCTGAAATGGAATAATTCCATTGGTAACTAACAATCTTATAATGGAAACTAGGAAGAACTGCAAGAACATAAAGCTAATCTGTTTGTAGGAATGTATTTCTAATTTTTATGGGATGATTAATGTGTTAGTTTGTGCTTAACTTGAGTGAAAAAGGTCTATTCAAATTGTTATACTCCTGTCCATGTTCAGAGCTGGTTGCTTTAGTTACTCCCCCCCCATCTCCATTGCTGTTGAGTGTTGTGTTCTTAATTCATGCTGATCGACACCTGTGCTGTAATTAGAGCTCTTAAGTGTTTTGGTATGGGATTAAGTGAATGGTTCTACTTGAACAACTACATATGTTGTCCTAGTACCCAGGATCATTTTAAGGACTTTGGGAGTAATTTTAAGTATCTGGGGCTTCTTTTACAAAGCCATGTAGCATGACTCTTGCTTATCTATCATGGTAACTCATACTGTATAGATACTTTTCTATGACAGTTACTTAAAAAAGTACTGTATGTGCACACCCTTTTGTCAGTTTTGTGAAGCATGCATCTGGATCATATTGGTTCTTGTCTTCCTGATAATTGAACTAGGCACTGACAAGTGTTAGCATTTGATGGAAGAAGATAATTTTTTTAAATTTAGAGACAATACCTAATTTACTTCCAGTCAACCACCTTTCTTTGAACACCGTCATTCAATTGAATTTTTAGACTCAATGATTATTATCAATTTGTAGCGTGCATAAAAAATCATATACTGTCAAATTATGGAAGGGCTAGTATGCCTGTTTGATGATACAGCTGTATTATTCGAAAGTTTAAATAACGAAACTTTGACTGAAATTTAGGTGAATTTGACAAATGACCCATTTTTGGTATATTCTAATTTTTGATTATGTGAGTCAACTTTATCTCATTGTGGCCTTAGACAAATGTATTAAACTTGCTCAATTAGAACTTCAGGACATTCCCAATAAGTTTAAAAGGGCAGCATTCAGCAGCTTTTACATTTGATCAGAAATGATTCCTGCAGTGTTTTTAAAAAAATAAAAACTAATCCTTGCTCTTTTGGAAAGTGCATCTTTTTTGGGAAGACTATTTAAAACTCTTTTGAGACCAGGCTGCAGGGCATAATCTAGGGCAAAATTGTGCACCCTTTGTTGGGTTTGATTAATCCAGCCAATAACTCCCCAGTGCCTCCTGATGGTTACATGGAGAGAATTCATGCCTTAAATTATCATTTCTGTCTGATATGTCTACAATATTATTTATGTTTCTATACTTAGTTTGCAGAGTAGTGTTTACTTTACTCAATATTTAAAGAATTTTTTTTCTCTTTCCTAAGTTTGAGGGCCCAAATTACACTGCCCCAAAAATGGGGTTCAAAATCAGCCTAGATTAGGCCCTTGGCTGTATATATGGAAGTGAAATAATATTTTAAAATGTTTATATGAAGAAAAATGTGTTGTATTGTGTTTATGTAAACATAAATATTACACTGGTTATTAGTTAAAATTGTCTATCCACAAATACAAATTGTTATTAATTTTATGGAACATAACTCTTTTCTCGCGATTGATCTTGGCTTTTTTTATCTCCAATCATTGATCAGAGTGAAGAATAAAATGGGAGACCTATCGAATGATCAAAGGCTAAACCTGGAGCAGCTTAAAGGTTTCAACATACCCAGAAAGATTAAAAATGGTTGGTATCTCTATACAGCAGCATGTGCTTCTGTTTTATCCTATTGAATTATTATTTCCATCTTTTTCAATTGTGGGATTTTTTTTCCTGCTAGCAAATAAAATTTTCTTGATTGGTACAGTTAATACTGGTTGAGTGCATTAAATATATTTGACTCCTACAGTAAACATATATTTTATGAAAATCTTAATTACATGGTAAACATTATTGGAACTTAGTAATGAGCTAAACTGCTTCTTGTACACTACACTAGTCATTCAGGATGTTGACTTCTAAATTTCTAATCTTATCTGTCCACTCTAGGGCATGGTGTGGGTTAAAGTTGCCCTGACCTACTTTGACCCACTTCTTGTATAGGGATAGTATTACCGGGTACTATCAATTGATATCACATCCCTTTGGGGGCTTCAATAGATTCTGTTAAAGCTAAAAGGAATGAAGAAATTTGAAAACTTCAAGGAGTTTTTGAAAGATAACTAAATCTGAAAGTTGAGTTTATAATCAACTAGGCTTAGACTTTAGATATATGATAAAATTACAGTATATATTGGTTGTATATTGTGACTTTATAGGATTACAAAAACCTCGGTTTCGAAAAGTGCTAATATTATTTGTTTCCAATTTTGTAGGTATTTTGGTCCCAATTGAGCGTAAAAGCCAAGAAGAAAAATCTGTGTTACAAGATATTGCGAAAACCAAACTAACCTGTGATGAAGAGAAATATTGGGGTCTTTGTTCAATTAAACATATCAGCAATCCAGCTCTTGAAGATACCTTCATTAAGAAGAGAAAAGAGCTAAAAGCTGAAGTAAGGCTGTGGCATTTGAATTGATGGGATAAAATTATGTGTTTTATGTAATTGTTTTAAATTCTTTTTCTCGTAGAAACATTTTTTTATCATTTTTTATATCCAAGGTTAAATAAGTTATGAGTACATATATCGCTTCATGGTGATTTGGAATGAGGACATGGGTAAAGAACATGTTTAACTCTTACTCAAGATAATTTATTTGTAGATTTTCCCCAATTTTATCCAATGTTTATATAAATTTGACTGAAACAGGCTTTTATCATTAATAGAATGGAACAATTTCTTCCTTTGTTCAGGTCTTTGATGTTGTGATGTTTTATTACAGGGTAAGAAATGTAGCGAGGAGTTTGCATTTTGTTTGGCCCTTCAGAAAGACCTTGAGGACCTCATTCATGAAGGCCCTAGGAATAGACAAGCTCAGCATATCAGTATGGGCAACCCTACTATGGGAGTTACACTGTTTCGTCACCTCGATGTGTTGCTTAAGTTTGCCAAAGTGATGGATTACAAATCTCCATTGAGAGTGATCGTCTTTAAGGTATGATAATTAGTGTTCAGAACTGCAAAGATCAATACAAAATAACTCAACTTAATAGATAAATCAGAAAGAGAATAATTTAAAAAGATTTTTCTTTTGGTAGTTATCTTGTGGGGTTTTTTTTTAAATTTTTTATTTTATTTAGCATATGGCAGAAATGGTCATATTGCCTTTCAGGCTGTGTAAGGGGGGTGATAGTACCTCCATTAATATTTTGATGGATAAAAGGAAACATCAAATTAATAGATATATTTATGTTGCAGTTGCCAATCTGACATCAAGCTGGGTTTTTTCATGGCGGGGGGGGGTTAAGAAAAGTAACCAAAATTATTGTTAAAAAATGGTTACTGGTTTCGTTTTTAGGTAGCGCTTGGTAAAACAAAGATGATAATGCCAAGGTCGTCAATAACAGAGAGATGTCTTGATCCAACTCCTAACTTCGACAGCCATGTATCTGGAATTAAACCGACCAATGCAGACAAAAATTTTGATCTCTTCGAACGTAGTTCTGTAAGTAGCTTTTGTCAGGATGGTTCCTATGTAACTGTAGAAACCTGAGATTCTCTCTGGCTATAGTCACATTTATTCCACTGAGAAACTTGGTGACACCTCTGTATGGTGGAAAACTCCAAAATATGATGACCCCACCCAATTTAGCTTTCAATATTGCCCCCAAACTACAAGTAGATGTGTTTGATACTGTATGTCAGTAGTAGACCCGGAGCTTGATGGTGTAAATCGAAAAATTATGGGATGTTTGAAGGGGTCAGGCTTTGCTTGGTTACAGGCCCTTGTAGTGACCTGCTTGACTGCACATTTTGGGTTTTCGGTGTAGAAATGTTTGTGTCGGCCATGTTTTCCCCTCCTAATATCCCCATGAAATCGCCAAGTAATAAGTCCTTGCCACTCTGAAAGTCTTTTACTTCCATTTTTCCAAAATCATTCAGCATATATGTTTTTGTCGAATCGGAAAAGAGCCCAATTTCCTGTTGAACTAAACCTGGCTATGCTACTTTCCATATAAATGAAATAATGCTGCATAATTGAAACAATTGTTAGTTTATATTGTGACATTGTAACTTTCTGTTACAGGTTTTTCTGTACGAGTATGATGATTGTGCAATGCCAGTACTAAGACCAAGACAGTGTTTACCATTTGCCATTGTTTACTATGCAAGCCCAGTCATGTTATCTGCTCATTCAAAATTGAACTTTGATCAACATTTGCTTACTCCGAAGAAAGCATCATTGAACAAAGCCTCATTCTCTGAGAAGCAGGCTGTGAAACGAAATCTTATTTCTAAAAGATCTGTTGAATCCCCCAGCAAAAAAGAACGTGACAGTAAATCTATCATTAGAACAAAAACTGGTCAGTCTAAATTTAAATCACCGAAAAAAGATAAACCTGAATCCTGTAATTTAAAATCGAGGAAAACAGTAAAACGTGCACCAGAAGACGATTTGAAATCCTGCAACAGAGTAAAACCTGAATCCTCTGAGCGAGTGGAAAATGATAGTTCTTGTAATAAAGAAGACAGTTTCTTAGTTAACTCTGCAAAAGATAATCTAACAAGCAGTCTTATGAGGAGAATTTTGCAAAATGAACTTCTGAGGAGAAAATCTGAGATTGAAAGAAAACTTTTAGATAATGGCACAGACGTCGAGTTAGATGAAGGTTCTCGACGGATTCTGGAGATTTCCGCTCACTTGGAAGTCAGTGATATGATAGAGGCAGATTCGTGTAGAGATCGGGACACCATCCAGGAGCAAATCAATGTAGTTACAAACATTGATGAACCTGATAATTTGACTCCGAGTGAGGCTGACGAGCAGGAAATTTCCGAGAATGAGCGTGAAAATGAAACCGTTACACCCATTGAAGAAGGCAAAACTTTGAGTGGCATGCCCATTGGGAAAATGTCTCCTAATCATAGTACAACAACGAAGAATAAAACTGAAAAGTCTCTTGAAAATAGTATTCTAGGAAACGAGAGTTCCCCAAAACGAGAACCAGATAAAGAGAAATCTTACCGAGGCCGGGAACCAGAAACAGACTGTAGTTCCCGAGAGAAGTATCCTAAAGGTCGCTTTCATAATAGGGATCATAAAATGTTTAGAAGGCCTACTAGGGTCTTTGAAAGAAGGCCAAGAAACAATGAGCGATTTTGCAATCCCTATTTTAAGTCTGAAGGTCGCTTTCGAAGGCATCTTTATGAGAAATCTGTAAAACCTGTTCAAAGAAATACTAAACGTTCAGAATATCCCAAAGATCGCGATGAGAGGGTCAAAAAGTGCATGTCAAAGTTATCTCCGGACGATGCCTTGAACAAGCTTCATGTGCTCCTTCAACAGACTGGTAACTGTGCCATTGAATTTAGTACAATTACTGATGTTCTAACTGGTGCAGTCGAACCAGAAATTTTCAAAGCCCAGGATAGTCCTAATGATTCTTGTAATGTTATGACTGAACTGAAGTCAGAAAACCAAATGAATGGTTTAATGAAGAGAACAACGAGTACAGACAATGTGATGAACCCTACTCCAATTACTCCATCAGATTCTTGCAACATAAGCGAGATAAACAAAACCAGGTTTGAAACGGAGAGTAACAATCGGGATATGACCAGTAGCGATATTAACCCGAAGCACGATGCACCCAGGGACATTGGACTGAACCCAGATATCAGTTTCCTTGGGTCTAAGGATATGGACTACCGTGTTTTCCCGAGGAATATACCAAGACCAGGTGGATTCAATCAACAGTACAACGACACTCTGAAACCGACATATTGTAACCAACTAAATAACGTTTTCGTTGAAAAAGTATCTCAAGCGAAAAGTATGTTGCCTGACACAATGGGATTGTGTCCAGTGAATAACACTATTTCTAGAACTGGTACCTTGAATGTTGCACTTGATTGTAGTGACTTGAATTTACCCGGAAAGAATGTTGCTAAGGTTGTAAGTAACGAAGTTCTGCAAGAAGACATTTCCATTCCAAAAAGAGCGGGTTGTAAGGAAAAAGATGTTCTTACGGAAGTGGTTCTGTTACATCAAATCAATAATCCCGTGGTTTTAGGGCAAAATAAGTACATTAATGAAAAATCCAATATACAAGGGCTCGCAACGAATGACAAAGACTACGCAGCCTTCATTTTACCAGAGGGAACCCAAGCTCAAAGCCGAAGTTATTCCATGTCTAATGTCCTCCAAGATAACAATCCGGCATATTTCAAACCTGTTGATAAATCAAAAGAACAGTCGGTTAAATCTGATCCACGTTTAAGCTCTGTTCGGTTGCAAACTGCAAATCATAAAGCCGAATGTCTATCAAAAGATTCTCCCGAGCATGATCATCCCGTTGACATTTTATCCAAAAAGGGCGAGAAATCTGAACGTTGCAAAAGTATGCATTCGAAAAGCAAGGAAGACAATGGTCGAGTGCATACTATTTCAAAGAGCCAAATCAAAAGGGTCAAATGTAATCGCCCACTGACATGCCCTTTTAACTCTATCCTAGCTTCATCAGTTGAGTGGAGGGTGGATAAACTTGACATTTTTGTTGATCGGGTTCGTAGTGTTCCTCAAATTGACGATGCCAATGGAAAAGGAAAACCAAAGTTCAACGGCAGAACTTTATTGAAAGGAGGTGTGCCTCCCAGGGAGATTCCTCTTGAGTCTTTGCCAAAGAGCATTATTTCTGGTGAACTGATAGACCCACGGCGGCATAAATCGAAATCCAACGATACAAAAACGCGAAAGTTAAAGACTCATCAGAGTTTAACGAGTGAATCAGAAAGTTTTGTTTCTGGTGCAAGTGTCGACAGTGGATTAGCAGACATGGAGTTGTGTGATTCGAATGAAGATGAGCCAGAAATACAAACAATTGTAACTACAGGGGGCGAAAGATTTGATGATGTTTCTAAAAGAATTTGGCAACTCTTGGGAAATGTAAAAACTTCTAACGAACCTCATAACAAAGAAACTGTTGGTCCCAAATCTCCGAGGAATAACTTAAAAAGTGATCAGTTGACCGAACTAGAGTCGCAGACTTTATCGCAGAAATGTACCGACTCCGTAGATGAAGAATGGTCCAAAGGTCAACCTATTCAAGTTGTTTGTTCTGTATATCCCCGTGATAGCATCTTGTCCCAAAATACATCTTGTACGGAACAATTTGACTATGTAACTGACGTACCTGCAACTGGTGATTTTTTTTGGGCGTCGCCAAATGCTCTTCAGAGCGTGAGTGAACAAAGTTTTTCTTCATTCCCTAGCAAATCGACTGAAGGTACTGCTGTCGAGAAATGTATCAGTGAATTGAGACATACGTTACCTTGTAACAAAGAGGATCGAGTAGGTGCATTTTCAGATCATGCTAATTTGTTGTCCGACAAACTTCGATCGGAGAAGGAAGTGGACAACCACATTAAATCTGGGGAAAAGATTTATAAACCTATCGCACCTTCAACAGATTCTGTGTCCGGCCAGTTTGATGCAAGACAAAGGATTAATCAGATTCGGAACGCGAAATCAAATCCGGGTGGATGGAGTTCTGTTAGCAACGCTTATGTGCCAAGTTTGGGCACATCTGGTACAAAGCGCGTGCGTATGAGTATCAATAAAATCTTTGGCGCGAAACGAATTAGGAAAGACCATTCACGCGCTTGTAAAAGTCCTCTGGGGTTCCCTGCTTACAATCGCTGAAATCACTTCCCACGGAGCCCTTTTCTTAAATAACTTCAACTTGGATTCAATATTTTTATCTCGTAGAACTGAAAGACTTGGTTGACATTGTGAGCTTTACGGTGCTGTATGTTCTGTTTTTTATTTTTATTAAGAATACTTGTTTTTTAGTAAAACTTTTTGTTTTCATGGCATTGATCAAAACCATGCTGCTCTCCTTTCCATAAAGTCATTGGATTCCTTACGTTGGAGTTAAAGTTACATTTTTATCTGAAAAACTCAATTTACATCTTCATTCGAGATTTTGATGCTATACTTTGCATTCTTTTATTGAGCTTTCATGTATAGCTTCTTATTTTTTGTTCCTAAGGATCTTGATGGACTATTTCCTCTGAAAACTGTGCTAAAGAGAGCCACATAGATAAACCATACTTTAAAAGCTGTTCAGAGAAAAAATTAGTTTCCTTGGCTTTGTGTTCTTAAATGTGTTTCCGAACGGTTTTCTTCTGTTCTCTTATACAAAAGTTCGAATCCCACTCAGTCCAAAAATTGGAAAATTTTCCGACTGGGTTTTCACTCGAACGACCTATGTGGGATGGTTGCCAGTTATCAGCGGAAGGTCATGGGTTTCCACCGGGCACAGAGCCCGGTTTCCTCCCACAATAAAACTGGCAACGCCGCCATATAAGTGAAATAACACCAAACAATCAATCAATCTTATCAGAAGTCTATGAACAGGTAAGTGTGAAAGGTCGCATTACCCCATATTCAGGGCACTGGCTCTTTCAGCTTGCTTATACTACATTATGTGACGTTTATGCGCGGTAGATTTTGAAATTGTCAACGGTTGCGCAATTTCAAATCAGAAAATAAATTCATTCTCCACTTACTGCATCTATCGGCAATTCCAGTAACCGCAGTTCGGAGAGTGCATTGTTTTTATAAAAGCTTTACCGAACACGCGACTCTGATATCTCCATTTCGACTCAAATCGTTCCAAACAAGTCTTCTTGTCTCATTTTCAACTTTTTGAAGTTCTTCGGAAACTTTAAGTTTTGCTCCAGCAAGTACTGTTGTCATATCTAAAACGTTCGCCATGTTTTTTCTTATGCATCCCATACTAGTTCATAGGAGAAAGTGAAGAAAAGCCACGCTTTCTGACTAACCGAGAGAGGGCTCTGTGTATGGTGACATCTGGGTCAAAAGGCGCCAATGCCCTGAATACGATGTAATGGGACGCTTGTTGCAACGAGTTTTGTCACAACGTACGAGTTTTATTCCAACTCACGAGATTTGTTACAATGTTGACGAGTTTTGTCACAAAAGGTTACGAGTTTTGTCACAAGAGCACCAGCTTTTGTAACATGTCCCAAGTTTTGTTCCAACCCTGCCCAGTTTTGTTACAAAATCAATGTTACGAGTTTTGATACAAACCGTCAACAGCTTTTGTAACAATTTTAATAGGATACGAGTTTTGATACAAAGAGTCAACAGCTTTTGTCCCAAAATCTCAGCTGTAGGCAATTTTATAGTGGCTGATAGCATTGCTCTCCGAAAACTTTCGACGGAACATTCAGTCGCCACCTTGTCCGTCCGTGAGTCCGTCCGTCATGATTTCTTGTCCTGACCATGTCCCGGTTAATATTTGGAGGATTGCTTTGAAATTTGGCTGGTGTTTTGCCCTTTTTGTGGCAATGGTCACATTCTGCCGTTATTTTTTGTCTTGGTATATTACGTTTAATATTTAGAGGATTATTTTGAAACTTGGCTGGTACAAACTAAACTACCAAGTAGTTGTGTCATGTCTCGTTCCAGTGTTGTTGATATTTTAGATTATTTCTCGTATTTTGTCAAATTTCTTGTGCGTATATATGGGATAGGGTATCCTCGTCCTAATAGGCTTAAGATTGTGTGAGCTTTTCTCTTGAAACAAATTGTTACTCGACTAATACAACACTCAGGACGTAGATTGGAAAAAAGCGAGATTTTCACTATCAGCAAATAAGTGGGATGGTTTTCTTATGATATTTTGACGTTAAAAGAGAATGTTGAAATTATTGGCTATTTTTCTCAAGACGTATAATTCAGAAGCTTTTTAGTGCTTCTAGTCTAGAAAATGTACGATAAAGTATTGTTTTGAACTAACTTTGGCTTAGAATGAATGAATGGTCGTCCCGGTTATTTAAATTTTGTTTACTTTTCGAACACGTTTTCGGTTCATATGGGCCACATACTGTATCGATTTTCCTCATTCCAACGCCAATCATTTAGTTTTTCGATGGCCTTCAAAGCCTCTTACTGTCGTGACGATCTGAATTTATGAAATAACTGTGAATTTTGGCAGCTCATGCCACTTCAAGGGCCCTACAGTTTCGGTATATTTAAGAAATCCTCCAATGCTTCAATTATAAAACTGATCGAGCCTGAGAGTTAACAAACAGAGTATTTCGGTCCCTTACATTATCACGAGGACAGTTTTGGGGGGCCCTCCATATGGCATGGAAGTTGTACATGTACGTTACACGGCTATAGTACCTATTTGGTCGCCACATTCAAAATGACCTGCAATCTATCAGAAGGTATTTCACGCACGTAAATCCCATAAGTTATCAGACTGTGTCCAAGGCCAATCTCATTCTCGCGAGATCCCCTGCTACTACGTGAACGCGACGGACCTCTCAGGCCGTTCCAAGCCATTTGCCTTAGTCTGCTTAGGGGAATCCCCTTTTGCCAGAGCTGCGGAGAAATACTCTCACTACAATCACATGACGTAGACATCCAAATTAGCATGTTATACGCTGGCCTGTTCACAATCGCGGAGGGTAGAAATATAGTCCCTGTATTTCCTCAACGATAATTCAAAACTTAAGGGCGTGTACCAAAAACGAAATACAAGCCAACATATAGAATCAGGTAAAGATCACGTACAAATCAATTTTGGAAGTAAGTTTGATTACCCAAATTTTGGGTAAAATGGCTTGGAACGGCCTGAGAGGTCCGTCGCGTTCACGTAGTAGCAGGGGATCTCGCGAGAATGAGATTGTGTACAAGGCGTGTCAAAGCCGACCGGTAGCATGCGGAGATAGCCGAAGTGTGTTCCGATTGCCTACTTGACATCCACTCTGAAACTTCGGGGATTTACGTGCGTGAAATACCCACTGATAGACTGCAGGTCCAATTGAATGTGGCGACCAAAAAGGTAGCCGTGATACGTACAATTTCCATATTCTCTTGATGTGCCCACAAAAATGTACCCGATGTAATGTAAGAGACCAAAACACTCAATTTGTTAACTTTCAGCCTCGATCAGTGATATAATTGAAGCATTGGGGGATTCCTGTTATGTACCGAAACTGCGTCTGTCTACGACATGTGGTTTACAGGGCTAAATAAAATATATAAACAAACATCTTTCTAAATGAAATTAGCATTTAATAAATTTATAATTATTTTTTATTTCCTACTTTCGACGCCATTGTTATTCAGCCCAAAAATACGGTGATTTACCCTTTTTAATGCGCAGACTGCCCGAGGCCACTCGGAACATCCTTCGGCTATCTTCGCTCGCTACCGTTCGGCTTTGACACGCCTCGGACAGTCTGCGCTTTCTATACGGTAAATCACCGTATTTTTGGGCTGAATAAAAATGGCGTCGAAAGTAAATATCAAAATGTTTTACTACAGACGAAAACAGAAAATAAAAAGAATTATAAATTTATTAAATGCTAATATCATTTAGAAAGATTTATATATTTTATTTAGCCCGGTAAACCACATGTTGTAGACAGACGCAGTTTCGGTACATATCAGGAATCTTCAAATACTTCAATTATATAACTGATCGAGGCTGAAAGTTAACAAACCGAGTGTTTCAGTCCCTTACATTATCACGAGGACACTTGTGTGGGGCCCTCAAGGGGATTTGGGATTTGTACGCTTCACGGCTACCTATTTGGTCGCCATATTCAAAATGACCTGCAGTCTATCAGAGGGTATTTCACGCACGTAAATCCCCGAAGTTTCAGAGTGTGCCCGAGGCGTGTCAAAGCCGACCGGTAGCGAGCGAAGATAGCCGAAGTGTGTTCCGAGTGACTTGATATCAACTTTTTTGTAACTTTCAACTGATACATTTTGATAAGAAAGTCATGTAAATTGCAATGTACTTATTTGTAACATTGTTTCCGTGCAAACAAAACAAAAATCCAAAGTATTTGAAGAGATCGAATAATTTGTTCTCAAACTAACACTGATTGTTTTACTAGTTTAAGTAGAAATGGTACCGTGATATGGTTTACCTGCTACCCGGTATAATTATGTCGAATAACCCAAATAACCCGGAAAAAAAGCTTTGCCTTAGATTGAACTTTACCTGTTAGCCTGTACATGTAAGCCTATGGCGAATTAGCCAAATGAAGACGATATTTTACCCAAATGAATTATTCTTCTTCTTTTGGTGATAAGTTGTCTTCATGTTAGTAATTAGGCATTTTTTGTCTACATTGGGTACCAGATAATTCAAATAGCCGAAAAAAACAATAAAACCCATCGCCATTTCGAACTTTATAGTGTCTCGTGCCGGATTGAGCCTATGTTATATACAACTGATTGGTCATTCATGAAAATCAATAATCAGCATTTGATTTTTTCTTTGTGTTGATTTAACTACCTTTCCAAAATAAATTATGGTAATCTAATTTACCCCCAACTCCATCTACTTTTTAAAAAAGATTATAAACATCAGCCAACATTTGTTACAAATCCTGTCGACTGTATGTATCAAAACTCGTGACCTGTAAAATTTGGTACAAAAGCTGTCGACTGTTTGTATCAAAACAGGTGACGTGTTTAGAACAAAACTGGTCAAGATTGGAACAAAACTCGTGAGTTGTGAAAAAACTCGTCGACTTTGTGACAAAACCCGTGAGTTGGAATAAAACTCGTACGTTGTGACAAAACTCGTTGCAACACGCTTCACACTTCCACATTCATAGACTTCTGATCTTATACAAAAGCTATATGGTAGTGTTATATTGTTGTTGGCTGGCTGGTCTGTTCTGAAAGCTCTACTCGATTCACATATACTGGGCAGTGCTATAAGCTCCACAAGCTGTCTGAAACGTTGGATATAACGGATTCTTACACAACACCCCCGATATTTTCAATTCCAGGCGTTTCTTATATAGAGGTAATCTAACGAGATCTAGTAACTGTGTTACGATGAATATCACTAGAGTCTATTAATTTCCAAACGGCACATGCCTCTTAATAGACCCTTTCAGCTTAGAATATATTTTTCATGACCTTGATCGAATTGTATGGCATTGACGTCATACTCTGTTGCAGGCGCTTCCATCACATTGTGTTATAGAAAAATGACCACTATTTCAACGTGAGATTGATCCAAAAACTCAATATTGCGTAATTTTGCCATGCACAATCGTCGAAAGGGTCTATATAAGATTGCTGCTGGACGCCTCTATTAACGTCATAAGGAATGGTGGCGTAATTTTTTGCGACGTCAGTTCTGACAGTTCTTTCGTGAGGTCATTATGTTATTTGGGTCATTATTTCACACGTTGATTATGGAAAAATAGCCCACTAGTCTGGAAATTTCGGGAAAGCAGTTGAGAAAAGATGTTACGATGAACATCACTCTCGTGTATTCATTTCCAAAGTCGCGAGCCTTTGGAAATTAATGCCCTGACTGGAGCTTTATGGCTCTGCTTTAGCCATGTCCAAATTTAGTTGTGGGTGAGTGGTGAGAGTGATCTTTTGGTCGTTGGTGCTGTTCTCGCCATACAACCGTAACTGTTGAACTCTACGTTAAGCCCCAATCAATCAATTGGAAATCATTGCACTCTATAGTGATGTTCACCGAAACAGACTGGCTCTCGTCAGATAACCTTCAATGGTACCTCACTCGAACGACCTATGCGGGATGGTTGCCAGTTACCAACGGAAGGTCGTGGATTTCCTCCGGGCATAGAGCCCGGTTTCCTCCCACAATAACTGTCAACGCCGCCATATAAGTGAAATAATCTTGAGCGCAGCGTAAAACACCAAACAATCAATGGTTCCACTATATAGTTAAGAGTATAGCAGAGGAGTAAAAAGCGGGTAGATGCAAGAAAACGCCAGGTTGAATTTTATATCGCTGACCTCCGAGGAGAACGGTCCAACGCAATGGTATAAATTGGCGGTTTTGTTGCATTAGAGGCCAATCAGCACTCGTTCAACAAAAGCGCAAGGTGTATGCAGCCGCTATTACCTTAAAGGGCAACGTTCTGGCGATAAGAAATCACCAGTAATGACAATAAGTTATACCGTTTATTCAGGATATCGTTAGCCAAATCACCCCTCCAGTGAGACGTCGGATCTGTTGAAGGGGTAACTGCCGCCAATACCGATGTAATGCTGCTTCCAATTCCTAAAGATTTTGTACAGGAGGCTCTAGGGCTTGAATATTTCTGCCCCTCCTATCCCAAATGTGCTCTAAAGGCTTCAAATCCGCGCACTTACCCCTTCAACGGATCCGACGTCTCACTGGAGGGGTGAGACGCGCTATTGACCTTCTGCTCTAGGGATGTGCACATTCAAAGTGACCTTTTTACTCCAATATGTGAAGCCAGATGGACTCTGATGTTTCATACACTTTCGATTTGGCTAACGATATCCTGAATAAATGGTATAACTTATTGCCATTAGTGGTGATTTCTTATCTTCAGAATGTTGGCCTTTATGATCAAAATCGTTTCTGCAACATCAGTTTGCTAACAATATGAAAACGGTCCATCTTTAAGTAACGAGAATTGTGATTGGTCAAATTTCCGCTATACAAAACTGGCAGAATCAAAGTCTATTTGCATATCAAATTAGAAACGACGTTTTCCGCTCTAGTTTGCCCACTGGTAAAACAGTGCCTGATTGTAAGTTTTATATCGTGGGTTCCGACGATGCTATACGCACATGTATGCATGGGCAGTTCAAATCATGATAGGGGCCTCGGTGGTCCAGTGGGTTAGAGAGATCGTCCCTCAGTCCCATACAGACCTTCCATCGATACGGCGCGGGTTCGAATCACACTCAGACCAAATAAAAATGGAAAAATTTCTGAGTGGATTTTCCATCACTCGGTCACCGTATGTGGAAGAGTTGTTAAGTAGGCCTACTCTCCAAAGGTCTGGGGTTTCCTATGTGAGCGATGAGCCTGTTTTCTTCACCCACTAAACCTGGCAACGCCGCCATATAGGCTAAGTGGAATAACCTTGAGTGCGGCGGAAAACCTCAATCAATCAAATCATGGAATGGTCAAGTTGATTTGTGGGATACATAGGCCTAGCCTACATCCTAAAACTTAAAAAATAAAACCATCCTTTTACGTTAAAATCTTAATTGCTGAAAAACACGTGTAGGCCTTTACGCATGTCACTTGCATGTCTCCCTGTAAGCGTGAAAACAGCATCCATGGGATAGTTTGCATATTATAGGGCCAACCAAACCATTTATGTAAAAAAATATCTCTTTCTGCCTTTATCGCGTTTAATGGTTCTCAGCGATATCATCGCCTACTAAACATTATAATATTAGTCTTTATTATAAATTCTTCAGCAAAATATATTTTATGGTAATAATAGGAGTTACGGTATAGGCTTAACTATGTATAACATTTATTCTTATGATATAGATATCTATTATTTTGACGGTAACCCCCCCCCCCCTCCCCTCCACCCAAAAACAAAAAAACAAACAAAAAAACATCGACTGACGGAGCCTATTTATTCCTAGACGCAACCTTGAGGTTCTTTTTGAAAAGTAAACAAAATCAAAATAACCCAGACGACATGCATACCGATAGGCCCTGTATATTATAGGCATGGGTATTCATATCCAGGATATATAGATCTATAGGCCTTTATCATACAGTTACAGTTGATAGCCTACGGAACAATAAACCTGCAGTCCAAATGAAAAAAAATCACATTCTTAATTATTATAAATTTAATTACGGCATAGGCCTACCATAAAGACATCCGTATACTCACATTTGTTTATGATCCGTATTAAGGCCTATAGGCCTATAGGCGTGTGTTTGGGGCGACGGGGAGGGGGTGGATATGGTAATAGTTTTAACAGACTCTGATCTGTCCTGGCTCCGATAGGCCTATATATATGCCCTAGGCCTACTTTACTTTCACTTCAGTCAGATTATTTCGTAATTGTCGTAAACAATCCTCTTACGAACTGTCTAGGGCTCACAGCAAAATTGGACGCTACGTGGCGGAGCAAAGTATAGTTCGCTGAATAACTTTTTGACGTCTCGTCGCTCTAAATACTAAAAGTAAAACGAGACGCTGTAACTATAGGTCTAATCACTAAATCAGTATGTAGCAGCTAGGAAGCTCGACGCGGTCGCGAACAATATAGGATGCTATATATATACTAAATATAGTAGGTTATAATATATGCTTATTTGACGAAACATTACTTGTAGAGGTAGATATTGGGCTAAATTTAGCAGGTTAATGTTATCCCAGTTTTATTAATCCGAGTTGCACAGAACCACTCTGCCGCCTTGTTTCTGTCACTCCAATCTTTGTTTCCCATGGAGCTGACCTCGCTGTGCAGCTCGCGCCATTATTCTGCACTCGAGGCTGAAGCTGGCGACATACTCACACAGCAGTTTTCTAGATATTTCTAATGGCTGAGTGTTCTTGTTATTGGAATGTTATAGGGTACAAATCGTTGATTCTTTTTATTTGATTTGGTTTTGATATTTGGTCACCACATATCAGTGTTTTATGTACTAGTTTTGTTGAGAAACGTACTTTTTTCTGATTCGTAACGCTAACGGAAACTGGACCCCACACAATAGTGAAGGGTATGTTGACGGTTGGATATGGAGTCATTATTCGTTTTACACTAACAGTTGTAAATTGTTTAATGCCACGTCACCATTCACATATAAGATTCTATGTTAAGTATTTCGTGTTAATACTGTTATGCTGGTATTGCTTTCTAGGTAGAGTATTTCGGGAATATTTTATTTCTCAATGATTAGGGTTTGTTATTTTGCCTTTTGCAGTTTTGGCTGTTTGAATCTTGTTTTAACTACAGTAGTTTTCATACAATACTCAATAGTAGTTTTATTCATGTCAGTACCTGTACAAGAAAGGGTTTTGTTGAGCCTTTTTTATCACTGCTGTTTATCGTTAAAAGATTATTAGAAATATATGACTAGTAGGGTAAACTTTTATTGTTTAGTACTAGTGCTTATGAGATTGACTCTTATAGGCTTGTAAAATGAAATATTTTAGAATCCTATACTCTATAGTGACTACTGTGTATATCAGTATGTGTATGACAAATTGTTAAAATTATTTTCAGAATTCTTCAATAGTTTGAAATAAAATATTCATAAATTTATGTTCCTGATTTTTGTTATTGCTTTTGTGGTAATGTATAAAACTTTTCTAAACACAAGCTTCACCACTGACAATCCTTCTATGGCTTGCTTGTAAGAGTGTTTCGGACTATCCACAAAAACACAACACCGAGTGACTGGCAGTATTTCCCCTTCTGTGCCTTAAAGTGGCTTGAGCTTTCCAAAAATCTGACTTTTTCATAAATTCTGATTATCAAGATCGAAGTAAAGCATTTGAAGTATCTTGAGAATCTAAACTATTGACTGTGAAATAAAAAAATATTGGTGAAATCACTGACCCTAAGAACTAAAGATGTGTGCTAATAACAGGCAAAATTTGAATAGCCGGGTGCATTTTAGGGTTTTTGTTGATTATATAAACTACCTTAAAATGGGATGCGATGCAAAAATTCACATTTTTTTCCTCATATTTTTTTTTGCAAAAACGACAAAAGCTAAAATAGCTAGAATGTATAAGTACATTATGATTTTAGAGTTTTTAGGAGAAGCCTACTATTTTGTACTTTTGGACAAAAATGAAGAGCAATTAGCTTATTCTTTTTCATATAAAATTGTTACCGAATAAAATGACAGTTTGAGATCTGAAATAAAGGCTATGACAATATACATAACCAGACCTAATGAATATGAGTAAAGCCCTCTAAAGGCATAATTTAGTTTGGCTTCTATCTTGCTTGATGGAAATGATCCTTCAGTCTTTAGACCCTATAAAAGTTGAGAACATTTATAGCTACTGTTACTTAGTGAACATTTAAGATAAAATAGTATAGGCCTACATCATATTTCATTATAGAGAGAAAATCATCATTTGAAGACCGCTTTTGGTTATGTTTTAATAATATTTTTCCCAAAGAAGTCCTAATTAAATATGTATTTATGGACAGGTACTACTCAGTATCTCCATTTCCAAAGCCGAAAAAAATAGGGGCTCAATTTTTCTGTGTTTTTGACTTGATACAGACAGTTGTCTCGTGTAGAAATGATCTCCGTTCTCATAAGAGAAGAATCCAAAAGCCTGTATCTCAAATGGAAATTTTTTTTTCGTGAAGATTTCTTTCATTGCCATTTTATGCAAACACCTTGCAAGTCTTGTCTCGAATTCCTTTAATATATTATAGTATTAGAAATAGAATAACAAATGAAATTTCCTCAATCCTACCCATTATTTTATTTTAGTGTAACTATCTTTAATAGTGTTTTATGACCTGTCTCATGAATAGCGATAAAATTAAAGGATTTATTGGAATGATCCAGGACAGCTCAGCTACAGCTAGACAAGACATTAAAATTAGAATATTTAACAAGGATGTTATTCGTGTCATTTTGTCATAATCTCTCTCTAGAACACTATAATGTATTTCTCTCTATTGTCCAATTATTGGAAAATTAAACATTTTTCATAATTATTTAGTTTCTCTATGCCTGACACAAAACATTAGCAATGAATGAAAACAAGGATCATTTACGCCGTGTACTAGCCAGTTTTATAGTATCCCTAATAGGCTACCATTTACATATAACAGTCGGTGTAGCTTCTTCAAAAAAATTCGTCACACAGTAAAAAATATCTAACATATTGCAGACCTAGATCTTTTTTTATAGATATATGTGTAAATTTTACAAAGTACAGGTACCAGCCAAACACCCCCACGGTTTTCTCTTACACTAAACTTGCTGATAAACATGACTGTATTTAACACCTTAATATTTAACTTAACTTTGATTATCCTTATGGCATAAAAGACTAAACACTCTGTCAAGTCCACTCAGTCTCGCGAAAATGATGGAAAATCTTCTAGCTGAGTTTTTACAACATCCACTTTGATTTGGCATGTTGTATGCGGCGTTTAACGCCAATCAATCAATCATTTGCCAGGTAGCCTACATAGGTCCTACATGCAACCCTAAAAGCCTTTTCTCAATGTGTGATTTGTCGCATCGGCTTGTAGGATGCGATTAAAATGGATCTTTTGAATTGGTCGAAAGGATTCCTAAACCAATCAAATGCATCCATTTGAATCGCTTGCTACAAGTCGGTTCGACTGAGGGCACAGTGAGAACGGGCTTTGAGGAAGGTCCTGTTTTTCTTTGATACTTTCTCTACTTTTCTTCCCCCATTCTACGAGACAAGACTGCCATATTAGTTACTTCATTTATTCTTAGTTTGGCATAAAACTTTTCAACCTTTTAGGGTTTCTTATCGACATGAGCTTGGTTTCTCGTGACTTCGGTAAAGAAACCTGGCAATATCTGGCATGTAGTGAACTCTAAATCAGTCAGTAAATCCAAACTTCACTGAAGCACTGATATGCCTGAATTTATCAATATTGTTTCTTCATTCTGGTGCAAATATTAAAATACATTTGTGAAATACTAAAATGAATAGTAGGCCTACTGAATATTACAATTTTTAATTTATGCACCTTTGTACTCCTAAAAAAAATGTTTTAATATCTTTGTAAACTCTATTTTTGTCTACAGATATTTGTTAAAATAGCTACTTTGAATAATTATTTTGCGTTGTGAAAATGTTTTGACTTTTGATGTTAAAATCTTTGTATCTGCACAACTTCTGCCAAAGGCTTGAGTGTATGCTGTCAAACTGTCTTTGTCCTTTAAAAACACAAATTCCACAAAACCCTTACGTAGACCCAGGATAAACACTGGCATAGGCCTAGGGGATAGATATGCCTGCCTGTTTGGATTTATGACTTAAGTCTCTACAGATTGCTTCTTATCGAGGTTTCATTCTGTGTAAGTCTTATTCTGACAAAATTCTGTAAAATAGAGCGTAAACAATCTCATAAGGGACCCTTCTATTGAGGGTTATACCCTCAAAAGAATGTGACCTGGGCAATTTTTGCAATGTCAAATATGATGGCTGTTGAAAATAATGAAATGCCTCCAATTTTGTGAAGGATAACCAATTGCTTTTGTGCCTTGGTAACATTATTTGAGCTGAAGCATATTGATATCACTTTCATGAAAGGTGGCCGTTGTTTTATGTGTGTGTGTTTTTTTTGTGTACACCCCCTCTGAAGAAGTCAATGATTTCATTTTGCAATTGTTTTATTAGACTAAGATTGTCAGCATCAATTATTTCCAGTGGGGCCATTTTATAGCAGCAAGTTGATAGTATCTTTTTTTACAGAAAATATGACAAATTATAGTTTATTGTGAGTCAGATTTCTATACGTCGCCTGGAAGGTGAAGCGTATTAACAACATTATATTTGCGCCTGTCTACCTGTCCGCCTGTCCATCCGTTTTTCATGTCCTGGCGTAGCTCCTATATTTGTTATTTCTTTTTTTCAAAATATCCCTTCCAATGAAATAAATAAGTTGTTTTCATGACAAATCAATGTTTGTTTTAAAAGTTTTTTTCTTTCACAATATGTATGCTCATAATTTTGATGAAATAATCTGTACGAATGAATATCAGAATACGTCAATCAGCGGTGTATTTATGTTGAAAAATGTTTTTGTTTGCTTACAGGATATTTAGAATATTGCCAGAGATGTAGAATAGATGATGCCCAAATCACATCATGACTGCCTATCCTGGCATCGATGGTCACTTGAATTTCAGTATCCCAAAAGTTAAAAGAAATATCTCCAAAGGTAGGCTTGAGCATGTTTACATCTTCTTTAAAAATTTACATGGATTATCTCCCCTTGAAGTTACACAGATGATCTCCCTTGGCCTTGTTATTGGATTATGTCCCTTGATTGATTGATTGATTGTTTGGTGTTTTACACCGCGCTCAAGGTTTATGTCCCTTGAATAAGATTATATATATTATCTCCCCTTATGTAACCATTTTGAGAAACGCATCATTGATCTAATAGTATAGAGAGAATTCTCATTCAATCCATTGTTTGGGTTCTTAAAAATATACCGGTATTGAGATTATATATGGTAATTTAAAAACAATTTCTGTAAAATGAATGCCCTTTTTATATCTCAAAAGAGCAACTAATTTATGTTGTCTTTTGATTGGGAAATTGGTTTTGAGCTATGTTTGCTGTGACCCATACATTGAAATTCCACCGGGTTCATCCTTTGTCTACGTCCCCTTACTGGGTGAAGAACTTTAGTACACAGGCAAGGCAAGGCAAAACAAAACCTGACTTTGAAACTCTACATTTAGAAAAGGCTTGTCACTTTATTTAACTGCGAAAAATGTAGTTTTTTTTAGTACTTGGTCACTAACACTTGTGGATCATGAATTCAACTGTATTATATAGGGAATAGGTGTTTATATAACCTGTGTAATGCTTTATTTTTTTTAAAGAGGATTACAAACAGTCAGAGACTACTAAGTTGCTCTCTATAACATATATGTAACCTGTAATACCCAGGACAGTAACACTGATAGTTTTGTTTATAATCTCATTTACAAATATATTATTTGGTAGAAAGGTTACTTTGATGATCATCTGTGCCTGTGCTGCTTTAAGTCAGCCATATTTTTCTTAAGTTCAGTGGCGTAAGACTAGGGGATTTACACTTGAGCAGCATGTAGAGGTATCTTGTGTCTATATTAAATATTTTCATTGAACATTGACTCATTTGATATTTTTTGTTCATCTCAAATCATTTAGTTTTTTTGCAGACATCTGAATTGTCACTGTGGAGATGTAAGAAAAAGTGTGAATTTTAGCACTGTAAATAGTTCACCCAATAAAATGTTGCACAACGTGGTTGTTAATTGAACTGATTTTCTTTTTCGTAGATAATTTGACAAATGTTGAACTAGAAAGTCGTGATGCACAGGATATTTTAGAGACAGTGCGTAGGTCTTACCTTGAACCGAAATATACTGGAACATGGAGTGTGAAATCTGTGGAGATTGTGGTTAATAAAGAATTAGAGGAGAAATACAGGTTGGTCTTTATCAGTCTTCATGAGTAAACCTTGTACGACCTATGTGGGATGGTTGCCAGTTACCAGCGAAAGGTTGTGGGTTTCCTCCAGGCACAGAGCCCGGTTTCCTCCCACAATAAAACTGGCAACGCCGCCATATAAGTGAAATAATCTTGAGCGCGGCGTAAAACACCAAACAATCAATCAATCATTAGTAAACTTGCCACAGACTACAAACATATGACCATGTCTGTCTCACTGTTCCTTGTAAACACATTATCTCCAAAATATATAACTCACAACTATGAACTTTCACACACTATTTTCTCTGTATTTCTCGGTGGTAGATTTAGGTCCAAAAACATGGCAAAAAACTTAAAGCGGGAAGATTGGTTCGGAATATGTAGATCTAGACATGAACTCTACTCTTTCCATCTAACATTAAAATTTTCTTTCCCTTTAAATTAAAATGTTTTTTGTTATACCTGTCAATAGACTCAATATAAATATGGCATTTTGTAAACATCATTGGTGATATAATCTGCTAAAACAGTAAGTAGAGAAGAGAAAGATAGTTTTTTTTTTTTTTTTTTTTTGCACACATTTACTCGAATGTTATTATTTTTGACATTGTTTCATAATGATCATAATTAATTAAATTGAGATTTAAAAAAAAAGAATTATTTTTTTTGACATTGTTTTGTAATGAAAGATATTTAATGAAATTCAGATTAAAAAAAAAAGACTTTTCTTTAGGTGGAAAAAATATGAGTTGAAGGAAGAAGGCCGTCATAATAAAGATCTGACAGATCAGTATGTGTACTTGGTTTGTAAGGATCCATCCATACCCCAGTCATTTGCTAAAAATGGCATCCAGGTCAAAGAAAAGAGAGATAAAATTCTTAATGCTTTGGGTAAGTATTTTAGAAATTGAACACCGCTCTGCCAGTAAAGGTGCAAATACACTGGCAGGCAGCTTTTAATTTAGCAATAGTTAGAGATTCTGACCAAAATTTCTTAGTCGTACATTGATGACATTTTGCAAGTAAACCTGAGTGTTTCTTGTCGTAAAATGTCGTACACAGACACAGCTTCTTGCATTGGCTTTCATTTCAACAGTAAAACCACTTAATATCAGCTTTTAACAACACGAATCAGTTTTGTAAGTTATGATTTAATTATTCACATTGATGTTTACTGTCGTCATCCAGCCTGGATCTCTGTGGGGCCAGGGTCAGGGGCGACTGGTGTGTGGGGTTAGTGGCTGCGCCGCCTAAGTCACCAAGGCCCCCTGATGTGATAGAAAACAGTGTATTGAGTAAGATATGTTATTTTGTCTGCTGATAGGAGCATTGTTTATTTTCTCTCAGGGAACAGCACAAGTGGTGTCAGTCTGTGGAGACATGCTGATGTGCAACTGTCCTATGCTGAGACTTTTCCTGCTGTTACAATCTGTAAGATTGTGGTTTTTAAGGTAAAGTGTAAACAAGATTTTCTGTTTCTTATATAAGTGAGGGTTAATATTTTCATTGTGAGCTGTGGGGAAGGGTGGGGTCTGACTCGAACTTGCATTTGTGCAACTGATGGGCATACTTGTAATGGTTGCATTGTTTTTGTATGTTTCAGGTTGTCCTTGGCAAGTGTAAATCAATACAACCTTCTTATGGTACAGAAACTAGCATTGAACCTACACCAAACTATGACTGCCACGTTAGTGCTATTACAGCAAGAATTGGAGATCCGTTCTATCCTAAACTCATGAAATCACAGGTTAGGTCAATGATTAAGATTTTTTTATTCAGATGATTTCAGTTGGAACGTTTGTAAGAACATTGCTGCTGTTTGAAGTATTAGTTAGGACTGCTTTATGGAACATCAGACTGGTTATAATGGGTTGAGGTGTATTCCAGGATCAGACTATTGCTGATCATTTTATCATACTTTGTCATAAACTGGCATTGTCTCCTTTACTTTAGCTAACAGAATATATGTATTACTTCTTTACTTTCTTATGAGCATGTAATGCGCTCGCACCCTGATTTTTCATTAATATACCCATTGTGCAATGGTTGCTAAATTTCAGATGAAAACTAGGTGTTTCTTATGGGAGCAGGGTCCTGTTTCACAAAACGGCGTAGATGTATTTTTTGCGTAACTTTCATACTAACGTATCTCTACAGTATGGGTTGCTATGGCAGTTACGTGAAAACTTACGCTACGCCGCTTTGTGAAACAGGGTCCTATCCTTTGTTTAGTTCTGCACTAGAAATTTAGGATGAAACAATTCTCTCTTTGTACTCGAGTAACAGGAAAGTGTGACCCGGTTAATCTGATCCAACTGCAGCCAGTGTGTTACAATGGGTATCATTCTCGTTTATCAATTTCCAAAGTCACTTGCCAAAGGCTCAAGACTGAAAATGAATACACCCAAGCGATATCCATGGTAACACAGAGGTTCTTGTTAGATAACCGCTATGTAATCTGAATTGTGAGACCTATTTACAGTGTTCATGGTATAAGTCTTAAGATAGCATGAGCTGCCAAAATTCGGACTATTTTCATACATTCAGATCGTCACGATAGTAAGAGGCTTTGAAGGTCATCGAAAAACTGAATGATTGGCGTTGGAATGAGAAAAATCCATACAGTATGTGACCTATAAGAACCGAAATAGTGTTGGAAAAGTAAACAAAATTGAAATAACCGGGACAACCATTCATTCATTCAACCTAAGTTAGTTGAAAACAATGCTTTATCGTACATTCTCGAGACTATAAGTACTAACAAGCTTCTGAATTGTACGTATTAAGAAAAATAGCCGATAATTTAAACATTCTGTTATAATGGCCAAATATCTCAATTTTGGCAGCTCATGCCACGTTAAATGTCTGTTTATTTGCAGATCTATTTTTACGAGTATACGGAGGATGCTTTACCATCAATGTGTCCCAGGCAGTGTTTACCTTACGCAATTGTTACTTACACCAGACCAAAAGAAAGTGCTCCTGCAAGTCACTTGCCAATAAAGACAGCCTATAAGGGCAATTCTTTTAAAAGCCGTGCTGAATTGTTAAATAGGTCAAATAGTGAAGAAATAAGTGACTTCGGTGGTGGTAGAAAGACTTTGATTGGCAGGAATTTTGCTCCTGTTGGACAACAAATTTCTCCAATTGTTGAACCCGATTCAACAAATTCTGGTCCCGAAAATTCCATTTTAAGAAAACCACTTCTTCCTGATTCTGTCATACCCAATCTTCAATTTAGCTCTAATCAACTTACAAAACCACCTGTCTATAACACCTACCAACAGTATAAAGAGCAAAGATATCAAGTTAGCAGTTCTATTGAATGCAGTGTAAATTCAAACCATGGCTTTCAGAGGCCTAATTTTAATCAAGGGAATCCCGGGTTGAACTTCAGTCAATCTGACTCGAGCACAAAGTTCAGTCAAAATGATCCTCAACCCAATCCGACCCAAGAGGATTCAAAATCCAATACTAGTCAAGATGATCAGAGAGACCCCAGAAGAAAATTCATTCAGTTTGATCCAAGGTCAAGTGCTTGTGCCATTTATCCAAAGAAACCCGTTCATCAAGTAGATCCAACGTCAAATTTGGGTCAAGGTGATCCAAAAACAGAAACAGTTTCAAATCCGGCTTTTTCAAGCCCAAACCAAGCCATGGTAACTTTACAAGACCCTCGTTTAGCTCGTCAACTGAGTAAATCAACACCAGTTACAGCCTTCCAACAGCCTGCCGTTCAACATGGAACTCTTCATGGAACTCTTCATCCAGGGAGTGCCACTCAGTTGAGTGTTCAACCTGCCTTTAACACCCCCCAATTGACTGCTCCCTACCATCCAGTGTCCAGCAATTCCTCTCCTCAACCATTAAATGTTCAAGATATTAATGTGAGTAAAATCCAGGAAACTTTAACTGATTCTCAAATGGCTATTCTGAAACAAGCGCTATCTGTCTCACAGGGTCCTGGTCCCTCTTCGCTAACGAATCAATCAGTGAATCTGCCTGCAAATAACCCACCTTACACACCAAATAGGACAAATTTAACGCCAAATATTCTACAACCAAAACCTAAAGCAGGAAAGCAGAAACTTTCACTTGAATCTTACAGACGAAAAAAACGGAGCACATCCAACCCCGTCCCTGCACCGGATGATTATAACACTTACCTCAGTCAAGATTTTCTCACAGGAACTTTTAACACCACTCAAAATACTGAGATTTATCAACCTCTAGCTACTCCAGCCAACAAACCAACAATGGATCAAAATATCAATCGTTCCATGTAAGTTGTCAATTTTTTTTTGTTCACACATATTTCTAAATTGTTTTACCACTTTCCTTACCTGTTATTTGATATTATTTGTTGTGTCAAGCACTGGTCATCGTTTACTTTGAACCTTATGGACTGGGATTCAAACTCTCGACCCATTGGTGGAATCAATATGATAAGCCAAGGATGAATATGGCTCAGATTATAACAGAAGAATACAAACGGAGCCCTTCAAAGTAAAATTGCTCTATCTCTGAGCCAACAGAAAAATTCTACTGTCTATGGCCAATCTACTGTCTAAATTCAACCTAATAAAATATCATGGGTTTCAGTTTACTGCAACAACCTATGATTGGGTATAAAGGTCTAACTGACATACCCCTTTTTAACACAATTAGAAACTTGTCTCCATGGTTATTTTAGAACAGAAGATTTTCCGTGTGTTTTAGTGTAATAAATTTAACATGTATTCAAGATTATTTACTTGATTTTTTCTCCATATTTTACAGAGAGGAGGATGCTTTCTCTTCACCAGTCATTGAATCTAATGGCCCAAAACCTAAAGGAATACTTAAAATCACATCAGTCGAGGAAGAACCTGTTAACGGTATGTAGTTTAGCATTCTTCAGCAAATCTTGCTTCCCATTTTTTCATGCTCTAGACATAACTACATGTACATCCGGGGACACTAAAACCTGTATATTTTCCGAATATCCCAGGAAAGCTAAATAAACTTGAGTGTGGTCATTATTAAGTTAACTTTTAACTAACAGTTTTTTTTTAAATGGGTAATTGATTGATGTTTTATGACATACTCAAGCTTATTTCAGCTATATCGTGAGGTCACCAGGTTAGGTGAGCTAGAAATCTCTCCACTTCCTGCAAGTCCCTGCTAACTCCCCAACCTTGAGAGACCCATCGATTGAAGATTTGTGTTGGACTGAGGGACTATTGCTCTGACACTGAGCCCCACTTTGTTTTTTAAACCAGAGCTTTGACAATTATATTGACCAATTTCAATTTTGCGTTCTCCTATTATCTTTAATAAGTCGAAGCAGGCTTTTATTGGATTCTTCATCTAATATCTATTTTTATGTTCTGAATCACAGATATCCATAGTGAGTTGGATGTGTCAATTTCTGAAGATCTGCTTTATAAGCCTGAGTCTCCAACTTCAACGACCAGCTCTTTGTGTTCTGTGGATGCTTCCAGTATAACGGGAAGCATCTCTCGGACTTCGTCGCCTGCTGAATGTAAAGCCCCGCCCAAGAAAAAGAAAAAAGTCAACAGGATGATGATAGGATACAAGAAACGCAGGAAGAGGAAGGGAAAACAAACGACAAAAGCATCTGTAAAAACAGCTACAGAAACTGAAATGGTGGAATCTTCTATAATTGAATCTTCTATGATTGACAGCTCCGAGGAACCAAAAGTTTCTAAAATTACTGAGAGGAAGAACCCTCTGTGGACATTGGCATCACCTGTGAATGATAGTGAAATAGAGTACAATGACTTCAGCTTTGAAATCCCAGGTCTTTTTGAGATGTCTGTGCCAATGTCAAGCAGTCCAGACACTATGGTAGAAGATGTTTGTCCAGTCTCTCCAATTAACCACTCTTCATATGGATCATTGTTAGATGAATTGAGTTTGAACCACTGGACAGATGCATTGAGGGACAAACGATTTCAGCCTAAGATTATACTTTCAAGAGTTATGGTAAGATTAATTCTATTAAACGATGAAGTTGTTAGGGTGGCTTGTTCAAATTCCAATAAACAAATGGATGCTGAATGGTCTCCCCTGGGGTAGGTCTGTGTTTCTTTTAGGCACAGACCCTGGTTTTCTCATATATTTAACTTGGCACCATGTCATATAGGTGAAATAATCTTTAGTAAAATATCCTTCAATTCAATGAATCAATCAATCAACACAATCTTTAATTGATAAGTGTTAAATGTTTGGTTGATTAAATTTTTCACCGGTTTCCTCCCACAATAAAACTTGCAACGCCGCCATATAAGTGAAATAATCTTGAGCGCGGCGTAAAACACCAAACAATCAATCAATCAATCAAATTTTTCATTTAATTTTTTAGGTCCCAGTCCAGTTAGAAGCTGAAGAAGATGAAACAGGTGAATTGTATGGAGATTTGGAACTTGTTGATGGGGATGATGATAGTCAAGCAACTGAGCTTTATGTTGAACCGGAATTTGAGGGAGAAATACAGTGTGGAAGTCCGCTGGGAAGGGATAACACAGAGCCAACTGAAGTAGAATCCGATGATCATGACTTTAATAAACAATCTGAAATTAACCGAATTGAAGATGCGATTGACAGAGATATCAGAGAAAAGAGGTTGCGTGAATTGCACGAGGGAACTTTACAGCCTGTTGCAAACGTTGACGGTGTCGGATCATCTTTGGAAACACAAAGTGAAGTGTCTTTTCAAGATATCAATAAAGTGGCTGCCAATATTCTGCCATATATGAATGATTATTCAGATGTGTCTGTTAGTGATATTTCAAGAACCATTGCTGCTATACTGACATCTTCTGCACAAACTGAGAGCCAAAACAAATCCGTTCTAGTTATCCCTGAAAACAGTCTGATTGAGAGAGAAAGATATGAAGGTTATGGAGAAAAGCCGAAATATCCCTACCATCAATCCTCAAACAGCCAAGCTCCTCAACACTCTGCTGCAGATGATAGATTAGAATTGAACTCCTCCGCTTTTATGTCAGAGATTGGAGTGTCAAAAGACGAGTTGTACTCAGCATACTCTTACGAGAAGCAGGCAGAAGGTCAGCCGGAAACTGCTGAGCAAACAGCGGCTAAATGGCTGGACCAAATGGCTCTCCTGTGTAATGTGAAAAAACCTGTCCAAAGCCCAATAACTGATGCACAATCACCTATTAAAAATAGATTAGGCTTGAATTTATCTCAACAAAAGTCTCCAATTTACAGAGAAAGTGAAGGGAACAAGTCTAATGTTAATTTGGTGGTTACCAAGAATAACCCACTTAAAGAGTCATCAGATCAGGAAAAAATCACCAATGATGCTATAAAGAACCTCAAAACTGTTTCAGAAACTCCACCTAAAGCCATTAAAGATACTGTTGCTGTGGATGAGCCGACCAAGAATACACAACAAATCCCTGTTACAAAGGATGCCCAACCAGAGAAGACTATACCCGTCTTGTGTAGGCGCAAAGTTAAACAGAATCAAGATTCTGCTTTGACTCTTGTGTCAACAACAAATGTTAGTGACAATGAAGCGAGAGATACAAACAAAGCAGTTGTTGTTGGGAGAGTGACAGAACCACAGTCAGTTCAGGTGGTTCAAAACGTCAAAAACACACTGGCTTCTGATAAAAGTACAAAGGTTGTAGAGACAAATGTAGCATCTGTCAGTTCTTACAAAGATAATAATAGTGAGACACAAAAGAAGACTACTTCAAGCAGTGGATTTTCATCTTCTACAGATGTTTTGAAATGGTTTGAAGATATGATTAAACCAAAAACAGATGAAAGCATTAATACAAAAGAGTCTAAATCTATCAAGCATAAAATAAATCCAAAAGAAAAACGCTTGAAAACAAGTACGGCACAAGAAAAACGCTCTCAGTCCAATAATAGCACAGATATTGTTAGAAAATCAAGATCTAGGGATAGGAGCTCACGGTCTTCAAGTTTCTCCAGCAAATCAAGATCTTTTTCTCGTAGTCCTTTCTCTTCACCGGAACGCCATGCTAGATACAGATATGGTAGAAAAAGGAGTCGAGATACATTTTCAAGCAGAAGTTCACTTTCTAGTTCAACTGATTCACTTTACTATAAGAAGCCTCAACACAGTAGGTCCTTTTCTTCGATTTCACGTTCTCGCTCTCGAAGTAGATCAAGGTCACCAACAAAGGGTCGTTATGTAAGCAGCTGGAAACCTCAACATAGCAGATCCAGGTCCCGGAGTCCAAGAAGCAGGAGCTCTTCTAGGAGTCTTAGTCCTAGAGCCTCAAAACGCTATTCGCCAAAATCAAGAAGATATTCTCGTTCTAGACGCTCTTCCTCTACTAGATGTTTATCTCCATCTGTTAGACGCTCTTCGCCATCTACTAAATGCTCTTCACCTTCAAGGCGTTCCTCTTCTACTGCTAAACGACCTTCATCTTATAAACATTCTCCTGCTAGAGGACCTTCACCATCAACAAGAAGATCCTCGCATTCAAGACATTCATCTCTTTCTAGACGTACGTCTCCTGCCAGACGTTCATCTCCTGCCAGACGCTCATCTCCTGCAAAACATCCATCGCCATCTTCTAAACATTCTCTCGAAAGACAACCTTCACCTTCTGCAAGATGCACCTCTCCTCCGAGACGCTCTCCAGCAAAACGCTCTTCTGTTTCAAGTCGTTCATCTCCAGCAAGACGTTCATCCCTTACAAGACGTTCATCTCCTGCAAGACGCTCATCCCCTGCAAGACGTTCATCCCCTGCAAGACGTTCATCCCTTGCAAGACGTTCATCCCCTGCAAGACGTTCATCCCCTGCAAGACGCTCATCCCCTTCAAGACGTTCATCCCCTGCAAGACGTTCATCCCCTGCAAGACGTTCATCCCCTGCAAGACGTTCATCCCCTGCAAGACGCTCATCCCCTGCAAGACGATCATCCCCTGCAAGACGTTCATCCCCTGCAAGACGTTCATCTCCTGCAAGACGTTCATCTCTTACAAGACGTTCTTCTCCTGTTAAACATTCTGCTAGAGACTCCCCCTCATCTGGTAAGCGTTCTTCTGAAAGACGATCTTCCCCATCTGTGAGACGCTCATCTCTTTCCAGATACACATGCCCTGCTAGACGTTCTCCTACAAAACAATCATCTCCGTCTCGTAAAATTTCTCCTGAAAGGCAATCTTCCTCTCGTAAATATTCCCCTGATAGGTCTCCTGCAAGACGCCGTTCTCCTGATAGACGCTCATCTTCAAATTCAACTAAAACCACAGAAATCCTAAATGATCATACTTCATCTCAAATCCTCCATTCAATCAAAAACCCAGCATCATCCACTTTCCAAATTGCTGTACAAGCCTCATCCAAAGTAAAATCAATTTCTCCAATTTCAAGACAACTGTCATCAGGTGAAAAGAGAGTTGAAACTAATACTGACTCATTAATTGGTATTAAACAATTTTCTTCAGATGGGCAGAAATATGAAAATCTTTCAGAGATGGACATTTCATTGAGTGCTAGCAAGGTATCGGTGAATAGAAAACTTTCTTCTGTAATAAACCAGTCATGTGCGGCAATTTCTGTAAGTGAAGAAAGAACCTACTCATTTTCAAAATTGAAACGCTCTTCCCCAGTCATAGCGGATTCACATATCGCAAGGAGGACTAAGACATCACATAGGTCCTGCAAATCTCCAGATTCAGAAAGGTCACAGAAAGACTCTGAAAGGTCACAGAAAGACTCTGAAAGGTCACAGAAAGACTCTGAAAGGACATCAGTGTCTACCTCAAACTTGAAAGAAAATAGACAACAGTCTAGTCTTGATGTACAGGTTTACCCTAAAATTTCAAAGAAACATGACTTAAAAGAAGACGCTGTTGAGGCTGCAAGTGAAATGTTGTGGGATGAAGAAGTGACAAGAAAAGAACAAATTTTTGAAGATATTTGTCTTGGAAAGAACAAACAATTTCTTGAAGAAGGAGAAATTACTTTGGAAGATACTCCAAATCTCGAGGGAGTAGCAGATAGCTCTGAAGAGAAATTTGAAATGGATACATTAGATGCTTTAGCTTCAGAAAGAGCAAGGTTATTGTCTGAATTGAAATGCTTAGTTAACAGTGATTCTGAAAGTGTTTCATCTGTCATATCACAAGAACAAACTATGGATGATGCCCGTCGTGGTACACACAGTCCAGCTTTAAGTGTGGTTTCAATATTGGGTAATCAACCAAGTTTAGAGGAAGCGCTGATGTGTACTTCAGTTGAAACCTCAAGAGACATGGATGAAAGGATTGAAATCCAGAGGCCTAAGCCTCCCAAGACTGCCAGAAGAGAGTCATTAAGGAGCCCAGAGCCAGAGAAACAAAAGGCAAACGTCAGTAATGATTGGGGTCAAATTGTATCCAACATGGATTATGAATCCCAGGAAGTAGTGAAAGGTCAACATGTCTTTACTGGGACAGTATCTCAAAGCAAAGGAAAATCTTCAGATTTTGTTGACGTACCATCTGTCTCTGAAAGTAATGAATGTCTGTCATTTACAAAGCCTGCTGATATGTTTGAGCTTGAATGCCAAGCTACGTTGGCAAAAATTGAAAAAGCCAAAAGAAAAACTCAGCATGACATCGAAATGGCTTGTCAGAATTCACCAGTATATTCTTGGCTTTCATACTATGTCCCTGAAGAGTGCGAGGCATATGACTTGATTGTTGGGAGAATCTGCTCTTTGCTTGGTGTAGTTGACAGCGTTGTGTTCCTGGACCTTCCGAAGGGTAAACGTAAAATTGCCAGAAGAGGAGCAGAAAGGTTTGCCACTCTTGTCAATGATATAAAAATAACGCCATTTGCAGAATTTGTATTACCTGATTTAAAAAGTAAAGAAAGTGCTGGTAAGACCGTTGGGGAATGGTTGGCTTTAGGACTGGAAGAAGATACTCCATTTTACAAAAGTGTTCTCTCAGAAGTCTGTAGTGCTGCTGGAATACCCAGTTCTTTCCGAATCAAATCCTTTTCCAAACCCGCTTGTGAGAAAATTGAGGAATGTATACGTTTTATACAGCACATGCTCAAAATTTTAAAGGCCAAGGACTCTGTTAGCAATTTAAAGCCAGAAAAAAATAAAGTTTTGCATGATATCAGGAATAGCCCAAAATCTTCATTTGTGGAATTAGAAACCAAGGCAGAGGCTGAAACGTGTCCTGGGGGTACAATTTGTAATCTGTGTGGAAAAAATTCTGATCTCCTTGGACTGGACTTTTTGCTTAAAAATCTGAAAGAAATTACTCCTTTGATGGCTCGAGCAAATGCATATTTCAAGGAATATGTGCAACACATGAAAATTGTCTTGTGGAACGGTAAAGCGTTCAAAACTGTTCGCTTCAACCTAAACAAAGCCTTGTGCCTGTTAAAATCTGTTAACTGTTTATCTCAAGAGATAAAACAACATGTGCCAAATTTAGTTCCTGCTTCAGAAAATATTTCAAAAGTCTTGCGTACTTCAAAGTTTTTACATTTCAAAAAGCGCCAGGCTCAGATCTACCTGGTGATATCACTGATTTGCTCAGCCGAGTCTCTCATAAACCAGGCTATAGAAAAGGCGTCTGTCCTGCGTTTATCGTTAAGGAAAGTGGGGGAGAATAGTCAAGATGATTTCCACGACTGTCCAGAATGTATTAAGTATATACAAGGGAATCAGTTAACTGTGCAGTCTGATGATTTCATTTCTTTGGATATAGCTGATGAAAGTGGGACTGAATCTCTGCTGGAAACAAAGATGAGACAGGATGTACCACCCGATGTAATCATAGCACTGGCTCAGATTCAGAAATCCATCCTATCAGCACATGAAAACTGCAACATCCCAAACACTGGAAAATATGATGTAATTCCAACTCCTTTTTTACTTCCCCAAGAATGTGAAACTGGGATTTTATATGGAGGGCGTTGTCTCTACTTCAAGAGACCTTTAAGACAAAAAAATGCTGCAGATCTTTTCCGCTGCAAGAAAAACCTTTTAAGAATCAACAAATGTTTAAGTACGGCAAGTAATCCAGAACTGGAAAAATCTAAAGTACGTTTGTTGAATTTACGCTGGAATATTCTGTCACGCTACACATTCAAATTATGTCCCAAAAGACCTCAGATTTTACAGAAAGAATGGGACACTTTAAAGAAGTGTTCTGATTGGCTTGAAATGGAAGACGTTCCTGAGATCAAAGCATTCAAAACCCAAGAAATCTCTGGGATTGTACAAGTTTACTTGACAAAGATCTGCAAGGCATTGGACAGTGTTACATCAGGATTGGTAAGTCTTTATTTGGGCACTTTTTTTTAAGCAAACTGCATTTAGTCCTTAAAGTGGCATTTGCTGCCAAAATTCACATTTTTTCATAATGTTTGATCGTCACGACAGTAGGAGGCTTAGAAGACTTTCGAAAAACTAAATGATTGGCATTGAAATAAGGAAAATCCATACAGCCTGTAGCCTGTACGAACCGGAATAGTGTTCGAAAAGTAAACAAAATTTAAATAACCGTGACGACCATTCATTCATTCTAAGCAATAGCTAGTTCAAAACAATACTTTATCATACATTCCCGAGACTAGAATTGCTTAGGTTCTGAATTATACTTCTTTGGAAAAATAGCCAATAATTTCAACATTCTGTTTCAACGTCTAAATATCAACATTTTGGCAGCTCATGCCACTTTAACATTTATTGAACTCTTTGGTATCTGTCTTGTTTATTATGTCTCCCCCCAGCATACATGTTGATGGGACATACTGTACTTGCTGTATTCATCAACTAGTGCTTGTCTGCAAAATATCCCCAATACCTGTGGCCCAAATTTTATGAACATTTGTTTATAGCCTGTTGGTTTGGTTCCCTGTAGTTGATCACGTTTTAGTGGCTGGACGTCTTCGTTCTTCCGGTTGCCTCCATGTCCGATGTTTTCATTGATTGCAGCTTGTCTGTAAAATGCCCCCTGAATTGATATGCGAAATTTTATTCATAGGTTATTGGTGAAGACATTAATAATAAATGAAGATTTGATGACCAGGAGCCTGTTTCACAAAACACTGTAGATGTATTTTTGACGTAACTTTCATACTAATGTATCTCTACAGTATGGGTTGCTATGGCAGTTATGGGAAAACTTACGCTACGCCTCTTTGTGAAACAGGGTCCTGGCCATGTGTCTGTTCGTTCTTCCGCTAGTGTCCAGTTTGTATATATCTGTCCGACTGCAAGATATCTCCAGAACTGCAGAATTCTATTGATTTAAAAAAAAAAATATTGCAGTTGATCAAGTTTTGCCTTCTTAAGGTCTATTCATTCTTATGTAGCCTACATTTTGATTTTTTGTTTCTGTTTGGTGGCTGATTGTCTGTACCACAGCTACATCAGATAATTTTCTGATATATCTTTTATAGCTTTATATTGGGTGGTTTTAACAATAGTTTTTTCTAATGATAAAAAATTAAGACATCACCACGTCGTCAGTTGTTTTTGAACAACACGAACTTTCAACACCTGTGCTGGTGTCTTCGTCAAGTGTAACTTCGTCTTCGTCAAGTTT
The DNA here is from genome assembly GCA_963971465.1 of Lepidochitona cinerea. NCBI lineage: Eukaryota > Metazoa > Mollusca > Polyplacophora > Chitonida > Tonicellidae > Lepidochitona > Lepidochitona cinerea. The sequence continues at coordinate 47,595,559 of OZ020551.1, read as the reverse complement.
CAAACATTTCTTATATTTTTTTCGTAACATTGGCGAAACAGGATACGGCAAATTCCCTACATCAACACCGCTTTATATTCGTGTTGCCCTCTATAATATATCAAGTTTTGTACATGGCATGTCTGTTTAGCCAAATTATGGTTTGATAATGGCATTGTGCAATTGTTTTTATGGAGATGGGGGGGGGGGGGGGGGGGGGACATACATTGTGCCTTGCAACACAAAATTTGGTTGGATTCATTTCATAGCAAACAATTAGCCGGGATTCTTTTTGCCAGGTAACTTGAATTATTATGCCGCATTCAAGATTTTTAGTCTACCATGTCAGCCTATGCTGAAGATAATGATTAAAACTTTAATATTAATTGGGGAACATGGGACCGATGTTCATGGGGCTCAAAAATGTAATTTGAATATTTAGGGTTAACCTCAGGTGAGAGGAGGGTGACCATACTGATTGCAACATGCTGTTGGTTGTCCTCTCTGGCAGCGCTACATATTTAGCAAAATTTTACGGAAGTTTAGAAAAGCCCAGATTGTTTGCCTTGTGACGTTACAAATATCATGCCGTCACAGAGCTATTTTGCATATTGTAAGGAACAAACCCTGTAGAATATTTCAACTGAACCATGGCGCTGACGCAGAAGTCAATTGCCATCAGTTAACAAGTGATGAAGAGGCAGCATAAAGGCAGCCAATCAGAGGCTAGTTACAAAGTTAGCCTGGATTTTCCGTCTAAGGGCGACTTGTATTATATTTCGCTGATAATGTGTATCGACGAATACAGAAAGAAAAAAAAAAGTTCGGCAGAGCCCAGATTTTTCTGCTACAAAGTATGATCTGGTATGTTTGATTTTTTTCCAGGCTAAACTGCAGCATGACAATGAGACGGCCAGGAAGAGTGAGGGAATGAGTTTTGTGAATGAGCCTTTTACAACCCAGAATTTCCCTTTGGCGTCAGCAGACAGTACATCAGTGGGAAGCAGCAGTAAAGGTCAGTCTGCAGAAGAATCTTTGATGAACACACAGGAGAAAGTAGCATTATGGAATACAGATAATAAAGATGGGCTATCACAGATGAAAATCCTGTATTTTACTGCTGCCAATTCTGTACTAGAATCTTTATCTCAGCCAATTGAGCCCATTGAAGATACTCGTCATGTTTACAGTATGACTGACTCTCCCAGCTCACCCGATAACTCTGGAATAATGTATGAAGACAGCAGGCAGTGTATCCTGGGACCCACTGATACAGGGATGTCATTCAATCAGCATGGAGATGTGGACATGAGATTGAACGTTCAAAAGGTTTGCATAAATTTAAATTTCTTTCCTCTAGGGTCAGGTTAGATCAATCCCCGACACAGGCCTTCTGAGTGGATTTTTCGTCATCACTTTAATGGAAGAGTTGTCAGGTACTCCCTGATGGTCAGGAGTTTCTTATGGACAAAGGGGCTGTTTTCCTCCCCCCACTAAACCTAGCAAAGCTGCCATATAAGTGAAGTAATCTTCATTGGGGTGTAAAACATCAATCAAAATCGATGTCTCAGCCAATCAAAACTGATAAAATTTTGTGAGAGTTTTTCTTTTTTGAGTTATGTTATAAATTTTCTTTTATTTGTCTTTTCTCTAAGGTGACACTGAGCATTTTATACTATGTATTCTCGTTATTTTTTGGGATTACACTTTCTTGAAAAATGACACAAGTTCTTCTACCGAATTTTGGGTGAACGAGAATACTGTTATACTCACTTTCTAAAAGGCACTAACTATAAATTAAACGCATACTCCTATGTAGATTACAATTTTGATAAAGACATTACTTATGTGTTTTACTGTTCCAGGATGAACCACATACCTCTGTAGAAAGAACCTTTGTCTATCCCATGAACATATCATCAAACAATGTATGTATTTTTGTTATATCCTGATAAATTCACTTTGTATTTACCCAAGAGTGTGTCTAGTTTTGATTACCTGTTGTCAGATAGCTACACCACAAAATTATTATGTCTCTCTGAAGATATATTTGGGGAAAATACTGTATCTTAAGTCCCTCAATGAGGCCTTGTCGTCTCCAGAACCGCTGGGCAAAATTTTATGAAATTATTTCTGTAGCTTATTTTAGTGTTCCTTGGTAATTGATTAAGTTTCGATGTATGTGCATCTGTTCGTTATTACATTAGCCTCTATGTGTCCACCAAACTTGAGAATAATTATCGCGTCAAATAAGTGAAATTATCCAGAGTGCGGGTCAAAAATAAAGGCTACCATAATCATATGTAACGATATCACTCAAGTCTACTGTCAGATGACCATGACGTTGAAAATGATAAGGTTCCTCGGCATAACATAATGTTGAAGGTATATGTTGCTATGACAGTTCTTGCAATCGATTTACGCTGGTGTTTCATCTGTTGAGAACAGCCCTCACAGGAATGTCCATTGTAACACACAGACTCGAATTTGATAATCTTGGCGCCATAGTTGATTGAAACCGTAGTGTTATGCAGTGACCATGCTCTTTTTCATACTCAGGTTTTGTCAGGTTTACATGCATTTTTGAGAAAATGTCATTAATGGTTGAATAGTATTGGCAACAGTAAATCTTTAAAGGCTGCTCTTAACTGTATTACAAATTCCATAATAGAGGTCATAAATTAACAGTTCAAAATGATGACGTCAGTGCAAGTTATCATTTGCAAAAATACATTGCTGCCGAGGGAAATCTTTTCCAATTTAAAAATTCTAAATAGTGCATGGTCTAGTTTAAAATTTGTATAAAAGAGTTAGAATCATGTTTTTTTGCTTGATGCAAATTCTAGAAAACTATTTGATGAATTGACTGATTGCTTGATTACGTCACTTGGAATTTACGCGCAAAGCATTTCGGGGGATTGAGGGATGTTAACATAATTTTAAAATATGGCGGAAGAAATAATACTGTATCAAGAAGATGTAAAAGGCGTAAAGGTACCAGCAAAATGTGTGGATAAAAACAGGTTATTTCATCAATGTTTTCCCAAAAAGTGACATCTTGCTAAGTACCAATTAACAAAATGGCGAACTGAGGTACATTTTACCCAGAAGGCTTTGTGTAAATCTATGTGACGTCATCAGGCTCGACGGTAATTATGACAAATTTATCAGCAAGATACCATTTTATTAAACAAAAAAAACATATGCCATCAGCCAATTGAATTCTACATTTAAGTCCAAGCGTTGATTATCTTAACAATAACACATTGCCGAGGGGTGGAAAAATTACCAAAGTACTGTGTATATATTAGGATTTAGAATTATGTTTTATATATTTTTATAATATTTCAGTTAGAAGCTGCCGACAGTACTACAGTTGACCGGGAGATCTGGTGTGATCAACCAAACCGATGGGCACAGAATCCTTATGTCCGAGGAAAACAACGATTTAACAAGTGTTTTATACCAGGAAGAGGGGGTAAAACATTCAACCCACGACACAAGTCCAGGGGTGGTTTTCACAAAGACACCTCCAGGGGATATTTTAAGAGAGGTACATTTATCATTTTATTGTTTACAACAGTTTTGCAATTTTACTTTAATGTCACAATTAAATGAATTCATATAGACCGCCATGGAGTCTAGGAAGATGGTTCGTTTGTGCACTCGTTCCTAAAATAAGAAACCAGTCCAATACTTCCGTGGTCTGGGTTCGAATCCCAGACAAAATATAAATTGAAAAATTTCTGAGTGGATTTTTACACTTTATCACCCTATGTGGAAGAGTTGCCAGGTACTCGCCGAACCCTTCCTCTCACCACTAAACCTGGCAACGTCGCCATATAAGTGAATAATCTTGAGTACAGCGTAAAACACCAATCAATCAATCAACCCTTGTATTATATGATGAAATGCATACATTGTATGTACCATCAAAAAATGATTCATAAAAATATCCCACCACTAATTAAACCGAAACAGTGCACCAGGACATATTTTTATTTATTCTTTGAAAACTTTTTATTTCTGGATTTAGGGAAGAAGAGGTTTTGAATGGAAGAATTATGATTTGAACCGTTGTTTGTGGAAATGTGAAGATAATTGCCCTTGATGATGATATGTTTACAATTATGATGACAATAATGAGCCTTTCAACAGAACTTATCTATATATTTCATTAACATGGTTATGTTACTGATAACACCAGTGGCAACAACCACAGAAACTGTTGACAAAATACTTGGTTTTCTCTGATCTTGGGCCGACTGAATCTTTACACTAGTATACTAGTCAATGTGGCTCAAATGGTAATCCAACAATTTTATACAAAAATGTGTATAATTTAGGACTTGTTTGATCTAGTTTAAGAAATAGTGCTTATAGGTAACTCACTCCTCTGTTCTTAACTGTGCATCATTTTATGCTATGAAACTTTTTACTGTAAAAAAAGCATCTGTGAAAAGTTGACCTCAAATGAGTATGTGTTTTATGTATATTTTATGTAGTAACTGTCAGATAGTTGTATTATAACCTGTCTATCACATGTACATGACAGTTAAACTTCCCTATGATTTATCCATGTCTGACTTATACCTTAGGTCTTCCAGTACTTATTGCTCTGGCAAATCTAACAAGAAAGTATTGACAAAAGTTCCATAGAAAGGTCCAATGATAAATTTACTTGAACACAAAACTCACATAATACATGTTAAAGAACGAAATGAAAAAACCTAGTAAATACAGTACAGGCGCGCTAATTTTGTCTCTCTAATTATACCAAAACCATATCTATACGATTTTTCCTCGCCAAACTGTGCTGTAAGAAAGTTAACAAGCGTTATCAAAGAACGTCTGACTGACTCTGCAGCCATCTTCACAGCAAAGCTTAGCTGTGTGTCTCGATCAGCAAGCATACACCTAGCTGACATTGTAGGTTATAACCATACAAGATACAATAAGCTTGCAAGGGAAGTCATTTACTAGTAATACTTCTTCCTGTCAATTTAAAAATGTCAATGGCGCGTTCCACAGGCGATCGAACACAAGTTTGTCTGACATTTAATTTCAGTGTATTTTTACATACACACACATGAATACAATGGCCTATGGGAGCCCGTTCGCTACAATTGCATGCTTTTTTTTGTTTTCTCCCCCTTTAACAGTATGAGCCAATCAATCAATAGTTATTTTCCCATCACATAACAATTGAAACCAAAACTGTGCCAGGGTGGAAGACTGTGATAAGCAACTTTCTGGCTAAACAAGGAAGACGTCAAATCGCACTGTGCTTTTATGATCTAATGCTTCTGTCATGACGTGACATTGCTGTATTAAATGGCAAATAGACTATTTTGTGTTTCATAACAAAAGCTGGTGACTTGAGCAGTACAAATGTCTTGCTGAAACCAATGAGTCAATAGTACTTATCACTTAGCCAGTGACATGAGCTGCCGAAATTCTGTCTTTTTATACGCCCGACTTTAAAAAAGTCGGTCGTATTATGGTATCACCAGCGCCGTCCGTCCGTCCGGCCGTCCGTCCCGGATTCCCTTCCGCTCCATAACTTGAAGAGTTTTGATCTAATCTTTACAATTCTTTCTCAACATATACCTTGTGGGTAGAAGGTGTGTCATGATCCATTTATGACATCGTCGATTGCATAATGTGGCTTCTACATTGGATTATGTAGTATTCTGTCTTAGTCTATATCTTCGTTCCCTTCCGCTCCATAACTTGAAGAGTTTTGATCTGATCTTTACAATTTTTTTTACAACATGTACTCTAGGGGTAGAAGGTGTGCCATGAACCATTAAGAACATTGTCCATTGCATAATATGGCTTCTACATTGGATTATATAATATTCTGTCTTAGTCTATATCTTCGTTCCCTTCCGCTCCATAACTTGAAGAGTTTTGATCCGATCTTTACAATTATTTTTACAACATATAGTTTAGGGGTAGAAGATGTGTCATGAACCATTTAGGACATTGTCGATTGCATAATATGACTTCTACATTGGATTATGTAATATTCTGTCTTAGTCTATATCTTTGCTCCATAACTTGAAGAGTTTTGATCCGATCTTGACGATTCTTTCAGAGTATATACTTTATGGGCAGATAGTGTGTCGTGTACCATTTCTGACATCACCTGTTGCATAATATGGCAGCCCTATTGGATTATGTAATATTCCCTTTTGGCTCCAGAACTTCTTTCGTTTTGATATAATCTCTCCAATTCTTTTAGAGTATATATACCTTATAGGTAGATAATGTGTCGCTTACCAAATTTGATTTCAGTCCACATATTTTTTGTCTGTTTTCAAGAGTTTTTTTTAATCAGAAATGTGTACCTGATGTTTAATATATATATATTAATATATATCAATGCTTTTTTGAGTACACTTGGTCCAGAGTAATACTGGAAGGCAATTAATTTATACATTCTGAGACTGTTTTCTTGGATAATTTAATGTGCACTATAATAACAAAAAAATACCATTTTCCCCACTTTATTACCCATCTGGTATTTATCAGAGTGGCTGTTTAAATAGAGATAAGGGGACGATGACATCCACCAGAGTAGTACACAAGGTTTGTATATTTACACACCATTGTATCAGTGGTCAGCCTGAAGATTGTTTGCTTTGTAATAAAACTTTTACAGCCAAGTCCAATAGAACAGTGTCCCAGTCAAAACTGTTAAAAGTCAAGAACTGTAAGCTAAATTGTATTGATTGCTCCTTCCCAATTATGGAACATAACAGCAATGTCAAAACAGCCACAATATTTCAGTTTTTGCTATTAAAATGTGATTGAAATTACCAGAACAGATAATATATGTGTACTATAACCTACTGTGGCTGTTTAAATAGAGATAAGAGTATGTATAACGTACTGGTATTTAGTTGCAGCTTCATAAAATTCAGAAGAAAAAAACTTCTAATGTGAACAAGAAATTTGAATGGATGAAATTAAAACAAATGTTATATTAAATGTAAAGTTGTTAATCGTAGCGGTTCGACTTTGCCACGGCGGGCGTATGTTGAGTTTACTAAAACTCTTGTTTAGTGATAGTCCAGAAAATGCAAGCGTTTAAAGAGGCTTGAGCTGGCCTTAATCTAGTAACAAATACCGGTTGTGTTTGTTAGTGATTCTGTCAAAATTGGGAAAAAAGTCTGGATTTGAGATATTTTATTAGAATGCACAAATTTCTCATAATTTTAAGCTGTATATTCTGGCAAATGTGAATCCCAGATATTGTTAAACCTGAAAAATGTTGGGACATTTTTGGATTCTGAGATCTACCAATCTTGACATGTCATTATTATTTTGAATCTTGTTTAGTTGATTTTTTTCCTGATCATATGATTTAAAAAGTTGATGAGGGGGGAGAATTATATAAAATGAAGAAGTGAATAATGTAATAAATGATAACTAGACAGATTATTTTGCGATGTCATTTTTCAATTCTGTTATCGGTTTTCTATAAATGTCCTGTACTTGTGGAATTTGTCACTGCCACAGTTATTTGTGAAGAGACTTAATTCTAACTTCTGCATGCGACTGTGTTTTGATTTGCAATATTCATGAATTTTTCCCCCCGAAATGAAATTGTTTTATCATCGCCATTGTTTCAGTAAGTTGTATTATTTCATTTCCTTGTGATATATTCATGTTTTGTGATAATTTTGTTATATAGCAGTCTTCTCTTTCCATTGTCAACTTGTTTTTAATGTAAAATTGATTTTTTAATATCTGCTTAACTGCATTTAATTTTTGTCTTTGTAAGCAATTAAAAATAATCTTATTATATTAACTGGGTTTCAGATTCTAGAGAACAAGGGAGATAACTGGAATCTATATTTGTGGCCAAAGTGTACCATGTGTGATAACCAACATTTTTTACTGTTAATAATTTGTGATGTACATAGTGTATATTTTTCCTGTAAATATACAACTTTGAAGAAACAATATTGAGATTGGGCTTATTTCTTTGTCCAAAATGCACAAGATGCACCTCAGGCGGCAGAGCAACACAAGCTATCCCAGGAAAATTTAACAAATTTTAGGGTTTTTCACTTCATTGCCCAATGTGAAAAAGCTACCAGGTCCTCTCCAAAGGTCGAGAGTGTCTTTGGTGCAAAGGCCGTTTCACTGTTTCCTCTCCCACTATACCCATGTAATAATCTTGAGTGCTGCATAAAGCATCAGATCGAAAAGATAAAGCGAAATTGGTAAAACAAGCTTGGTATTTGAAATACTGGTGCCACAAGTTACTGGTCTAATTTTCAGCAATTAAGACCCAATACTATTTTGAAGGTTTCAGTTTAAAATAGCTACTCTATCATGACAAGTCAAAAAAAAATTCTTCAATAAACCTGGAAATGCCACCGCATAAGTGAAATAATTTTGAATGTGGAGTATAAACAATTTACGTCTTCAGTCTTCAGGAAGTTCTTATTTTGCCTTCAAGGAGGATTTCATTGAAATGTCCAGGTGTTGAAAGGCGGAGAGTGAGTCTTGAGTTGTGAAGGCAGAATTGCTAATGGATAGAGCACGGGGGTAATTTCTACTTTGTAACTTCTCGATCAATGGATGTACCGATTGTTGTCTTTGGGTCACAATGTCATAATTATATGAAACAAAGATGACTCTCTTTAATCAACTTATTCAGATCGCTGTACAACTTTTTCAGATCGCTGTACAACCAATTCAGATCGCTGTACAACTGTATTCAGTGCCAATCTCATTTAGTGAAGTATTAAATGTCTGACTGACTATTCATTCCTAAAAAAGTTTACACATTGATCCGCAAACCGATGCCACATATCGCAACAATACAAGAATATCACAGGGCTTGAAGTCTTATTGGAAAAGAAGCCTTGGCTGCAAGGACCACATCAACTGAGAACCTGATTGGAGAGAGTTGTGTCAAATGGTGGAGCATCTCATTCACTACTGATTGATGGATTGATGTTTTAGGCAGCGCTCAAGAATATTTCACTTATAATATGGCGGCGTTGCCAGGTTTAGTGGAGGAGGAAACCCGGTTCATTGCCCAGAGTAATTCCACCGACGAGTACCTGGCAACTCTTCCACATACGCTGACCAAGTAATAAATCCACTCAGAAACATTCACTACTGAACCACCAAGTGCTTCCCTCACAAAAACTTTGTGAGAAAAGGTAAGGCTCGTGTACATTGTAATGTTTGTGACCGGCAATTCAAAAAATACCATAATTTCCCTCTGACCTTGGACAAAAAAAATCACAAAAATGTCATGAAGGTGTTAAACTTAAATATTTATATTTCTACACAAATACATGTATGGTAAATAAGATATTGACAAACTACGATATTAAGAAAATCCCTGCTATTGGTCACTCTACTGCCATTTGTTGTAGATATTCATCATAAGTGATAGAAGGACCGTGCTTAGCCGCATCATAATATTTCTTCTGTATGAACTTTCTACCTGAATATCCACAGGTTCCTATTTCTGGTTTATCCTGTAAATAATGAAAATAAGTATTCAATATCAAATAACAATTATAACAGTCATATTAACATGGTTAGAAGGTGCTGCTTGTCGTACTAGGTTAATCAGTTGATGGATCCATGTCTTTAGCTGAGCTGACCAGGAGCCTGTTTCACAAAACAGCGTAGATGTATTTTTTGCGTAACTTCCATGGCAACATATCTCTACAGTATGGGTTGTTGTGACAGTTTCGTACAAACTTACGCTACATCGCTTTGTGAACCAGGCCCCTAATACAATGTGCCTTATTGACTGTTAAATCATGTGAGTTCTGATTTGATTGGGCCATCCTCTTTGTCCTCAAGCATTAAACAAATCAAATCCCTGAATGTTAACATGCACTCTTTTGTTGAATTCTACAGTTTAACATCGACAACATTTTGCATAATAAAACAGTCATGACTCAATTTTCTTTGCATGGGATGCAAACTATTTAAATTTTAGTAAGGTTGTATTGACTCTCAAGACTGTTTGGTAAAAAAATGAAGCAATAAATCTCAACATGTAAAACAAGATTCTGGAAACACTTGTATCATGGACAGAGTGACGTCATCCAGGGGCCTGAGCCAATTTCTCTTTACAGCCCCTTTAACCTATGGCATAAGGCAGTCTTTGATGGTCAGTTTAGAAATGTCTATCAATTTATACACCCTGTTATGTGACATGCACCAAACAAGAAGCAAAATTAAATACCCTCTTCAATGAACAGGTTAATTGGGCTTAACTCCTATTCAATTAACATTTGCAAGAGAGCTATCTACATCTATAAAAGGATTTTCCCTGTGCCCGTGTGTTTTAGTGTTCATAAATATAAATGTTTTTTTTCAAAGGACGTAAGACATAAAGGTTGGTTAGCGGCTCAATGTTGTTAAAGTGGCATGAGCTGTCAAAATTCACACTTTTTTCATAATTTCTGATCGTCACGACAGTAAGAGGCTATGGAGGCCATCGGTAAATGATTGGCGTTGGAATGAGGAAAATCCGTATCGCATGTATGCCTGTACGAACCGAAAACGTGTTCGAAAAGTAAACAAAATTGAAATAACCGGGACAACCATTCATTCATTCTAAGCCAAAATTAGTTCAAAACAATACTTTATTGTACATTTGCGAGACTGGAAGCACTAAAAAGCTTCTGAATTATACGTCTTGAGAAAATAGACAATAATTTTAACATTCTGTTTTAACCTCAAAATATCAACATTTGGGCAGCTCATGCTACTTTAAACCAGCATGCTATTCCAAATCATTTGAAATACTTGAATTGCAAAATAAGAAGTAGCCCTTCAAGTACATCCATCCATTAAGTGGCAGGTCATTGATGCAGTACATCAGATCCCAAAATTTTAACTAGACAAGTCATAAACTTGAATTGCTGATTCACTTGAATGTGTGAGTGAACATAAATCAAGTGAGGTTCATTGTATTTACCAGATTAATGTAGACTTTTGGGTGTCCCAAGGCACCTCCGCTGTTACTCCACACATGGCGACCATTAACAACAACAACAGGGTCCTCAGCTATCAGATCAATGGCAAATTGTTCATTTACCTACAACACAGAAAAGTTCAGTTTGAAAAAAAGTTGAAAATGTTGGGACAGTTTGAAAACAAGAGTTTCGGGAAACCCAAAATACGCCCGGAAAGGCACAGTAACTGCGGCCATACCAAAACAAATCCTTCCATATTTATTTGAATTTAATTTTCAAAATTCAGAGGAAGGAGGTTGAAGCTTGGTAAAAGGTGATGTAATGTCAACAAAATGAAATCTTACCACTAAAACCTTTAAAAAGCATCTGTTTCAAATTTAAAATGGGCTATTTGGATCTAAGATTATTAACAAGATTTGTACTCGGTCTCGCTGCTGTTAAATCATGATGTTAAACATTGCTTTTTGTCAATATAGTTTGGACTAAAATGTTTCAATTTTTTAGAAGAGTAGTTTATAATTTACTAATCATACTTAAACAAATGCAATTAATTGGCAATTTTGCAGCTCACACCAATTCAAGTAGATTTGAAAATTTTTCTCATAATATCATTTTTCTATATTATTTGGCTACAAAAAAAAAACAGTTCAGCATGGCATGGCTCAAACATTAATACAAAGCCTACATTTAGGCCATGTGGTAGACCATAAAACCATAAAACCTTCAACACTTGTTGATAAGAGACTTAGAGCTTTAGAGTATGTTTAGATAGAGTACATGTAAGTAAATAGAACAAGGCTGGGTTACTTATCTCTATGTCTGTAGATAAAACTTTAATCCTTCTATGTATTTTTCATTTGATTAAAACGTTATAAATTGATTTAAGAATAGTTTTAATCAATTTAGAAACATTATTGCAATTTGAAAAAATCCTTTTTTGATGAGAATCGGAAAAGTAGAAGCCATTTTATAATTTAAAGGTTATTTTCATGAAAATAAAAGTAAGAATAAAAGGGAATGTACATAATCCAATAATTTGCAATAGTTGATATCATAAACAATTTTTTTTACACACTGTCTGTTAATATGGTATGTAACATGAAAGATTTGAAAACATCGGATCATATTTGTTAAAGTTGCGGAGAGAAAAAGTAAATATTACATAACCGAATATGGCTGCCATATTACGCAATGTATGCTGTCAAAAATAGTTCGCGACACACCTTCCACCCATAAGGTATATACTCAGAAAAAATTGTGCAGATGGAATCAAAACTTTGGAAGTTATGGAGCGGCAGGGAATATTACATAATCCAATATAACTCCCATATTATGTAACCAGTGATGTTAAAAATAGTTTGCGACACACCTTCTACCCATAAGGTATATACTCAAAAAAAATTGTGCAGATGGAATCAAAACTTTAGAAGTTATGGAGCGGAAGGGAAAGCGGACGCCGGACAGCCGGACTGCCGGACGGACGGAGATGATACCATAATACAGCCCGCTTTTCAAGCCGGGCGTATAAAAAGTTCAAAATGTTGGGACAGTTTAAAAAAAAATTCAAAATGATAATACGGTTTGAAAAAAAGTTAAAAATGATGGACAGTTTGAAAAAAAAGGTCAAAATGATGGAGAGTTTGAAAAAAGTTAGAAATGATGGACAGTTTGTAACAATGAAGATTATTAATTATCTACAGCTTGTTTAACTTAAAGGAACATACATGTAGATAGGAAAATAGACATACCTAGCTTCTATTTTAAGACTTTTTAATTGATCGATTGGGATTTTATGTCAAAATCTAAAGTTAAGTTATGTTAAAAATAGGATGTTATCAACCAGCCTAAAGATGATACATTTTGGTCTTGTCTGAGAAAATTATAAAGGGAGGCAACTGTTGGTTCAAGCTCCATTGAAGTGCATTCAGAACACCAACAGTGCCAACTTGCACAAAGCGCTCTTAACTAAGAGTACTCTTAGCATATGTCTACAACATGAGACTTAAGAGGGCTCGTAAACTTGCCATGTTGTAGAGATATGCTAAGAGTTCTCTTAAGTTAAGAATGTCTTGTGCAAGTGGACAAAAAATTCGACTTTCAGGGATTTGTTTTGTTTAATATTTTAATAACCTCATTATTTTTTTGTAAATACAAAAACTGATATTTTATTGTTAATCAGTAACATTATTTAGGATTTCTAAATTCTAAATATCTTGCACTGATGGTAGGAGAGCTGCAAAACCACTCTAACCTTCCAACAGAGCTTTGGTGTAACAAAGTACCAGACTTGGGTATAATTTGAGGGATAGTGAAAACTAAATATCAATGTAAATTTGATTGTTAATCAATATTGATGGCTCAAACTCTAATTTAAAAAGAAGACCATGTTCTTGAAGCCTCTAAGCATTAGGGAATCACTGCACCCTCACTTACTGAAGTCAAAGTGGTGTTTTACTGAACATGGTTATCATATTTTATGATTTATGTCACTTACTAATTTGTCTTTTCCTACAAATCTTGCTAGTCTGTAGTCCTTTTCATCCCATACCTATAAATAACAATTCATTTTCAATATGTTAATAACCGTATATATACAGTGTATACATGCATTGCTCTAATTTATTTAGCAAATTTTTGCTTTTAAAGACAAAAAAAAATTATGTTGAATTGTTCCGTTGTCAGAAATAAATATATTTTCTAGCCACATTTGTTGCGCTGGTCTGAATTTTGTCAGACATTGTTCAGTAGTAAAATGAACTTGTGTATATCTTCAAATTTGTATTTAGCCAAGCTAATGTTCAGTCATTAGCCAATTTTCATGGCACAATTTTAAAGGCTTCAGCACACACGATGAGAGACGTTTGAAACATGTACTGTCGCCTTGGAAACTAAAAGTCATTAGTTTCTATTGACCAGTGTAGCAGCTGTTCGCCTACTTATTTTCCAACTTCCAGCATTACAACTTATTGAAACTTTCTGTGCGTATCAATCAATCCTTTAATTTGCCACTCACCAACAAAAAAAGTAATGATAAAAAATTAAGACATCACCACGTCCTCAGTTGTTTTTGAACAACACGAGCTTTCGACACCTGTGCCGGTGTCTTTGTCAAGTGTAACATCATTAGTATGGAACCCACGTTTTAAGAGAGTTTCAAACATTTCTTACAACAAAAAAGTAGACGAAATAATCCATCAAATTTATGACATTTTCACGTAAACTATGCAGTGATCAGGTTGGTGAAAGTCCCCGATGGGTGGGTTGTCCACCAATCGATGGGTAAACAGCCACTTAACCCCTGAATGACCCCACCAATGGGTAGTGTTTGGACAAAAAATGACAATTGCCTCTCTATCTGCAGTCCTTTGCGTTTTTGTCAGTGTCCACTTCTAAAACAACAGTGCAGGTTCGAAGCTTGTTGTAAATGGCTAGTTCTACCTTTTATGTCAACTTGCCACGTGCGCTGAAGCGCTTGAAATTTGTTTCTTATAAGTGTGAAACAAATTGCGCCATTTTAAGCATATGTTTTAAAATAAACCGAAACATCTCTTCAAATGTTTGGCATCTTTGTGCAGCGCATGTTCTGTAGTTTGAAAAAATAACCATGAGGTGTAAATACACGTCCTAATGAGGACATGGATTTACGCATCATGGAGATTTTTGAAAACTACAGAGCATGCGCTGCAGGCAGATAGGTCAAACATGTCAGTAGATATTTTGGTTTATTTTAAAGATTGCCACTTTAATAAGCCAAGAAACAAATTTCAACTGGTTCAGCGCACACGGCGAGTTGACTTAGAAGGTACAAGTTTTCGCAACATGCCCTGCCCGAGTGCCCAGCGAAAACGGAAGTGAGTGCAGACAGAGAGGAAATTGCCATTTTTTTGTCCAAACGTTACCCACTGATCAGTGAGGTCTATTCTCTACCGTTCGGAGGTTTACCAACTGATCGATGGACAACCCGAGGATCGGCTACTTTCCCCAACCTGGTGATACAAACCGGTGCGTGAAGCCAATCATTTTAACAACTTGAAAAATGTAATGAGTCTTGCCGGACACGCAAACATTGCTGAGATCGGGACTGTAGAAGTTATGGGAAGGGATTCTGGTAATCAAAGAAGTTAAATCCGACTCATTATCTCCATTTTTATATTTGCTGGTCGTCCGCTCTGACGACCTAATGAATATCAGATTATTAAACAAGGAGGCAGGTAAGGAATTCACTTTTGAATCCTGGAGCTGGATTAGTCCGCAATATGTTGAGTGGATTGAAGGATAAATTCTGATACGCCCGCACGGGCTTCTTCAATACCACGTCAACATAGGGTGCATTTGAAAAATCTAAGAGTTGCTCTCGGAATTTTAAAAAAATGATAACTCGCAATTTTTAAACATTACTGACCTAAAATTTTGTCCGAAAGCTTCTTTGATAATCCCTTCGTAGAGCTAAACCATCATATGTGACCTAAAAATCTGTTTAAATCTGTTCGCTACGTTTGAATTCCGTCTGTGTTCACTAAAATTTTTCTCGGGCGATCACACCGCCATCTACCGCGAACTTTCAAATCATGCTCGCCACTACAACCGGTAACGTCTGTCAGGGAAAGTCGGTGATAACGCAAAGGGAATTTAAACTTAGCGAATTTCGTTGTTTGGCGATGTGTATGATCACAAATGATGGTTTAGCTCTACGAAGGGATTGTCAAAGAAGCTTTCTGACAAAAGTTTAGGTGAGTAATGTTTAAAAATTGCGAGTTATCATTTTTTTTAAATTCCGAGAGCAACTCTTAGATTTTTCAAATGCACCCTATGTTGACGTGGTATTGAAGAAGCCCGTGCGGGCGTATCAGAATTTATCCTTCAATCCACTCAACATATTGCGGACTAGAGCTGGATGTGAAAACATTGTAAAAAATGGTGAAAAAAAAAAACGAATATGGCTTTGAGCCAGTTATCCTGGGACCTGGAACAGTTTTCCAAGGCAGTTGTCTTGGTCCAGTTGTCGTTATAGTGGTCAGACAGTGACGAGACCAAACCGTTATGATAAATTCGTTCGTTCAAAACTTCAAAAGGCAAATGCACAACCGTTGTTGTTGCACACTTCAGCAAAACATTGGCTTAATACTGCTGAGAGAAATGCGATTTAACTTTCACTCCATTTTTTTACCTGCCCAGTATGAGTAGGTTTGTGGATGTTTTTTCCTGGTTCACAAAGAGAAGGTGACGTTCCGAATGCTCTGCTGTTTGAAAAGGAGCGACTTAAACGTCGAGAAATCGCCGCAAAGGCCTTCGTTGAGGCTGCCATTTTCACCTCTAAGGAAGGGGAGGTAACCAGTCAGCCTACACATCTGTGCCAAGTGGACGTCTGTTTGATGTCCCGAAAATAAACTAAAGTCTTCTTAAAATAACCCTGTTGTGAAATCTAACATTTTGAAAAAGAAGAAAAAAAGCCATTTTAAACTTTAATTTATGTATACCACAGGAAAATGTATGGGAGCCAATGTAAAAATACAAATCAAATCAAATGCAGTTTAAGTCGATTTTACAATTTATGCAAAATTTTAGAATCTTCTCTTTGTGACTTGTGACTTTTTATCACGTTAGTGATGGCTTAGTTGACCAATTCTGTAATTTGATCAATTATTGACACTTAAAAGAGCAAAGGCTAGGTCACATCATCAATGTTAAATCACTTTATCAAATGATGACATTATGTTTGGCTGCATTTTTATAGGCCTATTCTAAATATTATATTTTGAAATTTTATTGGAGCATGAAGTGCATTTTATAGTTTTGGGGGATTTTTTTTATGGTAAACTACCGGTATTGGTAGTCCATTTCTCATCAGGATCCAAATTTATACCGGTAGGCCTACTCTTTCTTTTGATATACTAGAATATTAGGTTGATTGTTTCAGTTTGGTGTTTTACGCCGCGCTCAAGATTATTTCGAGATTATTTTCGAGTGAAAACCCAGTCAGAAAATTTTCCAATTTTTTAGACAGAGTGGGAATCCAACCCGCGACCCATTGGTGGAAGGCTGTTTGGATTGAGCGTCAAACGCCGTGTAATCTTTGGTCACACGGGGGCGCCAGTTATAAACGCCTGTACCAATGTACACGCTTAAACGAAGAAAGAAAAAAGTGTATTTAGTTACTTAGTAGCAAAATGGAAAGCTACATACAGCAACTGGAGACAAACGAATCCTAGTTTACTACTGCTATTAAATGTGATGTTTTACTCCACACCGAATATCCTTATTTTATAACCTGATATGCATTATGTCAGCAAATATAAGAAGGGAGAGAACGATTGGGATAAAGCTGATTGAAGTCCTAATGTACTAGTGGTCCATATGTACTGCTCTGGTATTAAAGTGGCATGAGCTGCCAATATTCACACTTTTTGCATAATTTCTGATCGTCCCGACAGTAAGAGGTGTTGAAGGCCATCGAAAAACTAAATGATTGGCGTTGGAATCAGGAAAATCCATACAGTTTGCGGCCTATACGAAGCGAAATAGTCTTCGAAAAGTAAACAAAATTTAAATAACCGGGACGACCATTCATTCATTCTAAACCATAGTTAGTTCCAAACAAAACTTTATCGCACATTCTCCAGACTAGAAGCAGTAAAAAGCGTCTGAATTATACGTCTTGGAAAAAATAGAAAAAAATGCAAACATTCTGTTTTAACGTTAAAATATCAACATTTTGGCAGCTCATGCCACTTTAAGTAATCTCGGCTGAACTTACATGTGCAGCTATATGGTGGTGTGCAATCGTTGAAAACAAGTCTATTGTCTAAATAATGGTAACAGTTGGCATCAACACCCCTTTTCTGAGTCCTTGAGAACTTTAACACACCCCAATGAATGGAGGAGTAGCCAGGTACTCGCCGAAGGTCGGGGGTTTCCTCCCCCCACTAAACATGGCAAAGCCGCCATATAAGTGAAATAATCTTGAGTGCGGCGTAAAATATCAATCAATCAATTCAACTAATACTTTGGTCTAATTTTCTACGCTGAGAGACCAGAAAGTATCAGAATGAAAACAACAAGACAATTTTAACATTGTTAAATATCACCTTAGGGTGAGCAGCCCTCATTCAGTCAAGACATAAAACCCAGATTCCTTCCACAATATTTTCCAGTAGGGTTTAAAATAATATTGAAAGGGTAAAAAAAAACCAAAAAATGAAGAGCCAAAGAAATCCTGCTATCAAAGAGAGTAGATTGACAAGAGTGGTCACTTCGTCTGCGCCATGTTGAATTTGAACTGACACGATTCGATTATTAAGAACCTCCTGTCTGTAGGGCACCCTGCAGTCGAATCGTGTACAGTCGGAACACCCTTCCGCTAGGGGGCCAGAAGAACATGCCGGCAATGCTGATTGGATGAAGTGACCACTCTTGTCAATCTACTCTCTTTGCTGCTATCACATGAAGCAATGTTTCCAGCATTGATGCACACCAGTTCTATTAACATCATAAAAGCTGGTGACAAAAAAAACAAACAGAAATCACTTCAGTCAAACGACTTCCTTTATTTTCAGAACTCGGTGTTAGTAATTATATATGGGCCATTCATTGACATATTTTCATTGAAATGGAAATAAGCCATCAAAGCTTACCTCCAATCTGTAAAAAAACATCCTACGATTAGAATCAAGTAATCACGTATAAATAATCCTATTTCTTTGTTCACATCAACATTATGAATAGTCCGAAATATCTGCGATGATGATGTAAGACATTTTCTGACAGATAGGCCATCATCATCGCAGATATTTCGGACTACATTATGAATGGCAACACAGATGAGGAAACATAAGCTCTCATAGATCTACACACATATGTCAGTGGCAAATATACTAGGTCCATTTCTCTCCGGTCTGTCCCTCCATATGGGAATAATTGATCATCCCTGTAACCATCATGTTAAAGATGTGGTATCTAATGGTACAAAATAACATGTAATCCAGCTGATACAACCTCAAGTTATTCAATTAGTACAATTTAATTTCCAAACCATGTCATGCAGATTTAAAAGTTTTAATACAAAAAAACAGGAGCACTTACATACAATATCAATGTGTTTATTTGTGACAGAATATTTTTTATTCCAATTAAAAAACTCAGTTTTATATAGTTAGCTCAACCTATTGAAAACATACATTGTAATCATTACTATACATACATCAAAGATTGGCATATTGAAAATAAAATAAAAAGGTACTGAAAACTGAATGAAAACAAACATTACACGAATGAAATTGCTTTAATGCCCCATCCCCCCGCCCCCCCAAAAATATACCGAAAAAAAATATATGACATCTTAAAATTCATGACTCCACAAGCTTTTTTGTATTTAACTTGTGAATGGCACACATTTTAATTAGGGCAGATAATAATTTACAATCTTTGCAAATCGCAAACAATCAATACTAAATAATTTTACGTCATAGTCTCTTGTAGGTACATAAAGTGATGACACA
This sequence comes from Lepidochitona cinerea, assembly GCA_963971465.1. NCBI lineage: Eukaryota > Metazoa > Mollusca > Polyplacophora > Chitonida > Tonicellidae > Lepidochitona > Lepidochitona cinerea. The sequence continues at coordinate 47,576,115 of OZ020551.1, read as the reverse complement.
TAACCAAAACAGTGGTCATGAAACTCAATATTGAAATCAGACAAATACTTTATTAAGAAAAGTATTCATACCAACACAGAAAGCTTTTTTACAAATTAGAAGAAAAAGAATCAGGAAAAAAAAAAAGCAAGAAGAACAGAATGCCATATTTAAAATTGAGAAGAAAATTTATTCCCGACAAATCAAAGAGAACTGTAAAAATACCAAGATATGACAAACCCATGTTCAATTTATTCGATTCGATGGAACAATCCTCGTTCTCATAGATCATAAATTACTCTCAAACATGGATTTGATCAATTCGTACAGTCTTTACATTTCTCTATACAAGCCCATCAGTATGAAGTCAAGTCAACTACCTGCTCTTCTCTGATATGATAATGAACGGTCTAACTAGTGGGTTTTACTTTGAGAGAATGGTTCATCCCAACTGTATTCATTTCTAGATGGCATTGCACCAAAGCACCAGAAAAACACTTTTTTCTCAACGGTACACTTGAGGGGGATATTATTTTATCATACAAAAGTCACTGATCAATATAGAAAATAAGAAACTACATAAATAACAGACAATAATCCAAACCCTCTCTCCCAGTGCACTGTTTTTTATCTAAGAAATTTGCAGGTTATTTGTAGTATAACTGATCTCAAGAAATAAATGTTTAGACACAAACAAATTTTCTAGCTAACAAACTATAAGTTTCATGGGCCTGGTACATCACATGTCACCAATTGTCTTAAAGAGAGAAGTTTATGTGCCGGGTCAAATGTATGGGGCATCATGTAATCAGTTGATTTAGCTGTTCTACATGTATACAAGATGTCCAGTGGAAATTATACTGCTAGTAGGTTTACAAGAAGTAGTCGGGTGTGCGGCGTGTCACGTGAGGTTCACCACGTCTAGGTGCAGGGTCAAATTGTAAGCTAAAAACAGAAATATAAATATAGAGAAAGAGTCGGACAAGTAGGCTATTAACAATAGTTCAAATAGATAAGATTTAAGAAAGCCTCCATTTTGCTACATAAAAACATTTTAAGTGCTAAATGATGGATTGGCACAGTTTTTTTGTGTTCTCCTTGGCATTTTCAGTCGACACAACATCAGCAGGGGTTTCCTTCAAGCAAAGAGCCCAGTTTGAAACGAGCGAAGAACCTGTTTTGCTCCCCAGAAAAGCCACTATGTAAATGAGAAAATCTGTAGTGCAGCCTAAAACATCAATCCATCTAATTGTGAGGAAATAATACTTACAAGGAGTACTTAAGTGCGTCGTCCAATTCCATAATGGCAGCTTGATTTCCACAACGATAACAATAGTTAGGAGCACTAAATATTGTAACCACATTGCGATCATGGCACCAGTTGTAACCCTAAGGAACAGAAACAACAAATACAGGTTAATGGAGTTAATTATTCAGATTTCTAATACAAAGGACAAGGAGATGGAACCGAGATACCTGTCACCCTCTCCATAACATGGAAGTGCAGGGTGTTTTTAACTTCGATGTTATGAAGAGAGCTTCGGCTAATGTTTACTGCGGAACCAGACGATTGAAAAATGAATGATTATGACCTACCTCCATGACAAGTTGATGGGCTCTGGAGACTAGAGTAAGACCATTACTGTGATTAAATGTCTCAGAAATGTCCTGTCCAAATGTATATCCAGCTCCTCTAGGAGATATACCCCAGCCACCCCTATCGTCAGGATCAGACCAGAGTAAGTCACACATGGGACCCTGGAAAATAAAACCATCATTTTAAATAACGACTTACCTAATAACAGTGGTAGTAATAATAATGGTGGTCATGATAGAGTTCACAGAACAAAAACAGCAAGCTTTTATTAAAGTTTTCCAAGGACTGTAAATATCTAGGATACTAACCATTGCCACTTTTATGCGCAACAATGACATGACCAATTACCGTAGTCTTCAGCTTTATTTAGTCGATCTCCAGTTCCAAGCAAGATTTTTTCACATTACTTGATTATTTCGGTTAAACAGTTATAATATATATGTTTTATTTTCTTTCTAAAATATGGTGTAAAGGCTGAAAATTTTGAGCTAAAAACAGACGGATACTTAGTCAGGTCTTACAGTTTTTGCCGCAATTGTGACGTTGCTAAATTATGTCATTTGAAAGTAATCGGTAAATCACCTATTGTGGGATTATAAAACTAGACCGTCTAATTAAAGTAAACACTTGGTAACAAAAAACTATCATAAGTAAATCTAGAAAAATGTTTGTAAGCTTACTTCATGTGGCACCTCTTGTATTCTGTCTAGGGCACGGATATGATCTAGGGTGTCAATTGATGGAGACAAACCACCATGTAAACAGAAGATCTGCTCAGCAAAAGAAACAAGAACAATAAATCCTCTCAGTACATAAATAATGAATATATTAGAGTTTAAAATCGTACACAAGATTGTTTTATTTAATGTTTATCATGGGATATGCATGAATGGCATATATATATATATTCTGTGCCAGTGTGTTTTAGTGTTCATAAATATATATATACATGTATTACATTTATAGTCTGGTAAATATTTAGCAAACAGAATTTATTTTAGTCTGAGAGTGCGAGTTCAAAAGTTGTATAAAAAGACAAATGCATTTTTCATCAAGAAGAATTAAGACTGTTGAAGACTGTTGATAACGAACTGATACGAGCATACATTGGTATTTTGTTCCAGGCTTCCAGAATTTACTCAAAGTGGCATGAGCTGCCAAAATTTGCTCTTTTTTCATTTTTGGAATGAGGAATATCCACACAGTATGTGGCCTGCACCAACCGAAGACGTGTTCGAAAAGTAAACAAAATTTAAATAATAATTTAAATTCATTCATTTTTAGCCAAAGTCAGTTCAAAACAATACTTTATCGTACATTTTCGAGACTAGAAGCACTACACAGCTTCAGAATTATAAGTCTTGAGAAAAACAGCCAATAATTTCAACATTCTGCTTTAACATCAAAATATCAACATTTTGGAAACTCATGCCAATTTTAAAAGAGATTTTAATATTATATTTCATACCTGTCCATCAACTAAAGCTGTCAAAGGGAGATAATCAAATAAATCTGTAAAATACTTCCAAACGTTGGCATTGCCATATTTCCGTAGGCATTCATCATAGAAACCATAAACTTGTGTGATCTGACGACTTTCATGGTTTCCTCGTAAAATTGTAATTCGTTCTCTAAATCGAACCTGAGAAGAAAAGAGTAAATTGCTATTAATTATGGATGATAAGAATGGGAACTTTCAATGTGCATCTGTAGAATAGATGTATTATCCACTTTGGTTTTACTTCACAGAAGCTCTGGTCCAATAAAAAAAGGTTGAATGTCTCGGACAGACAGATCTTGAGAACTTTGAGTAAAGAATATAATAAAGGAAAACGAGAACTAGGAATGAATCTGAGCATAATTACAACTAAAAACATCCTAAAAAGACTGAAATCTGGTTTTTATGCGAACAAAAACCAAAAACAGTATAAAATGCAGGGCTGTCATTATAGGGAGAGTGATTGCTCTCCTTCCCCTCCACACACACCAGAGGGGTCTGCGGAGATCTGTTTTTCACTCCCCCTACCGGTTTCAGGCGAGTAATCATGTTCTTCACTCTTCCAAGATAAAACTATTCTCCAACCCAAGGTATTACCTAGCCACTTTTTCCGAGATCGAGTAAATAATCCAATTTTTCAATTTCTCAGTGGGGTTTGATCCAGCGCCGAATTGATGAAAGGCCTGTATCGGACTGAGGTACTATAACTCGAATCGACTGAGACCCCGAGAAAATGTCAGTGCCAGGATCTCGGACGATGAATATCAATATAAAGATCGAAATACTTTTAAAAAAACCATCTAATACAGTTGAACAAGTTAAAAAAAAACTTCTTACCTTTAAAGCTACAAGAAGAGTTACAGTTTCTACAGAATAATAGCCTCTGTCTACATAATCTCCCATGAAAAGATAATTTGTATCTGGTGACTTGCCACCTATTCTAAATAACTCCATTAAATCGTGAAACTGGCCATGAACATCGCCACATACTGTCACTGGACATTTAACCTCCTGTACGTTGGACTCTTTAGCTAGGATTTCTTTGGCCTGAAAATGGAACAGATAGTTAGCATAACTTAAATAATTTGATACTGTTAAAGCTAACTATCATCTGTGTGTACCAAGGTTCAATACCAGATTTCTTTGAAAACCATTTTCCAGGACTTCCCAGGATTAAAATAAAGATATTCCAGCAGTTTTCAATGGTGTAACTTTGCTATGAAGGGGTTACTTTGTCTTGACAATAAGAATTTTAAAGTGGCATGAGCTGCCAAAATTCACACTTTTTTCATAATTTCTGATCGGCACGGCAGTAAGAGGCTTTGAAGGCCATCGAAAAACTAAATGATTGGCGTTGAAATGAGGAAAATCTATACAGTATATGGCCTATACGAATTGAAATAGTGTTTGAAAAGTAAACAAAATTTAAATAACTGGGAGGACCATTCATTCAATTCTAAGCCAAAGTTAATTAAAAACAATACTTTATCGTGCATTCTAGAGCACTAAAAAGCTTTTGAATTATACGACTTATAATAGCCGATAATTTCAACATTCTGTTTTTACGTCAAAATATCAACATTTTGGCAGCTCATGCCACTTTAAGATACAGGATTATCACAAAATGCATGTTGTTCAGGGGTTTATCAAAATATTTACAGTAATTTTGAAGGTATTTGTTGCTAAGACAGCCAGGTAGTCTTTGCATTCAAAAATGAAAATTTGGACTATGTAATCCGCTTGCTGTCAGTAAACATATATCAGTAACACTATAGAAATAAATAGCATCAGGATTCAATTGACACTGCTGTTAATATAAATTTATGTACACTAAAACACACAGGAAAAATCTTGTCTAAAACAACGAGATAAGTTTCTAATTGTATCAAAAAGGGAAGATGAGGTTATTTCTTATATTTCTATTTGAGGGTGAATGAAAAATTTAACTAACTTTGGCATTGTGTTCTTGTAAAGATTGAGCAGGCCAGATAATTTCATTGTCAGTGAGAAACATTGAACTGGTTCCATATATTGAAATGCTAGGAACCAATAGATACACATGCTAGTTTAGTTATACATCATACGATTTACCGTTACGGTAGCTTTTATATTGGTAATGGATTTTTGTTTCCGTAGTTTTAGAACGACAGTAAAAACAGGCTACTGGAACCGATGGTTACCGTGAAATCCTATGGCTTGATTAAGTTTCAATGCTTGCGCAGTAAGTTTTTATCAAAACTGAATCTTGTTTATCTAAAGGCCGGTAAACACTAAGAGTTTTGCTTTGACCAGACTCAACCTGACTGGAAAATTGTGTTGCAGAGAAAAAGTGTATAAGATGCAGATCAGTGTCAGCAGCTTGATATATTTATGAACACTTGAACACACTAGCCTAGCTGGATATATTTATGATCACTTAAACACACGGGCACAGGGAAAATCTTCTTGTCTAAAATAACAAATGGTCAATGAGGTAAAAAGAGAAAAATCTTTTTTCCAGCATTTCCAAGAAAAAATAAAACATTAAAATTCAGGTAATTTCAAAACTTTCAAAAGCAAAAACCCAGGATAATCAAGTATTTCCAGGGTAGGTACACAAAGCAAGAAAAAAATCTAGTTTAATCAAGTATTTCCAGGAACAGTGGGAACCCTGCATCTGTTTTAACAATTAGGATACTATGTTTTGATCCTATGCCAGGTTTTATAAAGCACTCTAACAGCAGTGTTTCTAAATCATCATATAAGTATATAGAGCACACTAGCATTACTTGTAACTTTTTAAAAAGGATTGATTGATTGTTTGGTGTTTTACGCCGCGCTCAAGATTGTTTCACTTATATGGCAGCTGAAAAGGAAGTGGATCAATTTAAATTTCAATCAGGAATCAAAATGGTAAATCGCAGGCCTTGAAAATTGATTGAGGACAGCCACAGAAGCCCACACAATGTGCCTTGTTTGTTTATCTATGTTAATTGATACCACCAAGGCCAAACTGACCTCTAAAATGGGTGCCCAAAATTTAGGGCCTGAAATAGTATAAATTGTTAACATTTGAGGAGAGGGGGGATGATGTAGAGAGTACACTGTATAGTGGAGAATATTCACTTTCTATACCTATAGGCAACAGTTTCTCATTCAGGCTTTGAATTTAATTTTTAAGTGTAAATACCCGGTAAGTAAAATTTCTTAAACTGAATGACCCCAAATCATAAACACTCTGACAGGTAAAACGTTGGCTTGTCTCCAAGATTGATGAGTCAATGTATAATCTCATTCGAAGTCAACTGAACTGTGAGTCAAATCAAACTAAATGTAGGTCAAATTGATACCATTGGAAAATGTATATAAATACAGATAAAAACAATCGAAAAGAACATCCCTCTTTGAATAGCATTTAAAAGTGGGGAGGGAGTGGGATATCATACTCAAATATTTGAAAGGGGATACTTAATCGGTGATATTTGAATACTGATTTACTATCCAAATATTCAGAAACTCATTTGGATGTTTACAAATTTTCGACAAATAAAATCTTAACCTGACGCTATTGAATTTTACTCAATAGTATTTCATCTTAAAATGATGAAATTTCAGGACAGTTCTTTGATTATGGTATTCACAGACACTTTAAAAATCATGGTTTTCTATTCAAGTGCTTTTCGCTGCGCTGACTTAAAGTGGCATGAGCTGCCAAAATTCACACTTTTTTCATAATTTCTGATCGTTACGACAGTATGAGGCTTTGAAGGCTATCGAAAAACTATATGATTGGGGTTGGAATGAGGAAAATCCATACAGTAATGAGTATGTATTAAATAACCGAGATGACCATTCATTCATTTTAAGCCAAAGTTAGTTCAAAACAATGCTATACCCTTCAGTATAAGGTTGCAGGTTGACGCTTCAACTTTATGTCATAATCACTGATGACGTAATTCAGTCAGTTCCAACAGTTATTTCGTGAGGTCATTTCACACGTTGATTATGACAAAAATAACACACTGCGTGGGAGTGAAATTATCAAAGGTGTAGTGTGAGAAGTTCAGTCATCTTACTTCAGCAGTTAAAACAGTCCGTCCAATTTTCACACTTTCCGATCAAAAAATACCAAAACTATTTCCTTATGAATTGTGCATAGATGAAGAAAAGATAAACAACTTTACATATAAACAACTTTAACAGTAAACTCAAATACATACATAAAACCTAGACACCTTTTGTATGGGAATCACTGTGTAGCATATTAAAATGTATGAGCATCGTTATTGTGCTACAATGAAGCCAACATACAGTGGCAGTGAGATAACTCTTATAAAATGTCCCTTGTAAAGCTAACAGGTTTCCCACATTCGCCATTGTATTATATAACTAAATGGTTTAAAGTGGCATGAGCTGCCGAAATTCACACTTTTTTCATAATTTCTGATCGTCACGACAGTAATAGGCTTTGAAGGCCATCGAAAAACTAAATGATTGGCGTTGGAATGAGGAAAATCCATACAGTATGTGGCCTGTACGAACGGAAAACGTGTTCGAAAAGTAAACAAAATTTAAATAACCCGGACGACCATTCATTCATTCTAAGGCAAAGTTAGTTCAAAACAATACTTTATCGCACATTTTTGAGACTAGAAGCAATAAAAAGCTTCTGAATTATACGTCTTGAGAAAAATAGCCAATAATTACAACGTTCTGTTTTTAAGTCAAAATATCAAAATTTTGGCAGCTCATGCCCCTTTAAAGTGGCATGAGCTGGCAAAATTTTGATATTTTTCTGTTATAACAGAATTTCAAAATGAATGGCTATTTTTCCCAACCAGTACAAATAAGGACCGTTTCGTTAATATCAGCCTGAGAATTACACATTAAGTAATTGTTTAGAAATATCACAGGCACAAAAACAAATCTCCATATATAGATCAGCGCTAAACTGGGAATACAACAACAACGTCGGCTTAATCAAGCTAAGTCCAGTCATTCGACGAAAACAAGACTTAAGAATCAATAAGAACTACCGGGGAAATGACCAAGGTCTTGTAAGAAAGTACATGTAAGAAAGTAGTCTCGGTGTTCAGACAAAGGACCAGCAGGCGAAACTGCTTGGGAAAGATCAGCCATATCGTCTAGTACCTACAACGCAAATTGGCCTGCCAACTTTCAATTTCAAAATATTGATAACTTTCTTCGAGTTAATCCAAAGCATACTAACTCATTGAATAATTTTTGATTCTGTATGGCTGGTTTAGTTTTTCAATGAGCTGCAAATTCCCTCTTTTTCTTGACGATCTGAATTGATGAAGATATCCTAACTTTGGCAGCTCATGCTACTTTAAGCAAAGATATCACAAACCTGAACTGAACGTGTATGATTATCATGCATTTTTAGGGTATGGGTGGCAAACTGAATGATCAATTACAATGTCTTAAAGTGGCATGAGCTGCCAAAATGTTGATATTTTGACGTTATAACAGAATGTTGAAATTATTGGCTATTTTTCTCAAGACGTATAATTCAGAAGCTTTCTAGTGCTTCTTGTCTCGAAAATGTACGATTAAGTATAGTTTTGAACTAACTTTGGCTTAGAATGAATGAATGGTCGTCCCGGTTATTTAAATTTTGTTTACTTTTCGACAAGTTTTCGTTTCGCACAGGCCACATACTGTATGGATTTTCCTCATTCCAACGCCAATCATTTAGTTTTTCGATGGCCTTCAAAGCCTCTTACTGTCGTGACGATCAGAAATTATGAAAAAAGGGTGAATTTTGGAAGCTCATGTCGCTTTAAAGTTGTGATTGGTTGGATTGCTTGAATGAGAAGGAAATCAGAGTAAAATACAGCCGTTTAACGAGTTAGCACTGTGATGGCTAGCACAGCATCAATATATTTATGATCACTAAAACACATGGAAAATCTTCTTGTCTAAAATAACCATGGAGACGTAAATTGTGTTAATATATGTTGATATATGTGTTGTGGGCCCCCAGTTGGAATGCAGGATTTACACATGTCACTTCAAACCAACATATTATAAGCCCCTTTAAAGTTTGGCTAAATGATTGATTGATTGTTTGGTGTTTTGCGCCGCGTTCAAGATTATTTCACTTATATGGCGGCGTTGCCAGTTTTATTGTGGGAGGAAAGCGGGCTCTTTGCCCGGAGGAAACCCACGACATTCTGTTGGTAACTGGCAACCATCCCACATAGGTCGTTCGAGTGAAAACCCAGTCAGAAAATTGTCCAATTTTGGACTGAGTGGGATTCGAACCCGCGACCCATTGATGGAAGGCTGTTCGGATTGAGCGTCCAACGCTCTACCTACTGAACCACGGAGGCCCCCAGGAGAGAAATGAGTTTAGGGGTATAACTTTTACTGACTAGCCGTTATTTAACATTAGCGTCTATGGTGATTGGCAGTCATTATGTGGTATTGTCTTTGATTCTTAATTTCTAAATCACTTCTTTAATCGTAATTTTTGGGTGAAACAGACCAGAAGCTATCAGTTGCGTTTTGGTCAGTTGACAGTCAATAAAAATAGTTATATCACGTGGATACGCTTCGAAGTTAACAGTAAAAACACAACTACGACGAGTTTTTTTTCATGTTGGAAATAATATTATTTCATGTCGGTCAAAAAAAAAAGTATCTAATTGGTTTATATCTTAATATGTATCAGAAAAAGACTTTTGTAATAAGTACAGATTGTAAGCTGAGCATCACAGATAAAACAACAGGGTTACAGCCGATCTCCATAAGCACTAATGTTAATCGGACAGCCGATGGTGAAAGTTATACCCCTAAACACAGGTCTCGCGTGATCTCGAGAGACTTTCATCAAACCTGAAAGGGGCTTATTGTTTGTTTGTATTTTGTACGATTCTCAGGTGTCTATACTTTAAATACTGTTGAAGTCACAGCTCGATTCCATTTGGCCCTGAAAAATAGTTTTAAATTTGGCTAGGATAGTCTCGTCAGCCAGGTCTCATCACTGTCAGAATTCAAGAACATACTTCATCAACATTCAGGGTTCCATTCCCGTATTAAAATCTTGATGTCTACATATTATTTACATGCAGGGCCAGTTTTGTAATTGCAACGGTGAATTTGTAACTGACTGAAGTAACTATTAATTTCAAGATTCTGTAACACACAGAGTATCTGAACCCAAGCGTAATCAGACCGATTGGTAGTCGCACTCATGTGTCTCTTTCCTGTGTTACTTACTTGCAGGTCAGGATTTGTGACTTGTAACCGATTTGTGACTTTGCAACAGTAATGTAAGTATAGTATTGGAGTATAATGTATGTAATCAGCTAGTGGAAGGCCTAGTCTTAGTAAGAGGTCTTATTTTGTATTTGAAATTTCTGAAAAGTAAAATATAATAATTGATATCTGGAGGGAAAAAAATTCATTTAGAGAGCATAGTAACAAAATAGCAGCTGATATTTCCTTGAAAACGAATAACTGCATCCTTAAATTTAAAAAAAATTGGTAGTCACATCGACGTGAATCACATTTACCTTTTCGCACAATGTTTTGACTTGATTTTCTGACAGTTGTTTGCACTCGTTTAGCTGTTCGATCCATTGATCGAATTCTTTCGCTGTAGATCTGTCTTCGTACATTGCAAAAATAGTTATGGTTGATCACAGGCTGTGCTTCTTTTTATACTAGCTACAGAGATGTACGGTCAAATATCGTAAGTGATTATGACCTAAATTAATCAGAATTTTTCCCTGTCCGGTTTGCTGTAGTCGGAAAAATGGCCGCCTTAAAATTTGTCGGTGCGAGGGATGACGTCATGGTCTTGGTCAGCATATCATCAGCGGATATTTTGTATTCATTCATTATTCACCGGTAATTTAAATGCATAAATGTATTTTTATCAAAATATAACGATTGCAGAAGATTTTATAGTCTAGATTTTAGATTTTTTAAAAATTCAAACTAGATTATTACGAATCTCCACTTTGATTCCAAACCGAAACATGGAGAACGGACTATGAAAGGGAGGCAACCCAAAAATAAAAAAACAGCTTACTACTTTGGCGGGAAGCCTTTTGGTCATTGATCATTTTGATGGTCATGTCAGATATTTGGAGAAGTGAAAATGCCTGTCCCATCCACGGAAGATAGAGAGACGATGTCACTCTCTACTCAACAGGGAGACGATGATAGCCAGTATTTACTGATGGCAAAAATTGATAATGTTAGAACGGTGTCCAACATTCTCAAAGCTATACATTTTAAAGACACAGCCACAGTTTTTGCAAGTGACATGGGTTTAAAGGTCACTGTAGAAGATGCCAAGTGTGTACAAGCAAATGCATTTATACAGGCTGGCATTTTCCATGAGTTTCTCATCAAAGAAGAACAAGTTACATTTAAAGTGAACCTGACTGTTCTTATTGATTGTCTAACGATTTTTGGAGCGAACCCCTCCCCCGGGGTAACAACCAGCCTAAAAATGTGCTACCAAGGCTACGGCTATCCATTAATATTGCTACTCGAAGAAGAAGGTGTATTGACGGATTGTAATATTAAAACTCTTGAGCCAGATGAAATTTTAGATTTTAATTTCTGCAGCTCGAATGTCATTAACAAGATTATAATGAAGTCGGAGTGTTTGAAAGAGGCTTTTAGTGAACTGGATATGACAAGTGATGTATTGGAAATTATGATGTCACCTGATGCCCCTTATTTCAGACTTTCCACATTCGGCTATGCAGGAAGTGCCTTTTCTGACTTTTCAAAGGATTCCGATATGGTAGAATCTTTTCAGTGCAACCAAATCCAGACAAATAGGTATAAGTTATCCCTGTTAAAGCCCTCCGTCAAGGCACTTGGATTATCAACGCGAATCTCTATTAGGACAGACAACCGTGGCTTTCTCTCACTACAGTATATGATCAAGGCTGAGGATGGACAAGTATGCTTTGTGGAATATTATTGTGCCCCAGATGAAGAAGTGGGTGATGATCCAGAGTACTAAATCTGTCCTTGACTGAGTACACTATAATATGATACATGTTAAGCATCAATAGCTTTGTTAATGACAGAGCAAGTCATAGATAGGTGTAAAGACAAAGGTGCAAGAAAATATGCCAGTGTTAATAAAAACAATTGCTTGTGTACTGTAACAACAATCAGTGTTCATAAAAACTACCACTTTACAATTAACGGTTACCCTAAGCTGATTAAAGCATTTATGCTTCAATATAATTTTATAAAGACCATATCTGCCTTGTTCAGAACGAATTATTTTTGCTCTTAGCAGATGATGGAACTCGTTATGCTTAACATCTGTCTTCTTACTTTTGACCCCAGTGTGAACACTGTTACCATCACTGTAATCAAATTGCAACTCATGAACCAGTGTGAACACTGTTACCATCACTGTAATCAAATTGCAACAGATGAACCAGTGTGAACACTGTTACCATCACTGTAATGAAATTGCAACTGATGAACCAGTGTGAACACTGTTACCATCACTGTAATCAAATTGCACCAGATGAACCAGTGTGAACACTGTTACCATCACTGTAATCAAATTGCAACTGATGAACCAGTCGGAACACTGTTTAAATGTTACCAACACAGTTGAAACAGAGTGGCCACTTTTACCATCACTGTAATCAAATTGCAACTGATGAACCAGTCGGAACACTGTTTAAATGTTACCAACACAGTTGAAACAGAGTGGCCACTTTTACCATCACTATAATCAAATTGCAACTGATGAACCAGTGTGAACACTGTTACCATCACTGTAATCAAATTGCAACTGATGAACCAGTATGACCACTGTTACCATCACTGTAATCAAATTGCAACTGATGAACCAGTGTGAATATTGTTACCATCACTATAATCAAATTGCAACTGATGAACCAGTGTTAACACTGTTACCATCACTATAATCAAATTGCAACTGATGAACCAGTGTGAATATTGTTACCATCACTATAATCAAATTGCAACTGATGAACCAGTGTGAATATTGTTACCATCACTATAATCAAATTGCAACTGATGAACCAGTGTTAACACTGTTACCATCACTATAATCAAATTGCAACTGATGAACCAGTGTGAACACTATTACCATCACTATAATCAAATTGCAACTGATGAACCAGTGTGAACACTGTTACAATCACTGTAATCAAATTGCAACTGATGAACCAGTGTGAATATTGTTACCATCACTATAATCAAATTGCAACTGATGAACCAGTGTTAACACTGTTACCATCACTGTAATCAAATTGCAACAGATGAACCAGTGTGAACACTTTACCATCACTATAATCAAATTGCAACTGATGAACCAGTGTGAATATTGTTACCATCACTATAATCAAATTGCAACTGACGAACCAGTCGGAACACTGTTTAAATGTTACCAACACAGTTGAAACAGAGTGGCCACTTTTACCATCACTATAATCAAATTGCAACTGATGAACCAGTGTGAACACTGTTACCATCACTGTAATCAAATTGCAACTGATGAACGAGTATGACCACTGTTACCATCACTGTTATCAAATTGCAACTGATGAACCAGTGTGAATATTGTTACCATCACTATAATCAAATTGCAACTGATGAACCAGTGTTAACACTGTTACCATCAATGTAATCAAATTGCAACTGATGAACCAGTGTGAATATTGTTACCATCACTGTAATCAAATTGCAACTGATGAACCAGTGTGAATATTGTTACCATCACTATAATCAAATTGCAACTGACGAACCAGTCGGAACACTGTTACCATCACTATAATCAAATTGCAACAGATGAACCAGTGTGAATATTGTTACCATCACTATAATCAAATTGAACCAGTGTTAACACTGTTACCATCACTATAATCAAATTGCAACTGATGAACCAGTGTGAATATTGTTACCATCACTATAATCAAATTGCAACTGATGAACCAGTGTTAACACTGTTACCATCACTGTAATCAAATTGCAACAGATGAACCAGTGTGAACACTATTACCATCACTATAATCAAATTGCAACTGATGAACCAGTGTGAATATTGTTACCATCACTATAATCAAATTGCACCAGATGAACCAGTGTGAACACTGTTACCATCACTGTAATCAAATTGCAACTGATGAACCAGTCGGAACACTGTTTAAATGTTACCAACACAGTTGAAACAGAGTGGCCACTTTTACCATCACTATAATCAAATTGCAACTGATGAACCAGTGTGAACACTGCTACCATCACTGTAATCAAATTGCAACTGATGAACCAGTCGGAACACTGTTTAAATGTTACCAACACAGTTGAAACAGAGTGGCCACTTTTACCATCACTATAATCAAATTGCAACTGATGATCCAGTGTGAACACTGTTACCATCACTGTAATCAAATTGCAACTGATGAACCAGTATGACCACTGTTACCATCACTGTAATCAAATTGCAACTGATGAACCAGTGTGAATATTGTTACCATCACTATAATCAAATTGCAACTGACGAACCAGTGTGAACACTGTTACCATCACTGTAATCAAATTGCACCAGATGAACCAGTGTGAACACTGTTACCATCACTGTAATTAAATTGCAACTGATGAACCAGTATGAACACTGTTACCATCACTATAATCAAATTGCAACTGATGAACCAGTGTGAACACTGTTACCATCACTGTAATCAAATTGCACCAGATCAACCAGCGTGAACACTGTTACCATCACTGTAATCAAATTGCAACTGATGAACCAGTGTGAATATTGTTACCATCACTATAATCAAATTGCAACTGATGAACCAGTGTGAACACTGTTACCATCACTATAATCAAATTGCAACTGATGAACCAGTGTGAACACTGTTACCATCACTGTAATCAAATTGCAACTGATGAACCAGTATGACCACTGTTACCATCACTGTAATCAAATTGCAACTGATGAACCAGTGTGAATATTGTTACCATCACTATAATCAAATTGCAACTGATGAACCAGTGTGAACACTGTTACCATCACTGTAATCAAATTGCACCAGATGAACCAGTGTGAACACTGTTACCATCACTGTAATTAAATTGCAACTGATGAACCAGTATGAACACTGTTACCATCACTATAATCAAATTGCAACTGATGAACCAGTGTGAACACTGTTACCATCACTGTAATAAAATTGCACCAGATGAACCAGTTTGAACACTGCTACCATTACTATAATCAAATTACAACTGATCAACCAGCGTGAACACTGTTACCATCACTGTAATCAAATTGCAACTGATGAACCAGTGTGAACACTGTTACCATCACTAATCAAATTGCACCTGATGAACCAGTGTGAACACTGTTACCATCACTGTAATCAAATTGCAACTGATGAACCAGTGTGAACACTGTTACCATCACTAATCAAATTGCACCTGATGAACCAGTGTGAACACTGTTACCATCACTGTAATCAAATTGCAACAGATGAACCAGTGTGAACACTGTTACCATCACTGTAATCAAATTGCACCTGATGAACCAGTGTGAACACTGTTACCATCACTGTAATAAAATTGCAACTCATGAACCAGTGTGAACACTGTTACCATCACTGTAATCAAATTGCAACAGATGAACCAGTGTGAACACTGTTACCATCACTGTAATGAAATTGCAACTGATGAACCAGTGTGAACACTGTTACCATCACTGTAATCAAATTGCACCAGATGAACCAGTGTGAACACTGTTACCATCACTGTAATCAAATTGCAACTGATGAACCAGTCGGAACACTGTTTAAATGTTACCAACACAGTTGAAACAGAGTGGCCACTTTTACCATCACTGTAATCAAATTGCAACTGATGAACCAGTCGGAACACTGTTTAAATGTTACCAACACAGTTGAAACAGAGTGGCCACTTTTACCATCACTATAATCAAATTGCAACTGATGAACCAGTGTGAACACTGTTACCATCACTGTAATCAAATTGCAACTGATGAACCAGTATGACCACTGTTACCATCACTGTAATCAAATTGCAACTGATGAACCAGTGTGAATATTGTTACCATCACTATAATCAAATTGCAACTGATGAACCAGTGTTAACACTGTTACCATCACTATAATCAAATTGCAACTGATGAACCAGTGTGAATATTGTTACCATCACTATAATCAAATTGCAACTGATGAACCAGTGTGAATATTGTTACCATCACTATAATCAAATTGCAACTGATGAACCAGTGTTAACACTGTTACCATCACTATAATCAAATTGCAACTGATGAACCAGTGTGAACACTATTGCCATCACTATAATCAAATTGCAACTGATGAACCAGTGTGAACACTGTTACAATCACTGTAATCAAATTGCAACTGATGAACCAGTGTGAATATTGTTACCATCACTATAATCAAATTGCAACTGATGAACCAGTGTTAACACTGTTACCATCACTGTAATCAAATTGCAACAGATGAACCAGTGTGAACACTTTACCATCACTATAATCAAATTGCAACTGATGAACCAGTGTGAATATTGTTACCATCACTATAATCAAATTGCAACTGACGAACCAGTCGGAACACTGTTTAAATGTTACCAACACAGTTGAAACAGAGTGGCCACTTTTACCATCACTATAATCAAATTGCAACTGATGAACCAGTGTGAACACTGTTACCATCACTGTAATCAAATTGCAACTGATGAACGAGTATGACCACTGTTACCATCACTGTTATCAAATTGCAACTGATGAACCAGTGTGAATATTGTTACCATCACTATAATCAAATTGCAACTGATGAACCAGTGTTAACACTGTTACCATCAATGTAATCAAATTGCAACTGATGAACCAGTGTGAATATTGTTACCATCACTGTAATCAAATTGCAACTGATGAACCAGTGTGAATATTGTTACCATCACTATAATCAAATTGCACCAGATGAACCAGTGCGAACACTGTTACCATCACTATAATCAAATTGCAACAGATGAACCAGTGTGAATATTGTTACCATCACTATAATCAAATTGAACCAGTGTTAACACTGTTACCATCACTATAATCAAATTGCAACTGATGAACCAGTGTGAATATTGTTACCATCACTATAATCAAATTGCAACTGATGAACCAGTGTTAACACTGTTACCATCACTGTAATCAAATTGCAACAGATGAACCAGTGTGAACACTATTACCATCACTATAATCAAATTGCAACTGATGAACCAGTGTGAATATTGTTACCATCACTATAATCAAATTGCACCAGATGAACCAGTGTGAACACTGTTACCATCACTGTAATCAAATTGCAACTGATGAACCAGTCGGAACACTGTTTAAATGTTACCAACACAGTTGAAACAGAGTGGCCACTTTTACCATCACTATAATCAAATTGCAACTGATGAACCAGTGTGAACACTGCTACCATCACTGTAATCAAATTGCAACTGATGAACCAGTCGGAACACTGTTTAAATGTTACCAACACAGTTGAAACAGAGTGGCCACTTTTACCATCACTATAATCAAATTGCAACTGATGATCCAGTGTGAACACTGTTACCATCACTGTAATCAAATTGCAACTGATGAACCAGTATGACCACTGTTACCATCACTGTAATCAAATTGCAACTGATGAACCAGTGTGAATATTGTTACCATCACTATAATCAAATTGCAACTGACGAACCAGTGTGAACACTGTTACCATCACTGTAATCAAATTGCACCAGATGAACCAGTGTGAACACTGTTACCATCACTGTAATTAAATTGCAACTGATGAACCAGTATGAACACTGTTACCATCACTATAATCAAATTGCAACTGATGAACCAGTGTGAACACTGTTACCATCACTGTAATCAAATTGCACCAGATCAACCAGCGTGAACACTGTTACCATCACTGTAATCAAATTGCAACTGATGAACCAGTGTGAATATTGTTACCATCACTATAATCAAATTGCAACTGATGAACCAGTGTGAACACTGTTACCATCACTATAATCAAATTGCAACTGATGAACCAGTGTGAACACTGTTACCATCACTGTAATCAAATTGCAACTGATGAACCAGTATGACCACTGTTACCATCACTGTAATCAAATTGCAACTGATGAACCAGTGTGAATATTGTTACCATCACTATAATCAAATTGCAACTGATGAACCAGTGTGAACACTGTTACCATCACTGTAATCAAATTGCAACAGATGAACCAGTGTGAATATTGTTACCATCACTATAATCAAATTGCAACTGATGAACCAGTGTTAACACTGTTACCATCACTGTAATCAAATTGCAACAGATGAACCAGTGTGAATATTGTTACCATCACTATAATCAAATTGCAACTGATGAACCAGTGTGAACACTGTTACCATCACTGTAATTAAATTGCAACTGATGAACCAGTGTGAACACTGCCACCATCACTGTAATTAAATTGCAACAGATGAACCAGTGTGAACACTGCCACCATTACTGTAATCAATTGGCAACAGATGAACCAGTGTGGCCACTGTTACCATCACTGTAATTAAATTGCAACAGATGAACCAGTGTGAATATTGTTACCATCACTATAATCAAATTGCAACAGATGAACCAGTGTGAACACTGTTACCATCACTGTAATTAAATTGCAGCTGATGAACCAGTATGACCACTGTTACCATCACTGTAATCAAATTGCAACTGATGAACCAGTGTGAATATTGTTACCATCACTATAATCAAATTGCAACTGATGAACCAGTGTGAACACTGTTACCATCACTGTAATCAAATTGCAACAGATGAACCAGTGTGAATATTGTTACCATCACTATAATCAAATTGCAACAGATGAACCAGTGTTAATACTGCCACCATCACTATAATCAAATTGCAACTGATGGACCAGTGTGAACACTGTCACCATCACTGTAATCAAATTGCATCAGATGAACCAGTGTGAACACTGTCACCATCACTGTAAACCAAATTGCAACTGATAAACCAGTGTGAACACTGTTACCATCACTGTTATCAAATTGCAACTGATGAACCAGTGTAGCCACTGTTACCATCACTGTAATCAAATTGCAACTGATGAACCAGCGTTAACACTGTTACCATCGCTATAATCAAATTGCAACTGATAAACTAGTGTAAACACTGTTACCATCACTGTAATCAAATTGCAACTGATGAACCAGCGTTAACACTGTTACCATCGCTATAATCAAATTGCAACTGATAAACTAGTGTGAACACTGTTACAATCACTGTAATCAAATTGCAACTGATGAACCAGTGTGAACATTGTTACCATCACTGTAATTAAATTGCAACTGATGAACCAGTGTGAACACTGCCACCATCACTGTAATCAATTGGCAACAGATGAACCAGTGTGGCCACTGTTACCATCACTGTAATCAAATTGCAACTGATCAACTAGTGTTAACACTGCCCCCATCAATGTAATCAAATTGCAACTAATGAACCAGTGTGAACACTGTCACCATCACTGTAATCAAATTGCATCAGATGAACCAGTGTGAACACTGTTACAATCACTGTAATCAAATTGCAACATATGAACCAGTGTGAACACTGTCACCATCACTGTAATCAAATTGCATCAGATGAACCAGTGTGAACACTGTTACAATCACTGTAATCAAATTGCAACAGATGAACCAGTGTGAACACTGTTACAATCACTGTAATCAAATTGCAACAGATGGACCAGTGTGAACACTGTCACCATCACTGTAATCAAATCGCAACTGATGAACTAGTGTTAACACTGTTACCATCACTGTAATTAAATTGCAACTGATGAACCAGTGTGAACACTGTCACCATCACTGTAATCAAATTGCATCAGATGAACCAGTGTGAACACTGTTACAATCACTGTAATCAAATTGCAACAGATGAACCATTGTGAACACTGTTACAATCACTGTAATCAAATTGCAACAGATGAACCAGTGTGAACACTGTTACAATCACTGTAATCAAATTGCAACAGATGAACCAGTGTGAACACTGTCACCATCACTGTAATCAAATTGCAACTGATGAACTAGTGTTAACACTGTTACCATCACTGTAATTAAATTGCAACTGATGAACCAGTGTGAACACTGCCCCCATCAATGTATTCAAATTGCAACTAATGAACCAGTGTGAACACTGTCACCATCACTGTAATCAAATTGCATCAGATGAACCAGTGTGAACACTGTTACAATCACTGTAATCAAATTGCAACAGATGAACCAGTGTGAACACTGTTACAATCACTATAATCAAATTGCAACAGATGAACCAGTGTGAACACTGTCACCATCACTGTAATCAAATTGCAACTGATGAACTAGTGTTAACACTGTTACCATTACTGTAATTAAATTGTAACTGATGAACCAGTGTGAACACTGCCACCATCACTGTAATCAATTGGCAACAGATGAACCAGTGTGGCCACTGTTACCATCACTGTAATCAAATTGCAACTGATCAACTAGTGTTAACACTGCCCCCATCAATGTAATCAAATTGCAACTAACGAACCAGTGTGAACACTGTCACCATCACTGTTATCAAATTGCATCAGATGAACCAGTGTGAACACTGTTACCATCACTGTTATCAAATTGCAACTGATGAACCAGTGTGAACACTGTTACCATCACTGTAATCAAATTGCAACTAATGAACCAGTGTGAACACTGTCACCATCACTGTAATCAAATTGCATCAGATGAACCAGTGTGAACACTGTTACAATCACTGTAATCAAATTGCAACAGATGAACCAGTGTGAACACTGTCACCATCACTGTAATCAAATTGCATCAGATGAACCAGTATGAACACTGTTACAATCACTGTAATCAAATTGCAACAGATGAACCAGTGTGAACACTGTTACAATCACTGTAATCAAATTGCAACAGATGGACCAGTGTGAACACTGTCACCATCACTGTAATCAAATTGCAACTGATGAACTAGTGTTAACACTGTTACCATCACTGTAATTAAATTGCAACTGATGAACCAGTGTGAACACTGTCACCATCACTGTAATCAAATTGCATCAGATGAACCAGTGTGAACACTGTTACAATCACTGTAATCAAATTGCAACAGATGAACCAGTGTGAACACTGTTACAATCACTGTAATCAAATTGCAACAGATGAACCAGTGTGAACACTGTTACAATCACTGTAATCAAATTGCAACAGATGAACCAGTGTGAACACTGTCACCATCACTGTAATCAAATTGCAACTGATGAACTAGTGTTAACACTGTTACCATCACTGTAATTAAATTGCAACTGATGAACCAGTGTGAACACTGCCCCCATCAATGTATTCAAATTGCAACTAATGAACCAGTGTGAACACTGTCACCATCACTGTAATCAAATTGCATCAGATGAACCAGTGTGAACACTGTTACAATCACTGTAATCAAATTGCAACAGATGAACCAGTGTGAACACTGTTACAATCACTATAATCAAATTGCAACAGATGAACCAGTGTGAACACTGTCACCATCACTGTAATCAAATTGCAACTGATGAACTAGTGTTAACACTGTTACCATCACTGTAATTAAATTGCAACTGATGAACCAGTGTGAACACTGCCACCATCACTGTAATCAATTGGCAACAGATGAACCAGTGTGGCCACTGTTACCATCACTGTAATCAAATTGCAACTGATCAACTAGTGTTAACACTGCCCCCATCAATGTAATCAAATTGCAACTAACGAACCAGTGTGAACACTGTCACCATCACTGTTATCAAATTGCATCAGATGAACCAGTGTGAACACTGTTACAATCACTGTAATCAAATTGCAACAGATGAACCAGTGTGAACACTGTCACCATCACTGTAATCAATTGCATCAGATGAACCAGTGTGAACACTGTCACCATCACTGTAAACCAAATTGCAACTGACGAACCAGTGTGAACACTGTTACCATCACTGTTATCAAATTGCAACTGATGAACCAGTGTGAACACTGTTACCATCACTGTAATCAAATTGCAACTGATGAACCATTGTGAACACTGTTACCATCACTGTAATCAAATTGCAACTGATGAACCATTGTGAACACTGTTACCATCACTGTAATCAAATTGCAACTGATGAACCATTGTGAACACTGTTACCATCACTGTAATCAAATTGGAACTGATGAACCATTGTGAACACTGCTACCATCAATGTAATCAAATTGCAACTAATGAACCAGTGTGAACACTGTTACAATCACTGTAATCAAATTGCAACAGATGAACCAGCGTGAACACTGTCACCATCACTGTAATCAAATTGCATCAGATGAACCAGTGTGAACACTGTCACCATCACTGTAAACCAAATTGCAACTGATGAACCAGTGTGAACACTGTTACCATCACTGTTATAAAATTGCAACTGATGAACCAGTGTGAACACTGTTACCATCACTGTAATCAAATTGCAACTGATGAACCATTGTGAACACTGTTACCATCACTGTAATCAAATTGCAACTGATGAACCATTGTGAACACTGTTACCATCACTGTAATCAAATTGCAACTGATCAACCAGTGTGAACACTGTTACCATCACTGTATTCAAATTGCAACTGATGAACCATTGTGAACACTGTTACCATGACTATAATCAAATTGCAACAGACGAACCAGTGTTAACACTGTTACCATCACTGTAATCAAATTGCAACTGATGAACCATTGTGAACACTGTTACCATCACTGTAATTAAATTGCAACTGATGAACCAGTGTGAACACTGCCACCATCACTGTAATCAATTGGCAACAGATGAACCAGTGTGGCCACTGTTACCATCACTGTAATCAAATTGCAACTGATCAACTAGTGTTAACACTGCCCCCATCAATGTAATCAAATTGCAACTAACGAACCAGTGTGAACACTGTCACCATCACTGTTATCAAATTGCATCAGATGAACCAGTGTGAACACTGTTACAATCACTGTAATCAAATTGCAACAGATGAACCAGTGTGAACACTGTCACCATCACTGTAATCAATTGCATCAGATGAACCAGTGTGAACACTGTCACCATCACTGTAAACCAAATTGCAACTGATGAACCAGTGTGAACACTGTTACCATCACTGTTATCAAATTGCAACTGATGAACCAGTGTGAACACTGTTACCATCACTGTAATCAAATTGCAACTGATGAACCATTGTGAACACTGTTACCATCACTGTAATCAAATTGCAACTGATGAACCATTGTGAACACTGTTACCATCACTGTAATCAAATTGCAACTGATGAACCATTGTGAACACTGTTACCATCACTGTAATCAAATTGGAACTGATGAACCATTGTGAACACTGCTACCATCAATGTAATCAAATTGCAACTAATGAACCAGTGTGAACACTGTTACAATCACTGTAATCAAATTGCAACAGATGAACCAGCGTGAACACTGTCACCATCACTGTAATCAAATTGCATCAGATGAACCAGTGTGAACACTGTCACCATCACTGTAAACCAAATTGCAACTGATGAACCAGTGTGAACACTGTTACCATCACTGTTATCAAATTGCAACTGATGAACCAGTGTGAACACTGTTACCATCACTGTAATCAAATTGCAACT
Organism: Lepidochitona cinerea; assembly: GCA_963971465.1. Lineage (NCBI taxonomy): Eukaryota > Metazoa > Mollusca > Polyplacophora > Chitonida > Tonicellidae > Lepidochitona > Lepidochitona cinerea. The sequence goes on along the minus strand of OZ020551.1, from coordinate 47,552,271 downwards.
GATGAACCATTGTGAACACTGTTACCATCACTGTAATCAAATTGCAACTGATGAACCATTGTGAACACTGTTACCATCACTGTAATCAAATTGCAACTGATCAACCAGTGTAAACACTGTTACCATCACTGTATTCAAATTGCAACTGATGAACCATTGTGAACACTGTTACCATGACTATAATCAAACTGCAACAGATGAACCATTGTGAACACTGTTACCATCCCTGTAATCAAATTGCAACAGATGAACCAGTGTGAATATTGTTACCATCACTATAATCAAATTGCAACTGATGAACCATTGTGAACACTGTTACCATCACTGTAATCAAATTGCAACTGATGAACCATTGTGAACACTGTTACCATCACTGTAATCAAATTGCAACTGATCAACCAGTGTGAACACTGTTACCATCACTGTATTCAAATTGCAACTGATGAACCATTGTGAACACTGTTACCATGACTATAATCAAATTGCAACAGACGAACCAGTGTTAACACTGTTACCATCACTGTAATCAAATTGCAACTGATGAACCATTGTGAACACTGTTACCATCACTGTAATTAAATTGCAACTGATGAACCAGTGTGAACACTGCCACCATCACTGTAATCAATTGGCAACAGATGAACCAGTGTGGCCACTGTTACCATCACTGTAATCAAATTGCAACTGATCAACTAGTGTTAACACTGCCCCCATCAATGTAATCAAATTGCAACTAACGAACCAGTGTGAACACTGTCACCATCACTGTTATCAAATTGCATCAGATGAACCAGTGTGAACACTGTTACAATCACTGTAATCAAATTGCAACAGATGAACCAGTGTGAACACTGTCACCATCACTGTAATCAATTGCATCAGATGAACCAGTGTGAACACTGTCACCATCACTGTAAACCAAATTGCAACTGATGAACCAGTGTGAACACTGTTACCATCACTGTTATCAAATTGCAACTGATGAACCAGTGTGAACACTGTTACCATCACTGTAATCAAATTGCAACTGATGAACCATTGTGAACACTGTTACCATCACTGTAATCAAATTGCAACTGATGAACCATTGTGAACACTGTTACCATCACTGTAATCAAATTGCAACTGATGAACCATTGTGAACACTGTTACCATCACTGTAATCAAATTGGAACTGATGAACCATTGTGAACACTGCTACCATCAATGTAATCAAATTGCAACTAATGAACCAGTGTGAACACTGTTACAATCACTGTAATCAAATTGCAACAGATGAACCAGCGTGAACACTGTCACCATCACTGTAATCAAATTGCATCAGATGAACCAGTGTGAACACTGTCACCATCACTGTAAACCAAATTGCAACTGATGAACCAGTGTGAACACTGTTACCATCACTGTTATCAAATTGCAACTGATGAACCAGTGTGAACACTGTTACCATCACTGTAATCAAATTGCAACTGATGAACCATTGTGAACACTGTTACCATCACTGTAATCAAATTGCAACTGATGAACCATTGTGAACACTGTTACCATCACTGTAATCAAATTGCAACTGATCAACCAGTGTAAACACTGTTACCATCACTGTATTCAAATTGCAACTGATGAACCATTGTGAACACTGTTACCATGACTATAATCAAATTGCAACAGATGAACCATTGTGAACACTGTTACCATCCCTGTAATCAAATTGCAACAGATGAACCAGTGTGAATATTGTTACCATCACTATAATCAAATTGCAACTGATGAACCATTGTGAACACTGTTACCATGACTATAATCAAATTGCAACAGATGAACCATTGTGAACACTGTTGCCATCACTGTAATCAAATTGCAACTGATCAACCAGTGTTAATTCAGGTCCCTGTACTGATCTTAGCCCCTGTAATCAAGTTCAACTGATGAATCAGTGTTGACATGGCTACCAGCCATCTTATCAATTTGAAGCAGATTATTACGATAACTGTGCTGCCATCACTGTAATCAAATTGCAACTGATGAACCAGTGTGAACACTGTTACCATCACTGTAATCAAATTGCAACAGATGAACCAGTGTGGCCACTGTTACCATCACTGTAATCAAATTGCAACTGATCAACCAGTGTGAACACTGTTACCATCACTGTAATCAAATTGCAACTGATCAACCAGTGTGGCCACTGTTAACATCACTGTATTCAAATTGCAACTGATGAACCAGTGTGAACACTGTTAACATCACTGTAATCAAATTGCAACTGATGAACCAGTGTGAACACTGTTACCATCCCTGTAATCAAATTGCAACTGATTAATGAACCAGTGTGAACACTGTTACCACCACTGTAATCAAATTGCAACTGATGAACCAGTGGGAACACTGCCACTGTCACTATAATCAAATTGCAACTGATGAACCAGTGTGAACACTGTTACCACCACTGTGTACAAATTGCAACTGATGAACCAATGTAAACACTGTTGCCATCACTGTATTCAAATTGCAACTGATGAACCAGTGGGAACACTGTTACCACCACTGTAATCAAATTGCAACTGATGAACCATTGTGAACACTGTTACCATCACTGTATTCAAATTGCAACTGATGAACCATTGTGAACACTGTTACCATGACTATAATCAAATTGCAACAGATGAACCAATGTCAACACTGTTACCATCACTGTAATCAAATTGCAACTGATCAACCAGTGTGAACACTGTTACCATCACTGCAATCAAATTGCAACTGATCAACCAGTGTGGCCACTGTTAACATCACTGTATTCAAATTGCAACTGATGAACCAGTGTGAACACTGTTAACATCACTGTAATCAAATTGCAACTGATGAACCAGTGTGAACACTGTTACCATCCCTGTAATCAAATTGCAACTGATTAATGAACAAGTGTGAACACTGTTACCACCACTATAATCAAATTGCAACTGATGAACCAGTGTTCTCGAAAACAAAGTTGATTTTTTGGTGTTTTACGCCGCGCTCAAGATTATTTCCCTTATTTGGCGACCTTGTCAGTTTTATTGTAGGAGGAAACCGGGTTCTATACCCGGAGGAAACCCACGACCTTCCTGTGGTAACTGGCAACCATCCCACATAGGTCGTTCGAGTGAAAACCCAGTCCCCAAAAAAATGTTTGGACCTAGTTTTGATTTAAACCCGCGACCCATTTGCGGAAGGCTGTTCAGAATGAGTGTCCAACACTCTACCCTACTGAGCCACGGAGGTCCCGTCGTTAATTTGACAGCCGAAGTTATTTAAAACAAAGATAATTTATGTGACATCTTCTCACTTAACCACTATGTATCAAAGTCTATTTAAGAACAAGACGAATATTGCATTTACAATGATGCGTAATCTATTTTTTCTTTATGTGTTCACGTTAGCAATTCGCTGAAAAGTGACTGGTGCGTTCTACATCCCAATAGGCATTCTTTGCCTGATGCTCAGAGTAAGTGAAATATTTGAAACAAATTTAACATTCCCAGAGACGGAAATAAACTGTAGACATCTACTCATTGTTTTATACATGCTTCAAAAATTGCCCTATTCGCCGAAGTTTGGGGGTTTCCTCCGGGCAATGAACCCGGTTTCCTCTCTCACTAAACCTAGCCATATTAATGAAATAATCTTGAGTGCGGCGTAAAACATCAATCAATCTGTAAACGTTGCAAACATCATCCGCGGATGCCGAGGATTAAATTCTTAACAAGCTCACCTAGTGAGCGTGAGCGTAAGTTTTAATCGTGGGTTCCGACGATGTGCAAACATAAGCAATTTGTCAATATGTGATTGTGAAGACCTGAAAGTAAATGTTTTTTGAAACCTTGTCTGGAGACTGGTATAGGTGAAGTTTCTCTTTAGATAACTGTGGACTGAGGGCCTCACTCTGCCAAATGAGCCACCTGGACCCCAAAATGAAACCGGACTCTAAAGTTAAACAATACCGCACGAGACAAGAAATGATTGAGTCCTATCACAAGGATAGAAATGTAATTTCAGGCACATAAAACATCAAAGTACAGCATCAAGTATATAATATGGGGGACTCGGTCGGCACAGGCCTTCCACCAGTGAATTGATCCTTCCAATGAAACGAGTGGGCTTTTGCTCAAAGAATGAGTGGAATTTTCACTAGGTAGCCCAATGCTGAAGAATTGCTAGACCTAGCCTCCGAAGGTCGGATGTTCCCTCCGGACAAAGAGCCCGATTTCCTCCCCCAATATACCTCGCAACGCCATAAACTACGAGAGCTGATCTAGAGTGCGGCGTAAAACATAAATCAATCAAATCAATTAATCACAGTAAAGCAAGACTGGCATATGCCGGATTAGCTTTAAACTCTGTCCTGAAAACACACTATTAACGATACCCTGATTAGCTTTAAAATCTGTCATGAAAATACACTATTAACGATGCCCCCTGTGTCGGTCTGAGGTTATCCATTTGCTGACTAAGCCTGTTCCTTGAGGCAGTGAAGAATTATAGTTGACAAAGGGATGTAACAAATGCAAAAAAGAACCCCAGATATAACATTGAATTCTGGGGGAGGGGGGGGGGGATATGGACCAAAAGGGTTTTGTCTTACTTTATCGCAAGACAATACTATTTTTTGTGAGTTTTGTTTTGGGATATTTCTTTTTTCACAAGATGAATATTGTATTTACAATTAACAGTAATGGATGTTTTTTAAAAACTTTTTACTGAAAGTTACTTGGTGAGTTCCACACCCAAAAGACATTCTTTACCCGATGTTCAGAATAAGTGAAATCTTTGAAACAAATTTGACATTGCCACAAGCGTTAATTAGTTTTTTTAATGGTTCATTTTTGGAGTCCCCATGGAGCGCACTGGAAGGTTTCTTTGAGGTTAAGGAGAGAGAAAGAGTTTGTTTCTGGAGCCCCAACATTGTTGGAAGTCTCTTATCTCTAGCTATACAAAGTAAACAAAGGCGAACTTCCGTGTAAATTCTTCCTCATTTAAACCTCATAAAGTTACAAGTTACAAGACTCTTACGTACAATAAAGTCAACATTCTCTTTTCCTCAAACTTCCTATTAAACATATATATAGATAATTATGAACACTAAAACACACGCACACAAGGAAAATATAGGTTATGTCTGGAACAAACTATTACAATTCTATCTTGCTTCTGTTGTTATTATATCTCTACAGCAGACACGAGCCTTTCATCGATGGTCACGGGTCCGAATCCTACTCAGTCCAAAGAATAAATGAAAAATTTCTGAGCCTTATGTACAAGGGTTACTGAAAGTCGGGGCTTCCTTCAGACAAAGAACTAGTCCGGGTTTCTGACTCCAAAATGCATATTTTTTGACGGCCGTCAGAAACCCGGACTACCAAAGAACCCACTTTGCTCTCCAACTAAATCGAAATTCTGGGGCGAAAACCAGTCCGTCTAATTAAGGCACTAAAGACTAGATGTGCAAAAAACGGTGGCAATTTTATATCAATTTGATTTAGAATAGATTGGTGTTTTATGTCGCTTGTTTATATATATATGGCGATCAATGGCAGATAGCACTGCACTTGATCTTGAAAATGTATGTCTTATACACACACAAATGCTGGCGCTTTTTTTTCATGCTTGAAATTTTATTTTTTCGTTTAAAGGAGAAGAAAAGGAAAAACCTAAGTAAATACAGTACAGGTGCGAAACATTTTCCTTTCTAACGGTACCAAAACCATATTTCTACGATTTTTCCCCACCCAACTGTGCTATAAGAAAGTTAACAATCGTTATCAGAGAACGTCTAAATTGACTCGGCAGCCATCTTCACAGCAGAGCTTAGCTGTGTGTCTCGATCGGCCAATCAGCATACGCCTTGCCACCAGTCACTCACTAGCGTAAGAGAAATTGGTCAACTCTGAAAGTCTCCCATTTAAACCTAGGTTAATTTTGATCATTTCGACGCGCTAATAAGAGAAGATAAACACTCTAACAGCTCTGAAATTTACACTGGCTAGTAAAGCAACCTTTTGGGAAGACGCGACAGGCTGCTATGTTGTCTACGCGACTTGTGGGGACCGTTGTAGAAATTTAAAAAAAGGTAGTCTTACCGCTGACATTGCAGGTTATAACCATACAAGATATGATTAGCTCGCAAGGGAAGTAATCTACTAATACTTTTTCCGGTCAATTTCAAACCGTCAATGGCGCGCTCCACTGACGATTGAGCACGAGCTTGTCGGGTAGATTCATTTTCATTGTATTTTCACACCGTAAACCACATGCAAGACTCACACACATGAATACGATGGTCTATGGGAGCCCGTTCAATACAATTGCATGTTGTTTTTTTGTTTTCTCCTCCTAATCAACACATTATCAGTTTTTTTATAAACAGGTGAAAATTAGAAGATTTTAGTTACACCAGGCTGGAAAATGTACTTTCAAGTTGTATGAGCAAAGAGAGTAGGTTGACAAGAGTGGTCACTTCGTCCGCGCCATGTTGAATTTGAACTGACACGATTCGATTAATAGGAACCTCCTTTCTACAGGGGGCGCCTGCAGTCGAATCATGTACAGTCGGAACACCAGGGGGCCAGAAGAACATGCCGGCGATGCTGATTGGACGAAGTGACCACTCTTGTCAATCTACTCTCTTTGGTATGAGGTTTCAAGATTTCATCGCTGATGTCATGTAGGCCTATATATAGGTCTATTCTGTTTCCGAAACATGCAAAGAAACCTCACTTTTGCAATTAGAAATTGTAAGGTTGGTCGTTACAAGCGATGTACAACAAAACGAAACTTTCAAAAATAAATAAAATCAAAACAGTTTCAAGTTTAAATTTTTAATAAATGGCCAATGAAAATCAATGAACCCTAAATTTTCTGTACAATTTGTACAAAATTAGATATGCATGACAGTACAATATAATTCCTTTAGGTTTGGTCATGGATACCAAGTAGGCCTATACATGTATGTTAAATTACACATCGATCGAGAATGGACGCAGTCAGTCAATTTTTTCTTAATTTTGACTGCACGTGTATATAGCTGATATTTTTTATTGCCTGGGTGACGGATCCAGCGTGAGACATTGGGGTCGGTATATTTTTGTAACTTTATTCAAATACAAATAAATTGGCCCAAGGTTTTTAAGCTTGACGGCTTTTTGATATTGAATAAAAAATTAACTGTTTACTTGATCTATATACATGTGTAGTCCTCCAAATAATTTAGGATCTGTGATACGAAAGGCTCTGGTATACGTGAGTTGAGCTTTAAAATGAACATGCATAGTAGAGTCTGCCCAGAACTCAACTGACGGGGCATCGTGGAATACACACAGTTAAAATCTCCACCATAGCTAGTTACCGCGGCTGTCCGACGATGTACGGGGACACTCACAGTGTGGTTTAACAGAAGCAAACATGGAATAGGGGAGACCGGTTGTAATATATATGTAGGTAACAAAGTATAATTAATTACATCTTTTTGAGAGAAAGCAATTTACTGCAAGGTCCGCTATTCGGTTTATTAGGTATGGAATGGCGTGGTATTCTTACATTGCTTGGAGAAAGCGAATTAACTGAGATAAACCTGGGATGAACCAGGATAAACTATCACCGGAAAAAAGTGAAATCGAAATGGAGCGATTCAGCTAGACAGGTTAACCGAAAGTAACACTGAGCCTGTATGAACTGAAACCGACACAAGCTGACGACAGCTTAAAGTAGCATGAGCTGCCAAAATGTTGATATTTTGACGTTAAAACAGAGAATGTTAAAATTATCGGCTATTTTTCTCAAGACGTATAATTTGGAAGCCTTTAAGTGCTTCTATAGTCTCGAAAATGTGCGATAAAGTATTGTTTTGACTAACTTTAGCTTAGAATGAATGGATGGTGTGAATTTTGGCAGCTCATGTCACTTAAACTGAAAGTAACACTGAGCCTGTATGAACTGAAACCGACACAGCTGACTACAGCTTAACGGAAATTAAATACTATATGATGTAACAAAAAAGTGCACTTTGTGTAAGTTTTACAAACGTCTAAACGTCCATGTATCTGTATAGTTCTTTGTCACTATCTATTTTCCGTGGGTTTAAGTGATCATAAATATATATTTTCTAGAAAGTAACCCATACATATTTTTGATTAGGACGAAGACATCTTGTTCAGTATAACAAAGCGAATTCAATATTTTTAAAAAATCACAGATTGATACAAAAAGTCGTGATTGTAAACAACTAACATATATACATATATTTAACGCCAAAACCAAGCTATCCAAAACCGTCCAATCACTGCTTCGTTCAAGGAGCATACGAAGGTGGTTTCTGAAAAAAAAAGAAGAATATTTTAGCTAGCTGAATGAATTTGAAATGCTGGGTTGTTTAATATGTACTAGCCGTCTTGCGTTTGTTTAAAGGGGCATAGGCCTCTTATTTACGGCCATTTTTGTACCTCCTCTATTTTAATTACAATAATACTCGATAAGGTATCTCTAAAATATATTGATTGTGTGGGGATTCAGCAGTAGGCCCTATATAATATAGAAGAGGTCGGGTTTACAAGAAATTTTCTTCTTTTTAGGTTAAATATATACTATCAGAAGTTTCAATCATCATCAGGGAAATTACTGAATTAGTAAATTAACCGACACTGATTGACCCGGAAAAAATTCCGGACCAGGGTGAGAATCGAACTCACGACTTAGGGTTATCGTCCCACCGCTCTACCAACTGAGCTACCCGGCCTTGCTGGGAACGGCTCGCTTGTTAGATTCTCTTATAATTCAGTAATCAGAAGTTTGTTCTGATGCTATTTACCTCTTGGTAAGCCGGAGCGGATGCTGGGTTACTCTGGTTGGCATATGGATTGTAGTTACTTTGAGCAGGACCTGTGTATGCTGGGGTGTTATTTCCAGTTGAGCTATAATTATATGTTGACGATCCATAAACAGCTACAGGCTGCGCTTGACGAACGATAATACCAGCATTCGCGAGTCGCCTGCGTCTACGACAGCAACCGACGACAACTCCTATGATGATGGCAATACCTGCTGCCCAAATAGACCAAAACCCTGCAACAAAGGAAAAGACGACCGTCGTATAAAGTTCACTGCATGGTCATGACATAGTCAGGTATCCCACATAACGAGTTAGGATTATCGTAAACTTCACGCGTTATCAGAAGTAACAGCAATATGTTAATGACCCTAAAATCCAAATGTGTAATGTCAGAAGTTTATCAAGGGTTGATGGACTTCTGGTAATGTTTATTAGGAGTCTCATTTGTCCAGTTTCCCTGTACATCAAATACTTGGCGATAAAGCATGAACCCGTCGTCATAGGACCGGTAACCAAATAACAATGTATGGAACGGAACGACCTTGCTTATACTTTATAGCCTTATCAAAGATTAAATCCCCTAATATATAAATTGTATTGTTTGCCCCAAAATGGTAATACATATACCGATAGGAATGCCTTTACCAAAAGCAATAGTCAATATTTTCCGACATGGCTTCATACTTACACCAATAAGAGTAGACATAATAACAACAGCTACCGGCACAGCAATAAACTCCAGTACCTGTCGGAATGATAAATAACATATATTCGGTAAATGCGAAATAACACAGAGAAAAGATCGATTCTTATTAATATGTATCTCTAGATGTTTTTACATTTACAATGGTCGGACATCCGACAGAGTTCACATTACCCCCACTCCCAACCCCCCGTCCCCACCACCACCACCACCAAATTGTATGGTAGGCCCCTATCATTACTGAGGGGATATTCAGGTATACGCAATGAACTATATACGTGGAATGGACACGTCTCGTTGGCTGGTTTGGATCGGACTTTGTAAAAAGCGCCGCCATAGCTCAGTGATAAGACCTATCTGGATTGATATTGCACCATCTCCTAGTAATGGCGGCGTTCGATACACGTCAAATACCAAGTTAGGTATATGAGCTGCAAGACATAAGCCTTCCATGGTTTAGAATGACACACAACCCGAGGCACTGGTAAGTAAATGAAGAAATCTGAATCTTATGTGAAATAATTGCCAGGGTCATGGAGCATGTCTGGAGTCTCCTCTTGACAAATAACCCGGTCTGTTCAACCTTGCAGCGTCAGAATGTAGCGCCAAACGTCAATCTATCAACTATTCTGACCAGAGAATATAGTAATATCAAAGAGAGTAGATTGACAAGAGTGGTCACTTCCGCTAGGGGCCAGAACATGCCGGCAATGCTGATTGGACGAAGTGACCACTTGTCAATCTACTCTCTTTGGTAATATGTGCTACTGTTATAAACATATGTCAATAATTTCACCAACCGTAACAGTCCCATATTCCACATCTTCTGTATCCTGCCTGTAATAAGAGAAACATTATTCCTTATTTCATAGATGCTCATCACATGGCCAAACAACGTATAGTTATCCCATATATATTCTATACATGTATTTCCCTATTCAAAACACGCTGAACTTTTGGACTAGTCAGATTGCTTGAAACTTAGAAAAATGACACATCCACATGCAAGTATATAGCAAATTTCACATTGCAACTGTTCGTCTTCATAACGGATTCACATTTTCTAACTCAGTGAATTTTATGACCCTATCCCACCATATCGCGTGACGTTTATATGCTCTTCGAAATCCGAATGATATCGGCCGGGGCGTTTTTAATGACGACCTAATTCAATAATATTAAATGAATATTATCTGTATAGATATAGCTCCCTGAGAATAGTTCTTGTAAATCTGTTCTCAACAAGGAACTCGGTAGCCATCTTGAGGGATTCTTGTCTAGGATAGTATAAAATAAAATGTAGGTACATATATCGATAACAGAGAAAAGGCCAAGTGTCCTTAATGTTTTAACAAATTTACGTTCCTATTATTTAGAACTGAATAACTCTGCCTTAGTTTAAAAGTCTACGGTCACAACATGTCCTACGTTTCGTTTTTACATTTTAGCGACGAGAGAGGGGTGGGGGTGATCTAATCCAATAACAATTAATGTATAGAGCTGCCTCTTTAGTTATGTTTGGATACGTATCGGTCGGTACCTGGTCGACGACCAAAAAATGTCAAAAATTATTAAAGGGGCATGAGCTGCCAAAATGTTAATATTTTGACGTTAAAACAGAATACTGAAATTATTGGCTATTTTTCTCAAGGGGTAGAATTCAGAAGCTTTTTAATGCTTCTAGTCTCGAAAATGTACGCTAAAGTACTGTTTTGAACTTACTTTGGCTTAGAATGAATGAATGGTCGTCCCGGTTATTTAAATTTTGTTTACTTTTGAACACGTTTTCGGTTCATACAGGCCACATACTGTATGGATTTTTCTCATTCCAACGCCAATCATTTAGTTTTTCGATAGCCTTCAAAGCCTCTTACTGTCGTGACGATCAGAAGTTATGAAAAAACTGCGAATTTTGGCAGCTCATGCCACTTTAAGTAACGTAATAAGAACTATTTTTAGTGTATCTTAGAATTAATTTGTCGATAACTTTTTTAGGGGATCTTCAAAAATCCCAATGTTTTAAAAGCCATTGCGTAGTAAATGTTTTATAAACCTATACATAATTCTATCCCACATCAATATGACATCAATATTTATGAACACTAATGCGTGTACATTACATGTAAGGCCTATGTAAATCTTACAATGCCTGTGTTGGCGAGGACGAAATGAACGAATATAGTCAATAGGTGTTTTATCTAGATCTAAACAGAAATACCCTTTGGTCAATGGAAAGTGATCTGCGGACTCAAGTTTCGAGTCTTAACTTAATAGTCAACAAATAGTTTATGTCTACATACTTGCCTTGTTGCCAGTCGACCTATCCCGTTCGCTGACAAAGTAAATCGGGAACATTTAAGGATATAACTATTCTCGCCATAAAAGTTTAATAGCTTAAACCTATTGTTTGTAGGTCAATTGTATATGAACAAATACATATATATGTTATCTATACCAGTATGATAAGACTAAACCGTACAAGAGTTTAGTTAGTGTATTTTGGGATTACACTTTCTTGAAAAATGGCAGAAATTCTTCGACCAATTTGGGGTGACGCCGGAAACGGGAATCGAACCCGGGCCCAGAGTATAGCACTTATCACCAGGACTAAATATCGGCTGTCTTATCCATTCAGCCAACTGTCCTCCATTCTTCTCCAAAAAATAACGAGAATACTGTTATACCGTACATACCTCGACAACAGACAGACATGATACTACAATGGCCAGATACAGAAACTGGTTCAGGGAACTTTTACCAGACATAATTGGTGATTTGGTTGAATCTTGCACCTTACTCGTATTGGACTTATCAAGTAAAACAATATCATATATGTCACATGACAAAAATGTACATCTATGTCACGAGGTGTTATAGCTAACACGTGATTTCTGACGAAATGAAATTGTTGTGAGCTTAAAGCTGTATTTTTCACGGCATAACATATATTGCTCGTATGTCTTAAGTAGTCGTACCAAGGCGTGACTTATAGGACAGCGTTGTAAAGGCTATCAGGAAACTCAACTTTCGAATGAAATTACCCGTAAATATTGTCTTGAAATCAGTATAGAATATTATAAAAGCGAAGGTTTTCATAGTGACAAGTATCAGAGGATTAAACCTCAATAGGATGTTCGCGAAATCTCCTTAAGACATGGCTCATAGAACTTTATAGTTCTATGTTTTAGTTCTATGCTGATAGACCTCGAAAGCCTTTGCAGGACACGCCGCAGGGATTTTCACATGCCAGCTTGGGTAACATTTTTAAAAGTTATAAGTAAATTATAACAATCCTGACATCCCACTATCTACATGAATATTTACTTGGAATTAAAAGAAATGCTTAGCAAGGAACGTTTAACGGGGAGTAAATTTCTTGAAAAAGTCCCATTCGATTCGATTCACCCTGAATTGGCCACTGTTTTAAAGTGGCATGAACTGCCAAAATTTACACTTTTTTCATAATTTCTGATCGTCACGACAGTATATAAGCCAAGCCAAAGTTAGTTCAAAACAATACTTTATCGTACATTTTCGAGACTAGAAGCACTAAAAAGCTTCTGAATTATACGTCTTGAGAAAAATAGTCAATAATTTCAATATTCTGTTTTAACGCCTAAATATGAACATTTTGGCAGCTCATGCCACTTTAAGCTCCACGGGTGTCTTCAATAGTTAATACCAGTGTCTGGATTGTTGGATGTGATTAACGCTAGCCACCGTTAGAAACGAGTAAAAAAGAGGGTAACTGTTGAATTTCATGATGTTATTTTGTCAAATGATTAAAAGTCACATGATCAATTAAGCTCCGAGGTGAATTCTCCAACCCCATTCCAATTGATTTTTTGGATAAGAATGGCGACAGAAGTTATATTTGGACTTTAAGGTGACTTCTAATATAGATTGGCTACTTAGATCGGGTCTTACTGGGAAATGATTACTTCCTGATCCGCAAATAAGTAAAACAGTATAGAGACACATGAGTGCGTTCCATAGCCTTGTGTTTTATGGCAAGCCGTTTCGGCCTATTTAACATATCTTGAATTCATTTCCACATATGTGCAATTCAATTCCCGATATGTACATAGGGCCTATCAGGAATTGAATTCCACATATGTGCAATTCATTTGCACATGAATCGCACATATGTGGAATTCAATTCCTGATATGTACATATCGGGAATTGAATTGCACATTTCAGATATGTAGAATTCATTTCCAGATATGTGGAAATATCTTGAATACACGTCTATTTAAGATATCTGCAATTCTTTTTGTGATATGTGTCCTACATTCGCCGGGTTGTTTTAGTAAATAAAATGCATGCTCCCCGAGTGTGTCACCACACGTGTCACTTCGCGCCAACTTTATTTGTCCTCTCTCAACATCGCGCTTCCCGTCGTTGTGGCACACCGCGCATGTGTATAATTACTTTCTCTACTTCCGCCCAGGGAGCGGTGATTGTAATTTCTACAACGCGGCGCAATTTCACATATGTGGAATTGAATTGCACATATGTTGAATGTAAGGGCCTTTCAAGATATGTTAAATAGAATTTCAGATATGTGGAAATGAATTCAACATATGTTAAATACACGACCCACATATCAAGAAGTCAGTGCTATTTCAGATATGTGGAATTGAATTGCACATATGTGCAAATGAATTGCACATATGTGGAATTCAATTCCTGATATGTACATATCGGGAATTGAATTGCACATATGTGGAAATGAATTCAAGATATGTCAAATAGGCCGAAACGGCTTGCCATAGTGTTTACGTTATAGCGTCTTTTGGAATATTTTCATAGCGGTTGGCCTAGCATTTTTAACCTGACCCACTGTTTTCTTTAAACGAATACATTGCCTAGGTCACCCATTAACAAGTGTAAACTGCTATATTTCGAAATCTGCAAGGATTGAGTTTCATTTATTGATTTCGACAAGTCATATTAACCGTTAACATTTAGGATTTAAGTCATCCGACAAGTTATGGACGAGTTGTTTGGTCTGGAGGTATTATAACAGCTGTCGACAGATTGAATACATTACTGCATGTTATCACAACTTGACCTTGATAGTGAGCTATTTGTTTATTAATAATGTGAATTGCCAAACATTCATTGTCTCCGAGTTACCTTGTCTCCGAGTTTCCTTGTCCCCCAGTTACTTTGTACCTGAGTTACATGTACTTTGTACTGGAGTTACTTTGTCCTCGAGTTACTTTGTCCTCGAGTTACTTTGTCCTCGAGTTACTTTGTCTCCGAGTTACATTGTCTCCGAGTTACTTTGTCACCGAGTTACATTGTCCCTGAGTTACTTTGTCCCCGAGTTACTTTGTACCGGAGTTACTTTGTCCCCGAGTTACTTTGTCCCCGACTTACTTTGTCCCCGAGTTACTTTGTCCCCGACTTACTTTGTACCGGAGTTACCTTGTCCCCTAGTTACTTTGTACCGGAGTTACTTTGTCCCCGAGTTACATTGTCCCCGAGTTACATTGTACCGGAGTTACCTTGTCCCCGAGTCACATTGTACCGGAGTTACCTTGTCCCCGTGTTACATTGTCCCCGAGTTACATTGTCCCCGAGTTATATTGTACCGGAGTTACCTTGTCCCCGTGTTACATTGTCCCCGAGTTACATTGTCCCCGAGTTACATTGTCCCCGAGTTACTTTGTACCGGAGTTACTTTGTCCCCGAGTTACATTTTCCCCGAGTTACCTTGTCCCCGAGTTACTTTGTCCCCGAGTTACATTGTCCCCGAGTAACATTGTCCCCGAGTTACTTTGTACCGGAGTTACCTTGCCCCCGACTTACCTTTTCCCCGAGTTACTTTGTACCGGAGTTACTTTGTCCCCGAGTTACTTTGTCCCCGAGTTACTTTGTACCGGTATTACTTTGTACCGGAGTTACTTTGTCCGGAGTTACTTTGTCCCCGAGTTACTTTGTCCCCGAGTTAACTTGTCCCCGAGTGAACTTGTCCCCGAGTTACATTGTCCCCGAGTTACATTGTCCCCGAGTTACGTTGTCCCCGAGTTACTTTGCCCCCTAGTTACTTTGTACCCAAGTTTTATTTGTCCCCGAGTTACCTTGTCCCCGAGTTACTTTGTCCCCGAGTTACTTTGTCCCGAGCTAGTTTGTCCCGAGCTAGTTTGTCCCAGACTTACTTTTTACCGAAGTCTTTTTACCGAAAAGAATACTTTATCGTACATTCTCGAGACTAGAAGCACTAAAAAACTTCTGAAATATACGTCTTGAGAAAAATAACCGATAATATCAACATTTTGGCAGCTCATGTCACTTTAATAAAGGCTTAGACCTCACAAAAAATTGGTTTCTAAATCAACTATTTTAATGCAGTTCCTCGTCCAGTTAACCTGACATCGCCGCCATGAATCAAACCAGCAATCAATAAATATCTCCAAATTACAGTTTGTACAAGTAACCATTTATACAAAGGACACAAAAACCATAAACAAATTTATAGAAGGGTATTTTATTTTCCGATCTATATGTACATCATTCAGTATTGTTGGCACATATGCATGCTCTCAAATTATAACTTGAAAATATAAACTTGCGACAATGGAAAACAATACAAACCACTGGACGCGCTAATAAGCTAAAACGGCCAACCAACAAACAATACAAAGGGAATTCAAGTTTTACAATTTCCGCATGAAAGTTGAAAATAAACCGCGGGTCACTTTGCGCGACCATCTCAGTATATATCACTTCTGATTGGCTAAAAATACCATGTGTCTCGTAAAATTAACGCTCGGCATAACTTAACCATCATATAGTTGAAATAAGCTGTGCGTTCACTAAACTATACCAATCATAACAACCAACGTGATTGGATGGTACTGAAACAGATATTTGTGACATGATCTGGATATCTGGACAACTGAGTTCGAATTGTAAATATCGATTGTCAGGGTACAGAGAGGACAAATTGCTCTGTACCTGCCCCCGCCACCCCCCATCCTCTTAGGATGGGATTGAAAAAAGACAAAAAAAAAAACGAAAAAAAACCCCTCAAGAGATCCCCATCAAACTGAACGACATGTGAGTATTAAAATTGTTACAATGGTTGTAAGCCATGAAGGTTGAGTCTTTATTCCACTCGCCTGTAAAACAAATAATACGAAAAACAAAGTCAGAATTGAAAAACAATAAAAATAACAAATACTAACAATTCCGTAATTTATTGGTTACCCATTTAGTTCTTTGCCTTATTGTACACCTTCAATTTGTAAATGCAATTGAAATATTATAGAATGTGAAAATGCCTAAGGATATATTGAAGCATATACTAGTACGTTAATGGCCTATATATGTAATAGGTCTCTGTGATATAGTTTAATTAATTAGTGTCTTTTAGAAAGTGGGTATAACAGTATTCTCGTTATTTTGGGATTACACTTTCTTGAAAATATAGTAGAAATTCCTCTACCGATTTTTGGGTGACGCCCGAAACGGGAATCGAACCCGGGTGCCAGAGTATGGCACCTATCGCCAGCACTAAATGCCGGCTGTCTTATCCATTCAGCCTACCTGCCTTCTCTGGCTGAATGGATAAGACAGCCGGCATTTAGTGCTGGCGATATAGGTGCCATACTCTGGGACCCGGGTTCCCGTTTCGGGCGTCACCCAAAATCGGTAGAGGAATTTCTACCATATTTTCAAGAAAGTGTAATCCCAAAATAACGAGAATACTCTGTGATATAATTTGCTTCAAAACAACTTCAGAAAACGTGGAATGACGTGAGATGAGAGGATCACTTACCCTGGTAAACATAAAACGTATGCGTTCCCTGCCGGAGCTATCCTAAAAAGTAAAAAAAAAAACAAAAAATAAATAAATGTTGGTAGCTTTAAACATAGGTATGCTTTGTTAAACAGTTTGCTTTTTACCACATTGGATTGAATTGAATTGAATTGATCAAGAGAGTATTTATCAAGAACAGTCCAGGGACAGGAATAAATATATTTTGTATCATGGTTGCGGCGTTTTCCTGTTGATGAGCAGTCCTCGACAAATCGGATACCCAGTGGACAGAGAGTGGGCGGGGCTTAAGCGTTGAATAACTTCCCGATTTTGGAGTTGTTGTATGGCTCTCTTGACTGGGTATCGGAGAGTAAACACTAGTTAATTGACAACGTCAATCACTAATACCATGATACAAGCACGTTATTGAATGACTCCCTCGAGTATGGAAGAAATTCTGAGAGGTGTGGCTAGCTCGTGCGATAGCACTCGAGTCCAACCTCTCAGATATCTTCCATACCCTCGGGAAGCCATTCAATAACTCTAACACAATTCACAGCATAAGATTACTCCCCTTATTCCTTTTCTGTCCAACTTACTTTGACATATTGATAATTTACCTGGTCTTTTTCTTGGAATTAAAAAGTGATTTCTATAATCACTAAGACAGTTTTTATTGGGATTTCGAACAGGTTAGGTAGCGAATATTTGGAGATTTGGATCACTACGTATTCGGGAAACCTCTGTTTGTTGGGGCCCCATATAGACTATTACGCTTCTGGTAGTTTAAATGCTGTACCTTTGGGTTTGGATCTTTTGGGATATTTTTTAGTTCAATGTCTGTGGTGGTGGCTTCTGTAGAAGTCTGCAAAGAAAAAATAAAAAAATAAACAAACGGACAAACTTTATGCATGGAATGTTGCGCTTATAGATATAATTCTAAATGGTAAAATAAAACGCAGAATAAAATTTCTCCAATTGAAATACATTAAAAATATTTAGGGCTTGTCTCTGTAAAACCCGCTCTGTTTGATTGATTGATTGATTGAGGCTTAACGTCGCACTCAACATCTAAGTTATATGGCGACAAAAGTATCAAAAGACCAAAATATCTTACTCACCCCCATCCCACCTAAATTTTAACACTAAAACCTCCACAGACCATATAAACATCAGGAAGGCTAATGTATTTGGCATACCATGCTAGGTAGGCGAAAATGGCTTTGGCAAAAGCAACACCGCCCCCAGCCCGAGGGTAACCCGCTCTGTATTTAGTATTAATCCTAAGTTCCTAACTGGTATAAAAAAATAGACTGGTAATGTTTGTTGTGACCATGATTTACTGACTGTGGGAGGTTGTGGTGGGCAGATTCCGGCAGGATCAACAACGTCAATGAACTTTGCCGTCGGTCCATCAAATTGAGGTCCGGTCAACCAACCGTCTTCTGTATAGTTCCCTGTAGCCTCTGTGTATACCTGTTGCCCAAGAAGATAAAATACCATTGTATTTATTTAAATAGCCCAATTACAAATAGCCACAAGGTTGTCCCTTGTAACTTAAAAGGCCGTTCTCATTGTGCGATTTGTTGTACCGACTTGGATGATGCGATTGAAATGGGTGCTTTTGATTGGTCGATATGATTTAGCAAACAATTAAAAGCATCCATTTTAATCGCATTCTAAAAGACGGTACGACAAATGGCACAGTGAGATTGATGTAAGGTTGATTTCTGAATTTTAAGATGTATCTTAGTTCAGTCGGATGAATTGTCGATCAATTATATGTATGAACACGAAAACACACAGGCACAGGGGAAATCTTCTTGTCTTAAATAACCATGGAGACAAGTTTCTAATTGTGTTACAATTATAGCATGGATAGCGACTGCTGTGATGGTCCTATAGCAGGGTGGGATTTAGAAACCTGGCCTTCTTCAATGAAACCTGTACCCATCTATACTTGATTAATGTCAAAGAATTACTATATATATAAAATTCCCTCTCTGCCTGTTTTCCTTTAGGGCAATTCAATTAATCCCAAAAGCACTGGCAAAAGGTTTGAACGTATTAACAGAACTTTTAATGTCCATATCTTACCTCTGCACTACGTTTTAACAGCAAGACAACTTCTTCAAAATCTTCAGCAATCGTTTCGTTGGATTTGTAGCTTATGAATATAAGTAACTCATCATTCTGCAAAATTAAAATACATATTTAGTGAAACGACGATATTCTAAAAGTAGTTCAGTTGAAGCAAAATCCTCCCGTGTGATTTTGAACGAACCAAAGCATAGCGTTCTGTGTTTACCATCGTTGAAAAACATGTCGTAGCTATATGGCGGGAATGTTTGTTAGAGTGAGTGATTTGGGTTTTACGTCCTGCGTAACAGTATTTCAGTCATATGAAGACGTTGTCTGATTTCCACTGCTCTTTTATTTGGTGCTGCCTCACGGAGACGACATGCCGAAGACACCCAACAAGCCCCCTCATCCTGGTACATTATACTAACACTGGGCCAACCAGTCGCTGTCCCAACTCCTATTGCTGAGCGCCAGGCGAAGCAGCAGCAGCTCCCACTGTTAAAGTCTTTGATCTGACTCGACCCAGGCTTGAACCTGGATCTCCCAGCCCTGAAGCGGACGTTCTACCAACTGAGTTATCAGGGCTGGTGAATGTCTGTTAGAGATTTGGTTTATGGGTGAAAAAGATCTTCCCTATAACAAGATGTACTAAAACATTGAACGAGCAATTTAAAAACCTACGAGAAGAGGTCTGAAGAAAATAATTAATGAAAAAAAAGAGATGAACAATCAATATTTCGGCTATTCATACATAATATTGAAATTGACGAAGCTACAATTCTTAAGTTAGTAATAATTCTTGAAGAAGACAAAATCATACTAACCAGTAAGCGCTTGTTGGGAGTAGAAAACAGTTGTAAGGTACCCTCATAGACGCCGTAAGTATCAGTGCCTCGAAGTGGCTGAAACGTAACCATTCGTTTGTTTGACCTCCAGGCCCAGAACACCTTGTCCAAGATTCTATACAAGGTAAAAAGAGACACGGAAAAATTAGTTTTGTTTTGTGTTGCAAATTTATTATTCAGGTTTTAAGGACGAGTCAATATATACCAAGGAAAGTCTGCAAATAACTATACGTTTGTAAAATCAAGCTCAAATTATGAGCTTAATTTCTAATCGTCCTTGATGATAGGCATACAGACATTGACCAAAGGCATTTTCATGTGGGATACGCTTTCGCACACAGAGACACAAGTCCAAGGAGAACATGCGTTAGAACTAGGGTATACTTCTATGCTTTCAGTCGTAACAAGAACTATTCCACCTATTGCTTTGCGATCGCTGGGGCTCGTTTCACAAAGCAGTCGCACCGCAAACGAAACGTAGTTGCCAATGGATACCATATTGAAGAGATACGACGTCATGGCAACTGCTATTGATCGCACTGTGCGACGGCATCGTGAAATGACCCCCTGGTTTGTACCTGTTTTCAATACTTCTTCTACCGTGGATCCATGGAGTTATAGTCTTTCGTGGCCACCCATTTGTTGTGGGAATAGAGCAAGTTTTCAACGTCGATTTTGCAAGAACCGTTTAGGGTTCACATGACATTTACAAAAGTCTATATGTCACAATTACTGCCAATAATGTCACAATGGAACATGATTGGTGCTTTTCTTCTACCAATTGTGTCTCGAATGCCATTGTAAATATTAGAATTTCCACTGACTAGCTTGACATAATAAAGTAGAGTGAGCAATCCGAAGAAAGACATGTAAGACATGTTAACTCAATATTTCGGTTTATTCTCAAACCATCATCAGGAAAGACGTGTAAGACATATTAACTCAATATTTCGGTTAATTCTCAAACCATCACCAGGAAAGAAATGTAAGACATATTAACTCAATATTTCGGTTTATTCTCAAACCATTATCAGGAAAGAAATGTAAGACATATTAACTCAATATTTCGGTTTATTCTCAAACCATCATCAGGAATTGATGGTTGCCATTGCAACCGGAATGGCTTCTGTTGCTCACAAATTGATATAGTGAGGATTGTGATCCGATCTGTGAGTTACCAAATTGGGGTTAAAGGCATGAATATGTATACTACAGAAATAAAGCCACGTACGTCCGTCTTAATTAACTCATTGGAATTCTACAATCCAAAATAAATAAACTTACATGCTTATAGGGACCCAGAGTTCCACCCGGTATGTCAGCCGTCCTCGGGTTGAACCAACTGGTTTATATGATAATGAACCCAAAGCAAATCGGAATAAGTTCGGATTTTCTCTGAAGTCCACCTAAAAACAAAATGGGATAATACGACTTTCGTTTTTATACATTCAACCAAACAAAAGTTTTTTATTCCTAATTTCCATTTAGTGAAAGTTTATAACTCAGACTTTAAATCCCCGATGGTTCTTTAAAGTGGTATGAGTTGCCAAAATGTTGATATTTTGACGTTAAAACAGATTGTTGAAATTATTGACTATTTTTCTCAAGACGTATAATTCAGAAACTTTTTAGAGCATCTAGTCTCGAGAATGAACGATAAAGTATTATTTTGAACTAACTTTGGCCTATAATGAATGAATGGTTGTCCCGGTTATTTAAATTTTGTTTACTTTTCGAACACGTTTTCGGTATAGATTTTCCTCATTCCAACGCTAATCATTTAGTTTTTCGATGGCCTTCAAAGCCTCTTACTGTCGTGCCGATCAGAAATTATGAAAAAAAAGTGTGAATTTTGGCAGCTCATGCCACTTTAATCTTTGTTCTAATCGTACAATTTTCAATACACAAATTTAGTTAACAAAATACATAGAAGCTTTGGTTATTTATTGTGCCAATTCATCCATACACCTACCGTAAATTCTCTTGTGTTATTCGTTACTTGTACTGGCCAGTGGCTCTGCCTTTCCAAAAACTGAGATTCACAAACTTGTAAAGTATTGGAACCTCTAAAATACAAATAACACAGAAAATCTGTCAATGTCATTTAGAAGTTGAAAGGTTACAATAAGGTGAAGAATTATTCATGCATAACATCTTCTTGGTTTATTGGGTGACGACGAAGTTGTAATCCATAAGCAGTTCTTCATCCTATGAATACGGTCAACAAACAAATATATCTTCATGCCTACAGTTGTAAACATGCCGCCCCAATATTCCGTTTACGGACCCCATATATTTCCGTATCCCCCCTTGAACAAACCCTGTAACGATCGAATTTATCCCACCGAAGGCCTAAATTGTACGGAATTCAAGCCTTCTTTCTGAAAATGGGCTTTCATAAAAGGCAGAAAGTGAACTCCGAAAGCTATTTTCTAAGATGTATGGCACGAGCAGACACGACTGCCAAGTGTCTAGACATGACGTCACAAGCCATATATGGTAGTCGCCCTGTATGGATCAACACGGCGACGTGATATGGAAATATTCAGGGTCTCCACGTGACTGGCTTCAACCAATCGGATCAGGTTATTCTGAGTAGTAGATAATTGTAATTACTTACGAAACTCTGATATTGGCACAGCTGTAATAAAGAGGTCCACATTCTGACGATCTACTGTCCAGGTCTACCAAACAGTCAGAGCCTAACAGAGAAAGTATAAACATCAATCTTAACGTTAATACACTTAACATAGCATCTTGTCGCTTGACTATAAATATATATATGGTTTAAAGAAAAGGCAGCATTATTTCAAACAGCATTATTTCAAGTGTTTCTTTGTCAACGTCAATCGCTATAATCCGTAAAGTGACATGAGCTATATAAATGTAGGTACATTTTTATTAAAGGCCCACTTGTCGCCGTAGCCTGTTTGACATTTGTTAAGAAAACCAATTTGCACGAGCTTACTACAGCTAAAACCACTAAAATTAAACATAGCACACATAGAGCATGTCCAATTAGGTTTAGAATGTATAAATGACGGGGAAAAACAAACGAAGAATCGAAGCTCGATTACAACAACAACACCGATCGATCAGTGTTGGTTAACTTAAATGTTGGATTACCCTCATTCAAGCTTTTTTGTCTGTGGTTTGCACTCGGCAGGCTTTTATAGTCCCTCTTACTCGATCGTTAGTATGTATTTCTTCGATAAAGTTCGTAAAATTATACTGTGTCGTTCGATCGCCCACACGACTCAAACCCTTACGGCACTTTTGCACACGATCAGGTTCGAAGTTTGTTGACATTACGGGTATCTCAAAAATCTGTTTTTCAATTTCAAATTAAAAATACTAAATGATGTCAAAACTTTCAATTTCTGGTAAAAATAGAAAGTTTTCTGGTAAAAATAGAAAGTTCCTAACTTTTTCTGAAAAATACAGAAAACCGTCCACTGTTTTTAATGTAAACAGTCTTCTGGATTTTCGCGGCAAGTGTGCCTTTAAACAACACAATTGAACAACACGTCATTTTTTTTTATCAAAAAGTACGTATTAGGGGCTTTTTGCTGAAACCAATCTTATAGGGTAGTTTTATGAGCAACAAAAACTTAAAATGTATAATTGAATTTTGCCCATTATTGACACACACCTTTGCTGACTTTAGCAATATGTTTTATTTCAATCTTTTAGTTCTCTACAGACGCCATGCAGATATATCCAGACTATCGGAATGTATCGAAATTCCGAATTTCGACAGCTCATGCCACTTTAAGGTGTAAGTTTCAATTTCTAAGTATCCCAAAAAGATAACTGTGGTTTTTAAATTCAATCAGAATGCCGAGTCTAAGAATCAGGAAGTCAGTATTTTGGCATACACAACTGAACTATATATGGAATCATTACGGAACGGTATTAGGGTCAGCTTACTGTGCAAAAATAAAGACAAGTGTAAAAAAAAAGTCTATAATTCGGAGTTACTATCTCGAATTAGGACTTAGTAACTCCGAATTAGAGTGTTAGTTCGGAGTTGTTATCTCCAAATTAGGAGTTACTAACTCCGTATTAAGCCCTCTAATTAAGAGCTACTAATTTCAAATATAGAGATGTCAATTAGTATATACCGCACTCTTTGCCCGGAGGAAACCTTGATCTTCTGTGGGTACCTTGCAACTTTTCCACAAGGCGATGGAGTGAACACCCGGACATTTTAATATTTGTCTTTTGACTGAAGGATTCGAGCACGCAACCCCTCGGCCATTGACCCCCGAGACTATCGAGTAAGTTAGAAATCTACTGACTGTAGGATTCGAACATGCAGCCCCTCGGTCATTGATCCCCGAGACTCGCGATTAAGTTAGAAATCTTACCGTTGGTATTTATGGTTGTCATTTGAAGATAACAATTATCACATAGAACGTTAGGGATCTCCACTGTTAGATAATACTCCATGGTACAATTACCATCTTCTGTAAACTGAAAGTACATGCGGGGTTAAAGGAGACCACCTTACTAGCGCAACGCAATAGTGTACTTTGATAAATACTGATGAAGTGAAAAGAAAAAGAGAATTCTAATAGAAAAAGAGACCCGTTTAAATCAATAGTATACTTTGATACAGGCTGATAAAGTGAAAAGAAATAAGCGAGTTCGTCGTCAAAAAACGACATTGTTTGATGCCTAAATGTTTGAGAAATCCAATCCGCCAGTTTATTTACATAATTTAGCTTTATTAACCCCATATTATACTTATTTCGATAAATCACTTTTATTTATAGAGATGTGAGGGGGCATAGAAAAACACTCCAGGTAGCAGTAAGTGTTAAGGTGCAAAGAATAATCGTTGTATACATACATTGCCGATACATTCAGAACTGGGTATCCTATCTTGAAGAATACAATAATCAGTTTCCACATCCCAACTTCTTAAAGAAACGCGGTACAGAGAACCTAGAGAAAGAGAATAAAATACATGTCACGGTTATGTGAAATTGTTTCTTTATCAACAAGTTGAATTTATTGTTTTGCAAGATAAAATGGATTTTTTGTTAAACTAGTATCGGGCATGGTGTACTATATATAGGCTGATATAAGCATCGGGAATTTTCTATTCCTTCAATGCATGGAAAACTTCCCTTGCTTATAGTTCTGACATGGCTTTACTGAGCCCTGTTCAAATTTAAATGGATTTGCTGGCTATAGATTGATTGATTGATGTTTTACGCCGCACTCAAGATTATTTCACTTTTATATGGCCGCGTTGTCAAGTTAAGTTGGGGGAGGTAACCAGCCTAATTCCCGGATGAAATCCCCGACCTTCGGCGAGTACCTGGCAACTCTTCCACATACTGCGACCGAAATCCACTCAGAAATTGTCCAAATTAGTCGGAGTGTGATCCGA
Source organism: Lepidochitona cinerea (assembly GCA_963971465.1). Classification (NCBI taxonomy): domain Eukaryota; kingdom Metazoa; phylum Mollusca; class Polyplacophora; order Chitonida; family Tonicellidae; genus Lepidochitona; species Lepidochitona cinerea. The sequence goes on along the minus strand of OZ020551.1, from coordinate 47,526,611 downwards.
ACACAGCGATGGAATGTCTGTGTGGGACTGAGGGGCGATCACTCTAACGGTCTAACCCACTGGACCACCGAGGCCCCTCTTGATGCCTAGAGAAATGGGATTTACAAGTTGGAAAACTACAATTGATCACAATGAAAATTACTCTGAATACGGGATCTTGTTCTCTGTCAGTAGTTTTGTTAACCAATAAGCACAAAACGGACATAAATCGCTGTTCAAATTACAATAAAAAAAATATGATTTTAGGGCGATGTGGAATAATTAATGGAGCATTACTACAACCAAATTTGTTACCTTACTTTAATTATGAAACATATTGCATAACGAAATATACATACCAATCAGTTTATTATTATCGATCCATTTAATAGAGAATGGACCCGGTTGAACCTCGATAAACTCTGTATCTCCACTCTGACCATTTCCACATGGTGCCTACAAAGCCGGAAACTGTTTATAAATATTTATGAACACTAAAACACAAGGGCACAGAGAAAATCTTCTTTTCTAAAATAACCATCGAGACAAGTTTCTAATTGTGTTATAAAAAAAGGGGGGGGGGGGGGGAGAGATATATCATTTAGACCTTTAGACCACATCATAAGTTGTTGTAATAAACTAAACCCATGATATTTCATAAGGCTGACGACTGACTGGAGCTTGGTCTTAGCTGGGACTAATATATTAGTCAGATCGGGGTTGGAGTTGCCAGTTTAATTGATTGATTGTTTGGTGTTTTACGCCGCGCTCAAGATTATTTCACTTATATGGCGGCGTTGCCAGTTTTATTGTGGGAGGAAACCGGGCTCTATGCCCGGAGGAAACCCACGACCTTCCGTTGGTAACTGGCAACCATCCCACATAGGTCGTTCGAGTGAAAACCCAGTCAGAACATTTTCCAATTTTTTTGGACTGAGTGGGATTCCAACCCGCGAGTTGCCAGTTTGATTGGTTGATTATTTTCTTGAATCTCGTTTTGGGGAAGGAATCTTGAGCCGTATGGATCCAGAGAAAACCAGTTACCTTCAATCGGTAGCCAATATCTATCTGACAAAACACCCACGAGTCTATAAGAGTTAATGCTGGGTTATATGAGGTCCAGGTTACAGAACTAATTAGGGACTTGTCAAAAACCGTTCGGCCAGCCAGCTTGTTGAAAAAATTAGCGAGAAGTCACTTACATAAATTATTTATAAATAGGCCTACACAGATTGCAGTAATTTGTTTCTGTACAAATCATGCACACGTCCTGTATAGTTTTTGCTGGGAAATGAACATTAGGGTAGGAGTGTGTACATATTTAATTAAAACGCCTGTACGACATGGTCTGTTAGGTATTGAGCCAGAGGGCAGGTTTGTATTTTGTCTGAAAACTAAACCTGCGCCATTTTCAGTTTGCCGTCATAAGTGAGAGCCTGGCTGCACGTGTGTGATACAAGTTATAAAGTATCGAAGATACCGAAATACTAGAACATGTACATGGTCTGTAACTTGTTGTTCCACTGAATAGCTTCGCATAGCTTCACATTTTCCTGAATATGACAAATATATCTTTGTCGAAATATTGAAATTGTCAATATGCGTTTGTTAAATTTATTTGGAGTTACCTTGCTGCTGGAGGAATTTTAGGTAGACCAATCAAAGACAAGCTTTCTTTTTACGATGTTTAAGCTCCATTATTGTTTCATTCTACCTGGGGTTTCGGAGCCTTGTGGCTCAACGTGGACAGTTTATGCTATAAGCCGCAATTCAGTCAAAAGCTTGGCCCTCGTTAATAGACGCTGGCGATAATGATCGGTACATGATGCTGATAATCGGCCGTACGCTCCCTCCGCTATATGAGGAATTGAGGAAGGAGGGGTCAAGACGGTCCACGAGGCAAGATGGTACAGTGCCATTATAATCATCCTCACCACCTTTTCTTACATTAAACATTATTATTGTCGGTATATTCTAAATAAAAGTTTAGAAAATGAAGGAGGCATAGGGTAGTATTCACAATGGCCATGGTTTTGCTGCCTTTACTCATGTTCGAGTTTTTGGCTTTTCATTCCAGTATGACATACATGTACACGGGACAATATGAAACAATATGTATCAACGTACCAAAATTTAAGTTAATTTCAAATAAAACATGTAAAAACTGAGTTTAATTAGTGTCTTTTAGAAAGCGAACATAACAGTATTCTCGTTATTTTGGGATTACACTTTCTTAAAAATATAGTAGAAATCCTTGTACAGATTTTTGGGTGAAGCCCGAAAAGAAAGTGTAATCCCAAGATAACGAGAATAATGTAAAAACTGGTTAAAGAGCCTAAAGTATTCAACCCTGTTGGACATATATACTCTACATATTGCAGTTAATGAAGCCAAACATTCGATGGGTCGTGTACATAATTGCTGAAACCCCTTGAGTGGGGGGTTCGTGGGACAAAGGTGAATGTAGCAAAACCTGCAACACTAATTAGGCCCCGAACGAGTCCAAGTACATGTATAACTACATCACTTCCCATCGCACAGCGTCAACCATCCCGCAGTAAACAGTTGTATGTTATGCGATTTTATTTTAATACGTTGTATATCATTAACTGTAGGAAAAATCCCCAAATTGTCTCATCTTACCAAAGAGAGTAGATTGACAAGAGTGGTCACTTCGTCCGCGCCATGTTGAATTTGAAAATTTTCAATTTAATTCAATTTTATTGTACTTGGCACTTGAACAAAGCAGAATACAAACAACAAAAAGTGTAACAATCATAACTTGGAAATATTTACAATGGTAACTAAAGTACCCGCTGACACGGACGCGATTCGATTATTAGGAACCTCCTTTCTGTAGGGGGCGCTTTGCAGTCGAATCGTGTACAGTCGGAACACCCTTCCGCCAGGGGGCCGAAAAACATGCCGGCAATGCTGATTGGACGAAGTGACCACTCTTGTCAATCTACTCTCTCTGATCTTACCCCCACCTTCCCTCAGATAACGAAAATAACAAAAATATATCAATACCTTTCGTTTTGTGATATTTAGTGGCTTCTGAATTATAATGATTTCGAAATGTTTACAAGCAAATTGAATGAGGCAGGATGTATACCAAGTTTAGAAATCAGACGAGCGTCCACGACCAAACCTGGGATATGGGATTTTATATCCAACGCCAAACACAGTCGTGTATATCCACGCGAGATCTCCTGTTCTCACGAATGTGTCAACTATAGATAAGCAACACGACCTCCTCGCTAGAGTAATTTTATTTAGAAAATCGACTTGCGGCCTTTTCTCATAAGTACATGTTCCATTTTTTTGTTAAATCGCAAACGTGTACGATTAAAAGGTAATTTAGATTCTATATGCAAAAACAAATTTATTCAAGCAACTAAGAAACAATAAAGGTATAATCTAAAATAAAATATCCCCTTGCCCAATTTTGTGTTCCATCCCACCGTCATCCTCAAGAACATTATAGCTGATTCACAATACAGGATATATGTTCTCTTTATCAAGAATACCCAAACAGGTGATAGGGCCTATAATGCAATACCTGGGGGATGGACAGATCACGGGAGATTGAGGTCAGAACTGTACTGAACGTTTTATTTCTCTCAGGTCACGCACTGTGACATATGAGGTCACAGGTATTAATACAGGTTACGGTATTATTTGAGTTAATTAGAGGACTATGCATGTTGCTAAATCCTCAATAACAAAAAGGTTCTGAATGAGATTTAAACTTTCATCACACCTCAGTCCAGGGAGATGATTGACCAGCAGTTAATCATTGAATGTTTTACAAGCTCTCTCTTGAATTAAGAGTGAGTGAGTGATTGGGGTTTTACGCTTGAATTAAGATGAGAATTTGCACTCTTCTACTTTTTTCCAACACTTGAATTAACTCAGACATTACCGTACATGATGGCGGTATATATTGTATAATAATCAGAGAGAGACAAGTGATATGTACCGGTACATTGATCATCCGAGATTTTTTCAGATTCGGTATCGGGATTTGCTGACTTTAATATAACTATTCTTTTATTGATCTTGTGGACTATATAAAAGGTGTATATTACCAAGGACCAAACGGTCTTAAAATACTTCAATTTCTTTGCAACTGAGAACAACAACATTGCGGCCTTCCCGTGGAGAACACGACAAGCAACTGTTTTTGAGGCTGTTGACTTGCAAGAAATTACTGAATTAGTAAATTAACCGACACTGAATGACCCGGAAAAAATTCCGGGCCAGGGTTAATCAGTGTCCGTTAATTTACTAATTCAGTAATTTCCATGATGATGATTGCAGCTTGCAAGAAATTGTAAGCTACATTTTCCACACGTTCAATAAGAGGTAGAAATAAGATAAATTCATTGATTAGAAATCACTCTCAATATCAGCAAAAAGGGAGAGAAATAAAAACGCATGTCACACTTCTTTGGTTATAACATCAAGGGCATTTTTCATAATATGGCAGATCCATTATATAGAATTAGTCCTTGCTTTTGCATACCTTTCTGTTAGCGAAATTCCTTAAAAACAAAGAGAACAACGCTCCTTTGATTGTAAAAGATTTCGAGATTAGATTTTAATCAAATGTATAACATGATAAAATATGAAGATTTGAAAATGTTCAGCTTATACATTGGTTACATAGAAAGGGCCTTGAAGGTTCATCTGTACCTATTATTAACATTGTATAATTTATGTGACCGAAACGATTTATCCTTGAAGGATGTTGTACTTATACATATCTAAATCATCTAGAACTCCGTGATGACAAAAATGTATTATAGTAAAGAATGTAAGCCCATTATCAGTATTGTGTATTGTAAATGTTTTTGTGATTATGTACACAATGTATTTACACTTACGTTGGAAAGATGAGTTGTTCAAATAACAAATAATTGCATGACTGTACCAAGTTGAGATATAAGGTCGTTTGAGATATTAATCTGTGAAATATTGATATTGATAATAACTCGGTCCACATCCGTCAGTTATATATAGAATGCAATTCGTATAGCGCTGGCATTGAAGAGTGCAAATGTTATTTAAAAACAATAGAATTTGCAGGTAAGGGTTGCCTTTTTTAAACGTCAGAAAATAGGATAGGCCAATTTATTAGTCTGATGTGATAACACAATATATAGCATGAACTATTTTGTCTTGAAAAATAATTTACTAGAGGCTAACGGTGATCAGTATTGCGCGAGAATCCACGGGGTCTGGTAAACCGGAAGTACATGGAATGTTTTTCAGGATAATCAGTAAATGGCCACTGGCTAATATTGCAATGAATACAGCTGATCTGAATAAAATTCTGACACCATTTTAAGACGGAAATATTCAAGACGAAAATATATGTAATTGTTGCCTAAATATCTTTTCCAGAAAATTCTACTGACTAAGGCCAAACTCCTGCCTGTCGTCAGCCTAATGAAATATCATGGGTTGTGGTTTATTATAACAACTTATGATTGGGTATAAAAGCCTTAATGATATGCCCCTTTTTAACACTATAAGAAACTTGTCTCCATGGTTATTTAAGACAAGAAAATGTTCCTTGTTCAAAAATATATATGTAATTGTATGAAAACAGGCATTTTAAAAGAATGACTATAATGTCCGAAACTAAAAAGGAATATTATTTTTTAAATACGAAAAATGAATGCAATTAGAAAAAATAATTATTCTATACATTGTCAAAACTATTAAGAGGCGAAAAGATATTTAAGTTTTTTTTTATTTTGTTCAACTAAAACCATTAGAGGCTGAAAATAAACATCTATGTATTTGAGGTGGGACGAGATGTTATAATATATAACGTCCTTATGACAGCAGAGGTACATATATATATATATATTTATGAACCGGACACAGGGAAAATCTTCTCGTCTAAAATAACCACGGAGACAAGTTTCTAACTGTGTTAAAAAGAGGTATATCATTTAGACCTTTATACCCCATCATAAATTGTTGTAATAAAGTAAACCTGAGATATTTCATTAGGTTGACGACTGACCGGAGCTATGTATGATGTCTATGAAAGTACCTTAATGATGACTCTTAATGAGTGAATTTATGAACACTAAAACACACGGGCACAGGTAAAATCTTCTTGTCTAAAATAACCATGAAGACAAGTTTCTAATTGTGTTAAAAAGGGGTATATCATTTAGACCTTTAGGTACTTAATTAGTATATATAAGAGGTATCATTAAAACTTACCGTGGTTATATTATCCACTTCGCCCAAGGGTTTTGGGCACAAGAAAATCCCATGTCCATCCACTTTTTGGCAACAAAACACAATAAAAATCCCCAAAATCGGTTGAAATAAACGCAACATGTTACAGTAAAGCACAGAGAAGAAATGGAGAGGTAGGCATATAGACTCCCTGAATAGGTTTTAAAAGTTTTTACCCTGGGGTATAAAGATAAACTAACAGCAGTAGACTAGATATACGCCCAGTTATATTTAAATTTGACATTCCTATTTTTTTTTACTGAACCTAGGCCATCATCACCGTGTCCTCTACGCAGCCGCCTTTGGGATAATGTACAGTCAATCGGAGCAAACATAAGATAAAAAATGAAATATAGATTTAGAAGCATCAATCAAGCTACGTAGCAGCCCTACCCTACACCTTACCACAACGGTATTCAACCGTGACCAAATCAAGTTTTATATACAAAAGCATACAGCCCTCTTTTGAAGAAATAGCACGAATTTTATTAACAATAATTGTCTTTACAATTATTCTATAACAACTCTGACTTTTTCAACGAAAATTATTTCGAGGACACACGCCGAATCTATATAAGCTGACAGATATAAAAAAAAAACTAGAAAAAAATCCTACTGGATTTCATGGATACCACCAGTCCCGTAACATTAGGACCAGTTCGGAAAGTTTACATAAAATACACGATAATATAAGCTAAGCATGAGCAGGATTCAGAAAGTCCAAGTAGTAGATAATGAGACCTCGCTGGTTCGTTCTTGTCGTAAATATTTTGTTCAAGAATGTATTTCGAAAAATACATTCACGTGAAACACAATATCATTCGAGGTCTCATATATCATCCAAGCACAAAATATTTGAAACAGTTTGTTAAATTTAAGAAAAATCCCAATATATCTTGTCAAGCTGTACGACATTCACGTGAAACAATACCAAGCGAGTTCTCATATCATAGTATCTATACTCTCCCAAAAAAGAAACGCAACATCCAATTTTTTTTTTTCAAACATGAATTTTTCTAAAAATGTGCGTGATTGACACATGACAATAGGATCATTTTATAATGTAAATGTCCGATAATTGAATTTAAGCCCCTTACAGTGGCTGTTGATCACACGTGACTTTCGGGTCAGCCTTTGTGTAACGGTACACGAGGAAGGGGTAGGGAAAAACGTAGGACAGGTACACGCGCCAATCACGTGTTATCTATATGCGGGTTTAATGGGTATAAAAGACACACAACCGTTCAATTGAATTCAGTCGTTAAATTGTTTCACGAAGTTGCTACAATATGCCAAGACTAGACGCAGCTACCCAGAACGTCGTCATTGGTCGTCTCCTGGCCGGCGAATCACAGAATGCAGTCGCTAGACTTTATAATGTTCCAGACTGTTGCAACGGCACCAGCAATCCGGTTCAACAGCTGATCGTCAACGCTCTGACCGACCTAGGATCACATCAGCAGCCCAAGATCGCTACATCCGGTTACTTCACCTGCGAAACCGGACCAAACAGCAACAGAAACAGTATCAAATATCCCAGGTGTCCGTCGAATATCGGCACAGACAGTCAGAAACCGTCTCCGTCAAAACGGCTTACGCGCCAGAAGTCCTTACTTTGGCGTAGCCTGAGACGCCAGTATCGACTTGCAAGGGTCCGATGGTGCAACAGGTTAAGGGACTGGAATCTGGAATCTGCGAAACTGGAGGCGAGTCTGGTTCAGCGATGAATCAAGATTCCAGCTGCAGAGAAGAGATGGTCGTGCACGAGTTTACAGACGCCGGAATGAGAGGTTCGCAAGGAACTGCGTCCTTGAGGTCGACAATTTCGGCGGAGAAAGAGTGATGGTGTGGGGTGCCACATCCTGTGCCCGAAAAACTCAACTGGTGCACATTCCCGGCAACCTTAACGCCGTTCGATACACAGATGAGGTTTTGACACCACAAATGCTGCCCGTAATGGACCTCCGTAGGGAAACTTTTCAGCACGACAACGCTCGGTCGCACACAGCTCGTGCTACTGTTGAATTTCTAGCCAACCAGAACGTAACAGTGCTCCCCTGGCCGTTCAAATCACGAGTTCAAATCAGTTCAAATCACCAGATTTGAACCCAATAGAACATTTGTGGGATGATTTGGATAGACGCGTGCGCAGTCGTCATCCAGCGCCGCAAACTCTGCAAGAACTGCAGCAGGCTCTTGAGCAAGAATGGAGGAGAATTCCGCAAAACCGTATTCGTCGATTGATTGATTGTCTATGCCGAGACGGGTCCGTGCTGTGTTACAGGTTAATGGTGGGCTCAACAGATATTGACGTTGCAGTGACGTCATCTGAGCGCTATGAACTTAAATGTGATACTTTTTTACATGTGAATGAACGTTATAGTATGAACAACCAGTCTGTCAAATTTCAGTTTAAGGTGATGCTTATTTCTGTATTAAAATGACTTGGCTGATATAATCATAACGATTAACTTGTGAAGACAGCCATGTGGCCATCCTTGTAATATTAGGATTTGTAGTCTACCAGGCATACAATATTGAGATAATTATATTTTAACTCGTAATATATCGAGTGGCTAAACAAATCTTCAATGTCGTTCTTGCTATGTATATAGTTATCTGATAGAATCTTCTAGACTTTTCAACGTGGTCTACATGTAGTTCGATCATGCATTCGACGCGTACGCCGAACACGAAATACGGGAAACCGAACGACATTCTTGTGCGGATCATGCATGTACCACGGGACCGATTTATCTGCGCCACGTAATCCCCAATTGACCTCAAGAGGTGCCCGTGTAATTCAAGTACCGGCAAACAAGCAGTAATAACAGTCATGGTGTGTATTTACCTTGCATGTGGTGCTGATAATCTAAAATTCATTTACGACCCCAGAAAAAAATCCGGCCCAACCCAGGCTTCTCGGCTATCAAGAGTACACATATTGTGCATATGTAAAGCATTTCTCTCGGCGTACGCCGAATACATGATCGAAGGAAGCAGGCCAGAAATGTGCAAAGTATAAACTTGTCGTAATAAAGAAGAAGTGCTAAACTGTCCTTCTATAGGCTATACAGCCGCCACAGTTAAAAAAAATTCCCCTATGTTTCTCGTGTGGATCTTCTTTGTGCCATCGGACTCAGTCGCATCTGTAGGCGGATCAATTCGGCTTCGTGGAGAAGTGGCACCAGCACATTGGAATTTGGCCTTGGCGCGTTTTGGTATCGCACGTTTTGACTTTTGGTTAGGTCTCAGGCGTTCTTGTTATCGGGCGTTTTGACTAATTCATAATCGAAAAACGGACCACGCGTCTTGTTTTTTTTTTATATTTTCCAATGTACATTATAGTCTGGGAGCCCATGGAGATTTGTTTAGCATTGCGAGTACAAAAGGTTTGAAGCTGGCAATATGAAGGGGGAGGCTGTGGGACCTTCAAATAGCCATTCTTAAGTTCCATCTCCTGTACCAATCCTGGCAGCGACCCCTCAAAGTATCCGAAATTCATGTTTAATTAGCATAGTCGAGTACACCGAAGAAACCAATGCTAAAATGTCCATGTTGGTAATGGGAATCAATCCGAACAGCCTTCCACCAATGGGTCGCAGGTTAATCCCACTCAGACCGAAGAATATTGGAAAATTTCCTGACTGGGGTTTCACCCGAACGACCTATGTGGGATGGTTGCCAGTTACCTCCGGAGGGTCGTGGGTTTCCTCCACGCACAGAGCCCGGTTTCCTCCCACAATAGAACTGGCATCGCCGCCATATAAGTGAAATATTCTTCAGCGCGGCGTAAAACATCAAACAATCAATCAACCAGTCTCCAAATGGGTATGGTAACTGTGGGTTCATTCAGCATCAAATACAAGGGCCGGTTATGTAACAGACGAAAGTCTCTTAGTACGCCTGTATCGCTTACACGTAAATCCATTGTGCTGGATAAAATAAAGTTCAAGTTAAAAGGCATCAAAAAAATATATAAAAAATATCTTTAAAATCATTTGGATATTGTCTTTCGATGGATTTATTCACTGGTAAACTACTCCAGCAGAGGGCGCTAATTAATTCTAAACCATTTAAGAATATATCAGTCCTATTTGACCAGGTACAGGATTTCGGTAAATACTTTTAACTATTCAAAATGGAGACACACTGGTGTTAGCTGTTCTGAGTGTGTGACAAATGTGAATCTGGTTAGATAGAGAACGAATTTCATAATATTCTTGCTTGTCCACCTTATCAAAACTTGAGAACAAATTATACACAAAGAACAAAGTAAGCACAACCCCCCCCCCCTCCCCCCCTGAAAAATCTGCAACGACAGATACAATCATTGGTGTAGGGAGACTGTTGGAAAACTGATATTGCAGAAACGATTGTGATCATATAAAGGGCAACATTCTGGCGATAAGAAATCACCATTAGTGCCAATAAGCTATACAATTTATTCAGGATATCGTTAATCAAATCAAAAGTGTATTTTAGCAAAATAAAGTATCCGAAATTCATGTTTAATTAGCATAGTCGAGTACACCGAAGAAACCAATGCTAAAATGTCCATGTTGGTAATGGGAATCAAGATCTATCATTCTTAAGTTCCAACGCCTGTACCTTATCTACTTAAGAACGCCCGCTATTAGAGCTAATTAACACTTTAATTAGCATAATTGAGTACATCAATGAAACCTTTGTAAAAATAATCATTATGGTTCCTTCAATGAGGATATGCAGTTCTTAAGTGACAAAGCCTGTACCAAGTCCACTTAAGAAAAGGTCAAAGGTCGCGATTAGAATCAAATAATTTTAATTAGCATAATTGAGTACATGAATGAAACCTATTCTAAAATGTCCCTACTGGTGGTGGGAATCCATATTTATCATTCTTAAGTTCCAAACCATGTACCTTACTTACTTAAGAACGCCCGCAATTAGAGCTAATTAACACTTTAATTAGCATAATTGAGTACATCAATGAAACCTTTGTAAAAATAATCATTATGGTTCCTTCAATGAGGATATGCAGTTCTTAAGTGACAAAGCATGTACCAAGTCCACTTAAGAAAAGGTCAAAGGTCGTGATTAGCATCAAATAGTATTAATTAACATGCTTGAGTACATGAATGAAAGCTATGCTAAAATGTCCCTACTGGTGGTGGGAATCCATATCTATCATTCTTAAGTTCCAAACCACGTACTTAATCACCTTAAGAATGACCATATTTAAAGCTAATCACCACTTTAATTAGCATAATTGGGTACTGTGGCTATATTTTTGTTCTTCTGAGTTGTTTAAGTTCAGGTAAAGGGTCGACTTATTTCTTTTGCTTTGCCCAGACTGGGGCGTGTTGTTGAACAAGCCTGTTAAATCCTACAGTGCTCCTTATTACTTTCACAGTATATTTTAGTAATTCCTTCTTCAGCCGTTCTCATTTTGGTCTGGTGAATTTCAGAGCTTTTATTTTGAGCATTCAGTTTTCCAGGAAAATTGAGAGACCTGACTGAGTGGCTGAGTAGGTAGAGCACTCAATCCGAACAGCCTTCCACCAATGGGTCGCAGGTTAATCCCACTCAGACCGAAGAATATTGGAAAATTTCCTGACTGGGGTTTCACCCGAACGACCTATGTGGGATGGTTGCCAGTTACCTCCGGAGGGTCGTGGGTTTCCTCCACGCACAGAGCCCGGTTTCCTCCCACAATAGAACTGGCATCGCCGCCATATAAGTGAAATATTCTTCAGCGCGGCGTAAAACATCAAACAATCAATCAACCAGTCTCCAAATGGGTATGGTAACTGTGGGTTCATTCAGCATCAAATACAAGGGCCGGTTATGTAACAGACGAAAGTCTCTTAGTACGCCTGTATCGCTTACACGTAAATCCATTGTGCTGGATAAAATAAAGTTCAAGTTAAAAGGCATCAAAAAAATATATAAAAAATATCTTTAAAATCATTTGGATATTGTCTTTCGATGGATTTATTCACTGGTAAACTACTCCAGCAGAGGGCGCTAATTAATTCTAAACCATTTAAGAATATATCAGTCCTATTTGACCAGGTACAGGATTTCGGTAAATACTTTTAACTATTCAAAATGGAGACACACTGGTGTTAGCTGTTCTGAGTGTGTGACAAATGTGAATCTGGTTAGATAGAGAACGAATTTCATAATATTCTTGCTTGTCCACCTTATCAAAACTTGAGAACAAATTATACACAAAGAACAAAGTAAGCACAACCCCCCCCCCCCCCCTCCCCCCCTGAAAAATCTGCAACGACAGATACAATCATTGGTGTAGGGAGACTGTTGGAAAACTGATATTGCAGAAACGATTGTGATCATATAAAGGGCAACATTCTGGCGATAAGAAATCACCATTAGTGCCAATAAGCTATACAATTTATTCAGGATATCGTTAATCAAATCAAAAGTGTATTTTAGCAAAATAAAAAGATGCTTGTAAAAATGAAACTTCAGAGTTCATCTGGCTTCACAGGGCGAACATATTGAAGTAAAAATGTCACTTTGAGTGTGTAGAACACATCCCTAGAGCAGAGGGTCAATAGCGCATATAGCCTCCATAGTCAGAATGATAGCTCCTTACCTGCGTCTCATCCCTCCAGTGAGACGTCGGATCTGTTTAAGGGGTACCCGACGCCAATAGCGATGTAATGCGGCTTCCAATTTCAGTAGATTTTGCACAGGAGGCTCTAGGGCTTGAATGCTTCTGCCCATCCTATCCCGAATGTGCTCTAATGATCCAAATCCGGACTCACGGCCAGCCAAGCAGAGTTGTCACAGCTTTGTTTTGGAAGTAGGCTATTACTGCCCGGGAACGATGAGGTCTGGCATTGTCATCCATGTACACAGGTCTTGAGCATAACGGGTGGTTCTTAAAATGAGGCACGACAACTGGTTGCAGAACCTCCCGAATGTACCGGGGCCACAGGTTTCCTCGTGTAGTGACCATGCAAGTTCAGTTTGCAGTCGTGAGAGATGCACCCCAAACTATTACAGAGCCCTTTCCATAAGCTGTGTTTCGGTGCCTCCAAACCCTCTCTCGTCCATCCGTGACGTTGAGCAAGAAACAAATTTCGTCCGACCAATGGATTCTTCGTCAGGTCCTCAAATTCCAACCTCGTCGTGCTAAACACAAAGCCAAACGTATCCGTTGATGGCGATCTGACAATAGAGGTCTTTGGTGACTCCCTGCCCTCAGGCATGCAGTCGGTTTCTCGCGGTTTTTGTGCACAGGCGTCGGTTGGGTAGCCATTGCCGCTTCAAAGATGGACTTCATGCAAATGCAAAACACCGTACCAGTCGGATCAGTGCCCTATCTTCACGCTGTGATGTTACAGGTGGTCGCGGCGAGCGTTGTCGGTCTTTCACAGCACAAGTTGCACCGTGTTTTCTCACAAATCTGCTTATCACTGTATAATAGTACCCTAATTGACGCCCGATAGCTCTGTACATCCCTGTGGAGTGTATACCGACAATTTGCCATTGTTGCCCCTCTAATATCCTCTTTCGTGCCAACAATTTTCCTGTCGCATTACAGGCAGTTTTTGCGTTACTGCCAACATGAATTGCAACAATTATTCAATAGAACATCATTCTTATCATCATCAAAACTGGCCGTACAGTTAACATTAATGCAGATTTATAATAATTAAATTTAGCATGGGGTGCTTAAATTTTACCTTGTGTGTATTTAAAGCTGTTATACAGATGAAACACAACTATATCCAAGCTAGTACAAGTTTAATACACAAACAATACGAAAGAACAGTCATTTTTGTATACCTTATCCATTGCATGCTTTATCTATTTTTAACGTGTCCTTTCTCGTAACCCCCCCTCCCCCTCCTTCCTCTCCTTCCCAAAAAATGTCCAGGGACATGAACCAGGTCTCTCAATTTTTGTGGAAAACTGAATGCTAAAAATAAATGCTCTGAAATTCACAGGTCAAAATGAGACCGGCTGTGCAGTATGCTGAAACAGGAATTACTAAATATCCTTGCTGAGAAAGAAAAAAAGTATTGTCTTACTCGAATGTATCAGACGTTGAATGCACAAATGTAAACCTGATATAGTACTGCATTTATATAACATGTACAATAAAGGAAGCCGATGAGAAACCCAAGCAAGTCCAAATCGTTTACGTTGGAGAAAGACCTTGTCAGCGAGTATTACAGAAACAATTATTTCTTATTCAGGGAACCCTAATAAAAACCTTTGCAAAGGTTCCATTGGTGAACCCAATGATGCTAATTAAAGTGGTAACTAGCTTTAAATATGGTCATTCTTAAGGTGATTAAGTACATGGTTTGGAACTTAAGAATGATAGATATGGATTCCCACCACCAGTAGGGACATTTCAGAATAGGTTTCATTCATGTACTCAATTATGCTAATTAAAATATTTTGATTCTAATCGCGACCTTTGACCTTTTCTTAAGTGGACTTGGTACAGGCTTTGTCACTTAAGAACTGCATATCCTCATTGAAGGAACCATAATGATTATTTTTACAAAGGTTTCATTGATGTACTCAATTATGCTAATTAAAGTGTTAATTAGCTCTAATTTCGGGCGTTCTTAAGTAAGTAAGGTACATGGTTTGGAACTTAAGAATGATAGATATGGATTCCCACCACCAGTAGGGACATTTTAGAATAGGTTTCACTCAAGTACTCAATTATGCTAATTAAAATTATTTGATTCTAATCGCGACCTTTGACCTTTTCTTAAGTGGACTTGGTACAGGCTTTTTCACTTAAGAACTGCATATCCTCATTGAAGGAACCATAATGATTATTTTTACAAAGGTTTCATTGATGTACTCAATTATGCTAATTAAAGTGTTAATTAGCTCTAATTGCGGGCGTTCTTAAGTAGATAAGGTACAGGCGTTGGAACTTAAGAATGATAGATCTTGATTTCCATTACCAACATGGACATTTTAGCATTGGTTTCTTCGGTGTACTCGACTATGGTAATTAAACCTGAATTTCGGTTACTTTGAGGGGTCGCTGCCAGGATTGGTACAGGAGATGGAACTTAAGAATGACTATTTGAAGGTCCCACAGCCTCCCCCTTCATATTGCCAGCTTCAAACCTTTTGTACTCGCAATGCTAAACAAATCTCCATGGGCTCCCAGACTATTAGAAAGAAGAATTTTCTGGAATGTTTTTATGCATATTTTGAATTATACAAATTAAGAGGTGTACGCAATTCTCGAACAAGAGTTTTAGTAAACTCAAGATACGCCCGCCGTGGCAAAGTCGAACCGCTACGATTAACAACTTTACATTTAATATAACATTTGTTTTAATTTCATCAATTCGAATTTCTTGTTTACATTAGAAGTTTTTCTTTTCTGAATTTGATGAAGCTGCAACTAAATACCAGTACGTTATAGTACACATATATCATCTGTTCAGGTAATTTCAATCACATTTTAATTGCAAAAACTGAAATATTGTGGCTGTTTTGACATTGCTGTTATGTTCCATAATTGGGAAGGAGCAATCAATACAATAGCTTACAATTCTTGAATTTTAACAGTTTTGACTGGGACACTGTTCTATTGGACTTGGCTGTAACAGTTTTATTACAAAGCAAACAATCTTCAAGCTGACCACACATATGATGGTGTGTAAATATACAGTGGCTGTCATTGTTCCCTTATCTCTATTTAAACAGTCACTCTGATAAATACCAGATGGGTAAAAAAGGTGTGGTCTTTTATGTTATTATAGCGCACATTAAACTATCCAAGAAAACAGTCTCAGAATGTATAAATTAATTGGCTTCCAGTATTACTCTGGACCAAGTGTACTCAATAAAGCATTGATATATATGAATATATCAATATTAAACATCAGGTACACGTTTCTGATAAAACAAAAACTCTTGAAAACAGACAAAAAATATGTGCACCCAAATCAAATTTGGATATGCGACACATCATCTACCTATAAGGTATATATACTCTAAAAGAATTGGAGAGATTATATTAAAACGAAACTAGACATAACTGAGATACCCCCCGCTCTGCAAGAAATGTCGGCAATGTAAGGGGCATAACTCTTGAAAATAGGATTTTCTATAGGCTTCTTGTACTTGCTGTATTAAATAAATATGTGAAGTTTCAAAGTTGTAAGTTAAAGACTTTTTTAGATAATGTGTTTACAAGGACCAATGGACAGACGGACGACGGAGGCAACGACAATACCCTTCGGGCAAAATTTGCCCGAGGGGTAAAAAACTATGTTAATGTAAGTCTAGGAGAATGATTGAACAGCATAGCAAATTTACGAACTCTGCATGGTCATCTTTTTGTAACTGCAACTGTAAGCAAGACGGAGAAGCGGGAAAGGATAGCCCCAAGCCATGATAAGCAAGCTTTATAGAGTACAACAATATGCACATAGGATGATATGTATATGCACATGTATGTTAAAGATGGAGAAACAGTACCAAGAGGAGGAGACACATGAATTGGGCATGATTTAATGCTACGTCTGTGACAAATGATGGAGTAAGACAAAATATCATGCAAAATACTCCTTGCTGGTCATGTTTAGTTAGCATCGACAACAAGAAAGTAGACTATGAGGCTGCTTGCTGATCAAGTTACCAGCACTCACTACGAGGAAGATCAAGAGTGCCACAAGCACAATAATGAAACATGCAGGCTTATATGACAAGCACAGCAACTACCGTACAACTGTACAATGGGACAAAATTGTGTCTACAAACAAATGTATGAACAGACAAATGGCAGAACAGAGAAATGTCAAAAGGAGTCCAAAATGTCATAAATATGTAAAAATATCTCCTTGCAAGTAGCACATGGACAACTTCATATCATTGGTAACATTTGTCAAGTTTCATTCAAAAAGAACCAACCTCTGGGAGGAGTATTTTGGACAAAATTGCGTCTACGGACGGACGGACGGACGAAGGGCACAACAATCAGACAGATGTATGTGTGTACATACAAACTTTATGCCAGCAGAAGGGGGGGGGGGGGGGGGGGGGAGGTAGGGAGGAGGGAGGGAGGGGCGATAACATGATAACCCTGTCTTCATATGGAATGAGACCCATTGGAGGAGTATTTTGGACAAAACTGTGTCTATGGACGGACGGACGGACAGACAGAGGGAACAACGATTGGACGGATGTATGAGCGTACATACACACTTCATGGCAGTAGAAGGGGGGGGGGGGGAGGGGGGAAGGTAGGGAGGAGGGAGGGGCGATAACACGATAACCCTGTCTTCATATGGAATGAGACCCCAAAAATGGCAAAGTCCTATAAGTCAAAAACGTCATAAAAATGTGAAAAAAGGAAATATCATCCTGTAAGTTGGGCATGCACATCTACATACCATTGGTAACATATTTGTGAAATTTCATTGAAATCAAAGCAAAATCTTAGGAGAGTTGTCCGGACAAACAAAAATGGCAAAGTCCTATAAGTCAAAAACGTCATAAAAATGTGAAAAAAGGAAATATCATCCTGTAAGTTGGGCATGCACATCTACATACCATTGGTAACATATCTGTGAAATTTCATTGAAATCAAAGCAAATTCTTAGGAGGAGTAGTCCGGACAAAATTGTGTCTACAGACGGACAGACAGACAGACGGACAAGCCGATTCCAGTATACCCCCCCCCCCTAACTTCGTTGCGGGGGGTATAAAAAGTTCTGGAGCCGAAAGGGAATATTACATAATATAATAGGGCTGCCATATTATGCAACAGGTGATGTCAGAAATGGTACGTGAAACACAGTCTGCCCATAAGGTATATATATACTCTGAAAGAATTGTCAAGATCGGATCAAAACTCTTCAAGTTATGGAGCGGAAGGGAACGAAGATATAGACTAAGACAGATTATTACATAATCCAATGTAGAAGTCATATTATGCAATGGACAATGTCCTAAATGGTTCATGACACACCTTCTACCCCTCAACAATATGTTGTAAAAAAAAATTTAAAGATCGTATCAAAACTCTTCAAGTTATGGAGCGGAAGGGAACGAAGATATAGACTAAGCCAGAATACTACATAATCCAATGTAGAAGCCACATTATGCAATCGACGATGTCATAAATGGTTCATGACACACCTTCTACCCACAAGGTATATGTTGTGAAAGAATTGTAAAGATTAGATCAAAACTCTTCAAGTTATGGAGCGGAAGGGAATCCGGGCCGGACGGACGGACGGCGCTGGTGATACCAATACCATAATACGACCGACTTTTTTTTAAGTCGGGCGTATAAAAATCAAAGCACATAGATATTAGTCTTCTGAATATTATACTGTTTATTTGTTAGCGAATTTGGCCTGCTTTATGTTTATTCTTTCGTTATTTGAAATGCAAGAACCCTTTTTCAGTTCCCGGTGTTACACTCATTTGAATGAGCTGTTCACTTCATTGTTTGGGCAAAGAGTTGGTCAATCTAAACAGAGAAGTTAATCTTAGGTCTGAAACGAAGGGGAGGTAAGCATGTGGGCACGATTGAGAGTTGGTGTGCTAAATTTGATTGTGAATTTTACTTGGATACTATTGGATTTGTTGATAGTGTCCGTAAGTTTAAGGACTGACTTAACCGCACTCGTGTGTCTCTTTCCTGGTTTACTAACTTTTCCGGTAGGGGGGGCTTTGCCAGAGTAAACACTGACAATTCCACATACAGTGGTTTTTGCCAGAGTAAACACTGACAATTCCACATACAGTGGTTTTTTGCCAGAGTAAACACTGACAATTCCACATACAGTGGTTTTTTGCCAGAGTAAACACTGACAATTCCACATACAGTGGTTTCGAGTGAAAACAGACTCAATTTTTTTAAAATTTTCTTTTGACTGAATGAATTTGAACTGAGAAGATGACCTTTCAATGCTAGCTGGAATAATAATTATTTCAACAAGGTGGATCGACAGGACTTAATCACACATGAATATAGTTACCATTTTCACATGTAATATCAAATTGGAAGCAGCTATTAAAATTCAAAACAAAACATTATCATGATAAATTACAAAATCAAAGATAATTTCCCCAGTTTAATATATCTTTATTTATAGCATCTTAACCGGGTTTAACATTGGGCAAATAGGTGTGTAACAAAACAATATAAGAAGATGAGACAATGTAGTGATATATATCTTCAGATTTCAAATTGTGCAGGTTATAATATCAAATCTAAGACGGTTTATTGAGGTAGACTTGAATAAAAAATCCTCATTGAAAGGAATTTCTATAAAAAAAGAAACTGTGTTGATGTGCATTAACTCAAGGTTCTGAAATAAATTTGTATTGTTATTATTATTATTAGAGGATATCAAGTCATATGTTCTGAAGGATGTGTGGTTTCTTGACCAAACAATTGTAGTAAAATAGGGAAAAATCTGAATATAACTCATGGTACTAAAAAAAGGAGACCATATTGTGCGCGTTAACTGCTTGAAGTGGTATAACCTGCTAGATTCTTTATTTATGTTTTACGCCACACTCAAGACTATTTCACTTAATATATATAGCGGCGTTGCCAGGTCTAGTGGGGGGGGGGGGGGGGGGGGGGGGGCGGGCTCATTGCCCTGAGGAAATCCTCGACCTTCAGCTCTTCCATGTACGGCGAAAAAGTGAAAAATCCACTCAGAAATTTTAAAATTTGTATTTGATCTGAGTGTGCTTTGAAGCTGCCCGGCATCGATGGAAGTTTGTGTGGGACTGAGGGACCATCACTCTAACCCACCAAGGCCCCGTGGATTTTTATTGATACTAGTCTTGAGAGTTTATGGCAAAGTAGGGTTCAGAATTAACATTGGCCCTAACATACAGTGACAGTCCCTCTCAATACTTGGTTATTTTTTTATTCCAACAACAATCCATTGTAGTTTTTGATGAGTTTCAAATCCTAGTGATGCTTGGAATTTATGAAAATAATGCAAATTTGGGCAGCTCCAAGATTCATAGTGGATGGCAATTCTGTAGGATTGTCAAAAGAAAATTCCAAGCAGATGTCTGACTCTCAGAGAGATTGGTTCTTCAATCATTTTTCTGATTGATTGATTGTTTGATGTTTTACGCCGCGCTCAAGATTATTTCACTTATATGGCGGCGTTGCGAGTATTATTGTGGGAGGAAACCCGAACTAGCGACCCATTGGTGGAAGGCTGTTCGGATTGAGCGGCCAACGCTCTACCTACTGAGCCACGGAGGCCCCCATTTTACTAATAAAGTCAACACTCAAAGATGTAAGGGCATATTAGTATCAAGAAACAAAATTACAACAGATTTCATAGTTTGTGTGACGAATATATCTACCTATTTCATGAGTTAATTTTTATCTTGAGTTCTTTTAGGTAGTGACTAGAGACTTTATTCTTTGGTAAGTGAAAAACAAATTTGATATTTACAGAAAACATAAAATAGAAGGCTTTAAATAACTTTGTAAAATATATATACCTCACAACAACATTGGATTTCACAATATCTGAATAAATGCATGTAATTGTTGTAAATCTTAAAGTTATTTCTGCCAAGATAATAATAGCGTTTTACCCTGCTAGTTCTGTCTGACAGGGACAATTAAGTGAGACATGATATAGTAGCTGAAAGTCAAAATGAGACAGACCTGGGCCAGAAGAATGTTCCTGAGAGGATCAGCCTGTATGCTCTTAGCAATGAGGTTTGAGCTCAGGGGCTCGTTTCATAAAGCAGTTGCATCGCAAACGAAGCCTAGTTGCCAATGGATACCATATTGAAGAGATACGTCATGGGAACTGCGATTGATCGGACTGTGAGACGGCTTCGGTGAAACAGCCCCATATCAGAAGAAACCTTCGGATTTCCACAGTCCTGGATTTTGAACTCACTCCATTTGGCCGTGTTTGTAAATATCTGTTAGTTATTCCAGTACTGAATAAAATGACCTTTTGAAAGGGCACAAATACAAGTTCCCAAATGAAAATAAATATATTTAAAAGGTACTGACTGTGATAATTATCCGTGGAATTGTTGGTCAAAGTAAACTGTTCTAGCAACAACCCATTCGCAGCTTCCACGAAAAGAGGGACCTTAGTTAATTGCACATTTAAAAAATTAAATCATTTTCCCAGAGGAAAAATATGTTACATGTAAATGGGACATAGAAAAGCAAAAACATAACAGCATAGAACAATAACAAATTTTAACAAAGTATATGAGTATGTATAATTTAAAATTAGCGGGTAAATGTTTGGATGAAGAGCCTACAACTTTGTTTGTTTCAATGGAGTCATTTTGTAAACGTCAAATTGCTGGATGATAAGTGTTAGCACTGCACCGATTTATTTCAACGTTTGAGATGGCAGACTTTGTTTATCAATCTTATAACTACGATGGACATCTATTTCATCTTTAAATGCGAGGACACCGAGCTGAGAATGTGAGGCTTCATTGAGAGCCTTGGAGCGAATACAACTCCGGTACTGATCAGTACTCAGGTTAGGATCACAGTATTTCTCATGCCAGAGATGAAAGATGCCAGGATCTGTAGCTCGTATTACCATATAATCGCTTTTCACATACTTTTGATATAGAAACACATCCTCTCCACCCCAACCCGTAATATGTTCATCAAAACCCTTAACTTTGAGGAAATCTGAGCGATACTGACAAGCCATACCATAACCAAAGTCCCTCCAGAAGCCAGAGTCTTTGGATATGACCAGCTGATCCTTGGCACTGGGAATTTCCAGATCTTGTAACTTGTAGACTACATTTGGGTTATATAGGCTGAAAACCATCGGATAATAGACACGCTTTCCTCTCTCTGTATTCAGTCGACAGCGTTCTAGAAAATCTGTTCCGTAGACGATGTCTACATCACAGAGAAACATCAAAACATCGCCGCCTTTCCAATTGAGCGCTCCCAATTGCAAGCCCCGCCCCCGAGAAAACTTATCATTGACTGTGATGATTTTCATACTCTTGAACGAGTAAGTCTTTGAGATTTTGGACATGATAGCTCTAGCTTCCATCAACCCGTCCTCACCAAAATAGACAACAGTCAAATAAACTTTGGTGTCCTGTTTGATGGCTACCTGAGCAAATCTCTCCATGAATTGACGGAATGTTTCAATGCGACCTGATAACGGTACTATTAAATTGATCCACTCTTTACTGGTCTGTATATGGTCGTTTTTCACCGAATGTAGAGGACCGAACGGTCTCATTACTGTGACCTTGACATACTGAGCGGCAGTGCCACGGTTATCAATGTTACGGAAATACAGCTCATAGTGAGTCCCAGTTGTGGGTTCATTTCTGTAAACACCTTCTAGGAAATCATCTATCACATATCGCTTTTTGGCAGGTGCTCTCTCCTTGTTCAGAGTATCAACACCAAAACCTACCACCTCAAATATATCCTTCTTTTTAAAGCCAATGGGCTTTTCCACCACCCTTTTGCCCAGGCCTGGGTCTACCATATAAATCCTGGTCAGTGTAAAACGGTTAAAAGGAACTACATCATACTCTGTCTTCAGAGATATTCCCTGGAGGATTTCAGCTTCATGTAATTTATCCAAGAAATATTTCTCTTGGCTGAAAGTTTGGTTGCCAACAACAGATGGTGCTGCCCTCTCACTTACGTTAACATTTTTGCTTTTCACAGAAGAACTGAAATTGTAAGCCTTTGCCTGAGACAGGATGAGTTGACGCTGAAGAGCTACTATCTCTTCCTTCAGTTTGGACAGATCATCTTTATAGAGCTCCTCCCTCTTGTTAATTAAAGCTTCATAAAACTGTTTCTGTGGGAGGATTCCATGGCTTGTAAGACCGCCATCTCTCTGGTTCAAATGATGGTCGATGTTAAGGCCACATTTGGCAATAAACATCATAGTCATGACTGATAGACTGAACAACAACAACAGCACACGGGGCATTGTTTTCATCTTTACCTCCAAACATTTTCATCACTCACTAGAAATACTGGCATTCTATATCAAGCACATCTGAAACAGACAATAAAATAAAGGTAAAAAGTCTCATATTTTTTCCACTTAATTCTAGTAGGGCAATATTCATTATTTCTGGCCCTTTAAAGTGGCATGAGCTGCCGAAATTCACACTTTTTTCATAAAAAAACTAAATGATTGGCATTGGCATGAGGAAAATCCATACTGTATATGGCCTGTACGAACCGAAAACGTGTTCGAAAAGTAAACAAAATTTAAATAACCGGGACGACCATTCATTCATTCTAAGCCAAAGTTAGTTCAAAACAATACTTTATCGTACATTTTCGAGACTAGAAGCACTAGAAAGCTTCTGAATTGTACGTCTTGACAAAAATAGCCAATAATTTCAACATTCTGTTTCAACCTCAAAATATCAACATGTTGGCAGCTCATGCCACTTTAAGGTGGTTCTTTGTAATACAAATGGAGAAGGGTTCATGCAACAACTTAAGATATTATATGGTTACAAACGTCAGAACAAACCAATGAAACATTTTCCTGTTAGCTTTAAGTGGCATGAGCTGTCAAAATTAAAACTTTTTTCATAATTTCTGATCGTCACGACAGTAAGAGGCTTTGAAGGCCATCAAAAACCTAATGATTGGCGTTGGAATGAGGGAAATCTATAAAGTCTACGGTCTATACGAACGAAATAGTGTCCAAAAAGTAAACAAAATTTAAATAACCGAGACGACCATTCATTCATTCAAAGCTGCACATAATAATACAATACCATTTGTTAATTGCTCATGGGACTTTCTTGTAATTAAATGTACTTCTCCATTCTCATATTACACTACAGTAAGTTGGTATTCACTGAAACACCTCTAAATAGGTCAGTGTGAGAACCATTCTGGAAACTCATATCAGTAATAAGGTCACTGGTAACATGTCAAATAACACTTTAAGTACCTTCATTGGGATAGAAATGTGAATGAGATTTGAGGGTGCTGCATTATGTGAGATCATGTACATAAACAATGAATGGATCATCTCTACAACTGAATCTATTGACAAACCCGGTTACAATAACACATACTTCAACAACACCTCATTGTACAAGATGACAGGCTATAGAGTCTGGGCTATAGGTGAAGTGGACCAATGGTTTACACCTATCTCAAGCAATACATTCAGCAAAGGTGTGGCCATGATCCCAAAGTAATTACAACTCCAATGTTTCTAAACCTCTGGAAATACTAGCTTCTGGATAATTTAAAACGATGCTACACAGTCAACTATTAACCTATGAAAACAATCTTTAAGCACCTTATTTGTGAAGATGAGGATATTATTATTGCTTCATTGAGTACATCAGGTATCATCACATCCTCTTAGTGCCGTTCCCGGTTTCCTCCCACAATAAAACTGGCAACGTCGCCATATAAGTGAAATAATCTTGAACGCGGCGTAAAACACTAAACAATCAATAAATAAATCAATCTTGGTCGTTAACTTCAGTATTAGCCATAGAAGTTCAAGTGGTTGTACATGTAACACACACACATTTCATGGGTCAATCCGATTCCCTGATAACGTTTCCTCCCCTACTATTAAAGCCTGGCAACAAGGTCATTTAAGTGAAAAAAAATCTTCAATGCGTCATAAAACATCAATCAGTCAATCACATTCAGTGAAATACCAAGTGAAATTGTGAATCTTGCTTTTTGTGAGGAGAAAACAAAAAATCACTTTAGGATTTAGAAATGTGCTAATGTTTCCTTATCAACGGTACTAAACACATTTTTTTGCGATTTGTTTGTGACAAAGAAGTTTTAAAAAATTCCCATACCCAAAACACATAGGTCAACTTTCAAAATCTCCCAATTAGGCCTAGGCTAAATGCATCCTCTTCAAGGTTTTTCACTTGCCACATTTTCCTCAAAGCTTCCTTTGGAATTCAATGCAAGTTTCGAGAAACTGAAAGCAATTTTTGGAGATAGGAATACTTTGAAGAGAGTGAAATTAACCTGGGTTTAAATAGGAGATTTTGAAAGTTGACCAATTTGTTTTGTGTGTGTAACATAATACGGTATTTCATAAACTTCATCATGGCCCATAAAAAAATCGCAAAAAATGTGTTTGGCATTGTTGGAAAGGAAAAACAAGGGTGCTTCTATTGAGCCATAAAGTATTTCTTGTTTTCTTTTCCTTTAAGGATGCAATGAACCATGGGTATTCCACAAACCCTTATAAAAAGTTATTTGAATTTCAAAGTGCTTTTTCTGTCACACTATATACAAGTAATTGACATTGCAGAAACAACTATGACTTAAGCTTATTATCTGTTGTAGAATGTGAGTAAATCTCATTCTGTTTGTAGGTTTTCTTGGTCTGACTTGACGGACGCAATAATTACGACAGGAGATAAAACCTTCTGGGTTCATCGTAATTATACAATTTAACTATAAGCCAGATCCCACTCGGATAGAATCTAAATCAAACATGGGCGAGACTTTATCTTGTATCTGGTTAAGCCTGGTGAGGTTACTTCCTGAATAGAAAGTACATGTACTTTATAGTAATGAGATAATGCTTAAGATAGATAATGGTTTTATGAACAACCATTTGCAACATTTTCTTATTGTTTTGAATGTGTTGTTTAGAACTTGTACTTAACAAGTCAGACCAAAAAGAAAATGAAATTTCTGGCGCAGAACAAGTAAAATTCAATGCTACATTTGCAGTTGTGCAATGCTTACAAAAGTGAATTATCTCAGTGACATATGACGTCTAACACTATCTCTGTTGTGTGTGTGCCCTCATAGTGGTGACATAATAAACAATCTCTGGTGTGTCTTCGTGTCAGTTCGTGCACAACAAAAGTCCTGTATCACGTCACTTTTGACGAATTTTTCGAAAGTAGTTACGGAAAATATGCATATTCCCCCCTGGGTCCTTTTATTGACTATTAGGGAACTAACACAAGGTTCTTTCGTTTCAACTTATGTTTTTTTAAATATACATTTAGTCAATAGACAAGTACAAACCAGCTATTTAGCCCTGTTCATAAATCTCTTAATAGCAGTTGATAGCACAATCTTCAAGTACTTCTCAAATGCATAATGGAATTTGAAATCTACGATAGAATTTGGGGAGATCCAAATTGACGAACTAAAAGGTAACTGATTAAATGGGACCTAATACAACAATAAGTTTACTGAGTAAGGCTAACATTTGGAGGGTGGAGAGGGGCAAAGATAAAACCTAAATGATCCATTCACTTACCCAATGATGGCATTTCCAATACAAGCCACAGAAATAAAGTAACTATAACACATATCTGTAGAAAGACAACAACAAACTCTAACACCCATGAGACAGACAGGAAATTGAAAACAATGCCTTCATTTTTTTTTGTTTCCTGGCCTCTATAAAGTGGTTATGAGAAAAAAAAGTGTTAAACTGTTCCACCTGCTTGTTTTCATTAAAACCCAGGATGTTTACAATGAGTCAGTGATGGCATACAGTGAAAAGTCTGGGAAACAGTGTCATTTCAACCCTGTAACTACAATTATATAAGCATGGGAAGTCATGTAACACAACAGTTATATCTATTGGCCTCACCCTCGGGAGATTGTACTAGTCACATCCCCGTGTCATGAAAGACAGCCAATGATAGACATGTACAAACCATATCATATGAGACATTTTGAGGGTTACTATAATAGGTTGACTGTGTGAAATTGAACTACAAAAGATTAACTCTACCGATTTCACTTTCAATGAGAATTGAAGGATGATTGTTGGGTGTTTTACGAAATAATTTCACTAATATATGCATATGTATGTATATGCAGAGGTTCCCAGGATAAGCCTACTGAGGCCACAGTTACCTGCTTCCAGAAATTGGTCGGGACAAAAGAAGGTCCTCATATTTTTGTATGTTTTTGTATTATTATTTTTTTGCTGGCCCGCTGCATTTTTTTCTGGATGTTTTTGCAGTTTTTTTGAAAGGACAGGGGTTGAGTTTCTGTCTAAAAATGATTTTAGAAGTGGAATGAGACTAGTTTAGGTGGATGCCTGGATGGAGATATGGTAGTTTGCTTTGGTCTGTTTAAATCCGGCGGACTATGTGCAAAGTGACCCCTATTAGCTCTTTCTAATAATAGTAATAATTTTTTTACCTTCAACACATGATTAAATTGAATTTAAAATAATCAAAAAAGACTGTTTAAGGCCCCCACCGAACGGTATGGCTCAACAACAGTTAGAGAAGGTGTGGGGAGTCAAAACATTAACATAACTGCAAATGGCAAATTAAATAATGGCAGCTTTTGCCATTTGCCCATAGACCCTTGCCCTTTGGCAACCACTCTACATTGGGAGATCATGTGAAAACCAGACCTTCACCCACAGAAATTTAAAACAATTTTAATTAAAGCATGTTGATCCAATGAAACACAGGTAAAAATGTAATCGGGCTGGAGTGGAAAGCCCAAAAGAAAGAACATGTAGATGAAATAATCCATTCAAAATACCTCAGTGATCCACGCAGAATTTTTCAATGATACTATGAAAGCTGCTGTTCGCAAATAATGGAACAACAACTTTGACAGAGAGAATGTAAGTGAGGATCCTTTAGTTGGCTCCAATAGAAAGCCAATATATTGACTCAAATTTAAAGGCACATTTGTCGCCTTTCTGACATTTGTGAAGATACGTATCGAACGTTAATATATAAGCTAGTAAGTAGTAAGGCGACTAAAACTGAACAAGGTCCACATCATGCAGTAGTGTTTAAAATGCTCAAATGACGGTGTAAAACATACGTAAAAAGCCCAAACACAAACCGATCGATCTGAAACCGTGTAAGTATTAAGTTGTAAAATTACATTCATTTGAGGTGTTATGTCCGTAGTTTACAATCTCAACTTTATTGACAGGCTTTTCCATGTCCCTCAAAACAAATACTTCCTCTGTATTTCTCAAAATAGGTCTCTAACATATATGTTAGGCATTAACTCGTGTAGACGATTAAAATCATATTATGAGGCTAAATATCCCTACTTCTTTTGTCTGGGAAAAATTCAGAAAACTGTTTCTAGTTTTTAATGTAAACAATGTTCTGCAGTGTCAGTATGCCTTTAACAGGAGATACAGTTTTATTTATCAAAGCCAAGTTAGTTTTGCTATCTTACCGGATTGCATACAATATGTTAAAGGAACGTTATATAACATTTACAAAAAATAGTCCAATTGAGTGTGCTGATATTATCTTTAAAAGGTTACCCAGTGACATTCATATAATGCCTCAGTGAGAGAGGAAATAGCAAACCCTTGACACACACACACATGTGATTTCCATTAAACATAATCAAAACATATTCCAGCCACACTTACATTGGACTTCACACGTCTACACTAAGCAAAAGACCAAAATGTTGTAAGTTTCAGTATTAATTGATTGACGTTTAATGCGGTTTGAATCCGATTTCATAAATATGGCTTCATAGCCGAGAGCCATTGAGGATACACAACTTTCAGATTTAACTAACTGTATCCACTGGTATCGAGGCTTAAGTTTCCACTGGTATCCAAATTTGATGTTACACTGGTATGGAGACTTAACTATCCACTGGTATGGAGACTTAACTATCCACTGGTATGGAGACTTAACTTCCACTGGTATGGAGACTTAACTTTCCACTGGTACCAAGACTTAACTTGGTATCTGGTATCGAGGTTTAAGTTTCCACTGGTATCCACACTTGACGTCACACTGGTATGTGATTCCCTGGTATGCTCACTTAACTTGGTATCTGGTACCACTGAGATCGAGAATTAACTTTCACTGGTATCCAAACTTAACTTCCCACTGGTATCTGGTTCCCTGATATCCACACTTGACTTTCCCTGGTTCCCTGGTATCCACACTTGACTTTCCCTGGTTCCCTGGTATCCACACTTGACTTTCCCTGGTATCTGGTATCCACACTTGACTTTCCCTGGTTCCCTGGTATCTACACTTGACTTTCCCTGGTATCTGGTATCTACACTTGACTTTCCCTGGTATCTGGTTCCACTGGTATTGGCACTGGACTTTCCCCTGGTATCCAAACTTAACTTTTCATTGATATCAAGTTCCTGATATCCTTACTTAACTTTCCATCGGTATCTGGTATCCACACTTGACTTTCCCATTTATCTGTTATCCACACTTGACTTTCCCCGGTATCTGTTATCCACACTTGACTTTCCCCGGTATCTGTTATCCACACTTGACTTTCCCTGGTATCTGTTATCCACACTTGACTTTCCCCGGTATCTGTTATCCACACTTGACTTTCTATTGGTATCCACACTTGACTTTCCACTGGTATCCACACTTGACTTTCTATTGGTATCCACACTTGACTTTCCCCGGTATCTGTTATCCACACTTGACTTTCCCCGGTATCTGTTATCCACACTTAACTTTCCCAGGTATCTGTTATCCACACTTGACTTTCCCCGGTATCTGTTATCCACACTTGACTTTCCCCGGTATCTGTTATCCACACTTGACTTTCCACTGGTATCCACACTTGACTTTCTATTGGTATCCACACTTGACTTTCCCCGGTATCTGTTATCCACACTTGACTTTCCCCGGTATCTGTTATCCACACTTGACTTTCCCCGGTATCTGTTATCCACACTTGACTTTCCCCGGTATCTGTTATCCACACTTGACTTTTCACCGGTATCTGTTATCCACACTCGACTTTTCACCGGTATCTGTTATCCACACTTAACTTTCCCCGGTATCTGTTATCCACACTTGACTTTTCACCGGTATCTGGTATCCACACTTAACTTTCCATTGGTATCTGTTATCCACACTTGACTTTCCTTGGTATCTGTTATCCACACTGGACTTTCCATTGGTATCTGTTATCCACACTGGACTTTCCATTGGTATCCACACTTGACTTTCCACTGTTATCCAGACTTGCCTTTTCACTGGTATCCGCACTGAAGTTCCCACTGGTACCTGATACCACTCGTTTCCACACTTAACTTTCCACTGGTATCCACACTTGACTTTCCACTGGTATCCACACTTGACTTTCTATTGGTATCCACACTTGACTTTCCTTGGTATCTGTTATCCACACTTGACTTTCCTTGGTATATGGTATCCACACTTGGCTTTCCCCTGGTATCCAAATTTAACTTTCCATTCATATCTACATGTAGTTCCTGGTATATTTACTTAACTTTCCATTGGTATCCACAGTTAAGTTACCATTGGTATCCACACTTGACTTTCCATTTGTATCTCGAATCCACAGTTAACTTTCCACTGGTATCTGGTGCCACTGGACGTCAGAGCTGAGTGTTACATTCAAACGATGAAGGCTTGCCAAAATGCCTGCGTCGGTGACAGGAACTTTGTGGATTTCTCTGGATACTCCGGCCTCCTATTGCTGGGTAGCTGTTCCCTCCAACCTTCTACCTTTCGATTCACGGAGCCCAATAGACACATGTACTTTTTAAAAACTTAAAGGTGGAGAAAACAAAAAACAACATGCAATTGTATCGAACGTGCTCCCATAGGCCATCCTATACATGTGTATGAGTCTAAGCCCTGTTGTGAAGATGGCGGTCGTTTCAGTTACACATTCTCTGATAACGGTTGCTAATTTCCTAATAGCACAGTTTGGCGAGGAAAAATCATAGAGATATGGTTTTACAACCGTTAGAAAGGAAAATTTACCGCGCCTGGATGAACTTGGCCAAAAAGATCATGAGATTTCAGGAGCAAAACCTAAAAAGTTCAAGGCATTCTTTTTCAGTTTATGACGTGTATACGGACATACAACCATATACAGCTTACGTTGAGTCAACACGTCTACATGATTGGTTGAAATGACGACAAAAGCATGATGTCAAATAAGAAGATATTTCTGATTGGTGATAGAAGATTTGCATTTTTTCAATTGCCTTTTCTTTGACACCCTGGGACCTTAAAGGAAGTTCATTTTGTTTGGACAATATGTTTTTCAAATTCATATTTAGGAACCCGTGACTTTGTAAATATTACATGTAGGCCTACTCGAAAACTATTACACACAAGGCAAAACAGTCCGAAAGTTACACATTTTATTAGCATTCCATAAGAAATTAGTAATTTTGGAATCTGAAGTCTATTGTATGCATCATTTTTTTTTTAAGCGGAAAATTGACCTTTCACTGCCAAAAGACAAATAGGAAGCGTAATTTTCATAGGAATTCCATACACTTCCATCCTGTCATCGGCGTTGCATTGCGCATGTGGCTGAGCGTTTTACATTCCAGCATGAAGTTTACATCGAACGTAATGGAGCAAATTGGAATTGCAACGTCACCAAAACGTACTTAATAGCGTCATCTATCACCGGATATCACTAAATCTCGAGGGAAATCTTAGACTTGCGCTCCCTATTGCCCATTGAGACAGGGAGACTTAAATGAAAGACAGAACAAACCCATAGCATTACACTTATGATTTTGATTATGTATCGCACATCATAATTTTAGTCAAGGAGAAAGGAGATTCTCCCTGTGCCCGTGCGTTTTAGTGTTCATAAATATCAATGTTTCAAATATCAGTTTCCAATGAATGTCTAGAAAGGAGCATACTGCTACACGATATTAATGGTATGTCAGTGTTTACGCTTAGAAGATACACCAACAAAACATTTTCATAAGTTTGTAAAACAAATTCATTTAATAACCACAAAAACAAATCTGGCAATCCCGTATGATAAACAATACATGCTTCCATCTGGCATTTCAAATAAACATGCTGATCTCACACTGTGTGAACTGTATTCTAATTCAAATAGTGGCTTTATTTTTTTTTTTTAACACTAAAACACACGGACACAGGGAAAATCTTCTTGTCTGAAATAGCATATGATTTATCTTTTTGTAAAATTTTATGGGGGTTAGATAAAAAAATTTATTTGAAACATAACTTGTATAATATAGGCCTTCAGCAAGATGTGGCATGGTGTTGCAGTCGACCAGATCGCTTGTAACTAAAAAGGCAAGATATATATATTTATGAACACTAAAACACACAGTCACAGTGAAATTTTTTTTCTAAAATAACCATGGAGACCAGTTTCTACTTGTATTAAAAAGAGGTATATCATTTAGACCTTTATACCCAATGATAGGATTTTTAAATAAACTAAAACCCATAATATTTCAATAGGTTGATGACAGACAGGAATATGGTTTTCGTAAAACTTTGTAATATATTGACGATGTTTACGCATCTTCAGCTATAGCAAGAATATCGGTAAACTGAGTATGAACCCAATAGGATCATGGGAGAATCAGTGCTGGGGGGTATTTCATAAACAGGTTTAGAAAGCTAAACTGACCTAGCGGACTAGAATAGCACTGCTTTAACATTACTGCTTTGTCGACTATCTGACCGTAGTCGGCTATATGTGGTTTATGAAATACCCCCCTGGAACTAAACATTTTAGGATGGTTGCCATCAGGGCAAACTGAATGGCAAAACTGGTCGGCGGCGGCAAGATAAGGTTGCCCAGGCATATGATAAATGTTTATAAACAAATGAAATCTCACTTTGTTGAGACAAAATAATGGTATAGTCATTGTTTGTTTGGACCAACTAAAGGCTGTGTAACTTTATTTAAGTAATATCAGACCATATAAATAAAATGCTAAATTTGCTCAAAAACTCACTTACCAAGCAGGGCAAGCACTTTTAAAGTCTTGCTTGCCCGCAGGCCAAATCACTTGCAAAATGCATGAGGGCAAGTGGGAAGTTCCAACACTGCTCAGAAGATTGTGAAAATTTTGGTTTCCCTAGAAATACTTTAAAGGTAGAAGACAGGCAAGAGTTTTAATAGTCCTGACACAGCAGGATATATACATCCATTATTGTATTGTCTCTCATTTAACTCCAACGTTCTCCTATGCAGTGAAAGCTAACAGCTTTGGCTCAATTAATGGTTGAATCGGGACAGTTTAACCTGATGCCACACAATGCAATCCACAGACTTTCTTAGGGGAGGTGTGATGTTCACCGTGGGCGATCACAAGTTGTTAGAATTATACTTGACAGCCTGAAAACCTATACCGTATTTCCTCTAATGTTTCGCACGCCAGTTTTTACCCTCCCTGTTCGCACTGCTGTTGATATGAAAGGAACCGCCCAGAAGTGGGGGGACATATTCACACCTCTGCTAACGAGCCCTGCTGTGACGAGTCGAGTGACTGCAAAGCGGCTGGCAGGGGAGCTAGTTATTCATCACTGATCGGTCAGTAAACGGCTTAGCCAATAGCCTGCATAATTAGGTTTCACGATCCAAAATCTGTAAGCCGGATCACGCTGTCACACTACGGCGTACGTTATCCGTAAATAGGAAGAGTGAAAAAAAAAACTGTTCGAATTAGCGATTACTTGTACATTTTTATTGATTTTATTAAAAAATATTTTCCATAATTGATCTTTTTGTAAAGGAGAATCCAAGTTTGTTCCAATATAAGGGAATTGTTTTTGATAATCGGTCCCTGACGAAACTTTGAGTTTGACTTCGAAGTCGACTGAGTTGATCTCAAGTCGTGTCAAGAGTCAAGTTCACACTTCAAGCCAGTAACTGTTTTTTTCTTTCTTTTTAAATTTTGATTAAAAGGTACGCTTGGGCTTTTAATCATACTAGCTCTACAAATTTAATCTAAAGGTCATTGATCGAATGGGTTGTTATACGCCGTACTCCGTGAATTTAATTCTTATGGTTTTCTAATTTGGACTGAGCCATCACCCCTATTATTAAGTAGACCGTTCCGTTTATACTTTGGCATTCTGCAGCTCCATGTATAACAAACAAGATTTCCGTCATTAAAACTTTATTTCCTTATGATCATACCATCTTTTTACATCGGGAATATTGTACTCGTGAGAAAAAACTTAGTTTTCCCCACAATCTTTGACCGCATGACATAAATATTGCAGCTCCGTAACGGACGTTGTTGCCGCTTCTACACTACGGCCGTGCTGTACTCTGTACATGAAGGGCTATAGAATAAAGCGCGAAAAGTTGAAAACAGTGAAGATATTCATACAATACGATCGCTGTAAAAAGAAAAGACAAGAATGAAAGTAATTTATTGTTTAGAAATTTACTTTTATAATCAATTTGGTAATATAATCACGCCTATTCTCACCAAAATAAGCAGCAATGCACATATAACCTGCACACGACTATAGTATAACCCGCAGGGCGTATTTCAGTTTTCACAACACTTATTTTACGGAACCCGCGGGTTATTTGCGTGAAAATACGGTAGTCTTACCGGTTATAGTTAGGGCTGTAATATTAAAAGCAACTTCTCACACATTTGCAATGTTACCATTACTTGTAATTAAGATTACTCGAAAGAATAAATAACTTCAGTAAGTGCCGATAGCTTCCCTTTGATTTGTTCTTTATCGTGGAGGTATTTTTTAAATCAAAAGCGGACATTTACTAAAAAATTGTCATAGTTGATCTCGGCATTTCTCCACAATCTGTAAAGTATAATTTGAAAGTATTTAAGCCCAGAACAAAGACTTGACAAAGTGTCATTTTACTTATAATATCTGCTGTATAATTAAAACACTGGCAAAGTGTTCATCTATTGATTGTACTATCTACTTAGGCCTTTGTATACCGCCCACTGTCACAGTCGTCACCTCCGTGGTCCAATCAAGCTGTTCATTGTTTGGTGATTATAGGATTATCCCCTCGTTCCCCATACTCTCTCCAGGGGGTTTTGTCTTTTTTTGCGTGCGAAACATTAGAGGAAATACGGTAGTTGCAGATGGCATTCTAAAAATTTGATATAAAATTCCAAACACATTTACTTAAAATAAGAAATTACAAAAATCCTTAATTATAAAATTGGATATGATTATGGCCAATTTTAATTTTGTACTAGTATCACTTGAATGGAGAACTGAAGTGCCAGAAGCTATGCCAAGAGCTTTAATTGAGCCTTTTGCAATCAAGACATGTTTTGTTCAAACGCTCGA
Source organism: Lepidochitona cinerea (assembly GCA_963971465.1). Taxonomy (NCBI): domain Eukaryota; kingdom Metazoa; phylum Mollusca; class Polyplacophora; order Chitonida; family Tonicellidae; genus Lepidochitona; species Lepidochitona cinerea. The sequence continues at coordinate 47,491,316 of OZ020551.1, read as the reverse complement.
TAAGGTTAGACCTAAAAAATGGCTCTGTGATGTCATAAAATTTATATAGTCACAAAATCAACACCTATCTTTATTGGCGACGTCAATTAATTAATCAGTAATCTTTTCAAGCTGCTGAAGAGTTCAAAACAAGATCAAAAACAGTGTTAATTGCAAATGACATCTTGGCTTCTAAGTCTCCAGCATGTAGGATAGTTTTGCCCATGGCTGCAATTGGTACTTTAGATTACAGGGTAAAAGCTGGAAAATGAACTTTGCATTTGATAACAGATGTCAGGGAGAAAAGGGAGTACTTGGGAGCTTTTTATTTAGCGAAGCGTGGGAAAAGTTATTTGGGTAGAGGCATCAATGAGGAAGCTAGACCATGTTTTAAGAGTGTCAAAGATCTTCTGGGTATACATCCTTATCTTACCCCCTAGAGGCTAAATGAGACATATTGTGGCCCCAAGAGAGAAGATAACTGATAAAGGTTGCCCTTCTACCCCTCTGGTCATTACACACACAAACTTGCATCTCCAGTGACCAAAATACTCTCACTATGAAAAATAAACATCGCTCACTGTCCTGGTATAGACTCTTTCAGTATTGACACATGTTCACTTGGATTTGACAATACAATTATAAAAGTTTATAATATAAAAACTCCAACCCCAAGACATACAGTCTACTTTTTTCCACATGAGTTTGTTAATGAAATAAAACTTTGTGAATTGTGAAGATAAAATATACACTGTTAGTTGAGGCATGAATCTTGATCGGTCAGTCTCCCCGTGATCATGGATGGTTTTGACTACTGCATTCATTGTTGATGAAGATAGCAGCGTAAAAGAAGGGGAAATGTAGAGTCTAAATTTGATAACAGATGTCAGCAAGTAAAGGAAGTACTTTGGGACATTTTATTTAGATAGGCATGGAAAGAGTTATTTGGGTAAGAACATCAATGAGGAAGCTAGACCCTCTGGCAATTTCACCCAAATACTCTCACTAGGGTACATAAATAACCTGTCACTTTTGGATATAAAATATCACAGTATTAGACATGGAATTTAAAAAATTAAAGTGGCATGAGCTGCCAAAATTCACACTTTTTTCATAATTTCTGATTGTCCCGACAGTAAGAGGCTTTGAAGACCATCGAAAAACTAAATGATTGGCGTTGGAATGAGGAAAATCCATGCAGTATGTTAACTGTACGAACCGAAAACGTGTTCGAAAAGTAAACAAAATTTAAATAACTGGGACGACCATTCTTTCATTCTAAGCCAAAGTTAGTTCAAAACAATACTTTATCGTACATTTTTGAGACTAGAAGCACTAAAAAGCTTCTGAATTATACATCTTGAGAAAAATAGACAATAATTTCAACATTCTGTTTTAACGTTAAAATATCAACATTTTGGCAGCTCATGCCACTTTAACAAAGACATTGGAGGCGTGTGGAATACCACGCCCAACCTGTTGGCCACCACATTTGCTTTTGCAAGGTTTTTAGAGTGCCCCAAATTAACTGCACAGTCACAAAGCTGTTTACATTAATCGAAATAGACAGTTTCAATGTAATTTTGGTACGAGATAATCATACATTGTCTATGCATGAGATAGCTATTACTGAAAAACAATATAAGATCCATGCAATAGTTCCCGCGCTACTGACTGCCAAAAGGCTAGGTGACTGATTTGGTCGCCAAAAATAGCAAGAGCCCAATTTACTTTTGATACGGGACACACCATTTACTGACAAGATAGTTATAATTGAGTTTTTTTTTAAAATGATGCAACAGTTCCCGAGTTACTGATTGCCAAAAAGCTAGGTGACAGTTTAGGTTGCCACAAATATCTAGGCCTCAATGTAATTTCGGTACGGGACACACTGTCTACTGATTAGATAGTTATAACTGAAAAAAAAAAAACATGCAATAGTTCCCGAGTTACTGACTGTCAAAAGGCTAGGTGATTTTAGGGTGCCACAAATATCTAGGCCTCAATGTTATTTCGGTACGGGACACACCGTCTACTGATCAGATAGTCATAACTGAAAAAAATCCATGCAATAGACTATAGTTCCAGAGTTGCTGACTGCCAAAAGGCTAGGTATTGCTCGCCAAAAATAGCGAGACCTCAATTTACTTTTGGTACGAGACACATCGTCTATTCATAAGCTAGTTTTAACTGAATTTTTTTTTAAATCCATGCAATAATTACCAAGTTACTCAATGCCAAAAGACTTGTGACTGTTTTGGTCGCCACACATATCAAGACCCAAATCTAATTTCGGTACATTACACATCGTCTAACCATAAGCTTCATATATCCGAAGAAAAAAAGTAAATACAGGCAATTGGTTTAAAATTATGGAGCGGACAATAACGGTATACCAATATTCGCCCACTTTATGAGCGGTTGTATTATATTATATGTATATAAAAATAGGAAGCTAATGAAAATGTTATGTGCAGGTAGAAACCATGCTAAATTACCTTTATTGTCATAGGTAGAAACTTGTCAAAACAATGACACATTTTATCACCATTAGCTTTTAGTTTAGGTAATAAATAAATGTCATGCAGGTACAGGCTCACAGGTACCTTTATTTTCATTAATACATGATGGTGAATTTCATAAAAAGATAACAATTCAATAGACAGCAGCTTCTGGGCTTAAACATTCAATATAGGCAGGTGAAGATACATTAATTAAGGTAATAAAGTTGAAAGGTTAAAGCCTGTGAAGAGCTGTGCTGTAAATTTGAGCATAAAACAAGATAAGGTATACTGTTATGAATCAGATTAGAAGTTTTCTCTCAAAAGTTTCTCTCAAATCTCTTAATTATTTCAGAAGCAGTCAACTATTAAATAACTTATGTTAAAGAGATAAAGCACAGTTTGGCGATGAAAAATCATAGTAGATATATATTTATGGTACCACTGGAAAGGAGAATTGATTGCGCATGTACTGTATTTACTAATTTCTTTCCTACACAAAAGCTACGCGGAATTATCAGGAAAAAAGAACAAGTCGAGCAATAGACCCCCCTCAGGAGTAAACAGGAGTATTATGCTTTGACACAGCATGGGTTTTAACAATTCTTGTTAGGTTTATCTTCGTTTAATAATAATAAGAAAAAAAAACATTTTGTTTATGTTAATAAGACCAGATAAAGCCAGGGTTATGCTAAGAGAAATATACAAGAGGATGATTCTATAGGACAAAGGTGTTGATTGCCACTGGAAACAGATGGTAAGTGTTGAGAGACAATAGTAGGCTATTTAGCAAAGGTATGCCAGATATCTTTGTGATTCTCTGCTTTCTTTCCCAGGTCACAATGGCTGCAGGATAGATAACCCATAGTATATATACAATTACAAAGATTCCACTAGGTAGTACGCATTACAGGGGGAACAACGAACAAATATACCGGTAATTTATCATAGACTGATCCAGAGACATTTTGATACCTGTATACAGGTATGGGCGCCCAAACTCACAAGCAAAAAATCAGCCCAAATTCCTCAAACAAACAGATTTTAATGTCAAAATAGCATTTAATGTTGAATTTTGGGCCAGAGGTGTCTTATTGTTGGAACATTTTGAACCGAAATGGTATGCCCAAATTTTCCCTGGATAAGTCCCTGTTTATATAAGGAGTAGGCTTAGGTCTGAATAGAAACTGTTTTCAGATAAATTTGTCCTCATGTTACCTGCTTGATTGGTGGCAATCAGAAATGTTAGTTATATTATGGTGTTGCCAAGTTTATACCGGGAGGAAACCATGCAGTCTCTGGAAACCAGAGGAAAACCTCACATGATAATGTGTTGGCAACCATTCCACTAAAGCCCCGTCCACACTATCCAACATCACCCAATATGCTGTTGGCCAACAAGAGACAACTTCAAGTTGTTTCATGTTGCGGTATGTTGGGTAACGTGTCCACACTATAAAAACAAAGGCCAACAAGTCACAACTGCCTGTGAAAATGTTGCGCTGTGTTGTGTGATGTTGTGATTAACTTTTTGAAGAATTGGTGGGAAATTTAATTTGTTTTCCCTCCAATAATAAGAAAAACGTCGTGTTTGGGTTAAGGAGTGAATATGAAAACTGGCGCGAGTTTCACAAAGCGATCTTAGCTAAGTGGGATCTTAACTACCATGGCAACCAATGCTAAAGGTATACGTTGCCATTGGTAATTAAGATCACCTTGTTTTTGATCGCTTTGTGAAACTGATCAGCTTGATCGCTATGGGGCCTACCATTGCCTCCTGAATGAATTAAGTAGTGGTGATAGGCAAGGATATTGCAATTTCCTTAGAATGGATCAGAACTCCTTCAAGAGGTAGAGCCATTAATTAGTAAACAGGACACGCATTTAAGACCGGCCTACGGAGCCGTAGAGGGGACATGCAAAAGAAAAAGCTCTCAAAAGAATTCGTTCCACGAATTCGTATTTCGTTCCACGAATTACTTATGCCTTCCACAAATAACTAATTCCTTTCACAAATTACTAATTCGTTCCACAAATTACTAATTCGTTCTACGAATTACTATTTCGTTCTACGAATTACTATTTCGTTCCATGAATTACTAATTCCTTCCACGAACTACTAATTCGTTCCACGAATTAGGATTTCGTTCCACGAATTATGATAACCAATGGCTAATGGCTTTATAACTTTCCAGCTAACCAATGAGGATGAACATTGCTAATTTCTTGGCTGGCTCTCGTTTAATATCCTTTTCAAATGACGAAAAGACAGTCTAATTCCATGATTCACAGCTAATATATTCACAATGTTCTTGTACAACAACCCTAATTCAAAATACATGGCAATAAGTTCATCCCTTTCCATGTTGACCTGTACGCATAGCCTCACTTTGGGAACCTATTTCTAGGACAACAACGGAAGCCATAATTCGTGGAACGAAATAGTAATTCGTGGAACGAAATCATAGTTCGTCGAACGAAATCTTAATTCGTGGAACGAAATCTTTTTAGAGTTTTTTTTGGCATGTCCCCTCTACGCTTCCGTAAATACCACTTGGGGAGAGACTGGCGATCAAGCCGAGATATTTTGCTACAGGTAAACATAAATTTATACTCGTCATAGAATACTACACGCTTTTGCTGTTGCAATAGTTAATATCGGCAGCATTGGAATATTACCTAGACGAGAAATCTGGGCTCTGCCGAATTTTTTCTTCTTCTGTATTCGTCATAGCCCAGATTACTTCCAATATGTAAAAACGATATTTTTTAACTTGTCCTGCCGAAAAAAAACGCGGCACAAGTTTCACAACAAATAAGCAAAGAATAAAATATTTACCACTGCATTCCGATAGTAGAGACCACGAAGAAGGAGTTTGTCCAACTTACGCCGCTGTAAAGTGGTAAACTTCCCCTTATGCACTCAATATTTGTTTCAAAGTCCACTGGCTTTCAACCTGACATATAAACCGCCATTGTAAAACATTTAATCGACCAGTTAAACTTTGCGGGCGTAATACGTCAATCATATATCTTAAGTCACTTTACAGTGGCTTATGGCTTCCGACAAGTTAAAAAATATCGTTTTTCCATTATGGAAGTGATCTGGGCTATGAAGAATACGGAAAAAAAAATTCGACAGAGCTCAGATTTCTCGACGAATACGGAAAAAAAAAATTTGGCAGAGCCCAGATTTCTTGGCTAGAATATTACCGTTTTTTAGTGTCACGGATACTCTATTTGTACATCGTTAGGAAATTGGTAATTACGCCTACACGGCTTGATTTATCGAATGAGTGATAATATTGCAGTCATGAGACGGTGGTGTATTCATGTTACAAGACGGATTTCCATCATTCTTCAATTAATGGGTCTATTCGACTTTGGTGCTGCCATTTTGTCTGTCAGATCACGTGACTGTTTAAATCACCTGATTTATTTCTGATTGCTGATTGGTGATTGGCTACGATAACCAACATCGCCCAACAAGTGTTGTGAAGAATGTGCATGTACAAACATGGACCAACAATGTTGTCGAATGTTGTCGTCTGTTGGGCAATGTTGGGTGGCCCGTCCACACTATCAAACATGACGCAACTTGTTGGGCAAACACGAAGTTGTTCAATGTTGGTTCTGAAATGTTGGTCGATGTTGGATAGTGTGGACGGGGCTTTAGGGCGCCTAAACTGTTTTTTTTTTCACATAAATTTAGTTAAATCTTGAACATTATATGACATAAGGTACATGTAGCTCAAACAAGGAGATATTTGTCTGGATACTAATGTATTATAAATATGTTATTTGTCCCAATTTATATTGTTTTAAAAATGTGTAATACATGAACATTTTACATGTTGGGGAAAGGCGTTTTTTTAAACGTTTGGTGGGTAAAGCGCCAAACGGCGGAGAATAGACCCTGTCAATCAGTGTGCAACGTTTGCACAAAACTGACAATTGCCTTTCTATCTGCCCTCTCTTGCAATTTCAACGAAATATCGAGTTCTACAACAACAGGGCATGTTCAAAGCTTGCTACAAATGACTAGTTCTACCTTCGAAGTCAACTCGCAGCGTGTGCTGACGCCGATAAAATCTTACAAGTTACAAACAAATTGCGCTACTTTAAGTATGTGTTTTAAAATGAACCGAAATATCTACTTACATGTTCTACCTATCTGCGTGTAGCACATGCTCTGCACTTTTCAAAAATGACAATGAGGCTAAAATTGGTTAAAAACTGCAAGTGACCAAATCTCACACTGAACATTCAGTCTTCTGATTGACATCAGTTGACCTTTGCTCTTTGATGTTTGGTAGAGGTCGTTTCCAGTTTTTCCAACAACTTCATCTTCATTTGGACATGGATTTACACATTTTTGAAACCTAAAGGCCCGTTCTCACTGTGCGATTTGTCGCACCGACTTGTAGGATGTGATTGAAATGAATGCATTCGATTGGTTGATAAATCATTTTGACCAATCAAAAGCCTCCATTTTAATCCCATCCTACAAGTCGATACGACAAATCGCACAGTGAGAACGGGCCTTAAAGAGCGTGTGCAACACACGTATAGGTAAAACATATAAGTAGATATTTTGACTAAAATGGCGCAATTTGTTTGACACTTTTACGAAACAAATTGCAACCGCTTCAACGAGTTGACTTTGAAGGTAGAACTAGCCATTCGCAACAAGCACAGTTTTCGTAGAACTTGATAGTTCGACAAAAAACCAAGTGATGAGAGATAGACAGGAAATTGTCCAAACATTACCCACTGATCGACGAGGTCTATTCTTCGTCTTTCGGCGGTTTTCACACCGATCGGTAGACAACCCGCAAATTGCCGACTTTCCCTAACGTGTTCAATTGACACTCTACTTGCATTCGGATAAGATGCTAAATTTTTTGATACTTTTACATAAAAAAGCACTTACAGCTAACTTACATGATTGTACAACTATTACTCCAATAAATCTGTATATTTACAAGTGACTGGAGTCAGACAAATCAGAAGCCAGTGACAGGAATAACTTATGTAGACCTAGGGGGGCCCATAACCATGTTACTTTATCAAATGGTTAAGGCTTGAATGAAAACAGATGTTAGGGTCAGAAAGTAACCATGTTAGCTGTCATGCTCAACTGATCAAATAGCATGGCAGGGAAATTGTTACTCCTCCAAAAACTCACAAGTTGTCTATTAGAATAACTGTTATTTTAAGAAGAAAAAATGGTAACACAAACATTCAACAGAAAATCGGTCAAAAAGAAATATAACATTGTAAATTTCAGGTCATTCAGTAAATGATGGTTTAAAATGAACACATACAATTGTTAGGAGTTCAAAGGAGCTGTCACTGCCTTTAAATGTCACTGATTAAATCTGAAATGACCCCTTCATATATTGTGTTCAATAAAAAAAGATTTGGAAAATAATAATAACCATGGTTAACAAAAATATATCAGTGAAATAAAATGGTTGGCTATAGTCTGCAATATGTTGAGTGGATTGAAGTTATTCTGATATGCCCAAACGGCCTTCTTCAATACCACGTCAACATAAGGTGTATTAGAAAAATCTAAGAGTTGTTTTTACAAAAATTACAACTCAAAATTTTTAAACTACTCACCTAAAATTATGTCAGGAAACTTCTTTGATCATTCCTTCGTAGAGATAAACCACCAAATATGGCATTTTAATATGTTAGTAACAAATTTAGCTGCATAAGAAAATCGCTCTGTGTTCAAAACGATTTTTCTCAGACGGTGACACCACCAGTTTCAAACCATGCTTGCCACTTCAACTTAGCAAAATTCATTGTTGACATTGTGTAAGGCCACAGATTATGGTTTAGCTCTATATAGGGATTATCAAAGAAGCTTCATGACACAGTTTTAGGTACGTAGTGTTTAAAATTTTTGCGTTATCATTTTTGAAAATCAACTCTTAGCCTTTTCAAATGCACCCTATGTTGACGTGGTATTGAAGAAGCCTGTGCAGGCGTATCACAATAACTTCAATCCACTCAACATATTGTGGACTAGGTTGACTAGCGTTTAATGATACACTTAAACTTATTTCACTTATACTGAGTCATTGATTTGAGTGACATGGGCTGCCAAATAAAAAGAAATTTTCAATTTTATCAAGGAGTACTAATTTATTTTTTTTAAGTGAGAAAAACACTAAAATTTAATCTTACATTCATCTGTTATAATAGCCCACATCTTTGGTTTGTCTGCGTTATTGACTGAAGTGATATTCTTTAATGTCAATCCTTAAAGTGGCATGAGCTGCCAAAATGTTCATATTTTGACATGAGAACAGAATGTTGAAATTAACAGTTATTTTTCTCAAGACGTATATTTCAGAAGCTTTTTAGTGCTTCTAGTCTTGGGAATGTACGATAAAGTATTGTTTTGAACCAACTTTGGCTTACAATGAATGAATGGTCATCCCGGTTATTTAAATTCTGTTTACTTTTCAAACACTATTTCGGTTTGTATAGGCCACATACTGTATGGATTTTCCTCAATCCAACGCTAATCATTTAGTTTTTCGATGGCCTTCAAAGCCTCTTACTGGCTTGGCGATCAGAAATTATGAAGAAAGTGTGAATTTTGGCAGCTCATGCCACTTAAGTACTTCAAATCAACATATCTTGACAATCAGAGTTTATAACAGCTAATACCACTTAAATGTTGTAATGCAAGAATAGCAGTAATAGAATGTGCATAATGTTTGGCAATATAGTTTACTTTATGTTTAATCATTGGCAGTAAAAATCATAGAAGAATAGAAGTATATCTAATGGGTTTGAGGTATAACAAGATGCTATCAGCTACAATACAATGACAGTAACTAGGCCGGAGAAAGTTTACAGATTGTTAGAACTATTCTTACCGTGTTATGGTGTGTATGTTGGTTGGACTGACAGAATGTTCCGGTCTGTATTAAGCCTCCTTAAAGGAGTCAGCAATGCACATGATGAGGGCATATGGTCCTTCTACTGTATCCACCCCCCCTAAAGTACCAGCTGCAGTGCTCTCTACCATCTGGAAGAGCCCATTCCAGGCAGGAAGGGGAGTGAAGCTGTAAACAACCATCACCCCTCCAAGAGAAGCCACATCACTGAAAGATATTTTAATGAGAAGGTCAAGACTATTACAAATACAAAGCAAAAAGTGTGCTGAGCAACTTTTAAAGGTCTCAAAATCAACAAGGGTTGGTATCTCACATTCAAACTACCTAGTCCCCATCACCTAGCCTTACTATCCTGTCATTTCTCTGTTAATCTGAAAGGCAAATACACAAATCTGTCACACCACTTGCCTAGTCACATGACTACCTTTAAATATTTTCCTCACATATTTGGGATAGCGATTGAAGTCGTGTTTAATTAAATGTGTGAAGATTTTTTTACCTGACATTTTTGTCAACATTTATTCTCTAAAAGTGATTGATTGATTGGTGTTTTACGCCGCACTCAAGATCATATCACTTATATGGCCACGTTTCCAAATATAGTGGGGGAGTAAACAGGACTTAGTCCCGAAAGAAACCCCCGACCTTTGGCGAGTACCTGGCAACTCTTCCACTCTCTTAAAGTGAAATGAACTAATCTTTATATGAGAGTGAACTTACTATATAACTAACATCGCCAATCAGGCCTTAATTTTTCAAATTTCGGTTCGCGTGGATTTTACCTCACGTAACCTGTGGTTGGTTCACCTGGGTGACCGTCAGCATAACCCGGTTCGCGCAACGGTTCTCGGCAGTAAAGCAATGTAATGTGCTCTCACCTGACCGTTGCCAAGTTACAAAAATGACTCTGTATTAGTGAAGTTTATAATTAGCATTTCGTAAACTAAAGGCTGTATTTGAATTCGAGACCAAAACGGAAATGTCTCAGTGTTAGAGCTTACTTCGGAGCCGGCTTATAAATAAATCAATAAAACCACAGACTGTGGCCTGCCGCACTAGACTGACAAAGAATCGGGAAGTGCAGTGTGTACATGTAATATTATTTCATTTCATCAGTGTTAATCCCCTGTGATTTAATGAAGGTGAGAACTTTCCCTCGACAGAGTCAATAAAAAACTTCTTACAATATTACGATGACTATCAATTAACTGCAGTTATTGTACACATGATAATCTAATCGTATGAAAAAGTTTTATTATTATTTAACAAAAATTAATGTACACTCTGCAAACGTTATTGTATGCTCTGCAAGTGTAATTCTGCGTTTGTTATTGTACAATGATAACATGCGACACATATTTGTTATCTCTTGGGAAAAGGAGTAGAGCCCTAAGAGCATTGAAAACAACGCTAAAATACTCAATTCAACTTCGAAAAACTCAATTCCCAGATACTAGACTAAAAAATTTGGACTTCTATGAAACCCTACACTAAAAAGCTATATAACTAAAAAAAATTCAAAAATTGTCTGAATTAGTTCTGCTTCAGAGAAGCAACCAAAAAAAAAACATTCAAATCGTTGATTGATGTTTTTTGTCACATTGACGATTATTTTAATTATATTTGTGGGTGAGGAAACCCGGCTGTTTGCTAAAGGAAAGTACGATATTCAGCGGGTACCTGGCAGTTCTGTCAAATAGGGCGACCCAGTGAAAAACACGTTTAGAAGTTTTCTTACAGTGAATGTGATTTGAATCCGTGACCCCTTGATTGGAGGCTTGTGACACACTGAGACTAGTTTTTCTTACACTGAAAGTGATTTGAACCCGTGACCCCTTGATTGGAGGCTTGTGACACACTGAGACTAGTTTTTCTTACACTGAAAGCGATTTGAACCTGGACCCCTTGATTGGAGGCTTGTGACACACTGAGACTAGTTTTTCTTACACTGAAAGCGATTTGAACCCGTGACCCCTTGATTAGAGGCTTGTGACACACCGTAACTAGTTTTTCTTACATTGAAAGCGATTTGAACCCGTGACCCCTTGATTGGAGGCTTGTGACACACCGTAACTAGTTTTTCTTACATTGAAAGCGATTTGAACCCCTGCTAAATGTTGCCTCATTGACATGGGTTCCTGCGGCCCGAATTACCCAACAGCCCAAGGAAAGCAGAAGGGAGGAGCTCGAGTTGGAGCTAGTTACGTACATGTACGCCTGATCAGTCCCCTTACCCAAGCTAACTCTGAAGAGTTCCACACAGAATTTTTTTAGGATTTACCTTTGATTGATTGATTGGTGTTTTTACGACGCGCTCAAGATTATTTCACTTATATGGCGGCATTGCCAGTTTTATTGTGGGAGGAAACCAGGCTCTATGTCTGGAGGAAACCCATGACCTTCCGCTGGTAACTGGCAACCATCCCACATAGGCCATTCAAGTGAAAACCTAGCCAGAAAATTTTCCAATTTTTTTTTGTTGGACTGAGTGGGATTCGCACCCGCGACCCATTGATGGGAAACTGTTCGGATTGAGCGTCCAACGCTCTACCTTCTGAGCTGCGGAGGCAAAAATGCACAGACGAAATAAAATGTAAACTTGATCTGTAACCCACCAGGCCGTATCTAGGACCGTTTTGCTTCCGGAAAACAATAGGGCGCCCAAACTAAATGAAGAAAAAATAAATGGGGCTTTATTTTATGTAAAAGGAAAAATAAAAGGCCCTTAAGACTGTTTTGCACATGGCCTTGTAACACAAGGCAACTAGAAACGACTCCGTATTCAGTCTGTTTGAGTTGCATCGCACTCTTGAACGGTACACAGCTACGGCCGGCACGCAACGAATTGTAGTCAGCGGGACGAACAAAAAGAACTTGTTCCGATGTTGTCAGTATGCCAAGTGGTCACCTGACTTGAGTGAAGTTTCTGATTGGTCTACATACGTCGTCAGCGTGGATACACTGCCTGACTTGACCACGACTCCACCCGATTCTTGAACATTCTCATTCTGCGGTTCGATCCGTGTCATTTGAATGCCCCTCTTGTATCATGATGTATATATTTAAAAATATAAATAAGCAGACGCATTTATTACGCAAGTGGCCTCAAAAATCAAGACTACCAACAGTGTCTGTGTCACAGTTTGTAAATAAAATGGGAGGAAAGAACGTCTGTCAAAATGAAATCTGCGGACCAGCCATCTCAACCAAGTTATACACATCACGTGACAATGAATGACATGCTAATGCTATGTATTCGTCCACTCTAAAATGTTCATACGCTATACAAGGTTTATAAAGATGTCAATCATAGCTGTTGGGTTGATTGACTGTTGGTGGGCTGGGCCAATTAAGTATTAGGACCAATTGATTTGCTAGTTTCTCGTTGGGGCCTTATTCACTATCTGCAGAGTGCTGCAAAGTTACGGCCCGTATCCGATCAGTTATGGTACACTTTTGCCGGGTTTTCAATGTTAAAAATTACATCAGTGTTTGCATCGACAAGAAATTCCACAGAAGTGAGGCTGGGCTCAGCAGACTTTTGTTAAAATAGTTTAATTTCTCCAAAGACTCTGAAATGAAGTTTTAGGGACCGGACATTCACCCGCTCGTCTGCATGTTTTTGTAGAGTGATGGGAACCAGTTATCGTTTGTCCAACGTTAAAACTGTTGTGACTTAATTTTTCGCATTCAAAAAGTCCCCGACACGGTCGGCTGGCGAATGCAACTCCATAAAAAGTTTTATTTATATTTGGAGGTTGAATTTTTGCAACAAGATGCCTCGATAAGTAAGCCGGAAGTAATCGGCGGGAAAATCTGACTGAAAAAAATGTCTTACACTAGAAGGAAGAGGGTGGGTTGGGGGGGTGTTGGCGGCGAAATTTTCCTTTACTTGAGTTTGGGATCTGAAGCTCGATTTTTTTTCTAGAAACGGCCCTGATGGTGGACCCAAATACAAAAAATCAATTGAATATCTGAAAGCATATAGGAAACAAGAGATCCCTTAAAGGGATCTTAACGCCCGCGTTTATCTATTCATATTAAAGATTGTTACAGCAATAACTGCCGGGAATTGGGGCCTACATAAAAAAATCTTATTCCAGGGAGATAACTATTGTTGAGGAAAATTAAATTGTGAATTACAAAGTAAGCTCCTCTTGAATGTTTGGGTGAAAACAACATTGCCACCTTCAATATGCTAATGAGATGATAATGTAAGGTGCACAGCTAGAACTTAGGGGGATGAGGTGTGTCATGTTTGGTTAAGATCAGGTCAGTAGTCTTGGAATAATGATAATTAGTTTCATTTTCAAAATTTGGTTAAAAAACAACATTGCTTCCTGGCGGCCATATTTATTAAGTAAATGAGATGAAAATGGAGGGTGCACAACTAGATCATAGGGAGATAATGTGGGCCAAGTTTGGTCAAAATCAGACCAGTTGTTTTATTGAAATAAAAGTAAAAAAAAACAATATCGCCCTCCTGGCAGCCATATCGAATATGCAAATGAGATGAAAATGAACGGTGCATAACTAGACCATAGGGTGATAATGTATGTTGAGTTTGATTTATGTTAGGCAGTTTTCTTGGAATAAAGATAAGAAAAACAACACCGCCCCCTGGTGGCCATATTGAATATGCAAATGAGATGAAAATGTACGGCGCACAACTAGACCATAGGGTGATGATGTATGTTAAGTTTGATTAAGATTGGACAGGTAGTTTTCATGGAATAAAGGTAACAAAGAAAAACAACATCGCCCCCTGGCAGCCATATTGAATATGCAAATGAGATGAAAATGTACGATGCACAACTAGACTATATGGAGATAATGTGAGCCAAGTTTGGGGAAAATCGTACGAGTAGTTTTCTTGGAATAAAGGTAACAAAAAAAAACAATATCGCCCCCTGGTGGCCATATTGAATATGCAAATGAGATGAAAATGTACGGTGCACAACTAGACCATAGGGTGATGACGGATGTTAAGTTTGATTAAGATTGGACAGGTAGTTTTCTTGGAATAAAGGTAACAAGCAAAAAGTTAACGATCGGACGACTGACCACAGAAAAGCGATTTGAATAGCCCTCCATCAGAATGATGGCGTGCTAAAAAGTCCAGAAAACTGTTACTTTAGTGATATTTCTAAAGTCCAAGGGCGATAACTTCGGTAAAAATGCACGGAGCGGAACAGAACGTAAACTTGATCTGTAACCCATCAATGATCATGGTGGACCCACATACAAAGAATCAATTGAATATCTGCAAGCATATAGAAAAAAGTCTGGAAAACTGATTTCCCGGACTGACGGACGAACAGAGAGCAAACCTATAGTCCCCTTCGGCTTCGCCGGTAGGGGACTCATTAAACCCACAGGGGTAGAAAAAGCAAGCAGGATATTTGTTCTGCTGCCTTCCAAACTTGCCGGACATTTTCAAAACTTGCCGGACATTTTCAAAACTTGCTGGACTCCTGAATCATGTATAGATTTTTTTTCAAAGGATAAAAACTGTGGTTTTCAAGGTAAGGCAGAATGTTTTTACACTAACGGTTTTGACCATAACCTTAACTGTAATGAAAGAATCATTTATTGAACAAAAACAAATAAACATTCTTGTTTTGACTTAATTAGCATTGATCTGTTTTCAAACGAACTTCAAGACATACAAATTTCACGTTTTTAGGGTTTTACATCAGACTATTTCTCTTACATGATAGAAGGACTGCAATGAAACCAGGCATTTCAAAATTTGCCCCACTAACTTATGAAAGTATTTTTCGACCGACCTTTGCTGCTGTCAAACATATCGCATATTGGCATTTTCCATGTTTCCCTGAACTGAGTGAACACAAGCCATGACCGATTAATCTTCCAATCTGCTTTAAAATACCGCTTCACAGTGGTGGTTTTGGCCTTCCTGCTCTAAGTTGCTGGCTGATTATCATTTCTGCTTTTGAGCACCGCTATCACTTGTTTGGTAAAGGCCGGACATTTTGCTAGTTTGATAAACCGTCATGCTTTGCCCATGTCAACTGTTGATTTTACCTCAATCAAAAGGTCGCTTCTCCCAACAAATGCAGTGTCATGGTTGCATTCAGACTTGTGCTAGCAGTAAGCACACGATACAGAAGTTATGTGAATGAGGTAGCTTTTGATTGATCTCGTACCTGAAGACTCATACATCCTTTATATGATTGCTGTGGAGTATTCAATCATTTTTTTTTTTACATTTTTTAAGACAACGATGCATAACCCCAAGTTTAGAAACCAGACTAAATTTACCAATTTATAAGTCTGGTTTTATTTGCGCTACCGGTAAAGTTAAAATCATTCGGACAAAAGTCTGCGATCTGTGTATTTTTATCGGACAGATAGGCCTATAGAACTTTTGCAGGTCATGTCAGACAAGTGATTGAAGGGTAATTTCGAACCCTGAACCAGTTACATGGCATATTGGATTTTTGCGTCTGATTTTGTGGGATCTGCTCTGAAAAGTGTTCATTCTCTTGTCCATATTGTATGTTTTAGATCGGATAGGGGGAGAGCACTCCGTGTGTCTGTTCAGTTTTATTTGAAATTGAATGATGTCTTGCCTGTTGGTGTACAAAGAAAATTTGAGTATCTTTCAAAGGTTTATCGAAAAACAGATATTTCATAGACTAGTGTGCACGATAAGCGAGCTGGTTATTTTAAAATTTTCACAGAAAATCCGCCTGATACTTACACATAATCTTGCTATGAAATGTCAAATGTTGACACCGCGGGAAACATAAGTAGCAGCGGCATCTGGCGGAAGATTTATTTACAATCAGCATTATCTCCCCTTACTTCATACCTTCTGTACCTCACTCCTGATGATGACTGAATAAAAGTCGAAATATTGAGTCAATATGAAGTTTTCGTTTTTCGGAATAACACTACTTGTGTACTTCTGTCCCTTGTAAATAAAGTTCTATCAATGAAATAGACCTAATACAATCCATTACCATATGACAGTACAGAACTCACGAGAAGTTCTCACTAAAACTTGATTATACTTGGATGATTGGATCGAACTGACATAAAATAAATATATGTATGTATTAAAAAGAACTCAGAGATAAATTGTTAAACTATGGAAAGGGTGACCGGAATCCGATCTTCCGATCCGATCCGACACTCACGCTCAATATTTAGTTCAATTTTACCGAACTCATGGTAGGTTATTATACCTATACCAGTTGGTACAGTATATAATATAACCATAGGTTCGGTAAAATTGAACGAGCTCAACGGTGGGAACTCGTTGATATTTTAACCCTAGGAACCGAGGATGCTGGAATCCAAACACATCGAATGGTTGTTAATGGTTGATTGAGTGTGTCAAGAATTCAACGATCTGAACTTCGTCAGCCTACCCTAGAATTCATCGATTAGTCCCTGGCAGGCCGGCCTTTAAAGCAACCATTGCTTGCAAACTCGATCCCAACGCTAAAGGGACACGAGCTATCAACTCAGAAACATTTATCCCATTCCCTGAATCGTTTGAACATGTGCACAGAGCGAGGGGGAGGGGGGGGGGGGGGAGTCGTGTTATGCTCTCACAGAATGATCTATAGTTGGGAGGATGGAGTCTGTATTGGCATACTTGAACATGGTTCCGTGTATTCCCCCTGTCCATGGGTGTATATAAACAGTCTCTTTAAACTCTTGCTCCGGGGACAGTCAGAAGGACGTTGAATCGTTGCCCACGCCCGCACAGGCATGCATATTCTAACGACAATTTTCTGGGGACAGATCTAGTGAAACGGGCAGTAGATCCCTCTTCACGCCCATGGGCCGATTGCAAGAACAATGTTCTGAAAACAAAGTGAAGCGGATATTAAATCGTTCTCCCCGATCATTATATAGGCCTGTATAGTCCTATTCTGACAACGATGTTCTGGGAACGGAGTGAAACGCCCGGTGGATCCTCGATCTATACACGCCCATATACAGGCTTATTCCAACGAAAATGTTCTAACACCGGATGAAACGGACAGCGAATCCTTCTCCGTGTACATTTATATTGGGTGTATAACAAAACTAAAAAATGTAAGAAGCGTAGTCAAAAAGTTGCATTATGAGGACTTCCCTGAGGCTCCATCTTTTCTTTGGCCAACCAGGAGCTACTGATAGGCCAATGCTGGCAATAGAGGTTGGGCCAATATCAATGTGACTAAAGTCGAGATGCTCATTGGGCCTTTTCAATGAGCATCTCGACTTTAGTCAGATTGGGCCAATATTGGTCCAATGTTTGGTTCTTTTGCCAAATATTGTTCCCGGTAAACGTGGATCAACATAGGAAAACAATCCATTGCTTTGCTTCAACAGGTGTACGTTGTTCTAACGGTTGTTTGTACAAGCTACATGGTATACTGAGGCATGCGGAAAAAATTATGTTGGGTCAACATAATTTTACCACCACAATGACACAAAACATGTGATCTGCAGGGACCGCGGAGCAGGGGGGGCCGGGGGGGGGCCTCCCCCCCCCCCCCCCCCCCCAAATTTTGGCCTACCAATTTTTTTTTTTTTTGGCAAAATATTTTTTTGCAGTTTTCTTACATACAAATATGGACTTGAAATAAAGTGGCCGAAATTCGATGAGTTATACGAAGTGTGGTAGGAAGTGAGGGCCTTCAAATCTTGTCAATCTTTTTTAAACTACCGGTATTGCATTTTTTACATGCATATATAAGATGATTTAAAAGATCAACGTCCTCGTAGTTTGGTATGTGAGATGAAAGTTGTCAATCAATTGACACAAAATACAACACGTTCCAAATGAAAGCGTTAATATTGTTTACAGAGCAAAAACTGGTGAAAGACAATGTTAAACTTAAACAGTCTGAATTTATTTATATCATTAAGAACGTAGTTCTTTCAGTTTGTGAAAAAATCCAATGTTTTTTTTTTATCTTCTCCACAAAATAAGTTGACAAAACATCACCTTAGAATGGCTTAGATTATTTAATTGTTATTTACACACATCAGGAGACCGGTTTACATAAATTCTACAACAAAATGACTTGCTCAATGACTGAATAATAAATCGATAACCTGAAGTTTATTAGTTTTTCTTTCAAATCTTCCTTAGATCATTCTGCAAAAAAAACAAATTTCCTCATACATTTTCAGGCAATATAGACTCGTAAGTTACCGATTCATCTTGGACTGGCTTCTGAAAGGTGAACGACTGGGGAAAAAGAAAAGAATACCTCTTCCTGCATGTGTTGTTGGTGCCATTAGGACTATCTTCCCAGCAGATGACAATGCATATGTCGGATTCAAGTATGCTGAATTACCAACATTATAAGAACTAGTTATGGCGTTCAAATAAATTATTTGGAAGGACTTCACTTTAAGATTTCAACCCTGTTTTAAATATCCATTTATCCCACATGTCTTTTAGATTCTACCTCCAATGCACGTTTGAAATATTCCTCTTTTCATTTTACTCAATACGTAATTTGCTAGGATCTCGTTGTAAATTCCTCTTCGAAAAACAGTGTAAAATTTGGCTTGTCAGATTTCAATAGTTAGCTCACCCTTATAACGAGGGTTTTATGTGTGGATTGACAAGTAAGTAACACAGGATAGCCACATGAGTGAGGCTATATTCAAACTAGATTTGTAGTTTCCTATATAATGTAAAAGTTAAGACCGTACATGTACTGTAAAGATAAGCTCATAACTTTTGCTTGTTTGTCAATGGTAAATTGTTTTGCCCTAAGATTTGTAAATAGGTCAATAACTCAATATGATTCATGTCTGCCTTTCATCCTTTGTTCTTATATTACCTGACGACTTGATGAAGGGAAATAAATATCACAAATAGTCCCATGACCGAGGAACTAAAGCTGTTATTCATTTACAGACAAAATTCAGTTATTTGGCATACAAATTCTCATTTTAGGCATCTTTAAATAAATTGATTAATTTCCGAATTTACATGCTTCAGAAGTATGTTTTAATGAGTATTCAAGCATTTCCGCCAGTTCAGTTTAAGGGCCATCCAAATTATCTGCTATCAGCAAAGATTGCTTGGTGCGAAATGTGTGAGGAAACCGGGCGAAACCCGTGACCCTCAGTGGTAGCTGCAGCCACCACACATAGGTCAATCGTATGAAAACCAGTCAGAAGATTATTCTTTTTTTGGGGCGACATGGCATCTGAACCAGCGATCAATTGATCTAGCAACTGAGCCATGGAGGCCCCCTCGGCAGATATTGCTGAATTGTTGCTACATATGTAGGTACCAATAAAATGTTTCCTCCACCAAAAAAACACACACAAAAATATGAAATGAAATAATCTTTAATAAACAAGCAAAGAATTTTAGTTTAGAGACAAAAATGGGTTAAAATAAGAACATGTTAAACTAATATGTCTTTGATTTCACCACCAATGGGTCGCAGATTCAAATCCCACTTAATTATAAAACAAATTGAAAAATTTTGTAACTGGGATTTCACTTGAACGACATGTGTGGGATGGTTACCAGTTAGCACCTGAAAGTCGTGGGTTCCCTCCGGGCATAGAGCCCGGTTCCTCCCACAATAAAACTGGCAATGCCGCCATATAAGTGAAATAATTTTGTGCGCTGCGTAAAACACCAAACAATCAGCCAATTTGATTTCACTAGAAGGCAAAAATGATTAGCATTTGACACTACATGTATACTAAAATTGTATTTCCACCTGCACACTACATGTTAAAGTTGCGCTTGATACAAAATTTACTGATGTTATTAAATTGGCATGAGCTGCCAAAATGTTGATATTTTGACGATAAAACAGAATGTTGAAATTATTGACTATTTTTCTCAAGACGTATAATTCAGAAACTTTTTGGTGCTTCTAGTCTCGAAAATGTCAATAAAGTATTGTTTTGAACTAACTGTGGCTTAGAATGAATGAATGGTCGTCCCGGTTATTTAAATTTTATTTACTTTTCGAACACGTTTTGCTTCGTACAGGCCACATATTGCATGGATTGTCCTCAGTCCAACGACAATCATTCATTTTTTTGATTTCCTACAAAGCCTCTTACTGTCGTGACGATCAAAAATTATTAAAAAAGTGTGTATTTCGACAGCTCATGCCACTTTAAACAATCGACACAAGTGTAAAATATCCAAAAAATCAAGAATTGCATGAAACTTACAAATGATTTTGTACATATTGGTTATAAGAAAAAAGGCTTTTCTATTCATTGTATAAACCCAACCAAAATATAAGATGCATATCCTTCGATGGTTGACAGCAAACCCTTTGATCTTTGAATTCAGTTCAGAGCAAGGGCAATAACTTTTGAAACCATACAGAAAAAAACTAAAAAGCAGTGAGATGAGATGCCTAGATGCTGTTAAAAATAATTGGTCAAATATTTCATTTGCGAGCTTTCTTGCGAATCAATTCTTCAGTTTGAGGGCGCGGACGTTTTGCAATGTTTTTTTCGGATTTCTGGTATTGTAACCTGAGAGTCTTTGTCGTGATATTTTACTGACGGGTCTTCACGCCTCCTCACTACATCTGCCATCATGTCCAGGGCATAAGCGTGTGACTTCCTCTCCACAACTCTCTTAGCAGTCCATTCCCCACGGCACCCAACACTTTGGATGAAACAAAACTGTACTTCTTTTCTCCTGCAAGTCAATATTTAAAAATACATTTGTTTTCATTCATTGCACTCCGGAAAAAAAGAAAAAAGTAGGTAAAAGAATGTCAAAGTAAAACATTACACCTGAAAGATTTTTTATAGCTTGCAATGTTTTGGTTATGTTTTCTGTAGCACTGTTTACTTTTAGCATTCCCAGGATTACAGGGGAAGAACTGATTATGTTCAGAAAATACTGTTGACTACTATCTCTAAGGAGTTTGCTTTCATAAGCATTCTCAACGTTTTTCACACAAACATTAATTTCATGATAATGTTACTCTGAGAATCCTACCTTTTGTTGATGCCTGTTCTCTGCCAGTGTTGTAATTATGGTCAAGTACTGCCAGCTGCATCCGCCCTTTCATTGATGGATAATGGAAATGTAGCCTCTTTGGTGCAAACTTCAGCATTGTGGAATGATAGGCCTCTAAGCTACCTGAAAGTAAAAGTTTTAATTGAAATTGAAAGTCTAACACACTGGTTAGACATTAAAGTCATCACACTTATCTTCTAGTTGGATGGTTTTGTGGGGCATTTTATTTCATTATCACTTGTCAAAGTCAACTATTTTCAATGATCAGCTGACTCATTATTACTGTCTGAAGAGAAAAAGTTTAACCACTTGAAATTGATTCATTTGTAAATATAAACTATACATACTAGTATGTTTAAACAGTGTCAACTGTTCTAAATCTTTACTAAGCTTTGGATCCATCACAATGTTGGTGAGATGTCTGTAGGCAGGGGAGTTCCTGTCAAACCACATTCGACACTCCTGCTCCTCTTGAGTAAGCTCAGGATGCCGGCAGGAATGTACAGTTCCATCTTCATCTTCCCATCTATGAACACCTGTAACATGTTCTAGAATGGACTGCCACAAGCGCTTCAATTCCTAACAAAAAAATATCAAAATTTTACAAAACATAATACCACATAATGTGGGAAACAATACATATTTTCAACATTCATGGATATAACTGTGTCAAAAACTAGTCTCCATGGTTATTTTAGACAAGAAGATTTTCTCTGTGCCTGTGTGTTTAGTGTTCATAAATATATCTATCTGAAGATATATATATATAGTATAAAGGTGACAGGTCTAAATGATATACCTCTTTTTAGAAACAGGTCTCCATGGTTTTAGACAAGAAGATTTTCCCTGTAACCACATGTTTTAGTGTTCATAAATATATCTATCTGTCTATACATAAAAATAAGAAAAAACATCCAAACCTGCCAAAACTCTCATATAAGTTAAACGATCTTTGGTGAAGTGTAAAAATCCAATCAATGAATCCAAAAATAGACTTTCCTGTGTTTGATACATACCAGTGCATCTCCTCCACAGGCAGAACAGCTGTACCACAGGTGGTTAGTTATGCTTTTGGTCCATTTCAATAATATGTCTTGACCTTTCTTCTTTCCACCAGCAAAGCACTTTTTCTTAATAGGCTATAATTTAATATCAATGTAAGTATTTATTTAGTCCATAGATAAATGAACTTAACCAAAACATAAATTGAAAAAATGTATGCTGAGATGATCCCATTAAAATAGACTGATTGCTCATTTTTTATTTACTCAAGATTATTTCACTTGTATTGTGAATTAGTCAGGTTTATTAGAAGCCAAAAACCCAGACCTCGAGTAATGATCCCCATTAAAAGGTGAAGATTTATATCTTGCAAAAGTATAAATTAGTGATTGATTGATGTCTTAAACAGCATTCAAGATAATTACACTTATATATGGTGGCTTTGCCAGGTTTAGTGGGGGCCTTCGGTGTGTACTCGGCAGCTCTGCCACATACGACCATTAAATAAAAAATGCACTCAGAAATTTTTAAATTTTAATTCGTCGGATAAGGATTTGAACCACCACTGCATCGATGTGTCAGACCTGTGTCGGACGATCACTCTAACCGACTTGACCACCGATGCCCCCATATAAATTAACCATGATGGATGTTTATTTAAGTTCACATATTTACCTTTACAGATGTGCCAGCAGTTAAACTGGTGGTTTATCCATCCATATTCCTCTCTCATGGTTTTCCGTATCGATGGGGATCTGTCAGTAGTGACTGTGTCAATTTTTACACCATGATGCAATAAATTTTCCATACTTCTAACAAATCCATCTTTCTCCATAGCTACTGATGATGAGCTTTCAGATACCTGAAGAAGTTGCATATCCACAATTTTTTGGGTTGCCTCATCCATAACAGTGTAGGTGGTATATTTGGCAGAGAAGCCAGGGGAATCGGATCTTCCATCTCCCAGAATAGATATACCAACACTTTCAAGACTATTAGCAATGAGATAGGCCAGGTTGTTGAAATGATCTCTTGTATAATAATTATTAATAACAGGCAATATATATGTGTTTTGGATATTATGGAATGTTGACTCGCTGAAAAACTGTAATTTAAAAAGTTCTGCAAAGTTTTGGAATGATTTGAATGTATTCCGGAAAGAAAAATACCGGAGGTCAAAAGGAGATTAACAGCTGGTAGTCCACGGATGTCCTCACAACTGTCCCACCTGCCCTCGTGTCCTGCCACACACTCCCATAACACCACAACTTTAGCACCTATGTTAAAACTTGTTTTAGATACAATTCCTTCTCCACATGTGACACATCTTTTAAATAACTCAAGCAGCTTATTTTTGGTGACAAGTATTGTTACTCTGTGAAGTCAGCTGGACCAGTAGATATAGAATCACTGTCTGAATCAGTTGTTGTTGTCTACGTTTCTGTACTTGTACTAGCTCCACTCCAAGGCTTGAAAGGTGAACTCTTGCTGGGTGTACTGTCCTTAAATGGGGAGCTAAATTCTTCTGAAACTACAAGTTGTCCAAAAGGAGACCTACTCATCTGAGTGGCAACTTCGAACTGTTGTTGTTGTTCGCTGGAACAGAAGGCAAATGAAGGCTGGCGTGTCTCGGCTGCCTGTCGCAGCGATTCACGCTTAGTAAAAGCTCTCCTCTGTGGCACGTTAACTTCAGCTGCAAATGGAAATAAACTGGGAACAGCATCTTTTTTCAGAATATTTTTCCGTCTAGAGCCTGTGAGTTCGTGCTGTAGATCTCGAGCATAGTCTGATGGCCGAAAGTGCTTCCCACACACACGGAGGTTTTTCACTCGTTGGAATGACGAATTTACTGGCAGTGAATTATTTTTAATTTTCACAAGCCACTGGCGACGAATTTCATTGTTTCTCGGAAAACCATGAAATGGCACTCCTATCGATCGAGCAGCCTCGTAATCTGCACACCCCGGTACCTGACAGGCAGGCATGTTTTACTGAGTGAGAGTTGAACTGTACCTTTTTCACAGCTTGTTTTGTTGTTGTTGTTGTACGAGAGCGATGAACAATGTACGTCACTTCCGGTTTAGGTTTTAATTAATATATTTATTATAATTAACCCATTTCTAGCATCTGGGGTGCAAATAGATTTAAATATAGCCATTAAAAACAATGAAAGGTGGTCTGAATCCGTTGGAGTTCCTGAGTCGGGCTTAACGGCGTACCAGCCACGTCTGAAGGAGGTCCCGCGAAAATGATTGGGCTAAGTTAGATACTTACTACTTAGCACAGTGAGATTTTTTCGATTTTTGGGAGAGTAGGATTTGAACAGATTTTATGTTCAAAGTCGATTTTTTGCAGAGAGTTCACAGCTGAACCATACGACTTATATAACATGAATGAAAAATTCCCAACATGCTTGGTTGATTAATCTTTTACGCTGCTCTCAAGATTATTTCACTTATACGGCGGCGTTGTGGGGTTTATTTTGGGGCAGGAAATCAAGGTCTTTGTCCTTTGGCGAGTACCTTGCAATTCAAGGACATAGCGCACTACAGTGAACAAAAATAAAACATTAAGAAATTGTTGACTTTTTCTTTGAATCTGGTCTGATTCAAACTTGCAACCAATAGATAGAAAGCTTGTGTTGGACTATCGTTCTGCTGACTGAGCCACAGGGGAACCTTCCCCTAAATGAAGACTTCTTAAACACAAAATATTGATGCAGTCAAGTAGGATCGCCCTGTGTGAGAGCAATGTTGATAACAGAAAATAAATACAGGAAATTGAGACTGAAGATTGATCAATAATAATGGTGATGTAAAGTTTATTCTGTATCAGCAGAGTTGGGAGAGAGAGATGAGGACAAAATGACTGGATTAAGTGTGTTCAGGCATAAAGTGATTCAACCTAGCTGATCAGTGCAACAAATCTATTATATATAGGATCTGATAAGAAGAAAATCAATGAAATTTACCACATTGAAGAAACTCAGCAACTAAATATTGTCAAAATAGTCTTCGTTTTAGTTAAAGTGAAGGAAGCTTAGAAAGTGTATGTTATTTCAGTTAAAGAGGCTTGAGCAGCCAAAATGTTGATATTTTGACGTTAAAACAGAATGTTTAAATTATTGGCTATTCTTCTAAAGACATATAATTCAGAAGCTTTTTAGTGCTTCTAGTCTCGAAAATGTACAATAAAGTATTGTTTTGAACTAACTTTGGCTTAGAATGAATGAATGGTCGTCCCGGTTATTTAAATTTTGTTTACTTTTCGAACACGTTTTCGGTTCGTACAGGCCACGCACTGTATGGATTTTCCTCATTCCAACGCCAATCATTTAGTTTTTCGATGGCCTTCAAATCCTCTTACTATGGTGACGATCAAAAATTATGAAAAAAGTGTGAATTTTGGCAGCTCATGCCACTTTAGTGTATGAAATACACTTCCACATAGTATGAATGAGTGTGTATCAGGCTTATTTGTTTACAATGCGAAAACTTATTCATTAAGATTTAGTTCTCTCAGGTTTCAAACACTAACAATTTTGTGAAAATCAGGCTTTTAGGTGGCCATTTGGACAGTAGTACAGTAAATTAAATCCTGTAGTATTGGAAATTATAAAAATTAGCATGGAACCAATGTTTAATTTCTGACAATAAATAATACCTTAAAGAGCAAACGAAAAAAGTCCTTTCACACTGGGGTATTATAGTGTTGTTATGCAACACAGATGAACTACTTCTTGTTGCAGATTAACATCAAATCTGCCCAATATATTTGAACGGCTATGATCATATTTAACAAGTGATGCACTATACATTTATTACAATTTACATTTTCCACATTAATGCCAGTGTCTGGCAAATACAATTTGGCGTGATTAGAATTTCATTACAATCAGGTTTACCAATGGATAATATTTACAGACTGTTGAAAAGCAACTTTCTTCAGATTTCGACACCAATTGACAATACGATTATGCTGAGTCCAATGACGGCTTGCTCTCAACATTATGTAAGGAAATCAAAATTATAAAAATACACTTACAAACAATAATTACAGGTAAAAGAGATGGTCATAAAACAGGTATTGAATTACTAGATCACTCAATGGATGACGGAATACAAACATGCATAAAGAGAAATAGCTATGTAAGTTTAAAAATCTGTGCCGATTAGCAAATATTTATATATATATAATAATATATATACCTATATACAGTATCATTTAATTCCTTCATATTCCAAATGACATAGTAAACAGAACACAAAGACGACAATCCCCAAAATGAACAAAGACCTTTTTTCATAATTTACTAAAAATCAAAAACTTTGAGCTAATATATTCTAACTAGATCTAAGGATTGGAGCTGATAACAACATAACTTACTTATACTTGAACCCCAAACAAAGATGCAAACATACAATACTAATTTCAACCACATTGAAGACTAAACAAATCAACATTAATGCTGATTTTTTATAAGATATTAGATCAGTAAGATTTTTAAAACCTTGAAATAAAAGATGTTAGAAATGGTTTCTCAAACCTTAACCACTTTTTAGATCATTTCACTTGTATGGTAATGGTTGAGACCCCTGGTGGTACAGTCAGTAGAGTGATTGTCACTTACTCTGACACAAGCCTTCCAGTGATAGGTCGACGTTTCAAATCTCACAGTCAGCCCCCAAAAATTTGGAGGGTTTTCACACAATAGCTCTACGAGGATTAGCCAGGCACTACCAAAAGTCACATTATAGTATCCAAATTTTTATTAATGGGTTGTGTGCAAGGACTGATCAAGTAATGACTTGGTTGATGAAATTATAGTTTGTACTGGACTTAAACACATATTTTATATGCAGGCAAACAGAACAGAAATACCCCGATGACAATTTTTAAAGAGACAAGCATAAAGCATTGAATTTAGAGACTTCATTGAGAAACTGCCACAAAACAAATTCCCTACATGTGTCCTCTCAACGCCATTGCCTATGGGTGCAAAGAAGTTAGTTAATACCCCATGTGGATAGCAAAAGGTAGCCAGTTAGAGTAGTAAATAGTTGAGTTGAAAAGATGAGCATTTAGTACAGGCTATACATAATTGTATCAAGTAACTTGTTTTTACTTGTGCTCGTTTGATTGAAGGCTTTGGCGCAATCAAGATTATTTCACTTATATGGTGGCAATGCAAGGTCTAGCGGCTGAGGAAACTGGGCTCTTTGCCCAGAGGAAACCCCCGAACGTCAGCGAGTACCTGGCAGCTCACCCACATAAGGCGACACTCAGACGTTTTTCTTGGATTGAGTGGGATTTGAACCTGTGACCAAGAAGGCTTATGTTTGACAGATATTACCACACCCAGTGTTTTAAATTATGACCCTATCATGTAGGTAGCTACTTTAGCCTGGTAAGATATGTACTTATTACCATATTACCTTGATCAAATTTAACATTTAAGCCGCTTAGCAGTCCTGCTATATTTTTTGCCCATGACCCCAAACAGCTAGGACAAGAGCTTGGTACAAGGTTATTTCCCCCTTTTTATTATCTAAAATATCTGTTGTGTCATTTTCATCATTGCTTGTTTCTGAATAAAAACTGTTGCAAATGGTTGTTTTTAAGTGTCCTGTCCAGGTGTGTTTTAACATTCCATCAATGTGTCAGGGACACGGTTTTCAGTTGAAAAAATGCTGAAAAACTTCCTGCCTGGTCTCCTATAGGATGGTACAATTTGGGTTGATTTCTTAAGTGGTGCTGCCCAAGATGGTTTGTGACAATTATGAGGGGGAGATTTCAGACTCAGGGAATATAACAAGCCACGGCTGAAGATAAATATGAAGGTCATTTTTAGTTTCTGAAACTATGTCAAACTTAATCAAAGACCCTATCCCCCAAAAAACAACATCCATTATTCGTTGGCTAAATGATTTACGCTACTTCCCAGATAAAAAAAATAATCAAATGTGCAGGTTTATGGATAAATGAGTAATAAAAATCAGGTGAGTAAAATTGGTGATCTATTCTTGTATACAATACTGTAACAATGCAGAAAACAGACAATCAACAATCCCTTATGCAGTTCAAGGGAAGTAACTTTTACTTGATCCACTTAAGTTTCTTGTTATGCATGCTAAGGGGAGAGAACTGCTTCTACATCAACCAGTTGACAAAAGCGAGGATTGAAGTCCAGGAAGCTGACACATTGACGAGGCAACTATTATTATCACCAGGCAGAGCAGCAGCCAACCAGTCTATATATAGGCACATTAAGTGTGGGAAAATTCAAATGTGTCATCATCTGAAAAATAGGAAACAAGGTAACATTATCTGACAAATTCTTTTCGTAAAAAAAAATCCCCTTAGAGTGCAAGTAGAGCGTAAAATTATAACATGCATTAAATTCACATGTGATATACCCAACAAATTGTGGTTTATATTTAGTTCTCAAAGAGAGTCTTAACATAAACAATTGGATCAATGGAGATTTTCACTTACCCATCCCCTCCTCCAGATTTTTTCACTATTCGTGTTGTAGGTTTTGTTTTGCCTTTACTGAACACCTCGGACAATATGGGTGTATCTGAAGACAAAGAGAAACAATAGGACTATAAGCCAATGTGTTTGTTTTAAAATTGTTCTTGTTATAACTTTGAGAAAAAAGTTTTGATTTCATAACACATGCATATTTGTTTTAATTGACTGCACAAGTTAATTCTCCTTAATGCCCTCAAGCTGAGTGAGGCCTGGGTGCCCTCAAGCTGAGTGAGGCCTGGTCGCAGTTAGAAACCAATTGTAAAATGTCACTTGCGGATTGCTCTTCCTTTGCTTATTGCATGACGTGGTGTTGTTCACGTGTCACATGCATGGTTTACATGAAAATATCACCAAGTTGAGCTTTTTTCGTGGACTTTCTAGGTGTGGGTGGCAAACCAGGAAATCGGATGGTGGCCCAACCAAGTTTCTGTTGACTGCATAGCTTGAATTGCAATAAAACCAGAGAAAAATGGGGTGATACTCTGGGCGCTGTTTTTAAATAAAAAAACACATACAACAAAAGGAAAATTTGCTATCCCTACCTCTAGTTTTATTAGCCGAATCTATAATTTGCATCAGACATCGACCAAACTCTTCTATAACCATTCGTTCTTGTACAACTTCAGGCATTTTCAGTCTGTCTGCCTCTTCAAGCTGAGCCAACAAACAGGCACAGGTTGCTTCTGCCACGTCAGTAGTCACAAACGTATATGGTAATCTAAATAAATCAACAGTTTGAAAACAATTATTAGAATATAAAGGACAATTTTGAAACAGAAACAATAACTGGCACAAGTTTTTTACTTTTTTTAAATCAACCTTTTATTTTCTCAGCAAGGTTAATTCCTTTGCTGGAAAATGGATATGACATATGCTATAAAATTGCCAATTAGTCAAAATCAAAAGATAAATATGCATGGTCGGTATTCATGAATAAACTTAAGCCAAATATAGGACATTTTTTCTTAAAACTAAATCAGTTTAAAAACTCAATCTCAGGCACAATTTTCAGAAACAAACACATGTTGTATGTAGAACTTGTGTTAAACTGATGTTTCTTTTTCGAAAACATTGGATTAGTTCAGATTTGGTTCCTTTCAACTGAAAATCAGTTAGTAACATTTTTTAAAAATTAAAGAACGTTCAAAATTTGATATTGAGATACTTCAAAGCAGAAGACAAAGATATGATTAATACTTTACCTTTCTCCTGAGATGGTGGTTGTTGGCCTTAATGGTAGGTAGGATATTTGTGAGGATAGTTTGGATTTTGCAGCTGTTTGTTGTTGCACTCTAACTTCTGCAGCATCAGCAAGATGCATTAACGTTTTTCTTTCAGGACTCTCCTCAAAATTTTTACAGCCAACACATTTACATGCACTTGAACACATGATTTTAGCCTATTAAACAAATATTGGGAACAGTTAATGATAAATGATTTGTCAAAGATAAACAGGGTAAACAATATAAGTTGAAACCTGCAGAAATAATGAAATGAATTTGTCATTTTAAATCGGTAAAACACGTGTTTTTATAACTAGTCGAATCAAAATTCTTAGCACACAACACCCAGACGGGACATAAATCCAGTAATGGGTCTTTTAGAATTCATAAATACCACTAGATTGATTGATTGGGGCTGAACGTTGCACTCAACAGCTATGGTTATATGGAGACATATAGATCCCCCTACCCAGATCTAAATTTTGACATTATAAATAAATACCAGTACATAAAGGATTTTGCCAATGCGGGATGTCTAAGCATTAAAAAAAATAGCTGTGGCCATGTGCTGCTGGTAAAAAGGTGCATTTTAGAATTGTTTCGGTCACATGTATTCTTCGATGTACTAGATACATTACAGAGCAGAGTAAGAAGACCTGCCAACCTACCTCATAGCATTCACAGTAATTTTTTAAACATCCTGATTTTTTACAATTACAACCCTTGTTGTGCCTCCTGTCTCCATCACCTACTCGACCTTTACCTGAGAAAAAGAAAAACAAATCGGAGGTAGAGGAACGCCTTAACCAGTGTCAGATTTTCTTTGGTGTGAAATTAAATATTTGACTGATTGATTGTTTGGTGTTTTACGCTCTCAAGATTATTGTGAAATTACATAGATAGCATCTATAAACCTGATTAGTACATCACATGATAAATTCTAAAGTTTTGATGAGTACAGAAGAGTACTATTTGCATCATACGTCAGGCAATACTGCCCGTCTGAGTAGGCATTATCATACTGTCAGATGTTCGGCAGTGTTATGCCCCTTTTGACAATGTTTAGTAATTTAGTACTAAATTACTATTAATTACTTATATTAATCTCAAGCAGTTGCTCGCTTGTGAGACAACATTAAGTTAGCAAACAATGCGCTCGACTCGTTAAGAAATTGTCATGTGATGTACTAAACCTACTACGTTCAGGCCCTATTTTCCTCTCAGCAACACTATGAAAGCATAATGCCCTGAACGAAAGGCAATAATAGGTAATTAACCAGCATAAAACAGATGCTTTGATTAATGTTTAACACTGCAGTTAAGATTACTGCACTTATATAGCGGCATTACCAGATTTAGTGGGGGAGGAAACCGGGCTATTTGCCCAGAGGAAACTCCTGACCTTCAGCCAGTAGCTGGCAACGCTTCCACATAAGGTGATCTAGTGAAAAATCCACATTTTTCTTTGGACTAAGAAAGATTCAAAACCGCGCCTCATAAATGGAAGGCCTGTGTCAGACTAATAGACTATCACTATGTCGACTGAGCTAATGGGATCCCACTTTCCCCTGAAGGATGCCGACTAACACTGGTTTCACTGCATAGTACATTGATTGACCATATAACAACAAAAGACATTAAATCATTAAAAAAGATATATTTAAATTTTCATTAATTGCTTTACATAAACTATCATAGTGTTTTTAATGATTGATTGGTGGTTAAGGTCACCTGGCGACAAAAGTGCCAATTGAATTTTAAGCCTGTTTTAGTTTTGATTGTACAGCTTGAGATTCTGACAGGCTTTATGATAGATTGATTGACGCTTTACACTGAACTCAAAATTACTTCACCTCTATGGTGAATTTGCCAGGTTTATTTACGTATTATCAGGAGGTAACGAGCATCTTACAGCCAGGAAGGTTAAGTTTGTAACGATCCAACATATTCATATTTTGAAAGCTCAGTGACTAAAATCATTTTAAAGACTTACCAATTTTGGGATGAAATGCCATAGGGTTTCTATCAAGGCAGGCCTTAATAGCTCTGGATCTGCCCTCTTCATGTTCTAAGTTGTTGGCACAGTTTGTACAATTACAATTATGACAGAACTCTCCATTTGCAAAACAATCACAATATCTGTGGATACATCAGAAATAGTACTCAATGTAAGAGGAAGTTTCTAATAAATATGCCTACAGGTAAGATCAAAATGGAGAAATGCAGTTACTTCCAACACAGGTCTTAAGCATTGGCAACTCATTTCAAAGTCATATAATCCATTTAAAGAATGATCTTAAGAATTCAGGCGAACTTTGGTCCCATTTCACTAATATATGTGAAATCTTGTGTTTGTTATGTGTGAAAGTTCGATTATATTCTTTCTAAAATAACAATTATGAAGCGTTGTCTCTGCAGACAATCCGATCGCTCATGAAAACTCCCACGCTAGTTTTGATTGAAGTAAAATAATCATGTAATAGCAGGCCTGTGCTGTAAGATTTTCCGGGATAACCTGAAAAGAGGTCCTCTTAATTTACTTTAGATAACCTGAAAACGGGTTATGTTGTCGCGCAATTTAGATAACCTGTGTTCCTCCTAGGATAACCTGTAAACTTCTTGCCATTTTAAAAATAATTTTCACTTTTGTAAGTTGCTTAAAATGGTTAGGCCTACTCTGAATGAGAAATGCATAAAACCAAAGTAAGACTATGAACCTAAAACGTCAAAGCAAAGACTTTATTTTTCTTTAATGTGAATAGTGTGGTACAAGAAAAAAAACTATGACTAGTTTAGTTCTACACTTTCCAAAAAATGGAGGAAAATTAAAAAAAAAAAAACTTTTTCGAAAAAGTGTTACATGAAACAAAGAATTTTTTGGTTATGCCTAAATACAAATGTTTTAGCTAGGACTTTGGCTTACGGTTACCTTGTGAAAATATCAACACTTTTATCAATGATCACTCCGTCAATTCGTTTTTGGGTAGACCCAACAACTTATGAAGATTCAAATTTCATTTTCAATATCTGACTGGGAATTCGACACGCGCCGGACAAATGCCGTTTGCGATTTGACCGGTGTGGGTACCGTATACTGACGTAGTTAACTGCACCTCAACCTCCTGTTCCACAAATTCCCAGTTTTGACTAGGCTACACGCCATGCAAATTACGTTCTCGACTTTTCCATTGTCGTTTGTTTCGTGGGAAAACTAACCCAAGAACGGCCAACTCTTTAACCTTTTATTCCGTTACAGTTTCTGTCGGTTTGCGTGCGACAGACATGGAGTCAGGCGCCGTGTTCAGTCCGTCGAGATCTAAAAGTTATTTTTAGATCTCTATGGTTCAGTCTACGACGCACCACGTGGGAAAGCGAGACAATGTCCGTAAGCCTATTTCGAATCGGAACTATCAAGAAAGTTTACAGTTGTCAGTGATATTAATTAAAAGGATTAATTCTTCTTCGCTGTAGGTTAAATTTTGATTTTAAAAAACTCAAATGGCCGGAAGTTGAATGCCGTGATAACGAAACGAAGTCATCCATTGGGCTACAGTCCAGCCACACTCGGGGCAACTGAGCCAAGGCGAAGCCTGAAGGCCGGAGGTATAGCAAGATTAAAGTTAACTTGTTTTCGATTCGCTTTTTTGATGCATTTTCGATTACTTTATTTATTTTCTTTTACTTTTTTGAGCTGATCATAAAAAATTCGGAAGGTAAAATTTTTAGACGAGCGGTCGCAGGATTTTGGATAACCGATAAACCGGTCGTCTTAAATTGTGTTCAGACGAGCGCGAGACGAACGCGTTCGGTCCGTTCGTCCCAACAGCACAGGCCTGAATAGAGTTCCCAAATGATACTTGAAAGTTAATACAAATTAATTAAAATATCATAATCAATAGAGGCTAGATTAATCGATTGATGTTTTTACGCCGCACTCAAGATTATTTCACTTATATGGCGGCATTGCCATATTTAGTTGGGGAGGAAACCAGGCTCATTCGGGGATTTCCTGGCAGCTCCTCCACAAACAGCGATATAGAGGGTTCTTGGTAAAAAAAAAAAAAAAAACAGTTGTAAAGAAACCAAACTTACAATTTTAGACATTGAGACTTTGTACAGTTACATGGTTTCCTAGGCCTGGCACCTGTAGCCTCTATTGTTGTGCTGAAAGTAAAATAAACATCAAAGTCAGGAAGAAGTCTTTCAAAAATTGTTCCAGAAGTTTAGTATGACCACTTTGGGATATGGTTCTCTTCAAAAATGGCAGAACTTTTTTTTTTTTTTTACAAGTTTAACAAGTTGATGTTTGGTATCATAGTTAATTAGATTACAGAAATTCATCATCAGCGCAAGTTCAATTTATAATTGTGATTGCAATTGCATGGATGTCATGGATCTACATTTGACTGAAATATTTTTATCCCTGCACCTGAAAACAAAGTAGCAGTGGAAGGTCTGTGTGTGACTGAGGGACGATCACTTTAAACCACTGGACCACCGAGGCCCCGTATTTAGACAAAGACATTTACATATTTTTGAGACCAACCATACATATGTATGTTCGCAGAATATATTTGAAAATGAGCAATAATCATGATTCAACATTACCCTTATAGATAAAATTCAGCAGAAATCTTAATCTGTATACTTACCCATTAGTGACATTCCTGGCCAATGTATTAGCTGAGATGATTGGGTCAATACTGGCTATTGGGATAAAATCTGTGCGTAGTCCTTGTGGTGGTGAAGAAGGTTTGGACACTTGTACTGGCTGGGGCTGGGGCTGTGGTGGTGGTTGTGGCTGCTGGGGCTGCTGTGGGATAGGTTTAGGAGCTGTACCTTGTTGGCGAAGCTGTCAACAATTCATTTTTATAGTGTTAAGACAAGAAAGCTTTGTAGCACTATCATATTATATTCATTATTATTGGCTTATTTTACTTCTCCAACATTTTTCTGTCAGCAACTGTCAACAATTTCACCGATGCCCTCGGTGTTACTAGTTTTATTTGGGTGAAGATTGATTGATTGTTTGGTGTTTTACAAAGCGCTCAAAATTATTTCACTTATATGGTGGCGTTGCTAGTTTTATTGAGGGAGGAAGCCGTGACTCTATGCCCGGAGGAAACCCACGGCCTTTCGGTGGTAACTGGCAACCATCCCACATAGGTCGTTCAAGCGCAAACCCAGTCAATAAATTTTGGCTCGAGTGGGATTCGAACCCACAACTCATTGGTGGAAGGCTGTTCGGATTGAGTGTCCAACGCTCTACCTACTGAGCCACAGAGGCCCCTTAATGCTAGAGGAAAGAAGGTTCTTTGTTGGGTGGAAAAACGATTGATTGATTGTTTGGTGTTTTACGCCGAGCTCAAGATTATTTCATTTATATGGCGGCGTTGCCAGTTGTATTGTGGGAGGAAACCAGTTGGAAACATAGAATAGGCTCCGTATATTGAAATGCTGGGAACCAACCAGTACCTATGCTAGTTTCGTTATACATCATACCATAAACTGGTTTTCATGATGGGTAACAGATTTTCGTTTCTGTAGTGTAAGAACAGCGGCTACCGTAACAGATTGTTACCATGAAATCCTATTGCCTGGAGGAAAACCCTTCAGCGAGTACCTGGCAACTCTTCTACATACGACCCGTTGATAGGCCATTGTCTGAGTGAGAGACTGCAAACTCAGCCACTAAGGCCCCGGTCACCATTGGAAACTAAAATCCCAGAAATTATTACACCCACTCATTTAAAGCTCAATTATGATGACGAAGACACAAACCAACCTGGTTAACATATTGAGCTGGTACGAGGGCAAATCCTTGAACCCCAGGGATATTGCCTTGAGAGGATATCAGTGTAGTTCCTGGGGGTAGGTTGGAGAAGTTACCCGATGCTGTTGCAGTAGTAGGTATCTGGACTGTGGGTTGTGTAGGAGCACTTAATGCAGGCCTTATGTTAACTTGATTCGGAGCTGGTAATAAAATACGTTGCTGGCCAGCACCTTGAGATATCACAGATTTTACTGTGCCCTAAAACAACCAATTATAAATTTTCATACAAGCATTTGAAAGTTATCAAGATAATGTGATTGACATAAAAGAATTTTGTAAAAACAATTATTTCAAAATTTATTAATCAAATAAATAGTGATAAATGTTAACAAAATTCATGAGAGACATCATTAATTGTGTAAATGAAAGCCAGAGAATATAAATGTCAAATGATTGATTGTTTCGGGGACTGAGTGGGATTTTAACCTGCGACCCATTGGTGGAAGGCTGTTGGGCGTCCAACGCTCCACCAACTGAGCCACGGAGGGCCCCCCCATAAATGTCAAAGAGTTGTTCTATAGTCAGCTCTACTTAATAACCTTAGTGTTTGGTTGGTTGTTCGATTGATAGACGTTTTACGCCCAAGATTACTTCACTTATATGGCAGATTTGTCAACTTTAAGGGGAAAGGAAACCAAGCTCTGGACAATCTGTTCATACCTGACCACCACTTCAGGGGCCAAATGAAAACCAAGTTGAAAATGCTCTCTTTGCTTTTATTTGTACTATTAAAAGTGGGATTTGAAACTGTAACCCGTTTTTGAAACGCTCTACATCTTTTTGAATTGAAACCATATTTCTTGCAACATGATCTGTCCAGTAAGCGAAATCAGAAAGCCACATTTTCAGAGTGTTGTGACTATGTCCGTTCATCTCTGTACATTAAAGTTTGAGTGTGGAGACGATCAAAGTTATCCGATTGAACATAGAAAAAACTTGTACTGGCTATTATACATCTCCCAGAAAGAGGAAAAGATCAACTCAAAATCAGAATCAGTCTCAGCCAAAAACCCCAAAACGCTAACTTTGATGGCAAATTTGTAGGTTGAGTAACTTTGATAGCAAATTTGTAGGTTGAGTACCCAAAGATAGCACCTATTTGGTTAGTAGAGCTCTTGGGCCGTGATTAAAAAAACATGCTGTACTCAACTCAGCCTCCATGCTCAACTCTCCTTGAGCATACTCCCAGGAGTTTGGATCAGAAATTGAGATTATAAAACATTCTGAGAACGTGCTCAACTGAGTATATAAACAAGACAATCTCGGTCAAGTTGAGCACGAATTGTTGGAGCCTCTAGGGAGGTAAAAATGAACGTTTGATTTGGTGTTGTTGCAATTTTGTCAAGTCATCGGCTGA
Organism: Lepidochitona cinerea; assembly: GCA_963971465.1. NCBI lineage: Eukaryota > Metazoa > Mollusca > Polyplacophora > Chitonida > Tonicellidae > Lepidochitona > Lepidochitona cinerea. Next base: position 47,453,966 of record OZ020551.1, on the reverse strand, counting down.
TCTAGTATTTGGAAATAAGTAAAACTAAGGGTTTATCACTTCCAAAATTAGTGTAAATAAGCCAAGCAACTACAATTTTTCACAAAATATTGATAGAAAAACTTATCTTGGAGCAAAGTTGATAGCTTGCTCAGAATTTCGCACTCAGCGGAGCACAGAAACGAACTCAAAAGTTTTATAATCCCGACTTGTGTGAGTTTGGAGTTGAGCACAGAAACGGCTCTTGAGCACTGAGTCGTGCTCAAGCAAGTTGTCAGTGCAAATTATGGCCTGTTTCATGGTACGAAATGTTTCGTAAGTTCACCAATGAATAGTCTTATCTTACTGTAGGGGTGGCAATTCTAGCCTGGACTGGGTTAGAAGTTAGTGAAGAGGAAGCTGGAGCAATGTGCTTTACCTGCATAACCTGGCCAGAACTTGTCTTTAGCACTGTGGAAGGAAAACAGTATACAAAGATTAAGCAAAAGTATAATAAGATAAGTAAGGCAAACACTATCTCACTTTCAGATGTGAATCTAAATAGATCTTACATCATCATCAATGATTAATTGGTTCCATAATATGATGATGAAGTTCCTGGATATCAAGTTTGTTTGGTGATTACTAAACAGGTAAACGGGCACTAAATGATTACTTACGTGTTGATTACTCATACTAAACAAGATAACGACACTGAATGATTACTGACCTAGTGATTAATTGTACACATTACTAAACAGGTAAACGGGCACTAAATGATGACTTACCTGATGATGAAGTATTCTGAGCTGTTGGAGTTACCAGCCTTACATAATGAAATTTACTTCCTGGTACAGAAATCTGTTGAACCCCAGCTGGAGTAGTTGATGTAAGTCCAAGCTGAGCCAATGACACAGGTGCTGCACTTATATTAATTGGCAAAGATTTGTTAACCTGAATAAACAAATTAAACAGAAGTTAGTTTGAATCCACAATCAGTCAAAGGCTCAGTACTTGAAACTCATACTTTGAAATTGAAGAGTAGAGAAAAGCTGCTAAAAGTGAGGGCAAAAAAATTGAGATAAAGCAAAGTTCAATAACTTTATAGTCCTGATGTCTTTTTCTGACACAACCAGTAGTAAACGAAACCTTTATGTTACATTGCCAGTGCAGTACCTCTTACCTGGTTGGCTGGTTTAAGTATCACTTTTGTAGGGGACATGGTTATGGTGGCTGGTTTCATCTGCCCTGTGGATGCCACTACAGTTGTTCCAGACGAAGAGTTGCTGACCGCTGAACTGATAGTACGTGTGACCACAACTGACGAACCAGGAGCTAACGGAGCTCTCTGAGGAGATTTTCCTAAAGACACAGGTATCATAGTTATTTTGGGTGGCGTCTTAGCAGCAGCAGAAATGGGAATTTTATTTACAAGCTTGGTGGGGGTACCACCTAAATTTGTCATTATCTGCTTACGACCCGATGTCACAATTCCTTGAGAGGAGATAGTAATTGTTTTTGTAGGAGTTAGAGAACCTTGAGCTGGTGTCTGAGGAATAACATTTAAACCTTGAGGAAAGGAGGACAGTGAGAGTGTTTGGCCCTGTAGTTGACTCAGTTGAAGAGGCACAACTTGGGGCTGGCTAGAGCCTGGAGTTTTAGTGATTATTACTTTGGTAACTGTTGGACCTTGGGTTGAATTGTTTGGTCTTTTGAGAGAAGCACTTGTGCTAACAGGCACTGTCTGAAGCGTTATCTGTTTCCCAACAGGTGCAGCTGAATTTGTTACAGCCATGCTGACTACCTTAGCATTTGTATTTGTTGCCGCAGTTAAAGCACTGTCCATTTTGAGGGTGGGGGCATCCTTAGAAATGCCCCCACCTCCAGCTGAGTTCTCCGTCTTCTCCAACTCTGTTGCTTTTGTTTCTAGGGGTTGTTGAACATTGTTGATGATTATCTTTTTCCCAATGTCCATAGACGTCCCTTTTCCTATGGAATTTGAAGAGAGAGCATTTAACACTGTTGTCAACGCTGATGAACTATTTGTTGATACTGCAGAAGTGGGAGTTTCCTTTGTGGTCACATTGCCATCAGTTTCATCTGTATGTGTATTACCAATGCCTGTTATGAAAATCAAATAATATTCTTAAAAATTTATGAGGTAAAATAAAATTTTTGAAGCTCTAAAAAGTATATAATTTAGAATTTTTAAATACAAATGTAGGCAAGGAAAACTGACTAGACATGATCTATCTGATAATGTACAATCATCGGTAAACTAATATCTGAACAAAATTAAAATCTACTGAATGAATCTATATTTTCTGCTGCAAATCATAATCCACATGTATGGAAGGGTACCACTGGCACACAGCTATATGAAGCGAGAAGAGAGTTGTGACGGACACTTGTTACTTATTTTTCCATGGCACCCTGTTTGAAGGATACACAGTCTAATTAGTTGCAATTTTTCATTGACCCTCAAATTAGCAGAAATCTAAACAGGCATGTGAAGGATTTCCTTTTATATATATTTTTTTCCCATGGAGAACGAATATTCATTTGTCAGGCAAATGGTCTCAGTTCCCCCCTAAATTGATTTTGCATAACCTATTGGCATCTCAGTCATGGCTCTAGCCAACTGCCTGCAATATTGAATGTTAGAATTTTTAAAACCTAAAAGATTTTACCCTAGTGACATATCAGATAAAACCGTTTAGTTTTGTTTGTTTTTTTTTTGTTTATTCACCATAAAAGATATATACAAATGAAGTAGTATTTACGAAGCTATACTATACTGTATTCAACAACTGTGTGAAGTTTCAAAGTTGTAAGAGAAAAACTTCTTGAGATATCATGTTTGAGATAATGTGTTTACAAGGCACAATGGACAGACGGACGACAAAGGCAACGACAATAGTCACAATACCCTTCGGGCAAAATTGCTTGAGGGGTAAAAAACAAATAAATATATTACTTTCATAGTGTGTGACTGGCTGATTTAGTTTTAAAATAAACTTCATATCTCCTTTTCTCTAGACGATCTGAATTTATGAAAATATCTGGATTCTTTTGCAGCTTATCATATACAATATACAGTACATTGTGATTTGCATCAAATGACACTTTAAGTTGCTAAATAACTTTGAACTCGATTAATTTTAAATTAGAGGATTCTCAAATTCCTGTATTTTTAAATAAAAACAAGCAACGTAAATCTAGGCATTTTTAATTCCAACCTGTTACTTATTGGCACATTTAATCGGCATAAAATATAGTTTTAATAATTCAGTCGGAGATTGCAGTTGAAAGAAAGTGAAAGTTGTTGTTGTTTACAATTCAACTAAATACGCTTTACTGACTTAGTTACTTCATAAAGGGTTCCTCTGCTAATCCTTACAAGTAACCATAGAAATTCAATTTTGCCTTTCCTCTGAATCGGCTTTTGTCACTTTTCTTCATTCAAGGAGAATGCACAAGCACCCTAATGTGTTTTGACAGACCTTTTTCCAAATCAACTGCAAAGTAACCTTTTGAAGTCAGAATTCACCTTTTGGTTCTCACTTCGCCTCCCATTGTCACAACAGTCAGCAATAACTCATTATTAAAGAACACAACCAACCACAAGTGAGGACATTATCAATGGTGTAGGGGGCATAAGCTTGATAGAATATATATAATATTGTACATCCAACTCTCATACATGTTTAACCCAAGCGAGCATGGTTTTCCATCATTGACACCCGGCTAACTTATCAAAGCATGGTCCTGCAAAACTTCAACCTCCAAATAGAAATTTTCATTGAGTTACATTTGCCCGGCGCGAGCAGGCTAGTTCCTGACAGTTCATTAAAGAGTCTTGGAGAAATTTAAATATTTCAACAAAAGTCGGCTGGGCCCAGCTTTACTTCTGTGAAATTGTAAGTAAAATTCTTGGCATCACGTCAGAATGTTTCAGATTACATTTAAATGTGTTAGTTATAGCATCATGCTAGGCAAATGAAACAAACCACTACATTTCGCGATGCGCTTACTTGTTTAAGAGGGGATATCAGTTTGTGCGAACCGTGCGATTTGATTGGCAGTCCTCTAAGCACATGATAGTCAGTCAAAATAGCGTTGGCATGGACTTATTTTCACTAAATTAGGAGCCTTGTTGTCGCAATCGTGACATCACGACGAATCGAGTATAAATTTTTTTTAACCCTCCAAAATACATGATTTGTATAAACTTGAAAGTTATGAGTAATTTTTGTTTAGTTTGTTAAGTTTTCCTTCCATTTGTACCCAATTCAGTTACTACAGTAAACTTTACCATCAAACAAAATCTGTATGGTAATCTGCCAATCAAAAGTTTTTTTTCCTTTAATTTCAGTTCCACTAAGTACTTGACAACAATACCATTACATGGCTTAAATCGAATGACTTATTATTTCTATGCAAGGCTCTTATTTACTAGACTTAACCAAGTTAATGTCTACTGTACAGTGTACAGTGGATCGACCTTGCCAGCTCAAATGACCCGCCATACGCCAGATGTCTACTGCAGCAGTGCAGGGAAATTTAAATCGCATCATAGTGTCCGTGTTTTGTAGCAATATAATTAAAACAATAAAAATTGAAAGTTATTTGGCCTAAAGAGTCAAATCTTAAAAAAATGCCCCTTACAAATAAAAATAAGATGGAGTTTGGATGTTTGTTGTAAATTACACAGTTTTGCAAGAAAGTTGACGTAAATCGACAAATGTTGCCATATTTTTGCCACACGGTGATAATCTGAAGCTGTCATGAGGCATATACGATTCTTCTAGGGCTCTGGTAATTACTTAATCAACAAGCTTAAAGAATTTATTTTATGAATTTAGATTTCCGGAAAACATAGGAACACTCCATAAGCGGAAAAAACTTACCCGTTCTTTCCACAGGCATTCTGTGTTTGTTCAAAATCACGCGCCCACCATTACCATCCCATAATAGGCACGCTGTGGCACTTTTCCGCGAAGTAAAAACAAGAATGATCAGCAGTAAAAATAAAGTAAAATTTTTGTATGTTCCAAATATAAATTTGTAGTATTATTTTTTTATTTTAGTGTAGTGATTAAAGACAATACAGTTATCATTTGATCAGGATAATTGTCAAATATTTTAACCAATTATTTTGCCCTTCTATCTTCATCAAAATGGCTAATAATGTCAAACAACAACTTGTTCAACTGGCCTTGGCGCATTCTACTGGCTCTCACAAGGATGTTACCGAAAGGTGATGCATGTTTAAAATATATGCATTTTATCAATGTAAAGGCGTCACTGTCAAATTAGAAAGAATACACATTTTGGGAGAACACATAATATCGTACTTAAGACCATTCGGTGTCCATATTTCGCGTTTGTTGTGTTGGGCTGGACATCAGTGTGATTATGATTAAATGATAAATGACAAGTTCTTTCTGTACAACTAATTGTGATTTGTTGTTGTTAATTGAGTACATATGTATCTAAAAACATAGTGTTGAAACAAAACGAGCTTTCAGTTTCAACTTTCACAGCCCTTGCAATTAGAGATTGACACCTCTGCAAAAAAATTGCTGAGGCAAAATTTTTTGGCCTCGGCAAAAAGCAATTTGCCTCGGCAATTTAAAAAAATACACATATTGAAAGGATAAAACAACAAACTCGTATCAAGAGTGAAAACAAACTTTTATTTCAGGAAAGTTGCAAGTACTTGATAAAATTGAAAAATTGATAAACAATAGTGAACTCAGTACCGAACACGAAAAGCATACATGTCACTTTTATCGCTTTTGAGAAATCAACTAACATTTGTAAATCAAACAGTAGGCCTACTGTTGTCTAACATCGCCGAAAACAGAAATTACGCGTAAAGGCTTTATAAAAATTATAGGCCTACAACAAAAAAATTAATTATCCATGACTATAATCTGACGAAAGATCGGCTGATTTTGTAAAAATCATTCTATGTACATGTCAAGTTAAAACTTCCGAGAAATCTATTCGGCGATATTTGTCTCGATTTGCAATGCTTTCGTACAGGTCCGCGAATTACAAATGACCCGTATGAACGTCGTCAGCTGTGACGTATATCAGCCAGCAGTCAGTAGAATCCGTTCAATCGCATTTACCTCTCCACTTCAGGCGCTTATTCTTATCGTATATCTCCATATGAAGAAAAAAGCCGTACGTCCACGGAATCCTCCCATATCAAAATACATGTGTAAAACATCTTATTCGCTGATATGAAATGTATATTCTCTTGAATTGTTAGTTATAAAACACTCGGTGTTACCCAGCTTTAAGTCTGTCACAGTGGAAATTTCCACGCCCACGTGTTGACAGTTGAATGCTAATAAGACAATAAACATTGGCATAGCGTTTGGACTCACATAGTACCGTTATTATACACAATTTTACCAACATATCTTTCACCAGTACACCTTTATAATCGTTGATAATTTCTCTACAAGAACCTTTAAACTTGGCGTAAATAGTTTAATTTCTCCCAAGACTCTGAAACAAAGTTTCAGGGACCGGACAGTCACCCGCTCGTCTGCACGTTTTTGTAAAGTGACGGGAAACAGTTATCGTACATCCAACGTTAAAGCTGTTGTGACGTCATTTCTCGTGTTCGTAGGCGACTATTCTTTGGTCTGTAAAAAGTTGTATTTATATTTGAAGGTTGAATTTTTGCAAGCAGATGCCGCGAAAAGTAAGCCGACTGTAATCGGCGGGAAAGCCTGATCGCTTGGGTTAAACACGCATAAGTGCTGGGTGTACGATAATTGGTTCTGTACGATAACTGAATGGATACCCGTACGTGAACAGTTACGGCCGTAGCTGAGAAATCTGGGCTCTGCCGAATTTTTTTTTTTTTCTCCGTATTCGCCAAAAGGCCACCAGACACACCAGTCGCCGATAGACCGATAATCCGCGCTAGTGGACAGTAAATAAGCAATCTGTATTATCAAATCTGCCTCGGCAAATTCAATTTACCACGGCAAACACCTCGGCAATTACCGATTGCCGGGGCTAATTGCAAGGGCTGTTTCAGTAAGGTCCCAGGGTGTCAAAGAAACAGTGATTGAAATAGTCTGAAATATCGGCTTGGGTAAAGAATAGTAGGTAACGTAAAAGTTGCGGTCAGTCAACTCATTGATAAAGTGGCCCCATTGTGCGTAAGGCGTGGCTATGGTCGATGACTTGGCCTTTGGCACTATGCCAGCTCTTCAGACAGAAGGTCACTACGGTGTGCCCCAATTGTCGACAGCTTATTTTATTGACAAAACGTCAAAGACGAAGCTAGGATTAGGGATGGGGTTTATTGACAGAATAAGGTTATGTTTTGGAATCTTTTATTGACAACGCTAAAGACGGACTTAGGGTTAGGGGCGGGGTTTATTGACAGAAAAGGGTTAGGTTTAGCCATGTTTATTTACAAAACCGAAGGATCCTCTTGGATTCGTTCAAATACGTCATCGTATGTCAAAGGGTATATGAATATGAAGTGCGCATGCATGTATCGCAGTTCAGGTAACACATAGAAATTTAATACCTAACGCTGTGTTGGAAGTTAGTCTAGTGGAAAGATGCTATGGTCTAATTGAGTGCGCATGTGGTTCTGCGCAGCTTCAGATTGGAAAGGTAGGGGTTCGAGGCCCGTTGAGTGTGGATTTAAATAGAAAAAAAATAATCTATTAACTTGGGTGTGTTGCAGTGAAGGGAGTTGTCTACCGTAAGACGTTACGTGGCGCTGTTGTATACAGCAAGAAGATAGGATGAAAGAAACAGTTGACGCTTCCAAACGTCCCCGTATACTACTTTTGTTACTGTCATTATAGACCGTTTAGTTAAGAACCAATGAATGCAAGCCAATTAAAAACTTTCCCACGGCTGCTCCGCCCACATTGGCTCACCGTGTATTCTTTACCATTCCCGAAATATCTGCGATGATGATGTAAGACATTTTCTGACAGATAGGCCATCATCATCGTCAGAACTTATTTGATCAATTTTCTGGGAATTCCTTAACACCCTTCGGATTGGCAAAATCACCTCTCGTTTCTCATAAAAAAATATCAAGATTCTCTTCATAACTTTTAAAAATAAAATTACAAACCCGCACTTTAATGGTTTCTTTTTCTCCTCGAACCAATCTGAAGTCTGTATGTCGACACAAGCCATAGATCTGCCCGGTTAAATTTCTAACTGTTCCAAACCTTTCCGAAATCAGCCATTTGCATAATCTCTCATTAATTTTTGACTATTAAAGCATGTATGAGTGGCACATACCCTGCCTGGCACACTCTTTCTGCAAATAGTAGCTTAGTGTGTGTAACTGCTATTTAAAGCAGGTAAAACAAATTGAAATTGATTTTTTTTTTTCAATAAACTTAATCTCCTGTCTATTTGTTGTAGGTATAAGGTTATATTAGAATCAGTTATTCAAACAGGAGGGTCTGAGTTGGTCCCTAGTCTTCAAGCCTTTGTAGATGCATGTAAGTAAAGTTTTTCTTGCAAATCTTTCATACTGCATTATATTTTCTCAGTCTAACAAGAATTTGCTTGCCAGTTTTTCAGCATTCACAACTGACTTTCTTTTTCAGTCAGCTAACTCAGTAGTTGGTTCAGTCAGAACGTTCCAATGTCAATTGGACAAACCTTCCACGATTTTATCAAATTGGAATGGGAATCCACCCACAGAATTTTCTAATTGTTGGAACTTGACCAACATACTTGAAAGAAGTATGTTACCTGTCCACACACAGAATTTCATGGATACCCCAGGGCAGTGTTTGACATTGGCATAATTTTCACCATAGACATCTTGACAATATTTTAAATCTCCCCATATACCTACAGGTTATTACTTCCAATTTTATCATAGACTAAATGGATTCACCATAGATTTGGCTATGGGTCCATTGATAATGTCACGCACTGGCCCCAGGGCCAGGGCCCACTTGCTCAAAGCACTCTTAACTGAGATTACTCTTAGCGTATGTCTACAACAAAGGACTTAAGAGGGCTTGTAAACTGTCCATGTTGTAATATGCTAACTTTCTAAAAGTTCTCTTAAATCTAAGTTTAGAACGATGTGTGTAAGTGGACCCTCAGCTGTCTCAGGTAGGTTGTGAGTTTCCTCCCCCACATAACTTAACATAGCAGCCATTAAAGTGAAGTGAGTTTAAATGTGGCGTAAAACATCAATCAATTGATTTGTTAAGAGCACAGTAAATTCAATAAAAATATATCTTGCATTATCATGCTATCACTGCCTGTATACAGTTTCTTGTTTGTGTCTATTAACATACTTAAGAACTTTTTATCTTTTTTCTCAGTGGTGAATGAGAATGTTAGCCTAGTGATTTCCCGACAGATATTAAGCGATTTCTGCTCTCATCTGACCAAACTCTCAGACAAAGTGGCTAAGGAGGTGGCTCATTTCACCTTAGAAAGAGTTCACACTAGGGTCATTTCTTTTGAAGAACAGGTATGGAAAAGTCACCTTTTATGTAGATATACTACTGTAGGCTGTTATAAATACCCAATCAGCGAAAAATTGTGAGGCATAGAGAGATGATAGCTCTGACTGAATGGAAGTTTACACTGCGTCAGGAAAATTCTTTGGTAATTTCTTTTTTGGAGCTTAAAAAATGACACATGCTGCTGCACGAGTACTTAACACCAACTATTGGTTTTAAAATGGCAGAATGTCAATATATTTAAGAAATAAATGACAGCCTGGTGAGCTGTGTATTGCTGAATAAAAGGTCAGTGGCAGAAGATACCACCATTCACTACGAGTGAAATCAGTGTTGTCAGCTCAAACGCGATGACGTCATAATTTTGGAATGTTGTGACGTGATCGAACATTTCTCTCTCTCAAGTGGCATCTCAATCAACCAAGTAACCAAATGACGTCATCAATTTAGATTCTTCTGAATGATGTGTTGGAACACAGCTGTCACTCAGAGTGTTGGTTCCAACATTATTCTACACAAACTCACCCAATATTTATAGCTCAAAGTGGTTTAACACGTTGACTGCCGACTACGAGATAGCTCGAAAGTGCGAGGGCTCTCCCATTTGCCATTCAAGCTTGTTACGCGTATGGCCAATGTCTGTTTACTGTGCTATTTTTAGCAACACACCGAGTGGTTTCCCTTGATGCTTTGTGAGAAAACCCAGTACAAGATATGTCGTATCTGGCAGTGAGATTTAACCGTTACATTCATTACGCCAAGAAGTATAGTTATTCTAAAAGATATCAATGTTAAGCTACGAGATAATTCGTACCAGCAGAATCCGGTGCGCCTGCCATTGCGAGATATCTCGTAGTCGGCAGTCAACGCGTTAAACCTGCAAGGGGTACTTTGTTTTTCCTATCTCTATAATGTTAAACGAGTTCAAGGTGCAATAGAATATTGTTTACAATTTTTTGGGTATTCAGGTTATCCTCATTTGGAATTTCTGAAAAAAAGGTGAATTTCTGCTTTACATACAACTTTAATTATACAATAGATTACGGTATATAGAATAATGTTGTTTTCTTTCTGATATTTAATAGGTGGCAGCAATCCGACAACATTTAGCTGATATTTATGAACGAGAACAGTGTTGGAGAGAAGCAGCAAATGTACTTGTTGGCATTCCTCTGGAGACCGGTCAAAAGTAAACCATTTTTCTCTGTCTTATGATCCCTGTTTATTTTCCTAAGGATTATGTATTGTGGTTTTTCCATGGTTTATTCCTTAATGGATAATACGACCGATAATTCTGACTGACCGTTTGGTTTCTTTGGTTTCAATTCCTTGTCTGGGTATCATCCAAAATACTGCTGTATTCTCTTCCTTATTCTATGTGGGATGGTTGCCAGTTACCAACGGAAGGTCGTGGGTTTCCTCCGGGCATAGAGCCTGGTTTCCTCCCACAATAAAACTGGCAACACCGCCATATAAGTGAAATAATCTTGAGCGCGGCATAAAACAAAAACAATCAATCTTCCTTATTCAAATCAACGTTTATTTCATGGGGTCATCTCGTCGTCTCAATCACTGTTCCGTCGAAACCCACTCAGTCAAAAGAAAAATTGAGTGGATTTTGCACTTATGTGGTTTGCCTGATGATTGATTGATTAATTGATGTTTTACGCCGCACTGAAGATTATTTCACTTATATGACTGCTTTGCCAGGTTTAGTGGGGGAAGAAACCGGGCCCATTGCCCCGAGGAAGCCTGATGTGGAAGAGCTGCCAGTTACTGGCTGAAGGTCAAGGATTTCCTCTGGGCAAACAGCGTGGTTTCCTCCCCCACTAAATATGATAACGCTGTCATATAAGTGAAATAATCTTGAGTGGGACGTAAAGATCAATTAATCAATCAACTTTTATTTCAACAGACAGTATGCAACTGATTATAAACTAGAGACATATTTAAAGATAGCCAGACTTTACCTTGAGAATGAGGACCCTGTCCAAGCTGAGGCCTATATAAACAGAGCATCATTGTTACAGGCAGACTCACAAAGCGAAAAACTTCAAATACACTACAAGGTAATATGTCACTTCTCAGGTGGAAAAAATATAGCGATTTGTAAAATGATCTAATATCCATTTTTTTTATCATCCAACAGCAGATTCTCCTCTTTTTTTTTTCTCTTTGAATCTAAAATAAATTCTTTTTTTTTTACTCTGTTTGTTGATATTATTGAAATTTTCAATATTTTACAAATATACAATTATTTCATATTTAAAGATGTTTAACAATATTTCTAAGCAAGTAAACTTTTGTTTAATTCTAACAAGCTTGATGTATTTCAATTCTTACTTCTCAGGCATGTTATGCACGGGTATTGGACTATCGTAGGAAGTTTATTGAAGCCGCTCAGAGATACAATGAATTATCATATAAAAGTATAATTGAGGACTCAGAAAGGATGACTGCATTAAAGAACGCATTGGTCTGCACTATATTAGCTTCTGCTGGTAAGAATTCTGGGTAATATAACAGTACTACAAGTGTGCGGATAAATATCTGTATTGAAGATTATTTCACTTATATGGGGGCCTTGCCAGGTTTAGTGGAAGAGGCAACTGGGCTCTTTGCTCGAAGGAAACCCCTGACCTTCAGCACGTACCTGGCAACTCTTCCATATACAGCGATTGAGGGAAAAATCCACTTTCAATTTTTATAAATGAAGAGTGATCAATTGGAAGAGTGACATGTTACTCATCATGACTTAATATTTCTGTTTTTAAGCCAACCATTTTCTAAATTAAATGATACAAAATTAAAAATAGACAAAAAATGTCATTATTTTAAACTTGCAGAACATTAACCACCTAGAATGATATGCTAATATCATAATCATTTTGAGTCTTGATTTATCCACAGTTATCTGTTTATTTTCTCAATGTTATAGGTCAACAGAGGTCCAGAATGTTGGCTACTTTATTTAAAGATGAAAGATGTCAGCAACTGCCTGCTTATAACATATTGGAAAAAATGTAAGTTGTATAGACGGTTTACCTAGAATTTAGATACGAATAAAACCCTATGAAGATTCCATTTGAGCCTATTGAAGCAGTTATATCCCACATTTTGTATAGAGCTACAATTTTAAAAAGAAATCGGTATAAAACCTGACGTATATAAAATAAAGAATAGTAAATGAAGAGAGAATTTATAAAATGCTTGTCAAACCAATCCTACTGTCTCTCTGTGTGTTGATATTTTTTACTTAATTGCTTTGTTTTGTTTTTTTTAGGTATTTAGATCGGATAATTCGCAGTGCTGACCTCCAAGAGTTTGAAGGCTTTCTCCAACAGCACCAAAAAGCTGTTACGTCTGATGGTAAATTCTGCTATAGTTGTACTGTAACCTAAAACAGAATCAATTAAAACAAAAAGTATTCGGGTTGTTGAAGATATTTTCTTGCCAATTGGAGACCCTTTAACAAATATAATTTGTGGTTGTACATCTGGGCCGGTATTCAGAAAATATTAAGTTAGTCTTTTCTGACTTAGTCTGCATTCATAATTCATAAAAAAGTCAATATTTAGCTGTGTTTGATGTGAGGAACTTAAGCTCACCCTCTTCCAGTCTTCAGATTTAACTCGAATTTAAGCATAACTTAAGTTTTAGATGTTTTATGAATATGGCTTAACTCTTTCTTTGAAACCTAAGTTACAATGTAGATTTTGAAAAAATTTAGCTTTTTCCGCTGACTTTAGTAAAAAAAAAAAAAAAAAAAAAATATTTTTCTTGATGAATACCGGCCCTGGGCGCTAATCACATCACTTCAATATATCATGTAAAGCAGCCAGCAATTGTGATGATACATATAAAACAATTTCTAACCAAAGTCACTTTTATAAACATGTACAAAACTACCAAAATGATTGGCGGCCACGATTAGAATCAAAGTCTTCATGGTATGAAGGTATGAAAAGGCTATAAATCAACAAAAAATCAATAAATCAGCAAGGGGTACGATGGTTTTAACCAAGTGTTCTCCCTGCATGGAATTTGATTCGGCAATCCCTGTGTGACATGTCAAAAAATATTACAACACGATTCTGCCATAATAATCTGCTTTTAGGGAAAGCAAAACCGTAGCTATTCGCCTTCATTTGTTCCATGAAAGGATGTGGTGTAAGTTTTTACATAACTGTCATAACCATGTATCTCTACAATATGGGTTGCCATGACAGTTACATAAACACTTACGCTAAGTCGCTTTGGGAAACAGGCCCCGGTTCAGCACTTTGTGAAAGCCAACTTATCACATAAATATTTCTGTGTTTTTTGTTACTAGGTTCCAGCATTTTGGACAGAGCAGTTATTGAACACAACCTTTTGTCTGCCAGTAAACTTTATAACAATATTTCATTTGGGGAGCTTGGATCTCTGTTGGAAATCCCACCTTCAAAGGTTTGTAACCATCAGACTTATTTGCATAGGAAATTTTTGTGGTGACCTCCTAAAAAACTAAATTTAGCTATCAGCTTGTCTGTCTGTAATAATTTATTGTCATCGCATCTCCTCCCAAGTTTTTTATAAAAATTTTTCTAAACTTCTGGACATAATGGATATCATGCTAGGATGTGCACCTCATATTTTGATTGTGCTGGTTTGTTTTACTTTATTATCCCTTTGATCTGTTCCAGGCCGAGAAGATAGCGTCTCAAATGATTACAGAAGGACGAATGAATGGGAACATTGATCAGATAGATTCTATTGTTCATTTTGAAGGTAAGATGGTTGGTAATGCTGCCTCTATATTAAGGACAAGTTCATTCTTAAAAATGTTTTTAAAATCTTTATTAAACATTTGACATCATCTGAAAACAATCATATTTGTAATTTTTTTCTTTAAATGCAGATTTGTCTAGAATGTCAGTTCAGAACTAATGCGAGTTTTATTTTTGTCTAGTCCTGGTTCTGTAGAGGTTCTTGTATTACTAAGACTTCTTACTAGTTGTTGAAGTATTTATTTGCCTAGGAAATTTGTGTGGGGACCTCCTAAAATACTGGGACCTCGTGGCTCAGTAGGTAGAGCGAACAGCCTTCCACCAATGGGTCCCGGGTTCGAATCCCACTCAGTCCCCAAAAAAAATTGCTAAATTTTCTGACTGGGTTTTCACTCGAACGACCTTTGTGGTATGTTTGCCAGTTACCACCGGAAGGTCGTAGGTTTCTCTCGGGCATAGAGCCCACTTTCCTCCCACAATAAAACTGGCAATGCCACCATATAAGTGAAATAATCTTGAGGGCAGCGTAAAACACCAAACAATCAATCAAGTATTGGGACCATGGGGACTAAGTAATTGGTAGAGCAATAATCTCTCAGTCCAACACAAGCCTTCCAGCGATGGACTGACATTCAGAAAAGGTCATACACATTCAGCAAAACGGCTTTCTGAGGTCATGACATTTGTAAAGTCACAAAGCGACTACGCATGATTGGTGTAACCTTTTTGAATGTTTTGCCTGGCTACGTGGCACCGACTGAGAGATCAATATGTTCTATTTCTATTATGGAAAAATTGTCTCCCCTGGTGGGCTCTCCAATGAAAGGAGGAAAAAACGTGCTCGGTTTCCTCCCCCACTAAACCTGGCAACGCCATCATATAAGTTAAATAATCGATCAATCAATCCAATTTGAAGAGTTCCAATAATGGAAATAGAACGTATTGGGAAAAATTATTCGGAAGAAAATGGTCCAAAGCCCAAACTGAAGGCATACTTTATATTTTGTACTCTAAAGCCTAGCGCACACGAGAGGCGCCGGCTGAGCTGCCGGCTACGCGTGGCTGAGAGCTAAGCTGTTTCCCCCGTGTGCGCGTAAATTTTGGTGAGATTTTCGCCTCTCGAGGCGGTGAGGAAAGTATTTAGCATGTTTGATATTTTCTGCCTCTCGTGGCAAGAATCTCACCGTGTGCGCATAACGTAAGCTGCCGGCTGAGCTGAGAGGAGGGATAGTCCAATCGCGTGTGCCTATTAAATCATGTGACCACTTAGAATATTACGTAACACCGGTAGTGACACTTGTGTAGATCAGTGAACTTGGGTGACCAAGAACTTGCCTCAGCCGAGAGCTCATCGTCTGCGCTGAAATCTGTAGCTGCTCTCTTGGCCACGCGTGCCTTGTAGCTCAGCCGGCCCCTCTCGTCTGCGCTAGGCTTTAGCACTTTAGAAAAAGATATAAGTTTGGAACTGTGACTTCAAATTGAACATAAAAAAAGTTCCATGCCACAGTGAACAATTGACTCTCGGTCTATCTCATATTAAACATTTTCAGTCTTTGACAGAGACACAAACCTACTAATCTTGTTTCATTGTTTACCTTCAGCTCGTGAAGCATTACCAAGCTGGGACAAACAGATCCAGAGTTTATGTTTCCAGGTGAACACAATCATTGAGAAAATCTCCCAGACTGCCCCTGAATGGATGGCCAAATCCATGGAAACCACAATAACACAATAGAGGAATATTATCTAGTGTCAAACATCAAACAGTGCTTAAACAATGTTACTTTTTGCTATGTAATCTCATGCTATTTACTGAGTTATTTTGCAACAAATAACTGATTCCATTACAAAGTTCTTTTGCAATGGAAATGTGACAATCACTGATGTCATCACGGAGTTCTTTTGCAAGAGATGATGGACTTTACTGATGTCATCATTAAGGTTTTTTACAAGGAAATGTGAATGAAACGCCTTTTACAAGGAAATGTGACTATCACCGATGTCATCGCGGAGGTGCTTTACAAGGAAATGTCATCCCAGTGAAACATGGACTAATTCCTCTTGCATCATAGGTTCGGGCCCTGATAAACTGGACATCCGTTTACTGACTTTACATATTCAAATTATTATTTAAGTCTCAACATCTGGCCTGTGGTGCTTGTATGAAATATAAAAGTTTACTACATCAGTGATTATATTGTTTGTTTTTTATACATATACAGATTTATCACATAACTGTGTGGTTATTAACCTGCATAAAGCCATGCCGTAAATATGGACCTTGGTATGTAACTAGTTACATAACTCTTTCAATGAAAATGATTGGTTGAGCAAATTATTCATAACATTTGCCTGAGCCTGTCAAAATGATCTGTACCATGGCACATAGAGACTTCCCAGTCAATTCACACATGTAGATTTTGGTAGTGAACGTTAAAGATTATCACAGCTAATTGATTACTATCTAAAACCTATAGCAAATCGGCATGTTAGCTTTACCAAAAATACTGATGATTTGTTGCCAAATTATCTTTTCCAGAAAATTCTACTGACTAAGGTCAAACTCTTGCCTGTCATCAACCTAATGAAATATCATGGGTTGTGGTTTATTATAACAACTTATGATTGGTTATAAACATATAAATGATATGCCCCTTTTTAAGATCAAATTTTGCTCTGTATTTTTATATTTTTTGAGTGTATATTTTTGATGAAGTCTATGCGGAATTGACACGAATCTAATTTATTTTTTTCGGAGGAGAACTTCACCAAACCGCTGGACTGCGGCCGATGTCGATTTATAATTTCTAGTGATGTTACGATTGGTGTTTTTTTTTCGTTTTTCAGAATCAGAATCTCACACTTCTAGTCATTAGATATGAAATTTATGAAACTCATTAAGTACTTAACTTGTTTCAAATCAAATGACTGCTCGCGTGAGATCTTTGTATTAGGTGGGACCTCGCTGGTCCAGTGGGTTAGAGTGATCGTCCCGCAGTCCCACACAGACCTTCCATCGATGCGGCGCGGGTTCGAATCTAACTCAGTCTAAGTAAAAACTGACAAATTTCTGAGTGGATTTTTCACTCGGTTGCCGTATGTGGAAGAGTTGCCAGGTACACGCTGAAGTTTGGGGGCAACGCCGCCACATAAATGAAATAATCTTGAGCGTGGCGTAAAACACCAAACAATCAATCAACCGGGTAATGAGCCCGGTTTCCTCCCCCACTAAACATGGCAACGCCACCATTTAAGTGAAATAATCTTGAGTGCGGCGTAAAACACCAATCAATGTTTGTATTAGTAATATTTTCAAGATGCTCCCAGCAGGTGTCACACTTGAGGTTCGTTTTGTAGTTTACTTATTTCATTCTTTATACAGTTAGCAGTGGAGTGTACACCTGCACCAGGGAACCAGTCAAACCAAGCTGCTCACTAACATTTGCAAAGTCTTTATTCTATAATCTGAATGTTAATTGATCTTAGGATCTTGTATACTGACCACTTAAAAACAGACAAGTAAAACACCAGTAATAACAGGATGAGACATATGAGTGCGGCTAAAAACTCCCAGGCCAATGAATAATCAGATTTTACATACATGTAGTCTTATGTACACCTACACAGTACCCCGGTATTTACTTTGAGAACTTAGATTTAGAAGTTTGATTTTAACATGAGAAAAATCGTTTGGATGCACTGTCAGCCGACAACTTTATTCCAGGGGCCCTAGTAGTAGCTAGTTCAATTTTACCGAACTTTTGGTTATAATACATATACCAACATGTAACATAACCATAAGTTCGGTAAAAAAACTAAAATTGAACAAAGTGGTAGCCTATTGACATTACAGATACCTGGTATTAAGATTTATTTAAAGCTTTTATATATGTTTTCGGTGTAAATATCATGATTTAAGATTGGTACCTTACATGATTTTAATCGTTCTTGTTTCCTAAATTGAATGAAAGCAAATTAAACGAAGAAAATTTTATGTTAAAAAAGTAGGCATACGGATATGAAGTTGTTTGAGGTTCAATCATAACATTCTCAGAGAGTTATTTCCCTTAACAACGGGGGTGGGTTCAAAGTTCATACTAAGTCAGAGAAGAACGGACGACGTGATGGATGACTGACGCTTTTTACATTCCAGCCTGTAATTTTTCAAATCCCCGACACATAGTGTAAGTGGCACATGGTTATTGATTCTTGCCTGGAATCACAAACGGCCCATGTTCGCAGTTAGTTGAGTTTCGGAACAATGCCGCCACGGCTGGTCGTGCCGGCTGTACAGCCGTATAGCTCTGTCGCTCGCTACGACGTAGTGCGCGACGCCGTACCGGAGTTCGAGTAGCTTTGTAGCTCCTTGAAAAATCGGTATCTATAGTTATGAGAATCTAACATACACCTCCTGACGTTTACACCCTAGACGAATTCGGACAAAAAGAAGAAAAAAAAAAAAAAATCGGCAGAGCCCAGGTTTCTCGGCTATAGTAGTTGGAAATATCCAAACTCGTTGTGGTATCACTATCAGTACAGTGTCAGTATCACTGTCAGTTAGTTCAATTTACCGAACTTATACTAGTTATGGTGATATGTAACATCACCATAAGTTCGGTAAATTGAACTACACTGTCAGTATACTGACAGTGACACAGTGTACTGATACAAGTGATGGTGATAGCACATCACTATACTTTGGCCATTGAGTTTGGCGATCTCTAACTTAAACACTCGTCAGTGCCACTCAGTAAGTTGGAAATATCCAAGTCGGTTTGAGTGATAGTCCCTCAGTCCAACACAGGCCTTCCAAGTTCCATCGGTGCGGCACAGGATCAAATCACACTAAAAAATTTCTCTTGATCGCCGTTGCCAGGTACTTGCCGACGGTCAGGTGTTTCCTTAGTCCGCAATATGTTGAGTGGATTGAAGGATAAATTCTGATACGCCCGCACGGGCTTCTTCAATAGTGGTATTGAGAAGCCTGTGCGGGCGTATCAGGATTTATCCTTCAATCCACTCAACATATTGCAGACTAGTGTTTCCTCTGAGCAAAGAGCGTTTCCTAACCCAATCAACGAAAGTATATATTGAAGTTTTGTTGGCGAGTACTTATAGTTATAGTTGGAAAATGGAAAGTATGCCACTACCTGCCAGCACAACATCAATATACGTTTGCCATGGAGTTTGGACATAGCCCGGTAGCTCAGGCATGTAGCGTTAATCTGAGGCTCATTAGAGGAGTGTTTACTACAATTAAGTAGCCCGTCTACTGGTGGAGTAATGATTACATTATTCCGATATTAACGAACTTATGTTATGGTTATATTACATATACCGAACTACTGACTACATGTACATCAACTTATGATTGGATATAATGGTCCAAATGACATACCCCCTATTTTTAAAACTGGCCTATCCCCCCCACCCGCTCCCCTTCACAATTTGTAAATGTCGTGTGAGGATTAGAGTCTGACGTACTGCAATGGTTAACTTCTCCTCTGGAGGGAATGGTATGACTTGCTACATTATTTAGAAATACATTTAGATAAAGCCTAATAATTACAGGTATACTTTTCTTTTTTAAGTTAAATAAAATTGGTAAAATATGCATAATTTAAAACGGAACTGTCTGAAGTACTAGTGGCTTCGGGAAAGTAGTACTCAGACATTAGAATCAATCAATCTTCAAAGTGACCCATGGTTGCCAGTTACCACCGGAAGGTCGTTGTTTTCCTCCAGGCATAGAGCCCGGTTTCCTCCCACAATAAAACTGGCAATGCCGCCATATAAGTGAAATAATCTTGAGCGCGGCGTAAAACACCAAACAATCAAAATGACCCCTCTAAAAAACTGATGATACCAAGATGTTTCTGTTTATATATTTAGGTGTACGAGAGTTCATTTTGATGGCTCTATCTAGTTGGTTATATGGCCTGGCAGGTGTGGCGGCTGGGGCTGCCATTCTCTGTAACCTACCCTCCAGACTCATTATGCCTGCCGAAAAAGCCACTCTGCAATATATATCAGCTACAAAGTTACAAACCCTTGACCAGTACAAAGAAACTTTCAAGGTAAGGTATTGCCCAATGTGACTTACATGTAAGTCCAGATGTTAAGGTGGAAAATAAACCCTTTTAAGGGCATCTCGACTTTATTGACATTGAGTATTACCAATGTAAATCAAATATTTAAGTAACTTATCATGTTTCTGTATTCAGTTCTGCAGAAAAATAACCGAAAATTTATTTAAAAACTCTAAACCATATTATGTTTCTGTATTCAGTTCTGCAGAAAAATAACCAAAAATTTATTTAAAAACTCTAAACCATATTATGTTTCTGTATTCAGTTCGACAGACAAATTAACAGCTCTAAACCATATTATGTTTCTATATTCAGTTCTGCAGAAAAATGAATAACAATTTATTTAAAAGCTTTTAAGCATATTGTTATATGAGTATCATGTGAGATCTATTAGTGATCGCCCCACAACTGTCCACATTGAATGTGATCTATCATATTGTCTAACCATGCTGACAGTGACGCTAAAGCGTAATTTTGTTGAAGTAAACTTCTCATGGCAAATGGTCCTAGTGAGCTTCCTCATTATAGTTCCAGGAAACAGGATATTCTATAGCCATAACACATTCTGCACCCCCAGCCTTACGAGGGAAATAATCCAAGCACCTTTTGTTCTAAAATGTACGGTAAGAATTCTGCTAATTCAAGGACGAGCAATGTGAAGATAACAAATTATTAGACTGCTTTCTGCCATGTTTGGTCTAAAACAACAACAATAGCGATTGCTCGATAGGATTATCGGTCGCTCCATGCAGGAGGTAAGACACCCAACGAAAAGTCTCAAACTTTTAGAGTGCTTTTTGTAATGTTTTGAGTACTTGAATTAGCGGAATTCTTACCTTAGATACATTAATTAGTGATAATTTTTCTTTATATAGGCCAGTCGACTGTGGAATAGTAATGGAGCAGTAATAATGGCTGTACGTCGACCCGGATGATTCTTGTGCAGGGAGGTAAATATAAGATTTTTAGAATATATGTCATATATTGGGCCAAATTATGACAGGAATTCGATTATTTTTTTATTAATTTATTTATTTAAAGGAGTGCCCACGGGAACAAGTCCCATTAACAGGTTCTAACACCACAATCATACAGGCCATTTTTTTCAATTACCATCATGATGTACATGAATTGTAAAGCAATTTAGTTACACAAAGATAAAACCAAGCGAAATGTATACCTCAAACCATTATCACAACATGTTGGGTCACTTGATTATTGATGCCATCGCCAAAGTTTTTTATAGTTAATTTTTTTATATTTCGTAATTCTGTAGCTGTTATTTTTGTTTTTCAGGAAGCCCAAGGGCTCTCCTCTCTCAAACCTCAACTCTCCTCCCAGGGTTTTCATCTGTATGCTGTCGTACATGAAAACAAAGGAGTTGATGAGTTTAGGCCTTTCTTTGATGGGGAAATATATCTGGACAATGAGGTAGGGGACCTTCAAGTGGCATGAGCCGATTGATTGATTGTTTGGTCTTTTACGCCCCGCTCAAAATTATTTCACTTATATGATGGCGTTGCCAGTTTTATTGTGGGAGGAAACCGGGCTCTATGCCCGGAGGAAACCCATGACCTTCCGGTGGCAACCATCCCACAAGGTCGCTCGAGTGAAAACCCAGTCAGAAAATTTTTCAATTTGTTGCACTGAGTGGGATTCGAAACCCGCGACCAATTGGTGGAAGGCTGTTTGGATTGAGCGTCAAACGCTCTACCTACTGAGGCACGGAGGTCCCAGGCATGAGCCGAAGAAATTATCACTATTTCCGTAAATTCTGATTGTATAAAAAATTCAAACAATTTGAAGCTATATGATTTGGGTTGAAATATTACAAAGGTAATATGATGATGATCAGGGTATATCAAGGGATCAACTTTGCTGATGGGAAGTACAAGGGCTTGTAACGAAGCAGCCACTGCAAACAAAATCCCTCAAATATCCCATTTTTTTTTTCAAGTGGCATCATTAAGCCTTGGGACAGTTGATTTGCAAAAAAAAATAGAAAATTTGGATAATCTATGTGAACTTTCCTTCATTCTAGGATATTTGTAGCACCTAATTGCCTTGTTTTGTGTTAATGAAAAACTGTTGAATGTCGTCAGCACCTGTAACCTCCAACCACATGGCATCGTTTTGAATTGATTGATCAATTGAAATGTCACACTCAAGATCATCAGGCAACTAGGGGAGGTAACTAGGCTCTTGTGTGGAGAAAACCTCTGACCTTTAGCGCATACCTGGCAGCCATTTACTAATAGGACAATCGAGTGATGAACTCAATTTTTCTTTGGCCTGGGTGAAATTTCAAACACCTGACCAATCGCTGGAAGTCTTTGAGGTTTTGATATACCATCACCACTTGCTGAGCCACCATAGTCCCAATTGAAATGAGAGTCTCTGTGCAACTATTGTAATTCTTTATTTGTTAAATGCGGATAGCCCACAGCCAAATGGCCTCTATACCCCCCTTCTCCCTTATACTAAATCTTTTGGGTGTTGTTCTAACAGCTCCATTAGGATTGTTTGAACAAAGCATAGGTTCATGTCATATTTTTCTTTCAACCTTGTACATGTAAATTAATTCATGGATATGATAATCCTTTAGAACCTGTCCTTAAACTTAGATTTTTCTAAATTTTAGCGCAGATTTTCTGGTCCTCGTGAGAGATGGATGTTTTTAACTGGTCTGCTGAATGTGAAATTTTGGAGGAATGTCTACCGCGCCTCTCAAAAAGGGGTGGATGGTAACTTGGAAGGGGAAGGGAGACTACTGGGGGGTAAGTTATTGGTTTAGTAATAATGTTTTTAAACTTGATTTATTGGTATGGCAAATGGTTGGGACAACGGAGGTATACGCTTGTATAACCAACATATATATGAGTATTTTAAACATCATTCATTATTCTTGCTGGGACACTTTGTAAAAAAATTTGCATACAGCAACCAGTGGCCTTGAAAAGAAATTAACCAATCAGGTCATCAGTCAAGATTGTATACCATTTTTGTTTGGGTATCAAGAAACGCTACAAAGTGTTTAGCATTTCATACACACAACAGTAGATTGCCTGGCACAAAACGGTATATGATCATAATTTCCCTTCCAATTCAATCCCTCCATGCGTTAATTTAATCAACTGATTTGTTGCCAATTTTTCATTTTAAGGTGTTTTTGTGATTGGACCTGGAGACACGGGTATACTTATGGAACATAGAGAGGCAGAATTTGGAGATCATGCAAACCTAACAGAAATAATGGAATCTATCAAGCGGTCATCCAAAGTCAAGGAAAACTAACTGAATACAACGAAAATGTTGACCGAATTTTATTTGAAGACTATTTCAAATGCATTTAAAGCTTTGTATTTGTTTTGCATTGTCAATTTTCTTGAATAAGTTTAATTTGACTGTATAATTTTTTTTGTTAATTTTTCAGAATTTCGTTTTCCAAATTTTTGATCAGTGCTTGAGACATATCTTTGTTGCTTTAAACTGTATGCGATTTATAAAGTTAGACCAGGTTTTTGGTTGTTTAACATTGGTTGTGGGATTTATATTTTAGAATTTAGGATATAATTTATATTCAGAAACATATCTTAAGCAGTGTACATTTTGTGGAGGGATTGTAATTATGTATTGCAGGTTATATCAGTGCTGAATGACGACAAGGTTTTAAAACTTATGGAAGCTTGTCTGATGTAAAGCCAATTCCTGTTATGCTTTCATCCTTTTTCGAATTAAACATTTTGAAAGATATCCCGTTTTTGTGTCAGGTTGTCAATTTGTCAGGTTTATTTGGGGAGGAAAGCGCATCAGAGTTTCTTCTAGGGCTTGTTTTATTAAGCCAAATCCAAATAACACAGGGGGCCTCAGTGGCTCAGTAGGTAGAGCGTTGGACGCTCAATCCGAACAGCCTTCCACAAATGGGTCGCGGGTTCGAATCCCACTGTCCAAAAAATGGAAAATTTTCTGACTGGGTTTTCACTCGAACGACCTATGTGGGATGGTTGCCAGTTACCAACGGTAGGTCGTGGGTTTCCTCCGGGCACAGAGCCCGGTTTCCTCCCACAATAAAACTGGCAACGCCGCCATATAAGTGAAATAATCTTGAGCACGGCATAAAGTTTAATAAACATTGGCAACAGGCATAACCTACATCAGCTTAGTAGGAGCCCCAGGTAAAAAGTCCGAAACCTTTTATCAACCTTTTATTTTTATCTAATTTCTAAAAAGATGTTATGAATGGGGGGCCTTGGTGGCCAAGTGGGTTAGAGTGATCGTCCCTCAGTCCCACACAGACCTTCGATCAAACAAAAATTTTTTTTTTAAATTTCCGAGTGGATTTTTTACTTGGTTGCCATGTGGAAGAGTTGTCAGGCACTCACAAAAGGTTTCCTCTGGGCAATGAGCCCAGTTTCCTTCCCCACTAAACCTGGCAACATGGCCATATAATTGAAATAATCTGGAGTGTGGCGTAAACATCAATAAATCAAATCAACCAGGTTGCGTGAAGGAAACCAAGACCTTGTGGTATGACTTAACCATCCCACCAAAGGGGATTAAATGAAACCCCAGGAAGAACTTCTCCATTTTCAAATAGAGCAAGCGTCTGTAACCAACTGAGCCATGGAGGTCCTATCTTCTCTTAAAAACACCACAAAAGTAACAAGAAGTTCATAGAAAGTCTCATAATTTATTTTGTAATAAATGCAAAATGTACGTCCTTATAGCTGATACTTTACAATCTAGACAAAAATATACCAAACAAGACGTCCATATCTTAACATTTTATCCTTTAAAGAGAAATAAAAACTGTACATGGATGTATGGAATTCTACATACAAAACAGACAATGGGAGAAAATGACTAAAATACAGGAGTTATCTGAGAGATTTGGGTGTATGGCAAACTGTACACATGTCAAACAATTATGTCAATATAAATTACTGTATATAATACAATCACTTTTGTCATCACAAGCTCAGGGGCCTAAAGGTGGATGCTACCAAGCAACAATAATTTATTATCATGTAGATACCGAAATAGATAATATGGCAACTACACCATTTTAACTGTACAAAACTATTAGTAATTGGTATGACCACTAAACACAGCAGGACATTAACTGTAAGAAAACGTTACTTTTTCTCCTAGGAAAAATGAAAACTACTTAAAACAAGTAAATAGGTTATGTTTGTAAATTCTCTACATAGAGGAAGCATTGGCTCCTTAAATATTTCAATAAAAACCCAAGTGTAAAATGATAAAATGGAGTGGTCAAGAAAATGAGTATTTACAATAAAGATATTTACAAGAGAGTGTGAGATTTTGTTAAATTTGTTACCGTCTCATCATGTTGTTCAGTGTATGAGTAGGGAGGTGACCATTTAAATAACCATAGGCATAGACAGCATTGTTTGGCTGATTGGGCTGCATTTGCTGAGAGAAATTGGCCTGGTGAACCATGCTCATCTGTACAGGAGAAAACTGCTGTTGATTCATAAAGTTCTGGGTTTGTAAATACCCATGATTTAAAACCGGTTGCTGCATTCTATAGCCATTGAAAACATTATACCTTGTAATAACATTAGAACCAGGCTGGATGGTTACATTGGGAGTGAAAGTCATCCCCGGATTACCATTTGGACTTTTTCTCGCCCCAGAATTCTGTCTCCTTTGATAATTTTTATACTGTTGTTGTAATAAAGCTGGTGATATTTGTGGTTGGAGATTGGGAATGGGAGGTGTGTTCATACTTCTCAGTACTGTTGGGGGAGGGGTCATGTTAGGTGGAGGAGTGAGGTTAGGGGGTGGTGTCATTGTGTTCTCAGGTAAGATTTCCATTATCCCATTGGTCAGTTGTTGAAGTTTAGCCAAACTACAGCTGCTGCTATTATTCTGATAGTGTGGTGATTGTCTGACTTGTTGTGGTAAATTACAAGGTGTGCTGTTGTGAGTTAGCCTTTGTGTATTCTGTTGTAAAAGTACTGGGGCGTAAGTAGACACGGGTGGACAAAAGTTGTTTGGGATGGGAGTGTTTGGAGGCATGTAGCCATTAGGTATACTTCCAGAGTTACTACAAACAGGCATTTGTCCATGAAAGCCCACAGTGTCCATATAGTTACCACCAGCATTACCACAATAGTTCTGGAATTGAGCACAGTCTGGGTAAGTTGGTAGACACGGTGTGGGTGCAGTTTCCACTGAACTGTTAGGCATCTCATTGCTGCTGATTGAAGTAGGAGATTCAAGACCTAATTGATTCACATCAATGTCTACACCTCCATAGCCATTACTGTTGATATTAGTGTTTTGCAAGTTGTTCACATTGTTTGTAGGATATACCCCAGTGACACTATTACAACTCGGACTGGGGTGATTAGGAGTGGAGGTAGGAGTATCAACACTGTTCAGAGCCAGGTTATCTCGGTGAGCCAATTGATCCCCTGTTATCTCCCCTGTCGTACTGTTGTCCACTTGCTCGTAGTTATTCTTCAGCTCCTTGGTAAAGTTTTCCTCAATGTTTTGAGATGTACCTAATGTTTCCTGTACAGAAGAGTCATTGTTAAAGTCATTAAGGTTTCCTTCACTAGGTAAATCAGATTCTGGAGGTGTGGAACTTTCTTCTTCTTCATCTTCACTAGAACTACTTGAATCTTTCAAATCCACTTTCTCTGGTTCTGTAACATTTGGATCAGTTTCTTTAACATGTATATGTTTTGTCGGAGGTTCAAGAGGAGGAAGTTTGGGCTCCTCTGGTGATGTGGGTTGGATCTCAATCTCTTTGTTCTTCTCCTCAGTCATATCTTCATCTTTATCTTCATCAATATCATCATCGTCATCATCATCATCATCACCACTAGCACTGTCTTCACTTTCACTACTGCTCTCAGGCTTGTCCTTAGTGAGACAGCCATTCTCTGCTATTTGTCTGCTCGGTATAGGTCCTGACAGTTTCTCTGGGACGGAATCCACCTCACATTGGGGTGAGAGGGGGGCAGGTTCTGGGGGCGGGCTGCACACAGCTGGACTCCTCACCACTCTCATACTATCAGAGTCATTTGTCAAATCTGGTGGACCTTCAGATAACGGTGATGTTTGGTTACTTTTCATTGTGGAATCTTCTAATGATACTCTCTCTTGTTCGATATCAGAAGTAGCATTGTCATTATCAATGTCATTCTCTGGGCAATTCACATTTTCAGATTCCTCCTTTAATTCCTCTGATTTGTTATCATTTTCCTCCTCGCTGTCAGAGACATGAGCATCTCCATTAGTTAGTGTTTCTGCAGCCGCCTGGTCTTCCTGACTCACTTCTGTACTCTGTCCCTGACTATCTTCACTTGTCTGTTTGGTTTGCTCATCTTCCACTGTACCATTAACCTCCACAGGTTTATCATCACCATCCTCTGCCTCATCATCAGCCAGATGGCCAGTGTTCTGACCACTGATACTGTTATTCTGTGATTCTACAAGGCTTCGGTGAAGGGACTGAAAGGAAGACAAATTAAAGAATTCATGAAATTGTAAATAAACTGCTGAAGCTACAAATACTTATATATTACTTTTTTTCTTATTTATTTTACAGTTTGATACAGACCTCTGCAAAAAATAATTCATAGTAAGTTAAGGTGGCATGAGCTGCCAAAATTCACACTTTTTTCATAATTTTTGATCGCCAAGACAATAAGAGGCTTTGAAGACCATCGAAAAACTAAATGATTGGCGTTGGAATGAGGAAAATTCATACAGTATGTGGCCTGTACGCACCAAAAACGTGTCCGAAAAGTAAACAAAATTTTAATAACCGGGACGACCATTCATTCATTCTAAGCAAAAGTTAGTTCAAAACAATACTTTATCGTACATTTTCAAGACTGGAAGCACTAAAGAGCTTCTGAATTATACGTCTTGAGAAAAATAGCCAATAATTTTAACATTCTGTATTAACGTCAGAATATCAACACTTTGGCACCTCATGCCACTTTAATCTACCAAATCGAATAAAATTTAACTTTTTCTAAAAATTAAGTTAGCACTTCAATGATTAAGACACTTGTCTTGTGTATAAAATTGACAATGCTCAACAGCGTTTTTTCCCCTTTAATACTGTACATAGAATAATTATGTGGTTATTCTAGTGGACTCAACATCATTTTAAAATGTGCTGATAAAAAAGTGAACAGTATTTAATACCTTCAGATGTCTGCCTCTTCCATTCTTCTTTACAGACCCTCTCTTTACACCCTTGGGCCATCCTCCTTTCCCTTTCTTCACGGCAGAGTTCTTCTTTAAGGGAGTTATCTTATTATCTTCACTTCCAACTGTGACTTCAGAAGGCTTTACAGACTCCACAACTTCACCATTATTACATGTCCCATTCACCATCACTTTTTGTTCCTCCACATCAACTGAATCTGATAACGGAAAATATAAAACATATCAAAATTGATCATCATTGATGGCCATCCTTGCAAAGGTCAATTTTTGTCTAATTTTTCTTTTTTAAAAGATAAGAGCATCCGTTTTTTTTAAAATATGCAACAACTTTCAATATCAAGTGATAAGTGATGTTTATTAAGGCATTGAGTCAAGTTGCTATTACTTTTGACATTTTGATTTTCAACACTTCAAAATTGAGCATTATGTTTGAAAAAAAAACTGACCAGCCAGATGTGGAATACAATATAGCTGGAAACCTGTGGAAGTCACAAAACTCAAATTCCCTATCATAAAATAGCGAAATTACCAGAAAGAAATCTGTATGTTTGTTAAAAGTATAACTGAGAGAACCAACTAACATTATGCTGGCAAGGGAAAAAAAAGAAAAGAACAGGGGTCGGTTTCTCAATGAACAAATTTACGTCCAATTCAAGGCAAGGACATTACTTTACGAACAGGGGCAAAGTTACTTCTGTGTCGAGAAACGCCCTCCAGGAGATTATAAATGCTTTTTTTTACTGCTTACCAACGCTGTCCTTTTCAGTTTCTGAAGACTTTGCTTTCTTTGCCACAGGTTCTTTAATAGCACTATTAAATTTACGTTTCTTGGGACCTCGTTTTCTTCCAGGCTATAAATAGACAGATTGCAAATGAAATAAATTCTGATATTGAACAAGGCTGGGATAATTGGACATGTATGAAATTGCCTTAGCTTATTTAAATTGATTGATGTTTTACGCCGCACTCGAGATTATTTCACTTATATGGTGGGGTTGCCAGGTTTAGTGGGAGAGGAAACCTGGCTCATTGCCCGGAGGAAACCCCCGACCTTCGGCGAGTACCTGGCAACTCTTCCACTTACCTCGACTGCGTGAAAATCCACTCAGAAATTTTTCTATTTTTAGTTGGTCTGAGTGGGAGCTTATTCATAAGACATATGTGGTAGGTTGTGGATGTAGGTTTACCAGTGAATTTCGATTCACGCTTTTTTATCCAATATATACTAAATTGCCATCTCTGAAAGTGATTTTATTAACTTGAGTAAAATAGGATTACCTTGCGCCTTGGTGTTTTCATTTCTGCCTTAGAAGGTGACAGCTCCACTGCCAATTGTTTCCTATCTTCTGCAATCCTATTAACTACATCTTTCATCTCTTTAAGCTGTGGACCACAAACAGACTACATTTGATGATGCAACAACAGTTCAATAACATGATCAGTCAGAAATATAACAGTAATTTCAAAAGGCTTTTTGGTATGAAATTAACACTATGACTGCAGAGTGCAGACTAAGAGATAACTCAAAAGTGTGAGGGGTCTCCCATTTGCCATTCAAGCTTGTTATGCGTATGGCCAATATTTGTTTACTGTGATATTTTTGGCAACACACAGAGTGGTTTCCCTTGATGCTTTGTGAGAAAACCCCTGTACGAGATATGTCGTATCTGGGGGTGATATTCAACGAATCAACTGTTACATCCAGTACGCCAAGAAGTATAGTTATTCTAAAAGATACTTATGTTAAGCTACAGGATAACTCATACATGTACCAGCAGAATTCGGTGCGCCCGCCATTGAGAGATATTTCGTAGTCGGCAGTCAGCGTGTTAAAGAGATAAGATTTTGAGACCAAAAGAAATCCATAGGAAAGTATTTAGTTATTTTTATGTTGACAACGAATATATATTTAATTTTTTTTCAATTTATTTGTATTAATTGTTTTTAAACTCAATAATTTTAATGTTGACTTTGTCTTGAAAATATGACACAAAAATTAACCAATCGAGAAACACCCAAAAAGATAGTGTCAAACAATTACTTTAACGAGAAAATTTGAAAAACTAAACCACACTAAAAACCCTTTCAAATAAACTATTGTTAATTAACGAAATGGCAGTGTCACTGTTCACTGTCATAGTTATGGTTCAGATAATAGCCCTACCTCTTTCTCTACTCGCTTTTCCTCCTCAACAAGGGTGAGATTAGAAATGAGAGGTGTCCATCTCAGACAATCTGGATCTAGTTCTAATTTCCTCTGTAATTTTGCTTTCATTCTCTGCATGTGTTCGTTGATCAGCTTCTTGTTCAAGTGCAACACAATCCTGAAGTTCAAACAATTCACCATTTATCACATTTATTATGAGGAACCATACAGTCATTTAATAGTGCTTTTGCTCTGGAGAAGAAGGATGTAAACAGGTTGCAAATAATGTGCAGGTGATATTGCTACATAACGGGGTGATATAAAGACCAACTAGGGAGGGAGAGGAAAGGGGAAAGGGGGGGTAGGGGGTATTGATATGGTGTGATGTAGCCATTGCGTGTGATCCTATCTTTATTCAAAACATTTTGTTGCGGTAAATCCGTGATTAGCTGAACCCATTTCCAGATAATAATCGTCAGTGAGCTTTCATAGCCTTGTTTGACTGTAACATTCATGGCCATAAGATCAGACACATTGATTGATTGGTCAGAACGTCCTACTCAACTGTACAATTTTCTCCATAACAAAGCTGACACAAGGAAAATGATGAACTGATTAATCATGGAAGCAGCATGCAGTATTATTATAGATTGATGAACTGAGGATACTTACTTGCCATCCTTTCTAGTTAACAGATTGAGAGCCTGGAGAGCATTAGCTATATCATGTGGACACATACCCGTAGAACGACTTATGCCTAAAAAAGGAAGACAAACACAGTAGGATTATTCATTTACACTGAACACTGATTTGATAACAGGAGAAAATCATTGTCATTACATTTAATCAGAGATATAATTTAGATTTACATTGTCATTAAGCCAGATTTTCAGAAGTTCTAAAATTAACAAACCTTTGATCGTGATTTTGGTGTCTTTCTGTGAGTACAAATACTCCACAATGACACTTTTCCAATAGGCCTGGTATGTGACTCTGCCAAGATCAGATAATGGTTTCTCTGGAGATCCTGGTTGACCCTCTATACGAGACAGAAGATAACCTGATGGGGGGGGAAATAGACATTTAAAGTTTACGATACCAGACAGAGGGGAAAGATATACATTTTAAACATAGTTTAGAGGGGAAAGATATACATTTTAAACATAGTTATACAAGACAGAAGATAACCTGATAAGGGAAAATAGATTGATTAAATGATTGGTATTTTGTTGCAGCACTAATCCAATCTCTTTATTTATTTATTTCCTAGAAAAACGACAATTTTATAGCATGAAAGGATTCATCAAGCAGTGCTGCTGGCTATTAGCTATTACTAAATAACTGTCATGTATCAAAATACAGGGGAAGTAATAAACTGAATGAGATAACTGATATACAACATACTGAATTCAATGAGGAAGCGACCATATCCTTTACGTTGGAACTGTGGCATGCTCATAATACAAGACACATTGTATTTCTGTTGGCAGTGTTTCTCCTGTTTGCAAGGAAAAAGAAAATACATAGTAATGTCAAATGGAAAAGAAGAGAATATAAAGTTACATGAACAGCAAAAGTTAGAGTAAACTAAACATATGCCAGATGTATGCAGGTTCTGAAAATTGAGTGTCCAAAAAAGCTATTTTTTACCTTCTCCAAAATGTCTGAGACGAATTACTTGTATATTGTTAAACTGATGGAAAGACACGTGGAAACCCCCAACTGAGTATATAAACAAGGCAATCACAGTCAAGTTGAGCACGAATTATTGGAGCTCTTTAGGAAGGGAGGTAAAAATTAACGCTTGTTTTGGTGCTGTTGCAATTTTGTCAAGTCATTGGCAGGTTGAGCATTTGGAAATAAGTCAAACTAAGGGTTTATCACTTCCAAAATTAGTGTAAATAAACTAAGCAACTACAATTTTTCACTAAATATCGATAGAAACACTTATTTAGAGGGCTATTTTACGCTGAGTCTAACTCGGAGCAAGGTTGATAGCTTGCTCAGAATTTTGTACTCAGCGGAGCACAGAAACGAACTCAAAGGTTTTATAATCCTGACTTTTAAGTGTGAGTTTGGAGTTGAACACAGAAACGGCTCTAGAGCACAGAGTCGTGCTCGAGCAAGTTTTATAATCCCGGCCCATGTTTTAATACTAGTTAAATAATGATAATTATAAATAAAAAGACAATTACCTTTGAAAAGTAGCCGACCAGATGACAACCAAACTGATCATTGTAGGTTAAAACATAGAAGAGGAATGGTTCAACATCATAATAAAGGGTCTTGTGATCAAGAAATAGTTTGGCCAGTAGACAGAGATTCTGACAGTAAATCTTACTGACATTACCATCCACTTCAAACACAGACAACTCGCCTTTCCTGTAAATCTCATTGGCTGGTGGATGGCGTAGCTTACATTTCTCCTAAAAAATAAAATTATAATTGAAGTGCAACTTCGGTGCAAATCAACAATGGCTTACAAATAACACAATTAAGCACAAAGGTGTTTCAATAGCCATTACTACCATATCTTTATCAAATATAGTGTCAGTAATTGATTTATGTTTTACATTGGAAAATCTGAAAAATTACTTGGACAGTAGTTGTTAGTTAGATTTGGCTATTATGCCGATAGTTGAACTTGAATGGCGGTGTGTGATCTCATGAGAGATCCACTTTTTCATCGACGGGCTGAATTTCGAGGAGTTAAGACATATCAAACATGCATATCAAATGAGGAAAAACTTTTTTTCATCCCGTTTGCCCAATGGTAAAAGCGTGAGTGTATGTTTTAATAGTGGGTTCTGACAACGGAGAGGAATTTAACTTAAGATTGAGTAAAAACCAACCATACTTACATAGTGACGGGCCAATATACTCCTACTCTTTGTATATTTGAGACAAAATTCACAAATATATAATTTTGGTAATCTGAAAAATAATTCAAAATATTAAAATCAAACCTTATTAAGCAAACACATATCACGCCACTCCATCCCCAACTATATATTTGATGTGACATTCAAAAGCAACTTGACAGTAAGACTGACAAAATTTGTACACTGCAGTAGAAGACTTTTTCAGTTTAGCCACCAAAATGATGATGTTGTTTATATCAGCAATAAAAACCCCCTACAGATCTTTGGAAAAGTTCTCATACCTAGCATATTCCTGTGGGTATGGTGAGGAGTACCACGTTTGGATCTCATACTTTCCAAACTCAATGGCTGGAGGATATCGGCCTTGTGAACCTTCTGGCTGTTGCTGTTCAGTTGTATTGGATGCCTGTAACACAAAAGGCTATATGCCCACTTCTGATAAGTCAATGGTCTACCACGCCAGAAACATGCAGCAAGCAAAAAAGCAACCAAAGCAAGGTTATAGTAAGAAAGGATAGAGCTGATATAAGAGTAATGATACAATGCATGAAATAAAAGATATATATGAAGACACAAAAAAAAGGTAAAATAAATTGTGAAAGACACCAAAGACAACAGGTAACTATGATAGTGCTGAAACGAATACTCGAATATTCGCGAACGAATACTAAATCGGTAATATTCGAATACTGATTTACTATTCGAATATTCGTCAACTCATTTGGATGCTTAAAAATTTTCAACAAATAATAATCCGAATCTCACGCAATTCAATTTTACTCACTAGTATTTTAGGAATAATGAAATTTCAGTGTAGCTCTTTAATATTCCATGTAAAGATCTTGGTTTTTTCAATTCCTTTTCGCCGCGCTAACTTAATTTTATCGACCGCCATGTTTGACATCGATGAGGATGAAATTCGGAAGTTTTGACTGCTTCATTTTCGAGATCTGTACGCTTTTAATGGATATCACCAGCTTAAAATAGTTAAAAGAACTAATTCCGTATTAAAATATTTGGCAGAGATGCGTATATTGCGTTGATCAACTGGGAATTTATCGGCAAATTTGAGACACGGTCTGTCAAACCGGACATGGGTTTAGAGTTCAGGGGGACGTAACTCTTATCTGACCTAGATACAGCGAATATTATCCAATCAGTAGCCTGCATTCCATTTTCTTTCGTTCTGCAAAGTGATCTCTCACAGTCAGAGCTCACGCATAGAATGTTATCAAAGGTTTTAAACCCAAAGTTATGAATTTTCGAGTTTTCTAATAAATTTGTGGATGGTTGGATTTGCAGTGTGAAGCAAATTTGTCAATAATGCGTGACAATTATTTTATTTCAATTCATTTTTTCGACTGGTACCTGAGGTAGGTGCAAGCCATGGTAGGCGGCTTCGATCGGATCTCACGTCGTTTGGCTGTCAGGACTATTTATAAATATTAGCGAATACTCGAATACTATTCGAATAGCAGAACCGAATATTCGAATACCAAAATCAACCATTCGTTTCAGCACTAAACTATGATTTGATAGATAATGAGTGAAGTTGCATTCAAATCACCACAGATATCAAAATTATATAAATAAACCCAAAACTGAAACCAGTAGACTACATTTTTAGACACTAAAACGTGACAGTATTTACTACATGGGATGCATGAAGGTCACTAGAAATAGATGGACAGTGGTAAAGATAGACCCTTTCGGCTTAAGTATTGATGCTTGCAGAGTGGCAAAATGACGCTCCATTGAGTTATTTGATCAATCTGACGTCAGAATCGCGCCCATTTCGTCTATGACGCAATGCGATAGAGACGTTCACATCGCCTGCAACAGAGAAATGACGCCAATGCCATAAAATTCAAAGAACCTCATAAATACGTCATTCTGTGACGCAATGTCAAAGAGGCGTGTCACATCGCCTGCAACAGAGAAATGGCGTCAATGCCATACAATTTGAAGAACCTCATAAATACATCATTCTAAGCCGAAAGGGTCTATTGCAATGCAAAAGAAAACAAGCGGGTTATGCCTTGTCCAGCCCAGTTCAGGGCACAAGTTTTGACTGAAAATAGTCTCTAAAGCTACGCCTACCTGACTCAAAACCTGTTGAGCTTTCTCTTGTGCTTGTTTGAAGAGTTCCACATCACTGTCAGTAACTCCTCGAGGACCACTTGTAAAGGGCTTTTCATTGGTGCTACCTACAACGATAGGATAAAACATGTTGAATTTGAACTGTGAATCAAAGAATACCACACAAACAACAACAACCAGCTTTCTTAGATACTGAACAACAAACACTGATTGCTATATCACAACTTTAAGCAAAGGGAAGGAAAAAACATAATCACCAAAAAAACGGCCAGCAAATGACCATATTTTCAGTAATAGGTTTTGATTCATGAACAGGTTAGAGATTATTTGGAAAAGTAAAAAATCTTCAACAAGGTGATTATAAAAGGGCAGTTAAAATGAGTGTCGCCAGAGTACAACCTGCATGATTTTTCTGCCCTGCAGAACTTAACAACCCAAGTGCAAAGAAATATACATATTAGTCAAAAGTTCTAGTTAGTCAAGTATTGTTTTTTACTTTTTTTCATTAGTATTTCATTAGTACAATGGTTGAAACAGGTGTATGTTAGAATTCCTTGGCAACTGGAGGTAAAATTTTTAGAGAATTTAAGCGAAACGAAAAACACAGAAGTTTGATGAAAGTTCAGATAGCATGCTTGCCTACAGATATAAAACACAGCACAAAAACACGACAGAAGCAAGTGCTACATAAAAAATTGGGTGCAGTTGCTGCAGAGACAGAGTTCATGCCTGGCTGTGCCCTGGGAGAGTATATTTGGTATGGGAAAGGAGAGGACGTTGTTTGTTCAATATTATAACATGATTGTCGCCGACTTGTTTACTATCTGACATGCCACTGTGGTTGTCAGTGAACTCTAACTAAGGCTGCAAACATGTGATGAGGCATGGCTGTGGTCGTTTCTTACCCCTGGGGCGTCCCCTGCCTCGGCCCCGCCCTGATTTAGGTGGTCGTCCTGGTGGTGCTCCCCTTGTATGACCCCCTCGTCCCCTTTTGAAAGGCCTCATTCCAGGAGTAGTCAATATCTTCTTGTGGGTCCAGCCCCTTCCCCTGCCTCGACCCCTTCCCCTGCCTCTACCTCTGCTCACAAGACGAGGGGTTCTGCTCTCCTGAGTACCTGAGTCTGTAGATATCCCAGTATCCTTCCATGGAGTGCTGGTAAAAACAGGACTGAGATCTGAATGAGAAGACGGACTTAATGGTGGAGGGTCAATTTTGAGTTTTCTCATACGTGTGGGTGACGTGTAGAATGGAATACTTCTTTTACGGGTATCACCTGGGGCAGTAAATAGATGGGACAACCCATCAAATAAACTCTTCAACTGTCCACTGCCAGGAGGGCCTCCTAATTTTCTTCTACGCACTTTATTAGCTTGTAACTTTCTAGACTTACGTATGAGTTTATTAGCAGCCTGCTGTGATTTGCTGGAATTTTGAGTTAATTTAGATTTGCCATGCTTTTTAGGACCTGCTTCACCATTAACCTCCAAGGCACTAAGAGAAACGCGTGATTTCCGTTTGTTTGAGGGAGTGAAGAATCGCGAGAGGCCATCATAAAGACCTTTTGGTTTACTCTGGTCCTCCTCTCTCTCCGAGTCGCTTTCAGACGATGAACTCTGCTCTCCATTTTGTGCAACACTCAGTACTTTACCCAGTGTTTCAACAGAGTTACAGACTCCGGTTCCTTTGTTCTGCTCCTTATTTGTCTTTTGGATTGGAGTTTTGGTCTTGGGAGTCTTTGGACGACCTCTTTGTGGGGTTGAATTTAAATTGGGTGGCACAGAAGAAGGCCTGGAATAAAATTAGAAAAAAAGAAAATTAGAAACGATTCCACTGATTTTTTTTTTTTTTTCAAAATCCATATAACGAGCCGTACTTACTTTCTAGGAGTGGATTTTGCACCTGTCCTAACTTTAAACTGGTCACCAAACTCACTGCCAGCTCGCACATACTTTGTGCTAACAAAAGAGGACATGTCCATATATTTCCGTTTCTTACTTCCTCTATTAGGATCACAAATATTGCAGTTCCAGAAACCTACAATATATGCACAAAGATTTAAAATAGAATTGGACACAGATATAATAGGATCAACAAAAGTAATTTAATTTGAATTCAAAGACATCCAAATGAATTAACAATTCAAAATACAGGGTACCTTAAATCTAAATGGAAAAATTATTTTTCTCAGCAGGCTTTTTTAAGAGCACCAATAATTTAAAAATGCTATGTAGAATAATTGATTTCCGTGCTGGTTTTTTTATTTGGAGTCTTATTTTAATAAACAATAAATATATTAGTTTATTATTAGTTTAAATTGTTTAGGATATTGCAAGCATTATAAACACAACAAACCTTTAGGGGCTTTTGATAAAGGTGGATCACAGCATTCCATATGAAAGCCCCTATCACATGCATCACAGAAGAGCATGTTATCCTGTAATTAAAACAACGTATTTCAAATGTTAAATTGTACAAAACAATGTTATTTCTACAACCTGTATGAATTTTTTATAAACAATTAAGTTATAATATACTAAATTCAAAGAATTAATATGCACATTATTTAAAATGCCAAGTAGAGAGCCAAAACAACAGAAATGAACCCCAAAAAATGTTGGCGCATAACCAGAAACTTGTTTATATATTCAAAGGGTATTTATCAAATTTTTCCAGAGTCACAGAGGTATGCTAAAATATATATTAAAACGATATATTCAATGTTTCAACTTGTTCAACACATAAAATGAATAAAAAGGGATATTCTAGACAGAAGTTGTTTCAACGCTACACAAACATTTCTACATATAAAACTTGATTTGAAATCCTATACCAAAGGGATGTAGATAGAGGAACATTGTTAATGGAACTGAGGGTGTTGTCTATTCAACTTTGAACTGAGATGTGGACAAGTGTGTTTTGACATGCCCTTGTTGAAATATACCCAAACTAGCCCCTTTGCTACAGAAAACTGTTCAAAAACGTCCATCGAACATTTGCCCCATCCGAACACAGAATTCCCATATATATATATATTATATTTATAATATCACAAAGTACCTCTTTTCCAGATCTTGCACAAAACGAGCATGTTTTACAGTCGATACATTGCCAACGTAATAACTTCACATTTGCTGCCAATTCAGGAGAAAATTTTAAACAAGACGGATGACCTGAAAGAAAAAATGGGGTTCTCATTATAAATACATGTAGGTAGGAAAACATGAAACATTGATTGATTGATTGATTGGTGTTTTACGCCGCGCTCAAGATTATTTCACTTATATGGCGGCGTTGCCAGTTTTATTGTGGGAGGAAACCGGGCTCTGTGCCCGGAGGAAACCCACGACCTTCCGCTGGTAACTGGCAACCATCCCACATAGGTCGTTCGAGTGAATGAAACATTGATATTTTGTTCAAGTACACAATTACATATTTCAGTTGTATAAGACATTTCTTAGCCTTATTGACCCTCAATGACAGCATTTCCCTCTTCTGACGTAAGCAAATTAAGTAAAAATGCACTCAGGATTGGAAGTGGATCCCAGTTTTGCTTGAGTGAGGTTCGTGTTTGACTTTCTTTATAGAGCATTGAATGTTTGGCATCACTTCACTTGAGATGCAAATACAATGAGATGGGTCCAATGCATGCAAACAACATTAATAAATAAGGCAGTAATGTATATAAATACACTCATTGGACCAAACTTCGTGAATATGGGAACCTACTTTTTATTTTAAGTTCTGAACTGAACAATTTAGAGCTGGAAAGCAATTAACCTCTCTGCAAGCGCACAGGTCCAGTCTAAATGTTCAATACAGTCAAACACGCCCAGTAAAATAGGTTTGTGACGTCATGATATTTGTCACATCCCAAAGCCAACACTTTGAATTTGTCTTAATAGCTTTTGGAACATTTGGCCAAGTGGCACTGGCAAAGAGGTCAATACTTTTAAAAAAGCTGTTTTCATTTTTGAAAAAGAACAAATCTAGATGACCCTGTTTGTTTACACACACAAAAATTGCATATTAATGAGAATAAAATTACTTACCACTGTTGCCACAGTCTGCACAAGAAATTAGCTCTTCAGGAAGACCTTCTCTGTTTTTTTCTTTGGTTTCACAGCAGAAGCTGCAGAGAGGGATTGGAGGAGCCTGTTTCTAGAAATAAACACAAACAGATGATTTATTGTCGGAGTTATGGGTGATAACATAAAAAAAATTTGCAAGACTGTTTCCCTGCAAAATTTTTTTCGTGTGATTATCATTTGGTGTAACTTTGATTGGATTCTCTGCAATAATCGCAAACGATGCAATTCTGCCTCCTGTCGCCACTAGTATCCACTGAAAAGAGTTTTCCTTCGATGGGGATTCCGAGACAGGGCAAGTCTTCATTTTTAACTGCCTAAACCATCCAATGGACCTAGTACTGTGTGATAATACATGTATATTTGAAAAAAAAAAACCCTAGTAAAATCAAATCATGCCAGACCAGAGTTTGGGATGTAACTTTATATGAGCTGACAGCTGTTCATTTAACATTTATAGGGTTTATGGCACCATTGATTGATGCACTGAGGACTATTTCATTTATATGGCAACGTTGCCAGGTTTAGTGGGGGGTGGGGGGGGGGGACTGACTTATTGCTCGGAGGAAACCCCGACCTTCGGCGAGTACCTGGCAACCCTTCGACATATGGCGATCGAGTAAAAAATCCACTCAGAAATTTGTCAATTTTCGTTTGATATTTTAACCCGCGCCACAGCGATGGATTGATTGATGTTTTATGCCGCGCTCAAAATTATTTCACTCATATGGCGGCATTGGCATGTTTAGTGGGGGGGGAGAAAACTGGGCCCATTGCCCGAGGAAACCCCTAACTTTTGACGATTCCCTAGCAACTCTTCCTCATACAGCCATAATGTGGAAAATCTCCGAGTCCCGAAATTTTTCAATTTTTATTTGGTCTGAGTGGGATTTGAACCCTTCGCCGCATCGATGGAAGGCCTGTGTCGGACTGAGGGAAAATCATTCTAACGGAGGGACAAAGGGACAAGCATTTATGATAATTTTGATTATATTGAATCGGTTTCGTATATTGAAATGTTGGAACCAGCGGCGAGCAGGTACCGATGCTTGTTTCATTATACACAGACCCCTCGCTAGGCGTTTTTAGAGGGGCGCAGCGCCCTGCCCCTTATTTCTGCCGCCCCTGTGACCTTTCATTGCGCCCTTTGTGCCCCAAAGACCAAGTATGACTACCCACTGTCTCCACATCAGTCCTTCCCTGACCAAAATTTATTTAACTGCTGTCAAAAACGTGTACAACACCAACACATTACACACTTCCATTCAGGTCAATTATTCCGGAAATTCAGCTTCCCACAATGCATCAGTCATTGATGCTCTCCTTGCAGACATACGTGTTATGAAACCTTAGAGAAAAACAGACATATGCTACGGAGAGTCAACTTCATTCCCATGGGCCACTTGTTGTGGCGGGTATTGCATCACTTCAACATGTCTGAAAATAGTGACCTCGTTCACCGTAATAATTTACCAGGGGAAAGTGCCTAACATCAAGCACTGCACAGTCTTCAAATGGTGGATAGAATTCACTCAAATAAAAGAAGTTAATAATAGAATTTAGCCCCCTGCCTGGACACAGAAAGCTGCCATTGCCAAAGGTATTCAGTTGAATCGATTGTACAACAACAACAACAACACGATCCTCTTTATCAAATGAAATCGTGTTACAGTTGGAGTTTAAGGCAAACGAAAAAGAGACACACAAACACATTAGAAATTGTACAAAATACTAGAAATAGAGGATAGTTTGGGACATTTTGAAAGAAATTTGACAGTTTCATAGCAATTAGTTTTGGATTTTTTTTATTGGATTGTTACACCGCCAAGTTCAGCAAACACTGTCTACAGCCAGTCAATGTCACATTCGCAGTGTCAAACTTCATTTAAAACTTTAATTTGTACTAATAATTTGTTAAGAGTGTTTTCTGATAAAAACACCCCAAGGCAACTTAGCATTAATGATACATTGCAAAAAATACCCTACTAGAATTATGCCTATAAAAATTAAATAGATTTAAAAAATGGACTTTCCCTGCATTTTTAATTTCATAAAGTGAATTACACAATTTGCCTATTGCCATACATTCCCCACTCTTGTTATTATCCCAGCAGAAATGGCTTAAGAAGTTTAAGGTATCATAGTTAGACCAAAACATTGAACCTAATGAAAAAACTACCAACGTATTTTTTTTTTCTTTCCTAAAAGTAAAATTGAATAAGAATCAATCTGCATGTAAGTGGCTATCAGTTTTGCAATTTCACTACCATATAAATTAAGACGTTCAGTGAGACGCTCAGACCAAATGAAGTAATCGACGATCAGGTGCCCCTTTTTCTCTTAAAGTGCCCTTTTTTTTTGGACAGCACCCTGCCCCTCCCAAATCCTAGCTAGGGGTCTGATACATCATACCAGATGTTGGCTTACATGATCGGTAACAGATGTTCGTTTCCATAGTTTTAGACCAACAGTGACAACAGGAACCTATGGCCTAATCCTATCATTCCTATGGCCTAACATTCGCTTGTTTTGTATAGTTGTCAACTTTGGCACTGCCTATGGCGCAATACGATAGAGGAGTGTGACAATGCCTCCAAGAGAAATGACATCAATGCCATACAATTTGAATGTCATGAAAAAAATATTCTACGCAGAAATGGTCAATTGAATTAAGAAATAATGGATTGATTCTCTGCGTATACGCTGTGATAACTGCAAGAAAAAAGGAAGTGTCCATTGTTTTTGGACGAGGGCCGTAGGCCCGAGTTCAAAAAGTGTGGACACTTCCTTTTTTCTTGCAGTTATCACAGCGTATACGCAGAGAATCAATCCATTATTTCTATTCTAACACATAAACTTTAATGTAAAGAAAAACTGAATTTTAGTAGTTTTCTACTTAAAACTAAAAATTGCCAACCCCTACGATATAGCTGAATAGTTTTTCCCTGATTGCCTCGTGGACGAATCTATATCGAAAAAAATGATAGGGGTGCTAGCTTCAAACAACTGTTTTATGTGTTACCATTTTTTAGTCTACTAACAGACCTGATAACTTTTTAAAGATATATCTACACTTTTAGCTTATGGAAGTCCACTTTCAAGTCTTCCCGTCGAGTATTAACATTGTCCTGCGTTTATAAGTTAGTTTTACAGGTGAAATGCAAGGCAAACACAACAGCCTGACATCCCCACTCGCGTTTAGGTGATGACGTCATTCAGTGACGTCGTGTTCCATCACGTCACCAAAATTTTAAAAAAAAAGACGTCGTTCAGTGTCAGGGCGTTTGACGTCACAATAAAAACGTTCTCTGCGTATATGCTAGTTTATACGCCAGCTTTGTCCTATCTCACAACATGTAGGGAAATCAGTCATGTGTTAGAATGAAAAGCGACAGCCACTTTCAGATCAATTTTTCTACAATTTGATCTATATCAAATGATACCTGGGATGATATGGCTTACCTTATTCCTTTCATAAGTAATGGAGACCTCTGGTCCAAATGAAAGATCTTGGTCAAAATGTCCAAATAATGCACTAGTATTGCTTGTCCCACTACTCGTACTGCCAAATGAATCGGACTCAACACTACTATTAACATAGTTCAATTTGATAAGTCTGCCATCTTTAATAAAGCGTCCAGCACTAATTCCTTTCTTCAAAGATAGGCGAAGCTGTTGCATCAAAACAACATCATCGTCAATTTCTAAACTACAGCTTTTCCTAATGTATTTCTCCACACTTTTTAAAGTTGATCCACCGATTTCACCGAGTTCTCTTATGGTCTTAGCAATAAGCTTGGTCAGATCTGTTTTACTGGTCACTTTAATTGTGCGTGATTTTAACTGTGACACACATGAGGGATCCTTATATGAACACAAACCTTTGTTGAACACTTTGAGCACTGATCCACCTTTCACAGCTAATTCCAGTTTTTCTTCAATAATTTCACGACTGAGCTTCCTGGTTTGACGAATCGCATTGCAGATTCTTTCAATATTTGGACGCTGCTTCTGTAATTTAACTTTATTGATCGCATCCAGAATCAATTTAACATCTGAAGGATCAGCAACGCTCTCCAGTTCAGTCTCCTTTGCCATAATGGCTAATGGAGATATCACAACTCAACCCTCATTTAAATCAGCTGATAAGTAAGAAATACTGGAACATTTTTGAGGTCAGATTTGCCACTATGTGATTACACTAACACAGTTTGCAGTGACAATGCAACAGCACATTCCGTAACCATAAAGTAAGAGTAACACTGATAATCCCTGGTCTTTGTTCCATTATGTGTACGCATAGCCTAATCAAAACTGGTTTGATATAACCTGTGCAAACTACATGATAAAAAAACACCACCAGCTTCAAATAGCAGGGAATTCTTACCTGTAAACATAAAAGTAAATTCTGTAAGAGATAATACTTAATTATGCGTTGTTCAATTTATACATCGTGTTATCCATGATCAAAAGAAAGTTGGCATCTAGTTGGCGCGATTTCAACAACAACGAGCTACATGTACTTCCTACCTCACAACCATATCTGAACGAACAACAATCAAAATTCTTATCAACATTCGTACAGTTCGAGAATGTAGCTCCCGGCAAATCGCACAAAGAGCCAAACTAACCTATCTATCGAAGTTTCTTTCGAATAACGTGTATCCAAAACGGTTCTATGCAGAGGCCCAGTCATCTAAAATGGCGGCCAT
This sequence comes from Lepidochitona cinerea, assembly GCA_963971465.1. Taxonomy (NCBI): domain Eukaryota; kingdom Metazoa; phylum Mollusca; class Polyplacophora; order Chitonida; family Tonicellidae; genus Lepidochitona; species Lepidochitona cinerea. Next base: position 47,409,510 of record OZ020551.1, on the reverse strand, counting down.
AATATTTTGTTTTCGACTCTGCAAATAAAATGGCGGTCAATCTTCAGGTCACTCATTTTCTACCGATATAAACAGTACCTTTGGTAAACTAGTTAGAGATAACAAAAGTAAAAGAAGGAAACAACAATACCTGATGTCTTAATAAATGCTTTCCATAAAGCTAAGATGTCTGAAACATTCAAGAGTTGCCCCGAAAAACCCGTATGTTGGGGGTACCGAAGGCTTGAGAATTTTCACTGGTCGTGGACAGAACAGCAAACCCTCGATCCTTGTTGGCGGTGACAAATCGCCCCTTACGCTTCTTATTCTCTTCTCTTGGGGTTTACGTTTAGTTTACACGTTGAGGAACACACATAATCACCAGTACGGAAATAATATAGATAGTTGATAAAATACAATGGAGTAAAAATTCGTTCAAAAATGGCTTCTTTACCCCACAGACGCGACCTACGATGTAAGGAGAATCAAGAACTTGGTGTACACTGTGTAGGGGCACTATTGCTTTCCTATTCAATTTTTTCTTGTTTTCGGCCCTTGTTGTTTGATTTCATGCACAGGAATTATAAACTTTAATCTGTTTTTAACGATGCTCGCGGTAACTTATTTAATATCGCTATTTATTTCCAAAAAAGTATGAGCCTGTAACTGCTCTATTCTCCACCATTTGAGTGCTTTGCAAGCAATATGGGTTTACTAAATGTATCGCTCTATTTGATTGGCTATTACTTTATAGTTTTCATAACACTGCCATACACCGGGAAAGTACGGAGCCGTAAAAGGGACATTGTACTTTATTTTTTTCGCCCTGACTATGTACTAATATTGAGATACTATGTACTAATATCAAGATACTATATACTAATACCAAGATACTATGTACTAATATCAAGATACTATGTACTAATATCAAGACAATATGTACTAATATCAAGATACTATGTACTAATATCAAGATACTATGTACTAATATCAAGATACTGTGTACTAATATCAAGACAATATGTACTAATATCAAGATACTATGTACCGGTACTAATATCAAGATACTATGTACTAATATCAAGATACTATATACTAATATTGAGATACTATGTACTAATATTGAGATACTATGTACTAATATTGAGATAGTCAACCAATGAAATCGAAGAGCAAACTTCGTCGCCATTTTCCTTAGTCACGCGAACTGTGCAACAGTCAACAAAATTGGCTAATGAATACATATGTTGTTCAGCATATCTAATCCGACTAAATATGGCTGACATTACAGATCGCCAAAATGTGATCACAAGATTATAAATATAGTACGCCTTTTCATTGGTTGACTATCTCAATATTAGTACAAACTACATAGTATCTCAATATTAGTATGTAGTATCTTGGTATTAGTACATAGTATCTTGATATTAGTACATAGTATCTTGATATAAGTATATAGTCAGGGCGAAAGAAATAAAGTACAATGTCCCTTTTACGGCTCCGTAGGAAAGTACTAAAACTAAAAGAATCCCGATCACACGGATATGGCTAGGATTAAAGTTGCAAGAACCGCCATAATGTTGATATTTTCCAGCTGAACAACATTTCCTGAAGAATAGACCCTTTCGGGTTAGAAGCCTCGCTGTATGGCAAAATGACGCCTTTTTTTATCAATCTGTCTATGACGCAATGCAAAAGAGAAGTGTCGCAGTCAATGGACTATATATGCGTGGAATAGACAGGTCACATTAACTGGGTTGGATCTGAGTTTGTAATATGTGCCGCCATCGATGGTTGAAGCTCGCGTGCATAACATATCTGGATCGAAATTGACCGATTGCTTGATGACGTCACTTAGAATTTAAGCGCAAAGCATTTCGGGGGATTGAGGCATGCTCACATAATTTTAAAGTATGGCGGAAGGAATAATACGGTATCGACAAGAAGACGTAAAAGACGTCAAGTTACCAGAAAAATATGTGGATAAAACACGTTATATGTCACCAATGTTTTCCAAAAAAAGTGACATCTTGCTAAACAAAATGGCGAACTGAGGTACATATAAATAAACCCAAAAATGTTTGCTTAAATATATGTGACGTCATCAGGCTCGGTGGTAATTGCCCCATCTCCTAGTAATGGCGGCATTCGATGCAACTCAAATACCACGTGACCTCCATTCCCCGCATATGCACACGTGGTTCATTGGTCGCAGGGACTGCAACAGAGAAATGACGTCATTCTAAGCCGAAAGTGTATATTGTTATTCATAAGCGTTTTATACCTTCTAGTTAATTGTTGTGTTTATTCGTTCAACTTCAACCCTCAGAGGACTATAGTTCTATTAGAAAAATATACAGTTTGGGATGAAAGGTCGCAAGTTGTTTTTCCGCCGACGAAGTGCATTTAAAGAGTTATTTAGGGAATTTTTAGACTCAAGATAAATCATTAAGCAATAACATTATCTTTACCTTTAATGTGTCTGATATCAATTTTATACTTTTAGAGTAGGCCCTATAAGACTCCATCTTAACAATCTCTTATTTTTACATTTCAACTTGTTCAAAAACACTAGGGGGCTATCATGGTACAAAAACAATAGTTGGGTCTGCTGAAGCAATATAAACTTCAAAATGTTGCAAAGGCACACTCAATGATACACATTATTTTACAATAGCTGAGTAAGCTTGTTTACAAGCAGGCACCGGAAAAAATGAAATGGCGTCAACCCTAGCTTCAACTGGTGTGACCTGTCCCTGACCGATGACAGATCCGAGATAAATAGTTGTGGTATAGCCGAGAAATCCTGGCTCTGCCGAAATTTTTTTTCCGTGTTCGTCATAGCCAAGATCACTTCCATAGTAAAAAAGGGATATTTGTTAAGGAGACCCGCCGAAAAAATCGGCGGCGCAAATTTCACAACAAATAAGCAAAGAATAAAATATTTACCACTGCATTCCGATAGTATAGACCACGAAGAAGGAGTTTGTCAAACTTACGCCGCTGTAAAGTGGTAAACTTTCCCTTATGCAGTCAATATTTGTTTCGAAGTCCACTGGCTTTCGACCTGACGTAACCGCCATAGTAAAACATTTAAACGACTTGTTAAACTGTGCGGGGCGTCGTAGAAATACTTCACTCATATATCTTTAGTCACTTTACAGCGGCATAAGTTTGACAAACTCCTTCTTCGTGGTCTATACTATCGGAATGCAGTGGTAAATATTTTATTCTTTGCTTATTTGTTGTGAAATTTGAGCCGCCGATTTTTTCGGCGGGTCTCCCTTTTTTACTATAGAAGTGATCTTGGCTATGACGAACACGGACAAAAAAAATTCGGCAGAGCCAAGATTTCTCGGCTAGTTGTGGTACATCCAAATTCACTTTTGGCAAGATTGATAGTCAACTTGACTTCACCGAGTCGCTTGAAGAGTTGGATCATCCTGTCCTGTGGGCTGTTTCTCGACACTGACGTAACTTTGCGCCTGGTCGTAACGTCATGGCAACATATAACTTCAGCATTACGTTACGACCAGGCGCAAAGTTACGACGGGCGTAAATGTCTTGAGAAACAGCCCCCGGGTGGTCTTCCCAAGTCTCGCTGAAGATGAAGACGTCATCGATGAAGCACGGCAACCTTGTAAACCGAATATGACCTTGTTAACTTTGAAAGGAGACTGGTGAATTCCGCATACCAAAGGGCATAACTTTGTACAAGAACAGCCCCTGTGGCGTGGAAATCGCGGAAATTCTATTAGCACTTTCCGTGAGTGGAATTTGTCAAAAACCTTTAAGAAGGTCGAACTTTGACAATAAGGTGAAGAATTACTTATGAATAACAACTTGGTTTCTTGGTTTATTGTTGTTATCCATAAGTAATTCTTCACCTTATTGTTAACCTTTCAACTTCTAAATGCCATTGAAAGAGTCGAACTTTGACACAAATATGGCGTTACCGAGGGCGTCAATACAGTACGTCGTCTACACTCGGTATTGGAAAGTTGTCTGGTTTGGTAACACTTGTGGCTTTCTTGTAATCCGTGCACATTCGAAATGTATCGTCAGGTTTTGGCACAAGTATGCACAGAGAGCTTCGACTGCTGGGTTCAATTAAGTCATCTTTTTCAAGATATTTGGCTTTGGTTGGATTCAGGCCGTAAGGATGCTGTCAATGCGCAAAGAGTTTTCAACACAAACATCATAAATAAATAAAAGATAAAAAAAACAGAAACAGCTACACATCAGGAAACAAATGTGAACAGTCAGAAATCAAACTTAGAAGTTGGTAGGCCTACTGTTGATGAGGTTTCAAATAAAGCAGTTCTATGGAAATGTTTGTAAGAGTTCTCCAATCGTGTCTATAGCTTGGAATCCAACGTTTGTGTTCCAAATTCTTGGAATGTAGGCTTTTCGACGAAAGAATTATCAGGGTTAGTAGAAACTACGTTGATTGGTAAAATAGGTTCATTTTCAATGCCATTTCTATCCATACATCCAATATACCTCTTTTTTAACACAATTAGAAACTTTGTCAAGTCTCCGCGGTTGTTTTATACAAGAATAGTTTCCCTATGCCCGTGTGTTTTAGTGTTCATACATATATATATATATCCGATAAGGAGAATATATATCCTATAAACCGACACAACCATACTCATTCAGAATGTCTCGCATAAAGTAAGCAAAGGGGAAATAGTTAAGAAATCTACTGTTATCTACTGCAACAGTTATTATGTCTAGAAAGGATTATTTTGAAGAGGTAGAACGGCAGCTGAGCAACCCCCTACAGTATCATTAACTCGATAAGGAAATTTTATCTGAAAATGTTGGAAATTTCAATAGAATTCTTCCTGCCCCTGAACAAAAAAAAAACAGTAAAGCTATTTGGAATCTGATCTTAACTCTAAAAACAGGGTCTTCTGCATTCTTCTGAAAATTCACAAACCCATTGAAAAATGGTCCAAGTTCTCAATGCCGCCAAGGCGTCATATTATCTCGGATTGTGGCAGTGAAAGTTATAGAATATCAGAGCTAATTGATTACAATCTACAACCTATAGCGAATCGGTATCCTAGCTTAATAAAAAATACTGATGATTTATTGGACAAATTATCTGAGAAATCCACCCCACAGGATGTGATTTTGGTTACTCTACATGTGGAGTCTATGTATACAAACAATGACATTGACTTGGGTCTGGAAACTATAAAATGCGAAGATCTTTCAGCAAATTTAGGAATGTGCTATGGGAAAACATTTTGGTTCCAACTTTGCCTCTTTTTATGGCTGAGTAGGAGAGTGATGTTCTTTGCAAATGTCACAAACATCCTTTCATTTACTCTCGGTATATGGATGATATTTTTATCATATGGCAGCATGCGTTGGAAAACCTTCATATTTTCATTGACACTCTTAATTCTCATGACCCCAGCATAAAACTACAGCTTACTATTAATTACACTTCTGTGCATTTCTTGGAAGTAACTATTTACAAGGGTCATATATATATCAAACGATTGGGTATCTAGATTACAAAGTATTCATCAAACCTACTGACACACACTTCAGCTCTTGACACGCTCGCTTCTCCTTCACAAGCGTATCATTACAGCCTAACATTTCTTTCCAGTACATCAGGGAAATGCCTCAAGGCGTGATGCAAACTCAATTTATACTTGTCAGATTGCGGAACCCTTTTCAGAGAACTACCCCGTCTTAATCTATGGCGCCAGGTGCACAGAATGCAGGGCATTCCTACTTGCAGGGCCAATGTAAATTAAATGTAAACTCAAGCTTAATATGTCGCTGTCTCGGTTGTAGTTTCCACAAGATAGACCTAATTAAGCGGGATATATTCGGTGTGTGTTTCACGGTTTTGGCCATATTCATATATCATTTCATCACTGAGTATTACTTCGCGTTTAGCTGCAGGCACTGTTCCGTCGTTCTGTTCCATAAATGTCGCCCCGGCTAACACGTCCACTGCAAGTCTTCTATAACCAGGTCAAGGGAAACGGAACATTATGGTGTCTCGTAAAAATGCAAATGTTAACCTCCCCGCAAACTTTTATGGGCGACGAGTCGTCAGCTTGATGGGCCGACTGTGAGCTGTTTTGACGTTCAGACCGAGGCGTTTAGCTGCCTACAGACGGCTCAAATTCAGTATAGTGGCCATAAAATGGGTCGTATAGGTATACAGATGGCGGACTTGAATCCTGTGTAACGAGGCTGTAGTTGTGTCAATGGGAATATTATTAGATATGGGGATGCTTTCATTGTCATCAGTGGGGTCATCTTTGTCAGACTGGTCGTCTGGTGTCCGTAATTTGACGAGCCTTCGTTATTCTGGTAAAAGCTTACACTCACTATAATAAGTAAATGGGCATCGATGCGTCCAGTCTGCATGGCGACAGAGAGGGCAACTTTTTCAAAGGAGTAGAGCCCGGTTTCCTCACCCACTAAACCTGGCAATGCTACCATATAAGTGAAACCATCTCGGGTGCGACGCAAAACTTCAATCAAGCAATCAATCAATCAAAGCGGACAGGCGGTATCTCTTGAATTTCGCGTGAGCCTGCATGGGAATGGATTGAGTTGGAAACGAAGTGGAAATCATGAAAATTGTGCCTTAATGTTTGAAATTGAAGATGGATGTAGCCCATTTAATGGGTTAACATCCCTTCATCATCGAGTATTGGCCTTGATTACCAGGACAGATTGATTCCATATTCCAGTGGTTCACTCGATCCATAGACGCCTTTTAAGTTTCAGAAAACCTTGACGGAGAAGGTGGCGTTGTTCCATCCGATCGCTTAGGTGCGTGGAAGAAAAGGCTGTGGTTGATTTTTGGTACTTTCTTGGTGCAATTAGGATCCATGCATTTTTAGGCTTTATATAATCCACCAGCCTAATAGAGTCGTAGGCCTATAACTGATAGTTTTAAAGTCAACCGTTTCTACAGACGTGTGTTCATATTTTTCTAGATCGATTTTAAATCTTTCAGAGATAGGACTATAAATGATGTCTTCTAGAAACAGCGTCGGCGCTCAGATCTTCTCCAGGACATGTTTTGTCAAATCATCCACGCTTCAAGGAAGCAGAAATCCGCAGATTCTAACTCCCCATCCTCCGCGAACCCGGTATCACTTGAATGTGTTTATTTGATAAGAGAACCGAATGATTACCGCTTAATATATATACCTCATTCGCAAATACCGACAGCACGTAGAAATGATCCGGTAACTACACTCTTGTAGGAACTGCGACCAATCTAAAGTTTAACTGTAGGCTTTATCATTTGATCCACGCAAGATAAGCCTACCTTTATCACGATACTGCAGAAACAGGGTTCTTTGACCCTGAAAAAAACCCGACGTTTGGCGAGATTTGAACCCGCCCCTCGTCGATGCTGAGGGACAACCACTCTAACAGACTGAGCGTTTGATGTACCTTGAAAAAGGGGGGAGTGGGTGATTCTTATAAAACTAAATCTTAACGAAGGCCTACAGGTCTACACCTTTTACAATTGGTATTACGGGAAGCTCTTCTATTATGCTATTTCTCAGAATATGACCAACAATAAAATTATTTAGTTTCAAGGAAATTATCCTTATATTAAGCAGCTCGTGCGACTTTAATGTCCCTGTGTACATAATATATAATGGGGGGGGGGGGGGGGGGGGTAGTCGTGGTATAAAGCGCTAAGCGACGGTATAGTGTCAAAACGAGTCGTTCGAGGAGCAGCTGTATCATGGATTCGTCTGCAATTAAAAAGAGACGTTCTCTTTTGTTACATTATACCACTGAGGCTGACCAGGCGTGACGAATGAACAGTATCTAACTTCCTCACCAAAACCAGACCCTCTTTCATATCATACAGCCATATGCACTTTCCAATGAGAATCCACAGAAGCTTTCAAATGTCGAGTATAGCCTATGATTATTGATTTTTTCATCGAGGTTTATGACATCTTGACAAGCGGGACTCACACAGCATGGGTTGTAATGCTATAGCGAGTTATAAAACCTGTTTACAGTAGCATTTTCCCAAAGATGACTTTACAAATGATGTGGATCTCTGAAGTTACAATATAAGATACGACACCGAAGCTGGCGTGTAGCATTGTAAGCATACCACAGGCTAGTCTCTTCGATACAACGTCGCTCTACGCCTGCGGTATACATTGTAATGCTTTAAATGCTATTTATCCATTCGCAACAGTTATCACGCCGAATCTCTTCTAATCAACCACTGCAAACAACCAGGCCAACATCATACAATCAATGCAAAGCTTGCTAGTCAGTCTACTAAGATGTATTTAATCGATTGGCTGTAATTGCCTGGTAAACGAGAGTTAAATGGTGTTCATACCACAAACAGCTGTTATCCTAATAATATCAAGCCATAGTTGGTATCTAGCACAACACATGTCGTCGTAATAAGACTGAAATTTCTCTCTCACTCACCTGGCACTAACCATTATCTAGATGTCGACTATCAGTAAACGGATTTTCTATTTAATTAAGTTGCATTATAAGGTAGAATTTAAGCACTTGATAACGATGTTAGTTTCTACATCGAAACGTTGTGTACAATAAACCCAGTGAGGTCCAACCCATAATAACTGTGTCCATTTTTTAATATCATGAACAACTCCTAAATGCCATTTAAAGAGATTAACAAAAAAAATCGAAAATGTACTCGTAGGCCAGAATCGTAGCCGCACATGTGTGACTTGCTCTGCGACCAATCGAGTTGCTCATCACTAACCTGCAAAAGCATTTCGAAATACTTTATTGCAATTTTGTTGTGTCGATAGTGAGTTTAAGCTAAGCTATACATTTCCATCATCAATTTAATATTTAAGGCAAAAATATTTTGTTTACCTACATAAACTATACCTGCTGATGCAACTTGACGTCATAGATATACTTGTTCATTGATAGATACAGGTTTAATCATAACTTCTTTTAGAAAAATAACAAAATTGTTTAAAAACTTTCTTCAAATTAGGCACGTATATGTTGAAGAGTTGCCAGGTACTCGCCGAAGATCGGGGGTGTCCTCCTGGCAACGAGCCCGGTTTCCTCCTCCAGTCAGTCGGGCAACGCCGCCGTAAAAGTGAAATAATATTGAGTGCGGCGTAAAACATCAATCAAATTAGGCGGATGTCTCTAAAATGAAATATATTTGATTTTATCGATAGTGTTCACTATAATGTATATAGATATATTTCGTCGATAAACACTTGTTGAGCTTGTCGCGATTTTAACCCTAGGGTCCGAGGATGCGATAAATGGTGCTTGTATGACAATTACAATTTGCGTTTATATCTGAAGCTGTGTTTTGTTAGACTTAGGATTTCCTCCGGAGTGTTTCTTGACTGGTCTTTTGACTGGCTTTCCAATCGACCTTCAAATCATTAATTGCTCTATTAAAAGTATTATACCAATCAACACACTTTATTATGGAAGACGGATGAGGCCACTCGCGCCGCGTTTTGGCGACCTGTAATAACACGCGGCACGAGAAAACGCCAAAACGGCTAATTCTCTAGAGATATTGCCATTTTGGCGTTTTCTCGAGCCGCGTTTTCTCGACCTATTAAAAAATAATAACACGCTAAATTGAAAGGTTTCGAGATTTTTAAAAATCTGCTCTTTCTGTTTTCTCGCATAACTTTTTTTATCCAGGGCGAGAAAACGCGGCGCGAGAAAACGTCATAACGGCAATATCTCTATAGAGAAATTGCCGTTTTGGCGATTTCTCGTTTTCTCGTGTCGGGCGTTTCTTAAGTCGCCAAAACGCGGAGCGAGAAAACGCCAAAACGGCAATATCTCTAGAGAATTCGCCGTTTTGGCGATTTCTCGTTTTCTCGTGCCGCGTGTTAAATTTAGTCGCCAAAACGGTTCGTTTTGGCAATATCTCGTTTCCGCGTGTTCTGTGAGGTCGCCAAAACGCGGCGCGAGAAAACGCCAAAACGGCCGGAAGCTCGTAGGCCTACATTTATATCTTTCCAGCCGAACTGTTGCGAAGGACAAAATGTAGGCTATGTAATATTTAAAGCATCAATATTTTCGTGGATATTTTTTGACTTCCTGACATTGGAAGTAAAGAAGTCTTTGAAGTTAAAGTATTGATGTAGTAATGATTTAATTCATTTGTGAGTTGTACACCTTGCATGTGATCTTTTTTTAATCACGGGAGAATGTACCAGCTTCCGGCCGTTTTGGCGTTTTCTCGCGCCGCGTTTTGGCGACCTAACAGAACACGCGGAAACGAGATATCGCCAAAACGAACCGTTTTGGCGACCTGTAATAACACGCGGCACGAGAAAACGAGAAATCGCCAAAACGGCTAATTCTCGAGAGATATTGCCGTTTTGGCGTTTTCTCGCTCCGCGTTTTGGCGACTTAAGAAACGCGCGGCGCGAGAAAACGAGAAATCGCCAAAACGGCAATTTCTCTAGAGATATTGCCGTTTTGGCGTTTTCTCGCCTTGAATAAAAAAATTATGCCAGAAAACAAAAAGAGCAGAATTAAAAAAATATCGAAACATTTCAATTTAGCGTGTTATTATTTTTAAATAGGTCGAGAAAACGCGGAGCGAGAAAACGCCAAAACGGCAATATTTCTAGAGAATTAGCCGTTTTGGCGATTTCGTTTTCTCGTGCCGCGTGTTATTACAGGTCGCCAAAACGCGGTGCGAGTGGCCTCATCCGTCTTCCATACTTTATCGACTTCTAAACAAACACGCGAAGCAATATCAGGGATCAAGAAAAACAGTATTACACGTCTATTACATTTGAACGTCTATTTGTTCATTTTAATTGTGCGGGTTTGTCATGTTATTTTCAATAGAGTTATACCAAATCATATATGTAACGGGAAAAATTGTAACCGCATATGGTAATACTGGAGATAACGGTAATTCGGGTGTTCGCGAAATAACCAATCATAGTGCCGGTGATCGTTTTTGTACAAGCGACAGCTCGATTGATATGCTCGTTAAAGTGGGCGAAATGTCTTCGTGTTGAATCCTAAACAAACCCAAATGCCAAGTTACAGAGATAAGGTGACATAAAAACACTAATCAAATTGAAGATACTAAGGAAAGGATCATTATCGACTCGGTAACCATGACAACGAAGGTCTTTCGGAGCTTTAGCTTTGTAATATTTTTACCCACTGAAGCTAGTTAAAGGATGTTTATAGTGTTAGTTTGTGTTGACCAAACAGCAGGAATAAATTCCAACTATAGCAAAATCCTCCAGAGCTATTAGTCATTTTTTATTTGACTCATCCGTGGGAATTTCAGCTGTCTGCTACCACATCAATTGGATGGATGACATTTAGTTGCAGGCGTTCAGTGTAAAACAAGTATAGAAAACAGGATGTTTTCCGTTTGAGCCTTACTTCGATGTTAAAAAACTGAACATGATAAATAGCTATTTGTATTCATTTTGTGAGAGTTCCTGACAATAACTCTTGTAGAATGTGTATAAAAACACTTAACTTGGTGAGCTGATTTGCCAATGGCCTATCTCTTCTGACACATACGATATTTAATATTATATGTGGATATTCAGTCGTGTGGCGCTATTAAATCCGATGTAAAATATTATATGTTTCTTTACATCTATCATGAATAATTCCACCCGTCAAGGTGTCATCGGGATAGTTGACGAATAAATTGACTTGATCTTGGTTTTGAGGTCTGCTTATCAGTTGGGCTTTCCCCAGTGACAAATGGCAAGTAGTTTGTAACCCGTATCTGACTATAAATTCCATAAATATAAATTGCGAAAAAGGGAAAACTGCTCATTTCTATAATGTCTTTGCGTTTGACACGGAGCCGGTTTCACAAAAGGGCAATAACTCTAAATATATGAAAGTGAGAAAAATGACACGGCGCAGCTGCTTAGTAGTGGGTATATACTAAATAAATCAAAATAATTCACGAAATATTAATCGAGATATTGCCCAGAAAAGATATGGACAAACTTTTACGATCTGCAGAAAATAAGGGCAATAACTGTAAAAATATCAACATCACGGACGGAAAAAAATTACACTATACAACTACTTGGTGTAGAATATTAACCTATTGTAACACCCGTGCGATCCGGACCAATGTACGAGACTAATATACCACGCCACAAACGGCCTGGGCCCACTTGCACAAAGCGCTCTTAACTTAATATCTCTACAACACGGACAGTTTTCGAGCACTCTTAAGTCCCATGTTGTAGGCATACACTAAGAGTACTCTTAGTTAAGAGCGCTTTGTGCAAGTGGGCCCAGGGCCCTGTCTTACGAATCTGGCGTAAAGTTGCGCATAGGCCTACAACATAGACCAGTCACGACTAGGGTGTAAGTTCATATAGCTTTAACACTGATTTACGTCTGACGAAACTTTCGCCAGCTTTGTAAGACAGGTAGTAATATCAGCCCCGAGCACTGGATTAAGTCTGTGAGGGAGGTCCGATTCGACCTGTCCGCTTGGCTGGGTCTTGGAGGTAGGAAAGCAACACCTGAAAAATACTGGGACAAACAACAATATAAACAAATAAACAACAAATATATTCTTGAGAAAATACAAGATCTGTCGCGACAATGTACCTGAAAACCAAGCCCTACTACTACGTGCTTAATGTTTAACGTTAAATAGGTAAAAAAATCAACAAAATAAAATGATACACCCTAGCTAAAAACGCGTCCTCTAGAACTCGTCCGACCGTCTCCGTAGATTGCCCGTCAGCAAGGTCCGGTCAACTGCCCTCTGTCCTGGATCCTGGTCCGGTTCCGTGGTAGACCTCCCAGAATAATCCGTCCGCCGAAGTCCCTGCGCTGTTACCCCTAGCAACCGCAGTCTCCGCACACCACGAACCCATTCAAATCTCCACTCCAATGACAGATCATATCCCCCGATAAAAGAAAACAAAACAACAAAAAAAAAAAACATTTGCTCCCTCGATATGGTGCTAGCCTGTCAATATGGTAAGCTTTAGGCTTTGATTTAGCAGACTTTTGGGCCATGTATGAAATGTCGTCCAACTTACGGACAATGACGAAAGGACCTTTCTATTGTGAGGTAAGTTTATGACACACACCTAACCGTCTTACAGGATCGTAAAGCCACACAGCTTGTCCCTTGTTCAGGCATCTTGTCTTTGATTTCAAGTCGTAGTGCCGTTTCTGGTAAGTGCCCCACGCCCTTTGGTTATTTTCACAATGTGTCCTGTTGAACTTTTCCAGATTTCCGTTAGACTGTGGATCCATACTGGTGTTTTCTTAATGTGTAGTAAAGCATACACTTCGGCAAACATTAAATTCAATTTAATTTTCCCTAGGGTTTTCTCCACACCAAGCTGTCCTCCTGATGGAATGTCATGAAAGTGAATGGATACAACTTTCCGCAAACAGGTAGGTACCACGAGCTGTAATCGAGATTCTGAGTCGTTAAAAACGCCTTCTGTACAACATTTCGCTGTGAATTTCAAGTCTTTCCCAATTCCTCCATAGGATCTTTGTTGCTGGGGAAAGATGAGAAACAGTACTCCATTCTGGCTTCAGATTTGAAATTACCATAGATTTGATTTATTACCATTAAAGGTCCAATTGTTGTATCTTCCAACTGTTTTGTTGACACCTCGTCACATTGCCAGCCATCTAAAAAAAAATGACTCTGCTTAAGTTTGGCAGCAGTTGTGCCAGCCTTTGTTTGATTTCTAGTTGTAGCAAAAGCATTCAACTGTATACACTGCTCAGGATTCACTACGTTTTCATTTGTTAGTGTCGTCTCTACAGTGTATGTTGGCTCATTCATTTGTTGTTGTTGTAAACAGCTATGGCATGGGTGCGGAAGAAGAGCATCTGCATTAGCATGACTTCGACCTGCCCTGTGAGTCACTTGTAGATCATAATTGCCCAATTCTTGTAACCATCTAGCTGTCTGGCCATTAGCGTTCTTCAGACTTTTCATCCAGGGATCAGCAGCGTTGTCTGTTCTCAGCCAGATCTTTTGTCAATATAGGTAAGGGGGAAAATCTTTAATTGCTGTGATCACTGCGAGCAACTCTTTACGTGTTGTACAATACAATTGTTCATGTTTGTTCATTGACTTGCTTAGATATCCAATAACAGTTTCTTTTCCGTCCAAGAAACTTCTGACATGCTTGGCGGATGTTGGAGTTGGTCATTTTTGTACGGCAGAAACTTTTTCTGGGTCTGTTTGTAGCCATTCAGCTGACACAATGTGACCCAAAAACTTTACTCGTTTCTGAAAGAAAACACACTTGGATGGTTTGAGTTTAAGGGAGGCGACGGCCAATCTCTCAAGTACATGGGTAAGCCTATCGATGCACTGCTGAAATGTGCAACCTGGGACAATTATGTCGTCCATATACAGCAAACATTCTTCCCACTGCAAACCCCTGAGTACATCTTTAAGCAGCCTTTCAAAGATAGAAGGGGCGTTAATGAGCCCAAAGGGCATTACTGTAAACTGGTACTAACCCTGTGGAGTTGTAAAAGCTGTTTTCTCCCTGTCCTCCTGAGCGACTCCTATCTGCCAGAATCCCGAGTTTAAGTCTATACTGTTAAACCATTCAGAGCCCCTTAATAAATCCAAACCTTTGTCCACCCGTGGTATTGGGTACGCGTTTGGGACAGTCACCTCGTTGAGACGCCTGTAATCCACACAAAATCTGGTTGAACCGTCTTTCTTAGTAACCAGCACCACTGGGGACGCCCACGGACTCTTTGATGGCTTGATAATATTTTTGGCTTTCATTTTCTGTAACTCTTCTTTCACAACGTCTCTTTTATTTAAAGGAAGCCTTGGTAATGGCTGTCTAATTGGAGCAGCTGAACCAGTATTTATTTTATGCTCTACTCTGTCAGTTCGTCCCAAATCCTCTGATGATTTCGAAAACACTGACTGAAATTTTATAAGCAATGCTTTAAATATTTATTTTTGTTTTTCCTCCAGGTGAACAGTACTTCTCTGAAAAACGTCCGTGAGATGGTCTGAAAGAACAAAACTTTGGGATTTGGCAATGGAACACCGTTTTGTTGGAATATCACTTAGAAAGAGAGATTCAGCAGACCCAACATTGGTATATCGGTGCAAAACAATTTGGTGTTCAGTTTTATTTAAAACTCTGATTTGTTGGTTTGAGTCAGGCGTTTTTAGAACAGCATTTGGTAATTGTATCTGATGTTTTCTTATGAATTCCACAGAAGGCTCTACCAAGGTAATTGGCGTCTTATGCTCCGTATCACTTATTTGTGCAGGAACCCAGCATATAGTCAAAGGGGGTACAACTGTGGTTTGTCTAATGGTCACTCTCGCTGACATTTCTGCTTTACCTCCTGTCCAGCAAGGGCAGCAAACTTTTTGTGTTTATAGTCTAACTGGGTCACATGGTTCAAAAGAAAGTCTTGGCCAAGAATTGCTTCTGTATTGATATCACATATCACCATCAAGAGAGAAAGTATATTGCCCGAAAGATTTACATTAAATCTTGCAACTCCATACACCTTTAAACTTTCACCATTAACTCCAAGAATATTGTTGTCCAAATAATTCAAGGCACACTTGCCGCCGTAGCCTGTTTAAATTTGCTAAGAAAACCAATTTACATGAGCTTACTACGACTAATAACACTAAACTTAAACATAGGACACATAAAACATGTCCAGTTAGCTTTAGACTGTAGAAATGGGGTGAAAAACAAACGAAGAATCGAAGCCTGATTACAACAACAACGATCAGTGTCGGTCAACTTTCGTGTTGGATTACCCTCATTTCAGGCCTTTGTATCTGTGGGTTACACTCAAACAATTATCAGGAGGCTTTTCCAGTCGCTGTTAACCGATCGTCAGTCTGTATTTCTCAGATAAATAGGCCTACGTAAAATTACACTGTGCCGTTAGTTCACTCACTCGACTGAAACATAAAATCGCCAATAGGGGGCAGTTCGGTTTGTTTACGTTCCGGGTACGTAACATGTCAAATTTTCAAATTCAAATTAAAAATACAAAGTGACGTCCAAACTTTTAAATTTTGGTAAAAATAGAAAGTTCCTAACTTATATTGTCTGGGAAAAATACAGAAAACGGTCTTTCTTTTTTAATGTAAACAATACTCCTGATTTTCGCGGCAAGTGTGCCTTTCAAGGAAGGCTTATATTTTAATCTATCATAGCAAACTTTTGAAATTAATAACAAGTTAGATCCACTATCTACCAAAAATAACGTGGTCTGGTCATTATCCTGAACATTTCCAGTTACATAGAATCCATTGTCAAGCTCATCTGTCCCCATAAGCTGACCACTACGAATTGACCCTCGTCTTTTCGTGAACTCCTTGGGACAGCCCCTCTCATAGATGCCCGTGTTTGAATTTGCTCTAGTAACACTATTATTTTCAAGACGATGATCAGGCCCACCTTCCTCCATCAGCGCATGGCCTTCTAAGCTGACGGACTCTCGTTTCCCTTCTCATTTTGTTGCTTATGTCTACCGCTAAGTGGGCATTTGGCATAAAAATGATTGGGCGAGTCGCACCCAAAACAATTCTTTCCGTTTTCTCCTGACTTGAATGAATGTTTGTTTTTACTTTTCATTTCAAGTTTATCCAACCTCTCTAGAATTAGATCCAGAGTGACAGATATATCTTTCCCTCTATTTGGCTTATCACTTACTTCTGCTACTCTAACATTTGCCCTTCTTTTTTCTGGATCTAACATTAGAGCCTAGAATCGCTCAATAACGTCCTCTGCTCCACACACGGTAATACATCCATGGTCAAAACACCTGCATTTCATATCAACACTTATACTTTTGTAAAGTTGATTTAATGCCAAAGCATCTTGGGCTTGGCAATCCAATGTAGGGTATGCTTTCTGCGCCATTTGGCGCAAATCATCACTCAAGTTGGCAATTGACTCTCCGGGAAAACGTCGTCTGCCTTCCAATTTTGATAACCACCGGTCACGATGTCTAGCGGCCCCAAGTCCTTTAAAAGCGCAGAGTAACTCTGAGACTGGCAGGTACAGCCAAAGCCTTTTCTCTTTCGGACCAACCACCCAGCTCCGCACAATCTTCAAAGTGAGAAACGTATTCCTCAAAATCAACTTTCCCATCGTACGGCTCAGGTTTCATTCTTAGCCTATTTTGCTGGTTTAAGTTAAGGTTTACATATCTATGTTGCCGGAACCGGTATCCCCGGCATGTTGGTCAGAATTTCTCATGTTAAAGGTAATTTCCTCATCACTATCACAAAGTTCGCCTTCCAAATTTTCTCCTCCCACAGAATTGTAATTGTCATTATTTTCTCCCGTTTCAAATGAATTTGCACTTTCAGCCATGTTTTAAGAAAATAAAGTTGTTTTTAACCACTGCAATTCTTTGTATGGGTATGATCACTGGATACTATATAGGAAAATAGTATCCCACTTCTGACACCAATGCAACCTTTTCCCGTTTACGGACGGAGAAAAACGGAAGAAATAAAACAGGTTGTGGAATCCATTAGGCTGAATTCCAGTGAATTAAAAATGATTCGTTATAATTTTATTAGCTTATGTGTTTGAAATCTTCTTTGTCATTCTTAATTATCTTTACAATACTTTATACTATTGGCTGCATGTATTCTACATATATTTTATCGAAGACAGTTTAATTTTGTTCCCACTTAGCTTTACTACACAGTTTGTTATGTCACAAAAGAATTGTAACATCCGCTCAGTAAATCAGAAATGTTTTCAGAATAGATCATAACATGTATGTAGGATTGTACAGTTAAATGACCTTTGTAATCTCTCCAAACATTTTAGCCTGTGGAACTGTTAGGATTTGCACTCACACTCACCTACACTAAATGATAAACGTAACTTCCAATTGGATGCTTTTTAGCTCTGACATAACACCTGGGTGAAGCAAGCCGAGTTTAATTTAACAAATAATTAGAGTAATATATAATTCTCACACCACCTCAGTATGATTTGGTGATTATTGTATTTATAGTTTTGCTTATCTCGGTCACGAAGTTCTGAGCTCTACCCAAAACATATACTCTATCGTTGACAATGTTTTGAAGTGTTGTTTTCGTAAACAACCTATAAAACACTGGAACTAAACAGGAAGGTAGTTTTGGCTCGATACCTTCACGTAAGCGGGCGTCTCTCCATCAGTCGCTACGTTATCAAAATTCATATCTTTCGGACTTTAGAGAAATCTTCCATTCTGGCACAAACATGAATTCAATCTACTAGAGAAATCTACAGCTCAGGTCCTCGTTATATACTTCACCCAATCAAAATCTATTTGTAATCTGTGAGTTTTATGCTTCTGCCATAAATTGAAGTATGTATATTTTAACCAAGAAATTCGTCTGTGAGTCTTCAGGCCATTTCATCTTGTAAATTGCCGGGTCCAACCTAAGTGTCTACGGCAAGGCAGTATCTGTTTTATTTGAACAGAGGACTCGTCTCTTCTGACAGGTTATATAAGTTCCAACCCTAGACGCGTGGGATAGATGCATCATCTTATCTAAAGGACACGCCCACTTTCTCAAATCACCTTAGCGTCTAAAAATCTTATATTGGCGACCCCGACGAGACCTTGCGGTCTACAAGAAAACAATGGCTGAACCAGTGAGGCTACAAGATCTTCAGACCTTAACAGGAAGTATCAGCGGACAACTTCAAGCCATCAGAGAAGAGTTCACGGTAAGAGATGATAGACACATTCTTAGAAATAGACTTAAAGAACATATTGACTCTATTAACAAATGTTGTAGGTCTATACCAGCAGAAGTAAGAGAATGGACAATGTTTCCCGAAGTATCTGGCGTACCTGCTCAGATAGCTTCAAGAACCCTTTTCGTGTTCTCCACAAAGAAATTGAACTGTTTTTAAAAGCTAAAGATAGGGATACTGACTTATGGAAAGATATTTCTTGTCATGTAATGAAACAATTTGTGTCATGTCATGAAGATGAACGTTTAAAAGGTCAGCTTGACGTAATTTCTCAAAAACCCGAAGAAACTATTACTGCTTTTAACCGTCGATTTAAAGAATTATCACACAGGGCGTTTCCACAGGACGGAGAAGGATCGGTAAGAATCAAACTGAGAGCCTATGTGAGGGAACTGAAAGGTAGAAGCCTAGCGGAACGTGTGATAACCTCTCGCCAAGCTAAACTTTCTGAGGAAGCCATGGAATACACCGAATCTCAAGAAGCCGGGCGAGGGTTATTCCGAACGATGGTCCCAGGCAAGAAGAGGCAATGGAGATTGGAGAGCTTCAAGTGCGAACAACTACTTCATCCAACGAGCAAGCCATCTTAACTGAAATACAACGACAATCTCCAGGACCAAGGGGATCCCATCCGCCCAAGCGCAGGATTTTAAACAGACCCAGGGATATCGTGTGTTGGAAATGTGGTGGTTTTGGACATTACCAAGCTCAATGTTATACACTGCTTGATAACCCACCAAATCTAACAAGAAACAGAGACAGATATGTGTTTTTGCCCCCAGAGGACGTGGGCGTGGCCAACGAGGGATTTCACGAGGAAATACACAAAGGCAGAGACAGGTAAGAACATTTGATTATCAAAAAATCTCTCAAATCAGTCAAAATTATGTGGGAAACGGTTCAGGACTGAGACGGCGTGTGTTGGCAATGGTCGGTTCTCAGTCCAATTAATGATTGATTCCATTGCCGTTTCGACGTTAATAGATACAGGTGCCTCTTCGTGCCTTCTTCGTCAAGATATCTTGACCAAACTAGGAGCGAGGGGATTTCTTAAAGAACCAAAACCAATGTTAGCTATGAACAATACGCCCATCAAATGTGCGGAAGTCACATTTGATAATGCATTGCCTATACCTGTCCATATTTGTCCTGATATGGCATATCAGTGTATTTTGGGATCGGACGCTCTCATTTTAGGAAATGCCAAACTTGACTTCCCTAAAAAACAATTAGAATGGTTTAATAAACAGTATGTATGGCAACCTGTTAATGGATTGATGGTATCCAGTTCCTTTGACACGGCAAGCAACTCATTAATAGATAAAGTTGTTGAGGAAAATTGTGACCTTTTTGACATAACTAAAACGCCGGGTGCTGGACGTCATCCTAGCGTTCGGTGTACTATTCCCACTGGTGACCACCCAACCATTCGTCAACGAGCTTACAGGTTACCTTTAAATAAAACGGATGTCGTGAAAAAACAAATTAAAGAAATGCTCGACGCAGGCATAATTAGAGAAAGCTCTAGTGCCTGGGCCTCTCCCATCACCCTGGTGCCTAAAAAAGACACCACAGATTTCAGGTTGTGTGTTGATTTTAGAAAGATAAATAAAATTACTAAGAGAGATTCATATCCATTACCTTTAATCGATGACATCTTTAGTAGCTTGGGAGGTAACAGTGTCTTCTCTACACTCGATGTCAAAGCCGGGTATTGGCAAATTTTAATGGCAGAGGAAGATATTGAGAAGACCGCTTTTATTTGTTCAGAGGGATTATTTGAATTCAATGTTATGCCCTTTGGATATGTAAACAGTGGCCAAATATTTCAAAGAGCCCTAAATCAAGTCGTGAGACCACTTATTGGTACATGTTGTTATGTTTACGTTAATGATGCTGTCGTTTATTCTGTGAACATGAAAGAGCATGCAAAGCATCTTAAGCTAGTCTTTGATAGATTAAGGGAATATAATCTGCAGCTTAATTTTAAGAAATGTGTCTTTGCTAAACCATCTGTTGATTTACTGGGTTTCGGCCGAGGGAATTTCGCCCCAAGAACAAAAAGTCGAATGCATACGACAAATGACTCCGCCCACCACGGTGCGCGAAGTCAGGTCATTACTTGGGATGACGGGCTATTACAGGTCCTGCATTCATAATTACGCTGAGATCGTAGAACCGTTACAACAATTGACTAGGAAGCATGCCCACTTTCATTGGTCTAATAAGCATGATATCGCTTTTAACAAACTTAAAAACCTGCTTTGTTCTGAACATGTTCTTGACTATCCAGATACCCGAAAACCCTACAACCTCTACACGGATGCAAGTGAGTATGCCGTGGGAGCGATACTCACTCAGAGAGATGATCAAGGCGTTGAACGAGTTATGCAATATGTTTCTTCTACTTTACAGGGCGGTCAGAAGAAATATTCTGTGATCCAGAAAGAGGCATACGCCGTAGTCTTCTCGCTTACGAAATTAAGACCTTATTTATTTGGTTCCACATTCACTATTTACACCGATCATAAGCCCCTACTCTGTTTAAATTGAAGTTAAAAACACGCTTATTCAGCGATGGGCTGTTTTAATAGCCGAATATGATTGCCAGATTAAATACATATAAGGTTCTAAAAATATCTGTGCAGATTTGTTATCTAGGTTACGTCAAACTGACAATATCAACACAATCCGTGTGGATGCCCTTGATACTGGAGAGTACCAAATACCAATAACGGACGCAGGTGTGTTGGCCCATATACATCTTCAAGTAGACGGCATTGATTTGGACAGCCTTCGTGAACAACAAAAAGGTCCAAAACTTCTGAAGCTGTTGAAAGGAAACTATTTGATGAATATTTCCCGCGGCATGGAGGTCAGTTGGCTGAGGTTCCTATAATGCATGACGTATATTATTTGCCCGAAATAATTAGTTTTATTTCATTTGCGTGGTTTTTAGAATAGATCATAACATGTATGTAGGATTGTACAGTTAAATGACCTTTGTAATCTCTCCAAACATTTTAGCCTGTGAAACTGTTAGGATTTGCACTCACACTCACCTACACTAAATGATAAATGTAACTTCCAATTGGATGCTTTTTAGCTCTGACATAACACCTGGGTGATGCAAGCCGAGTTTAATTTAACAAATAAGAGTAATATATAATTCTCACACCACCTCAGTATGATTTGGTGATTATTGTATTTATAGTTTTGCTTATCTCGGTCACGAAGTTCTGAGCTCTACCCAAAACATATACTCTATCGTTGACAATGTTTTGAAGTGTTGTTTTCGTAAACAACCTATAAAACAAATTAACATTGGAACATGAATTAAACAGGAAGGTAGTTTTGGCTCCATATCTTCACGTAAGCCGGCGTCTCTCTATCAGTCGCTACGTTATCAAAATTCATATCTTTCGGACTTTAGAGAAATCTTCCATTCTGGCACAAAAATGAATTCAATCTACTAGAGACATCTACAGCTCAGATCCTCGTTACTTCACCCAATCAAAATCTATTTGTAATCTGTGACTTTTATGCTTCTGCAATAAATTGAAGTATGTATATTTTAACCAAGAAATTCGTCTGTGAGTCTTCACGCCATTTCATCTTGTAAATTGCCGGGTCCAACCCAAGTGTCTACGGCAAGGCAGTATCTGTTTTATTTGAACAGAGGACTCGTCTCTTCTGACAGGTTATATAAGTTCCAACCCTAGACGCGTGGGATAGATGCATCATCTCATCTAAAGGACACGCCCACTTTCTTAAATCACCTTAGCGTCTAAAAATCTTATAAGGTGACGCAGGAAATCAGGGTTAAATTCCAAATAAGCAATAGTTTATTTTGAGTAAAACAGTTCGTGAGAATCATACACATGCATCCCAGGAATCGACAAACAAATTGAATCACCGGGAAAATTATAATCCATAATGGGACACCAGAATTAAAATTCACTTATGCGGGTGCAATTCACAATGCCATGGAAGGAGGAGATAGCATGCACTATATAGCAATAAACTATAGGGCGTATAGTAATATATGGGCAAATGGTAAATCCAATAATACTCCAACTGTAAGGTAGTATGTTTATTATATTTTAGTTGAAGGGCGCTTGAATTAAATGCTAACCATTTCAAAGGTATCTGTAGGCAGACACTTGTAAATTAAAAGAACACTATGTTACTTTTACTTTTACACTCACGCACCTATATTTATAGAGTTTGCCATCCCAGCAATTACGTCACGTGGGTAGATATTGGCCAATCACTGACGCGATGACCACTGCTAGACAATGGCCGATCTATTTTCTGCCAGATAAAATATTAATTATTTCAAAAATAAAAATGAAGCCCGGGGAGCTTTAAACGGGCTTTGGGAGATTTTCCCATAAAATCACTACTGACAAAATTTCAGCCTCCTAGCGGTAGGATAAAATATAAAGCTCCTAGGGTAAAATATCAGTAGGCCTTAACAGTATTACAATGGATGACATCGATAGACACTAGGATTTACTCTGCGCTAAATCGAGTGAGAACAAGGTAGGCAGACTTCTAATATGTATAAAAAAACTATTACAATTTGAAACAAAAAGGCTTTTTCTTGTTACCTGTTCCAAATTTCTTGTCTTACTAGGTCCGTAGAATTAATGATTTAAAAGTTTTGAACCACTATCAAAAAATATTTATAGCAGCCGATGCGCGTACGAAAATGGCACAAAAAGGTCCCAAAAAAACCCACAACACGTAGAGCTTACATTATGAAAATAGTAATCTACAATTACCAAATATAGTAATTACAAATGTTATGATCATCAAAATAAATAGTCACATTTTGTAAAAAAAAACATTAGCAGTTATGGCGTAGGTTTCTAGTTCACTACCTAAAACAGTACGTCAAAGCTGTTGACCAAAACAGTAGGAAGGATTACGGTCCCAAAAAAAATATGCCTCTGTCTTCGACAAACCACAACGGCTACAAGCTAAAAATCTTCACATTGTAACCATTTCAGAAGGACAGTAAACATTAGTGTCATCATTTTCATTAAATTATTGACAGTACTCAACATAGAACAAACATTTAGGTAACAACATCAACAACATGTCATTTGTCATGACAGTTCAACGTAGGGGGAAATTCAAGACATATATATTACAATATAAAATAATCTCACCATTGACATCTGTTAGTCATTTATATTTCCAAAGAATTACAACCCTCTCGGACATCGGTAAGTGTTGGCGATTTGACTTCTCATTTTTGCTTACTCGCACATAGTTCTAACGTTTACTTGTAGCTCGGCCGTCACACTGCCCTCCCCTTCATAATCACGACGCCCTCGTTGTGGCAGCTAGCCCGGGAAGGACTTAATCACCAAATGGATCAACAAAGCGTAACTTCAGAACTTCCAGTCACTTGTTGGAAAGGATTTCGATCAGTACAGCGTTTCCTGCCATTCGGACCTGTCATACACCTTCCGGACCTCAATGCCAGGTCTACTGGTTATGGTGTCCACATACAGCCGTGTACGATTTACTGTAACTCTCGGTTGGAAAGCTGCCTGGGTAGTTTTGTCGTTGGTGGCAAGCTCTTCCCTCTGGTCCTCGGACGGGATCTCCTCTGTCTGACAACCCTGTTCCGCCGCCAAAACTGCCACAGGAACCCCGTTCAGTTTATCAAGTGTTTCGCCAAATGGTGGGGGCAAGAGCGGGACTTCATCCAGATTGTCTCGAAGACAAGATTCTTCTTCTGTCATACTCAATGTGGGGGGATCCTTATATTTTCCTGGCACGACTTTAACTAGCGTGATCGTTCTACAAACTTGACTCAGTGCCTTTGAGTTCCATGCACTCTTAGGTAAAGGCTGGATTGCAGTGCCTTTTCGTCTTGCTTCCGGCATTGAACGTCCTGCTTCCCAGTTGTGCCCGGTTCTTATATGATTTCTCATATGTTTCCGACTACTATAATCTTTGTCACAGTAGGGACAGAGTGATCTCTCTTCTGTTCGCCTACTGTGCGTCTCACTCTCATCTCGCCTATCTCGACTTCTGCTTCTACTGCGTGGCTCTTCTTTTCCATCCTGGTATCCTGCAAAGACAAAACAGAGCGATTGTGAGGCATGCAGAGACCTGGCAATTTAAATGTTTCAATTGATAAGTCCGCCCTAAGGTCCGATACATTTGCAGTGTTATGATGTGTACTAGCTGCAGTATTTTTGTCATTTGGAAGATGGCATGTGTTTGAACCCCTAACTGCCATAGCATAATCCCTAAATCTCGTGGAACTACGATACGGAAGCTCCTGGTGGTTCCACGGCCGCTACGTAGTTATGAAGAGGGCCCACGACAGTCCGACTGGGGGACACCTCGGAGTGAAAAAAAACTTTGGCAAAAGTTAGACAGGCTGGGATACAGCGGGATGTGCGTCACTAGTGCAAAACGTGTGACGTCTGTAATCGGAGAAAAATGGCAGGAAGAAAGGCGAGAGAGGAGCATCAAGGTACAACTACGGGATGTTTTGGAGGATGGGTCTGTGGGCAAAACGTAATCCCTTATGAATGGCTTTACTTGCACGATTTGA
Source organism: Lepidochitona cinerea (assembly GCA_963971465.1). Classification (NCBI taxonomy): domain Eukaryota; kingdom Metazoa; phylum Mollusca; class Polyplacophora; order Chitonida; family Tonicellidae; genus Lepidochitona; species Lepidochitona cinerea. The sequence goes on along the minus strand of OZ020551.1, from coordinate 47,384,181 downwards.
GCCATCAACCCCGACTGAGGACTTGTCAACTGAAGTGCCATCTGACTGTCCGTCTTTGTCCGGCGACAAGGTATTGCCCACTCGAGCCGAGCCATGTTCATCGCCCCAAGAGATGCAGACCGTCTCTGTAACGACAAAGGCACCAACGGTCAAGGTTGCCTTATTTGACAACAAGGTGACGATCGGGAATATTCCACAATGTGTGCTCCCTCTATAAATTTTTGTTCGGCCGTCGTAAACCTAGTTTCCGGGACTGTTTCTGCCATCAAACTACAGCTGCTGTTAATGATTGTGAGTCGGAGGGCCCCCGATTCTCAATTTGCTGCAGATTTGTCTGTGTTTGTTCTAAAATCTCTTTCGGTTTATTCATTATTCTAATTTTGTGAGTGAAAAGATACTTTTCACTTTGAAATACAGGGAGGCTATCTGGAATCCATTAGGCTGAATTCCAGTGAATTAAAAATGATTCGTTATAATTGTATTAGCTTTTTGGCAAAAGTTAGACAGGCTGGGATACAGCGGGATGTGCGTCACTAGTGCAAAACGTGTGACGTCTGTAATCGGAGAATATGGCAGGAAGAAAGGCGAGAGAGGAGCATCAAGGTACAACTACGGGATGTTCTGGAGAAAGGGTGGCCGTAGATATTCTAGGACCTCTGCCAAAAACCAGACAGGGCAATCAGTATATTTTGGTGATTGGAGATTGCTTTACAAAATGGGTGGAGGCGGTGGCAATGCCTAATCAGGAAGCGACCACAGTAGCCCAGGCTGTTGTGGATCATTATATCACAAAGTTCGGCGTACCAATGGCAATTCACTCCGACCACCCAACTGATTGTCCACCCAACGCCGGACCATTAGTGATCCACTCATCTCCAAAAGATCAAAACTTCCCAAGAGAGCTTGGGTGACAAAGCCGTAACGCGATACCTCCTCTCGTGACGGTCGCCTCACCTCGGTCACCCACGTATTGACTGGTCTAATGTCCAAATCTCTGGACTGCTCTTCTGCCAATTCAGCCATTGATTGTATCATTTCGATAGTACGAACAATTCCTTCTGGTCCCTCTGCACTGCTGCGCCCGCACTGCCGACAAGGGATGCGACATGCTTACGACCAGGTCGGTGCTCAACATTGAAGTCGTACAAACCAAGGAATTGAATCCACCTTGCAAGTTGCCCTTACGGCTCTTTGAATCTCATGAGCCACCTTAAGGACCCATGGTCAGTTCGAAGAAGAAATTTCCGGCCAAACAAGTAATGACGAAAAGCCTTCACGAAATACACTGCTGCCAAAAGCTCTCGTCTTGTCACACAATAGGCTCGCTCAGACTTAGATAAGGTACGACTAGCGTATGCTATATCTCTTTCTTCTCAATCCATGACTAGTGAAAGAACTGCTCCGATTCCGCTATTACTCGCATCAGTATCTAAAATAAAAGACTTGCGGAAATCGGGCATCGACAACATAGGTGCGGTCGTCAATCGGTCCTTCGGGGTATCGAAGGCATATTGAGCTTCCTCATTCCACAAAAAGACTGACTTCTTTTCCGTCAGTTTGTGTAGGGGTGCCGCTATGGTTGCAAAGTTCCTCACAAACCGCCTGTAGTACCTACCGAAACCAAGAAGCCGCCCAACTCCGTCTGAGAGATTGGAGTTGGCCAAGTTTTCACAGCCTTAACTTTTTTGGAATCAGTGTCAATCCCGTTTTCACTTATAATGTGCTCAAGGTAGAGAACCCTTGTTGATCCGATTACACACTTGGATGGTTTCAATTTCAGACCATTCCCCTCGATGGAACACCTCGTCTAATCGTTGAATCATTTGAACGAAAGTGTGACCGAAAACGATGATGTCATCAAGATACACCAGAGCAAGCTCCGGAAAAGGAATCGAGCGATTCGTCAATTCTGGGCAAGTGATATGCGTCTTTCTCCGTAACCTTATTGAGGGCCCGATAGTCGACGCAAAACCGCATCTTCCAATCCTTCTTTTTCACAAGGACGGCTGGTGCTGACCAAGGACTGTTGGAACACTCTACGGTTTAACATGTCTTTCACCTGCTCAACCACAATTTCTCTGGCATGCAATGGGGGTCGTCTGGGAGGAAGTCTTATCGGTGGGGCATCTCCCGTTTTAATGTGGTGTCTGACCAATGTCCTTGTCATCCTTGGAAAACAATTCCCAATGTAATGACCGGTACCTAGATCGAATCCAGGAACTCCAATATGATGATAAAATGCAAATAAAGCCCATTTATTGATATAAATAACAACAACATTTCTATGATAAATACGTAAAGTTCAACAGACACAGATATTAAGGTTTAGTGTTGGTAACCAATTGTAGTGCATTCGAATGCGTATCCAAGGACCAAATATTACCGATGTCCAATACAGAGACCTCAACAAGTCTAAACTGCAAGACTTTGTTACACGAATAGATGGCATAAACCGAAAAGACCACAAAGAATCGTCTTTGGGTTAAAGTCCAGAGCTGTAGACCATGTTATCCGAAAAGGACCATCATTTGGGATGAAGACCAGAGCTATATACCATATATAGGTAATCAAGTACCAAAAGGTTGATTGCCGAATTAAAGGTTTGGTTGATTTGATATGTGTTAAGCATTAACCATTAATTACGTGATTAACTAATGCTAATATATAATAAATAAATATTAGTTCATTTGATGTGATGCTAAATTCAGCACTCGGCATTATTTCGGCCATCAAGCAGTGTATTAAAATAATAAAAACAATTACATTGGTGTGGAGCCTTGACCAAGCAGTGTACTGCGTGGCTGTCAGAAATAAAGCTCCCTCCGTCTGAGCCTCACCTCTATTTATAGCTTCTGTAGGTGTCACGTGACTTACAGCAGAAATGGCGGCGAGCCAAATTTGCACAGAGAAAGTTAAAATTGACAGTTCTAAAGTGAGAAAGATAAGGAGCTCAATAATTAACCAGAGAGCGTTTTTCCTAAGCTTTAAAATGGTATAAGTGAATGCTAAAGCTAAATGAACTACGAGTGACCGCTCCCTCTGTGAACACGACCGTTTCAGGGCTTTCGTACAGACATTACACATTTACAGCTTAGCAGACGACCGCAACAGAAGTTAACTTCGACAGTAAATTATGAACTGGTAAATCGATCAAGAACTGCGTGCAAAATACTAATTCAGGGTAAGTTAAATTTGTTTACCTTTGTCATCAGATTTATAAAGCTGGAAATTCCCAGAGATCAGTTCAGTTTAAAACACTTATTTACAAACGTTACGGTAGCGAAAATATCTGTCAAACAAGGCGCTGAAAATATCACGCGGATCAAAAATACGCTCCAAAATGCATTTACAGGAAAATCTTTGGAACCTAAACAACTATTCACATATGTATAACAACGTGTAACCGATTTAGCTACACTAATTTACCGATAACAAAAGATTGAACATTTATATAAATGCCTGTGCAACAACAACAACATGGGATAAATATTAAGACAAACTGTTATTCGTTTTACATTTAAAGCTGAGATTTGTTTTACAACTAATATTATAAATCAACAAAATACTTCAATTACCAAAAATCTATAATAAAATTAGACACAGGATATATTACGTATATTACACCAAATTCAGTTATACGGTCATTACATTCCCCCCAACTTAATTTCTTAACTCCGATAGAAAGTTAAATATCGAGCCTTAGAGGAATATTTGCAGCATCAAGTTTCTCTGTTATAGCATCTGTGTCTCTGTTCCTTTCTCCAAAACATTTCAAGAACATTTTGACAGTTTGTTGTTGTTCCTCTCTAATGCATGTCCCTGCAACAGCAATCTCCAGCAGTGTCCTGTAATTGTAGAGACGGGATTTGTTCTCCACCGGGAATCGACCTTCATTTGATTTGGAAGCTTTTGTTCCTGGTAGCCCCAACATGTTATATTTATCCAGTAACTCAGCGCGTCCAAGTACCATAGATCCGGTGGACTGCAACTCCAGCTGAAAAACTGCCTGCTCCCAGTGTAACTTCCTTAGATCTGGAGACATAGACTTCCAGTCTTTGGGAGGCCAGGTGATCTTGCCTTCTTTGGTGTCCAGTTGCACAACTCCACCCTTTTCCCACTCTCTACGTGCTGGTGGTACGAGTGGCATACACCCAAATCGGAGAATTCGCCGAGCATTTGTGTTGTTGTCTTGGGGTTTAGTGAGGGTAGGCAGAATCATCTCTTGTTTAGGCGGGTTCTTATTGGTGACTTCCCTTGAAACCACAGACAAATCCAAGGGTGCGGAATTCTTCACTTCACTTGCCTTTACTATCACCGATCTGACTCTGGTAGGGGGACTTGTGGGGAGAGGAGGGCTGGGAGTGCCAGGTGGCTTGCTGTTAGTAGGGGGGTTGGTAGTTGGTGAGCGAATGGTGGGGAATACTCGTGCCTGGACCATGGCCTCATGGAGAATATCCATGGGCGTTGCGGACATCGTAGATGCTTCCAAGGCTTGGGCTGACAATAGTTTAGATGTTGAAGTGGACTGGACTGTGGGGTCATAGGAGGATTCAGGGTCTTTAAAATATTCCTCAGTCGGGGTTGCTGCTTGGACTGGTAGCTCCTTGGAAGGTTCCGACACTGAAACTTCCGGTGAATTCAAGGGGAACCATTCATCTGCCTCCAGGACTATGGTTTTTTCGCAGAAAGAAGGCAAAGACCAGCGATGTATCATATTGATGTATGTTGAGGAAATACCCAATTCGTTGCTTATTTCATGTTTTATGTCCTCGCCAGTTATTGTTGTCCCAGAGCTTTTTAACTCACGTTTGCGGTCTTCCTTCAAAACGGACATTCTTCTCATAAGAGCCTGAAGTGCCTTAGGGTCAGTGTTTACCGATGATGAAATCGTGACCCTATACCAACTTTTGTTTTCTGCGTCTTCCAGACACACCAATATATTAGGTACCTCAATCTGTAAGTTGACCAGTTTCAAGCTGTGGTTGATGCTTGGTCGGCTTGGACTATATTCCACAGACTTTGTTTTCTTCGCTGCCGATGGTCCTTCCGCCCTAGATTCCTCTTCTTTGGCATGTAACTCGTAAGGTCTTGAGCGACCTATAGCGGCCCAAGCATCTTCCCACTCTTTCATCCGACGCATGGGTCTCGTCGACTGTTTTACCCATCTCCTCACTAGATCCCTGGCAGCACAGGAGGCAGGTGCATTGTAACTGGGGCATCTTACAATACGAACATAGTCTTCAGGAGTCTGTGAAAACCACACTCCATTAGGCTCAGACAATATGTCCCTAGGTAAAGTTTTCGAAATATCCGGATATCTTTTGTCAATATGGCATTTCAAATCTATCATCCTTCGAAATACATGTTCCTTCTCGCAGAACGGACACACTACTTGGAGTCTCCTATGCGTATTTGAGCCAAGGTGGTATTTAAGGGCTTTCTTTGTGGAGAATGAGGAGGAGCACAACCAGCATTGATTAGAAGACATTCTGCAAGTAGAGAAGAAAAGACATTCAAAATAAGCATATTGCCGTTTACATTATAATATTGGTTAAACCTCAAATGTTCCAATGTACATAGCTCTGCTCTAACACCCCAGAATGGCCATTAGCTTTCGCATTGGACTGGACCACGTAGGAATTCTCGAACTATTGCTCTTCTTTAAAACCAATAAGCGAAACAAACACAGGTAGACAAACCAGATGAGACAGTTTTATTCTTAGCATTTAGTGAACCATAACATGTTTCAATGGATTCTGGCACAGATACCTTCTCTGTCCAGAGCGCACGAGTCTCCATGAAATATGTTTTACCGAATGAAGGGTGATCAGTCCTTCTAAGGGTTTTTTTCACTTGTGGATTATTCCACGTTACAGTACATCTACTGTTTCACAACATCACAAAAACGTTCTGGTCACAATTTGCTACGCCCAAACTCTTGTCAGCATCTCCTTGTCTCAACTGTTTGTCTAAAAACGTCATTTAATTCCTCGTTGTATCCGACCGACACCAAGCCGGTGGAAACTTTCCTTTATATGCAGCTAAACGGTCAATGTGGTAAACTTTCGGTGATTGTCTGGCAGATTTCTTCACTAAGAAGTGTGTATCATCAACTTTACGAGTGGTGACGTAAAGACCCTTCCAACGAGATGTGAGCTTTTGACAAGTCCCAGGTTTCCGTGCCGGTTCATACAACCATACTGGTTGTCCCACCTGTAAAGCTCTTTTCTTGGAATATAGATCATAACGTCTTTTCTGGTAATCCGAGCTCTTCTTTAAACGTCTTCGTGCTATACTATGCACATTTGTGAGTGTCGACTGCAGTTTTCGTACATAATCGGAGCTGGAACTTGAACAGTCTCCTTCTTTGGGTAGGTCAATCATGGCTTGCATTGGTAAGGTTACTTCCCGTCCAAAAAACATTTTATTTGGACTTTTTCCTGTGCTGGAGTGTACAGATGATCTGTAGGCCATTAACATTTGCGGAAGATACTCGTCCCATTTTCTCTGTTGGGTTTCACAATACATTGTGAGCATGGCCTCTAGAGTGCGATTGAAGCGCTCTACTAGTCCATTTGCCTGAGGTCTGTAGCTTGTCGTCCTTGTCTTATCTATCTGTAGGAGATCGCACATAGTCCCGAATACTTGAGATTCAAAATTTGTGCCTTGATCGGAATGCAGTTGAAGTGGTGTACCGAACCTACAAACAAACGAGCCAACAAATGCCTGAGCAACTGTATCTGCTTCTTGATCTGCTATTGCCACAGCTTCTGTCCACTTTGTAAATGAATCCGTCATCACCAAGATAAACTTATTTCCACGCCCGGTAAGTGGAAGTGGTCCTAGTATATCTATACACACTCTTTCCATAGGTTCCCCGACCAAATATTGTTTCATGGGCGCCCTTCCGACGTCTTTTGAAAGCTTTCGTGCTGAACACTTATCACACTCCGTGCAGTACTTCTCAATAGAATTCTTCATCGACGGCCAATAGAAGACTTCCTTCACCCTGTGTAGTGTTTTTGCGATTCCGAGATGACCAGCTGAAGGAATGTCATGACAATACTTCAAGACTTCTCTTCTCTTGGTACCTGGCACAACCAGCTGGTATGATGATTCGCCACCCTCCCCAAATGTTTCTCTAAAAAGAATCCCTCCTTTAACGTTCAGTCTGTCCCATTGTCGCCAAAGTGTTTTTGTTGCGGAAGAAAAATGTGATATATCTGACCACTTCGGTCTATCGCTACCCCTTTCCAATGCGATAATAACTGGACCAATACTTCTATCTTGCATTTGCTCCAGCTTCAGTTCATCAAATGACCAACCCAAAAGAGATACTTGATGGAACCTCGGGTTTTCAATCTGCTCTTTATTATTTCGAGTAATAACCCTGCAGAGGTCTGCACGATTGTCATTCTCAGTATTCTTCTGGTGGAGGGAAATATCTTGTATGTCATCCTCACAGGCGTACGTATTCGCCGTTTGTTGTCTACTACATGCCTTACATGGGTATCTTGATAAAGCGTCTGCATTGGAATGCTTCCGTCCTGCCCGATGAACGACCTTGATGTCAAATGTCCCTATCTCCTGAAGCCATCTTGCAACCTGACCAGTCGGATTCTTAAGATTCCGCATCCAGGACACTGCCGCATTGTCAGTCCTGAGAAGAACACGTTGACCATAAAGATATGGGTAAAAGTGCTTAAGAGCTCTGACAACCGCAAGCAATTCCTTTCGCGTGACACAGTAAGCTCTCTCTGGTTTGCTCATGGACTTGCTCATGTAAGCTATCACCTTTTCCACTTCATTCTGCCGCTGTGAAAGCACAGCACCAACCGCAGCATCGCTGGCATCTGTGTCTAAGATGAATTCTCTCCCGGGCATTGGATAGGATAATATAGGAGAAGTCTGAAGTAAAGTTTTCAGCTTTACAAATGCAGAGTCTGCTTCAAGTGTCCACTGGAACTTAACACCTTTTTCAGTTAACTTGTGGAGGGGGCGGGCGATTTCGGCAAAACTCTTCACAAACTTTCTGTAGTAAGAACACAAACCCAAGAAACTTCTTAGCTGCTTAACAGTTTTTGGGATTGGCCAATCTGCCACCGCCTTCGTCTTTGCTGAATCGGTTTCAATGCCTCTTTCAGAAACAATATGACCCAGAAAGCACACAGACTTCTGAAAGAAATGGCATTTAGATGGTTTAAGCTTTAGAGAAGCTTCTTGCAATCTTTGGAAAACATTTTCCAACCGTATCAAATTAATTTCGATACTGTCAGCCGGTACAATGATATCGTCTATGTACACCAAGCATTCCTCCCACTGCAAACCACGAAGGACATTTTCAAGGAGTCTCTCAAATGAAGAAGGGGCTTTAACTAGACCAAATGGCATAACTGTAAATTGATACAAACCATATGATGTCGCAAATGCAGTTTTCTCCTTATCTTTGCTGTCCATCGCTATCTGCCAGAAACCTGAGTTGAGATCCATTATGCTAAACCATTTAGCACCACTCAGTGCCTCTAAACATTCATCAACTCTTGGTAGAGGGTATGCATCTTTTATCGGGACCTCATTTAACCTTCTGTAATCGACACAGAACCTTACAGAGCCATCCTTCTTTGTAACTAAAACTATTGGCGACGCCCAGGGACTGTGAGACGGTTCTATGACGCCTCTCTCGGACATCTTTTCCAATTCTTCCTTCACGACCTCTCTCTTACCTATAGGTAGCCTTCTTGGTGGTTGACGGATTGGTAGAGCTTTACCCGTATTAATTGTATGTTGTACCAAATTTGTCTTTCCAAGGTCACTTGATGTTTCCGAAAATACGGTTTGGTATTTATACAAAAGTTTTGTTAACACCTCCTTAGATTGCAAATCCAAATGAAATGAACTTCTTTCCAAAAGGTCTTGTAAAGGTTCTGGAAGAATACCGATTTTTACGTGACTTGAAGTGCTGGTTTCAGTTGTTGAATAACAATAGTCAGGCCTTCCAATTTCCTGTTCATAGAACGATTGGCAAGTTCCAATCCTAGTGTTGCAATTTAAGGTTATTTCGTGGTCCCGTAAATTTACAACCTTCACTTTTGTAGGGTTTTGAGAAACGTCGATAACTCCATTTATCAACCTAAGTCCATTCTTTTGGTAAAAATTATCTGAAGGTTCTAACAAACCGAATTCAGATAAATGTTCTTTGCCAGGAATGATAACTTTTACCCACATGACTGTCTCCGCGGGAACTATGATTGTTTCATCAACCTGTACCTGACAACACATTTCTGCCTCACCGCCTACCCAGCAAGGGATATCAGCTCCATTGGTGCGAAGTCTCATAAACTTGTAGTCAATTCCAAGAACATGTGAAAGAAGAAAATCTTGTCCCAGGATACCGTCAGTTGCAATGTCACACACCAACATATTGTGACGATACATAACGTCTCCAAAATATATTGTAAGAGTGATCTGTCCAAAAACCTGGAGTTTGTTACCACCTGCTCCCTGTACACTATTTTTCCAGAATTTAAGGGAAGGCTTCTCGTGAATTGAAATCTTATCAAAAATGTCTCTCGATAACAAAGATACAGTTGAACCACTATCCACCAACATATGGATATTTTCATGAAGACCATTTGTTTTTCCCGACACAAAGAAACCATTTTCAAACCTATTATTTTCTTTTTTTAAGTGGCGAATATTTGTTGGACCACGTGTGTGTATTTCTTGTGAGTCAAAAGAACTATCAGTTTGAGGCCTATGATACCCCGTCAACCCTCGACCTATTGAGCTAACGGAAATCCGTTTCCCATACTGCCAGATGTATTCATGTCGCCATTTTGATTGTTCTGCCTATTGGGACACTCTCTATAAAAGTGTTGAGGAGAATCACATATAAAACAGTTTCTGTTTGCTTGTTTCTTAAAGGCGCTGTTAACTTTTCCTGACTCCAGCCTTTCCAACCGCTTCACTAAATCACCAATTGTGCGTTCGTTAGCCCTGCTTTGGTTTGGCCTGTCATTTGACCTTTGGCCTCTTTCGAAAGTAGTAGATCTAACTGCTAGTTTTCCCCTCTCTCTACTTGGTCCAACAATAGCCTCGAAACGCTCAATTACTTCAACTGCACTGGCAACATTGTTGCAATCTTTATCAATACACCTACATTTCATCTCTAAAGAAATGGATTTATACAATTGATTTAAGGCCAATGCCTCCTTGGCTCTGTGGTCTAGTGTAGGATAAGCCTTCTGGGTCATTTGCCGCAGGTCATCGCCTAGTGCTGCAATGGATTCGTCAGGGAAACGCCGCCTTGCCTCAAGTTTTGTCAACCATCTGTTTTGTTGCCGACTGCTACCAAAACGTTGCTCCAATCTGATATTTAAAACTTCGAAGGACCTTTTCTCTGACGACGAGAGACCTATATAAAATGTTCTAGCTGGGCCTCTCAGGCTGGCTGCCAAAGCTAATGTTCTCTCCCTTGAATTCCAACCTCCGAGTTCGGCACAGTCAAGAAAATGCGAAATATATTCCTCCCAGTCTTCCCTACCATCGTAAGACTCTGGTTTCATACGTAGTCCTGACCTTCCAATACCTGGCATTGAAGCCGTTTGCTCTCTGGGTGAATTATTTGCTGCACTTCTTTCCTCATATTCTTCTGAGTCTGAGTTTTCCTCTTGAACGAAGTCAGCTGTATCGTCTGATTGAACAGTTGAAAAATCACCTTCCCCAATATTATGGCGTTGGGTTTTAATAGTTATTTCGGGATCTGTATTTGTTGCCATGTTTGGACCTGGAATTTACCAATTTGAAGTAACCTGTCGTGGATCCGTATCACTGGATGTTAATTGGTCAATAACATCCCACTTCTGACACCATTTGTAATGACCGGTACCTAGATCGAATCCAGGAACTCCAATATGATGATAAAAGGCAAATAAAGCCCATTTATTGATATAAATAACAACAACATTTCTATGATAAATACGTAAAGTTCAACAGACACAGATATTAAGGTTTAGTGTTGGTAACCAATTGTAGTGCATTCGAATGCGTATCCAAGGACCAAATATTACCGGTGTCCAATACAGAGACCTCAACAAGTCTAAACTGCAAGACTTTGTTACACGAATAGATGGCATAAACCGAAAAGACCACAAAGAATCGTCTTTGGGTAATCAAGTACCAAAAGGTTGATTGCCGAATTAAAGGTTTGGTTGATTTGATATGTGTTAAGCATTAACCATTAATTACGTGATTAACTAATGCTAATATATAATAAATAAATATTAGTTCATTTGATGTGATGCTAAATTCAGCACTCGGCATTATTTCGGCCATCAAGCAGTGTATTAAAATAATAAAAACAATTACATTGGTGTGGAGCCTTGACCAAGCAGTGTACTGCGTGGCTGTCAGAAATAAAGCTCCCTCCGTCTGAGCCTCACCTCTATTTATAGCTTCTGTAGGTGTCACGTGACTTACAGCAGAAATGGCGGCGAGCCAAATTTGCACAGAGAAAGTTAAAATTGACAGTTCTAAAGTGAGAAAGATAAGGAGCTCAATAATTAACCAGAGAGCGTTTTTCCTAAGCTTTAAAATGGTATAAGTGAATGCTAAAGCTAAATGAACTACGAGTGACCGCTCCCTCTGTGAACACGACCGTTTCAGGGCTTTCGTACAGACATTACACATTTACAGCTTAGCAGACGACCGCAACAGAAGTTAACTTCGACAGTAAATTATGAACTGGTAAATCGATCAAGAACTGCGTGCAAAATACTAATTCAGGGTAAGTTAAATTTGTTTACCTTTGTCATCAGATTTATAAAGCTGGAAATTCCCAGAGATCAGTTCAGTTTAAAACACTTATTTACAAACGTTACGGTAGCGAAAATATCTGTCAAACAAGGCGCTGAAAATATCACGCGGATCAAAAATACGCTCCAAAATGCATTTACAGGAAAATCTTTGGAACCTAAACAACTATTCACATATGTATAACAACGTGTAACCGATTTAGCTACACTAATTTACCGATAACAAAAGATTGAACATTTATATAAATGCCTGTGCAACAACAACAACATGGGATAAATATTAAGACAAACTGTTATTCGTTTTACATTTAAAGCTGAGATTTGTTTTACAACTAATATTATAAATCAACAAAATACTGCAATTACCAAAAATCTATAATAAAATTAGACACAGGATATATTACGTATATTACACCAAATTCAGTTATACGGTCATTACACCAATATCGCGTCACCAAATCCTCCACTACTCGAGATTGGCGAGTTGACAACTTTTCAGCCGTTTTCTTCACTGGATCCTTTAGGTGGGCCGGACATCCCTTGAACGGGGTGGTTTTCTGATCTATGCATTCATTTGCCATTCCCTCTGGCCTGGCCTGTTCCTCTTTGCTCACAACTTCCACCTCCTTTATGCTCCCACACACGGTCCCGGCCCGAATAACAATTGATTGAGTTGACAAGTTCAACAAACGTATGTTATTTTGAGAAATGTAAAGTGTAAAATATTGTAAGAAATTGAAGGTGTCATCATTCAATAATGAGTATGTCCACCTCGGGCATCAATGCAAGCAGTACATCTGCGACGCAAGGACCTGATGAGTGTGGCTATTCTGTGCTGTGGGACCCGGTCCCACTCTTCCTGCACTACCTGGATCAATTCACGTCGGTTGCGTGGCCTGGGTTAACGTCGTGCAACGGCATTCTTAAGCTGATCCCACAAGTGTTCTATGGGCGATAGATCGGGGGAGTAAGCTGGCCATTCCATGATGTTCACATTATTCTGTTGCAAGAAGTCTTGTGTCAACCTTGCAGAGCCTGGGCGCGTATTGTCTTGCTGAAACGTCGTGACGCCAGCATTGGCTTGGAGGAATGGAAGCAGCACATGTCGAAGGATGTTATCCACGTAACCCTGAGCATTCAGGTTGCCATCAACAATGACAAGGGGAGTTCGTCTGCGAGAAGTGATGCCTCCCCACACCATAACACTACATCCACCCCAGCGATTTCCTTCCCTCACACATGCATTTGCGAAACGTTCACCACGTCTGCGCCACACACGTTGACGTCGGTCAGGACGATCAAGGCAGATACGAGACTCGTCAGAGAAAAGGACAGAGTTTCAATCATTGATATGGCAATCTCTGATGATTTCGAGCCCATCGTAAACGGTTTTGGCGTGGGCCCTCATTAGGGAATGCGTGCATGCATCTGTTGGAGAAGTGTTGAACCCACGACAAATGAGCCCTGAAAGCTGTTCTCAGTGACGGTGAAACACTCAATGGACGTTATTAGGAAATGTTGCGCAATGTTCACGACAGGCTCGTCGGGAACACCACAGGTTATCCAGTTATTGCAACTCAACTCGAACTAACAATAAACAACAAAACGTAAATGGCCAATAGCCTTACTGGTGTAGAAACATAAAATTCAAGCGTGCGTTTTTAATGGCGCTAAGTATATATACTTAGCGCCATTAAAAACGCACGACCCAAAGAATGTAAAATATTTAAAGAAATGTAAAGTGTAACATATTGTAAGTACTCTTAAATTGAAGAACAAGGCATTGGTCACAATGAGACAAAGAATTGACAATATGTGAAACCCTGGTGACTTTTATTCCTTGCAAACAAATCGTTGATACAGAAATTGAAGGTGTCATCATTCAATAATGGGTATGTCCACCTCGGGCATCAACGCAAGCAGTACATCTGCGACGCAAGGACCTGATGAGTGTGGCTATTCTGTGCTGTGGGATCCGGTCCCACTCTTCCTGCACTACCTGGATCAATTCACGTCGGTTGCGTGGCCTGGGTTGACGTTGTGCAACGGCATTCTTAAGCTGATCCCACAAGTGCTCTATGGGGCGATAGATCGGGGGAGTAAGCTGGCCATTCCATGATGTTCACATTATTCTGTTGCAAGAAGTCTTGTGTCAACCTTGCAGAGTGTGGGCTCTGATGATTTCGAGCCCATCGTAAACGGTTTCGGAGTGCGGCGGGTGTCAATATGGGCCCTCGGTAGAGGATGCGTGCATGCATCTGTATCTGTTGGAGACGGCGTCGGATGGTGCTGAGGCTTACCCTGGGCCTTCCAATTCCCACTGTCTCACGAGCAGTCTGTGTCGCGGTGCAAAATCGGTCACGTGTGTGCAAAACACCGATGTACCGATCCTGGCGGGCTGTAGTGACTCTTGGCTGACCAGGGCGTGGTCGGTCGGCAACATTGCCAGTTTCATGTTCCCTGGTTCTGAGGCGACTAACTGTGGAGGGATGACACTGCATGTGACGTCCCACGGCGGCACAACTGAGACCCGCCTGTAACATGCCAATGGCACGTTCCCTTTGTTGTGTCGTAAGTCGGGGCATGGTAACGTTTTCTGATTTTTGTTTTCGTCTTTATGCTGAGCTTCGTGTAAAGTGTTGAACCCACGACAAATGAGCCCTGAAAGCTGTTCTCAGTGACGGTGAAACACTCAATGGACGTTATTAGGAAATGTTGCGTAATGTTCACGACAGGCGCGTCGGGAACACCACAGGTTATCCAGTTATTGCAACTCAACTCGAACTAACAATAAACAACAAAACGTAAATGGCCAATAGCCTTACTGGGGTAGAAACATAAAATTCAACCGTGCGTTTTTAATGGCGCTAAGTATATAAATTAGGTACTTGAGGGCTATTCGGTAAGCTAACTGAGGTCAAGGGAACGCCCGGGTTAAGACGTGGAACGGAAACTGACCTAGCTTCGCAAACCGACAGCCAACAAGCGAGGCCGAAATAATACCTTAACATGCAGCAAGCCATCTCTTGTTCACAGTCCTTCCCTCGTACTAGGCAGTCCGAAAGTCGCCCAAGCTTATACAGCAAGGAGCGGAAACCTAGTAGAGTTCATGTAATGTGAGCCCCACTCCTAAAACGAACTGTTTAAAATTGTTGGACCTGTACCTGTTTCCAGTTGTTGGCAAACCGTCTTCTCTCGCCAGGAGTTTTTCGCCAGTCTACTCTCGTAGCTGGAACCCTCCTATTTATAGCATTTTAGGTTACCCACAATCTTTTGCGCCATGATATATGGCTATTCCAACAGTTTAGTTTCGGTAGCGCAAAGTAACAGATAAAACAGTTTTATTTATATAAAATAATCTCCCCATTGCCATCTGATTGTCATTTATATTAAATAAAGTGACAGATAAGTAAATATCTGTCACTCAAAACATTTCAGTGACAAATAAACATGACAGATGTTTACTTAATTTATTACCCTGGCCAGGTGTTATGACTACCCTTTAGAACCCTGCTCTATTGTAACAAATCTCCCATGCCTTTGACACAACATCTTCGCAAGCCAAGTTAAAATCTTCATGTAACCCATTCCGTGTTTTACCTTGGCGGACGACTCCACTTCAACCCGTAAATCGAACAGCGCCCACTGGTGGGAATGTAAGAGTTGTCTTTCCTAGACTTACAGAGTCTTAGCCAATCAGCACTCGTTAAACAAAAGTTCAAGGTGTACACAGCCGCCATTACGTTATTTTCAGTGTAAGTGCCTGAGGATTTGATTAGCTGCGAGAAGTTTTACTCGCATCCAATCAAAACGAGCTGTTCGATTACGGGTTGAAGTG
The DNA here is from genome assembly GCA_963971465.1 of Lepidochitona cinerea. Classification (NCBI taxonomy): domain Eukaryota; kingdom Metazoa; phylum Mollusca; class Polyplacophora; order Chitonida; family Tonicellidae; genus Lepidochitona; species Lepidochitona cinerea. The sequence goes on along the minus strand of OZ020551.1, from coordinate 47,368,530 downwards.
GAGTCGTCCGCCAAGGTAAAACACGGAATGGGTTACATGAAGATTTTAACTTGGCTAGAGAAGATGTTGACACAAATGCACCAGGAAACATGTCATACAATTTCAATGACCCAACTTAAAAACTTTATAGGTAGTAGTCTGGATAAATTTATGTCTACAGACGATTGCAGAATAATGTTTGACAAAGTTTCACTTCAAATACTTGTTTCAATAGTTAAAGGAATTCAAAAAAATATCCCTTTTTTTTTAAAGTGAACAAAACATCTTGAAATATAATAAAGAATGTCAGCAGTTTATTTATGGTATAAGAAAACAATGTAAATCTTCTGTAATAAGTTATTTAAAAAAAAACATATTTCAACAAACAATTTTAAATGAAAATGGCTTTTAAAAACCCCTGCACAGTTTGCAAACTTTAAGTTAAAATATCACAGACATCTTTTGGTGGCTATCAAACTAGATAGCATATAGTTTTGCTTATGGAAATTAACAGATGTATTTAAATAAATACATTTTCAAGATAATCATGTCCAATAAATTTACATTTAAATGGAATTTGAAAAAGATCAAATACATCAGAATCATACAAAGAAAAAGTCAGATTTATATCATTTTTGTGCTAATATCTATGGTTTTCTGGGCTCGATTCCTGCAATGCGGTAAATACAATCACAGAAAGCTATGTAGTTAACATCATCTTTCCCTCCAATTTTAACATCAAACTGTTGCCACAATAGCTCATATTCCTGCTCAGAAACCTGGCTGTTTAAATTTAGTTCACTGAGAACTCGGCGAAACTGTAACCTTGAGACTGCCCCCATGTGGACCCGGTCATAATCTTCAAACAAGGGGAATAACTGGATATTTCTTTGTCTCACCTGCAAGGAAAACGAAAAATGCCAGTTATTTTCAAATGTTTCTTTACACACCCTCATTCTAAAATAGGGTATAAAACCACATACATCATTCTTTCAAGAGATCAAAAAACTTGCTCACCATGCAGGAAGGTTGCTATGCTATGGAATATCTATAAAAATCTCTATAAAATCTCTACAATGCCACTATGGAGGTCTCAAGCATCTCGTTCTTGATTCAAGAGTTGACATGAAGACACATTCTACCCCATGCCTGAAGCAAATCTTCATCCCAAATGTGATAGAATCTCGTGCAACTTTTGGATATCCAAAATAAGATTGCAAGTCTGTGTGTTAAAATTGATATCACTCTCGTTTATTAATTTTCAAAGTTTCTGACCAAAGGCCTGTGGCCTTGAAAATTAATAGACTTAGTGATATAAATCAATCCATGAGAAGATCATATAATATGTAGAACTTACTGTTTCAGCTAGACGTTTCATACAATCCTCGAATTTTTGTTTCATATCATCAGGTAGTTGATTCATCTGCCATTCTACTGGGGGTACAAATTGAGACACTGGTAGTAATGGGGCCTTCTCCAAGCCCTTGGTAGTGAACACAGACTCCAACTCATCACAAAACCTCAAATAGTCCACATATCCAGGGCTGGCAGATTTATAACTGAAAATATGATAAGATGATACATTTGTATAAGAAAATTTATAAAGATATAAAAGATTGAAAAGATCTAACAACACCAGATTGAAACCAAACTCAAGTAGAATAAACAGGCTCATGGCAATTTCAGAGTCAGTAGAAATTTTTTTTATTTTTTTTTATTTGATTTCCAGTTCAACTATTTTCAAATAATTTCATGTAATATCTGATTAACAGCAAATTTTAAAGGGATAAAAATTGTGTTGGACTATATATGTTTTGGTTTTGCCTATATATTTTTTAGGTGACATCATAATCATTCTCAGCCAACTGGGTTCTATCGTCTTTGGATTTTCACCAGAATTTAATGTGGAAACTCATGACTTACTGGTCTTCTAAGATTGAAATTTCAGATTCCTTGAGTTCAAATCGGCATAGGTCCAGAGCTCGTCTGAAAGACACCTTGATCATTTTACCTGATCGTAATTTATCATAGTCTCTCATAAACTCCAGGGGGCGAATTCTTTCCTTCATTACCTAAAGCACAAGACACATAATTAATAAATTAATTGATAAAAAGCCTTAATCTCTCAATTGATCAAAAACCTGAACAGTTTTCATGTTTTAGCAGTATTTTGATTTTTGAAGATTTCAAAGACAATTTCACTTTTGATTTTTTTTTTTTTCAGATTTGATTCAGCATAAGGACATTATATACATTTACATTTTCAGATATAAGCAGCTGCGCCCTATTCCATGAATCGCCCCAAACTTGTTTTAGGTTGACCATGAATGACCCAAATTGAGAACTCCATAGTGAGAATGGAAACCAGACAATATTGGGAGAATATTCCTGAACATTGATTTGTCACTGGTGACTTAAGTCATCAGTATAATATTCCAGTAAATAGAACCAAAAGCTTCAAGGGAGACAACCTAACATGGATTTTGTGAAATTGTATATATTAGTACCTTAATTTTAGCCTTCAATAAGACACCCTCTAAATCTGTGGCCACCTCACCCTCAGGTAGTTGTTTCACTTCGTTGGTTTTTCTGATCTCCTTTAACCGTTCCACGTACATCATCTTGGGCGGTTGCTGGGGGTCTAAATCTTGCAGAAAACTCTTGTAGTCAAATCCCATGTCATTACAATATTTAGCTTCTAGAGCGATCATTTCCGGTTCAGAAGCGTGTAGTTCTAACATCGTCAAACACTGCCGGAACTGTGAGCGAGTTACATGACCATTGTTATGTCTGCAATAATAATATCATAACAATTGTATTATTTAAGGATACTAAAACACACAGGTACAGGGAAAATCTTCTTGTTTAAAATAACCTTGGAGACAAGTTTCTAATTGTGTTAAAAAGAGGTATATCATTTAGACCTTTATACCCTATCATAAATTGTTGTAATAAACTAGACCTATGATATTTCATTAGGTTGAACAATTGTATTACATATATATATTTTTTACCAATTCTCTTTAGAAGTTACCAACAGAGACAATGTGTCAGCGATATTCGGAAACATTATAAAAACATTATGTTAAGTAAACAGAAAGCATAGAACATACTTGTCAAAATCTTGAAAGACGGGTTTGACAAGGATGTGTCGCTGACAAGTTCTCTCCCTTAGCCTCTTCATGGCTTTCTCTACCACGGATTCATGTTCATCAGATGCTTGGTTCCAGTCAACAGTACCAGGTTTGGGTACACGGAACATGTCAGATGGTGGCACCTGATATGTGGGCGTCTGTTCTAGATTGGGCTGCGTGAACACTGCAAAAAAATAAAGAAATTCAAAGCTATAAATGTTACAAAATTTGACAAAAGCACAACACGTCTTGATTGGCACAATTTTAATTCTTATTTCCTTTTTCCAAAGAAGAGGTATAAGGTATCGCTGCATTTGGCTCCAGTCAGAGAATAGTATTGTTGTATTTGATCATAATATGATAAGCATGAAAATACTTAATGTAATTGGCTGATATGTCCGACTGCTCTATATTTTATTTCCGAAGCATAAACGCTAAAAGTGAAACTTGATACGATTGTTATTCATTCAGGCATCACCCTATCGGGAAGGAAGTACATCACTATATATTTCATTCAAACCTCCAAAAAGTTTCAGGATATATAAATTTAGATTAAGTTATCTCTTTCTTAAATTTGAATCTTATTTTTTATCCGTTTCATCTTTGATAAATGTTACTGACCACTCTCGATATCATCCACAAACTTGGTCCAGTAAACTTTGTCAGGATGATCTGGGTTACTGTACACTTCACACAGTAGGTCAGCCTGACACTCAGATAGGTCATGTTGACCTAGTTTACTCAGACCCAGAATAGCAAGACCGCGACGGAACTGTGTCTTTGTAATGGAACCTGATCGAAGGGGGTCATAGTCCTGGAAGAATTCTATTACCTAAAAATAAGGAATAATAAAATACAATATCCAGACTCATCAGTTCGCCAAGGGGAGGTGACACTGGTATATACACTTGTTCTCTTAAATGGCTGGAAAAATACACACACATTTATCCTTGAATATTCAAATTTCTGCTTAATTTTTTTTAAAACATGTATGTAAAGTTCTAGAATTTCTCCCAAATAGTATAATGCTTGAATAAACAAAAAATGCCCAAATAATTGATTAGCGCAGAATATTGCACTCATTCAAAAGAAAATCCAGACAAACAACTTAACTCTCTAAATAGAGCAACCTTGGTGATTTTAGAGAGATTTTAAAATTCAGCCAGTCTAATTGGGAATGTAAGAAGATCATCCATGTTGATATCGTTCGACCGTCTGCTGACCGAGCTGGCCAATAAAAGTGTAAGTTTCAGTCAAGGGTCTGTTCAGCCCGAATTTAGTTTTATATGCTTTGTAGTGAAATACGTACCAAATATGTTATGGGCATATAAAAAAATTCGACATAGAGATCATCATAGTAAAGCACACAATTATCAGCCCTTATATTACAGATGTGCATTTTGTGGACACAAATGCAGGGACCTCACTGGTATATGCGCGTTGTCTTCAGACTCTGTTAAACTTTTTAAGGGTACAAATGCCTATTTAGGAGAACAGTAAATCTGTTTATTGCTGACTTACTCGTAGTCTGTTGGTAAGGGCAATGTGACGAATCCGAGCTAGCAAATCTTGCAGAGTTACCTCCCCTCTATTGTCCACTCTCTGCTCCTCACATACATTAGTTCTGTTGGCATTCTGCGTATTGACTTTCTCAATTGTGTGTCCAACAAACTCTATTTAAACAAAACAAAAATCAAATTAAGTAGCAGAAATTGGAAATGGGTCTTATATTTTCTCGAAAACCCATATAACATCCCCCCCCCCCCCCCCCCTCCTCATCCCTGAACAAGGTTTATCAAATTATTGAACAAACTCACGGGGTGTCTTAGCAGTAAGAATATTAGTTCTGCTGTTGTGTGGTTGTTTGAGTCCGGTTTCAGGAGGAGCTGAATGTCAGCAGTTGAACTTCTGACTATAAATATAGACATGACTAGACTTCATGGACTTAAACTTCTTTAATACAATATATCGGTGTGATGTTTCATTCTAGTTCTTTAAATTGTCCTCAAGCTAGAACTAGATCAAAATGTAAGAAATGTTTGAAACTCTCTTTAAACGTGGGTTCCATACAAATGATAAAAAATTAAGACATCACCACGTTGTCAGTTTTTTTTTTAACAACACAAGCTTTCAACACGAGCTTTCGACACCTGTGCCGGTGTCTTCGTCAAGTGTAACTGTTACACAACTGACGACGTGGTGATGTCTTAATTTTTCATCATTAGATCAAAATGGCCTGCTAAAAATAAGTTCGATATCCATATAGTCTAATCATGTTTATAATGACTCAACTTTTACATGCCAATTACACAAGCAAGTTATGACAATAAATGGCTAGAAGTCCATCTATAGTTATTTTTGTGTTCGTCAGCAAACTGAATGACTGTCTGGATCTTACCTTGGTCAACTGCCTGTACAAAGGCTGGATAGTTGACATCTCCACTTGTAGGGTCTTCAAATTTACGACACAACAGCTTCAGATCTTCCTCTGATACATTCAGGCTTAAGAAATGAAGGATCCGACCAAACTGTGTCTTTGTTACCACTCTAGTGTAGGCTTTTCCCTAAAGAAGAAAAATATGCTATAGTTTAGAATTAGAAACTCCTATGTTCATCATGTACATTATGATTGATGTTTTACGTCACACTTAAAATCATTTCACTAATATGGCAGCATTGCCAGGTTAAGTAAGGGAAGAAACCGTGCTCTTTGCTGCAGGAAACCCCAGACCTAACAACTCCTCCATATACGACGAACGAGTGAAAAAACACACTAAAAATAATTCACTTAAATTAAAGTTATATTGATTCTTATCAATAAATTAACCAAAAATAATAGCACTGATTTAATCCATTTTTATGAGCGATATATGTAAGTGGTCTTGTGTTATATCACAGGTACACTGAGTGCTCTCCCTTATCCACCCTCTGTTATACTATAAATATGGACAAGGCAGGAAACACTTATTCGGACTGCCTCCAGCAAAGCCCCGAAGTGAAAGCGAGGCTCCCGGAGCGGCAAGTGTCTGAGACTTCGGTTGGAATTTTCTGTCAACTTGAATTTCGCTTGAGAAGTTGATAAATCATTCGCCAAAGGGTGTTTTGTTTGCTCTTCGGCCTCGGTATTGCTTGACAAGGATCTATCTGAGACTCGTGTGAAGTTTGATGTACAAATTAAGGAGTTAGTTTTAAGAAATTCTGACGGGTTTTGCTGGAGGCAGTCAGAATAAGTATTTCCTGTCTTGTCCATATTTATAGTATAACTGAGGGTGGATAAGGGACAGAACTCCGTGTGCCTGTGGTTATATTTAAGAACACCCAAACACACGGGCACAGGGAAAATCTTGTCTAAAAACAAGGACACAGGGAAAATCTTCTTGTCTAAAAACAAGGGCACAGAGAAAATCTTCTTGTCTAAAAACAAGGGCACAGGGAAAATCTTCTAACACGATATGTAGTCAAGCCTCTTACCCTGTCATAATCCTTGAAATAAGGATACATCAAAAGTCGTCTCTTCTTAACAACCTCTGCCATCTCTCCCAGAATATACAAAACTCTTTGTTCTTCGCCTTCAGATAAAGGTTTCAGGGTCTGTCAATAAATTCATATTCAAATTACATAATTACACAACACCTTAAGATTAAGGAAATCTTTAAAGATTTAAGCCACTTTCTGAAAAATTTATTTGAAAAAGACAAAACTTTAAAAATCTGTTTTCTTCCTCAGCTGAATTTTATTTTCAAAATAAGTTGCAGATTTCTTACCCTAGTTAGAGCCCCTCGTACAGGTCGTGTCACAGTGTGTGTAGGTTTCTTTTCCAGATGAGGAGTATTAAAAGCTGTAAATAAAATAAAGATTCAAAATGAAATGAAAAAGTTTCAAAAATATCAAATGTTAAACTTCAGGCTAAACTTGAATAGTGAGGAGAAAAAACCCCTCAAAATATAATCAATTGAATATTGCAAGAAAAGAAGGAATGAATGATAATAAAAAAAAAAAGCCTAAAAAGATGGCTGTCAAAAAAATTCTATAATTTATTTGCAATTGTTAACCTTAAATGTAAGATATTTGTAACTATATTCATTCAAATCTTTACCATTTTCCATCATGTCACAAAATTCTTTATATGCCACCCGGCCATCAGGTTGACGATAAAACTCCACAATCTTTTGAATTTCTCCCCGGGATAGCTGGGCTTCTTTAGTGGCCGCCAGGGCTAGGCCACATACAAACTGGTTTTCTGTGATAATTCCACTTCTAAGAGGGTCATGGTCTTTGAAAAACTCTGTTGTACGAATACCATTTTTATAAACGGCAATCATAACTTTCTCAAATATTTGATTTAAGGTTGGGTCCTCTGTGAACTGAAAAAAAGAACCCCAAATAAGCAAATTTTTAAAATTCAATATGGAGTGGTGGACATTTTAAGCTACTTTGAAATCCTTCAAACCTGGAGCTACTTCTATACTTAATAGTTCTGTCTAGATAGTTTTATTAATACAAAAGCTTCAGGAAGTAGGAGATGAGATGAGGACACATATCCTAAATTGGCTGTGTAGGCATACAGTACAATAATAATATTGGGATACACAGGAAGCTAAGCTAGACCTTGTACAATTTTACAAATCATGACATCGCTTGACCTTCAAATTAGTAGAAAAATAAGAAGTAATCAATCTCGAATGAAAGACCGGCAGTTAATTTTTCGCCAGAAAAGAAGTACAGTTAAAAAGTTGTTTAGGTAAATACTAAATGCTTTTGTTCTTGTCTGACAGTGACAATAAACAGCCGAGAATGCATCAGGCTAAGACATGGAAGGCTAACTAAACTAGGTCAATTCTCATAACCAGAACAAAGAAGTAAAACGAATCAAATTTAGGAAAGTTACCGATGATCATCTAGAAACCTCATCTTTATATATAAGGTGAAAATAGCACATGTTTTAACGACCATTTTTCTTTCCATTTCCATGAACAGGGGAACATTAAGAAAAGTATCCAAATAAGACGTTGAAGAGGAGAAATGAATTTGAAAACGGACAAGATGGTCGGTAAAGGCCTTAGAGGTGATAACTAACAGATAGGATTAGGATAATTTATAAATTGGCACATATTATACACTTTCAGAGAGGATTAAGTACCCCACCCCTTCCTACAAAGGTTATTATCTGACCTTGCAAACATACATGTATAACAAAGTTATAAATATGACTTACAACATGTGGGGCAAAGTCTACATTTCTCTGTGGCAATATTGGGAGCCCCTCCCCTTGTGTCAAGAGCTGACCAATGGCCATCAAGTCATGATGAAGATTGAGATAATTGACAAGTCCATCATTCTCTGGATCTCTATATTTGGTCACCAACAAATACATATCTTTTTCTGTCACATCTGATGGGCCAGGGAAGCTGCGATAAAACTGAAGAAGACAATTCAAACACATTATTTTTTCAGCTGTCTTTTGTAAATGATATAAGTTCTGTAAGTCTTAAAGAATTAGAATTCAGGATTTCTAGATTGTAAAGACTTGTAAACAAATTCTTTCGTTACTTTAAATCTGATCAGTCTGTAATTTCATTACACTCCAGTATTCCTCACATACAAAATTGGATCCTTGAAATACTTCCGAAATAAAGCGGCATGAGCTTTAGACTGTTTTATAAATTCTGATTGTCAAGAGAAATTGAGTGTTTGAAGTACCTTGACAAAAAAAAGAACTGACGTTGGAATGAAATACGTTGGTAAAGCTAGTAGCATGTACAGTACAAAGCAAAGATATATGAACTACATGTAGTATATTATAGGGTTTTATATTCATATAAAAACTGCCTTAAAAATAATCTGCAAGTTTGGTATCGGGGAAAGCTCTTATTTTGTCCTTTATGATAAATATTATGAACAATTAGCTGTGAAAACAAGATTTTCTCTATATTTGGCAGCTCACGTCACAATAAATGTTTTGTGAAAAACGTAAACAAGATGACAAACCTGGCTTTCTGTCACAGTACCAACATGGTGTTTGTCAAAATCAGAATAGCATGTCCTCAGGTTAACTCCATGGTAGTGGTAATATTTCTGCATTTTTTGTAAAAGTTGAAAAATTTCTTTTTCCCCTTCCTGATCAAGAGGCCTTACTGATCGCATGGTACCCAAGCTGAATAGAGAAAAAAAGATTCTGGAATTACAGGCGCTGTATAATCTATCACTCCCATACCTGACAATCTGTTTAATCATACCAGGTAAAATTTGCTTTAAAATACGATTGCAGAAAATATTACGTCATACTTTACTGGAGTTTACATATAGTACGACCAATGCCTAGAACTTCAGATTTTGGATTTGACAAAATTGTTAAAGACCATTATATAGGAATTGTCCTTGCTTAACTTTCAAATAACTTGAAACGAAAAGGTTACAAAGGGTAGGCAATGAAGCATGAAGCATGAAAATGCTTGCATATTCCATTGTTTTATATCAATAATATTTCAAGTTCTTTATTTATCACCAAAGTTTCCTGCAATAAATTAGTGCTTTAATTCGAAAAGATAAAGACATTTACATGTAGTCTATGTGTACTATTCCAGGAAAATAAAGGCATTTACATGTACTTGTAGTCTATGTGTACTATTCTAGAAAAATGAAGACATTTACATGTAGTCTATGTGTACTATTCTAGGAAAATGAAGACATATACATGTACATTGTAGTCTATGTGTACTATTCTAGGAAAATAAAGATATTTACATGTAGTCTATGTACATGTACTATTCTAGGAAAATAAAGACATTTACATGTTGTCTATGTACATATACTATTCTAGGAAAATAAAGACATTTACATGTAGTCTACATTTATATATATATATACTATTCTAGGAAAATAAAGACATTTACATGTAGTCTATGTGTACTGGTCTAGGAAAATAAAGATATTTTCATGTTGTCTATGTACATGTACTATTCTAGGAAAATAAAGACACAGCACTTACAACTCTTTTGCCTCCACTTTCTGGATAGACGGATCTTGGGAGACAATTCTTGCATTGAATGGTTGATTAATGGTCTCACAAAACAGTTTGTAGTTAATATAACCATTAGAACCACTACCATACTTAAAGGCCAAGTAGTCTTCTTGTTCAGGAGTTAGTTTGATTCCCAGGGTTTGCCATAAACAGCGAAAAAATATGGGTCCTACAAAGCAATACAACAATATTTATTAGAGATTCCATGGAAAGATGTCAGCGAAGTTACAACAAGGAAAATCAAGGTCGGTCACCAGAATTTCGTTTTGTACTTGTGAGTGTCTGAAGATCAACCTAGCGTATTATTTGAGTAAATTAACTTTCAGGAAATGAGGCAAGCAAGTAATCTGTCTCTCATTGCAAGCCCTGCACCAGTGGTTTACTACCTTGGATACTGGCAGAAATTCTTTAACAACAAGGCAAAAAGTCTGAGAACACCAACCCAAAACATTGATTACCTCATAAATATTCGCTAAACTAATTTGCTTGAAAGAATTCAAAGAGAACAATTTATATACATCTAACATGTAATTCTTACTTGTGACAAAGCCTGATCGAAGTCCGTCATAATCCTGGAAAAACTCTGTGACACGAATTCTTTTGGTCTGAGCTAATGTACATAAGTTCTCCTCCACGTTGTAAGCCACAGCAGCAGACATGGCGACTTCTTTCTGATGTTTAGGTTAAAGAGGAGTATATTATTAGTCCAGAATTATAATACCATCATCATCATCATCAATAAAATACAACTGGCCTTATTTTTAGGTTAATAAAGATGAGTATATTATTAGTCTAGAATTATAATATCATCATCATCATCAATAAAGTACAATTGGCCTTATTTCAACTATTAAGTAAATTTCTATCTCATAGTAAGTCACAAATGGAAAAATTATTAAGAACTAAACATTTTACTTGCTGAAATGCAAAAGTAGGCCCAAAATGTATATCCAGTGAAGGCCTTAGTTGTATTCTGACTGTATAGCCTGAAGGGATCTACAGTTATAGACCACTTCAAGAGACCCACATGCATGACCTGAGGCCTGTTTCACAAAACGGCGTAGATGTATTTTTTGCGTAACTTTCTTACTAACGTATCTCTACAGTATGGGTTGCTATGGCAGTTACCTAAAAACTTACGCTACGCCGCTTTGTGAAACAGGCTCCTGGGCAGGATATTTGTAATTTCACAAAGTAGTCATAATTCACATTGGTTTTGTCTAACTTTAGTAGGATCGTTTCACATAAATCATAATCTAAATGTCTCTGACAATTCATTCTGATTAAATGATTTGCACTAGAGTGATCAAATGTTGGGTGTGCCAATATTAACCCAATCCATGGCTGTCTCTCAAAACATTTATACCCAACTTAACTTTACACCTGGGCGAAACATAATGTTGAAGGTGTACGTTGCCATGACCTTACATCATTTGTGTTTTAGTAACATATGTTTTTCGGGTTCATGACGCCAAATTAAATGCTTTAAATATGAATCTGTCAAAATATTCAAATCTTGAATATTTTTAATAAATTATACTATAGTCGGCATAATAAATATTAGTTAAAGCAAAAATTTTGACTTGTAGGCCTAATCGTAAGTCACAAAAAAACTCAATAATTTATAACCTATAATTATATGCCAAATTCACTGCTATACGCTTACAGTTACATATCAGAACATATTAGAATTATGTCGACAGTATCGTCTGCTCAATCAACCATTTTTTAGCTGAACTAAAATTAGTAAAAATGTGTTTTGAGTCTGAATTACTATAATATTTAGTTTTTATGTAAAAAAAGTTCTATAGTAGTCAGGCTGAGTTGTTGAATTTCAGCCCTGTGGTAGATAACGGGTGTCCTCATGCAAAGTATAATAAATTTAGTTCAAGACCTAATAAAGTAATAATTTCAACTTTGTCAACAACAACACTCAACAGTCAACATACAACGTTTGCCACTTGACTTGGTTAACATTGTCATTAACAACGACATTTAAAATGAAGAAAGCCAATCGGACGACTTCAAAATCTTTTAATAAATCATGCTGATTAAACATTATTTGCACTGCTTACCTTTAATCGTCCCCAAGATCTAGTGAGTTGAAGAGTCTTCCTGTCTTAAGATAATAAAAAGTTGACTTGCTTTTCTGTTTGTGCTTGTTCCGACAACTACACGTTGCCTAGTGACAGGTCCGGGGAGGTCACTCTACCTTTAGAGTTGCCTACCCTTGATCTGAAAAAGGTATTTCGCGCTGTTTTCATGTTTTACTTTACTGTCTTGGTGAGAACTAAGCACTGACAGTTCTTTTTTTTTCTCCTCATAAAGATATGTTAACATGTGGGAGAATGCAGTATCGTGTACACATAAAGCCTATAAGGCTATAGTATAGATTCATCATTGAAATTTCAAGTTCAAATTTTTAACTTCCAGTTCCACATGCTGTGTAAAAATTGTGATATCGTGTACATACTATAGTATTATAGATGCGAATGATGATAAAATATTAATTCAATGAAATTAACCTGGTATAACAAAAAAAAAAACAAAAAAAAAAACGATGGTTTTTTGCTGGGGCAGTACATGTACAGATGCTTAATTGACTCCCTAATCCCTAGTTTTTCATTGATTGATTGATTGATAGTTAGGGGGGGGGGGGGGGGGGGGGGGGGGGGGCGGTAGACCAAAGTTCAATGTTAAATGGCCGAAGTATTAGAGTGTGGTTCACGTAAATTGACGTAATCAACATTTAATGATTGGCCTCATCACGTGTACGAAATGCTTAGACTAAAAAGTTACTTGAGCTGACTAAATTCGAACTTTTTTTTAAAATAAATTCTGATTGCCAAGATATGTTCAGCTTTGGATTGATTGATTGATTGTTTGGGGTTTTACGCCGCACTCAAGATTATTTTGCCAGTTTTATTGTGGGAGGAAACCGGGCTCTATGCCCGGAGGAAACCCACGACCTTCCGTTGGTAACTGGCAACCATCCCACATATAGGTCGTTCGAGTGAAAACCCAGTCAGAAAATTTTCCAATTTGAACCCGCGACCCATTGGTGGAAGGCTGTTCGGATTGAGCGTCCAACACTCTACCTACTGAACCACGGAGGCCCCCGTTCAGCTTTTGAACTTGAAGTAACTTGAAAAACTAAAGGATTGACGTTGAATAAAAAAATATGCGCAAAACCAGTATTAATTTCCCTATATTTCCGGAACGTTATTAAAGCTCATGCCACTTTAAAGGTACACTCGCTGATGAAATCCAGAATACTGCTCACAATAAAAACAGCAGACCGCTTTCTAGGCTATATTTCTCTTGGCATCACTTTGTATTTTCAATATGAAATTGATCGGAAATTTGATTCGTTAAGCACTTAGTGCCCACAATGTAAACAAACTCCGAGTGTGGGCATACATGTGCGCAAGCGCCTTAACGGTTTGAACCTTGTGAGCGATCTAAATGTACAATATTATTATACCGGCGTTATCTGAGTGATACAGACGAGAGGTGTGATGTAAGAGGCACAAAAAGCCTGCCGTTAAATTAATTTGAGAAGGTAGGCCTATACTGCAAACAAAAATATCGGAAAAGAAGGGAATCCAACCAAGGAGGACATGCATCTATTTTTCCGTTTATTTTTTATTGGTTTTTGCTTGTAATAAGTTCATGTAAATTGACTTTCTTAATAAGTGTCAGAAATACTATGGTGGGGTATGTGTCTTTAAACCATTATATAGGAGATCCGTGTGTTTTAGTGATCATAAATATATAGGAGAATCCGGAGATTCAAGCCCAAATTTTCTCCGACACAAAATGCCTGTTAATCAGTTGATAGACAAGTATAAGAGCATACCCGGACCCTTCTCAGTTTGAAACCATAGGCCTATACCAATCGAGAAAATCCCACATTTTAGTCGAGCTTTAGAAACTATAAGCACAGACGTTGGAAGAAAGTTAAAGTCCCATTGGATTCACACTCTAGAGACTAGATATCCATTAGGATTACATTAAAGGTCCTGGTATAGTTTAACAGATTATAGGCATGGCTAATTTTACAGTTAACGAATATAAAATGATTCAAGTAACTAAACAGATTTAATTTAAAAACATAATTTTTACCAGCTACAAAACTTGCGACAATAGGAACAGACGATGACTATCAAAAACACTGAATCATTGGATGTACAGGGGCGGTCAACTGAATTCCTTCTCAGGGTATCATTTCTTTCCCTTCCACCAAACTACCATTAGGCTAAAGTTGAACAACTTACAAGGCCTGTATAGGTCAATACTGACTTACCAATTCAAGACAATTATAGAAACTTGTCTATATAGCTATTCTTGTAAAATAGATCATTCTTGATAATTTCTAGTAAAATAGATCATTCTTGATAATTTCCAGTAAAATAGATCATTCTTGATAATTTCTAGTAAAATAGATCATTCTTGATAATGTCCCTGTGCCGGTGTGACTTTATTTTCAAAAATATATACAAATTAATATCTTTTAGGCTTATTTTCACGAGGAAAATGCGTTCTAAAATGATTGTTTATACATATTGTTACACATATTAATAAACCCGAGATCAACTGCGAGAAGAAAACTATAATTACACGACTTAAGAACTTCTGGGTTTTCAAAGAATGATATCCAAGTAAACGGAGATAGACTTTCAAAATTGAATCCGACAAACGTAACTTTTAGGAATCGAAATGGTTAGTTATTCCGGATTTTCCGTATTACGTTGTACGTGGAGCAAGAAAAACGGTCTAATTTTTTCATCTCCATTTCTCTCTTTTCCACGCGTGAATGTGAGACAATGCCGGAAAATGTTAATGACTTAACACTTTTTCTTCCGTATATATTCCTTAAAATTATAGAATTCCGAATATCGTCCCACCAGAGGAGCGACGTTCGAATTTGGCAATTCCGTCAGGAAAAGTTTGGATTTTTATCTTCTTGAAAATGAAAACCCTAAACATTCGTCTGTTTGTGGCAAACGCTAACGTTTAGTGCTGTAGTAGAATAAAACGTTTCAACCAATTTCAACTGCACTGAGATGATAAAATGACGTGACAAAATCACTGAAAAACGTGACGGAATCATTTCTCTGGGATTCCATGCATCAGAATACAAATAAAGGCGTATCTTATCAGCGAAAAAAGTAAACAAAAACAAACAAACAAAAAACGAAATTTAAAATTTGAAACAGGAGTACGCTTAAGACTGAGAAATGTTATTTACAAATCAACAAAACTGATTAAATTTGCAATATATTGCAGGAATATTAAACAAATGATTGGGAACCCTGTGGTGTCTTGAAAAAGTATCGTCAGTCGGGTACCTTATAATATTATATAGAATGTTAGCACAAACAATTATTTGTTCAAACAAATATAAACACATTTAGGAGTAAAATTAGTTTTATAAATAAGGCCAAATAAGCCTATACTCTTTTATGAGTAAAATGCATTTTATTTCAAAGATTAATATATTGCTATAGAAATTAGTTTGTTATAGACATTGTCCAAAATATTTATCAATTTTAATGTGATTCCGGAGATATTGAAGATTCAAATTTCTTGAATAAATTGATAGTAACAAGTATTTTATGGTGGGAACATAAAAATCAATGTTACCTGAAAAATAAAAGCTTTTAAAAAAATCCGAAATTTTATTCCGTCGTGCTGGAATTAATTAAAGTTCATACAGGTGTGTTTTATAGTATATAAATATAAGAGATTCTTGACCTCTATAGTATGATGAGGTTGAAAGCTTTGAAAATCATTATCATTTATTGAAATAGATCACCTATACTGCAAAGGGGATTTATTTTTTTATAATTTTTGTTGGAGAAAAACAATTATTTGGAATTATACAATATACGGATTGTATAAATGGATAATGTGACGCGTTTGAAGTTCTCCTCATAAATTGATAATTGACGGAGACTTTCTCTGTTATATAGGCCTATACGGAACAGTCGAGATTTAAACTCTGTGGTAAGAGTGGATCGGCAATATGACCGAGCCGAGAAATCTGGGCTCTGGCGAATTTTTTTCTGAATTCGTCAGGGTGCCAACGCCAGGGAGTGAATATTAGATTCTCAGCACCATAGAGACCAATTTTTCGGGCTACAATCTGGTCATAGTAACGTCAGAAGTTGGGACCGGTAACATCACTGGCTCAGTCTGAAGAACGATTGTTTATCATGGGACTTAAGCCTTCCATCGCTGGTCTCGGGTTCGCATCCCACTTAGGCCAAAGATAACCTTGCTCCACGAGGAGTGCGGCGGAAAACATGAATCAATCGTTCCAGTAAGCAGGAGGTCCGTATGCTTCTACTCCTTGACTGCAGATAAGAAAATAAAAATCAGTAGGCCTATGACCCGGCAAGTTCTAGGGCATCGAGAGTCTTCCGTCTGCA
Source organism: Lepidochitona cinerea (assembly GCA_963971465.1). Taxonomy (NCBI): domain Eukaryota; kingdom Metazoa; phylum Mollusca; class Polyplacophora; order Chitonida; family Tonicellidae; genus Lepidochitona; species Lepidochitona cinerea. The sequence continues at coordinate 47,351,962 of OZ020551.1, read as the reverse complement.
CCTATGTTTGTAAATGTTCAGTTGACATTTAGCTGAAAGGTATTAAGCAAGTGAAGTAAACGTTGACTGTCGGTGCTGATTTCACTGTGAAAGCCTTTGTCCATTGACAGGGCTTTAAGACCAGCGCCCTCTGGTGGCAGAGGATATCAGCCAATTAGACGAAAGACTCCAACAACCCCATTTTCTTGTGGTCCGTTTACTCCAAATTTACCACATCACACTACAGAAAAGTGTCTTCGAAAGAAAGTAATTGAGGGACAGTCGTCCTCATATATTCGCTAGTTATGGCAGAGGCAGAGCAATCTGATTTGGGCGGACAATGTCAAGAGACGAACGGTGATGACCAGGAACTTTCGTTCACCCAAGATCCCGAAGTAAATTTTGACCAAGCGGCAAATGCCGGCGAAGGCGGTGACAGAGGGGTTGACCCCGATGACGATGACGATCATAGGTATATAGAACTCGAACTTGTAATTTACTTGTCATTATTACACTTGTAGAGAGTCGGTGATCGGTAACTAAGGACTCTAATACCATTAATAATAGTAATAACTCACATAACTGATACACAGTGTCTTTGGAGTTTGGCCTAAAACTGTTGACTTCCTAGTAAGTTTCTATAGGCCTACCAATTCACTATTCGGTAGTTGTTGTGACTCTATTAACTTTTAATATGAAATTCAATTAAGGATAGAGGAATCCTCAAATAAAGATGGACAGAATCTTCATATAAAGATAGAGGGAATCCTCAAATAAAGATGGAGAGAATCTTCATATAAAAATAGAGGGAATCGTCAAATAAGGTATAGGGAATCGTCAAATAAAGATACAGGGAATCGTCAAATAAAGATAGAGGGGATCGTCAAATAAAGATAGAGGGGATCGTCAAATAAAGATAGTGGGAATCGTCAAATAAAGATACAGGGAATCGTCAAATAAAGATAGAGGGGATCGTCAAATAAAGATAGTGGGGATCGTCAAATAAAGATAGTGGGGATCGTCAAATAAAGATAGTGGGGATCGTCAAATAAAGATAGTGGGGATCGTCAAATAAAGATAGAGGGGATCGTCAAATAAAGATAGTGGGGATCGTCAAATAAAGATAGTGGGGATCGTCAAATAAAGATAGTGGGGATCGTCAAATAAAGATAGTGGGGATCGTCAAATAAAGGTAGAGGGAATCGTCAAATAAAGATACAGGGAATCGTCAAATAAAGGTAGAGGGGATCGTCAAAGAAAGATAGAGGGAATCATCAAATAAAGTTAACGAATCGTCAAATAAAGGTAGAGGGAATCGTCAAATAAAGATAGAGGGAATCGTCAAATAAAGATAGAGGGAATCGTCAAATAAAGATAGAGGGAATCGTCAAATAAAGATAGAGGGGATCGTCAAATAAAGATATAGGGAATTGTCAAATAAAGATAGAGGGGATCGTCAAATAAAGATAGAGGGAATCGTCAAATAAAGATAGAGGGAATCGTCAAATAAAGATAGAGGGAGTTTGTTAAAGGCACACTTGCCGCGAAAATCAGGAATATTGTTTACATTAAAAAAGAAAGACCGTTTTCTGTATTTTTCCCAGACAATATAAGTTAGGAACTTTCTATTTTTACCAAAATTTAAAAGTTTGGACGTCACTTTGTGTTTTTAATTTGAATTTGAAAATTTGAATTGTTACGTACCCGGAACGTAAACAAACCGATCTGGCCCCTATTGGCGATTTTATGTTTCAGTCGAGTGAGTGAACTAACGGCACAGTGTAATTTTACGTCGGCCTATTTATCTGAGAAATACAGACTGACGATCGGTTAACAGCGACTGGAAAAGCCTGCTGGTAATTGTTTGAGTGTAAACCACAGATACATTTAATCTGGGTTTCTGATTCAAACCCCATCAATACTATATCTATTACGTGTTGATAGGGGGGGTCTGGGGTGCTGCTACCTTCAAGGGTTCAAAACTGCTATGCCCCAGAAGAACAGAAACTGTTCATTGCCGGAGATAGACTTTATTCTAGGTTTAGGAGTATCGTCTAAAATATTTCAGAAAATTTTCGGCTAAGAGATCTTTGTGCAGGGAATTCTTTTGACCAATTCAATGAAAGCCAAAATTCAGAGCTATCAATTGTTACGCCTTCACCTTCATGAAATAAAAAAACTTACTCTTTGATCTATTTTCAAAACTATTAATTTTGTTATTTTAGAAAATGGAAAGTCTTTAATGAGTTTATTGAATCTTTTTTAGAAAGTGAGTAAAAACTGAGTATAACAATATTCTCATTATTTTTGGGGATTACACTTTCTTGAAAAATAGCTTGCGATAGGTGCCATACTCTGGGACCTGGTTTCGATCCCTGTTTCGGGTTTCAACCAAAATTGGAAGAAGAATTTTTCAAGAAAGTGTAATCCCCCAAAATAACTAGAATACTTATACTGTTACACTCACTTTCTAAAAGGCTTTAAACTAATTAAACTCATGCATTCAGCAATGGGGGCTGTATCAATTACGTCACCAGAGGGGTAATAAAAGTCCGCTGTAGTATCTACCAGTCAACTACATCCTTTTTTAAGAGGAAGCCGGTTGGCTGGCAATAGGTGCTATACTCTGGGACCCGGATTCTATTCTCTTTTCGTGTTTCACCCAAAATCGGTGGAGAATTTCTACCATTTTTCAAGAAAGTGTAATCCCCAAAAATAACGAGAATGGTAATGGAAACAATATAGCTTACATAAACATGCAGGCTTTCCCCAGCCAATAGTGAGAGGGAGGGGGGTATGGTGCTATGGCCCGCCTTGCCCCTCGAGCATTTTCAAAAGTTTTATTAGTCTAAGTCTGGCCTCCAGATACTACTGATTGAGCTGAAGATGCGATTTAAAAGAACTTAAGAGAATTGAAAATTAAAATGTACGTTCAAATCAAGTTTAAGCTGTTTTCCCCCAAATATCTGCCAAATGTATGACCTATGATACTATTGTCATGGGTATTGTTGTCTAGCTATCGGTTGAGTGGATTTTTCACTTGATCATCGTATGTGGAAGAGTTGCCAGGTACTCACTGAAGGTTGTGGGTTCCTCTGGCCTGCCAACCCCCCCCCCCCCCCCCCCCCCTCCCCCATTCTCTTAACTAAACATGACAATGCCCCCAAATAAGGGAGATAATCTTGAATGCGAAATAAAACATCAATCAATCGAACTAGCTATTGGCATGCTTTGAGGTGTCCAGCTATTGTTATGGGTGGGGGTGCCGAAATATTGTCTTGGGTGGGGGTGCCTTGCTATTGTCTTGGGTGGGACTGAATGACAAGCTTGTATTGTCATGGGAGAGTTGCTAAGCTATTGTCATGGGTGGGTGTGCTTGGCTATTGTTGTGGGTGGGGGTGCCTAGCTATTGTCGTAGGTGAGGGTGCCTAGCTATTGTCATGGGTCAAGGTATAGGGAATCATCAAATAAAGATAGAGGGAATCGTCAAATAAAGATAGAGGGGATCGTCAAATAAAGATAGAGGGAATCGTCAAATAAAGATAGAGGGGATCGTCAAATAAAGATAGAGGGAATCGTCAAATAAAGATAGAGGGAATCGTCAAATAAAGATAGAGGGAATTGTCAAATAAAGATAGAGGGGATCGTCAAATAGAGATAGAGGGAATCGTCAAATAAAGATGGGATCGTCAAATAAAGATAGAGGGAATCGTCAAATAAAGATAGAGGGGATCGTCAAATAAAGATAGAGGGAATCGTCAAATAAGGTAGAGGGAATCGTCAAATAAGGTAGAGGGAATCGTCAAATAAGGTAGAGGGAATCGTCAAATAAGATAGAGGGGATCGTCAAATAAAGATAGAGGGGATCGTCAAATAAAGATAGAGGGAATCGTCAAATAAAGATAGAGGGAATCGTCAAATAAAGATAGAGGGGATCGTCAAATAAAGATAGAGGGGATCGTCAAATAAAGATAGAGGGGATCGTCAAATAAAGATAGAGGGGATCGTCAAATAAAGATAGAGGGTATCGTCAAATAAAGATAGAGGGGATCGTCAAATAAAGATAGAGGGAATCATCAAATAAAGATAGAGGGAATCGTCAAATAAAGGTAGAGGGAATCGTCAAATAAAGATAGAGGGGATCGTCAAATAAAGATAGAGGGAATCGTCAAATAAAGATAGAGGGGATCGTCAAATAAAGATAGAGGGAATCGTCAAATAAAGATAAAGGGAATCGTCAAATAAAGGTAGAGGGAATTGTCAAATAAAGATAGAGGGGATCGTCAAATAAAGGTAGAGGGAATCGTCAAATAAGCTAGAGGGAATCGTCAAATAAAGATATAGGGGATCGTCAAATAAAGATAGAGGGAATCGTCAAATAAAGATAGAGGGAATCATCAAATAAAGATAGAGGGAATCGTCAAATAAAGATATAGGGGATCGTCAAATAAAGATAGAGGGAATCGTCAAATAAAGGTAGAGGGAATCGTCAAATAAAGATAGAGGGAATCATCAAATAAAGATAGAGGGAATCGTCAAATAAGGTATAGGGAATCATCAAATAAAGGTAGAGGGAATTGTCAAATAAGGTATAGGGAATCATCAAATAAAGGTAGAGGGAATCGTCAAATAAGGTATAGGGAATCATCAAATAAAGATAGAGGGAATCGTCAAATAAGGTATAGGGAATCATCAAATAAAGGTAGAGGGAATCGTCAAATAAGGTATAGGGAATCATCAAATAAAGATAGAGGAGATCGTCAAATAAAGAGATAGAGGGAATCGTCAAATAAAGGTAGAGGGAATCGTCAAATAAAGGTAGAGGGAATCGTCAAATAAAGGTAGAGGGAATTGGAACCTGGGACCTGGTTTCGATCCCTGTTTCGGGTTTCAACCAAAATTGGAAGAAGAATTTTTCAAGAAAGTGTAATCCCCCAAAATAACTAGAATACTTATACTGTTACACTCACTTTCTAAAAGGCTTTAAACTAATTAAACTCATGCATTCAGCAATGGGGGCTGTATCAATTACGTCACCAGAGGGGTAATAAAAGTCCGCTGTAGTATCTACCAGTCGGTTGACTGGATTTTTCACTTGATCATCGTATGTGGAAGAGTTGCCAGGTACTCACTGAAGGTTGTGGGTTCCTCTGGCCTGCCAACCCCCCCCCCCCCCCCCCTCCCCCATTCTCTTAACTAAACATGACAATGCCCCCAAATAAGGGAGATAATCTTGAATGCGAAATAAAACATCAATCAATCGAACTAGCTATTGGCATGCTTTGAGGTGTCCAGCTATTGTTATGGGTGGGGGTGCCGAAATATTGTCTTGGGTGGGGGTGCCTTGCTATTGTCTTGGGTGGGACTGAATGACAAGCTTGTATTGTCATGGGAGAGTTGCTAAGCTATTGTCATGGGTGGGTGTGCTTGGCTATTGTTGTGGGTGGGGGTGCCTAGCTATTGTCGTAGGTGAGGGTGCCTAGCTATTGTCATGGGTCAAGGCGCCTAGCTATTGTCGGGGGGGGGGGGACTAGCTATTGTTGTGGTTGGGGTGCCTAGCTATTGTCGTGGGTCGGGGTGCTTAGCTATTGTCATAAGTGGGGGTGCCTAGTTATTGTCATGAGTGGGGCGGGAGGAAGGGGTGCCTAGCTATTGTCATGAGTGGGGCGGGAGGAGGGGGTGCCTAGCTATTGGCATGAGTGGGGCAGGAGGAGGGGGTGCCTAGCTATTGGCATGGTTTGAGGTGTCCAGCTATTGTTATGGGTGGGGGTGCCGAACTATTGTCTTGGGTGGGACTCACTGAATGACAAGCTAGTATTGTCATGGGAGAGTTGCTAAGCTATTGTCATGGGTGGGTGTGCTTGGCTATTGTCGTGGGGGGGGGACTAGCTATTGTCGTGGATGGGGTGCCTAGCTATTGTCATGAGTGGGGGTGCCTAGCTATTGTCATGGGTCGGGGTGCTTAGCTATTGTCATAAGTGGGGGTGCCTAGTTATTGTCATGGGTGGGGCTGGAGGAGGGGGTGCCTAGCTATTGTCATGAGTGGGGATGCCTAGCTATTGTCATGAGTGGGGATGCCTAGCTATTGTCATGAGTGGGGCGGGAGGAGGGGGTGCTTAGCTATTGTCATGAGTGGGGGTGCCTAGCTATTGTCATGAGTGGGGATGCCTAGCTATTGTCATGAGTGGGGCGGGAGGAGGGGGTGCTTAGCTATTGTCATGAGTGGGGCGGGAGGAGGGGGTGCTTAGCTATTGTCATGAGTGGGGGTGCCTAGCTATTGTCATGAGTGGGGATGCCTAGCTATTGTCATGAGTGGGGATGCCTAGCTATTGTCATGAGTGGGGATGCCTAGCTATTGTCATGAGTGGGGCGGGAGGAGGGGGTGCTTAGCTATTGTCATGAGTGGGGATGCCTAGCTGTTGTCATGAGTGGGGATGCCTAGCTATTATCATGAGTGGGGATGCCTAGCTATTGTCATGAGTGGGGCGGGAGGAGGGGGTGCTTAGCTCTTGTCATGAGTGGGGATGCCTAGCTGTTGTCATGAGTGGGGATGCCTAGCTATTGTCATGAGTGGGGATGCCTAGCTATTGTCATGAGTGGGGATGCCTAGCTATTGTCATGAGTGGGAGTACTATACCTAGCTGTTGTCATGAGTGGGGTTGCCTAGCTATTGTCATGGGTGTGAGTGCCTAGCTATTGTCATGGGTGGGGATGCCTAGTTATTGCTATGGGTAAGGGGGCTTAGCTATTGTCATGGGTCATGAGTTTTAATTAATTAATGATAAACATTAATTCATTACTTCAGCAAGAAATTTTCTGATCTAATTGCCTGTCTACAGTTTTCTGTAAAATTGTCCATTCATTAAATATTTCGCCTTTCCTAGAAATCTCACATTTTAGTAGAAAACCAAGCAGTCGGTGAAGGCATCAAAAAAAAAATTATTTTTGTTTTATGTAATTTTATTTATTTTTTGTCTTTTAAGGAAATTGTTTGTTGGTGGATTGAGTAGAGATTCTTCAACATGTGAGTAGCTATTTGAGTTTATCATCATTTTTTTTCTTCTCCGAGTGAAACATACATTTTTTTCAATATATGCCTTTACCATAAACATTTTTAACGGTTTTGAATAGTTTGGACCAATGCAACCAATCAGGATATTTAAGAGATTTAATGCATATACTTTTTATTATCTCAAAATTGTTCTGCTTCAATTAAGTTAGCACTTCAGATGATGATAATTGTGAAGGAATTTTGTGGCCCCAGGCTGGCTTGCCAAAATACACTACATGGAGGTGTTTTTTTATTATCTTTTATATTTCTGAACTTTTATGACAGGGAGATGGTAAATGTGTGATGGATTCAATTTTATTTTGCAATATGAATACATCGCAGTATTCAGTTTTCTGGACAGTAAAAAAAACTTGATTTAGGCGGTCGAATTTAGCTTTCATTCTTGATCATTTAGGTCCAAGGATGTTTTAATTGAGAAAATCATAGTATTTTAATTATCTTGGTCTATTTTATTTTTAAATTTGTTTCAGCTGATTTAAAAGAATATTTTTCAACATTTGGAGAAGTAACTAAATGTGAGTTGAAAAAGGACCAAGAAAGTGGACGCTCACGGGGATTTGGATTTGTTGTATTCCGGGAAGCAGCAAGTGTAGAAAAGGTATTCTATTCTAATAACTCGACATCTGTCATTTTGTGATGAAACGCGTCAACTTTCTGCCAAAAAGTACATGCAAAATAATATAGGGAATTTCCAGTTATTATTTTCTGTCTGGGAATCAAACGACCAAGAATGCACACAACAGGCAGCCACAAAGGCCAGTGCCGCCAAATAGCTCAACAAAGCAGACATCGGAATCCCCAAATAAAACTCCCTATCCAGCGAGCCGTGGGGGATAGGAAAGCTACCAATGGCTATCTGGAAACCTCATCTTTATGTAAACAACCGTCAAATAGAACATTTTAACGACCTGGCTGAAATGAATACTCGAGCGAATACTAAATTTGTAAAATTCAAGTTCTGATTTATACTACCGGTACTAGAATAGTTAATTCCAAATCTGGCACAGTTGAGATTAAAATCATTAGTATCTAATGAATGATGAAATTTGTGACACTGGTTCGACTAAACAAATATTGGGATATTATTCAAATGGCAGAACCAAATCTTTGAATACCAAAATCCACTATTCGTTTCAGCACTATTAATGACATAATGCAAAAAAGAATTATTATTAGAGGCATCTTGTTTTATTGATTGTTTGGTGTTTTACGCTGCGCTCAAGATTATTTCACTTATATGGCGGCGTTGCCAGTTTAATTGTGGGAGGAAACCGGGCTCTATGCCCAGAGAAAACTCACAACCTTTTGGTGGTAACTGGCAATCTTGTTTGAAGTAAAACGCTTCTAGTCACACGCAGGACTTCACTCCTGTATGCTTTTCTGTGCAGAACACTTTCCCTCCATATATCCTGATGGCGTCATTAAGTAATTTGTCTATGACTCAAATATATATGATTTTTTTAGCATTCAGAGAAAAGTTATGAGGATGTTGAGGGGCTAGAATTCTACTATTTTTTAACGGATTTATAGATCGTAGAATATCTTCTTTTTACCACCCAAGTATGAAATTACTTCCCTTGGATTAGCGGTAAGTGGGAAATTATCCAGGTAAAAATGCTAGATTATCCTCATTTTTTTTCCAGGTGCTAGAGCAAGCAGAGCATGTACTACAAGGCAAAAATATAGACCCCAAAAAAGCTAATCCGAAAAAGCGAGAACCCAACTTGAAGGTGTTTGTTGGTGGCCTGAGTGTTGATACACCAGAAATGGAAATTCGTAATCATTTTGAGGACTTCGGCACTGTGAGTAAACATTTTTTGAATTATTGAAGTAGTCTCCAATTAACCAAGGCCGTGGGTTTCCTCCGGGCATAGAGCCCGGTTTCCTCCCACAATAAAACTTGCAACGCCGCCATATAAGTGAAATAATCTTGAGCGCAGCGTAAAACACCAAACAGTCAATCCACTTAACCACTGAAAGTGTTGGTTTCTTCATTTAGGCCTCTGAAGGCTGTTTCTCAAAACAATACTGCGCTAAGTAACTTGTCACCTGGTCCAAATGTAATTTTGAAAGTGTTGCCCTGACTGTCCTTATAAATGAATTGCATCAGTTGTGAATGTTTCAAGAAACCGCCCCTGGATGTCTATTTTCACTTTATACTGGTTTTCTATTTTTGGGGTTTCAAGAGACAATTTCAAACACTAATCATCTTTGTTATCTTCTGCCTTTTATCTTCAAAATAAAATTTGGTAGGATGTTATTTATGTCAGTGCCAACTGTGCGATACTATCTGTCTTGATCATTTTTTAAAATTCAATTATTTGCTTTGTTTCAGATAGTGGATTTAGATTTACCAAAAGATATCAATGAAAAAAGACGACGATTTTGTTTTGTAACATTTGATTCTGAAGAAGTAGTTAAAAAAGTAGTAGAAAATCGTATGCAGACAATTGGTGGGAAAGAGGTAAGGAAGATTGAAAAAGGGCTAAATATAAACGTTTTTAGTTTATCCCCAAAATCAATTTTTTAAATTTTTTTGTTGTTGAGACTTCCCATTTTCAGTTTATCCTCAAAATCAAATTATCAAAATTTGTTGTTCAGACTTTCCAAGTAGGCCTACATGTTCTTATCAAACTATAGGCAAATTACAAAATATTGCTCATAAATTCTTTAAAGTGGCATAAGCTGGTAAAATTTGTCTTTTTTTCTCATAAATTCTGATTGTCATGACGTGAAGAGGCTTTGAAAGTCATCGAAAAGCTAACTTAAGGACTTTGGAATGAGGAAAATCCATATGGTCTGTGTGCTGTATGAAATAGTGTCAGAAATGTCAACTACATTTAAATAACCGGGACAAGCTTTCGTTCTCAACATTAGTGACACTAAAAAGACATATGTGGAAGAGTTGCCAGGTACTCACTGAAAGTCAAGGGTTTCCTCTGCGCAACAAGCCTGGTTTCTTTCCCTACTAAACCTGGCAACACCACCATATGAGAGACATAATCTTGAGAATGGCATAAAGCACCAATCAATCAATCAAGTTTGTCTTTTGAAATGTATGCTAGCATGCACATACAATAGATTGAATGATAACTTTGCCCTTTTCAATGTCTTGTTGATTTTCTAGGTTGAAGTTAAGAAATCTGTTCCTCGTCAAGATTTCCGCCGAGGTGGTTACAGATGGGGCTGGGGTTATCCTGGTAGAGGCAGGGGCCGAGGGCGAGGTATGCTTAAATGCCAGTATTAATGATAATTGAAACACACCAACATTACACATGCATTCATTTTTACAAATGGACAGTTTTCTTTGCATTTGGATGTCTGTACAAATGCCAAATGCTTCTCTCTATCAAAGTCGGAGCGATGTCACAGTGAAAAAGCTACACTAAAAACAAATTACATTGGGGAACAAAGAAAATGTGACATCAAATCACTTCCATTGAAATCTTATATGAACCATCAAGTCATGCAATATAAGATGTCAGCCAACCTCACACTGAATACTTCCTTTCAATTGGTTCAAACCTGTCACGTGTAGAGCCTGTATATTCCATATAATGTTGACATGTTGATTCAAACAGGGTGACTACCATATATGGCTCGGTATATCATGTCTAGACACTTGTCGCTGAATCCGAACAGCCTTCCACCAATGGGTCGTGGGTTCAAATCCCACTCAGTCCAAAAAAAAAATTCTGGCTGGGTTTTTACTTGAATGACCTATGTGGGATGGTTGCCAGTTACCACCGGAAGGTCGTGTGTTTCTTCCGTGCATATAGAGCCTGGTCTCCTCCCACAATAAAACTGGCAATGCCGCCATATAAGTGAAATATTCTTGAGCGCGTCGTAAAACACCAAACAATCAATCAATTGTCAGCCGTGTCTGCTTGGGCCATAAATATTAACAAAACACTTTCACTTTCTGCCTTTTAATACCGTATTTACAACTGATGATTGTTTGTGTTGTAGGATGGAATCAAGGTTATGGTAACTATGGATACGGAAACTATTCCCATGGATACGGCTATAATCAAGGTTATGGCAATTACAATCAAGGATATGGTTATGATAATTATTATGGTTACAATCCTGGCTACAACAACAACTGGTCTGGTGGGAACTATGACCAAGGATATGGGAATTATAGCAACTACAGTTAATGACATCAGACCTATAAGGGAACACTAAAAAGGCATTCTGTCATTCATTGAAACTGGTATCTGACAAATCATTTGTTTGTTTTTGATGTTTATCATTTCTCTGGTTTAGATCTGCTTTTTATAAGCTTGAATCATCGATCTGCCATCGTTTTTATTTTCTTGTTTTGTTTATGTTTTTGTTTTGTTTAACATTGCCATGTAAAACTTATGTTCAATATCTCAGAAATATTCAGCGTGTTAGAGCTGTAATTGACACAGATATAGACTGATTTCTTAATGACTTCACCGAAATATTAGGGAAAACATGGCGGACACAAACATTTCTGCACTGGTGTACAGTCAAGTATCTCACTTAAAGGGCTTGTAACAAAGCGGGTGGCTCAGTAGGTAGAGCGTTGGACGCTCAATCAAAACAGCCTTCCACCAATGGGTCGTGGATACAGTCCAAAAAAAAAAATTCTGTCTGGGTTTTCACTTGAACAACCTATGTGGGATGGTTGCCAGTTACCACTGAAAAGTCGTGGGTTTCCTCCCACAATAAAACTAGCAGCGTCGCCGTATAAGTGAAATAATCTTGAGCTGGTGGTGACACTTCAAAGCCAGCATCCCTCAAATATCCCATAATTTTTCGAGTGATGTCATTAAGATTGAGGTCTATTTACTTGGTTCCCACTTTTTGTTCATAGTCACAGGACAAAGGCAACATAGGATGACTTGTTAGGGTCTCAACATCACTTGTTTAGCATAATACTATTATGTTTTCTCTCCATGATAACTATTCAATTTGTTGTAGTAAATCCTGTTTGTTGTTTATATTTTTTGAAGTTTTCTGCATCTAATCATACTCTTGTATCTTATTTTTTGAGATTCCAACTTTTTACATCCTGTCTCATAACTGTGTTATGTAAGTTTAGTTTGCCCAATATCTATATCCCACCCATCATGGCTTGAAGCTTTGAAGAGACCAAAAATAATGATTTTTACGAATCTTGATTTCTGTAATTTAGGACAAAATTTGTATTTCTGATGTCAAATTCTTAAATAGTGCATATTCCTTTAATTCATAAAAAATAGATAGAAAAAGTTTAGAGGAAAAAAAAAGAATTTTTAAAGCCTGGCAGGTTATATTGACCATAGAAGAAATTAAAGACAAATAATATGCCCACTTAAAACTTACTGTAAATTGACTATGAAAGTCATTAAAAGAGGAAGAGGGTGCTGTGTAGAAATTTATAATAATTAGTTTGGAAAGGTTACATATATTACCCAAGATCAGAAAATATGTTATTATTCTATTAATTAAGGATCTAAGACTAAACAATCGGTCTGTTAGTCATGCAGTGTAAGTTTGGATTAAGTCGGTTATGTTGGTAATCTATGGGTTTCTGGTGCTGTTAGTCGCCCAGTGTAAGTTTGGATTAAGTCTGTTATGTTGGTAATCTATGGGTTTCTGACGTGCAAGTTCCTCATCCTGTCTGCAGCTGTGTATAAATCCAGGATTCTCAATGTAAATAATTGAATCATAATAATCCTGTTGCTGCCATTATTTGTTATGTGTGTAACTTCCCTCGATCTCAGGCATGTTAAACACAACTACACTTATCATTGGTCATCCTCTTTGATGTTCACTCCATTATTGCACTGTAGAGGGGTGTAAACTAACAGTCAGTCAACCATTATTGCGCTGTAGGGGGGGGGGGGGGGGGGGTCGGGTGTAAAATAACAATCAGTCAACCATTATTGCGCTGTAGGGGGTTTAAAATAACAATGTCAGTCAGCCATCGAAGTGATCCTAGACGTACATAATTGCAGCGCCGGTGACAGGAAAATTGTGGAATTCTCACGATACTCCCACTCCCTTTTCTACTCATGCTTTCAGCAAATTCCCCCAACCCCACCCCAATCCTAACTCTCCCCACCCCATTCCTAACTCTCCCCACCACCTCATTTGAATAAACCCAAAACCGCCACATCATCAATTTGTACAGCTATAAGTTCTACTCCATCAATACATTGACTTTGTGTAGGCCATTCATTATAAAATCCATGATGTTAGCTTGAGTGAAACAGTTAATGAATCAATACATAACTGTCAAAGAAGTTGGCTGGTAAGCAATGGCCATGACCTCTTGATTATCCTTCTTTCTATTGATTTAATCTAATTACTTTTACTATAGGATAAGACTTTTGAAGCCGACAGGCATAATACAACCTTTTGTAGCCGGCAGTGTTAAACTGGCATTGGAAATATTTTCTGACTTAATTGACAATTATAAGGCTTGAAAAAAGATTTTCATATCCTGATAATCTTGAGTGCGGCACTCTTGAGATAATCTTGAGTGAATGTTATGAAACATCAATCATGTCATGATTGAAGGATCTGCTATAAGAGTGAAAACATGATATTTAAGTAACTGTGGTTTCAGGGTTTCTCGGAAGTCAGGTTTTGAGGTCAAATATCTGCCTAAACTCCAATCCCTCCATAAAAAACTGAATTGCAGTTAATTTTGAATGCAAATATACAGTTTCTGGAAGCTAAAGTGCTCAATTGGACTTGAAATTAACTCAAAGCTTAGGTCTATGGCCTTAAACATTTCAACTTCCATGAAACCCTGGGTTTATTCTTAAGTTGAATTCCTCATCAAAGCGATAGGTTCAAGGGGGTAGGGAATCAGCATTTGGAGAGCATTGTCATTCGTCCTTACTATCTTTAATATAGAAATGTCTTCATAAATTTAGATAATTTATGGAAACCTCGTTTTGACATCCTGTTCATTAGCTTCATGTCATTCATTGATGACCATCAACATGTTAATGATCTAGCATGGATTTATTTATCTATTATGCAACATTGTTTCATGTTTTTCCATGTTATTCTATATTCAACATATACATATATTATTACAAATATGACTATTATATATATATATATATATATACACACAACACATACTTATATATTTATATGGCATTTTGTATATAAAGCTTTTACGTCTGTTATGTTGTGAAAAACAGAACTCTGATGATGACATCACTACTCACATGAGAGGGGGTATGTTTTCATTGAGCTTCTTTTTGTTGCTTTTTTTCTGTAAGGTGACATGAGCTGCCAAAATGAGGAGGTTTACTGATGGTGTAAAAGGTGACACATGTGAAGTCAAATTTTGTCTAAATAATAATTGTCTGCTACAAACCTGTATCTGCATTGAGGATGATAGTCAATTATCGTGTTGGTTCTATGTTTTAGAATCCATTTGTACCACTGATAAGTTTAACATAGTACACAAGTAGCGTAACTCCGAAAAACTTAAGACCCATATTTGACTCAATATTTCCCCATCATCATCACTTGATGATGGCGAAATAAAGTGTCGAAATAATGAGTCAAATATAGCTCTTACGTTTTTTGGAGTTCGGCTACTTGTGTTCTATGTTTTAAATCCTCCATTGTTGTACTCTTCTGAGCCTGGAATGGTGGAAATCTTCCAGATTGAATTTGTTTTAGAAAGTTAACACTCCTTTTCAAGGCTTTCTACTGAAAAAAAAATCTACTTTTGGCAGCTCATGTGACTTTGAAATATACATTTTTCTTAGTCTGTTATATGTTTGTGTAGTACATCTATATAGTGCTTATATTCTTAATCTTAGTATTTCTAGTTTTGTTCCAATCTATGAGTTGAATATACCTACCATTACTTCCTGCATTCACAAGTAACCTTTGCATATCTTCAAATTAATTTTTGTTTACTGTGCACATGTGGCTTTCGGAATCCCCCTTGACAGAAATAACTTTCTGGGGATACCTATGCAGACTTGCAATTCTGAAGGCACGATTGTATGCAGACGAGTCGTTCAGAAGGCACCTTTTTAGGCCTGTCTTTCTGAAGGCACCTTTTTAGGCCTGTCTTTCTGAAGGCACCTTTTTAGGCTTGTCTTTCTGAATGCACCTTTTTAGGCCTGTCTTTCTGAATGCACCTTTTTAGGCCTGTCTTTTTTAAGGCACCTTTTTAGGCCTGTCTTTTTGAAGGCACCTTTTTAGGCCTGTCTTTCAGCAGACAGAAGGCTTATTCAACAATAAGAAATGAATACTTGTAGCCAATTGTTTATTTTCGGATACATGTATTTATCGGTGGGTATACCTGGTCGACTCCCCAAAAAAGTCAGAAATTATATTTATAACGGAGTAAGACCTTTCCTTTAGTAAAGTACTTTATGGGCCTAAATCCATCCTTTGTCCACCTGGCATTCTGAAGGTAGGCCTATACCTGTACAAACCTTTGTTCCTGAAGGTAGCCTACTTTTATAGGCATGTCTTTCGCCTTTGTCCACCTAGGGTCTCCTGAATGCACCTTATGTGTGTTGAAAGTATTATACCTGCTGGATATTCATTAACTTCAATGACTGGCACTTTCATTAATAGCAGGGGGGCTTCTGACGAATTTCTTAAATCAGGAAGTTGAATAAGAATTACTTAGAAATGGTTGAACCGGCTCTATGTGCAACTGCCCTGTTCCTTTGTGCAAAGCAATGTTGATTGTTAAAGAAACTTGTTGGTTTACTATCTACCTATTATATAGTTGGGTATGCAAGTCTTATTTTAGAGCATCAGAATGGCGACTTGTTCAGACTGATACCAACAAAACCTGTTCAACAATAAAGTGTTCGGATTAAAATGATAGACTGTTTATATAATTAGTCCTACTCATCAAGAATACAGCATGTATTTTTATTTACTTCTGCCTTGGTAGCTAATAATCAGTTCAGCTTTTGTGTTTAAAAATCATGTACTTTACGTGCAGCCAAATAAAGTTTTAAACCAATTATTCGCCTTTTTTATTCTTCTAATGTTCCTTGTCATTCTAAAACAAACAAAATCATTCTTTGTTGTTTACTTAAAGGCAGGCTTTCTTGGCTATTTGGGGGCTCAGTAGGTAGAGCGTTGGACGCTCAATCCGAACAGCCTTCCACCAATGGGTCGCGGGTTCGATTCCCACTCAGTCCAAAAAGTTGGAAAAAATTTCTGACTGGTTTTTCACTCGAACGACCTATGTGGGATGGTTGCCAGTTACCAACGGAAGGTCGTGGGTTTCCTCCGGGCATAGAGCCCGGTTTCCTCCCACAATAAAACTGGCAACGCCGCCATATAAGTGAAATAATCTTGAGCGCGGCGCGGCAACCAAACAATCAGTCAATCTTGGCTATTTCATCAAGAGGCCAACCATGAAAAATCTAAGCATTTTGATAAAAATATCAACACCCGTAAAATGCTATGCATGACTGTTTATTATCTCTTTCCTTGAGTGTGGCGAAAAACTCGTCAAAAAAGTCAATTTAATACTGCTTTGTGAGTGGGAATCACTTTGAAAGTTCTGGGTTACCTGTACGTGTCAAAACTGAACGTTAGTGAGCGAAGACAACGGAAGTTTGTTCCGACTG
This sequence comes from Lepidochitona cinerea, assembly GCA_963971465.1. Taxonomy (NCBI): domain Eukaryota; kingdom Metazoa; phylum Mollusca; class Polyplacophora; order Chitonida; family Tonicellidae; genus Lepidochitona; species Lepidochitona cinerea. The sequence continues at coordinate 47,335,315 of OZ020551.1, read as the reverse complement.
ATCGGGGATTTCACTCTATCACAGTATACGGTCTATGTGGAAGAGTTGTCAGGTATATTCTCCCAAGTTTCCTTCGGGCAAGACCCCGGTCTCCTCATATAAGTGAAATAATCTCGAGTATGGCGTAAAACATCAATAAATCACTTCAATATCTCTTGACAGGTTCAGCTATATTCATAAACTTTATTTTATATAGTTCTATTACCGAGGTAGCAAGAATATCGTTGTTCGAATTTCTTGAGCTTGGGTCCCACTGAGACTATAGCCGCACACATGTGTCTCATCCTGTTTTACTTACTCAGGCCAATAATAAAAAAAAGATTACTCGCCGAAGGTAGGGTTTTTTTTCGGGGCAGTGCGCCTACGATCGTAGATATAGGGTTTGGTAAGTTTCAGGTAGGCCTATACTTTTCTTTATATTCGGTTGATAGATTGCAACTTCTTGATTAATTAGTAGTCCGGGTTTCTGACTCCAAAATGACTTTTTTTTACTGACGGTCGAATTTTGGAATCCAGCAGTCAGTATACAAAAAAATAGTAATTTTGGAGTCCGAAACCCGGACTAGATTTAGGCCTACCCGGACATTGAAAGATTGGATCATTATACATGATCAAGATAACTAGCCTATATATGTATTTGCTAGATCGCAAGGTTTGACACAAATGCTTCAAGTAGAACACTTAAAATATAAATTTTAATACACTGAATCCCACTGGCAATATAATGCCCCCGACCAAAAAGAAAATGAGACTTCTAGCGGTTCAAGGTTATTTAGCTGTCTGTTTCCATATAATTAGCCTATATGTATATGTTGGATTTTTTTGGGGGTGAAAATGAGGACAGTCACCAAGCATTGTAATTTTATATAATAAAAAAAAAGTTTCATGCGTCTAGTTAGGCCTAGTACAACGAGTCGACCTGAAAGCGTTATCTGGGCCATGCAGTTGTTCAAAAGAAAATTTGCAGGTATACGGTTGACACGTCACAAAGGAATTTCTTCGTTACGTCACGACATTTAACCTGCCTATAGGCTAGATTTCTTTTGATCAACCGGCCCTGGAAGGATAACGAGGCGGACCTCATTTCTCGCCGAATTCTCCCACTCCCAGCATAGTTAGGGCCTCCTCGAACTAAAACATATGGGAATTGGTGACATTTGAAATTCTCCTATGTAACTTTGTTTCAAATGACTGTGTAGCCGATAAATCGAGTTTGTTAAAGTGTTGCGCCTATATAGGCCTATATATATGCTGTGCCAATCGATCGTAAAGAATATGATCGACGATTGTCGTAGCCTACCTTCGGCTACAGGATCGGGATTTGCCGAGGTACGAGTATAAATTATTCAATCATATTCTCGCGAGAGCTCCTTTAAACAAAGCTCAGGAATTATCACATGAGAGCTTGGGTAAAATGAAGTGATTCGCCGTAACAATTTTTAAAGCTGTAACAAAGAAAGATGTAACAAGCTTGGTTTTCAAATAAACTTTAAACAAGTAACGAAAATGTAGTCAATTTCAGTCCCATTTTGACAATATCAGGCATGATTCACCTTTTCACTGACCATTGTTGTAATCTCCATGAGGCGTCTTCAATATGCCGCACTTTCCGCCGTAGCCTGTTGAACATCATCCTCGGATACCCAGGGTTAAATTCTCAAGTGAGCGTGAGCGTAAGTTTTAATCGTGGGTTCCGACGATGGTTGAACATTTACAAAGCCTAGCGCACACGAGAGGCGCCGGCTGAGCTATAACTATAAGGCACGCGTGGCCCAGGGAGCAGCTACAGATTCCAGCTCTCGGCTGAGGCAAGTTCCTGGTCACCCAAGTTCACTAAGCTACATAAATATCATTATCTGTGTTACGTAATATTCTAAGTGGTCACATGAATTAACAGGCCCACGCGATTGGACTATCCCTCCTCTCAGCTGAGCTGGCAGCTCACGTTGCGCGCACACGGTGAGATTCTTGCCACGAGAGGCAGAAAATATCAAACATGCTGGATACTTTCCTCACCGCCTCGAGAGGCAAAAATCTCACCAAAAGTTACGCGCACACGGGGGAAACAGCTTAGCTACCAGCCATGCGTGGCCGGCAGTTCAGCCGGCCCCTCGCGTGTGCGCTAGGCTTAAAGAAAACCAATTTACATGAGCTTACTACAACTAAAACCACTAAAATTAAACTAAGGACACATAAAACATGTCCAGTTAGATTTAGAATATAGAAATGGGGGTGAAAAATAAACGAAGAATCGAAGCCTGATAACAACAACAGCAATCAGTGTCGGTTAACTTAAGTGTTGGATTACGTGAATTTTGACCGTTCATTCCTGATGTCATAAATTTGTAGAAATTTTTTTTATTGACGTTACGATAGACAACATCCCATAGTTATGACGGCGATTTTATCTCGACAGATCCAATCTAACCAACGTGACGTGACCATTCCACGCATACAGTTCATTGCGTTAGATCACTCATACGACTCAAAACATAAGGGCGCTTGTGCGCATGTTCAGGTTCGGGGTTTGTTTACATTGCGGGTACTTGATAAATCCTGGGATGAATATGATCCCAGATAAATCTAATTTTCAATTTTAAATAAAAATACTAAATGATGTCAAAACTTTCAATTTTTGGTAAAAATAGAAAGTTCCTAACTTCTTCTATCTGGGAAAAATACAGAAAACCGCCAACTGTTTTCCATGTAAACAGTATTCTGGATTTTCGCGGTAAGTGTTCCTTTAATACTAGTGTTTGGACTGTAGCTTACATCGGGTCTAACTATAACATCATCCCTATAAATAGCGAGAAGAATAAAACGGCTGGTAGGCCTACATGCGAGCAATTAAACTGAAAAAGCCAAGCGGAAAAATCACATTATCAGTTCATCCCCAGAGTAAACTCTCCAACCCAAGTCCAATGGATTAAAATGGCCGGTTTCGGCGTTAGAGGTCAACTCTCGACTCGGTGACTATCGAGATGGTTATTTTTAGATCGCGATGACGGTGCATGCCCAATCTCATTCTCGCGAGATCCCCTGCTACTACGTGAACGCGACGGACCGTTCACGTAGTAGCAGGGGATCTCGCGAGAATGAGATTGGGTGCATGCCCAACGGAAACGAGCGAAGACAACCGAGGTTTACTCCGAATGTTGAGGCTTAGCATTGGCTTTGTTTCGAATGAAGTAGATTTCCGAATGGGGCGTTCCAAAACAGTACAAAAGTACAAAACTACATACCGGTACATCAATCTTTGTTGAGAGTTTGATTCTAAAAGAATATACCCCTTTTTCAAAAAATCAACATTCCGAAGATGCGAGAATCTCGCATGGACCGAGAGGCTCTTCGTTTTCTCCGGAAATTAATTATTCGTCTGTTTAGAGCGACACCTGTCGGGCCAACTTAACATTCACGTGCGGACTTTGGAAGAGGCTGTTGTTGATAGCGACTGAGAAAGGAAACCATTTAAACATATTTATTTTCTACAAACTCTCATCTACATTATGGCTGAAGAACAGCAAGACTATTATTCCGACAATCAAGGAGAGAATGGACAGAATTTCGGACAAGTAAGCTATGGTGGAGACCAAAGTGGTGGGTACGCCGGCGCGGGAGACCAAGATTCGTCCAACACTGGAAGGGGATTCGTTGATGACGACGATGAAAGGTATAATGCTAAACTATAACACTTATTTACATATATATTTTGCATTTGGGCTGGCTTAATTCCATATTTATCACAATCACAATGATATTGCGACAACCACCGTGGTGTTAAGTTGATTTTTTGTTTTAGGTAAATTCGATTCAAAATGGAGTCCCAAAATCAGAATGTTATAGCACAGAGTGCTCTCCCCTTATCTCTCTATCTAATACTTGTTATACAGGTTGGGGAAAGTCTTCAGTCGGCGGGGTGAATACCGATCGGTGGATAAACAGCTGCTACACCGTCGAACGACGTAGAATAGACCCCTCCGATCCTAGCCCCAGGTGACTATCCTGCCATTCTGTTGTATAGTCACAGATCGGTACCATTTGGCTCTGTAGGATGGTTCTAACTTTTGGCCTTGAGGCCTTTATCATGCTTTTCCATGATTAAATAACATACTTTATTGAAAGTTTGGGTGTCCCGCTTGCATTTCCGATGGTAAAATTCCAAATAAAAGTGTAAAGACTAATTCTACGGTCCATTTTGACCTACGATACCGGCCTTATAGACATCAGAGGAAAACAAAATGGCGACCGCTCCCTCTGTATAACGTACTGTTGTTTCGTATAAAATTTGGCGCAATACACATGCACACGCATGCGCTCCACTGTAAAATTTCAGTCTGATATACGAAACGGTGACATTATCCACAAATTAACTGTCGCCATATTTGTTCGACAAAACTGTTTTAACCGTTATCGTGGGTCAAAATGGACCATAGAAAGAGTTTTTAAACTTTTATTTGGATTTTTACCATTGGAAATACAAGCGGGACACCCACACTTTCAATAAAGTATGTTATTTAATCATGGAAAGGCCCGATAAAGGCTACAAGGCCAAAAGTTAAAACCGTCCAACAGAGCCAAATGGTACCGATCTGTGACTATACAACAGAATGGCAGGATAGTCACCTGGGGCTACTCCGATCCTTGGGAACGGTTGGGCAAAAATAACAATTTCCTCTATCTGCTCTCTAGCGTTTTAGACGAACTATCTACTTCTACGACAACAATGCATGTTCCCAGCTTCTTGCGATTGGCTAGTTCTACCTTCAAATTCAACTCTCCGCATGCGCTGAAGCTGTTAAATTTGTTCAACCGGTTGGGGAAATATGCTGATCGACGGGTTTCTATCGATCAGGGGGTAAACCTCCGAACGACGGAGAAGAGCCCCGTCAATAGGTGATTTGCCAGTTACTTTCAAATGACGTAATTTAGCGACGTCACAATTACTGCCCGAAGTTGGAGACCGAACAAAGGATCCGTCTGTTTTTAACTTAACATTTTCTGTGTTTTTCAACAAATATAAGAAATGACAACCTATATTTGGACAGTTTATATCCGAATGAATCTGGTAATGTGAACCAATCGCAGATGAAATGGGATTTTGACCAAATATGGCAAACATCAAGACTACTGTGCTTGTCCGGTGTAAGATTGATGCCACCACATCATTTCATTGTTACGCGCCAAACTGGCAAATGGTCGGGTGGGTCAGGTTTGGCCAAAAATCACAATTTTCACTCTGCCCAGTCTTGCGTTTTCTTCGAACTATCAACTTCTACAACAACAGTGCATGTTCCCAGCTTGTTGCGAATGGCTAGTTCTACCCTCAAAGTCAACTCGCCAATAATTTGTTTTTGTTAAAACTTTTAAAGTGTCAAATAAATTGCGCCATTTTAAGTATTTGTTTTAAAATAAACCAGATCTACTGACATATTTCACCTATCTGTGAGGAACGCTCGCGCTGCAGTTTTTAAAAATGACCATGAGGCGTAAATCCATGTCCAAATGAAACTGAAATAGTTTATGAACTTGAAGCGATCCACTCTTACATTGATCGGCTTCAGTTGACCTTTCCTTTTCTATGTTTGGTTGAGGTCGTTTCCAGTTTTTCCAACAATTTCAGCCTCGTGTGAACATGGGTTACGCCTCAAGGTTTATCAAGCGAAACAAATGTCAAATGAACTATTTAGTTATGCTATTTGTTTTCCTTTTTTTCAGAAAAATATTTGTTGGAGGATTGAGTTGGGAGACAACTGAACGTAAGTTAAGTTTCTTTTCAAGCCAAAACTAAAGCTTGTATCTATTGCAGGGGTTTGAAAGCCAGAGGAAATTTGAGCAGTGTAAATGTAAGAAAAAAAGAATTTAGGCCACCTAGCCATTGACCTGCTATTCTTGGTTTCAGCGTGACCTCACGATCGAGACAAAGCTCCTAATTTGCATTTAGGTGAAAACAAGTCCATGACAACGCCATTTTGACGTACTATTCAGAGAGAGACAACCTCAAAATCACTTCTCAAAATGGCGTCCAGAGTCTTCATTTGGTTTCCAGACCATATGATTATAAGTACCGAGATGTCCGAAACCGAGAATTGTTTATTTTATTTTGAACGTGGCTACCTATATTGGTGAATTGCTACATGCTTAAAGTGGCATGAGCTGCCAAAATGTTGATATTTTGACGTTAAAACAGAATGGCTATTTTTCTCAAGACGTTTAATTCAGAAGCTTTTTAGTGCTTCTACTCCCAAAAATGTACGATAAATTGTTTTGAATTAACTTTGGCTTAGAATGAATGAATGGTTGACTCGGTTATTTAAATTTTGTTTACTTTTCGAACTTGTTTCCGATGTTTAGTTTTTCGATGGCCTTGACTACTGTCGTTACAATCAGAAATTTTGTGAATTCAGGATAGATCCTTGAAAGTTTACTTTGATCTGCTAAGAAAAGCTCCAGTAATCAACAAGTAATCACATTTCACTCAATCATTTTACAGGATTGAATTAACTAGTGGAAGTTTTTTTCGTTTCTGGGAACATACAACCAACCCATGGTTATTTTAGACTTTCCCTGTGTCTGTGTTCATAGATATATATCTACATTAAGGCATTCAAAGTAATTATATAAGGGAGCTTTCTTGCATTTTTCTAATGAAGACCATGCCATGCTTTAAATTTATTAGCAGATTTCAATTGTTTATTTATTTCAGAGGAATTAAAAACTTACTTCTCAAACTATGGAGAGATCACAAATTGTACATTAAAGACAGAACCAAATACTGGAAAGTCAAGGGGCTTTGGATTTGTTGTCTTTGCAGAGACATCTGCTGTTGATAAGGTAAACAATTATTTCACTTTGATTTTAAAGAAAACCCAAATTGCCTTCATGACTGATATATCCAGCTGGTGGAGAAAAAGGATTAACTATCTCCCTAATTGCAATCTATTCCACAGGTACTGGAAATCGGAACACACAAATTACATGGACGCAATATAGACCCAAAGAAAGCAAACCCAAAAAGGAGAGAACCTAACTTAAAGGTGTTCGTTGGTGGATTAAGTACTGACACTTTAGAGCCTGAAATCAGAGAACACTTTGAAAAATTTGGCGCAGTAAGATTTGTTTTTTATTTTACTTTTGTTGGTGTTTATTAAATCCGTCAATTTAAACTGAAGTACAGTAATTGAATAAAATTGTGGATTCTAAGTACTCAATCTCTTTTTATCCAAAAATGTTTAAATCAAATGTCTTATCTTTCGGTTATTTCTGTTATGTAGTTGGTGTATAGGGCAGTTCAATATCACCAGAATTTGACAAATATCAGACCAGCAGTGCTATGCTGTCATTGTGTTTATGTTTTTTGTTTGAATATTACTTTGTGACATTAAAGAATACATAGCGTCAAATAGAATGTCAACGAACAGGTTCTTTGTACATATAGCTTCAACTTTCAGTTCCATTTGAACATTTTCTAAAAAGTAAGTTTTATTTAATTTTCAAACCTCTAAACTAAAATGATGTCTTAATTGATTCTTCAATGTCCACTGAGTGTAATAACTGGTGCAGACTTGTTTTAGTTTAACATTGGCCTAGTCTGTTAAGAGTGATAGTCTCTCAGTCGGACATCGGTGTCATGCTTGATCGAATCTGACTCGAACCTAAATAAAAATCAGAAGAAAAAAAATCACAGAAGGTTGGGATTCTCCCTGATAAAGAGACTGGTTTCCTCCCCCCGTTTAAACTTGGAAAGGCTGCCATATTAGTGAAATCTTGAGTGCGGCATAAAACCTTGATCAATCCAACCAACAATTCAAATAACTCATTGATATTGTTTTGCTTCCATTTCTTAATTCTGTATTCAACTGTTTTCAGATAGCTGAAATTGATTTACCAGTTGACCCAGAGAAGAAAAGGCGTGGTTTTTGTTTCATTAAATTTGAGAGCGAAGACGTAGTCAGAAAGGTTGTAGAAAATAGAATGCAGTTAATTGGCGGGAAAGAGGTATGTTGAATAAAACATAAATTTTGTTTTTGCAGTATGAACATTTTTTAACTCCTTTGTATTTTGTAGAAAATAAGCAAATTATGTCAACCGCATCAAATGCAGAGTTCTGTCCTTGATTAAATACACATCTTTAGGAGTATACATCCAAATGTCAATCATTGTTGAGCTAGAAGTGAAACTCCAGTGCAAGTTAATCTACATTTATCATTTAGTGCTGCTAAGATTTGTTTGAATTTTCACTGCTTTAATAACTGATTAAGGTTTATTAACATTCTTCAATCTTGGAAAATAAATCCTTAACTCTTGTCTCTTTAGATAACATTGAACTGTTAATATCCATTGAGGTAATAATGAACCTGCATTTGATCTTGTTTCAGTGTATAACTCCCTTGTGATTACACTATTTGTCAAGCATGTTTTCTTGCCCAATCATACCAAACTCTTGTTCCACTTCAGTCGGGGCTGTTTGTTGAGTGGATGACAAGGGAGCGACAAAAATGCTGAGGTCAAATGAGGTACCCGCATGTGATCTTGAAAATAGACGAATGTAAACAAGGCTCCATGGTTTTCACTCCCTTTTAATTGATTCTTGTTAAATGTTAAAGATTAAATGTATTTCTTTGTTTCCAGTTAAGTGTAAAAATGATTGTCTGGTAATTGTGGTAAGATAATATTCTATTTAACAGGTACAGACAATTGTTCATTTCCCTCTGATGTCAATGTGGTGTTTACAGATAAAATCCTTTCCCTGACAACAAAGCCTGATAAGCAGTACCGCCAACTTCAATAAAACGTCTTTAGTTTAACCTTTTCAGGTTTGGGAATATCTTCCTTTTAAGCTACTTGTGAAATTCACCACTACCGTTCTATTGTAGGTTGAAGTGAAAAAGTCAGTGCCAAAACACCGAGAAAACCAAGCTGGAGGTTGGGGCTCATTTGGAGGTCGTGGCGGAGGAAGGGGAGGTCGAGGTAATATAATCTTACATTACCTGGGAAAAAAACTCCATGCAAATAAAGCTTAGTGAACTCTTCAGCTAAAGCATTTTTAACTTCGTTTTATAAACAATATTTCCCTGTTTACAAAACCGGTTTTGGATAATATATTTTGTGTTAATGATCCTCGATAACCTGAAGGATAGGGATTAGATAATTTACTGCTAAATGTCAAGATTTCTGTTTTTTTGTCAATTTAGCTGCGCTCAAAAGTAAATTTCATTAAAGGCTAAACCTTTTAGTTTCCAGAAAAAAATTCATATTTAAAACAAAAAAACTTTGTTATTCAGCACAAAACACATTTGTTCTCATACCTGAGCGTGTTTACAGCAACTCAGCTTAAATCTTCTCAATCTTCTACCTGACTGCATTTAAAATTGCCCTAAAATTTTTCAGGTGGTTATGGAGGAGGTGGCTGGAACCAAGGAGGTTACAATCAAGGCGGATATGGAGGCTATGGCAACTACAACCAAGGCTATGGCAACTATAATCAGGGCTATGGCAACTATAATCAGGGCGGCTATGGCAACTATGGTGGCTATGATTATAACCAGGGTTATGGAAATGGTGGTTGGGGAAGTGGATATGACCAGGGATATGGAGGTGAGGGCCGTTTTCCATGAAAACTAGTTGTATTATTCATCTTATAGTGCCTACTGTCTTCTCACCCTTTTCTGGCCTTAAAATAATTAAATTAAATAAAGGAAGGCGTTCTAAAGGTGATCAGTGTGATTGGACAGAAGTAAAGGTCACAATAGCACTTCATCTAAAAATGTTTGTATAGATATGACCCATGACTTGAGGATTAATCATTCACTGTTGTGGAATGATGGATACCCAATAAAATGCCTCAATCTTCTGAAGGATATATGATGGTTGCCAGTTACCACCGGAAGCCGTGGGTTTCCTCCAGGCATAGAGCCCGGTTTCCTCCCACAACAAGACTGGCAATCCCGCCATATAAGAGAAATAATCTTGAGCGTGACGTAAAACACCTATCAATCAATCAATCTGTAGGATATATCTTTAAAAGGAAACAAATTGCATTGTGCAGAATGGATTGTAGCGGACTTGCTTATGTTAAGCAATGGGAACAATTAGGTGGATTGGGTTGATAGTTGACCATTGATATGTACATTATCCTTGTTGTGAGGTCATACATGACACACCGATTAAGCGCACCTTTGCGATTGGTTGAAATGATGACGAAATTATTTAAAATTAGAGTATGTCAAAAACTAAGATATTTCCAATATCGCTTTTTTGTTGACGCCCTAAGACCCTATAGGAAGCTCGTTTATGTATTTCAATTCAGAGTTACAAATCACTGTTAGGAATCATGAAAAAACGGGCATTTATGCTTTCGCCAAATGTTTGGATTTTTTGCCTACCAATTGTAAAAATGATATGTAAAGGGAAATAATTAATTTTTTTTGTACAATGTGCTATTTTAGGTTATGATTACAGTGGCTGGGGAGGATACGGACAGGACCAATGTAAGTAGTCTTTTAAAGAATATTATTAGTTTTTCTGTTGTGATGTTGCAAAGCTATAACGATCTTAAAGACCAGTAAAGCGTTCTATGCTCATGAAATCTGACGACCTGATTGGATTTCGTCTTGACTTCAGAATTGTGACGCACTAAGGCCTTCACTCTGGTAATAACAGCTTGTGGCACCCTAAATCTGTTGTGATACAGAATCTAACATATACACCGAAAGCACTCAGTTACCGACGTGCATCCTAGTCCATGAAATGCCTAGAAATTTCTCTGGCTGCTTATAATACTAAAGATTGAGCATAAACCCTTGAAGTCTAGTGTGAAATGGTTTAACTCTTAACACATGCTGTTGGTAAACATTCTTTTTTTTTCTCCAATAATTTTTCTGAACTGAACAGAACTAACATTAAATAACTGACAGAAGGCCTAATCTATTTGAAAACAACATTTACATTGTCTATTATTTTTTGCTTTTCAGCTCAATCCGCAGGTTATGGGAAAACACAAAAACGTGGTGGGGCACATGGGTATCAACCATATTAGATTAAGGTAATGAGGTCATTAAGAGATTCCATATGGATTAAATGTTTCCTTAAAAATTTGAGCTGAAGCATTTATGTATTTGATACGCTTCCCCAAGATGTGCGTATCTTCTAATCCCTAAGATTTAACCATTAGCAAGTTCAGTGATATAACATTTCCCCTCTCAGAAGTGAATTTTTCTGTAAAAATCTGTCATAATTCTGAGGTCAAAATCACCATATTTTGGCAGTATTCATTCACATTTTCTGACATTTGCAAAGAAAGCCAAACAAGTTGATGGGACACGCAGTGGTACAATGGTTTTCAATTTAATTCTGTTTCATATATGTATAATGTAACTAGTACTAACTACCTGTTATTTTTTCTTCCAGATTTTGTTGCCATTCCTGCTGGAGTTGACGAGTTCTTGGAATAATCAGTGCTGGCAGTTCATTTTCATCCACCTCTCTGTTTTTATCATGTACATGTCGTTGTGGTCAAGATCGTCAGCTTTTAAGTTTTTACAAGCAAATATAGTTTTTCTTGTAAAACACATCTGAAATAAAGATCCTTTTATTCAAATAATATAAGTTGTCTTGCTGGTAGTGTTTACCGCTCAGGTAATTTTGTCCAAAGGGTATTGTCGTTGCCTCCATATCCGTCTGTCTGTCTGTCCAGTGAACCTTTAAACACATTAGCCCAAGGTTTTTCACTGATTTAGAAACCAGTTCAATCTGGCAAGCACAGAAAGCCTATTGAAAAGTGGCATTATCAAATTATTTTTTTTACTTAAGATTGTTTAACATCAGCCAAAAAAGTCCCGGTAAACAAATTATCTGAAAAACTCACAGCTTTGAAACTTCAGTTGTTCAATGTGTCCAGCAAAGGAAGCCTATGATATCTGGAAAAGTTTTCCCCTTATGCCCCCTTGCATTACAACTGCTGTAAAAAGCTTTTTTTTTTCGGTTCAGCTTTTACATATGTAGAGGCGTTTATTAGATAATTATCACGGTTTTACAGCATGTGCGGCGGCCGCAAATGTACTTGCCCACGTGACCCGGGTGTACACAGCTATTTTGTGACAAGGACATTTGTTGCATTGGAACAATGTTAACATGAATTGATTGTTTACAAAGGATCTTCTGGAAAAAAGTTTTAAAGAACATATTTTGAGAATAACACAATCTCCCTACCTCTCCTCCCCCCATCCCCTTATGGCCCTACATATACTTGATCCGCGTTACGTGACTTTAAAGTTTGACCAAAATACAAACACACAAAAAAAACCAGATGTACACGCAAGGAAACAAGATGAAAGTTTTAAATTGTTAGTTTTAACGACTGTTTTCGTGCTTTTTTAAGAGACCCACAACATTTGCTGAAAATATAGGGAGTTCATGCCAACACACTTTGATCTCACTGAAATTACATCTTGTAGGTATAATCTAAAATTTATGAAGTAACGAGGTGAGCCAGAAATATGAAAACTGTATAGAAAATATTTGGCGTACAATAGACGGATTAATCAGATTATATTCATTTCCATTGGAGTAGCCATAAATAAGCTGATCAACCGACAATGACACATCTTTTTCAAGAACGTCTGCTAACCAGCTCACAAATAATGTCCAAAATTTTGCCTTTGACATACACCATATTAAATTGTGTTCTAAGAGTCCAAACAATTGCATTTCGTGCAATTCGCAGAGGATTTCATTTTTAGCTTCCGCAGAAAAATATTGCTTGGATAAATGTTGTGCAGAATTTTGAACTGTAAAACGCGGACTGCTGCTATCTGGGCTCTGATGTTTTTTTAGGAGTTATGCCCCTTACCTTGTTTTAAAAAAAGTATATATATACTAGTTCAATTTACCGAACTTATGGTGATATTACATATACCAACGTTCGGTATACGAATTTGAAATACAAGGTGGAAATGATGCTTAAATTACAAGCCATGAAAATATTATTGTAACTCCTCGGTATGGACGATTCCTACCTCAGACTTCTTTAAAACTCACGAAAGATTATTCTTGTCCGCTTTTATTACATGTCCTCCGGGCATAGAGCCCGGTTTCCTCCCACAATAAAACTGGCAACGCCGCCATATAAGTGAAATAATCTTGAGCGCGGCGTAAAACACCAAACAATCAATCAATCAATTTATTACATGTAGCTATGCCAAAAGGCGTACACCTGGTCTTAAACAACAACAAACTGTCATTTCTTGGAGACTTTGCCGCCATTTTGCGTGACGTTCGAACTGGGTCAAACTGTGCATGCCAAATAAATAAAATAAATAAAAATAAATAAAAGAGGACAAGAATAATCTTTTAAGAGTTCTAAAGAAGTCTGGGGTAGGAATTGTCAATACAGAGCAGTTACAATATTATTTTCATGGCTTGTAATTTCCGACAAAAGTGCGTCGGCGCAGTTAGCTCCGGTATGTAGCGTTATTGACTATTGTGACGCCCGATGACCGCTCCCAGCTGGTTAGACCATTGTTTTCTACAATTACGGCGCAGTCTGAACGTTGGTATATGTAATATCACCATAAGTTCGGTAAATTGACATACATACATACATAATTTGATTATTTGGCGGCTCCATTCTGTTGAATGATGTGCGCCACAACAATTCAGTGTTAGTTGTAGAGTTGATAGTAGATGTTCATGGAACATGCCAATCATGACAAGAAGTTCATTTAGTAGAGATGAATGTCGAAATCATTACCTTAATTACATTAATAACACATGCTAATATACAATTAAAAGGTGAGAAAAAAAATATATATCATTATATGCCAATAATGATGAGTACATCGTAGTGTGACAGCAGACATCCTTATGTGTATTGCACAGAGCACATGCAGTAGTGACACATAGTAGACTTTACAGTTAAGTGGACAGTAGAAATCCTTACAGGAATTTAAAAAAAAAAAAAAAAAAGTACACATATCATACTAAAGGGTTTCAGCAGAAATCATTATTAATGTTAAGACAGGACCAAAACCCTTATTGACAAGTAGTACACAGAATATACTTTCGGTTGACAGCAGAAATCATTAATAATGTTAAGACAGGACCAACGCCCATTATGACAAGTAGTACACATAACATACTTAAGGGTGACCGCAGAAATCATTGCATATGTTACAGACAGGACCAACGCCCATTATGACAAGTAGTACACATACCATACTTAAGGGTGACCACAGAAGTCATTGCATATGTTACAGACAGGATATATACCAATAATGACAGATACACTCATTAAGAACAGAACACATGTTAATATTTACAAGTAGTACATATATACAAAAGAGGTCATAGCAAAAACATTACATGTAGTAGAGGTAAGCCACATCCCAATAATGACAGGTAGTTACACATACTATAAACTGAAAAACTAAATCCTAACCTGTTATATAGATACCCAGATGCCAATAATGACAAAGTGTAGATAAATAATAAGAATGACAGCTGGGATCACTAGGCCTATTACAGACAGACCAGATCAAACATGGCAAGTACTAGACACAGTAGAGGGGTCAGCAAAAATCATTGAATGTTTTACAGACTGAACCCATGTCAATGATATGAAGTTTTACACATACAGCTACTAGACCCGATAGAGATAACTGACAGGGATACATGCATAATAAAGATGACACATACAACATTAACATGCTTTACAGACAGACTACATGGAATGTTGCACTTCTGAGCAGATATGCTTGAGCCAAGGTGACTACTGCAATATTAACATATAATTATATCGCATATAGCGTATATGGTGGCAGATGGGATTATACATATGTGAATATTAACATTGAAGTAAAAAGTAAATGAATATAATAATTTAAAAAAAAAAAAATAAAAAAAAAATAAAAAACAACCGGGAATTAAAACTTTTGGCACTTAGAAAGGAATTTCACAACAGCATTGTACACTTTAATTTTCTTTCTGGTTGGTTTAAGAACTAAATCTATAGAAGGCCTTGATATGCCTGTGGCAATAAGATCTGTGTACAAAATTTCTCTATTTGCCTCATATTTCCTACAGCTAAACAAAACATGAGAGATAGTTTCAGAAACTTTACAGTATTCACACAGGCCATTTTCATGCAGATTAAACCTATAAAGATATGAGTTAACAGGGAGGTGTCCAGAAAGAAGCCTGTAGAATAGGGATTCTAAGTGTCTAGATGGAAATGATATATCAGGGGAGATAACTGTTGGATTAAATTTGTAGTAAAACGACCCTTTTCAGAGTTTTCCCAATCAGCTTGCCATAAAGTAGTAAAATATGATTTAAGATGACTCATAGCCTCTGGTAGTGACAGGGGGACATTAGTAGATATAGTTGAGAGTGAAAGAGCATTTTTAGCATTGTTATCAGCCATCTCATTTCCAGGGACACCAACATGGCCTGGAATCCATTCAAAACACGTATATATGCCTTGCAAGATTAAGGTGGAGCAAATATGCACAATTTCATGAACAATAGGGGGAGAAATTTCCCATGAATAATTACATATAGCCTGAAGGGCACTTAATGAGTTGAGAAAATGACTACTTTGGTAGGTTTCAGATCTACAAGAAAATATAAACAGAGTAGGATAGCTGTAAGTTCAGATGTAAAAACTGACACATAATTAGACAATCTATATCCTTTCTGGACATAAAGATCTGGTACACAATATGAAGCTCCAACTTTACCAGTTTCTGGGCATTTGGACCCATCAGTATATATTTGTAAATACCCGTACCAGTTTGAAGAGATATGGTCCATGACACACAATCTACTTATATCATTTGGGTCAGATTTTCTAATTTTATGGTGTAGCTCTACAGAAACCTTAGGTTGAAACAATGTCCATGGGGGGATATGGGGAATGACATATTTCTGTAGAGTAATTTGATCTGCACCTGACTTAACTGACAACTGCTCTGCCCTTAGTTTAAATGGTATTGAATGTTTGCTCTCAGAATTGTAGATCTTCTTATTAAAAGAAGCATCAAAGACACAATTTGCAGAATTTCTGGGCATTGATTTTAGCTTAAGGGAATATTTTAGAGTTCGAAATTGACGCCTTAAGTATAAAGGCCATTCTTTACACATAACTTGCAAAACATTTAAAGGAGTAGTTCTCAGAGTTCCAGTTGCTAGTCTTAGTGCAGAGCATTGAATAGAATCAAGCTTAGCTTTAGTACTATTACTAGCGGATGAAAAAGCCTCACACCCATAGTCCTAACTAAATTGAACTATATATATACATGTAGGTCTTGTTGTGTTTATGAATGGTTTATATCAAATTCTGCATACCCCAATTAAATTGATTGTTTGAAATTGGCCTTGGCTCAATGTATTACAAGTTAGAATCTCGAAAAACTAAAAATTTTTGTAGTTTTCACTCCGTCTACATGGGGACGAGTTGGTACTCACAGGTAGGCCTACTTGCCAAAGGTTGGGGTTGGCTCCCACGCTAAACTTGCAAATCTGCCATTAAAGTGAGATAATCTGGTCTTCATAGAATTGCAGAAGTTGGGGGAAACAATCAGGGTTCTCCAAGAAGAGGCGTCATCAGCGTAGAATAAGCCATGAACTGTAACGTTGTGCACTTAAAAAGAATGCAAGATATATGTAGTTCTATAGGGGCCTATATAAAAACACTAAAACATACGGACACAGCGAAAATCTTGTCTAAAATAACTATGGAGACAAGTTTTTAATTGTGTTAAAAAAAGGTATATCATTTAGACCTTTATACCCCATCATAAGTTGTTGTAATAAACTAAACCCATGATATTTCATTGGGATGACGGCTGACAAGAGCTTGGCCTTAGCCCGCATTTTCGGTATTAAGGGCGATTTATTTTATATTTGGCTTGTAATGTGAATCCCCCATATGACGAATACGGAAAAAAAAATTCGGCAGAGCCCAGATTTCTCGGCTAGGCCTTTGACAGAATTTTCTGGAAAACTGTAATACATTCACACAATCTGACTAAAGTATCGATGCGCATTGAAAAGAACGTTTCAGTGAGCATCGAGACGTAAGTCAGATTGACAGTGACAGTATATCCACATAGCTTCCCGATACAACCCCAGTTTGAGAAAAATCGATAAACTGATCCGAAACAGGTTTCATTCTATTATAGCTATATAACATAGCTAAGCTATACTCTTGATAAAGACACCGATATAGTTACACCGGCATAGGTTCGAAACCTCATGCATGCATGTTGTTCACAGGCCTACTTCGTGGTGGTGTTCTCATTTGTATGAACTAGAAATGTTCGTTGAGGTTTGGTGAATTTTTTTTAGAAAATTCTTTTGAGATCCCATTTCAGGGGATTTATTTGACTGTAAGGCATCAACACATTATCTAAAGGCAGGGGCCATTTTAGAGTTTCACTTATTTACCTCGAAAGAGCAGTGTTTCCTGAGCCTAGAACAACAATCCAATACGTTTTCTGGGCTTTTGTTAACGAATAACGGACAATTGAAACTACATTGATCAATGGGATTGTAGAGCCATGAGGCAAACGTTTTTATCACTATAGCCTACTGATGTAAATGTTGTCGATGAAAAGAGTCGTTCTATGTTTTAAAGGCCTTGGTTGGTAGGCCTATTGTTTAAATTAGACTCCAGACTATATCCATTCCTGGAGTTTTCTATGCATTTAACCGAAAAGTACTTTAAAGCGGGAAGGGCCATGGGGTTCAGTAAAGTTATAGGCTTTGTCCAAATCACAATCGTTCTAAGTGGTAAATGAGAGTTGTGGGCAAACTTAAATAATGACCCAATGTTTCATTGATTTAATTAAGTAATTAGACTAAAGGCCCACTTGCCGCCGTAGCCTGTTTAAATTTGCTAAGAATACCAATTTATACATGAGCTTACTACGACTAAACTTAAATATAGGACACATAAAACATGTCTAGTTAGCTTTAGAATGTAGAAATGGGGTGAAAAACAAACGAAGAATCGAAGCCTGATTACAACAACAACGATCAGTGTCGGTCAACATTCTTGTTGGATTACCCTCATTTCGGGCCTTTTTATCTGTGATTTACACTCAAACAATTATCAGCAGGCTTTTCCAGTCGCTGTTAACCGATCGTCAGTCTGTATTTCTCAGATAGATAGGCCTACGTAAAATTACACTGTGCCGTTAGTTCACTCACTCGACTGAAACATAAAATCGTCCCTGCGAGCAGTTTGGTTTGTTTACGTTACGGGCACCTAGCAATTCAAATTTTCAAATTCAAATTAAAAATACAAAGTGACGTCCAAACTTTTAAATTTTGGTAAAAATAGAAAGTTTCTAACTTATATTGTCTGAGAAAAATACAGAAAACGGTCTTTCTTTTTTAATGTTAACAATATTCCTGATTTTCGCGGCAAGTGTTCCTTTAAGTTTGATTGATTGCCTGTTTTGGTGTTTTAGGCCGCGCTCGAGATTATTTCACTTAAATGGCATCTTCGCAAGCCAAGTTAAAATCTTCATGTCCCCATTCCGTGTTTACATGAAGATTTTAACTTGGCTAGAGAAGATGCTTATATGGTGGCGTTGCCATGCAGTTTTAATGTGGGAGGAAACCGAGCTCAATTTTTTTTGGGACTGAGAGGGATTAGAACCCGCGACCCATTGGTGGAAGGCTGAATGTACTTTAATAGGCATTTAGAAGTTAAGGTAACTTAAAAAAGAGGTTTCTGGATTGCAACTGTTTTTTACGAAATATACCATCAGGTGAATATAACACAGAAACCTGCGTTTTTGGTTTGAAAATTATACAGAAATTTTGTGCTCACATCCCTGTCCCCAATCAATTACTTTTTTTTAAATACCGTATTAGGACACCTTTAGCCGTCTCTGAGTAACCTAAATGTTTTCAACCATAAATCCCTTTTTTCATAGAATTTAGTTATTAAACTTTGATAATTTTCCGATGTTTTCAATAATGCTATTTTCTAAAATAATAAGTTCTTTAGTGTACATTTCTTCAAGCTTGTAATTTTTCTCTTTTCCAAATTCCACAGAAAAAATGCATATTTTATATTTAAGCCTCTACATTTGCCTCTACAAAAAAAGTTTAGTATACTTGATAATAATAAACTTTCCTCCAATTTTAGAATTGTATATATCTGAGACTAATATATTAGTCCCCGTATATATGAGTTATTTAAAAAAATAGAATGTGGTCGTCAAAAGTGACCGGAATCGAGCGAAGACAGCCGAGGAAAACACGGAAACGGTCGAACATTAATTATGCATGTTGCAATAGCGCCACCTAGCGTCATTTTACTTAGTATAACATTTCTCACCCACGCTGCTGCATACATTCAAGACAAAGAGCTCTGACTTGATTTGGACACCGAAAATCGCCACAAATTCACAATGGCTGACGAACAAGAGCAATACGGAACTGAAGTTGAACAATCAGAAGAAAATGGACAGAATTATCAACAAGACGATTATACTGGTCAGGATGATGGTTCTGGTTTTACAAGTGGGGGTGGCGATCAACAACAGATTGGCGGAACAGGAGAAGACACTGGAAATAGTTTAGATGATGACGACGATGATCGGTAAATAGTGGGCGAAAACCTTTTCATTTTCCTTTTGCAAAAGCATTTCTCTATTGCTCTGTTGTTTTAAGGACTCTTGCATAGTTTTTTTTATCGAATAACCTGTTTTAGTGGCCAATGTTATGACCCATGTTATCACTGAACGAAATTATAATTTTATAAATATAATGGCTACCATTAATTAGACTAGTCACCATATATCTATCCCACCTTTTTAGGTTTATATAGATCTGCAGATCTATATAACCATGAATGAATACTCAAATAGGGGTTGTAGTAACCTTGAGTTTAAAGTAAATATTGTGTAGTCTTTAGAATAAATTCATTAACTTTCCTTTGTTTTGCTTGCTTTGCAGAAAGCTGTTTGTGGGAGGGCTGAGTTATGAAACAACAGAGGGTAAGTAAAGTTGTTTCGCGAAGGCCTATTTTTTATTTTGGCGGGACCTCACGATAGTGAAAAACGAAGGTGGTTGAAAACAACTACCCAGAGATAGCTTGCACAGCTGGAACAAAATGGCGCCCACTGAGATGGTCTTGTGGTTATGCTTACGGTTTTGGAGACCATGTGACCTGCTGTGCCCGGGTATCCGAAATCGAGAATATATGGCTATGCTATGACTCCGTGTAATTGTAGTTAAGAGGCTCATTACCGAGGGTTTCCTCCGGTCAAAGATCTGTTTCCTTCCCCTCTAAACCTGGCAACAATGCCATATAATTGAAATGAGTGTTGTGCAAAAGACAGGCACAAGACTTCAATAAATGAGGCACGGATTTGATTTCCACTCATACCCATTATTTAGTGAATGATTGGATTTTCCACTTGAACGCCACCATAACTCAATGTTGAAGGTTAATAATCAATAGTACGGCATAAAACATCAATCAATCTGAAAAATTGCATTCATTTATTGAACAAATGACGTTTGGAATGTTTCCCGTGAATATGCCAGCCATATTCTCTAATCTCACTCGATATGAATTTTTTTCTGTTAAAAAATTATTTGGCTACCGTTCGGGCCTCACGTTAACACTATATGCCGAAACTAGTCTCTAGACATCACTGAAGATAAAGTTTCATTCCTTTGCAACTCTAAGGAGTTGAAAATGAATATCCGCTTTTATGGACAATAAGCAAATTTGAACAAGATAAAACTGGGCTCAAGATAGTTTTAAAACAAGTTTAAGATATTTGCCTAGATTTTCATCCTTAATTGTATTTGTGTCTTTCTTTTAGAGGAACTTAAGACTTATTTCTCGACGTTTGGGGAGATTAAGGATTGCGTACTTAAGAAAGAACAAATGACAGGCCGACCTAGAGGATTTGGTTTTGTTGTATTCAAAGATCCATCTAGTGTTGATAAGGTAAACAATTTTCTTTCGTAGGAAAATACCAAACGTATGAAATCATGTGTTTTTTTTACTTAACTAGTTCTGTTCCCTCCAATGCTGCAGTAAAGTCTTATTTCACAAATTTTTTTTTCTTTATTTCAGGTTTTAGAAAAAACTGACCACAAACTCCGTGGAAGAAGTATTGATCCAAAGAAAGCTAATCCTAAGAAGAGGGAACCCAATCTCAAAGTTTTCGTTGGTGGTTTGAGTCCTGATTTGCCTGAATCTGATATCCGAGAATACTTCGAAAAATTTGGCGAAGTAAGTTTTTAAACCATTAAGTTATGGCTACATACCTAAAGTGTTATCCCTTACCTTAAGTGACATAAGACATACGTTATACTTGCACAGGCCACTTCCGCCAGTTATGTCCAAGCACTCAGTTTAATCAAATTATTTATATTTGCAAAAAATGGTTAACCTAGATTCATTTTTACGAAAACAATATTTGTTTTTGGCTATTTAAAAAAAAAAAGAATTTAAGATTTTTATATGAATTTATCTTCCGGGATGTTAAAAGCAAGTTCAATGTTGAGGTGTGCCAATTATTCTACGGTGATAACAGAAGTAGATTCATTTATTAATCCCTCCTTAGTGAGTGATTCTGGAGGCAGTTTTATTCAGTCGCTGCAGCGAGAAATGTGTTCAAATTCAAATTGCTAGGATTTTGAATACTGCAAACTGATACTTCAATATATTAAATTTGAGATAACGAAACATTTTTCTTCAGATTGCCGAAATTGATTTACCTAAAGATGGAGAAAGTAAACGAAGGGGATTTTGTTTCATTAAATTTGAAACTGAGGAGGTTGTTCGCAAAGTTACTGAACAAAGAATGCAGACATTAGGAGGAAAAGAGGTATTTACAAACAATACAAAGATCAATTTTCTCAAATTCTGTTTGGAATGCTTTTTAGTTTGCTCCCACAGGCATCAAGTGTAATTTTATTTTTGGAAGTTTTCTACCTTGGTTTTTTATTCAAATAAGGTACCGTAACTGCATCCATAACTTAATATTTTCAGACAAACAGTAACCTTTTTATGGTCAAATGCAGGAATTGTCCTATTCCATCTACTGAAGTAAACAAATATTTTTTATTTGTACTGTTTAAGATAATAACACCTGCATTTGATCTAGTTTTGTGTTATTTTTACCATCTGGTTACAAATGTTTGTCAAGCATGTTTTCTTGCCCAATCATACCAAACTCTTGTTCCACTTCAGTCGGGGCTGTTTGTTGAGTGGATGACAAGGGAGCGACAAAAATGCTGAGGTCAAATGAGGTACCCGCATGTGATCTTGAAAATAGACGAATGTAAACAAGGCTCCATGGTTTTCACTCCCTTTTAATTGATTCTTGTTAAATGTTAAAGATTAAATGTATTTCTTTGTTTCCAGTTAAGTGTAAAAATGATTGTCTGGTAATTGTGGTAAGATAATATTCTATTTAACAGGTACAGACAATTGTTCATTTCCCTCTGATGTCAATGTGGTGTTTACAGATAAAATCCTTTCCCTGACAACAAAGCCTGATTTGACCTTGAATCTTCATTTAAACATACCATTTGTAAACGTAAGACCTATTCAGGTTGGGTTGTAGGATAGTATGTCAATTTCTTGACTAACTGTTTTTTTTATAAATCGTTAATTTAGGTGGAGGTTAAGAAGTCTGTTCCTAAGCGTGGTGGATTCCAAGGAGGTGCTTGGGGTGCCTATGGCGGTGGCAGAGGTGGTATGGGCGGTAGAGGAAGAGGCAGAGGTAAATGTTACTCTCTTTACTCCAAATATTAATCCAGTATCATTCAGTATGTGCATTTTCATAGGGAACCTGGACAATTTTTGTGGATTTTTCACTCCGTGGAAGTGTTGCCAGATACCCTTCAAACAAAAATTCCCGAGCTGACTTTCTCAAGGGGCAAAATATTAGTTTAACAGTAGCTCCTGATATTTATCACATGGTATTCTGGAAACCTTTTGAATTAAAAAAAGTCTTGTAAATGCAAGTAGAACAAAGTTTTCCCGTTAATTTTTCAGGTGGTTATGGAGGAGGTGGTTGGAACCAAGGAGGTTACAATCAAGGCGGATATGGAGGCTATGGCAACTACAACCAGGGCTATGGCAACTATAATCAGGGCGGCTATGGTGGCTATGATTATAACCAGGGTTATAATTACAACCAGGGTTATGGAAATGGTGGCTGGGGAAGTGGTTATGACCAGGGATATGGAGGTAAGTCTAAATAGAAAAATCTCCCAAAAGCAATTTTTGAAAGCTTTTGAAATATCATCTAGCCGAAGAAGTTTTAAAATAACTTTAATTTTGTTGTTGTTGAATTAATGGGGTGAATATGAAGGTACACAAGTTAAGTGTTTTAAGGATGAAGAAAACACCCCCATGCCTTTAGTTAACCGCTGTCCTCAGTTATAGAAGTCTGATTTTCTACAGTAAATTATGCCTATACCAAATTCTTCACTGCAGGATAAAACCCTAAGTAGCTAATCTGAATTGTCTGTTTTAGGTTATGATTACAGTGGATGGGGAGGCTATGGACAAGATCAAAGTAAATAGACATTTTAAAAATTTCAAAATCTGCTCCTGTTTGATTAGCTCTTGTAAATATTAATAATATTTTTACGGCACTTCTGTAGAACCTTAATATGACCAGTTTCATCCTAGTCGGATCCCACTAAACCAAAATGACAATTCCAGAATTTGCCAGCGTAGCTAACAGAAAACTCGAAGTTTCTTCCACATAAACGCTTGAATAAACAGTCCAGTGTTGTCAATAAGCACTTCAAGCTCTTCACTGCTACTCTTCATCTTATATCGGTGATTTATGAAAAGTATTGATTTTTGCAGGTCAAACAAATAGTGGATACGGTAAAGCTCCCAAGAGAGGTGGTGGACATGGTTACCAACCTTATTAAACTAACATGAACCAGTTAGGTAAGTGTGAACTCTGCATAATGTCTCCTTTCCTTTTAACCATCTCATTTAGACACGTACGGTAAGAATTCCGCTAATTCAAGTACTCAAAACATTACGAAAAGCTCTCTTAGAGTTTGAGACTTTTCGTTGGGTGTGCATGGAGGGACCGATAATCCTATCGAGCAATCGCTATTGTTATTTTAGATAATAACATGGCAGAAAGCAGTCTAATAATTTGTTATCTTCACATTGCTCGTCCTTGAATTAGCAGAATTCTTACCGTAGTTGGTAATTCTCCTGATTCAGGTTTTGACAGCTTTGAAACAATCATTCTTGAAGAGTGTAGTATTTGAATTTTCTCTCCCATGTTTAAAATGACCCATCCAAATTTGTAGAATTTGTCTAAACTGATGGTCTATTCGAATTGCTTTTGGTTTACCCTCATGATTTATCAAATGCTTCTTGGTTAAGTTTGACAACTTTTTAAGAAAATATATTTTTTAAAATTCTATATTTGACCGTTTTTACCTATCAGGACTTTATCCTTAATATTTTTGTTTTATTTTATTTTCAGTTCATTTTAAAGTAATGGAGAGTTCACTCAGCATCTGAAGAAGATTTTCCATCCATTCATTGTAAATTATGTACATTTTAGTCATCTCACCACATTGTCCTTTTTACTCTGTAATCTGTAAAAAAAAATTAAAACATCTTTATATAAATCCTGTTTGTATTTCTTATATGCGCTTCTCAGGGTGAGGGTGTGATGATGTTGACATCTATTAAGAGTATGACCATTAGTAGAATGGGGTTATCCAATAGATCACTTGAACAGATGTCATGGCTTTGTAGTTTGGGTAATATATCCGTCCTTTTGAAGGTCTACTTAATCATGATTATGACATACTATTGGCAATGTGTTTGTGCATACCTTGGACAAATTGATCATAAAAACGGGTCGTACCAGAGGTGGAAATCGGAGTATGTGCCCCCCTTTTATCACACCGCCCTGACCCTCTCGAAATCTAGCCAGTGGTCTAAAGTCGTCTGAGCTGGTCATTGTCCGCCAAGACCTGGAGCCTGTTTCACGAAGCGGCATAGCGTTAGTTTTTACGTAACGTCATGACAACCCATACTGTAGACACAAAAAACTTACGTTACACCCTTTCGTGAAACCGGTTTCAGGCCGCCATGGTGAAAGACGCTGTCAGAATGTACATTTACCAATGTGGAACCTTTTGCTGGAGTGGAAGGTGATCTTTTGTTAGGTTTTCATCATGTGACCTTTGTTTTTCATTGAGACGTTAAGCCACAATCAATTAACCACATGAGAGCCATGTTTTCTTCCCCATTAGTTATGCCCCTTACAGTAAGACTTCCATATAAAGCTTTGTAAACCCATTATCTCCAAGTATCCCACAGCCCCGATACAGGTGTTCGATTCCAATATTGCCCCAATCTTCTCTAGGCCCGACCCGAGAGGTCTTTATAGAGACAGTTTACTTTTTTTTTTCTCACGATTAAAAGAACCTGGTTATCTTCTCAAATTCACTTTAGAACATTATCAGTAAAACGTGTCAAAACCCCCCTTCTGGAGCTTGTTTCACAATGTGGCGTAGCATAAGTGTTTACGTAACCGCCATGGCAAACCTTACTGTAGAGATATGTTTGTATTAAAGTTAAGCCAAAAAATACATCGACGCCCTTTTTTGAAACCGCTCCAGGTATTTTGTGAGACAAAAGCTGGCAAAATGAAAACCTTTTCAATTCAACAAATAGCTTGAAGGCACTAACATCCCTGTAAGTGCCAACGGGGTATATAACTTGAAAATATGGACAGGATCCGTTTCGTGGGATTAAAAAAGCTTGCTGATAAAGACAGATAAAAGATAATTTGGAACCGGTTTCTGATGCACATCATTGTAGTGTCTCTAGTCTATGTATGCCTTGAGTTAGACTTTTTAAACAGCCTAGGTGGACGTACATGTGTCCCATGAATTATTTTTGGACGTTTTACTGGATTGATGTTTTACGCTGCATTAGAGATTATTTCCCTTGATATAGTGCGATGTTTCCATGATAAGTGCAGGAGGAATTAAAAGTTACCTAGTCCTTAAATCCGGATTCAACCTCTTGGCCAATAGTCACCATTTTTACGGGAAAAAATCCTTTGGAATGGGGTTGACTTCATCTAGGAGGTCAAGTGACGTAAGTATTCAACATAACATTATGCAATTTTACCTGGCGTTTGCTCGCATCTACCTGCTTTTCTGTTACTCCCTTACACTCGGCTAGAGCTATCGTTGGTTAGTTCCATCAAACATTTAAAATACTAGCAATTATTGGAATTGCCCCGTGGAGCCTATAACAGTGCAGAGTTCAAGGTGAATTGTGTGAACAGAAAACATCGCCATCTTGCCTGTTTTCATCAAAATGGGACTATTTTGTGGAAGTGACTACTTTTTCGTTACTAGTTTAATGTTTTCTTTAAAAACAGCGTGATGTCAGGATTTTTATATTTAGCTGATAGCTTTCAAAAATGTTATGGGGCTTCCGTGTCTCAGTAGGTAGAGCGTTGGACGCTTAATCCGAACAGCCTTCCACCAATGGGTCGCGGGTTACAATTTCCAATTTTTCTGACTGGGTTTTCACTCAACGACCTATGTGGGATCTGGGATTGTTGCTAGTTACCACCGGAAACGTTGTGGGTTTTCACAATAAAACCGCCGCCATAAAAGTGAAATAATATTGAGCGCGGCGTAAAACACCAAACAATCAATGAATCGTTACCTAGCTGATATGTGAAAATATCTGTGCTATGTCCGGTAAAGGAGATATGATTCTTATCTTTCACACATACTTGTTGATTGATTGATTGATTGGTGTTTTACGCCGCGCTCAAGATTATTTCACTTATATGGCGGCGTTGCCAGTTTTATTGTGGGAGGAAACCGGGCTCTGTGCCCGGAGGAAACACACGACCTTCCGCTGGTAACTGGCAACCATCCCACATAGGTCGTTCGAGTGAAAACCCAGTCAGAAAATTTTCCAATTTTTTGGACTGAGTGGGATTCGAACCCGCGACCCATTGGTGGAAGGCTGTTGGGACTGAGCGTCCAACGCTCTACCTACTGAGCCACGGAGGCCCCTCACACATACTTGTAATGTTGTACATTCAAAAAAATACCTTACCCGTGACATCTGTCAAAGTTATTCAAGCTCGTTCCCGACATGAACCCGTTTGGCTGGATTATCTAGGATTTCCAGGACAATGTCGGACCATTACTAGAAGTTACACGTGTATATGAGTGAACAACAATATTGGACCTTAAGTAGCCAGTTCTCCATAGTACGTCAGACCAGAAATTCTTGAGAAAACTAGCCAAAGATTGCTTTGTATGCCCTTAATTCTTACAACCATAATAATATAATATAATAATAATAATTATTTTCTTTGTTTTTTTAAATATCATCAGTCTATTTATACTCTATATGTAAAATAAATAGCTGGGTGAAGGCAGTGTATGGAAGGTCATCTGAAAATTGGAAGCTCGTGGCCTATTAATAAATTCTTTATATGCAACCCTGGTAAGAAAACAAATGCGAAACAAAAATATTTATATTAAAGGGAAACAATTTTATTGTAATTAAAAGATAATGGAATCTAAAATATCACATGAGAATAGTGATTAATTATCACAGATTATTTAGGGTAGGGAACTAGTAAATGTTCAAGTTTGTTTGATGTACACTGGGGATATGATAATATCAAGAATCCATACTGGGTAACATACAGTGAAATATAGAACTGTTCTATATAACAATTGAAAAGAAAACCACTGTTGGTTATAAATAGGTAGTGGATTTGCAAACAAATAAAAAATAATGTGAATACTCCATGCATATAGTGCCAGATAATAAAGATGGTTCATACTGAGTGGTTGATTGGGGTGTATTACACTGCACTGGTATCTGGTAACCCACAACCTATAAGTAGTTCAGGTTGAGCGTTCAACGCCATACCTACCAAGTCTAGCATACAAATTGGTTTGACAACAGTGTGAAGTAATTTAAACCTCTGGCATTATCATAAAGCCCAATTTAGGATTTTCAAGTTTGTGTATCAGCTTCACAACAATTTATTTGTTTTTCAACTGTATGCAGGATTTCTGGAGGTATAGTTTGCTAATTTGTTTTATATTTCATCAAAAATTACTGTATTGAAGACCACAACGCATGTGTGAAATAGCATCTTGCAATGTAATAACCTTTCAGAAAGTTAGACAAATCCAGAACGTCTGGCTACAAATGTCATCATGCCATATTTACTGAATGTCTTAAATATTTGCTGTAATTTTTGGAAAGAGTACAATTCTCAAAATGGCCAAAGGACACCGCCGGATATCATGTAGGGTTTAATCTCCATCTTAGCAATTTTTTATAAAATTTGTATTAAGAATGACGACCCTTGGAAGGTTCACTGAATACTAACCAAGGGGCCACAGCTTTCTGATTATTAACCACGGGGCCACAGGGCCCCCACAACCACCAAGTGAAATATACTTCGTTATACTTAATTGTTCATTCAGTTATACTTAACATGGCTGAAGTCCCATTACGAATCTATGGAATAACAAAAAAAGTTGACCTTATCAAACCACTGATTGACAATATGAATTTCCAGTTACAATATTATCATCTGAATACTTATTAAACCGTACATCAAGTACAGAAATGGGATCCATTTTAAAATCCACAAAGATCATAGCTTAAAAACTGGCTGCTGAAGCAATCAATCATTTTAGATAGAGTTCTTCAGACATCGCCAACTGTTGTTACAGCAGGATAAAAACGAACCTGTCATGTGTTAAAATTAGGTACAAAATGTACTTTTTCACTGTCATCGTTTGATATTCAGGATTATTTAACAACACCTATAAATTTTGCTGCAGAAAACTGAGCACCATCGTCTTATAATGTTCACTGGACTCGTGATTTCTAATCCCATGTCTTTCACTTGGATACACCTGTAATGATAAGAAATGTATACATATTTTTAACATCCCAGTGAAACGTATGAAAGTTGGAAATGTTATCTAAAACTGGACCAGTCGCTTTAGTTGACGGAACCAACTACTAAATTATAATTTATATGGCAAACAGTCAGAGGCTAAATTGTAACTGGTATCGCAACAAAACTAGCCACTTACAGTACTTATCTTCTTACTAGATTGACTGGTTGATTGATGTTTTATGCCAAACTCATGATTATTTCACTCATGGCGGCAATGTCAAGTTTAAATGGGAGAGGGGTCCCATGACATTCGGTGAGTACCTGGCAACTCTTCCACACAGGACGATCAAGTGAGATAGCAACCAATCAATGGTAGCCCTATTTTGACTGCAACACCAGCTACTTAAAGGGGGAGAAAACAAAAAATCTCTTTAGGCTTCTGAAGAAGCGCGCTTATGTTTCCTTCCAATGGTACCAAACACATATTTTGGCGATTTTTTTACACCTGACAGTGAAGTTAATAAAAGATCACAAAACAAATTGGTCAACTTTCAAAATCTGCCATTTAAGCCTAGGTTAAATTCATCCGCTTCAAGGCCTTGGTAACTCTCCGATATGCCACGCATACCATTTTTGTGCTAGCCACATATTCCTCAAAGCTTCCTTTATAATTTAATGTAAGTTAAATTTTCTGGAGATAGGAATGCTTTGAAGAGAGAGAAATTAACCTGGGTTTAAATGGGAGATTTTGAAAGTTGACCAATTTCTTTTGTGTATGTAACATAATATGGTATTTTATAAACTGCATCATGTCCCATGAAAAAATAGCAAAAATATGTGTTTAGTACCATTGGAAAGGAAAATTAAGCGCGCTTCTTCTGAACCATAAAGTATTTTTTTGTTTTCTTCTCCTTTAATAGAAGCGAATATAGCAACATAGTAAAACGCTTAGTTGTTTTTAATGTCAACATAATGAACCACATAACCTGCAATCGATACGGTTTACAAAACACACCGAAAGGTAAAGTCAATTAACATCTTACCTGTAATTGATACGGTTTACAAAGTTTGACTAATGAGTTGACTAACACACTGGTATGTTGGAAATGGACGTTCTCATCAATCATTCCATGTATGATCAACAACCGATTCTCTCTGAGGAATAAAGAGATGGAACTCACATTAACAGATTTATGAACAGGTCTTAAAGCTGGTTTGTGTTTGTTTATGGACTAAATGTATATTTGAAAAACATGAGTTGAAACGAAACAAGCTTCGCGCTAGTTACCTAATAGTCAAAAACGGAGTGAGGAGGAAATATGCATATTTTCCATACTTTTTTGTAAGAACTCGGAAAAACTTGCCAAAAGAGGCGCCATACATGGCCTTCGCTTCCCACAAAGCCTTACTGACACAGCAAAGATTGTGTATTACGTTACCACTCGGAGGGTACGTACACAACAGGGGTCGTGTTTGGCCACATATGTCACTGAGATAATTAACTTTCAAAAGCATTGAGGAGCGGCAATTGTAGCTGTGAATTTTGGATGTTCTGCACAAGAAATGTAATCTTCTTTTTGGTCAGACTCGTAAAGTACATGTTAGACGCAAATTAGAAAATTTTGCCAAAGGTTGTTCATAAAACCTTTAAAAGTAATAAGGATGAAAAGATTATAATAAAACACAATCAATATTTCAAAACTTATTGCCAAATTTAAATTGTCAGTATTCTTTACATTTTTCATAAACTGCTGAAACGGATGGAAATATGAGTATAGTTTATCATATCGCACTACATCAGCATGCATCACAAAAGCCAGGTATTAATACACATTGATGGGTTTCATTGGATGTCCAAATATTTCAGGCCGTAATCTTGAGTATTGAGGTAATTCCAAGCAGTATTTTAGTAGCAAGAAATTGAATATTTCCATGACAAGTTAACTGTAATTCAGTTTTTTATGGGGTTAATTGAGTTTTTATGGTCATTTTGAGGCAGATATTTGACCTCAAAACTTGACTTCCAGGGAACCCTGCATTGATGGGCACAATGGTAATCAGCTTTGCATGGGAATTATTTTTTCAGATATTAAGAAAATTAAAATCTAACCATAGAAATGATTATTATTGGATGACCAAACTTTGTCTTTTGGATTATGAAGAGAGACATTTGTTCTTGAGTGATTGGTATGTCGAAAAATAAGTTATGATTGACCAATAACAAATTTCAAAACAATAGGGAGCACAAGTCATGTGTGAATTCCACATGTTCCTGTCACCGGCACTGCATTGCGCATGTGACGGAGCGTTTTTCGTTCCAACATGAAGTTTAAATCTGACGTTATGGAAATAAATATGCCAAATGGAATTGCAACGTCAACAAAAACTTGAGATGAGACTTGCGCTCCCTATACATAATAAATACATTAAAAGGGATGCAAATCATTACATACTCATCTGGAAATCTCTCCACATAATGAAGAACAGAGCCCTTTTCATAACAGGCACTGTTTGTTGCTGGTGTTCCCATATAGCGTTCTGTATAACCTGTATCATACATTGTCCACATCACAACCGGGGCACCTGCTATGGCCACCTACAGATACCAAATAAACAAAACCTTCAAATATCCATGATATCCATCCATGTCTATCTAAAATAGTCTAATCTAAATGGAAATTGTTACCAAGCGTTATTGGTTGATTGATTGATTATTTCACTTATATGACGCCGTCACCAGGTTTAGTGGGGGAGGAAAGCCCAGACCTTCGGCAAGTATCTGGCAACTCTCCCACATAGGGCGGTCAAGTAAAAAATCCACTCAAAAATTGTTCAACTTTTTATTTGGTGTGAGTGTGACCGAGGGACGTCTAACCCATTGGACAACCGAGGCCCCACCAAGGATTATTGGAGATAGATTCCAGAGAAAAAGTCTACATATTTGCTTCCTCTTGAGGCGCGGTCACACTACAAGTCGTTCGTTATTACTTCGAACTTGTTCGGTATATGTGAGCGGTCACACTGAGCGAAACTAATTCGGATTGATACCGAATTCTCTATCGATCGAAACTAGTTTGTGAAGTGGTTTGCGTGAATGCAGAAAGCTGATCGTTGTTTTCATTGGCTAATGGGTATGACCTAGATAAGTCACATGAACCGTTTGTCCAATCAGAAGTTATCAAGCCGATCAACATCACCAGGCCCAGTGTGACCACAAAGTTGTTCGAAGCAATCAGGTTTCATCAAAACACGTTTAAAGTAAACTAGATTGGCTTTAGTGTGACCGCGGCTTTGGTGATATTTAATTAACATTAAGGAATAAAATAATTATTTCACAGATCAGAATTAATAAATACAATTATAGATTTTTCCTAATTGAGAGATAATTTTGATCATACTGATGGATTGAGGTAAATTAATACACCTTACTTTAAAAATATCAGGACGTTGAGCAATACCCATCAGGGAAAGATAACCACCTGTCGAAATAGAGAAACAATATCAGACAAAATGTTTGTTACACCAAATTTACCATATTTGATCATTAGAGGCATAAAATTTTTAAAACAAGTTTGTACTACATGTATTTGCAGCCATGCTAACCAGATGTATTCTCCCAAACTAGCGGAACACATCCTTTAAAACTAGCGCCCCTCCACATAAGCTTGGCCCACCATATTCCCTGAGTTGGATGAGCCAGACTTACCCTCTCACAAGGCCAGGTACAAATCTTTCAATGGTAGTTAGAAGTTGAACGGTTACAATAAGGTGAAGAATTACTTCTAGGTTTATTGAGTGATGGCGTTTCCATGTAGTTCTTACAACGTTATGAAAGTCAATTACATCGAAGTTGTTATCTATAAGTAATTCTTCACCTTAAGGCTAGGTACAGTACACTCCTTAACTACCTTGCTACACTCAGCCACTCCCTAACTATACTAATAAATGTTGATACCTTATTACACGCATGTCATTACTTCATAGGGAGACCAAGTGTTACGTCTTTTTTTTATTTAAAAATAAATAAATGTTCCAAATATTATGACAGATTCCTTGGGTTTTAAGACCGATGATTAATGAAAACGGCTGTTGGGACAAATCAGTGTTTAATATTGAGACTTTACCGTAAGACCATCCGTGTATAGCTACCCGTGATAAGTCTATACAGTTCAGTTTGGAGGCCACTTGTGTCAGTCCCTCTACTTGATCATCCAATTCTACACAACCCTGAAATCATACAGAAATCAAATTACAGTAATCAAGATACATATTTATGAACACTAAAACACACGGGCAAAGGGAAAATCTTCTTATCTAAAATAACCATAGAGACAAGTTTCTATGTGTGTTCAAAATCTAATCAAGATATATGAGGGTTTGATATTTTCCAATTACACCATGTACTCAAGATAATTCCATCAGGTTCCAGGTTAAAGGTGTGTTATTCTACCGTTATTTTTATACAGATGAGGTTTCCAGATGACCATTGGTAACTTTCCCAGCTCTCACGCACCACTGGAGAGCCACAACAAAACTTAAGCGATGTATCCTTTTATGTTGGGAGAGAAAACCAGTTCCTCTATCATCTTTTGCTGTTTATAAAGGCTTCTAATTTACATACTGACAAGTGTTTATAATCAATGATATATAATAACAATAAACATCTCATACAATACTATTTTTGATGTTGAACATAGAGCACCTTTAATTTCAATTTATTATTTTGCACATTTTTATTTACAAATAATTTAATTTGCATTAGGATTACATACCAGTCTGTTCTTGAGATGACTTTCAAACATCAAGCCCCTGCAATTTGAACCCCTACCATCTAATACAACAACAACATATCCCTCCAATGCCAGAGTGTGTAAACGTAGGAACCTGTCCAGGTAAATAAAAAGAAAATCAAATCTAATTGTTTAAAAATAAAATTATCGATAACATACCAAACCACATAAAACATTTTTTTAGATCAGGCATTGTCTTAAAATGTCTAGTCTAAAATCCTTGAATTTTTTATAAACATTTTCATTACAAAAAATTGATTTAGGAGCCTAAGAAAAAGCCCTTTTTTGTTGGAAATTTGCAGCCAATAGACAAAATGGGTTGGGATCAACTAAATATTCAGCCATTCTAATGGCCTAAATTTTTCATTGAGTCAGACAAAAATGGAGACGAGGAGTTGTCTTTAAGGATACCCATTTTTACACACTGCTCAGTGGGTCATATTGCCTTAAATTCCCTCTATTGGGCAAATTTGTCTGGCCTCATTTAGCAGATTTCTTTTCTAATGATGGAATCCTTGAGGAAAAAAGTGGCTGAATCTTTAGAAGAAATACGGTAACAGGGAACCCCAAAACTAAAATAACAGTCTTTCATTCAAACATATAGTATTTGGTAGTGTTTAAAAAGTAGAAAGAAGAAAATGATCATACTTCAAGCCCTTGAAGGAATTGGTTACTAGTTGAACTTGAGGTCCTCCATAAACAAACAAGACTGTGGGATATTGGATCCCTTCTTCATAATCTCTTGGTCTATAAACCATTCCATACGCTGTATGACCCGCAGCACTTTCATACTCCACTAGGGTAGGTGGCTGGAAGTCAAAATCTAACCCTGGCATTAGAAAAATGTAATAGTATTTCATTGTGTATACATGTTTATCCAAATGGGTACAGATTCACTTAAAATATGTAACCAGAGCCGTATAAAGAGCAGGACATCCTGACAAAGATTGTAATATTTTTTGTCTATCTTAAAGTGGCAGGAGCTGCCAAAATGTTGATATCTTGACGTTAAAACAGAATGTTGAAATTATTTGCTATTTTTCTCAAGTCTTATAATTTAGAAGCTTTTTAGTGCGTCTAGGCTCGAAAATGTACGATAAAGTATTGTTTTGAACTAACTTAGGCTTAGAATGAATGAATGGTCATCCCGGTTATTTAAATTTTGTTAACTTTTCGAACACGTTTTCGGTTCGTACAGGCCACATACTGTATGGATTTTCCTCATTCCAACGCCAATCATTTAGTTTTTCGATGGCCTTCATTGCCTCTTACTGTCGTGGCGATCATAAATTAGGAAAAAAAGTCTGAATTTTGGCCGCTCATGCCACTTTAAGATTGTAGTAGAGAGATATGCAGAAATGTCAGATGAATAACCTCAAGTTGATTTGCTAACAAAAATAATATTTACGGAGTTATTGAGCAAATCTTTTTTTTGCAATAGTTATTTTCTGTCAGTTGAAACAACCAGCCAGTGCTATAACTAAATTCTTCAAGCGTTCAGGCCGTATGTGGAAGAGTTGCCAGGTACTCGCCGATGGTCGGGGGGTTTCCTCCAGGCAATGAGCCCGGTCTCCTCCTCCACTAAACATGGCAACGCCGCCATATAAGTGAAATAATCTTGAGTGTGGCGTAAAACATCAATCAATCAATCAATCTAGTGTTTAGGGTAAAATGGTGAGTTGTCCAGTACCTGTAGATCCTATAACTGTTCCCAGAAGTCTAGTGGTAATTTCTCCACTGGGGTGATGGTTCACAGAGAATACTTTACAACATGATACATCTCTAATACTACTGTACACACTCACAAACATATTGCACGTCTGGAAAGTAACAAAATACAATCATAAAAACCATTCAAAATCTTTCAATTTTGACCTTGATTTTTTAATTCTAACTGCTTTATACTCAAGCAAAGCAACTTTTCTAGACCAGTCTACGTGTTTGTTGATAAACAAATCTATAACCCAAATCTAATATTGTGCACAGCATCATTGTTGATTGATTGACGTTTTAAGCCACACTCAAAATTCTTTCATTTATATGGCGGCGTTGCCAGGTTTAGTGGGGAGGAAACTGCCGAACTTCAGCGAGTACCTGGCGACTCTTCCACATACGGCCACCGAGTGAAAAATCCAGTATTTTTATTTGATCTGGGTGTGATTCGCATCGGCGCATCAATGGAAGGTCTGTGTGGGAAGATCACTCTAACCCACTGGACCACTGAGGCCCCTGGCATCATTGTTAGTTCCTTCACTAATGTTACTCCACTTTAAGCAGGGTAGACATTCTAACTGGATTAACTCTGTTATGTAACAGGTTA
Organism: Lepidochitona cinerea; assembly: GCA_963971465.1. Classification (NCBI taxonomy): domain Eukaryota; kingdom Metazoa; phylum Mollusca; class Polyplacophora; order Chitonida; family Tonicellidae; genus Lepidochitona; species Lepidochitona cinerea. The sequence continues at coordinate 47,299,262 of OZ020551.1, read as the reverse complement.
GAGAACGATTCAAGTGAAGCTCCTAATACTAATATATACGCCAATGAAAGATCAGGCTCCAGTTGCACTAAGGTGTACCAAGCCTAAGTCAGCCTATGTATGACAATACTGGGATTATGTTGCATTACACTTATTTCAAGTCTTTTTATATTTAGCTGTGGGAAGAGAATTGTTTTTGAAAAGTAATCAAAATTTAAATAATTTAAAGACGAAAGTTGATTCATCCTAAAAGTGTTTCAAATTGGTATCACTAGAAGGCTTCACTTTGGTACTTATGGACAATTGAGCAGGTCATGTGACTTCTAAGTATATCTTCCAAACCCTTCATCATTATGTAACCCTATACAATCAACAAGGAAGCTTGTGAGATAACAAGTCAAAGATTTTCATTATTGGTCGTTTGGCAACTTCTCAAACATGAAATATCTTAACAATTAAGAAGCCAATTCTTGACCACCATCCAAAGTACAGCTGTTCACAACATTGTTCTTCTCTCTTCCAAAGTTTGAAATGTGCAAATGTTGCAACTGCACATCATGAGTGGAATGCACACAACAAGTTTTCAATAGAATGAAATAATTGAGCAACAAATTCAAAATTCCATTGACCCAAACCCCCTCTACCTTGTCAAAGGATATTGAATGTGAAAAGCCTGGTTGAGTCAGTCTGACTGGTGGAGTGAGTGCCTTGTAGGACACAGCATAACTGAAAATGAAAAAGAAATGAAACAGTGCGTCATTTAAACTATCCTTTTATATTTTCTAGTTTAGAACTTGTTAGGTTTTTTAATGCAGTCCCAATAATTCACCCTATTCCCATGTGCATTTGTGTTAGTGAGCAAGCATGTCTATTCAAATTTTAAGGCTGTATGATAAACAAGTTATGAGAACAAGGTAAAGCTAAATAGCATGTGCGACAAAACAAAATTGACAGATTTCAAATCTAAAATTTGATTCGAAAACATTAAAAATCTGTCGGTTCAGAGATAATTTGACATATCCTGTGAGGTCTAACTAAGATATGGAAAGGTGCCTTCATGATGTCCGGCTTACGTCATCCTGAGTTCAACCAAACAATGTTAAATGCTAAATAGGGTAAGGCCTATTCGTTTGAGGTTTTTAAAAAAAAGTTAACACAAATTTTGTGTAACCCTTTGCTTAATCTCTTTTGTTTACCATTTTCTGCGTAACGCTTTCACATAACCCATAGGTTGAGCAAATAATTGTTATTAAACGAACTAGAGATTAAGTGATTGCACGCAATCACTGGAGATGGCTCCGTGGAGGAGGCGAACTGATTGACAAGGGTATTAGAACCGGCAGTGTGGTTTGAGAGGTGACATAAAGAAGAAATGAAGCAATAAAGATGATGTATGATATTCTTGGCATTAATTATTTTAAAAGATGGCTGCCATCTTTAAAAATCAAGATGGCTGAAAACTTATAACAAATAATGCCTTATCACAAGTTTACTCCCGATAAAATATTGCTCATAATCTAATATGCTTCATGGCAGCCATATTGTATTGGGCACATGGCTGAAAATGGATCCCAATCGCCCTTTCCTAAATGTCAAGGCACACCCCAGGTTTGATATTGGATTGCGCAGATTGCTGAAAATCAATCCCAACCGTCCTCTCACCGATGTCAAGGCACACCTCAAGTTTGAAGTTGATCGGATCAATCATGCACAAGTTATTGCCCGGACAAGAAAATCATGCTCATAATCCAATATGACGGATAGCGACCATATTAGATTGCGCACATTGCTGAAAATCAATCCCAACCGTCCTCTCACCGATGTCAAGGCACACCCAAAGCTTGAAGTTGATCGGATGAATCGTCCACAAGTTATTGCCCGGACAAGAAAATCATGCTCATAATCCAATATGACGGATAGAGGCCATATTAGATTGCGCACATTGCTGAAAATCAATCCCAACTGTCCTCTGCCCGATGTCAAGGCACACCCCAAGTTTGAAGTTGATCGGATGAATCATTCATGAGTTTTTGCCCGGACAAGAAAATCATGGTGATAATCTAATATGGCCGATAGCGGCCATATTGGACTGCGCATATTGCTGAAAATCAATCCCAACCAACCTCTCATCGATGTCGGATAGCGGCCATATTGGATTGCACACATTGCTGAAAATCAATCCCAACCATCTTCTGCCGGATGTCAAGGAACACCCCAACTTTGAAGTAGATCGGATGAATCATTCATGAGTTATTGCCCGGACAAGGATGGAAAGACGGATGGACGGAAGGACGAACGCTCCGCTTTCGCTTTGTGGAGCCATCAAAATGGGTTACCATGAGTCATTTTTACGTAACCTATTTTCAGGTAAGCAAACTTTTGCATTTTCGATATTCTGCAAGTGCGTCCAAGGTAAGAACAATATAAAAGTTGTGTATAGACTTACAGATGTGTTTCCAGTGGAGTATCTTTAAGACCAATGAAATAAACCAAACTACGTTCCTCATCAACCCATAGCTGCAAACAGTAAAAAAAAAAAAAACATATTTCACTTCAGAAGACAGTAAGTCAATACATAGCGAATTAAACAACCTGGCAATCACACTAATTATTTATATCCTTTGATTATTTTGCATGAAAATTAAAAGTAAAACCTAACTTTTGCAAAAGCAAAGAACCACTTGATTCTGTCAAACATATTACTAATAAAGTAAAAATACTAGCAAGCATGGACACTGTTATCCTATTTCATAAAAAAGAAGTGTTAACCCCACAAAATGTAACATTTAGTGTGAATTTCCTCCAAAATAGCCAAAATGCAACTGTCTATCAACAGCACTGGAGTAGTTATCAGTGGAAATGATGGGAGTTTCTTAAATCATTGCCAGTATTTTTTACAATATGACAAGAAGTATTGTGATCTTTTTAGATGGAATAAAATGTCCCCAGTAAATTTAAAACAAATGTACCTCTTTAGGGTGTACCTCCCAATAACCAGAAGTAAGGGGTCTCTCCTGCCATGGCATTACTAACAAACCACCTTACAACAGAGAAAACATGTGTATATCCATAATCAGTAGTGGTCGGAAAGAGTTTCTTCATAAATCCCATAAATTGGCTGATTGATTGTTTGGTGTTTTACGCGGCGCTCAAGATAATTTCATTTATATGGAGGCGTTGCCAGTTTTATTGTGGGAGGAAACCGGGCTCAATGCCCGGAGGAAAGAAATTTCTAAATTTTTTATTTGGTATGAGTGTGATTCGAACCGCGCTCCATCGATGGAAGGGATAAAAGGGTAAACGTGAGTAAATGGCAACTTTCCTGACACTTAGTAGTTTCTGGTAACCATTATAACAAGAAGTGTTGACTTACCTTCATATTTCTCCACAGTCTCCGTGCTATTTGATGATCTGATCTGGAGGTTGGTTGTCACATGATACAGATGACGGTATCCTGACTTCTCACTACCCCATAGAAATGAAATCTCAGAATCACTCACTTGAGGGAAAAAATAAAGTAAATCATTCACCTGCAAAATAAAGGGTTATGTAATTATAATTTGAGCCACAAAAAATGGTTATTATGAAGTATGCCTTTAATTTGATTGATTTACCTATATTAGTTATAGGGATCAGGCACCCATTTGTATATAGACTGAATAGTACATCCATCACAAGCTGGTATCTAACAATAAGCCAAAATGGTGCCATGTAGTGTAGGCTGAAAGTTTGACGTTGGTGAATTAAGGGTTTAATACCGCCGTAGCGGTGTTTGTTGTGTAACCCGTCATACCCCTCGAATGCTGCGCATTCTCGTGGTTTGACTCGGTACGAACCAACGTTCAGCGGTATCGGGTTACGCAATAAACACCAAGACGAAGGTATTAAAGTCGATTCTACCCCGATAATTGAGAAAAATGAGGAAAAAGTGACCTGTTGTTGATTGCCGTTCCTTTTCCCTCCCTCGGGACAGAGTGGGCACTTTTAACCAATCAACGATAAGCTTTGGTCACGTGCAACGGTTGACCCAGATATTTTGAAGCAGAATGACATAATGTCACTATGGCTACCGCTTTGACAGGCTGGGTTGCTGACGACGCTATCGGGGGAAATGTTGTGAAATCAACCCTTTGATGACTTAATACGTTCATGACAGCCCAGTTTTCAATATAAAAGGACAGAATATAACTACACTCACAACATTATCAGGTTAAATCCTTCATTTTGTATGATAACAAGCAAAAGATCACTTCTTTCGGGGGAGGTAAACCTACCAGCCGATGTTGTACTACAGACTCGATGTTGTTTGGAAAGTCATCTCTACTAAACATGTATATTTGCACACGGCACGCACATGCAGGAGGGGTAGAATACGATATCACTACTGCAGTGTTTGGTTGCTCCTACATGTATTTTGTTGGCATTCTGTTCATTGAAATGCCCAGAATGTTTTCTACAATATTCGGACATCACAAATGAACGGTCCACATTGAGGTCACAAGTGTGTTCCCTCATCACCCTTTAGGACATGAAAAAAATCCCATTCAAGCCATTTTGTGAGGGTTAATGACATTCTTTTTGATTTGATGTTCGGCGTCTAAATGCGCAATCCAGGGCCCTGTGTTACAAAGCTGGCGTAAGTTACGTCAGATGTAAATCTGTGTTAAAACTATAGTAACTTATGCCTTGGTCACAACTGGCCCATGCTGTAGGTCAGCTTCGTAAAACGGGGCCCAGTCTATTATGAGTATACAGATCATTGAGATCAGGGGTATTTTATTCCATGACAGAGATTGTCAGAATAATTGCAGTAAAATGATCAAGTAAATACACGATCAAAGAACTTTTGAAAGAAGTTTTGCTGTCTTCAAATAACCATCCCCACATATTTTAAGTACGAAGCTTTGACAGAGTTTTAAAGCACCAAATGAAAGCCTCTTAAGTCTTCTAACAAACAGAGGTTATTTTGTGCCAAGAAACTTTGAAACTATAATTCCTTTGAAATGTATTCCTTTGTATAATATTGAACTCTTTACCTCAGAAATCAATGTCGCTTTTGGATGGAATTAATTGAACCAGTAGCTTTCATATAAATACAATTTTAGTCAGTTTGATATTCTCTGTATAAAGTAGGACAACATATATTTTTACTAACGGTTGGTGTTGGCTTAATCTATGTCATAATGATTATAAGTCAATCACACAGTGACCCAGATAATCTTTTTGGAAAGTTTTCTATTTTGTTGAAGATGAGAAAGCTAATACAAATTGGAACCTGTTTTCATCCTCTGACAGTGATGAGAAAAATTCTATATAAAAATAGATCTGTAAAAAGCTTGATGTCCTATTTTAAATAAGAAAAGTTGGAACCAAATTTGTAGTTTGACAAATTTACAACCTGGGTTTTATCTCAAGGTCCTGTGATGTTGTCTACCAAGTTGTATCTATTAATAATTTGGTTTAAATGGATCATGTGTGAGAAATGAAGTCAAGTAAACTATTTCAAAGCTTTTGACTGTTACTAGACAGCATTAAAAGATTTATAGATTGTTTGGTGTTATACGCCGCACTCAAGATTATTTCACTTAATATGGCGGCGTTGCCAGTTTTATTGTGGGAGGAAACCGGGCTCTATGCTCGGAGGAAACCCACAACCTTCCATTGGTAACTGGCAATCATCCCACATGTCGTTCGAGTAGCATTAAAAGATACTTGTAGGTTGGCTGAAAGCAGCCCATCATCCATAATTGATAAGACAGGGAAAGACATGTGACTTACATTGACCCAGAATCATCATCCAAAATTGATAAGACAGGGAAAGACAAGTGACTTACATTGACCCATATATCTGAGGTATCTTCATAGATGACTTGTAGAGGAGGAAAAACTGAGGAATCAAAACTTCCCACTTCCATATCAACTGGTGTTGGTATAAAACACTCAGGGGAGATAAGTACTACTGCCAACTGACACTGACTTCTACTTAATACCTGAGCCCAGACACTGGGGGTAAACAAGAAATCAAAAAAACGAACAAAAATGATGAGACGAATAATAAGAAAAGAATAAGAAGAAAAACAAAATAGAATTAAAATTTTTGGAATTTATTGAATTGAAAAAATCAGTCTATGTTTTGTGAGGTATACAAATATTAGTTATTGCCGGCTTGAAACTGATTCTTAAAATGCCCCCCCCCCCCCTCCCCCTTTTATTGAATTGAAAAAATAAGTATATGTGTTAGTAAGGTTTACAAATTGTAGTAATTGGCAGCATGAAACTGATTTTTAAAATGCTCCCCACCCACCGCCAACAAATCTAAATAATTAAAAACTAAAAAAGACAATCCAGAAACAGCTTCTACAAACAGTATTTTTTTATTTGTAGTTTCATCAATGAGGTGACAGGATATTTAACAAGAAAGGAAATTTGATTTTCTTACTATTTTGAGTTTGGTGTCCAGCCAGCCCTAACAATGTACTCCACCCAGGGTAGGAAAGTATTCAGGGGCTCATACAGCTGTTTCTCGAGTACATTGCTAAACTGAAAATTATATCACACAAATACAAGATGAACAAGATGTTTGGCAAATGCTTTGTATCAGAGATATATTGGGTAGAAAATATATGTCTACTAAATTCATATTATACAAAATTAAACTGGATGTAAATTTTCGGCCGCTAAAATTTGAAAAACAAACTTAACAAGAGTTTCGGGAAACCCAAAATACGCCCGGATAGGCACATTAACTACAGCCATACCAAAAGAAATCCTTCCATATTTATTTGAATTTAATTTTCAAAATTCAGAGGGAAGAGGTTGAAGCTTGGTAAAAGATGATGTTATGTCAACAAAATGAAATCTTACCACTAAACCTTTAAAATCCATCTGTATCAAATTTAAAATGGGCTATTTGGATCAACAATTATTAACAAGATTTGTACACGGTACAAGTCATCAATTCTCGCTGCTGTTAAATCGCAATGTTAAAAGCTAACTGTAAGTTGACAAGGTAAATAGACCAAAGCTGGGATACTTATATCTTGGTCTGTAGATAAAACTTTAATCCTTATATGTATTTTTCATTTGATTAAAACGTTATATATTGATTTAAGAATAGTTTTAATCAATTTAGAAACATTATTGCAGTTTGAAAAAATCCTTTTTTGATGAGAATCGGACAAGTAGAAGCCATTTTATAATTTAAAGGTTATTTTCATGAAAATGAAAGTAAGATTATAAAGGAATATACATAATCCAACAATTTGCAATAGTTGATATCATAAACAATTTTTTTACACACTGTCTGTTAATATGGTATGTAACATGAAAGATTTGAAAACATCGGATCATATTTGTTAAAGTTATGGAGAGAAAAAGTAAATATTACATAATCCAATATAACTCCCATATTATGTAACCAGTGATGTTAAAAATAGTTCGTGACACACCTTCTACCCATAAGGTATATACTCAGAAAAAATTGTGCAGATGGAATCAAAACTTTAGAAGTTATGGAGCGGAAGGGAATATTACATAATCCAATATAACTCCCATATTATGTAACCAGTGATGTTAAAAATAGTTTGCGACACACCTTCTACCCATAAGGTATATACTCAGAAAAAATTGTCAAGTTGGAATCAAAACTTTGGAAGTTATGGAGCGGAAGGGGAAAGCGGACGCCTGACAGCTGGACTGCCGGAGATGATACCATAATACAGCCCGCTTTTCAAGCCGGGCATATAAAAATATTAGGTACAATCAGCATGTTATTACTAACATTAATGAGATAGGAGTGATGTACGAAATATTTACCTGACCAGCATTACACTCAAATTCCACCATCTTTAAACTACATTTGGCATTTTCTGTCCCTGTTGAATACACACAAAAAAAAAACATGATACATTGTTTGATTTTAATGTATGTTTTTAGCATCCAAAGGCCAAAATTGCCATAGTAGCTTTTCTGACATTTGTTAAAGGCACACTTGCCGCCGTAGCCTGTTTAAATTTGCTAAGAAAACCAATTTACATGAGCTTACTACGACTAATACCACTAAACTTAAACATAGGACACATAAAACATGTCTAGTTAGCTTTAGACTGTAAAAATGGGGTGAAAAACAAACGAAGAATCGAAGCCTGATTACAACAACAACGATCAGTGTCAGTCAACTTTCGTGTTGGATTACCCTCCTTTCAGGCCTTTGTATCTGTGGTTAACACTCAAACAATTACCAACAGGCTTTTCCAGTCGCTGTTAACCGATCGTCAGTCTGTATTTCTCAGATAAATAGGCCTACGTAAAATTACACTGTGCCGTTAGTTCACTCACTCGACTGAAACATAAAATCGCCAATAGGGGGCAGATCGGTTTGTTTACGTTCCGGGTACGTAACAATTCAAATTTTCAAATTCAAATTAAAAATACAAACTGACGTCCAAACTTTTAAATTTTGGTAAAAATAGAAAGTTCCTAACTTATATTGTCTGGGAAAAATACAGAATACGGTCTTTCTTTTTTAATGTAAACAATATTCCTGATTTTCGCGGCAAGTGTGCCTTTAAAAAAGCAATTTACCTAAGTAAAACAAACTAAAATAAATACTAAAATAAACCATGGCAAACAAGTTGTGTTTAAAATGTTTAAATGGAGGTGAAAAGTATATGTAGAATGGAAGACTGAATACAACAATAAAGGATTAGAAACTAATTAAGTTCAGTGTTAGATTACCTAATAGATCAAATTTTCAATTTCAAATTTACAAGACAAAATTTTACGAATGTTTCTTCTGGAAAAATACACAAATTTTCGATGTAAATAGCATTCTGGATTTTAACAAGTGTGCCTTTGTTGATCTGCATCTATTTAGACACTCTGCAAGATGTCAAAATAGATAAATCTAACATGTTAGCAGTTGCAATTACCAAGACAAACATTTTATCCACAAGAGAGGGACCTGTGTGACATTACCATCAATACAATTGTACATGTAATCTCATCCACCTGACAATGGTTTCATTCACACCTTCAGCTTGGTTTCTGATCACATTATACTGCAGGGCTGTCATTATGGGGAGAGTGATCGCTCTCCTTCCCCTCCACACACACCCAGAGGGGTCTGAGGAGACCTGTTTATCACTCCCCCTAACTCTCCCTACCAGTTTTTTCGGAGACCATTTTTGGGGAGAGTGAAACATGTCACCCTGACAGTTTTGGGAGAGCATGTTGTAACTCTCCCAGTCTATTCTTAATGACAGGCCTGTACTGGAAATATTGTCAGCTTTACTTCAAGATTTACCTTCACGTATGAGTTACCTGCTCTTGGATATCTGAATTCATCAGCACCGTCAGCCGAGGGAGAATATATATGTAAAATTTCCACTTCACTTTCATCCACTTCCTCATATAAAATCCTATAGGTATCAGGTGGATCTGAAATTAACATCAACATACACTTATAAACTAAATTATAAATACTATCTTAGGAATAGACTGGTTATGGATGGATTTTCTTTTCACATAAGGCGCCTTGGTCAATCAGTCGGTTAGAGTGTTTGTCTCTCAGTGTGGCACAGGCCCTCCATTGGTGAATAGTGGGTTCCAATCCCACTCAGACCAAATAAAAATTGAAAAATTTCTGAATGGAGTTTTCACTTGATCGTCATATGTGAAAGAGTTGCCAGGTCGGGGTTACCTCCGGGCAAAGTGCCGGGTTTCCTATCCCACTAAACCAGGCTATATAAGTGAAATAATCTTGAGTGGGGCATAAAACATCAATCAATCAATCTTTTCACTTTGATATAACTTTTATGTCAGTGCTTCAAACATTATTACGCCAACAAAGACACATTTCTTGAGCAACTTAATGTTTGTTCCCGACAATTGTGCCAAAACGATTGACAAATCCTTGCCACATACCATCATCTGATCTGTGTGGTTGCCACCAGTAACCAGTATATCTGTCAAACTCCTCTTGCACGACAAATGAAGGGACTCCAGCACTTTTAGGGTCATCTGATAACTTTGGAGCACCTACAACATTGTACAAATAAAATTAAAATTTTTAAATAATTTTATTAAAAAATGTAGTAGACGATAAAAATAATGACCAAATCATAGTTAAATATTCAAAGAATTTACCATATGAACGCGAGAATTACTTCGTTTTCGTTTTTTTTTTGTTATCGGGTGTCTGATTTAGTAACTATGTACCTGTGTGAGCATATGTAAGTCTGATCTCTGTTCCACATCGGATATTTGTCACCCATAAATCAGCATTATGTATGAAACCTACAATATCAGGGTTTGTTGGCGATATCTGTGGATCCAAGCGAGCTCCACTACATAAAGTACTGATATTAGATGGGACTGCCTTCTCTTCATTCTACAACAGTATAAATACTGACATTGTGCATCTAGAGCCGGGTCAAGTTTTAATTAAGAGCAGTCCTTCAAGAAAAAAAAAAGATTTAGTTCCAGAACAAGTTAACATTACGTTCAATGATTAATTCTGCTTTTTTCAAACAAGCCTTAAATTTGTACAAATGACAAATGCTGCCATCTCCGTACACTTTCAGAGAGGTTTTATTCTAATTTTGAGGTGATATGACAATGACCTTGAACTCTTAATCTGTACGTACCATTATGCCTGGTACTTCACAGTAGAATAAACTATTGCATGCTGGGAACACAAAAGTTCCAGTTTCCTCATCGTAACGATAAGACGTTATCCCTAATGTGCCTAGCCTCTGTCTTTCTCTCATCAACTGTTCTTCCTTCGACAGTTCACCAGAGCTCAAAGTTGTTTGAAAAGAGTCTAACACATTTCTCCACATCAGCTGATCAGCCCCAGTCTGGCTTTCATTCACATCAACATAAAGTAAGGTATTTTCTCTGCTTCCCCCAACTAAGCCAAGAAAGTACAGCCTAGTTAATGACCCCTCTTCCGTTTCAATAGACCGGAAAGTGAAGCAAGTTGGTACACGGCTTGCCAGTGAGGTCAATAATTTACGTGTATTTCGTACAGCTTGTCGTAGCTCTGCCCAAGATTTTCCGTGTTTAAGTTGAAGTTTTGGGGGAGAATCAGACGGCGAGACAAAGGGATCAACAGTGACTTCTGAGGCCATCTTTAAAATTCAACCCTGTTAGATCAAGCAGGATTCCCTGGGAAAATGAAAAAGTAAAATAATTAGAAACTTTTATTTTTTTAACCACTCACTCAAACTTCATCCAAGAACATTGTGATGAGTAATTGTGTTTAGTTACATGAATGATGACTTGAGTCGACTCCATTTTTGTATCTTAACTCCTTGTAAAAGAAATACTGCATTGAATTTTATGACTGAAAATTCATTTGAATTTCTGTCTATTGGTGCTTTATAGTTACACCCTCAGCTACATGTAGTACTACTCAATAAAAAAGGTGTTGTGTGTGCAGACTTTAAGCATTTATCTGGGAGGGGAAAATACAAGATTCTTGTACATTTGAAATCGGTATTTGTCGAAGGCATGAATAAAACTCTAGTCCCCATTAAAAGGACACACCGCCAAAGTTTGCTATTTTCTGTTGACCTTCAGATTTGTAGAAAAATAAGAAGTAATCAATCTTGAAATGCTGCAAATAGACTTTCTGCCATAAAAGTACATTAAAGTGGCATGAGCTGCCAAAATTCGCAGTTTTTTCATAACTTCTGATCGTCACGACACTATGAGGCTTTGAAGGCTATCGAAAAACTAAATGATTAGCGTTGGAATGAGAAAAATCCATACAGTATGTGGCCTGTATGAACCGAAAACGTGTTCAAAAGTAAACAAAATTTAAATAACCGGGACGACCATTCATTCATTCTAAGCCAAAGTTAGTTTAAAACAGTACTTTATCGTACATTTTCGAGACTAGAAGCATTAAAAAGCTTCTGAATTCTACCTCTTAAGAAAAATAGCCAATAATTTCAGCGTTCTGTTTTAATGTCAAAATATAAACATTTTGGCAGCTCATGCCCCTTTAAAAAGAGCTATTTAGGGAATCCCTGTTGCTTTTGTTTTGTGTCTTGCAGCAGAGATTGCACCACACGCACAACTACAAAAGGCCTGTGCAGTTACCACAACAAAAAAGACAAAGGAATCAATCCCCCCTAAAAAACCTCCTTATCTAGTGGTCCATGGCAGCTAGAGAAGTTACCAATGGCCATCTGAAAACCTTGCCATTCTAGGAACGAGAGTCAAATAGCACACAGCTTATTGATCTTCATTTTAGTTTCTCTGGCGTAATGCCATTGCTAATGCTATGACAATATATATAACTTTTGTCGAGCTGAAGTGGGGGGATTAATTGACTGATGGTATAAGCCGCACTCAAGATTTTGAAGTTGAGTCACTGGGGTGGTTGCCAATATTAAAGTTAAATGGTATCCCAAATTCGATTTCAGAAAAAAAAACTTTCCCTTGTGTTTCAATACATATGAGACTTGCATGCCAATAGATTTTCCTGCTTTGGGGACAAAATCCATGACGAAGGACATGAATGAAACATTTTAAAAAAATACTATTTTTTAAATTAAATTAATTAGCATGATTGGCGGGGTAGAGAAAGTCACGAATCAATTACTTTAGCGAGTCTGACGGGGTCATCAAGCACGCCAACTAAAATGTCCGTATTGTACTACTCGTACCTTGCACTACTCTTACAAAATCAGCGAGCACTTCGAGCGTTCATGCGCGAGAAGTTTGAGCAAATCAAGCGACCAGTCAAATAGAAATTCAGTAGTTTGAGAAGAATGAGCTGCTCGAAAACGACCAGTCGAATACGGCTAATCATGCGAAGCAAATTTTGTGAACGAATTTCTAACTTCCCATATTATCTTACTTCACTTTAGTAAAGGTTTTACTCCGTTATTTATAATTTCTGACATTTATTGGTCGTCGACCTGGTACCGACCAATAAATATCCAAACATAAATAACGAGGTACCTGTAGACATTTAATGTTGTTGAATTAATATTATCTATAAATTCTATCAAGCTTATGCCCGCCTACACCATTGGTGATGCCTCACTCCCATCATTGCTTCCCGTGACTGTGCCTCAGACTAACACCGCAGCGATAAGACCAAAGGCTCAAAGCTGACGTTGTTGTTGTTAATGTCTCAGGTTAACATAAAATAAATGCCCCGATGTCTTACAGTGTAGGATTATGGGAATCGAAATTGAAAATAGAATATCACAGCATTTCTCCAACGCAGAAAAATCGCAATTAAAACCTTCACAACAGATTCGTCAGGTCACACAGGGGCGAATTTTTTATCAGATTTGACATTGACACAGATGACGAAAACTCTGACCCGGATGAAGCTCAGGTTGTTTACAAAAGGACTCATCACAATAAACCAAAACGATTCTCAGGTCTGTATTTAGTTTACAAAACATTTCTCTGCCGATTGAATACAAACATTTGGGCAATATTTGAAAGGTAATAAAATCAGGAAAAACAAATTCTGAATTGTAATATATATTCGTGTAAAAAAAAGGAAAATCCAGTCTATACATTCAACTTGTAAAATAGGATTTTTGTGATGAGTGCATTTTACAACTTTGATTCCAGCGTACGGTCCTGTTAGTGTTACAACTTTCACAGAACACTACCGCTTCCACAGAGCAGCCAAGGGGGTAAACCGATTAAGTTTTATTTATTGCAACTGGAGCTTGGGATTTTTGAGCTATCAAAGTATATATTATTGTGCACTACATCAGGTTGGGGAAATTGTCGTCTATCTGCCCCCTCTCACTCTCGTCTCAGCTCTCTTGCGTTTTCGCCGAACTATCGACCTCTATCACTATCAGCAGAAGTCTATCAGTATATGGCAACAGCGCAAGTTTTAAGCTTAGCTAGATCTGCTTTGAAATTAATTTCTTAAAAATGTCAAGCTATCAACAAATTGCACCATTTTAAGCATGTGTTTGAAAATAAACCGAAATTTCTACTCACATGTTTCACCTATCCAGCTATCCGCATGTAGCGCTCGCTCTGTAGTTTTCAAAAATGACAACTTTCCCCAACCTGCTCATGCATTGTCATTTTTATATACGCCTGCTGTTAAGGTAGGCGTACATTGGTATACCGTTGTCTGTCCATCTGTCTGTCCCGTGTTATGGTCCGCTCCATAACTTAGCTAGGCTATTGCCTGCATTTATTTTTTTCTTATGTGTGCTTAGACGATGTACCAAAATTAAATTTGGGTCTCTATATTTGTGGCGACCAAAACAGTCGGTCAGTCTTTTGTCATTGAGTAACTCTGTAATTATTGCATGGATTTTAAATTTTTTTTGAGTTATAACTAGCTTATGGGTAGACAATATGTCCCGTACCAAAAGTAAAATGGGGTCTTTCTATCAGTAACTCAGGAACTATTGCATGTAACGATCTCATGAGTAGACAGTGTGTTCCGTACATGTACCAAAATTAAATTGAGGCCTAGATATTTGTGGTAGTTAATAGGAAGGGGATGTGTCACATGCTAAAATTTGTGACAAGTCACCAAGCCCCAATCTTTTTTGGCTGACTGAAAGATTCTTCCAGCCGAAATTCTGTTTACGGCAATCTTTAATATTGAATATGAAGATACATGTAGTGTGCTACAATGAATTTACCCTAGGGAACGTATTATGAGTTTCTCAAACTTTTGTTTTATAGTGCACTCATCTGCCTACTTCATTCAAGTCAAGGTCTTCCCACGTAAGTTAATATTTTTGACATTTATTGGACGACCAGGTACCGTTTAAATATAAATAATGTGATACCTGTAGACATTTAATATTATTGAATTATCATCTGCTACTCTGTTACTTAACTAGGCCTACATGTTTTTACTTTCACTTTCTTATTCAATGTTAAATGTCCTCAGGTACATGTACCTCGTTATTTACATTCAGATATTTATAGGTGCTACCTGGCCGATTCCCAATGAATATCCACAATAATTAAATAATAACTCAGCCCTCTCATTTTTGGTTTACAGGTGTATAATAGAGTAACCTTGGTAACTTTGATTTTCAGGCATGACAGACCCACATGTATATTTGTAGGTCACAGAGGTCATTGAGTTCATTCAGAAAGTGTGTCTACAAACATGATATAATAGGAACCGTCAAGCCTTTTAATTTTATTTTACAGGTGTATATTAGAGAGACCTTGGTCAAGTTTAATTTAATACATACGATAATACCTCCCCTATATCGAGGAGCGGCGATGTGCAAATATAAAATTTTTCGAATGCCATTTTCGTACCTATATTTGAACATCACAGAGAATATTGAGTTCAAACCATTAGGTTTGTCTGAACAAGATATATTATGTACCATGCACTTATCCTTTTCATTTTTTGCATTAAGGTATTTATACTAGAGAATTTAGTAAAGTTTGATTTTTATACGCCCGACTTAAAAAAAGTCGGTCGTATTATGGTATCACCAGCGCCGTCCGTCCCGGATTCCCTTCCGCTCCATAACTTGAAGAGTTTTGATCTAATCTTTACAATTCTTTCACAACATATACCTTGTGGGTAGAAGGTGTGTCATGAACCATTTATGACATCGTCGATTACAAAATGTGGCTTCTACATTGGATTATGTAGTATTCTGTCTTAGTCGATATCTTCGTTCCCTTCCGCTCCATAACTTGAAGAGTTTTGATCCGATCTTAACAATTTTTTTTACAACATATACTCTAGGGGTAGAAGGTGTGTCATGAACCATTAAGAACATTGTCCATTGCATAATATGGCTTCTACATTGGATTATGTAATATTCTGTCTTAGTCTATATCTTCGTTCCCTTCCGCTCCATAACTTGAAGAGTTTTGATCCGATCTTGACAATTCTTTCAGAGTATATACCTTATGGGCAGACGGCGTGTTGTGTACCATTTCTGACTTAACTCGTTGCATAATATGGCAGCCATATAGGATTATGTAATATTCCCATCCGCTCCATAACTTCTAAAGTTTTGATCCGATCTTGACGATTCTTTCAGAGTATATACATTATGGGCAGACGGTGTTTCACATACCATTTCTGACATCACCTGTTGCATAATATGGCAGCCCTATTGGATTATGTAATATTCCCTTGCGGCTCCAGAACTTCTTTCGTTTTGATATAATCTCTCCAATTCTTTTAGAGTATATATACCTTATAGGTAGATGATGTGTCGCATACCAAATTTGATTTGGGTACACATATTTTTTGTCTGTTTTCAAGAGCTTTTTTTATCAGAAATGTGTACCTGATGTTTAATATATATATATATTAATATATATCAATGCTTTTTGGAGTACACTTGGTCCAGAGTAATACTGGAAGCCAATTAATTTCTACATTCTGAGACTGTTTTCTTGGATAGTTTAATGTGCACTATAATAACAAAAAAAGACCATTTTCCCCACTTTATTACCCATCTGGTATTTATCAGAGTTGCTGTTTAAATAGAGATAAGGGGACAATGACATCCAAGGTTTGTATATTTACACACCAGCATATCAGTGGTCAGCCTGAAGATTGTTTGCTTTGTTATAAAACTGCAGCCAAGTCCAATAGAACAGTGTCCCAGTGAAAACTGTTAAAATTCAAGAATTGTAAGCTATTGTATTGATTGATAAGAGCAATGTCAAAACAGCCACATTTCAGTTTTTGCAATTAAAATGTGATTGAAATTAACAGAAAATATATGTGTACTATAACGTACTGGTATTTAGTTGCAGCTTCATCAAATTCAGAAAAGAAAAACTTCTAATGTGAACAAGAAATTCTAATTGATGAAATTAAAACAAATGTTATATTAAATGTTAGGTTGTTAATCGTAGCGGTTCGACTTTGCCACGGCGGGCGTATGTTGAGTTTACTAAAACTCTTGTTGAGAATGGCATAGCTATATTTGTAGGTCATAATTTATTGTCATATTAGAAAAATCTTGGTTAATTTTTTTTTCAGGTATGTGAATGTGTATTTAAAGGCACACTTGCCGCCGTAGCCTGTTTGATATTTGTGAAAAATAAACAAAGAATCGGCACTTTTGCACACGCTCAGGTTCAAAGTTTGTTTACATTGCGAGTACCTGAAAAATCTGTTTTTCAATTTCCAATTTAAACTACTAAATGATGTCAAAACTTTCAATTTCTGGTAAAAATAGAAAAAATAAAAATAGAAAAATAAAAATACAGAAAAACGTCCACGGTTTTTAATGTAAACAGTCTTCTGGATTTCCGCGGCAAGTGTGCCTCTAAAAGTCCAAGGATGTGCTTTTTTAGTTTTTTAATCTAATTTCAGAAAAAATAAATGATACAAATAGAATTTTTTAGTTTTGTAATCTAATTTCGGAAAAAAATAAATGCTAAAAATAGAATGTAATACATCAACAACAAATTATTCAAGATTTGTGACCCTCGGGCCGGGGGCAGTATGGTTTTTGCTATAGCCATCAACATAGTTTGGTGGAAGATTAAGTACCGATATGCCAAGAACACTACGGTAAGATCTCCGCTAATTCAAGGACCAGTGATGTGAAAATAACGAATTATTACATTGCTATTTGCCACATTTGGTCTATAAAAACAACAACAGCGATCGTTCAATAGGATCATCTGATCGCTCACTCCAGGAGGTAAGACTCTCAACGAAAAAAGTTGAATTTTAAGTGTACTTTTGTTAATGTTTTTCTGGCCCGTGAATTTTTTAGAGTACTTGAATTAGCGGAGATCTTACCGTAGCCTTTCTTATGTTCTATCAACTTCTATGGTCTCTGGAGCCTAATGTTTCTTAATATATCATGCAAAAACTAAGCTTGCTGACCCGTCCTTATTCTTTCTTAAAGGCTCCATACCAGGTTTATTATTCTTGAAAGAAAAAGTGTAACCAGGATGTAAATTTCAACCTCAGGGTTAAGATGATCAGCCATGTGTAGTGTTTGTTCAGTACCCTAAAACACTCTCTTTTGTAAACACATATTTTTGATTTCACGTTAATTACGGAAACGAAAATCTGTTACCCACCATGAAAGCCTGTATTTGGTATGGTGTGCAACGAAACTAGCATTGGTACAGGCTGGTTGCCAGTCTTTCAATATATGGAGGGGGCTTCCATCGATGTGGCGCGGGTTCAAATCCCACTTAGACCAAATAAAAACTTCTGAGTGGATTTTTCACTCGGTAGCCATATTTGGAAGGGTTGCCAGGTTCTCCCCCGGTTTCCTCGCCTACTAAATCTGGCAACGCCGCCATATAAGTGAAATAATCTTGACTATGGTGTAAAACACAAATCTGACTGAAATTATCTGACCTGGTTTCTAAGGAATTTATCTTCATATTGAGTAGGCATTATATTTTCAGACAAGCAATCATGAGATGAACCAGATTGTAATCCGAACAAATGCTGGCGAATATAGATCAGGCGACACTGTATATGGGTATGTCGTGTCTATTTTCTTTGTATTGTGTTTTTCTCTCTATAGTAGTTTTATTTTAGGCGTCTTATGTATTATACTCACAATCATAGATATCAAATTTGAGAAGTGAACAAGGTGTCAGGTTTACTGTATTAAATGGCTGTTTTACAGAAGTTTAACTGGAAGTCAACAACAAATGTCTGTTTTGTTAAAGTGGCATGAGCTGCCAAAATGTTGATATTTTGACGTTGAAACAGAATGTTGAAATTATTGGCTATTTTTCTCAAGAAGTATAATTCAGAGGCTTTTTAGTGCTTCTAGTTTTGAAAATGTATGATAAAGCAGGGACTGATCCAGGGAAAATTTGGGCATACCATTTCGGTTCAAAATGTTCCAACAATAAGACAAAAACAACATGTCTGGCCCAAAATTCAACATTAAATGCTATTTTGACATTAAAATCTGTTGGTTTTAAGAATTTGGGCGGATTTTTTGCTTGTAAGTTTGGGCGCCCATACCTGTATACAGGTATCAAAATGTCTGGATTAGTCCATGTAAAGTATTGTTTTGAACTAACTTTGACTTAAAATGAATGAATGGTTGTCCCGGTTATTTAAATTTTGTTTACTTTTCGAAAACGTTTTCGGCTCGTACAGGTCACATATGAAAAAAGTGTGAATTTTGGCAGTTCATGCCACTTTAAGGGTTCGTTTATCAAGGATTCTGTAGGTGCATTTATTTATTCTTACAAACATTTCACAGAATATAACATTAATTATTATGTTTGTTTGAACATTAGGATTGCTTTTAAAGTGAGAAAATATTAAAATATAAATAATAGGTAAATAGACATAATTAAAATCTTTATATTTTTGGAAAAATAAAAAGATATTTTTCTTCACTTTCAGAACTGTTTATTTATTTATTGTAAATCCAACTTCTGGCTGTGGCGTGAGACTGAAATTTCGGGGATATGAAAGATGTAAGAAATTGTATTCAGTGGTTATTTGCCTATTTTATTTTCTCAATAATATCAGAAGTCTCCATAGATTATCTATACTGTTTGTTACTTCCAATATTAAAGGATTTATGAACAGGGCTTAAAGCTGGTTTGTGTTTGTTTTTGGACTAAATGTATATTTGAAAAACATCAAATTGAAACAAACACCCTTCATGTTAGTTTCCTGGGAGTCAAAAAAAGAGTGGGGAAGAAATTCGTATGTCCTGTATAGTTTGTAACTACTTGGCAAAAGTGACGTCATACATGACCTCCGATGTGTACAAACTTCCAAGAAAAGGCACGGTGACGGACACAGTAGAGATAGTGTATTGCATCACCACTCTATGGGTACATAGTGTACACAACAGAGGTCGTGTTTGATGTCATATGTCACTGAGCTAATTACCTTTTGCAAACATCTAATGGCGGTAAATGTAGCATTGAATTTTGTATATGCTGCGCCTGAAATTTAATTTTCTTTTGGGCAAAACTTGTAAAGTACATGTTGTACAACACCTGTACGGAAAGTATTTCCGAAAATTGTTCATTCATTTTTAACTATGGACGGCAGAGAGGTGTTGTAGAACATGTACTTTAATAGTCTGACCAAAAATAAAATAAAATTTCGGTCGCAGCACATACAAAATTCAAGCTACGAGTGCCGATCCACAATGCTTATGACGTCAAACACGACCTCCGTTGTGTATGTACCCTCACAGCGATGACGTAATAAGCGATTTCTGCTGTCTCAGTACGTCTTGGTGGCAGTTTGTACACATCGAAGGTCGTGTATGATGTCATTTTTCCGTAGTTACGAAAAAATACGGAAAATATGCATATTTGCTCCCTGTTCTTTTTTGACTACCAGGGAACTAACGCAAATGTTGTTTCGTTTCAACTGATGTTTTTCAAAAATACATTTAGCCCATAAACAAACACAAACCAGCTTTAAATCCTGTTCATTTAATCCTTTACAATATAAGGAACTCAGTTTCCAAAGATTATGTATTATGATATCCCAGTGCCAGACTTCATTTCCAAAATATCTTCCAAAACGAGATACGATGATCATGATCTATATTGTTGTGTTTGTAGATGTCTATGGCGTGAGTCTCCAGGATGAAAATAGCATTCCACTTCATTCTGAAAACAAAGACTATATTGACTGCAATGACATAATACTCTATAAAAGTGCAAGTAAGTTTGGTTTGACTTAGTTTTATACACCTCATTTTTTTAAAAATCTCTCAAAAAAAAGCCATATTCAGCTTTTTTTTTTTTATAATTTCGGTATTGAAAAATTATGAAAAAAAAAATAGAAATTAGCCCCAAAAGATGGTTCCCTTCTGATGCAAAAAAATGAAGATATCTCAAATTTCCATTCCACGATGTCGGGTGGATAGAAAACAAAACACTACTAAATCAGGACTTGAGAGACATTTATTAACAAAAAACAGTTGAAAACTGTCTCCTCTAAATTAATAAAGTTTTAATTAAGTAGTGTTTTATATAAATTGTTAAAAGACAAGGTTTTTGTTTACAAATAATTTTACAATTTTTCTGTTTTGTTGTATATTTGTAGATCCTATTTCTTTAGGCAGCTATGTGTTTCCATTCCAATTCTCCTTACTTCATGCCATTCCAGGTAACCTGTTAATCCCACTCTTGATGTATATAATTAGTTTATCTTTTGCATGATCGTGGTAATTTATCTGACTATACATGCCAGCTCAGAAAGTCAGTTGTATTATGATATACTCAGCACAGCCCTAACTTCCAGGGTTTTCTTCTGCCTCTTAAAGTGGCATGAGCTGCCGAAATTCACACTTTTTTCATAATTTCTAATCGTCACGACAGTAAGAGGCTTTGAAGGCCATCGAAAAACTAAATGATTGGCGTTACAGTATGTGCCCTGTACGAACCGAAAACGTGTTCGAAAAGTAGCAAAATTTAAATAACCGGGACGACCATTCATTCATTCTAAGTCAAAGTTAGTTCAAAACAATACTTTATCGTACATTTTTGAGACTAGAAGGACTAAAAAGCTTCTGAATTATACGTCTTGAGAAAAATAGCCGATAATTTCAACATTCTGTGTTTACGTCAAAATATCAACATTTTGGCAGCTCATGCCCCTTTAACTTAAGGATTTTGATCCAATCTTTACAATCCTTTCACAGCGTATACCTTATCAACCCTCGTAATTTAGATTTTTACCACAGCAAAAAAAAAAAAAGTGGTTGTTTCCACTGCAAAGTGATTAATTAAATACTTTTATAATGTAGCTCTTTAGTACGACATTAAGCCTGAATAAATCTATCGGATTGCCTACTTGTAATGTTTGATACACTTCTTATTATTTTAGGCTGTAGTAAACTTCTTATTGAGTTACTATTGCTTGATCATATGTGTAGAAAAGAATTTGATAATGTAATTATTTTCTGCCAGGATCTTTCCATGCTTTAGGACAGGCGGATGTGAAATGGGAGGCCAAGGTGGAGTATTGGATGCAGGCAGAGATGATTGGGGCTGAGAGTGTACAAGTAAGTACATAACAGGGAGGCCATTTCATGAAGCTGTCGCACAGTGCGATCAATCACAGTTGCTATGACGTCATATCTCTTCAATATGGTATCCTATGTGTGATGGTTGCCAGTTACCAACGGAAGGTCGTGGGTTATAAGTGAAATAATCTTGAGCGCGGCGTAAAACACCAAACAATTAATCAATATGGTATCCACTGGCAACTAGACTTCGTTTGCGATGCAACTGCTTTGTGAAACGAGCCCCTGGCTTATTTTTGTATTTTTCTTGGATTCAGTGACTGAAGGTGGTGGGTTAGACACTCAAGCCAAATAGGTTTTATGGTCAGATAAGAATCTTAACACTGTATGACTGCATTTCCATTAAGTTGGCCAAAGACAAAAGCTCAGAGTTTGATCCACCTCTAGATTTATGTACGCTTTATATACTTATAACATGGGATCAACTCTCTATTCTTAGTGGTGCCATACATAATAACCCTCTTCTAATGCTAAAGGGGCCTCCCTGGCTCAGTAGGTAGAGCGTTGGACGCTCAATCCAAACAGCCTTCCACCAATGGGTCGCGGGTTCGAATCCCACTCAGTCCAAAAATTGGAAAACGCCACCATATAAGTGAAATAATCTTGAGCGCTGTGTAAAACACCAATCAATCAATCTAATGCTGAAAACAAGAATCTCCTTGAATATTGACAAAACTAGCTTCAAAAGTGAACAAAAAATCTCTCACAATGCATAGGAATTTTCTTGAAATGATCTCAATTTGCCTGCAAATGTTAATTGCAGTTTTCAGAAAAGGTAATAGTTCCAAATATGATTGTAACACTAAACCATCTTTTTATTTGAATTTTATAGGTAAGAGAATCTGTCTTGGTTCTCCAGAATAACCCCATAGTACAACAGGCAGAGATGACAGAACATAAAGTACGCTCATTGCTGGGACTTTTCCACAAAAACTTCTTCTTAACTGCAAAGTAAGATTTATAACATTTACAAATAGTACTCCAATATGTGCTACAGAAATAAAATCTGAATCAGTAAATTACCCCAGCGAGTTCCAACGACTTTGTACAATAACGTAGAGGTGATATGTGGTTTGTTGGAGGGAGGGTATAACAGAATGTTTCCAGGCTTGAATAGCTTGTTTTCTGATCTAACTGTTATATTTTCTATGTTGATACATGTACCTACAGCAATTCAAACATATGCTTAGCAATACAAAGAGTTAATAAAACGTGCATTTTACGTAAAAGATTACTATATAATACCAAAAGTCTGTGAATGGGGAAGTGACCATAAACACCACCTTCTCTCAGTTAGTCAGAAACTGTTTTCTTCTCTTCCTCGTATGAACTATTATTGGATATTTAGGAGAAAAGATGGCGAACGTTTTAGATGTGACAACAGTATTTGGTGAAGCAAAAGTTAAAGTTTCCGAAGAACTTCATATGGTTGAAAATGAGACAAGGAGCCTTGTTTGGAATGATTTGAGTTGAAATTAGAGTCGCATAGGGGTTAAAGCTTTTATAAGAGCCAAAGCGTTTTCCGAATTGCAGTTACTGGCAGTGTTGATGGATATGATAGTCCACTAAGACGACAGGGAATTTATTTTCTAAGTGTTCTACTGTTGACAGTTTCAAAATCTACCACGCAATAACGTCAAATAATGTTATATAAGCCAGCTGGTCAATGCTCTGAATGTGGTTTCATACTTTCCCATTCATAGACTTATGGTACTATTAACTTTGACATAATCTGTGGTGTAGCTGCACCAATCAATCAACGAAACAATTAAACCATTAAGTAAAATATCAATGTTTATAAACTATCCATGCCATTTTTCAGTTATAATGACTGTTTAATAGTGTGGCATGAGTTGTAACTGTTCAGAAACGAAAATTGTGTGAAGTTTATTAAAAAAATCTATTAAGCGTGTGGTTTGTAGCCAGGCTGTATAACCAATTCTTGGTTTATGTTACATATTTAACCAACGTTAACGTACAATCCTGAATAAGATATTGACACTTGTATTAAAGGTTTTATGAAAAATATTTGGCAATGTTTTCTAATTTGTATGTTGTACAACATGTACTTTTTAAGTCTGACCCAAAAGAAAAGAAAATTTCTGACGCCGCACATACTAAATTCAATGGAATTATCTCAGTACAAACATGTATGATGTCAAACATGACCTCTGTTATTTACTTATTCTCATAGTAGTGATGTGATACACGATATCTGCTGTGTCAGTACGACTTCATGGCAGTTTGTACATGTCAATGTTTGTGTATCTATGACGTCACTTTTGACGAGTTTTTTTTAATATTTACCAAAATTATGGAAAACATACATATTTCCTGCCAACTCTTTTTTTGACTATCAGGCAGCTAACACAATGGTTGTTTCGTTTCAACTGATGGTTTTCAAATAAAAAAATAAAAATTTAGCCCATAAATAAATATAAACCAGCTTTAAGCCCTATTCATAAATCCTTTAAGAAAAACGAAAATTCATTGAAATATACTTTTTACTGCACCTCTGTATCTCTGTTTGTAAAGCTCAATATTTCGACTCTTATGAATTTCTTCATTCACCATTGTTACAGATTGTTGGAATCAGAACAGAGGGTGTTAGATTACGCCAATCTCAGACTGATCATCAGAAATCAATCAAAAAGGAAAGTTAAATCCATCAGTATTAAGGTACAGCTCATCCATCAGAACACTTAATTCATTAAAATGCTTTTTGATAACCTGATTATAAATGCCTGGCCACTGATATGGCCGAGAGTAGTTTAAGTTTACCTAAGTCATTTTTGTAAGAAATTGCAAGTTTCCCCACAGGAGTAGTAAGGAAACTCCGTAAATATTCATGGTGTAATCTCAATATTTTCGACTTTAATTAAGTCATCGTCAGGATAACACTATCAATATTTACGGAGTTTCCTTACTACTTTATTATGTTAAGTTGTTCAGTGGAACCAATGTGGGCTTGGGTAATTTTGACCTTTTATGTGGGAAGGAGAACTTGGTGTAGCTTAGCTTGAAGGATAGTTATATCAAACAATGTGTCTCTTGTCTGAAATTAATGATGATGCCCCTGTTTTATAGAAACAAGGGAAGACACTTGAGCTACCCGGCTCAGTTGGTAGAGCAGTGGGACGGTAACCCTAAGTCGTGAGTTCCATTCTTACCCTGGCCCGGAATTTTTTCCGGGTCAATCAGTGTCGGTTAATTTACTACTTCAGTAATTTCCCTGATGATGATTGCAGCTTGCTTTCGAAACACTGACTTCATCAGGGAAGACAGCTTCCATGTTTTCCGACGCTTAATTTGAAAGCTCATTTGTCTGACAATAATATTTAGTTTTAGTTAATTCAGTGCAATGTATTTCTCTCTAAGACATTTAGCCATTCTTATAGAATTTTGATGGCAATTTTGTTTACAGCTAGTGCGTGAGTTGATATTATGTGTTAAGAGTACATCATCATTTTCTGTACGTGATGATCCTAATGTGATGAGAATGGGGTCAAAGATCTGGATTCAACCAGAGACGGAGAGTCTAACAGTGTGGGAACGGTCACTGCACGATGATCAGGGAACTATTCTTAACAAGTAAGTTATAACATACTGTTACACTAAGGGGCGCTCTTCAGTAGGTTGGCTGATGCTCACTATACATGTAGATAGGTTTCCAACACTGAATAGACCATTTGCCAGTTTTTCACGCAACAATGGCATGACGTCGTGGCACCAATCTTAGACCGGACAAGCCTAGCTTCCAATAAGACTTCTGCTGTATTCAGTCGAGCTCCCGCTCATGCAAGATTTTTTTGGCATAACTTGATTATTTCAGACATATACTGTCACAATATGGGTTTTCTTTTCTAAAATATGTTGTAAAATAGCTGAAAATTATGACTTAAAAACAGACAGATGCTTTGTCCAGTGCACTACATAGAGCCGTAATTGTGACATCGCTAAATTACGTCATTCACAAGTAATTGGCTAATCACCTAAAAAACAAAACACACACACACTTTCGACCCTTTCGGTTAAGGATTGACGCTTGAACAGAAGCCTTGCTGTAGGACAAAATGAAGCTAAATTGAGTTTTTGGATCAATCTGACGTCAAAATCGTGTTCATTTTGTCTAGGACGCAATGCAAAAGAGGCATGTCACAGTCACAATTCGAACAACGTCATAAAAACATAATTCTAAGCTGAAAGCGTCTAAGGTATATTGGATGGCTGCCAGACAGCAGTAAAATTCTGATGTTTTCTTCTAGGCATTGAGGGGCCTTGGTAGATCAGTTCATCAGAGTGACACAGATCTTCCATCCATGCGACATGGAATCCAACGGAGACCAAATATAAATTGAAAAAATTTCTGAGTGGATTTTTTACTCAATCCCTGTATGTGGAAGAGTTGAACTTGCCGAAGGTCATGGGTTTTCTCAGGCAATGAGACAGTTGTTTTGTTTAGAAGAATTCATTGAATTAAATTTTAAAAAAAAATTTCAAATCTTATTTTGGGGATTTTGTGTGATGTTTTTATCTACCATTGTAGTAGAGTTTGCACTGCCATTATTATAATAGGTTGAAGAATCTTTATCCACATATTATTCTTTGTAGAGGTATGGACAAAGTGAGGATACCATTGTTTGTAAACTCCAATCAACCCATCCCTTCTTCAACGGCTGGCTCCCATATTCAGGTAAATCAGCAGGTTTTTCTTCAGGGGTGGAAGTTTTAGTTTGAATCACTCTCAGAATGATCTCTGTAGCTCAGCCTATAGAGTGATAGTCTCTCCGTGCAACATAAGTCTTCCATCCATAGGCTGCACATTCATATCCCACTCTTGGCTGTCACTTAAGGTCGCAGTTTTTTACCCCACTAAAAGTCCACTTTCCACTGGCAATGTCGTCATATTCGTGAAATAATCTTGAGCGTGGTGTAAACCACCAATCAATGAGAATGATTTAACTGTTACAATATCTTCCCATGGGTTATATAGAGGTTAACTAACGAGAGCCCGTTTGTTACGATAAATATCACACAAGTCTATTAATTTTCAAAGTCACGAGCCTCTGGCGAGTGACTTTGGAAATTAATAGATGAGAGTGATATTCATTGTAACAAACGGACTCGAGTTGGTTAATCTTTTTCTCACAATACACAAAACTACTGCATTTTATTCTGAAATGCAGCTCCACATCGCATCGTTCAACCCAGCCAACCTTTCTGGATTCTAATGAGGTCAAACGCTTTACCGCGTTGACATGGAGACGGTATTCATTACGCTACACAAGAAAGGTCTCTAAAATCAAACAGTTTTGTTGCTCACAAATTCTTAAGAATAAAGAGATAAAATATTTATCCTACAAATGAATGGCACTTCTTAGAATAAAACAAAAATAAACATATCAATGGTTTAATGTCTGCAATCCGATGACAAGTCAGATTTTGCTGTGACCTCTATACCGACACAATTACGATAACTAGGTCAATGAATCTTCCTTGAGAAATCTGCGAGACGCCAGTTTGGGTAGATTGATTGGTTGAATATAATTATCCCGTGTTTAATTATTGATACAGAAAGTGTCATCGTTTGCAGTTAGGAGTAAATACGGCTATGCTATATTCGTATTCAATCATAATTTGTTAGAGAAACGGAAGCAGGCAGACAAAGTAGTTTGTTTATGTCAAGATGTATGTCATGTAGCCTACATTCAAAGGCTTTCCTTATATGGAAGTAGCTATGACATGATCGTGGGAAAATAATACTATTTTGCATAAATATAGTCCGTTGTATGTAAGCCATAACATGATTGGCTATCGACTCGCATAGTTGCGAGTTATACTGCCAATCACTTGTAATCTAACAAGGATGTCTTCAAGTTATTACATAAAAGGAAAACGAACGTATTATCCCTACGCTGAGAATGCAAGATTGTGTTTTGATTAGTTGAACTTGGAAAATCATGTTTGTTAACCAATCAGCAGTAAGTTGGACCATAATTTCACTAGTTGATTATGACAAAAATAACACACTGCCTGGAAGTGAAATTATGGGGGGTGTAGTGTGAGAAACACTTATACATGTACTGTGATGCTTGCTTGATGAAAACACAATTATACCAGAAATGACATAAGTCAATGTTTATGATTTCGGTATTTCTCCTATCATTATGACAATGTTTTCTTTTTCTTTCAGTGTCGCTATAAAATTATAGCAGTAGCATCTCTAGACAATGGTCAGGATTGTGATATAAGTTTACCTATCCACAGTGTTTTACCTCCCATTAACAAGCAGGTTAGTCTGACATTTAACTTTACCTATCCACAGTGTTCTACCACCCATTAACAAGCAGGTTAGTCTGACTGTGTGGATATATAAGTTTACCTGTCCACAGTGTTCTACCACCCATTAACAAGCAGGTTAGTCTGACTGTGTGGATATATAAGTTTACATGTTCACAGTGTTCTACCACCCATTAACAAGCAGGTTAGTCTGACATTTAACTTTACCTATCCACAGTGTTCTACCACCCATTAACAAGCAGGTTAGTCTGACTGTGTGGATATATAAGTTTACCTGTCCACAGTGTTCTACCACCCATTAACAAGCAGGTTAGTCTGACTGTGGATATATAAGTTTACCTGTCCACAGTGTTCTACCACCCATTAACAAGCAGGTTAGTCTGACTGTGTGGATATATAAGTTTACCTGTCCACGGTGTTCTACCACCCATTAACAAGCAGGTTAGTCTGACATTTAACTTTACCTATCCACAGTGTTCTACCACCCATTAACAAGCAGGTTAGTCTGACTGTGTGGATATATAAGTTTACCTGTCCACAGTGTTCTACCACCCATTAACAAGCAGGTTAGTCTGACTGTGTGGATATATAAGTTTGTCCAATCTACAGTGTTCTACAACCCATTAACAAGCAGGTTAGTCTGACTGTGTGGATATATAAGTTTACCTGTCCACAGTGTTTTACCTCCCATTAACAAGCAGGTTAGTCTGACTGTGTGGATATATAAGTTTACCTGTCCACAGTGTTCTACCACCCATTAACAAGCAGGTTAGTCTGACTCTGTGGATATATAAGTTTACCTGTCCACAGTGTTCTACCACCCATTAACAAGCAGGTTAGTCTGACATTTAACTTTACCTATCCACAGTGTTCTACCACCCATTAACAAGCAGGTTAGTCTGACTGTGTGGATATATAAGTTTACCTGTCCACAATGTTCTACCACCCATTAACAAGCAGGTTAGTCTGACTGTGTGGATATATAAGTTTACCTGTCCACAGTGTTTTACCTCCCATTAACAAGCAGGTTAGTCTGACTGTGTGGATATATAAGTTTACCTGTCCACAGTGTTCTACCACCCATTAACAAGCAGGTTAGTCTGACTGTGTGGATATATAAGTTTACCTGTCCACAGTGTTCTACCACCCATTAACAAGCAGGTTAGTCTGACTGTGTGGATATATAAGTTTACCTGTCCACAGTGTTCTACCATCCATTAACAAGCAGGTTAGTCTGACTGTGTGGATATATAAGTTTACCTGTCCACAGTGTTCTACCACCCATTAACAAGCAGGTTAGTCTGACTGTGTGGATATATAAGTTTACCTGTCCACAGTGTTCTACCACCCATTAACAAGCAGGTTAGTCTGACTGTGTGGATATATTAGTTTACCTGTCCACAGTGTTCTACCACCCATTAACAAGCAGGTAAGTCTGACTGTGTGGATATATAAGTTTACCTGTCCACAGTGTTCTACCACCCATTAACAAGCAGGTTAGTCTGACTGTGTGGATATATAAGTTTACCTGTCCACAGTGTTCTACCACCCATTAACAAGCAGGTTAGTCTGACTGTATGGATATATAAGTTTACCTGTCCACAGTGTTCTACCACCCATTAACAAGCAGGTTAGTCTGACTGTGTGGATATATAAGTTTACCTGTCCACAGTGTTCTACCACCCATTAACAAGCAGGTTAGTCTGACTGTGTGGATATATAAGTTTACCTGTCCACAGTGTTCTACCATCCATTAACAAGCAGGTTAGTCTGACTGTGTGGATATATAAGTTTACCTGTCCACAGTGTTCTACCATCCATTAACAAGCAGGTTAGTCTGACTGTGTGGATATATAAGTTTACCTGTCCACAGTGTTCTACCACCCATTAACAAGCAGGTTAGTCTGACTGTGTGGATATATAAGTTTACCTGTCCACAGTGTTCTACCACCCATTAACAAGCAGGTTAGTCTGACTGTGTGGATATATAAGTTTACCTGTCCACAGTGTTCTACCACCCATTAACAAGCAGGTTAGTCTGACTGTGTGGATATATAAGTTTACCTGTCCACAGTGTTCTACCATCCATTAACAAGCAGGTTAGTCTGACTGTGTGGATATATAAGTTTACCTGTCCACAGTGTTCTACCACCCATTAACAAGCAGGTTAGTCTGACTGTGTGGATATATAAGTTTACCTGTCCACAGTGTTCTACCATCCATTGACAAGCAGGTTAGTCTGACTGTGTGGATATATTAGTTTACCTGTCCACAGTGTTCTACCACCCATTAACAAGCAGGTTAGTCTGACTGTGTGGATATATAAGTTTACCTATCCACAGTGTTCTACCACCCATTAACAAGCAGGTTAGTCTAGCTGTGTGGATATATAAGTTTACCTATCCACAGTGTTCTACCACCCATTAACAAGCAGGTTAGTCTGACTGTGTGGATATATAAGTTTACCTATCCACAGTGTTCTACCACCCATTAACAAGCAGGTTAGTCTAGCTGTGTGGATATATTAGTTTACCTGTCCACAGTGTTCTACCACCCATTAACCAGCAGGGTCCACTTCTACGAAGCCTCCTTAAGCTAAGAACACCTTAATTTTCCCCTTAAGTATAACTTATTAAAGACTTTGATGCTATTTTGCGAAAAAGCCCTTAGCTTGAGGTCACCTTAACTCTTAGAGAATTATAAAGGGTGCCTCAAAGACTTCTTAAATCTTATAGAGAATCTCTTCTGATTTAATATGACATTAAAAAAATCAAAGCAAGAGCATTTTACTCTTTGATGACATTTGCATGCATGAGTTACTCCCCTTCGTGAAATCTACTCAAACCATAAAGGCCTGGGGGGTATTTCATAAACCACATATAGCCGACTACGGTCAGATAGTGGACTAAGCAGTAATGTTAAAGCAGTGCTATTCCAGTCGGCTAGGCCAGTTTAGCCTTCTAACCCTGTTTATGAAATACATGTACCCCCCCTGCTCTCACTGTGTGATTTATCATACAGACTTGTAGGATGCGACTAAAACAGATGCTTTTAATTGGTCAATAAGATTTGTCAACCAATCAAAAGTCGGTACAACAAATCTCACGGTGAGAATGGGTCTTAACAGGCTTTCCCCGGAGAAAGTTTGTAGCTGTACTGTCATTGTATGAGTAAGTTTGTGGGGTTTTGCTGCTTATAAATACTACCTTGACACACAGTTTGGTATCTGCAGAAAGCTCTTATTCTGTTCTGCTTGATAAAAATAGTGAAGATTTAAATGATTCTGTTTCAACGAAAGGCTTCCTATTTTTGGCTAATTTTCATGCCACTCCTATTCTCAGTTTAATTAAATTATTGCTTTTTAACCCCGGTAGTCTAGACCACATTTTGAACACTGTGTAAATTGTGATAAATCAGTGGAATGCCCTTTTTTGTGCAGTGGTTAAACTGGGATGTTCCTGAATGGATTAACAGTAAGTTGACAGTGATGCCTACACACAGTCCCTTTGATGTACCAAAACACCTCCTCAGTAAGTTCTCTGATATTTCCATAAACTTAGTTTAAAGTGGCATGAGCTGCCAAAATTCAGACTATTTTCATAGATTCTGATCGTCACGACTGTAAGAGGCTTTGAAGGCTATCGAAAAACTAAATGATTGGCGTTGGAATGAGGACAATCCATACAGTATGTGGCCTATACGAACAGAAAACGTGTTCGAAAGTAAACAAAATTTAAATAACCGGGACGACCATTCATTCATTCTAAGCCAAAGTTAGTTTAAAACAGTACTTTATCGTACATTTTCGGGACTAGAAGCATTAAAAAGCTTCTGAATTCTACCTCTTGAGAAAAATAGCCAATAATTTCAGCATTTTGTTTTAACGTCAAAATATCAACATTTTGGCAGCTCATGCCCCTTTAAAGTGGCATGAGCTGCCAAAATTCAGACTATTTTCATAGATTCTGATCGTCACCACAGTAAGAGGCTTTGAAGGTCATCAAAAAACTTAATGATTGGCATTGGAATGGGGAAAATCCATACAGTATGTGGCCTATACAAACCGAAATAGTGTTAGAAAAGTAAACAAAATTGAAATAACCGAGACAATCATTCATTTATTCTTAGCCTAAGTTAGTTGAAAACAATGCTTTATCGTACATTCTTGAGACTAAAAAGCTTCTGAATTATACGTTGAGAAAAATAGCCGATAATTTTAAAGCTGGACGGGCCACGAGAGTGGCTATAAATAAGTGTAAATGAATTTTGTCATACTTGGTATTATTTTTCCCGTGAAGACGAAACTTAGATGAAGGTTTGGTCAAACTTTCATGAAAATACTAACGTAGGTTTTCCCGAACGAACAAAATATTTGTCACGCTCACTAAAATTATACAGTGGGTTGAACGCCGGCCATAACCCCTCCTCGAAAGAGACTTGTGTACACATGCGCACTAACGTTTACACATTCACAACATGGCGAGTACTACGAGGAGAAGGAGAGGTGCATACGGACTCAACGAAAGTGAGCTTAAACGGCGGAAAAAGGAGCGAGACAGAATCCATAATATGCGCAAAGTGTTTATTGGGGACGAGATCGAAAGGTGGAATGTAATTAAAGGCGAAAGTGGAGTTCAGAACAACGAGGAATGGGCGCGAATTCTTTTAGACAGGTATGTTGTAGTTGTCAGGATTTGTACTGGTTACAGGCAGTGTACTGCTAACACTCTATCAGTATCATGTAGGCCTACGACCGTACATGTAATGATGTAGATTACATATATTTCACTCAACCACTGATTGTTCCAAGTTCCGGAGTTTCCATTGACTAAATTTTAGCTTTATCAGTTGTTGACCAAAGCCAAAGGGCTATGCACTGTTCATTCAAATTTCAATGATTTCAAATTTTAAGTCTGAAATTGAAAAAAAATAAATAAACCAGTTTTGTAACTCTAAACGGACAGTATATAGAATAGGTCCGTCACTTTGAAAACTTCTTCTGTCATAAATAAATGGTCGGTGATCATAAATATTTTATGATAGCCAGGGGGGCAAGCCCCCCCCCTAGAACCCCCTAAAGGCTAAATTTTCTTTTTGTTTTTTTGTATGAATTTTTAATAACGAATAAATTAAAAAGGAAATACGTGCGAAAAATGGTCAGTCACCGTAAATATGTTGTAATCGTTATGACCTCCCCAAGTTTTCTTTAACTAATAACTATCATGTCAAGATTTTGCAGAAATAAAGTCCTTAAATCTGTAGCCTATTAAGTTAGTAGCCTATATTTTTTTGTATCGGTCACTGTAGAGTTACACCCCTTTGCAACTCTGAGTCGGTGAAAATTGTCATGGGAGTAAATGTAGAAAAAGCAAATATTTGGCTGTAAGAAAACATTGGGATCGAGATTAGCAGTCAAACTTTTGTAGGACTTGGGAGATTTTTCTGAACGATGTTTAATTGATTGAATGGTGTTTTACTTGCCGCACTCAAGGGTATTTCACTTATACGGCGCCATTACCTGGTTTAGTGGGGAAGACCCCCTGCCTTCGGGAAGTACCTGGGCAACTCTTCCACATACGGCGATCAACAGAAAAATCCACTCAGAAATTTTTCAATTTTTATTTGGTCTAAGTGGGGTTCGAACCAGTGTTGTATCGATAGAAGGCCTATGTCCCACTGGACTGCTGAACAAAGTTTGAAGCTCTGCTAAAAAACAAAATGCATAGGCTTATATCCCATTTACTTACATGTTGAAAGTCAACAGCTGTCTAGCGCGATAGTTAGGTAACTATGTACAAAATGACATCACTCCATGTGGCCCTATTATTTTTTTCATTTCGATGAATGTCTGTCATAAATTCCTTTTCATGTATATCATGGGCAATAATAATTTTTTTTCTGACAGTTATCAACTTCACAAGGCCCCAAGAATTGAGCCAACTCAAAGGGAGGAAATGGTTGTAATATCTCAACCACTGACAGCCGCAGAACTGTCTTCAACGGATGATGCGGACCAAATGCCTGGACCATCTTTATCATATCGGTAATGTACATATCTGTCTTATTTACAAGTGAAGAATTCACAATAATCTATGGAAATAAAGATCCGGTTTTCAAACAGTTACATTGTGACCTCTCATATTATTTGAGTAATCTCTAGGGTTTTATGACCACAGGTACTTTCCTAGACTGGTAATTTAAAGTAAAATTAGCTGCATGTCCTCCAAAATTACTTCACCCCATCCCAAATGCATTATTTATTGATTGGTGTTTTAAAATGCACTTTCATTCATATGGCGACGTTTAACGGTTTAGAGAAGTGAACTCAGCTCTTTGTTTGAATGATATCTCTGACCTTCTGCTGGTACATGGCATTCTGGCTACCCTTCTACATATCAAGTGAAAAACCCACTTCAAAATTTTTTTTTTTTTGGACTGTGGGATTTCGATTGCGGCCCATCAATGTTGGGCCTGTGTTGGTATTAGCGGGTATCGCTTTACCGATTGATCCACCGATGCTCCCTTAAATAACTGTGCGTTTTCTCTTTGTACAGTGGCCATGAGATGGAAAAAATTACAAAAATTCAGTCAACTCCACTGAAGGAAGGGGTTGGAATGCCTCCAATGCTGTCTGCCTCTGAAATCTCATCAGCAGAAGATTCGACGGGACCGATGCCTGTGACTCTATCTGGGTATGTATCGAATAAGAAAATTTTTTATAGCTGTTTATTAATTTTAGACCGCCTTCTTACATTTCTTAAGGTTGTGGAAGGAATAAGTTTATTTGTGCATTTACTGAATTTCTGTAAATGATCTTCTATAATTAGTATTTTATATAAATGTAATGTACATTACAACAGCAGCATTTTAAAGCAATTTTTTTTTATTAGATCCAAGTTCATGGATACAGACATATTGACTTCTAAAAGAAAAAGAAAGGTGAAGGATTTGTCATCAATTTATGGAGATCCTTTGTCGTAAGTTTGCCTTCACATTGTCAATAAAAAATTATATGGGCTTTAAAACAGCTGCTAAAGGCCGGGGGTTTCCTCTGGGTAAAGATATTGGTTCCCTTTCCCTCTAAACCTGGAAATGCCATTTTATACATGTTAGTAAAATATTTTGAATTGGGCATGAAACACCCAACCATCACTCTGTCAATGTTACTTTGAAGATAGTCTTATTTGAAATTTGTTGGAATTAGGACAAAACATTTTTTGAAGAGCCCTGTTGCCTTGGCAATTCATACCTCCACCTAGTCTTATCTAAAACATTTCTAACTTTTATAGAGTTCTATGCTATCAGCAATTGAGTTATGCTACAAATTGGAATTACACATGAATGATATATATTTTTTTGTTTGACATTAGAATATCTTTCAGTATAATAGAAGAAGAGAATGTTGGAGTTGAAGAAGAAGATCACTTATATGAACCTTCAGTTGATATTACTTTGGAGTAAGTATATTTTCTTCTTTGGGGTTTTTACTTGAGTGCCCTATGTGGAAGAGTTGCAAGGTACTCACAGATGGTTGAGTTTCTTCCAACCACTAAACCTGACCAAACGGCAATGTAATAATCTTGAGTGCGGCATAAAATATTAATCGAATCAATCTTTGGCTTACTATATAGGGTTAAAGAAATAAACAGTAATTGCTTACTACATGTATATAGGGTTAAAGAAATAAACAGTAATCAAACACTTGTTTTATCAGTATTCGTTATTTTTGGGGATTACACTTTCTTGAAAAATGGCAGAAATTCTTCTACCGATTTTGGGTGAAACCCGAAACGTGAATCAAACCCGGGTCCCAGCCGGTTGGCTGAATGGATATGGTAGCCACGTTTTGTGCTGGCGATAGGTGCCATACTCTGGGACCCGGGTTCGATTCCCGTTTCGGGTTTCACCCAAAATCGGTAGAAGAGTTTCTGCCATTTTTCAAGAAAGTGTACTCTCCAAATAATAACGAATACTGTTATACTCACTTTCTAAAAGACACTAATTAAAAACTTGTTTTATCGGTTCCACTTAAAAGTCATTTTTTTTTCAAATTTTATTTATTTTGTAAATCTTGTTTGTGTTTATTGTTAAGGCTTGACAACTATGAAGGTATGGAAGATGTAGCTGCTGCTGACATAGTGTTTGGGGCTGTTAAAGAAACAGATGAACCAGAAGAAC
This sequence comes from Lepidochitona cinerea, assembly GCA_963971465.1. NCBI lineage: Eukaryota > Metazoa > Mollusca > Polyplacophora > Chitonida > Tonicellidae > Lepidochitona > Lepidochitona cinerea. The sequence continues at coordinate 47,262,804 of OZ020551.1, read as the reverse complement.
CACCAGAGACTCCTCTAGGGATGGGTCTTACAAGGGTACTTGAACCAGATACAGCTAGGTCCACACTGGACGACTGTACAGCCCTGGTGTACCTGAAACAAGTAAAACAGCTGGCAGAATGTTGCTTTTTGGGCGAGAGGTGCAAAGTGGAAATTTGTCAGAGGGAAATATGTATGCACCATAAATTTGTTGGTTCAACATTATTTTTGACATGGGTATGTCCGAATAATCTTTTTATTATTAAAGTACATGCACATATGTAGAGGAACTCAAAGTACTGTTAAGTGTGTAAGCTAGTAGAATGTAATAATAGCAAGGTGGTGGTTTTATCTTGTATAAGGTAATAATTTACTTTTATCGTTTTCTATTTACAGGTATGTTCTGAAGATCATGTCTTTTATAAATGGACATCCCAGCCACTAATGAACCGAATGGTCTCATTCGGGGATATGATGATTTCATCTGCTATTCTGGCATCTGGGAATAATTTCGCCAAGATACAACTGTTTGGAAAATGCCTGAATTTGAGACTTCCTCATAGATCGACATTCGAAAGGATACAGCGGTCTTATGTTGTTCCAGCAATCGAAAAGTTTTGGATTTCATCCCAAGAAGACTTAATAAAGGACATGAAAGATAAAGATGTGGTCTGTTTAGGTATGGATTTCATTTTTTGTTTTATCTTAGTATTCATTTTATTCATTTGTGTTAAATATTTTGTTCCAATTAATCACCCCCATGTCATTGCTGTTGAATTTTGTCAAAGGTTTTTTTCTTTTATATTAATATTGTTATTTCAGGGGATGGGCGCATGGACAGCCCAGGTCACTGTGCCCAATATTGTTCGTACACAATGATAGACAATGATACAAAGAAGATCATTTCAATAAGCACAGTTGACAAGAGACAAGTGGAAAAGAAATCGTCAAATCTGGAAAAGGCAGGATTCGTTAAATGTATGGAGGAACTGATGGAGAAGGGTATCCATATAACAGAGGTAGTAACAGATGCTCATCCACAGATTGGGTCTTTAATGAGTAAGTCTCAGAAAATTTTGTCTGTAGCTACATGATGATTAAGAGAAAAAAAGGGTGCAAATATATTTTCATTCATATTTTTAATTTTATTACTTTTTTTTCTGCAGAAAAAAAGTTTCCTGAGATTAAGCACTCCCATGACATCTGGCATGCTGCTAAAAACTTATGCAAGAAAATAGTTGCTGTGAGTATTGAATTCTTTATTTAAATAATCTTTAATATTTTGATTCAAATGTTCAAAGCATATGGCAAGGGATGCGGTTATCAAGTTTTGTTTCACTTGTAAGGGTAAGGGTATTTTTATTTTCACACCAAAAATGGTATTATGTTTGAACTGTTGCTCATTTTGTTACAGGCTGGCCAGGAAAGAGAGAATCGTGAACTTCAACAATGGAGCAGGGATGTTACCAATCATTTTTGGCATGCTTGCAAGGAGGCAAACACGAAAGAGGAATGGATGGTAAATATATGTAAATTTCAAAGATGTACCACAATGTTTGTTTGTCTAAAGGCTTATTCTACAAGTGTTGACTTTGTTTACAGGTATTAGGGTTTTATTATAGCAATTTGTGGCGGGTTCAAATCAAACCTAGGCCATAAAATATCCTTGCTGGATCCCTACTGTGCAATACCCAACCCCACCATTTAATGATTTATTTAGTCACTTTGGTCAAATAACCGAGAATAATGCTGTCCACTAAATACACTTATTTTTAATCATTGAGAAATTTCAAGGAGCTATTGGCACAAAGTGCTGACACCATTATGAAAGAGTAAAGTGTTTGGTATTTTTTTCAGGCAATATGGTGTGGTGTTATCCACCATGTGTGCAATGAACACTCCTGGGCAGTGTCATATGGAGATCTAGGTGCAGGTGAATGCAATCATGGTGAATTAAACCCAGAGGAAAGAACCAAGCCCTGGCTCAAAAAAGGATCGCCAGCCCATGCAGCACTGGTAAAGATTGTGTTGAACACACGCCTCCTCAACCAAGTGCCATATTTCATCAATTTTAGGTATGTTCTATTGAAGATAACCATTTTTAAAATACGGACCCCCACTCCCAAAGAAAAAGAAACAATGTTTACTGGTATATAGTTTTAACGATCAACTCATGGTTTTGAAATGTTCATTATATAATTTTTTCTTTTCTTTCCAGACATACCTCAGAAACTGAAAACTTTCAAAATCATATTTTAATGTATGCAGGAAAGCGTTTTGCTTATACACCACCTGTGTACAAAGCAAGAAACTTGCTGGCTGCTTTAGACCACAACGAACACATTGGAAGACCGGTCAAAAGAAACCAACAAGGAGAAATCTAGTTAGTTGATTATCTTACTCAGATTATGAAGACTCTTTATAGTTGTAACATCTTTGTTATGCATATTTGTCATATGTTTGAGTGACCCGTTAAAAGTTGAATTATACAGTTTCTATTTGCTTATAGAAAACACTTCATGGCTAATTAATTATTTCTTGGATACTGTTGGCATTGGTTTTTTTTTAATATATAAATTTCTGATGCCAATTGATCTTTTTTGACTCTATATTCCACCAATGGGTCGCAAGTTCGAATCCTACTTTTATGACTGGGTTTTCACTCGAACGACCTATGTGGGATGGTTGCCAGTTACTGCCGAAAGGTCGTGGGTTTCCTCTGGGCATAGAGCCTGTTTTCTTCTCAGAATAAAACTGGCAACGCCACCAGATAAGTGAAATAATCTTGATCGCTGCGTAAAACACCAAACAATCAATCAATCAACTCTATAATATTTTGTTCTTGCCTCCCAGTTGATTATATGTTGTATATTGCTTATTTCAGCTACACCAGATGCTTCAACAAAAAAAGTGGAAGGTGGTCTGCCAGTCCGGTGAAGGTGGAGAAAACCTATCCTCATTTGCGAGAATTGTTCATGATGGTGTTGCGAATGCGGTTGGCTGATACTGTGGGTATGGAGCGAGGAGTTACTCTGCCTACAGATGATCCAAGATTAATAAGTCCGAACATTGCCCCAATACTACCTCAGGACACAAGAGACATCGTAGAGTCACAGAAATCCAGACACACTTGAAGATTGATGTTGTGATATCTGCATTCTTGTTAAACTTGTTTTGTTATTTTTAGAGTCATCGCCCTTATTAGTCAATACATTCCTACAAGCAGCGAGTATTTATCCCTTCGGCAACACGCCCACTGCTTTACTTCTAGATAAGATGGGGGCCTTGGTGGCTCAGTAAGTGAGAGTCCTTCAGTCCGAAACAGGCCTTCCATCAATGCGGAGTGTTATATATCTGTTGCCCACTGCTTTACGTCTAGGTTAAATTTGCCGCTGACCAATTAAAGAGATCAACAGATATATAACACTCCACATTGATGGAAGGCCTGTTTCGGACTGAAGGACTCTCACTTACTGAGCCACCAAGGCCCCCATCTTATCTAGAAGTAAAGCAGTGGGCGTGTTGCCGAAGGGATAAATACTCGCTGCTTGTAGGAATGTATTGACTAATAAGGGCGATAACTCTAAAAACAAGTTTAACTTGTTTAACAAAGGTATTTATCCCTTGGCTCAAAACGCCCACTGCTTTACGTCTAGGTTAAATTTGCCGCTGACCAATCAAGAGATCGTTTTGAGCCAAGGCATAAATACCCTCTGCTAACATGAGAGTAGGCAGTCTATGGGAATGGTGATAGTAAAGAAATAGTACAAAATCAGCTTTTTTTGATAAACAACTATATATTTCAATTTATATCTGACATTATATTGGCATGAATTGTATATACCAGGCAAATATTTTGAACATTACCTCTTCGTATCAAGTCATTTTACACTGTGACATCCCTCTCCATGTGAACATTATCATGGCAGGCAGGTGATGGGAAATGGGCCATCACCCACTCACCTGTCATGTGCACTGTTCTCATGGAGAGGGGGTTCCAGTCAAGAGGGGAGACAGACAGAGGTGGGTACTGGGCCATCTCCCACTAACCTGTCTCTTCCCTTGCTTGGAACAGTCACAGTGATATCGTCATTTCATTTGTTTGTTTTATGTAAATATTCTCAATGCCTTTTTTTTGTTTGTTTTATGTTTTGTTTTATTATTGATTGATTTTGAGGGCCTCGGGGAAGAACAGTTGTTTAACTGATATATATATATGAGTAGATGGTGTGTTCTGTACCAAAATTAAATTTGAGTCTCAATATTTTTGGCGTCCAAAAGTCACCAGCCTTTTGGCATTGAGTTTCTCTGGAACTATTTGATGGATTTAATTTTTTTTTAGTTATAACTGGTTTATGAGTAGATGGTGTGTTCTGTACCAAAATGAAGTTGGAGTGTTGATATTTGCGGTGACCAAAACAGTCACCAGCCTTTTGGCTTTGAGTTACTCCGTAATTATTTCATGGATTATAATTTTTTTTCTTCTAATATATGAAGCTTATGATTGGACGATGTGTCCTGTGCCAAAATTGAATTGGGATCTCTTTATTTTTGGCTACCAGAACAGTCACCAGCCTTTTGGCATTGAGTAACTCGGTACTTATTGCATGGGTTATCAATTTTTTTTTCAGTTATAACTATCTTATGAGTAGACGGTGTGTCTAGTACTAAAAGTAAATTGGAGTCTCTCTATAGATATGTGTTGAAAAAAATCAGTCACCCAGCCTTTAGGCATTCAGTAATTGAGGAAATGGCTTTTATTTTGTATGTGGTTTCACAGAATAGCTTAGTTATATCCAAACAACTTATTTGATAACCAAGGTGACCAAATGAGTTGTGTCCTTTCTATTGTTTAATCTGTAAATAAATGAAATTGCTGTTGTATGCCTATATGTAGTGTAGACACTTTTGCAAGTAGCTTTGGTACAGTTTTCAGATATAGGTAGCAGCTTATAGGTATGTGTTCTGTCAAATACTAAAATTCACCAAGCCCCAGTCTTATTTAGGTGACTGAAAGATTCTACCAGCCGAAATTCTGTTTAAAGCATGTCTTTAATATTGAATATTAAGATAGTGTGCTACAATGAATTTACCCTTGCGGGCGTATTATGAGTTTCTTAAACTCTTGTTTTGATTTAAAGAGAAAATTATTTGGGAATTTCAAAAGGAAATATCTACATTTTTGCTGCTGACTCTTTTACAAGTAAATTAGGCCTGATGGCGAGTCAATGCACCCCCAAATAGTCTTAAAATGTGTTCAGCTTCTTATTATAGCATGTTTGAGAGAAACTTCACCATGTTGTAATACATGTAAAGTAATAAATGCTCAAATCTTATGTTAAACGGAGTGATTTTGTGTTTCCTTCTTAGATGTGCTTTTAAAATACCACCTTACATGGCCATCTAAAATATTCTTCATTGAGCTTTGGCTTACACACCAAATCGTCCAGTTTTAAATCCCACATAGAAATTGTTCATATCGGGGAACTTCATCCGTATAGCCCAGACACAACAGCTAGGAATGACACGCCTTCTGCCTTCACCCAAACGCCCATGTTGCCAGTAAATATACTGCCTGTAAGCTGTATGCCTGAGTTGTTTATTCATGTCTGGCTCCTGATCCAGTGCAAGAAGATCTTGTCTTTGAAGCCTGGCTACTGCCAGGACAGTCTCGTCCAAGCAGAGTAGTTCAAAGTGCTGACAAAAGCAAAAACATACAAGATTTTAATAAATTGACAAGGGTATCACTTGTAAGGCTTGGTTTCCAGGTTCAATTGCAGAGGAAGTAAAGTCTGCAGGAAATCAATGGCACCAGGCAACAATGAATGATTTCACATATATATGGATTGAGAGGGATTGAAATAAAAGTGGAATAGAGCCATGGAGGTGCTGAAGCCAATTAGCTCACTGTCCTTCTAAAGAAAACAAACCATCGGTGTCAGAGTGATAGTCTCTCAGTCAGACATAGGCTTTCCATTGGTTTGCTGTGGGTTGGAATCCTACTGTCCGAAGCCATAAATTGATAACTTTGTGAGTGGGTTTTATCAGTAGATCACATAGTCCGAAATATCTGCGATGATGATGTAAGACATATTCTGACAGATAGGCGGCCATCTGTCAGAAAATGTCTTAAATCATCATCGCATATATTTGAACAGAACTGCTAAACATCTGCCGTTTAGCCTCCGCATCTCAATTAGAAGTGATACTCCCATTGAATACTTTAATGATACATAGTGATATAAAGGGAAATTGATCTTACTGGAAGCAAAGACACACAGTTAGTTTCATTTCTACCACAGCAGATCTGTTCGGGCTCAGTTGGCATCTCTCGACATCTGGTGCAAGAACAGAATGGGGGGACATTGGAAGGTCTAGGAGATGGGGGCTCTGCATCTGCTGTTTCAGTGCTTCCTTCCATTAAGTCAAAGACCAAACTGGGGACTTTCTCAGACAATTTGATAAGATGCCTCTTGGCTTGGTCCACCGTTAAAACACTTATTAACATCTAAAAAAGGAAATCTATCATTTAACCTCTTGAGATAATGATGTTGTAAAACAAAGGTATTTGAAATGCATTTATTCCTTATTTAAAGTGGCATGAGCTGTCAAATACAGGTAAAAATTTGTTGAAACAGAATTAGCCATTTGCCATTTTTATCAGCAAGTGCAAGTTTTTGGTTGATACCAAGCTTGCAGATGTTCTGTTAAGTAATTATATAAGCATTAAAAAACAAAACATCGATTTAAACTTTTTCAGTCATTTGCACACATTTCTGATCGTATAGGTTTACGCTTATCTTTTATTTCAACGTCAATGATTTAGTTTTTCAAACAGTCAACTTCTCTGGACAAATAGAATTTTGGAAGCTCATGCTAGTTAAAATTAGTCATTATTAATAAAGTATTTCAGCTTGAAAAAAGACAGTCTTAATTTGACTGTTTGAAAGTGCCCTACAACATTTTTAGGCATAGTATAAATAAACCGGTTGAATGGTTTCATAAAGCAAGGTTTGAATGACTTTAATGTATTTAAAAACATAACTCTAACATACCTCAATGTGTCTTCTCCTGTTTTCAAAAGTTGTCGACTGTGAAGGAGCCGTTTCCGGAGTATGCCTTCCTCTTCCCCTTCCTCTGCCTCGCATACCCCTACCCCTAGCTCTCCTTGGTCGCCCTCTCCCTCTCACTGGCCTTTGAGGACTCGCACTTTCCTGAGACGACACACTAGCTTCTGATTTAGCCTAAAAATAATCCGGTATCTATGAAGAGTAATTATTACGATCTAAATTCAGAACGAGCCTGTTTTACTACGTTTAATTTCAATGTTGTTGTTGTCGTAATGGCTTTTTACTTTCGACTCGTACGGTCAAATTTTCAAAAACAATCCCCTACCTACTAGTAAAAGCTCACAATTAGCTGAACGTGCATATAGGAATTAGGTAAAGCCAGAAAAGAAGTATTTTGAACAAAGTAAAATAATTAAAAGAGCAGAATTAATCGAAGAAATAAAGGCTGGGCAACTTACACTTTCGGACTCCATATTTTACTACAACTCATTGCACGTGACCATGTTTTGACAGCTTCCGGACGTCTGTATGGCGCATGTCTCGTTTTCAAAAATGGAAGTGGCTTTCGATGATTGACAGGTTAGAAAAGTTTGTTTTTTAAGATAATCGCTAAATTTTTTAAATCGAATAAGTATCGATCTTCTACATTTCGTTATAACGCTTGTAAATTTATGGTTGTAACTCTGATCTCTTGACTAACACCCAACTACCAACCCCCGTGGCCCGTCCAGCTTTAACATTTATAATGGCCCAATATCTAAATTTTGGCAGCTCATTGCCCTTTAACCATTTATCAAGGAATGACATGTGTAGTATGTAAAACATGATTGTGATTAAAATTGTATGATCTGTCAGGTTTTTAGTTGTTAGTACATTGTATGATAATTTAAATTTTCTATATATCATCTCATATAATAAGAGACCTAGAAGGTTGATATAACTTAATAAGCCTGTTTTACTTTATATTTAAGACGTTGCACAACAATCCACAATAAAATTCAATCTATTCCATTTTGTACTCAGTTAAACTTTCGTTCTAAGCTGTTCTCGTTAAAAAGGAAAGGGAAATAATTCAGTGTGAGTCAAACAGCTGAAATACAGTCTGGTAGGTTTCCTTTGTTCTGAACACTGTAGTTTACATGTGACGATATAACTGCTTCACTCTTTTTTTGCAGAGGGAGAAGCATTTGCTGGATTACCCCCCTTCCATCAGTTTTGAGCAACCTCTGCCATCTTCAGCCTGTAATTGCACATAATGATTAGCAAAATCTATGTATATATTTCCTCAATTATATGGTGTTTGAATCCCACTCATTCCAAAGAAGACTTCAAGAAAAAGAATTTGACTTGGACACCCAATGTGGAAGGATTACCAGGTACACAGCAAAGGTCTGGGGTTTCACTAGACAAAGAACCTGGTTTCCTCCCCAATAAATTCTAGTAACCATGCCCCATACATAGCGAAGTTCTGGAGTTTCACTAGAAAAAGAACCTGGTTTCCTCCCCAATAAATTCTGGTAACCGTACCCCATACATGTGATATAAACTTGAGCGGGACATATAACATCATTCAGTCAATAAACTATGTTCTGGATATATTCTATCTATAAATATATATTTATGAACATATAGACAGACAATACGGGAAAATGTTCTTGTCTAAAATAACCATAGAGACAATTTCTAATTGTGCTAATATGTATCTCTCCCTATGGTGTCGTTCAAATGGCTTGTTCGGTGAAAAATTAATATCCCAATTATTAATCATTCTGAATACAAAAGAGCTTAAACCTAACGCACACGAGAGGCGCCGGCTGAGCTACAAGGCACGCGTGACCCAGGGAGCAGCTACAGATTTAAGCGCAGACGATGAGCTCTTAGCTGAGGCAAGTTCCTGGTCACCCAAATTAACTGACCTACATAAATATCACTACCAGTGTTATGTAATATTCTAAGTGATCACATGTTTCAATAGGTACACACGGTTGGCCTTTCCCTCCTCTCAGCTCAGCTGGCAGCTCACGTTGTCCGCACACGGTGATATTCTTCCCACGCGAGGCAGAAAATATTAAACATGCCAGATACTTTCCTCACCGCCTTGAGAGGCGAAAATCTCACCAAAATTTACTCGTACACAGGGGAAACAGCTTAACTCTCAGCCATGCATGGCCGGCAGCTCAGCTGGCACCTCTCGTGTGCGCAAGGCTTTGTACATGTACGTAACAAAGGCGTAACATGTACATATACATGTACGTAACAAAGTAACAAAGGCGTAACAAAGTATTAATTATTCTATCAAAAGTATTCTTTAAGAATAAATCTAGATTTTTGGGTTATTTTTTTCTTATTTTAAACATGTTTTTATTTGATAGATATTAATTTCACTATAAATCACCTATTTAGTATCCTCATGTTAAAAATCAAATATTGTGTGGACTTTCATCAATTCTTTTCAAAACTATCTCAAAAACTAAACATTGCACTTCAAATACATTAAAAAAACATCTTCAACACCGACTTTTGGTCTAATGCTGAGATTTTCAGTGAGACATCTCCATAAAGATATGAGCAATTAAAAAATAATGTAGAAAAATATGTGCTGACATCGGCATTGGACTAACCACATGTAACACGTCATGGATAAGCAAAACAATGGTAAAAATGAAGCATCCTTATTCCTTTTTTACCAGTCAGACAAAGAAGAGTTCACGGTAATGATCGGTTCCGGTAACCTGTTGTTCTAAAACTACAGAAACAAAAATCTTTTACCCATCATGAAAACCAGTAAATGGTAACAGAACTAGCATCGATACCGGCTGGTTCCCAGCATTTCAATATAGGGAACTGGTTCAATGTTTCTGACGGACATAGAAATTATTTGGCCTGCAAAGACTAAATAATTTCTACCAGTATTTCCAAAACAGATTATTTTTTTCTGTACACTTTTGTAAAAAGCCAGGGTGAGGTTTTAACTGGTTCTAGCGGTGACAGAAATAATTTATGCAGACTAGAGGAAATTATGTTATGGAGTGTAACAAAAGCCAAACACAAAGGATCTCAAATTAGTTTTTTCCATTGTTCCACTACACCTGCCTTGCTGAAAATATATTTTCTGTACTTGTATTTGCTGAAGATATATTTTCTGTACTTTTATTTGCTGAAGATATATTTTCTGTACTTATATTTGCTGAGGTGGCTCAGTAGGTAGAGCGTTGGACGCTCAATCCGAACAGCCTTCCACCAATGGGTCGCGGGTTCGAATCCCACTCAGTCCAAAAAAATTTGAAAATAATCTGACTGGGTTTTCACTCAAACGACCTATGTGGGATGGTTGCCGCAGCCAGTTACCAAGAGAAGATCGTGGGTTTCCTCCAGGCACAGGTCCTGGTTTCCTCCACAATAAAACTGGCAACGCTGCCATATAAGTGAAATAATCTTGAGCGCGGCGTAAAACACCAAACAATCAATATATTTGCTGAAGATATATTTTCTTTACTTGTATTTGCTGAAGATATATTTTCTTTACTTTTATTTGCTGAAGATATTTTTTCTGTACTAGATTAATTTAATGCTTTTATATTTGCTGTAAAGATTTTTTCTGTACTAGATCAATTTAATGCTTTTATATTTGCTGTAAAGATTTTTGTCATAGGCATTGTAACATCCCTTTCTGACTGCTCAAGAAATTGATCATGAATACATTTAAGAAATTATAATGGCTGCATAGTTTTACCATGTCAGCTGGCGTCTTGTACTCCTTGAACAATGTATACTTCGTAATTTTCTGTGATTAATTCGACTGAAACTGTAATAGTATTATACATGTATGAACCTTTAAAAAAAGATTTCTTCCAATCATTTTTGTGACCTCCAAACATTCCTTGTCCTTCCTCCATTTATGTATTTTGGAATATCTAAAAATCAGGCCATGTGTAATTTGGCTGAAAATGTATATTGATAGCCATTTTGAGAATATTTCTAGTTATTTAATGTAGTTTACATGTTGATCTATATTTAGGACTTATCTTTGTATATCTATCTCGCAATCATGTTTACGCGCAGTGTAGTACCTTTATTCTTATAAATGTTATACTTGATAGCATATATTTATTTACAAAAAATATTTCTACACCATATTTACACCTATGTGAAAGCAATTTACTCTATCTATTACAAGGGTACAGCTCATTGAATGGTAACGATACCATTCCGTATAACCTGTAGAAATCTATTTCTTTTCTTCTATGATCAATAAACTACTTCATTATAAATAACTTTGAATGGTTTCCTGATGATTTGGGTGATATTTTGTGAGGTGCCTGAAGCTATTGGTTTTAACTGTTAAGACGTGCCTGTTACCTGGCGAATGGTATCAATTGGCAATCAAATCAATGTGTGTTATGTTTTTGCCTCTTAAGAATTTTTCTAACATTTGTTAGACAAAATCAATAAAGTTATCAGTTTATAACACCATTTAAACACAAACACAAGGTGTAATGCAAACCCATGTATCTGTGTTTTTTGGGAATGGCTGTGGAGATTTCACTTCGACACTGAAAGATGACTTAGGTGTGGCGTAAAACATATTTCAATCAATGTACTGATTTACACGCTCAGAAAAAAGGGTGCTTGCATGGAAGAACCTTAAAGGGTTCTTTGAAGAACTTTAATTGGTTCTTAGGATTGAAACTGTGGAGAACCCTTTAGGCCTCCAAATAGAACCATTTTAAAAGGGTTCTTGGAAGAACCCTGAGGTTTTTCAAAGGTTCTGATAAGAAACCACCCAGAAGGTTTCTAGTTGAGGGATTGAGTTTAAAATTGTGTGCATTTTTGCTATACCTCCTGCTAAATAGATAAATACGATTTTATTGACTTAAAACAAAAGGCAAAAGGTTGATTTTCAACTAAAAATGTACAATAAACAAGCAAATATTGCGAATTTTGTGCTTTGTTCACTGTCTGACAGACGCTTTCGAGTTAATGTAAAAAGAGGTCCTATGATGGGTCAACCCATCCTCGGATACCCAGGGTTAAATTCTCAACAAGCCCGCCTTTTACCCCTGGGACAACTGAGATTGAAAGCCTCGTTTTCTGGGAACGCCCATTTACTGTCGGACCAATCAAAAGTTCTCTTATAAACGTTGTAACTCTTCAGTTTGGAGACACGTTTATCGAATTGAAGTGTAAACCGAAACGTCGTCCATCTTTGTTTTGAACACTGCATAGATGCTTACGTAACGCGGCTTCTGATTGGTGAAATTTCAGCCACAGTTTTGTGGCGGAACCAATCAAAGTCAACATGCATATTAAATTAGAAACGACGGATCTGCTTCCACTTGTCCCACGGGTAAAGTGAGCTTGAGCGTAAGTTTTAATCGTGGGTTCCGACGATGGGGTCAACCCTACTGTAGTGAGTTGTGAAAGCGTTACGAATATTCATCTATCTCATAAACTGTAAAGAACCGACGTTTTTTTTAGTTTATTTCTACATTATGTGATCAGGACAACAACAAAAATCCCACACACATAAAAGTCAGAAGACAACGAAACGATCGGCCAGTCTAGTCTGGCTGAAACTAAAAGTAAACATTTCAGCTGTAAATGAATTTAAACAATCGTATTAAACTCGTCATTTAACGGTCTATCAGGAGAAAAAAGTTTACCAGCGATCATCCCAACACCTTCCCAATATGTCTACGACAGTAAAATGGCGGATTTTTGTTTATCTTGCCTGATAGCCATTGCGCCTTTTTAAGCCAAAAAAGGGTTCTCTCGCAGCTTCAAACCAAAGAACCGATAAAAGGTACTTCAAAGAACCCTTTTTCATGAAAATGTGTCTAGTTAGATAAGATGAAATAATGTTTAGTAAACATTACATGTAAATAATATAAAGTAGATTTGATAGATGTTAGTCAAAGATGATGTTTTCAGTTTCAGTTCTGTGAACATATCTTAAAAAGAGTTCCATATACACCTGAACACCGTATCTATGAGTAACCCTTGATAAATCCACAACACAATTATTTACAATTTATGAAACATATTTGAACCTATCTGAACATCAATGCATGACAGAGACTGAAAGGTTTTTAGCTATATATTCAGAACATTACAGTATAGTTATATTAGAATTCCAAGAAAGTGAGCTCTTAATAGAAAAAAATAAAAAATTATTCTCTAATAAATCAAAATCATTATACCAGTGTAGAGCATTGTAGTTAGTATGTGGAAGAGTTGCCAACGGAAGCTTGTGTGTTTCCTCCAGACAAAGAGCCCAGTTTCCTCCCCTACTAAACCTAAATATAAGTGAAATAATCTTGATAGCGGCGTAAAACATCTATCAATCAACCAATAGTTTGGCCACAGCGGCCTACACTCAACGTCTTTTAATTGTGGGTTGATTGATTGATTGGAGTTTTAGAAGTTCTAATCAGACTTTAATTGTGGGAGACTGGAAGCTGCCGTGCCAAGTTCAACGAGTCCTGTCGTCTGTTGCTCAAGAAACCGTTGCCTAAACTGGCCATTAGCTGTAGGCTACTACCATTCAGTAAAGTGGATTGATTGATTGTTTGGTGTTTTAGGCCGCGCTCAAGATTATTTCACTTATATGGCGACGTTGCCAGTTTAATTGTAGGAGGAAACCGGACTCTATGCCCGGAGGAAACCCACGACCTTCCGGTGGTAACTGGCAACCATCCCACATAGGTCGTTCGAGTAAAAGTCAGAAAATTTTCCAATTTTTGGGGACTGCAGTAAAGTGGACAACCGGCCACTAAAAGTGCAAAACGAGAAGCAATCCATCAGTTATATACAATGCCAAAAAAGTCTTGAACCTCCATACTTTTTGCATGTACTGTATGGTAGAAATAGAAGCCGATATTTGTTCCAGCCGTCTGTGGACAGTTCATTGGCTGTAAGATGAGGAATATCAAGACATTCTGCAATGTGAGAAACTCGTGCTGAACATTAACATGAAAATGGTAGGAAAACTAGAACTCAATATTATAAGTATGGTGAAATCTATTTAATGCTGAAAGAAGTTTAACCGGTTAAAAGTCACATTTGCTGTTGAAAGAAACACAATCATTCCGTATGGGGAACTTCCACGGAAAACCTTAATCGCAGAATCCAGTCGCCTTCTCATACTCCACACAAGATCCTGGAATTGTTTCATGAACAAATGAAGCCCCCCCCCCCCCCCCCCCCCCCCCTCACCCATTGGTGCTTCCAATGAATTGATGGAGGATCCCGACATTGAATCATCCACCCCAAAATGTTCTATACATGTTCCAGAAGATCTTTGCTGGCCATGGACTTTTCTGGATAGATTCTGGATAACCTGGGTCCTGAGTTCATCTCTTGAACGATGGGGCCGAGTGTGATCATCCATGATTTGAGGTCTGGTGGCTAATGGATTGGGTGATTATCAAAATTTGGAACGACAACTGGATCAAGTATTTCCTGGATGCATTTGATGAATAAGGCTATAGGCATTTTGCTAAATTCATGTCGAATGCCTTGATTGATTGATGTTTTACGCCTCACTCAAGATTATTTCACTTATATGGCGGCGTTGTCACGTTTAGTAGGGGTGGGGGGGGGGGGGGGGTCTGCTCTTTGCTTGGTGGAAACCCACGACTTTCGTTGAGCAACTCTTGCAACACAAGGCGATCGAGTGAAAAATCCACTCAGAAATTTGGCCAGAGTGTGATTTGAATCCGCGCCGAATTAATGGCACGTATGCTTTGAAGTTCCAGATTGCTACGTTTATGCGACCATGTTCCTCGTGAAAACATAACGGGTTCAAACCCAGATCCTGGTGGTGATGTACCGTACCAGGCATGTTTGGCTTGCTGCACTATTGTAAATCCGTGATCTCTATTAACAAACGCATAAAAAATTATCATATTCTAGGCCTACAGGATCTATCACTGATGGTTGAGTGTGTCGAGGTAGTAAATAACTGATCAAAACTGATCACTCCCATTACCTGTATAGTTACAGGACATTTTCTTCACTCTGGACTGGGATATATTATGATTTCTGTATGCAAACATTTCGTCATGTTAATGGCATTATACAGTCGACCTCTTATCAACGGAAGCGTTGCTGGTGATATATTGTATAAGTCTGTGAGGGAATAACAACAGTGCTCTTCAATGAGCATGAATTGGACACAGGCTTATATCGACTTTTTATCCATTTTAATCAGAAAATTGATTGCCATGAAGTGTAGTCAGAGCTTATCTCCTCGCCACCACAATAGTTATTCTGAACTAGGTGTGTTATTGGTACCTTTGGCGTATTCACAGATAAGGTATGCGTTCAGAGAAAACAACTCTTGAGTGATAATCGCTGTATAGTTAATGTAACGACAAGCCATTGATTCCTGCTTCACAAAAATATTGACGACAGAGTCTCTGTGGAGACAGACAATAAACTGGTACTTAAACCTTGTATTGATCGTAAACACTTGGATGGGAGGAGTGGGTTTTATGGTATAGGGTCACACGCCGGTCTTTTAGACAAACACTACTGTCCGCCGGTGCAGTGGTCTACTAGGTCATCCGGTAAGTCACTCATCATTTGTGCTAAATTAACACAAACATATATGAAAGTCAAATTCGTGGACACTATTAACTCGGTTGTGTAAAATTCTGGTTTCGGCCTCTGGATCAACATTCATATTTATATTGATAAACACCGGACCATGCGCTTCCAATCTACATTTTAAGAGAATTCTAGTAGATTTTCCATCTAGCAAGAACAGAAAAACCCGACTGTCACTAGATTCTTTTGAATTGAAATGAATTCTTTTCACCACAAGAATTTGGATATTCTTGTTACTGTGGGACAAGCGCCGGAAAGCTTGTTCTAGTCAACCTATATATTAATAAGTGGAAGCATACATTGGTGGACTGCAGTTGTGTATAAATTTGCACAGAATGTATGTATATGAATGTAAATCACAAGAATATTAACAATGTGAACTAACTTAACCACCTATAAAGTGAAAGTGATTTTTTTTCAATTTTTAAGATGATACATATTGCTTTATATTTTCCAGGTTAAAAAAATTTCCGTAGACTAAGCTACTCGTGGAAGTGGATCATTTTTAAAAATTTCAATTCAGTGGGTCAGTAGATTAATCTACAGTGAATTGAAGTTTTGTCGCACTCCAATGTCGATATAAAGGAATTTAAGGAACCCTACAACTTCAGTAGAATCTATTGGACAAGAGAATCGTTACAAGCCAGATACTGGGTCGTTTGTTTGCAAATGATCTTCCGTTGGTGTTAACTGGACATTTGATGTGATCGTTAAGGGGATGAAATTACAGGAGACAATCGGCTGTGATAAAAGCTGTGGGGATTTCAGAATTTAATGTACGCCAATCCATTTTCAACTTAACATTTGGAACCGTGCGACTTAGTGTTTAACATTACACACTTTTCAAAACCGTACATCTTCGGTGGATTTGGACAATTATCTTTGGTTTAGGCTTTCTTTTAAAGATCTGTGGTACAAGATGCAGCATAGTACCGTGGAACTGCAGCACGTCCTGACCGGGACAAGTCCAAAGTCAGAGGAACGATTTATTCAGCTTGAAAATGAGTTAAGCGAATTTGCGAATGGTGTTCTTTCTGTAAATCCTTGACTCTTCAACGTATGTGATTTCGAAACACTAGTAGTATACCGTAGGATAAGACGATAAAATGTAAAAAAAAACACCTAAGAATTCCTGGTGAATCCTTTACATTAGATAATGACAGCGGAAAATTTACACGGACAGAAATGTGAAGATATGATTTCCATTGAAAACGTTTGTGAAAGCAAAGTGTTAGAAACCATAAAAAATGATGATACATCGGACATTGTTCATGTTTCCCCAGGAGAGATATCGACACAGACATCTCAAAATGATATCGATGATCAGAAAAGAGACAATAGCGAGACAACAGAAATGACAACGTATTCAATTACAGGCGACACCAAGTTGCCTTATATTGCAGAATTGCCTGTTAGAGACACGAGCTTCTCCCAATATTCGGCAGAAGATATTCCAATATGTAACTCTCTGTCGTCCATATCGGATCTAGATTATCAAAAAGACCTGTTACAATTAGAGGAATGTGTGAATTTAGTCAAACAAGATGATTGGGAAGAAGAGAAATTCATGATGGCCGATGTTTCACTGGACCTAAGATCTGATATTGAATGGAACTCGATGCCTATGTCTCGGTATGCCTACGGACGTGTGGCATCTTTGGCCCCTGCCTTGGAATCTAAACCGCCCAGTTATATGTGGCTCGCCTTATTTACCATCTTTTTCAACTTTGTCCTAGGATTAATAGCACTAGTAATAGCGAGTAAGTAGACGAGTGTATTAATTGTTTCTGTTTGTCAAGATTTGATATAAGAAAAAAAAAATAATGCTGATATCATAAAACATATAGCTCTCAGTGGACTTCTGGTATTATGTGATTTCAGTGTCGGGAGAATTTGGGATAAATTTCTTGGATTGACTAGTGTAAACGTTAATTAATTCAAGTTCAACACTAAACTTGTAACACGTGAATGTATTCATATGTTATGCTCAAGATGAATTTTGAAATAGTTCAAACTTCAAAATGTCTTTTAAATGTTTTAGACATTGTTCTTATGTATAGGTAACGTTTATCTTGTATTCACCGGACTCTATTAGATGAGACCAGCGTGTGGACACTGACCTTGATTTGCCCTAGAATCAATGTATCCACACGAATTGCACTTTGATATTTATTGGACCGTCGTATAGATACTGACTTTGGGTTTCTTTTGCCCTACAACCAATGTATCCACACTTATCAATACACTTTGATATTTCCTGTGACCAACGTGTAGACACTGGCTTTTGGTTACTTTTGCCCTGGAACCAATGTATCCACACTTATCAATACACTTTGATATTTCCTGTGACCAACGTGTGGACACTGGCTTTTGGTTACTTTTGCCCTGGAACCAATGTATCCACACTTATCAATACACTTTGATATTTCCTGTGACCAACGTGTGGACACTGGCTTTTGGTTACTTTTGCCCTACAACCAATGTATCCACACTTATCAATACACTTTGATATTTCCTGTGACCAACGTGTGGACACTGGCTTTTGGTTACTTTTGCCCTACAACCAATGTATCCACATGGGTTGACACTTTGATATTTCCTGTGACCAGCGTGTGGACACTGGCTTTTGGTTACTTTTGCCCTGTAATCAATGTATCCACACTTATCTATGCACTTTGATATTTCCTGTGACAGCGTGTGGACACTGGCTTTTGGTTACTTTTGCCCTGGAACCAATGTATCCACACTTATCTATGCACTTTGATATTTCCTGTGACAGCGTGTGGACACTGGCTTTTGGTTACTTTTGCCCTGGAACCAATGTAACCACACTTATCAATACACTTTGATATTTCCTGTGACAGCGTGTGGACACTGACTTTGGGTTACTTTTGCCCTGGAATCAATGTATCCACACTTATCTATGCACTTTGATATTTCCTGTGACAGCGTGTGGACACTGACTTTGGGTTACTTTTGCCCTGGAATCAATGTATCCACACTTATCTATGCACTTTGATATTTCCTGTGACAGCGTGTGGACACTGGCTTTTGGTTACTTTTGCCCTGGAACCAATGTATCCACACTTATCTATGCACTTTGATATTTCCTGTGACCAACGTGTGGACACTGGCTTTTGGTTACTTTTGCCCTGGAACCAATGTATCCACATGGGTTGACACTTTGATATTTCCTGTGACCAGCGTGTGGACACTGGCTTTTGGTTACTTTTGCCCTGTAATCAATGTATCCACACTTATCTATGCACTTTGATATTTCCTGTGACAGCGTGTGGACACTGGCTTTTGGTTACTTTTGCCCTGGAACCAATGTATCCACACTTATCTATGCACTTTGATATTTCCTGTGACAGCGTGTGGACACTGGCTTTTGGTTACTTTTGCCCTGGAACCAATGTATCCACACTTATCAATACACTTTGATATTTCCTGTGACAGCGTGTGGACACTGACTTTGGGTTACTTTTGCCCTGGAATCAATGTATCCACACTTATCTATGCACTTTGATATTTCCTGTGACAGCGTGTGGACACTGACTTTGGGTTACTTTTGCCCTGGAATCAATGTATCCACACTTATCTATGCACTTTGATATTTCCTGTGACAGCGTGTGGACACTGGCTTTTGGTTACTTTTGCCCTGGAACCAATGTATCCACACTTATCTATGCACTTTGATATTTCCTGTGACAGCGTGTGGACACTGGCTTTTGGTTACTTTTGCCCTGGAACCAATGTATCCACACTTATCAATACACTTTGATATTTCCTGTGACAGCGTGTGGACACTGACTTTGGGTTACTTTTGCCCTGGAACCAATGTATCCACACTTATCTATGCACTTTGATATTTCCTGTTACAGCGTGTGGACACTGGCTTTTGGTTACTTTTGCCCTGTAATCAATGTATCCACACTTATCTATGCACTTTGATATTTCCTGTGACAGCGTGTGGACACTGGCTTTTGGTTACTTTTGCCCTGGAACCAATGTATCCACACTTATCTATGCACTTTGATATTTCCTGTGACAGCGTGTGGACACTGGCTTTTGGTTACTTTTGCCCTGTAATCAATGTATCCACACTTATCTATGCACTTTGATATTTCCTGTGACAGCGTGTGGACACTGGCTTTTGGTTACTTTTGCCCTGGAGCCAATGTATCCACACTTATCTATGCACTTTGATATTTCCTGTGACAGCGTGTGGACACTGGCTTTTGGTTACTTTTGCCCTGGAACCAATGTATCCACACTTATCTATGCACTTTGATATTTCCTGTGACAGCGTGTGGACACTGGCTTTTGGTTACTTTTGCCCTGGAACCAATGTATCCACACTTATCAATACACTTTGATATTTCCTGTGACAGCGTGTGGACACTGACCTTGGGTTACTTTTGCCCTGGAATCAATGTATCCACACTTATCTATGCACTTTGATATTTCCTGTGACAGCGTGTGGACACTGGCTTTTGGTTACTTTTGCCCTGTAATCAATGTATCCACACTTATCTATGCACTTTGATATTTCCTGTGACAGCGTGTGGACACTGGCTTTTGGTTACTTTTGCCCTGTAATCAATGTATCCACACTTATCTATGCACTTTGATATTTCCTGTGACAGCGTGTGGACACTGGCTTTTGGTTACTTTTGCCCTGTAATCAATGTATCCACACTTATCTATGCACTTTGATATTTCCTGTGACAGCGTGTGGACACTGGCTTTTGGGTACTTTTGCCCTGGAACCAATGTATCCACACTTATCTATGCACTTTGATATTTCCTGTGACAGCGTGTGGACACTGGCTTTTGGTTACTTTTGCCCTGTAATCAATGTATCCACACTTATCTATGCACTTTGATATTTCCTGTGACAGCGTGTGGACACTGGCTTTTGGTTACTTTTGCCCTGTAATCAATGTATCCACACTTATCTATGCACTTTGATATTTCCTGTGACAGCGTGTGGACACTGGCTTTTGGTTACTTTTGCCCTGTAATCAATGTATCCACACTTATCTATGCACTTTGATATTTCCTGTGACAGCGTGTGGACACTGGCTTTTGGGTACTTTTGCCCTGGAACCAATGTATCCACACTTATCAATACACTTTGATATTTCCTGTGACAGCGTGTGGACACTGGCTTTTGGTTACTTTTGCCCTGGAACCAATGTATCCACACTTATCTATGCACTTTGATATTTCCTGTGACAGCGTGTGGACACTGACTTTGGGTTACTTTTGCCCTGGAACCAATGTATCCACACTTATCTATGCACTTTGATATTTCCTGTGACAGCGTGTGGACACTGGCTTTTGGTTACTTTTGCCCTGTAATCAATGTATCCACACTTATCTATGCACTTTGATATTTCCTGTGACAGCGTGTGGACACTGGCTTTTGGTTACTTTTGCCCTGGAACCAATGTATCCACACTTATCTATGCACTTTGATATTTCCTGTGACAGCGTGTGGACACTGACTTTGGGTTACTTTTGCCCTGGAATCAATGTATCCACACTTATCTATGCACTTTGATATTTCCTGTGACAGCGTGTGGACACTGGCTTTTGGTTACTTTTGCCCTGGAACCAATGTATCCACACTTATCAATACACTTTGATATTTCCTGTGACAGCGTGTGGACACTGACTTTGGGTTACTTTTGCCCTGGAATCAATGTATCCACACTTATCAATACACTTTGATATTTCCTGTGACAGCGTGTGGACACTGACTTTGGGTTACTTTTGCCGTGGAACCAATGTATCCACACTTATCTATGCACTTTGATATTTCCTGTGGCAGCGTGTGGACACTGGCTTTTGGTTACTTTTGCCCTGTAATCAATGTATCCACACTTATCAATACACTTTGATATTTCCTGTGACAGCGTGTGGACACTGGCTTTTGGTTACTTTTGCCCTGTAATCAATGTATCCACACTTATCTATGCACTTTAATATTTCCTGTGACAGCGTGTGGACACTGGCTTTTGGTTACTTTTGCCCTGTAATCAATGTATCCACACTTATCAATACACTTTGATATTTCCTGTGACAGCGTGTGGACACTGGCTTTTGGTTACTTTTGCCCTGTAATCAATGTATCCACACTTATCTATGCACTTTGATATTTCCTGTGACAGCGTGTGGACACTGGCGTTTGGTTACTTTTGCCCTGGAACCAATGTATCCACACTTATCTATGCACTTTGATATTTCCTGTGACAGCGTGTGGACACTGGCTTTTGGTTACTTTTGCCCTGGAACCAATGTATCCACACTTATCAATACACTTTGATATTTCCTGTGACAGCGTGTGGACACTGACTTTGGGTTACTTTTGCCCTGGAATCAATGTATCCACACTTATCTATGCACTTTGATATTTCCTGTGACCAACGTGTGGACACTGGCTTTTGGTTACTTTTGCCCTACAACCAATGTATCCACACTTATCAATACACTTTGATATTTCCTGTGACCAACGTGTGGACACTGGCTTTTGGTTACTTTTGCCCTACAACCAATGTATCCACACTTATCAATACACTTTGATATTTCCTGTGACCAACGTGTGGACACTGGCTTTTGGTTACTTTTGCCCTACAACCAATGTATCCACACTTATCAATACACTTTGATATTTCCTGTGACCAACGTGTGGACACTGGCTTTTGGTTACTTTTGCCCTACAACCAATGTATCCACACTTATCTATGCACTTTGATATTTCCTGTGACCAACGTGTGGACACTGGCTTTTGGTTACTTTTGCCCTGGAACCAATGTATCCACATGGGTTGACACTTTGACATTTCCTGTGACCAACGTGTGGACACTGGCTTTTGGTTACTTTTGCCCTACAACCAATGTATCCACACTTATCTATACACTTTGATATTTCCTGTGGCCAGCGTGTGGTTACTGACTATTTATTACCTTTGCCCTGGAATCAACGTTCTCACACGGGTTTACACTTTGATATTTCCTGTGACCAACGTGTGTTCGCTGGCCTTGGGTTACTTTTGCCCTAGAATCAATGTATCCACACTTATCTGTACACTTTGATATTTCCTGCGACCAGCGTGTGGACAATGGCCTTTGGGTTCTTGTGCCCTGGAATATATGTATCCACACTTATCTATACACTTTGATATTTCCTGCGACCAGCGTGTGGACAATGGCCTTTGGGTTCTTGTGCCCTGGAATATATGTATCCACACTTATCTATACACTTTGATATTTCCTGCGACCAGCGTGTGGACAATGGCCTTTGGGTTCTTGTGCCCTGGAATATATGTATCCACACTTATCTATACACTTTGATATTTCCTGCGACCAGCGTGTGGACAATGGCCTTTGGGTTCTTGTGCCCTGGAATATTTGTATCCACACTTATCTGTACACTTTGATATTTCCTGCGACCAGCGTGTGGACAATGGCCTTTGGGTTCTTGTGCCCTGGAATATATGTATCCACACTTATCTATATACTTTGATATTTCCTCGGACCAGCGTGTGGACAATGACCTTGGGTTTCTTGTGTCCTGGAACCAATGTATCTACACCTTTTTACACATACATATTTCTTGGGTGTTACTTTTGAGAAGGAATCAATGTATTCACACGGATTTGCACTTTGATATTTTCTTGGACCAGCGTGTGTTCAATGACCTTGGGTTTCTTTTGCCCTGGAATCAATGTATTCACACGGGTTGACACTTTGACATTTCCTTAGACCAACGTGTAGCCAATGACCTTGTGCTACTTTTTGCCCTGGAACCAATGTATTCACACCTTTTTACACTTTAATATTTCTTAGGTGTTAATGCATCCACACGGGTTTACACTTTGATATTTTCTTGAACCAACGTGTGTTCGCTGGCCTTGGGTAACTTTTGCCCTGGAATCAATGTATTCACAGGGGTTTACACATAGGTATTTCCTTGTACCAACGTGTGGACGCTGAACTTGGTAACATTTGACTTGGGATCCAAATCCTAGACTAGGATTAGAAATACGTTACGAATAACGCCAGGGGTTTCTGACTCTGGCAACGCTGTGTTTTATATTTTAATGAACACACGGGCACAGGTAAAATCTTCTTGTCTAAAAAAGCCATGCAGACAAGTTTCTAATTGTGTTCAATAGAGGCATACCATTTAGACCTTTATACCCTATCATAAGTTGTTGTACTAAACTAAACCAATGATATTTCATTAGGTTGACGACTGACAGGAGCTAGTCAGTAGAACCAGAAGTAGACTTCTGGTAGAACACTTTGTAATACATTGACAATGCTTACACATTTTCAGCTATGGCAAGAATATCGGTAGACGGAGATTGAACCCCATGGGATCATGGGAAAAGAAAGTGAAAATTTTGCCCCCCCCCCCCCCTGAAAAGCCTAGAAGACAGACAGGGGAGTTTAGCCCTGACCAGTATATCCTTACAACACTTATTCTTTTTATAAGCAATGACTGGCCTTTGGGTCAGAGGTCGAGCCATTTTACTTTGAAGTAGTTTGTATTCTGCTGGTCTTGTTATACTGAAACACAAATGGTATTATAGTTTTTTCACGACATCTTCCCGAGTCCAAGTTCAAACCCAAAGGATAAATAGTTTATAACGTTTGAATCCAAAAACTTTCCTTTTCCAAACATTTGTGCTTGGTATCTGCAGCGGGAGGGAGAAAAGGTTTTTTTTCAATGGGCGTGATTTAAGTCTAAAACTAGACAAATGGTTGGCTGCTCTTTGTCGTAGAGAATTCCAAGAGTCGCAATTAAGGTTCTCTGTAATTTGATATGCATTTTATATTGATTGATTGATGAAAACCTACATACATTCTGAGCCACCGCAGCCACCTACCAACTGACTCACCAATAGGCTTACCCTTCTTGGTTTATATAACACACAATTTCGCAGTAAACAAGATAGGCCAAATCAGCATGTAGCGTTCAGGATTTTGGACCCGCCTGGTCTAATGAACACATGTTTCTTATTCCATTGCAGTGCAATCGGACCACGAATATTGGAAAGAGAATATCGACAAGGCGAGAAAATTAGGACGTATTGTGAAAGTGATTTGTATTCTTGCCATAGTGACGACCTGTTTGACAATTGTTGTCATCTCAATAGTGTTTTCCTCATCCAATGACTGATGGCGATATACTGCAGGTCGAACTCTGTCTTTATCAAGGCTCAATATCGGTGGATATGATATGATGGACGACAACGTCACATCAATAAGTCTTCACAAGGAGGAGATCACTGTCTTTGCTATAAAGGAGTTATATCACGGATTAAAAAAGAACTCTTTTCTATCGATTGCTCTTGTGTGTAGAATATAAATGTTTCTGGTTATATGAAAACACCAGAAATACCAAAATGGATAAAGTGAGATTTTAATAAGATATTGAATCTTTTAATGTTTCTTCTATACAAATTCATGGTTTGATTTATACATGTTTATAATAAAAGACGACCCACATTACTTGGTCATTAATCGATCTTTGGGTTTTCAATAATATAGAATGCGGTTTTAAAGGGGCATGAGCTGCCAAAATGTTGATATTTTGACGTTAAAACAGAACGTTGAAATTATTGGCTATTTTTCTCAAGACGTATGATTCACTAGCTTGTAGTGCTTCTAGTCTCGAAAATTTGCGATAAAGTATTGTTTTAAACTAACTTTGCCTTAGAATGAATGAATGGTCGTCCCGGTTATTTACATTTTGTTTACTTTTCGAACACATTTTCGGTTCGTACAAGCCACATACTGTATGGATTTTCCTCATTCCAACGCCAATCATTTAGTTTTTCGATTACCTTGAAATCCTCTTACTATCTTGACGATCAGAAACTATGAAAAAAAGTTTTGGCAGCTTATGCCACTTTAAACATCACCAACCAATCTGGCACCTGATGTTCGTTTTCCTTCTATATTTTAGATGAAATCTAATGAACATATAAAAATAGAAGAATTGTAGAAAAATATAATTTAGCACCGTAATCTGCAGACGCAATATGCAGACGAAGGATTTGGTTTTATGGATACAAAAACAGGGGGGGGGGGGGGGGGGGGGATTTTGCTTTCCCTAATTCTTAGAAAATACCAGTAAAATCGTTATGTTCCAAGTTATATATATTTATGAGCACTAAAACACACGGGCACAGGGAAAATCTTCTTGTCTAAAATAACCACGGAGACAAGTTTCTAATTGTGTTAAAAAGAGGTATATCATTTAGACCTTTATACCCCATCATAAATTGTTGTAATAAAGTAAACCCATGATATTTCATTAGGTTGACGACTGACAGGAGCTTGGCCTTAGTCAGTAGAATTTTCTGGAACACTTTGTATTGCATTGACAATGCTTATATATAGATGAAGCTGTGTAACGTTTTTGAAGCATGGGGGAGGGGGTGACCATCCCAACGCATTAGGCGAGGGCCAAGGGGCCGCTTAGGCCCCGGAAGCTCAGAGGTTCTAGATTGCCCGAGAAACGTTCTGCAAGTAAAAATACTAATAGCTTCCGCATTTTGCTTTCCCTATAATTCAGGATGTCCCATTTTAAAGGAGATCACTGTCGATAATCTTTGCGATAAAGGAGTTGTATCACGGATAAAAAAGAACTCTTTTCTATCGATTGCTCTTGTGTATAGAATATAAATGTTTCTGGTTATATGAAAACACCAGAAATACCAAAATGGATAAAGTGAGATTTTACTAAGATATTGAATCTTTAAATGTTTCTTCTATACAAATTCATGGTTTGATTTATACATGTTTATAATAAAAGACGACCTACATTACTTGGTCATTAGTCGATCTTTTTTGGATGAATTTGATTTACAGTTGAGCAATGGGTTTTATGTTCCCGCACCGCTAAACCAGAGGACACCGGCATAATATAGAATGCGACTTTAAGGTGGCATGAGCTGCCAAAATGATGATATTTTGACGTTATAACAGAATGTTGAAATTATTGACTATTTTCTCAAGACGTATGATTCACAAGCTTTTTAGTGCTTCGAGTCTCGAAAATGTACGATTAAGTATTGATTTAAACTAACTTTGCCTTAGAATGAATGAATGGTCGTCCCGGTTATTTAAATTTTGTTTATACTTTTCGAACACATTTTCGGTTCGTACAAGCCATATACTGTATGGATTTTCCTCATTCCAACGCCAATCATTTAGTTTTATGATGGCCTTGAAATCCTCTTACTATCGTGACATCAGAAACTATGAAAAAAGTGTAAGTTTTGGCAGCTCATGCCACTTTAAACATCATCAACCAATCTAGCACCTGATGTTCGTTTTCCTTCTATATTTTAGACGAAATCTAATGAACATATAAAAATAGAAGAATTGTAGAAAAATGTAAGTTAGCACCGTAATCTGTAGACGAAATATGCAGACGAAGGGTTTGGTTTTAGAGATACAAAAACAGTCTTTCCCTAAACTTGAGATTGTTAACTAAAGCAAACAGATATAAAGTGATATTCAACACTGAAGTCACAGGCTTTCAGAACAATACGGGGTTCATTTTCACGTACGTTTTGAATCCATCATTTAGACATTTCAATCATAACTGGCGGGTTCGAATCCCACTTAGTCCAAAAATTTGAAAATTTTCTGACTGGCTTTTCACTCGAACGACTTATGTGGGATGATTGCCAGTTACCAACGGAAGGTCGTGGGTTTCCTCTGGGCATAGATACCGGTTTCCTCCCACAATAAATCTGGCAACGCCGCCATATAAGTGAAATAATCTTGAGCGCGGTGTAAAACACCAAACAATCAATCAATCAATCAATCAATAATAACTGGACACAAATAATGTTCCCTGTGTTTAATGTCACCGGTTGTATTTATAGTAAGCTCTCTTCACAGGTCTGAGAAAGGCTATGATGCTTCAGGGGCTGATCCGGCTTTTTACGAAAGGGGAAGGGGGGTGGGGGGGGGGGGGGGATTTTGCTTTCCATAATTCGTAGAAAATACCAGTAAAATCGTTATGTTCCAAAGTTATATAGGCCCCCTATATATATAGATAAAGCTGTGTAACGTTTTTGAAGCATGGGGGAGGGGGTGACTATCCCAACGCATTAGGCGAGGGCCAAGGGGCCAAAGCTCAGAGGTTCTAGATTGCCCTAGAAGCGTTCTGCAAGTAAACTTCCAGATTTTGGTTTCCCCATAATTCTTATAAAATACCAGTAAAATCATCTGTCATGTTCCAAAGTTATAGATGGAGCTGTGTAAGTTCTGAGGCTGTTCTGCGAGTAAATAACTTCTGGATTTTGCTTTCCCTAATTCTTAAAAATACCAAAATAAGACACGCAGGAGAAGCTCTGACCTATAGATTGACGTTTTAAACCGCACTCAAGATTATTTCACTTATATGGCAGCGTTGTCAGGTTTAGTGGGCGAGAAAACCGGGCTCATTGCCCAGAGGAAACCCCCGACCTTCGGCGAGTACCTGGCAACTTCCACATACGGCGACCGATAGTCCGGGTTTCCGACTCCAAAATGACTATTTTTTTTATACTGACGATCGTATTCCAAAATACGCCCGTCAGTTTAAAAAAAATAGTCATTTTGGAGTCAGAAACCCGGACTAGGCGACCGAGTGAAAAATCCACTCAGAAATTTTTCAATTTGTATTTGGTCTGATTGGGATTCGAACCAGCACCGCATAAATGTAAGGTCTGTGTGGGACAAACTAGAAGTCGATAACCGTATATAAATCAATAATTGATTTGCTTGAATATAAATCAATAATTGTTTGCCATGTTCGATGTAATGGTTGGCAATGCAGTTGGCACTCATGTGTAGGCCCCTATGTATGCATGTATGTAGGCATACCGGTATTCATAGGTTTGCATCGATGACATTCAGCCAAGAAAGTCTAGAATCTTAGTTAGATGGCTTATCTGTCGTATTACTTTCGTGATGTCATAATAATTAGGTGGTCGTCATAGCTTAGGAAATACTAGCCAACTCAGCAGTTTTAATCGAATACATGATTGACCTGACAAGAGCGGACGTGACCTGACAAGTCGAAAACGTCAGCAAATATGGCGTACAGCAATTGGCTTTCTTCCCCCTTTACAATTCACTGTATTTAATTCCGTGTGGCTCTGTGGCTGCTCAGTGGGTTAACTATTAGAGATAGTCAACATAATTTTATTTTACCTCTGCTAACTACACATTCAAAATCCTATTAACTTTTGCAAAGGTTTCCTGCTTACGCAGTTGTCAGTGTTGTACAAGGGGGTTGTTTAAGACTTGTAAGAGCGTAGTAAACTCGCTTCCGCCGGGTTTGTAGCTGATGTTTGTAACTGACTGCTCGGGAAGGTATCGTGGAGTAGGTGACGGATTTTAAGCGAGTCACACGTTGACAGCAGCAGAATGTCTGGGAGAGGAGGGAAGAAGCGTGTTAAGTCGACGTCGCGGTCATCTAGAGCAGGGGTGCTCTTTCCCGTGGGGCGAATGTTGAGATACTTGAAGCGCGACACTCACCATTATCGTATCGGCGCAGGCTCGCCGGTTTATATGGCTGCTGTTATTGAATACTTAACGGGTAAACATGGCCAAGTAGGCCTATTTCTATTTCACCAATTCGCTTTACTTAACAATCTATACATATTGGTCAATTCAACACAAATATTGCATATATTGAGCCAAGACTTAATTCAGTAATACCGGTATTTCCGAACTCATCAGCTGCATTAATAATAATAGGCCTATCACCGAAAAAATAAAGAAGAAAATAAAAAAAAAAACGACTGAGGTTTATTAGATTGGTAAATTATTTTGTGCATGCATTAGACAAGTGGAATTAACTGTGTCGCTGTCTGGAAACAAACTATACTTGCATTTTTACCACTATAGCCCCAGGTGACTATCCTGCCATTCTGTTGTAGGCCTATACAACAGTATGGCAGGATAGTCACCTGGGGCTATTTTACCACATATTTTTCTCTCAGTAAAAAAAATGTTGATATACATCTATTAAGGTATGGATGTTTTATTTGTAAAATTAGTTCCAAATCATGCAGGTATTACTATTAGAATAAGATTTGAATATTTATTATTATAGGTAGTTTTTCTTTTGTCGGCCTATATATTTAGGCCATTTTCAGCTGTAGCTTGGTAAATTGCCTTGGAAATGCAACTAAAGGCTATTTCAAATTTTGTATGAGATCTTCGTTCAGGACCATTTTAATGCTAATGGCTTCAATTTGAAAATGCAACTACCCTCATGTATACTGTAACATCTATTAAGTAACATTGAATAAACACAGCAGTCTATAAATGCACCTACCTAAGGATTGCAATAGTACCAACTTAGTTCAAAACAGCGTTAAACTAACTTTGAATGTTAAATATGTCTAATTTTTAAATTTTTTTTGTCAGCTGAAATTTTGGAATTAGCTGGGAATGCTGCCCGGGATAATAAGAAGGGGCGTGTCACCCCCAGACACATTTTATTAGCCGTGGCAAATGACGAAGAACTTCATCAGGTTTGTTATCAGATTCATTTATAGATAAGAGGGGCTTATCTGAACTCATTTGATTACAGGTCAATAAGAATCAATATCAGTAACATAATATGGACATAATTGTTTGCTCACTGTTCAAATGTATAATCAACCAACTTTCCAATGTGCTAAAAAAGGTATGATACGGTAAGCATTCCGCTAATTCAAGTACTCAAAACATTACGAAAAGCACTCTAAAAGTTTGAGACTTTTCGTTGGGTGACTTACCTCATGCATGGAGCGACCGATAATCCTATCGAGCAAACGCTATTGTTGTTGTTTTAGAACAAACATGGCAGAAAGCAGTCTAATAATTTGTTATCTTCACATTGCTTGTCCTTTAATTAGCGGAATTCTTACCGTACATGTATGTTCATCTTTTGTAGGGTATATCTATTAAGGTTAATAAACTATTTTCTTTAGCAGATAATGAGATTATATATTCTAAATTGAGATATTTTGTTGTAGCTTTTAAAGCATGTGACCATAGCCTCTGGCGGGGTTATACCCAGAATTCATGCTGAGTTATTGACCAGGAAAAAAGGAGGGAAATTCCAACTGGCCCCACCCTCCACACCCAACACTAAACCCAGCCTTACCATTGGTGCTGGTAGAGTAGGGAAACCAAGTAAATTGATTAAAACCAGAAAACCTTCGACTAGTAAAGGAAAAGTAAGTGAAACGTATATTGATTTGTTTATCGTTTATTTGATCTCTATCCTGGACTGTACATTGTATTGTGAAATGATTGGGAGTAAGCGACAATGATAATATCCCAACCAATGCATTGTGGGTTAAGTCCCCTGTTAAACTGTAACATTTGATGACAAGCTGGGATCTACATTCCTACAAATATAAAGATGCAAAGTTCATTAAAAGGTAACTGAAACTATTTGTCATCATTTAAGGATTATTGAATGACATAAATGACATCCTGCTTGGTTCTTTGTTGATGAAAGGGCTTGTGGCAGAGGTACCATGAATTTTTATAGATGTTTATAAATTATAAATTCTGTTTTCATCAGACTTACCACAAATGACATTGCAACCAATTCTGTTGTCATCCGACAGATCTATAAAACTAACCTCCTTTTTGCTTCTCACCATTATCATTCATTCAGCATGGTAATGTGGACGTCGTTAGAATCTGCGGACGCAAACAAACTTTGAACTGTCACCTGTCCTCACAGATATTTTGCAACAGGATATTTTATTCTGATTACAGGTCTCTGTTTGCAACGCCTCAATATTAATGTTCATACCCATCTTTCAAGCAAATATGGTTAATATTTTTAGATATTTAGTGGGTCATTAATCATGTAGGGGAAAAGAGTAGCCTGGAATTTCGGTCTAGAGGGCTTATTTTATATTATGACGAAGACAGAAAAAAAAAAAGAAAAAAAAAATTCAGCAGAGCCCAGATTTCTCGGCTAGGGAAAAGAGATATATGTAAAACCAATTTATTTTTCTTCACCCATAGGCTGCTAATAAATCCTCTGATGCAGGGAAAACTGGGGCACTGGGTGTTACAGATGGCTCTGGATTTACTATTTTATCAGAGAAAAAACTTTTCCTCGGACAAAAGGTTTGTATGTAAATTTGCATTGAACAAAATTTAAACCAAGTTTTGAATTTTAATTTCAAAGCTAACTTGCTGCCCATATTATCATAGTCATCGTACATGTAGCATTGGAACTATTTGAAAATAATTTTGTCTTTGGAATAAAGTTCAATTAGCCAATCCAGAAAGTTGTTAATTGTTTTAACAAACTAGAGTTGTCAGGAGACAATGCTTACCTTACATGTAATTGCAACTTTTGTCTTTTTTTTTTACACAACTTCATTTTTGGAAATTCAAAAGGGTTCTCATCTTACGCGATTTCTTTCTTTCCAGTTAACGGTGATTCAGGGTGACATTGTAAAGATGAATGCTGATGCCATAGTCCATCCAACCAACAATAACTATTATATGGGTGGGGAGGTCGGTAAGTATCACCAATCATATTGTATGATTCATAGAAACATTCTCAAAGAAACCTTGCAGGGGAGGGGAGGGGAAGGGCACAGCTGCTCAGTCAGCAGAGTGACTGTCTCCGTCCATCACAGACCTTGAAAAAAATTCTTATTCTCCAAGAGAAGGGGGGGGGGGGGATGGTGAGGGGTACGGCTGCTCAGTCAGCAGAGTGACTGTCTCCGTCCATCGCAGGCCTTGAAAAAAAATTCTTAGTGGGTTTTTCACATGATTGTCATATGTGGCAGAGTTGCCCGGTACATTGTCTCGCAGAGGTCTGTGGTTTCTTTTCCGCAAAGAACCTGATTTTTCCCCACTTAACCTGGAAGAAGGTGGCATATAAGGGAATAATCTCAAGTGCATGGCTAATCAGTCAATCAAGAAGCCTTGGGGAAATTGCTGGTTGTTTTAAACCAAACAAGTCCCAACACAGGCCGGGATTTCTTCTGGGCAAAGAGCTAACTTTCCTCCCCCCAATAAACCTGATAACACACCATATAAGTGAAAAGATATTGTTCAACTTAAACACATCAACCATTCACTTTCTAAATAAATTGGTGAGTGTTGCAATAAATCAATTACAGTACTTTCAGTTTCATTAAGACCCTGTTTTTTTTCCTTGCCATTCAAACATTAGTCAAAAAGATAATTGTCTGTATTGATTGATTAATAGTTTATGCCGCACTTAGGATTACTTCACTTATATAGGGTATTTGCCAGTTTTAGTTGGGGGGGGGGGGGGGGGTTTGTAACTCAACCTTTGGTAAGTACCTAACTCTTTAACCTGGTTTGTCCTTGTAGTCAAATCAGATTATCCGTGAGAATCATTATTGTTATTGATCTGTCAATTTTTGTAAACAAACAATGTATTTTGTATGTACATATTTACGACTTATCTGGTGAATAAAATTAAATGAAATAGGGTGTTTCTTTATATGAATATTGAAATCGGTTATTCCAGGTCGTAGTATTGAGAAAATTGGTGGTGCTGACTTTTTGAAGGAGGTGAAAGATCTGTTATCTTCTCAGGGGGAACTGGATACTGCTGGAGGTGACATACATGTTCTAAATCATGTCATACTAGATCTAAGGTTGATGAGACTGATTTACCCTGTACTCAAGGTTATATCACTTATATGGGGGGGCCTCCGTGGCTCAGTAGGTAGAGCATTGGACGCCCAATCCGAACAGCCTTCCACCAATGGGTCGCGGGTTCGAATCCCACTCAGTCCAAAAAAATTGGAAAAGACTGGGTTTTCACTCGAACGACCTATGTGGGATGGCTGCCAGTTACCAGCAGAAGGTTGTGGGTTTCCTCCGGGCACAGAGCCTGGTTTCCTCCCACAATAAAACTGGCAACACTGCCATATAAGTGAAATAATCTTGAGCGCGGCGTAAAACACCAAACAATCAATCAATCACATATATGGCTGGGTGTCCAGGTTGACTGGGTATAGAAACAGGGTTTTTTGTCTGGAGGAAATCTCCAGCAACCCTTCCACATAGAGCAATCAACTGAAAAAACCACTCAAGTATATGTAAAATTTATATTAGCATTCCAAATCGCGGCCCATCTATGGAGCCCTCGGGCTGGAGCATTGTGGCTCTGCTTCAGCCATGTATACTGACCCAGCCAGGAGGAACATTTAGTATGCCACATACAATAGCCTTCCTGACGTTTTGTGGACTGTGGAGCCTAATGTCAAAATTCAGATCTGGGTGGGGTCTTTTGGTCAGTTGGTACTTTGGTCGCCATATAACCTTAGCTGTTGAGTGTGACGTTAAGCCCCAATCAATCAACCAACCCATCTATGGAAGACTTCTGCTAGAGTTGAAGACCAGCACTCTGCCAACCAAGCCATCAAGAGCCCCATTAAGATATGTTGTTCACTGTAAACTAACCAAGCTCATATCTGCTTAGACTTTTTTCGGCTGTATGGGTTGTATGTAAT
This sequence comes from Lepidochitona cinerea, assembly GCA_963971465.1. NCBI lineage: Eukaryota > Metazoa > Mollusca > Polyplacophora > Chitonida > Tonicellidae > Lepidochitona > Lepidochitona cinerea. The sequence goes on along the minus strand of OZ020551.1, from coordinate 47,228,602 downwards.
AGCCCCAGGGCTCTAGCTGTTTTACAGAGCTGGCACTGATCAACATGTGTAGGCCCTATAGGCTTACAATATGAACTAGTTGCTATCCTGGATACTAACTTTGGTCAGTATAAGTAATAGATTGATGTTTTACGCCGCACTCAGATTATTTCACTTATATGGACGCATTGCTCAGAGAAAAGCCCCGACCTTCGGCGAGTATCTAGCAACTCTTCCACAGACGGCAACCAAGTGAAAAATCCACTCTGAGTGTGATGCGAACTCGCACCGCATCGATGGAAGGTCTGTATGGGACTGAGGGACGATCACTCTAACCCACTGGACCCCCAAGGCCGCCCACATTGATGGAAGGTCTGTGTGGGACTGAGGGACGATCACTCTAACCCACTGGACCAGCGAGGCTCCCGCATTGATGGAACCGGCTGTGTGGGACTGAGGGACGATCACTCTAACCCACTGGACCACGAAGGCCGCCCACATTGATGGAAGGTCTGTTTGGGACTGAGGGATGATCACTCTAACCCACTGGACCACCAAGGCCCCCCGCATTGATGGAAGGTCTGTGTGGGATTGAGGAATGATCACCCTAACCCACTGGACCACCAAGGCCCCCTGCATTGATGGAAGGTCTGTGTGGGACTGAGGGATGATCACCCTAACCCACTGGACCACCAAGGCCCCCCGCATTGATGGAAGGTCTGTGTGGGACTGAGGGATGATCACTCTAATTCACTTGACCACCGAGGCCCCGTGCATTGATGGAAGGTCTTTGTGGGATTGAGGGATGATCACTCTAATCCGCTGGATCACTTAGGCCCCTGGCATTGATGGAAGGTCTATGTGGGACTAAGGGACGATAACTCGAACCCATTGCACCACCAAGGCCCCCTGCGTCGATGGGAGGCCTGTGTGGGAGTGAGGGACGATCACTCTAACCCACTGGACCACTGAGGCCGCCTGCATTGAAGGAAGGTCTGTGTGGAACTGAGGGATGATCACTCTAACCCACTGGATCACCAAGGTCGCCTGCATTGATGGAAGGTCTGTGTGGAACTGTGGGGTGATCACTAACCCACTGGACCACCAAGGCCCCTCGCATCGATGGAAGGTCTGTGTGGGACTGAGGGACTATCACTCTAACCCTCTTGACCACCAAGGCCCCCTATATATAAGTAATAAAACAATGTGTCTTAGGGTTCTGGCATCTGGGTTCTTATGCTTCTTTAGTTGTAGAGTGAAGAGAAGCAAGCAAAGTGCACACAGGCCCAATTTCCTTCAGAAATAACCTTATTGTGACTCAAAACAAACACATACCTCTTATAAAAAGAATTTCAGCGTAAAGCCCCAAACAATTGATCAATCAGAAAAATTAATTTCACACTTCAGCTCAATGATGATTATATGTTACAGTACCATTTATTTCAGCTGCCATTTCTCCCGGTTATAAATTTCCAGCCAAATATGTTATTCATGTAAACAGCCCAACCTGGGGATCATCAAATGCACAACAGAATCTAGAAAAATCCGTGAAGAATATTTTAACCCTAGCTGATGAAAAGCATCTAAAATCTCTGGCTCTGCCCTCTATTAGTAGTGGAAAGTAAGTGTTCTCTGTTGGTGGCTGGTGGTAACACTGTATGTAATCAATAAGAAACTTTATTTGGATGAGTGATAGGGAAGAAACACCTAAAGATAGTAACAATGCTTTTTCCTTTTCACTCACCCAAAATGAAGTTTCTTGTTTATTAGACTGGCAGAACTGTTAACGTAAATCTGACTGGCTTACGGATCCAGCAGGTTTACGGAAACAGAGTGATAACAGAATGGCAGATTGATGTATAATTGTGCATGCATGTTTTGTAGCTGCCCTGTCTCCAGGTCACCATTTCCCGGCTAAATATGTCGTCCATTGTAATGGTCCTACGTGGAAAATGGACAATCCACAACAGCTTCTTGAGAAAGCAGTCAAAAATTGCCTGGTTTTAGCAGACGAAAAGAAATTGAAAAGTATTGCATTTCCATCTATTGGCAGTGGCCGGTATGTATCCTGTGCGATTGTATCATCATTTATCGTATTTTGTGTTTTCATCTAACCAACTAACTGACTGTTTTAAGTATTCATTCTGCCTTCTGTTTATCACTGACTGACTTTTGCACTAACTCACTTAAAGGATTTATGAACAAAGATTTTATCTTAGCGTGAACTGGTTTGTGTCTGTATATGGACTTAATGTATATTTGAAAAATATAAGACACAACGAAACAAGCTTGTGATATTCACTGGTTTTCAAAGAAGAGTGAGAGAATTTTTTTCCTTAACTGCTCGGAAAAATCTTGAAAACTGATGTCATACACAATAAATATAATGACTTTCTGACGTGGTCATGCTCATTTCAAGCTTCCATGAATATGCACTGACGCAGTTGATGCTGTGTATGATATCAATATTCGGAGCTTACATACAAAACAGGGGCTGTGTATGAGGCCATGCCATTGAGCTATTGCGTAACTATCATAAACTGGTAAAGCATTGAATTTTGCATGTAATGTGCCCAAAATTTCATTCTTTTTATTAAGAAACAAAAATTAGGAAATGTTGCGGGACGACACATTGTTCATAAATTCTTAAAACTGAACATATCAATTTATTTACAAGAAATTCAATATAAAGCGTTTGTTTGGATTTTATCCCATTATATGAATTATTTTGTCTACATAGTTTTTAGTTTTTTAATAAATCACATTTGAGGTTTCTGTAATACAATTTTAGGGGCCTACGTGGCTCAGTACGTAGAGCGTTGGACGCTCAATCCGAACAGCCTTCCACCAATGGGTCGCGGGTTCGAATCCCACTCAGTCCAAAAAATTGGAAAATTTTCTGACTGGGTTTTCACTCGAACGACCTATGTGGGATGGTTGTCAGTTACCAGCGGAAGGTTGTGGGTTTCCTCCGGGCATAGACACAATAAAACTAACAACGCTGCCATATAAGTGAAATAATCTTGAGCGCGGCGTAAAACAACAAACAATCAATCAATCAAGCAATACAATTTTTAAAAAAAATATGCAATGCAAGTATTGTGGCTGTGTCCATTGTTGGAAAGGTCTATATTCAATTTCCAGCAATATGTGAAGGTTGACAGTCAACTATCATTGAAAAAACACTGGGAAATTCATATGTATCCTAATGAGAAATAATTAAGACATCAGCACGAAATAAGTTTTTTGTGAGCAAAACCTGGCAACGCCGCCATATAAGTGAAATAATCTTGAGTGCATAGAACACCAACCAATCATTCAATCAATTAATCAGTCATTCAATCAATCATAAGCAATGAAATGAAAAATTCTCTTGAATTTGCTACATGTTTGATCTCATTTTCTATTGTTTGTTTTCGTTTTCAGTGCGGGTTTCCCTAAACAAACAGCAGCACAGATCATTTTGAAAGCCATCAGTAATTATTTTGTTAGTGTGATGTCAAGTTCATTAAAACAAGTCTACTTTGTACTGTTTGATATGGAAAGTATAGGTGTCTATACAAGTGAATTGGCTAAACTTGATTCATAAAGTTGCATAATGTCATTTTCACTCAGGAGAATTAATTGTAGTCATACGGTCGAATATTCACAATCTTTTAAAATACAAAGGTTCATTTTGCATTGGTATAAATTCTGGGGCTGGTTGTTCAAAAGTGTATTAGGCTTAATACCGGTATGACTTTGTAATGTAACAATTGAATTTCTGTGTTACGCGGCGTCATTTAGACCGGTATTATGTCTAATACACTTTTGAACAACCCTGCCCTGGAGTCGTAAACAAGGGACAAGGGGTAAAGTAAAGGGAGAGAACTGGTTACTGTCAGTTTTAAAGGGAGATAAATTGTTGTGTAAGTGGTTTGTTTTAAAGGGGGGTAATTTCTTATTTTTTGTTTAAGGACTCTGTTACAGCTATATTATTTTGCATTTACCATACACTAGTTTGAGTTGTATGATTTTCTTAGCTTTTTCATTTGAGAACCCTTTTATTTGACTTTTTTTAGTTTCCTGAAAACAATTTTAATTTTCATGTAAATATTAAAACATAATTACTAATTTGAACTTGAAGTGCATTAATAACATGTATATATCTTCATGAAAGTGGTCATTTGTTAAAACTCATTTATATTTGACAACTTCTGACTGATTTTATAGACAAGCTATGCTTAGCAGTAATAGAAAAAAGTAGTGCAAAAAAAAAAAATAAATAAGTAAGTCAAACGAAAATCTTTTATTTCAAGGAAAACTGCTAAAAGCCCCCCTGGCAATCTAGAGCCTCAGGCTTTGAGATATGCTCTGTTTACCCATAATGTGTAACTTCTGTAGTGCATATAGCCAAATTATCAAATTTAGACGAACTCTGATTATCTTTTATTGTGAGTTACAAATTAGGATATACATATTCAGAATCATTGTAATAGGATATTATCAGAAATGAACAATATGTGTGTTTCGTTCAGGTAATTAAGACTAATTACTTGTACCTGACACAAGAATGTCCTTCATTTTATCTTCAGTAAAGATAACCAGCTGATATCAAATATGAACTGAACACAATCAAATTTGACTGAAAATTCACAAATATATTCAACCAAATTTAGATTTTCAATGTTTTTTTGTACTTTTTTAAGCGGACTATTGTTATGGTTTTGATTGGGTCTATTTATATGTATTCTCGTCGTACATGGAAAGATGTTTTCTATAATATGATTTAAAAGGGTTTCCTGTACTCCCAAAAGTAGTTATAATAATAAGGAAAAAATACTTGAATATTTACTTTCACTGTAATATTATTCAGGGAGTTTTTGTTATGTTTTGTTTATGTTATAAAACATAAAGCCAAAATGTTGTTTATAGAATTAGAAAAGATGCATTTTTGTTGACATTGCATGTATTTAAGTGGAAAGTTGTTTAAGAGCTGATGAAATTTTACACCATAAAAAGTTTATACAACATCCTTGTTACGACCAAGCATAATTGTTTCATGATTAATATTTATGAACACTAAAATACACGGGCACAGGGCATGTACTTCTGATTTTCAGTGAGTGATAACAAATCAGAAATATTAAGATTTGTCAAGAATGTTATAGGGTTTTGTTGGATTTATCTAATGTTGATAATTGACATCTAGTTGATTTACTTAAAGAATGTGATGAATTTAAGTGATTGTTGATTTCTAATATATTTATGAACACTAAAACACATGGAAAATATTCTTGTCTAAAATAACCATGGAGGCAATTTTCTTAGTGTGTTAAAGGGGCATGAGCTGCCAAAATGTTGATATTTTGACGTTCAAACAGAATGCTGAAATTATTGCCTATTTTTCTCAAGAGGTAGAATTCAGAAGCTTTTTAATGCTTCAAGTCTCGAAAATGTACGATAAAGTACTGTTTTAAACTAACTTTGGCTTAGAATGAATGAATGGTCGTCCCGGTTATTTAAATTTTGTTTACTTTTGAACACGTTTTCGGTTCATACAGGCCACATACTGTATGGATTTTTCTCATTCCAACGCCAATCATTTAGTTTTTCGATAGCCTTCAAAGCCTCTTACTGTCGTGACGATCAGAAGTTATGAAAAAACTGTGAATTTTGGCAGCTCATGCCCCTTTAACAATAAGAAATGATTATAAAAAGGACACTTCTTTCCTTATGATATAATTTTCATATATTAGTTTGCCTTTTATCTGTGTTAGTTACATTTGTATGTTGATAAGTCATGATGAACATATAAACCATTTTAAAAGACCCTTTGGGGGGTGTTGACATTGATTTCTTTATGCTGTCGAAATAATTTGATAGTCATGTTCATGTTCTATGTAAATAGACACTAAATGAAATATGCATGTTGGAAATATTGTTTGCTTTTACTTGCACGAAGATACTCTTTAAGATAACGTTGATTGATGTTTCACAAATTATTTATTCTTTTCCCACTTAAATTCCATGCATATGTTTATTCAATCTCTTAGACCTGAACTGAAAATCTGTCGAAGTGAAAAGTTTTATGGCAGGGTTGTTAATCAATCAATCAAAGAAAAGTGCTGGTTGTACCCTGCAATAAAGGAGAGTAGGCAAGCCTAAAAAGTACTTCTTTAGATTTATTAATTGATGCTTACATGGCACTCAAGATTATTTCAATTCTGCTCTTAAATGGCGGAGTTGCAAGTGTGGGAGAAAACTGAAATCTCTGCCCAGAAGGAATTCCCTGTATGACTATTGTACCATCAAATAGTGATTAAACTGGATTATTTAAACTTTGTGGGACAGTTACAACATTTGACCTGGGATTAATATTAAAGTGATATGAAACGCCTTTTATTACAGTCAGTGCGATGACAGCAGTGTGGCTCGCAATCGTTTGTCTGTGGACATCTGGTGAGGGCATTCCAATCCACCCGGAGAATAGCTGAAACCCCATTCCAAGTAGACTTTGGCTGTCTTCGCTGGTTGCACTCTAAAACTTTGGGTATTTACGTACATGAAATATCAAAGCTGACCGGTAGCGAACGAAGACAGCCAAAGTCTGTTCCCAATGGGGTTTCGACTATTCTTGGGGTAGAGACAAACAATAGGGAGCCAACTGCTGTGATCGCATGGACAAATATAAAGGCGTTTCATATCCTTTTAATATTTATTGATGGAGCAATGTAGCAGAGTGGTTAATGTTTCTTTGGGCATATACCAAGTTGGGGCCTTTAATCCAGAGACAAAGTTTACATTAGAAAATCTGTACATCTCCAGCTGGATATTCATTCATTTCACACTATAATGTTCACTTAAATGTTATAATTATTTTGGAGTACTAGCTCCCTAAAAATTGTCAGGAGCCTCCGTGGCTCAGTAGGAAGAGCGTTGGACGCTCAATCCAAACAGCCTTCAACCAATGGGTCGCGGGTTCGATTCCCATGCCGTCCCAAAAAATTGGAAAATTTTCTGACTGGGTTTTCAGTTAAACGATCTATGTAGGATTGTTGCCTGTTGCCACCGGAAGGTCGTGGGTTTCCCCTGGGCATAGAGCCCGGTTTCCTCTCACAATTAAAATGGCAATGTCGCCATATAAGTGAAATAATCTTGAGTGCGGCGTAAAACACCAATCAATCAATCTATCAAAACAAAATTGTCTGGAATTTACAAGCGCAGATTAGATTCAAAGGATGCAGAATGCAATTAACTTTGCATCGCACTTGTTTTCCAGGTCAACATTGTTTTATTTCAGAAACAATTTACTTCACACAGGCTCAATGAATATCTTTAACTTATTATGAATCATTCAGTTTTCCATGGAGTTCAAATGCTTGTGGTGGAATGTATAAAAAAGGTGTTAATTTTGGCAGCTAAATCCACTTTAAAGCTACACAATTGGAAGCATAGATTAGTTCTTTCTCAAGATGAATTTACAGGAAAATTGCAAAATATGACAAAGGTTTATAAAAGCTCAAAATGTAATTTTAATTATTTATTAACAAACTATCAGTACAACTGATGGATGTTTCCTGATCCATGATTATAACAATTTAACCAATGTCAAGCAAATGAGAATTTATCATACATGTACAAAACTTTTTGACTAAATATTTATGAAAAAAAATTATTTATGTTTTATGCAGCACTAAATGAAGATTTTTTCACTAATATGGACTGGTCGAGCCTTCAGGTCTAATGACTAGACTTCTTACAGATAACATCAAGGCAAACGGTTCTAATCCCACTCAGTCCAAAAAAATTGGAAATTTTCTGACTGGGTTTTCACTCGAACGACCTATGTGGGATGGTTGCCAGTTACCAACGGAAGGTTGTGGGTTTCCTCCGCCCTTTGACAAATACAAAAAAAATTCGGCAGAGCCCAGATTTCTCGGCTACCTGGCAACCCATTTCAACAGAGGGAAACAAATTCCTTATGAAATTGCTACTTCAAATCTTTTTAGAGTGTTTCATCTCAAGTTTTGATAAGTTGTCAGAGGCTACCATCTAGCTAGCATTAAAGCTTCAGGCATCAGTTTATATATATATATATATATATATAGATCATAGTGTACTAATACCATAATGATCGATGCTCTAGGAAATATTTGTCAGTTTCACCCATGGTAAAACAATTTTTACTACCACTGTATCAACCATTGCCCGAATGGTCCATTAGACCACAGTACAAAAGGAAATCAATTTTCAAAGGAACGTATCAACCTTTTTTAGATTTAGCAATTGACTTCGTACCCCTATATAAATGTAACAGTGTGTAACAGTAATGAATTGATAATATTGATTCAGATATGACCCTAACTAATAATCAGACAAAGTGTGACTAATAAAATACTCTCTGTAGAGTATATATACGAGGGGCATCAAAAATGAATACAAGATAACATATTTTATGGACTAAATAAAGTTGTGTGTCAACTTGCTGACAGAATAAAAATAAGTGGCTGTCGCCATCAGGACACCTCGGGTCTGGGCCAAAGAAGCCGAAGATATATTTATTTTCCAGACAATTTGTTAAGAGTGAAAAACTACTCCACATACATGCATCACATTTACAAGGAGGTTTTTGGCTGATAGTCATGTAAGGGGCATAACTCTTGAAAACATGTCCGAGCACATCGATTTTATATAGGCTTCTTGTACTTGCTGTATTGAACAAATGTAGGAAGTTTCAAAGTTGTAAGTTAAAGACTTTTTTAGATGTGTTTACAAGGCTTTTTATAGCAGCGGTAATAAAAGGGGCATAACTCTTGAAAAAAACATCCTAGCGCGTTGATTTTCAATAGGCTTCTTGTACTTGCTGTATTAAACAAATGTGTGAAGTTTTAAAGTTGTAAGTTAATGACTTTTTTAGATAATGTGTTTACAAGGCTTTTTATAGCAGCGGTAATAAAAGGGGCATAACTCTTAAAAAAACATCCGAGCGCGTTGATTTTAAATAGGCTTCTTGTACTTGCTGTATTGAACAAATGTGTGAAGTTTCAAAGTTGTAAGTTAAAGACTTTTTTAGATAATGTGTTTACAAGGACCAATGGACAGACGGACAGACAGACAGACGGACGACGGAGGCAACGACAATACCCTTCGGGCAAAATTTGCCCGAGGGGTAAAAAGATAAAATATCTAAATTAACATGACTTTAGAATGATCAATGAAATGACCCCCAATATCTTCCATTGGTAAACAAGAGTTTCGGGAAACCCAAAATACGCCCGGAAAGGCACAGTAACTGCGGCCATAACAAAACAAATCCTTCCATATTTATTTGAATTTAATTTTCAAAATTCAGAGGAAGGAGGTTGAAGCTTGGTAAAAGGTGATGTAATGTCAACAAAATGAAATCTTACCACTAAAACCTTTAAAAATCATCTGTTTCAAATTTAAAATGGGCTATTTGGATCAAAGATTATTAACAAGATTTGTACTCGGTCTCGCTGCTGTTAAATCATGATGTTAAACATTGCTTTTTGTCAATATAGTTTGGACTAAAATGTTTCAATTTTTTAGAAGAGTAGTTAATAATTTACTAATCATACTTAAACAAATGCAATTAATTGGCAATTTTGCAGCTCACACCAATTCAAGTAGATTTGAAAATTTTTCTCATAATATCATTTTTCTATATTATTTGGCTACAAAAAAAAAAGAACAGTTTAGCATGGCATGGGTCAAACATTAATACAAAGCCTACATTTAGGCCATGTGGTAGACCATAAAACCATAAAACCTTCAACACTTGTGATAAGATACTTAGAGCTTCAGAGTATGTTTAGATAGAGTACATGTAAGTAAATAGAACAAGGCTGGGTTACTTATCTCTATGTCTGTAGATAAAACTTTAATCCTTCTATGTATTTTTCATTTGATTAAAACGTTATAAATTGATTTAAGAATAGTTTTAATCAATTTAGAAACATTATTGCAATTTGAAAAAATCCTTTTTTGATGAGAATCGGAAAAGTAGAAGCCATTTTATAATTTAAAGGTTATTTTCATGAAAATAAAAGTAAGAATAAAAGGGAATGTACATAATCCAATAATTTGCAATAGTTGATATCATGAACAATTTTTTTTACACTTTGTCTGTTAATATGGTATGTAACATGAAAGATTTGAAAACATCGGATCATATTTGTTTAAGTTACGGAGAGAAAAAGTAAATATTACATAACCGAATATGGCTGCCATATTACGCAATGTATGCTGTCAAAAATAGTTCGCGACACACCTTCCACCCATAAGGTATATACTCAGAAAAGATTGTGCAGATGGAATCAAAACTTTGGAAGTTATGGAGCGGAAGGGAATATTACATAATCCAATATAACTCCCATATTATGTAACCAGTGATGTTAAAAATAGTCTGTGACACACCTTCTACCCATAAGGTATATACTCAAAAAAAATTGTGCAGATGGAATCAAAACTTTAGAAGTTATGGAGCGGAAGGGACAGCGGACGCCGGACAGCCGGACAGCCGGACTGCCGGACTGCCGGACTGCCGGACGGAGATGATACCATAATACAGCCCGCTTTTCAAGCCGGGCGTATAAAAAATGTAACACACATAAATTGATTTTAGAAATATCAATATATACATGTACCTCAGTACACCCGGGTTCAAATTTGAAATCTGTTAATCACTCAAAAACTAGTTATATTTCAGACGGATTGGTAAAAAAATTATATAGCTAGTAGCTAGTTCACCGGACTAGTTAACTTCAGAGCAAACTGGAAAAGATTTAATTAAAAGATTGCCTTAATTCCCCAAATGGCCCGATATGAACAAAGCAGCTACAATGTGCTTAAAGTGGCATGAGCTGCCAAAATTCACACTTTTTTTCATAATTTCTGATCGTCACGACGGTAAGAGGCTGGAAAGGCCATCGAAAAACTAAATGATTAGCGTTGGAATGAGGAAAATCCATACAGTATGTGGCCTGTACGAACCGACAACGTGCTCGAAAAGTAAACAAAATTTAAATAACCGGGACGACCATTCATTCATTCTAAGCCAAAGTCCGTTCAAAACAATACTTTATCTTACATTCTCGAGACTAGAAGCACTAAAAAACTTCTGAATTTTTACTCTTCAGAAAAATAACCGATAATTTCAACATTCTGTTTTTAGGTCAAAATATCAACATTTTGGCAGCTCATGCCACTTTAAGTGACAAAACTTTTCGATGCATTTAGCATATGGACAGGTGAAAAAAAAAAGCACAGTTTGGAAAATGTTTTCCAAAGTCTCTCCGGCGGACTGGCTCAAGTTTTTTCCGTACACATGTAACAAATATTATTTAATTTGACACAGGACTAGTGTATGTACATAGAAACAAAACAATTATGTTCACTTCATCATTAATAATAACACAGTGGAATTTTCCTAATACCCAGGATTATCTCTTCTCCAACTGCTTGAATTTTAGTTCTGAAAGACAAACATACATGTATAAAGTGTTAGTTCTCTTAGACAATTATATCATGGTTATCAAAAAAAAAACTAAAAGTAAGGAATGCAAATAAAATAAATTGATAAAATGTGGTCAGCAATCAGCTTTGTTGAATGGTTAGAACAATAATAAATAAATTTAGGGAAACCCAAAAATAAGCCCGGTAAGGCACAGTAACTGCAGCCATACCAAAATAAATCCTTCCATATACATTTGAATGTTATTTTCAAAATTCAGAGGAAGGAGGTTTAAGCTTGGTAAAAGTACATAACCCTATTTGGTTGGTGTATAATGGTCAGAATAGGTAATGTCATAGCAATTCATGACACATCTTCCATTTATATTTAGAAAGTCCATTTATATGTTATCTGTGAAAGTATTGAAAACAAAGAATTATGTTTGTGAAAGCTATACAGAGAAAGAGTAAATATTTCATAAAGCAGTATGGCTACCATATTACACAACATATGATGTCATAAATAGTTTGTGCCACACCTACCGCCCATCAAAATTGTATAAGTTATGGAATAAAACCAAATACCATTGCTGTATTATGCAATAATTGATGTCATAAACAATTTATGACACACTGTTTCTATAGTGTGTATGTGAAAGCATTGAAAACATCAGATCCTATTTGTTAAAGTTAAGGAGAGAAAGAGTAAATATTACATAATCCAACATGGCTGCCATATAACACAGTGTACATGATGTCATAAATAAATTGTGGCACACCAACTGTCCATAATTAAGGTATGCAAATTAGAAAGAATTGTCCAGATCACATCAAGACTAGAAGTTGTGGGGCTAACAGGAATATTACATAACCAAATAAAGTTGTCATATTATGTAATCAGTGATGTCAGAAATAGTTCGTGACACCCCACCTACCCATACGGTATGTATTCAGAAAAATTGTCAAGATGGGACCAACCCCCTCACCTTGATAGGGTACCTGGTAACCCTTCCACATAGGGTAATCTAGTGAAAAACACACTCAGAATTTCCGTTTTGCTTTGCATTGAGTGGAATTGTGGAAACAACAATTAGATATAGCCTACCTAGCCGTTTGGAATAAGCATCTAATCTGTAAGCAGCCTGCTCTAAGCTTGTTACGCTCTCCTCTATTTGGTCAATCTGGTCTAGGTATGGCTGTAGAAGTTTATCTACAAAACATACATGTAATTTATATTATTTTAAAAACAATGCATACATGTATTATACAACAGAAAGCCATTATTGAATTGCACTTCCATTACATACCATACATAATATATAACATGATGATAAGTGTTAAAATATTTTTACAGATTTGTGAATTTTTCATTGAATTAAAAAATCAGCAACCAAATGCTTCATATTTCACTTATTTGAATTTATATAACCTGAATATAAGTAGCTTACATTTTTCATTCATCACTTGTAATGATTTACTGATATTAGAAGCTATTTCTTTCATCTCTTCATACTTTGTTAGTGTTACTCTGTTCATTTGTTCAAGTAGTTTATAATCCTCTGATGTGGCTGAAAAACAAGTTAGAAAATGTAAATCAACAGGGTTAATTGTTTGTGGTTGGGTTCAGTTGGTATTTTTCGTCTTTTTTTGGACTTTTTTAAAAATAGTTGATTATATAATGTAGAAATAAGCTAAATAAGGTGGGTTATTCACAGTGTATTAGTTTATAGATACTTCTTCAGAACCCCTTGAGCAGAAAAAATATGAAAAATGTAAACAATACTGTGCAATATCTCCCTTTAACAGTTACATGCCATTTAGTGTTAAATCATACTCCAGTCCAAAGAGCCAAAAAAAAAGATGGTTTGAAGGGTGGTCAAATTGTTGATTAACATATATGCTAAACGGTCAAGAAATTCACTGACCTTCAAGTTCTCCTTTAAGGTAGTCAGCTGTATTCTGAAACGTTTCCCGACACAGCTTGATAACATCTGGTGGGGGAGGTTCCTTCGCCTCAAGAGCAGTCTCAATAGCCTGGCTTGTCACTGCAATAAAACATCGAGAAATAGTTGAAAGTGCGGACTATCAAACAGTCAATTACAGATCTACACGAACATGTAGGCATATTTTTAGTGTTTCACCTTTTGCCATTGTTTAAACAATCTTTATGATTATGACATACGCTGTGAATAATTGTACTGATTCAACAAATACATCTACCTTCTGCTTATTATTTTATTTTATTCACTTGGACCTTAGCTAATAAACTTGGGCAAGATATTCTGTATTCAAAAGTGCAAGTGAAGCGCAATATCCGGTTATTTCTTTAATAGCGGAAACATCATAAATCTAAACGCAAATGAAAAACTTGAAACTTGTTCTAACTTAATTAGGTAATTTAATGGCCTAGTTTGACAACTCAGCGGAAGTCGCTTAAATACTTCTTGTCAAATGTTTCATTTATTAAAGTGGCATGAGCTGCCGAAATGCACATTTTTTTCATAATTTCTGATCGTCACGACAGTAAGAGGCTTTGCGGGCCATCGAAAAACTAAATGATTGGCGTTGGAATGAGGAAAATCCATACAGTATGTGGCCTGTACGAACCGAAAACGTGTTCAAAAAGTAAACAAAATTTAAATAACCGGGACGACCATTCATTCATTCTAAGCCAAAGTTAGTTCAAAACAATAGTTTATGGTACATTTTCGAGACTAGAAACACTTCAAAGCTTCTGAATTACAAAAATAGCCAATAATTTCAACATTATGTTGTAACGTCAAAATATCAACATTTTGGCAGCTCATGCCCCTTTAAATTAATAAAACAGATTACGTTAGTAAAAAGTTGTTTTCAAGTTGCACTTCAAACGATTATTTTGCAGTCCAGATTGATCCATTGACAGTTAACGATGTACTAAATATTATTTGCAGCATTGGTCGGTTAGGTTGAGGAGAGGAGGGAACCTGACTAGACCCTACGGGGCAATCCAACCTTTCGTTGACAAAAGGCAACCATTTCACCAACTACATGTACATGTCTTGTGTGTAAACGAGAAGGAACACTTTTTAATTTTAAAGGTTTCATGTGAATGTTTATTTTCTTGCGTATGTACATCAGTTATCCAAAATTCCAAAAATGCCTTTTGATAGTTTGTGTTCGCAGCTTTGAAGGCTAAAATATTGAAGTGTAGGATAAAAAAAAAGAATCCTCCTATATGTATAGTCGACTTTTCTTGGGTCGCCTGACAAATGCAATTCCATAATAAGTTTCTATTTCTATTTGGAGGTTGAACTTTTGCAGAACCATGCCTTCACAAATTAGCCTGCTGTCATCCGCGGGAAAGCGTGATCGCTTGAGTTAAACACGCCCAAGAGCTGGGTGTACGATAACTGATCGGATACTAGCCCCAGGCACAGGCACGCGGAGTGCTCTCCCTTATCCACCCTCTGTTATACTATAAATATGGACAAGGCAGGAAACACTTATTCTGACAGCCTCCAGCAAAATCCGTCAGAATTTCTTAAAAATATCTCCTTTGTATATTAAACTTCACACGAGTCTCAGAGAGATCCTTGTCAAGCAATATCAAGGCCTAAGAGCAAACAAAACACCCTTTGCCGAATGATTTATCAAGTTTTCCAGCGAAAATCAAGTTGACAGAATATTCCAACCGAAGTCTCAGACACTTGGCGCTCTGAGAGCCTCGCTTTCACTTTGGGGCTTTACGGGATCTTACGAACGGTTGTGCGCGCCAATTCCAAACCGTTTTACAGATTCCGTAAATCCCCGAAGTGAAAGCGAGGCTCCCAGAGCACCAAGTGTCTGAGACTTCGGTTGGAATATTCTGTCAACTTGAATTTCGCTGGAAAACTTGATAAATCATTCGGCAAAGGGTGTTTTGTTCGCTCTTAGGCCTCGATATTGCTTGACAAAGATCTCTCTGAGACTCGTGTGAAGTTTAATGTACAAAGGAGATATTTTTAAGAAATTCTGACCGATTTTGCTGGAGGCAGTCAGAATAAGTGTTTCCTGCCTTGTCCATATTTATAGTATAACAGAGGGTGGATAAGGGAGAGCACTCCGTGTGCCTGTGCCCCAGGTGACTATCCTGCCATTCTGTTGTATACACAGAATGGCAGGATAGTCACCTGGGGCTAATCGGATACCCGTAGCCATGTGAGGATGAGCTGTGTCACTGTCAGTGTCAAGTCAAAGACCATTCACCTGATAACTCCCTGGTCATTTCGGTTATTCTTTTTTGCGAAGTCGGATCTGATTGTCCTTCTCCTTCATTCATTTTTCACACGGAAGAGACTAAAACAATTAAAAACACAAAATGTCACTGAACTGTCAGACTCAGAGGCAGGTGCTGTTGTTGTTGTTTTGATACAGTGATATTTACCACCACCATACTAAACTCGAAAATCGTATAAAAATTAGCTGCGTAGTGACAAAATTAATCTTCTATATGAGATGAAAAAATAAACCAACACAAAAATAAACGAGAAAAATATAAAGTAAAATTGGTGAAAACACACAAAAAATGAAAGTTTATTTATGCAGCTAGCGACGTACCGATGTGGACTGAATCAGAAAGTCTAAACTTAAGTAGTGGGATGCAAAGAGTAACAATACCTCTTTTTTCTTTAGAAAACTACACAAATCAAAATAAAATTGCTTAATTTAGACCTAGGTTACCCAGTAGGTAAACAATAAACGGATCAAATACTGATCAAAACATCAGTTTATCAACTAAATATTTACTGAAAACCAGATCACTTAAGTAGCCATTTTAACTGGTTCAGACTACAACTGTCAACATTTCACATGTGACGTTTGATGATCAAGCACATTTCGCGGAGTGGCAAATTGAAATGGCGTCGTATTTCGATGAACATGACTGTGAACCACTTGGAGAGAATGAACAACCGAATCACGCTCTACACTTAGCCCGGTAAGATGTTTTGGGTGAATAACACTAGTCTGCTAGTTAGGGAAGTCTCTGTTGCGCAATATGTTGAGTGGATTAAACTAGTTATAACGGGCTGTGGTATTGAAGAAGCCCGCGCGGGCGTATCCGAATAACTTCAATCCACTCAACATATTGCGGACTACTCTGTCTACCTGACCGGCAAAGTAAGTAAACCAGGATAGAGACACACGAGTGCGGCTACGCTGTTGCTTGAACTTAGTTGAAATTGAAGTAGCTATCTAAGTTAAGCACCGTTTTTGTCAATTGACAGTCAATATAAATATTTATATGGTGTTGATACGCTTCGAAGTTGTCAAAAACGGACTGTGAAAAACACAACCACGACGTCTTAGTTTTGTGTAAGAAATAATATCCTTTTTTTGTATATAGGCCTATCTTGATATGTCTTTGAAAAAGACTTTTCTAAAGGGTATAGATTGTAAGCTGAGAATCACAGATAAAACAACAGGGTTACAGCCGATCTCCATAAGCACTAATGTTAATCGGACAGCCGATCGGTGGAAGTTATACCGCTAAACAAATACCCCTAAAGCATGATCTCGTGTGATTTCGGTCAAACCTGAAATGGGCTTATTAGTCAGTATAGTCACCTGGGACTAACTATCAGTTTATTCCAGTTTAGGGTTAACTTATATTACAATTATGTTGTTGATTTACATACGTGTCCATTTTATAAGTTCCGTAATATTGAAGTTGAACTACATATGGCGGTCTCAGGTAAATGTGGCCGCATGGATAATCAGGCCCCAAGTATAAGGTCGACTACTAACAGAAACTACAGCGTAATGTAGCCCCAGGTGACTCTACTGCCATGACAGTTGTATACAACTAACCACACTCTTGTCTCTATATTTTTATAAAATAAACAGTTAAAATTAAATGAGTATTAACAATTATTTATAATTATCTTTCTGCAGACTTCTTGTGGATTCCGGCATTGCTGCAGAGTTTGAATTGGAATTTGACAGGTGTGTTAGTTACTGTTAAGTGATCTTTTCTAAAAAGTGTAATTTGGTGGTGGTGGTGGTGGGGGTTGGTTTGGGCAGACAGGCCTGATGATAAGTCTTTGCTTGCACATATTCCCATACCTACATATACCCTGAACCCTTCACCTAAACACTCATAAACTACTGCATACCTCTGTCAACCCAAGAACCAAATAAAAAACGTGAGATAATGGGGTCCAGGGTCCTCAGGCCCCTGCCAAAAACTTGTTGAGTTAATTCCAAAGTGAATTGTTGGCTTTCACTCATATTCTTTCTTGTGCCGGATTTCATCAAAACCAGAAAGTCATGCGTTATTTCATTGGTTTATATCACCCTGAGCTGACCAATCACCAACGTCCTTTTATAAGCATTTTTACTACCATTAGTTGGACGCACTGACCTATCTTTAAGAAGTCTGTGTTACGGTTAGGCGTGAAACTACATGTAGTTATCAGAAGATTGAAAGGACCCTTTGTTTTGTGTTTTTACGAAATTCATTGGACTTTATCAAAAAAAAAAAATTCAATGGGGAAATGCGTGAGAAAAAGAGACATAAATTGTGAGAAAGTGATTAAATGCTAAAAATCATGAGTCTTACGGAAAAGTCGTGAGAGTTGACAGGTGTGCTACTGCACTAGCTATGCTCTTTTATGCCTTATATAAACTCTACGCCAGCCTGCCATACTCTGTCTTATGGGATCAACATGTCTGGAATGGTAATCTGCTGTGTTGAAGGTTTGACATTATCACATAGTGCTTGGTTAGATTTGTTTATAAACCTCATAACATACCATACAAATGAAACAGTTCGATTATTTATTGAATACATGCTGTATGACTAACTACTAAGGAAATTTAAAAGCTATTATGTATTATCTAACATAATTATGTATTATCTGTATAGATAGAAATTGATAAAAATTTCCTTTTTTTTCCAGAATATTTGGCGGAGAAAGGAAAGCTCCTCCAGCAAGCAAAACGGCTGTAGAAAATCTCCCAACTATTATAATCACACCTGCAAAAGCTGGTGAGGCTGGCTGATTAGCAGGAGTTGTCTCCCATGTAACACTACTTTGGGGAAGTTATTACTTGGGCAATAATATAGACTAAGACTTAACAATAAGTAATATTTGTTTGTTAAAACATTGACCTCATTAGCAGCATATTGCATAGTTGGTTTTAAACTTACTTGAAATTTTCTTCACCTTACGAAAACAAATCTTTTTGATAGCAAGCAGAAATATGAATGCATATGAATGTGAATGTGGAATGGGACATTTTGAAGTTTGCAACCCATAAGGAAAGGACATCATGCAGTGATACATGTATTTGCAATGTAATATCATGACAGGACCAATTCCAGGAATCCTAAAATATTTTATTTGAAGATGTCACCATGAGTGAACAGTTATTGTTGATTCTGCATTTGGAAGATTGATTGTTCAGTTTGTCGCTCTCACGATTATTTCACTTACATGTATATAGCGGATTTGCTAGCTTAAGTTGGGGGGGAAACCCAGGTTCTTTATCGAAATAAAACCCCCAACCTTATGATTGATCGATTAATTGATGTTTTACGCCCCACTCAAGATTATTTCATTTTATTTCACTTATATGGCGGTGTTGCCAGGTTTGATAGGAAAAGAAACCGGGTTCATTGCCCGGAGGAAATCCCTGACCTTCGACGAGTACCTGGCACATACAGCGACCATATTAAAAATCCACTCAGAAATTTTTCAATTTTTATTTGGTCTGAGCGTGATTCGAACTCGCGCCGCATCGGTGGAAGGTCTGCGTGGGGTACGTTCTATATTTGATACTTTGGTAGTTTTACTGTGACTTTCAACACGGGTTGATGTAATTGCAGCTTTGGAGACCAAATGTCCTGTATGTCTGGGTTTGTTAGATGAGGAAGATGAAGCCAGGGAAATGCCATGTAAACATCTCTTCCACAATACATGTATACTGCCATGGTTACAAAGGGTTTGTTATGAATTATCTACTACATGTATATTTATGACCAGTATTTTCCTTTTTCCTGTAACCCGTTAAAAAGGTATGCGCTGCCAATATGTTGAATTTTTTAAAAATGTTAAAGTAGATGAATCATTGTTTTGAGTGAGAAATCACAGCTTTGGTCAAATCAAATTTACTGTGCTCTTCAATTCCTAAGCATTTAAGCTACATTGTAAGATTCCACACAGGGGTAAATTTTCTATTGCATTGATTATGTCGTTGGAACTAACATAAAAAAAAGGTCATTAGAAGCGAATGCATTTAGTAGATCACAATGGTCTCAGTTTAGATAAAGTTTTGCGCTATAATCCTGATAAACTATTGGATGAACTATAGGTTTCAAGCCATTCTCTCTATTGTTTCAAGGTGAATTCTTGTCCAGTGTGCCGACATGAGCTACCAACAGATGACCCTCAATATGAGGAATATAAGAAACAAAAGGTTAGTTTTTTCTTTCTATCATTCTATCAAGGATGAGTTAGGTCAAATGCATTGCCCATTCAAATGGCTGAAATGTTCACTGATAATTTGAAACAGATTTTGAACCCTTTAATAGCTGTAATTTGAAGCCTTGGTAAAGTTTGAGAAGCAATAGAATGAAGACGGAAATTTATTTTCAAAATCTCAACATAAAACTATTGAAATAGTACCGATTTTGTGTGTGTCACCTATTGTGTAATTGTGATAAGGTTCAAATCCCACTCAGAGCAAATAAAGATCAAAAGGATTTCTGAGTGCATTTTTACTCGATCAACGTACATTTGTATGTGACAGGTACTCGCTTAAGGTCAAGGTTTCCTCCTCGAAAAGGGCCCAGTTTTCTCCCCCACTAAACCTAGCAATACTGTCATATAAGAAAAAATAATCTTGAGTGTGGCGTAAAACATCAATACAATCAATCAATGTAATTGGGATAGTGCTCATAGACTGTGAAGCATTACTGTAAAATTGAGATTGTACACGTTGGTGAAACATGTTTTTATGTTTCATTTTATAAAAAGCAAATTAGATACATACAATCTGTCAATCTATATTTCCATTGTGGTAAAAATTCATTAATCAATATTTCCATTTGTGATGCAAAGTCAATAATCTATATTTCCACTTGTGATGCAAAGTCAATAATCTATATTTCCACTTGTGATGCAAAGTCAATAATCTATATTTCCATTTGTGATGCAAAGTCAATAATCTATATTTCCATTTGTGATGCAAAGTCAATAATCTATATTTCCATTTGTGATGCAAAGTCAATAATCTATATTTCCATTTGTGATGCAAAGTCAACAATCTATATTTCCATTTGTGATGCAAAGTCAACAATCTATATTTCCATTTGTGATACAAAGTCAATAATCTATATTTCCATTTGTGATGCAAAGTCAATAATCTATATTTCCATTTGTGATGCAAAGTCAACAATCTATATTTCCATTTGTGATACAAAGTCAATAATCTATATTTCCATTTGTGATGCAAAGTCAACAATCTATATTTCCGTCTGTAGTACAAAGTCAACAATCTATATTTCCATTTGTGATGCAAAGTCAATAATCTATATTTCCATTTGTGATGCAAAGTCAACAATCTATATTTCCATTTGTGATACAAAGTCAATAATCTATATTTCCATTTATGATGCAAATTCAATCTATATTTCCATTTATGATGCAAAGTCAATCTTTATTTCCATTTGTGATACAAAGTCAATCTATATTTCCATTTGTGATACAAAGTCAACAATCTATATCTCCATTTCTGATAAAAAGTCAACAATCATGTATTTCCATTTGTGATGAACACTCTATATGTCCATTTGTGCCACTAAGGCAACAATCTATATCTCCATTTCTGATACAAAGTCAACAATCTATATTTCCATTTATGATGCAAAGTCAATCTATATTTCCATTTGTGATACAAAGTCAATCTATATTTCCATTTGTGATACAAAGTCAACAATCTATATCTCCATTTCTGATAAAAAGTCAACAATCATGTATTTCCATTTGTGATGAACACTCTATATGTCCATTTATGATACAAAGTCAACAATCAACATTTCCGATATGATCCAATTTCAACAATCTGTGTCCATTTGTGATAAAAAGTCAACAATCTATATCTCTATTTGTGATACAAAGTCAACAATCTATATTTCCATTTGTTATACTGTCAACCATCAAAACTTATTTTCTTGTTTGTTTGTTTTTTCTTCAGGCCAGGACAAAACAAAAAGAGCATGATATAGAGACTTTACATAGTTCAATGTTTGGATGAAATGTGATGTACATGTATGTCTGGAAATTATTTTATTGTTTATACCTTAAGATTAATGGTGAACATGTTCAGATGTAAAACCAAGGTATATTTCTTCAAACATTTAATATGTGACTACTAACATAATATTGAAGGTACATGTATATGTTTTTGTTTCAGTCTTGCTCGATATAAGACTGACGTTAGGCAATGTAACCATGTTGAGATACACTTCTCCCCCCCCCCCCAATATTAAAATCTGTATATGTTTTGTATCTGACCGTACAGGCAGGATATTAAAACAGGGTGTCCAAAATAGCTATTTTCTGCAGTTGTGGGGGTACAAAGGGATCATTCTTCTGTTTCCTGGACGTTAGTTGGTTAATTTTTGTCTGTCCAAAAGGCGTTTGAATAGCTAAAACCCCCTTGGAGGAACCCATATACTTGTACATGTATCTAAACAAATGTGTCCAATTAAAATGTACATGCATAAATTTTTATCAGTAAATCAGAAATTAATTAATACATAGACGGTCTAGTGTGATTTTTGTATTAAAATGGAATGATGGACTATGTGTGTGTATTTTATATACGTCTGGTTTTATATGGTGCTTGTAAAAACAAACATAACATATTTATGTGCCATGCCATTATATATTAGAATTTAGATGTGTAAGCATTGTTAATGTATTACAAAGTTCCAGAAAATTTTACTGACTAAGGCCAAGCTCCTGTCTGTCGTCAACCTAATGAAATATCCTAGGTTTAGTTTATTACAACAATTTATGGTGGGGTATAACGGTCTAAATGATTTACCTCTTTTTAACACAATTAGAAACTTGTCTCCGTGGTTATTTTAGGCAAGAAGATTTTCCCTGTGCGTGTTTGTTTTAGTGTTCATAAATATATATTAGAATTTACATATATGGGAACCCATGCATAGATATATGAATTGTTTGAAAATGTTTGAATGTCAGATGAAATTCAATGTTTTTTGTTTAACAGATAGTTTCATATTGACACTGTTTTTTAATTTTCTTTTCTAATGATGGAGTTTTAAATATACTGCAGAAACAATGTCTCTTCATTTATTTTGTATCACATCATTTTCACATAATATCCACCAATGGTATCCAAACTCCTAATGTTTGTATGATGTCATAATTTGTATTACTAAAATATATACATTTGTACCATACTTATTTGTTGCCTTGCCTGGTTATCATATTTGATTGTTGTTGGTTTAACAGTAACAGCGCCAATTGAAAATAGTAGTATTGAGGAATCTTCACCAATATTACAAGACATCTAGGTACTTTTTAACTATTGGGCCATCGTACCCTTCAGTATTGCCTCTGTATTTGTGTCTTGAAGTAATTCTCTCTATCAGTGGTTGTCGAACTTGGTTGGGCCATTGTCTCCTTCAGTATTGCCTCTGCATATATATATATACTCTGTACTAAGCGCACCAAACTAGGAGATAGTAACTCTGAATTATTAACAATTTAGTTTTTACGCTTTCGTAATGGATAAGGCATGCACGAATATGAGCTTAGCTTTCGTGAAATGCATTCGATTGATTGATTGATGTTTTATGCCGCACTCAAGATTATTTCACTTATGTGGCGGTGTTGCCAGGTTTAGTGGGGGAGAAGAGCGGGCTCATTGGAGACGCATTCGAAGAAAATACGATAAATGCAACCTAGAATCAGAGAAGAATCTAACCTCTTTTATTTTCTGTTGATGTATACGCTTCAAAACGTATCTCTTACCAAAAGGATCCTGGAGTTTGAATTAGGCCAACTTTTGGAATAGTTTGTGAATAATGTGTACATTGTGTAAAAACGCGACATAAATCCCATCCTGGTGGGGAGTATAAAAGCACAAAGGTGCGTTTTGTAAACCTTTACAATCTGGGGTTAAGTACGTCGTTAAGTGTGACGGGAAACGTCAAGCAATGGCTCAATTGAAGTGTAATTTGAATATATGTAAACCATTTATGTTCTTCTAATGAACAACCATGTCGAACAGAACAGCGATGTCTATAAAATGTTTTGAAACTCTCTTCGATATGTCAACGGGTCTTTTAGACTATTAAATTCGCTGGAATACAAATATAACAAATTATTCCGACTCCGTTTACATCTAATTATGTGTCTATACAATACTTCAGACACCAAGTTTTCAGTCTTTTAGCTTCAGACGAAAGATAAACTTGTGATAGATGATAGTTTTCCTTTAATACTGGTGTATAAATAACCAAGGATTATCTGACTTCTAAGGAAATACGTTCGTCTGGACTTACACATGTTCATGTGATGAGGAAAATATTTAATCTGATACACCAGACTTTGATAATTTGAGAACTCCAAGTTCTCGCCTCCAAAAAACACACAATAAAGGAGGATGCGATTATAATATCACATAACCGAATTCTAAATATATCTGTTCTGAAGATACCATAGAATTATTGTAAAATAGAACTTGATACTGAAATGAATACGGGTCAGTATCAACTATATTTTCTCGCCAACTTCTGTAACAAGATGTTTTTCTTCCATTTAATTCCAAGTCATTTTCGCTAACCTTGTAAAAGATCAACAATTTCTCTCAGATCCGCCAGAAAGTATTTTAGGGGAAATGTGACAAGTTAAACAGGTCCGTATTCAGGAATGAACGGGAAGGAGCGAAGGGGTCCGTCGTATGCATTAACTATGCAACTTTAAAATAGTTTGTCCAACAAATTTCCGAGGCCTTATCCATGCAGGGGCCACAAAGGCGACTGATTGTCGTTATTTCCATCGTCGGGGTTGCCAGTTACCAACGGAAGGTCGTGGGTTTCCTCCGGGCATAGAGCCCGGTTTCCTCCCACAATAAAACTGGCAACGCCGCCATATAAGTGAAATAATCTTGAGCGCGGCGTCAAACACCAAACAATCAATCCATCGTCGGAACCAAGGATTAAAACTTACACTCACGCTCAGTAAATGTGAGCTTACAAGTACCTTAAAGGCACACTTGCCGCCGTAGCCTGTTTAAATTTGCTAAGAAAACCAATTTACATGAGCTTACTACGACTAATACCACTAAACTTAAACGTAGGACACATAAAACATGTCTAGTTAGCTTTAGACCGTAAAAATGGGGTGAAAAACAAACGAAGAATCGAAGCCTGATTACAACAACAACGATCAGTGTCGGTCAACTTTCGTGTTGGATTACCCTCCTTTCAGGCCTTTGTATCTGTGGTTTACACTCAAGCAATTACCAGCAGGCTTTTCCAGTCGCTGTTAACCGATCGTCAGTCTGTATTTCTCAGATAAATAGGCCTACGTAAATATTAGGCCTACACTGTGCCGTTAGTTCACTCACTCGACTGAAACATAAAATCGCCAATAGGGGGCAGATCGGTTTGTTTACGTTCCGGGTACGTAACAATTCAAATTTTCAAATCAAATTAAAAATACAAAGTGACGTCCAAACTTTTCAATTTTGGTAAAAATAGAAAGTTCCTAACTTATATTGTCTGGGAAAAATACAGAATACGGTCTTTCTTTTTTAATGTAAACAATATTCCTGATTTTCGCGGCAAGTGTGCCTTTAAAACTATACGAACTTTAGTTCAATTTACCGAACTTATGGTGATATTACATAGTTGGTATATGTAATATCACCATAAGTTCGGTAAATTGAACTATACGAACTTACGCCCGAATCTCACCTAGGCCATGCAGTTTTGGAAGCTGGATACAGACATTTCATTCTCAAGCTTGGCGAGCTTAATAAAAAAATAGTATTTTTTTAAACATTTCATTCGCGTCCTTCGCTACCTTTGTGAGGCGAGTCTGGCGGTGTCGCCAAGCACGCGAACTAAAATGTCCGTATTCGGCTTCCATATGTTGTAGTCAAATGCGCACTTTAACGCCAGCTTTGTAAGACAGGGCACCAGGTTACAACTAAAGATGATACATGGAAGACAATAAAGTGAAAGAAACATCATGGCGAGTATATTTATATTTATGAACACTAAACACATACTGGCACAAATACAACCATAGAGACAAGATTATAATTGTGTTAAAAATGGGGCGAGTATATTTATAATAAACAATTTGTTTCTTTAAATACTGCTATATCTATCTTATTTAATGTACAAGCCCTGTGTATGTATAGGTACTTCGCTTTCGCATCCGTGTGCCTCGAATTCTGTGTGTTTTGCATCTACAACAAAATAGTTGAATTATATTTCCGTCCTGTTAGATTAAAGTCACAGGTATCTAGACTACCACCAGCAGATATCTGGTCATGTAGGGTAGTTTATTCCCCCATTAATATTGGTTACCGTCATGGATATGTCTGGGAGATTCATATAAACATCGATATAAGAGACAGGCTTAATTTTAAAATAAAGGTCCGTGTCGTATACACCAAAGGAAAATCAGCAAGATCTTGAAATACACCCGACTTCCTGTCGATATAATGAAATATATATAGCCTGAGCGTGGTACTTACTGGCTGAAAAGGCAGCCAACAATATAAGCGTTTTTCGTTATAAGATCATATGCTAGGAATTCATAAATTGGATCACTGGAAGGTGAACTTCTCGTGACAATCTGAATTTATGAAATAAAAAAAAATCAAATTTTGGCACCTTTAAAAATCGTAATGTTCCTGAGCTATAGACTATCAGAAGTGTCCATTATTTGCACTTTTGTAACATTTCTAAAAGGTGACCGGGGGTGGAGGGTGGGGGATGCTGATTATACTGACCCAATAGGCCGGAGTTGGCAAGGGCTCTGGATTGTCAAAACGTCTTTTTGAAGGTTCATCTGGAAATAAAACTGCCTATGGCTTTTTGGATTTTCCATTTTCTTAATCCTGTCAAATGCATCTACCCAACCAATGCGTAAGGTTGTATAAAACGGAGATTATATATCCTTTTATGAAAGACAAATTCCGCAACTGGACACACGTTCTTAGAATTATCTTGTAAATTAATTGTTCACCTAGTCCGGGTTTCTCAATCCAAAATGACTTTTTTTTCATACTGACGGCCGTATTTTGGAGTCAGGGATCATTGCAATCAAAAAGTCGGCTGCACGCTTCTGATCGGGCAGTTTGCGGTCAGATTTAGAAAGTAAACAACAACATAACTAACTCAAATAGTGTCAGCACGACATTGATTAATAATTTAGCCTTTTGTAAAGTGAATTTAACGTTTAAAAACTGAAAAAAACCGCTAAATAGTATTACGTCATCAATGGCGGAGAGTTTGAGACTGGAGAAGGCAAAAGTGAATTCAGGGGAAGAATAATGTTTACTGGCCGATCCTGTTCGTCCATATCACACACTGGTAGGTAGCGAAATTATCAATGAACGTGATTATGAACGTTTAGACACGATCTGAGTAGGTTATATTGCCATTTCTTTGTCCAAATCGGAACACATACTGCCCGCTTCTGAGCGGGCAACCAACTCCGGCTTTTTGATTGCAGTGAACCCTGACTCCAAAATACGACCGTCAGTATAAAAAATAGTAATTTTGGAGTCAGAAACCCGGACTATTGTTCACCGTCCGCCAAGTTTAAAGAAGTTCCAAGTCCTCTCATGACTGAAGATGTGTTGAGGTTAAAGGCTACATGAAAAAATATTATGGCATGGGTTTCGTTTTTAACGCAAAGAGCTCTAATAACAAACTGGCATGCACGCTCATATATTCAATAAATGTTATATAGATTCACATAGGGGAGGAAAGCTAGTATTTATGTCGTCCTTTTCAACAAATTTCTCATTTCTCACACCTTTGTGATCGTGATTGCGGAAGACATGGGTAAACTGCCTCCTTGTGAATCACAGGCATATTCGCGGCAGAGCTGCTTTACGCCTGCAGTATATTGAAAACACACTGGCACACGGAAAATCTTTTTGTCTAAAATAACCATGGAGACAAGTTTCTAAGGTATATCACTTACCCTTTATACCTAATCATAAGTTGTTATCATAAACTAAAACCGATGGTATTTTATTAGATTGACGACAGACAGGAGTTTGGCTTTAATCAGTAGCATTATATGATATTAGTGGTAATGCTGACACAGAAGTAACATTCACAATCCAGTCTGTGCCATGAGCTGCCACAATCTGGATTTGAACGAGAAAATTTCGTTTAAATAGATGTAACTAATTGTTCGCGTTTTTAAATCAAAAAGTATAAATCAGAGCCTTCCGTTCATACCATTCTTGCAGATCGTACGTTTAGGTAGTTTTCTATAAGCAACAAAAAAACCCCAAATGTATTCAAATACCTGTATATTATTTTGCACACTTTCACAACTATTTTTTTTTATTTCAACATCAGTTCTTTAGTTTTTCAAGGTACTTCTCTTAACAATTGGATTTAATGAAAAAAAGTCCGAATTTTGGCAGCTCATGCCACTTTCACCCTACAACGTGGATTGCGATGCAAAAAGGGCCTGATACCAGAAAACATACCAGCATGGGTAACGTTAAACTATATTAAATGATATGAAACTGGCTGACCTGCAACTGTGATTGATAACAACTTATGATTGGGTATAAAGGTTAATATCGTGTATATCGTGATTCTATGTAATCGACACAGCTAGATGACCTTGGATGTGTTCCGAGGGGTTTCTTAGAAACAAAACCAAGCATAGCGTCTTCTCTTTTTTGAAAACATCCTTGTCCTCAACTAACCGTGCACTGGTCCTATGATTAACGTAATCTTCCGTGTGGCTGATGCTTATTAAGTCATTTTATTTCACAGTATCGACAAGGTGTAACACGCTTAACTCTGACGTCACAATTAACTACTATGATGGGTTTTATTCAATAGATCATTGGCCAGTTTTGTGCGCAACAATGGAATGACGTCGCGACATCAATCCCAGCAAGCCCAGCAGACATGTTGACTTTTGCCATATTAGGTCAAAATCCCTTTTAGTTGGCAATTTTTTTCGCATTTCTAGATTCATTCGGATATAAACTGTCCAAATATAGCTTTTCATTTCTTATATTTGTTGTAAAATATCAAAAATGTGATGTTAAAAACAGGCGGATCCATTGTTCGGCCTACTACGTGGGGTCAGTTATTGTGACGTCGCTAAATTACGTCATTTGGCAAATCATATGTATAGACGACGTAACGCTATGTCATATTTTTCGGAAATGACGTAACAATAACGTAGTTACAGCCTTGGCAACACAGGTACCAACCAATGTAATACGTTCCAAGAACGACACATAATGGATCAAACTCCCGAAGCCGACATAGGCAAAGCGTACAGAAAAAGGAAACCAAGTGGTCAGGTATGTGTGTTCGAACATTGTCATACATAACAGCAGTATAAGTCCTGTAATCCAAGGACTTGTAGGTTTAATTCATTCACTATAACTCACTGTCCGCTGGCAAGGTTACGCTATCGTTAAACTAAGAGTCTAATTGGCCTGTCAGTGAATGGGCGTTGCTGGTAAAACGACGGAATTTTGTTGAGTTTTCCCAGGGGTAAATGTGAGCGATTTTAACCCAGGGGTCCGAGGATGACTCTATACATGCAACATGTTGTGCGGGAAGAGGTGTTTTTAGTATTGTAACCTACCAATCAACCAGATGAGAATTCAAAAGTAGTAAACGCTATATATAAAACTGAGAGCATCTAAAATATTATTTAATGCTAGTTAATGGGATATGATTTATATACTATGATATTTTGTTACAGGGTTTATCAAGGAGGATTGCCTGCTTTCTTCGGAAACTCAACTGTTTCAGAAGTCAGAGAAATCCCAAGACAAATTACGATATCAGTACAGAGAAAACTAAAGCACAGACCGAGTTGAACGTTCCCGAAGCTAAAGATTCTGAGCGACAAAGTGAAGATCTTCCTACTTTAATGACGGAGGAAATGTGGCGGAGAGAAGAACATAGACGAAGAGTACAAGGATACAGAGAGCAGTTGTATGACGTCACTGAAATATCTTATCCCAAGTCAACACCCTATTACTAACTACCTTCCTTAATTTCTCTTTTTTATATTTCGTTTTTATTATTCATTAAAATAATAACAATAACAAAAAACCAACAAGAAAAACTCCTTAAGCTGTTAGTTTTTTGTAAGATTGTAAGAATCCATTTCGATGCTTATTGCTTAAGTATTAAATACCTATTAGCCAAAGGCACACCAAAACCGCTTTAGTAGTATCGACTAAAATCTCTTTTATTTTCGTTAGTGTTGGGATTGGAATGGCAGCCTATTGCGATAATCCCAGCTTGTCTGAGATGGGCTCATTATTCTTAGAAGTGGGCACCACCCCAAATCGGCAGAAAAACGTCTACCATTTTCAAGAAAGTGTAATCCCAAAATAAGGAGAACACTTTCATATTCATTAACTAGACGACAAAGAACCTAGTTTGTTATCCTACTTTAGCAAAAAATACCAGGACTTGTCAATTAATGTCTATCAAATTGATGCGAGAATCGCTAACAGATCACATGTCACAGGTCATATAAAGTCTCAGTAAGCTAGATGTATTATAAAGTGGTTTTGTTCCCTCAGAAACTATCTATACTTACGCGACGGTCAGTGTTTGGATAGGAATGAGAGTCTTTGTGATGGTGACAACTTGTCTGAGATTGGATCTTTTTCTTAGATACGTCCATCATCCAAAATTGGTTTGAAAATGTCTGCCATTTTTAAGAAAGTGTTAGCCAAAAATAATGACAATATTTTTATATTACTTACTAGGAGACATAAACATAAAAACTCAATCTTAATTCTGTTTAAGGAAATTGTACAAGAAGTTTCCAACTCATGCCAGTTAAATTAACTAAAAAGAAAATCGCTGAGAGATTACATTGGTCTTAGAAAGTCTCGTGAAGTGAATGCATTATAAAGTGGTTTATAGAGTACTCCTTCCACAGGAATTAACAATCGATGCTAATGTGTGGCTATATGGAATGAAATTAACGCTATGTGGATATGCCCTCTTAATTTCATTACCGCCCACTTAGTATGGCAAAACGTTCGGAAAACTTGGCTTTTTCTAATTTCTGAACAACTCACAAGAAAAGGACGGTTAAGTGAGAATTACGAATGTGTCTCCCTGAATCCTGCACTCAGTCACCTGTGAAATAACACCATTGATTGACGGTCAAATCACCCCGGACTAGGTTTAATCTGAGTCCTGTAATCCAATTACTGACCTAATTTCACCACTTATTTCGCGTGGGTTTAATCTCTGTTTCCACACCTGATGCCCTTTCCTTGAACGTCCATCTCTTGACTTTTATTTAATAGTATCATACCAACTGTCTTATTACCCGAGTCAACGTTTCGTAATTTATGATGCAATTTTAAATTGAATCTATCCGCAAAGTCATACGTATAAATCTTTTAATAGCAAAACGGATATTTCCGTCGAGGTATGTTGGGTTGGTGTTTCTTGTCCTGCTGTGGTCGTATGGACAAAACTCACAACCCAGGAAGAGTCAGTGACGAGTGAAATGGCTTAATGGCGAGTGTGTGATACGATTTTGATCTGGATTCTAGGTTCTTAAAAAAAAAAATTGACCGGTTTGAAAGTACTTTTTTATTTTACTGAAATGGTGAACTATTGTTTTGTTCGTTGATTCGACGAATAGAGAATTGATACAAAACCTACAGCTCTATACAAATAAATGTAAGGATACGACACTAGTATTAGTTCTTACAAGAACAAAGAAATAATCCAGGTCTGGGTACATAATCCGAAATACTGTAGTTTTATTTGTTGGAAACAAATGCCAGTGAGTATTTTAAGTCTGACCCATAACCATGCACTCGAGATATGTACAACCAATGAACTATATACATGTAATGGACACGTCTCTTTGGTTGGTTTCGATCTGACAGTAAAAAGCGCCACCATGGCTGAGTGATGAACGGGTGCATGACCGATCTGAATCGATATTGCACCATCTCCTAGTAATGGCGGCGTTCGGTGCAAATCAAATACCGCGTGACCTCCATTCCACGTATATATATATTTATGATCACTAAAACACACGGGCACAGGGAAAATCTTCTTGTCTAAAACAACCATGGAGACAAGTTTCTAATTGTGTTAAAAAGAGGTATATCATTCAGACCTTTACACCCCATAAATTGTTGTAACAAACCAAACCTATGATATTTCATTAGGTTGACGACTGACAAGAGCTTAGCCTTGGTCAGTAGAATTTCTGGAATCCTTTTGTAACACATTGACAATGGTTACGCATCTTAACTATGGCAAGAACATCGGTGGACTGAGATTGAACATCAAAAATTTTGCTTTCTATCCACGTATATACATAGGAGTTCATAGCCTTGTTTGCTAGAAAACGATTATGAGATGGAGTTTATAACCTTGTTTTTTGTGCTGGTTGTAGGTTATGAAATGGAGTTCATAGCCTTGTTTGCTAGATAAAGGTTATGAGATGGAGTTTATAACCTTGTTTTTTGTGCTGGTTGTAGGTTATGAGATGTAGTTTATAACCTTGTTGTTTGCTAGAAAAAGGTTATGAGATGGAGTTTATAACCTTGTTTTTTGTGCTGGTTGTAGGATATATGATGGAGTTCATAGCCTTGTTTGCTTTATGGTTGTTTTGTTCGTTGGTTGTTACATAGTTTTGTCTGTCCCAGGGGGGGGGGGGGGGGGGGGGGGCGGAGAAAGCAAAATTTATGGGGTTCAATCTCAGTCCACCGATTTTCTTGCCATAGTTCTGATGCGTAACCATTGTCAATGTGTTACAAAAGGAATCCAGAAATTCTACTGACCAAAGCTTAGCTCTTGTCAGTCGTCAACCTAATGAAATATCATAGGTTTGGTTTGTTACAACAATTTATGGGGTGTAATGGTCTAAATGATATACCTCTTTTTAACATAATTAGAAACTTGTCTCCATGGTTATTTTAGACAAGAAGATTTTCCCTGTGCCCGTGTGTTTTAGTGATCATAAATATATACATAGTAGTAGTTCATGGTGTACAACCATACCAGTGTGATCTTGTAACTTCGCTGAGTGACGCCATGGAATACGTCTGGCTTATCTACGCACATGTAGGCAAATGTCTTTACTACATATATCACGGTATTTTAAAATAACGCTTTGGGAATAAGACAAGAGTACATAAGTTCAGTTAAATTGGTTTTTATTGGTTCTATTTGCAGATAAAAAGCCAATGACGATCGTCCAGTTATTGTCGACTTTCATGACATCCTTGTAAATGAAGCACTTGTCGATAGCAGACAAGATAATATTCATATTATAATACACCCCAACATAAAAGCCAAGGCCACAAACTTTTCTTTAGACAACTCAGCAATGGAATCCCAGATTGTTCACCATACCGGATATTAAAACTGTCTAAAATGGATAAACGAAAGAATTGCTGAGAAAAATCTGATAGAGACGTACTAAAGTAAAAAAAAGAGACATAAGCGAAAAAAAAAAAATATAATGATAATAAAAAGATTTTATTACAAACTCTCAAACATGCCCATAAGATACATTCTTACCAAAAATACTTTGCTACAATATGATTCAAAATGGAGAGTTAATGAAGAAAAAAAATCTGAATACGTAAAAGATGAAATGTCATGAAACCAGACGGCTTTGCTTGACATGCGCTTCGGAGTACAGTACAATTACTGGAAGCATTAGTACACGTCGGTTATAAGGAAAAAGAAAACGGATAGATCTCCGTTTTAATCCTCATGTACAGTATTCTAAGAATCTATAACTTACCTGGAAGACGAGAACTGTTTATGTCTTCAATATTAGTTTAGATCTTTCAGCTTGTAAGTCTACAGGGACATTCAATGGCTAATCCACTCAATCTTTTCCCGAATCGGACAACTAACTGGTCTCCTACATTAATATTTCATCAGTAAATACAAATCCGACGTATAGTCAACATCGAATTTCTTCCATGAATGAGAGCCTATGTCTGATTTACAAAATCATTTCCTAAATATACATGTTGATATAGATAATAGTTTCCATTATTTTACAAGCCCATGTTGGATAAAAAGCAAAACAGTTTTCAGTTCTTTACATTTCGCCGATTTATGGTCTTATCAATTTATTTAGCGTTGCGTTGTTGGGGACATTTTAAACTTATATGGAACGGCCTTGTGATCACTAAGCTCACGTTTTAAATAAATTAGCATGAAATTTACATGTGTTAACCAAGGCATACATTTCAACCAAAGCCATTAACGCGGTAAGAATTACTTTCTCAAAATCGAATTATTTTCGCTGATGTCACATTCCAATGTTTCCACGGTACAATTTCAAACAGTCGTTTTTATTAAGGGGCCATGTAAGTTCACAAAGTACCGGGGATTTGGTGCTGTAATGATTACATTTGATTTAACTGTTCTCTTAATACAAGTCATGAGTTTTCTTCTATAGAAATAACTAGCCGAAACAATCAAGCTATTGAGCTCCAACAGACGGATTGTTTCGGCCTTAATTAACCTGCTGAGATGGTTTACAAATCTTGAGAAGAAAACTTTTTGTATTTTATCAACAGTAAGATTAGAAAGAAAATCTCTTGCGTGATTGCTTTTAAGGGGAAATACGACTTGCTTGCAATTCAAGGAATTTTCGACCGCTTACAATCTTGGTATGAAACCATGTACCAAGGGCTAGTGAATGACAGCTGTGCCGCATCGTATTTTGTAGATCCTGGTTATGCTATTGTTGGAAACAGTCAGTGTTATGTAACTGGGTTGTTTAAATATTAAATGGTAACAACTATAAATGAACATACCATAAGCGTTCAATTAATGCTTAGTTGATAAATTTCCTCTGTCTTTTCCCTTTATTTGAACTGATTTAAGTTATTCTACAGGTTCGAAGCTTTGGGTTGAGGTACACACGTTGAATCGTATGTGGGCTGAAACCAGTTGCATTATCTCTACTTTTTTGGCAATCAAGAGTGTCTCAAATGATGATCTATTATTTGACAAATAATTGTCTAAGGATTAAGGGGCCTCCGTGGCTCAGTAGGTAGAGCGTTGGACGCTCAATCCAAACAACCTCCACCCATGGGTCGCGGGTTCGAATCCCAGTCAGTCCAAAAAATGGAAAATGTCCTGACTGGGTTTTCACTCGAACGACCTATATGTAGGATGGTTGCCAGTTACCACCGGAAGGTCGAGGGTTTCATTTGGGCATAGAGCCCGGTTTCCTCTCACAATAAAACAGGCAACGCCGCCATATAAGTGAAGTGAACTTGAGCGCGACGTAAAACACCAAACAATCACAAACAAACAATAAAAACTACACAGGAATATTTGTTTAATTAATTAGTGTCTTTTAGAAAGTGGGTATAACAGTATTCTCGTTATTTTGGGATTACACTTTCTTGAAAATATGGTAGAAATTCTTCTACCGATTTTTGGGTGACGCCCGAAACGGGAATCGAACCCAGGCCCCAGAGTATGGCACCTATCGCCAGCACTAAATGCCGGCTGCCTTATCCATTCAGCCAACCGGCCTCCTCATTAGTGTCTTTTAGAAAGTGGGTATAACAGTATTCTCGCCGGTTGGCTGAATGGATAAGGCAGCCGGCATTTAGTGCTGGCGATAGGTGCCATACTCTGGGGCCTGGGTTCGATTTCCGTTTCGGGCGTCACCCAAAAATCGGTAGAAGAATTTCTACCATATTTTCAAGAAAGTGTAATCCCAAAATAACGAGAATAGGAATATTTGGGCTTAAAAGCGACACTTTTGCTTTTTTGTTTACGTCTGAAAAAAAAAACATACATGAGATCTCCAGAGAATATATCAAGATAAGATATTGTTTTGTGAGGGATTGCATGTCTCAATAGTCTTGATTTCAGAATAATCTATATTGGGTTGACTCGAAGAGAACACACATGTGAAGATATACCGAGGATATCATTTGTGATTGAAAGTGTTTCAAGCATGAGCATGACTATTTTTCGGGATTTAGTTTTAATGATATAACATATGAAACAGAAATACAGACATTCCAAGAAGTCATACATATATTGTCTGTAGTAGGTTTTATAACCGTATAAATCATTTAGCCTACAGTCATCGCGGTAGGAAATTACCTCTTATTAACCATTCTTCAGCCTGTGTTTATGGCTGCAGACATTATTCCCATAGCCCATTCCCTTGACCTTGTGTAAAATCCTGACCGAAACCAAAAGATTATTTATTTTCGTATTGAAATGTAAGCTTTTTATTACTTTAACAACCTGTCATTTCTACCTGAAAATATTTCGATCACTGATTTTACACACAAAAGGGTTACTGTAGTTGATTTTGTCTGTTGAACAAACATTTCCTTCCTTTTGATAGTTTGGTAAATATTTTTCATCTTCAGGTGAAATTCTTTAGTTTTTCTAGAGTATTCGCTGTATAGGTTATATTTAGTTATTTAAGAGAGATTGGAGACTAGAGACGGATCCCGCAAGTACAAAGCTGTCTTCAAACTTGTCCATTATCTTGACTGATGGATTTTCTCCGCCGTGTTATAACAAACACTCCTACAGGAGGTCTCTGTTAATAAACACTCACCTGACAAGGTTCTGTCCAGTTATTTAAGAAAACAATTTATAGTTGGGATATATTATATCCTCAGGAGTTAACAACCTTCTGGAGAAAAAAATACCCTCATACATCTTTCCTGTTTGTGAGATCTGTTTACGCAGATTCGTCGATACTTGTAACATTTAACAGTCTGATGACGTTCTTATTGATTGTTAATTCTTGATAAACAATATAAATTGGCTTGGAGAAAACATATTTTCTACCATACCTTAAGGCATTGTTTATCCACAAATAAGCCACTATAGTTTTTTACACGTTCAAGCTTTTAGCTATGCAACTCAAACAAATTCCTGCGAAGTTTACCTTAATTGTCGTTATAGCCTTCAAAAAGGTACAAAAAGGTAATGACAGAACTCGAGCGTTCCTAATTTTTGAATCCTAAGTCACCTACCAATTAAAATCCATGGTTATTTTAGACAAGAAGATTTTCAAAATTAAAATCCGATATAACTATATATTTCATTCATATGATCAAAATGGTATCTAAATCTATCACAAAATGTTAATGCATGGACTTTGGCTGTTTGACGATGATTGGCCCTACAAAGCTCGGTGCTTTTACAAATGAGCCTAAAACATTATATTTCACACAGCAAAAAAACAGTTTCCCTTTAAATAGCCGATAATTTCAAAGTTTGTTTTGCACGCAAAGTTTTGGCAGCTCATGCCACTATTTCGGTTCGTATAGGCCACATACTGTATGGATTTTCCTCATTCCAACGCCAATCATTCAGTTTTTCTATCACCCTCAAAGCCTCTTACTGTCGTGACGATCAGAAATTATGAAAAAAGTGTGAATTTTAAACATTGAGCAAATATACCATAGCTGATTTTTTTGGTTTTTATTTAATGTATAGTTTCATCCACATGTCTAGTTGTAAATGTCCGGTGTAATCATTAAACTTACTTTCCATTAACCCTTTCCATCTCAATAAACAGTCCAATTTTATGAGGAATCTTTAGTCAATCTTTGGGGACAAGCCATACTTTATTGGGAAATTAGATGCCGAAGTAATTGCGGAATAGTCTGTCGTCAATCGTGGATGTAGAACTCAATTTCCGACAGGACTACTGAGTGGAGGAAGAGGCTTGATTTATAAGCCGGCTTAGATGCATGGTTTGGAAAAGAATAACACTGGTTTCAGAGCCAAAAATAGTTCATGGAGCTTTTAGATAAAACTGCAATGCTTTATGGGAATGGATGACAGATACCACCTTTATTAGACTGGGTGTTGGTGATTCAATCAATCAATCAATCAATCAATTTGACCATACTGACTTATCTCACGAAATATGATTCTGAGATGGATTTAACTTTTACATTCAGATTGTTAACCAGTATGTAGAAAAGTAATCTTCATTAATCAACCAGTTGTTGATTAACATAAATACCAACCTAAATGTTTGACGGCGTCGCAGTACAAAGGCGATCGTGATTACTATGAAGTTGTTACATGTGATCATACTAAACTTAGGCCTAATACTAGTTTTAGCTCCTTGTTTTTACAAATGATATAAATTGGTTTTATTGAAACTGGGAGGGAGACACTATATGGCCTTGTGTGTGGTCGCAGATTTAGTCATCTCTCAGCATATAAAAGGAATTTCTTCTCGTAGTTTTTATCTGATCGACTCACGTGGTATGGTTGCCAGGAGCACAGTCAGTGGTTTCCGTTGGGCAGGTCTCCCCTCGAATAAACCTGGCAATACCTTGTTATATTTATGATCACTAAAACACACGGGCACAGGTAAAATCTTCTTGTCTAAATATCCATGGAGACAAGTTTCTAATTGCGTTAAAAGAGGTATATCATTTAGGCCTTTGTAATGTCTGATTATACGTGAATAAGATGTAAGCAGCTCACTAATCAATGAAACTTAAGTCGCGGACGATCAAAGTAACTCTTCACATGTTTTGACCAATTGAGAAAAAATGTTTTCGTTTGTTTTCATTAATTCAACCACTTACAGTTCTAACTAATAATGAAACCCGTTTCTAACTTTCTAGTTTGAATCGGGGCAAATGCTTTAGTATATCACTTTACCCATTATATTTCTAGAAATGGAATACGAAATAAAATGTGAGATCCATTTTTAGTCCACACAGAAACACCAAAAAGGAATAAGATGTAATACAATACACGAAGCACTCGCCATAAATGCGTTTATAGCTTGTACGGATTTATATGTGGGGTTCTAAACATATTATAAATACCTACAGATATTTTAGAATAGCATTTGTTTCAATACAGAGATCTGTTTAAAAAAAACTCGGTTATATAGGTTACTATGGCAAGCCGTTTCGGCCTATTTAATATATGTTGAATTCATTTCCACATATGTGCAATTCAATTCCCGATATGTACATATCAGGAATTGAATTCCACATATGTGCAATTCATTTGCACATATGTGCAATTCAATTCCACATATCTGAAATAGCACTGACTTCTTGATATGTGGGTCGTGTATTTAACATATGTTGAATTCATTTCCACATATCTGAAATTCTATTTAACATATCTTGAAAGGCCCTGACATTCAACATATGTGCAATTCAATTCCACATATGTGAAATTGCGCCGCGTTGTAGAAATCACAATCACCGCCCCCGGGGCGGAAGTAGAGAAGGTAATTATACACATGCGCGGTGTCCCACAACGACGGGCAGCGCGATGTTGAAAGAGGACAAATAAAGTTGGCGCGAAGTGACCTGTGTGGTGACACACTCGGGGAGCATGCATTTTCTTTACATTTGTGCAAATGAATTCCACATATGTTGAATTCAATTCCCGATATGTACATATCAGGAAATGAATTCAAGATATGTGGAATTGAATTGCACATATGTGCAAATCAATTGCACATATGTGGAATTCAATTCCTAATATGTACATATCGGGAATTGAATTGCACATATGTGGAATTCAATTCAAGATATGTTAAATAGGCCGAAACGGCTGGCCATACACTGGAGGTAATTGTCGTGACATGTTTTATGCACTTTGAAGGTTGTTATCGACGATAATCCCTATGTATTTCTAGAGATTTCCCCTCCTTTAAATAGACGTGTATTCAAGATATGTTGAATTTATTTCCACATATCTGGAAATGAATTCTACTTATCTGAAATGTCAATTATTGATATGTGCAGCAAAGGATTATTTCCAGATATCTTAAAATGAATTGCACATATGTGGATTCAATTCCTGATATGTACATATCGGGAATTGAATTGCACATATGTGGAAATAAATTCAACATATGTTAAATAGGCCGAAACGGCTTGCCATAGGTTACAGGACACAGTTTCATTTCCCATTTTATTACAATGTTAACGTTTTATTGTATAGCTAATTACGTAAATCATTACCTTTCTGTTTTCAAATATAGATCAACACATGAGACATCCTTGACAGCCAAAGAAAGTAGACATCATGTATGCCGGTTTCACGCAACACACCATCCAACATGGGTTCCACCATTTTGACAGTTCGTAGAATACAGATTATCAGCCAAACTGTGGTATTTTCAAAATTAAAAAAGCACAAAAATCACCAATCAGCGTTTGAATGAAAATTTAAAGCGTGTTCCATGAACCTGCATTAGTTTTAATTCAATATTCAAATAACCCAGAACAAAACTGTCGCAAAGTTAGCTTTATCTTTCAGTGGGTGAAAAACAGAAACGGAGAAGCGAAAAAAGATTGAATAAAGACTATTAACAAAGTTATAAAAGGCATCGATCAACCAACTCACCAGGGTTATAATTTAGGTTTTATGGTTTGTGATGTTGAAAACATTCAATCAAATATAACTCATTTTTGATGCAAGTAATAAGTGAACTATTGTCTTAACAGAATACCCAGTGAAACTGCACAATTGTTTAATGAATTATTAACTGGGACCGATTTCTATCTGATGCTGAATTAACTGTTATCAATAACGCTGACAGCTGTTGGCGTTATACAGCAGATATCCCATCTATATACATTTTCATAGCTGAAGATGCGTAAGCATTGTCAACGCATTACAAAGTGTTCCAGACAATTCTACTGACTACGGCCAAGCTCAGATTACAAAGTTTCATGAAAATTAAGCAAGTGTAGTAGGCCTTATTGTTTTATGTGTCTTTTTCTCGGCATGTAACATTGGTCTAATGAGACCAGATTGGTTTCACTATCATCGATTAAAACCAGTTGACAACCGATATATAACAAGCCTAACAAGTTTTATATTTTTTATATCCTTTTCAAGTACAGAATATTTTTTCAATAACCATTTTGCGATTATCAAAACCATCAATCAAATTGTCATCTGGCCATTTATATCTGCATGGAAAGTCGAGCAGTTATTTTCAAATTTGACACTTCGCTTCAGGTCAATTTAACGTGCCACTCATGTAAGTAATAAGCGAAATTGGTTATTGACAAAGGGTATAACCGTTTCTGTGAAAGGTCTCTGTCCTAAGAAAGTCTATTGCAAGGAGATTTCAGGCTTCCAAAGTGTGTTCAGTAGTCGATGGTATAAAAAAGGTTCTAAAATTGAAATAGTCGTAGTGTTAAGATAGTATATTATCTGCTGGCTTTTACACACTAATTATAGGGGGTGTATTACTTTGGAAATTTGAGTGGGAGGAAAAAAACAAGAACATGTACTTGCTTCGAACTGGCTCCCATAGAGCATCATATTCTGTGTTTGCATGTTGCACGTGATTTACGGTGTGAAAATAAACTGAAAATGAATCTTCCGACAAACTCATGTTCGATCGTCAGTGGAGAAGGCCATTAACATGTAGAAATTTGGCAAGAAGAAGTATTAGTCGATTACTTCCCTTACGAGCTTATCGTATCTTGTTTGACAATAAACAGTGATATCAGCCGCAAGGCCACGAAACAATTGACTGATTATTTTTTAGGATATGTTGCACATTTGAGTATTTACACTTTCTGGGAACATGGCATAGATACCTCTAAATATTGGTGTCGATCACCAGAGTCTGATGCCCCCAAATATTGGTTTTCTACAAGACGTTCCACAAATCTCAATTAGTTTATTTGTATCAGTATTCTATATATTATTGCTTACCTGAAAGATCCTCCAGGTATATACATTTGGTTTCTTTATCAATATTTGGTAAGTTTGTAACTGAAACCCAAACAAATATACCCCATACATCAGAACAATGCTGGAAAGAAATCTGCCAGTAGAAGCCAATACGTTCAAATGACTTCTACTGGACAAAAGCGCAAAGCAATATGCTAAATTTATTATTGAAAGAATTGTAAAATCAAACATTGTACAAAAAAATATACCTCACTTTCGCGAAATCATAAATCATTCCATATATAGATATCGAGTGGTCTAAAAACCGCGTGCCCATGTTTAATCAGGTTAGAATTACGCGAAATAACCATAATACATGTTAGTCATGGCTGTTTAACCATGTAAAGAGTAATCCTCTTTTCAAAGAATGAAATACACAACCGAAAACAAAAATATTGCCATTGCAAACATTTCTGCCATATCAAACGTCACCAGTGTCAGAAATGTTGGATGTGACTAACGATATTCCCAACTAAGTGTAGGAGATGAATCAAAAGACCGTAAATGCGAGCAAACGTCGGATTGAATTTCATGATGTTGTTGTTTTGTCAAGTCCAAGGCCCGTGGATTAAAATGGCCACATTTTGCGCTAGAGGCCACTATCTCGACTTAAGGAATAGGAGGACGTCTAGTCCTAGATTGGGTTTTGGGTGGTATCATTTTTTTAAATTACATTCTGTTGGATGCAGCCTTATCAAATATCCTTATCAGCTCCCCTATTCCACTCTCTGTACACACCGAAAGGAACTGAACTTTAAAACATCATCAATTTTGAAACCGTTCTGATATAGGCCCAGACGATAACTTTGACTATCGGGTAACTTTAATAACCAAGATGTGCCATAAATCACAACTGTTAATAGTCTATCTAAATAACTGGACAGGACATTGTCTGGGGTTGAGAGTTTATTAACAGAGACCTCCTGTAGGTGTATGTGTTATAACATAGAGGAAAAAATCCATCAGTCACGATGAATGGATAGATGGGAGACAGGTTTAGTTTAGATAAATAACCTAATATACATTGCTACAAGTCTTAGTCATAAACTAGTTTTGATTATTAATATCGTTAAATTAAATACAGGTAAACCTGGTTACCATGCATGGTATTGAATTTGAAACGATATGATTACAGAATTGAGGGGACATTTTACAATAGGATTATATTTGCACAAAAAGATAAATATTGTCCAGCAATGTACAGTTGATGAAGAACTCATCAAAGATTATTTCACTTATATGGTGGCGTTACCAGGTTTACTGGGAAAGGACACTGGGCTCTTTGTCTGGAGGAAACCCCCGACCTTCGGCGAGTACCTGTCAACTTTTCCACATACGGTGATCGAGTGAAGAAATTTTTCAATTTCAAAACCTGAATATGTTGAGCTAAATAACAGATGTAAAAGAATATAGAACAATCAAAGATTGTATTCTTTGGGAGACTTTTTTGTCCCACTTGTCGTTCTGGTTCAATTCAACGGTTCCCATTCATTAAAAATCAAATCAGACTACAGCTGTTTGTACCTAATAACGTGCAATTACTAATACACATACATGTTTGTACGTGCACAATAATGGATATAAATCTGCCGTCCTTTGTTCTTAATCTCCGGCTATCCGTCGAAATATGTTCAAATATGCTGTAGATTTTTTGTTATGAAATCAATTTCGAACGAAACATTAATCTGACCATAGAAAAGGTTTCCCGTTCGTGATTCAAATATTTAAAATCGTCGTCTATCAGGTTAAGTAAACAGTTTGGGAGATATATTTTTGTAATGAATGATCTAAACAGTCATATGATTGGCAAGTAGTAGTTGGTTTTTGACCAAGCTAATTCTACTTAAACTACTAAATACTCAGTACTTAAACACGTAAGAACCCCTTTACTGGTTTAGAAATCCTCGTCTTTGAGAGGGAAATTGTCTGAATAATCGGGATTTTCTTTTGACCTTTAGTTAAACGTAGACATGCGCTAGTATCATAGGATAAGGTTAATATGGGATAACAGACACACAGACTAATCAGTGTATTTTAAAAGTTAAGTGGGATGTTAACGAAAGAAAGTAACGCTCTCGGGACCTTATGTTAATACTTTGTCCCTGTACGGCAGAACAAAGATATGTATACCATCCTTATTCATCACACCAGATTGACCTAATCGAGATCTCGTGCCATTCTACGAGATCTTCAACACGAGACATGGCTCGAGAGCCGTCGCACTCCATTTTCGCGCATATTGAACTGTAAGAATCTTACTGAGAATTTATAATGTGTATGATATTTAGTTCTCTGTTCTATACTGTTCCCAAACATGTAACCCTACAATAATAACCTGTATCGCAAGGCCTTTGGGCAGAAATACTTGTTAAAACTCAAAAATATAATCGGCACTACATCAGCTCATATATACATTCTAAAACAAGATGGCAGCGCCCATGGATGTCAAGGCAATATATGATATGGACTTCAAGGTATTTCAAGGTATTTTATATGTATTAGGAGAGTAGCAATCAATATAACAAAACAGGTTATCGGCGGCTGAAACGTTACCTACCACAATTATATCGGATATCTCTCTACACAACCGAGTCAACTATCAGTGTCACGTGTCGTTGTTTACAATTTTAAGGACGTCGACAGCAGTGGCCTCCCTTTGTTCAAGCAACATGTCACTCAATCGTTTTAGAGTTGATATTTCAACGAATGGCAGAAGGATCAATCTCTATTTTA
The DNA here is from genome assembly GCA_963971465.1 of Lepidochitona cinerea. Classification (NCBI taxonomy): domain Eukaryota; kingdom Metazoa; phylum Mollusca; class Polyplacophora; order Chitonida; family Tonicellidae; genus Lepidochitona; species Lepidochitona cinerea. Next base: position 47,184,444 of record OZ020551.1, on the reverse strand, counting down.
GATTGCAGATTGACCAGATTGGATTGATTGATTGATTGGTGTTTTACGCCGCGCTCAAGATTATTTCACTTATATGGCGGCGTTGCCAGTTTTATTGTGGGAGGAAACCGGGCTCTATGCCCGGAGGAAACCCACGACCTTCCGCTGGTAACTGGCAATCATCCCACATAGGTCGTTCGAGTGAAAACCCTGTCAGAAAATTTTCCAATTTTTTGGACTGAGTGGGAATCGAACCCGCGACCCATTGGTGGAAGACCAGATTGTAAAGTGGGTAGATACCAGGAAGAGATTGTCTCCCTTGACGTTCATGACCTTAAGTTGAGGAGATTGGTTTCACTTCCTGTGTGTGACGACTTCCGGAGTGTTTGTTAGATACGTTTGTCGCGACCTAAAATTGCCCTCTTTAAATGAGCTTCTTGTAATTAAACCTTAATTAAAGTGACTGGCCAGAATGGTTTGATCATTACGTACAATACACATCCTGCTCTTACAAAATATATTCTGTAAGTTTCTAAGCAGAAACTGGTTCGTAGAATTAAATCATCTTCTGGCGGTTATTTTTTAAAAACTAGTAAAGAAATAAAATTTTCTGATTGAACAGCTGGGCTAAAAAAGCTTGAAAACCCCTGATTCAAACCATCGAAATAGTATCACAGTATAATTATTTTGTTCGAGACTATTAAAGTCACCTCTTCCGGAAAAGTCGCTTAATTTTTTTAACTAAGGATTTAGTGACTTATACCATTAGATACTTGAGTAGATACCGATATTTACTTCTCACTCATTGGCCTTGTTACCTATATGTAGCTCAGAGTACCAGAAACAAATATGTAAATCGACAGTGAGACCAGGGGTCTGCTTGGCAGTAGAACGAACATAAGTAGCCCGTCTGTTAACATCCACTCAGCTAATTTGATAGACATACATGTTCATATGTGTTAATGCCAAATATTCACACTATAGCTGTATTCAAGAAATTATAAGAACAACGTTTTCAAGACATATATCATTCAGTTATAAGAGTTGAATAATTGCAGAAGATATGGCTGTTGCATCTGGAAATGGTCAGGGGGCCGTTTCACGAAGCCGTCACAAAGTACGATCAATCTCAGTTACCATGACATCGTATTTCTTCACTATGGTATCCATTGGCAACTAGGCCTCGTTTGCGATGCGACTGCTTTGTGAAACGAGCCACTGATTGTGTTGAAAAGTTTTACAAATTGCAAGTCGCCTTTTTTCTAAATTTATTTTGTTTGGTGTGATCCAAAAGCTTTTCCAGTTCTATGTTTGCAGAGAATCGCTTGACCTTAAAAATATCCCAGTTTAATTCAAGATGTAAACCTATCCGTTGATACTTAATACCTAGACTATTTGACCATGTTTGATTTGAAGGGCAAAAGTCATCGTTGGATTTTGACTCTATTAAAAATACTCTGGAATAAAGTCGACTCATTATATCTCTAAATAACGTTCTTTTTTGCATAAGGACGGATGAGGGATTACATTTTTCATAAATATTGTAATTATAAACTCATTTCTAGACAGTTTTAATATTCGGTAAATCACTGATGGACCAGGCTGTCCCATGCAAAAAAAAAAGATAATGGTTATTGACCTTTGTCTGAAATATACAACGGAATGCAAGTTATGTTGTCTGTTATTGACAGGTATCACCTTCCCCTCGAGCATCGGTAGTTAAATCGACTACATCACATCTTATTCTACTAATACAAATGTACGAATAAGCAAAGTGAACCATCTGTCATCTAATTTCTAATTTTTGGCCAGTTTCTGTTTGTTTATTTTGTGCTATTTATGAAGTGAAAAGACATTGATTGTCAAAAAAAACCCTGCTCGTGCTGGCTATTATTGAATCAGCCAAATGAATCTCTGGGAGGAACTATTTGGCTGAAAACACGTTCACCTATGGTCTCAGAGTTCTGGGTTATTTTAAGTTTGACAGCTTGAGAGTCTTTAAAAAAACGTTGCGTAGTTTCGGCTACAAATGTATTATCTGAAGATTGTGGTATTGACGAAAGAACATCAGATGTTGAAGAACTGATTAACCTGGGGCTTTTCAACTGTGAATTAGGTCAGTAATCAGATTAAGGAACTAAGATTAATCCTGATCTAGGGTGATTTAACCTCTAACCAATGGAATTATCACCGTCTGCAATCAAGGTGACTCAGTACGAAATCCAGTATCGAATGAAAAATATCCGCAATTTAGATTAGCAAATTTTATCATCAAGAAGAAGTGACATATTCCATTAGATACTTGAGTAGATACAGATATTTACTACTGATGCATTGGCCTTGTTACCTGGCTGAGAGTACAGAAATAAATCTGTAAATCGTGAAGGACACCAAAATGGGGGTGTTTTCGTAACTCGCAGGAATTACTAACATCGATATTAATCAGTGTCGAATGCCCTACTGACTCATTTAACGAACAGTTCACAAAAAACAGAGGTTTGCTTGACACTAAAACGAACATAAGTAGCCCGTCTGTTAACATCCAATCAGCTGATTTGATAGAAATACATGTTCATCGTTGGATTTAAAATACTATGAAATTAGATCGACTCATTAGAGATTCTTTATAGGTCGGGTTAAGGATTATTTTTTTCATAAATAATGGAATTATAAACTTCAAAGATAACCCATTTCTAAACAGTTTTAATATTCGGTAAATCACTGATGTACCAGGCTGCCCTGTCTCCTGCAGAAAAGATAATGGTTCTTGACCTTTGTCTAAAATATACAACGGAATGCAAGTTACATGCATGTTGTCTGTTATTGACAAGTATCACCTTCCCCTCGAGTATCGGTAGTTAAATCGACTACATCACATCTTATTCTACTAATACAAATGTACGAATAAGCAAAGTGCTCTTTCAATAAAAGTGAACCATCTGGCATCTAATATCGGGTATCTCGTTTATTTTTGGTCAGTTTTTGTTGGTTTATTTTTGTGCTATTTATGAAGTGAAAAGACTTTGATTGTCACAAAAAAATGCTAGTATCGGCTATTATTGAATCAGCCAAGTGAATATCTGGGAGTGACAATTTGGCTGAAAACACGTTCACCTATGGTCTCAGAGTTCTGGGCTATTTTAAGCCTGCTGGCTTGGGATTCTTTAAAAAAACGTTACGTATTTTCGGCTACAAATGCATTATCTGAAGATTGTGGTATTGGCGAAAGAACATCAGATGTTGAAGAACTGATTAACCTGGGGCTTTTCAACTGTGAATTAGGTCAGTAATCAGATTAAGGGACTAAGATTAATCCTGATCTAGGGTGATTTAACCTCTAACCAATGGAATTATCACCGTCTGCAATCAAGGTGACTCAGTTCGAAATCCAATATCGAATGAAAAACATCCACAATTTAGATTAGCAAATTTTATCATCAATTTCGGGAAAGCATTCTTCTTGAGAGCACCGTATTTGATAAAAAAATGTACACAGGCGAATAGGCGTTTCAGGTTTATTAAAGAGACAACCGGCACACTTCTCAAACTATTTATCATGTAGGCATCTCATTCTGTTGGCGTTTTGTTCGGTAAGTCTATCAAAGACGTTCTGGTGTGGTAATGCCAAAGACGCTTTTCCGACGATACGATAAGTAGTTTTTGTGTTTAAATTTCTGTTTAAAACATCTTTAAAATATCATTTAACGTAACCCATCATTATAAACTTTTCAACTACCAAAAATGAAATAAATGATTTATGGTATAGGTTAATTCCTTTTTAGGTGATTAATTTCACTCTGACTGGGGTAGTTTAATGCAAAACTAAACCATTTGAACACGTGACCATTGTTAGATACAGCCTGTGGATTTCCAGGACCAAAGAATGAGGTAGCAAAGTAAACTAAATTTACTGCTATCAAGATTTGAAACTTTGTTTTCAATAAGATATCCGTTTATTCACACTTTGTAAGGGAGCAAATATATCGTATTAATAAAATCTATATTGGTCTCTACGTGATATATACCTTCCAATCAAAAATAAATATTTTGCTGGATTACTATTTTTCTCATATTTCACATCGTTCGATGAAAATAGTGGATTTTCTGTTTTATTTTCTGTCTTAATTCTGTGTAGATTATTAATGTCTATGAACATAATAATCCAGTACCTTGCTTTTGAAGATTCGGAAAAGGGCTGAGTTGGTTGTGCTAGCATAAATTGATAAACTATTTAATTTGCTTCTCTTCACTACATTGAATATTTGGACATTCTGAGATTTTTTTGTAATTGTATTCTATTCCTTCATCAAAAATCCAAAAACGTGTTTTGAGCAGCAACAAAACTATAGAAGGTTTCTAAAGATAAAAATTCGACAGTGGTGAACGGATGAAACAACTCACCAAGAACCGTACGTTCTTGTCTTTCTTAGAAAATTTTCTGTTTTATTATTCAACTATACAAGGGGACCGGTGAGAACTTAGAGAGTAAAATTCACTGTGAAGAATGGCTTACACAAGTTAATCTGACAGCCCTGCATGCTACACTGTCTTTCCTTATAACGTCATACATGATAAAGCAGCTTTTAAAGTCAAATCCTGAATTAAAACGATTTGTTTAAAGAACAGTAAAAGGTTAGATAATGTCAAACTTTTCTACAACCTTTTTCAATTGACATAGTTTTTAAAACAAGCTAAATGCAATGGCCAGATTAAATGAAAGAATAGAGAATCCTAGACTTTCGTAATAGATCATTCAACTCCTGAGATTTAGGAACTTTTGTAGAAGAATGTAATTACATTAAACTTTCTGAAAATTTTCACGCCCATGAGATGCCATATATCTACCTAGCACTCGTTTATCTAAATAACTGGACAGGACATTGTCTGGGGTTGAGAGTTTATTAACAGAGACCTCCTGTAGGTGTATGTGTTATAACATAGAGGAGAAAATCCATCAGTCACGATTATGGACAAGTTCGAAGAAAGTTGTAATTTTAACTGCAGATAAATGTTCTTGAATGTCGTAATATTTTTACTTTAGCGGGCTTTAGTTATGGGAATTAATTTCTCGTAAGTGAAGTGATGACCTCTGTTCAACACAAAATAGGCCACAAGATGTGTGTTCTGGAACAGCACAAACATTTGTAACGAGAAATAAAAAAATAGTCAAGACGGAGAAAGCTTTCAACAATGTTTTAACTTTACTGTTACTAATATGTTCAGGTTTAAAAACATTTACCAAACTTTATAAAGCAGGATAATTGGATTACACACTGTTACACGGTCTACATGCAATGTCAATGGTTTTATATTATCTAATCGTGACATTATTTTAAAATGTGATAGACAATAATTTTCTAGAGGAACGAGTAGACCACATTGGCATATCCTTCAAATATGAAACAGTTATATGATTTAAGGAAAGAGAAACTCTGAAATAAAACAAAAATTGAACCATTTCTGGTAATGCATCTTTAAGCGTCATTTGCTGCCAAACTTCGGTCATTCGGTCAAAATGTTGTCATAAATTTCGAGTGTCAGGAGACATTGAACGCTTAAATGACCTTAGGAAACACGAAAATTTTCGCCTAAAGCGACTGGTTTATTATGGAGATACGGTTTACTTTTGGTTTCTGTTATTTATTATATAGTTTATTGATAAAGTGCGATTGGTCAGCTACTTTATATGACCGAGGGGGTCTCCGTGGCTCAGTAGGTAGAGCGTTGGACGCTCAATCCAAACAGCCTTCCACCAATGGATCGCGGGTTCGAATCCCACTCAGTCCAAAAAAATTGGAAAATTTTCTGACTGGGTTTTCACTCGAACGACCTCTGTGGGATGGTTGCCAGTTACCAGCGGAAGGTCGTGGGTTTCCTCCGGGCATAGAACCCGGTTTCCTCCCACAATAAAACTGACAACGCCACCATATAAGTGAAATAATCTTGAGCGCGGCGTAAAACACGAAACAATCAATCAATCAATCAATTATATGACCGACTTATATTAAAATACGACACGAGGTTTGGCATTTCGTTCAATTTTGTCCTGTGTGAATTTAACATAATTTTTGTTCTCTGTATTAAAAACAACATTTACTTTCTTTTATAATAAATAATGGCATTCCCAAGAAGACCATTCTCCTGTTGTAGTTCATTACACTATAGTACCCGAGACACCAACCGTATACCAGAGACAACATGGAAGAATTGAACCTCATTTCCTGCACTTAAGGTTATGACCTTCGTGTAAGACAATCTTTTCCTGAAGTATATCCGTTTTCCCCGAAGGATCAACAAATATATTTTAACGCTGTCTGAAAGGTAGGAATTACAGGACATTAGAACAGGGATGAGGTTTATATCTAATTTTATCTCTATTTCGGGTGCCATCCGTGGGATAAACAAGTCCCAATTCTAACGAGCTGACGATAACAGTAATTAAAGTTACTACACGACGTCATTTTTGTAAGGTCAGAAAATAGTGGGATTCGAATCGGCAGAGGTATCTATGTGTCAAATCTGTGGTTTAAGAGTTACTTGTATTGGAAAAAAACTATTACCAACGCGGCCTTCCCAAAATATTAACGAGACAAACTGTTTTTATCCAAATGGCACCAACTCGTGTATAGGCGATTGACTTTCAACATTTGATTCTAAAATTGTAGGTAAAGTTATGAAGCTTCTTTTGAACTATAGTTAAAGTGATTTAGAAGATGATATCAGTAGATCATGTTTGAGTGGTGATACGATGCGTTGGATGACTCGAGTATCCACATAACAGTCTGGAGACCTTTTTAAGAGCAAACTTCACTTAAAGCTATAGCAAAATTCAGAAATTCGACAAGACATTTAAAAACGTTTAAGTTTGAGTTTAAATGGAATTATAGCTGGAGGAAACACTTTTGATCATCTGTTCTCATATTCAAAATAAAATGAGAGCCATTGATCGATGTGTGTCGCAATTATTCCGATCTTTTCAACGCCTCCACAGCGTCAATAAATGGAATTGTTGATAATAAAAGAGGACCATTTCAACTCGGAATCATCATGAATAATTACACTTTAGGCATTAGTCAAAACACGATCACTAGATATACACTGATATGCAAGACATATCTGTTGCAACTGGAAATGGTCAGGGGGGCGTTTTACGAAGCCGTCGCAAAGTGCGATCAACCGCAGTTACCATGACATCGTATTTCTTCACGATGGTATCCATTGGCAACTAGGCCTCGTTTGCGATGCGACAGCTTTGTGAAACGAGCCCCTGATTGTGTTGAAAAGGTTTCCCAATTGCAAGTCGCCTTTTTTTATAATCTTCTTTTGCTTGGTGTGATCCAAAAGCTCCATTTCTTTGTTTGCAGAGAATCGCTTGACCTTAAATATATCTCGGTTTAATTTAAGATGTACACACATGCGTTGATACTTAATACCTAGACTATTTGACCATGTTTGATTAAAAAGGTCAAAAGTCACCGTTGGATTTTGACTGTATTAAAACACACGACTCACACACATGAATACGATGGTCTATGGGAGCCCGTTCGATACAATTGCATGTTGTTTTTTGTTGTCTCCTCCTTTAAGGCACAACTAAACCATTTGAACACGTGACCATTGTTAGATACAGTCTGTGGATTTCCAGGAGCAAACAATGAGGTAGCAAAGTAAACTAAATTTACTGCTAGCAAGATTTGATACTTTGTTTTCAATAAGGTATCCGTTTATTCATAGCTAACACAATTTTTAAGGGAGCAAATATATCGTATTAATAAAATCTGTATTGGACTCCACGTGATATATAGCATCCAATCAAAAAAATAAGTATTTTGCTAGATTACTATTTTTCTCCTATTTCACATCTTTGGATGACAATCGTGGATTTGCTGTTTTTTTCTGATTTCTTAATTCTGCGTAGATTATTAATGGGTATGGTCAAAATAATCCGGTACCTTGCATTTGAAGATTCGGAAAGGAGCTCATTTTTCAACTTAGCTTAATGGACTACGGTAGCATAAATTGATAAAATGTCTAATTTGCTTGTCTTTACTGCACTGACATTCTAAGATTTTTTTGTAATTATATTCGATTCCTTCGTCAAAAATCCAAAAAAGGGTTTTGGCCAGCAACAAGAATAGATGGTTCTTAAAGATAAAAACTCGACAGTAGTGAACAGTTGAAACAACTCACCAAGAACCGTATGTTCTTGTCTTTCTTAGAAAATGTTATGTTTTATTCAACGATACAAGGGGACTGGTGATGTAAATACCGCCGACAAGCATCAACGTTGAGAGAACTTAGAGAGCGTAATTCTCTGTGAACAATGCATTACACAAGTTAATCTGACAGCCCTGCATGCTACACTGTCTTTCCTTATAACGCCATACATGACGAAGCAGCTTTTAAGGTCAAATCCTGAATTAAAGCGATTTGTTTAAAGAACATTAAAGGGTTACATAATGTCAAACTTTTGTGCAACCTTTTACAATTGGCATAGTTTTTAAAACAAGCTAAATGCAATGGCTAGATTAAAAGAAAACGGAACTGGTTGATAAAGGTGACGCCACTTACGGCTCGATACTGACCGGATGCGAAAGTATGTCAATCTCCTACAATTCCTTTATATTTTGTAAAGAATTCAAAGCCATTACAGTAAGTCCTTCCACACGATGTATCGCCCTGTACTTTTAATTATCTTATGTCATTGACAAATTTATTAAGATTTGACCAATATATAGAATGTCTTGAACCATTTTAATCTATGTATCAGAATAGAGAATCCCAGACTTCGGTAGTAGATCATTCAACTCCTGAGATTTAGGGACGTTTCCAGAATAATGTAATTACTTTTAACTTTCTGAAAATTTTCACGCCCATGAGATGCCATATATCTACCTAGCACTCGTTTATCTAAATAACTGGACAGGACATTGTCTGGGGTTGAGAGTTTATTAACAAAGACCTGCTGTAGGTGTATGCGTTATAACATAGAGGAGAAAATCCATCAGTCACGATTATGGACAAGTTCGAAGAAAGTTGTAATTTTAACTGCAGATAAATGTTCTTGAATGTCGAAATAATTTTACTTTACCGGGCTTTAGTTATGGGAATTAATTTCTCGTAAGTGAAGTGATGACCTCTGTTCAACACAAAATAGGCCACAAGATGTGTGTTCTTGAACAGCACAAACATTTGTAACGAGAAATAAAAAATACTCAAGACGGAGAAAGCTTTCAACAATGTTTTAACTTTACTGTTACTAATATGTTCAGGTTTAAAAACATTTACCAAACTTTATAAAGCAGGATAATTGGATTACACACTGTTACACGGTCTACATGCAATGTCAATGGTTTTATATTACCTAATCGTGACATTATTTTAAAATGTGATAGACAATAATTTTCTAGAGGAACGAGTAGACCACATTGGCATATCCTTCAAATATGAAACAGTTATATGATTTAAGGAAAGAGAAACTCTGAAATAAAAAAAAATTGTACCATTTCTGGTAATGCATCTTTAAGCGTCATTTGCTGCCAAACTTCGGTCATTCGGTCAAAATGTTGTCATAAATTTCGAGTGTCAGGAGACATTGAACGCTTAAATGACCTTAGGAAACACGAAAATTTTCGCCTAAAGCGACTGGTTTATTATGGAGATACGGTTCCCTTTTGGTTTCTGTTATTTATTATATAGTTTATTGATAAAGTGCGATTGGTCAGCTACTTTATATGACCGAGGGGGTCTCAGTGGCTCATTAGGTAGAGCGTTGGACGCTCAATCCAAACAGCCTTCCACCAATGGATCGCGGGTTCGAATCCCACTCAGTCCAAAAAAATTGGAAAATTTTCTGACTGGGTTTTCACTCGAACGACCTCTGTGGGATGGTTGCCAGTTACCAGCGGAAGGTCGTGGGTTTCCTCCGGGCATAGAACCCGGTTTCCTCCCACAATAAAACTGACAATGCCACCATATAAGTGAAATAATCTTGAGCGCGGCGTAAAACACGAAACAATCAATCAATCAATTATATGACCGACTTATATTAAAATACGACACGAGGTTTGGCATTTCGTTCAATTTTGTCCTGTGTGAATTTAACATAATTTTTGTTCTCTGTATTAAAAACAACATTTACTTTCTTTTATAATAGATAATGGCATTCCCAAGAAGACCATTCTCCTGTTGTAGTTCATTACACTACAGTACCCGAGACACAAACCTTATACCAGATACAACATCGAGGAATTGAGCCTCATTTCCTGCACTTAAGGTTATGACCTTCGTGTAAGACAATCTTTTCCTGAAGTATATCCGTTTTCCCCGAAGGATCAACAAATATATTTTAACGCTGTCTGAAAGGTAGGAATTACAGGACATTAGAACAGTGATGAGGTTTACATCTAATTTTATCTCTATTTCGGGTGCCATCCGTGGGATAAAAAAGTCCGAATGTTTACGAGCTGACGATAACAGTAATTAAACTTACTACATTGCGTTATTTACGTAAGGTTAGAAAAAACTGGGATTCGAAGATGGGTCTTTCTTTCAATTCTGAGGTTTATTGGCTACTTGTATTGGAAAAAACTCCTACAAAGGTGAGATATGCGACCTTCCCAAAGTATTAATGAGACTAACTGTTTTATCCCAATAGCACCAACTCGTACATAGGCGATTGGCTTTCGACATTTGATTAGGTAGGTAAAAATATAAAGCTTCTTTTGAACGTGTTTTATCCTCTTTAAACTATAGTTAAAGATGATACCAGTAGATTATGTTTGAGTGGTGATACGATGACAGTCTGGATACCTTTTTAAAAGCAAACTTCACTTAAAGCAACAGCAAAAATTTAGAAATTAGACCAGAATAACCTATAAGTTTGAGTTTTAGTGAAATTATACCTGGGGGAAACACTTTTGACCACGAGTTCTATAATACTCAAAATAAAACGAGAGCCATTGATCGGTGTGTGTGTCGAAATTATTCCGATCTTTTCAACGCCTCCATAGCGTCAATAAATGGAATTGTTGATAATAAAAGAGGACCATTTCAACTGGTAACCATCATGCACAATTACACTTCAGGCATTAGTCAAAGAATGATGACTAGATATATACACCGATAAGCTAATTTTGCATTGGTGTATAACTGTTTAAACAGTACCCTTTTTAGATTGTTGTCATCCTTCTGACTTTAACAAAATGTGCTTAAAGTCAGATCCTAAACGTGAATGTTTTATTGTTTTCTGTTACCTGTAAACTCATCAGCTGTAATCAAAAGGACAAAGATCTAACGCTGTATGTGGAAGTACCTCGGTAATCATGTTAGTATTAATACATAGACCTTGTACCATTTGTAAATAACCGACACTTACTTCAGTAATTTCCCTGATGATGATTGCAGCTTGTACCATTTGCTCACGGAATCGTTGTTGATCCAGAAAAAAGCAATGATTTGGTATTTTTTTCTAATAACACAGTCTTTATAATAGATTCGATGTATCTACCTATTTTTTATAATAGTGCTGTATATTTTAGCAATCTGTTTGAATTGTTGTACCGATACCTTTCTCCCGTTAGGATAAAATCGAACGAATGGCTCAGGAAATGATCATTGCTTTCAGGGACTAATGTTCTTTTTCATCAATATTTCATCAACTAGTAGAAATCCAGACGTATAATAAAGACACAGTTTCTTACTTCCAGCTTTCGTTCTTTCCGGCATTAAGTTGTATATATACTACGGCAGAAAAAGGACGTATACCATTCTTATTTATAAAACTAGATTGGTCAGACTGGAAAGTGGGTAGAGACCAGGAAGAGATTATCTCCCTTGACGTACATGACCTCATAGATATCTTATAATAAGATATCTATGCATGACCTTAAGTTGAGGAGATGGGTTTCACTTCCTGTATGTGACGACTTCCGGAATGTTTGTTAGATACGTTTGTCGCGACCTAAAATTGCCCTCTTTAGATTAGCTTCTTGTAATTAAACCTTAATTAAAGTGATTGGCCAGAATAGTTTAATCATTACGTACGATACACATCCTACTCTTACAAAATATATTCGATAAGTTTCTTAGCAGAAACTTTTTTTCATAGAATTAAATTATCTTCTGGCGGTTATTTTTTATAAACCAGTATTGAAATAAAATTTTCCAATAGAACAGCCAGGAATGAGATAGAAATCAACCAGTATTGATACAAAACTAGAGGTGAAATCCAAATTTACCAGTCATGAAATACCATTACTGAAATACAAATACATTGAAATGCTTCTCCGGTCGCATAAAGGTTTCCCATCCGCTTTCCAATCCCATTTGTATACGGCCATCCTTCAATACTATTTGGAAAGAGTGCTTGTTGATTGCAAGAGTACCGTTATTGTCACAATAGCATCGTAATCATTTAAACCAGCGTTTCCTAAAATGTGAGAATGGAAAGGTGTTTGAGTGCGGCGAGGTTAAGCTGGAAGGGTGGTATAGAGGCTGTAATGTCAAATTGATGTGTGTAAAATGTGAGGCTAAAAGAAGCATGGACGGAGTGAGTGGGATGGTGGATAAGTAGAATTACCGCCGATCCTGATGACGTCACACAGATTTACGCAAGGCTTTCTGAATGAAATGCACCTCAGTTCGCCTTTTTGTTAACTGGTTAAAGTCATAGCAAGACGTCACTTCCTTGGAAAACATTGATGACATAACTTGATAGAGTTATGAAAACAACATGTTGTGTACCGAACTCCACGTCTTTAAGTCAGAAGCGCGACAGATAAACGCCGTCGAAAGATCTGGCACCTTTTACGTTTTTTCTTCTCGATGCAGTATTATCCTTCCGCCATTTTGTAAAATTATCTGAATATCCCTCAATCTCCCGAAATGTTTTGCTCGTAATTTACAAGGGACGTCATCAAGCAATCGGCCAATTAGAATCCATCTCGAAGCCAAGCAAGTTGGGGGGGGGGGGGGGGGGGAGTCGCTGTTCTAAAAAGCTCCGAAACCCGATTCAAACCATCGAAATAGTATCACAGTACATATAATTACTTTGTTCGTCACTAAGTCACCTCTTCCGGAAAAGTCATTTAATTTCCTTAATTTATTATTTTTCTTTTCTTCTCTTTTCCGTTAAATGTCTTATTATTGCCGAAGGAAAAGTGACATATTCCATTAGATACCCGATTAGATACATATATTTACGATTGATACATTGGCCCTGTTACCTAGCTGAGAGTATCTGAAATAAATCTGTAAATCGACAGAGAGAGAAGGACACCAACATGGGGGTATTTCCGTAACTCGCAGGAAATCAGTGTCGAATGCCCGATTCACTCATATAACGAACATTTCACCAAAAAAAAAACAAAAAAACAAAGGTCTACTTGACACTAAAACGAACTTTATTAGCCCGTCTGTTAACAGCCACTCAGCTAATTTGATAGAAATACATGTTCATATGTGTTAATGCCAAACATTTACACTTTAGCTGTATTAAAGAAATGTACATAACAAAATATTCAAGACATATATCATCCAGTCATAAGAGTTGAATAATTGCAGAAGGTATGGCTGTTGCATCTGGAAATGGTCAGGGGGCCGTTTCACGAAGCCCTCGCAAAGTAAGATCAAACGCAATTACCATGACGATGGTATCCATTGGCAACTAGGCCTTGTTTGCGATGCGACTGCTTTGTGAAACGAGCCACTGATTGTGTTGAAAAGTTTTACCAATTGCAAGTCGCCTTTTTTCTAAATTTATTTTGTTTGGTGTGATCCAAAAGCTTTTCCATTTCTATGTTTGCAGAGAATCGCTTGACCTTAAAAATATCCCAGTTTAATTCAAGATGTAAACCTATCCGTTGATATTTAATACCTAGACTATTTGACCATGTTTGATTTGAAGGGCAAAAGTCATCGTTGGATTTTGACTCTATTAAAAATACTCTGAAATAAAGTCGACTCATTATATCTCTAAATAACGTTCTTTTTTGCATAAGGACGGATGAGGGATTACATTTTTCATAAATATTGTAATTATAAACTCATTTCTAGACAGTTTTAATATTCGGTAAATCACTGATGGACCAGTCTGCTCTGTCGCCTGGAGAAAAGATAATGGTTCTTGACCTTTGTCTAAAATATACAACGGAATGCAAGTTATGTTGTCTGTTATGGACCGGTATCACCTTGACCTCAAACATCGGTAGTTAAATCGGCTACATGACATCTTATTCTACTAATACAAATGTACGAATAAGCAAAGTGAACCATCTGTCATCTAATTTCTAATTTTTGGTCAGTTTCTGTTTGTTTATTTTGTGCTATTTATGAAGTGAAAAGACATTGATTGTCAAAAAAAAAACCTGCTCGTGCTGGCTATTATTGAATCAGCCAAATGAATCTCTGGGAGGAACTATTTGGCTGAAAACACGTTCACCCATGGTCTCAGAGTTCTGGGTTATTTTAAGTCTGACAGCTTGAGAGTCTTTAAAAAAACGTTGCGTAGTTTCGGCTACAAATGTATTATCTGAAGATTGTGGTATTGACGAAAGAACATCAGATGTTCAAGAACTAATTAACCTGGGGCTTTTCAGCTGTGAATTAGGTCAGTAATCAGATTAAGGGACTAAGATTAATCCTGATCTATTGTAATTTAACCTCTAACCAATGGAATTGTGACCGTCTGCAATCAAGGTGACTCACTACGATATCCAGTATCGAATGAAAACCACCCGTAATTTACATTAGCAAATTTTATCATCAATTTCGGGAAAGCATTCTTCTTGAGAGCACCCTATTTGATAAAAAAAAATTTCACAGGCGAATAGGCGTTTCAGGTTTATTAAAGAGACAACCGGTACACTTCTCAAACTATTTATCATGTAGGCATCTCATTCTGTTGGCGTTCTGTCGCTTAATATTTTTGAGACCGTTTTGTTGGGTAAGTTTATCAGAGGCGTTCTTGGTATGGCAATGCCAAAGACGCTTTACCGACGATACGATAAGTAGTTTTTATGTTTAAATGTATGTTTAAAACATCCCCAAAAGAGTTCGAGAGCCATGATCTTTTTATTTTTTATGTGTGTTTATTTATATTTTATAGCATACAACAAAGTGTTCGACAACCCTTGTAGTGAAACAAACCATTCTCTACCCAGCCCCAGCTTCCAACGCCATTGAGAAATGCACAGACAGTTTATAATAATAATCGATAAACATGCAACTGAAATAGAATAGACACGAACAAATTTTATTGACCATGGTAAACGCAAACGCATTTCTAGAAAACAATGCGTTGAAGGCTTTGAGAATAGGAAGTATCATTTACCGTAACCCATAATTATAAACTTTTCAATTACCAAAAATGTATTAAATGATTTATGGTTTACGTTAATTCCTTTTTAGTTGATTGATTTCATTCCGACTGCGTTAGCTTAAGGCACAACTAAACCATTTGAACACGTGACCATTGTTAGATCCAGTCTGTGCATTTCCAGGACCCAAGAATGAGGCAGCAAAGTAAACTAAATTTACTGCTAGCAAGATTTGATACTTTGTTTTCAATAAGGTATCCGTTTATTCATAGCTAACACAATTCTTCAGGGAGCAAATATATCGTATTAATAAAATCTATATTGGAATCCACGTGATATATAACATCCAATCAAACATAAGTATTTTGCTGGATTACTATTTTTCTCCTATTTCACATCTTTGGATGACAATCGTGGATTTGCTGTTTTTTTTCTGATGTCTTAATTCTGTATAGATTATTAATGGCTATGGTCATGATAATCCGGTACCTTGCATTTGAAGATTCGGAAAGGAGCTAATTTTTCAACTTAGCTTAATGGTCCGTGGTAGCAAGAATCCCAAAATTGATAAAATGCTGAAGTTGCTTCTCTTCACTGCACTGGACATTTTGACATTCTGAGATTTTTTTTGTAATTATATTTCTTCATCAAAAATCAAAAAAAATCTTTGAGCAGCAACAAGAATAGACGATTCCTAAAGATCAAAATTCGACAGTAGTGAACAGATGAAACTACTCATCAAGAGCCGTACGTTCTTGTCTTTCTTAGAAAATTTTAGGTTTTATTATTCAACGATACAAGGGGACTGGTGATGTAAATACCGCCGACACGAATCAACGTTGAGAGAACTTAGAGAGTGAAATTCTCTGTGAACAATGTATTACACAAGTTAATCTGACAGCCCTGCATGCTACACTGTCTTTCCTTATAACGTCATACATGATAAAGCAGCTTTTAAGGTCAAATCCTGAATTAAAGCGATTTGTTTAAAGAACAGTAAAGGGTTACATAATGTCAAACTTTTCTACAACCTTTTTCAATTGACATAGTTTTTAAAACAAGATAAATGCAATGGCTAGATTAAAAGAAAACGGAACTGGTCGATAAAGGTGACGCCACTTACGGCTCGATACTGACCGGATGCGAAAGTATGTCAATCTCCTACAATCAGAATTCAAAGCCATTACAGTAAGTCCTTCCACACGATGTATCGCCATGTACTTATAATTATCTTAGGGTTCAAAACAAGCGCGCTTGCTTTTCCTTTTCAACGGTGCCAAACACATAGTTTTGCGATTTCTTCATGGGACATGATGCTGTTTATAAAATACCGTATTATGTTACACACACAAAACAAATTGGTCAACAAAATCTCCCATTAAAACCCAGGTTAATTTCACTCTCTTCACAGTATTCCTATGTCCAGCAAATTGCTTTCAGTTTCACGAAACTTATATTGAATTACAAAAGAAGCTTTGAGGAAAATGTGAGTAGCAAAAAAATGGTGTGCGTGCCATATTGGTGAATTACGAAGGCCTTGAAGAGGATGAATTTAACCTAGGCTTAAATGGAAGATTTTGAAAGTTGACCAATTTGTTTTTCTTATTGTGGAATTTTATTAACTTCACTGTTAGGAGTAAAAAAATCGTAAAAATATGTGTTTGATATCGTTGGAAAGGAAAAGTTAGTGCGCTTCTTCTGAACCCTTAAGTGATTTTTTGTTATCTCCCCCTTTACAAGTATAAATCTGCTGTATGGAAATTGTAATAGAATGACTAGGCATTGGAATCAGCGTGTGATATGGTATCGGATGGACTTAACCATCTATGTGTATTTATGGTACACCACGGAGGGTCCACAATCTTGACAAGTTTATTAAGATTCGATCAATACATAGAACGTCTTTGACCATTTTAATCTATGTATCAAAATATAGAATCCCAGACTTAGGTAATAGATCATTCAACTCTTCAGATTTATGGAACTTCTGTAGAAGAATGTAATTACATTAAACTTCCTGAAAACTTTCACGCCCATGAGATGCCATATATCTACCTAGCACTCGTTTACCTAAATAACTGGACAGGACATTGTCTGGGGTTGAGAGTTTATTAACAGAGACCTCATGTAGGTGGATGTGTTATATTCTACCCCTCCTGCATGTGCGTGCCGTGTGCAAATATACATGTTAAGTAGAGATGACTTTTCAAACAACATCGAGTCTGTAGTGCATCATCGGCTGGTAGGTTTACCTCCCCCGGAAGAAGTGATCTTTTGCTTGTTATCATACAAAATGAAGGATTTAACCTGATAATGTTGTGAGTGTGGTTATATTCTGTCCTTTTATATTGAAAACTGGGCTGTCATGAACGTATACAGTCACCAAAGAGTTGATTTCACAACATTTCCCCCGCTAGCGTCGTCAGCAACCCAGCCTGTCAAAGCGGTAGCCATAGTGACATTATGTCATTCTGCTTCAAAATATCTGGGTCAAGCGTTGCACGTGACCAAAGCTTATCGTTGATTGGTTAAACGTTCCCACTCTGTCCAGAGGGAGGGAAAAGGAACGGCAATCAACAACAGGTCACTTTTTCCTCATTTTTCTCAATTATCGGGGTAGAATCGACTTTAATACCTTCGTCTTGGTGTTTATTGCATAACCCGATACCGCTGAACGTTGGTTCGCACCTCGTCAAACCCCTCGAATGCTGCGCACCGCTACGGCGGTATTAAACCCTTAAACATAGAGCAGAAAATCCATCAGTCAAGATAATGGACAAGTTCAAAGACAGTTATAATACTAACTGCAGAGAAATGTTCGTAATAATTTTACTTTGATCAGTGGGCTTTAGTTATGGGAATTGATTTCTCTTAAGCGAAGTGATGACCTCTGTTCAACTCAAGATTATTTCACTTATTTGGCGGCGTTACCCGGAGGAAACCCCCGACCTCCGGCGAGTACCTGGCAACTCTTCCACATACGGCAACCGAGTGAAAAATCCACTCAGAAATTTTTCAAGTTTTAATTGGTCTGCGTGTGATTCGAACCCGTGCCGCATATCTTGTTAAGAGTATGATTTAAAGAGAACTCTCAAACAAAAATAAATTGAACCATTTCTGTGATCTTTCTTAAGAGGGCTGTATCTAAATTATTTTGTTAGTATAACTTTATAATAAGTGGGGAGTTTTTGCTATGGTTGTTCAGTAAATAGCATAAGCAGGCCGATTAGCACGGAATTTTAAAAGCACTAGGAATTGTTTCTACATAATTGTTTCCTAAAACTCGCCTCTGCTGCCAAAATCTGCCTTTATACTATTGGTAAAGCGACTGATTTATTATGGAGATACGGTTCCCTTTTGGTTTCTGTTATTTATTATATAGTTTATTGATAAAGTGCGATTGGTCAGCTACTTTATATGACAGACTTATATTAAAATACGACATGAGGTTTGGCATTTCGTTCAATTTTGTGCTATGTGAATTTAACATCATAATTGTTGATACTTTGTTACTTTTTTTTCTAAACATATTTATTATCAGAAAAATGTACACATTAAGCCAACGGCTTATACTGTGCACTGTACATACATCATTTTGCAATACAAATATAAGAACAATAATATATAATCCAAAATCTGTAAAGGAATGGTGGAATTAAATAACCAGAGTGACGTATTTAAAAGAGAACAAATAAATAAATTACTGAAACGACAAAGTTTAATTTACATGAAAAGTATTTAACGGATCCACTGCTTAAATCGCTAACGGGGTAGAGTTACTTTCTTTTATAATAGATAATGGCATTCCCAAGAAGATCATTCCACTGTTGTAGTTCATTACACTATAGTACCCGAGACACAAACCTTATACCAGAGACAACATGGAAGAATTGAACCTCATTTCCTGCACTTAAGGTTATGACCTTCGTGTAAGACAATCTTTTCCTGAAGTATATCCGTTTTCCCCGAAGGATCAACAAATATATTTTAACGCTGTCTGAAAGGCAGGAATTACAGGACATTAGAACAGTGATGAGGTTTATATCTAATTTTATCTCTATTTCGGGTGCCATCCGTGGGATAAAAAGTCCCCATGTTTACGAACTAACAATAACAGTAATTAAAGTTACTACACTGCGTTATTTACGTAAGGTCAGAAAAAGTATGATTCGAAGATGGATCTTTCTTTCCATTCTGTGGTTTATGGGCTACTTGTATTGGAAAAAAACCCTTACGAAGGTGAGCGATGCGACCTTCCAAAAGTATTAGTGAGACTAACTGTTTTATCCAAATAGTACCAATTCGAACATAGGCGATTAACTTTCAACATTTGATTCTAAAATTATAGGTAAATTATGAAGCTTTATTTGGACGTTTTTTATCCTCTTTAAACTATAGTTTACAAGATGATACCAGTAGATTATGTTTGGGTGGTGATACGATGCGTTGGCTGACTCGAGTATCCACATAACAGTCTGGAGACCTTTTAAAAAGCAAACTTCACTTAAAGCTACAGCAAAAATTCAGAAATAAGGCCAGACGTTAGTTTTAGTTTGAGTTTTAGTGGAATTATACCTGGAGGAAACACTTTTGATCACGTGTTCTCAAACTCAAAACTAAACGAGAGCCATTGATCGATGTGTGTCGCAATTATTCCGATCTTTCCAACGCCTCCATAGTGTCAATAAATTGGATTGTTGATAATCTCACCCCTCCAGCGAGACGTCGGATCTGTTGAGGGGGCAACTGTCGCCAATACCGATGTAATGCGGCTTCCAATTCCTGCACATTTCGTACAGGAGGCTCTAGGGCTTGAATGTTTCTGCCCATCCTATCCCAAATGTGTTCTAAACGATTCAAATCCGCGCAGTTGCCCCTTCAACAGATCCAACGGTTCGATGGAGGGACGAAACGCAGGTTGGAAGCCAATGGAGGCGATACGCACTATTGACCTTCTGCTTTAGGGATGTGTTCTACCCACTCAAAGTGACATTTTTACTTCAATATGTTCGCCATGTGAAGCCAGATGAACTCTGAAGTTTCGTACTTACCAGCATCTTTTTATTTTGTTAAAATACACTTTTGATTTGGCTAAATATATTCTGAATAAATTGTATAGCTTATTGCCATTAAAGGTGATTTCTTCTCGCCAGAATATTGCCCTTTATGATCACAATAATTTCTGCAACATCAGTTTGCCAACAATCTCCCTACACCAATGAGTTTATCGGTCGGTGCAGACTTTCCAGGAGGGGGGGGGGGGTGCTTAACTTTTTTCTTTGTGTATACATACAATGTACCATTTCTCCACGGAACCGTTGTGATCCAGAAAAAAGCAATGATTTGGTATATTGACTTTATAATAGATTTGATGTATCTACCTATTTTCATAATAGTGCTGTATATTTTAGCAATCTGTTTGAATCTTTGTACCAATACCCCGGCCCCCTCCTCCTCCCTTTACGGTAAAATCGAACGAATGGCTCAGGAAATGATCATTGCTTTCAGGGACTAATGTTCTTCTTCATCAACATTTCATCAACTAGTACAAATCCAGACGTATCATAAAGACACGGTTTCTTACTTCTAGATTTTCTTCATTCCGGCATTCAGTGGTATAAATATGGCTGTTATAAAACTAGATTAATTGATTGGTATTTTACGTCGCACGCAAGATTATTTCACTTATATGGCGGCGTTGAAAGGTTTAGTGGGAAAGGAATCCCAGCTCTGTGTCTGGACGAAACCCCGAGCATCTGCCGTTGAATCGTTCACAATAGACGCCCGAGTGAAAAACTACCGAGACATTGTTTTCTTTTATTTGAACTGAGTGGGATTCTAATCCGCGACACATCGGACTAACTAAGCGCACTAAAATAAGATGATCGCCATATATGCAAAACCCTTAAAATAGTCACTCGACGTTACTTTCTTAAAAGTATTGCATTGTGTCCGAAGTTCAATGGCAAGCACGTCTCATATGGTTTTGACAGTGATATCATGTCTCCGACAACTGGTCGAGGTGAAAAAAACTGATACACCTAGTGTGCTCAGCCCCGGAGGCAGACAAATGAACACTTGAACAAAACGTAGTGGTTAACTCTCAGAAGGGGATTCTAAAAAGTCTGATTGACTATTCTAGTTGTTTGAGGCTTAGACAATATATAATAGACGATACTTTCAGTATATATCACGTATGTTAAACTTGGGTTTTCTTTTGGAAAATAGTTCAGATTGTGATTTAGGTCTTTCAGACGATAAAGAGTAGCAAAGACTGACATAATTTTAAAAATAAAACTTCTTTATGAATGCTAGACTCCTTAACTTGGTTTTTTCTGCAAATAGAAATACCGCATTTGTAATAAATTACTAATATAGTTTCTATTATAAATAGAAATGCCATATTTGTAATAAATTACTTATAATGCTTCTATTGTAAATAGAAATACCATATTTGTAATAAATTACTTATAGTATTTCTATTTTTGTAGGTTTTGCGATATTAGTTTAAAACATTTTAACATAACATAATTGCAAGGCATTCAAAGCAGTACAATTAGTTAAACAGCAGCTGGTTAAGATCCAATTCCCAGACGATGCTCCATCAATATGGGTGGTTAGTGGTTAGGTTAACTGAAATCGCGGAATCTTAGAGTATGATCCAATTCAGGTAACACAGAAAGTCAGCAAATCTGCTTAAAATCTGCCTTGTCATATAAAAATGAGCGGAGTCAAGCTAGAAGGACAACAAACAACCAGTAGAATTATCTCCGTAAGTGGGTTAACGCTAATGTGATGACCTTGTGTCAACTGCAATCTGGTTCAAACTGATGTTCTCTTGGAAATTGTTTTCCGAGGTGGACTCTGTTTGGACTCTATGTATTTCGTTGTTCGGCAAAAGACATTCCAGCCTTCATTGAAAAAGTATATATCATCACCAGTTGACTTGCTCTCGACCAAAGTATTTAAAATACATGGATGTACGATATTGGATCGCTAATCGTTCTGATGATGTTCTATCGTCCATCAGCTGCCAAATTCCTTTTTTTAAATAAATTCTGATGGTTAAGAAAAGCTCAGCTTTTGAAGTACCATGAAAAACTAATTGACGTTGAAATATAGAATAAAGCCAGGATGTACGAGTTCATTTTGGGTGTTTCGGTACTTATAAAACCCCCTCAACATAAATCTACAAGATTGGTATCAACGGAAATCTCTTATTTTGTACTTTTTAATAAAAATGACCAACATTTACAAATGTGGCTTATTCTGTTTCAAAGAAAGTTTTGCTATATTTAGCAGCTCATCCAACTTAACGATAAACCGAAAGGAAAATGTGCCCCAGTCAGTAGGTCCAGCAGAATGGCCAAAGCATATGGATAATGATAACAGAAAACCGTCCCAATCCCTTAAGGTCACATTACCCAGTTTTTCATTTGCAGCCAATGGGAGATAAGCCCGGTTATGCTGGAGCTATATATAATGATAACAGAAAACCGTCACAATCCCTTATAGCATAGCAGAAACTAACTGTCGTATCGACAACTGTCATATTCATATACATTTCAGCTAATTTGAAAAAACATTAACAGAAAATATAAGTTTGCAGAATAGGTAGAATGTTAATGAGTTCGTGTATAAAATATCCTAGAGTTAGACCGAACAATTTAGATAAATCGATTGCGTAATAAAGAATAAGATAAAGTATATTACGAAGGTAAATGCATATATAGAATGTCATTTTATAGAGACAGTTACAACATATCCTGGATATATCGCCAAGCTTAAACCCAAATATAAAATATTAATAAAAATATAAAATATGAATCTGAAATCTTTCCGTTAAATGCCTTTATTTTCCATTGAAAATGTTAGGACATTGACCATAGATCTTGTTTGTAGGCATGTCACGTACGGCTGTATTGAATCAATTTAAAGTGTCACAAACACTACATTTTTAGATAACTGCTAAAATGTGTTCAATAAGATATGGGATGAAATGAGAAATTGATATGGCATTTTGATTGATTGGTTTGATAATTGTTACAGGTTAATGCCATAGAAGGGAATTGCATATAAAACAAAATCCTGTGGCATTTATAATATATCGACTGTCAAATATTCGGACAGCTGTCAACTAAACGATCCAGATCCCTTAAAAAATACAACATAGAACGAAACAATCAAAAAACGACCAAGTTTAAATTGTTGGCGATAAATTTGATGGCAATTTGACTGGCAACTCTAATAGCTTTACGTCGTATCTTCTAAAATCTCTTGCTGGGTGTTAACTATGGGACCTTGTTGAGGAGTAGCACATGGTGTCAGTAGGATATTAATTTTCCATTTGGCATAATGTTAACTTTTGGCTCTTTCGCTTGGTTAGAAACGCCGTTCGCCCGATAACAAGCATAAACTCGGAACCCTTCTAGCGAAATCTGTGATTAAAATCTTGACAGACCAATAAGGGAGAAATCAGAAAGTGACAGGGGTGCAGACAAAAAAAGTCCCATTACAGTCATGGGCAAAATCACCCCCTTGTCAGACAGCTCAATTCTCACTTTCCAAACATGTTTTCAGTTAAAGCACTACTTCAATGTATCACACGAATAGCTAAATAAGTAATCCCAGTCTATCAACAGTCACACTAAAAAATATGCAAAAATATTCACTGAAATATGAGAACTATATCCTAATACTCTATGCAACCATTTACAGATCCTATCCAGATGGTTTATCAAAGAGTACTTCTGTAAAATGATTTCCCGTAAGATAAACATTCAGAGGGCGGCGATACTCAGTAGTGTGTGTATAAAAAAAAACCCCAAAAAAAAACCACCACAATGATTCAAGACAGAATGAGATACTGGCAATGTATAGGCTTACATGACTGGTTTGGCTTAAAGTATTTATCATTTTGCGTCAATTTTTTTTAGAACAGACAAGAACTCATTCAATCCCGTGGTAACTTATTTAAATTCACACAGAGGGAGATAATCAACAAGCGTAATTGCAGCCCCTTAATTCAATTACCAACCTAATTCTGGATGGTTCTAATAGAACTGTCTGGGGATAAAGCTCTGTTTTAACAGTTGATGTCTCTCCGCGCAATAGACTTGAGAATTGTTGTACAGAGTTTGTTTTCTATATTACAAATCCTATTCAATAACATTGTATATTCCACCCTGAATGATTGAAACTAGGGCGAGGTTCCTAAATTAGATCGTGGATTCTGAGGGCTCGAACTGTTTAGTGATAACTTACACCACTGAATTGGATTTTACTTGAAAAAAAAAGAACCAGACCTAAGCAACAACTGGGGTTAGATGTAGACATGGGTGGGTTTATCTATAGAATGTGACTGGTAACCCAAATAAGTACAGAACTGAGCATGTAAATAAAGATATTTGTATATAAAACATAAGCATTATACTCTCGTTTTGAATCTTCGCATAATACCCTCTTCAGAATGGTATGTCAGTAACTCGCAGGAAATCAGTGTCGAATGCCCGATTCACTCATATAACGAACATTTCACCAAAAAAAAACACAAAAAAAACAAAGGTCTACTTGACACTAAAACGAACTTTATTAGCCCGTCTGTTAACAGCCACTCAGCTAATTTGATAGAAATACATGTTCATATGTGTTAATGCCAAACATTTACACTTTAGCTGTATTAAAGAAATGTACATAACAAAATATTCAAGACATATATCATCCAGTCATAAGAGTTGAATAATTGCAGAAGGTATGGCTGTTGCATCTGGAAATGGTCAGGGGGCCGTTTCACGAAGCCCTCGCAAAGTAAGATCAAACGCAATTACCATGACGATGGTATCCATTGGCAACTAGGCCTTGTTTGCGATGCGACTGCTTTGTGAAACGAGCCACTGATTGTGTTGAAAAGTTTTACCAATTGCAAGTCGCCTTTTTTCTAAATTTATTTTGTTTGGTGTGATCCAAAAGCTTTTCCATTTCTATGTTTGCAGAGAATCGCTTGACCTTAAAAATATCCCAGTTTAATTCAAGATGTAAACCTATCCGTTGATACTTAATACCTAGACTATTTGACCATGTTTGATTTGAAGGGCAAAAGTCATCGTTGGATTTTGACTCTATTAAAAATACTCTGGAATAAAGTCGACTCATTATATCTCTAAATAACGTTCTTTTTTGCATAAGGACGGATGAGGGATTACATTTTTTATAAATATTGTAATTATAAACTCATTTCTAGACAGTTTTAATATTCGGTAAATCACTGATGGACCAGTCTGCTCTGTCGCCTGGAGAAAAGATAATGGTTCTTGACCTTTGTCTAAAATATACAACGGAATGCAAGTTATGTTGTCTGTTATGGACCGGTATCACCTTGACCTCAAACATCGGTAGTTAAATCGGCTACATGACATCTTATTCTACTAATACAAATGTACGAATAAGCAAAGTGAACCATCTGTCATCTAATTTCTAATTTTTGGTCAGTTTCTGTTTGTTTATTTTGTGCTATTTATGAAGTGAAAAGACATTGATTGTCAAAAAAAAAACCTGCTCGTGCTGGCTATTATTGAATCAGCCAAATGAATCTCTGGGAGGAACTATCTGGCTGAAAACACGTTCACCCATGGTCTCAGAGTTCTGGGTTATTTTAAGTCTGACAGCTTGAGAGTCTTTAAAAAAACGTTGCGTAGTTTCGGCTACAAATGTATTATCTGAAGATTGTGGTATTGACGAAAGAACATCAGATGTTCAAGAACTAATTAACCTGGGGCTTTTCAGCTGTGAATTAGGTCAGTAATCAGATTAAGGGACTAAGATTAATCCTGATCTATTGTAATTTAACCTCTAACCAATGGAATTGTGACCGTCTGCAATCAAGGTGACTCACTACGATATCCAGTATCGAATGAAAACCACCCGTAATTTACATTAGCAAATTTTATCATCAATTTCGGGAAAGCATTCTTCTTGAGAGCACCCTATTTGATAAAAAAAAATTTCACAGGCGAATAGGCGTTTCAGGTTTATTAAAGAGACAACCGGTACACTTCTCAAACTATTTATCATGTAGGCATCTCATTCTGTTGGCGTTCTGTCGCTTAATATTTTTGAGACCGTTTTGTTGGGTAAGTTTATCAGAGGCGTTCTTGGTATGGCAATGCCAAAGACGCTTTACCGACGATACGATAAGTAGTTTTTATGTTTAAATGTATGTTTAAAACATCCCCAAAAGAGTTCGAGAGCCATGATCTTTTTATTTTTTATGTGTGTTTATTTATATTTTATAGCATACAACAAAGTGTTCGACAACCCTTGTAGTGAAACAAACCATTCTCTACCCAGCCCCAGCTTCCAACGCCATTGAGAAATGCACAGACAGTTTATAATAATAATCGATAAACATGCAACTGAAATAGAATAGACACGAACAAATTTTATTGACCATGGTAAACGCAAACGCATTTCTAGAAAACAATGCGTTGAAGGCTTTGAGAATAGGAAGTATCATTTACCGTAACCCATAATTATAAACTTTTCAATTACCAAAAATGTATTAAATGATTTATGGTTTACGTTAATTCCTTTTTAGTTGATTGATTTCATTCCGACTGCGTTAGCTTAAGGCACAACTAAACCATTTGAACACGTGACCATTGTTAGATCCAGTCTGTGCATTTCCAGGACCCAAGAATGAGGCAGCAAAGTAAACTAAATTTACTGCTAGCAAGATTTGATACTTTGTTTTCAATAAGGTATCCGTTTATTCATAGCTAACACAATTCTTCAGGGAGCAAATATATCGTATTAATAAAATCTATATTGGAATCCACGTGATATATAACATCCAATCAAACATAAGTATTTTGCTGGATTACTATTTTTCTCCTATTTCACATCTTTGGATGACAATCGTGGATTTGCTGTTTTTTTTCTGATGTCTTAATTCTGTATAGATTATTAATGGCTATGGTCATGATAATCCGGTACCTTGCATTTGAAGATTCGGAAAGGAGCTAATTTTTCAACTTAGCTTAATGGTCCGTGGTAGCAAGAATCCCAAAATTGATAAAATGCTGAAGTTGCTTCTCTTCACTGCACTGGACATTTTGACATTCTGAGATTTTTTTTGTAATTATATTTCTTCATCAAAAATCCAAAAAAATCTTTGAGCAGCAACAAGAATAGACGATTCCTAAAGATCAAAATTCGACAGTAGTGAACAGATGAAACTACTCATCAAGAGCCGTACGTTCTTGTCTTTCTTAGAAAATTTTAGGTTTTATTATTCAACGATACAAGGGGACTGGTGATGTAAATACCGCCGACACGAATCAACGTTGAGAGAACTTAGAGAGTGAAATTCTCTGTGAACAATGTATTACACAAGTTAATCTGACAGCCCTGCATGCTACACTGTCTTTCCTTATAACGTCATACATGATAAAGCAGCTTTTAAGGTCAAATCCTGAATTAAAGCGATTTGTTTAAAGAACAGTAAAGGGTTACATAATGTCAAACTTTTCTACAACCTTTTTCAATTGACATAGTTTTTAAAACAAGATAAATGCAATGGCTAGATTAAAAGAAAACGGAACTGGTCGATAAAGGTGACGCCACTTACGGCTCGATACTGACCGGATGCGAAAGTATGTCAATCTCCTACAATCAGAATTCAAAGCCATTACAGTAAGTCCTTCCACACGATGTATCGCCATGTACTTATAATTATCTTAGGGTTCAAAACAAGCGCGCTTGCTTTTCCTTTTCAACGGTGCCAAACACATAGTTTTGCGATTTCTTCATGGGACATGATGCTGTTTATAAAATACCGTATTATGTTACACACACAAAACAAATTGGTCAACAAAATCTCCCATTAAAACCCAGGTTAATTTCACTCTCTTCACAGTATTCCTATGTCCAGCAAATTGCTTTCAGTTTCACGAAACTTATATTGAATTACAAAAGAAGCTTTGAGGAAAATGTGAGTAGCAAAAAAATGGTGTGCGTGCCATATTGGTGAATTACGAAGGCCTTGAAGAGGATGAATTTAACCTAGGCTTAAATGGAAGATTTTGAAAGTTGACCAATTTGTTTTTCTTATTGTGGAATTTTATTAACTTCACTGTTAGGAGTAAAAAAATCGTAAAAATATGTGTTTGATATCGTTGGAAAGGAAAAGTTAGTGCGCTTCTTCTGAACCCTTAAGTGATTTTTTGTTATCTCCCCCTTTACAAGTATAAATCTGCTGTATGGAAATTGTAATAGAATGACTAGGCATTGGAATCAGCGTGTGATATGGTATCGGATGGACTTAACCATCTATGTGTATTTATGGTACACCACGGAGGGTCCACAATCTTGACAAGTTTATTAAGATTCGATCAATACATAGAACGTCTTTGACCATTTTAATCTATGTATCAAAATATAGAATCCCAGACTTAGGTAATAGATCATTCAACTCTTCAGATTTATGGAACTTCTGTAGAAGAATGTAATTACATTAAACTTCCTGAAAACTTTCACGCCCATGAGATGCCAAGCACCTCTACCTAGCACTCGTTTACCTAAATAACTGGACAGGACATTGTCTGGGGTTGAGAGTTTATTAACAGAGACCTCATGTAGGTGGATGTGTTATATTCTACCCCTCCTGCATGTGCGTGCCGTGTGCAAATATACATGTTAAGTAGAGATGACTTTTCAAACAACATCGAGTCTGTAGTGCATCATCGGCTGGTAGGTTTACCTCCCCCGGAAGAAGTGATCTTTTGCTTGTTATCATACAAAATGAAGGATTTAACCTGATAATGTTGTGAGTGTGGTTATATTCTGTCCTTTTATATTGAAAACTGGGCTGTCATGAACGTATACAGTCACCAAAGAGTTGATTTCACAACATTTCCCCCGCTAGCGTCGTCAGCAACCCAGCCTGTCAAAGCGGTAGCCATAGTGACATTATGTCATTCTGCTTCAAAATATCTGGGTCAAGCGTTGCACGTGACCAAAGCTTATCGTTGATTGGTTAAACGTTCCCACTCTGTCCAGAGGGAGGGAAAAGGAACGGCAATCAACAACAGGTCACTTTTTCCTCATTTTTCTCAATTATCGGGGTAGAATCGACTTTAATACCTTCGTCTTGGTGTTTATTGCATAACCCGATACCGCTGAACGTTGGTTCGCACCTCGTCAAACCCCTCGAATGCTGCGCACCGCTACGGCGGTATTAAACCCTTAAACATAGAGCAGAAAATCCATCAGTCAAGATAATGGACAAGTTCAAAGACAGTTATAATACTAACTGCAGAGAAATGTTCGTAATAATTTTACTTTGATCAGTGGGCTTTAGTTATGGGAATTGATTTCTCTTAAGCGAAGTGATGACCTCTGTTCAACTCAAGATTATTTCACTTATTTGGCGGCGTTACCCGGAGGAAACCCCCGACCTCCGGCGAGTACCTGGCAACTCTTCCACATACGGCAACCGAGTGAAAAATCCACTCAGAAATTTTTCAAGTTTTAATTGGTCTGCGTGTGATTCGAACCCGTGCCGCATATCTTGTTAAGAGTATGATTTAAAGAGAACTCTCAAACAAAAATAAATTGAACCATTTCTGTGATCTTTCTTAAGAGGGCTGTATCTAAATTATTTTGTTAGTATAACTTTATAATAAGTGGGGAGTTTTTGCTATGGTTGTTCAGTAAATAGCATAAGCAGGCCGATTAGCACGGAATTTTAAAAGCACTAGGAATTGTTTCTACATAATTGTTTCCTAAAACTCGCCTCTGCTGCCAAAATCTGCCTTTATACTATTGGTAAAGCGACTGATTTATTATGGAGATACGGTTCCCTTTTGGTTTCTGTTATTTATTATATAGTTTATTGATAAAGTGCGATTGGTCAGCTACTTTATATGACAGACTTATATTAAAATACGACATGAGGTTTGGCATTTCGTTCAATTTTGTGCTATGTGAATTTAACATCATAATTGTTGATACTTTGTTACTTTTTTTTCTAAACATATTTATTATCAGAAAAATGTACACATTAAGCCAACGGCTTATACTGTGCACTGTACATACATCATTTTGCAATACAAATATAAGAACAATAATATATAATCCAAAATCTGTAAAGGAATGGTGGAATTAAATAACCAGAGTGACGTATTTAAAAGAGAACAAATAAATAAATTACTGAAACGACAAAGTTTAATTTACATGAAAAGTATTTAACGGATCCACTGCTTAAATCGCTAACGGGGTAGAGTTACTTTCTTTTATAATAGATAATGGCATTCCCAAGAAGATCATTCCACTGTTGTAGTTCATTACACTATAGTACCCGAGACACAAACCTTATACCAGAGACAACATGGAAGAATTGAACCTCATTTCCTGCACTTAAGGTTATGACCTTCGTGTAAGACAATCTTTTCCTGAAGTATATCCGTTTTCCCCGAAGGATCAACAAATATATTTTAACGCTGTCTGAAAGGCAGGAATTACAGGACATTAGAACAGTGATGAGGTTTATATCTAATTTTATCTCTATTTCGGGTGCCATCCGTGGGATAAAAAGTCCCCATGTTTACGAACTAACAATAACAGTAATTAAAGTTACTACACTGCGTTATTTACGTAAGGTCAGAAAAAGTATGATTCGAAGATGGATCTTTCTTTCCATTCTGTGGTTTATGGGCTACTTGTATTGGAAAAAAACCCTTACGAAGGTGAGCGATGCGACCTTCCAAAAGTATTAATGAGACTAACTGTTTTATCCAAATAGTACCAATTCGAACATAGGCGATTAACTTTCAACATTTGATTCTAAAATTATAGGTAAATTATGAAGCTTTATTTGGACGTTTTTTATCCTCTTTAAACTATAGTTTACAAGATGATACCAGTAGATTATGTTTGGGTGGTGATACGATGCGTTGGCTGACTCGAGTATCCACATAACAGTCTGGAGACCTTTTAAAAAGCAAACTTCACTTAAAGCTACAGCAAAAATTCAGAAATAAGGCCAGACGTTAGTTTTAGTTTGAGTTTTAGTGGAATTATACCTGGAGGAAACACTTTTGATCACGTGTTCTCAAACTCAAAACTAAACGAGAGCCATTGATCGATGTGTGTCGCAATTATTCCGATCTTTCCAACGCCTCCATAGTGTCAATTAATTGGATTGTTGATAATCTCACCCCTCCAGCGAGACGTCGGATCTGTTGAGGGGGCAACTGTCGCCAATACCGATGTAATGCGGCTTCCAATTCCTGCACATTTCGTACAGGAGGCTCTAGGGCTTGAATGTTTCTGCCCATCCTATCCCAAATGTGTTCTAAACGATTCAAATCCGCGCAGTTGCCCCTTCAACAGATCCAACGGTTCGATGGAGGGACGAAACGCAGGTTGGAAGCCAATGGAGGCGATACGCACTATTGACCTTCTGCTTTAGGGATGTGTTCTACCCACTCAAAGTGACATTTTTACTTCAATATGTTCGCCATGTGAAGCCAGATGAACTCTGAAGTTTCGTACTTACCAGCATCTTTTTATTTTGTTAAAATACACTTTTGATTTGGCTAAATATATTCTGAATAAATTGTATAGCTTATTGCCATTAAAGGTGATTTCTTCTCGCCAGAATACCGCCCTTTATGATCACAATAATTTCTGCAACATCAGTTTGCCAACAATCTCCCTACACCAATGAGTTTATCGGTCGGTGCAGACTTTCCAGGAGGGGGGGGGGGGGTGCTTAACTTTTTTCTTTGTGTATACATACAATGTACCATTTCTCCACGGAACCGTTGTGATCCAGAAAAAAGCAATGATTTGGTATATTGACTTTATAATAGATTTGATGTATCTACCTATTTTCATAATAGTGCTGTATATTTTAGCAATCTGTTTGAATCTTTGTACCAATACCCCGGCCCCCTCCTCCTCCCTTTACGGTAAAATCGAACGAATGGCTCAGGAAATGATCATTGCTTTCAGGGACTAATGTTCTTCTTCATCAACATTTCATCAACTAGTACAAATCCAGACGTATCATAAAGACACGGTTTCTTACTTCTAGATTTTCTTCATTCCGGCATTCAGTGGTATAAATATGGCTGTTATAAAACTAGATTAATTGATTGGTATTTTACGTCGCACGCAAGATTATTTCACTTATATGGCGGCGTTGAAAGGTTTAGTGGGAAAGGAATCCCAGCTCTGTGTCTGGACGAAACCCCGAGCATCTGCCGTTGAATCGTTCACAATAGACGCCCGAGTGAAAAACTACCGAGACATTGTTTTCTTTTATTTGAACTGAGTGGGATTCTAATCCGCGACACATCGGACTAACTAAGCGCACTAAAATAAGATGATCGCCATATATGCAAAACCCTTAAAATAGTCACTCGACGTTACTTTCTTAAAAGTATTGCATTGTGTCCGAAGTTCAATGGCAAGCACGTCTCATATGGTTTTGACAGTGATATCATGTCTCCGACAACTGGTCGAGGTGAAAAAAACTGATACACCTAGTGTGCTCAGCCCCGGAGGCAGACAAATGAACACTTGAACAAAACGTAGTGGTTAACTCTCAGAAGGGGATTCTAAAAAGTCTGATTGACTATTCTAGTTGTTTGAGGCTTAGACAATATATAATAGACGATACTTTCAGTATATATCACGTATGTTAAACTTGGGTTTTCTTTTGGAAAATAGTTCAGATTGTGATTTAGGTCTTTCAAACGATAAAGAGTAGCAAAGACTGACATAATTTTAAAAATAAACCTTCTTTATGAATGCTAGACTCCTTAACTTGGTTTTTTCTGCAAATAGAAATACCGCATTTGTAATAAATTACTAATATAGTTTCTATTATAAATAGAAATGCCATATTTGTAATAAATTACTTATAATGCTTCTATTGTAAATAGAAATACCATATTTGTAATAAATTACTTATAGTATTTCTATTTTTGTAGGTTTTGCGATATTAGTTTAAAACATTTTAACATAACATAATTGCAAGGCATTCAAAGCAGTACAATTAGTTAAACAGCAGCTGGTTAAGATCCAATTCCCAGACGATGCTCCATCAATATGGGTGGTTAGTGGTTAGGTTAACTGAAATCGCGGAATCTTAGAGTATGATCCAATTCAGGTAACACAGAAAGTCAGCAAATCTGCTTAAAATCTGCCTTGTCATATAAAAATGAGCGGAGTCAAGCTAGAAGGACAACAAACAACCAGTAGAATTATCTCCGTAAGTGGGTTAACGCTAATGTGATGACCTTGTGTCAACTGCAATCTGGTTCAAACTGATGTTCTCTTGGAAATTGTTTTCCGAGGTGGACTCTGTTTGGACTCTATGTATTTCGTTGTTCGGCAAAAGACATTCCAGCCTTCATTGAAAAAGTATATATCATCACCAGTTGACTTGCTCTCGACCAAAGTATTTAAAATACATGGATGTACGATATTGGATCGCTAATCGTTCTGATGATGTTCTATCGTCCATCAGCTGCCAAATTCCTTTTTTTAAATAAATTCTGATGGTTAAGAAAAGCTCAGCTTTTGAAGTACCATGAAAAACTAATTGACGTTGAAATATAGAATAAAGCCAGGATGTACGAGTTCATTTTGGGTGTTTCGGTACTTATAAAACCCCCTCAACATAAATCTACAAGATTGGTATCAACGGAAATCTCTTATTTTGTACTTTTTAATAAAAATGACCAACATTTACAAATGTGGCTTATTCTGTTTCAAAGAAAGTTTTGCTATATTTAGCAGCTCATCCAACTTAACGATAAACCGAAAGGAAAATGTGCCCCAGTCAGTAGGTCCAGCAGAATGGCCAAAGCATATGGATAATGATAACAGAAAACCGTCCCAATCCCTTAAGGTCACATTACCCAGTTTTTCATTTGCAGCCAATGGGAGATAAGCCCGGTTATGCTGGAGCTATATATAATGATAACAGAAAACCGTCACAATCCCTTATAGCATAGCAGAAACTAACTGTCGTATCGACAACTGTCATATTCATATACATTTCAGCTAATTTGAAAAAACATTAACAGAAAATATAAGTTTGCAGAATAGGTAGAATGTTAATGAGTTCGTGTATAAAATATCCTAGAGTTAGACCGAACAATTTAGATAAATCGATTGCGTAATAAAGAATAAGATAAAGTATATTACGAAGGTAAATGCATATATAGAATGTCATTTTATAGAGACAGTTACAACATATCCTGGATATATCGCCAAGTTTAAACCCAAATATAAAATATTAATAAAAATATAAAATATGAATCTGAAATCTTTCCGTTAAATGCCTTTATTTTCCATTGAAAATGTTAGGACATTGACCATAGATCTTGTTTGTAGGCATGTCACGTACGGCTGTATTGAATCAATTTTAAGTGTCACAAACACTACATTTTTGGATAACTGCTAAAATGTGTTCAATAAGATATGGGATGAAATGAGAAATTGATATGGCATTTTGATTGATTGGTTTGATAATTGTTACAGGTTAATGCCATAGAAGGGAATTGCATATAAAACAAAATCCTGTGGCATTTATAATATATCGACTGTCAAATATTCGGACAGCTGTCAACTAAACGATCCAGATCCCTTAAAAAATACAACATAGAACGAAACAATCAAAAAACGACCAAGTTTAAATTGTTGGCGATAAATTTGATGGCAATTTGACTGGCAACTCTAATAGCTTTACGTCGTATCTTCTAAAATCTCTTGCTGGGTGTTAACTATGGGACCTTGTTGAGGAGTAGCACATGGTGTCAGTAGGATATTAATTTTCCATTTGGCATAATGTTAACTTTTGGCTCTTTCGCTTGGTTAGAAACGCCGTTCGCCCGATAACAAGCATAAACTCGGAACCCTTCTAGCGAAATCTGTGATTAAAATCTTGACAGACCAATAAGGGAGAAATCAGAAAGTGACAGGGGTGCAGACAAAAAAAGTCCCATTACAGTCATGGGCAAAATCACCCCCTTGTCAGACAGCTCAATTCTCACTTTCCAAACATGTTTTCAGTTAAAGCACTACTTCAATGTATCACACGAATAGCTAAATAAGTAATCCCAGTCTATCAACAGTCACACTAAAAAATATGCAAAAATATTCACTGAAATATGAGAACTATATCCTAATACTCTATGCAACCATTTACAGATCCTATCCAGATGGTTTATCAAAGAGTACTTCTGTAAAATGATTTCCCGTAAGATAAACATTCAGAGGGCGGCGATACTCAGTAGTGTGTGTATAAAAAAAAAACCCCAAAAAAACCACCACAATGATTCAAGACAGAATGAGATACTGGCAATGTATAGGCTTACATGACTGGTTTGGCTTAAAGTATTTATCATTTTGCGTCAATTTTTTTTAGAACAGACAAGAACTCATTCAATCCCGTGGTAACTTATTTAAATTCACACAGAGGGAGATAATCAACAAGCGTAATTGCAGCCCCTTAATTCAATTACCAACCTAATTCTGGATGGTTCTAATAGAACTGTCTGGGGATAAAGCTCTGTTTTAACAGTTGATGTCTCTCCGCGCAATAGACTTGAGAATTGTTGTACAGAGTTTGTTTTCTATATTACAAATCCTATTCAATAACATTGTATATTCCACCCTGAATGATTGAAACTAGGGCGAGGTTCCTAAATTAGATCGTGGATTCTGAGGGCTCGAACTGTTTAGTGATAACTTACACCACTGAATTGGATTTTACTTGAAAAAAAAAGAACCAGACCTAAGCAACAACTGGGGTTAGATGTAGACATGGGTGGGTTTATCTATAGAATGTGACTGGTAACCCAAATAAGTACAGAACTGAGCATGTAAATAAAGATATTTGTATATAAAACATAAGCATTATACTCTCGTTTTGAATCTTCGCATAATACCCTCTTCAGAATGGTATGTCAGTTCGTATTTTCCTGATTTGATAAGGTATAAATTGTGTTTTATCTTGCTGTCATCGGGGCAAAGAGTTTAAACAAAAGAGACAACCAGCGCACTGTGAAATTACATATGTAATCGGGTTAACACTAATGGGGTGAACTCGTGTCGTCTGCAATTTGGTTCCCGAATGCTGGGCTGACCTAGAAAAGAAATTCGTCTGGTTAATAAAGTAAAATAAAGTTTCCCTGATTATCAATAAAATTATTTTGACTGATCAATTGAATCGACTATTACACTAATTTTATCTAATTCCTTCAAAATACGCTTCTATTTTATTCCATGGCCCTGGAAAGGTCAAGACCTCTCTCTTTAGGGACAGTCTCTGTTGCTATAACATTTATTTGTGAGTATGCATGTTTTGAAAATTGGATGGACTTAACCAGTATCGACGTGCTATGCTGAACTGACTGTCCTATCAACAGAGTATAACACAGTGCGGCTGTCCATATGCGTGTTGATACATGAGAGTGAAGCAATTTTATATTGAATCACTCATGTTTTTCTAACTTATTGCAATCGGTAATATTATTTTTAATAGTCGCAAAAGAACAATATTGGTTGAGGATGGATACAGGATCATTTTTATCTACATCACAGAAACCAAAGAAGTATTGTAGTTACCATTTGATCATTAAAAATATGCCATTGTACAAGGTTACAAATGGAAATCCCCATCTCTGGGACAAGGCTTTTAAGTTGATTGATTAATTGATTTTTAAAAATGTGGCGGCTCCATTCATCAGAAAGATGTGCGCCAGACAATAAGGTGATACATAATTTGGATATATATACATATTAAAACATTCATGAGAAGGTATGTGTGTATATACTTATATAAAATTATATCCATGCAATAAAACGTCACATTTACAAAATTCTATTTTTTTTCTTCTATAGAGATAACATAAAAAGTACTATATTAAAATATACATTTTTCTTTCTAAAAATTATACATATCTGTAAATATTAATGAAACCTCCCAGACCTTACCAAAAAACTGGCAACAGCTTGAAATATCTTATTTCTATTTTGTTTGGGATTTAATAATACTTCTACCGACTTTCTACAATCTCGCAGTCCTAAAGCTGCTAAATCAGAGTAAAAAAGTTTTCTTTCAATATTATAATTAATACATGAATACAAAAAATGGGGGATATCGTCTTTTACACGACAGGTATCACAAAGACCCGTAGCGTGTAGTTTAAAACGGTACAAGAATTTAAGGGTAGATGACCAGATAGCAGCTGGTAAAACAACACTTCTGTCTTTCGTGAGTTAAACGTTACATTTTGAAAATTGATACTTGGATTGATTGAATAACAAAATCTACCTTTCTGGGAACTGCTCCAATCGTTTTGCCACAATTTAAAAAAATACGGTTTTACAGAGCTTAAAATTTCATTGGCTGTCAAATTAACTGTGTGTAAAACATTTTCAAACGTAGTAGCTTGTTTGGCCAATAAATCAGCTTTCTCGTTACCCGAAATACCAACATGTCCTGGAACCCAGGTTAAATTAACTTCAATTCCTTGAAAATGTAAAGTCGTACATAAGTGAAGAACTTCATATACAATAGACACAGATTTTGTCCAGGTGTTGTTCGCTAGAGCCTGGAGAGAGCTTAATGAATCCGTAAATATTACAGCCCTGGTAGGTCTAATATCTAATAAAAAATAAAGGGACATCAATATAGCTACAAGTTCCGCTGTACACACAGACAAATTGTTAGACAGCCTACTACATTTTGTATAATTCAGTTTAGGCGAACAAAATCCAACTCCAACCTTTCCTGTCTCGGGACATTTCGACGCATCTGAAAAACTCTGTAGAAACTGTGACCACTTTGAACTTAGATATTCAAGAGTTACTGACTCAAGATAATATCTTAATGACCAGATAAATGCCAACAATCTATGCAGCCTAATGAACTGCTCCTTTGTAATATTCATTTTAATCAACAAATACACAGAGAACCTATCAAATAGGCGATGTAATTACATGTAGTTTTGATAGACACATCTATTAACTGTCTTCCTGAATGAATAGCCTGGGCGATATCTGGGGTGAGAGTTTATTAACAGAGACCTCCTGTAGGAGTGTTTGTTATAGCATAGAGGAGAAAATCCATCAGTCAAGACAATGATTGGGGAAGTTTTTAGACAGTTTGTACAGACATTCAGGGCTTGTGTGATGGTAGTGCTTTTAGAAATAAAATTTCCATTGCATTGAAGTGAAAACGAGATACATTCCCCTAATTTTTTTTATTTCATTCCATTTCCAGGCTGGGATGGCGGGAAAGCTCGCCAGAACCACGGAATCCCAACCCTGGTGTGCTGATAAGGTGGCTACTAAAATATCAATCGAAATTCGTGTATACTTGTTATGATCTTTTGTAAGATATAATAGATAAAGCAATTCAAACCATCGATGCTCAATAAAAATAACGTTCTCTTATCTCGTATGAGACAAAGAATTTGCATGGTATTGACAACTTCAATATCTTGTACCGAGATACAAAGCTACAACCGTATTGGGTACCTCCCATATTAGATTGGGGTATAGCATGTTTATTCAATCGATCATATGATAAACTGATAAAATGTATGTGTCAAACAAACTTAATTTGTAATGGTTTATTGATTGACAACTTAATGTGAACATTAATTTGTATTCTCTTGTAACACACGTGCTGGTTGTTTTGTTTCTTTTCTGTGTAATGGTTCGCCAATCTTTGAGAATGAGGGGGTTTTTCTTGTGGAAAACACCATAAAAACAAGTTACACAGAAAAAGTAAATGCTTAAGTGTGACAAACGACAAGCAAGAACTAGCTTTTTGTAAAATATGTTAGAAAACCTTCTAAGATTACTTTATAGTATGTGCTGATAGTCACCATGATAGTCCAAAGTAATGTTACTACAAATTTGTAATATGAAAAACCAGCAAGTAAGTCGTTGGACAAATATTGAACAAACACTAACAAGTAAGTTGTATTCGTGAAAGGTGTTTAAGAAAAAGCAGTGCTACGGACAGATTCAATCAAAGACACGGATATAAAAAAAAACTCTTTTATCTATCCTGTATTACCGACATAAGCTGACCAGTTCTTAAATCCTCCATGTGGACTCAATACAGGATGTTTGTTTAAACAGTGGACTAGCTGTATTTACACCGTAATCCATAAAATAAAACCAGAGCTTCATTCCATTATTATTATTAGAGCTTGATAAAAAATAAAATAGATAACACTTAAACGTATACGCATACTGTCCAAATGAAGTTCAGGTGCAGAAAGAGTATATCGTGATTAATATGTGAATATAGTTTTCTGTTTTATCCCCTAACATCTTTAGGCTTTCTTCGTTTCAATGACATCCTATATACACGCACATCTCTGGGAAGCAAACGAACAATCGTTCTGAACTGATCGTGAAAATGCCATCACATAAGACAGGCGAAATAACGTTATGTATAATGTGCCCCTGACTTCTGGAAAAAATATATTTAAATCTGAAGTTGAATCTGAAAAGCAATAATAACTAAAATACATTAAACTTCATTTTGAAATCAATAATAACGTATTTACCAAACAAGTTTAAGTTTTCTGTCTCGGGCTTTGACTTATTTAGTGTTGACGGTCATGACAAATTATGGCGTCGGGCTAATCGTCGATGGCCCGCAGAAACAACGGGATTTGAAATACTAAATTTTATTTTACCTAAATTCTATTATTTTGTGCTTTATTGGTGTCAATAATGAGTTAAAAGCGGGGAGGGCACGAGGTTCAATGACGTTGGGCTTGGTCCCAACCACAATCGTTCCAGTACAGAACTATGTTTTGTCCTTGTTTTTTTGCTCCTTGTGATGGTTTGATCTAATAAACCGAAATATCTCTATTATGTATATGTGAGTTGTGGTAAAACTTAGCAAATGGCCAAATGTTTAATTAATCTAATTGCGTACTTAAAGTAAAATGTAAATTGTTTTGCACTGTATATCAGCGAAAGGAATCTTATTATTGTTGCATAGCCAAGACTGAACTGCAAATGTCCACAAGAACTTTAATATTTTAAGCAAACAAAATGGACTTACTCTCATGCCTGTGCTTGTTATCTCCAGCAACGGGACGTCAAATATATATATATATACCTGTCTATAAGCGCGTGTTGGATCATAAACACGTCATTCTTTTTTTCAGAAAAACTACAGAAAATAATCTTAAGTTGTGTTTAAGTTGAGAGGATATCGGAGCTAAAGAGGAATATGATATATTTTATCTAAAATATTCACTGGAGCCTAAGTGCGTTGCTAAGGGTACACTGCCAGATTACAATAAAACAATACAGAAAGACAACATCTTAGCACCAGCGCTGATCATTACATGGTATTCTGAACGGACGACAAATACAATGCGAAATCTGCAACGAAAATGTGTTAACAGTAATGGACGGACCTTGTGTCACGGATAATGTGATCGAAATTGAAGCTCTCCTGGCAACAGATCATTCCCGAAGTGGTGCATTCTATCCGTATTGCTTATTATGTTGCTGGACAAAACCACTGAAGCTGTTATTGTTTTTTTATTATTTTTTATTCACCAGTGATTTATAGACATAATACAGATATATACATAAAGACATAAAATATAGTATATAAATATAAGTATTTAACAGAATGATATATGGCGGGAATAAAGCCCCATAGGCTTATTTTATCCCAGAGAATAAATAGAAGGTACAAATAAGTTTATAGATGAGCACAGATGAAATAATATTGGCAGAAGATTAATTATTTTATATATTTTTTGTGTTTTATTGACTGGCCATTCGATTATTTCCAGAAGTGCTACAGATTTTGTATCAGCTGTTGTTTTAATTTACTTGTGAAAAGTGATTTCGAAAATATAGTTTTGCATTGAATATCTAACTTGTTCCACTCTCGAGGAACTTTGCATTTTATTGAGTAGAAGGATAGATTTGTTTTTGAACACAAAAAACAACAACAAAAAACGGCAGGATCAAAGCATTTGCTTTGTCATCCGAATTTAATTTTATTATAGCCCACACCATGTTAATTAGAATTGATAGATTATACATATGTTGGACACCCTAAAACAAACACACATATCATTTTGTTTATAAAAAAGTCAATTTTCATAACAATATTTTAAAGGGGCATGAGCTGCCAAAATGTTAATATTTTGACGTTAAAACAGAATGCTGAAATTATTGGTTATTTTTCTCAAGAGGTAGAATCCAGAAGCTTTTTAATGCTTCTAGTCTCGAAAATGTACGATAAAGTACTGTTTTGAACTAACTTTCGCTTAGAATGAATGAATGGTCGTCCCGGTTATTTAAATTTTGTTTACTTTTGAACACGTTTTCGGTTCATACAGGCCACATACTGTATGGATTTTTCTCATTCCAACGCCAATCATTTAGTTTTTCGATAACCTTCAAAGCCTCTTACTGTCGTGACGATCAGAAGTTATGAAAAAACTGCGAATTTCGGCAGCTCATGCCACTTTAATGTAAATAAAGTGAAAAAAATGGTACAAAACATCGCTTAGTAGCTTTCCGCTTTAGAATTTTGACTACATCAATTTTTACAAAAACTGCTTAAATCTACAGCAACATTATGCAAGAATACACGATGGGTACAATATATAAAATAACATATGCTATGTTTATTGAGAAATAATATCCTTAAGGAGTATGCCAGACACAGTTCATTGAGCTTCTATGCTCAACCAAACCCAATGTCACGAGAAATGCAATTTTGATTTCTGCGCATTCTTTATCTTCCTGCCTGAAACTATTTTGGTTTAAAATCATGGGTTTTAAAATTATCCGATTTTAAACACAAACAGTAGGATGTGTGTGTGTGGGGGGTGGGGGGGGGAGGTCGGAGTGTTTTACCTGAAGATAATGGACATACAAATTAGTAGATTGATTACTTTTTATTTTGTTCTATTCTGAATGTCAACGAAAAAAAAAAAACGCATCTGTAAGATGTATTTATAGATGACACAATTTTAGAAGATTTTAGGTTGCTTCCACATTTAAACAGCGAGTGAGGTTCTCGTATACGATGGTCTTGGTGACAATCCTTTTGATGTTTATACTGCCATCAAGCCCATCGTTTACGAGAACTTAAATACGGTTTTGACGCGGGCTGTAGTCAAAACAACTCCAGGACAACTTCAGGACAACTTCAGAATCAGAAGACATTGGCTGCACTGTTTATAATAATTCATTTGATATTTTTGTTAACAGTACATCCAATGTCTCAGTTAAATATATCATACCTAAATATATGATTTCATTTCTTCTTGATATAAAATACAAAAAGCCAAATTATTGGTTTATCTGTAACAGCCTCAGGAGGTTAGACAGTCACCAACATTTATATATCTGACTGGCCTAGACGAGCATTTATCAGTAGATCATTTAACCCCTAAGATATATTGGTTACCTATCAAGAAGAATGAATTTGCTGTTACGCTAAAACAATAAGATAAATCACCACTATTTATGGTCTTATTAAATAACAACACTGTACATTGTCTGGGATGGGAGTTTATTAACAAATACCTCCCGTTGGTGTTTTTCTTATAACACAGAGGAGAAAATCCATTAGTCAAGATAATGAGACAGGTCGTCGGCGGCTTAAACCTTACTAAGATAAAATCCATCTTGCTGATATCACCGCAGCAATAGGCATTTTTGTGGATTTGGTTCTTCTTAATAAAAAAAGATAAGATTCATTTTAAAGAACCAAGCCCTTTATTTATAAAGAAACATCATCAGCATCAGTGTCAAACGTTACAGATTGTCATACTAGTATACACAAAGACAGCACCCCACTGGAAAGTCTGCACCGACCGATAAAATCGTTGGTGTAGGGATATTGTTGGCAAACTGATGTTGCAGAAACGATTGTGATCATAAAGGGCAGCATGTAGAAGTAAAAGTTACCTCTTCAACAGATCCGACGTCTCACTGGAGGATTGAGACGCAGGTTGGAAGCTAATGGAGGCTATATACGCTATTCTCAGGTTTAGGTAGCGAGACACACGGCACAACCCGTTGAATTCGTCATAGTTAAAAACATTAAAGTGGCATGAGCTGCCAAAATTCACATTTTTTTTTCTCATAATTTCTGATCGTCACGACAGTAAGAGGCTTTGAAGGCCATCGGAAAACTAAATGACAACAAAAGACAACAAAGTTTAAATAACCTGGATAATAATTCATTCATTCTAAGCCAAAGTTAGTTCAAAAACAATACTTTACAGTACATTCTTGAGACTTGAAGCACTAAAAAGCTTCTTAAATATAAGTCTTAAGAAAAATAGTTGATAATTTCAGCATTCTGTTTCAACATCAAAATATCAACATTTTGGCAGCTCATGCCACTTTAACTGAATGCCTCCTTGTACTTATCTTATAATTGTTGTATCTATCTTTAATCCTCGGGGAGAAATCTTGAATGTTTTCATTTCGCTAGTGGCTATATGTTATTAGATCGCTTACACATGTAAGAAAAAGTGTTTGGCAGCCGGATAGGTCAGTACAATGATACAACAAATGTAAGTTTTTTAATCAAAGTGTTTGTAAGATTGGATATAGGATAACGGTGTCAGGAGTTTTCTGTCTGGGGATGCGAAACTGTGACATATCTCTTAAACTTCCAACACAAACAAATTTTCCAGACTGTAGGGCAAAAGGATAGCAATTGACATAGTTGGAATTCAATAACCGAGAATTACTGCTTACTTAGATTCATTAGATCTGATCAAACTAGTTTCTCCAATCAACAGGTAATTTGGAATTAGGACAGCAATTGGGTAAACCTCATCAAAATGAGCACAACAGTACTTTACTTCTCTATAAATAATTCATGGCACAGAGTGTGTCAGTAATTCCAATTTGATGCATTGTTTTTATATTTATAAGGATATCTATTTACTCTTAATTAGGAGATCATCCTCTATGCTTCATACTTTGTGCGGATTTATTTTTATCTTGTCTCCACGTGTGTTTCGTATATGTGGTCTTGGAGACGTTTTTGA
The DNA here is from genome assembly GCA_963971465.1 of Lepidochitona cinerea. Taxonomy (NCBI): domain Eukaryota; kingdom Metazoa; phylum Mollusca; class Polyplacophora; order Chitonida; family Tonicellidae; genus Lepidochitona; species Lepidochitona cinerea. The sequence goes on along the minus strand of OZ020551.1, from coordinate 47,140,055 downwards.
CATTTAAGATAAATCCAATTATTATTTTAAAAACGCTTGCAATTCTTTAAAGCAACCCGTCGTAAAAAATCCAACCAATGCTTACGTGAAACTGTTTACAATACGTTTTAATGTTTGGTGACATTGGCAATATAAACAGCTTTTTTATACGTCACGGGTGTGATCGTTTGTGCCATGATACAATCGATACACAGGTTTGGATAAATTAATCATAGAATATAAACAATAGTAAAATATTGACCATCATGTGAATGTCAAGATGACAATGTTGTGTTTATTGCCTTAGAATTGATGCTGTCTATTTGGATAAGCGTGTGTAATGTTTTGACAGCAGGTTGAAACGGTTATATCTATGTTGTAGGAAAAAATGGAGCTTGGTTCAAGTTACACTTGTTATGCTGGTAGAAAGGTGTGGAAAAACAAACATCGATAATTGTATGAGGAAATGATCCAACAAATATTCCCAGAACTGTATTTTACATTACATATAAACAAATGCAGGTATCCACCAACTGTGCTATCTAATATAGATCTAGTTTACATATCCCATTAAAATTAACCCTCACGGCTTCAAACAAGACAGGACTTCAAAATATGAATGATCGGAAGCGGCACAACTATACAGCTATCTTAATGTATTCCAGGGGATAAAAAGGGAATTTCCCTTGAAAAATAGCATGCTAAACTTTCACTTTTGTTTATTGCTTATTCCAATTTTCTATTTAAAGTTAAACCTCATATTGTTAAAAATTTCTTTTGTGCGTTAACATATAGCGATCTTCTTTTTAAAAGAAGATATTAAGATTTACTTACAAATTTATTTTGTTTGTCATTTTCTTTATTTCACTTGTTATTTAATACCTCTTCCAAATTAAAAGGGAAGTTCTTTCGTACTAAAACAAAACGTTATCGATAAACGCGTTGTTTAAATTTTCTTTCAGAATAAATATTCGTTCTTTTTACTTAGCATTAGCTTCGTTAGGACTTTCCGTTTGAAATACAACCCTTGTTTAAAAAAACAGTTCGACAAAAACATACATTTGGTATTGGTTTCCAAAGGAAATCAACCCTTAAGCCAAGCTTGATTATCAAGGAGTTCCGAATGTATGTAGTTGATTTAGCTTGCACACGAAGCTACTTGGTCGTAATCTATATCTTAGTAAACACGGTCTCTGTTATGTAACTCTCAATTCAAAGACAAAGGTTCGATAAATTGGAAGATTTATAGGAAAAAACTGAACATACAAAGGAAATCCTCACTAAATCTTGTAAAGTTATCTCTCAGTTTCTTAGTTGATTATCTATTGTTTGAACCTGATTGATTTAGTTCTCAAGTTTGCTCCAAAACACAAAAAATGCAAACAAGTTCTCCACCGAATAAGTATGTTTAAAAAGATCCGATATCTTGATTGCAGGTTTTAAAGTCAATAACGTTTTTTTGGTTTGACTGATGTAGACTGAAAAAATCAATTATAAAGAATGAAATAAAGTATATTGCGAAGGTAAATGCATATATAAAATGTCATTTTATAGAGACAGTTACAACATATCCTGGATATATCGCCAAGTTTAAAGTAAAATATAAAATATAAATAAAAATATTAACTATGAATCTGAATTTTGTCCGTTAAAGGCCTTTATTTTCCCTTCTATCAAAACCAAAATACCTATCCTTGAGTGTGTTAAAATGTTATGAAAGATACATTACAGAACCTCAGTCAAAAACATTTCGCGATTATCTATGGTAGCGTAGTCTTGATTGGTTGACGTCCGAGCGTTATGTTTTATTGCTATTATTTTGGGTCAAGTTTAATTCTTTTTATTTTACTATCAGGGCAATAACTGAAAATGTTAGGACATTGACCATAGATCTTGTTTGTAGGCATGTCACGTACGGCTGTATTGAAGCAATTGTAAGTGTCGCAAACACTACATTTTTAGATAACTGCTAAAATGTGTTCAATAAGATATGGGATGAAATGAGAAAGTGATATGGCATTTTGATTGATTGGTTTGATAATTGTTACAGGTTAATGCCATCGAAGGGAATTGCATATAAAACAAAATCCTATGGCATTTTTAATATATCGACTGTCAAAAAATCTGACAGCTGTCAACTAAACGATTCATATCTCTTAAAATAATACAACATATAGCGAAACAATTACAAAGAAAACGAGCAAGTTTGAGTTGTCGGCGATAGATTTTATGGCAATTTTGTCAAATACTTCACTTTCAGGGTGTTAACTATGGGGCCTTGTTGAGGAGCGTTTTAAAGTAGCACATGGTGTCAGTAGGATATTAATTTTCCATTTGCCATTATGTTAACTTTTAGCTCTTTCGCTTGGTTAGAAACGTCATTCGCCCGATAATAAGCATAAACTCGGAACCCTTCTAGCGAAGTCTGTGATTAAAATCTTGACAGACCAATATGGAAGAAATCTCAAGTTTTTCTGATCCGAAAGTGACAGGGGTGCAGACGACAAAAGTCACATTACAGTGATGGGCCAAATCACCCCCATGTCAGACAGCTCAATTTTTCAGTTAAAGCACTACTTCAATGTATCACACCAAAAGCCAAATAAGTAATCCCAGTCTATGAACAATTCCACTCAAAAATATGCCAAGAATTTCACTGAAATATTAGAACTATATCCTAATACTCTAGACAATCATTTACAGAGTCTGTCCAGATGGTTTATCAATTTGTTTTAAAACAATGGTCTGCAATTCTGTAAAATGATTTCCCGTAAAATAAATCTACAGAGGTCTGTGATACTCAGTAGTGTGTGTATCCAAAATAAAAAAAACACCACACAGTATTTCAAGGCAGAATGGGATGCAGGCATTATATAGGCTTTACATGACTGGTTTTGTTATCTTGAAGTATTTATTATCTTGCATAACTATTGCAAATATCATAGAAGCAGATAAAACGCGTTCCAGTTGACGTTTTAAACGTGGTATTTGAATCGAGGCATGTTCATATGGGCAACCTATTTTGTGTGCCTTTTGAGATTTTTTAAAATAAAAACTGTTAGTGAAAGTACCCGTTTTAATAGGTTTAGGGATTACATCGCTGATCTTGATTCTGAGGATATCTTTATTAGATTTATTAGAACTCATTGAATCTCGTGGTAACTCGTTAAAATTCACACAGCGGAAGTCAACCAATATACCAACAAGCGTAATTGCAGCCCCTTAATCCAATTACCAACCTAATTTTGGCTGGTTCTAATAGAACTGTCTGGAGATAAAGCTCTGTTTTAACAGTTGATGTCTCTTCATGCAATAGACTTGAGAATTGCTGTACAGGGTTTGTTTTCCATATTACAAAACCTGTTCAATAATTTTGTATATTCCACCTTAAATGTTTGAAACTAGGGCGAGGTCCCTAAATTATATCGTGAATTCGGAGGGCTTAAACTGTTTTGTGTTTAACTTACTCTATTGAATTCCATTTCTCATGAATAAAGAAATGCGATTAACTGGATAGAAAGAAGAAGCAACAACTGAGGGTTAGATGTAGACATGGCTGGATTTATCTACAGAATGTGACTGGTATCCCAAATAAGTACAGAACTGAGCATGTAAATAAAGCTATTTGTATATAAAGCATAGGCATAATAATCTCATTCTGCAGAATGGTAGGTCAGTTTGTATTTTCATGATTTGATAAGGTATAAATTGTGTTTTATCTTGCTGTCATCGAGACAAAGAGTTTAAACAAAAGAGACAACCAGCTCACTGTAACATTACGTACGTAATCGGGTTAACACTAATGGGGTGAACTCATGTCGTCTACAATTTGGTTCCTGAATGCTGGCTGACCTAGAAACGGAATTGGCCTGGATCTTAAGTCTAACCTAGTAAAGTAAACTATCCCTGATTACCAATAAAGTTATTTCGACTAATGAATTGGATCGACTTTTACACTAATTTTATCTAATTCCTTATAAAAGACGCTTTATTTTATTTCATGACCATGTAAAGGCCAAAACCTAACATTTAAATAAGTAATCTATATATTGATAATAATATCAATGGACATTGACCAAAGATTTTTTTTACCTAAAAATATCTGGTGTACCAGTAAAGGTTTCGAGGATAGTGTCATTCTACTTGTTTTGAAATCATATATTTTATACATCTTCATTTGCGTTGATTTAAATGCCTTACTTGGGGTAAGGGTCCTTCACGCCTGGTTTCAAACCATCTTCTCTAGCCAAGTTAAAATCTGAATGTTGCCATCCCGTGTTTTACCTTGGCGGACTACTCTACTCAAAGCCGTAAATCGAACAGCTCATTGGGATTGGATGCGAGTAAAACTTCTCTCGGCTAATCAAAACCTCGGACACTTACACTGAAAATAACGAAATGGCAGCTGTGTACACCTTGAACTTTTGTTTAACGAGTGCTGTTAGGCCAAAACTCTGTAAGTATAGGAAAGACAACTCTTACATTCCCACCAGTGGGCGCTGTGGCTGTCATCCCATTCTACTTTCAAATTTCTCTATCTCTGTTGCTATAACGTGTAACTTTGTTTGTGAGCAAAACTGGATAGACTTAACCAGTATCGATGTGCTATGCTGAACTGACTGTCCTACCAAAGTGCCCATATGCGTGTTGATATATCAGAGTGAAACAATTTTATATTGAGTCACCCAGAAATATTTTAGTTACCATTTGATCATTTAGGAAATATGCCATTGTACAATGTTATAAAGGGAAATGCCTAACTCTGGGACAACACTTTTAAATTGATCAACCATGCTTGTCGACGTGTGACAATCCTTTATTTAAAAACGACAACCGTGTTAATGGAACGGTCAATATATATTTATCCTTACATAAACACCAATTACATCGCTGTCATAAGAAGATATGAGGTATAATTATGTGTAAGAAAACCTTCAAAGTTTCATAAAATGTTTACCGGCATTTGCTGACATAGTTGTGAAAAGGTATCTTTTCTTACCCCAGTGCTGCTTCATAGACGATGGATGGAAGACGGTAAAAATAGAAAGTTCCTAACTTATATTGTCTGGGAAAAATACAGAAAATGGTCTTTCTTTTTCTAATGTAAACAATATTCCTGATTTTCGCGGCAAGTGTGCCTTTAACTGTCTTCCTGAATGAATAGCCTGGGCGATATCTGGGGTGAGAGTTTATTAACAGAGACCTCCTGTAGGAGTGTTTGTTATAACATAGAGGAGAAAATACATCAGACATGACAATGATTGGGGAATTTATTTAGACAGTTTTAACCCTACTGGGCTCTGGCCTGACAACTTTGGCGTCAGACCACCGCTATCGTTGTGGTGGTAACCGTTTTAAAAAAGAAAATCTAATTATTTAGACTATCATATAATCTTTGTAAAAGAGTGTTTATTATAACGTGTTCACTCTAACTTCTAAATTTAGGAATTGGTAATACTGAATATATTTAGTGGGTATGTTGGGAGTTTAAACTAAGTTTGTACAGATATTCAGTGCTTGTGTGATGGTACTGCTTTTAGAAATAAAATTTCTATTACATTGAAGTGAAAGCGAAACACATTCCCCCAATTTTTTTATTTCATTCCATTTCAAGGCTGGGATGTCGGGAAGGCCGCCAGAAACACGGAATCCCAATCTTTTAGGTGGTATAATAGTTACAGCAATTCAAACCATCGATGTCCAATAAAAATAACGTTCTCTTATCTCGTATTAGACAAGGAATTGCATGGTTTTAGCAACTAAGTTCAACAGTATTTCCTTTAACGTTACAATACAGTTTTAATCAGTCATTCCACATTTCTCAAAATCATCATTTTTTATAGTGAAGATTTTTTTCAGTTTGGATTTGAAAGCTTATTTTTGACTGCCACGTCTCTATTGATGAGCCTCAAATAGAAATCATCGAGTAAGTTCTTTAATTCAACAAGGATGGAAAACTGATTTGAGGAAAACTCAGCTTAAAAGTCATTTGAAGTCTTATTAATTTCAACCACGAATCAAATGCTCAAATTAAGATTATCATTATTTGATTGACAACTTCAATATCTTGTACCGAGATACAAAACTAGAACCGTACTGGTTACATCCCAGAGGTATGATAGTCAAGTTGAGAAAGTATTGTGCCAACGCAAACAAACACAGCTGTCTTTTTTCTGTTTTCCAAAAGTGTAGTTATCATATTAGATCGGGGTATAGCATGATTATTTAATCGATCGTATGATAAACTGATAAAATGTATGTGTCAAACAAACTTCATTTGTAGTGGTTTATTGATTGACAACTTAATGTGAACATTAATTTGTATTCACTTGTAACACGCGTGCTTTTGGTTGTTTTGCTTCTTTTCTGTGTAATAATTCGCCAATCTTTGAGAATGAGGGTGTTTTTTTGTGAAAAACACCACAAAACAAGTTACACAGACAAGTAAATGCTTAAGTATGGTAAATGACAATCAAAAACTAGCATTTTGTTAAATATGTAAGAAAACCTTCTAAGATTACTTTATAGTATGTGCTGATAGTCATCATGAGTGTCCAACGTAATGCTATTGGAAAATTGTAATATGACAAACCAGCAAGTAAGTCTTTCGACAAATATTGAAGACACACTAACAAGGAATTTGTATTCCTGAAAGGTGTTTAAGAAGAAACAGTGCTACGTACAGACTCAATCAAAGACACGGATATAAAAACAACTCTTTTTATCTATCCTGTGTTATCGGCATACGCTGACCACTTCTTATTATTATCATTGATGTGGACTCAATACAGGATGTTTTTTTAAACAGTCGACTAGCTGTATTTACATCGTAACCCATAAAATAAAGCCAGAGCTTTTTTCCATTTTAATTAATAGAGCTTAGTAACAATTAACCGTATTCGCATACTGTCCAAATGAAGTACAGTTGCAGATAGAGTATATCGTGATTAAAGGGGCATGATCTGCCAAAATATTGATATTTTGATGTAAAAACAGAATGTTGAAATTATCGGCTATTTTTCCCAAGACGTATAATTCAAAAGCTTTTTAGTGTTTCTAGTCTCGAGAATGTACGATAAAGTAATGTTTTGAACTAACTTTGCCTTAAAATGAATGAATGGTCGTCCCGGTTATTTAAATTTTATTTACTTTTCGAACACTAGTCCGGTTCGTATAGGCCAAATACTGTATGGATTTTCCTCATTCCAACGTCAATCATTTAGTTTTTCGATGGTCTTCAAAGCCTCTTACTGTCGTGACGATCAGAAATTATGAAAAAAGTGTGAATTTTGGCAGCTCATGCCACTTTAATATGTGAATATAGGGTTAACGCTAAACTTGATACTTTTCTGATTTATCCCCTATCATCTTTAGGCTTTCTTCATTTCAATATCATCCTATATACACGCACGCCTCTGGAAAACAAACGAAACGAAAAGTAAATTTGTTTGACCTGTCAATCAGCGAAACGAATGTCTATAATTGTTGCATAGCAAAGGCTGAACTTCTAATGTCCACAAAAACTTTAATATTTTAAGCAAACGTGATTGATCATAAACACTTCATTCTTTTTTCAGAAAAACTACAGAAAATAATCTTAAGTTGTGTTTAAGTTGGGAGGATATTGGAGCTAAAGTGGAATATGATGTATTTTATCTAAGATATTCTTTTTAACTGAAGTCTAAGGGTGTTGCAAAGGATACCCTGCTAGATTACAATAAAGCAAACAGAAATACAACATCTTAACACCAGCGCCGGTCATTACATTGTATTCTGAACGGACGACAAATGCAGTTCGAAATTTCCCCTGAAAACGTGTTACCAGTAATGGACGGACCTTGTGTCACGGATAATGTGATCGAAATTAAAGCTCTCCTGGCAACATATCTTTCCCGAAGTGGTGTATTCTATCCGTATTGCTTATTGCGTGGCTAGACAAAACCACTGAAGCTGTTATTGAACAGAAAAAAGGACAGGATCAAAACATTTGCTTTGTCATCCGCATCTAATTTTATTATAGCCCACACCGTATTAATGATAATTAATACACTATACATCCGTAAAAATTTTGGACACCCTAAAAACAAACACACGTATCATTTTGTTTATAAGAAAAGTCCATTTTCATAAAATGTATTTCAATGTAAATAAAGTGAAACAAATGGTACAAAACATCGCTTTAGGATTTTGACTTCATCAATTTTCACAAAAACTATTTTTATCTACAGCAGCACTATGCAAGAATACACGATGCCGTACAATATATAAAATAACCTATGCTATTTACTAGCCAGCGACTTTGATGTAATTTTAAAAAAAATGTGTCTGTTTAAATCCGACTCAAATTTCTTTAACTTCATTTATTGAGAAATAATCTCCATAAGAAGTAAGCCAGAGACAGCTTATTGAGCTTCAATGCTCAACCCAACCTGTGTCACGAGGATGCCATTTGGATTTCTAAGCATTTTTTATCTTCCTGTCTGAAACTATTTTGGTTTAAAATCCCAGGTTTTAAAATTATCCGATTTTAAACACACACAGTAGGAGGGAATGGTGGTAGTGTTCAGCAAGGTATCTTCTTCTATTTTGTTAATATTTATATGCATGTAGTCAGAGTCGATAGAAGAAAATCATGTCATGACTATACATTAGTTGAACTCGTCCAAAGCGATTTTGTTAATGTTTTTCATCAGTGATTTACTGATGCTAAACATATATGCTTAAAGATATAACATGTGATTATATAATTTCTTAAAGGCACAATGGATTATAAATGCAGAAAAGTTGTTCATCCGAGATTGATTACTTTTTATTTTGTTCTATTCTAAATGTTAACGAAACAAACCAATCTGTACGATGTATTCATAGATGACACTCTTGAGAAGATTTAAGGTCCCTTCCACATTTAAACAGCGAGTGAGGTTCTGGTATACTATGACCTTGGTGACAATCCTTTTGATGTTTATACTGCCATCAAGCCCATCGTTTACGAGAACCTGAATAAGGTTATGACTCGGGCTGTGGTCAGAACAATTTCAGGATAACTTCAGAATCGGAAGACATTGGCTGTACTGTTAATTATTTTGATGTTTTTACTAACAGTACAGCCAATGTCCTAGTTAAGTATATGCTTTCATTTCTTCTTGATATAAAATACAAAGAGTCAAATTATTTAGCCTTGGGAGGTTAGACAGCCATCAACATATCCAATTTATATATCTGACTGGCCCAGTCGAACATTTATCAGTAGATCATTTAACCCCAAAGAGATATTGGTTACCTATCAAGAAGAATAAATTTGCTGTTACGCTCAAGAAATAGGATATATCACCGCTATTTATGGTCTTATTGAATATCAACACTGTACATTGTCTGGGATGAGAGTTTATTAACAAATACCTCCCGTTGGAGTTTTCTTATAACACAGAGGAGAAAGTCCATTAGTCAAGATAATGAGACAGGTCGTCGGCGGCTTAAACCCTACTCAGCTGAGATCGATCTTGCTGATATCACTGGGGTAATTTGCATTTTTTGTGGATTTGGTTATTCTTAATCAAACACGATTCATTTCTTAAAGCCCTTTTGAAGATTTGTAAAGAAACATCTTCTGCGTCAGTGTCGAACGTTATAGAATGTCATAATAGTATACGCTATTCCCAGGTTTGGGTAGCAAGACACACAGCAGATTTGTTATCCCGTTGAATTCGCCACAGTTAAAAAAACAATAACAAAATACCTTCTTGCACTTATCTTAGAATTGTAATATGTATTTTTAATCACCGGAGAAAAATCGTAAATGTTTTCATTTCGCTAGTGGCTATATGTTATTAGATCCCTTAATGTACTATAAAGTGTTTGGCAGCCGGATATGCCAGTACAATGATACAACAAATGTAAGTTTTTTAATCAAAGGGTTTGTAAGATTGGATATAGGATAATGGTGTCAGGAGGAGAAGACAGTTTTCAATTATATACTGATTGAGTTTTGTATGGGGGGGGGGGGGGGGGATTCGAAACTGTGAGATATCTGTTAAACCTCCGACACAAGCAAGCAAAATAATAACAATTGACATAGTTTGAATTCAATAACCTAGAAGCACTGTTTACTTAGATTCATTACTAAACTGTAGATCCGATCAATCTGGTTTCTCCAATCAACAGTTAATTTGGAATTAGGACAGCGATTGGGTAAACCTAATTAAGATGAACAAACCATTACTTTACTTCTTTATAAATAATTCATGACACAAACTGTACCAGTAATTCCAATCTGGTGAATTCTTTTACATTTATAAGGATAAACATATATCTATTTACTTTTTATTAGGAGATCATCATCTATGTTTAATACGTTATTCTGATTTATTTTCATCTTGTCTTCATGTATGTTTCGTATATGTGGTCTTGGAGACGTTTTGGTAGTTAAGATAAAGCCAAATATTATTTTTAAAATGCCTGCAATTCTTTAAAGCAAACCGTTGTAAATTTCTTATCTGGTGGTCAGTAGAAAAACAATCGATGCTTACGTGAATCTGTTTACAATACGTTCTAATATTTTGGTGACATTGGTAATGTAGACAGCTTTTTACGTCACGGGTGTTATCGTTTGTACCATGATTCAATCGATACACGGGTTTGGATAAATTAATCATAGAATTTAAACAATAGTAAAATATTGACAATCATGTGAATGCCAAGATGACAATGGTGTGTTTATTGTCTTTGAAGTGATGCTGTCTGTTTGGATAAGTGTGTGTAATGTTTTGACATGAGGTTGAAACGGTTATATCTATTTTGTTAAAAAAAATGAAACTTGGTTTAAGTTACACTTGTTATGCTGTTGGATAAGGTGTGGAAAAACAAACATCGAGTTGCATGGTAGTTGTATGAGGGAATGATCTAACAAATATTCCCAGAACTGTATTTTACATCACATAATGCAGGTATCCACCAGCTGTGCTATCTAATATAGAGTTAGTTTACATATCCCATTAAAATTAACCCTCACGGCTTTAAACAAGACAGGACTTCAAAATATGAATGATCGGAAGCGGCACAACTATACAGCTATCTTAATGTATTCCAGGGGATAAAAAGGGAATTTCCCTTGAAAAATAGCATGCTAAACTTTCACTTTTGTTTATTGCTTATTCCAATTTTCTATTTAAAGTTAAACCTCATATTGTTAAAAATTTCTTTTGTGCGTTAACATATAGCGATCTTCTTTTTAAAAGAAGATATTAAGATTTACTTACAAATTTATTTTGTTTGTCATTTTCTTTATTTCACTTGTTATTTAATACCTCTTCCAAATTAAAAGGGAAGTTCTTTCGTACTAAAACAAAACGTTATCGATAAACGCGTTGTTTAAATTTTCTTTCAGAATAAATATTCGTTCTTTTTACTTAGCATTAGCTTCGTTAGGACTTTCCGTTTGAAATACAACCCTTGTTTAAAAAAACAGTTCGACAAAAACATACATTTGGTATTGGTTCCCAAAGGAAATCAACCCTTAAGCCAAGCTTGATTATCAAGGAGTTCCGAATGTATGTAGTTGATTTAGCTTGCACACGAAGCTACTTGGTCGTAATCTATATCTTAGTAAACACGGTCTCTGTTATGTAACTCTCAATTCAAAGACAAAGGTTCGATAAATTGGAAGATTTATAGGAAAAAACTGAACATACAAAGGAAATCCTCACTAAATCTTGTAAAGTAATCTCTCAGTTTCTTAGTTGATTATCTATTGTTTGAACCTGATTGATTTAGTTCTCAAGTTTGCTCCAAAACACAAAAAATGCAAACAAGTTCTCCACCGAATAAGTATGTTTAAAAAGATCCGATATCTTGATTGCAGGTTTTAAAGTCAATAACGTTTTTTTGGTTTGACTGATGTAGACTGAAAAAAATCAATTATAAAGAATGAAATAAAGTATATTGCGAAGGTAAATGCATATATAAAATGTCATTTTATAGAGACAGTTACAACATATCCTGGATATATCGCCAAGTTTAAAGTAAAATATAAAATATAAATAAAAATATTAACTATGAATCTGAATTTTGTCCGTTAAAGGCCTTTATTTTCCCTTCTATCAAAACCAAAATACCTATCCTTGAGTGTGTTAAAATGTTATGAAAGATACATTACAGAACCTCAGTCAAAAACATTTCGCGATTATCTATGGTAGCGTAGTCTTGATTGGTTGACGTCCGAGCGTTATGTTTTATTGCTATTATTTTGGGTCAAGTTTAATTCTTTTTATTTTACTATCAGGGCAATAACTGAAAATGTTAGGACATTGACCATAGATCTTGTTTGTAGGCATGTCACGTACGGCTGTATTGAAGCAATTGTAAGTGTCACAAACACTACATTTTTAGATAACTGCTAAAATGTGTTCAATAAGATATGGGATGAAATGAGAAAGTGATATGGCATTTTGATTGATTGGTTTGATAATTGTTACAGGTTAATGCCATCGAAGGGAATTGCATATAAAACAAAATCCTATGGCATTTTTAATATATCGACTGTCAAAAAATCTGACAGCTGTCAACTAAACGATTCATATCTCTTAAAAAATACAACATATAGCGAAACAATTACAAAGAAAACGAGCAAGTTTGAGTTGTCGGCGATAGATTTTATGGCAATTTTGTCAAATACTTCACTTTCAGGGTGTTAACTATGGGGCCTTGTTGAGGAGCGTTTTAAAGTAGCACATGGTGTCAGTAGGATATTAATTTTCCATTTGCCATTATGTTAACTTTTAGCTCTTTCGCTTGGTTAGAAACGTCATTCGCCCGATAATAAGCATAAACTCGGAACCCTTCTAGCGAAGTCTGTGATTAAAATCTTGACAGACCAATATGGAAGAAATCTCAAGTTTTTCTGATCCGAAAGTGACAGGGGTGCAGACGACAAAAGTCACATTACAGTGATGGGCCAAATCACCCCCATGTCAGACAGCTCAATTTTTCAGTTAAAGCACTACTTCAATGTATCACACCAAAAGCCAAATAAGTAATCCCAGTCTATGAACAATCCCACTCAAAAATATGCCAAGAATTTCACTGAAATATTAGAACTATATCCTAATACTCTAGACAATCATTTACAGAGTCTGTCCAGATGGTTTATCAATTTGTTTTAAAACAATGGTCTGCAATTCTGTAAAATGATTTCCCGTAAAATAAATCTACAGAGGTCTGTGATACTCAGTAGTGTGTGTATCCAAAATAAAAAAAACACCACACAGTATTTCAAGGCAGAATGGGATGCAGGCAATATATAGGCTTTACATGACTGGTTTTGTTATCTTGAAGTATTTATTATCTTGCATAACTATTGCAAATATCATAGAAGCAGATAAAACGCGTTTCGGTTGACATTTTAAATGTGGTATTTAAATCGAGACATCTTCATATGGGCAACCTATTTTGTGTGCCTTTTGAGATTTTGTTTATTAAAAGCTATTAGTGAATGGGGCCGTTTTAATAGGTTTAGGGATTACATCGCTGATCTTGATTCTAAGGATATTTTTTTAGATCAGACAAGAACTCATTCAATCCCGTGGTAACTCGTTTAAATTCACACAGAGATAGGTAATGAACAAGCGTAATTGCAGCCCCTTAATTCAATTACCAACCTAATTCTGGATGGTTCTACTAGAACTGTCTGGGGATAAAGCTCTGTTTTAATAGTTGATGTCTCTTCATGTAATAGACCTGAGGATGGCTGTACAGGGTTTGTTTTCCATATTGCAAATCCTATTCAATAACATTGTATATTCCACCCTGAATGATTGAAACTAGGGCGAGGTTCCTAAATTAGATCGTGGATTCTGAGGGCTCGAACTGTTTAGTTATAACTTACACCACTGAATTGGATTTTACTTGAAAAAAAAATGCGATTAACTGAAAAAAAGAACCAGACCTAACCAACAACTGGGGTTAGATGTAGACATGGGTGGATTTATCTATAGAATGTAACTGGTATCCCAAATATAAAGTACAGCACTAAGTATGTACATAACGATATTTGTATATAAAGCATATAGGCATAATAATCTCGTTCTGAATCGTCGCACAATACCCTCTGCAGAATGGTAGGTCAGTTCGTATTTTCATGATTTGATAAGGTATAAATTGTGTTTTATCTTGCAGTCATCGAGACAAAGAGTTTAAACAAAAGAGACAACCAGCTCGCAGTGAAATTATATATGTAATCGGGTTAACACGAATGGGGTGAACTCGTGTCGTCTACAATTTGGTTCCCGGATGCTGGCTGACCTAGAAAAGGAATTCGTCTGGTAATTAAAGTCTAATCTGGTAAAATAAAGTTTCCCTGATTATCAATAAAATTATTTTGACTCATTAATTTAATCGACTATTGCACTAATTTTATCTAATTCCTTATAAAAGACGCTTTTATTTTTTTTCCATGACGCTGGAAAGGCCAAAACCTAACATTTGAATAAATAATATATTGATAAAAATATTAATGGACATTGACCAAAGATTTTTCGTTTTATTTCACCTAAAAATATCTGGTTTAACAGTAGAGGTTTCGAGGAGTCAATCTTTTACGTAAAGACCATTCACATCTCTGTCATAAGAAGATATGAGGTATTATTATGAATAAGAAAACCTTCAAAGTTTAATAAAGTGTTTACTGGCATTTGACATTGTTATTAATGCTGACATAGTTGTGAAAAAGCAGCATTTCTTACCCCAGTGCTGCTTCATAGACGATGACTGGAAGACGATGGAAAATCGATGGTTTCGTCTCGCGAAACACACCATAGTAATATAGGGTTATGATAAAGTTCAAATAGCAACCATGGCTGATTATACTACGTCTGTTAATGTTTATGTTTACGCTGGATAACTTCAAGATGAAGATTCAAGTCTTTCGTTCGTTTTATTAAGTTTCATATGTATATCGAACTGTTAACATCTTAAAAATGCAGGGCATATTTGTTTAGTTTTTAACTCTTTATTGTGTGTTCAAGTTTTGAATTCATGATCGATTTGTTTTACTGAGTCTTACCTATGACTTGACCGTAAACTTTTCAGGCTGTTCTTATTTTGTTTAGTCTCTAGTTACACAAAACATCTTTCGTATGGTAAGACAACTTCTTATTATATATATACAATACATATATACATGTAGTCGCGACGTTTCGATCCAGCTTCTAGGGTCGTTCTCAAGCTCAAGCTACATTCATTAGCTTGAGAACGACCCTAGAAGCTGGGTCGAAACGTCGCGACTACATGTATATATGTATTGTATATATATAATAAGAAGTTGTCTTACCATACGAAAGATGTTTTGTGTTTCATAACTCAACTTCTAAATGCCTATTAAGCAAACAAATAGTCTCTAGTTGTTGTTGATTTTAAACTGTGCTTTCTACTGTGTCATACATGTACATCAGAAGGGCTTTTTTGTTTAGTATGTTTTGCACTGAGTTGAAAGAAATTGCTTTTTGTACGTTAACCATTTATTTCTTATGTTAATGGGACTGTATTTATGAATTGCCACTCCTCTGATGTTAATAACTCCACGTTTATTGGTTAGACTTAATTATAATTACAAATTACAGGGGCACTCAGACAGTTTCATTTCATACATTTTCTTCCTTGCTAGACAAATTTGACAAATATAACAAGAAAATGAACCCATTGCAATTGTTATTGTACTCAAGGAGACTGGGGTCAACAAGATAATATCGTAATGATCAGATAAATGCCAACAATCTATGCAGCCTAATGAACTGGTCCTTTGTAATATTCATTTAAACCAACAAACACACAGAGAACCTATCAAATAGGCGCTGTAATTACATGTAGTTTTGATAGACACAGCTATTAACTGTCTTCCTGAATGAATAGCCTTGGCGATATCTGGGGTGAGAGTTTATTAACAGAGACCTCCTGTAGGAGTGTTTGTTATAACATAGAGAGAAAATCCATCAGTCAAGACAATGATTGGGGAAGACAGTTTTAACCCTACTGGGCTCTGGCCTGACAACTTTGATGTTAGACAACCGCTATCGTTGTGGTGGTAACCGTTTTATAAAAGAATTTCTAATTATTTAGAGTATCATACAATCTTTGTAAAAGAGTGTTTATAATAACTTGTTCACTCTAGCTTCCAAATTTAGGAATTGGTAATACTGAATATATTTAGTGGGTATGTTGGGAGTTTAAATTAAGTTCGTACAGATATGCAGTGCTTGTGTGATGGTACTGCTTTTACAAATAAAAGTGAAAGCGAGATACATTCCCCTATTTTTTTTATTTCATTCTATTTCTAGGCTGGGATGGCGGGAAGGCTTGTTAGAACCACTGAATCACAACCCGGTGTGTTGACAAGGTGGCTACTAAAATATTAATCGAAACTCGTGTATGCTTGTTATGATCTTTTGTATGATATAATAGATAAAGCAATTCAAACCATCGATGGCAAATACAAAATAACGTTTTTTTATCTCGTATGAGACAAGGATTTGCATGGTATTAAATAAGATAGCAATTAAGTTCATCAGTATTTCCTTTAACGTTACAATACAGTTTTAACCAGTCATTCCACATTTCTCAAAATCATCATTTTTTATAGTGAAGATTAGAGATAGGGAATTGCCTGGAATAAGATAGTATTTAAGTTCATCAGTATTTTCTTTAATGTTGCAATACAGTTTTAACCAGTCATTCCACATTCCTCAAAATCATCATTTTGTGTACTGATGATTTTTGTTTCAGTTTGGATTTGAAAGCGTATTTTTGACTGCCAAGTCTCTGTTGATGAGTAAGTTCTTTAATTCAACAAGGATGGAAAACTGACTTGAGGAAAACTCAGCTTAAAAGTCATTTGAAGTCTTATTAATTTCAACCACGAATCAAATGCTCAAATTAAGATTATCATGATTTGATTGACAACTTCAATATCTTGTACCGAGATACAAAACCTGAACCGTATTGGTTACCTCACATGGGTATGATAGACACGTTGGGAAATATTGTATTGTGCCAACTCAAACAAACACAGCTGTCTTATTTTCTGTCTTCCAAAAGTGTAGATTTCATATTAGATCGGGGTATAGCATGAGTATTCAATCGATTATATTGTAAACTGATAAAATGTATGTGTCAAACAAACTTAATTTGTAGTGGTTTATTGATTGACAACTTAATGTGAACATTAATTTGTATTATCTTGTAACACACATGCTTTTGGTTGTTTTGTTTCTTTTCTGTGTAATGGTTCGCCAATCTTTGAGAATGTGGGTCTATGTTTCTTTTATGAAAAACACCCTAAAATAAGTTATACAGACAAGTAAATGCTTAAGTATGGTAAATGACAAGCAAAAACTAGCTTTTTGTTAAATATGTTAGAAAACCTTCTAAGATTACTAAAGATGTGCTGATAGTCACCATAAGTGTCCAAAGTAATGCTATTACAAATTTGTAATATGACAAACCAGCAATTAAGTCGTTCGACAATTATTGAACAAACACTAAAAAGAAAGTTGTATTCCTGAAAGGTGTTTAACAAGAAACAGTGCTACGGTCAGACTCAATCAAAGGAGCGGATATTTAAAAAAAAACTCTTTTATCTATACTGTAGTATCGGCATACGCTGACCACTTCTTTAATCCTCCATGTGGACTCAATACAGGATGTTTTTTAAACAGTGGACTAGCTGTATTTACACCGAAATTCATAAAAGAAAACCAGAGCTTCATTCCATTGTTATTATTAGAGCTTGATAAAAAATAAAATAGCCTACAATTAACCGTATTCGCATAGTGTCCAAATGAAGTTCAGGTGTCAAAAATAGCGAACAATTAACCGTATTCGCATAGTGACCAAATGAAGGTCAGGTGCAGAGAGAGTATATCGTGATTAATATGTAAATATAGTGTTAACCCTAAACTTGATAGTTTTCTGTTTTATCCCCTAACACCTTTAGGTTTTTTTCATTTCAATAATATCCTAATACACGCACTCACGCCTCTGGAAAGAAAATGAACAATCGTTTTGAATTGATCATGAAAATGCCATCACACAGGACAGGAAAGAATAAGAATAAGGTTATGTATAATGTGCCCCTCACTTCTGGAAAATAATATATTTAAACAAGTTGAATTTGAAAAGCAATAATAACTAAAATACATGAAACCTCATTTTAAAATTAATAATAACGTATTTACCAAACAAGTTGAAGATTATTTTTTATCATTTTTCTGTCACGAGCTTTGACTTATTTAGTGTTCACGGTCATGAGCAATTATGGCGTCGGGCCGCTCGTCAATGACCTACACAAACATAGGGATTTGGTATACTAATTTTTTTTTCCTCAATTCTATGATTTTATGCATTATTTGTGTCAATAATGATTTAAAAGCGGGGAGGGCCAATAGGTTTAATGAAGTTGGGCTTGATGTAAATCGCAATCGTTCCAGGAGGTATGTGAGTTATGGTCGAACTTAGCAAATTGCCAAATGTTTAATTAATCTAATTTCATACATAAACTAAAAAGTAAATTGTTGCATAGCAAAGGCTGAACTTCAAATGTCCAAAAGAACTTTAATATTTAAAGCAAACAAAATGGACTTACTCTCATGCCTGTTATCTCCAGCAACTCGACGTCATATTTATGCGCGTGATTGATCATAAACATTCTTTTTTTTCCAGAAAATCTACAGAAAAAAAGTTGTGTTCAAGTCAGGAGGATATTGGAGATTAAGAAGAATATGATGTATTTTATCTAAAATATTCACAGGAACCTATAAAGTGCGTTTCAAAGGGTACAGCCAGATTACAATAAAACAATACAGAAAGACAACATCTTAGCACCAGCGCTGGCCATTACATGGTATTCTATCTCCCCGTAAATCTCCCCCGTAAAAGTGTTAACAGTAATGGACGGACCTTGTGTCACGGATAATGTGATCGAAATTGAAGCTCTCCTGGCAACAGCTCGTTTCCGAAGTGGTGTATACTATCCGTATTGCTTATTACGTTGCTTGGAAAACCACTGAAGCTGTTCTTGAAAAAAAAACCGGCAGGATCAAAGCATCCGCATCTAATTTTATTACAGCCATCACCGTATTAATGATAATCAATCAAAAATGTTGACACCCTAAAAACAAACACACGTATCATTTTGTTTGTAAGAAAAGTCAATTTTCATAAAAAATATTTCCATGTAAATAAAGTGAAAAAAATCGTACAAAACATCGCTTAGGTGCTTTCCGCTTTAGGATTTTGACATCAATTTTCACATAAACTGTTTCAATCTACAGCAACACTATGCAAGAATACACGATGCCGTACAATATATAAAATAACCTATGCTATGTACTAGCCAGCGAATTTCATGTAATTTAAAAAAAAAATGTGTCTGTTTAAATCCGACTCAAATTTCTCCATAAGAAGTAAGCCAGGCACAGTTAATTGAGCTTCTATGCTCAACCAAACTCAATGTCAAGAGAAATGCCATTTTGATTTCTAAGTATTCTTTATCTTCCTGTATGAAACTATTTACGTTTAAAATCACAGGTTTTAAAATTATCTGATTTTAAACACAAGCAGTAGGAGGGGGTTGGTGGCAGTGTTCAGCCAGACATCTTCTTGAAAAACATTCACATGCTGTTGAACGTCTTTTGCCTGATGATAATGGACATAAAAATTAGTAGCATCTTATTTTGTGGTGTGATTCAACACCCACCGTTATGTGAACTGACTGGATTGTTCATGGGTTCTACCATTTTGCTGATATTTATATGTATGTAGTCGTAGTCGATAGAAGAAAACATGTCATGACTATACATTAGATGATTCTGTTAATGTTTTTCATCAGTGATTTACTGATGCTCAACATATATGCATAAAGATATAAGCAAAATGTGAATAAGTAATTACTCAAAGGCACACTTGACACTAAATGCAGATAATTCTTAACATTTGAAAAGATGTGTAGTTTTGTATCTCCCCAGATAGAAGAAGTTAGAAACATTCCATATCTATCCAAATTCACTTTTTGTGTTTTTAATTTGATTTTCAAAATATGAATAAATGTACTTTTTTCGGAAAATCGACTTGCGGTTGTTCATCCGAGAGTGATTACTTTTTATTTTGTTTTATTCTGAATGTCAACGACAAAAAAAAAAAACCCAAACCCATCTGTACGATGTATTTACAGATGACACCCGTTGGGAAGATTTTAGGTTTTTTCCACATTTAAACAGCGACTGAGGTTCTGGTATACGATCGTCTTGGTGACAATCCTTTTGATGTTTATACTGCCATCAAGCCCATCGTTTACGAGAACCTTAAAGGATTTATGAACAGCTTTTGGAAATATTCCCTAATTTGCGTTAGGTGTGTTGTAGAACATGTACTTTAAAAGTCTGACCAAACAGAAAATTAAATTTCGGTCGCAGCACATACAAAATTCAAGCTACGTTTGCCGATCTACAATGCTTACGAAAGTTAATTATCTCAGAGACTTATGACGTCAAACACGACCTCCGTTGTGTACGTACCCTCACAGCGATGACGTAATAAACGATTTCTGTTGTCTCAGTACGTCTTCGTGGCAGTTTGTACACATCGAAGGTCGTGTATGACGTCATTTTTCCGAGCAGTTACGAAAAATACGGAAAATATGCATATTTCCTCCCCGTTCGTTTTTTGACTACCAGGGAACTAACGCGAAGGTTGTTTCGTTTCAACTGATAATTTTCAAATATATATTTAGTCAATAAACAAGCACAAACCAGCTTTAAATCTTGTTCATGTCTCCTTTAATACGGTTGTGACGCGGGCTGTAGTTAGAACAACTTCAGAATCAGAAGACATTGGCTGTGCTGTGAATTCTTTTGATATTTTTACTAAGAGTACAGCCAATATCTTAGTTAAATATATTGTAGCGGAATTTACTTTTCCTAATTTAATTGGTCAATGCGAGATGATGTTATACTTTGACCAACAACTTCGATGTCTTAATCTTAAAAATAATGGGCCGAGCGAAGCCTATTTAAGAATACATGTTGTATTTCAAGATGATGAATGTTCCGGAGACACCGCTACTATTTGGGATTCGTAGTGCTAAGACTGATATTTTATCTATCCAATTTACTCTAAGATATAAATCAAAATGTCCAATCGAATATTTCAACTTGAAATAATAACATTAAATATTTATTTAACACCAATTAAAACAATAAAATGGAGATTAAATTTTACTAATATTGTGTTTATACTAGAGTCACATATTCCCACAGTTCATTAAATAAAAATCTGTGATTGTGGATTTAAATTACTTTTAGTCTTATATTTAGTACGAGTCAGTCCCACTTGTGAAATAGGTACCGATCATTCCCACTTGTACATGTGAACTTAGTACGAGTCAGTCCCACTTGTGGATTAGGTACCGATCATTCCCACTTGTACATGTGAACTTAGTACCGATCAGTCCCACTGGTGAATTAGGTACCGATCATTCCCACTTGTAAACTTAGTACCGATCAGTCCCACTTGTGAACTTAGTTCCGATTAGTCCCACTTGTGAAATAAGTACCGATCATTCCCACTTGTAAACTTAGTACCGATCATTCCCACTTGTGAATTAGGTACCGATCATTCACACTTGTGAACTTAGTACCAGTCAGTCCCACTTGTGAACTTGGGAATTATTCATTTGTATACTGTATTTTGGTGATTCTTTGTTTAGTTATGTTTCCTTCTACAAAAGTTAATCAGTTCGATTCATCATTAAATCATATATGTACAAGTATTGACGAAGTGTTCGCTTCAACGTGCCGAGGCCATCTAACCTTGCTCGAAGAAATTCTGGCTTTTTATAGGCGTCCGGCATAGAACGTTGGGTCACGTGTCGAAATCCGACTCGCTGATTGGCTGACGCTCCGCTGTCTGACAGTTTGTCAACATCGATCCACCGAAAGTTTTTTATTTAAAATAATTCAACAACTGATATTTGTCCATTTACACTCCCAAATAACGATATTCCTTCCAAAGGAAGAATTGGATAACACAAACCGATCGAAATAGTATTCATAGTACTTGAAATATGTCCGTAATCGTCGCGAACTCACTGCGAAGTCTGTGAAAAATCACCGTGCGCCGAACATGGCGAGTATCGCGATTTGTGACCGATCTGTGAGAAAACATACTATCGTATTTCAAGTACATTAAACCACCATCTACTGGTAAGACATGAATTCTCTAAAGTTAAGTTTATGGTCTCTTGAAACATATCGTGCATAAGCATTTTAACGTAACAATAACCGTGTACTTCAAGCCATATTGTGCACCAAAAACGATCTCTTAAACAACAACAACGACATGTTATTTTGAACATGTGTACATTTCAAAGCACACGTTATATTACAAATAAGTGGCGGAACATAACATATTTGACCGCAAAATGACACACAGGAAAGACGTGTAGAAAACCTATTTTCGCTACAATATCATATGTAAATATATCCTTTCGTTTCTTCTTGATATAAAATACAAAAAGCCAAATTATTGTTTTTTTTGTAACAGCCTCGATCAACATGTCAAATTTATATATCTGACTGGCACAGAGGAGCATTTATCAGTGGATCATTTAACCCTTAAGAGATATTGGTTACCTATCAAGAAGAATGAATTTGCTGTTACCCTCAAGAAATAAGATAAATCACCACTATTTATGGTCTTATTGAATAACAACACTGTACATTGTCTGGAATGAGAGTTTATTAACAAATACCTCCAGTTGGAGTTTTTCTTATAACACAGAGGAGAAAGTCCATTAGTCAAGATAATGAGACAGGTTGTCTGAGGCTTAAACCCTACTCAGCTGAGATCGATCTTGCTGATATCACTGGGGTAATTTGCATTTTTTGTGGATTTGGTTATTCTTCATCAAACAAGATTCATTTTAAAAAACCAAGCCCTTTTGAAGATTTGTAAAGAAACATCATCAGCGTCAGTGTCGAACGTTACAGATTGTCATAATTGTATACGCTATTCCCAGGTTTGGGTAGCGAGACACAGAAACACAGCAGATTTGTTATCCCTTTGAATTCGTCATACATTCACTGAGTACCTTCTTGCACTTATCTTATAGTTGTTATGTGCATCTTTAATCCCCGGAGAAAAAAATATTAAATGTTTTTATTTCGCTACTGGTTATATATTATTAGATCGGTTACATGTACGATAAAGTGTTTGTCAGCCGTATATGTCAGTACAATGATACAGCAAATGTAAGTTTTTCAATCAAAGTGTTTGTAAGATTGGATATAGGATAACGGTGTCAGGAGGAGAAGACAGTTTTCGATTATATTCTGATAGAGTTTTCTGTCTGGGGATGCGAAACTGTGACATATCTCTTAAACTTCCAACACAGACAAATTTTCCAGACTGTAGGGCAAAAGGATAGCAATTGACATAGTTGGAATTCAATAACCTAGAATTACTGCTTACTTAGATTCATTAGATCTGATCAAACTAGTTTCTCCAATCAACAGGTAATTTGGAATTAGGACAGCAATGGGGTAAACCTCATCAAAATGAGCACACCAGTACTTATCTTCTCTATAAATAATTCATGGCACAGAGTGTGTCAGTAATTCCAATTTGATGCATTGTTTTTATATTTATAAGGATATCTATTTACTCTTAATTAGGTGATCATCCTCTATGCTTCATACTTTGTTCGGATTTATTTTTATCTTGTCTTCACGTGTGTTTCGTATATGTGGTCTTGGAGACGTTTTTGACATTTAAGATAAATCCAATTATTATTGTAATAACGCTTGCAATTATTTAAAGCAACCCGTCGTAAAAAATCCAATCAATGCTTACGTGAAACTGTTTACAATACGTTTTAATGTTTGGTGACATTGGCAATATAAACAGCTCTTTTATACGTCACGGGTGTGATCGTTTGTGCCATGATACAATCGATACACAGGTTTGGATAAATTAATCATAGAATATAAACAATAGTAAAATATTGACCATCATGTGAATGTCAAGATGACAATGTTGTGTCTATTACCTTTGAAGTGATGCTGTCTGTTTGGATAAGCGTGTGTAATGTTTTGACATCAGGTTGAAACGGTTATATCTATTTTGTAGGAAAAAATGGAGCTTGGTTCAAGTTACACTTGTTATGCTGGTAGAAAGGTGTGGAAAAACAAACATCGATAATTGTATGAGGAAATGATCCAACAAATATTCCCAGAACTGTATTTTACATCACATATAAACAAATGCAGGTATCCACCAACTGTGCTATCTAATATAGAGTTAGTTTACATATCCGATTAAAATCAACCCGCACGGCTTCAAACAAGACAGGACTTCAAAATATGAATGATCGCATGGAAGCGGCACGATGATACAGTCAAGGATTCCAGGAGGGTAAAAAGGAATTCCCCTTGAAAAATAGCATGCTAAACTTCCACTTTTGTGTATTGCTTGTTCCAATTTTCTTTCTTAAGTCAAACCCAATATTGTTAAAATGTCTTTTGAGCGTTAACGATTAACGATCTTCTTTTTAAAAGAAGTCATCTAAGATATTAATGATTTACTTACAAGTTTATTTTGTTTGTCGATGTTCTTTGTTTCACTTATTATTTATTACCTCTTCCAAATTAAATGGGAAGTTCTTTCGTACCAAAAACAAAACGTTATCAATGAATACGTTCTTTAATTTTTCTTTTAGAATAAATATTCGTTCTTTTTTACTTAGCATTAGCTTGGTTAAGACTTTCCGTTTGAAATACAACCCTTGTTTAAAAAAAACAGTTTAACAAAAACATACATTTGGTATTGGTTTCCAAAGAAAATCAATCCTTAAGCCAAGCTTGATTATCAAGGCTTTCCGAATGTATGTAGATGATTTAGCTTGCACACGAAGCTACTTGGTCGTAATCTATATCTTAGTAAACACGATCTCTGTTATGTAACTCTCAATACAAAGACAAAGGTTCGATAAATTGGAAGATTTATAGGAAAAAACTGAACATACAAAGGAAATCCTCACTAAATCTTGTAAAGTAATCTCTCAACTTTTCTTAGTTGATTATCTTTGGTTTGAACTTGATTGATTTAGTTCTCCAATTTTCTCCTAACAAAAAGAATACAAACAAGTTCTCCACTTGGGTAATCGAATACATGTTAAAAAAGATCCGATATCTTAGTTGCAGGTTTTAAAGTCAATAACGTTTTTTGGTTTGACTGATGTAGACTAAAAAAAAATCAATTGTCCAATATATATTTAGCGCCATTAAAAACGCACGACCCAAAGAATGTAAAATATTTTGAGAAATGTAAAGTGTAAAATATTGTAAGTACTCTTAAATTGAAGAACAAGGCATTGGTCACAATGAGACAAAGAATTGGCAATATGTGAAACCCTGGTGACTTTTATTCCTTGCAAACAAATCGTTGATACAGAAATTGAAGGTGTCATCATTCAATAATGGGTATGTCAACCTCGGGCATCAACGCAAGCAGTACAACTGCGACGCAAGGACCTGATGAGTGTGGCTATTCTGTGCTGTGGGATCCGGTCCCACTCTTCCTGCACTGCCTGGATCAATTCACGTCGGTTGCGTGGCCTGGGTTGACGTTGTGCAACGGCATTCTTAAGCTGACCCCACAAGTGCTCTATTGGCGATAGATCGGGGGAGTAAGCTGGCCATTCCATGATGTTCACATTATTCTGTTGCAAGAAGTCTTGTGTCAACCTTGCAGAGTGTGGGCGCGCATTGTCTTGCTGAAACGTCGTGACGCCAGCATTGGCTTGGAGGAATGGAAGCAGCACAGGTCGAAGGATGTTATCCACGTAACCCTGAGCGTTCAGATTGCCAATGACAAGGGGAGTTCGTCTGCGAGAAGTGATGCCTCCCCACACCATAACACTACATCCACCCCAGCGATTTCCTTTCCTCACACATGTATTTGCGAAACGTTCACCACGTCTGCGCCACACACGTTGACGTCGGTCAGGACGATCAAGGCAGATACGAGACTCGTCAGAGAAAAGGACAGAGTTCCAATCATTGATACGCCATCTCTGATGAGTACGAGCCCATCGTAAACGATTTTGGCGTACGGTGGGTGTCAATATGGGCCCTCGGTAGGGGATGCGTGCATGCATCTGTGTCTGTTGGAGACGGCGTCGGATGGTGCTGAGGCTTACCCTGGGCCTTCCAATTCCCACTGTCTGACGAGCAGTTTGTGTTGCGGTGCGAAATCGGTCACGTGTGTGCATTAAACTGATGTACCGATCCTGGCGGGCTGTAGTGACTCTTGGCTGACCAGGGCGTGGTCGGTCGGCAACATTGCCAGTTTCATATTCCCTGATTCTGAGGCGACTAATTGTGGAGGGATGACACTGCATGTGACGCCCTACGGCGGCACAACTGAGACCAGCCTGTAACATGCCAATGGCACGTTCCCTTTGTTGTGTCGTCTTTATGCTGAGCTTCGTGTAAAGTGTTGAACCCACGACAAATGAGCCCTGAAAGCTGTTCTCAGTGACGGTGAAACACTCAATGGACATTATTAGGAAATGTTGCGTAATGTTCACGACAGGCGCGTCGGGAACACCACAGGTTATCCAGTTATTGCAACTCAACTCGAACTAACAATAAACAACAAAACGTAAATGGCCAATAGCCTTACTGGGGTAGAAACATAAAATTCAACCGTGCGTTTTTAATGGCGCTAAGTATATCACCATGGTGTTCCAGTTTCAATTTCACACAAGACACTATAATAACTTCTCGTTCTAAAAATTGAAGTGTATGACGTATCACGTATGACGCAAAGAGAAGGAAGGTACTGTGCGACGGTAGGGGTGGGGTGTGTGTGTGTGTGTGTGGGGGGGGGGGGGGTATTCAGACTTAGTTTTCGACCCCACAATTTATCAACTGCACGCATTTTAGTCGTTGTAAGCTTGTCATCTTTATCCCATTGCAAAGTTTAAGTAAGGACTATTCGGGAAGGATACCCATATATATTGGGACAGGTCTTCCAAAGATACCCGAAGTACGCCAAGATGATCGACCCGAGGAGACTGATTTAGAACCAGTTGATCGCATTTTTGAGAGTCTGTTAGGAGCGTATAATTTCACACAACCAAAGTTACCATCTTTCCCCGCCAATGTCTTAAAGTAACCACATCCCCAGACGAAACAAAAGCTTTACTTGGAAAAGACAACCAACAGCGTGTGAAATTATCTTTTTAATTGGACGACACCAACTAGATTGACTCCTGTGCAGCAAATAGGCCTATAACTTGTATAGGTGTCGACACTTACTCTTTACGGATGAAATGTCGTATCCAACGGTTCTAACATAAGCCTCCAGTACAATAAGCAGATCTGGATAAATCTACTTGTTGTTCATGTAGACTTTACATAATGTTTAGTACCTTATCTATAGTTTATTCCCGAATCTAACGAATAATGTTTTTTATATCGCTATCCACTTTACGGTTTAGAAAAACGATTACCAATGGCATCGTTCCTGTTGATGTCAAATGTGATCTTCATAATTCTGTAGTCCGGAATATATCAATGGTCAATATGGTCTTTTTCTTCGACCCACGAGGTCTGTCTGACCCTAGAACCAATGTAACTGGAAGAGATAATATAAAAACAGTTATTGACTTTAAAACCTGGCGTCAAGATATCGGATCTTTTCAACATACGTATTCGGTAAACCGAGTGGAGAACTTTTTATTCTTTTTGTTAGGCGAAAATTGGAGAACTAAACCAATCAAGTTCAAACAAAAGATAATCAACTAAGAAAAGTTGAGAGATTACTTTACAAGATTTAGTGAGGATTTCCTTTGTATGTTCAGTTTTTTCCTATAAATCTTCCAATTTATCGAACCTTTGTCTTTGAATTGAGAGTTACATAACAGAGACCGTGTTTACTAAGATATAGATTACGACCAAGTAGCTTCATGTGCAAGCTAAATCAACTACATACAGTCGGAATGCCTTGATAATCAAGCTTGGCTTAACGATTGATTTCCAATACCAAATGTATGTTTTTGTCAAACTGTTTTTTAAACAAGGGTTGTATTTCAAACGGAAAGTCTTAACCAGGCTAATGTTAAGCATAAAGAAAGAATATTTATTCTAAAGGAAAAATTAAAGAACGCATTCAACAACGTTTTGTTTTTAGTACGAAAAAACTTCCCTTTTAATTCGGAAGAGGTATTATATAACAAATGAAACAAAGAAAATCGACAAACGAAATAAACTTGTAAGTAAATCATAAATATCTTAGAAGATTTCTTTTTTTAAAAAAGATCGTTAATTCTTAATGCTCCAAAGAAATTTTAACGTTATGGGGTTTGACTTAAGATAGAAAATTGGAATAAGCAATAAGCAAAAGTGGAAGTTTAGCATGGTATTTTTCAAGGCGAATTCCCTTTTAGCCTCCTGGAATACTTTAGGATGACTGTATAGTCGTGCCGCTTCCATCCATGCGATCAATCATATTTTGAAGTCATGTCTTGTTTGAAGCCGTGAGGGTTGATTTTAATCGGATTTGTAAACCAACCCTATATTAGATAGCACAGTTGGTGGATACCTGTAATTGTTTATATGTGATGTAAAATACAGCTCTGGGAATATTTGTTGGGTCATTTCTTCATAAAATTCTCATACAACTCGATGTTTGTTTTTCCACACCTTATCCAACAGCATAACAAGTGTAACTTAAACCAAGTTTCATTTTTTTTAACAAAATAGATATAACCGTTTCAACCTGATGTCCAAATATTACGCACGCTTATCCAAACAGACAGCATCACTTCTAAGACAATAAACACACCATTGTCATCTTGACATTCACATGATGGTCAATATTTTACTATTGTTTATATTCTATAATTAATTTATCCAAGCCTGTGTATCGATTGAATCATGGGAGAAACACCCGTGACGTAAAGAGCTGTTTATATTACCAATGTCACCAAAATATTAGAACGTATTGTAAACAGTTTCACGTAAGCATCGATTGTTTTTTTACTGACCACCAGATAAGAAATTTACAACGGTTTGCTTTAAAGAATTTAAAAAATAATAATTGGATTTATCTTCACTGTCAAAAACGCATCCAAGACCACATATAAGACCTTCATTAAATCTAAGATTTTTAGATTCTATAGAAACTGTAGTTCTTTAGATTTTTTAACCAGGCTTGTTCGGTTATTTTTAAAGCTCTCCTCCCTAGGAAGTATTCTATTAGATTTATCTTAAATGTCAAAAACGTCTCCAAGACCACATATAAGAAACACACATGAAGACAAGATAAAAAAATCAGAATAACGTATTAAGCATAGATGATGATCTCCTAATTAAGAGTAAATAGATATATGTTATCCTTATAAATGTAAAAGAATTCCCCAGATTGGAATTACTGGTACATTTTGTGTCATGAATCATTTATAAAGAAGTCAAGTAATGGTATGCTCATCTTAATTAGGTTTACCCAATCGCTGTCCTAATTCCAAATTAACTGTTGATTGGAGAAACTAGTTTGATCGGATCTACAATTTAGTAATGAATCTAAGTAAACAGTGATTCTAGGTTATTGAACTCCAACTATGTCGATTGTTGTAGTTTTGCCGTACAGTGTAGAAAATTTGTTTGTGTTGGATGATTAACAGATATCTCACAGGCCCCCATCCTCACACAGAAAACTCTGTCAGAATATAATCGAAAACTGTCTTCTCCTCCTGACACCGTTATCCTATATCCAATCTTACAAACCCTTTGATAAAAAAACTTACATTTGTTGTATCATTGTACTGGCATATCCGGCTGCTAAACACTTTATCTTACATGTAAGCGATCTAATAACATATAGCCACTAGCGAAATGAAAACATTTAAATTTTCTCTCCGGGGATTAAAGATACATATAACAACTATAAGATAAGATAAGTGCAAGGAGGTATTCTATTATTGTTTTTAACTATGGCGAATTCAACGGGATAACAAATCTGCGCATGTTTCTGTGTCTCGCTACCCAAACCTGGGAATATAGAATAGCTTATACTATTATGACAATCTATAACGTTCGACACTGACGCGGAAGATGTTTCTTTGCAAATCTTCAAAAGGGCTTGGTTCTTTAAAATGAATCGTGTTTGATTAAGAATAACCAAATCCACAAAAAATGCAAATTACCCCAGTGATATCAACAAGATCGATCTCAGCTGAGTAGGGTTTAAGCCGCCGACGACCTGTCTCATTATCTTGACTAATGGATTTTCTTCTCTGTGATTTAAGAAACACTCCAACGGGAGGTATTTGTTAATAAACTCTCATCCCAGACAATGTACAGTGTTGTTATTCAATAAGACCATAAATAGTGGTGATATATCTGATTGCTTGAGCGTAACGGCAAATTAATTCTTCTTGATAGGAAACAAATATCTCTTATGGGTTAAATTATCTACTGATAAATGCTCATCTATGCCAGTCAGATAAACAAATTTGATATGCTGATGACTGTCTAACCAACTTTGGCTGTTACAAATAAACCAATGATTTATTTTTTTGTATTTTATATCAAGAAGAAATGAAAGGATATATTTACGTATGATATATTTAAGACATTGGCTGTACTGTTAATAAAAACATCCAAAGAATTAACAGTACAGCCAATGTCTTCTGATTCTGAAGTTGTTCTGACTACAGCTCGCGTCACAACCTTATATAGATTCTCGTAAACGATGTGCTTGATGGCAGTATAAACATCAAAAAGATTGTCACCAAGACCATCGTATACCAAAACCTCACTCGCTGTTTAAATGTGGAAGCAACCTAAAGTCTTCTCAATGAGTGTTATCAGGTAAAAGACTGTCAACAGCATGTGAATGTTTCACAGGCGTTGCTGTACACCCCCCCTCCCCTCCTCCAACTGTTTGTGTTTAAAACCTGTGATTTTAAACTAAAATAGTTTCAGACAGGAAGATAAAGAATGCTTAGAAATCAAAATGGCATTTCTCGACATTGGGTTTGGTTGAGCATAGAAGCTCAATAAACTGTGTCTGGCATACTTCTTATTGAAATTATTTCTCAATATATGAAAGTTAAAGACATTTGTTTCGGATTTAAACAGACACATTTTTTTAAAAATTACATCAAAGTCGCTGGCTAGTACATAGCATAGGTTATCTTATATATTGTACGCATTCTTGCATAGTGTTGCTGTAGATTGAAACAGTTTTTGTGAAAATTGATGTAGTCAAAATCCTAAAGCGGAAAGCAACTAAGCAATGTTTTTGTACCATTTTTTCACTTTACTTACATTGAAATATTTTTTAGGGAAATTGACTTTTCTTATTAACAAAATGATACGTGAGTTTGTTTTCAGGGTGTAAAATGTTTTTACGGATGTATAATGTATCAATTATCATTAACATGGTGTGGGTTATAATAAAAATTAGATGTGGATGACAAAGCAAATGCTTTGATCCAGCCGTTTTTTGTCAATAACAGCTTCAGTGGTTTTCCCAGCAACGTAATAAGCAATACGGATAGAATACACCACTTCGGAAATGATATGTTGCCAGGCGAGCTTCAATTTCGATCGCATTATCCGTGACACAAGGTCCGTCCATTACTGTTAACACATTTTCGGTGGAATTTCGCACTGTATTTGTCGTCTGTTCAGAATACCATGTAATGACCAGCGCTGGTGCTAAGATGTTGTCTTTCTGTGTTGTTTTATTGTAATCTGGCAGCGTACCCTTTGAAAAGCACTTAATAGGCTCCAGTGAATATTTTAGATAAAATACATCATATTCCTCTAATCTCCAATATCCTCCTGACTTGAACACAACTTAAGATTATTTTCTGGGTTTTGTTTTTCTGAAAAAAAAAATGACGTGTTATGATCAAACGAGCGCTTATAGACAGGTATATATATATATGACGTCGAGTTGCTGGAAATAACAAGCATGAAATAACACAGGCATGAGAGTAAGTCCATTTTGTTTGCTTAAAATATTAAAGTTCTTGAGGACATTTGCCGTTCAGCCTTTGCCATGCAACAATAATAGAAATTCCTTTCTCTGATTGACAGGTCAAACAAATTTACATTTTAGATTAATTAAACATTTGTCCATTTGTTAAGTTATACCACAATATCACATATACCTCCTGGAAGGATTGCGACTTGCACCGAGCCCAACTTCATTTAACCTCGTGGCTTTTTTCGCTTTTCACTAATTATTGACAACACTAATTCACAAAATGATAGAATTGAGCAAAAATAAAATCTATTATACCAAATCCCTATGTTTCTGCAGGCCATCGAAGAGTAGCCCAGCGCCAAAACTTTTCATCACCGTTCACACTAAATAAGTCAAAGCTCGTGACAGAAAAATGATAAAAAAAAACAATCTTAAATTTGTTTGGGAAATACGTTATTATTGATTTTAAAATGAGGTTTTAGTTACTATTGCTTTTCAGATTCAACTTGTTTAAATATATTATTTTCCAGAAGTCAGGGGCACATTATACGTAACCTTTTTTCGCATGTCCTTTGTAATGGCATTTTCATGATCAGTTCAGAACGATTGTTCGTTTGCTTTCCAGAGGCGTGCGTGTATATACGATGTTATTGAAATGAAGAAAGCCTAAAGATCTTAGGAGATAAAACAGAAAACTATATTCACATATTAATCACCGGTGTCTTTGATTGAGTCTGTAGATAGATAGATATATGTTCTTTATTTAAAACAGGCTCTATAACAGATGTAGGTTGATACCTATTTTCAAGCTGGTCGAGCTAAAACAATGAATACACATATCATAAAAATAAGTCTCACATACTCACACATAAACAAACAGTAGGAAACAACTTAAATACAATTATTGAAAATTAACATTATGCTTTTAAAAATATAATTTTAAATTTAAAGATTGTTTTTTTTTATCTATATATATATATAGTATTTTAAAATAGATTTTTTAATACATTGAAATATATATTTATGAGCACTAAAACACACGGGCACAGGAATTTATGAACACTAAAACACAAATATACATAGTCGTGGGGACAAACACACAAAGTCAGGAATATACACACAAACATCGTAAAATTTAACACATTCTAATTTGTAAGCATTTACATACATTGTACTGGGGATTCTGGCGTAAGTAAATTTAAAAATGCTAAAGAATCCGTTAAATGTAAGCTCATTTAACATTTGAACTTAAAAGTATATAAGCTATGGCTGTCCGTAGCTGTCCGTAGCACTGTCACCTTTCAGGAATACAACTTCCTTGATAGTGTTTCTTCAATATTTGTCCAACGCCTTACATGCTGGTTTGTCGTATTACAAATTTGCAATAGCATTACTTTGGACTATCATAGTGACTATCAGTACATACTATAAAGTAATCCTAGAAGGTTTTCTAACATATTTAACAAAATGCTAGTTTTTGCTTGTCATTTACCATACTTAAAATGGCATGAGCTGCCAAAATTCACACTTTTTCGTAGGTTCTGATCGTTACGACAGTAAGAGGCTTTGAAGACCATCGCAAAACTAAATGATTGGCGTTGGAATGAGGGGAATCCATAAAGTCTACGGCCTATACGAACCGAAAGAGTGTCCGAAAAGTAAACAAAATTTAAATAACCGGGACGACCATTCATTCATTCTAAGTTGGTTCAAAACAATACTTTATTGTTCATTCTCGAGACTAGAAGCACTACAAATCTTCTGAATTATACGCCTTGAGAAAAATAGCCAATAATTTCAACATTCTGTTTTAACGTCCAAATATCAACATTTTGGCAGCTCATGCCACTTTAAGCATTAACCAGTCTGTGTAACTTGTTTTGATGTTGTTTTTCACAAAAAAACACCCTCATTCTCAAAGATTTGCGAACCATTACACAGAAAAGAAACAAAACAAGAGAAGTTGAGTGTTGCAAGAGAGAACAAATTAATGTTCACATTAAGTTGTGAATCAAAAAACCACTAGAAACGAAGCTTGTTTGACACATACATTTTATCAGTTTATCATATGATCGATTGAATAATTATGCTATACCCCGATCTAATATGATATCTACACTTTTGGAAAACAGAAAATAAGACAGCTGTGTTTGTTTGCGTTGGCACAATACATTATTTCTCGACGTGTCTATCAGACCCATGTGAGGTAACCAATACGGTTCTGGTTTTGTATCTCGGTACAAGATATTGAAGTTGTCAATCAAATCATGATTATCTTAATTTGTTCATTTGATTCGTTGTTGAAATTATTAAGACTTCAAATGACTTTTAAGCTGAGTTTTTCCTCAAATCAGTTTTCCATCCTTGTTGAATTAAAGACCTTACTCATCAACAGAGACGTGGCAGTCAAAATGACGCTTTCAAATCCAAACTGAAACAAAAATCATTGAAACACAAAATGATGATTTTGAGAAATGTGGAATGACTGGTTAAAATTGTGTTAAAAAAGATACCGATGAACTTAATTGCTATTTTATTAATTACCATGCAAATCCTTGTCTCAAACAAGATAAGAGAACATTATTTTTATTGGTCATGGTTTGCATTGCTTTATCTATTATATCATACAAAAGATCTTAAAAAGTGTAGACGAGTTTCGATTAATATTTTAGTGGCCACCTTATCAGCACACCAGGGTTGGGATTCCGTGGTTCTGGCGAGCTTTCCCCCCATCCCAGCCTGGAAATGGAATGATAAAAATTAGGGGAATGTATCTCGTTTCCACTTGAATGTAATGGAAAATTTATTTCTAAAAGCAGTACCATCACACAAGCACTGAATATCTGTACAAATTTAGTTTAAACTCCCAACATACCTACTAAATGTATTCAGTATTACCAATTCCTAAATTTGGAAGCTAGAGTGAACAAATTATAATAAACACTTTTTACAAAGATTATATGATACTCTAAATAATTAGAAATTCTTTTATAAAACGGTTACCACAACAGCGATAGCGGTTGTCTAACCCAAAGTTGTCAGACCAGAGCCCAGTAGGGTTAAAGCTGTCTAAAAACTTATTTGTCTTGACTGATGGATTTTCTCCTCTATGCTATAACAAACACTCCTACAGGAGGTCTCTGTTAATAAACTCTCACCCCAGATATCGCCCAGGCTATTCATCCAGGAAGACAGTTAATAGCTGTGTCTATCAAAATTAAATGTAATTACATCGCCTATTTGATAGGCTCTCTGGGTATTTGTTGATTTAAATGAATATTACAAAGGACCAGTTCATTAGGCTGCATAGATTGTTGACATTTATCTGGCCATTAAGATATTATCTCGATGACCCCAGTCTCCCTGAGGACAATAGCAATTGCAATGGGTTCATTTTCTTGTTATATTTGTCAAATTTGTCTAGCAAGGAAGATAATGTATGAAATGAAACTGTCTGAGTGCCCCTGTGATTTGTAATTATAATTAAGTCTAATCAATAAACGTGGAGTTATTAACAACAGAGGAGTGGCAATTGATAAATACAGTCCCATTAACATAAGAAATAAATGGTTATTGGTTATCAGTGCAGAAGATCCTAAACAAACAAAACCCTTCTGATGTACATGTATGACACAGTAGAAAGTATTTTAAAATCAACAACAACGAGAGAATAAACAAAACAAGAACAACCTTAAAAGCTTACGGTCAAGTCATATGTAAGACTCAGTTATATAAATAGTTCATGAATTTAAATGCTTGAACACACAATAAAGAGTTAAAAACTAAACAAATAGATCCTGCACTTTTAATAAAACAAACGAACAGACATTAACAGACGTGGTATAATCAGCCATGGTTGCTATTTGAACTTTATCATAACCCTATATTACGATGGTGTGTTTCTCCAGACGAAACCATCGATTTTCCATCGTCTTCCAGTCATCGTCTATGGAGCAGCACTGGGGTAAGAAATGTTGCCTTTTCACAACTATGTCAGCATTAATAACAATGTCAAATGCCAGTAAAAACTTTAGGAAACTTTGAAGGTCTTCTTACACATAATAATATCTCATATCTTCTTATGACAGCGATGTAATTGGCGTTTATGTAAGGATAAATATATATTGACCGTTACATTAACACGGTTGTCGTTTTTAAATACAGGATTGTCACACCTTGACAAGCATTGTTGATAAATTTAAAAGCCTGGTCCCAAAGATGGGGATTTCCCTTTATAACATTGTACAATGGCATATTTCTTAAATGATCAAATGGTAACTAAAATACTTTTCTGGTTTCTTTGATGTGAATTTGATTAGATAAAAAATAATTCTGTATCCATCTTCAACCAAAATTGTTGTTTTGCGACAACTAAAAATAGCATAACCGATTGCATACAGCAAACAGTTTTTAAAAAACATGGGTGATTTAATATAAAATTGCCTCACTCTGATATATTAACACGCATATGAGCACTGTGTTGTTGATAGGGCAGTCAGTTCAGCATAGCACATCAATACTGGTTAAGTCTATCCAATTTTCAAAACGTACATGCTCACAAACAAAGTTACACTTTATTTGAAAGTAGAATGGGATGACAAACACTGTGTGGCTGTCTCTAAAGAAAGGTTCGAAACCAGGCGTGAAGGATACTTGCCCTACGTAAGGTATTTAAATAATAGCAAATGGAGATAGGGTTTTAAAAAAAGTAGAATGACACTGTCCTCGAAACCTCTACTGTTACACCAGATATTTTTAGGTAAATAAATGAAAAATCTTTGGTCAATGTCCATTAATATTATTATCAATATATTACTTATTTAAATGTTAGGTTTCCCCTTTTTTAGGGTCATGGAATAAAATAAAAGCGTCTTTTTAAGGAATTGGATAAAAGTAGTGTAATAGTCGATTCAAATAATAAGTCAAAATAATTTTATCGATAATCAAGGATACTTTATTTTATTAGATTAGAATTTAGATAATAGGTAATTTCACAGAGAGCTGGTTGTCCCTTTTGTTTAAACTCTTTGTCTCGATGACAGCAAGATAAAACACAATCTATACTGTATCAAATCATGAAAATACGAACTGACATACCATTCTGCAGAGGGTATTATGGGACGATTCAGAACGAGATTATTATGCCTATATGCTTTATACACAAATATATGTATACACATGCTTAGTGCTGTAGTTTATATTTGGGATACCAGTCACATTCTATAGATAAATCCACCCATGTCTACATCTAACCCCAGTTGTTGCTTATGCCTGGTTCTTTCTTTCCAGTTAATCGCATTTTTTGCAAGAGAAACCCAATTCAGTGGTGTAAGTTAACACAAAACAAAATAGTTTGCCCATATGAAGGTGTCTCAATACAAATATCACGTTTAAAATGTCATCTGGAATGTGTTTTGTCTGCTTATGTGATATTAGCAAACATTGACGCAAAATGATAAATTCTTTAAACCAAACCAGTCACGTAAGCTTATATATTGCCCCCATTTCATTCTGTCTTGATTGATTGTTTGATGTTTTACGCCGCGCTCAAGATTATTTCACTTATATGGCGGCGTTGCCAGTTTTATTGTGGGTTTTCGTTCGAGTGAAAACCCAGTCAGAAAATTTTCCAATTGTTTTGGACTGAGTGGGATTCGAACCCGCGACCCATTGGTGGAACATTCTGTCTTGAAGTACTGTGTGGTGTTTTTTTTGGATACACACACTACTGAGTATCACAGCCCTCTGAATGTTTATTTTACGGGGAATCATTTTACAGAAGTACTCTTATTGCAAACCATTGTTAACAATTTGATAAACCATCTGGACAGAATCTGTAAATGGTTGTCTAGAGTATTAGGATATAGTTCTAATATTTCAGTGAATATTTTTGCATAGTTTTGAGTGTGACTGTTCCATAGACTGGGATTACTTATTTGGCTTTTGGTGTGATACATTGAAGTAGTGCTTTAACTGAAAAAATGTTTGGAAAGTGAGAATTGAGCTGTCTGACAAGGGGGTGATTTGGCCCATGACTGTAATATGACTTTTGTCGTCTGCACCCCTGTCACTTTCGGATTTTTCCCTTATTGGTCTGTCAAGATTTTAATCACAGAATTCGCTATAACGGTTTTAAGTTTATGCTAGAGCTTTTAGTGGGGCGAACGACGTTTCTAACCAAGCCAAAGAACCAAAATTTAACATTATGTCAAATGGAAAACCAATATCCTACTGACAGCATGTGCTACTTTAAAACGCTCCTCAGCAAGGCCCCATAGTTAACACCTAGAAAGAGATTTTATAAGATACGACAAAGAGATTTTATAAGATACGACGTAAAGTTATTAGAGTTGCCAGTCTTTGACAAAATTGCCATCAAATCTATCGCCAACAACTCAAACTTGCTCGTCTTCTTTTTTTTATTGTTTCGTTGTATGTTGTATTTTTTAAGAGATCTGAATCGTTTAGTTGACAGCTGTCCGAATCTTTGACAGTCGATATATTATAAATGCCGTAGGATTTTGTTTTATATGCAATTTCCCTT
Source organism: Lepidochitona cinerea (assembly GCA_963971465.1). NCBI lineage: Eukaryota > Metazoa > Mollusca > Polyplacophora > Chitonida > Tonicellidae > Lepidochitona > Lepidochitona cinerea. The sequence goes on along the minus strand of OZ020551.1, from coordinate 47,101,489 downwards.
CTATGGCATTAACCTGTAACAATTATCAAACCAATCAATCAAAATGCCATATCAATTTCTCATTTCATCCCATATCTTATTGAACACATTTGTGACACTTTGATTCAACACAACCGTACGTGACATGCCTACAAACAAGATCTATGGTCAATTTCCTAACATGTTCAGTTATTGCCCTGATAGTAAAATAAAAAGAATAAAACTTGAGCCAAAATATTAGCAATAATACATAATGCTCGGACGTCAACCATAGATAATCTCGAAATGCTTTTGACTAAGGTTCTGTAATATATCTATCATAACATTTTAACACACTCAAGGATAGGTATTTTGGTTTTGATAGAAGTGAAAATAAAGGCCTTTAACGGAAAGAATTCAGATTCATATTTTATATTTTTATTAATAAAATGACATTTCATATATGCATTTACCTTCGTAATATACTTTATTTCATTCTTTATTACGTAATCGATTTATCTAAATTGTTCTGTCAAACTCTAGGATATTTTATACACGAACTCATTAACATTCTAAATATTCTGCAAACTTATATTTTCTGTTAATATTTTTTTCAAATCAGCTGAAATGTATATAAATATGGCAACTGTCGATATGACGGTTAGTTTCTGATGTGCTTTAAGGTCAGAAAATACAGTTTTTTCCCCCCATTTGCGGCCATGTTAACGTTATGGTTAATTGCTAATTACCTAAATCTCATCAATTTTTTTCGGTTCTAGTTCCAAGTAGGCTGGTATGTGGGAAATTAAAAAAACACAAGAAAAAGGTACATAGTGCATGCCTATTTTTTGCTACCCCCATTCTGAGAGTCTCGCACCCATTGATCCATGCAGAAACAGGGGTATTTTAAAAACTTCATAAAAATCAACCCATTGTGCAACTTTTATTTAGCCACCGTTAATTTCATGCCAAAAGGCAGTGTAATTGACCTGCAGTTGTGTCAATTTGCTCATGCACTTTCTTTTTTTCTCAACTGTGGCAAACTGATCAAACTTTATAGCTCCCATTGGCTGCAAATGAAAAACTGGGTAATGTGACCTATAGGAGGAAGTGACTTTCTTAAAAGTTGTCAAATTTAGATGATTACTGACCATTCATCAATGCTAATTGGAAATGTAGAAAGTTGTTTGTTGTTAGATGGTAGATATTTTACTGTAACTCAATATGTGGCCTAGCCCCCATCCTAAGGAGTGGCTTAAATTTTGTGTACATTTTTGAAGTTGGAATACTTTTGAATTTCATGGTGTGATAAAATAAATGCATGGAATCTACCCAAAAGCTGTTAATGTGGTTTGTAATTCTTTTCTCTATATTAAGCATGGTAAACAGTCTCTGCACACATTAAACTCTGGGAGGCTGTGATGAAAACTTACCCCACCCCTCAAATTCAGTCCAAACTTGACGATGTCCAGATTGTATCAAGGGCAATAACCCATTCCATATTCTCACAAAGCTGTCAAATTTGGCATGTTTTCAAAGCTTTCTTTCCTGTCAACAAAGATAAAACCAGGTTGTAAAGTAATTCTAAGCTTGTAAAAGTTGGGATAGGAAGAAAGGTACAGGGGGTACCATAGTTCTAAAATCACTCAATATTTATCATAGATCACAATCCTTATCTTTTCTCAACAACGCGGACTTATAACATGCAAACCCACCACTATTTAAGCACCAAACTGAAGACCACTTTATTTAGCTCTATAAAATTAGGCCTGCTGGTAGCTTTAAGAAATATTTGGAAAAAGAAAATGGCAAAAGGTGACAGAAAGAGGAAATCACATGGTTTCAGACGAGGCCACGTGGAAGTTCCAAAGACTTCACCAAGTGACAGAGATGCAATTGTCAAGGAAACTAAGTACGTCAGACTTCCCAGAGAATTGTGTGAGATTGTAAGAGAACAAACTCCCAGTATGTATCCCCCATTACATGTGAAAGCAGGTACAGAAGATGTATGCATTTTGCGACCTGGCCCTAAGACACCCACCCAGGTGGAAATATCTGCAGATACTGTTAACCAAAGGTAAAACCGATTAACTTACTTTTCATTATAAGTCATTTTTCGAGTTCTCTCTTACTGTTTTGATTCTTTTAGGGCAAATTCAGACACATACAGGAAACTCCACATGCAAAAACAGCTGATTTATGGAATGAAGCCATTGTGCAACATATCAACTGTCCGGGAAAACTTGAGTGGGATTTAAGTCGGGAAATGAAGTGGGGAGAGTGTTGGAAAGAAGGGCTATGTTGTCTGAGATGTGGTTACAAATCCAAATTAGCTAAACTGTTCCATGAATCGACAGTTCGAAGGGGGAGAGGCCCAAGGGCAGCTGCACCAAACCTTGGCATTCAGGTGGCCCTAAGCCAGTTGCCCCTGGGCTATGCTGGTCTAAGGACCACTTATTTATGCACCAATACACCTCCCCCACCCTAAAAACTCTGCAAAGAAACGCTGACAATGTATGCAAGATAATTACAGCTGTAAACAAAGACAATATGAAGTCGGAGGCTGAAAAAATTCAGTACATCCAAAGACTGAGGGGCTACTCACCTGATACACCGATATCGGTTGAAGGGGATGCTTAGTACAACAATAGGCCTTATTCCGGTATTGGTAAAACTCCTTTCCAGCCTGCAACTCAGTGTACATACACAATATCTGAAAATGTTACAAAAAACAAGAAAATTTTAGCTCTAACAACCAAAAATAAGCTGTGTAAAAAATGTATTCAGAGTAAAAAGGGGGATAACTCTCATATCCCTTACTGTGGAAACTGCAGTGCAAATATACCAATTGACACAACAATAGGAAAAGAACAGGCTTGGGCATTTGAGAGTCTCAGTTCAGTAGTACAGAATGGACTGCAAGTGGGGGGAATTACTACAGATTCTGACAGTGGTGCCTTTAAAGCGGCTGAAAACTTATATCAAGCAGGGAAATTAAAATCCAAACCCTTACACTTTCTAGATACTGTTCATCTGGCAAGAAATCACAGGAAACAGATTAAAAATGTCAAATTCTCAGCTGATATGTTCCCTGGAAGAACTAAAGCTTATACAAACAGGTGCCAAAACACATTTGCTGCAGACTTGGCAATGAGATGCTCGGCTGAGTTTTCAGCCGCCTTTAAACATCATGCCGGTAAAACAGCCCTCCTAAAGAGGGACCTGTCATATGCTGCCCAGGCTATCCTTGAGTGTTAAAAAGGTACCCACAGAGAGTGTAAGCGTAGATCGTTTGTCTGTGCTGGGGGGAAACACAGAAATTGGTTGGTCAAAAGCTTATGTAACTTTATAATAAATACAGACGAAACAGATATGACCTACCTGCTTCAGTGTATCCACTACCGGCTCGGACAAGCAATCTTAGACAAAACTAAAATGAACACAAACAGTCAAAAGTCTGAAGCTATCAACCGTTGTTTGCGGCGGTCACTCCCCAGTAATGTAACTTACACAAGACATTTTGAGGGAAGGGCAAACAGTGCTGTTCACAGTATTAATAATGGCAGGGCTGAATTTCTACTAAAGCTTTGTGATGCTGTTGGAAGTCCTGTCACACCCGGCTCCAGGGTTGCTAAGTCACTCAAAGCCCTACAACAAGGAGGTGAAAAACGTAAACATTACTTTTCCACAAGAAAGGCAAAACAGAAGAGGGCCCAAAAACGCAGGAGAATGTATGCCCTACATGAAAATAAAATGACAAATACATGCAACTTAAAGTCTTATCAAAAATACATTATTGGGCCAAAACTCAACTGCAAAAAGAAATACAAAAACAAAACAAGCAGAAAGAACAAAGCTATATAAAAAAATTGTCCTTGCACTACATCTACATGTTTTCATTGAAATAAACATGGTTGCTGGTTACCACATAAACACTTTTTCTGCCTGCTGCATTCCTTTCGCTGGTTATTCCATGATTTGGTCTCCAGTGTCAAATGAGTGCCCCTAACACACCGTTTTGAATGGCATAGGTGGCTGACTTCAACAGGCTCATTGTATTCGCTGACTTTCGAAATATTTAGAATTCTATGAAAAAGCATGTACCCTACCCTATGTGCATAGATATCCGACTTTTCCCACCATATTTAAAATCTCTCACCCTGCCATATCCACTTTTGGGGTGCACGTTACCCTGCCATAGCCAACAACCCTCTCCCATACAGACATTTTTTTCAAAAATACCAGATAAACGAGCCATAATGCTCGAAACAGGCTCTTCACTATCCAACACCGATGCAGACGACATGTTTAGTAAAAAAAAATGAACTGGACGGAGTCTGAAAGACGTGATGCTCAGAAAATACAGTTTTTTTCCCCATTTGCGCCCATGTTAACGTTATGGTTAATTGCATATTACCTAAATCTCATCAATTTTTTTCGGTTCCAGTTCCAAGTAGGCTGGTATGTGGGAAATTAAAAAAAACACAAGAAAAAGGTACATAGTGCACTCCTGCAAAGATGGCTACCCCCATTCTGAGAGTTTCGCACCCATTGATCCATGCAGAAACAGGGGTATTTTAAAAACTTCATAAAAAATCAACCCCTTGTGCAACTTTTATTTAGCCACCGTTAATTTCATGCCAAAAGGCAGTGTAATTGACCTGCAGTTGTGTCAATTTGCTCATGCACTTTCTTTTTTACTCAACTGTGGCAAACTGATCAAACTTTATAGCTCCAGCATAACCGGGCTTATCTCCCATTGGCTGCAAATGAAAAACTGGGTAATGTGACCTTAAGGGATTGGGACGGTTTTCTGTTATCATTATCCATAGACTTTGGACATTCTGCTGGACCTACTGACTGGGCACATTTTCCTTTCGGTTGATCGTTAAAGGCACACTTGCCGCCGTAGCCTGTTTAAATTTGCTAAGAAAACCAATTTGCATGAGCTTACTACGACTAATACCACTAAACTTAAACATAGGACACATAAAACAAGTCTAGTTAGCTTTAGACTTTAAAAATGGGGTGAAAAACAAACGAAGAATCGAAACCTGATTACAACAACAACGATCAGTGTCGGTCAACTTTCGTGTTGGATTACCCTCCTTTCAGGCCTTTGTATCTGTGGTTTACACTCAAACAATTAACAGCAGGCTTTTCCAGTCGCTGTTAACCGATCGTCAGTCTGTATTTCTCAGATTTATAAATAGGCCTACGTAAAATTACACTGTGCCGTTAGTTCACTCACTCGACTGAAACATAAAATCGCCAATAGGGGGCAGATCGGTTTGTTTACGTTCCGGGTACGTAACAATTCAAATTTTCAAATTCAAATTAAAAATACAAAGTGACGTCCAAACTCTTAAATTTTGGTAAAAATAGAAAGTTCCTAACTTATATTGTCTGGGAAAAATACAGAATACGGTCTTTCTTTTTTAATGTAAACAATATTCCTGATTTTCGCGGCAAGTGTGCCTTTAAGTTGGATGAGCTGCTAAATATAGCGAAACTTTCTTTGAAACAGAATAAGCCACATTTGTAATTGTTGGTCATTTTCTATTAAAAAGTACAAAATAAGAGATTTCCGTTGATACCAATCTTGTAGATTTATGTTCAGGGGGTTTTATAAGTACCGAAACACCCAAAAGGAACTCGTACATCCTGGCTCTATTTTATATTTCAACGTCAATTAGTTTTTCATGGTACTTCAAAAGCTATGCTTTTCTTAACCATCAGAATTTATTTTAAAAAAGGAATTTGGCAGCTGATAGACGATAGAACATCATCATTGAAACGATTAGCGATCCAACATCGTACATCCAAGTATTTTAAATACTTTGATCGAGAGCAAGTCAACTGGTGATGACATATACTTTTCAATGAAGGTTGGAATGTCTTTTGCTGAACAACGAAAGTCCAAACAGTCCACGTCGGAAAACAAATTTCCAAGAGAACATCAGTTTGAAGTAGATTGCAGTTGACACAAGGTCGTCACATTATCGTTAACCCACTTACAGAGTTAATTCTACAGGTTGTTTGTTGTCCTTCTAGCTTGACTCCGCTTATTTTTATATGACAAGGCAGATTTTAAGCAGATTTGCTGCCTTTCTGTTTTACCTGAATTGGATCATACTCTAAGATTCAGCGATTTCAGTAAACCTAACCACTATCCACCCATATTGATGGAGCATCGTCTGGAAATTGGATCATACTCTAAGATTCAGCGATTTCAGTAAACCTTACCGCTAACCACCCATAGTGATGGAGCATCGTCTGGAAATTGGATCATACTCTAAGATTCAGCGATTTCAGTAAACCTAACCACTATCCACCCATAGTGATGGAGCATCGTCTGGAAATTGGATCATACTCTAAGATTCAGCGATTTCAGTAAACCTAACCACTATCCACCCATAGTGATGGAGCATCGTCTGGAAATTGGATCATACTCTAAGATTCAGCGATTTCAATAAACATAAGTAATCCATTACAAATATGGTATTTCTTTTTACAATAGAAATATTATAAGTAATATATTACAAATATGGCATTTCTATTAACAATAGAAACATTATAAGTAATATATTACAAATATGGTATTTCCATTTGCAACAGAGATATCATATATAATTTATTACAAATGTGGTATTTCTATTTGCAGAAAAAGCTAACTTAAGGGGTCTAGCATTCATGAAGAAGCTTTATTTTTAAAACTATGTCAGTCTTTGCTACTCTTCATCTGAAAGATCTAAATCACAATCTGAACTATTTTCCAAAAGAAACCCCCAAGTTTAACAGACGTTATATATACTGAAAGTATCGTTAATTATATATTATCTAAGCCTCAAACAACTGGAATAGTCTATCGGGTTTTTTAGAATCCTCTTCTGAGAGTTAACCACTACCTTTTGTCCAAGTTTCCATTTGTCTGCCTCTGGGCCTGAGAACACTAGTTGCGTCAGTTCTTTCCCTCTCGACAAGTTGTCGGAGACATTATACCGCTGTGAAAACCGTATGAGACATGTGCTTGCCATTGGCTGCCATCTTTTTTTATAACTTCGGACACCATGCAATACTTTTAAGAAAGTAACGTCTATTGACTAGTTTAATTCTTTAGTTGAACTCAGCCCACCGTATACAGGTAGCTTAAAGGAAACATGTGAACAAACATGAGTTAAAACGCATGGAGTCAATCAGTGTAATTACATCCATCGATGAGCCAACAGAATAGTAGCAGTAACCAAGAAAGACAACACACTCTGCATTTGTATCGAACCTAAGGATCTAAATGAAAACGTTATGAGAGAGCATTGTCAGCTTCCCAACATGGAGGACATAACCCATAAGCTTTTAGATGCTAAATATTTTAGTCATCTCGATGCCAAATCAGGTTACTGGTAAATACAGCTTGATGAGAGCCATTTGGCCTAATTTCGGCGAAAGAAATATTTCAAACGAAAGCACACGAAGCATTAGAAAGCCTAGAAGAAGTAGAGGTCTTGATTGGCGGCATCTTAGTTTTAGGCTCGACCAGCGACCAGATGTCGCGACAAAAACTTGGCCCTTAATCGAGACGAAATGGAAATTGGTGTCTGGGAAACAAAATTGTAACATCGGACGGATTAAAACCCGATCCAGACAAAATTCAAGCAATTGAAAATGCCCCCGCCAACGCGTAAAAAAGAATTTGAAACTGTGATGGGTATGGTTATTTAGCTTACTAAATTAACACCAGGTCTCGCCACTGCCACAGCTCCTATCAGGGAACTTCTGAAAGATGACCATGGGTGACAATGACATAAACAGACAATGATAATCAGACCTCAGATCGACCGGTTTGGCTTCAAAAATACCGTCTGCTATGTCGGTTAGGTAAGCCCAAACCGTAACCCTGAGAATTGTTACAGTTCACACCACTTTAACAGATTTGTATACAATGATCGACTTATAGGAATCTGGAAGAACTGATAGGTAACATGAGTTGAATGGGGTGGTTAATGCTAGAAGGGGCATAGCTTAACCAAGTAGTTGTGCAGGATTACCTTTTTTCAACCGTGATGTTGATATTTTTAGAGTTATTGCCCTTAGTTTCAGTACATAAACAAATTCTGTTCATATCTTATCTGGGAGATATCCAATTAACATTTTGTGAATTACTTTAAAAACTGTGCCGTATCAGTTTTCTTCACGAATTAGATAAATTTTTCGATTTATTGTATTTTTTGTTCATCTCTCTTCAATTTTGTTTTAGCATCCATCAAAGCTAGCCCTGATCGATCCTCTGTCAGTAAAAGGAATAAAACTCCCTATACACCGGTCCGTGGTAGCTAGGAAAGTTACTGGAACCCCGATTTATGGTTTTGCATATAGGGCGGTCATCTTATTTTAGTGCATTCAGTTAGTCTGATGTGTCGCGGATTAGAATCCCACTCAGATCAAATAAAAGAAAACAATGTCTCGGTAGTTTTTCACTCGGGCGTCTATTGTGAAAGATTCAACGGCAGATGATCGGGGTTTCGTCCAGACACAGAGCTGGGATTCCTTTCCCACTAAACCTTTCAACGCCACCATATAAGTGAAATAATCTTGCGTGCGACATAAAACACCAATCAATTGATGAAATATTGATGAAGAAGAACATTAGTCCCTGAAAGCAATGATCATTTCCTGAGCCATCTGTTCGATTTTATCGTAACGGAAGGAGGAGGGGGCCGGGGTATTGGTATAAAGATTCAAACAGATTGCTGAAATATACAGCACTATTATGAAAATAGGTGATACGAATAGGTAGATACATCGAATCTATTATAGAGACTTTGTTATTGGAAAAGTAAATATACCAAATCATTGCTTTTTTTAAAGGGTCAACAACGGTTCCGTGAGCAAATGGTACAAGGTCTATGTCTACACAAAGCAAAAAGCTAAGCACCCCCCCCCGGGAAGTCTGCACCGACCGATAAAATCATTGGTGTAGTGAGATTGTTGGCAAACTAATGTTGCAGAAACGATTGTGATAAAAAAGGGCAACATTCTGGCGATAAGAATTCACCTTTAATGACAATAAGCTATACAATTTATTCAGGATATCGTAAGCCAAATCAAAAGTGTATTTTGATAAAAAGATCCATCTGGCTTCACAGGGTGAACATATTGAAGTAAAAATGTCACTTGGAGCGTGTAGAACACATCCCTAGAGCAGAAAGTCAATAACGCGTATCGCCTCCATCACCTGCGTTTCGTCCCTCCAGTGAGACGTTGGATCTGTTGAAGGGGTAACTGCGCGGATTTGAATCGTTCAGAGCACAGTTGGGATAGGATGGGCAGAAACATTCAAGCCCTAGAACCTCCTGCACGAAATGTGCAGGAATTGGAAGCCGCATTACATCGGTATTGGCGGCAGTTACCCCTTCAACAGATCAGACGTCTCGCTGGAGGGGTGAGATTATCAACAATCCAATATATTGACACTATGGCGGCGTTGAAAAGATCGGAATAATTGCGACACACATCGATCAATGGCTCTCGTTTTATTTTGAGTATGAGAGCACATGATCAAAAGTGTTTCCTCCAGGTATAAATCCACTAAAACTCAAACCTACAGGTTAGTCGGTCTAATTTCTGAATCTTTGCTGTAGCTTTAAGTGAAGTTTGCTTTTTAAAAGGTCTCCAGAATGTTATGTGGATACTCGAGTCAGCCAGCACATCGTATCACCACTCAAACATAATCTACTGGTATCATCTTGTAAATCACTTAAACTATAGTTTAAAGAGGATAAAACACGTTCAAAAGAAGCTTCATAATTGTACCTATAATTTTAGAATCAAATGTTGAAAGCCAACCGCCTATGTACGAGTTGGTGCTATTTGGATAAAACAGTTAATACTTTGGGAAGGTCGCATCGCTCACCTTTGTAGGAGTTTTTTCCAATACAAGTAGCCAATAAACCTCAGTATTGAAAGAAAAATCCATCTTCGAATCATACTTTTTTCTGACCTTACGTAAATAACGCAGTGTAGTAAGTTTAATTACTGTTCTCACAACACACCCCCCATAATTTCACTTCCAGGCAGTGTGTTATTTTTGTCATAATCAACTAGTGAAATTATGGCCCAACTTAATGCTGATTGGTTAACAAACATGATTTTCCAAGTTCAACTAATCAAAACACAAGCTTGAGTTCTCAGCGTAGGGATAATACGTTCGTTTTCCATTTATGTAATAACTTGAAGACATCCTTGTTAGATTACAAGTGATTGGCAGTATAACTCTCAACTATGCGAGTCGGTAGCCAATCATGTTATGGCTTACATACAACGGACTACATTTATGCAAAATAGTATGATTTTCCCACGATCACGTCATAGCTACTTCCATATAAGGAAAGCATTTGAATGTACCGTACATGACATACTTCTTGACATAAACAAACTACTTCGTCTGCTTACTTCCGTTTTTCTAACAAATTAGGATTAAATACGAATATATCATAGCCGTATTTACTCCTAACTGCAAACGATGCCACTATCTGTATCAATAATTAAACACGGGATAATTATATTGATATGTTTATTTTTGTTTTATTCTAAGAAGTGCCATTCATTTGTAGGATAGATTTTTTATCTCTTTATTCTTAGGAGTTCGTGAGCAACAAAACTGTTCGATTTTAGAGACCTTTCTTGTGTAGCGTAATGAATACCGTCTCCATGTCAACGCGGTAAAGCGGTTGACCTCGTTAGAATCCAGAAAGGTTGGCTGGGTTGAACGATGCGATGTGGAGCTGCATTTCAGAATAAAATGCAGTATTTTTGTGTATTGTGAGAAAAAGATTAACCAACTCGAGTCCGTTTGTTACAATGAATATCACTCTCATCTATTAATTTCCAAAGTCACTCGCCAGAGGCTCGTGACTTTGAAAATTAATAGACTCGAGTGATATTCATCGTAACAAACAGGCTCTCGTTAGTTAACCTCTATTTATCGTTAGCTCGTAAACATGGGGACTTTTTTATCCTACGGATGGCACCCGAAATAGAGATAAAATTAGATATAAACCTCATCACTGTTCTAATGTCCTGTAATTCCTACCTTTCAGACATCGTTAAAATATATTTGTTGATCCTTAGGGGAAAACGGATATACTTCAGGAAAAGATTGTCTTACACGAAGGTCATAACCTTAAGTGCAGGAAATGAGGCTCAATTCCTCGATGTTGTCTCTGGTATAAGGTTTGTGTCTCGGGTACTGTAGTGTAATGGACTACAACAGGAGAATGGTCGTCTTGGGAATGCCATTATCTATTATACAAGAAAGTAACTGTTGCTTTACAGAGAACAAAAATTATGTTAAAGGAGGAGAAAACAAAAAAACAACATGCAATTGTATCGAACGGGCTCCTATAGACCATCGTATTCATGTGTGTGAGTCTTGCACGTGGTTTACGGTGTGAAAATACAATGAAAATGAATCTGCCCGACAAGCTCGTGCTCGATCATCAGTGGAGCGCGCCATTGACGGTTTGAAATTGACCGGAAAAAGTATTAGTAGATTACTTCCCTTGCGAGCTTATCATATCCTGTATGGTTATAACCTGCAATGTCAGCGGTAAGACTACCTTTTTTGAAAATTCTACAACGATCCCCACAAGTCGGTAAGACAACATAGCAGCCTGTCACGTCTTCCCAAAAGGTTGATTTACTAGCCAGTGTACATTTCAAAGCTGTCAGAGTGTTTATCTTCTCTTATTAGCGCGTCGAAATGATCCAAATTAACCTAGGTTTAAATGGGAGACTTTCAGAGTTGACCAATTTCTCTTACGCTAATGAGTGACAGGTGGCCAGGCGTATGCTGATTGGCCGATCGAGACACACAGCTAAGCTCTGCTGTGAAGATGGCTGCCGAGTCAGTTTAGACGTTCTCTGATAACGATTGTTAACATTCTTATAGCACAGGTGGGCGAGGAAAAATCGTAGAAATATGGTTTTGGTACCGTTAGAAAGGAAAATGTGTCGCGCCTGTACTGTATTTACTTAGTTTTTTCATTTTCTTCTCCTTTAAATTCACATAGCACAAAATTGAACGAAATGCCAAACCTCATGTCGTATTTTAAAATAAGTCTGTCGTATAAAGTAGCTGGTCTGCTTACACTATTTACTGAACAGCAGTAGCAAAAAATCCCCACTTATTATAAAGTTATACTCAAAAAATAATTTAGATACATCCCTCTTTTGTTTCAGAGTTCTCTTCATCATCATACTCATAACTCATAACAAGATATGCGGCGCGGGTTCAAATCACACTCCGACCAAATAGAAATTGAAAACTTTCTGAGTGGTTTCCTCCAGGTATAAATCCACTAAAACTCAAACCTACAGGTTAGTCGGTCTAATTTCTGAATCTTTGCTGTAGCTTTAAGTGAAGTTTGCTTTTTAAAAGGTTTGCTTTTTAAAAGGTCTCCAGAATGTTATGTGGATACTCGAGTCAGCCAACACATCGTATCACCACTCAAACATAATCTACTGGTATCATCTTGTAAATCACTTTAACTATAGTTTAAAGAGGATAAAACACGTTCAAAAGAAGCTTCATAATTGTACCTATAATTTTAGAATCAAATGTTGAAAGCCAACCGCCTATGTACGAGTTGGTGCTATTTGGATAAAACAGTTAATACTTTGGGAAGGTCGCATCGCTCACCTTTGTAGGAGTTTTTTCCAATACAAGTAGCCAATAAACCTCAGTATTGAAAGAAAAATCCATCTTCGAATCATACTTTTTTCTGACCTTACGTAAATAACGCAGTGTAGTAAGTTTAATTACTGTTATCGTTAGCTCGTAAACATGGGGACTTTTTTATCCTACGGATGGCACCCGAAATAGAGATAAAATTAGATATAAACCTCATCACTGTTGTAATGTCCTGTAATTCCTACCTTTCAGACAGCGTTAAAATATATTTGTTGATCTTTCGGGGAAAACGGATATACTTCAGGAAAAGATTGTCTTACACGAAGGTCATAACCTTAAGTGCAGGAAATGAGGCTCAATTCCTCGATGTTGTCTCTGGTATAAGGTTTGTGTCTCGGGTACTGTAGTGTAATGGACCACAACAGAAGAATGGTCGTCTTGGGAATGCCATTATCTATTATACAAGAAAGTAACTGTTGCTTTACAGAGAACAAAAATTATGTTAAATTCACATAGCACAAAATTGAACGAAATGCCAAACCTCATGTCGTATTTTAAAATAAGTCTGTCGTATAAAGTAGCTGGTCTGCTTACACTATTTACTGAACAGCCGTAGCAAAAAATCCCCACTTATTTTAAAGTTATACTAAAAAAATAATTTAGATACATCCCTCTTTTGTTTCAGAGTTCTCTTCATCATCATACTCATAACTCATAACAAGATATGCGGCGCGGGTTCAAATCACACTCCGACCAAATAGAAATTGAAAACTTTCTGAGTGGAATTTTTATCTGGGTCGCCGTATGTGGAAGAGTTGCCAGGTACTCGCAGAAGGTCGGTTTTCTCCCCCACTAAACCTGAACAGAGCTCATCACTTCGCTCAAGAGAAATTAATCTCCATAACTAAAGCCCACTGATTAAAGTAAAAGTATTACGACATTGAAGAACATTCCTCTGCAGTTAGTATTATAACTGTCTTCGAACTTGTCCATAATCGTGACTGATGGATTTTCTCCTCTATGTTATAACACATACACCTACAGGAGGTCTCTGTTAATAAACTCTCAACCCCAGACAATGTCCTGTCCCGTTATTTAGATAAACGATTGCTTGTTAGATATATGGCATCCCATGGGCGTGAAAGTTTTCAGAAAGTTTAATGTAATTATATTCTTCTACAAAAGTTCCTAGATCTCAGGATCTATTACGAAAGTGTAGGATTTTCTATTCTGATACATAGATTAAAATGGTCCAAGACATAGTCTGTATTGATCAAATCTTAATAAACGTTACGTCAAGATTATGGACCCTCCGTGGTGTACCATAAATATACATAGATGGTTAAGTCGATCCCATACCATATCTCCCGCTGATTCCAATACCTAACCATTCTATTACAACTTCTAAACAGCAGATATATAATTGTAAGTTAACAATAACACATAGACGCGCCAATAATCTAAAACAACCAACCCGACCAATAATTACACATTTAATGAGGAGTATATATTGATGACATAAGATAATTATAACTATATAGCGATACATCGTATGGAAGGACTTACTGTAATGGCTTTGAATTCTTTACAAAATATAAAGGAATTGTAAGTGATTGACATACTTTCGCATCCGGTCAGTATCTAGCCGTAAGTGGCGTCACCTTTATCGACCAGTTCCGTTTTCTTTTAATCTAACTATTGCATTTTAGCTTGTTGTAAAAACTATGTCAATTGAAAAAGGTTGTAGAAAAGTTTGACATTATGTAACCTTTTACTGTTCCTTAAACAAATCGCTTTAATTCAGGATTTGACCTTAAAAGCGGTTTCGTCATGTTTGACGTTATAAGGACAGACAGTGTAGCATGCAGGGCTGTCAGATTAACTTGTGTAAGCCATTGTTCACAGAGAATTTCACTCTCTAAGTTCTCTCATTCAGTCTCAACGCTGATGCTTGTCGGCGGTATTTACACCACCAGTCCCCTTGTATCGTTGAATAATAAAACATAAAACGTACGGTGCTTGGTGAGTTGTTTCATCTGTTCACCACTGTCGAATTTTGATCGCTGTCGAATTTTGATCTTTTATTCTTGTTGCTGCTCAAAACGCTTTTTTGAATTTTTGATGAAGGAATCGAATATAATTACCAAAAAATCTCAGAATGTCAAAATGGTCAGTGTAGTGAAGAGAAGCAACTTAAACATTTCATCAATTTTGGGATTCTTGCTACCACGGTCCATTTAAGCTAAGTTGAAAAATTTTGCTCCTTTCAGAACATTCAAATGCAAAGTACTGGGTTATTGTGACCATAACCATAAATAATCTATACAGAATTAAGTCATCAGATAAAACAGCAAATCCACGATTTTCATTGAACCATGTGAAATAGGAGAAAAATAGTAATCCAGCAAAAAACTTATTTTTGATTAGATGCTACTATATATCACGTGGAGTCCAATATAGGTTTTATACTTACGGTATATTTGATCCCTTAAATGCTGTGTTGGCTATGAATATACGTATATCTTATTGAAAACAAAATATCAAATCTTGCTAGCAGTAAATATAGTTTAGACTGTATCTAACAATGATCACGTGTTCAAATGGTTTAACCCAGTCAGAATGAAATTAATCAGCTAAAAGGGAATTAACATAAACCAAAAACTATTTATTACATTTTTGGTAATTGCAAAGTTTATAATTATGGGTTACGTTAAATGATACTTGCTATTCCCAAAGACTCTTTTGGGGGTGTTTTAAACATATATACATTTAAACACAAAAACTACTCATTATATCGTCAAAAAAGCGTCTTGGCAATGCCACACCAGGAACGTCTCTGATAAACTTACCCAACAAAACGGTCTCAAAAATATTAAAGGCACACTTGCCGCGAAAATCCGGAAGATTGTTTACATTAAAAAAGAAAGACCGTATTCTATATTTTTCCCAGACAATATAAGTTAGGAACTTTCTATTTTTACCAAAATTTAAAAGTTTGGACGTCACTTTGTATTTTTAATTTGAATTTGAAAATTTGAATTGTTACGTACCCGGAACGTAAACAAACCGATCTGCCCCCTATTGGCGATTTTATGTTTCAGTCGAGTGAGTGAACTAACGGCACAGTGTAATTTTACGTAGGCCTATTTATCTGAGAAATACAGACTGACGATCGGTTAACAGCGACTGGAAAAGCCTGCTGATTATTGTTTGAGTGTAAACCACAGATACAAAGGCCTGAAAGGAGGGTAATCCAACACGAAAGTTGACCGACACTGATCGTTGTTGTTGTAATCAGGCTTCGATTCTTCGTTTGTTTTTCACCCCATTTTTACAGTCTAAAGCTAACTAGACATGTTTTATGTGTCCTATGTTTAAGTTTAGTGGTATTAGTCGTAGTAAGCTCATGTAAATTGGTTTTCTTAGCAAATTTAAACAGGCTACGGCGGCAAGTGGGCCTTTAAGCGACAGACCTCCAACAGAATGAGATGCCTACATGATAAATAGTTTGAGGAGTGTGCCGGTCGTCTCTTAAATAAACATAAAACGCCCATTCCCCTATATAGATTTTTTTATAAAATACGTTGCCTTCAAGAAGAATGCTTTCTCGAAATTGATGATAAAATTTGCTAATCTAAATTGCGGATGGTTTTCATTCGAAACTGGATTTCGTACTGAGTCACCTTGATTGCAGACGGTGATAATTCCATTGGTTAGAGGTTAAATTATCATATATCAGGATTAATCTTAGTCTCTTAATCTGATTACTGACCTAATTCACAATTGAAAAGTCCCAGGTTAATCAGTTCTTCAACATCTGATGTTCCTTCGTCAATAACACAATCTTCAGATAATACATCTGTAGTCGAAACTACGCAACGTTTTTTTTAAAGCCTCTCAAGCTAGCAGGCTTAAAATAGCCCAGAACTCTGAGACCATGGGTGAACGTGTTTTCAGCCAAATAGTTCCTCCCAGAGATTCATTTGGCTGATTCAATAATAGCCGACACGAGCAGTTGTTTGTGACAATCAATATTCATAAATAGTACAAAATAAACCAACAAAAACGGACCAAAAATTAACGAGATACCCGATATTAGATGACAGATGGTTCACTTTTATTGATAGAGCACTTTGCTTATTCGTACGTTTGTATTAGTAAAATAAGATACCATGTAGCCGACTTAACTATATACCGATGCTTGAAGTGAAGGGGATTTATAACTTGCATTCCGTTGTATACTTTAGGCAAAGGTCAAGAACCGTTACCTTTTCTGCAGGAGACAGGACAGCCTGGTCCATCAGTGATTACTCAACTATTAAAACTGTCTAGAAATAGATTATCTTTGAAGTTTATAATTCCATTATTCATGAAAAAATGTAATCCCTCATCCGTCATTATGTAATAAAGAACCTGATTTCCAGCTGTAAGGAATCTACCTAATACCACAGTATTTTGATAGAGTCAAAATCCAACGATGACTTCTGACCTTTTTAATCAAACATGGTCAAATAGTCTAGGTATTAAGTATCAACGCATCGACCTAATTCCACAGTATTTTTAATAGAGTCAAAATCCAACGATAACTTTTGACCTTTTTAATCAAACATTGTCAAATAGTCTAGGTATTAAGTATCAACGCATATGTTTACATCTTGAATTAAACTAAGATATATTTAAGGTCAAGCGATTCTCTGCAAACAAAGAAATGAAGCTTTTGGGTCACACCAAGCAAAATAAGATAATCTGCAATTATTCAACTCTTTTAACTTTATGATATATGTTTTGAATATTTTGTTATGTATATCTCTTTAATACAACTATAGTGTAAATATTTGGCATTACCACATATGAACATGCATTTCTGTCAAATTAGCTGAGTGAATAGCAACAGACGGGCTACTTATGTTCGTTTTAGTGTCAAGCAGACATGTGCTTTTTGTGAAATGTTCGTTAAATGAGTGAGTCGGGCATTCGACACTGATTTTTTGTGAGTTACATGTTGGTGTCCTTCTCTCTCTGTCGGTTTACAGATTTATTTCAGATACTCTCAGCTAGGTAACACGACCAATGCATCAGTCGTAAATATCTGTATCTACTCAAGTATCTAATGGAATATGTCACTTCTTCTTCAACAATAATCAGATATTTAAAGAAGAAGTGAAGGTAATATCGGAAAATAATTATACTGTGATACTACATGTATTGCGATAGTTTGAATCAGGGGTTTCGAGGCTTTTTAGAACAGCGACCACCCCCGATTCCGCCCCCCCCCCCCCAACTTTCAGATGGATTCTAATTCTACTTACCATCCCACTCACCATGCTTCTTTTAGCCTCACACTTTACACACACCAATTTGGCATTACTGCCTCTATACCACCCTTCCAGCTTAACCTCTCAAACACCTTTCCACTCGCCCATTTTAGGAACCGCTGGTTTGAATGATTACGATACTATTGTGACAATAACGGTACTCTTGCAATCAACAAGCACTCTTTCAAAATAGTATTGAAAGATGGCCGTATAAAAATTGGATTGGAAAGAGGATGGGAAACCTTTATGCGACCGGAGAAGCATTTCAATGTATTTGTAGTTCAGTAATGGTATTTCATGACTGTTAAATTTGGATTTCACTTGTAGTTTTGTATCAATACTGGTTGATTTCTATCATCTCATTCCTGGCTGTTCTATAAGAAAATTTTATTTCACTTTTAGTTTTAAAAAAATAACCCTCAGAAGATGATTTAATTCTACGAAACAGAGCTTCTGCTACGAAACTTATAGAATATATTTTGTAAGAGCAGGATGTGTATCGTACGTAATGATCAAACCATTCTGGCCAGTCACTTTAATTAAGGTTTAATTACAAGAAGCTCATTTAAAGAGGGCAATTTTTGGTCGCGACAAACGTATCTAACAAACGCTCCGGAAGTCGTTACACACAGGAAGTGAAACCCATCTCCTCAACGTAAGGCCATGTACGTCAAGGGAGGCAATCTCTTCCTGGTCTCTACCCACTTTCCAATCTGGTGTGATGAATAAGAATGGTATACATATCTTTATTCTGCCGTACAGGGACAAAGTATTAACATAAGGTCCCGAGAGCGTTACTTTCTTTCTTCAACATCCCACTTAACTTTTAAAATACACTGATTAGTCTTTGTGTCTGTTATCCCATATTAACCTTATCCTATGGTACTAGCGTATGTCTACTTTTAATTCCCAATTCTCAAAAATACTGACTGCACACTTTGATGAGGTCAAACGAAAAGCACGATTATTCAGACGATTTCCCTTTTGAAGACGAGGATTTCTAAACCAGAAAAGAGGTTCTTACGTGTTTAAGTACTGAGTATACTAGAATTAGCTTGGTCAAAAACCCACTACTACTTGTCAATGACATGACTGTTTAGATGATTTCATTACAAAAAATATATCTCCCAGGCTGTTTACTCAACCTGATAGACGACGGTTTTAGATATTTGAATCGCGAATGGGAAACCTTTTCTACGGTCAGATTAATGCTTCGTTCGAAATTGATTTCATAAAAAAAAATTCTGCAGCATATTTGAACATATTTCGACGGAGAGTCGGAGATTAAGAACGAAGGACGGCAAATGTATGTCCATTATTGGGCACGTACAAACATGTATGCGTATTTCACGTTATTAAGTACAAACAGCTGTAGTCGAATTTGATTTTTAATACATGGGGACCATAAAATAGGCTACTTTGTTGAATTGAACCAGGGCGACAAGTGGGACAACACAATCTTTGATTGTTATGTCAGGCTTCTATCACATCTGTCATTTAGTTGAACATATTCAGATTTTGAACTCAGACCAAATAAAAATTTAAAAATTTCTGAATGGATTTTTCACACGGTCACCGTGTGTGGAAGAGTTGCTAGGTACCCGCCGACGATCGGGTTGTTGATTGTTTGGTGTTTTACGCCGCGCTCAAGATTATTTCACTGATATGGCGGCGTTGCCAGTTTTATTGTGGGAGGAAACCGGGATTCAGCGTATTGAGCGTCCAACGATCTGCCTTCTGAACACAGAGGCCCAGAATATATAGACAAAGAGTCCACTTTCCTTCCCCAGTAAACCTGGCAACGCCAGCATACAAGTGAAATAATATTAATAGATTTTTTCATCAACTGTACATTGCTGGACAATATTCTTTTTTTTGTCCAAATCTTATCCTGTTGTAAAATGTCCGCTCAATTCTGTAATCATGTCGTTTCAAATTCAATACCATGCGTGGTAACCAGGTTTACCTGTATTTAAGTCAACGATATTAATAATCAAAACTAGTTTGTCATCAAGACTTGTAGCCATGTATATTAGGTTATTTATCAGGGGAATCCCGTAAACTAAACCTGTCTCCCATCTATCCATTATTCGTGACTGATGGATTTTTTCCTATATGTTATAACACATGCACCTACAGGAGGTCTCTGTTAATAAACTCTCAACCCCAGACAATGTCCTGTCCCGTTATTTAGATAGACTATTAACAGTTGTGATTTATGGCACATCTTGGTTATTAAAGTTTTCCGATAGTCAAAGTTATCGTCTGGGCCTATACCAGAAAGGTTTCAAAATTGATGATGTTTTAAAGTTCAGTTCCCTTCGATGTGTACAGAGAGGGGAGCAGGGGAGCTGATAAGGATATTTGATAAGGCTGCATCCAACAGAATGTAATTAAAAATTAAAGCTGCTAAAGCAGTTTCCGGGGTCCAAGCGGAAGTCGTTTAGTTGTTTGCTTACATCTGCAGACAATGACGGTCATATATGTCAAGATTTGGTTTAATCCGATTTGTACTTTTTGAGATAATGCCCGAAAAAGAAACATCACAAAATCACAATAATATATTAAGGGGAGTTAATTCTTTCGTCTTCCAGTTTTGACACACTGGATCATCTCCCTTGTGTTTGGCCATATATAATGCACCAAACAGACATCAAAGGACATCTCTATACAGCTTATCAGTTAATGTACTCAATAGCCTCAACTGTGGCCAGCTGGTCTTGGCGGGCCATAAATCTTGAGGCAATAACTGCCTGACTGAGGAACTAATAGCCTAAAAAAACATAAGATCGGTTAAGAAATCTGTTTTATTTATTACATATTCGAATAAGTAAAGCGATTTAGCATATTGTGATATATTTTTCATTTCTGTAAGTGCATTAGAAGTAAAGATACAAATAAATTAGCTAAAAGCCTAATTATCGAACTAATGAACTTTAAAATAAGTACACACGTTCTTTTAATATAACACTACTTATATATCAAGTTTCAAGTAGATATGTCTTAGCATTACATAGTAAGAGACATTTATACGTTTTTTGACCTTATGTTAATTTTGACCTATGGCGAGCTCCCTAGATTTTGATGAGATCAAAATCGTTTCTGAATTAGATTTTAGGTCCATACCCGCACTACATAAAAATCCAAGTTTGACATATGTAGGTCCAGTGGTTTCAGAGAAGAAGTCGTTCAAATATTGCATTTTTTTGGACGAAAATCCAAGATGGCCGCCATACCATGTGACCTATGATGTCATACTTGTTTCGTTTGCATCTCTAGTCCATAGCAGTCTTACATGTAAAGTTTGAGTTTTATCTGACGAATACTTATTGAGATATTGTCCGGCAAAGACCATCAGAAAATAATAATAATAATAATAATAATAATAATAATAACCCTTACAAAAATAATAGGGTTCCAAGCCATTGCTTGGCCCCCTAAAAATGATACCACCCTACACCCAATCTAGGACTAGACGTCTAGGTAAAACACGGAATGGTCACATTCAGATTTTAACTTGGCTAGAGAAGATGAGGTAAATCGGGATTCTAGGTTATTGAATTCCAACTATGTCCATTGTTATCCTTTTGCCCTGCAGTGTTGAAAAGTTGTTTATGCCAGAGGTGTCACAGGCCCGCATCCCCACACACATAACTCAATCAGTATATAATAGAATAGTCTTCTTCTCTTGTCACCGTTATCCTATATCCAATCTTACAAACACTTTGATTAAAAAACTTACATTTGTTGTATCATTGTACTGGTATATCCGGCTGACAAACATTTTATAGTACATGTAAGCGATCTAATAACATATAGCCACTAGCCAAATGAAAAAATTTAAGATTTTACTGAATTAGTAAATTAACCGACACTGATTGACCCAGAAAAAAATCCCGACCAGGATGAGAATCGAACTCACGACTTAGGGTTAAGCTCATTAGATTAAATTAACATTTTAATAATTTTAATGGGCTTGATTTGAGCTCTGGGTGTATAAGAGAATCTAACGAGCCAACCTTTCCCAGTAGGACCGGGTAGCACAGTTCGTAGAGTTGTGGGACGGTAACCGGAAGTCGTGATTTCGATTCTCACCTTGGTCCGGAATTTCTTCCGGGTCAATCGGTGTCGGTTAATTTACTAATTCAGTAATTTCCATGATGATGATATAAGATTTTTCTCCGGGGATTCTTCGGAGCGTAAAGATACATATAAAAACTATAAGCTCAGTACAAGAAGTTATTCAGTTAATGCTTTAACTATGACGAATTCAACGGGATAACAAATCCGCGTGTGTTACCCTAACCGGAGAATAGCGGATACTAGCATTACACTCTGTAACGTTCAACACTGACGCTGATGATGTTTCTTCATAAATCTTCAAACGGGTTTGGTACTTTAAAATGAATCTTATCTTTTTTTATTAAGAATAACAAAAAATGCCTATTGCTACAGTGCTATTAGTAAGATGGATTTTATCTTAGCAAGGTTTAAGCCGTCAACAACCTGTCTCATTATCTTGACTAATGGTTTTTCTCCTCTGTGTTATAAGAAAAATTCCAACGGGAGGTATTTGTTAATAAACTCTCTTCCCAGACAATGTACAGTGTTGTTATTCAATAAGACCATAAATAGTGGTGATATAACTTATTTCTTGAGCGTAACGGCAAATTCATTCTTCTTGATAGGTAACCATTATCTCTTAAGGGTTAAATGATCTACTGATAAATGCTCGTCTAGGCCAGTCAGATAAATGTTGATGGCTGTCTAACCTCCTGATGCTGTTACAAATAAACCAATAATTTGGCTTTTTGTATTTTATATCAAGAAGAAATGAAAGGATATATTTAGGTATGATATATTTAACTAAGACATTGGCTGTACTGTTAATAAAGACATCCAAAGAATTAACAGTATAGCCAATGTCTTCTGATTCCGAAAATGTCCTGAAGTTGTTCTGATCACAGCCCGTGTCACAACCTTATATAGATTCTCGTAAACGATGGGCTTAATGGCAGTATAAACATCAAAAGGATTGTCACCAAGCCCATCGTATACCAGAACCTCACTCGCTGTTTAAATGTGGAAGAAACCTAAAATCTTCTCAAACAGTGTCATCTATGAATACATCGTACAGATGGGTTTTTGTTTTTTTCGTTGACATTCAGAATAGAACAAAATAAAAAGTAATCAATCTCCGTTGATTTTCCGACAAAATTAGAGTTTGCCTTTTAGTAATTATATATTCAAATTTCGCTTATTATCTTTATGCATATTAGTTGAGGATCAGTAAATCACTGATGAAAAACATTAACAAAATCGCTTTGGACGAGTTCAACTAATGTATAGTCATGACATAATTTTCTTTTATTACCTGTGATTACATGCATATAAATATCAGCAAAATGCTAGGACATATCAACAATCCAGTTCACATAAAGGTGGGTGTTGAAACAGGTCACAAAATAAGATGCTACTAATTTTTATGTCCATCGTCATCAGGTAAAAAACTGTCACCAGCATGTGAATGTTTCACAGGCGTTGCAGAACACCCCCTCCAACTGTTTGTGTTTAAAACCTGTGATTTTAAACTAAAATAGTTTCAGACAGGAAGATACAGAATGCTTAGAAATCAAAATGGCATTATCGTGACATTGGGTTTGGTTGAGCATAGAAGCTCAACAAACTGTGTCTGGCTTACTTCTTATGGAGATTATTTCTCAATAAATGAAGTTAAAGACATTTGAGTCGGATTTAAACAGACACATTTTTTTAAAATTACATCAAAGTCGCTGACTTGTACATAGCAAAGATTATTTTATATTTTGTACGCATCGTGTATTCTTGCATAGTGTTGCTGTAGAAACAGTTTTTGCGAAAACTCGTCAAAATCCTAAAGCGGAAAGCAACTAAGCGATGTTTTTGTACCATTTTTTCACTTTACTTACATTGGAATATTTTTTAGGAAAATTTACTTTTCTTATAAACAAAATGATACGTGTGTTTGTTTTTAGGGTGTCCACATTTTTTACGGATGTACAATGTATCAATTACAATTAATACGGTATGGGTTACAATAAAATTAGATGCGGATGACAGAGCAAATGCTTTGATTCAGCAGTTTTTTTTAACAGCTTCAGTGGTTTTCCCAGCAACGTAATAAGCAATACGGATAGAATACACCACTTCGGGAATGATCTGTTGCCAGGAGAGCTTCAATTTCGATCACATTATCCGTGACACAAGGTCCGTCCATTACTGTAACCACATTTTCGGGGGGATTTCGCACTGCGTTTGTCGTCTGTTCAGAATACCATGTAATGACCGGCGCTGGTGCTTAGATGTTGTCTTTCTGTATTGTTTTATTGTAATCTGGCAGTGAACCCTTTGAAACGCTCCAGTGAATATTTTAGATAAAATACACCATATTCCACTCCAATATTCTCCTGACTTAAACATAACTTAAGATTATTTTCTATAATTTTTCCGAAGAAAAAAAATGACGTGTTTATGATGAAACACGCGCTTGTAGACAAGTATATATATATGATGTCGAGTTGCTGGAGATAACAAGCACAGGCATGAGAGAGGGTCCGCTTTTTTTGCTTAAAATATTCTTGTGGACATTTGCAGTTCAGCCTTTACCATGCAACAATAATAGAAAGTCCTTTCGCTGATCGACAGGTCAAAAAGTTTACTTTTTAGTTTAAGTGCGAAATTAGATTAATTAAAGATTTGGCTATTTGCTTGGTTTGACCACAACTCACATATACCTCCTGGAACGATTGCGATTTGCATCAAGCCCAACTTCATTGAACCTCGTGGCCCTCCCCGCTTTTAACGCATTACTGACACCACTAATTTACAAAAAATACAGTTGAGCAAAATTAAAATTTAGTATATCAAATCCCTATGTTTCTGTAAACCAGAGTCCTGTCTAAAAACTTCCCTAAGTATTGTCTTGACTGATGGATTTTCTCCTCTATGTTATAACAAACACTCCTGCAGGAGGTCTCTGTTAACAAACTCTCACCCCAGATAACGCACAGGCTGCACGGTCAGGTGAACGGTTTGATTGAATTAGGCGTTGAGATAAAAAAAAATAGTGAACAAAAATATGATTTTAACATTCACTGACAGTTTTTTTTACGCAATACTGATATTACATTTAATAGAAAACGAAGAAAAAAAGCGAAAATGAAATGTCAAAAAAGGGGGATAATATGGAGCTAAATATTTGCGGTGTCCTTGTCTCTATGGAAGAAAGACTTGGTTTTGAAAAAACCTGGATCAAATCGTTACAATGACGTCTAGGTTGTGTTATCTCTACTGTCCCTTCATATTGCCTTAGATCAGCGAATTTACTCATGATCAGATCTCATTCAAAATGGAACCAGATTATCTTTAATGTTATACGGATCTAGATTTAGTCCATCTCGTTTCTGTCAACAAATTACACTCGTAATCTGACACACTGTTAGTTACTCTATCAGCCTATTTCTTTTTATCCCGATCGGCATATAATGCCGGAAGTGTGAGAAGGTGGGTGGGGGGGTGGGGGGTTATTTGGCAAACAGTTTGTCTGTCCGTCTGTCAGTTCGTAATCATTTCTTGTCATCATATCTCCTCCCACGGTTTTCATCGATTTTTTCGAAAATGTTGGATATCGTGCGAGGGTATGCACCTCATCTTTTGGTTATCATCACACGGGATGTGCACTTCCACTTTTGGTTTCGCTGGTTTCATTATGTTCAGAGTTACTTCCTTTTTCCGACAGCATAGGGGGGCCTAGACAGTGGGCGCTTGTTTCTGACGTTTAAGGGCACTGCATGCCCTTTACCATAGCTCTCTCTGCTTAACCACACGCTCATATCTGGACTACATTTTACCATATCCAGACTGCTGTGCCTGTTGTTTTATATGCAGTCCACCTGATGTGAGTTTTTCAAAGCATTTCCTCTTACGGATTGCATTTAATATTGTTACAACTTAGTGAGGATGGCTGCTATCAAGTGAGGATGTGGATATCCAGTTTGCAAATGAACATTCGTCTGTCTTATGATAAATCTTATGTGGGACCGGGGGGATACGTCATCTTCTAATGACGGTTGTTTTTTTTTATCGCTAAGCCATCAGACTGCATTTAAAAAAAAGGTTTTTGAAAAAGGCAGTCTCAGCTAAATGTTTTCTTATTGGATTGCTTTCTTGCCAATTATAAGGGTATTTAATATTTAATGCTAGATAATTATGGTGTAACTCGTTTATGATGAATTATCAACATCGTGTAAACTCAGGGGCTCGTTCTACTAAGCTGGCGCAAAGTTACGCATAGGTTTACGACATAGAGTTGCGCAGCCAGACTTGCGACCATGCGTAAGTTTCTATAGTTTGACACACGTTTGCGACTGGCGCAGAATAAGCTTAACCTGTGATATTTACATTGGTAAGAACTAGAATTGGGCCAGTAATTAAATTGGGACACGTAGATTAACTTTCCTCGGGTGTGACATTCCAATACTTCAAATAGATACAACAACGTACCACTATTCTAATGACTATTTCTAAATTACATTAGTCTGTGTATTCATTAAATTTCTAATCTGTTTTTCGTTTTCTAACAGTGAATTTAACACAGGTGGATGCTTGATTGAAACGATACACATTTCTAATATATTGTAGTGGCCGGCGAATAAGTTTTTATAAACTAGAAATGCGCAACAAATTCATACAAGGGTAAGAAACACAGTGGCCTTTCTTCATAGAAGTCCTACGGTCTCTAATATATTGTAGTGCCCGGTTTTTATGCGAAATACGAAACAAATTCTTACAAGAGTAAGAAACACAGGTGTTTTTCTTCACAGAAGTCCTACGGTCAAGAGTAGCGTAATTAATCGGTCAAGTTCAAATATGCCTAACCTTGGACAGAGCATACTAGGGATTGGAAGCGACAATGTTTTGCCAATAGTGTTGTTTACACCTGACCTGGGTCTTCTGGGTAACTGGATGACTCCATTCCAATAAATCTGACTATCCCTGGAATCAATATGCCAAGAAACACGTGACCTATCAGTAGTCCTAATCATCAACGTAGCTTTCGACAGTAAGAAATTGTGCAGGATTGATTTGATTCTATCCTGAGTGTTGAACAATCCTTATGTATAAGAGGAGGGATTGCAAGTTTGTAGAGATGTTAAAAACAAAAGCTTAATGTTCGTTTAGGTCATTGACACTTGCATAATACTGTTATTAAGGTCAGTACAAAATGCTTTTCATTGGGAAGAGGAACGGAAATGAAATGTCTTACAAATGAACAAAAAAGCAACAAACAGAACAAACATTAACCTGAAACAGGGGTATTAACCCCTGTACAACAATTCAAGTGAAGTGGCTTTTGACAAATATCGTGGCAAAACGTTGATGAAATCTGTTTACCACAGACGTCTGTCAATGTCATACATGGAAATTGGCTATTTTCAACGATGTGATTTTTAAAATAAACACTGGCACGAACAGAAGATATCATTTCAAAACCAAGTTACTACTAATGGAAACGGAGTACAGATCTTTTATTATCGTGTTTCGAGACCCCACCAGACTCGCCAAAACGCACCGACCAAGCTAATCGATTTAATAACAAATATCATTTTAAAAAATATCTTTATTCGCGTCCTTCGCTACCGTGGTGTTGCTTGCGGGGGAGAAAAGTCGCGATTCTATTTCATACGTGACATTTTAGATCTTTGAGGGGTCGCCAAAATCGCCAAAAATGTACTTTTTAAAATCGCGAATAGGAACCTTTGTGTACTTGGTCGTCAATCACGCCCTCCACGCCAAAGGCAAAGAAAGGCACAAATCTAATTCTTTAACGGGTCTGGCAGGGTCGCCAAGAGCGCGAACTAAAATGTCTGTAGCCGGCTTATTATAAATACTGGCATATCATTCTTAAAACGACCGACAAACAATGAAAGCCACTGGTGTGACACTTAAATGCCTCAGAAATTAATGGAGATCGGCGATGAATATCATTTATTTTTGTTCAACGATTACAGCTAAATCCAAACGGCAGTCTAGATTTAAACGTAACTTTTCTATAAAAAATATTCTTTTAGGATTGATTAAATGATTAGGATTACATGTATGTTTGTCAATAGAGTGTCCATAACACATATAACACAGAGAGACGTTTGTTAATAGATAAATTGCAGGAGTAAATGATCACACTGCAGAGCCGAACTCTTTATTTAATGTCATTAAATACCAGCAAATTTATTCTTCTCAAATTGAGATCTGCCACTAACAGACTTTTTTCCTCTTTACCTCCAGTAGTAAACTAATCAGTTTTGATGGTTAACCCGAGGGGTTGCAATAAACTGATTTCGAATTTAGGTCAATGTTTGGTTTCATACAGTGATGTTAACCTGTGTGTGTTGTGGACTAGTCTCTAGTATATGCACTTATATTATTGCATTAAACCTGGATGCATATTCATAGTTTACATTTATTTACTTTCCAACAGTTCTTTAAATCGATTTTAATAAAAATCAGCCGAAATTTTTTTAATTCATGATACTCTATGGAATTGAGATAGAGCTTATTTTTTTATATTCGTTAAAAATCTTAAGAACTGCCGCAGCCTTCAAGGTCGCCAAAAATGTACTTTTTTAAAATCTCGAATAGGGACCTTTGTGTGCTTGGCTGTCAATCACGCCAACCACGCCAAAGGTAGAATTAACCTCTATAGTTAGGCGACCATCGTGATTTTCTCGTCCCTGGCGCCTTTCGTCACCCCGCCTAGCACACGAAGGTTGCGATTGGCGACCTTCCCGATCCTCAAGCCACGCCATTGATTAGCGTGGTTGGCTGGTTGGGTGGGGTAGAGAAAGTCACAAATGTAGTTCTTTAACGGGCCTGGCAGGGTCGCCAAGCACGCGAACTAAAATGTCTGTACCCGGCAGGCTTACATAAATACTGGCATATAATTCTTAAAAAGACCGACATACAATGGAAAGACACCGGTGTGACACTGAAATGCCTCAGAAATTAGATCGGCGAGGAATGTCATTTATTTCTGTTTAACGATTATTCTAAATCCGAAGGGCAGTCTAGATTTAAAGGTAACTTTTCTATCAAAATCTTCTTTTAAGATGATTTAGGATTACATGTATGTTTGTTAATAGAGTGTACATAACACATGTAACACAGAGAGGCGTTTGTTAATAGATAACCTGCAGGAGTAAATAGTCAAACGGCAGAACCGAACTCTTGTTTATTTAATGTCATTAAATACCAGCAAATTCATTTTACTCAAACTGAGATCTGCCGACATCGGTGTTTTTTCACTCTTTACCTTAAATTGTAAACTAATCAGTTTTTATACAGTGATGTTAACCATTGTGCGTTGTGAACTAATATCTAGTCTATGTACGTATACTATTGCATTAAACCCGGATGCATATTCACATATTTACATCTATTTACTTTCAAGCACTTCTTAAAATTGGTTTCAACGAAAATCAGCCGAAATTTTGCAGCTCATGATACTTGATGGAATTGAGTTAGAGCTTATTTTTTTATATTCGTTCAATATCTTTAGACTAGCCGGTGACTTTAACGAACTGTTTGAATCTCTCTTTGAAAATCGGTTCCCACGAGGAAAATATTTGTGAAAATATTTTTTGAAAATGTATGCGTTTTAGGATATTTCTCCTTCTCCAATGTTTATCTGAAGATAACACTTTGACATCTTTTCATTGGAAATATTTGCTTAAATCGGACCTATGTTCTGCTAATTCAGATTTTATTATGTCTTTAGGGCGCTGTACTATATTTAATACAACACGGAAAGCAAAGGTCAAATTCATATTTACTAGAACAAGCACAGTTTTGCTAAGAACTTAAGAAACAAGAAAGTAAAAACCGGGAGATTTCCAATTTAATCGATTCGTATATCGACCATTGATAAACATAGGATAGGGCATAGAAAACCAATCAAAACAAAATATGCTGTACTGGTATTACTCACAAAGTTACTAATTAAAAAGTTCGTGCACAAATCCGGTTACGTTGGCGATCCATAGAAAAGTTTCCAGGATGGTTCCAATGACTTATGAAGTGGTTGGCTTAAGGATGGTTCTAATGGCGATTGCACAGGTGTCTCCGGGGTTGAATATAGTGGAGGTCCTGTGAGATAGCAGGGGTTTCCAAGAGGAATTATGATAATACGAATTTCAAGTGTCAGGCGCTATCACGCTCTCAATATGGTATGATGTATGTCTATGGATCAACCAGATATTAACGTATTCTCACTTTGCCATTTTGGGAGGAAATGTAAATGTGCCCCACCAACGTTGAACTCCACACTCACTGAAGACAAAGCTATCTCTGAGACAAAAAGGAATCAAATTTTACACAACCTCGTCAGTGTCTCGAGAATCTAGGGCAAATCGGACGTTATACCTTCCACATAAAACAAAAAAAATATTATATATTGGTTCATCTGAATAAGACCATAATGATCCACACACCAGGCACTTTAATCACAATATAAGATCTCTTCTATACATTTACAAACAGTATATGACCGAAATACAATAGATAATTTAACATTTTATTTATATAACACTGTGGCTTGGTTCAACAACCTGTTTTTCTGACACATGTACGTTGCCTTCCGATTTGAAACAGATCTCTTTTTCAGTTAAGTTTTAGTAAATTTACTAATTCAGTAATTTCCCTGATGATGGTTGCAATTTGCTTTTGATACAACATTGGTTATTAGGCTATTCAGAATGTTTTGATTATTTTAATTGATTAATGTTTAACGCTGCATTTATAAAGGGGGCTCTTTCCTTGAGTAATGCCATGACCTTCGGCGAGTTCCTGGCAACTCTTCCTCATTGCTATTTAATAACCCCTAATTGATGCATGGAGCTTATGGCCGTCGGCATTTCTCTTCACATTGGCACAACTGATTACCTGAATTATACTTGTTAACATGATATCAGTGCTGCATTATGAGTAACTAAATCGAAGACCGGATCAAGTGTAAACTGATATACCGTCATAGGGGAAACACTCGGTCGCAGGTCAATCACCGCTTGGGCTGAGGAAACCCAGTTTCCATATTTTTTGCACTATGAATTATGTGCATCTATGTTTTGTGAATTATTCGTGTTCAATAGAGGATCTTCCTAAAAAGACCAATTCTAGCTCTACGATGCGAACGGATTCTCAGCAACATCTAGATATACACAAAGAAAAAAGTTAAGCACCCCCATGTAAAGTCTGCACCAACCGATAAAATCATTGGTGTAGGGAGATGGTTGACAAACTGTTGTTGCAGAAACGATAGCTTATACCATAGTTTCACCAAGAACAAGAGGAACGATGTTTATTCCTTTAAAAACATCAGATTATATCATACATGTAGTTTCACCAAGAGCCAAAAAAACTAACTCTCCACTCTTCTCACTAATGTTCTTTAACTGGTTCTATACTGTAAAAAAATCGTGTAATGAAATTTGCCGCGAAAATCCAGAAGACTGTTTACATTAAAAACAGTGGACGGTTTTCTGTATTTTTCCCAGACAGAAAAAGTTAGGAACTTTCTATTTTTACCAGAAATTGAAAGTTTTGACATCATTCAGTATTTTTAATTTGAAATTGAAAAACAGATTTTTCAGGTACCCGCAATGTATTAAAACAAACTTCGAACATGAGCGTGTGCACAAGTGCCGTAATGGTTTGGGTCGTATGGGCGATCTAACGACACAGTATAATTTTACGAACGTTATCTAAGAAATACATACTAACGGTCGAGTAAGAGGGAGAGCCTGCCGAGTGCAATTCACAGACAAACGCTTGAATTAGTGTAATCCAACACTTAAGTTAACCAACACTGATCTGTGTTGTTGTTGTAATCGAGCTTTGGTTCTATAGGATATAGGATCTATATGACGTTGAAACATGGCGAAAACACAATGACCTTCGTCGTTCTTTTATGAGATTGATGCAAGGAAAACTGAAGGGTATTGGAATGAACAATGTGACCTACATGTATCAATACTTGTAACGGTCAGTGTACCTTTCAACTGTAAGACCTCCTACGGGATTAGTTCAATCTTATCCGTTCTACTCGTAGATATATATGTATATATATAGACATAGTTATTTGAAATGTATAAAATACCAGTATTGAGAAGAGGATTGGAAATGAAATGTCTCACGAAAGGAAAAAACATGTCATAGATTTGATACGGAGGGTGTTGTTAATCTTCTTTAC
The DNA here is from genome assembly GCA_963971465.1 of Lepidochitona cinerea. NCBI lineage: Eukaryota > Metazoa > Mollusca > Polyplacophora > Chitonida > Tonicellidae > Lepidochitona > Lepidochitona cinerea. Next base: position 47,069,247 of record OZ020551.1, on the reverse strand, counting down.
ACACACTCCGATGATTATTATCAAAGCTAAATGCAGACTCCAGACGGAATCAGAAGGTGAAATATAAGATACCAATTTAGTATGGTTGCTCTTTGCAAAAGAAACTGATATGATGTATACGAAATTCATCGCATCCCAGTACCCTATCATTAATTGTGAAAAAAAGAGACATGACTACATGTATAAACCTTTGTCATCAACCTTATGAAATATCATGGGTTTTAGTTTCTTACAACAACTTATGATTGGGAATAGAGGTCTAAATGATGTACCTCTTTTTAACACAACTAGAAACTTGTCTCCATGGTTATTTTAGACAAGAAGATTTTCCCTGTGCCCGTGTGTATGGGTGTTCATAAATGTATACACCTTTTATAAAGGAGGACGAATAGTAAGAAATACATAGGGATCACTTCGATAGCAGCTATCAAATTAGATATCTACAGATATGTCGACATAATTGGAAAGGCAAAGGCTAGTTCAGAAAAAGGTGAGTGGAAGAAACAATACATCACCTTGTTACATTTTTTATTTGGCTCTCCTCGAATAAAACGGATGAAAAATGGCAACGGCCTTATAAGTTTACTACGAAGCTTTTTCTCTATTATAAAGCGGCAAGTTCAAAGCATAATTATTCTTCGACGAGGAGATGAAACTGTTATCATTGCTTAAGTTTAAACTCCGTTAACACTACTTTTCAATATAAACTAGCTAAACGAAGTTAAAGTGTTGAATAACCAACAAAACCCTGCAATTATACATCAATAGGATTGTTCTGTAAAAAGGATTGTTTTTTAACGGGTAATCCTGATTGTTATTTATTTCATCTACTACAAAACAATCATGCTGGCACACAGCTTTTGATACCCAGTTCAGATGTTTTTTTGTCCCAATCCACTTATGATGTTATCATTTGGTGGGTTACGGCTCAGAATCCTAATCGGGGAAATTGTCCATTAAGCCGAACAATTTACGTTCAGATATTAACTCTCCATGAACTGGATTTAAGTCCCTTAACAATGTCAGAATATTGAAGTGCAGCTTATCTATCAACTGCATCTGAATCTAAATTTGAATATTATAAAAGTTGAAATTATTTTTTCTTGAATAATATTCATTGGGATGTTATCAAGGCATAACCCTCAAGTAACATATTTGCTCTTAACGAGTTGGTTACATGTTTTTTCTGGGTAAGAACCTACACACCTTCACAAACTATTTAAGTACACCAATCAACAATAATAGCTAAAATGAAGTCCCTCGGCCTGTCGGTCGGTATGTCAAATATCGGCGTTAGCGGAATAACTCAAATATCGATTCAAAGACTGTTTTAAATTTTGCATACGGCAATCATATGACCATAGAGCACATTCCTATTTAAAATACTTCATTCCCAGTTAAATTCTGGTCTTTCGGCGTCGACCATTAACAGGATAACTAACCCAAACATCGATTCGAATACGGTTCTTAATTTTTTACATGCGGTATCACATGGCATTAAAGCACGTACTCATGTAAAATTGCATCATTCGAAATACAATTCTAGTTGTTATAAAAAAATAGTCAAATATCGACGTTACCAGAATAGCTCTAGTATCGATTAAGATATGGTTTCTGAACATGTTTATTATAAGGTAATCTTCAGTGAAATATTGCAAATTTCATTTTTAATCAATAAAAACGGACAGTTTACGTGAAATAGGCACATAGTTTGTCACATCGATATTCAAGTTGAGACTTACAGATAAATTAAGAAGACTAATCACGCAGTCCTATATCCTGGTTTGCGAATTCGAAGTTCGCCTTTGGAAACATAACCGGCTGGAATGCAATTACCTATGAAACCTAACGACAATGTGTTTTTGGCCCAAGCCTATGAATTTTCTCCGAAGCCCAGCGGTAACTCAGTCTTATTTTCTTTTTTTCAGTTTATATTCCCAACCATCATGAGTTCTTTTTTTAATTAACTGCTTCGAATCGTAAACAAATTTTTAATAAGTTGCCAACGCAAATAAACCCCAGTCTCGTTAACAGAACTGTATAAAGTTCATCATCTAGTCGATTTCTATTTTGAATTCACCTCCATCTGTTGCGTGTATTGGCGATAGAAACGGGGCTAAACCCTTCGGAAAAGGGGCTTCTGGCGCACAATTTGCACAAAACCATTCTCCATGGTTTGGATTTCGAATCATATATGAATACTGGTGGTTATCGGATATTATTGCGGCTTGCACTGCACACAGACTATGGATTTTTTTCGTTCAAATGTCAATCATTTAGTTTTTTGATGACTTTCAAAGCCTCTTGTTGTTGTAACAGTGATCAATTTTCATTGGCTGGAGATCAGAAACTGGTTGCTTTGGCCTATAATGGACTTTCGGATGTTTTGAGGTCAAGATTCTTCTTGTCAAGATTTTTTCATTTCATTTAATAATACCTTATATAATGGATACACCTTATGGACGTCAGCTTTCCTTCGGGCATTCGCATAATCTATTTCCTGGTTGTTAGATTTTTACCGGATATTAATGCTATTCAGGAATGGCATATTCCCTTTTAAGCAGGGCACAGAATCTATATTGAAGCACAATATAGCGGCTGATCTCTTAGATTCTTCCAGAAATTCTCTTTGCTACTGTACTCAGATAAATGAGTTAAATTAATCGCTTAATTAAGAATAAGCAATGTAAGAGTTCAGACTTCTTCATTTGTTTATGTGCCAAACTAACAGATAAAAAAACCCAGCTTGAGAAAGTTCTCAATACATATTGTTTGCAGTCTTCGGTTATATACATCTTTTTTATTGGTAGTTAGTTAATCCTCAAGGTTTTGTATTTTTTACAACGTGATCTATAAGTAGCAAAATTGTTTGAATTGAAAATGTTACTTTTAACAACTATGTTAATATGAAGAATTGGGCTATGGCGTAGGTAATTTGTATAATTTGATACTAAGGATAATAGCCGTAAACAACAAGTCGGGCATAATACACTGAATCATCATCTGTTTTGCGAAGAGTAAAAGTCATAGACAAGGCTGGTATTAACGCTTTTTTTCCTCTTCCCATGTTCATAGAGTATTTTCTTAATGTGTCTTATTTATTATATTCCGGGTATATATTGCCTTAGTTTCATCTTAATTGTCGGATTTTTACTGCTTTTTAATGCGTCTATGGTCGTTATGCATTTCCGAGATATGTCTTCGATTTGTTAATTTTCCTACGATATCCCGATTTATCTTATAAAAAATTCCGTTAATGAAGATCGCTTTTTTAGAGATTTAGTAGAAGATTTTCTCAATCTTATCTTGTGCCGTGAAAGAATCAAGGTACATGTACTTCTTATCTAAATATTTTAACCACTTGAACCCTACGACTTCAATGTCTATAGTGTCTGTTTCAAAGTGATGTATAAAAATATGAGGAACATGTGAAAATCTATGTCTGTATTCTTTAGGTTAGCATGAGCTGAGACATATCGGGAAAATTTCGCTGAAATAAAATAGCGAATAAGCTAATAAAATTAGCCAACTCTTTGTCATTTAAACAAGAATTACAGAATAGGAGCTTCCAGCTGATGCTAATCTTGGAGATGAACGTTAAACCGTCAAACCATTTGTCTTCCCAGGTGCTTCAAACGCTCATCTTCTCTTGTAAATCGGGATTTATGAAAAAAAAGTCCGAATTTTGGCAGCTCATGCCACTTTAATGTTTATTGTCTGTTCTATATCAATCAGTTTATTTTCTAAACGGTATCAAACTAATCAATCTGATAGAAACTACAGAGAGATGCCATGAGCCGTGCTGGTATATAGTTCACATTGAGCGTGGCCTGAGTTGTAAACCTTGCTTGGGAGCCATCTGTCGAATCCGGATGCTCAAAACACAGTGGTTCCACACACATGTCCCAAGATACAAGCAATTACTGTCAATGACCTTGACAAATGCAATGTATCTATCACAACTTTCTCTGGCAACACTTGAGTAATGAGAGTGTTACGTAACTCAATTACTTATAGATTTACTCTGGTTTGATGAAGGTTATTGTAACCATGGGTACCAGAAAATGTTGCCGCTTCAGATTAGCATTGTTTGGAAGTTGGTTTGTGCATATGCATGTAAGATATTTGGGCATTCATTATTAACCTTTGAACGAAGATGTGCATTAGATAAATATATAAATGAATGAATGACCAAATAAATGAAAATGAGTTCGACTACGGGACAATATCAGGTTTTCTATAAGTAACAATAGCCAAAGATCAAAATCTTTCAATATAAGAGCTTATCATATTTTGAACGAGGTGGGTTACACTGAAACGTCGGAGGAGCATTTGTCATCCCAGGATCAATGTATAGTAAGAACTTCCGACTGACTGATGGCGTGTCTGTTTTTGTTCAGAGCTTGTAGCAATTTTCGTGTGCCTCCAATTTTTGTTATCATCCTCTTGTTTTAGATATTATGCATTTATAAAGCATATAACAAGAGTGAGTGTCAGATTTGCATGTTTACCTGCTCGTGTGGGACTTAGAGAAAATGAATTTGTTGATACTGCGGCCAAACGAGCTATTTTACATACTGGCATATCCATCAGATTTCCATTTACCGTTACCGATATATTACTTAATAGGGGACACCGTGACGTTTTCTGTTGATCTTCAGATTAGTAGAAAAATAAGAAGTAATCAATCTAAGATGACAGACCGTAAGTACTTTCCGCCAAAATATACATTTAAAAAACTGACAGTCAGCAAACAAACAGCCGAAAATGCACCTAACTTAGGTTCATTTTCAGTCAGTAAACAAAGAAGACAAAGGATTCCCCAATTAACACTCACTATTCAGCGGTCAGCAAAGCTAGGGAAGTTATCAATCGCCATCTGGAAACCTCATCTATATAAAAACAACAGCCGAATAGCACACATTTTAACGATCTATGTCCTGGGCTTGTCTTTCTAAGGATAAGCCATATTTTGTGAATCTGTGGCAGAAACCATGGAATGATCTTGACAAGGGAAGTTTTTATTTTCGTTTTAATCCTGGAATTTCATCACCAGAGCTTTAACGCTCCACAGACTTCAATCTGGTCATATTCCCGTGAAATCTTACCTATTCAGATTCTATTTGTCAGACACAAACTTGTGTGATATTTGTAATATTAAGGAAACCTTAGAACGTTTTTTGTTTAACTTTAACAAGTATGCTTATCAAACATTTTTTCAACGATGTTATTGGCTTGGGTATTAAACCAGTTCTATAGATTTTATAAATTGTGTCAAGATCTCGCAGTTTTTTTTATCGCTCTAGGTAATGATTACTCACTAGTATGGGGTACATCATTCATTCTAGTGGACGCACCAATAAGCTAAAACAACCAACCAATCAATGCCAGGGTACGAGGTCAAGAAAACATAGCTCGAAAATGTTTTTGCAATGCTTGTCCCAATTTTGCCTCATAATCGCTTAGGTCGAGGAGGAGGAAGGCTGTCTTGTGATGTCAAGACGACATAAACGTTAAAAGACGTGAATAAAAAGACAGGAGTCTAAGTTTAAAGAATATTCTTTAAAAAATTGTCATCAGTAAAAGTCTGGTTTGGCCTTATTTTTTTCTATGCAAATTTCTATATTTTGTTTCGCATTTCTAGTGATTATGAATATATCTCAACCTTACAATTCCAGATTGTAAAAGTTTTTCTCTGGTGCGATCATGAGGTTAGGAGTCATTCATGATGAAACAAAGGGGGAACGTTTTTGGCAATCTGCAATCCAATGGAATATAAACTACTATATTTGAATATGTTAATGCTCTACTCCCCCATTGTCAAAATCTATTTCGAAGAAAACCTTTTAGCTAAGTGGACATAATCAAAGACGAGACTTCTCAAACTGTTGATATAAGTCTCATGTTTCATAAGGTTCAGCATCACAATGACCGCTTTACAAAACCAAGTCTTGTAAACGGAAGTCAGTGTGACCTATCACAAATCATGCTAAATGGCCTGATCCGTGCATTGTGAGTTCCTAATTACCTCGTTATCTCTAATGTCACCGATTCTATATGTCTTGAAGTCTAGTTGTTTCTGGAGCCGCATTATCTGAAGAGTTACAGTGACATTTCAACACGACATTCAACTCAATGTCTACATTGTGTGATACATTTTCACAGATATCATCTTATGGTAATATTAAACAATACTGAACCAAACAAATACGATGTATAATATTTTCTTAACTCTTAACAAGGCTTATGAGGTAGAATTGGGCTTTTAGTGAGGGGCATCGGTAACTCAGTCGACAGAGTGATAGTCTCTCAGTCCGACACCGGCCTTACATTGATGGGTCGTTGATTCAAACCAATCAGATCAATAACATAAAAAAAATCTCGGAGTCGGATTTTACGCGATCGCCATATGTGGAAGTTGCCAGGTACTCGTCGAAGGTATGGGGTTTCCTCTGGGCAAAGTGTCCGGTTTTCTCCCTACACAAACTAGCAACGGTGCCACAGACGTGAAATAATATTGAGTGCGCCGTAAACATAAACCAATTAATCCATCGAAATCTGGTGATATTTACTTTAACTCAATATTTTCCCCCATTGTCATTGACATAAAATTTACTTAATATTTTTTTGTATGTCACACGACTGAAAATAACATAGAAAGATATCCCTAACAATGATAGTGTGTGTGGGGGGGGGGTCAATCATTGTCTGAGAAACATTCAGCATAACAGTGCATCATCTGTTTTGGGAGGAAGGCCAAACGCCGGCTTCTGATCGTAACGACCCAAAGACATGCATATTCTGTGGAGAATATTTATTTGCGATTTGAAAAACTTAATATTGATTCTATCAGTACTTGAGAGTCTTTCATTTCGATTGAAAGCAGGACACATCGTTAATATTATCTCTCATATTAGCAACATGTTTATGCTTCCTTATCTACGGAGCCCTATTAGTGCCATGGGTGGAATTATGACATTTCCAGTGTTTTTCCGTCTTTAACAGCATTTTGCACAAGTGAAAACTTGGTTGAGAGACAAGAGACTCTGTATGTCGAAGAAAATCAAGCGTGTATCATAGGAATCATGGCTTTCAGTAAAACGATTTGCAGAGAAAGTCTAAAAACGCATGTAAACTGTCAACAGCGCGGAGAAAGGATTCTCACCGCGGAGAAAAGGTTCTCACCGCGAAAAAAAACTTTTCTCCGCGGTGTAAACATTTCCACCGCGGTCGAAACCTCAAAAGCAAGTATAACAGTGGGTGTATTGTAAGGATTGGATAAATTACCCGCTGTTTGAGTGTAACCAAGAACAGGTTGTGCATAGGCGTTCATAAACCAGTTTATTGTCTGCAAGACTTTTATAAAAGAACATGGCTTCAACGTTTTTGCACATATACCAAGAAGTACCAGTGACAAGAATTTTATGAATTCTCTTGTTTTCAGTAGAATACTAGACTAAAAATGCTCGTCTCGGGAGTTCTTTTGACATCAACTGGAATAAGTACACAATTTACTCACTTCCGCTTAAGCAAGAAGTGCATGTACTTTATTTAAAAAAAAGGTGGAATTTCTTGGTAATTATGTGCTGGTAGTTTAAAACTATGAACGGTTTCGGTTTTGTTTTTCAATTCGCTGAACACGAGGGGTTTTTATTCTCTCTATTGTGAGGATGTAAGCGGATTGGAGAATAATGACTGTCCAAAGCTCCAGTTAAATATTTGATGATGTTCCTTCCTGCCTCCTGCTACAACAAACCTTTCCCAATATCCGTTACAGTTAGCTTAAAGACGCCAATAAAGCTTAGTCCGTGATTCTCGTAGGAAGGTCTTAGGAGCTGGGTGATTTTACGTATAAGATTTTAAACGTTTAATGTGGTGACCACATATTCTCACTCCGAGGGAGTTGTCAGCATACGATTCCAAAAGTCATTGCTAAAATACAATAACAGTGGAAAACATTGAAATATATTTCTTTGTAAAATATTCTATAATTTCAGCTATTTGAAGATTTGTTATTATAAAGGATCGGAAGGTAAAAGTGTATACCCGGTATATAAAATTCTGAGTGCAGCCACCTTAGGTATATATATCAGAATCGTAGTCTTACAAACATGTCTATATATACATGGGTAAAATGATAAACTAAGTTTGAAAACACCTTTTCCCCCTCTAACCGGTGATATTTTATTTGATTAATGTTGATAATGTTTAACATGTTTCTGTTATAATTTGATTATATTTGCTTTTTTGTAAATAAATATCTTTTAAAACAATAAAAAACCTGACCATCTGAAGTCATCAGACAGAAAGCCAATTTAGTTTCGTAAGCATCGTGTTATGTCAAACGTAACTGCAATATAGATCTACAAAAAAATTTCAATGTACAATATCACCGCAATATTTTACAGCAATGACTGGCTGCAACAGCAAAACCAATAGTTTGTTACAATAGGCCGATTGTGAAATGGCGATTTTATTACCTGTCTGGATATTGATTTTAAAAAGTGTTGCAATCACTTAGTGAAACAGGTTTAGAAACTCAAATCTCAAGTTTAACTTGCAAGCGAGGTAACCCGCGCATTATAAGTGGTTTATTCCCACGGCGCCTGTATAACCATTTGGACGTCTGCACTAGATAATGGGAAAAATCCGTCAAATGTCTCTATGGGTATCCACTTACGCCAAGGGTTCAAACAAACACTCGTATGGCGGCGGAAGCTTTTACGTCCACGCCTCCCACGCGACTCCCTTCAAACTGCAGCAAAGCCACACAGTCAGTTTGAAATACCATCACCTAGTAACGGTAAAGATACACCGTGACGTTGCAGTCAATATACAGCCCTTCCGCAATCATTCGCACCCCCGACTGACAGACAGTGCTGGGACCTCTTCTGAGATGATATAAAGACAGCGTACCAATAAAAACAACGGAATAATTGATTATTGCTAGTCAGTACCCATTGGCCAAGACAAGGGGCCGGTATTATAAAACTTGCTTGAGCACGACTCTGCGCTCAAGAGCCGTTTCTGTGCTCAACTCCAAACTCAGACTTCAAAAGTCGGGATTATAAAACTTTTGAGTTTGTTTCTGTGCTCCGCAGAGTACGAAATTCTTCTGAGCAAGCTATTGACCTTGCTCCAAGTTAGACTCAATGTAAAATAGCCCTCTAAGTAAGTATTTCTATAGATATTAAGTGAAAAATTGTAGCTGCTTGGTTTATTTACACTAATTTTGGAAGTGAAAAGCCTTTAGTTTTACTAATTTCCAAATGCTCGACCTGCCGATGATTTGACAAAATTACAACAACACCAAAACAAACGTTCATTTTTACCTCAATTCTTAGAGAGCTTCAATAATTTGTGCTCAACTTGAATGAGATTGCCTTGTTGTCATAATAAAGCTTAAATTACATCGAGTTCCTTTCATTCAATAAACAGGGAAATAACAGGATCTGTGTTCCCCTAATTAAACACAAACATGCAGTTATATCTCTACAGAAATAAAGAAAACATACTAAACGAAACATTCCTAAATCCGAAATTCAAACGCCACATTCCGATGATGATTTCAGCGCCAATCAAAGTAAGGTAGTAAACAGCTTAATTATCATTGACAGTTTACACCTTCGACAGATCATGATATGCTATCATTTATCTTTCCGAAGATAACAGCAATGCCTTGTTTTATAGTGTCAGCTTTATAGTGTTCTTGTTGAAGTACTCATTACGCTGATGGGCCGTAATAACTATACTTCTCCGCATCTTTATCAATTAGGGTACAGCTTCCGGGACAAAACCACACAGCCATTAGGAATGATTTAGTTAAAGTTTCCTGCTATTAAGGAGCCGATAACTGTACTCGGTATTGGTGACCAAGGCCAGTGCTCCCAAGTCATTAATCATGGGGTACAACATACAGCCTGCGGTCATGGGTGGCTAAAGATTTTCATCTCTGAAATGCTCGATTTGCTTGCTGGCCATTTTAGCCTGTCTTATACAAAGATGTTTCCTTTCATCAGAAACTAGAGTGCAAAATATCTTCTTGGTATGTTTTTATTACATTTATATCGCCCTTTGCTTGTCTGAAAAATGTAAATGACGAAAGATGCCAGAGGTAAGTATGCATAGCGCCGCAGGAAAAGCGTTGGTTCATTACAAAATTTGTTTTCTCTCCATTGCGCGAGAGGAGTGTTTGATTGAAGGCAACCAAACATTCTGCTCATTTCCCCCAAAATACTGTTATATAGGAATGCAGTTTTTTATTGATATATTGTAATGCTTCCTTTTTCTTACCACATTTATACAAAAATTTGTTGAATACTAAAACCCCATCAACCTCCCCAAATATACACTCTGGATGTAGTTTGATTTAATATTTAATCTCTAAAGTGAGATGAACTGCCAAAATTTTGACTTATTTCATCAATTCCGATTGTCAAGAGAAGTTTTTTGATGTACCTTTTTTGTGGCGTTTGATGGTTGGTTGGTTGTTTTAGCTTATTGGCGCGTCCATTCGTATGAATGATGTACGCCATACTAGTGAGTATTTATTACCTTGAGCGATTAAGAAAACTGTGATGTTTGAACACAATATATTGAATCTCTCTGTGCAGGAGTATATGTTAGTACGTTTGAGATCTACTTAACCTCTTAAGATGTAAAAACATGCAATACAATTGAGCTTACACCCGTATACGATTTACAGATAAGCAAATAGACTGTGGTGAGAAATCGAAAGATAGACAGAAAGGTCGATATTTGTTAGTAAGGTGTCACTTGAGCATTACACTGTCGTAAATACAATGTATATACACTCATAAAAATATGCAATTATACTAAACCCTATGTGTATTTTTGTGGGGTTTGAAGTACCGGTACCTTGGAAAAGTAATGGATTGTCGTTGAAAAAAATGAACCAATGATGTGTGCTACTTGTTGAAAATATTCAAATAACCGGGATGTAAGAGTTCAATTTTGAGGCTTATTTGCTCGTATAAAGCTATCGTTACGTACTTCCTTAAGATTGGTATCACCAGAAAGCTCTTATTTTGTACTTGGTAAGAATGAGGAAATGGCATGAGCTGCTAAAATTCACATTTTTTTAATAGTTTCTGGTCGTCACGACAGTAAGAGGCTTTGAAGGCCATCGAAAAACTAAATGATTGCCGCTGAAATGAGGAAAATCCATACAGTATGTGGCCTGTACGAACCGAAAACGTGTTCGAAAAGTAAACAAAATTTAAATAACCAGGACGACCATTCATTCATTCTAAGCCAAAGTTAGTTCAAAACAATACTTAATCGTACATTTTCGAGAAGCACTAAAAAGCCTCTGAATTATACGTCTTGAGAAAAATAGGCAATAATTTTAACATTCTGTTTTAACGTCAAAATATCAACATTTTGGCAGCTCATGCCACTTTAACCTACAATATTATTAATTCATAAACCCATAATTCCGGTATTGGTTTTGTATTGGTTTTCTACATCCTTCCCAAATTTAAATGTTTTAAATCCGTACAAAATGAATAGATGGATTCCGTTTAACTATTGTATCTGCGCAACTGACAACTACAGAATTGAAAATAAAATTAATGGTATCAAGCGAACAAAAGCCCTTGTCACGTATACTGATTACTTCACGTCGTATAAAGTTACGCTAAAAACACGCTTTTGTTTTCTTGCATTCAGAAATTAATTTGCTCCTTCTCCGTTTTAAAGTGCAAGGAAAAGCCAATTATCCGCAAAAAACAATGATAAGAAAAAACCTTCTACTTGGTCAATTGTTTTAAGCATATAGTATTAACAAGAATAACCAGCGATACTGAAGATAAATTGCTCTCTTATAAGAATATTCTTGTTTTCTATTCAACCTTATTTGACCTGACCTTGTGTTATCATTGTGTTTAGTCTCGTCAATAATACCACCTTGAATGTTAATCAAATGAATTGCATTTATGATGTCATTGTCGAAGCTCAAACCATCGTCAAAAGTGCTGCTTTTTTTAGATTTCAGAACCATGGATCTTAACTACAGAGAAAAAATGTTTTCTCATAAAAATAATTGTTAACATGGAGATGAGAGAAATTTGTAATTGATAAGGGGCATATTTTGTCTGTATCATATTTCTTATTACAAAATTCCAATTGAACCAATATAAATTGGAATTGATAGCGTTGGGTTATTCTGATGGATCCAGCTTTAGAGGGCCATGTTAAGTTTGACCTAATTCAGTTTATTGATATGTATCATTTAAAAACTGACCTACTTGTGAGATGGTTTTCCAGAAAATAACTACCAGTCATTCCGTGCTTCTGAAAGTGTTTACTAAAGATCATAAAGTGTTACACGGCGGATATGTTTACAAGGACGGTTTAACAATTACATTTTGTTTTTCGTCGAACCAGATAGCTTGTCTATCTCTTAGCCCAAATCTCAATTGCGAAATTCAATGTAAACAAATTCAGTTTTGTTAACGTCAAGTTGGTAATAAATTAAATCTTATGGCTTAACGACATACCAATTACTCCAATGTAGTTAGTTACATAGCAGTAGCTATTTGATAAGCTTTCAATGAATATCTAAAATTTCCAAATAAGACTTTTTAATAGAATTTTCGAAACCAACTATAATAATGATCTTTGTGAGCGTTCGTATGTTTGAACAACACATGGATTCCAGTTTTACAGGATTATTATTGCGGACAAAGATACTATTAACCCTAATAGAAATACAGATAGGCCGATTCGTGGCAAGTTCATCACACGAAACATACCATCATCATACTCGTATGTTTGAACAACAAATGGATTCCAGTTTTACAGGATTATTATTGCGGACAAAGATACTATTAACCCTAATAGAAATACAGATATTCCGGGCAAGTTCATCACACGAAACAAACCATCATCATATTCAAGGGCAAAAAATCTGGAAAAAATAAAAACAAATCAAGTTTGGCATTAGGAAATGATATCCAGGAATGGTTATACTTCGATCATGTATCACTTTCTTTCGGAATATCATAATGCTAAGACAGTTTTTAGAAGGCTGTGGAACGGTCTTGAATACGTTTCTCTCCAATTTAGTAAGGTTCCATCAATTTCAATTTTCGAGAAAAAACATACATACGCTACACAATGGAGATATATCAGGGGTTATTTAATGATGGTATTTCCTTTTGCGAGACGAGATACAATTTCCACAGCTTGTCTGTGGATTTCTCACTGCAATGTGTTGATTATTCAACAAACAAAATCGAACAGCAAGAGATCGGGGATATCGTTTATCTCCTTTCGTCAGCTTATTTTATTCAAATTGCAAAATGTTGATGGTGGACAATCGCTCAATTTTGACAGTCAGTTGGATTACTCTCAGCATGTTTTTCACCCAAGGTTCTCGTACAATGTCACATTAAATTCTACAGTATACACATCAGTTTATTTTGTCAAACAGAAATTCTATTCGTCACATAAATCTCTGAACTCAAATTAGTGAAATGGAAAGTGCCCTCGTCTTTTAAATTCGAAATAGCTACCAATATTCCAACGATGATCTTTTTCAATCTTCAATCTCTGTCTAACCAAACATCGTTATTTATCGAGATTTAAAAACGGAACCAGCAAAAAGAAACGTACTAATGATCACCAGTAGTCGGTGTAAAAAAAACTGTTACGTGTGTGGTGAATTTTAGACACAGCAAATAATGTCAATTCAACTTCCTTCCGGAATGTTCAGCCTCTAACGTCTAAATAAGTTGTTTGGCGCTAAAATTGCCAGGGATAGTTTTTGATAGTTTTTTTTAACACTGATGTAACCTTGAATCGAATTGTCTACAAAAGAAAACAGATAGCGGAAACTACAATTACTTGGGACGTATCCGAGGTTATTTTTTCTGACAGACTCCAAAATAAATAAAAGAATAAAAAGAATAATTTGTTGTCTAGCTATCCATGAGATTGTAATTGAAATTTTGTGGTATGGCAACATTTCCTCTCAAAGTAGACAATTCCACAGCATCCAGTCGCTCTACATCCACAATAAGACAATTCTCATTTCAAATTGCGATTATTGTGACAACATTCAAAAGAATTGGTAACATCGAAACGTCATCAGACGCATAGAACAGCTGTTAACTGATAACTGGAATAACACCCGATTCTGCCAAGAAGTTTATTTGTCTGTTTGTTACCATTTTATTAATTGTCTACTCGCGCTAAAGTCGCGTGTCTCTAATACTCACTAATGAAGTTAGTAAGCAAATTACCTTCTTGTAGCATAGCCTATATTTACACATACTCATTGATATCATAGACTTAATATGCCAGGAAAACGAGCTCAACAATTTTAGGTTTGTGCGTTTACTTGAGCTGCATGGGAAGATTATCTCTTGAAGTCTTGAAGACTCTAATCTCAAGGTGACAATATATGACACAATACTGCAAATCAACGATAATAAGGATTGATGAAACTTCGCTGACCAGTAATTATATCCTGTTTTATTATTACTGACTTTGTTTTCTATTGGATACCAACAGGCATACGTTATTGGACACTTGCTATGAGAATTACGTTTTTGAACAGTTGTTATGAGAATGAAATAATATAACTCGTTTTATGAAATGATTACAATAATCTTATCAAATAAACAAAATCGTTTCCACAATTCGGCATTTATACGGAATCTACAACATCGCATTAGTGTTTTAACAATACAACTCATTTAGAAACCTCTTTTCTTTGTAAGATATAGTAAGAAGTCTCACAACTCTTAAAGTGACATGAGTTGCCAAATATAGGGACAATTTAGGGGTTTTTTTTACAGCCGAGTGCTTCCGCCGATGCCACTCTAGTAGATTTACGTTAAGGTAGTTTTGACTCACACATCTTTGTTCATTATTAGCACACTTTTTGGTTCGTACGATTAACTAGCTTTACTGGTATTTATTTTTTCAACGCCAAACACTTATTTTGTCCAGGTACATCCAACGCCTTCTCTTGGCAATCGGAATTTCTTGAAAAAGTTCGAAGTTTGATATCTCATACCACTTTATCATAATCTGAAAAGAAATTAAATTGAACCACCCCCTTCAAAAAGAACCAGATCATTAAACAATTTGCCCTTCACGGGGTAATCTGATACATTACCATTTCATATGAAATCAGATCATACGCTTCAAGCCAGGGATAAGCGTCCACATAATAGTACAGTGTCTGTAAGCTACGCTAGTCGCTCTTCTCTATTGGAGGTAAAAAAAATATTATCTTACTCATTGAACTATATGCGTGGAATGGACACGTCTCATTGGCTGGTTTGGATCTGACTTTATAAATTGTGCCGCCATTGATAGTTGAAGCGCGCGTGCATAACAGATCTGGATCGAAACTTCACTATCTCCTAGTAATGGCGGCATTCGATGCATATCAAATACCTTGTGACCTCCATTCCACGCATATAGTTCATTGATCTTATTTTAGCGGCATATGTAAACCTAGTTGGAGATCACCCATCATTATATACTTTGGCCACAGAGTTTGGAGATCTGCAACTAATGTAAACCATCTCATAATTACAATGTCCAGTGCCAGTGTGAGTTTTATTGGCATTTCAGAATGTTCTATAATTCTATATTCTAGGTCAAATGCTGCAAGCAACGCGCGATTGGGGAGATATAGAAAAAAGATTCCTCCGAAAAGCGTTCTCATAGGCTGGGATAGGATGGTACGCTTTTCTTCGCTTGAAGCGTATAATCTGATCTCATATGAAATGGTAATATATCAGATCACCCCTTGAAGGGCAAATTGTTTAATGATCTGGTTCTTCTTGAAGGGGGTAATCTGAGTTGTATCGGGTGAAATAATACATCTATTCTCCATACATATAAGTATATGTAAAAATCAAACAATCCAGCAGGATTCGTATAAATTAAACTGACCTAGTCTTTTACGAGCAGTTTAGCTCGATATCATCCGATGATCATCAAAAACACTTTAAAGGAAGCAACAAATCTCAGGTTTGGGGGCTGTATTCGGTTTTTACATTTATTTTCGAGAAACCTCAATTCGACAAGAACAATTAGTTTAGGTTAAATAACGTCTTTCTGATAAGGAATATGAATAGGTGGAAGCCAACGTTTTTCGCTATAACAGAGTGGAATCCAATCACATATCCTTATTATGTTATCACAGTTTTAAATCATATAGCTCTTGAAAGTTAAAAAGTAGAGGAAATTTTGCTATTTGCATAGGCTAATTTATGGCAATGGCATATCAACTTGAACGTTTTTGTCCTTGACGTCATTTTAAAAAAAAACCTTTATTGGGCTTTTAAAAAAAGAGGAAACACGGCCATTTTCATCTTGAAAATGCTTTCGTCTATTATCCCAACAATCTGCCGCCAAGTTCCTAGAGGACTTTTACAGAGTTCAAATTGCAATCTTCTTGCATATAACTTTATATTCTTCAGAACACGCCAATTGTATTACAGCTTACAGCGCCACTTGCGCATTTTTTTTTTAAATATTAAAATGATGCTCTCATGATTCCGTATCTGTTCAGATTCAACAATTTTTGACGCGTCACATTGAGGAAAACTCTTAGCTGATTTTGATCGATTAAAGTACCATGGTTGTTTTTATTCGTCTAGAACTATGCAGATTCCACTATGTAAAAACTGTTTCGTCTTTTATCACGTGTCATTGAAATAACAGATTGATAATAGGCAATAAAAACTTCAAAACTGAGCCCCAGTTCTTCATAAATCATTTCATTTGATACTCTCTAGTAATTGTTTCTCTGTTGTATTTTTTCTAGCATATGCTCGTCAGTACCAAAACTCGTCAATACCAAAACTCGTCAATACCAAAATTCGTCAATATCATAACTCGTCAATACCGAAACTCGTCAATACCAAAACTCGTCAATACCAAAACTCGTCAATACCAAAACTCGCCAATACCAAAACTCGTCAATACCAAAACTTTATACAGCACACAATAGAGACAAAAATGCGTACTATTTCTTTGGAACATAAGTTTTTTTGGCAGCCTCGCCATGTAAAATGTCAATCTTAAAACCGAAAACCCTTAACTGAAACGAGGATAAAACATTGTGTGATTAAAGGGTCATCAGGAAATGGTTATTCTTGATAATGTTTAAGGGTTTAATACCGCCGTAGCGGTGTTTGTTGCGTAACCCGATACCGCTGAACGTTGGTTCGTACCGAGTCAAACCACGAGAATGCGCAGCATTCGAGGGGTTTGACGAGGTGCGAACCAACGTCCAGCGGTATCGGGTTACGCAATAAACACCAAGACGAAGGTATTAAAGTCGATTCTACCCCGATAATTGAGAAAAATGAGGAAAAAGTGACGGACAGATTGGGAACTTTTAACCAATCAACGATAAGCTTTGGTCACGTGCAACGGTGATGCACTACAGACTCGATGTCGTTTGAAAAGTCATCTCTACTTAACATGTATATTTGCACACGGCACGCACATGCAGGAGGGGTAGAATCATATATCACTATCTGTCAGAATATCATGATGTTCAGCGGGACTTAAAGCCAGAAAAAATGTTTAAGAAGCGTTTTTGCTTACGATTTCTATAGAATCTCGTTAATTTTAGGAGAAAAAAGCTCACGTTAAACGGCGGATACATCGTAGAGAATGCTTTAATGGCCATATTTCCTGCTAGCGGATAAGGTGCAATCTACTCAGTTTCTCAGTGAAATTCCCACAAAATGGTGCTTAATTTTCCATAAAAAAAATAGAATAAAAAACACATCAGAGCTATCGTTTTGTCTCGCCTTGTTGGCTTGTTTTATTTAAATTAGAAAATGATGACAGAAGACCATGACAGGTCATCACTCAATTCGCCATGTCAGATGCTGCATAGCAATTATCAGTAAGGAAATTACTGACTCGACAAATGACAGACACTGAAGGCCCGCAAAAAACCAAAGATTTCCGAAAACGTAACAGCAGTAAAAATAACACCTTATTTGCATTGTTTCATCGCATATAACTCATATCTTTGGGTTTCAAACCCCCGAAAGTACATACTTCATGTTTTGTATGGTGTTGTGTAAATATCTGCAAACAGCTTAACCAAAATGTGATCGTCACACCTCCTATCCCATACAAATACACTATGAAAATTAAAACAATAAAAAGAATGGTATTACTGGAATATATAATTATTGAAGGCCAAGTATAAGGATATTCCCTAACATTCCTATGTTATGGCAGAATTAAATGATTCACGCGGAGACATGCCTAAAACCGCGGTCACACAAAAGCCAATCTAGTTTACTGTAAACGTGTTTTGATGAAACCTGATCGCTTCGAACAACTTTGCGGTCACACTGGGCCTGGCGATGTTGATCGGCTTGATAACTTCTGATCGGACAAACAGTTCATGTGACTTATCTAGGTCATACTCATTAGCCAATGAAAGCAAGGATCAGCTTTCTGCATTCACACAAACCACTTCACAAACTAGTTTCGATCGATCGAGAATTCGGTATCAATCCGAACTAGTTTCGCTCAGTGTGACCGCTCACATATACCGAACAAGTTCGAAGTAATCACGAACGACTTGTAGTGTGACCGCGCCTTAATCAAGATCTAGTACAAATCCCCATAGCTAACGGACATTCTATACTTCGGCAGGTCTCGGGTTTGAATCTCTCCCAGAACAAAGTCGAGTTTTCGCTTGCTCGCCCTATGTGGGAAGGTTGCCGGATACCCTTTGAAGAGGAGTTTCCTTTAGACAAATCACCCGGTTATGCCTCTCCCACTAACCGGGGAATACCGGCATATAAGTGAGATAAGTGAGGCGTAAAAGTACAATCAATGAATAAGATTTACAGCCTTTTACAATTCTATTCTTTTTACAAGCAAAACTGGACGAAAAAATATCCGATGACAAGAAATAGTAGGTTCGATTTAGATTGATTGGTTGTTTGGTGTTTTACGCCGCGCTCAAGACTATTTCACTTATATGGCGGCGTTGCCAGTTTTATTTTGGGAGGAAACCGTGCTCTATGCCCAGAGGAAACCCACGACCTTCCGGTGGTAACTGGTAACCATCCCACATAGGTCGTTCAAGTGAAAACACAGTCAGAAAATTTTCCAATTTGGTCTCATTGGTGGAAGGCTGTTCGGATTGACCGTCCAACGCTCTTCCTACTTACATTTTTATTACTGCTTACATTGGTGTGTGAACTGAATGGATCAAAACTTGCTTTGGTCGAAGAAGCAAATTGAAAAGATTTAGGAATGTTAGTTATTTGTTATATGACAGCAAACAATGATGTCGAGGAGTCAATTCCAATCTAGACTAACTAAATGCTATATACACAAAGAAAAAAGTTAAGCACCCCCCCCCCCCCCCCCTCTGGAAAGTCTGCACCGACCGATAAATTCATTGGTGTAGCGAGATTGTTGACAAACTGATATTGCAGAAACGATTGTGATTATAATGGGCAACATCCTGGCGATAAGAAATCGCCATTAATGGCAATAAGCTATATAATTTATTCAGGATATCGTTAGCCAAATCAAAAGTAGGTCGAACATATTGAAGTAAAAGTTGAGTGTGTAGAACACATCCCTAGAGCAGAAGGTTAATATCGTCTATAGCCCCCATTAGCTTCCAACCTGCGTCTCACCACTCCAGCGAGACGTCGGGTACCGATGTATTAAATGCGGCTTCCAATTCCTGCAGATTTTGTACAGGAGGCTCTAGGGTTTCTGCCCATCCTTTCGCAAATGTGCTCTAAAGGATTCAAATCCGCGCAGTTACCCCTTCAACAGATCCGACGTCTCACTGTAGGGATGAGACGCAGGTTGGAAGCTAATGGAGGCTAAACGCGCTATTGATCGTCTGCTCTGGGGATATGTTCTACCTACTCAAAGTGACATGTTTACTTCAATATGTTCGCCATGTGAAGCCAGAAGGACTCTGAAGTTTCATACTTACAAGCATCTTTTTTATCTTGTTATGATACACTTTTGATTTGGCTAACGATATCCTGTATAAATTGTATAGCTTATTGCCATTATTGATGATTTCAATCGTTTTTGTAACATTAGTTTGCCAACAATCTCCCTACACTAATGATTTTATCGGTCGGTGCAGACTTTCCAGGGTGGGTGCTTAACTTTTTCTTTGTGCGTATTTTACAACGATTTTGAGATTATTTCACTTATATGGTATCGTTTAGTGGAGGAGGAAATACAGTTCTTTGCCCAGACGACAATCCAAACCTCCAGTAAAGGTAACTCACATTTAGATTTATTTGTGCGTGTGTTTTTTTTGACAGGGTGAGATTCGAACTCGCGACCCATCGATGGAACCTTTGATTATCTCTCTACCCACTGAGCCACAGAAGTCCCCTCTAACCGGCGATGATGAATTAAGAGTTGACTTGGGGAAACTCGGGAAAAACAACAGAAGTGAAAAAAGACCTTATTATCAAAAACAATTTTTGAAAGGAAAGAAACGATTCGTCAAAATTGTATATCAATGCTGTTTTTCTAAAAATACAAAATGTACCAACGTTAAGAAGAAGGTGTATCAACGGTTTATGTTACAAGAGCTGTCAGAAGATGGCATACCAATTCAATAGGTCTTTTACATGAGCTCAACACACGTTTAAAGTTTCAAAGTGATGCAGTTTTTAAGCTGTAAACAAATTATACATTTTAAGCAAGGCAAATTGGCTATGGGAGCCGTCATATATTTCTCAGAAGCCTGAAATAGCAATCACATTCGTCATTTTGGTAAGCTTAACATATTAACCAAGTTTTAAAGTTAGGCTACACAGCGTTTTTACCTTTCAGCATTTTCAGGCTAAGGGGTATTGTAATGGGCATGTACGTCTAGTCGGCCGGCCGGACGTCTGTCAACAATTATTTGTCCGGGCTGTATCTGCCTTACTATTCAACTGACAACATTGCTACTCACAGTGAATATTCCTAGTATACCAAAGATGTGCACGGTCATGTTTATTCCGCGTTATAAGATTAGGTTGCAGAGTTATGGCCCTTTGAAGTTTTGACGTTAATTTTTTGTCCGGGCTGTATCTTTGTAACTATTCAACTGACAGCGTTGATACTCACAGTGAATATTCCTAGTATACCAAAGATGTGCACTGTCCTGTTTATTCCGCGTTATACGATTATTTGTGGCAGTGTTATGGCCCTTTGAAGTTTTGACGTTAATTTTTTGTCCGGGTTGTATCTTCGTTACTATTCAACTGGCAGCTTTGATACTCACAGTGAATATTCCTAGTACAACAAAGATAGGCACTGTCATGTTTATTCTGCGTTATACGATTATGTTGCAGAGTCATGGCCCTTTGAAGTTTTGACATTATTTTTTTTGTCCGGGCTGTATCTTCGTTACTATTCAACTGACAGCATTGATACCCACAGTGAATATTCCTAGTATACCAAAGATGTGCACTGTCATGTTTATTCCGCGTTATACGATTATTTGTTGCAGAGTTATGGCCCTTTGAAGTTTGGACGTTAATTTTTTGTCCGGGCTGTATCTTCGTTAATATTCAACTGACAGCATTGATACTCACAGTGAATATTCCTAGGATACCAAAGATGTGAACTGTCATGTTTATCCCGCGTTATACGATTCTGTTGCAGAGTTATGGACCTTTGAAATTTTACGTTATTTTTACGCACAACCATAGATCAGATTTTTACCAACTTCCAGCCTTCAGACATAAAAGCTGGTTTTCATGAAACAGTAATACAGTAAGATATTAACTTACTGATATCCAGTACTACTAAATAATATATATACTTACAGTCTCTCTATTTTCTCAAACCATCATCAACAGTGAACCCTAAAACTTGAAATTCTATCTATAAGTGAAATAAACTGGAATGCCGCGTAAAAGAAGAATACGTCTCTCCATGTAATTCTATTTGAAATATGGCTTACAGTGTATATACATTTTGTCGTAGATGGCATAAATTTCAGAGGTTTTTGAGGAAAATATACTCCGTACTAAAAGATTTGAGTTATCATTTCATGAATCCGTTTTGAAACTTGCATGACATGTCTCCCTTGATTAATGGAGTCCTAGCACTCTCTTTCATTGAAGTTTTATTCAGAAGTGACACGATACATCTGATAAATAAGAGGTAACTCTCAGTTACTATTTGATTCACAGTATAAAAACCCTAGTTTCCCACACCTTCATGTAGTATGAAGGCCTATTCACCAGAATTCAGTGGTAGTTGTCAACCTGGTAATTACTGGACATATTTGGCTGAGGGGTCAAAGCACCGTTTAGGTGCTGCCTTTTATTAAGTTATTGATCGGACAAACAGACAGACGGATGGACGCACGGACAGACGGACGGTGGCTATCGCTATATCCCCGAATTCATTTCGAGGGGATAAAAACTTGTTAGTTATGGGATGGATTTTGGAGATATGGAATAAAGGCAATTCAATTTCCTTACGGGTTGCTGGCCTACCATATATAAATAAACCGCTTTACGTTAACAATGCCAGGAATAGGTTTTTCGCACTGCTGCAGATTTGATTCAATAGAATTTCTACACGAAAAAAAAACCCCCAAAAATATAGGAGCGAATACAATTTCAAGCGCAATTACATGTTGATATTGCTTGCTGCTGAAATGGCCATTCATACCGTTATTATTTGAATTTCAAAATCTCTCCGGCGACTTTTCTATATTTCTGGAAGACATATACAGATAAAAAGTAGTTTCTTGTATGATTATTGACCATTTCCAGTGACCACCCATACTATGCATTTTGAACTGGGCTAAATTTCAATCGAATTAATTCTTCAAATTCGGCAATGCAAAATACTAAAGAGTAGAGTTTGGTAACTAAATAAAATTCCATTTTGCATTTGTTGTCGACCATGTTAATGTTCTGGCTGACCACACCGTCTCTAATTTTCGCAAATCCCTTGGTGGCTGATTTCAGTAGCCATTTTAACAAACATGTCAAGGAATGTAGATCTGCACATTTGAGTAATCTTTGGCATAATATTGTCGTATGTTTTCCTGACTAAGCTTTGAGCCAGTTTTTAACGTTGAGTTCTAGCTCTAGTTGAAACTTTTCAGTTGCTGCAACCAATAGATGCAATTCTCATCTTGGATTGAACTGTTTGTCTCCAAAATATGCTACAAGTACACCAACTACACCATGACAAATAATTTCGCCAAATGAACGGACTCTGTTTATAACAGAAGATTCTACTGGGTAAGGCCAAGCTCCTGTCTGTCGTAACCTAATGAAATATCATGGGTTTTTGGTTAATTACAACAACTTATGATGGGGTATAAAGGTCTGTGAGGTTGATTAAGTCACAGAACCTGCAACAAGTGAACGTCTTTTCTTGTAGAGCTATTGATGATATCTGAATGTAATTTTCGAGAGACATTATGGATATTCTACTTAAAATGTGCTGATCTTGTTTCCATCTAATGTGTTAAGTCTAAAAACTTTTTTCGGAAATAGCTGGGATGTATTAGTACATGTCATATTGTTTTTTTCTGGCTTATGAAATACCTTAAAATGAAAAAATCCAGCTAAACGCGTACAATAGAGAAACTTAATTGCTTTCGGTAGAAGTGTGCATTTTATTCCTATGATCATTTACTGATTTTTTTTTAGAGATGTTTAAGTTCAGCGTTACCCGTATAGGCGATAATGGTAGTAAATCATGATTTTGGCCAATACAATAAAATGTAAGTTTCAGTCACGTGTCTGTCTTCAGCCAAAGCTGGCTTAGCATTGCAAGCATTACCATATACCGCAGGCGTAGAGCGACTTAGTATATGGCAGCGGGTCACAGTTTGATTTTCCTTCATTTCCCATTTGTGGTAATGTTAATGTCTGCTCTCACAGCACGTTCCCTAACTTTCGTTGAACCAAATCCTTCGATGGGGGTCTCAAACAGTCCTTTGGGAGTATTTTAAGCACAATTTTTTCATACGTTGAAGGTAGAAATTTCTCACTAGCATTCCAAACAGCTGATAGGGGTCCCTTTACACATAGCCAACCGGATGTAAACAATCCAAAGCACCCCCCAACTACCAGATCTCAATCCACCTGAACTAGTCCCATTCCACTTCTAAAATCATTCCCAGACAGTAACTCAACCCCTGTCCTTTCATAAAAAATACAAAAATGCCCAGAAAAAAAAATGCAGGGGGCCAGGAAAAAATAATAAAAAAAACACACAAAAATATCTGGAACTTTTTTCGTCCCTAGGAATTTCCGGAAGTGAGAAACTGTGACCTGTGTCCTAACAGAGGTGCAAATATGGCCAGAATTGCCTGAAAATTGCACTCAGTAACCCTTGAAGGTGTTCCTCATTGGAACCCAAAACTAAACTATGTGCTGTAATCGCCTGTCTAATGAGCCCTTCTTTAGTGTGCCCCCCACCCATCTGGCTATGAGACTGCGGAGAACAAACTGGACTGGAAAATATGAGTGTTTCAAAGCTTTGTATCTCACTTACCGTTAGAGGAAATCCAAAAGTGTCAACTGTTTTGACCTAATGATGGATAAACCTGCAATAGAATGAAAAAAAATTAAAGAAAAACTGCAACAGGATTTTCTTGGGTGGTTTTAAAGGCAAATGCCAGTGTTTAAAGCGGATTTTTTTCTAAAAGGTCCAAAAACAAAGGCAGAAAACTCTTAAAAAGTTGATATTTTTACATTTACAATAAAGAATTGTTTTTAAACTAATACATTTTGAGTAAAAAAAGGGCTATTTCCAGACCCCAGGTAGCCCAGGTGTCCGGGTGGGCCAGTGGGGCTCTTACCTGAGTTTAACCATCCAACAGGAAATGAGGCTGGCTTGGACCCACCCCAGTAAGGTGATATTTTTAAGACAAAGCTAGGTGGAAACCACTCTCATAGAGCACCTGTATAATAAAATGAATGAGAACAATCATTAACCAAGTTTTCTGGTTAAAAACAAAAGGCACAATCAGCAAATGTGTAATGAAGCTCACCAGACCCCCCACCCACCCCTGGGCGGCGCCCTAGTCATTTAAGTCATACCCCCACTTGCCATTGCAATGTTTGAATGGCCATGGAATGCAGGGTAGAGAGGACCCACTACTGTGGATTTACTCATCACAGTCAAACATAGTCACATCAAAGAGAAAAAATGGCCACTGAAGCATTTAAAAGCAGACCTTTATTCTGCAGATTCATTATAGCTGAACCAACTGTACACACCATTGTTACCATGAAAGGCAAAAGATTAAGACGAAACATTTATTTCAAACCTGGGAACCCTGGCAGGCATAGAAAATCCTCAGAACACAAGATCCAACAGGAATCTCCAACCCCTGGCTGCTCTTTGACAGATTTCCATTCCTTCAATAATAGTTCAGGGGAGGTAACTCTCACAGGCCAAACTGACAGCATGAACAATTCATCACCACCCAGGAGAATCTTGAGGCCTAGGAAAATAAGCACAGAAAAAACAGATAAAGAGTCCATTGGAATGAGACTAATTGACATAGAACAGATGATTGTGATGTTTAACAGTGTTATGGATGAACACAAGAAAGAAAGAAGGCCTTGTGATCAGCCAAATTTCCAAGTGCACAAAGAAACAAAATGGGGCTTGGCATGGAAGTACAGTCTGTCATGTATAAACTGTACATTTATCTCTAGCACATATAAACTATACAAAGAAGCCCAGAGTTATAGAAGGGGGCCTAATCCAGCCGCTGTAAATCTAGCTCTTCAAGTCGGCCTTCAAGACACACCTATGGGTAACACCAGGACGAGACATCTCTTGACGGCCATTGACGTACCCTCGCCTAGTTCTACATCCATGAAAAGAAGTGCAACACAAGTGGCGAGGAAAGTAACAGAGCTTAATAAAGCCGACATGAGAGAAAAAGTAAAAACAGTTATGGAGCTCAACAAAATTGAGGGAAGAGAAGCTGACAGAATAGACATAGCTGTTGATGGGAGATATAACAGTATCACAATAGCCAGTACCAAGAAACCAGGGCAGAATGCATCCCAGGCCATTGCGGTCGCCTGTGAGACCACAACTGACAGAAAGTACATAGTTTCGGCCGTTATCCAGAATAAGCTATGCTGGACTGGAGGGTGGCTCAGAAGCCGGGGGTTCGAAGTGGAATGTCCGGGACATGAAGGCTGCACAGCGAATATTAACCGTCACACCCCTTGGTCGGAAATGTCTATGGGAAAAGAAATCGGTCTTGATCTCGCTAAACAGGGGGCCCGTCCACAGTATGTCACAACAGACGGAGACTCACAGGCTGCCATTGGCGTGGAAAAAGGAATTCAGCTTCTAGAACCATTGTGGAAAGTAAAGAGATTGGCTGACCCAAACCATTTAGGACGCTCCCAGTTTAAAAAGAGTATGAAAGCCAACTTTAGCCAAGCAATGTTTTCTGCACGGACAAGGGAAAAGAAGAAAAAAATGCAAAAGATATTCAGCCAAGATGTGAAAGCTAGATGTAGCATGATTTTCAAAGAATTAATGAAAGTGTACAGTAAAAATACAGAGGAAATCAAGGCCCTTCTACCCAAAGTTCTGGAGACTACAGTGAACTGTTACAGCGGTGATTGTAAGGATTGTAAAGGACATTCAATTGTTTGTGGAGGGGATGAAACAGAAAACTGGTGGCAAAGGTCGATGTTTCTTCAGACATACAAGATGCATAACCTTAACATGAATGATAATGACAGGCTTTTATTGAAAGAGGTCCTAAGAATGAAGCTAAGTGAGGAAGGACTGGAGAAAATGAAGTTCAACACAGACACCCAGAAATGTGAAGCTGTGAACAGGTCACTTAGTGTATCCTTACCAAAGAACGTCAACTTTACAAGGAATTTTGAAGGCCGAGCATCCTCGACGATCCACAGACTGAACAATGGACCCGAGGCATCAATGACAGGGAAGTTGTCAGCTGTTGGAGCTAGCATTTCACCTAAAACCAAAAAGACATTGAAGCAATTACAAATAGAGACAGACAGAGACAAGATGTATAAAAAAAGTCGCCAGGTCCGAGACAGAAATCTGAGAAATTATGCACGTAGGATGAAAGAACACGAGCTATATAGGTCCAAAAACCCCGGGGAAGAGACAGACTACAAGAAAAACACCCTAGACAGCATCACAGAAGAGCACAGCTATAATTAATACTATATGTTTTCCTCTGTCAATTTTTCCAATATTTTTCCTAATATATTTCAACCAAATAAATTTGAGCCTCTAATGATCAACTTAAGTTGTCTTTTTTTAAGGAAATTCCCACCTTTATGTGTAATCCATCATTATGAGTACCTACCGTGTTAAAAAAAAAGGCAATTGGGTGAAACGCCATGTCCTGTACAACGCCCCAGCCCCTTACAGATCTGACGGTTGTTGTTACGCCAATGTGGTTCGGCGACTAAATGTTTTGGCTCGACACACTTGCAACTGTGACACAGATGTGACACATCTAGAGTTGGAGGGAGTCCAAAGTTGCCAACATGAACCATGTAGGCAACACGGTGTGCATGCTTTTGGACATATTTGCCAGTGACTGGGTCCTTATAGCTAATTAAACCATACCTATGGTCTCTGGTCAATGACCCAGTCCAGATTCGACAAGAATTATTGCCCCCGACCACTGACAAACGAGTCAATTTATCATGTAAGCTATTTTGCAAGGCAGCCATATCTGCTCAAGTGACACCCTCAACAACAACAACAATGTAGGAATACAAAAAACAAGACATTTCTACCAGTGAAACTTCCACAAAAATAAATCCTCAGTAAACCATGAATTACAGGTGACTCGGATATGTAGAAAATTGAAAAACGGCTATAATTACTACTTGTGTAGGTATAGATTCAAATAAATGGTCTTAAAATATCCGTGTAAGTGATCTATAGCTGTGTGTAAAAAATCAGACACTTGCCTACATTACAACAAGAGATATGGCAATTTGACGTTTTTCACACCTACCCTGATACAGGCAGCGGGTCACAGTTTGATTTTCCTTCATTTCCCATTTGTGGTAATGTTAATGTCTGCTCTCACAGCACGTTCCCTAACTTTCGTTGAACCAAATCCTTCGATGGGGGTCTCAAACAGTCCTTTGGGAGTATTTTAAGCACAATTTTTTCATACGTTGAAGGTAGAAATTTCTCACTAGCATTCCAAACAGCTGATAGGGGTCCCTTTACACATAGCCAACCGGATGTAAACAATCCAAAGCACCCCCCAACTACCAGATCTCAATCCACCTGAACTAGTCCCATTCCACTTCTAAAATCATTCCCAGACAGTAACTCAACCCCTGTCCTTTCATAAAAAATACAAAAATGCCCAGAAAAAAAAATGCAGGGGGCCAGGAAAAAATAATAAAAAAAACACACAAAAATATCTGGAACTTTTTTCGTCCCTAGGAATTTCCGGAAGTGAGAAACTGTGACCTGTGTCCATATAGGCAATGTAACCGCCACCGCCATCTTGTTTTTTCGAGTGACTTCCGGTAGGATCTGTCAGTGCGATCGCCGATGTCAGGGTCCGGTCAGTTTCAGGTAATTTTCTTTATATTCGGCTTTTAGCTGGGGCGATTGCATGTAATTTTTATTTTCCTCAGTGATTACTGAGTCTTTCTAAATCCTCATTTAAGCCTGACATTCTCTGAATTTCTTTCACGCTAGGGAATTCCCTTTTACAACTAATTACGCTGAAAGGTATTTCCCCACTTTGACATTAAAAAAACATATGATCCAAATTCCGCGTTTTGTTGAAATTTGGTAGGAATCTAGCCAATCATATGTAAAAATAATGTGCAAAGTTTGATATTAATGCGCCATGTAGAACTCTTAAAATATATGCTTAGCTGACAGCTCCTCCAAATACATACTGAATCCCATTGACAACTATTCATAAATCATAGTTTACTGGCGGTTTTATTTTCTTCTTTTACCAGCTATCGCCACAACTTTCTCTGATTAATCCTTTGCATGTTCGAAGTGGAAATTTACAAAAATATTAATGGGAATGGGATTTTTAATATTGGATTCATGTTAATAGCTGGCATAAGTGGGATGGTTGAAGGGAACTAACAGAAGGTTGAACATTTCTAGCTCTCCAGCAATTTGTGCCACTGTGCAAATTAAGTAATCCTTTATGTGGTGTAAAAGACAAATCAATCAATCAGTCATGGGTTAATATTTTCCCCCAAACTTATGATATAGCAAGGGCATTTGAAATTCTACCAGAAGATTGGCCTGTAACCGTGCCATGTGTTTTAGTGTTCTTAAAAAATATATCTATATAAAATAAACTACATAATTGGAAAATTTACTCAGGTCTATTTTCTATAAAAACAACAATTATATAATTGTCTGCATATGACTATCCTGTGACAAATTTAAACAGGTCCAGTCATAAAGCTTGGTTTATATACATATTTTATATATTTTTATATTTTTTTCAGGTCGCCAACACTAATGATGGATAAGAGAGGGCCAAAATTGTTACTGGGCTTAAATTTTGAAATATAATAGACTGGTTAAACATGAGCAAGTCAGAAGAAGTCTTAGTTGGAGGACAACGCAAAGTTAAATAGCTAAAATACAAGTTTTAAAGATCAAAATATTTGTATTTCTGTACACAGATGAATGTACAAAAAAGGAGACAAAGTTTTATTTAAAACAATAAACGAAATGTAAATATAGTACTGGGTACTTATGTAACATATACAGTGCACTACAAAATTAAAAAATAAACTGTTTTTTTTTTCTATTTTCTTTGTGTCTAAAACATGACTGTAATTATGAGATTTTAAATATTTCAATTTTTAGTTCTTCATGCACCAACCAAAGGTTATTTCATCCCGATCGTTGTTGCGATAAAGACAGAAATAATGTTAAATCTTCTCTCACTCACTCATCCATATCCTTCCATTGGAAAGCATAATGATCAAAATTCACTCACACGTCTTTATTAGAATTTGATTGTTTATGATGTATCATTGGCAGGTGTGTGTGGGTCAGGCCTGTTATTTGCAAGTGCGGTAGGGGGGGGGGGGGGGGGGTTCAAAAAGTATCATTTAAGAGATTCAAATTTTCCTGTGTTCTCGTTTACTAATTCAGTAATTTCCCTGATGATGATTGCAGCTTATGTTTTTTAAGTTTTTAGCATAATTCAAATGTCAATATTTTCTCTCCAAATATTTATCATAAAACACTTAAAGTGATAAACAATCTCATTGATTATGGGCACACACTCATATTCTTGTAGATCTTTGGTAACACCATGCCATTCTTGTAGAAATATTTCATAATTCAGTAATTTCCCTGATGATGATTGCAGCTTATGTTTTTTAAGTTTTCAGCATAATTCAAATGTCAATATTTTCTCTCCAAATATTTATCTTAAAACACTTAAAATGATAAACAATCTCATTGGTTTTGGGCACACAATCATATTCTTGTAGATCTTTGGTAACACCATGCCATTCTTGTAGAAATATTTCATAATTCAGTAATTTCCCTGATGATGATTGCAGCTTGATGTCTTTTTTAATTTTTCAGAACATTTCAAATGTCCATATTTTATCTCCAAATATGTATCATAAAACACTTAAAATGATAAACAATCTCATTGATTTGGGCACACCACTCTATTCTTGTAGATCTCTGGTAATACCATGCCATTCTTGTAGAAATATTTAACAAACACTTCGATGAGGTGAATATCATCCCCAGTCCCCAAATTTTGTTAATTGAAACTCTAATAGAGGTTGTCCTATTTCTGAAAAATAATTGCACATTTATCCTTTAATGCTTAAGAATACCACATATTTCCATTTCCATCAATAAAGTTTAAATATCAGAAGACATTGTTTGTAAGAAAAGTGTAATTTAAGTTAAAAGTATAAGCAGGAGTTAAACTGTTAACCAAATAATACTAGAAACTTTGTATGTATGACCTTTTATTCAATTTTATTAACGGCCTCATTGCAATACATTAGATAATTGGTTTAGACCAGCTTTAAAACGAATTGATAAGTTAACGTTAAGAAAATCAGTATATATCGCAGATTTTCTTTCAAAGAAAATCTATAAATTTTAAATATAAGAAGAAATTTTTTGGAGGAAAAGTGTAATTCAATTTAAAAGTATAAGCAGGAGTTAAATTTTTATCTAAATATGATAGAAAATTTGTATTTATGACTTTTTATTCAATTTTATCAACACCGTCAATGCAATCCATTAGATAATTGGTTTAGACCAGCTTTAATAATTGATAAGCTAACCTTTCTGTACAAACACTTTTACTTGTGAATTAAATGTTCTGATTTAACCTAACCTTCTGTTGGTTACTGGCAACCATCCCACTTATGACAGCGACTAACATGAATCCAATATGAAAAGCCCCATTCGGACTAAAAATTCCACTACGTACATACTAAGGGGTAATCGGTGAAAGTGGTGGTGATAGCTTGTGGTGGGAAACCTCAGTAAACTATGATTTATGAATAGTTGTCAATGGGATTCAGTATGTATTTGGAGGAGCTGTCAACTAAGCATATATTTTAAGAGTTCTACTTGGCGCATTAATGTCAAACTTTGCACACTATTTTAACATATGATTGGCTAGATTCCTACCAAATTTCAACAAAACGCGGAATTTGGATCATATGTTTTTTTAATGTCAAAGTGGGGAAATACCTTTCAGCGTAATTAGTTGTAAAAGGGAATTCCCTAGCGTGAAAGAAATTCAGAGAATGTCAGGCTTAAAGGAGGAGAAAACAAAAAAACAACATGCAATCGTATCGAACGGGCTCCCATAGACCATCATATTCATGTGTGTGAGTCTTGCACGTGGTTTACGGTGTGAAAATACAATGAAAATGAATCTACCCGACAAGCTCGTGCTCGATCGTCAGTGGAGCGCGCCATTGGCGGTTTGAAATTGACCGGAAAAAGTATTAGTAGATTACTTCCCTTGCGAGCTTATCATATCTTGTATGGTTATAACCTGCAATGTCAGCGGCAAGACTACCTTTTTTTAAAATTCTACAACGATCCCCACAAGTCGCGTAGACAACATAGCAGCCGGTCACGTCTTCCCAAAAGGTTGATTTACTAGCCAGTGTACATTTCAGAGCTGTTAGAGTGTTTATCTTCTCTTATTAGCGCGTCGAAATGATCAAAATTAACCTAGGTTTAAATGGGAGACTTTCAGAGTTGACCAATTTCTCTTACGCTAGTGAGTGACAGGTGGCCAGGCGTATGCTGATTGGCCGGTCGAGACACACAGCTAAGCTCTGCTGTGAAGATGGCTGCCGAGTCAGTTTAGACGTTCTCTGATAACGATTGTTAACTTTCTTATAGCACAGTTGAGCGAGGAAAAATCGTAGAAATATGGTTTTGGTACCGTTAGAAAGGAAAATGTGTCGCGCCTGTACTGTATTTACTTAGTTTTTTCCTTTTCTTCTCCTTTAAATGAGGATTTAGAAAGACTCAGTAGTCACTGAGGAAAATAAAAATTACATGCAATCGCCCCAGCTAAAAGCCAAATATAAAGACAATTACCTGAAACTGACCGGACCCTGACATCGGCGATCGCACTGACAGATCCTACCGGAAGTCACTCGAAAAAACAAGATGGCGGTGGCGGTTACATTGCCTATATACTAAGTCGCTCTACGCCTGCGGTATATGGTAATGCTTGCAATGCTAAAGCTGGCTTTGAAACCGCCGCATGGAAAGATGTGAACGGCTTTCTAGTCTCTATATGAAATACATCAGCGCTAAATACAAATTGTCCACATTTCATCGTTGAAGGGTTTTGAAAATCAATTATACTGTTCTTGATTCATTTTACACTACATGTATATTATCGAAGTTAGTTGTATACGTTCTATATAGTATTGATATACTATGAGCATATAAAATCAGGGGGCTGTTTCTCAAAACATTTACTATCCACGTAAGTCCAATGCACAGCAAACTGTCATGGCAACATATACCTTCAACATTACGTTACGAACAGGCGCAAAGTTACGATGGGCGTAAGTTTGTTGAGAAACAGCTCCCAGATATACAGATCGCCATAGTAAAGTGCAGTCTTGTCAACCCTTGTATTTCAGCCATGTATTTTGTAGACGCGCAAATGGCGTCACGTCTCAAAATTAAACGCTTTGCACCAGATGCTGTTTAACTCTGTATCAGTGCAAATGCCACAGTTTACTGGTATTGAACTAAAGTACTGTACCAGATATTAATGGTCAACTTCGATCACTCCGTGGGTTTTCTTTACTTTAAGCGTACGCCTTTGATATTTGGATAACGAAAAGCTATTCTTTGTACTTTTTGATAAAAAAAATTTGCGAACATTTTAGCTAATTCTATTTTAACGACACTTTTCATATAGGCCTATTTGGCTGTTCATGGCACTTTAAAGAATGGCTTCACAGAGAATTTTAGATAATGCAATGGACAAATTATGAAAAGGGAATTGAAACGATCCTATTTCCAGAAAACTGACACTGGTATGGACTCTGTCACATCATATTAATTTTAACACAAAAGACTCTAGTATTGATTAAAGTTTCCAATAGAACAAGAAGCCACACTAATGTCGATGGTAATCAAAAAACAATTAAAAGCAAGCCCAATATCGGACTTCTAACAGATATGTCGACGAAGACATTTAATTATAATCAACAATTTCTTTGCACCATTTCTTTTCAGCACATCAGAGTTTAGGATAATAATTTTTTTTCAGAAAGAAACGGAAGGATGTTATTTAATGAAATAACATATCTTTGTTTAGTGGATCAAATAAAAAGCTGAGGATAAAAATCTCCGTTTTTCCTATTTGTTTTTTTTCTAAAAGTTATGAAGACGATTAACAGATTTGTTGGAAGAATCCCAGTTTGCATCTATGGCGTACATCATTCAAACGAATGGACAGTCTAAAACAACCAGTTTGTATCTGAATAATGTAGTTTATTGCATAGGGCAGGCAAAAGGTGACCTCCCTGTTTAATCGTAAATATCACAACAACTAAACTTTATACAAGTTGACACACCTTATCAACGATCAGTTTTGATTATATCACAGGAGAAAAAAGAGAAAGAAATTTATCCCGCCATATTGAAACAATCGATGGGCATTTGCTTATCTGTGGGATGGAAATAACAACAGTTTTAATAAAAAATCAATAAAAACAAAAAATCCCGGAAGCATAGTTAAAATGTGTTAAATAGAGCTATCTTTAATTTTATCCATGAATTTCAGTTTACCAGAAGCACACACACGGTAACTCAGAAAAGATAATGTGGTCAAACTGTGCATTAAACATCATATTTCTGCTATGCATGTTGTATAATTGTAAGGCAATCGTTTTACAGAAATGAATCCAACAGAGTAAAACAGTTCTAAACGTTCTCTGCACGTGTTTTTTTAAAACTCTTAACGCTTGAATTAAAAAAAAAAAAACAACAATATGGAATTTCATAACAACTTAAATTTAGGAAGGGCAATTTGTTACTCAATTTTTCCTTCTGTTGGACTTTAAACGCACTTCATTTGGTTAATTAGTTTATAAAAAGGGCTTAAAACGAATATTCACTGCTGGTCTGTTTTTTTGCAGATAATTCTATATCCTTTGGAACAGGGAAATTATTTTTCTGAAACATTAAATGTCGGTGTTTTCACACCGGACGTTAAAAATTAGGAAGGAGTTTCTAAAATGTGGTGCATTCCAGATATGTTCATGACAATATCATGTTCCTGACATATATTCCTAGTGCACTAATTTTTGGAAAATATCTACAGTGAATATTATCTCAATCATTTCAATTTAAATTGTAAAATGGTCCCTAAAACGAGCAGAAAATATTTCTGGAAGACCTTGGTCAAATACTGTTTTTTGCAAAACAGCTGAACGAAACCAAGAAAAGTACAACAAAAATGAAAGTCCTTATACAATAAGATGTATGAAACACCGCAATCGAATCGTTGAATTAAAGCTTGCGAAAATCATGCAACAAGTAACTAAGAAACAAGCGTTAGCATGTTAGACGACCATTGTCGTGGTAGATATATATGTAATCTATATCAACAATTAAAATGGCTATCGAGGTCATTCACAGACATGACAAAAACCTAGAGTTATCTCAAAACGTCTTTTGGAAATGAGAAAGATATTGTATTTTGAAATTAGTGTAATGCACAGGTATCCTTGTGTTTTTGAAGACGTTTAAACGATAAGAAGTCATGAAAGCTATCTGTGCCCCTGGTTCAAGCCCCACACCTTGCGCGTCCACCTTCTTTAAGAATACGTGACAGAAATAAATCCTTAAGTGACATATATATAACAAATTTTGGGACGTTCTTTTTCGAGGCAACAGACGAGAGCTAGATATATATGGAACTTTTCATAGATAAAAGAACAAGTAGGTCTACATAAAATTGTTCTGGTTTCATTTCTAGTATAGTTCTAGATTGAACAAGGACTACCATCATACGAGATTCCCTCAACTTCGGGATGGGGATTAGCCGAAAGCACGAGTAAAATATATCTCCAGTTAGCCCTTGACAGGGGCGACGATATTCGGCAGACAATGGTATTATGGTCTGTATTTTAGAATAATATGTAGGTATATTTATATATCTATCTAAGACTATCGAAAAGCTACAGGAAGATGGAAACTACCAAACCCCCAGAAAACAAATGTGCTGTCTACACAATTTAATGTAACTGAAGTAAAACCTACATAGGTGAATCGGGCCGAGCAACCGAAGTCATAATTAAAGAACACAAATTCTCTCTTAAAAACCTAGATGGAAAATCAGCCATTGCAGATCACAAAAGAGATAATCCACAACACAGTATCAACTGGGAAGGCACATCCTTGCTAACATGTAACCAAACTGATTGAAAGAAAACTGCTGAAAGCCATTCACATCAAAAGAGTAAAACCTGCAATGCGCAGAGATCAAGGATACCACATACCGAGTGCATACGACCTTCTCATTCTTAGCCAATCCAACTCCCACCAAGATTAAGACCTACACACATATATTCAGTAATCCTCTCTCCTATCCAATCAATCCATCGTTAAAATTTCTCAATTACATGACGTCTTACTCATAACTTGCTTAAATACTCATGTTGTTCTCATTTATTGTTATTGACTTGAACACGATGTTAGTATCTACAAGAAAATGTCGTCAGAAAAATAAACGAAGCCGTTTGTTAACCATACCAATCCCGTATTTATTGACAGTCCAACTTCTAAATGTCATTTAAACAACTATATTATTATGTTACCATATGCCATAATTGATTATTGCAATTGACAACAAAATCTGAACATTTAAAACAACATTGTGGACTAATTGTCCAGGGAATGGCGAGCAAATCTTTTAGAGTCGATATCCCAACTAAGAATGATGTTTATAAATTTGTATTTTTTTTAGAATGGGGCTGTCAATTACGACTAGCCTTATTGTATCTTGTTCGGGTACACTATCTTGTTTACAAAAGAATTTGTTCAAAGTGGCATGAGCTGCCAAAATGTTGATATTTTGACGTTTAAACAGAATGTTGAAATTATCGGCTATTTTTCTTAAGACGTATAATTCAGAAGCTTTTTAGTGCTTCTATTCTCTAAAACGTACGATAAAGTATTGCTTTGAACTAACTTTGGCTTAGAATGAATGAATGGTCGTCCCGGTTATTTAAATTTTGTTTACTTTTCGAACACGTTTTCGGTTCGTACAGGCCAGATACTGTATGGATTTTCCTCATTCCAACGCCAATCATTTAGTTTTTCGATGGCTTTCAAAGCTTCTTACTGTCGTGACGATCAGAAATTATGACGAAAGTGTGAATTTTGGCAGTTCATGCCACTTTAAGTCACACAAAGATACAGCAACACCATTTTTGTTCTCCTGTTTAACAACTAAAGATTGAAGTTTTACAATAGAGTTATCCTGCAATAGACTGAACACTTTTAATCCCATTCTCTCTCTCATTTTTTACTTAGAAGCTTATCCTTCACGTTTTTGTTTCTATTTGAAAACGAGTGTTATGTCTTCAGGGCCAATTGCTAGAAAACATTAAGAGCTCTCTAAGACGTAGTTTATTATTTGATACATTGTGCCTTCGATGTTTAACGGGGATCACTAAGTTGATGGTATCAATAAATCTTCTTCTCAGATGCATTTAAGTGCATGAAAAACAGTTAATGGTTCTAATCCAGAAAATGGTTTGGTTGTAAACTCAGGGAGCTGCTAACGGTTCATGATCCTGTCGATCAGGCTAAAAGACAAAGCGCTGGGAGATGTTTGTTTTATCAATCTTTAAATATAAGGGTGAAGTCGGCGTTATTTTATGAAAAAAGGAAATTTTGTTCTTGGAATCAATGTGAATCTCAGACAAGGAGATGTCTTAAAATATAACTAGCATCGTTATAACAGATCAAACACTGTTTGTGATTGATGAAGTACTTAAGATACTCGTCGAAAACGGGAATCAATCTTAATAACAGATCCTAATCTTATCAAATCGTTTAGAAATATGTCGGTTGAAATTTCCCGTTTTATCAAATCTGCTTGCATTCATTAACTCTTCTTTCAATTCCAATAATTACACTGCAGTAAACATCGATGTAAATGATTTCATTATGCTTTATAAAAACAAAATTATTACATATTGCGTCAATATTACATATAAACATTGTGTGAAACCAAAGCACTGTTTGGAAAGGTCAACGTCAAAGGTCAAAAAGTGTATAAACATTAGACCAATGCTTAAACCAGCTACTAAACCTAAACTATTGTATAAGTTCAACAAGTATGCGTTATTTAGATATTTACGAGATAAATTTTATTGGAATCCTTGAGCTTTTACTTCCAATTTACAAGGAAATAACCCTTTGAGAATCAGTAAATATCTATAAACGGCATGCGTTGCCAAGTATAGCCAAGTTTGTCGTTGAAGCATGGTTGACGAACTGCTGTTCAATTTTTATTAAAGTGGCATGAGCTGCCAAAATGTTGATATTTTGACGTTAAAACAGAATGTTGAAATCATTAGCGTATAATTCAGAAGCTTTTCAGTGCGTCTAGTCTCGAAAATGTACGATTAAGTATGGTTTTGAACTAACTTTGGCTTACAATGAATGAATGGTCGTCCCGGTTATTTAAATTTTTCATTCCAACGCAAATCATTTAGTTTTTTGATGGCCTTCAAACCTCTTACTGTCGTGACGATCAGAAATTATGAAAAAAGTGTGAATTTCGGCAGCTCATGCCACTTTAAAGAAGGTATTTTAAATTCTGAACGTCTCGCGACTATCAATATTTATATCAAAGTCGGTACTTTAGCGGTTCCTGCCAATTTAAAAGACATTTCTTTCATTCCCATTGATGCTTTAACACAACACGCGAATGAAACCAACAAATGTCAAATACAGAAACTGGGAACACGTTCATCAGATAAAAAGCATTATATGTACACATTAGACAGACAATGTGCTACAATTTATCTCTAGTTCAAAAGGACTTTACGATGATATTCCAAGGCATTCACTGCAATACGGATCTTTACAACATTGGCTCATTATGATAATAACTGTCAATAATTGTATTTATTACGTATAGTAAGATTATTAACCTCTATTTTCTTATTTGATTGGGTTTGTAAGTCTTTTGTGTTTCATGTAGGGGTCTACAGATCATTCTCGAACTCTTTTTTTTTTCGTTCGCCGGCTCACCCCGACAGCTGTTTACAATTAGCTTTTGTATTGCTGAAGTCAAGGAACTTTCTCAAAGTTATATATATTCATATACATACAAGTAGACCATCGAAGGCTAAGAGTTTTCTCAAAAGTTTGTTAAAAAATGATAGTTCCTATCTATATATTTGCAGGTAACATGAAAACACTTTAATATTTAACAAAGTGTCCCGTTCTACATAAACGAAGATTCACTGAGATTTTCTGAACAATTGGCTTAACGATATTAAATACTGTTGGCCTCAGGTGTAGTTAGATGGCTGAAACATTAACTGTTAATGAGTAAATCCAGATAATATCCCAAATGTGAACACGAAGACTAGCTCCCTGTTCATCACACAAGGGAGTTTACCATCTTCAACGTTATATTAAATATATATTAAATTAAGATATATTAAACCCTATCTCGCATCTTCTCGATGGACCAGAACACAAATGTAACACGTCATCTGGTATACAAGATGTTTGCTTTATTGATCTTCAAAGAGTATACTTGTCTTTGATAAATATAAACGTAAATTGGTACAACCTTCACGTGGTCAATATACAAAACGGCTGCTGAAGTAAATATGGATCACTGGCCACAACTGTTCAATAAACTCGGATAAAAGTTCCGATACCCAAATCGATAAACCCATGTTAGACATTATACAACTCTGCTTAATCTTCGTTAATTGAAATAACAAATCGCAGATAGAAACGTTTTACTAGAACCTACTCGGCAGTATAAAAATAGATTTATGTTACTAACTGGAAAATTGATAAGGACGTCTAGTTTTATGAAATGCAATTGTATAAAATCTAGTTTTTATAAACTGCAACTGTATAAAGGAAGTGTGCAAATTTAATCTGCCTGTTTATTGTTATTAACGGTAATCTTCATTAACGACTGGTAATTGCTTTACTTTTTCTAATGTTTTATTTTTACTGCTTTATCATTGTTGATACGCTGGTCGTTGGTCTCCAGAAATTACTGTATACACCATAGGGAATAATAACACAAACACAAATGTATAGAATTACAAAAATGACCTTGTCGGCGATGTTCCAATAGTAGTGTTTCGTTGGACGTCATTTTACATGTACAGCAGTCATATAATGTCACAAGATTTTCTGGCGATAAGAAATCCCCATTAATTACAACAAGCTATACAATTTATTCAAGATATCGTTAGCAAAATCAAAAGTGTATTTTAACAAAACAAAAATATGCTTGTAAGTATGAAACTTCCGAGTCTACCTGGCTTCACAGGGTGAACATATTGAAGTAAAAATGTCACTTTGAGTGTGTAGAACACATCCCTGGAGCAGAAGGTCAATAGCGCGTATAGCCTATATTAGCTTCCAGAATGCGTCTCGTCCCTCCAGTGAGACGTCGGGTCTGTTGACAGGGTAACTGCGCGGATTCGAATCCTTAAGAGCACATTTGGGATAGGGTGGGCAAAAACATTCAAGCCCTAGAGCCTCCTGTACAAAATCTGACGGATTTGGCAGCCACATTACATCGGTATTGGAGGCAGTTACCCCTTCAGCAGATCCGACGTCGCACTGGAGGGGTGAAACGCAGTTTGGAAGCTAATATAGGCTATACGCGCTATTGACCTTCTGCTCTAGGGATGTGTTCTACACACTCAAAGTGGCATTTTTACTTCAATATGTTCGCCCCATGAAGCCATACTTACAAGCATATTTTTATTTTGTTAAAATACACTTTTGATTTGGCTAACGATATCCTAAATAAATTGTATAGCTTATTGCCATTAATGGTGATTTCTTATCGCCAGAATGTTGCCCTTTATGCTCACAATCGTTTCTGCAACATCAGTTTGTCAACGATCTCCCTACACCAATGATTTTATCGGTCGATGCAGACTTTTCAGGGGGATGCTTAACTTTTTTCTTTGTGTATATATATAACATATTTAAACATGTAAAGTGAATTGTTTCCTGAAAAACTGTGATATATAAGTAAATCAATGTGGCATTTAAACAGATGCACTAAGAAATGATTTACGTTTTCTGTACATCGGGAACATGGCCAATAGCATTTGAACAAAAATAAACAGAGAAATACTTATTTAGAGTCTTTATACACGATTAAGAAATCCTTTATCTTCTCCAAAAGTGATTACAAATTTCATCCTGTGAATTCGTACCTTCATTAAAATAAAAAGTAAAAAAAACTGAAGTAGGCGTCTTTTGCTCTTTGGTTCAAGTACCTTTAACGAGTGTGTTTAGTAATTTGGTAACAGCAATACTGGATAGCCTTTGATCCGTTATAATGATACCATCCATATTCTTAGACAGGCTATTAATATAAAAAGCTGACGTGAAGAAATCGAAGGAATTGTACGACATATTGGAATCTTTCACATACACTTTTCTTTTAAGTGACAAAGACACGATTCTGCGTGTATTTCCTTCTACTTCACAGTGACCAAGAAGATGTCTTCAATCAATACAGCTGCCGGCAACAACATCTCTTAAAAAAGAAAACTCTTCCGTTAAACAATATCATATCCCATTAATGAATACGATAAAATGTGTTTAAGCCATGCCCCATGGTAACCTTTTGTCACAGAACAACTTGGATAACAAATGACACAATTATCTTACC
The DNA here is from genome assembly GCA_963971465.1 of Lepidochitona cinerea. Taxonomy (NCBI): domain Eukaryota; kingdom Metazoa; phylum Mollusca; class Polyplacophora; order Chitonida; family Tonicellidae; genus Lepidochitona; species Lepidochitona cinerea. Next base: position 47,027,795 of record OZ020551.1, on the reverse strand, counting down.
CAAATTGTTTGCTCTGGGCTATTCTCTTTGAAGTCAATAAACATTTGTTGCAGATTCAGTATTGGCTAGCTATAGGATTTTCTGTGATAACTGAAAACACTCAAAAGCTGAACAAATGAAAATTGATACAATACATTAACATGATTGGAGTTTAACCAGATACCTGATCTTCCCAATGATAGGTCTTCAATTCGTGTAGCGTTTGCTTGTTAAAATTTAAAGGTTTTTACATTGAGATAAATCATTCCGTCCCTTTGGACCAGAATGGATACGTGCGAATTTGACTCGTCACTGCGCTTGCGTAATAATGTCATTGAGGTACTTTGACTCTCAGGCAATTTGTCGCACCTTGTGTCTCCCATAATCGCCAAGATCTCGTGACTAGAGTAAAAATCATTTCGTCGATAACTAGTACAGGTCGGAGTACGTTACTTTCTGGCTTTAGATAAGACTTACAAAACCGTTATTTTCAAGGCCCAAATTCCGACATACTGGCTATAAATGGTTATGATTATCACACACATCATGGGAATCGACACTGCAGTTACCTGTTGCATTTATTATGATACATTCAAGCTAGTGATCCCAATTTCATTTCATTTTTCACGATAACGTAAAAACGATATTTTAAATGATAGAACCGAATCCAAGTAAAACTGGAGGAGTTTTTAAAGCTTTTTGGGTTACCAGGAAGGTTTGCAAATTGAATTAGTTGCTGTCTTGATACTTCCAAATATTTCCCAATGGTGAAAACGACAACACGCCTGTAGGAAGAGAAGACATATAGCCATACAGCTGTAGAAAAAGTATCATCTGAAATATAAAGGTTTGATAAGGTGAAGAAACACTTATGGATAACAACTTCTTGGTTTATTGAGTGACGACGTTTCGATTAGTTCTTACGTGGTTATTAAAGTCAAGATGGAAGAACTACATCGAAAGGTCGTCACCCAATAAACAAAGAACTTGTTATCAACAAGTAATTCTTCACCTTATTGTAATTGTTCAATTTCTAAACACCATTAAAAGATTTAATAAAGGTGCGATGCTTATATATTATCATCTATTTTATTTTGGCTTTCACTTTTTTATCATGTTGGAGAGCTTCAGTACAATGTAATTTCACACAGTGCTCTTGAATATATCTCCGGGCAGTATGGCAAATTTAAATAAAGCCAAGGACTAAAACATCATCTTGACCAGTAGGATTGTCAAAGACACAAGCCGTAAGAAGCAGATGGCCCGAACCACATTTCTATCTCAAAGAATTATGTCACAGTTTGGTAATTCTCTTGGGGAACAGCTAAGGATGATAGAGGGATGTCAATTTCCACGCTGCTCTTACACAAGCACCTTTGTTCCGCTCTAAATCAGGAGGTACCGTTGTCTTCCATAACGGTGAATAACATGAAAATACTGTATATGGTATAGTATGAACAAAATTGATAAAAATACACAACTTGAAATAGTATTTCGGTTAAAATGATTGTTACTTTCTTTCGAGAGAAAATGTCATGAATCCATATCAGCCTATAATTAATACTATATTATAAACTTCAGAAACAAATGGTGTTTGATTTGGTGGTAGAAAGTTCTGATGATAGAGCTGACAAGTTCTGTAAAATGATTTTTTGAAAGTTGCTTTTTGTTCATAAAGAAGAGTTACGTTAAAGCCTTGGATATTCCCCTGGGCCTAGTTTCCCAAAGCGATCTTAGCTAAGTGTGATCTTAACTACCATGATAACCAATGCTAAAGGTATATGTTGCCATTGGTCATTAAGATCATCTTAAGCTAAGATCGCTTTTGTGAAACCGGGGTAAGTCTTTAGCTCACTTTGAATACCCCAAATGAGTTTATTTGTAATAGTTATAGGCATATAATTGCATCCAACCTGCTTAGCACAGAACTTGATATCTTCGAGTATACAAAGCAAACACTAATAAGGATTATCCTATGCTAACCTAACGCTAGCATGAGTGAAACCAAGTCAAATTGCTGATCCAAACCATTATAAGACACTTGGTTTTTGAAAACTTAGCCCTCATTGTGTAGTACTTTTTATTCATTCGTCTATTTAAAAGACATACATTGAGCCACAACGACAAAAAGAGAGGTTACAAATTTACTTGACAGAGGGCATCGGACCCAATGGCATTTGTCTCAAACACAGATAAGATAAAAAGGATTTTTCCATTAGACACCAGCTATATGTACACCTCTTCTCATAATGAAAATGACGAGTAGCACCTACGGGAACATAAAGTTGTTCACACGCCATCTCTGATAAAATTATGAATTGGCCGATGGCTATCTGTTAAAAGTTGCCTCATTAAGCCTCGTTGTAGTAGGCTTGTTTTAAAAAGCCAAATTTGTCAAGAGGTTAGATAAGAATGCTTTGAAAATTAAATCTCGTATGTGTTAAAATATCTACAATTTAGAGAAGACTCTATAAACCCTGTATTAAATAAACATTATAATTATTCAAGGATATTATACACGAACTCGTCGTATTATTTCCTCTTTTTTATTGTCGCTTAAGATTTATGTACAGTGCACTTAATGGATATCTCGAAGGAAAAGAGTTTCACAACGTAATTCAATTCCGTTTCATTTTGGGCTCTTCGTATACTCTCTTTGCTTTTTCTCTTTTTACTTAAAGTGGCATAAGCTGCTAAAATGTTTTTTTTAATAGCATCGTGGGTATGAAGCAAGTTAAAGATCCAAACAATTCTGACATTTTTAATATTGTCGTACACATATTGGGAAGGTGTTGGGATGATCACTGGTAAACTTCTTTCCCCTGATAGACCGTTAAAGGGCGAGTTTAATACGTTTTTGAATTAATTTGCAGCTGATATGTTTTAGTTTCAGCCAGGCCAGAGGTTTCTAATAGAGGTATCAAGAGCGAACCATTGCACGCTAACTCCCGGGCCGATGGTTTTTGTATGTCAGACAGTAAACAAAGTACCACAAAATCGCACTAATTGCTTGTTAATTGTACAGTTTTCGCTGAAAGTCAATCAAATCGTATAAATCTATTTAGCCGAAGTTTTGGCAAAAATGTAAACAACTCTAAACAAATAATCTCTTTAGACAAAATTTGGAAATCTGGAACATTTATCACAAAAAGAAAAAATCGAAGCTTTTGAAAGGGACCTCTTAAAATGCAGTTGAAGTATTCCAGAAAGATCAACCTTCCCACACGGGAATTTCTGTGTCGTACAAGAAGCTCAATTCATCACCTAATTCCCCTAAACAAGATATTTGCTTCATTAATCATCGAATATGTTATTGGTTTCAGGGTTGTTATACAGACACCTACTTCTGGTAGAAATATGGATCACAGACAAGAAGTATCCAATATAGTTTCAGAAACAAGTCGATACCCATTGCACTTCTCAAATCTTTCTGCTTAATTAAAATAGGAAATCGATGATTCGCAGATGGACATGTATTAACTAGAATCTACAAGTCCATGAACATTTATCTCATAAACTGACAAATGATGATCATAGGTTAAATATAGTTGATTTAAAATGTCTTGATTTGTTTTATCTACATGTACGTAAATATGCGAAAAAAATATTTGGCTCAATAAAGCTTATAAAATTTCACGTTTGAAATTCACTCAATCTGCTACTGTTTTCTCCGTAAACAATGAGCACTGTTCGGTGCTTTAATCCTATCTTGGACTGCATGCGTTCTCGTCACTGATAAGTTCTCTTGAGATAATGGAAAGTCTTGCCAGATGATTACTGTATACATTTTTTTTCTTATTAAATAGAGATAGCTCACAATACAACTAACCGAAATGGTAAAGGGGCTCGTTTCACAAAGCAGTCGCATCGCAAACGAAGTCGAGTTGCCAATGGATACATGTACCATATTGAAGAGATACGACGTCATGGCCAGTGCAATTTATCGCACTTTGCGACAACTTCGTGAAAAGTCCTCGACGTTACTGTGAGGTTTCGTAGGACGTCATTTATAGCAAACAAAGACCAGTGACGTAACAGAATGTAAAGCAATCCACAGGAAGAAAATGGACAAACCAGAGCTCATTTTGGTCAGATGTGCTTTCAGGACGAATGCAATGACATATAATGGCTGATTCATAGTATCTCCACATAAATTAAACAAATATCTAAAATGATTAAAATGAATCTTTTACTTGGACTTGGTAAGTAAGATGTGATCAGCGTGACCTATTTTTCTGTTTCTATTGAGATCAATTAAAATGAGAGGAGGATATAAGAATTACTTTTCTGAGGTGTTTTGTTATTGGTTCCAGTTCTTTTAAAGAGCATATTAATACTACTTGAGGAACACCAAACCTCAGATAGTGTTTGATCTGTTTTAATGATGTATTCCTATTTCAAGACAGGTCATTAATATCATATCCTGAAGATAAGAAACCGACAGACTTAATGAAATGTTTTCTCTACATCTTAAGAGGTACTGATAACATGTATGATAAAGATTTAATCGTGTGTGCGTTTACTACTGATTCTCAAATGTCTTCAAGACGTTTTCCTTAATCGATATGCACAAATAACGATAACCCGAAAACGACAGTTTCGTGAGAATTCAATAGTTCAGCAGTTATTATATCATCTGAAGGAGAGTAATGAATGAGTCACAATATACATGTTTATAGCAAAAGACAGGATATGAACTTATATGCAAGATATAGATATGTAAGTAATAGCAGTTGTATATTTAAATTTAAATGGAGTCGGTGTTTCGAAAGCAAGTTTGAAGAGTATGAAATTTCAAATATTACAAGCTAGCCCTTCCCATTCTCACCCTGACCTGGATTTTTTGCCTGGTCATACGGGTCGGTTATTTACTAATTCAGTAATTTCTCTGATGATAATCGCACATAGCAGTTGGGTATAACTATATACCATGTTTATAGCAGAGGGCTTAGATGCAAGATATAGATATGCAAGAAAAAGCAGTTGTATAGTTAAATTTTCATACTATTAAATGAAGTCAGTGTTTCAAAAGCAAGTGTGAAAAGTATGAAAATTCAAGTATTCCGATTTTAATAGGCTTGGTTTAAGCTATGTATGTATAACGGAATTTAACAAGCTAACCGTTCCCAGCAGGGCCGGGTAGCTCAGTTAGTAGAACGGTGGAACCGCAACCCTATTAGTCGAAACCCTAGTCTCACCGTGACCCAGAACTTTACCTAGTCATAAGGGTCGGTTATTTACTAATTAAGTATTTTCTCTGAAGATAATCGCAGATAGCAGTTAGGTTTAACATCATTAACTTGTTGATCCACTGAATAGCTTAGCATAATGCAATAGCAAAGTTACTTTGCTATTGCTTTAATAACTATATTAGCATGCTTTTATTTAGATGCTTTTTACTCATGATTATTAAGAATGTGGTTGTTTTTTTCTAATACACAATACTTCTTTAAACAAGATATCAGACCAGTTGTTTGACTGATGTATAATCTCTGTCTTTCTAATTTATTAGGTTGTATTTGGTTAATGGGATGCGGTAAACAAACAAACGATCCAAATCTTTCCATGGAATTTAGAAGTTGGAAGGTTACAATAAGGTGAAGAATTACTTATGGATAACAACTTCTTGGTTTATTGGGTGACGACGTTTCGATGTAGTTCTTACATCGTTATCAAAGTCAAAGTCGATAAATGAATAATTTTGTTGTTTGTCATTGACTGATAACGATGTAAGAACTACATCGAAACGTTGTCACTCAATAAACCAAGAAGTTGTTATCCATAAGTAATTCTTCATCTTATTGAAACAAACGATTGTCAAACAAATTACACAAATTTGCATGTACGTCGCATTCAACGCAACGCCGCCATATAAGTCAAATGATCTTGAGTGGGGAGTAAAACAACAATCAATCAATCTTCAGAAATTTCACCACGTTCCTTAAGAGTACTCAGCTAATTATCTTGTATCTTACATGTGTTAAAACAAGTCCATCATTAGTAGTCTGTCAATTTTATCTGTTAAGAAACGTGGTGAAATAGCTGAAAAAATTCAGAAAGTTTCGTGGATGAGTCTTGATATCTGTCAGAAGGTATGACAGACCTATAGTTGTATACCACCTTTGCACTTTGTGGAGATGTTATATTTCCAAAGTCTGGAAATCACATGGGTATCGACTGATTGTTGAATGTTTTTTTATTCAATTTTGTGTGAACTGTATATGTGTGAAGTCGATATTACTAAAACAACATGATTGTTTTCTCTTAAAAAGATTCTCGTATACAATAGAAAAGTCGCCCATCTTTGTTTTGTTGATTACCGCCATGTTTAACTAAGGAGAAATGTGTTGGATAGATTTCCGCGACAGTTGTGGGGTGGAAACAATGTATATCCAATAGAAACGATCTTTTTTATCCAGTTTAACCACTGGTAAAAGTGGGCGTGAGTTTAACTTTTAATCTGGAGTTCAGATGATGCAGATACAGGGAGTGTGGCACATAAAAATGGCTGATTGATTGATGTTTCACGCCGCACTCAAGAGTCTTTCACTTATATGGCGGAGTTGCCAGGTTTAGTGGGGAGGAAACCAGGCTCTTTTCCCGAAGGAAACCCCCTGACCTTCGGATCGTACCTGGCAACTCTTCCACATCACATATCCATGTGTTACTTTGGCGAGTGTTTTTATTAAAGGAGGCCGTTGTTTCCTTTATTGTTTTGGGAAGTATGTATCATATATACTTGACGTGCTTCTAGATAAATTATAAGAGCTATTTTGATCTTAGCTTTCTCTATTTTGATCTTAGCTTTCTCTGTTATAATCCCAAGCTTTCTCTATTTTAATCCCAAGAAGTACAAATGTACATAAATCTCCGTGCAAAAACCATTTTGCTTTCAACCAACCTCGTCACTGTATCTTTCTTTTCATTTGAAATGTCATCGCCTGGACATACACGGTGCACTCGCCTGTGCTTCTGAAAACAGAACGGGCTACCACATTTTGCATTCGGCTTCTCCAGAATTCCACCTGAATATATGATCGATTTCCTCCTTAAATTCTACATTGTGCTTTCCGCAGGCTAACAGGATTTCTGATGATTGGATCTCGGTGGTATCTCTTGATAGATTGATGTTTTACGCCTTATTCAAGATTATTTCACTGATATGGCGGCTTTGCCAGGTATAGTGGGGGGGGGGGAACTGTGCTACTTACCCAGAGGAAACCCCCGACCATCGGCGTGTACCTGGCAACTCCTTCAAATACGGCGATCGAGTGAAAAATCAATTTCGATTTGTCAGACCAAAGGACTATCACTCTAACCGACTGAGCCACCAATATTTTTTTATTTCAACCTCTTAGTTTTAAGGTACTTTAAACGCTGAACTTCTTTTGACAATCAGAATAGATGAAAAAATATTCGAATTTTGGCAGTTCCGGCCACTTTAATCCACATAAAGATGTTATAGATAAGCACAATCTACTTCACTAAAACAGGAATGAAGATAATAATAAAGATCTTTTCTGTTTGGTTCGAAAGGGTATTAACAACTCAATCATTTCAATCTAAACCAGTTTTGATGATTCTGTTTGTAAATTTCTTACAATGAACTATATGCGTGGAATGGACACGTTTCATTGGCTGGCTTGGATCTGACTTCGTAAAATGTGCCGCCATTGATAGTTGAAGCGCCCGTGCATAGTAGATTTTATAGGCATATAATTGCATCGAACCTGCTTAGCACAGAACTTGATATCTTCGAGTATACAAAGCAAACACTAATAAGGATTATCCTATGCTAACCTAACGCTAGCATGAGTGAAACCAAGTCAAATTGCTGATCCAAACCATTATAAGACACTTGGTTTTTGAAAACTTAGCCCTCATTGTGTAGTACTTTTTATTCATTCGTCTATTTAAAAGACATACATTGAGCCACAACGACAAAAAGAGAGGTTACAAATTTACTTGACAGAGGGCATCGGACCCAATGGCATTTGTCTCAAACACAGATAAGATAAAAAGGATTTTTCCATTAGACACCAGCTATATGTACACCTCTTCTCATAATGAAAATGACGAGTAGCACCTACGGGAACATAAAGTTGTTCACACGCCATCTCTGATAAAATTATGAATTGGCCGATGGCTATCTGTTAAAAGTTGCCTCATTAAGCCTCGTTGTAGTAGGCTTGTTTTAAAAAGCCAAATTTGTCAAGAGGTTAGATAAGAATGCTTTGAAAATTAAATCTCGTATGTGTTAAAATATCTACAATTTAGAGAAGACTCTATAAACCCTGTATTAAATAAACATTATAATTATTCAAGGATATTATACACGAACTCGTCGTATTATTTCCTCTTTTTTATTGTCGCTTAAGATTTATGTACAGTGCACTTAATGGATATCTCGAAGGAAAAGAGTTTCACAACGTAATTCAATTCCGTTTCATTTTGGGCTCTTCGTATACTCTCTTTGCTTTTTCTCTTTTTACTTAAAGTGGCATAAGCTGCTAAAATGTTTTTTTTAATAGCATCGTGGGTATGAAGCAAGTTAAAGATCCAAACAATTCTGACATTTTTAATATTGTCGTACACATATTGGGAAGGTGTTGGGATGATCACTGGTAAACTTCTTTCCCCTGATAGACCGTTAAAGGGCGAGTTTAATACGTTTTTGAATTAATTTGCAGCTGATATGTTTTAGTTTCAGCCAGGCCAGAGGTTTCTAATAGAGGTATCAAGAGCGAACCATTGCACGCTAACTCCCGGGCCGATGGTTTTTGTATGTCAGACAGTAAACAAAGTACCACAAAATCGCACTAATTGCTTGTTAATTGTACAGTTTTCGCTGAAAGTCAATCAAATCGTATAAATCTATTTAGCCGAAGTTTTGGCAAAAATGTAAACAACTCTAAACAAATAATCTCTTTAGACAAAATTTGGAAATCTGGAACATTTATCACAAAAAGAAAAAATCGAAGCTTTTGAAAGGGACCTCTTAAAATGCAGTTGAAGTATTCCAGAAAGATCAACCTTCCCACACGGGAATTTCTGTGTCGTACAAGAAGCTCAATTCATCACCTAATTCCCCTAAACAAGATATTTGCTTCATTAATCATCGAATATGTTATTGGTTTCAGGGTTGTTATACAGACACCTACTTCTGGTAGAAATATGGATCACAGACAAGAAGTATCCAATATAGTTTCAGAAACAAGTCGATACCCATTGCACTTCTCAAATCTTTCTGCTTAATTAAAATAGGAAATCGATGATTCGCAGATGGACATGTATTAACTAGAATCTACAAGTCCATGAACATTTATCTCATAAACTGACAAATGATGATCATAGGTTAAATATAGTTGATTTAAAATGTCTTGATTTGTTTTATCTACATGTACGTAAATATGCGAAAAAAATATTTGGCTCAATAAAGCTTATAAAATTTCACGTTTGAAATTCACTCAATCTGCTACTGTTTTCTCCGTAAACAATGAGCACTGTTCGGTGCTTTAATCCTATCTTGGACTGCATGCGTTCTCGTCACTGATAAGTTCTCTTGAGATAATGGAAAGTCTTGCCAGATGATTACTGTATACATTTTTTTTCTTATTAAATAGAGATAGCTCACAATACAACTAACCGAAATGGTAAAGGGGCTCGTTTCACAAAGCAGTCGCATCGCAAACGAAGTCGAGTTGCCAATGGATACATGTACCATATTGAAGAGATACGACGTCATGGCCAGTGCAATTTATCGCACTTTGCGACAACTTCGTGAAAAGTCCTCGACGTTACTGTGAGGTTTCGTAGGACGTCATTTATAGCAAACAAAGACCAGTGACGTAACAGAATGTAAAGCAATCCACAGGAAGAAAATGGACAAACCAGAGCTCATTTTGGTCAGATGTGCTTTCAGGACGAATGCAATGACATATAATGGCTGATTCATAGTATCTCCACATAAATTAAACAAATATCTAAAATGATTAAAATGAATCTTTTACTTGGACTTGGTAAGTAAGATGTGATCAGCGTGACCTATTTTTCTGTTTCTATTGAGATCAATTAAAATGAGAGGAGGATATAAGAATTACTTTTCTGAGGTGTTTTGTTATTGGTTCCAGTTCTTTTAAAGAGCATATTAATACTACTTGAGGAACACCAAACCTCAGATAGTGTTTGATCTGTTTTAATGATGTATTCCTATTTCAAGACAGGTCATTAATATCATATCCTGAAGATAAGAAACCGACAGACTTAATGAAATGTTTTCTCTACATCTTAAGAGGTACTGATAACATGTATGATAAAGATTTAATCGTGTGTGCGTTTACTACTGATTCTCAAATGTCTTCAAGACGTTTTCCTTAATCGATATGCACAAATAACGATAACCCGAAAACGACAGTTTCGTGAGAATTCAATAGTTCAGCAGTTATTATATCATCTGAAGGAGAGTAATGAATGAGTCACAATATACATGTTTATAGCAAAAGACAGGATATGAACTTATATGCAAGATATAGATATGTAAGTAATAGCAGTTGTATATTTAAATTTAAATGGAGTCGGTGTTTCGAAAGCAAGTTTGAAGAGTATGAAATTTCAAATATTACAAGCTAGCCCTTCCCATTCTCACCCTGACCTGGATTTTTTGCCTGGTCATACGGGTCGGTTATTTACTAATTCAGTAATTTCTCTGATGATAATCGCACATAGCAGTTGGGTATAACTATATACCATGTTTATAGCAGAGGGCTTAGATGCAAGATATAGATATGCAAGAAAAAGCAGTTGTATAGTTAAATTTTCATACTATTAAATGAAGTCAGTGTTTCAAAAGCAAGTGTGAAAAGTATGAAAATTCAAGTATTCCGATTTTAATAGGCTTGGTTTAAGCTATGTATAACGGAATTTAACAAGCTAACCGTTCCCAGCAGGGCCGGGTAGCTCAGTTAGTAGAACGGTGGAACCGCAACCCTATTAGTCGAAACCCTAGTCTCACCGTGACCCAGAACTTTACCTAGTCATAAGGGTCGGTTATTTACTAATTAAGTATTTTCTCTGAAGATAATCGCAGATAGCAGTTAGGTTTAACATCATTAACTTGTTGATCCACTGAATAGCTTAGCATAATGCAATAGCAAAGTTACTTTGCTATTGCTTTAATAACTATATTAGCATGCTTTTATTTAGATGCTTTTTACTCATGATTATTAAGAATGTGGTTGTTTTTTTCTAATACACAATACTTCTTTAAACAAGATATCAGACCAGTTGTTTGACTGATGTATAATCTCTGTCTTTCTAATTTATTAGGTTGTATTTGGTTAATGGGATGCGGTAAACAAACAAACGATTCAAATCTTTCCATGGAATTTAGAAGTTGGAAGGTTACAATAAGGTGAAGAATTACTTATGGATAACAACTTCTTGGTTTATTGGGTGACGACGTTTCGATGTAGTTCTTACATCGTTATCAAAGTCAAAGTCGATAAATGAATAATTTTGTTGTTTGTCATTGACTGATAACGATGTAAGAACTACATCGAAACGTTGTCACTCAATAAACCAAGAAGTTGTTATCCATAAGTAATTCTTCATCTTATTGAAACAAACGATTGTCAAACAAATTACACAAATTTGCATGTACGTCGCATTCAACGCAACGCCGCCATATAAGTCAAATGATCTTGAGTGGGGAGTAAAACAACAATCAATCAATCTTCAGAAATTTCACCACGTTCCTTAAGAGTACTCAGCTAATTATCTTGTATCTTACATGTGTTAAAACAAGTCCATCATTAGTAGTCTGTCAATTTTATCTGTTAAGAAACGTGGTGAAATAGCTGAAAAAATTCAGAAAGTTTCGTGGATGAGTCTTGATATCTGTCAGAAGGTATGACAGACCTATAGTTGTATACCACCTTTGCACTTTGTGGAGATGTTATATTTCCAAAGTCTGGAAATCACATGGGTATCGACTGATTGTTGAATGTTTTTTTATTCAATTTTGTGTGAACTGTATATGTGTGAAGTCGATATTACTAAAACAACATGATTGTTTTCTCTTAAAAAGATTCTCGTATACAATAGAAAAGTCGCCCATCTTTGTTTTGTTGATTACCGCCATGTTTAACTAAGGAGAAATGTGTTGGATAGATTTCCGCGACAGTTGTGGGGTGGAAACAATGTATATCCAATAGAAACGATCTTTTTTATCCAGTTTAACCACTGGTAAAAGTGGGCGTGAGTTTAACTTTTAATCTGGAGTTCAGATGATGCAGATACAGGGAGTGTGGCACATAAAAATGGCTGATTGATTGATGTTTCACGCCGCACTCAAGAGTCTTTCACTTATATGGCGGAGTTGCCAGGTTTAGTGGGGAGGAAACCAGGCTCTTTTCCCGAAGGAAACCCCCTGACCTTCGGATCGTACCTGGCAACTCTTCCACATCACATATCCATGTGTTACTTTGGCGAGTGTTTTTATTAAAGGAGGCCGTTGTTTCCTTTATTGTTTTGGGAAGTATGTATCATATATACTTGACGTGCTTCTAGATAAATTATAAGAGCTATTTTGATCTTAGCTTTCTCTATTTTGATCTTAGCTTTCTCTGTTATAATCCCAAGCTTTCTCTATTTTAATCCCAAGAAGTACAAATGTACATAAATCTCCGTGTAAAAACCATTTTGCTTTCAACCAACCTCGTCACTGTATCTTTCTTTTCATTTGAAATGTCATCGCCTGGACATACACGGTGCACTCGCCTGTGCTTCTGAAAACAGAACGGGCTACCACATTTTGCATTCGGCTTCTCCAGAATTCCACCTGAATATATGATCGATTTCCTCCTTAAATTCTACATTGTGCTTTCCACAGGCTAACAGGATTTCTGATGATTGGATCTCGGTGGTATCTCTTGATAGATTGATGTTTTACGCCTTATTCAAGATTATTTCACTGATATGGCGGCTTTGCCAGGTATAGTGGGGGGGGGGGAACTGTGCTACTTACCCAGAGGAAACCCCCGACCATCGGCGTGTACCTGGCAACTCCTTCAAATACGGCGATCGAGTGAAAAATCAATTTCGATTTGTCAGACCAAAGGACTATCACTCTAACCGACTGAGCCACCAATATTTTTTTATTTCAACCTCTTAGTTTTAAGGTACTTTAAACGCTGAACTTCTTTTGACAATCAGAATAGATGAAAAAATATTCGAATTTTGGCAGTTCCGGCCACTTTAATCCACATAAAGATGTTATAGATAAGCACAATCTACTTCACTAAAACAGGAATGAAGATAATAATAAAGATCTTTTCTGTTTGGTTCGAAAGGGTATTAACAACTCAATCATTTCAATCTAAACCAGTTTTGATGATTCTGTTTGTAAATTTCTTACAATGAACTATGTGCGTGGAATGGACACGTTTCATTGGCTGGCTTGGATCTGACTTCGTAAAATGTGCCGCCATTGATAGTTGAAGCACCCGTGCATAGTAGATCTGGATCGAAGTCGCATCATCTCCTAGTAATGGCGGCATTCGATGCATACCAAATACCACGTGACCTCCATTCCACGCATACAGTTCATTGGTTTCTTGACTACAAAATTCAAGGACCAGGCACTCTTTTCTGGAAGTTTCCACCAGACAATTATTTGGTGTAGTAGTCTGCTAATGAGTCTGCTGTTTAAGTTTCAAGTAACAAAATTACGAAACGATCTAAAACATTATGCAAATGTGATACTAGAAAAGAAACAGAAAAAGGATTACAAATTAATTATTAATACTATAATTTATGGAATCATAGTCACACAATTTTTTTGTACAATGGAATCAAAGCAACAAATTTGCTGAAGTTTTTGATGAAAGTTACCATTTGATAATTCGAGGTAAATCAATTATAGCGACAGTCTACTCAAATAATATAATATGTTGATAGAGAAAAGAATTATCGATGAAATTGTCAAAGAATAATATGGTTACTTCAAGGTAAATACATACTTCAACACATCCACAATATAGAGTACATGCCTAATTAAGATTTGATATGTATCTGAACTATGGTTGTGTTTCCTACTGCCCTTTTTGTTTTTGTAAACGATAAAGTCCTATTAGTGCCATGGGTGAAATTTTGACATTTCCAGTGTTTTCATCGCGGCGAAAAGGTTTTTACCGCAAAGAAAAGTTCTCACCACGAAAAAAAAAGTTTTTCGTCTTTAACGGGATTTTAACAGGAAGTGGAAATATAGTTTTGAGACGAGATTCTGTATCTCGAAGAAAATCAAACGTGTATCATCAGAATCATATCTTTTAGTAAAACGATTTGCAGTGAAAGTCGAAAAACTACGGAACCCTATTAGTGCCATGGGTGGAATTTTGATATGTCCAGTGTTTTTCGTCTTTGACAGAGTTTTGCACAAGTGGAAACTTGGTTTTCAGCCGAGAGATTCTGTATCTCGAAGAAAATCAAGCGTGTGTAATAAGAATCATACCTTTAGGTAAAACGATTTGCAGAGAAAGTCGAAAAACGCACGTAAACTGTAAAATCACAAGGGAAACACTTCCATCGCGGTGAAAAGGTTTTCATCGCGGCGAAAAGGTTTTCACCGCAGAGAAAAGTTCTCACCACGAAAAATGTTTCCACCGTGATGGGAACCTTTCAACCGCGGTGAAAATTTTTCCATCGCGGAGAAAAGGTTTCCACCTTGGAGAAAACATTTCTCCGCGGTGTAAACATTTCCACCTCGGAAATGTTTCCCTGTGATTTGACAGTTTACATCAGTTTTTTCTCTGCAAATCGTTTTACTTATGGGTATGATTTTTTATGACATACGCTTGATTGTCTTCGACATACAGAATCTCTCCTCGCAAAACCGCTTGTGCAAAATGCTGTAAAAACAGAAAAAACACAAGAAAAGTCAAATTTCCACCCATGGCACTCCATAACTCCTATACTTACATAAGTACACATAAATTTCACATATGAAATTCCAGACAAGGTTTAATAATATTAAATATTTTTTCATATAGCCTAACGGTGATATGTAACCGTAAATTGATTTAAGCCTTATTTAAAAAACATAATCTTGACATAAAACAAGCTTTGTGTAAGGTCCCTTGGTGTAAAAAACGACCACTCTACAACATCTTCATTCCTGACGTTATAGTTTCGTCGTCATTTCAACGAATCGCGAAGATACACTGGCTTGACATGAGTCGTAAATGACGTCACAACACTTGAAAATGTAGATGACAGATGTCAACTATTAATGTCACAGCGCTAATTAATTTCAGAACAAGTCGTCAAATGCCTTGAATTTTGTACATTTTGTTCCAAACATATTATTTTCTCTTTTGACCGAATTACATGTTCTTAAAAATAATTATTACAAAGTAAAAGAGGTATGATCTTAAACTTGTCTAATATCCTTAAACGAAAGAGTCTGATATAACAGAAAAGTAAAAGGATAGTTTATAAAGGAAATGATACAAAGATTTTTCTTTAATGATAAAAAGACAATACAATTCATTTAGTAAACAATACATACTCGGATAAGCTAAAAGCATGTTCTTGCTTCTTGATAATGATTAAATACAAGGAAAATGAAAGCCCTTTACAATGAGATGTCCGGATCACAGAATGCGACGAGCAGAGAAAAAGCCGTGGAAACGAGATCGAATATCAGCCAATGAAGGTCGTGAGACGAGTTAATTAGAAATACACATATGATTTGTAAGCAACCTAAATGGCTGACAATGCCCATTCAAAGGCATCCATTACTGATTTAGACAACAATGACCCGGGTCTCCATGGAAACATGGAATTCTCTCCCAGAAAACTATTGAACTGTATCCTAATAAAGGGGATTTTGATGTCTAATAGTAAAAACCTTATTCAAAGTTTCCATGTGCTTATTAAGTCAACTCACCCATAACACGTCAACGAAACGTTACAACTTCAACACTCTAATATGATAAGTAATATCGCCAACTCCTTTTGTCATTGCAGTTTGAAAAACCACCATATTGCTGAAAGCTGATTTTAAGTAAGTATTTGACACCATTAGACAAGCACATTTAGGACAGCTGCATGCCCCGTCGCCCTTAGAACATCGTTTACTCATGGCAGTTTAATCTGGACATTTCATGGCTCAGGATTCCGTAACAATATCGGTAAGGGGCAGCACCAAGATTTACCACAGCGTGACTCCCAGCAGAAATACCAATCAGTCAACAAATAATCATTGAGGTACCCTGATTCTCAGACATTTTGCCGCACCTTGTGTCTTCTTTCACCGTCAAGATCTGGTGACAAGGGTAAAACCTTGAGTAGATGATTCCACACGACCGTCTATAGAATTGTAACCTTTACGGCATGTGATTGTCCGAAGCGCGTCCTTGAAACCTGAAAAAAGAACATTAGAAATATGTATGTGTTTTCTGAACAAAACTCCATAGTTCAATATAAAAAAAATAATTAAAGAAGAGAAAAATGATCATAATGGATCTTAGGTGTTGAGAATTTGGGAGAAACGACAAAAAGCTTTATGGTAAAATAAAACCTACAAATTCCATCTAAATGTGATCTTGTGTGGGTATGTATACAACTTCACCTTACCTCTTCTAAAATTTTCGTTGAACCAAGCATATATAATAGGATTGATTGCACTATTGGCGTAGGCTAGATAGAGTGCAGCGAAATGGAATTTATAGAACCAATCTCCAAGCTAAAAAGCAGAAGAAATGACAGCATTTATTCATAGAATGTCAGAAAAGTTTGGTGACTAATATTTCCACGAAGTAATAGATTTGATCGGCTTGTGGAAGGGCATCAGGCGTGTAAAAAGTCTAGCAACAAGAGGTAATTTACCTTCTGATTTCAAAACAGGTTCTGCTTATCATTTTGAAATATTTTTTGGGGATAGCAATCATTGCATAAAGAGTTGTTCGGATATTGAAGGAAATATAGCTGATGCTGACGTACAAAACGTTTTTGCCTGTTATTGTTGATATTTACTTATTTGTGAACACTATAACACACGGGCACAGGGAAAATCTTCTTGTCTAAAATAACCACGGAGACAAGTTTCTTATTGTGTTAAAAGCACATTCATATTTACAGTTTAACATTAGCTTGAAATCCTTATCGGCACAATTATATCGCCGCTTGATAGAATTCGACTGTAATAGGAATTTGACATTTAATTCTTATACGCTTCTGTGCGTCCTCTGCTGTTGACCGGGTGTGACCATTTGGCTGACCGTCAGAATGAACAAATATATAAGTTGTTGTAGAAAAACGTAATGAAAGCCCGTTTTGCAACTGGGTAGATATAAAAATACTATGTTCTCACACTTACCCGTACTGTTTTATCAGATCTGTGTTCAGAATACATGATTATTACTTGGAAGGGCAGCCAACATATTCCGAATACTGTCATGAGGATTACTAACATAATGATTACCTGTTAAATATAAAGAAATTGGGTATTAAAATAAGTTAACATAATATAAAAAGATGCGGCGCGGGTTCGAATCACATCCAGACCAAAAAAATTCTGAGTGGAATTTTCACTTGGTCGACGTATGTGGAAGAGTTAAATGATCTGGCACAGCAGTATTTTTGTGTTTCGTTAGATTTCTAAGAAGGGATACGCGCACCTATTTTAATTTTCATAGAAACATATTCATAAAAATGACTAACATTTTTTTTTGGGGGGGAGGGGGGATAAAAAGTTCAAATTTGTGAAAGTGGTATGTGTGTCCCTGACTTTGTGATGAAAAATATAACATCGCATTATCAACTAAAAGATATTAAAGGCTCTCAGTACAAGCTAAGTACAGGTTACTTTATAGGTATTAAGACTGCTGTCAAGACCAGGTCTGTGTTATCTACGCACATATGATGGTTATCGTTATCACATTTCTAAGCGACTGTCTCCGAGACCTGTGTGTGGAATGGTTGCCAGTTACCACCGGAAGGTCGTCGGTTTCCTCGGGACATAGAGCCCGGTTTCCTCCCACAATAAAACTGGCAACGCCGCCATATACAGTAAGTGAAATAATCTGGAGCGCGGCACAAAACACCAACCAAGCAACCTAGACCTGTGAAGATTACATTATTTATTTTCGATCTGGAAAAGCTGGTCGACCTAAGAACAGTTTAAGTGAATATGACACCTCTTGATTTCATATTTGTTTTCATACAAAAACCAAATTAAATTGAAATATTCCCATAGGAAAACCTATGCATGGAGGCGTTCTCGACTATTATATTTATCCGGAAAGTTAATGATCTTGTTTGCAATATTAGTTTAAAAAGCATAAATGTTCTTAAACTCCCAATGATTGGTTGAGCTGAAAAAGAGAACACGTCCGTGGGCGAGTCTATTAACTTGACTTTCGACAGTGGAGATACACTCAGGAATTTTATCATCTTAAAATGTCCAAAAGAAAATATGACATATATCCTTTTATCATGGTTTTAAGAAGATGCATACCGAACCGGACGAAAGACAGGAGAATTCAATGTTACAGCTGCTAGAATTAAAAACGTTAAACCCGCTACAGATAATGGCTTCGAAAAACCCACAGAACCATGGTATATTCAATAAAATCAACCCAAGGGCCAAAAGATCGTCTTGACCTGTAGGATTGTTGAAGGCAGACAGGTTAACCAGCTGTCAGAGGCAGATGGCCTGAGCCTCATCTCCATCTCAAACAATTATGTCTCGGTTGGTCATTCTCTAGGGGAAACAGCTAACGATGATAGAGGGATGTCAATTTCTACGCTGCTCTTACACAAGCACCTTTGTTCCGCTCTAAATCAGGAATAACATGGCAGTTTCGTATATGATATAACTGCACATCAAGATACAAGGCGAAAGGAAAGTGTATGCTAAGCAGAGCAGTTACGTTACAGAGACTTTGTGGTGTTCTGCATATGCGTAGCTCTGCAATGGAATTTTCTAACAGTTGATGTAATAACATTAAAAAATCAATTGAGCATACAGCCATTTGGTTTATTAGATAATGAAATCCCCGTCAATCTATCTATAAAAATTCAAATTAATGAAAACTTCAAATGGGGTCAATACTTTATATGCAACTAAAACATGGTACGAACGCCTCGTGGCCTCCATGATGAGATCATGATTGTGACCAATAAATTTTGGATTTCAATAAGAGTTCCAACTTATCTCTATATACTGTTATATTATCCTGTTGTGTGGCTGGATTTGGAGAAGAAATGTATTTTCTGTCCATGTTCCAAAAATCCAAAATTTCCTATCTTTTTATGTGCAATTCCAGACCGTTAAATTGCAAATGTTGATGTTTTGTCAAATACAATATATCTTGTTTTTGTTACAATAACATCACCATTAAAACAAACACTGGAAGAAGTGCGATTGCGAATTCAGATACTTGTAGTTACAATAACATCACCATTAAAACAAACACTGGAAGAAGTGCGATTGCGAATTCAGATACTTGTAGTTACAATAATATAACCATTAAAACAAACACTGGAAGAAGTGCGATTGCAAATTCAAATACTTGAAGTATAATATCTTTTACTAATTCACTCGTTTAGCCCAAGACAAATGGTATGACATTGACATTAAAAGAGAAAACCAAATGTCTCTCACACTCTGATAGGATCAAAGGAGCTACTCCATTAGGCTGAGCATCTGTATGTAAGGCACTTTTCATATGGAAAATAGCAAGTAGGGCCTTGAGGGACCCAATGGCGTTCCCTTGTCATTTGTGATAAACTTCCTAGAGCTATCCTTTGTGACTAGCCCCGGTGTGCCTTGTTTAAGTACATATTTGTCTGGTAGCTCTTTTGTCGAACTCGGGCAATGAAAATTGAGTCACTTAGGTGTTAAAATGTGGCAACGTATAAGAGAGGTTTTAGACTATAACGATCGATCCAGTTCAAAATACGGATCTATGGTTTCTTCAGGCACCTCGTCTTTTTTCGGTTTAAATGCTTTTCGTTCTGTTTTATTATTTGCCAAGAAAAGTAGAAGTACATGAAGTTCTACATTACAGATATCCCAAAGGAAAAGTTTGATAGCATAATTCAATTCTCTTGCGTTAAGCACTTCGGACTTGAGGCTTTCTTATATGTTTTACCTTCTTTTTAGCTTTTCTCGTTTACTTTCGATTCGGTGCGATCTGCTTAGGAACATAATTGACTGTAAAAGACTAAAAGCTTTCTCAAAAGTGATTTTTTTAACCATGCTAGTATCGATCCTTAAGACAGCAGCAGCATTAAATACTGAGCTTTAATGTTCAAGATATTGTCTTGGCTTGGTGATATCAATAAATAGCGATATATGCATTTAGATGACTAAAACATTAACTGGTAATGAGTTCATCCAGATAATGCCTTGGAGGTGAACTCGAAGACCAACTGCATATCCAATACACAAGGGAGTCTCTTATCGGTAACATTAATTAATCGAACTCCATCTCACATATCTGCACTCCAATCAGCAGATAAATACAACACGGCGTTTGGTATGTTCGCTTTACGTTTGATATGTCATGGAGGGAATTTCAAAGAAACATGGAATTGCCAACATCTGTGTATGTCTATACAGAAAACATGGCTCAGAAACAAGAATAATCCGATAAACTCTACTAATAGTTGCAGAAACAAGTAGACCCCCATCTTCGGCCGCCCAGCTTTTAAAGCGATCGAGGGCGTCCGAAGATATTGTCTCATAATGTTAAAATCATTATACTTAATCAAAATAGGAATCCAATATCCGCAGATAGAACGCTTTCAAGCAAGACCTACTTCGATAAGTGGGAAATTCGGCGTTCATCAAATACGTTAGGGATATATTGCTAATTGTCTATTGTCTTTTTTCTGTGTTTGGTATGACCACGACCTTCCGTTGGTAACTGGCAACCATCCCACATAGGTCGTTCGAGGCCAACCATGAGAGAAATATGCAACATGATCATTTTGTCTGAAAGGAACTTTAAGTCGGTTTTTTAAACGGGCTTGTAATTCACGTATTGTGCCATGTAATAGATTTTCCATGGAACCCAGCTTTGCTATATTGTAAACATAATTATTCAGATTGTATAAAATATTAACAAACTGCTTACCCGTCTTTTAACTTTCTCTTGGACTGTCTTCTCATCACTTATATGTTCCCCGGGAATGTGACTGACCCAGAGTCTCCAGATAATTACTGTATACGCCCCTGTCATAATTACCATAGGGATAGCGTATAATACAACAAACACAAATGTATAGTAAAATGTCCTTGTCGGTGATGTTCCCACAGTGGTGTTTCGTTGGGCATCATAGTAAATCTCCACCGGCCATTCATCATCACACCAGATTTCTACGTGATTCGACCATTGTCTCTGATGCATGTTACGGTACATGATTAAAGGAGACGCAACAACAATTGCCACAAACCAGATAAACAAAATGGATGATCGAGCTCTTCTTTCAGTCATATGGGCTTTGAGGGCGAATACAATGCCAAAGAACCGGTCATACGCAATGAAGGTTAGGTTCATCACGCTGGATACCAATGAAAATACTGCAAAGAATAAAGATTATAAAGAGATAAGAAACAGAGCGATATCACCACATAGCTTATTTTTCAGTTCACATTTCCGTAAAGATTGACTGAGCACAATAAAGATAATCTGTACTACAAGAATATGTATATTTTACATTGTGCAATACTTTTCAGTTTTTTTAATTGGTTAGTTTTCAAACTTTTACAGCTCCATCAATAAGCTATATCTAGGTCAGGAATTGTCAACTTTTAACGGTTTTGTATAGTTTGACCCCCATTCACTTACATAGCTGTCGATGCTCTTTATTTCTTTGTAATATTAAGCGTAAACCCTCAATCAATGACATCAATTTTGTTTTTTCCTATGTAAACACAGGTGTAGCAGAAGGGTCAATTCTCATGCCGATACAGTTTCTTATATTATGTATCTCAAACTGTCTTTACTGTTACATTTCAATTAATTCCCAGATAACAATGCTCTTGATAACTACTTTAATTGCATACTGGACGAAATATTAAACCTAACCCTTAATCTCATTAAACTAAAGCCACGTTAACGTGGAGTTAAAATCCGATCCGATTGTCTGTGATTGAATGTTAAGACCATTCATGTCGTTTGAGACCGATTCATCGTTCAGCCAAACCATTTCTGGCTGATCAGTCTTAAACCCCGCTCAGGTCGATGCGATCAGTTGTCCTGAAGGGAACTTCGTCATCATATTATGCAGATTGGCACGCGATTAGGAATGATGTAACAAAACAATATCACCGAAACGCGGAGGAAAAATGGTCACGTGATAAAGTATATGTCGCTGATTGGCTGCGACCGTAAGATTGATCCGGAGAAAATAGGACATGCTCTATCCTGAAACCCTAGCCCACACGAGAGGCGCCAGCTGAGCTGCCGGCCACGCGTGGCTGGGAGCCAAGCTGTTTCCAAACAATTTTAGCGACCCTCACTTTGTCGACTTGTCGTTTTTCAAAAGTCCACAACTCGACAAGTCGCGGCACTCTCGCTTTGTTGACTTGTCGTCTTTCAAAAGTGGACTTAAGTCGAGGCACTCTCGCTTTGTCGACGCCTTTTTTAAATGCGCAACACGCCAATTCAAATGGATTCTCGTGTTTTTCTTCCTCAGCCAGATTTGAAAAAACGACAAGTCGACAAAGCGAGATTCGCTAAAATGTGAAAACCGCGCGCGTTTTGGACAATTTAGTGACTCTCGCTTTGACAACTCTCGTGTTTCTAAAGTGGACAAGTCGACATAGCAAAGGGCCTCATCCGTCTTCCAGAGAAAGCTCATCGACTGCGCTGATATTTGCTGCTGCTCCCTCAGCCACGCGTGCCTTGCAGCTCTGACGAATCCCTTCGTATGCGCTTTAAAAATGGATGTATTTGATTGGTTGACAAATCGTATCAACCAATTATAAGCGTCCATTTTAATCGTATGCTACAAGTCCGTATGACAAATCGCACCGTGTGAGCGGGCCTTTAGCTTTACGATCGGAAGATTGATCAGTCTGCAATTGATCGGAAGAGTCTAAAGCCTAGCGCACACGAGAGGTCCCGGCTGAGCTACAAGGCACCCCTGGTTTTTAACTCGACCTGAGCGGGGCTTTATATACGAAAGCAATCTAAGTTATTATTCCTTTCTTATCAGGGCACTTCGAACATAAAATGAATTGCTGACAGATAAGTGCAACATCAGTTTCTCAAATTAAAAAGCATAGTATTGAACTAAAGCAAAGTGGGTTGTTGAGCTGTTTAATATTGTTTTAAGTTAATAGTCGGGTGCATAATTTGATAGTCGTGGTTTGGATTAAATGGTCTAGTTTCTCATTATTGTTAACATTTTTCATAAAACTTCACAATATGCTAAATAGACAATTATAAATGGATTGAAAGGTAAGTCGACTTTCAGGTAAAGCTGTAAAATTAACGATCGGTTGAATGATTCATTGATTGATTGATTAGTGATTTACGCCGCACTCAATATTTTTCACTTATCTGGCGGCGTTGCCAGGTTTAGTGGAGAGGGAGGATATACAATTAACCACGAATTAGTCGAAATTCCGTGGAACCTTTGTTATTTTTGTCTGACAGACACTTTTTCGGCTGAAGGAAAAATAGCTGGCCTTTTTCTACATTTGATAACTGGACAAAAAAGGGAAAAGCCAGACATACCTCAGAAATTTTACATGGCAACACGGGCCAAAATTTTAGTCAGAGACAAAAACACAGAACAGGGATCATTTTACATGTATTTTCAACTTTCAGGTCTCCTTCCACCTAACCTGTTCTTATTACAAATCAAAAATTGTTTTTCAATCTTGAATTCAGACAGTTGTCTCTCAAAAATGGTAGAATATGCCCAGAAAATAAATTCCACTGGCGCAGAAAATCTCGTTTGATGAAAAAATAATAAATAAAACTAAAATCAACCATCACATGTTAAATATAAATCAGTGAAATTACTGAGTTTTATATGTTTTTATTGGGTAAAGTGTTATTAGTGACTTGTCACGTTTGTCAAAAAATCTATAAAATTCTAAGCGTTTCACGTTAATGCCATTTCCATTCATCTTATGTTTATGAACACTAAAACACACGGAAAAAACTACAACAACATTTTACATATTCATCTTATACATATGGATCAGGAACAACGTATTTCAATCCATTGAGAAACAATAATCCTTCAAGCGAAAGTCAGAAGACCAATATTCGTCCACGTCGACACAGCCTTCCATTGATTGGTCTCGGGTTCGATTTCCATGCAGTCCATGCAATTTTTTTTAACTTTCTGATTGGGCTGTCACTCAATCAATATTTGTGGGAGAGTTGCCAAATACCCACCGAGGGTCAGAGGTTTCCTCACCGATTAAACCTGATAACATAATCCTGATTGTTGCTTCGTTTAATATTTAATTCATTTTTGAAAATCAACTTAATGGTTGGATACCAAAAACAAAAGATAGTATGGTGTAGCATGGAATGTAAGACGGGCAAAATAATAATAAAAAAGACAAGAAATATATAAACTATTGAATAATCCAAAACATACAATACATGTATACATCAAATATTAAAACTATGTCAATGGAGTATCTCAGTTTCTATCAAACATTTAAGCTATATGTGTAAAACTGGTAAGCGCTCTTATGCAATGCCACTGTCACATTTTCGTTACAGTTAAGAAGGACGATTGAGTTATAGCAATGAGAACTTTCCCACGGGAGTTTGTATTCATTCAAACTGCCACGGGTAAGATTTTTAAGAACACTTATGATTATTTACACCAGAATATGAACTGCCACTATCATCGCCAATGTTCCCAGTTTGTCTCTTCTCTTTCTAACACACCTTGGCGACATTGGTGTGAGTTACCAATTAATCATATTTCCCTTTTAACTTATACTTCCCAATTTTCAAGAAATAGGCCTTAAGCTTAATGACGTCACCCGAAAAATTATGGGATCTTTGAGGTATCTGGTTTGATGTGACCGCTTTGTTACAAGCTTTTAAGGCGACATGCATGGTTGCAAGCCTGTATGATTTTCTGTGGAGAAAATATTCCGTCAACCATGCCCGGATATTCTTCCCTGAATATTCTCCGATGGTATCATGAAACAATCGGCACACCACTCAATCAGTAGAAAACTTAACTAAACATTGTGATGCCTATATATTGTCTCAACAGCTGTCGCTTTGGCCTCGAAAAAATTTCGTTTCAACAGACCTCTATTAAACGTGTGATTGTTTGGGGAAATACTGTAAGATATTTATTATTGATTCGAGTACTTTCAAATGAGCAAGTAAATGCTTGCGTAACATCAAGGACAAATGCCGTTTGATGACAATGATGATGTTATAATGATGTTATTTTCATTT
This sequence comes from Lepidochitona cinerea, assembly GCA_963971465.1. NCBI lineage: Eukaryota > Metazoa > Mollusca > Polyplacophora > Chitonida > Tonicellidae > Lepidochitona > Lepidochitona cinerea. The sequence continues at coordinate 47,002,356 of OZ020551.1, read as the reverse complement.
CTATACAAGACGTTAATATGACATTCTGAAGAGCAGAAATCGAGGGAATTGACAGACGAAGAAGATGCTTCCTGTGTGCCTTTCTGTTAAAGGACAAAGACACGTTTCTGTGTTTATTCTCTTCTGTTTCACAAACGCCATCAGGACATCTGTCCAATCAATATGGCTCCCGGCATCAACATATCTGAGAAAGGAAATTCTTCCGTTAAACAAGATCATAACCCATTAATGAATACGATCAAATGTGTTTAAACCATACCTCGCGGTGAAAATTTTGTCACAGAGCAACATATCAAATAACATAATTGTTGCAGTCCAATCGCTTGCTTTGGGCTCTTTTTGGAGCGTTTGTCTCGTGTGATTGAGTTTCTTTATTGGTTATATATTGAATTCATCCAAACACCCTTGAAACAGGTACACGTTTTCACATTAATGTTGATGGAATCAATGCCCAATGTTAATGATCTTTTAAGCTCCCAGAATCTTTATTATTAAGATTTTCTCCGAAAGAACCCTGGAATTGGGAACCCAAAGACTTATCAACTAATGTTTAGAGACATACCATATCAGTTTGACTGTTCGAGGAGTATATATCCGTTTGAGGGGGATTTTCATGTACAATTAAAGATGTTACTAAGATCAGGAGTCATTAAGAGAGAGAATTTAAACTTGAAGCTGGCATTTTACTCTGAACCGTACATTAACAGCCTACCGTGTTGTGTCATGATGAGATGTAAATCTTTGTATTTAACATTTCTCCTTTACATATCAAAGACACGGTAATGTTGGGTTTAACAGCTTGGAGTGTACCGTGTCCAATAATGGATAAGTTAAGTAGACCCACTCGACATGTGATAGATGGGGGGATGGGGAAGTTAACACATTGAAAGACATACAGGCGCTTCTAAAACCATTTCAGTCCGGACACCTACAGCTATTGATCTACTGTTTAACCGCTTGAAAACGATGCAAGGGGTTTTGCTATCGTATTTAGTGTGTATTTTCAGTTACAACATACACTAAACAAATATTTTAGTCTCGCCATTTTAATGCCCAGTTATGTAGCATCAAACAAACGTGAACCAACTGAATAATTTGCATGTCAACAATATGTTCCTTACTCTACAAACTTTTTGCAAACTGAAAGGTTCGCAAACCAATACATTTATCTGACAGTCTTTTGGGTTCCTTAAATGGAATAATCTGTCAAATGATTTGAAAAATATTGATTCCATTTCCCGATTTAAATCTAGCCTAAATAAGTATTTGATGAACGTCCGTCAAATGACGAGATATTGGTATTTTAATTATCACACGGGCACAGGGAAAATCTTCTTGTCATATATTTCGTATGTGCTCTCAAGCTTATGCATTCTAATTGAAAACTGATGCAGGATAGAACCAGACTGTGACTTTATTCCCGCCTTATCGTTTTGAGTTTTTTTCTTCTAATTTGCTTGATAATTTACAGTCTTTTGAGCTGAAACAAAGACCTCACTACGTATGACAGAGCGCTGTACACACTCTCAGTCGTCGTATGTGATAGCTTGTAAGAAATATAGTATTTTTACTTTTTGGATAATATTTTCTTGAAGAAAAACGGACTACATTTAGCGACTGATTTAGTTTTGAATCCAAAAACAAGAGCCGTGGCTGGTATCAGACCTTGATATCAGACCACAACGTGGAGTGCTTATCAACTTGTGCAGCCAAAATAGAGTCGAAGTGAAGATTTTGCCAGGTGCCCGCTTGCTTGGCTCAACATCTCTGTGGCGGTATGACACAGCATTAGCACTTGATCAATCTCCAGTGAAAGCTGAATTTTACTTCTTGAAGTATTGTTTCCTCCGGGCCAGGAACTCGGTTTATTCTTCTACTAAACCTGACAACGCCCCATATAAGGGAAATAATCTTGAGAGAGACATTTAACATCATTCAATACCAAATAAAGTAAACAAAATTTAAATAAACGGGCCGAACGTCCATTTACCGTGTGTTTTAGTGTTCATAAACATTTCAATGAAATAAGTTAACGTACATTCAACAGACTGCTACCAATTTATAGATTCTATTTTTTACTTCTTGAGAAAAATAATCGAGAATTTAATTTGTTTGTTTTAACGATAGCAGTAGGCTCCTGTCACTTAAACCTTTGAAAATGTCGTTTGAGTTCTTGGTAGTTAACAATATTCAATTAAAATATTTTATGTGACGTATATAATTTTTTTTCGCAGAAGCATTATTGACTTTAATACAAAAATGTAAGTAGTTAATGCTCAAAGTGTTAGAAAAAAGCTTCGAGTCGTAAACGGCGTAAGTTATCAATACGTGGTACCCAAGTCTTTCAAAAACCCATTAAGCCTCTCATAATAACAAACAGGGTTAACTCTGATTCCTTGAGTTAAACTTTTTAGACGTGTTTCAATTTAGTTTCAGAAGAAACAAAGTGAGTTTAAAAGGTTCGAATACATGCCCGCGCCATTTCTAAAAGGGCTACTTGAACCAAGTGAAACAATGTGACATTTAAGATAAAACAGAATTCATAAAGTTTCTTTTCAAGGCAATCAATTCACACCTCGTCAACTTTCGATTTTCCTTCATCCACTTGGTGGCCGTCAACTATTGCATACTTAAAGGGCTCGAGATAAGAATTTGTTGACTATACTGAATCAGGATAGACGTTTTACACAACGGTCTGTACTCAACAAGAACGAGGAGTGCTCTTGCTGACTCCAGTAGAATGTTCTTAGTTGTTAGATAAGAGCCTATTATACACCCAAAAATCACTGAAAATTAATCTTAAAACGCTACACATTTTTACAACTCCTTCAACTGGTCTTAGGGTTTGCTCTTTACTGATGTGCTTAGGTATGTGACCGTGCATGATGATGATAATAGCATGTTGAGGCACGTATTGGTATTCGAACTTAAATTTCAAACAGAAATTGTTTTCATTAAGTGGAAATATGCGCGCACTATCAATTTATTTTATGGTCGATGATCATGCCGGTGGGGGCTAAGATTTATAATAAATGACATATAAAGAGGCACATATGACTTCTCAGTAAGACAAGTATATTTTTTGCTGTTTAAAAGGCGACGAAGCTGAACAAGAAACTTGTCTAGCTGCTTTCGTACCTATTCTTCTCATTTTTATGACTCCGAGGTATCAAGAACTAATATTCAACGATCCCTTAAAGAGAAGAAAACAAAAAAATACTTTATGGTTCAGAAGAATGTCTCGCTTTATTTTCTTTTCCAACGGTACCAAACACATATTTTGGGGAAGTTTCTCCAAACTTACATTGAATTACAAAGGAAGCTTTGAGGAAAATGTGGCCAGCAAAAAAACTGGTCTGCGTGCGCTATTGGTGAGTTACAAAGGCCTTGAAGAGGATGAATTTAACCTAGGCTTAAATGGGAGATTTTGAAAGTTGGTTTGCTTATTGTGATCTTTTGTTAACTTCACCGTCGGCCATAAAAAATCCCTAAAATGTGTTTGGTACCGTTGATATGGAAACATCAGCGCGCTTCTTCTGAACTCTAAAGTGAAGCTTTGTTTTCTCTCCCCTATAACTAAAAATGAAGGATTGTCTTCATGCTTAAGTTATTTTTCTTTGAGGATCAAAATGCCTCTTGTTTATTGGTTATGTTTTTTACAAAACGTGTAAAAGCAAACATTTTGGCATATATATTTTAATGACTGTTCAACGAGAGAAAACAATATATTTTTTCAAACCTTCGGCAGATTGTAAGCAGAAACCCAGGGTATTATTGATTAGAAAAAAACTCCTCATCAATTGTAGTATTATTTTAATTGATTTAACTAACAAAACACGAAACTAGATAAAACCATTTCGACAGACAGAGATGATGTCAGGGATGAAAAAGGTCAAAGCATGGTTTCTAGTATGAATATTTGGCGAATACACGTATATGGTTTAGGTAAAGAAATATTTATATACGCTTAGTGCTCTATTGTACCATTTTGCCGCAAAGAACTGGACTAATTGAATAGTTACATGTATCTCTTCGGAAGGGTGTCTTTGGGTTGACTCTATGGTCCATTCCAACCGAGTATACACGAGTTCAATGACTGCGTTCAAGGTTTTCGGTCAGTTAGCTTCTGCCTGTTCATTACACCAGGCTCAGTTCATTCTTCAAAATATGCTAATTTGATTCCTTCACTAATCAGCCATCAAATTGCAACTGACTGTCGTTTCAAAGATCAATGTCAAGCTATTCTTGTGAAAATAGGAAAACCAGTACACGTATGAAACACGGGAAAGGCCTAGAATTAGACGCAATTGAAACAAAAGATATGTGTCTTCGCCTCATATGAAAGGAACACAAATGAAGCGCCAAATCTTTCTGCATATGGTACTGAACAAGTCTCACAAATGTTCAAATTCAGATGAAAATACTGTATTGTCTAACTGAAAATGTATATATCAATATGGTAAATAGTTTAAACCTTTGTAATTAGCTTTTCTCTTTTTCTAGTAAGAGCATTAAATGCCAAAAGCCTTTTCAGAATACTCTGATTATAGAAGATCACATCGAGAAGCCACCTGGATACTTTAAGTGAGTTCACCGACGATTGTATTGACATAGGGGGCCTCCGTGGATCAGTAGGTAGAGAGTTGGGCGCCCAATCCGAACAGCCTTCCACCAATGGGTCGCGGGTTTGAATCCCACTCAGTCCAAACAAAAATAGGAAAATTTTCTGACTGGGTTTTCACTCGAACGATCTTGAGCGCGGCGTAAAACACCAAATAATCAACCAATGCATTGGCACAGAAATTGCCTAAAAAATCACCCGTTTTTGTGTACTTTCAACATGACTTATGCTCTTGTGCATTTTTCTATATGATTTGCCAAATGTGTTCGAATTTAAGGGGTATCTCCGAGGGTCGGATGTTTCTTCCAGACAAACAATATATTTCCTAACCAACTAAACGTGGCAACGCTTCCATTATGCATGAAATATTTTTGAGTGCGATGCCAAACATCAAACTTCAATCAACCAAGGTAAAGAATAGGGAAGTAATTCGATTCTTTTGTGGAACCTAAATACCGCAAAAGCTATCCCGGAAGACAGATAAACCTACGCACAAAATTAGAGATGGATCAAACTTAATCTCGTACATTTCGCGGAACAAAACACCGTAACGCTACTATTTGAGTAGAGATATATAAAGCTTTATGGACAAGGTCTTTGTTTAAGCTACACTTTCTTTGAGTATTGATTCCATAGTTCGAAGACGGATGTAGCCAAAAGCTACTTCCTGTAGATTAGATCCTCTCCTAATTACTATTTCTCAAATAGCCCCAAGGCCAGTTGGAATCTGTACTTTGTTCTCTTGTGTTCACATTTAAAGATTTTTACAGGTTAGCTAACCCGGACAAGTTTCTTTTTCAACTTTTACCAACTAAATAACTATGTAAAAACCTTAAGCGATGAAACCTGTTAAGTACCTGAAGATTACGAGATCTTGGCAAATAAGGTGATCAATAACAGCTGGCTAAGCTTTACCAAAGAAACAAATTATAGGTGTTCGTATGTAAACAATTTTACTTCGTTGGCACGCACAGAGCTACGTCTTGTGTGTGTATGTAAGCATGCATTGAACTGAAATCTACGCGTAGAAATTGGTCTTGGGGATACTTTAGAAAAAGCACAGATGTACAATGTAAGATGCGGAATTTTAGCTTGAAAAAAAACCCACAACGGTGAATACTAAACATTGATGTAATAATTATAAATAATTATATCTATTTTAAATACTAATATATACATATTACATTTTGCCGTGTCTTCAATATCTCGCTAATTCAAAGCCACGCTATTTAATGTTAGAATTATTGCTTTGATTTATAACCCTAATTTACAGTAAACAAGTAATTCATTGTAGATGTAATGGAATTGTCAATATAGCTTCAAACGTCTATTGATGATTACTATTTATCACGCTATTAAAGTTGTTCTAGATGAAAGCAGTGAAGTGTATATAAACATCTGCTGGCCAAGATACAAATTGTAGTGAGAGGAGGTGACTCTCGTAGCCAGATTACAGGGAACTGAGTGACAAGAGACCCAAGGCAGTTTATCTTTGATTGAAAGCCAATCTGATCCATAGAAAGACGTAGGTGAGATTAAATAGAGCAGCAGCATTTGAGTTAATCTCACCAGATGGTTTCTGTCAGATACTCTACGATCAATCAGCCTCCGTGTGTATTTATCAATCAAGATAGACGTTTTTAGAATACTTATAACTACATGGTTCATTAGAAGGACCTTAAACGGATTGGAGTACATGTTTTATTGCAGTAGGTTTTCTATGGGAAATTCCACAAACTCTAATGACGCATTGCCCTACACGACAAGCTATGGCTACCACTCGTTTCTTTACACAACTATTAATAAATATCTACAAGATTTAATTGTACCAAATAGACTTTTTTTCAAAACTGCATACAGCTATTATTTGCTTTATGCAATCATCTGAAGACTTAATAGTAAAAACATCTTACCTTGTGCGAAACTGTTAAATTTACAAAAGAAGGCTCCTAAGACCCATCCTTCAGTTAAGTCGTCCACGAGATGAACCCACATACAGGAGAACGTTACCAGTAAGTCCGAAACAGCTAAATTCAAAATGTAATAGTTAGTCGTTGTCCTCATTCTATTGTTACAAGCTACAACATACACCACCATTGCATTGCCAACAAAAGAACATGTTAACAGGAGACTGTATAAAGTTACCTTCACTAAAACTTCCCATGCGGCTACATGTTTGAGAGGTAATGGGTACGGGAAGGTATCACTCTCTGTCGTGGCTGGAATTGTCTCCGCAGTCTCCGTAATTATGTGGTATTCAAATGCCATGCTTATTTCCACTTGGTTCCTTTGTAAAATAGTTTTAAGAAAATTACAGAAATCCTTTGTCAACGAGAGTTGATTTCTTTGACTGGTGCTTCTGGGGAAATAGATGTATCATTTATTCAGTAAGCCGTATACCATTCCCCCTCTTCATCTCTTGTGTTTTCTTATCAAACAATCTTCCCGTCTCACGACTGTCCTCTGGCTATCACGAACATACTTTAAACTCGCACTGAAAAATGAAAAGTTCTCACTCAAAGGAAAATCGAAAGCCGTTGAATGATTGGAGAAACCTTACAGGCTTTTAAAGGGCTTCCAACAAACCAGATCGGTCGGTCATTCGTGGTATTATGTCTCCACTGCTTGTGCGCCAGTGGCTTCATCGACCGGACTGCCGTAAATCTGCCCTGATACAAGCATATCAGATCGTGTTGGCGGTTGAGGGTGGAGAATACATGCATAGCGGGGGTGTCTTCTTGCCTTCGTAATTTGGCATAAAACTCTGGATATATGTTTTAAAAGGAAATTAATGAAAATCCACAACCTGATAATGTTTACCAAATGTTCAAAACATACACGCCTTCTTTGACACAATCTTTGAAAGGTAAACCACGACTTGCTTCAAATGTCGTAGTGGGACATCTCTCAGTTGGCAGCATCATTGGGATCAAAACGCCTTTACAAACAATCGTATTGTGTCGCAAACTATTCCCTACCAAAAATGCCCAACGTTAACAATTTTAAAATAGATTACACCGTTTCTTGTTTAAATTTCTTAATTTGAATAAGTTGAATATATATTGGAATGTATTGAATATTGAATAAAACCTGTGATCAGACTGTCAATGTAGGTAGTTGCCTATAGATAGGCCTAGTTAATAAGGAATTATCTGCTTTATATGTCGCCGAGGACAAAAAAACCAACCTCCCGCTGGCCCCTGGCTCTATTCTAAATGGTTTGGGTATGAACCATTTTTTGTTGTTGTAAAATCGTGCTTTAATATAGTTTCCAAATGTGAATTGTATACAAATAGTTCTATCAGAAGAAGAAGATAATCGATACATAGAAAACAGTGAGACCGGTTGAGGGTATAAATTAAATTAAAATTCATGTTACTACGCTTGGTTCAATATATGCGCATACAACTTTCACAGATAGCCTATTGAAAGGTTACTTTGAGTGTATTAGTTGTTAGATCAGTCGAGATATACATGTATGAACTAACAAGTTTGAATCTGATTGCAAAGCTGGTGAATCATCGGACGTGTTTTTATTGCATCTTTTTTGCGCAAAAAAATGACATCAAACGGTGAGCCTGATTACAGATACAAGTTAATGAAGAATAAAAAAGTAGAACAATATATGCGGTTGGAATGTTATGAATATTTAATGCTGCCAATCCTTAATAGGGGCTGTCGTATTTTGTCATGAGTGAGTAGAAGCCACTAAAGGCTTATTAACGGTCATCGACGGAAAGCAGGCACCTGTGACAGTTTCCGAACAGAAACAAATAGCTACAGATCCCCAAGGAAAAGCTGGAAGATTATGGAAAAATCGGTTTCAGTCTCTACTAATTGCCTCACTAGAATGGATTGACGCAAGTGCTAATCGGGTAAATTTCATCTGTTCTCCGAGTGATGACTAGAGCATAGGACTTGCCATGGTCTGTCAACAGGGTCATTACTCAAACGGCATACCATCAGACAGTACCGAGATTCCACAAATAATAACGTTATGTCAATCATCCGTTATATCATCAATATGATCGGAATACTAACAACGGTATCCTATTTCAGAAAACCGAATTCAATTACTAACACGGTAATCTAGAGCGTTTATCTATACGCAAACTCTAGCGTAACCGTTAAGTATTATAAATCAAGCAGATAAAATACAATTATCTTTAAATCGCAGGTTAAAACGACAAAGATAATGGTATAGTGCCTTAAGCTAAATGAAGACCAGAAATAGCCGAACTTTTTCTCAGTAACAAACTGTTTATCATAATATTTAAACAAACTCTTAGGAATGGAAATAAATCCATAGAAATAAAAATTTGGCTGTTTAGATAATTTACTAAGTATGGCTTATGGCGTGAGGAATGGCTTAACTTAGCAGATCTGTTTATTCAAATAAGGGTCAAAGAAGATCTCCGGAAATGACCTTTGTCTTTCTTCTCAATGTTTTATTCTGTCAATTATTATGCAATTGCAAATATATGAGCATTGCAAGTGCTAGGCACTTGCAATTGGAAATTGTCTACGGTTTAAGCTTCGCAAACATCCGTACTTCTTCGACATAAATATATCCTTCGGCCGAGAACATGGATGTCTTGAAGGCAGTATTAGTCACACATCCTTGCATGTCTCCCAGATATTCACCAAGCTGTCAGGAATGTCTTGCTTTAATTGTATTTCCGGGTCTAAAAGTATGTCGTCCTGGTCGTATGTAATATTTCGAGATGATCAATTATTTACACTGAATATGCTACTAACGAAGTTTTAAGTATCCTCGGTAGTATCTGGGAGACATTTCCATTCATTGGTATACTACGTTGAATGGAACTTGGACTGTCATAGGAAGTGAATGTAACAAACAGTTGTGTAGGCTTGTGGACAGTAATACCTTCTGATTATTAGGAATAAGTCTGTTCCTAATCCCCGTTAAATGAACCCTTTGATGTCCAGAATATTACACTGACGTTATCTTCGATCCCGCCAGATCCTTGTCCATACATCTATCTATGGTCTCCCAAACACTCTGTGGAGTTCTCACAAAAATAATCTTAATTATATTTTGGTTTAGCATATATAGGAACAACGTTAGTCCGAGATCCACGGAAATCTTATATGTTCCTATTCTAGAGATAAAGAACGAAGAATTATTTTATCTTGCTTCCATGAAACATTTTGTTATGGTGAACTAGTGCTTCTATTTAATGATGATGTCTATAATTTGAAGATGTATTAATATCAAGCACCTTATCTTTAAAATAGTCATTTTCAGATGTTTTTTGCTGCCGTTCAAATGATCATTTATATATTTTTTTTAAATTGGCAGAACGTTTGAACGGAGTCTGTCTATCTCAAAATAATCCTGCTGTTTCTTGAATAATTTTTTTACAGAGGTATATAATCATTATTCTTTATATAAAAGCACCCCGAGTAAAAGTTATGCGGTAAAAGTAGAATGAACTATATTTTCATTACCACTTCGAAAAGTCGTTTTACATTTTCCGTTGATTGTAGTCAATGGGTATGGTTATAACTTCATACTTGTATTTCATTCACATATATCCTTCCGCTCAAAACATCGATGTCGTGAAGTATTAGTTACACATCCCGCATCTCTCCGGGATATTCACCAAGTTGTCTGGAATGTCATTGCAGTATGGTATCTGCGGTCCTAAAATTTTTTACCTCGTCATGAGACGATTAATTATTTATAGGATATTTTAATAATGAAGTTTTATGTATCCTTGATGGTAGCTGGGAAACGCTCACTACTGAATACATCCCAACCACGACTGTCTTGTCTGGCCGAAATTGTAGTAAACAGTTCTGTTGATGGCTGGGCAGCAAACATTTTTATTATTAGACATAACACTGATTTTAATCTTCTCTGGATCAACCCTTACAAACATACTACAAAGCAGCAAACCTGTGATTTTCTTAGATCCCACTAAGCCCTTCCATAAATATTTATATCAGCTTATTATTTGTCCCTTCCAGACAAATATATCACTGCTATACTAATAAAATCCATTTTCTCACTTCCGCTTCAGATGCCAGCACAAACGTTAGGCAAGAAAAAGTTTTGGGATTCAAATGTTACAAACTGTTTAACCTTTGGGTCTGAACTTCGATCCAGGTTGGTGCTGTTAAATGAATCTATGTTGGAGAAGATAGCAGATTTCAAAACCAACAAGATAACTGAGGAAAATTGAAACCACTGATAATTTTCCCAGCTTACCCGTATTAGAAAATCTAATCATAAGTTCTTTGGTCCACCTGCTCTTCCATAAAATCTCTCATTTTGCTGACAGCAGCAGCAAATCAAATCTGAAAAACGCATGTATTTTAAGTGTATAGTGGTTTCTGTACAATTAATGCCATTATGAAAATTTATTTCTGTGGCATGAGCTGCCAAAATGTTGATATTTTGACGTTGAAACTGAGTGTTGAAATTATTGGCTATTTTTCTCAAGACATATAATTCAGAAGCTTTTTTGTGCTTCTAGTCTCGAGAATGTACGATAAAGTATTGTTTTGAACTAACTTAGGCTTAAAATAAATGAATGGTCGTCCCGGTTATTTAAATTTTATTTACTTTTCGAACACTATTCCGGTTCGTATAGGCCACATACTGTATGGATTTTCTTCATTCCAACGCAAATCATTTAGTTTTTCGAAGGCCTTCAAAGCCACTTACTGTCATGCCGAACAGAAATTATGAAAAAAGTGTGAATTTTGGCAGCTCATGTCACTTTAATGTTTGTTAATATACTTAATACTAGTTTTGTCTGAGAGACGTGCACTGTACATGCACTTATTTGGTCAATATCTGTGTTACATATGAGCATAGGATTGGTTTTGATACCGGCTACAAAATATACTTTATGATAACTTTTGCAATCAGTCAATAAACCCTAAGGGAAATAAGTTTACATTTGTTTGTTTTGGACTGCTATTCGTTTCCCAGCAATGCAAGAATCAGGACTCTGGTGTCTTCTGCGTCTGTTGATTTGAATTGCAGAATTCGTTGTAATCTACTGTAGCTAAATGAAAGTGCTCAGTTAATGTTTTAAATCTGTCTGAAATAACAGTCAATGCCACTGATCGTCATGCTGTTTAAGCACAAGAATAGGCCATATACTGGACCGAACGGTTTTCTGAAATCATTCGGGCAATTGTTTTCTTTAACAATTCATTGATCAGCAAAATAAGTGGAGCGAATAACTTGGAGTTTCAATCAAGTGCATTTTCTGTACACAGAGGGATTAGTAATGAGCTAAACAATAATCCCGAGGGCAGATTTATTCATACTTCCCTTCAGATGTAACCATAATCCTTAAAGATCCTTTGTCACACAAACATATATTGATTGATTTTTATTATGTAGTTAATTAAAAGCACATGAGCTGCCAAAGTTTTGGATTTCATAAATCTGGATTGTCAAGAGAAGTTCAGCGTATGAATTACCTTGAAAAATGTAAGCATTCTCGTTGAAATAAATATACACAAGGAAAAAGTTAAGCACCCCATGCTGAAATTAATTATCATTAATCTGCATTAATGTTAACTGTAAAGTCGGTTATGATGATGATAAGAATGATGTTCTATTGAGCGATTGTGGCAATTCATGTGTGACAGTAACGCAAAAACAGCATGTCGCATTGACATGAATTTTTTTTCGTGCAATTGCGCAAATTCAGTATGCTTCCCCTTAAATGTTTTGTACTTAAGGCCGGTTTTGTGCAACGGGGCATGAAGGAGGATATCAGAGGGTAAAAAAATGGCAAATTGTCGGTATGCACTCCGCAGGGCTGTCGTACAAAGCAGTGATAAGCAGATTGGTGAGAAAACACGGTGAAACTGGCGCTGTGAAGGACCGACCACGCTCGGGTCGACAACCTGTAACATCACAGCGTGAAGATAGGGCACTGATCCGACTGGTACGACGTCATCCATTTGCACCAAGTCCATCTTTGAAGCGGCAATGTGCAAAAGAACCATGAGAAACCAATTGGAAGCTGCAGGCCTGAGGGCAAGGAGAGTTATCAAACGCCCCCTATAGTCAGATCGCCGTGTTTAGCACGACGAGGTTGGAATTCGGGACGAAAGTCGTTTCTTGCTCAACGTCACGGATGGGCGAACGAGGGTTTGGATGCACAGCGTCAAACACCCAAGAACATCCATCCGTATGTTCCTTATGGAGGGGGCTCTGTAATGGTTTGGGGGTGTATCTCTCACGACTGGAAAGTGGACTTGATCACTATACGAGGAAACCTCACAGATGACCGGTACATTCGGGAGGTTCTGCAACCTGTTGTCGTGCCTGATTTTGAGAACCACTCATTAGGCTCAAGACGTGTACATGGATGACAACGCCAGACCTCATCGTTCCCGGGCAGTAATAGCCTACTTCCAAAACGAAGCTGTAACAATTCTGCCTTGGCCCGCCGTGAGTCCGGATTTGAATCCTTTAGAGCACATTTGGGATAAGATGGGGAGAGACATTCAAGGCCTTGAGCCTCCTGTACAGAAACTTCAGGAATTGGAAGCTGCATTACATCGGTATTGGCGGCAGTTACCCCTTCAACATGAGTCCAGGCCACGCGTGACTGAGAGCTAAGCTGTTTCCCCCGCGTGCGCGGAAATTTTGGTGAGATTTTCGCCTCTCGGCGCGATGATTGAAGTATCTAGCATGTTTAATCAAAATATCTCACCAACATTTACGCGCTCACAGGGAAAACAGCTTAGCTCTCAGCGTCGCGTGTAGTGTATACATTTTGATTTATATTAAAACGTATTTACAGGCAAATATTATACAAAAAATGGAAAGAAAACATACATCAAAATGACTTACTTTTAAAAACAAAGAACTGACAGTTCTGAGACAAAAATCTGTAATCCCAAAACTCACAAAGTTAACTGGTATAGCAGTATAGATCCGATGATAACGAAATACCACAGAATTATATCCTAGAATCACATTGGTAAATCCACAGGAAAAAAGACACACTGGTAAATCCATAAAATAGAATCTTGAAAGAACTCACAAATGACTGTCAATGTCAGGTTATAGCAAGCCGAATATTAACATTCCATATCACATACCATATTATAGCATACCAAATGTTATCCCTGAGTAGTTGGAGACTGACTGACAAAATATAACCCGACTGGCCCGCATTACCATAAATTTACTTAGCTAAAGAATCTTGACATATTTAGGGTTAAAGAACGTCCCTTGACTTCAATAACACAGCTTTTAAGATCTAGATAAACTTAACTAAATTGTAAACATCCGCGAGGGTGAGCCGACGAATAAACAAACTCATTCGAGAAGAATCTGTAGACTTTTACGTGAAATGCAAAATATTTACCAAAAACAATCAAATAGTAGAAAAGAAAAAGGAAGAACTCCAGAGAGGTCAATACACGTAATATATTTGTATTTCAGGTCCTAAAATTCTCTGATGGTAAAAGCTGGGACATTTTTCACTCATTATGTATTACATTGAACTGAATAGAACACACAGCAGATTGCTGTGTAGGATGTTACAATTGAACGCTGTACTTTAGTGATTTCCTACTGGCTATTTGATTTAGAATCAACCAATTGAAAGACACTTTGTCACCAAAAAGTAAGAACTCGCTTCGTTAATTTGCTTAGTACTTACTTTATTAGTATGTATGTAAACCAGATTGTTAAGTAGTATACGAAGACATCATTATTTTTGCCAAGTGGCACAGTGTAACTTAAAAACTTAAAGTGATTGAATTGATGTAATGTGATGGTTTTGCATGATGTTTTTCTTATCAAATCATGTTTTTTCCTACTAAGCTTGCCTCATTTATGTTTTCTAGACAGCTTTTTTGAACATGATATTATTCTGACTGTGGAAACATAGAGCCATTCAATCGTATAACGACATTTAATAGCTTCTGTCTGCCACGCCAACAAACTCGTTGATAAATCATAACACATAACCAGAGAATTTATTTCTGCTTCGAAAAAAGATGGTATGATGGGATATTACTGAATGGTTATAGGCGCGTTGTTGTATGATTAATAAAAACGTATTAAATATCAAATCCTTCCCAATTCACTTATATAAACATGTATGAACACCTCATTCAAATTTTGATCTGTGATTTGATGCCTGAGTAAAAAACAAATGCGTTGTGTTTAAAAGGGTTTTGTCAGTCGGTGAAAACTATAGATATGATCATCGATAAACTTGCTCATTTAAAAGGATTGTCTTGTTACCTAATCAAGTTTATTAAAAATTCATGTAAATCAATAGATCTGTTTTCCATATGAACGGCTAAATAAAAAGTGTCTTAAAAAGCTTTATGTCTATTTTTTTGAAGTGCGTTATAGAAGTACTGATCAACCAAACCACGATTTGTTCTAACGGTTATTATTCCCAATTGCCTCAAAAGTTTCCTTTTGTATGGTTAATTGTTAACCAATTATTAAATGCATTAAAACCATGTGTGCTCATGTAACCATTGTTACGTTTGTGTACTTTAGAAGGGCTACTAAGTTTGTCAGTGTTTTGATATTACAGATGATTTTTTTAAATGACAAGGATACTGCATATCTGCAGTTGATAAATTTTCATTTTATATTCTTCATTTTTTGAAGCACAATATCTCTGGTCTAGCACAATAAAAGTTTAATGTTTTGAGTAATAGATATTACAGGAGTACCGGCACATTACTTTTACGTGAGTTTCGTGTTACCTCAAATTAAAGAGTGGAAGTAATCAACAGGTTAAGTTCTTGCTGGAAGACCATGATTATAATTAAATGCCCCCTTCTATTGGCCTACTTCTAACTTTAATGATCTGGTTGTCTGTAAGACTGCAGGATAGACCTGTGTATTCCACTTCCATCAACTCCTTTTGTTTGTAATCAAATAGACAGTTAGCAGAAATCGAAATAATGGAGGACAACAATAACATCATAGACATCGCTGAATCATGTGTCTAATTTCTGATGGTGGTTTGGGAACATTGTAAGCCTGATTACGCAGACCAAAGTCGCCCAAAGGATACAGGTAAGTATGACATTAATCAGGACGTTCAGGATCATTTATCCCATTCATGAACAGAAATCTAGTTTATGTGTTATGTGGTAATAATTTTGCTGAACCAATTGCTAAGTCAACTGAATCATAAAGATAACCTACAACGGGGAAAGAGTAAACTTATTCTGAAGATCCTTAATCTGTTGATAGATGGTTGAAAAGGTACTCATTTTACCTTAGCTAATTTTATCTGCATTTTTACCTGTATCTGTACGATGTGTGCGGGTAACTCAAGGTTCATTCCAAATATCAGTATCCACGGAAAGCTCAAATATTTCTTTTCTTGAGAAAGTAAATAGTAACCTTGTTCTGTTTCAAGGTGTCCGTTATCCACTATATATGGTAGTTTATGTCATATTAACAGAGCCCTTATGGAAGTCCTAGTTAATTTTGCACGTAGCCCGATTAAGTACGCGAAAACAAAAATCTAAAATAACAAACGGGCACCATAGTAAAACAGTTACCATATATGTCATCTTTTATACTTTGTTTTGGTTGTATTTGTTCAAGGTTTGATTTTAAAAGGTACAAACCAATAGGCTACTTCTGATTTACCATAAAGTTTATAATTTGATTGATTCAAGTTTTACCCCGCATTCAAGGCTATTTCACTTATATGGCGGGGTTGCCAGGTTTTTGCGGGGAAGAAACCCCCGACCTTCGGCGAGTATCTGGCAACTCTTCCACATACGGCCATGGAGGGAAAACCCCACTCAGAAATGTTTCAATTTTATTTGATCTGAGTTGGATTCGAACCCTCGATGCTTTATAATTTGAAGATATATACATTTTGAAAAATGAAGTCACTATTAAATCTTTACCAGGTTTAAATGTTCAGTGTTCACGTTCCAATAGCGATTTATACTTTTCTAGAAAATTGTATTGATCATATTGAGGGAGATTGACTTCCTTGAATATAATCTTTCTTTTACCGAAGTGTGGCCTTATATTATTACTGTTCTGGGCCAGTATATGCATCACTCGTCACACATATTAGGTGAACACAATGCATATATAAACGTCATGTTTTAAATAAAAAGAACCCGAGTTATGATGCAAAAGTCGAAAAGATTACATCTTTATTACCACTCTAACAAGAATTAATCTTTGATAAACACATTGTTACATAGTAACATGATTTTAGTAAGCTGAAATGCAGAAGCTTCATACAAACATCTGTATTTCGTCGACATATTTCCCTTCGGCTCATCGGTGTTGCCAAGATGGCATTAGTCACACATCTCTGCATCTCTCTCAGATATTCACCAAGTTGTGTGGAATGTCTTGCTTTAATTGTATTTCCGGGTCCTAACAGTATACGTCGTCCTGGTCGTATGTAATATTTCGAGATGATCAATTATTTACACTGGATATGCTGCTAACGAAGTTTTAGGTATCCTCGGTAGTATCTGGGAGACATTATCATCCATTGCTATATTGCGTTGAATGGAACTTGGGCTGTCATGGGAAGTGAATGTAATAAACAGTTGTGTAAGTGCATGTAATAGCATTATGATAAGTTGTTCAGTGGATCAACAAGTTATTGGCCAAAGCTCCATACCCCTGACCCTGAACTTCACACCCAACCGCTTCCGACCAGAAAATATACAAGATATTTACGTAAGCACAACTGGACTTCTTAGGCCGATTCCACAAAACTGTAGTGAAGCTAAAAACTTAAGTTCTCTTTTTCTTAGCAAAGACAGGTTTGATTTTCAAAGTAAGTCCAACAACGGCTTTACAGCGAGCATTTTCTATGATTTTGACTTCTACCTTTAACAAGTCCTTGCCTTTTCAAGCAGCCAAGCCTTGACTTTTCAAGTTCGACTTATTTATTGACCGAGCACCTGTTTTAGACTAGTGTGTATTGTGGACAATAGAAGTGGTCAGTTGAATTCAAAGTTAATTCTCTTTCAGCGTTGAACGTTTGAAATCTTAGATAAAGTTGTTCATTAATTGGTTAGCTTGGGCAATATTATTTTTAATTTGATAGCAGAGGGTAGATTGGATTTGAATGATATACTGATTGAAAGAGGACAGTACTGTTTAACGTCAAAGTGTTAGTCCTATTGCACTGTTTGTCTTACTTGTCATCTAATGTTGAAACGGTGAGAAAAAAAATGATTTAAATATGTATACGTTTGTTATATGTTAAAGGGGCATGAGCGTTGAAATGAGGAAAATCCATACAGTAGGGGGCCTATACGAACCGGAATAGTGTTCGAAAAGTAAACAAAATTTAAATAACCGGGACGACCATTCATTCATTGTAAGCCAAAGTTAGTTCAAAATAATACTTTATCGTACATTCTCGAGACTAAAAGCACTAACAAGCTTCTGAATTATACGTCTTGAGAAAAATAACCGATAATTTCAACATTCTGTTTTAACGTCAAAATATCAACATTTTGGCAGCTCATGCCACGCTAAATAAATATATTTTTTCAAATGGGCTATTCTATCCCTTTGCTTAAAAACAGGAAAGTTCGTAATACTGAAATCAGACAAAGGAAACGGGATAGCCGGTCTGGAAAAAGATATTTATCTGTCTACACTACAAGCAATGTTTGATAATGACAAAACTTAATTCTGATTGATACAATACGCGGCACTCACGATTATTTCACTTATATGGCGGCGTAGAGTGGGGGAGGAAACCGGGCTCTTTGCCCTGAGGAAACCCCGACCTTTGGCGAGTACATGGCAACTATTTCCTATACGGCAATCGAGCGAAAAATAAACTCAGAAATTTTTCAGTTTATATTTAATCTGCGGTGGGATTCGATCCCACGCCGCATCGCTGGACGGCCTGTGTGTCAGACTGTGGGACAGATTTGTTTCAAGACTTTATTTAATCTGAATGAAATTACACGAGGAGAATATTATGAAATTAACTAAAATCAACTCGACATGCCCGTGCTCATGGCTTACCGAAGACCAATAAAGACTTTGTCCAAAGTTCCGCACAATCATCGACCAAGGCCTGTTCACGGCCATTTACAGAAATACAACTAACATAGGTCAATACATCAATATTAAACATTTACAAATTAGAACTCTGTATAATAATGCTTTCAGATGGTTCATGTGTCTCAGACGAGATTGTAGTGCAAGTGGTATGTTTGTTATTTATAATGTGCTCTCATTTGATGCGGTAATAAGGAAAACTGTATATTCATCGCTAACTAGAACTAAAACAAGTTCTAACACTGTCCTAATGACAATCTGTAGGTCAGACTTACATATTCTCTCCCGTCTCACCACTAGGTGGCGAGAACTACTTTATATGGCAAATAACTAAAGTGTATCTGTAATCTTATTCCACCTATGTACTTAACATAACATGTAAATGGACAATAGTCTGAAATAAAAGTATTATTATTATTAGCAGGTGTTCGGCAAGGAAGATGAAAAAAGTCTGTTAGAACTCTGGTTACGAGAACCTACTCAATGAAGAACTAACTAATGATCGAAAGTTTCTTTCTTGGAATGATTTCTCTAAATCTGTTTCAACCAAACTCACTAATCGTTTCAAAGCCTTCTGTTGTACCTCAAAACAGACATGTGACAGGAGTCTGGTGCCACCCTCCATGTATAGAAACAAAAGGTAAAAAGTATGTCAAATATTTACAAATGAACTGAAATAATTACTAAATAAACCTGTCATTATTATAATGTGATGGAAAATTACTATAATTAGTACATTTTGTAATACAAAGGACAAAACACCACTTTCTTTGAAAAGTAAACGTTGTCTATTCATTTACATGTAAATGCAATGGCTGTTTTGCTTCTTACATCAATTCAGAGAATAAAAGAACATACGGCAAGTAGCATTTAGATTTACTCACATTTATAATCATCCACAGTTCCCAAAATGTACAGATTTTTTTACCTGCGTAACGGACTTGAAAACAGACTTCTCCACCCCCTTAGTTTGTACTAAATAATACTATAAATAACCTCTATCTATTAAAAGAACTCTCTCCAACTGAAAACAGATGTTAAAATCTCTAAAGAATTAACTTTGTTTAGATAATCATTTGTATATTTGTTTATAGTTTTACAATTTTGTTTTTTGTCAGATCACCTTACCTTAATCCAAACTAGTATTTTACATACTTGTATATTTTATTGATTAATTTATTGATTTATTGATTAATGTTTTACGCCACACTCAAGATTATTTCACTTATATAGCGGCGTTGCCAGGTTTAGTTGGAGAGGAAACTGGGCTCTTTGCCTGGAGGAAACCCCCAACTGCGGAGAGTACCTGTCAAAATCCACTCCGAAATTGTTCAGTTTTATTTGGTCTGAGTGGAATTCGAACGCGTATATTTGAGTCTGCTGCCATTCTCTCTTTTTTCTTTGCATATATTAGAAATAGCACCTTATCAATGTATCTTAAATAAATATATCTGTACAATTCTTTTCCTAATGCATTTTCATGAAAACGACAAACATACTTTTATCAAAATCTTGAGATTATCAATATGCGTTTGTTGAATTTATTCGGAGTTACTTTGCTGTTGCATTATGTATGGACAGTGATATCCTGAATGTTAGATCTAAGATTAATCCCTATAGAATGAACCCTTTGAAGTCTAGAATCTTTCAGTCATTATCTTCGAACCCGTAAGTCCTTGCGTATATAAATGTATGTATCTATGGCTATCCATTGTTTCTTTGGAGTTAATCCTTTCCCGACTCCTTTGGAGAGTTCTCACAATTAATATTACTCATTTTTGTTTAGATGTTATAAGAACAGAGTCTGAGATCCATGCAAAGCTGATATGTTCCTATTCTAGAGATAAATTTATAACGAAGAATTATCTTTGTCTGCTCCAATGAAACATTTTTTTATAATAAAATAATAATACTTATGATTTGGTAAACCTTAATAATGTTTTAGCGTATCTTTGGCGAGAATTATACCTTAGAATACACTAATACGACATATTATCTTGAATACAAATATGAAAACAACGGGTGCATTCAAAAACCAATGAAAATGCACATTTCTCCATCATCACAGAACATTTGCAAATCGTTTGAAAAATTGGATATTGATATCCCCTCAAGTGTGAAATGCTGGCTTATGTGTGCAACAACTATGAATTCATTTTGGAGAAAATAACTTAAATCATTTTCCAGAAATTAGACCAAATCAACAGAATGAAATGAAAATTGAAACCAACGATAACCTTTCCTATATTAGAAAATCTAATCATAAATTCTTTGTTCCACCTGGTTTGTTTTCCATCTCTCATTTTGCAGAGAGCACGTTTTTTGCATGGTAACAGCAACAAGACAAATCAATGTTTGTACGAAAACTGTACTTTGTACTTTCTGAGCAATGTTTAAGGAAGCTAATCATTGCATTTCTGGTCAATATCTGTCTCGTATATACGTATGTAAATTGTATTATTTTGATAACGGCTGCAAAATATACTTTTCGATAACTATTCCAATTAATAAATGAACCCTTAGACAAATTGTACATTTGTCTGTTGTGGACTGTTATTTGTTTCCCAGCAATGCAAGAATCAGGATCTGGTGTCTTCTGTGTGTGTTGCTTTGAGTTGTTTTATAACCAATGTAATAAGCAAGTATCAAGTACTTAAATGGAAGTCTTTAATGTTTTTGAAGGTGTAAAACATCAATCAATCAACAGCATGTGTTCTGAAATAAAAGTGATATACAAATTCCATTGATTTTCAGTTGGTTTCCGAAGTTTCATACAAAAACCTTTACACCGTCTAGATGTTTCCTTCGACTCAGAACATGTCGTGAAGGTAGGTTGAGTCACACAACCTCCAATATTCATTAAGCTGTCTGGGATTCCATGCTTTATTTGCATTTCTGGTCTTAAAATTTTACCCTGTCTAGATCGCATTAAATATTTCACGACCGTCAATTATTTACAAGATAAGTCACTAAATCCCTGATGGTAATAGCCGGGAGATGTTCTCACTCACTGTGTATTACGTTGTACCGAAGTCACGCTGACCTGAATAGAGAATGCAGTAGCATGTTGTGTAGTTTTGGTGATTTCTTAATGGTTATTCGGTTTGGAATCAGATATGGAAAGACACTTTGTGACCACAAACTACGAACTCGCTTTGTGAATCTACCTATTACTTCCTTATTCTCAATATAACGTAAACCAGATTGGTAAATTCATTTTTGGTGATTTGTTAATGGCTATTCGGTTTGGAATCAACAGATGAAAACACACTTTGTGGCCACTAAGAACTCGCTTTGTAAATATACTCATTACCAGACTGGTAAGTTGTCTATTAAGACATCATTTCGTATTCATTTTTCCGGCCATGTGAAACAGTGTTACTTGAATTTTTTTAGATAATGTGATGGTTTTGAATGACGCTTTTCTTATCAAATTGTGTTTTTCTGCTTAACTTGCTTTATTCATTTCTACAAACAGCTTTCTGAATGTGATTTCATTCTGACTGTGCCAATATAGAGCCATTCAATCGTATAACGGAGTCTACTATAGTTTCTCTCTGCCAAACCCAACAGGCTCGTAGATAAATCATAACACTTAAGTAGAAAATCTATTTCTGCTCTAAAAAGATTTGTTGGTGGGATATGACGGGTGTTAGGGAATCAACCCCTGGCAGTGTGATTCACGAAATGACGTATTCAAAATCAAATCATTCCCAATTAACTTATGTATATGTATGAATCCATCATTCAAACTTTACTCTGATATGATGCCTGGGGGAAAAACAAATGCGTCGTGTCAAACGGTTTGTCAATCAGGGAAAACTATAGATATGATCGTCGATAAACTTGCTAATTTAAAAGGATTGGCTTGTTACCTAATAAAGTTTATTAAAAAATCATGCGAATCGTTTACGGCTAAACGGCTACATAAAACAGTCTCCAAAGACGTTATGTCTATATATTTGTAATGTAATGTAACCAGGATTTAATACGTTCTCTATGTAATATGTTCACCTTTGAATAAATCAAATCACTGATGTAAACTCGAAAAGGTTGAATCTTTATAACCACTATTGCGTTATGTTTCTTTAAAATTGGTTAAAAACTTTTTAGAAAATATAATTTCAACGTAAATTAGACTCAATTCTGACAGCTCGAACGTTCATAAAAATAATTCTCATTATTGTTTCCAAAATATTTCCGAATTCACCGATGCGTTGAAGATAAGAAAACAATTGTATTACTGGATATCTTCAACGCTGCACACAGTAGTCACTATTCTTGGGTATTTGTTTATACGTGGTAGGAAATAGAGCAAAACTACTGCAAATGCAAGCTTGAGCTAATGTGATAGCCGTTTAGTAAGGAACATACAAGTCGTAATTAACGAAATCATACAATTCTCGTGGAATTAGCTATTTTATGTTTCCCCAGACGATTATCTGGATGTAATTCTATTCAGAACATCCAAATATCCGAATAATTCAATGTTAACGGGCGACAATTTCTACTGAAGGCTACACGTCAAACTGGGACATATAACTCAACCAACTTAACAATTCCATATGATAGATTTAAAAGTAAGAACAGCTCTATGACCAAATATCGATGAACATCTTGAAAATAGAAGAATTCCTGCCATTTGTTTTTCTCGAGAAAGTGCAATCCCAAAAATAGTTATTATACTGAGCATTTTATTCGCTTTCTAAAAGAGACTGGCAGCTTCTATTCAGGAGTGTTAGTGAGTGCTGTATTGGATTTCTGATCCTGATATACTCAAAACCAGCTACTGCCCGCGTCATTAAATGTTTCCAAAATACTTTTCGAGAAAGTTAGACGTGTATACTTGGACATCAAAGTTTTTCTTCGTTTATTTAATCATGCTTTTTTAACAGATATTATTTTGTGGACAAACCGACGCACTGGCGGTTGTATAACTCTTGTACGATGACGTGGCGTTGTCACGAAAGTTTAACGGAGAACGCCACAGATTCAAAGTGTGCTATAAAACAAATCAATTTATGCAGAATTTGCTTCATCACAAAATATATATTAAAAAATCATTACATGTGCCATGATAATCGTATTAATTCAACCAAACTTTAGAACAAAGTTTGTTATGGCCCAGTCACAATGTCGGCGATCTGTCGAGGATTAGTTTTGGCCGGGGGTCGTCGTAGAAAATAAAGAATCCTTGAACAATCCTATCAATAATCCTAATAAAAGTGGAGCAGTCACATTGTCTGAGATTTTTTCAAGGGTTTTGACCCGGTTTGGTAAACAAATCGTGGGATTAGTCTCCGATCGCCTCCGATTGCATTGGAGGCGATCGGAGACGATATCTGCGAGGGTCTGGGTATATGTGGGGGGAAAAAGAGGGTTTTCTGACCTCGCATCTGTATTTCTTCCTGTACACTGTAGCGTGGTATCCCTCATCTGGTTGTACATAGAACAGTCACTTCAACGATTAATCGGAGGGCATCGTAGGTCATGGGAGATTGTGTCTTGGATGGCCAAAATGGGTGAAAAATCTTGCGAGCAATCTTAAAATTTTAAGTTCAAAGTTGGGGACCGCGACGACTGTGGCGATGCCTAAACAATCTGCGACAAGCAGCAGGCGTCCGGAGAGCGCCTCCGACGGGTGCAAAATCGTGGGATCTGTCTCAAGATTTTGTTAAAATTTCCTGGGTTTTACCCATCGCCGACGCATCGCAACTGATTTGTGACTGGGGCATTAGTGTTTTTAAATTGTATATAATTGGTGCTATATAACTGTACTATATATCCTCCACCCTCTTCAAATTCCAATATTTTAGTATAATATAAAAACATATTAACCCAAGAAAAGTTTAATGTTTAGATACTAGTAACAAAGAGTGACAATTATAGTTGCTTGTTAGGCTGCTTGTTTCCAATATTAGATAAGGTATACAACTCCACCATGAGTTCCGTCTTACACCAAATCAAAGTAATGAAGTCGAAATAAGCAACACAATAAGAGTCTTCAATCCGTCTCTGGCTAAATTCTTACTTTTTGCCTTACGGCTAGGTCTGGAAGACAGTAATTTCAATTAAACCCACCTGTAGTTTACCTACTTTTAACGGTAATGATATATATATATAGTTGCCAGTAAGAGTGCAGGATGACGGTATATTCCACTCCTTTTGAGTTACAAGCGGAAGGTCGTGGGTTTCCTTTTAGCATAGAGCCCGGTTTTCTCCAACAATAAAACTGGCAACGCCGCCATATAAGTGAAATAATCTTGAGCGCGGCGTAAAACACCAAAAATCAATCAACCACCGCGGATGAAATGTTTATACCGCCGAGAAACAGTTCTCGTCGCGGTGGAAATTTTTCGCGTTGTAAACATATCCAATGTCTCTATTTGAAAAATCTAAATTCTACCCATGACACTAATAGGCCTCCGTAGTTTCGATTTTGCTATTATTTGTAAAACAAAAAACAATATAAGACATCAATTAAGTTCTTTTTTCAGCTCGAGGCAAAAAGTGAAAATATTGCTTTTGATATATCTGGAAAAGTTGGAAAAGAAAATCGAATTATGACGCCCCATCGCTACAGCACCGCTTTTTAATGCCTCCTATCACCTATTTTACTATCCAAACTTTACTCAATAACAAACAAAATACATTTTTCTTCTCAACTTTTTTTTGGGGCTTTCAAACAGCAACTAGCTTCCATCAGTGAAATTTGTGATATCTGAACCATTGTTGCAATCTTTTCTAGATTAGAAATCTTCCGACGGATGTTTGTTGTTTTTGTAAAATAATGATGGAGTGTAGTCTATGGATTATGTCATAGTCTTGTTTGTACAGCTGATTAAATCCGGGACGATGATGAATAATGTCGTCATTTTACACAAGGCGAATGAAAATGTCAAATCAATTTTTATACACAACGTCTTTCGTTTCTGTTGACCCGTATGGAAAAGCATAAAGCAAGATTAATGTCGGTTAAAACAAAATCAAATGACGGAGGATAAAATGAGAAGGGACGAAGGAAAATGGAAGCCCCTGACAGCTTTTCTATGAAAGTAGCCGTCTGCCTTAATTAGCAAATCTGATGACGAGTGTTTCATTCCAGCTGATGTTTTAAGGAATCTCTCTGTTTGAGGCATGTGTCAGTCTGACATATGTATTGGTCTGATACATGTTCAAAGGTCAAACGGGTAAGATAATCTGTTTGTCCTTCTGTTTAACACTAGTGATGAGGGTTTTGGAGATACATGTAAATCCATTTATATATGCTTTTGAGAAATCCAACTATGTACTGACACTGCATCTGTCGCCTTTTGTCGTGCAGTTCCACTATTCCACTACAGAATTTCTATAAACGCGTATAAAAAATTTGTTTTGTGGAATATTTTATATGGAAGCCGATAGAGGCCATTTCGCCATCTTGCAATCCCGCCCTTCAAAGTGAGACTACGAGACCGCGAGATCGGTAGGCGAGACTGCGAGATCGCATTGACGAGATTGCAAGATATATCATCTCGCCTCGCGACCTCACAGTCTCGCGATCTCGCCTCGGGTCTCCTCTAGGCTTTGAAGGGCGAGTTGACCTCTATCAGCTTCCATAATTTTAGCATTTGATTAGATCGCGATACTTGTTTGTTGTTGTTTTTTTCATCGGTAAGTTTAACAAACATGGAAAGATGTTATTTATAAAACGCTGTTTCGCTGAAAGTCATTTTACCCTGGATAAAGTGTGGTGTGTCCAAGAAGCAACACATTCAACTTACTTAACCAAGGTCATATATATACTACATGTACTTATACTCGTCAACCTAATGAGATATTGTGGGTCGTGGTTTATTATAACAACGTGTGATTGGGTATACAGGTCTAAATGATATGCACCTTTTTAACACAGTAGAAAAACTAAATCTCAATCGGCATCAAAGTCGAAAACCTGACTAAATGCTTAAGCAAAAGCAAATGTTCAACTATAGCGAATGACGTCTTTAAGCTGAAACTTCCGATTGATACTTTCTTTCCTAAACTGTATTAGATATGCAATATCTATACAAAGAAACCCTTTACTTCAGTGCTTTACAACAAGATTGCTTTTTTTTAACAGATTAACTAAAGCCCAACTTTCTTGAAAAAGTGCAATAAACTTACGTTATCCATAATCCATTAGTTCCACTGATCAGTTTTGCGTAATACACAAGTAGTGTCATTCCGGAGAGACACTACTCGTGCTTTACGTAATCCATGCTATTCATTATTGCGTTTTTTCCTTCTGGTTTTTTTTTACAAAATAAAGACGGATGGTAACCTACAGATTATAGCATAGTGGTGTAGGCACTGCGGTGATGATGAATAACTTGGTCGCTATACACAAGGGCAATAGGGCACAGTCCTTGTGGGCAAACTGAACTTTCAAAGATTTCCGAACTTGGAGAAAAGTTTCTTAGAATTGCGCATATGGAATCTATTCTTTAATTTGAAGAAAACCGAGAAAGGTTATCCTCGCACCTGAAGAGACTAAATACATTGTAATATCTACAGACGTAATTCCCTTCAAAAGATAGAAAATTGTTGCAATGGAATCTTGCTATATAATTCATTTTCATTTCCTTTTGGGTTTTGTTGGAAGTAACTTATACATAGCAAATCAATCATAGCAGATGTTTTCACAAGTAATTTCCAGCTTCAATATTCTCTAAAATACATCTGTATATAATACTGACCATGCTATGAGCTAAGGCTATCCACTGCGGATGCAAGTCGGCGTTAATACTGACAAGCCTCTCGATAATTGTTTTACATATTTCAACTAGGGTAGTGACCTTAAAGATGGAAAGCGACATTCAGCAAGTTTTCCAACGTTATGAGCGTGTATGAGTATATGTCCAGTTGGGGTAAGAAATAACGAAGATAATAAGCAGATGTTCCCCAGCACATGTCGAAACCTAAGCTCTACTCAAGGGAACGTGTAATTAACAAAAACTAAAACTTGTTCCTGAGGCTAATATCATTTGCGTTCCCCCCATGACTATTATCCGAATGGGAACCCGTATTAAATGTACAAATACTTGAACTATTCCAAGTTAACGCACTTTACAGGTTTTTTAGTAATTGAGCACAAATTCCAGGAAATACATCAAACAAAAGGATATTTACTGTGATGAGGTGGTCCTTAATTTCCCAATGTATATCGATTCGTTTCGCAGATGAGTTGTTTTATTCTAAAGGGGTTTATTTAAAACTTAACTTTAAAACTAAGTTGTCTAATTATACACTAAATGTATGACATTTTCTATCCTTATCAAATAACATTGGGTCGCCGAAACCGAACATAAATTATGATACAAGTGTATAGACCCTCCTTACTCGGAAGAATACCGATTTGTTAACATACCAGGCCATGAGAATTGAATTGAATTTGTTCTTAACAGATTTTATGTAATTTCTACACTGTACAAATGATCCCAGGTTCTGTTATTGTTTACTTTAGAGAGGAGAGTGCAACACTTTTGGACCATGGGACGGGTTGGTGTTGTCATCCCCCCTTATTAGTCCTACATTGCTGATCACGATATCATCCCCAAATCATATCGGCAAAACCGGCATATACTCTCGAGGGTAGTGGAAAACATCCGCTTTACTTTCAATTCCTTTCAAACCACACCATGAAGACTAAATTCCCGGTTTAAGTAGAATATTAAGTGAGCTTAAGCAAGACAATTCTGCAGGAGGAATTCTTAGTAAATATTTAGAAAGGCTTTAGTGCTTGATCTCTATTCTAAGACGGCACGTGTTGCAAAGGACTCGATAAGAATACAATTTTGAAAAAAAGGATGCAAGGATGTATTCTGAAGTACATTCTACACATTATTATCCATTGCCCGAGATACAGGGAGTAAGCTATTATTAGCTCACCCACTAAGTTTTGTAAAATGATTCTCACAATCGAGCACAATTGACGATTAACAATTATCTCCCCGTTGCCTATTCATGTGCCCTCAACAGGCATCTAAAGTTGTATTCTGTCTATCGATTAGAGAGCTATTTAACAGATATCTCAGCGACCAGAGAGAGCCGTGGTATCTGTGTCCATGGATGAAAATAACTCAATTAAAGTGGCATGGGCTCTTAAAATTCAAATGCTGAAAGAAGTTCAATGTCTGAGCAACTAAGAAAAACTAACTGATTGACATCAAAATAAATAACGGTAGTCTGTAAGAACCCTTAAAAACCGCAGATGTGTTCAAATAAAGGATTATCTATCTTTAGTAATAAGGTGCCTGGCATCATCAATATTATCTCCGAGTAACTGTTTGACTGGTCATTTTAAAAATGCATCTCAATGGTTTTTATTGTATAATGGTATTGTCCTTGATGATTTTACATTCCGGTTGATTAGAAAGTTATTTCGTACTTTGACACCCAGTTATTGTAACGTTTTGTACAGTAAAATATTGAATCTTGGACAAATGAACGTTCTGATTATTTCAATATTATGTACGTCAGCATTCACTTCAAAAAGGTTCACAGAATATTACTTTACTTCAGCGTAAACCAAAAACCTTTACACCGTCAAGATGTTTCCTTTGGCTCAGAAGATGTCGTGAAGGCAATATGACTCACACAACCTCCAAGATTTTCTAAGCTGTCTGGGATTCCATGCTTTATTTGCATTTCTGGTCTTAAATTTTTACCTTGTCCAGATCGCATTAAATATTTCACGACCCTCAATTATTTACAGGATAAGTCACTAACTCCCTGATGGTAGTAGTCGGGAGTTGTTCTCACTCACTATGTATTACGTTGTACGGAGGTCACCCTGACCTAAATAGAGCATGCAATAGTATGTTGTGTAAATTGTTTTGGTGATTTCTTAATGGCTATTCGGTTTGGAATCAGCAAATAGAAACACACTGTGTGGCCACAAACTAAGAATCCACTTTGTAAATCTACTTATCACTTCCTTAGCTCTCAATAGAACGTAAACCAGATTGGTAAGTTGTCTAAGAAGACATCAGTTCGTATTCATCATTCTGGCCATGTGGAACAGTGTTACTTGGACTTTTTGAGATAATCTGATGGTTTTGAATGCCGTTTTTCTTATCAAATCGAGTTTTTTCTGCTTAACTTGCTTTATTCATTTCTACAAA
Organism: Lepidochitona cinerea; assembly: GCA_963971465.1. Taxonomy (NCBI): domain Eukaryota; kingdom Metazoa; phylum Mollusca; class Polyplacophora; order Chitonida; family Tonicellidae; genus Lepidochitona; species Lepidochitona cinerea. The sequence continues at coordinate 46,972,541 of OZ020551.1, read as the reverse complement.
CAGCTTTCTGAATGTGATTTCATTCTGACTGTGCCAATATAGAGCCATTCAATCGTATAACGGAGTCTACTATAGTTTCTCTCTGCCAAACCCAACAAGCTCGTAGATAAATCATAACACTTAAGTAGAAAATCTATTTCTGCTCTAAAAAGATTGTTTGATGGGATATGGCGGGTGTAAAGGAATCAACCCCCGGTCGTATGATTCACGAAATAACGCATTACAAATCAAATCATTCCTAATTAACCTATGTATATGTATGAATCTATCATTCAAACTTTACTCTGATATGATGCCTGGGGGAAAAACAAATGCGTCGTGTCAAACGGTTTGTCAATCAGGGAAAACTATAGATATGATCGTCGATAAACTTGCTAATTTAAAAGGATTGGCTTGTTACCTAATAAAGTTTATTAAAAAATCATGCGAATCGTTTACGGCTAAACGGCTACATAAAACAGTCTCCAAAGATGTTATGTCTATATATTTGTAATGTAATGTAACCAGGATTTAATACGTTTTCTGTGTAATATGGTCGCCTTTGAATAAATCAAATCAATGATGTAAACTTGAAAAGATTGATACTTTATAACCACTATTGCGTCATGTTTCTTTAAAATGGGTTAAAATATTTTAAAAGATATATAATTTCAACGTCAAGTAGATGGTTTATTATGTTTAAATGTTTGCTCTCTCTTTAGAACGACAGCTGACAGACAGCTCGTACGTTGATAAAAATAATTCTCATTATTGTTTCCAAAATATTTCCGAATTCACCCATGCGTTGAAGATAAGAAAACAATTGTATTACTGGATATCTTCAACGCTGCACACAGTAGTCGCTATTCTTGGGTATTTGTTTATACGAGGTACGAAATAGAGCAAAACAATTACAAATGCAAGCTTGAGCTATTAAATGCGACAGCCGTTTAGCAAGGGACATACAAGTCGTAAATAACGAAATCATATAATTCTCGTGGAATTAGCTTTTTTATGTTTCCCCAGACAATTATGTGGATGTAATTCTATTCAGTATATACAAATATCCGAATAATTCAATGTTAACGGTCGACAATTCCTGCTGAATGCTACACGTCAAACTGGGACATAAAACTCAATCAACTTAATAATTCCATATGATAAATTTAAAAGTAAGAACAGCTCTATGACCAAATATTGATAAACATCTTGAAAATAGAAGAATTCCTGCCATTTGTTTTTCTCGAGAAAGTGTAATCCCAAAAATATTTATACTATTTTAGTATTTTAGCCCGGTTTCTTCCCACAATAAAACTGGCAACGCCGTCATATAAGTGAAATACCAAACAATCAACCTATATATCCTGTACTATATATCCTCCACCATCTTAAAAATCCAATATTTTAGTATAATATAAAATACATTAACCCAAGAAAAGTTTAATGTTTAGATAACAAAGAGTGACAATTATAGTTGCTTGTTAGGATGCTTGTTTCCAATATTAGAATAAGGTATACAACTCCACCATAAGTTCCGTGTTACACCAAATCAAAGCAATGAAGTCGAATAAGCAACACAATAAGAGTCTTCAATCCGTCTCTGGCTAAATTCTTAGTTTTTGTCTTACGGCTACGTATGGAAGACAGTAATTTTATTTAAACACACCTGTAGTTGACCTACTTTTAAAGGTAATAGTATATATATAGTTGCCAGTAAGAGTGCAGGATGACGGTATATTCCACTCCTTTTGAGTTACCAGCGGAAGGTCGTGGGTTTCTTCCGGGTATAGAGCCCGGTTTCCTCCCACAATAAAACTGGCAACGCTGCCATATAAGTGAAATATTCTTGAGTGCGGCGTAAAACACCAAACAATCATTCAATCAATACACTCCTTTTGTTTTGCTCAGTTGGCAGAAGTAGATTTCAGGTATCTTATTTCTGTAAGAACATTCGGTGGAAAAACATTTAAAACATTTTTACTGTTTTTGTACAATTTGTTTATCTTATTGTAATTATACACTTTATGTATACTCATATAATGTATTTCCAGAAATAAAGATTAGTCGATATATTCCATGTCACTTTTTGATCCCACTTTCTCACGCGATCGCCCCAGAGTAAATTTGTCGTATATGATCAGATGTCCTATTGAAATGGTAGCCAAAGCTGTACGTTAAAAATACTATTTAGAGAAACAGTAATTAACAATTTTTTCCGAATAATTTAGTTCATTTGAAATTGCCTTTTAGCTATGAGTTATTTCAAAAGTACATCATTTCATTGAAGATCAAATTTTTCTCACAGGATTTAAATCCGTTTTTATTTTAATCATCTTGTCTTAGCTTTTTACAAGACAAACAAAAAGCTTTTAATGATAGGAAATAATCTGACTTGGTGAAAAATAGCATTTTAATTTCTATCTCAAAGAAGATTTGTAGCTATTTAATCGGACTCTTTAAAAGGGCATCTATCCAAATAGTTGACAACTATATCGCCCACTTAGCAAATCAAAAAAGGCTTAAAAACTCGATCGGTTTGAGAATGACACAACTTTAAGGCGATTCGCAGACTAAATGTTAACAAAAGAACAAAGATCAATCCTACTTAAAGAGAGGTATCAGAATGGTAACAAATTTTCTATAACTTCATTATGTATGCAGTGTAGTTAACAGAATTGCTTTACTCCACCAAGTGTAATACGAAAACTAGGGTTATACAGACCGGAATAAAATATAAGGATAAAGATTTTCTGACTGGGTTACCACCGGAAGGTCGTGGGTTTCCTTCTAGCATAGAGCCCGGTTTTCTCCCACAATAAAACTGGCAATGCCGCCATATAAGTAAAATAATCTTGAGCGCGGCGTAAAACACCAAAAATCAATCAACCACCGGGGTTGAAATGTTTATACCGCCGAGAAACAGTTCTCGCCGCGGTGGAAATTTTTCTCCGCGTTGTAAACATATCCAATGTCTCTATTTAAAAAATCTAAATTCTACCCATGACACTAATAGGCCTCCGTAGTTTCGATTTTGCTATTATTTGTAAAGCAAAAAACAATATAAGACATCAATTAAGTTATTTTTTCAGCTCGAGGCAAAAAGGGAAAATATTGCTTTTGATATATCTCGAAAAGTTGGAAAAGAAAAACGAATTATGACGCCCCATCGCTACAGCACCGCTTTTTAATGCCTCCTATCTCCTATTTTACTATCCAAACTTTACTCAATAACAAACAAAATACATTTTTCTTCAACTTTTTTTTTTGGCTTTCAAACAGCAACTAGCTTCCATCAGTGAAATTTGTGATATCTGAACCATTGTTGCAATCTTTTCTAGATTAGAAATCTTCCGACGGATGTTTGTTGTTTTTGTAAAATAATGATGGAGTGTAGTCTATGGGTTATGTCATAGTCTTGTTTGTACAGCTGATTAAATCCGGGACGATGATGAATAATGTCGTCATTTTACACAAGGCGAATGAAAATGTCAAATAAATTTTTATACAAAACGTCTTTCGTTTCTGTTGACCCGTATGGAAAAGCATAAAGCAAGATTAATGTCGGTTAAAACAAAATCAAATGACGGAGGATAAAATGAGAAGGGACGAAGGAAAATGGAAGCCCCTGACAGCTTTTCTATGAAAGTAGCCGTCTGCCTTAATTAACAAATCTGATGAGTGTTTTGTTCCAGCTGATTTTTTAAGGAATCTCTCTGTTTGAGGCATATGTCAGTCTGACATATGTATTGGTCTGATACATGTTCAGAGGTCAAACGGGTAAGATAATCTGTTTGTCCTTCTGTTTAACAATAGTGATGAGGGTTTTGGAGATACATGTAAATCCAATTATATATGCTTTTGAGAAATCCAACTATGTACTGACACTGCATCTGTCGCCTTTTGTCGTGCAGTTTACGCCACTACAGAATTTCTATAAACACGTATATAATTTTTTTTTGTGGAAGATTTTATATGGAAGCCGATAGAGGCCATTTCGCGATCTTGCAATCCCGCCCTTCAAAGCGAGACTACGAGACCGCGAGATCGCTAGGCGAGACTGCGAGGTCGCATTGACTAGATTGCGAGATATATCATCTCGCCTCGCGACCTCACAGTCTCGCGATCTCGCCTCGCGGTCTCCTCTAGGCTTTGAAGGGCGAGTTGACCTCTATCAGCTTCCATAATTTTAGCATTTGATTAGATCGCGATACTATTTGTACCCATTTTAGTCTGTAATAAAATAATTTAGGATGTATTTTTCATGCCATTTGATTTTAGGTGAAAATACGGTGACATACCATAAAAACATATTGAGAGTTCTCTTGTGCTATTGGTATTTATCAAATGATTCAATCAAACTTTCCATTTGAACTGTTGTTTTTTTTTTTTCATCGGCAAGTTAAACAAACATGGAAAGATGTTATTTATAAAACGCTGTTTCGCTGAAAGTCATTTTACCCTGGATAAAGTGTGGTGTGTCCAAGAAGCAACACATTCAACTTACTTAACCAAGGTCTAATATATATTTATGGACACTAAAACACACGGGCACAGGGAAAATCTTCTTGTCTAAAATAACCACGGATATATACTACATGTACTTATACTCGTCAACCTAATGAGATATTGTGGGTCGTGGTTTATTATAACAACGTGTGATTGGGTATACAGGTCTAAATGATATGCACACAGTAAAACCTGACCTGTCGATAACCTGACTAAATGCTTTTTTTAACAGATTAACTAAAACCCAACTTTCTTGAAAAAGGGTAATAAACTTATGTAATCCATAATCCATTAGTTCCACTGATCAGTTTTGCGTAATACACAAGTAGTGTCATTCCGGAGAGACACTACTCGTGCTTTACGTAATCCATGCTATTCGTTATTGCGTTTTTTCCTTCTGTTTTTTTTTTTTACAAAATAAAGACGGATGGTAACCTACAGATGATATCATAGTGGTGTAGGCACTGCGGTGATGATGAATAACTTTGTCGCTATACACACGGTCAATAGTGCACAGTCCTTGTGGTCAAACTGAACTTTCAAATATTTCCGAACTTGGAGAAAAGTTTCTTAGAATTGCGCATATGGAATCTATTCTTTAATTTGAAGAAAACCTGAAGAGACTAAATACATTGTAATATCTACAGACGTAATTCCCTTCAAAGGATAGAAAATTGTTGCAATGGAATCTTTCTATATAATTCATTTTCATTTCCTTTTGGGTTTTGTTGGAAGTAACTTATACATAGCAAATCAATCATAGCAGATGTTTTCACAAGTAATTTCCAGCTTCAATATTCTCTAAAATACATCTGTATATAATACTGACCATGCTATGAGCTAAGGCTATCCACTGCGGATGCAAGTCGGCGTTAATACTGACAAGCCTCTCGATAATTGTTTCACATATTTCAACTACGGTAGTGACCTTAAAGATGGAAACCGACATTCAGCAAGTTTTCCAACGTTATGAGCGTGTACGAGTATGTGTTCAGGTGGGTTAAGAAATAACTAAGATAATAAGCAGATGTTCCCCAGCAAATGTCGAAACCTAAGCTCTACTCAAGGGAACATGTAATTAACAAAAACTACAACTTGTTCCTGAGGCTAATATCATTTGAGTTCCCCCATGACTATTATCCGAATGTGAACCCATATTGAATGTGCAAATACTTGAACTATTCCAAGTTAACGTACTTTATTCGTTTTTCAGTTGTTGAGCTCAAATTCCAGGAAATACATCAAAGGGTTATTTACCATGATGATGAGATAATCATTAATCTCACCATGTATATCGATTCATTTCGCAGATGAGTTGATTTATTCTAAAGGGGTTTATTTAAAACTCAACTTTGAAACTGAACTTATATTATACATTAAATGCATGACATTTTCTAACCTTATTAAATAACATTGGGTCGACTGATTCACCGAGACAGAACATAAATACGACACAGGTTTAAAGGCTCGGAAGAATACCGATTTGTTAACATACCAGGCCATGACAATTGAATTGAATTTGTTCTTAATAGATTTTATGTAATTTCTACACTGTACAAATGATCCCAGGTTCTGTTATTGTTTACTTTAGAGAGGAGAGTACAACACTTTTGGACCATGGGACGGGTTGGTGTTGTCATTCCCCCTTGTTAATCCTACATTGCTGATCACGATATCATCCCCAAATCATATCGGCAAAACCGTTATACACTCTCGAGGGTAGTGGAAAACAAAGCACTAACGTCCGCTTTACTTTCAATTCCTTTCAAACTACACTATGAATGCTAAATTCCCGGTTTAAGTAGAATATTAAGTGAGCTTAAGCAGGACAATTCTGCAGGAGAAATTCTTTGTAAATATTTAGAAAGGCTTTAGTGCTTGATCTCTATTCTAAGACGGCACGTGTTGCAAAGGACTCGAGAAGAATACAATTTTTAAAAATAGGATGCAAGGATGCAATCTGCGGTAAATTCTACACATTATTATCCATTGCCCTGAGATACAGGGAGTAAGCTATTATTAGCTCATCCACTAAGTTTTGTAAAATGATTTTTACAATCGAGCACGATTGACGATTAACAATTATCTCCCCGTTGCCTATTCATGTGCCATCAACAGGCATCTAAAGTTGTATTCTGTCTATCGATTAGAGAGCTATTTAGCAGATATCTCAGCGACCAGAGAGAGCCGTGGTATCCGAGTTCATGGATGTAAATAACTCAATTAAAGTGGCATGAACTCTTAAAATTCGGACTTTTTTCATTAATAGTCTAGAGAAGTTGATATAAATATCGATAGTCTGTAAGAACCGCAGATGTGTTCAAATAATGGACGTAAGTCAAATAGCCCGGATGTCTAAGTATATATTTGTGGGGGGGGGGGGGGGGGGGGGGGGAGGTTGATGCGTTCAAAAACCTATCTTAACGTTCATCTCTAGGATATCAACTCTTATTTTTTATTTAAAAATTCTGTTTCAACTAATTGTCGCTTACATTTGGCAACCCAAGTCACCTTAGATGCCTCTATCGTCTATTTCTTTAATTTTTTAATGTATCGCCTGAGTACATTTTCATTCACCGATAGTAGAAACAAAACTGTGCAAAGAAATCAAATGCTGCTATAGACTAAAAGAGAAACACCAACCAGAACATAAAAATCATAAATCATCGAGGAATTCTATTAACTCCATCACCGAAGTATAAAGTGACATGAGCTGCCAAATAAAGGCAAATCACCGAGAAATTCTATTAACTCCATCACGGAAGCTGCCAAATAAAGGCAAATCACCGAGAAACTCTATTAACTTCGTCACGCAAGTTTAAAAGTGACATGAGCTGCCAAATAAAGGTAAATCACCGAGAAACTCTATTAACTTCGTCACGGAAGTTTAAAAGTGACATGAGCTGCCAAATAAAGGCAAATCATCTTGAAACTCTAATAACGCCGTGACGAAAGTTTAAAGAGAGAACAGCTGCTAAATAAAGGCAAATCATCGGGAAACTCTAATAACTCCTTCACGGAAGCCAAATAGAGTCAAAACTTTGTTGAAATGGAAGTATTTTATGTCGACTACCTGTATTTTTCTTTTCATACATCTACTATTCCTTGGATTGCATTTGTTCATGGTGTATGCAGCTATCAGCCATTCAGGTGCAAATACATGTATGTTTAAAAGGAAATTCTGCATCAGGGATGTGAAAGATTATCACCCAAAAACATTCCAGCACTTAACTCCTATGATGTATCAGCGCGGGTACCAATATAATTAGGGATGTTCGTTCCCTAGGTACAAAGGATCTATCTAGTAGATGGTTCCAAGAAAGCCGTATATGCAATGTAAGGAATGGATGTCAATATAATAAACACCCTGTTTTACGTAAAGCAAGCATTTCGGGCTTTTTCCTTTTGGGTGGTTTGCCATCCGAGTACATGCAGACAATATTACATAATTGTGTGGAATACGAAGAATAGTTCGTAAATACAAATAATTTAAAAGTCCCACTAGCTGAGAAATAAGGCATATTTGTGGAAAATGTTTGGCATACATATTTGTAGCTTGGACGATCTCACGACTATATAGTAGTAATACCATCATGGAAACTGTTTGACCTTTTACATTGACTGCTTAGATTATCTCATACCCACTCTTCATTAAAGGAATGTCTGAGAACGGCGATAAAGAGGATGGGTGATACTGGATACATCACACAAAAACACCGACTGTTCCAGACAAGCTCCCGTCTTGAATCAGCTCTTTGTCTGGCTGTGTTTAGATCATAACCATAGTTCTATTCAACCCCATTACCATCGAGAGTCAATAATCATATGCTACCAAATGTTACCGCTCTCTGCCCACTCATCTCACGGGTGAATCCGACTCCGTCCAAACCCCCAAAAATTTTCTGAGTGTATTTTTCCCTCGATCGCCTTATGTGAATGGGTGTCCAGGTACACACGAAGGCCAGGGACTTCTTCTGGGCAAAGAGCGCAATTTCCTCCGCGGTAAACCTGGCAACGTGCTTCATGAACACCAAACAATCATCGGTTGAGGTGGGAAGGGGGGCGTGGCTCAGTCAATAAATCGAAAGTCGCACGATCACACACAACTTCCAAATGTGGGTCGCAGGTTCAAACGACAAAGTTTTGTACAAAATCGCGCTATGTGGTTGGTTTACCAAATATCAAGAAAGATTTTCTTCGGCGAAGTAGCCAGTGTCTTAGTCCTCTAAACCTGGCCACACCGCCATGTAAGTGAAAGGATCTTGAAAGCGGCGTGGTATATCTTAACACGAAGAATCTGTTCATTACAGAATGATGTACGTACTGTAGAAGCAAAACACAAAAATGACAAAATATCGCTAATGACAAATTCTACTTCGCGCTGATAAAGAAATTCGATCGCAAGAGACGGGAATATCCAGAGAAGGGACTAGTGTAAACAATTTAGCTAAAGCAATTGTATCATTTGCTGTCCGGACAAAATTTTACCAACAGACATGGTTTAAACACTTTGATCCTATTCAATAATGGGTTATGATACTGTTCAATGGAAGAGTTTCCTTTGTCAGAGATGGTGTTGCCGGCAGCTATATTGATTTGGTGCATCTTCTTGGTCTTTTGTGAAGCAGAAAGTAACACACACTGAATCGTGCTATAGTCGCACTTGTACATTGTGTGTGAAACATTTCCATACTTCTGTCAGTTCCATCTATTTCATTTTTAGCATATATATATATTGAGAAAGAAAAACAAAGTTAAGTTTATCCTACGAATCCTGAATATGATCTTCTCCGACTCGAGTCGCTTCTAGCTATAAAACGACCGTTCCGTCCGGGTATCGATTTCCTATTTCAATTAAAATGGGTGATATGATTATCGACTTGTTTCTTCATTATATTATTATAGAGTTTATGGAACCATCCCTGATTAGCCACCCATAGATCTACAGTCCACAAACAAACTCCTCTCGTTTCCCTTAAAATTACTCAATCTAATATAATCTAGATTGGACATGGATTCTTGTCCGGCAAGAATAGGAGAATCCAAATATACGAAGGTCGCCGAAAAGAAGGGGTGTTTTAATAAACTAACTAACAGTTTAATAATAATAGATGGCCACGTTTAAAACCTAACTACCAAACTAGAACTTAAATAAAATGATTATTTCGAAAGATAAAAGTACTAAAGACGTGCACGCTGTATGAGCGCTTATTAACTATGAACACTTGAAATTTCTTAAGTTTCAGATAAAAACAGATTTTCGAACGTTTCCGTTGAAAAGTGTTGTTACAGCATAAATCGGCAAATAAAGGCTGTTGAGGTCCAATAGCAAAGTGCCCCTATTTTATTTCAAAATATATATTAAAAGGGAAACTTACAAAATTAAATCTGTGAAAAAAATGTGTTTATCTAAAGATGCTGATTTATAAGACCGTTTCTCCTCTCGAAACAATAGTGAAGAGGTTTGTGTACAGACAAAGTTCTCACTTTCAGCTTCTATAATCTTTTGGGGGTTTAAGAGGATTTAATGCTCTCAAATTAATATTGCAAACCAGAATGTTAACTTCCCGAGTAAATAACTAAAAGCTTTCAAAATATCCTATCAACATAGAATAAACTAGTGTAATTGGGGACGCCTACATGTAATCTCTTTTCCGATGGGAATATTTCGAATTGGTTTTGTTTCTCGCATAAAAACATATATGGAATGAAAAAGTGCCAAATTCATTGAAAACTGTTTTCATGTGAACCAGCTTTTTGTCAGCCAAATGGGATAGCGATTATCTTCCCGGGTGAAACTGTCGCTTAGAAATGTCATCGATATCCATCATATGTGCGAAAAAAATAAAGAGTAGGTGTCAGTTTGTGCGTCGATAATAAGCCTTACCTTAACCCCGACAATAATCTATACCTAGCCCAGGCTACAGCCTTATCTCAGGAACCGATGTTCATATATAGGGGTTTACTGTGTACCGGTAGCGGTTCTGGGAAGCTTGGTATAGTATGCAAGAGGTTCTATCGTCAAAGAAAGTGAATTTAACTATAAAAATGTGCCGAGATTGAATAAAATGCTGCGTGTATTGTAATAGATTGTAATGGATACGTTATTTACAAGATGTCCAGACCTTTAATGTAGAGGCGATCCATTGCTTTCAACAAAAGTTTGAAATATTTACTTGTTAAAAGTAAACCTAAAGTAAGATCTTTTTCCTGACAGTATGGGGACAGCTTGAGTTATATGCAAACATCAACGAGATCACATGTGGTCTCTAGATTTGAATCAATTCTCCCCATATTCTAAATCATTGGACGTGCAGGGGATGCCAGTTGAAGTCTGTGCAGGGGATGCCAGTTGAAGTCTGTGCAAGGGATGCCAGTTGAATTCTGTACTGGAGATGCCAGTTGAATTCTGTGCTGAGGATGTCAGTTGAATTCTGTGCTGAGGATGCCAGTTGAATTCTGTGCTGAGGATGCCAGTTGAATTCTGTGCTGAGGATGCCAGTTGAATTCTGTGCAGTGGATGCCAGTTGAATTCTGTGCAGGGGATGCCAGTTGAATTCTGTACATGGGATGCCAGTTGAATTCTGTGCAAGGGATGCCAGTTGAATTCTGTACAGGGGATGCCAGTTGAATTCTGTACAGGAGATTCCAGTTGAAGTCTGTGCCGGGGGTGCCAGTTGAATTCTGTGCTTGGGATGCCAGTTGAATTCTGTGCAGGGGATGCCAGTTGAATTCTGTACAGTGGATGCCAGTTGAATTCTGTGCTTGGGATGCCAGTTGAATTCTGTACAGGAGATTCCAGTTGAAGTCTGTACAGGAGATTCCAGTTGAAGTCTGTGCAGGGGATGCCAGTTGAATTCTGTGCAAGGGATGCCAGTTGAATTCTGTACAGGGGATGCCAGTTGAATTCTGTACAGGAGATTCCAGTTGAAGTCTGTGCCGGGGGTGCCAGTTGAATTCTGTGCTGGGGATGCCAGTTGAATTCTGTGCAGGGACGCCAGTTGAATTCTGTGCCGGGGGTGCCAGTTGAATTCTGTGCAAGGGATGCCAGTTGAATTCTGTGCAGGGACGCCAGTTGAATTCTGTGCAGGGATGCCAGTTGAATTCTGTGCAGGGGATGCAAGTTGAATTCTGTGCTGGGGATGCCAACTGAATTCTGTATCTGTGTACCTCTCTTTTTGGTCAAATCCTCAATTTCATATAACAGTTTATGTTGCATGGGTATGTCTACCAAAGAGACTCAATCATTGGATGTGTCAGACTACTAAGTAAATGAATTGTGTCCTTCTCAGTTAATTACAAGGTTTATGGAAAGCAGCTCTATCAATTTCTTCGATTTCTTCTTTTTAACATGTTGTAATGATGTTCTGTATTTTTATCAGCTCATGCCACTTCAAAGAATACAAAACAATAATTTAGCAGTTTTGGAAAAGACACGAGCTACTGCTATAGTGATTAAACACGTATAAGTAGTTACTGATACTTGTAAAGTCGTCTACAGGACAATCAGAGCTATTGTTATGTGCGCATGATTAACACCAAATATTTCTTGCTTTTTAATTTATAAGCTAGCTGGATTGGTTCCAGTTGTGTGGGTTGCCTAACTTCAGCCAATCAAAGCGACCAATCGAAAATTATGTGATCGTCCTTTATCTTAACAGGGCCGCTGAAGACATGCAAATCAGTTCCAATTACCGCCGAGCCCGATGACGTCACCTAGATGTACGCAAAGCTTTCTGGGTAAAATGTACCTCAGTTCGCCATTTTGTTAATTGGTAAGATGTCACTTTTTTGGAAAACATTGATGATATAACCTGTTTTTATCCACACATTTTCTTGTAACTTTACGCCTTTTACGTCTTCTTCTCGATACAGTATTATTTCTTCTGCTTTATTTTAAAATTGTCCTTGAATCCCCCAAAATGCTTTGCGCGTAAACTCCGAGTGACGTCATTAAGCAATCGGTCAATTAAAGACAAATATTCTTCTCTTCGTACAACAAACGAGTCTAGCTATTCCCTTAGCGAAATGTGTTCATGAAGTATTCAGCTATCAGCGTGGGTACCAATCCTATTAAGGATATTAGTTCCGTAGCTATAAAGAATTAGTGGAGTGGATTTCATCCCAGTGTAAATGATCAAATGGAATTGATGGGTTACACGACTTACTCCTACTTACTCCTACGTTCTCATTTAACTCAAGATTTCGTTTGAAGCCAACTTTTTACACTTTTGTGACATCTCTACATACATTCTATCTTCTGATTTTCGAATAAATAAATGAAAGAAAATAATGTTTTGGCAAACATTGCATTTTTTTAAACAAACAGAACAATGAATTTCCTTTTCCACTAAAAAATTACGCACAAGTCTTATATATTTTTAAAACCTAAATATATCTGCAATGATGTAGATAATTTTATTTCATTCATTTTATGATGAATTACAGTACAGAAGAATGTCTCATTAGATTTAATCTAAATCAATATCAGTTTTTCAAAGACGACTTTAATACAACTGTTTTTATATTCAACACTATAACCAAAGAAATCTTGTGGCATAAATGCTGCTTGTTGTTCTATTTGTTCTTAAGGAAATTTTGTGCTTGAATAAGCACTTTTACTTTAGATAAAAAGTATCCCTTTTATATTTGCACTAGGCCTATACATAATTGCACTATACAGTTTCCCCTATACATAGTTTGTTAAAGCGAAACATGTACCAGTGGTTTCTTGTGATATTTATAGATATTGCTTCTTACTTGGGGTCTAAGTCAATGTTATTTCTAGAGGTATATAAACTTTGTCTATAAAATGTAAAACCAGCTTTGTAATTTTTGGTAAATTTTACACATCTTTAAACCCGTTGTAACGTCTGAGAGTTACTAAGACTCATCAACGAAACTGTTTGACCTTTTATATCGACTACTTAAATTCTCCCATTCCAAGCCTCCATTAACGGATGTCTGATAATGACAATGAAGAGGATGGTTGATACTGGATACATCACACATAAACACCGACTGTACTGGACACGCTGCTGTACATCTTAATGCCTTCTTAAACCCCTCTATTGTCCAGCAGTTTTGAGTTCTCTACTTTACGTTTATTTGTCAAATTCGAGTTAATATCACAAATTATCCAATGTAATCGAGTTCGTGATGTATAATTAACGCTCTGATCTAATCATCTTCATATACACAGAAGACAGAAGGTAAATTATAAGATGCTATTAACATGGGCTTTTGTGTCATCAAAATAATGGAAACCAAATGACTCAAAAACCAAAAGTCATGATCATGAAAACATGTCATTGGGAACACATATACTTATCATTTAAGATCCAATCTCATCAATGCAATATTATCAGTTGCTATTTATTAGACTTACTCGTGTCTCAATCCTTTATCTGTGACAGAAAAATCCAGTTACTTTATCTAATAAAGCATCTTTATCACGAGGGACAAAACTTTCCAGAAAACAGCCTGGGGCAAACAATTTAGCTAAAACAATTGTATTATTTGCTATCGCTGTTGCTCTGTAACATATTTTTACCACAGGGTATGGTTTAACCACATTTGATCGTATTCATCAATGGGTTATGATCTTGTTTAACGGAAGAGTTTCCTCAGTAGAACATGCTGTTTCTTGGGGCAATATGATATCGATTGAACACATCGTCTGTGACGTAGCGAAACAGATATAGTTAACGGATAGATGTAGCAGCGTGCCACGTAAATTCCTTTGATTTTTTTTCTCTTCAATATATCATAACAATGTTCTGTATAAATGTTCTGAAATAAAGAATCTCCATTATACGAGATCAAATGCTCTTTGTATTTGATGGTACTGAACCTCTTAACATACTCGTTAAAAATACTGGAACCAACCAATATCTCCTGTCCATCCTATATGGGGTTCCAGGCGACCTGTTGGCTGTCGAAAACTCTTCACGCCCCAGCCTCAGAACACATCTACGGTCACATGGGGACTGAAACATTTGTTTATATTGTTGGGCCTCGTTCCGCTGATATAAAAAGAAGGTAGGCCTATAGAGGTGATGGAAAGTAATTGCCTGGAGAAAACTATAAGTACATTTTATTGCAAACGTCTTATGGTATTCATGAGTTGGTCAGCTTGAACGGAGGTGGGCGATGGGGCGGGGGCGGGGGGGGGGGGGGGGGGGGGGTCACCCTCCCTTCGTACAAAATATCCGCGTCAAATTGAGTTAATCGTTTGACAAATGTAGGTAACAATACTATCCCCATAAAATGCGTCAAATACTGCACAAAGAGAGAGCTAATGGAATAAAAAAAAACATCACTAGAAACGGTATTAAATCCTGTTGCACGAGGTTTCACCCTGTCACCACTGTAAATCAGTGAGGCAATAGTGTATACTTTATCAAAATTCTTTGGAGATCTCCACTGCAGTTACTTTTGACATCACATAATACTTGGGATAATCCAAAAAATAACTTTTGAATGTAAAAGTCTCATCGCATTCATGAGTTGGTCAACTTGAACGGAGGTTGGTGTTGTGTGTGCGGGGGCAGGGGGACACCATCCCTTCGTACAAAATGTCCACTTCAAATTGAGTTAATCATTTGCACAAAGATTATGACATACTCCCTACATTCGATCCTCTCTATTTCTTCATTGTAATAACGTACATCTTTTCCTTAAAAATCTGAGGATGTATAAGTATTGTCTAACTGTGCACAACATCCTGAGAAAAAATTTATCCGTTTTGTTTCACCTGTTATCTAGGATGCATGAGTTTCTGGGGTCTACTCGGTCTCTGGACCCTCGCCTGTTGGAACACTTTACTTTCTATAACCTTCCGACGTCAGTGTCTAGTTTGTTGTAATTGTGATCGTCATATTCATACCACAATATGCATCAGAGACAACGGTCGAATCAAGTAAAATAGGGTGTGGTGCATCCTCGAAACCCAGGGTTAAAATCGCAGTAAGCTTACATTTAGCGTGAGTGTAAGTTTTAGTCGTGGGTTCCGACGATGGTGTGATGAAGAATAACCGACGTTCATGTACTTACGCCCAACGAAAAAAAAACTGTTAAAACATCTCCGACAAACATTTGAGTTGATGATACACTGTGGTAATAATAACAGGGGCTTATACAGTAATTTTATGGAGACATTGGTTCGGTGTATTAAAAATTTTTGAAACAGGATAAGCCCATGGGCTTCTCTCCCAGACAAAATACATGCAAACATAGTAGGCTCAGCCAGGATTACAACAAAGAAAAAACGAGAGAAAAACAATCAAATAAAAGACAAAATATTAAAACTGGATTCCAAAATGTACAGGCAATTTACCACAATATATTGGGGGCCTCCGTGGCTCAGTAGGTAGAGCTTTGCACGCTCAATCCGAATAGCCATCCACCAATGGGTCGCGGGTTCGAATCCCACTCGGTCCAAAAACTGACTGGGTTTTCGCTCGAACGACCTATGTGGGATGGTTGCCAGTTATCACCGGAAGGTCGTAGGTTTTCTCAGGCACAGAGCCCGGTTTCCTCCCACAATAAAACTGGCAGCGCCGCCATATAAGTCGAATAATCTTGAGCACGACGTAAAACACCAAACAAGCAATCAATCAAACAAAATATATTAAATAATGTTAGCGAAGAGAACAGTCCAAGGCGTAGGTTCTAGCTAAAACATGTCCATCTGCGAATCATCGATTTCCTATTTTAATTAACCAAAAAGATTTGAGAAGTGCAATGGTCAAAGGCGGGTATCGACTTGTTTCTGAAACTATTAACAAAGTTTATTGGATCCCGGCAGTGATCCATATTCTCTCCTGAAGCAGTTTTTATATATTGACGACATAGAAGTGTGCAATTTATTCCTATAATTCTTTGCTGGGTTTTTTTTTTAGAGATTTTTAAATTAAGCATTTCGAGTAGGCCCTCAAGTAGGCGATAAGGAAAGTAGATCATCCATGTGGATTTCGGCAGGCCGCCTCTGATGGCGGAGACGTCCAATAAAAAAGTTTCAGTCCCGTGTCTCTTTTCATTCCGCAACGTGGAAAGGTTTGCACTGATTTCTATTCTCCATTTGAAATACACTAAATACAAATTGGTTATATGCCATCGGTGAAGCGGTTTTTTGTTTTTTGTTTTTATGAATTAATTCTACTATTCATGACCCATTTACATTACATTACATGCTGCCAAATTTAATTTTATACGGTAAGTAGCGATATACTATTAAATATGTGACGCCCTACCTACACGGGTTTATATTTTAAGTCTGACATTAATATTTTTCTGAGGCTAAAAAATGTTCAGACACAAAAATGTTCTGTTTTTAAGAACGTAAATTAACAAAAAATACTTTAAACAAGTCTTATCAACTTTTCTTTACTCGATATTTTACTTAAATGGGCTGAGTTGTAAAGTGTATCTGGCTTGAGTAAGGTCTAAATGACGTCGCGAAATTCTCCTGTGATACGGATCTCGGAGACAAGCAAATCGTTCTATGCTTACGAAACAACATTCTAAACTGACGCAACGATAGGATTTTGTCTTGGTAGAAGAATTCTGTGACGCACTTCACTCGGTGGTAATATCAACGTTGGTCACCTTTACACTAGGGGGATACAGATTCAAATATATATATATATATATATATATACCCGTAAAGCACTCGCAATATGGGCAATTTGACCAATGAAATGGCTAGAAATTTATCTGGCTGGTGATGATCAATATTATGAGCGTATAAAGATCTGATATAACTGATCGCCAGAGTAAAGCACACGATTGTCAGCCCTTAAAGATAAGGCTCGAATGGCGGCACCTCTCTGATTTATACTCTATGACTTCAGATGCGGCTAAACTCTTTGTGGGTTTTGGTTACCAAAGCGGTGAATATATATATTTTTTGTTTTTTGCAAAACAGATGTTAATCTTTTTTTTTCAATTTTAACAAAGGAGAAATACAATCATTAGACAACACATTTTCAAACATGGCGGCCACCTTATAGAAAAAAAAACCAATCTAAAATAGAGAATGATCCTACTACCATTCGTTGAGATATCAACTCTAAAACGATTGAGTGACATGTTGCTTGAACACAAAGGGAGGCCACTGCTGTCGATGTCCTTACAAATGTAAACAACGACACGTGACACTGATAGTTGACTCGGTTGTGCTGAGAGATATCCGATATAAATCTGGTAGGTAACGTTTAAGCCGCCGATAAACTGTTTTGTTATATTGATTGCAACTCTCCTAATACATATAAAATACCTTGAAATACCTTTAAGTCCAGATCATATTTTGCCTAGACATCCATGGGTGCTGCCATCCTGTTTTAGAATGTATTTATGAGCTGATGTAGTGCCGATTATATTTTTGATTTTTAACAAGTATTTCTGCCCAAAGGCCTTGCGATACGGGTTATTATTGTAGGGTTACATGTTTGGAAACAGTATAGAAAACGGAATTAAATATCATACACATTATGAATTCTCAGTAAGTTTCTTACAGTTCACTATGCGCGAAAATGTAGTGCGACGGCTTTCGAGCCATGTCTCGTGTTGAAGATCTCGTAGAATGGCACGAGATCTCCATTGGAAAAAAACGAGACTGGCAAGTAATCTTGAGTCAAAATCTCAACAAGAATGAATTTTAGAATTTGTATCCGTGGTCACCGTTTTGCAAGAGCAAAACACAGAAAAGACAGATGGTGCACTTTAGAGAGAAAGATATTAGAAATTTAGTAGATACTAACTCTTATCTAAAACTAACTCGTACATCACTTTACAGCTGTCTGACTCGTATTAAAATATGTCACATTCTACTGTATTTTTGAATGATATAAAATCGGAGTATTGTTTGTTCTTGTGTGTGTTACATGTATTATTCTCTATCTTAGGTGAATGTCAGCGATTTAATCCTTTTCTTTCTTTTTAGATGACACCAGTAGGCTTAAAAGACCTTTATTACACCAACAGTATGGTTATGTTTCAAGTACCCTACTTCTGTCCAGTAATCAGATCATACAACTTGTACAGCTTTTGTTGTTTTCTCTTTTGTTTTTGCTTAGGAAAGATGTCCCTCCTCAATTGTACTCGAGGGCTGCAGTTCAAAGACCTCTTGAGATATTACACGACCATGGGGCAATCGTGCCCACATGCTTACCTCCCCTTCGCTTCAGAACTAAGTCTCGCATGCGAAGATTAACTTCTCTGTTTAGATTGGACCATGGGGCATTTTAACTACAGGGAGATAACTATGTAATAAAGCAACGTAAGCACTCCGAGGAATGTCAAAGACTTCATGTTTAACTCAATATTTCGGTTTATTAGATCAAACCATCATCAGGAGTAAAGATACAAGGACAAAACATAGTTTATTAAGAACAGGTAAAATGTCAAAACATAGTGATAAATGTAAATGTGACAAATGTTGAGTGAAACATGAAGTCTTTGTTATTCCTCTGAGTGCTTACGTTGCTCTATTACGCTAGACTAATCGGTGGGAATTCGAATATGAGATAATTATGCGTGTATTGAAAGTTTATGTTTAAAATTTGCTTCTGACAGACGTAACAAAAATATACCATTTTTTATATTTATCGATGACCCAAATAATAAGGGCGAAATTGTTGTGCCGTTTTGAGTCAACAACGAATCAATATTGAATCAATGCAAGTGTTTTGTTGATTTAACTTTTAAGTCGTTTAACACCACATTTTCCTTGCCATAATCTCGCCTAAAATAGAAGGCAAAGTAACACAGATGACCACTCTAATGTCAGCTTAATGATTCTTTACAGATCTAATGAGACTTTATAACTGAATCTTCATTCTAAGATGACACATTCTGAAGCGGATTGAAGTGGATAAGAGTTTCGAAAAAAATAAACATAGGATAAAATTTTGAAGTCTGAAGTCAAGCGGAAAAATGAATACCCCGTATGCTAAGAAGCAGAAATCTGGACGGATAGATGTCCGGTAAGACCCATAAACTGGGTGTCACGAAGGGCTGTACCTTCGTTTCAGAGGGGGATTTATCTTTGACCATAATACGAGAGCTATTGAGTATGGTCAAAGTTTTGGCTAACATTAATTCAGAGAATAAAAGAACATACGACTAGTAGCATGAGATTTACTCTCACATTTATAATTATCCACACTTCCAAGACGTTTTGGCTTGCGTAACGGACTTGAAAACAGACTTCTCCGCCCCCTTAGCTTGTTCTAAATGATACTAAAATAATAGAAAGCTCTGGTCACTGGAATTAACTTCTCTATAAAAAAATCTTTCGCTGTTCAAGGAAATTCTCCACCATTCAAAACAGATGATAAATATATTTGTTTATAGTTTTACGATTATGTTTATTTTCATTATTTTCGTCCAAATTGTTATTTTAGTATTTTATACAAGTAGTCTGCTGTCATTCTCTCGTTTGTCTTTGTATATTGATCTATTAGAAATAGCACCTTATAAATGTATCCTAAATAAATATATCTGTACAATTCTTTTCCTATTGCATTTTCATGAAGACGACGGATATACTATCTATCGAAATCTTGAGATAATCAATATGCGTTTGTTGAATTTATTCGGAGTTACTTTGCTGTTGCATTATGTATGGACAGTGATATCCTGAATGTTAGATCTAAGATTAATCCCTATAGAATGAACCCTTTGAAGTCTAGAATCTTACAGTCATTATCTCCGAACCCGTAGGTCTTTGTGTATATATATGTATGTATCAATGGCCATTCATTGTTTCTTTGGAGTTAATCCTTTCCAGACTCTGGAGAGTTCTCACAAATAATATTACTCATATTTGTTTAGATGTTATAAGAACAGAGTGAGTCTGAGATTCATGGAAAGCTGATATGTTCCTGTTCTAGAGATAAATAACGAAGAATTATCTTATTCTGCTCCAATGAAACATTTTGTTACATTCGTTTTTAACACAGTTAAGTAGCACCGCTATTTAACGATATTCTAATTTGAAGATGTGTAAATTACTAAACATAAAACCCCTAATCTTTGAAATAATTATTTTCAGATGTTCTTTGTTGTCGCTCAAAGTGTGATTGATACTATATTCTATAAACGACTGCCTCTCTTCAGACGTTTCCTGTTTCCTGGAAAAATTCTTTTACAGAGGTATGTGCTTATTTAATTGTTAAGAGCCAAAATCAAACAAATACATTTATCATTCGACACCCATATTGAGTAAACATAATGCGGCATTGGGTTCTATGGTTGTAGCATATTTGTATTTCGTCGACATGTAGGCTTCGGCTCAAAACAACGATGTCGTGTATAATTAGCCCTACATCCCACATCTCTCCGAGACATTCACCAAGTTGTCTGGAATGTCATTCCTAAATTGTATTTCCGGCCCTAAAAAATTCCTTCGTCCTGATCACATTTGATAGTTCAAGACGATTAATTATTCATAGGATATGTTAATAATGAAGTTTTATGTATCCTTGATGGTAGCTGGGAAACATTCACTACTAAAAACCTCCCATACTTGTACTGTCTTGTCTGGTAGACATAATTATAAACTCGAGCCTGTTTCTTAAAGCTGCGTAGCGTAAATTTTCGCGTAACTGTCACATCAACCCATACTGTAGAGATACGTTAGTATGAAAGTTACGCAAAAAATACATCTAGGCCGCTTTGTGAAACAGGACCCTGGAGCCTAACTGGAGTGTAATTTTTGCGCAAAACTTCTGATTATTAGACACATGACTGATTTTAATCGCCTCTTTGCCAAGCCTTTGGACCACGCTAAAAGACAACCTTGAATAGTTTACTGTCAGTTGCATAAATGTCTATACCAGCTTATCATTTGTTCCTTAGAGTCCCCCAGACACTTATGATTTGGTAAGCCTTAATAATGTTTTAGTGTATCTTTGGCGATAATTATACCTTAGAATACACTAATACGACATATTATCTTGAATACAAATATGGAAACAACGGGTGCATTTAAAAACCAATGAACTATGATACAACTCTCTAAAAAGAATAATCGCATGCTAAATGGAAATGCACATTTCCCCATCATCACAGAACATTTGCAAATCGTTTGAATAATTGGATATTGATATCCCCTCAAGTGTGAAATGCTGGCTTATGTGTGACATAACTATGAATTCATTTTGGAGAAAATAACTTAAATCATATTCCAGAAAAAAGACCAAATCAACAGAATGAAATGAAAATTGAAACCAACGATAACCTTTCCTATATTAGAAAATCTAATCGTAAATTCTTTGTTCCACCTGGTTTCTTTTCCGTCTCTCGTTTTGCTGAGAGCCCGTTTTTTGCATGGTAACAGCAACAAGACAAATCAATGTTTATACGAAAACTGTACTTTGTACTTTCTGAGCAATGTTTAAGGAAGCTAATCATTGCATTTCTGGTCAATATCTATCTCGTATACATGTATGTAAATTGCATCATTTTGATAACGGCTGCAAAATATGCTTTTCGATAACTATTCCAATTAATAAATAAACCCTTACACAAATTGTACATTTGTCTGTTGTGGACTGTTATTTGTTTCCCAGCAATGCAAGAATCAGGATCTGGTGTCTTCTGTGTGTGTTGTTTTGAGTTGTTTTATAACCAATGTAAGAAGCAAGTATCGTGTACTTAAATGGAAGTGTTTAATGTTTTTGAAGGTTTCAAATAAAAACAAACACGCCCAGATAACACTCAATGTCAATGTCATTCACGTCATTTAAGCGTCGAAAATATGCCATATACTGTATCTGCGGTAGGTTTTCTGACATTTTCGGTAATTGTTTTCCATCTCAATATATCGCTCAGGGGTGGGTTGTTCAAAGCGCTGTTAGCTTAATGGCAGGTTAGATGGCGTCGCGTCACGTCACGGAATTTCTTTGTTACGCCACGTCATTTAACCTGCCGTTAAGCTAATTTTCTTTTGAACAACCGGCCCCAGGAAAATAAATGGAGAGAATAACGTGAAGTTTCAATCCAAAGAAATTGCTGTGCATATATCAATTCGTCATTAACCACATTATACAAGAATCCCGAAGCCAATTTTATTCATGCTTCCATTTACCTTATCTGAAGGTAATCAGGTAAGTTGTTAAAACTAAAATCCATCGCTGTAAAATACAAATCAACGATTAAACGTCATAACCGAACACATTAAGCAATGGACATGGTTTATTATTTCAATGAACTGACATTGGTTTACTCGTATTAACTCAACTGACGAAACTTTTATCTTGCGTATCTGGATTATTCCAAAGCATAGCATGAAATAGTTATGGCCTTGAATACTTCCAACCAGCGGAATAGACAAAAGTTATGTATGTTCAATCATGTATGATTATATAGTGAAGTCCCATCAATACATTTTCCGATTCATTCAGCAATTCAGTTTCCCTGTAGGTTTAACATTATTCCGCTCAAGATCATTTACCACATAAATAAGATTGTCCTTGTGTCCGTTTGTTTTAGTGTTCATAAATAAATAAACAAACAAACATGATTGTGTATAATACTTGTGATGAACTTATAGCTTGGTCAACTGAATCATATAGATAAGCTGCAATATTAATTGAATGCCGTGTACATCAACATTAACTTCACGGAATATTATTTTACTTTAGGGGTGACCATTCATTTTTTCGATGAATATAAAACGCTCAAACGCTTGCTGCGATTCACTGTAGACACAAAGTAAGTTTACATTTTAAATAAATAGCACTATAAGATGTATGGCATGATGATCGGATAGACTAATTCCTAATAACATTTGTTCTGAAATAAAAGTGATACACAAATTCTATTGATTTTTAGTCGGTTTCTGAAGTTTCATGCAAAATATTTATTTACAATTATTAACAGGATAAGTCACTAACTGCCTGATGGTAGTAGCCGGGAGATGTTCTCACTCACTATGTATTACGTTGTACGGAGGTCACGCTGACCTGAATAGAGCATGCAACATCATGTTGTGTAGTTTTGGTGATTTGTTAATGGCTATTCGGTTTGGAATCAGATATGGAAAGACACTTTGTGGCCACAAACTACGAACTCGCTTTGTGAATCTACCTATTACTTCCTTATTCTCAATATAACGTAAACCAGATTGGTAAATTCATTTTTGGTGATTTGTTAATGGCTATTCGGTTTGGAATCAGCAAATGGAAAGACACTTTGTGACCACAAACTACGAATTTGCTTTGTACATCTACTTATTACTTCCTTATTCTCAATAAAACGTAAACCAGATTGGTAAGTTGTCTATGAAGACATCATTTCGTATTCATCATTCTGGCCATGTGGAACAGTGTTACTTGGAATTTTTGAGATAATGTGATGGTTTTGAATGACGTTTTTCTTATCAAATGGAGTTTTTTTCTGCTTAACTTGCTTTATTCAAATTTACAAACAGCTTTCTGAACGTGATTTCATTTTGACTGTACCAATATAGAGCCATTCAATCGTATAACGGAGTCTACTATAGTTTCTCTCTGCCAACCCCAATAAGCTAGTAGATAAATCATAACACTTAAGTAGAAAATCTATTTCTGCTCTAAAAAGATTTTTTGATGGGATAAGACGGGTGTTAGGGAATCAACCCCTGGCAGTATGATTCACGAAATGACGTATTCAAAATCAAATCATTCCTAATTAACGTATGTATATGTATGAATCCATCATTCAAACTTTACTGTGATTTGATGCCTGAGTGAAAAACAAATGCGTCGTGCCAAAACAGGTTGTCAATCAGGGAAAACTATAGATATGATCGCCGATAAACTTGCTAATTTAAAAGGATTTGCTTGTTACCTAATCAAGTTTATTTAAAAAATCATGTGAATCGTTTACGGCTTAACGGCTACATAAAAAAGTCTCAAAAGGCTTTATGTCTATATATTTGTAAAGTAATGTAATCAGGATTTAATACGTTTTCTATGAAATATGGTCACCATTGAATAAATCAAATCACTGATGTAAACTCGAAAAGGTTGAATCTTTATAACCACTATTGCGTTATGTTTCTTTAAAATTGGTTAAAAACTTTTTAGAAAATATAATGTCAACGTAAATTAGACTCAATTCTGACAGCTCGAACGTTCATAAAAATAATTCTCATTATTGTTTCCAAAATATTTCCGAATTCACCGATGCGTTGAAGATAAGAAAACAATTGTATTACTGGATATCTTCAACGCTGCACACAGTAGTCACTATTCTTGGGTATTTGTTTATACGTGGTAGGAAATAGAGCAAAACTGCTGCAAATGCAAGCTTGAGCTAATGTGATAGCCGTTTAGCAAGGGACATACAAGTCGTAATTAACGAAATCATATAATTCTCGTGAAATTAGCTTTTTTATGTTTCCCCAGACAAGTATCTGGATGTAATTCTATTCAGAATATCCAAATATCCGAATAAGTCAAGGTTAACGGGCGACAATTTCTGCTGAATGCTACGCGTCACACTGGGACATAAAACTCAATCAGCTTAACAATTCCATATGATAGATTTAAAAGTAAGAACAGCTCTAAGACCAAATATCGGTAAACATGTTGAAAATAGAAGAAATCCTGCCATTTGTTTTTCTCGAGAAAGTGTAATCCCAAAAATATTTATACTATTTTAGTATTTTAGCCCGGTTTCTTCCCACAATAAAACTGGCAACGCCGTCATATAAGTGAAATAATCTTGAGCGCGGCGTAAAACACCAAACAATCAACCTATATATCCTGTACTATATATCCCCCACCATCTTAAAAATCCAATATTTTAGTATAATATAAAATACATTAACCCAAGAAAAGTTTAATATTTAGAAAACAAAGAGTGACAATTATAGTTGCTTGTTATGCTGCTTGTTTCCAATATTAGAATAAGGTATACAACTCCACCATGAGTTCTGTGTTACACTAAACCAAAGCAATGAAGTCGAAATAAGCAACACAATAAGAGTCTTCAATCCGTCTCTGGCTAAATTCTTAGTTTTTGCCTTACGGCTACGTATGGAAGACAGTAATTTCATTTAAACACACCTGTAGTTGACCTACTTTTAAAGGTAATGATATATATATAGTTGCCAGTAAGAGTGCAAAGTCGAACGGTGTATTCTACTCCTTTTGTTTGAAATAGAATTGCTCAGTTGGCAGAAGTAGATTTAAGGGAAGAGGGTTGCAGTAACATCGATATCGAATCAAGTTATTTCCGACGCGGTGTAAGAACATTTACAACATTTTTACAGTTTCACTGTTTTTGTACAATTTGTTTATCTTATTATAATTTTACACTTGATGTCTTATTCATATAAATTCTAATTCTAATGGATTTCCAAAGTACTCGGCCCAGAGTAAATTAGTCGGGTGTGATCAGATGTCCTATTGAAATGGTAGACAAAGCTGGTCATTAAAAATACTATTTAACAGTAATTAACATTTTTGTCCAAATATTTTAGTTCATTTGAAATTGCCTTTTAGTCATGAGTTATTTCAAAAGTCCATCTCATTGAAGATCAAGTTTTTCCCACAGGATTTAAATCCGTTTTTATTTTAATCATCTTGCCTTAACTTTCTGCAAGACACACAAAAAGCTTTTAATGGTAGGAAATAATCTGACTTGGGTAAAAATAACATTTGAATTTCTATCTCAAAGAAGATTTGTAGCTATTTAATCGGGCTCTTTAAAAGAGCATCTATCCAAATAGTTGACAACTATATCGCCCACTTAGCAAATCCAAAAAGGCTTAAAAACTCAATC
Source organism: Lepidochitona cinerea (assembly GCA_963971465.1). Lineage (NCBI taxonomy): Eukaryota > Metazoa > Mollusca > Polyplacophora > Chitonida > Tonicellidae > Lepidochitona > Lepidochitona cinerea. Next base: position 46,946,279 of record OZ020551.1, on the reverse strand, counting down.
GGTTTGAGAATGACACAAGTTAAAGGCGATTCGCAGACTAAATGTTCACAAAAGAACAAAGATTAATCCTTCTTAAAGAGAGGCATCAGAATTATACCATTTTTTCTATAACTTCATTAGGTATGCAGTGTAGTTAACACAATTGCTTTACTCCACCAAGTGTAATACGAAAACTAGGGTTATACAGACCGGAATAAAATATATGGATAAAGATTTGCTGACTGGGTTACCACCGGAAGGTCGTGGGTTTCCTTCTAGCATAGAGCCCGGTTTTCTCCCACAATAAAACTGGCAACGCCGCCATATAAGTGAAATAATCTTGAGCGCGGCGTAAAACACCAAAAAACAATCAACCACCGCGGTTGAAATGTTTATACCGCCGAGAAACAGTTCTCGCCGCGGTGGAAATTTTTCTCCGCGTTGTAAACATATCCAGTGTCTCTATTTGAAAAATCTAAATTCTACCCATGACACTAATAGGCCTCCGTAGTTTCGATTTTGCTATTATTTGTAAAACAAAAAACAATATAAGACATCAATTAAGTTCTTTTTCAGCTCGAGGCAAAAAGTGAAAATATTGCCTTTGATATATCTCGAAAAGTTGGAAAAGAAAAACGAATTATGACGCCCCATCGCTACAGCACCGCTTTTTAATGCCTCCTATCTCCTATTTTACTATCCAAACTTTACTCAATAACAAACAAAATACATTTTTCTTCAATTTTTTTTTTTGGCTTTCAAACAGCAACTAGCTTCCATCAGTGAAAGTGAAATTTGTGGTAACTGAACCATTGTTGCAATCTTTTCTAGATTAGAAATCTTCCGACGGATGTTTGTTGTTTTTGTAAAATAATGATGGAGTGTAGTCTATGGATTATGTCATAGTCTTGTTTGTACAGCTGATTAAATCCGGGACGATGATGAATAATGTCGTCATTTTACACAAGGCGAATAAAAATGTCAAATCAATTTTTATACACAACGTCTTTCGTTTCTGTTGACCCGTATGGAAAAGCATAAAGCAAGATTAATGTCGGTTAAAACAAAATCAAATGACGGAGGATAAAATGAGAAGGGACGAAGGAAAATGGAAGCCCCTGACAGCTTTTCTATGAAAGTAGCCGTCTGCCTTAATTAACAAATCTGATGACGAGTGTTTTGTTCCAGCTGATGTTTTAAGGAATCTCTCTGTTTGAGGCATGTGTCAGTCTGACATATGTATTGGTCTGATACATGTTCAGAGGTCAAACGGGTAAGATAATCTGTTTGTCCTTCTGTTTAACAATAGTGATGAGGGTTTTGGAGATACATGTAAATCCAATTATATATGCTTTTGAGAAATCCAACTATGTACTGACACTGCATCGGTCGCCTTTTGTCGTGCAGTTTACGCCACTACAGAATTTCTATAAACACGTATAAAAAAAAATGTTGTGGAAGATTTTATATGGAAGCCATCTTGCAATCCCGCCCTTCAAAGCGAGACTACGAGACCGCAAGATCGCTAGGCGAGACTGCGAGATCGCATTGACGAGATTGCGAGATATATCATCTCGCCTCGCGACCTCACAGTCTCGCGATTTCGCCTCGCGATCTCCTCTAGGCTTTGAAGGGCGAGTTATCAGCTTCCATAATTTTAGCATTTGATTAGATCGCGATAGTATTTGTTTCCATTTTAGTCCGAAATAAAATAATTTAGGATGTATTTTTCATACCATTTGATTTTAGGTGAAAATACGGTGACATACCATAAAAACATATTGTGTATCTCTTGTGTATTTATCAAATGATTCAATCAAACTTTCCCTTTGAACGGTATGCTTGTTTGTTGTTGTTTTTTTTTTCATCGGTAAGTTTAACAAACATGGAAAGATGTTATTTATAAAACGCTGTTTCGCTGGAAGTCATTTTACCCTGGATAAAGTGTGGTGTGTCCAAGAAGCAACACATTCAACTTACTTAACCAAGGTCTAATATATACTACATGTACTTATACTCGTCAACCTAATGAGATATTGTGGGTCGTGGTTTATTATAACAACGTGTGATTGGGTATACAGGTCTAAATGATATGCACATTTTTAACCCAGTAAAAAAACTAAATCTCAATCGGCATCAAAGTCGATAACCTGACTAAATGCTAAAGCAAAAGCAAATGTTCAACTATAGCGAATGACGTCTTTAAGCTGAAACTTCCGATTGATACTTTCTTTCCTAAACTGTATTAGATATGCAATATCTATACAAAGAAACCCTTTACTTCAGTGCTTTACAACAAGATTGCTTTTTTTTAACAGATTAACTAAAGCCCAACTTTCTTGAAAAAGTGCAATAAACTTACGTTATCCATAATCCATTAGTTCCACTGATCAGTTTTGCGTAATACACAAGTAGTGTCATTCCGGAGAGACACTACTCGTGCTTTACGTAATCCATGCTTACGTAATTCATTATTGCGTTTTTTCCTTGTGTTTTTTTTTTACAAAATAAAGACGGATGGTAACCTACAGATTATAGCATAGTGGTGTAGGCACTGCGGTGATGATGAATAACTTTGTCGCTATACACAAGGTCAATAGTGCACAGTCCTTGTGGTCAAACTGAACTTTCAAAGATTTCCGAACTTGGAGAAAAGTTTCTTAGAATTGCGCATATGGAATCTATTCTTTAATTTGAAGAAAACCGAGAAAGGTTATCCTCGCACCTGAAGAGACTAAATACATTGTAATATCTACAGACGTAATTCCCTTCAAAGGATAGAAAATTGTAGCATTGGAATCTTTCTATATAATTCATTTTCATTTCCTTTTGGGTTTTGTTGGAAGTAACTTATACATAGCAAATCAATCATAGCAGATGTTTTCACAAGTAATTTCCAGCTTCAATATTCTCTAAAATACATCTGTATATAATACTGACCATGCTATGAGCTAAGGCTATCCACTGCGGATGCAAGTCGGCGTTAATACTGACAAGCCTCTCGATAATTGTTTTACATATTTCAACTACGGTAGTGACCTTAAAGATGGAAACCGACATTCAGCAAGTTTTCCAACGTTATGAGCGTGTGTGAGTATGTGTCCAGTTGGGTTAAGAAATAACGAAGATAATAAGCAGATGTTCTCCAGCAAATGTCGAAACCTAAGCTCCACTCAAGGGAACGTGTATAATTAACAAAAACTACAACTTGTTCCTGAGGCTAATATCATTTGTGTTCCCCCATGACTATTATCCGAATGTTTGAATGTGCAAATACTTCAACTATTCCAAGTTAACGCACTACATCAAACAAAAGGATATTTACTGTGATGAGATGGTCAATAATTTCATCATGTATATCGATTCATTTCGCAGATGAGCAGTTTTATTCTAAAGGGGTCCATTTATAACTTAACTTCAACACTAAGTTGTCTAATTATATACTAAATGTATGACATTTTCTAACCTTATCAAATAGCATTGGGATTCACCGAGACAGAACATAAAATAAGATATAGGTTTAAAGACCCTTACATACAAGGCCACGACAATTGAATTGAATTTGTTCTTAACAGATTTTCTATAATTTTTAAACCGCAAGATGATCCGAGGTTCTGTGATTGCTTACTTTAGAACATCGTCGAAACCCACGGTTAAAAATTCCGCTTACGCTCACATTACCCGTGGGACAAGTCGGACCCTGTCCGTCGTTTCTAATTTAATATGCATGTAGATTTTGATTGGTTTCACCAATCAGAATCCGCGTTGCGTCAGCATCTTAGCAGTGTTCAAAACAAAGATGGACGACTTTTCGGTTGTATCACAACTCACATGTCCTATTGAGGGCCGCCATCTTTGTTTTTACTTCAATTCGATAAACGTGTCTCCAAAACTGAAGAGTTAAAACGTTTATAAGAAATCGTTTGATTGGTCCGACAGAAAATGGGCGTTCCCAGAAAACGACGCTTAACGAGGCAATTGACCCAGGGGTAAGAGGTGAGCTTGTCGAGAATTTAACCCTGGGTATCCGAGGATGACTTTAGAAACGAGAGTGTAACACTTTTGGACCATGGGACGGGTTGATGGTGTCGTTCTCTCTTGCTAGTCCTACATTGCTGACCACCATATCCTCCCCAAGTTATATCGGCAAAACCGTTATACACTCTCGAGGGTAGTGGAAAACAAAGGATTAACATCCGCTTTACTTTTAATTCCTTTCAAACTACACTATGAATGCTAAATTCCCGGTTTAAGTAAAATATTAAGTGAGCTTAAGCAGGACAATTCGGCAGGCGAAATTCTTAGTAAATATTTAGAAAGGCTTTAGTGCTTGATCTCTATTCTAAGATAGCACGTCTTGCAAAGGACTCGAGAAGAATACAATTTTTAAAAAAAATTGATGCAATCTGAAGTACATTCTACACATTATTATCCATTGCCCCCGAGATACAGGGAGTAAGCTATTATTAGCTCATCCACTAAGTTTTGTAAAATGATTCTTACAATCGAGCACGATTGACGATTAACAATTATCTCCCCGTTGCCTATTCATGTGCCATCAACAGGCATCTAAAGTTGTATTCTATCTATCGATTAGAGAGCTATTTAACAGATATCTCAGCGACCTGAGAGAGTCGTGGTATCCGAGTTCATGGATGTAAATAACTCAATTAAAGTGGCATGGGCTCTTAAAATTCGGACTTTTTTCATCAAATGCTGAAAGAAGTTCAATATCTGAGCAACTAAGAAAAACTAACTGATTGACATCAAAATAAATAACGGTAGGTGCCTGGCATCATCAATATTATCTCCGAGTAACTGTTTGACTGGTCATTTTAAAAATGCATCTCATTGGTTTTTATTGTATTGTCCTTGATGATTTTACATTCCGGTTGATTAGAAAGTTATTTCGTACTTTGACACCCAGTTATTGTAGCGTTTTGTACAGTAAAATATTGAATCTTGGACAAATGAACGTTCTGATTATTTCAATATTATGTACGTCAGCATTCACTTCAAAAAGGTTCACAGAATATTACTTTACTTCAGCGTAAACCAAAAACCTTTACACCGTCAAGATGTTTCCTTCGACTCAGAACATGTCGTGAAGGTAGGTTGAGTCACACAACCTCCAAGATTCATTGAGCTGTCTGGGATTCCATGCTTTATTTGCATTTCTGGTCTTAAAATTTTACCCTGTCTAGATCGCATTAAATATTTCACGACCGTCAATTATTTACAAGATAAGTCACTAAATCCCTGATGGTAGTAGTCGGGAGATGTTCTCACTCACTATGTGTTACATTGTACGGAGGACACCCTGACCTAAATAGAGCATGCAACAGCATGTTGTGTAGTTTTGGTGATTTGTTAATGGTTATTCGGTTTGGAATCAGATATGGAAAGACACTTTGTGGCCACAAACTACGAACTCGCTTTGTGAATCTACCTATTACTTCCTTATTCTCAATATAACGTAAACCAGATTGGTAAATTCATTTTTGGTGATTTGTTAATGGCTATTCGGTTTGGAATCAACAGATGAAAACACACTTTGTGGCCACTAAGAACTCGCTTTGTAAATATACTCATTACTTCCTTAGCTCTCAAAAAACGTAAACCAGATTGGTAAGTTGTCTATGAAGACATCATTTCGTATTAATTTTTCCGGCCATGTGAAACAGTGTTACTTGAAATTTTTAAGGAAATGGGATAGTTTTGAATGTCGTTTTTCTTATAAAATTATGTTTTTTCTATTTAACTTGCTGCATTCAAATTTACAAACAGCTTTCTGAACGTGATTTAATTTTGACAGTGCCAATATAGAGCCATTCAATCGTATAACGGAGTCTACTATAATTTCTCTGTGCCAAACCCAACAAGCTCGTAGATAAATCATAACACTTAAGTAGAAAATCTATTTCTGTTCTAAAAAGATTGTCTGATGGGATATGGCGGGTGTAAAGGAATCAACCCCCGGTCGTATGATTCCCGAAATAACGTATTACAAATCAAATCATTCCTAATTAACCTATGTATATGTATGAATCTATCATTCAAACTTTACTGTGATTTGATGCCTGAGTGAAAAACAAATGCGTCGTGCCAAAAAGGGCTTGTCAATCAGGGAAAGCTATAGATATGATCGTCGATAAACTTGCTAATTTAAAAGGATTGGCTTGTTACCTAATCAAGTTCATTAAAAAATCATGTGAATCATTTAAGGCTAAGAGCTACATAAAAAAATCTCAAAAGACTTTATGTCTATATATTTGTAATGTAGTGTAACCAGGATTTAATACGTTTTCTATGTAATATGGTCACCTTTGAATAAATCAAATCAATGATGTAAACTTGAAACGGTTGAAACTTTATTACCACTATTTGGTCATGTTTCTTTAAAGTGGGTTAAAATCTTTGTAAAAAATATAATTTTAACGTAAATTAGACCGTTTATTATGTACAAATGTTTGCTCTCTCTTAAGAACGAAATAGTTTGTAGCAACTCGATCCTGACAGCTCGTACGTTAATAATAATAATTCTCATTATTGTTTCCAAAATATTTCCGAATTCACTCATGCGTTGAAGATAAAAAAAAAAACAATTGTATTACTGGATATCTTCAACGCTACACACAGTAGTCACTATTCTTGGGTATTTGTTTATACGAGGTACGAAATAGAGCAAAACAACTATTAATGCAAGCTTGAGCTAATGTGATAGCCGTTCAGCAAGGGACATACAAGTCGTAATTAACGAAATCATATAGTTCTCGTGGAATTAGCTTTTTTATGTTTCCCCAGAGGATTATCTGGATGTAATTCTATTCAGAATATCCAAATATCCGAATAATTCAATGTTAACGGGCGATACTTTCTACTAAATATTACACGTCAAACTGGGACATAAAACTCAATCAACTTAACAATTCCATATGATAGATTTAAAAGTAAGAACAGCTCTAAGACCAAATATCGGTAAACATGTTGAAAATAGAAGAATTCCTGCCATTTGTTTTTCTCGAGAAAGTGTAATCCCAAAAATATTTATACTATTTTAGTATTTTAGCCCGGTTTCTTCCCACAATAAAACTGGCAACGCCGTCATATAAGTGAAATACTCTTGAGCGCGGCGTAAAACACCAAACAATCAACCTATATATCCTGTACTATATATCCTCCACCATCTTAAAAATCCAATATTTTAGTATAATATAAAATACATTAACCCAAGAGAAGTTTAATATTTAGATAACAACGAGTGACAATTATAGTTGCTTGTTAGGCTGCTGGTTTCCAATATTAGAATAAGGTATACAACTCCACCATGAGTTCCGTCTTACACCAAATCAAAGGAATGAAGTCGAAATAAGCAACACAATAAGAGTCTTCAATCCGTCTCTGGCTAAATTCTTAGTTTTTGCCTTACGGCTACGTATGGAAGACAGTAATTTTATTTAAACACACCTGTAGTTGACCTACTTTTAAAGGTAATGATATATATATAGTTGCCAGTAAGAGTGCAAAGTCGAACGGTGTATTCTACTCATTTTGTTTGAAATAGAATTCCGCAGTTGGCAGAAGTAGATTTAAAGGAAGAGGGTTGCAGTAACATCGATATCGAATCAACTTATTTCCGACGCGGTGTAAGAACATTTACAACATTTTTACAGTTTCACTGTTTTTGTACAATTTGTTTATCTTATTATAATTTTACACTAGAGGTCTTATTCATATAAATTCTAATTCTAATGGATTTCCAAAGTACTCGGCCCAGAGTAAATTAGTCGTGTGTGATCAGATGTCCTATTGAAATGGTAGGCAAAGCTGGTCATTAAAAATACTATTTAACAGTAATTAACATTTTTGTCCAAATATTTTAGTTCATTTGAAATTGCCTTTTAGTCATGAGTTATTTCAAAAGTCCATCTCATTGAAGATCAAGTTTTTCCCACAGGATTTAAATCCGTTTTTATTTTAATCATCTTGCCTTAACTTTCTGCAAGACACACAAAAAGCTTTCAATGGTAGGAAATAATCTGACTTGGGTAAAAATAACATGTGAATTTCTATCTCAAAGAAGATTTGTAGCTATTTAATCGGGCTCTTTAAAAGAGCATCTATCCAAATAGTTGACAACTATATCGCCCACTTAGCAAATCCAAAAAGGCTTAAAAACTCGATCGGTTTGAGAATGACACAAGTTAAAGGCGATTCGCAGACTAAATGTTCACAAAAGAACAAAGATTAATCCTTCTTAAAGAGAGGCATCAGAATTATACCATTTTATACGTATCAATTAAGTTCTTTTTTCAGCTCGAGGCAAAAAGTGAAAATATTGCTTTTGATATATCTCGAAAAGTTGGAAAAGAAAAACGAATTATGACGCCCCATCGCTACAGCACCGCTTTTTAATGCCTCCTATCTCCTATTTTACTATCCAAACTTTACTCAATAACAAACAAAATACATTTTTCTTCTCAACTTTTTGTTTTGGCTTTCAAACAGCAACTAGCTTCCATCAGTGAAATTTGTGATATCTGAACCATTGTTGCAATCTTTTCTAGATTAGAAATCTTCCGACGGATGTTTGTTGTTTTTGTAAAATAATGATGGAGTGTAGTCTATGGATTATGTCATAGTCTTGTTTGTACAGCTGATTAAATCCGGAACGATGGTGAATAATGTCGTCATTTTACACAAGGCGAATGAAAATGTCAAATCAATTTTTATACACAACGTCTTTCGTTTCTGTTGACCCGTATGGAAAAGCATAAAGCAAGATTAATGTCGGTTAAAACAAAATCAAATGACGGAGGATAAAATGAGAAGGGACGAAGGAAAATGGAAGCCCCTGACAGCTTTTCTATGAAAGTAGCCGTCTGCCTTAATTAGCAAATCTGATGACGAGTGTTTCGTTCCAGCTGATTTTTTAAGGAATCTCTCTGTTTGAGGCATGTGTCAGTCTGACATATGTATTGGTCTGATACATGTTCAGAGGTCCAACGGGTAAGATAATCTGTTTGTCCTTCTGTTTAACAATAGTGATGAGGGTTTTGGAGATACATGTAAATCCAATTATATATGTTTTTGAGAAATCCAACTATGTACTGACACTGCATCTGTCGCCTTTTGTCGTGCAGTTTACGCCACTACAGAATTTCTATAAACACGTATATAATTTGTTTTTTTTTTTGGAAGATTTTATATGGAAGCCGATGGAGGCCATTTCGCGATCTTGCAATCCCGCCATTCAAAGCGAGATTACGAGACCGCGAGATCGCTAGACGAGACTGCGAGATCGCATTGACGAGATTGCGAGATATATCATCTCGCCTCGCGACCTCACAGTCTCGCGATCTCGCCTCGCGGTCTCCTCTAGGCTTTGAAGGGCGAGTTGACCTCTATCAGCTTCCATAATTTTAGCATTTGATTAGATCGCGATAGTATTTGTTTCCATTTTAGTCCGTAATAAAATAATTTAGGATGTATTTTTCATGCCATTTGATTTTAGGTGAAAATACGGTGACATACCATAAAAACATATTGAGAGTTCTCTTATGCTATTGGTATTTATCAAATGATTCAATCAAACTTTCCCTTTGCTTGTTTGTTGTTGTGTTTTTTTTCATCGGTAAGTTTAACAAACATGGAAAGATGTTATTTATAACACGCTGTTTCGCTGAAAGTCATTTTACCCTGGATAAAGTGTGGTGTGTCCAAGAAGCAACACATTCAACTTACTTAACCAAGGTCTAATATATACTACATGTACTTATAACCTAATGAGATATTGTGGGTCGTGGTTTATTATAACAACGTGTGATTGGGTATACAGGTCTAAATGATATGCACCTTTTTAACACAGTAAAAAAAACTAAATCTCAATCGGCATCAAAGTCGATAACCTGACTAAAGCAAAAGCAAATGTTCAACTATAGCGAATGACGTCTTTAAGCTGAGACTTCCGATTGATACTTTCTTTCCTAAACTTTATTAGATATGCAATATCTATACTAAGATTGATTGATTGATTGATTGATTGGTGTTTTACGCCGCGCTCAAGATTATTTCACTTATATGGCGGCGTTGCCAGTTTTATTGTGGGAGGAAACCGGGCTCTATGCCCGGAGGAAACCCACGACCTTCCGTTGGTAACTGGCAACCATCCCACATAGGTCGTTCGAGTGAAAATCTATACTAAGAAACCCTTTACTTCAGTGCTTTACAAAAAGATTGCTTTTTTTAGCAGATTAACTAAAGCCCAACTTTCTTGAAAAAGGGCAATAAACTTACGTTATCCATAATCCATTAGTTCCACTGATCAGTTTTGCGTAATACACAAGTAGTGTCATTCCGGAGAGACACTACTCGTGCTTTACGTAATCCATGCTATTCATTATTGCGTTTTTTCCTTCTGTTTTTTTTTTACAAAATAAAGACGGATGGTAACCTACAGATTATATCATAGTGGTGTAGGCACTGCGGTGATGATGAATAACTTTGTCTCTATACACAAGGTCAATAGTGCACAGTCCTTGTGGTCAAACTGAACTTATGGAATCTATTCTTTAATTTGAAGAAAACCGAGAAAGGTTATCCTCGCACCTGAAGAGACTAAATACATTGTAATATCTACAGACGTAATTCCCTTCAAAGGATAGAAAATTGTTGCAATGGAATCTTTCTATATAATTCATTTTCATTTCCTTTTGGGTTTTGTTGGAAGTAACTTATACATAGCAAATCAATCATAACAGATGTTTTCACAAGTAATTTCCAGCTTCAATATTCTCTAAAATACATCTGTATATAATACTGACCATGCTATGAGCTAAGGCTATCCACTGCGGATGCAAGTCGGCGTTAATACTGACAAGCCTCTCGATAATTGTTTTACATATTTCAACTACGGTAGTGACCTTAAAGATGGAAACCGACATTCAGCAAGTTTTCCAAAGTTATGAGCGTGTGTGAGTATGTGTCCAGTTGGGTTAAGAAATAACGAAGATAATAAGCAGATGTTCTCCAGCATATGTTGAAACCTAATACCCAAGGGAACGTGTAATTAACAAAAACTACAACTTGTTCCTGAGGCTAATATCATTTGTGTTCCCCCATGACTATTATCCGAATGTTTGAATGTGCAAATACTTCAACTATTCCAAGTTAACGCACTACATCAAACAAAAGGATATTTACTGTGATGAGATGGTCAATAATTTCATCATGTATATCGATTCATTTCGCAGATGAGCAGTTTTATTCTAAAGGGGTTCATTTAAAACTTAACTTCAAAACTAAGTTGTCTAATTATATACTAAATGTATGACATTTTCTAACCTTATCAAATAGCATTGGGATTCACCGAGACAGAACCTAAAATAAGATATAGGTTTAAAGACCCTTACATACAAGGCCACGACAATTGAATTGAATTTGTTCTTAACAGATTTTCTATAATTTTTAAACCGCAAGATGATCCGAGGTTCTGTGATTGCTTACTTTAGAACATCGTCGAAACCCACGGTTAAAAATTCCGCTTACGCTCACATTACCCGTGGGACAAGTCGGACCCTGCCCGTCGTTTCTAATTTAATATGCATGTAGATTTTGATTGGTTTCACCAATCAGAATCCGCGTTGCGTCAGCATCTTAGCAGTGTTCAAAACAAAGATGGACGACTTTTCGGTTGTATCACAACTCACATGTCCTATTGAAGGCCGCCATCTTTGTTTTTACTTCAATTCGATAAACGTGTCTCCAAAACTGAAGAGTTAAAACGTTTATAAGAAATCGTTTGATCGGTCCGACAGAAAATGGGCGTTCCCAGAAAACGACGCTTAACGAGGCAATTGACCCAGGGGTAAGAGGTGAGCTTGTCGAGAATTTAACCCTGGGTATCCGAGGATGACTTTAGAAACGAGAGTGTAACACTTTTGGACCATGGGACGGGTTGATGGTGTCGTTCTCTCTTGCTAGTCCTACATTGCTGACCACCATATTCTCCCCAAGTTATATCGGCAAAACCGTTATACACTCTCGAGGGTAGTGGAAAACAAAGGATTAACATCCGCTTTACTTTTAATTCCTTTCAAACTACACTATGAATGCTAAATTCCCGGTTTAAGTAGAATATTAAGTGAGCTTAAGCAGGACAATTCTGCAGGAGAAATTCTTAGTAAATATTTAGAAAGGCTTTAGTGCTTGATCTCTATTCTAAGAAGGCACGTCTTGCAAAGGACTCGAGAAGAATACAATTGCCCCGAGATACAGGGAGAAAGCTACAGTATTATTAGCTCATCCACTAAGTTTTGTAAAATGATTCTTACAATCGAGCACGATTGACGATTAACAATTATCTCCCCCTTGCCTATTCATGTGCCATCAACAGGCATCTAAAGTTGTATTCTGCCTATTGATTAGAAAGCTATTTAACATATATCCCAGCGACCAGAGAGAACCGTGGAATCTGTGTCCATGGATGAAAATAACTCAATTAAAGTGGCATGAGCTACCAAAATGTTGATATTTTGACGTTGAAACAAAATGTTGAAATTATTGGCTATTTTTCTCATGATGTATGATCATGATCATGCTTCTCATGATTCAGAAGCTTTTTATTTATATTTTGGGGAGGAAGGTTGATGCTTTCAAAAACTTATCTCTAGGCTTGAGTATCAACGGAAAGCTCTTATTTTTTATTTAAAAATTCTGTTTCAACTTAATTGTCGCTTTTATTTGGCTGATCAAGTCACCTGAAGGCCCGTTCTCACTGTACGATTTGTTGTACCGACTTGTAGGATGCGATTAAAATGCATGCTTTTAATTGGTCAATAAGATTTATCAACCAATCAAATGAATCCATTTCAATCGCATGCTACAAGTCGATAGTGCAAATCGCACAGTGAGAACGGACCTTTAGATGTCCCTATCGTCTGTTTCTTTCAATTTTTTAATGTATCGCCTGAGTACATTTTCAGTAACCGATAGCAGAAACAAAACTGTGAAAAGAAATCAAATGCCGAAATTCTGTTAACTCCATCACGGAAGTTTAAAGTGACATGAGCTGCCAAATAAAGGCAAATAAAATAACCTAGAAACTCTATTAACTCCACCACGGAAGTTTAAAGTGACATGAGCTGCCAAATAAAGGCAAATAAAATAACCTAGAAACTCTATTAGCTCCGCCACGGAAGTTTAAAGTGACATGAGCTGCCAAATAAAGGCAAATAAAATAACCTAGAAACTCTATTAGCTCCGCCACGGAAGTTTAAAGTGACATGAGCTGCCAAATAAAGGCAAATAAAATAACCTAGAAACTCTATTAGCTCCGCCACGGAAGTTTAAAGTGGCATGAGCTGCCAAATAAAGGCAAATAAAATAACCTAGAAACTCTATTAGCTCCGTCACGGAAGTTTAACCTGACATGAACGGCAAAATAAAGGCAAATCATCTAGAAACTTGGCAAATTTTAGCTTGGACGATTTCACGACTATAAGGCAGTTATACCATCATGGAAACTTTTTGACCTTTTTACATTGACTGCTTAGATTCTCTCATACCCACTATTCGTTAAGCGAATGTCTGAGAACGGCGATAAAGAGGATGGTTGATACTGGATACATCACACAAAAACACCGACTGTACCAGACAAGCTCCCGTCTTGAACCACCTCTTTGTCTGGCTGTGTCTAGATCATCACCATCAATCCCATTACCATCGAGAGTCAATAATTATATACTACCAAATGCTACCGTTATCTGTCCTCTCATCTCAAAGGTGAATCTGACTCCGTCCAAACCACCAAAATTGAAACTTTCTGAGTGTGTTTTTCACTCAATCGCCTTATGTGAATGAGTTGCCAGGTACTCGTGAAGGTCAGGGATTTCCTCTGGGCAAAGAGCACAATTTCTTCCCCGGTAAACCTGGCACCGTACGGCATGAACATCAATCAATCATCAGTTGAGGTGGGGAGAGGAGCGTGGCTCAGTCGATAAAGCGATAGTCTCACGATCACACACAACTTCCATTGGTGGGTCGCAGGTTCAAACACAAAGTTTTGTAAAGAATCGCGCAATGTGGTTTGGTTACCAAATATCAAATTCGGGTTTTCTTCGACGAAGGGGCCAGTGTCTTGAACCACTAAACCTGGTCACACCGCCGTGTAAGTAAAATGATCTTGAAAGCGGTGTGATATATCTTAACACAAAGAATCTGGACTTGGTTTTCGTTAAGAATTATTTATTACAGAATGATGTACGTGCTTTAGAAGCAAAACACAAAAATGAAAAAATATCGCTTATGACAAATTCTACTTTTATGCACTCAAACAGTTTTGGTCAGAGACAAGCTATGTTAGCGGAATGAAACTAGGACAGCTGAAGTTGACTGAAAAGGGCATTACACAAATGACAGTTTTATTGTTTTTAAAGAATATTGAATGATGCATAGTCTGAATTGGCTTTACTTCGAAAATCATACAATGGGTAAGATAAATTTAGAATTCCGCTAAGGCGGAAAGGGAGAAAAGACCCTTAATATATAAGTGAACCAACAGACTTTGGGTGAGGTGGGTGGGAATTTTTAGATGTAGGTGCTTCTTCCCTCTTCAAAGTTGGAGTGGACCTACTGTAACCATGGTATCCCTCTGCTGCAACTGCCCAATTGAAGAGGGGAGATAACTCAGATCCCTATGTTGCTGCATAAACTTAATTATTATCTACGATATAATTATCATTGCGCTGATAAAGAAATTCCATCGCAAAAGAAGTGACTATCCAGAGAAGGGCTTAGTGTAAACAATTTAGCTAAAGCAATTGTATCGTTTGCTGTCCGGACACAATTTTACCAACAGACATGGTTTAAACACTTTGATCCTATTCAATAATGGGTTATGATACTGTTCAATGGAAGAGTTTCCTTTGTCGGAGATGTTGTTGCCGGCAGCTATATTGATTTGGTGCATCTTCTTGGTCTTTTGTGAAGCAGAAAGTAACACACACTGAATCGTGCTATAGTTGCACTTGTACATCGTGTATAAAACGTTTCCATACTTCTGTCAGTTCCATCTATTTCATTTTTAGCATATATATATTGAGAGAAAAAACCGTAGAAGCTGTTTTATCTGTGATGATTTTTAATCAAGTATTTAAAGTGACATGAGCTGCCAAAATTCCAACTGGTTTAAAATATATGTTATTTTACACAAGTACGCTTTCTCGACGTTGGCTTATATTGGGCAGGGTATTCATACAATACTAATTTATAAAATTAAGACACAAAAAGTTAGTTATAATTCAAGCTTTATTTCATAAATAAAGATGGTCATAACAACTAGATGGTTTGAAGATCATTGAAAAACTAAATCGCCACTTGAATTAAATAATCATATTTCCAGTCTGTGGCCTGTTCGAACCAAAACAGTTTTAGAAAATGAAACAAAATTGAATTAACTCCTTCGACCATAATTTTGTTCGCTAAAATGATTATTCCCGTCATAATTATCAGTCGTTTTACAAAAAGGGGTTTATTTTGACGTAGGTCTACTGATCTAGTTTAAATATGAATTGTATTAAAACAATTGCTGAAATAAATCAATGCAAATACTATACTACAATGTAAACGTTTTTGAAATGTCATTCCATCAATGTAACAGTTTTACCGATTATATACAAACAAAGAGAAATATATAATTACATTTCATTAATCTATCTAACGCAAAATTGTCTTACTTTAACCTGTGGTCCGACCAAGTACTAAGTTTATCCTACGAATTCTGAATATCATCTTGTCCGACCCGAGTCGCTTTTAGCAATAAAAAAGACAGCTACATCCGGGTATAGATTTCCTATTTCAATTAAAATGGTGTCCACGAACAGATTCCTCTCGTTTCCCTTAAATTTAACCAATCTAATATCATCTAAATTGGACATAGGTAGTAAGGTTTGGATTCTTGTCCGGCAAGAATGGGATACTCTAAATATACGAAGGTATCCCAATAGAAGAGTTGTTTTGATCAACTGTTAATACAGTTAATAATAGATGGGCACGTTTAAAACCCAACTACCAAACTATGATTCTAATAAAATTATTATTTCGGAAGATAAAAGTACTAAACACGTGCACGCTGTATGAGCACTTATTAACAATAAACACTTCACATTTCTTGAAGTTTCCGTTAAAAACAGATTTTCGAACGTTTCTTTTGAAAAGTGTTGTTACAGCGTAAATCGGCAAATAAAGGCTTTTGCAGTCCAATAGCAAAGTGCCCCTATTTCATTTCAAAATATATAAGTGAAACTCATGGATATCTAAAGATGATGACTAATAAGCCCGTTTCTCCTCTCGAAACAAACGTGAAGAGGTTTGCATACAGACAGAAGTTCTCACTTTCAGCTTCTATAATCGTTTGGGGGTTTAAGAGGATTTAATGCTATCAAATTAATATTGCAAACCAGAATGATAACTTCCGAGTAAATAACTAAAAGCTTTCAAAAGATCCTATCAGCATAAAATAAAGTAGTGTAATTGGGAACGCCCACATGTAATCTCTTTTCCGATGGGAATATTTCGAATTGGTTTTGGTTCTCGCATAAAGACATATATGGAATGAAAAAGTGCCAAATTCATTGAAAACTGTTTTCGTGTTGACCAGCTTTTTGTCAGCCAAATGGGATAGCGATTATCTTCCCGGGTGAAACTGTCGCTTAGAAATGTCATAGATATCTATCATATGTGCGGAAGTAATAAAGATTAGGTGTCCGTTTGTGCTTTGATAATGCTTACCTTAAGCCCGACTATAACCTAGCCCAGGCTACGGCCTTATTATATTTCAGGAATCGATGTTCACGTATCGAGGTTTACTGTGTACCGGTAGGCGTTCTCGGTTCTATCTTCAAAGAAAGTGAATTTAACTATAAAAATGTGCCGAGATTGAATAAATGTACAGATATTGAGCGTATTGTAATAGATTGTAATAGACGCAACGTTATTTACAAGATGTCCAGACCTCTAATGCAGAGTCATCCACTAAGTTTTGTAAAATGATTCTTACAATCGAGCACGATTGACGATTAACAATTATCTCCCCGTTGCCTATTCATGTGCCCTCAACAGGCATCTAAAGTTGTATTCTGTCTATCGATTAGAGAGCTATTTAACAGCGATCAGAGAGAGCCGTGGTATCCGAGTCAATAGATGTAAATAACTCAATTAGAATGTCATGAGCTCTCAAAATTCGGACTTTTTCCATTTAATGTCGAGAGACGTTGAATGTCTAAGCAACTGAGAAAAACTAAATGATTGAAATAAAAATTAGTAGTCTGTAAGAACCCTTGAGAACCGCAGATGTGTTCAAATAACGGACATGCGTCAAATAGTCGGGTCGTATACCTATATATTTTGGGGAGGAAGGTTGATGCTTTCAAAAACCTATCTTAACGTTCATCTCTGGGATTGGGTATCAACGGAAAGCCCTTATGTTTTATTTTTAAAATTCTGTTTCAACTAATTGTCGCTTATATTCGCAGACCAAGCCACCTTAGATACCTCTATCGTCTATTTCTTTCAATTTGTTTATGTATCGCCTAAGTACATTTTCATTCACCGATCGTAGAAACAAAACTGTGAGAAGAAATCAATTGCCGATATAGGCTAAAAGAGAAACAGCAACCAGAACATGAAAATCATAAATCATCGAGAAATTCTATTAACTTCGTCACGGAAGTTTAAAAGTGACATGAGCTGCCAAATAAAGGCATATAATCTAGAAACTCTATTAACTTCGTCACGGAAGTTTAAAGTGACATGAGCTGCCAAAAAAGACAAATCATCTTGAAACTCTAATAATGCCGCGAGGAAGGTTAAAAAGAGAGAAGAGCTGCCAAATAAAGGCAAATCATCGGGAAACTCTAATAACTCCTTCACGGAAGCCAAATAGAGTCAAAACTTCGTTGAAATGGAAGTATTTTATGTCAACTACCTGTATTTTTCTTTTCATACATCTACTATTCCTTGGATTGCATTTATTCATGGTGTATGCAGCTATCAGCCATTCAGGTGCAAATATGTGTAAAAAGAAATTCTGTATCAGGGATGTGAAAGATTATCACCCCAAAA
Organism: Lepidochitona cinerea; assembly: GCA_963971465.1. NCBI lineage: Eukaryota > Metazoa > Mollusca > Polyplacophora > Chitonida > Tonicellidae > Lepidochitona > Lepidochitona cinerea. The sequence continues at coordinate 46,928,180 of OZ020551.1, read as the reverse complement.
CATTCCAGCACTTAACTCCTATCAGCGCGGGCTTGGGTATAAAGGATCTATCTAGTGAATGTCTTCCAAGAAAGCCGTATTTGCAATGGGAAGTAAGGAATGGGTGTCAATATAAGAAACACCCTGTTTGACTCAAAACAATACAAATAATTTAAGAGTCCCACTAGCTGAGAAATAAGGCCTATTTGTGGAAATATTTGGCATACATATTTGTAGTTTGGACGATCTTACGACTATAAAGCAGTTACACCATCATAGAAACTTTTTGACCTTTTACATTGACTGCTTAGATTCTCTCATACCCACTCTTCGTTAAGGGAATGTCGGAGAACGGCGATAAAGAGGATGGTTGATACTGGATACATCACACAAAAACACCGACTGTTCTAGACAAGTTCCCGTCTTGAACCACCTCTTTGTCTGGCTGTGTTTAGATCATTACCATAGTTCTATTCAATCCCATTACCATCGAGAGTCAATAATTATATACTACCAAATGCTACCGCTCTCTGTCCACTCATCTAAAAGGTGAATCCGACTCCGTCAAAACCACCAAAAAAGGAAAACTTTTTGAGTGTATTTTCCCCTCAATCGCCTTATGTGAACACAACGAAGGCCAGGGACTTCTTCTGGGCAAAGAGCACAACTTCCTCCCCGCTAAACCTGGCACCGTGCGGCATGAACATCGATCATCGGTTGAGGTAGGGAGGGGGGCGTGGCTCAGTCGATAAAAACGATAGTCTTACGATCACACACAACTTCCATTGGTGGGTCGCAGGTTCAAACCACAAAGTTTTGTAAAGAATCGCGCCATGTGGTTGGGTTACCAAATATAAAAAATATCGTGAATATCCAGAGAAGGGCCTTGTGTAAACAATTTAGCTAAAGCAATTGTATCATTTGCTGTCCGGACTACTCTGTAACAAAATTCTACCAACAGACATGGTTTAAACACTTTGATCCTATTCGATAATGGGTTATGTTATTGTTCAATGGAAGAGTTTCCTTTGTCAGAGATGTTGTTGCCGGCAGTTATATTGATTTGGTGCATCGTCGTGGTCTTTTGCGAAGCAGAAAGTAACACACACTGAATCGTGCCTTTCTCACTTGACAGAAAACTGTACATTGTGTGTGAAACATTTCCATACTTTTGTCAATTCCATCGATTTCATTTTTAGCATATATTTATTCAACAACAAAAAAACCGTAAAAGCGTTACAATCTGTTTTATCTGTGGTGACTTTTAATCAAGTGATTCAAGTGGCATCAGCTGCCAAAATTCGAACTGGTTTAAAAAGGATTATACCTCGATTCCATAAACTCTGGCAATCACATTGGGAATCCTCAGAGAAAGGCCGCTTCTACTTCCAATTCCAACCAAATGTTAATTTTAGTGAGATAAGGTTTTCCAGTCGTCGAGCTGAAGTTCTTGTTCACCAACTGCTATCTGGTCATATTTGTGTAAATTCTTACCTCCATCGTTTTAACCGTCATGACTCCGGGTTGTGTGATCACTGTAAAGCACATGATTCTATTCAACACTTCTTAATTCATTGTAACAAGTATGTAAATGCAAAGACAAATTTTACAGACCAGCCTTAAAAGGCTGGGTATTTCCCACCTCTCTTTAGAAGCTGTTCTGAACCCATCAAGGAATAGAAACAAAGTATTCCAAGCAGTTGCTAATTTCTTAGCGACTTGTAAACGTTTTTAACCATGCCCCATGTCTTACGTTAGACTTTTTAATAAGTATTCTCGTTATTTTTAAATAAGCACTAATTGTAAAATCAATTCCAGTTGACATGCAGGCTTATGGTAAAACTGTTCAGTAAAGTCATGTTTTTATGTGCATGTAGCCCTCTCTGTATGTATTTTTTTTTTATTTTTTTTTTTTTTTTATCACACTTTATGGTAGTTTTTTTTATTAAAGTTAAATGTCTACGATAGTTTATATAGCCTTGGCGCACATCATTCATTGAATGGAGACGCCATCAAACTAATATCTGTCAGTCAGTCAGTCAGAACTGGTTTAAAACATATGTTATTTTACACAAGTACACTTTCTCGACACGTTAAGTGGGTGGCATATATTGTGGTCAGGATATTAATACAATACTAAGTTATAACATTAAAAAGTTACTTATAATTCAACCTTTATTTCATAAATTCAGATGGTCATAACAACGAGATGGTTTGAAGATCACCAAAAACCTAAATCGCGGCTTGAATTAGATTATAATGTTTACAGTCTGCGGCTTGTTCGAACTGAAACAGTTTTAGAAAATGAAACAAAATTGAATTAACCGTGAGGAACGCTCATTCATTGTATGCCTATAAAACACCCTGATGAAGCTGGAAACATGAGAATTTAACCCTCCACAACGAAGCTCGAAGCCGAGGAGGGCTGAGAAGATAATTTCTAAACTTTGTTTTGTTGGAAAATTTCAACATTTTTGACAACTCATTCGACCATAATATGTTCGCTAAAAATAATTATTCCCGTCATAATTATCACTCGTTTTACAAAAAAGGGTTTATTTTGATGTAGGCCTACTGATCTAGTTTTAATATTAATATATTTAAATTGGTGATATGATTATTGACTTGTTTCTTCATTTATTACTATATATAGTAGAATTGACGGAACCATCCCATTCATAGATCATAGTCCACGAAGAGATTCCTCTCGTTTCCCTTAAATAAAGGCTGTTGAAGTCAAAGAGCAAAGTGCCCCTTTTTAATTTCAAAATATATAAGTGAAACGTAAAATCATATCTGTTGAAAAATTTGGTTATCTAAAGGTGAAGATTTATAAGCCCTTTTCTCCTCTCTGGAAAAAACAGTGAAGAGGTTTGTTACAAACAAAGTTCTCAGTCTCAGCTTCCATAATCGTTTCGGGGGTTAAGAGCATTTAATGCTATCAAATTAATATTGCAAACCAGAATGTTAACTTCCCGAGTAAATAACTAAAAGCTTTCAAAAGATCCTATCAGCATGAAATAAACTAGTGTAATTGGGGACGCCCACGTGTAATCTCTTTTCCGATGGGAATATTTCGAATTGGTTTTTGCTCTCGTATAAAAACATATATGGAATGAAAAAGTGCCAAATTCCTTGGAAACTGTTTTCGTGTGGAACAGCTTTTTGTCAGCCAAATGGGATAGCGATTATCTGCCCGGGTGAAACTGTCGCTAAGAAATGTCATCGATATCCATCATCTGTGCGAAAAAAATAAAGAGTAGGTGTCAGTTTGTGCGTCGATAATAAGCCTTACCTTAACCCCGACAATAATCTATACCTATCCCAGGCTACGGCCTTATCTCAGGAACCGATGTTCATATATAGAGGTTTACTGTGTACCGGTAGCGGTTCTGGGAAGCTTGGTATAGTATGCAAGAGGTTCTATCGTCAAAGAAAGTGAATTTAACTATAAAAATGTGCCGAGATTGAATAAAATGCTGCGTGTATTGTAATAGATTGTAATGGATACGTTATTTACAAGATGTCCAGACCTTTAATGTAGAGGCGATCCATTGCTTTCAACAAAAGTTTGAAATATTTACTTGTTAAAAGTAAACCTAAAGTAAGATCTTTTTCCTGACAGTATGGGGACAGCTTGAGTTATATGCAAACATCAACGAGATCACATGTGGTCTCTAGATTTGAATCAATTCTTCCCATATTCTAAATCATTGGACGTGCAGGGGATGCCAGTTGAATTCTGTACAGTGGATGTAAGTTGAAGTCTGTGCAGTGGATGCCAGCTGAATTCTGTACAGTGGATGCCAGTTGAAGTCTGTGCTGGGGATGCAAGTTGAATTATGTGCTGGGGATGCCAGTTGAATTCTGTGCAGGGGATGCCAGTTGAATTCTGTGCATGGGATGCCAGTTGAAGTATGTGCAAGGGATGCCAGTTAAAGTCTGTACAGGAGATGCCAGTTGAAGTCTGTGCTGGGGGTGCAAGTTGAATTCTGTGCAAGGGATGCCAGTTGAAGTCTGTGCAAGGGATGCCAGTTGAAGTCTGTGTAGGGGATGCCAGTTGAAGTCTGTACAGGAGATGCCAGTTGAAGTCTGTGCTTGGGATGCCAGTTGGATTCTGTGCTGGGGATGCCAGTTGAATTCTGTGCAGGGGATGCCAGTTGAATTCTGTGCTGGGGATGCTAACTGAATTCTGTGCAGAGGATGCCAGTTGAATTCTGTGCTGGGGATGCCAACTGAATTCTGTATCTGTGTACCTCTCCTTTTGGTCAATTCCTCAATTTCATATAACGGTTTATGTTTTCATATGGACATGTCTACCAAAGAGACTCAATCATTGGATGTGCCAGACTACTAAGTAAATGAATTGTGTCCTTCTCAGTTAGTTAAAATGTTTATGGAAAGCAGCTCTATCATGCAATTTCTTCGATTTCTTCTTTTTAACATATTATAATGATGGTCTGTATTTTTTAGCAGCTCATGCCACTTCAAAGAATACAAAACAATAATTTAGCAGTTTTGGAAAAGACACGAGCTCCAAAAGTGACTTGCCCCTATTTTACTACAAAATACGTAAGGGAAACTTACAAAATCCTATCTGTTGAAAAAACAACTCTGCTATAGTGACTAAACACGTATAAGTAGTTACTGATACTTGTAAAGTCGTCTACAGACCCATCAGAGCTATTGTTATGTGCGCATGATTAACACCAAATATGTCTTGCATTTTAATTAATAAGCTAACTGGATTGGTTCGAGTTGTGTGTGTTGTATAACTTCAGCCAATCAAAGCGACCAATCGAGAATTAGTTATTTCAGAGGCATTTCGGAGTCGGTAATAGTATCAAAAGAAGAGATTTATGAATAACAACTTCTTATTTATCTATGATGGTACGTTTCGGTATATATACTAATACCGTTTTCAACCAAATGTACTATGTGAATTATGTTATCGTTCTTTAGTTAAACAGGGTTGCCGAAGACATGCAAATCAGTTCCAATCAAAGACAAATATTCTCATCTTCGTACAAAAAACGAATCAAACTATTCCCTTAGCGAAATGTGTTCATGAAGTATTCAGCTATCAGCGTGGGTACCAATCATATTAAGGATATTAGTTCCGTAGATATAAAGAATTAGTGGAGTGGATTTCATCCCAGTGTACATGACCAGATGGAATTTATGGGTTACACGACTTACTCCTACTTACTCCTACGTTCTCATTTAACTCAAGATTTCGTTTGAAGCCAACTTTTTCCACTTTTGTGACATATCAACATACATTCTATCTCCTGATTTTCGAATAAATAAATGAAAGAAAACAACTTTTTTGGCAAACATTGCATTTTTTTTAAACAAACGGAACAATTGACTTTCCTTTTCCACTAAAAATTACGCACAAGTCTAATATCTTTTTAAAATCTAAATATATCTACAATGTAAATATTTATTTTATTTATATTATTACAAAAGTCAGAAGAATGTCTCATTATATTTCATCTAACCTATATCGGTCTTTCAAAGACTACCTTAATACGACTGGAAACTTGGTTATTTTATTTAACACTATATCCAATGAATGCCTGTGGCTTAAATGCTGCTTGTTGTTTTATTTGTTCTTCGGGAGATTTTGTGATTTAATAAACAGGTATACTGTAGATAAAAACGTATCTAGGTTTTATATTTGCACCATACATAACTGTACTATACAATTTGCTCTTTGCATAGTTTGTTAAAGCGAAAAATGTACCAGTGGTTTCTTGTGATATTTATGGATATTGCTTCTTACTTGGGGTGTAAGCATGTCGAAGTCAATGTTATTTCTAGAGGTATGTAAACTTTATTTATAAAATGTAAAACCAGCTTTGTAATTTTTGGTAAATTCTACACATCTTTAAACCCGTTGTAACGTCTGAGAGTTACTAAGACTCATCAACGAAACTGTTTGACCTTTTATATCGACTACTTAAATTCTCTCCTTCCAAGCCTCCATTAACGGATGTCTGAGAATGACAATGAAGAGGGTGGTTGAAACTGTATACATCACACATAAACACCGACTATACTGGACACGCTGCCGTACATCTTGATGTGTTCTTAAACCCCTCTATCGTCGAGCAGTTTTGAGTTCTCTACTTTTCGTTTATTTGTCAAATTCGAGTGAATATCACAAATTATCCAATGTAATCGAGTTTGTGATGTACAATCAGTGTTCTGGTGTAATCATCTGTATACACACGGAAGACAGAAGGTACATTTTTGGAAGCTATTTAGATTCTTTTAGGAAATAAGATGGGCTTTTCTGTTTCATCAAAATAATGAAAACTGAATGACTCTAAAAACCAAAAGTCATCATCATGAAAACATGTCATTGGGAACATATATACTTATCATTTAAGCTCCAATTTCATAAATGCAATATTATCAGTTGCTATTTATTAGACTTACTCGTGTCCCAATCCTTCATTTGTGACAGAAAAATCCAGTAACTTTATCTAATAAAGGACAAAACTTTCCAGAAAACAGCCTGGGGCAAACAATTTAGCTAAAACAATTGTATTATTTGCTATCGCTGTTGGTCTGTAACATAATTTTACCACAGGGTATGGTTTAAACACATTTGGTCGTATTCATGAATGGGTTATGATCTTGTTTAACGGAAGAGTTTCCTCAGTAGAACATGCTGTTTCTTTGGTCAATATGATATCGATTGAACACATCGTCTTGGTGACGTAGCGAAACAGATATAGTTAACGGATAGGTGTAGCAGCATGACTCGTCAGTTCCTCTGATTTTTTCTCTTCAACATATCATAACAATGTTCTGTATAAATGTTCAGAAATAAAGAAGTCCCATTTTACAGATCAAATGCTCTTTGTATTAATGGTATTGAAACTCTTAACATGCTCGTTAAAAATACTGGAACCAATCCATATCTCCTGCCCATACTATATGGGGTTCCAGGCAACCTGTTGGCTACCTCAACCTCAGAACACACTATACGGTCATTGGGGGACAGAACATCAAACCTTAGTTCTATGCTGAAACAAATTCTATGCTAAAACAACACTTTTTTATATTGTTGAACCTCATTCCGCTGATATAAGCTTTACACTAGTTTAGATGGAAAGAGTAGAGTTCATTTGGTCCAAAACAACTGTCCAATGTATGTTTTATCCCCACGTTGAAATTTGAAGTTGGCGCTACAATAGAGAATAAGCTCCATAGGCCATTCACAAGGCCGCCATCATTTTTTCATTAGTTTTATCCAACTATTGTTGAATAAAAATTTAAGTGCGTTATAGAGTAGTCATGTGATGCAATTTAGTTCTCAGTCTCAGCTTCTATAATCGTTTGGGGGTTTAAGAGCATTTACTGCAATCAAATTAATATTGCAAACCAGAATGTTAACTTTCCGAGTAAATAACTAAAAGCTTTCAAAAGATCCTATCAGCATGAAATAAACTAGTGTAAGTGGGGACGCCCTCGTGTAATCTCTTTTCCGATGGTAATATTTCGAATTGGTTTTGGTTCTCTCATAAAAATATATATGGAATGAAAAAGTGCCAAATTCATTGAAAACTGTTTCCGTATTAGATCTCAGGAACCGATGTTCATATATCGAGGTTAACTGTGTACCGGTAGCCGTTCTCAGAAAATTGACATAGTATACAAGAGTTTCTATCCCCAAAAGAAAGTGAATTAAACTGCACAAATGTTTCGAGCTTGAATAAAATGTACAGATATGAATTCTGTGCTGGGGATGCCAATTAAATTCTGTGCTGGGGATGCCAGTTGAATTCTGTGCTGGGGATGCAAGTTGATTCTGTGCTGGGGATGCCAGTTGAATTCTGTACTGGGGATGCCAGTTGAATTCTGTACTGGGGATGCCAGTTGAATTCTGTGCTGGGGATGCCAGTTGAATTCTGTACTGGGGATGCCAGTTGAGTTCTGTGCTGGGGATGCCAGTTGAATTCTGTACTGGGGATGCCAGTTGAATTCTGTATCTGTGTACCTCTCCTCTCCTTTTGGTCAAATCAATTTCACTTATTTGGCGACATGGTCTGCGGGCCGTTTCATGGCTGTTTCACGCCGTCGCAAAGTGCGATCAATCGCAAATGCCATGAATCCGTATCTCTTCACTATGGTATCCATTGGCAACCACGCTTCGTTTGCGATGCAACTGCTTTGTGAAACAAGCCCCAGGTTCAGTGGAAATGGAAACTGGGCTGATTGGCGGGAGGAAATCAACGAACTTCATCAGTGAATACTTTGCGATCCACTAACATTTTATTTAATTATTTGAGGCTGAGTGGAATTCTACAAATAAATGTTTTTCTCATATTCTTGACTGAATTATTGGATACATATGGGATGCCTGTTGAATTCTGTATCTTCGACCCTTTCTCACTTTTCGGTAAAATCCTCGATTTACTTTTACAGTTTATGTTGCATGGACATGGTCTAACAAAGAGACTAAATCATTGGGTGTGCCGGGCTGCTAAGTGAATTCTGCCTTGTTTGGTATTTGGCTTAAAAATGTATATTTTACGGGAAGGTGTCCAAAAGTGACTTGCCCCTATTTTACTACAAAATCCTATCCGTAGAAAAAAACAACTCTGCCATAGTGATTAAACGCGTAGAAGTAGTTACTGATACTTGCAAAGTCGTCTACAGGCCTATTAGAGCTATTGTTATGTGTGCATGATTAACACCAAATATTTCTTGCAGTTTAATTAAAAAGGTGCTTTTTTTTCTTTAGCTGGATTGGTTCCAGTTGTGTGGAGCAGGACGTAAAACCCCAATCACTCACTCACTCACTCCAGTTGTGTGTGTTCCAGTTGTTCCAGCCAATCAAAGCGACCAATCGAGAATTATGTGCTCAGTTCCAATCAAAGACAAATATTCTTCTGTTCGTACAACAAACGAATCAAACTATTCCCTTAGCGAAATGTGTTCATGAAGTATTCAGCTATCAGCGTGGGTTCCAATCCTATTAAGGATATAAGTTCCGTAGATATAAAGAATTAGTGGAGTGGATTTCATCCCAGTGTAAATGATCAGATGGAATTGATGGGTTATACGACTTACTCCTACTTACTCCTACGTTCTCATTTAACTCACGATTTCGTTTGAAGCCAACTTTTTACACTTTTGTGACATATCAACATATATTCTATCTATTTTCGAATAAATAATGAAAGAAAACAACTTTTTTGGCAAACATGGCATCTTTTGAACAAGTAGAATAATGAACTTTCCTTTTCCACTAAAATTTACGCACAACAAGTTTAATATCTTTTTAAAACCTAAATATATCTGCTATGTAAATAATTTTATTTTATTCATTTTATGATAATTTCATTACAGAAGAATGTGTTATTAGATTTAATCCAAACCAATATCGGTTTTTCCAAGACGACTTTAATACGACTGTTTTAATATTTAACACTATAACCAATGAATTCTTGTGGCCTAAATGCTGCTTGTTGTTTTATTTGTTCTTCAGGAGATTTTGTAATTTAATAAACAGTTGTACTTTAGATAAAACATATCCCTTTTATATTTGCACTATACATAACTGTACTATATTATTTGCTCTTTGCATAGTTTGTTAAAGCGAAACATGTACGGGTGGTTTATTGTGATATTTATAGATATTGCTTCTTACTTGGGGTCGAAGTCAATGTTATTTCTAGAAGTATGTAAACTTTGTCTATAAAAATATAAAACCAGCTTTGGCAAGTTTTTATACATCTTTAAACCCATTGTAACGCCTGAGAGTTACTAAGACTCATCAACGAAACTGTTTGACCTTTTATATCGACTATTTAAATTCTCCCATTCCAAGCCTCCATTAACGGATGTCTGAGAATGACAATGAAGAGGGTGGTTGATACTGGATACATCACACATAAACACTGACTGTAGGTTACATGATACAGTTTCATTTCCCATTTGCGGTAATGTTAACGTTTTGAGTTGTGGCTAATTACCTAAATCTCGTTAAGACTTTTCCTTACCATTTTCAAATAGGTCAACACATGAGAAATCCTTTACAACCAAATAAAGTTGACATAGTGCATGCCGGTTTCAAGCTACACACAATTTAACATGGGTACCGCCATTTTGACAGTTTTAGTCTTACTTATTCTAAGCCAAACCTTGGTATTTTCAAAATTGGGTGAAAATTAAAACACACACAAAAATCTGTTATCAGGCATTGATTACAAGCTTAAAGTATGTACAGTAGACCTGCGTTAGTTTCAATCCAATATTCAAATAACCCAGATACCAAACTATCACTATGTAAGCCACCTCCTAGCTCCAGCATAACCGAAGTCAATTTTCATTGGCTGAGAAAACACAAACTGGGTGTTGTGACCTATAACAAGGAAAAAATTCCTCGAAATTTGTCAAATTTAATAACTTTGACTTTATTAACCAATATCAAATTGAATTTCAAAAGATCCAAGCTTTTCGGCCAGTCGTTTTGATTTTGTGAGGTAATTTACACACCCACCCCCTTCATGTTTCTAGGCTTAAATTTTAAAGTTTTTATGAGGACCAATTCAAAATGTTATTCCTCGCTATAAAAAAGTGAAACATCAAATACCCTTCAAATTTGCTGGAAATGATTGGTTGTTGATTTTAGTTTACTGTTAGCATCTGTCTGGGTTAGAGACTGCCATAAGGGCAGAGCCAGGGGAGATAACCCACCCCACCCGTCAAAAAATTGTCTGATTTCTTAACATTTGGACTGTTTGAAAGCTAATAAATCTTCTCCAGTGATTTAAAAACTGTCAAATTTAGGGCCACAATCATGTCAGTTTACCTGCTAAGAGATAAAAAGTGCAATTTGTACAGATTGTATCATTCCAGACCCACAGGGAAGGGGGGTTTGGGGGGGGGGGGGCTGGTTATTTTAGATCAATAGCTAATGAGCTTGAAATAATCATTTGCTTTGAAAAACATTAATAATTCCAAGAAGTGAAATGTCATTCCTAGACCTCATTGATGGAAATAGATCACTACTGAGGCATATACAAGTATTTTACACCCTACATTAAGAGTCTTGTGTCTGCTCAAACCTAGCCCTGGTCTACAAAAGCCTGTTTTTCAGAAAAAGTGGTGAACATTTAAAAAATTTCACTGAATTCATTTATTTTATATTTCAAATATGTAGTTCAGATACAACGGCACCTAAAATGGTGGTGGTTTGAAAATTTAGAACAAAATACCTACTTTTCACTATAGGTTACATGATACAGTTTCATTTCCCATTTGCGGTAATGTTAACGTTTTGAGTTGTGGCTAATTACCTAAATCTCGTTAAGACTTTTCCTTACCATTTTCAAATAGATCAACACATGAGAAATCCTTTACAACCAAATAAAGTTGACATAGTGCATGCCGGTTTCAAGCTACACACAATTTAACATGGGTACCGCCATTTTGACAGTTTTAGGCTGTGGGGTCTACTCGGTATCTGGACCTTCGCCTGTTGGAACCCTATACTTTCTATAACCTTCCGACGTCAGTGTCTAGTTTGTTGTAATTGTGACCGTAATATTTATACCACAATATGCATAAAAGACAACTGTCGAATCATGTAGAATATGGTGTGATGCATCCTCGAAACCCAGGGTTAAAATCGCAATAAGCTCACATTTAGCGTGAGTGTAAGTTTTAGTCGTGGGTTCCTACGATTGGTGTGATGAAGAATAACCGGCGTTCATGTACTGACGCCCAACGAAAAACCACTGCTGGAACATCTCCGACAAACATTTGAGTTGATGATACGCTATGGTAATTATGACAGGGGCTTATACAGTAATTTTATGGGGGCTTTGGTTCGGTGTATTACAGTTGGTTGATGCAGGATAAGCCTATCGGCTTCTCTCCCAGACAGAATACATGCGAACATAGTAAGACAAGATTACAACGATGGAAATGAGAAAAAAAACGAGAGAAAAAAATTCAAATCATACAAAGACAAAATATTAAAACTGAGTTTTTAGCCAAACCTTGGTATTTTCAAAATTGGGTGAAAATTAAAAAAACACACACAAAAATCTGTTATCAGGCATTGATTGAAAGCTTAAAGTATGTACAGTAGACCTGCGTTAGTTTCAATCCAATATTCAAATAACCCAGATACCAAACTATCACTATGTAAGCCACCTCCTAGCTCCAGCATAACCGAAGTCAATTTTCATTGGCTGAGAAAACACAAACTGGGTGTTGTGACCTATAACAAGGAAAAAATTCCTCGAAATTTGTCAAATTTAATAACTTTGACTTTATTAACCAATATCAAATTGAATTTCAAAAGATCCAAGCTTTTCGGCCAGTCGTTTTGATTTTGTGAGGTAATTTACACACCCACCCCCTTCATGTTTCTAGGCTTAAATTTTAAAGTTTTTATGAGGACCAATTCAAAATGTTATTCCTTGCTATAAAAAAGTGAAACATCAAATACCCTTCAAATTTGCTGGAAATGATTGGTTGTTGATTGTAGTTTACTGTTAGCATCTGTCCGGGTTAGAGACTGCCATAAGGGCAGAGCCAGGGGAGATAACCCACCCCACCCGTCAAAAAATTGTCTGATTTCTTAACATTTGGACTGTTTGAAAGCTAATAAATCTTCTCCAGTGATTTAAAAACTGTCAAATTTAGGGCCACAATCATGTCAGTTTACCTGCTAAGAGATAAAAAGTGCAATTTGTACAGATTGTATCATTCCAGACCCACAGGGAAGGGGGGTTGGGGGGGGGGGCTGGTTATTTTAGATCAATAGCTAATGAGCTTGAAATAATCATTTGCTTTGAAAAACATTAATAATTCCAAGAAGTGAAATGTCATTCCTAGACCTCATTGATGGAAATAGATCACTACTGAGGCATATACAAGTATTTTACACCCTACATTAAGAGTCTTGTGTCTGCTCAAACCTAGCCCTGGTCTACAAAAGCCTGTTTTTCAGAAAAAGTGGTGAACATTTAAAAAATTTCACTGAATTCATTTATTTTATATTTCAAATATGTAGTTCAGATACAACGGCACCTAAAATGGTGGTGGTTTGAAAATTTAGAACAAAATACCTACTTTTCACTATAGGTTACATGATACAGTTTCATTTCCCATTTGCGGTAATGTTAACGTTTTGAGTTGTGGCTAATTACCTAAATCTCGTTAAGACTTTTCCTTACCATTTTCAAATAGATCAACACATGAGAAATCCTTTACAACCAAATAAAGTTGACATAGTGCATGCCGGTTTCAAGCTACACACAATTTAACATGGGTACCGCCATTTTGACAGTTTTAGGCTGTGGGGTCTACTCGGTATCTGGACCTTCGCCTGTTGGAACCCTATACTTTCTATAACCTTCCGACGTCAGTGTCTAGTTTGTTGTAATTGTGACCGTAATATTTATACCACAATATGCATAAAAGACAACTGTCGAATCATGTAGAATATGGTGTGATGCATCCTCGAAACCCAGGGTTAAAATCGCAATAAGCTCACATTTAGCGTGAGTGTAAGTTTTAGTCGTGGGTTCCTACGATTGGTGTGATGAAGAATAACCGGCGTTCATGTACTGACGCCCAACGAAAAACCACTGCTGGAACATCTCCGACAAACATTTGAGTTGATGATACGCTATGGTAATTATGACAGGGGCTTATACAGTAATTTTATGGGGGCTTTGGTTCGGTGTATTACAGTTGGTTGATGCAGGATAAGCCTATCGGCTTCTCTCCCAGACAGAATACATGCGAACATAGTAAGACAAGATTACAACGATGGAAATGAGAAAAAAAACGAGAGAAAAAAATTCAAATCATACAAAGACAAAATATTAAAACTGAGTTTTTAGCCAAACCTTGGTATTTTCAAAATTGGGTGAAAATTAAAAAAACACACACAAAAATCTGTTATCAGGCATTGATTGAAAGCTTAAAGTATGTACAGTAGACCTGCGTTAGTTTCAATCCAATATTCAAATAACCCAGATACCAAACTATCACTATGTAAGCCACCTCCTAGCTCCAGCATAACCGAAGTCAATTTTCATTGGCTGAGAAAACACAAACTGGGTGTTGTGACCTATAACAAGGAAAAAATTCCTCGAAATTTGTCAAATTTAATAACTTTGACTTTATTAACCAATATCAAATTGAATTTCAAAAGATCCAAGCTTTTCGGCCAGTCGTTTTGATTTTGTGAGGTAATTTACACACCCACCCCCTTCATGTTTCTAGGCTTAAATTTTAAAGTTTTTATGAGGACCAATTCAAAATGTTATTCCTTGCTATAAAAAAGTGAAACATCAAATACCCTTCAAATTTGCTGGAAATGATTGGTTGTTGATTGTAGTTTACTGTTAGCATCTGTCCGGGTTAGAGACTGCCATAAGGGCAGAGCCAGGGGAGATAACCCACCCCACCCGTCAAAAAATTGTCTGATTTCTTAACATTTGGACTGTTTGAAAGCTAATAAATCTTCTCCAGTGATTTAAAAACTGTCAAATTTAGGGCCACAATCATGTCAGTTTACCTGCTAAGAGATAAAAAGTGCAATTTGTACAGATTGTATCATTCCAGACCCACAGGGAAGGGGGGTTGGGGGGGGGGGGGGCTGGTTATTTTAGATCAATAGCTAATGAGCTTGAAATAATCATTTGCTTTGAAAAACATTAATAATTCCAAGAAGTGAAATGTCATTCCTAGACCTCATTGATGGAAATAGATCACTACTGAGGCATATACAAGTATTTTACACCCTACATTAAGAGTCTTGTGTCTGCTCAAACCTAGCCCTGGTCTACAAAAGCCTGTTTTTCAGAAAAAGTGGTGAACATTTAAAAAATTTCACTGAATTCATTTATTTTATATTTCAAATATGTAGTTCAGATACAACGGCACCTAAAATGGTGGTGGTTTGAAAATTTAGAACAAAATACCTACTTTTCACTATAGGTTACATGATACAGTTTCATTTCCCATTTGCGGTAATGTTAACGTTTTGAGTTGTGGCTAATTACCTAAATCTCGTTAAGACTTTTCCTTACCATTTTCAAATAGATCAACACATGAGAAATCCTTTACAACCAAATAAAGTTGACATAGTGCATGCCGGTTTCAAGCTACACACAATTTAACATGGGTACCGCCATTTTGACAGTTTTAGGCTGTGGGGTCTACTCGATATCTGGACCTTCGCCTGTTGGAACCCTATACTTTCTATAACCTTCCGACGTCAGTGTCTAGTTTGTTGTAATTGTGACCGTAATATTCATACCACAATATGCATAAAAGACAACTGTCGAATCATGTAGAATATGGTGTGATGCATCCTCGAAACCCAGGGTTAAAATCGCAATAAGCTCACATTTAGCGTGAGTGTAAGTTTTAGTCGTGGGTTCCTACGATTGGTGTGATGAAGAATAACCGGCGTTCATGTACTGACGCCCAACGAAAAACCACTGCTGGAACATCTCCGACAAACATTTGAGTTGATGATACGCTATGGTAATTATGACAGGGGCTTATACAGTAATTTTATGGGGGCTTTGGTTCGGTGTATTACAGTTGGTTGATGCAGGATAAGCCTATCGGCTTCTCTCCCAGACAGAATACATGCGAACATAGTAAGACAAGATTACAACGATGGAAATGAGAAAAAAAACGAGAGAAAAAAATTCAAATCATACAAAGACAAAATATTAAAACTGATTTTTTAGCCAAACCTTGGTATTTTCAAAATTGGGTGAAAATTAAAAAAACACACACAAAAATCTGTTATCAGGCATTGATTGAAAGCTTAAAGTATGTACAGTAGACCTGCGTTAGTTTCAATCCAATATTCAAATAACCCAGATACCAAACTATCACTATGTAAGCCACCTCCTAGCTCCAGCATAACCGAAGTCAATTTTCATTGGCTGAGAAAACACAAACTGGGTGTTGTGACCTGTACTGGACATGCTGCCGTACATCTTTATGCCTTCTTAAACCCCTCTATTGTCCAGCAGTTTTGAGTTCTCTACTTTACGTTTATTTGTCAAATTCGAGTTAATATCGCAAATTATCCAATGTAATCGAGTTCGTGATGTATAATTAACGCTCTGATCTAATCATCTTCATATACACAGAAGACAGAAGGTAAATTATAAGATGCTATTAACATGGGCTTTTGTGTCATCAAAATAATGAAAACCGAATGACTCAAAAACCAAAAGTCATTATCATGAAAACATGTCATTGGGAACACAAATATTTATCATTTAAGTTCCAATTTCATAAATGCAATATTATCAGTTGCTATTTATTAGACTTACTCGTGTCCCAATCCTTCATCTGTGACAGAAAAATCCAGTAACTTTATCTAATAAAGCATCTTTATCACGAGGGACAACACTTTCCAGAAAACAGCCTAGGGCAAACAATTTAGCTAAAACAATTGTATTATTTGCTATCGCTGTTGGTCTGTAACATATTTTTACCACAGGGTATGTTTTAAACACATTTGATCGTATTCATCAATGGGTTGTGATCTTGTTTAACGGAAGAGTTTCCTCAGTAGAACATGCTGTTTCTTGGGGCAATATGATATCGATTGAACACATCGTCTTGGTGACGTAGCGAAACAGATATAGTCTAGTTAACGGATAGATGTAGCAGTATGACACGTCAGTTCCTCTGATTTTTTCTCTTCAACATATCATAATAATGTTCTGTTTAAATGTTCTGAAATAAAGAATCTCCATTATACGAGATCAAATGTCCTTTGTATTTGATGGTACTGAATCTCTTAACATGCTCGTTAAAAATACTGGAACCAATCAATATCTCATGCCCATACTATATGGCGTTCCAGGCGATCTGTTGGCTGTCGAAAACACTTCATGACCTACTTCACTTAAGTAAAGGTCTTACTCCGTTATTTATAATTTCCTACATTTATTGGTCGTCGACCAGGTGCCGACCAATAAATATCCAAACATAAATAACGAGGTACCTGTAGGCATTTAATATTATTGAAGTATTCATGACCGTCAGAACACATCTACGGTCATCTGGGGACCGAGACTCAAACATTTGTTTGTATTGTTGGTCGATTGAGGTGATGGAGAGTACGCTGTTTGCTTGGAGAAAACTAAGATAAGTACATTTTAATGCAAAAGTATCATGGCAATCATGAGTTGGTCAACTGGAACGGAGGTGGGTGTTGTGTGGGTGGAGGGGCGCGCTCGGGGAGTTGGGCATCCTGCCTTTATACAAAATGTCCACTTCAAATTGAGTTAATCGTTTGCCAGGTAGTTAACAATACTATCCCCATAAAATACGCCAAATAGCGCACAAAGATTATGACATACTCCCTACATTCGATCCTCTCTATTTCTCCATAGTAATAACGTACATATTTTCCTTAGAAACCGCAGGATGTATAAGTATTGACTAACTGTGCACAAAACCCTGAGAAAAAATGCATCCCTTTTGTTTCACCTGGTGCATGAGTTTCTGGGGTCTACTCGGTATCTGGACCTTCGCCTGTTGGAACCCTATACTTTCTATAACCTTCCGACGTCAGTGTCTAGTTTGTTGTAATTGTGACCGTAATATTCATACCACAATATGCATAAAAGACAACTGTCGAATCATGTAGAATATGGTGTGATGCATCCTCGAAACCCAGGGTTAAAATCGCAATAAGCTCACATTTAGCGTGAGTGTAAGTTTTAGTCGTGGGTTCCTACGATTGGTGTGATGAAGAATAACCGGCGTTCATGTACTGACGCCCAACGAAAAACCACTGCTGGAACATCTCCGACAAACATTTGAGTTGATGATACGCTATGGTAATTATGACAGGGGCTTATACAGTAATTTTATGGGGACTTTGGTTCGGTGTATTACAGTTGGTTGATGCAGGATAAGCCTATCGGCTTCTCTCCCAGACAGAATACATGCGAACATAGTAAGACAAGATTACAACGATGGAAATGAGAAAAAAACGAGAGAAAAAAATTCAAATCATACAAAGACAAAATATTAAAACTGGATTCCAAAATGTACTGGGAATTTACCAAAATATGTTAACGGTATTAGTGAAGAGAACAGTCCAAGACATAGATTCTATTTAAAACATGTCCATCTGCGAATCATCGATTTCCTATTTTAATTAAGCAGAAATATTTGAGAAGTGCAATGGGCAATAGCGAGTATCGACTTGTTACTGAAACTATTACCAGAGTTTATTGGATCCCGTCAGTGATCCATATTCGCAGTTTTTATATATTGACGACATAGAAGTGTGCAATTTATTCCTATAATTCTTTGCTGATTTTTTAGAGATTTTTGAATTAAGCATTTCGAGTAGGCCCTCGAGTAGGCGATAAGGAAAGTAGATCATCCATGTTGATTTCGGCAGGCCGCCTGATGACGGAGACGTCCAATAAAACAGTTTCAGTCCCGTGTCTCTTTTCATTTCGCAACGTGGAAAGGTCTGCACTGATTTCTATTCTACATTTGAAATACACTGGCGCTAAAAACAAATTTGTTTTAATGCCATCGGTGAAGTGTCTTTTTTTAATAAATTAATTATACTATTTATGACCCATTTACATCTCATTATATACTACCGAATTTAATTTTATACGGTAAGTAGCGATATACTATTATATATGTGACGCCCTACCTTGGGTACACTGGTTTATATTTTGTGCCTGACATTAATATTTTTCCGAGGCTAAAAAAATGTTCAGACACAAAAATGTTCAGTTTTTAAAAACGTAATTTAACAAAAAATACTTTATACAAATCTTATCATCGTTTTGAAATCTAAATATATCCGCAATACTAATGATAAACAATTAAGACATCACCACGTAGTAGGTTATTTTGTTTAGTGTTGTTCAAAACAACTTTATACATGGTCATGTCTTAATTTTTTATCATTAGTATGGAACCCACGTTTAAAGAGAGTTTCAAACATTTCTTATACCTGCAATGTAAATTTTATTTTATTATGAATTTCATTACGTCAAATAACGAATTTATCACCATCCAGAGCAGCTTGTTTACTTAAAATTGAGTAGCCTATAATCATGCAGCTGTTCTTTACTCGATATTTTACTTAAATGGGCTGAGTTGTAAAATGTATCTGGCTTGAATAAGGTCTAAATGACGTCGCGAAATTCTCTTGTGACGCTGCAAAGTAATACCGATCTCGTAGACAAGTAAATCGTACTATGCTTAGACATAGTGCACACGAGAGGCGCCGGCTGAGCTGCCGGCCACGCGTGGCCGAGGGAGCGGCAACAAATTTCAGCGCAGACGATGAACTCTCGGTTGAGGCAAGTTCCTGGTCACCCAAGTTCACTGACCTACATAAATGTCACTACCCCTGTTATGTAATATTCTAAGTGATCACGTGTTTTAATAGGTACCCACGATTTGCCTTTCTCTCCTCTCAGCTCAGCTGGCAGCTCACGTTGTGCGCAGTACACGGTGAGATTCTTGCCATGCGAGGCAGAAAATATTAAACATGCTAGATGCTTTCCTCGCCGCCTCGAGAGGCGAAAATCTCACCTAAAATTTAGGCGCACAGCTTTGCAGCTTAGCTCTCAGCCACGCCTGCATGGCCGGCAGCTCAGCCGGCGCCTCTCGTATGCGCTAGGCTTCAGGAAACCACATTCTAAACTGACGCCACGATAAGATTTTGTCTTGGTTGAATAATTCTGCGACGCACTTCACTCGGTGGTAATATCCACGTTTGGCACCATTATGTACAGCAGTATTCTCGTTATTTTGGGATTACACTTTTTT
The DNA here is from genome assembly GCA_963971465.1 of Lepidochitona cinerea. NCBI lineage: Eukaryota > Metazoa > Mollusca > Polyplacophora > Chitonida > Tonicellidae > Lepidochitona > Lepidochitona cinerea. Next base: position 46,908,365 of record OZ020551.1, on the reverse strand, counting down.
GGAAAATATGGTAGAAATTCTTCTACCGATTTTTGGGTGACGCCCGAAACGGGAATCGAACCCGGGTCCCAGAGTATGGCACCTATCGCCTGAGGAGGAGGCCGGTTGGCTGAATGGACAGTATAACTACGGGGAGATAACTATGTGTGTATTGAAAGTTTATGTTTAAAATTTGCTTCTGACAGACGTAACAAAAAGATGCCATTTTTTAACATTTATCGTTGACCCAGATCCAATATTAAATCGATGCAACTGCTTTGTTGATTTAACTTTCAAGTCGTTTAGCACCACATTTTTCTCGCTATAATCTCGCCTAAAATAGAAGGCAAAGTAACGCAGATGACCACTCTAATGTCAGCTTAAAGATTCTAAACAGATCTAATGAGACTTGATAACTGAATCTTTATTCTAAGATGACACATTCCGAAGCGGATTGAATTTGGAAAAGGGTATCGAAAAAAAAAATTTTTTAAATAAATTCCACGATATAACATATAATTCGCCGGAGACGAAAATTTTATTAGACTCAATTCTTATTTTCACAAGGTAAATTCACCATCCTTTAAAGAGGGTTTTATCGTCCAAACTGGTACGGCTTGTGTCAATGTAGGCCTACTTATCATCTCCCTTTAATAAAGCCATCTTAATTCTATATTAATTTTTTGCTTGTCTTTGAAGTTTTAACAGATAATTCCATATTTAGGTCTATCAAGGTTCCAGAGTCACTAGAAACAGGCGTCTATGCTAGAACTTATTACGGATAAGATTGAATGGACCCGCCAATAAACCAAAACAACCAGCCAACTACTACGGATACGCACAAAGCTTAATTTATTCAGTGATAACGAATACACAAGAAAAAGATAAGGTTTCGAAGTGAAAGCCATTATCTTCCGATATAAAAAGATATGTGGCGAAATACTCCGAGAAATCCAAAATATTGTCACGTGTAGGCAAAATCTCTTACACCAAATACGTGTTATTTCCATTCGTAGAACTCTTAAAATTGTAGGTACATTTGGTGGTAGGAAAAGGGACAGCCTGCTTCTCGTTGTACTGTACAGGAATACAAACAATGCAACAGATCTGTTTACAGATAATTTCGTTAAGTTTTGATGAATTAATTCAACGTTTATATTTTTAATATCTGAGGTAAAATCCCAAGAAACATTTTGATGGTATGACCTCTCTATAGTTTTCTGTACAACTCCACATTCCTTCAACACAAGAACCCTTCCCATAAATGCTTCTTTGTGCTTTAGCATCAATAAAACGATAAAGACAGATTGAGTTGACTAAGGCCACGCTCGCGAATTGAAAATTGCCGGAATTGAAGTTGACCGGACAAGGGTGGAAGTGCAGACGACACCCACGTGACGGAATATAGTGAGATGATTGGATAAGAATTACATAAAATGCAAAAACCCCGCGAAGAGCAATGCGTGATGAAATTTCGCCTAGAGGGGGGTAAGAGCAATTGAAGCACACCACAAAATCAGAATGCAACTGTTCATTTCTTTCAATAGCACAACAAGAAGAGGGAGTGGGGACTTTTTCTTGATGGAAATATAACATATTGCATCAGGTTAACACAGTGATGATTCGTGAAAATATCACATCTGCGCTGCTGCAGTTAATGAGTTTTAAAGCTATTTTTATCTGGGCAATATCGAAACTATTAATAAATCATGAATGTTGTCAGTTCAAACAACTTTAAATAGAAAATCTAACATTTTCCTGCAAAGTTTGATTTGACGAAAGGCCATGTTACATAGCAGTTCCATTGCAATCTGAATATTTATCGGTCTTATGCCATGTAGTAGTTGGGGCAGTCGTAAAGTGATTATGATCAAAAATCAAAATAAACTGGCTTATTTTTTTTTAAAAGTTAGCTTATTGATCCTCTTTGTACTCACAAAGTTTGACTGTAATTCGTCTGTCAGTGTTAAGAAACACGCTCTCAATATTGCTACAAACACGCTCTGAATTTTTACAAGATATAGGCATACAAATGCCTGAATTTAGTTTTAAGTGTCCCTTGTCTCTTTTTCTTTCTTACATAAACAGGATATAAACTGTATTCATGTAACCATTTCTACTGTCAACTGTACTGTTAGCTAAGGACTTGTCATTATGGTAATGATGTCTACTATCAACTCCACTGTATGTGAATGAGTTGTCATTATCGGTATGTGATATGTCTGAAATTCATGTAAATGATTTCTACTGTTAACTCTATACTGTATGTGAATGAGTTGTCATTATCGGTACGTGTCCCGTCAGAAATTCATGTAATGATTCCTTCTGTCCAATATACTGTATGTGAATGAGTTGTCATTATCGGTACGTGTCCCGTCAGAAATTCATGTAATGATTCCTTCTGTCCACTCTACTGTATTTGAATGAGTTGTCATTATCGGTACGTGTCCCGTCAGAAATTCATGTAATGATTCCTTCTGTCCACTCTACTGTATTTGAATGAGTTGTCATTACAGGGACCGCGGAGCAGGGGGGGCCGGGGGGGGGCCTGCCAATTTTTTGGCCTACCAATTTTTTTTTTTTTTTGGCAAAATATTTTTTTGCAGTTTTCTTACATACAAATATGGACTTGAAATAGAGTGGCCGAAATTCGATGAGCTATACGAAGTGTGGTAGGGGTGAGGGCCTTCGAATCTCGTCAATCTTTTTTAAACTACCGGTATTGCATTTTTTACATGCATATAAGATGATTTAAAATATCAACGTACTCGTAGTTTGGTATGTGAGATGAAAGTTGTCAATCAATTGACACAAAATACAACACGTTCCAAATGAAAGCGTTAATATTGTTTACAGAGCAAAAAATGGTTTTATACGAGTGGTATTAGTTTGCCAAAACAAAACGCTCTTCAATCCATCTTTTTAGTATTTTCGTTTTCATTAGGCCCCTATATTTGCTTTCTCAAAATATCAAAAGTAAATGAAATGTTGGTAAGGTTCTTGAATAATTCTTCTTGTTTTTTTTTTCGCGTGAAAACAAGGTTTTGGAAAGCGTTTGTAGACAACAGGTCTTTGAAATATACATTTTGCCCAGCGAAAGGCTAGAATTGGCCGGTATTTTACAATGAACTTCAGAATAAAGCAGATCAGTACCCCAGCTGTTGTATTCAGTTTACATTGTCCGAGACGTGTAATCACTGTTAGGTCATTTGAAAGTAATATTCTGTGCAAATTATTTGTCACTGTGATAAACACTTGAGCTCGTTTTCAAGTCTTCAAATTTTCCATTTGTATCATATCAAATTGTGACTAAGACATTTAAAGTTTTCTCATGGATGGTGCTGTACAATGTCAAGACGCCACAGTAGGACAATTAACGACTTGTTTCAAGCTAAGAGATCGATAAAGTAAGTGAACTGTTGTTCTTGTGTTTATCGAGAGATTTTTTCAGTGAGGCTTGAGTGGTGGAGCTAACACAAAGTCCTAGTTTTCGGGCTTATGCATAAGTTATGGTAAACCAGGACTCAAACCCACATCGCATAAGCCTATATCGCCAGCAAGCATGCATGGTCACTTCCTGGGCCCTGTCTTACGAAGCTGGCGTAAAGTTGCGCATAGGCCTACAACATGGACCAGTTGCGACTAGGGCGTAAGTTCCTATAGCTATAACACTGATTTACGTCCGACGTTACTTACGCCAGCTTTGTAAAACAGGGCCCTGACCGGCAAGTAAGTAAAACAGGATGAGACACAAGTGTGGGGTGGGGAGGGGAGGGGAGGCCCATTGGCCAACATTTCCCCAAGCGAGATTTTCCCATAATGAGAATAATTCATTATTTAATGAATAACGTGGGCCTTTTATTTCTTATATTCTTTTATTTTTCCAATATAAATTGGACTTCTGGACCCTCTAATATAGAAATAAATCGGAAATAAGCATCATTATTTGGTTGGAGTACTGGTTTGTGATCAGTCCAAAAAATCCGGTATTATAGCATTTTTGCTATTATAATTCAGGAAAATGTAATTAGAATAATAATATCAGAGCCAGTACTTAACATGTTTACCGCAAATTATGATCGAAAAATATAAGCGAATAAATATTTAATTTCCTGAATTTAGGTTTCATTTCGGAGATTTCTGGCTCAATGTACACATTCTTTACAAATGATTCGACCGAAATTCTTAAAACAGAACACATACAAAATCCTTTCAGTAGTTAACAATCCTACAGTTTCCAGCTAATTTGTTCTATCATTTGACAATGGTTTCATTTTGAATTTTGCACACCACTGATGACCACCTTACCATACTATATGCCGGGGAAAGTCTTTACACATCAGTGACCCAAACTTCCAAGTAATGAACTGATAGAAACTTATCTGCATGGGGATCCTGGACCTTGAAGTTGCCCCGCTGCAACTTCAACAACCTCTAGTTAGGGATTCCCTTCTTGGAGCAATAACGCAGTTTGTGATATATCTCAGTTTTCCATTTCTTCATCAGCGCAAATTGAATAGCGATTGAGGTTGTGGTGTAATTTGGAAGTGTTTTAACAGGGTGTCTACCATTTTTTAGCTATCAAGCGATGGGTTTTTGAGCTGAATAAGTAATGACAATGCCTCTGAGCTTCCGGTGCCGAGGCGGTCCCCGGACCACCGCTTCTTGAACTGGGGTCAAGTACCGATATTAGACATTTCTTAACTGAATGTAGTTATAAAAACAAGGAAGCTAATCATCATTTTTATTTCCAGAAAATCCTCAGAACGCATCTCCGGCCGTTTAGCGCCTCAGAGCTTTCGGGGCCTAGGCGGCCCCTGGACCCTCGCCTGTTGGGCTGTGATATTTGTGTCTACCATTTTTTTAGCTATCAAGCGATGGGGTTTTTTTTAGCTGAATAATTAATGCCAATGCCTCTGAGCTTCCGGTGCCGAGGCGGTCCCCGGACCACCGCTTCTTGAACTGGGGTCAAGTGCCGATATTAGACATTTCTTAACTGAATGTAGTTACAAAAACAAGGAAGCAAATCATCATTTTTATTTCCAGAAAATCCTCAGAACGCATCTCCGGCCGTCTAGCGCCTCAGAGCTTACGGGGCCTAGGCGGCCCCTGGACCCTCGCCTCTTGTGCTGTGATATTTGTGTCTACCATTTTTTTAGCTATCAAGCGATGGTTTATTTTTAGCTGAATAATTAATGCCAATGCCTCTGAGCTTCCGGTGCCGAGGCGGTCCCCGGACCACCGCTTCTTGAACTGGGGTCAAGTGCCGATATTAGACATTTCTTAACTGAATGTTGTAACAAAAACAAGAAAGCAAATCATCATTTTTATTTCCAGAAAATCCTCGCCTCTTGGGCTGTGATAGTTGGCCCCCCCAAACGCAATTACGCTCCGCGGTCCCTGCATTATCGGTACGTGTCCCGTCAGAAATTCATGTAATGATTCCTTCTGTCCAATATACTGTATGTGAATGAGTTGTCATTATCGGTACGTGTCCCGTCAGAAATTCATGTAATGATTCCTTCTGTCCACTCTACTGTATTTGAATGAGTTGTCATTATCGGTACGTGTCCCGTCAGAAATTCATGTAATGATTCCTTCTGTCCACTATACTGTATGTGAATGAGTTGTCATTATCGGTACGTGTCCCGTCAGAAATTCATGTAATGATTCCTTCTGTCCACTCTACTGTATGTGAATGAGTTGTCATTATTGGCATATCTTATATCTGAAATGCCACTATTGATGTTTACATTGTACTATCAACTCTACTGTATGTGAACGAGTTGTCATTACATGTGTTTCATCTAAAATGCATGTAATGATTTCTACTGTCCAGTCTACCGAATTGGTGTGGCGCACATTCAACAGAATCAAATTATGTATATATGTAAACTGTTTATATGATACACTGTATGTACAAATGTGTTCAAGATGTAAATGTTCAGGAATTATACATGTGGCAGTAGGCCCAAAGTTTATTGTGAAATATCTCAATTTCTCAAGCATACTGTTACATGGTGAAAATGTAAGGCCACCCAATAGTAAACCCATAATGATTTAGTTAACTCGACTGACATGAAAAAAATACTACATTAAAATCTCGTTTCGCCTATTTTATTATGTACAACCAGAAGTCCATTCATAGACTTCTGGTACAAACAGATAAAACAAAAATGTCTTAGCTCACTTCCCGTGTACTTTTCTCCTCGAAAGTTCTTTGAGGTTAACTTATCACAATGGGATTATGAATGAGACAGTGTCTGGTTTATTTTAATGAGATACTCATATAGTTGGGGTGAACAGTTTGTGGCGTTACACCTGGCAAGAAATGGTTCGTTTCAATGGATTGAACTCCTTCAGTCAAAAACTGAGAGTAAATAAGTCGTTCCGGTAGAAGGCTCTGGGTCGGCAAAATGCCGGACAAATTCATCAATGAATTCCTCCCGCTGAATGCAGCCGTCGCCATCTTTATCAATTTTGGAAAAGGAATTTTTGATGGTTGCTTGGTTTGCTATTCCTACAGCCAGGTAAAAAGCTGTGAATTCTGTAATTGAAATTGTCCCTCCTAAATCTTCATCAAGAAGATCAAACATGTCACTGGCGCAGCTTTCTAAATGATCCTTATAGTTCTCCACGTTTCGGTACTGAATTTCACAGGACGTTTTAAAATGAGGTAAGGTCAAGGCTGGCATGCAACTGGGATTCAGAAAGCGAAACCAGCTAATCCATTTTTCCTGAGCACTGGCGGCTTGATCATGAGACATTCCCAGTTTTTCCGATATCGTCTGAGCAATTTTAATGAAGTCTTCTTCGGATAAATTTCCGTCGTTGTTGACGTCGAAGAATTTAAAAGCTTGTTGCCATTTGTTCTTCAAAAAATCTGTAGCTGTCATTTTTATCCTACAACCGAATAATATGTTAAATGATGTTTAATGTATCTACTTTCAAACGTGAGAAAAGATAGTGTTTATATGGAATGCCAACTGAACTGTCCATTATTTGTAGAGCATTTATTGTCTGACTTTGTTGTGATCGCTTTGTTAACAGCCCTTGTTATGACATACTTACATGTAACTGCACATCTATACGTTTCTGTGCAGAAATGTCTGTTCAGAAATGTCTAATTTCCTGATGACGTCATGAAGCAATCAGTCTATTGATAATACTTTAACTGACTGTTTAAGAACCGTTAACCACCACCTATAGGTAAGCCCTTAACGCTCAATTTACAGTCAGTTAAACTATACCGGGGTTTTAAACAACAGACTCCATATCAATATATTTCTGCTATAATTAGATTAAATCAGTCAAAAAATGTTGTGCTTTTGATGTGCGTTATGCTATACTATAGACAAAATATCTGATCGTTCAACAGAAGTATATGAGTGTTCATTCAAATTTAATATTTCAATTTATTTTTATGGAACAATTTTTTGAGTCAAGTAAATTATCTTATGCTAAACTTAAACCAGAAGTCTATGAATGACTTGTGGTTCATCAACCATTAGTGGATTGATTTTAAGCAGCAATGTCATACATGTAAATTCATTAGTTGAATTTATTTCCATGTTAAAATTGAATTATTATACACATCAATCTATAGTGAATAACTTGAGTTAATTCTATCAAACCGCCATCCAGTTAGCTGACTGGACGTTGCCCAATAGGCTCACTCTGTCAATTCACCCTTTTTAAAACTGCCCTAATTGCTTACCTTATGTGATTAGCGTTTAGATAAATCCTCCCTGTACTATTTAGAGTTGTATGTTACAGATGAACAATAGTGTACGTCTATAAATACAGAACAATAGAGCAACAGGTGATTCCACGTTAAAGGGGACATTCAGAATTTCAATGTAACATATGTTCGCTATATAAACACATAACTGGCTAGAAAAATTATGTTTACGTATATATTCTATTAGCGTACTGGGAATAGGCCTATATACGGGTTGGTGGGGATACGCTAGGCTCTGCCGACTGGACCGACTCGGACATTTATACAATCGTAAATAAAATACAACAGCGAAAATCTTTATTAACAAAAGGTTGGAAGTTTCTTCTCGCCCCTCCAAACTCCTCAAAACACTGACAATGTCGTCTTATACAAGCGAATCAATCTTAAATTAGAAGTCATCTTCGTCCTAAAGTCCAGATGTAGCCTCTATGGCCAAAAGTGACCCTTTTAATTCATTGGAACCCTAGAGGTCAACTGATCATGTGACTTTTAATCATTCGATAAAACAAAATCGCCTTGAAATTCAACCTGGCGTTTGCTCGCCTTTTAATACCCGCTTTCGTCGGTAGAACTTTAGATTCAACATCAGTCGCTACCGGTCGGCTTTGACCCAGAAGCTTCAGACTGATCCAAGATTTGAGAGACTTGTATTTATTGAAAACAACTGGTGCAACTTATATCAATGGTTGGTTCAACGTGAATCGAGTCGACACGGAGTGTCGCCATCTTGCCTGATTTTTGTTAAAATATTACTATTTCGTGAAATTGACTCTCTATTTTGATTCCCTGTATAACGTTTCTTTGAATTCCAAGTAAATATTCACGTAAAGCGTGACACCTGGATTGTTATATTTTCTGATAGCTTTCAAAAATGTCACCCAAGCTGGCATGTGAAAAAACGCTATAATCTTTTTCAACTTTAAAACTGAAAATTGAAACAAAATAGAGGAAAATATCGGCAGATGTTAAGCAACAGGGCGGACTTCCCATGCAGTATGCGCAATTTTTTCTGATGGCAAAAGAGATAAAAAAAAATCAAAGAATTCTATTACTTAGCAAAATTTTAGGCTGGTAGTGCCAATTTTAAAACTTTCGATACCCGGTAACTACAGAAAATAATTTAATTCGTATGATATATAATTTAACTCCCGATGTAGGTTAACGTTTTGTGCATTGGTTTTATTAGCAAAAGAAAGCATTGCACCCCAAATGAATAAGCCTACATTACAAAATTTTCATTTTTGGAAACTGGTCATTAATCTGGGCCTGGGTTTGAATCCGTTATGTTTTCATAAGGAACACAGTCATACAAACTCACCAATCTGGAACTCCATAGCATGCGATATACAGTTTGCAAAATGTAATATTTTCTTATGGCGTCAACATAGCTCATAACTCGTTCTCTAACAGCGTTATCAATTGCAATAGAAACCGTCGGATAGAAGGAAAGTCTCTAACTCAACCTGTTTAGTATTCGCAGATAGCCTATATGAACATTAAATTTTAAACAAGGTCCTTTTATTTTAAAAAAGAGCTTTGCTTGTAATTTTGGAGAAGCATATATAGGCCTATGGGTGCCTCAGAATAACTTCAATCAGCTCAACATATCGTTAGCTCAAGTTTTATAAAGAACTTGGCCTTAGTTAATAGAACAGGTAGAATTCGTGTTTATATCTTTGTAGACTTACTCTGCTCAATTCATCTGAATCTGTTGTTATATTGGATTGTTTTATTGCTTTAAAGACACATACATTTAAATGCTTCTCTTTTTCTAAATGTAGGCATATTAATAGGCCTTAGGCCTAAGGTTTTTTGGAAATCTCAGAAAACAACCAAAGGGAGGTAAGCGAATATTTAGCGAGTGGTGTGCGGTATTTTGAAAACGGTCCCTTATTTATCTTACGACATCCTTTTACGCCTTCTCCGTAAGAGAGCTTCAAAACAAGCTGACTTGTCAAATGAAACTGTAACACGTGTGTTTGGATGATATTCTGACGAAAGACTCTCACACAGCTGTAATCCATAGGCATAGATACAATATTTTCTAAAGATCACTGGTAATGTTCGTCTAAAATGGCTGGGAGACGTAGAGGGAATGATTTAGGACTTCTCCTATTAGGCTATGAACTGATGCGGTTTGGCGTTGATCGTGTTGCTCCAGTGACGTTGGGAACGATCATATTAAATGCAGTTGCTTACAAATTCTTACCTTTTAACGTGAGAGGAACGTGTATAAGTGCTTATAATGTGTGGCATTTGTGGGATGTTAAACGATTACTTATTGGAGCGATTGATCATGGGGACGATTTCCATCTTTATTATAACATGATATCTTTACTATGGAAAGGAAACAGTTTAGAACGGCGATTGAAGTCCCCATACTTTGCCTATATTTTGGTGGTTTTCACGATATTGACCAGTATAACCATGGTGGGGATCAACATGATGCTCTCTATATTAACAGATCAACCTGCATACTTTCATCAATGTGCTGTAGGATTTTCTGGTAAACACATAGTGGCATTTCAAGTTCCATAGCAAGTTACATGTAACGCTATAACATTACCATTAACAAATTTAGCACTTTCTTAATCACAGAATGTAGGTTTGAAATGATGATTATTATAGACCTAATATTAATGATTTTATCTTAATTCATCTTTCAAATAGTCAGACCTCCTATAACTTTATTGTTTTGCGAAAAACGACTTGAACTAGGCAGTTCTTATAATTATACCCACCCTCAATTTCTGACATCCGGACACTTCAGGTCACATGATCTCAATTGCCCAGGTAACAACCTCAGAACGTGGGTGAAACCAATTACTCAGTGGACGTCATTTTTTCCAGCTGCGCAAGGTATCACTGGGTAGTTGTTGGCAACCACCTTCTGATTAACAGCCTTGTTGTCGCATCATGAACTGATGAAGTCATACTGAAATCCAGTTAACAAATCATGGTTATTTTTTAGTGTACTAACAAGTAGAGAATCATACTTTTGAAAAGTTAGTCTAATGGTGCTATTTTTAGCCGCTTTGCTGCCTGCAATATTATTTATTGTGTATAGTAGATTTTTTAATCAACTTTAATTTTTAATCTTTTCCAGGTGTTTTGTTTGCCCTGAAAGTACTTACGACCTATTACAACCCACCTGGGACCCAGTATGTGATGGGTTTCATCCCTGTTCCTTCCAAGTGGATATTCTGGGCAGAGCTTGTCTTAATCCAAGTTTTAGTGCCTAATGCCTCTTTCACTGGTCAGTTTCATGTACAGTTCTTTGATGTATTTTTCACATTTTATATACCGGGTACTGATACATGTTTATTACAGGGCCTAAATCTAGAGAAAAAGTTAAAGCACGTGTAGTTGGGCTTCACTATTCCGGCTGATGTGAAGAACTTATGCTTTAATTAAATAACCAATGTTTCTGTCTAATATGTCCTATACCTTTGTTTTTTAAATACTTTGCAGAGCATTTTCCACTTCAATATTCAAATCAATAATCACAATAAAAAACAATATGTTTCTCTTTCCCTAGTTTGGGCACCCAAACCACATACATAGGGTTCAAAATCATCCTAGATTAGGCTCTGTCTTGTTTAGTTCAGGATATAAGTATGCCTGGGTTATTGTTTTATAAGTCAAGTTTAATCCCAATCAGTTGAAAGTATTTTGTCTATCTTTAGTATGAGTGAAATGCATATTGTGAATTGGATAATTAGATAATCTGTGGAGAGATGAAAATTTGTCTCTACAAATACACCCCAATCTGCCTCTGTCGTAGGTAGTCAAATTTAGAAACTCAACCAATTCATTCCATCCCCATCCCCGCCTACTGCACACACATAAGTTCACTTATTTGTTTTTATAACAATAATTACTTCCCTTTGCAGGTCATTTGGCTGGTATTCTAGTTGGACTAGCTTACATTCATGGGCCACTGAAATACATCATGGATATGTTTATTCCAAGAGGTAACTTAAAACATGTTTTATCTAAGAAATAAATGATGTCCTGGTGAGCTTCACCCCTCACACACAAATAGCGGTATCTTCAACCTCAGACTTTATTCATCAACACACAGCTCACTTTGATGTCATTTATTTCTATGCATATCATATTTACATTTCAGAGCGGAAAACGCATGGGTTTTAATTAAAAAAACTAGCCTTTGCAACCTGCAGAAGATTTTCGTGCTGTCAGCTCAAATGCAATGACATCACTTTTCTAGAATGTTGTTAGGTGACTGAACACTGCTCTCTCTGAAGTGTCATCTCGATCAACCAAGTAACCAAATGACCTCATGAAGTTTGAATCTTCTGACGTGTTGTAACACAGCTGTCACTCAGAGCTTTAGCTCCAAGATTATTTTACTCAAACTCACCCCTAATTTATAACTCAAAGTGGTATAAACCTACCTAGGTACTTTATTGTCTCAGATAATGCAGAGTCTTTGTTTTTCCTATCTCTAAAATGTTAAAGGACATCAAGCAATGGGTGTCTAGTTAACGCCAATATTGGTCTGATTTGATGGCCCTATGTTGCCAGGTACGCTCCCAAGGTTGGTTGGTTGGTTGTTTGGTGTTTTACGCCGCGCTCAAGATTATTTCACTTATATGGCGGCGTTGCCAGTTTTATTGTGGGAGGAAACCGGGCTCTATGCCCGGAGGAAACCCACGACCTTCCGTTGGTAACTGGCAACCATCCCACATAGGTCGTTCGAGTGAAAACCCAGTCAGAAAATTTTCCAATTTTTTGGACTGAGTGGGATTCGAACCCGCGACCCATTGGTGGAACGCTCCCAAGGTAGGAAGGTTCCTCAACCCATTAAACCTGGCAATGCCAGCAACCATTGAAATTTAGTTGCTCTTATCCTCCCATGCCATTTAGAATTGTAATTATAATGTAGTTGTTCAAACCCCCCCCCCCCCCCCTACCCACTTCATTAAAATTGTAATTAAAATGTAATTGTTCTCCATATTTGAATAATGGTTTATTTGTATGGAGACATTTAATGATCTCAAAACTAAAATGAACCGCTGTAATTCAAAGCTTTAGTAACTTCATGAGAATTAACGTGTGTTTTTTTTCTGTTTCAGCACCATCGTATAGCTATAGGTCAGCTTCCAGTGGCTATCGTTCACAAAATAATTCAAATCGACATTCTGGGTGGGATAACTATGGTCCTGGGTTCACAACTGGGTCATCGACCCCTTACAGTAGCTCTCACAGACGGGCATATCCATCTGCTCCTCCTGAACCCAGCCCTACAGACTCCCAGCCACCCCCAGCACCTGGTTGGAGATTCACTGGCACAGAACCTACATATCAATCACAAACAGAAGATGATGAACTCAGGAGAGTGCTGGAGAGAAGTCAATGGGAAAGATGAATACAGTGCTCATCAACATCAGTTATTCTTATACTTATAGTGGCATGAGCTGCCAAAATGTTGATATTTGACGTTAAAACATAATGTTGAAATTATTGGCTATTTTTCTCAAGACATATAATTCAGAAGCTTTTTAGTGCTTCTAGTGCTCGAGAATGAACGATAAAGTATTGTTTTGATCTAACTTTGGCTTAGAATGAATGAATGGTCGTCTCGGTTATTTAAATTTTGTTTACTATTTCGGTTTGTATAGGCCACATACTGTATACATTTTCCTCATTCCAACGCTGATCATTTAGATTTTCGATGGCTTTCAAAGCCTCTTACTGTCGTGCCGAGCTGAAATTATGGAAAAAGTGTGAATTTTGGCAGCTCATGCCACTTTAATATACAAAAAATCCAGTCTATTCCATACCAGGCAAGTCCTTGGTTAAGCAAGTATTGTCTTCGGTTTGAAAATTTGTATATTCTTAGACAACATTTTTGTTTCTCTTTTTTGTTGCAAGAAGTTTGTTTTACTGTATATATCAGATGCCAAATTGATCTCAGATTACAGCATAGTAATTTTCTGGTCAAACAAGCGAAGGCAATCAGGTCATCATTTTCAGGGTATAAAACTTAATATGTTGTGTTATCCTGTCAAACGCTCGCATCAAATGTTCTAAAAGCTCCAATTTTAACCTGAAGTTTATGGAAGATGTTAATATTTCTTTATTTGATGGTCAATTAATGTTCCTTACCAACCGGAATGAATAAGATTCTCACCAGACACATACATCTTTATACATGTATGTCATAGAAACTGAAGACTCCTATGCCAAATTTAGTGAAAATGTCGAATGAATATGACAATAGACACAATAATTGTATCTTATTATACAGCTTCAATGATGTTACTTGTATGAGTCTTTGTGACGGATATCTGATCTATATTATATCATCAAACCATACTAGCCGATGTGCAAAGATACTCAACGTTCATTGTCATTTCAAACTGTTCATAAGATTAACATGGGTTGTTTTATTTTGTTATTAAATTCTCTATTTAAATGGAGACTGTGTCATCTAGTTGCCTGTATTTTATTGCAAGGTGATTCCTATGTTTACAAACGTCCGTCAATTATAGTAAAACAAGGCTGCTCATAAGGGGAGATAATTCACATTTTAATACAACACAACAATCAATTAAAAAAGCTTGCCACTGTATGAATTTAAGAACAGTGGTTACCGTTTTTCTTCTAAAGATTCAGCCACTTTTTTCCTCATAAGGATTTGATCATTAGAAGGAAAATCTGCTGAATGAGACCAGACAAATTTGCCCAATAGAGGGAATTTAAGGCAATATGACCCGCTGAGCAGTGTGTGAAAATGGTTATCCTTAAAGACAACTCCTCGTCTCCATTTTTGTCTGACTCAATGGAAAATTTAGGCCATTAGAATGGCTAAATATGGTCATACAGTATGGTGGTCTTAAAGCGCATAATATTGTGACTGGTGGTAACATGATGTTGAAGGTGCACAGTTTGGCTGTTCATTAGACTTGCCTCAACGGTAAAAATGCTTGGAGATTATTTTAGAAAAGGTTTTCACAAAAAGTTCTGAATTCAAGGGATTATCAGGTGGACGTTTCTTTGCAATGGTCCTCTATCAACTTCGAGAAAAAGGTCTTATTTACGATCTCTCCAATGATGGTTTAAAATGCAATTGAATATTCCTTCAGTGGCTTTTAATATGAGTGCTTGTTGAAGAAAGTTACTTTAACACGAAAGGATAAATCACTCAGTATACCATATACTCCCACAATCAGTGTAAATAAATCCTATATTCTTCACCCAGATCCAATATAGCCATTAAATTTGGTACATTTGACTTAAATGGCAGATATTGACCACAAGCAGGCACTTTTAAACCATATAAATTCCAAAATATCATAAACTAATAATGTATCTCGCTTAAAAAAAATGTAATGATAAAATACTGTATCTGTTTAAAGTAAACATTTTATTTATAATCTGTTAACAAAATACTGATGTGACAGTACAACCAATGGTCAACAATAACAAGTCAATGTATTTTGACAGAGCAACATGTGTACAAATACTGTAGCAAAAAGAAAACATGCACTTAAATAATAACTTAAAAATGATGTTTAACATTACAGATTGTTTTATATTTGTTGACATTACATACATACTCCATACATCCCAGGTACACATAGACTCAAAGATAAAAGCTTAACCTGGAAAAAAATGAGTCGCTGAGTAAGAAGGTTGAGGGGTGGGGAGGCGAGCTACATGTCGGAGCCTCAGTGGGTTACTCACAACAGTAATAAATTTCATGTCAACAAGCCCTTTTATGGATAGATAGGTTCTTACTGGGTGGAATGGTTGCCAGCTACCAGCTGAAGCTCGGGGGGTTTCCTCAAGGCAAATAGGCCAGTTTCATCCCCCACTACTGTGGAATAATCTTGAGTGTGGTGTAAAACCTGAGCCAAACGTTTCAATGTTGAGACATTCAACATTCAAGAAGAGTTAAGAAAAGACTTACAGTATTTAGCTGGGCCCCCAAACTTGAGACCATGTTTACAAGTTGCATTAGTGATTGGCGTAACTTATGACAGCTTTGTAGAACACACACACACACACGCCCTATCATAGCAATAAATACCCACACTGTCCAATGATTCAAAGCATTGTATTATAAAACTCATTTTATAACTTAGCATATTGAATTCAATATTAACATATTTCAGTTTGACATTAGTCCTCAAAACCTCTGTGGGATACTGATATTTCAGTAAAATGAGGCTGGTGGATTCGCAAATATTGTTATACTATAAACAACATTCTCCCCTCTCCACTTTCTCAGTGAAGTTTATTATTCAATAACAGAATGTTCCAATACTATTTCGGTTGCCAGTTACCAGCGGAAGGTCGTGGGTTTCCTCCGGGCACAGAGCCCGGTTTCCTCCCACAATAAAACTGGCAACGCCGCCATATAAATGAAATAATGTTGAGCGCGGCGTAAAACACCAAACAATCAATCAACCAATACTATTTCACCTGTAACCAGGTCACAACCTAAGTTCAATGAACATACACACATGAACTTCATATGAAATCATACAAAATGTCTACCCCTTAAAAGCATGCACTTATTTCCCACTTTACAAACAGCTAATTCACATACATAAATAGTGATACAATTAAATAGTTTGGCACATGTAGCAGTTCTTCTGGACACAGTCGTATTGCCTCTAACTAAGATGTAAAACAAACTAAACCTGAATACATACATTTGACTTAGTGTAAGTTGATTAGAGCTATTAATACATGACTTAGATAGTCTTTTAACTCCCTTCATATTAAACGCAGAGTGACCTACAAACAAACATAAATAACAGTATTCTATTAAAACCTGACAGATTAAATTAACATCAGTTTAAAGTCAACGATTAAATAAGACCAATATACAATATGCCTACCTCTGGTTGGTATCAGGAATAAAATGAGCATAAAGTTATTTAAAACATCATTGGCGAGACATTGTAAAGAATTACAAAATATTAATAAAAAGCAAACATATTTCAGAAAATTAAAATTTGATTTTTACAAGAAAAAAAAATTATTGAACGCTGGAAATGTAGAGTAAAGCTGAGCAAATATTTATGTATAACTGTACATTATGAGTATACATTCTCCGTTCAAACTTTGATGCTAGACTCCCATGCTCAACGTAATGAAACCTTAAAGTTATGAGCAACAAAAAATATTAAACATATAAAATTATGTATTAAGGTCTAAATGGCAATGTATTTTTGTCAGGAACAAAAATTCAATATCAGTGTGTTCTTATCAGTATGTTAAAAGGAATTATGAGATATCTATATTGGTTAAAACAAGTGAAATTTTGAAATAAATAGCCAATCAACATGACGAAACGTTATGAGCAACAAAAAATATTTGACATCTAAAATTAGGTATTACGGTCTAAATGGCAATGTATTTTTGTCAGGAACAAAAATTCAATATCAGTGTGTTCTTATCAGTACGTTAAAAGGAATTATGAGATATCTATATTGGTTAAAACAAGTGAAATTTTGAAATAAATAGCCAATCAACATGACGAAACGTTATGAGCAACAAAAAATATTTGACATCTAAAATTAGGTATTACGGTCTAAATGGCAATGTATTTTTGTCAGGAACAAAAATTCAATTTTAGTATGTATTTTTATTGGTTAAAATAAGTGAAATTATGAAAATGCTTAGAGGGCCTCTGGGGTGAACAGTCAGCTGACTGACACTAACAGAGTCATACAAACTGTACTACACTCAGAAAATAAAGATCATATATATAAAATCAAATCAAAATAAACAGCCAATCACAGTAATGAAGCCTCCCTGTTTGTGATTGTCCCATGTGAGGACATGAATTGCCAAGTACGGGATAAAGTTCAAGATGATATATTATGGTATTCACTGTCAAATAAGTAAAACTAATCCAGTTTGAGTCTCTTTGATTTCATTTTCTGGATGATGTAACCAGGTAACAGAGCTACTGTCGCCAAGCCAGCCAGTTTGAAGAAAGTGCTGTAAGTGAATACATCATTCATGGATCTCAATTCAGATAGCATACAGCCTGTCTCCACACATATCAAGTTATATGGCATTAAACCTGTGAGGGGAAAAGATCAAACAAGTATATTATAACAGTATAAAGTTACCAATGGATATGATACTACTGGTCTATACAGATTTTAAATTCAATTTGCTTCGTCAAAAATAGACAGTCACTTCAAAGGGGGCCTACGTGGCTCAGTAGGTAGAGCATTGGACACTCAATCTGAACAGCCTTCCATCAATGGGTCATGGGTCCGAATCCCACTCAGTCCAAAAAAAAATTTGAAAAATCTTCTGACTGAGTTTTCACTCGAGTGACCTATGTGGGATGGTTGCCAGTTTACTACCGGATGGTTGTGGGTTTCCTCCCAAAATAAAACTGGCAATGTCGCCATATAAGTGAAATAATCTTGAGCTTGGCGTAAAACACCAAACAATCAATCAAAGTCTTACATTTTTCCTCTATACTCCCCAAAATAACATTGTTAAAACTAATAAACGGGTTCCATTTCAATACAACTTTCACACATGTTGAAAGAAGGATTAAAACCAAATGTGCATGTACATGTATCTTCAACCATCATTCAGAGTAGAATTCTAATTCCAAAATGACTTTATACTTACAGACATATTTTGGTACATAAAAAGTTTACATTAAACCAAAGTCCAATTAAATTTATATTCTACCCCTCCTGCATGTGCGTGCCGTGTGCAAATATACATGTTAAGTAGAGATGACTTTTCAAACAACATCGAGTCTGTAGTGCATCATCGGCTGGTAGGTTTACCTCCCCCGGAAGAAGTGATATTTTGCTTGTTATCATACAAAATGAAGGATTTAACCTGATAATGTTGTGAGTGTGGTTATATTCTGTCCTTTTATATTGAAAACTGGGCTGTCATGAACGTATACAGTCACCAAAGGGTTGATTTCACAACATTTCCCCCGCTAGCGTCGCCAGCAACCCAGCCTGTCAAAGCGGTAGCCATAGTGACATTATGTCATTCTGCTTCAAAATATCTGGGTCAAGCGTTGCACGTGACCAAAGCTTATCGTTGATTGGTTAAAAGTTCCCACTCTGCCCGAGGGAGGGAAAAGGAATGGCAATCAACAACAGGTCACTTTTTCCTCATTTTTCTCAATTATCGGGGTAGAATCGACTTTAATACCTTCGTCTTGGTGTTTATTGCATAACCCGATACCGCTGAACGTTGGTTCGCACCTCGTCAAACCCCTCGAATGCTGCGCATTCTCGTGGTTTGACTCGGTACGAACCAACGTTCAGCGATATCGGGTTACGCAACAAACACCGCTACGGCGGTATTAAACCCTTAAACAACTCACCTATGAGTACAGAAAAGAAAAACTGTCCTAATGGGATATTAACAACTGGAGATGCCATGTTGAGAAACCAGTTTGGAGACATGGGAAAGAGACGGAGAAATAAGAGGAAGAAAAATAAACTTCCAAGGTTTTTATCCACCTGGGAAAAGAAATACATTACATTTTACCAATTTTTTAAACAATCTTGTAAACAGTATAGTTACAATTAGGAGATTGCATGAGTGACCCCTCTCTGTGGGTTACTTAAGTAACCATTATGTAGATGTCAGATCGACTAAGATTCTAGATCCAGAATATTATCTCTATAATCGGTAAGCAGAATATAAAAAATTGCCAGTTTTGAAAGACTATTACTCTGCCAAGTGAGCCACCGAGGGCCCCCGGAGTCTTGGGCAATGAGCCTGTCCGATTCTAGTGTACTGTGATAACAAATGATCGTTTATGAGTGAGTCAAACTTGAGAAAACAACAAAGAAAAAGCATCAATTCATAATTAGAGGAAAAATCCTCTCACAATAATTAAGATAATAAAATGGCATGAATAGATATAGTTTATTGATACCTTGTCTTGTAAGAACTTGACCCTATCAGGAAATGTCTGTTGGATATAGGCTTTACCAAATGTCTTTGAGAGAAGATAACAGTTAGTAGCCCCAATAGCAGTCAGGAAACAGGCTAATGGAAAACCATACCATACTCCAAATAGAGCTCCAGCTAATAAGTTCTACAATATTAACATATACATATTTATGAGCACTAAAACACACGGGCACAGGGAAAATCTTCTTGTCTAAAATAACCAAGGAGACAATATACATGTACACTAGCTTTGACATTTGTCTGTATATTTATACAAATAATATACAATAGTACATTTGATTGCTTCGATTCTTAAGAAGTGAGCATTTATTATTAAGGGCTGGCACACTCAACACCGTAGCCTTTCTGACATTTTTTAAGAAAGTCAATTTACACAAGCTTTAGGGCGTTTGTGCACATGCTCAGGTTCGGAGTTTGTTTACATTGCTGGTACCTGATAAATGAAATTTTCAATTTCAATTTAAAAATACAAAATTGGTAAAAATAAAAAGTTCCTATAACTTCTTCTGTCTGGTAAAAATACAGAAAACCGTCTGCTGTTTTTTTATGTAAACAGTATTCTGGATTTTAGTGGCCAGTGTGTAAATCTATCAATCAAAGTTACCTAGGCTATGTTAATATTTCAAATGACAATTGTTATTAAAATAAGTGTCAACAGATAACTGCACATTCAAAGGCTGTCACCTTGTGTAACATCTGCTGCTTGAAATAACCTTAAATGATAATAATGGAGTTATTTTTAGAAATTTATAAACATACCATGAACACAGAGCCAGGAATAGCAAATGTCTGCTTGTAGAGGTAGGCGCTGGAGAATAACCACAACACATATTGCAAGTGACCTCGTTTGTAGGTGTCCATTGCTGTCGCAATAGCTTGTAATTCTGCCAGAGTAGTAGGAAATTTCAGATCTAGAGTACTGAAAAACAATAATAAATCCAACAGTAACAGTGCAGTTTTTTAAATGTTTCATTTTATGTAACTTTACTTCATATCCAAGAACCATTCAAGGAAGCTTAAAATATGTTTTTTCATGGATGCCATTTGAACGCAATCATTTGACATTTTTTTTACATGCTTTGATTTCAAAACTTTTGCCCACCCCATTAACAAAAAAAAGAAACAACACTATATTTGATTAACACAGCTCTATTTCCAATTTCCCTTTGCATGTACATGTAGTTCAAAGATCTAAGCTTTTATTGGGTAGAAATAAAATCTCATCAAAAATTATAGAACTTACCTATGCTTATCTGCATCTGGAAGTAATGTTGACACGAAATACAAGTATAAAGTTCCCAACACAAAAATCACTGGAATCCAAATAACTGTTGCCATCTTTGAATCATCAACGTAGGTACTGTATATAGTGCTAAATTCTTAGTTTGCTGATAATCGGTGATTGAAGAGTTAAGGGTAAATTTAAGCCAAATTTTGGGTAAAGTTCAATCAACAAATTTGCAGATCAGTTAATAATTGAGAGCTGAGTGACTATTGTTCCACATTACATGATATACAGACCAATGAGCTGAAATCATATGCGTATTCCTCTGAGAGAAGTGATTCAAGTTCCAAGTGAGTCTCCCATCTATAGTCGCGTGTCCAACAAACCCAACTTCAAATACCTGCACTATACAATGTAGATGCACTGACAAGATAAAACTTTAGGTTCCTATATCAATGTTTCACGTTACTACTATTAATGTTAGCCTCAAAATCTGCCAAGCTGTAGATCTGTGTATTGTATGAATCACGTCGTATATGAGTTATCACTGCAATCGTTTCCCTCTGATAACACCGATTTGTTTGACACTGACAGTGACAGGTCAAAGAGACACAGAGCATGAGAGCAATGATCAGCCTCAATAGATTTCAAATTGTGTCACTAAAGTTCGTACTTCATTTCTGTTCCTGGTGTCACTGGGTCAGTGGGGTAAACTGTCAGTATTAGAAATTGCAGATCTGTAAACAAAACTAAATTTTGCAACGTAAATTGTAATGACTACATGTATATAAAATATAGACAGTAGCCTAAAAATAACACTCGTCAGTTCGCGCTAGTGACAGCTGGATGATTTTCATCCAAGTCCACGAGAACAGCCTGAAAAATTAAGCTGAACAGAAAAGTAAGTACCCCTAGTGAACCAGACAATCAGAGGAATAAACATTTGATAAAGAAACGTTGACAAATGTAAATTTTCGTCTGCATCTGGAAGTTGTAGCAGACGCGAGAAATATGGTTTTCGGCAACTCTTTCACAAAGGGACTGTTTATAATGCACACATGCTTCTCCAATTCAAAAACAAGGAACTATGAATATGATTAGGTTCATAGTTTGCTGACATTGTACTTTTGTGATTTTTTTTTGGAAAAAATAAAACAAAATCACTTTGCTCTATCGATAATCCGAAAATGTTTACTATTTCTCATGAACTAAAATCCACACGAACGACAACCAAAAATTAGCTTACCTGCGAAAATTGGCGCTCGCGTGGTGTTTGTTTTTGTTTACCGTTTCACAATCACAGCACGATTATAACAGTGAAATGCGTTGAATATCACGGTTGATGGTGTAATAATGTCCGTCCTGGTACTAGACAATGGTGCAGGTTGTGCGAAAGTCGGTTATTCAAATTCTAAAGAACCCCGGTACGTATATTCCGAACAATTTAGTTTATAAGGGCACAGTGGCCGTGGGTATGTAGAATCTATCAGGTTGGGGAAAGTCGCCGATCGGCGGGTTGTCCATCGGGTTGTTGTAAAGTTTGGGCTAAAATGACAATTTTCTCCCTATCTGCCGTCTCTTGCTTTTTCGCCGAAATATCGAGTTATACGTCAACAGTGCATGTTCCTAGCTTGTAGCGAATGGCTAGTTCTGGTTTAGCCCCAGGTGACTATCCTGCCATTCTGTTGTATACAACAGAATGGCAGGATAGTCACCTGGGGCTAATTCTGGTTTTATTTTCTAACTCGGTTGAAATTTGTTTCTTAAAAATAAAAGTATCAAACAAATTGCGCCAATTTTAAGCATGTGTTTTAAAATCAACAGAAATATCTACTCACATGTTTGACCTATCCGCAGCGCGTGCAGCGCAAGACATAAATCCATGCAATCTAAAATAGAGATTGATCCTACTGCCATTCGTTGAGATATCAACTCTAAAACGATTGAGTGACATGTTGCTTTAACACAAAGGGAGACCACTGCTGTCCACGTCCTTAAAATTGTAAACAACGACACGTGACACTGATAGTTGGCTCGGTTGTGTAGAGAGATATTCGATATAATTCTGGTAGGTAACGTTTAAGCCGCCGACAACCTGTTTTGTTATATTGATTGCTACTCTCCTAATACATATAATATACCATGAAATACCATGAAGTCCATATCATATTTTGCCTTGACATCCATGGGCGCTGCCATCTTGTTTTAGAATGTATTTAAGAGCTGATGTAGTGCCGATTATATTTTTGATTTTTAACAAGTATTTCTGCCCTAAGAACCTGCAATGCAGCATATTATGATAGGGTTACATGTTTGCGAACAGAATAGAACAGAGAAATAAATAGTATATAGATTAAAAATTCTCAGTAGATTTCTTGCAGTTAACTATGCGCTAAATGGAGTGCGACGGCTCTCGAGTTGAAGATCTCGTAGAATGGCACGAGATTTCGATTGAAATCCATGTTGTAGTGAGGCTGAAATTGTTGAACAGGAAGCGACCAGCTCTAACATGCAGCTTCGTGTCACTCTTTACTTCACTAAAGCAAAGGTCTTACTTTGTTATTTGATCATTTCTGACATTTATGGTTGTTGACTACGTGGTACTGACCATAGATAACCAAACATAAATAACGAGGTACCTGTAGACATTCAATACTATTGAATTAGTCACGCTTAAAATGGCACAATTTGTTTGAGAATAATAAGAAACAAATTTCATCCGATTCGGCACACGCAGCGAGTTGACGTAGAACTAGCCATTCCCGACAAGTTTGGAACATGGACTGTTGTTGTAGAACTCGATAGTTAGGCAAAATCTCAAGAGACGGCAGGTAAAGAGGAAATTGTCATTTTTGTCCAAACTTTATCCATCGATCATGGGGTCTATTCTCCATCGTTCATTGGTTTACCCACCGGTTGATGAACAACTCGCCGATCTGCGACTTTCCACAACCTGTTTATACTTACACTTTTATAAATAGCAATGACAGGGGGATGTCTTTTTGAGGCTCTTCAGGGATGGTAACTGAAGGCATTGCAGAAGTATCTATTCTTCCTGACCGACAAGAAAGTAAATCAGGATGAGACACATGTGTGCGGCTACATCGGTACGAGGCAAATTAACAGGTTGGAGAAAGTCGTCGATCAGCGGGTTGTTCATTGGTCTGTGGATAAACCCCTGAACGACGGAGAGAATAGACCCCTCCAATCGGTGGGTAACGTTTCAAAAAATGTCCATTTTCTCTCTGTCTTCCCTCTTTTGTGTTTTTCTCCGAACTATCAAGTTCTACAACAACAGTGGGGCACGTTCCAAGTTTGCTACAAATGGCTAGTTCTTTCTTCAAAGTCAACTCGCTGCGTGTGCTGAAGCGATTAAAATTTGTTTCTTAAAGGTGTCAAACAAATTGCGCCATTTTAAGCATGTGGTTTGAAATAAACCGAAATATCTGCTCACATGTTTTACATATCCGCATGTAGCCCACGCTCTGTAGTTTTCAAAAATAACCATGAGGCGTGAATCCATGTCCAAATGAGACTGAAATTGTTGGAAAAACTGGAAGCGATCTCTACCAAACAACGAAGAGCAAAGGTCAGCTGAGGTCAATCAGAAGATTGACTGGAAGTTCAGTGTAGCTTACTTTAATGTTGGTTGCTTACAGTTCTTCACCAATTTTAGCCTCACTTGGGGATGGATTCTATGACAATCCCTTTATGGAACCACAGTTTGGAACTTTAATGTTTGAGATGTTGACGGCAAATAGTTTTAATCCAAAAGATAGTTTCACTTTTAAGAATTTACTATGTTATTTGAATCATAAACCTGAATTCATCTCACAAAAATGGACAATCTTAATTTTTCTTCCCCAGGATTCTTCCAAATTGTGTAACAAAAGCAAAGAATGTCCGAACACGAATATTTGTGGGTGATCAGATAGATGACTGTAAAGATCTCTCTGGACTCTATTATCTCCTTCCATTCCAAAAGGTAAATCTAAGTATGAATGAATATTTGCTTCTGTAGAAACATTCATTATTTGTATTAATATTTGGCTGTACTTTTAAAGTATTTAGATTAGATTCTAAATGTTCTCTGGCTTTCCTGGATGGTCATACTTAGGATTAGTTCACTTTACAGTATTCCCAGGTTAAGTCCCGAGAAGAAACTAGGCTTGATGACCAAAGAAAAGTCCCATCACATCTAGAGTGATAAAATGAGAATTCCACTCAGACATGTTGGATTCAGTGGCATTTGAACCTGGTTCCAAGTGTTGGCCTTCTATCATTCCACCACTTTTATCAGTCTTAAAAAAATTTAATATTTTCTTACGGTTTTCAAACTATTGAACTGCAAAATATGTTGATTGCTTCCAAATACAATAAAAAATGGACAGCTTTATCCCCAAAAATTAAAAGGGAAAATTAAAGTGAAAAATTAAATTCAGTTTATAATACGAAACAATCAATCAATACTTGTATATTGATCTGTTATGGGATTGTTATATGACAGCAGTCATCGTCAAATACGTTTCTGGGCTTTGATGGCCAGATCAGTAGGGTGATGGGTGTTTCATCAGACAAGCTTTACATGTATATCAATATGTATGAGTTGACTCTTACATTGTACCAAGAAAGTTACCATTTTTAGTCCAGATTTATTCTCACTTGACTTAAATGCCAGGTACGAGAATTTAAAGGTCTGCTTTCATTAGGGCATAAACTCCATTTCCTTCCAAAATAAACATGTGAACTCATCAATCAATACATCTGTCTGTGGTTTGAAGTCCTGTCAGGACAGGGCAGTTGCATCTCATATTGATGCCTTTCACTGATTTATCAACCCCCTTTATCATATTTGAAAAATTGTCAGATTTTGCAGGACTTCTAGGATGCACAGGTACATGCAAATGTATGAGAAACTTGTCTCCATGGTTATTTTAGTCCCATGGGCACAGGGAAAATCTTCTTGTCTAAAATAACCATGGAGACAAGTTTCTAATTGTGTTAAAAAGAGGTACATCATTTTTAATTAGACCTTAATACCCCTTCATAAGCTGTTGTAATAAACTAAACCAATGGTATTTCCTTAGGTTGACAACAGATAGGAGCTTGGCCTTAGTTCGTAGAATTTTCTGGAACACTTTGTAAAGCATTGACAACGCCTACACATCTTTTGCTATGGCAAGAATATCGGTATGCTGAGATGGGGAAAAAAAGTGCAAATTGTGGTTCCCTCAGAAAAACCAGCACAGAAGACAGTCATTTAGCCCTGACTAGTATATCTTGTTCTTTTTATAAGCAATGACTCGTCTGGCCTCTGGTGCAGAGCTTGAGCCATTTTACTCTGAAGTAGTTTGTATTCTTTTATATATATGTTGATTTATGGTGTTGTATGGTTGAATTTGCACTGCACTTAAATGCACTGATTATTATTTTCTCTCCATTTTAATAGGGCTATCTGGTTAACTGGGATTTAGAACGACAGGTGTGGGATTATATGTTTGGTTCGGATGTCTCTCAGGTATAACCATTACATCTCTATTATATCTGGGATGAATATGAAAGGGATATGAAACGCCGTTGTATTATAGTCAGTCTACGAGCAGCAGTTTGGCTCGCTATTGTCTGTCCCAGACACCCCATGAAGGCATTCCGATTCATTCGCAGTCCATATATCCACGACATCAGTAAGGTTCGGAATGAATCGGAATACACAACACAGGTTTCGGCACTCTAAAACTTCGGGGATTTACGTATGTGCATGTCAAAACCGACCAGTAGCAAGCGAAGATAGCCGAAGTGTGTTCCGAATGGGGTTTTGTCTATTCTCGAGGCTCATCGGAATGCCTTCACGGGGTGTCTGAAACGAACAATAGCGAGCCAAACGTTCTGCCAGTAGACTGACTACAATACAAAGGCGTTTCATATCCCTTTCATATTCATCCCAGATTATATTAACAAATGCATAAAATAGTCTTGATTACATAGGGTCTCATCTTCATTTTCTTCTCATCTGAAATCCGGTTGGGGCTGCCATTTTTTGTACTTTCCATGTTTTCCACCAAACATGCTCGTTCAGTTCAATAAATTCTATGGTCTGTAGGTCAAAGATCGTTCTATCAAATGTTCCTGTGCCAGTGTGACTTAGTTTTCAAAAATATCTGGTTATTGATGATGTTAGCTTTTTAGAGGGCCCTTGTGCCGATACACAGGCTCTGCATTTGTTCTCGTTGCGGGTACCTAATAAATTAAATTCTCAATCTCAAATTAAAATGCAAAGTGATGCAAGTTCCAAACCGTCCCGTCCCCACAATAAAACTGGCAACGCCGCTATATAAGTGAAATAATCTTGAGCGTGGCGTAAAACACCAAACAATCATGAATCAATCAATCAACCTAACCGCCTCTTGTTTTTAATGTAAACAGTATAATAGAGTTCAGTGGCAAATGTGCGTTCAACTTTCTTTCTTTACTTAGTATATTAGAATAATCAGGCTTGGTACAGGTGTATCACCCCATATATATATCCTGCTGTTTGTGTTATCTGTTACACTCTCTGTTTAACTTTACAGGTCAACTTTAACGGCACTACCCTCATTGTCACAGAACCTTTGTTTAATTTTGTTTCCATCCAAGAGGCCTTTAATGAAATTATCTTTGAGGATTATCAGTTTAAAGCCGCTGTCAGAACAAATGGTAAGGTTACAATCATCAATAAGACAGTATCGGATATTATCATATAAAATACTACGTGTTTTATTTCAATTATTTTCATACAACAATCAAGCAAAGTTTAGCTTCTGCTAAAAAAATTTCATTTCATACTTGCAAGTTTAATAATAATTTTGAGCAATAACAAGAAATGATTAGATATTATTAGATATTATGACATCGTTGATAAAAGAAATGTTTGAAACCCTCTTTAAACTTAGGTTCCATACTAATTAGAAATGATTAAGGCATCACCCCAGAAGTAAAGTTGTTTGGGAACAACACAAGCTTTCAACATCTATACTGGTGTCTTTATCTAGTGTGACTGATACACTTGATAAAGACACCAGTATAGGTGTCGAAAGCTCATGTTGTTAAAAAATCTTACTTCGGGGTGATGCCTTAATCATTTCTCATCAGTATGGAACCCACCTTGAAAGAGAGTTTTAAACATTTCTTATATCAATAATGTCATTGAAAGCAATGGCATACTTTTTTCTTATCAAGGAGTGAAACTATTCAAGCCAATCAAATTCATTGTACAAACAGTGACTTCTGACCAGGGATTTGACTAATCAATTATGACAGATCTACAAATATTTTTTACAGACATTAAGAACAATTCTATATTATTTTGCAGCTTCATCTTTAAGTGAGTTTAAATGTTCCCAGTTAAAATCCGGGACCCCGTTAGCATGTGTCGTGGTTGATTCTGGTTATTCCTTCACCCATATTGTACCATATATCAAAGGAATTAAGGCAACAGAAGCAGTCAAAAGGTAGGTATTTGACTTTGTTTTGTATAACATTCTAATAAATAGGCCTGTATTTCTTTTCCTCAGTGTCTAGGTTTTGCTTTGTTGATTTTGGTTTTAGCATTCAGTAAAGGGGTCCGTGTGTTTTAGTGTTCATAAATATATATTTGAATAAAGTACTTTTTCGCAGTTTTTGAAGTATAAATATTTTAATGCCTTCCCAGAAGTTTTGGCCAACCAAGATATGAAAAAACAACTTAGAAATTCATTTATGTTTGGTTTTATTATATAATTTATAATAACAAGGTTGAAAACTAATAGCACTAGTACATTGTACAGATCACTGTCAACACACCTGGTTACTAATAGCACTAGTACATTTACAAGGCCGCAAGTTTTCTTTAACATTGGTATTAAGTGCCGTAAAATGTTCTGAAACATATTAGATTTGATGTAGAAATTTCTCATTTTAGATTCACTTTTTTGTCATTTTTTTGTTTATATATATAAACTCTATCGCAGGCTCCCAACCGAAATTATTTCTATGATTTATTGTATATATATATATATTCTTAGGATACCTGTTATCAGATAGCATTACAGTTATCGTAGTATGTATGAGAATTAGTTAGTTACCTAATTATTGTTCTGTTTTTTTCCTATTTTAGGATAAGTGTTGGAGGAAAATTATTATCAAATCATTTAAAAGAAGTTATATCTTACAGGTAGGACCACTTTATGGCAGCTATATATTCGTCCTCGATATGGCCTTAGGACATCCATAATCTTTAACAATTATTTATTCAATGACTGTGCAAGTGCGTATACTGCTGAAGCCATATTGGCCGAGGTGAAGGCGTATTGGTTGAGTTCAGTTAAGGCCGGTATACACTGAGCTCTGTGACCCGCTGCGACTGTACCCAACCAGAGCCTGGGTCAGTCAGACAACTTAAGTTGTGTCTCGTCGTAGAACGGTATACACTGAACGCAACTGAAGTCGGAACTCTCAAGCCAAACAATATAAAAAAGATGTTTGTTTGACGTCACATGACTGTGGTAAAATCTCTGATTGGCCTAGAGATTCAGACTCTCTATGGCGATCATCGTAAGGGTTGATGCACTGTCTGACCAGACCCGACCTAACCCGATTTTTGAATAAAACATCTTGCACGTCCAGATCACACCCGACCCAACGCAACTGAAGCTGACTGAAACCGATTTGCGTTGTAGACTGGTATACACTACACTTTTTCTCTGTGATTTGACAATATTTTCCAGTCGAGTGGGCGCACTTGTACATAGGGTATTTGGTCCTCAATCCAAACAGCTTTCCCTCAATCTTTACTTAGTCCTCAAAATTGTAACACTTTCTGACAGGTTATTAGCTATAAAGCCTTTATGAGATTGTTACAATGTACTTTTTACACAAGGATTTGTTGAGTATTTTCTATTCATATAGAGCCTTGTTTCTTCCCTGATTAAAATGTTACGACCTTGTTACTGTATAAATATATAGGATAATTTTGATTGCATGGTTATGGTAAATATTCAATCAATCAATACCCTATTTGATCATTTATTTTTCAAATTTTCAGACAGTTAATGGTGATGGATGAAACCTATGTAATTAACCAAATGAAAGAAGATGTATGTTATGTGTCGACACAGTTTAATAAAGATATGGATATAGCCAGGTTTGTCTAAAACTTTACATACATCAAAAAATACATTTTTTCCCACATTTTCCAAATTTTTTATGTTGAAGTCAACTTATTTGTAAAAACTGTGTAACCTCTCATAATGGAAAAGAGCCACATTTCAGCAGTACACAAACAGCAGCTGTTCTCAAGAACTCTTAATGCATTATTCCTGAACATGTTTTCCAATTTGCCATAACTAGTTTTTAGTTATGCTTTATTACGTTCAACAGTGTAAATTCTAACAATCCCACATACCTTGCACAATTTTTTTTCTGGCTGAATTCTTTTCTGATTGTTCATGTTGATTAACTAATGAGATACACCCAAAAGGTCTCTGTTTCATTTGAGCCTACAGCCCACTTGCCTATCCCAAGTAAACCAGACAACCCTGCTGTATAAGTACATCATCTTTATTGATCACAAGTAAACCAATCAATCAATTATCTAGATGGATTGAACAAGAAAAAAATGTATTTATCAACATATGTATACCATTTATACAACTGCATTGTATATTGCCAAAAAAAGGGTACGTTTTAATTTTAAGAAAATCAATATTAAGATCTGTGTTGATTGATGTTTGACAGGATGAAAGGTAAAGAGAACACAGTTGTAAGGGATTATGTTCTATCTGATTACACACATATTAAGATCTGTGTTGATTGATGATTGACAGGATGAAAGGTAAAGAGAACACAGTTGTAAGGGATTATGTTCTACCTGATTACACACATATTAAGATATGTGTTGATTGATGTTTGACAGGATGAAAGGTAAAGAGAACACAGTTGTAAGGGATTATGTTCTATCTGATTACACACATATTAAGATCTGTGTTGATTGATGTTTGACAGGATGAAAGGTAAAGAGAACACAGTTGTAAGGGATTATGTCCTACCTGATTATACACATATTAAGATCTGTGTTGATTGATGTTTGACAGGATGAAAGGTAAAGAGAACACAGTTGTAAGGGATTATGTCCTATCTGATTATACACATATTAAGATCTGTGTTGATTGATGTTTGACAGGATGAAAGGTAAAGAGAACACAGTTGTAAGGGATTATGTTCTACCTGATTACACACATATTAAGATCTGTGTTGATTGATGTTTGACAGGATGAAAGGTAAAGAGAACACAGTTGTAAGGGATTATGTTCTACCTGATTACACACATATTAGGATCTGTGTTGATTGATGTTTGACAGGATGAAAGGTAAAGAAAACACAGTTGTAAGGGATTATGTTCTACCTGATTACACACATTAAGATCTGTGTTGATTGATGTTTGACAGGATGAAAGGTAAAGAGAACACAGTTGTAAGGGATTATGTTCTACCTGATTACACACATATTAAGATCTGTGTTGATTGATGTGTGACAGGGTGAAAGGTAAAGAGAACACAGTTGTAAGGGATTATGTCCCACCTGATTACACACATATTAAGATCTGTATTGATTGATGTTTGACAGGATGAAAGGTAAAGAGAACACAGTTGTAAGGGATTATGTTCTACCTGATTACACACATATTAAGATCTGTGTTGATTGATGTTTGACAGGATGAAAGGTAAAGAGAACACAGTTGTAAGGGATTATGTCCTACCTGATTACACACATATTAAGATCTGTGTTGATTGATGTTTGACAGGGTGAAAGGTAAAGAGAACACAGTTGTAAGGAATTATGTCCTACCTGATTACACACATATTAAGATCTGTGTTGATTGATGTTTGACAGGGTGAAAGGTAAAGAGAACACAGTTGTAAGGGATTATGTCCTACCTGATTACACACATATTAAGATCTGTGTTGATTGATGTTTGACAGGGTGAAAGGTAAAGAGAACACAGTTGTAAGGGATTATGTTCTATCTGATTACACACATATTAAGATCTGTGTTGATTGATGTTTGACAGGGTGAAAGGTAAAGAGAACACAGTTGTAAGGGATTATGTCCTACCTGATTACACACATATTAAGATCTGTGTTGATTGATGTTTGACAGGATGAAAGGTAAAGAGAACACAGTTGTAAGGGATTATGTCCTACCTGATTACACACATATTAAGATCTGTGTTGATTGATGTTTGACAGGATGAAAGGTAAAGAGAACACAGTTGTAAGGGATTATGTTCTACCTGATTACACACATATTAAGATCTGTGTTGATTGATGATTGACAGGATGAAAGGTAAAGAGAACACAGTTGTAAGGGATTATGTTCTACCTGATTACACACATACTACGACAAAGAGCAGCCAACCATTTATCTAGCATAAGACTTAAACATGATGTACCCGTGGCACAACATTTCAATACTCAAGGTCATTCGGTCAAGGACCATTTTGAAATCATGCCTATTGAGAAAATCCCATTTCTCACTTCCGCTGCAGATACGAAGCACAAACGTTTGGAAAGGGAAAGTTTTTGGATTCAAACATTACAAACTATTTATCCTTTGGGTTTGAACTTGGACCCCGGAAGATGTCGTGAAAAAACTATAATACCATTCGTGTTTCAGTATAACAAAGCTAGCATCGCTATGGCCAAGATTATAGTAGAAGAATACAAACTACTTCAAAGTAAACTTGCTCGACCTCTGACCCAAAGGCCAGTCATTGCTTATAAAAAGAACAAGAGTTTGAAAGACATACTGGTCAGGGCGAAACTCCCCTGTCTGCCTTCTACCTAGGTTTTCTGGGAAAGGGTATGGGGGGGGGGGCATACTATATAGTCTGACGATATTCTTACTATAGCTTAAGATGCGTAAGCATTGTCAATGTAATACAAAGTGTTCCAGAAAATTCTACTGACTAAGGCCAAGCTCCTGTCAGTCGTCAACCTAATGAAATATCATAGGTTTACTTTATTACAACAATTTATGATGGGGTATAAAGGTCTAAATGATATACCTCTTTTTAACACAATTAGAAACTTGTCTCCGTGGTTATTTTAGACAAGAAGATTTTCCCTGTGCCCGTGTGTTTTAGTGTCCATAAATATATATATTTGCCTGTGCCAGGGGTTCAAAATAACCATTGTTTTAAAACAAAAAACTATCCACACATTTGTACACGGTTGGAAGCAGTCTGCAGCATTGTTGAACTTTCTTGATATATATTTTACTTTTATCTTCTAATATTACCTTCCATCTTCAAACACTTCATTAGTTTTCATCTAAAATTATTTTTATCGTTTGAATTCTGTCTTTTAACGTTTAAATATTTTATTGCATTCAATATACAATAGGCTAGGTGTTCCCACCCTAGATTTCTTCTCCTACCTTATATTGTTTCTCTTCAGTTACTGTAATTTCCTTTTGATTTAAGCTCCTTTATTTAAAAACCACAGGATATTTATACCCCAGCTCTCTCTAACCATATGACCTTTTATGTCTAGACTTAACCATACCTCCAATGGTTATGAGTATAAACTAACTTTATCAAGCTTCCATGCTTTAGTTAAATGTTTTAATAGCTTAATCTTCCCTAGTTTACAAAAATATTCTTTAATCACCCAAGCCCTTTTTATTTCCTGTCATTTTTCCATATAAACACAAGAAATTCAACATAACTTTAGACTTTTTTCTACGGCTATTGATAAAGGACAGCAAATCCGAAAGGCCTCTAGCAAAACCGTGTGCGATCCCGTTTTCTGCTAAGTATTCTTTGCTTACTGTAAAACGTTGTATATATTACTTTCTTTTATATTCCTCTTATACCTTTTTCATCTCTTTATACATTTTCATTATTTAGGCTTACTATTGTTTTGCCCTTTTATTTATGATTTAACCATATCTTCCATTTACAGCCCTTGTATATTTTTCTTCCAAATTTTATTTCTAGGACTTCATTATTATTTCCTGTTCCAATTGTACATTAATTTTAACCTTAGTGTCTTATTAAGTTGTTTTTCCTTCCCGCTCTATTTAGTCTTCCTATGCTTATATATCTCACAATTTGTGACTAGATTTATTACCCTTTTTACTTTAGTCCTTCTGTCTCCAGACACATTTTATTCTTTATCTCTGCCTCTTTGTAACATATATTTTCCAAATTCCATCTTTTTTGTCCCCTAAGTCAGCCAATTCAATTAGGTCCTTTTATCTCTAGTTTGTATCAATTCTTTTTTGTTTCCCGACATATTTTTCCTTTCTATCTCTGTCTCACTTTCCCAACTCCATTTTCCCTTTTCATCTAGTTAGACTAATTAAGTATATTGGCATTTAGGCAGAATGGCAAAACAAGGGCGTGGTAACAGAAGCAGGCAATTTTCAGTTAGCAATAGGCATGGAAATTCAAAATCTAAAAGTCCCCAATATTCAGAATTCTCGGCTCTGGTGAAAGCCCTTTTCAAAATTTTACAATGTCTTCACCACATTGGCATCCTTGAGGGACATTTACGTGACCAAACCCTCCCAAATTCCTTAAATAATAAAATTAAAGAGCTTAATTCTTTTCTTAAACCGGCTCAACGCAATCGGGAAGTTGATATTGCGTTTGACCATGTACACAAAAATTGGGCCCATAGGATCATACAAGAGATGATTTCACATTATGCGGCTTGTTTAAATAGATTAAAAGCACAGGTGACTTCTGCCAGGTCATCCAATGGTCTAAACTTTGACAGTGCTTTCAATAATGCTTTAAAATGGGGCAAACAGAATTATAAAGGTAAATTACAACTTTCGACCATTCAAAATTTTTATTCTTTTCTTTCCATCACTAAATCTGTCACTTCTGCTGCTACTACTCAGTTTAGTCCACCATCGTCTCCCCAACCCCATCCGCCTGTCAGTCCGTCGACATCTGTTATCTCACCTCCAACTCTGCAGTCACAGACTCCTAGGTCTGTAACTTTACCTTCTGTTTCCCCTTCGCCTTTCCCTACTGGTACTCCCCCCCTTAGACCTACTACCTCTGCCCCCTCTTTTTCTTCCCCTCAGCCCCCCTCCCCTAGACCTAGTAGAACATCTGCCCCCTTTCGTCCTCCGTCCTCTCCAGTTTCTACTAGGGTCTCTTCTCCTAGACCTAGTACATCTAGTCCCTCTGCTCCTCCCCCATCCCCAGTTTTGTCTGTCCATTCTCCTATGAGATATTCAGATGCAGTGAGATCCCCTCCGAGGGGTCAGCGCAACCCTCGGAATAAATTAGCTAATTCTAAATTTTGGAAATTTCGGCACACTTCCTCTAATTGGCACCTTCCTAATGTAACTAAGAAAGTTCTTTTACTTGGGGATTCTAATCTTTCTAGAATTAACCTTGACCCCCACCCTGATATGCAGGTAGAATGTTTTCCTGGTGCCAATTTCAATTCATTTCGGACTCTAATTCAAAAGTATCAAGGTCCCAAACCTGAGAAAGTTATCTTGAATATTGGTATCAATAACAAGACAACTACTGAGCCAAACACTTCGTTAACTCAAATGCGCAACATGATGACAGCGGTTAGGAAGACTTTTTCCAACTCGCTCATCTACTTTGTAGAGATCCAGTCATCCACTAAACTGCCGGCCAGTGAAGTTTCGAACCTGAACCTATATAACTCTTCTGCTTCCAAGATGAAGAGAGTTATGGTCATACCAAAAATCCCCAATTCAAAATTTAGAGTATCCACGGACAAAATTCACTGGACCGAAGATACAGCAAATTGCTTGTATACCCACTGGCTTCAGACACTAGATTTAAACTAAATTTGGGACAGGGCATGTGCCACCCTACTTTCGGCTTAGGAAGTAATATTGTTAATCTTAGTAACGAGGAACTCACTGCTGATGATATATCTCTACTCAATAGAGGACTCTCATTTGTGCCTTGCCCTAAAGCATTATCTGATAGGGACTTTTCTATTAGTAAATTAGTGCATGTTATGGAGTTCTCCAGAAATCTTAGTCTGGCTGATATCTACCGAGATTCTAGTGGGGTACGCAAGCCGTTTACATCTAAAAGCGGCTATACACCTCCTTCTCACATGTATGATCCAGAAATAAACATTAGTCGTGACTCTGTATCAAGGAAGTTTGATGCTTTAACTAATCAGAAAAACCAACATAACCTTACTCATTCAGAATGTCTTGCCTTAAGTAAGCTAAGGAGAAATCCAAACATAGTTATTAAACCTGCTGATAAAGGTTCGGCAACAGTTATTATGTCAAAACAGGATTATATTGAAGAGATAGAACGGCAGCTTAGCAACCCTCTTCATTACAAAAAACTTGATAAGGAAATTTGGCCTGAAAATGTTAGGAAGTTTAATAAAATTCTTGTTTCTCTTCAAGATAAAGGCTTACTTAATGAAAAACAGTATCGCTATTTGGAATCTGATCATAACTCTAAAAACAGGGTCTTCTATATTCTTCCAAAAATTCACAAACCCATTGAAAAATGGCCGAAGCCTACAATGCCCCCTGGGCGTCCTATTATCTCAGATTGTGGCAGTGAAAGTTATAGAATATCAGAGCTAATTGATTACTATCTAAAACCTATAGCGAATCGGCATCCTAGCTTTATAAAGAATACGGATGATTTATTGGCTAAATTGTCTGAGAAATCCATCCCACAAGATGTGATTTTGGTTACTCTGGATGTGGAGTCTATGTATACAAACATTGACATAGATTTGGGTCTTAAATCCATAAAATCAGCATTCCAAAGATATCCTGACCACCGTCGTCCGGATAAAGACATTTTAGAATTGCTGGAACTTAGCTTAAAAGGTAACGATTTTGAATTCAATGGGGAGATCTTTCAGCAAATTAAAGGGTGTGCTATGGGGAAACGTTTTAGTCCTAACTTTGCCTCTATTTTTATGGCTGAGTGGGAGAGTGATATTCTTCACAAATGTCACCTACAACCTTTTATTTACCTTCGGTATCTGGATGACATTTTTATCATTTGGCAACATACGTTGGAAGACCTTCATATTTTCATCGATACTCTTAATTCTCACGACTCAAGCATTAAATTACAGCCTACTATTGATCACACTTCTGTGGATTTTTTGGATGTAACTATTTACAAGGGTCATACATATCATACTACTGGGTATTTAGATTACAAAGTATTCTTCAAACCTACTGACACGCATCAGCTACTACATGCTGGGTCATACCATCCTCCTCACACTTTCAAGGGGGTCATTAAATCTCAGATTTTTAGATTCTATAGAAACTGTAGTTCTTTAGATTTTTTTAACCAGGCTTGTTCTGTTCTTTTTAAAGCTCTCCTCCCTAGGAAGTATTCTATTAGATTAGTCCGAAGGATGAAATCTAACACAGTAAGACAAATCATGTTTCCCCCTTCATCCCCCGATACGCTTACCTCCCCTTCACGAGTGTACCACTACCGTCCAACATTTCTCTCAGGTACATCAATGAAATGCCTTAAGACGCGATGCAAACTCGATATATACGTACCCGATCGCGGAACCTTTTTCGGAGAACAAACTCGCAACAAATATCAAATGGCAGAGAACCTTAATTGTGACTCCTCTAATATCGTGTATGTAATCACGTGCAAAAAATGTCGCAAACAGTACGTCGGAGAAACTCAGAATTCTCTACGACAAAGAGCAGCCAACCATTTATCTAGCATAAGACTTAAACATGATGTACCCGTGGCACAACATTTCAATACTCAAGGTCATTCGGTCAAGGACCATTTTGAAATCATGCCTATTGAGAAAATCCCATTTCTCACTTCCGCTGCAGATACGAAGCACAAACGTTTGGAAAGGGAAAGTTTTTGGATTCAAACATTACAAACTATTTATCCTTTGGGTTTGAACTTGGACCCCGGAAGATGTCGTGAAAAAACTATAATACCATTCGTGTTTCAGTATAACAAAGCTAGCATCGCTATGGCCAAGATTATAGTAGAAGAATACAAACTACTTCAAAGTAAACTTGCTCGACCTCTGACCCAAAGGCCAGTCATTGCTTATAAAAAGAACAAGAGTTTGAAAGACATACTGGTCAGGGCGAAACTCCCCTGTCTGCCTTCTACCTAGGTTTTCTGGGAAAGGGTATGGGGGGGGGGGGGGGGGGCATACTATATAGTCTGACGATATTCTTACTATAGCTTAAGATGCGTAAGCATTGTCAATGTAATACAAAGTGTTCCAGAAAATTCTACTGACTAAGGCCAAGCTCCTGTCAGTCGTCAACCTAATGAAATATCATAGGTTTACTTTATTACAACAATTTATGATGGGGTATAAAGGTCTAAATGATATACCTCTTTTTAACACAATTAGAAACTTGTCTCCGTGGTTATTTTAGACAAGAAGATTTTCCCTGTGCCCGTGTGTTTTAGTGTCCATAAATATTAAGATCTGTGATGATTGACAGGATGAAAGGTAAAGAGAACACAGTTGTAAGGGATTATGTTCTGCCTGATTACACACATATTAAGATCTGTGTTGATTGATGTTTGACAGGATGAAAGGTAAAGAGAACACAGTTGTAAGGGATTATGTCCTACCTGACTACACACACATAAAGAGAGGCTTTGTACGACCACAGGATGAAGCTAATGGTAAACCACAGGGCAACGAACAGGTAACAAAACAATGTATAACTATTGTAAGAAAAGAATTTTAGGTGCTTTAAATATTGCTTTATGTTTGTTTTTTCGAGTGGATTGGTTAGAGTGTTCCTCGCTCACGATCAGATCTTCCTTCAGTCCCACACAGGCCTTCCATCGATGCGGCGCGGGTTCGAATCCCACTCAGACTAAATACAAATTTAAACATTTCGAGTGGATTTTTCACTCGGTCGCGGAATGTTCAAACGTTACCAGGTTCTCGTCGAAAGCTAGAGGGTTTCCTCGTAGCAAAGAGCCGGTTTCCTACCCACTAAACCTGGCAACGCAGCCATATAAGTGAAATAATCTTGAGTGCAGCATAAAACAGTGGATGGGGTTTTGTGTATAATCTTTTCCCACTTTCTGTACGCTGGAACATGTCATAGTTATCACCAATATCACTTTTCAGTTTTGACCAGTCGATGGTATAAAAAAATTCAATTCTATTGATAAAACTTTTCAATTTGACAAATAGCCTTTTTACAAAATGATGTCCCTGGAAAAGAGAGAGATGCATTGTGGGTTTAAATGGGGGTTTATATGTAGCCATCTTACACTGCCTTGCAGAGATAGGCGTTACTGCAAACATTTTTTGCGGGGTAAAATATGACCCTTTCAGCTATATCCAATCAAACTAAGACCTCTAACACATTGTATCAGAACCCAATAGACCCTTTCACCTTAGGGATTGACGCTGCCGCAGAATCCTCCCTGTATGGCAAAATGACTTTAAATTGAGTTTTTAGATCAATCTGACATCGGAATCGTGTTCATTTCGTCCTTGACGCAATGCGAAAGAGTACTAGCAACAGAGAAATGACGTCAATGCCATATGAATCGATTCAAACAACGTCATAAAAACATCATTCTAAGCCAAAAGGGTCTATACCATCATTAAAGTGGCATGAGCTGCCAAATTCACACTTTTTTCATAATTTCTGATCGTCATCAGCGTAAGAGGCTTCGAAGGCCATCGAAAAACTAAATGATTAGCGTTGGAATGAGGAAAATCCATACAGTATGTGACCTGTACGAACCGAAAACGTGTTCGAAATGTAAACAAAATTTAAATAACCGGGACGACCATTCATTCATTCTAAGCCAAAGTTAGTTCAAAACAATACTTTATCGTACATTTTCGAGACTAGAAGCACTAAAAGGCTTCTGAATTATACGTCTTGAGAAAAATAGCCAATAATTTCAACATTCTGTTATAACGTCAAAATATCAACATTTTGGCAGCTCATGCCACTTTAAGCTATAAGTTTAAATGCTACATTTCGATGTAGTTTTTACATCAGCATATAAGTCTATGTACTGCCTTAGCTAGTCAAATAATATGTTTTTTTAACCTCCATATATGAATGTTATTTTCAGATAATCCGTATGAATAATGAAAGATTTGCCATTCCTGAACTTCTCTTCCATCCATCGGATGTTGGAATACAGGAGATGGGAATCTCTGAGGCTATTGTTCATTCTATAAGTCTTCTGCCTGAAGGTAAAGCTTTAACCCTGATCATGTAACCAAATATGGCATTTAGAGAAAGTTAATTGTAAATGATTGTTTAATGGTACATTTGCTCTCTAAAGTACTTTTCATATTCACCTTTAATTTAAAAAATGTTTCAAATGTTGCTGATCAGTTGGTTTACTATCACAGATTGCATGTTTCATCTTCAAATACATCTGATGGCTCTAATAACAGGCGCCAAATTAAATCTCTATAAGTTCATTATTTTTCGACGAACTTCTACTCTCAGTATCAGGCACATTTTAGTACAGTCTGTAGTCTTTGTAATATATTTCTTTTTCAAAGTTTGTAAGACCTTATCAAAAAGGAATAAGTAAATTATGAAATTTTGAATTCTTGTTTGATATGTTTCAGAAGTCCAACCTCACCTATATAATAACATAATAGTGACAGGAGGCAACTGTCTGCTACCAGGTTTTAAAGATAGAGTGTAAGTACACTAATGAAGACAACAGTGTTGAATATAAATTCTGTATATATTTAAAGAAAAATCCGTTACTATCTACTCAAATTTTCCAAATTTAGATTGTCTATTTAAAGGGGCATAAGCTGCCAAAATGTTGGTATTTTAACGTTTCAACAGAATGTTGAAATTATTGGCTATTTTTCTCAAGACGTATAATTCAGAAGCCTTTTAGTGCTTCTAGTCTCGAAAATGTACGATAAAGTATTGTTTTGAACTAACTTTGGTTTAGAATGAATGAACGGTCGTCCCGGTTATTTAAATTTTGTTTACTTTTAGAACACGTTTTCGGTTCGTACAGGCCACATACTGTATGGATTTTCCTCATTCCAACGCCAATCATTGAGTTTTTCGATGGCCTTCAAAGTCCCTTACTGTCATGACGATCAGAATTATGAAAAAGTGTGAATTTTGGCAGCTCATGCCACTTTAATGTGGTATGGGCTGCCAAAATGTTGATATTTTTATGTTTTAACAAAATTTTGAAATTATTTGCCATTTTTCTAAAAGAGGACAAATTTGAAGCTAATGGGTTTTATTTGTCTTGAAAATGTATGTTAAATAGTTTTTTTAACTAACTTAGATCTTAGAGTTTGTCAGCGTTATTTTATAGATTCTGTTTCAACATTATTTCTGTACAGGTCGCAGACAGTATGAGCTTTCCTAATTCCAACAGCAATCATGTTTATTTAGCTTCAAATCGTCTTATTTTTCAGAATTTATGAAAAAAGTTTTGGCAGCTTGTGCCACTTTAAATGACTTTATTTAGCTATTACACTGAATTAAACGGAAGTCAAATTAATTAGAATAATCTGACTTGGTTTTTACGATTTTGTGATTTTCATTTTGTACATGTATTTGCAGGTTTCAAGATGTCCGTAGTTTAGCACCAGCTGAGTTTGATGTATCCGTCTCCATCCCAGATAAGTGAGTAGCTTCTATAGTCAAATGTTTTCATATGCAACTGTTATTTAAAAAGAAATCTCCATTATCTGTAACGTGTTCATAGAGAACAATATGCATTTGAAGAAAAGTGAAAGACACCCTCAACTATTGTAGAAATAGTATGAGATCTACAAATTTTAATGTTTTCTCTTTTTTTTCTTGTAATTGTTAACTCCTCAATTGGACCAGGGCCTCTGTGGCTCCGTCAGAAGAGCGATAGCCTCTCAGTCTAATACTAGCCTTCCATCAATGGGTTTCGTGTTCCAATCCCACTCGGGGTGAAGAGGAAATTGAAAAATTTCTCAGTGGAAATTTCACTCTATCTTGTTATGTCGAAGAGTTGCCAGGTACTTGCCAAAGGTTAAGGGTTTACTCTGGACAACAACGCTGCGATATATTGAAATAATCTTGAGTGTGGCGTAAAACATCAATCAATCAACCTTTAGTTAATAAATTTTATTCTAACGGTCTTGGCAATCTTCAGTTATCTCTTGTTGACCTCCAGTTAGTTTTTTGTGACATTCAGTTAAGCCCGGTGACTTTGTACAGACCATCTACTTATGTTGATATTTTAGACTTCTACACCATGTTATATTTATTCGAATTTCCATCTTTATGACTTTGTTCCAGCCCTGTACGTTACGCCTGGGAAGGAGGTTGTGAATTGGCCAAAAGTGAGGAGCTAGCAGACTGGGTGGTTACCAGGCAGCAATATGAGGAACATGGACACAGTATCTGCTTTGAACAGTTTGATGTCTGAGTTGTAATTCTGAAAACAGAACATTCCCGAGACCATCTAATGTGAAAAAAATGTTGCAAGACAAAAGTGTGATATACGTCATCTACATGTAGTTTGAACTGTTTGACAACATAGTTTGTCATTCTTGAAAGGACACGGAATAGGTCACCTTCTTATGACAAAAAATAGCAAACATAAATACACTGTACATGTACCAAGCAGGGTATATGACACTTGGTTGGTTGTTTCTCAAAACATTTACTGCCAACTTAACTATGCCACTGGTTGTTATGTTATGTTGCTATGAGTATAATGGCCTGACATGAGACTAATGCTGGACGTAAACATATCCTATTAAGCATTCAACATTCATCTCTCTCATTTAAATCACAATTCATTCTACATGTTTTTGTAAAATTGTCCGCATTGAAAATAAATCCATCATACCACCAAGTAGTGGAGAACTAGCCTCTGAAACTCATTCTTATAGCAAATAAATCCATCTGATCATAACACCTAGTAGTGATGGTGAAATCACCTCACAAATAAATCCATCGTACCTTCATATAGTGAGGTAAACTAACCTCAGAAACTTCTTACTGGAAATAAATCCATCATACAGTTGACCTGTTGCCATATAAGTGACATGAGTACCCTCATTCCAGGCATTGATGGTGAGTGTTGCCATTCTCACTTTGAAAGTTTCTGAACCACGGCGTCTACAAAGACTTAACTCCTAAACATATTAAAATATGATATTATACCTCGACTGTAATCTGTTCCGCTTAATGCATCAAGAAGAAGTACGAAATATAAACTTTCCTTAAGCATTGATCTTAGATAATTACGTTAAGGTAGTTTTTATAAGTAACAAAGGCTCGAAAATGTACTTCTACATTGCGACTATTTGAATTGTTTCTATTGTTTGCACAAATTTCGATTCAAAGTGTTTATGACTTTACTGATATTTCTTATCTGAAAGTCAATCTTTTCGTCTTCCAAGGTAGTTCAAACGCTTAACTTCTCACGAGGATTGAAAATTATGAAAAAAATAATCCGAATTTCGGCAACCCATGCCACTTTAAAGCTAACGCCTTACGCGCCGAAACCATATAGCAAAATAATAACACATCAAGTGACTTAGTTTGCAAGCCGCTCGCAATGTCACTGTTCTCTTCAGTGTTAATTTCCTAGTAGTAATCATCTAGATATATATTTATGAACACTAAAACACACGGGCACAGGGAAAATCTTCTTGTCTAAAATAACCACGGAGACAAGTTTCTAATTGTGTTAAAAAGAGGTATATCATTTAGACCTTTATACCCCATCATAAATTGTTGTAATAAAGTAAAC
This sequence comes from Lepidochitona cinerea, assembly GCA_963971465.1. Taxonomy (NCBI): domain Eukaryota; kingdom Metazoa; phylum Mollusca; class Polyplacophora; order Chitonida; family Tonicellidae; genus Lepidochitona; species Lepidochitona cinerea. The sequence continues at coordinate 46,864,676 of OZ020551.1, read as the reverse complement.
CTATGATATTTCATTAGGTTGACGACTGACAGGAGCTTGGCCTTAGTCAGTAGAATTTTCTGGAACACTTTGTATTACATTGACAATGCTTACGCATCTTAAGCTATAGTAAGAATATCGTCAGACTATATATTATGGGGTCATGGGAAAAGACAGTGAAAATTTGAATTGAAGCTTGAAATTGTACAGTACCCTCAATGTAAAACGCGGAGCCTGGACTTGCGCACAAGCGGCCTAAGCAGTGTTTCCACTTGTGCGGATACGGATCGCCGTGCGTTAGAGTATGCGGCGAGAGTGTTTCCATTAATGCGGTTGTCCGCACGGTATCTAGCCTTTCTCATTCAGAAAATGGCCCTTGTAAGATCTAGATTATCACAGGTTCTCGATCTAGAAGAGAATTTATTACTTATTCTATCGGCGTATGCTATTATCAAAAGTAGGACAAAGAGGAAACACCGTTGGTGGGTCCACGACATTCTTCGCAGAAGAAAATAGCCGTATTCGACTGGTCGTTTTCGAGCAGCTCATTCTTCTCAGACTACACAATTTCTATTCGACTGGTCGCATGATTTGCACAAACTCCTCGCGCGTGCACGCTCGAAGTGCTCGCTGATTTTGTAAGAGCAGAGAGAGGGGAGTTGGTCACGTGATAAAATAATAGTACTTTCTTGACTCCAATTATATAATTCTTGGCCTGTTTTGGCTATTTTTTAGGCATTTCTGAATTACAAAACTAAAATTACATAAAATTAAACCCTGAAACCCTAAATCTGAACGAATTAATGTTATTTATGTTTTAATGCAAATGGAACAATCATGCTTCGGAAGCCCAATTTAACCAAATCAATGTGCTAACGGTCTGAACAAATATTTGCAGTTTTCCTAGATTATTGACAGAAATATTTAATTTTAAAATGCAAATATTTATTTTCACAAGTCCGTGTTCGCCCTCCACGCCTCCACAACCTACCTACAGATCGTCACTTGATGCATATACTATGTTGCTAGGTGGGCGATTTATGTTGTCAAGCAAATGACCCAAACGCTCCTCAATTTACTCAAATTCGTTCGACTGGTACTTCCCCGAGCAGTTAGTTTGAGCTGCTGCGCAGGTGGGCGGAGCTTAGTCCGAAATATCTGCTGATGATGTAAGATATTTTTTGACAGATAGGCCATCATCAGCGTCAGAACGCATTTGATCAATTTTCTGGGAATTTCTTGCCACCCTTCGAGGTGGCAAGACCACCTCTCGTTTCTCATCAAAAATATCAAGATTCTCTTCATAACTTTTAAAAAATAAAATTGCTAACCCGTACTTTAATGATTTTCCTTTCTCCTTGCACCAATCTGAAGTCTGTACGTCGACACCAGCCATAGATCTGCCCGATTAAATTTCAAACTGTACCAAACCTTTAATTTAGAAAAGTCGCCATTTGCATACTACGTCAATATACGCGCGAAAGGTCAACTTGTCACATGATTACCCACTAGCAGGCGATATAGTTCATTGGTCGTGTTGGTTCACGTGACTTCAGCAAAAAAGCAACACGACCAATGAACTATATCGCCTGCTAGTGGGGTAGTCATGTGACAGATTGACCTTTCGCGCATATAGTGACGTATCAATGAGATTATGCAGATGGCGACTTTTGTAAACTAAAGGTTTGGTACAGTTTGAAATTTAACCGGGCAGATTTATGGCTTTTGTCGACGTACAGACTTAAGATTGGTGCGAGGAGAAAGGGAAATCATTAAAGTACGGGTTAGCAATTTTATTTTTTGAAAGTTATGAAGAGAATCTCGATATTTTTTATGAGAAACGAGAGGTGGTCTTGCCACCTCGAAGGGTGGCAAGAAATTCCCAGTAAATTGATCAAATGCGTTCTGACGATGATGATGGCCTATCTGTCAGAAAATGTCTTACATCATCATCGCAGATATTTCGGACTAGGCGGAGCTTAAATTTACTCCTCTGAAAACGACCAGTCGAATACTCCTAATGTTTGTCTTTATGTTACTACTGTCTTTTTCGCCCGTATCCCTTGATCACGTGGGTCTGTAGGGCGTTTGTAAAATCGTGATCTATGTGCCAAAATAAATGTTTTTAAAAAAAAATATGCAGAAAAACTAATTTGATGTACGTTAACGTGGTTTTATAAGCAGCAAAAGTCCCAAAAATAAACTCATAAATCCCGGCATAAAAAAAAAAAAAAAAGTATGGAGTTTACCATCATCTAGTTCAGGAGTTGTTTATGGATCCAGAAAAATTCCAGCCCTACATAAGGTTGAGTAGGGAGCAATTCGAACGTATTTTGGGGATTATCGGTGAAGACTTAACGAAGTACTCCTCATTCAGAGCGGTCATCTGTCCAAAGCAAAGACTTGCAGTTTGTTTACGGTATCAAAAAAATACTATTAAAATTACTATTAGGCTAAAATACTGTAAAACGTCAAACCACAAGCATGCTGCCAATCATAAACAAAAGCTACGAAGGCCACAACAGAAAAGTCAACAAGCATACGTAAGTTGAATTCAAGTTCAAACTTTTAATTAAGATTTTCAGCAATATTCATTGCAGTTGAAATTATTGAACGAGTGGCTGCATTGCTATTTTTCAATTTTTGGTACATGTCGGTGGTAAGGAAAATAGTGTGGATGTATGTCTGTTCGATGACCGGTGATGGGAAATACATCTTGTGAAGGGGTAGGGAGAGGTGTTACTTCTACGGCCTGTCTTTCAGGATTTTCCGGGGGCCTCCGTGGCTCAGTAGGTAGAGCGTTGGACGCTCAATCCGAACAGCCTTCCACCAATGGGTCGCGGGTTCGATTCCCACTCAGTCCAAAAATTGGAAAATTTTCTGACTGGGTTTTCACTCGAACGACCTATGTGGGATGGTTGCCAGTTACTAGCGGAAGGTCGTGGGTTTCCTCCGGGCACAGAGCCCGGTTTCCTCCCACAATAAAACTGGCAACGCCGCCATATAAGTGAAATAATCTTGAGCGCGGCGTAAAACACCAAACAATCAATCATTTATCAGAAAGCTTGCTCAACCGACTGGCACAGCTTTCAAAAAACAATTCTTCTGACGGTTTCTTTTGGGTTGTCTCCAGGAGCATTTGATCCCTCGCCTTTTTGTGATCGACGATTAAATCCGTCAAAGCCTTTTCAAGTGATGATTGATCTGCCGCTTTTGTTGCCTTCCTTTTTTTTACCTTTGGTCATTTGGTAATGATCCTGGCTCCTCTCTGTTACATCAGTCACCGATGTGACGTCAGTGGCATTGGCTTCAGAAATGGACCTGTGTACACAAAATGATGAGCGTTAAAGGCACACTTGCCTCGAAAATCAGGAATATTGTTTACATTAAAAAAGAAAGACCGTTTTCAGTATTTTACCCAGACAATATAAGTTAGGAACTTTCTATTTTTACCAAAATTTAAAAGATTGGACGTGACTTTGTATTTTTAATTTGAATTTGAATTGTTAGGTGCCCGGAAAGTAAACAAATTTAAACAGGCTACGGCGGGCCTTTAACTCATTATATATTCTTACATTCATTGTCTTTTAAACAGATACCTAGCGACTGGAGAGCCCTTGCGGTCTCTTGGATACAGTTACAGAATGGGAGTGAGTACAGTCAGTAAAATCGTATCAGAAGTGTGTCGAATATTATGGAAAAGATTTGCCGACGAACACATGAAAATGCCTTCCACAAAAGAGGAATGGACATTGATAGCAAGAAATTTTGCCAAAGAGTGGCAATTCACCCATTGCTTAGGAGCTCTTGATGGAAAACATGTTGTCATGAAATGTCCTAAAAACACAGGATCAATGCATTTTTATTACAAAGGGATTTTTTCAACTGTTCTTATGGCGTGAGTAGACGCAGATTGAAAATTCATCGCCATTGATGCTGGTGCATACGGGCGAAACAGTGACGGGGGAATATTTGCAAATTCAAATTTAGGTAAAGCAATAACACGAGAATCATTAAACTTTGCAAATGATACCCCACTCCGACCAGGGGATAACTTAGGATATGTGCCTTATGTAATCATTGGTGACGAGGCTTTCCCTATGACCGCCATATTATGAGGCCATATCCGGAAGGGGATGTTCAGAAGATCAGAGAATCTTTAGCTATATAGGCTAAGCAGGGCAAGGAGAATTGTAGAAAATCCGCTCGGGGTTCTTGCAGCTAGATGGAGAGTCTATCATACAAAAAGTGCAGTAAAACCAAAGAGAGTAGATTGACAAGAGTGGTCACTTCGTCCAATCAGCATTGCCGGCATGTTCTTTTGGCCCCCTAACGGAAGGGTTTTCCGACTGTACACGATTCGACTGTAAAGCGCCCCCTACAGAAAGGAGGTTCCTAATAATCGAATCGTGTCCGTGTCGGGGGGTACTTTAATTACCATTGTAAATATTTCCAAGTTATGATTGGTACACTTTTTGCTGTTTGTTCTCTACTTTGTTCAAGTGCCAAGTACAATAAAATTGAATTAAATTGAAATTTGTCAAATTCAACATGGCGCGGACGAAGTGACCACTCTTGTCAATCTACACTCTTTGGTAAAACCAGAGTCAGTAATTGATGTAGTAAAAGCTACTTGTCTGTTACATAACATACTTCAATCTGAATCTACACCTGCCATTATAAGTAACTTACTCCAAGAGGACAATGTACAACAACTCCATGGAACTGAGACTCTACGGAGTATTGGCACCCGAGCAGCAGGAGAGGCTGTGAAAATCCGAGATACTTTTAAAGAGTATTTCGTAAACATTGGACCTGTCCCTTGGCAAACGGTATATGTAAACAGATGACACTCTATCAAGGAATGAGATCATTTCAAAGCAGTGGTATAAATAAATAATGAAAAAAGCATGCTGTTATCAATGCTACCTTGAGGGCAGGTTAAATTCGTCGTCTGAAGGAACAGTTGAAGAGTTTTCCTCCGAGCCTGGCTGACTTTCAAACATGATATCTGGAACGTTAGTTTCTGTTCTGTAATGGGGATAAAAATAAACAAATTACAACCGAGATAAAGTCTTGATATTTTTCTATATAGATTCAATAAATGGCTGATATTATAGTGTTAGGCCTACCTGTTGTCTTCAGTGAACTTGTCTAAAAAGGTCATTTGTTCGAAAAAATTCCATGTCCTTGCCCCTTTTGCGGCTTGTCCACTTTTGTTCGTCCTTATTTCTTTTCTTTTTTTCACATATGCGTCTCGTTGATTTCGCCATTTTCTCTTCCAATCACTTCCTACACATGAGTGAAACATAACCGATTATTTAAAAACCGATTTGAAATAACTAAGTCGAATGGTAAATTATTTTTTTAAACTAATTTGAACTTTTTAGAAAAAGAATTCTTTTTTTAGTATTACCACAAATGGTAAGCGTTTTGTTTCTATATCTATATTACTTTCAACTTCTTTGTATCCGTAACTTTCACTGTCTTTTCCCATGACCCTATAATATATAGTCTGACGATATTCTTACCATACGTAAGCATTGTCAATGTAATACAAAGTGTTCCAGAAAATTCTACTAACTAAGACCAAGCTCCTGTCAGTCGTCAACCTAATGAAATATCATAGGTTTACTTTATTACAACAATTTATGATGGGGTATAAAGGTCTAAATGATATACCTCTTTTTAACACAATTAGAAACTTGTCTCCATGGTTATTTTAGACATGAAGATTTTCCGTGTGTTTTAGTGTTCATAAATATATACATGTACACAAATGTAAACTCACCATTCATGCTTTCAATTCCCATGGCTTCTGCAACACTTTCCCATGTATTGTATATAAGTTGTGCATCTTTATATTCTGAACACGATGGATCATATAAATATCTATATCCACGCACTATTTCAATAAGATGTTCGATTTCAAGTCTGTTAGCCATTTTGAATGTTATAAGATCAACTTGACTACACTCAATTCAGTGGTCAGTAGATTAGGGACATGGTATCTAGGTTTCGGAATTCAGGTCAGGGTTTATGAGCGGGAGTGGGGGTTCTTTATTGCCCTCAAAAGACATTTTCAGGACAGCTGAGAGAAATAATTTCCGCGGGAAAAGAATGTTCCCAAGAATGTATGACGTATTTAGGGAGATCGCCGTACGGATAACCGTTGAGTGTGTTTCCACTTGTACGTTTCCGCATACGGTTCCGCATGCGGCACCGTGCCCATCGCTACATGGTCCGGTCGGAATTTACCGCACCGGCTACCGTATCCGCACCCGCAGCCGTACAAATGGAAACACTGTATATCTTAGGTCTGTTAAGGGATTTTTGCCGCATCCGTATCCGCACAAGTGGAAATGCAGCTTAATGATTTGAATATCGTATTAATGAGCTGGCGGTAAATTAGCATTGCAAGCATCTACGCCTGTGGTATATAGTACAATGATAGCGGTAAACTATGGAATGCCAAAGCGGAAAAAATTCAACATTTGCAATTTTACCTTCAGCATCTCGATTTTTTGTTCAACAAAACAATATTTTTCAACATTCGTTAAAAATTTTGTCAACGACCATATTTTGTGGCTCAATTCTATGTTATTTTATATTTAAATCGCGTTTGTTTCATTCAAGACCCAAAAAAAATCATACCACATGCATCTGAAAAAAGAATCCAAAACATTATCATACCGGTACATCAATTTTTACAGCCAGCTTAGTGTTATTTTATATGCGTAACATGTCTTTTTTTATTTCATCCAAAAGATTTTTAAAAATGCATTACCTCTAAAATTTGGTTCAAGGCGTACGATTTTTCGTTTCAACCACTGAACAGTTTTTATCGTTCAACTGTTGAGCTGGTTTTCGTCCAATCGTTGAAGTGTTTTTCCGTAAAATGTTGACCTGATTTTCCCGTTAAATGTTGAACTACTTTTTAGTTGAGAGAAAAAAAATGATTTCTCGCAGCACGTGACACTTAGTCGTGATCACACAAATCGGTGACGTCATAGTGGTTGTTTCCCGTCAGCTGGTAAACACATGGATGGGCCACCAACCGGGTGACAATCCGACGAATATCTTCGGGTGCACCCCTACTTCTCCGTCTCAAATCGCTCATCAGATCTCCAAAACTTTGACCGCCATTAGCCATTTTGTCTTAGTTTTCGCGGCACAATCAGACAGCGGATGGATACTGTGACGTCATCAGTTTTTGTATAGAAACAGTCACGTGTTTCTTGCGCGAGATGTCAAAACCATGTAAAAAAACAGGTCAACAATAAATCGGTTCAACAGTTGCGCGAAAAAAAAACAGTTCACTGGTTAAACGAAAAAACACTTCAACAGCTGAACGAAAAAAAAAAACACGTTAACGGTTGAAAGTAAAAACGGTTAAGTAGTGGAATGAAAAGTTGCAAGAGTGGACCAATTTTTAGAGGTAATAAATAAAAAAGACATACTAGTATAATTATATGTATCGATGATGTAAAATTTTGTGTATTTCTTGGATTATTTTTTTTTAGGATAGTATTTTTTTTAAGTGTGTTTCGTTTGAAACTTTTGCCATATATCTTGTTACTTTTTTTGGACAAAATTTTTAACGAATGTTGAAAAATATTGTATTGTTGAACAAAAAATCGAGACGCTGAAGGTAAAATTGCAAATGTTGAATTTTTCCGCTTTGGCATTCCATAGTAAACGTATTTTAGAGACCTATTCTAAGAAATACAGATGATGGATTTTATAGGGACTCGGGGAAAGCTTGTGGGTAAATTTGACATTGCAAACTGTAGGCCTACAGACATAAACACTTGAAGTAAATGTAATTCAAAACCTGAGCTACGCGGGGTGGATCCATTGGGTTGTCTTCTTGTTTTACACTGCCATTCCAGCATTTAGAACATAGCTGGACATGCACAATGTGTCCCATTGTTTATCACCCGTCCATATAATCCGAGTAGGGGAGGGGGGATATAAAGACCAGCTTGCCTGTCGGTATGTCTGTCCGTAATCATTTCTTGTCATCGCATCTCCTCCCGCGGTTTTTTTAGAGGATTTTTTTCATGGCTTGGTGGGCATGTTGTATATCATGCGAGGATGTGTGTACCCTATTTTCGTTGCACTACCGCCCTTTCCGGACAGTATAGGAAGCCCTATACATCAGGAACTTATCATTGCATATCCACCCATAGTCCGGGTTTCTGACTCCAAAATTACTATTTTTTATACTGACGGTCGTATTTTGCAATATACGGCCGTCAGTATGAAAAAAAACAGTAATTTTGGATTCAGAAACCCGGACTAATCCACCCACGGTTTTTAACAGATTTTTTTCGAAACTTGGTGGACCTGCTGTATATCATGCGAGGATGTGTATCCCCTATTTTCGTTGCACTACTGCCCTTTTGGAAGACGTATAAATTAGGAACTTGTCATCGAATATCCACCCACGGTTTTAACAGATTTTTTTCGAAACTTGTTGGACATGTTATATATCATGCAAGGATGTGTGCACCCTATTTTCGCTGTACTACCGCCCTTTCCGGACAGTATAGGACTTGCTGGATATCATGCTAGGTTGTGCACATCCTTTTTGAGTTGCGGAAATCATCTATCGCCCTGTTTCATTTCCATCACAAATGCAACAATACATTTCTCCTCACTTGACGGATAGGACATAACGTTTGTTAATCTAATGTGTTTTCGGGAGGATATGTCATCTTCAGCTGTCAGTAAGCTGTCTTCTCAAATTTCTGAAAGACAGCTAATAGTAGAACTTGAGGATACGCTGTTAAAAGACAATCTCTCGAGCAGCAATCCTTTCCAAATGAAGCAGACATTTTGCATTTTAACAAAGTCTATGTCCCAAAACAGCAACACCATATACACAAAGTCGTCCTGTTTGAACACAGTGAAATCGTGGTTGAGACATTGTTGTTGTTGGCAGCTTGTTTTTGGCAATCCTGTTGATAAAAATGAGTCATATATGTTCCCGCATACAGTTATCATATAGTGCATTTATAACAAATACGTTTTTGTTCTTTAGTGCGTAAAATGCACGTTTCACTATCTCACAATCAAGTAAGTTCATCTATTAGAAATATCCTGCATATAAAGTTATTTGTAATAAATACATTATTTAATCTGGATATAACCAGCTTGTATTTTATATATGGAGAAAGGCGCACTCTCTATAAATGTATCGAATAACGATACTCCAATGCCTTCAAAATTTGTATGTTAACTGAACAAAACAAATGTTTTAGTTCCAAATATTAGGAATTTTATTGTGATCCAAACTGCTGATGCGAATTGTTGGTTGCGTTGTTACTTTTTTGGGTCTGGCTATTTCAATGCACATTGAAAATGGACCCGCCAAACTTGTCCGAGTGTATTTGGGGTATATGTAAATCCTGAAGTGTGACACAGGCTATAAACCACACGAGTTATCCACCTTCCTCCATTGGCTTTATAATTGCAACAATTATTGCACGAAGATATAGGTACAGAAGATAAAGTGGCATGAGCTGCCAAAATGTTGATATTTTGACGTTAAAACAGAATGTTGAAATTATTGGCTTTTTTTCTCAAGACGTATAATTCAGAATCTTTTTAGTGCTTCTAGTCTCGAGAATGAACGACAAAGTGTTATTTTGAACTAACTTTGGCTTAGAATGAATGAATGGTCGTCCCGGTTATTAAATTTTGTTTACTTTTCGTTTCGTATCTATAGGCCGGAGATTTTATGGATTTCCCTCACTCCAACGCCAATCTTTTAGTTTTTCAATGGCCTTCAAAGCCTCTTACTGTCGTGACGATCAGAAATTACGAAAAAAGTGTGAATTTTGGCAGCTCATGCCACTTTTGAAAAAAATAACACATAGGGCCTAGTTTTCGACAGCCGTTAGTTTCATGCTTGCTGAAGTGGCCATTCTTGTACCGCTTTTGAATGTATGTATATATAGAGGAGATAATTAAACAGTAGGCTATGTGTTATTTCCACACTCTTGTTGAGTGAGTCAGAATGAAGCCAAGGTCAGAAACCGCCTGAAGATAAAACACTGTCATGGCATGTAACCAAAAATATGCTGGTTTCATTATATAAAAAATGGTATGCTTTGTGTAAATGATACGTTAGTAGTTGGAATTGCAGACCTTTGTGTTTTAGTCCTATATTACTCAGAGGTTTGTTGTTTAGGACTCCAATAGTTATTTATAACATATGCTTTTATTGGAAATATTAGTAATAAGAGTTTTAGTAAACTCAACATACGCCCGCCGTGGCAAAGTCGAACCGCTACGATTAACAACTTTACATTTTATATAACATTTGTTTTAATTTCATCAATTAGAATTTCTTGTTCACATTAGAAGTTTTTCTTTTCTGAATTTGATGAAGCTGCAACTAAATACCAGTACGTTATAGTACACACACGTTTTAATACATTTTAATTGCAAAAACTGAAATATTGTGGCTGTTTTGACATTGCTGTTATGTTCCATAATTGGGAAGCTTAAATACAATTCTTGAATTTTAACAGTTTTGACTTGGACACTGTTCTATTGGACTTGGCTGTAATAGTTTTATTACAAAGCAAACAATCTTCAGGCTGACCACTGGTGTGTAAATATACAAACCTTGTGTGTCCAGTGGATGTCATTGTCCTTTTCTCTATTTAAACAGCCACTCTGATAAATACCAGATGGGTAATAAAGCTATGAAAATTGTCTTTTTTTGTTATTAAAGCACACATTAAACTATCCAAGAAAACAGTCTCAGAATGTATAAATCAATTGGCTTCCAGTATTACTCTGGACCAAGTGTACTCAAAAAAACATTGATATATATTAATATATATATTAAACATCAAGTACACATTTCTGATAAAAAAAACTCTTGAAAACAGACAAAAATAAGTGGACCCAAATCAAATTTGGTATGCGACACATCATCTACCTACATGTATAATGTATATATACTCTAAAAGAATTGGAGAGATTATATCAAAACGAAGGAAGTTCTGGAGCCGAAAGGGAATATTGCATAATCCAAAAATGGTACGTGAAACACCGTCTGCCCATAAGGTATATACTCTGAAAGAATTGTCAAGATCGGATCAGAACTTTAGAAGTTATGGAGCTGACGGGAATATTACATAATCATATATGGCTGCAATATTATGCAACAGGTGAAGTCAGAAATGGTACACGACACACAGTCTGCCCATAAGGTATATACTCTGAAAGAATTGTCAAGATCGGATCAAAACTCTTTAAGTTATGGAGCGGAAGGGAACGAAGATATAGACTAAGACAGAATATTACATAATCCAATGTAGAAGTCATATTATGCAATCGACAATGTCCTAAATCGTTCATGACACACCTTCTACCCCTAAAGTATATGTTGTAAAAAAAATTTAAAGCTCGGATCAAAACTCTTCAAGTTATGCTCGGTTCAAGGGAACGAAGATATAGACTAAGACAGAATATTACATAATCCAATGTAGAAGCCATATTGCGCAATGGACAATGTTCTTAATGGTTCATGACACACCTTCTACTCCTAAAGTATATGTTGTAAAAAAAAATTGGAAAGATCGGATCAAAACTCTTTGAGTTATGGAGCGGAAGGGAACGAAGATAAAGACTAAGACAGAATACTACATAATCCAATGTAGAAGCCACATTATGCAATCGATGATGTCATAAATGGTTCATGACACACCTTCTACCCACAAGGTATATGTTGTGAAAGAATTGTAAAGATTAGATCAAAACTTTTCAAGTTATGGAGCGGAAGGGAATCCGGGACGGACGGACGGACGGACAGCGCTGGTGATACCATAATACGACCGACTTTTGTTAAGTCGGGCGTATAAAAACTAGAAATTGGCACAACGTCCCCTGTATGTTTTTGATGTGTGGCTTACTACTGAAAGAACAGAACATAGTAAATCCAACAACGTGTAAGGTTTGAATCTGAATTTAATAAACACCCTGAGGAGGGTCAGGGGTCATTCATCTGACCTTTGTTTAATAGACCCACAGTTTCCAACGTGTTTGCGAGGGGGCTCTTTGGTTCAGTCGGTTAGAGTGATTGTCCACCAGGCCGACACAGATCTCCCAATGAGCACGGTTTCCTCCCCCACTAAACCTGGCAACGTCGTCATATAAGTGAAATAATCTTGAGAGCGGCGTAAAACATCAATCAATCAATCCAAAGTGTTTGTCGCCTGGCCGCATGGTGTAACGTGATTATTGATTTCACATTGAGCCTTTAATCCCACTGCATGGCAATCCCTAGATTTCTGAGGTAGCCATAGATAAAACTAATGATTATGAGTTAATATTTCCCGGGAGGCATCATTTAGAATATATGTACAGTACATCCAACCGGGCATACAAGCTTACCCCTATATATTGGACTGATAGTGCTGGTGGAGAAATGTCAATACCATTCAGTAATGTGAGCTACGTTTACAACAATTGCTTTTTGTTTGGTCATCAACTGGATACTGGAGGGAATAAGCTGGATCACTGGAGGGAAGCTAGATCACTGGAAGGAAACTGGATCACTTGAGGGAAACTGGATCACTGGAGGGAAGCTGGATTACTGGAGGGAAGCTGGATCACTGGAGAGAAGCTGGATCACTGGAGGGAAGCTGGATCAGTGGAGAGAAGCTTAATTACTGGAAAGAAGCTGGATCACTGGAGAGAAGCTGGATCACTGGCGGGAAGCTGGATCACTAGAGGGAAGCTGGATCAATGGAGAGAAGCTTGATCACTGGAGAGAAGCTGGATCACTGGAGAGAAGCTGGATCACTGGAGGGAAGCTGGATCACTAGAGGGAAGCTGGATCACTGGAGGGAAACTGGATCACTGGAGGGAAGCTGGATCACTGGAGAGAAGTTAGATCACTGGAGGGAAGCTGGATCACTGGATAGAAGCTGGATCACTGGAGAGAAGCTGGATCACTGGAGAGAAGCTGGATCACTGGAGGGAAGCTGGATCACTGGAGGGAAGCTGGATCACTGGAGGGAAGCTGGATCACTGGAGAGAAGCTTAATTACTGGAGAGAAGCTGAATCGCTGGAGAGAAGCTGGATCACTGGAGGGAAGCTGGATCACTGGAGAGAAGCTGAATCACTGGAGAGAAGCTGGATCACTGGAAGGAAGTTAGATCACTGGAGGGAAGCTGGATCACTGGAGAGAAGCTGGATCAATGGAGGGAAGCTGGATCACTGGAGAGAAGCTGGATCACTGGAGAGAAGCTGAATCACTGGAGAGAAGTTAGATCACTGGAGAGAAGTTAGATCAGTGGAGGGAAGCTGGATCATTGAAGGGAAGCTGGATCATTGAAGGGAAGCTGGATCACTGGAGAGAAGCTGAATCACTGGAGAAAAGCTGGGTCACTGGAGGGAAGCTGGATCACTGGAGAGAAGCTGGATCACTGGAGGGAAGCTGGATCACTGGAGGGAAGCTGGATCACTGGAGGGAAGCTGGATCATTGAAGGGAAGCTGGATCACTGGAGAGAAGCTGGATCGCTGGAGAGAAGTTAGATCACTGGAGGGAAGCTGGATCACTGGAGGGAAGCTGAATCACTGGAGGGAAGCTGAATCACTGGAGGGAAGCTGAATCACTGGAGGGAAGCTGAATCACTGGAGGGAAGCTGAATCACTGGAGGGAAGCTGAATCACTGGAGAGAAGCTGGATCACTGGAGAGAAGCTGGATCACTAGAGAGAAGCTGGATCACTGGAGAGAAGCTGGATCACTGGAGAAAAGCTGAATCACTGGAGAGAAGCTGGATCACTGGAGAGAAGCTGGATCACTGGAGAGAAGCTGAATCACTGGAGAGAAGTTAGATCACTGGAGAGAAGCTGGATCACTGGAGGGAAGCTGGATCACTAGAGGGGAGCTGGATCACTGGAGGGAAGCTGAATCACTGGAGGGGAGCTGGATCACTGGAGGGAAGCTGGGTCACTGGAGAGAATCTGGATCACTGGAGGGAAGCTGGATCACTGGAGAGAGGCTGGATCACTGGAGAGAAGCTGGATCACTGGAGTCAAGCTGGATCACTGGAGAGAAGCTGGATCACTGGAGGGAAGCTGGATCACTGGAGAGAAGCTGGATCACTGGAGTCAAGCTGGATTACTGGAGAGAAGCTGGATCACTGGAGGGAAGCTGGATCACTGGGGAGAAGCTTAATTACTGGAGGGAAGCTGGATCACTAGAGGGAAGCTGGATCACCGGAGGGAAGCTGGATCACTGGAGGGAAGCTGGATCACTGGAGAGAAGCTGGATCACTGGAGGGAAGCTGGATCCCAGAAGGGAAGCTTAATCACTGGAGGGAAGCTGAATCACTGGGGGGGGAAGCTGAATCACTGGAGGGAAGCTGGATCACTGGAGAGAAGCTTAATCACTGGAGAGAAGCTTAATTACTGGAGAGAAGCTGGATCACTGGAGAGAAGCTGGATCACTGGAGAGAAGCTGGATCAATGGAGGGAAGCTGGATCACTGGAGAGAAGCTGGATCACTGGAGAGAAGCTGGATCACTGGAAAGAAGCTGGATCACTGGAGAGAAGCTGGATCACTGGCGGGAAGCTGGATCACTAGAGGGAAGCTGGATCACTGGAGAGAAGCTGGATCACTGGAAAGAAGCTGGATCACTGGAGAGAAGCTGGATCACTGGAGGGAAGCTGGATCACTAGATGGAAGCTGGATCACTGGAGGGAAAGTGGATCACTGGAGGGAAGCTGGATCACTGGAGAGAAGTTAGATCACTGGAGGGAAGCTGGATCACTGGAGAGAAGCTGGATCACTGGAGAGAAGCTGGATCACTGGAGAGAAGCTGGATCACTGGAGGGAAGCTGGATCACTGGAGGGAAGCTGGATCACTGGAGGGAAGCTGGATCACTGGAGAGAAGCTTAATTACTGGAGAGAAGCTGAATCGCTGGAGAGAAGCTGGATCACTGGAGGGAAGCTGGATCACTGGAGAGAAGCTGAATCACTGGAGAGAAGCTGGATCACTGGAAGGAAGTTAGATCACTGGAGGGAAGCTGGATCACTGGAGAGAAGCTGGATCAATGGAGGGAAGCTGGATCACTGGAGAGAAGCTGGATCACTGGAGAGAAGCTGAATCACTGGAGAGAAGTTAGATCACTGGAGAGAAGTTAGATCACTGGAGGGAAGCTGGATCATTGAAGGGAAGCTGGATCATTGGAGAGAAGCTGAATCACTGGAGAGAAGCTGGATCACTGGAGACAAGCTGGATCACTGGAGGGAAGCTGGATCACTGAAGGGAAGCCGAATCACTGGAGGGAAGCTGAATCACTGGAGGGAAGCTGAATCACTGGAGAGAAGCTGGGTCACTGGAGGGAAGCTGGATCACTGGATGGAAGCTGGATCAGTGGAGGGAAGTTGGATCAGTGGAGGGAAGCTGGGTTACTGAAGAGAAGCTTAATTACTGGAGAGAAGCTGGATCACTGGAGGGAAGCTGAATCACTGGAGAGAAGCTAGATCACTGGAGACAAGCTGGATCACTGGAGGGAAGCTGGATCAGTGGAGGGAGACTGAATCATTGGAGAGAAGCTTAATTACTGGAGAGAAGCTGGAACACTGGAGGGAAGCTGGATCACAGGTGAAGCTGAATCACTGGAGGGAAGCTGAATCACTGGAGAGAAGCTGGATCACTGGAGACAAGCTGGATCAGTGGAGGGACGCTGGATCAGTGGAGGGAAGCTGGCTCACTGGAGAGAAGCTGGCTCACTCGAGGGAAGCTGAATCACTGGAGAGAAGCTGGATCACTGGAGAGAAGCTGGGTCACTGGAGGGAAGCTGGCTCACTGGAGGGAAGCTGGATCAGTGGAGGGAAGCTGAATCACTGGAGAGAAGCTGGCTCACGTGAGGGAAGCTGGATCACTGGATGGAAGCTGGATCAGTGGAGGGAAGCTGGATCACTGGAGGGAAGCTGAATCACTGGAGGGAAACTGGATCACTGGAGGGAAGCTGGGTCACTGGAGTAATAACTGTCCAACCATTGCAGGGTTCCTCACCACACCCTCCGCAAAATGTTATATAGGATGATATCTATAGAAAGCTCCAGTAATGACTTCTATCAGCAGTATATGAATGAGACTTCTGCTTCTATCCCCATTTGACTTGTAATGTTTGGAAATTGCGCCAGATCACGTTTACGTTCAGATCACTACCCATTTAGGTTTTAGATGGTGTTTTAGAAAATGAATGGACAGTTTAATGATATAGTCATGTGTCACGAATTGACCAGATATTTAAGCTGTTTGATGATTTATTCCATAGGTTGGAACCCGAGGGACCATTACATGACAACTATAATACATTCCCTGGCCAGTGTTATAACATTGTGTTTGATTTTCCATCAAGTAAATTACAGCTGGCAAGGCGTATATATATATGTGATATCAGAAAAGTCTATTACATGCGTTTGCAATCTTCATTATTGTCATGTTGTTAGTTGTGGTAAGGAAGAGAGACACATCGTATTATAAGGAACACATAACTTCTATATCCTGACTCGGTTACAGCAAAAAGTATAACTCGCGTAAGGAGTGGATACGGACTTAAGAATTACTATATGACATCCCTCCTTTTCTTTGGAAAGAAAGTAGTATTCGAGAAAAACAATAAATCGAAATAAATCTAGTGGTATTACAATGGAATCGTTGCATAAGTTTTAAGAAAAAGCATCAATGTTCAAATCAGATGTTCAATTGCAAAAAGAAACATATAATGTAGACGAAACTTTAAGAGTCGCACTTCAGACTCGTAGATTTAACTTAAATGTCAGAAATAAATCGACTGCACTGGAGTCTCAAAGTCATAAACATATCATATTGTGAAGATATGAAGAGAGAGATTTCTCAAAGTTAATCAAAATTAGAAAGTTCTGATGGTACATCTTAAGAACAAACATTAGAGTTCAACATATTAAATTTCTTCAGTTCACAAATCACACAAAATCACGGAGATAAGATGGAGCTTTCCGGTTTCTTTTCGGAGGTCGTCTTGGAGATGGAACATTAACTGGAGGTGTGTGATCATCTAGATCACTGTCAGTGTCATCACCTGGTATGTCAAAAGGGTGTCCACTTATCTGTTTAAAGAATGAACAGTTCCTAGTGATGGCATGGTTTCCACGTTTAGCTGTTATCATTGAACCATTTAGTTCCGTTACGACGTATGGTTTGGTGTGATATAAGGACTCTAGTTTTCCTCACTTTTTGTCACGTTTTATTAACACGCGATCGCCAACTTTGATAGGAGAATGTTTTATTTTTCGTCGTCTTTCGGCATGAGATTGCATCTTAATTTTCATGCTATTATCATGATCACGGAAAACACTCTGAGAAGGTTGTTTCTTCAATTCGGGCAGTTTTGTGCGAACACTTCGGTTAAACAGTATTTCAGCCGGGGCGGTTTTAACTGTAGAATGTGGAGTGGCTCTATAGTTTCGCAGAAAAGTATTCAGTTCTTGTTTCCACGATTTACCTTCTACCACAGATGTACGTAGAGCTTTTTCCAAAGTATGCATGAATCGTTCGGCCTCGCCGTTAGCTTCAGGCCAATAAGGTGTTATCTTACGGTGTTTAAAACCTAAATAATTTGAAAATTCAGCAAACTCCTGGGAATTGAAAGGAGGTCCGTTGTCTGACTTGAGAGTTTCAGGAATTCCAAAAATGGAGAATATTTTGTCAAAAATGGGAATGACAGCCTTAGCTGATGTAGAACTAACATGTTCAACAATAGGAAAACGAGAAAAATCGTCAATAATAACAAGCAGATATTCATTAGCAGATACCTGTAGAAAGTCAGTGCTAAGTTCAGTCCAAGGAGCAGCAGGTAAAGGGGACATTTGTAAAGGTGGTCTTTGCGTGTCACGTGTCGTTGCTTGACATGGTACACAGGATCTTATGGTATCTTCCACCAACTTGTCAATACCTGGGAAATAAACTTTCTCTCGAAGCAGGGATTTTGTCTTTGAAATGCCTTGATGGCCTTCACGTGCGATGGAAACGACTTGTTTCTGTAAAGATAAGGGAAATGACGATTCTGTTACCTCGAAGAATTAATCCGGTTTGGCTCACAGATAAATCGTCCTTTAAGTTCATGAATTGTTGAAGCACTTTCGACATTTGTGGATTTTCAAATTTTGAACGTCTTACAGTGTCTCTCCATTCGCCGTTTTGAACAGTTTCAGCAACAAGCTTCAGAATTGGATCATTTTTTGTTTCCTCTTCCAGTTGTCGTAATGATAAGGATTTTGGAACAGTGTGGTCAAGTATGAAGTTTACATGTTGTTCGGCGTATTTTGAAGACTGATTATCCAAATTATTTTCAGGATGCCTTGACATGTAGTCAGCTGGATTATTCTTTCCAGGGCGGTATAGTACATAAAACGAGTAGGGTTGTAATTTGATCATCCATCGTTCAATTCTAGTAGGGGGTGTAGATTTAGGATTCTGGAATATATGCTCCAAAGGTTCGTGGTCGGTTATCACTGTAAATTTATGACCATAAAGGTAAAGATTAAAAAATGACGACATGCCCACGTAATGGCAAGACCCTCACGCTCTGTTTGAGAATAGCGGCTTTCCACAGGTGTGAGTGATCGACTTGCGTAGGCAATAACAGACATATTGTTACTTTTGTCGAATTGGGTAAGCATTCCACCAAGGCCAAAAGGACTAGCATCTACAACAAGTTCTGTACGTTTTGTTGTGTCAAAATAAGACATTACACTGTCACTTGTTAGACTGTATTTTAAATCGTCCAATGCTTTTTGGTGTGTTTTGTCCCATATCCATTCCTGATCTTTCTTGGTTAACTTACGTAGAGGTTGGGTAATAGAAGCCAAATCGGGAATGAAACGAGAACAGTAATTAGCAAGTCCAAGGAGGCTTCGGATGTCACCTGGGTTTGTAGGGCGGCTGGCATTTTTGATAGCCGTTACCTTTTTCGGGTCTGGAGATATGCCGTCTTTAGAAAAAATATAGCCGTAGAATTCCAGTCGAGAACGATTAAATTCACATTTATCTGGGTTTAATGTCAGTTTACGTTCTCTTAGACGTTGAAATACCAGTCTTAAATGTTGGTCATGGAGTTCTCGGGTTTTTCCGGTTACTAGAATGTCATCACTCATGTTAATAGCACAGGGGATATCACTAAGAATTTCACGAATGGTGTTTTGGAATATTTCCGCTGCAGCATTTACACCGAAATTTAGTCGTTTGTAGCGACGTAATCCAATGTGTGTAGAAAATGTGGTAATGAATCGTGAGTTTTGTGATAGTTCCAACTGGTGATATCCAGAGTTTAAATCAAGTTTTGTGAAAAATTGTGCACCATTCAACTCACTGATAAGATCGTCAACAGTTGGTGTAATGTGGCGTTCCCTTTTAATGGCTTGGTTTACCGCTCTCATGTCAATGCAAATTCTAACTTTGTCTGGTTGTTTGGGTTTAGGGACTACAACAATGGGGGATATCCATGGTGTAGGACCCTCTACTTTCTCAATTATGTCGAGGTTTTCCAAACGACTTAGCTCTTCTTCGACTTTTTTCCGAATATGAAATGGAATCCTGCGATGTGGTTGAGCAGTAGGTTGTATGGATTCGTCAATGTGGAGATTTACCTGGTAGTTGTTTAATTTTCCTATGCCTTGAAATAAGTCTGAGTATTCTGCTTTGAGACTGTCAGTAGTAATATTAACTGTTTCTATTGGGTCAACTTTATTGATAATTTGTAAACATCCTAGATTCATTGCTGTGTTATAGCTAAGTAGGGAACCACTGTTTGTATGCACAACGAAGAATTCAACATCAGGTAAAGTAACTGAGGTTTTGTGACTTATGTCTGCATGAAAAATACCATGAACAGGAAGTGGGTCATTTGAGCCATATGGGTAGATTTTGGTAGTTGACTGTTGTAAGTTTGGTTTTGGATGTATACTGTCATAAGTTTGTTTATCAAGGATATTGACACTAGCCCCTGAATCAACCAGCAATTTCATTGGTGTATTATTAAGCATAATTGTTGTCATGGGTTTGTTCTGAACAGAGTTAACTGATGTATTGCTGTAAACACTAAAAACATAGTCTTCATCAGATGACGAAATGTCGTCTTTGTCTAGGTTAGGTGGCAATCTGTCAGATTTAGAGATTTGTTTGACATTTTGCCTCTGTGATTTAGCTTTAGATAGACAGACTGAGTCAGTGTGATTGTATTTAGAACAAAAACTGCATTGTTTGCCGTTTGCTGGGCATTCACCTCTGTGAGGATATTGACCACCACAGTTATAGCAAGATTTGTTCGATTTCTTGAAAGAAGTGTGTTTTTGTCTGTTAGATGTTTTCTTGTTGTATTGAGTTTGGTAAGGTCTACGTTGTTTGTTTGTGTGAGGTTGTACCCGATTCACATCATTATGGTCTGTAGCACCTTCCATAGTTTTAGCATGGACTTCTGAAATTTCCAAAGCTCTGGCAGCTGATAGTAGGTCATTTAAAGTCCAATCTGATTCTCGCAGTGCTCTTCTCCTGATTCTGTTCGACGAACATTTTTGGATAATCTGGGCTTTGATTTCTTTGTCAGTATTCTCAAACTCACATGTAGAGCTAAATGGCGTAGGCGTGTATGATAAGTGTCAATATTTTCATTTGGAAGTTGATTAGCCTGGCGAAATACATACATTTCATAGTCTGTATTTTTCTTTTGAGTGAAATAATTGGTAAGCGATTCGTGTGCTGACTGGTAATCATCATCATCGCCCGTGTTTTGAAGAGTTTCGAAAATGTCATAACTTTCATCGCCGATGTAGTGAAGTAGTAACGCTCTCTTCCTGGTGTCCTTTTTGACATCCATTGCCCTCATTAAATTGTCAAAACGTTTCAACCACTTTGACCAGCGTACGCTGAGTGATGTTTGATCACTGTTAATGTCAAATTTGGGGAAAATGGGCAAGCTTTGTGCCATCTTGAGCTGTAGTATATAGCATAACAACAACAACGTGCGTTTGTAAGTTCACCAAATAGTATTAATAGTAGTTGGAGATTTCGGCATTATCCCACTCACAGTGTTATTTGACTGCTTCAAAAATGATGTGGGCAGTTCACCTTGGGCATCGCGAAAAATTCGCATCGCATTCTCGTCGCCAATGTCATGTTGTTAGTTGTGGTA
Organism: Lepidochitona cinerea; assembly: GCA_963971465.1. Taxonomy (NCBI): domain Eukaryota; kingdom Metazoa; phylum Mollusca; class Polyplacophora; order Chitonida; family Tonicellidae; genus Lepidochitona; species Lepidochitona cinerea. The sequence goes on along the minus strand of OZ020551.1, from coordinate 46,843,483 downwards.
AGGAAGAGAGACACATCGTATTATAAGGAACACATAACTTCTATATTCTGACTCGGTTACAGCAAAAAGTATAACTCGCGTAAGGAGTGGATACGGACTTAAGAATTACTATATGACAATTATGACCAAACCAATAAAGGTTATTGAAAACTTTGCCCTGAGCGATGGCATGCTGGATGAGTCTGTTTGACTGCCAAGCTTCACTCGGAACATCCTTCGGCTATCTTCGCTCGCTACCGGTCGGCTTTGCGTATTTCACGCACGTAAATCCCCGAAGTTTCAGAGAGTGCCAAGCTGATCAGCTTTTATCTTTACACTGAATTCATTGATATACACTCAAACTGCAGTATCTCCTATGTATGGTGCCGGTATTAACTATTATTCTGTGAAAACGATTTTATGAAGTTGTCCTTAATCCAGGCAATTAAGCTCTTTATGCCACTCAGCGTCCGGGAACAGTCTGATAACTTCGGGGATTTACGTACGTGAAATACATCCGACCGGTAGCAAGCGAAGACATCCGAAATTTGTTTCGGCTGCTTCGAGGAAGCGAATAACCAGCCCTGAACAAATTGTCGCATTTCTAAAGAGAGGCTTTTTCTCCTCGATGACCATTACAAATAATGTTAATCAAGAGTTCAGGGTGGAATATCTCTGTCGTAAAACTCACGTTCTCTATCGTGCAGACAGGAAGCCAAACTGTCAGATTTTGGGTGGGTGTGGAAACGGATTTTCAGTGGAGGGAAGCTGAATCACTGGAGGGAAGCTGGATCACTGGGGGGAAGCTGGATCACTGGGGGGGGATAACTGTCCAACCATTGCAGGGTTTCTCACCACACCCTCCGCAAAATGTTATATAGGATGAAATTTATAGAAAGCTCCAGTAATGACTTCTATCAGCAGTATATCAATGAGACTTCTGCTTCTATCCCCATTTGACTTGTAATGTTTGGAAATTGCGCTTCCCCCCCCCCCCCCCACCCCCCTCGAAAACATTTTGAGTTGCTTGAATCATTTCGATTTTGTGCAGGCATGCACTAACATTTTTCTTATCTTTTTTCAGGCATATTTGCAGGAAAAGAACACTCGTTCTTACTAATCACCCATTTTAAATACTGCTCGGGTAAAAGAGAGACGACTTAATTTTTCCACTACTTTACTGATCTAAAGAGAAGTTTATTTAATTTAGCCACACTTATGTGATTCAGCTTTTTTATTCAAATAATATAGGATGGATTATAAACGTGAAAAAATCGGATGTTTCTTTTAGACCGAGTTTTTCTTTCCATTTGAATGCTGTAATTAGTAAATTAACCGACACTGATTGACCCGGGCCAGGGTGAGAATCGAACTCACGACTTAGAAATTTCCCTGATGATGATTGCAGCTTGCTTTCGAAACACTGACTTCATCACGTATGAAAATTTAAATATACATATTCTAATGGGCTTGATTTAAGCTCTGTGTGTATAAGAGAATCTAACAAGCGAACCGTTCCCAGCAGGGCCGGGTAGCTCAGTTGGTAGAGCGGTGGGACGGTAACCCTAAGTCGTGAGTTCGATTCTCACCCTGGCCCGGAATTTTTTCCGGGTCAATCAGTGTCGGTTAATTTACTAATTCAGTAATTTCCCTGATGATGATTGCAGCTTGTATGTTGTAAGGTCTTAAGAGATAATCGCGCCTTCGAGATCGGGATCCAACCTCAACAAAAAATGCTGTGTGTAGTTTTGTACTTTATTTTAGACGTGCGTATACAAGTTTGAGCGAAAAATAAAAATGGTTACGTTCAGATCACTTTTAATCTGCGGGGCGTCCAGTAGGTAGAGCGTTGGACGCTAAATCCGAACAGCCTTCCAGAGTTTTCTGACTGGGTTTTCACTCGAACGACCTATGTGGGATGGTGGTTGCCAGTTACCAGCAGAAGGTCGTGGCTTTCCCCCGGGCATAGAGCCCGGTTTCCTCCCACAATAAAACTGGCAACGCCGCCATATAAGTGAAATAATCTTGACCGCGGTGAAAAACAATCAATCAATCACTACTAATTTGGACAGTTTAGATGATATAGTCATGTGTCACGAATTGACCAGATATTTAAGCTGTTTGATGATTTATTCCATAGGTTGGAACCCAGAGGGACGATTACATGACAACTATAATACATTCCCTATAGCCAGTGTTATAACATTGTGTTTGATTTTCCATCAAGTAAATTACAGCTGACAAGGCGTGTATATGTGATATCAGAAAAGTCTATTACATGCGTTTGCAATCTTCATTATGAGTCTGATCAAACCAATAAAGGTTATTGAAAAATTTGCCCTGAGCGATGGCATGCTGGATGAGTCTGTTTGACTGCCAAGCTGATCAGCTTTTATCGTTACACTGAATTCGTTGATACAGACTCAAACTGCAGTATCTCGAATGTATGGTGCCGGTATTAACTATTATTCTGTGAAAACGCACGATTTGATGAAGTTGTCCTCAATCCCGGCAATTGAGATCTTTATGCCACTCAGCGTCCTGGAACAGTCTAATAACTTCGGGGATTTACGTTCTTGAAATACAGCCGACCGGTAGCAAGCGAAGATAGCCGAAGGATGTTCCTAGTGGCGAATAACCAACATTGAACAAACTTTTTGGCAGCGTACGGCTGCTGGGTTTATTGTGTTCTCAGGATACCGTTTTTCTATACCCGAAGGAACCCATTGGTACTTCTTTTCTACCTTACAAATTGTTTGATCTCAGTCTAGCTATCTGCCATCTGATAGTCGGTGACAGTTATCTTGCAGAATTTCTATTTGTCATAATCATCATTAATATTTACTAAGATTTATTTTCAGTTGATTAAACAACAAGCACTACGCGTCGTGACAACAAACCCCCCGACCTTCAGCGAGTACCTGGCAACTCTTCAACATACCGCGACCGAGTGGAAAATCAATTCAGAAAAAGATTTTAACCCGCATCGATGGAAGGTCTATGTGGGACTGAAGGAAGATCACTCTAACCCACTGGACGACCGAGGCCCCTCCAACATGGCCGAATGTCACAGCTTCGGCGATTTATCTGATTCCAATTTACAAGAACTTCTGAGAAATCAAAACAGCAACAACAAAACTCAAATACTCACAATATTAAAGAAATTTTAAACATTTGCAATGAATTCCTGTCCGCCTGCGAAAGGCAGCGGTCTCCTCTGGTCCGAGTTTCATGGTATTGACCCCGATGCTAGTTGATATTATAAGTGTAGACCTATAATGTTCAATTTAAGCATTAACAACACAACATATACAGAAATCGAATATTTATTCACTCAAAATATGGAAGTACTTAATACATAAAAGCTATAGTTAGGAGTTTTAGACAATGTTTAAAAATGTGATAGAAAAGGGCAGTGGTAATAAATAAAAATAAAAAATAAATCTTTCAAGTAAAATAATATAAAAGTTGTAGCATATAATAAAATACGCCTTTCAACATAACACGAATGAGCAAGTTTGTACAAAATTTATGTAGTAAAATATTATATACTTGACAATGAGTTCAGTTGATTCCATATACCTGCCAATGCCAGGCAAAATATTTGTTGCGCAACTCAGACAAGTGTATGAAGGCCATGACCTGGTACCAAGAGACACCCATTGAAAACCCATTGTAATCCATATTTGAAAACTTTCGGTGCGTTAATCAATCAGGAAGACAATGAACTATAGTTCGATATAAATTGGGTGACGACTCGTATCGTGTTTTACTCTATTCACTGAGATCTTACACTCGTCCCTCGAACCGACACTGATACTACTTGAATACTCCCCAATCTAAAATTAGAAGTTACCCTAGTCCTAGAGTCCAGATATCGCGAGAATACGATTGGAATACTCCCAAGACGGGTTCATTGAACTTTTGATGTTTGACGTCGCCCTAAAGCTTATTGCACTTATATGGCGGCGTTGTCAGGTTTAGTGAGAATGGAAATTGGGTTCGTTGCTTGGAGGAACGCCTTTGCCGAAAACTTACAACCAACTTTTCCACATAGATCGAACGTTTATGAGACTGGACGATGGTATCTGCACAGCTCCCATAGAAGCATTACGCACTGTGAAAAACACTTCTTGCAATATCCAAATAACAAGGTAAGAAGGTTGATTGATGTTTTACGTCGCACTCAAGATTATTTCACTTATATGATATATAGCGTTGACAGATTTAGTGGGAAAGGAAATCGGGCTCATTGCCCGGAGGAAACCCCCGTTCTCGTCGAGTAGGCTACCTGGCAACTCTTCCACATGCGGCGACCGAGTGAAAAATCTTTTCAGAATTTTTTTCAATTTATGTTGATCTAAGTGTAATTCGAACCAATGCCGCATCGATAGGTGTATGTGAGTCTGAGGGACAATCTAACCCACTGGACCACGGAGGCCCCAAGGTAAGAAGGAGACGTGTAGATAACTAAAATAGAGGTGTAGCCAAGAAGGTAAAAGCCACAGTTTGAGCGTTATAATGACTGCCTGGTGAGCTGAAGAAATATATAAACATTTTTAAATATCTATAGATAAAATAGACGCAGTTTTGGTGTCAGTAGAATGTGTAAAAACTATACAGGCTACAAACTAATACACAGCACCAAATTCCGAAATGTGTTCAATAATTTTCCCTTTAAAACACTGAAATGTCAAAGTCAACGTTTTACTCTACACTCGGTACCTCTTGCAATTTGGATGCGGGTATATAGGAACCACAACTGTCCAAGCAAACCTTGAAGGGATCCCGTTTCTGAGTTCGTTCAGATTACAAGCTTCTCGTCTTTTGAAAACTTATTCCAATGGTTTTTCTCTCGTTTCTAAAATAATTCCTGTTTGTTATGAGTATCCGTTTCTTTGACAAAGTTAAGCTTCTGACGCCTTCTCTTGGCTTTCACTTGGCTTAAGCGGCATGGCAGAGGGTTCTTGTTCTATTTCCACAACTTCGGGTTGTCCACGACACGGTAGACAGAAGATGCTGCGATAATAGGGAACAATTGTTATCAATAAGATGGGGGTTAGAACGAAGTCGCTGTTGGCGATTGTCTTCACAACATTCAGCACGATTTCCATGTGATGAAGAGGTAAGAAAGAAAACCATTCCGTTGATCGAATATAATCGAAAATGATGAGCGCTAATCTTGTCACCACAAACACATTGATGATAATGAAGAGCACCATTCCTTCGCAATTCTCTCGTCGCAAAATGAAGACGTTAATATTCTTGGAGCGCCGGACGTACAGAAACCCCCAGACAATCAGTAGGGCCACAGACAGAATGGTGGGCACCCAATACTCAAAGATACTTCCAACAACAGCAGCCACCGTTTGGTTCATCCATCGACAGAATTTCCCGTCTTTCATCACCAACAATCTGGAGCTTCCAACGTATGGTGCGGCCAAGGCGAGGAACAGGACCCAGATGACAAGACTGACCACCATCGGGTAGACATAATTCGCCCAACGTCGGTTTTTGAACCAGGTAAGATATCTTCGACTGAAGAAGGCCACAACACAAGCGATTGGCATGTGATACAGACGAATATAGACCGCCGCTTTAAGGATGTAAAAGTGGTACTTGCACCAAAAATCGGGGAAAGGCCATGTCCCGCTTTTCATAACAGTAATATCCAGAGCAAAGGTGAGGAGGGTCACAAAGTTGGCCACTGTCCAGCTGGCGATTACGATGTAGAATGGAACTCTGAGAATCCTTTGAGCAAATGTGGCAATGAGTAGGAGAATACTAGCAATTACTCCTATGACAACGATGATAATGTTGATCACAGCAGCCGCGTCACTTCCGATCAGACCGTCTATTGGGACAGTGTGGTGGACGGTCTGATTGGTACCGTTGTACATGTTACCAGACGCCATGATGCCCACTCTATATTCTTAGCAACTTCCCCGGTTTGTAGCCTGAAAAATACAATATAAAATATTTTAACCTACGAATTTTAACTTATGTAATTGGTATCTAACTGTATGTATTTGACATTTTAACGTATCTATTTGGTATTTTAACGTATGTATTTGGTATTTTAGCGTATGTATTTTGTGTTTTATGTATTTATTTGGTATTTTAACGTATGTATTTGGTGTTTAAACGTATGTATTTGGTATTCTAACGTATGTTTTGGTGTTGTAATGTATGTATTTCGTATTTTTAGGTATGTATTTAGTATTTGAATTTTCAACGTATTTATTTGGCATTTTACATATGTATTTAGTATTTTAATGTATGTATTTGGTTTTTACGTATGCATTTTGCATATTTTACCCGATATATTTGGTATTTTAACATATGTATTTGGTATTGGAGCATGGATATGACGTTTAAGAAACGTTATACAAAATATATCCATATAGTTAGATACATCTATTTCATTATGGTTTTTGGTGAATGCTTGCTTTGTTGGGGTTTTGATGAAACTTTTCGAAACTCCATAGGGCGTAACTAACCCTCTAACCACAGTTTCTCATTTGGATGCATCGTGGTGTGTTTACTGACTTGTACGTGTCTTGTGGAGAGGTAGCCTTGTAATACGATACACTCCATATCCCAACCTACTATCAAATAGACCATCTTTACACGGCTTCAATAGAAATGGTTAGAAACCACATTCCACCAGAGCACAATTTAGAAAAGTTAGCAGGGCGAGGAATTTCGGCTAAGAATAGACCAGTTGGAAGTTTGGATGTGTTTCACGGCCTATAGACTCCCCAGAAGAAATGTGTTTTGCTAAGTCGACTTTCTTGACGGCGGCTCAAGTGTTTTTCCAGAAAGTCCAACAAAGGCTGCAATTCACTATATGTTCAGATGATCAAAGGCGTTTCCTGGACTAGTCTTTAACTCTCAATTACACCGTGTGCTACAACCACACTTTTTGCATAGAAAATAAAATACCCACCACTTGATATGTATATCGATTTATTACATAGAAAAGTAGATGGAATATAATGTAAGATCTTCAAGAGCCATTTAACCAAACTTCCCAAATTGTTTTATTTGACCACTCATCTTTCACTGACAGCTGACACACGTGAAGCCAGATGGACTCTGGAATTTCATACTTACAAGCATCTTTTTATTTTGTTAAAATACACTTTCGATTTGACTAACGATATCCTGAATCATGTTTCGGCTGTGAGTGTGTCTGCAGGTAAATTGCAACGAAATAAAGGCGCAGTTTAGCTCTGGATATCAGAAAATAGCTCATTTGAATAAAACACGTCCATCCACAGGCTTAACTTCTGTGGTAGGCTTAAAATGAGATGAGTGTTATCGGGTAGGGGACGTGGCCTAAAGCAGGTATCACCTGTACTTTATGAGATTCATAACGCTGACCATATATTAACGGTAGTATTCATTACAGTTGCCACTTCTCTTTTCAGATATACACAGTGAATGTCACCTTGCCAGGATCGATTTTATACTTTGTTGAAATGCTTTGTGTTGTGGAATATATTGGACAACAGAATAGGCGGGCACCGGCTGGCTCAGTCCAACATCCTAATTATGACTCATGTATCTGTGTATCTACCTGATAGTGACATCATCACACGCTGACCTAATTAACTAGCATCCTGCCTACCCAATCGCTTCACATCACAACGCTAATCAGCTCTAATGTATTCAGAAAACCTAGATTTAAACTAACCTAGATTAACGTGGGAAGATTTAGACACGTTCGCTGTCAAAATTGACCGTGACTGACACATCGTGTATTGCATTTTTGGTAATCCAGTTTACAAATGTGTTTATTGCGCGAACCTTTCATTTTATTTACCATTGAGAAATATAAATTGAAATTTTTTTTATATCTCTCATCGGAACCAAAGCGAAACATGATTTGCATCTCGAATTGACGTTCATTTTCCGGATTCAATAGAACACGTCAGGCCAATACTACAATACTTAAAGGGGCATGAGCTGCCAAAATGTTGATATTTTGACGTAAACACAGAATGTTGAAATTATCGGCTATTTTTCTCCAGACGTATAATTCAGAAGCTTTTTAGTGCTTCTAGTCTCGAAAATGTACGATAAAGTATTGTTTTGAACTAACTTTGGCTTAGAATGAATGAATGGTCGTCCCGGTTATTTAAATTTTGCTACTTTTCGAACACGTTTTCGGTTCGTACAGGGCACATACTGTATGGATTTTCCTCATTCCAACGCCAATCATTTAGTTTTTCGATGGCCTTCAAAGCCTCTTACTGTCGTGACGATCAGAAATTATGAAAAAAGTGGGAATTTCGGCAGCTCATGCCACTTTAAGCGGTGTGCATCCTTTTCTAACAAGGGATATAATATATGACTGTAACACGTGTAAGCCGAGTTTTGAACTTTTGCTGTATGGGATTATTTTCGCCAGCTGTCATCTAGGTATATAAAGCGATATAAAAGCGATTTAGTCCATATTTAAATTTCCATTTCAACAAGTAATCCTAGGCCCTCCACAAGCTGTGCTTCGTCGTTCCCCGAGTTGATGCTCTTGCAGCCTTGTTTTGGCAAATACACTAGCATAAATCAAACACTCGAACAATTATTTTTTTATCTCTTATACGTACAGTCTTCAAGTTGACATAAACTACCAATTAAATCTCGACTTTGTCAGTATTTTTTCTGAAGAAGTGCCATTTAATTAGTAAGTGTATTTAGAAACATTACAAATCCTGAATTATTTACGTTATTCTCTAGCAAAGTTCTGTAATTCTAAATTTCTAATTTCAAACACGTCACTTCATAAACGTCATACTAAATATAGATTATGCGTATTGCAAGGCGTAATCAAATTCCACCCACGGCGTTTAGGTTTTGGACAAATTAGTCAGCCTTACTCATACATGTTACAAAAACGCCTATGAAAATATTTTACGGTAGAGCAGCTTCGTTCGCTTGTTCAGTTTTGGCGGGAAAGGTTTTCTTTTGTGAATAAATATAGTAAATGTATTGGTTGTTGCATTTTAATATCGCAAGATAGTGTTTTCATATCGCCACCAGTTAAATAAAGCAATACAATGTTTAATCAAGTCGCTATGGTGTTAATTACAACGTTTAATTTAACAAACAATAGACATATTTTGTGTATCGGTCACAATGCACAATAAAAAGGCCTGCGGCTCTGAGATGAAACTTTACCAGGTTTTGTTTGTTTTTTGTTCTTTTTGTTATATTTTGGGGTGTTGCAAATTGTTCTTAAACTCCTGAACGAAGGCTTATACCATGCAGTAACACCTTGTACGTTTTGTTTGATATGCTCAGGATACGACTATAAAACGTATTCTTAAATTTTCAAGGGGTAGGTTACCAGAGATTATGCTTATCTTTTTGTTGCAAATAATGCAATTTGGAAATAATGTAAAATCGTTAACCCTACCTGCTTCCCTGTCGATCGGCGTCTTTCCGTGAAATGTAGATCTACTCTACTGATCTATACTTTAGCCCAGCTACAATACACATCCCTGGCTAACGAACTCCACATCATTAACCAATAGAAAGACAGCGCGAGAAAAAGAGCTCAGGGCGGGGACGCGGTTTTCAGGGTCGCTGAACTCTTCGTGGTATATATATATCATCACCCCAGAAGATAGGTGTTCTGTAGGAACAGGAATACCAATTATTAATGATTAGAGCAAAACATAATCGGGCTACTTTTCGATAAATTACTCGGGACTCATTTTCATTACCATACAGTCTTCAAACAGTTAAACTTCGTGAGTTACCACAATATAGACTTTGTCGTGAATACCAAATCCATGTAAAAAAAAAGGTCAGCATTTCTAATTCACGAAATAGTAGACTAATTCACCACTTATAAATCGTCCAGTAAAACGCTACTAGTTTGTCCAGTAAAACGCTTATAGTTTAGATTCTCAAATAGAAAAATAATTCACCATTTGTAGTTTATCTAAGAAAAAAAACTAATTCACCATTTATAGTTTATCAAATAGAAAACTAATTTACCGTTTGTAGTTTATCAAATAGAAAACTAATTCTCCATTTATAGTTTAACAAATACAAAACTAATTCACCATTTGTAGTTTATCAAATAGAAAACTAATTCACCATTTGTAGTTTATCAAATAGAAAACCAATTCGCCATTTGTAGTTTATCAAATAGAAAACTAATTCTCCATTTATAGTTTATCAAATAGAAAACTAATTCACCATTTATAGTTTATCAAATAGAAAACTAATTCACCATTTTTGGTTCATCTATAGGAAAACTAATCCAGCATTTATAGTTTATCAAATAGAAAACTAATTCACCATTTGTAGTTTAACAAATAGAAAACCAATTCGTCATTTGTAGTTTATCAAATAGAAAACTAATTCACCATTTGTAGTTTATCAAATAGAAAACTAATTCACCGTTTATAGTTTATCAAATAGAAAACTAATTCACCATTTGTAGTTTATCAAATAGAAAACTAATTCGCCATTTATAGTTCATCAAATAGAAAACTAATTCACCATTTATAGTTTATCAAATAGAAAACTAATTCACCATTGATAGTTTATCAAATAGAAAACTAATCCACCATTTGTAGTTTATCAAATAGAAAACTAATTCGCCATTTATAGTTCATCAAATAGAAAACTAATTCACCATTTATAGTTTATCAAATAGAAAACTAATTCACCGTTTATAGTTTATCAAATAGAAAACTAATTCACCATTTGTAGTTTATCAAATAGAAAACTAATTCACCATTTATAGTTTATCAAACTAATTCACCATTTATAGTTTATCAAACTAATTCACCAATTATAGTTATCTAATAGAAAACTAATTCACCATTGATAGTTTATCAAATAGAAAACTAATCCACCATTTGTAGTTTAACAAATAGAAAACCAATTCGTCATTTGTAGTTTATCAAATAGAAAACTAATTCACCATTTATAGTTTCTCAAATAGAAAACTAATTCACCGTTTATAGTTTATCAAATAGAAAACTAATTCACCATTTATAGTTTATCAAACTAATTCACCAATTATAGTTTATCAAATAGAAAACTAATTCACCATTTATAGTTTATCAAATAGAAAACTAATTCGCCATTTATAGTTCATCAATGGGAAAACTAATTCACCATTTATAGTTTATCAAATAGAAAACTAATTTACCATTTATAGTTTATCAAATAGAAAACTAATCCACCATTTGTAGTTTATCAAATATAAAACTAATTCGCCATTTATAGTTCATCAATGGGAAAACTAATTCACCATTTATAGTTTATCAAATAGAAAACTAATTTACCATTTATAGTTTATCAAATAGAAAACTAATTTACCATTTGTAGTTTATCAAAAAGAAAACTAATTCACCATTTATAGTTCATCTATAGGAAAACTAATTCTCCATTTATAGTTTAACAAATAGAAAACTAATTTACCATTTATGCTTTATCAAATAGCAAACTAATTCACCATTTATCGTTCATGATATAGAAAACTTATTCACCAATCATAGTTCATGATATAACAAATTAATTCACTATTTATCTTTCATGATATAGAAAACTAATTCACCATTTATCTATCATGATATAGAAAACTAATTCACCATTTGTAGTTTATCAAATAGAAAACTAATTCTCCATTTATAGTTCATGGTATAGAAAGCTAATTCACCAATTATAGTTCATGATATAGAAAACTAATTCACCATTTATAGTTTATCAAAAAGAAAACTAATTCACCATTTATAGTTTATCAAATAGAAAACTAATTCACCGTTTATAGTTTATCAAATAGAAAACTAATTCACCATTTGTAGTTTATCAAAAAGAAAACTTATTCACCATTTGTAGTTTATCTATATAAAACTAATTCACCATTTATAGTTATCTAATAGAAAACTAATTGACCATTTGTAGTTTATCAAAAAGAAAACTAATTCACCATTTGTAGTGTATCAAATAGAAAACTAATTCGCCATTTATAGTTTATCAAATAGAAAACTAATTCACCATTTATGTTTCAAATAGAAAACCAATTCGCCGTTTATAGCTTATCTAATAAAAAACTAATTCTGTAGTCAAAGTTGTTTGTTGTTTGTTTGGAGTGGGATATCGACAAGGGATAGACCATCATAGATTTGTTGACATCGTGGGAAATCCTCTGCTGGTATTTACACTGCGATTTTATATATATTTATGAACACTAAAACACTTTTTATATACTGTAATAGAATCAATCGGGGTGTCCAATGATGGATATTATTCCAGGGCCACCTTATGTTTGCTAAACAAGAGACATTCTCACATCTGAATTGAAAGGGTCAATGAGGCCAACTGGAGGTCACGAACTCTGAGTTGTTTTATTTTCATGGATTCACGCGGTCACAAATGATGAGTTGTAACATTAGAGTTGAAAAGAACGAGCATCTGCTACTGCCACTCTATTTTGCCACCAGCTGTGTACGTGTTGCTATAGTTACCGGTCCTAGTCGATCGACACGGCAGGCCAATCCAATGGAAATGTTTCAACTAAATAGCTTTCCTTTGGATGATGTATCTCTGCTATGTTTTAATCAGTAACACGTGTATGTTATGTGGAAATTTGGGTGTTTCTTATACTGATGTTACTCTAGGCCTGTCATCTCCCAGCTTCATCTCACTTAATTCTTCAGTTTTTAACACTGGTGTATATGTATAGGCCTACATTGAGTTTAAGCCAACCCGAAACTATTCAGAGGAAACTGTTCTGGAAAACAATTAAATTTGTCACAGTTGGACGGTCCAAGTAGATTAACTATAGACCAGTTACTGATATACTCACAATGAATTAAATCTGATTCAACCACTTCTTTTTTCTCCATATTCTCAGCTCTATGTAGAATCAGAAGGCTATAGCCACTTGGGTGAAAGTTCCCGAGGTAATAATATACATCATACTAAAAGTCTATGACATACATGTTAACTTAATATAAACCCTAAACGATTGTTTTATTAAAATAGGCCTCTAATGACATCATTTACTTGTTTTTTCGTGTAAACTCTAATGATATACGTCATACTAAAAGTCTATGACATACATGTTTACACGATCGTTTTATAAAATAGGTCTCTAAAGACATCATTTACTTGGTTTTTCGAGACAACCCTGGGGTTTTAAATACTATAATATAGTTTAATTAAAACTTTCCAGGGGGGTATTTCATAAACCACATATAGCCGACTACGGTCAGATAGTCGACTAAGCAGTAATGTTAAAGCAGTGCTATTCTAGTCGGCTAGGTCAGTTTAGCCTTCTAAACCTGTTTATGAAATACCCCCCAGAGCTGTTCTTCTATGAGGCTGTTCACTAATTTTGACTTTTGTCACTGAAAGCTTAGGGCCTATAGACTTTTTCAAAAGTTTTGTTTTAGGTTCCGCTTTTGTTCCGCTTTTTGACTCGGTTTTGTTTTAGGTTCCGCTTTATAAATAGAATTCGTTGTTCTCTTATCTGGGCGTGACTAATGCACTTATCAAACGATTTAGCAATGTTTATTTGAATTTAAAAAGATCCTTGCCATTTGACCCTCGTCATTGCCTCGTAACATAGACCCAGAGAGAGGACCAGTAACGGGTCACTTCGTGCAAGTTTATTCCCATGGCAGTGTCATGATGCTTGGAAGCCGTGTTTATGTAGCCGACGACTGTCTTGACTAGTAAGGTAGAAACATATAGCACTTTATCCAATCTAAAATAGAGATTGATCCTTCTGCCATTCGTTGAGATATCAACTCTAAAACGATTGAGTGACATGTTGCTTGAACAAAGGGAGGCCACTGCTGTCGACGCGTCACGTGACACTGATAGTTGACTCGGTTGTGTAGAGAGATATCCGATAGAATTCGGGTAGGTAACGTTTAAGCCGCCGATAACCTGTTTTGTTATATTGATTGCTACTCTCCTAATACATATTAAATACCTTGAAATACCTTGAAGTCCATATCATAGTTTGCCTTGACATCCATGGGCGCTGCCATCTTGTTTTAGAATGTATATATGAGCTGATGTAGTGCCGATTATATTGTTGATTTTTAACAAGTATTTCTGCCCAAAGGCCTTTGCGATACAGGTTGTTATTGTAGGGTTACATGTTTGGGAACAGTATAGAACAGAGAATTAAATATCATACACATTATAAATTCTCAGTAAGATTCTTACAGTTCACTATGCGCGAAAATGGAGTGCGATGGCTCTCGAGCCATGTCTCGTGTTGAAGATCTCGTAGAATGGCACGAGATCTCGATTGCACTTTATCTTGAATACAGGGTCAAACGAAATTACAACTAACTAGAAGGTTTTGAGATCAAAACATATGTTTCCCCCCGCAGTGGCCTTAATGATGAAAGGAACATTCAACTATGGCTCTAAAATGGCCGGTAATTTTTTACAATTTGGCCTCATAAAAAACTAAATTTTTGGTTTGTAAACTTTGGAATTTTATGAATCCCTGTCTGACGGAGGCCTACAGAAGATCGGACGGGCGTACAGGTGCCAAAACTTGATCAACTTTAAAAGTCCTCACCAATAAGCTGTAATTAAAATTTCATCAAATTCCGCCCAGTGCATCTGGAGATATCTTGTAAACAAGCAACAACCAATGAAAATATCTGATTCGGAGGCTCACAGAAGAGCGTTCAGGCGTCAAAAGTGAATCCACTCTGAACGTCCTCGCCAATAAGCTGTAATTAAAATTTCATCAAATTCCGCCCAGTGCTTCTGGAGATATCTTGTAAACAAGGAACAACCAATAAAAATATCCGATTCAAAAGCTCACAGAAGATCGGACAAGCGTACATGCGCCAAAACTCTGATCAACTCTGAATATCCTCGCCAATAAGCAGTAAATAAAATGTCATCAAATTCCGCCCAGTGCTTCTGGAGATATCTTGTAGACAAGCAACAACCAATGAAAATATCTGATTCTAAGGCTAACTGAAGATCGGACAAGCGTACATGCGCCAAAACTCTGATCAACTCTGAATATCCTCGCCAATAAGCAGTAAATAGAATGTCATCAAATTCCGCCAAGTGGTTCTGAAGATATCTTGTAGACAAGCAACAACCAATGAAAATATCTTATTCTAAGGCTAACTGAAGATCGGACAGGCGGACAAGCGCCCAAACTTGATCAACTCTCTACGTTCTCACCAATAAGCTGTAATTAAAATTTCATTAAATTCCGCCAGGTGGTTCTTAAGATATCTTGTAGACAAGCAACAACCATTGAAAATATCCGATTTGGAGGCTAACTGAAGATCGGACGAGCGTACAGGCGCCAAAACTTGATCAACACTCAACGTTCTCACCAATAAGCTGTGATTAAAATTTCATCAAATTCCACCAAGTGGTTCTAGAGATATCTTGCAGACAAGCCCTAGTTGATGGACGACGGACGCAGGGCCACGGACAGCACAACAACAGTATCCCCCAACATATGTTGGGGGAGACATAATGATATAACTATGGTGGCTGATTTGTGCCAGATTTTAGTTTTATTTCGTGCTTTCGCATTCTCGCGGCGAAATTTTGGTTTTATTTCGTATTCTCGCGTTTTCGCCTCCTTATTCTCACAGCGAAAACGGGAGAACGCGAAATGGCACAAATCAGCCACCATATATAATCGTATTATGATTGATAATAGGTGTTAATTTTTTTGTAGCCCTGACACAGAAGGTCTACGGTGTATTTTTGTAAAAACGATACTGGGAATTATCACTGCCGCACTGAAGGCGTTTTTTTTGTGTGTGTTCATCTTATCTGGTTAAAGGGAACAACCGTCTAAGTGTGTTGTGGTTTTTCCTTGGTCTTCAAAATTAGTTGAAAAATAAGAAGTAATCAATCTCAGTGTAGGACTTCAAGTCGATTTTGTGAAAGCAGTGTACGTTTCAATAGTTATTCAAGGAATGTCATATTGCTATTATTGCTGTTTGACAATCACAACCAATGAACTATACAGGCCTACGTGGAATGGACACGTCTCATTGGCTGGAAAGTCTGCACCGACCGATAAATCCGGGCAGTTACCCCTTCAACAGATCCGACGTCTCACTAGATGGGTGAGACGCAGGTTGGAAGCTAATGGAGGCTATACGCGCTATTGACCATCTGCTCTAGGGATGTGTTCTACACACTCAAAGTGACATTTTTACTTCAATATGTTCGCCCTGTGAAGCCAGATAGACTCTGAACTTTTATACTTACAAGCATCTTTTTATTTTGTTAAAATACACTTTTGATTTGGCTAAAGATATCCTGAATAAATTGTATAGCTTATTACCATTACTGGTGATTTCTTATCGCCAGAATGTTGCCCTTTATGATCACAATCATTTCTGCAATATCAACCATCTCCCTACACCAATGATTTTATCTGTCGGTGCAGACTTTCCAGGGGGGGGGGGGGGTGCTTAACTTTTTTCCTTTGTGCATATACAAAAGAGGCCAATCAGTTGCCATGTCTTTCGAACATAATTGAAAGGAACGGCGGGTATAAAGAGTTTATCTTGACGCAAATTTCTTGGATTTCGCTTTATCCTTATAGGTTTATGTCACTATGTGCCATTTCTTTGATATTTTTCACACTATGCAGCCAGGGATCAGTTTGGTGTCAAACTAGTTTAAATTTCAAGAACAATATTCAATGGGCTTAGTTTAAGCTCTGCGTGTATAAGAGAATCAAACAAGCGAACCGTTCCCAACAGGGCCGGGTAGCTCAGTTGGTAGAGCGAGGGGACGGTAACCCAAAGTCGTGAGTTCGATTCTCACCCTGGCCCGGAATTTTTTCCGGGTCAATTAGTGTCGGTTAGTTACTAATTCAATATTCCCTGACTGATACATCAATCAAATATTTTTTCCGTGTTCATGTCATACCCAACACCAGAAGTCTCTGCCAACACTCAATTATTTTTTTTTTTTTTTGTAACACTTTTTTTTAAATCTGATTCAAAAAAAAAAAAAAAAAAAGGCCATGGTGGAAGGACGTGTCTTAGGATCCAAATCTCATCAAATAATGATGTTTGTTGTTTTTTTATTTTAGAGTTTGTTTTTTTTTTTGTTTTTTTGTTTTCAGGGGAGGCAACTCCGTCAGTCTTATATAAGAACGAACGAGTTTTCTTTTCTTCCATGAAAAGTAAAGGGAGGCGACTGGGCTAAATGTCCTACTTCTAGAAAATCCTACAAGGTGACCGTTCCTGGCTGCTTGTAATTTTGTTGTTTTGTTGAGAGCTTAAAGAAATATCTTTACAAAGCCAAATGAATTACATCAAAATGAGCTTTAAAACCTCCTTATAGGATGGGCTACAACAAATAACGTTTTAATTTTAATTATTGCATATAAATGACCCTTTTGCTTTGGTTACCATGGAATTAACAACGTTGTTATGGAAAGTGGACAACTTCCGTTATCTTGGTCAAGTCAGTGCGATGTGGGGACATGATCAAACAAGCTCTGTAATTTTGTGATTTATTGTCCTCAAGACTAAAACAATTCGATCAAATTTTTAAGATAGCTAACTGTGCCATATCTTCACAACAGAGTTAGTTTTTACGTAACAGATCTTTGACAGTTCAGGTGAGTTGAGAGTGAGCACACTAATGTTGTTGTTGTACATGTACTTTCACGTTGTAAGTTTTACTATATTATATTTATAGACACTAAAGCACAGGGATAATCTTTTTGACTAAAATAACCATGGATACAAGTTTCTAGTTGTGTTAAAAGAGGGTATGTCATTTACAGTTAAGTTTAGACCTCTATACCAAATCATAGGTTATTGTAATCACAGAACTACATGTAATTTTCTATGGTTGCAATATTCTAATAGTAATAAACCAAAAGGCAAAACCCTAGTAGCTCTGGCATGTAGCGTTAATGTGAGCCTGCCCAAAGGGCCTGAGCTCCAGCTCATTAGAGCATGTTTTGCTACAATAAGCAAAACCCATTAATCGCATGATGATATTTTAATTTTCATTTAGACAGGTTGTAGTCTGGGTTTCTGACTCCAAAATGACTATTTTTTTTATACTGACGGCCGTATTTTGGGGTCAGGGCTCATTGCAATCAAAAAGCATGAGTAGACTGCTCACTTCTGAGCTTCCGATCCGATTTAGACAACAAAATAACAATATGACTTACTCAAATCGTGTCTTAACGGCCATAATCTCGTTCATGGATAATATCACTGCCTACCAGTATCTGATAATATATAGACGAGCAGGATCGGTCAGTAAACATTATTCTTGCCCTGAATTCACTTTTGCCTTCTCCACTCTCAAACTGTCCGCCATTGATGATGTAGCGCTGTTTAGCGTTTTTTTCAGTTTAACTGTTAAACTGTTAAATTCACTTTACACAAAGCTAAATTATTCATGAATGTCGTAATAACACTATTTGAGTAAGTTATTTCACAGTCTAAATTTGACCACAAACTGCCCATTTACAAGCGAGCAGTGTACTCCTACTTTTGGATTGCAATGAGCCCTGACTTCAAAATACGGCCGTCAACATGAAAAAATAGTCATTTTGGAGTCAGATACCCAGACTTATTAGGTTGAAGGCAGACACCAGTTTGGCCTTAGTCAGTGAATTTTTTTCTGAAATACTTATACATTGACAAAATTGTACGGATCTTCATCTATAGCAAAAGGTCAGGTAAACTGAAATTGAACAAAATATGATAGTGGGAAAGAAAGGCATTGGCAAAATACGTAATTTGGTTCTTGAAACCCAGGTAGAGGACAGACAATGGAGTTTAGTGCGAACTAATAGATCTTTTAAATTCTTATTCTTTTTATTCTATATAATATTATTAATTGAGAGTTTTCGTATTGCCCTGGTATTGGGCTGAGATTGCCTGTATTGGGCCATGGCCTCTGGTCAATACGGCCACCGGAAGGCCAATGCCACGATAATGCGAAAACTTTGGTTTTTTAATATCTTTACTAATTTCTGTGCAAGTTATTTCCGGAAATTAAACCTGGGACTTTGACAGCTGAATACAGCCAGTACTCAGCAATAATGAATATGACTTTAACTCAGCCAATACATTGTATTGGTCCTAGGGCCAATATGAACTTGATCCACCCGGCCGCGAAAATAATATTCAGGTAATAACTTGCACAGTCAATTAATAAGAATTTAAATATTACTTTTACAAACGGTTGTACCAGTTATCATATTGCGCATGTCAAATATCCACTTCTTCATTTGTATGCTCATATTTGACGCTCTGGCGACAGACCTTCCAATTACATGGCAGTACTGTGGTATTTTCAAAGTTGGTTGAAAATTAAAAAACACACACAAAAATCTTTTATCAGGCATTGACTGAAAGCTTAAAGTACATGTATGTGTCATGGTTGTTTCCACCCAATCAACTTATTGTGAAATATGAATTATGATCCTTTTAGAGCAATTTGGAAATAATTTGAATCATTTTAATCCTTTGAAATATTGATTAAAATGTCAACTATTTGTTGATATGCTGTTCAGTTGTTATCTTTTTATATTTTCCAGAATTCAAAATGGTTAAAATTCATGTAAAGAAAGGAGATGAGAGTCAGTTTCTTGTGGAAACAACAGTGACGGCAATGGTTGAAGATTTCCTGAAAGACACCGTCACAGTTTATAATGGCAGATTGAAAATTGATCGTATTTGTGTTGGTAAGAATTGTATAGATATGAACTTACATTTTGCACACTTAAGTTAAATACTATTTTAGATGGGGTCAGTTTGAATATTGAATGTTGTAAATACACAGCACGCTCGCTTATTTTAAGAACTTAAAACCAAACTAGACAACTTTAAACTATGTGTTAGAGAGCTTTGTATATAATTTTGGTATGTACAGACTTAATTTCCATTCATCAATAGTTGGTCTTACCATCTTACCATTTGATGTGACAAGATTTGTGTTTTTGTTCTGATAGAGATTGAGGAGTTATCCAAACATGGTATTACCTTACCCCCAAACATGCAGGGATTAACAGATGAACAGATCGAGGAGTTAAAACTGAAAGACGAATGGGCAGAAAAATGTGAGCCCTCTGGTGGTTCCGTTTTCAATAACGACGCTATAGGAAGGAGAAATGGCCATGGTACGATATTAGCAGTTTAACATTGTTATATGGTAAATCTTTTGGGAAGTAATATTAATAGTTTGATAATATAAAACGTTCAAAATAGCATTCGCGACACCGTATCGGGTGCGCAGGACACCCAATATGATTATTTATCGGATGGCAATTGACCAATCAGATTGCAGAGAAACTTGTCTGAGGCATAATAATGAGGCATAATAATGACAGTTATTTATGTTGTTAAGCTTTGTTCTTTCTAGTCTATTGAGTAAACTCAAGACTTTAGAACTCTTCATACAGTTATTGAATTTGTCAAGAATCAGTTGTATAATTCTTTTACTTGTTTCTTGCAGCCCCAAATGAGAAAATGGCTGAAATGTTAACAAAAACTGTGAAAGAAGCAAAAGATATGGTGTCGAAGGTAAGTTGTACAAATAGACTGATTGCTTTTAAGCAGAAGGAAATGAAAGAATTTAGTAAATACAGTAGGGGCGCTCTTAATGTTCCTTTCTAACTGTTCCAAAGCCATATGTCTACGATTTGTCCTCGTCAAACTGTGCTAGAAAGTTTACAATCGTTATCAGAGAACGTCTTACTGACTCGGCAGCCATCTTCACAGCAAAGGTTAGCTGTATGTCCTGATCGGCCAATCAGCATATGCCTATCTCACCAGGCACTGCACTAGCATAAGAGAAATTGGTCAACTCTGAAAGTCTGCCATTAAAACCTAGGTTATTTTTTATTATTTCGAGGCGCTAATAACGTAAGACAAACACTCTAATAACTCTGAAATGTATACTGGCTTGTAAATCAATCTTTTGGGAAGACGTGACAGGCTGCATTTGGTGTCTACGTGTTTCCATGTTAACTAACCTCTTGTTTTTGTTTTCACAGAAAAATGTTGAGAATAATAAATGTGTAACTCAGGCCACAGTAAAAGAAGCCTTGGATATTCTACGAGGGGCGACTATGATCGTTTATCCAATGGGTTTACCTCCTCACGAACCAATCAAAATGGAGTTTGATAATGAGGAAGATCTCTCAGGAACACAGGTATGACGTCCTCGTTTCTAAAGGAAGATATTTTATAATACTTTTTGTTGGAGTTTGTATTAAGTAATGTTTAAATTCTATGTTTAAAGTTTCAAAAAATATGCCTAAAACTTTGTTATGAATTTTACTTGTTAATTTCATCGTTATAAAGATTTATTGAATCAGTTGTTAATTCATAATTTCCTTTGACCTGTACAACATGAATTGTCTTTGATTTCATCGGTTTTGCTCAAATTCTTACCGACACTACATGTAGTTCTATTATTTCTTCTCTCTCTTTCTCTTGCAGGCATCCCTCGATGTAATGGATCCCGCCGCAGCCTCTATTTGGTTCTCTGGTAAAGAAATGATGCCCGGCAAAAAACTTTCAGACTATGTTGGCAAAAATGAAAAAACAAAAATTGTTGCCAAATTGCAAAAGGTAAATTTTTGGCTGAATCCATCTAATCATTTCAGTTCTGTAACCCTACAAGGGATTTCTATTTCATACCCTAGAAGGGTAAATTTCATGATACCGTTTATCACATAAAACTATTTTCATGTAATTTTTTAATAACTCAATTATTTTGTTTGAGTGGCATTCTAGAAGTTGATGAAGACATGATAAGTAACATAAATTTATGGGAAAACGGTGTTAGAATCAATGTCGAAACCTTGCAGTTTTAATAAATAGAAGTTTGTTTTCCCATAAATTTGTGTTACTTATCATGTCAGAATTATCTTGTTTGTCTTAATATTATCGATGTAAGTGTAATTTAAAGTGAACTACAAGTGAGATGTTATCTAAAATCCTGATATTGTTTTTCTCCACATTTCAGAAAGGATTAGGTGCCCCATCCAGAGAGCCTGTTGTCAGTGAATCGGAACAGAAACAAATGATGGCCTACTATTACAAAAAACAAGAGAAAATGAAGGTACTTCCTCCCAATTGTCACCAGTAATAAATAATATTGTTATTATCCCTTTTGTCAAATAACTCTTTGTTTCAACAATATTTTAGTTCTAAGTCAAATAAATAGTGAAATAGATAGGAGACAAGGGTCAAGTTCCCACATAAATGCTCGAGGTCCAAGGGTCAAGTTCCCACATAAATGCTTGAGGTCCAAGGGTTACGGTAGATCTCAGCTAATTCAAGTACTCTAAAAAATTCAAGGGCCAGAAAAACATTAACAAAAGTACACTTAAAATTCAACTTTTTTCGTTGAGTCTTACCTCCTGGAGTGAGCAATCAGATAATCCTATTGAACGATCGCTGTTGTTGTTTTTATAGACCAAATGTGGCAAATAGCAATGTAATAATTCGTTATTTTCTCATCACTGGTCCTTGAATTAGCGGAGATCTTACCGTAAGTTCCCACATTATAAATGCTTGAGGTCCACATCGAGAAATTACAAATTTGAGTGAGTTTTTCGCTCGTTCACCCTATGTGGAAGAGTTGCCAGGTCAGGGGTTTCCTCTCGGCAAAGAGCCTGGTTTTTCTCTCCTACCAGTAAACTGGAATTGCCGCCATATAAGTCAAGTACAGCGTAAAACATCAATCAACCAATCACATTGAAAAAAACACAATTAGGCTTCATTTGACAGAAAAATCTATTCCTATTACAAGGGCAAAGGATCCCAATTAATAATATAATTTTGTGCTGCATAAAAGAAAAGAAAAGTTTTTAAAATGAATTTGTAGGTGTTGAGTGATAATTGATGAAAATTATTTCAACTCTTCCGCTAACACAAGCATTACTCTGTGTTAGAACATTCACTGGTTAACTTTGATCATAATAAGGGAAACCATAAACTCTGCTTCTATTCCCATTCAATCCACAAAATGGGATTTGTCTTCTGACTGGGGTTTCACTTGATGATTGCAGCTGAATGTACCTTGTCTGGTTCTTTGTAAATGGGACTTGCTTTTGTTTTCTCTTCGGGGACCTCCGTGACTCAGTAGGTAGAGCGTTGGACGCTCAATCCGAACAGCCTTCCACCAATGGGTCGCGGGTTCGAATCCCACTCAGTCCAAAAAGTTGGAAAATTTTCTGACTGGGTTTTCACTCGAACGACCTAGGGGTGTGGTTGTCGGTTACCAACGGAAGGTTGTGGGTTTCCTCCGGGCATAGAGCCCGGTTTCCTCCCACACTTAAACTGGCAATGCCGCCATATAAGTGAAATAATCTTGAGCGCGGCGTAAAACACCAAACAATCAATCAATCAATCTTTTCTCTTCCTTCCAAGAGAAAAACATTTCCTGACCTAATAAACCTGGCACTGTGTCCGTGAATACATAGGATGTTTGGGATAGGAACCTGTGAATGGTATTGTGATATATCCTTTAATAGACTATTTGAATGCCTATATTTCCCTACATGATCAGTTGATGTAAGATTGTGTTTGTTTACAGGAGCTGGCTGCTGAATCAGAAGACTCTTACTTAGATAGTGCATGGGCTGACGGTCAACAGTTAAAACGACAATTCCAAGGTCTAAACAACATCAAATGGGGACCAAGGTGATAAGAGTTATCCCCCTTTCATCACCTTTTCTATACATTCTCATTCCGTCTCACCAGTCAAAATTGAGTTGCCTTTTCAAGGATAAGAGATTTATATTAAATAACAATTGCCTTGGAAGTCAACTTTCCATCTTTATTTAGAAACATTTTCATAATGGGGTTAACGATGATAAAACACCATCCCATTTCTTAAGCATGTCACTCAACTGTACACAATGTACATCCAAATACAGTTCTTCAAATAAAGATTGATCTGTATAACATATATCTCATGTTGTTAGCATTATTATTGGAACATTTTCAGGAAATTCAACCTTAAGGCCCGTTCTCACTGTGCGATTTGTCGTACGGACATGTAGCATGCGATTCAAATGAATGCATTTGATTGGTTGACAAATCTTATTGACCAATTAAAAGCATCCATATTAATCGCATCCTACAAGTCGGTACGACAAATTGCACAGTAAGAACGTGCCATTAACATGTATTTTTGTGCATTTAAACTAAGTCTACATGTATATGAAGGTTATATACAGAGTGGATTAGACATCGATTTCAGTGCTGCTGCAAGGGGATGTCCCTTACAATGGGGACATGGGCTCGCTCTCAGTTTGGCCCAAATTCTTTAGAACTTCCTGCAGTTTTCAGGAATATTCAATAACTAAAATAGACAATCTGCTTGGTGCATTTCTACTATTGTGAGCCTTAGTTTATCATAACCTAAGGCTTTGGTCAAAGTAAAGACCCTTTCACACGTTGCGATTGGTTGTACCGACTTGTAGCCTGCGATTAAGATTGTGTTTGATTGGCTGACAAATAGTATTGACCAATTAAAAGCATCCATTTTAATTGAAGTCGGTATGACAAATTGCACTGTGTTGCTCTAAAAATGTGTTGAACAGGTTTCAATCTTTTGTTGAAAACAATTTTGAAACACGTGTTTGCTGGGACCACTTATATTTACACATACAAGTTACGTGTATAAGTTTTCAAGAAAGTCTTCAAGTGTGGACATAGGGTTCTGTTGGTATTTGATTATTTGAAAATCATTTTTATTTTGTCGGGTGGCTCAGTTGGCAGAGTGACAGTCCCTCAGTCCGACACAGGTCTTACATCAATGCGGTGCAGGTTTAAATCCTACTCAGACTAAATAAAAATTGAAAAATTTCTGAGTGGAAAGCCGTGCATATCGTTGTCCTGCCCCATTAAACCTGGCAACGCCGCCATATAAGTGGAATAATCTTAAGTGTGCCATTAAACTTCATCTAATCAATTTATTTTGTCTGTGTATTCATTTATTGGTTCACCATGACAGGTTATTGGGAATAAGGTGACCTAAAACTAAGCATAATGTCTTTCAAACAAAAAGGCCATGACATTTTTGGATGAGGTATTTCATAAGAATGTTCATGGGAAAGTTTTCAGATGAAAACTGTTATGATTTCTTCTGACAAAGAGCCTACATCTCTCTCCTAACAAACCTGGCGACCTCGCCATAAACTGACAAGTGAAATAACCTTGAGTTAGCATTGTACAGTTTAGAAGAAGACACTGCACATGTTTAGGGAGCTTATCCAATTATCGCAATTGCAAAATTTAAACCCGTTTTGGGATTATTTTACGATTTTCCCCACCCCACCAGGGCTCCATGCTGTGTTGTTTGCGATAGGTAGACTGTCTTTTGTTTTGGCACTTAGGGACAGGAACAGAACATCAATCTGCAATCATCATCAGGGAAACTACTTAATTAGTAAATAAACCGACACTGATTGAGCCGGAAAAAATTCTAGGCCAGGGTGAGAATTAAACTCCCGGCTTAGGGAAGCCCAATTGGTAGAGCGGTGGGACGGTTACCCTAAACCGGGAGTTTGATTCTCACCCTGGCTAGGAATTTTTTCCATGTCAATCAATGTCGGTTAATTTACTAATTCAGAACATCGATATTATCCCTTTAATGTGAAAGCAGATTTCTTTGTCTAGGGTGTATCTTGTTTATGTATGTTGTGATGGAAATGCCACCTTTAGTTGATGAATAGCTACCCAGTCTGTTTCTTACTTTAAATTCAAATAATCACAAGACAATCAAAGACAAAAGGTAAATGTATTACACTTGTATTATTATTTCTGTACAAATATTGGCATTATAAATGGTACAAGTACAAAATAGATATGGTCGATGTTCTATAGAAACAAGGTAAAAAAGACACGGTTTTGTGAGATGACCCCTATGATACACAACACAACACAAAACAACCAATGGATATTGATGTCTGGGAGAGCTCAAATGTATTGTGACCTGTACCCCCCTTAGCACCAAATGAACTCTCCTTACCTTACTCAAAAGTGAATCCATGAAAATTTGTGCAGAAGAATCTCTGTATACAAAAGCGTATATTACCCGTTACACTCAATAATATTATAAGACAATAAATAAAAACATGCACAATTTTGGTTAAAAAATATTGTAAAATCCTGTTGCTTCATGTATAGATTTACATTTCTTTGTAAAAATACTTCCTCAAATATTCTGGCTACAGAAGGAAATACTTGTTTATATAAGATAAACCAAAGCTAAAAGTTTAAATTTGATTATTACTATCTATAGTGTGAAATCATGACTAGAATCTATAACAAAAAAAAAACTGATATTCTATGTTACTGTTTGGTATAATTATTTACTTATGATCACAAAAACACACGGGCACAGGGAAAATCTTCTTATCTAAAATAACCATGGAGACAAGTTTAATTTTTGTTTAAAAACATGTTGAAATTAAATTTAAGGTGATACAATCATTGACATGTAGGATTATGTAAATGATCATGACATGCAGGATTAAACTTTTTTTGAAAGTACAATTAAATATTTGAAACCAAATCTTTGATGTGTAGATTGTAGCCGAGAAATCTTGTCTGTGTGGTTTTTCTTTTTTTCTATATTACCAAACGTCAGGGCGTGTATGTTAGATTCTCAGCACCATAGGGCTGATTGTTACTAAAATCAAACTTTTTCATGAAGCAGTTAAAAATTTAATTTTTTGTGAACTTCTAGTCCACACTATATGTTTGCTGGCTTATAGAAGTAGAAAAACAGACATATTTATTGATTTACTGAAGTCGAAAATTTAGTTATCAATTGATGAATTTAAAAGTCAGACATGCATACTTAATAATATTAATACCCCCCACCCCTCCCACCCCAAAGCAGCACTATGGGAAATAAAGAGTAACTTATGTACACAGGTACAAAACTTTCACAACGTACAACTTGTTCATCATTTACAACTCATTCATATTGATTCACCTTTCATTCAAACATTATGACTTAAATGAAGAATATACAGTATTTGGCACATTTTAAAAACATCCATAAAGCAATAGGTCATCAAATAAAAAAACCAAAACACAATTGTCTTAACAAGCTCAATTTGCAGTTATCCCCCCTTGATACTTGCACTTCAATGTTTTGATTTCATAACCAAAAAAAACCCTCAATAAAAAGAAAAAAAATGCATGCCCTAAAAAAATTTTTTTTTCATATATCAGCAGCCATTTGTAATCTTTTAAAATCATTATGAGCATACTCCATTGTCACAACCACAAAATGTTTCTTTTAAAACCTGATTTTTTTCCCTGATATGTTATAATTTATGCCTTTTATAACTTATCCCCCCAAAAAATTATTAAATTAGATAACAATAAAATTGTACCTCAGGAAGAGCCTAAGTTAAATCTATCTTGTTCTAAGTAACCATTGCTGGTGATACATTCGCATGTAAACCATTTAACAGATAAATACAAACAGTCTTGGTCCGACAGTAGAATCAATATAGGGAGCGCAAGTCTCCTAAGAATTATTACGAGATTTTGTGATATCCGGTGACAGATGACGCCATTCAGAACGTTTTTGATGACGTTGCTATTCCATTTGACGTATTTTGCTCTATGACATCAGATTTAAATGTCATGCTGGAACGAAGAACGCTCAGTCACATGCGCAATGCAGTACAGGTGACAGGAAATATGTGGAATTCACACGTGACTTGCACTCCCTATTCTTCAGATTAAACGCTGCATATATTTGTTCAAATTTATCAATATAACAACCAGTCTTCAAGTTCTCACGGTCTTCCATTTAGAAATACCTCACAAATGTTAATTCTAGATTAAGGTTAACTTGTAGAACTCTGGCAGTGATGACTTCATGTGATGCTTCAGTTTTCTTGTAACATGACGGCGATTACATGCAATATACATGTACGTTATAAACAACAACGACACTTATAAATTACATAGTGTATCAAATACACGGAACACATGAAACATTGTACCTCCTATCACAGGATAATAATAATAAATAATTTCACACAAGTGCCAGCTTGGTTTATCCGTAGTAATAATTATTGAGACTTCTCGATGTCGAGTCATTGTGCAAACTGAGAGGTCCTGTACGTTCACTGCGTAATGTACCCCTCGGACTGAACCGTACAACCTCAATAACATCAGCAGTAGAGTCTGATCTCTCTAGCGAGTGAATATCGTCAATATGACTCCTCATTGGCGTACGAGGATGGGATGGCTCAGAAATGTCCAGTTTAGCACGCGCATTTCTCTTCCTCTCAACCAGAAGCCGTGCAATAACAACCAATAGTAGTATGATTAACCCTGTACAAGCTCCTAATACCAGATATAATATGGCACGCTCACGGTTTTCTGTAAACAAACAAAAATATATATACTTAGAACAACAGAAAAACCACTGATTAATAATAAAGTTAATTAACAGAAGAGGTTCAGAAAATATATATTTTTTTACCAAAAAAGTCACATTAACAGCTAATGAGACAAGTTTCTATCATTGTGTTGAGTAGCTTATTCATCATTGACCATACACCTTAGAAGTTGTTGGGCAAATAATAATACAGAAAATATATATTTTTGAACACTATAACACACGGGCACAGGGAAAATCTTCTTGTCCATGGAACAAGATTCTAATTGTGTTAAAAAGAGGTACATGTATATCATTTAGACCCCATCATAAATTGTTGTAATAAACTAAACCTAGGATATTTCATTAGGTTTACGACTTACAGGAGCTATACATGTACATATTAATATACAGCTGCAAAAGATACTCAGTGTGTTCAAATATTCCAAAAATATCTGTAAAATTATGTATTAGTTTTGTGTAGCTTAAAGGGGCATGAGCTGCCAAAATGTTGATATTTTGACTTAAAAACAGAACGTTGAAATTATTGGCTTTTTTTCTCAAGACCTATAGTTCAGAATCTTTATATTGCTTCTAGTCTCAAAAATTAGCGATAAAGTATTGTTTTGAACTAACTTTGCCTTAGAATAAATGAATGGTCGTCCCGGTTATTTAAATTTTGTTTACTTTTCGAGCACGTTTTCCGTTCGTACAGGCCACATACTGTATGGATTTTCCTCATTCCAACGCCAATCATTTAGTTTTTCGATGGCCTTCAAAGCCTCTTACTGTCGTGACGATCAGAAATTATGAAAAAAGTGTGAATTTCGGCAGCTCATGCCACTTTAAAGCAATAATTTAAAATTTCCGCATACAGAATTTATGGTTTTTCGCTGACTCCCCTTGAAATGACATAAAAATTGTTTTTACCTACTTGTCTTTTTTATTTGAGTTGGCTGAAATATATACCTCATTCTAAACACGTTTTGAAATATGATTTTTAATTAAAACTTACTGTGTAGATATCTGAGTATTGTAATCCAGTCAGCCAAAAAGCCGACAGCTCGTCGTGATGTAAGGCTGGGTAATATGGCAGTGGCAGTTATATTTACACAGGTCACTGTTTCACCTTCGTTCAACTGAGGTGGAGAGCGAGGGACCGTGTCACTCGATGATCCATCTACAATAAGTAACATAAACATTAATTCTTTATGCATATTTAAAAGTCTTTCCATAGAGGCATGGGAGGAGGGTATCCCCATTAATGAGATAAGAGATGGACCCACGGCTCAAGTCCCAATTAGCTGTAGAATTTATCTCACTTAAGTGTAATCGTTGCCTGATACTGACCATCGGGAGGTCAGGGGGTTTCTCGCATCTCGCTAAACCTGACAAAGCAGCCATGAAGGAGAAATAATTTTACAAAACAGTAATCAATCAATCCATAGATGGCAAAAATATCAGCTTCAGATTTAAAAAGATGTTTTGATCTGTCATTCTGTTTACTAGGGATAATACATCTTCTCTAGCCAAGTTAAAATCTGCATGTCCCCATTCCGTGTGTTATATTGGTGGACTACTCCACTCAAACCCGTAAATCGAACAGCTCGTTTTTATTGGATGCGAGTAAAACTTCTCGCAGCTAATCAAATCCTCGGGCACTTACACTGAAAATAACGTAATGGCGGCTGTATACACCTTGAATTTTTGTTTAACGAGTGATGATTGGCCAAGACTCTGTAAGTCTAGGAAAGACAACTCTTACATTCTCACCAGTGGGCGCTGTTCGATTTACGGGTTGGAGTGGAGTAGTCCACAAAGGTAAAACACGGAATGGGGACATGAAGATATTAACTTGGCTTGTGAAGATGGGGATAACAGGGCTTTCCCGAATTTTAGAAAAATTCCTACTAAATCCTATCAGTAACTGATCAATCTTAACCAGACCATGTGATTTACAATAGTGTTAAACATTTATCAGATCTCATGATTTACTAATAGTGTTTAATATTAACCAACCAACCATTTTCAGATTAGGTTATTTACACAAACCAACAATTATTAAATCATGTGATTTACAAATAGTGTTAAAAACTAAACAATCAACCTTTATCAGAACGTGATTTACTTACAACCTAAAATTAGTGATCAATTCATGACATTTGCTTACCTGATAAAGCTGGCACCGGATGATTTTTGATGACACTGGATTTTGTTTGACTGCTTGTTGATGATTGTGTGGATGATGATGATGATGATGATAGTGTTGTGCGTTCTGTTGATGATGGATGGATTTTTGGTTTCCTCTTCAGAGATGGAGTTTTTGGTGGTTTTGTTACTATGGTTACAGATTTTGTGAAAGTGGCGGTAGCAGCAGCCATAGCGGAATCGTACTGGAAAGTTGATGGTTTAGGAATGTAACTTGGCTGGCCGTCAAGTCTACGAGACTTTCCCTTTCCGCGATGACGTTTCCTGTCTTTTGACTTGTGACCTACATCCTTCAACAATTTCTTTGGTACTGAGAAAAAAATAATCAAACAATTCTATGTTATAAATGTTTTTCATGCCATATTAGATAAAGTTCTTCTTTTTTTTTTTTCGTTTATTGGTTTGTTGTAAATAGTGTGGATAATCTAAAACTCGTCGAAATTTCCTTCTTTGAAGGGTCTAAAATAGTACTAGGACTCTGTGACTTCAGGTACAATGTATAGAATAGCAGACAACAACCAGGTTCTTTTGTACAGACAAATTACAGGTGTTAAAACTGACACGTTTCTGATGACAATAACCCTAATTTTCTGTCACCCTATTGACAACACTCCCATGTACGGTGTAATCAAATTCACTTGAAATTAGAGAGCGGCCATTATTCAGATTCTCCCCGAGACCTATGATTTAGAATTTCTGAAGGCCAAAAGGATTTCATTCACAAAATACAAATCTGTGTTCAAGACCATGACGACTAATCACACCTCCACACCAAAGACTTCCTTTAGTGTTTAATTTAATCTAAACCGGTGTGAAATAGCAAATGTCATAGATATCCATTATACTGGAGTGACTTCAGAAGGACTGGGTTAGCCAAACTGGAATGAATGGATATATTACACTCATGACAATTTTCACGTATGACAATGAAATGAAGGTCGTGATACTGTAGATGTCTAAAGTTAATCAAATAAAACAGATTGAACCCAAGAACTTTCAGCCAGAATAAAAATTCCTCCCTCTTTTCTGTACACATTGGCAATTGTTCACTATATATTACATGCTGGGGCTTAATATTATAACAATTGGGCGAGTGGGCGAGTGAAAAGCTTACAAACTAGTTTCCTTATAGTTGTCAAGTTGTTCGTGTATTTATTTTCTTATTTTTATTTCCTTTCTGAAATAGATTAGGCAGGTTTTGCCCATCCTTAACATTCATTACAAGAACTGGTCAAATAAAGAAAACTTTGGCCACCCACAAAATCTCAAAAAATTTCATAATAAGCTGTATTACAGATCTTCGACATTGGAATTTAAACATCAGACAAGGCAGTGAAGATTCGACTCCCGGGGCTCGTTTCACAAAGCATTCGCATTGCAAATGAAGCCTAGTTGCCACTGGATACCTTAGTGAAGAGATACAACGTCATGGCAACTGCGATTGATCGCACTTTGCGACAGCTTCGTGAAACGGCCCCCAGGCAACCTATCTAAACCAATAGTTCTATTAATTGTTGATCAAAGACTTTACAGAAAGCTGTGTTCCTGCAACCCAAAAAAATAATTAAAAAAAAAATTTGAAAAATTGACCTCTTCTATGATAAATATAAATTAATCATGACAACAAGTGAAATTTGTAGTTCTCTTCTCTTTAAAAACTTACCACAGGTGTATATAGCAGTAAGATATTTCCTGGTGCCCACAGAACACGGGTCCCCAAACACATCCGTCTCCGCATCCACAGAACAGTGTTTACGTCCATGACATTTCTTCATCACAGCTTCAATGGCCAATCCAGATTCACAGTCTGTAAATAATACCACAATGATAACATACAGTATTAGATAATTTACCAGTACTCGTTTTCAGTAGCGTTTACAGGAATTTGCCAATCGGGAGAGGGGAAGGGGTAATGTAAATGAAATATTACAGAATAGGTGAAGGTTCAGGGGGTCGCTCATGCCCCTCAAATTCTGGCACCATGCCCCCCCCCCCCCCCCCACCCCCACCACTTACTCCCTCTCTTGCTATGATACTGCTTCTTTTTCTCAAGTTGCCAGGTACATGTAGTCACTGAAGATCAGGAGCTTCCAACATCAAAGAGCCCAGTTTCCTCCCCTACTAAACCTGGCAACAACACCATATAAGTGAAATAATCTTAAGTGTGGCGTTAAACTTCAATGAATCTTTTTCTCAATCAATCAATTTATATTTCAAATGGGGCTTAATGGCTTACAATATTTAAAACCGTAACACTTCTATTGATTAACCAACAATCCATGTTAAACATATCAATAATCTTAAGATATGGCCGAACTAATTAAAGAGACACTAAAAAAACAATGAAGCTAAAACCATCGTACATTTATAATAATAATAACACAAAAAAGATGACCCTAGTTTTTTTAGATTCAAATCCATGAACCCAAAGGTGGGATTTCTTTACCATTTTTCTTAAGCGAATGGCTAAAAGCTTTCAGGGAGTTGATGAAAATTCTGGCCCTATGACCTTTAGTATATGTATTGTAGACATGGTATAAATCAAACTTATCACCCCCTGACCCTTCTAACAAGCATTCACCAGTATATCTAATCCATATGTTAACCTGTAGAGCTACTTAGCTATGTTTTATATCATCAGCTTGTGTTTATAAACTTTAGCCACCTAAATATTTACTTTTTCCCTATCACTATAAATCTAGGAGTAAACCATTAAAGGGCAGGTATTTTGACCCATTCGGATATTTCTTATCTTTCAATGGCATTTAGAATAAAAAAATCAAATAAATTTTTTCAAATGATGGTCATTAAATTAAATCGCCTACAATATGTGAACATTGATTGTGTCACATAGTTGAATTGTGACAAGCATTGAATGCATTGAAATAAAACCGGGAGATTAGATGAGACATATTACCTTTATCTTGTTCCCCTGTTGAAGGGCACTGGGCGCTCCCTCGGGGCGTCCTGCCAAACATAGCTGAGTAGATGACCAGTCTCATTGACCTTGGGCACCAGAGAACCAGTTGTTCTCCTTCACAAGCTGTTTTACTACGGAACTCATCTAGAACACAAACAAAGAATTCATATTATTATTGGTTCAGTTTAATTATTCTCTTAATAAGCTAATTAAAGTGGCATGAGCTGCCAAAATTTCACACTTTTTTTCATAATTTCTGATCATCACGACAGTAAGAGAGTTTGAAGGTCATCCAAAAAGCACTAAAAAGCTTCTGAATTATAGGCCCTACGTCTTGAGAAAAATAGTCAATAATTTCAACATTCTGTTTTAACGTCAAAATATCAACATTTTGGCAGCTCATGCCACTTTAAAAATTTGTTTAAAAGCCAAAAATATGTTTGCTCAAAGCCATAAGCAAAATAGGTTTGACATGATATTAAAGTAACAATACTTGCATCTGAAGAAGATATATTCCCCTGCTTTTAGGTGAGTACATGGACGCTTAAACAATGTCAAACCAGCACCATTGTGTGCCATTGTGGAGAGGGACAAATTTACTTTGGAATTTGCACAACCCCTATCCCACCAAAATCTCCTCTTTAGACAGACTTCTACAGGTAATATTGAATAACTGTTTCTCTGTACATCTTGCTTGGAGAATTGGTGGGAGAGCCTTTTTAACCCAAGGTGTTTTCACATGGCATTATTATTATGGAAAGGACATTTTCATCACATAGACTTTCTCACAGAGAATAGGTGATTCCTTGACAATGATATATGTAAATTAAATAAAATCTTCAAATGGAATACAATGTACTCGCAGAGGGTTGGGTGTTTCCTGCGAGCTAAGAGCCCGGTTTCCTCCCTTACTGTCATACTTCCTCCCTTTACTTGCTATACCATATACGTGAAATAATCTTGAGTGCCAAGTAAAATATCAATCAATCAATCAAACGGAATGCTAAATCAGATTGATTGCTCTTTGTGAAATGGCTTTCTGGCACATGAACTTTGTGGAATCCTTTAAAGATAGTATATGGGAGGAAATCGTCCAAGTGTAATTACTTGATTGTTTCTTGGATGATGCTGGGTGTTAAATGAGGTTTTACTGACAGTTTGGGTGGCATGGGTAGGAAGTGCCCCATAGGGCAGATCAGCAATTGGGCATCCTGTCTAAAAGTCATCTACTTCCACCCAAGGGACAAACAAATGTGAACCTAATGTTCCTTGACAGACTAAATTCCCTGACTTAATGGTCATCCCATGTTGGGTGAACTCCAACTGAGGGGGACTCCCAGATCTGCCCACAGCTGGCAACTTGGTCCCTGCAAAGTCAGATAAAATGATCTCCAAATACCAACCATAAGTCTGAAACCCCTTGTTGTGGAATCTACATGACAGCTCCCAGTTAATGGTTTATCCATGCTGGTTGAACATCTTGGCAGTTCATACAAAACCCTTCATGTTGTCACCTATAGGGCTACTAGTCAACTTATATTACACACAGCTGATGTAATGGAAAACACATCTGATAATTTGACCCCCATCTTAGCCTGCTTGGACACATTATTTAGTCACATTTGGTTGAAAACGGTATTAGTATCTATACCGAAACGTACCAACATTAATAAATAAGAAGTTGTTATCCAGAAATCTCTTCTTTCGTGTTACTATTACCGACTTCTAAATGCCTCTCAAACAATCTTATCCTATGTTTGTACATCTACAAGCTATCCTTTCTGAACCACCTCTGAGCCTGTCCCAGTCAGGAGTTATGTTTAGACATCTACAACCTATCCTTTCTGAACCACCTCTTAGCCTCCCCCTGCCAGGAGTTATGTTTGTACATCTATAAGCTATCCCTAGTCTGAATCATCTCTTAGCCTGCCCCTGTCAGGAGTTATGTTGGCACATCTACAATCTATCCCTAGTCTGAACCACCTCTTAGCCTGTCTCAGCCAGGAGCTATGTTTGGACATCTACAATCTATCCTTTCTGGACCACCTCTTAGCCTGTCCCAGCCAGGAGCTATGCTTAGACATCTACAAGTCATCCCTAGTCTGAACCACCTCTTAGCCTGTCTTAGCCAGGAGTTATGCTTAGACATCTACAAGTCATCCCTAGTCTGAACCACCTCTTAGCCTGTCCCAGCCAGGAGCTATGCTTAGACATCTACAAGTCAGCCCTAGTCTGAACCACCTCTTAGCCTGCCCCAGTCAGGAGTTATGTTTGGACATCTACAATCTATCCTTTCTGAACCATCTCTTAGCCTGCCCCAACCAGGAGTTATGTTTGTACATCTACAATCCATCCCTTCTGAACCGTCTCTTATCCTGTCCCAGCCAGGAGTTATGGTTGTACATCTACAATCTATCCTTTCTGAACCATCTCTTAGCCTGCCCCAACCAGGAGTTATGTTTGTACATCTACAATCCATCCCTTCTGAACCGTCTCTTATCCTGTCCCAGCCAGGAGTTATGGTTGTACATCTACAATCTATCCCTAATCTGAATCACCTCTTAGCCTGTCCCAGCCAGGAGTTATGGTTGTACATCTACAATCTATCCCTAATCTGAATCACCTCTTAGCCTGCCCCAACCAGGAGTTATGGTTGTACATCTATAATCTATCCCTAATCTGAATCACCTCTAAGCCTGTCCCAACTATAAGTTATGCTTGGACATCTACAGTCTATCCCTAATCTGAACCACCTCTTAGCCTGTCCCAGTCAGGAGTTATGGTTG
The DNA here is from genome assembly GCA_963971465.1 of Lepidochitona cinerea. Classification (NCBI taxonomy): domain Eukaryota; kingdom Metazoa; phylum Mollusca; class Polyplacophora; order Chitonida; family Tonicellidae; genus Lepidochitona; species Lepidochitona cinerea. Next base: position 46,807,195 of record OZ020551.1, on the reverse strand, counting down.
TACATCTACAATCTATCCCTAATCTGAATCACCTCTAAGCCTGTCCCAACTATAAGTTATGCTTGGACATCTACAATCTATCCCTAATCTGAACCACCTCTTAGCCTGTCCCAGTCAGGAGTTATGGTTGTACATCTACAATCTATCCCTAATCTGAATCACCTCTAAGCCTGTCCCAACTATAAGTTATGCTTGGACATCTACAATCTATCCCTAATCTGAACCACCTCTTAGCCTGTCCCAGTCAGGAGTTATGCTTGGACATCTACAATCTATCCCTAATCTGAATCACCTCTAAGCCTGTCCCAACTATAAGTTATGCTTGTAATAAAGTAGTAAGGAAACGCCGTAAATATTCATGGTGTAATCTCAATATTTCAACTAATTAAGTCATCGTCAGAAAAAATATTGAGATTACACCATGAATATTTAAGGAGTTTCCTTACTGCTTTATTATGTTGTTCAGTGGATCAAATAGCTTATGTTTGTACACCTACAAGTCATCTCTTGTCTGAACCCCATGTAAACAGCAATACCTGAATCAGTAAATAAGCGACACTGATGAACCTGTAAAAACCAGTTTGTATGAGAATCGAACTCACTAAGGTGTACCATCCCACAGTGTTATTCTCACCCAAGCCTGGAATTTTTTTTCTGAGTCCATCAAATTCATCAGTGTCAGTTATTTGCCAATTTACCTACAGTCATGCCACTCTTTAAAAAATTGTCTCTCCCCAAGATTTGAGGAAAGTAATCCATGTATTTACAAGATGACAGTAAGCTGTGATAGTGACCATGGTAACCTGGGATACACTACTTGGATAACATCAGCAGATTAATTTAACTAGTTCCATACCAGGCAATTTTCTGTGGTAAAATGCTATAACCAGTCACGTAGCAATGTTTCCAGACAAGATGTAAAATATGTGTTAATCTGGTATAATCAAAGACATAAGAGAATCATAGGAGATGACATAGTAAAATGTCAACATAATATATCTGCTGTGGCTAGACTAGAAATAAAATAGAGCAGAATGAAAAGAAAATATGATTATATTTCCCAGCAACAAGTTTACATCATAAAACTGTCATCGGAATAGACCATTTGCCAGTTTGTCAAAATTTGTCAAAAATGAAATTACGTCGCTGCATCAATCTTACAGTAGGCATTTTGACTTTTACCGAATTCGATCAAAATCCATTTTCATCCACGATTTTTCCCCATTTCTAGATTCATTTGGATGTAAACTGTCCGATTATAGCTTTTCATTTCTTATATACCAAAATACAAAACCAAAAATACAAAGTTAAAAACAAACGGATCCTTTGTCCGGTACACTACTTGAGGCAGTAATTGTGACGTCGCTAAATTTAGGTCATTTGAAAGTAATTGGCAAATCCCCTATTGAGATATATCTCAAGACTATATGTAAGATAAGAAATTCAAAATTTTGAACAAACATACCAGTTTCATAGAAATTTGAGATTTTGATGCTAAAAGGTATGCTTGCCATGTTATTCTTGGGGAGTCCGCCATGTTGTTTAAAAAAAATTCTACTTTTTTTTCCTTTGCAGCAAAATGGCATTTGATCTTTTCTAACAAATCTCCACCGATACACGTGTTATTATAAAACACAGTCAACAATGCCAATATCGAGTTGGAAGAAACAAATTGCCCCTGATTCAAAGGTTAGCCAGTATGCGGTCAGGAAACACATCAAGATTGCTGTTAACATGGAGACGTATTCCACTGTGCTTTTGGCAAATCTCAATGTTATGTAAAAGTCTGATTAAGACGGGGTAATTAAGATTGATTGACTGACTGATTGGAGTTTTACGCCGCACTCAAGATTATTTCACTTATATGGCAGCGAAATTAAGATTGAGGGTAGATCAATATCCTAACAGATATAATGAAAACTACGAGGTTAAGAGAAAGAACCTGCAAGACATACATATATCTACAATTAGATGGACAAACTGGGTGGTCCTATATAATGAATATTAATATTCAAGTAAGAGGTTATATTATCCTATTTATAATTCCAGATGTCATGAGATTATCACACTCTTCATCATAACCATGTAGGTTTTTTACAAATTTGACAGGTAACAGATCAAGCTTGCTGTTGAAGTTCACAGTAATCTTCAGAGAGACCCGTGATAACATGTGGGTGATTTTTTTCTATTGCTCGATCTGCTATAACACTTCATCTCCTTCTTCTCAGTGTCTGTACATCCCTCATTACAACCTCTAGTTATTCTGCATATGCCACTTGGCTCTCTTTCTCAACAGATTTACGCCTGGCATAAATTTGCGCCTGATCGTAACGTAATGTTGAAGGTATATATCACCATGGACATTTTAACAGATACATGTATATGTAGTATAGATTCACCAGTTTTATAAAAAAAAACATATTAGGTGTAGTCGGGCCTACTGGGAGACAACTTTTAGAGAAATGCAATAGCTTTGATTGGCTGGTGCACACTCAAGTTTATTTCCAATCTTCAAAGGGTGGAGGGGGGGGGGGGGGGGGGGGGGGGTAGATGTTGACACAGATATATGTAAAGGTGGTTAAGATCCATCAGTTCATAAAAAAAACATATTAGGTGTAATACTGGGAGACAACTTTTAGAAAAACTAAATGCACTAGCTTTGATTGGCTGGTGCACACTCAAGTTTATTTCCAATCTTCAAAGGGTGGAGGGGGGGGGGGGGGGGGGGGGTAGATGTTGACACAGATATATGTAAAGGTGGTTCAGATCCACCAGTAAATAAAAAAAACATATTAGGTGTAATACTGGGAGACAACTTTTAGAGAAATGCAATAGCTTTGATTGACTGGTGCACACTCAAGATTATTTCGAATCTACAAATTGTGGAAGGCGGGACCCCCAGATGTTGACGCAGATATATGTAAAGATGGTTCAGATTCAGCAGTTCACAAAAAAAACACATTCGGTGTAATACTGGGAGACAACTTTTAGAAAAACTAAATGCAATAGCTTTGATTGGCTGGGGCACACTCGAAGTTATTTGCAATCAACTGAGGGGGAGGGGGGCGGCGCGTTCTGAGCTTTTGCTGATACCTAGCAACCCATCCACATTGAAGAGGTAGAATATGGCTGGTGATCTGATGGTTGAGGGATTTGAAGTGGCCTGTAATGGGAGACTGGGATAAAGTGAGAGTGAGAAGGGGAAAGTATGGTAGTCAATATTTACACACTGATTGCCTTCTGGCCAACACACAGCACTGGACGGTGAACTGTTGAGAATGGGTCAGTTAGTTGGTCAGGAGCAATGACCAGAGCATTGTCCAAGGGAAACTAACTAGCTGGATAAATTCAAGACATTCAACCCACAGAAAAGGCTTCATAGTCTTGCTCAACATACCAATATAAAATTCTGGTATCTAATTTGGTATATTTCGAATAATTCTTATAGATCAAATGCTGTCAACATACCAGTATAACATTCTGGTATCTTAATGTTATAAAGATTATTGCTGAATAATACAGTGGATTTGTAAACTAAATTATAAGAATGCTATAGTTGATATACAAAAATGATGCATTTTTATGAAACACATTTTGTTATTATTTTTCTATGAAAAGTCTATATTATAATAATATAGACTATATCTAATAAAGTGTATATTTTATATTGTCCTTTTATGAGCATTCAGTTTTGTTTTATTTAAAACTGGCCCTTGAAATACATTCTAGACAACACAAATCTCACAAAGAAAATATTTGTGAAAGAAAATGTGTATGAGAGAAAGGCAGAGTTTACACTTTATAGTAAAAAGTTAACTCTAGTTTACGCTTTATAGTAAAAAGTTAACTCTAGTTTACACTTTATAGTAAAAAGTTAACTCTAGTTTACGCTTTATAGTAAAAAGTTAACTCTAGTTTACACTTTATAGTAAAAAGTTAACTCTAGTTTACGCTTTATAGTAAAAAGTTAACTCTAGTTTACACTTTATAGTAAAAAGTTAACTCTAGTTTACGCTTTATAGTAAAAAGTTAACTCTAGTTTACGCTTTATAGTAAAAAGCTAAGTCTCTAGTTTACACTTTATAGTAAAAAGTTAACTCTAGTTTACGCTTTATAGTAAAAAGTTAACTCTAGTTTACACTTTATAGTAAAAAGTTAACTCTAGTTTACACTTTATAGTAAAAAGTTAACTCTATATACTATAACCACCACAGGCACAAGAGTTGGATATTCTTGGAATGTGAAAGGTTCAGTGACAAGAGGAAACCAGGGTTGAGATTAAACATTAGTGTCACACCCTTTGCCCTCTCTCTTTCTCCCTGGGTATCTATCTTCGTCACCCCCCCCCCCCCTCCATCCCATCAAACCTCACCCAGACACCTACTAAAGATCTATTATACCATCTGACTGGCAACCAGTGTAGATGTACAGAGATCCTGTCATCTGGCTTTCACTAGATTGTTAACAACTCAAATACAAACATTTAGTCTCTTCTTAACCTCTAGATCTTCTCACATATTTTGTATTCCAAACCTTGGTGCCCAGGGTCATATGAAATGGACATCATTATGGCACAAAGGCATGTGAAGAAACTTTCAGTTTTATTTAAGACCTATTTTTTACCATTGGCTGATTATACTTAAGAATTGTTCAAAATGAGACAAAAACAAATCCAAGAGAGTTTCCAGTATATTTTGTTTAAAGGTAGAAAACCTGGCTCACCTAAGGTTAAGTCTCCATAAAATCCTTCACATAACCCAGTGTGAGGAATCACTGCTACTCAATGAGGAGGAGAAAGGGTAGCAAGAGTTTAGCTTAGAAAAGCAAGGGATTTTCTAACATATTATATTTAAAGTTAGATGAAGTTTATATATCATTGATACATTTCTTTAATCTGAACAGCACTTAGTGACAAATGGTTGAAACAAACATTATGCCAGAGGCCTATTTAACATTAACGCTTAGTCGGCTATCTTGACTTTAGTCGGCTAAATGAGTTTTATGAAACATCCCGACCTAGGATCTGTATAGTCAATGGTATCCCATATCAAAATGGAGAAATACATGTATCTTCAGAAAATATAGAAAAAAGAAGGAGTTATCATAAATAATATATCAGCTCTCAGCAGTGAGCTCATGTTTTGCTCTGAGTTATGCCATGAAAAGTGAAGCTGTCTGTCAGTGTGTCAGCCTGTCTGTCTGTATGTTTGTTCAGATTGAAGGTTTCACCATTCTATTAACAAAGTACAGACATAAATAAACATCTGGCTGTAGTTCTGTGGGTCAGGGGGGTAAAGGATAACATTGCCCTGGGTAATGTAGCATGGTCAGTCTAACAGCAGGCTAGTGAGATGCTTGGGCTAGACTGACCAGTGATATGACCAGAAGATATATGGACAGGGCCATTATAGATCCCATATAGCCCTGCCGATGATAGTATGGAGACAGATGGCTCAAAACTGTCTGGGAATTTATCTAAAGACTTAGTGCTCTAAATCCTCATTAATCCGTCACTTTCAGATTTATAGTGGACAATTATTGGACATTTGGGAATTTCAGCTATTTCAAAGGAAAAGTAGAACTACTTGGTTAAAAATGAATTTGCAAAAAGAATTGCACGAATAAAATTAAATAAATCTTCTCTGCTTTATAATGCTTGTGTCGAAAAGATCAGACAGTAACATGACCATACAATTACCATTATCATAATTAGTATTTTTAAAGGGGCATGAGCTGCCAAAATGTTGATATTTTGACGTAAACACAGAATGTTGAAATTATCGGCTATTTTTCTCAAGACGTATGATTCAGAAGCTTTGTAGTGCTTCTAGTCTCGTAAATGTACGATAAAGTATTGTTTTGAACTAACTTTGACTTAGAATGAATGAATGGTCGTCCCGGTTATTTAAATTTTGCTACTTTTCGAACACGTTTTCGGTTCGTACAGGGTACATACTGTATGGATTTTCCTCATTCCAACGCCAATCATTTAGTTTTTCGATGGCCTTCAAAGCCTCTTACTGTCGTGACGATCAGAAATTATGAAAAAAGTGTGAATTTCGGCAGCTCATGCCCCTTTAACATAGTTTCCAACATGTTTGACCACCAGGCAGTTTCTCTATAAGTTATTGTCGCCAAACATTGGCTCTACCTGACTAACATTTTAGTTGAAATTAGTGCTTTTCTCAAAAACAAAATCATACAGGGAAATTGCCACAGAAAATATTCTCCACTATGGTAAAAATTCTTTGAGTCAAATGTGAAATATTTAAGGCATAACACATAATACAAATAAGGCATTAGTAAAGGCATGGTTGCTCTATATCAAACAAAAAATATGATGTGAAATACTTGTATGACAGATTCTGCTCATGAATGCCAAAATTCAAAATGGCCTTTTTTTCTTCTTTTTTTTTTTGGTACAAATACAAGATGTTAACTAACTTTAGAAGCGATAAAATGCTTTGTAAAAGATATAACCTTACTTGGTCTACACTTGTAAGCCACTTCTAGATACTTCCTGGTTTCTGGGCATGGATCTTGGGTAAATGTTTCTGATGCGGCCACAACTTGACAATGTCTTCTGTCCTGACATAACTCTAACACCACCTTCAGAAAGAACAGGAAACATAAATAAAATGTCAAAACTTTTACAAAATAAACAATTACATTTATTTGTTTAGCCACTATATCTATTTAGTGGTTAGATAAATCCAGCAGCAAAATAAGATACATATTCATGTTATAACATTTAGTTTCATAGATAAACTAGCTTATATTGACACATGTTATAACTTTTTGTTTCATAGATAAACTAGCTTATATTTATGGACACCAAAACACACGGGCACAGGGAAAATCTTCTTGTCTAAAATAACCACGGAGACAAGTTTCTAATTGTGTTAAAAAGAGGTATATCATTTAGACCTTTATACCCCATCATAAATTGTTGTAATAAAGTAAACCTATGATATTTCATTAGGTTGACGACTGACAGGAGCTTGGCCTTTAGTCAGTAGAATTTTCTGGAACACTTTGTATTACATTGACAATGCTTACGCATCTTAAGCTATAGTAAGAATATCGTCAGACTATATATTATGCCCCCCCCCCCATACCCTTTCCCAGAAAACCTAGGTAGAAGGCAGACAGGGGAGTTTAGCCCTGACCAGTATGTCTTTCAAACTCTTGTTCTTTTTATAAGCAATGACTGGCCTTTGGGTCAGAGGTCGAGCAAGTTTACTTTGAAGTAGTTTGTATTCTTCTACTATAATCTTGGCCATAGCGATGCTAGCTTTGTTATACTGAAACACAAATGGTATTATAGTTTTTTCACGACATCTTCCGGGGTCCAAGTTCAAACCCAAAGGATAAATAGTTTGTAATGTTTGAATCCAAAAACTTTCCCTTTCCAAACGTTTGTGCTTGGTATCTGCAGCGGAAGTGAGAAATGGGATTTTCTCAATAGGCATGATTTCAAAATGGTCCTTGACCGAATGACCTTGAGTATTGAAATGTTGTGCCACGGGTACATCATGTTTAAGTCTTATACTAGATAAATGGTTGGCTGCTCTTTGTCGTAGAGAATTCTGAGTTTCTCCGACGTACTGTTTGCGATATTTTTTGCACGTGATTACATACACGATATTAGAGGAGTCACAATTAAGATTCTCTGCCATTTGATATTTGTTGCGAGTTTGTTCTCCGAAAAAGGTTCTGCGATCGGGTACGTATATATCGAGTTTGCATCGCGTCTTAAGGCATTTCATTGATGTACCTGAGAGAAATGTTGGACGGTAGTGGTACACTCGTGAAGGGGAGGTAAGCGTATCGGGGGATGAAGGGGGAAACATGATTTGTCTTACTGTGTTAGATTTCATCCTTCGGAGTAATCTAATAGAATACTTCCTAGGGAGGAGAGCTTTAAAAAGAACAGAACAAGCCTGGTTAAAAAAATCTAAAGAACTACAGTTTCTATAGAATCTAAAAATCTGAGATTTAATGACTCCCTTGAAAGTGTGAGGAGGATGGTATGACCCAGCATGTAGTAGCTGGTGCTTATATTGATACATGTAATAACGTTTAGTTTCATAGATGAACTAGCTTATATTGATACATGTTATAACTTTCTGTTTCATAGATAAACTAGCTTATATAGATACATGTTATAACTTTTTGTTTCATAGATAAACTAGCTTATATTGATACATGTTATAAATTTTGTTTTATAGATAAACTAGCTTATATTGATACATGTTATAGCTTTCTGTTTCATAGATAAACTAGCTGATATTGATACATGTTAAACTTTTTGTTTCAAAGATAAGCTAGCTTATATTGATACATGTTTTAACCTTTAGTTTCATAGATAAACTAGCTTATATTGATACATGTTATAACTTTCTATTTCATAGATAAACTGGCTTTTTTGATACATGTTATAACTTTTTGTTTCATAGATAAACTATCTTATATTGATACATGTTGTAGGTTTTAGTTTCATAGATAAACTAGCTTATATTGATACATAACAGCAAAATTACTATTAATCAGAATAAGAATTAAATAATGTTTAAAGTGGCGTCTATAGAAGAAAAAGAACAAACCATTGCAAAATACCACATGAATACGTGCAAATATGAATTTCGCAATTTTTTTCAACTCTATATTCAGAAAAAAGTTTCCTTCACAAAAAACTGAGTAAAGCGTTTTTTCTCATACACACTGACTTCATTTTGGCCCTGTTTGTTCAGACAGGACCAACCCTGTGACAATTTCATTAAGTTAGGTGTGAGTTTGTTGACAGGATCATCTAGCACTTCAAACCAGTCCCCTTTTATCTCCCACCTCCATTAAACATCACACCTCATTGACCTGGTAAGATATGACCAACAAATACCTACAGATTTGCTGGATTTACCTGCAAGTGCTGAGCAATCATCTCTAGGTATATTGTATATATTTATGAAGAATAAAACACAAGGGCACATGGAAAATCTTCTAGACTAAAACAACCATGGAGATAATTTTGTTATTGTGTTAAAAAAAGGGTGTGTCATTTAGACCATTATACATGAGAATGGTCACTTTGTCTACACCAGATTGTCAACTCATATTTGTCTATTGATTGATTGATTGATGTTTTATGATGCACTCAAGCATTTGTCTATGGAACTTTTTAAAAACGTTAATTTTGTTTTTCCAAGAAATGTCCGTTAAAAAGTTTCACCCACTTTTCCCAAAGGGTATTAAGTGTTTGTTGGGGGATGTGCAAAAACTGACCAACATAAAATATAAGTGAACTGGAATTTACGGAAGGAAGCCAAAAGATAGACCGGGGATGGTTGTTCAAAATAAAATAATCGTAATGGCAGGGTAAATGACCTGGCGTAATTCTTTCGTGATGGGACATCATCTAACCTACCGTTAAGCTAATTTTCTTTTGAACAACTCGCCACTGACCATTTATTATCTTGGAAGCATAGGTATGTACCCCCCATGAAGCCTCTAATATTTATCTCTTACACCTACAGGGGTTAAGTGCCCACCTTATCAAACCACTGGTTATCAAGTAATAACAAGTTAGTTCTTTACCCAGTCATCAGATGCATTTTGGGGATATCATTTATTGTTTGATAATATTTAAGAGCACTAAAACACACAGGGAAAATCTTCGTGTCTAAAATAACCATGGAGACAAGTTTCTAATTGTGTTAAAAAGAGGTATATCATTTAGACATGTATACCCAATCATAAGTTGTTGTAATAAACTGATATTTTATTAGGTTGACAACAGTCCAAAGTTTGGCTTAACTTAGGTCAGTAGACTTTTCTGGAACACTTTTTAATATATTGACAATGGTTTGATAAAGTATGTTTAAACCAAACTACGATAATTTCAAAGAGAAATAATGAAATATTATGCTAATACATGTACAATTTAGGCTGTATTTCCCATCAAAATAGAGAAAATGGCAAGTCTTAATTTTCTTCCGTTGTTTATGTTAACGACAATTCTACTGCCTTTAATTACCTACCTCTATATACAAACAGAGGTTTAATGAGAGAATTCTTTACCTGGTCCAGTTGCCTGATCAATTCTAACTGTTTCCTACATCTATTTACCTAACCCAGAATGGGGGCCTTGTAAATGTCAGATCAATTCCGTTCTCCGTGACAGTGGAGTGTTTTTGTTCTCTACATGTTTTTATACTCTTTGATAAGGATCAATGGATACACCTTTTGGTTACAACCACATAATGGAGAAATCCCATGATAAAAACATCAAACATCGATTGGCATAAAATCGATGGAGACTCAACTCTGCATAATGATAAGGTAGTGCCATTAGTGAAGCTTGGATGGAGAAGCACTGATACAAGAGGCTGTAGATTCATATTGACAAGATAGACAGGGCCTAATTACTATCCACACCACAGCCCAAATAATCTAGATAGCAGAAAACTCTCATTGCAGGTTGTTACTGCATATAACATGTTATCGTATATAACTTGTTATTGTATATAACTTGTTATCATATATACCATGTCATTCCACCCATGTTATCGTATATAACTTGTCATTGCACATAACATGTTATCGTATATAACATGTCATTCCACACATGTTATTGCACACAACATATTATCGCATATAACATGTCATTGCACACATGTTATTGTATATAACAGGTCATTGCACACATGTTATTGCACACAACATGTTATCACATATAACATGCCATTGTACACATGTTATTGTATATAACAGGTCATTGCACACAACATGTTATTACATACAACATGTTATCGCATATAACATGTTGTGTTATTACATACAGTGTGTTATAGCATGTAACATATTACAGCATGCTACTGCTAAATAGCCTTGATATTGCTAAAATATGTTGAAAGCTACATTTATGTTGTCAAAATCACACAATTATCTGCCAGATTAAGAACTCTAGAATAATGCCTAATAGAACCATTTATCTATTGTTGACCAGACATATTGGCCTAGATTCCAGCAGTCACCGAAATAAGTTTATGGTTTATCATAAATATCATAACATTTAAACTACATCAGTCAAATACATCAATTAAAGGGGCATGAGCTGCCAAAATGTTGATATTTTGATGTTAAAACAGAATGTTAAAATTATTGGCTATTTTTGTCAAGACGTATAATTCAGAAGCTTTTTAGTGCTTCTAGTCTCGAAAATGTACGATAAAGTGTTGTTTTGAACTAACTTTGGTTTAGAATGAATGAATGGTCGTCCCGGTTATTTAAATTTTGCTACTTTTCGAACACGTTTGCGGTTCGTACAGGGCACATGCTGTATGGATTTTCCTCATTCCAACGCCAATCATTTAGTTTTTCGATGGCCTTCAAAGCCTCTTACTGTCGTGACGATCAGAAATTATGAAAAAAGTGTGACTTTCGGCAGCTCATGCCCCTTTAAATACTGTATTCGTTCTTTGTGCAATTAAATTAGATTTACAGTTTTATGATATATTTGTCAAAATTAAAAAAAAAAAAAAAAAGTGGCAGAAGTTCAATATAGGCCTATTGGCTAATTATTCTTCAAGATTGCAGCCAGTGTTTGAAATACTTTTTACCAAATATCTTCACAAGAATCAAACCGATCTTGTGAATCAAATACATGCTTTGATAGAAAAATAACATAAATGTTTCCCAAGAATCAGACCATTAAAGTGAACCAAATACACGGTTTGATAGAAAAATAATATAAATCTAGAGATACATGTAAGCAAATCATCAGTGATAGTTCCTAGAGATACTTACAATATAGAGTAGATATATATTCCATGTATGATAGAGTTTGAGATACTTACAATATAGAGTAGATATATATTCCATGTATGATAGAGTTTGAGATACTTACAATATAGAGTAGATATATATTCCATGTGTGATAGAGTTTGAGATACTTACAATATAGAGTAGATATATATTCCATGTATGATAGAGTTTGAGATACTTACAATATAGAGTAGATATATATTCCATGTATGATAGAGTTTGAGATACTTACAATATAGAGTAGATATATATTCCATGTGTGATAGAGTTTGAGATACTTACAATATAGAGTAGATATATATTCCATGTGTGATAGAGTTTGATTGGGAACATATTGAACTTGATAATGAATTCTTCTCAAGGACCATTAAACATTGTGTTGCCATCAGCGTCAAGACAGATATTAGAAACCAAAGTTTTTCATCAGCGTATTTCTTAGTCCATTGGAAAAGGTGGAAGCCAAGTGGATTAAATGGAATGTTATCATGAACAGGCAAAATAAACAGTCCACATGTACAGAAATTCAAACATCAAAGTTCCCAGAAAACACACACAAGATTTTAGTCTTTGACTTCAGAAACTTCTACAGCAACAAACATGTCACTTTGTAGACAATATTCAAGACAGGGTACTATTGCCCAATATCTGAGAGGAATGAATCAGGAACTTGGTGACCAATCCTATAGAATTGACTCATTAAATGGTAGGTAGGTCTAAGTGTATAAAGTGATAGGATATGATTGCCACCGAACCCTTGCTGTTTCTCAAGCCTTTCTTTACAGAATGTACCAATATCCTGGTAGACAACACTGGGTTTAACATTAATGATCAACAGGAACTTCCCCAGACCTCACTGATCTGCCAATAGTCAAACAGTTGGTTGAGATCGCTCCCCAAGCTACACGTAACCCATTATAACAGACTAAAGGATGTAGCCATTTCTCCATAATGTTACAAGTGACAGGTTCTCTATAATGCTTGACAAGCTGCTTATATCGTCTTGTCAGATAATGTGGCTGTAAATGATAGGCACCTCTTCAAATCAATAATATTGAATCAGGTCATCGATATCGACAGTTTTCTGCGTCCAGATTCCTTATAGAGGTCCCATCCACCAGGGTATCAGTAGACAATGGCTATACGGCCTTCCTATTGTGGCTAGAAAGGGCAAAAGGTAAAGTCTCTCCCTGCCTAAGGGCATCAGCCAGCCTTGCTTCCTCTTTACCCAGCCTAGGCTTGTCCTGTTGACCAGACTGCCAGCATACCATCCATACTTGCCATTGACTCCGCAGAGTGAAAGCTGGACAACAGTCCTGGGTATGATTATAACCAGCTTGGAGGTCAGCCTGTTGGTCAGCAGGAGACTGGCCAGTGGATTGTCCAAGTACTGGGCTAAGGGAACTCCATCTAATTACTGCCAGGGACTGAGGCTGGTCTCACTCTCACTGTACAGTCCAGTCTTAACATCACAGCATCCAGCATTCAATTTCACAACTGTATTGATCAACATGGCACTGCGTGGAATTGCTGCCCAATAAAGCCATAGCCATTCCCCTTGATTAACACCCATAAAATCCACCTCATAAAATCCCTTTAAGTGACATAGTGCTACAGCCTTGAAGAGGGTTGCCTAACATCCAGTCTTGGCATGCACATACACACAGGTCTATATGGATGATTATGAAGAGGGCTGTGTCCTTCCTGGCATGGGAACATTAACTCTGTAATTAAAGGTATCCTACCTGCATCATAGGCTAACCAAACTCTTCATCCTCTAAACAGCTTCGGTGTATGTTTATACAGTCAACAGGCTTACCTCTTTGAATTCCAACACGTTAGACCTGTTTTATCTCTAAGATATACATAGTATACAGTTGTCTTTTAAGGTTCCCTTTAATATATTAATTTATTAACACTTCATAAAAGCTCTCTTCAAACATTCTGAAAAGGCCAATTTTGACAAGTCAGGAAGTTTATTAAATTTGAAATTTGATCAAAAATTAATTGGGGTAGGTCCAATTGTCCTTACATTAGTAAAATTACCCTCAACCTAGTCAACAGTCCACAATCTTTTTTTGTCACGAGACAAATAAAAGACTCTCGCCTTTTTAGACTACCTGTTGTTAGCAATAAGGTTAATGCAATTCAATTTCACGCCAATGTGTTTTTATTATCTTGGCAGTATTAAATTACTTAAATGAAGTAAGACTTGCCAGAGTAATATTATTCCACTCTGATCACACTCTCAAAAGGTCGGCCAAACTCACAACTTTCCATAGTAAAATGACCCCCCACCCCCTCCCCACCCCCATGAACATCTATGTGAAAATATACATAAATGCTTTTTTCCTAAGTAAGGAAGTTGTCAGTTAATACATCCTCCATTACCCTTCAATTCAAATGATTTATAAGCAGTTAATGTGTTTTTTTTACGGAAGCCTTCACCCAACCAGAATTAAAACCAAGCCCATCTTGGAAGAAAACAACTGACCACTATTAAGATCTAATCTCTGAAGTGTTTTTTGTCATTAAATATTTATGATCACTAAAACACACCGGCACAGGGAGAATCTTCTTGCCCAAAATAACCATGGAGAATTTGTCATTAAATATTTAGACAACAAGTTAAAAGGGTCAATAAAATATACAGTAAATGTGGCTGGTCAGATCAGTAGCCTAACTAGCTGATTAGGATCTTATAGAATATATCCCTTTGATCAAAGTTGATCTTCAAAGCCTTTGATTTCTATTGTATCTTTTGCCATCTACCACAAATGTGTTCTTATCCATTTTTCCTGAAAGTTATATCCGTTGAAATTTAAAATTAACATTGCCTTCAGATATATAGAGGGACATAGATCTGCATTTACAAATCAAGTTTAGATGATATTGCACCATTTGATACCCATAAACACCTGGGCTTGACTTGCAATAATCTTGGAAATTGCACATATTGATAACCTCATATCAACTTCAAATTTGAAAATTTCACTATTCCGAGGAGTGAAATATCGCCTAAGCAGGAAATCACTCGAAATAATGCACAAAAGTTTTATCCGCTCCTACAATTTACGGATAATAAATATGTTTAGAAAAAAAAAGTTTAGATTTTTTCATTTGATTTTGTGACGATAAATTACAATATTTTTCATTTCACAAATGAATGTTGTCTTGTTTATTTATTTATTTATTTTATTTTCTTATTTACAGTCGAGTCAAACATGTTTATGATACCTGTCATGTTTCTATTCAAAAGTCTACCTTCAAGACAGTATGAGGGTAAACCAAGAAAGGTAACTCTTGTGACTAGAGATGGGCAAAACACTGAAGGTTTAAGAGGGGTCTGAATCTGACCTGTTTATACCCTATGAATGTCCCAAACAACAAAAGATATCCCACTACTATTAATTTTGAATAAATAATAATAAAAGAAACCCAAATATAGTTTGTATTTATTAGCATATGTAAATGTTTTACTGATTAGTTCTCAGGGCATTCAACTTGTCAGTGTTTTTTTTGTTTTTTTTTTCAAAGTTCAAAAATATGTTGGAAATTGAAGGAAGAGGTTCTGGGAAAGTATGGGATTTTTCAGAAAATGAAAATTAAATTAATCAGGTTTCATGATAAAATTTTTTTAAAATAAAACTAGGTTTACTGGTAGGCCTAGTCATATTCTCAAATTTGATATTTAAAATTTTTAAGATATTTATCAAGTATGGGACATATAATTAGTTAAAAGGTTTTTACAGAATACATACCACATAGTAGTTGAGTTAAAAAAGCACCTTTATACAGTCACAACTAACAAACCTCTGTATAAAATGCTTTTTAAGTGTCAATTTACCACTTGAAGTGAGTAAATCCTATTATCCAGTTTGGAATTCCTCTGGGCCTAAGGAGAAAATGAAAATGCTCACTTGGGCAAACAGGTAAGTGGCTCCAGAAGGGGGGGCGGGGGTGTGAACCAAGTCGACAGACAAGACCTACCTTTAATGATGTAGTGGCCAAGCAGTTAGTGTTTTCAACACCCAGAGACAGCAGATCTTTAAAGCTGGATTTTCTCGGAGGACACATATCTCGACTGGGAACGTGACGGCCAAACTGTGCAAATTGAATACTGATAGTTGTCGTCTCGGGGCACCGAATCTTCAGGGCTTCTCCTTCGCAAGCATACCCTTGAAATGTATATAGAGTACTTGCTAACAGACCTGAAAAAAAGAGAGTGACAAGTTAACAACATGAACGTTATAACATTTTTTAATTAAAAACTCCAATATTAAAGGCATGTTGACCACCGCAGACCATTGTAAAGAAAGTGAGACACTAAAATTAAACCTGGGGCACATGAAATGCTTAAATGGGGGCAATAAACGCAAACATAAAACTGCCAATCAGAACCTGTGTAACGGCAATATTTCATGCAACTAATTTCAGGTTATTTTGTTTTCAATTTACAATCATTTACAATCATTTGTTAACAGGATATACGTTATAGGTTATTATACTCTTCTAGTATTTTCGCTTAAACTTGAAGTGAACTGTTTTATTTTTTTAGCCACTCGTTCTTTTAGAAATGTGTTAGGAATTAAGACTGGCAAATTGGCCCTTCACCCTATGGTCCCATGTGGCATTCATATCTTGTACACAGTATTATGGCTATGTTTTGTATGGAAGTCTTGAAGATGCAGAAATCCCTATATTATCATGTCCCCTATCTGTCTGTTAAAATGAAAACCTAACCTTCCCCCTGGGCAAACATGTAATCTTTGGGGGAAAAAATGATAAAATGACTTCACAGAGAGTACCCCTAGGTCCTGTGACCTTATAGAGCAGGGTCATATAACATCTGCTGAAGCAAAATGTTTTCTTTTTTAGGTATACTGTACATGGCTTTTTACATAGATCTATAATTCATCCCAGACCCTAAAAACATTGTCACCCAGTAAATTTTGTTTGCTAGTCCACAGCCCTCCCATGATTGAATTCCACAAAGAAAATTCTTTTTTTTTTTCTTAAAAAAGTAAATCATGTACAATAACATGTGAAAAATTCCTATACCATAAGCATCCAATTTTGAATACAAATGTATTATTTGAAGAAAAAAAAAGATGTACGGTATGTTTCAGAGATTTACTTTAGTTTAAAGGGGCATGAGCTGCCAAAATTCACAGTTTTTTCATAACTTCTGATCGTCACGACAGTAAGAGGCTTTGAAGGCTATCGAAAAACTAAATGATTGACGTTGGAATGAGAAAAATCCATACAGTATGTGGCCTGTATGAACCGAAAACGTGTTCAAAAGTAAACAAAATTTAAATAACCGGGACGACCATTCATTCATTCTAAGCCAAAGTTAGTTTAAAACAGTACTTTATCGTACATTTTCGAGACTTGAAGCACTAAAAAGCTTCTGAATTCTACCTCTTGAGAAAAATAGCCAATAATTTCAGCATTCTGTTTTGACTTCAATATATCAATATTTTGGCAGCTCATGCCCCTTTAATATATCATGTATGATATGTATAACTGATAACCTTATCAATAGACTAGGAGCCTTAGAGCTCCAGTAATACAGGGTCGTCTTGAAGCAAATGTAAGAATCTTCAATAAAAAGGCTAAGGAGAAAATGTATAGATGTCACTCTTGAACTGTATTCATAGAAAATGAGTGTTATGCAAAACATGTACATATGAGCCAAGGTGGATGCAATCCAAATATGTCTGATTAGGCTAATTTTGGTACACAAATGGCCCCCAACAGATTAACATTATATGAGCAACCCACAACCATGTGATCAATAGAATATGCTCATATTACTTTTTTATATCTGTAGTTTAGTTTTTCAATCCACTCAAATTAAACAAATTGCTGTTACATTTTCCCAACAGAATTCATGAAAAGAGGGTCAAATTTTTTACAACTTATACCCCTTTTATACTGATAAAATTTACTTTCTTCAGACAAAAGGGCATTGGTCAGGATGAAATACCATATTTAGGTAAACAGAGCTATTTCAAAATGGCCTAGAGTATAATCCCTGTGTTTGTGGTAGGCCGGTTTTACCGTTTATATTGCATTCATTGAGCTTATACCATGGTCACCTGACCACATACTTCTGCCAATATGTATACACACTAAGACATGATCTGGAGAAATTAAAAGCTTTTATAGGCTCTTTGGTGCCCCATAACTTTGGCCTTTAACTTGTAAACATTGGGACCTATGGTAAAGTAAAAGGTTGTTGTATAAACAGATATATTTGACTTTCTAGTTCAATCATAAATACCATGATATACCAATGGCCTTATTTGCTTAGTTTAAACATGATGTAAATTCTGCCCCTCTTTAAGCCAAATGGATTTTCACAAATACCAACAACAAACTATAGCTGACAAAAATTTCAATATCATAATTGGGTGTTAAAACTGATAAAATAAATAAAGAAATTAAACAGGTCCTCGGAATTAATCATAACAACCCGAAAGAAACCAGGGAGCTGTATCTCAACATATTTACGACCGCCGTAAGTCCAATCCAAGGCCTAACTGTCATTGCAACATATACCTTCAACATTACGTTACGACCAGCCAGGCACAAAGTTACGCTGGTTCTAGACAAAAATCAAACACAGGAATACAATCTGCAGCCAGCAAATGTGTAAGAAAATCTGAGAAGCAAGCAACCCTTTCATGATGGATAGTTCCTTTGGTGTTTTGATAGAAATCATACCTGGTATATGAAGTATTGTTAATTGGTATTTCAACTGTTCTCTGCATGGCTTAAAAGTGTTCCACAATTTTTGTTATCTTTCGTGACAATTGCAAAACTAACCGAAAATAAAGACTAAAGTATGCCTTTCAAAATTAAAATGAAAAGCAGGGGTATATCATTTTGGTCAACAACTAGAGTACTATATATTGAGACTGAGTTTTTTAAGCTAGATTAATTATCAGTGGCGTTCAACAGTATAGGTTATTTGTAAGTTTACAGAGCGTATAAGGACATATAGATACAGCTCAAGGATGCTTTCTTCGGGGCTTTCCTCCAGGCAATGAACCTGGTTTCCTCCCCACTAAACCTGGCACCACCGCTGTATAAGTGAAACAATCTTGAGTGCGGCGTAAAACTTCAATCAATCAAACAGGATGCTTTCAAATTTCCTATCCTCGTATACACTGCAGGCCAATACTAATATGCAAGGCCTTTACAAAGTTACAAAAATGGTACCCCGTCACATATTTTAACAAGTCACTATTTATATATTGCTTCGAGTTTTCAATATTAATTTATTTTATTAGCATTAAGTGTCAAATTTCAAGCATAAAGACAAAGACTTTCAAAGTATGAACAATTAATTTTAGACCAACCCAATCAAGAAAATGTTAAGTGATTGTGTCTCCATGTAAAATATAACCATCTGATTTTAAAACAAAATTTATTGTAATATTATCCAGGTCTCTACAGACATTTACAAAATTAGAGGATAAATTCTGTACACTCTTTCCTTCAGCTGTGATTGTTAACTCATTCAAAGTATGGTGATAAATTCTGTACACTCTTTCCTTCAGCTGTGATTGTTAACTCATTCAGAGTATGTAACTCAAAGCTATATCAAAGTGATTGAGTCTGACTTTGAAGTGTCAACATGAAGAAGATCTGAGACTGGGTGACTTTTATAAGGTGTATATCCTCTCACCACAGATACCTGTGACAGGCCATTAAGATCTATTAAAGGGGCCAGTGTGTGTGACTTATCACTATCTCATGTTATATCTGTATACCTGAAGTAGACCTTCTCCAATAATGCCCCACATGTGAGGTAACATACTCATTCACCTTCAGCCCTGAAAACCAAACTTTTTTCAATAACAGTTCGTGTTCACAATAAAACAGGTAACCAATATGATAAGGCAACTGGGCCAATATCAAGGTAATATAGCCTGTTTTAGACCCAACAAGTCTTAAATCATGACTAACAGCCCACATGTGACACTGGGCCTTTGAAAAGTCTGACGGTATCTTTAGTACGATCTTCTGTAATAGTCACAGGTTTAACAAGAAACGATCAACTTGATTAATTTCAGTGTTAAAACTTTAGTCATCGTTAATTAACAATTACAAAGACTTACATGAAAATATAAATAACCTGCTAAAATAAGATTTTACTAAGTACTCCATCTCGGATGTAGAACCGCAAGTGAATTTTCCGCCAAACAAATACATTTAAAAAGTTATTTAGGAAATTTCCTGTTACTCTTGTTTTCTGTCTGACAATCAGTAAACAAATAGCTGAGAATGCACCACATGTGCAGTTAAAGAGGCTGTAAAAGTGTGTAACTAAGCCGGCTCAATTCTTGGAGCCCAAACAAAGACTATGAAAGAAATTCCCAAATAAAACTCCCTACCCAGCGAGCGGTCCATGTGAGCTAGGCGTGTTAGTAATGGTCATTGGGACACCTCATCTTTATATAAACAGTAGTAGAAAAGCACAGATTTTACCGATCTTCTTTTCAGTGCCTCTGGACACGTCCCTTTAAAGTGAGTACGGTAAATGACGTCCGAATCTGACCGATGCCCGATCCGACCGGCGGCTGAGATCACAGACCATGGTGATTAGCCACCCAGTGTACTGCCGACGCCTGAGCTGACAGTCAAGCTCCTATATGACCGATAACTTACCGGCTGTCGACCGGTTATGAAGATTTCCGGCTTAAAGTAGAAACGTATAGTCCCTGTGTTTAAACTAAACTGTATAAGGGGAAAAACGCTTCTGTTAAAAGCATGTTTTATTAGCCTAAATAATCTCATTGAATCGATCCCCAGCCTTGGAAAGATCAAAGACCAAGCAGACTAATCGTTTCACACGTCCGCTGATGGCTCTATTCATGCGACTCTACAGGGTGTCTACAGGGACTACTACTCACTTTGGGTATAAAATCGGTCGGATACGGACGTCATTTACCGTACATTAGATGAAATACATCAGGCTTCATTTTGATTTTAAAACAAGCTTTGATTATTGTTTTGTGCTTTTATGCTACATTTTAATGTTAGTTTTGACAGGATAAATATAATTAGAAATTTAAATTGAAAAGTAATTAATTAAGTAGACATCTCCAGGTAATGCGTATACAGGTATAGTTGATTTAAATTGAAACTGAGCTCATTACATTATGTTAATTAACAAACGTCTGTCTGGCTGCTGTCAGTCAGATGATATCAACCTCAAATCCATAGATTAAAGGATAGTTCAATATTTAATACCTAAAATACTTCAAAAAGTAGGAGACAACCTTTTTTTATATGTTACATAACAGATAAAAAAAAACAGTTTTACTTTGTGACAGAGTTGGGCCTACAGGTATCTTTTCTGTTGGCATATTTTACAAAAACAAATACAGAACCCAAAGTTTGGGGTGGGGGTGGTGGGGGGGGGGGGGGGGGGGTAAGGCAAGAACTGGCCCAGTTTATTTTAAATTAAGAGTATCTTGAAATGTTTTCGCCTTTTTTCTGTTTTGCATAAAGGTTGCCCAGTCCCCAGATGGGGGGTATGGGAGTTGTAAATCTGTTATCAAGTGTGTCTGATACCCTTTGACCTCTGTCAAAACACCCTTCTCCGCCAATTAAATCTGCCCTAACATTGGATAAGATTTGTTGATAAAGCCATCCTTTGTTTCTCTTCAACTAAACCATAAAAAATTCCGACCTAGAGTTGGTGCCCAGGGGCTGAACATAAAAGTTTCCACTAGAAAACAACTTTGGTTTTTTACATTGCATAGGTATAAGGCTTCTAGATTTAAGGGAAGCCAACATAAAAAATAACACTATGTCCAGGTGGACATTTCCTTTAAACTGGGAAATTTTATATTTTGGAATTTCACATTCCCAGATGAGAATTAAAGCTAGAATTGATAAGCATTTGTGACACAAAGATTTTTTTCTATATGTACATTTTTTCCTTATATAAAAAAATGGTTTTAAATTATATGTCCCTTACAATTCTATGTCAATGGGTAAAATGCACTTATGCAAATAAGTTCGATATTTAACATATAACTTGACAGCGCTTAGGATGTGGCAACCATCCTCTCGATTCAGACTTAATTCTGCCAATAAAAGGTGCATACAATGATCTTTACATGAAGTCCTATTAATACTGGTCTAAAAGTGTTTACCATGTATGAGAATATACTGTTAGACAAGAAGATTTTCCCTGTGCCTGTGTGTAAAGTGTTCATAAATATACTGTTAGGCCTACATCTTGAATAAATCTCAAAGATAAAGCCTCAATATTTATCTTTTAATCAAGATTTCTTCCAACAGAAGTAAACGTCATGTCTATTGGATAAGTTTCAAAAAATGCCAAAGTCAATTTAATTATACTGACAGCATGATAAATAATAGCAGTTAACAGATTCCAGAGGAATCCCATGAACTGGGAAGGCCCGAGATAATCATATGATTTAAATGAACCTTATGATGATATACATCTCCCTGGTTGTAATTTGTCACATAAACATTAACCATATGAGGAAAGACATAATAATGAAGTAGGATGTAATATATTTAAAACATCTATTAACTGCCCATTGTAATACCACTGTTGTTAATAGAGGGTAGGTGGGAATGGTGGGAATGAGAGGATGCTACTTTATTGAGCTGAAGATACCATAAGTATATATTATGGTCTTTATTGTATTGAGATACTAAGCCATGATATAGAGGTTATCTAACGAGAATCAGTGTGTTATGATGAATATCACTTGAGTGTGTTGATTTTCAAAGCCACAAGCCTCTTGAGTAGTTGAGTTGGGTTATTTTTTTATCACATAATACAAAATGTAAGCTCAACTGGAAGAACATATGGGATGTCGGAAGAAAGTCTGGATAATGCATTGTAATGTCAAAAATAACGTCCCGACTGTCCAGCGACAACATCTTGGACAGTTCAAGATATGGCTGCTGCTGTACGCTTCATCTTAATGTTGTAATGCCTGATGACGAAATTCTTTTGTGATGCCAGTTTTTTTCTCTCGTGATGTCATAGCGTTACTTGGACCATAATTTCACATGTCGACTATGAAAAAATAACACATTGCATTGGAGTGGAAATATAAAGGGTTTAATGTGAGAATTAAGATTATCTAATCCACGAATACATAACAATTTCGCAATCACAATAAAGCACCACCAGGAAATGTAAGGCAAAACGAGGTCACTGATTGTGACTGGGTTTTTAATTATATGTTTAAAAGGATTATGCCGCTTGCGTGAAAGAAAAAACACAGATTAACATATATTACAATTTATTAATTAGGGACTTCTGTGACCTTCACCTATATAAAAAGTTACCTTTGATACGTTAACGAGGTGGGAGAGTACATCCTTATTAACAGTCTCTTGTTAACGAGTTCTACACCATAGGTGTTCAACCTTAGTCCCCTTTATTGTCGCTAACACATTTCCTGGTGAATGTTCTATCTTAGGAGATCAAAGCGTAATATTGTTGATATTTTCTCATATATATAATAGTACACTCAGGTATTTCTAGGGCATGTTTATCTGACCTAAATACATGATCTGAGCATTAATATAAAGGATAAATGTAAACCTTATACATATTGCTAATACAAAAGCCTTTTACCTTTATATTAATTAAAGTGACATGAGCTGCCAAAATGTTGATATTTTAACGTTTAAACAGAATGTTGAAATTATTGGCTATTTTTCTCAAGAGGTATAATTCAGAAGCTTTTTAGTGGTTCTAGTCTCGAGAATGAATGATAAAATATTGTTATGAACCAACTTTGGCTTAGAATGAATGAATGGTCGTCCCGGTTATTTACGTTTTTCGATGGCCTTCAAAGCCTCTGTTGTGACGATCAGAGATAATGAAAAAAGTGTGAATTTTGGCAGCTCATGCCACTTTAAACTAATTTGGCAATAGTCTATAAAATTGCCAAAATTCGCAATTTTCTCATTGATTCTGATTGTTGAGATAATAAGAGGGTTAGAAGTCATGCATTGATGTAAAATAGAGGCATGTCCATTTAGCCTACATCTTATAAATAGTACATGTATATGAACAGAATTTATAGTTTTAAGTTAAGTTCAAAAACACTACTTTAACTTACATTCTCGGGATTAGAAGCACTAAAAGCTTTTTATTAGAACTTCTTGTGAAAAAATTGGCAGATAAATATTATTTAATTGGTTGGTTGATTGGTGTTTTATACCACACTCAAGATTATTTAATTGGAAAAGATCAACAAGTTTGAGCTGGAAGCTGGATATTTTCATTCAAAGAAAATTTGCATAAATTTTAGTTGTAGATTTATGGAAATTCAGTGTAGATGTCTTCCAGATTTAAATTTTATGAATCGGCTGTTTAAAAATAAATCCAATGCTAATTTAAGAACCAAGGATATCACATTTCAAACGATACATATTCATTGAGCCTTTGATTTAAACTTTTCGCTTTGCATAATTATCATTGTCCTGTTAAAATATGTAACTAATGTGCTTAATGCAAATGTATTGTGGGCTTTAATCTTTTCATCACCATCAATCATCTTTCAATCAATCAATTAGCATGTCAAAATAGGACTATTTCTATTTAAACCTTAGACCACCCACCTATAACTGTGTATGTTCGTGTTCATTCACCATATCTTATCACCTACAAGGCCAGTCATAAAATATATATGTTGCCTATGAACACTTTCAGTGTGTAGAAGTAATTCCAGGAATGAGCAGTTCTAGGCAATTAACCTTATCGTCCGTTTTTGTGGCAAATACAAGTATTGTCTTTAATAATTATATAAATCAAAGCCAACTATTGCTGCTTTCAATGAATTTACTGGGAAGCTTGTTTTATCCTCAGGAATTAAAGATGGGCACATATTTGGGCTCCATCCTAAAGGTCAATTCATTTAAATAGGACTGAATGGCACTAAAATATTTTTTGTGCCAATTCCCAGCTTTGAGAAGTTCAAGAAGCATACCTTGATATATGCTTGAAATAAAGTGATTTTCAACTGGAAAATTTATTTAGCAGCACACACAGATTTTTATAAATTCAAGAACACTAAAACTCACGGGGGCCGGGAAAAAACAAATCATGGAGAGAAGTTTCTAATTCTGTTAAATTGGGGGTGGGGTGGGGTGGGGGGGGGGGGGGGGGGGGGTGTTGTGTGATTTAGACCTTTATTCCCAGTCATAGGTAACTGGTTGTTGTAACAAACCCAAAACTCATGACATTTCATTAGGTTGAAGACAGACAGGAGTTTGGCTTTAGTCAAATTTCTGAATACTAAATATCAACAGCGTGATGGCCTAATTGACCATACATTAAGAGAAAACAATAGGCCAGTCCTGGTGGAAAACGAGCTACCTGAATGAATAAGACACCTTAATGATAAAGTGATACAGACACACGCCAAACATCATGTCATTAAACACCTCAATCCATCAGCATAGCTTCTCCTATTTTTTCTACAAGTGTCAAACCACAAAAAGTTCAAATTCGGCAGTGGTCACCCAAGTCACAATAGTCCCTTGTTCACAGTTCACTATTATCTGTCATTCTAACGTTTACAGGATACAATAACTCAAGTAAATTTTAAACTCATTTAATAATTATAAACGTCTAAATTATATGCCCCTTCTTAACACAAGAAGAAACTTGTCTCCGTGGTTATTATAGACAAGAAGATTGTCCCTGTGCCCGTGTGTTTTAGTGTTCAAAAATATAATAATTACTTCAAGAATTGAAGTACATAGATATCTGGAAAATTCTTCAAGGCAAAACATTAAAATCTGATTATAGATTTGAAAGTCAAGACACACAGCAACAAAAAAAGCTTGATTGTAAAAGAACTTTTCTGAAGGAAAAATAGGAAATCAGCAATAAGGATAATAGCATTGGTACATTGTGCATCAGAATCCAATCAATCTCAAAAAAAAAATTTGAATTGGATTTTTAGGCCTCAATTAACTTTTAACGGTTGGAAAATGTCCTAGTCTTCCATGTTGCAACATGCATACAGACTGATTATCACATAAAAATATGTCTAGTATATACTATTGTACACTTGCATAAGAAATGCCTTCAACATTAAAACAATAATTGAGATGAGATGGGACATTTACTATATATAACTATATTACTGAAAGAGATTGTCACACTGAAAAATCCTGGTTTAGTTTTACCCATTCATAGACTTCTGGTTTTACAAAATCTGGCCAGTAAACGCCTTCCTGAGTTTTTCAGACCTTTTTTTTAATTATTTGCCAGGGACTAACCAAGTTTCTACAATGTCTGCAGAGAAATTATGAATACAAGAAGTACAAATATGTTTTGAAAATCTTGGTATTGTTTTTGTGGAACCATTGTCAGAGACACTATAGGCCTACATGACTTTGTTTAATATCTAAGATACCGGTAATGCTATTAAATACAAGTTTAGGGACGTAAAAAAACCCTGAAGAGTCATATATTTAATTAACTATTTAACCTAGATAAGATGACAAGACAAAAGGTAAAACAATATTTTTTTAGCATGATTTGGCATGATTATCTGACAGTATATAGTTGATACCGGTTACTGATTGTTTACTTCAGGTAGTTAATTAAAAGCACGCTGTGACAAGTGACTTGAATTTGTAACTATATGTACACATTTCCTAACAATCGGAACTACAATCTTTATGTCTGAACTGAAGTTAATACAATAATATCAGATGTCTACCTCATTATTTATGTTTGGATATTTATTGGTCGGTACCTGGTAGTCTACGACAAATAAATGTCAAAAATTATTAAATTACGGAGGAAGACCTTTACTTGAGTGAGGTAAACTGAAGTTTAACAGATTATATACTATAAATTCAATTCATCAGAAAATGAGATAACCATAATCTATTGGAAACATCTACAAGGCATTAATTCAGTGTTAGAACAAAATCCCTGATTGTAAATTTGTATGCTTGTTTATTGTACCCTGTTTAAATGACCCATTCTACACTATATTCTTGGTTTTTATCTCCTTATAGAAAGAGGTTAATATGGAGAACATACAGAATACCCATGCCTTTAAAGTGGCATGAGCTGCAAAAATGTGGACATTTTGACATTGAAACAGAATGTCGAAATTATTGGCTATTTTTCTCAAAACGTATAGTTCAGAAGCTTTTTAGTGCTTCTAGTCTCGAAAATGTGCGATTAAGTATTGTTTTGAGCTACCTTTGACTTGGAATGAATGAATGGTCGTCCCGGTTATTTAAATTTTGTTTACTTATCGAGCATGTTTTCGGTTCGTATAGGCCACATACTGTAAGGATTTTTCTCATCCCAGCGCCAATCATTTAGTTTTTCGATGGCCTTCCAAAGCCTCTTACTGTTGTGACAATCAGAAATTATGAAAAGGGTGTGAATTTTGGCAGCTCATGCCACTTTAAACAACTTGTTCTTAAAATGGCATGAGCTGCCAAAATATTGATATTTTGACGTTAAAACAGAATGTTGAAATCATTGGCTATTTTTCTCAAGACATATAATTCAGAAGCTCTTAAGTGCTTCTAGTCTCGAGAATGTACGATTAAGTATTGTTTTGAACTAACTTTGGCTTAGAATGAATGAATGGTGTTCCGGTTATTTAAATTTTGTTTACTTTTCGGACACTATTTCGGTTTGTATACCGTAGGCCGTAGACTTTTTGGATTTCCCTCATTCCAACACCAGTCTTTTAGTTTTTCGATGGCCTGCAAAGCCTCTTACTGTCCTGACGATCAGAAATTATGAAAAAAGTGTGAATTTTGCAGCTCATGTAGCTTTAAGAGGTAGAAAACATTTTAAGAAAAATTTCATGCTAGCATTCTCAAAGCAATTTGAACCTGGATCCGAGTGTTAGCCACAGAAGGAATTGGTTGATTAACATGTGTGGTAGTGTTGCCAGATTTAATGGAGACGGTAGGAAATCCTGACCTTCATAAGAACCCTTCACCATAGAGCAACCATAAGAAACCTCAGTCCAAAAATGTTCTCACTTTTTTTAGACTGGAATTCGCCACACAGGTTAAGGCTGTCAGAAAAATGGGTGTCAAAAATTAAAAAAAACTGTTGATCCTCTTGGATAACTGGCTGTGACTTAGAAGAAGTAAGATTTAAGATTGACCGATCATAACCATAATGATAAAGAGAAACCACCTTCAAGCAGGTTTTCTACTAAACCGTAATTACAAAGTTATTGAAATTCTACCTTATATAAGATACTAAAGCTTTCATTCTTCACCTTTTTATAAAATTGTCACTGCAAAAGCAGTCAGATTAAAATACCCCAAAACCATAGAAACCACTTTTTTGGAAACCTTCCTCAACTGGCTTGAGATATATTATCAGCTGAGGCTTTACACCACAGAAGATCTTGTCTGATGAAAGGGTCTGGAGGAAACCCCGACCTTCAGCAAGCACCCAGCAACTCTCCCACATATGGCAATCAAGTGAAAAATCCACTCAGAAATTTTTCAATTTTTATTTGCTCTGAGTGTGATTTGAACACACGCCGCATCGATGGAAGGTCTGTGTGGGACTGAGGGAAGATCACTCTAACCCACTGGACCACCGAGGTCTGTGTGGGACTGAGGGATGATCACTCTAACCCACTGGACCACCAAGGCCCCTCTGATTTTTAGAAGGCTGGTCAAGAATAACATTACAATACATGGGAGAAAACTAGCCTGGATTATTGGTCTAACTGGTATTATACGGCAGAGCCCAGATTTCTCGGCTAGGAGAAAACTAGAGATTCTAAAATAACAAATCAAACTGGAGTAAAACTACAACATCCAAAAAGCAAAGAAACAAGATTTTTAACCTTGATATAAAGAAACAAGAAACTTGGATCATAATCACTTTATATTTAATAGAAATGTTTAAAAAATTGCTGTTTGGACCCATGTCACCAGCCTAAAAACCTCCCCTCCAATTAAAATAGATCTATCATTTTGAGCATATTTCCCTATTCGTTCAGGTGTAGCCTATGATGGTATAAGAGTGTTCTATTTATCTATATGACTGACACCATACTACAACACAATAGGCAGTGAGTTTTCAATGGTAGATATGTATTTGTCTGTATCGCCTGAGGGCAAGACATAGTTAATAGAAATAGAGCTAACAAGGTGGTCTGGTCAATATCAACACCTCCATGCCCCCTTTATAACAATCACTTTATTTACTTACAATTAAATCTCATTTCCCAGGTTTGAGATATGAAGTTCAGAACGCTGGGTCATATATATTCAATGAAACCCTCAAATCCTAACAAAGTTCAAAACTCTTCAAGTGAAATATGCTGAAAGAATGTTAAATGGAGGCTCAGGCACAAATAAGTAAGTTGAAAATGATCGTCTTGATCCAGAAATGTAGAGAGAAAATTAACAGTTTATTCAAATGTCATCAACAACAATTCTTGCAGCCACCAAATCAGGTTGGTGGAGACAGGGGTGGAGGTTACAGACTAAATACTCTAACATATTTTCTGATTGATTGATGTTTTACGCCGCACTCAAGATTATTTCACTTAGAGGGTGGCGTTACCAGGTTTAGTGGGGCAGGAAACCGGGATCATTGACCGGATGACACCGCCGACCTTCGCCGAGTACCTGGCAACTCTTCCACATAAGGCGACTGAGTGGAAAATCCACTCAGAATTTTTCAATTTATATTTGGTAAATTTGCTGAGAATTTAGATTTTCTATAAAGACTGAATTTGTTCAGCAGCAGCAATGTTAACTTTCAAATTTTAAAATGACAGCTCTCAAAAAAGATTTTAATTTGTCTATGGTTATCATCAATATCTTTGTCTTGGAAAGACTTGGTGGGTAGTTAAAGTACCAAATACTAGAAAAGTAGACTAGCGCCTCCTTTGTAATGGTCCCAATTGGAAGGGGAGGTATGTGACTATTTCCCTCAGGTCACCATGACCACAGCCAACAATGGTTTGACAATAGGTAGTTTTATATCAACAAAAACCAGGAACTCAACTCTGACATAATAGGGGAAGGATAACTAAGGGTGTTCTCTGACATACTCCACATTGCCTCATAGTTCTGTCAGAGATCTATACAGACAATCAAACCACAAAGGACAACTCCTATATCACCAGTTAAGTGGAGAGAGTAATCTGACAGAATCAAGTGGTTCTGGGTGTATTCAGTTCAGTTTCAACCATGTGACCAGTCCATAAGTGAACAAAACGGCCCTTCAATTTCTCAATGAGTCACATTCTTCTAGGAATCCAATAGGCATGTATATTACATTGAAGGGTTTGGTGTTGGTCAAAGAAGCAGTCATTTGTCACTGGTTGGACACCTGTCTTACTTCTGACCTTCTTATCACACCTGAGTGTTCATTGAACACACCTGTATCCCTGACTGTACCTTTAGGGGGGAGATTAGCCTACTCATACAAGAGACAGTCAGACAATTAATGGTTCTGGCTATGTGGATTGAATCACTAAACCTCTTCAACTTTCCCCAGCTTCTTAGTTCAACTTTACCCTCAGGTCATCCACAAGGAGCAATACACAAACTCTTAGAAAACTACAAAACTGAGCATTTATAGGCCACCATTGTGATTCACAGAATTCAACACAACTTCAAACAATCACAGGTTTACTAGGAAATTAAGGAAACACAATACAATTCTCCTTGGTCAGCGACCTTTTTCTTATACTAGACCACCTGCAATTTTTTATCCCACACTCATAATCACTTAACTGTGACGCTGTACAATAGCCATGATACAGACAAGTAAGCAAGAACACTTGTTGGCAAAAGGTATAAGTATTGAAAACGTATCTTTATGATAATACAAATATTATATTAGCAAGAATATCAGAGAAACAATTCGATTTTCAACACGTGTTAAACAGATTTAATCTGTATTGTGGCATATTTTTCACACATGTCTAGTGGTATCCTACAGGGAAAAACCTCTAACCAAATTCTGTTCATAACCCAAATTCATGAAAAATGTATCAATCTCAAATCTATTTATGTTTGGTCCAAAATTGGATAGGGAAGGCAAGAACCACAACACATGTTGGAAATAATCATAAATTTATATACCGGTAATATAAAATATTCTTATGGACCTTGTGTCAATGGGCTATTTTAGTGCAGAAGGTATTTTTTCGCTGAGCAAGTATGATTTAAATCCAAAAATATGCCATTACTAAAAAAATGCATTATATATTCAAGAAAATGACATTTTAAACTGCAGTTAAAATTCCAATCGGTGAATGAGCTCATTTGCTAGATGAGGGGGTGTGTCACACCCGGAGTTAACGAGAGAAAATAATATTACGGTCAACCAAAAATGTGCTGGGCTAGAATTATAAAGAAAGCAACATTCACACACAATTGACATATCCTGAGGCTTTATGTGTCCACCCTAAGCTACATGTCGGACAATGAGAACATTTGGACATATGGGGTCAACTAGACGAAATAATAATATTAAGGTTATTTGAGTGTATTAGGAGCCTCGCATATTGTGGAAATTGTCACTTTCGCTTAGAATTGAACGGCTATTGTTTCCCGAACTGACCAGCTGTCTGTATTGTCTAATGTCTGTCCCTAATGACATGGTCTGTTGAAGGTTGTGTTCTAACAATGGCTGGTCATCAGAGTATAATCCCTCTATCCTCAATATCTCCGTCCCTCGTCCATCTTAACTCTCTTCCAATTAATCCAAATACGGCATAACAAATCAGCTTGGGCAGATTTCACTGGATATGTCTTTGTCACAGATCATAAAATTAAAATTAATTCCTCTCTTCCCAAACATCAATAAAAATAGGACACAAAGATCTGTTGAACAAAACATCATAAACATGACATAAATGTTACCAGAAATAGAACAGATTCGATCACAAAGAGTTTTGAGCCAGAAGGTATTAGAAATAAAATTCTTATAGAAGTCAGAGAGATTTCTCTGTGCTGGTGCTTTCAGAAATCAACCCCCAAATTCTAAATTGTCGCTGCTCGCTGCAGCAAATAAATTGCTGAATTCATTTATTTTGTTTTGGTTTTTTTTCCACAGCAAAAAGGACACTATAGTCTATACATTAATTGCAGCAAAAATGATACTATACATTAATTTCACCTAATGGACAAATGCAATGCTCACATTGTTAGAGGCATTATTTTTGCTGCCTAAGTCAGACAATACAACTCTAAATCTCCACCTATTGCTGTAGTAAATTAAGGGTGTGCAGAAAGTTCTGTTTTGTGTTGTTTTTTTAATACATTAATGTTCAATATTTGTACAAGAAAAAGAATATAAATATCTGAATTAGATAAAGCCATAAGCAATGTTAATAAGGTACCAGTAAACTTCAAATGCATAAGGAAGGGGAAATATTCTGAATCCCTTTGAACTGTTTATCCCCTTTTGGTTTGTTTTTGCAGGGGCATTAATAGTTAAATAATTTTAACATCTGCCCTTCCAAGCCACTGGTTTTAAAAAAGCTATGAAAGGCCTCAGTAAATATTTACATGGGATGGGGTAAAATTTTAATGGGCCATCTGCTGATGGGAGCAGGGGGCTTAGAGTTGGATAACTGATAAAGGAGTCAGCCACACTGTCCTGAAGAGCTTCAATTTATCATCATTTTTTTTTACTTGGCTGATGATAGTAACTAGTATAAGCTAGCAGTCAACCTTATAACTATTTACAAACCAGTACTTCTGAGAAACTAAATGTGTCTAAAAATTCTTTGGAAAAAAAAAACATTTTCCAAAATGTATGAAACAACCAAAGGTATGAAAAATAGTAAATGGGTACAAAGTTCCTATATAAGCCCATAGACTGATCCAGAGACATTTTGATACCTGTATACAGGTATGGGCGCCCAAACTCACAAGCCAAAAATCCGCCCAAATTCTTAAAACCAACAAATTTTAATGTCAAAATAGCATTTAATGTTGAATTTTAGGCCAGAGATGTTGTTTTTGTCTTATTGTTGGAACATTTTGAACCGAAATGGTATGCCCAAATTTTCCCTGGATCAGTCCCTGAAGCCTTGTACATCATGTCAGTTTTATAGTAATACCTTTTAGAGAAAGTGTGGGGTTTGTGTTAAAGTACCAGCATGGCTGACAAAGTTAACTGTGAGAGAAGACCATTATGATCTGACGAATCCTCTGAGTTTAATAGCCCAAATCAGGAAAACATGCAGGATAAACAAAGATGGAGTGTGCCCTGTTCCCTATAACATACCCATGTGATACCCAAGCACCCACACACCCATACCGACCAACCCACAGCCATATGCTGCGCACTTTGTTCATTTCATTAAGTCCTTTCTGCATTT
This sequence comes from Lepidochitona cinerea, assembly GCA_963971465.1. Classification (NCBI taxonomy): domain Eukaryota; kingdom Metazoa; phylum Mollusca; class Polyplacophora; order Chitonida; family Tonicellidae; genus Lepidochitona; species Lepidochitona cinerea. Next base: position 46,773,992 of record OZ020551.1, on the reverse strand, counting down.
CCTCTCGGACACGTGCCAATTCCAGCTCGGAACTGGATCAACTTTTCAACTACTGGGGCCCGTTTTACAAAGCTGGTGTAAGTTACGTCAGACGTAAATCAGTGTTAAAGCTATAGGAACTTACACTCTGGTCGCAACTGGCCCATATTGTAGGTCTATGCGTATCTTTACACTCTCCTTGTAAAACAGGACAGGACATCTTTATGTTGAAAATGGCAAGGCCCTGGCACAGGATAGTCATTTTGACCAGCAAAGTGATTTAGATAAAATTGTAAAATTGTTTTATAGGAGTATTTCTATTTATAACTGTTTAAGAAGCAATAGACAAACTAAAATACACGCAAATTGATGCAATAGAAAAACTAAAATAAATGCACATTGATGCAATAGACAAACTAAAATACACACAATACACAACCAAATATACAATTACAAGCAATAGACAAACTAAGAGGATCATACATATAGCAATAGACAAACTAAGAGGATCATACATCTAGCAATAGACAAACTAAGAGGATCATACATCCAGCAATAGACAAACTAAGATGATCATACATCTAGCAATAGACAAACTAAGATGATCATACATCTAGCACTAGACCAGCTATTGAAGAGGATCATACATCCAGCAATAGACAAGCTAAGAAGATCATACATCTAGCACTAGACAAGCTAAGATGATCATACATCCAACAATAGACAAACTAAGATGATCATACATATGGCAATAGACAAACTAAGAGGATCATACATCCAACAATAGACAAACTAAGAGATCATACATCTAGCACTAGACAAGCTAAGAAGATCATAAATCCAGCAATAGACAAACTAAGATGATCATACATCTAGCACTAGACCAGCTATTGAAGAGGATCATACATCCAGCAATAGACAAGCTAAGAAGATCATACATCTAGCACTAGACAAGCTAAGATGATCATACATCCAACAATAGACAAACTAAGATGATCATACATATGGCAATAGACAAACTAAGAGGATCATACATCCAACAATAGACAAACTAAGAGATCATACATCTAGCACTAGACAAGCTAAGAAGATCATAAATCCAGCAATAGACAAACTAAGATGATCATACATCCAACAATAGACAAACTAAGAAGATCATACATCTAGCACTAGACAAGCTAAGAAGATCATAAATCCAGCAATAGACAAACTAAGATGATCATAAATCCAGCAATAGACAAACTAAGATGATCATACATCCAACAATAGACACACTAAGAGGATCATACATCTAGCACTAGACCAGCTATTGAAGAGGACCATACATCCAGCAATAGACAAGCTAAGAAGATCATACATCTAGCACTAGACAAGCTAGGAAGATCATACATCTAGCACTAGACCAGCTATTGAAGAGGATCATACATCCAGCAATAGACAAACTAAGAGGATCATATATCCAGCAATAGACACACTAAGAGGACCATACATCTAGCAATAGACAAGCTAAGAAGATCATACATCCAGCAATAGACACACTAAGAGGATCATATTTCCAGCAATAGACACACTAAGAGGATCATACATCCAGCAATAGACAAGCTAAGAAGATCATACATCCAGCAATAGACAAACTAAGAGGATCATATATCCAGCAATAGACACACTAAGAGGATCATACATCCAGCAATAGACAAGCTAAGAAGATCATACATCCAGCAATAGACACACTAAGAGGACCATACATCTATTTTAGTATAGCCTTTGTTAGTTCAAAGTCTTCTGTGCAATTTTAAGCTTCTGAAAACAGATTTTTTTCTCAATGACGACAGATTGTTCATTTACTTTATTTATAAAAACATTTGTTGTTTTAAATTTAAAGGCAAATTAAAGTAAGAAAAATGTTCATCTAACAGTAAAATGCCAATAAATGCCTGAAAAAGTAATTAATTTGTCTTTGAAATGTCTTTAAATCATCAGGACTTTTCAAGTTGAAGATACTTTTTAACACTTTCATTGATGATGTACAGATACATGATACAGATATGTTAAAAGAGAAAGGACTAAATCAGTGGGAGACTTTCTTTTATCCCTCTTCCTTCTTTTATTTCAAAGATATCATATGGAGAGGAATTTACAGGAGTCCTTTAATTAGAAAATAGGAAAAGGAACATAGCATTAAAAAAAAGGCAGTCCATACTGACATCTAGGAGGTGACATATGTCAAAACAGTATATAGTCAGTCATGCCGAAAACACACAAATCTTTCTTAACATTGACAAGATAGTCAGACCTCAAACATCTGCTCTATCCACTAGCGTCTCTTATTCTCTAGCTTACAGATATAGAATAGAGAATTCATGAAGCATTTAATATATCGTGGTTGGCTAAATCATTACCTAACTAACCATGTAATAAAGGTGCGATATCAGCCATTGTCTATCTGTAAAGTGTAGGGTAACTAGACGTAATAAACTGTCTACAAATATTACACATGTCATTAATGTTCATCTTGACCCCATAAATGCTTTCAATATACAATATAATAAACATTAAACCAGCCTTCACTTCCAAAACAAAAGTGGCTCTGCAAGAAAGCAAAAGAGAATCAATTAACCTAAAAAAGGCCACAATACAAGGAGAAATAATTTTAACATCAAAGGATATTCAAGACTTGTGGTTGTTGTTTCTCTGAATAAAGCTGTTGTGAAATAAGAACATTTGGTTTGATCGCTACAAAATTATCCCTACATCTAATCTTGACTTATGTTCACAGAGCCAATTCTTGCATACATTGTGTTGTATGGTTTTCTTGAAAAATTGGTTATTGAATTTCAGCCATTTTTCTCAGACCTCTCCGTTCATTCTTAGAGTTTAGCTTTCTTCTGGGTTGTTAAAACAAGATGGCTACTGTGGCAATGAGAGGACATTGCTCTGTGTATTGCCCAAGTTGGCTAACAAGATAAACAAACATAATTATTTAAAGATTAGCACAGGCTTGACTTCAGAACCAGCCATCTGACATTTTATCCATTCCATTCCCATGGGTTCCTTTGTGGTGGGATTGTCAAGATGGTCAGTTTCTCCCAGACAATTGTCCACTCTGGTCACTTTCTTAATCTGGCCTTATTGATAGTGACAGTCTTATTGATAGTGACAGTCTTTAGCGGGAGTGATAATGAGACAGTAGTCAGTGAGAGTCAGGAGAGATAAACAATGGTCTAACACCCCAGCTCATGTTGTTGTTTGTTCATCAACGCCTCTCTCTAGCTTCATCAATTACAGGAAGCTTATACCAATATCCTAGACCTTTAGAAGACATGGACAGAGTGAGACCTTCATCAGTCTACTGACATTCTCTCTAACAAATTGTACCCTTTTAAGATTCCAGACATGGGACCAATCTAATGTTGGTTTTCAAAACTGGATCCAAAAAAAAGGCCAATTTCCCCAGTAAAAATGTTTCTGGGAGGAACAAACAACAAAGAATCTTCATACAAAAGTTTAATAAAATTCGGAAACTGCTTTAAATTATTGGAAAACATTGTCCAACTTTATAGTATTTTGCAAGGACCTTGTCTGAAATTGAAAGCCCAGTGTAGCAAAATGCATTAGTGCACACATATACTTTTCCGTGCACAATTTTTATCTCTCCAATGACGTCATTAAGCCATTTGTCTTTGTGAGACAAATATTATACAATTTGAATTCACTTATCAGGTTACATATATATCCACCTACATCAGCAACAGCATAAAATTCAAAGTTTTATTTCTTGGAATTTACGTTCAAACCAAATCGCTTGAAATCGTGGCCAGTGAACAACTTGAGGGGTATTGTTGGTGTAAGCCAGGGACAGTGAACAACTTGAGGGGTATTGTTGGTGTAAGCCAGGGACAGTGAACAACTTGAGGGGTATTGTTGGTGTAAGCCAGGGACAGTGAACAACTTGAGGGGTGTTGTTGGTGTAAGCCAGGGACTTTGAACAACTTGAGGGGTATTGTTGGTGTAAGCCAGGGACAGTGAACAACTTGAGGGGTATTGTTGGTGTAAGCCAGGGACAGTGAACAACTTGAGGGGTATTGTTGGTGTAAGCCAGGGACAGTGAACAACTTGAGGGGTATTGTTGGTGTAAGCCAGGGACAGTGAACAACTTGAGGGGTATTGTTGGTGTAAGCCAGGGACAGTGAACAACTTGAGGGGTATTGTTGGTGTAAGCCAGGGACAGTGAACAACTTGAGGGGTATTGTTGGTGTAAGCCAGGGACAGTGAACAACTTGACTGGGGTATTGTTGGTGTAAGCCAGGGAGAAAATGTCTGTCAACTACAGAAGTAAACAGGAACTTTGCCTTGTTAAGCTCTAACGAATTCAACTCAGATCAACTTCCTTGACATCAAAATACAAACCACAATTGAAAGCAGATGTGGGTTAGGTTAAGGGTCCTAAGGCTGGTAATGATCACAATAAACATGTGGTTTACCCCAGGTAATAAATCACACACATTCATAATCTCATAATTTAGGTACTTTTTCTTATGCTGGATTTGAATTAATCAAAATAATAATAAGTAATACTACTGTTATAATGTTTTACTAGTATGGACACCAGTATTTTGACACAATTTAAAAGTTAATACGTATCCCTTACCATAACAATATGTGACTTGCCATATAGAGTATAAAAATAAAATGCTTGATCGTGGCAATGAAGTGCTAGAGCTTGTGTACAGCAGCGCAGGGAACACTTATATTATTTTAACAAAAATGCTTTTCCAGTCAAAGAGATGATGCTTGTAATGTCCCAGTGCCAGAGTGGCTTTATTTTTAAACTTTATTTAATCACCGTTTTGTACCAGTAAATCCAACAAAGTATATCAAATAAGACTGTTTCAGAGCAAAAAGAAAGGAATTTAAATAATGAACTCTTTTCACCAAAAGCACTGTTGTTAATGATAAAAAATTCAGACATCACCACGTAGTTAGCTGTTTTTTTTTAACAACACAAACTTTCGACACCTATACCGATGTCTTTGTCGAGTGTAACTGAATTTACATAGAGAGTATAAAGCTCGTGTTGTTCAAAACACAACTAACTATGTGGTGATGTCTTAATTTTTTATCATTAGTATGGAAACCACATTTAAAGAGAGTTTCAAACATTTCTTAACACTGTTGTTATCGAATTTAATATTTGTAATATCGCCGGCCATTTGGTTTTTCTCTCTATGTATCAAGGCACCAGTGTTATAGTATTCAGTGAACTCAATGTTATAATAGTGACTAAGATTACATATAGGAAAAGTAAATGTCCTGGTCTCATTCAATAGCTTCTCTTTAGGCAGAAAACCAAGACCGTCTTTTGAATATTGTTCAATACAGACCTTGAGATAGGTCAGATATAAGCTGTATTATTGTACAATACAATACCATAGGACCACACATATGAAAGCGATAGTCAAGAAGATTTTCCCTGTGCCTGTGTTTTTTTACACAGTCTTCATAAATGACCTTAATGCCCTATACAGATAGATACAGGAATTTTCATACTGAGATTGGTCTCGGGTTAAAAACAGTTGTTCAGACGTGTTATGATCACATCGTTTTCTTACATTAGTGTTCGATGAACATGTTTCAGATTCTTTTAATGTGTATTTTTTCATAATGTAGATTTTTTTTCAGTCTACACAGTCCATTATATACGCTAATATAGATTTATTAGCCCTAAGTTGAAAGCCTCTGGGCTATAATGTTGCCTTCTATTCATTACCGGTATTCAAATATACATCTGAACTGTAAGGCAATAACAGGTTTACAGAGAAGTGATATTTGTTTTCTATTCCATAAAAGTAGACACTTAAATAGTTTTTCACAAAAAGTTTGATAAACCTTATTATCACATTCAGACATTTTGAAATCAAAAACTTGGTCAAAAATTGATTTATGGTGCATGGATTGCCTTTCTCAATCAATTTCCAGTGATGCGGATGACCAAATTGGAAATTGCTTCTATCCGCATCCTCCTTTTTAAAATCTTTTTAAATCTCTTTATAAACCCGCTGGTGACTTTGCTTTATACACCACTACTTGACATATAACACAATGGACTCCCATCAGTCTAACAGGTGATCATAATAACTCTACTTATCCATCATTTTTAGATTAACATCTGAGACTGACAACTTTTTCCACTCTCTAAGGCGAAGCAAAGAAAGATGATTTAGTCCTTAATACCCCTGACCATCAAACGTAATAACTATAGCCATATCTGTGTCATGTAGCAAAAAAATGTGAAGATTCCATTGAAATGTAACAATACTGGTTTTACCTTCAGGAGTTGAAAATAGAATATATAGTATAATACCGTGACATGAGTGGAATAAAATGAAATGAAACAATGTTGGTTTTACTTTTAACTATAAGAGTTGAAAATACAGACTCAGTGAAGAGGTGTTGTACAATATAATAGTATTGTAAGGTGACATGCCGTGCGGAATAAAAATCTGATTTAAGTAGTTCTCATTTGTAATCACTATATAATAAGGTCACAAGGTCGACCCACTTCACAAGGCCTACATTCCAAACCCCTCTCTTTTTACACACCCATCTGACAACCTTTATACAAATTAAACTCATCCTTGAATAAAATACTACTATCTAAACACGCCATTTTGAGGGTCAAGTCGGCATGAAGAAACTTCCAGAAACTTATATTTAACAAATAATTAGCATTATTCAGGTTATTCAGTAGAAATTCCTTTGTTTTTTTAGCTCATCAATCAATAGTTTTTGTTTCAACACTATCCCACAAGTAGTCCGGGCTTCTGACTCCAAAATCACTATTTTTTATACTGATGGTCGTATTTCAAAATACGGCCGTCAGTATATAAAGATAGTAATTTTGGAATCAGAAACCCGGACTATCCCACAAGCTATCTTGTGTTTCAACACTATCCCACTACCCCACAAGCAAAACCCAAGTCACTGATTGTAAACGGTCAAAATGAAAGCTAGTTTTTAATCCAATTTCTCCATGTCATTAAACATGCACTTTAAAATGAAACTTTTATTAAATTCTAGAATCCCCTTTAACATTGGGGGACAGAATAACCAAACTGTTCTAGGCAACAAACAAAAGAAGGTTTTTCCATTGTTAACTTCTTTTACTTAGTTTGATCTTCTTCAGGTAAAATTAAAAGAAAATCACAAAGTGCATAAAGGGTAGAGAAACAGAAAATTTGAACTGACACTTGCTTTCACTGATCAATCCCAAGTTTTCTAGCTTTGATAAAAGTGTGAAGTATCGAAGGTTGTGAAATATTTGTGAGTGGCGCCTGACAGATTTATTTCTCGAAAAGAACAGGTAGAGAATAAATAGAGGCAGTCTCCATTCTGGAAATACAAGGCTCTCGCCTAACTCAACTTTCATTGTAAACTTCAGTTCAGCTTTAGGGAGAAAAGCTCAATGTTTGTGTGTAGAAAAAAAGAAAGAATTTGTTGTTACTGAATAAAGAGTGGGAGGTGTGAAGAAACAACAAGCCAGACCTCAAACAGCAAATGTTATACAAAAACAGAAAAGTGGTTTATGTTTTGTAATTCCTGTCAGTTGTCACACAGCACTTCAGTGAAACCACACACACATGTGGGCAAGATACATCAATATTTGTTCCTCTGCTCAAAATACAGAACTCTCTTTGGAAATGCTAGTGATTTTGTTGAATTCATCAGTGTGAAAGTGACAAAAACTTTAATTAAGATGGGTAATATGACCTTTTTTGGGTCACTTTTCCTGGGGTATCCAAATTGTCAGTTTTTGCACTTTTTTTGAAGCACTTTTCCTCGATTTTCAGTTTTCAAATTTTCAGTTTTCTATTCCCTCCTCATGATCCCAAAATCCTGGTGTTAATTACAAAGTTAGATTGCAGATTGTAAGTGTGTTAAAGGTCTTGTGTCTTAATAGTAGATAGTAAATACCAGAATCGACAGTAACCCATATTGAGTTTAGTGGTAGAATAAACAGTCTTGGCCATCCCACAGTAGCTAGAGTGATTTAGCAGTACAATAGATCAACACCTGTAGGTATGCTGGCAATCAGAATAAGGGATTTCAAAACAAAGCAGCAATTAGGATGCAAATGAAGGGAGAGGTAGTGTTGTGTTTTGGGATGAGCTCCCTGGGATATCAAACAAAGTCTGCAGTCTGGACTTCCATTCAATAAACATGGCCTTAAAACCCTTAAGTTAACATTGGGGCCCATCTTCGGCTGGTCATCCTGTGGATCAGACAATACACAGTAAAGACATACAGGGTCACCTCAGCCTAAATCTATACCCTGATTCTTTTCTCCTTGTAAATATAACCATTGTTGATAAATATTGCCAATAAAGTCATATGTAAAGCAGATAGCAAAGTACTAGTCAATTATATTACAATGATTTCCAGAGAATGGGCTTATTTGACCCTGTGAGCAGGTGACCAAACTGTAGTACCACTTGACAATACCATCCCAGGGCCCATGAAACCACCATTTCTGTCTAATATGTCCCTAAAAGTTATGTTTAAAATATTTTGCAGAGCAGTTTTGACTTGTATTCAATATCTAAAGCAATAATCACAAAAAAAATTTTCTCCTTCTCTGATTTGGGCGGCCCAAACTACAGAAGCTCGGGTTCAAAATCAGCCTAGATTAGGCCTAGTCATATGAAGCATCCAACATGAACTTTTATGTAGGATTAAAAATAGGAGATAAAAGAGTGAGCACTTATATAGATATATACCTGTAGTATACAAACAGGCCCAGTAACAATGCCCTCTCACTTTCATGGATATTATTTACCACTAATCTTAGAGAATTATACAGGTAAGGCCTTCATCCATCACAAACCCCATTAACTTTTACCTTGTGCTCATCCCTCAATCTGACAGCTAAAGTTAAGTCGAGAATTAACACCTATAATTTACCCTCTTTATCTACAAAATATATATGAAAAAGGTAATAGACTATGCCTTCCTAAAATCTATTTCGGATATAATACCTTAAATGGAAATATACATATCCAAAACTTGTTGGCGTACCTAAGTCCTTACTGATGTACCCTGCATTTGATGGGTTGACTTAATCATGTTTTGTTTGTAATGCTATGTATAAATCGGGTTCTTTATTAGGTTGAATTAAATTAAAAATTGAAATGAACTTTAAAAAGATGTATTCTGACATAATGGTAGTTAATGCAGTTTATTCTGTCCTCTAAGCTTAGACATGTAACAAAGTAAACATACATGATGTGTCTTCAATGTCCCCCAGGGTACTTACATATAGCAAGTTAATTTGACTTTTTTAAAAAGTTGGTATGTGAGAAAAAAACTGCTAATACAAAACCTTATCATAAAAATAGACATCTATCAAAATCATTCTTTTCTAAATTTCTAATTTCAAAAACATTCTATAGTCTTATGATCCCCTTTGATAAATCAAACCAAATAAAACATTTTTACTTTTCAAGTCATAAAAATGTTAAGTCTGAAATCATGAGCTCGTTTAAGGAAATAGATGGCCCGGACCAGAGACATTTCACAGGGGCATCTCGAAACGATCTACAAATTATCGGCGGGACGATTTAAAGTCGGTGTTTGTGTGTCTCTGGCATACCTGGGATTTGTAACTAGTTGGGGAATGCTAGGGGCTTTGTGTTCGGCATTTCAAGGTCCCCCACAGCAAATCCGCACCGAAAGCCCACCTCAGCCTATAACATGCTATTCTTATCAACGGAACGCTTTCCTTTCAATAAGTTTGAATAGCACTCAATGTTATAAGAAAATCATAAATTTACAAAAATGCACGGCAATAAAAATACAATTCTAAGCTTACTAACTAATGAAAACATGACCAGAATCACAAAAAATAAAAAATAAAAAACGTAACAACTGATAGTGATAGGGCCTACAAGTCGCATCACAAACGGCAGGAATGTAGACGATAATCCATTGAACTCTGAAAAGTCAAAATATATTATGGCAAAAGAAACTTTTAATGTGTCATATCATATCTTTACTATTTTAAGTATGAAAGTATCACCATTTGTGTTTACTTACCTGCATTGGCTTGGGTAACAATAATCCAATCCGTTAATAAATAAAGAGTAAGGAGAAGGACAGTATTTACTTGACTGGGCATCGTCCCCACTCAGTTGCCCGGGACTCGGATCACAGCCCTTCACCCCCCTACTCTTTTACTTCGTCCCCGATGCCGGTATTCCAAAGTTAAATCTTTTTCAAAAACCATTGTCCATTTCTCCAGCTCTCCAAGGAGTACATTTGTCATCAAACGTAGATGTAAATCCAATTCATTGAAAGTATGCCTTCTCGTGTACGGTAAACCATAGTTTAAAGGAAGTCTCTTAAAAAGTTCTTTAAGCCCTTCCAGCGAAGATTTGTCCGATGCGACTGTTCACTTATTCGCTATTGTTGACATGTGCGTCGTGTGGACACTAGCGTGAGGCTCAAGAGTCTGCCCTCCACACGTGAACAGCGCGAAGATCCGCATCTGACTATTCCTTCTATTGGGTCTATTTAGGAACAAGAAATCTTTCCGTGACTACTGCGTGTACTGTCTGATGGCGTTTAGCTAATAGGTTTGTTCGTGGAACTCTATTACATCTATTCATTCTTTTGTCCAGATTCGTGGGCCTCTATGTATTATCTCGAGCACCCAAATTCCTTCCTCTGAGAAGGCGTGGTCTGTGTTTACGAGAGTGACAATGCTCGTAAAGAGTGAGGGAAGAGCGGAAAAACGTGAAGTCTTTTTGGCACTAAGTGTGACATTCTCTATTACGCTCGTCAATAGAATCAAACGTAATCTACATAATCGCTTCGCCAACAAAGCGGGTTAATAGCCAGCCTTTCATTTTATAATCTTCGTTTGTTGGATAATGTTTGACGATTATGCGGAAAATCCAGACATCCCGCATTCACTTTTTAACTTGAAGAAAAGATTGATCTTAACTTTTTTAGCTTCGTCCGTAGGATTTACTCGTTAATCGTTTAATCTTAAACTGACTTTGCCTGTAATCGACAGGTTTGCTGAAAAGAATATTTTTTTCTTCATTTCACGGCGCATTCAACTGCATGATGCCCTAAGATTGATATGTGAAAAGACGATTCGTTCCTTTCCCGAAAATAATTCATCACCACCGATTAGCCCACTGGGATTGAGTTTTGATTGATTAAAATATTGCGTGTATGTATTTTCCTTTTTCGAAAAAGGGCCGGACAAGAAACCACAAACTGTCAATATTTTCATATATTTCGACAAAAACAGCTCTGTGGATAACTGTTGCCTAAACTAAGAATTTTGTGCAAGAGGACAAAAGCATATAGGCTGATAGTTTTTTTTTTACTTCGAGTTTTTTTTTTTATCCTTAGGCGTCAGAATTAACTGTCTTCCTAGAATCGATGACCGATGGCCTTCAATGGAGAAAGGCTTGTACCGGTTATTTGAATTTAGTTTTCAGATATAAAGTTACTTGGCACCTGATGCGTAAATGGCCCCCGGTTGAGAGTCTTGTTTGTTTAAGACGCCCCTGTCACATAAAGGTATCTTCGGTTTCACATGATGTCACCGTGCGTGGGGTGAACAACTGTGGTAAAACGGGTAAAAGAAAGTTAAGCCAAGGGGGTATAGGGCCACCGTCTCGCTGTGATCTTACACAATTTAACAACCGGACACGCCCACTACAGTGGATTACTTAAAATTTAATTGAATAGAACAACATTCTATCCATTATGTGTTGAAAGGAAAGAAACGTGAGAAAATCATGTGCGAACTGCTTATTTAATCCGCTTAAAACTACTATAGAACGTCTCTGGGGCTTCTGTTTCGTTTACTATACTCTCCAGCTGAGGGTAATAATAAGCAATTTAGTGAGCATTATTTTATAGGCACATTCGAAGAAAGCGAACTTACCCGACCTGAGAGCGTATACTCTTATAATATACATATTAAAAGGTAAAGAATTACTTATGGATAACAACTGCTTGGTTTATTGGGTAACGACTTTTCGATGTAGTTCTCACATCGTTATAATAGACTGTTATTATAAACTTTCAACTTCTAAATGCCATTTAAAGATTTAATATCTATATGACCCAGCAAATAAGTAAACCATGCAGTATAGAGAGCCACACACGCGCGACTAAAATCTGTTGTACCTGAAAATACTCATTTTAGGGGTTTTACTGAAGAGCTATTATGCATACATTCTCAAATTAATTTACATGCTTTCCGTGACCTTCGAAACAAACATTTCTTCTTTGTTATTTTTTTCCATAAAATACCATTCAGACCAGCCTTCGCTGTATGTATGGCTGGGCGCCTCGTTTGTTTTTTTTAAAATATATTTATGAACACTAAAACACACGGGCACAGGGAAAATCTAAAATAACCACGGAGACAAGTTTCTAATTGTGTTAAAAAGAGGTATATCATTTAGACCTTTATACCCCATCATAAATTGTTGTAATAAAGTAAACCTATGATATTTCATTAGGTTGACGACTGACAGGAGCTTGGCCTTAGTCAGTAGAATTTTTTGGAACACTGTTTTTATATGTAGGCCTATTATGGAACTTTCCAGAACTATTTGAGCTGTTGTTCAGTTGTTTACATCACGTAACCAGGCCAGCGAAGGCCCCGGAATCCCTTTGTTCTGAAACATTGGTGACAAGGCTGACATCTTCCAGAAGCGTTCAGTTGAAAGAAAACTGCACGTAAGAGGTGCATGCAGTATATACACCACGAAGAACTGAACGATTTGCTATGATATAAAGATATCCGTATAAATCCACTAACCCATGCGAACCGAAGATGTGTTTGTTTTTAATGTACAAAATTCTAATAGACGGGATGCATGAATACATTTCTGGAGTTTCTGTTGCTTATTAAACATTCTAAACGCACATCTCCAAGATTGATATTAGCGGAAAGCCCTTATTTTGTAATAATTCAGTTTCAACGAAATTTTCCATATATTTGGCAGTTTATGCCACTTTAATGAAAAATATTATAGATACTTTATTTCTAATAATAAAATGTTAACATATATTGCGACATAGATTTCCCCCTTTTTACACTGTTCCTGACCATTTTCCTGGACCTATATTCGCTAAATAGGGGAATGAGCTGCCAAATATGGGTGAAATTTCGTTTTTATTAAATTATCTCTTCCTCATTTTTAACAAGAGGTACAGAATAAGACGCTTCAATAATAACTCGAAAATATACTCATACATCCCGACGATTTGAATCTTAGCTCTTATATTGGCTCACATTTTCGGATCGGAGTAATGACTTTACTACGGAGGCCTATTAGTGCCATGGGTGGTATTTTTACTTTTCCAATGTTTTTTTTTTTTCGTCTTTAACAGCATTTTGCACAAACGAAAACTTGGTTTTGACACGACAGATTCTTTATATCGAAGAAAACCAAGTGTGTATCATAAGAATCATACCTTTAAGTAAAACGAAAAAGTTGGAAAAACGAATACAAACGGTCAAATCACAAGGAAAACATTTCCACCGCGTTGCAGCGATCATAATTTATGAAAAAAAATTTGGCAGCTTATGTTTTAATAACGTTATTGTATTACAAGTACGACGTTTAGCTATGATTTTTCAAAGACAATCTCCCCAGGGATGCAATCTTTCTGTGTCCACTCGATCGGCAATATTTTTCTCAAATATAGAGAATAGATTGCAAACATGCTGTTAATTTGATATACATATCAAAGAGGTGACCCCAGGGAAGCAGAAAATTCATATCTAATTCCGCATGCTGCTTTTTTACTATGCCTTATAGTTTTGTTAATCATTCACCGGAAAAAAGTAATTAGCCAAAACTTATAGACTTTCGATTATTTAAGGTTAATAAGTATCCATGAAATTGTGAAAATTTGTGTCTTGATAGCTTTAAAAATTACAAAGTTTTAATTTATAGAAGCTTATGTTTTTTCCTTGAGCCACTCGATATACAAAGTGTATTTGCACCGGCCAAGTTTGAGTATATCTCATACATTTTTCCGTTTTCCTTGAATTCCAATTATCGCAGCATTTCGGGCATTGTCAAAAAAGCTAAGCGTTTGACATTGACACAAAAATATTCTGTGATATTGCACGCACGATCAAAGCGCAAATGTGAACGAAAATGCCCTCGGATGCTCATTCATCTCTGTCTATGAACTTGCTAATTTGCACTTCCAGAATATATGTTTTAAACGAAAAAGGATCGAAATTTCGGCAGTTCGTGTCACTTAAATTTCATGTTGCAGAGACGACGCCCTGGTTGGAAATATCGAAACTCTGGCTGTGTGCTGGCCAGTAAATACAGATTAGATATTTCCAGCTAGTGGCAAAGAATTAACGCAACATGAGCTGCCAGAATGATGATATTTTTCTGTTGAAATAGAATGCTGAAATCACCAAGAAGAAGTTTTTTCAAAGGTTCTAAAACCCTGGATGTTTTAAGTGCTTTTTAGTCTCGGGAATGTACGCGAAAGTATTGCTTTGAAGTAACACTGTATGGACTTTCCTCTTTCAAACGTCCGTCATTACGTCTTTCGATCACCTTCAAAACCTCTTGGTGTCATGGCAATCAGATGGTATAAAAAAGTTTGAAGTTTGGAAGTTCCAGGAACTGCCGTATGATCAATCTGACTAAAGTCGAGATGCTTATTTCCAATTAGTTCAATTTACCGAACTTTGGTGATATTACATATACCAACGTTCAGTCTGTGAATTCTGAAATGCTGCTCGGAAAACTCCGACAAACTTTTGTCGGAAATTACAAGCCATGAAAATAATATTGTAACTGCTCTGTATGGACAATTCCTACCCCAGACTTCTTTAGAACTCATAAAAGATTATTCTTTCCTCTTTTATTTATTTTTATTTATTTTATTTATTTGACATGCACCGTTTGACCCAGTTCGAACGTCGCGCAAAATGGCGGCAAAGTCTCCAAGAAATGACAGTTTGTTGTTGTTTAAGACCAGGTGTACGCCCTTTGGAATAGCTACATGTAATAAAAGCGGACAAGAATAATCTTTTATGAGTTTTAAAGAAGTCTGAGATAGGAATCGTCCATACCGAGGAGTTACAATAATATTTTCATGGCTTGCAATTTAAGCATCATTTCCACCTTGTATTTCTAATTCGTATACCGAACGTTGGTATATGTAATATCACCATAAGTTCGGTAAATTGAACTAATTTCCAATAAGCATCTCGACTTTAGTCAGATTGCCGTATGATGTGCGTCATTTAATTTGTACTCTATTCTAGAATGCAACAATTAAAGAGTTTCATATTATTACGTGCATAGTAAGGGGTGTGTCAGTAAGTGCTGTTGTCTTTTTTTTTTTTAGCATGGATATATGAGATTATTTTAAGATTTTTATGATCGGCAGTAAACCAGGGGAGGTAATTCTATAATTGTAAATAATGTCTTTCAGAGTTACGGTCCTTTAAGAGTATCGCCGAGACAGGTGACACTGACAGTTGTTCTAACAACAAAGTGTCAGGTTTACCAATTCCTTGTAACAGGCAGCACAAAGGAAAAGAAGTCAGCTGGTTACCATTTTACAGAGGCGCATATTCGTCAGGTAATGTAAAATATTTATCTGTTTAATCCGTAAAACAGTAAATATGCCGAGAAATGCAGACACATGTCTGTGTTTATTATTATTAATAATTAAGAGCTGGGATTAATAAAACGAATGCCAGGATAGAGTGAGCATACAGTAACTTGAGTAAGACTTAAGAGTCTGCACGGCTGCAGCTTGGCAGTCACGTTGCGCGACACAGGAGTACCTGGAGGCCGCGATGGATATCGTTTTATGTTTTCTTCGAACACAAATCCAAATTTAGCAGTGACACAGATAGATTTAATTCCTCGATCTTAGAACAAAACTGCACTGAGAAATAATCATGATTTACACTAGTCTTGTAGCTTTAAATTGATACTTGGAAAGAAAACGTAAAATTACGCCAATTTACGTTTTAACTAGAAAGATTAAGTATGTAGGCCTAGACATTTAAGGACGGGGACACTCATGAGACCAGGCTAATTGTAGTACAAACAATATTCTAATGAGCTCTTCCTGGCCTGCAAATAAGTTAAACAGTCTGAGTGATGAGTAACTCCGTCGTGTAGCGTTAATGTGAGGCCCTTGAGCTCCTACAGTGTAGCTCATTAGAGGATTGTTAACTATAGAGTGATGAGTAGAGATTCCGAGAAACATTGGACATTTCTTAACACTCCTGGTTGACATAGATATAGATTTCCATCATTGATATTCCTTGATTTGCCCGTAATCTGTACGATAATTAATTAACTTTGCTTACTCTAAAATCATTGCGATATATATCTGTGTATCAGGGTGCTATTTGTTTTTTTTTCCCCCAACACTCACGTTAAGTTGAATAAGATCTATTCCTGTGCATGTTACCCGTGAAATCTGGGCTCTGCCGAATTTTGTTTTTCCCCCGTATTCGTCAAATATAAAATAAGTCACCCTCTAGACCGAAAATCCAGGCTATGTGCATGTGTGAATTTATTTTCAAAATAACATCTGAATACGGAGGGTAACTAAAGGAAGCCTTGGGTTAATTGATGCTGCCCTTACCAGCCCATACATAGGTCGGACCTTAATGTGACCTCATTCATGAGTGGATCCAATCTCAAGTAGGCTAATGGAAGGGGTCTGTTATCACTGGGGTTTGTTTCATGAAGCCGTCACACAGTGCGATCAAGCACAGTTGCTGTGACTTCGTATCTCTCTTCAGTATGGTATCCATTGGCAACCAGGCTTCGTTTGCGATCCGACTGCTTTCTGAAACGAGCCCCAGGTTAGCTAGTGAGAGGTCCATGGGTGTGTTGGCAGAAAAAGCTGAATTTTCCTGTATTGCTTGAGCTGTGTTTTACTAATTTCTCTGACAAGGCATCGGAGATTATCGACAGCTGCTTAGACCTCTGGATACAAGGTATGATAGCTGGGCCATTATAAAAGGGCAAAGATGCTTACCCAGTTTACTCCCCCGCTATAACCGGTAAAGTCTTCATATAAGTGAAATGATTTTGGTTGTGGCATTAAACATCAATCAATCCTTATTTATGCTTCATTTTTTTCAGCGTTGTAACGGTTGGTTTCAAAACTCAACTGTAGCTTTTAGTTCACCTGTCACATTTGCTATAAAATTTAAAAGTCTAAATGTTGTTCTTCAGGTTTGATTCTCTGATAGGATGGGTAAAAAAGGGACGTCAATCCACTGGTTTCGACATGGCCTTCGGTTACACGACAACCCGTCCCTCCTGGAATCTCTAAAGGACTGTGAGAACTTTTATCCTATCTTTATCCTGGATGGGGAAGTAGCAGGTCAGTCTGGGCTGTGCCCAATGTTTTTTATTTTTCTCTGTATTTGTCACAACTCATATCACTGTACATATTGAATATTGATTTTTGTACCACTTAAAGTGGCATCAGTTGCCAAAATTCACAAATTTTTCATAATTTCTGATCGCCGCAACAGTAAGATGCTTAGTTTGAAGGCCATCGAAAAACTAAATGATTGGCGTTGAATGGGGGAAATCCATAAAGTCTACGGCCTATACGAACTGAAATAGTGTCCGAAAAGTAAACAAAATTTAAATAACTGGGACGACCATTAATTCATTCTGAGCCAAAGTAGGTTCAAAACAATACTTTATTGTTCGTTCTCAAGACTAAAAGCACTAAAAAGTTTCTGAATTATAGGTCTTGAGAAAAATAGCCAATAATTTCAACACTCTGTTTTAACGTCAAAATATCAACATTTTGGCAGCTTATGCCACTTTAAAAAAAAAGCGGCTTAGATTACTTAACACTAAAACATATAATAAACAAAGAATATACAATTTAGAATCTATTCGTTCCACTGAAAAAGTTGACACTGTAAAGTAGTAGGCCTAAGTACTGCTTTACTAGACAATTTAGCCCACCAGCCTGATTGTATGTACTAAAAAGTAAATTTGAGCCAACCTTTACACATAATGGAATACTTTGTGTAGTGGAGAACGAACATGGGGTCAGGTCACTGGCTATTCTTCATAACTCAGTATTTAATTATGACATTTCTCATTAAAGGTACAAAAACAGCAGGATTTAACCGTTGGAGGTTTTTGTTGGAATGTCTACAAGATTTGGACAACCAGTTTAAAAAGCTTGGTGGTCGTCTTTATGTACTTAGAGGAGATCCAGTGGACATATTAAAGGGACTCTTCAATGTAAGTTACTCCCCTTATACAATTGATCACCCTCAGATGTGGCGTAAAACACAAATCAATCAAGTTTTTTATACACATGCTATGGTCCTTGCTTTCTCAGAAAGTGAAACTGATAGGCATGTGTCTATTATAAACACTCACACATCGTCATTCAAGGTTAGATAATCGTTCTAATTGTTTTAAGTTATTATCTAATATTATAGTGAAATGTTGGAATGAGTAGAGAAGTAAGAAGAACGTTATAGAGCATCGTATCTTGTATGATTTCTTCATGGACATATTTCTACCAGTGTGTCACATTTTCAAATTCTGATCGAAGCAAACAATATCGTTCGAATGTTACGCTCAGTTCTGACAAAGAACATTTTCAACAAAAAATGTCAATTAAACTGACGTCCTCAAAAAACGTCATCTGTCACCGGATATCACGAAATCACTCGAGAGACTCCCAGGCCCTATACACTCTTGAATATCAAATAAAAGAAGTAGGAATTTAAATGCCATATTTATTGATTAATTTATTTATTCACAACAAAAAAAGCAATCAATGATAGGATTAGCTACAGAAAATAACATACTATGCAGGGATTCATAGAAGTCCAAAATTTACGAACCGAAATTGAAAAATTCAGTTTCTTAGAAGGCGAAATTCAGTTTTTTTAAAATTTACCGACCATTTTAGGGTTAAAATTGAGTTAAAATCTATGTTACAAACCAGTTCCAATTTAATATTTCTTTTTTCCTGAAAGTATGAATTCCAAGAAAAAAATCTGGTTTTACAAAAAACTAATGATAATAATATATATGTAATGTCAAACCTAGATCAAAGTTATCCCTAATCTCTTCTTCATGTGCAACAATAAAAAAATACACATTGATTTATTTACAAATGAATTGAACTATTTGAGAACTATGGTTCAGGGGAGGTAACTAACTTATTATCGTAATTTCATGTTGTAAGAGTTGTCTCCCCTTTTTTTCTATACGACCAAAAACAACTGAATAAATATAACAAATCGCGAATTATTACGATTATTGTGGATAATACTCCCCAAAATTTCTCAGTTCATCAAAATCAGCTTATTTTAGAAATGTTTAGGTAATTAAAAAAACTTCCAAAGTGCAAAATAAGCCATGTTGTGGAGACACTGAAAACCAGGCCGTATGTTTCTCAGTATCTAAACAACAACAACAAGAGAATGACGGCCATGGTCGTTTGACGGCGGTTTCTAAATAGACTTTTCCCTTGAACTTAGATTTTTTCATCATAAACAGTGGATATCAATCAAACAATATTCAGTTTTTCACGCCCAAATTGAGTTTGGAAATTTTGGTTTTCAAAAGGGAATTTTAAACAGAAAATATTGAGTTTTTCAACACCAAATTCAGTTTTAAACTCAATTTTACGAACCGAATATCGGTAAGTAAATTGGACGTGTATGAATCCCTGACTATGACGACAGGATTTTTCTCCTAAATATCGTGTTCTTTAATAATAAAATTTGTCAACAAAGATGCGAGAAAGGATGTCTGAAATCTAGACATTCATAAACTCACACCAAATGAAATAATCTTGACTCTCTGTGTAAATACCAAATTGATTGGTTGGTTAAAAGCCTGTATTGGACTGGACACTTCAATACACTCCTGAATGCCTAATGAAAGAAGAAGGAATTTAGATGCCATATTTATTGATTGATTTATTTATTTTTTCACCAATGATAGCTAAGAAAATAGTCAATACGATTTTTCTCCTAAATATTTTGCTCTCTTATTAATAAGCTTTGTCAACCAAGATGCAAGACAAGATGTCTGAAAGCATTAATCTAGACATTCATAAACTCACAACATTATTCTGTTATAAATGTTTGTATTTTAAGTTAACTGAAGAAACTGATCAATAGAAGTAATCTGATGCCATGTTTTGCTGAGTCATCACTACTTGAGAAGCAAAACCTGTACCCGGTACATGTATCATGTCCTGGCAAACAGCAAATGAAGAAGCTAGGGTTTTCTAAAATCAATAAAACACCAGTGTCCTTAAGAGAAGATGCCTCACATTTCACAAGCAGTATAATTACATTCTACTTTTGTTTCAGTCGCCTTTCCGTTCATTCTGTTCTATAAAGACTTCAATCACTTACTGTTGCTAGGTTACACACACCTGTCCTATTTTTTTTTTTTTTTTCGACCTACAAATGTTCGTTAGCATGACTTTGCTTTGTCATTTAGGTTGTGATTACATAGTTACTGTAGGAACATACAGACAAAATGTTTAAGGCCATAAACCTAAGTTTTGAGTTATTCTAAGTCCATTTCAAGTCCATTTGAGTATTTTAATTGCCAGAAATTCAATATTTCCATGCCCAGTTAACTGTTATTCAGTTTTTATTTCGAGTGATTTAAGTTTTTATTGTCATTTTGGGGCAGATATTCGACCTCAAAACTTGACTTCCACTAAACCCTGCATAGCCCACATCTCTGTGAACATATCACAGAGAAGAATGTTTTTCATAAGGTGTAAAACCTCAGTTAGCCTACTTGTGAGTATAGTGCAATTCTAAATATAATGATAGTGTCAAGACCCACACTAAGCCCTAGGGATTCAGGCAAATTTGTATGTTCGATTTAGCCACACCTTTTACCAAAAATACCCCACATTATTTCAGGCTGCTATCTACTATGCTGCTACAGAAATTAAGAAATGTAGTTACTTGACTGAGTAAATGTAAGAAAACGCTGACATTTAGATTGATCATGTGGAATGGCTACGTCATCGTGTTCTATCTGAAGTCACAACTGTCCAATATGAGATTATCTGTATTACTAATTAAGTTGGCCATGAACTTGTAAGCAACTTCAGTGTATAGCATTCATATTTTATAAAACGTAAAAGCTATTAGATGATTGATTTCTTTTTCGCCGCATTTAAGATTATTTCACTTAAATGCCGGCATCGTCAGGTTTCTTGGTGTAGGAAACCAGACTCTTTGCCCGGAGGAAATTCCCAACCTGGTGTCTGAATCTGTTCCCTGGTTAAAGACGAGGTGTTGATATTTCTCCTCTAGGCCTACTGGAATTTTTTCACAAATATTTTACAAAATTTTATGAAGACATTAAAACTATGAGATTTTTTACTGAATTAGTCTTCACCCATTTCTGACAATTGTTTTCTATTTAGGAATGGGAGGTAACTAAGTTGACATTCGAACAGGACCCTGAACCTATATGGCGAGAGAGAGACGTTAGTGT
Organism: Lepidochitona cinerea; assembly: GCA_963971465.1. Classification (NCBI taxonomy): domain Eukaryota; kingdom Metazoa; phylum Mollusca; class Polyplacophora; order Chitonida; family Tonicellidae; genus Lepidochitona; species Lepidochitona cinerea. Next base: position 46,752,450 of record OZ020551.1, on the reverse strand, counting down.
TAAGTCCCTTTGTAATTACCGTCAAGTAGAATGTATAGAGAAGGTATCACATACATTGTGGGACCCCCACAAGTAAGTTCCATTCATACTTTCAATGACTACAATAAGGTGAAGAATTACTTATGGATAACAACTTCTTGGTAACGATGTTGACTTTGATAACGATGTAAGAACTACATCGAAACATCGTCACCCAATAAACCCAGAAGTTGTTATCCATAAGTAATTCTTCACCTTATTGTAACCTTTCAACTTCTAAATGCCATTGAAAGTTTCAATGACTACATTTAGTGTTAAATAACCAAGGTATGGTATCACATACATTATGGGACCCTCACAGTTAAGTTCAATTCATACTTTCATTGGCTACATTTAGTGTCAAATAACCAAGGTATGGTTTCCAGTCAAATGGCCAATGGTTACATGCATAGGACTTTTAGAACTTGACAATTGACTTTGCCTGCGGTCAAAATTCCCGAAATAATTCTTTTCACAAGTAAGCAGTTATAGATAAAATACTTTTTTGTACATTATGTCCTAACATTGTGAGAACATTGTTCGTAGATACTGGATTGCCGTATATGGAAGAGTTGCCAGGTACTCGTCGGTGGTTTCCTCCGGGCAATTGGCCCAGTTTCCTCCCCCACGAAACCTGGCAATTCCGCCATCAATCAATCCAATCCATTGTTGATAGTCTTATATGTCCCTTTTCACTTTTTTGTAGAATAACTGAATTGAATGGTGGAGCGCCCCCTGTGACCTATAACCTTTTCAATCTTGTTGCCCAATCAGCAGGGTTGCCTGAAAAACCAGTCAGTGACCCAGATTTCAGTAATGTGACTTTACCACTTATCTCCGACAAAAATAACAAGTATGGACTTCCAACATTAGAAGAATTAGGTATGTATATTCAGGGTCTCCCGTTTTCTTACTGTACATCATAATTACTTTACTTCAGTAATTACGTCACTGCATGCTATCTTGGTTTACGTGACCTATACTTATAACATGGGCCAAAGACAAATATTGCATCTAATCTCCATTTCACTTTTAACACATTTTTTTGTGATACCATATATGGACATTTGACTAACACAGTGAATTTGGTTGATTGATTGATTGATTGGTTGGTTTACGCTGCACTCAAGATTATTTCACTTATATGACTGCGTTGGTAGGTTTTGAGGGGGAGGAAACCTGGCTCATTGGCCGGAGGAAACTCACAACCTTCGGCGAGTACCCACATAGTGAGATCAAGTGAAAAATCCACTCAGAAGAATTTCCATTTTTATTTGGTCTGAGTGGGATTTAAACCTGCGCCCAATCAATGGGGGGCCTGTATCGTACTGAGGGATTATCACTCTGGGGACCAAGGCCCCAGATATAATATAAAAGTGTGGCACCATTAAAGAAACTATGAGGGTGTAAATATTTATAATTCTCTGTCACATCTTGTTTCTTGGTTCATGTTTTAGGTATTTATCCTGAGTTTGAAGAACAGAATAATAGGATTAATGAATGGAAAGGAGGGGAGACAGTCGCTCTAGAACTTCTTAAACATAGACTGGAGATAGAAGCACAGGTTTGTGTCTAATTAATTACCGCCGAGCCTGATGATGTCACATAGATTTTACGCAACTCTTTCTGGGTAAACTATGTACCTCAGTTCCCTATTTTGTTTACCTGTACTTTATAGCAAGACCTCACTTCTGAGGAAAACATCGTTGACATAAAGTGTTTTTGTCCACACAATTTACTGGTAGCTTTCCGCCTCTCACGTCATCTTCTCAATACAGCATTATTCCTTGCCAATGGTTCGCGGGTTTGAATTCCACTCAGTCCCCCCCCCCCCCCCCCCCCACCCCCCAAAAAAAAAATTTCACTCGAACGAATTTTCACGGGCAAATTTTCACTGTCTTTTCCCATGACCCTATAATATATAGTCTGACGATATTCTTAACATAGCTTAAGATACGTAAGCATTGTCAATGTAATACAAAGTGTTCCAGAAAATTCTACTGACTAAGGCCAAGCTCCTGTCAGTCGTCAACCTAATGAAATATCATAGGTTTACTTTATTACATCAATTTATGATGGGGTATAAAGGTCTAAATGATATACCTCTTTTTAACACAATTAGAAACTTGTCTCCATGGTTATTTTAGACAAGAAGATTTTCCCTGTGCCCGTGTGTTTTAGTGTTAATAAATATTTGGGAGAGTTGTCAGGTACTGGCTGAAGATCAAGATTTTTCTCCAGGCAAACAGCCATGTACATGTATACCTGGCAACTCCATCTTATGAGTGAAATAATCTTGAGTGCGATCAATCAATCATTTTAGACTCCATGAATTCGGCTGTATTGCAACTTTAAAGAACAAATTTTCCTCTATATTTTTTAAATGTCTTCAATGATGAGGGGGTATCTGCTTTTTTGTTCAAAGGCTTTTAAGAAGAAGGCATACTTACCAAACCAAGCCTTTGTTGATTTAGTTGGTCCACCCAGAAGTATGAGTGCCCATTTGAGATTTGGGTGTATTTCTATCCGAACATTTTACTGGGGAATTCAAGATACTCACCTCAAGGTAATGGGTGTTAATGAATCACATAAAGTCCCAGATTCATACTGCTATTACATGTAAAGCCCCGCTATGATGATGATATATATATGATGAAGTTCCCTTCCGATCAACTGATCGCATCGACCTGAGCCGGGATTTATCATTTGGAAATCGTTTGGTTAAAATACACTTTTGATTTGGATATGCCATCTTGAATAAATTGTATAGCTTATTGCCATTAATGGTGATTTCTTATCGCCAGAATGTTGCCTTTTATGATCACAATCGTTTCTGCAACATCAGTTTTCCAACAAACTCCCTACACCAATGATTTTATCGGTCGATGCAGACTTTCCAGGGGGGTGCTTAACTTTTTTCTTCGTGTATAGTTCAGCCACAGTCTAGCAATAAGTTTTCTTCTATACAGACAATTAATAGAAAATTCCTGCCCAAATAAACCCGACAAATAACCATTTTTTGTTCCAAACACTTTTGTAGAAGAAGTTATTATGTGTTCAAAAAGATTGATTTATATTTTACGCCACACTCAAGATTATTTAACTTTTATGGCGGCGTTGCCAGGTTTAGTCGGGGAGGAAACCGGACTCATTGCCTGGAGGATCCTCGACCTTGGGCAAGTGCCTGGCAACTCTTCCACATACGGCGACCGAGTGTGTTCAAAAAGAAGTTGTTCTGTTACTTAAGTGTGTGTTTTTTTACAGGTAACAGATGAAGAGGCTCCTCTCTCAGCCACTGGTCAACTTATCTGGAGAGAGTACTTCTATACAATGTCCCTCAATAATATCAACTATTGTAGGGTGGAAGGTAACCCTATTTGTCTGAAGATTGACTGGGCACAAGATAATGAAAAAGTTCAGAAATGGCTCATGGTGAGTTCACGCAGCGTATAAAAGCTATATATTTGTCTCATTTTGTTGTATTTTTAGGAGGGCTTTGTGCCCCATTCTGTATAATTTTGGACATTCAGGCCTTCGTGTATGTCAATTCCAATGAGTTTGTGTGATTGGCAGGCACCAACCGATGGGTGGATATTACGGTATTGAGTCATGTTTCCTCTGCCAATAAATGTCCCCATGTCGCTATTTAAATGAAATAATTGTTCGTTTGGCATGAAACACCTCAAAATTTATTCAGTATTCTTGCTACCTTACCTTTAGCTAGCATTTCAGACTTTTTTTTCAATTCTGATTGGCCTGAAAAGTTGGGCGTTTGAAGAACCTTGAAAAACGACAGGATTGACGTTGTTATAAAAATTATTGGTAACGCCAAAAATGTGTGCCAATCAAAATTTAAATAACCGGGATGTAGGAATACTTTTTGGGGTTTTGTTGCTTAGAAAAACTATCTTAACGTACATCTACACAATTAGAAACTTGTCTCCATGGTTATTTTAGACAAGAAGATTTTCCCTGTGCCCGTGTGTTTTAGTGATCATAAATATACAAGATTGGCATCAACAGATAGCTGCTGTTGTACTATTTGATGAGCTAATAAGCTCATTTTGGTACAACAAAATTTTGTCTATATTTGGCTACTCATGCCACTTTTAGGCTTTTAAATTTTTATGGATTTTTTTTATCTTCAGAATTTATAGATTTTTAATTTTTAAACAAAAACTATTGAATGGAATTGATTCATATTCACAATAAAGATAAGATTATTTTGTTTGTGTGTGTCCAGGGTAAGACAGGATTTCCGTGGATTGATGCCATTATGAACCAGTTACGTTCTGAAGGATGGGTACACCAGACAGCACGTCACGCTGTAGCTTGTTTCCTCACCCGAGGGGATCTCTGGCTCAGCTGGGAGGAAGGTCTCCGGGTAAGTCTCGTTTAATATCATTTCTTATATAGGATTGCAATGGTAATTGCTTTTGATAGTAAATGACCAACAGGTAAAGTAACTGTGGCGATAATTTATAAACCATTGACAGAATACAAGTTATTACAGTTTTAATATGTGAACCTTTTCTTATTGTGTTTTGTGATAATTACCTACTATTGCCTTTCGTTCAGGGCATTATGCTTTTATAATGTTGCCGAGGGGAAAATAGTGCCCGATCGAGTATTTGTCAAAAGGGGCATAACTCTGCCGAACATCTGACAATATGATAATGCCTTGTCTGTTTATCCAATCAAAACCCTATAATTTATCATGTGATGTACTAAAATAGGATATCCCCCATATAATGTATGAACAACAGCAATGAAAGGTCTCATTGGCCTTATTAGTTCATATTTTGTGATCTGTCTACTAATATTAAAGTGGCATAAGCTGCCAAAATTGAGATATTTGGCCATTATAACAGAATTTAAAAATTATCGGCTATTTTTCTCAAGACGTACAATTCAGAAGCTTGTTAGTACTTATAATCTCAAATGTGCAATGAAGCATTGTTTTCAACTAACTTAGGCTTAGAATAAATAAATGGTCGTCCCGGTTATTTAAATTTTGCCCTATCTTTGAACACTATTTCGTTTCGTATAGGCCACATACTGTATGGATTTTCCTCATTCCAACGCCAATCATTAAGTTTTTCGATGACCTTCAAAGCCTCTTACTAGCCTGACAATCAGAATCTATGAAAATAGTCCGAATTTTGGCAGCTCATGCCACTTTAAACTATTTTTTAACCTGTACGGGCTAACTTCTTAAAGATGCCTAGTCCTACCCTTGAAGTGGCTGACCTTGTGAGTGCTGATAGAACTATTTCTGTTTTTCTAACTTTATTGTCGTCTCCATTTTTCTTTGCGCAGGTTTTCTACAAGTATTTACTTGATGCTGATTGGTCAGTTTGTGCGGGAAATTGGATGTGGGTTGCAAGTTCAGCCTTTGAGGATGTACTTCAGTGCCCTCGCTGCTTTTGTCCTGTACGTTATGGAGTGCGCATGGACCCTAAAGGAGCATATGTTAGGTATGGTAACTTTTTTGTAACCGTTTCTAAAGGCTGGGTTGTTCAAAAGTGTATTAGGCTTAATACGGGTCTAAATGAAGCCACGTAAAAAAATCAATTGTGACGTTAGAAAGTTATACCGGTATTAAGCCTAATACACTTTTGAACCACCAGCCCGTGAATTTAATGTTTTACTTACCAAGCAGTCTAATGGATTTATTTATGTTTTTACGACGCACTTATATGGCGGCGTTAACAGGTTTAATAGAAGAGGGAACCAGGCTCTTTGTTCGAAGTAAATCCTGACTTCAGGCGAATACCTGGCAACTCCTCCAAATACCACTTTATTGGAGGCTTTTGTAAAAAAAAATTACATAACTAAAACTTTAAGTTAGAGAATTTTCTGATTTAATTTCTCAAAAAAGTTTCTAAAACATCTCTCAAGTAACTTTCGCTATTATTTGTAGACGATATGTTCCAGTGTTGAAAGACATGCCATTACGTTACCTATTTGAGCCTTGGAAAGCCCCTAAAGATGTGCAGGAAAAAGCTGGCTGTATCATAGGAAAAGATTACCCTCCACCAATGGTAGATCATTATAAAGTGGCCAAAGAAAACAGAAACAAAATGATGGAAATCAAAGATCTTCTCAAAAATGAAAAAGGTCAGAAGTCAAAACATTTTTATTACACAGTTATTATCTATTGTCAGAATTGCTTTGCTCTGTTTCGAGCCTTGCATTTGTATTTTGCTCCATAGATTATTAGGTTATTGCCGAGGTGAACCAGTAAGTATTATATAGGAAACTAGGCTATGTAAACAGCCCTTCCATCGATGAGTCGCAGGTTTGTATATCCCTCTCCGTTCGAATAAAATCCCAAAAATTCTGAGTGGGTTTTTCACTCGCCTCGTTGCCGGGTACCTGCTGAAGTTTTCCCCCAAGCTAACAGTTCAGTTTCCTCCACTACTAAATCTGGCAAGGCCACCTGGAAGTGAAATAATCATGCGTGTGTGTGGAGTCGAACATCAATCAACCAATCTATAACATAAAGAGACTTCTTGCTAGGTTTTGCCAGCCTTCCCATTTAAATGAAAAACCATAAAAAAATCCAGTCAGAAACTAGGTTCATTGAGTTACGTCAGAAGTCTATGAATGTGGAAGTGTGAAGCGTCCCATTACATCATATTCAGGGCATTGGCACCTTTTGACCCAAAGGTCACCATAAACAGCGCCCTCTCTCGGTTAGTCAGAAAGCGTGGCTTTTCATCACTTTCTCCTATGAACTATTATGGGATGCATAAGAAAAAACATGGCGAACGTTTTACATATGACAACAGTACTTGATGGAGTAAAAGTTAAAGTTTCCGAAGAACTTCATAAAGTTGAAAATGAGACAAGAAGACTTGTTTGGAACGATTTGAGTCGAAATGGAGATATCAGAGTCGCATGTTCGGTAAAGCTTTTATAAAAACCAATGCATTCTCCGAACTGCGGTTACTAGAATTGCCGATAGATGCAGTAAGTGGAGAATGAATTTATTTTCTGATTTGAAATTGCGCAACCGTTGACAATTTCAAAATCTACCGCGCATAAACGTCACATAGTGTAGTATAAGCAGGCTGAAAGCGCCAGTGCCCTGAATATGGGGTAATGCGACATTTCACACTTCCCTGTTCATAGACTTCTGGTTACGTAGGTTATGCTGTATTGGTGTAACCATGCTGGGGGCCGGACTGCTGAGAATAGACTGGTTGCTTAATGACGTCATCGGGATTAGGAGGAAAAATATGGCGGACACAAAAATTTCTGCTCAGAAAAATACTGGTGTGCAGCCAAGCATGTTGCGACAAGGGCTCGTAGCAAAGCAATCCGTACAAAGCCAGATCCCCTGGAATATCCCATAATTTTCCATTGGCGCCGTAAAGCTCCAGGCATATTCTTTTAAAATGGGTATTATTCTCATTCCTATACATATTGAAACTTGTATGCAATAAAACCACCATCACTGACTTCATGCAATATACGGATGATATTGAATGGTTGTTGTTGTTTTTTTCGCAGGTAAACCTTTTGTCTCCCCTGTTAACCAGGCCGAAGTTGGTCAGTTTGCTTTCCTGCAGGAGTTTGTGGATCCCACTATCTTGTGTATCTCTGATATGACATGTCAGGCTCTTAAGATCCAAGAAGTTCAGTGAGACATGGACGCCGTGAGACATGGACGTCGTGAGACATGGACGCCGTGAGACATGGACGCCGTGAGACATGGACGCCGTGAGACACGGACGCCATGAGACATGGACGCCGTGAGACATGGACGCCGTGAGACATGGACGCCGTGAGACATGGACGCCGTGAAACATGGACGCCATGAGACATGGACGCCGTGAGACATGGACGCCGTGAGACATGGATGCCGTGAGACATGGAGGACGACGTGAGACATGGACGCCGTGAGACATGGACGCCGTGAGACATGGACGCCGTGAGACATGGACGCCGTGAGACATGGACGTTGTGAGACATGGACGCCGTGAGACATGGACGCCGTGAGACATGGACGCCGTGAGACACGGACGCCGTGAGACACGGACGCCGTGAGACACGGACGCCGTGAGACACGGACGTCATGAGACACGGACGCCATGAGACAAGGACGCCGTGAGACATGGACGCCGTGAGACATGGACGCCGTGAGACATGGACGCCGTGAGACATGGACGCCGTGAGACATGGACGCCATGTCTTACTTATATTTATGATCACTAAAACACACGGGCACAGATATAATTGTCAAACCATCGTTCGCTTAAAGTCTTCTAATTGTCCGTGCAGTCTTTTGTTTTAGAGTGTAACAGTGTCCATGGTTGAATATGCTTGAGAACGTTTGTAATTCGGACATACGAAAAAACGTCATCTATTTTATATTGTACATTATATTTATTGTTTAACATTCCACAATTGTCTATGTCCACTGTGGCTCACGTATAGCGAATAGGCACTGATGAAAAAAAACATTAAGAGAATAATGTCACACCTGGGATGAATATGAAAGGGATATGAAACGCCTTTGTGTTATAGTCAGTCTACTAGCAGCCTGTTTGGCTCGCTATTGTTTGTCCTAGACACCCCGTGACGGCATTCCGATCCACCCGAGAATAGCCGAAACCTGTGTTGTGTATTCCGATTCATTCGGAACCATACCGATGTCGTGGATATATGGACTGCTTATGCCTATTATTTGTAAGCTAGCAACAGAAAACAATCGCCATTTTGAATATTTTGACACTTGGATCAATCATCTCCGGCCCATATATCCACGACATCAGGAAGGTTCGGAATGAATCGGAATACACAACACAGGTTTCGGCTATTCTCCGGCGGATCGGAATGCCGTCACGGGGTGTCTGGGACAAACAATAGCGAGCCAAACGGGCTGCTAGTAGACTGACTATAACACAAAGGCGTTTCATATCCCTTTCATATTCATCCCAGGTCACACTAAAAACTGTTTTTTGAAACATTTTAACTCGGCTGAAAAAAAGTTTGAAGTTATTTGTTTTTATAGGCCTTGACAATAGATCAAGGTGTAAACCTTCTCAGAAACAGCCCCTTGACCATGAATTTTCTGAGGTGTGCTCTATGTTGAAAGAAAAGCTTTGTGAATGTAGTTCCTGAAGAACAACATGATCAAATTTTATTTCTAGGATTCTAAATGAAGCTATACCAAAAAGTTTAAATATAAACTTGAGGTATGCCGATAGTACCCTTATATGGAACAGGAATCTCGTTGTTGACATGTCTCTTTTTATGTCTTTGGAAAAATAACCTCATTTTATGTATTGAAAAATTCCATGTATTGTTATCTATGATGTAAAATGTTGTGAATAGAGAGAGCAAGTCTCGTAGGAATCCCTGCTATTTGCGCTTGCGTTTTTTATTCTAACATTTTGCTTACATCTGACGTTATAGGTGTGCAACGTCACCAAAAATGTTCTTAATAGCATCCTCTGTCTGAATATCACGAAATTTCTTACAAGACTTGCGCTCCCTTTATACCTACAGTTGTATGTTTATCAATGGCTAATGTTATATTGTTGACATAATACCTTTTAATTAGGAATCTGTTTTAAGGAAACTTCACTCGAATAGAGTAAAGACTTTATTTCCTCTGCCAAAAATCGGTAGAGGAATTTCTACCATATTTACAAGAAAGTGTAATCCCAACATAACAAGAATACTGTTATACCCACTTTCTAAAAGACACTAATTAATTAAACTAATACAGAGTAATAACTGACCTAGCTGAGAAATCTGGGCTCTGCCAAATTTTTTTTTTTTCGTATTTGTCATACATTGCCAGCCAAATATAAAATAAGTCGCCCTTTAAACCAAAAATCCGGGCTAAGACTGACTAATAAAATTGAAGAACATATCACAATAAACATGCTCATTTAGATCTGTTTGAATATATGATGGATCTGTTCTACAATAGGTATTTAATACACAATGCATCTTGATAATTATTAGAATTATGAGATCTATATACATTATATTTTTACCCAGTGTAAAATCATACAGTCAATTAGGTTTGAATCAAAACCCCAAGAATCAGCAGTATTAATGTGTAAGATAAATGTAATAAAACGTATAACAAACAAAATCAGAATAGTTTATATTGTATATTTGACAAAATATGTTTGTTGAAGTTCTATAAGAGTTTATAATGATATCAATTTTACAATGTGAACTCGTAAGTGCTTTTACAATGTTTGAATAATTATGGATCTTTTTCCATAGTTTTATGTATTTATGGACACTAAAACACACAGGCACAGGGAAAATCTTCTTGTCTAAAATAACATGTGTGTATGATCTATCATTCCATTTAATTTCGAGAGGGTGTTTTATTTTGATATAAATATTGATCTATTTATTGAAGAAAATAAGCAATGCTTTAGAAATATGTTTACGACAAAATATATTTTTTCTGTAATATGATTTATTTTAAAGGAGAGGAAAATAACACACAAATAATATAGAGACTTAAAAGTAAAGTAAATATTTTTCTTGATATAAAGTACATTGTACTATCAACTACATTGTACATGTAAAACCTCGGATTCCATTAATATCAAATCCTTGTAGACTAAAGGTATAAAGAGTATCACTTGTGTGCCTTATAACCAATGGGGGCCTCAGTGGTCCAGTGGGTTAGAGTGATAGTCCCTCATTCCCACGCAGACCTTCCAACGATGCCGCGCGGGTTCAAATCACACTCAGACCAAATAAAATTGAAAATTTTTTGAGTGGATTTTTACACGATTGTCGTATGTAGAAGAGTTGGCAGGTACTCGCTGGTACTCGCAAGACCACCATATAAGTGAAAAAGTGAAATAATCTTGAATGCGGCATAAAACATCAATCAATATAACCAATGATTATTATATTTTGTATACTTTATTTCAAGTAAGGTTATCTAGACACATTCGGCTCCCACCCCACTTGATTATGGTTTTCAACCAGTTTTAAGGTATATGTGATGTATATTTTGATAAAGATCTTAGACTATAACATATATAAATTCTACTTAAATGGCCTTATAAAACAGAATGCCTTAAATTTTATCAATTTCGAGACTTGATATTGCTATTATTTTTGGCTGGCTCAGCATTCAGATGATATATATTCAGGTAAACATTCTATACTTAGACAAAACAAGCTGTAACCAGAAATAGGGCCTAGTATAGCTTTATAGAATGTGTTTATGAATTCCTGCATGTGTAACTTAATTTTAGGGTATAATTTCTGCATAATTGTTTTTTTCAACACTGTGCATTTTTGCAATTTCATTTTCTTACTCGGCTTTTTACTCCCTGTTTTGTATTTCTATGTTATGTAATCCTGACAGAAGACAACGAAACAATCAGCCAGGCTGTAAGTGGGCAATTGTTCTCTCTGGCTAAAGCTAAAAGTAAACATATCAGCTGCAAATGAATTCAAAAATCGTTTCAAAATTGTCATGTATGGGTCTGTCAGGGGAAAGAAGTTAACCAGTGATCATCCCATCACCATCCCCATATGTGTACGACAGTAAAATGTCATAAGCACGGTGCCCTTTTAACAGCATCTCTATTCATTGGATTTCAATTAATTAGGCTCCTATTTGTTATCCGTGCAATATGTTCCTAGTCTATCTAACTTTATTGGATTCAAATACCATAAAAGGCTTCACAGAATCACTTTTTTTTTAAAAAACCAATGTATATTAAAAATGTTTTTTTTTTATCATTTTTGTTATTAAATTTATTGTTTTTGTTACACTGTTGTTTTTTTGTATCAAATTTGTCACTGAATGTATTGTATCTGTTACATTGTTGCAGTCTGTAAACATTGTTGCTAATTGTGATTTATCTGGTTTATAATGTAGCTTTTTGTTTTAATATAGGCCTGGCTTACAAATGTTATATAGGCTTTGCCCACGAATGTTATATAGCCTGGCTTACAAATGTTACATAGCCTGGCTTACAAATGTTATATAGCCTGGCTTACAAATGTTACATAGCCTGGCTTACAAATGTTATATAACCTGGCTCACAAATGTTATTTAGCTTGGCTAACAAATATTATTTAGGCCGGGCCGTGTTTTTCGCTGTATTACCCTTTGAGGAAGGGTTTCCTCTGGGCATAGAGCTTGGTTCCTTCCCTCACTATAAAGTGAAATCATCGTGATGTCAAAATCTGATCTGACTGGTCAAATGTCATTGGGCGTAGAAAACTATTAATCTGTAATGAAAACGCCCTGTCAAATTAATGTTAATAAATTTCAAATCCAAATCTGAATGCTATCTCACTCTCAGTTTATTGGGCTGTATGAATTCAAGAAGATTTCACACACACAAAAAAACAACAGATTCTTAATCAGCTTCCAAACTATTGGCTAATTATATGAAATGGATAATAACCCAGCCATTAAAGTGGCATGAGCTGCCAAAATTCACGCTTTTTTCATAACTTCTGATCGTCACGACAGTAAGAGGCTTTGAAGGTCATCGAAAAACTGAATGATTGGCATTGGAATGAGGAAAATCCATACAGTATGTGGCCTGTTAGAACCGAAAATGTGTTCGAAAAGTAAACAAAATTTAAATAACCGGGACGACCATTCATTCATTCTAAGCCAAAGTTAGTTCAAAACAATAGTTTATCTTACACTTTTGATAGTAGAAGCACTAAAAAGCTTCTGAATTATACGTCTTGATAAAAATAGCCAATAATTTCAACATTGTGTTTCAAAGTCAAAATATCAACATTTTGGCAGCTCATGCCACTTTAAGTAATACAGCGTAAATATGTGAATAAATCCATCAGCCATTAATTATCCATATAAGGAAGTACTGGCAAGAGTTAAGGTCTGTGTTTTTTCTGTCATTTTCTGCATTAAAAGTTTCATGTTCTGGACTATATGAATATTGTTGTTTTGTCTACATTTACCATCTTCATTGAAAGTATTATTGTTGTATAATGTGCTCGTTCTTTGTTAAAATTCTGTATCCAAAAAAAATATGTTTCGATGTCTTGCATAATAAAATACTTAGCTTGTGGTAAATGAACAATATAATCTTTGTTTGTATAGGCTACTGGCATTAGCAAAATTTTTTGTTTGTTTTTCAAATGCTCTATCCAGTGGGTTAGAGTGATCACCACTCAGTCCCACATAATTCAATAACATTAAATGTCTACAGGTACCTCGTTATTTATGTTTGGATATTTATTGGTCGGTACCAGGTCGACGACCAATAAATGTCAGAAATTATAAATAACGGAGTAAGACCTTTACTAAGGTGAAGTAAGTCCCACACAGACCGTCCATTGATGCGACGTGGGTTTGAATCACACTCAGACCAAGTAAAAAAAAAATTGAATTTCTGAGTGGATTTTTCACTCGGTCGCCGTATGTGGAAGAGTTGCCAAAGGTCGAGGGGGGGGGGGACATCTTTTACTCTTTCCAAGACGTGCCGGTATATGCAGATTTCACTCTATGTATATACACATCCATTTAAAGCAATTCCGAATATTGCATCTTTTTTTAAAGTGGCATGATCTGCCAAAATTCACCTTTTTTCATAATCTCTGATCATCACGGCAGTAAGAGGCTTTGAAGGCCATTTAAAAACTAAATGATTGGCGTTTGAATGAGGAAAATCCATACTAAGCTTCTGAAGTATACGTCTTGAGAAAAATAGCCGATAATTTCAACATTCTGTTTTACCGTCAAAATATCAACATTTTGACAGCTCATGCCACTTAAATGAATATGAAATTGGGTGTGATTTGAACAATTCGTCAAATCTATACTACATTTGCTAACACAACACATCGACACTAAACAAGTAGTATACACCATGTTATCAACATTTCTACCGTTAAGAGCAAAATCAGAACAAAACAATTTTTTCCATATCACAGCTCTTCATAAACCTTTTATTTCAAAAATGTATAAAACTTATCTTTTTCTGAACCTTTTCAATGAATTATATTCAAGTACAGATAAAGAATGATGTAAATTGAATGAAAAAAAAAATACTGATTTTGTAATACACAAGTCAAATTTTACTGTCCAGCTCTAATCAACCTCAACAGATGGGCCAGAGCCATTCTGTGACCCAGGTTTGGAACCTTGATGAAGTTTGGACATGATGGGTGAACAGACATTTTGTACTTCTTTCAGTTTGTCTTCCAATTCATCTTTTTCTGCTAATGAATTATTGTCCATCCACTTCAAAGCCTCCTCACATGTAGATACCACAGTGTTTTTGTCATTCTCTGGTAGTTTATCACCATGTTCTGATACCACTTGTTTTACATTAAACAGGTAACCCTCCAACTGGTTTCTAGAAGAAACCCTTTCTCTCTGGTTGCTGTCATCTTCTTTATATTTTTCGGCTTCAGCCAGCATCCTCTCAATATCAGCTTTACCTAGCCAACCCTTGTCATTCGTGATTGTAATTTTATTCTGTTTACCTGTACTCTTATCCTCAGCAGATACGTTGAGAATACCATTGGCATCAATGTCAAAGGTCACTTCGATCTGAGGAACACCACGTGGAGCTGGTGGGATTCCCGTCAATTCAAATGTACCCAATTTGTTGTTGTCTTTGGTCATAGCTCTCTCTCCTTCATACACCTGAATGGTCACAGCAGGTTGATTGTCAGAGTATGTTGTGAAAGTCTGAGAAGTTTTCTTGGGAATTCTGGTATTCCTTTCAATCAGATTTGTCATGACACCCCCAGCTGTTTCTATACCAAGGGACAAGGGAGCCACATCCACCAATAACACATCCTTTATGACCTCACTTTTGTCACCTGTCAATACTGCAGCTTGTACAGCAGCACCATAAGCCACAGCCTCATCAGGGTTAATAGACTTGTTCAGTTCTTTCCCATTCATAAAGTCTTGTAACATTTTCTGGATCTTTGGAATTCTAGTTGAGCCACCTACCAGAACTATCTCATGGATTTTAGATTTGTCTAACTTGGCATCTCTAAGAGCTTTTTCAACCGGTTCTAAGGTAGCTCTGAATAGATCAGCACACAAGTCTTCAAACCTGGCTCGAGTAATTTTGGTGTAAAAATCAATTCCTTCAAAGAGAGCATCAATTTCGATATTGGCCTCAGAACTGTTTGATAATGTCCTCTTTGCTCTCTCAACAGCAGTTTGAAGACGGCGCACTGCTCTCTTGTTACCACTCAGGTCCTTCTTGTATTTCCTTTTAAATTCCTGTATGAAGTGGTTAACAAGCCTACTATCAAAGTCCTCCCCACCCAAATGGGTATCCCCAGCAGTTGACCTTACTTCAAACATGGAACCTTCTGATATGGTTAGGATAGAAACATCAAATGTGCCACCTCCCAAATCAAATATCAGAACATTCTTCTCACCTTGTAAGTTTTTATCCAGTCCATAAGCTAAGGCAGCTGCTGTAGGCTCATTGATAATCCTCAGTATTTTCAAACCAGCAATAGCTCCGGCATCCTTTGTGGCCTGTCTTTGAGAGTCATTGAAGTAGGCTGGGACTGTCACAACAGCATCTTTTACTGGTTGGCCTAGGTAAGCTTCAGCTGTCTCCTTCATACGTGTTAACACCATAGAGCTGATTTCCTCAGGAGAGAATGTCTTTTCTTCACCCTTATATTCCACTTTGATCTTTGGTTTATCTGACACACTGGTCACTGTGAATGGCCAGTGTTTCATATCCTTCTGCACGACAGGGTCATTGTATTTTCTGCCGATCAGTCGTTTGGCGTCGAACACGGTGTTCTGTGGATTTAAAGCTACCTGATTCTTGGCCCCATCTCCAATCAGTCTCTCTGAATCAGTGAAAGCCACATAGCTAGGTGTTGTTCTGTTTCCCTGGTCATTGGCAATGATTTCCACTTTACCATGCTGGAAGATACCAACACACGAATATGTGGTACCCAGATCAATCCCGATAGCTGGTGATTTGGCAGGCATTTTCTTAATGGCGTTGTTGTTGTACACAGACGTAAATTCCAAGTGATTTCCAAATGATATGTCTTCGCACTTGATACTGACTTATTAGCTACGGCGGTTTACACCAATTGTCAATATGTTTCTTCGTGAAGTATTCGCTCAAATTCTGGTAACAGTCGCACAACACAGCCATATTTATATTAAAACACAGCAATCGAGAAAATTAAAGAAACCTCTGGAATGTCATATCATTATCCACCTTGCCTTGTTTACATCACGTGACTCTTCTCAGCCAATGGCGATCGTGGTATTCTCCACTGAGTTACAAATAGATCGATGGGGTTAAATTTAGCTACAGAGGCCAAATGGTAAATTTAACACAGAAATTTCTGGACTCGCTTCATCTGGCTATGTTCTATAACGATACTGTATTTCTATCTATCAAAATATTTACGATTCAGGAAAGTGTCAAATAAGATAAACACGATTTTTCCAAAGCTGTGTTATTCTGTCCATGTTGGCCTACTCGGCAATATGTTGAAGTTAAATTGCTTTTTATTAATGATTTGAATATAACTCTGGTGCTAATAAAATGATTTACGTATATAAAAATGTAAAAAAAAAACGAGAATGAGGTGGAGCAGGCGAATAATTTGTTTTAGTTAACAAGGGTGACTCTAAATTAGGCTTTATGGGCACGAGTCCGCAATATGTTGAGTGGATGGAAGTTATAATCCTGATATGCCCGCATGCACGGGCTTCTTGAATGGACCCCATATCATTCTCAGGTTTTGTTAATTTTTTTTTTCGTAGATTTTATTAGTATCCGAGCTATATCCAGATCATTTATAAAAATGTAACAAGGTATTAAACCCTGAGGAACTGTTTTCGATGGGATAGTAAATGTCAGAAATATTTTATATAGATGTTTATTTGTGCCATCAACAATCGAAATTATACTGTACACGCCACATCCCACATCAGGGGCGCGGAGCGTTTTTGATATTGGATAGGGTGTGGTGGCCGGGGGGGGGGGGTATATGCGTTTGGTTATATGGAGGTTTTATCTTTGCTTGAGAGGATGGGCCCGCTGAGGGCCCGAAAACTCTGAATTCAAAGAATGCCGTGCGTTCTGGGCATTTCCACGATAAGAAAAGTGCTTATTAGAAGCCAAACACTTAACCAAAAAGGATGCGTTTTAAATGAAACATTAGTATACTATATTTATATGCTCAAGCCAAGGGTATACGTCTTTACAAGAGCCACCAAGGCCTGAGAAGCTTTGAGATGAGACCATATGGCAAAGGGCTATTTCCTGGGTCAAAATCTACATTATTTTTCGTAGATTTGGCCTATATACTTTGCAAGACAGTATATATTAAAAGGAAAGCGACAATCAAATGCATATATAGTTTAAACTTGCTTGTATAGGTATTTCAATAGGGATCGATACATTTCATCAGAATATACATGAAACTTTCCACCACCCCTGCCCAATAACTGTGTGACAGAGAAAAGTGCCAATACATTATAATGCTGGCTATTAAAATCAACATGGGAAAATATAAAAATACATCGATTAATAATCGAGTTATATAACTATATTTACACAAGTAGTGTTATTCCGAAACGAAAACTTCATACTGACTCAATATTTCGACTTTTATTCAGTCATCATCAGAAGTGAGGTATATATAACTATATCTGACGTGAACTATTGAGATGCTACAAATAAACAAGTCAATTGTGAGCCATGGAAACATATAGTTATGAACTGTCGAAAAATAAAAGGAGCCCAGAAATTTCTGTGGTGAATAATAAAACCTAGCCTTCAGCTGTCTGGATGGAGGCTATTTTTAACTCCTTCAATCTATTTGCAGCGCAGTGGAAAATACCACGATCGGGATTGGCTGAGAAGAGTCACGTGGTGTAAACATAGCAAGGCTGATATGATATGACATTCCAGAGGTTTCTTTAATTTTCTCGATTGCTGTGTTTTAATATAAATATGGCTGTGTTGTGCGATTACAGCCAGAATTTGAGCGAATACTTCACGAAGAAACATATCGACTATTGGAGTAAACCGCCTTAGCTAATAAGTCAGTATCAAGTGCGAAGACATATCATTTGGAAATCACTTGGAATTTACGTCTGTGTACAACAACAACGCCATTAAGAAAATGCCTGCCAAATCACCAGCTATCGGAATTGATCTGGGTACCACATATTCGTGTGTTGGTATCTTCCAGCATGGTAAAGTGGAAATCATTGCTAATGACCAGGGAAACAGAACAACACCTAGCTATGTGGCTTTCACTGATTCAGAGAGACTGATTGGAGATGGGGCCAAGAATCAGGTAGCTTTAAATCCACAAAACACCGTGTTCGACGCCAAACGACTGATCGGCAGAAAATACAACGACCCTGTCGTGCAGAAAGATATGAAACACTGGCCATTCACTGTGACCAGTGTGTCAGATAAACCAAAGATCAAAGTGGAATATAAAGGTGAAGAAAAGACATTCTCTCCTGAGGAAATCAGCTCTATGGTGTTAACACGTATGAAGGAGACAGCTGAAGCTTACCTAGGCCAACCAGTAAAAGATGCTGTTGTGACAGTCCCAGCCTACTTCAATGACTCTCAAAGACAGGCCACAAAGGATGCCGGAGCTATTGCTGGTTTGAAAATAATGAGGATTATCAACGAGCCTACAGCAGCTGCCTTAGCTTATGGACTGGATAAAAACTTACAAGGTGAGAAGAATGTTCTGATATTTGATTTGGGAGGTGGCACATTTGATGTGTCTATCCTAACCATATCAGAAGGTTCCATGTTTGAAGTAAGGTCAACTGCTGGGGATACCCATTTGGGTGGGGAGGACTTTGATAGTAGACTTGTTAACCACTTCATACAGGAATTTAAAAGGAAATACAAGAAGGACCTGAGTGGTAACAAGAGAGCAGTGCGCCGTCTTCAAACTGCTGTTGAGAGAGCAAAGAGGACATTATCAAACAGTTCTGAGGCCAATATCGAAATTGATGCTCTCTTTGAAGGAATTGATTTTTACACCAAAATTACTCGAGCCAGGTTTGAAGACTTGTGTGCTGATTTATTCAGAGCTACCTTAGAACCGGTTGAAAAAGCTCTTCGAGATGCCAAGTTAGACAAATCTAATATCCATGAGATAGTTCTGGTAGGTGGCTCAACTAGAATTCCAAAGATCCAGAAAATGTTACAAGACTTTATGAATGGGAAAGAACTGAACAAGTCTATTAACCCTGATGAGGCTGTGGCTTATGGTGCTGCTGTACAAGCTGCAGTATTGACAGGTGACAAAAGTGAGGTCATTAAGGATGTGTTATTGGTGGATGTGGCTCCCTTGTCCCTTGGTATAGAAACAGCTGGGGGTGTCATGACAAATCTGATTGAAAGGAATACCAGAATTCCCAAGAAAACTTCTCAGACTTTCACAACATACTCTGACAATCAACCTGCTGTGACCATTCAGGTTTATGAAGGAGAGAGAGCTATGACCAAAGACAACAACAAATTGGGTACATTTGAATTGACGGGAATCCCACCAGCTCCACGTGGTGTTCCTCAGATTGAAGTGACCTTTGACATTGATGCCAATGGTATTCTCAATGTATCTGCTGAGGATAAGAGTACAGGTAAACAGAATAAAATTACAATCACTAATGACAAGGGTAGGCTAGGTAAAGCTGATATTGAGAGGATGCTGGCCGAAGCCGAAAAATATAAAGAAGATGACAGCAAACAGAGAGAAAGGGTTTCTTCTAGAAACCAGTTGGAGGGTTACCTGTTTAATGTGAAACAAGTTGTATCAGAGCATGGTGATAAACTACCAGAGACTGACAAAAACACTGTGGTATCTACATGTGAGGAGGCTTTGAAATGGATGGACAATAATTCATTAGCAGAAAAAGACGAATTGGAAGACAAACTGAAAGAAGTACAAAATGTCTGTTCACCCATCATGTCCAAACTTCATCAAGGTTCCAAACCTGGGTCACAGAATGGCTCTGGCCCAAATGTTGAAGAGGTTGATTAGAGTTGGACAGAAAATTTAACTTGTTAATCCTGTGTATTACAAAATCAGTATTTTTTTGTTTTCATTTAAATTTACATCATCTTTCTTATTTATAATGGAAGAATTTAATGCTTGAATATAATTCATAGTAAAAGTGTAAAAAAATTATGTTTTATTTATTTTTGTTGTGATCTTTTGAAATAAAAGATTTATGAAGAGCTGTGATATTGAAATAGAAAAATCGTTTTGTTTTCATTTGCTTTTATTAGTACAACGTTAAAGGGGCATGAGCTGCCAAAATGTTGATATTTTGACGTTAAAACAGAATGTTGAAATTATTGGCTATTTTTCTCAAGATGTATAATTCTGAAGCTTTTTAGTGCTTCTAGTCTCGAAAATGTACGATAAAGTATTTCTATGAACTAACTCTGGCTTAGAATGAATGAATGGTCGTCCCGATTATTTAAATTTTGTTTACTTTTCGAACACTATTCCGGTTTTTATAGGCCACATACTAAATGGATTTTCCTCATTCCAACGCCAATCATTTAATTTTTCGATCGCCTTCAAAGCTTCTTACTGCCGTGACAATCAGAAATAATGAAAAAAGTGTGAATTTTGGCAGCTCATGCGACTTGAAAGATTAGTTGTTGTTGGGTGTGTGCTGTTAATGTTATAAGATAGATTTGCTGCACATTCAAGATTGATTGATTGATCGACGTTTTACGCTGCACTCAAGATTTTTTCATTTATATCAGGCCTGTCATTAAGAATAGACTGGGAGAGTAACAATATGCTCCCCCAAAACTGGTAGGATGACCTGTTTCACTCTCCCCAAAAATGGTCTTCCAAAATTCAATGGGAGTGCACTTCCTCTCCCATGTTTTTCAGAGAAAAAACACAATCATGATGAAATAAAACGGTCTGAAGTTACAGAAAAGGAATTTATATTTTGGTATACTTATATATGTCAGAATTGTCGTGCAATTACTATTTTAATGGACATGAAAGGGTTGGATAATAGCTTCATCTTGAGAGAGTGACAAACATAAACAAGGTGCCTGAAATTGGTAGGGAGAGTTAGGGGGAGTGTTGAAGGAACCTCCAGCATGCCTGGTGAAGTTATAGGAACCTCCAGCATGTCTGGTGAAGTAAGGAACCTCCAGCATGCCTGGTGAAGTTAGAGGAACCTCCAGCATGCCTGGTGAAGCTGGAGGAACCTTCAGCACGTCTGGTGAAGTTTAAGGAACCTCCAGCATGTCTGGTGAAGTTGAAGGAACCTCCAGCATGCCTGGTGAAGTTAGAGGAACCTCCAGCATGTCTGGTGAAGTTGAAGGAATATCCAGCATATCTGGTGAAGTTAGAGGAATCTCCAACATGTTTGGTGAAGTTGAAGGAACCTCCAGCATGCCTGGTGAAGTTGGAGGAACCTCCAGCACGTCTGGTGAAGCTGGAGGAACCTTCACCATGTCTGGTGAAGTTGAAGGAACCTCCAGCATGTCTGGTAAAGTTGAAGCAACCTCCAGCATGTCTGGTGAAGTTAGAGGAACCTCCAGCACGTCTGGTGAAGTTGAAGGAACCTCCAGCATGTCTGGTAAAGTTGAAGCAACCTCCAGCATGTCTGATGAAGTTTAAGGAACCAACAGCACGTCTGGTGAAGTTTAAGGAACCTCCAGCATGCCTGATGAAGTTGAAGGACCCTCCAGCATGTCTGGTGAAGTTGAAGGAACCTCCAGCATGTCTGGTGAAGTTGAAGGAACCTCCAGCATGCCTGATGAAGTTGAAGGAACCTCCAACATGTCTTGAGAAGTTGAAGGAACCTCCAGCATGTCTGGTGAAGTTGAAGGAACCTCCAGCATGTCTTGAGAAGTTGAAGGACCCTCCATCATGTCTGGTGAAGTTAGAGGAACCTCCAGCATGTCTGGTGAAGTTGAAGGAAGCAACAGCATGTCTGGTGAAGTTGAAGGAACCTCCAGCATGTCTGGTGAAGTTTAAGGAACCTCCAGCATGTCTGGTGAAGTTTAAGGAACCTCCAGCATGTCTGGTGAAGTTGAAGGAACCTCCAGCATGCCTGGTGAAGTTGAAGGAACCTCCAGCACGTCTGGTGAAGTTGAAGGAACCTCCAGCATGCCTGGTGAAGTTGAAGGAACCTCCAGCATGTCTGGTGAAGTTGAAGGAACCTCCAGCATGTCTGGTGAAGTTGAAGGAACCTCCAGCATGCCTGATGAAGTTGAAGGAACCTCCAACATGTCTTGAGAAGTTGAAGGAACCTCCAGCATGTCTGGTGAAGTTGAAGGAACCTCCAGCATGTCTTGAGAAGTTGAAGGACCCTCCATCATGTCTGGTGAAGTTGGAGGGACCTCCAGCATGTCTGGTGAAGTTTAAGGAACCTTCAGCATGTCTGGTGAAGTTGAAGGAACCTCCAGCATGCCTGATGAAGTTGAAGGAACCTCCAGCATGTCCGATGAAGTTTAAGGAACCAACAGCATGTCTGGTAAAGTTGAAGGGACCTCCAGCATGTCTGGTGAAGTTTAAGGAACCTCCGGCATGTCTGGTGAAGTTTAAGGAACCTCCAGCATGTCTGGTGAAGTTGAAGGAACCTCCAGCATGTCTGGTGAAGTTGAAAGAACCTCCAGCATGTCTGGTAAAGTTGGAGGGACCTCCAGCATGTCTGGTGAAGTTTAAGGAACCTCCAGCATGCCTGGTGAAGTTGAAGGAACCTCCAGTATGTCTGGTGAAGTTGAAGGAACCTCCAGCATGTCTGGTGAAGTTGACCATTTTCATTGTCAGTGGAAAAGGAAGGAGCTCTACCATGTGACCCTATTTTTTTTCAATTTGGGGAGAGCTTTCCTATTTCTCGTGCAAAGATAAAGTACCACACGTTTACATGTAGTTGAAATGCTTGATTGATTGATGTTGTACACAGCGCTCAAGATTATTTCAGTTAAAACATGGCATAATTGGCAGGTAGTAAGGGTGCCCCAGCCCGATACACTAAAGCTATCTGCTGGGCTAAATTTCATTTGTAAGTACATAACTCGCGTAAGCTGTGAACTTGAATGTCGATTGTTCTCCCCTCCTCTCCGCCACCCTTGCCTGGTTGCAATGAAGATGGTTATGGGAATATTTCAGCTGCATTTTTTTTATTCCAATAATTTAAACACATCAATATCTCTTCAAGGATTTTATTTCATGTATATATTACATACAGCATAAATATAGTATATTGCACCTGGGGTACACACTTAAGGGAGACAACTGGGTAAACAGTAACCCTGCAGTTAACGTGTACTGGCCGGCCATTCAGTAAAACAGGATGAGACACATGAGTGCGGCTATGTCTTGAGTCGGCGTTCATACACCTTTTTAAATTGATTGACAACCTACATGTATGTGCCAGCTGAGACCAATTCACCCCTCATTCTTGCTGTAAATATGGTTACCAAGTCTCCCCTCATTCTTGCTGTAAATATGGTTACCAAGTCACCCCTCATTCTTGCTGTAAATATGGTTACCAAGTCACCCCTCATTCTTGCTGTAAATTTGGGTACCAATTCACCCCTCATTCTTGCTGTAAATATGGGTACCAATTCACCCCTCATTCTTGCTGTAAATATGGTTACCAAGTCACCCCTCATTCTTGCTGTAAATATGGGTACCAATTCACCCCTCATTCTTGCTGTAAATATGGGTACCAATTCACCCCTCATTCTTGCTGTAAATATGGTTACCAAGTCACCCCTCATTCTTGCTGTAAATATGGTTACCAAGTCACCCCTCATTCTTGCTGTAAATATGGGTACCAATTCACCCCTCATTCTTGCTGTAAATATGGTTACCAAGTCACCCCTCATTCTTGCTGTAAATATGGGTACCAATTCACCCCTCATTCTTGCTGTAAATATGGGTACCAATTCACCCCTCATTCTTGCTGTAAATATGGTTACCAAGTCACCGCTCATTCTTGCTGTAAATATGGTTACCAAGTCACCCCTCATTCTTGCTGTAAATTTGGGTACCAATTCACCCCTCATTCTTGCTGTAAATATGGTTACCAAGTCACCCCTCATTCTTGCTGTAAATATGGGTACCAATTCACCCATCATTCTTGCTGTAAATATGGTTACCAAGTTATTGGCTGATTGAGTCTTTGGTCCAACTTACAAAATGATTTTGCTTTTTTGGTAGTATTGCAATGTTTACTTGGAGAAAGGTACTTCCAAAACTCCAGTTAATAACCATCCCATGTAAATCATCAAATAAAAATCTTTTCAGAATTCGGACTATGTGAAAAATCGAATCCACCATCCATTGGGAAGCTGTTTGGAAGAGTGCCTAGTCCTGTACCAACTGAGCCATGGTGGCCCTTTGAAAGGCCTGCCTGTTCAGCCTCCATCACAGAACTAAAGCCCCAGTACAATAACTGACCAATGGCCGTATGCAACGCACAACACAACATACTTGGGGAAACAGTGCTCTTGCATAAAGCACGGCCATTTTTACATGTAAAAATCTCAATCGATAGGATACTATAACAGCTATAATAGTCATTGTTTAGCTGGTTTAAAACTGAATGGTTCCAATTGATCCTCAGGTGGTAAGACGTGATTTAGTCTCTCCATTAATGGGATAATCTGATCCACATTCATCTGAATCCTGTTTAATGCAGATGATGTCTCTGTCACTTTGTGAAACTGTTCTCCACACTTAGAATACTTTTTTTGTCTCTCACTTAACAAGTTTAGCAGCATCTGGACAGCACAATCAATCTGAAATCAATAAAAAATATTTTAGAATAGATTCATTTATATATAAACTATTACTAAACATGAATACTTTATGAATTTAAAGCTTCTTTAATAAAATTAATGATCAATTTGGCACAACATTTTGATATCTTTTTTTGTGAGGCACAAAACTTAAATATTTACTTTTATCAAAGACAAAATGAGTAAGTTGTCAGAACTTCAAAATTCCCGTAATAACTTAACTACTATCAGTTTTTTTAAACAGTGAATTCAGTTTTTGTGGTCATTTTGAGGCAGAATTTTGTTCTCAAAATCTAACTTCCAAGAAACCCTGGATCTAATTGATTATTTCTACAATCGTCCTCAAACAAAATTTAGCAATAACATGTTTTCAAGAAGATATGACTTGAGATTGCATCCCAAACATCAAGATCTGGATTATGTTTCTCTGTAAGAATCCACATTTACACGTGTAGGTGTGTGAGAAACTCACACTACACTGTATTTAATGAGCATCTCTTAAAGCCAAGAGAAGTTATGCTCAAGATTCACATAATTCCTACAGCGTTAAGTCCCTTTTCTCACTTCTGCTGCAGATACCAAACTGTTTTAGTTTATCGTTTGGGTTTGAAGTATAATACCATTTGTGTTTCAGTATGACAAGGCCAGCATGAATATGGCACAGATGATAGTTTATAAAAATCTATAACTTAATTATAATAAAAAGAAAGAGTTAATTTGAAATAACTAAACTCCTGTCTGTCTTGAATGTAATGAAATACCATGGGTTTTGGTTTGAAACATCTGGGCTTTGCAGGCCACTCACTAAAATTGATTGATTGGTGTTTTAATTTATGCTGTACTCAAGATTATTTCACTTTCATAGTGGCATTGGCAGGTTTAGTGACAGAGGAAACCCCAACCTTTGACAAACGCTCTTCCACATAAGGCAATCAAGTGAAAAAAATTTATTTGGTCTGAGTGGGGTTGAATCCCGTGCCACATAGATGGAAGGCCTGTTTTTGACTGAGGGACTATCCCTCTAACCGACTGAGCCACCGAAGCTCCTACAAAAATTGAAAATATGACGACATAATACCCAGACTGACCTCTTTAACACGGATACACAGGGCATTTTGATCAAAGGCTACAGCTTCACTCAACTGTCTAAGATGGTCTTGATATCGAAGACACAACAGTAAGATTTGACGATGATCTAGTTTATCCAGCATGTCTGCATCTCTTGTACTAGTTGGAATGTTCAAGGAACCTCTCATAATTGGGAGAAATGCTGGGATAGCATTTAGTTTGATTAACTCAGGGTCAGCATTTTGGTCAGGGGCACTTCCCTCAGCAACAACCACTATCTCATGTTTGGGAGTTGATTGGTCCTTTAGGTCTCTGGGTGTCACTCGGGTCTTTGATACTTTGGGGGATGCTCTAGGTGACTCTTAAAACACAGACAAAATAACAAAAACAATCAAATAACATTTTCTGAAGTATACTGTTGTTGTTTTACACTTACCTATTTAAAAGACGACATGTTCTTATATGACAGTATAAAGATTATCATAGGAAGGCCCTGTTCATTGATGCCAGTGGTCCATGGCGAGCTGAGGGGAGGGGGGCAAGATACTGGGCTGAGGAGGTGGTATCTAAGCTTTAAAGTGGCCATGATATGACCACAATATGTTTTCTTTAGTTCTTTCTGTCTTATTCCAAAATACTATTCATTTATACATTGAAAATTTCACAAAATTTGTACTATCCTAATGATGGCAAAACAAAGAGCCAACATATTGAGTTAACATGTTCTTGTCCCCCATTTTTAAATCCAGATAATAGTGTAAGACAAAGATCTTAAATAGAATAACTTAAACAGGATAAAAATATAACTGACGGGCCAGAAACATTAAACCCCAATACTTCTAAATTAATGTTAAATTTTACCTCCATCAATGGGTTTACTAATAGAATAGGATGTGTATGGTATGTCATCATCCCTCTGTGATTTGAGTGTACTGCCTGGAACCCCAGCAGGTAGTGTGCTCTGTTCAGATCCCATTTCTCAAGTGGTCTGTAAAAATTAAACAAATGAAGGTAAACTGTTTCGACGCCGGAACAGGGAATCGAACCCACATCACATAATTTAGCACCTATTGCCAAAACTCCACAGAGGCCGGTTGGCTGAATGGATAAGACTGTGCAGTTGTCATTAATTAGTGCTGGTGATAGGTGCCAAATTATGGGACGCACGGCGGTTCGAATCATAATGTTGACCCAAAAATCTGTCGATCAATTTCTGCAATTTTTCAAAGAAGTGTAATCCACAAATTTTGGCATTACACTTTCTTGGAAATTGGCAAAATTAATATGATTATGAGATTGAGATTACCATTAAGTTAGTTTATTGGCCTACGACTACTACTAGTAGTACCAGAAGTCTATTAAGGGCCCTTATTGCCTTAAATTAATGGTGCAAATATAGAATAGGTCCGTCGCTTTTAACTTCTCTTCAAATTCGTCTTTTAGATGTTATTTCTTTTAGCCTTTAGTAAGGATAGTTTAGTTTGAAGCGGTGTAATATTAAATTAGTCATAAGTTCTTGAAGAAATGAATACAACGGGGGGTTTCACGGGGGCTTGCCCCCCTTACGATTATAGCGGTTTGAGACTGACGGACCTATTCTATAGTCTGTCCGGTTTACTATTACCTGACAAGGTGACAGAAACCACAGATTCAACTGACCCGAATTGGAATTAAATATAACTAATCAACAAAACAACCCCAGTGGCCGTCAACAGTTAGTCACTCACTGTCAAGTGTCAGGCAAACGGAAGTAAATATTGGCCATTCTAATAGGAAACGTAGGGGTCGCAAGCTGTTTCTCCTGCGCAGATATTACTTAATTTTCATTCCAGAATCAATTAAGAAGGAAATGTTGAGAAAATAAAACCTTATGAGATATTCTGCTGTTATTCGAAGGAATCCGATTTTAAAATATGTCCGTGAACTTTCTGTGGTATTCTCATATCTAACTTAACGATCGAAATAGGTTCGTCCTAATGATTTCCGGAAACATGTCTGCGCCCATGGTCATCCGATCTGAGAGTAATCGGTAAGCTCCAAAATGAGTAACGAAAGACGAAGAAAAGCAAGAATCCAAGGTGGTTGGGCTTCTCAACAGAAACCATTCAAAAGCCCTTCATCTGCACGATCAGACGACTCCAAACCTTCTGTATCGGAAGGAAAAGCTTGGCTGGGCAAAATAGTTGACAGACCGTCAACAACAACAAAATTTGTTTTTCAAGATCCGACAGAGGTAAGAAGACTGAAGTTGAAACAGTTGTCTGTCACCACAGTCACGCAATGGTGTGTGCGTGTGTGTAGGGGGGGGGGGGGTATACCCAATCGTGGTATAGATAATATGAGATGTTAAAAGGTATCCCAAATGGCTTCAACAATTAATTGTAGTAAACAATCCTCTAACTTCTAACTCTAACTAAGTCTAAGGCTCTAATGTGCAGGTTGCGGAAAGTCGCCGATCGGATTATCAACCGATCGGATTATCAACCGATCGTTGGGTAAACTGCCGAACACGGAGAATAGACCCTGTCGATCAATGGGTAACGCTTGGACAAAAATGACAATTTACTGTCTATCTGCCATCGCTTTAATTGTAGAAAACAATATTTTTAATGAACTAGCAGCTCAAATATTGTAGAAGAGTCGCAATTTTGTAACCATAACGAACGATTCCGTTCGACCCCTTTTTCCTTTCGAAAAAATCATTCACCAAAGGTACAATAAATGCCCTAAAATGAATGACCGACTTTTTCTGTCTCGATAATGATATATATCCATTCCCCTACCGTCGAATTATAGGCCAGAGTTAGTGCATTACATCCATATCTAGAGCTGGTTGGAACACTTCCACGGTCACCGTGGCCATGTTTTGTATTCTTCAACCATTCAGGAATTTCTCTATTTTACTAAGGGCTACATCTCTCCGTGATTCGTTATAAATTGTTAATGGATCATGATTCATGATTGCACATAACGGTCTCATTGGTCATATCTTAAAAGTTATTTTAGTAATAAAAATTTCCTTACGTCAGTGTGTTTTAATAATATGTATATAATGGATTACAGCTGTGAATCTTTAGTTTATCATATGCCACCATTTTATAATCAGTGTATGTTTTCTTACAATAGGACTGTAAGGAAAGGCCTCCAGACAAAGTTATCACGTAAGTTCATCTTTTGTCAATTATAAAAAATAAAATGTCCCCTTTGACTATTGTAACAAAAATATGTCAGTTGTAATCTTCAAATTTTTATTTTCCTAGTTTTAAAGGCAATGATGTCAAATTCAGTACAAAAACAGAATTCCTTGTTAAAAAAAAATAATCTTTTTTTTTTACATAGAAAACCTGGTGTGTTTGATATCAGTGAAACTGCAAATGGAATTTCAAGGTAATTTTTTATTTCTTACAACTAATACAAGTACATTTGAGCTACATAAATTCAACAATTCTTAGAGTTGGGGGCCTTGCTGTCTTAGTCGCTGGAGTCTTTCAGTCTGACACAAGCATTCCGCCCATGGGTTGCAGGCTCAACTCCAGCTGATTCCAAATAAAAATAGACAATTTTAGCTGGGTTTTTCACTTGGATGTGTGTCGCCCTATGTATATTAATGTAACTGAAATCTCAAATTCTGATT
Source organism: Lepidochitona cinerea (assembly GCA_963971465.1). Lineage (NCBI taxonomy): Eukaryota > Metazoa > Mollusca > Polyplacophora > Chitonida > Tonicellidae > Lepidochitona > Lepidochitona cinerea. The sequence continues at coordinate 46,722,960 of OZ020551.1, read as the reverse complement.
GTTAAGACATTTCAAGTCCTTGAATGTCCTCCAAAAACTAAATGATTGCCGTTGTAATGAAAATTTATTTGAGTCAGTAGCATGCAAAGTAAAATTTAAATAAAACATGAATCTTGATGCACATTTAAAATACATCGTAACTCTATGATAGCATACATTTTTTAAGCTGCTAAAAAGCTATGAATTTGCACTCATTTTAGAAAAAAATATCAATTATTCAGTTAGCTATTTTTTAACAAACAAATACTGCATTTTTTTTTTTAGAGCTCATCATATATACCATCATATGGACATGTATGCAATTTAATTTTGAATAATTTAGCGTTTTTTTATTAATTAGATGAATTCTGAATCGGCATTTATTATATTGTTAGAACTGTCCAAGCCTATTGTGCTCATCATAGCACAAAATGTATTTTCTATTGATGATATTAATTTATTCATGAATACAAAAATAAACATTTGATATTATTGTGTGATGACAGTTATACTGTTTATCAATAGGACTATAATGATACTGTGTTTCAGGTTACGCTTTTTCCCTGATTTCATTGAGCGTAAAGATGCAGACTGGTATTATGACCAGCTTTATCAGGAGTTACCATGGAGACAACGATCTGAAATGAGAAAAGGAGAATCTCATTTACAGCCTCGACTTACAGCTTGGTTTGGGGATGTGCCGTACTCATACTCAGGTGTTACACATGAAACAAACCCACAGGTAAATCCTAAATTACCCATTCATTACCAAGACTTCTGTCGAGAATTATTGACATTTTTTTCTCTAGGGAATTTCTTATTTATTTTTCTCACTACGAAAAACTTTTACCTAAGAAAAAGCTTATTGCAAATACTTGGAGAAGGCTAATGTTAAATTTGGTGACACTGGCACCAAATTAATGTTACTTTTTATAGACTTCAAATATTTGTTCCATTTTTCTGGCCTCAAATGTTGAAAACGTGACGTCAACCGCCTTTTTCGTTCTGTTATTCTTTCAACTCTATCAATTCCTAAGAAATTGAAAGTGATCTTATTTGAAATAATACAACTCTTTGTTACATTGATTATAGTTTTCATTGCGTACTGTGGTGAATTGCAGTTATTCACAAAACCCTTGTTTAAATTTAATATGATACAGTACTGTTTTCCTCCCTCAGATGCCGCCAGCCCTACAATTACTGAAAGATCGACTTGAAGAATCCACTGGTTATAAGTTTAATTCATTACTGGCTAACCTGTATCGGGATGGTCATGATTCTGTAGGATGGCATTCAGATGACGAACCCGCCCTAGGTCCACAGCCTACCATAGCATCACTCTCATTCGGGGATACTCGCAACTTTGAATTACGACAAAAACTCCCAGTAAGTCTTCAACATTAAAAAACATGTATGTTAACAGTCAAGGCCAGGTGATATTAATATTGGCCTTAATTTAAAACCAAAAATCTCTCTCAGTTTTGAAGCATAAATCTTATATGTCACTATCAATTGGTAGGCAGGATTATAACATGGCTATTATGATTAGTATGAAAAAATATATTTAAACTTTTTTTAGACCCATCATCAGGGAGTTAGCCAGGAGTTGAAATTATGGTGTCCAAAATGTGCTTTGTGATGGAATTTTCATTCGATTGAACACGTGAAGAGGGTGTCCCTTTTAATCTAAAAACTGTCCATAACATCCACTTCATACCTGTTATGGGGAATTTATTATTCATACTCCAATTTGTAAGGTTTGAAATCAATATATCTTATTTGGGAACTTCTGATATCAAAAGTACATGAAAACTAGAGGTATGCTACAGTGTATTGATCCCTTGGCGGCATTTTCAACCAGCCAACATATACAGCTCGCACTGCAAGTCCCACTGTCAGCTGTGCTTGAAACAATGTCCAAAAAATGATTTGTCCGAAAGGGCTTTTTGTTCCATTCGAACCTGTAGATGTATCTTAAATAAATTGAATGCAAGCTCTGACAATAGCATACTATTTTAGGAAGTGACTTTTTGTAGGACCCTCTCTTCATGAGTACAAATGTGAGAGACAAAGTATGATGCTGTAAATTGAAACTTATCTTTTCTTGGTCCCACCACAAGACCAAACGGGTGTGGCGGCTGGTAAAAAATCCAATCAATAAATCAATCTCTGTTGAAAGGAAAGCATCTGTTAGCCTATTAGTTCAAGTTGGTTAACGCAGACAATATTCTACTATTGATTGGACTCTGTTCCAGATCCAACTCAGTTCAAAGAAATCGACAAAAAAAATCTGACTCAGTTTAAGCTTGATTATCAAAATATGGAATGGTTCTCATGGGGCTACCAGAAAGTTGGGATAATTTCCGATCTCAAAGTCATCATTTATCCCACACTAAAACTACATGTAGCAAGTCGCCAAATAAGGAAAAAAATCTTGAGTGCAGTCCAAAATATGCCCCACTCATCATTGGGCTGTAGGCTTTGACTTTTGAAAAAAAATCTGAATATATAGTTGTTTTTTTTTTTTAATTTAAAAATTCAGATATTACAGGACTTATATTCTGAACTAAAATAGTCTGGAATGCTTTGTAAAACATCAATCAATGTTATATTTCTAAATCATGAAAGAAGTTTTATGTCCCACCTCTCCTTGGGATTCCAAGTGAGTACGTAAACCAGTTCTGTCAGATTTTGTTTTGATAGACTCAATATGACATATTATTTTTATTCATAGAATATAAGACAGTAACTATTTAACTGTTTATCCTCAGGACAAGGATGGAAATTATAACGTCGTTCAACATGTCCGTATTCCTTTAACACATGGTAGTTTGTTAATTATGGAGGGAGCCATGCAAGATGATTGGCAGGTTAGTCTAAAGATTGATTGATTGATTGATTGACTTATACGGTAAATAATGTCTGAATGGAAACGATGCTCAATTTGATTAGCATCCCATCATATGACCAGAGTGTTGTATATAGTTTATCTAACGAGAGCCAGTGTGTTACGGGGGATATCACTCAAGTTAATAATTCTCACCAACCTCTGGCGACTGACTTTGTAAATTAATAAACAACAGTGATATAAACTGATATTCATTGTAACACACAGGCACGAGTTGGATATATCTTTTTTTCACGCAACACAAAAAATGCAGTGTTTTATTAAAAAAAAACGAGGCTCTATTTAAAACAAACAAGTGATAAAATCGCTCTATTTTCAAGAATGGGTGTCTGAAGAAAGACTTGATAAGGCATTCAAAATTGCAACGTCAAAAATGACGTCATGCTTGAAAGCATCCCTGGCCCGTCAATATAGGGTTGCTACTGGGCGCTTTATCTTAACATCATAATGAATGGTGGCGTTATTCTTTTGTGACGTCACTTTTGACAGTTCTTGCGTGAGGTCATTATGTTACTTGGGTCATAATTTAACACGATGATGAAAAAAATACAGAACAGTTTCATCCATTAAAAACCTTTATTAAGTACAAAATTCTTGAGTGTGGGTAAACTCCAAACAAACCACCGGTTACCACCGAAAGGTCGTGGGTTTCCTTCATGCCTGGTTTCATCCCACAATAAAACTGGCGACTCCGCTATATAAGTGAAATAATTTTAAGCGCGGCCTATAAAAAAAAAAAAAAACACCAACCTTGCTTCTCAGTTAACCCAAAAGTTTGTGAAAACCCAATAATTTTCTGATTTTATACAATTTGTACTACATGGAATATAGAAACAAGTAATATCTGTCCTTTTTTTTTCCTTTCAGCATCGGATACCAGTTGAATACCATGATAGACAACCCCGTATAAACTTGACATTCAGAGTTATCTTCCCTGAATAAAAATCTACAACTAGTGTACTTAGTGAAGACAAGGGGGGTATTTCATAAACAGGTTTAGAAGGCTAAACTGACCTAGCCGACTAGAATAGCACTGCTTTAACATTACTGCTTAGTCGACTATCTGACCGTAGTCGGCTATATGTGGTTTATGAAATACCCCCAAGGACATGTGATGTTTACAATATCAGAAATTTGAGACCTGCTTTAATGCTTTAACTGTGATCACTATATAAATGTATATTTTTAACCGTGTATTTTGAGAGACACAAATTATGTATTCGTTAAAGTGGCATGAGCTGCCAAAATGTTGATATTTTGACGTAAAAACAGAATGTTGAAATTATCGGCTATTTTTCTCAAGACGTATAATTCAGATGCTTTTTAGTGCTTCTAGTCTCAAGAATGTAGCATAAAGTATTGTTTTGAGCTAACTTTGACTTAGAATGAATGAATGGTCGTCCCGGTTATTTAAATTTTGTTTACTTTTCAAACACTATTCCGGTTCGTATAGGCCACATACAGTATGGATTTTCCTCATTCTAACGCTAATCATTTAGTTTTTCGATGGCCTTCAAGCTTCTTACTGTCGTGACGATCAGAAATTATAAAAAAAAGTGTGAATTTTGGCAGCTCATGCCACTTTAATGTCTTCTCAATGATTTGTTTGGGTTTTTTTTTTGTGTGTTTACTTGGTATTGTTAAATGTTGATGGGATAAATGGAGATTATTAAATATGTTTAACAACTTCTCTTTTGTGGTTTGAAAAGGTTTATGTAATTTAAAAGATGATTTTTGGAAAGATATTGAAACATTATAAGTACAAAAGAGTAAAACTGATTACCTATCTGTAAGTGTAAATAAAGTTAAATTGTTCAGGAATTGGGATTTTTGAGGAAAAGAACAAATTAACTGTAAACAATAAGTTGTACACATTTTATTAAAAAAAAACAATATTATATTTTTAAAAGAATATCAAGTTTGGTTTGCTAGAAGGTGAACTTTACTGAATGATATCAAATACCAAAAGAACAAATATATTGCAGATTGTGTAACTAAGTATCTATTGATGAACTTATCTTGACAAATTGACCAAAAAACAAAGCCATAGGGTCGTTTCACGAAGCCGTCACACAATGCGATTAATCGCAGTTGCCATGACGTCTTATCTCTTCAGTATGGTATCCATTGGCAACTGTTTCGTTTACGATGCAACTGCTTTGTAAAACGAGCCCCAGGCATTTTTTTATAAATTTTTCGAAGTTTATTTTTTCTCATTTGGTTTACATGACGCTATACTCTCTGATCAACCGATTGTTGATCATATGGCACCTGTAGTTGTTCCTCAGAGATTTCCCTTGATGACTCTTTTTGATGCCTGCATTTGTGGAATTGTTTGCCTTTTCAAATGAATTTAAGAGCAGCAGTCATTATGTTTTTCATGTGGAATATATTTTACATATTTCGAATTTCTTTTTGTTTTTATTAAATAGAGATCATGATTCTAACCGAACAGCCTTCGGTCAATTCAAATCACATTCAGTCCACATAAAAAAATTGGAAAATTTTCTGACTGGGTTTTCACTCGAACGACCTATGTGGGATGGTTGCCAGTTACCACCGGAAGGTCGTGGGTTTCCTCTGGGCATAGAGCCCGGTTTCCTCCCACAATAAAACTGGCAATGCCTTATAAGTGAAATAATCTTGAGCGCAGCGTAAAACACCAAACAACCAATCAATCAATGTAATTGAAATGTGTCTAAAATGAACGGTAATAAAAAAAGGCCATTGAATTCCAACAATCGTTTTGGTTTTTGTCGCCTGAAAACACACTTGTCGCGAAAAACAGTGCCACGGTTTTCTGTATTTTTCCCAGACAAAAAAAGTTAGGAACTTTCTATTTTTACCAGAAATTGAAAGTTTTGACATCATTTAATATTTTTAATTTGAAATTGAAAAACAGATTTTTCAGGTACCCGTAATGTAAACAAACTTCGAACCTGAGCGTGTGCAAAAGTACCGTAATGGTTTGAGTCGTGTGGCCGATCAAACGACACAGTATAATTTTACGAACTTTATCTAAGAAATATTTACTAACGATCGAGTAAGAGGGACTATAAAAGCCTGTCGAGTGCAAACCACAGACAAAAACGCTTGAATGAGGGTAAGCCAAAGTTAACCAACACTGATCGGTGGTGGTGTTGTAATCGAGCTTCGATTCTTCGTTTGTTTTTCACCCTCATTTATACATTCTAAACCTAATTGGACATGCTTTATGAGTGCTATGTTTAATTTTAGTGGTTTTAGCTGTAGTAAGCTCGTGCAAATTGGTCAAACAAAAATGTCAAACAGGCTACGGCGGCAAGTGTGCCTTCAATAAAAAAATTTTTCAGACTAAATTGATTTCAAATCCTTTTATTGTCTGGAATCCTGCAAACTGAGAACAATGAAAAATATTTGTTTCGAAAAGTTCCCGTAAGTTATCATTATTTATAATACTTCTTCATTATGGTAAGAGACAATATGATTCCAATTTTTTATACGCCCGGCTTGAAAAGCGGGCTGTATTATGGTATCATCTCCGGCAGTCCGGAAGTCCGGCTGTCCGGCGTCCGCTGTCCCTTCCGCTCCATAACTTCTAAAGTTTTGATTCCATCTGCACAATTTTTTCTAAGTATATACCTTATGGGTAGAAGGTGTGTCGCAAACTATTTTTAGCATCACTGGTTACATAATATGGGAGTTATATTGGATTATATAATATTCCCTTCCGCTCCATAACTTCCAATGTTTTGATTCCATCTGCACAATTTTTTCTGAGTATATACCTTATGGGTGGAAGGTGTGTCGCGAACTATTTTTGACATCATACATTGCGTTATTTGGCAGCCATATTGGGTTATGTAATATTTACTTTTTCTCTCCATAACAAATATGATCCGATGTTTTCAAATCTTTCATGTTACATACCATATTAACAGACAGTGTGTAAAAAAATTGTTTATGATATCAACTATTGCAAATTATTGGATTATGTACATTCCCTTTTATTCTTACTTTCATTTTCATGAAAATAACCTTTAAATTATAAAATGGCTTCTACTTTTCCGATTCTCATCAAAAAAGGATTTTTTCAAATTGCAATAATGTTTCTAAATTGATTAAAACTATTCTTAAATCAATATATAACGTTTTAATCAAATGAAAAATACATATAAGGATTAAAGTTTTATCTACAGACCAAGAGATAAGTATCCCAGCTTTGGTCTATTTACCTTGTCAACTCTCAGTCTCTCTGGAGAGATTTATGGCTTTGGCCTACATAAAACAGTGGGTGACATTAGCAATGGACCCATAGCCAAATCTATTGTAAATCCATTTGGTCTATGATAAAATTAGAAGTAATAACCTGTAGGTATATGGGGAGATATTGTCAAGATGTCTATGGCCAAATAATGTAGATAAAAAATGTTATGAGAAAAATTGTCAAATCTGCTTGAATTGGTGTGAGCTGCGAAATTGCCAATTAATTACATTTGTTTAAGTATGATTAGTAAATTATAAACTGCTTTTCTAAAAAATTTAAACATTTTAGTGCAACCTTTATTGTCAACAAACAATTTTTAACATCGTGATTTAACAGCAGTGAGAATTGATGACTTGTACCGTGTACACATCTTGTTAATAATTGTTGATCCAAATAGCCCATTTTAAATTTGATACAGATGGATTTTAATGGTTTTAGTCGCAAGATTTCATTTTGTTGACATAACATCACCTTTTACCAAGCTTCACATAATAAAACTGGCAACGCCGCCATATACATGTAAGTGAAATAATCTTGCGCGCAGCGTAAAACACCAAACAATCAATCAATCAATCATTTACCAAGCTTCAACCTCTTCCCTCTGAATTTTGAAAATTAAATTCAAATAAATATGGAAGGATTCGTTTTGGTATGGCTGCAGTTACTGTGCCTTTCCGGGCGTATTTTGGGTTTCCCGAAACTCTTGTTATGTATTTGTTTTGTAAGATCCTGGAGTCGATTGACCAAAGCATTGGTGATACTAGAAAGTATAGGATAGTTGGGCTATGTAAAGTACCGCTGATTTGGTTGGTGATTATCGTTGGACCCATTGTTGTTAGGCCTGTGTTGGTTGTTTTTTTTTTTTGCTGATCGCTTGAAATTTTACTTCAGATCAAAAACTCTGAAAAGTTAGCCAACTGCTTTTCCCCCAACCATCTACCCTACCCCCCCCCCCCCCCCCGCTTTTCCCCCAACCATCCAAATGGTTAACAGAATATAACAAAGAACTATTTCATCAATGCGCCAGGAAAAAAAGTTATTTTATTTTAGTGCTGTTAACCATCGGGAATATATGTATATTATACCAGATGCCTGTGTGAAAAACTGACCTCTATATTGCAGTAGGACAATACCAGAAATTGCCTTTGGGATAGATATGGTCGGGTATTGAGTATTCATTCACAAAGTAAGTTTGATAATTTGCCGTCCGCGAAGATATCTAGACAGACTGGTCTTTCCAGCAGAAGGTGGCCATCAGTCTAAGAACATATTTTTCTTCTAACCAGAAAACCTGGCGAGGAGCATTTTAGTCAAATGGTATGTAAGTTTTCCTTTGAAGTTTACCAACATGCCGTCAATCAGGACATAACTCTGGTAAAACAAACCTGTGAACGCTTTCTTACTTTGAAATTCTATCCTTTCAGATATCTCTAGAGATAAGAACTGTTTCCAATGCTATAATGAAGTAAAGCGATATGCTGTACCAGTGTAAGCCGTTTTACAGACAATGTAATTATTTTTATCGGACTCCTATCCTATTTTCCCAATTTACAAGGTTAATCGAAATTAAAACATTACCAATTTGCCACAGAAGAGCAAGAATTGAGGATTTACATTGGATCTTGGAAATCTTGAAGTTAATGGACCTTTTTGGGTCGACCGGATCAACATTCATAATCCAAGACAATATGTTGATCAACACATAACTAGCTAATGGGGCCTTCGTGGCTCAGTAGGTAGAGCGTTGGACGCTCAATCCGAACAGTCTTCCACCAATGGGTCGCGGGTTCGAATCCCACTCAGTCCAAAAAAAAAATGGACAATTTTCTGACTGGGTTTTCACTCGAACAACCTATGTGAGATGGTTGCCAGTGCCACCGGAAGGCCGTGGGTTTCCTCTGGACATTGAGCCCGGTTTCATCCCACAATAAAACTGGCAACGCCGCCATATAAGTGAAATAATCTTGAGCGCGGCGTAAAACACTAATCAATCAATCAATCACTAGCTAGTGAGATGCGCTCTATTTTAGATTGCATGTCCCGTTCTCCCGTTTCTCGTCATTTTCTCGTTGTTTCTGTGATAATGAAATTAACTCACTACAATCTGATAATTTTACAAAACTGGCTTTTGAGGTGTTCCAAATTTTATAAAAGTGTGATAATTAGTTTCTAATATTTTTACGATTAAATAATGAAGCCACATTTTGGCTCACCCGATATAAGTATAGAAACGGGTAAATGGTAGACGTTGAAGACTTATACTTTATTACATATTAATGATTAAAGGGACATGCCGTCTGTTGACGTTTAGATTAGTAGAAAAATAAGTAATGAGACTGGGATATAGGACCACAAATCGACTTTCAGCCAAATCAAAATAATTAAACATAAAAATATGTCCTAATTGCCATTGCTGTTGTTTCACAGTTGCAACAAACAGTCTAGAATGTACCGTGCGCCAGACATAGATGAACCAGTCTCCATGTTTATTTTAGACAAGAAGATTTTCCCTGTGCAATGTGTTTTGTGTTCAAAAATATATATAAGAAGCTACAGACCTACGTTAGGTTATAACAATGAAGAAATGTGAATTTAAAGGCCGGTGGACGGTTTTCTGTATTTTTCCCAGACAGAAAAAGTTAGGAACTTTCTCTTTTTACCAGAAATTGAAAGTTTTGACATCATTTAGTATTTTTAATTTGAAATTGAAAAACAGATTTTTCAGGTACCCGCAATGTTAACAAACTTAGAACCCGAGCGTGTGCACAAGTGCCGCAATGGTTTGAATCGTATGGGCGATCTAACGACACGGTATAACTTTATCTAAGAAATACATCCTAACGATCAAGTAAGAGGAACTATAAAAGCCTGCCGGGTGCAAACCACAGATAAAAACGCTTGAATGAGGGTAATCCAACACCTAAGTTAACCAACACTGATCTGTGTTGTTGTTGTAATCGAGCTTCGATTCTTCGTTTGGTTTTCACCCTCATTTATACATCTAAAACTAATTGGACATGCTTTATGTGTGCTATGTTTAATTTTAGTGGTTTTAGCTGTAGTAAATTCGTGCAAATTGGTTTTCTTAACAAATGTCAAACAGGTTACGGCGGTAAGTGGGCCTTTAAGTGTCCATTGCAGCTTGGTAATTAGCCCATGATGACGCGGAAACATCTTCTTTATATAAAGAACAGTGGAATAGCACCCATCACTGTAGCGTTCTTTTTGGTCTGTTCTCGACGTGTAGGTCTACCCTCATTTTATAAAGAAAATATAAGAAAACATGACCCACCTCCCCCCTCCCACCACCACCACCCACCGCATTTTGCCCTGATTTCTTAATGCTTTCATTCAAAAATGCTTTATATATTTTTCATTCGTGAAAAAATGTGTGTGCAGGATTTAACTGTGAAACCTATATACAAGCTTTCAGAAATAATAGTTACAAAGTTCTATTGATCATGTATTATAATTTCCTCTTATGATATCTTATACACAAACGTTAACGAAGGTTCGAGTTGTCAATCTTGATTGATGATGATTTATTTAAATTCGATGTCTCGGATTTACTATAACCTAGCCTAACTGTACTTTTATCTGTAGTCCCAGAGAGATCCGTTGTTTACACTGAATACGATGTTTATCCACTGGTAGGTAACAATTCCAATTACACTGTTATCAGACCGTTTATCAGCTCGTACTACGGGGAAAACTAACTAGTATGGAAGCCGATAGAGGCCATCTCGCGATCTCGCAATCTCGCCCTTCAAAGCCTAGAGCGAGATCGCGAGACTGCTAGACCGCGAGGCGAGACTGCGAGATATACCATCTCGCGGTCTCGCCTCGCGATCTCGCAGTCTCGAGGTCTCCCATTCTCGCACTCTCGCCTCGCGATCTCGCTCTAGGCTTTGAAGGGCGAGATGGTCTCTATCGGCTTCCATAAACCAGTGAGAGTTTTCTTAATTCGTTCCTTTGTACCACCAGTGGTTTTGTCGGCTTTGAGGAGAAACATCAGAAGTCTTGCCGTGACCAGATCGGATAAGGCTTCGAACTTTATCTGGAATATCCGTGGGATCGACAGTAAAGCTAGTTTGTCAGTATAAGGGACAAAAGCCTTCTGGAAACTTATTACTTCTGAAGGTAATAAACTTTTTCAATGGCATTTCTAAAAGTTGGACGGGTATAATTAAGGTGAAGAATTACTTATGGATAACAAAGTAACTTTATGACACTTTGACTTTCAGTCTCGATCAGTCATAATTGAAGCGTTGGAAAAATCCAGCTATGTACCGAGAAAAGCAAACCCGATCTGGAAGGGGCGGCTTGGAGAGGCTTACATTTACTAGAAGAAACATAACTAATCGTGATTTTCCCGAGCAAGTCCAAAGCAGATGTTCCCAAACTTAACGCCCCTTCCCCTTAAAAAATGCACAAACACAAGATATACAATCTTTGCAATGATTGATTGATTAATGGATGTTTAACGCCACACTCGAGGTTTTTTCGCTTATAAGGCGGCGTTGTCAGATTTAGTGGGGAGAAACCCGGGCTCTTTACCCGGAGGAAACTCCCTATATTCGGTGAGTACCTGACAACTCTTCCACTTACGCCCATCGAGTGAAAATTAACTCATAATTTTTTTATTTGATCTGAGTGGGATTCGACCCAGTGCCGATGGAACGCATGTGTCACTAAGACCGATTATCACTCCCTTTGCAATGAAATCCTCACAGTAGTGTTACCAAAGAGAGTAGATTTACAAGAGTGGTCACTTCGTCCAATCAGCATCGCCGACATGTTCTTCTGGCCCCCTAGCGGAAGGGTGTTCCGACTGTACACGATTCGACTGTTGGGCGCCCTTATAGAAAGGAGGTTCCTAATCATCGAATCGTTTCAGTTCAAATCCAACATGGCGCGGACAAAGTGACCACTCTTGTCAATCTACTCTCTTTGGTGTAACCAAGTGTATCTAATATCATCACGTGTTTATTCATGCACATTAGTCTGAAAATGTTTTCTCTCGAAGTATTGTGATCCATGCATGTATATAACTGTTGTGGAAACGGTCCCATTGTAGGTTTTAGATGAAAATATATTGATGTGTTCCAGATAGACGTGGTTTAAAACTAGTCAGAACATTTGAATTTATTGACCCAGTCCAGAAAGCGAGGGTTCCAGTGGCCACCTGAGACCAGAAGACTTCAACATTCAATTACTGGTTCTGGTCAACTTGAACATTTAGACCTAGCTGTTAGGAAAACAATAGTGCGTCAATTTACCAAAGCAAATGTGTTTAGCTCCAGCAACTTCAAAAAATTAGGTTTTCTTTTCACTTGCAGAACAGCTGCAGCGTTGCGTCTTTTAGATTAGTTGATTTATGGTTTACGCCAAACGCAATATACCATTTCACTTATATCAGAGCTTTGTCCATTCATATGTTTTTTCTTTGAACACTGGGGTTCGATCCAGAGACCTATGGGTTACAAGGCTTCTATCGGCGTGTGAAACTGCACGAGCAGCAGGAACTATCTATTCGATGCATTCGCACAGGTCTCGCCACCTCTTCCATAGGGCCTTCAGACCTTTGCCTCCCCCCCCCCCCCCCCCCCCCCCCCGCCACACACACCCTCGCACACACAAACTTCATTTTCTATCCGACCTCAGTCTCTTCCCACCCCTGGCCTCATCGCCCTCTCCATCCACGACCTCCCTCTAACCTCTTTTCTGACCCCCCCCCCCCCTCCCCTCGAAATATTTCCACCAACTGAACTCCCTCCACCCCCCTCTTTTGGAACCATCCAATGCTTTCGGCAAATGACAGGTTTCTCTTTGAAATATACCTATGAGTCGCCAATCAGAACAAGTTTTTAAAAGATTTTTCCGTTTGAAACTTTATCCCTCCTGGCTGCTTCCAAAAAGAGATAAAAACAGTCAACCAACGTTATCAAGTACGGTAAAGTATTTCGTTGTCCAAACGTTCATGAGCCGTTCTATAGATAAGGTAATCATTAGGATAGCATCTATCTTTTGCCGATAACAATGCTAAAAGTAGATACACCAGGGACTCGTTTCACAAAGCAGTCGCATCGCAAACGAGACGTTATTACCAATGGATACCATAGTGAAGAAATACGACGTCATGGCAACTGCGATCGATCGCACTTTGCGACGGCTTCATGAAACAGCACCCTGGGCCATTGCCTAGTGGAAAATTAAATACAAACGAGACAAGCGATTACACTAACCAAGTCCCCCAAGAAATCCCTGAAACTTAGTAAAATCTGGCATCACCGCTTATACTTGGCGGCTATATGTGCCATACAGATCTGCTAAATAGTTTCCTCGAAACACGCATCTTCTGGAGTCATATTGAAACGACCGGCCACTCAATGTATGCAACGATGCTACACCTTTATATCTTGTCTTGAGAATATAGGAAACATCTATATCAGATAATTGATGACTGACACCGCATTAAAGGCTGTATCGCTTTGACAGCTTCGCCAGTAAGTTATAGTGTTGTTCAGAGATGGAACCCGCCTCTGTGTCAGGATGAAACCATGACCGTTCCACGGTAGGCCTACCCGACTACCATTCCAACTAGGAGGATCAAGTAAATAGCCACGCACTCAGACTTTAGTTTTTTTTTTTTTTTTTTTTTTTTTTGATGGAGATATTTTCAGTGAAATTCATTGCGGAATATTAAAGGCACACTTGCCGCGAAAATCAGGAATATTGTTTACATTAAAAAAGAAAGACCGTTTTCTGTATTTTTCCCAGACAATATAAGTTAGGAACTTTCTATTTTTACCAAAATTTAAAAGTTTGGACGTCACTTTGTATTTTTAATTTGAATTTGAATTGTTAGGTGCCCGTAACGTAAACAAACCACACTGCCCCCTATTGGCGATTTTATGTTTCAGTCGAGTGAGTGAACTAACGGCACAGTGTAATTTTACGTAGGCCTATTTATCTGAGAAATACAGACTGACGATCGGTTAACAGCGACTGGAAAAGCCTGCTGATTATTGTTTGAATGTAAACCACAGATAAAAAGGTCTGAAATGAGGGTAATCCAACACGAAAGTTGACTGACACTAATCGTTGTTGTTGTAATCAGGCTTCGATTCTTCGTTTGTTTTTCACCCCATTTCTACATTCTAAAGCTAACTAGGACATGTTTTATGTGTCCTATGTTTAAGTTTAGTTGTATTAGTCGTAGTAAGCTCATGCAAATTGGGTTTCTTAGCAAATTTAAACAGGCTACGGCGGCAAGTGGGCTTTTAACCTTAGCACACTGCACATACGGTAATGGCGACTTTATGAGTTCGAGCTTGTTCTGCCTGGAACCAAAAGTTACCACGAATGTTTCACCTGGTGTGGTAGGCTATAGTTTCCCTGGTTACTTGAAAACTAAGCGAGATACACATGGTTTTCTGAGTGACAGACAGTTGAAATCCTAGAGCTTTCCACTAATGGGACGGAGTCTGAAAGCAAGAAATGAAGAAGTACTAAACCGTCTTCATTATAGTTCGTTGCTTGGTATAATCTTGACGGTTCGTATTGTATGAGATAAGAAATCGTTTATAACGTTCTTTGTTTCCACAAACCATCTGTAAAATGATTCCATTTGGGAAACTCGTTTCTTGTGTTTACATTCGTAATGGGTCCATATGGTTTCGTCTACCTAACTTCCTGGGATAAACATCTGTTTTTTACCCTCACCTTACCAATAAAACATCCCACGAAGGCTATTTTAGTCTACAGAGACTCTCAGGTGTAGGTAAATATAAACGGCTTTCTCTGAAAATACGACCGTATTATTTACCTTGGCTGTGTCTCACCGACAAAGCAGGCAGACATATTTGTTGATTGATTGATTGATTGATTGATAGATTGGGACTTAACGTCGCACTCAACAGCTAAGTTCATGACAACAGTACCAAACTACCAAAAGATCACCCTCCCCTACCACCCAACCACATCTAAATTTCGACATAATGTTTCTAAGACGTCTGGAAAGCTAATGTATTTGGCATACTTAATGTTCCTCTCAGACATATTGGAGCAGAGATGGATATCAATGAAATCAGTATGTAGTGTAACCAGAAAGCCCTGGAGAAGAGATAGCGTTTTGTCTCATAACAAGTTAGCTATCTTCTACGTATAATTTTCTCCAAAGCTTTTACAATGTTGTCTTTAACAGATTTTTATTAAAGTGGCATGAGCTGCCAAAATTCACACTTTTTTCATAATTTCTGATCGTCACGACAGTAAGAGGCTTTGAGGGCCATGGAAAAACTAAATGATTGGCATTGGAATGAGGAAAATCCATATAGTAGGCCTATGTGACCTGTACGAACCGAAAACGTGTTCGAAAAGTAAACAAAATTTAAATAACCGGGACGACCATTCATTCATTCTAAGTCAAAGTTTGTTCAAAACAATACTTTATCGTACATTATCAAGCACTAAAAAGCTTCTGAATTATATGTCTTGAGAAAAATAGCCAATAATTTCAACATTCTGTGTTAACGTAAAAATATCAACATTTTGGCAGCTCATGCCCCTTTAACTAGCAGGTTTTACTTTTGTTTCAATTCAGGGCCTGTGTATTAGGCTTAATACAATTCAGTTTGTAACGTATTCTACCCCTCCTGCATGTGCGTGCCGTGTGCAAATATACATGTTAAGTAGAGATGACTTTTCAAACGACATCGAGTCTGTAGTGCATCACCGTTGCACGTGACCAAAGCTTATCGTTGATTGGTTAAAAGTTCTCAATCTGTCCGTCACTTTTTCCTCATTTTTCTCAATTATCGGGGTAGAATCGACTTTAATACCTTCGTCTTGGTGTTTATTGCGTAACCCGATACCGCTGGACGTTGGTTCGCACCTCGTCAAACCCCTCGAATGCTGCGCATTCTCGTGGTTTGACTCGGTACGAACCAACGTTCAGCGGTATCGGGTTACGCAACAAACACCGCTACGGCGGTATTAAACCCTTAAACAATAGAATCTCTGTGTTACACAACGTCATTTTATATGTTATTAATCGAGTGTTTTCGTATCGCCTTGGTATTGGCCTGAGGGTGGCCGTATTGGCCCGAGGCCGCAGGCCGAGGGTCAATGCAACCACCCGAAGGCCAATACCAAGGCAATACGAAAACACTCGATTCATAATATTTTTATTAATAGACTGTAGAAGTTATTTTTATGCAAGCTTTGGCAGCTTGTCGCCCGCTGTACATTAAATCCATGACATAAACAAATTGATATCCGACCTTTTTTGCGTTCTGTGTTTTTTTGTTCCTGGATCAGTAGAGAAGTTTCTTCCTCTTCTGCTGTCCTAAAACGGCAATCGGATTCACTTACAGCAGTTTTTTCTTCTAACATTGTCACTTCTATCCTGTCAATAAGAGCTTGTACAACGGGCTCTAGTGTCGACATTTTGAAATCAACATCTGTCGTCTGCTTCTGTCGAACTCTGGGACGTCACATGTTTATCGCGTCTTTCAGTCGCACTCCGTGAACTCGGCCAATATGACTTGAACTCGGCCAATATGACTTGAACTCGGCCAATATGACTTGAACTCGGCCAATACAGCTCTACGGCTAATACGAAGTTGATTCGTAAGCATGATATTACCCTGCCGCGAAGGTCGTATTCGGTCAATAACTTGCACAGTCAATTAATAAAGACCGGTATTAAGCCTAATACACTTTTGAACAAGTCAGTCCAGAAGATTATCTAAAATGTACTTCTGGCAAAACAAACCCACGAGAACTCTCATTTGCAAACTTCATCCCCGCTGAAAGATAAGGCATGTTTCCAATACGATATATCCAGTACACACGTTTAACCGAGATGAAATCCGGGGATAGCCGACATGACAGAAAATATGTAGTTATTGTACCCTTGGGATAAGAAATCGCTATTCTTTGTTTCCACAAACCACGCGTTAAATGATTCCATTTGGGAAGCTCGTTTCTTGTGTTTATATTCTGTAATGGGTCCACATGGTTCAATCTATCTAACTTCCTGGGATAAACATCTGTTTTTTAGCCCCATCTTACCAACAAAACATCCCACGGAGGCTATTTTAGTCTACAAAGACTCTCAGGTGTAGGTAAATATAAACGGCTTTCTCTGAAAATACGACCCTATTATTTACCTTGGCTGTGTCTAGCTGACATAGTATGCAGCTGGGGGTGAGATGAACATCAGATCTATGAGTATATCAATTAAACCGGTTGAGGGCGTACTCAGTCCGACAATCCATGTGTACACACACCCTAAATACACTATAGCACGACATAAAATACATTATTCTTCTATCTTCATCTATCTTTAAAATCTTTTATAAAACTATTATACTCTGACTCTATTGCACATATTATCTTATAAATTAGAATAATAATAGAATAACACAAGCAGATTTATTGGTTTACTTTATAAGCATAAGACCTTCGTGTATAGTATCAAGTATATGTTGATATTCTTTTTTACTTTCAAACTTTTTTACAAATAAGAATTAGATGAGATACACATAGAGGGAGTAAATCAAGGAAATTAAGCAACGTGCAAACAAAATAACCATCTACACATAAAGGAACATAAACTGATCTCAACATTGACCTCAGCTTTTCATTGGTTTATTTTATTTTTTTTTTCAAAAATAAAACACGTTGTCATAGGGTAAATCTAATTCGATTTGATAATGTTTGGTAACAGGAAACATTACCAAAATATAATTCGCAAGAAAAACAGTTATTCAGTGAAGAATATATTGACCCATCACAACATTCCCAAAACCAGACACTCGGCCATCCAATCTAAAATAGAGATTGATCTTTCTGCCATTCGTTGAGATATCAATAGTTAAAGATCTCGTAGAATGGCACGAGGTCTCGATTGTCGGCCATCGTATAATCTACGTCTCTGTTCAGACGTCTATTTCTTGAACGTTTTCATGGCATGTTTTGTCAGGACATTTTGTAACAATAACCACGCGATATATAGTTCTTTTCGACTGTATATGTTGGAATGGTAAAGTATATCAGACAATTTTCTGGATTAAGGTGATTTTCTGGATTTAGGGGATTTTCTGGATTAGGGGGATTTTCTGGATTAAGGGGATTTTCTGGATTAAGTTGTTTTTTCTGGATTAAGAAGATTATCGAGAGAACCATCCTCCGCGAAAGCAGAATAAAATTAAATGCATTACTAAGAAGATCGTTAATGTATAAAAGAAACAAAGGAGATCCAAAAACAGATCTTTGACGTACCTCTCATTATAAATTATTTAAACCTGACCCCGTTCCATTGAGAAGAACTCTCTGCTTTCAATTGGGGAGGTAATTACCCAATCTGACTAAAGTCGGGATATTCTCGATTACCAAGCCATTTCAATCAATTACTGCCAATGTACAAAATTTTTGCTAAACCCGATCGAAGGCTTTTAAAATAACAAAGATAGGAAAAATGATTCCATTCGTCTATAAGGCTTTAATGAAATCAAAATAGTTGAAAAACGGTCAATTTGCCTACATGGAAGAAGTCCATACCGACAGGATAGGGCGGTAATTTCCGCCGAGAACGATGACGTCA
This sequence comes from Lepidochitona cinerea, assembly GCA_963971465.1. Classification (NCBI taxonomy): domain Eukaryota; kingdom Metazoa; phylum Mollusca; class Polyplacophora; order Chitonida; family Tonicellidae; genus Lepidochitona; species Lepidochitona cinerea. Next base: position 46,704,216 of record OZ020551.1, on the reverse strand, counting down.
CATAGATTTACGCAAAGTTTTCTGGGTAAACCTTGTACATCACTTCTGTGGAAAACATTGGTGATATAACGTGTTTTTTATCCACACATTTTTCTGGTAACTTTGCGCCTTTCATGTATTCTACATTATTATTCCTTCCACCATTTTGAAAAACTTTATGAACATCCCTCAGTCCCCCGAAGTGCTTTGCGCGTAAATGTCAAGTGACGTCATCAAGCGATCGGTCCAATTGGAGATGCAACCAAAGAGAGTAGATTGACAAAAGTAGTCACTTCGTCCGCGCCATGTTGAATTTGAACTGACACGATTCGAGTATTTGGAACCACATTTCTATAGGGGGCGCCCCACAGTCGAAACGTGTACAATCTACTCTCTTTGACGTGTACAGTCGGAACACCCTTCCGCTAGGGGGCCAGAAGAACATGCTGGCATTGCTGATTGGACGAAGTGACCTCTCTTGTCAATCTACTCTCTTTGATGCAACTTGGGTAACGAGATTGAATGAGTTTTGCCGTTTTCGTGAATTGCGTTGAGTTCGTTAAGTGTATCATCCTCTGAAATAATCCGTTCGCAAAAACTAAAAAGCCTAGTTGTGTGTTCGGCATTATAACAAATTTCGCCGATCCGGTTGTTTCAAAGTGTGAAATTTGGTTAAAATTGAGTTTTACACAATTTCCACCTACAGTTTTTGTAGGTGTCAAATAAAGTTGGTGAAATAATAAATTTGAGTCTCGATTTTCTAGTAAAGAATAAAATTTACCTTCGCTGTTTATTTTATATTTATTCATATTGTCAACAGTAGGAAATTTTCAAAATTGGTCGCAAACATGTTAGTTTTAAATTTCAACGTTTGCATCGTGTATCAAATTGAGAGGTATATTTGCATATCTGTACATCGTATATGGGTGTGAGCCCAATTGTATTGCATGTTTTAATAATCTTAAGAGGCTAAGTAGGTCTCAAACGTACTAACATATACTCCTGTGCAGGGATATACTGTATATTGTGCTAAGACATTGCAGTTTTCTTAATCGCCCAATGTAATAATTACTCACTAGTATGGCGTACAACATTCATACGAATGGATGCGCCAATAAGCTAAACCACCAAGCAAGCAACCAAATTGAGAGGTGTTGCTCTTAACAGCTTTTGTAACGAGACTTTGGTTTTGATTGTATTTTAAAATTTTGTGTAGAAGAAATGGGCTATAAACCTGAGTTTAATTTACTACCTTAGTTTTGTTTCTATGTATAGAAGGACAGGTATAGTATAGCCCATTCCTTGAAATGCCGATAAGATGATTTTCTGTTTTAGACACTGGTCTATTTCCCCGGGTATAACAAACATGATAAGACAGGACTATCTGCCGTTGAGTTGTTAACAACTATGACATGGACTGGCTATCAGCAAAAGAAAACCCTGTAGTGTGTAGCTTATCTTAGCCAGAATGTTTATACTTGTACACTTGGTCCTTCCTTGATAAGCTGTACACTGTCTAGACCTCTGTGATGACTGAGTTTTACAAACCGTTGCGATTCCAGACTTGTTTTAACTTTGGCATTTTCTGAGAATAGACAGAACGCAAAACGTGCATATATTGGGGTGCATGTATTGTCCAAGATAATTGTAGAAAACAATGGTCCCTTCGGGCGTCACAATAGTCAATAACGCTACATACCGGAGCTATGTCCAAGAGTGCATTTTACGACAATTGTTGGTTTTAGAACTACCTTACTCCCTCCCCCCCCCCCCCACAACCCCTTCCCAGTTTATGCCACTTCGTCCCATACTTCAGAGCCTATTTTACTGGAGCCTGTTTCACAAAGCGACGTAGCGTAAGTTTTTACGTAACTGCCATAGCAACCCATACTGTAGGGATACGTTAGTATGAAAGTTACCCAAAAAATACATCTACGCCGCTTTGTGAAACAGGCCCCAGTTCGTTAAAATTGAAAATGTGTTTAACTTGGAGTGCATATAGGAATGATGGAACAAAACAAAGTCACTGGATGTATGATATTGTAAGATATGGCCTGGGTTAGGCGCGTGACGGGATACCGGTATTTTATCTGATCTTTGGCAGACACTTCCCATTTAACACACAATCTGGCAAAATATAGAAACCAGCCATAGGATTTCCTATAAATCCACTGTTTCACCGAAGGAATGTGCAAGAACATATTTCTTCCCCGTGTTCTAATCAGGTACTCGCCGGATGTCGGGGTTTCCTCCGGGCAATGAGTCCGGTTTCTCCCACTAAAACTGGCGACCTCGCCATACAAGTGAAACAATCTTGAGTGCGGCGTAAAACAACAATCAATCAGATCTAATTAGCGTAAAAATCCAATAATTCAAACCAGACAGAAGCATGTCATACCTGATGTTGTAACATCTTAAAAAAGAACGAGAAACAATCACTGGTCAGTTACTCAAAAAGAAACTTAACCATGCTGAAATCAGACATTCTTAAAGTGGCATGAACTGCCAAAATGTTGATATTTTGACGTTAAAACAGACTGTTCAAATTATTGGCCATTATTGGCGTATAATTCAGAAGCTTTTTAGTGCTTCTAGTCTCGAAAATGTATGATAAAGTATTGTTTTGAACTAACTTTGGCTTAGAATGAATGAATGGTCGTCCCGGTTATTTAAATTTTGTTTACTTTTCGAACACGTTTTCGGTTTGTACAGGCTACACAAAGTATGGATTTTCCTCATTCCAACGCCAATCATTTAGTCGATGGCCTTCAAAGCCTCTTATTGTCGAGACGATCAGAAATTATGAAAAAAAAGAGTGAATTTTGGCAGCTCATGCCACTGCTACAGCATATATTTCAATGCATTTGGCAATTTTACGGCAATTTTTCATATAAATAAACAAAAAATTCATAAAATCCATGCTCGGATTTGTTCTTTCGTTCCAATAAAAACTCTTTTATCTGTGCATGGATTTAATGGAAGATCATTTTGAAATTGTCTGTTTCAAAATTATCGAACCGTTTAATAGGGGCCCAACTCTTCCTTCAGACAAGTTTCTGCTAACTGAATCAACAAAATAAAAAAAAAAAATACCGTGAACGATATCCGATTGGTTTATCTAGGGATCTATCCACAGAGAAAGGTTTTTGCAGACATGTTAACATGCGTTGATGGTGGAGAGCTTTTCTATTGCCTCCAGCTGGGAGAAATCTACATGCCTTTGAATTGCTTCTGTCACTCAAACACATCAACCTACTACATCTGAACGTCTAAATAAAAAAGGTACTGAGACAGACAGGCTGGAAGATGGGCAAGTTCTTAAGATATACGATAGTATGAGATGATTGGACCTGCATTTCTTTCCACTACGCCACTAATGTCTAATTTTTTTACACCTCAGCTGTGTTCCTTCAAAACGGGAGACTTTCTGGTCCCTGTATGTGAATGTATATTAGTCATCTAATGTGATCTGTCTGCTTCACAAACCGCCGTGTGGAGATATACCAACATTCATCTCTTATACAAGCCTTTGTCTTCAACTGTAGCGGGATGGAGGTAGGCCTATCTCGTGGGGATGAGAGCGCACGTTTACAGTAGTTTGACCAAGTTTGGACCAAGTTTGCGAAGTTAAAGCGCAAAGGATTTCTATATTATTTCAAAGTTTAAGCGAGTGTGTGTTTGTATCGTGTGATATCAAAATTACGTCATAACACACACATTAAGCATGGGACAGGTGGAAATCTGTACATGCTACAGTTGTATTTAGACATTGGAATCTACAGCCATTGTTGAGTAACTTTGGATCAACAGCGTCTACGTCATCATCTCGTAAAGATGTCATTGTCACCAAACCCTTCCAAGAAACAGCTCAGTCAAGCCAGAGTTGTCGTTCTTGGTGGAAAGGGAGTCGGCAAATCAGGTGAGCAACCAATCAGAATGTGTAGAAAATTAATCAATAAGGGCCATTGCTACAAATTCAATTCACATAATGTTTCGGCATCGATTTCAATGAGTTAATTCATCAAATTTAAAGTGGCATGAGCTGCCAAAATTCACACTTTTTTCATAATTTCTGATCGTCACAACAGTAAGAGGCTTGAAGGCCATCGGAAAGCTAAATGATTGGCGTTGGAATGAAGAAAATCCATACAGTATGTGGCCTGCCGCCTGTACGAACCGAAATAGTGTTCGAAAAGTAAACAAAATTTAAATAACCGGGACCACTATTCATTCATTCTCAGCCAAAGTTAGTTCAAAACAATACTTTATCGTTCGTTCTCGAGACTAGAAGCACTAAAAAGCTTCTGAATTATACGTCTTGAGAAAAATAGCCATTAATATTAACATTTTGTTTTAACGTCAAAATATCAACATTTTGGCAGCTCATGCCCCTTGAATGAACATTACATGAATAAAAAAGAATCCGTATTGCGAAACCATTAAGCTTAATTCAATTTCTAAACTGGTTTAATGTTTCCCACTGAAGGAGATTATAATACTTAATCTAAAGAAGTTTCATCTTCATTTTGAACAGTCCGCCATATTTGTATAATGCCGTTTTATTCTATATTAATGCATGCTGCCGTAAACACTATTTAGTCAAGTCATGTAGCTTCACTGTAAACATATTTTCGGATACCATTTGATTGATAAACCTCCCATATTTTTTTCTCAGCTTTTGTGGTAAGATATATTACAAAACGTTACATCGGGGATTACGAAAATAGCAAAGGTAAGAAATATGTTAATCGTCCATTGTGTATTTGTAAATTCATCGGGAAAATGATGCATCAGACACATATATAGCCTGCAGACATGCGCTAAACTATACTAAATGTTCGAATCTGTTTTTAACAATGATCACAAAAATTAGTATCAGCTGAAAGCGCTTATTTTTGTTCTTCAAATGGCAAACAATTAGCTAATTATTTTTCAACGATTTTTTCTCGATATTTGGCAGCTTATGCGACTAGAACTTGTTTCCATAGTTATCCTGGGATAAAACAAACCTTTCGAGGTTTTATTCCCACCTTCTTATATCAACCCTTTATTAAATCTGCTATGGTGAATACAGATCAATCAATCAATCGATCCTGAAGCAGAATGTGTTCTCTGCGCCAGAGCGTTTTGAATTAGAAAATATTTTGGAATTCCATGAGTCAAAAATGATGAATTTTTGCTCAAATGTCATCAAGGTTTTCATTTATACAACTTTAAAGTGGCATGAAGTGCCAAAATTCAGAATTGTTTTCATAAATTCTCATTGTCAAGAGAAGTTCAGCGTTTGCAGTACCTTGAAAATGTGCTAATAATGGGATATAACAAGCTCTTCTGAGCTTTATTCCCGCCATTGTATAGCTTCGTAAATACTTCTTCATTTGTATATATCTTTTATGGTGAATAAACAAAATCAAATCAAAATAACGGACAAAATTCAAATAACCGAGATGTATGAAGTCTGTTTCATCGAAAATTTCTCTATATTTGACATCTCGTGCATCTTTGAAGTCGAGCTTCTATCATCGCAAGAATTCGCAAGACGGCACAAGATAGTTTAAAACATAGAATATACATTTGAATGCACTGTATAGGCTCACAGTATTGATTGGTGCACAACAAAATAAAGATCCAACAGAATGCAGTGTTACCCAGATGAAATCCGAAACTGGTATAATAGTACCATCCTCTCCACCCAAGTAAAAATCATCTTGGAACCCAAAACACTAAATCGGTTCCAAGATGATTTAAACTTGGCTCGAGAAGATGTAATATACACAAAGAAAAAAGTGAAGCACCCCCCTGGAAAGTCTGTTAAAAGTTCAACAGATCCGAGGTCTCACTGGAGGGGTGAGACGCAGGCTGGAAGCTAATGGAGGCTATACGCGCTATTGACCTTCTGCTCTAGGGACGTGTTCTACACACTCAAAGTGACATTTTTACTGCAATATGTTAGCCCTGTGAAGCCAGATGGACTCCGAAGTTTCATACTTACAAGCATCTTTTTATTTTGTTAAAATATACTTTTGATTTGGCTAACGATATCCTGAATAAATTGTATAGCTTATTGTCATTAAAAATGGTGATTTCTTATTGCCAGAATGTTGCCTTTTATGATCGCAATCGTTTCTGCAACATCAGTTTGCCAACAATCTCCCTATATCAATGGTTTTATCGTCGATGCAGACTTTCCAGGGGGCTTTTTTCTTTGTGTACGCTGGGGGTTTTATGTCGAAGATGAACCTCAAACTACAATTTCTTTCACTAAAACGACAATTTCTTTCACTAAAACGACAATTTCTTTCACTTAAACGACAATTTCGTTTACTCAAGTGGGCATTTGCTTTTGGACATATGAAAACCCTGCAAGACGTGTTGGCGATAGCTTTTAATCGACTGATTTTTCACGCAACACAGATGATGTTCTTGGCAGATTAAATGGATTCGTGGAGTGAGGGGTGTAACCACACCTATTCCCTACCACACCTATGACCTCCGAAGATCACCACTGGTGTTTATAACAACGACTCAAATATCAGGTCACAAAGTTTATTTGATTTTTGACAGTTTTGGATTAGAATCCGCGACCTATGCCTACATTTGAATTCATAGTTTACAGGTGATCATATAGTCAGCTGCTTAATTTGTAGCTTACTAAGATGACTGTTAATATATCTAGGCTGAATAATCAGTTTGTCTTTATTTTTGGAATCTCAAAGGACGATTTTCTATAGGCTGCATTGCCTATAAATATATATTACCATCATCCTTCGGCTATCTTCGCTCGCTACCGGTCGGCTTTGACACGCGCGTAAATCCCCGAAGTTATCACAGTGCATCTGTTGTATGGGGTGATTAACATATGTATGTACAATTGTTAACCTTTAAAGCAGTCACCTTTAAATTACGTGACTTTTTTCACGCAGGGACACAGAAAGTGTGTTCGACCTAAATATTTTGTAGAGGATAAAAGATCCCCGATCAAACTTGGGCAAAAGATTGCAACGAGACTGACATCCTAACAATTGTGATGACGCGACTATCTGTCTATAGCAAGATTAGCTCGTCAGTACTTGGGTACACAAAGATAGGCTCGTCATCACGATTGACAACCTGATTCCAATGAACATCTCGATTTTGGTCAGATTGTAGGACTGAATGGCGGTACACTTCTTATAACGCATGCATGTCTTGTATAAAATATAGCTGCTTCGGTTCCAAATATAGATGGCGGTATACCGACAGTCTCGTGTCGAATTATTATAACACAGTCATATAGATGATGGCAGATTGGCGTTAAGATATGCAGCATTCTGTGTGTGGTCTAACAACGGCATATCTACACGTTTGAGATGCTTCCCTTGATGGGCTGCGTTCGGTCGGATTCTCTAACAGTTTATTTTTGTAAGAATGATAACATGTAAAGATATTGGGCTGACCTGTTGAGTTAAAATGACAACATATAATGATGAAGGCCTGACCCGTACAGTGAGAATGACAACATAATTATAATGATGAAGGGCTGACCTGTAGAGTGAGAATGACAACATATAATGATGAAGGGCTGACCTGTAGAGTGAGAATGACAATATATAATGATGAAGGGCTGACCTGTAGAGTGAGAATGACAACATATAATGATGAAGGGCTGACCTGTAGAGTGAGAATGACAATATATAATGATGAAGGGCTGACCTGTAGAGTGAGAATGACAACATATAATGATGAAGGGCTGACCTGTAGAGTGAGAATGACAACATGTAATGATGAAGGGCTGACCTGTAGAGTGAGAATGACAACATATAATGATGAAGGGCTGACCTGTAGAGTGAGAATGAAAACATATAATGATGAAGGGCTGACTTGTAGAGTGAGAATGACAACATATAATGATGAACGGCTGAACTGTAGAGTGAGAATGACAACATATAATGATGAAGGGCTGACCTGTAGAGTGAGAATGACAATATATAATGATGTAGGGCTGACCTGTAGAGTTAAAATGACAACATGTAATGATGAAGGGCTGACCTGTAGAGTGAGAATGACAATATATAATGATGTAGGGCTGACCTGTAGAGTTAAAATGACAACATATAATGATGAAGGGCTGACCTGTAGAGTGAGAATGACAATATATAATGATGTAGGGCTGACCTGTAGAGTTAAAATGACAACATATAATGATGTAGGGCTGACTTGCAGAGTTAAAATGACAACATATAATGATGTAGGGCTGACCTGTAGAGTTAAAATGACAACATATAATGATGTAGGGCTGACCTGTAGAGTTAAAATGACAACATATAATGATGAAGGGCTGACCTCTACAGTGAGAATGACAATATATAATGATGTAGGGCTGACCTGTAGAGTGAGAATGACCACATGTAATGATGAAGGGCTGACCTGTACAGTGAGAATGACAATATATAATGATGTAGGGCTGACCTGTAGAGTGAGAATGACCACATGTAATGATGAAGGGCTGATCTGTACAGTGAGAATGACAACATATAATGATGAAGGGCTGACCTGTACAGTGAGAATGAAAACATATAATGATGAAGGGCTGACTTGTAGAGTGAGAATGACAACATATAATGATGAAGGTCTGTCCTGTATTGTGAGAATGATAACATATAATGATGAAGGGCTGACCTGTAGAGTGAGAATGAAAACATATAATGATGTAGGGCTGACCTGAAGTGTGAGAATGACAACATATAATGATGAAGGGCTGTCCTGTAGAGTGAGAATGATAACATATAATGATGAAGGTCTGTCCTGTATTGTGAGAATGATAACATATAATGATGAAGGGCTGACCTGTAGAGTGAGAATGAAAACATATAATGATGTAGGGCTGACCTGAAGTGTGAGAATGACAACATATAATGATGAAGGGCTGTCCTGTAGAGTGAGAATGACAACATATAATGATGTAGGGCTTACTTGTAGAGTGAGAATGACAACATATAATGATGTAGGGCTGACTTGTAGAGTGAGAATGACAACATATAATGATGAAGGGCTGACTTGTAGAGTGAGAATGAAAACATATAATGATGAAGGGCTGTCCTGTAGAGTGAGAATGACAACATATAATGATGTAGGGCTGACTTGTAGAGTGAGAATGACAACATATAATGATGAAGGGCTGTCCTGTAGAGTGAGAATGACAACATATAATGATGTAGGGCTGACTTGTAGAGTGAGAATGACAACATATAATGATGTAGGGCTGACTTGTAGAGTGAGAATGAAAACATATAATGATGAAGGGCTGACCTGTAGAGTGAGAATGACAACATATAATGATGTAGGGCTGACTTGTAGAGTGAGAATGACAACATATAATGATGAAGGGCTGTCCTGTAGAGTGAGAATGACAACATATAATGATGTAGGGCTGACTTGTAGAGTGAGAATGACAACATATAATGATGTAGGGCTGACTTGTAGAGTGAGAATGAAAACATATAATGATGAACGGCTGACCTGTAGAGTGAGAATGACAACATATAATGATGTAGGGCTGACTTGTAGAGTGAGAATGAAAACATATAATGATGAAGGGCTGACCTGTAGAGTGAGAATGACAACATATAATGATGAAGGGCTGACCTGTACAGTGAGAATGACAACATATAATGATGAACGGCTGACCTGTAGAGTGAGAATGAAAACATACAATGATGAAGAGCTGACCACATTTTATGATGTTGTGCTGGAACAATCTGACTGAAGTCTAGACGTTCATAGAATTTCAATGAATATCCCGGTTTTGATAGTCAGATTGGGCCTGGGGTTGACCTATACAGCGATAGGACATTCAGAATCGCTTTATTTTGTTTCAAATTTTCTCCAACTCCAAGGTTAGGATCTGTTCTACAATTTCCCAGCACACACCAATATATAAAGCAAAAAAAAAAAAAAACATTGCGCGATTACGGAGGCCTATTAGTGCCATGGGTGGAATTTTAACTTTTCCAGTGTTTTCCCGTCTTTAACGGCATTTTGCACAAGCAAAATGGGATGGGAAACATTCCCAACAAACGCGGTGGGAAACATTCCCAGCGCGGTGATAAATCAGATGATGTCTAGAAATTATTTGAATTTCAACCGCGGTGGGAACCTTTCCACAGTTTTTTACAGTTTACATGCGTTTTTCGACTTTCTCTGCAAATCGTTTTACTTAAAGGCCCACTTGCCGCGCCGTAGCCTGTTTAAATTTGCTCAGAAAACCAATTTACATGAGCTTACTACGACTAATACCACTAAACTTAAACATAGGATACATAAAACATGTCTAGTTAGCTTTAGAATGTAGAAATGGGGTGAAAAACAAACGAAGAATCGAAGCCTGATTACAACAACAACGATCAGTGTCGGTCAACGTTCGTGTTGGATTGCCCTCATTTCAGGCCTTTTTATCTGTGGTTTACACTCAAACAATTATCAGCAGGCTTTTCCAGTCGCTGTTAACCGATCGTCAGTCTGTATTTCTCAGATAAATAGGCCTACGTAAAATTACACTGTGCCGTTAGTTCACTCACTCGACTGAAATGCGCACCAGCAAGCAGTTTGGTTTGTTTACGTTCCGGGCACCTAACAATTCAAATTAAAAATACAAAGTGACGTCCAAACTTTTAAATTTTGGTAGAAATAGAAAGTTCCTAACTTATATTGTCTGGGAAAACTACAGAAAACGGTCTTTCTTTTTTAATGTAAACAATATTCCTGATTTTCGCGGCAAGTGTGCCTTTAAAGGTATGATTCTTATGATACACGCTTGATTTTCGCCCATGGCACTAATAGGCCTCCGTACGCGATAACCTACACCAGAAGTCTATGAGTAACTAGTACAGGAACTGAGAAGAATTTTTTAAATCTTGTCTTTTTTCATAATGCCAGTTTATTTGGACTTTACTTTGACACAGTCAAAGACCGGTTGTATAATAAGGTGTCAAAATGTTTAGTATATGTTCTCAAAGAGTCCATCTAATGCCCAGTACAAGATCTATATATATTCGCATAAGTTGGATACATAACTTATAACACGGAAATAAGTTTCTTTATTACACGGAGATAAGTTTCTTGTTAAAGAAGTGTATCAAAGTTTTACATGTAGGGTATCACAAAAAAATGTTTAATTAAAGAGGGATGGGGGGTCCATCTTAGTTTTTCCACCAGTTCATAATAAGTCCGCTATAAAGTTAGCCGCACTCGTGTGTCTCTGTCCTGGTTTACTTACTTTGCCGGTCAGGTAGACCTAAAGACAAATCTTGGGTTCATTCAAAATATACTCAGAAACGCGTTAAAAACTTATTCCTGACATGAACCCCCAAATCAAATTTCAATCCCAGTTACTCAATCAAGTTCTGTCAACTTTTTGCACCTATTTTCGGTTTGTATACATGTTTAGTTTTTAACACTCGCACCGCCTTATCAATCCGAATTCGTGAGGTCATTCTGACTTCGGAAGCTTATGCCATCCAAAATTGTCAGGGGACACGGTGGATCAGTGGTTAGAGTGATCGCCCCTCAGTCCCACACAGGCCTTCCATCGATGCGGCGTGGGATCGAATCCCACTCAGACCAAAAAAATTGAAAGAGTGTCTGAGCTCGATTTCCGTAATATGTAGAAGAGTTGCCAGGTTCTAGCCGAACATCAGGGGTTTCCTCTGGGCAAAGAGCAACGTTTTACTCGGGGAATTAATTCCCTGCTGCTATTGTTTCGGGAATTCTCTGCTGCTATTGTTTTTGTCTGACAAACATAAACAAACCACCGAGAGAATGTATCACAGTCGATTAGCACAACTTTTTAACGATCTTAATATTTCCTCGTAGCTTAATTCTTATATGCATGCAGTTGGCCAAACCTTAATTTGGGATCATTTTCATTTTTTAGAACAACTCTACACCCATAAAGTAACCACGCCAAGGGGAGATGAAGTGACATTGGAGATAGTGGACACTTCCTCACAGGTACAGGTAACTCGTTATATTGTTGAACAATACCGTGATTAGCTCTCCCCGTTAACCTGCGCAATGCAACTGGAAGTCATAACAAAACGTATCTTCCAGTCATTAGGTGGCTTATTTGTCCTGTTTTATCGTTCGTGTAAAGTGGCCCATACACTGCACAAGCCTGGTTGCACAATATAATTGATCGTGTAGGCCCTATGGGCCGCCTTAATCTGAAACACATCAGAAAGTCATTACGTGCCACCTTGCCCTCGGGTCAACCTGAAATTCAACTGGAATTAGGCATTACGTGGGCGACTTACTCGTCCTGTTTTATCGTCACAGCTAACCTGAAATTCAACTGGAAGCCATTACGTGTTGTGTTTAGAGTGACTTACTCGTAATGTTTTATCGTCCCTGTTAAACTGAAATAGAATTTGAGCTTAATTTGTTAGAGTCTTTTAGAAAGTGAGTATAGCAGTATTCTCGTTATTTTTGGGGGATTACGCTGTCTTAAAAATGGGAGAAATTCTTTTAACGATTTCGGGAGTCACCCAAACTCACTAGAGGAATTTCTGCTAACTTTCAAGAAAGTGTAAAAATACCGACGTCATGACGTATCGTTCCGCCCTTGAGTGATTATTTGTCAGAAATTCAACAGCAAGTGACTAGGCCTATGTATCGTCAAGTCCTTGAATCTTGAAAGCCCCCTTCCTGTTTTATCGTCCCCGTTAACCCGAAATTCAACCTGAAGTCATGGAGTATCGTCCAGTCCTTCACTCCCTTACTCGTCCTGTTTTATCGTCCCCGCTAACCCGAAATTCAATCTGAAGTCATGAAGTATCGTCCAGTCCTTCAATCCCTTACTCGTCCTGTTTTATCGTCCCCGCTAACCCGAAATTCAATCTGAAGTCATGAAGTATCGTCCAGTCCTTCAATCCCTTACTCGTCCCGTTTTATCGTCCCCGCTAACCCGAAATTCAATCTGAAGTCATGAAGTATCGTCCAGTCCTTCAATCCCTTACTCGTCCTGTTTTATCGTCCCCGAAAACCCGAAATTCAACCTGAAGTCATGAAGTATCGTCCAGTCCTTCAATCCCTTACTCGTCCTGTTTTATCGTCCCCGCTAACCCGAAATTCAATCTGAAGTCATGAAGTATCGTCCAGTCCTTCAATCCCTTACTCGTCCTGTTTTATCGTCCCCGCTAACCCGAAATTCAATCTGAAGTCATGAAGTATCGTCCAGTCCTTCAATCCCTTACTCGTCCCGTTTTATCGTCCCCGTTAAACCGAAATTCAATCTGAAGTCATGAAGTATCGTCCAGTCCTTCAATCCCTTACTCGTCCCGTTTTATCGTCCCCGTTAACCCGAAATTCAACCGAAATTATAACTTACAATCTCGAGATTGCTTTCAACTAACTTAGGCTTAGAATGAATGATTGGTCGTCCCGGTTATTTAAATTTTGTTTTCTTTTCGAACACTATTTCGGTTCGTATAGGCCACATACTGTATAGATTTTCCTCAATCCAACGCCAATCATTAAGCTTTTTGATTACCTCCAAAGCCTCTTACTGTCATGACATTGAGAATCCATGAAAATAGTCCGAATTTTGGGAGCTTATACCACTTTAACTTCTATGTTTAGATTGCTGGAAGTCATGAAGTATTGTCCAGTCCTTGAATGATTTATTTGTCCTATTCTATCATCCCCTTTAACTTGAAATCCACCTTTAAACCACATAGATCAGCTTGTCATTCACGTTTTTTGTCATTGTGTTTATAGCCTTTTCATGAAGTCAAGTGTATCTCCAGTGTACACACAACCTACATAGATATTTACCATGTGCGGATTCACAGTCTCGTGACTATCGAAGGTTTAAGCTAATATTGATGTAGTCTGGTACCCTGCCCCTAAACTCGTACAAGATAGCTCGTTATTAGGGTGTTGCCTGACCCTAATAACGAGCTATCTTGTACGAGTTTAGGGGCAGGGTACCAGACTAATATTGATGTCCTTCAAAGAGATAATAAATAGATAATAGCACGGCTTTCAAGCAAATGAATCAACACCAATTTGGTGTGCATTCATTATATGAATAAAATGTATATCCTATTTAAAGGCACACTTGCCGCGAAAATACAGAATACTGTTAAAAGTGGGCGGTCGTCTGTATTTTTCCCAGACAGAATCAGTCAGGAACTTTCTATTTTTACCAGAAAAGAAAGTGTTGGCATCATTTAGTATTTTTAATTTAAAATTGAAAATAAGATTTATCAAGTACCCGCAATGTAAACAAACCCCGAATCTGAACATTCGCACAACCGCCATAATGTTTGAGTGATCTAACGGCACAGTTTAATTTTACGTACCATCTGAGAAACACAGAATGACGATCGGGTAAGAGTGATTCGAAAAGCCTGCCGACCACAGATAGGCCTGAAATGAGGGTAATCCAACCACTAAGTTAACCGACACTGATCGTTGTTGTCAGGCTTCAGTTCTTCGTTTGTTTTTCGCCTCAATGTTTACATTTTAAACCTAACTGGACATGTTTTATGTGTCCTATATGTTTAATTTTAGTGCTTTTAGTCGTAGTAAGCTCATGTAAATTAGTTTTATTATCAAATATTCAGCAGGCTACGACTACAAGTGGGCCTTTAAAGGCCCACTTGCCGCCGTAGCCAGTTTAAATTTACTAAGAAAATCAATTTGCATGAGCTTACTACGACTAATACCACTAATCTTAAACATAGGACAGATAAAACATGTCTAGTTAGCATTAGAATGTAGAAATGGGGTGAAAAACAAACGAAGAATCGAAGCCTGATTACAACAACAACGATCAGTGTCGGTCAACTTTCGTGTTGGTTTACCCTCATTTCAGGCCTTTTTATCTGCGGTTTACACTCAAACAATTATCAGCAGGCTTTTCCAGTCGCTGTTAACCGATCGTCAGTCTGTATTTCTCAGATAAATAGGCCTACGTAAAATTACACTGTGCCGTTAGTTCACTCACTCGACTGAAACATAAAATCGCCCCTGCGAGCAGTTTGGTTTGTTTACGTTACGGGCACCTAACAATTCAAATTTTCAAATTCAAATTTAAAATACAAAGTGACGTCCAAACTTTTAAATTTTGGTAAAAATAGAAAGTTCCTAACTTATATTGTCTGGGAAAAATACAGAAAACGGTCTTTCTTTTTTAATGTAAACAATATTACTGATTTTCGCGGCAAGTGTGCCTTTAAGTATTTTATTTATAAAGGTTGCCAAGTCTTAAAAATATATATCGCTTGTAGATGTTCAATAGCAGTGTGCTGTTTATCATCTTCGTTAGTTTTTAATATAGTCCATATTATTTCACGCCGTGTAGAAAGTCGGAAAAACCTTCCACTACGGGTTACTTCCTGACGACTATCACATTGATATTGAAAAACAGCTTGAACTGGATATAATTATAGCGGTTTAAATGTGTTGACATATACGAAAAACGATGATCAGACCTATATTTCTAAATGAATCAGAGATATGTAGATTGTAAGAAATAATGCTATGGGTATCTACAGAAGTCTATGAATGTCATTACCCAGAGAAATTCGTTCATTAGTCAAATTTGGCAATAAGGTATAAGCTGCTAAAATACGTATATTTTATTTTAAGAGGGACCGAGGAAGTGGATGCAATATTCTTCTAGCAGAGCAAGTTGTTTTGTGCTAAAGTCTATAAGTGACAAACCCCTAAAATTAAAAAGGCGACTCGATTTATAGAATTTGGTCAGTTAATTGTATATATAATATTTCGGAACGGCACCAGAACGCCATTGCATTAGCCATTCCCAGCACGGCACCAGAACGCCATTGCATTTGTCATTCCCAGCACGGTACTAAACACAATTCCATTTGCCACTCCCTGCACGGCACCAGGACACAATTCCATTTGCCACACCCTGCACGGCACCATAACGTCATTGCATTAGTCATTCCCAACACGGCACCAGGACACAATTCCATTTGCCATTCCCATCACGGCACTAAACACAATTCCATTTGCCACTCCCTACACGGCACCAAACATAATTCCATTTGCCAATCCCTTCACGGCACCAAACACAATTCCATTTGCAACTCCCAGCACGGCACCAAACACAATTCCATTTGCCAATCCCTTCACGGCACCAAACACAATTCCATTTGCCACTCCCAGCACGGCACCAAACACAATTACATTTGCCAATCCCTGCACGGCACCAGAACGCCATTGCATTAGTCATTCCCAGCACAGCACCAGAACACAATTTTATTTGCCATTCCCTTCGCGGCACCAAACACGATTCCATTTACCACTCTTTGCACGGCACCGGGACACCATCATATTTACCACTCCTTGCACAGTACCATGACACAAGTCCATTTGCCACTCACTGCATGGGCTCGGAGTATTGTGACTTGGTTTTGGTCATGCTTTCTGACGTAGCAAGCAGAAACATTTTTTTCGCCAAATACATTGGGCTTTTTGACGTTTTATTGTCTTTGAAACCTAATGTGACATTTTGGTTAGTTGTGACTTTTGTACCACGACATTATTCCACCTGTCACTGCTACACACGGCACCAGGACGCAATGTAATTTGCCATTGCTTACACGGCACCAGATATAGTTCCATTTGTCTTCCCTCCAATGCACGACACCAGAGCACAATTGAGATCTGAAACGTTAACATTTTGACTTTTGATTTGGTTTTCCGCTCGAGAGTTTCTCAAGAAATTAGAGGATTTCAAAAGATGAAGAAGCATTTCAATCTGCAATCAACAACAGCTCATAAAATTCGTTATACTTATATGAATCGTTTTCAGATCTCCAATCACCTAACCTAGGCTCGTCTCGTTTCCCTTGAAAAGTCTTTTGGGGATTATTAATGTTCTATTAAAGATTAAAAATCCCAGTTAAAAAGTACAAAGGTCAGGAAATAAATAATGAAATAATATCATGCACTGCTTTACTGATAAACGCAGGGGGATCGGTGACTCAATCGGTTAGAGCGAGAGTCCCTCAGTCCGACACAGGCCTTCCATCGATCTGGCGCTGGTTCGAATCCCATTCAAACCAAATAGAAAATTTTCAATCGATCGCCGTACGTGGAAAAGTTGCCCAGTTTCCTCCACCACTAAACCTGGCAACGCTGCCATATAAGGAATCTTGAGTGCGGCGCAAAACACCAATCAATCGCTTAGAAACGACGAGAAATGATTATCGTGACATTGATCCCCATCAGTCCCATGGTGGAGATAGTATGCATATGCATATGGCCACAATTCTCGGGCTTAGAACATTGCCATTTCTGAATTTACTCAGTACTTCTCGCGATTGGCACTCTGCATCTGCATACCTGTGTTGTCTGCTTCTGCAAGGCTTCATGTTTTTTTTTAACTAATTTCTAAATTGCTGCTCTTTTCAGATGACCCCGATGGAATTGGATAATAACGTGAAATCTGGAGATGGTTTTGTGTTTATGTATTCTGTCACAGACCGAACATCTTATCGTACAGTGTGTAGATTGAAAGAGGCACTTTTCCGACATAAACCTGCTGAAATACCCCATGTTCTGGTAGCAAACAAAAGTGATGTGTTGACTGCCAGGTCAGTGACAGAGGACGAGGGTTCGGCGCTTGCCGCTGATTTGGACTGCCCGAAATATGAAATGTCCGTGGCCGACAGTCCACAGGGAGTTATGGAATCTATGGAGGAATTACTACGACAAATAATACGAGAACATATCAAATCGTTAACTAACATGCCTCGTCCACCTGGACCGGAGCCGAACAAGAAATCTAAACTGTTGAATATGAAGAACGCATTGAAAAAGAGAATAGTGCGTAGCCGAAGTGACACGTTTTGAATCCAACACTGTAAAAAATGTTTGTAGAACTACAAGAAAACTTTTGTATTTCATCACAGGAGAATGTGCTGTAAACGTTTTACCCCTGAGTTCGATGTTATTATATTGACTCTCATGTAAATTTACCTAAACACACTGTAAATATAGGCCTACATAGATTTGTAAGAGTACCTATAAGTATTGTTGTTTTACATGTAGCTCTGTAACACATTTCGGTAATTTTACTCTTTCTGGTTAATTTACAAATCTACACAACAATCTTGGTAGATTAACAGAGAAGATACTTGTATTTAAAGAGAGAAGAAAACACGAAGTGCAGTAAATCCACTGTTTCACTGTAAATCTACTAACACCACACTGTTAATTTACATATTCGCACAGACGTAAATCTACAACAACTTTTACTTGTCCTACGATTGCCCGCGAACTTTGCTGTAAAATTACAACCACATATTTACAGTAAACCTATATATTTATCTGATGTTGAGTTTAACACTGTTAATCGTGAGTTTCTTTGCTTTTAGAAACTGAATATGCCATGAAATAATATTCAATCTGCACGGAATTACACTTTGCTGAAAAATGATTATTTTACCAGTTTTGGGTGGTGTCAAACTATCAGTGGTATTGAACGCCAATTGTCTTGAACCCATTCGACCAAAGTGACTCGCACAAATAGAACTGGTAGCAAACTGGCACTAAAACATATACATTCAATGAGCCTTCTGTTTATCATTTAACAATCCCATTGTTCGTCCCAGAAGAAGATTTGCTAGAATTTGACATCGTTTGTGAATCATATACGTTTAATGGATGGTAAAATAAGTACTAGTTCTATTCATTGAAAGTGATGTATTTTCTAGGTGTCTTTAAAAAGTAACATTGGGAAAAATATAGTATTGTCATTAATGACGTTTTCATATCAAATATATGCAAAAAGTTTGTTGCTTAATTTGAATTGGCATGAGCTGCCGAAATTCGAACCAATCTAGTAAACTCTGATCCTCAAGACAATAATAGGATGTGAAGTTTATCGAAAAACTTAGTTACGCTGGAACATTGGAATCCAAGCAATACGCCACCAAACGGAATAGATAACCTGCATGAATGCTCATTCATTTTACGTCTAAGTTTCTTTCGAACACCACTTAAACGTACACTCTCGCCACTGGTACCTTTGAAAAGGTTTAATTTTACTAAAAAGCTGATAATTTCAAATGTTTGTTTTTACGGAAATAAACCAACATTCTGGCAGCTCACGTGAATTTTTATGAGATGATTTACAACTTTTCCAGGTAAGTATATAGTATTGCAAACGTGACACAGGGCGTGTCTATACCTGAAGAGATGTGACTCAATGTCTCGTGGCTTTCCTTTCACCAGATCACATGAGCATGTTGGCAAATATTTATATTTGAAAGTGTTCTTTGTGCCTATATAGCTAATGTCTTCATCCATTGCGCAACTTGAAAACAGTTATGTGTAATGGCTTGTACAGTCACAACAATTCACTGTAACTAAATAATATTCAGTATTTTACAAAATCGTACAATATTGCTAACTATATATTTTACTGAAGTTTGTTATATTACAATTTATGGGATATAAAGGTCTAAATGATATACCTCTTTTTAACACAATTAAGAACTTGTCTCCATGGTTATTTTAGACAAGAAGATTTTCCCTGTGCCCGTGTGTTTTAGTGATCATAAATATATATATTTACTGAAAACGTAGGATGTATATAGCATTGCATTCGTTGTTCATTTTAGGATCAAAGTTCCAGTTTAATTCAAATCAGTTTTTCAACTGGTAAAATCAAACCAATATCAATCTCCAGTCCTAAATGTTCTGTAGTGCCCAGCTTTAAAAACACACCAACCACATCGCTACGTCTGAAGTAAATTATCCGTGTACCTCAGGGTTAAATACTCACCCAGCTCTTGGGTTCTGGTGATGAAAGCAAATGAGTGTTAGAAATATAGGAGCCCGAGGAGCATTTTTTAAGATTGCAGGTGGTGGGGTGGGGGGTTTCTCTAAGTATTCGAGGCGAGGGTACAGGGGTCGCCTGAGTGGAACAACCTTCCCACAACACTAAAAATAATTATATCTACTTCATGTTTCAAGTCTGCACTAAAAGGACATTTACTGACATCACAGACAACGTTTTTAAAATCTATATAACTTTTTTTTGTACTGATATATTAATATATGGGATAGAGCAAGTTCCCTTGTAATTTTATTTCCGTCAATATTTTCATTTAAAAAACTTTATGTACAAAATTTATTAGTTTTGGGCGATAGTTTTACAGAATTTCAGAAATTTTTGACCGAAAGATAACCCCGTGTGTGTGTGTGTGTGGGGGGGGGGGGACAATCAATAGGCGCGGGCCGGAAGCTCCGAGACCGTACATGGGCGTGCGTTTCCATGAGATAAAATTCCCCATATTTTTGAGAGGTTTGAGAGTGCTGACTGAAAACTTCTACATATTTTTTTAACCGATAGATTTTGGTAGCTCTGTTGGCCAGTACAATAACAGATAAATTCAGAGCTGTCGACATTTATGCACATAGGCCTTCTCTGTTCTTTATCATCACTATATAAATGATATACCTCTTTTTAACACAATTAGAAACTTGTCTCCGTGGTTATTTTAGACAAGAAGATTTTCCCTGTGCCCGTGTGTTTTAGTGTTCATAAATATATATAGACATTGACATCTTAATTTGGAGTGTTTGCGTAATTATTTATTCTTTATGTTATAAAGAGGAAAGCTTTTCAATTTGCATGCGATTTGTGATTAAGATTGTAAAGTACGGGGTCATAGGTTCCTCTCAATTCCTGTTGCTACGAAACTAATAGTGTCCCAGTGAGGCCATCATAATTTACAGGTAAGAAAGGAGGTAGTCTGGAAAATTTGGATTTTGAGTGATTCTAAACCCTCTCAAATCAGCCTGCTCCCTCAATTATTATTAGTTTATTTAGTTTTATTTGTCTGGTATCAACATAATGGACCAGAATTTGACAATATGCAGGAGTCTGATCGAGGATCTTTGTAACTTCAATCTTCATAACATGGGCAGCTTATCTGACTTCAATGCCATTAGCGAAAATGGACGTTTTTCAATGGAACCGAAAGAAGAGTCCTTGGACAGTAACTTGGGTGTTGGGATAGAGCTTTTATACGCTGAAAATGGACGTCTTTCAATGAAACCGAAAGAAGAACCTTAACTGAGGTGTTGGAATCGAGCTTCAACGTATATAGATGGAGGAATTTTAAAGTATATGGCTTACAAGGTATTGTACAGTGATTATGTTCGTGCCTTATAGATTTATGAACATAGTTAGTATGGGGATGATCGGGAAAAAGATAACTGCATCCATGTGTGTGATCTGTCTAAAATCGATAGAAAATGCAATTAAGCATGTCCTTTGATGCCAAGGATTATAAAGGATCAAATACATTTTGATAAGTGCCGCTTTATAAATAGGCCATCAAATCTAAGATTGATTTGTAAGACTTGCAATGTGCAAAAAACGGGTTCTTGTTTGAAAGCTGGCGCAAATGGGCTTATATATGTATAACATGTAACATTTGGTAAACTGGGATACAGGGAGCTGTTCGAATATTTCAGGGTACCGGTTTATATCCTCAAGGAAACTGGGCTGTATATCTAGAGTCAGATGGTTATACCAGCTAATATAAATGCTAGAGAAATCTTATATGGTCGAGGATTTGGCACCAAAAGTTCCAAGGTTGTTTCAATGGAAATGAAAACCCTGCAGAATAAAGCTCGTGGGAACCTTGGCCATGTAGATACGCTGGAGGCAGTGGGCGATACCAGACATTGAATAAAGAAGAAGAAAAGCTCAACAGTTTGAAATTTTCATGAATCAAACGGAATTCTCTGCAAAGATTATTTAAACCAATCAGCAAAAGGCGTTAACAGAAAGAGAAAAATTGGCGTTTGAATTCAAAGAGTAGGACGAAGCCTAACCAATCATAATATGGGACGGAACATTAAAACCCGAAAAATGAAAAAAAATGGTATGTATGCTAGAAGCTGAAATATGGTAACACATATAATGGATATACATTGTACAAACATATGATCAACAACTTCATCAATAGCCGAGAAATCTTGTCTGTGTGGTTTTTCTTTATTTCTATATTACCTGTGGTGCATACGTCAGGGAGTGTATGTTAAATTCTCAGCACCACGGAGGCTGATTATTCGGGCTACTTCATCAGGTATTGTAGCTGATTTGGTTATATGAGCACACATCTCATGCGGTATTCTAATTTAACTGTTCGAGTTTAATACACTGACAGATATGGAGTAGGCTATGCTAGCTGTAGGTATAGATTTCTACAACATCAACTAACTTCACGTCCGAGGAAAATAATCTGAAAGTTAAAACAAGTAAACGTTATATATATACTTATTCCAAAATGCTGGCTTCTAAATTCCAGTTGGTTAATTAGTGAACCAAAGATAAAACAAGGCCTGTGTTTGTTTTGGATTTACCTAGATCGATCCAGTTAGCCATCGGGTGCACGTAAAAAATAGCTTAGTCAGAAGCAACATGAATGGTTGCCTAGCGACGCTTATTCGTATGGAGGACTTAGCACATACCTGTTTTCGTACGGTATGCGAGACACCTGTAATATTCAGCAACTATTTGCCTCTACCTGATTATATGTTTTGAAATGATAATTATTAGACCATGGATATATCAAGTTATTATAACCGAGTCGTGTTAATGTCAAGCTAAAAACTAGCTTTTCTACTATACACTGGTGTTCCACAGGGGCGGGTAAACAAAACCATGCATGCGTGACACTATCGCCTCCCAAACATATGTCGCAACTACCATTCAAACAAAACGCATTTTGTCAATAAACAAAAGTCTGGCTCTGATAAACAACCGTAAATGTTGACAAAGTTCACGGTCCTATGTGAGTATTATTGCGACATGACCATAAACAGCTGTGCAGCCACTACCTTTGCCCCTACCAAGTGGAATGGATTCGCCCTATTTACCGTCTATGTCAATTGATAAACATCTATCGGCAGTAGCGCGGTCTATATACCTTAGTGGAAACGCTGCAAGGTGGGACTGATTAAGGTAGCAGTGCCCAATGACGGTGTCCCTCAGGTGGGTGGGAACCTTAAACTCCGGAAAATAGGATAACTTCTCGACATTGCCATGCCTATTAAACTCTTCGGAAATTGTCCCATTTCAATCACTATAAGAGTAGCGTAAATATCCAGTTGAGCTGTGAGGTTTGAGAAACGCCGGTAAGTTGATACATATACTATTAAAGCTTAACAGCTGAGTATATATATATATATATATATATGTGTGTGTGATGGTAGATAGCCTATTACAAATCAAAATTGTTAACTTAAACCTTTTCTTATTTATTATTACATAAGACCCTATTTGCGATATACGGTAGCCCTAACATCAAATAGCGTTTGCTGAAGAAAGTTGGTTTGTTGGTTGTTTTAGCTTATTGGCGCGAGCTGATGAAAGTGATGTTGGACGTGCACTATATCAGCGTTATAATGCCTGCTTGGGTATTAATAACCGTTAGATGTCTTGAACTCGGCACTGGTTAAGCTGGAGTTATATGTTGGTAAGGATTTCGTATCTGGGTCACTATATAGGACAACATATGTGCCACTGAAGTCAGGGCGGGGTCGATTCTCCTCGAGCTCGTTCATAAGGCGTGCTTAGGTCAACATGTTCTCTAACGAGTTGATATAATAATTGTTAATTAACTGACTCTTCTGGAATATTTGCTTGTGTAAATAAATACAGCATTGTGGTATGTAATCATTTAACTTATATTTCAGTTAGAATTAACAACATCTACAAACGACAGAACATGGTATACATTACATAAATTACTATTTATATATTTGGATTTCTTAATATTTTTTTCATCTACTTATACTGTTGCTGATATTTCGTTCAACCGCTTTGCTATTGGGTTTTATTTTGGGCAAAGCAATTCCAGGCTGCAAGACATGTGTAACACATATAGCAGGAGAATTATTCATTGTAAAATATCTTAAAAATTATTACATTGTCTGTACCGGTATCTATGATTTTAACATTGACAACAGGAATATCCTTATATTTGTTTCAAAACTAATTTTAAATGATTTGTGGCAAAGGGCCGGGGATATCGTGGGGCACTTAAACTTGTTTTCTATTTCTGAGTTGTGTCGCTATTACATGGCATTAAAGTAATTGGTTGAGTCTCTTATTACGATTAGAGCAACTATAAAACATTGTCTATGTAGCATACACTAGGCTATGCATAGTCCGGGTTTCTGACTCCAAAATTACTATTTTTTTATACTGACGGCCGTATTTTGGAGTCAGGGCTCATTGCAATCAAAAAGTCGGAGTTGGCTGCCCGCTTCTGATCGGGCAGTTTGCGGTCTGATTTAGATAGTAAATAACAACATAACTAACTCAAATAATGTCAGTACGACATTCATTAATAATTTAGCATTTTTTAAAGTGAATTTAACGTTTAAAAACTGAAAAACCGCTAAACAGTGTTACGTCATCAATGGCGGAGAGTTTGAGACTTGGGGAAGGCAAAAGTAAATTCAGGGGAGGAATAATGTTTACTGACGGATGCTACTCGTCCATATCAGGCACTGGTAGGTAGCGAAATTATCCATGAATGTGATTATGACCATTTAGACACGATCTGAGTAGGTTATATTGCTATTTCTTTGTCTAAATCAGACCACATATACTGCCCGCTTCTGAGTGGGCAGCCAACTCCGGCTTTTTGATTGCAATGAACCCTGACTCCAAAATACGACCGTCAGTCTAAAAAATAGTAATTTTGGAGTCAGAAACCCGGACTAGGCTATGCACTGTCACCAAGATAAAGACCAGCAATGAATAAGACATTTTGCCTACTCAATTTCATTGGAACATTCCAAGTTCCATTTAAAAAAACTATTAAATAGAATTATAAAAGAAATCGCAAAAAGTTCGTTTTTTAACTAAACAGAGAAAATACAAAGCTGCCAGACAACTTCTTTCATCTGAAAAGGGTTACACGTCTAAACGTTGTGTGCTATGCGGAAGTTTACAAACAAAATGTGTAAATCAAAAAGATCATTCACGCTTTGTGAAAAAGAAAAAAATCTACTGAATTGAACATTTTTTTACAGACAAACTGGAATAAGGGCATTTTATTTGATCTTAAGGAATTTTATTTCCTTGATTGTTTTTTTTCCTAAACGCTATACTTAATCTTATATAAAGTAATGATTCAGAAAATGTCCTCCTTCTGCTTTCAGATTTGATAAAAGCCAAATTCCCCGGTACCAAGATGGGCACGTTTTGGGGCCACGCTTTACCTGGGACATACCTAATTATTTACGCACTATGGTGGACCATAATGGCCAGTATTCAGTTCGCACAGAGCAAGCGCAGAGGCTCACGATTCAAGTCCACGGCTTCATTCACTGTGTCATCTTGTTGTGGACGAGTTGACAAAATACCCCTGGAGTGCGTCCTCAAATTTGTTTTTCCCATACTTGGAATACTTGGGGAAGTTTTGACGGGTATGGAAAACGGAAGATTAGTACGCATGGGAAACGCTCAACATGCCACCATGTTCTTCTTTTTTATCATCAGTGGCATTGTCGATCTCCTCATGTTTTTTAGATTCCCACTCCCCCCAAACACGGACTACATTTCATTAACTATGGCATTCATGGTGGAAGGGCTTCTATTTACATTCCATCTTCACGGACGCTCACCATTAGATGTGCTCGTCCATACACTCCTTCTGTATACTATTTATGCCAATATAATCGCAGTCATTGTAGAAATGATGTATAGACACACTATTTTATCGCCATTGTGTCGAGCTTACTTTGTCCTTTTGCAAGGTACTTGGTTTTGGCAGTTGGCCTTTATTTTGTACAACCCGACACCAGGAGCGATACCTTGGAAACCAGATGATCATGATGAAATGACACTGGCTACGTTACTTTTTGCCTGGCATGCTTTGGCTGATTTCATAGTTATCGTCGTGATAACAGTTATTGTCCAGAACTGTTGTTATCGTCTTGGGAAGGATGACAATGATCATGTCAGCTTTAAGAGACTTCTACATCCGGGTAGCAACGGCACTACTGTCGTCACTTTACATGGAGACAGTGAAAGCGAACTAGAAATGGAATCATTTGACCAATAAAAGAAAAAGGAACGCTTTTCTTTCCATGACGTGACTTTAAAGTGATCTGAGCTGCCAAAATTTCGACCTTGTTTTCGATACAATCAATTCAGGAAAATTTATGGTTATTTTCAAAAGAAGTTTGAATTAGACGTATTTTGTTGACACCTGGAGCCTGTTTCACAAAGCGGCGTAGATGTATTTTTTGCGTAACTTTCATACTGACGTATCTCTACAGTATGTGTTGCTAAGCCATTTACGTAAAAACTGACGCGAGGCGCTTTGTGAAACAGAGTCCAGGCAAGAGTGAATGAATTTTAATTTTTTCCGCTTTTCATTCCGAAACCCTTCCACTTTGTATGAGTCACAGGTTCAACGGATACTGTTTTGATTTCAACTCGTCTAGCTCTTATTTTTGTTTGAAGGAGACACCGGGTAAAGTATGTTCTGATTCTCCGTTGACCTTCAGATTAATGGTCTATCTCCATTGAAAGTACTTTAAGACGACTTTCTGCTCAAAATATACGTTTAAATAATTATTTAGGGAACTCCCTGCTGCTTTGTTTTCTGTCTGACAGCCTGTAAACAAACAGCCGTAAATGCACCACACGCGCAGTCACAACGCCCTTGTACTGAGCGCCTAACTTATGACCATCCTCAGTCAGTAAACAAAGCAGAGAAAGGATTCCCCAATTGAAGTTCGCTACTCAGCGGTCAGTGGGAGCTACAAAAGTTACCAATGGCCATCTGGAAACAGTCGAATAGCGCACCTTTTAACGATCTTTGTTCCGGGCTTGTCCATTTAAAACAGGCTGCAGACATGGCAATTTGTCTTTCTGAAAACTTTTCGATTTTTTCCAGCTCATATTACTTTAAAGGGGCATGAGCTGCCGAAATTCCCACTTTTTTCATAATTTCTGATCGTCACGGCAGTAAGAGGCTTTGAAGGCTATCGAAAAACTAAATGATTGACGTTGGAATGAGGAAAATCCATACAGTATGTGCCCTGTACGAACCGAAAACGTGTTCGAAAAGTAGCAAAATTTAAATAACCGGGACGACCATTCATTCATTCTAAGCCAAAGTTAGTTCAAAACAATACTTTATCGTACATTTTTGAGACTAGAAGCACTACAAAGCTTCTGAATTATACGTCTTGACAAAAATAGCCGATAATTTCAACATTCTGTGTTTACGTCAAAATATCAACATTTTGGCAGCTCATGCCCCTTTAAATATCAGGAATATTTGATTAAAAATTGCAATAATTGATCAGATAGTAATATATTACCTAAAAGAGCTGTGGCTGTACGCTTGTTAAGTTTAAGTAGAGTAGAGATTTTTACCTGTAATCTAATTAGTATTAAAAATACACCTCTTGGCATTTGCAGTTTATCTTGGTTACGATTCGGGTCTCACGCAATGGTATGCATGTCTAATTTACCAGGTTGCCTTAATTTGCCAATATAATTGCTCATTTATTTATTTCCATATACTCTGTTATCGTTTTGATAATTCCTTTAATAATATTTACTTTATGATAAAAAAAATTAAGACACCACCACGTAGTTGTTTTTGTTACGTGGCGATGTGTTAAGTTTTTATCATTAGTATGGAACCCACTTTAGAGTTTCAAACATTTCTTAATATTTACTTTATTTCATCCTTTGAATTCTAGCCGTGTATGTATTTACTTACTTTTGTAAGCTATCAGGAAAGATTACCTGTTTGTTAATATGATGTAAATAAATCTGTTGCCTTTATGTTTTTTATTTGTTAAATCATTTTCTCTGGTATAATGCTAATATTTAACAAATCCTATCGAGTAATTGACAAAATGTGCATATATATATGTATATTGTTTATTGAATCGGAATCTCGAAAGATTGAGACTTTTTATTGAGAGTTCAAGTTAAAAGTGCACCGTGCGTCTGAGCCAAATTACACATCAAAACATTGCCACATTTTATTGTCGTGCACGTGTTGGGATGATCACTGGTAAACGCCTTTCCCCTTTCCGTGGCTCAGTAGGTAGAGCGTTGGACGCTCAATCCAAACAACCTTCCACCAATGGGTCGCGGGTTCGAATCCCACTCAGTCAAATGGGAAAATTTTCTGACTGGGTTTTCACTCGAACTACCTATGTGGGATGGTCGTTACCACTGGAAGGTTGTGGGTTTCCTCCGGACATAGAGCCCGGTTTCCTCCCACAATAAAACTGGCAACACCGCCATATTAGTGAAATTATCTTGAGCGCGGCGTAAAACACCAAACAATCATGACGAGTTATTTCGTCGTTTTATGATTTTTTTTGTGTTTTTGTCCCGACTCTATAATGTAAAAATAAACTAATGAAGGTCGGCATTTCACATTCAGGTAGATGAATATTAGTAACGCTTTCACAACTCATTACAGTCAAGTTAACCCTAGTGCGGGTTTTGGACTTCAAAATGACTATTTTTCTGACTGAGGATCGGTAATATAAAAACATAGTCATTTTGGAGTCAGAAACCAGGACTGGGTTCACCCATGTAGGATCTCTAAACAATGTTCCACGGAATTACCACCAACTGATCGTTAAAGGGGGAGATAACAAAAATCACTTTAGGGTTCAGAAGAAGCGCACTAACTTTTCCTTTCCAACGATACCAAACACATATTTTTGCGATTTTTTTACTCCTAACAGTGAAGTTAATAAAATTCCACAATAAGAAAAACAAATTGGTCAACTTTCAAAATCTCCCATTTAAGCCTAGGTTAAATTCATCCTCTTCAAGGCCTTCGTAATTCACCAATATGGCACGCAGACCATTTTTTTGCTAGTCACATTTTCCTCAAAGCTTCTTTTGTAATTCAATATAAGTTTCGTGAAACTGAAAGCAATTTGCTGGATATAGGAATACTTAGAAGAGAGTGAAATTAACCTGGGTTTAAATGGGAGATTTTGAAAGTTGACCAATTTGTTTTGTGTGTGTAACATAATACGGTATTTTATAAACTGCATCATGTCCCATGAAAAAATCGCAAAAATATGTGTTTGGTACCGTTGGAAAGGAAAAACGAGCGCGCTTGTTTTGAACCATAAAGTATTTTTCTGTTTCCTTCTCCTTTAACTGTAGCCCATTTTTTAATTAGTAGAACTATTATGAAAAATGTCAATAATAATACATGATTTGTCCCTTTAAAACATATCTCAGGCGTGTACGGAAAGAAATAGTGAGAACTTGTGATAAACCTCTTCACACAAAATTAAAAGTTTACCCTGATTATGTGAATTTTGTTCTTTCATTTCTTTGTTTTTGGAATTCCCAATGTGTCAAATAGCTCTATATACATGTAAGTCACTTTCACTGTAAATATACCTATCTTCAAAAATATAGCTCAGACGGCAGGGTGATATAACCTCTGATTTGGACACTTCCATCGATCGGATGTGGGTTCGAATCCTACTCAGTGGAAATAAAAATTGCAGAATTTTTGAGTGGGGTTTTCACTCGATCGCTCTATCCAAAAAATTGGAAAAATTTTCTGATTGGGTTTTCACTCGAACGACCTATGTGGGATAGAGCCCGGTTTCCTCCCACAATAAAACTGGCAACGCCGCCATATAAGTGAAATAATCTTGAGCGCGGCGTAAAACACCAAACAATCAATCAATCAATCTCGATCGTTCTGTGTGGAGATTTTTTCAGAAGGTAAGGGGTTTCATGTGGACAAAAAACCAACTCTACTTCCCCACTGAATCTGATAAAACCGCCATATATAAGGAAAATGTCTGTGGAGTGTGACGTGAAATGAAGCGTGGCTAAATCACTATACAAAACAACTCGTCCAGAAAAAAATCGAAGGGTTATTTTTGTAGCATGTGTGTTGATACATGTGTTCGAAGGTATATGTGCGAAAGACTAATCGAATCCTAATGACTGTCGTTATTTGAAGTTCATATATATATGATGACAACCATTCTTCCGTTAGAATTCCACTCATTTTAAAGAAATATTTTTAAAAAATCGACCTTCAACCGCCCTGTGCATGCCGAAGAGTTTTCTGTAGCAACGTAATTGCCGAATGAAAGGTCAGGGGTTTCTTATTAGGAAAGAAGGCCTCTCCCAATATAAAATCTGGGTACGCTATGTATAAGTGAAGTAATCGAGTGCTGCGCAAAACATTAATCATTCAATCAGTCTATTTTTTGTCAAAATATAAAAAAAATCTTCCTGCTTTGTTCAGAGCTGGATGTTATAGACAGCTACCATTGGCTTGTACCTGGACAAGTGCACACGTATCAAACTCTAAGGGTAGGCAATAGTAATTAAGGTATAGCGACCACACGCAGGTCAAAGATTCGATTTGCAGTTCGATTGCTCTATAACCTATTCATACTGATTCGCTTCACTACTCAGCTTGCATTTAAAAGGTCACGCGAAGGAAATTCTGAGGCTTTAGGGCTATTATATATACTGGTCAGGGCTGAACTCCTCTGTCTGCATACCATGACGCATAGCTTTTTCTGGGGGGGGGGGGGAGCAAAATTTTCAATTTCTTTTCCCATGACCCTATGTGGTTCAATCTTAGTCTACCGTTATTCTTGCCATAGCTGAAGATAAAGTGTTCCAGAAAATTCTACCGTCTAAGGCCAAGCTCCTATCTGTCATCAACCTAATGAAATATCATGGGTTATGTTTATTACAACAACTTTTGATGTATTGGTTACGTGTGAAATCCATAATATATTGGTCACGTGTGAAATCCATGATATATTGGTCACGTGTTAAACCCATGATATATTGGTTACGTGCAAAATCCATGATATATTGGTCACGTGTGAAATCTATGATATATTGGTTACGTGCGAAATCCATGATATATTGGTTACGTGTGAAATCCATGATATATTGGTCACGTGTGAAATCCATGATATGTTGGCCACGTGTGAAATCCATGATATGTTGGTCACGTGTGAAATTCATGATATGTTGGCCACGTACAAAATCCATGATTTATTGGTCACGTGTGAAATCCATGATATATTGGTCACGTGTTAAACCCATGATATATTGGTTACGTGCAAAATCCATGATATATTGGTCACGTGTGAAATACATGATATATTGGTCACGTGTGAAATCTATGATATATTGGTTACGTGCGAAATCCATGATATATTGGTTACGTGTGAAATCCATGATATATTGGTCACGTGTAAAATCCATGATATGTTGGTCACGTGTGAAATTCATGATATGTTGGCCACGTGTGAAATTCATGATATGTTGGCCACGTGTGAAATCCATGATATAGGGGCCTATCAGTAACGTGCTAAATCCATGATGTATTGGTCACGTGTGAAATCCATGATATATTGGTTACGTGTGAAATCCATGATGTATTGGTTACGTGCGAAATCCATGATGTATTGGTCACGTGTGAAATTCATGATATATTGGTCACCAAACCCATGATATATTGCAAAAATATATTGTAAAACCTATGTTATATTTTTCCTGAAAATAATGTTATATTGATCGCTAAACTGATACATGATGCAGATCTATAGATTATAGATTGAAGTATTTAAAAAATTTAAAAAAAATAGTCATAATTTGTTTTACACACAGTGCTTTCTGCGACTTCATCATACGTGTTTGAGTATAACAAGGCTAGCATCGTTATGGCCAAGATTATAGTAGAAGAATACAAACTAGCCTACTTTAAAGTAAAATTTCTCGACCTCTGACCCAGAGGCCAGTCATTGCTGATAAAAAGAACAAGTGGTTGAAAGATATACTGGCCAGGGCTAAACTCCCTTGTCTGCCTTCTACCTACGTTTCACTGGGGGAACCAAAATTTTCACTTTCTTTTGGGGTTCAATCTACCGATATTCTTGCGTAATCATTGTCAATGTCTTAAAAATATTCCACAAAATTCTACTGACTAAGGCCAAGCTCCTGTATGTCGTCAACCTAATAAAATATCAATGGTTTTAGTTTATTACAACTGCTTATGATTGGGTATAAAGGTCTAAATGATATCTCTTTTTAACACAATGAGAAACTTGTCTCCATGGTTATTTTAGACAAGAAGATTTTCCCTGCATGTGCCCGTGTGTTTTAGTGTTCATAGATATGAAAAGGAAATATTTTCCTAGTACAGCCGATCAATATGTCGTGTTTTCATGCCCACTACATTAGAATCACAGGTAGGGCTAATTGCAGGGTTTCAACTGAGAAGTTATAGGCCTTCTGTTGGTAACAAATATCCAATATCTTTGAAAATTGGGGTGTATTAACGTTAACAAAACACAATTTATGAGCTTATTTATATGGGAAAATAGTTGATTTCATACCGTCTTGGCGGATATTCATGTGTTACACTTCATTCTTCTCTAATTTATGTTTGTCGTGGTATGGTTTAGTGGTTCGTCAGGATTCGTGAAAATTGTACTGGTTCTTCAAGGCCTCCCTTTCCAATATGTAAATGGCAGAATGGATATGGAACTTGTAGAAACGTCCAATGTTGTAAGAAAAGAATACTTATAGCCTGATATACCGACTCAGTTAGTACGAGCAGCCCCTACCCCCGCCCCCACCTCTCCCCCAATCTTCTCCAAACTTAGCCCCTGCCAACGATATCATTATTTTCGTCAAAAAAGATTTCCCCTGTGTCCTTTTTATAGACAGTAAAACACACGGCCACATGAAAAATCTTCTTGACTAAAATAACCATGGAAACAAGTTTCTAGTTTTGTTAAAAGGGAGAGGGGGTGTATGTGGCTTTTTTATTAGTTGTCTACGAGTCGAGTGATATCGCTTTTTGGTTAGTTATCTAGTCCAGCGATCTCGCTTTTTGGGGTTAGTTATCTAGTCCAGCGATCTCGCCTTTTTTGGTTAGTTATCTAGTCCAGTGATTTCGCTTTTTGGTTAGTTATCTATGAGTCCAGCGATCTTGCTTTTTAAACCAACCCCAGGATATAACAAACATCTAGCTCAATCGTGAAAATAGGTTATACAAGTAGCCTGAACGAACCGAAAATGTAGACTAAGAACAGATACATGTTGTATAATAGATGTATATGCAGGCTAGGGTTTTGTCTGCTTATACAAAAATTTGGTTAAAAAGTACTAAAAAGGCATAATAGCTTTACGTTATTACTTCTCCTACACGTGTACGTTTAGGCCTGGTAGTTGAATAAGCATTAAAAACCTTTGAGTTTTTCGAGGTACTTTCAGGAAGATTAGATCGCACCCTACCTTTATTTTTCAAATATAAATTACTACCCCTAGAACAATCGTCCACAAATTCATACATCAACCATACATGTATATGATGCCCATCGCATTGAGATGTCTGTTCCAGAGAATTAAAGCTGTTCACTCATACTCAACAAGACAATCCCAATCAAACTTATACACCCCCATTTATCTCAGTGACGTATATCGTCTATCCATCGGTGTAGAAGGTCCACAGGTATGGAATAAACTGGCTGCTTCAACAAAGTCAGCACTGTCAATTTCCCTATTTAAATCAATTACTAAGGCTTATTTGCTCTATGGGCTTCAGGCTTACGATCCCGGGTCGTAATGTGCCATTAGTTTGCTTTTTGTTTTTTTTATTTTCAAACAACTTTCATTATATATATTGTTATTTTAGACAAGAAGATTTTCCCTGTGCCCGTGTGTTATAGCGTTCAAAAATAGCCTGTAAACTATCTGTTTATGCTATTCAGGGATAAAACAAACCCTCTTGGGTTTTATTCCCGCCGATGTTATCTTTCATTAATACATTTTCTGTTCTAAAATGCATTGGTGAATAAAACTGAAACTAAGCGCCGAACTTCTCTTGGTAATCAACATTTATGAAAGAGTTTTGGTAGCTCATACCACTTTAAAGCATCTCTCTAACTTTTCCTCTGTTTGGTAATTCATGCTACTTTAACAAGCAAAACATTAACGTATATATCTGACAAATTAAGACATACTTGGACTAATTCCTTCCAAAGAATTCACGAATGACGTCAGAGAAGGTTTTATGAACGGGTTGTAAAATATCTCAGGTGACTTATGATATCGTATTGCACTTTAATAGACCAGTCGTTTAACGGGTCAGGTCATTGGCCCCTGCATAAAGCTGCAACGTAAACAAGTGAATAAAAACTGACTCTCATAACTGATGTCACGAGATTTACGGTGATTAAGGTGTCTTTCTAGGACACAAATGTTCACAACAACAAACATCTGATACAGATGATACAGACAATGTTAATCACCAAAGTTATGAAATATTGGCCCCGAAACTCTGGATATATTGATTAGAAAAACACAATTTGTTGTCAAAGTATATCATTGCTTGTGAAACCCATGATATATTGGTTACGTTCGAAATTCAGGATTGATGTATTGGTCACCAAATCCATGATGTATTGGTTACGTGCAAAATCCATGGTGTATTGGTCACGTGTGAAATCCATGATATATTGGTTACGTGCGAAATCCATGATATATTGGTTACGTGCGAAATCCATGATGTATTGGTCACCAAACCCATGATATATTGCAAAAATATTCCACAAAATTCTACTGACTAAGGCCAAGCTCCTGTCTGTCGTCAACCTAATAAAATATCAATGGTTTTAGTTTATTACAACGGCTTATGATTGGGTATAAATGGCTAAATGATATACCTCTTTTAGCACAATTAGAAACTTGTCTCCATGGTTGTTTTAGACAAGAAGAATTTCCCTGTGCCCTTGTGTTTTAGTGTTCATAAATATATGATTTGTTAGATCTCTGTAAATATCACGTAGTACAAAAAATCCAAAAAAATACGAAGGATGGTACGCTTAGATTGATTGATTGATTGATTGTTTGGTGTTTTACGCAGCGCTCAAGACTATTTCACTTTAATATATGGCGGCGTTGCCAGTTTTAGAGTGGGAGGAAACCGGGCTCTATGCCCGGAGGAAATCCACGACCTTCCGTTGGTAACTGGCAACCATCCCAGTTACGCTTAGACCTTCATTTCATAAAAAACTAGAAAAATAGTCATAATTGTGTTATATTATACACACAGGACTTTCTGTGACTTCATCATGTATGTTTTATTAGATCTCTGTTATTATCACGTACTACAATTCCCGGGTTGAGGGTTGAGATGAATGCAGTTATTGGAGTGGAACAAACCACGGTCTTGTGGTAAACAACTAGGGTATGTTAATTGTGGGAATCAACGATTCACAACAAGCATATACACCCTGTAGTCCCATTACTGGACCCTATTAAAATTAGAGGCGTGACTGTTCATGCACCTGAACCTTGAAAATATGTTTAAGTCTATTGTGGATTTGTCTGCGCTGGTAACAAAAGAATCGCAATCAGTAGGCCTATATAGCTCTATTTCTGTATAATGTATACAAGAAACAGTTAAAGTATAGACTCAAGAGATCACAGATAACCGGCATACGATTTTGTGCCAAAAAAGCCAAACAAGTCAGTACGTACTTGCATCTTGCTCAGTACGTCCTCTTCTAGCACTGATGGACGGCAGGCGGAATTGGATTCCATATTAAAGTGGCATGAGCTGCCAAAATGTTGATATGAAACAGAATGTTGAAATTATTGGCTATTTTTCTCAAGACGTATAATTCAGAAGCTTTTTAGTGCTTCTAGTCTCGAAAATGTACGATAAAGTATTGTTTTGAACTAACTTTGGCATAGAATGAATGAATGGTCGTCGCGGTTATTTAAATTTTGTTCACTTTTCGAACACGTTTTCGGTTCGTACAGGCCACATACTGTATGGATTTTCCTCATTCCAACGCCAATCATTTAGTTTGTCGATAGTCTTCCAAGCCTCTTAGTGTCGTGACGATCAGAAATAATGAAAAAAGGGTGAATTTTGGCAGCTCATGCCACTTTAAATTCAATGCTTAAAGGTTTAAAGCACGGCTAGGCATGATATGCCAAAATTCGGAAAAGTAGAAATCGTTGAAACAGAATTAGCTAAATGTTCGATGTTTTTATCAAGAACTTAGGAGCTCTTTTTGTTGGCTACACATCATTAATATACTTTGGCCACAAGTATGGGTACCTCCAATTGCGGTCAAATTGGTTACGGATTCGTTTGTCGGATTAATAAAAACGAAAAAAATATGAATTTTGGAAGCTCATGTCACTTTATATTGGCATTAGCTGCCAATTATAGAGGCAAATTCGTTGAAACAAAATTAGCTAATTGTCCGCTAGATTTATGAAAAAGTAGAAAATAAGAGCTTTTCGATGATATCAATCTTGGAGATGAAGTTACTTTTTCACGAGTAACAAAAATCGTAAAATTTGCTCATACACCGTTCTAATCGTAACAAAAATCGTAAATTGTGCTCTTATCGGCCTACTGTTCTAATCGCAACAAAAATCGTAAAATGTGCTTATATAGACTGTTCAAATTTTGTTCGTTATAAGCACGTATTTTCCTTTCCTATTTGTTAATGGGTTTACTAATATTTTTTTTAATTCAACGTCATTCCTTTAGTTTTTCAATTTACTTCAAACTATTAGTTTCCCTTGACTATCGGGGTATAAGGAAAAAGTTTGAAATTTTCAGCTGATGACACAGTTTTCTAAATCATATTCCATATGCATGCATATGACAGCAGGAGTCATTTTTTTTTTAATGAATTTTATTGATCAATGTTACATGAGTGACAGCACAAGCCCCATGTGTGCGGTTTGAATGGTTGTTAAATGCAGATCCCGAAAACGGTTGCACAACTAGACCACAAGGACCAGGAGGAGAGAATTTTGTGTAGACTGAATTTATGCTAACAAACTTTCCAGTTGACATATAGCCTACAAAAAAAGAAAATGCCCCAGCAGACAGATTGTTATTTAAATCTGAAAAATAGTTCTTGCATATCATATTCATATTATTATCATATTAATATTTTATTATCAAGACATACATATGATATATAGTAAACCTGCGAGTAACATTTTATGAATATCATGTCAGTATTGTTTGAGAATTTGGTATCACTTACTGTAGGGGTAACCTCTATACAAAGGTTTGTGATTATCCATCAACCATAGCTTAAACCTGGTTTTCTAACCTTTAAACTTTTTTATGACGTAAAATATTGTTCGAGCAGATGGAAAAAAATATTTCATTAAAGTGGCATGAGCTGCCAAAATGTTGATATTTTGAGGTTGAAACAGAATGCCAATCATTTAGTTTTTCGATGGCCTTCAAAGCCTCTTACTGTCGTCACGATCATAAATTATGAAAAAGTGTGAATTTTGGCAGCTCATGCCACTTTAATGCAAAACAGCTTTTATTAAATTGACAAACCTATCCGTAACCATATTTGACCGCAGTTGGAGGTATCCATACTTGTGGCCAAAGTATATTAATGATGTGTATAGCCAACAAAAAGAGCTCATAAGTTCTTGATAAAAACGTCGAACATTTAGCTAATTCTGTTTCAACGAATTTTTTCCTAATTTTGGCATCTCATGCCGTGCTTTAAACCTTTAAGCATTGAATCGACCTTGAATTTAACCTTGACTAATTATAGTAATACCAACATTGGATGGACGTTGGACTTTTAGTGGAAAGGTTGTATTTGATCAATTTGGTTCAACGCTGAGCCTGTTTTTGGATCATGGGGATTGGTCCTTCGGTGGTGGGTTAACCATCAGTCTGCCAACGGTGGACAAACGAAGGTAACTAAAGTTGTTACAGTTGACCGTATCATAATCGCATCGTCAAATCATTTTATAGCGAGCGTGTCCCCCGCGTGTCGGTTACCCACGGTTGGCCCAACGTTATGGCATGGTCATCCTATTAACAGTGGAATAATCATTAGATGGTAACATTGGCTGGACGTTCAAAACCAGGTGACATATTTAAGATCACTAAAACACACGGCACAGGGAAAATCTTCTTGTCTAAAATAACATATATGGCCTGGTCGTAGTCGGGAAATCCTTTTCTTTTTTTCGCTATTTCTGGGTTATCATAAGAATAAACATCTCTTGATATTACAAACGTTCTTTAATTTTCGCCGGAAAGAAACCCAACATGAACAGCTGTGGTTTACGTGAACGGGAATTATTGATTTTCTGAAATGCTTATACCTCTTCACTAAAACACGGGAAGTAATTAGAAAGGCTTCAAAACGCTACAGGTGCTCAGTTCACTACAACTTGGCTGAGAATTATTTCCCTGCACCAAAGGGAAGCAATCACTTCTGTGAATGTGGCTTAACCGTTGTGCGAGTTATTTGCCAGCGCCAATACATCCATACACCGATGAACAGCAATCAATTGCAATAATCCTTATGTGACCAAGCACTTAGTATACCAAAATGAAGTTGGCCGGACGTTAGACCAACAGTACGCCTATCAGGGGCTTAATGACAGGCAGACATTTATCCAACCATTCATCGACCTTAATAAAATGCAATCACAACGTTATACCATCGACAGAGGTTATGGTCCAATGGAGAAAGCCGACTTTGACCCGACCATTATACAACATTCCGTTAACCATTTACCAATAATATGCCAACGATATAGACAGATGATTCCCCAGAGAGTACCAAACGTTATACTGAACCCACCATTCGCCGATGTTAAGCCAACGTATTACCAACATTAAACCATCGGTTGGATGAACGTTAAAACGATGAGCAAAATTATCAAAACCAACACTTAAAGCAGATTGGGGGACAACGATACAACAACTGTTGGCTTCATGTTGGTTGATTGTGGTTGTCTGGGAAGGCCCGAAAAAAACAAATAACATCTCTTAACATAATTTCACAAAAGAAGCAATAAATCTATTCTTATTTCGTAGATTACATATCAACATTATAAATAATTACTTGCTGTAGAAAATAAATGTTAACACAACTATTTAATGGATAAAAAGGGATATGAACACAATTACAACTACGTTGAATCGGAGTCAGTGGAAACCAGATCGCGGAACACTTTTTGCACACCGCGACCTTTGATGTCTTGTTCCATTTTCTGCAGTTGGTCATCGCAACTTTGAGATTCCATTGAGAGCAAACCAAAGAGTGTATCTAACTTTGTTAGATCGGGTCGACTAGAGTCTAACTTAAACTGAAGTGGTTTGAAGTCCTCCAGTTTAGATACCATCTCTCCTTTACTGTGCTGGCTTCGGAGAAAAGACACAAAAACTAACTTGGCTGGATAAACCTCTTGGTAGTACTTCTTGAACAGGGTATCGAAACTGAAAGGAAAAGAAACAATTTCATTCAATAGTATATATACGGATATTCGATTTAAATCTATAGATTGGTCAAATTGGTATATTGTCTGTATTTTTAAGATGAAAGCTCTCCAACATAAACGTTTTGGTGTTGCTCGTTGTTTGCGTCTTCTTTTTTTTTTTTTTACAAAACTACAGTGTGCAAACTATCACCAATTATTTCCTGTTAAAGTGACATGAACTGCCAAAATGTTGATATTTTGACGTTGTAACAGAATGTTGAAATTATCGGCTATTTTTCTCAAGACGTATAATTCAGAAGCTTTTTAGTGCTTCTAGTCTCGAGAATGTACGATAAAGTATTGTTTTGAACTAACTTTGGCTTAGAATGAATGAATGGTCGTCCGGTTATTTAAATTTTGTTTACTTTTCTAACACTATTCCGCTTTGTTTAGACCACATACTGTATGGATTTTTCTCATTCCAACGCCAATCATTTAGTTTTTCGATCGTCTTCAAAGCCTCATACTGGCATGACGACCAGAAATTATGAAGAAAGTGGGAAATTTGGCAGCTCATGCCACTTTAAGCTTGGTATTGACTTACCTCTCGCCTTCAAATTTGCCATTCTCCTCCTCGTCTGTTACAACTATAATGGTTTTAACAATTTCCTTGTCACGATAGAATGGATATAAACTGGCAGCAGGAGTTGTCCCCCCACTAGCCACCGTGGCTAAAGCTAATTCCAGTACCTGTAACACAGACAAAAATTACATACTGAATCATAATGGCCGTGGGCGATAATTCACGGTCCGGGCGTCACCAGAAGGAGAATTTCTGTCATTGTCGCAAGAAAGGGTAATCCCAAAAGTAACATAGAAGACGATTCCTATAGTGTATTATTTTACATAAGGTTTACTTGTCCCATATTTTCTAGTTATTCTGTAGGAGGGGGGGGGTCTTGATTGAATGTAGGCCTGATGTTTGGCTTCTCTTTCTGAGACCTCTTTCTTTTCCATCTCCATTTTCCATATATATTTTACTATTATATGATTGGTTGGAAACAAACATTTCATAGGAACGGCTTACTTCACATGCGTTATTTTTTGGGATTACACTTTCTTGAAAAATGGGACCCGGGTTCGATTCCCGTTTCGGGTTTCACCCAAAATCGGTAGAAGAATTTCTGCCATTTTTCAAGAAAGTGTAATCACAAAAAATAAGGAGAATACTGACTTATGAATGTTGTTGCAAATGTGCTTTCATTATTGGAAACTGTGCATTGTAACCAGTGTGGAGACCGAACTACATGTACTATGCACTAACCTTTCTTGCCAGTTTTAGAAACGAGGACCCATATAGGAATATCTTGTTTTGCAGATGGTTTAGGTTAAGTGTTTCATACAATAAAATTCAAATGTAGAGAAAAACAAATACTATTGCATAAAGTTTATAGAAAATTGCACACCCATACCTGTTCCACTGTGGTTGGCAGAAAGGGAGCATCACGGGTAGTGGTGTTGAAGAACACCAGTCTGGCAGCGGTGATGGAAGTCAACAAACCAGCTATAATGGTACTGGTTCGGATGGCGACTTCCATGGAACCCGAGGCGTCTCCCATAATCACAACAGGAGATTCTAATTGCAGGCTACAAAATATCAACATGGCGTCAATAAAATCTATCCCTCTTGCTACCCATGCAGACAGTATACTTATTGAATTCCTTATCCGTTGGATGTTTAATAATGAATCCCGAAACTCGATCATTTTTACTCAACAAAATCTCAAAATGCAAATGGCGACGTGAACTCTTTAAAGGTAACACGAATTTTACGATGGTCGGCAGATATCCTCACAAAATTAATATTGTTTAAAAGTTTACGTCAACATACCTTATATTTTGCACTTGCTTTTCAGCAATAGGAATTAAGTCTTTTAAAAAGGAAACTTTGGTCACTTCAGTTTTGTTCTTCTTTGATTTCTTCTTTCTATTGAAATGTGAGAATCTGGCCTGAATATTTTCTCGTATCATTTTCAGTGTTAACAGCCTTTCCAAAAGCTTCCCGTTCGGTAACGTCACCTGATCTCCATCCGCCAGACGCTCGGAAATGACGTCATCGGTTTCCATACACTGCAAGTCTTCATAGTTCCTGACAGAAAAAAAAAATTTAAATGCTGACTTATTTCGCTCCAACTAACTGCTACGACGAGCAGGAGAGTCTACCAAATAAATTTAATAAATTGAATTTGGTAAGTTCAGTAGCTCGTGTTGATCACAAACTTCTTACTCTATGGCGATCCCTTAATCGTTTCTCATCACGTTTAAAGAGAGTGTAAAACATTTTTTATTCAAATGACATTGTTTCCCAATAATCTATATCATATAGCCCCCGGTGACTATCCTACCATTCTGTTGTATACAACAGGATAGTCACCTGGGGCTATCTCGTGTAATGATTTGAAGTAAAGTTTTCTTACCATAATACATGATCCAGATTTTCGGTATAATGTGCAATCCTAGCTTTTGAGGCTGCAGTTAAGACATGTTTAAACTCTTTAATGTGACTGAATGGCACTGGAAACTCTGTCACTAGGTTATTCACATTCTCTTCAGTGACCACCTCACATCGGCTCACCAGGCTTCCCTCGGGGGCAGGCTGGCCATAACAAAACGGCAGGAACCACGGCAGCTTGGGAAAATCCTAAACAAGGAATTCCCAATATTCGTTAATGAGTATCGTGTGCTTCTCAAATCAATTAGGCAACATAAATACAGATTTCTCTCATTTCCATATGTTTAACTTTTTGAATAGATCTGTACAGAAACATATCTATCTAATAAGAAACTAAAAATATAGAAATGTGGAAGGAATAGAAACACCTATTGTTCTCTATGTTTCACACTCCCATTCAAATATTGCAATGGCCTAGGCCTTACACGACAGAAACTAATGACCGCGAAGGGATTGTGTGTCTAAGTTTCTATCAAACATACATTACGCATTACTCTCCCAAACACGCAACTGTTACAGTGTAAGTTTCTGCATAGTCTGTAGGTCTATGATAGACGTACATTGTGTACGGATTTCACAAAACCTTCCTTCTAGGAAATGCTCTGAGTCTTTAGGTAATATCTTATTTTCTATGACGTTGAACATTTAAATAATATAAAATAATCAAGAAATTACCTTTTGTGGATTCAGATGGCAGATATCGGAAAGTTTTTTCCACGGACCCTTTGGGTAGTGAAGAGCGTAGTATTCCAACTCGGAGCCCGAAAACTTCTGAACCCACCTTTTAACGTGTCTACATACAGCGCCGCTGGCGGAACCATTCTGTTTACAAACAAAATGGACAGACATTGCAGAATAATACATATGTAATAAAACTTTAAGTAAAACAAATATCATTGAACCCAACAAAATACAGAAGAATCATGCAAGTTTTTATGGGAATATGTCAGACTAGAGGATTTATTTTAGTTCATAATTTACCTTTAATTTTAAGTTTTCCAGATTTTTTATCTCCATTTTCAGTTTGGTTAGCTTTCGATGTCCGACTTTGTTACTGGACAGTTCAAGTCGCTTCAGTCGCTTTTCCAAACAACTTGCTCTTCGGGCACTATCCAGTAGAGTTAATGCCTTTAGGACCTCCACTAGCCCGAAGTTTGTGTTCATTTGCAGTAAACCTTCGGCCATCTCGTGGTCATGTCGGGCCCAAGACGCTGCCAGTGTACGCACTCGTGCGTCTAGAAAAAAACAAAATGTTGCTGTAGTGTTTTTATTCGTATTTATATTTATACCGTATTAGAGGAATCATACAAACAGAGGCGTTATTATAGTAAAACAATCACCAGTACTGTACAAAACAACAATCAACATATCATTCAGGTCATTTTGATATATTTGGATATAAAAAGTTATTAGCTTTTTTACAGGAGGTCGGTTGGCTTAAAGAATAAAACACCCAATATTTAGTTCTGGCTAATATGTGCCATACTCTGGGAAGAGCGTTCGATTCCCGATCCGTACGTCACACTAAAATCGGTAGAAGAATTCATTCCATTTTTTTTTCTCAAGAAAGTGTAATCCTGTAATAACAATTTAGGTGGAAGTTAAGTGATTTTTTAAAGATTATCCCTTACTTTGTGGAATTTGAACGCCTGTTTTAAAAAGTGTCCCGAGGCCGGCTAAATATCGACACCTGTTCTGAGACTGCGCATCAAAATGCTGATCAAAACTGACGGTGCCACGGAAAAAAGCTTTCACATCCTTATCAATATCAATATCTTCTGTTTTAACTTGTTTTTCTTCTGAATTCTCATCTCTTGAATTTCTATCCCCAACAGGTCCTCTACCACGTCCGCGACCTCGCCCTCGACTTCGACCACGCCCTCGCCCTCGTCCCCGTCCTCTACCTCTACCTCGGTCAACATCAGCCATAATTTCTTTAGCCTTTAATAACGTATCTGCAATAACAACCACAATATGATAGCTGTAAAATATAATTCCAATTTCCATGAATTCTTAGGAAGATAAGGCTTTTTATTGCTATAATATATATATTTTTGAACACTAAAACACACGGGCACATGGAAAATCTTC
Organism: Lepidochitona cinerea; assembly: GCA_963971465.1. Classification (NCBI taxonomy): domain Eukaryota; kingdom Metazoa; phylum Mollusca; class Polyplacophora; order Chitonida; family Tonicellidae; genus Lepidochitona; species Lepidochitona cinerea. Next base: position 46,660,309 of record OZ020551.1, on the reverse strand, counting down.
TTATCTTTTTAGACAAGTTTCTTACTGTGTTAAAGAAGATCTTGGGTGTCCTCCCACAATAAAACTGGCAACGCCGCCATATAGGTGAAATAATCTTGAGCGCGGCGTAAAACACCAAACAATCAATTACTGTGTCTAAAAGGAGCATATAATTTAGACCTTTATACACAACCATAAGTCAACCACAGCCTACGATATTTCATTAGGTTGGCGACAGGCAGGGGTTTATTTTGATAACGACAACACGCCGATTTGCTGTAGGTTTTAGATAGTAATCAATTAGCTGTGAAATTCTTTAACGTTCACTACCAAAATCCGAGATAATAGGACGCCCTGGGGGCATGGGAAGCTAGGGTCATTTTTCAATGGGTTTGTGTATTTTGGAAATATAGAGGACCCTGTTTTTTAGAATTAAGGTCAGATTCCAAAGAGCAATACTGTTTTTTATTTATTAAGATCGCCTTTTTCTTTAAGGGAACGAAGAATTATATTGCAATTTCAACTTTTTCAGGCCTAATTTGTTGTTTAGCTGCCAACTACCTCCTCAATATAATCATATCTAGACATACACGTAACAAAGTTCTATTGCCGAGCATTTATCAGCAGGTTTTATAACGATGTATGTTTTGATTTCCCCTTGGCTTACTTAACGCAAGACGTTCTGAATAAGTAAAGTTATGTTGGTTTCTAGGATTAGTTAAACCATCAAATTTCCTTGATACAGAGTCACGATCATAACTCAAGTTCGCAATTCTCATTTATTTGAAATGTCTATTTATTTTGAAATGCCTGGCAGTGATGAACAAAGAGAGAATATCGGTATGCGCTGGGGTGGCACATAGAAAAGAAAATAACCAAAACACATAACTTCAAAACTATATAAAATTTCGTTTTCAACGTAACGCCCTCCGAAATAGATAATCCCCCCCCCCCAAAAAAAAAATAAAAAAAAATAGTCCCCTCCCAAGACAGGGGAGCACGTAATATGGTAAATAGATCACATGACCGTTGAAGGCATGCACAAAGGTTTTTAACAAACAAACTGCATTTAAATGTAGCAAATCAATTATTTCTCATTTTCTTAGAGCGCAAAAAATAAAAGAAAATACCTTAAAACAAACTCCTAGCTTAAAAAATAAAATAAAAAAGTTAATAAAATGAAAAGAAGGGGGTTTCCCCATATAGGTAACAATATTCCAAGAAGATTACTTTCCGTCTACGTGGTGCCGTGTAGCTTTTAACAAAATTTAACATTGAGAGTTGTTTATTTATATCAATCACGTTTTGGGTCCCCAGATGAAAGTTAACTTGTTTTTCATGTAAACAGAGATTAATATTATAAACTAAATTTATAATATCCTATAAATGCATATGTAGTCAACTTACATGTACCAGGTGTGTAGTCAATCTCGTTCTGTAAATTTTTCTGCTGCAGCCTTGTTCTCGTCTCTTAAGCCGTTTTGAAGTATTGGCTTTTACTGCATGCGGATTTATGTAGGGTGTATTTCACCACATGTAGCAATGTTCTTCCGAATATCCCGAAAGCATTGACTCGCTATGAACGATATAGTTATGAAAGGGGGGATAAATCATGCATGCCCTAACAACCGCGGTGTTATTTCTAGATGTTGCACCATATCTGCATCAGTTGATGTCTTTACATTTCATCAGTTTCAAGCGAAACACTTCCGTATCAAAACAATTTTCCCAATCCAGAATATTCGACTCGAATAATCATAATCTCAGTAAAACGCTGAAGAGGCATTTTTATCAGTAAAGATTTGAAGCCACGGTTACAATGGGGAGGTAACTCTAAAGTAAAATGTAATAAATAAAGTAGGCCTATAGCCAATGTTAATGTGTGAATGGGTAAAACAAATTTTACTGAACTGTAATTAAACATTGTATTCTTGTATGCTACATTGTTGCAAAGAAAAATCTTTTGTAAATCCGTGATCTATATAGGGGGGCTACATAGGGTTGTGGTTTATTGTAACAACTTATAATGGGTATGAAGGTTTAAAACTTCAAATCATACGCCCATTTTTAACACAATAAGAACCTTGTCTCCCTTGTTATTTTAGACAGGAAGATTTTACCTGTGCCCGTGTGTTTTATTTTTCAAAAATATATACAATATAATCGCCTGTGCACTTGTACAGGCTTGATCGACAGAAAATAAAATAAATAGATATTGGAAATTGTCAGAGGTTACGATGGACTGCCATGTGTGTCGGACAGTTTGGGTAAATTACAGAATTTGCCGTCAGACAAATTAGCACTAATTGTGACATCAACAAATAAACTCTTATTTATGTAAATTTACGCATGTCTATATATATGTTCTGTTTTTACTACTTGCTTTTTCCTTCTATAAGATCTCTGTTTATTTTAACTGCAAAATAATTCCATCTATGTAAGGAGATGCACTTAGGCCTAGCGCTCCTATTGAAAATGAATATATTTAAACCAAGCTCGATTTGAGTCGTGTGTATACAGTTGGGAATAGGTATGGTTGGCCATCCCTGTCATAAATCGGTATTTTGTTCCATACTACAAAATAATATGTACTACTACAAGATAGTATGTACCATATACTACTAGCCCGGAATTTCGGTCTAGAGGGCTTATTTTATATTTGGCTGGCCCTCTATGACGAAGACAGAAAAAATTCGTATAATTTGACCAATGAAGAAACATGTAACAAATTGACCAAGGATTTCATCCTTTCACGTGGGAAAATGTGATTTTGTTCGGCAGACTCCAAATAATTTTTTCGCCATGTCACGGAAGAGATTCCATAATGAAGATCCCGGGGATTTACATACATTTACAGCGAGATGCAGGGCCATCATCGCCATTTCTTCGCCAACTTTGCAGCGACTGCTTGTGGAACTTTGCGTTCTCTGTATGAGAATTGGTTAAAACCACAGCCATTGGCTGAAATACAACTCGACACCAGCAATTTGTAGTATGGTATAAATTATTTTGTGGTGCAAAATGATTATAGGCATCCTATAATTCTATTTGTGGCAGGTTCGGCGAATTTGTAGTATGGTAGCCTACATATTATTTTGTAGTATGGTACAAAATACCGATTTATGACAGGGATTGCCAAAATTAAATGGCCAAATTATGTTGATGTTGTGCCGGTCATTAGGACATCAATATATTATATGTTATTAATCGAGTGTTTTCGTATTGCCTTGGTATTGACCTGAGGGTGGCCGTATTGGCCCGAGGCCGCAGGCCGAGGGTCAATGCAACCACCCGAAGGCCAATGCCAAGGCAATACGAAAACACTCGATTCATAATATTTGTATTAATAGACTGTAGAAGTTAACTTAATGCAAGCTCTCAAGTTGAACAGGAGGTCGCCCACTGAACATTTAATCCATGCCCTAAACAAAATGACGTCCGACCTTTTTAGCGCTCTGTGTTTTTTTGTTCCTGGATCAGTAGAGAAGTTTCTTCGGCAATCGGATTCACTCACAGCCGTCTGCTTCTGCCAAACTGTGGGACGTCACATGTTAATTGCGTCTTTCAGCCGCACTCCGTGAACTCGGCCAATATGACTTGAACTCGGCCAATATGACTTGAACTCGGCTAATATGACTTGAACTCGGCCAATATGACTTGAACTCAGCTAATACAGCCCTACGGGTTATACGAATTTGATTCGTCTGCTGATATTACCCGGCCGCGAAGGTCGTATTCGGGTAATAACTTGCACAGTCAATTAATAAACTTTGATATATACTTTGGCCACAAAGAATATAGATATTTCTATCTAAATGATGTGAACCTGTCAGACCATAATGCAAAACGTTAGCCTTATGGCCCAGTCACAATGTCGCAATCTGTCGGGGATTAGTTTTGGCAGGGGGTCGTCGTAGAAAATAAAGAATCCTTGAACAATCCTATCAATAATCCTAATAAAAGTGGAGCAGTCACATTGTCTGAGATTTTTTCAAGGATTTTGACCCCTTTTTGTCGAAAAATCGTGGGCTTAGCCTCCGATTGCATCGGAAACGATCGGAGACGATATCTGCGAGGGTCTTTTCTTTAAATTTTTCCCCACCCTGGGTATATACATGCAGAATCTTGCGACTAGTCTCAGATTATTCGGAGGACGCCTCCGATTAATCGGAGGGCATCGTAGGTCATCGGAGATTGTGTCTGGGATGGCCAAAATGGGTGAAAATCTTGCGAGCAATCTTAAAATTTTAAGTTCAAAGTTGGGGACCGCGACGGCTGTGGCGATGCCTAAAAAATCTGCGACAAGCCGCAGGCGTCCGGAGAGCGCCTCCGACGGGTGCAAAATCGTGAGATCTGTCTCAGATTTTGTTAAAATTTCCCGGGTTTTACCAATCGCCGACGCATCGCAACTGATTTGTGACTGGTCCATTAGATATACCCATGGACAACTTGGGCCAAAATCCATACTTTTCTTTTTCAAAAGTTCTGTTTGTCGAAACAATAACTGAATAAGAGCGGTCAAGGTTTGTGAAACCACCTTAGCCTAATTGTAGGCTGTAAGGTGATTATGATTGATCGATTGATTATCGAGAGGAGGGATTCTACGCAAGTTGAAACTAATGGCCCAGCCACAATGTCGGCGATCTGTCGGGGATTAGTTTTGGCCGGCGGTCGTCGTAGAAAATAAAGAATCCTTGAACAATCCTATCAATAATCCTAATAAAAGTGGAGCTAGCAGTCACATTGTCTGAGATTTTTTCAAGGATTTTGACCCGGTTTTGTCGAAAAATCGCGGGATTAGCCTCCGATCGCCTCCGATAATCGGAGACGATATCTGCGAGGGTCCTTTCTTTTAATTTGTCCCCCACCCTGGGTATATGTGGGACTGGGAGAAAAGGAGGATTTTCTGACCTCGCATCTGTATTTCTTCCTGTACACTGTAGCGTGGTATGGGCTCATCTGGTTGTACATGAGCAGTCACTTCAACGATTAATCGGAGGGCATCGTAGGTCATCGGAGATTGTGTCTTGGCCAAAATGGGTGAAAAATCTTGCGAGCAATCTTAAAATTTTAAGTATAACGTTGGGGACCGCGACGGCTGTGGCGATACCTAAAAAATCTGCGACAAGCCGCAGGCGTCCGGAGAGCGCCTCCGACGGGTGCGAAATCGTGAGATCTGTCTCAAGATTTTGTTAAAATTTCCCGGGTTTTAGGCCTACCCATCGCCGACGCATCGCAACTGATTTGTGACTGGGGCATAAGTTAGAGTTATTGAATGGCTTCCCGAGGGTATGGAAGATATTCTGAGAGGCCGAGTGCGAAGCACGAGGACGCCTCTCAGAATTTCTTCCATACTCGAGGGAGCCATTCAATAACGTGCTTGTATCATGGAACGAATGATTGACGTTGTCAATCAACTAGCGAGTGTTTACACGCTGGCCAATCAGAACAGTTCACAGCATTGGCCAAGATGAAATTTGGTGCAAGATGTTAGTTCAGAATATAAAATCAAGATGTCCTCGATAGACGCATATATCGAAACGTTTGATCAAACAAAGGATGGTTATGACATACAATTATCTCAGATTTGTGCCGAGATAGAGGACAGGCATGCTATTTTCAAGTAAGCCTAAATTGGTGTTTTTTCTTGGCTTTCAGCCAAAATCATATAGCAAATAAAATGTTTGTTTCTACATTTGTTCAGTGATCTTTTCTCTTCGTATAATTCCTTATTTCATTGGTTTCAATGCCGGTATTTTAAATTCACGCTGCCATAATACCGAAAACTGTTTACATAACAAAAAGCCACGTGTTTCTGTATTTTTCTCTGAAAGAAGACGTCCACTTTCCCAAGCAGTAAATATAGGCCTATTTTCTTATTTAAAAATTTCTTGCAAATGGGGGGGGGGGGGGGGGGCAGAAAAATTAAGTTTTTAATTTCTAATTTATGATGTCAAAGGTTCTGCTTTTTGGGAGAAATGCAATGTACACACTGACACAACTTTGACACAAAGTTCCACTCTGCAGGTGGCTGGCGTCAGAATGTCTCCAACTGTCAGTTATGTCTCATGGGCCGTTCAGAGTAAAGATGTGTTTCCACGGACATGCGTTAACGCGTGCGTTAACGGATGCGATTTTCCCTTAAGAATGGGAACTACAGAAATACACTATAGTGTTTCCATGGCCAGTCCGATAGTTTTTAACGCACGCGTTTAAGGACGGAGAATGGAACTTGTCCCATTTTTAACGCACCGGACAAGGGATTTCGCTGATCATGACGTCATTGAAGGGGTTTTCCGACCCTGATGACCTTTTGCTGTCAGATCGAAATCCACAGAAAACACCGAGTGAGTTTGTTTACTCATTTTACTGACTATTTGTGTTGTAGATGTATTTTGTATGAAAAAGCTATGTAGATGTCCACTTCTTCACGTTCTTTCCCCAAACCGAAAAAAAAGTTGCTGTCAAGGATATGAACTTGACTTTTGACCGTAACCTTATGACAGATCGCACTATCGATCGCATGCGTTAACGCAAGTCCGTGGAAACACTTCATCCTATCCGTTAAACAATCGCATCCGTCAACGCACGCGTTAACGCAGGTCCGTGGAAACACACCATAAGACGACAAGTTAGCATTTTCTCTATGCTGGTTTCTATCATAATCGAAAAAGAAATTTAAAAAATCTTACTTGAACAGTGTTTGACATTTTTTCTTTTGTCAATGCACATTTAGTATCAGAGCAGTGCGAATTGTTTGGATGAAATCACTTTTGCCGTGAAAAATAAACTTTTCCGCGGCAACTTTTTTTTTTTTGCCGTGGGAAAAAAATGAATTCTGACGGTGATACCCAGTTAAGAGAGCCATACAATAACTTCCAGATGGGGAAGTTATTCAACGCTTTTAAGCCACGCCCACTCTCTGTCCATTGGGTATCGGATTTGTCGAGGACTGCTCATCAAAGGAAAAACGCCGCAACCATGATACAAGACTTTTATATTCATATGAACAAAGAACATCTTCGGTATAGTCACCAGCTTGATCTACGGCCGTCTGCCATATACAGCAAAGTAGACTAAGTAAAACAGGATGAGACACACGTGTACGGAGCCCCTATGTACAGCAGTGTTCTAATAGTATAATATATTCAAGATTATTTTGCCCAATGCAATGTTTTTAATCAATACATTTTTTAAATATTTAATCTTATTCCCTTACTATTATTATTATAATCAGCAAAATCGTTTCATTCTCGTAACAAATCAGAAACCATGGGAAAAAAAATTCCCTCGCACTAATAGGCTTCCGTAATTTTGAGATGATCCCTCTGTGAAGATGTCCCATGACACTCACATGACATTAGTTATTAAACATGGCGATGCTTCGAGTGTTGGTGGTTTTCACTTTGTTTGCAAGCGTTATTCCACAGTATGAACCGAACTGGGACTCCTTAGAGTCCCGCCCGCTACCAGCGTGGTACGATGAAGGAAAGATTGGGATATTCATGCACTGGGGAGTGTTTTCTGTCCCCAGTTTCGGATCAGAATGGTTTTGGTGGAACTGGAAAGGGGCCAAGTCGCCAACCTACGAACTCTTTATGAAACAAAACTACAGGCCTGGCTTTACGTACGCCGACTTTGCCCCCATGTACAAGACTGAGTTCTTCGATCCTAGCGAATGGGCACAAATACTGAAGGCATCGGGAGCACAGTAAGTTTTATATTAGCTTTTGAAAAGTAGCTGAGTGGGGTCCGTCGAATTGACCAAAGGATCACAAGGAACCCAAAGGAAGCTAAATTTACCCAAAGGATGTCACTAAAAAACCATCAAACACAATATACGTCAAAATGCAGCTTCCGTTCATTCGAGACAGTCAATTTAAACAGTTTTCATCCATACTGTGGAAGTTTGGTGGGAGAAAAGCAAACGAAAAAGAATTGTTCGGTAAAGGGGGATAACTTTCCGCCTGGGTCAGAAACGTCCATTTAAGGGGAGATAAATTCACACTTGAATGCTCGTCGTAGTTTTCTGTCTTTTTTAAGCTTTTGCTTAGACGGACCGGCTGAGTGAGTTCCATTACGACATTAGACTATTCTATTAAAAAAAATTAAAAATTCGTCAGAGCCCAGTTTTCTCGACTAGGAAAATAATCTATCAGAATTGTGCCTACATTTACATCATGTTGTAACTTTACAACATGATCTAGGCATAGATTATTTTCTTTGAATGGTTTTGGTGGACCGGCAAACTAATGCCGTAATGGATCGAATGGGATGTGTGTATAATTTGGGCCACATTAAAAAAGGTGCCACTTGGCAGCCTGTCAATACGTGATTAATTTAAAACAACTGTTGTTAACGATTACAAATATCTGCATCCTTCTGACTGCCCATATCTGCTTACTTTCTCTGAAGCAATATTGGTTTAAATGTTATTTTTTGTTAAAGGTATGTGGTCTTGACAAGTAAACATCATGAAGGATTCACAAATTGGCCTTCTAAAGTCTCCTGGAACTGGAACTCAATGGATAATGGTCCTCACAGGGACCTAGTTGGTAATTCTTTATATTTAATCCAATACCTTTTTTCCATGTTTATTTTATTATCTATTATAATATGTATGTTTTTTGTGTGTGTTTTTATTTTTTTGCCAATAAAGTTAAACTTTTAGTTGTGTCAAGTGTTTTATGAATGGCCTTTTTAATGATTGAACCTTAATGAATCTTGGCTTTAATTTAGTATTTCTCTGATTAAAGTGGCATGAGCTGCCAAAATGTTGATATTTTGACGTCAAAACAGAATGTTGAAATTATTGGCTATTTTTCTCAAGACGTATAATTCAGAATCTTTTTAGTGCTTCTGTCTCGAACATGTACGATAAAGTATTGTTTTGAACTAACTTTGGTTCAGAATGAATGAATGGTCGTCCCGGTTATTTACATTTTGTTTACTTTTCGAACACATTTTCGGTTCGGACAGGCCACATACTGTATGGATTTTTATACGCCCGACTTAAAAAAAGTCGGTCGTATTATGGTATCACCAGCGCCGTCCGTCCCGGATTCCCTTCCGCTCCATAACTTGAAGAGTTTTGATCTAATCTTTACAATTCTTTCACAACATATACCTTGTGGGTAGAAGGTGTGTCATGAACCATTTATGACATCGTCGATGGCATAATGTTGCTGCTATATTGGATTATGTAGTATTCTGTCTTAGTCTATATATTCGTTCCCTTCCGCTCCATAACTTGAAGAGTTTTGATCCGATCTTTAAAAAAATTTTGACAACATATAGTTTAGGGGTAGAAGGTGTGTCATGAACCATTAAGAACATTGTCCATTGCATAATATGGCTTCTGCATTGGATTATGTAATATTCTGTCTTAGTCTATATCTTCGTTCCCATCCGCTCCATAACTTGAAGAGTTTTGATCCGATCTTTACAATTTTTTTACAACATATAGTTTATGGGTAGAAGGTGTGTCATGAACCATTTCTGACTTCACCCATTGCATAATCACCAGCCATATAGGATTATGTAATATTCCCTTCCGTTCCATAACTTCTAAAGTTTTGATCCGATCTTGACGATTCTTTCAGAGTATATACCTTATGGGCAGACGGTGTTTCACGTACCATTTCTGACATCACCTGTTGCATAATATGGCAGCCCTATTGGATTATGTAATATTCCCTTTCGGCCCCAGAACTTCTTTCGTTTTGATATAATTTCTCCAATTCTTCTAGAGTATATATACCTTATAGGTAGATGATGCGTCACATACCAAATTTGATTTGGGCCCACATATTTTTTGTCTTTTCAAGAGTTTTTTATATCAGAAATGTGTACCTGATGTTTAATATATATATATAATAATATATATCAATGCTTTTTTTAGTACACTTGGTCCAGGGTAATACTTGAAGCCAATTAATTTATACATTCTGAGACTGTTTTTTTCGATAGTTAAATGTGTGCTATGATAAAAAAGGACCATTTTCACAGCTTTATTGCCCATCTGGAATTTACCAGAGTGGCTGTTTAAATAGAGATAAGGGGACAATGTCAGTGGTCAGCATATCAGTGGTCAGCCTGAAGATTGTTTGCTTTGTTATAAAACTATCACTGCCAAGTCTAATATAACAGTGTCCCAGTCAAAGCTGTTAAAATTCAAGAATTGTAAGCTATTATGGAACATAACAGCAATGTCAAAACAGCCTCAATATTTCAGTTTTTGCAATTAAAATGTGATTGAAATTACCTGAACAGATAATATGTGTGTACTATAACGTACTGGTATTTAGTTGCAGCTTCATCAAATTCAGAAAAGAAAAACTTCTAATGTGAACAAAAAATTTGAATTGATGAAATTAAAACAAATTTTATATTAAATGTAAAGTTGTTAATCGTAGCGGTTCGTCTTTGCCACAGCGGGCGTATGTTGAGTTTACTAAAACTCTTGTTCTCATTCCAACGCCAATCATTTAGTTTTTCGATGGCCTTCAAAGCCTCTTACTGTCGTGACGACCAGAAATAATGAAAAAAGTGTGAATTTTTTGCAGCTCATGCCACTTTAAATTAAGATTTTTTTTAAATGATGTATTTAAGATTGGTTCCTACAGTGATCATTTTATGTTTATTTTTTTTTAGGATTGGTTCCTACAGTGATCATTTTATGTTTATTTTGTTTAGGATTCATTCCTATAGTGATCATTTTATGTTTATTTCATTTAGGATTGGTTCCTACAGTGATCATTTTATGTTTTAGGTGAATTAGCTGCAGCGGTGCGAAATGAGACGAACCTCCACTTTGGTTTGTATCATTCTTTGTTTGAATGGTTCAACCCTTTGTACCTGCAAGATAAAGCCAACTCTTACAAAACACAAACATTTGTCAGGGTAAATAAAACACCAACATTCACATGGAATTCTTGCAGATTTACTTGATAGGATATTCTCAAATTTTTCTTCTAACATGATAATAAATTAACCGTCGTTATACATGTAGTTATCTGTGCAAATAACAAGCACTTACATGTAAATTGGCTTAATTTCATGTATACGTTTTTATAATACATTTAATTCTTTAATAGTAATATACTTACAAATTACAATTAAATGAAAACTCAATAGGAACAGAGGCAATTGTTGCCCTTCATCTATGATATCATACCTGTATACTTTAACCCTGAACAGGTAGTAATCTGACCTTAATCCCACTGATTTCTCTATGACCTCTAGATAATAAACTTACAGCTTCTGCTCTTAACTGATTCATATTAACAGCTGACCTAAAGCTTTTATCTATCATACATATAGTGCCTATAATCATATATATATTATCTTGCTTTGTGTACATGTCTAAAAATTAAGAAAAAAGAAATGAAAAACGAATAATGTTAATCAGTTTCCTTATATAAGGTGTTGAATTAAAAATTTACTGATATTATATTAATTTTATCAATAAAAGATTTTTTGATTTTTACTGCATTTAAGTGGCATGAGCTGCCGAAATGTTGATATTTTGACGTTAAAACAGAATGTTGAAATTATTGGCTATTTTTCTCAAGACGTATAATTCAGAAGCTTTTGAGTGCTTCTAGTCTCGAGAATGAACAATAAAGTGTTGTTTTGAACCAATGTTGGCATAGAATGAATGAATAGGCGTCCCGGTTATTCACATTAGTTTACTTTTCGAACACTATTCCGGTTTGTATAGGCTACATACTGTATGGATTTTCCTCATTCCAACGCTAATCATTAAGTTTTTCGATGGCCTTCAAAGTGTCTTGGCTCAGTAGGTAGAGCGTTGGACGCTCAATCCGAACAGCCTTCCACCAATGAGTCGAACACCAAACAATCAATCAAGTCTCTTATTGTCCCGATGATCAGAAATTATGCAAAAAGTGTGCATTTTGGCAGCTCATGCAACTTCAAAAGAAACAAAACATTAGATGCCCATATATTGTAGTGAATGATTTCACCTTTATTGCTTCATTTAATACAGTAATATACAATTGTATGTTACAGGAAAAGGCCATGCCTGAACTGTATGAGATAGTGAATGCCTATAAACCTGAAGTGATATGGTCAGACGGTGATTGGGAAACTACTGATGTTTACTGGAATGCTACTCAGTTCTTAGCATGGCTTTACAATGAAAGGTTGGTTAATTCTCAAAGATGTATCCTTGCTTCTATTGCCACTTAAATTCAAGGGAAAGAAAATTGAAAAAAATGTTTTTTTTTTATTTTACTCATTTGAATGATGTGAAAGTGTTACCAGCTACCTGCCAAATGTCAGGAGTTTCCTGCTTTCCCTCCCTACCAGACCTACTAGCATTGCCACCATGATAAATGTGAAATATTCTGAGCAAAGTGTAAAACATCAGCTGTTTGTCTTCGCGTTATAATTCAGATGTACCAGAATGTTTTGTAAGTTGATGCTTTTCTCACTCCGGTCTAATTTCCTTGTTCTTATGCTCCTTTACTGAATCCCATACATGTATGTCCCTGTGTCCAATCCCAAATTCAGTAGGTAGAGCGTTGGACGCTCAATTCGAACAGCCTTCCACCAATGGGTCGTGGGTTCAAATCCCACTCTGACTGGGTTTTCACTCGAACCACCTATGTGGGATGGTTACCAGTTACCACCGGAAGTTCGTGGGTTTCCTCCGGGTATAGAGCCTGGTTTCCTCCCACAATAAAACTATCAACGCCACCATATAAGTGAAATAATCTTGAGCACGGCGTAAAACACAAAACAATAAACCAACTAATCCAAAATGCCCTTATGGCCAACGTATATTTTCATTTGTACAATTTACAACATCAACACATGTAAATTCATGTCTGTATTGTCTTTACAATACCTGCCCTATACATTCTGTGGTAACTAATTGTATTTTTCAGTCCTGTGAAGGATACAGTGGTGGTGAATGATAGATGGGGTTCTAACATCCGCTGTCATCATGGAGGTTTCTTTAACTGTAATGATAGATATAACCCAGGTTAGAAGCATGGTCCTATGATTAACGTAAAAATATATTTATGATCACTAAAACATACTGGCACAGGGAAAATCTTCTTGTCTAAACCACGGAGACAAGTTTCTAATTGTGGGAGGAGGTGTATCAACATAAAAATATGCATGGGGTTAGTTGCACCATAGGCAACATACAACATACAAGACTAGAACATTTCCTATTTTATCGTCTGATTTTTTGGCAAGTGGCTAAAATGGTTAGCCAGAGAACTGGAGGAAACCATATGTGAATGAATCCTGTGAATACATGTAGATTTGTTTTACAGTAGCTAATGAATAATTGTGAGGAACTATATTCTGCAGCGTACTCCACCATGCTAACAATCATATGATTCCCCCAACCACTGACCTATTTATAGATCAGTACTCCCAACTCACCCAGCTCTCGCGCCAAGTGGCGAATACTAGTTTGCGCATTGGCCAGCTGAAAATTTGCCGGCTTAAATGATTGGGACTGTACATGTGGTTTGTTGGGTTTACTTCCGCTACATGTGGTTTGTTGAGGGTACTTACTCTGCTACATGTGGTTTGTTGGGGGTACTTACTCTGCTACATGTGGTTTGTTGAGAGTACTTACTCTGCTACATGTGGTTTGTTGAGAGTACTTACTCTGCTACATGTGGTTTGTTGAGAGTACTTACTCTGCTACATGTGGTTTGTTGGGTGTACTTCTGCTACATGTGGTTTGTTGAGAGTACTAACTCTGCTACATGTGGTTTGTTGAGAGTACTTACTCTGCTACATGTGGTTTGTTGGGTGTACTTCTGCTACATGTGGTTTGTTGGGTGTACTTCTGCTACATGTGGTTTGTTGGGTGTACTTCCGCTACATGTGGTTTGTTGGGCGTACTTCTGCTACATGTGGTTTGTTAGGTATACTTCCACTACATGTGGTTTGTTGGGTGTACATGTACTTCCGCTACATGTGGTTTGTTGGGCGTACTTCCGCTACATGTGGTTTGTTGTGTGTACTTCTGCTACATGTGGTTTGTTGGGTATACTTCTGCTACATGTGGTTTGTTAGGTATACTTCCACTACATGTGGTTTGTTGGGTGTACATGTACTTCCGCTACATGTGGTTTGTTGGGCGTACTTCCGCTACATGTGGTTTGTTGTGTGTACTTCTGCTACATGTGGTTTGTTGGGTATACTTTTGCTACATGTGGTTTGTTGGGTATACTTCTGCTACATGTGGTTTGTTGTGTGTACTTCTGCTACATGTGGTTTGTTGGGTATACTTCTGCTACATGTGGTTTGTTGGGTATACTTCTGCTAAATGTGGTTTGTTGGGTATACTTCTGCTACATGTGGTTTGTTGGGTATACTTCCGCTACATGTGGTTTGTTGTGTGTACTTCTGCTACATGTGGTTTGTTGGGTGTACTTCTGCTACATGTGGTTTATTGGGTGTACTTCTGCTACATGTGGTTTATTTGGTGTACTTCTGCTACATGTGGTTTGTTGGGTGTACTTCTGCTACATGTGGTTTGTTGGGAGTACTTCTGCTACATGAGGTTTGTAGGGTGTACATGTACTTCTGCTACATGTGGTTTGTTGGGAGTACTTCTGCTACATGTGGTTTGTTGGATGTACATGTACTTCTGCTACATGTGGTTTGTTGGGTGTACATGTACTTCTGCTACATGTGGTTTGTTGGGTGTACATGTACTTCTGCTACATGTGGTTTGTTGGGAGTACTTCTGCTACATGTGGTTTGTTGGATGTACATGTACTTCTGCTACATGTGGTTTGTTGGGTGTACATGTACTTCTGCTACATGTGGTTTGTTGGGTGTACTTCTGCTACATGTGGTTTGTTGGGTGTACTTCCACTACATGTGGTTTGTTGGGTGTACTTCCACTACATGTGGTTTGTTGGGTGTACTTCCACTACATGTGGTTTGTTGGGTGTACTTCCACTACATGTGGTTTGGTACATGTAGGTGTACTTCTTCTACATGTGGTTTCGTCGATGTACTTCTGCTACATTCAGTTTGTTGGAAGTACACTTTCTGCCGTTAGATTTGTTTTGGTGAGTGAACTGTCGTTTCATGTGTTTCGGTGGGTCACTACATTTAGTTTGTTGGCTGACAAGTTGTTTGGTGGGGTAGTGTCACTGCACATGTTTTACTGGGTTACTTAAGTTAAGCAATAGGCCCATAGGCTTCCATCATAGCTATAGACTTCTAGGGTAAGCTTTTATTTGAGAAACTTGTAAACCAAATCACTGGGAGCTGCTAGTTGTACTATGATATCATGTCTAGAATGAAAGTTAATGATTAAGGAGGCAAACCAATTTTGTATGTGATTGTTTCAGGTGTTTTACAGAAACATAAGTGGGAGAATGCTATGACAGTTGATCGCAGCTCGTGGGGTTACAGACGAAATGCTAAACTACAGGATCTACTTACAATGGATGATATCACACAAGTATTAGCTGAAACAATCAGGTTAATATTCATTCTTATCACATAGTTATGCTCACAATCGGCCAATGAAATTGTCGGATGTTTTATAATCTGTAAAACATATTATGAAAAACACAAGATACTTCTGTGATAGAATTGCGGTCCATATTATACATGTAACTATTACTTTTAAAAACTTCATATTTTTTTGTTGCACACTAGATTACTTGTCCTAATAAGGCATTGCTAGCTTAGGTAGGGGGAGTAACGGGGCTATATAGCCAAAGGAAACATCCAAGCATCAGCTATCACATTGGTACCCTCAATTACCGTTGAGCCTGATGACGTCACATAGATTTACACAAAGCTTTCTGGGTAAACTATGTGCCTCAGTGCCCCATTTTGTTTACCAGTAATTGGCAAGAAGTCACTTTTTCGGTGACATAATCTGTTTTTTATCCACGCATTTTTCTGGTGACTTTGCACCTTTACGTCTTCTTCTCGATACAGTATTATTCCTTCCACCATTGTGTAAAATTATTTAAACCTCCCTCAATCCCCCGAAATGCTTTGCGCATAAATTTCAAGTGACGTCTTCAAGTAATCGGTCAATTGAACGATGAAATGGATTTATTATAATCTGTCATCTCTATTTCTTGTTTTGCTGCATTTTTATTGGCCGTGTCACAACTGTCAAAATTAAGCCTGTCATAGTCGGGTGGTATGAAATTGACTCCATTGACCACAGACAGAAGGGTAGCAGAAATATGCATTACACAGGTGTTCTTGTAGTCACATTTAGAAAACTCTAGTTTAGTATAGCTTGAGGATTCTCTCCCTTTTCTTTTTGCTTGTTGTGAAAATGGTGGGCTTTATGTGTCAGATTGTATAGCTGCACGTGAAAATATCACAATTTCATTTTTTGGGTGTGAATACTGAACTGAGAGAGATCATTTGATGTGCCCACAAAGTTTTGGTTGCCATGGTTGCGTTTTTTGAATTGGGAGTAAATCAGAGAAAAATGGGGTGATTCTTTGGGTGCCATTTTTCAACGAGTTACACATCATGTCTCAGATGGCTAGCACATCAATATATAGAGTTGCCAGGTACCTCGGGGGGGTTTTCTCCGTGCAATGAGCCCGGTTTCCTCCCCCCATTAAACTTGGGAACGCCGCCATATAAGTGAAATAATCTTGAGTACAGCGTAAATCATCAATCAATCAATCATATGATACATTTCAGCTGCGGAGGGAACCTGTTAATTAACATTGGCCCAACAGCTGATGGTAGAATTGTACCCATCTTTGAAGAACGCCTCAGACAAATGGGGCAATGGTTGGCTGTAAATGGAGAAGCTGTCTACAAATCTAAACCATGGACCTACCAAAATGACACCATCACTAAGGGGGTTTGGTAAGTCAGTATATATTATAAAGTTATAATGGTTCAACCTTTAGAAATACCGTATTTCTTCTAAAGATTCGGCCACTTTTTTCATCATAAGGATTCGATCATTAGAAAAGAAATATGCTAAAAAAGGCCAGACAAATTTGCTCATTAGAGGGAATTTAAGGCAATATTACCCGCCAAGCAGTGTGTGAAAATGGTTATCCTTAAACACAACTCCTCGTCTCCATTTTTGTCAGACGCAATGGAAAGTTTAGGCCATTAGAATGGCTGAATATTTAGAAGAAATACGGTACATCTAATTACAGCAGATCTCTGGAAAAGTACGCTTTTATTCAACAGCAAGTTTTAGCATAGTTTCCCAAGGCATTGTCAGGCTAGTTTAAGCTTAACTATTCAGGACAGTGTGAGGCTAGTAAAAGGGCGTGAGTGGGGTTGAGAGACCCTGGGGACTGTTTCTCAAAAGACTTACGCCCGGGGTAACTTTGCTTCTGGTCGAAACGTATTGAAGGTATATGTTGCTATGACAGGTAAGCCTTGCATCAGGTGTAAATGTTTTGGGAGACAGCCCCTTGGGCTGGAGATTTGTTCAGTAAAAGAGGCATTGGAAGTTAAATGAATGGATGACAGTATGGTGGCACTCCTGTCCACAGCTGGTCTGATGAGTGTTGAAGGCCTGCATCGACCCCACAAGTTACAAGATGACTAGAAAAATGTTTTGATAAGGACAGCACTGAATAAATTCTATGTTTCTTTATAGTAGGCCTATGACTGTTATCATTGTACATAATGCTAGCTGCTATGCCCTGGATACTGAAGATAGGGAGTGTAATCTTATTCCGACTACTTCAGTTGTTTTGTTGCTTGTTTACATGAATGTTTGTTTACATGTTGCCCATGGTGTTAAGTTTTGCCATTTGTGCATTCAAAATTTGTGATTGGAATTATTTCCAGGGTTATTGCTCTTGAATAACAATATGACCCAAAGGGAGAACAGTTCTACATTTCTTTTGATTGTTACACTCTGTTGTCAAATTTATAATGTCGGATGGTTCTCAAGTACTGTCGGTGATACGTAGATACTCGGAAATCCCCACTGTTATTATCGTAACAAGATTTTGTAACAGGTCTTTTGACACTTGTTCAAGGCCAATAACCTCGAAAAAAGGTCACAAGAAACTTGTAGTGCACATTTTAACACTAATTTCTGAAAAAAACGAAAACAGGCCCAACAACAACAACAAAAAACCAACTCTGACAGTGTGTTTATTTTCAGGTACACATCAAATGAGATTCAGATGAGCCAAATGGTGTATGCCATTGTGTTGGATTGGCCAACTAACTCTACACTAACACTGGGAGCCGTGAATCCATCCACAGCAACAAAAGTAACATTATTGGGATATAACGGGACATTTGATTGGGCAAGAAACAGTGGGAATGGTATAGTCATCAAAATCCCTCAAATTCCAGCCAATAAAATGCCTTGTAAATGGGCTTGGGTTTTCAGATTTGAAGGACTGCAGTTATAAAAAAAAATGCTCCCCCCCAAAATTACCACTTAAATATTTTGATTTGAATGTGTGTGTATTTTTCATGACCTAAATCACACAATAAGAAACTTGTCTCCTGGTTATTTTATTGTGAAGAGATAAAGTAAAGCATGGTTATTTTAGACAAGAAGATTTTCCCTGTGCCCGTGTGTTTTAGTGTTCATAAATAAATATATATAATGATTATAGGGTAAGATTATTTTAATTGTAAATCTTCTTTAAATGAATTTTGTTACACTCTGTGATTATTTATGTGATATATACAGGCCTTTGTATTTTGGTCCATGACCATGAAGTCCGGAGGGGAAATGGAAATGCCCTGTGTCCATCCTTCCTCCCGCCTGTCACACTTCCTGTGACCACAATATCTTGAGCAGTTTTTACCTGGGGCCTGTTTTACTAAACTGAAATGCCTTAGCAACCCATACTGTAGAGATATGGTATTATGAAAGTTACGCAACAAATACATCTACGCCGCTTTGTGAAACAGGACCCTGATCTGGTTCAAACTTGCACACTAGCTTCATGCCATTGAGCAGAAGAATGGATTGATTTTGGAACATCTACGCAATTAATAAAACATCTTAAATTTTGAAATACTTGTTCCACATTTTGTGCAAGTGATATCTTCCGCAGTTTTAACCTGATCAAAAAATTATAACGAGCTGCAGACCATCAGCGTAATTAATTACCTAATAAATGTTTGTTCCATATCTTGTATATACGATATCGTGAATAGTTTTTAACCGATAAAGTTCAAACTTTTTTGACTGATAATTTCATTTATTTTTTACTCACACATTTTTGTGGCGTTTGACCTGTCAGCTCTGCAGCTTGTTATAATTTTTTTCATATTTTGTATTATCATTATATTAGAATTTTTGTGTTAAAATTGAACAAAAGTGAATATATTTGTATTAGAGCCTTCAACTGAGGTCCTACTGTGAGATATCTACTTTATTGAGGATTTATTGCCTGAAAGTATTTTTTTTATAAAGTTAATCTTAATAAACATTCCATTTTTGCATTGTTGCCTAACAAAAAATGTTGCCTTTTATTTGAGTTTTTTGTACATTATTTTTGTAAGTTTTTAAGGTAGTTAAAAATTTACACTCATTGTATCTCAATGTTTGACAGGGCCTCTGTCTCTCGGTCCGACGCAGGCTGCCATCAATGTGTTAAGCCTAGCGCACACGAGAGGCGCCGGCTGAGCTGCCGACTATGCGTGGCTGGGAGCTAAGCTGTTTCCCCCGTGTGCGCATAAATATTGGTGAGATTTTCGCCTGTCGAGGTGGTGAGGAAAGTATCTAGCATGTTTGATATTTTCTGCCTCTCGTGGCAAGAATTTCACCGTGTGCGCACAACGTGAGCTGCCAGCTGAGCTGAAAGGGGAGATAGTCCAATCGCGTGTGCCTATTAAATCATGTGATCACCTAGAATATTACGTAACACAGGTAGTGATATTTATGTAGCTTAGTGAACTTGGGTGACAAGGAACTTGCCTCAGCCGAGAGCTCATCATCTGCGCTGAAATATGTAGCTTGCTCCCTGGGCCACGCATGCCTTGTAGCCCAGCCGGCGCCTGTCGTGTGCGCTAGGCTTTATGGGTTCAAATCCCAGTCCAATAAAAACTGACAAATTTCTGAGTAAGGTTTTCACCCAATCGCCCTATGTGGTAGAGTTGTCTGTGTCTGGACCTTCACGGTAGGTATGTCTCGTTCGGCGCATAGTTCTGAGTCCCTGATAACCTAGGATAATCACTCTAACTTCCTTGAAATGTATGCCAACATATAAATTAACCTTTTGGGAAAACAGGACAGACTACATGAGTGTATCAATCCCAGTCAATTTCTTCTTGCAAATGGCAGGCTCCAGTGACCGTCCAACCAGAGTTAAACATAGTCGAATTCTTCATTTAAAGTTTTCTCTCACATAGTACACCTGGGGGCCGTTTCACGAAGCCGTCGCACAGTGCGATCAATCGCAGTTGCCATGACGTCGTATCTCTTCACTATGGTATCCAGTGGCAACTAGACATTTGTGATGCGACTGCTTCGTGAAACGAACCCCAGATGTAAGGAACAATTTAAGGTTTCTTTGGGTTTTTTTTTCTTTTTCACTTTAAATAGATCATGCAGATATTTTTTGGGTGTACATTAAAGGTTTGATAGAAATAATCCATTAAAGCACTGATTGGTGTATATGTAATATTGATTTATTAGGAACAATGAGAAAGTAATGTATGATCAATATAACCATATGTGACTTGTAAAATCCAACCTTTCATCGCCGATTGTCTACAAAACAACTTCAGAATCGGAAAGTAAGGTGTAAAGATAATAAGTGCACGAAAAAACGTGAGTACCTTGTGAAACAGAAACCTAAATCGTCACCCCCAATAGCATGTTGGATAAAAATGTTTTCTTTAAAATAAATAACACCACTCATCTGATCATAAACATAACAAACTGAAGATATCACTTCTTGCATAGAACATGTCTCAACCAAACCTCTTTTACACAAAAATACATGAAATGACTACCTTTGATAGATCCAATAAATCCTCAAACTTAAGCAATAGTATAACAGAGGAGGTCTTAACAAAGGTGCTTGGTACAATTAAATACTGTCAAATAGAATATAACACAAGGATATTGAAAACATAACAAAATACTGGTTAAAGTGGCATGAGCTGCCAAAATGTTGATATTTTGACGTTAAAACAGAATGTTACAATTATTACCTATTTTTCTCAAGACGTATAATTCAGAAGCTTTTTAGTGCTTCTAGTCTTGAAAATGTAAGATAAAGTATTGTTTTGAACTAACTTTGGCTTGGAATGAATGAATGGTCGTCCCGGTTATTTAAATCTTGTTTACTTTTCGAACACGTTTTCGGTTCGTACAGGCCACATACTGTATGGATTGTCCTCATTCCAACGCTAATCATTTAGTTTTCCGATGGCCATCGACGCCTATTACTGTTGTGACGATCAGAAATTATGAAAAAAGTGTAAATTTTGGCAGCTCATGCCACTTTAAATGAATGCTTTATGGCAAGCTCAAAATCATTTCGCCTTGATCGATTGGGATTATTTGAACCAAACTCTTTAATTCCCTAATATGTGGAGTCCCCGGGTTTATTGGGGGAGGATTTGACACCAAGGAAATCATCGCCTTCTGTCAGTACCTGGTATAAAAACATTCTTGGCCAGGCCAGCTGATAATTAAAGGTCAAGTAAGATTATCATAATTGATAACCATTTGTATGATCAGACAGGTCAAGGGGAGCCACAAAATCGTTGACCTTATATTGGAGATAGGTATCTGATTTCAAAGTTCAGATAAATACAGATACTGACAGTTATTGAAGGGTGATAAACTGTATAAATAACACTACATTTTTCAAAAGATTGATTGGTGTTTTGCGCCACACTCAAGATTATTTCACTTATATGGCAACATCCGGTTAATTTTGTGACCTATGTTGAGAAGATGGGATGGTTTTTCAAGGAGATTAAGATAGTTATATTCAACATCGGGGCCTAATGAGCCCGGTTTCCTTCCCCACTAAACCTGGCAACGCCGCCATACAAGTTAAATAATCTTGAGTACGACGTAAAAACACCAATCAATCCATAGACTTACATGTATATGATCATGAGTTCTGCAGCCCCTCTCAACTGATACTAAATTGTGATTGATACTTTGGTCTCCGGTTCTTCGGCCTCAGATTTAATATAAAATGTGATGATTGACATGAGAAAGGCTGTATGTACTATTTTATAACATACATAAATTTGTTTGATTGACTGCACATTGAAGATAATTTCACATATATGGTTGCACTGCTGGGGTTAGTGGGGGAGGAAACCAGGTCAAAAGCATAGACGAAACCCCAGACCTTCGACAGGTAACTGGCAGTTATTCCACATTAGGCTGTCAGTCAGAGCTGAGTAGTTCATAGTCACAAATCCCACTCAGACCAAATAAAAATTGAAAAATTTGGTGGAAGAGTTGCCAGGTACTCACCGAAGGTCTGGTTTCCTCCTGGCAATGAGCCTGAGTTCCTCCCCCACTAAACCTGGCAATGCGGCCACATAAGTGAAATAATCTTGAGTGCAGTGTAAAACATCAAGCAGCCATTAAATCACATGATGTACCTGATATTGATCATTGTAATATGTTACTATAATATAATAAAATAATAAAATAAACAGTTAAGTGGTTTACTTTAGGAAGATTTTGATTATCTCAAGGTATATTTGTGAAATTGTGATGGAAATGCTATGTAGAATCATAGATATATATAGAGATATATTGATTGGAAGACAATAAATTCCATATGAACTGGATTTTAACGGATGTGTGAACATCAATTAACTTTCTTCTTTCATTTAATAGTGAAATACTTTTCAATTGGCATCTCCCGCCAGCACCACATACCCATTACAAACGTTCCATAAGGTTAGACAACTCAGTGAAATAACTCTGTGACGTCATTACATTTGAAACGTCACAAAGCCAACGTTCGGTTTGTCAATCTTTTTTGAACGTTTGGCCAAAACATGTGGCACTCTTGGAGAGGGCAATTTAGTAGAAATATGGAAACACATTTAACATGGAGAAGTACAATAAGGCACAGGGGTGTCAACAATTTAAAATAAAATGATTTTGTCATTTCTTAATTCTTTAACATTTCAATATATATATATGGAGCACTTTCATACTAAAACAAAACATACTTTTAAAGATTTTCATAGCATGCAAAAATTGCCCCTTTAAGCAGCTAAAATAATACATATGTCACATTCAGTTTTTACTTCTATAAATTTAAATATCTAGATTTTAGAAAAGCTTAAAAGTATTTCTCTGTTTAAAGTCCACTTATACACAAATCTTTTGACAACTGATGTGATGACCAGATCACTGAGTTATTTCCCTTTAATATCAAAAATGGTTCCAGCAAAAAAGAACATTATTTGTAAATTTTTAAAATGTTGGGAAATGAAAGTCAGAGGTAGAGAACTGCCATGCATTTAATATTTGTGAAACTGCGAAAAAGCCTACAAAATCAGTGTTCAGTACCAAGATACAAAGACAAATATTTTTTCATATCACAATTCAATAATTTTACATCTGAAATCTAAAACTTTGATTGACTGATAAACGTTTTTTTGTGACCGCAGAAAGCCCCCTGCTCGGCACCAAATTGCACGCAAATATTTCTTTGATTAATAAACAGAGCTTTGCATAAATGTGTAAAATAATGTCTATATACAACTATACAATACCAGCAAATGTACACCCTGTTCTAATATTTTTGACTTGAAGAATATATGCGGTAAAATAGAAACATTTATACATTGTTAAACGATACGAGAAAACTGGCAATTACATCATGTTTAAACATTTATTGCCAAGTTTGAGATCAAATACGGAGATGGAAGGTGATTTAATGAGAAGAATTCACGAGTGAAATACTTACATTAAATTACTGTAATATTTGAAGATTTTTATCACTTGTGATATTGACTAAATTACGACCACTTTTAAAGAAATCTGACAGCGAAAACAAAAAGGCTGGTTAGTTTGATGAAAAACAATAGAGTTGATGTGAGATTAAAAATATGTAGTAGTGTATAGGGTAGTTGATAAGTGCCAGGATTTCGTTTTTCACTGTTGAATTCTATATTTTGTTTTCAA
The DNA here is from genome assembly GCA_963971465.1 of Lepidochitona cinerea. NCBI lineage: Eukaryota > Metazoa > Mollusca > Polyplacophora > Chitonida > Tonicellidae > Lepidochitona > Lepidochitona cinerea. The sequence continues at coordinate 46,636,212 of OZ020551.1, read as the reverse complement.
TTTTGATATCAACCCAAGTCAAAATATTTTATCATAAGTAAAAATTATTTTGAATCGAGTTGAAATTTAATTTGTCTTGAGCTGAAATATCTTTACACGAAAGTCCAAATTGTAAATATTTTCTAAAATCTAAATATTTCAATTTGAGTCTAAATTATTTCTGAGTTTGAAAAACTAAAGAATTTTGTACTTCAAACACTCAACTTTTCTTGACACTCAGAATTTATGAAAAAATCTAAAAATTTAACGACCTACTGTCTAAATTCTGGCACTTAATATAACTTTAATTGGTTGGTCCAATTTGTATAGAGATGTCTGAAAGCTGGTGAGACATTGTGACCTGACTGACACTCCCTCAATCCCCTTCTTATTATGGGGGTATAATAAGGTAGGAGAAAACCAGCTTCTCTGAATGTTATTGAATTGGCTTAAAATGTGCAAAACTTCGTGAATGGATCATTTTGTGATGGATATGGAATTGATTGATTAATTGTTTGGTGTTTTACGCCGCGATCAAGATTATTTCACTTAAATGGTGCATTGCCAGTTTCATTGTGGGAAGAAATCGGGCTCTATGCCCGGAGGAAACCCACGACCTTCCGGTGGTAACTGGCAACCATCCCACATAGGTCGTTCGAGTGAAAACCCAGTCAGAAAAGCATATGGAATAGAATGTAGACTAGACAGAAAAGGTATCAATTAACATGTTGATAGACTAAAAGTTTTGGAATTCTCACAAGCTAGTTGGACTTGGACCAGAAAAAATATTTACATAAATTTTTTTTTGTATAATGTATACTCAAAACACGAGCTTTAAAAATACAGCAAAACACTTCATCCTCAAAAAGTGGCTTCTCCATAATAATATTGTAAATACAATGTCATGATTGTTGTCGGTGAATACAGCACTTTTATAATCTACCCTCAATAAAAGATTCCTACAGCACCATTATATATCACAAAATAGGTTCTAAACATTGCTCTGTGTTATCTGATTATGTTACTTCTGTCATCCAAAAGTTCAGATTTAGGATCGGGTGATTTGGAACTCCACAAAGTGTTTTTACAGTGGTCAATATATGGACATGTGTCAATAAAACCCTCCATAGAACACACAGCCTGCAGTCTCCAATACTGACTGGTTAATTTATCTACCCAACTCTTTAAATCTTTTCCACTTTTCCTCCCATTGTCATCAGCAACTTTCTTAGCCCTCTCAACATCCCCTAAATGAAGGACTTGGTTAAAGTCTGAAAAGTCCCTGCCGGCATAGAATCCTGTAGGGCCGTTATGAGCCATAATGGCCTGGATAGCGGAGATAGATTCCCCCTCATACAGGGTAAGGGGAAGCACCAGGAAACTTGTCTCAGCCATCAGTTTCCATTTATACATCACTTTAACCGTCCAAACACCGGGTCGTAAAGGTTTCTGAAGGTCTGGCTTTTGACTGCCTGTATTACCAGCAGTTATAATGTCTATATCATACGATGCGGCTACAGTCAGTGCTGGATCAACCCAGGCAACTGACAAAGTAAACGCTATTCCATCACCCCATGAATGTTTTAATACTATATCACTATATGGTCCCAACAGTCCACCATAGTTACGAAATATACGCTCTTTAGGGTCAAAGTTCTCTCCAACCTGTGAATAAAGAACAAAAACATGTTTTCATATTTGTTTAAAACAGAATCATGTAGTGAACAACTCAAAATAAAATGAAAAATTATGTAACCACAAACTTATTATTTTGAAATGAATATTTCTTTAAAACACCAAAAATAAATGGGAAAATAAGGTACATAAAGATGCTAAAGAAAAATGTTTAAACAAATTTTTTTACAGCTTCCTGCTAGTCACATTACTCAAAAGTATGTTTGTAAACGATTGTAAATATTAAAATGTGAACCTAAATATTTATGAATACTAAAAAACACGGGCACAGGGGAAATCTTCTTGACTAAAAGAACTTTAAAAATAATTAGCTGATCAATGAGAGTTTATGTTGTATTAAGACTATTTCATATATATATAAAATGGGGTCGCAATGAATTTATTATGAGGCAGAGAAAACATACTTATCACAAACCCCTCCTCTTACAATTGTGACTTGAAACTAAATCCACTTTGTCTCGGAGGAAACTCCCCTCCTACCTCTAACGGACTTCCAAATGGAACCTAAATTAAAGACTTTCTCACAGCAAGTACCCGTATTGACAGGTTCATAGATATTCAACTGAGTACAAGAAATGACTGAACCTACCTGTAAACTCTTGAGCCTTCCTATAGGCCCGGTGGGGTTTAAAACCCTAAACTCTTGGATTGGATTGATATGACTTTCCAAAGTGTACGTTTGACCTGTACTTAGAAATTCCACTGTAGCCATCACTAATAATCCATGGAAATTGTCCCCTTCATTAAACAGTGTCACTTCCAGCAGTTTGACAGGAGAAAATTGACACTGTCCCACACCAGTCATCAACTCTCTCAACGTCAGTCTTATAAAGGCGTGATAATATGTGAGATGAGAATCTTTAGCCTTTGTTAATGTATCTAAATGGTGATAATCATTCTGCCAGTAACTGTTTAAACCAAGTGTGTCTGAAATAAAAAAGTTGATATTATAAAGCCTTTAAAATCTGAAATTCAAACTTCTATAATCAGCATAATGTATCACAGAGATATCTCTATTTCTGAAGATAAAGTCACCCTGGCACAAGGACATTGACACAGATATTTATTTGTCTATGTTGACCAGTAATAATTAGCATTAAGCACGTTAACTGACTGTTTTCTAACTACACATGTGTAGTGCCGGATCTTGTTCATATATGAACAAGATAAAGTAGAGTGAGCAATCCGAAGAAAGACATATAAGACATATTACTGTAACACCTGAGTTAATTAGAGGACTATGCATGTTGCTAAATCCTCAATAACAAAAGGTTCTGAATGAGATTTTAAATTTCAACACATCTCAGTCCAGGAGATGATTGACCAGCAGTTAATCCTTGAATGTTTACAAGCTCTCTCTTGAATTAAGATGAGAATTTGCACTCTTCTACTTGTTTCCAGCACTTGAATTAACTCAGACATTATCGTAACTCATTTTACATGTCTTTCTTCGGATTGCTCACTCTACATTATGTCAAGCTAGTCAGTGGAAATTCTAATATATGAGCAAGAGGTGTAAATCATATCTGCAGAGTGTCATACTGGGGAGCTAGAAAGAAGTAAAATTATCTCAATTAAAACTGTCAATGACACGAGTGATAATCAAAAAACTTCTACTGGTGGATCACAGATAAGAATCCCACATCTGTCACTCAATCTGGCAATGTTGCTATATAGTTAAATAATCTTATGTGGTGTAAACATAACAATCAATCATCAAGCAATCTTTTTATACACAGATTAATTGATTGACTGATTAATTGATAGGTGTTTTACGCTGCACTCAAGATTACTTCACTGATATGGCGGCATTGGCAGGTTTAGTGGGGAGGAAACCGGGCTCATTGTCAGGAGGAAACCCCTGACCTAAGTACCTGGCAACTCTTCCACATACTGCAACCCAGTGAAAAATCCACTAGAAATGTTTCAATTTTTATTTGGTCTGAGAGGGATTCGAACCTGCGCCGCATCATACATGAAATCAAATGGCTTATATTATCCATATATAACCTTTAAATGGTGTATTACTATCATGATTGCTCTCAATTTGATGCAATATTTAACAAAATCTGTTTAGTGCACAGCATCATGTCATACATGAAGATACAAGCTCTTGTGTCCTTGACAGAGCATTTGATCAAATTTAACTATGGGCTAAGAGTAGGAAACATCACCCAGCAAAACTGGAACTTGTCTTTATCAATAAGTTTCTTTTGCAATAATCAGTGAAATTATTTCACAAATAATCAGCAAAAGAGCCTGGTTTTCTCACCCATATAACCTCCCAATGCCGCCATATAATGTGTGCGGTGTAAAACATCAATCAATGCTATGGACACAGTAATAACGACTGAAGGTGAGAGACCACATACCTGTAGCATAAGCTCCATACAGATAGGCATCAACATCATTAATTATCTCCTGATTAACGATGGCTTCAAATTTACGGGCAAAAAATATTGGCTTCTCTCTCATAGACTGAAAAAAAACCCAGAAATTTACAAATAATTTACACAAATAAATTATTCACATTACCAGCCAAATATAAAACAAGTCGCCCTTTGGATCAAAAATCCGGGCTAAAATTAACCTTAAATGACTTAAAGAGAAGTAAAGTTTTAGTATCTTACAATCTAGGTATAAATGATTCAAAGATCATTCTCTGTCTTAACATTTAGCCCACCTGACACTGAATATTAACGTTTGATTGGTCAAACCAGTCAAATGAAGGTCATGTATATATAATCCCATTACATCTCCGTGGAAATCAATATCAACCCCTCGCACAATCTTCCATTTACCGACCCCATATATTTCCATATCCCTCCTCGAACGAACACTATACCTAATATTATTCTACAAATAAACTCAAGATTATTTCCCTTACATGACACAGTTGCCAGGTTTAAATGGCTGGATGCGCTGCATTGAAAGCCTGTGTCGGACTAAGAGGTCTATCCGAACCAGAGGACGGAGGATTTGAAGACGTCAGAATGATGATACATTTGAATGGGATTACAGGGAAATGGAAAATTGGTACAAATTCTAAATAACCTATTTGTAAGATAAGGCTGACTTTTGGCATGTGTTTCAATAGTTGAAAATAAAAATATTCGCCACTTATGTTGTAACACAAATGTTTGGTTCAAAACGGTATTAGTATCTATACCGAAACGTACCAACATAAATAAGAAGTTGTAATCCAGAAATCTCTTCTTTTGTGTTACTATTACCAACTTCTAAATGCCTCTCAAACAACTTATGTTGTACATGCAATTAAACGAAAAGGAGAGTTACAATTTTACTCACGAGTATTCTATCAAAATCTTCTGGTTTGAAATCATTAGGCGAGCATCCACACCAGTCTACGATATGTTTATATTGACATTTACACCCTTGTTTTCTCCTCCAGTTGGTCAGGTGAAGATTGTTATCAATAACAGCCTCACAAAATACGCTGTTTTGTAACACAGTATGAAAGAAAGACTGAAATTAAAATATAAAACAAAGTCTGATAACATTAGAGTACAAAAGCAACAACAACTGACCAGCAAATTATAACAGAATTATGAGAAATAAATCATGGCCAGTGAGGAATAAATTGATCAACTTCAAAAACACTGGTAGACTTACTATGACATTGTTTCTTTATACGAAATATTATAGATGGCATGAGCTGCCATAATTCACACTTTTTTCATAATTTCTGATCGTCACGACAGTAAGAGGCTTTGAAGGCCATCTAAAAACTTAATGATTGGCGTTGGACTGATGAAAATCCATACAGTATATGGCCTGTACGAACCGTAAACGTGTTCAAAAAGTAAACAAAATTTAAATAACAGCGACGACCATTCATTCATTCTAAGCTAAGTTAGTTCAAAACAATACTTTATCGTACATTTCCGAGACTAGAAGCTTCTGAATAATACGTCAATAGAAAAATAGCCAATAATTTCAACATTCTGTTTTAACGTAACAATATCAACATTTTGGCAGCTTTTTTAAGAGCTGCTTTAAGGTGTCACTTTAAGCTGTGGATTATTTCAATTAAAAACCAGGAAAATTAGTTGATTTGGTTGATAGATGTTTTACGCCGCACCAAGATTTATTCATTAATATAACGCCAGGTTTAGTGTGAGAGGAAACCAAGCTCTTTGCCCGGAGCAAATCTCTGAAAATTCTCACCTCAGCAGGAAGTAATGCCAGTCCATATAAATGTTTAAGTTGAGTAACGAGTTCGTCCCGAGAGACAGTGACATATCTACAGAAATCATGATGAAGTCCCACCCAATCACTTCCTCCGTCAATACGAATACCAGTGGGTAGAACTCGAGATCCGATCTTCCACATACGATTCTCACACTGATAAAATGTACGATCTAGCCCTTGCTTTTTTATAAACCTGTCAGAAATAATTATACGGTACGGTAAATAAGAAAAATATATGACAGCTAACCCTGTTTTTTTAACTAGAAACTCACTGGCAAAAGTAGTACATTCTGGACTGAAATAATTATGGAGACAAGTATATATACAATGTTTAATGGTGAACATGTGTATATCCAAAATGTACATTTACATGTATATCACTGTTAACGCATGTGTGCTACATGTTGTACAAATCAGATTCTCTATAAAGAATTATTTAATTACCCCTACATGTAAACTGACAAAAGCCAAAACTTATGACGAGCGTTACGGAGGATTTTATTTTGAATGGAGGTCAGTGTTGCTTTGTATTGACAGTATTGATTAAAAATATTTTAAATCATTGGTTGAACGGATTACTGTGGAACTAGTCCCAGGCATATTAAATAAGCAAGTTAAACTTTTCTTTTACACATTTCCAAGTCGCTGTCATACCTTGGTGTATCTCTGCCATGAGAACGTAAAAAGTTGAAACCTTTGTATTTTGTTAAAAAGGCCACCAGATCATTATCCTTTCTGAAAAAAAAAACATTCCCCAAAAATTAGCAAAATTAACAAATTATAGGATTAAATATTAAGCAATATATAACTATTTAAACTACACAAATCTTCTAAAATCTTCAATAAAAACTTCCCCTATGCGATATAAAAAAATACTGTAAATTAACAAACTTTAAATTCAAACAAGGCCCTAGCCTAGTAGTCTTAAAAGGGTGCAATTTATTTTCCAATGTGCCATATTTCTTCTCCAGATTATTCGAAATAAGCAAGCCAAATTTTGACAGACCAAAGAAAAAATTGAAGACATATAACACAAGGTCTGTATTGACCATTATTATTTGACTTACTGTATTGGAAAGTCTGATTCACTAAGGTTAATAAAATAGTCCCATTTCCAGTCCTTTATATTGAGTATCTCCTCCATACAGTGAAGTAACATAGTCAATAGACTGGCACCACCCCATATGGTAGCAAAACGTGACTCACTAAATCGTACATTAGGGTAATCCGACAACAACGTGGACAACTCGCGATATAAATAATCCTGACGCTAAAAAATAAAACATAAATAAGTCAAACAATGACATCACCAAAACAGGCAAGGATTTCTTTTTATGAATTTAAATTAAAATTGCTTCAAGGATTTAAAGCTGATTTATGTTTGTTTATGGACTAAATGTATATTTGAAAAACATCAGTTGAAACGAAACAACCTTCGCGTTAGTTAAAATAAGAACGGGCAGGAAATATGCATATTTTCCGTAACTACTCGGAAAAATTACGTCATACACGGCCTTTGATGTGTACAAACTGCCACGAAGACGTACCGAGACAGCAGAAATCGTTTATTACGTCATCGCTGTGAGGGTACGTACACAACGGAGGTCGCGTTTGACGTCATAAGTCTCTGAGATACATGTAATTAACTTTCGTAAGCATTTTAGATCGGCAAACGTAGCTTGAATTTTGTATGTGCTGCGAGCGAAATTTAATTTTCTTTTTGGTCAGACTTTTAAAGTACATGTTCTACAACATACTTAACGCAAATAAGAAATATTTCCAAAGGTTGTTCATAAATCCTTTAATGATATATAAAAGAAATTCATGTTATATTTACATATTCGATTAAAGCAAGGTCAAGATCACTGCCAGCAAAACTGGCCTTAACATGGGAGATTTTGGCGATCCCAAATTGAAAACTTTTTATTAAAGTCAATAGAAAGTAACCTATACTCTATAACCCAACCTTCAAAATGTAAAGATCAGGCTTTATCTAAATTTTAACAGGTCAACTATTTCATAACATAAATATCCTAAAAGCATAGAATGCAGATTGTTATAGTCTGTGTATGTACCTAAGTTAATCCCTAGTCCATACAATGGGAGATGTGTACATTGATTTGGGCACGTACCTTATCTACGTGAATAAAGTAGTAATGGTTGACATGGAAGATAGCTTTAAAAAGTCGTATAAGTTGACGGAGTGCTCTCCCTGTAACTGTGAGCACATATACGATTCTCACACCATCTTTAGGGTGACTGTCACCTCCCTTCACAAAATGAGAACCATGTTTCACTTTCTCTGCAAAAAAAAAAGGAAACGTTGAATATTCATGATAATTCTATGTGGCTACTAACGTCAGATTATTGTCACTCAATACCTTACGTTATCAAGAAATAAATTCAAGTCCAACTCAATTCGCCCCACTCCCTCCCATTGAGAGGCTACACAAGTTTAGTTTTTGTCCTTGGAATTAATATACATATTCTCCATCATAATGAAAACTACAATAAATACAACCTGAGCCATTAATTGGAAATAATGAAATTGTTGATTATCTCCCCTGCCTCAACAGTTTACAAGTTGACAGTTAACATTTGATATCAGAGTCAGTATATCAGATAGTCAGTATCATTAATAACAACCACAGGGACCCATGTAAATACAAATGTAAGCAAGCTCCCCCCAAAAAGTCAGCAGTTTTATTAGTTAACTACGGAGATGGAAGACTTTTTACTCACGGCCCAGACCAGTACTGTAGACTCTCATAGCCAGGTGGCCACCACATTTATCCAGTAGATCATGGGGACAGACACTGTCACATTTCCCTTCAGCCAACATGCCGTGACTACCATAGGCATCTCCACACCAACACTCTCGCCCATACTGTACCCCAGCATACTTAAAACCTCAACAAACAATTGATAATATTCATTTCATCTATTAATCCAATCATGACATATCAAAGTATTCATTAATCATCTTTTTAATGATGATGTAACTTTTGTCCGGCCTGTTTTCCTTTTGAGACATAAGACATCAATCAATCTGTCAGGAGACGTGAATATACAAATTGATTGATTGATTGACATTTTATGCTTTAGATCATTTCACCATAATGGCAGCATTGTCAGGTTTAGTGGGGGAGGAAACCCCCAATCTTTGAGAGTAAATTAGGAGCCAACGTTATTCGTTTCTGAATAAAAAAGGTTTTAAATATTTGAATAATCATAGGTCAAAAGCATACACATACAGTGTTGTCCAAACAACCATTAATGACAGATATTAACTCTGATGTTCCATTCTAATAAAAATTCGTTTTGTAAAGAAAAGGAAAGTTTTAGGTTCTCATTAAGAAAATTAGATAACAATTTAAACCCGATTATTTTTATGAACACTAAACCAAATCGGCATAGGCATAATCTTCTTGATTATGGAGATAAATTTCTCGTTGTGTTAAAATGTGGGTATGTCATTTAGACCTTTCTATCCTGGTTAATTATACATGTATTAATGTGTTACCTGCTTGTAGACAGAACATGGTACATTTCTTGGGAGAATTATCCAAAGAGAAATCTACATGATGTCCTGTCATATCTCGTGTCTGGAAATTGTCCTTATAACACCCCTTATATTCCATTGTATCATTACCTGAAACAAAACACAACCAAACATATATTTATTGGTCAATAGAGGTATGTATATTGCTGAAACTGGAGAATTCATAAACAAGTTCTAATCAGTGTGAATAAATGTAGCGAATTTTGACCTTGTCGTCACTAAATCGATAACTTTTTAAGAGCGTATAACTAAATTCCGGTGTTTGCTAATTTAAACCTATTTTAATTAACCTTGATAGCGTATATAAACCTTTTGTTCGAAATTAGCTTTATTTTTGAGACGCCGCTACTTTTGGGTTCGACTTGATTCTGTTACCTTGTCCTTACAGCTCTGTTACAATAATGGAGTGGACTAATGTTTCAAATTCAACAAATAAGAAAACATTTTATTACAACTTAAACAAACACAATCCAACTTTCTGCAGAAGTTTACCTAGCATTAAATTTTTTGTTTTCTGCAAAGATACAGGGAAAAGCAAAGATTAATGTTCTAGCAAAGATTATTGTCCTAGCAAAGATTGCTGATATAGGAAAAAAATTGGTCACAGCAAGGATTTATGTGGTGTAAAGATTTTTCTCAGAGCAAAAGTTTGTCATTTTTGTGGAGTAAAGATCTTTGTCGTAGCAAAAGTTTGTTGATACAGCAATGTTATGAACGGTCCCTAATATTGAGCTATGAAATTTGGCTGGCTCCTCCTAGTGTAGGCAGATGATAGAAATAATGATCACTTTTTGTACTGGGTGTCAGGAACAGTCAGTGCATGAACTGTATAATTATCTGATATCACCTTTTGTACTCTGTGCCAGTGACGGTCAATGCAAGAATTATCACATAAAGAATACCATGCAAAAGAACTAATCACCTTTTTATTTCTATTTTTTATCAAATTGCACATATTTTGTTTGACAATTCCTAACAATGAGCAAGATTCTTAGACTATTGCCTGGAGGAAACTCCCAAATTTCAGATGGTACAGACGATGTCCAACACCTATTGAGTGCGTTGACATTATTTTCAGACTGTGTAGGATTCAAAACTGTCACTCATTGGTGGAAAGCTTTTTATACTGAGCTACCAATGTTCTATATGTACGTCCAAGCTTGCATTCACATAACATTAGTATACTATGTTGGTAAAGATAAAATTCACTAAGATCAGATGATTAATAGAGTCTATAATACAGTTCCAATTGAAAAAAAAGCATTCCGTATATTTGGGGATAAGCTTTTTATACTGAGCTACCAATGCTCTATATGTACGTCCAAGCTTGCATTCAAATAAAAAGTAGTATAAATAATACTATATTGGGAAAGATAAAATTCACTAAGATCAGTTGATTAATAGAGCCCTTAATACAGTTCCAATTGATAAATAAGCATTCTGTATTTTTGGGGATAAGCCAGTTGAATACCTCACTGTTGGCGTGATGTTACAGTGTTTTCAAACTTACACATCTTCTAGACACAGAAAGAACTTTGCAAATTACAAGGAAAAAAATTCTTTTAGTATCCAGACGTCTAAAAAAAAACTTATTAGGCAAGTTTGAAAAAATTGGGTCAACAGTTGACCCAAATTACCATAGTTGAGGAAACCAAGCCATCAATATGATATGTGACTTCCACAAGTACTCAACATTAAGCACGTTTTGACACAATTATATCACATTAAATTAGGGTAAATTACGCTAGGGTGAGTTTATGGAATAGGTCAGAGTAAGTTATCCCCTAGTTAGTAGCAATGGACCTGACATAATGTTATAATCCCTTCCTTGATTCTAGCCAATTTACTAGAAGTCTGTCTAATTAGGGAAATATGAAATATTTATTCTAAATTTTCTCAAAGATCAAGTAATGTGATATAATTTATCCTGTAATAAAAACCCAATAAAATATTCATACCCATACAGTTGAACGTCAACTGGTCAATGTATACCACTAAACCTACAAAGCTTAATAATTTGGTAATATATATGTCAAAGCTTCTTCTTGGCAATCAAAGTCTCGCATCATATTATATACAAATATATAATTATATTAAAAGTGAACAATGTTCATAAACGATCAATCACTGAATCAGAAACAAGGGAAACATACCTGTTTGGTAAATAAATAAATGCTTTTTAAAAAGTGGCCAATTATATGCTTTAAAATATGGACATTTTACAAAATAGAGCTAAGAAAAAATCTTTTGTTTTTTGTGAAAAATCTACTTTTAATTGAGTGTATCTGATGTATACCTGTATATATAAAAAAACATTTGGAATTATTCAAATCAGTTCTTAGATTCATGAATCCTTGAAAATATTTTCAATTTTAACAATCTTACATGGATACTCCTGAAACTGAATTTAATAAAGAACTTCTAATTTCTCGAGGAAATTTCAACATTTTTGTTCTATGCAAAATTACGCAATCTTGATGGACTTTGTTAGAAACTTACCTCTAAGGGGACAGAATCTGGGCAGTGATTTAGGATAGAGTTTTCCCGCTTGAGCTTTGCATACTAAATCTGCTATCTCCTGTTTACATTGTTCAGTTTTGGCCCTGCTGATAGCAGACAGGGCCTCATTGCCTGTTATATTACAGGGAGGCTTATGTGGAGAATTATTAATCCTCTTCCTGGCAGCTTCAGGGCCACTCTCACTTAAATCTATCCCATTCTTCCCATTGAAACCAGCTCCTGGGATCTGAAAGCAGAATATTTTATAAAATTGTATAAATAATAAAATAACACGGTTTCTTTGAAGTCAATTTTCAAGGACGCTGAGGTCGAATATCTGCCCAAAAAATGAACAGAAAAAGTCCAATTTAGTCCCATAAAAAAACTGAATTCCAGTTGATTTAGCAGGTCAATATTCAAATTATGGCAACTAAAATTCTGTTATGAAATAAAGTAATACTTAAGACCACAGCCTAAAAAATTAGGACTTCTATGAAACACTGAATAGATAAAGAAGTTTGATAAGTGGTATTTTGTAGGGGAAATTTTAGTACGAGAATGAGAGGCAACAAATGCCTGTTTCATCTTACAGTTATTCCATTATCATATTTGATAATTTCTTTATTAAAAAAGATTCAAAAGGAGAAAAAATCAAAATGGCGGATGGAAAATATTCTACACATAAAAGTATAGGCGTGTCAAACATGTTGCTACAAGGGTCTGTAACAAACTGACCCTTTCAAGGCACTTCAATTTTAATATCCCATAATTTTCGAGTGATGAACATGTAATCAGGCTTTAGGTCTATATTGTAAAACATCACGGTTATCCTGATATTGTTATCGTTATCTCAAAAGAAATATATTTTTCAGATTTTATGATAATCAAGAATTATGATCAGGAAATATTTTTTCAAAGATCAATTTATAAATCAATCAGACAAGGATAGTTTATGTTGCAAGGTTCTCAAAAATTATGATCAGCAAATAACTTTAATAAAAGTTAACCGATCAGATAAAAACAGTTTATGCAGCAGGGGTTCTCAAAAATTATGATCAGGAAATATCTAATCAATGTACAATTCATAAACCAGTCAGTTAACCGATCAGACAAGTAGATAATATACAATGTATGTTACAGGGTTGTTGTCTATATTATGAAGATGTCACTGGGTATAATAAAGTGCAGTTTTCCCTGCAACCCTAACATTGTTTTTGCAGACCTCCCCGAGCTCATACAAACATACTGGGGTCCTGGAATGAGCACATGTCAATATCATGAAGCATCCATTTCTACAGCCTGTTCAAACTGTCATCTTCCTGGGGTAATAATCTGGCCTTACCCCTAACATGAGCCAAGAAACATACATACACATACAATTTCTTAACACATGTATGTTACATGCTAAATTGTTGGTCTAAGTAAGTTATGTCCCCAGATATGCAATGCTTTACAAGGGAGGGCGGGGTATGTTTAGAATTTGAATTATTTTAACTTTATAAATACTCTTTAATAATACATTTTCTTTCTCAACAGCTTTTAATCTGATTTTATGGTTTTGTGATGGCTTTTCAGGTCATTTTATGTGTAATTAATTGAAACATCCATAATGTATATCCGATGTATGGTATATAATATTATAGTATTGATCCAAGATGGCTTAGACAAATCTATATTTATGAACATGCCTGTCGTCAACCTAATGAAATATCATGGGTTGTGGTTTATTATAACAAATTATGATTGGGTATAAACGTCTAAATGATATGCCCCTTTTTAACACAATAAGAAACTTGTCTCCATGGTTATTTTAGAGAAGATTTTCCCTGTGCGCGTGTGTTTTAGTGTTCAAAAATATATATATTTATGAACACTAAAACACACGGAAAATCTTCTTTTCTAAAATAATCAGATTTTTTTCTGATTTCTTCTTGATACTTTTATGTATTAAGTATGTGCATTAACAATTATCAGTTGGAGTTAGCAGCCTTCCTTTTTGTAATCCCCTCACAGCAAACTAAAAACCTAAACGCATACTTCTGACGGTGTTATCAGCATGAAAAATATTCACCATGGAGGGAGATGAGTAGGCTAATCAGAACTTGCTCTTCTATCTACTGTCTGTCAACGTTAATAAAAAACGAAATTTAACTCACTGCAAAGTGCTAACAGCGTTGTAATAAAAGAGATACTTCAAAGCAAGTCCTCAAAATGAAGCTAGAGACATTTTTAGAAAAAAAAGTTTTCGAAAAAATCAACTGTCAAATTATCGATGCCTAGAAGTTTTAGGCGATTGAAATTGAAACTTAAAGTGGCATGAGCTGCCAAAATATTGAAATTATTGGTTATTTTTCTCAAGACGTATAATTCAGAAGCTTTTTATTGCTTCTAGTCTCAAAAATGTGCGATAAAGAATGAATGAATGGTCGTCCCGGTTATTTAAATTTTGTTTACTTTTCGAATACGTTTTCCGTTCGTATAGGCCACATACTGTATGGATTTTTCTCATTCCAACGCCAATCATTTAGTTTTTCGATGGCCTTCAAAGCCTCTTACTGTCTTGACGATCAGAAATTATGAAAGAAGTGTGTATTTCGGCAGCTCATGCCACTTTAAAAAAGGGTGCCAAAAATGAAATATGTCGGTAAAATTAGTTGAGCAATATATTCAAATGTGACTACAAGGAACGTCTCTAAAACTAATTCTTTTTTTTCCTATCAAAGTAAGTAGAATATTTTCATTATTTTGGGGATTACACTTTCTTGATAAATGACTATTGCCAGCACTAAATGCTGGGTGTCAATTGACTCTAGTGCACTCAACCTAACCATTACTTTTGCATCTTAACTCTAAGAATATATATATATGTCCAGACAACTTGTATTCATTATGGCTGGTATCCACAGGTGTCAGGTGTGGGCTGTATCAAGATTATATAGCAAGTTTTTCCAACACCATAATCATAAAGTATGGTATTAACATTAAACAAACTCTTTCTGGATATATGCCCCTCAAACAAGTTACATAAAGTATGGTGTTTGCTAAAATAACAACTGGATTGTACTTTGATCTTGATAAAAACTAATTAAAACATCTAAAGCATGTGACCTGAAACAATGACTTGTCAGTTGTGAAGTCCAAATCTACAATCATTTGGTTGAAAATTTATAATAAAAAAATGATCATTTTGCTAATCTTAAAACTTGAAATGCCATTAGTATTGAGATTGATGTTTTATGCCGCAGTCAAGATTATTTCACTTACATGTATGTACACATTGTCAGGTTTAGTGGGGAGGAAACCAGGCTCATTGCCGGGAGGAATACCTGATCTTTTTTTTTTGGTCTGAGTGTGATTCGATCCAGCGCCGGACCAATGGAAGATTCGTAAGGGACTGAGGGACGATCACTAACCCAGTGGACCACCGAGGCCCCATCAGTATTATGAAAAGATATCCAGATAATCAGCCAAATAGTCAAGAAGGAAAAAGCCAATTTCCCTGCCACCTACATGTTGTCACCACCCACATAAATCCCCCTTGGTATAAAAGTTTTAAACCATGCTTTCCTGTTTGGGAGCAGAAAGAAGCATGGTTTATAATTCAATGTGGTATGGGTCATTGTCTAGTAATATATTTATGATCACTAAAACACATGGGCACAGGGAAAATCTTCTTGTCTAAAATAACCATTGAGACAAGTTTCTAATTGTGTTAAAAAGAGGTATATCATTTAGACGGTCTAGTAATATTGTGTATTTAACTGCATTTCAAGCTTGGATACTTGAAACATTAACCATGGTATTGTTCTATAAAAGTGTCCGACTACCTGGTAAATGGTAGCTAGTAAATACATGTAGGTTGAAAAATATTGGCTGATATATGTTTTACCCCGTACTCAACATTATTTCTCCTATATGGTGATGTTGCCAGTTTTAGAAAGATAGAAAAGCGAGGAGAAAATGATCTATTGGGACTTCTCTCTCCCCCCCCCCCCCCCCCAAAAAAAAAACCCAACAAAAAAATAACCAAATACATGGTTATAATATAAGCTGGGATATCTTAGCAGTTTTAAATTGGAAAACCAGCTATATTATAATAGTGCAGTCCGACCTTCAATAGATATTTTCAACGTTCCGCGTAAGTTTTATTGTGGAGGAATCAGTAATACTGTTGAAATAGAGCCATATGTTGGGCCAATCAAGCAAAGAAAAGTTACAACACATGCTGGTTATAGCCCTGAAGGCTGGCAAATAACAGACAGACAGCAAGAGGTACCACATGGGCTATTTCATTTCCATTCATCACTGACAGGGGTTTTTTTTTTCAGTCATTTCCAGACTACAAGTTCATTACTGCTTAAAACTTTGTTGTCTAGTTAGCACATGAGATGCAAACTATACGGTAACAGCTTTGAACTGAAGCTTCTATCATAGGAGGAAAAAGAAAATTGTATGCATTATGACCAAGTGTTTTACTGATTATTAGTACTTTCACTTTCTCACATCAAACAGCCTTGGCTATAATAGGTCTTGATTACAACACATGATGACAGTTAACAAACATCTACTCAAAGAGCAATAAAAAGTCAGATTTTTTTCTAATTAGCCTGGTAATATAAGTTTTGCAAAGTTTCTCTTTTTTTTTTTTTTACTCAGTGGAGAAGTCACTGATAAACAATGAAATGTCATGCTGCTATCATGTTTCTAATCTAGGCTTAGGGCCCATATATATTAAGTAAGTAATATAGACTAAAAGTATCAACTTAAACCATTATTAAAAACATAATAAACATGAGAGCCAACATCATTTCATCCTTTCATCATGTCAATTATGGGCGGGGTGGGGGGGGGGGGGGGGGAGGGGGTGTCAACGGCTTGTAGCCTATTAGCCACTAAACCTGGCAATGGCTTCATACTGGTGACAAAATCAATCAATCAATCAATCATAAAATCCCATACATTTTTATGAAGATTATTGTGTCTGGATTGCATTTGGGACTGGCCTGAATTACTGTACAGTGTACCAGACCCAGTGGGAATGGAATGTGGCTAGATGATAACATTACAAAATTATACATCATGGATTAAAGATATGCATTGTTTATAAATATTTCTCGAATATATTTGCTTTCCACATAACACTGGCTCACTGAATAGCTTTTATTTCAACGTAAATCATTAAGTCTTCTGATAAGCTTTCAATGTAATAGACCATTTGCCAGTTTTGCGCGCAACAATGAAATGACGTCGCGAAATCAATCTTACACCGGACAAGCCCAGTAGTCATTTTGACTTTTACCATATTCGGTCAAAATCCCTTTTCATCCACGATTTTTTCACATTTCTAGATTCATTCCGATATAAACTGTTCGAATATACGTTTTCATTTCTTATATCTGTTGTAATATACCCTAAATTTGAAGTTAAAAACAGAGGTATCCTTTGTCCGGTCTACTACTTGGGGCAGCCATTGTGACGTCGCTAAATAACGTCATTTGAAAGTAATTGGCAAATCACCTATTAAGGTTGAAACCATCCGGATGGCTGGAAAAGCGTCCCCAAATTTCAGCTACTTTATAGCGGGGGGTGCTCTTTTCTTCTAGATCCATGCCTAAACTTAAGGTCCTTTAAGTTAACTGATAATCCTACTGGAACATGTGGCTGAATATAAACCATAAGATATATCTTGTTTCTCTTGATAAGTAATATTGTAACATCTTGTTATAAAAAAGGAACATGACACATAGTTGGTTGTGTCGGGTAATACTGCAGGTGTGGCCTGTTTCATTCTTAATCAAATATATACCATTGTTATTTGGTATAACCTTAAAAAAACAAACCGGGAATAATCTGGTAGAAACTATTCAACGTATCACAGCAAAACCAGTTTTTCCTACATTAAAATAAGGTCACGCTTATGATGAATCAATTAAAAAAAGGCACTTAGCAGAGACACAATGTTTGTAAATGGGTGACCACACAGCTACATGTATGTACATATGTAGTTCAAACTGAGTGCATTGCATAAAAACATTATTTTCTTTTCTTTCTATTTTAGTACAGAATGTATAAGCATATTATTCTTGATTCTTTAAAGGATTAAAAAACTGTCCTTTATAAACTCAGCTTGAGTATCCTAAAATAGGAAAGTTTGTCAAGGCAGAAGAATAGAAGATGATATCTATCACACCATGATCATCAGTTTGTTATAAACTTAACACAGTTTGAAACAAATGTCAAATACTGTAACACAGGGACTTGTCCATGAAGTTACTACAAGTTCATTACTGCTTAAAACTTTCTTGTCTAGTAACTAGCACATGAGATGCAAACTGTACGATAACTTCTACCTGACCGACAAAGTAAGTAAACCAGGATAGAGACACATGAGTGCGGCTATACGGTAACAGCTTTGTACTTAGGAGGAAGAAGAAAATTGTGTGCATTATGACCAAGTGTTTTACTAATTTATTAGTACAGGTGTACTTTCAGTTTCACTTTCTCACAGAAAATAATACATGTAAGAGTAGGTGATATAAAATGTGCACTGTCACAATGTTACTTAAATATCATTTATATGGTTATTTTAGTCAAGAAGATTTTCCCTGCGCCTGTGGATACAGTGTTTAAATTAAATATATATCAGTTATATATATCAAATGCCCCACCCCCTTTAAAAATGATCCCAAAAGTATTCTGAATAAAACAGCTTTGGGGCAAGTCTGCAAGTAACTATAGAAAAGTTATAAAGTGTTATCATTGTCAAATACCTTGTCATGATAGAGCAAGTTGGTGGAATTTTCTTGCTACATGTATATTTCCTGTAAATCTCAAGTATGAAACGGTCAAAGGGCGGAAGTGGAATTGAATTGGATCAATTACGACAAAGCTATCAAATGATAAATCATCTCCAAACCCACATAATATGAAATGTACACACCTTCATTGGCGCTAACCTGACGTGAACAAGAGTGAGTAAAACTTAAACAGAAAACTGCTAAATACTCGTACACCTACCGGTAATGTCATGACACAGTCACACTTCACACATATATAAGTTTATAACAAGATTAACAACTTGAACAAGTTGTAATTTCTATTTGATTCAGAGATAGAATTATAAATTGTTTGAGCAAATAAAGTAGTGACTGTGAAATTTATTACTTGTTTTGGCTGATCACTAGAGATTTTCAAGTATTTAGTGAATGCATGATACCCAACTTTCCCAAGCAGGGGATATTTATAAATGGGAGTAGATGGTCAACTCTGAAAATCAGATGGTCAAACCTTTATAAAACATATTTCATGGGTCATGTAAATTGTAAAAAATCTACTGTAAACCATTGACTGATGTGCTTTTGTTTCTTATAAATATAATATTGTGCAATGCAATATTAGTTTTAGCTTTCTTTCATTTCTAATTCCGAGTAGCCATAGTCACAGACATAGATTATTCTTTCAAAGGAGACAATTAATTTAAGTTTTAAATAACAACTAATGATCAAAGAAATTATTAAACAATAATTAATCATTGAAGGACGATCTGAAAGAAGTAGCCTAGTATCGCGTAGTAGAGTAGATATTATAAGTAGTACTACAGTATTTAGTGTCACTAAAGCTAGGTAGTCCAGCATGTTTCACCGGTTGGTATCGATGTGGCTAGCTGCCTGCCAGACGACTCGCACTCCCAGGAAAACTCACCTTATCGACACCGTCAGCATCATCGGACAGCGACCGAGAACCCACCGATTCATCCCAGTTAGGTTCATACTTAGTCCTTCTTTCCCTTTCTGAATCTTTTTGGCTAGAATTGTAAAAACTAAAAGCTAAAAACAACTGAATAGCCAATATACAAAAGGCAGCGAAGAAATACCGTCGATATTTAGAGCAAAGTCTCTGAGACGAGACCGCTCTCGATGCTGCCATTGTGCAGGCATCGACCCTTCTTTACCTCCTCGCACCAGAGAGTTCTACAGCATGCTGTAAAAAGAGGGCTGGTCTCACTGTGTTGACATTGGTTCAGTCAGCTGAGGACGTGTGAACAATCAGCCTATGCCAGCCTCATCACTCCCATCTGTTCTGTTTTACTTTTCATATTATAACAATTAGACACCATACCATTTGTAGCATTAACAGACTCGCAGTAATTGAATAAACTTCAACTTATGTCCACTCATATATATTAGTCTAAGTGTTCTTATTAGGCATATCTTCAGTTTTCAGCTTGGAAGAGAAAAATATATTATGACTTAATAAAAAGTTGTCTGTCTTTAATAAAATTTAGTACATTGTAGCACTGTCGTTATATCCCATAGCATGATATTAATTACCCGTGGATGTTATTATTTTCATGTTTTTTCTTTGGCATATTTTATGGATAATGTCCCCGCATCTCTGGGGCTCTATAGATGGCGAGAAATTGTTCCTACGGGAAAGCCAAGTAGATTGGTTACATTATTATTCTTGTAAATTTGCGGAACCCTTCCGATTGGAATGAGGTCAACACAATTAAGACATGATCGACACTACCAATGTTTGTCGAGAGCTTCCCATATGGGAGCAATTTTCTTTTTGTACAGGCCTCTCGGGGCTGTTGATTCAAACCTCACTCTAAAAATTGTGAATGTTTTTTGTTTTCATATCCGACATAGGTCTATATCTATATATGGCATTACAGGTACGGATCGGGCCTAGCCGAGAAATCTGGGCTCTGCCGCATTTTTTCTTTTTTTCCGAATTCGTCATATGACGAATAGCCTACGGGAAAAATAAATTCGGCAGAGCCCAGATTTTTCGGCTAGGATCGGGCCTATAATATTGTAAATGGTATAACATAGAGGAAATCATTCTTAAATATCATATTTAATACATGCGCTTTGTGGCTATATACATCGATTCTTACAAACAATATACAGATGGTATGCTTGTAATAAAAGTGAAACAAAAATAAGAACAAGGTTGTTTCCTTCCAAGAATATCGTCTTACTGTCCATAACATTAGGCCCCTATATAGTCCGAAATATCTGTGATGATGATGTAAGATATTTTCTGACAGATAGCCGATGATGATGGCCTATCTGTCAGAAAATGTCTTACATCATCATCGCAGATTTTCGGACTAGCCTCTATACTGATGTCAAAAGTACCTGGAAATTCCTTGCGGTCTTTGCAAGTATGGAGACTTGCACTCGCGTGTCGGAGAACCAAGAACCTCTATTTTGACAGCAATGTTTATGGATGAGTGCAGAGCATTATAAAGATATTCTCATAAAATATTCACTGGTTTGGATATTTAATGGAAACCACATGCACAGCATAATTATTTAAAATATTGACACTTTTACAGTGTATTATCAGTGGATTTCGTCAATACTTCTTGCCATATGCAAGATCACTTGTATTCCGATGTCGTGTGAACTGCATTATATATATAGGCCTTGACTTTAAAGGGGCATGAGCTATAGCTGCTAAATTTCCGATTTTTTTTTTTTTTCGTAATTTTTGATCGACTTTGGACGACGTGGAACGTTTGAAGTACCTTGAAAAAAGGTCGAGATAATAAAAAAAATACCGGTAAGGCCAGTTACCCGTACGAACCGCAAATGTTCGCTAATAACGGACAAAATTCTAATAACCGGTATCTGCATAATTTATTAGAAACCTAATTATCTTCTATAGGCCTACTGAGTTTATTTAAAAAAAGGTGACAATGTGACTTCCATCGCCCGTGTTCTGACTTAGTCATGACTGTCCTGAAGCTGTAATACAGTTAGGCCTATTTTGCTTACACATGCTGTTAATGGTGAAAACAAACCCGAGTGGTCAAACATATTGTACTAACTCAATTTGAGATGGAAGTTTTCCTCTAAGCATTTTCTGGCATTTTCAACAGTTCCGTATTATGCTGCTAATGGAAGGCTGATGCTATAATCACATTAAGTCATTTCACGGTATTTAATAAAGATCCCTGCATGACAAAGCAAATATATCACATGGATTAACCGACCATATATAGGCCTATAGATATATAGAGAAAAAGAAATGGGGAAAATCCCCCAGATGAGAAGTTGAATACACAGAATGTACAAAGTTGAGAAGGCGTTTCTTTCTTTTTTTTCTATAGATATATATATAAGCTATGCCCCTTTTAACACAATAAGAAACTTGTCTCCATGGTTATTCTAGACAAGATGATTTTCCCTCTGCCTGTGTGTTTTAGTATAAAAAATATAAAGGCCTAGGGTGGCTCGAAAGAATGTAGATTTCATAACTTAGCAATCTGACTAAAGTCGAGATGCTCATTGAAAAGAAAGAACATCTCGACTTTAGTCACATTGATAACTTACTAACTGTAGATAATGTTTTGTAACTGCGAAATAATTTTGAAAAAAAAAATGGTTAAAATGTTCCGTTAGCATTTGAATTATCAGCTTATAACCACCGTTACTATGATAGCAAACTTTTGTCGTATCACAATTCTCCGATGTTGGTCCATATATAGGCCGATACTATACTACTATACATCCAACGATGTCTATAGGCGTTTAATAACATTACATGCAAGGAACTGCTGGTCCAATATTTGGTAACAGTACAAAATAATGTTGGGCCTGACTTTTTTGCCAGCATTGGCTCAATGATATAGATCAAAGAACCTATGTAAAGGCGAGAACGCCGTGCAGGAAGCTGAAAAAAAAAGAGAAAATCTTCGGCATGCAACTTTTTGGCCACAGCGAATAAGAACTATTTGAAGCATGCTTATGAAATTTCAAATATTCATATTTATCAGTATTCATTATACACTAGTCCGAGTTTCTGACTCCCACTCAGTCCAAAACAATTGGAAAATTTTCTGACTGGGTTTTCACTGGAACGACCTATGTGGGATGGTTGCCATTCAGTTACCACCGGAAGATCGTGGGTTTCCTCCGGGCATAGAGCCCGATTTCCTCCCACAATAAAACTGGCAACGCCGCCATGTAAGTGAAATAATCTTGAGCGGGGTGTAAAACACCAAACAAAGAAATCGATCAATCTTAAAATAAGGTTAAGAAAGCGTCAATTTAGTAGCGTTTTTTAGCCCCGTGATCGATATATAAGAGCTTTTGGGCAAATTAAACTCCTGTTCACCTGCAGACTTCTAACTTCATAATCCTTATATTAAGAAATGAACACGTTTTTTTATGGTTTGCAACTCCTGGATTTTTATTGTACACAACGTTTCGGTGTAGAAACTAACATCGTTATCAAGTGAACTTGATAACGATGTTAGTTTCTACATCGACACGTTGTGTACAATCATGACCAACTCCTAAATGCCACTTAAAGAGTTCATAATCCTTGTTTGGATATCATACGGGTAATAGCCAATACTAATATCTTACTTTTTGTAAGTTTGGTCACGATGATGCAATAGGGAATCCTAAAAAATCGCAAGTGAACTGATGTACTATTTGTAATATATATGCATTGTGAATGTAAGTTAACGTTCTAAACTTTCTTTCTCACACTACACCCCCGATAATTCCACTCCCAGGCAGTGTGTTATTTTTTGCATAATCAACGTGTGAAATTATGGCCCAAGTAACACTATGACCTCACGAAAGATCTGTCAAAACTGACGTCACAAATTAATTACGTCATCAGTCATTATGACGTTAAAATCAAGCGTCTAGCAGCAAACATATATTGAAGGCCCTGGAATGCCGTCGTTGATGACGTCATTTTTGACGTCACAATGCCTTATCGAGTCTTTTTTGGACAGCCATTCTTGAAAATAGAGCGACGTCGCCAAATATTTTTTTAACTATAGGTTAAGTTAGCCGTGTTTTTTTTTATAAAACGCTGTGTTTTTCGTGTAGTGTGAGAAAAAGATTATCAGACTCCAGCCGGTGTATTACAATGAATATCACTCTCGTTTATTAATTTCCAAAGTCACTCGCCTGAGGCTCGTGACTTTGAAAATTAATAGACTCGAGTGATATTCATCGTAACACACTGGCTCTCGTTAGATAACCTCTATATATATGCTATTGAGATGGTCAACCGTGGAATATTAACTATTGTCATATATATTCATTCACTCTTACGCGAAAATGGTAGAGGTATTATACCAGTTACTATTAATGTTCTTGTTTGTAACGTGATTTATTGTTTGAATATATTTTAACTATTGACGTCCTGGGGTGGGTTGTTCAAAGCGCCGTTAGCTTAACGGCAGGTTAGATGACGCCACGTCACAATGGAATTTATTTGTTACGTCACGTCATTTAACCTGCCGTTAAGCTAATTTTCTTTTGAACAACCGGCCCCTGGAGCCTGTTTCACAAAAAGGCGTAGAAGTATTTTTTGGCGTAACTTTCATAGCAACGTATCTCCACAGTATTGGTTGCTATGGCAGTTACGTAAAAGCTTACGCTACGCCGCTTTGTGAAACAGGCTACTGATAACCTGAATCAGCTGTGTTTGTATCCAGTCAGATATCTTCTGTCTTGAGAATATAGAAATATACCAAGCCGTTACAACAGAGAACCACATTCGTATACTTTTGTCTCGCTGTGTAATTTTGGAAAATCTATGCTTCAAACGCTCACGAAGCTTTTGTATTGCTGATTTGGCCTAAACAAGTATGATTCTAGACACGTTTTGTTGCTGCCATATATACATTTGGTTTCTCTAAAACCATTGGACAGATCAAATAAACTTTATAGACTAGAGAATAATTTCCGGGCCAGTAGACTAACTAATGAATAAAGCCCCACTCAAGGCAACTCGGTCAATAATGACATTTTTCTTCCCACTGTGTACATCGCCTCTTGGCTTCAATTCACACCGTTTCAGTCCTAACAAAGTTACTGAGCAATCAGCGAGTGTTTTAGCAGAAGTTTCAATCATCAAGGCCAATGTTTTTCAAAAACCATTCACGTATACCAAGCCTTGATTACCTAGACGAAATGTGTTTGTGCTTATCCCATCGAGTTTCATGAACTAAAAAAAGATGGATCCATGGTCGAATGGTCAAACAGAAAAAAAGCAACAGGAGAGCCAATCTGGGATGAAGTCAATTTGACGTCTCAGATAAATGATTTCGGAGTATACCGATTCGCCCCTCTGATGGATTCCTAACAAACATAATATGTTATTTTTGAATTACCGGATTGCTCGGGAAATTGTTTGCGATAATCCGAGACTCATACAAATCATCAACTCTAGGACAAGAATTCAAAGAAGTGAGTAAGAGATTATTTTTTCGGGTGATTCATTGATGTTTTACGCCGCACGCAAGGTCGTGACCTTGTTTAGTGGAGGAAGAACCGGGGCTCTCTGTCCAGAGGAAACTCCGACCTTCGGCGAGTACCAGGCAATTCTTCCACATACGTCGAGAAAGTGAAAAAAATCAGTCAGAATTTTTTAATTTTTTATTTAGATTGGTCTGAGTGTGATTCGAACCCGAGAGGCATCGATGGAAGGTCACTGAGCCAAACGAGGACCACTTAGCGGGCGAAGAAAAGAGCAACAAAATAAATAAATGGAATTTGATAAAACAAACAACTCTTTGACACAATAAACTCCAGTTTACTTTACCATCATGATCCAAATCAGGTTTCCAAGCTATTTCTAGTTTTGTTTTACCAGCATTTATTTTACTTGCGGCTTTGGCCAAGCAGTTACAGCAAGAACCATATTCGTACTTTTGTCTCGCTGGGTGCAATTGGGTAATCTATGCTTCAAACGCTCACGAAGCTTTTGTATTGCTGATTTGTCCTAAACACGTATGATTGCTGCCATATATACATTTGGTTTCTCTAAAACCATTGGACAGATCAAATAAACTTTATAGACTAGAGAATAATTTCCGGGCCAGTAGACTAACTAATGAATAAAGCCTCGCTGAAGGCAGCTCGGTCAATAATGACATTTTTCTTCCCACTGTGTACATCGCCTCTTGGCTTCAATTCACTCCGTTTCAGGCCTAACAAAGTTACTGAGCAATCAGCGAGTGTTTTGCAGAAGTTTCAACAGTCAAGGCCAATGTTTTTCAAAAACCATTCACGTACACCAAGCCTTGATTACCTAGACGAAATGTGTTTGTGCTTATCCCATCGAGTTTCATGAACTAAAAAAGATGGATCCATGGTCGAATGGTCAAACAGAAAAAAAAAGCCAACAGGAGAGCCAATCTGGGATGAAGTCAATTTGAAGTCTCAGATAAATGATTTCAGAGTATACCGATTCGCCCCTCTGATAGATTCCTAACAAACATAATATGTTATTTTTGAATTACCGGATTGCTCAGGAAATTGTTTGTGATAATCAGAGACTCATACAAATCATCAACTCTAGGACAATTAGAGATTAAGTGATTGCACGCAATCACTGGAGATGGCTCCGCGAAGGAGGGGAACTGATTGACAAAGGTATTAGAACCGGCAGTGTGGTTTGAGAGGTGACATAAAGAAGAAATGAAACAATAAAGATGATGTATGATATTCTTGGCATTAATTATTTTAAAAGATGGCTGCCATCTTTAAAAATCAAGATGGCTGAAAACTTATAACAAATAATGCCTTATCACAAGTTTACTCCCGATAAAATATTGCTCATAATCTAATATGCTTCATGGCAGCCATATTGTATTGGGCACATGGCTGAAAATTGATCCCAATCGCCCTTTCCTCAATGTCAAGGCACAACCCAGGTTTGATATTGGATTGCGCAGATTGCTGAAAATCAATTCCAACCGTCCTCTCAATAATGTCAAGGCACACCCCAAGTTTGAAGTTGATCGGACCAATCATGCACAAGTTATTGCCCGGACAAGACAATCATGCTCATAATCCAATATGACGGATAGCGGCCATATTAGATTGCGCACATTGCTGAAAATCAATCCCAACCGTCCTCTGCCTAATGTCAAGGCATACCCCAAGTTTGAAGTTGAGCAGATGAATCATTCATGAGTTATTGTACGGACAAGGATGGAAAGACGGACGGACGAACAGACAAACAGCCATATTGGACTGCACATTGCTGAAAATCAATCCCATCCATCCTCTCACCAATGTCAAGGCACACACCAAGTTTGAAGTTCATCGGATGAATCATCCACAAGTTATTGCCCGGACAAGAAAATCATGCTCATAATCCAATATGACGGATAGCGGCCATATTGGATTGCGCACATTGCTGAAAATCAATCCCACCGTCCTCTGCCTGATGTGAAGGCACACCCCAAGTTTGAAGTTGATCGGATGAATCATTCATGAGTTATTGTACGGACAAGGATGGAAAGACGGACGGACGGACGAACAGACGAACGGCCATATTGGACTGTGCACATTGCTGAAAATCAATCCCATCCATCCTCTAACCAATGTCAAGGCACACCCCAAGTTTGAAGTTCATCGGATGAATCATCCACAAGTTATTATCCGGACAAGAAAATCATGCTCATAATCCAATATGACGGATAGCGGCCATATTGGATTGCGCACATTACCGAAAATCAATCCAAACCGTCCTCTGCCCGATGTCAACGCATACCCCAAGTTTGAAGTTCATCGGATGAATCATCCACCAGTTATTGCCCGGACAAGAAAATCATGCTCATAATCCAATATGACGGATAGCGGCCATATTGGATTGCGCACATTGCTGAAAATCAATCCCAACCGTCCACTGCCCGATGTCAAAGCACACCCCAAGTTTGAAGTTGATCGGATGAATCATGCATGAGTTATTGTACGGACAAGGATGGAAAGATGGACGGACGGACGGACGGACGAACGGACGGACGGAAGACCCGAAAACATAATGGCTCCGCTTTCGCTTTGCGGAGCCATAAAAATCCAAAGAAGTGAGTAAGAGATTATTTTTTCGGGTGATTAATTGATGTTTTACGCCGCACGCAAGATCGTGACGTTGTTTATAAAGGAGGAAGAACCCAGGTTCTTTGTCTGGAGGAAACCCTGACCTTTGGCGAGTACCTGGCAATTCTTCCACATGCGTCGAGAAAGTAAAAAAAATCAGTCAGAATTTTTTTAGTTTTTATTTAAATTGGTCTGAGTGTGATTCGAATCCGCGAGGCATCGACGGAAGGTCACTGAGCCAACGAGGACCATTTAGCGGGGGAAGAAAAGCGCAACAAAATAAATAAATGAAATTTGATAATAATAAAAAAAACAACTCTTTGACACAATTAACCCCAGTTTACTTTACTATCCAAAATCAGGTTTCCAAGCTATTTCTAGTTTTGTTTTAAAAAAAAACGAGTAAAATGTTTTACCAGTATTTATTTTGCTTGTGGCTTTGGTAAGAAAAGAGGCAAATAAAAATTGCACTTGAATAAAATGTAACAGGTGCAAGTTATATATTGAAACAGTTTTGGTTAAAAGCTTGTATTTTCAGAGATATCTCTATATAAACACATTAATGGCGAGAAAAATGGAAATCTATGCAGAAAAACATGGTGGCAGCCAGCCGTTCACTTTTACAAACAACCGCTCACATCCACAAGACAATGGTCAAAATAGTCTTCTATTTTTCCAGAAAGATAGCGGCTTCAGCAAATGTATTGCCAAAGTCTAGCATAACATTCTTCAAAGTGAATTTTCGTTTTTTGCGCGGTTCTAAAGATGTGTCAAACATTTGACCAAAACTAACAGATTGACGACGACTTGTGCAAAATGTTATCTTCCAGGGGCCGGTTGTTCAAAAGAAGGGGCTTTCACAATTGAGACTTTCGCCGCACGGTCAAAATACTGAAATCGATCGCACGGTGGAGATGAAATTTTTCGGGCCGCAGTAGAATCGTAAAAATAACCGCAAGAAAATAATCCATTTTACGATTGGCCGGAGCATCGTAAGGGCGTGGCAAGGTTTCCGCACGTTTCAATCCACGAATCTCTTGCGGCGAACCGCGCGGAGTGACGCAAGCAGCGCACGTCTAGCGCACGTGATCCGTGAGACACTTGCGCGGTGGTGCTACGTGATTGGTTGGAACGTGCGGCGTGCCGCAAGATGCATCGTGCGTCATTGTTTTTCGCCGCGCACCAATGAGCGGGCGCCTTACGGCGTTTTGTCAAACCGTGAGGCGATTTTGGTCTCCGCAGACGTGATTGCAGTATAAAAAGGCACAGAGATAAAAAAAAACCGTTAGTTTGTATCCATTGTAAAAGCTTCAACTGTTGTGAGATAAAATGAAGCACCCCAAAATATATACCTGTAGCACACCTGAGGGTATTTTTCGCAGGGTGAACGCAGGGCGGTGCAAGACAGTGACGGCGAATCGTTCAACGGTTTACGACTGCCGCAAGGTTGGCGGAACAAGAAATTTCACCGTACGGCGCATCTTACGACACAAAAAAATCGTGCAACAACCGCGCGTCAAGATACAACGGTTTACGGTGAACGTACTAGCGCCCGCACGGATCAGAGGTAATAAAAAAATTCGCACGGCCGAAAATTGGATTCCATCATGTGCACACCAAACTTTTCTGCGGCTCTTGCGGCACAAACATTCCGCGCGGTAAGGTGCGGTTGCCCGCAAGGAAGGCTGCGGTCCATCGTACGGAAGGCCAAAATTCATGACCGCAAGAGCCGTAAACACGCCGTATCTCAATTGTGAAAGCCCCTTTAACGGCAGATTAGATGACGTCGCGTCACAAAGGAATTTCTTTGGAATTTCTAATCTGCCGTTAAGTTCATTTTTTTTTTAACAACCGACCCCTGATAAATATGGGGCCACTTATCCTTGCCCACCTGAAATTAGTTCGGGTTTCTGACTCCAAAATGACTATTTTTTAAATCGACGGCCGCATTTTTTTAGCCAGAAACCCGTGCTAACTCGAAATACATACAAATAGTAGCACGTCTTGGGTGGTGGTATCGAGAACTGCGCGCTATCACTTAAAGCGACAAGAGCTGCCAAATATAGCCTTTCAGGGAAAACTTGTTGAAACTGAATTAGCTAATTGTACGTCATTTTGGCCAAATAGTAGGCCGACGAAATAGGAGCTTTCTCAACATATCAATCTGGGATAAGTACGTTGAGGTAGTTTTTACAAACAACAAAAACTCGACAAATGTACTAATATATCCCGGCTCTTAAAAAAAAAATTCTGCCATTCGCATACATTTTTGGTTTATAAGGGCAACTGTCTTTCCGGATATTTTTTTTATCACAACGCCATTTTTTATTTTTTAAATGTATACTTCAAACGGTCAAAAGGTGAAATTTGGCATCTATACATAAGAAAGCCTTTGAACAAATCAAATAAACTTTACACTGGATGATAATTTCCTGGCTAGAAAACTAACAAATGAGTAAAGATTCGCTGAAGGCCAGTTTGTCAATAATGATGCTGTCTTCCCAGTTTGGACATGTTCCGCTTGACTTCCCTTCGTATTTATCAGGCAAACAAAGTTACTGTGGAAGCAGTGAGGTTTTAATCTATTTCAATCAATGAAGGGTGATGTTTTTTCCAAACCACTCACGCACACCAAGTTTTGATTGCCAGTTGTGTTTGTGTCCGTCCAATTGCGTTTCATCAAGTTAAAAAGACAGCGCCATGGTCGACAGGATAAAAGAATGAAGCAAAAATAACATTAGCTTTATTATCCATAAAGACATTAACGGTGAGAAAAATGGAAACCCATGCAGATTGATTGATGTTTTACGCCGCACTCAAGATTATTTCACCTATATATGCCGGCGTGGCTAGGTTTCGTGGGGAACGAAACCGGGTTCATTGCCCGAAAAAATCCATGCAGACAAAACACGGTACCAGTCTAACTATTCAGAACCTGTTAATTTCACTTTGCAGTAAACTTTTTTCAGGTGATAAGCAATCACTTATTAGGGCCATTCTTCTCAGAAAATGTTATTTTTAAATTGACAGAAACAAACCCTTGGATCACAAGTCTCAAAGTGTAGCAGTGTTCAGCTGGTCAAAACGGCTGAATTACGGATTTTCGTGATGAAGTGTGATCAGAAGTCTATGAATTGGATAGATCGCTAATATACAGAAACATTTAAAGTAGGCCTTTACTTGACCGATGTCCACAAACAAATTCAAGTTTATTGTCACACAATCCTGTTTTTCAACGTCAAATTAGCTTTTATTTCAACAATTATAACTTTGATCAAAATTATAATCAGCTAAAAGCAACTAAATCAGTAAATTTTACAGTTAGATTTATATGCTATTTTAGTCAACAAACTATATAAAGGGTTTTAGTTAAATGTTTTAATAGCTTAATCTTCCCTAGTTTACAAAAATATTCTTTAATCACCAAAGCCCTTTTTATTTCCTGTCATTTTTCCATATAAACACAAGAAATTCAACATAACTTTAGACTAGTTTCTACGGCTATTGATAAAGGACAGCAAATCCGAAAGGCCTCTAGCAAAACCGTGTGCGATCCCGTTTTCTGCTAAGTATTCTTTGCTTACTGTAAAACGTTGTATATATTACTTTCTTTTATATTCCTCTTATACCTTTTTCATCTCTTTATATATTTTCATTATTTAGGCTTACTATTGTTTTGCCCTTTTATTTATGATTTAACCTTATCTTCCATTTACAGCCCTTGTATTTTTCTCCAAATTGTATTTCTAGGACTTCATTATTATTTCCTGTTCCAATTGTACATTAATTTTAACCTTAGTGTCTTATTAAGTTGTTTTTCCTTCCCGCTCTATTTAGTCTTCCTATGCTTATATATCTCACAATTTGTGACTAGATTTATTACCCTTTTTACTTTAGTCCTTCTGTCTCCAGACACATTTTATTCTTTATCTCTGCCTCTTTGTAACATATATTTTCCAAATTCCATCTTTTTTGTCCCCTAAGTCAGCCAATTCAATTAGGTCCTTTTATCTCTAGTTTGTATCAATTCTTTTGGTTTCCCGACATATTTTTCCTTTCTATCTCTGTCTCACTTTCCCAACTCCATTTTCCCTTTTCATCTAGTTAGACTAATTAAGTATATTGGCATTTAGGCAGAATGGCAAAACAAGGGCGTGGTAACAGAAGCAGGCAATTTTCAGTTAGCAATAGGCATGGAAATTCAAAATCTAAAAGTCCCCAATATTCAGAATTCTCGGCTCTGGTGAAAGCCCTTTTCAAAATTTTACAATGTCTTCACCACATTGGCATCCTTGAGGGACATTTACGTGACCAAACCCTCCCAAATTCCTTAAATAATAAAATTAAAGAGCTTAATTCTTCAACGCAATCGGGAAGTTGATATTGCGTTTGACCATGTACACACAAATTGGGCCCATAGGATCATACAAGAGATGATTTCACATTATGCGGCTTGTTTAAATAGATTAAAAGCACAGGTGACTTCTGCCAGGTCATCCAATGGTCTAAACTTTGACAGTGCTTTCAATAATGCTTTAAAATGGGGCAAACAGAATTATAAAGGTAAATTACAACTTTCGACCATTCAAAATTTTTATTCTTTTCTTTCCATCACTAAATCTGTCAATTCTGCTGCTACTACTCAGTTTAGTCCACCATCGTCTCCCCAACCCCATCCGCCTGTCAGTCCGTCGACATCTGTTATCTCACCTCCAACTCTGCAGTCACAGACTCCTAGGTCTGTAACTTTACCTTCTGTTTCCCCTTCGCCTTTCCCTACTGGTACTTCCCCCCTTAGACCTACTACCTCTGCCCCCTCTTTTTCTTCCCCTCAGCCCCCCTCCCCTAGACCTAGTAGAACATCTGTCCCCTTTCGTCCTCCGTCCTCTCCAGTTTCTACTAGGGTCTCTTCTCCTAGACCTAGTACATCTAGTCCCTCTGCTCCTCCCCCATCCCCAGTTTTGTCTGTCCATTCTCCTATGAGATATTCAGATGCAGTGAGATCCCCTCCGAGGGGTCAGCGCAACCCTCGGAATAAATTAGCTAATTCTAAATTTTGGAAATTTCGGCACACTTCCTCTAATTGGCACCTTCCTAATGTAACTAAGAAAGTTCTTTTACTTGGGGATTCTAATCTTTCTAGAATTAACATTGACCCCCACCCTGATATGCAGGTAGAATGTTTTCCTGGTGCCAATTTCAATTCATTTCGGACTCTAATTCAAAAGTATCAAGGTCCCAAACCTGAGAAAGTTATCTTGAATATTGGTATCAATAACAAGACAACTACTGAGCCAAACACTTCGTTAACTCAAATGCGCAACATGATGACAGCGGTTAGGAAGACTTTTTCCAACTCGCTCATCTACTTTGTAGAGATCCAGTCATCCACTAAACTGCCGGCCAGTGAAGTTTCGAACCTGAACCTATATAACTCTTCTGCTTCCAAGATGAAGAGAGTTATGGTCATACCAAAAATCCCCAATTCAAAATTTAGAGTATCCACGGACAAAATTCACTGGACCGAAGATACAGCAAATTGCTTGTATACCCACTGGCTTCAGACACTAGATTTAAACTAAATTTGGGACAGGGCATGTGCCACCCTACTTTCGGCTTAGGAAGTAATATTGTTAATCTTAGTAACGAGGAACTCACTGCTGATGATATATCTCTACTCAATAGAGGACTCTCATTTGTGCCTTGCCCTAAAGCATTATCTGATAGGGACTTTTCTATTAGTAAATTAGTGCATGTTATGGAGTTCTCCAGAAATCTTAGTCTGGCTGATATCTACCGAGATTCTAGTGGGGTACGCAAGCCGTTTACATCTAAAAGCGGCTATACACCTCCTTCTCACATGTATGATCCAGAAATAAACATTAGTCGTGACTCTGTATCAAGGAAGTTTGATGCTTTAACTAATCAGAAAAACCAACATAACCTTACTCATTCAGAATGTCTTGCCTTAAGTAAGCTAAGGAGAAATCCAAACATAGTTATTAAACCTGCTGATAAAGGTTCGGCAACAGTTATTATGTCAAAACAGGATTATATTGAAGAGATAGAACGGCAGCTAAGCAACCCTCTTCATTACAAAAAACTTGATAAGGAAATTTGGCCTGAAAATGTTAGGAAGTTTAATAAAATTCTTGTTTCTCTTCAAGATAAAGGCTTACTTAATGAAAAACAGTATCGCTATTTGGAATCTGATCATAACTCTAAAAACAGGGTCTTCTATATTCTTCCAAAAATTCACAAACCCATTGAAAAATGGCCGAAGCCTACAATGCCCCCTGGGCGTCCTATTATCTCAGATTGTGGCAGTGAAAGTTATAGAATATCAGAGCTAATTGATTACTATCTAAAACCTATAGCGAATCGGCATCCTAGCTTTATAAAGAATACGGATGATTTATTGGCTAAATTGTCTGAGAAATCCATCCCACAAGATGTGATTTTGGTTACTCTGGATGTGGAGTCTATGTATACAAACATTGACATAGATTTGGGTCTTAAATCCATAAAATCAGCATTCCAAAGATATCCTGACCACCGTCGTCCGGATAAAGACATTTTAGAATTGCTGGAACTTAGCTTAAAAGGTAACGATTTTGAATTCAATGGGGAGATTTTTCAGCAAATTAAAGGGTGTGCTATGGGGAAACGTTTTAGTCCTAACTTTGCCTCTATTTTTATGGCTGAGTGGGAGAGTGATATTCTTCACAAATGTCACCTACAACCTTTTATTTACCTTCGGTATCTGGATGACATTTTTATCATTTGGCAACATACGTTGGAAGACCTTCATATTTTCATCGATACTCTTAATTCTCACGACTCAAGCATTAAATTACAGCCTACTATTGATCACACTTCTGTGGATTTTTTGGATGTAACTATTTACAAGGGTCATACATATCATACTACTGGGTATTTAGATTACAAAGTATTCTTCAAACCTACTGACACGCATCAGCTACTACATGCTGGGTCATACCATCCTCCTCACACTTTCAAGGGGGTCATTAAATCTCAGATTTTTAGATTCTATAGAAACTGTAGTTCTTTAGATTTTTTTAACCAGGCTTGTTCTGTTCTTTTTAAAGCTCTCCTCCCTAGGAAGTATTCTATTAGATTACTCCGAAGGATGAAATCTAACACAGTAAGACAAATCATGTTTCCCCCTTCATCCCCCGATACGCTTACCTCCCCTTCACGAGTGTACCACTACCGTCCAACATTTCTCTCAGGTACATCAATGAAATGCCTTAAGACGCGATGCAAACTCGATATATACGTACCCGATCGCGGAACCTTTTTCGGAGAACAAACTCGCAACAAATATCAAATGGCAGAGAACCTTAATTGTGACTCCTCTAATATCTAGTATGTAATCACGTGCAAAAAATGTCGCAAACAGTACGTCGGAGAAACTCAGAATTCTCTACGACAAAGAGCAGCCAACCATTTATCTAGCATAAGACTTAAACATGATGTACCCGTGGCACAACATTTCAATACTCAAGGTCATTCGGTCAAGGACCATTTTGAAATCATGCCTATTGAGAAAATCCCATTTCTCACTTCCGCTGCAGATACGAAGCACAAACGTTTGGAAAGGGAAAGTTTTTGGATTCAAACATTACAAACTATTTATCCTTTGGGTTTGAACTTGGACCCCGGAAGATGTCGTGAAAAAACTATAATACCATTCGTGTTTCAGTATAACAAAGCTAGCATCGCTATGGCCAAGATTATAGTAGAAGAATACAAACTACTTCAAAGTAAACTTGCTCGACCTCTGACCCAAAGGCCAGTCATTGCTTATAAAAAGAACAAGAGTTTGAAAGACATACTGGTCAGGGCTAAACTCCCCTGTCTGCCTTCTACCTAGGTTTTCTGGGAAAGGGTATGGGGGGGGGGGGGGGGCATACTATATAGTCTGACGATATTCTTACTATAGCTTAAGATGCGTAAGCATTGTCAATGTAATACAAAGTGTTCCAGAAAATTCTACTGACTAAGGCCAAGCTCCTGTCAGTCGTCAACCTAATGAAATATCATAGGTTTACTTTATTACAACAATTTATGATGGGGTATAAAGGTCTAAATGATATACCTCTTTTTAACACAATTAGAAACTTGTCTCCGTGGTTATTTTAGACAAGAAGATTTTCCCTGTGCCCGTGTGTTTTAGTGTCCATAAATATAACTATATAAAGGGTTCTTAATTATGAGTTTCTTAGTCCACACTACTGGGCATCAATGTTTTTTTTTTTGTATTTTTGCTCATTAATGAAATGTTTGTGCACATACTGTCAACGTCTTAGTAAATGAAGTGTTGATTGCATGGTACATTTGTGCTTGCATCCATTAATAACCCATGGTTTAACAAAGAAAAAACTAAATGCAGGAACAGCAGCAGGCTGGAGTCAATCAATTTGAACAAAAATGTTGCCCGGCTCTATGCCCGGAGGAAACCCACGGCCTTCCGGTGGTAACTGGCAACCAACCTAGTTAGGATATTTTCCAATTTTTTGGGGTGGAAGGCTGTTCGGATTGAGCAAAGAGTCTGATGACATCCACTCTCCAACAAATATAGCTTCGCCAAAAATTTGAATCCAAGAAAATGTTTACAGACGACCTCCGAATTGTAATAAATGAACTTTTATTTTGTAATTCATGATCAGACATAAAATACTATAATGGGAACCTTGATATTCCTTTTAAATACCATTATTTAAAAGATCAGAAGAGGAATCAAAGAACATCTATATTCCACAGTATATTCCACAGTATTTATTGCAAAAATCTTAATACATACATAAAGAAGTCATTAGAATTTTGTTGAAACAGATAATACTGAAAGCCATGCATCAACCAACGTTTGTCTGCAAGAATTTGTTACCTTAGCAAGAAACACTAGCTAATGCAATTGTCCTACATATGTATATAAATTCAAATAAAAATACAAATATGTTCAAGACAGTAATCTGTGAAAACTACAAGCAATAGAAAACTCTTATTTCTGTAAACCAATTAAGATAACAAATAAATTCTACTATGGAGTGGTTTTATTAAAGCCTAAACACAAGAGAGTAGCTACTCTTTAAAGTACCTGTACTAGTTGTCCTATGTGCTTTGACAATTATAAATAAATTAGAATATAACATTATCTACCCGTTTTAGAACCCATAAATTAGATATCCCACTCATTTCAAGACAAATTTACCGGATATCCTCCCCACTAAACCTGGCCTATATGTGAAATAATCGTTATGGCTGCGAAAGACACCAATCGAATTCATTCAGTCAGAAGCTTTTATTTAAACCAGAGGCCCTTCATCTTTTCTGTGAAGAGTCTAATCCAATACAAGGTTTGTTTTGCCCCCAGGCAAATCTGCAGCCATGTAAGACAAGTGGGTAATGCAGTTAGCATTCACTTCTGGTAAATAGGTGCCATAGTTTGGGATGAATCTTAAAGCCTTAATTCTTCATCAGCCCTTTTTTCATAATGAAAAAAAAAATCAAACAAACATATTCAATATAAAGTAAGAAAATTGTAATCTTAATGCTATTCTTAATGTGTTTTAATAGCATGGTCATTTCTGTATTCAAGTTAAACAAGATATAACAAATTATTATCCATTAGACATTAAATTATTATGGGCCTTCAAACCATAGTAAATATCCCAAACAATAGATTGATTGATTGATTGGGGTTTAACATCGCGCTCAACAGCTAAGGTTATATGGTGACAAAAGTACCAACCGACAAAAAAAAATTACCCACCCATATCCCACCTAAATTTTAATATGTATTTGGCATACTTAATTTTCCTCCATGCTAGGTAGGCGAAAATGGCTATGGCAAAACCAAACCGCCCCCAGCCCGAGGGTCCAAACAAGTGTTTCCTGAGTCTGGGTGTTCTATATTTGTTTTGGGTATCAGTATAAAGAGGTAGACCATATGGAATCTTTACCTTTAGAATTGATGTCTAAGTCTGATAACATCACCCATTGTTAGTGGCACTGACCTTTATAGAATGACCGGAGGGAGTTTACATCTTTATCCTATTTTGTTTATAACTGGATGTAGGAATAAGCTCCCACACTTTCCCCAAACACTGACAAAAGAATGAAGCCTTCATTCACAGTTTGAGTTCAGGCTGTCTTAGTTTGAATGGACAGTCAGAAACACAGTATAATACTGAGAAGTAAAGGTTTATAATACTATCGGAGACCAGGGGGCAGTTTCACGAAGCCGTCGCAAAGTGCGATCAATTGCAGTTCTGACTGCTTTGTGAAACGAGCCCTAGTACTGAGACAGCGATCTACTATCAAAGACATGAAATAGTTGTATACAAAATGACCATATTCCTAGGAAGGAAAACTACCCTATTCTTAACAGTTACCCTAAATATTAGTACAATTTCTCAAGAACATAACAATATTTTCAGCACAAAAGGGTGCCCAAAATGAACTGTCAACACAAGGTTTAAGAAATATTTGTACATTTCAATTGGAACATGTATCACAGAATCAATATAAACCTTTATAAAAACAAATACATATGTAAGGAATATATCTTTAACAAAGAAATAAATAAATAGAAAATATATACCAATAGAAAAAATAAATCTGGCTCATAATGATGTACAATGCAGGTAGAGAAAAAAATGGATCTCTTGCAATCTTCCCTAATTCAATCCATCACAAAACATATCTTCCAGGAATATTTGGACTAGTTCCTCATTTTGGTCTCCTCATAGACTTCTTGAAGATTTGGATTTCAATGAAGTTGCCTTTGGACACAAAACAGCGAGGGCTTTCTTGGCCTCTCTGAAAAAAAAAAAAAAATCAACGATACAGCTTGTATGTAAATATTTTCTAAGCAAAATTCCTGTGGTTCAAGTAATGATTTTCATTTAGGAAAATGCCCAATGAAACTGAAGTAGTTTCAAGTGTCCTTGAAAAAATTCAAATGTTATTACTTAAATACATGTATATAAGTTGTTTGAGAGGCATTTAGAAGTCGGTAACACAGAAGAATGGATTTATGGATAACAACTTCTTATTTATGATGTAATATTTGAAATAAATAAGAAGTTGTTATCCATAAATCTCTTCTTTTCTGTTAAATATATATATGTATCACATGCAGTTATCAACAGCATTGGAATTCTTATTTTCTAAATAGTTCACAAGTGGAAGAGTATCAACATATTCATTTGAATTAAAACTGCATTATTAAAATTTCTCTACTCTAGCCTCGTAAAAAAATGACAAGATTGTGAATTAAGCAAATACCAGAACATACACAAAATATTGATATTTGCTCTAATTGTCTCATGTACGTCCTGTCAATTATGTTAACTTTTCCTCTTCAAACTAAAATGTAGAAACAGGTTATTCATGTCATCAAACTAAAGCTGTAAGAATAATTTTTTAATAGATAGATTACCATGCAAAGCAATTTCTATTTAAATGCATTTTGTTTAGTATTATCAAGCTAGATATTAGTTCTGTTTTTAACAACATAATGAATTCATCTGCTTGGAATTTTTTGAAATTTTTTATTTTACATTTTCAATCTTTTTATTTAACTCTCTGGAGTGATCTTATTTCTTCAATGTACTGTAAATGTTTGATAATCATAAGGCAAAATGTCCATATAACTGAAGTACATTGTACCAGCATAGAGAAGATGCTTATCCCAGATCAGTTTGCCTAGACAAACAGTTTATGGAGACCAGCAGAAGTTGTCTAACTGCACAATACAAGTATCCTGGAAGGTTAATAAGCAGTTAATAAACAGATGAGATCAATAGATTTAATAGCAAATAAATACATCTTTTTTTTTCAAAGTGACTTGAAAGCAAATAAACAGCCCATAAAACAATAACTGACTGTAAATATAATGGTTACAGGTGGAATGCTCAACAGTTATTAAAAACACAGAGGCTGTTGTTATTTATACGAGTTAGCTGAACAATTACATATCAAATTAGATACAGTATTTTTTGATTAACATCAAAGCCACCTGAACAGGAGATTTGTCGATTTCAAAATGACATTTTTCATAAGAATATGTTTACCATACCCCAATCTCCCCCCCCCCCCCCAAATCACACCCACCCACCTAGCAACTGTGTATTTATTAAAGAAAAAGACCACTTATCTTACAATTAATTTCCCATATTACATGTATATTAAAGATAATTTTAGAGTTGGAACACAATGTAAGCCAAATCAGGGCACCTTGGGCTAATTTTCAAAAGAGGTACAAATTCAAAGCTCTTTTATAATGCTGACACCAAGCTTAAGAATGTACTTCAAGGCAGTTGTTAGAAGTAAATTTTGCCCAGAATCAATGGAAGAACATTCATTTATGATAAAATATTTGCACAAACTTATCAATGGCTTAGATAAGAAATGATGTGCAGTTGCCTCACTGATCTACATTTTCTAAACCAGCCTTCCGTTTGAACTTTTGTGGCCATGTTTTTCAACCTAACTCTAGAGCAGTAAAATATGTCAATATTGTGCTAACAATTGCTGAGGCAACCTTATGTCATCTCAAGAGAAGAAAATGGCAACATAGATAGACCACTGAAAGGACTTACTTTGGTATTAACTTTAGGGTCACTGGTGGTAACGAGCGTGAGATTTTTGGTTTTTATCAAAGTTAAACTGTATGTATTTCTAGAAATTTCCTATCTTTTAACACCACAATTAACTTTCTCCACACTTATCACAGTTATTACCTGATGTCTTAGTGTTCTAAAAATGATAAGAAGTTAGAACTTCTTATCACTAATTTCCTGTCATATTAAATAGAATGGAATGTTCTAAAATTGACATCATATGCTAAAGATGTATAAACATTGTCAATTTATTCCAAAGTGTTACAGACAATTCTACTGACTAAAGCCAAACTCCTGTCTGTTTATCAACCTAATTAAAAATCATGGGTTAAAGTTCATTACAACAACTTATGATTGGGTATAAGGTCTAAATGATCTACCCCTTTTTTAACATAATTAGAAGCTTGTCTCCATGGTTACTTTAAACAAGATTTTCCTTGTGCCTGTGTGTTTTAGAGTTCATAAATATGTGAGAGACCTAGCCCAGAGCTGCACCTTAATCTATACTTGGGATGAGAAAATAATTAATTACATCAGGTGTATATAATGATGCCTTACATGGTTAAAATAATGTTAGCCGACAAATGATCAAAATGCATGTCGGTACACACAAACATTTATCTAGAAATAACAAGAATTGATTGATTGATTTACTAATATGATGACGCTATCAGGTTCAGCGTGAGACCAAAACTGGCTTGCAGGATAACTCTGATCTTCAGGAGGTCCCCTACAACTATTTCACAAACATGTTGGGTGAATGACTGAGCTCAAATTTCAGGGATTTCTTATGATTTTTAAACCATGATGCATCAATGGAAGGCTTATGTCAGCTTGAACAGTTTGAAGGATAAATGCGAAGTTGTTTCTGGGCACCTTACGGCGGTTTGTAACTGTAAACTACTACATGTAATTATGTATCCAAAAAAACAAAATGTTGGAACAAAACGAGTTTCCAATAAGATCTCAAGGCGTCAAAGGAAAGATGATTGAAAATACGCATATCTTCTACCACCAATCTGAAACATCTTCATATTTGACCTCATAGTTGACATTTGAACACTTTAGTCAGCATTTTCATGAAGATGCGCTGACTTAACGTCGGTCGTGTATGGCATCACAGCAATGATAATGTACATATCAGATGTGATTAATTTTCGTATCAAAATCGTAGCCTTGAATTTTCATACAGTACATGAATTTAAGCAAATTGAGGACAAAATAGGAGGTATTGTCTTAAACATGTCATTTGTCCTTTAACAGCTATAACAAAACCAAGACATTGAGTCAGATGTGGTAATGACGAATTCAAAAGATTACAGTTTTTAGCAGCAGTAGCCTCAGGCATGACATAATACAATGTATGTCAAGCTAGTCACAGTTTACATGTATACTTGAAGTAAATGCCTGGCTTTGTAATAACACCAGTTTGAAAAGATGACAAGCTCCTTAAATGGGTACTTACAATTACAAGATTTGAAACACTTTTTTAATTAGTTTTCTAAATGAAATATCGTTAAGATTCACCTTTAGTGATAAGCTTCTAAAAGGCCAAACTTTGGGAAACTCGATGTAATGTAAAAATGACCACGGCCTAAAATCCCAAGACTGTATTCCGTTGGTTTTCATAGGGTCATTACCACTGCTTCCAGACAAAACAATCATTGTTCGATATAGCACGGTCCTTCGTGCTAAGCTGCACCAATACTTGAGTGATTTGCCATGAAACATCACAGCAGAATTCGCCAAGAAAGAGTGTGACCCTACTTGGTCAATCAAATGAAAACCTTGACACTTTTTGTTTTAGACAAAGAGGGATTCAAAGTCACAATCCATTGGGTGAACTGTTGCTCTGATACCTCCTTGCTAAAAATGCACTTTCAAAATAAACAAATAACACCTGACCAAAAATTCTGGAATAATGGATTCCTTTCAAAACAATTACAGATTTGAGTTAATGCTTCTTTTTTTGAGAGATTAAAGTAAAGCAACAAAAAAAAATACGAAAAAAAAAAATACCCAAAATAAATATTCATAAATTTAACGGTCATCTAATTCACAGGATAGAGAATTAGTTAAATATCCGAGACTGAGGATAGAACAGTGCCCGAACAGAAATAATTACCAGACTATTACTAAATGTTATCAGAATAGAAATAGGATGGTAGCCACATGTGAGATACAACAGGATGGGTCTGTTTGGATAGGATGTTCAATATAGAGGAGGGTGTTACACCCCCATTGTTGGCAAACTGATATGGTACTAGGCTATCTGGTGAAACTGCACTCCATAAGACAACAGGAAGTCACTTCTGACAATACCAGCTACCCACAGTGAATAAACAATCAACCAAATCCATTTACACCAGATCATTGATAATGCCCAAAACAGACTATATACCCCATAGCTAGACAGGCCTTCTTTGAACGAACACTTAGCTCCAGCCATTTATACTAGCAAAATAATAAGTCCCAAAGCTGACAGTGTATCAAAAGACCCTATTACCCAAGAAGTACTTAAACTCTGCCAGGATTAATAAAACAATCATGTTTGTTTTGTGGGTTACATTGCACTTATATCATTTACACATAATTAGAATCACATGGGGAGAAGACTAAGCCCCTTGAAATAACATGTTGAGTTGTTGGCGAGAAACCTTGTTTGGTACGGAGTGTGATTCAAACCATTCATCCATTGGTGGAGGGCTCTTTGGATTGAACCTTGACCTCCCAAAGACACAATGGTAACCTGTACCTGGCCCAAAGTGTACCACCTACAATGGTAACCTGTCCCTGTGCCAGTGAGTGAATTTCCACAAATATTATAAAATGAAGTGTGATTGGCGGCATTGTCAGGTTTATGCCAGGAGGAAACTGGAATCATTGAAGACGAAAACCCTGCACTTCGGCGAGCACCTGGCAACTCTTCCACATATGGCAACCGAGTGAAAAATCCACTCAGAAATTTTTCCATTTTTATTTGCTCTCAGAGGGATTTGAACCCACAACGCATCGACGGAAGGCCAGTGTGGGACGGCAAAGTCTGAAGTAGGTCCTGAGTTTATACATGTAGTTATATAAAGACAGGCAGCAACTTTGGTTAGAATAGGAAAAAGGGTACTTGGATAAGAAAAAAGAAATTTTAGTCCTTAACTACCCAAATTGTATTTATGCAGCATATAGCAGAAACCAAGAGATATATTCCAAAGTCTCGCCTACGTGTATCATGACAGCTTTTGGCTTCACTGTTCTTAAAACTACTTAAAAACTGACAAGTTAAATGTTGCATGCAGAGCCCAGCTTGTAACTAACTCACTTGTCAAAATTGGCTCATATGTTTTTCATTAAGCACAGTTTTCATTCAAAGAATTTTCTAGGAGACAGAATGTGTCAAAAATTGAAGTCAAGTGGATGGTATGGTGTTAAAATATCACAGTATTATATACATAAAAACTCCTATATCTATGACAGTTTACATTACATATTACTTCATAACTTTAGTAAT
Source organism: Lepidochitona cinerea (assembly GCA_963971465.1). NCBI lineage: Eukaryota > Metazoa > Mollusca > Polyplacophora > Chitonida > Tonicellidae > Lepidochitona > Lepidochitona cinerea. The sequence continues at coordinate 46,592,241 of OZ020551.1, read as the reverse complement.
TATAGGCTATGGAACATGTAGGTTAATTAATGATATAGCATAATTGTTGTTTAATTTAAGTTCAGAGAGTTACAAGAAAAAACATCCAATTAGATATTCTAAACAATTACTTTTATATATATGATCACTAAAACACACGGGCACAGTGAAAATCTTCTTGTCTAAAATAACCATGGTACGTAACTCATTTGCATTTCTACATTACAAGTTTCCTCCAAACTTAATTATGTAATACTCGATAAGCCACCTAATCCAGCGAAAATGTTAGCAAAAAAAGAAACTTTTTTTTCCCAAATATACAGTCAGCCACTAATATGTAACAGAAAATATTACCCTGTGATAGAAAGAGAGGGTGTTTCGTACACAACATGAATACTGCATTAGCAAATCAAGAAATCTGCCCCAATTAAAGTTTTAATGACCTGATTTCACTCTCGGTAACTTTTTAAGATTCAATGTCTGTACAATGACAACCAAAGATATATACTTTTGAAAATAAAGTTACACTCACTTGTACATGGGCGTAGACAAAATTTACTTTTTTCATCAGAAAAGTTATATAGACAAGTTTGTTTAATAGAGTTTTATATAGACAAGTTTCTTTAATTGGTTTGGGTAAGAAGATATTTTCCAGGATGTGGTTTGATTTGTATGGCATAGTCATTTCTCTGCTGCAGGAGCCGGGACATACATTAACCACAGATTAAATTAGCCCTATTTCAATGTTAGATTGATCCAAAAACGTAATGTAGGGTCATTTTTACCATACACAACAAGCTCACGTCAATCGTTAAAGGGACATGCCCCAAACAAAGATCGTTAAAATGTGTCCTATTCGACTGTTGTTTTTATATATATGAGGTTTCCAGATGTTTCCTAGCCCCCACCGATCGCTGAATAGAGAGTTTTAATTGGCCAATCCTTTGTCTGCTTTGTTTACTGACTGAGACTAGACCCAGTGGGTGCATGTGTGGTGCATTTCCCTAAATAACTCTTAAATGTACATTTTGGTGGAAATTCTACTTACAGTCTTCCATCCGAGGTTGAGCAATTCTTATTTTTCTACAAATCTGAAGGTCAACGGAGGATCACTGCAAACTTACGCGGTGTCTCATTTTACGTTGTCTTGAGTTTGTTAGTAATCATTGACCTATACACCTTAGTGGTTCAAATTAACGAGAGAGTTTGGTTGAAAGGAAAGAAATGGTACCCTTAGAAGGAATTCAATTGGCAGCCCCTGTCCATCCAATGATTCAGTCTTTTTGGAATACTCTACTCTCTATATCATAGCTTATAGATATATTATTGAAAATAAAGTCACACTGGCACAGAAAAATTGTCTGGAATATGTTTTACGAGAAAAGCTATGATCCTAAGAAATGAGGTCAGAGTTAGCATAGTCATTGGTTACTTCTTTTTAACACAATTAGAAACTTGTCTCCATGGTTATTTTAGACAAGAAGATTTTCCCTGTGCCCGTGTGTTTTAGTGATCATAAATATAAATATATATAAAGCATGATAAATTAGATAGTACTTATAACTTTTCGACTGGAGCAAGTTGTATGGAAAATCCCAAAGCAGTTTTTTATATACTAAGGCCCAGAGAAATAAGTAGAGGAAATAAGAAATATTGCCGTGCTATGGGAATATAAACCTGGTAGGGGAAATCTCATGGGAACTGCATAATAGAGGACTATAATTAATGTGGAAGAATCAGCCAGAATAATGTATATTGATTAACCTCAAACAGAAAAAAACATGGTGGACGAAAAAGGCCATTCTTGTACCTTACTGTACTGAAACTGCAAGGTCTGAAAACTAAAAGATGGGGCAGTTTCTGAACACACTTACGCCCAACGTGAGTCCAATGCCACGCGTAACTGCCATGGCAACATATACCTTCAACATTATGTTACGATCAGGCGCAAAGTTACGACGGACGTAAGTGTGTTGAGAAACAACTCCCTGGTTACTAGCGATGTATGTTACTTTTACATGTACATCAATGGCAAAACAAGATCGTGTTTACGGATATAAACTTTTTGATTTAATAATACCAGGGTAGCGTTTTGGTCCACTTTGTTAGAAGCATCAAGCATGTGTCTTGAAAACTATGACAAAATATCATACTGTTATTATAAAACCAAAAAGTTGCTATCCATAAACACAGGCATCTTAAGAAGAAGCAAGTATTTAATTTTCACTTTACACTGCACTAAAACAAGTATATTCCTGCAAGTTTGAGATGACCAAGTCCCAAATTATCGTGAGACTGAGAGCTGCAAACAAGTATATTCCTGCAAGCGAGACTGAGAGCTGTAAATGTTACCATATTTATATGAATCTGGCACTAAGGCTTTTAGGTAAGCAGAGTTTAAATTATATTCCAGGGACTGTATTCCCAGTACACCCCATTGCCCATACAATCTGTTAGAATCAAATCTAGCTGATGGGATAATTTAAGTACTATCTACGTCATTGACAAATTTCTATTTCATCAGCCAAGAATGAGTAATAGGGACAAGTATTTTCCATTTAATATTGGCCACTACCAGTGAGGAATGTAGGATACAATGGCCACACATTACAAAGTGGTCCTGTGGGAGACCCAGAACTGTCAAACCAGATTGCTACCAGTACTCTGTATCAGTTTTTATTCTCTTAGGACATGATTTACAAATACTTCTGGTCAAAAGCGGTTACGAAATTTGAATGCGTATGCACCAAAATGACATCATATCAAATACTGGGGTTCCAATCCAAATCAGTCTGAGAAAATTTGTACCAAAAATCTGATGGGTTTTTCACTCGATCATCTTTATATGTGTGTGGGTTTCCAGGTACCCACGTTTTTTATTTTACGAGTAAAGAGCCAGGTCCTCCCCCCACCCACCCCTAAACCTGAAAACGCTGTCCTATAAGCACATCTTGAGTGTGGCATAAAATATCAATCAAATAATGGTATGACACTGTATATGAATGACAGGAAAAATAAGTACTAAAATAACTCTGTTTTCCCATGTTACAAAAAACAATATATTATAACACCATCAGATGGTGTCATAGGTCCCATTTCTACTCTAGTTAAAGTCAAAACCGAACCACATGTACTATAGAATATGCAATATATTTGAGTTGGAAAGAGAATCAATGTGCTTCTCTTATATAAAAACTGACAGCATTGGAGATCATCGGGTTATATACGTTTATCTGAAAGTCAAAATGGACCAATGTTAGGAATGTGTAAATAAGTCAGACTAGAAGCCTAGAAATCAATGGCCTTTAGGACTGGTATGTCAGGAGGGTGCACGATGTTTCAACACTGTCAATAGCTGGTGCCATTCACTCCATCACCTACACAAAAACATCATCAGCAATAATCAAGTTAGGTTCTACAAAAACATTGGCCACACGGAAATTGGTTTTGCCAAGTGATGCTTAAACCATTTTTAAGACTGGTGAAACCTCTTTCGTGTAATTTGCTGTTAACACGATCACAAAAACTTCTTTTGAGCTGAAGTGTTGATCCATTTCCAGATCATGTAGTATAGTTTTTATATCCGTCTCAATACTGGTCATAGAATCCACTTTATTTGCCCTCCATGGATTAGTCGTAGGATGAATACTTTAAGTGGGTTAATATAACATACTTATAAAACCAGGGGACATTCACCATTATATATCAGTCTGGAAATGGCATGAAATAAAATATTTATACCACAAAAATTTACTGTCAGAGTAACAACAAGCAAAACAGAAAAAATAGCATACATGTACTGGTACTTATATACAGTCAGGGGAAATTCATCAGTCTGCAAATGGTTTGAAATATGTTCAAAACATCAACATTATTACCAGAATAATTTACTGGCCAACCTGTCAACCAATCAGCAATTACCAGGACAAGGTTTTTTGTTATATTTCAAAAGACATATAAAGCAAAATGACAACATTACAGATGATAAGTAGAACACTTGAACAAACATGTCCGTGAAATAACAAGATATTTGTCTGCACTGTTATAAGTACCAAGGGATTATCCTACTTTTTACACACATAATAACATTTCCAGGAAAAATCCTGTTATATACTATTATCTATGGTAATATTTTCATACTGAGTAATTCTGTTATTATAGTATAATAAAGTGAGACGAACAAGAAAATTTCTCAGAACTATTATAACCACATTGTACACTCTCCAAGGAGCCATATTTGCCAGCTCCATTTATATTGGGGGAGATAATCAGGCTATTTGCTAGGACAAACCCCCGACCTTCAGCGAGTACCTGGCAACTTGTAGCACTGGATGCAATAACTTTTCAATTTCATACAAGCCTACAGGCTTCATATTGAAATTTTTTTTTATGTAAACATTAGAATTTTTGTTCTCTCTGAATCTCAGATGAATGTTTTCTTTTGTCTATCTGAATTCTTGGAAGTCCATATTTTGCTAGCTTTGTCAATTTAACAAAAGGCTTTCATAATAAGGGATGCATGCTCTTGCCATAAATATTGGTTGTTCATTGTCCTTTTCTATGTTGACTTAAACCCAGTATTTCTACTGTCTGTGTCAACTGACCCTATAAAACACACTGCTTAAACCCAGCATAAAAATATATAGAGGTAGGGTGTGTTATTTACATTCTGTTTTAACAACAATACTAATGTTCAAGTCAAAGTATCTATGCTATGCCTCAACATTGCTCCAACATTAACGTGAGTGATTTGGTACCATAACGGAATAAGTTGACTAATTAGTAAATACCAAATCAATAAATGTACATGTAGTTTATAACAAAAGATTCCATAGTGTAAATTTCTGATGTACTAGAATGTCCCACAAGAACAAATACCAGATATAATTTCAATTATATGGTTGCGTCACCTGGTTTACTAGAGGAGGAAACCAAGCTCTTTTCCTAGAGTAAAAAAGACTAATGGCCTATAAATTGAATTTTTTTTTGAAAAGCAGATGCCACTTGAATAAAGGCAATCAATAATCTAGGATGTTAATTGTATAATGATATACAGTGACACCTGTCCAAATATACAAATAGACAGCTGTCATCAAAATAATAAATACTGAAAAAAGAAATTAATACTGTTTTAAGACATTTCTAATATTCCTGTTCCTCACACCTGTTAAAAAAAAACACAATATTTTAAGTGGAATAATCAGCAGGTTTTATAAGACCCAATAGCTGCAAGTCTTATTAAAGTCTAGCGCACACGAGAGGCGCTGGCTGAGCTGCCGGCTACGAATGGCTGAGAGCTAAGCTGTTTCCCCCGTCTGCTCGTAAATTTTGATAAGATTTTCGCCTCTCGAGGTGGTGAGGAAATTATCTAGCGTGTTTGATATCTTCTGCCTTTCGTGGCAAGAATCTCACCGTGTGTGCACAACGTAAGCTGCCGGCTGAGCTGAGAGGAGGGATAGTCCAATGGCGCGTACTTATTCAATCATGTGACCACTTAGAATATTACGTAACACAGGTAGTGATATTTATGTAGCTTAGTGAACTTGGGTGACCAGGAACTTGCCTCAGCCGAGAGCTCATCGTCTGCGCTGTAATCTGTAGCTGCTCCCTGGGCCATGCGTGCCTTGTGGCTCAGCCGGCGCCTCTCATCTGCTTTAGAGTGTGACAAACAATCTGACAATCAGTCCTGCGTTTTTATCTAACTATTACATGTAGTTCAGACAAATTTAGATCTATTTTCTCACTGTGTCCATATTTCACCAACATAAAATGATGTTTGTCAGATACTTAAAGAGGTTGAACCCTTCATCCTCCAAGCACAATGTCTGATCTACTTTCAAAGCAAAATTGACAAGTATGCCAAAAAGCCTAAAGTAAAACAGTCTAGTGAGTTCAGTATAACACAAATCAATCAAATAACCGAATTCCGATTAAAAATAAATGAACACAATAAACCAAAAAACTAAATGCAAATTTACAGACTCAAATATGTTACAGACTAATAATAAAAATAGTAAATCAAATTGAATTTTTTTTAGGTTCAACAGAGTCTATAGTTGAGACAGATAATGGGGTTGTTGACACGACCATATGTTAGACTTCCCGTATGCAGGAGGTCAGACATTTTGTAGGCAAATAGCAGACTCTCGAAAGTTCTGGTTGGTATTACATAAATATGTCTCTTACATCAAAACTACCCACATAAAAGTCTAAGAACAATTGATGGGGCACCTGGTGGACATATGGTGTGATCTAAAGGCCTCCAGAAAATGTTACCCTACCTTGAGTGTCTGTTAGAAAAATAACACCAGGCTCATGTTGCAATCTTTATTGAGAATACAATTAAGAGATATTAAAAGTACAATTCTCATACTACACCCCAAATATAACCACCCCCAGGGAGAGTGTTATTTTTTTCATAACCAACATGTGAAATTATGGCCCAAATAATGCTATGAGCTAAGGAAAGAACTGTCAAAACTGCCATCACAAGGAAATTATGTCATCAGTGATTATGACGTTAAGAAAAAGCGTTCAGCAGCAAGCCTATATATTGAAGGGTATGGGATGCTGTCGCTGATGACGCTATTTCTGTGGTTACAATGTCCTATTGAGTCTTTGGTCAAATGGCCATTCTTGGAAATAGAGCGACATCATCAAATATTTGTTTTAAACAGAGCTTCGGTTTTTTTTGTAAAACGCTGTATATTTTGGGAAGAGGGAGAAAATCACTCTCGTTTATTTATTTCCAAAGTCACTTGCCTCTTAGAAAATTGAAAACACACTGGCTCTCATTAGATAACCTCTATGTACATGTACAGAACAGATTCAACAAAATGAAGGGTGAAGTGGATGAGAACACCAAGATCTTTACCTCTGTGAAGAAGATTAACTTGGAAGTGAAGAGAAATCACTTGGTATGTGCATTAAGTGATGTCATTATTACCGAAGATACCATCCAGCAAACTGAGAAGCAAACGGCGCGACCGTGCCCATCCCACTTGCAAAGACACATGGCATTATCACTGTGATAAGGGATTGGCTTTTGATGTTATATATATATATATATATATATATATTTTTTTTTTTGGTATAAAAGTTTTTACCACTTGAAAAATATCAAGAAAGTTTATTCCTCACAAATGATAAGCCTTCTACTGTAGCCTTGTCTTCCGGACTAAGTTGTTCAAAGGTGTATTAGGCTTAATACCAGTCTAAATGACGTCGCGTAACAATAATACACTTCTGAACAACCGGCCCCCGTAGACTAAACCACCAAAACAGTAGAAAAAAGAAGGAATTTCTGTTAACCATGTTAATGCATGTTTGTATGTAACCAAGGGTTTTATTTGAGGTGTGATTACTTTATCAAAGTATCTCGATATAAACAGACATCCTCGAAGTCTGGTTACACTTGTCTGTTTTGTCTATTTTACCAAAAATCAACAACTTCTCATATAACACCATCTCAGATCCTCATAGAGATTGGTGTAAACTGTCTACAGAGTTAGCCAGTAAAACACTGAGACTCCATATGGTTAGATGTGTTTGCAAACTATCAGACTGAGTAAACTAAAGTGGTGGAGTACATTTAGTTTTGACTGGTGGTACTTCAGAGAAAGGAAGATAAATGACACTGACTTCAAAGTAGACAACTTTAAGGGATATAACCCATTTTAAAGTTAATTTGTAAAAGAAAAAAAAAATGAATTTGGTAAAAAAAAAAAATGATGCTATCTTTAACGATGTAAGTCGTAGCTTCATCGTACCAGTGATCCCACGATGTGAAGGGCAATCCCTAGTATGATAAACAGAACCTTGGATTGAAAAATTAGTGTTATAGCCTTTACACCATTAACATGTAATACATTTTGCTTGAGAAAAATAAGTTATCTTAAAAATTAACATATAAATGATATATTGAATGCTGAATCTGTAGAGCAGCCCTGAAATGATCATTTAGTAAAACACATCAATAAAACATTGAATTTTATAAAAAAAATGTTGTCTCTATAAAAATATTTTATTGAATAATTCTTGACATGTCAGGTTAATAAGATATATGAATAATATATTATTAAATTCATTCCTGAAGACATTTTGGTTTATCAAGTTCATTCCTAGAAATCAATAGCAGGGTGTAATTAGTTAATGTGAACTGAAGAAATTAATCAACAAGTATGCTATGAATCAACTAATGGAAAGAGAGGGGGTGGGGGGTATCCCATCACAAGACATAGTTTACTGACAATTAAAGTGAACTGAAGGAATGAATCATCAAGGATGAATCAACTAATGGTATGAGTAAAAATCATTTAAGGGGGGAGGTGGTGGTTGGGGGGTGGGGATATTCCATCATAAGACATATTTTTACGGACGATTAATGTGAACTGAAATGAAGAATTTAATCAACAAGGATGAATCCACTAATAGTAGGAGAGTAAATCATTTAAAACTGAATTGTTTACAGATTTTAGGACTTATTTCAGGGCAGGAGTTAATAAGTGGCAAACATTTGTGATGGCAAAACTCAAAGGGGGTGGAGGTGGGGGTCACAAGACATATTTTACTGATGAGGTTATGGGCTAGTACATAGAAACAAGTCAAATTCATTTTTTTCTGAGCCATATTCTATAGGTCAACCATTGAATTGCAATTCAAGTTGAGTGCCAACAATTAATACAGAGATAAGAATGCTTTCTTGTGCAGACAAGCAAGATAAGCAAAAGTAAAAAAAATATGTTTCTGCTTATATTAATGCATTGTGCCTCATAATTCTAGGCTAACAAAACATAGCTTTAGTTTGATGGTTTAGAAAAGATTTCCAAGATATGTAGTGCTGGAACCTCCCACTTGCTCTCATGTGATTTGGTCAGCGGGCAAGCTATACCTGAAAATTGCTTGCCCTTCTTGACAGGTTAGCGTTTGAGTAAATTTTTCACTTGATTTAAATAGTCTAATAATTATTATATGAAGTCACAGAGCCTTTGGTTGGTCCAAACAAACAATGACTATCATTGTTCTGCCTGAACAAAAAATGCTTAAAGTGGCATGAGCCGCCAAAATTCACACTTTTTTCATAATTTCTGATCGTCACGAAAGTAAGAGGCTTTGAAGGCCATCGAAAAACTAAATGATTGGCGTTGGAATGAGGAAAATCCATACAGTATGTGGCCTGTACGAACCGAAAACGTGTTCGAAAAGTAAACAAAATTTAAATAACGAGACGACCATTCATTCATTCCAAGCCAAAGTTAGTTCAAAACAATGCTTTATCGTACATTTTTGAGACTAGAAGCACTAAAAAGTCATTTTTGACAAATCTGGAAAACCATATCTTGGCATGGGCAACCAGTTTTGCCATTCCCCTTTCCCAGCCTAAAATGTTACGTTCCAGCACTGTAATAGTGTCACATACATATTTCCCATGTCACCTTCAACAACATATGTATATTTTTTTGCAATTGTACTGTAGACACAAGGAACAACTTCAATGTTGGAATAGATACCAGATGTGTACAGTAAAGAGCTACTTCCAGAACAAACCGAGAAAACGTATGAACATTTAAAAAATTAAAGTACCATGAGCAGCCAAAATGTTGATACATTCCATTTTTCCATTAAAACAGAATTTTGAATTTATCAGCCTTTTTTCTTAAGTACAAATCAGAAACCTTCTTAGTGTTTCTAGTCTCTGAAATGTACGATAAAACAGTGTTTTGAACTATCTTATGTGAAGATTGATTGATTCATTGATGTTTTGCAGTTACGCCACTCTCAAGATTATTTGGTAGTGGAGGAAACTGGGCTCATTGCTCTGAGGAAACCACAACATTGAGTGGCAATTGTTCCACATACGGCAACCGAGTGAAAAATCCACTCAGAAATGTTTCATTAATTTTTGGTCTGTGATTTGAATCTACGCCACATTGATCGAAGGTCTGTGTGGGACTGAGGAACGATCACTGACACACTAGACCACCGAGGCCCCCCCCCCAAACACGTCCCCCTTAGGTGAAGAATAAATGATCATTGAATGAATGAATGTCCGTCTCAGTCATTTAGATATTGTTTACTTTCCGGAAACTATTTACATTAGCAAAGGCCACATACTGTATGGATCTTCCTCATTCCAACATCATTAATTCAGTTTTTTGTCACTTTCAACAAAAAAATAATCACTTTCCTCTTTACAGATAAGAACTGCTTGCAATTTCACAATTAGAAAAAGTGGTGAAGGGACTTCAATGATAAATATTAAACCCCCACCATCCAAGGACCCAAAAAGTAGATCAAATATATTTATAGACACTAAAACACACAGGAAACAGTGAAATTCTTCTTAACTAAAATAACCATGAAGACAAGTTTCTAGTTGTGTTAAAAGAGGGTATGTCATTTAGACCTTTATACCCAATAATAGGTTGTTTTAGTAAAACAGAACCAATGATATTTCTTATAACAGGGATTTACCGGACCGTTAAAACCTGCATCTCTGACCCTCATTTTCTCATTTGGACCTCAAAATTGCAATGAGAAGGGTCCCATGGGATGCAAATAAATAGCAAAATATCACACAATAATGCATATTTAAAGGGGCATGAGCTGCCAAAATGTTGATATTTTGACGATAAAACACAGAATGTTGAAATTATCGGCTATTTTTCTCAAGACGTATGATTCAGAAGCTTTGTAGTGCTTCTAGTCTCGGAAATGTACGATAAAGTATTGTTTTGAACTAACTTTGGCTTAGAATGAATGAATGGTCGTCCCGGTTATTTAAATTTTGCTACTTTTCGAACACGTTTTCGGTTCGTACAGGGCACATACTGTATGGATTTTCCTCATTCCAACGCCAATCATTTAGTTTTTCGATGGCCTTCAAAGCCTCTTACTGTCGTGACGATCAGAAATTATGAAAAAAGTGTGAATTTCGGCAGCTCATGCCCCTTTAAACATTAATTGGACCCCACCTAATGTATATGGGACTCTACTTTTTATTTGATGGGGTCAAATGGACCCAACATTTTGGGAGCCAGGGAAAACCCTGCTTATATTAAAAAAATATATATTTTTCATGACTGTCGTCAACTACGGAACTTTCTTAGTCAAGCTACAAACTGTTAACATATAATGTTAGCATTAGGAATAAAAAAGCTGTGTGACCAGTCATATATAACAAGGACATTGTTGGCAGACAGTAGTAAAGGATCAAGAAAACACAGCATTTGAATACAACATCTGAACAAAAGTGCTGCTAATAAGCTTCTTGTTTCTGAAATAAACAGCTGCCAAGATAAAACATTTGAACTGATTACTTATAAGGATATAACTAACATATTATAAAAATAGTTCTTCAGTATTTATTATTCAAGGGGGATAACTTTGAGCATATAAATGTTAAACAGGGACAACAAAGAAAGTTGTAAAAAAGCTACTTACGTTGCCAGAAGCCCATCTACTCTTTCTTTTTCTCTGAGGATACGAAGAATTCGTTTGTCTGCCCAGTTCAAAGTGGCAAAAGTCCGAACAATCTGGAAACAACAAAATAATTTCTAATTAAAAGAATTCATGCTAAGAAAAATAATATATCATAGTATTTATGAACACTAAAACACACGGGCACAGGGAAAATCTTGTTTTCTAAAATAACCATAGTATTATTATTCAGACATATGCATGTAAAAAAATATATGACAGCAATAAGGGAATTCAGCATTTTTTTGTTATCAACAATTACTTCGTCTAAGTCATAAGCTGGAAAAATCTAATGTAGAAACGGCTAAAACATGAATTATCCGATCATGAAGAAATAATTGTTAGTTCAGCTTACCATAATTCTCACATATTCGCTCGAGTCTAACTCCATCATTTCTAACAATTGTCGGATGATTTTCTCACTCTTCATCCCTAAAGTACCCTGAAAAACAATCACAAAAAAACATCACTCAGAATGGATTGATTGATTGATGTTTTAGGACTCACTCAAGATCATTTCACTTATAAGGCGACTTTGCCAGGTTTCCTAGAGGAGGAAACCAGGATCTTTGTCCAGAGGGAACCCCCGACCTTCGGCGACATTCAGAATGGAATATAACATAATATTACAGCATTAGGAAACTTTAAAGGAATAAAATCATTTCCAAAATAGGGGTAGTCTTCTCAACAATATCAACAAACCTACTTGTTCAATATTTACATATTCAATGGTTTTCTTTACGATACTGTAACATCATTTGATTTGTTGATTGGTGTTTAACATGGCACTCAAATTTCTTTGTTTTATAAGATGGTGCTGCCAGGTCTAGTAGGGGGGAGGGAAAGCATGCAGTGAGGTGGTCTCTTTGCCCACACGGCGAGACGTACTTGGCGACTCCGGTGATGGAGGGATAAATCCACATCAGTTTAATGTTAAATATCAAATTCAATGAATGAATTTACCATGACTTGTTAAATTATCTAAAACCACAGAATACATACCAAAGAAATAATAGCTTGAGCTCTGCAGTTTTCATCCCTATCTTCAAGGCGTCTGAGAAACAGAGAGAAAAAATAAGTGGCTGTCGCCATCAGGACCCCTCGGGTCTGGGCCAAAGAAACTGAAGATATATTTATTTTCCAGACAATTTGTTGCGAGTTAAAAACTACTCCACATACATGCATCACATTTACAAGGAGGTTTTTGTCTGACTGTCATGTAAGGGGCATAACTCTTGAAAAACACGTCCGAGCGGGTCGATTTTAAATAGGCTTCTTGTACTTGCTGTATTAAACAAATGTGTGAAGTTTCAAAGTTGTAAGCTAAGGACTTTTTAGATAATGTGTTTACAGTGCTTTATGTAGCAGCGGTAATGTAAGGGGCATAACTCTTGAAAAAAAAAATCAGAGCGCGTTGATTTTAAATAGGCTTCTTGTACTTGCTGTATTAAACAAATGTGTGAAGTTTCATAGTTGTAAGTTAAAGACTTTTTTAGATAAAGTGTTTACAAGGCTTTTCACAGCAGCGGTAATGTAAGGGGCATAACTCTTGAAAAAAAATCCGAGCGCGTTGATTTTAAATAGGCTTCTGGTACTTGCTGTATTAAACAAATGTGTGAAGTTTCAAAGTTGTAAGTTAAAGACTTTTTTAGATAATGTGTTTACAAGGCTTTTTATAGCAGCGGTAATGTAAGGGGCATAACTCTTGAAAAAAACATCCGAGCGCGTTGATTTTCAATAGGCTTCTTGCACTTGCTGTATTAAACAAATGTGTGAAGTTTCAAAGTTGTAAGTTAAAGACTTTTTTAGATAATGTGTTTACAAGGACCAACGGACAGACAGGCAGACGGACGACGGAGGCAATGACAATACCCTTCGGGCAAAATTTGCCCGAGGGGTAAAAACTAGTTGGCAAAAGCTTGCAATTTGCCTTCATATGTTTTAAATAAAACACTGGATGGATTGATTGATTGATGTTTTTTGCCGCCACTCAAGATCATTTCACTCATATGGCGGCGTTGCCAGGTTTAGTGGGAAAGGAAACCGGGCTCATTGCCCGGAGGAAACCGCGACCTTCGGTGAGTACCTGGCAACTCTTTCACATAAGGCGACCGTCTGACCGTGATTCAAACCCGGGCTGCATCGATGGGAGTTCTGTGTGGGCCTGAGGGACGATCACTCTAACCCTCTGGACCACCGAGACCCCCTTAACACTGGATGGAAAAGTTCAAAACATTGGAGGATTACATGTAGTAAAATGTTAGAGCTAGGATTTTACTAAAAAATGTATACTTACTTTTCAACCCTATCACTGGCCTTTGGAAATAAGTTCAAAGCTGTTATTGCTTTGGCAACTGACAAACGAACTGCCTACAAAGCAAAACAGAAATAAAGAATTTAAAATTGGTTTTCAGATTGATTGATTGATGACTTGTCGCAGGCTAAAGATTTTTTCACTTAAATGGTGGAGTGAAGAAAACCGAGTCCTATGTCTAGAGAAAATCTAAGCCTTAAGAGAGGGTTCTATTTCCCTGTTTTCATATTATGTATCAAAATGACATATTGTCAAATCTTTCAATGGCATTTAAAAGTTGAAAGGTTAGAATAAGGTGAAGAATTACTTATGGATAACAACTTCTTGGTTTATTGACTTTGATAACTTTGATAACGATGTAAGAACTACATCGAAATGTCATCACTCAATAAACCAAAAAGTTGTTATCCATAAGTAATTCTTCACCTTATTGTGACATTGTCGAATTTCCAAAGTTGGTTATGATTTTGTGTTGAACTTCTCATCAGCAGAAAACAGCAAAATAGTTCATCTCTGATATGAACTCTCTCAGTCTTTCCCTACAGATTCAGCCACTTTTTTTCTCAAAAGGATTTGACCATTAGAAAAGAAATATGCTAAATGTGGCGAGAAAAATTTGCCCATTAGAGGGAATTTAAGGCAATATGACCCACCGTGCAGTATGTGAAAATGGTTATCCTTAAACACCACTCAACGTCTCAATTTTTGTCTGACTCAATGGAAAATTTAGGCCATTAGAATGGCTCAATATTTAGAAGAAATACGGTATACATAAGGAGTAATATGGCTGGACTCACAGTCATTGGATCATCCCACAGTTTCTTCTCTAACAGTTCATAAACTCTCTCGGTCTTTCCCTCTTTACAAACATGTTGTGTACCTGTGAAAAATGGAACCAATATATACTTGAAACAAAAGTCAAGTTAATTTACTTTGTATTCATAAAAATTATTCCATTGTTTGTATGTGAAGATTATTTCTTTTTTTCATTTTTGAGGCAGGTAGAAGATTTTAAGATAAATAAAATCTCCAAGTTCCATTATTGCAGAATTTCCTTCATTTTATGCATTTACCTTTTAAAGAAGGTTTGAATGTTTTGCTTCTTTGATGTTGGCAAAAAAAATGTCAAATTCTAATACATGTAGCATATATTTTATTAAGTTACATCAGCTGCCAAAATGCTGATATTTTGACGTAAACACAAAATGTTGATATTATCGGCTATTTTTCTCAAGACGTATAATTCAGAAGCTTTTTAGTGATTCTAGTCTCGAGAATGTGCGATTGAGTATTGTTTTGAAGTAACTTTGGCTTAGAATGAATGAATGGTCGTCCCGGTTATTTAAATTTGGTTTACTTTTCAAACACTTTTCCAGTTCGTATAGGCCACATACTGTATAGATTTTCCTCATTCCAACGCCAATGAATTATTTTTTTGATGGCCTTCAAAGCCTCTTACTGTCGTGCCGATCAGAAATTATGAAAAAAGTGTGAATTTTGGCAGCTCATGCCACTTAAATGATATACTTGTCATGTTGTCTATATGTCATTACCCAGTAGTATAAGTAGTTTAGCAGCCATATCTCTGTACTTCCATACAGGGGAAACCTTTAACAAGTTCAATAACTCCTCAACCATCTCCCAGCCTGTACAGTTCATTTGTTTTATCAAAATCTCAAGGGCCTTTAGTACAGAAAACAAAACACAACATGAAATATTATAACTGTAGATTTCCAAGGAAGAAGCATTCCTATGGATATTTACGCAAAAACAATAATCAAAGATAATTTCCTGCATTGTTTGTATGTTTCATCATACTTATGCTAAAAAACAAAAAAAAGTAACTTTTTCTAAAAAAAACAACACTATTAACGAGTTAATAGCGGAGGTTTTGGAGTACGTTTGTTGCTTTTCAAGGGGCATGAGCTGCCAAAATGTGGACATTTATCCTTATAAACAAATTTTTTTTGAAATTATTTTTCCATTATACAAATTAGAAGTTTTTAAAGCCCTGCTAAGGTCGAGTTAAGATCCAATCCGATTGTCTAGGATTGAATCTTAAGACCGTTCATGTTGACTGAACAGTCTTAAGTCCCGCTCAGGTCAATGCGATCAGTTGAACGGAAAGGAACTTCGCCAAAACAACGTCATCGAAACACTAAGAAAACATGATTAGGTGCATGGTGAAGGTCGCTGAAGATGCTCTGTCCTTACTGCGACCAATCAGTAGAGTCTTAAGACCACTCAGGTCAAAAATAATTCTCTGACTGATTAATCGCACATTTACTGCCGAATAGCTTATGACGATCAGATCAGATACTAACTCAATCTAAGCTAGGCTTTAGTCTCAATAATAACAGTAAAAGTGTTGTTTTGAACTGACTTAGGCTTTGAATGAATGAACGTTCGTCTCGGTTATCTAAATTTTGTTTACTTTTTGAGCATTATTTCTCTTCAGCCAGGTCACTGTATTTATTTTTACTTATTCCTTAATCTTTTTGTCAGTGAACTGTGTTAATTTAGAAAGCTTTTGCCACTTAAAAACATACACATAAAAAACCTTTTACAAATCAAATATCCTCAAAAATCAATAATAATAAGATTAAATAAACAAATAATAAGACTAAACCACAACTTAATTATTTGGAAAAATGTCCAGCAGTTTTTGAAAATCAAGATGCTGAATAGCACATGAAAAATTGATGACTGTTAGGGAGTGGTAAATAAATGAACAAAGAATAATAAGGAAACTGGTCAACCAAAACTATCAGTTGTTTAAGTGGCATTTAGAAGTGGAGCTTGACAATAAAAACAAGATGGGTATGGATAACAAATATATCAGAAATAAACAAAGAAATTTGTTTGATTGATTGATTGTTTGTTTGGTGTTTTACGCCGCGCTCAAGATTATTTCACTTATATGGCGACGTGGCCAGTTTTATTGTGGGAGAAAATCGGGCTCTATGCCCGGAGGAAAGCCACGACCTTCCGTTGGTAACTGGCAACCATCCCACATAGGTCAAAGAAGTTTGTTATCCATACCAACCCTGTGTTTATTATAATCAGAAATACCTTGGCTTTCTTATGAGTATCTGTTTGATGGAGTAATGAAGTTCTAAGCCTCTCTTGAGCATGTTTATCCACAACACACATCTTCCCAAGTAAAACAGCACAGTCAAATGATATTGAGTCTTTACGGTTGGGATTTTGACAATAGTGACTTAACACTTTAACCAATTCAGGAAAGCCAGAAACATGCTGAAAAAAATAATAACCGTCAACATTGTTAGTATTATTATATAATATCTATGGATTTTTAAATTGAATAATTTTAACTGTGTGAATTCTTTCAGCAATTCTTTGAATTTAGACACAATTAAAAGGTATCATCTACAATTAATTTCAATTGCTAAAGACATGTTCAGGCATTTCTTGATATTTCGTTTCTCTAATATAGCAACAATGGGCGTTATCTATTGTAAACTAAACCCATGTTTTTTTATTAAAAGTCAAAGACCCAACAGATCTGAGCCCAGGTGGCTATTTCATGAAATTTAACCAGTTAACAGCAAATACCCGACAAAGCGGTTATATTAATTGATTGATTGATTGTTTGGTGTTTTACGCCGCGCTCAAGATTATTTCACTTATATGGCGGCGTTGCCAGTTTTATAGTGGGAGGAAACCGGGCTCTATGCCCGGAGGAAACCCACGACCTTCCGTTGGTAACTGGCAACCATCCCACATAGGTCGTTCGAGTGAAAACCCAGTCAGAAAATTTTCCAATTTTTTGGACTGAGTGGGATTCGAACCCGCGACCCATTGGTGGAAAGCTGTTCGGATTGAGCGTCCAACGCTCTACCTACTGAGCTACGGAGGCCCCCGGTTATATTAAAGCATAGCCATTTTAATCAGCTGGGTAAATTTGTGTGAAATAACCACACCAAACAAACTGATTGATAGATTGATTGATGTTTTACGCAACACTCAAGATTATCCAAATAAACTGAACACAGAATCCCATCCATTTCATTACCTTATCAATGTACTGTAGATTTTTCCCCTCTGTCATTGTTCGTATAAGATCCAGTCTTATATCTGAATTGCCGAGAACTAAATACTGTAGTATAACCTCTAACACTTCCTCCTCCCAACAACCTGTCAAATATAACGCTGGGTTAAAAATAAACATAACACAGATGTCTTAGGTATTGCAAATGATTAATATTATTGCTCTTCCAATAAAATTGGTTATGGCTCTAGAAGAATATGGATGGTATCTAACTTGATTGTGAGTAAAAAAATGTCTGAAATTAGCAAGATTGGAATGATTGATTGATACTTTACGTCACACTCAAGATATTTTACTTATATGACCGCTTTGCCAGGTTGAGTGGGGGAGGAAACCATTTTAATTACCGGGAGGAAACCCCCAACCTTTGGCAAGTACCTGGTAACTCTTCCATATACGACGATTCAGAAATTTTTTTTGGGTCGGAGTGGGATTCAAACTCACGCCGAATCGATGGAAGGCCTGTGTTGGGTTTAGGGACTATCACTCTTGGTTAAGTTTTAACAAAACTATACATAATTTGACTATTGGATCAGTTTAAAGTCATACATTCTGATTGTCAAGAGAAGTTGAGTGTTTGAAATACCTTGGAAAACTAAAGGATTGAAGTTAAGATAATAAATCTAGGCTAAACCAGTAACCTGTATAAACTAGAGATGGGTGCTTAAAACAAAACAAAGTTTTTCGTTTATACAAAAAACACCCTAATATACATCTCCAAGAAATAACCTTATTTTGCATTTTTGGACAAAAATGAAAAACATTGAGCTAATTATTTTCCTAGATATTTGGCAGCCCATGACACACCAAGCAAACTTCGTTCAAGAACAAATATATTCACAGCATCTTTATAAGGACCACAGTTTATCATGAGACATATGTTACCTATAAGAACCAATGATTTAGCTGACTCATACTGGACTCTCTTTTCTGGGTCATGTTTGAGTCTCTCCTTAAGAGCATAAAATACCATGGCATCACAGCAACGGAGAACACCCAGGTTCTACAAGATTAAATATGTTATTTTTACAAAACAATTTTAAACAAATTTACTGAAGTTAAACAATGCCATGATCTAACAGGTTCACTGATTGATGTTTTCCACCCCACTCAAGGTTATTTAACTTTAATATATGGTAGCGTTGGCAGGTTTAGTGGGTGAGGAAACCCCAACCTTTAGCGAGTACCTGGCAGATCATGACAGTTACCTTTGCTAGATAACGATAATCGTAGTTTAAATAATAATGTAAAGCTCGTGATATGTCTTAGGAGACGGCAATTTCCTCAAACAATAAGACTAAAGAGTACTGCATAAAAAATCAGCAATTTTTTAAAAATCTTCATAGATTACAATGATAACGTAAATTCTTCAAATATTTTTAAAATAAAAAAAATTCATGCTTATGTGTACAGTTACCGGTTATTTAGATTGAAATGTATAAAATGGTATTTCATGTGCAATCTGATAATGCTTTTACATGTACCTTAGCTGCATCAATCCTTTCATCCACTCTCTCAGAGACTAAATTTATATGTACCAGGGTCTGAAAAAAATGGAGTTAATTAGAGTTAAATTCAGAATAATAAATCAACCAAGAACTTGGAATGCATTGTGCCCCTCAGCTTATCTATTTTACACCATTTAATTTAAAGTGGCATGAGCTGCAAAAATTGAGATATTTGGCCATTATAAAAGAATGTTCAAATTATCGGCTATTTTTCTCAAGATGTATAATTCAGAGACTTTTTAGTGCTTCTAGTCTGGAGAATGCACGATAAAGTATTGTTTTGAACTAAAATTGACTTGAAATGAATGAATGGTCGTCCCAGGTAATTAAATTTTGTTTACTTTTCGAACACTATTTCGGTTTGTATAGGCCACATACTGTGTGGATTTTCCTCATTCCAAGTTTTTCGATGACCTTCAAAGCCTTTTACTGTCGTGACAATCAGAATCTATGAAAATAGTCTGAATTTTGGCAACTCATGCCACTTTAAGGGAATCCAGGAATTTGTGTGGTGCTGTGTGGGACATAGTGAAGATCAAAATTCTGTATTAGCTGGGGTCGTTGTGATGAATGTTAAATATTTAGTATTTATTCAAAATGTCGTTTTTCAAACTTAGTGAACAACATGTAAATGACTATATAAATTTATTGTAAGAATAAAATTGAGAAAGTAGAATTGGGATAATTTTTTGTTCGCTCATGAGGTACGTGTAGTGAAGGTCAAAGTGTGTCTGGCGTTGGGTCATGTGACCAATTATATATAGCGTTTATTTCAAATGTCATTTTTCAAACTTACTGAATAATTACAAAAACGAATGATTGATTGATTGTTTGGTGTTTTGCACCGCGCTCAAGATTATTTCACTGATATGGCGGCATTGCCAGTTTTATTCTAAGAGGAAACCAGGCTCTATGCCCGGAGGAAACCCACGACCTTCCGATGGTAGCTGGCAACCATCCCACAAAGGTTGTTCGAGTAAAAACCCAGTCCAAAAAGAATACTTACATAAATGATTGTATAAAATGTAACAGAAAAATCAGAAGGGAGAATCGTAAATATTTATTATTCGCTCGTATAAACCTAGATTCCATCGTTTCAGTATTTGTAAACGCTGCATCATTTCCCCATACCTTAACTCTCTCCCACTTCAATCCAGAATGTTCCATTCCATTCCCTTTGGCTTTTAGCAAACTCCACTTGTGACCTAGACAAATTAACAACAAAAATCCTCAAATAAAGACATCTTTCATATGTGTTTTGATATTTACCAAAATTATTATCGTTAACAGAAACTGAAAACTATTCTTAGAATGAAAATAAATTTTGGTTTTATTCATAATTTTTTTTTAAGAATGATGGTTTAAAAGACACACACCATATAACTTGTAGAAGTATGTAAAGAATACATATAAGTAAAAGCATAAAAAGACAGCAAAAATGCAGAGCACAGGGATAAATGAACAGATGAATACTACATGTAACAAGACAGTTACTAGGACTCTTAAACCCAAAGAGCAAAATGAAAAGATTTGATTGACTGTTTGGCGTTTTACGCTCAAGATTATTTCACTAATAGCGAGGCGTTGCCAATTTTACTATGGGAGGAAACCGGGCTCTATGCCCGGAGTAAACCCACGACCTTCCGGTGGTAACTGGCAACCATTGGTCGTTAGAGTGAAAACCCAGAAAATTTTCCGATTTTGTTTTGGACTGAGTGGGATTCAAACTCGCGACCCATTGTTGGAAGGCTGTTCAAATTAAGCGTCCAACGCTCTACCTACTGAGCCACGGAGGCCCCGAAAAGATTTGAAGAGGACTGGTTAGATTATTCTTTAACAATAAGCATCTAGTAATTAGTGGAAAATTAATGCTTAATGTTTGTACCCTTTGAACTGTTATCAGTTGATGCACTAGAAGTAGCAACTGTAATAAAACAAACAAGACTAAATGTACAACAGACAAAAACACTTAAGAATATAAGAACACAATAAATGTACTAAACATATAAGAACACAACAAATATGACAACATAATTATACAACAAATGTAATATAGACAAATGAATACAGCAAACATAATTAATCCCAATGGAATACAACAAATGTAATAACATAAATACAACAAACACAATTAATCGCAATAGGAATACAACAAATGTAATAACATGAATACAACAAACACGGTTAATCACAGTGGGATACAACAAATGTAATAGCATGAATACAACAAACACAATTAATCACAATGGGATACATGTACAACAAATGTAATAACATGAATACAACAAACATGATTAATCACAATTGGATACAGCAAATGTAACAAACTGTTAATTACATCAAATTACATTCAATTACACATTTGTAGATACAACAAAGTATTACAAATAAAAAAAAAAATATACTTACTTCCTTTGAGTTTTGCCACTGCCTTAGCAACAGCAAAATGGGACTTGATTTTGAGTCTAAAACAAATTTGAGGAAAATAATTCAATCAATAATGAAACAAAACGATAAGTTAATACAAATTATTGATAAAAAACATGGGTTTATTTTTTTTAAAAAGTGCAAAAAACATAGAAAGGTAAAGTTGCATATTATTAATGTCTGAAAATTACATTGAATACAGATAACAGAATCTTGATGTAAAAGAAACATGATGAAATAGGTGACCGAAAAATGTGGTGTTTTTATTTTTCATGAACAATTTTACAGTATCTGCATCAAAACAAGGATGTCCCAAGACGCAATGTTATTTAAAAAATCCATATTTTTAAGCATCTAGACTAAATCTACAGGCGAGATTGCATAGAAATAAAGTTGTGTTATAACTGCATGTCCTTATTTGATTACTTTATTTCTATAGTACCACATGCAGTACATTAAGTTGACACATCCATGCATTGATTGATTGATGTTTTATGTCACACCCAAGATTATTTCAACTACACAGGGGCGATAAATGTCCTTCGGTGTGTACCTTACATGTGAGGAACAAGTGAAAAAAACACTCAGAGAAGTACATGTAAACCCAGCAAAATAACAGTGGGTAGGTTCATTACACAGAGCGCCATATCTATCCAAGTGGAACACAGGCAGAAGATTTTCATGTGTTGGATTGATTGATGTTTTACGCCGCACTCAATATAATTTTGTTTATATGGCGGCGTTTCCAGGTTTAGTGGGTGAGGAAACCAGGCTCATTGCCCGGAGGAAACCCGCGACCTTCGGTGAGTACTTGGCAACTCTTCCACATACGGCAAACAGGAAATATATTGAATTCAAGACACAGAGTGACTGTATCTATATTTTAGATGCTGTTCCTACATATAATGGTGGTTCTTGATCTACCTTGTTTGTCTATTGATCTAATTCCTATAAAATATAACCTAAAACTATGAAAAGTAGTAAGGCAGTCTAAGTTGAACAAGAAAAGTGAACAGTTCACCAAATAAGTTTTTCAAACGTAACCATCGGTCAGCTATTGCTATTCTAATGTGCTCTATATTCACTTAGGTTTCTAGTATTGGACAAATCAAAACGATATAAAACAGGCCAGGCAACTACATAAATACGGCTAAAATGTATGGTATATAAGCTAATTTTAACCAATATATTTTACCTTCTTCTTTTAGAGAGTTCCTCTTTTGAAAGAGGTGTTGTTGGAGTTTTAACTTTAGGACTGAAAACGAATCGTGATAAAAACTTGACATATCATATTTATTCTACATGTATCATCCTAACACTCAGATATTATTGTTGATTAATTGATTGGTGTTTTCTGCTGCACTATGAATGTGAATCCTAACAGCTCAAGCCAAAGACCTTTCATCTACAGGTAATTTCAGTTAGGCAATCTTGGGTTTCTGAGGACTATGACGACAGGACGACAAAGTACACTTAAATAAGTGGCTGTCGTCATCAGGACCCCTCGGGTCTGGGCCAAAGAAACCGAAGATTTATTTATTTTCCAGACAATTTGTTGCGAGTGAAAAACTACTCCACATACAATGTACATGTATCACATTTACAAGGAGGTTTTTGGCTGACGGTCATGTAAGGGCATAACACGTCCAAGCGGGTCGATTTTAAATAGGCTTCTTGTACTTGCTGTATTGAACAAATGTAGGATGTTTTAAAAGTGTGAGTGAAATACTTCTTTAGATAATGTGTTTACAAGGCTTTTTTACAGCAGCGGTAATGTAAGGGGCATAACTCTTGAAAAAAACATCACAGCACATCGATTTTAAATAGGCTTCTTGTACTTGCTGTATTAAACAAATGTGTTTAGTTTCAAAATTGTAAGTTAAAAACTTTTTTAGATAATATGTTTACAAGGCTTTTGGCAGCAGCGGTAATGTAAGGGGCTTAACTCTTGAAAAAACATCCGAGCGTGTTGATTTTCAATAAGCTTCTTGTACTTGCTGTATTAAACAAATGTGTGAAGTTTCAAAATTGTAAGTTAAAGATTTTTTTAGATAATGTGTTTACAAGGACCAATGGAGAGACGGACGACGGAGGCACAACAATACCCTTCGGGCAAAATTTGCCTGAGGGGTAAAAATGCTATGTAAAAAATTATAATTGTATCAAACAAATACATGTACATATATTGATGTTTTAAGCCACTGATTTGGAGGCATTGCCAGCCTTATTGGGGGAAGAAACCAAGATCTCCGGATAGAGGATTGATTGATTGATGTTTAGGAAACAAATGTGCCGTGTTTTTTTTAATAAAACGCTGTATTTTTTGTGTAGTGTGAGAAAAAGATTATCCAACTCGACCAAGTGTGTTACAATGAATATCACTCTCGTTTATTAATTTCCACTGTTACTCGCCAGATGCTCGTGACTTTGAAAATTAATAGACTCGAGTGATATTCATCGTAACACACTGGCTCTCGTTAGATAACCTCTATATATCAGTATCCACATGATATCATTATCCACATGATATCAGTATCCACATGATATCAATATCCACATGATATCAGTATCCACATGATATCAGCATCCACATGCTATCAGTATCCACATGTTATCAGTACCGACATGCTATCAGTATCCACATACTATCAGTATCCACATGCTATCAGTATCCACATACTATCAGTATCCACATGGTATCAGTATCCACATGCTATCAGTATCCACATGCTATCAGTATCCACATGCTATCAGTATCAACATGCTATAAGTATTCAGATGCTATCAGTATCCACATGCTATCGGTATCCACCTGCTAGCGGCATCCACATGCTATCGGTACTCACCTGCTAGCGGTATCCACATGCTATCAGTATCCACATGCTATCAGTATCAACATGCTATAAGAATACACATGATACCAGTATCCACATGTTCTCACACTACACCCCTGATAATTCCACTCCCAGGCAGTGTGTTATTTTTTGCATAATCAACGTGTGAAATTATGGCCCAAGTAACGCTATGACCTCACGAAAGATCTGTCAAAACTGACGTCACAAATGAATTACGTCATCAGTCATTATGACGTTAAGCTCAAGCGTCCAGCAGCAACTCTATATTGAAGGGCCTGGGATGCCGTCGTTGATGACGTCATTTCTGGCGTCACAATGCCTTACCGAGTCTTTTTTGGACAGCCATTCTTGAAAAAAGAGCGACGTCGCCAAATATTTTTTCAACTAGTGCCGTGTTTTTTTTAATAAAACGCTGTATTTTTTGTGTAGTGTGAGAAAAAGATTATCCAACTCGACCAAGTGTGTTACAATGAATATCACTCTCGTTTATTAATTTCCAATGTTACTCGCCAGATGCTCGTGACTTTGAAAATTAATAGACTCGAGTGATATTCATCGTAACACACTGGCTCTCGTTAGATAACCTCTATATATCAGCATCCACATGCTATCAGTATCCACATGCTATCAGTATCCACATGCTATCAGTATCCACATGCTATCAGTATCCACATGATATCAGTATCCACATGCTATCAGTATCCACATGCTATCAGTATCCACATGCTATCAGTATCCACATGCTATCAGTAACGACATGCTATCAGTAACGACATGCTATCAGTATCCACATGCTATCAGTATCCACATGCTATCAGTAACGACATGCTATCAGTATCCACATGCTATCAGTATCCACATGCTATCAGTATCCACATGCTATCCGTACCCACATGCTATCAGTATCCACATGCTATCCGTACCCACATGCTATCAGTATACACATGCTATCAGTATCCACATGCTATCAGTATCCACATGCTATCAGTATCCACATGCTATCAGTACCCACATGATATCAGTATCCACATGATATCAGTATCAACAACATTATAGATTAACGACTCCGTCAGCACCACATGGCCAGTCCAAGCGTTCAAAAAGGTTCCTCAAATGTAGCGAGGTCGCTTTGTGACATTACAAATGTCTGTATATTAGAAAGTAATTTTCTTTCAAATGTTTAGCCTGGGATCTTTTTGAGTTTGAAAACTTGCGAATGTTTTAGTATGTTGATGAAATGAAAGATGCAAAACCTGCTTGACATCATTAAACAATATCATGCAAATATAAAACGCAACAATAAACACACACACAAAAATAAAAATAAGAATAACATGCACCCAAAAAGTTAAACTAGAGAAACTATAAAGTTCTAATTTACTAGACTCTACAGTAATCTACATAATACCTCCTTTTCCTGGATAACTCTTTTGGTGTTATTTTAAAGCTGAAAACAAATCCAATGACATTGAAGAATATACAATTTTGTATAAATTTAATGGTTTACTTTAGCAGACTTCATAAATAGTAACAGGTTAAACAACACTTATGTTGATTGTATGGTAGTTTATGCCCCCACCCCTCCCTCGTATTTTGTACGATCGCCGTATGTGAATGAGGTACTCGCCGAAGGTTGAGGGGTTTGCTCCCCCACTTAACCTGGCAACACCGCCATATAAGTGAAATAATCTTGAGTGCGGTGTTAAACATCAATCAATCTAGTTTGTCGAGGTTAGTGCGGTTTTGACAAAGACCACTCAAATGTATTTGCTATCATTAAGGCAAGCATGTTAGATATTTGAGGCACATTTTATCGCAGCAAGAAGAGAATTTTGGTAGAGCAAACTTTGAGTAACAGCCAATTTCAATGCTTTAGGAACAACCTGATCAACAAAATGTTGACTCAAATGACTTACAATTGTGACGTACTAAGGCTTGCTGTATTTATTACTGCAAGTCATATATTCCCCAGGAAGTTGCCTAATATGTCTAAAGAGCTGGGAATCAATATACTGGAATTGGTATCTTTAAAATATTTGAAATATTCTGGTTTGATCAAGTTTAAGATACCTTACAAAATATTTTTTGAAAGTTTTAAAAATCATATAAAAATTAAAAAATAAATTTTTAAATTGTCAAAAAGTTATAGAAAAAATAAAAGAATAATAATGTACTTACGAATCTTCTGACATTCTAGTTTTAGCTGAACTGGAGAGTGTCTTGGATCCGTCATTTTCCAGAAGTTTTCGAAGTCGTCTTTCAGTGATACTGGGTCCGTCGAGGTTGCCACGGACAGGTTCGTGATATAAACTGAATTTGGTTTCTTCATACAGGTTATGCTGGTCTACGATTCTCTCAGCAGGTTTGCCTTCATCTATCTCACCACAGTAATAACTACACAACCGCGGAAACTCAATCTCATTTTTCTACATTAACAACAACAACAACAAATTTGGATTTCAAATGATCACTGATACAATTTGAAAAAAAAAAATTATAAAAATAACAAATGATTCATGTTTTACACCACACTCTAGATTGTTTAATTTATATGGCAGCATTGCCAGATTTAGTGGGGGGAGGAAACTAACGGGGTGTTTCTTAAAATATTTACGATAGACATAAGTCTGATGCAAGGTCTAACTGTCATGGCAACATATACCAATAATGTTACGTTTTGACTCGGCGCAAAGTTACCTTATGAAACAAGTAAATCAGTAGGTGATAGATAAGATCAAAACATAATACAAATGATTTTGATTGAAGTTTTTCCCCTCGAGAGGGTTGTAAGGAATTCAAAGATTTGAACACTGGCTGTACAGATTGATTTTGTCGATGCTTTCTAATCCTAAAACGTGTGAAGGAAAATAAATTGAAGATAAAATTTATAACAAAGAGAAGAAAGAAATTGCATGGCCACCTACTGTTCTAGTGACAGGGAGTTTCTGAGGAGGTGGGATAGGATTTGGGTAGAAAACCATCCTCCCTGAGTCTGACGTCCCTAACCGTTTCTGTTGAAGTCTGGGTAATGTGGTACTTTCTTCCCCTCGATGGACAGAGTCTGATGTCTACAATACACATTATATTAATGTGAAACTATCTTTTGTATACAAGAATTTAAATACATGAATGATATTTATAATTCTGAATACGTAAATAACAAACACTGACTTCATCAGTATATTCCTTCTTTTTTTTCTTCTAAAAACATTTTCACTCATTCTTAATTATTTTTATGAGAAACTAAATACTACTTTCAAGAAATGAACAATATTATATTCACCTCTAGGCAAGATGACAGTAAACATAAAAACAAAAAATAAGCAAATTACCGTATTTCGTCTAATGTTTCGCACGCAAAAAAAGACGATAACCCCCTAGAGAGAGTATGGGGAACGAGGGGATAATCCTATAATCACCAAACAATGAACCGCTTGATTGGACCACGGAGGTGACGACTGTGACAGTGGGCGGTATCAAAGGCCTAAGTAGGCTATATAGTACAATCAATAGATGAACACTTTGCCAGTGTTTTAATTATACAGCAGATATTATAAGTAAAATGACACTTTGTCAAGTCTTTGTTCTGGGCTTAAATACTTTCAAATTATACTTTACAGATTGTGGAGAAATGCCGAGATCAACTATGACAATTTTTTAGTAAATGTCCGCTTTTGATTTAAAAAATACCTCCACGATAAAGAACAAATCAAAGGGAAGCTATCGGCACTTACTAAAGTTTCTTCTTTCGAGTAATCTTAATTAAAAGTAATGGTAACATTGCAAATGTACGAGAAGTTGCTTTTAATATTACAGCCCTAACTATAACCAGTAAGACTACCGTATTTTTACGCAAATAACCCGCGGGTTATACGTAAAATAAGTGTTGTGAAATACGCCCTGCGGGTTATACTTATAGTCGTGTGCGGGTTATATTCTTATAATTATATGTGCATTGCTGCTTATTTTGGTGAGAATAGGCGTGATTATATTACCAAATTGATTATAAAAGTAAATTTCTAAACAATAAATTACTTTGATTCTTCTCTTTTCTTTTTAGAGTGTTTTCCACTTTTCGCGCTTTATTCTAGTATAGACCTACATGTACAGAGTACAGCACGGCCGTAGTGTAGAAGCGGCAACAACGTCCGTTACGGAGCTGCAATATTTATGTCATGCAGTCAAAGATTGTGGGGAAAACTAAGTTTTTTCTCACGAGTACAATATTCCCGATGTAGAAAGATGGTATGATCATGAGGAAATAAAGTTTTAATGACGGAAATCTTGTTTGTTATACATGGAGCTGCAGAATGCCAAAGTATAAACGGAACGGTCTACTTAATTATAGGGGTGATGGCTCAGTCCAAATTAGAAAACCATAAGAATTAAATTCACGGAGTACGGCGTATAACAACCCATTCGATCAATGACATTTAGATTAAATTTGTAGAGCTAGTATGATTAAAAGCCCAAGCGTACCTTTTTATCAAATTTTAAAAAGAAAGAAAAAAGCAGTTACTGGCTTGAAGTGTGAACTTGACTCTTGACACGACTTGAGATCAACTCAGTCGACTTCGAAGTCAAACTCAAAGTTTCGTCAGGGACCGATTATTAAAAATAATTCCCTTATATTGGAACAAACTTGGATTCTCCTTTACAAAAATATCAATTATGAGAAATATTTTTTAATAAAATCAATAAAAATGTACAAGTAATCGCTAATTAATTTGAACAGTTTTTTTTTTCACTCTTACTATTTACGGATAACGTACGCCGTACGGCGTAGTGTGACACTGACAGCGTGATCCGGCTTTGTAAAAACCTTTCACACTTAAATTACAGATAAACAGGCTGTTGTGGACGACGAGTTCATTTTAAATACATTATTTACAACTTCTGGAACGGATTTAATATAAATATGATGTTTCGGTGTTTTGTTTCTAATACAGTTATCAAGTAAGTGTAACTGTCTTCACTGGTATTTGGCTAAGCCGTTTACTGACCGATCAGTGATGAATAACTAGCTCCCCTGCCAGCCGCTTTGCAGTCACTCGACTCGTCACCGCGGGGCTCGTTAGCAGAGGTGTGAATATGTCCCCCCACTTCTGGGCGGTTCCTTTCATATCAACAGCCGTGCGAACAGTGAGGGTAAAAACTGGCGTGCGAAACATTAGACGAAATACGGTATACCTGATTTTAAATTTCATATTCACCGAAAATTTCAAAAATCCCATTTACTTTCATGATGATTATGGACATTAAAGAAAAAGAAATAAAATCAAACCATTAGCTATTTAATTAGTCATGTACTTCTGTTGTTTCATTAAAACCTACCTTACTTTCGTCCAATGAATGTTTACTACCACCTATTAAACAAACAAAATGACTATGGTTATTTTCAAGCCATTCAACATTTAAAAAGCTCCTCGCACACAGATATTTATAGGGCTGCTTTTGTATATTTTTTGTTAGAAAAAAAGCTATGCAGAATAATTCGTCGTTTAAATACAAACTTTTAAAGCTACCGTATTTTCACGCAAATAACCCGCGGGTTATACGTAAAATAAGTGTTGTGAAATACGTGCTGCAGGTTATAGTCGTGTGCGGGTTATATGTGCATTGCTGCTTATTTTGGGGGGGAATTGGCGTGATTATATTACCAAATTGATTACAAAAGTAAATTTCTAAACAATAACTTAGTTTCATTCTTTTCTTATCTTTTTAGAGTGATCGTATTGTATGAATATCTTCATCATTGTTTTCAACTTTTTGCGCTTCAGACGTCCTACAGTTCGGCCGTAGTGTAGAAGCGGCGTCAACATCAGCTGCAACATGTATGCCATGCGGTCAAAGATTGTGGGGAAAACGAAAGTTTTTCTCACGTGTACAATATTCCCGATGTAAAAAGATGGTTATTGAAAATGATCATGAGGAAATAAACTTGTAACGGCGGAAATCTTGTTTGTTATACATTGAGTGCCATATGGTCCACTTATTAATAATAGGGGTAGTGGCTCAGTCCAAATTAGCCGCACTCAGGTGTCTCATCCTGTTATACTCACTTTGTCGGTCAGGAAGAGTTCAAATTAGATATCCATAAGAATTAAATTCACAGAGGACGGCGTTTAAATAGTATCCCATTAGATCCATGGAATTTGCATAAAACCCAAGTATACCTTTTTATAAAAATTTAAAAAGAAACAAGAGGACGTTGAACACGGAAACAGAACACGCATGCTGTGTCGCACTAAGCACAAAGCAGCTAACAACGAGACTGAGAAAAAACCCACTACGGTTTATTACTAATTATACGTCCGGCTCTCCCGCTGTCAGATGTGTAATCAGCAAACACTGGAATATCATTTCTAAAAACAAGTCCGCCTCTATGGTCTTCCAAACTCCGCCTGAAATGGCATACCGACGTGGGAAAAATCTCAAGGAAATACTGAAAATGTCAAAATGTTAGACCATAATTGCCGTTACTGCGTAGACCCCTGATGATGGACTTACGCTCGGAACCATAATCATTTATGATGTTATCCGTAAAACCCTATCTCCGAATACCCTATCAGGCTGTGTCGGGTCTGGACACACTAGGAATGGTGGGTGTGTCTATGGATGTTCTTCTCTTATACTATGACTCCAAAATACGACCGTCAGTATATAAAAATAGTAATTTTGGAATCAGAAACCCGGACTAGGTAGTGTATATAATGTAGGCTACGTAATGTTACAAACGACATGCCGGTAAGTCGGTTTACCAACATAGCCACTCGCCGCGGGTTATACCCGTGTGCGGCTTATCTGAACATTTTTTTTCCCGAAAACATGATTTCTGCATAGTGCGGGATATACGAGGGGGCGGGTTATTTGCGTGAAAATACGGTATGTGCCCAAATGACATTTGACCAAGCGGCTAATTAAAGACACTACGGGTATCCGATCAGTTATCGTACAGAACCAATTATCGTACACCCAACACTTATGCGTCTTTAACCCAAGCGATCGGGTTTTCCCGTCGATGACAGCCAGCTTACTCATCGAGGCATCTTCTTGCAAAATTTCAACCTCCAAATATTAATAGAACTTTTTATGAAGTTACATTTGTCAGGCAATGCGAATAGTCGCCTTTTGCCGTGTCGGGGAATTTCCGAACACGAAAGATGACGTCACAACAGCTTTCACGTTGGGTGTACGATAACTGATCCCTTAACTCTACAAAAACATGCAGACGAGCGGGTGAATGTCCGGTCCCTAAAAATTTATTTGGGAGTCTTGGGAGAAACTATTATAATAAAAGTCGGCTGAGCCCAGCTTCACTTCTGTGAAATTTCTTGTCAATGCAAACACTGATGTAAATTTTAGCATTGAAAAACCGGCAAAAGTGTACGATAACTGATCGGATACCCGTAGCATCTGTGGCAAAACAATATTAATAAAAGATTTCTGGTATCCATAAAATTATGTTGCTGGGTAATACAGAATTTTCAACTTCTTAATGTCCTTGATTGATGTTTTTGCAACACTCAAGATTATTTCACTTATATGGAGACTTTGCCTGGTTTAATGGAGAAGGAAACCGGACGCTTTGCCAGCAGGAAACCGTTGAACTTCCGAAACTCTAGTAAATGTACTTAAAATATCTAATTAGATTAATTGATTGATGTTTTACGCCGCACTCAAGATTATTTCACTTATATGGCAGCGTTGCCAGAGGAAACCCCTGACTTTCGGCTAGTACCTGGCAACTCTTTCACATACAGCGACCGAGAAGAAAATCTATTCAGAAATTTTTAAACTTTTATTTAGTCTGAGTGTTATTGGAATCCGCGCTGCCTCGATGGAAGGTCTATGTGGGACTGAGGGACGATCACTCTAACCCACTGGACCACCGAGGCCCCGATATAATTAGATGTCCTTACCATGATCATAGTTGTGAAGGAAACTACTCTCTGGTTGAACATTGGGTTTACTACATGGTTTGACAGATAACATAGCAGCATTGTACACTTTCTCTGACATTGAATTCAGCCGTGCCACAAGTTTGTTCAATGCTATTTTCTGTAATAAACAAGAAAAAAAAAAATTATAAATAACAGAGAAAAAAAAAACCCATAAAAATAAAATAATAAAAAAGACCCATTTCATATATAAAAGGTCTTTTAAAATGTGTCCAATGTGAATATAAGGATTTCGACATCTATTGATATGATAATACTTTTAGCATTGTGTATATAACTATACTTAGCACTAAAGTTTCCATTCATTGTCAGTACCATTGTAGGCAGAATTAATTATTAAGTTGGAGCAATCTGATTGTCCATAACATTCTTATAATGACAATCTTATACACTGATTAACAATTAACTAAAATAGAATTACATGAATATCTTGAATATCACTGCCTTTTCTGTGGGGTCTCCAGGGCAAGGCATCCAAATCAGTTTGAGCTGAAAACCGAATCAAACATAAACAAAATGATAACATTTGAGTCCATATTCAAGAGTATCTAGCTTGTATGTTACATGAACATTTTTTTAGAAAAAAGACAAAACAGTCCGTATATTCCAAGCTGCAGTTGTTAATAAACCAAGGTGACGTCTCTCAAACGATTCAGTACAGGCCCAAGTCTAACTTATGGCGTTACCGTAACTGTTAACTTATGGTAACATATACTTCAACATTAAACTACGGTAACAATGGAGTTACAAAGTAATGTCAAAAGCAAAATCTATTCAGAAAGGAGTCTGTTTCCCAAACCATGTTACTGTTAGGTTTTCATATAGCTGTTGCAGCAGCATATCTCTACAGTATGAGGTTACTTTGACAGCTAGATAAAAAACTTAAACTTGCCTAGCCTTGTGAATTATAAATATTTTACAATTATTTTTTTGCAGAGTATCAAACAACCCACCAAGTAAGCCCACAAAGAAACAGGCCCCGTAAAAGTTCAGTATTGACAATCTTAAGGTAATTTTTAAGTTAAAAGAAATAGTTTGTTCGGAGTAGTGTGTTTAAAAATTAGAATATATATAATAAATTTCATAATTAATATTTCTAATGAAGATAAGAGTGTTGACAGAACAATTTGAATTACATCTTGAGAGAAAAGAGCCGGGTATTGCCAGAGCCACCTGGTGGTAAGATAGAGGATCAGCATCACACAACGCTCTCGATATATCAGAATTCTCAAACCTATGATGTTCAGATTCCCAATATTGGTCAGCCGCATCTTTTTCTACAGACAAAAATGAAAGAACATAAAATCAGAATAATATTTCAGCACTCAGATTTAAGCTGGGCTGTGAACCATTAGCATGTAATACATGTGTGTTATTAGTGAATAGTAACATTGAGAAAAGATTATTACAGACTGATTGATTGATTGATGTTTTATGCCGCACTCAAGACTATTTCACTTATATGGTGGCATTGCAAGATTTAGTGGGGGAGGAAACCGCGCACATTGCCCGGAGGAACCCCCCGACCTTCGGCGAGTACCTGGCAACTCTTCCACATACGGCAACCAAGTGAAAAATACACTCAAAAATTTGTCTATTTTTTATTTAATCTGAGTATGATTCGAAACCGCTCCGCATCGCTGGAAGGTCTGTGTGTGATTAAGGGACGATCACTCGTCCCTTAATATAGTTCAATTCAAGTTGAACTTTATTCATTAACTTTGAAATTAACTCACAAAACATTGATAACATACCAGTGTCTTCTTCAGTGATAAGTTTGACCCTTTTGTTTCTCAAACCATTTGTTTTAGCCAGTTTCTCCTGGAAGACAACAAAAACAGAATTGTGTTGTCAAGGAGCCTGCAATTTTTTTTGTTTAAAGCAGGGGAACAAAAGCATCAAAAGGAATGAGAATGTAAGTGGAATGTTTTAATATCCTAACTTGTCACCAGATATAAACAAATCTAGTATAAAAGTTACTGGCCCTATGCACCATTACGAATCTTACTATTTCTCCAGCAGGAGCACTTTGTGTGAGTCTTGTAGCCTCTGTTTGAGCATGAACATCTATATCACTGCTTACAGGAGAGGGAGGGACATCTGTGTGAGTTATCTCCCCTTCACCAGGTTGTAACAGAATCTTCTCATAGGGTATGACAGCCAATCCAGTACTGTCAACTTCACTTTGTTCAGATTGGCTGTCCTTCAATGAAGACTTGCTGGTTATTTGAGAGGCTGTCAGCTGATCCTGTGTAAAAAAAAAAAAAAAACATACCTGAATGTGTTTCTATTCCTTTATAATACTATAAATGTTCACAACTATGTTTTGCTAGACTATTACAATGTACAATCACAATCACAATGTATCATGGAGCATGGTTATAAAACAATAAATACTGAAAAATAAATAGCATTTTCAAGCTAGTCCTCTCATTTGTTGGTAGCTGTTATTTGGAATAAACTTTGACCTGTTCTGAGTGGTTTAAAAAACGTCCAGTCATACTCGCTGCAGTTGTATAAATACCACAAAATTTTTACAAATTTTTTACTAAGAATACGTTCAATGTATTTCTTGCAAAATGGCTCTAAAGCAAATCAAACAATTAATTGTATTATAAGTAATACGGTATTGGAAAACCCCTTAGAATTTCGACAAAAACAGAAAGCTTGATGTTTTAGGGCTCGTTCAAGGGTGACAAAACTGGGTTCTTTGCCCAGAGCAAAGCTCCGACCTTCAAAATGTATCTGACAACCATTCCACCTGGAGCAATCGAGTGAAAAACCTGGCAAACGTTTTACATTTTTTTAAATAATACGTTTTTTTTTAATTTCATAGCATCTAGTGTCTGTGAAAGAAATTGAAACACATCTTATGTATACATAAACATCTTCTATATTTTAGGGGTGGGTGGGGATTTAAACCATGTATATATCTATAAAGCATTTATACCTCTTTTTAACAAAATAAGAAAACTTGTCTCTATGGTTATTTTAGACAACAGGATTTTCCCTGTGCCCGAATGTTTTAGTGTTCATACATCTATAAAGCTTTTCATTTGATAAAAGTTACCTCTGTGCTGAAGTACTCTGCACCCATGATCTTCTCCATTCGACCCTCCAGCCATGATATCCTTTTTCGACATGCCGGAATATCCCCTCGTCCAGTCAAAGCTTTTTCCAAATCAGCTCTCACATGGGATAACTCTGAGCTTATTTTGTTAACAACCTAAACAAATTTGATCACAGACAATATTTTAAAAAATATTAGCCATAAATATCAGTTATTTAAATTTCATTTACAAACTTGGTTGATTGATTGATTGTTTAGTGTTTTACGCCGCGTTCAAGATTATTTCACTTATATGGCAGTGTTGCCAGTTTTATTGTTGAAGAAAACCGGGCTCTATGCCCGGAGGAAACCCACGACCTTCCAGTGGTAACTGGCAACCATCCCACACAGGTCGTTCAAGTGAAAGCCCAGTCAGAAAATTTTTAATTTTTTGGGGGACTGAGTGGGATTCAAACCCGCGACCCATTGGTGGAATACAAACTTGAAATGAGGTAAGAATCAGTGTAGATCAAAACTAGTTCATAAAAAATGTCTGATACTTAGTCCATGCCCCCCATCAAGTCACTCTGCCCCCACCGCTGAGAACAGAAGGCAGGTGACGTGATATAGCTAAGGGTAGTGCATTGTAATAGGACTCTTACATTACTTACCTTAAGTTTCAAAACTTCAAACTCAGTTTGTTCTCTTAATTCACTGACTTTTTCCTTAAGAGCTGACACTTCCTTTTTGTTTTGTGTGATTTCTAGCTGTGTTAAAACTCTGTTCAGGTCATCTTGAGTATCTTTCACCGTATCTATCTTCAGATGCAAAGAATGGAAAATAATGGAAACTAGATAAATGTTCATTCAACATGTGACTTAGTCTAAATACCAATACATCTGTATTTGTAAAAAAAAATTAAATGTGCATTAAAGAAATATTAGCAGCAAGTTATGGTAAAAAAAACAAAAAAACATAATTATCATTTAACTGTAGCATTGTTTAGTATTCTCGGTTTTTTGGGATTACACTTTCTTGAAAATATGGCAGAAATTCTTCTACCGCTTTTTGGGTGACGCCCAAAACGGGTCCCAGAGTATGGCACCTATCGCCAGCACTAAATGCCGGCTGCCTTATCCATTCAGCCAACCGGCCTTGTTTATTTAGCCATCTTTAATAGCTTCCTACTCAACTCTATAAATCAATAATGTTACATTTAAAGAATACAAAATAATCTCTGACCTGTTCCTGAAGAAGTATATCTGACTTGTGTTGTATGTTGTATCGTTTTTGTAATGGCACTCCACTCCTCACAGAACTAGGAGGTTTAGACACAACTACAACAGACATCTTGCCTGAAACATAATACAATGTAAAGGTAAAAATATAGGGAAAACAAAATTAAAACAATCACACATCTAGTACTTAACAATTGCTTCTTTGGTCATACATGTATGGCCCTAGGTTTTATTTATTGGAGGCATACACGGAGATTGACTGAGCACCAGTTGACGAATTAAATGACTGCTAAAATGTCCTCGACCAACTGACCTCTCTTGGTATTCATTGGGAAGAAAGATTGTACAAATTCCATGAAAGTGCAATCTTATGGATAGAGAATGAGAATCACATCTCCAGCCATCTTCAACCTCAGACTCAGAGCTCACCAGGTGAGGAACACTGAGGCTTTCTTTATCTTAAGTTTTGTAACCAGAATAGAGTGTTAATTCCAACCTTCCCAATCATTTTGCTAAATTCATTCAAAATAAACACAGTTTTACGCGGCTAAAACATATAAGGGCGGGGGGGGGGGGGGGGGGGTATATGCTATTATCAGGTTGCCCTATCGATGAACAGCACAATTTTTGAGTCCCTCTATCCTTTACATTTTTAAGACCCCAAAACACAACAAATGAATAATTGACTTTGTATCACATACATGTAGAAATAATAGTGAGCGCAGCGAACTCTATACACAACATGCGTACATAATGACGTCACTATAATCACTTCAAAGTCTGGTCAACTTTGTCCAAACGTTCCATCCGGTGTTAAAAATCGTGCCATCTTTTTTTGAAATACTGATTCCGATTTCGCATCTTTTTTTTTTACAGAAGAGTACATCTGATGGGTTGTTTAAAAAAACTACACTGAGATAAATTATGAACTTTAAGTTTACTTTTAAGTTATTATCTGCGCTCACTTCTAGGCTTTGCCTATTACATAGTAATTTAGTATTATTATTACTATAATTATTAATTTATAATTTTATTTTTAATGCCATTTCCAAAATCTCCCAATTCGAAGTTGAGACTGAGAGTTAATCTTAATCTTGCATTTTCCTAAGATTGATACTTACTTTTCCGACATCAGTTATCGGGAGAATCAGATTATATAACAAGGAGGAAGGTCACTTTGCTACATTAGTTGAAAAGACCATAGCGATTTTGATGTGCTGGTGTAAATAACTACAGATGTTGTTGTTGTAATATATACGCGTCGGTACGTTGCTAAGGGAAGTGGAATAAGTTTCAGGTGATCCTCGTTGGGAATGACAGCTTACGTTTCTATTAAGAACAAAAAATACCACATATAAGAACTGAAATGAATCACTGCCAAAAGTTAAAATATAACATACCGTTATAAAGGATATCTTCAAAAACTTTACTTCTCTGGCTTTCAGTTTTTTGAGAGAGCACTTGCACTTCCGGAAGTTTCACCTCGCGGCCTCGTTCTCGTTCTTTTTACACGACCGTCTTGACAAGGTACACGCCGATCAAAATAAATGTAACATTCATCCATCAACATCAGGCTGTATAATTAGTTTTAGCCTTTCTCACCGACTATCTATGATTTCCATACTGATATACAGAGCGTAGGTGATTTGATTTGTGAAAGAATTCCTTTATGATGGCTGAAAACATTCATGGTTGAACAGCACCTATCCACAACAACAACAACAACATAACGTTTTTATCACTCAAGAACCATTACAATCTGTATAATTCTTTGTTGATATCTTGCTTCTAACAAAACTTGCTCATCATGTTCATCTTAAGAATTAGTTGTGTTGCTTAAAAACGTTCAGATTGTCTCAGTTTTTTTTTTGTCTCTTGTGGAATCGCCAAAGTGAAATATTTATTGGCATTTGAACATCTCGAACTTCTAATTATATTCCAACATTCAATGAACATTTTGTTTGTAAAAAGAAAAGTGTTCACTGGCAATAATTTCTCTCCGCTGACAAAGCCCGTTTTTAGTTTAGCAGAAGCCACATGATAACAATTGAGGTAAATCTTTGTTTCTGCTGACAACCGTGTATTGGATTCAGGTTTCATTGCAATCAAAAAGCTGGAGTAGACTGCCGGCTGCAGCTTCAGTATGTGGCTCCGATTCAGACCGTGAAATAACAATATAACCTTAAATCGTGTCAAAATGGCCATGATCTTGTTCACGAATAATTTAGCTACCTACAGTAGTTATTACTACGATTGGCCGTCCAATTAGCATATTATAGATGTATGCGATCACTGTTTATGAGGGGGCCAACGGGATCAGATAGAAAATCCCTAGAAAGCAAAATGATAGTCAACATTCAACATCATTTATGAACACTAAAACATACGGGCACAGTGAAAATCTTCTTGACTTCAAAGAATATTGATATGACAAATCTTTATGCATTTCGCAAAGACAAGGCTTTGGAAAAAAACAACATTGTACTACTACTTTGAGATTGCTGATCTCTATAGAGCAAAGAATTATATTACATTTGACGCTCAATTAATATCAAATTAAAAAGTAATGTCACTTGCAGCTCCTGTTCACGTCTGCGAAAGAAAAATATGCAGAATACATTTTCAAACCATCATTCACTGTTACCATGGTTACTTCAGGATTTTAAGATAAACATTTTCAGTGAAAGCTTTGGATAATCAATGATGACAAATTATATACCCAGCTCGCTTGGAGTTACAAAAGTGACAGTGAAGAATGAATTTGGCTGAGATATCCAACATGTTTCAAGCAAGTGGCAGGAGCCTTCAAAATTTTTTATTTTTTTGTTTCTGAGTAACTTTGGTCTAAAATGGATGAACGTTATTAAAATTTTGTTTAGTACAGGCCACTGACTATGGATTTTCCATATTTTAATGTAAATCATTTAGTTCATCACATTACTTAAATTATCTTATTCTCATGACAATCCGAATTTATGTAAAAGTGAAATTTGGCACCTCCTGCCAATTAAACTTAAGTGCCGAACTGTTAAGTTTGTTGTGGTTATTCACTGACCCTCAGATTAGCAGAAAAATAAGAAGTAATCAATCTTGGATGAAGGGTTTTAGGTCTATTATCTCCCAAATTACAGGCTAAATGTTTAGTGCTCCGTAGCACATGACCCGTTTTCGCGCGAAGGCTGTCTTCAACGTCAACTGATGTTTCGATGTTTAATGATGGCCTATCTGTCAGAAAATGTCTTACATCGATTCATCATCGCAGATATTTCGGACTACTATAGTGATAGATCTCCATCTTAACCGAGGACATTAGTGCTAGCAGCATCATGCATTTGCTAAACTGTTTTTCTTTTGTCTTTAAGATTTCAAGATGGTGCGCATGAACGTACTGGCTGATGCCTTAAAGTCAATATGTAACGCAGAGAAGAGAGGAAAGCGTCAAGTGCTAATCCGGCCTAACTCAAAAGTAATCGTCAAATTCCTTACTGTCATGATGAAACATGGTGAGTAATTCACTTTGGAGTTTGAAATGCAGAATTATGTTCTGCTTACATATGTGTAGGTTGAAGTAAATAGACTCTGTTCAATTAAAACTTGACCCAAAACTTAAAATTCACCCTGGTCCTAACCAATTTACCGTCTCCCCCATAGTGGAAGTTCAAAGTTGTGTAGATTAAAAGTACGAAATCTGTTTCAAGCATCAGTGTCCAAAACTTCTGAATATATTTTCCTGTATTTTTTGTGGTAAAGAGATTCTGTTTTTTGTTAATACATTGTATACCTGTAAAGCCATTCTATGATGACACATCATTTACCCAGCTCGCTTGGAGTTCCAAGAAGGGACTGTGAAGAATGAAGATGACTGAGAATTTTATATTTTTGATCATAAAGTCAGACACGAGGACACTTACGAAAACTATTTTGTTTTTTCTTTATCATTTTTTGGTAATTAAAAATTTCAACTACAAATTTTGTATATTAAATTCATGTATGTTTACACTTACAGGTTACATTGGTGAATTTGAAATAGTGGATGACCACAGGAATGGCAAAATAGTTGTAAACTTGACAGGCAGACTAAACAAAGTAAGTAAATCAAGGACCTTGATGTTAGAAATCTTTGCTCAGAAACTAAAGGGTTTATTTGTTGCTTTCTTGGTGTTCTTACGGATTACGTTTTTTTTTTTCGTGTATGGTATTTCAGCAAAATGCACTCATGCCCCTCTTGAATTAGGAAAAAATGGCTCAACAAGGAGGCGGTCTCCCATTATATTTGAGGTCTACTAATTCATTTGAAACTACCAGTCTGTATATTCTGTGATGACACATCATTTACCCAGCTCGCTTGGAGTTCCAAGATGGGACTGTGAAGAATGAATTTGGCTGAGAATTCTCCATTACAATGTCCTCATACTGTATCATTATACCGTACACCAAGTCCTTCAACTTTAACCCACCAATGGGTCGCGGGTTTAAATCCCACTCGGTCAAAAAAAAAAAATCTGACTGGGTTTTCACTCGAACGACCTATGTGGGATGGTTGCCTCTAAACGCCGGAAGGTCGTGGGTTTCCTCCGGTCATAGAGCCCGGTTTCCTCCCACAATAGAACTGGCAACGCCGCCATATAAGTGAAATAATCTTAAGCGCGGCGTAAAACACCAAACAATCAATGAATCAATTTTTACCTTATTTTGTGATTCTTTTTGGGTCATGTGTGACTACAGGTGCTGCCACTTATGACCAGTTGTAACACGATAGTTTCCGGAGCATAACTTGACGTCTTATATTATATTTATTTATAACCTTTGAAAGAGTTCTGGAATTATCAATACAATTATATAAAAAAAAACAGGTAGAAAGCAAAGCTAAAACAATGCTAACTGAATTGGACTTGATAGAAGATACATGTTTGAAGACGATTAAATGCCAATTGGGGAAGGGGGGGGGGGGATTTACCAGTTTATCAATGAAGTGTTGACTTAAGTTTAGGTGATTGACACACTAGGGCAAGCAATTGCTTTGATGGTCTGTTATATTGTGACATAATGGCTGTGTGCTTCTGTCTGTTTTATCTAGTCAAAAAATTCATTGGCATATTCTCAAGCTTTAAGGTTGATTTTGGCAATGATCATAATATAAGATAAAAGGTAACAAACTACATAAATGTATTTAGAAATTACCAGAAGTAGTTTCCTCATAAATGACGGCTAAGTGTTCTGTGATGACATATCATTTACCCAGCTCTCTGATAGAACTGTGAAGAATGAATTTGGCTGAGATTTACACTTAACTCATTCGGTACCACAGCTCATTGCTAGGCTCTGCCTCACACATCGTTCTCGGCCTCAGCCCCACAGCCGTACCAGCCCTGCCCTGCCAAAACTACAGCCACTTTTATTATGTGAATAACTATGTTGTTTTTGTCGAATATCAGTTGTAAATGACACTAAAATAAACTAACAATGTTCACAACCTCTGGCTATAAGGACCTCACAGCTGTCCCCTTGAAATGTCTAAGAAACTGTCCAAAAACTTACAAATGTAAAATTTTAAGTAATTTTCAAATTCAGTACTAATTTTCTAATTTATTTCACATACTCGGGGGAATCCCGCCTTCTGAGTTAAATTATATAGAAAAATAAACCTATTCAGAATTATTTGTCAGTATTTATCTTTGACAGTGTTTTTCGACTCACACCACATTTCCAAAGGATCCTTTTGAATACATATTATTTCCATGTGTATCAATTTTTTTTCTTCAAAGGAACGTGCAAAACCTACATGAAATATAGCCATATATCTTAATATTCTGCCAAAATTTTCGAGTCTGACAAAAACAGAAACGTGGAATTGTATTTAAGGATATCCATTTTCACACACTGTTCTGCGGGTCATGTTGCCTTAAATTCTGTCTAATGGGCAAATTTGTCCGGTCACATTTAGCATATTTCTGTTCTAATGGTCGAAATAAGTGGCTGAATCTTTAGGAGAAATATGACCCAACTGACTGATAATTCATTTTGAGGTCAGAATTGTTGGATTTGTCTCAATCATCTCTGATTTTTGGTGTCCTCAAACTAAATATCGCATTTAAAACAGCCACGCCATCTTCCATCATAGCTAATCTGCTACTTTCACCAGACCTTGGTAACCCATGCATATTCAAATAATACATTCTTTCTACTTATACTTGGGAAATAAGAAAACTCTCGTGAACAGTGTGGTGTAGGTCAAAGCTATCAGTCTGTATATTCTGTGATGACACATCATTTACCCAGCTCGCTTGGAGTTCCAAGAAGGGACTGTGAAGAATGAATTTGGCTGAGAATTATCCATTACAATGTCCACATACTTTATCATTATACCGTACGCCAAGTCCTTCAATTTTTACCCACCACTGGGTCGCTGGTTCAAATCCCACTCAGTCCAAAAAATTAGAAAATTTTCTGACTGGGCTTTCACTCGAACGACCTATGTGGGATGGTTGCCAGTTACCACCGTAAG
Organism: Lepidochitona cinerea; assembly: GCA_963971465.1. Classification (NCBI taxonomy): domain Eukaryota; kingdom Metazoa; phylum Mollusca; class Polyplacophora; order Chitonida; family Tonicellidae; genus Lepidochitona; species Lepidochitona cinerea. The sequence goes on along the minus strand of OZ020551.1, from coordinate 46,548,855 downwards.
GTCGTGGGTTTCCTCCGGACATAAAGCCCGGTTTCCTCCTACAATAAAACCGGCAATGCCGCCATATTATAAGTGAAATAATCTTGAACGCGGCGTAAAACACCAAACAATCAATCAAGGGAGCGAGAGATTTACCAGTTTATTGTTGAAGTGTTGACCCAAGTTTAGATAATCGATACATAAAGGTGAGCAATTGCTTTGATGGCCTGTTATATTGTGACATGATAGCTGTGTGCTTCTGTCTGTTTAATCTAGTCTTCTCTGTTAAACTTAATAAAAGGTTGATGTTAGCAATGCTCTTAATATAAGATAAAAGGTAACAAACTACATAAATGTATTTAGAAATTACCAGAAGCAGTTTCTCATAAATGACAGCTAAGTATTCTGTGATGAAATATCATTTACCCAGCTCTCTGATAGAACTGTGAAGAATGAATTTGGCTGAGATTTACACCACTTAATTTGATAACAACCTTCAGGACTTACCTGTATCTGGCTATAGGGACCTCACAGCTGTCCCCTTGGAATGTCTAAGAAACTGTGCAAAAACTTACAAATGTTAAATTTTAAAGTAATTTTCAAATTCAGTGCTAATTTTCTAATTTATTTCATATACTCAGGTTATCCCTTCTGAGTTAAATTATATAGAAAAATAAACCTCCACAGAATTATTTGTCAGTATAGATCTATGACGTGTTTTTCGACCCACACCACATTTCCAAAGGATCCTTTTGAATACATATTATTTCCATGTGTATCAATTTTTTTTCTTCAAAGGAACGTGCAAAACCTACATGAAATATAGCCATATATCTTAATATTCTGCCAAAATTTTTGAGTTACAAAAACAGAAACGTGGAATTGTATTTAAGGATATCCATTTTCACACACTGCTCTGCGGGTCATGTTGCCTTAAATTCTTTCTAATGGTCAAATTTGTCTGGTCACATTTAGCATATTTCTGTTCTAATGGTCGAAAAAAGTGGCTGAATCTTTAGAAGAAATATGACCCAACTGACTGATAATTCATTTTGAGGTCAGAATTGTTGGATTTGTCTCAATCATCTCTGATTTTTGGTGTCCTCAAACTAAATATCGCATTTAAAACAGCCACGCCATCTTCCATCATAGCTAATCTGCTACTTTCACCAGACCTTGGTAACCCATGCATATTCAAATAATATTTTCTTTTTACTAATACTTGGGAAATAAGAAAACTCTCGTGAACAGTGTGGTGTAGGTCAAAGCTATCAGTCTGTATATTCTGTGATGACACATCATTTACCCAGCTCGCTTGGAGTTTCAAGATGGGACTGTGAAGAATGAATTTGACTGAGAATTATCCATTACAATGTCCACATACGGTATCATTATACCGTACGGCAAGTCCTTCAATTTAATAGACCCTCGGGTTGGGGGAAAATTAAGTACATGTATGCCAAATACATTAGCCTTCATGTTGTTCATATGGTCCGTGGAGGTTTTAATGTTGAAATTTAGGTGGGATGGGTAAGATCTTTTGGTCAGTTGGTACTTTTGTCGCCATATAACCTTAGCTGTTGAGTGCGACGTTAAGCCCCAATCAATCAATCAATCAATCAATTTAATGGGTCTCCGGTTAGAATCCTACTGTCCAAAAAAAACAAAATTGGAAAATTTTCTGACTGGGTTTTCACAAGAACGACCTATGTGGCATGGTTGCAAGTTACCACCTTAAGGTCGTTGGTTTCCTCCGGGCATAGAGCCCGTTTTCCTCCCACAATAAAACTGGCAATGCCACCATACAAGTGAAATAATTTTCAGCGCTGTGTAAAACATCAATCAATTTTGGTGCTCTCAAACTAAATATTGCATTTAAAAACAGCCCTGCTATCTTCCATTGCAGCTAATCTGCAACTTTCACCTTGGCAACCCATGCTTATTCAAATAATATTTTCTTTTTACTAATACTTGGGACTAAGAAAACTCTCGTGAACAGTGTGGTGTAGGTCAAAGCTAGTTATACCTTGTTCCTTGAGATTGACGAATATTGGATCTACTGTTCTTTAGGATTGCCAAACAAAATATCAATTATTTGCATCACACCTGACAACCAACGATACATGGCACACCACGATCTGCATGATATAACATTCCTAATAAACTAGGCTGATATTCTATGATGACACAGCATTTACCCAGCTCGCTTGGAGTTCCAAGATGGGACTGTGAAGAATGAATTTGACTGAGAATAAAATCAACAATGAAATGGCTTGTTGAATGTCCTCAAACATTTAAATTCTCATTGATTCATACTTTTAGAAATTGATGAAAAGCCGAATTTTTTCGCGTATTTTGTTGAAGAATTCCAGGCACTGGGAACTAGTCCTGCATCCTGGCTTATCAAACCGGGCAATAAAATGATTGCTTAATCGCATCGGGATATCACGAGGGAAACGATGGCAAACACAAGCATTTCTGCTCTGAAAAGTATACCTATGAAATCAAGCGTATCACATACGAAAGCTTGTAGCAAACTGGGGCCAGTTGTTCAAAAGAAAATTAGCTTAACGGCATGTTAAATGATGTGATGTAACAAAGAAATTCCTTTCTGACACGTCATCTAACCTGCCGTTAAGCTAATTTTCTTTTGAACAACTGACCACTACAAAGCAAGATCCCAGGCTCAAATATCAAATAATGTGTCCGTTGACCTCAGACTCCAGGGGCCGGTTGTAAAAAGACTAAGCCAGGATAGATGAACTAGCGTCACAAAGGAAGTTACGCCCTATCATTTAACATGCTGTTAAGCTCTTTTTTTTTAACAAACTGACCCAGGCCTATGAAAATGAAATAATATTGATTTTTTTTTAGTGCGTCTTAAAAACCATCACATTTTGAAATGTGGAAAACATTTCACAAGCTTCAACATGGCATTGATTTTTCCAGGTCTATTTTGGGAAAAAATCATTCAAGATTTTGATTAAAAGCCTGTCTTCTGATAGAAAAATGTTTCCCTTTCTTGGACTCACAGCAAGGCAGTTTTCAGTGTATTCTCTTATTACACAATCTTTATTAAAATAAGCATTTAAAATTATTAATTATTTATTAAATCTGTCATAATTAAAGTGATTTCTTATCCAATCAATTTGAGAGTGAATATTCTATGATGACACATTATATACCCAGCTCGCTTGGAGTTCCAAGATGGGACTGTGAAGAATGAATTTGTCTGAGATTTATCACATGAAACTGTGTCCATTGTCCACACACCCTGTGGGTGGAGCATTGTGGCTTCGCTTTAGCCATGTTTGCTGACCCAGCCAGGAGGAACATAAAGTATGCCAATTACATGCCTGAAGTTCTATGGTGTGTGGAGCCTAATGTCCAAATTTAGACGTGGGTTTATGATGAGGGCCGGTTGGTACTTGTTTTCTTTGCCCCAAGAAACCCAGTCTTTGGCAAGTACCAGTCAACTCGTTCACAAGGGGGATCAGAAGAAAACCCACACACAAAATGTCAATATTTATTAAGATTGCATGAGCGGGATTTTAACCTGCAACCCATGGATGAAGGGTCTGAAAGACTATTCCTCTGCAGCCCGACTCACCATGGCTCAAACTCTGCCTTGCTATTTGCTGATCTCTTCATTTGCCATCAAGAGGTGGTGTTAACAGAAGCAGTGGATGAAAAGAAAAATGTCCGCTGTTTACAGGAACCTACAGATTACATAGCCAATACTTTATATATTGCAAGAGACTCAGCAGTACACGGAAATCTGAGTGTCCGTCGCTCTGGGCTACTAATACAATTTTGATGCTTGGTGAACGTAATTTTATGAACTTCTGTGGCTCGTGGTGTGAAATCATTTGTGCATTTATCACAGTTATTTCCAGAGTTCTTGCCCTTGATTTTTCAACCTTCAATCAATTTTTTTGTTGTATAGGTCCCAGCGGAGTTACAGAAAAATTGACAGACTTTGTGACTGTCCTTTGGCTTCGATCTGGTGTTGACTTTTAACATTGGAGTAAATAGAGAGAAGGCTCATTTTTGGCTGGAAAATAAAATTGGGATCTTTTCACGATTCATTGGAAACGTTACATACTTTATCTAACTGAAGTTTGTTTACTCCCATGTTAAAAGGTCAACGCGAACTCCATAGATATCTTGTTATAACTAGATTAGCTAAGCTCTGTTCAGTAGAAAACTTCCAATAGTCCGCCATCTTGCTAGTTGATGGACACCCGAATAACATTTCATTCCAGAACGAGGCTAACGCTTGCAAAACATTGCTTGTCTTTGTTGTTCCTACTAAAGCCACTTGTAAACGTTTGTCTTGATGGGCAAGGAATTTCATACAGCACTTACCGCTTGATATTTATTCCAATCTTGATCCTATGTGGGATGGTTACCAGCGGAAGGTTGTGGTTTTCCTCTGGGCACAGAGCCTGGTTTCCTCCCACAATAAAACTGGCAACGCCGCCATATAAGTGAAATAATCTTGAGCTCGGCGTAAAACACCAAACTACCAATCAATCCATTCTTGATAAAACTTGTTCACGCAAGTCAAAAATCAACTAGCAAGATGGCGACTTACTTGCCGGGGGTCGCTTGTGATAAGCTAATCTAGTTATTATAAGGTATCTATGGTCAACTCCGAGCAAACAGGTAAATTAGCATAGAATGAGGAGCCCTATTAGAAAAAAAAAAGCCAAGGTCAACAGAAAAATGATAAGGAAACCAATTCAACAGTATTAGGCCTTGGGGTTTTGATTTGTAGAAATGGTAGTTCTCCCCTTTGGCGACTCTTACGTAATATATTCTATAAGAAACTTGTCTCCGTGGTTATTTTAGACAAGAAGATTTTCCGTGTGTTATAGTGTTAAAAAATGAAAATATATTCTGATTCAGAATATTCTGTCTTGGTGTACTCTGTAAGTTTATAAGGAAAGAACCAAAAAGATATGTATATTCAATGATGACACATTATATACCCAGCTCGCTTGGAGTTCCAAGATGGGACTGTGAAGAATGAAGATGACTGAGAATAGCACCCTATGTTTAATCCGAGAAATATCCTGACAAACAGCCTGCTCTCTTGCTGTATTGAACTTATATACAAGGGAAATATTCTTGAGTTCAGTTTTAATTGTTCTGATTTATGATTGGTTAAGTTAAGTTTTGTTTATTTTCAGTGTGGAGTAATCAGTCCCAGGTTTGATGTGGCACTCAGAGATTTAGAAACATGGTCCACAAATTTGTTACCATCTCGACAGTTTGGGTAAGTTTTTTTTAGTGGATGTACAAGTTTAAATCTTCTGAATTAAATTTTTTTTCCTTATTGAGTAGAATTTAGTTCAATCGAACTCCTGGCCAACGTCACATGTTCAAGTCAATTATTATGAAAGGTTTGACTATCTCGGAGAGTTTTGACGTTCTTGTAAATATCATAATGTCACAGAGATATGCCTAAATGTGGCACAGGTGGAGAGGTGAAAATTGTAGAAAATATTTGAATGAAATATAACCTATTTATGTGATTAACACGTGTTTTAAATTTCGTTTCCTGTCGGTTGTAGATTTTTGGTGTTGACAACGTCCGGTGGAATCATGGATCAAGAAGAAGCAAGAAGAAAACACTTGGGAGGGAAAATCTTAGGTTTCTTTTTCTAACTACCATCAGCGACTATGTACCTATATACCTGTACACTACATCTGGAATAAACCAAAAGTCGTGAATGGAGCTCTGTGTTTCTTGTTGAATTTATTTATCGTTAATCTGAGCGATGGTGGCAAGTGATGTATCTCAACCAGCAAACAAAGCTGTCCACCAGGAAGCAATGTGTTTGGATTCAAGGCAGAATTCACTTCTTCCACGAAGCTAGCCTTACTAACGTCTGTTATGCCATGCAACGAGGTTGTCTTGACATACTTATTTGTTGGCATGTTGATTGGTAGGCTTTATGCTGCAATCTGCATTATTTCCTCTACTCAACAGCTTCCCAAGATATAGTGGGAAAGGAAGTCCCCCACCGTTGAATGACAAAGGTCTTGGCTCAATCTGCAGAGCCATAGTCTCCGTCCAACACAGGTCCTCCATCAATGGGTCTCCGGATCGAATACCATGCACTTAAAGCCAAATTCTAAGTAGGTTTTCGCCTGTGAAAGAGTTGGCAGATTTTTTTTTTTACCATCTGGCACAGAGGCTGGTTTCATTTCGATATCTCATTAACCGCTGATCCCAGATTTTATTTAAAGCTTATTGGTTGGGACATATGCAATTGATCAAGTTTTTGTGGGCCTTGTATCTGTCCTTTCTTTCGTTAGCCTCCAATTCGGATAATTACATTGGTTGTTGCTTGTCAGACTGCAAAATATATATCGTGAGCTGTTGAGCGCAAATTTTTATTTGATAAAGTTTTCCTTAATTTTTCCGGTAACCGCCAATTTGATTTTCCTCCCATAATAAAACTGGCAACTCCGCCATTTATATGAAATAATCTTGAGCGCGGCATAAAACACCAAACAATTTGTTTTACATTGGTGGTTGTTTGATGGCTGCCTGTCTGGTTCCGAAGATTTTTCACTCAAGTCTTAAAGGTCTTTCAATGGCATTTAGAAGTTGAAAGGTGAGAATTACTTATGGATAAAAAGATAGCCTCCAAATAAACCAAGAAGTAATTCTTCGCCTTATTATAGGTCCAAGGGTATCCCAAATGCCTGGAATTAACTTGAAATTACATTTAATACTAGCAGAGGATGCGTCGCATGCAAATAAACCTCATATGAAGTTAAAGACCTGGGGGCTGTTTCTCAACACACTTACGCCCGTCGTAACTTTGCGCCTGGTTGTAACGTAATGTTGAATGAAGGCATATGTTGCCATGTTAGTTACGCCTTGCATTGGACTTACGTCGGTCGTGACTTTGTTGAGAAACAACCCCCAGGAAGAGTTCTTAATGAAATTATCTATATAACAGCCTTTGGGATACCCTTTAGTGAGAGAGTTGCGTCCCACCCCACCAAACCTGGCAACACCGCCATATAAGTGAAATCTTGAGTGCAGCGTAAAACAATCAATCAATCAATCCCTAGACTCATTAAAACACATGAGCAAGGGGAAACCAAGGATGTCGTAGATAGCTGTAAATGCATTCTTGGGGTTTATACTGGCAATGAAATTCTTCCAATAGGCACCAGAAATTTTCAAGATTCCATAGAATTGTATAAAAGGCTACAGAATAATTATTAGCTGAAGGTTGTCTGAGAGAATATTTTTAGCAATTACATTATTATAGATGACTGCCAGACTAATTTATCTTTTTTCCCTGTTGACTTCAGCATATTTTTTTTTACTTTAAAGGATAAATGCCAATTTTAAGTCAATGCCTCCTATTAGGTAATAAATTTGTTTAAAAACTTGTACCTTATAGACTTACGTACGTAGCCAAAAGTTTAATCAGATTTCAGGCACGAAACCAACACAATTCAAGACATTTCTTTTCTCTCTACTGCCTAGATACGGAAATTAATTAGCTTCAGCGGCGTGACGTCACAGTTTACAGCCAGGGCCGAAAGCATTCAAATGTCAACTGTGATGTCAAATACAAAGATATTTTCCGATTGGTGACGGAAAATATGCATATTTTCAATCACTGTTTATTAAAGGATTCATGAACAACGTTTGGAAATATTTTCTAATTTGCGTTAAGTGTGTTGTAGAACATGTACTTTAAAAGTCTGATCAAAAAGAAAATTAAACTTCGGTCGCAGCACATACAAAATTCAAGCTATGTTTGCCGATCGCCAATGCTTACGAAAGTTAATTATCTCAGAGACCTATGACGTCAAACACGCCCTCCGTTGTGTACGTACCTTTACAGCGATGACGTAGTAAAAGAATTCTGCTGTCTCAGTACGTCTTCGTGGCAGTTTGTACACATCGAAGGTCGTGTATGACGTCATTTTTCCGAGTAGTTACGGAAAATATGCATATTTCCTCCCCGTTCCTTTTTTGACTAACAGGGAACTAACGCGAAGGTTGTTTCGCTTCAACTGATGTTTTTCAAATATACATTTAGTCCATAAACAAACACAAACCAGCTTTAAATCCTGTTCATAAATCCTTTAAACACCCTGTGACCTTACTGGAAGTTCGTTTTGTTTCAATATTATGTTTTTAGATACATATTTACTCAATTTACAATAATAAATCACCACTAGGTGTTCAGAAAGAACTTGGCATTTATCCTTGATCTTATACAAATTCCAAACTTAGAGAAATTCTGACGATACGAAATCACCATTAATGGTAATAAGCTATACAATTTATTCAGGATATCGTTAGCCAAATCAAAAGTGTATTTTAACAAAATAAAAAGATGCTTGTAAGTATAAAACTTCAAGAGTCCATCTGGCTTTACGGCGAACATATTGAAGTAAAAATGTCACTTTGAGTGTGTAGAACACATCCCTAGAGCAGACGGTCAACAGCGTGTATAGCCTCCATTAGCTTCCAACCTGCGTCTCGTCCCTTCAGTGAGACGTCGGATCTGTTGATGGGTAACTGCCGCCAATACTGATGTAATGCGGCTTCCAATTCCTGCAGATTTTGTACAGGAGGCTCTAGGGCTTGAATGTTTCTGCCCATCCTATCCCAAATGTGCTCTAAAGGATTCAAATCCGCGCAGTTTCCGTTATTATTTTAGCCAAGAAGATTTTTGTGTGTTTTATAGTGTATACAAATAATAAATAGACAACTAAATTAATATGGTCACATGTCTCTGCTAATTGACACCCATTGATGGCCCAATGATCCACTAAAATAATCTCGCCCTTCTACAATTTTCTTCCCTGTCAACCACTTTGATTGATTGTTTGGTGTTTAAAGCCGCACTCAAGATTACTACACTTATATGGCGGCGTAGCAAGTTTTATTGAGGGAGGAAACTACCACTTTGATAATGGCTGATCTAAACAAGCCCAACACTGTACATGTATAATGCCCATTCCCTTTTAATAACAAAGACCCCTTTGCTAGAATCCAATAAAAACAAGACGAGTTCTTCCCTATCGACCACTTTGATTGATTGTTTGGTGTTTAAAGCCGCACTCAAGATTACTACACTTATATGGCGGCGTTGCAAGTTTTATTGTGGGAGGAAACTACCACTTTGATAATGGCCTATCTAAACAAGCCCAACTGTGTACATGAATAATGCCCCATTCCCTTTAACAAAGAACCATTTGCTAGAATCCAATAAAAACAAGACGAGTTGTGGTTCATATAATTTATTTCCTTACACATGATCCTTGTAAAGAGTCTTAAAAATACAAGTGTCAGAATTCTTGATTGTGTTAACTCTTCCAAATCTTACTTTGGTATTCTACAGTATCCAGGTATGACAGAACAGCACAAACACTTGTTTATCTACTGTCAAAATAAAAACAAAATCCCCTGAAAAGTGGAGAGCTCTATAATAATATCCTCCCATTAATTGAAATAAAAATGTGAATGTCACTTGATGTTCACTTTGTCATGATTCTGCCCTCAGTAAATTCAGATGGAGGTAGAGAATGATGTCCTGAGATTGACTAATCTCAATTAAGCTATGACGAAACAATGTATAATGTCCATAGCATACATGTAGTTACATGTAAACTGATACAATAAACTGATTTATTTTCATCAAGATAAAGAGCTCCAGTGATCAATTTGTGATAAACCCTGAGTGACAAATCAAAATTGTTGATTGTCTTAACACTTTCAATTATCCTCCTGTGGATTGAAGGCAGAAGTTAACTTGACATACTTTGTTTTGTTTTTACTTTCAGCATTATAAATAATAATTTAGCCAGGAACTAATGACATTTTACCATTGTTTGACTCCAGAAAATCCTTTTCAATGTAAACTAGCCTACTCCGTTTAACAATGTGGTATTTCTAGGAGTGTAAAGTAATCATTATCTTTAATCCGATCTCACAAAGGAACACGTACAGTGAACTCAATAGGAACTCGTTAAGTGTTTTAACTTAGGTAGAGCTTACAAAAATAGGGAATATTTTTGGGGCAGCTCATGCCACAAGGAACATGTAAAGTACCATACACCTCAAAGTGTATTAAACTGACTGGTGATTCAGTTACAATACATGTCTTCTCTAGAACAGATTTTAAGAGGAATATCTCATCAGAGATAACACATTGTTCTGAATAGAATGGTGGAATGAAGGTTTCTATTTGATTATGACAATCATTGGGGGGGACTTGACCTCAGACCTAGAAAACTAACTCCCATCACACGGAGTAAAACACAGAACATGTAACGGTCAGACTGGTGTGATTCAAACCTGTAACACTTTGGTGGGAGGCTTATCTGATGGAGAGTCTCTCATAAATAGCAGAGATTCACATCAATAAATAACTTAAATTGATTAACGTGGACACCTTATTCATTGGGCATTAACTTGAGATACACACTTAGATAACTGTTCAATGGCTTTAGTCCTATAACAGCAATACCCAAAACAGTTCAATGTTAAGATAACCAAATACGAAAATGTAATAACATGACTCCTTATCTTAACAGAAAACTGAAGAAAAAAAGTGTCTGTATACTGTTTGGGGGAATCTCTCAAAGTCGTCACTCAATGATTTACTATGCCATATTCCATCTAGTGCACACAAATTAAAGTTGGCTGCTAACATCAAGTCAAGAGATCGTAATTGTTAGTAGATATTCCCTCACAGAATGTGAGTGGTGGTCAACTTGGAAATAACGGAAACTATCAGTCTCCAGTCAAAGTGTATTATGCGTGAATTGCCTATGTTAGAGCTCGTACAACTCTATAAACAAGGAAGCCAACCCCAGCTGCCACTGCCACACCAATACTCGCCTTCAAGAAAAAATGACTGTCGTTTTCATATAGGCCTCTGAGATGCCTACAAATAAACCCAAAAACAAACTATCAGTAAAACAAATTTAAATTGTTAAGAGCATAAAATCTACAAATACATTATGGACTATAGTATAGGGAGCGCAAGTCTCATAAGAATTATTACGAGATTTTGTGATATCCGGTGACAGATGACGCCATTCAGAACGTTTTTGATGACGCTGCTATTCCATTTAAGACGTATTATGCTCCACAACGTCAGATTTAAATGTCATGTTGGAACGAAAAATGCTGAGTCACATGCGCAATGCAATGACGGTTACAGGAAATATGTGGAATTCACACGTGACTTGCGCTCCCTATACATGTCTATGTATTGATATTGATAAAATTATAACATTAGCTATACAGCCTAATACAATCCAAAATTGCGGAAGATATATTTTGAAAGTGCATGTATAGACGTATAATTTATCTCTACACTTCAAATAAACATCTTGTATTGACTATTGTGTTGCTTGATGCAGAATATTTAACATTATATATTTAAAATATTTATCTAGCATGAGTTTGTGGAACCTATATGACAGAAGGTAAAAAAATCATAGTTTACTCTCTTTTTAATGTGAGATAATATAAATACATGTATGTATGTAAAGAAAAGCAATGTAAATATAAAGAGAAGGTATCGGCTTTTCAAAGCTCATGTAAAGTTTAGTTTAGTCTCTAATGAATTGATATCTGCTCCAGTTCAAACATGCTCAAAACATAACCCGTACAGGACCCTGTTTCACAAAGCGGCGTAGCATAAATTTTTACGTAAATACCTTAGCAACCTATACTGTAGATAGTATGAAAGTTACGCAAAAAATACATCTACGCCGCTTTGTGAAACAAGCCCCTGGTCTGTTCAATTTAATTTAGAGGTGGGGAAGATAGAACTTTACAAGAGTGTGGAGTGACAAGGACCGGAAGAGGGTAGAGTCTAGAGAGTAGAAAGCATGCTTTAGGTGAGGGAATTTTACACGTTAATTGCAAGCCATGCATTGTTTATTCCTGTACATTGTACATGTATGTATGTCCAGACCAAGTCAGTGCATGAAAAATAGAAGAGAATGGAAGTCTGAAAGCTAAATTGCATGCAGCAGTCTAGCAAATCAGTAGACAGTAGATTATCTCATGCAACTTCAATTCAACTCCTCTCAATATATACTGGAGATGGGGGGAGGGGGGGGGGGGGGCTGCTTTCCAGACTTCACAACATTTTTCCATAGGCCTGTATAAAGTTAATCTAGTACGACATATACCCAAAGCCACAACCTGAAATGGAGGGAGGGTTGGAGTGGAACGAAGACGACAATGCAAACCCATAAACCTTAAACATGTACAATATATAAACCTGCACCTTAGTGTATTGGGTGTAATATTTATTCTGACATAATCTATGGCTGAATGTTTTAATTCTAAATACCGGTACTTCTGAAGGTTACTGTTTGGGACAAATTTAGTTTTGATTTTCATTAATTTTTGTCTTATTGAACTGAATAGTTTCCTACACAGAACCTGAATATGAAAAACATATGGTTTGGTAGATAAGTAAAAACATTGAAAAAAAATTCTATGATTTTCTGATACTAACAATACATTAGGTACATTAATAAATACAGAGGAAATTTTGTTGAAACACATTTAGGTAACATTTTTATTTCAATGACAGTCTTTTAAGTTCGCCAACAAGGTACTTTAAGTCCTCAACGTAAAAACTTGAAAAAAGAAAGATTTTTTTACCCCCCCCCCCCCCCCCCCCCCCCCCCCCCAAAAAAAAAAAACAACAACAACAATAACAAAAACGTGAATGCCAAACATAAGAAATAACATTGAAAGAAAAGAAACCAATTCCTTCAAGGTAGAGCATCCCTTACTTATTTCACCCCAATTAATACAGCTAAAAACACACTTCCCATGACAACACTTAACTACTGGGGGTTTATGTAGGGAGACTTAATGAATACCCAACAATGAAATCAAAATACAACAAAAAGGAAATCACAAAATTGCAAATGAAAACAGGGGCTGAAAAACAATAACAATATACAGAAGAATACAAGAATCGAGTACCAGAATGAATCCCTTCTGTTCAGCCTGTATGGAGAAGGAGATTGTATTAGTGCAAAGCAGTTACCAGATAGAAATAAGCTTTAGTTCTGTCAAGTGAAGAAGCAACAACAACAACACAATACTTTCATACAAAAAATAATCACTTGAAAGGGGACCCAGAAAACAAAATCAAGACCTAATATTCACACACACACGGGGTAATATACAAAACAAAATATGCACGACAATATCTTGAACAAGATCTACGCAATGTGAGTGATGGGGCTACGAGATCAAATACGACAAAGAGTCTAGAACATGCAGACTATGGCAAAGAGACGGTATAAAGTGACACCTCAGTTTTTCCTCCAACCAGAATGAGTGATGATGTACCAGCAGCATGTGGACCAGACGTTTAAGGTTGCTGAAAAATTCAAATATACCAACTACTTTTCTAAAACAGATCAACAGATTTTCCTGAGGAAACTTTTCTGACATAAGTATACATGATATGAAGAAAATAGCGATGGACTTTAAAGGTTCTGTTGACAAATTGATAATATGTAAAATTGATATTTTTTCTTGTACGACTACAGTAGAATAGCAAAGAAGGACAAGCATGCAGGTTCAACACAGATACTATTGCAGAACTACAGTTAGCATCACATGACAGAACCAGCAAAGGGAGATCACTCCAATTTATTACCAAAAAAAAAATGGCATAACAAACAATACTGAATGGAAATTTCTTCTGCTCATTTGGTTATATAAAAATCAAAAATCGACAAATAAATATTCACATTTTTTCTTTTTAATTTTTAGATTGATAGCTGAATCAATCGTTTTTTGTGTTCATTTAAAAAACATTTTGCTTCCTAATGACACATAAAAAAAGCCTCGAAGACAATAAGCAAAACTATCATTCTTACATGGGTTACATTAATAATATTAAAGTTTAAAACAAAAATTACACACAGCAATAATCATTTATATAGATTAAAAAGCTCAAGAAAAACATTGCCTTAGTTGGTATTAACATTATGAGTTACGGTAAGAATTCCGCTAATTCAAGTACTCAAAACATTATGAAAAGCACTCTAAAAGTTTGAGACTTTTCGTTGGGTGTCTTACCTCCTGCATGGAGCGACCGATAATCCTATCGAGCAATCGCTATTGTTGTTGTTTTAGATCAAACATGACAGAAAGCAGTCTAATAATTTGTTATCTTTACATTGCTCATCCTTGAATTAGCGGAATTCCGTAGTTACCACTGAGACGTGTAAAGACGTGTTAGTATACTCACGGGTAGGCAGCCATTGTAGCTAACTTGACATAAACATCCCTGTTAATCTTCTCAATACATGTGAACTGTTGAGGGGGAGGTAACTTATACTTGGCGCAGAATTCAGCCGGACTGAAGGCACCTTCCACATACGACGATGGACGCTCACATTTTGTAGCTACAAACAACACCGGGATACGGCTGTCTTGAAAATGTTTCTGTAACAACGAAAATACAAGATGGCTGACTGATTGGGGCCCTGGGCTGGGTTGTTCAAAAGTGTATTAGGCTTAACACCGGTCTAAATGGCATCACGCAACAAAGAAATTCAATTGATACGTTACAAAGTTATACTGGTATTAAGCCTAATACACTTTTGAACTACCGACCCCTGATAACTAATTGCTTCAGGACTACATTCTCCACCTTCTGTAGACAAACATGTCAGTCACAGTTAGAGAACATCATTAGAAAGGTACCGCCAGTAAAGCATAAAGTCATTAATAAATGGACGGTTGATTTGCCTATATCCAAATACAACACTAACAAAATCCAGAAAAATCAGAATAAAAACAAAATAAAGGTCTGAAAAAAATATACAAGAATCTACATATAGATAAAGATATGGCAGTGAAGCCACGTAGTGGAGGAGGAAAGCGGACTTTTCTTACAAAAAAACTCCTACATGTAGGTATCCGTCTCTACATGTATCACTCACAATTCTTTGTGTGTTGACTGTGCGATCAATTTCTAGGATTGAGTAGAACTTAAACTTGCGCCCCATCATTGTAAAGTATGTGCATGCATGAGTTTCAAACCCTTTACCCGCAATGACGATGGAATCTTTGGTTTTAAGTAGGAAAAAAACTTACATAGCATTTTGAACTTACCGTATAAATATTTGCGACATAATCAAATGTCCTTGGATTGGTTGAGTCATAGAGGAGACATGCCACATCACATGACTCCACCAACTCACTGGGAGTTAACATATCACACAATCCTACTTCTATCTCCCTTAGCTGGAAAATAAGAAAAAAAAGGCTTATGATCAGTCAAAATTAATTTTGGATTCCGGATGAATTCACTTTTAAGGTGGCAAAGGCAGGTTATCGTGTGCAGTCATTTTCGGAAGTGTGTCGATTAACATAAGACTTGTATATCGATATCATTCCATGCTAGTACTTCGGGCTAGGGGGTGATTCACATTACCAGCCAAATATAAAATAAGTCGCCCTCTAGACCGAAAATCCGGGCTAATTTAAATGTATGTATATTAGCAAAGAGTGGCTGCAATGATTAGATCAGAATGTCTGTAGGCAAAGCATGGTACTTAAATCCCATATACAAGAACAAATATTCTTCTTTTCAAATACTTCTTACAGAGCATAAAACTATGTAGATATTTTTAATGATAGTAATTATATATCAAATGTGAATTATGAACAGACATAAACATATAATGTACAGTACCAGTAAATATTTTTCATGACCATATACATGTACTGTGTTGATGGAGAAACTGGACAGGTCTTCCTTCTCTAACGTGGCCACATAACGAAGATTGCGACCCAAATGGCCTTGTAAAAAGGAGGTCTGGATAATAAAGAACATAAGAAATCCATTAGGTGAATCGAGGGAGTACTCCTGTTGACTATACATGTGTACATGTCAGAGATGGACCAACCATTGTCATTTCCTTCTTATAGACCCTTTTGACTTACTGATTGATGCTTGCGCAGAAACCTCGCTGAATGGCAAAATGGCGCTTAATTGATTTTTTGGATCAACCTGATGTTGGGATCGTGTTAATTTTGTCTATGGCGCAGTGCAAAAGAGGCGTGTCACAGCGACTACATCACAGAAATGACGTCAATGCCATACAATTCGGACATCGTCATACAAACGCCATTTTAAGCCGAAAGGGTCTATTCAACATTGCTTGTTAAAACACACAAAGATATTTCTTACCATGATATCACATTGTTAAGTTGAGAAAAATTTGAATGATTACTTTAAAATAGAACCCCTCTAAGAATATTGAAAGCTTAACTAGTCAGATATACTAACCTTGCCAGCATTTTGTGCACCTATGACATGACATTGAAACACATTCCTTGTGGTCTGTCGCTTTTCTATATCTGCCTTCTTCTCTCGTGTGACTGAGGTATAGAAAAACAACAAGATGTTAAATGTTATATCCAAGAAAGAGGCTTGATCATTATGTGGACATGCACACATTAGTTTACTTTGAATCGTGAACATAAAAAATATCTTTCCCTGAGAATAATCTTAATACTTTTATACTTTTAGTATTACATGTATATGAGACAGCAATTAAATGATAGGAATTCATTTTAGTTCTTCGTTTACTAGAGCTATGAACGAACTGGCCCATGTACAGACTTTTCATAGGTTTGATTGATTGATTGGGGCTTAACGTCGCACTCAACAGCTAAGGGTTATATATGGCGACAAAAGTACCAAATGACCAAAAGATCTTACCCACCCCCATCCCACCTAAATTTTAACATTAAAACCTCCACAGACCATATGAACGTCAGGAAGGCTAATGTATTTGACATACCTAATTTTCCTCAATGCTAGGTAGGCGAAAATGGCTATCTAAAAAACCACACCACCCCCAGCCCAAGGGCACTTTTCATAGGAGCAAGTTCCTAAGTTGATGAACCAGAGAAACATTGATGTCTATTCTTGCATATATCACAGAAAAGGGGATCCCATAAAGACAAGAAGTAAAGTTCCCCAGAGCGGGGGTCCTCCGTGGCTCAGTAGGTAGAGCGTTGGACGTTCAATTCGAACAGCCTTCAACCAATGGGTCGCGGGTTCGAATCCCACTTAGTCCCAAAAAAATTGGAAAATTTTCTGACTGGGTTTTCACTCGAACGACCTATGTGGGATGGTTGCCAGTTACCAGCGGAAGATCGTGAGTTTCCTCCGGGCATAGAGTCTGGTTTCCTCCCACACTTAAACTGGCAATGCCGCCATATAAATGAAATAATCTTGAGTGTGACGTAAAACACCAATCACTCAATCCCCAGAACGGCCAGGAACCTACCTTGTATTGCAGTAGTTTGGCTGTCATAGATGTAATGGTAACCCAGGTAAGCTAAAAACTCTACCATCCGTGGACAGTCTAAAAGGCAGGTCAATCTGAAAACAATCAAAAACTATATCTGTTATAAGAGGATGGCGCTTTAAAAAAGAGGATAAAAACTGTTTGGCAAGAGGATCACAAAACCCCAAAATATGTGTTGGTAACCTAAAACTGACTCTGGCATGCAAATCCCAATTCCATTTGCATCGCTAAGTTTGATTTTTGTTTAACTGCCAGGGCAATAATGTTTTCACATATTACTAAAACCTACAACTAAAACCATTCTGTGTCATTGGGCACATTTATATATATGTGCACCAAATGTTGTGCTTCCTTCCGTATGAAAGCCAAGGATAAAATCATGAGATTAGTAAATCTTGTTTAAATAATGTAACGTAAACATAAGTTTGCAATTAATGTAATGTCAATAACCAAAGATAGCAAAATCTCTCAAGACACATAACTTACATGATATATTTGTTTGTTATACAAGTATTAACTACAAACTTATGAGTCGATAACTTACGTCCATTGTGCTAAGTATCCTTTGTAGTTAATCCAGCCTTGGTGGTTAGTGCAGACTGTATTATTAACATCAGGACCCCAGGGCATCATGGGACACGTACTAAACAAGTTCTGTAACTCAGGCGGAGACAAACAACCATCTCCGTCCTAAAATAAATCATTGCAAGTAAAACGAAGTTAACACATGTTGATGATACATAATGATAAATGAGCATTTGTCAAAGGTGGGGGTGAATGAAGAAAATCTGCTGAACACCCCATTAATAGGTAGGAGTATAACTCATTCAAAAAAAAAATACTAATCAACAACGAAATTTGGGACTTTTAAAGATTTTCTCACATTCATGGCATAATTATTAGAGTTTGACTTAAAGCCCTTGGGCCCTTTACAAGATATGATCCAACAAGATGTGTTTCACAAATATGTCATCTTTGTTTTTAAACTTACAAAGTCAAAGAGAGCAACTATTAACAAAAAACATAGGGGATTTAATATGACATTTAAATAGTAAAAGAAAAAATCAGATACAAACCTCATCATATTTTTCAAAAATTGTGGATAAAAACTGATACCCAAGATGAGATAACTCTGTTGAACATGTTGGTGGAACACTGATTCTGAAAGACAAAAGTATAATATATATTTATGATCACTAAAACACACGGGCACAGGGAAAATCTTCTTGTCTAAAATAACCATGGAGACAAGTTTCTAATTGTGTTAAAAAGAGGTATATCATTTAGGCCTTTACACCCCATAAATTATTGTAACAAACCAAACCTATGGTATTTCATTAGGTTGACGACTGACAAGAGCTTAGCTTTGGTCAGTAGAATTTCTGGAATCCTTTTGCAACACATTGACAATGGTTATGCATAATATATGGTAGCCTTAAATGACCAGCTGTTGATCCAAAGAAGTTTTGTGAACAGCATTCCCGTGTAACACACAAAAAAAAACAAGTTCAAATTGAAAAATTTTGAGATTGAATAAACAAAAGTCTGTAATTTCCATCGAAGTCTTAGAATAGAAATGCATTTCTAAACATCATTGACAAGAGGGCACCCACTGCCTGTACAAATTCTGTATCCTAAAAGCTTAGTGATGGATTCCATTTTTTAGTTTAATTTGTGGTCCACAGCAGACATGTAATTCTTGTTTGTAGGAAAGATTTTTTTACTTGTGTCCGAGACATCTATTCATGCAGGGGGTCAAATGAAACAATTGATAGAAAATGCCTTACTTTGGAGACAGAAATTCCTTTGTTAAATGTATTTTGTCATCATAACCAAACTTCCGTAAAACCGTCCATGTGGTCTCGTGTCTACCTCGTTGTATAAACTGAGTGTGTAAAAAAAGAAAACCTACAAAAAGAAAACATGAATCAATGAAAATTGGAACAGGAAATAATGGCGTACACCAAATGCACAAAGAGTAGTCCAGACAATATTGTCTACAGTTGGCAAACATACCATTTCCAGTATACCACCCCTCCCGCCTTTAACTTTGTCAAACAATACGTTTTATTTGCATTAGTCTTCAAATGGGAAATCACGCTGAAGTGGAACATTTTCCCCTCCTTTCAGTGGACAGCTTAGCAAGGGAGATAACTTTCTTGTATTGGAAATAGATTGATCAGCTGCCAGGAGTGGCAACTCTCAAGTTTGAGTCAAACTATAACAAATATGATATGAGCCAATCAAATACTCAACACATAAAAGTAAAACATGATGAGCAATATATCAGGAAAATGTGCTGCCAATGGGTCTTTAGTTTTAGAACTTGATTAGTGATTTGTCAATCGGGCCCGGGAGTCGACCGAGAGATTTCGCGATATCCGGTGACAGAGGACGTTTTTTGATGACGTCGTCAGTTCGATTGCCGTTTTGCGTTCTACCACATCAGAATTGACCATCAAATTCGAACGATAAAAGCTCCCCACATGCGTAATGACAACGCAGATGACAGGAAATTTGTGGAATTGTCACGTTACTCCCGCTCCCTTTTTATCAAACAATGAATAAACAACGTAAGAAAAAAAACCCAAAACAAACAAGATGATGAAATGTTACTATCCTATGACCTTTTATTGCCAGGCCATCATTTACAATCCCATCAGGTACATGTCTTCTTACTACCATTTTTACATCTTCCAGGGCTTGACTTTGTAAAGGCATGTGGAAACATTTTTGCTACAAAGGAAATGAAATTATTGTAACACAACGAAGATGGAATTCAAATATACAAAAGCACAAAGAAAAAACTAGAACAAATATTTCAGTAAACCTACCAATTTATCTCAGAGTGAGTAATAAACAATTAGTCTTAGAAGATAGATTGATTGATACTTTACGCCGCACTCAAGATTATTTCACTTATATGACACAGGAAACCGGACTCTTTGCCTGGAGGAAACAGGACTCTTTGCTGGAGGAAACGTTCCATCTTTAGCGAGTAATTGGCAACTCTTCTACATACGGCGTTCGAATTAATAATGTACACAGAAGTTTGTCAATTTTTATTCTGGCCTGAGTGCCACACAGATTGAAGGCCTGAGCCAGACTCAGGGACAATCACTCTAACCAACCAAGCCACCGAGGCCCAGAGTCTTAAAAGAGAAACTCTGGGATGAAAACTCCATAAAATCTTCCTATTATTTTTGGACAGCGGAATTGAAACCGGATGACATAGAAAGGCTGTTTTGAAAGACAAAAACCACAAAATCTCAAACTTTAAAGATAAGATATATTTTATTTAACGTAGATTTTTCCAACAGAAAACATTAGCTCTCTAGGAGCTATTATCACCGACAAAAGTACATTTAAAAATCAATAAATGTGAAAAAGATTTTTTTTTGTATAGGGGGTTACGCAGAGCGATAGAGTCCCATTCCCCCAAAATAGTTGATCACCATATTTGATCTCGATAAAAATGAAATAATCTTGAGTGTTGGAAAGAACAGTAATGAATGAAATCTAACATTTGATCAATGACGTCATCAAAGATCAAAGACATGAACTACATATCACGGCATTAATATAAATAAACTTATTTCTATAGATATTTCAGTCAAAGTTATAGTTCAAATTGCAAACTACTCACTTGAAATAAGTTAACTTCAGTATCATTCAAAATACCATCATTGTCTAGGTCACATATCTGAAAGATAAGTGTATTGAATACAATATAAATTTAAAACTTTACGAAGAAAAACAAGCAAAGGAATTCCACAGTTTAGCCATACAGACAAGTCATTATTCTACATATGTTTTTAATTATTTTAATTTACCAAATAAAATATGAAAACCGTTCATTACAATGAAACAGAGCAAAATATTTGGTACAAAACCAAATTAAAACGAAGCCGTCTTGACTTCTGAGCACTTTTAGGGTATCCCTGAAACCTGGGACATTTACAAGGGAGGTAATACTCTTAATTAAGAGCTAGCAGGCCGGGAGTCTAGATATAATTTAAATGACAGTGTTACAACATACCTTAAATATTCGCACCAAAGCTTGTTTGCATGTCATTGTCAACTGAAAACAAAACACAAAACTTGGTATAAGATAAGTTATTAATGAAAAATAAAAAATCTCATCTGATTCACAAATTCATAAAAAAATTTTTGTTATCTTCAAAAATATAAAGATTTATAGAATATATAACATAAGGTTAAGTGCAACTTTAAAGTGAAGACTTGAAATAAAATACCCCCAAGTTCATTTTAGAGACAATGTCCTCTTGATTTCAAGCTTTTGGTTATTTTTTCTGTCTATTAGTTATAATGAAACATTGAATTGAATTGCTGTACATAAAATTGTCAATAAGGTACATGTATTTCATGCTTGTAGACAAAAAAAATATCTTTTACAAATTTAATTTTTTCTAGACATGTATTTACAGGGTATCCTTTGCTTAAATTCAATATTGGCACACAGAAGTCAACAAATAATAGACAATGGCAATATAGTATTCTATGCCCATCCCTCTGTAGGTTATCCATGAGCAACCCGACATCATCATTTTGCCTGATCGTAAACATTAAATAATAAGCTTGTGATAGACAAAAATTATCTAAAATATGTTAGATAAACATGTAAATATTGTTTTTTAAATAAAACATTTTAATTAAAGTGTTTAATATAACTAGTGTCTAATGCTATTTCTGTACTTACATCTTTCTCTTCAGCGTCATAGACAGGGGCGGTTGGATGAAGAACAGCTTTCTGGGCGTAATAAAACATCTCACTGATATTTTTCATCGTCCGTGCCGAACACTAAAACAACAAATCAAATAAAAGACTTTGCTATAGTAAAAGCTGTGTCATTAAAACAGAAACCGTTCTCTTGCAATAACTGAGGTTATATTGCAAAAAGGGTCTCTGTGGCTCAGTAAGTAGTGATACTCTTGTCAGTGTGACACAGGCCTTCCATCCATACGGAGCGATTTCGAATCACACCCAGACCAAATAAAACTGAAAAAAATTTGAGTGAATTTTTAACCCGATTGCCATTTGTAGAAGAGTTGTCAGGTACTCACTGAAGGTTGCGGGTTTCCTCCAGGCAAAGAGACCGATTTATTCCTTACTAAACCTGGCAATGCCGCCATTTAAGTGAAGTAATCTTGAGTGTGGCATAAGACACCAATCAATCAATCATATGGCAACAGAATCTAGCCATCAATGGATTTTTCGATGTACGCTACACTGAAGAGTATTTTCCTTACATGCATATGGTAGCTTTGCCAGATTTAAGTTGGACTTACTCATATGATTTTCGAGCCCGTTAATGTTAACTATTACAAGTTGTCAATGACAATAAACATCATGCTGGTGATATTATAGATTTTATTTAATAAGAGTAAAACCCCTTGTCCGTGTACAGTCTTTTTCAGTGGCACTTTTTGATTCTGGTAAATAAAAAACAATTGGCATATGTTAGAAATTGACACTTACTTCCACGCATGTTTCAACCTCCACAAACTCATTCATAATTGGTAAAATGCTCTGAAACAAAGAAAACAACAGAATATATCACAGAAAGTCTAGAGAGACAGAACTATCAGCTAAACTTCTATTGTGATAGTCCCTTAGTCTCACCGAGGCTTTCCAATGTTTCCACTCAAGATTCGCGCTCAAGATTATTTCACTACTATGTTGCTGTTGCCAGTTTTATTGTGGGAGGAAACCGTCTCTATGCCCGGAGGAAACCCACGACCTTCTGGTGGTAACTGGCAACCATCCCACATAGGTCATTTGAGTGAAAACCCAGTCAGAAAATTTTTCAGTTTTTTTTTAACTGAGTGGGATTCAAACCCGCGACCCATTGGTGGAAGACTGTTCTGATTGAGCGTTCACCGCTCTATCTACTGAGCCACGGAGGCCGCCGCCAAGTTAATTGGAGGAGGTTGTGTACATGCCTGGAGGGAATCCCAGTATTTATGTAGAAAACTACAACAGTCTGATTAAAGTTGGCCAGAAAAGTTTTTCCTCTTGGGGAGGGAGTGTAAAGATTTTGGAAGACGTTGTTTTTTGAAAACTTTGCTCACTTCCATGCAGGTATAGTCCAAGAGATCTGCCTTATTTCCTACTAGTATGACGGGTTTACGGCCATGGTCCTCTGGTACGGCCATTCTGAGGTATGGAAGCCAATGTGTTGTTATCTAAATAAAACAAATAACAGTTGAAGACATCTTCAATCTGGATTTTTTATACAAAGTTTAGGTCTACATTGTTTAAGGCATAATATTGTTTTTGTGGTCATATTTTGAATGTTTATTTTCATTTTTAAAGATTGGTTATTAAAGTGGCATGAGCTGCCAAAATGTTGATATTTTGACCTTAAAACAGAATGTTGAAATTGGCTATTTTTCTCAAAACGTATAATTCAGAAGCTTTTTAGTGCTTCTAGTGTCGAAAATGTACGATAAAGTATTGTTTTGAACTAACTTTGGCTTAGAATGAATGAATGGTCGTCCCAGTTATTTAAATTTTGTTTATTTTTCAAACACGTTTTTGGTTTGTACAGGCTACATACACTGTACTGTATGGATTTTCCTTATTCCAACGCCAATCATTTAGTTTTTCGATGGCCTTCAAAGCATCTTACTGTCGTGACGATCAGAAATTATAAAAAAAGTGTGAATTTTGGCAGCTCATGCCACTTTAACCAATGGTTAATCTTTACGCCACGCCCAAGATTATTTCAAATATATGGCGGCATGGCAAGATTAGAGGGGAGAGGCTCTTTGAAGTAATGAAGCCCTGACCATCGGCAGGTACTTATCAATCCTTCCACAAAAGCCATGCAATCTAGTTGATTGTTATGGGGCATTCAATATAAACAACGTACTTTTTTTTTTACAGTAATTAAGCCTTGAAAAAAGAAGCCTTCAATAATCTATTAAACCGGATGATTAAACAAATTTTTTGCCTGTAGTGAAAGATTTTAAATCTTATAGGCTTAGATGAGTATATGAGTGAGTCAAGTGCACACAGTTCCCTACTGAGTAATAAATACATATATAGTAAAATAATAGCCTACCCTTTCAACCGAATCTTCATCCTCCAGTGAGTAAACCAAGCAGACGATGTTAGCCTAAACATATAGGAAAAGGTAAACATAATACTGACAAAGACATCAGGCTATAAACCTTACTCTTGTTTTATCTAAGGAAAATGTTTCAATGAACAACTTTTTCTTATCTGATAATATAACACCAGACATTGACACCAAAGATTTACTGTTCAAGGGAGAGAATTTATTCTTTACCTGAATGATTTGTTCAACAAGATAGTCTTCACTCTGCTCTCGATCTAAAAATCAAAAACAATCCAAAAGATAAAATATTTTCAGATAGTTTATTTTAAAGTGGCACGAGCTGCCAAAATGTTGATATTTTTACGTTAAAACAGAATGTTGAAATAATTGGCTATTTTTCTCAAGACGTATAATTCAAAAGCTTTTTAGTGCTTCTAGTCTCGAAAATGTACGATAAAGTATTGTTTTCAACTAACTTTGGCTTAGAATGAATGGTCGTCCCGGTTATTTAAATTTTGTTTACATTTCGAACATGCTGTATGGATTTTCCTCATTCCAACGCCAATCATTTAGTTTTTGGATGGCCTTCAAAGCCTCTTACTGTTGTGCCGATCAGTAACCATGAAAAAAGTGTGAATTTTGGCAGCTCATGCCGCTTTAAGGGGGTGCCTCTGACACAGTGAAACTTCATCATTTTTTCGTATCACCAATTTATGCATCTAAGCCAACTTTCATAACAAATAGTAGATATTCAATGTAAAAAAGAATGATATTAAAACACACTTAATAGTTTTGCACTTGATTGTATTCAATCAGTCCAGCCCCCATTTTTCATAAACAGGAAATCAATCATCTTTAAACAATGTTACCTGAGTAATCTACAATATGTGTGGGGACTTTCTCGGGAGTAACATCTGCTGGTATAGTGATTTCTTCTGTTTTAGCTGGTACCTGATTTAAAAAAGAGAGAGAGGATCATTTGTCAAAACATGTCTCATTGATTGGCTGCATTTTAGATTATTGACTCTGTTTACATGGTGGAGTTGTCAGGTTTAGTGGGGCTACCTAGAGAAAACCCTTGGTCTCCCATTGGTACCTGGCAACCATTAGGCATCTTCAGAACCCCACCATTAAAACCTACACTCACTAGCAGCTTGTTGAGAATTTAACCCTGGGGCAACACAGATGTTCAAATATGACAACTGGTATAGGTGTCGAAACTATGTATGGAACCCACGTTTAAAGGGAGTTTCAAACATTTTTTAGCACAATCTAGTTAAACAAAAACATGAACATCAAATACAGTTTGTAAAAAAGATACATTTTTTGAAGGGATTGTGGAGAGACAAATGCAATACAATACATTCTTAAACTGCAAAACAAAAGAGGGAAATAGGGACAAGGATAAAATTATATGAAGCTTCAACTCTCCTATTTGTCTTTACTTCAATATTATGACCAACCAGTCTGCATACACGTAAATTCAATACTTGAATTGGTATGCATGTATGGAAAAATTAGTATTTAACAGTGAATTGTTAGTGAATAATATGATACTAATAGACAAATAATACTTACATCTTCGGGAAACTCTTCACTCACTAATGATAGAATTAAAGAAGTTTTTCCAACACCCGCTACAACATGGAAAGGAAAATCATACATGAGAGTTTTACAACATAATGCTGCAAATTCGTAGTTGGAACAGAGTGGACACAATGTATAAAATTAAATATTGTATGTTGTTGACTCAATTCAGATTTGTTCTGAATTCAAGCTATACCTAAAATATCAAGTTGTTATATGCACGTCCAAATCAAGCTTTAATTCTTTGATCACACACAAAAATTATACATCACAATATCCTTAATGTACTTAGCGTGTCGTGTATATAATTTTTTAAAATCCTGCCATGATGATGAGGTGGTCTACATCGAAAACGGCCGCCGTCTATATGAATGTACAGGGGATCGCATGTCAGTCAAGAAGTGGGCGTGTTTAACACCCAAGCTATCAAAAAAGAAGTCGGACCACCTATGGTCCGTGATAGGCTTAAGTCGCTCATATCTTTCTGGGATATTCTATATCTTGATGTATTGTAGGCTAAATCGGGACACTTTTCTATTTTTCATCGCAGGATACAAAACATAGGCCTATAGTTTAAATATTTATCTTCTAAAGTTTGTAGATTTTGTCTCTCTAAGTCTATTTTCCCTAATTTTTAACGGGACAACTTTTCCTAAATCGAGACATTTAGGTTCTAATCCCAGACAGAAAGTCCTTTGTCTTCTAACGGTGCTATAGGGGCCTAGTTCAATTTACCGAACTTGTGATATTGCACATACCAACGTTCAGTCTACGAATTTTGAAATGCTGGTCGGTAAAGTCCGACGCTCTTTTGTCGGAAATTACAAGCCATGAAAATATTGTAACTGCTCTGTATGGACAATTCCTACCCCAGACTTCTTTAGAACTCAAAAAAGATTATTCTGTCCTCTTTTATTTATTTTATTTATTTGGCATGCACCGTTTGACACAGTTCCAACGTCACGCAAAATGGCGGCAAAGTCTCCAAGAAATGGCAGTTTGTTGTTGTTTAAGACCAGGTGTACGCCCTTTGGACTGTTGGAATAGCTACATGTGGTAAAAGCGGACAGGAATAATCTTTTATGAGTTTTAAAGAAGTCTGAGGTAGGAATCGTCCATACAGAGCAGTTATAATAATATTTTCATTGCTTGTAATTTAAGCATCATTTCCACCTTGCATTTCAAATTCGTATACCGAACGTTGGTAATATCACCATAAGTTCGGTAAATTAAACTAACGGTGCTAATGCTATGTCAGACTGACATTGCTGATCGTTAATGAATGGAAACAAATAAAGGCTTAAATTGTAAGCTCACACGCCAAGCTGAGTCTATTTTTAATCCGTGCATTGGGTGTCACCAAAAATCTCGCGGCCGTTATCGTCCGGCGGCCGTTTTCGACCTACCTCGATGAGGTTAGGCAGGTACACCATGATCCGCCCATTTACGACAGTGACAGTCATTAATTTATGGGGAGTTTAATAATTGGATCTATTTGGACATACGCTTTCCAACACTATTAACATAGGGATATAACATTGGCTGATCAAGGAAAACTGCTGTTTTTGTGGGATTGTTTGTTTTTTGTTTGGGGGAACGGGTGAGGTTGGACAGGGAATGTTTGGTTTGAAGGACTAGTCAGAGTCTGCAATATATTGAGTGCATTGAGGTTATTCTAATGTGCCCAAAATATAAAGGGCTTCTTCAATACCACATTAACATAATGTAAGGGATGTAGTGGGGAGTATGTTTGGAACAAGCTGGTACTGGTAGATACATGTAGCATCAATGGAAAATTCATTTTAATGGAGAGAAAATAATTAGCCAAATAATTTACAGATGAGCTTTATGGCCACAATGAGATTCGAGAATGCAGTTTGATAAAGAGATTTATATCAAAGAATTTAAAGGACAGTTTTAAGTATGTAGTCTAGTTGCCACGAATTTTGAGTTTAATTTTTTAAAATTTAGATTGTGGACACTGAACAGAAAAAGGCTTTAGTAAAGTATAGTAAGAGACGGAGGGTCACTGCAGCAGCCCTTGCAATTAGCCTCAGCAATCGGCAATTGCCGAGGTGTTTGCCGTGGTAAATTGGATTTGCCTCGGCAAAAAAAACTGCCGAGGCAGATTTGATAATACAGATTGCTTATTTACTGTTCACTAGCCCGGATTATCGGTCTATCGGCAACTGGTGTGTCTTTTGGCGAATGCGGAGAAAAAAAAATTCGGCAGAGCGCAGATTTCTCAGCTACGGTCGTAACTGTTCACGTACGGGTATCCATTCAGTTGTCGTACAGAACCAATTATCGTCCACCCAACACTTATGCGTGTTTAACCCAAGCGATCAGGCTTTCCCGCCGATTACAGTCGGCTTACTTTTCGCGGCATCTTCTTGCAAAAATTCAACCTCCAAATATAAATAAAACTTTTTGTGGACCCAAGAATAGTCGCCGTGCCGGCGACTTTTCGAACACGAGAAATGACGTCACAACAGCTTTAACGTTGGATGTACGATAACTGGTTCCCGTCACTTTACAAAAACATGCAGACGAGTGTCCGGTCCCTGAAACTTCATTTCAGAGACATGGGAGAAATTAAACTATTTACGTAAAGTTTAGAGGTTCTGTAGAGAAATTATCAACGATTATAAAGGTGTACTGGTGAAAGATATTTTGGTAAAATTGTGTATAATAAAGGTACTATGAGAGTCCAAACGCTATGCCAATGTTTATTGCCGTAACTGTCAACACAGGGACGAGGGAATTTTCACTGTGGCAGACTTAAAGCTGGGTAACACCGAGTGTTTTATTTCTTATCAGCGAATAAGATGTTTTACACATGCATTTTGATATGGAGGATTCCGTGGGCGTACTGCTCTTTTTTCTTATGGAGATATATGATTAGAATCAGCGTCTGAAGTGGAGAGGTAAATGCAATTGAACGGATTCTACTGACTGCTGGCTGAGTGATACACGTCACAGCTGACGAAGTTCATACGAGTCATTTGTAATTTGTGGACCTGTACGAAAGCATTGCAGATCGAGACAATTATCGCCGAATAGATTTCTGCATGGGAAGTCAGTCACGCGAACCTAAACAAAAGCATTTTAATTTGACATGTACATAGAATGGTTTTTACAAAATCAGCCGATCTTTCGTCAGATTATAGTGATGGATAATTAATTATTTTGTTGTAGGCCTATAATTTTTATAAAGCCTTTATGCGTAATTTCTGTTTTCGGCGATGTTAGAAAACACTCAAAACAGTAGGCCTACTGTTTGATTACAAAGTATTGTTTATCAATTTTTCAATTTTATCAAGTACTTGCTACTTTCCTGAAATAAAAGTTTATTTTCACTCTTGATAAGAGTTTGTTGTTTTATCATTTCAATATGTGTATTTTTGAAAATTGCCGAGGCAAATCGCTTTTTGCCGAGTCCAAAAAATTTTGCCTAAGCAATTTTTTTGCTGAGGTGTCAATCTCTAATTGCAAGGGCTGCAAGTGCAGAGTATGTCTGCAAAAGTATTTGCACATGTATTCCTCCCAATGTTTTGCGTCCAGCTCTAAGCAGCTAAAAATAAAATTGGTTTAGCGAGTCTCCTATACATTGAAAACAAAATGCAAATTGCAGAGACAATGGTGGGTTGTAAGTATAGGGCCTAAAGCTTTTATTACTAAGTCCTTCATATACAACAGTTTCTTTCTAAATTCTGAAAAGCGTAAACATTAATTTGTCTTTTAGGTAATCAACTTAAAGTCAGAATTTAAAGAAACATGGAAAACTATACAGAAAGTGCACAATTAAGACAACTTTGACAACAACGTGCCAAAATCAGTGAGTTTCACTTTTTTGCATATGGAATTGCATTTCGGCAATCAAGGGTAAGATTTAGATCAGTGTCCGGATAAGTCCATTGGAAATCAGTCTGACATTCAGTGGTGCGCAGAACAGATGTGGAATCGCTAACATAAGTTCACCTGTACAGTGTACTGTATTCGTTTGAGATCCCCTTGAATTTCAAGTTGAAAATGAAATGAATCGGATTCTAAATATTTAGAAAATACACTAGGGTATTACTTACCGTCTCCAACGACGAGGATTCGGACGTCTCTAGTACTTGACATGATCATCTGTGTTGTATATGACAACTTGAGAGTGGTGGAACTTGGAAACTCAGACAATGAATGACAGTTGGTCGGTCACGGAAATTAGACCACATTCAATGAAAGGAATATAGGAATTTATCGATGGGAGTTCATCTTTCAATACTTCGCCTATATATCACCTAGCAGCCGCTGATGAGCCATCATACAATTCCAATATTGTACATAACTAAATAAATACTACTTGAAATTTACATGATTAAATAACTTTCATTTTGTAACTGCAAATTTGACTCCGGTCACAGAACGACCTCGACTTCCGCTGCTGTTTCACACCTGCGCAATGGGTAACCAATCAGCGGAAGAAAGGGAGAATTCGTCTGCTACAGATCTCAAAACAAAAACAACAGCCTTCAGAAACTTTTGTCATTTTTGTTGGTAGAAAATACCATATTTTTCTGGTAAGAATTATCGGGAGGTTTTCAGAATTGCAAGTGTACGGCATTTCTAGTCTTGTTTAGTTTCTTATTCACATGTAGCCGCACTCGTCATGTGTCTCTTTCCTGACCGGCAAGTAAGTAACACAGGAAAGAGACACATGAGTGCGGCGATTTCCTGTGTTATTTACTTGCCGGTCAGTAGTTGAAGTTCTTCAAACTCTGTTGCCAAGATATTGATGATGGGCGTCTGTTTGTCGCCCATCATCAATATCTTGGCAACAGAGTTCGAAGACCTTCAACTAGCCGGACAGGTATTTATTTTTCACATGTAACATTGTAAGTAACACAGGAAAAATGGTCTAACCAGCTGGGAGCGGTCGGTCCTCACATTAACGCTACATACTGGAGCGGTTCTCACATTAACGCTACATACCGGAGCTACTAATTCACATGC
Organism: Lepidochitona cinerea; assembly: GCA_963971465.1. Classification (NCBI taxonomy): domain Eukaryota; kingdom Metazoa; phylum Mollusca; class Polyplacophora; order Chitonida; family Tonicellidae; genus Lepidochitona; species Lepidochitona cinerea. The sequence continues at coordinate 46,517,830 of OZ020551.1, read as the reverse complement.
TGCCCATAGAAGATGCACCCTGGAGTGAACTGCCCTCAAAAAATATAATTTCTTCAGCATGTATGAGATTGAACAATGAACCTGTTTTCAACGAGGTGACTGAGACTGAGAGGAGTTCCCATAGCAGATGCTACATACACAGTCAAATTATCTACGTTCAATATAGCAAATAAATGATGCACTATAAATAACAGTGAATCGATAGAGTAATCTTGCCAATGGATTTAAACTTCACAATATTTATTTGTACTCGTAGTATTGTTTTTAAATTTAATATTTATCATTGTCTTCTCAACTTCAAGTTTACTACCGATTTGGTCAATCGAGTGCACAGTCCCATTCGGTTGATTCAATTTCAATTCAAAAGAAAATCTTATTTTTACTTGCACCATTTTCAAAATTGGGATACTCTTTAATATATGCAGAATGAGATGATGTTATACAGTTTAACTTCAAGTTATGGTATTTGGGAGTTTAATTTGCAGCTCGACGTTTATATGCAGTTTACTGTAACTTCAAGTTAATATGGTACATGTACATACAACTTCTGCTACATCTCATTCTGTATATTAAATGATTTAATAAAGACAGCAATGTTTCAATCTATCTGCTAAAATCAGTATCAAGCTAAGTACTGTATAAATGATAAACAACATTTATGTAAACATAAATATATATATCAAGTCGATTCAAGATACATGTACTAGATCAAAACGCTGCTGTGTTGAGCAGGTTAAAAATGTATTTTTCTTAAAAATCTGTGTTGTGGTGACTTTTCTTACTTAAGGGGCTTGAGTCATGCCCGATACGTGTCTGTCACTGGATGTTCATAGTTGAGCTGTGCTTGCATGACTAAAACTTTTCCTTGAAAAATAATCAAAACCACTCACTTTTGTTGAGAAAAGCTTTACAAAGAAAGAAAACAAACATACTTTATTGAGTCAAGTTTTTCTTTAGGGATTTATTCAAGGCCATTTGATCAGGTAAATTGCAACCCAGATCATCACTAGAGTAGAAACAAACAATCCTTTATTTTGGTCAATAACAACATCTGACAAAGTTGTTTGAAAAAAAAAAACGGCTGAAATGTTCATGGTTGTTAACATTGGCCTAACCGCCATTGGCCACATTCACTTTTTCTAATCTTAACGAAACCTGGTAAAAGCACCTCAGCTTTTAAAAGTTTATCCCCCCCCCCCAAGCACACTCATAGACAAAACCTTACCAAGCTTAGGGATAGACCTTCACAAAGTAGGCTACAGGTGTGTGTTTGAATTAGAACAAAAAGCTTGAAAAATATTTTTTTTTATGTATTCCTAGATTTCTGTTGCCCACAAATAGTCCAAATAATTGAAAAAATATTAAAAAGTCATATTTAGTTAATTCTTTGGTCTAGTCTTACAAAATCAATTAGCATTCTAAGCTTCATCTTCTCTAGCCAAGATAAAGTCTGCATGTCCCCATTCCGTGTTTTACCTTGGCGGACTGCTCCACTTGAACCCGTAAATCGAACAGCTCGTTTGGATTGGATGCGAGTAAAACTTCTCGCAGCTAATCAAATCCTCGGGCGCTTACACTGAAAATAACATAATGGCAGCCGTGTATACCTTGAACTTTTGTTTAACGAGTGCTGATTGGCCAAGACCCTGTAAGTCTAGGAAAGACAACTCTTACATTCTCACCAGTGGGCGCTGTTCGATTTACGGGTTGGAATGGAGTAGTCCGCCAAGGTAAAACACGGAATGGGGACATTAAGATTTTAACTTGGCTTGCGAAGATGTCTAAGCTTGGACCTGCAAAGAGTTTTTGCAAGTCGATTTGGAATTTTTTAAAAAAATCTCTGTAGAATGATTGCTTGAAAACAACCCTTCAAATACAGCTAGAGTTGTCATTTTGTTGATACAATTTTTTTATTCTTGATTTGTCTAGATACCTGGATTGTTACTAAGAAAATGTTTACGTCAGTTCTCAAGAGACCATGTGAGCCTTATTGCAGTCATTTTGGGGGATGTACAATGTTATTTGCTTGACTTGTTCTTATTCGAAACCCTAGATGTTTGTCTACTTGCGTAGAACTCTTCTGCACTCAGTTGAAGTAAGAGAGAAAATAATCCAGCTGAGTAATCATGCTTATTAGCTTAATGTATAATGGCTGTGCAAGGTATTAGAGTTCTTTAATAGCTCGACCTATAAGGAAGTTTCTTTTGTGGGTAATCATGAGCTATTGATTTGAAAACCATGTGGCCCAGTGAAGCAATAAGTTGCTTTTGTTGTCAGTAGCTGGATATAAATTGGGGTCACCCTGAATGTTAATTGTGCTTTCCTGTGACATTGTTGTGGAATTGCTGTGTGTTGGATACTAAAGCTGACAACTCCTTGGCTTGTCTCAAGACTGCAAGTAACCGATGTTACTCCTAAAAAATTATCTTTAATTGTCCGAAAATATGTGATTGGATTACCTAAATTTAAGAATTGAATTCAATGAAATATATAAAAGCATCAAGTTACGGTATCAGTAAAAATTTTTTGGGAAATCATAATACTGTATGGCTTTAAAATAAAAAAATAAAATGACACTATGGCGTGCTTACTATTACAACGATGCTTATGAGAAATTATCATTAGCATTTTAATTAAGTATTGAAAGAAGTGGACTTGTATGAGATGGATTATGCCAAAACATAGTTAAGAGAACCGTTTTACATGTGTAATGATCATAAAGGGTAAATAATTGATTCTGTTCAATTTATTAATGGGCAGTAATGAAAGGGTCATTAACATTAATGATCTGAACAATGTCACTATTCTTTATGTCAACTACTATTATTTAGGGAAGCCAAGAGCCAGGCTCTCTAAGAAAGGTATTGTATTTCTCTCTTCTCTTGTGTTGTATTTCTGGCTAGAGTTAAAGGATCTGCATGTTTCCACATGCCAAATCTAAGGCACTGTACACTCTACATGCTGAGTTAATACACATTTTGACAACAAGCCATACATCAAGCCTGGAAGGAATTTTATTTGTTGACCCTTGTGGTTAATTGTCACCTTTGATTTGCACAATTTTGGTGTTGCTGGGTATAGAATTTATGTCAACGTTTCATTTTGTGTGTTTATACCAACTTGCTTTTTTGTTAAGATAGTAAGCAGGAGTCTATGACTCTTTTTATATTAGATATGAAGGTCAAGCTATTTACCTGTTATATGACCTAGTTATAGTCTGCATACAGGTGTATACTCCTCACATTTGTTGTTAAGGAGTTCAGATTTTAGTTTGTTTTTTTACTAGCTCTGTTTTATATCATTATGATGTCTTCTTTCGTGATATTTTGGCTGTCATAGTAAACTGTAATGTATAATAATGCTACCGGTGCTTGTTAATTACTGTTAAACAGTAAACCACTGGAACAGTATTTTTATTGACAGTTAATTGGTGTGTGCTTGTAGAGGGAAATCATTTGTTGGAGAGAATACGGTTGTCTGAGAAACAATCAATATCATTCCAGTGGGCAAGTTGAGAGATGGTTGTTAGAGTTGTCATTTGATCAGCAGAGCAGCACCAACACACCATGTCTCGTAGGAGGTTAGAGTCGGCTATCCAGGCTGGAAAAGCTATAGAACAAGGTGAGTTTACAATTTTAATTGTACTTCAAATTCAAAATCTTAATTTAACAGTGTTAGCTTTGAAATCTGTGTCATTTCCTTGTTTGGGAGCCAAAAAATATATAATAATAGAATCAAGCAGCCTCAAATTTCCAAATATTTTAACGTGTATGGAAATCTATGATATTGATTTACCTGTTCTGTTTCTTGTAGAGCTGTCTTAAGTTAAGTTTGTCATGATATTGCATGTGTTTTGTTTCCATTAATAATCATGACATAACATTTAATCTGCCTGTTCATAGCTGAATCTGTGACATCTTTATTAATCTTGGGAACAAATGCAGCTGTATGGCTGTAACTGCATGGTAATATCTAGCTTCTTCTTTACTGCAGTGAATACATTTATTTTTTGTGTATTATATTCTCTATTTTCATTGTATTGTTACATAATATACAAATATACCTAGGAGACTGGGTCATTTTATTGTGCAGGGCATTCTATTTTATTGTTTTTTTAGGTACTATTTTGTCTCCTTTCAACAAAACTCTTAATGTCAATTTCACAAAAACATACCAGGGCATATCCAAGATATCGCATGATTCATTGTTTTGTTTTTTTTATATTTTTTTTAGGGGTGGGGGAGCGTAGAAATCTAATAGTGACTTGCCTTTATTTTGCCATGAATATGTATTTTTAACAAATTAGTGATTATCTTCATAGCTATTCTATCCAGGAGGTACTGTATAGAAAAGTACAAATAATGTACATGGGGCTTGTTGAACTGTTTAAATATTTTTAATGAAATAAAGCTACTTTGATGTTTTCTTTCTAGGTAAATCCTGGCCTGATAACTTTGAAAGAGTTGAAGAAGTTGGCCTAATCAAAATTCTTCCTGAGAAACAAGGTGTTTTTAGTTTACAGTTTTCCTATGATGGTAACTCATTAGCAGTTGGATATGGAAATGGTGCCATAGAAGTGAGTTCAATTTATCTTTTCACTTGGCTTTGTTTGGGACGATTTTCTGATTAACAGTTTCCCAGCTCTACAAATACAAAATTATGACAGAAAATGTCAAACTTTTTGTACGTACCATTACCACTCAAGTTTAACATGAGTATACAGTATATATATATTTCATAGATATTTTATCTTTCTGTTTTCTATTACCAGTTAATAAACCCACTGACTGGGGAAGTTTTGCAAGAGTTCCGTAAATCCAGATATGGCGGCTACCAGGTGATGTGTATTAGATTTAACCCCAAGAATCCCAAACTTTTCTTTGCTACCACTTCAGAAGGCATGGTGTACTCTTGTAACACTGAAGATGGATCATGCGAAGAGATTATCACAGGTAATATAACCATGCCTTGCTTTGAAAAGTATTTTAAAAAAGGGTTTTAATTTCACGTCTTTCACTTGATATGATTCTCTCAAAAATTAAAACGCTGTGGAAATATTTTTGCACTCCGTTGGATATAATAATCACTCCCTGCACCCTGTAAATATATGCATGGGACTTTTGTCTCATGGGGCTTTAGTCTGATGGGGCTTTAGTCTGTGGGTGCTTTTTTCCTGGCAGGGGCTTTTAATATCTGATGGGTCTTTTGTCTGGAATTCCGTTCTCAACAGGGTCTCATAAATTTATCGGGTTGATTATTAATAATTTGACAATATTGCGGATGATGAATGAAGTTACATGTATTTTATTAGCCAATTAATTTATAATCAATTATGTAGCAAACGTTGGCAATAAATCATGTGGCATTATGTAGTACATTTCCCCTGCTGATGTTAAAAACATGAATATTTAAAGAGCATATGAGAAGGGGAAATTCTAAATGATTCTGGTTCAAAAACTGAGCGGAAACTGAACATTAAGCCTATCCGAATACGGTACTGTAGAAAGCAAGTGTAGTGCATATTCAACCAAATGATATTAGTACAATATATGATCACCAGTATGTCCCAGTAGTTATACTGTTAAGCAGCACAGTTCCATGTTCAAGGGCAAGATTTATCAAGAGAAAATTAGCTAACTTAAATGCATGGCTGGACATGTCAGTAGATATTTTCAAAAGACTTTTTCCACAGTACATTTATAGAGGAATGCGTTAATGATGTCACGTCGAGACTAGCAGTTGTAGTTATTAAACAAATAAAGGGAACCATGCTATTTACTTCCTTATTGCACCTTAACCTGTGTACTTTGAAGTGATTTGGTTTCGTATGAAATATAGAGGAAGCTAGAGGCTAGGGATTGGAAGCTGTTTTAAGTTAGTGAAAGTCAACTTCTCGATCTTATCATTGTTGTCCACATCTATTATGAGTGTTCAAATCAGCCACTAAATGCTTAAAAATGAGTAAATAAAGTGAATTGGAAGTGGCATTTTTTTAAGCTGCCAAGCTGTACATGTATGAGTTCTGATTTTCAAAATTGAATACAAAATCGAATACCCACCCTCCACCTAAATTCCTTATGTAGTTTGTGCAACCTGCCAGGATATATTTATTACCTCCATAGATAAATGTTGTCCATAACTAGTTTTGGAAACAAAGGGGACCCAAGTAAGGTATTTCTAAGATTAAATAACCTGGGCAAAAACACACACAACTTCAGAGGGTGGCTATTGTGCTGCGGCTTGAGAAGACTGGGGAGATTACATTGTAATGTTTTTTTTAATTTTTTTCAGCTTCCCATGTATTACTTTTATATTACTGCTGATATAAATCTTGTCTTATGTCTTAATAATCGTTTTATTTTGTTTTCCTTTTTTTCTTTGATTTCAGAAAAGGGTAATGAAATAAATTGTCTTGATTTTAGTCTTGATGGATTTGACTTTGCCACTGGTGGAAAGGATTTAGCAGTAAGAATTTATGACACCAAAACTCAAAGGGTGAGAGTGAATTTAGGCATTTTTGGGTATTTAGGTATATTTGTATATAGAGTTGAGCATGCCTACATGTACATGTATCTTTAAATACCGAATTTCGCTGCCATGAATGATGCATTTTAAGGCTAATAAATTACCCTTATTAAAGGCACATTATTTATCACAAATATTAGTAAAAAATAAGAAATTAGTAAAACCAATACCTAGATAAACCAGAACACTGTCTAAACCAACCAATTAAAATGCACATAAAATAAACTTGATAAACCAATACATTACTTTTTACTTTTATCAAGAGTTGGTCGGTTTTCACAGGTTTCTCCCAAGTCAGACTCAGTTTTGTACAAATAACCTAACCAATCCCAGAATACCCCTGTGACGTGTCCAATCATAAAATAAGTTGTTTTTATTTTTTTATTCATCAACTTTATTCTATATTTTATAATTGAAAAAACAAAACAAAAATCAAGATAATCCTTGCATAACACCATTTTTACTTCAAAATAGTTTAATGTTTTTCCCTCCAATGTATATTTCAGCTGAAGCGAATGTATGAAGGGTACAATGCTAGAACTCTGCCTTCAGAGACCCAGAGTACAGCTATTGCTATGAGAGTGTTTGCTTTAAAATATCACCCTATGAATGATGATATGTTTGTAACCGGAGGCTGGGAGAATCACCTGAAGGTAAAAATCAGACTCTCCTGTCACCCCGATTGATTGATTGATTGATGTTTTATGTAGCACTGAGCATCAATGGAAAATAATTTAGTGGAAGTCAACTCAATACAGTATTCCATATCTTGAAGGTTTTATGAAAAATAAATTTATCATGACGTTAACTTTAAGTATCTATATATTTGCAAAACCATAGAGATACACGTATAAGCGCCATGATGAATTAATCATGTGCTGCCCTCAACATTTCAAGTGCAAGTTCTAAAACAAATGTAATGCCGTTAACGATACGATGCCCATTTTTTGTACATAAAAATCCATTAAATGCAATATTTATGCTGCTTTTTTAGCTGATAGTAATTATTTTTTATAGGCTTGCAATTGGAACAATTATAATTTCTGGCTATAAAGATTAGATGGGGAGTACCAGAGACTGATTTAGTTCATACTTTAAACATGATATATAGGCATAGCTTTATGTTAATTGAAAAAAAAGCTACATTTTACTGTAAATGTTAGACCCGTTGGCATTTGAAAGAATATGTACATGTATAGTGGAAAATCTCATTTTCCATTTTCTCATTAATGATAGATTGTTTTTATTTCCTTTGTCACAGATTTGGGACTCACGATCTAAAGATGGTATAAAACGTGTCATAAGTGGCCCTCACATATGTGGAGATGGCTTGGATCTCAGGGTATGCACCTTTTGTCAATTCCCTTGATACACATACAATATATTACATTCTAATACGCCTAAAATTTACCATTATTAGTGGTAAATTTCGCAACTGACCCTTTATTCAACAACACACAGGTCACCAGGACATCCTTTATTTCTTAATTAAAGGTCAAAATGATATACCCCTTTTTAAAACAATTAAAAACTTGTCTCCATGGTTATTTAAGACCAAGATTTTCCCTATGCCCGTGTGTTTTAGTGTTCATCGATATATTACATTAAAAGTAAACTGATCTATAACCAGCTCCTGAAGTTGTACAAATACACTCAATTTTGAGTTTTACAGATTTATTGGGACATCCTTAACCTAGCTTGGACATTTGCGTTGTATGGGTAGTCTAAATCACAACCCAGCTATTGTTCAACAGGGATTTTATTTGCCGATATAAGGTAGTCGATGGAAACTAATTTCAGACTACGCTACTTGCTTGTCTATTTCTCTTCAGCCAGGTTTCTTCTTCCCTTAAGTCAATTGTGACGGCATCATTTATTAAGTATAAGAGTCTGTATCATGAATCACAATTAACAATCATCAAAACTCATAAGAATTGCATCTAGATAAAAAAAAAGATTTATTAGCAACAATGCTGGGGTCTGGATTGAGACAACCTTTATCAATCTGAAAGCTACATAGCTCTGGGGGTCGTTTCACGAAGCCTTCGCATTTTGCGAGCGAACTTACGCTTTGCGACGGACTTTAGGAGCGACGTAACTATACGATGCGAGCGTTTCACGAAACCCTTCGCAAATTACCTGTTCGCACGCAAACAGCGAGAAGTTTTAAGAGAGAACTCTTTTGCTCTGGGAGGTGAAAACAGTTTGACAGTTTCATGGAGTGCGCGCTTTTCGTTATACGGATTAAGTCGTCTGCAGGTAGCAAATGACGTGAGGAAAGCAGGTGTACTCACGTGGAAGTGTTCAGCTCACGAGGAATATAGCATCGTCTGCTTTTCCCGACAACAGAGGTGAGTTCTAACTATTTAATCATCATTCCCATACTAGTCTTCCGAAGGACAAGACTGAAGTGATCATTTCGAAGCTCTCAGTTTGATTATCATTTATATTATGGCGACCATATCACCAATGCCTGCCAGTGCCAGTGCTACTGCACAAACAGTATCACTGTCACCAACTAGTGAATTATGACGTTTGAAAAAATCAAAAAATTTCACGTCAGCTGAAAATAACGTTTTGGTGGAAGAGGTAGAGTTGAGAAAAGAACTTCTATTCTCTAAATTGAATAACTCCATCACCAACCGCATAAAACAGGATGCGTGGGATGATATTTCCAAAAAGTGAGGATGTCACAACTTCTATTCAAATTTGGTTGTTTTATGTTGATCTTAACTTGTTAGTTTTGCATGTATTGAACTTTTGTCCTTTTGTTGTTTTTTTTTTTTCCATATAGTAAAATGTAGAAAAAATCGGTCAAGGAGTTTGAATTTTGATCTGTCTATCGACGTATCGTTCATATTGATTTCATTTGCATCATCATTCAAGGATAAGTATTTTTCTTTATTGTCTAACTAGTAACTAATATGACTAGGCTACTATATATGTAAGACACGTATTCAACTGGTCGTTTAAATTGATTGATGTTTCACGCCACACTCAAGATTTTGAACTGCTTGAGAAAGTACCAGTGGAGTGAATTGAGGATACTACGTTTGGGTTGTTGCTTAGCAACATGATATATTATTACTTTTTAGTCAAGCGTCAGTGTGTTTCGGGGCTAACTAGTATAATTTTATTGTAAATTGAATCTCGGCACACGGCTTAAATTCTGCATCATCCATGTGGTCGTGGAGTGAGATGACCACGCTCATCTAATTAGTAATTACAACTACAAGCCATGTTTACTTGTCACTCAACCTGTTTGAAACTTTTTTTAGAGTCAACTCAGTCAATTCTAGTGCCAGCAGGACTGCACTTCAGGTAAAAAAACACTGGCAGGACATGCAGTCCAGGACAAAGAAGAAGGAGAGTGAAAGAAGGCGCGAGATGAGAAAGACGGGGGGAGGACCAAGTGTCCCCCCATTGTCAGATATGGAAGATAAGGTAAAAAAAAAGTAATTGTATTTTATTTGGAATATGGAAGGTAATTCAATACTATTAAATAATTAAATGTCTAAAGGTATTTATTGGTCAGTACCTGGTAGACATCTAATCAGCGTTACTCATATCGATAAACGCAGAAATCTCAAGAAATACCAACCTTTCAGTCTTACTTAGTTCATGTTTGTTTTGTGTCGTAGTTGCTAGTTGAAAACAGTTTTGTGAAAGTGAAAGCTATTTATCACCTGTAAGAAAATATTTGCCTTTTTTAACCAATTCTGTTTGATTTCACTGTTTGCTGATGAAACAGACCTTACGCATAGAAAAAGTTCCAAGCTGAAGGGGCGATATTTTAGAATTGAGGAGCTTTTTTTCTAATAAATAATTTGACTTTTTTGTTAAGATACTTGCATCCGAAAATACTAGCTGTTATTCAGTTATTAGGCAATCAATCCAGTTAAAATGAAAAGCTAATAACTTAATTTTGTTTTACTTCAGTTTAGGGGTATAACTTTAACTGACCAGTTGTCAACTCCAGGTCTTAAAAAACATGTTAAAGTTACAATTGATTTTATTCACGAAAGAACCAGAATACAAATAAGATTGTTTGAAATTATTCAGTAGTTACATGTGCGTACACACATCTGTAGGAGTGTTGTACTATCCCACTTTACACATGATTTAAATAACATGGGAGAAATATGTTATCATATTGGCATGCATCTAAATAATTTGATTATGCCCAAACTAGTATGTCAATAATGATAACGAAGTAAACAAACTAAATCAAATGGCTATAAGATTGAGTTAATAAAACATTTTCTGTGCAGCAGCATGATTATCTCCCCTTCGTACTATTTTACTACATAGAACAATATAAATTTCTTTAACTACCATAAACTTAAAGGGGCATGAGCTGCCAAAATGTTGATATTTTGACGTTAAAACCGAATACTGAAATTATTGGCTATTTTTCTCAAGACGTATAATTCAGAAGCTTTTTAACGGTTCTAGTCTCGAAAATGTACGATAAAGTACTGTTTTGAACTAACTTTGGCTTAGAATGAATGAATGGTCGTCCCAGTTATTTAAATTTTGTTTACTTTTGAACACGTTTTCGGTTCATACAGGCCACATACTGTATGGATTTTTCTCATTTCAACGCCAATCATTTAGTTTTTCGATAGCCTCCAAAGCCACTTACTGTCGTGACGATCAGAAGTTATGAAAAAACTGCGAATTTTGGCAGCTCATGCCCCTTTAATGACACACAAGTAAAAGCTTATTATACTATTATTTACTCTAATGTAAACTAATTATATATTCGAGATATTACTTTATGCGAATTGAATTTTTTAATTATAGTAGCATGAGCTGCAAAAAATTAACATAATTCTGGACAGTGGCCTTGACAAACAGAATGTTTTTCTAAGAATAAACCAAATAAACAAAAAACGGACACATGTTTATTCATCATATAGCGCTATATTATCTCAAGTCACTACTTTAATAGATAGTTGCGATGTTTTCACTGAAAGATATGGACAAAATGGCATCTCATGCTGTTTTTAATACAGTAAAAACAAAACTAATTAAATTTTTCCCCCTTTTAGGTTGTTTCTATTTTAGGGGAGACAGCTATCGAGGGCATCCAGGGTGGGGAGGATACTTTGGAAGTACCAGTAGAGATGGAAGATGAAGAGATAACATCGATCTTAAACCTGGTTCCTGAAGCAACTGGTAAATTCATTAGCTTTATTAGTGTATCTGACACACAACCAATAGATGCGGAATTAATATCTCTTGAACTGACAACATTTTTGTTTTTCTGTTTGTATCAAACATTTTGCTTGAAGGAGACGAGTCAAAAATAGAAAACTATATAGAATAACTTCAATAAGTATGTAAAACATTAAATGACTTGGTAATGTATTGTTTAGTGAATAGCAAAATATATTGTGCTTCATATTCAACACATCATTCAAAAGGTTTCATTGATTGATTGGTGCTTTACGCTGCACGCAAGATTATTTTGACTTATATGCCTGGTTTAATGGGAAAGGAAACGCCTGACCTTTGACGAGTACCTGGCAAATCTTCCACATTCGGCGACCAAGTGAAAAATGCTATATAAAAAGTGTAACCTTTCACCTTGTAGACAAATATTAAAAAATTAATTCAAAGCCTGCTAAATACTTAATTAACTGAAATCCTGAAGCTATGGAAAAAAGGCTATTTTTTTTCTCTTGGCAAACCTTTTGTTTATTAATTCTGCTTTAACCTAATAAAATATTGAAATTTATTACTGAATGCTATCATAAGATGTGGTATCTTAATAGTCATGTACTAATCTGTGATATGTTGATTGATCTGCTTACAATTATTTTATTATTATTTAATGTCAAGTTTGTAAACATGTTATTAATGCCTGATATTTCTCACTTTTACAGAAGTGCCAGCAAGCTTAAATAAGCCGAGTGGTCCCAAGAACGCCACTTTAGAAATGGAATTGTTGCTGTGCGAACAGAAAAGACAGGTGCAAGAGGGAAAAAAAATTAGTTTGCTTGAGAGATTGGTGGATATTAAAGAAAAAGAATTAATTTTAAAAGAACAGTCCATGGAACTAAAAAGAGCTCGTCTCGAATTGGAAAAGAAAAGGTTTGAGTTGGAAAACTCTAGGAGTCTCTTCCCTGTGCCAGTATTTGTAAATGCCAGTACAGAGGAGTGACTTCCTTTTTATCAATGAATGCAAACCATTTTCACACTAAAAGTCTTCATTTCACAGACATTGACATTAGTAATTTTCTTTTATTATTTTAAATCCTAACAGTAAATTCATTGCTCACCTAGAATTAGTTGTTTCTTTTAAATATTTTTTAAGTTTTGTTTTCATTAATTACCTGCTTTAATGAAAATGGTTTGCATTCACTTTCAATGTTTTCCTCCCCAAACCTTTTCGTTTTCACTTTGAGGAGAGTTATCTTAATCTAACAGGAAAAAGACACTGGAGGTTATTTCATTTAAATGTCCAGTCAAACCATGTAGTACTTGTAGTATCTTTCCCCAGGTAGAGGGCTTAGTAACTCCCCCACTTATCCTGACAATTCAACTATAAGTGAAATATTCTTGTATTCAGGAAATACTGATCAACCAATCAATTACATGTATATTCAAGATACGTAAGCTTTGTCAATATATTACAAAGTGTTCCAGAAAATTCTACTGACTAAAGCCAAGCTCCGGTCAGTCGTCAACCTAATGACATGTCGTAAGTTTAGTTTATTACAACAATTTATGATGGGGTATAAAGGTCTAAATGGTACCTCTTTTTAACACAATTAGAAACTTGTCTCCATTGTTATTTTAGACAAGAAGATTTTCCCTGTACCTGTGTGTTTTAGTGTTCATAAATGTATATTCAAGTTATTAATCAATTATACATGTAAAGTAAATATTCCTCTTCAAATACCTGGCAATCTAATTTGTAAAAATATTTCATTGTTTTTTAAAAAGTAACACTCTTTACATAGCTTCCTTATCTATGATTACATGTATATATTTATTAGGCATATTTTAAAAAGTATAAATTTCTGATACCAATCATTATCTTTCCTTAACATTCTTGTCTTTTATGTGAACTATGTGGAAATTTTTTCTAAAATGAGAGCTTCCCTTACCTTTGTACCGTCGTTCACTGACCCGCCATAGTTTTCCCCACCCCCTTCACTATTATTTTCATCAAATAAAGGCTCATGAAATGGTATCCTATTGTTTATGCACATATTGTGTAGTATTGCTGTTGCTTTTATAATTTTAATGCATTTAGCAGGTGCATATAGCAAAGAACCTCCAGATTTGCTGAGACAACGAAAGCGACCCTTCCAAACTCCAAAGCACCTTTCAATTGTGCACCTTGTACTTTTTAGTTTACGATTATATCGCCTATCCCCAGGTGTGACAACATTCAGTTTTGGTGTGAGAAGCCATGGCCTGAGTGGATATCCACTATCTCCTAACAACCACTGCTGACTATCTTGTTGCTCTAATTCTTCCGCAACTCGGCAATTAGACCATACAAATGCGTCGTGTGTGCTGCCTGGCCACCTGATCACTATATTTGTAAATCTGTGAGAGAAAAAAATGTGCACCTTGTTAGTGAAAAGCTAAAAAAAAAAAGTATATTTATATATTACACTTAAGTTACAGGAACATAATATCAAGAAATGTCTTTTTGACTAGAAAGTTTATTTAGTTTCTGTTATTGTTTTGTAAAATAATCTTGAGTGCGCAATGTGGTGTAAAACATCAGTCAATCAATCAATCCTTATGGTGGCATTAAGCAATCAGTCTATTGTTTACAGCTACTTAAAAAAGCCTTTGGAGTTTGTTTTCTCTTCGCCAAATCTCCTCATCAAGAAAGAAGTCATGAGGAGGTGTTTAATCGTAGTCCTGATAGACGATGTAAAGGTGTATTTCCAGTGCTTTCACATTTACTTTCCATGGAAAAGGGATTAATTTTTTCCATCCTTTATAACCTGTACTAGAAACATGTCGTGGTAAATACCAAATTAAAACATTTCTCCTGGTACCAATAGATTACCGTATTGCGTTCAATAACTTTAGGGCAAATTGAAATGTAACTGTAAGTACTTCATAAACATACCTCAATTGTGCGTCACAAATTCCCTGGATATTAATCGCATGATATCCTTTGCGACAAACGTATAAATGTTCATCTGCCAGTGGACTCCCGATAGGAATTAAAGAGCTGTCTACCACTCCGATAACGTTGGGGAATTCAGCTATTTCGTAGAAGTCAGAAATAATTTGCCTTTTTTCCAAATATGAGTTCGGAAACTTTATGTGGTATGACAGTCTGTTTGAAATTGAAATGCTAACTGATGTAATAATTCTAGAAACGGAAGCTTTACTTAGCCCGTGCGTGTCCCCCGTTACTGTTTGAAAGGAGCCCGTCGCGTAGAATCGAAGTGCTGTCATAAGTTGCAATGCGGCGGGAATGGCCGAACTTCTTCTTGTTGGATGTTCGATGTCTGGATTGATGGAATTTAAGATTTCATATATCGTCTGTCGAGGTAGCCTGTATCTGTCGATCAATTCTCGGTCATTGTATGTGTCTAAAGGGGATAATCTGTCTCTGAATATCCTTTCACGCCTCAAAGCTCTGCGATTAACTCTAGCCAATAAAATCGCGTACGCCATATTTTGGGTAATGCAGACACGTCGCAATTTTTGCGACAGATCTAACCCTCTCGCAAATATACGACGTAATTTGCGACCAAACGTGCGTGCGAATGTTTCGTGAAACGCAAATTTTGCGTGCGAACTAACGTAAGAGCGGTTTGCGATCAAACTTTGCGATGCGACGGCTTCGTGAAACGGCCCCCTGGATATAACTGTTTTGATCACCGACCGATCACCGGAAAAATCGAGTTGACTGATGTATTGATAACCAAGACAAGTTTGAAAGATTTCTTTTGACTGTGTATCTTGAATGCATATTTTAATTTGATAATGTAAATAGTTCAGGTCATTGCTTCAGGTGTAATTGATTACCACCAAATTTCACACCATCAAACAACTATTCACTACACTCCAAAAGCTGAAGATTAAATTATTACTGAAAAGCCCCTATATCTAGGTCTGCATAAAGACTTGCATCTATCAATTTATAAATGTCACTCAAACAAGGCAAAGGAACAATAGTTATATTGTAAATCTTTCAAAGGCATTTAGAAGTTGGAAGGTTACAATAAGGTGAAGAATTACTTATGGATAACAACTTCTTGGTTTATTGGGTGACGACGTTTCGATGTAGTTCTTACATCGCTATCAAAGTCAATGATTTTGATAACGATGTAACAACTACATCGAAATGTCATCACCCAATAAACCAAGAAGTTGTTATCCATAGGTAATTCTTCACCTTACAGTTCTTACATCGTTATCAGTCAATGATAACGCTATATTATAGAATAAGCTATAGACATTTTTTCTTTTCTGTAGGATTATCAGGTATTGACTGGATCCTGGGTGGGCAAGCATGGTTTACAGCTTTGGGGGTACACTGAAGGAAAGCTGGAGAAAAATATCCCATTTCCCAGTGATGATAAGGGAGATTTTTTATACTGTGCTCAGTTCTGTGATAACAATGTGGTGCTGGCTGGAGGTAGTGGTACAAACTCTGTACATGCCATCAATACAGAAACTGGAAAGGTAAGGCCAATGCAAGAACTCTTCATTATTAATATTGTTATCAATAAACTGTGCATGTTATTTCCGAAAATTAAACACTGGGCTACAATATACTTATTTTTCTGACTGGGTATTCACTCGAACGACCAACATGTATGTGGGATGGTTGCCAGTTACCATGGGAAGGTCGTGGGTTTCCTCCGAGCATAGAGCCTGGTTTCCTTACACAATAATACTGACAACGCCGCCATATAAGTGAAATAATCTTGAGTGCGGCGTAAAACACCAAACAATCATTTTGTTCACTGTTTTGCAATAAAAATCACCAAATACTTGTCGCCCCATGTTTTTTTCCCTGTGCCTGTGTGTTTTAGTGTTCATACATATATATATATATATATGTCTTTATTACCATTGGTAAGGGAAAATTTCTATTTACAGTTTTTTTCTCTCTCTATTTGATTTCACATGTCCTCATTGTGTTGTGTTGTAGTCATTGGGAAGCATTGAGATGACCCGTCCTGTAGGAGCCTTAGATAGTACCAGTGGTGGCCGGTTATTTGCTGTCGGTGGTAATGAGAGTGTCATCAAGATCGGGTCAATATGTTAATTAGTGTACAAATCTTACAAATTCCAGCAATATATTCCGTCCAGATGATCCTATTTGTCATCCATCTACTATCCTCTATTATCCCATGTGTTTATTATCCTCTACCAGAGACAGTTATATTAGATAACGATTGCTATTTTTTCTAACTGTATTCAATATTGTAACAATAATTTACTGCTGATTCTATTTTCCGAAAAAACTTTATGCAAATGTCATTTGATTAAGTGTTATACCCTATGGAATTATATGTTAATGGCAAACACCCTCCGATCTATTCACATATAAAATCATTGTAAATCAAACAGTTTTTTCTTCTTAAAATTGGACTTCCAACATGTTAGAATGGTAAGTGACAAGTTTAGGACCATGCCTCCTATTTTGTAGTGAACTTGTTGAGTAGCATATTCTGTACCAGACCAAAAAGAACTAGGAATTTGTTCTTTAAGGAATTAGACAATTAGCATTGAAAGTAGCCTATGTCTTTATGACTATTATAAAAGAAAGCAGAATTAATATTAGACTGTTTCCACAAGTCATTAAGTTTTAAAATTATAACAATACCTTTTTGTTGGTTTTAAGGACTTTTCGCATTGCATTTCTTTGGTGAATTTTACAATATTTTTTAATAATATGTTTTATATTTATTAGATTATTACTTTCAGTTTTGTTGTACTGGTTAGGTTTATTTATAAATGATCCGCCAACAATTACCTTTGCTGTTCTTCAAAAAGAAACCAATTGAGTGTGCATACAAAGAAAAGTCACCAAGACATGTTTAAATATTTTAGTCCTTGGTACAAATCTAAGTTCTATGGTTTGTTCATTTTATTTATTTACTTGTTAGTTTTATTTAAAAAGCAACTGTTAACAGATTCAAGCTGTGTCCATACCACAAGGATTAACTTTTTCAGAAATAGGTAGACATGCATGTACTTAATGGAAATGGTTTCATATGAACATTTGAAAAATGTTTAAACTAGATTATTTGAAGTGTGACTGTGGCTTTAATTTATTTGGATCAACATGATTAAGCTAAGATTATCAACCGACATTGCAGAACTAGTGCTAAAGTGAAAAAGGTTTAATATTAAGAGGGTCAATTTTGAGATGTTAGGTTGTGTACCAAACATTTCCAATTCAACAAACAGAAGGATCTACTGGGTAAACTAAAGTATGACGTGCAGAACATATTTACATTCAAAACAAGGTTTCTATTCTATAAGGATGAATGGAAGATTCTATGCATATTCAACCTAAAACAGGGCCTATGTGGCTCAGTAGATAGAGCGTTGGACGCTCAATCCGAACAGCCTTCCACCGCAGGTTCAAATCCCGCTCAGTCCGAAAAAATTGAAAAATTTTCTGACGACCTATTTGGGATGGTTGCCAGTTACCACCAGAGGGTCAACGCCGCCAGAGTGAAATAATCTTGAGTGCGGCGTAAAACACCAAACAATCAATCAGTCAATTTCTCTTCCTTTAAAACTTCTTCTGTTATTAATCAATCAATACTGTTGATTTGAAAAATATATTCGGCTACCTCATGGTTTACTGCTGATATCTAATTTGAAATACATATTATCTTTTGTGCTATGTTTGTCAGCATATTATATTTATATACTCAAGGTTACAAATTTTATGCCTTCAGAGTAAGCAGTATTATCAAAATCAAAACCTTAGCATATTTGTTAAAGCTTCCGTCCAGGAATTTTAATGTTTTCAATTCCACTGTAATTATTTCATTTTTTTTAAATTGGATTAAACAAACTTGATATACATTTAATATTATCATGCGTTGTATTTTTTTATTATCAGGAGAAGTGCAATAAGGAGGGCAAGTCTTTTAAGTATTTCACCTATTTGTTGTCAATCATGCGGTCATTGCACATGTGAGTGATGTGACCCAGTGTTTTTCGTTCAAACAGGACGCTTTTTATTATATTAGAACAAAATCCATTCACCAAAGTAGTTTGAATAACACCATTGGTAACCAGATATAAAAAAAATGTGGGAGGTCCCTTGCAACGCCTATGTTCCTTACAAGTAAGAGTTTCTCTTGGAAAGGAATCCCACTCAGTCCCCAAAAAATTTTCTGACTGGGTTTTCACTTGAACGACCTATGTGGGATGGTTGCCAGTTACCAGCGGAAGGTTGTGGTTTCCTCCGGGCATAGAGCCGGGTTTCCTCCTACAATAAAACTGGCAACGAAGCCATATAAGTGAAATAATCTTGAGCGCAGCGTAAAAACACCTAACAATCAATCAATCTTGGAAAGTAGAAGAATTGACCCCAGTGGATATTATTAGTTATAGATATTTTACCTTGTGTGTATGAATCGTTATGACCTGTCCGGTAACCATAAACCGCAGGTGAAGGGTGTATAAGGTCATAAAAGATTCACACACCCAGGGTAAAAAATCAATGACGAATTAAGTATTTCTGAAACTGCTAGATGGAGTACTTTCCCAGATTTTTTTGAAATGCTATATCAGCTCTTTCTATTAGTTTTAATTAGATCACAGATATGACTTTCTTGTTCGTGCAGATTTTCGGCTTGTCTTATTATTTACTTTATTGCGTAGATTCTTTCTGTGACATATATATTTTACCACACAAACAGCTACTGGAACAATGTCTGAACCTCAGTCAAACAAATCGAGCATAGACAGACAAAGCACAGATTTACGCCCCTTCTATCGCTAGCAAAGTTATTGGTCAATGTATGAGGAATTTGGTCTTTTGTTTTTCAATTTATACATTTTGATTGGTAGGCTCAAAACAGATTGAAATAAAAACTATGTACAGTTATCAATGCTTAGATGTTTTGTGAGTGATCCTCATTTCGAGCAATTAAATATTTGAAGTGGTGCCGGCCATGTTTTTTAACCAGACGGATCATAACAAAATCATACATGTGTATGGGTTTATACGACCTGGGTTATTGACCAATAAAAATTCAGCATTTAGCCCGAAACTTGGTTGAGGGGTAATAATATTAGTAACAGGGTTTTGTCGGGTGGGAATACGGAAATATATGGGGTCAGAAAATTGGACAAGGCTTTAATTGAGCCCAATATAGGCCTACTGTTTACTGACCCCATATTTTCTTATCGCCCCTTGAACAAACCCTATAACGAATTTGTCCCATCAAAGATCTAAATTGTACAATATATTCAAGCCTGCTTTCTCAAAATTGACTACCATAAATGCAGAAAGTGAACTCCAAAAACTATATTCTAATATGTATTGCACTAACAGACTTGACGGACAATAGCATTGTAAGCATTGCCATAGACCACAGGCGTAGAGTGCCTTCGTATATATGAAGTCACTCTACGCCTATGGTCTATGCTAGAGCTTACAATGCTAGACTGACAAGTGTCTAGATAGGACGTCATGAACCATATATTGTAGTCGCTCTGTATGGATCAGCATATCGACAAATATGGAATATACAGGGTCCCCATGGGACCGGTTTGAACCAACCGATAAGAAGTATTCAGCAGGAGTCAGAATAAAGCGTTTTATGTTCAATCCATATATGATTTCCACCTATATCTCGAGTGTTTGAAAAAGGAAAATGTTCTGGACGGAATTGATCAGATTGACTTTAACTGAATGGTAGCTGTGTACCAGCAGAAGTTTGGGGCTTACTCTAAGCAAAGTGCTAGCTCATCTCCTAAAATGCACCTGGCAACACCACCTTGAGTGAAATAATTGAGTGTCACAAGATTGACTGATTGGGGACACAAGAAAAAACTGTCACCCCCAACCCATCTAAATTTTGACATCACACTTGAGGAACCATAAAACGTCAGGAAGGTGCTTCATGTTACATGAAGGTCAGCAAACATGGCTATGGTAAACCCACAATACATTGTACTCCAAGCCCAACAGTGAGTGTCACACGTAAACAGTAACCTGGTATAGACCAAATACGACACATTCAATTGAAATATTATACGATATAATTATAATAAATACATATCATAAGCACTACAATGCTAACCGATGTCATGCCTAACAACAGTTGAAAAGCAAAAGCCCCTATATACGAGATAGTTATGAACACACGGGCACAGAAAAAATCTTTTTGTCCAAATTAACCATGGAGATGAGTTTCTAATTGTGTTAAAAAGAGGTATATCATTTAGACCTTTACACCCAATTATTAGTGGTTAAAATACACTAAAACCCATGACATTTCATTTGTGTTAATGAGACACCAGCTTTGTCTTAGTCAGTTGAATGTTCTGGGACACATCTGGAATATATTGACAATGCTTATGGAAGAATATTGGTAGACTTCGATTGAACCCAATGGGATCATTAAGAAAAGAAAGTGAAAATGTTGGTTCCCCAGAAAAACCTATTTAGAAGACAAACAGAGTTAAGCCCTGACCAGTATATCTTTCAAACAATTGTTCTTTTTAAAAGCAATGAGTAGGGGCCTCCGTGGCTCAGTAGGTAGAGTAGGGTTCAAATCCCACTCAGTCCAAAAAAATTGGAAAAATTTTCTGAATGGGTTTTTACTCGAACAACAACCTATGTGGGATGGTTGCCAGTTACCACTGGAAGGTCGTGGGTTTCCTCTAACAATAAAACTGGCAACGCCGCCATATAAGTGAAATAATATTGAGCGTGGCGTAAAACACAAAACTATCAATTTATAAGCAATGACTGGCCTCTGGGACAGTTCGAGCCAATTTACTTTGAAGTAGTTAGTATTTCTCTACTATATTCTTGGCCATTTGCCTCTAAGAGTCATGAACAAACAATGAAATTGGTCTGATGTCATCATAATGATTGATTGGTGTTTTACGCCGCACTCACATTCATTATGCCATCAAAGTATAATACACAACCAAGTGAAAATTGTCATTTCAAATGGAAACTTTAATTCTGAAGAAAAAAATAATGCATGGAAACGAAACTCTTCTTAAGTTACGCAATCAATTTCAAAAACATAATTTACAAATAAATATATAAATAAAACAAAAACTGAAAATTACAATGTAAATAAAATGGAGTTTTAACAAATTTTGCCTATTAATATGTTAAAGAAAAAAATTGAAATAGGTTTTGAACAATTTAACTCCA
Organism: Lepidochitona cinerea; assembly: GCA_963971465.1. Taxonomy (NCBI): domain Eukaryota; kingdom Metazoa; phylum Mollusca; class Polyplacophora; order Chitonida; family Tonicellidae; genus Lepidochitona; species Lepidochitona cinerea. The sequence goes on along the minus strand of OZ020551.1, from coordinate 46,495,941 downwards.
TGAATGTACACTCAAAATAAAATGAAAATGAACTGATATGTTCAATTAAACAAACCCTGAAACCATTTAAATTTGAAAATGTTCAGAAATCTTGGTTTTAAAAATTACAACAAGTAATACAATAGCAGGAAAAAAATGTAAACTTTTGAGTAAAACGTAATCAAACACATGAGAGGGGCCTACTGTCTACAATAGAGTCGGCTGCTTGACTTTTCAGGGGTTGATGTGTTTATACAAACGTGAATATTTTACACAAAGAAGTTAACGCATGATTATTTAGATAAATATTTACAAATGATATCTGAAAGAAATGGACTCTTTTTTTTTCTTCAATAATACGACGATACAGGAAAGTTTACAAATATTTGTTGCCTATAGGTATGCTTTTTGGTATGGATCTTTTATCAGGGCAAATAAATCATTTTATGAAAAGTATTATTTCAGAAATATCTTCCATTTCAAATAAAAATATTATTTTATAAACTCTTACATTAGTAAGCAGTGACCTAATAAAGACAAATGGACATTCTTGAAAGAGGTTGTTTCCTAGAAGGACACATTCATCATATTATAAAGCTGTCTGTTTCACATAATATATCAAGGGGACATTAACCATTGTACAACAAATCAAAGTATAAAAACAATTTTTGAAAGGGTTTATGAAACATCATAATGCTATAGATTTAATCTGTCAGAAACATAACTATTTTTCAATTAAAAAATAGAGCACAAAAAAAATGATCAAAGACAAAAAGTTTAATACATTTCAAAATTTAATCATTTGAATAATAGAAATGCAAGTTATTTGATCTGATGCTTAACTTTATTTGTGTTGTTATACGTCAAAATATCACAATTTTTTCAAGGATAGAAATATGCACATAATTCACAACATCTTTTTATTGCTACCTTTTGGCTTAGATATTCTTTCTCTCTTCTTTTAATAAAGCTGTACTTGTCTTATCACAGGCTAACTTTGAGTGTTTCACACATTTCAAAACATAAATAAACTGTTAAATGTTAGCAATTTAAGGTGTTTTCTTATTGCCTTGGTATTGGTAGAAGAGTTGATCTTTTCACATAGGGTCATGGGATGGAGCAAGATCACTGTTACATAATTGAGTGAAGCTTACCCTCCAAAATCAATAATCAATATTTGATTTGCATGATTAATAAGCTGTTTTTTATCAATCTTCAAGATCTGCTTTATTTATAAGCTCATTTTCAATCAATTTCCATGATTTACAAGTAGATTTTCAATCAATTTTTATGACTAACAAGCAGGTTTCCAGTCAACCTTTATGATTTACAAGCAGGTTTTCAATCAATTGCCATGATTTACAAGCAGATTTTCAATCAATTTTCATGATTTACAAGTAGATTTTCAATCAATTTTCATGATTTACAAGTAGATTTTCAATCAATCTCCATGATTTACAAGCAGATTTTCAATCAATTTTCATGATTTACAAGCAGGTTTTCAATCAATCTCCATGATTTACAAGCAGATTTTCAATCAATTTTCATGATTTACAAGTAGATTTTCAATCAATCTCCATGATTTACAGGCAGATTTTCAATAAATTTTCATGATTTACAAGTAGATTTTCAATCAATCTCTATGATTAACAAGCAGATTTTCAATCAATTTTCATGATTTACAAGTAGATTTTCAATCAATCTCCATGATTTACAGGCAGATTTTCAATCAATTTCCATGATTTAAAGGTTTTCCATCAATTACATGATCTGAATTACTTATGAGCAGGTTTTCTTTAGAAGGCATGACAGTATTTTATTAGGCCTCAAGATTTAATAAAATAATATCACTCAAAACATTATGGGATATTTAAGGGGTCTTGCTTGAAGTGGCCGCCTCGCGTAGGAATACGCATGACTGCACACAAGGCCTGATGCAGGCCGATTTTGAACCCGGTGAAGATTTAAACGTAGCATTGGACCCTCCAGGCGGCCCCTCAACCCCGGCCTTATGGACTGGGATAGTAGACCCCCTTCTATGGGTGCCAAACTTATATGCTAGAATAGGCCCTGGCACACCTATAAGCTTTTCTGAGGAAACTATTTTGTCCTCCATGTTAATCCCTAAGTATGCCTCAATGATGTCATTATTAAAGCAATCGGTCTATTAGCTTTTAAAACCTCACTTGTGTAAAATTACAGAATCATGTAATTTCTGGGTATACAAGTTTTAAAAGCATTGTCATAAACATCTATCTAAATAGAATATAAAAAGCAAAATAATTGAGTATCTAATCTAGAAAGTCATTGAGATACTATCCAAATCTGATATATTTCACACATCTAACAATAAAAAATACAGAACTTTCACATTAAATTAATCCTTTGCGAAGACTAGAAAAACGATGTAAATTGCATCAATATATCCCAGAAATGAGAATTAATTTTGGCATAAAAATGTGAAACTGACCAATCTAGCTCATGGGTGGCAAGGTGCATATAAGTCAACAAGCATGTCGGGATGTGGGTTGCACAGAAAAAGAAAACAACTGATTCCCTTTAATTATTAATCTAATGTTTTAAATATATATGAACAGGTAGGAAAGTTACATAAATCTAAGAAATTATTAACTGCAAACAGAAATAAGAAATATATGGTTTGCAAACACAGTATAAAACCTATTATAAAAAATTAAGAAATGCACTTTATAATTTTTTTGACATGGTTCAAGGTAGATATGTTTGAAATATAATGTTCTCATTTACCAAGACGAATCAGTCTTAAGGTCCGTTTACACAGTGCGATTTATCGTACAGACTTGTAGCATGCGATTAAAATGGATGCTTTTAATTGGTTGATACGATTTGTCAACCTATCAAATACATCCATTTTTATCGCACGCATCGGTACGACAAATTGCACTGTGTGAGCGGGCCTTTAGGGAATATCGAACAAAGGGAGGTCAATCATCCTCACAATCTTCAAACTGTCCATCCTCAATATTAGAGTCAGGCATGTTATCATACCAGTTGATTGGCTTAGCATGAATATCCCAGGCACGGAAATAATGGTTCATCACATCGTGGCAGATAATAAAGCGATCTCGAGGAGGGTGTTTATAAACAGCAATCTCTTCTGGAAAATCAAATGGAAATTAATTAAATTATATTATAGTAAGACTCCAAGCTATGCATCCCTTTTAAAATTAGGTCTCAAAAAAGAAGCACAATGAAGTCCACTGAAAAAATTCAAAGAAATAGCATCAATTTTAGGTTTAATTCAACAACTGCACCTACCCTCTCACAGTTGATATACCTATGTGGAATGGTTGCCAGTTACCAGCGGAAGGTCATGGGTTTCCTCCGGGCACTGAGCCCGGTTTCCTCCCACAAAAAAACTGGCAACGCTGCCATATAAGTGAAAAATCATCACTGTTAAAGGACATGTTTTGAGATCACTATCGCTCCAACAGTAGATTATTTTTAAAGAATCTGAAAGGTTTTATGAACATCTTTGGACAATTTGGGGCCCAGCAGATACAAGATTCAATGCTACATTTACAGTTCTACGATGGATACGAAAGTTAACTAGACATAACTGAGATACCCCCCGCTCTTCAAGAAAAGTCGGCAATGTAAGGGGCATAACTCTTGAAAAAAACATCCGAGCGCGTTGATTTTCAATAGGTTTCTTGTACTTGCTGTATTAAACAAATATGTGAAGTTTCAAAGTTGTAAGTTGAAGACTTTTTTAGATAATGTGTTTACAAGGACCAATGGACAGACGGACGACGGAGGCAACGACAATACCCTTTGGGCAAAATTTGCCCGAGGGGTAAAAAACTATGTTAATGTAAGTCTAGGAGAATGATTGAACAGCATAGCAAATTTACGAACTCTGCATGGTCATCTTTTTGTAACTGCAACTGTAAGCAAGACGGAGAAGCGGGAAAGGATAGCCCCTAAGCCATGATAAGCAAGCTTTATAGAGTACAACAATATGCACATAGGATGATATGTATATGCACATGTATGATAAAGATGGAGAAACAGCACCAAGAGGAGGAGACACATGACTTTGTTCATGATTTAATGCTACGTCTGTGACAAATGATGGAGTAAGACAAAATATCATGCAAAATACTCCTTGCTGGTCATGTTTAGTTAGCATCGACAACAAGAAAGTAGACTATGAGGCTGCTTGCTGATCATGTTACCAGCACTCACTACGAGGAAGTAGGCTATCAAGAGTGCCACAAGCACAATAATGAAACATGCAGGCTTATATGACAAGCACAGCAACTACCGTACAACTGTACAATGGGACAAAATTGTGTCTACAAACAAATGTATGAACAGACAAATGGCAGAACAGAGAAATGTCAAAAGGAGTCCAAAATGTCATAAATATGTAAAAATATCTCCTTGCAAGTAGGACATGGACAACTTCATATCATTGGTAAAATTTGTCAAGTTTCATTCAAAAAGAACCAACATCTGGGAGGAGTATTTTGGACAAAATTGCGTCTACGGACGGACGGAGGGCACAACGATCAGACAGATGTATACATACAGAGGGAACAACGATTGGACGAATGTATGAGCGTACATACACACTTCATGGCAGTAGAAGGGGGGGGGGGAGGGGGGAAGGTAGGGAGGAGGGAGGGGCGATAACACGATAACCCTGTCTTCATATGGAATGAGACCCCAAAAATGGCAAAGTCCTATAAGTCAAAAACGTCATAAAAATGTGAAAAAAGGAAATATCATCCTGTAAGTTGGGCATGCACATCTACATACCATTGGTAACATATTTTTGAAATTTCATTGAAATCAAAGCAAAATCTTAGGAGGAGTAGTCCGGACAAACAAAAATGGCAAAGTCCTATAAGTCAAAAACGTCATAAAAATGTGAAAAAAGGAAATATCATCCTGTAAGTTGGGCATGCACATCTACATACCATTGGTAACATATTTGTGAAATTTCATTGAAATCAAAGTAAAATCTTAGGAGGAGTAGTCCGGACAAAATTGTGTCTACAGACAGACGGACGGACAGACGGACGGACGGACAAGCCGATTCCAGTATACCCCCCCTAACTTCGTTGCGGGGGGTATAATAAGCTCAGTGCAAAATTGCATCAGACACGACCTCTGTTGTGTAGGTACCCTCAGAGTGGTGATGTATTACACGATGTCTGTCGTGTAAGTGCCTCCTCTTGGCAGTTTATACACATCAAAGGTCTTGAATAACGTCCCGTTTTACGTAACGAGTATGCCGGGTAGTTATTCATGAACAATACAGAAAATATGCATATTTCTTCCACACTTCTTTTTAGACTTCCAGGGAACTAATACGAAGAGTGTTTCGTTTCAGCTTATTTTTTTCAATATGGACATTTAGTCCATATACAAGCACAAATGAATTTTAAGCCCTGCTCATAAATCCTTTACATTTGTTTTTGACAGGGGCCTTTTTAAATTCCCAAATAAAAGTTTACAAATTTCTGAGTGGATTTTTCACTTGGTCATCGTATGCGGAAGAGTTGCCAGGTACTCGCCAAAGGATGGGGGTTTCCTCCGGGCAATGAGCCCAGTTTCCTCCCCCACTAAACCTGGCAAAGCCGCCATATAAGTGAAAATAATGTTGAGGGAGGCATAAAACATCAATCAATCAAATTTTTTTTAAGAATCCACAGTAGCTTTAATCCATTACATAATCACTACATGAAAAGCAATCAGATAAAAGAAGTTTTAGTAACCTACCATACGGTCCCAGTTCATTATCTATTTCTTCATCCCAGTCTTCCTCTGGTGTAAACTGACCAATGGGAGAGTCTGTTACAGTATTGTCAAACTCGGAGTCTTCCTCCTCTTCTTCAGAACTACAACTTTCCTCACAGCTACTCCCATCTTTACCATTTTCAACATTTTTATCTGAAAAATGGAAAATGGTTGATTTGTCTACACTTCGATCCCCAACAAACCAGGAGGACATACAATGTAGTCAGTTTTAGTTTCATGATCGGAAGAATTAAATGCATAATTCAGTTACATTGTAAGAAAAGCTACAGTAAAGATCATGTGTACCTTCCGTCCAGAAAATTAAATTAGTCTCAACTGACTTGCAGTACAGTTTTTTACCATTAAAGCATGGTAACATCTCCAGATACAGAAAAGTAATAGGGAGCGCAAGTCACATGTGAATTCCACAAATTTCCTGTCACCGGAACTGCATTGCGCATGTGACTGAGCGTTTTTCGTTCCAAAATGACGTTTTAATCTGACATTATGGAACAAAATACGTCAAATGGAATTGCAACGTCATCAAAAACGTTCTTAATGGCGTCATCTGTCACCGGATATCACAAAATCTCGTAATAATTCTTATGAGACCTTATCTACAGAACAATATCTATTTTTGAACATTAAAACACACGGGCACAGGGAAAATCTTCTTGTCGAAAATAACCATCGTGCTAAACGATACCCAGTCATAAGTTTGTTATTATAAACGACAACCGATGATATTTCATTAGGTTGACGACAGGCAGGAGTTTGGCCTTAGTCAGTAGAATTTTCTGGAAAAGATAATTTGGCAACAAATCATCTGTATTTTTGGTAAAGCTAACACGCCGATTTGCTATAGGTTTAGATAGTAATCAATTAGCTATGATATTCTACAGAACAATATAAATAGCCCTTTACCTATCAAAAAAAACACACAAACCTGAGAATAGATTGATTGATTGTTTGGTGTTTTACGCCGCGCTCAAGATTATTTCACTTGCATGGCGGCGTTGCCAGTTTTATTGTGGGAGGAAACCGGGCTCTATGCCCGGAGGAAACCCATGACCTTCCGTTGGTAACACCTGAGAATAGAATCCTACCTGATTCCCAGCCATCATCTTCTTCTATTTTGGGGGTTGGAAGTGGAGTCCAGGGTTCAGGTTTTTTGTACAACTGACGTGTTTGTGGCCCTTCATGACTACGCCAGAAACTGAGGTTACGTTCAGCTGCTCGTCTCATGACATCATGACTGTAGGGTACATCAGTATCACTATCTGTCTCTGCATTGTCATCTGGTATATCAACTGGTTCAACCTAAACACAATCATACCACAGTGGATATTTTAATTTACAATAACAATATTACATTAGCCAGAAGCTTAAAGGGAGAGAAAACAAAATTTTAGGGTTTAGAAGAAATGCGCTAAAGTTTCCTTACCGTCGGTACAAAACACATATTTTTGCAATTTGTTTATGCCTGACAGCGAAGTTAATAAAAGATCACAATAAGTGAAACAAAGTGTTCAACTTTCAAAATCTGAAGAATTGGGGGGTAATTCTCATATTCCCCCAAAATATACTTACCTGTGCAAACACTTGCCTTTCGACCCTAGGAGAGAGAGCAACATGCATTTTACACACTAAAATAAAAAATCTTGCCCTAATGTTCTGTATATACTATCCTAGTCTAATACCCTGTACTGGCTGTCCATTTGTAGGCACCGCGCATGCGCAACCCTTCCTCTTCAACTTCCTCTTTTTCAACGCTCGCATGCGTAATAGTGAGGGGAGGTTGGGCCGGGCTTAACTGTTTGCACAGGTAAGTATATCTTGGGGGAATATGAGAATTACCCCCCAATTCTTCAGATTCCCATAGATATAACTTACAACTGTGCAAACACTTGCCTCGAATCCCACAGTATGGAGGCGGGACTAATACGCAGTACAGAGCATTAGAAGATTTTCTTCCGGTAACATACTGTTCATTGACAACCAGCCTTAGTCACTTCGGGGCTGTTACCGCGGCCCTGGAGTGACAAAGGTAGTAGGTCTGCCGCCAGAGCAATAGGGAGCGTAAGTCTCATAAGAATTATTACGAGATTTTGTGATATTCGGTGACAGATGACGTCATTATGATTAAGACCGTTTTTGATGACGTTGCAATTCCATTTGACGTCTTTTGTTCCATAACGTCAGATTTAAACGTCATTTTGGAACGAAAAACGGTCAGTCACATGCGCCGGTGACAGGAACTTTGTGGAATTCACACGTGACTGGCGCTCCCTATAGGCACATATACGTTGGCGGACGGTTTGAAAGCGGGTCGAACCTGATCCGCGTTCGATATTATCTGACGTGACGATTCCAGATAAAGTGGAGTTTCCTTAGATAGTTTGTCAAAAACTACGAATGAAATTCCACTGTAGATGAGGACGTCGGTATTCCATATGAAATTAGAAATCCGCCCAGCCCCAAAGGACTGTGGGACGTTCGATCCGTTCGCCTAAATCCTCCTTCTGCCGAAGACATTGTGTGGGGGAATCATCGTTTATTAAGCCGCTTGGTAAACGAAGATTGTACAGGAAATATATTCTCTATTAGAGAAATGTGTTTTATTTCATTGATTTATTTATTTCTTTCGAAATAAACTTCACTCGGAAGGGAGTAAACAACATTCCTGTGTCGGCTACGAAGACCGGTGGTCTTCGCAAAGGTCCGCGCTCAAATCTGCAGCCTTTCTGCGTCTTGACAAGCAAAGTCAGCACCCAGACTCAAGTGGCCGTACATACTAGGAATAACGGCTGTTCGTGTATTTCTTACTACGGTAATATACACAAGCACTGCAGGTTTCGGCGTTCACATGCAGTCGATCCGTAATGGCGAAAGGGTGTAACAGTAGGCTATCCAACAGGCCTATCAACCGAGTTGTTACTGATTAGCCAATCACCGCTCCTTTCTTTCCCCGGCATGGGAATTCATGAAGATGGCGGAAAGAGGACAATTCCAGCAACTGTCGAGAGAAAACATCTCTAGTATGGTTTACGTCCGAAATTAAGATCTGTAGTCAGAACAGGTACGGTACTTCTTTCTTTTGCTCGTTTTGAAAAAAAGAAGAATTTACTTGAAACCCAGTTGGCGAGAAGTTTGTCTAAGATTTGAAGGCAACGATATTCTAATGAACTCGGAGCTCGGTCTTGTAGATTGCTTGATTGGTCTTCGCGCCGCACTGAAGCTATTTCACTTATATGGTGGCGTTGCCAGATTGTGGGGGAAGAACCCGGGCCCAGTGCCCGGAGGAAACCCCCCGACCATCGACATGGCAACAGGGACTGATCCAGGGAAAATTTGGGCATACCATTTCGGTTAAAAATGTTCCCACAATAAGACAAAACAACATCTCAGGCCCAAAATTCAACATTTAATGCTATTTTGACATTAAAATCTGTTGGTTTTAAGAATATGGGCGGATTTTTTGCTTGTGAGTTTGGGCGCCCATACCTGTATACAGGTATCAAAATGTATCTGGATCAGTCTATGGGCAACTCCGCATACGGCAACCGCCATAATATCGAGGAGTTGTCATTTTGCAACGGTAACTGTGAGAAAAAAAGGTCAGGCCAATAAGTAATAGTAAGCTGTCTTGAGGCAATGCCACAAAAACCAAACAGCGCATCATTTTAAACTACGAACGGGCTGTTATTAATTTACAACCGCGTAGTAGTGACATAGTTTATCGGTCAGCCTTGAAATCTGAATGAAGGCCGAGTGAGCAGTCCAACCTGACGATTGATTAACCGATGAATTACGCTGCACTCAAAAGCTATTTTGCTTATATGGTGGCGTCGCCAGGTTTAGTGGGGGAGGAAAACCAGTCTTATCGTCCGGAGTAAACCCCAAACTTCGGCAAGTACCTTTGGAGTCTTGCACATACCCATCTTGACGAAGACTGCACGTGTGTCCGACGAGTGCAAACCTCGCCCTGCACTAGTGTAGTCTCCTAAGTAGTATGGTGCGAAGGTCATAGGGGACCCCCAAGACCAAACCTCCTAACGCCCGATCCCATAAATTATGGATGAGGGCTCACAATACTGCCAAGAACCTGAATCCAAGAAGATTAGTCCTCGCCAAGGTTGCTCGTTGACGATGGCAGATTTTTGTATGAAAACAAGATGAGGGGTACCTAGATATTACCAGTCGTCATGATTGGTTAATGGTCCCCCCCCCCTCATGACCTGTGGCCCAATTGGCAGGTCGTCCTGCAGGTCCAAGGAGGGGAAATCCGATTAATGTATTAATCGCTGATTTTTTGCTGCAATCCATGTTATTTCACTAACCGGGCAACTTGCCAGGTTTAGTGGGCGACCCTCAGGGGAGAGGGTTGCATGGCTGATGCTTTACGCCGCCCTTCGGCTTATTCCAAGGATAAGTTGGGGAGGAAACCGGGCTCATCGACTGGAGGAAACCCCCAACCTTCAGTTAGAACCTGGTAACCCCTCTACATACGGCGACCGAGTGACAAGTCCCCTCAGAAAATGTATTTGGTCTGAGCAAGATTCGAACCCGCGCCGCATGACTTGTGTCAGTGGGCCTAGGATTGACATGCACCCCAGGCCTGTGTACTTAAACTCGTTGAAGGGCCTTGGTTTTGAACTAGGTTTTCAAAATCAAAGGCAACCAGGTGGGGTCCATAGCCTAGCTTAGCGCTTGGGCGATTTCCCTCCGGTAAGCACAAGGCGAGTGTGGGTGACACTCGGGAGAGGTCGAACCCTGCGTTAATCCTGTTAACGACCTCCATCACCCCGCTGATAGGGGGGGGGGGGGGGGGGGGGGGGGGGGGGAGCACCACTGCTTGGATGTGGCGGACATCCCCGTCATGGTGGGGATCCTAGTGGACCGCCTCTCAGGTGGCGGCTCTTAATTGAGCAGCCGTTGATTGATATAGTCCAGGAGTTCAGAGGAAGTCAAATATTGACCGTCCGTCTCCGCTACAGACACCGAGACAGAGCTTTCTCCCAGAAAATCAAATCTGGGATAGGGGTGTCTGGTTGGAGGTGGTCCCTTGATCAAGTACTATAAAGTGGATTCATTGATTGTTTGGTGTTTTACGCCACGCTCAAGATTATTTTACTAATATGGCGGCGTTGCCAGTTTTAGTGTGGGAGGAAACCGGGCTTTATGCCCGGAGGAAACTCACGACCTTCCGCTGGTAACTGGCAACCATCCCACCTAGGTCGTTCGAGTGAAAAGCCAGTCAGAAAATTGTCCAATTTTTTTATTTTGGATTGAGTGGGATTCGAACCAGCGACCCATTGGTGGAAGGCTGTTCGGATTGAACGTCCAACGACTCGTGTACATGGACGTACAGACGTGGTCGAGGCCGCCGTATGCTAAGCCCCCTGGTGGGTCGACAAATCCAGAGTTGGGGTGACGCCCGTAGGGTAACTAACCGGCTCCGGATGTCAAGCAGACCGACTCGTGGACCCGGGCGTACAATGGTGGTCGAGGCTGCCGAATGTTTAAGCATCCTGGCGGCTTGACCGATCCCGAGTTGGGGTAACGCCCGCAGGACTCGCCCACTCTGGTTGCCAGGCGGATCGACTCGTGTACATGGCGTACCTTCGTGGTCGAGACCGCTGTATGATCAAGCCTCCTGGCAGTTCGACAGATCCAGAAGTTGGGATGACGCCCGAAGGCTCAAACCACTTCAGTTGTCAGGCAGTTCGACTCGTGTACCTGGGCGTCCAATCGTGGTCGAACTGCCTTTGTTCAGGTCGTAGCGACCTGGGACCCTCCACTGCCTTGCCTCCCGAAAGAAGGTTAGCAATGGAGACTTTAACGCCCTGGTTCGACAGATCCAGAAGCTGGGATGAGGCCCGAGGGCTCAAACCGTCTTGGTTGTCCGGCTGCTCGGCTCGTGTACCTGGGCGTACAGTCGTGGCCGCAGCTGCCTTAAGTTCAGGTCGTGAAGACCTGGGCCCCTCCATTGCCTTGCTTCTGCGAAAGAAGGTTAGCAATGAAGAATTTAACGCCCTGGTTCGACAGATCCAAAAGCTAGGATGAGGCCCGAGGGCTCAAACCGCTTTGGTTGTCCGGCTGCTCGGCTCGTGTACCTGGGCGTACAGTCGTGGCCGCAGCTGCCTTAAGTTCAGGTCGTGAAGACCTGGGCCCCTCCATTGCCTTGCTTCTGCGAAAGAAGGTTAGCAATGGAGACTTTAACGCCCTCAACGTTTGCTCCATGGCACTCAAACGTTTTGTATCCGACCCACGGTTGTGCTCCGCTTGGTGGGGGGTCGGATCGTCTGGCATGGGAACCGGCAGGTTCCGTATACAGGACAGTCATGGTCAATGAACGTCCACCTTCCGGGACACTCGTCCGTGTGACGACGACGGCTTTATATGGGTAGATACAGACGACGCTCCGTCGCTCATCTGTGATCAACTGTTGAACAACAAAAAGAAATACATGTGGTGACAACCCCAACCCTAATGTATTCATTTAAAGTAAGCAACACCAGTGTACCCGATTCCGTAGATAAAATCCCGGAAACACATACCGCCGTCTGAACAAATCAAAAGAAAAACAATAAGAATTATTTCAATTTTATTATATTTTTTTTTTTTTTTTTTTTTTTTTTTTTTTTTAGATTCGGACTTGCCCGATTACTCCCATCTGCCGAATCTGGAGATATTTCAACATCGACTTAGATGATTTGCATCTCCTGGTGGATGTAGAACGTCTTCTATCGAATAATGAGCCACTACACACACAAGTTCCCATAGTATTTCCAACAATCTAAAACATAATGGAAAATATGGATTTAAAATCCGGGAGAGCAGAAGTTTAGAAAAAAACAAACAAAACGAGAATATTATGTGGGAACATAATCTCGCTAAACAAACCCCGTAAGGGTGTTGAATTATGCCTCCCCCGCTGTACTTAAGGGGTTGGGTTGGGAAGCCGACGAACAACACAACACGACCACATGGCGTGGTGAAAACTGGACCAGCGTTGGTACCCGAATCGGTTGAAACGGTAGAGTCCAAAACCCCTCAAATATCCAAAAATAGAACATTTTGTGTGGCCAGAAAACCTTCCGTAATGTAAAGGAAGGTATCTAGCCGCTAGGGACAGATAAATTTCGTACTAAAAACGACTTAGAAAGAAGGATTTAGTAAAAAAGGTATACTCAGTAAATTTTAGCTGTTGCTTCATCCCTGCAAGTTGAAAAAGAGGAAGTTGAAGAGGAAGGGTTGCGCATGCGCGGTGCCTACAAATGGACAGCCAGTACAGGGTATTAGACTAGGATAGTATATACAGAACATTAGGGCAAGATTTTTTATTTTAGTGTGTAAAATGCATGTTGCTCTCTCTCCTAGGGTCGAAAGGCAAGTGTTTGCACAGTTGTAAGTTATATCTATGGGAATCTTCCATTTAAGCATAGGTTAAATTCATCCTCTTCAAGGCCTTCGTAACTCACCAATATGGCATGCAGACCAGTTTATTGCTAGCCACATTTTTGTCAAATTGTATTTCAATGTAAGTTTCAAGAAGCTTAAAGCAATTTTCTGGTGATAGGAATACTTTGAAAAAATTGAAATTAACCTGGGCTTAAATGGGAGATTTTGAGAGTTGACCTATTTGTTTTGTGTATGTAACATAATACAGTATTTTACGAATTTCAACATGGCCAATGAAAAAATTGCTAAAATATGTGTTTGGTACTGTTGGAAAGGAAAAATAAGTGCTCTTCTTCTGAACCATTAAGCATTTTTTGTTTTCTTCTCCTTTAACATGAAATCAAACCAATTTTGGAAAGGGATTGATGGATTGATGTCGACCTTTATGCCTAGGCTTTAGTATTTATGACAATCATGGATTGTCTACTGCAGTGGGATTAAGCGTGCGCAGTAAAACCCAGTGTTTGTTATTTAAGACCACAAGGAGTGTTTTAAGGATTATACAACCAAGTTTTTGTCGCTAAATACAGGTTTTGATTATATTTCATCAGCTCCACTGCTGGTTGCTGTTACATTAGACAGGTTGCCACTCTATACAGTGTCTTACACAGAGATTTCATTAAGTTCGGGCATTGTGTTGTGGTCGCTTAAGGCAGTTGGTCGCTATTTACAGGTGTCAAAGTTTGACTATATTAACCATTTGTTGTTATCGACTGTATTTAGATTTATAAGGACACAAGGAAAATGCCTATCTATGGTGGTTGGTATTTATACGACAACTCAATCAGATCACCCATTTAGACAAGGAGAGTCGCTTGTATTTGATGTTACTAGAAATCTGAATTATGGGACTTAAATAGCTCTCTAAAGGAATCCGGTAATTTGCTAAATCTTGCTATAAGATCTTTTATTGAGTTAAATAAACTGCATGCCTTCGCTTTAAGTTGAAAATGGCAGAGCATAATTGTGTGACTATCATAGTTAAAATGCTACAGTTAATAGAGCGATTTAAAGACTTACAACAGTCGGTTCTCTCGTGTCTCCATTGGTGTCCACCCCTAAGCGAGCGCGACCTCGCCAGTTGTCCTTGAGCTCGGGGTTACGAGGGGCATACTGGTTTTTCATAATTAGATTAGGAACTTTGTGCCATGGAATTTTGAAGTTATTCTGTCAAGAAAAATAAATAAAAAATCTGGATATACATCTAAAGTAACAAGAGAGGTATAAAAAACAAACATTCTTCAACAGCAGAATCATGTACATATATCCACATTTAAAAGTTAATCCATATCATTGACTATTAAATAATGAGTACTAATATTTATCATATAAATACACCATTAATAATATTTAAGCCAACTCTACTGCCAACCATGAATGACAGCTTGCAGCTTTTAAATAAACTAAGAGAGCTATCTGACATATGCTCAGTTATCAAATATATCATGCTTGGACGCTATGCTGTGTCATTAGTCTTTATGGATTTACCAAGTGGTCATTCTGAAGCTGCTCATCATGTACATGTACCCTTGTCACACAGTCTATTGGCCTATCTACGAATCCTAAATTGACACACGCTTTGAGCTTTTTTCAGCATCCGTTCGTAACTTCATAACAAAACATTCAAACAAAATCTCAGTTAAATTCATTGATGTACATGTACATGATTTTTTGATTGCCCATTCTTCTATAACATTGTCATTATCAATTTGAACCATGAAGATTGATTGTTTGGTGTTTTACGCCGCGCTCAGGATTATTTCACTTATATGGCGGCGTTGCCAGTTTTATTGTGGGCTCTATGCCCAGAGGAAACCCACGACCTTCCCACAACCATCCCACATAGGGAACCATGAAGCGATGTTGACAGTGACAACAAATGATTGACAATCTTACCTCACCAAGATCAAGCCGGATGAGATTTTTGATGGAGTTCAAAGCTGCAGGGATTTCTGTTAACTTGTTTTGAAAAAGATCCAAAGATTTCAACTGAGTAAGTTTTTCAAAGGACTTTGGAAGTTCTGTTAACTGTAAAATAAAATTATTCATTGTGACCCATTAATTGGTTGATGGAATGAAAGAAATTAAAGACTATCCCCCCATTTATAACCAATTTAATACATTATGTTGTATAAAGTGGTATTTTGAAGTAGGTCCTTTCATTTTAGTCTCTTAGAAGTCTCTGACTGTTTGTAATCCTCTTTCAAAAATGAAGCATTACAATTACAATGGACAACAGCATAAGTTTACAAAGGCAGCTTGTTCTCCGTAAACTCTTTTCTTTTCCAGATATAAATTGCTTTTCAATAAAAGTGAAAAAAAATATAAAGTAAATAGTACACAAATCAAGGACTTGCAGCCAGAACTTTGTATTTGGTTGTCCAAAATTCCTCTTTTTAAAGCAGTTTTCCTTTTCCTATTTTCATATCACTCACATGTTAAAAATGCTGATCGTGTGTTTTAGCGATCTTAAATATAAAATCTATTTTAAGCACGCTAGATGATATCCTGACTTTTGAACTGAATTACATGTACTAAAAATAACATGGTGATCAAGTGAAAAACCCACGAAATTTTTCGATTTTTATTGGACTGAGTGGGATTGGAAGCCGCGACTCAGTGATGTGAGGCTTGAGTTGGACAGAGAGACTCTCACTCTGAGGGACTATCCCTAGATATCATAGGTTTATTGATTGTTTTACCCTCAAGTTCATTTCACTTAAATGGCAGTGTTGCCAAGTAAACTGAGGGAGGAAACCAGACTATTTCCCCAGAAGAAACCCCTCACCTTCAGCCAGTACCCTACAACTCTTGCACATATGCTGATCAAGTGAACAATTTTCAATTTTACTTGGTTTGAGTGGCAATTGAACCAACAAAACCTTGAAAGATGAGTTTGAATTTGGATCTCGGCCGTAGGGATAGTTAAATAGATTACCTGATTACTGTCAAGTCGTAGATCTTCAAGGGAACAAAGATTGCCAAAGTTTTCTGGCAACTGTTTAATGCTGTTCTTAGATAACTGACATACTCTAAGGTTTTTGAGATCACAAAATGAGTCTGGTAGAACGGTAATCATATTTTGGCCTGTAAAACCAAAAATCATGAGTAGGACACAACAAGATTGCAGGCAGTGAAGAAAGATCTCACTTTCGATCTCTATTAAACTGATTATTACATTGATATGGACATTTAATCAAACTTATACTGTAACTGATGTGAAATCACATACAAAAAAGTTTGGCCAAGTGTGATTAGGCCAATAGGGATGTTGACAAATCCAAGAATTTTAAAATGAATCTAAAATGAATTTTGAAAAAAAATAGGAAGCCATTATAAATATCAAGGAATATACAATGTATGGGCATGAAAATTATAATTTGTTGTTACCTATATCCAGGATTTCCAGCTGCTGTAATTCACCAAAGTTCTGTGGTAAATCCACAAGCTGATTTTCATCCAAATGAATCTCTCGGAGACACGACAGCTGACTAAAGCTCTCGGGAAGGTGGGCAATCCAATTACCATTTTGAAAATTACGTCTCTCAAGTTCATCAATAACACTTCCCATATGGAACTCCTCAAGTTGGTGCAAATCACCAATTGATATTGGGAGTTGAGTCATGAAATTTCCACTGATATCCAAACTCCGTAGTTTAGAATTGGATCTTCCAAAGTCTTCTGAAAGCTGCTGATTTGGGAGTTGATTCTCCCTAACAGAAAAGTTTGTGACTTCAGGTAAATGGTTTACCCATTTTGGCAGACTTTTTAAAAGGTTACATTCGGCAAAGAACTTTTTTAAAGTTTTAGTGGAGCTGCATTTTTCTGGGAGGTATTCAATGCCATTCACAGACACATCCAAGTGTTCAAGTTTTTGAAGTTTTTCAAAAGATAACGGAATAGTTGAGATCTTGTTATGACTGACGTTGAACACGCTCAGATTAGTTAGATTACCAATGCTATCCGGTAATCCGTTAAGCTGATTATTACAAGCTTCTAAAACTGTGAGATTGCTTAAGTTTCCAAGAGTTGATGGTAAAATCTTGAGTGCATTTTCTTCCACAGATAAAACTTTTAAGCTTTTAAGGTTTCCGAAGTTTTCTGGCAAGGATTTGAGTTTATTGCCAGTAAGCTTAAGAGTTTGTAAACAATGTAAATCACATAATGAGCTGGGTATAGATAGAAGTTCATTCTCTACCAACTCCAGCTGCTTCAGATCAACCAACAAGCCAATCGAATTGGACAGTCTTTTTAAGCCATTCCCATTGGCTGACAGCACTTGAAGATATTGGAGAGAGTCAATCAATTTCTTTGGAATTTCAGTGAGTAGGTTAAAGTCTGCATAAAATTCGGAGACCGAATCTCCATCACTTAACACATCATCTGGGATATCTTCTAATTTTGACGAAGATATATCCACCGACTTTGTATTTTTGAAGGCCTTGTTTTTTTCAATTATTTCTTGCATAGGAGAAGAAAACCCATTAACTTCAAGTTCCATGTTGCATCAGAATCTAATAAAATAAAAACGAAAAAACATATTTATTGATAAATTCAAGCAAAATATTATTCAATGAACCCATTATTGTTCGTTAATTTGTTTTCAAAAGAACTACCATATTTCAACCTCAAATCAACAAACCTAAACAGAGAATACGTGTTACAAGATTTTACAAGTATTATGTGAGCCACACTGTTTCTGATTTCTGAATCTGATTCCCACTTTGATAATAACCAATATTTAAGAATGTAATACATTATAATTCATCACAATCAGCTGTTTCTACACATCCCATAAGAAAATGTTTGTGACATGTTGAATTTGAACAAAACTAATGGCACCCATTTCCGAGGCTAGTTAGGCTTTGCTGATATCAGATAACCTGGAGAATGAAATGAGGCACTGAGCCCCAGATAATGGGCAACGAAAGCCACTGGCGTTTGTTAAATTCGAGGCCTAGCCTTCTCCTCTGTCATAAAGATGCGGGCATTGGATTGTACAGCTTCCCAGTTTAGATGAGACACATGTATCACAAACAAGGGCTTTTTATGTGAGCAGCGAGCTTAGACATTGCTTGATAGACGACAAGGCTTTCAATCACTACAACGAGGTTATGTGTGATGTTTTCTTTATAAAGCCTTGGTTTGTTCATCCTTTAACTCTTACGAAAAGTTAAACTTCATAAAAATTTAAAACGTGTCTCATGTTCTTTGTGACAAAACCTCTTTGTAGTTGTATGGATCGAAGAAAAAATTTCACTTGTACATTTACCGAGTTTAATTTTAATGAAATGAGGAAGCTTGTTGGAGATTTGGATGGTCTTTCGAAAATTAACGACAATATAACTTAAATGTGAATTTTCGGGTGGAACGGCGAACTAAAGGCTTGAATGGGATTAGCCGCACTCTTGTGTCTCATCCTGTTTTACTACATGTAACTTGCCGGTCAGGAAGAGCCATACATTAAGCCAACATTATAAGTGTGACCTAACTATTCTCGATCGACAAAACCTCTCAGTCAAGGGATGCGAGGATTTCAACGATGACATGAAATCGTTCAAACCAATGAGTGATGCCATCGAATGCCATCGACCTAGTTAAATTAAACAGGTCGTGGAAAGTCGCCGATGGGCGGGCTGTCCATCGAGAAGTGGGTAAACCCCCGAACAACGGAGAATAGACCCCAGCGATCGTTGGGTAACATTAGAACAAAAATGAAGCACCGAAGTGCTAGTGTTATTGTGAAGCCCGAAGGGCTGAACGCTATGGAAGGAAGCCATTTTATAAATTTGCGAAATTTACCATGATTCCACAGGCAATATGGCCGCCTTGTTCGCGGGGAAATGTTCCAACCCTCTTTCAATATCGATGGAATGCAACAACCCAAGCCTATAGTTTGACAAAAGGGGAATGGATACTAAGACAGAAAAGGTTGGTCATTCATTTTAAGGCATTTATTGCATCGGTGAACAATTTTTTCGAAGGAAAATAGGGGCCGGAGCTGCAAAGGCTTCGTAATGTAACTACGGCAAAATGGCGTCACCACTACAATGGTCACCGCTCCCAGCTGGTTAGACCATTGTTTTCTACAATTAAGGACAACAGTGCTTGTTCCAAGCTTGTAACGAATGGCTCTGACGACATAATTGATTCATCAAATTATTAAACAAGGACTGGACACAGTAAGGAATTCACTTTTGGTGAATTAGGGTGATTCTAAACTAAGAATGAAATATTTCAATACCGGGTGTATAATATATATCATCCAAACACGTCTTTGGCCATAGCCGCACTCGTGTGTCTCTATCCTGATTATCTTACTTTGCCGGTCAGGTACTTTGGCCACAGTCACAGAGTTCCGATATCTCCTGTACTAGTAATTTTTACTTTAAAACAAAATTTATTATTACCAATATTATTACATGTATATCATCACTGATGTCATGTCATGTCATCAAGACGTCATCAGCTGATTATTACATTTACTGATTTACTGATTCACAATTTACAATATTTACAATTTTATTACTCGGACTCATGTTTCAATTTTCAATTTCAGATTAATTAGTTTAGGTTTTTGGGTTCTAAAGTTCACGTATTTAAGAATAGTGGATCACTTACAGATACTTATTGGAAAAAAGGACAATCTTTCCTCTGCCAGTTCTTTTTTAAAAGATAAGATCTATCGCCGGAAGTCTGGAAACAAAACCGGAAGTGGAAGGTGGAGGTGTCCTCGGATGTAAACAACGTGCAGAAACTTGTCATAACCCGGTTTTTTTATGACCGAATATTATGTTGTATCAGACTAAGTTGATACAGGAAAGCACTGGCTGCATCATTGCATCATAGCTCTAATCAAGTTGCATGACATCGTTTGATGTTTGAATTTTCTTTACTTGTTGGCAAGGAACAACTGTTGTTGTTGTACACGTATCCGATCAGTTTGTCAGCGGTCTTGCTGAAGATCGTCTCCGGCCTTTGACCACCGACTGGTAAAACGAGACAGCGTTTGTCTTCAGATAGAAGCATTTCTTGATTGAGTTGAAATATACACTGTGAATGTGATCCAAGAACGGTTTGTAGCCGTGTTTAAGTCGAAGACAATAAAAATTAAAAATAAAATGGTCCTAGTAATACTAATAGTATTATTAATACATATTACCAGAAGTCTATGAACAGGGAAGTGTGAAATGTCGCATTACCCCATATTCAGGGCACTGGCGCTTTCAGCCTGCTTATACTACATTATGTGACGTTTATGCGCCGTAGATTTTGAAATTGTCAACGGTTGCGCAATGTCAAATCAGAAAATAAATTCATTCTCCACTTACTGCATCTATCGGCAATTCCAGTAACCGCAGTTCGGAGAATGCATTGGTTTTTATAAAAGCTTTACCGAACATGCGACTCTGATATCTCCATTTGAACTCAAATCGTTCCAAACAAGTCTTCTTGTCTCATTTTCAACTTTATGAAGTTCTTCGGAAACTTTAACTTTTGCTCCATCAAGTACTGTTATCATAAATAAAATGTTCGCCATGTTTTTTCTTATGCATCCCATAATAGTTCATATGAGAAAGTGAAGAAAAGCCACGCTTTGTGACTAACCGAGAGAGGGCTCTGTGTATGGTGACCTCTGGGTCAAACGGCGCCAATGCCCTCAATACTATGTAATGGAACGCTTCACACTTCCACATTCATAGACTTCTGATATTACATTATTAGTATTACTATTAAAACTATTAAGTACCGGTATTATGTCTATGCCTATTTTGGATTGGTCAATGGGTGATTCAGAATGATATCCATATGCATATCTATGAACGCCAAAACAACAGGCACAGTGAAAATCTTTTTGACTAAAAGAACCATTGAGACAAATCTCTAATTGTGTTAAAATTAAAAGAAAAGGAAGGGGGGGGGGGGAGCGTCCAGGTACTAAATTATAGTTGATTAACTGGAGTAGGTAGCTCCACATACATATGCAATCAGTCTTCAAATTATAGTACTGCAAAAGAGAACAAATGTGTCAGCTGTGACCAGGAACTGATGCAATATATAAAATTTGGTCACTATAGTCTAGTTTTCAGAATGGTTTAAAAGCTAGAGATATTGTTATGG
This sequence comes from Lepidochitona cinerea, assembly GCA_963971465.1. Classification (NCBI taxonomy): domain Eukaryota; kingdom Metazoa; phylum Mollusca; class Polyplacophora; order Chitonida; family Tonicellidae; genus Lepidochitona; species Lepidochitona cinerea. The sequence goes on along the minus strand of OZ020551.1, from coordinate 46,474,590 downwards.
TATAAAGTTATACCATTAATTGTATTAGAATGCTAGATCATAACATGTTTTGGTTTCTATTCTGTTTGTTGTCCTTTTAGATTTATGCAAAATTTCATTTGCATACCACCAGTAGACCTTTATGCCCTGGTATGGAGATATGAAATAACAAGATGGAATGTGGGAAACTGAAAGAACTAGCTGCTCAAAAAGAAAAGGAGTGGAAAGAAATAACTGACTTGAGGTAGATATTTTCAACTCTTGGTAAAATACAAATATATGCCCTCTATACCCTCCGAGTCTGATCTGTAACAGAAAACTTTTATCATAGTAGATTGCGACAGAAAAGCTTTTCGAATTTTCTGTAAGACCTACTTAATCCTCTTTAGCCAATCTTTGCATCACACAGACTATACATTGGGCCACTTGTATGTTGAAATATAACAATTAGAAATTTACTTTGTATTTGTCATACCGGGTATGTAATAGATCATTGGAAAAGGGCTAGTTGCATTGTGGGTATAAATGGTGGTCTGGCTTTGAAGTAAGGGTCTTGTTACAAGCCTTGGTAGGCACATGCATGACTGCACACATGATGTGCGGCGCATCATACTATCCATCTGGAATCGTAAACATCTCCTAATTCCCATGACACACTACACTAGAAGCTGATGTCGATATTATCTAATCTATCACAGGCATGGAAATTTCACGGAAACGATCCACCGTTACCCAAGCTTTCTCTGGAAAACGAGCCCCTAGTAGGACCTTGTCGCGACGCAAGATATTCCGTTTTCCTAGCTGCTGACGTCATAGATTTCCCAGCTTTTCCGATGGTTGAAATTCACGGAATCAAAAAAAGTTGACCATTTTGAGCTAAATTTCCATGCCTGCTATCAATAAGATATTGTTTATCAACCGTACCATTTCCAAGCATGTAACTGCAACATTTGACAAATAGGCATTAGTCCTTTCAAATTTCTCACATCCAACATTTAATTTTTGTTTTACAGAATTCAAAGCTTAGAAGCAGAATTAAAAGAAAAAAATCAGGTTTTAGAAGAAGAACGTGCAAAGTTCTTGCAGTTAAAAGAAGATTTTAAATACAATCTGAAGTTAGTTGGTGAGAGAGATCAAGAACTTGAGCACTATGATCAGCTTTTTAGGGGTAAGTATGGGAGAGAAAAAAGTGCATTTTAATTTGGAAATGGTTTGGTGAAGTGTTTTTTTTTTATAAAACAAGATTATGATCTCTGAAAAACAAGCATCGTCGGTAATGTCAGGAATGTTAGCTAAAGAATTATTTCAGAGGACGAGACAACTTTTAATAAGTTTCAAGTAACCCTATTTCAGTGATGTTGCTAGGTTTTCCATATGGTGAATCCTTGTGACTCCCAGGTACCTGTAGTAAGTTCCCTGGAAAATGACATGGGTCCACTCCATCTTCACCATATACATGACCTTAAACATATGGTCAACATATTTTTTTAAAACATTTTTTCTTTAATTTTACTGAAAGCTTTACTATTGCAACTTTCTATGATTTAATGATAAAATTGTAAAACATATTAGAAACATTTGCAAGCCCAAAACACCTGTCAATTCAAAGAGGTTTGTGGAATTTCAACCTCATAAAACTGAAAGCAATTCAAGTGCATCCTTTAATTTTTCAATGCATCAGGGATGCTGAACAGGTACCTAGTAACATCACCGTCATTTGTATATCATGATTATTTTATCATTTCCCTTATGTTAAACTTTTACTTGAATCTTCTCCTTAGAATTGAGAAAAAAGATCACAGTTCTGAATACTGAAAATAGTGAGTTGAAGATCAAAACTGATGAGTTGAAATCCTCTCTGGCGAGAGAAATTCAGTCTAAAGAAGAGCTACAAATACATTATCAACAGAGAATCAGAGAGAAACAGAAGGAAATTGACAACTTCACCAGGTCTGTGGAGAGATAAAGAATTTTCTTGAAAATAAGGCACGATTTTAATCAAGTAAGAGGGCCTCGGTGGTCCAGTGGGTTAGAGTGATGGTCCCTCAGTCCCACACAGACCTTCCATCGATGAGGCGCAAGTTCAAAACAAACTCGGACCAAATAAAAAAAATAGTAATTTATGAGTGGATTTTCCAGGCGGTCGCTGGAAAAGTTGCCAGGTACTCACCAAAGGTCGTGGGTTTCCTCCGGGCAATGAGCTCGGTTTCCTCCCCCACTAAACCTGACAACGCCGCCATATAAATGAAATAATCTTGAGTGTGGCGTAAAACATCAATCAACAAAGTAATATAATTCTGTACCTATTTTAATCACTGCTATTGAAATTGGGCCATAGTCTGTATGTATGAGAAACATTCAGCATCAAAACTACCCTAAGGATCATTTACAGTAAAAAAAAATATTCTGTATCGTTTCCTTTTGAGTCATTCCCATTTTAAGTGAAATTTCAGTAAACTGTTTTTATTATTACTTAATTTAAATTAAGCTTCATTTTGCCATTCCGGTATCAGAATTTTGACATCAATAAATATACCCATAAAACTTGTGTACTTTTACTTAGATGAAAAATGTACTTGCGTCAGTGATTATTTTAAAATTTGATTTAAATGGTCTAATGAAAATAGTTATTTTACCCAGAACAAAACATGGAGAGGTCGAAAAAGAAAGGAAGGAATATGAGAGTTTCAAAAGAAAGCTGGAAAGACGTCTATGTGAAGTGGAAGAGGAGTTAGAACTTCAGAGGAGGGAGCTGACAACAGGTGAGAGAGTCTATAAACATTGTATTTACCAATTCAGCTTCTCCAGCTGGTCCTATGTGGGATGGTTGCCAGTTACCGTCGGAAGGTCGTGGGTTTCCTCCAGGCATAGAGCCCGGTTTCCTCCCACAATAAAACTGGCAACGCCGCCATATAAGTGAAATAGTCTTGAGCGCGGCGTAAAACACCAAACAATCAATCAATCAATCTCCAGCTGGTCAATGTTTTCATCTTATGGTTTCCACTCTAAGGTAAACATTGATCCTTTGTTAAGCTGATGCCATTTTACCTTGTTTCTTAGAAAAAGAATGATCATTCATTTATCGGAATACATTTTAGTAAGAATTTTATACCATCTTTTTTAAAGCAAGCCTCAGAGTTACTTTCATTTACGACGCCACCCTAAATACAATAAATCTGAGATCTGATTTGAATGTGTTTTTATTCAGAGAATTTTCTAAATAGATTTTCTGAATAAATTTTCTAATTTGAAAAGGATCTAGCAGAGGTACAGAGCAGAGCTAAAATTATGCGCAAGTTGTTGATTTAGATGCCTAGTCAATATTTTCTTTCAAAACGTTTGTAGGGTTTGACGATGCTATGAAAAAACGTGAGCATGAATATCGTGTGAATCTAGATGAAATGAACAGCCAGGTGTTAGCACATGAACTCAAGGTTTGTACTTGGAAATAAATGATGTACATGTATAGGTTTAAAGGTCCAAATGATATACCTCTTTTTAACACAATTAGAAACTTGTCTACATGGTTATTTTAAACAAGAATATTTTCCCTGTGCTCGTGTGTTTTAGTGATCATAAATATATATGTATGTAGGAAATATATTTAAGAACACCAAAACACTATATTTATGAACCTTTATACCCATTCATAAGTTGTTGTAATAACCAAAACCCCTGATATTTCATTATGTTTAAGACAGACAGGGGTTTGGCTTTGGTCAGTAGAATTTTCTTGGAAACTTTTTAATATATTGACAATGTTGTACGAATCTAGTCTGCTGGTAAATTTTACTTGAGAGTTTCACATCGCGAGGTGGTGAGGAACATATCTTGCAAGTTTGATATTTTCTGATTCACTGTCTGTGCATAACGTGAGCTCAGCTGAGAGGAGGGAAAGGCCAATTGAATGTAACATGAGTTGTGACATTTATTTAGGTCATTGTTCTTGGGTGACCAGGAACTTGCCTCAGCTCATCGCCTGCGCTAAAATCTGTAGCAGCTCTCTCGCTATGCGTGCCTGCAGATCAGCTGTATCCCCTCGTCTGCGCTAGGCATAAACCTACACCACCAAGATTGGTATAAGCAGAGAGCTCTTATTTTGTACCGCTTCATAAAAAAAACCGAACAACTACATGTAGCTTATTCTGTTTCATAAAAATTTTATATATGGTTGGCAGCTCATGCCTCCTTTATTAACTACAGTACACTAATTACTTTACTTGACATCGAAGTCGCATAAAAATCATCCCCTGTTTTAATACTAACCTATACATGTTTATTTTGTTTTCAGGCCAAACTTCTGACAAAAGAGTTAGAAATGATTAAAAGTGCTCAAAGTAAAACGTCAGATGAATTTCAACAAGTAGAGACAAACCATAAAGAACTGGAAAATCGCCTGAAAAAGAAGGATTGGGAACTGGCTGATTTAAAATCTGTCAAAGACTCGCAGTATGTTTATTATAAATACATGTTACACATACATCTGTATTGGGGTTTTGAACAAAACAAAAGACCCTAAGTTGGTATTTAACCTAAAAAGGATAAGAACTAAAAGGAAAGACATTATGACATTCTGAACATGTGTACCATTGGAATTTGATCAACTTCAAAATGACAAATATTTATTAAATGGCAATTAGTTTAAGTGGCACGAGCTGCCAAAATGTTCATATTTTGACATTAAAATAGATTGTGGAAATTATTTTCTATTTTTCTCAAGACGTATAATTCAGAATCTTTTAGTGCTTCTAGTCTCGAGAATGTACGATAAAGTATTGTTTTGACCTAACTATGGCTTAGAATGAATGAATGGTCGTCTCGGTTATTTAAATTTTGTTTACTTTTCGAGCACTATTTCGGTTTGTATAGGCCACATACTGTATGGATTTTCCTCATTCCAACGCCAATCATTTAGTTTTTTGATGGTCTTCAAAGCCTGTTACTGTCGTGACGATCAGAAATTATGAAAAAAGTGTGAATTTTGGCATCTCATGCCACTTTAAACAGATATACTCAACACCATATGGTTGTATAAAATACAAAATATCACCTTTTTCTCTTTTAACCTCCTACATATGTTAACTGCTAATCTTTTACTACAGCCTGTTAACTGCTAAGTTATTAATTTTCTTTCAAGGATATCAGAATTAGAAGGAAAATTATCACGATCTGATGCCATGGTCAAGAAACTCCAACAAGGATTTGAGCAAAGGTATTCACACGTTGTTTGTATCATTTGAAAACATTTACACAATCTTAGATTTATTCTGCCAATTAGAGGACCTTTAAAGATACATGCTACTTCTCTCATTATTGCTTGTTAAATTAACTATTTAAGATGGCAAGTATCGTCATGGGCTTTATTGTATCTACTTCTATGAATAATGATATGGTTATCAGTACCAATGAAAGATAAGTAGTTTTCTCCAGTTGGTTTTCCTCTACCGACGAAACCTTTTGACGCAACTAGCCTACTATTGGTTTTCCTCTAACGATAAAAGGGGGCCTTGATGGCTCAGTTAAAGTGATAGTTCCTCAGTCCATCATAGGCCTTCCATTGATGCGACGCGCTTTCAAATACCAAATTTCTGAGCATAATTTTCTCTCCAGCTATATGTGGAAGAGTTGCCAGATACTCACCCCCAAGGTTGTGGGTTTCCTCCTGGCAGGAGTCCGTTTTTTCTCCCTTACATAACCTGTTAACGCCACCATATAAGTGAAATAATCTTGAGTGCAATGTAAAACACCGATCAATCAATCCAATGGCATAGTGACTCTGTCAGTAGAGGGAAAGTATATTACTTCAACACAAGCCTTCCATTGATCGTTTGGGGGTTTGAATACCACAGTATAAAGGATACACTTGAACAAAAATTGTATGTGGGTCTTCTCTGGAAAGCCCTATGTGGAATGGTTACCAGGTACCTGTCCAAGGTCAGGGCTTTCCTCCGGGTACACTTCATGCTTTCCACTCAGCAATGCCATTTTATAGGTGAAATAATCTTGAGTCCTAACCAATCCGGTTTAAATCTTCAATCAATCTGTTGATTTTATGAATTAACTTATTTAAAGCATAGCAAAGTTTGTTTCAAACCAAGACGGAAAGGCAAGTCACTAATTAGTTAAATGTAGCTCAATACATGTATAAAAAGGGATTTATTTTACATGGTGAAAGTAGAATTTCAAGTGATTTTATGTTAAATATGTAACGTTGGTGTCTTTCTTATAATCAATCATTAGGTATGCAGAGTTGGACAAATATGGGAGAGAGAAAGAGGCTATGTTAAGCAGACTGAAGGAAGGTTTTCTGGGGAAAGAGGAAGGGTATCAGGACAGTTTACACAAACTTCAAACAGCACTACAGAACAACCAGGTGGAACTACGTCAACTACAGTGGTCCAGTCAGGATTTACTCAAGGAAAAAGATCTGCAAGCAGAAAGGTAGGAATGAACAAATTCAAAATTTCTAGTTCTGTTCTCATCTCTATTAAAACTTATTAGTAATGAATAAAAAATATTTTGAAAAGGTTTAGGTGATAATGATTTACAACCCAGACTTGGTGTTTCTTGGGTAAAGATTTTTTATCGGGAGGGTGTTGGGACATTTTTCCGCACTTCCAGTTCCAATTTTTATTTCTTAAGTTAAAGAGTTCACACTTATGGAGTTATAATACTGTCTTAAACCAGATAGAATTATTGGGATAAATTTATCAGATTTTCTAATATATAAACTGTTTATAAAATAAACTGGTCACATGGTTACATTTGTTTTAGACTGTCAAGTGAGTTGCAGGATTTACGAGTGAAGTTTGAACAGCAGGTAATTGAGATATCGCGGGACCAGGTTTCTAAAGATGTTCGTTATCAAGATATGAGAAGTCAGGTCGATAAATTAACACTGGATCTCTCGGAAAGGAAAGAAGATATTAAAAGGTTAGACAATGCGCCAGGTTTCAAATTTTCTATTCCACACCTGTGTTCCTTTTGTTTAGTTCATTCCACCAATGGGTCGCGGGTTCGAATCCCACTCAGTCCAACAAAAAAATTGGAAAATTTTCTGACTGGCTTTTCACTTGAACGACCTATGTGGGATGGTTGCCAGTTACCAATGGAAGGTCGTGGGTTTCCTCCAGGCATAGAGCCCGGTTTCCTCCCACAAGAAAACTGGCAACGCCGCCATATACGGTAAGTGAAATAATCTTGAGCGCGCCGTAAAACACCAAACAATCAATCAATCAATCAATCAATCAATCGTTTAGTTCAGGGAATAACTCAATCTCACAAGCTCTCCACAAATAAGCCACAAATCTGACTAAGGAGTAACAATCCATGTGATTTCATTTTTGCCACTCGGATCTTTTCTGATGGCTTCTGTAGCAGTATAGGTAGTTGTTCTCTGTGACTTGATGCTTACTATCTTGTTTGTTTTGCTGGGTTAGTTTGTTATGTATATGCATGTTTCACTATCTGTGTCTTCCTCAGGTCATATACATGTGTAAGTTATATAAACTTGAATTAACTATAAAAAAAATTATGTTTATTTAAGAATTTGGGATTGTTGTGGGCAGGTATCAACATACGTTCAAAGTTTTCCTCGCCCAGCATAAAACAAATCCAGTTGAAAAAGACCAAATAATGTATCCTTCCCCTCAATAATGCTAATACTGCCATAATAATACAGGAAATTATTTGCAATGGAATAAAACAATTGTGTATGTCATCATATGTGTATATTATTATGTATTCTACTTATAATGTGTAAGTATTATTAAGTATTATTATTATTATTCAGTATATTGTCGTTTTAATAAGGTAATAAGAAGCGTCCAAAACTTATTGATTGATCAATTTTTAAATCCACAGATATAAACGAGAGTTGAGTGTAGCCCTGCAAAGAGAGAGTGAATTAGAGAGGAGTAAGGCTCAGTTAGATTTAGACTGGCAAAGACGTTATGAAGATGTTGAGAGAGTTCAGTACAGCAAATCAGAAAAGTTGGTTTCAAAATTAACCAAGGCCAGAGATGAGGTAAAAATCTAACTCAAAGTTTTTTTAAGCAAGGAGAATGAATGTCAGAAAATAGATCTAGGCTCGGTTTTAATATTTTGTTATTTTACCAATTGTTAACTAAGAACATTTTAATGTCTTTTGCTGACTCATGCAAGCAAACGGAAGTTTGTGGGAGTGTTGAACCTGCTTCCAGAAAAAAAAAAAGTTTTAGTTTAACTTTATATGTGCAGCATAAAACACCATATAGTCAGTCATAGTCACAGTATAGTCCATCAGTTTTATATAATATTGGAAGAACTTTTTTTTACCTTCTTAAATTTTTTCTTGCATAAAACATACAATTTTCACATGTTATTTATCTCAGGCTTTAGCTACTCTAAAAGAAAAAGATCGAGAAATTGAAGAACAAAGGGAGTTAATTCAAGCTTTACATAGAAATACTCCCCATTCACAGGTAAGTCTCCCACAAACAGACCAAACCATTGTGGTGAATTTAGATAAAACGTTTATATCATTTATCAAACAATAATGTTTTTTTTGGGTATTTTTCAATATTAGAAAACTATAAAAATGTGACTCATTTGGTAAAGATACATGTAGCTTTAGTCAATCCTGTTAAATATAAAGGTGAGGAGGAGGGGGGGGGGGGGGGGGGTGGGGTCGAACAGTGGAGCGATAGTCTTTTATTCTGACACAAGCCTTCCATCTATACACCAAAGCATTCCAATGAATACATTTGGAACATTTTGAGTGAGACCCTATCACTTTGTGGATGTGTTACACGGTACCCCCAATGGTAACAGCGCATCTCTGAGTGGGCCCAGATTCCTCGAACTCTAAACCTGGCAACGCCCCCATATATGTCTCCGCAGAGTTTACTAAAAAGTAGCAGTTACACCCCGTTGTAAATTTGCTGCTCTGAACATTTACATGGGACCAAACAGACAAAAAAGCTAATTTACGACTGTAAGATAAAATTGGGTTCAAGATTAGAAGTGATAGGGAATGCTATTTTCTTGAACGTACTAAACTTTGAAGATTTTTTCTGAACAAAATTTGAAGCTTAGCACCAAAAACTGAACATCCCCATTTACTCCCATTTTAAAAGTCAACGCTTGCTGAGCCCAAAGGGAGGTAACTTTGTAGGAAATGACGTCACCCCGCGGAGCCCCATAAATGAACTATCTTGAGTGCAATGTAAAACACCAATCAATATTCACACTCAAGATTATATTTTCAGATTACTTCAGAAATGTTCTTCTCGTTTTTTTATTTCCAGGTTATATCTGGTTCTGATGTATCTGAAGTTGAAGAACTAAGGATTCAGAATAAAAACTTGATGTCAGCCATTGGGGAAATGAGAGAAGTTATGGAAGAACTGGGTCATGAGGTCAAACTCTCACCAGCCAATCAGATAACTGTTACTAAAGGTAATGGATTAATTTAATGAGGTCAATCTCGCACCAGCCAATCAGATAACTGTTACTAAAGGTAATTCAATTTGTGAGGTCAACCTCACACCAGCCAGTCAGATAACTATTACTAAAAGTAATTCAATTTGTGAGGTCAAACTCTCGCCAGCCAATCAGATAACTATTACTAAAGGTAATTCAATTTGTGAGGTCAACCTCACACCAGCCAGTCAGATAACTATTACTAAAGGTAATTCAATTTGTGAGGTCAACCTCACACCAGCCAATCAGATAACTATTACTAAAGGTAATTCAATTTGTGAGGTCAGACTCTCGCCAGCCAATCAGATAACTATTACTAAAGGTAATTCAATTTGTGAGGTCAAACTCTCGCCAGCCAATCAGATAACTGTTACTAAAGGTAATAGATTTAGTGAGGTCAATCTATCGCCAGCCAATCAGATAACTGTTACTAAAGGTAATAGATTTAGTGAGGTCAATCTATCGCCAGCCAATCAGATAACTATTACTAAAGGTAATTCAATTTGTGAGGTCAAACTCTCACCAGCCAATCAGATAACTGTTACTAAAGGTAATTCAGTTTGTGAGGTCAATCTCTCACCAGCCAATCAGATAACTGTTACTAAAGGTAATTGAGTTGGTGAGGTCAAACTCTCACCAGCCAATCAGATAGCTGGTACTGAAGGTTATACAGTTTGCGAGGTCAAACTCTCACCAGCCAATCAGATAACTGTTACTAAAGGTAATACATTTAGTGAGGTATATCTATCGCCAGTCAATCCAATAGCTTGTACTAACGCTTATAAAATTTCTGAAGTCAAACTCTCACCAGCCAATCAGATAACCTAATGATAATAGAGTTACCATCGTTAATTTTGTATTTATACTCTGCAGCGGGATTTAACAGATATGAATTCGAAATTATTTCCTTTAATCCTCAAAGACATCTTAGCACCCATTTTTTATTTGCTCAAATCATTGCGGATGTTGTCAAATTTTTTATTGCAGTGTCAACAACGGTAGTATTTTAAAATCTGCACTGCTATAATAACTGTATGTAGATATCATTTAGAGTTTTTAAATTCCCTAAGAGATTTTGTGATATCTGGTGACCGGTGATGCTTTCATGATGTCACTTGAATTGACCTCTCCACAAGCACTACATGGCCAGTTCTCATGTCCATAAAGGTTTGATAAAACCAGTGAATTAGCTCTGTAACATCACAAAGTCAAAACTTTGGGTTAATTTGGTGTAACCTTTCCAAACGTTTGTCCTAAACATGTGGCACTGTTGTAGAGATCAATTAACCTTGATCTCCCTTGTCAGTAAAGAAGCCTACATATATATGATATAAGTCCTTTATTTTGAACAGATTACACAAAATCTTTAGAGAATGAAGTGAGTGATCTAAAGAAAGAGAATCGTAATTTGAAAGAACGTTTGGAAAACCAATCTATGGTTGACACTCCTGATGAGGTACCATGTAAAGATGTTACCTGGGCTGATATGAAAGATAATGTCCTCATCCAGAGTCATGTCAAAGCTTTGAATGACTCATTAGGTATGTCAAATTAGTGGAAATATGTATGAAATTTGATTTGCAAATTTAAGTTGGTTGTTAAACCTCAAAATGTTCTCCTCATTATGAAGAATCTCATTATTTTGTTCTGTTTACTTTAGTTTAATAACAAATTCTTGTACAGTATACAGTAGGTCAATGTATTAGCAATCCAATGGCTCAATTTTTAGCCCGCCATCATTCTGATGGTGGGGTATTCAAATCGCTTTTCCGTGGTCCGTCGTCCGTCCGTTAACTTTTTGCTTGTTACCTTTATTTCAAGAAAACTACCAGTCCAATCTTAATCAAACTTAATATACAACATCACCCTATGGTCTAGTTGTGCACCGTACGTTTTCATCTCATTTGCATATTCAATATGGCCACCAGGGGGCGATATTGTTTTTTTTTGTTACCTTTATTCCAAGAAAACTACCTGTCCGATTTTCACCAACCTTGGCTGACATTATCTCCATATAGTCTAGTTGTGCATCCTACATTTTCATCTCATTTGCATATTCAATATGGCCGCCAGGGGGCGATGTTGTTTTTTCTTTGTTACCTTTATTCCAAGAAAACTACCTGTCCAATCTTAATCAAACTTAACATACATCATCACCCTATGGTCTAGTTGTGCACTGTACATTTTCATCTCATTTGCATAAACAATATGGCCGCCAGGGGGAGATGTTGTTTTTCTTTGTTACGTTTATTGCAAGAAAACTTTCGGTAGTTACCTTTATTCCAAGAAAACTATTTGTCCAATCTTAATGAAACTCAACATGCATCATCACCCTACGGTCTAGTTGTACACCGTACATTTTCATCTCATTTGCATATTCAATATGGCCACCAGGGGGCGATATTGTTTTTTTTTTTGTTACCTTTATTTCAAGGAAACTACTACTCCGATTTTCATCAAACTTGGCTGACATTATCTCCATATAGTCTAGTTGTGCATCCTACAGTTTCATCTCATTTGCATATTCAATATGGCCACCCGGGGGCGATATTGTTTTTTTTTGTTGTTACCTTTATTCCAAGGAAACTACTAGTCCGATTTTCACCAAACTTGGCTGACGTTATCTCCATATAGTCTAGTTGTGCATCCTACAGTTTCATCTCATTTGCATATTCAATATGGCCACCAGGGGGCGATGTTTTTTTTTTTTTGTTACCTTTAGCCCAAGAAAACTACCTGTCCAATCTTAATCAAACTTAACATACATCATCTCACCCTATGGTCTAGTTGTGCATCCTACATTTTCATCTCATTCGCATATTTAATATGGCCACCAGGGGGAGATGTTTTTTTTTTTTTCCTTTATTGCAAGAAAACTTTTGCTTGTTACCTTTATTCCAATAAAACTATCAGTCCAATCTTAATCAAACTAAACATACATCACCCTATGGTCTAGTTGTGTCCAATACATTTTCATCTCATTTGCATATTCAATATGGCTGCCAGGGGCGATATATTTTTTTTGTTACTTTTTTCCAAGAAAACTATCAATCCGATTTTCACCAAACTTGGCTCACATTATCTCCCTATAGCCCTGTTGTGTACTGTACATTTTCATCTCATTTGCATATTCAATATGGCCCCCAGGGGGCGATGTTTTTTTTCTTTATCTTTGTTCCAAGAAAACTACCTGACATTAATCAAAATCAACATACATTATCACCCTATGGTCTAGTTATGCACCGTTCATTTTGATCTCATTTGCATATTCAATATGGTCGCCAGGAGAGCGATATTGTTTTTTCGTTACTTCTATTCCAAGAAAACTACTGGTCTGATTTTGACCAAACTTGGCCGACATTATCTCCCTCTGATCTTGTTGTGCACCCTACATTTTCATCTCATTTGCTTATTAAATATGGCCGCCAGGAAGCAATGTTGTTTTTTAACCAAATTTGAAAATGAAACTTATTATCATTATTCCAAGAAAACTACTGACCTGATCTTAACCAAACATGACACACATCATCCCTCTAAGTTGTAGCTGTGCACCGTACATTATCATTTCATTAGCATATTGAAGATGGCTACCAGGTGGCAATGTTGTTTTCAACCAAAATTTCAAGGGGAGCTTAGCTTTGCAATTCACAATTTAATTTTCCTCAACAATAGTTATCTCCTTGGAATAAGATTTTTTATGTAGGCCCCAATTCCTATATCCAGTTATTGCTGTAACAATCTTTAATATGAATAGACAACCTATGTGGGATGGTTGCCAGTTACCAACGGAAGATCGTGGGTTTCCTCCGGGCATAGAGCCCGGTTTCCTCCCACAATAAAACTGGCAACGCCGCCATATAAGGGAAATAATCTTGAGCGCAGCGTTAAACGCCAAACAATCAATCAATCAATTTAATATGAATAGATGAACGCGGGCGTTAAGATCCCTTTAAGGGATCTCTTGTTCCTTATGCAGAAAAACAAAGCTATTTAACAGAAGAAAACATACAATGTTATTTGCTATATCACCCAAAACTTCAGGCTCTTTGATGGGGTGTCAAGACCAAATGAGTACTTTTTGTTCTCAGTGATATCTTCTTGTTTTCATCTAGTTAAATGATCTATTCTGATTGGTTGTTTTTGCCAGGTGTGTTGAGAGCTGAAAAAGTTGAGCTGACAGCCCAGCTGAAGAAACAACAAGCTAGAATGGATTTCTTGGACAGATCATCAGATCAATCATCCAAACAGGTCTCACTATTTTCCTGACTTCAATATTCTTTTGATTGATTGATTGATTGATTGATGTTTTGCGCTACACTCAAGGTTATTTCACTTATATGGCAGTATTGGCAGGTTTAGTGGGGGTGGAATCCGGGCTCTTTGCCCGAAGGAAACCTCTGACCATTGCTGAGCACCTGGCAACTCTTTCACTTATGTTGTTCGAGTAAAAAATCCACTCCGTTGAATAGTCTTACAAAGGCTATAGGGAGCGCAAGTCTCATAAGAATTATTACGAGATTTTGTGATATCCGGTGACAGGTGACGCTATTAAGAACGTTTTTGATGACGTTGCAATTCCATTTGACATATTTTGTTCCATAACGTCAGATTAAAACGTCATTTTGGAATGAAAAACGCTCAAGTCACCTGCGCAATGCAGTGCCGGTGACAGGAAATTTGTGGAATTCACACGTGACTTGCGCTCCCTTTTAGTATGTTACAACTAGTCTACATGAAAATTTTATCTTCTATGGACAATCTAGGTTCGAGAAAAGCAGTTAGAAGTGGACCAGTTACAGTATGAGTTTAACGCCGAGAAACGCCGTCAGAAGGCAGAGTTGGCTGGATTAAAACAGAGAGGTACAGAGCTGGAATTAGAATTGACAGAGACAAGGAAAGAGGCAGATGAATATTACAGAGCAGGTTTAGAAAGAAATATGGAAGTTACAAATTTAAGATCTGAGGTAGGATTTTTATCTGTAGGGATAGATTTATTAAATTGTGGGGCTACTGAATTACTTATGAGAACACCAAGCTCTTTATGTTCAGAGCCCTCCTTAATGATGCTTGGCAAGTTATATTTAACAACTAGAAAGATAAGATGGCATTGTTGAAACTTCAGGCAAATTTAAGAAAACAATCAAGTTTTCATTACTTATGATGAGCATTATTCACATCTTCCTTTATCTTTTTCACACTCATACCAAATAAAAAAATTGAAAAATTTCTGAGTGGATTTTTCACTCAGTGGCTGTATGTGGAAGAGTTGCCAGGTACTCAGCAAAGGTGTGGGGGTTTTCTCCGGGCAATGGACCCGCTTTCCTCCCCCAGTAAACTTAGCAATGCCACCATAAAAGTGAAATAATCTTGAGTGCGGCATAAAACATCAATCAATCAATCTTTGCTGATTATAAAGTACTACTACAAGAATATGTTTTAATTAAGTCAACTAACAATAAATTTATTTTTTTTTGACAGCTCTCTAATTTAAGGTTAGAGTTAGCCAAGAAGAGACCAGCTATAAACTTTGGTGCTCAGGTTGGTTCTTTAATGTTGGCTTTAAAATCTTAATTTCATTCGGCACTGTTTTTTTTTACATATTCAGGCTAAAGATTTTACTTAACTCAGATTTGACTCTTGTTTCTTTTTGGCAAGGATCTTGGGATTTGGTCTTGAAATTGAATTTATTAATCATATGGTGAATAGGAGTTTGTTTGTCAGAATTGCCCAACAATATTAAAACTAATTGTTGTACTTATTTATTAAAGTGTAAATCTGAATGTAGATAAAAACACCATTAATCAACACGTATGCAACTCTGTAGTCCGGAAATAAACCTTTGGCTGAAATTTAAGTGTGTTGTTTGACACAAAATACTTTTTCCACAGTATGTCGATAGGGGGATGTGTTTATTGCGCCCTGCATTTGTATTAACACTGCTAGATCAAAGCACGCTATGATGAGAAAAAGACATTCACAAAGACAAAGTCACAAGAAACTGGCCAAATTTTGCCAAAGCCCCAGATTTCTGTTAGATTATATATTAAAACGATTTTCTTAAAGTTTCAATTTATTCGATTCATGAAATGATTATAAAGGATATTTTAGACAAAATTAGATTGAATGCTACACCTGTACTTTAAGCAAACCCAATGTGTTTCCCCATGACAATAGGAATTGGTAATCCAGCAACTGGAGGATGAATTAAACAAGTTGAGGAAACATGGAGGTTTGATGATGAGCGGTGAATCATCACTGGGGTCTGGCCAAGGTCTGACAACTAATGCTACAATAGAACAGTTACAGAACAAACTGAAATCAGCGGCTAAACACATCAAACAGCTGGCTAAAGATAAACAACTTCTCATTGAGATAGGCAACAGACAACGGGCTGAACTTCTCAAAGCAGGTAAATGGACATTTTCATGATTTAATTGACAGCTACAATGTACATGTATACATTTATGCTGGGGTGGGGGAGGGGGTCGGTCGGTGGTCCAGAGTAATCGTCCCTCAGTCCCACACAGACCTTCCATCGATGCGGCACAGATCGGATCAAGCTCAGACCAAAAAAAATTTAAAAACCAATCAACCAACCAACCGTGTGTGTCACACATGCAACAAATTCAGAAAAAAACTTAAAAAACTTCTGGATAGATTTTTCACTCAGCTGCCGTATGGGGAAGAGTTGCCAGGTCGGGGGTTTTCTCCAGGCAATGAGCCCTTTTTCCTCCCCGACTAAACCTGGTAACATCGTCATATAAGTGAAATTATCTTGAGTGCGGCGTAACAAATTAATCAATCAATCAATCAAGATGTATGCTGATGCACACTTATGATTTTATGCATGTTTACTAACAAAATCTCCTACAACTTATTTTCTCCTTTATTGACTGCCATCCTTGACTCAACCTGTTTTAAGCATTGATCTGTATAAGATAGGATAGCTCATCAAGACAAGATAGCTTATCAAAAAAGGTTATTAAAAAAGAAGTCTTGAGAAATAACATTACGATTTGATGCTTCCTCATGACAATGATGTTAGCCTTTTTAAGATGTTTTGCATGCAACAAATTCAGAAAAAAACTTGATAGATTTAATATTGTTATAGAGGGTTAATGTGTTGAATGGAAATCTCATGAGAAGCATTAAAGTTTTACCTGGGGAAAAAAGAGTTGGGTTTTCCTTTTTTCCTACATTAAGACAATATCTTAACGCTGTGCCGATCACAACTGTAAGTGCTGCTGTTCTTTAGCTGATCAGACTGGACAACCTTCAAAATTGCACTCTGGTGGGTGATTATTTTTACCTTGTTTATAAATTTATCAGAAAGTACTTGACTATCAGTATGTGATTTTCCCTTGTCTGTAGGTATAACTCCACCATCTGCATCCATGAGAGGTAACCTCCATCCAGCTGATTATTCACAACCCCACTACAAATCTTCAGACAGACACGAGCCACCAACCCATCCTATGGATCCTCCTTCTCGGCAAGTCGCTGAAAGACTTCAGGATAAATTAGAAGCTTTGGAAAAACTACAGTATCAGCTTACAAAACAGGTAAACTACAGTGTCAGCTTACAAAACAGGCAAACTAGTGTCAGCTTACAAAACAGGTAAACTACAATATCAGCTTACAAAACAGGCAAACTAGTGTCAGCTTACAAAACAGGTAAACTACAATATCAGCTTACAAAACAGGTAAACTACAATACCAGCTTACAAAACAGGTAAACTACAGTGTCAGCTTACAAAACAGGCAAACTAGTGTCAGCTTACAAAACAGGTAAACTACAATATCAGCTTACAAAACAGGCAAACTAGTGTCAGCTTACAAAACAGGTAAACTACAATATCAGCTTACAAAACAGGTAAACTACAATATCAGCTTACAAAACAGGTAAACTACAATATCAGCTTACAAAACAGGTAAACTACAGTGTCAGCTTACAAAACAGGTAAACTACAATATCAGCTTACAAAACAGGTAAACTACAATATCAGCTTACAAAACAGGTAAACTACAATGTCAGCTTACAAAACAGGTAAACTACAATATCAGCTTACAAAACAGGTAAACTACAATGTCAGCTTACAAAACAGGTAAACTACAATATCAGCTTACAAAACAGGTAAACTACAATATCAGCTTACAAAACAGGTAAACTACAATGTCAGCTTACAAAACAGGTAAACTACAATGTCAGCTTACAAAACAGGTAAACTACAATGTCAGCTTACAAAACAAGTAAACTACAATGTCAGCTTACAAAACAGGTAAACTACAATGTCAGCTTACAAAACAGGTAAACTACAATGTCAGCTTACAAAACAGGTAAACTACAATGTCACACCTCACACAGAATACTCCCATCCGATTTATGGAAGCCAGTCACATAGGAATTTGAAACCCTGTATATTTCCATATTACGTCGCTGTGCTGATCCATACAGGGCGACTACCATATATGGCTTGTGACGTCCTGTTTAGACACTTGCCAGTCGTGCCATACATATTAGAAAATAGCTTTCTGAGTTCACTTTCTGCCTTTTATGAAAGCCAATTTTCAGAAAGAAGGCTTGAATGTCGTACAATTTAGGTCTTTGGTGGGATAAATTCGTCACTGGGTTTGTTCGTCATAGGTGTTTTTTTATCTTTTATTATGATTGAAATATGACGAGAATGATAAAGATTGATTGTTTATTGTTTTATGCCACCCTCAAAATAATTTCACTTACGTGTATGCCAGGTCTGTTGGGAAAAAAATTATGCTAAAGTCCTGAGGTAAACACAGACTTTTACTCACACAGCACTGATAAAGACAGAACATGTGAAATTTAAATTTTTTACATGGATTGAAATATACAATTAAATCAAGAGAAACAATCATATCAGCGGATACCCAGGGTTAAATTCTCAACAAGCTCACCTTTTACCCCTGGGCCAACTCTTCAGTTTTTGAGACACGTTTATCGAATTGAAGTGTAAACTGAAAAGTCGTCCATCTTTGTTTTGAACACTGTGGATGCTTACGTAACGCCGATTCTGATTGGTGAAATTTCCGCCACAGTTTTGTAGTTAATCAGGCATTAATGCCACAGTTTTGTGGCGGAACCAATCAAAATCTACATGCATATTAATTAGATACGACGGATTTGGTTCCACTTGTGCCATGGGTAAAGTGAGCGTAAGTTTTAATTGTGGGTTCCGACGATGCAATCATATGAACAATGAGGCTTTCTGGTGACATTTTTGTCTTTCTGTTAAATTATTCAGGAATTAGAATACGCTCAGAAGTTCAGTCCACCTCGTTCTTCTCAACCAAGACAACCTAACAGACCAGTGTCAGTATTGAAAAAATCCACAGACAGTAAGTTTATTCTTCTGACACTATTCTAATTATCTGAGAGAAAATCATGGAATGAGGTTTTATATTTTATTTTCTTCTTAAAGTGGCATGAGCTGCCAAAATGGTGATATTTTGACGTTAAAACAGAATGTTCAAATTATTGGCTATTTTTCTCAAGACGTATAAATCAAGAGCTTTTTAGTGCTTCTAGTCTCGAAAATGTAAGATAAAGTATTGTTTTGAACTAACTTTGCCTTAGAATGAATTAATGGTCGTCCCGGTTATTTAAATTTTGTTTACTTTTCGAACACGTTTTCCGTTCGTACAGGCCACATACTGTATGGATTTTTTTCATTTCAACGCCAATCATTTAGATTTTCAATGGCTTTCAAAGCCTCTTACTGTCGTGGCGATCAGAAATTATGAAAGAAGTGTGAATTTCGGCAGCTCATGCCACTTTAAGGGAGTTTATGATTCAGATTTTAGTTATTGTTTTTTGTGTACAAAATTGCCTTTAATATGAATGAAATCTTTTTCCACTTGGTGTGCTCTGAAGAAAGGATAAATTCTGCAAGTTTTAAGTATTTTTGCCTTTTATGAAAGGAATTCTGACTGCATAATATTCTCAGAGGTCAAGTAACTTGATGTCACAGGATTCTGTGCACAACTGGAATACTAGACTCCTATTGGTGTACTTTGGCTAAATAAACATCTGAAAGATGTGCACACTTTCCTTTGACATCATCTCACTTGACCTATGTGAATAATCACATAGGTCATAAATGCTTTCAAAAATTCACCAAAAATAACAGAATCCTGTTTAGATCGATTGATTGATTGTTTGATGTTTTACACCGCGCTCAAGATTATTTCACTTATATGGCGGCATAGCCAGTTTTATTGTGGGAGGGAACCAGGCTCTATGCCCGGAGGAAACCCACGACCTTCCGTTGGTACATGTAACTGGCAACCATCCCACATATGTCGTCCAAGTGAAAACCCAGTCAAAAAATTTTCCAATTTTTAATCCTGTTTAGAAGTATGAGACTATGTGTTCACTTAAAGTAAATGTAAAATCAACACATGTACATAGATGCTTTCATATATTTTAAGAACACTAAAACACTTGGGCACAGGGAAAATCTTCTTGTCTAAAATAACCATGGAGACAAGTAAATATGTGGATAATTTTTGTTTTAAAAGAATGGTTATTTTGAACCACTGGCACCGGCAAATATATATATTTAATGCTTTCATATAGGTATGCTATCGGAAGGTGGATTTGGCATGTCTACAATAACCGATGGCCGTACAGATGATGAACTTCAGATGACCTTGACCTCTGCTGGGGGTGACTCATTACAGGATGTTTGGCGGGTGTTAAACCAGCCCAGTCCAAGTCCTGTCCCATCCAAACGACATGATCAAGGTAGGTCAGCTGATGTCAATTTTTTAGCCCGCCATCATTCTGATGGAGGGCTATTCAAATCGCTTTTCCGTGGTCCGTGGTCAGTCGTCCGTCCGTTAACTTTTTGCTTGTTACCTTTATTCCAAGAAAACTACCAGTCCAATCTTAATCAAACTTAACATACAACATCACCCTATAGTCTAGTTGTGCACCGTACGTTTTCATCTCATTTGCATATTCAATGTGGCCACCAGGGGGCGATATTGTTTTTTTTTGTTACCTTTATTACAAGAAAACTACCTGTCCGATTTTCACCAAACTTGGCTGACATTATCTCCATATAGTCTAGTTGTGCATCCTACATTTTCATCTCATTTGCATATTCAATATGGCCGCCAGGGGGCGATGTTGTTTTTTCTTTGTTACCTTTATTTCAAGAAAACTACCTGTCCAATCTTAATCAAACTTAACATACATCATCTCCCTATGGTCTAGTTGTGCACCGTACATTTTCATCTCATTTGCATAAACAATATGGCCGCCAGGGGGAGATGTTTTTTTGTGTTACTTTTTTCCAAGAAAACTACCAATCCGATTTTCACCAAACTTGGCTCACATTATCTCCCTATAGCCATGTTGTGTACTGTACATTTTCATCTCATTTGCATATTCAATATGGCCGCCAGGGGGCGATGTTTTTTTTCTTTATCTTTGTTCCAAGAAAACTACCTGACATTAATCAAAATCAACATACATTATCACCCTATGGTCTAGTTATGCACCGTTCATTTTGATCTCATTTGCATATTCAATATGGCCGCCAGGAGGGCGATATTGTTTTTTCGTTACTTCTATTCCAAGAAAATACTGCTCTGATTTTGACCAAACTTGGCCGACATTATCTCCCTCTGATCTAGTTGTGCACCCTACATTTTCGTCTCATTTGCTTATTAAATATGGCCGCCAGGAAGCAATGTTGTTTTTTAACCAAATTTGAAAATGAAACTTATTATCATTATTCCAAGAAAACTACTGACCTGATCTTAACCAAACATGACACACATCATCCCTCTAAGTTCTAGCTGTGCACCGTACATTATCATTTCATTAGCATATTGAAGATGGCTACCAGGTGGCAATGTTGTTTTCAACCAAAATTTCTAGGGGAGCTTAATTTTGCAATTTACAATTTAATTTTCCTCAACAATAGTTATCTCCCTGGAATAAGATTTTTTATGTAGGCCCCAATTCCTATATCCAGTTATTGCTGTAAGTGAAATAATCTTGAGCGCAACGTAAAACACCAAACAATCAATCAATCAATTTATTATGAATAGATGAACGCGGGCGTTAAGATCCCTTTAAGGGATCTCTTGTGGATCTCTTGTTTGAATAAATCTATGATAAGTTTCTAACAAAATGCAAATTCAGCTGGTAAGAGCATTTTACCTTAACTGACTTGTAGCAATCGGGGGCTCGTTTCATAAAGCAATTGCATAGCAAACAAAGCCTAGTTGCCACTGGATATCATAGTGAAGAGATTTGACGTCATAGCAACTGCGATTGATTGTACTTTGCGATGGCTTCGTGAAACCGACCCATGATCCTGGTTTTTGTCAGAAAATGAAATTGACTTTTCTTGAATCAAATGGTTACCAAAAAAAACTGTCCTAGATTTCCCTTTGCACAAATCTCCTTGACAATGCTGTTTTGCAATTGAATTTTCTTCCG
Organism: Lepidochitona cinerea; assembly: GCA_963971465.1. Classification (NCBI taxonomy): domain Eukaryota; kingdom Metazoa; phylum Mollusca; class Polyplacophora; order Chitonida; family Tonicellidae; genus Lepidochitona; species Lepidochitona cinerea. The sequence continues at coordinate 46,452,659 of OZ020551.1, read as the reverse complement.
CTAACTTTAAATCAAACCATCAATATCTCTTATTGAATTAACAATAGATGTAGATACAGTATGATTGCATTTTTTTAAAATTTGTAACACAGAAAATGTGTTGTTTTTTTTCTCAGACCCTAAGATAATGATGCCCTCAAAGCCTGAAGAGTATTTGGTTGCTGGAAAGAAAGCAGCTTTAATCCCTCAGGAAGAATCACAAACTGCCAACAAACAGAAACGAACTGTTACCCATAAAAAGCCTCAGAAACCCAAAGTGCGCAATTATAATCACCGAGATCAGACAAATAGATAACATAATCCCATTTTCTTGTCTTAACTTCAAAGACCATATTCTAACACTCTAACGACCTATGTGGGATGGTTGCCAGTTACTGTCGGAAGGTCGTGGGTTTCCTCTGGGCATAGAGCCCGGTTTCCTTCCATAACAAAATTGGCAACGCCACTATATAAGTGAAATAATCTTGATCACGACATAAAGCATCAATCAATCAAAGACCATACATTTTTAGTTATTTTGCGAAATACAAGAAAATGTCGGTTATGCTATGTGATGTATACGTACAACCCTGAACTAAAAGTAAAAATACTCTAGCCACCGTTGAGCGTAAATAAGTTTTAAGACTGGTATTTTATTATTTGATAGTATTGATGTAAGCTGTAACACCAACTTCTTGCTTTATTATATATATTTATGATAGTCAAATTGGCAACATGTAGACTTGACATCTGCTAATCATTCCACTTGTAAATTTACCTGAAGTGTAATTATATTTATAATAAATAATCCGTCCATTCCTGTATAATTCAGCTGCAAATTTATATACTTTAGACACAATAGATATAATTTGAAGGCTCCTACAGCGTGCACACAAGAAGCCAGAAGAATTGAATCCCAGTAGGCACAAAACCAGGTCACGAATAGTTCACAGCCTACATTGAGAAAGTGTTTATTTGTTCTTTTATAACCTCAAACATTCCATTTTTAGAGTAAGGAAAAATTGTTACCTGACAACCATGCTGTATAGGTGGATCAGATGTCAACCCAGACACAGAATTTGACATGAAATGTCTTCCTCTAATCCATCAAGATTCCCTGAAATATGGTGGACATTTTCTGACTGGGGTCCTATTTGATCAATGTATGGGAGAGATTGATTGATATTTTACGCTGCACTCTAGTATATCCTCCCGTTGCCAGGTTTAGTGGGGAGAACAATTACGGGGGAAGGCAACTCTTCCACATATAGCGATCAAGTAAAAACCTACATGTTCAATTTCATTTGGTGTGAGTGGGTGTTTAACCAGCAATGAACAAATGATCGAGAGGTGGTTCAGAGCAGGTATAAAGCCAGGATTCCTCTCCCAATAGCTCAGGTGATGCTTTCATAATGCGTATCACTGCACAAGGTCTTGGTAATGACTATACACCAGCCAAGTTTCAAAACAATCCTGACAATATTAATTAAGATATGGCTCGGACAAGCAGTCTGGGTAAAATTCAACAAATTGAAGAAACCAAGGGCAATAACTCTAAATTTATTCTCGTCACGGAGAGAAAAGCGTAACACTGCACAAGGTCTTGGTAATGAGGATATACCAGCCAAGTTTCAAACCAATCCGGACAATATGCTCCCCAGAAAGTTTTCGGGGTACATAAAAATATAACAACCCTGATTAAAGAAAACGTTATACTAATAAAGAAAACGTAGAGTCAATTTCATGAAATAGTCCCATTTTGACGAAAACAGGCAAGATGGCGAAGTTCCTGTCGACCAGACTCAACTTTAACTGGCAGCTGTCATAGGCTCCACAGGGCATTTCCAATAGTTTTTATACGCCCGGCTTGAAAAGCGGGCTGTATTATGGTATCATCTCCGGCTGTCCGCTTTCCCTTCCGCTCCATAACTTCTAAAGTTTTGATTCCATCTGCACAATTTTTTCTGAGTATATACCTTATGGGTAGAAGGTGTGTCACAAACTATTTTTAACATCACTGGTTACATAATATGGGAGTTATATTGGATTATGTAATATTCCCTTCCGCTCCATAACTTCTAAAGTTTTGATTCCATCTGCACAATTTTTTCTGAGTATATACCTTATGGGTAGAAGGTGTGTTGCAAACTATTTTTAACATCACTGGTTACATAATATGGGAGTTATTTTGGATTATGTTATATTCCCTTACACTCCATAACTTCTGAAGTTTTGATTCCATCTGCACAATTTTTTCTGAGTATATACCCTTATGAATAGAAGGTGTGTCGCAAACTATTTTTAACATACCTGGTTACATAATTTGGGAGTTATATTGGATTATGTAATATTCCCTTCCGCTCCATAACTTTCAAAGTTTTGATTCCATCTGGACAATTTTTTCTGAGGATATAGCTTATGGGTAGAAGGTGTGTCAGCTTCTTTGGATAATTTAGTGATGGCTATGGTGGCCAAAACCTAAAAAGTTTGGAATTATAATTATTTCTCTGTTTTAAAGGCTCTTCAATTCAGTTTTATTACCCATATGGTAAAGCAAATATAGCTGCTTAAAGATATGTTTGACAATATTCATAAACCTGGTTGTAAGTGTAAACAGATAAGACTTATATATTTACACACCATTGACCATATCAGAGATTAGGCTCTGTTCAAATATACATGTACCTATATAGAATGTGACAAACATCCTGGTCAGTGATGTCTTCAGCAAGTGAACCCACTGACCAGTGACAATTAGCTGGACTCCAAGCTGAAGACCTGGACATTTAACACCAGATGAGATTTTATATTTGAAGGACCCATTGCAAATATTCAAAAATATATATATGGAAGGATTTGTTTTGGTGTGGCTGCAGTTACTGTGCCTTTCCGGCATATTTTGGGTTTCCCGAAACTCTTGTTAGTGTTTGAAATGTCCGATGTAACTTACAATATTTCTAGCAGAGTGTAAAGCGTTTAAAACGCAAGTAAACGCCAGGTAAAATTCCATGATGTTGTTATTTTGTCGAATGCTTAAAAGTCACATGATCAGTTGACCTCCTAGATGAACTCTCCAACCCAATTCCAATGGATTTTTCTGATAAAAATGGCAACTATGGGCCTCAGAGGTTAAATCTGGACTTTAGAACTAGGGTAACTTCTAATTTTAGATTGATGATATATCTCAAGGTTGAAAAATAAGCTGCATTCTGGCGAGGCATGAAGCCATATCAATGGGCAGAATAATATCTTGTAATTAGAGCAAAAAAGTGGCATATAATGTAGTTCAGTGTGTTAAAAGGGGACCATGGTAAATTGTTTCTGTGTGAAATCAGCGACTAAAGATTACATGATGTTTGTAAAAGTATTTTATTAAAAGAGTTAGCACTATGATAGGATAAAACAAGAACAAACAAAAGTAACAGTTTGTGGACAATGTCCAAATATACAATCATCAGCATAAAATGTAATTCACGTTTTTATGCACATGAAGTAATACAAAATGTAACAAAAGTATGTTTTAATGTATTTCAGTCAAAATTTGACCCATTAAAGCTTAAAAGTTTAACATCTATGGTTAAAATTTGGAATATCCCAATGAAAGCTTTCTGTTCAACCAAATTTAGCCACAAAGTGTATTTATAGAAAACAAGTAGAGTTTGTTGTTTTCCTTACCTCCTGACAATTTTTGAGAAAACAAAATGTCCAAATCATCCATAAAATATCAAAACAATAACAAACATAGAAACTCAACAGGCTTTAAACCTCTTACATTAATCATAAATGTAATTTGCACTTATACATGTATAGTCAATCATAGAAATTCAACAGGCTTTAAACCTCTTACATTAATCATAAATGTAATTTGCACTTATGCATGTATAGTCAATCACAGAAATTCAACAGGCTTTAAACCTCTTACATTAATCATAAATGTAATTTGCACTTATACATGTATAGTCAATCACAGAAATTCAACAGGCTTTAAACCTCTTACATTAATCATAAATGTAATTTGCACTTATACATGTATAGTCAATCATAGAAATTCAACAGGCTTTAAACCTCTTACATTAATCATAAATGTAATTTGCACTTATACATGTATAGTCAATCACAGAAATTCAACAGGCTTTAAACCTCTTACATTAATCATAAATGTAATTTGCACTTATACATGTATAGTCAATCATAGAAATTCAACAGGCTTTAAACCTCTTACATTAATCATAAATGTAATTTGCACTTATACATGTATAGTCAATCATAGAAATTCAACAGGCTTTAAACCTCTTACATTAATCATAAATGTAATTTGCACTTATACATGTATAGTCAATCACAGAAATTCAACAGGCTTTAAACCTCTTACATTAATCATAAATGTAATTTGCACTTATACATACATGTATAGTCAATCACAGAAATTCAAACAAAATATTAAAAGGAAATATAATATAGCACTACATATATGATATCATATGATATGATAACCATTTGAGTGTTATAAAACAGTTTGCACCAAGAAAATACTAATCTTCAACTTTGTCGTATATTGTTTTATACTTTTGTTCTTTATTAAAAGTATCATAAGCTGCCCAAAAATACTTTGACAATAAACTTGAATTCTAACACATGTGTGGTTTCCCTGCATGTTGTGAGATAAATTTCGGTGACGTGATTTCTATCACGTCGTCATTGGATGACGGCGTCACCCAAACGCGAGTGGGGATGTCAGACTGTTGTCTATGCCAAGCATTTCGCTTTTAAAACTAATTCATAAACGCAGGATAATGCTAAAAAGCGATGGCAAGACTTGAAAGGGACCTTATAAGTATAAATATATCTTTAAAAAGTTATCAGGTCTGTTAGTAGACTAAAAAATGGTAACACATAAAATAATTGTTTGAAGCTAGCACCCCTATCATTATTAAGATATAGATTCGTCCACGAGGCAATCAGGAAAACTATTCAGCTATAATGTAGGGGTTGCCAATTTTTAGTTTGAAGTAGAAAATAAGGTAAACTACTAAAATTCAGTTTTTCTTAACATCAAAGTTAATGTGTTAGAATAGAAATAATGGATTATGCTGTGATAACTGTAAGAAAAAATAAAGCGTCGACACTTTTTGAGAGGATTAAATGTATGTTATTCTGAAAAGACACCAGAAAGTATTTCCACCATACATGTAGTTCTGATAGTACACTGAATAAGAACCGCTGACGTGGAGATAATTGGCTCTGTATAATCAATCCTACAGGAGATTTGACGTCTTGATAAGATATCAGCGAAGGTTACTGTACATGTCAGTGGCATAACTATCTGTTAAGTTGCCCATTCTTTGTAATTTCTACAAAAAGAACAAAACAAAACCATTTTTAACCATATAATGGAAGTAGAATTTGATGATGAAAATATCTGTTGAAGCTTATATTGTGTTTTCAAAGTGTTTTCAATATCAAATAAAATTCAAATTGGGGGAGGGGGATGTATTATTATGTTTAGTTGATTGATTGAGGTTTTACGCTGCACTCATTATTTCACTTATATATGAGGATGTTGCCAGGTTTAATGGAGGAGGAAACCAAGCTGTTTGCCCGGGGGAAATCCAAAGACCTCCGGCGAGCACCTGGCAACTCTTCCATGTATTGGGAGGGGCTCAACAAAATTTAGTTTTTTATGTTTACAATGATAATCTATCGGTCCCAAGAAACTCTAATTGTCTTTTGTCTAAACAGACTGCAATGGTACATATACTGCTGTATATGCTGAATCTTTGGTAAAAGAAAAGTCTTATGACACTACAATGAGAACAGTATCAGACGTTTTGATATATATCCAACATTGAGCTTCAATACCTAAGAACACATCTATTGCTATCTATTGCTTGATAGTTTGCAAGGTTAACACTCCTATCTTGGCAAATGCTTTGGAAAATATCCTAAAAAACTAGTTTTACATGTCAGAAAATAAATTCAAATGTCTTTCTCGCAGTCTAGGACCCTCATGTAATTACACAGTTACAGTTGATCTGAGTCCATGACCATTGATGTGTGTACACTACACATTATCAGTGTTTTGACGACATAAACATTGTCATGGTTTCAAGCTCCCCTGAGTATGCAGGAAACACAGCGGAGGTTGTGAATGACATCACCCAACTGGCTGTACATACATTTTAATTCATATTCCATTTGACGAGACCTTTTGATTAATACCCAACATTACATCTTATAAGATTTTATCAAAGTTTTCAAACTCACCACTTCCTTTTTCTTCAGTTTTTTCTTTGATTTGGATTGATCAACTTCATCCAATCCTTCTTCATCTTCTTCATCACTGTAGGTCCTCCCATGGATGGCTAATTCAGACTGTCAGCAAAACAGAGAATGTTGTCAGTGTTACATGTACCTAATTCACACTGTCAGCAAAACAGAGGTAGTCAGTCTTAACTAATTAACATACTTTCAGCAATCAGTATTACCTAATTCAGACTGTCAGCAAAACAGAGGTAGTCAGTCTTAACTAATTAACATACTTTCAGCAATCAGTATTACCTAATTCAGACTGTCAGCAAAACAGAGGTAGTCAGTCTAAACTAATTAACAAACTTTCAGCAATCAGTATTACCTAATTCACACTGTCAGCAAAACAGAGGTATCCAGTCTTAACTAATTAACATACTTTCAGCAATCAGTATTACCTATTTCACACTGTCAGCAAAACAGAGGTAGTCAGTCTTAACTAATTAACATACTTTCAGCAATCAGTATTACCTAATTCACACTGTCAGCAAAACAGAGGGAGTCAGTCTTAACTAATTAACATACTTTCAGCAATCAGTATTACCCAATTCACACTGTCAGCAAAACAGAGGTAGTCAGTCTTAACTAATAAACATACTTTCAGCAATCAGTATTACCTAATTCACACTGTCAGCAAAACAGAGGTAGTCAGTCTTAACTAATTAACAAACTTTCAGCAATCAGTATTACCTAATTCACACTGTCAGCAAAACAGAGGTATCCAGTCTTAACTAATTAACATACTTTCAGCAATCAGTATTACCTAATTCACACTGTCAGCAAAACATCACACTGTCAGCAAAACAGAGGGAGTCAGTCTTAACTAATTAACATACTTTCAGCAATCAGTATTACCCAATTCACACTGTCAGCAAAACAGAGGTAGTCAGTCTTAACTAATAAACATACTTTCAGCAATCAGTATTACCTAATTCACACTGTCAGCAAAACAGAGGTTGTCAGTCTTAACTAATTAACATACTTTCAGCAATCAGTATTACCTAATTCACACTGTCAGCAAAACAGAGGGAGTCAGTCTTAACTAATTACGTACTTTCAGCAATCTGTATTAACTAATTCACACTGTCAGCAAAACAGAGGTAGTCAGTCTTAACTAATTAACATACTTTCAGCAATCAGTATTACCTAATTCACACTGTCAGCAAAACAGAGGTAGTCAGTCTTAACTAATTAATATACTTTCAGCAATCAGTATTACCTAATTCACACTGTCAGCAAAACAGAGGTTGTCAGTCTTAACTAATTAACATACTTTCAGTAATCAGTATTACCTAATTCACACTGTCAGTAATCAGATAATGTTGTCAGTGTTACCTAATTCACACTGTCAGTAATCAGATAATGTTGTCAGTGTTACCTAATTCACACTGTCAGTAATCTGAGAGCATATGTTGTCAGTGTTACCTAATTCACACTGTCAGTAATCAGAGCATATGTTGTCAGTGTTACCTAATTCACACTGTCAGTGATCTGAGAGCATATGTTGTCAGTGTTACCTAATTCACACTGTCAGTAATCAGAGAGCATATGTTGTCAGTGTTACCTAATTCACACTGTCAGTAATCAGAGCATATGTTGTCAGTGTTACCTAATTCACACTGTCAGTAACCAGAGAATGTTGTCAGTGTTACCTAATTCACACTGATAGTAATCAGAGAATGTTGTCAGTGTTACATAATTCACACTGTCAGTAATCAGAGAATGTAATCAGTGTTACCTTATTCACACTGTCAGTAATCAGAGAATGTAATCAGTGTTACCTAATTCACACTGTCAGCAATCCGAGAGCATATGTTGTCAGTGTTACCTAATTCACACTGTCAGTAACCAGAGAATGTTGTCAGTGTTACCTAATTCACACTGACAGTAATCAGAGAATGTTGTCAGTGTTACCTAATTCACACTGACAGTAATCAGAGAATGTTGTCAGTGTTACCTAATTCACACTGACAGTAATCAGAGAATGTTGTCAGTGTTACCTAATTCACACTGACAGTAATCAGAGAATGTAATCAGTGTTACCTAATTCACACTGTCAGTAATCAGAGAGCATATGTTGTCAGTGTTACCTAATTCACACTGTCAGTAATCAGAGAGCATATGTTGTCAGTGTTACCTAATTCACACTGTCAGTAACCAGAGAATGTTGTCAGTGTTACCTAATTCACACTGACAGTAATCAGAGAATGTTGTCAGTGTTACCTAATTCACACTGACAGTAATCAGAGAATGTTGTCAGTGTTACCTAATTCACACTGACAGTAATCAGAGAATGTTGTCAGTGTTACCTAATTCACACTGACAGTAATCAGAGAATGTAATCAGTGTTACCTAATTCACACTGTCAGTAATCAGAGAGCATATGTTGTCAGTGTTACCTAATTCACACTGTCAGTAATCAGAGAGCATATGTTGTCAGTGTTACCTAATTCACACTGTCAGTAATCAGAGAATGTTGTCAGTGTTACCTATTTTGGGTGACCATCTTGACCATTAAATACGGCAATTTCGAGTGTTAAGCTTATTTAGATTTCTTAAAGGATAAATACCAAGTTCTTTCTGAACACCTACCGGTGATTTGTTCTCGTAAATTGAGTAAATATGTATCTAAAAACATAATATTGAAACAAAATGAACTTTCAGTAATGTCCTAGGGTGTCAAAGAAACAGTGATTGAAAATATGTGTATCTTCCGTCACCAATCGGAAATATCTTCATATTTGACGTCATAGTTGACATCGAACGCTTTCGGCGTCACCTCAACCAACCATGAAGAGGCCACGGCTTAACGTCGTTTGAGTATGTCACGACAATAGTAATGTATGTATCAGATGTCAACTGTGACGTCACAGCGCTAAAGCTAATTAATTTCCGTATCTAGGCTGTAGAAAGAAAAAGAATGCCTTGAGTTGTGTAGGTTTCGTGCCTGAAATCTGATTTTGCTTTTGGCTGAGTTCGTAAGTCTATACGGTGCAAGCTTTTAAACAAATTCATTACCAAATAGGAGGCATTGACTTAAACTTACTATTTATCCTTTAATAATTTGAGATAAGAAATTAAGTTGACTTTGATAACGATGTAAGAACTACATCGAAATGTCGTCACACAATAAACCAAAAGTTGTTATCCATAAGTAATTCTTCTCCTTATTTGTAAACAACAGACCGAAGATCAAGAAAAAAATGAAATATAATCGCACAGAATCCCGTAATTCTTGGACTGCATGGACTTAATTTTTGGTTGGTTCAAAACACCATGATTGTCACAATACAAAATACTGTAGATGTAAATACCATCATTTTGATTCCAAAATACCATTTGTTACAATGGTAATTTTCAATTAGGATATATGGCTGGATGAAAGACTTACAATGGTAATTTTCAATTGTGATATATGGCTGGATGGAAGACTTACCTGCTGCATATCGGTCACTTTATTCTCCACAGATTTAACCTTATTGAAATAGCTCATGTACTCGTGTCTTTTTGTGTTATCCTTTTGTCTGCAAAAATTAAATACATATTCTTACATTCAGAATAAATTTTCCCCCAGAAGATTATAAAAATGTGAATAAAACCTGTTGAAGAAATGGGAGTTTCAAATTTGCTGTTGCTAGTATTTTGTTATGTTTGTGTACATGTATCATCACTCTGTCCATATATCCTACATCAATACGTTCTATTTCCATTAGTAGAACTCTTCAAAGTGGAGGTGCATTTGGTGGTAAGAGTGGGACAGCCTCCTTCTCATTATAATGCAAAGCAATACAGACAATGAAAGAGATCCATTTACAGATAATTTCTTTCTATACTTAATTTTACTATCTGAGGTAAAATCCAAAGAAATATTTTGATCTTTTAGCCTGTCAATAGTTTTCTGTACAGTCCCCTATTCATTTAACACAAGGCCTGTCCCAGAAATCACCTGAGAGAGGGGAAATGCTTCCTCCTATCAATAGAGAGCACAACAAGGGGAGTAACTTTTCCTTGATGGAAATATAACGTATTGTAGCGTAGATGAAATATTCTCAATAATGGATTCTGAGTGTTTGTTAGGACGGAAAGTGAACAGTCTTCCTACTCCAGGGAATGTAACCAAAGTTCTGGAGTGAATGTAACCAAAGTTCTGGAGTGAATGTAACCAAAGTTCTGGAGTGAATGTAACCAAAGTTCTGGAGTGAATGTCACCAAAGTTCTGGAGCAAATGTCACCAAAGTTCTGGAGTGAATGTCACCAAAGTTTTGGAGTGAGAGTAACCAAAGTTCTGCAATAAATGTAACCAAAGTTCTGGAGTGAATGTAACCAACGTTCTGAAGAGAATGTAACGAAAGTTTTGGAATGAATTTCACCAAAGTTCTGAATTTCACCAAAGTTCTGGAATAAATGTAACCAATGTTCTGGAGTGAATGTAACCAAAGTTCTGGAGTGAATGTAACCAAAGCTCTAAAGAAAATGTAACCAAAGTTCTGGAGTGAATGTAACCAAAGTTCTGGAGTGAATGTAACCAAAGTTCTGGAGTGAATGTAACCAAAGTTCTGGAATAAATGTAACCAAAGTTCTGGAGTGAATATAACCAAAGTTCTGGAATGAATGCAACCAAAGTTCTGGAGTAAATGTAACCACAGTTTTGGAGTGAATGTAACCAAAGTTCTGGAGTGAATGTTACCAAAGTTCTGGAGTAAATGTAACCACAGTTCTGGAGTGAATGTCACCAAAGTTCTGGAGTGAATGTTACCAAAGTTCTGGAGTGAATGTAACCAAAGTTCTGGAGTGAATGTCACCAAAGTTCTGGAGCAAATGTCACCAAAGTTCTGGAGTGAATGTCACCAAAGTTTTGGAGTGAATGTAACCAAAGTTCTGCAATAAATGTAACCAAAGTTCTGGAGTGAATGTAACCAACGTTCTGAAGAGAATGTAACGAAAGTTTTGGAATGAATTTCACCAAAGTTCTGAATTTCACCAAAGTTCTGGAATAAATGTAACCAATGTTCTGGAGTGAATGTAACCAAAGTTCTGGAGTGAATGTAACCAAAGCTCTAAAGAAAATGTAACCAAAGTTCTGGAGTGAATGTAACCAAAGTTCTGGAGTGAATGTAACCAAAGTTCTGGAGTGAATGTAACCAAAGTTCTGGAATAAATGTAACCAAAGTTCTGGAGTGAATATAACCAAAGTTCTGGAATGAATGCAACCAAAGTTCTGGAGTAAATGTAACCACAGTTTTGGAGTGAATGTAACCAAAGTTCTGGAGTGAATGTTACCAAAGTTCTGGAGTAAATGTAACCACAGTTTTGGAGTGAATCTAACCAAAGCTCTGAAGTAAATGCAACCAAAGTTCTAAAGAAAATGTAACCAAAGTTCTGGAGTGAATGTAACCAAAGTTCTGGAGTGAATGTAACCAAAGTTCTGGAGTGAATGTAACCAAAGTTCTGGAGTAATAAATGTCGCCAAAGTTCTGGAGTGAATGTCACAAAAGTTTTGAAGTGAATGTAACCAAAGTTCTGGAGTGAATGTTACCAAAGTTCTGGAGTGATGGTAACCAAAGTTCTGGAGTAAATGTAACCACAGTTTTGGAGTGAATCTAACCAAAGCTCTGGAGTAAATGTAACCAAAGTCTGGAGTGAATGTAACCAAAGTTCTAAAGAAAATGTAACCAAAGTTCTGGAGTGAATGTAACCAAAGTTCTGGAGTGAATGTAACCAAAGTTCTAAAGGAAATGTAACCAAAGTTCTGGAGTGAATGTAACCAAAGTTCTGGAGTGAATGTAACCAAAGTTCTGGAGTGAATATAACCAAAGTTCTGGAGTGAATGTAACGAAAGTTTTGGAATGAATGTAACCAAATCAAAGTTCTGGAGTGAATGTAACCAAAGTTCTGGAGTGAATTTCACCAAAGTTCTGGAGTGAATTTCACCAAAGTTCTAAAGAAAATGTAAGCAATGTTCTAAAGAAAATGTAACCAAAGTTCTGGAGTGAATGTAACCAAAGTTCTGGGGTAAATGTAACCAAAGTTCTATAGTGAATGTAACCACAGTTCTGAGGTGACTCTCAAGTAAAACTTGACTGGTGTATTCAAACCACAAATTTGTTCACAGTTGTAGAAAGTTTTAGAATGAATGTAACCAAAGTTCTAAAGAAAATGTAACCAAAGTTCTGGAGTGAATGTAACCAAAATTCTGGAGCAAATGCAACCAGCGTTATGAAGTGAATCTAAGGTTAAGCTCGACTGGTGAATTCAAACTCATGGTAGGGTTAATGTTGGTTTAGGTCTTACCCATGTCTCCAGGCTAGTCTCTGCTGCATGAGGGCCACACCTCTACTGCCAGAATAGTCACCAGCCACTGCCATCTTTGCTGAAGCCTGTGCTGTGTGCTTACCCAACACATGCAGATTTATTTCTTAAGTAAAAATAAAAATATTTCTTATTACTTAATACATATTAGAACGATGCACTTGAAAAGATCGATTTAGAATCAATGACCTACAAAAATATCCTAAAGACATGATATTCAATTTTGATGTGTATTTTATGCTTTCTTCTGGCAGTCTGACTATCAACACTACCTGACACATTCTTGTCTTACATATATACCTAACTAATGAAAGGTTTAAAATAAGGAGTCTGAGCTTTGCAAATTTGTATTTTGGACAGATGCTGCATTCATTTTGTATGAAATCCAGTTAATAAAAAACAAATTTTGTGGAAGCCTGGGGCTCGTTTCACAAAGCACTCGCATTGCAAACAACGCATAGTTGCCAATGGATACCATAGTTAAGAGATACGACATCATGGCAACTGTGATTGATCGGCTTCGTGAAACGGCCCCCTGATCCTACCTTGTTCTGCTGTTTGTCGTTCAGTAGTAGCAGGTTTCTTCTGAGTGAAAACACGTAGTGCCCTGGCCCCTTCTGTGTCTGTGTATTCTATCTGCAGCTGGAATGGATATTCTTGTGGTTCTTCTTTTTTATCCTGAAGACCTGTAGCTTGTGCCCCTGATGAAGTGCTTGCTCCCTGGTCAACACTACTGCCTTCTTCAGTATTGGTTCCAGCTACAACATAAACGGATAACTTATATTAATATTGGCAGAGACCAGCTAGTAGATGAATTCAAAAGAATTCCTTATATTAGTGATGCTTGTAACTCAACGGTTTGAAGGGGAGGAGGGGCACTTTAACTAATAATCCATTTCTAGCAATGCATATTTTCAGGTCACGAAAATTCATTTACAGTGTAACAGTCCTTGTTTTTTCTGTTCCTGTCACAATTCAGTATTTTGTATAAAAATTGAATGAATGCTTTTAATTAGATTTTTAAACAACAGTGCAGCATATTTTTGAACATCAAAGACATTTATAATATCAAATCTTTCAATGGCATTTAGAAGTTAAAAGGTTAACAATAAGCTGAAGAATTACTTATGGATAACAACTTCTCGGTTTATTGGGTGACGACGTTTCGATGAAGTTCTTACATCGTTATCAAAGTCAAAGTCAAAGACATTTACAATAATTATATTGAAATGGATATGAAAAGTTTGTGTACCTCCTGCCTGGTTGCTACTTTGTGGAACTGATGATTTTCTTTTCTGTTTCTTCACTCCATACTCAAAGGTAACCTCTGTTTCAGCACTGACATTACCAATGGTTCTCACTACTTTACTCTCTTCTTCTTCTTCGTTCCGGATATATCTATGGAAAAAAAAAATATGCAGGATTAAATATTATATTTTAGGGGAAGGAGATAGAGTTGTATGCCCAGAGCCAGAGACATTTCACTGCTACCAGGCAACCATCCTAGATGGGCCAAGCTTTAATTACAGATATTTTTTATACATGGTTCATACTTTATCTTTGATTTCCCACAATTGACTATACAACTAACACTATGTGGTTAAACAGTTAATGAGGTATATTAGAGAGGCAAAGTCACTGGCAACCATCTTGGTTCAGACAGGCTATACTTATTACATGGGCTATAGACAAATATCGCATTTTTATCTGCATTTCTTTTTGGATTTTTAATTTTTTTGTTGTGATTAGGAGAATTTGTATTAATATTAGGTTGTCAGAGAGTTTGGAACTATTATATTGCCCATTATTTAAAAAAAAATACTTCATTGTAACACTAGGTTGTGTTGGTTCAAAATTGCCCAAAAATATTTTTTTTCAAGAAAAATGAAACAGAGCTTGGATATATTTATTCAGAGCAGCGGACATCGTTTAAAAACCAAGATGGTGGGTTGCCATGGCGATTAACGCCACACTGGCTCTCTTCTATTCTCCACATTTATATGCTGGTCATATATATAACTCTACAGCTGGGTAGATCAAGAGAAAGCATGTCCCAAACTTCATTGATAAAACCCATAATACCTTAACGTGAGCCAAGATGTGTCGGGCAACCTTCATCAATGTATTCATGGGTTTTGTGTATATTGAAGGCACCCATTGAAGTCCATAAAATGAACTACCGTAAATGCTCGACCCTTTCAGCGATTTTATCTGGGGAGGTGGGGGGAGTGACTCTGACAGCTCAAGTCTTCTATTTACTCTCGATCGACGAAAACTTCAATGACGCCGACTAGAGAGGGGTGGGTAATTGGTTTCACGCCTGTGTCGGGTAGATGAACAAACATCGCGCCAGGTGGGGTATGTGCGGCACCAGTTTGAGAGCCACGTGTTGGTCTAGGCTAATATTACGGTAAGATCTCCGCTAATTCAAGTACTCTAAAAAATTCAAGGGCCAGAAAAACATTAACAAAAGTACACTTAAAATTCAACTTTTTTCGTTGAGAGTCTTACCTCCTGGAGTGAGCGATCAGATAATCCTATTGAACGATCGCTGTTGTTGTTTTTATAGACCAAATGTGGCAAATAGCAATGTAATAATTCATTATTTTCACATCACTGGTCCTTGAATTAGCGGAGATCTTACCGTAGTCATCGATATCAACTGCCTATATCCCACTGACGTCTTTTGGCGACAGCCTCCAGTTGACTCTTTCAGTTCGCAAAAATCTCGTATTTACCCGTTAATAAACCAAATAAATATTGACTATTCTGTTTTTTTATATGTTGGGAACATTCTTTTTCGTTTACATGTAAAAGTTTCGCCCGTAAAAAGGATGAGAAATCACGTAAAACGTAAGGGTTGTAATTTTGTTTACTGCCGATATGACTAAAGTTGCACGGTAAAACGGTCGTGTTCATAGAGATATTATCGATATTTGCAAATGTCGACATCGCCCAAATTTAAACTGGATATACACTTATGAATCTGGTGTAGACTTTTGTTTGGTTTTTACAATCTGGCTTTACCGAAAACAATATATCCGATATATTTTCTGACTGGTGTTTAGTCGATCATTTGCTGGCTTTACAGCGCTCCCCTAAACAAGCATATTAAAGTGGGCTATAAGCTGTACAGTTAGTGGCCTACTTTATCCATATAAAGCGGCCCGTAGTTCAACTCTATAGTCAAGGCGGCAAATTGTCCGATGCGTGAACTGCTGACTATTTTATAAACCGCTTATACTCTCTCAATTGCAAATTATTAAAAACCAAACGAATCATCGGCAGCTAAAGACAATAGTTTCTTCCAGTTGTAATCGTCGTTTCCGAGTTCCTGTGTGAAAATGGTTATCCTTGAACACAACTCCATGTCTCCGTCGATGTCCGTCAAGCTACATGTCTGTCTAAAAGTTTACTGTTGGTTAAATACTCGGCTTTATATTTCAGGCTTCGAATTCAGGGTGTAGTATTTGAAGGCACTTGTAATTATCAAACTCATTAATTATGCCGATATTGAAAATACTCCCACAAGTTATGATTATGGATTCCCATGAAAACACAACGGAGTTAAAATATATTGTTGATAATAGCCTAAAAGACATATTTGAATTCATGCTTATACGCCTGACTTGCATAACAATCAATCAACCAAATTAACGTAGGGTTTGGAATTGTATGAAATATAAGAAAGATTCTGTGTTTTTCTGAAAATTAAAGCTAATAAAAACACCAACAAATTTCACTAGTATGACTTTATTTGAAAACCACATATGGTAATACGCATAGGCCTACCACGGTGAAATTACTATCGGCCGTGTCGCCTGTCGGTAACGGTAACTCAGACTACAGTTATAACTTAATACGGGGACAAATCTCAAATTCATTCCTCAATCAAAATCTTCATAGCCTTTTGTTTTTCTAAAACCATTATCAAATGCGATTTTCCCCAGACTTTGTGAGTTTAGTCTAAATTCCTTTCCGATACAGTTGTAAAACCACAGCCTAGATCGAAAAAAAAAACAAGAGTTTCGGGAAACCCAAAATACGCCCGGAAAGGCACAGTAACTGCAGCCATACAAAAACAAATCCTTCCATATTTATTTGAATTTAATTTTCAAAATCCAGAGGGAAGAGGTTGAAGCTTGGTAAATGATTGATTGATTGATTGTTTGGTGTTTTACGCTGCGCTCAAGATTATTTCACTTACATGTATATGGCGGCGTTGCCAGTTTTATTATGTGAAGCTTGGTAAAAGGTGATGTTATGTCAACAAAATGAAATCTTGCCACTAAAACCATTAAAATCCATCTGTATCAAATTTAAAATGGGCTTTTTGGATCAACTATTATTAACAAGATTTGTACACGGTACAAGTCATCAATTCTCGCTGCTGTTAAATCACGATGTTAAAAATTGTTTGTTGTCAATAAAGGTTGCACTAAAATGTTTCAATTTTTTAGAAAAGCAGTTTATAATTTACTAATCATACTTAAACAAATGTAATTAATTGGCAATTTCGCAGCTCACACCAATTCAAGTAGATTTGACAATTTTTCTCATAACATTTTTTATCTACATTATTTGGCCATAGACATCTTGACAATATTCTAAATCTCCCCATATACCTACAGGTTATTACTTCTAATTTTATCATAGACCAAATGGATTTACAATAGATTTGGCTATGGGTCCATTGCTAATGTCACCCACTGTTTTATGTAGGCCAAAGCCATAAATCTCTCCAGAGAGACTGAGAGTTGACAAGGTAAATAAACCAAAGCTGGGATACTTATCTCTTGGTCTGTAGATAAAACTTTAATCCTTATATGTATTTTTCATTTGATTAAAACGTTATATATTGATTTAAGAATAGTTTTAATCAATTTAGACACATTATTGCAGTTTGAAAAAATCCTTTTTTGATGAGAATCGGAAAAGTAGAAGCCATTTTATAATTTAAAGGTCATTTTCATGAAAATGAAAGTAAGAATAAAAGGGAATGTACATAATCCAATAATTTGCAATAGTTGATATCATAAACAATTTTTTTACACACTGTCTGTTAATATGGTATGTAACATGAAAGATTTGAAAACATCGGATCATATTTGTTAAAGTTATGGAGAGAAAAAGTAAATATTACATAACCCAATATGGCTGCCATATAACGCAATGTATGATGTCAAAAATAGTTCGCGACACACCTTCCACCCATAAGGTATATACTCAGAAAAAATTGTGCAGATGGAATCAAAACATTGGAAGTTATGGAGCGGAAGGGAATATTACATTATCCAATATAACTCCCATATTATGTAACCAGTGATGTTAAAAATAGTTTGCGACACACCTTCTACCCATAAGGTATATACTTAGAAAAAATTGTGCAGATGGAATCAAAACTTTAGAAGTTATGGAGCGGAAGGGACAGCAGACGCCGGACAGCCGGACTGCCGGACTGACGGAGATGATACCATAATACAGCCCGCTTTTCAAGCCGGGCGTATAACAACAACAACAGCATCGATTAAAATCGAAAATCTAAAACCAGCTAAGAGAAAATTGTGTTAATCGGCATATCTTTACAGATTCCTTTTTTATAACAAAATAGATGAACGTATTTTCTCATTTCACGCCACAAACCGGTACATTGACGAACGAATGGACTGGCTTGCAGGTTAGTCCGTTGTCACTGTGTGAGCTCGCTGCTCAGGCGCTCTGAATATCGCATGTATGTTGGTTGTGTATTGTGGGTTTAGTCGCACAACACCAATTTACCACCTGTGGGTAGGCCATTGTACTTTTTCTAGTCTGCGAAACGGATTATCCCCACATTCCCCATTTTAGTTTCTATCATATGCTCTCTAGCTTTCCGGCGATAATCCCCCCTGGCATCGCCGAAAGATCGAGCATTTACGGTAAGTGATATTTTATGCAGCATTCTAGAAAATTTTACTTTTAGGAACTATGTCGAAAAACAGATCATTCTGCCAGCATTTTACGATATTTATGATTATCAACTTACAAAGCATCATTCAATAGGAAAGTTGCGACCACCTTGGTAGCAATGATCTTGTCAGCGAGAATTGTACTAAACTCTTCTGTTAATTTGAGGGGATCCACCATGTTGACCTGCAGAGAAGAATAGAAAAAGTCAACACCATAGGGAGAGGGGCTTAATAAGTTTAGGAACATCTTCCCAATTTCATTGCTTCTCCAATAAAATAGGTTCACTTCAACACTAGGCAGCCTCTTATAACTATAGAGACAATTCTCTATTATACTTCAACAGACATACTTAATTAATCATTAATAATTTAATAATTTGCAAATCATTAATAATTTGCAATCTTAACTGCAGACTTCTTGATTGACTTGTTGATCTAAGATTTTCGGGACCTGTTTCACAAAACATTCTGACGAGTAAACTACATATAGTAGTAATGTAATATTGAAGGTACATGTTTCCATGATAGTTATGCCTTCCAATAAACTTATGTTGGTAGTAGATCTTTTGAGAAAGACAGCCCAGAACCAATAATTGTCACTTTCTGATGAAATCACACATGTCAGGTATGTATAAATGCAAAACAGAAACGTAATTTCTGCTCCAGAAATCCAACCAATGTGACTGAGTGAGAAGATTTAACATTGCTTTTACAATTATTTAAGTTTTATCACAACAAAAAATAACATGTATACAGGTCAAAAGTATTGACGAATTTCCTTTTCTGAGTATTTTAGAGCTGAGATGTCTTTATACCAACCTGTCCCCCTGAGATCTGTGCAACCTGACCAAGCTGTGCCAACTTACAGTCACTGCCTGTAATACTCACTACTGAGATAGATAAACTGAAACAGTAAAGTAAGAGAAAATATTTCAGAACTTGAGCCTTAACTTAAAGTGGCATGAGCTGCCAAAATGGTGATATTTTGATGTTAAAACAGAATGTTGAAATTATTGGCTATTTTTCTCAAGACGTATCATTCAGAAGTTTCTTAGTGCTTCTAGTCTCTAGAATGTACGATAAAGTATTATTTTAAACTAACTTTGGCTTAGAATGAATGAATGGTCGTCCCGGTTATTTAAATTTTGTTTAATTTTCGAACACTATTTCGGTTCGTACAGGTCACATACTGTATAGATTTTCCTCATTCCATTCCTCATTCCAATCATTTACTTTTTCCATGTCCTTCAAAGCCTCTTCCTGCCGTGACGGTCAGAAATTATGTGTGAAGTGTGAATTTTGGCAGCTCATGTCACTTTAACACAGCAGATATGATTTACACAAGACCAAAAATGTAAAAGTATTTACATCTAGCTAAGATCAAATCCCACTCAGACCAAATAAAAATCGAACAATTTTTAACTTGATTGCCATATGTGGAAGAGTAATTGAACGTCGGGTGTTTCCTCCGGAAAAAGATTGGTTTTCTCCCCCATTAAACCTGGCAAAGCTGCCATATAGGTAAAATGATCTTGTGTCTATCAATCAATCTTTTAAAAAGAGAGATAGTTACCTATTGGTCAAAGCCGTTTCCCCTAACTCTGTGTAGAAATCCACCACAGTCTCTTGTTGTTCATTTGAGCTTACATTTTCAAGGCTACCTAATCCAACATTTGCCATGCCATCTGTACACACAATGACCTTTGAACCAGGATGAACTGCTGCCATGGAAACCGCTACGGTTAAGGCAGGGCCTAATGCTGTACCCCCTCCTTCCCCCAACCTGCATTTAAAAATATTGGTAAAACCACAATAAGACAAAATTAATTCAGAATTGTGACAGATCAGTGACACAACTACATGTGAAAATCTAACTTCTTAATTAAATTTGTCTTCAAGCAGGAAGAATAATACTTGATTTTTAATTCTTTAATTTTTTTTAAATTTCTTATCTGGTGGCTTGGTTGACAGAGTGATAGTTTCTCACTCACACACAAGTTCCTGGTCAAAGAGCAAGGTTTCCACCACCACTAAACCTGAAAACGTCACCATATACGTGAGATATTCTTGAGTAAAACAGCAATCAATCGTTTCTCATATCTTCCAGATGATATTTCACTGAGTATAGCTGCTTGAATTAAATATGATATCAAATAAATTGATAGATAGATTATAATACTTCATAGTGACTTTACCGGCAACTGAACAAGTCACTATACTCTAAGGAACTCCAAACTTCCCATTTGTGCCTGGTAAACCAAAAACTCTCCTCCAAAAACAAAAATTAGAAAAAACTTATTTATAACTATGCAAATGTAAAAGACATAATTGTTCTCACCCGTAGACTTTTTGTGTCAGTGTGGCATGTGACTGATTGACAGCTTGGGGCATAGCAAGTTCTGATCCGATCTTCTTAAGGGCTTCCTTATCGCTTAGTTTGTCTCCAGATACACATACTGGTGCTTGACTTCCATCCCCATGAACTTCAACCTATATATCCAAAATTAAAATAAAATTAGTATTGGTTATTCAGTACTGCACAAGAAAAGATCAGTCAGTCAGTTTGGGGGGATGTAACAAAGTTAAATTTTAAGAACAAAAAATGTATTTATCCATTGATTGAATATCAGGTAATTTAGAGGCAATAATTAAGTCAATATAAACTTCTTGATTGATTTAAGAATTGTTTAAAACTCTTTCAACACAGATTCCATTAAATAATTAAAGCCTCATCATGAAGTAATTTTTTGTGAACAACACAAGCTTTTAACATCTATTCCAATGTCTTTGGGGTACAAAATATTTGCATGTTCAGCCACGATAACGATTTAATTATCCCAAAAAGCTTTACTTTCACATGGAATTAGCCAAAACATCCATCAATTATCCAATCGCAAACAGCGACAAACACCGTTAGCCAGTCACATACAAAATAGTTGCAAAAAAGTGCCCTGATCAAAGTAGTTGCTACGACGTCATCAAACAACTTCACAAAATAACGTTAGGGCAACGCCTTATCGTGTGTGTGTGTGCGTGAAAACAAGGTATTGCCGTATGGGGTGTGCTAAAACACCCCCCATACGAGTCTTTATCAGATGGCAATTGACCAATCAGATTGCAGAGAAACCTCACAGATAATAAAACATTTTAGTGGGTTTGCCAGGTTTATCCAATGATGAGAATGGGCTCCTTGTCAAAAGCAAACCCATAAACTTTCGCCTGTACAACACAATCACCCCACATAAGGGATTGGGTCAAAACCAAGTCAGAACATTTTAACAATTTATGGAGGAGTTGAATCTACATTGTATACGAACTGGACAAAAAGTAACATTGTCCCCCCCCCCCCCCCCCCCCCCCCCCCCCCCTTAACCAAAGTGATCAATCACATAATGATGACACAATAATAAATCTACTCAGATAAACAATCACTATATGTGAAAAAAGAGTAAAACATAATATAAAACCATTTAGAACTGACCTCATTGTTGAAGGCTATCAGAGCCACCCGTCGATGTGGAAAATCTTTCAAGAGCTCTTTAATCTGATGATCCACAGCGGCCTGCATAGACTGAAGTCGTGATATATAGGTCACATTACGTCTCTCCCCAGGTAGATGTTGATCTTCATGACCAGTGTTCAGGGACTGTAAGTCAGCTAGGTGGTTTCCTCTCAGATTAAACCGCCCAGGAACCTGAAAAGCAGATTCATTGAAAATTAAAGTCGCAACTAAAAGTCATATAACAAATTTGCTCAGTGTGTCATTAATCAATTCCCAATATGTGGCATGGCCATGTGGCTCTGGGGGTTGTTTCTCAACAAAGTCACGACCGACGTAAGTCCAATGCAAGGTGTAACTAGCATGGCAATATATACCCTCAACATTACGTTACGACCAGGCACAAAGTTACAACGGGTGTAAGTGTGTTGAGAAACAGCCCCCTGGTGTTGGGATTGAGTGTTCAACATCCTTCCGCTAAGCCATTTTGATTAATCAATTTTTGCAGCACTCATGATTCACTTATATAACAGTTTATTGGGGGAGGAAATCCTTGACCTTCTTGGGTACTTGGCTGTGACTGAGTGAAAACCCAACTCAGCATTTGTCATTTTTCTTCTTTGAACAAAGTGAGATTGGAACCCACTCACAATTGTTGGAAGGCTTGTATTGACGTGAAACAGTTTTATTCTTCTGACTTAGCCACCAAGGGTCCCAAGCCACTTTTAAAGTGGCATGAGCTGCCAAAATTCAAACTTTTTTCAAAATTTCTGATCGTCACGACAGTAAGAGGCCATCGAAAAACGAAATGATTGGCGTCGGAATGAGGAAAATCCATACAGTATGTCACCTGTACGAACCGAAAACGTGTTCGAAAAGTAAACAAAATTTAAATAACCGGGACGACCCTTCATTCATTCTAAGCCAAAGTTAGTTCAAAACAATACATTATCGTACATTTTCGAGACTCGAAGCACTAAAAAGCTTCTGAATTATACGTCTTGAGAAAAATAGCCAATAATTTCAACATTCTGTTTTAACGTAAAAATATCAACATTTTGGCAGCTCATGCCACTTAAAGCAAAACTCTATTGAGAGTAGTGGACTTGTAAAGCTTACCTCCGTGGTGACACACATACTACCAGAGGTGTCCACACAGAAAACAACCAGTGACTCATCCATGCCTGTAGGTCCACTGGCCGTGGTAGAAACAGCAGGTTCTAACATAAACGTAACGTCATCCATCTGAGGTATCTCCTCCTCCATTATATCAACATGGTTCTCTTCTCCACAAAACTCACAAGACCAAAGCTGGATCCATACAAAGAATAGAAAATACATTGGAATAATTCACTAAAATATATCATTCCATCATTTTCCATATCTGGTGGCTTGATTAAAATGGCATGAGTAGCCAACTATAGAGTTATTGATGATTGGGGCTCAACATCCCACTCAACAGCTATTAAAGGTTACATGGTGGCAAAAGTATACAAACCGACCAAAAGTATAAACCGACCAAAAGTATAAACCAACCAAAAGTATAAACTGACCAAAAGTATAAACCGACCAAAAGATCACCCTCCCTACCCACCCACATGTAAATTTTGACATTAGGTTCCTCAATGTTCCTCCTTGCTGGGTCAGCAAACATGGCTAAAGCAGAGCCACAGTTCCCGCTCTAGGGTGGCAAATATACAGAGAATTTGGTTAAAACAGAATTCTCAAGAAATTATGTTGAGGTAGTTTTTTATAAGCATCTTGATTATTTGAGCTTTGTATGTTAATAGCACAAATCTTTAGTTCGTACAGGTTACTAGCTTTACCGATAAATTTATTTCACCGTTGATCCTTCAGTTTTTAGCTGCACTCAACCTTTCATGACCATCAGAATTTATGACAGCTTTTAGTAAAATCCAGTGATTTCTATTTTAATATTTAAGTTAGCACTATTTAGAGAGTCATTTTGCTGATATAGTTCAATCATCAAGAGTAGGTGGACTTTTGAAATTTGTAAAATGACTATTCCATTGAAATAAAAAAATCTGAGAATAAAACATTTCTACAAAAATTTGTTTGAACACATTTATCATAAATGATGAAGCTTATCTTTACCTTCTCCATCCCATCATCTTGTAATTGACTTATCCGAGAGAGAATAGCTTTACATCTTGCACAATAAACAGGGTCGCCAGTGTGCATATGACTGGGCTGTGTCAGTTTCTCAAATTTGATGGACACAACGTTAGTATCTGCTCGTCGAAAACGTCGACGATTAGCAGCTGCAGGACATGATCGATGAACAGCCAGTCTTTTCTCTGAAAAAGAAAGACTTTTGTAAAGGTCAAACATCCCTCTGTAGTTTAATAAGTAGTAGTTAATGTTTTCAATAAATCTATAGATCTTAGTCTCGTATTCAACAGTTTTGTTACGTTTCCAAATTAAGTTCAGAAAATATCAAGACAAAAACCAAACAGGAACTTGGAGAGATTGGTGGGGTTGGGAGCCTGTTTCACAAAGCGGCGTAGATGTATTTTTTGTGTAACTTTCATACTCACGTATCTCTACAGTATGGGTTGCTAAGGCATTTACGTAAAAACTTACCCTATGCCGCTTTGTGAAACAGGGTCCTGGACTTTGAAAAAGAGTGAATAGAATAGACCCAGAGAAAACTCAACCCCTAGCGAGATTGGAAATTGTTTTTGATTGTTTCAATTTGAAGTATTTTAAGGGGGGATAACTTTCCCCCAAAGTGGAAATATAATGTAGTTAAATTCACCAGCTACCCTCAATGTATATAAATGAACACTAAAACACACGGGCACAGGGAAAATCTTCTTGTCTAAAATAACCACAGAGACAAGTTTCTAATTGTGTTAAAAAGAGGTATATCATTTAGACCTTTATACCCCTGCATCATAAATTGTTGTAATAAAGTAAACCTATGATATTTCATTAGGTTGCTACCCTCAATGTTGATTGATTGATTGTTTGGTGTTTTACGCCGCGCTCAAGATTATTTCACTTATATGGCGGCGTTGCCAGTTTTATTGTGGGAGGAAACCGGGCTCTATGCCCGGAGGAAACCCACGACCTTCCGTTGGTAATTGGCAACAATCCCACATAGGTTGTTCGAGTGAAAACCCAGACAGAAAATTTTCCAATTTTTTGGGACTGAGTGGGATTTGAACCCGCGATACCCTCAACGTAGATAGGCATTTAGAAATTGACCAGTCCAGATGGGCCCTCTGAACTCTTACCAGATGTTTTGTGACAATAGCCCTATCCAATTATAGCTTATTACACTCTGACAATACTTATAATCCTCTCACAAATGAAAATTGTCTAGCATCGTAAAAATCACCCTTTATAGTTAATTCACATTAATGACTATACAGATGTAAACCATGTCTATTTACCTGGTGCATAGCTGGAGCGTTTCCAATGGCTAACAGAACGATGATGGTGGTCTGGTTCATCGGTTGATTTACTTTTCACTGTATCTTTATTACCAAATAAACGACCAAATACACTCTTGGCTGTAAAAAAAAGAAGATAATTAGACTCACTTTCTACTGCATAAATCACACTTAAATCCTAAAATAGAGAATATAATGGCTGGACAAACACTATGGACAACATACTTGGTAGCCTAAATGAGGATGATATAAAAAATATTAAAAAGTGATTATTAAGTTTATATTTATGAACACTAAAGCACACGGTCACAGGGAAAATCTTCTTGTCTAAAATAACCATGGAGACGAGTTTCTAATTGTCTTAAAAAGAGGTATAAAATTTAGACCTTTATACCCAATCATAAGTTGTTATAAACTAAAACCGATAATATTTCATTAGGTTTATACATATATCCTATACATTAGGTTTATACATATCCTATCCATTAGGTTTATACTGTTATACATATCCCAAAAAATAAGTGTAACCATATATCTTATTTGATGCTGGGTACTGTCAATCTTATGATTGATGAATATGTATCATAAACTAACTGAGAAGTAGGTTTGCTACCCGACCTGTAAACAGATACATTGTGGTAGAAAACTTACATTTAGACTGTGATTTTTTCCCATCAGAAGCAACCTTTGAAGAAGAGTTCATTTGTCGCTGAAGAGCTGGATTAAATGTAGAGCTTGATTCCTCACCAGAGTCACTATCACTATTAACCAAAAATACATATATATTTTTTCTCTGTTTCACAAGCGCTGTCAAAAAAAGGTTTTATTTTCTACACTTATATTATAATATTCCAGAAATTGCACTTTTGACATGAGCGATGTCTTCATTGTTACTAAACATTAACTGTAATGGCCACATACATGTAGCCAAGTTTATTGGGGGAGAAAGTTGTACTTGCCAATCGAGACTGAATTGAATTGACAGCCTATTGGTGGTGGCCTGATCCACTGAGGCCCCAATGTTTACTACCAGAAACACGATAAAAAAGGCACATCATCTAATATAAGGAGGATGTGGATTGTTTGATGGGGAAAGGGGAATTATGGAAGCTTGTTCGTATAAAAATAGGGGCCTATGTGGCTCAGTAGGTAGAGCCTTGGACGCTCAATCTGAACAGCCTTCCACCATTGGGTCGCGGGTTCGAATCCCCCCCCCCCCCCAAAAATGAGAAATTTTCTGACTGGGTTTTCACTTGAACAACCTACATGTATGTGGGATGGTTGCCAGTTACCACCAGAAGGTTGTGGGTTTTCTCCACGCATAGAGTCCGGTTTCCTCCCACAATAAAACTGGCGATGCCGCCATATAAGTGAACTAAACTTGAGCGTTGCGTAAAGCACCAAAAAATCAATCAATCATATAAAAATAACAATTAAAGTGATGTAAATAGGCCTACCTGACATCCATGCCGTTTTTAAATTCATCGTCTGACACAGACTCTTCATCGGAGTCCGCATATTTAAACACATACTTGGAGGCAAATTCCATGTTCAGTACTTAGTGTCTGTTGGTTGAAAGAAATGAATACAAATTGATAGCAATTTTCTGAATACAGATAATATTGACAATACCTAGAACAGCTCTAAGCCTCTATGTAATCTACATGTGTCTCTGATTGGTTATATTTCCCCCACAAAAGAGTGGAAAAACCAATCAAATGTTCCATGCATAGGCAGCTTATTCATAAGGATGTTTTTATAGCAAGTTTGCCCAAGGGTAAAATCAAGCTTTATAATGAGATTTTAACCGTGTGTTTCAGGTAATGGTACATGTACTTGGGCATTTAAAGAGTGAAAATGGCATACATATGAAATGTTAATTTTTTAAAAATTACTGATTAATAAATGTTCAGCTTGCAAGCTACATGTATATTCAAACCCTCTCCAATAGTGAGATGCAAAATAGGGAACATGCACTGTTATCGTAGAACTCGATAGTTTGGTGAAAACGCGAGTGAGGGCAGATAGAGAGGAAAATGTCATATTTGTCCATACTTTACCCACCCACCGACGGGGTCTATTCTCTGCTGTTCGTCGGTTTACCCACCCATCGATGGACAACCCGCCGACCTGTAGTGTATACTTCTCTCAAGTAGACGTGGTGTAGTTGGAGATCTCCAAACTCTGTGGCCAAAGTATATTGATGATGGGTGGCCAACAGAGTTGGAGGACCTGCCATATTGAAACATGTACATTCGGAGAAAGAACACTTTGTTCGCGGATTTTCTCTCAATTTAAGTCACGTAACCGGCCCAAACTTTATACACATTTAATTCGATCTTTTAGCTCCCCGTTTTACCAAAAAAAAGCGATCAAACACTCACATTTGTGTTGCATCCTCATCGTTTTTCCAAGGACAGCCCAATTCTCTTGCTAGCCTCCTCATTTCCTTCAAAATAAACTTGGGAAATGTACGAACACAAGTTGACCTCTGAGCCTCGCTTTCGAATTAAACAACTATGTTAATCAAGAAAATCCGAAGGCGAGGCTTACAGGTCAACTTGTGTTCGTACCTTTCCCAAGTTCATTTTGAAGCCAGCGGGTAGTAGAATCGGGCTATCCTTGCATTGGAAAAACGACAATGCCTTTTTTTGGGGTGAAACTGCGAACTAAAAGATCAAATTGAATGTGTAACGTTTGGGCCAGTTGCGTTGCTTAAATTAGGAGAAATTCTGAGAAAATGTGGTGATTCTAACGAGTTACATGTTTCAATATGGCAGGTCCTCCAACTCTGTTGGCCACCCATCATCAATATACTTTGGCCACAGAGTTTGGAGATCTCCAACTAAAGTAGACGTGGTGTAATTCAATAACATTAAATGTCTACAGGTACCTCGTTATTTATGTTTTGATATTTATTGGTCGGTACCAGGTCGACATTTAATCGGCATTACCCACGTCGATGAACGCAGAGCAAAATCTCAATCTACACAGACTTTTCAGTCTTAAACGATGTTTTTCCAGCTTCCTAGTTGCTCCAAAAACGGTTTTGTCAAAGTGAAATTTATTAATTGATCACCTACAAGAAAATATTTGCCTTTTTTAACGGATTCTGTTTGACTTTGCGGTTTCTTGATAAAGATAACTGCCTCCAGCTTGACGAAACAGACGTCATGCACAGAAGAGTGCTCAAGGGGAGATAATTTCAACTTCATATATGCAGACTGTTCCCTGGTAATGATCCTCAGGAAACATTTTAACTTTATGAAGAATTCTCTGGTTTAGTTGACGAACTACAAAACTGTTTTACGTATTTTTCATTTGATGTTTTTTATTAGTACTTTTGTGATAACAATTTAAGTAAATCAATGCTCTTTTCGTGTATTTATTCTTCGAACGACAAGATATACATCCAGAATTACTATGGTACCCAGTTTTAACCTGTAGATACATCTGTCAAATGGTTTTACAAGTCTTTAACTTCCCTGTAATGACTATAATACTATGGATTGTTTGTTTAACAGACATAAGGCACATAACTTCAATACATAAACGCATTTGAGGAACAGAAATACAAAACTAGTTAGTTTGTGCAATTTTAAGACTACTTTCGTCAGCCTTGTTTAAATAAACCAATATTCCTCATTACACAGACTGACATCGATATACCAAGTGTACCATTTTCGTTCCTTTATCCTAGTTTAACCCCCACCCCTGGCACCCATATGGGTGAAATAATCTTTAGTGTGGCGTGAAACACCGTGTAATAATTCCCCGTGTTTTTTATATCATACATAGGGTTTCAAAATGTAGGCCTGCCCTAAGTTACCGCTAACCGACAATTTCATAAAATTTGACTGCTGCAATAAACGTACGCAATCTCCATTTGAAGTTAATGTGTCCATTTTCATGTTTAAAATAACCATTTGCCTTTCAATAGGTTGATCTAGAAAAGGAATATAAAAATTCATGTAGAGTTTGGTTTATTTTGCGTACAAACCGTGTAATCATGTCCACAGGTTGCACGTGAGCAAAAGTAAAAGCGTCACAAAATGACCGCAATTTTCAATGGCTTTTCATTTTCCCATCTTTCACTGTTTTTTTCACAGCTGCAGGTTGATAAATTATTCTTAAATAACAAAACAATAACAGCTGTTTGTCACTAATTCAAAACTGTTGACAATTTCTGCCTTCATGCCCTCAGTTCGGCAGAAAACGAAAGTTTGGTGACGTTTGAAAAACATTTCTAGCTCGAGGGATCAATCATTGTTGCTTTTCAGTGGAAAAGTATGACCGATACTCACATAGAGTTGTATGCAATAATGACTGATCCCTTTCGCGGAGAAAAATTTATTTGGTTTGTAATCACATCCTTGTACGGCGTGTTTTGAATTATTTTGACAGAAATTTGAAAACCGTTTGGAGAATTTTAAAACTTTAATACTTTTCTAAATCTTTTGTCATTTAATGACATCATAATTTCAAAAAAATTTACTAAAAATTCTTAGATCAAAAAAGTGTCTCATGACTGTCCGCCGAAGTCTTGTCAATACTGTGCCAACACACGGTTACTTTCGCTAGTCCGTGGTTTAATCAATCAAGTTTTTAACATTTTTATTTGTATATTTTTAAGACTAAAGGCCTAGTCAATATTGTGCACGGTTTTGAATAAAAATTACCAGCTGACTACACCAAATGAAAGCATTTTTGGTTAAAAAGTTGTTCACGACTGTCCGGCGATGCTAAATAGATACAAAAAAAAACAACACTTAACAGTAAAATTAAAAATAAGTGCTTGTAATAAATAAAATAAGTGTTAAAATGACGATTGGATATCAAGACAAACGGTTATTTATTAATTATCGATTGTCGTTTTAACTGGGAAGAACGGGAATAATCTATCTCGCAACAGTCACTCTGTCGCTGTCAGTTGGCGCCGTTGCGGTTTAACAGGCAGTCCTCTATTTACACGATACTTTCTTGGACGATCGTCTCCGCAAGTATGCGCACAGGATGTAACATGGTGACGAGTAAAGGTCGACGACCAATAAATGTCAGAAATTATAAATTACGGAGTAAGACCTTTACTAAAGTGAAGTAGACGTGGTGTAGACAATTAACACTACCAGCTGATTAATGTAGAGATATTAGCAATAGGCAGGTCGGTGACATAATCAAATGTGAATCTCAAAAGTTAAAAACAAAACAAAAAGTGCAGACAGTATATTTTTTCAGGGCCCTTTAGTTTCACTTCAGTTTCACTGGACCCTGTTTGCTCATTTTTGCAAAAATAACTACCATTCATAAAAATGCTTGGAAAAGGCCCTTATTTAGAGACATAAGTTGTGTCCGCTGATTTATTAAATATCATTTTTCTAAGTAAATATGAGTATACATGAACTTCATGATGAAGAACTGAATACTAACTATGTGAAGAATAGTTTGGTTTAGACTTAAGCCAAGTTCTAGAAACAAAATAATATATGGTCGGATGATTAAAATTGACCCGACGTGGCAATGACAGTTGTGAAAAATAAAACAGCATGATGCGTTTCGAAAAAATTCACTTATCTTTTTTGAAATATCATCAGATAAACGGTTAAAACATACCTAGTCTTGACTGTTTTAAAACTTAATCGCATTTCAGATGTCATTCACCTGATCGTCAAAATACTAGGAACGCCGTCCTGCGCATGTCGATTGTTGTTGTGAAATGCGGAAGTAGTTTTTCTATTTATTTGTAGAATCTATTTATAGCAATGACTGGTGGAAATCTTGTTGGGGCTCTTGAGGGAGGGTAGCTGAAGGCATTGCAGAAGTTATTGTAAACACTTTAGATAAAAAATATCATATTTCCTATTAGAGACAATATCGCCCCGATTTTAAGAAAGCGTTTGATTATTTTTTAGTATTTTATTTTAAAAAAGTTATTATCATGAATTTATGGACTGCTAATCTATGACGTTGAAAAAGCAATATATAGGCATATAGAGTATAGTATCAAATTTATATGCGTCTGCTGGTTATCCACGAGAAACACGGCTATAAACATTAACTAATACAAAGCTCCTGATAGAAAAATGATAAAAAAAATATCCAAACCCTGTTTAGTAGACAGGTAAATATCGTCCAAAAAGTTGTTTGAATTATAGCTGAAGTGTTCACAATATTTTGTAAGGGTTACTTGTAATATGATATTCTTGACTTTGTAGCTTGGCCTAACATTTTATGTTAAAGGAACACTTGCCGCGAAAATCCACATGTGGTGCAGATCAATTGCGGCTCCACCATTACCAATCTGAGACATTTATGATCACTAGAACACACGGGCACAGGGAAAATCGTCTAAAATAACCATGGAGACAAGTTTCTAATTTTGTTCAAAAGAGGCATATCATTTAGACCTTTATACCCCATAATTTTTTGTAACAAACCAAACCTATGATATTTCATTAGGTGGACGATCGACTGACAGGAGCTTAGCGTTGGTCAGTAGAATTTTCTGGAATCCTTTTGGAACACATTGACAATGGTTACGCATCTTAACTATGGCAAGAACATCGGTAGACTGAGATTGAACCCCGTAAATTTTGCCCCCCCCCCCCCAACCCCCGGCACAGACAAAACTATGTAACTAACAACAAACAAAACGGCCATAAACTCCATCTCATGTACATAAGTGTACATCCTGCATACTATTTGAATATGGTACGTTTTATTTTCGGTTAACAATATCTCAACGCCAATTCTTTAGTTTTACAAAGTACTTTAAACGCTCAACGCCACTTGACCACCGCTATTTATAAATAATAAAAAAATAATAATCTCCAAATCCCAGAGTTTCAAAGCAAGCGCATAAACACCCGGAATGAGATGAGCGCATGCAATCAACGACTTAAAGTGGCAAACTGCCAAAATTCACCCTTTTTTCATAATTTCTGATCGTCACGACAGTAAGAGGCTCTGAATGCCATCGAAAAACTAAATGATTGGCGTTGGAATGAGGAAAATCCATACAGTATGTGCATGGCCTGTACGAACCAAAAACGTATTCGAAACGTAAACAAAATTTAAATAACCGGGACGACCATTCATTCATTCTAAGCCAAAGTTAGTATAAAACAATACTTTATCGCACATTTTCGAGACTAGAAGCACTAAAGAGAACTGAATTATACGTCTTGAGAAAAATAGCCAATAATTTCAACATTCTGTTTTAACGTCAAAATATCGACATTTTGGCAGCTTATGCCACTTTAAAGGTATAGATTTTTTGGGATCTAATTTAAAAACAAACGAATTGGCTATAGTTCAAGGCTGACTTAGAGATTTAAAGCACAAAAAAACTAGACACATAAATGATCGTGTTAAAAATGTTCCATATTCAATTAGATTTCATACAAAATGTCAGAAAGCCTGTGGCGGCGAGAGGCCCATTTCTGTGAGCTGCCAAATTCGCCCTGATTGTAAAGACAATAAAATAGTTTGAAGTTTATAAAAAAAAAAACAACTAAATGATTGAGGTTGGAATTGGGAAAATCCTTACAATCTGTGGTATTTATACGAACCGAAACAGTGTTCTAAATGTAAACAAAATTTAAACAACGTTCATTCATTTTAGGCCATGTATAGTTTTAGTTATAACACTACTTTAAAACGTATTCTTTCGAGACTATAGCAATAAAAGACCTCTAATTTGTATTTCCTGATAAAAATAACCGACCATTTAAAAAAAATTAACGGAAGAAATACCCATTTCGGGTAGCTCATACTACTCTAAAGCTAAAACAATTAAAACCTAAAACAACAAGTTAAAAAGTTGATTTATTTAGAAAAAAAACAGTCAACCTTCCAATTTATGATCGGACCGGATTGATCATGTGAAACCATCCACTTACGTCTAAACGATGTCTCATACTTTCTAGCCCCTGGCGATGTGACGTATCGCCGTCTATACACACTCCTGCTTTTCAATTTCTTACAATGAACTATTTACATAGGCGGATGTACACAGACTTCAGTTAAGTTCTATTTTAGGTATTTAGTAAAGATATGGAGTGAATGCACCTACGCACTATACGTATTAAACTGGGATGGATAGAGTTTGAGTAAGACGAAGAGTTACTTTATCATACACAACTTACACAGAAAGGACGGTCTACCGGATTTATCGCTGGATATACTTTACTAGAATGAAGATGTTTTCCTTATTATTTTCATCTCTGTTGATGATTTTCGGTGAGAATTTTTCCAAACTTTCAATACTTTATTTTCAGTTCAATATTTACCTGGTATGTATTATATCGTTATATCCCCATCTAATGTCATTTCGGCTTGTTAACGGGAACGATCCTATGTTTTGGTACGTTGACGAGAACGTTTGTCTTTATATACTTCACTGAAGTAAAGGTCTTACTCCGTTATTTGATTATTTATGGTCGTCGACTACCTACCTGGTACCGACCAATAAATATCCAAACATAAATAACGAGGTACCTGTAGGCATTTAATATTATTGAATTAGTCTTTATAGTGTGAAATGAACCCATATCATTCGAAAGTGTTCGATCAATCGTTCGATCCACCAATCCATCAATCAATCGTTCAATCACTCGTTTAATCCATCAATCAATCAATCGTTTAATCGTTCAACAATACATCAATCAATCAAAATTGAATATAATTAACATCGATGTGTAATAATTAATATAGCATGTTTGTTTATCGTGTTGACATCCTCTTATATACTGATTGTTATATTTCTATATCAGCAGTAGTTTCCGGACAGGATTGTTCAGAGGGAGGCGTCCAATCACGATATGACGGCTGTATGAATCAGTTCCTCAACACGTTCTACAGTCCACTCGCTAATGACACCACCTCACAATGCAGGTTAGTCGTCGAACACGTGTGGAAAATTCACACATTTTTATCTTATCTAAAAACATTATGTTTGTTGTTTTAAATATATTTTCTTCATATTTACCTCTTTTTAATGTATCATTTTAAAATTTACTATACATATATTGCGTTCTTTCTACGTTTCCTTCCTCTTTAATTAAAATCCATTGCCTTGGCTGACACGACTTATAGATCAACAAGTCATGCGTTTCAAGGGGTTTAAGGGAAAGATATATGAAACATATCTCAGGTGTAAGTTATGATGGGTATTTTTCGAATAACCACATATGCTAGTAAACGCATATAGGCCATTTGATCGCAACGGTACCTTAAAAGCTGCCAAAATGTTGATATTTTGACGTAAAAACAGAATGTTGAAATTATCGGCTATTTTTCTCATGATTTATAATTCAGAAGCTTTTTAGCGCTTCTGGTCTCGAGAATGTACGATAAAGTATTGATTTGAACTTACTTTGGCTTAGAATGAATTAATGGTCGTCCCGGTTATTTAAATGTTTTTTACTTTTCGAACACTATTTCGATTCGTATAGGCCACCTACTGTATGGATTTCCCTCATTCCAACGCTAATCATTGAGTTTTTCGGTGGCCTTCAAAGCCTCTTACCGATCAGCAATTATGAAAAAAGTGTGAATTTTGGCAGCTCATGCCACTTTAATAAATGCCCACTAACCAAGAGAGTGACTTAATGGTCTTAATAAAGAGATGTGTCCGCTTGAATCGTATGATCCGATCTTATATTTGGGATGCTGGTATCAGATCATCCGCCAAAGGTCATTTTCTTGGATGATATTTGCTTGAAGGGAACATCTGGGGTCCGTTTCACGAAGCCGTCGCACAGTACGATCAATCGCAGTTGCCATGGCGTCGTATCTCTTCACTACGCTTCGTTTGCGATGAAATTGCTTTGTGAAACGAGCCCCATACTTGTATTGGGTGACTTTTTCCTGTGTCCTTTGCTGTTGTTTAGAACATATCATTTATGTTGTTCAGAACGTACCATTTCTGTGGCTCGTAGCAAATTATTTCTGTTGTTTAGAACATATCATTTCTGTGGTTCTTAACCTATTATATTTCTGTTGTTTAAAAAACATCATTTCTGTGGTTCATAACAATAAAACACGTTTTAAGCGTTTCAAGTTTTAAGCATGTTGTTTTCTATATTGTCTTAAACGATACCTTCCCAGTTTTCTTTTAACTTGAGTTGTTCCATAATGTATTGCCCTGAACATATTTGTTACAGTAATTTTATGTTTTATAAGCGGCAGACATTGAAAACTTTTTTTTCGCTTTTATTAGCCATTGAAAGTTAAACATGTGAATGACTCATACAATTTATACCGTCCAGATAATTATAGAAAGACGTCTATTCATTTTAACCTACATGGGACATACTTATAGCTTATTTATTTTTTACACGATCGCTTTTGTTTTGATTAATGTAAGGTTTCTTTGTTTTACATCTTATATAAAAAGATTAAATTCTTCCAAATTTATATGTTTGACTTATACATGACGTAGACTTCTGTCTGTACATATTTTTGGCTAGAAAAATATAAAAAAAATACCCTTTATGACTTTAACTGTATTCGTTTAAAGTGGCATGAGCTGCCAAAATTGACACTTTTTTCATAATTGCTGATCGTCACGACATTAAGAGGCTTTGAAGGCCATCGAAAAACTAAATGATTGGCGTTGGAATGAGGAAAATCCATACAGTATGTGGCCTGTACGAACCGAAAAACGTGTTCGAAAAGTAAACAAAATTTAAATAACCGGGACGACCATTCATTCATTCTAAGCCAAAGTTAGTTCAAAACAACACTTTATCGTACATTTTCGAGACTAGATCACTAAAAAGCTTCGGAATTATACGTCTTGTGAAAAATAACCAATAATTTCAACATTCTGTTTTAACGTCAAAATATCAACATTTTGGCAGCTCATGCCACTTTAACTAATTAAAAGGAGAGTCTTGTCAACGTTGTATACTAGCCTTGACATCATGCTAACAGAATGCAATGTTTATCCTTGACAAGGAGAATATGAAAATGAGAGATTGTCACTTTTTGGCATCTCGGCGTATACTCCAGCCTCGAAGATCTACATGTACCGTACAATAACCCCAACCGTTTAGAATCTCAACGAGTTTTTAACCTTTAGTGTCCGACAATGGTGTGATACCTTTCATTCTTCTACTGATTGTCATTTTCTGACTGGGTTTTGAACGACCTATGTGGGATGGTTGCCAGTTACCAACGGAAGGTCTTGGGTTTCTTCCGGGCATAGAGCCCGGTTTCCTCCCACAATAAAACTGGCAACGCCGCCATATAAGCGAATAAGCGTAAAACACCAAACAATCAATCAATCTACTGATTGTCATGCACGATTCGTCTAGCTATAGCTAATTTCTACCTAGGCATCCTATTACGTTGTCTATAATTGTTTGTCTGATAATGTTTCAAGGGTTAAGTTTGCTAATCCATGTTGGTTCATCTACATATCCTAATCAAGTCTATGTTTCTCATCTTTTGTATTTTATCTTTCCAGTGAGTCGAAGACGGAGGGCAGTGCCTGTATTAATAGATTGATTGCTGATTGTTCGAATACAATCAACCAATTACCAGCAATAGTCGATGTTTCAAACGCTGAGAGCGCTTTCCAGTATGCCTGTGACTCGAGCTACGGTAAGGTCTTTCTACTATACCATCAATTTCAGGGGAAACAGATTCACTTTTACACACGGTTGTTAAAGACTGGCCACCACAAGGAATTAAAAATAGTCCCCTCAAGATTCTCCTTGACAAAGCCAGAAAAAAAAAAATTTAAAGTGGCATGAGCTGCCAAAATTCATACTTGTTTCATGATTTCTGATCGTCACGACAGTAAGAGGCTTTGAACGCCATCGAAAAACTAAATGATTGGCGTTGGAATGAGGAAAGTTCATACATATGTGGCCTATACGAACCGAAATAGTGTTCGAAAAGTAGGCAAAATTTAAATAACCGGGACGACCATTCATTCTAAGCCATAGTTAGTTCAAAACAATACTTTATCGCACATTTTCGAGACTAGAAGCACTAAAAAGCTTCTGAATTATACGTTTTGAGAAAAATAGAAAACAATTTCAACATTCTGTTTGAACGTCAAAATATCAACATTTTGGCAGCTCATGCCACTTTAAAAAAAATGTTTTCTCCATTTCCAGACCAAAACAGTGCATGTAAATAATAACAAATTATAGTTGAAATTTATTCTTGATTGAATATATTAAACTTCATTTGCCCTATTTCGACATCTTCGACAAATTGATTTTGTCTTTTTCACAAAATGTCACTTTTGTTGCCACAAGTAAAGATTTCGAGGCAATTTTTTTTACATGAATTATGACTTACCTTTCTAATGGCGATGCGATGGGAATCAAATTACAAATGAACTCTTTCAATGGCATGTAAAAGTTAAACGAGTATAAGCAAGGTGCAGAATTACTGATAGAAGACAGACACGATTTGTTCTATCCTTGCACAATTTTCTTGTCCCAATAACATGACCTTCAATTCCTTGTTGTTGGACGCTCAATCCGAACAGCCTTCCACCAATGCGTCGTGGGTTCGAATCCCACTCAGTCCAAAAAAATTGGAACATTTTCTCACTGGGTTTTCACTTGAACGACCTATGTGGGGATGGTTGCCAGTTACCAACGGAAGCTCGTGGGTTTCCTCCGGGCATAAAGCCCGATTTCCTTCCACAATAAAACTGACAACACCGCCATAGGTGAAATAATCTTGAGCGCGGCGTAAAACACCAAACAATCAATCAATCAATTCCTTGTTGCATTGTGAATCGGTACAAAAATAAACACAATTATAAAACTTGGACTTTTGTGAAAATTTCAGATGTTGCATTAGCCAGAAGTTGTTTGACTAGGATAAATCCATCAGTACAGAGTTGTGTGGAAGCAAAGACAAATGTTATCAACGCCGATACACTGGTGGATCAGAAATTATGTTTGTAAGTTAAATAATTTTCACGAAATCTAGATCAAAACCGAATGAAGTCTCAATGATATAATAGGTGCCTCTGTGGATCTGTAGGTAGAACGTTGGACGCTCAAGCCGAACAGCCTTCCACTCAGTTAAAAAAAAAAAAAATAATAAAAATGGAAAATATTCTGACTGGGTTTTCACTCGAACGACCTATGTGGGATGGTTGCCAGTTACCACTGGAAGGTTGTGGGTTTTAACTTTCCTTCGGGCATAAAGCCCGGTTTCCTCCCACAATAAAACCGGCAACAATAATCTTGAGAGCGGCGTAAAACATCAATCAATTAATGATGTGATAAAGTATTATCATATAGCATTTTTTTTTGATGAATGCCTGTATTATTAAACTTTAACGCTTTGGGGAGAAAAAAAAATATCTTTAATGGGTACTTGTAACTGGAGCAATGTCAGTAATCAATAATTTCTATTTCAGATCCTCAAATTTCCGTCTCAGTTGTTTGACGAGCACCTTGCAAAGTGAGTGCCGGGATGACAGTTTGAAGTTAACCGTCTTCTTAACCATGTACTATCCGTCCGAGTGTACATACACTTCAAATAACACAACAAATCCCAATTGTAAGTAATGATTAGAAAATCAGTTTTTATCTCCTATATTTGTTGTTGTTGGTGTTTTGAGTTATCGGAAAGATCGTCTTTTATCATTTATAAAGATACTTTCTTGAGAGAAGGGGTTACATAATACACTAAACTCCGATCTTCCGGTAATTTCTTGAACAAGAACAGCCAGAACAAAACAAGAGAATCATTTGACTGTTAATAGTCCTGTACTAAAATAATATAGTATGGGATTCCTAGCAAATGTTCGCTGTAGATCAAATAAAATAACTCCAAGCTTCATTGGTAATGCGGTGAAATGTGGTATTTAGAGGCATGGTGGAATTTTGAATAGCAATGCTAATGAATTAAATGCAGAAACATACCCCAAAAAGCCGACCCCCTTAACATATGATTCATATCATATTTGGATAAGATTTTTGTTCGAATATAAAATAGGTGCAAACTTAAGAAATGTGTATTTTTGAATGACATTTGTTATCCATTCAATATGTGAGTCGACGTATTTTATTGCATAAGATACACTGGTTGGTTGTTTTATTGAGATTAAAGGGAGACCACTCTAAAAGCCAACTTGAAACTAATGGCCCTTATCCAGTCGGAACTCCCTTCGGCTATCTTCGCTCGCTACCGGTCGGCTTTGACACGCACGTAAATCCCCGAAGTTTCAGAGTGGGCCCTTATCATCATCCATAAGAGACTTGAGAACCGTCAAATTGCGATGAGATAATGTTGAGAATCGGTCAATACTTTGTTAACTACCAAAAGTAAGAAGGTATGTTTTCTAGTATGTGATGTCCAGCTGATTGCATCCCATACGATTCTGAGATTTTTTTCTGTCTTTCTTTAGCAAATAAAAAAAGTACTTGCAGTGACAATGTTGTGATGACAAATTTTACTGAATGCGTCAAGCCATTTTTTGAAAGGATTGAAAAACTTAACTTTGACAAAGAAAAATGCAAGTAAGTATACATATCCATATGAACATGTGCGCCTTTATAGTATAATGAGTTATTGCCGTAGCGCTTACAGATTTCATTTCTTTAGAACGATGTGCATCAATGCTCTAAGTATACAACTTTTTAATAGTAGACGTTTGACGCATTGGAAACGGAGAAAATTATCGCTATTTTTAATTTTTTTATATATCTTTGGAGAATTTTTTAAAACTCTTTGCCAATACCTGAATGAGGACTTAAATAAAAAACAAAATGGAAAAAAGCTATATCGTATAGATCTGTATTGAACGAAGTTGATCGAATCTTTGGTTATGGCAAGAGGTTGGATGGATAAACTGAAATTGAACAAAACATGATAATGGAAAAGAAAATGAAAATATGTAATTTGTAGTATATATTTGTATAGGCGAGGGTTCAGGGCACGACAAGAAGCGCCGAGGTCTTATATAGACGACTGTGTCGACTGTCTTGAACATTTTTGGACCAGTTCCAGTGCTTCTAGTTGTGTTCTCTTACTTCAATTTTACCAAACAGATGGTTATATTACGTCTATTGACATATTAGAAACGGAGAGAATTAGGGCTATTTTACAT
This sequence comes from Lepidochitona cinerea, assembly GCA_963971465.1. NCBI lineage: Eukaryota > Metazoa > Mollusca > Polyplacophora > Chitonida > Tonicellidae > Lepidochitona > Lepidochitona cinerea. The sequence goes on along the minus strand of OZ020551.1, from coordinate 46,412,108 downwards.
TTATTTATATATCTTTGGAGAAATTGTTTAAACTCTCTGCCAATACCTGCATGAAGAACAAAAAAATGTAAAAAAAAAAACAAAAAAACAACAACACCAAACTATATCGTATAGATCTGTATTTATTCCTATTTTCTCTTCCTCAGCGAATCAGTATTGGAGACCTTACAATGTGTGGTCAAAGTGGTGGCCAAATGTGCACAGACAGAAAAGTTCACATACATACAAAAGTTATTGGACTTACAGAGAACTAAAACTGCTTTAGATTTTGGATGTGCCAACGATTGGAGTGAGTAAAACAGGACAATATTTCCTTTTTAAGTACCAAAAATGCTCAATATTATTATATTATATATCTATTTAAACGGAACTGCACACGGTTTCGCTAGAAGCTTTTTGGATAAATTTCCTTCCTCAGTAGCCTAAGAAACAAGTCTGTTGAATTTCTTGAGTTTATATGGGAGAAAGACAGAAAGAAAGAATATTATATTACATATCGATGTCTGTAGTCAACCTAATGAATACCATGGGTTTTAGTTTATTACAGCAACTTATGATTGGGTATATAGGTCGAAATGATATACCCCTTTTTAACGCAATTACAATTTTGTCTCCATGGTTATTTTAGACAATAAGTATTTCCCTGTGTTTTAGTGTTCATAAATATATATCGATGGGTGGGTTTAGAAATAGACACACGATACCTTAAAGTGGCAGGAGCTGCCAATATGTTGATATTTTGACGTTGAAACAAGACGTATAATTCAGAAGCTTTGTAATGCTTCTAGTCTCGAGAATGTACGATAAAGTATTATTTTGAACTAACTTTGGCTCGGAATGGTCGTCCCGATTATTTAAATTTTGTTTACTTTTCGAACACTATTCCGGTTCGTATAGACCACATACTGTATGAATTTTCCTCATTCCAACGCCAATCATTTAGTTTTTCGATGGCCCTCAAAGCCTCTTACTGTCGTGACGACCAGAAATTATGAAAAAAGTGTGAATTTTGGCAGCTCATGCCACTTTAATGATGGCAAAGGGAAATATTTCATTATTTGATGCAAGTCTATGTTTTATCACAGATGTGGCCAAAGGAGCATTTTGTTATAACAAACATTATGGAAGTGACATCAGACCCTGCTTAGATAGGAAGATGAGTGAAAACTCTATCTATTCAGGAACGGAAGAAAAGACCTTTGAAACAGTTTGCAGGTTAGTGTAAGAGAAAATCGTATATACTGCAGTAACGTCACTTCGATATTGTATTGAATAGATTGATTGATTGTTTGGTGTTTTACGCCGCGCTCAAGATTATTTCACTTATATGGCGGCGTTGCCAGTTTTATTGTGGGAGGAAACCGGGCTCTGTGCCCGGAGGAAACACACAACCTTCTGCTGGTAACTGGCAACCATGCCACATAGGTCGTTCGAGTGAAAACCCAGTCAGAAAATTTTCCAATTTTTGGACAGTGGGATTCGAACCCGCGACCCATTGGTCGAAGGCTGTTCGGGTTGAGCATCCAACGCTCTACCTACTGAGCCACGGAGGCCCCCGTATTGAATAGAAGAATCATAAATACATGTACTGCCTAAATATGGCTTAGTGAGACATAGAATAAGATGGTAAACAAAAGAGTTTTATAGTTGCTTTTTGGTGGAATTCCATTATTATTCATACACATATATGCCTACGGTCAAGCTCCTGTCTGTCGTCAACCTAATGCAATATCATGGGTTTTAATTAACAACTTATGATTGGGTTTAAGGGTCTAAATGATATACCTCTTGTTAACACAATTAGAAACATGTCTCCATGGTTATTTTAGACAAAAAGATATATTGCATTATTAGAAAATCTTTGTTGGGTTAAGCCAAATTTTATATTTTTTTAGCTCGTGTTTGAACCCCTATCTCATCGGTTTGTCCCTGTAAATATATTTCGGTACTATTCCTTTTTGAGCAGTGTATTGGTTGGTTGTTTAAAGTGTCTTTACATGTAGCTTATCTGACCTTATATAATAGCTGTACATACTAAAAACGAGTACTTGTACGACAAATTTTAACATATCCAAAGGCAAAACAAGTTTATTAACACTGACTGCATATTATATGGTTTAATAAGTTTCATTGCACTTTTCTATGTTCCAGGTACATTGACGCGACCACAGAGTGTGCCAGGACTGGAATGAGAACTTGTAAAGACGAGGCCGTTACCTTCTCACAATACGTACGGCGTTTTTTCCCAGATGATTGTACGGATGATAAAGGATCTGCGGCGATGCCTCATGCTATACTCGGACTTTTAACATCAGTTCTTCTTGCGCACATTTTATTATAGAGTTGATTAAAAATCCACAAAAAAACTTTATCCGAGCAAAAATTTATTTGGGATGTGTCTACAAATTTTCACAGCAAAACACCTCTATGCTTTATCCAAGCAAAAATTTATATGGGATGTGTCTACAAATTTTCACAGCAAAACACTTGTATGCACTTTGAAAAAAAACCGCTGGTCGGGTAAATGATTTTTCTAAGGGGACTTTGTTTGACTGCAATATGTATTTATAACGGGACTATAAATGACCAATATGTTCAAAGAACTAACTTTTATTCTAGTCCAACGTCTGATCTATAATCAACAAGGGAACACACTTAGCAATGTCTGAACTGAATGTGGTTATTGTTGACTGATTTTGTAGCCTTCTCCCTTGTGTCATATGTATTTTTGTTATTAAAATTTTTTTATATTTATAAACATTGTCTACAGTCGGATATCATAACTAGATCTTGAAATGAATTGTTCTAATGCGTTTTGTGTAAATATAAACTCATTCTATCTGGAAAGTAATTGATTGTAACAACTGTTGATATATCTATATAATATCAACTCAGATTGATATTTGGGCAATCGCCATCAACATAACAATTAAAACTGCCAAGTATACAGAATTAGAACCATCAGTTTTGTAAAATTGAACAAAGCTATATATAGTGTATATGGCTGAAAGGAAACGGCCATAATGTTATAACGCTAATTACTTTTGGCTCATATAATAACATTTAATATTTCATCAGAATGCTGTTAGAATTTACGAACCCAATATCCGTAGAAAAAGTCCATGAATTAAAAGCCCAAACATACGATGCGGTTTGGAAGAGATCAAAAGCAAACCATGTCAGTCCAGGGGCTGTCCAAATGCTACAGATCTTGAGCCTTGTGTACTTCAAGTTTTCTGTTCACAGGGCAGTCAAAAATATGATCGGAGATTTAAAAAACTCGGCCATAAAAAATGTCATGATGAGAGGACATAAAAGTATTTAACTCCTAAAAATTGAATTTGGTATTGATGAAGGGTGTAAAACTGAAACATTTGACTTTTTGGATATTGTTAGGAGCTAACCCGAAAAAAGGCTTTACAAAGGCTCTCATCGCTCAGTATCAAAACATGTAGTCTACCATGAGACTAACGAAAGCCCAGCCCTTAATTGGCCCCGTTTCGCGAGGCCGTCGCAAAGTGCGAGCAATTGTTAGTTGTATGACGTCGTATCTCTTCACTATGGTATCCATTGGCAACTAGGCTTCGTTTGCGAAGCAACTGCTTTTTGAAAGGTCTCTGTTTCACAAGGCGGCGTAGCGTAAGTTTTTACGTAACTTCTTTAGCAACCCATACTGTAGAAATACGTTGCTATGACAGTTACGGAAAAACTGACACTACGCCGCTTTGTGAAACAGACCCCGGTATCTTTTCACGTCTTGACCTCACGCTTCAATGACACTCTTAGAACTAAACCCCCAACAGTGCAACGAAAGGGCCTTCATAATTGTTTCTACTAGACAATTGTGGCCCCCGAAAAGTTTTACACGTATAAGGAGGTTGGCTCGTTGCCACGCTCATTTGCATTATGCTATTGCAAATAACTGAATATACACAAATTAATCAATCAGTCGTTTCAATTGAGCAAAGGTTAGTCCATAAGTGTTTTATTCGACACTCGAGATTGCGTATAAGTCACAAGACTCTGTTTGTTGGTTTATAGAAAATCGGCCTGTATATGCTTGGACATCCCGTTGATATACATGGCAACCATCCATATATATACAAGCCGTGCAAAAAATGTCGCAAACAGTACGTCGGAGAAACTCAGAATTCTCTACGACAAAGAGCAGCCAACCATTTATCTAGCATAAGACTTAAACATGATGTACCCGTGGCACAACATTTCAATACTCAAGGTCATTCGGTCAAGGACCATTTTGAAATCATGCCTATTGAGAAAATCCCATTTCTCACTTCCGCTGCAGATACCAAGCACAAACGTTTGGAAAGGGAAAGTTTTTGGATTCAAACATTACAAACTATTTATCCTTTGGGTTTGAACTTGGACCCCGGAAGATGTCGTGAAAAAACTATAATACCATTTGTGTTTCAGTATAACAAAGCTAGCATCGCTATGGCCAAGATTATAGTAGAAGAATACAAACTACTTCAAAGTAAACTTGCTCGACCTCTGACCCAAAGGCCAGTCATTGCTTATAAAAAGAACAAGAGTTTGAAAGACATACTGGTCAGGGCTAAACTCCCCTGTCTGCCTTCTACCTAGGTTTTCTGGGAAAAGGGTATGGGGGGGGGGGGGTGGCATAATATATAGTCTGACGATATTCTTACTATAGCTTAAGATGCGTAAGCATTGTCAATGTAATACAAAGTGTTCCAGAAAATTCTACTGACTAAGGCCAAGCTCCTGTCAGTCGTCAACCTAATGAAATATCATAGGACTTTATTACAACAATTTATGATGGGGTATAAAGGTCTAAATGATATACCTCCTTTTAACACAATTAGAAACTTGTCTCCGTGGTTATTTTAGACAAGAAGATTTTCCCTGTGCCCGTGTGTTTTAGTGTCCATAAATATACAAGCCGTTTTAGTCCCTAGAACAACCGTAGGCTACCCTATTTTGTAATTCGTTTACAGGCAGATTGAGGGATCAGATTAATTGAAAATGCAGCAGTTGGCTGATTACCCGTCCATCTACAGGCTATAAAGTATTTAATATAAACCCATCACCCTCAGCTTGGAATAATCGATCGGGACCAATTCTATATGCACTTGTATCTGGAAGCTTGCGCATCGGATTAATGCTTCTATAGAAAGGGGCATTAATACCGTTATTATTCTCACATGTCAATATCAATAAGACACAATGTCGAGTCCATTGAAAACTCCCTCTTGATGTCGGAAGGATGGGATATGCCTTAGTCTAATCTCTCTGGTGATGAAAAGGGTCACCCAGCAGTTACATATAAGGTCGAGGCGACCAGAGCCTTGGATATGACGTTAGATCCCAGCTTTGTTCCTGATAATTAACGTCAATAATTATACCCCTTGGTACATAAAGTATACATGACAAAGTACAATAGATGACCATGCACAATTTATTTATACCTTGGTCACATCGTATATAGTTACCTTTAGGATACTATAAAAGTTCATTTGTGTGGCATGCAGTATAATAATGTAACACGAATCAGCTCCCGGAGTATGTGTTTGATGAGCACATAAAGGTGTTAGCTGGTGTCCCTTTCTACAGTTATGTTTAAACTCTTATGCCAGACTTTCAAAGAGTTTATGAAGATCGACCAAGTCCCACGGCCCCACAGGTGCACTCCGATTAAAGACAATACCGTTTAAAGTTCCCGTCAACGAAAAACATAGAAGGTGTTTAAGTTCCTTCGCGATTGGCAAATGGTATTGTGATCCATCTCAGTATATTGGGAACACATTTAGATCGAGGTAAGTATAGATTTGACTCGTTAGTTTCATGGGGTCGTGTGTTTTTGGCACATTCATTACTTAAATAATTGTGTCAAAAGATATGCTATATATACTATTTTTGGGTTATCATATACAAACGCATTAAAATCTGTTTAACGAAAATAAATCAACCAACGGTATGCGTAGCATTGCAAGCATTATACCGCGCTACGCCTGCGGTATATGGTAATGCTTGCAATGCTACGTTCCACCAATGGGTCGCGGGTTCGATTCCCACTCAGTCCAAAAAATTGGAAAATTTTCTGACTGGGTTTTCACTCGAACGACCCATGTGGGATGGTTGCCAGTTACCAACGGAAGGTCGTGGGTTTCCTCCGGGCATAGAGCGCGGTTTCCTCCCACAATAAAACTGGCAACGCCGCCATATAAGTGAAATAATCTTGAGCGCGGCGTAAAACACCAAACAATCAATCAGCAATGCTACGGTATGCGCTGCAGCGTTAGCAAAATATTGATAAAAAGAACAGAACCACCCACCAATGTAGCGCGAGTTCGAATCGTGGTAAAATAATACCATCTCTTCTGAGTGATCGATGCAATTTGCCAGAAGACAATACGACATCAAGGGATTTTTTTTGGAATGCCACTTAAAGATATGATCTACCATTATGTTATATCTCAAAGCAAGTAAACGACCAGATTTGGCAGCATGCAGTAAACTTGACATTAATATAATATGGATTTAATCAAATCGGTATCTTTTGTATGATGAGGAAATTATAGAGACTTTTAAAAAAAAATGGTCTTGTAACTCATAGGATATGGCGAAGGATGATAGATGCTTACGTTACTTTTCTAGCATGACGGAGAACAATATATTTCCATCAGCGTATACTCCGGGTTAATATTGTCACGTAAACAAAAGGGCTTTACATTTCAGTTTTTATTCAGGTGGATACATACGTGGGTGTGTTTTTATCATCAGAGGATTGATTTACGTAGAATAGTATGCCGGTAGAAGAGAACTAGATATTGACAGTGGACATGAGAGGAGATTAAACATAGGCCTTCACTGGCCCGGATGACGAACACGGAGAGAAAAACAAAAAATCGGCGGAGCCCAGATTTCTCGGCTAAGGCCTACACATATAATTGTAAAACAAAGACGTATTCTATGTAAGAGGTGAGAGGTGAACATCTTCTCATAATGCCTTGAGTGTATAAGAAACCAATATATGTATAGAAACAGGCCTTGCCATTTAGCAGGTTGAAATAAAATTAAAAATGCAGTTAGGAAAGAAATCAAAAGCAGACCTGCAATAAACGTTGGGGGGTGGGGGGGGGGGGGTGAGGGTTCATCTGATGTATTGAAAACTTGATCACTTCCGCCCAGAGCCTTGATTGAAAAAATGTTGTGTTGGTGGTATTTATTTGCACTGGCGTTTTCCCATCGGTACTGGATGATGCACGCCATAACTATCTCATTTAGTTTATTTAATTGAGAAAATGTTGTACATTTGTTATTTTAGAAGCCAAACATTGCTTTTTGAAAGTATTGTAATATAGAATAAGAGACGAAGCTCCCCCAAAATTAGACTTAAAGTACTTTCAAAATTTGTCATACAGTTTGAGGGGGGGGGGGGGGGGCGGGGGGGGATACATCGGGCCACCCGAGAAATCTGGGCTCTGCCGAATTTTTTTTCGTATAAGGTGATTCACACTACCAGCCAAATATAATACAAGTCGTCCTTAAACCGAAAATCAAGGCTACCCAAACTTCAGAACCCCTGGAGTCGTATACCTCAGATTTTTCGGGGTATAAAAAACATTTTCATGATGAGAGGACATTAATGATAATCCTCTATGTATTCAAATATATATTAAAAATATAAATTGCTTGAGAGCATTGTGGATACAACTTACTATATAAAACTGCTTAATTAATACATACATTTGGTGCAAAGAAACAAATCGAAGGCTAGGTCATGGCAACATTGAACCTATTTTTCACAGTTGTTTATTAAAACTTTTTTGTTCGGGGTATTTTTGGCAAAATGAGGCATACGCCTATGGTCACTTTGTAGTTCTATGTTGGTCGATATTAAATCTGTGTCATTGACTTGTTATTATAAGTATAGGTCTACCCACTGACAGCAATTGTTATTATGCTTACGGTGTAGTAACAGTTTCCCTGCTGTTACAACAGGGATGTGGGAGGTGCAACAGATTGACTCGTTACTCCATGCACCGTGTTCATTTCAACCGAACCCTGTAATCATAACGGACACCCATCTTTGATTTTACATGCTCATTTTCAGCACAATAAGAAACTTGCATCAGACTATTTTAGTCAAAAAGATCTTTCTTTTGTGCGTATTAAGAAATGATATCTCTGGGAATACGAAAGGTAAGAGCGTAACTTTCAATTTTGTTGCATGTAATACGAAAAATTTTGTAAATATGGATCTCATAAAACAGATTCTTTTCCCAATTTTCAACGCCATTTTATTTTGACATCATCCTTTCCTGATAAGTATAGAAACAACATATTGAAGTGGCATGGGTTTCCAAAATTCGTTCTTTTTCATGGATTTCAATCAAGATAATGATTGGCGTTGGAATAATATGCTGAACGAACCGAAATAGTGTTCGAAAAGTAGACAAAATTTAAATAACCGGAAAGAAATTGATTTCATTTAAGGCCAGTAGCATACATTCTCGATACTATATTATGGTAGCACTTAAAATTGTGGATTTTTTTGGCCCACTTCTTGAGATAAACAGCCGATAATTGTTTAATAACAGCCTTTTTACAGCTCATGCTATATACCTAAACTTCAAAAGAAGTGCACAACTGTACAATGGGACAAGTTGGTTTCATTTAACGTAGTTCAAGCTGTCAAAGTTAACGGTTAAAAAAGAAAACCTATTAGAATCTATCTTAAATTGATTGATTGATGTTTTCTTTAAAGTTGCATGAGCTGCCAAAATTCACATTTTTTTTCTATAAATATTGATCGTCTTGACATTAAGGGTATTTGAAGCTAGTTCATCGAAAAACTAAATGATTGACGTTGGGATATTAAGAAAATCCTCCAACAGTAGGCCTATGTGGCATGTAAGTATTGAAATAGTGTTCGAAGAGAGAAGAAAATGTGAACAAGCCATTTGGGGTTTTATTTCCGCCTTTTTCTTAACACTGTGTTAATGTATACTTGATTTCTTTGGGAAGGCTTGCATATGGATATCAACTTCTTCATTTATTAGTTAGCAACGTTTCGGTCTTGATACCTAGGCCGTTTTCAACATAGCTTGAAAAAGGTCTAAGTACAACTTCAAGACCGAAACGTTGCTAACTAATAAATGAAGAAGTTGATATCCATATTCAAGCCATATTCAAGTTGTACTTATTCCAGCTTCTAAATGCCACTCAAATAACTTAATTTCTTCGGTTAATAAACAAATACAAAGTCAGTTTTGCAGCTCATTTATCTTTAAATTCATTGTATCCACTCGAAATTCGAACCTTATGCCAACAATAGCTCTGCTGGTAGCGGCTTGTACAGTTGTAATGATGCTGGAAAAGTGCCTCCTCCAGAGCCTCCTCTAGAACCATCGCGTGTTGTTGATAGGGGGCGCTAGTCGATAACAGATTCAGTCTGCTATCGGTCGGTGTCGGGCGACGTAAGTGCTGAAGTGATCTCAGTTTAATTCATTCACTGATTTAATATCGAAGATCTCCAGGCTTGTTATTTCGTAAACGGGGGTTTGTATTGCAGTTTAGATTAATCTATCTTACCAATTATAATCCCATTTAACGATTGGATTCCTATGTTTTTCATAGCGCACATGTTGTAAATGTGGGTTAGTTTAAGGTCAGTAGACAGCTCAGATCTGACACTGATATTGATAGCCACAAACATACTTCACCCAAGGTCTAACTCCGTTTTTTTTAAATAATTTCCGACATTTATTGGTCGTCGACCAGGTAGCGACCAATAAATGTCCAAACATAAATAACATTTTTTGATTTAATATTATTGAATTACGACAAACAGTGATCAACTGACATTCCAATTTTCATTGCATTCACACTCTCACAGTCTCAGATTCTGAAATTATCCCAACATAGATTGAAGCAATGAAAATTGAAGGTATGTTCAGGCCTATAATCAGCTGAGTGCTAACACTTATAAATGCTATCAGTATTATTATCACTCGAGTGCAGGGTCGGAGGAATAGACCATTTTTAGATGGCTTTTCCGTATATGTAATATTGTAGTTGTACTTACTATATACTATTAATTGTACTATTACTTACTAGTATTAGACCTAGCACTATTTATATAAATTGGCCTATACTGCACTATTGTCTCATCTGTAGCACAAATATGGTTAGCTCAAGGGGATGATTGTTCAGGTGACTTATCCTCAATATCCTGCCATTCTGTTGCCATTCATACGACATACAAATCAGACATATTTGTGTTGTATATTTTTTTTTGAGGGGGAGGGAGGGGGGGGGGGGGTTGAAGGGTTGGAAATTAGGAATCACATCCTACTTGACCGAGTAGGTTTTTTGTATACATGATCATCTAATATATTATTTATTAGCACATCTGTTTGAAAGATATACTGGTCAGGGCTAAACTCCCTTGTCTGTCTTCTACATAGGTTTTTCTGGGGGAACCAGAATCTTCACTTTCTTTTATACCATAATCCTATGGGGTATGATCTCAGTCTACCGATATTCTTGCCTACGTATAAAGCATTGTCAATGTATTTCAATGTGTTCCATTTAATTCTACTGACTAAGGCCAAGCTGTCGTCAACCTAATGAAATATAATGCGTTTAGTTTATTATAACATCTTATGTTGGGGTATAAAGGTCTAAATGATATACCTCTTTTTAACACAATTAGAAACTTGTCTCCATGGCTATTTTAGACAAGAAGATTTTCCCAGTGCTCGTGTATTTTAGTGTTCATAAATATTAAATATACTATTCATTATATTCAAACAATTGCAAACAGTATGAATACACTTGGATCACAAAATGTGTTACTGGCTATGCTTACATCCATAAGAAAAACTTTATAACCACATTAATGTAGACAGGCAATTAATAACTTATCCTCAGGCAAAAGTTATGAGGGTGACCCAGACACACTGACATACAGATAAAAAATTATTAAGTCATAGCCTTGAATGTTGAACTAATATTCCAAGTTGTTTTTCTCAATGCTATAAGGTGTCATCTTGACATATAGTGATTATAGTCTAATTTTTCATTTATTCTTAGAAAAAAAAATTGTTTAAAATAAGCAGCATATTTGATTTAGTGCTGGATTTTCAAAACTTGTAATTGTAGAAAAACAATGCTCATTGTACATGTAAATCAGTTCCCATTCAAAACTCTCCATCGGCCAGGCATTGAACCCACTCGCTCATTGTTTTTTCAAATAAAATAACGGTTTACACTAACCCTTACTTTTATTGTAAGTCCAGATTCAATCATTTACTTTAACACAGTATTGTTTGGAGTAGTGTGTGCAATAGGCCTCTTATTTATGTATTTTGTTTTACTTTTCCAAAACAACTTGGCTTTGCACACTCCACATTCTCAACTTATATTTTTTGGCTGGTAATGTGTCTTGTTGACGAATACAGAGAAAAAAAAAATTTCACCAAACCCAGATTTCTTGGCTAGATATATGTTATCCGGTGACTGAGAGAGGAATAATATTGTTTCTTAAAATTTCGGCATACTACATATACATTTTAGGATATAACTGGTTGCCCGTGCCCAGATAAATGTTTTAAGCAAATAAAAAGTGACTTTGTTGAGACAGAATAATGGTATCCATTGTTTGTTTGGACCAACTGTAGGCCCTGTTACTTCATTTATTAAAGTAATATCAGACTATTTATATTATATTAAATGCTATCTTCCTCCAAAACTTGCCAAGCAGGGCAAGCACTTTTCAGGTCTTAGTTGCCCGCAGGCCAAATCACATGCAAAATGCATGAGGGCATGTGGAAAGTTACAGCACTGTCAGTGGATTGATTCCCTGCACTTCAGACTGCACTTAAATTGCATTACTTTCATTGAATTTAGTACATTAGCTAGTGAAAGGGATTTTAAAGTATTCTGGGATTTAGTTTACTATATTATTTTCTGTTCTCAGTCATTTACACCTCTCTCTAGTAGCCTGTGAATTTAGCAGCTGGGCTATTTAATTATTTATTTCACTACTTCATATTAACCACATTCTGACTTCACAAGTTAGCATCACCCTTACATATACTAAGGTCAGCCAGAGATATGTGCAGGTGTACATTTAAACATATTCTTTACCTTGAGGATATATGTTTAAGTGTAATTTTCCAATAGTGAGACGCAGCTTCCATGTCTTTAGAGCCATATATAATCTAGTATCTCCCACATGCCGACCCAAGCCTCTCCATTTAGGGGAACCGGGTTTGAATCCCCCATTCACCCACCCACCCCTGGTACTTGTTGATGCTCTGGGCAAAGTCTGATGTCCTCCCACAGTAAACCTAAAAACCCCACCATATTTATAAGTGAAATAAACTTGATTTCAACAAAAAACATCAATCAGTATAATGGTCCCACAAGAAGATTTTCCGTGTGCCTGTGTCATTATAATGGCCAGAATTTCCTGGATATTACAGACATAAGTGAGCTGTCCTTTTTTATAATCACATCATGTGATGGGTTCATGTTCACTATGTGATCTTGTGGATCATGGTTACAATGAAGAATGTTCAGGAAAAGTGTGACCTTTGCTCTTCTCCAAACATCCACCCCTGTCAATGGGGCTGTCCACTATATAGGCTCTGTCATCAGTGCTTAGACCTACTGACCACAGAGACAGTTGACACGATAAGCCCCTGTAAACCAGTAAGTACAGTCAGTCCTGTACAGAACATATACATCACTTTTATGGATGGATATTGATCTATTTTTCTTTATTTGATTGTCTGAACTTCGACATTTACAATTTCTGTAAAAAAAGCTCAGTTACATAGCTTATATTACTTCTTATTGTACATATAACTAGTCTAAACAAAAACCTACAGTATTTGTCCCCACTGAATAGATACAATAGCATTGTTCATTTGTTGAGTTTTATATTGTTGTTGTTAAATCAATAAATTATTACTAGTATCCTTTTATATATATCTATTGATAGTTTCATCCTTATGTCTGCTGATGATTAAATGGTTTACTTTTATTCTGTTTATGTAGGTCACACAGAGTTAGAGCCGACCTACTTTTGACTTTAGGAGGTCATTGGTCTTGAGAACCTTATTTGAAGGAAGAGTTTAAACTATATCCATAAAGACAGAGGTAAAGCAGACTATATCCACAAGTGAGTATTAAAATATTTATAATCTGAGTGTGGTTTTATAAATATGCAGGGGAAATTAAATTTGCATTATATGTGACACATGATGTGTTCTTCAGTAAAATGGTGTTGTAATGTTGACTGGTAGCCTAATAAGCTATTATGCAGCGGTATTACACAAAAGTTGCTCTTCTAAGCTACTATTTGGTCATTTTGATTCCATATCTATTATTTTTAATCTTTCTATACGTGTAAAATGTCTTTATGGGTTACAAATATCAAGACATTTTTAAACAAAAGAGGTCTGATGTTTTGTTATTTTTAGGCAGCTGTTGCAGCAAATCACGGCTGTATTTCACAGAGTGTCACAGAACGTTTCCTGGAGGGATTCATATAAAGTTTGATGGATTCAAACTTTGTGTAAGAAATTTTCTTTACATTTGGATTGGTGGTGTAAATTACAGTATTTTTAAGTTTTATCAGAAACTAACTGCAAAAATAAGGAAATTGATTTTGCGAAAGAAATTTTTTTGTATGATATTAACACATAAAAAAGCAAAATGTTAAGCCTTACAGAATCTGTAGATATAAACTGAGACGTGGTAGTTGACATACATTCAGATGCCACACTTGATGTTTCTTATGTTATCACAACTGTTCCTTATCTTACACTTGACATACATGTATGTGTTTCTGATAGATAGCTACATGTACGTTCTATTTGGAGCATTTAAATTTCTGCAATAAATACATGTATGTCAAAAGAGTTAATAAATATGTTATCAATGAGTCACAGGATTGAATTTAACTCATATTGGATGGTTACCAAGATAATGATGGGACAGCAAAAGCTATCTTACATGTAACTTAAAGTCTTAAGGGTGACACATAAAACACCATAGCATCACCCTTTAAGGACATTTTTTAGTATTTAAATGTTTGTCCTTGTCTGTTTTTTCACATTCACTTGATAACGATGTTAGTTTCTACATTGAAACGTTGTGTACAATAAAATCCAGGAGTTGCAACCCCAAAAAACTGTGTTCATTTCTTAATATCATGATCAACTCCTAAATGCCACTTAAAGAGATAATCATTTTGTTGTTTTTGTTTTCAGACCCATCCCAAAGATTATCAATGGGAGTATTGCGGGTATAGTTGGAGTAACATGCGTCTTCCCTATAGATCTGGTGAAAACCCGTCTACAGAATCAACAGCCTGGTCCTAATGGACAGTTAGTGTATCGTAGCTTGTAAGTTCTCACCACATTCTTAACATTCACCTTCTAAGTGGTTATATATGTTGCCTCTTTAATGTGGATTAGTTTTTAGCTTTAAAACAATGTTATACTTGTGCATGTGGTTTTATTTTTCTGTCATTACAACAGTTATTATGTCATAGGATTTTTCCAGCCAGTCCAACTGTCAGCTATAAAGCCCCCTCTATCTCCATATGGCTGGAATGCCATTTCTGTTTTTTTTTTCAACCTCACCCTTTTAAAGCTGACTATGCCAGATAAATACAATATTCTTGACTCCGAAATTAATAATCTATGAACGAATGAATGTAAAAGGTGTCCCCACCTTCTTTACCTAGAAACACAACCTCCTAATTTTGTCATTTTAACATTTAGTAAATTATTAGGCTGATTCTTCAACAAAATTTCCTCTGAAACGTACGTAACTGCTTGACTCTTTTATTGTAAGGCTTTTTTGTTTGCCATGTATGGTAAGAATTTCGCTAATTTAACAGACCCCTAGCTAGACGTATTTGGCGTGGCGCAGCGCCACGCCCGCCCTTTAGTGTGCCACGCATGCCCCTCTTGTGCGCCACGCATGCCCTGGCAAGCACCACGTAAGCCCTTGCATGGTAGCCCAATAAGACATCAACAGCACTAACGCTCAACAAAGGATGGTGATTTTGTTTACAGGCTATTGGTTGTCAGCGGTCGTTTTTACCGGAACGATATGGGAGTACTTATGGGAGTAATCAACCCTCGCAATTCACCACGGCAATCGGCAGTGGCGCATAGATTGACGTCGTAAAACTGCTTTTCCGCGGCAATCAAAAATACCGCAGACGAAGTCACTATAATTTTGTTTGTTTTGAAAAAACTGTCCAGCAAGAACCGGTGATCGCTGCCCGTGATCGTTTTACCGCCGCTGTAGGAGAGGTTTTCGACGAAGTCCGCGACTTACGTGACAACGCTGTGTACTTGAAAACGAGGCTCTCGTTCGTGAATCTTCTGCCGTCTGAAATTGCCGCTTTTAACATAACTGAAGTCCGGCGATTGCTGTGGTAATGTTTCCTTTCAATTCCCCTTGTTCCTCTGGTCATTTCATGAAAAATATCATAGGGAGTATACAGATTTGCCGATTGTTTATACCACGCTCAAAAAGAAGAGGCCGTTTCACCCGTGTAGATGGACAACTGACTACCGATCTTCAGCGGCCCATTCCGTGTATCTTGTACTTTGTAGAATATGGCCCAGACCGTGCGACAAAACGGACATTTGTTGTACTTAAAGTAGGTAGTGTTACTGAAAACGAACTTGAATCTTTGACAGAAGCTGCTATACGTTATACAATAGTGTATAAGGTACTGCAATACATGTGACCCGTGGGATACAAAAAAATAAGAAAAATGCCAATTTTTTTTTTTTTTTTGCCGCGGTAAAAATCTGAATTGCGAGGGTATCATCAGAGGCAAAACTGACTCGCTATGTTTATAGCCGAGAAATCTTGGCTCTGCCGAATTTTTTTTTTTCGTGTTCGTCATATGACGAACAGGTCTACATATTACTGTATTGTAGGTGTGATTCTGTTTCTTTTTTTTTAACACAGATGTGTTAAAAATATACACGGAGCGAGAAACTGTTTATGTTGTTGACTTTTAGCTGCATTGTCGCTTTCCAGTAAATCCAGATATGATTATGAGTTCTAGCGGAGATGAGCTCTAACTAAGTAAGGCTGAATTATATACGGCTGTTCAAAATGCAAACGGGAGAAAATAGAAGGACAGGCCTACATGTACATTCATTTTGCTAAGACTGTAAAACACTTTTCCTAGGTTCCGACTAGTCCGGGTCTCTGACTCCAAAATTACTATTTTTTATACTGACGGTCGTATTTTGGAATATACATGTAAGAAGATTTTCCACAGTTTCATTAAAGGGGTGGAAAAAATCTTTATTGATTTTAGCTCAAATTTGCCTTATTTAATCATTAGTTGTTTCAGTCCTGAGTACGCGTAATTATAAGCCGAAGTGCAGCCCCCCCCCCCCCCCCCCCCCTGCTGACCTCCCCCCCCCCCCCCCCCCCCCCCCCCCCCCATGCCCCTCTCAAATCCTGGCTAGGGGTCTGTTTAAGGACGAGCAATGTGAAGATAGCAAATTATTAGACTGCTTTCTGCCACGTTTGGTCTAAAACAACAACAATAGCGATTGATCGATAGGATTATCAGTCGCTCCATGCAGGAGGTAAGACACCCAATGAAAAGTCTCAAAGTTTTAGAGTGCTTTTCATAATGTTTTGAGTACTTGAATTAGCGGAATTCTTATCGTAGTCACATTTTTTTATTGTATATTTTATACTGAATCCTTACTATCATAAATATATTTATTTTTAGATATGACTGTGGTGTAAAAACATTTCGTAATGAAGGTTTCTTTGGAATGTACAGAGGTAGGTTGTCTTTCATTACTTTGCAAACATTATAATGTCTTAGTTAGGTACACTTAAACACACACACACGCTATAGACATCATTAACATGCGTTAAGCAGTTGTTATGTACATACAGGTACTTGTAGGATGTTTTCATGATGTGAGTTCATGTAATAAACAAAAAAAAATTTTTTTTTGGCTTTTCCTTAGCTTTGTTATATACGTTCATCTGTTTCTCTTGCTTTACAATGGCGAAGGAGGGGAGGGGCAGGGGTGGATTTCGGGCTGGAGCGGTTGTTTTCCAAAAAAAGCATTCAAGCGTTTTTGTTTTTTCACTCGTATGTTTGTTCTCAAGATCTGTGTCAATTTCTGTTTGCTGCATGCCTCACTTTTTACCCACTACCAGCTGTTACTGTTTTTGCATTAAATACTGACTCTGTGTTTACATGGTCAATGTTTTTTTTTGTTGAGCTTTCACATGTGTACTCACTGTTGCATTATTTGTAAAAGCTAATAATGTTTTTATACCTAGATAACAATGCTGACAGATCTAAATTCTGTTTCCTGTAGGCTAATAACGCTTGACATACATTAGATATATATCTGGGAACATTTCATTTCTAAGATATCTTAATTGACTAATTCGCAAAATTTATTTCTGCTTTTAAAAATAGCCATGTTAACTTTTTAAATTGAAAATTTGGAATAAGTTCAAAAAATCCTAGACGAAAGTCATCAGTGGGTTTATTGAAGCACTCACACAGCTTACTGGTAATTTAAATTTGCTGAGGGAAGCAAGTTTTTTTTCCAGTCTGTTGGGAATGTCGTTAATTACAAACATTTTTGTTAATGACCTGCATTACGTCCCTGTAACTTATTGCCAGATATATCTCCTGAAGTTACTTTGCGTGCTTTAGTTGTATGTCGCTCTTCTACATAGCTCTGATAACATACATGTGTGTTTGCTTATGTTATGTAATGCTCTAGATTTATTATTTAGATATCATATTCTTGAAAAATAATTAATTATTCTATGGAATATTTTTCTGTTTTTCAATTACAAGTTTTGTAATTAAAAGACCTCACTTAAACAGCCGAATTTTTTTTTCATAATTTTTAAAATCCATTATTAATTGTCAAGACAATAACAGGAGTTGAAGCTCAGTTAAAAACTAAATGGCTGAAAGAATAAGAAAAATCAATACAGTCTGTGGCCTGTGTTCTCCAGTCTGAATCAAAATAGTGTTGCATATGTAAAGAAATATTAGGTTAGCTAGTTCACAACACTTCTTCAACTCTCATTCACGAGAATAAGCTTCTTATTTTTACATCACAAAAAAAAATAGGCAATATGAATAATTTCACAATTTTGTTTTAACAGAAAAATATATAAAGCATGTTGGCAGCTCGTGTGATTTTAAAGGGAAATTGCGGTATCAACTATGGGCACCTGCTGTCCATGAAAGGTCAATGGGTGTTTAACCTTTTTCTGTGACTTTTTACCAAATTTTATAATTTAAATATATAAATCTAAACTGACTAATTCAAATCTGATCAATACTATGTGAATCGATCTATTTGCTTATAAAACTTTCCTGATTTAGGAGTAATTTTCACAGGATTATTTTTGTAGCCAATATGATAAGTAATGCTTGTCTTGAGTAGTATTACCCCTATAAAATTTCAAACTTGATACCATGGATCAGTACGTAGATTGTTTAATAGGAAGCGTACTTTTAGCGATGGGTCAATGGCTTGAATCTCACTCAGTCTTAAAAGAATTGCATATTTTCTGCCTGAGTTACAGACATACATGTATGTCAACGGTTGACAGGTTTCTGCTGTCAAATAACCTTTCATGTGACGAGAAACATTGAGAAATCAATCAATCAATCAATAATTTATAATTTTCAAGCTTCATGTTCTATTGTTAAGAAGCTTTGACGATTGTCCAAAAGCATGGTTGTCCTTTAATTCAGATGATACCTACATTAGCCCGGATTTTCGGTCTAAAGGGCGACTTATTTTATATTTGGCTGGTAATGTGAATTATGACGAATACGAAAAAATCAGAAAAAAAAAAAATGGACAGAGCCCAGATTTCTCTGCTAATACCTACATTAGTAGTTCAAAGAAAGAGCTTCATTTCTGGGTTTTTTTCGAGGGATTTTGATTGTGTGAAATTATACACATTTTTTTATTTTATTTTTTTTAGTTTACTCAGTTTAATTTTTTGTTAGCTAATGAAACTGTTCTGGTGAGATAATGTTCTGGTCTATTGCATAGGATGAGTGGCTGAAAAAGGATCAGGCAAACCAATGGCCTTGTCACTGACCTCATTTTTCATCAACTGTTTGTTTTGTTTGCTATCCTATCTGCCTAAAGCAGTTTTTCACTGCTCTGTAAGCTATGTTATTTAAGATTGTTTAAGACAGTATGTGACAAGCAAACATGCCTAAGTCAGGCTATGTACACTCAAGCAAGGCAGATTTTTCTTCAGCTTTTTCCCTTAAAGTAAATGCATGTTTTAAAAAATTCCAATTGGTTGGACATTTTCATACCTGTATTTATAGTAGAATCACTAGGAGGCTCCTATTCTCAGAAGACCATTCAAGTGAAATTATCTGAAATGTTATATAAAACAAGAACAAAAAACACAAAGAAGCAGAAGTAAGCTGCTACGGAAAGCATGTTAAATATAGGACTTTTTATAGAAATGTTGTTGGGGGTGGTAGAGGGTAGCAGGGGGAGGGGGTGGGGGTTTTCAAAGTAAAAACATATGTACATATTTTCTTGCCTTGATATTGAAATTTACCTTTGAATCAATAGCAATGGTATTTTACAAGATCTCTATAATAAACTGTGATGACACAGGCCTTTACCAGCCAAGAAACTTTTACAACGCTGAAAGTACCATGCAATTATCAGTAAATTTGTAATTGAAGTTAGGGAGAACATATTAAAACAAAGAAAGTGGAACCCAAGATGGCTGGTTAAGGCCTTAGAAATGATAAATGTGTCTTGATAATAAGAAATAGGATCATTTCTATTTTAAGATACTATACATTGGCTTGTCGCAGTCATCTCCCTTGAAAGATATGAGTAATGGAGTTGGCAGTAGACCAAGATAACACCGGACCATGATAGTGTTTCTTTAGGTAGTTTTCCAAGTTGTTTCTTAATAATATAAAGGTTTTATTTATATGCAGAGGTGTGTGGAACAGCCTTTGTGTATTAAAAATAACACAAACGTTTCAGTGGATCTCAGGTCAAATGGTTTATTAATGATAGGAATGTTTTTTTTAATTCTCACTATTCAAACTGTTGACCAAGAAAAATAAAAAAAAGTTTTACAAAAGAAGCTATTTTCACTTAGGTGACCATTCACACTGAAATTTAGGCTATAATCATGACTGTTTCACATGGTTCGATGAATCTGTTAATTTTAGTCATTGTATTATTTTTCACAAAATATTCCTTTGACTGTTTTGATTTTGAGAAATAAGATGGGCTTTTATCCTTGCATATCAGCACTACATGGTATTCCTCATGTTGATTGTGTCTTACAGGGGTCCTTTTATAGCCAACTTGGTTATAGGGCGTTTCTTTGGCAAACAAATCCCAAATCACAATCAGGCTATGAAGCCTATCTATGTATAAAGGTCTAAATGATATACCTTTTTTTAACACAATTAGAAACTTGTCTCCGTGGTTATTTTATACAAGAAGATTTCCCTGTGGCCGTGTGTTTTAGTGATCATAAATATGTTTTATAATTGGAGAAACATCTGTACTAAGTATTTCAGAAAAAAATGGACTAATTAAGGCCAAACTGTGGAACCTAATGAAATATCATTAGTTTTAGTTTATTACAACAACCAATTAACATGACTGGGTATAAAGGTCTTAATGACATACCCTTTTACCACAATTAGAAACTTGTCTCCATGGTTACTTTACTCCAGAAGATTTTCCCTGTGCCCGTGTGTTTTAGTGTCTACACATTTATAATTTGAGGGGTTAGCAATTGCACGATTCAAATGATTGCCTGGGTCTTGTCCCACAAAGCTGGCTCAAGTTATGTTGGACGTAAATGTTAAAACTATTTGAACGCCCCCTGGGTCACATCCTTGTCCATGTTGGAGGCTTATGTTGCAGTTGCATGTTTACTGACAAGCGTGTATTCCTCACAACCACCGCCGAAGAAGACTCAATATTGTCATTCGGGTGTATCAAACTCTCCTAAGACTCTCTTTCCCTTTTTAAAGCAGTCGTCTACATATACCGTATAATATTTCTTCTAAAGATTCAGCCACTTTTTTCATCATAAGGATTCGATCATTAGAAAAGAAATATGCTAAATAAGGCCAGACAAATTTGCCCATTAGAGGGAATTTAAGGCAATATGACCCGCCGAGCAGTGTGTGAAAATGGTTATCCTTAAACACAACCCCTCGTCTCCATTTTTGTCCGACGCAATGGGAAATTTAGGCCATTAGAATGGCTGAATATTTAGAAGAAATACGGTATGTATCTCATATTAAATGTACCATCCTAATTATGCCAGCAAATGTTTTTTTCTCTAATTTCTTCTCTTGCTTTATTTGTTGTGTTTTCTGCCTTTGTGATATTAACTCCTCTCAAAACCAACTACTTTCTTTTGGGTTTTAATTTAACAATTTTTTTAAAATTAATTTGTCTTTTCAAATGGACCTTTCAAATTCAACGTTTTATACTGTTTTCTTTCATAGAATAATAATGTAGAACTTCTAAACTCTGACCTGCTTTGGGTGTGCACACCGTATGAACATACACTAACATAGTAAATCATAGTAAGTTATTTAACTAGAGTGACATGTATAAGCTTATTTTTGTTCCCAGTTTGAATAAATGAGGCAAACTTTGAAATCAATAGGCAACAATAAGTGTTTACTGTATTTGACTTGAAATGTAATAGGTTTGGACAACCAGAAAATTACTATATTGCCATTTGGCCTATAGAGCAATCAGAACAATACAGTGTGTAATGTTCTCATTCCTTATTCATGTCAATTCTCAGATTGCTTACTGTGATTTATTATATTTAACTTCCCTGTAGACAATTTTTTTTATAAGACCCCCCCCCCCCCCCCCCCCCCCCTCAATCAACATTTTTTGATAAAGGTTTAAAAACAAAGTTAGTAAAATTCAGCCGATGAAATGGTCATAATGAACTTTTGAGCTGTAAACATGTTAGTATATCTTATTGAAATACACATCTGTTGCCAGGTACTTGCAAAAGTTCAGGGGTTTCCTCTGGCCAATGAGCCTAGTTTCCTCCCCCACTTAACCTGGCAATGCCCCCTATAAGTGAAATAATCTTGAGTGCTGCCTAAAACATTATTAAATTAATCTACTATTTTCTTGTTCATGAGACAGCTATTTTCTTTTTATATTAACTCAAAGCTTGATTATCAACCAGTTGTCAGCTATTAGTTTCTGTTTTATTTGTTTTTACAGTAAAAGCGAAAATAAAAATATTGTCTACAGAACAGAAATCGCTTTACAATCTGGACGTGACCTATACATTGATGTTGTGTTGGCGAATCCCATCTACATCTATTCTATGAAAGTTTACCTTTAATAGGGAATACATGTATAACATCACATGTTAGTGACAGTTCATAAATATGATTATCATATGCTGTAGTGCGTACAGAAGCTTTTGATTGGCTAAAATTAACTAATTCACTCATCAAATGCTACCATATCAACACATACGTGTATATACGTTCATAAATATATATGAGTATACAAATTCTCCATGATTATTCTAGTCAAGAAGATTTTCCCTTGTATCCGTGTACTTCAGTTTTCATAAATATATATGCGTTTAAAGTTTTTTTAAAATGTAGGTTGATACTAAGTTTATTTTCTTTGGGTTAGTTTTATTTGATATTATGGCATACGAGAAAATAGACTTGTGTGACACGATCTGTAAGCAAATATGAATCCATATCAAACACACACAGAGTACCGGTATATTATTCATAATTTGTTATTTTGACATTTGCTTGAGAAAACATTTTCATCTCGTATTTAATTTGGGGATTTTTACAAACAGTATTTAATTCATCATGCCTGTCAACTCTTTGATGGTAAAAATAATAATAATAATAATAATAATCACTTTAAAATATCACAAGTATCACAATTTCTCTTGATGTCTAGAATAAGTATCTATTTAGATGTAATAAACTATTATGCTTTGGGTGATAAGTAACCCTGTATTGTGGATACTATGTTGTGGCATTTTCCAGAGTGGGGCTGCCGAGAGCAGCTTCCCCCCTGAAGAACAATGGCCGTAGGGAGTAGCAGTCTACCTAAAGCTGCTGTTCACTAACTAAGTTCCTTCGTTCTGTGTGACGAGCCGGGTCAGGTGCTGGTACCTACTGTCTCTACTATTACATGTACTTCCTTATTTAAAAACAAAACAATGTCAACTAATTTCATCTTCTTCTGCTAACTCATGTAACACCTTGCTGTTAGATTCCGTAATGATGGCTTAACCAAGATGCTTCTTCAAAAAATTTGTCAAAAAAAAAAAAAAAAAAATTATCAGATTCTTATGTTTTATCTTTTTCTTCTTTAATGAATCAGATCTAGTTTTTTTTTCGTTTTGCTGTTTCATCAGACCTAGAGCTTGAAAACAAAAAATTTTTTTTCCCAAAATTAAACAGAAAGTTCAATGATGCATGAGCTAAAACCATTATCCCTCAAACCTTGTGAAGTGATATGGTGTAATGTGAATATATGTGATCTTGTATTTGATGAAGTTTATACTGATTGTGATGTGTATATGTATTCCAGGGTCCGGAGTGAATTTACTGCTGATAACACCAGAGAAAGCTATCAAGCTTGTTGGTAATGACTTCTTCAGACATGTTCTCCGTAGAGACAAGTAAGGCGCCATTTTTATCTTCCAGTTAAATAATAGTAGTGATGAACCCTTTTGGAGAGAAGGCAGTAAAATTGTGTATTGATTTACCACAATGTATCTCACCCCACTCCCTAAAACTACCACTTGAGGCAAAACTTGGTTTTGATATCGTTTTAGTGCTCCTTCTGAACTTTGAGTGGTACAATGTAGTAGTCAGTCGGAACACCCTTCGGCTATCTTCGCTCGCTACCGGTCGGCTTTTACACGCCTTTTTATATGGTAAATCACCATATTTTGGGGCTGAATACAAATGGCGTCGAAAGTATGTATCAAAATACTTCGCTACAGATGGAAAAATAAAATAAAATTTATCGTAAATTAATCAAACGCGGAAATCATCTAGAAAGATATATTTTTATATAAAGCACATTTTGTGTAACGCAAATAAGAGATGTAGTTTCGGTACATTTCAGGAATAATCTAATGCTTCAATTAGATAACTGATCGAGGCTGAAATTTAACAAACCGAGTGTAGGGCCCTCAAGAGGATATGGAAATTGTACGTTTCACTACCTTTTTAATAGTCACATTCAAAATGACCTGCAATCTATCAGAGGGTATTTCAGGCACGTAAATCCCCAAAGTTACCAGACTGTGTAGAAGTTTATCCTGTTCAAAGGGAGACAACCAATCGGGTGAACACTGACTTTCCTTTCACGTGGAGGAGTTATGTACCTTGATAAGTGATCTCCATAACCATATTCAGATGGCTTATAAATACATTTTCCTTTATCATCATTCATGTATATATTTTTTTTCAGCTAATAATTTCTCTCAGACCAAACCTATTAATAGTACACATGTTTTATTTTCAGTAATAAGTTACCTTTCCACAGTGAGTTATTGGCGGGTGCAGGAGCTGGTCTCTGTCAGATAACAATTACCACCCCTATGGAACTGTTAAAAATACAGCTTCAGGATGCTGGTCGGACAGGTACACACCACCTAACTCAGGTGGAAATGGCCCCCATTGCTTCAGCTGCTCTCAGTATGTACATCGCTTTGCATGGCTTATAGTCATTTACAATAATCAACAAGGTTGCACCACAAGTTTTTAACTTCAGCACCTGGGATTTTCATTCACAACTTAACCGCTTTCTTCTTTGCATGGCTTTCACCAATGAACTATATATGTGGAATGGCTACGTCGCATTGGTTAGATTGAATCTGGTGTGCTAAAATCGCCATCATAAGTATGGGATGGTGTCTCGATCTCGAAACGTAAATAACGTTTTTCTGCAAATTTATAAAATCACGAATAAACGGTCAAAATTGACGTCACATAAAGCAGTAATCGTATGAAGGCTAGTGACGTCTTTGTCTTTCCTTTCGCTTTTCTCTGTAACGTAAGATCGGCAGTGTCATCTCATAATAATGTACTTCAAATGTCACTTGACAGTCATTCCCCGCATATAGTTTTTTATAAACACCCTTTTTTTTGGTATCTAGCTTCAATCTTGAAGAAGTTAAATAATCTTGAGTGCGGGGCAAAAGTTGAATCGATCAAATCAGACAATGGCCCTGTCTCATGTTTCATGAATTAGATCCTGTACATGTCATATAAAGTGATGATCATGGTACATACTAACAGGGTTTTCTGTTTTCTCAAATAAGCATCTGTTATTATTATACATGTAAATTAATTATTATACATGTAAATTAATTATTTTACATGTAAATTAATTATTATACATGTAAATTAAATTTGATTTGCTGTGCATGTTTTTTTAAATTTATATTGGGGAATTAACTAGGTTTACTCCTTTCATCAGTTTCATTAAGAATGTTTTTTTTTTTTTTACTTTTGACCTACCTTGCTTGTTTGCATGCATGTTTGGAATAAGTTTTAAAGTGGTATGAGCTGCCAAATATAGGAAAAATTTTGTTGAAACAGAGTGAGCTATTTGTTCATTATTTTTATCAAGAAGAACAAAAAAGAGCTGTCCGCTCATACCAATCTTGAAGATGTACAGTGTAGTTAAAAGTTGTTTTTATAAGCAACAAACAACCTTAAGGCCCGTTCTCACTGTGTGATTTGTCGTACGGACTTGTAGCATGCGATTCAAATGGATGTATTTGATTGGCTGACAAATTGTATTGACCAATTAAAAGCATCCATTTTAATAATTGTATTGACCAATTAAAAGCATCCATTTTAATCGCATCCTACAAGTCGGTACAAATCGCACAGTGAGAACAGGCTTTAAATGCACAAATACATCTCGGCTATTTGAATTTTGTCCGTCAATAGCATATATCTTCAGATCGTACGCGTTATTGGCTTTACCAATATTTTTTATTTCAACGTGGACTCTTAAGTTTTTTTAAGGTACTTTGAATGCTCAGCTTCTGTAGACAGCCCGAGTTTACAGAAAAAGTCTGAATTTTGGCAGCTCATTTCACTTTATTGATAACCTCTTACATTTTTATGCAATAGCCTTTCTTCTTCCATGCTATAATAATTGGTTTTGTTTCAATTGTCTCAAACAACCGAAGCTGCATATGTGTGACATAATCTCCTTCGTAATACTGCTTTTTAAAAAATTAATTCAAGTAATAAGTAAATTATCCTAAATTTTAAAATTTGATTAAATAGTTAACATACAATGGTCACAATTTATTTCCATTATTAACATGCTTAAAAGTTTATGTACTCAAATCCTAAGGATAATGGTTTGGTATTCTACTGTTGTGAATTACCTTAAAATTTGGACTCCACTTGATCATTATTTTGTATTTCTATAAAAGTTCTATCTATTAGTTGTCCTTGTCCAATTTTGAGCAGTTGTTTTTGTTGATGCTAAATGTTTACAAAAAGTAAAAAATGACCAATTCTAAAGGAAGTTTGAATTGAAAGCGTCAAATTATTGTACAACTTTCTTATCATTGTTTAATTTTTTGTTCAGCTAAGATGACTGTAAATGGTGGAAATGTATCCGCTCCCAGAATATCTGCGACAAAGATAGCCCTATCACTGGTGCGAGAAAAAGGTATCTTTGGACTGTACAAAGGTTGTGGTGCTACCATGTTGAGGGATGTCACATTCTCAGCAATATACTTCCCATTGTTTGCCCATCTTAATGCTATGGTAAGTTTCAAGTCCAATCGAAAATTCTAAAATTGAGTTTTCGGATCAATCTGATGTCGAAAGAGCTATGAGGACAATGCCAGACAATTCGAACGTCATAAAATGTCATTCTAAGCCGAAAGAGTCTACTGAACATCAAGCATCTAACAATGTTCCAAAATTGACGAGAATTTACCAAGGTGAAAGAAGTAAAGCACCTTCCCTACATTAGCCTACTATACATGTACATTGTGAAAAATAATATCTAACTCACAGAATCCATAGAGAATATTTAAATGGTATTGCTTGAATACATTTGTTTTTCCAGGGTCAGAAAAGACAGGGCAGTGATCAGGCTGTTTTCTATCACTCATTCATATCTGGCTGTGCGGCAGGTTGTGTGGCCTCATTAAGTGTCAATCCATTTGATGGTGAGAAAATACTTTTATTGTCCATTTAAGAGTTTTTGTTTTAGTACCAATTCAGTTGAAAAAAACTTTCATCTAAAAGATGTCTGCCTTGACCTGGTTTATTTGACTTACTGATTGAAAGATTTTAAAACAATTGAAAATAATTAAAGGATTTATGAACAACCTTTGGAAATATTTTCTAATTGTGTTGTAGAACATGTTCTTTAAAAGTCTGACCAAAAAGAAAATTAAACTTCGGTCGCAGCACATACAAAATTCAAGCTACGTTTGCCGATCTACAATGCTTACGAAAGTTACATTAATTATCTCAGAGACTTATGACGTCAAACACGACCTCCGTTGTGTACGTACCCACACAGAGATGACGTAATAACCGATTTCTGCTGTCTCAGTACGTCTTCGTGGTAGTTTGTACACATCAAAGGTTGTGTATGTCGTCATTTTTCCGAGTAGTTACGGAAAATATGCATATTTCCTCCCCGTTCCCCGAACTAACGTGTTTCGTTTCAACTGATGTTTTTCAAATATACATTTAGTCCATAAACAAACACAAACCAGCTTTAAATCCTGTTCATAAATCCTTAAATAACGACATGGAGTACATGATGGGAGGAAATGAAATGAAAGGAGTATTAAAAATATCGGTCACCAACGGAACCCAAAGAAATTTTTGTTAATTTGATTCTATAATGTTTTTTTCTTTTCTTTATTCCAAGTTTTAAATTTAAAATTTAATTCTTTTTAATTATCTTATGGCTTATTTTTGAAGAGCTAACTGTTTTGGTGTATTTATTAACTGTCCAACTTTCTTCTTGTAACAGTTGTCAAGACTCGACTACAGACTCTTCAGAAGGCTGAGGGAGAAATGACATACTCTGGTGTTATAGATTGCTTCAGGTATGTCCTGGACACATTTGTTATCCAGGGGACTGGTTTATTTAAACCAATCTTTGCTTGTATTTGTTTACAAGGGGTGTGGAATTTTGGGATGGTTGTCAGGTACCAGTGGGAATATTGTGGGTGCATCCCCTAATAAACTTGGAGACGCTGCAATTTAAGTTTAATTAGGTTAAGTATACATGGTTAAGCTTGAAACAAACAATAAACGCAACATTCCATAAAGTTTTCACTTCTGTCCATGCCAGTTACATGTACCAGCGAAAGGTCGTGGGTTTCCTCCGGGCACAGAGCCCGGTTTCCTCCCACAATAAAACTGACAAACACCAAACAATCAATCACTTCTGTCCATGACTAAATCAATAGCTAATATGTTGATTTTGAGAAATATTTGTATTCATACTTATACTGTTACCGTCCAACATTTCTCTCAGGTACATCAATGAAATGCCTTAAGACGCGATGCAAACTCGATATATACGTACCCGATCGCGGAACCTTTTTCGGAGAACAATCTCGCGACAAATATCAAATGGCAGAGAATCTTAATTGCGACTCCTCTAATATCGTGTATGTTATCACATGTAAAAAATGTCGCAAACAGTATGTTGGAGAAACTCAGAATTCTCTACGACAAAGAGCAGCCAACCATTTATCTAGTATTAGACTTAAACATGATGTACCTGTGGCACAACATTTCAATACTCTAGGTCATTCGGTCAAGGACCATTTTGAAATCATGCCTATTGAGAAAATCCCTTTTCTCACTTCCGCTGCAGATACCAAGCACAAACGTTTGGAAAGGGAAAGTTTTTGGATTCAAACATTACAAACTATTTATCCTTTGGGTTTGAACTTGGACCCAGGAAGATGTCGTGAAAAAACTATAATACCATTTGTCTTTCAGTATAACAAAGCTAGCATCGCTATGGCCAAGATTATAGTAGAAGAATACAGACTACTTCAAAGTAAACTTGCTCGACCTCTGACCCAAAGGCCAGTCATTGCTTATAAAAAGAACAAGAGTTTGAAAGACATACTGGTCAGGGCTAAACTCCCCTGTCTGCCTTCTACCTAGGTTTTTCTGGGTAAGGGGTGGGGGTGGGTGGGGGGCAAATTTTCACTGTCTTTTCCCATGACCCTATAATATATAGTCTGACGATATTCTTACCATAGCTTAAGATACGTAAGCATTGTCAATGTAATACAAAGTGTTCCAGAAAATTCTACTGACTAAGACCAAGCTCCTGTCAGTCGTCAACCTAATGAAATATCATAGGTTTACTTTATTACAACAATTTATGATGGGGTATAAAGGTCTAAATGATATACCTCTTTTTAACACAATTAGAAACTTGTCTCCATGGTTATTTTAGACAAGAAGATTTTCCCTGTGCCCGTGTGTTTTAGTGTCCATAAATATACTGTATGTGCTAGTAATAAAGACTTTGTTTTTATTTCTCTTTACAGCAAAGTGTTAAAGCATGAGGGTGCAGGGGCTTTCTTTAAAGGTGCTGGATGTAGGATTTTGGTGATCGCCCCACTATTTGGAATCGCCCAGACCGTGTATTACCTAGGAGTAGCCGAGTTGCTTTTAGGCATGAAGAATCCATAATAATAGGTTGATATGTCAAACATAAATACTCTGTATAAGTATAATGAGGTCGACCAAACTACAGCATCAAATTTTTATCATCGGCTTTCATCAAGGATATAAACAGATTCTTCAAAAGGCATAGCTATCACAAAGTTGCCATTGATTCCCGTCGTAGCAAATTTTTATTTCATATCTATCATTCTGGTGTCATTCTGGATCACTCAATCCGTTACAGTGTGTGTTGCCCAGCTGTAGTTATTTACAACAGTGGTACCATGTCAGCTGCTATGTCAATTGTGGTCCATTGTTCAATTGTATGACATGCTAGATGAAGACAGTCTGGTTACGCTGTTGAGTTGTTAAAGGATTCGTCCAAATCAAATGTCACATCATTAATAACCAGTATTGTCGTTGAAAATGTATACTTTTTAAAAGCTTGTACATGTTTTTTTGTAAATAGTGTTATTATACATGTTTGTTTTATTTATTGAGACTGTTGAATATTTTAAGTTTTTCAAGAAACTTTAGGCCTTTGCCCCCAGAAAAAAAGAGATCTGCTTTTGTGTCAAAACATATCTCCTTTTATTTTACTTTGAGCATGCATGTTTTTGTATATCAGAAATCCATTTGCTTAGGCATTCCCTTATCTTGGTGAAACATTTTTTTCTTGTTAAACATACTGAATTGACTGATAAGCAAACTAGATCTTAATCTTTGACAGCTGAAATAATCTAGTATAGATGTATTACTTATATATTTCAAAACTAGAACCAACATAATTAAGTAGTATAGGGGTACCTTCAATAAACACTCCCAATTAACATATAAAATTAGATATGATAAGGATTAAGGTTTATTTTCCACACTTCAGCCAATTTCTGTCTTACATTGCAAATCTTTAATAAATACTTCTAATTAACATATAAAATTAGATATGTTAAGGATTAATGTTTATTCAACCAATTTCTGTCTTACATTGCAAATTAGAAGTGATCATTTCTTCTACTGTAATTTCTTTTCACTGCATCCATTGATATAAATAAGAATGGAATTTTTTTTTGTCGGAATGACAGGAAACGAAAAGAAAATTCTGTGAATGTCACCAGTTATTTGCTGGAACACAAACTGTAGAAGTTCCACCGAAAGTAAAACAATTTTAATCCTTTGTAAAAATATGAAATAAAACCTTATTAGGATTTAATTAAGCTATTGGTTTCCCGGTCCATAGTTTATCTATAATTTTCAATCTACAGTGACTGAATTATATTCTTCAGTTTGTTAGAAAAAAAAGCGGCCTAGGCCTATATTATGAAATTTTAAGTTACAACTAGAAATAGATCTTATAACTATATGCACATGGAACTGTAGAATTCCTAATGGATCAAAAATATACAATATTATTTGATGAAAAAGTGCTCTCGTTTATTTTGAGAACATTTGATTTTCTTTTATTTTGAGTGCCATACTTTTTTTTCTTGATTGCAATTGGTAGAAACATAAAAAAAAAATTATAAAAATAATGTAGTACATGTATGTGACATGTATACTTTGGTTTGTGGGTTAAATATGTACATGTAGCTCGCTAATGCCAAAATTAATCCAGCTATTATCATAGTTTGTTTCGTTGAGTTTAAAACTTGCATGAAGTTTTCCATTTTCTAACAAATTTTGGCTAAGTGAATGTGATTGTCTGAAGTTAGACTACTCTAGAGCATCAAAAATGTTTTCAAAAAGAAACAAAATTTAAATACTGAAAAGTGACTTTTACTGTAAATTATATTCTTGAGACTTAATGTTACCAAAAGGTGCTTAATTTGCTCTTTTGGGGAAATCTAGTCAAGAATTTCAAAATTTTGTTTTAACATAAAGAAATCAGATTATTCAGGGAACCCATGTCAGGGATAATTTAGGTGGCATGAGCTGCCAAATATAAGGAAAATTTCGTTGGAACAGAATTAGCTAATTGTGGGTTATTTTTATCTAAAATTACAAAATAATAACGTTCAGGTGGTTTAGTAGGCAGCAAAAGTCCCCAAAAAATGAACTACATCCCTGCTAGTTGAATTTAGTCTGTTATTAGCACATATCTTTGGTTCGTACAGTGTACTGACTGTACCAATATTTTTTATTTCAACGTCAATCCTTTAGTTTTTCAAGGTACTTCATTCGTTGAACTTCTTTTGACAATCAGAATTTATGAAAAAACATCCGAATTTTGGCAGCTCATGCTTCTTTTAGTAGTAAATATGTACACTTAGCACATTGATAATAAGAGTATTACAAACATGAAATTAAAACTAGTCCAAGTTTTTCATGTGATCTAGTAGTGGCCAAATAAACTTTAGTTTTTTGACTAAGAGATTCTCTGACAGAATTCTCATACTTTCAGGAGATTTTAATTACAAATTTTTTGCTTTTCTGTCATGCATGTTTTTTTTTACTATGTTGAGAATTATTCTGTCACAGAATGGTTGGAATATCTCAGGCCTGTTTGGGATTACACTGTATTCCCCATCAATTCAGTATTTTTCACCACTGTAGTTCATAAACTACAACCTGATTAAGTCTGCCATTAAATAGCTTTGCTGTCAAAAATAAAAAAAATATATATTATGATAATTATTAAAAAGCATGTGCCATACATCCACTTTGCAGTTTGAAAGCTTGTACTGCAGTACCAAGCTGCAAAAAAAATATCTGATTTCTACATATGACACACAACTGCCCTAATTTATTTTTTTCTCAATACAATTTCTTATTTCTATGTATTTATATTTACGAACACTAAAACACACGGGCACAGGGAAAATCTTCTTGTGTAAAATAACCACAGAGACAGGTTTCTAATTGTGTCAAAAAGGGGTATATCATTTTTAATTAGACCTTAATACCCCATCATAAGCTGTTGTATTAAACTAAACCCATAATATGGCATTAGGTTGACGACTGACAGGAGCTTGTCCTTAGTCAGTAGAATTTTCTGGGACACTTTGTAATACATAGTCTTATTTTCGGATTCAAGAATCACATATCCAACTAACTCGTTAAAAGTTCCATGAAGGCTGCCAGTAGTTTAAACCTGAAGAATACTTTTAAACTATATCATATTGATTTAAGTTACTCATACTATATACTGTTTGTCATCACTTAGAAATATGAATTTCTGGATTTAACACAATCACACGAGGAGGTGTTCAGAGTTTTTTTTTGTTTTGCTCTACACAGAAATTGCCAAGATGTGATTTGTTACAGAAATAAAGTCTATTAAGTTATTGAATTTGTAGTTTATAGTTTATTCTTACTGTATGAAAAGATTGACGTTTTACGCTGCATTCGAGATTACGCACTTATATGAAACCGAGTTCTTTGTACAAAGGAAACCTCAACCTTCGACGTCTACACGACTACTCTTCCACATAAGTCTTCTGACTGGGTTTTCACTCGAACGACCTATGTGGGATGGTTGCCAGTTACCAACGGAAGGCATAGAGCCCGGTTTCCTCCCACAATAAAACTGGCAACGCCGCCATATAAGTGAAATAATCTTGAGCGCGGCGTAAAACACCAAACAATCAATCAATCAATCCACATACGTCACGGAGCCTGGGTGGCTATGGGTCGGTACCGTAGAGTGATAGTTCATCATGCAGTCCAACACAAGCATCCCATCGATGCGTCGCGGGTTCCAATCCGACTCACACCAAATAAAATTGACACATTTCTGAGTAGATTTTTCACTCGATCGCCGTGTATATGTGGACAAGTTGCCAGGGACTCGCTTAAGGTCAGGTGTTTTCTTACCGCAGAGAGCCCGATTTCCTCCCCCACTAAACACGGCAACGCCGTCATATAAATTAGATTATCCCCAGTGCGCCAACGTAAAACATCAATCAATCGATTCACATACGGCGATCGAGTGAAAAATCCACTCGGCCATTGTTCAATATTAAATGTCTCGTACATTCTTCACTCAACATACGTATGTTAAAGGACGTTTGAAATAGATATATCCGCTGTTAAAACTGGCTAGTCTCCAGTAGGGCCTACTGGTGGGATGATTTCATGTCCGGATAGGCCAGCTTTCTAAATGCTGCTCAAAGTTCTTAATTTTTTCTTATTTACAAATGTAAGTTATTTATTTGATAGCAAAGTTATCAAAGGTTGTGAACATTCGATTCATTATAGCTGTACCTTTTTAGTCAAACACCCTAACACCCATCCTCGGGTACCCAAGGTTAAAGTGAGCGTGAGCGTAAGTTTTAATCGTGGGTTCCGACGATGCCTAACACCAGGGGTTTTAATAGGGTCTTTGACATCAAAGGGAAACCACCAAGCTTGTTACTTTTATAGAGCACCTGTTCAACGATTGTCTCCCCTACGCCGTTATTTTGCATTCTTGGTGTAAAAACCAAGATGTCTTTATATAACCTCGTGCACTTGTTTATATTTGTCCTATAAACCCCGGGGCTCTCCGTATCTCAATCGGCAGAGTGATAGTCTCTCACAGTTCAACATCGGTGCTCCATCGATGGGTCACCGATTCAAATCCCACTCAGTTCAAAGACAAAAATTAAAAAATTTCTGTTTGCAGTTTTGACTGGATCGCCGAACGAGTTGCCAAGTAGGCCTATACTCAGTGTGAGTGCAGCGTAAATAATCTCTGTCAATCCTCCAGGCAAGCGGCCCAGATTCCTCCCCAGAATACTTGGCAGCTCAGCCTATAGGTAAAATAATCTTGAGCGCGGCTCAATACATCAATCAATCCTCTTATTCAGTTTCCATTTAGATCTAGTTTCATCCTATTCAACATTCTGGTGTATTACGTGTATTAGTTTTTTTCTCTTGGAAAGTCCATAGTGTACATTTAGCTCTTATTTGTTTACTGCGCATGTGACATACTTTTATAGCTGATTGGCCGGCTGCAGTGCCGGCCACTTTCTCGTAAATCAGAGAAATATGCAACAATACCGTACGCCTAGAAGTTTCTCAACTGTTCTTGGAAGCTTAACTATGCCAAGTTTCTATAGCTAGGCAAATTTATGTTGATAATATGACTTTTTCTTTCATTTCAAGAGGTCTGTTTAAATCGTACGAGATTCAGCCTGCTAACGTTTGTCAGTGATACATTCCTTTTGGTGATCTGTGAATTCTTCTAGCTGGACACAGCGTTTACCAGTGTTTCCAGAATTTTATTCTGTGGATTATATATCGTAATCTATACTACTGTTACAGTTAAGTGTGAGTTTTCGGATTACAGTTATCTGTCTCGGAATTGTCAGTTCTTTGTTTGTAAAATTAAGTCATTTTAATATATGTGTTCTTTCCACTGTTTGTATAATATTTGTCTGGTCTGCTGGTCTTTTGTTACTTCTTCGATTGTAATTTTGTATGGCAACAAAATCCGGGAATTTATCAGGGGATATTTCAAAATTCGTCGAGCGAGATTGTGCTCTGGGGAAAGTCTGTATTCTTAATTTAAGACTATATTCCACTAGATATTTGAAATTACAGATTTTATACTTCATTTCCGAATTTAATCCAGACAATTTCATGCAAGCACCCGATCAGGACATCAATTAACCATGTTAAGTAATTGACATATGTTTCTGAATTTCATAATAAACTTCACAGAACCTGTGAACTAGATAAGGGAAATTTAAAAACCATTGGTGACGCTCGATTTTTCTTGCAATCTCATTGAAGAGAAGTCCGGCTCTGTGCAGCTCAATAATTTGCTACTTTACAGCATCGACCATACGCCTAGCTGGCATTTGGGTTGCAATGGATAAAGCTCAGTCGGAACACACTTCGGCTGAGTTATCAGACTGGGATAACGCTATCAGAGAAAGTTTTTTATAAGCGATATTGACCACAGGAAGATAGTACATTTTGCAAAATTCTTTCCACGTGTCATTAGGCCTACGTTGTAGATTACTACGTTTGTGTGATCAGAGTCCTCCTGAAATCATAATGGATTCAAACCAAGATGCCGATTGAATAACTATACCTTCAAAAGTATTTTCCAATGATTTAGATTTATAATGTCCAGTTGTTTTCATTTGGTTTTTAGCTTTACAATGATAAATCGGATTATTGTTTCCTGAAATCTCTTTTGGTAAACTATAAAATATCGATAAACACAAGACAACTTTCTGGATTACTACTTCTTCTATTTATTGCTCACGACGTTTCACCAGATATGCCTCTAGCGTTATCTAGCGGCATTACCTGATGACGCTAGAGGCATATCTGGCGAAACGTCGTGAGCAATAAATAGAAGTAGTAATCCAGAAAGTTGTCTTGTGTTTATCTATCCTCACTTCTAGATGTAATTTAAAAGTAATACAAAATATCGAATTGAATAACATTCAGGATTCATTGATATATCTGGATTTTTATCAATTGATCTTTAGGTTTATTGATTGTTTGATGTTTTACACCGCACTCAAGATTATTTTACTTATATGGCGGCGTTGCAAGTTTTACTGTGGGAGGAAACCGCACTCTATGCCCGGAGGAAACCACGACCTCCGGTGGTAACTGGCAACCATCCGACATAGGTTGTTCGAGTGAAAAGCCAGTAAGAACATTTTCCAAGTTCTTTTGGACTGAGTTGGATTCGAACCCGCGACCCATATGTGGAAGGCTGCTCGGATAGAGCCTCCAACACTCTACCTCCTGAGCCACGGAGGCCCCTTGATATTTAGGGAGTTTTGTTTAACCTAAATTAATTCCAGCAAAGAAACAAATTCGTATGTCGAAATATTTAGTTAAAGCACAGACATTTGTTCCCCATTCAAAAACCTTCCCACGGAAGAAAAAAAAATTGTAGAAGAAATCTGAAATGAATGTTTGGAAAGAACTGTTGTTACATAACGTTAGCTTGACCAGTTGAAGTATAAATCAGGCATTGTGTTAGTTTCCATCTGATGAGAATCCGTCTATGACCAGCGGGCTGTTTCTCAACACATTTACGCCCGTCGTAACTTTGCGCCTGGTCGTAACGTAATGTTGAAGATATATGACCAGGCGCAAAGTTACGTCGGTGTCTAGAAACGGCCGCCAGGAACAGTATGTATAATTTAACGATTATACATAAACCATCACGTCGGGTTGACGAGCATCTGCTCCCAATGCCCAGAACATATACATTTCAAAAGCACCTAGTCGTGTACTCTTCTATCTGTTGCAAGTAAAATCAAAAAAGATTTATATTCAATATTTATGGTAACGGTTGGACCTGTGGTCAATTTATCATGAAAGTGTAACATCTCGGAAGCTTGCTCCGAAGAAGGCATATTCAAAAAACAGCCAACTGTGAAATGAACTGACATCGTGGCTATTGCTATTCACTTGATAAAATCAACAACCAACCAATTATTATCCCATTCTGTTGTGATTTCTTTTATGTTATATGAAATGAAATCCGTATTTTCACGCTTGATATCTGACCCTATAAAACACTGTCAAAGCACTCGCAATCTAAACGCCCAAAAAAGAAGAAGAAGAAAAACTAAACCCAAAGGAAAAGATAAATGGCAAGGTTGAATGATCTGGGAGAGATTAACTGCATTAAATTGTTATCGACAAACCTAAGGAGATTAACCTAAACTTAATATGCCTGAATGAAGGTAGGATCATAACTCAATTATAACTGGAACTGGTTTAAAGAATAGGGATATTGTGAGCCACACTCCTGTCAAGGCCGTTCCTTATAGATCAATACCAGTTGTTCTTCACCAGCATAGCATTGGTGTTTTGGTACGCTGGGTGAATTGTACTATGTAACAAGAAGATATCGACGGCTTTCCAGTTAAATTGATCCCAGAGAACTAAACTTTAGAGAGTTATTTCATCAATTCCTCCAACGATGTGAGGTTATTTCATATGTATATAACTAAGCATCGAGCCGCTAAATGAAGGTTATACTTGAAGAATGGGTTATGGGATCCAATTCCGCGTGTCCCTTATGTTAATTACGGCAGTTTCTTACTGCATGTTTTGACAACGACCTTTTCTTGGGTTATTACTGAGTTTGAAAATACGTTAACATATATAGTTAATAGTTCGATTCTGTGTTTAATGAATGGACCAGGATAAAAACTCGATTTAGATGACCAGATGATAAGAATTTAAATGAACAACTTCACTATTATTTTATGTTTTGACAAACATTGTGTCTATAGATCGCTGAAACATGTATGTATCCATGGTAACATTTTATATGAATAAATACCTTGAATTAGCAATCTATTGTCAATGATAAACCTTCTCGGCAGAACTGTCAAAGACCTTCACATATTTCCTTGGATCAAAAGTACCTCTCGAGGAGTTCAATATTCGACATCAGCATAAACGCTCGAACCAATGATGCTCTATATTTTCTTGTAAACTTCAAACAAACTTTGACAAGGAGTTCCTAAAATTTTGGTGAAAATATAATATTTGGCTTAAAAATGTGCAGACAATTCATCCCAAAACATTCGTCTTACACCCCAAAAGATTCTTTGAAAATTTAATCTCCCGTATGTTTAAGAGTTTAATGTCTTCATTTGGTAAATGGAAGAGTTGCCAGGTACTCGTCGAAGGTCGGGGGTTCCCTCCGGACAAAGAGCCCCTATTTCCTCCTTGACCTAACTCGTTATGCCGCAGTATAAGTGAAAACATCTTGAGTGCGGCGTAAAACATCAATCAATCTTTTTAATTTGCAGTATATGGAGCGGTCTTGATAACAGGAGACATCTTTCGAACAGTTACGCTCAAGGGCTTTATCATTTCATAAATTTCGACAGGAGACATATTACGAACAGTTACGCTCAAGGGCTTTATCATTTCATAATTTCTACAAAACATGAGATAATCACATTACAGTATTCCATCAGATTTTCCTTTGCCCGGGGATAGAAACCATAATGTGATATACCGGAAAATTAAAAACTTCTTATATTGATTAGTGTTATATCATTGTGTCTCCAGTACGAGCTAGAGTAACACGACACCAACATCGGCATTGTGCTATATGTACGGTAATACATATTTGTTTTAAGAATATATTCAAAGAAACCCCGAATGCTTTCATGAAAGGACAATCCAGTCGATGGTCATTATACGACTGTTGTCAGTTCAACTGTGCATAAATTGTTAGCGTTTGATTGACCGTTTCATTGTATGACGCCACTCAATATTGTTCCACTCATTTTGCGGCATGGCGGAGCTAATGTGTTATTATTTGAGCTATAATGTGACCAGAACAGATTTGAGGTCTTTAAACATTGAATTCATTTTCATAAAAAAATTTCATTACTGGGAAAAAGTTAAGCAGATTTCGGAATTATTATTGCAAACTACAGGTTTGTCCCCCTCTGGCTAAACCCTTAATGATGTGACCCCTACTTCCTGATGTCTTGATGGAACGAAACCATTAAAGAAATTCTCGCGGGAAAAATCCGTAAATAACGGAAGTAGAATGTAGAAGGGGGCATTTATTTTTGTTATGCATGAGACAAGGTTATATCAGTCTTAATTTAGGCTTCCTAATGCTCATTCCTAAAAAGCCTCATTGTTAAACATCATGCTGAGAAGTGCTGAGAGAATCCTATATGTTTGATGAAAAGTTAAAATACTAAAACGCTAAAATATAAAAATCTGTTTCAAAATCAAAACGGCTGTTTTCTGTATTTCTCCAAGATAGTGGAACCATGACCGTCTTTTTTACAAACCAGAAGTATATGTTTCATTTTTTATTTTGAACTTACACATTTTTCAATTACCTGAAAAAAATTGAGAACTAATAGTAGAAATAAAAGGTGAACTCAAATTCGATGAATATGAGAGTAAATTAAAAGGAATTAATTTAATAGCGGCAAAGACCGACCAATACGTGTTCGGATTTCAGTTCGTGTATGGGTTTAAACATAGCTGAGCGAATTAAATATGCCTTACTTTCACGAATTAGTCAAACTTAGTTCATTTTTCTCAACGGACGAGTGAACTTGAACTTAAAGTCAATAAAGGAAGTCAATTAAACTATATATTTTCTTCAGAATTCAATTCAAGATGAAAGTTTCAGTAATTTATTTAAAGTGTTCCGTTTAACATATAGTTACCTATGCCATACAAATATGTTATTTTCCTCTAAAACGAAGAGCAAGTCAAACCTCCAATAGACTTAATCATTTACCGAAATCTCTTTTGTCTCAAGAGGCTACAAAATCAACGATTATGGATTACAACTTCTTGGTTTATGGGGTAGTTCTTACATCGTTATCAAAGTCAATGACTTTGATTTTGATAACGATGTAAGAACTACATCAAAACGTCGTCACTCAATAAACCAAGAAGCTGTTATCCATAAGTAATTCTTCACCTTATTGTAACCTTTTAACTTCCAAATGCCATTGAAAGATTTGAAACGACCAAGAAGTTAGATTCCATATTTATTTATTAAAGCGACATGAGCTGCCAAATTTCACACTTTTTTCATAATTTCTGATCGTCACAACAGTAAGAGGCCTTGAAGGCCATC
Source organism: Lepidochitona cinerea (assembly GCA_963971465.1). Taxonomy (NCBI): domain Eukaryota; kingdom Metazoa; phylum Mollusca; class Polyplacophora; order Chitonida; family Tonicellidae; genus Lepidochitona; species Lepidochitona cinerea. The sequence continues at coordinate 46,371,795 of OZ020551.1, read as the reverse complement.
GAAAAACTAAATGATTGGCGTTGGAATGAGAAAAATCCATACAGTATGTGGCCTGTACGAACCGAGGACGTTTTAGAAATGTAAACAAAATTTAAATAACCGGGACGACCGTTCATTCATTCTAAGCCAAAGTTAGTTCAAAACAATACTTTATCGTACATTTTTGAGACTAGAACCACTAAAAAGCTTCTGAATTATACGTCTTGAGAAAAATAGCCAATATTTTCAACATTCTGTTTTAACGTCAAAATATCAACATTTTGGCAGCTCATGCCACTTAAACGCTGTTGGACAATTAACTCTTACTAGCTTCATCTTCTTCCGCCAAAGTGTAGAATGGAAAGTAATAGAGCTGTAGATACATTGCATGACACAATCTCATTGTCTAATCTTAGGATAGTTATTGGATAGATATGAGATTGACCCAGCTACAAATTATAAACCATGACATTCAGATAGAACAAGCAATTCTTCACAAGAACTTGAAACATGAGTCGGACATGTGTTTTATCGATGTTAATGAGTTTATTCTAATAGTGGATACTATTACAAACTAAACCCAACTTAATTGTCAATTAACTTTTGTTTCCTCTAGGGAAAACTTGATCAATTGGATTCTATTTATTAAGAAACCTGAAACCGTTTCTAATACAAATCTAAATTTCTATAAATGTTAACATGTTACATTACCATAATTATACATGGCTTGAAACTATTTACTTGATATTATAGTGGCATATTTCAGGATAATGGTAACAGGAGGATTTTAGGATTTTCAATCAATTACAAGTTGACAAGGAATGAACTAAAAATATATCTATTGTATTAACACTACTATGAAATGTTAAAGTGACTTGAGTGCTAAATATAGGTCAAATTTCTTTGAAACGGAATTTGCTAACTGTTCATCATTTTCTATCAAGAAATACAGAATAATATCTTCCCGCTGTTTTCAATCATGGAAATGGAAATTAAGGCAGTTTTTATAGGTAACAGAACCCCTAAAATGTACTCATACATCCCGGCTATTTGGCTTGACCGTTATTCACGCACACTTTTGTTGCCTGTGGATTAATGACCGATATTTCTTTATTTTAAAGTAAATCATTTGGATTTTCAAGGTAATTCAAACGCTCAACATCCCTTGAATAATCAGAATTTAGGAAAAAAGGTGAAAACTTTTGAAGACCACTTAAAGGCCCACTTGCCGCCGTAACCTGTTTGACATTTGTTAAGAAAACCAATTTGCACCAGCTTACCACAGCTAATACCACTAAAGTTAAACATAGCACACATAAAGCATGTCCAATTAGGTTTAGAATGTATAAATGAGGGTGAAAAACAAACGAAGGATCGAAGCTCGATTACAACAACAACACCGATCAGTGTTTGTTAACTTAAGTGTTGGATTACCCTCATCCAAGCGTTTTTGTCTGTGGTTTGCACTCGGCAGGCTTTTATAGTCCCTCTTACTCGATCGTTAGTATGTATTTCTCAGATAAAGTTCGTAAAATTATACTTTGTCGTTAGATCGCCCACACGACTCAAACCATTACGGCACTTTTGCACACGACCCGGTACGAAGTTTGTTGACATTACGGGCACCTAACAATTCAAATTTTCAAATTCAAATTAAAAATACAAAATGACGTCCAAACTTCTAAATTTTGGTAAAAATAGAAAGTTCCTAACTTATATTGTCTGGGAAAAATACAGAAAACGGTCTTTCTTTTTTAATGTAAACAATGTTCCTGATTTTCGCGGCAAGTGTGCCTTTAAAGCTTCTTATATAAAAAAGTAAAATCTAAGAGTTTATTTTATGGTTTCAAACTTATTCTTTATGGTCAAAGGAAAATATCCATCATTCTCCTTATCGAAATTTGTTGTACAATGATATGATGGAGAGAGTCGTTGTATCTCTTTTGTGTCATGTACAACCCAGTATGTTATTTGAGTATTAAACACAACTCTCCATTAACCAAAGTAATTTCATGCACAGAGCTTTGGACCTTGTCCTGCAATATTATCTAACGAGTCTTTCCTGACGATGGAGTCGTTGGCATTGTGACAGATAATCCACTAGCTGCAGCTAAAGACTAATTGACAACCTAATAAGTGATCATACACTCTTCGATTCCGTAAATTATTGTATGTTATACTTAAGATCATGACCAATCTTTGTTTTTTAACTACATTCTGTTCATATTCATAATAAGCGTGTATATACAAGTTAGGTTTGAAAACTTGGATACAGAACTAATTGAAAGAAATCTCTTTAAAACAGGAACACGAAAATGGTAAGCTAGAGGAAAGCAAAGTGAAGACGTCCAATAATTTTCATAAAGTAAAAACCGTATTGAAGTGCAGAGATCCAACTCTTGACGATTCGTAAAAAGACCCCTCCATACATGTACATTCTGGAAAAAAAAATTCAGACTTAAAACCAGACCCGCAGTGCACATTTCAGTGCTTTGTCATTTCATTCTAATTGCGATCTATTAAAGGATGATGTTATTATAGTGATCGATGCACAAATTGCTGTAAGTCATGTTATGTAACAGTAGCTCAAATAGCAATTTATCTACTCACGTGTTTTGCTCTATTAACAAAAATAAATCTTTTGTCAGAAAACCCAACCTAAAAAAGGCACAAAACCAATCAATCCCTATTTTGGCTTTAACAGTAATGTTGTCAGAAATGGTCTTCCATAATTTCAAGACATTCCGGTAATCAAAGATTGCTTGTAGAACATAAACTCTCATTAAGGTAGCCTGACTTCAGCATCATCTGTAAACTGAACAGTAGAAAAAAAACGAGTAAATGGCTTTCTGGATTGGAGGAGTTACTTTGGTCGATCTAAGTAAACTATATTTTTCTCTTTTAGGAAGTTGATCTTATGAAAACCTGAGATAATATGAGAAAGAGCATGATGAAATACCAAGAGCTACCAAACTATTCATATTCTTTTGATGAATTGAAATAAGGAAACAGTTGAATAGTTTTCTGAAGAGGTGCAAAATTAGAGGTGTAAAATTAAATGTACTGAGGGTATATACTAGAAAATGGTTAATTTTATGACCAATGGATCAAATTTAAGAATTATGATATATATTCCACAGAAAACAGAGTCAGATTTTCTCTCATCTTAGTATGGATATCTGGGAGAAAAAGAGGACCAATGTACTCAGAAAAATTATATCATTCAAATCTTATGGGCGTTCGTGCATATACCCTGGGTTTTGTTTACATGGCTGGTACCTAACACGTTAATGAAAATGTCCGAACTTCTTCTGTCTGTGAAGATACAGAGGCCCGTCTGGTTCCTTTAGTACAAACAGTATTCTTGATTTTAGGGGCGAGTAAGAACACTTAAATAAAACACAATCATTGTTTGGATTTTTACACTCAAATTTTTGCTCATATTTATTCATATCGATGGCGAGCTGACATATTTGGCTGTTTCTGTAGCAACTGTTTTGGTCCTCTTTCTTAACTAAAAGAATTGATATAGAGTCAAGTCTCTTGTTGAATGGTTCGAAATTAACACAGCACAAGAGCAAATTCCTTCCATTTTTGTCTGATAGTTTGACAAGTTCGGGACCTAATCTCCATACCGTCTGAGATTAAATACACCCTCCCAGACTAGTTATCAATAGTGTTCTACCTGGGACTAATATATAGTCTATATATTAGTCCCAGGTTCTACTATGCGTCGAAAAGGTCATTAATAGTGTAAGAGTGTTTCAGAGAACAACTGACAGTTTAGCTGAAATTTAAAAATACTACACTACCAATAGAAACAATGGACGTTTAGCGAATGACCTCCAATACATTGCAATTTTCAAATAGTTGTGACATACATAAAATAATCTTGAAAGTCACAAAATAATCGTCCAATGAAGTGTACAATGGAGTTATCTGTAGGCCTAAGTTAAAGTGGCATGAGTTGCCAAAATTCACACTTTTTACATAGTTTCTGATCGTCACGACAGTAAGAGGATTTGAAGGCCATCGAAAAACTAAATGATCGGCGTTGGAATGAGGAAAATCCATACAGTATGTGGCTTGTACGAACCGAAAACGTGATCGAAAAGTAAACAAAATTTAAATAACCAGGACGACCATTCATTCATTCTAAGGCAAAGTTAGTTTAAAACAATACTTTATCGTACATTTTCGAGACTAGAAGCACCGAAAAGCTTCTGAATTATACGTCTTGAGGAAAATAGCCAATAATTTCAACGTTCTGTTGACAACGTTTTGGCAGCTCATGCCACTTTAAGAGGGCTTTGCTAATGGGTTGTCTCAAAATGCAATCTGAACCAAAAACAATTACAAGAGAAGCCCTGCAGTTGTAAGCATTTCTCTATCAGTTCCATGAAATTAGCTACCAACACTTTTTTAATTCCGTATATAAAAATTCAACAGATAATCAAGGGACCGGTGACAATATATATATATAGAGATATTGGAGAAAAGAGATCCATCTGGTTCAAGTGACAGTTACCACTTATAGTTTTCAATCTATACTTTGTAAAAACTCCATTCTTCCTTAGCGAAAGTCATGAATGGAATGATCAGCTTTAAAATTAACCGAAATGTCATATATTGACTTAATAAGAAAAGGCATTCGCACCACAACACCATCACCAACCTGCAGCTGTTTATGAATATGGGGATTTTACGTTTGAAGATGCTCGAAATATAGTAAAGAAATAAAATCTTCTTTCACCATTTATTCGTTATGAGTATTTGCATCAAAGTTAAAGCATAATTTTATAATCCCGGTCCAAGAATTCAAGCGAGCTAAACGACTTAAACGAACACTGGCTCTCATGATAACTATGGGAACAGAAACATAATGTATCCACCTGAATGGGGGTTTCTTTGCAAATTTTTTACAATTTTAATACTGTAGGCTTAATTATCTAACTATTACTTTAAAAAATTTCTCTTAGCTAGATGCAAATATCACGGTGAAAACAATTTACGTCCAAGAAAGCTATAGCAGCATGAATATCAAGACTAACAATACGTTCTAAACAGACTTCCACAATAATATCTATAAAGGTCTAAATGATATACCCCCTTTTTAACACAATTAGAAACTTGTTTCCATGGTTATTTTAGACAAGAAGATTTTCCCTGTGTCCGTGTGTTTTAGTGATCCTAAATACATATATTAAAGACAAGATATTTTGGTTTGTTAAGAATTGAATCAGTGATATATATTTTATAGATACGTGCTCCCATTTCGTGCAACCATCGGGGGATGACCGGATCTAATTACGAGATGATTCAGTTTCCTTGATCTTATCTCTGGTATCGGAATGGTTCTATGGGAGTATCATGTTTCATTTGAAATGGGATTGCGGCATAAAGAAATTTAGTCAGCTAAGGTTAATGAGTGGATTTAACTTATCGCTTAGTAGGGTCAAAGATCGATGTCAAGTAAATCGTCATTATACATCACGACACTTTGGTGTACATCATGCATACGAACGGACGCGCCAATAAGCTAAAACAACCAACCAACCATCACGACACTAGGCTGTAGAGGGGTTAATAAATCTGCTCTGCGGTATAAAAAAAATGAAAAAAGAGATTGTACAAACATTAACAACAACATTTGCATTCATGTTTACTTCATAATCACTATATGAGTGATGTTTAAAGGCGGAATGAGTTCCTTCCTAAGCATGGGTTTTTCTTAACCATAAAGGTAAAACTGTGTACAGTGCAATTCACTGCCAAAAGTATTGTTTCTCTGCTTTCATTTTCATGACTTTCAGTTCCGAGTTACCTAAAGTGACACCAGCTGCCACAGCCTTTCGTTGAAACGGCTCATTAGAATAGTCTATAAGCAGATTAAACGTGCTTCCCGGTTATTTAAATTTAGTTTTATTTCCCCATACATCTATGGCTCAAAGCGTTGCTTATTACTTGCTATTTTTCTATTGTCATTCTCATTCTTAAAAGGCCAGAGTTTTATTATGAAGGATCTTTCATACTTTGTACTACCAATCTATACGCAATAAGTGACTTTACTAACACAAATATATACCAATAGTATGTGGAGAAAATCTTTGGCTCCGTCACTGCTATCAATCCTTTACAAGGCCCATTTATCAATTGTGTGGAATCAATACCGATTCAATCATCTCGTTGAAAGGTTCCTCAGTTAGACGATACCCAACCAATTCATTTATTTTTGTCTGGAAGTCTGACAAGTTCAAGCCCTGTTGTTAAAACGTCTGCGGTCAAACATCGCCTCTCCGGCTAATTATTTTCAAACATTTGTCGGAATGGCCACATAGAGCTTCCATAGATATGTTTGGAAGCGGTGCAGAATTTTATACTAATATTGTCTCGAGTTACTGCCAAAACCAATTATCATTTTCTGACACTTGAACACAACTGGTAAATTAGATCATTGGAAGGATCTTCACAAATTACGCCTCATTAACATTGGATGTACGGATATGATTATTCTCAACCCTACAATATACTATCAAACAGGTTATTAACATACTGTCTGTATTGAACATACATCCTTTACAGTTCATACGTATTAATGATGTTAGTTTCAATTGATTGCCACGTCGACGATTGGCAGGACGATTTTACCATTAAAAAATCAACAAAACGACAAAAATCTCGTATGCCTAAAATGAACCCTATGTCTTAAGTATGAGTCTGCAAATGGCATCGATTTATTCATTTATTCCAATGAACATATGGGGCCGATATATTTCAACTAAACTCACAAAAGAAAGATTTTGATAACGTTTTGGATTCTGATATGTAGGTCTATAGGATTACGCCTTTTCCCTATCGTGGAATCTTCTAGAGCCAAGTTAAAACATCCATGTCCCCGCCCGTGTTTGTAAAAGATGTATCGTGGAATAACCGACAGATGCAATCAAGTAGATAACCAAAATATAACCAAGTAGGCTCTTAAGTAGACCTACACTGAGGTAAATGTCCTACAGAAGTCAATAAAGGCCTGCTTATCACCACGGCTAAGATCTTGATATACTGTTTGCTATAACGATAAAAGTTATAAAACAGTAAGACATTTAGATTTGCATTGCTTAACAATCTAGTTAGAATTTCAGTTATTCTCTAGGAAATCAACCGGACGTACGGAACTCCAGAAGAGCCTTCTGGAGTTTCGTACGTACGTTTGAATCTGAAATTCGAAATTTATATTTTTTTCATTTCGAAATGTATATTTCTTAATTTTGAATTCCAATATTGACACATAGCCAATAAAACAAACACTGACAACTTATAACTTAGCCAGGAATTTCGTTATTGAATTTAGATATTGAAATATCTAAATTTTAACTATAATTTGATTGGTCAAAACTAATCTATGTGGTGTCACCGACTGTCTAATCGGGATATGCTCAAACAATACAATTCTAAATCAAGAAATTTCATCGAAATTCGGATGACCCTTCTGGGGTTCTGTACTGACGTTCTAAATTTCTGTGTGAACTGTCGTTCACTCACCGTGCACATGTATATTGACTTTTTACCCTAGCTGTTTACCAAACCTTATCGATATCAGCGGATAAGAGATTTATCTGCATACAAGACGCCACAGACATACAAAGATTTATTACTTCAATGATCGGCTGTTCTTGGAAGCATACAGAGCTTGGTCTTGATCAATAAGGGTGTCCCACAGATCTGTGGAAACAGACAATATCGCAGACACTCAACACAAGATTTCTTATTAAGTTTTGGCGCCAGGTATTGAGTAATCTTGCGGCAGATGTTTGCCAACAACTTGTTATGTTTCCAAAGCGGTGGAGTTCAGATTTAAATGACCGAATAGAATGGATAAGAAATGCTTTATTGGTATTAGAAGGTTAAAATGTAGCTATCATGTAGTGATTATCAATCATCAAAATCATTTAGAATATGAATTCCATTACTATTGTCCAGTTCACTTAAGTTTGGAAGTTGCCGAAGTTTGACATAGGGTTCAAATTGATATAATTAACCTGAATATTTTGACAGAGCTTTTTGTATTTTCCCATCAACACACCAATATATCGATTGATGTCAAAATGTATTCGAATCCAAGCGGTCAAATGTCAGAGGGCGTGGGAAATTATTAATCTCGAAAGATAGACGACATTTGGCCAATGATTGTAGAATATAATCACGACAAAGTGACTTCATTAAGGCCCCTACCCAATGACATTAGACCTCTCGGATTGAAATTGATAATGACGTTGATAATCACTGGGTATAAAACATTCCTTAGGACATTTTACTTTGGCATAAGCTCTGTCAAATTATTCTTATTAATGATATCAACTCTAAATTTGAACCCGATGTCTAACTTGGTTAGTTGCATTACAAGAATGAAAGAAAACGAACGTACTTAAAACACATTTTTGATGAGCTACTTCACTTACTACTAGGCGATTTACGATTAAAGGATGGGGCATATCAAGAAATACATATGGGTTAACTTCGATAACAACCATTAAAGTACCATTAAAACATCACACGTTTCACTGTCTGTGACTCTGAAGCTAATAAAAGAGACCGCAGTATGTCTTTTCAATGACTTAACTGTGTCGTTATTATTTTCTCTCTTTTAATATGACGTGATGCTTTCTCAGCTATTTTAGCTAAATAAGAACGTCTTTTTATATCTCTCTAACGTGCGAAAGTAGATTTAGGTATAATTTAGGTGAAAATGCTTTCACAATTATAGTTTTATTTAGCTATGTTAGCATTTGTTCATTCATTTAAACATTTATATTTAATCAATCCAATTTTTGTTCTGCGTCAAAGAGAGAGATCGGAAATAGACAAACGTTTTGTGGGAATAATTGGTTTATTTGCGTCAAAATCTTAACTTCACTTACAACATTTCTTCAAAGTTGTGAAATACGGATTGGTCGGTTTTCTGTGCACAGGCTTGGGCCTTTTAAACACAGTTTTCGGAGAGAAAAAGATAGTGTTGATGTACGTAAGCCTCACTTATGTAACATCGATCAAACCACACAATTTCGAAGTAGATTCTGTGAATGGAAATTTAGTTTGATCATTAAAGGTATCGAGTAAACCAGAGTAAAGACTTTCGTTTGAAGACACAGACGACTAAGTGAAATTCTACCTTGCAGGATTTGAATTATCCAGATTCAAAAGATTGGTCAATTTGGATTTTAGGCATTTGTTCAAACTTTAGGGATCGCATCGCAATAGAAGCAAATAATCTTGAAACCGGTACCAACCAGCAATAATTAACCGAATGATATTCAGATCTTTTAATCACAAATACTATTTGAAAAGCGATCAAACTAAGTTGCTTTTATAGCGTTGCCCCAGCTATATCGGTTTGGTTGTGAGTCCTAGCGATATTAAGATAGTTACTTTTTTCGAAATATAAAAGAAAATATTTCGCCTTATTGTTGATCTGAACAATTATTGTTACATCCATTCCAATATGGAGATCTCGAAAGCGCTCCAGTGTTATGCCCATGATATTGATTTTGGGTTGGTGGGGGTTTGGGGGGGGGAGGTGTCTGGTCTATCTAACTTCTAATATATGAAAACGGGCGCTTAACTAAAATACACTTTAGCTTTGAGTTCACTGTATGTACATTCAATGACATACAAAGCACTGGCGTTTATACCGATTAAGAATTGAGTAATTTCAATGTTGAATTCAAGCAATGATAGAACCAAAATGTCGGAAGATACTGCCCATCAACATATGATCTCTTGGTTTCTGGTACCCCGAAGAAGTTGTGTGTCCAAGATATGTTCGATAACGGATTGTGATGCAAATTGGCAGTAAAGTGGTCGGTAGTCTGTATTGTATCATTGTTTTTAATGGATTTCTTTTAAAGATATCATAGAATGCCAGATCCAACAGGAGTGTTTATCTGCATAACTCAACTCACTTTTTGTACATTTAAACCGAATTTTATACAACATGCAAATTTATCAGACCTGAAGTAGTGTTTATACTTTTTTGACACTGAAATTCATGGAAACTGTCTCATCATGAAAATTCAGCCAAGATTTCTGAAACCTGATTGAGGCAATGTAAATTGAAACATAATTAAGTGTGAATGAAATGATTCAATATGGCTAAAACCTCGTGTAGTATATGCTTGTAAGAATCAGGGTTTGGTGCTAATGGCATAAAAATCTACTCCAATCCGAACAGATTGTTATTTTTGTCTCAATTTTACCCTGAATTACACCGAAAGAATATATTCAAAATCGATAAACAATATTATCAAAGACACCGCTCTTACTGCAATTTTGTTGATGAAAATGTTTGCTGAGCTAACTTAATGTAACAAGTCAAATCTGTAAATCTGTGGACATTGATCGGCAAACCACTAAACCTCTCTTTCAGTTGTGCGGAAGAACCCCAATATCATATACTATCAATTCCGTTTTGACTTTGGATCCTAGTCGCCAGTTTATAGAAATCGGGTGCCATATGTTTGATTGCTATTAAACTACCATTAGTTGTTTGAATATATATAATAAAAATCTCCTTGGTATAGCAAATTATATTACTAAAAAATCCATAATACGGTGCCGATGATCCCTGTTCGTTTGCAGAATGGAGCTAAGATGAAAAGTATGATCAGACAGTCCATAAGATAATGATCACACCATTGCTTCAAGGCCATGACATGAAACTATCTTGTGCATTTGAAATGGGTGATCTGGGTTGAATTAGATGGTCTCCAAAATGTTCACTGGGTAGCACTTGGTGCAAATATGAAACAAGTCGTAGTTTGAAGTTGTATTCTTGAGTTGAGTTTGAATGAAACTGAGCTGAGCTGGCTAAAAACTATTTAACAGAGCATTTGGTCAAGTGAATGCGACATTGAAGTAAAGATCAGTGAATAGTTCACAAACACCTTGGAACATTGTATTTACAAGAGAGAAATACTTTTTTGAGAGAGAGGGGACTCGTCTGTCTACCCCAATTAAGTTGAGTAAATGTACACTCGACGAAAACGCTCATTTTCAATGTGTAACGTCGCCTCTATTTCCGTTATAATGCCCATTCACGACTGACTGACAAATTACATCTGACTATACTGCTTTATCTAAGACCAGACAATACGTACAAAAACATTTGAAACTACAAATGAAGATTAATGGGATTAAAGTCTATGGCTGCTGAATTTTCAAACAAATAGCTTTTCAAACAGAAAAAAGAACATGGCTAATTTACTTATAAACTCAACGTCACTCTTTTGTCACAATCAGTCAACACTGACGCAATTTACAGCGGACTTCACCGAAACGGTAATTTTGAATTTCTGAATAATTCTTTTTAAGATTAAGTTAAAAAGAAAGTTGACACTGAATGTCTGAATAACTCTTTTTTTAGATTAAGTTAAAAAGAAAGTTTACACTATCGACGATATTCAGTATTTGTAATTTTATGTCTGACAAATTAGAACTGTTGAACGATTTATACTATGCATTCCTTCCTGAATAGAAAAACAAAAATAGTCGTGACCTCTGTTTGTGAAAACATGCACTTTTAAATACATACCCGTGAAAAGTCGACTTGAAGCTTTATCTGACACTCGACCAATCTTCTACATACAGCATTCCAGAGAAAAATCCACTCAGAAATTTTTCAATTTTTATTTGGTCTGAGTGGGATTTGATCCCGCGCCGCATCGATGGAAAAGATTAAAATCTTTTGCAAGTGGTGTATCTCACGTCACAAATAAGACCAGCACAACGTTTGGTTGACACCGATCCAACATGGCGCCTTCATGGTTTGGAGGGGCAATATTTTCAAAGATCTACGATATATAAGAGAGGATGAGTGTAGAGATCTTATAGCAAGGCACAAGGCGATTCTGGATAAATGGAACAGACTTAAAAAAGACGTATAAATGGTTACTCCTGGAAATTTTCTACAAAGACACACGGCTCTAGGGAATCTAGTTTTAACACCAAAGTCTACCAAGTATATCGGAATCCCATGTCTTCACAAGAGGCCAGTTCTTAAGTTAATATGGGACTGATTTGGATCTGATGTCCGATTTAAAAGACTGTCTCGCCAAAACTGTCTCAAGACAGCGTTATATTCAGTGTCTGGTAAATCACGACCATATTCCTTTGGTTCACAAAAGGAAAATTCTTTGATCCACACGGCATATCAATGACACTTTTAATTACGTTTGTCAAAACTTAAAGGAGAAGAAAAGGAAAAAACAAAGTAAATACAGTACAGGCGCGACACATTTTCCTTTCTAACGGTACCAAAACAATATTTCTACGATTTTTCCTCGCTCAACTGTGTTATAAGAAAGTTAACAATCGTTATCAGAGAACGTTTAAACTGACTCGGCAGCCATCTTCACAGCAGAGCTTAGCTGTGTGTCTCGACCGGCCAATCAGCATACGCCTGGCCACCTGTCACTCACTAGCGTAAGAGAAATTGGTCAACTCTGAAAGTCTCCCATTTAAACCTAGGTTAATTTTGATCATTTCGACGCGCTAATAAGAGAAGATAAATACTCTAACAGCTCTGAAATGTACACTGGCTAGTAAATCAACCTTTTGGGAAGACGTGACGGGCTGCTATGTTGTCTACGCGACTTGTGGGGATCGTTGTAGAATTTTAAAAAAAGGTAGTCTTACCGCTGACATTGCAGGTTATAACCATACAAGATATGATAAGCTCGCAAGGGAAGTAATCTACTTATACTTTTTCCGGTCAATTTCAAACCGTCAATGGCGCGCTCCACTGACGATCGAGCACGAGCTTGTCGGGTAGATTCATTTTCATTGTATTTTCACACCGTAAACCACGTGCAAGACTCACACACATGAATATGATGGTCTATGGGAGCCCGTTCGATACGATTGCATACTTTCCCTTTAATTGAGAGAGAAATGATACACCCAGGGCAGATGTGAATCTAGCCTGATTCTATTGTTTGTGTTATTATAAAGTATTACATATACTTTTAACTTGTGAAGGCCTATATCCTAAAATTTGTTTTCATGAAATGTCTCGTAATCAGAAATTAAAACTAAAATCACAGCCCCTGCTTACATATTAGTGTACTCAGCCAATGGAGTTTGAGATTTTGTTTGAAGTATCAAGATTTTCAACGAAACCATTGTATTAGATCAATACACTTGCTTGGTATGTCATAAATGAGAGTGTCGAAACTATTCTTAAAGTGGCATGAGCTGCCAAAATTCAAAGTTCTTTCATAATTTCTGATCGTCACGACAGTAAGAGGCTTTGAATGCCATCGAAAAACTAAATGATAAGCGTTGGAATGGGGAAAATCCGTACAGTATGTGGCCTATACAAAACAGAATAGTGTTCGAAAAGTAAACAAATTTTAAATAACCAGGACGATCATTAATTCATTCTAAGTCAAAGCTAGTTCAAAACAATACTTTATCGTACATTTTTGAGACTGGAAGCACTAAAAAGCTTCTGAATTATACGTCTTGAGAAAAATAGCCGATGATTTCAACATTCTGTTTTTACGTCAAAATATCAACATTTTGGCAGCTAATGCCACTTTAATATATTGATTCAAATTATTTCAACAAAAGAAAGTTACTTTATAGAAACAAAATTTATGACAAAATACCCTTTACCAGACTCCTTCATTGTTTTTGAGACACGGTAAGAGGCTTGGGGATTCTTCTTATCACTACGTCGGCATCACAAAAAGATTAAATAAGTCTTTTTTAACGTACAAATAAAGATAGATGACGGTGAAGTTTAGGACTGCAGAGTTTTCGAATAAAAAAACCTTTGAGCTTGGTAATCTATGTAACCGTGACGCCCTATTTTGTCGCAGTCTATCAAGCATATGCTCCCGTGCCTGTAAATATGCATAATCGATTAAAATTGTGTCAGACTATAAAATACGTCAGTAATTTCAATTTCTATACAAAATATATTCTATTCCAGATAAAATATATTAATGAACACTAAAACACACGGGCACAGAGAAAATCTTCTTGTCTAAAATAACCACGGAGACAAGTTTCTAATTGTGTTAAAAAGAGGTATATCATTTAGACCTTTATACCCCATCATAAATTGTTGTAATAAAGTAAACCTAAGATATTTCATTTGATTGACGACTGACAGCAGCTTGGCCTTAGTCAGTAGAATTTTCTGGAACACTTTGTATCACATTGACAATGCTTACGCATCTTAAGCTATAGTAAGCATATCGTCAAACTATATATTGTAGGGTCATGGGAAAAGACAGTGAAAATTTGGTCCCCCCACTACTTTTCCAGAAAAACCTAGGTAGGAGACAGACAGGGGAGTTTAGCCCTGACCAGTATGTCTTTCAAACTCTTGTTATTTTTATAAGCAATGACTGGCCTTTGGGTCAGAGGTCGAGCAAGTTTACTTTGAAGTAGTTCGTATTCTTCTACTACAATCTTGGCCATAGCGATGCTCGCTTTGTTATACTGAAACACAAATGGTATTATAGTTTTCACGTTTTTTTTTTAATAAATAGGAGAGAGTTTCAACAACAACCTTTTGGTGCATGAATCATGATACGTGGGTTCCTCGTGGAAGAAACTTTGAAAATGGGGTCGATTGATGATTGACAAAACTGATTGTCGGAATAAGATTGTCCAATATTTTGGACACTATGTATTAACGGCATCAAAATTAATTGGATAGAAGGGCCATATTAGGAACCATTAGTGAGACATGTGGTAAATATTAAGACTGTATGGGACAATTGCCAACATCATCACCAATGATGTTCGTTCTAACACTGTTATCTAGACTATCTCGGCCTAACGTCTCTCGGATATATTATTGTCATCCCTGCTCCTTGGAAAACCTTCAAACAAAACCCAGACCACATCAAACAAAGTCATATACTGAGATAAAAGAGAATTGACAATTATTTTTTTATTAACTGTTATGCCAGATCTAAATGTTCAGCTGTAGATTAAAGTGACATGAGCTGCCAAAATTCATGTTTTTTTTCATAATTTCTGATCAGTAAGAGACTTTGAAGGTCATCGAAAAGCTAAATGATTGGCGTTGGAATGAGGAAAATCCATACAGTATGTGGCCTTTACGAACCGAAAACGTATTCGAAAAGTAAACAATATTTAAATAACCGGGACGACCATTCATTCATTCTAAGCCAAAGTTGGTTCAAAACAATACTTTATCGTACATTTTCGAGACTAGAAGCACTAAAAAGCTTCTGAATTATACGTCTTGAGAAAAATAGCCTATAATTTCAACATTCTGTTTTATGGTCAACTATCAACATTTTGGCAGCTCATGCCACTTAAAAAAAACTAACGTATAGATACTATGTCCATTTTTTTGAACCCATACGCATTGCTGTACGTCATACATTATGCATGTGTTCTATATTTTGCACTTATAAAGATTTGTATCAAATACATAGCGAAACATTAAACTACTCAAAGCAAAATATAGTTAGTCGTGTGCTGTTTTATTTGTGCACAAAAATAAAGGTAGGAATGTATTTAGGATATTGGCGCTTTCCATTCATTTGATTGATATACGGTTTCGCTTCGGGTTGAGTTTCTTTCCACAACTCAAGTACTTGTTAGTATTTAGATATCATTGGAAATGAACAAATATATATGAAATTGGATACCGGTAAGTAAATATTAATGCCGATTTGGTGTAAGTTAGAACCTATGGGTTCGTATGATAAAATTTGGCGTGACTCCCTGCTCTTTGAGGGGTTAAAAATGGGTTAAAAGATGGCTAAACGCCCGTTATTGGAATGATCTCATTGGTCTTGCCAAAGTAAAAGACTATTTTAACTTTCAAATAAAGATTGGCTGGATTACGGTCAGTTAGAAACTAAACAAATAGATTTAAAAAAACATTTACGTGAACTGGTCGTGCTCTTTTGTCAAAATCAATCAACACTGATTCATTTAACAATGCTGATTCCTATATGTGGAAACTTAAATTAGTCTTAATAGTTGGCCAGATCTTAATTCAACCAGTAATCGGAATGTCTTATTGGTGAATAACTTTCCTTTTACGATATCAAACTGAAAAGGAAGAATTCTCGGGTGGGGAGTAACCTTTGACCTTTAGACATACTAGTTAAAGTATTATTATCAATCAGAAGGTAAAAAACAATCCGAATGTAACGTAAAACAAGGCGTTTTTAAGGTCAATGGCTTAAGAAAAGGATTGTCTCTTTATACCAAGGTAAGCGCCTTTTGCGTCTGGATAAATGAAACAGAGACTTGACAAAGACGTGTCAATGGTATACCTTGGGTTGTCCGAAGCACACCAGACCGGGGAGTTCACATTTACATCAAAGTCTATGCAGTCTACCGGAATACAAAGTCTACACAAGGGATCCATACTTAAGTTAATAGACGACTGATTTAGTTCCTATGTCAGATTTAAAAGACTGTCTGGCCAAACTTCCCCAGGGAATGAAACCCGGTAACATATATTCTCTTAGAACATTAAAGGACAAATCGTTGATCTATTTGTCATATCCTATACCATGTAGGCGATCCTAAACCAAGACTCTTTTTTATTTCGGATGTATGTTAGGATGAAATATCTTATTCCTGCGATCTATCTGACTTAAACAAAACATGGAATATATAGAAGAACACCCAATTCTTTGGCGTTGCAATGGCTTTATAGTTAATCAAGGTACAGCGGGTGTCATTAAGGCCAACTTCGAAATGTTGCCTGACTACTATACAGACTTCGACAAAACAAGCAAAAAACTGTTCTAACCTATAAATGAAGATTGATGGATTTTAAGTCTAGGGCTTGTGTGTTTTCCAACAAATAGCTATTCACATTGAATAAAAAAAACATTGTTAATTTACGTAAACTCGACATTCTCTTCTGTCACAATCAATCAGCACTGTCTACATTTACAATAGGGATTCCTCAGGCGGGAACTGAAATTAGTCGAAAAAACGGCAGTGAAGACCTGACTAAATAAGGGAATACTCTAGTAATTTGAATTTCAGAATAAAACAACTTTGTAAGTTTAAGTCGGAAATAGCCTTTGGGAGATGAGAGTTGACATCTGAACGTCATTGACCTTTCAAACTCCCTGATATGATTTAAATAATAATACAAATGGCAAAAGATTGAAACACCCACAATTATATACCTTATCTATGTAATACGTTTATTCGCCGAATGTAGCACGTATCATGTCTGGATAAAATACATGGAAGACATGGAAGTAACGTGTCAACGGTATCATTAAGGGTTGCCCCAAGAACACCGGACTAAGAAGTTCATTATTACATCGATGCTAACGCCGTCTACCCGAATTTGTTTTACACGGTGCAATGCCTCTTTTCCCCTCAATTATTCTCGACAAAAAAATCCATACTATTTATGTTTGCTGCAAACTTGTGTGACAAAAATAAGAATTGGAAAACAAATTATGTTTATATTCATGTTTAATTGAGAAAATTGATACTGTTTCCAAAAAATTGCTCTCCTGACAGACTGGCAAATTTTATTGGATAATACCACGGCGTTTAACCTAAGACAACATTTAAAAATTATTTTGAATCTACAAAGATTCTCAATATTTGTCTAAAAAGGTATTTCTACACAATCTAGATATTCTCTTCTGCCAATCAATCAGCGTTGACTCAATTTCTTTGATAGACTTCATGCTATATCCTATCGATGTGACAAGATTTTACTTGGGATAGGAAGTATATAATATGTCTGCTAATATAAAATATATTTTTGTCTTTTAAATCAAGTGGAATTAAAACGCTGAGAAATGTTAATTTTTTAAATTATTAAGTTTTAATTGTGGATATTTGCACCCCTTCCATGCTTTAAAAATCAGTAACTAAGTGTTTGTGAAATTGGACCCGAGACCTTACATTCTGTATAAATACCCCTTGATAGCTACCGTGGTCGTGATATTGCTAATTTCGCAAATTGTCAAAGTATTAACGAGAGTAGTTCTCAGTAATTGAAAACAACATACCAAAATAGGAAAAACCCCATAAGTTAATAGCTTTTTGAGCTGTAAAACGAAACTGTTTACCTTTAGACGGAATATGCGTTTCATTTAGAGTTGATTCAGTTTCCCTGAGAGAGAGCTGATTTTATATCAGATATCCGAGGGTTTCAATGGGAGTATCGTGTTCAAGTTGAAAGCGTAAACTTCAACCAAAATATAACAGAGTCTATAAGGCAATAAACTCATTATATTATATTACACAATCTCCAAGGCCGGGCTGAGCTATTTTCTTTTTGATTTTATACTCACTACAATTGAATCACTGCTAAAACAGGTACTCTTATGATTATTCGGTCGTGGTTGATTAATGTTTTACACAGCACTTGATAATCATCAATGTCTGCTACATGTATGTTTATCATGACCGTAACCATTGTCTAAAGACTTGTCTACGTAAGCTCCTTAGTTGAACTATATAGTTTTCCTTATTTACTTGTGGATATCATTTTGGGTTTTCAGATATTGAAAGGCTGTTTAAAGCAAGATCAACGATGATGCATGATGATATCAAAAATCCAATCATCTGTCTCTGAGGGAAACTATAACAACTATGAATTCCTCTATTTAACCGTATCTGGTGTTCTCTGTCAATAGATGCTAACTAATATTGTTTTATCTCAAATAGTCGGGTGTCTCCGTGGCTCAGTAGGTCGAACATGTGCTGGAACATAAATCAATGATCAGATTTAAACAGAATTTCGTAAACTATAATCCCCTGGTAAAGCTCGTTAATGAATCCCAGGTGATCTTTAAGTTTTAGTTCTATGTTATTAGTTTGATTCTATACTAGCTCCAAAATACTGTGATATAACATTTTTACCCATGTGGTTAGTGTGATATGACACATCTGTATGTCTTGAAGGGAATAAAATTTTCTCAAAAAAAAAAAAAAAGGTAGAGCGTTGGACGCTCAATGCGAACAGCCTTCCACCAATGGGTCGCGGGTTCGAATTCCACTCAGTCCAAAAAAATTGGAAAATTTTCTGACTGGTTTTCGCTCGAACGACCTATGTGGGATGGTTGCGAGTTACTAACGGAAGGTCGTGGGTTTCCTCCGGGCATAGAGCCCGGTTTCCTCCCACAATAAAACTGGCAACACCGTCATATAAGTGAAATAATCTTGAGCGCGGCGTAAAACACCAAACAATCAATCAACCTTGCTGAAATGGTCTCCTACCAAATTGAAACGTGTTCTTTTTAACTTGATGTACAATATTTTGAGTAATTGGTCTTGGATTGCATGTTTCATTGTTCTGGCTTAGTGTATCAAAAATATGTATATAACATCAGCCTAATCACCTTCCCAAACTTTAGAGATACTTCCAGACCATACAGGTCGCAGATATAGTTTGACATTGAATGTGACAAACATTCAGTCCCCATATTTGCCTGTAAGGGGTATCTAACCCTAAGACCCTTCGACAGAAGAGCCCGAACTTGTAGGAACTCCAGACTAATCAATTGCATTGGCGGTGTATCGTTTTTCTTTCAAGCCTTCGTCGAGACGCCGAAATATTTATGGATTTCGTTAAAATGAAAAGTGAGGACGAGCAAAGATAGATGGCTTCAAGGTCAAATGATATAATTCTACACTGTGTCACAGTAGTAATCTAAATACACTATGAAAAATGACCACCAATAACAAACAAAGCGATCTCTAGGTTTAAATAACATTGCTAGATTAATATATTAGATATTATGACATGGACAATTGATCTGACATTTGCACCACAACGTAATGGACAGTAACAACCAGAAATATATAGTTTAGACCAGAATCGTACATGTCTGATTTTAATAAGAATTTCGGATTTGATCTACACTGCTTTAATTTGTCGAACCCGCGCCCCAGAGTATGGAACATATCGCTCTTAGTTATTAAAATATATCTGTACAAGATGATAAAGATTGCATCAAATAGATATATAGAATCTTTGTAAACCTGGTTGTGACAATAAGAAAACTATGTGATCGAAGAATTGGTTTTCACGATGTCTGGTTTCCAAAATTAATTTGCCTAATGAAATTCATTGTGACACGGGAATTCTGACACTTCATATCCACTTGCAGGTCGGTCCTAGTCAGTCAATACTATCAGGCTTCTCTGACATAGAACGGAGCCAGTAAGCTAGAAGAACCATTGAGTTCACTCAGTCCGTTGGAAGCATTGCTGGTACGATGTCTGGTTTTAAAGGCACACTCGCCGAGACAATCCAGAATACTGTTTATACATAAGACAGTAGGCGGTTTTCTGTATTTTTTCCCAGACAGAAGAAGTTAGAAAGTTTCTAATTTAACCAAAAATGAAAGTTTTAGCATCATTTAGTATTCTAAACTTGAAATTGAAAATTATATTTATCACGTACCCGCAATGTAAACAAACTCCGAGCCTAAGCATGCGCACACGCGCCCTATAATGTTTTGAGTCGTGTGAGTGGTCTGACGGCTTGGTATAATTTTAAGTACTTTATCTAAAAAAATACAGAAGGACCATCGAATAAGAGGGACTCGAAGAGCCTACCCATAAATCTTAGAGTGTAAACCACAGACAAAAAGGCCTGACATGAGGGTAATCCAAGGTTTTAGCACTGATAGTTGCATGTTGTTGTAATCGGGCTTCAATTCTTCCTTTGTTTTTCACTCCCATTTCTACATTCCATACCTACTTGGACATGTTTTGTGTGTCCAGTGTTTGATCTTTGTGGTTTTAGTTGTAATAAGCTCGTGTAAATTGATTTTCTTAATAAACACCCAACATCCTACGGCGGCAAGTGGGCCTGGCTCGAACTGCCTAAATTAAGATATTTTCATGGGATCAGATTCTCAAGAGAAAGAGTAAACTTGCAGGTCACTGAAAAAGTAAACCAGTCATACAGAATCAAGAATTATTCATGCGTCTATGCTTTGTATTAACACGATGGAATTTATCGCGGTTTGTTTTGAAACTGAAAGTGGGTGGGCCATTTTGCTTCGTAAGTACTTAGGCGATGATGCCAATCTTTCCCCAGCACTTGCGAATATTGGAGACAATTATTTTTAATAGCTTTATTGCAGCTGTTCTTCTCTGAAAACAAGAAATCGGGTCAATTTAGCTATGAGCAACAAACGGCAATGCTAACATGTAGCTGAACTAATTTGTTTCGTAACCTAAAAAAAAAGTAAGTGGCCCATCCTGTCAGATCCATGATCAAACCAGTCGTCCATTGGCCTAAGTACTGGTGCCTTGGGGAGACAACAAAATTGGACGAAGTTGGCTTAAGATACTTACTTAAGACTTACTTAAAGTGGCATGAGCTGCCAAAAAATCACTCTTTTTCATAATTTCTGATCGGCACGACAGTAAGAGGCTTTGGAGGCCATCAAAAAACTAAATGATTGGCGTTGGAATGAGGAAAATCTACACAGTATGTGGCCTATACGAACCGAAATAGTGTTCGAAAGGAAACAGAATTTAAATAACCGGGACGACCATTCATTTATTCTAAGTCAAAGTTAGTTCAAAACAATACTTTATCGTTCATTTTCGAGACTAGAAGCACTAAAAAGCTTCTGAATTATACGTCTTGAGAAAAATAACCGATAATTTCAACATTCTGTTTTGACGTCAAAATATCAACATTTTGGCAGCTCATGCCACTTTAAACCTCTTGACAACTGACTTATGCTTTATATCGGTGTTTTATTTCCCCAAACTTGTCTTTCTTTTTTTTATGTATTTCCGGATCGATATGCGACAGACCATGTGTCCGCTTACGAGCAATTTTGTTTCTCAGCCTCTCCTACAAACTATATCATGCCGATCCAATTTCCATATGCAATATATGGATCGGTATTCTTGGATATGGATCAAATATCTTTGATTGATTGATTGATTGATTGGTGTTTTACGCCGCGCTCAAGATTATTTCACTTACATGGCGGCGTTGCCAGTTTTATTGTGGGAGGAAACCGGGCTCTATGCCCGGAGGAAACCCACGACCTTCCGTTGGTAACTGGCAACCATCCCACATAGGTCGTTCGAGTGAAATCCCAGTCAGAAAATTTTCCAATTTTTGGACTGAGTGGGACTCGAACCCGCGACCCATTGGTGGAAGGCTGTTTGGATTGAGCGTCCAACGCTCTACCTACTGAGCCACGGAGGCCCCCAAATATCTTTGAAGTAAATATTTTGTCCGTCCATAACTTGCTTTTACTTACATTTTTTTATTTCAAGATAATTTTCATGGACTTATTTTTTTTTATTTGCCCTGTTCAGTAGTAGTAGTCTTAGCATAGGCGGATTGTGGGTGCTGGATGTTATTGAGGGGGGGGGGGGAGGAGAGGAGGACAAGAAAAGGGCACATATTATTTTACGGTAATCCAGAACGTCCACACAACGTTTTTGAAAGTGAGCTGAAGGTCCCAAACCAAGAGGGGAGGGTCCAGGAGCCGCCTAGCTGCGAGACCACAGCCATGCGGAGTGCATTCGAAGGGGTTCCGTATAGGATAAATGCCGAGCTACTGCCGATTCTTAACAAATTATTATTTTTTAAGAATCGGCAGCGGCGAGGCGTTTATCCGACTTAAACGTCTTGGAGTCAAAGCTACAACTGCCGATTACTTTCTACGAATCGTCTGGTGCAATATGAGCCTGGTGTCGTGTTACACGAAGTTCACTTCAAGTAAGCTGTGATGTGTCAGGCTGTAAATATTTGGAAATAATTTTCCAAAAATATTGCCAGATTGTTAGTTCATTTATACTTGTAAAGTTGAACATTTGTGGGGAAAATAAAATATTTTTTTCTGAATGTTTTTTTAGTGGGGATTCAATTTTACTGCAACCGACTCTACCCCTTTCGCTATGGTTTTGTTTGAATGGTGTTGCGGCACAACGAATGCCTTTTTTTAACGAAGGAAAGCATTTAAGTGAGATGTTAATTTGACCAAAAAGTTAGATGCTCTTTTCCTGCATAAATCAGTTTTTCTTCCGATAAAACAGTCTTTGTTCCGCTACACACCATATCAAACAAGTCTGTTTTGTTTTAAATTTGACTTGAATCTCCACGTCCAGTTATATTGGATTCTCTTAACTGAGCGATTTGATAAAATACAGTAAATTTAATATTTGTTTTATTGTATTATAGAAAAAAATCTACAAATTGTGTCTCCATAACAACAATCCGCATTTATTTACTCGTTTATTTAAAATCGTACATATGAACAAACTGAATCCTTAAAGCGGCCCATACACGATCAATTATATTGTGCAATTTAATTGCCAATAGTCTGAATTGACAATTAAATTGACCATGTATGGGCGATATTGATGACTTGCGCAATTGTATTGAGTGAATCAAACTCTGCTTGAGTTTATGGATATTGCTTCAAAAAATTAAACGGGGGCCTCCGTGGCTCAGTAGGTAGAGCGTTGGACGCTCAATCCGAACAGCCTTCCACCAATGGGTCGCGGGTTCCAATCCCACTCAGTCCAAAAATTGGAAAATTTTCTGACTGGGTTTTCACTCGAACGACCTATGTGGGATGGTTGCCAGTTACCAAGGGAAAGTCGTGGGTTTCCTCCGGGCATAGAGTCCGGTTTCCTCCCACAATAAAACTGGCAACGCCGCCATATAAGTGAAATAATCTTGAGCGCGGCGTAAAACACCAATCAATGAATCAAAAAATTAAAAAATCGGGGAAAAAAGGCTATTTTTCACTCGATCGCAGTATGTGAAAGAGTTGCCAAGTACTCGCCGAAGGTCGGGGGTTTCTCAAAGCAAAGAGTCCACGGTTTCCTACCCTACTTAACTTGGCAACGCCACCATATAATGGAAATAACCTTGAGTGCGGCGTTAAACATCAATCAATGGAAATCATATCAAAGATAGAAAACGTTAAAATCTTTTGCAAGTAATGTATCTTCGGTTCAAGGTTTGGAGGGGAAATATTTTCAAAGATCTACGATATATACGATATATAAGAGAGGATGAGTGTAGAAATCTTATAGCAACACACAAGGCGATTCAGGATAAATGGAACAGACTTAAAAGAGACGTATAAATGGTTACTCCTGGAAAATTTCTTCAAGGACACACGGCTCTAGGGAATCTAGTTTAACACCAAAGGCTACCAAGTATATCGGAATCCCATGTCTTCACAAGAGGCCAGTTCTTAAGTTAATATTGGTCTGATTTGGATCTGATGTCCGATTTAAAAGACCGTCTTGCCAAAACTGCCTCAAGACAGCGTTAAATTCCGTGTCTGGTAAATCACGACCATATTCCTCTGGTTCACAAAAAGAAAATTCTTTGATCCATACGGAATATCAATGAAACTTTTAACTAAGTTTGTCAAAACTTAATTGGGAGAGAAATGATACACCCAGGGCAGATTTGAATCTAGTCTGATTCTATTTTCTGTGTTATTATAAAGTATTACATATACTATTAACTTGTGAAGGCCTATATCCTATAATTCATTTTCTTGAAATGTCTCGTAATTAGAAATTAAAACTAAAATCATAAAAATGTGTTGTGAGGCCGTGCTTACATATTAGTGTACTCGTAATATGATTGTCCAATATTTTGGACACTATGTATTAACGGAATCAAAAGTAATCATATAGGAGGGTCATATTATGAACCATTAGTGAGATATGTTGTATATATTTTGACTGCATGGATAATTTCCTCACCGATGTTCTAACACTGTTATCAAAACTATCTTTGCCTAACATCTCTCGGATAGGTTATCGTCATCCCTGCTCCTTGAAAAACCTTCAAACAAAACTCAGACCACATGAAACAAATACATATACTGAGATTTTTATTTTCAATAGAAAAGAGAAATGACGATTATTTCTCACCAACCGTTATACCAGATCTGAATGTTCAGCTGTAGATTAAAAAAAAAACTAACGTAAAGATATAATGTCCATTTTTTTGAACCCATACGCATTGCTGTACGTCATACATTATGCATGTGTTCTATATTTTGCACTTATAAAGATTTGTATCAAATACATAGCGAAACATTAAACTACTCAAAGCAAAATATAGTTAGTCGTGTGCTGTTTTATTTGTGCACAAAAGTAAAGGTAGGAAGGTATTTAGGATATTGGCGCTTTCCATTCATTTGTACGGCTTCGCTTCGGGTTGAGTTTCTTTCCACAACTCAAGTACTTGTTAGTATTTAGACATCATTGGATATGAACAAATATATATTTGAAATTGGATACCGGTAAGTAAATATTAATGCCGATTTGGTGTAAGTTAGAACCTATGGGTTCGTTTGATAAAATTTGGCGTGACTCCCTGCTCTTTGAGGAGTTAAAGATGGGTTAAAAGAGGGCTAAACGCCATTTATTGGAATTATCTCATTGGTCTTGCCAAAGTAAAAGACTATTTAAACCTTCAAATAAAGATTGGTGGGGTTACTGTCTGAGGTTAGAAACTAAACAAATAGATTTTATCAAAGAATCTATCCTTCTACTCAATAAAATGCAAAGCTCCTCGAGAGTGGAACAAGTTAGATATTCAATGTAAAACTATAATTTCGAAATCACTATTCAAAAGTAAATTAAAACAACAGCTGATACATAATCTGTAGCTGGGACTAATCGAAAAGCCAGTGAATAAAACACAAAAAAATATATAAAATAATTAATCTTCTCCCAATATTATTTCACCTCTGTTCATCTATAAACTTATTTGTACCTTCTATTTATTCTCTGGGATAGAACAAGCCTCAAGGGGCTTTATTCCCGCCAGATATCATTATGTTAAATACTTATATTTATATACTATATTTTATGTCTTTATGTATATATCTGTATTATGTCTATAAATCACTGGTGAATAAAAAAATCAAATCAAATCAAAGAAAAAACATTTACGTGAACTGATCGTGCTCTTTTGTCAAAATCAATCTACACTGATTCAATCAACAATGGCGATTCCTATATGCAGAAACTTGACTTAGTCTTAATAGTTGGCCGGGTCTTAATTCAACCAGTAATCGGAATGTCTCAATAGTGAATAACTTCCCTTTTGATGTCGAACTGAAAAGGAAGAATTCTCGGGTGGGGAGTGACCTTGACCTTAATTCGTCAGTATTCCTTTAGACATCCTAATTAAAGTATTATGATCAATCAGAATGTAAAAAAAAAACAGGTCTCAAGGTAACTAGCTTAACGGAATAAATGTAACGTAAAACAAGGCGTTTTTAAGGTTAATGGCTTAAGAAAAGGATTGTCTCTTTATACCAAGGTAAGCGCCTATTGCGTCTGGATAAATGAAACAGGGACTTGACAGAGACGTGTCAATGGTATACCTTGGGTTGTCCGAAGCATACCAGACCGGGGAGTCCACATTTACATCAAAGTCTATGCAGTCTACCGGAATTCAAAGTCTACACAAGGGATCCATACTTAAGTTAATAGAAGACTGATTTAGTTCCTATGTCAGATTTAAAAGACTGTCTGGCCAAACTACCCCAGGGAATGAAACCCGGTAACATATATTCTCTTAGAACATCGAAGGACAATTCGTTGATCTATATGCCATATCCTATACCATGTAGGCGATCCTAAGACAAGACTCTTTTTTATTTCGGATGAAAAGTCTGTATGTATATGTATGTTAGGATGAAATATCTTTTGATGTTCGGAATTACAAAAGAAAGGAAATCCAGTCAAACGTGTACGGTCACTAAATATAGCAACTAAATAGTTTTCGCAAGAAGTATGCGGTTTATTCCTGCGATCTATCTGGGTGAAAATCTCCCGACTTTAATAAAACATGGACTCTAAAGAAGAACACCAAATTCTTTGGCGTTACAATGGCTTTATAGTTAATCAAGGTAAAGCGGGTGTCATTAAGACCAACTTGGAAATGTTGCCTGACTACTATACGGACTTCGACAAAACAAACAAAAAACTGTTCTAACCTATAAATGAAGATTGATGGATTTTAAGTCTAGGGCTTGTGAGTTTTCCAACAAATAGCTATTCAGATAGAAAAAAAAACATAGTTAATTTACGTAAACTCGACATTCTCTTCTGTCACAATCAATCAGTGCTGTCTACATTTACAATAGGGATTCCTCAGGCGGGAACTGAAATTAGTCGAAAAAACGGCAGTGAAGACCTGACTAAATAAGGGAATACTATAGTAATTTGAATTTCAGAATAAAACAACTTTGAAAGTTTAAGTCGGAAATAGCCTTTGGGAGATGAGAGTTGACATCTGAACGTCATTGACCTTTCAAACTCCCTGATATGATTTAAATAAAAATACAAATGGCAAAAGATTGAAACACCCACAATTATAAACCTTATCTATGTAATACGTTTATTTGTCGAATGTAGCACGTATTATGTCTGGATAAAATAAAACAAAGACATGGAAGTAACGTGTCAACGGTATCATTAAGGGTTGTCCCAAGAACACCGGACTAAGAAGTTCATTATTACATCAATGCCAACGCCGTCTACCCGAATTTGTTTTACACGGTGCAATGCCTCTTTTCCCCTCAATTATTCTCGACAAAAAATTCCATACTATTTATGTTTGCTGCAAACTTGTGTGACAAAAATAAGAATTGGAAAACAAATTATGTTTATATTCATGTTTAATTGAGAAAATTGATACTGTTTCCAACAAGATTGCTCTCCTGACAGACTTCGTCAGACCATGGCGTCTGACCCAAGACAAAAAATTATTTTGAATCTACAAAGATTCTCAATATTTGTCTCAAAAAATACTTTTCTACACAATCTAGATATTCTCTTCTGACAATCAATCCGCATTGACTCAATTTATACAAAAGAGATTTCTCAGATAGGAATTTAAATTGGTTTTAAATAGTACCAAAGACCTGTAGAACCAACCACTAATTTGAATATTTGAATATTGTGCCTGAATGAAGGAAACAAAGACACGAAAGTCTTGAGGGTCGAAAGACGCCATCATAATCTGACAAGTCTATGCAGTCTAACATTATTTAAAATCTACACAATCGACACAAACTCAATTTAATAGAGCGCTGATTTCGTTACGATGTCTGATTTAAAAGTCTGTCTGGCAAAAAACATATTTCTTTAGGACACGAAAGGCAATTCTTTGATCGACGTCATGCTATATCCTATAGATCATCTAAATGAGACAAGATTTTACTTGGGATAGGAAGTATATATATGTCTGCTAAAATAAAATATATTTTTGTCTTTTAAATCAAGTGAAATTGAAACGCTGAGAAATGTTAATTTTTTAAATTATTAAATTCTAATTGTGGATATTTGCACCCCCTTCCATACTTTAAAAATCAGTAACTAAGTGTTTGTGAAATTGAACCCGAGACCGTACATTCTGTATAAATACCCATTGATAACTGCCGTGGTCGGGATACTGCTAATTTCCCAAAGTATTAACGAGAGTAGTTCTCAGTAATTGAAAACAACATACCAAAATAGAAAAAAAAAAAATAAGTTAATAGCTTTTTGAGCTGTAAAACGAAACTGTTTACCTTTAGACGGGAGATGCGTTTCATTTAAAGTTGATTCAGTTTCCCTGAGAGAGAGCTGATTTTATATCAGATATCTGAGGATTTCAATTTTCAATGGGAGTATCGTGTTCAAGTTTTAAGCGTAAACTTCAACAGAAATATAACAGAGTGTATAAGGTAATCGACACATTATATTATATGACACAATCTCCAAGGCCGGGCTGAGCTATATTCTTTTTGACTTCATACTTAATACAATTGAATCGCTGCTAAAACAGATACTCTTATGATTATTCGGTCGTGGTTGATTAATGTTTTACACAGCACTTGATAATCATCAATGTCTGCTACATGTCTGCTACATGTCTGCTACATGTATGCTAACTAATATTGTT
The DNA here is from genome assembly GCA_963971465.1 of Lepidochitona cinerea. Classification (NCBI taxonomy): domain Eukaryota; kingdom Metazoa; phylum Mollusca; class Polyplacophora; order Chitonida; family Tonicellidae; genus Lepidochitona; species Lepidochitona cinerea. The sequence goes on along the minus strand of OZ020551.1, from coordinate 46,342,859 downwards.
TTATCTGAAATGGTCGGGGGCCTCCGTGGCTCAGTAGGAAGAGCGTTGGACGCCCAATCCGAACAGCTTTCCCCCAATGGGTCGCGGGTTCAAATCCCACTCAGTCCAAAAAAATTGGAAAATTTACCAACAGAAGGTCGGGGGTTTCCTCCGGGCATAGAGCCTGGTTACCTCCCACAATAAATCTGGCAACGCCGCCATATAAGTGAAATAATCTTGAGCGCGGCGTAAAAGACCAAACAATCAACCAATCAATCAATCTGAAATGGTCTCCTACCAAATTGAAACGTGTTGTTTTCAACTTGATATACGATGTTGAGTTATTGGTCTTGGATTGCATGTTTCAGTGTTCCGGCTTACTGTAGCAAAACTTTAGAGATACTTCCAGACCATTCAGGTCGCAGATATAGTTTGACATTGAATGCGACAAATATTCAGTCGCCATATTCTCCGGTAAGGGGTATCTAACCCTAAGACCTTTCACAGAAGAGCCTGAACTTGTAGGAACTCCAGACTAATCAATTGTATTGGCGGTGTATCGTTTTTCCTTCATCGAGAGACCGAAATATTTATGGATTTCGTTAAAATGAAAAGTGAGGACGAGCAAAGATTGATGGCTTCAAGGCCAAATGATATAGTTCTATACTGCATCACAGTAGTAATCTAAAGACACTATGAAAAATGCCCACCAATAACAAACAAAGCGATCTCTAGGTTTAAATAACATTGCTAGATTAATATATTAGATATTATGACATGGACAATTGATCTGACATTTGCACCACAACGTAATGGACAGTAACAACCAGAAATATATAGTTTAGACCAGAATCGCACATGTCTGATTTCAATAAGAATTTCGGAATTGATCTACACTGCTTTAATTTGTTGAACCCGCGCCCCAGAGTATGGAACATATCGCTTTTAGTTATTAAAATTTATCTGTACAAGATAATAAAGATTGCACCAAATAGATGTATAGAATCTTTGTAAACCTGGGACACGATGTGATCGAAGAATTGGTTTTTACGATGTCTGGTTACCAAAATTAATTTGCCTAATGAAATTCATTGTGACAATTCTGACACTTCATATCCACTTGCAGGTCGGTCCTAGTCAGTCAATACTATCAGGCTTCTCTGACATAGAACTAGTCTAAAACGGAGCCAGCAAGCTAGAAGAGTTCACTTAGTCCGTTGGAAGCATTGCTGGTACGATGTCTGGTTTTAAAGGCACACTCGCCGCGAAAATCCAGAATAATCTTTATACATAAGACAGTGGGCGGTTTTCTGTATTTTCCCCCAGACAGAAGAAGTTAGGAACTTTCTATCTTAACCAAAAACTAAAGTTTTAGCATCATTTAGTATTTTTTATTTGACATTGAAAATTAGATCTTTCAGGTGCCCGCAATGTAACCAAACTCAGAGCCCGAGCATGCGCACCCGCGCCCTCATGTTTTGAGTCGTGTGAGGGATCTAACGGCACGGTATAATTTTAAGTACTTTATCTGAAAAATACATAATGACCATCGGATAAGAAGGACTCCAAGAGCCTACCGATAATTTTTTAGAGTGTAAACCGCAGACAAAAAAGGCCTGAAATGAGGGTAAACCAACATTTTAATGCTGATCGTTGTTGTTTGTTTTTCACTCTAATTTCTACATTCTATACCTACTTGATCATGTTTTACGTGTCCTATGTTTAATCTTTGTGGTTTTAGTTGTAATAAGTTCGTGTAAATTGCTTTTCTTAGTAAACACCCAACAACCTGAATTAAGACATTTTCATGGATTCAGATTCTCAAGTGAAAGCGTAAATTTGCAAATCACTGAAAAAGTAAACCGGCCGCACAGAATCAAGAATTATTCATACGTCTATACTTTGTATTCACTCGATGAAATTAATCGCTGTTTGTTTTGAAACTGGAAGTAGGTAGGCCATTTTGCTTCGTAAGTACCTGGGCGATGTGGCTGATCTTTCCCCAGCAGTTGCCAATATTGAAGACCATTATTTTCAACATCGATATTACAGCTTTTCTTCTCTGAAAACAAGAAATCGGATCAATTTAACTGTGAGTAACGAACGGCAATGCTAACATGTGGTTAAGCTAATTTTTTTGTACCTAAAGGAACGTGCAAAAAAGTAAGTGTCCTATCCTGTCATATCCATGATCAAACCAGTCGTCCATTGACCTAAGTACTGGTTGATTGATTAATTGACTGATTTTTAAACATGTTGCGGCTCCATTCATCAGAATGATCTAAATACTAGTGCCTTAGAGAGACAACGAAATTCGATGAAGTTGATACAAGCTTTGATTTTCATGCAAGACTTACTTAAACCTCTTGACAACCGACTTATGCTTTATATCGGTGTTTTATTTCCCCAAACTTTTCTTTTTTATTTATTTCCGAATCGATATCCAACAGACCACGTGTCCGCTTACAAGCAATTTAGGTTCTAAGCCTCTCCTACAAACTACATGTATATCATGCCGATCCAATTTCCATGTCCAATATATGGATCGGTATTCTTGGATATGGATCAAATATCTTTGAAGTAAATATTTTGTCCGTCCATAACTTGCTTTTACTTACATTTTTTTATTTCAAGATAATTTTCATCAATCGATCTATACTAACTATTGTCTTTTCGGTACCTACAATGTATTTTGTATTTCCGTTCTGCAGAACTGGAACAGAACAAATGTTTAAACCGGTGTTCTATGAATCTATATATATAGTTGTCTTTCTTTTATGAGTCGCAATTTTTCCAATTCCAATAGTTGTGAGCGATACAGGAACAATAATATTCAGAAGATGTTTTGGCCTAACGTTTCTTCTAAATATCTAATACATTGATACACGTTATCAGTGGAAATATCTTCGGTCCAAGTGAATAAAAGTCATTAGCATATTTATGAAATTTTATAATGTCTCTAGAGGGACTAAATCAAAGAATTAGATGGCTTTCTTTTTATAAGTGAATCTAAATTAGCCTTTAACATGGCATTGGACTGTTACATTTTCTATCAAATTCCAATAAGTTGTTGCATTATACCAATGGCTATTGTGTATCGTCCACCTATTATTAGTTTGGGGACCAAGGTGGCTCAGTCCGCAAAACGAAAGTTTCCCACACTGATACAGCCTCATATCGATAAGGTCACTGGTGCGAACCCATCTTAGTCTAAAGAAAAAAACTTAAAAAAAAAATTGAGCGGGTTTTCACTCCATCGCCGTTTGTTAGAGAGTTTCCAGGTTCCTGCTAATGATTCATTTTAGTGCAGACAATATATACATCAGAAAAGTGTTTGAAAACAACATTTTGGCATTCAAGCTTGATACATCCCAAGAATCCATGTCTATATAAAACCTAGCAATATTGAATATTTCTTGAAAGATAGTGCTGACAAACATATTACCAACCAAACTACTGTTGGGCTAAGCCTTATTAATATGAGGTTGGTTGAAAACGGTATTAGTATCTATACCGAAACGTACCAACATTAATAAATAAGAAGTTGTTATCCAGAAATCTCTTCTTTTGTGTTACTATTACCGACTTCTAAATGCCTCTCAAACAACTTATTAATATGTCAACTAACAACCAAAGCTGACGGGATTTGTTTTAGGCATCTATATCTAATAACTCTAAGAACAGGGAGTTCCCAAGGCTGGTTTATGATTACGAGAAGCCATGGGATCTGAGAATTTTCTTTCCAAAAATTCATTAGCAAAATCAATTTGATCGATGAAGTTGATTCTGTCAGAGGGAATCCTATACTTGTCTGACCTCCAATTAGCGTGCAGTGTCCAATCTGTCAGAAATGTCGATACAGAGTCATTTTCATACTTGGGCCTATAACATAGTAAAGGGTGGTCAAATGACAAAACGGACAAAATAGTTCATACAAATCCGGTGGTTTGTTAGTTCGTAGAAGCAATTCTTAACACCGTAACAGGATATAAGTGGCATTAAGAGTACAACTTCGGTAACAAAAGTGTTTCTGTACCAAATTGGCCAATTCTTGCAATGCAGTTTTGTCTAGTTGATTGCCTACGGAAAACCCTGGATGAATGTGATTTTATCGAGCAAAATAAATAGAATAACAATATCCATATTGGATTTGTTCATTTCACACTTGGTTGTATTTCAATTTGTTACCTCCGCTATCATTGACCAAATATCAATGATAAACGAGCTTTGGTTTTACGTATGACTTGCGGTGAAGTTGTTTTTGATATTGAATATCGTGAGCTATACAGACACGTTCAAGTATCGAGAAAATTCGATATAAAAGCTAGCAATCATATCCCAATCAGTCCAAAGAAATTCAATCAACCAATCATTCGATCTATACGAACTATTGTCTTTTCGGTACCTACAATGCATTTTGTATTTTCGCTCTGCAGAATTGGAACAGAACCAATGTTTAAACCGATCTACGAATCTTTATGTACAAAGCTTATATGAATAAAGAATAGTTGTCTTTCTTTTCTGAGTCGCAATTTTTCCAATTCTAATAGTTGCGAGCAATACAAGAACAATAATATTCAGATGATTTTTTGGCTTAATGTTTCTGCTAAATATCTAATACATTGATACACGTTATCAGTGGAAATATCTTCGGTCCAAGTGAATAAAAGTCATTAGCATATTTATGAAATTTTATAATGTCTCCGGAGGGATTAAATCAAAGAATTCGATGGCTTTCTTTTTATAAGTGAATCTGAATTAGCTTATAACACGGTATTGGACTGTTACATCTTCTATCAAATTCAAATAATTTGTTGTATTATACTAATGGCTATTGTGTATCGTCAACCTATAATTAGTTTGGGGACCAAGGTGGCTCAGTCCCGTAAAACGAAAGTCTCTCACTGACATCAGCCTTATATTGGTAAAGGCCCGTTCTCACTGTGTGATTCGTCGTACCGACTTGTAGGATGCGATTAAAATAGATGCATTTGATTGGTTGATAAATCATATTGACCAATTAAAAGCATCCATTTTAATCGCATCCTACAAGTTGGTATGACAAATCGCATAGTGAGAACAGGCATTTTGGTAGCGGGTCCGAGCCCATCTTAGTCTAAAGAAAAAAAGCTGAAAAAACAACTGAGCGGGTTTTCACTCCATCAATGGAGTTCTTGCTAATGATTCATTTTTAGTGCAGACAATATATAGATCAGATTAAAGTGTGAAAACGACATTTTGCCATTCAAGCTTGATACACCCCACGCATCCAAGTCTATATATATAACTCAGGAATATTGAATATTTCTTGAAGGATAGTACTGACAAACATATTACCAACCAAACTACTGTTGGACTAAACCTTATTAATATGTCAACTAACAACCAAAGCTGACGGGATTTGTTTTAGGAATCTCTATCTAATAGCTCTAAGAACAGAGAGTTTTCAATGGTGGTTCATGTTTACGAGAAGCGATCGGATCTGAGAATTTTCTTTCCAAAAATTCATCAGTAAAATCAATTTGATCGATGAAGTTGATTCTGTCAGAGGGAATCCAATACTTGTCTGACCTCCAATTAGCGTATACTGTCCAATCTGTCAGAAATGTCAATACAGAGTCATTTTCACACTTGGACCTATAACCTAGTAAAGGGTGGTCAAATGACAAAACGGACAAAATAGTTAATACAAATCCGGTGGTGTGTTAGCTCGTAGAAGCAATTCTTAACACCGTAACAGGATATAAGTGGCATTAAGAGTACAACTTCGGTAACAAATGTGTTTCTTTACCAAATTGGCCAATTCTTGCAATACAGTTTTATGTCTAGTTGATTTAGTACGGAAAACCCTGGATGAATGTGATTTTATCGAGCAAAATAAATAGAATAACAATATCCATATTGACATTATTGGATCTGTTCATTTCACACTTGGTTGTATTTCAATTTGTTACCTCCGCTATCAGTGACCAAATATCAATGATAAACGAGCTTTGGTTTTACGTATGACTTGCGGTGAAGTTGTTTTTGATAAATTTTGGTAAAGCATAGATTGAATATCGTGAGCTGTACAGACACGTTCAAGTATAGAGAACATTCGACATAAAAGCTAGCAATCACCATAAAAAGTAAAAGAGATTCGTGTTTAGGCCTTTGGGTTTAAGCAAAAAATACAGGATATTAGCTTTGAATCTACCTGAAGATCACTCTTAAACACGCCAAAAGGACTTTAATTCTCACGCGATCTTTCAGTTTGTTGAATTCAAATTAAGAAAATATGAAATTCAAGTCGAAACAAACGGAACTTTTTGACTAGATTGTTTGCTTTATGTCCTAAATAATACTTAGGTAGAGGACAGACATGGGGATTCAAATACAAAATAAGAAAACTAAATCTTGGCACCCTATTAACGGGAAATTTTATTATTAAATAAGATATTGCAGCGTTTTAGTTATATGATATGCAGAACTATAAGGTGTGTCAGTCACAACAATCGGGTTGATGAAATGCATCGATTGAAATATTCTCCCAGGTGGTTTCTTGTAATGCACAATTGTAAAATCATTAACATATTTATGAAACTTTCCTCCAAAATCCCTTCAACCATTTGATTGCAGCTTTGGGTTTTCCTACAAGATAACGGGCTGAATTACAGACCAGTCCAGGAAATCAAACTGGGCTATAGAACCACACTCGACTGTCTCCTGTGACAGTTTAACTTGATTGTTAGTTAAGCTTGCTATCAGAATGAAATCAGTTCTTCTATTGCACTTAAGCAATAGCCCTTTGTGTGTACTCAAAATATAGTTTACGATAAATACCTGAGGTACCATATCCATATCTACATGTAACTGTCTTCGCTTTTTGCTTATTTTCTTAGCGTGAGTAATTCTTTACAATACACTTTCTTACTTTAATGTATATTTATACTCAGGGAAAATGTTCTTGTCTAAAATAACCACGGAGTTTCTAATTGTGTTAAAAAAAGGTGTATCATTTAGACCAGTTTTTAGTTGTGTTAAATAAATTACTTTAATCCTTAAATAAGACCTGCGAATGGCAATATATTTTAGTATGAGCTACTCAATTGTTTTGTGAATTCTATTCCTCTAGAGGATATGTAACGAACTTTAAATGATCTGAATACCCGTTCATCTATTTCAGACCTAAGATGATTCCAAACACTACTTTTACGTAAAATCTCAGGTATGTTATCGCTAAATATGCACGTTTTGGGCCAAAATGGCTGATGCTTTTATAATTCCTTTGAAGCTATGTAATATCAACACTTTCGCAGCTCCTGTTAAACATTCTGTTAGCTTTGATTTCAAGTGGAAATATCCTCAGCTATCCATTAAGCCCTGAAATAACTCAGACCAATAACGTGTACTTTAAAATATCTTCATCTTTTATATTTATGATCACTATAACATACGGGCACAGGGAAAATCTTCTTGTCTAAAATAACCATGGAGACAAGTTTTTAATTGTGTTAAAAAGAGGTGTATCATTTAGAGATTGGAATAAAAAGTTAGATGGCAAAGTAGATTTAACCACAACAAATCTCATCTGTACACCCAGTTTAAATAAAGCAGCCATTTGCTCATCGAAATGAGAAAAATATTTTTTATAAGTACTGTTTGATTCCCGGAATGTCTGTACATTTGGCAATGTTCTTTCTCAAAACATGGCTGTCAAAGCCAACAAACCAGGATTGATTGTTTTTTTATCTTTTTGGAAAAGACGAAATATAGCCCATCACGTTTTGCCAAAAGTTTGAATTACAAGCCAGTATACATTTCAGAGTAATTAGAGTGTTTGTCTTAGGATATCGGCGCCTCAAGATGATCGAAATCAACCTAGACGGCTGCCGAGTCACTAAGTCGCTCTCTGATAACGTTTCGCAACCCTTTTAGCACACTTTGGTGAGGCAAACCCGTAGAGATATGGTTTTGGTGCCGTTGGAAAGGAAAAATTTCCACACTTGTACTATGTTTACTAATTCCTACGCATTGATATAGATATATAAAGGCTGTATGTTAGACAACAATAATACTATCATTTGTGTCTGCTAAATATCAAAATATTAAAATTTAAATATGTAATGTGACCAATCAGTGAAATTTGAATATGCTGATTACATTCTGACTTCGGAATCCAGAAAACAACGATATCAAGATAGAATGAGATAAACATGTTAATGTTCTAACGATACAATGTTCTCTAGGACGTATGTTTTTGTCAACAACACGAGCTGTCAACACCAACACCCGTGTAATAAAGGCAAGTTTAATTTTCAAATTTTAAATGCTTCTTTAATTTTCGTTTTCCTCATAAATATATATTTCTAGATAAAGTTTTTACCTTATCTCATTTATTAGGTTTTGTACATTTCAGCTTGTGTTCTGCTAACCTAGACTTAATTATGCCACCAGTTTGAACAGCCTTCTTATGTTCGTTTATTCTAAGAAATTGTGGTCTACATTGTACCTGTATCACCAGAGTAATTTTCACCATATTCACTTGCAATACTATACTTTTTATAATAATGAGGTTCTTTCCTTTTCTTTGACTTTGCTGTCCTACCTCCAAGATAACTTTGTTTTGCACTTATCTGTCTTTGAGTTATGGTTGTCTTTCTATATCCGTGGTCGATGAAGTCTTTGATTAAATGGTTCAGTTCGGCTTTAAGGCACTCTTCCAACACATATTTAGGTTGATTGATTGATTGTTTGGTGTTTTACGCCGCGCTCAAGATTATTTCACTTATATTGTGCCAGTTTTATTGTGGGAGGAAACCGGGCTCTATGCCCGGAGGAAACCCACGACCTTCCGCTGGTAACTGGCAACCATCCCACATAGGTCGTTCGAGTGAAAACCCAGTCAGAAAATTTTCCAATTTTTTGGACTGAGTGGGATTCGAACCCGCGACCCATTGGTGGAAAGCTGTTCGGATTGAGCGTCCAACGCTCTACCTACTGTGCTACGGAGGCCCCGCCACATATTTAGGAGTATAAGACGTGAAATGGGCTTAATATCAGATACATAAATATTTGCGTTGGATTTCCTTACTTTAACAAAAAAGTCAACCCATGTTTGTTCTATTTATCCAAGAACACATAGGGGTATAATTATCCCAAATTTAATACGTATTTGAATTGTGTGAGAGTTCAATTAGAATTTGAATTATTTATATTTAAACATTCGAAAAATGACGCGTTGTTCTTAAGAATTGAGACCCAAAAGACAGGTACCAGTGGTTACTATAATCCATGTCGAACTATTATTTTTTTTACATTGGTAAAAGTTATGTTAAATTTCATCAAGCCAAAACCCACCCCATCAATAAACACGTAAAACAGCCTCTTTGTTCTGTTGTTACAGTTGGTGCTAAAGTTAAGCCGGCTAAATGAGAGTTCGTGGCCTTGCAAGCTTTGTTTGATCACCGGAATGTCTGTTAATTGGGGAAAGCACTTTCTAAAAACATTACTATCAAAGCCCACAAACCAAGATGGATGAGCTGGTACGCAGAGGTTTTTCTGATGAAGATGGACTGTCGTATATTAGACAAGACACGAGCCATGTTCTGAAAGTCAGCTATATTTGATACTGATGTTAAACGTGTTATATTGTTATAGTTTAACATATTGATTTAATTGGAGTTTTACGCCGTCCTCATGTCAATATGTAAATTGAATGGCAACTTATCACATCTTAGATAACAGTACTCAACATATATCAAAAAGCATTTGGATTAACGTAGTGAATATGCCCACTTGCAAAATAATCCCATGTATCTAACAGTCATCTGACCCATGTCATTTAAGGCCCGCTCACACGGTGCGATTTGTCGTACCGACTTGTAGCATGCGATAAAACTGGATGTATTTGATTGGTTGACAAATCGTATCAACCAATTAAAAGCATCCATTTTAATCGCATGCTACAAGTCTGTAGGACAAATCGTACCGTGTGAGCGGGCCTTAATGTGCACATGAACCGATCAATAACAAGTCTGTAGTTGCGATTTCGTGAATTGCTTACAAGGAAGGCAAAATATAAGAAATCGGAAAGATGTCTCCTCTGGGAATAGCACAGAACAAGACTTGTTGTTCAACATTATAGTTTATAGAATTATTTGTTCCTTAACATTTTCAGACTACACGTTGACTGCATTTGAATATCTGTATAAAGGATCGCATAGCTAAACCATTAACTGACTGAATTGATCTCAGTTATATTTTAAATTTGGCAAATCATGCTATCTCACTTTTAGGAAAATCCGGAAAGAAATGCCGTTGAACTAGGAGTTGAGTAAACATAATTGATTTCATCTAATAATCTTCAACAAATACAAAAAAAGGAAACATTGTCTGATTAATGCCACTAATCGGATTGGTTTTTTCATCAAAATACAAGTGATTAAAACCTTCTTGGGTTAGACTTAAACCGGTGGAGACATTTTGTCGGTGTGTTTCTTATAACGTGATGGATCCTTCACTTCCGGTGTCTGCTCAGAGGAAAATCAAATTGTTTTTTGTCCGTAATGTGATTTGTTTGAAGGCAAACAGGCTGCAAATTGAGTATTGATTTTCCTGGTCGGAGATACAATCTGTAAGACTAAAAACGTTGTCTCAACATAGCTTGCTTTACTGGGGATTAAACGTCGTCGAATATAACATTAGGTTTGCCTTTATCTGCATTTCTACAACAACAGTCTCTAGAACAGAGAGATTTTACTGTCGAAAAAAGTTTCAACAATCTGAATGTGGACCGTTTTCAAGATTGTAATCCCCTTTTGCGAAATTGTTTGTATTTCATTAATTAATGATGTTTTACATAGTGACCCTTTTATATATTTATTTAAAAAACTGCTCGTTAACATAGTAATACTTCGGTTAATATTTCAGTCTCAAATATGGCCATGCAGTCACGCAAATATTAGGATAACACGTCATTTAACTGTTTACAGTGTATATATCCATTCTGTGGTTATTTTAGAGTTTCCCTGTGCTCGTATGTTTTAGTGATCACAATTATATATATCCATTCTATGGACTTTTACCAACTTACATTCCGATCATCATCCATTACGTAAATGTTTTTTTCTACTTGTGACAATCAAGGAAAAATCTAATTGCAACATTAAGCCTAAAAACTTCCGATTTTGGTAACTTTTTCAAACAATGAACCTCAAAAGCCAATGTATTCAATATGGGGTTATGTTGACAAGAAATTCCTTGTTTGCTTCAAAGTATCGGAATTCTTTGGTGAAGATTATTTTCTTCCCCATATCTGCACCACTGCAGATCATTTGAGAGAAATCGAATATCCGGCCCATGTCTATTTGAATTCTTCAGCATTTATTTAACTGATTACTACCTTAGCTTTTCTCTAAAATGACATACCTTGCAATCAACACGAATGGAAAAAGGGAATATAGCTTATGAAGCATAGTGATTAAATTCTGAAAAGTATTTGGATCTAAAGAGCTTCAGGGTATGTTTAAATACGATTTAATAAAAGAAATCCAAATTCACTTTATAACAATTACTGTAATCGCTGAGTCAGAATTGGGAATAAAATAAACCCAGCTTTGGAGCATTGTTAATCAAGCTGTAAATCAAATTAGGACATTACAACATACCGAGAAATAAAGATTTTTTTACAAATGTTATAAGCTTATACCAGCATGGATATTAATTTTCTGACAAATAACCTGTCATGTTGGGTTAATTGTCGCCTCCAGTTACCCCTCTCCTCCCGCCCCCGTTAAAATAGCCCTTAAACAACAACAAAAACCCTCCAACAAACAATAACAAAAAGAAAATTTCTATTTAAAATGCCAAAATTTTTAATAAATTTTGATTGCCACAACCGTAAAAGGCTCTGGAGACCATCGAACAACTAAATTATTGTCGTTGAAATGTATGTGTGCTGTACGAACCGATATTGTCCGAAAAGTAAACAAAATTTAAATAACCGGGACGTAAGTTCATTCAAAGAGTGAGAGGGCCATGAAATTAAATATTCATTACGAAACGTTCGGGTTGAATTATTTGATGTTTGTGAATCATTATCGAGGACACATTGCAGATCAACCCAGGAACCATCATAAGCCAAACATAAGTTTAATTAGTTAGTCTCTTTTAGAAAGGGAGAATAACGGTATTCTCTTTATTTTGGGGATACACTTTCTTGATGTGACGTGATGTAACAGTGAGTGATAGATATGAGATACGTAATGGAGATATATATGAGATACGTAATGGAGAACAATTATCTAGTCAGTTACAGTTTGTAAATCGATGTAACCTGGTTACAAACTGCTACGATCCCTCTTTAAATGTGAAAATATAAGAAAAACTCCCCAAAAGAGATTTCCAAAGGGCCAAACTTAATATAAAAAATATTCCACTAGCTTCCTTTTGCTAGCGAAAACGTTCTCTCCGTTTTGACATCATGGAATTTTAAACTGTTCTTAATATGAATTTAGCAACAGTTAAATGAGATTTCTCTGGAACTGTAAATATAAAAATAAATATTGATAAGAGATATAGTAGTTCCTGTTAATAACTCAATCTATAGAGAATCATCAATTTTGGCGGTATGAAATATGTACCTGTCCCGAAGAGGAATTTCGATGCAGGTAATGTTTCTGATAATTGAAAAAGAAAACTCTCAAAAAGTAACAAAACCAAGAAGAATTGTGATGGGAGATAATCCGTTGGAACTATCGCTTCGGGCAATAAAAGATATCTCACTACCCGGATTAATTGTATCGGAGGTTTTAATTCCATCCAATACTCTGTAATGGCTTCTACCCTAGAGCTGTTAAAAGTGGAAGAGGCTTTAGAAGATATGGGGTCGCCATAGTTTGAACTAGCTTGGTTTAGACTCTAGATACCTGGTCTATAACTGTTTTAGCAACAAATCCATTGGTTCTTTGGCATAAAGTCTGATGGAGCAACTTGTGATTCCAAATCAATGATTGGTATGGTGAATCGTTGTATTTTGGAATTAATCCTTGCAAATGTTTATATCAACACAATACCATATTTCAGATCATTCATACGAATGGACGCGCCAATAAGCTGAAACAACCAGCCAACCAACCATATTTGAAATGATTGGCGTTGTATCTTTACTCCTAAAGTTGACATATGTCTTCCAAATTTCTCTCTGGCCATATCATTTCAATTGAAAGGATCATAAAGCTGATGCTAATATTGATTTTTTTCACAAAAACCTTCCCAGTAGGTTTTGTTATTTATCAAGTTCTATATTCCCGTCGAATTTATATCGATACATATGCATATCTGTATATACTTTTTATTATGGTGAATAAAGTAAACTGAAATGAAATAAAAAAAACTTAAATAAGCAAAATAACTAAAATAAGACAGAGTTAGATTAATGTTACGAGAATAACGTCTTTCTCATGCATAACACGTTTCGGATATTCGTATTGTGATTTCCACCCTAGAAACTATAACCAAACATTAGCTTTACTTTCCAACTAACAATTGGGCGTGAGAAGACAGCTTTCCGCGAACCTGGAGTAGTATCATGGAATTTTTGTTTGAGGTAAATTAAGACAGATTGCATAGCGTGATGTGTTCTTGCCTCAGGTAATACTGAAAATGCAAGAGAGTTCCATCAACATATTCATTATTCAGAGATCTGTTTAATCAACATCCATTTGAGGGTTTCTTTTTATCAAACTAAAAAACAGAAAGTAAGGGAGCAAATTATTGATGACGTATCCAGAGACGGGAGATTTTTTTTAGTTTTATGTCTTTAAATATGGCACTTTTTCTTATAATCGTATATCATTTGATTTAGAAAATTTAAGGAAATTGAGAACATTTTAGCTCAGTTGAAGAACTATTATAGCTAAAAGTTTGGTTTCATAAACATGTGTGAATTTTACGCAAAATACTAGCTAACCAATCGTATATCATTTCCCTAATGATCATACCACATACAGTCAAATGGACCACCTTTACAAGTTAATTAACTACATAAGAACTAATTTGTTCTACACTTCCATGGTATACATGTAGTATTGTTAGTAATCCAAAACCAACTAGATAGCGAAAAGTCTGGGTTTGCAGGCTCGCGTTTGTCTTGAAATATTGACGCAAAAGCGAATGCGAATGTAAGCACTTGTAGCATCCATATGTACAAGTCCGAGCCGCTGAAGCAGCCAAGTTAACAAATCACACAGCGTAAGAATGAAAAACAAACCCGTATTTGAGACTGAACAAATCTGCTACAGAATTATGAACAAAACAATGGCAACATTGGTAAACATAAACCTGGTTGTGTTATCGTTCACCAAAATCCTTTAACCCATTTGCCTTTTCCATTCAGTGGGTAAGTTGTGTTCCACTGCTACTGGTTAAATGATACTGTTTTTTTTATCAATGTAGGGTACACTTTCAATGTATACGTATATGTAGTTGGTATTGCGTTTCTTCAGATCGTGTTATAGGCACCAAAAGTTTATAGCATTAATGAAACTCTTTGATCAGTACATTCCTAATTATACACTTTGAATTTAAAATAATGTTACAGAAGGTTTCAGCCCACAGCTATGCGAAACTACTCTAATGGACTTGTCTCAGTTCTTTGGCAATTTAATTTACAGAGAGAGTTACATATTGTATTTATAAGTAAGAAAGGTATACATTATTCAGGTACAATGGAAGATATCACTTTATACAATATAAAGCGTTAGCTGATGACTGTTGGTCTGAAAAAAATGAAAAGGTAAACAACACAGGCCCCCCATCAAGAGTCGACTTGATGGGGTTAAGTGTCGATTTAGAGGGTTGTTGTGAAAAGGCCGCACATTACTAATGCATTATCTCACCTTAACACTTTTATGCCTATTTCAACCATTTGACCACAGAATATACGACGTCTTACATGCGAAGTTATCGGATGATTGGATGATGTTGAAGATTCCAAGGGTAACGAATGATTTGAGATGCCCTGTTTTGTATGGAGACTTTTGGATTTATACATGTTGGTTATCAGGTACTAATATCGCTCCCCTGAAGGACCGCTCCGTCATTAAGGCGTTTTTAATTTCATGTTATAAGGGTTCTGCCCTCAAGCATCTGAAAGACTGATAGAATACTGTAAATTGTAATAAGATTGTCTTAGCTCATAGTTTATCTTTAACACCAGAGCAAACGGCATTTTTAATTCTGCGGATAGAAACCAATATATAAATACAAAATTCGATAGATGCTGATTATTTTTGTTGGAAGAAGAATATGTCTATTTTCTTTTTGTATTGTCACTCTCAAGATGGCCACCATCTGGCCCGAAGCTTTTGGGACAACATAGTGAGATAGTTATATAATAATATGTTTGCGTTCATTGCTATTTTTAACTTAATTCTTGAGACATTTTTTGACGCCAGGAATTATCTTAAGGTTTCTGTCCTGCGGGAAATTCTTATCGCTTATGATAAGATGATTATTACATGTTTAGTCCTTCATTTTGTCTACAATGGAGGATATAACTGGTCGCCAGAAAGATGATAACGTAGTCTCGATGGTATTTCCTTGCGACTTAGCGAAACGTTTTTAACCATGCCCCATTTCTTACGTTAGACTTTTTAAATCATCACCAATTGTAAAATCAATTTCAGTCGACATGCACGCTTATAGTAGAACTGTTCAGTAAATTCATGTTTTAATGCGCATGACATGTAGAGCTCTCTGTGTGTAATTCTTCTTTTTCTTTATTTTTTTTATTTTTGTAATTAACGCATAGACCTCAACGATAGTTAATATAGCCTTGGCGCACATCATTCATTGAATGGAGACGCCATCAAACTAATATCAGTCAGTCAGGCATTCTCGATGGGCTTCCTATGGTGGTTTAGGACCGGAGGCTGCAAAAATCCGATCTTACGACGTGAGGTCATTTTTAACCTTAAAAAGGAGGACTACAAAAAATCTCTTTAACCAAATGACCTCATACAAAGCGTTAATCCTCCTGTTCGTGTGAATCGTACACGTGGTTGATGTTGAGAAAGAAAATTGAGCAAGTCAAACTTATGAAACAAGAACAGGTTATTAGAAATTCTTTATTTGCCTGATGCAAGATTATTCCCTTACATAATGACTTTGTTAGATTTAATACGAGAGGAAACGTGATTCTTTACCTGGACAAAACCCCCGACCTACGGCTGGTTCTGAACAGCCATTTCTCATTTTCAGACCGGGACCTCGATGCAAAACTGGAACAAAAAATATTCTAACTAGGATTGATGACAATCGGTTCAACGTCCGTACTTCCTGTTTGGCATGATAATTGTCTCTTTCAACTTGTTTGCTTTGGTAGAGATTTCGGTTGATAGATTGGTGTTAAGATTGTCGCTTACTTACTGGATTTGTTGTAGAAAAATCACAAAGAGCATTGTTGGTTCAAGCCAAAAGTAGACTAAGTAGTGAGAATACATTGGAATTGTTAGCTGCTTTGTCTATTGGTGAATAAAATTAAAACCTTAAATTATTTGACATTGAGCACATTCTGAATCTGAAGACGCTGTATTCTGTGCTCGAACTAGGATACAGCTGTATTCCCAGATATACACAAAAACGATATTCAACGTTAAAATCTATAATGTCAATATGCAATTTTTGAAAAAAATATGGTAAAAAATGTTCAACTGTTCATTGTAGGCTTATAATAGTTTTATAAATAATACAAAACACTATGTAGCATTGGTTTACAAATCAGTCCACAACTCTCCATTTAGCCAACATTACTCGTAATGTCTATGTAAATCAACTGGTAACTGGTATTGGACGTGGCAAATCTTCCTTGACAGTCAAAGGCAATCCATAGGCTCATTGTTCCCTGGTCTGTATAAATTGAAGAACGGTCCTCACTACATTCAGTCAGATTAGGCTTAGCATGTACTCGATTGAACCTGTCCATGTGAATTTGATGTCATTTCTGTGCTCCGATTCACTATATTCACCGCTTTATCGTTACTCAGGCCCTAACTTATTTTTTGTTATTTACATCTATAGAAAATACGTTCATTATGAGGCTAGTTTTAGTGCTTGGTTAGCTCAACGTCTACCATTAACCTAGTATTTTTCAATTTCGATTTTAAAAAATCACATAGGGCGACCGAGGGCAACTTTGATGAATACAGAGGCGTGTTCTTCGATGACAACTACACACTTTACTGTGGTCAGTTGGTTTATTTTTAAAACTGTCATCTATTGAATTTGTGTTTTAACCGGAGGAATGAAAATTGATGGCTTACGGTATTGTTATTTATTGTATCGTATGAGCCTGTCGATATTGACATGCACTGTTAGAGATATACCACAACCCATTTAGCACACTGAATGTTACTTCAACCACATTTTAATCATGATATTACTGCTACACATGGAAGACTACGATATTTCCAAATCTCCAACAATTACACATCTTTTTCTGTCAAAGTGCTATTGAATGATTTTGTGTCACCCGTAAACCTGGCATTGTTAGCCAACACTGATAGTGTCACTCTACGTGCCAAGTTAAAGCAACTGGTAATGCACATCAACAATTGGACTGGACAGCTAAGTGCAATCCAAAAGCTCACCATTCTGTGACCCTATTCCCTATATAATTGAGGAATGGGATTTTCTGCATTCAACCAGATTAAGTTTGAGATGTACTTGGTTAGGTCTGTCCATATCAAGTTGAGCCACTTGATGAGCTTCAGTTCACTCAAGTTCACAATTCCACATTGGCAGTATTCGTTACTTCAAGGCTGTCTGCAAATCGAAAGAGGAAAATAAAAGAGATTTTTACTTTGCATATTCCTGGAAAGATGAGATATCCACTCATTCGTCCTCTGTGGAATAGTGGCGAGATACTTGCCGCAATCAATAAATCTCGGCATTTTACAAATCGGTTCTACACCTGATACCAACAGCGAAATTTCGTCAAAATATTCTCTTTCTTTTATTAAAAACTGAAGAATGTGTGTATTTAAATAAAGTTAAATAACAAAACGTGTTCTGTCTAATTGTCAAACTCCACTGTTTCTTTGTATGTGTAATCAAAGAAACATGAATGAAAATGATCTCAACCGATTAAAAGCAACAATACTGCAATACTTATTTTTTAAGGTTTCGGACATTGTGGATATTGACATAAACATTGAAACCATGAGGTTTCATTTCACAATGGTAACATTGCATGTGATTCCCATCATCCGGCCACAGAAAATACACGTTAGCTAATTTAGCTAAACATAACACACCTCATATATAATCTCAACTAGGGGTTTTCCTGTCCGATTACTGATGATCTCGCAGTTGATGTTAGCTAAATGAGAATTTATGTTTTTACAAGCACTGTTTGATTACCGCAATGTCTGTAAATAACGAAGAACATTTACGTAAAGCATTACGGTTAAAGCCAGTAAACCAAGATCGATTGAATCTATGTGTTTTGGGGTCTTTGTGGGGAAGATTTATCTCTGTAAAATGGACAAAACACATAAGACTACAATAGGTTTTGGAAGTGTAACTAGATTAGGTTAGGCGGAAGGTGAACATAAATTAGGTAAACATCGCCGTCAGTTTATAAGTGATGGCCCAACAGCTGAGTACATTGTTAACTGCCAACTATCTCGCGTTGCTTTGTCAATGTTATGAAAAATTCTAAAAAGCTAGAAAAGGCACCGAGTTATTTGGATAACCGGCAATAAAACAATGTAAAGATTGTAAACGTTCACATTGTCTCAATTGTTAAATTAAATTGTGGCTTAATAGTTCCAGGTAGTTTAGTTTTAAGAAACCAGGTTGTTCTACCTGAGACTGTAGCTTTTACCAACTGTTGTCACAGATCCCGCCCCTATACCCAACCAAAAAATAAAAAAATCCGAAAAAATAATTAAAGAATTTTTTTTTATACATTATCCGGAATATCCATGTCGCAATTTATGAATAAAACAACCGAACTTACGCTCTAGAAACATTTCGTAGCACGAGGTTAGGAAATAAGCCAAAATCCTTTAGTATTAAATTTGACTTACTATTCTTCAGATGAATTATCATCATTGAAACTATTGGGCCAACAGGATTTGTATCCGCCTTGTTAATTATTCTACTACGGCTGAATACCAACGATAATACACTTACAGGGATTGCCTGGTGAAATCTAACGGGTTTTTGTTCACTCATCGGGTTATCAATTAATCTGCAGCACTTAATGTCTGTCAAAACGTCAACAATTTCATCAACAGTCAAAGACTCGTTAGTTAATACTGTTGGACAAGATATACGATATTGCACAGTTGAATGGTAAGGCATTGTAGCTGATTGTTGAGCTCATAACGTTACCTTAACATTGAATGAGCACATCGACACATTTGTCTATATTTCACACCGATACCCACTTGTGTTGATAAATCGCTCTTTTCCATTTTGTCTTGTACCACTGAAATAATGCATTACCATCATTTAACATTGGTTTAGATAAATGCACGCCCCTAAAAGATTAATAATTGATATGGAAAGATTGTATTTTTTATAAACGCTAGGTTATCACTTCTTTCCATTTTCAACGTATATGTCTGTGCGTTCTATCGTTTTGTTTATCGACTGTATTTCAATAATTCTAAGCAAAAATGGGCAAAATTAAAATGCTTTATTATGCTTTATGCGTGATTCCTGGATAAAAACCGTCAAACCTTTAAACGCCATCATGATCGTTGAATGAATAAGAAATAAATAAAGTACACCATTCTGACCCATTGTTGTTACCACGGATTCAAGATACCAGCCAAATTACATATAGGATTGAATAAAAGAAAGCATAGTTATAAAATAATTCTGACTGGCATAATATCGTTGGGGAAACTATTATATAAACTATTGGTTCCACGAGATTCCTATCAGTTCTGTTCATCTAACTACTACGATTTAATACCAAAGTTAATATATTTACATGTATGTCCCGTATCGCTGCAAAATCTAACGGTTTAAGTTGAACTTAACGGTTGCCAATGTATACACGGCACTAAAGGAGCGTCTGTCAAAACGTCAGCAGGCCCATTAATGTTGTTCAACTGGGTCCCACATTCTTTCACAGAGGTATTACGGTTGTAGGACCAATCTCTTTACAGCAGGAGTTTACTGACCGTGTGATAAGTGTAAAATTACTAAAATTGGTGGGGTAGCAATTTGTCAAGGCAACTGTCGTAACTGGTTCGGTTTAAGATCGTAGATGACTTATGAACTTGTAAGCGCAATGCTTAACAAACGTTTCAATTGTTGTCTTTGATGACCGATGTATCCTTGCATTTTTATGTCTAAAGATTAAACTAGAAAGTAATATGCCTTCATAATCATAGATATTGATGGGGTTGTAGGGAGGTTTGTATGTCTAACTGATAATGATGAGTGTTCCTGTTTGGGTTAACTTCACAATTGACTTAAAAGCATTTCTATTCCGACAAATTAACCATATAGAAAACACAGCTTTGTCATATCATATCTCCAGAGGAAAAGTCGATATCATTGATTAGATGCACTCACAGACGGTGCAACAAATCAACTGCTAAACATGTAAGTTGCCTCAGTCCACACAATCGCACTGCATCATATCTAATAGTACAAAACAACCGTTAAACAAACAAACACAATGGATCAGCAATTGTCAATTTAAGATTTTCGCTGATGAATTAGTGCTTTACGCCGCAATCAAGATTACTTCACTTATATGGCGGTGTTGCGAGGTTTAGTAGAGGAGGAAACTGGACTCTTTGCCAGGAGAAAACCCCCGGGCGGGTTGAAGGCCTATGACGAACTATCACTCCAACGACCGAGAAACCGAGGCCCCCAACACTTTAAAAAGCATACTGTAAGTAAATCGTTGCAGGATAACTAACATGCAAAAAATGAGCTCGAAAAATTTGCAGCACAAAACGTAAACAGGTCAGAAAAGGTTTAACAATATTTAGTGAAGGGAGTCATCAACGTTTTTCGCTACAGCCCTCGGGAAAGAAACTGACAAACACTTCTTCCAAGAAAATTATGTAGATTATTTTAATGCCATTCATTTCTCCTTGATGGGTTCTGCCCATCGGCGTTAAAAGTTAGTGCTGTAGATTGGAGTATTTCGTTACTGGTTTTAATACGAAAGATTATCAAATGAGACATTTCACATCGGCACCAAATTTGCATAGTCTAATGTGTGTAATATATAACTGCCTTGGTGTTTTAAACTCATATTGTTCATCCTGAAGGTTCGAAGATTTTGAAGCCCTTTTCAGTCAACATACACTGTATATCGTTTCTTCTCATTTTCATTTAACTTGTATGTGCTAAACCAAACGCAAAAAGCGTGGTCCTGTGTAGACAAATTCTCATTAAATCGTGCTAAAAAGAGAATAATTTGGTCAGAACCATAAAATACACTACTCAAATCCTAACAACTTTTTGTGAAAAATATAACAAGCGCTGGGATACTGTAGATCATATATTCGACCTATCACAGTGATACGTACTCGACTGTTTAATTTGCCGATTATTTGACGAACAATCTACCCAGTGTTTAACATTTTATCCACTCTATCATGCGAGATTGCATATAATGCAATAAGGGATATTAAGCTGCTTTTTTAGTTGCTTTTCGTCGACATGTATAATAGCGAAACATTCCATGGTCTATTTTGATTGTCTGTTGAAGAACACTGAAACTATATTGAAAAAAATCACACGGTCACTGTGATGACATATAAATATTGCCATGTTCTGTACACCTGCAGCACAATCCATTTATTGCACTGTATGTTGCATCTAGGGCAATGCAGTAATAATATTAGGCCTACTGTCGTTCTAAGTAATATATGAACATAAAAGGCCGCAGTATTTAAAGTATATTTTCATTTCACTCTTTCCAAGAATTGAACGTAGTAAAGTTGGGTTTAAAGTGTTGTTGAATGGTTTTGGTGTCACCAGCAGCCCTGGTCTATTCAACCAACACTGATAGTGTCACTCTCTCTGTCAATTTGTAGTTACTGGTATTCAACTTCAACAATCTATCTTGGCAGTGAGGTGCTCGCGATTCTGTGACCTGGATCCGTGTGTAATTGGCCTTCTCTCCATTCAACCAGATTACGTTTGAGATCAGCTTGGTTAGATATGTCCATATCAAGTTGAAGCCATTCGTAAGTTCCAGTTTATCCAAGTTCACCATTTTACATTCCTGTTGCCTCTTCCTTTCTGATTTTCGAACATTAGACAGAGAAGGAATTATTATATTTGAACATATAGGAACTTTAGTTATATAATATTTCCTGAAGGCTTTTAGATTTTACAGGAAGCATTTAGTTACATATTAAGTGTTGTAACCCCCATATCGTTTTGAGAAAAAATCTAAAATCTAATAATTGAACCGTTTTTGTAATTGCGTTGCATTTGTAACCTCAAAAGAACCCTACCAATTCTCATTATGTATGTCTTGCTTTAATTGTGAGTATTGTATCTGCTTTTATAGTATTGCTAGACTTAATTTAGAGTCTGTTGTCTCGACAAGTTGTTGTCAGATTCTGTTTGATTGATTGATTGATGTTGTACGCCTCTCAATATTATTTTACGTATATGGGGGTGTTGCCAGAGGAAACAAGGGCTCTGCTAGGAGGAAACCTCCGACTTTCGGCGAGTGCCTGGCAACTCTTCCATATACGGTGATCCAGAGAAAAATCCTCTCTGAAATTTTCCAATAATTATTTGGTCCAGATTTAGCACTTCATGAGGTACATATAGTTTGCAGGTTCGGTTTGTTTGAAGGATGCAATGCATTGTGTTGCAAGGCATAGTTACCACAAGGAAAACAACCGAACATATAGCCAGCCATATACAGTTATATTGTAACAAAAAGCCCCGACTAAGACGGAATCAAAGTTACCAGCATTTCAGAAACATGCAGCAAACCATTTTCATCTTCATACAACACGCCGTCTGCAGCAAGGAGAAAACCTCCCGCTAAATTGATCAAGCACTTAAACCTTAATCGTACATAATGTTCTTGTCATTGAAACCGTGATTGATAGAAGTTCAATATACTGATATAGCAAAGAGATACGACGGAACTAACTCAGGATTACTAAATATGGGTCCAAATCCCTTTGATCACAGGTGTTCAGATGATGCAACAAAATATTGACTTTCACGTCGAACTAAGGCGTCACCTATCTTAGTTTGAAGAATATTGTTTTTATTGTCTGTGTTCGAAACGCAGTAACGGTTTTCTAAGGTTTAGTATAGACTGTTCACATCAGCCAATTTCGCCTATAGACTTCTGTTTACAACAGCCAATTTCGCCTAAACCATAGGTCCGTTCTCACGGCGCGAGTTGTATCGACTTGAAGGATGCGATTAAAATATATGCTTTTAATTGGTTGATATGATTAGCCAATCAAATGCATTCATTGGAATCGCATGCTACAAGTCGGTAATACAAATCGCACAATGAGAACGGGTCTTTTAGAGAGTGTGTGTCTGTGTGTGTGGAATCGACTGCTCTTCAAGCCTTTCCGGGCACGGAGTTCTTTTAGGAGAATTTTAACAGCAGTATCGGGAATCGTCAGTAATTTTTTTAAAAAGTTTATGTTTGTATTGGAGGGTACATTTACATTTAGATGAAAAGATGAGTGTATCAAATACATTGAATCTGAGTACCTTTGTAGATTACCATACGTAATGCAAGAGTTAAAAGAGGTTATCTATAAACGAAAGTCAGTGTGTTACGATGGATATCACTAGTTTATATTAGTTAAAAACGACAGAAGGGCATGAGTTAGATATACTGCATTATATTAATACAACAAAGCGCACTATAGAAGGTAGTTCTCTCCCATGGAGACCGCTTTACTGCGTAGACATGGAGAAAATAGCTCTTACCTTTAGAATGACTTAGTTTTTTATGAAAGAAACCAAATAAAAAACAATGTAAATTCTTGCGCATAGAACTTTGTGGTGCGTTTTCATTAGTTAAAATTAAAAACAAACAAAAGCGTTTTATTAAGCAATCAGTACTTTCAAGTGTTGATTATGATAAAAATAATAAACTGCCTGGGAAGTGTAGTGTCGAAAAGAAGATTACTTGTACACACTATACTGCTACAAGAGATACATAGACAATATAGATTAATAATACGTTGGTAGAATCTGACATCAGATATTATGTAAAGATATAAATGGATTGACTTACGCACTGCGAACTCTAACAGTTTATGTTTAGTCATTGGTTTGCCAATTAACTACAGTGCTTAGTGGGCTATCAATCAAAACGCGAACATCGACAGGTCGTTACTCAATACTGTTCCCATATTCTCGATGAAATTGTATACTTGAATGGTAAAGCTTTGTATCTGAGTATTAAGCTTGTTAAG
The DNA here is from genome assembly GCA_963971465.1 of Lepidochitona cinerea. Classification (NCBI taxonomy): domain Eukaryota; kingdom Metazoa; phylum Mollusca; class Polyplacophora; order Chitonida; family Tonicellidae; genus Lepidochitona; species Lepidochitona cinerea. The sequence continues at coordinate 46,318,443 of OZ020551.1, read as the reverse complement.
TTGATTGCCTTTACACGACGTTATGGCCTAGATATATCTATCCATACGTCACCCTGGTCATCCATGTTATGATAAATTTTCCCCTAATTCAGGAGAATTATCAAAATACAGTGCACGTTTATAGAGAAAGATCGAATACAAGGATGGGTGATAAGAAGGCATGGGATGTTAAAATTTATGTTACTTAAAGTGGCATGAGCTGCCAAAATGTTGATATTTTGACGTTGGAACAGAATGTAGAAATTATCGGCTATTTTCTCATGACGTGTAATCCAGAAGCTTTTTAGTGCTTCTAGTCTCAAGAAAGTACGATAAAGTATTGTTTTGAACTAACTTTGGCTTAGAATGAATGAATGGTCGTCCCGGCTATTTAAATTTTGTTTACTTTTCGAACACTATTCCGGTTCGTATAGGCCACATACTGTATGGATTTTCCTCATTCCGACGCCAATCATTTAGTTTTTCGATGGGCTTTAAAGCCTCTTACTGTCGTGATGATCAGAAATTATGAAAAAAAGTGTGAATTTTGGCAGCTCATGCCATTTTAAGTTCACGGTGCTAAAGGTCAGTCATAACGTAGCCTGATTAGGTATTATGACTGACGTTCAGGGGCTCGTTCTACTAAGCTGGCGCAAAGGTACGCATAGGTTTACAGCATAGAGTTGCGCCTCCAGATTTGCGACCATGCGCAAGTTCCTATAATTTAACACATGTTTGCGACTGGCGTAACTTACGCCAGCTTAGTAGAACGAGGCCCTGAGTAGCCTAGTAATCATCTTCAACAACGATCACATTTCCCGTTTGAGAAATGTAATATTACTAATAAGGATGGGTGGTTATCAGTCGAACCCGCCATTAACAAATTAAGTCTACTGTAATAATCAATGGTATGGGGTATCGGTTAGCCACTTCTACTCAGGTTATAGCATTTTCCCGACTATTCTTAATCCACGGTAATATTCTATTGTTTTCTTTTGAGTTTTAAGTGATAACAAATCTTTTCTAACATCGTGCATGTTATCACGTGCAAAAATGTCACAAGCACTACGTAAGATAAACTGAGAATTTTCTACCACAAAGACCCCTCATTGACTTATCTGCTATATATCATATACTATCACATTCCAACAGGTGATGAGACACGGACAGGCCAAGTGTCAGAAAGTCTTATATCAGAGGATATCGGTTTGAGGATAATGGTGTTCGCTGCATTCGTCAAATGGTCAACGTGGGCAAACTCCATCGAAGGAGAGTAATATTCAAGCTATCCAACTCTAGTCAATTAGAATACGGCAGGAAGCTAACCGTATATACCTAGTCAGAAAGCTGATAGTTCGTGCATATAAAAGTTTGTATGATTAGCATAAAAATCACGTGGTGTCAAAGGTCATGTACTGTGGATCTTCTTCGAATGTTCAATATCGCCGAAAGATATACACCGGTGTGATGATTACTTATCAGCTAGAAGGTCTTGCTTGTTCCCTGTATTATATTTTCAGGGTTCCTTCAATAAAAGACGTTTTTTTCAACTATAAGTTTTGAGTAGATTTAAGGACACAGCGGAGAGGGTCTGAAGAAAAGCGATAAGTTGTGTGTCAAGGGTTGTAAAGGATAACCACACCTCATCTTTAAGATTTGCTTGAGATGCCAAATGAGGGTATGTGTGTGTGGGAGAGGGGCGGGGCGGGGGATGCAATTATAGCCTGACCTACCACAAATGAAGAGCTTCCAACACCTATAACAATATTAAACCAGCAAGTAAAAATGTATATGTAAGCAAATCACAGAGAATCAATGGTGTTACAGTGTTGTTTACTGTATTGCATTTGAGATTAATTGACGTAAAAGCATTTTGTTTCGATAAATTAACCAAATAGAAACACACGTTTGTCAAATCGGATCCTTGGAGAAAAGCCGATATTGTTTGAAATATACACACGGACACCGACACTCACAGCGCTAGTTTTATTGATATTGACGGACAACTTGTAGACCGTTCAACACTGAAAATCCTTAAAACAAATGTTGACTCACACCACACAATGGTATTGTGTTCGATTCTTGTTTAAGTAGCTTTTCCTAGTCAAAGAGACCGTTCTTGTGAATGTCTCTATGTCAATAGACTTTATTATCAAGGACAAAACAATTCCTATACAATATCTCGGCGAATCAATTTGTCACTATGCCTGTTAGTGACGCTCTCAGGGATTAACAAGTCGCCATTAAAAGTCTGCAATTTGTTGACATTTCACTACACAAACTACAGCTGGGTTGGGTATCTGAAAAATTGAGATCGATAAACCTCTCTCGCTACACTAACGGAGGAATTCATTGGTTACCGTAGAACACAAACTAATTATGATTTATCCCAGAGCAGTAACATAACTTTCACTAGCCTTTTGATAAATATCAGCACGTGTCGTTAGTTACGTAAAATATACCAGATATATCATAAAGAAATAGTGTTACAAAAAGTAAAACGACCTTGGTAAGGGAGATAACCCATGAACGGTTAGCGTTCACTCTGACAACTTCGGGGATTTACGTGCGTGAAATACCGTGTCAAAGCCGACCGGTAGCGAGCGAAGATAGCCGAAGGATGTTCCGAGTGGTTAGCGTTATCACTTCAGGCACAAGCAGATAATAAACTGTTATAATTACATACATGGTTTTAATTCCATCCAATTTTCCCTGATAGTTTCTGCCCGTCGGCTCGAGAAGGGATTCAGATTGGATACCTTCCAGGTATCTTGCCCTTATGCGAAAGGTGATGAAACAGCTCTGTAACAATCATATAAGGTGTTGATTTTGTTCTGACATCGAACGTGTCCTTCTATTGAGAGGCAAATGACCCGGTATATATGTTTTTGAACACTAAGACACAAGGAAAATCTGCTTGTCTAAAATTACCACCGAGACAGGTTTCTGATTGTGTTTAAAAAGGGACATATACTTTAGAACTTTATACCCAATCGTAAGTTGTTATAATGAAGCTTTTGGATAGATTTTCTTTCTCAATAGCTTCAGAAACAAGTCTGTCTTTTGTTCTTTGTAATCAAATAATTTACCTGCAAACCCTAGGATAGTATCAACGAGACACTTCTTATTTGTATTTCTTAGTAAAACTCATGACTTTAAGTGTTTAAATGGTAATTTAATGCTAACAATTAATGGTACTGTTTTGAGAGCTAACTAAGAATATGATTAATGCTAGATATGGTCAATAAATAGTCCCTCCCTAATGTAGTCCAACGACAGGCCAAAATGCCTCGGCGAGGTCTAGTATGTATAACTATTAATTTCATTGAACAAAAGGCTTTTGACGTCTTTCTTTGAAATTGTTTGTTATGTCAATAGATGAATATTGGCAAAGTTGATGGAAACAGTATTTATGACTTTTAACATGATGTTTATACGTCATCATATATTGTCTGTGTGGTGACATATTTGTTAAATATGACGACAGAGACTATTCTTTCGTTATGGTATACTTTTGTATATACATCGCGTCTTCAAACTGAAAGGCGAACCAAATATATCTACTAAGAAAGAGTATGGTTGTTATATACTTGGTGAGTACAATTTCATGAAAAAGGCAGACTAAAATCCCATCTTATTCCACATCCTTTCTATCATCTTACGGTGCATGTTCTTTCTAACGTAATGTAATTTGTTATTTCTAAGCACGTAAAGGAAATGTCGACAAGGACAAGTCAGCGTCACTGTTAAAGCAGATCTTAATTGTCTTATCTGGTACCAGAATGTTTCATCGACAGTGAGATTGACGGTGGGTTTCTCACTGCAATTCCTAGCTGTTAAAAACATTCATCAGGCATTTCCACTTTGGCTAATAGATTAAATAAATTTCTTTCAGTGATAATGATATCTCTGGTGGTGTTCTATTTTTTATACAAGTATGACACAGATGCGCAAAACGCTCATTTTTTCAACTAATATATATAAAAGAAGAAGAAAAACCCCACCACAAAAACAACATCTATACACCACTAGCCAACCAAAGACTAATATTCCCTCTACTTGAAGTTTTAATCACCCGGAGAAACAAAGTACACTGCCATTTTTTACTAATCGAATGTGCACGTAGTTTCATGATACGTAAACAGTCCATTCAAATAAAAATTAGTTATATTTACATATTTATTTATATATTTTACATTTATTAATATATTTATGAAAACTAAAACACACTTGCACAGGGAAAATTTTCTTGACTAAAGTAACCATTGAGATAAGTTTCTAATTTTGTTAAAAACGAGGATCATTTAGACCTTTATACCCAATCATAAGTTGTTGCAATAAACAAAACCCAGGATATTTCATTATGTTGAAGATAGACAGGAGTTTAAGGGCAGTTCACAATTGAGATGCGGCGGGTTTACGGCTCTTGCTGTCATGAATTTTGGCCTTCCGTACGATGGCCTTCCTTGCGGAAAACCGCACCTTACCGCGCGGAATTTTTATGCCGCAAGAGCCGCAGAAAGGTTTGGTGTGCACATGGAATCCAATTTTCGGCCGTGCAAATTTTTTTATTCCTCTGATCCATGCTGGCGCTAGTACGTTCACCGTAAATCGTTGTATCTTGACACGCGGTTGCGGCTTCATTTTATCTCACAACAGTTGAAGCTTTTACAATGGATGCTGCTCTACCTGTGCCACCGATTGCTGCGGTTGCCGTAAGGCGCCCGCTCATTGGTGCGTGGCCAAAAACAATGACGCACAATGCATCTTGCGGCACGCCGCACGTTCCAACCAATCATGTAGCACCTCCGCGCAACTGTCTCACGGATCACGTGCGCTAGACGTGCGTTGCTTGTGTCACTCCGCGCGGTTCGCCTCAAAAGATTCGTGGATTAAAACGTGCGGGAACCTTACGATGCCCCGGCCAATCGTAAAATGGATTTTTTTCTTGCGGTAATTTTTCCGATTCTACTTCTGCCCGAAAAATTGTATCTCCACGTGCGATCGATTTCAGTATTTTGACCGTGCGGCGAAAGTCTCAATTGTGAAAGCCCTTTTAGTTTGATATATTTGTATCATAGGGGACGATTTCTTCCACCCGGTGTTTGGAATAATATTATATCCACGAAAGCTGAATAAGAGCATTATAAATCCTAATTTACTTCTGTGGATTCGTTCATAGAATCATTATTAATTTACATTTATCTTAATGAGACGACTGGTTAATACAAATTGGTCGATTGCAGGTTCAGGTTATATTTCAAACCCTTTATTCGTTTTTTTCAGAAACGTTCTTAAAGTGGCATGAGCTGCCAAAATGTTTATATTTTGACGTTAAAACAGAATGTTGAAATTATTCAGAAGCGTTTTAGTGCTTTTAGTCTCGAAAATGTACGATAAAGTATTGTTTTGAACTAACTTTGACTTAGAATGAATGAATGGTCGTCCCGGTTATTTAGATTTTGTTTACTTTTCGAACACGTTTTTGGTTCGTACTGTATGAATTTTCCTCATCCCAACGCCAATCATTTAGTTTTTCGATGGCCCTCAAAGCATCTTACTGTTGTGACGATCAGAAATTATGAAAAAGTGTGAATTTTGGCAGCTCACGCCCCTTTAATGTATGGAAATGGTCACCAATCAAATTGCATTCAAAGTTAATTGACTGAAAAAGCGTTGTCACAATTATTGGTATACAATGACATTTAATTCCATAAGACACAGGCAACAATTAGACATACATATTCATCAAACCACCTAAAGAATTAAACTTGTTATTATAATAATTTTGAGATGACTTTAGAGAAAGCCAACAATCTTCCAATTATAGTCTTTGGTTTACAGATATATGTGAATACATTCAGAAGCTGAAGGTTATGATTAGAAGATTGTTGGCTTTCTCAGAGGTCTGAAATTATTATAAGTCTCTTAGCTGAATTAGAGGATACGTTATGAGTAAATGTACGGGACATTATTAGAGATTAACTCGAATCTGATTCATTGATTCATTGTTACATGATGATTAATAAGGATGAACGACTTTAATTTCTGGTGGATGATCATATGTCGTTTGTCTTCCAGTCTCAATTTTAGACAAGCTGACTTGACCTTGTCTGATAGACAAGACCTTGTAAAGCATGGATTTAATGGATTTCTGTAATTGACTGGGTTTTGTTCTGGGTGATTTATCTAGTATTGTGGATTTGGATTTATTTTAATTGATTCTTTCATTGATCAATGATTTACGCTGCACTCAAGATTATTTCACTTATATATGGCGGCGTTACCAGGTTAAGTTTAAATAGATAAAATTAGGTTTCTATACTTTGGAGACATACATGTAGAGACTTTATATAGTATCGCCATTATTCCATTGAAAATAATGTATTGAGCTAATTTTAAAATTTCAGTCAACAAAATCGCCAGATCATTTTTTAGCAATTTCTTTAATCAAGGACAACACCTTTTCTGGTGATTAAGCTCTGGAAGTCACCATTCTGAAAATAAAACAGTGAATTTATATGTTACAAAGGTAATAGTAGACCATTTATTTAGAAGCAAGTACAAGTTGGATCACTTTCAGGAAGAAAAGCATTTGTACACTGCGAGAATCGTACTTTAAGTACGATAACACAATAAGGCAAAGTTAAGAACGATACTACAATAACGCAAAGTTAAGTACGATAACACAATAAGGCAAAGTTAAGTACGATACCACAATAACGAAGAAGTTAAGTACGATAACGCAAAGTTAAGTACGGTAACACAATAACGCAAAGTTAAGTACGATAACACAATAACGCAAAGTTAAGTAAGACAACACAATAACTCAAAGTTAAGTACAATAACGTAAAGTTAAGTAAGACATCACAATAACGCAAAGTTAAGTACGATAACACAAAAACACAAAGTTATGTACAATAACGTAAAGTTAAGTACGATAACACAATGACGCAAAGTTAAGTAAGACAACACAATAACTCAAAGTTAAGTACAATAACGCAAAGTTAAGTACGATAACACAATAACGCAAAGTTAAGTAAGACAACACAATAACTCAAAGTTAAGTACAATAACGTAAAGTTAAGTAAGACAACACAATAACGCAAAGTTAAGTACGATAACACAATAACACAAAGTTATGTACGATAACGCAAAGTTAAGTAAGACAACACAATAACTCAAAGTTAAGTACAATAACGCTAAGTTGAGTAAGATAACACAATAACGCAAAGTTAAGTACGATAACCCAATAACACAAAGTCAAGTGCAATAACGCAGAATTAAGTACGATAACAAAATAACGCAAAGTTAAGTATGATAACATAATAGCGCAACGTTTAGTGCGATAACACAATAACGAAAAGTTAAGTACAATTACACAATAACGCAAAGTTAAGTACGATAACACAATACGCAAAGTATCTCTGAGGTAGCTATGGAAAAAGATTCCACAAAAAAACGTTGGAGATTCTTCCTATTCTAGGAAACAAAACCCGGAAATTTACGCTTTACTTGCTTTAAGACTTTGCTTAACAATTTTCAGGAGAAACGTCTCGGTAATTTGACAGTCGGAAATAACGTTTCCGAATTGAAAAGACGACTTAGAGTACTCGACATCAGGTCGCAAACTATATCTCAGAATAGTAAGAGATGATTCACATAAACCGACACTTTTTGAGTCACCAGAGTTTTGGCGAGTCGCAGAATTTTAATATGACCGATGAGGGGAAATGGATAACTGGAATAGAGGCATTATCATACCCTTTATGGACGCGCCAATAAGCTAAAACATCCAACCAACCATCATACCCCCTTATGGGCGCATAAATAAGCTAAAACAACCAACCAACATACCCCCCTTAATATGAAGCTGAAAACTCTACCCATAAAACATGTAGACCGGTGGATAATTAGTGAAATAATTTGAAGGCCACTCCGTCATCTGAACCCTCAGCATTATCTTCCGGATCTTTTTCGGATTACAGTTTTATTTACATCGTTAGAGATTGTTAGATGAACTAAGCGAATGACTGACTGATTGATTGATTGATGTTTTTCGCCGCACTCAATCAATAATTTCGCTAATAAGGCGGCGTTGCGGCATGGCTCAATTGAGTAAAACACTCTCAAATTGTTTTCGATGGAAGGCGTGAGTCGGACTGAGAATCGAATGCTCTGCTGACAGATGGACGAGTGGAACACATGGTTCAAATGAATGGAATATACAAAAAACTGAGCTGACCGAAAACACGGAGGACGAGAAAACCGTTTTCTTTTAACCCTAAAACTTTAAAAAAAGTCTTAAACCTTGTGCAAAGAAAGATTAAACCATGATTTAATGAAGTCGTTTGATTGATAGAAGTTCTCATGTCACACCGATTTGTATACACAGCAGTGCAGTTCTCAAACAATACAAAAACTGCGGTTGAATCTGTAATCCTGTAGAACTCTGAGACAAGACAAACACAGAAATCGCATTTGTGTTTGCTGAAACATTTTCTAGGCTGATCGTCCGATAATTCGCTTATTTGTATATTAGGTGCATATAATTCAATTTGATTCAATAACAGCACTATTGTTGATTACATGGATTTCAATTTTCGGTTTTTGTGATCTTTCAAAATTTAAGCATACCGCTAGTTTTGAGTAACTGCATGATGATTTAATTGAACGTGTACTTATAATTATGGATCAGAAATTGTTTGCATCAAATGATCCAATGTAATCAAATATCACGTACATCGCCTTACATGTATCTAAAATCGTCACCTTTTGTTTTTAAATGCAGGCCTATTAGCGATTCACCAGTGAAAAGGAAAAATAAAACATTTTTCATCTTCCACATTTACATATTTGAATAAAGAGATAATTATTAATTAGTTCTTTACAATAATAACCTCGGCTGTTTTTATTTATTAAAGTAAAAAATATAATAAATCAATCTCTGAGAATGATTTACTTTACTACATATCACCGTCTATTTTCCTAGACAGATTTTTCCTGGGACAATACAATAAGCCGTGGGATTTAAAGGAATTATCGATTTTGCAACTGACGGGCATTTTGTCACTTTAACCCGTGTCATTGACTTTTGTTATTTGACAGCAACTTGTTTCTCTGCCAATTAGATGGGCGACCGCCATTTTTACAAGCACTCCAAATAGCTCCACAAAGAGATAATTAATGAAATCGTTCGATGGATAGATTCCAACAGTGGTTGACAGGTTGGTCACCTCAGTTCTTGTTATAGAATGGGGAAATAGTTTTTGATCTTATCAACTAGCTAGGCTTTGCAACTAGACAAACACAAAACATGCACTGGCTTTGGTGTTTGCTAGATAATACAGCAAACAATTCCTGGGCAAAAACAAAACAAAAACAAAACAAACGATCAAAACATCACTACTTGACCAGAAAGGGTTTCAGCTGACTTGTTGAGTCGATAAAGATTGACTCACTACAATGGTATATATATATATTTATGACATTCTATTGGCTAATGTCAGATTATAATGTGTCAGATTTATAACCAGGAGATGTGATGACAAGCATCCATTCTCTATGTCCTCGGATACTGTCTGGAAAGGGAAGTAACTTTGAAAATAAGGAAACCAGCGCAACTAAAATAAGAGGTGTTTATCCTCGCATAATATCCAGCATGTTCGCAAAGTTTCGAAAAAATTGGATAAATTGTCTATGTCTTCTTATACTGTGGGAAAAGGGCAGTAACTCTGAAAATAATTAAACCAGTGCAAGCAAAATGGGAGGTGCACATCCTTGCATGAGATCTATCATGTCCACCAAGTTCCGAAAAAATCCCATAAAATGCGATGACAAGCATCCATTGTCCATGTCTTTGTATACCGTCGAAAAGGGGCAGTAACTCTAAAAAAATAAGGAAACCAGTGCAACCAAAATAAGAGGTGCACATCCTCGAATGATATCCAGCATGTCTACCAAGTTTCGAAAAACAAAAATGGATAAAAACCGTGGGAGGAGATGCGGTGACAAGCATCCATTGTCCATGTCTTCCTATACTGTCGAAAAGGGGCAGTAACTCTGAAAATAATGAAATCATCGCAACGAAAATAGGAGGTGCACATCCTCGAATCATATCCAGCATGTTCACCAAGTTTCGAAAAAAACCGTGGGAGGAGATGCAATGACAAGAAATTATTACGGACAGACAAACGGACAGGCTAGCTGATAGCTATATCCCCCCGCATTATATGCCGGCGGGGGGGGGGGGGGGGAGGGGGAGATAAAAAGCAAGTACACGTGTATTGTAACTTGTAGGAATCGATGATGTCAATTTTCCTCATCCTCTAACATTGACAAGGAGATGTATTGCATTTGGGGTTAATGGTTGAATTAACTTAAATGCAAATCTATTTCGACCAATTAACCATATAGAAAATAAAGTATTGTCGTATCATATGCCGAGAGTAGGGAGTCAACATGGTTTTATTAGATACACGGAGAGGAAGTCAGACTGATTGGTAATTGTTGACATAAGGTTAATATTATGACGTCGTTTCATTTCCCGATCCTTGTTTTATAATTACTCACTTTTTCTGTTTTGTTGTTGTTGTTCTTGCTATGTTCTTGATTACCTGTTAGTAAAGTTCCTGAACTGAGCAACAAGTTTTAAGTGTATTCTTCCTGTCTGAAGCAGTGAACAATTACGTAAATGTGTCTGACAATGCTAGTCAACATGGTGGCAGCGGTATAAGGTCCCAGATAATATATCATCTACTCGTCTCAGACTGAATAAGTGAATAACGTTCATCGGCATCAATCCATACATATAACACTCTGTGCATTAACAATGGCTGAGGCAAATTTTTGCTTACCTCCCGCGTTAGATCTTGCGGACGGCAACGTGTCTGAAAATTTTAAGAAATGGAAAAGACAGATGGACGTCTATATGTTAGCTAGTGGTTCGACATCAAAGGAGAAAAATGTACAAACAGATATTCTTCTACATTGTGCTGGTCCCCAAATGCTGGAGGTTTTTGAACATTTTGAGTTTGACAGACCTGAGGATAAAAATGATCCTGACATTGTTATGAAAAAAATCGAAGATTATTGTACCCCCCGTCAGAGTGAGGTATTTCACTCACATAGATTCTGGAATGTTGAATATATAGAGCCCTTCGACTCTTTTCTCACTGAGCTTCGAACCAGGGCTGATGCTTGTCACTTCGCCGAAAAGGACAGAATGATAAGGGACAAAATAGTATTCACAGTGACAGGAAAACTAAAGGAGCTACTATTACGGGAACAAGCTTTGCCTTTGAGCAAAACAATAGATATCTGTCGCGCATTTGAAATTTCTGCGAAACAGACACAAGAAATGAACTTACCCACTCAGCAAGTAAATAAGGTGTCAAATGACAATGGGGCTTCAGGTTATACCCCTAATAAATACAAAAATAACAGAAATAAAAAGAATCAAGCTTCGAGTAACAGAAAATACACATTTCCAAAGAAAGAAAACAGTGGAACAATTGACTGTAAATTTTGTGGTCGAGAACACGAACTAGACAAAACCAAATGCCCCGCCTGGGGCAAAGTGTGCTCTCGCTGTCAAGGTAGAAACCATTTTAAAATTAAATGTAAAAAAACAGTCCATGCAGTCTGTGAATATGACGAAGGCAATACACCGTCAGGCAGTGACAGTGACACAAATGAAGACTTCCGTTGGTTACAGGCTGTAGAGGTGGAAAATACCCGGAGGGTCACGGCTTTAATGCAAGTCAATAACTGTGATGTGCGATTTCAGATAGATAGCGCTGCTGATGTCAATACAATTTCGCAGAAATTCGTAAGAAAAGAACAAGTGAAACAGTCTTCCCAGAAATTAATCATGTGGAATAAAACAAAATTCTATCCACTAGGGGAGACTACTCTGGCGGTCACAAACCCAAGAACTGGTGAGAAATGTGATGTCAATTTCACGGTCGTTAAAAACAACTTCACCTGTCTTTTGGGTCTTAAAACAATACAAGAAATGGGCCTCATCACAATAAATGATAATAAATTTATTGCCAAGGTAGCTGTGGACAACAGTTTGGGAGATTTAGGTGAAGCCAATCTACAAACTAACCCAAATATCCAACCCAGAATCTTACCTTGTCGAAAGATACCTCTCGCTCTGCAAAAAGATGTTAACGAAGAAATTGACAATTTGGTCAAACGGGGCATTCTTGTCCCTGTCGAGGAACCAACCAAATGGGTTTCGCAGATGGCTGTGGTCCGCAAGCCGACTGGAACAGTAAGGATATGTATCGACCCACAGCCGTTAAATGTAGCACTTAAAAGAGAACATTTCAGACTCTCAACTCTAGAAGATGTACTACACAAATTTAATAAAGCACAGCTGGTCGGTTTAGATGGACTAGACTTCCGTTTGGGTTGAAAGTCAGCAGTGAAATATTCCAGAAACGATTAAGCCACGCCCTGGAAGGCTTAGACGGCGTAATTTGTGTTGCTGATGATATAATTGTTGTTGGCTGTGGTGACGACAAAAACCTGGCTGAACAAGATCATACAAATAATCTTAAACAACTTCAGCAAAGATGTATTTCCCAAAACATCAAATTAAATGACCAGAAAGCAATAATTCAACAAAGTGAGGTCACGTTCATGGGACATATTATCTCACAACAAGGGGTACGAGCTGACCCAGCTAAGATAAAGGCTGTCAGTGAAATGCCTCCTCCCACTGATATTCATGGAATCAAACGTTTCTGTGGTATGGTTCAATACATGGCTAAGTTTTTACCGAAATTAGCTGACGATCTTGAATCTCTAAGACTTCTCACAAGAAAAGGTGCTGAGTGGAAATGGACAAAAGAGTGTGAAAGGTCATTTACGGAAGTCAAGCAGAAATTGACTGAAGCACCAATTCTAGCCTATTTTGATCCTGACAAGCAATTAGTGCTACAAGTCGACAGTAGTAAAGACGGTATGGGTGCTGTCCTACTTCAAAATGGCCGACCTATTGAATACGCCTCTAGAGCCCTTACCAGTTCAGAAAGAAACTGGGCCCAAATAGAAAAAGAGGCGTTGTCAGTTGTATTTGGCCTCGAACGTTTTGATCAATACACTTTTGGTAGAAAAGTAACTGTCCATAATGATCACAAACCCCTAGAGTTTATACTCAAGAAACCACTGAGCCAAGCACCTAAACGACTACAGGCATTAATGATGAGACTGTACAGATATGATGTTGAGTTTTGTTATAAAAAAAGGAAACAATCTCGTCATTGCCGATACTCTCAGCAGAGCCTACGTGGATGAAGACGTACGTAGTGTACGCATTATGAGCATTGACGCCTTGCAGGATGTCCCTGACAAGCAACTTCAAGAGGTGAAAGAAGCAACCAAGAAAGACGCTTCTTTACAAAAGTTACTGTCAGTGATTCAATCTGGGTGGCCAGCTGTAAAGCCCGACCTGCCAGCGGAAATCAAGCCATATTTTGACATCAGAGACACATTAAGTCATCAAGACGGGATAGTTCTCAAAGGTGAGCGAATAGTAATCCCTTGTAGCCTACGAAAGGTAATGACAAACAGATTACACAGTGCCCATCTAGGACATGATAGCATGATGCGGAGGGCCAGAAACGCCATATTTTGGATCGGTATGTCACATGATATTAAACAAGTTTCGGACTCGTGTGATATTTGTCAAGAATTGAAGCCAAATAACCAAAAGGAGACTTTGAGACAACCAAACGAAGGTAATCAACCATTTGAAAAGGTTGGATTGGATTTATTTCAATTCAAAGATGAGCATTATCTGGTTACGGTGGATTGTTACTCAGGATTTATTGAAGTCGACAAGCTGAGGCATACCACTAGTAATCATGTGATAATGTGTTTAAAGAAACATTTTTCTCGGTATGGAATACCGAAATGTATCACATCAGATGGCGGTCCCCAGTTTACTGCGAAAGAATTCGAACAGTTTGCACAAACTTGGGGAATTAAGCATGAATTCTCCTCGCCTGGTCACCAACAAGGTAACGGAAAAGCAGAGGCCGCAGTTAAAGTTATTAAAACTCTGATGAAAAAATGCGTGAAGGACAATACTGACCAATATTTAGCCCTTCTGGAGCTCAGAAATACACCCCGGATAGCGACAGGCCGAAGTCCTTCTGAACTTTTATTTGGTCACCCAACACGAACCCTGATTCCTACCAGACCGAGATCTACACCACGAGATACTTACGCTGAAACTAAAAGGGGGAAACGGAAAGAAACAGTAAAAAGATGGTACGACAGAACAGCACGAGACAAGCCTTTATTACATCAAGGAGACAATGTTATGTTTCAACATCCTCACAAGTCAGGATGGTACAAAGGCACCATCAAAGAGCGGCTGAACGAAAGGGCATATATCATACTATCTGACAGTGATATATTGTACAGACGCAACCGTGTCCACATTCGGCCAGGATACACTGAAACCCATCCAAGCACAAGGTTGCCAAACAGTAATGAACTTTCCCTGGAGCAAAGTGCCAATACAATGGGTACTGGAATTGACTTACCTGACAACGATATTCCACACTCATCGAATGATCAAATCACAGATGAAGTACCAGCTCATAACACCAGTGTTAGAATTAGACCTCAGAGACTACTGAAGAAGCCATCCTGGATGAAGGATTACGTTTGCCCATAACTGTTCCTATTGATGACTACAAAGAATTAGATCCGCTCTTACCTGAATTTGACAGTTACTTTTCCAAATAGTTTTGTAGACATTTTCTAGTGTTCGTATTTTCATTGACACTCTTGTTTTGTTACTGTTTGCGATTTCTTTAAAGAAAGGGGGATGTTGACATAAGGTTAATATTATGACGTCGTTTCATTTCCCGATCCTTGTTTTATAATTACTCACTTTTTCTGTTTTGTTGTTGTTGGTCTTGCTATGTTCTTGATTACCTGTTAGTAAAGTTCCTGAACTGAGCAACAAGTTTTAAGTGTATTCTTCCTGTCTGAAGCAGTGAACAATTACGTAAATGTGTCTGACAATGCTAGTCAACAGTAATGACTGACTACCGTTGAACTGCTAAATATGGAGGACCCTTTAAACAATCATCGACACAGTCCGCACAATAGTATTGTATTAGATATAACAAAATACAAAATAAGATCAATACTCATTTTGTGCAGCAATTGTTCTCAGTGTAAATGTTGTTGTCAGTGTACATAAAGTACATGTGTACCTGTTTAAGTGACGCCTTCGGGGTGGAATATGTAATAGTCTATGATTTGTCGTCATAATGAGTTTACCTAAGAACTGTATATATGAAAGAAAAACTCCCAGAGTTTGCACATCTCTTTCTATGGTAATTGAATGATCAACTTGATAACATAGCCATAGGCCTACAATTATTTCACATATCTCCCATAAAACCGTAAAAATATTTTAACTACAGCATGTTCTATGATTAAATATAGGTTTGTATTGAGTTGTCGCACCGATCGTTAGTCTTGCTGTAAAAGCTGAACAAAACTGAGGGAATGTAAATAGTCCATGGACAGTTAGCGTTGACGCCTCTGGCATAAAGGAACAGGAAGCATTCAGAGTTAATAACGTAGATAATTTTATTCCATCCAATTTTCTTTGATGGTTTCTGCCCATCGGGTTTCAGTCGTTTAAGGTAAGAACATTTCCGCGGATTTGTCTATGAATTAATAGGTTACCAAGTACCAAGACATGTGTGTTGTAACCATTGTAAACTGTAAACCCGCGTATCAACCCAATGTCATTGATATAGGAAATGTTACGAATTGGAATCGGTGTTTCGTTTTTTGGTTACATTTGGTAAACGAATTATTCAGCTAGATATATCACTAACATTTATGGTGTGACTTTATGTCAACCGATCGTTTGATTGAAATATAAGAGACGAGTTTTTTTTTACTTCTATGCTTTAGTTTATTGGTGAATCCATTAACCCATGCGAACGAGAGCAAGATTATAATAACGGACACAATTTCAAAAGACGGGATTTATGATTTCCTTTTTAGAGTTTTGCTACTTTTAAACCTACCTAAACTTTTATCTCCAAAATTGGTATCAGAGGAAAGTTCTTATTCCGAAAGTTTCCTGATATCTGGAAGCCCATGCTACTTGATTGGCTTGCAGATTCATAACGACTTACATAGATTTATCAACTGAGCCCATGCGATAATATTTCAGCCAAAAAGTGTATGAAATCAAACGGATATTATTTTGTTTGTCATTTATAGGTGATTTAGTAATAATATATTCAAAATGTGTCTTCTCTGAATATTAAAAAGGGAAGAGAAATACCAGTATTGCATTCTTGTAGGAGTCAAATAGACCCTATGGTGGTACAGTAAGTTGCTACCTTTTCTAATTGATACCGGGTTGTATTATAGTTGATGACAATGACACACTTGAGTTTCTGTTACGATCATTACCCATATAGAAAACATATTATAATCATATCGGCGTGAAAAGTCAATATTGTTTAATTAGATGCACACAAAGGCGGCGCTGCTTTTAGTACTATTGACCGCCAGAAAACTGCGAAGTCTGGAAGGTCCTAAAACAGTCCAAACAATAGTACATAGTGTATTATATAAGATATAATGAAGTACGATAAGCTAGAGAATATAAGACAGAGAATCAATTTATTCAGCAGTTGTCCATATGTCTGTTAGTGACACACGGGGAATAAATAGATAATCATTAAATGTTTATAATTTGTTGACAATTCGTAACCCCATAGCAACACTTCATGAATGGACATTGCAGTGATCCACTGTGTGATTGATTTTTGAGCCACAATCTAGATTACGTTATGACAATGACAATTCGTAACCTAACATTTCAATGCCTGGTTCTTTGTCTTGAAGAATCCCCCGGCCATACATGAACAGGTTGTTAGCAACCATTCCGCCACTGAGATCGATTTACTGACTATCTACACTACCTAAGAATTAATCCTATACTACAGATCCGCAATTATTGAAGATTTCCTCACATTGCAGTCCTTCTCAATTGAAATTTTAATACAAAACAATGAGCTTGAAACACCATCACGCTATATATTTATGAACACTAAAACCCACGGGCACAGGGTCAATCTTCTTGTTTAAAATAACATTGGAGACAAGCCTCTAATTGTGGGTATGTCATTTAGATCTTTATACCCAATCATAAGTTGTTGTAATAAACAACATTATGTTGACGACATGTTTGGCTCCAGTCAGTAGAATTTTCTGGAATACTTTGTAATATATTGACAAAGTTGCACCGATCTTCAGCTATGAGAAGAAGCCGGGTAAACTGAAATCAAACAAAATATGATAAAATTTTGTTCCTACTTAAAAGAGAGACACAGGGGTATAGCCCTGACTAGCAGATCTTTCAAACTTTTGTTCTCGTGCCATTCTACCATGAAGTAGTTCTTCCATCGTGATCTGGGCCATATTCATGCTGGCCCCACTACACTGAAACACAAGTGGTATAAAACTTTTTTCACGACGTTTTCCCAGTCCCAAAAAATAGTAAAAAGTTTGTAACGTTTGAATCCAAAAACTGTCCTTTTCCAAACGCATGTACCGGGAATCTGCAGCGGAAGCGAGAAGAGGGAATTGAACAGGGACTGGCACAGCATGTTCAAGTCTAATGCCATAAAAATGGTTGACGGTTCTCTGTCGTAGAGAATACATAGCTTTACATTTTCAAGACTGGCAATAAGTTAGTGATTGGTTCTTTGACCAGAAAGATGTAAATATGCTGATTTTCCTCTCTAAACATCCATTCCTACTCACAATGCTGATCCTTTTCGTGTGACATCAACATGCTTCGGGTGTACTTGTCAGATGGCAATACATTGTCAAGGTGATGGATTAGCCTGGATTTGTGTGCCCCAGTTTTTGCATAATTCCTTTGGTACATGTAAGTCTATGCAGATTTGAAGAAAAGCATTTGCTTTACGTAAGTGTTTTTGCACATCTGTACAATTAACAGGTAATTTTTACTTACTTGCTTGATTGATTGATGATTCATGTTTTATGCCGCATTCAAGATTATTTCATTATGATTTGCCAGGTTTAGTGTGAGGGGGAGGGGTCTGTGGCCGGAAGAAACCTTCGATCTTCGGAAATTACCTGGTTACTTTTTCAAATAGGACGACTGAGGGGAAAATCCCACGCTGAATGCAGAATATTTTCATTGACACTCTCTGGAGAGGGAAAGTTTTTGGATTCAAACGTTACAAACTGTTTATCTTTTGGGTTTGAACTTTCACCGGGACAGGGTTCGAGAAAAAGTGATATACCATTTGTGTCTCAGCATAATAAAGTCAGCATGAATATGTCCGAGATTATACCAGGAGAATACAAACTACATGTACTTCAAGAACATCTGAGCTAAAAGGCCGGCCATTGCTTATTAAAAGAATTTGAAAGATCTAATAGTTAAGGCTAAACTCGCTTGTCTTTCTTCTACCTATGCGTTTCTGATGAGACCAAAAGTTTTACTTTCTTTTCCCATTACCATATTCTGTTTAATCTCAGTTTACCCGTATTCTTTCCATAGCTGATTCCATTTTTCCATTGAAGTGTTCCAGAAAACTCATGTCTCTCTTCAACCTAATGAAAAGTCATTGGTTTTGGTTTAAAGCAGCAACTCATGATTGCATAAAAAGGGCCAAATGTCAAACCTCCTTTTTTAACACAATAAGAAAATTGTCTCCTTGGTTAATTTAGTCAACAAGAATTTCTCTCCCCCCCCTGTATTTTAGTGGTTTTAAATAAAGATTTAAGTATGATGCTATAAAGCTCTGTGTCCAGTGCCGCTTGTTATGGATATCACTACAGTTCTAAAGCTGACACAAGAAAGAAGAAAAACTACTGCAGATTTCTCTACTGAGACAGAAATATTACTAACGTAAGGGCATGTGGAAAATGCCTTCCGGGCAAAATACGCTAAAATGTTAACATTAGCTACTCAAATCAGGTCTTTTTATTAAGAGTGACATAAAAGTGTTCAGTTTATGTGCAAGAAACCGCCTTAAATATAACATACCATGTTTTTAGGTGTATTCTTTACATTGAAGTACGGATACTTTACTTCTTGTTAGATTGGTGATTTATGTTATATTACAAAACAATTATCGTGTTACTTACATGGACCGAATATGGGAATGAAAATAAATAAAACCCAGGGGGCCGTTTTCTCAACCCCCAGGTATTTGAACCTTTGCTGCAGTCCGTATGGAAGTCATTAATGGGCTTATAGTATGTGTTAGACAGTGTCCGTAAAGATTGATTGTTAACGCTTCTGACTTCAATTTCTGGTGGATAACGGTACATCATTTGTCTTATAAAACCACCTCTTGGAAAAGCTGACTTATGACTTTTCAAAGAGGAGATTTAATGAATTTCTGTAATTGATGGGGTCATAATCCGCATGTTATTGACGCTGTACATTTTCCAATTATCCATTGCACACTTAAACGATACCTTCTTGATTCATAATATACTAAACCGCAAAAAAACGATGAGATGGTTGATAAATATGATAGGAACTTGGACCCAAACTCTGTAATCCACTTGAGTGAGTTCAGCTGCAGTTGTCGGCCTTGCCCGCACGAGATTGAGACTTCTCTGAATCTCGTCTCACAAGTGTTTTATCGGGTTTAAGTCTGGACTGAGAGCAGGCCATTGAATAATCTGTAGGTTGCATTGACGGAGGAAGTCCTCTCGTTGCTCTGGCAGCGATGCGATGTCGAGCAGTGAGGATTGGACCCCTGTAAGGTATGTGACATCTGGCATTTGCCTGCCTCAAACGCCTGCGCACCGTGTAGTCGCTGATTGATCTCTGGTGATTGCCAATGGTTGTCCTTGCAGTTTCCGCAGCTGTATCGAAGCGGTTTTGCAGGTGTTGGCTGACAATCGGTCGATCTAGCCTCAACGTTGTTACAGGTGTTCTTCCACTACGAGGACGGTCTGCTGTGCTTCCAGTGGCTTGAACCCGTTATATGGTGGCGGTATATTGTTTGGACATGAACATTGAAGTGGTTTGCCACAGGTCTTGCAGTCTGGCCAGCATGATGTCTTCCCAAGGCTTGGTCTCTCTGCTCCCGTAACAGTAGTGGCATGTCACTACTGTCAAACTGTGAATGATTCGGTGCATGCTCGGTGGCTTTTTGTTATAGGGATGACACCTCGCAACACACGTGCATTGTGACATTCAGGCAAAACGAACCGTAAAAGCACCCCATCATTACTTTAGTAACTGTGCTTTGACGGCATGTTTGCATATTAGTAATATGACCAGAAAGCAAACTTTCTTGACCACTGGCTTCAAACTAGGTCTAGCAAGGATATCAAAAGAGAAAAATTATTGAAAATTATGATAATATATGCATTCAGCAACATTTGAATAGGGTGGCGTTTCTTTTGCGGTTGAGTTTATTTTATTTAGAATAATATTTCGAACAAACACCTTTTTTTTCTTGTTGTGTGTGTTTTAAATTTTTAGCTGTGACTAGCAGCTCTATAAGTCACTCTGTCGGTCGGTGGGAATGCCAAATATTAACGTTAACTGGACAGGCTAACTCAAGTATCGATCAGATACACTTTCCAAATTTTGCATACGGCTTACTATGACCATTAAGCCCGTACGTATTTAAAATTGCATCATTCAAAATTAAGTTCTAGTTTTTATCAACCAATATTCAAATATCGACTGTACCAGCACAACTCCAGTGCCGATTTAGATACGGTTTCCAAACATGTTCCTATGATAAGCGAACACTGAGAGAAATATCGCAAATTTAAAAATCACACTGATATTGGTGTTTAATTTGACACTGAGGCGTACTCCCAGGGTAATGTCTGACGTAAGCAAAGTTAAAATCGAACGTGCAGGCACTAACGGCAGTAAGCAAACGTCACGGTTGCCATGACTACTTGTTTATCTGCATATGAATAACATGGGCGCCATCTTGAAATCCGAGTGCACCCTGGCCCACATACTTACCTCCCTTCGCCGCTTGAGAACTAAGCATGTAGCTGATGACGGGACATCTTGAACAGGGAAAACATGAGAGATGTGAAATGGTTATTAATGAACTCCCCCTTAAAATACACTACATCCAGGTAGCGTGGTTGTTATGTTTGAAAGCTTTTCAAATAGTTCCTGCCGTCATTTGTCAGCACAAAACATGGCAACGATTTCGAAAGACTAGGCCAAGTCGTTGACAGATGATTACAAGTTAAACTTTACGTAAATTCGTGTCCAGAAACGAAGGACAATAAAGGCAAGTGTATAATTTTAACTGCTAAGATTTGTAGCGTTTGCATCCAGCCCTAAGACAGCCAGGTAGACTTCAGCGCTCCAGTTAAGAGGCGTATTTTACGCATTCAAAATGATCCAAAACGCATCCAATGTAAAAAGTAGGCGTACTCAATACGCCCAATAAACCCTCGATACGCATTGTTGCTGAAATCAGGGCGTAACGGTAAAAATGATTTGAAGTAAATAAGAAATTAAACGTCTAGTTAAACTACGAAGTCTGACTCGCTATAAACACTACCGGCAAAGGGAGAAAACTCTCAGGCGAAAGTTATATTTAGCACTGTGCGGAAAAGTGTCGGTCGGTGGAGAGTTATAGTCACCAGTCACGCGCGATGGAACATTTCTAACCACGCGGTTTTAAACTGATTTCGAGATGTCCAAATCGCTCAAAATAACCGCGTTTTTTGCTAAAAACGCTGAAGAAACGACAACAGTTACAGAAATGATAAGAGATATGTTAGAAGGTTTGATCGACGATGTGGTAAACAAATGTGCAAAGAAAAAGTCGTCAAAACTGCACAAAGGTGCCAACCTGAGTGACAGTACACAGAGGGAGTGGACTAGGAAATTTCCGTGGTTGGTTCTATAATTACAGTCGGAGATGAGAAAAGACTATTTTGTAAACTGTGTCAGACCGAGAAAAAAAACAATGTCATGGGAACGCTTGGATCGTTAAATATACAGATATCAAGTATTCAAAAACATAATGGGAGTACTGAACATTTGGATGCTGTACGTACCACACTCAAACGATCTAGAGAAAGTGAAACAACAATACTCGATAGCAGTGATGACGACACTTGTTCAACTTTTAGCGTGAGCCAGAGTGATGCAATTCTTTTCCGGACCGTGTACTATTGTGCAAAAGAAGGAATTGCAAGTGAAAAAGTGAACAGTCTGTTAGAGCTGCAGACCCTTAATGGCATGAAGTGCACTCACACGCATTTGTCATGGGATACAATATCAGATATCCAGGATAGTATTTCCAAGGTTATAACAGCTGATCTTATTCAGGAAATAAATGAATCAGACTTCTTTGCAATTATGGTAGATGAGTCGCAAGACGTAGCAGTAAATAAACGCCTTGTCATTTGTGTGCGGTACGTAAACAATAGGGGCTCTGTGGTGACTCAATTCCTGTGTAATATTCGTGTTGAAGATGGGAAAGCCCACACTATAACATTTCATATTTTTGATGTTCTATCACACTACAAGGTTGATATGACTAAACTGGTGAGTTTGGGCAGTGACGGTGCTAGTGTGATGATGGGTAAAAACACTGGTGTTGGCGTACAGCTTCAAGCCAAATATTCACCTTTCATGCTTCACAGTCATTGTATAGCCCACCGGTTAGCATTGGCTTGTGGAGATTCTATCAAAGGTATCGCAGTCCTAGAAAAATTCAAAACAAACTTCAATTCATTGTTTTTTGTCTTCAAAAATTCAGCAATCAAAAGTACCAAGCTTGAGAAAGTACAAGAGCTGCTCCAAGACCCTATTCTTAAAATGAAAGAGCAGCACACTGTGAGATGGTTAAGTATCAGAAATGCTGTAAATGCTGTATACATGAGCTATCCTTCGGTGGTGGTTTCCTTGTCTGAAATAGGAAAACATGACGCAACAGCTCAAGGTTTACATAAATATTTTGAACTGTCAAAAACAGCTCTATTGACAGCCTTTATGCACGATGTTCACACGAGACTGGCTGTTTTAAGCTCACAGCTTCAAAAACAAGATCTAGTATTTAGTGAAGTGAAACCTCTCATGGAAGCAACTATCAGCGCATTAAAAGATATGAAGGATGGTGGAGTCAAATTTGTTGAAATGAAGGCAGCGTTAGGTGAGGAGTTCAGTTTGAGTGGTGTGACACTTGTCAAATTAAATCCAAAACAGGAAGCAGATTTGATTTCTGTAATGGAAAAGTATGTAGAAAAGCTAGTTCATAATATACAGGAAAGAATGCTTGAAGCCAGTGACATGCTGAATTATTTTGGTTATGTGTTAGAGCCAGCAACATTTTCTCTTGACGAAAAGCTTGCTGATGTTGCAATTACTAAACTGGGAGAATTCTACGGCACTGGAAAGGTCACAAAAATCTATAACACCGAGAGTGAATCGTCTATTGAAGCCAATGTGCAACCATTAATAGACAAAGAACAAATGTTGGCGGAAGAGTGGCCCATGTTAAAGGGCATGCTAAGAGGGAGCTATAAGTCAATAACTTTGAAAGAAATGTGTAAAAGAATAATATGCATGCACGACAAGCTAATGCCGAATGTTAGCAAACTTTGTCAAATTGCTTTATGTATTTGTCTGACCAGTGTGGAGTGTGAACGATCGTTTAGTACACAAAGTAAAATAAAAACTAAATTCAGGGCTTCGTTAAAACCAGAAAAACTGGACATTTTATTAAAGATAAATTTGGTTGGTCCAAGCTTGACAGACTGTAGTGTTAAACTAAATAGGGCCATTCGGAACTGGCATTCTGTCAAAACCAGAAGACTGGGGAGGCTTTCCCAGGCATATAAGCCAACAGGGCCAAAGAAGAAAAAAACTATGGCGCCTTCATTTGTCACTAAAAAATTGAAAAATTGACGTTAATCAGATAATTTTGTTATCCCATTCCCCGAAGACAAAAGTTTAAAAGACATTTATATTTCTGTTCATAAATAAATGATGCTGGTATACAGTGATAAAAAAGAAATGAAGTTTCCTGATTTAATTTGTCTATAATGTTTAATAGTTTATATGTTTTGAAGGAGTATTGACGATTATTAGAAGAGTACTCAATACTCCTCTAATAATCATCAATACTCCCTCAAAACAAATTTGAGGAGTACAGTACTCCTACTGAAAAAAAATTATCTGGAGCACTGGACTTATTTTGCTTTCAATTGCATTTTGCGGTTAGCCCCAGGCAGTAGGGTAGTTCAAGCCAGTACTACGCTTCCAGTCAGGGAATTGTCGTTTCAACCAGGTTCATCCTTCAGTCAGCCTCTTTCTGACCGGCAAGTAAGTAAAACAGGATGAGACACATGTGTGCGACTACCTCTAGTCCAGTGCATCAATGTTCGTTGTTATGCTGTTTGTTTGGTTTTATTCGTCATTTTATGTAGCCTACCCATGCCGAGAAATCTGGGCTCTGACGAATGTTTTTTTCTCGGTATTCGTCGTAGGCGACAAGACCAGCCATATAATACCAGTCGCCTTTACATCGATAATCCAGGCTAATACATATGTAGACAGCTTAAGAACACATTGTCAACTGTATCTATAGGAACTGAAATTTGTGAAAAAATCTAGAAATCACATTTTCTTCAATGTTTGCTAAAACCTGTTTAGGCAAATCGGCCGAACTCGATAATACACCCCATTGAAACCATGTCGGCTGAATTTAATTTCCAATTCAACTTTGACTGAACAGTAGTAGCACTATTGTGTTTTAGCTTGTGCTGTTTTCTTTTATTCAAAATTAAACCTTACTGGAAGGTCTAACTACTACATTTTTGACAGCTTGTGTGTATGAACGAGGCGTCTAATTCAAAGAAATGATCGATTTTACAGTTAAGAGACACCTTCAGGAAGAAGGCGATGAATAGTTGACAGTATTTTTCTTGTAATCCCAGTTTACAGAGAAATCTTCTTATGGCCTGAACAAAGATAGATTTAATGGACCTGTTTGGTTGTTAGATTCCAAAACGGGATGGAATGCACACGACTTCAGTTCTCGACGAAGGCTTTGCAGGAGGAAAAGGAACAATGTTGTTAACACTTCCAACTAGCACAGCTCTGCGACAAAAGAAACGCGGAAATTGTGTTTAGTCGTTGGTTTATATAGAGTGATTCCAAACCATGTTCGTGTTGGAAAGATCAATTGATCACTGTTTAATGAGAAATAATGTTAGCTGACTTGAATCAAGTCAATAATGATTACAACCCTGCTTGTGTAGATTCTGTAGGTATTATTTGCTTTGGAATGTTTATATGTGTGTGTTTATTGTTTTAGTTATTTTAAGGAGACAACCATGTACATGGTGGAAATGGTTGTATATTGCAACAGTATAGTGCAAATGTTAGACCGATTGAGTTATGAAGCTGTAGGTTGGCTTATTTGTTTTGCTGGAATCTGGCTTCAGATGCAGGACATGCAAGAGTCAATTTTACAATAAGCAGCTTTCCCAAAAGTCGACCTCACAAATCGGTCTTAATCGATTTGCTTTATCTCGGCATTTGGACCTTTGGAAAGCGATGTCAATAAGTGGTAGATAATTATACGTCAATTTGTCTTGCAGCCCCCATTCCGACGACAGGCTGGCTTACGAATTTTCAAAGGATTGATTTAATGAATTTCCTAAATTGATGGAGTTCTCTTTAGGTTGACGTTCACGATTGTATAGGAAACGTCTCCAAAACATTTTACTTTATTATTTTGCAATTTCGGATATCAATGTTTTGAATGTCCCTTGAACAGCGAAGACATTATAGCTTATACCTTAAGTTTGCTCGTTATTTTTGGGATTACACGATCTCGAAAAGTGGCAGATATGCTTCTGTCGATTTTGGGTTACGCCCGAAACGTTAATCAAACCCGGGTTCCAAAGTATGGCACCAATCACCAGAACTCAATCTCGACTGTCTTATCCATTCAGGCAACCCGCCTCCGTGCAAGCAATTAGCGTTGGCGATAGGTGCCATACGTTGGAGCCCGGTTCAATTCCCGTGTCGGGCTTTACCGAATATCTATAGAATAATTTCTGCCACTATTCAAGAAAGTGTAATCCCAAAAATAAAGAGAGTACTGTTATACTCACTTTCTAAAAAGACACTAACTAATTAAACTAACTTTAAGTTAAAGTGTCATTTGGAAATTGTTTTTTTTCCGTCACGCCAAACTAAACTTTTCATTATTACAAAGAGCCTGCTTTCTCTACATCAAACCTTTGATAAGTATGTATTCCAACAAGGGGACATATTTCATTCCCTCTATTGCAGATTCACTGTTCTCATAAAAGATAGAAAACTAAGTCTCTAAAATTAATTCAACTTGTTAAATCTGATCGCCTATCCTGATTTTTGCTTTATTTGAGAAAGTAAAATAGGTCGTGGAAATAAAATGAATTATTGACTAATTTGACATAGCAATGAAAGGTGACCTTGTCAACTCAACTCTATAACCATTGACTTTTGGTCTCCTACAACAATTAGTGTCGTTGATTTTCAGAGAAGGCCATAAACGGTGACAGTCGTTTTCTTGTAATCCACGTTTATTGGCAGACCTTTCAAATTCTGTACAACGAGCGGTTTAATGAAGCCGTTTGATTGATACATTCCTACTGCGGTTGACATGCACACCGCACCAGTTTTCAGCATCGGATGTAGAGTTATTGTTGATTTTTTCAACTACATATAGAGATACAGCAAGAAAATCAGTTTGCTTCTTTCAGAAAGAGTTTGGCCAATGATTTACGTCAGAACGATAAGCTCAGAGGTCCACGTAAACTACTATCCATGGCCACGGGTTCGAATCCCACAAACTCGAAAGAAAAGGGGCTTTCACTCAATCGACCTATGTGGATGGGTGGGGTCATGGGTTTCCTTCAGCCAAAATTCTGCCTGTTTCTTCAGGTCCAAGAGCCATTTTCACTTCCACTAAATCTGGCATCGTTGAGAGGTTAGTGAAGTAATTGTTTGGGTATATAATCAATCAACCAGGGTCGGGGCGATAAGACTGAAATAAGGTGACGTTAAATCTTTTCTCACACACCCACACAGAAATAGTGTTAACCCACAAAACCTCGCCCATTGATAATTACTGAAAGCATATTGATGTCTACGGAGCCCTATTTGTGCCATTGAGTGGAATTTCGACATTTCCAGTGTTTTTCGCCTTTAACAGAATTTTGCACAAGTGGAAACGTGGTCTTGAGACGAGAGATTCTGAAATCAAGCGTCTGTCATAAGAATCATACCTTTAAGTAAACCGATTTGCAGAGAAAGTAAACTGTCAAATAATAAGGGAAGCATATTTCCACCGTGGTGAGAACCTTTCCACCAGGTACTAAATCTACCTGTTTTTTCATGTTTTGACCATCTACATCTATATTTTTTCAATTGGCAATCGATGATTGGATTGTCTGTATTTTATTAATGGGTTTCTATCTATTTCTGGTAAAAAGATTAGGTATTGTTCAAAATAATTATGATGTAATTGCCATATCATACCATATTTGGATATATTGATCTGAATATTTTGAGAAATATATCTAAAAATGATTTTTCAGGTCTTAAGTTTTTGCACAAAGTTTCAGACAAATCTCCTTAAAACCATAGGCTAAATGATACTGCCTATGGTTCGCTAGTTGGTGTAGTTGGCGTAGGAGTCTGTTAATAGACCTTTTGCTTTTGCCATTTTTTTTTTACTAAATTTTCTTCTTTAAGTTTGAACTATGATGACAATTCTTATTATTGGAAAAGTGTGGAAAAGCTTGGTGTTTTACGCCGCACTGAAGAGTATTTCACTTAAATGGCGGCGTTGCCAGGTCTAGTAGGACAAGGAAACTGACTCTTTTGGCCAGAGGAAACCCCCGCCCTTTGGCGAGTACCTGGCAACTTTTCCACACATTTGAACCCGCTACACATCGATGATTGATTGGTATTTAACGACACACTCAAGATTACGTCACTTATAAGGCGGCGATGCCAGGTTAATTGGGGGGGGGGGGGGAGGGGGGGTCGGGCTATTTGCCGAGGAAACCCCCGACCTTCGTGTGAAAAGCCATTCAGAAATCTTTCAATTTTATTTGGCCTGCGTGAGATTCGACCCCGCGACCCATCGTTGGAAAGCCTGTGTCGGACTGAGAGACTCTATCTCTGCCGACTGAGACAGCGATGCCCTTGTAAACATGGAAACAGTGTGTATCTTTGAGCCACTCGTCTCATTATATTCAACTGGATTACATGTGCATGCTGTAATACAAAATCGTTAAAGGCCCACTTGCCGCCGTAGCCTGTTTAAATTTGCTAAGAAAACCAATTTACATGAGCTTACTACGACTAATACCACTAAACTTTAACATAGGACACATAAAACATGTCTAGTTAGCTTTAGACTGTAAAAATGGGGTGAAAAACAAACGAAGAATCGAAGCCTGATTACAACAACAACGATCAGTGTCGGTCAACTTTCGTGTTGGCTTACCCTCATTTCAGGCCTTTGTATCTGCGGTTTACACTCAAACAATTAGCAGCAGGCTTTTCCAGTCGCTGTTAACCGATCGTCAGTCTGTATTTCTCAGATAAATAGGCCTACGTAAAATTACACTGTGCCGTTAGTTCACTCACTCGACTGAAACATAAAATCGCCAATAGGGGGCAGATCGGTTTGTTTACGTTCCGGACCCCTAACAATTCAAATTTTCAAATTCAAATTAAAAATACAAAGTGACGTCCAAACTTTTAAATTTTGGTAAAAATAGAAAGTTCCTAACTTATATTGTCTGGGAAAAATACAGAATACGGTCTTTCTTTTTTAATGTAAACAATATTCCTGATTTTCGCGGCAAGTGTGCCTTTAAAATAAAACTACTACCTGTACATATAGGTTTTTATATTTACGAACACTAAAACACACGGGCACAGAGAAAATATTCTTGTCTAATTCCACTAGACCAGTCTGGTTGCTATAAAACTAACTCCGAGAAACTGCTCGTTCACCTAAGATAACTCCAGGGCCTGGGCGGCACCGAGACCTTCGCATGTACAAAGAAAAGATATGTGGACTCAAGAACTAGACAAATTCTCACAACACAGAAAATGTACTTCTTATTTCACGAAACTTGAATCTACCAGTTTCTAAGCTAGAACAGACTAAGGACGTATCTATGGGTATCTAGGTTCGCGAAACTTCCCGGGATTTTCACGTACCATACTTACTAAAAACGAAAGGCATCCCTTTTTCAAAATGTCTAGATCCGCTCTTGAGACTAAAATTTAAAGCAATTTCTATATACTAAATCAAACATTCGAGTGAGTGAGACTATATTTAAATTCGCTTTTATTTCGACAATCTAAACATTGAAATAACTGAAGATGAATCCAGACCAGTCAGCGCAAGCAGACGAATTCAGGTGGTTAACGCCAACTTACAAATTCCTGTATACGGGAATAGCTCTAACACAATGGTAGGAAACTGTTGCATGAAGCCCACTGAATGTTTGTTTGCGGATTCGTTAAATTTGACAGCTACAACCAATGCCTTTTCATGAAACAGAGATGTGTCCTAGATATTACTTGATGAGAAAACGAAAGTAAATCCATGCGTTCAGAATAGCAATCCTGTTTTTTAAAGAAAAAAACGATATGCGTACATGTAAGTGTATGTTTATGTTAACTTAACAGATACCGGTATCACCAGAGTTAATCAATAGCAGATTCAAACTAAATGAATTACCGCTTTGTTCAGTCGGTAGCATTTGTAGGCCTTATGTCTGTATATCGACCACAGGCAGTGAAAATAGAATATATCGACCAACTTTTGCCCACCTTGTTAACAGTAAGGGTACAGTATAAATCTATTAGTAAATTAGGTCTGTTAACCAGTTCCGGTGAATTAATGAAGAAAGGTGTACACTCTTTCGATTATTCTTTTTGATTAGATTCCAGAAGGCGGCGATATGCATTATACTCGTACTGAGCTGATGGTTAACAACGGAAATTTAACAGGAAACGTTTCATTCTAAAGACGTTTGGAAAAGAGAATCTTTTGACAAGGGGAATCCTCGCATGGCATGGACATTCAGTGTTGAATCCGTCTGACTTGAGACGTATTTTTGTCTTTAATTAAAAAATTGTAATCACAAACATAAACTTACATCTTTTTTTATTTTATGAACCTACATTATTTAAAAATGGGCTGAAATTATGTATCCAAATGTTAGACGATTTCCAATGTTCCGAGAGCTGTCACGCGATAATCAAAATTAATTCACGCATCTGCCAATTGTTCGTTACATGATATCTGCATTGAGATGTATTGTGATCGTCATTGATAGATACTTTCGGTGTATCTTGTGTCCGCCAATAAGCAGATACTCTCGGTGTACCTGGTTTCCCTTCCCTTTTCCTATTTTCTTGGTGTGTCAAGAAGTCGTCATTATAAGACGGACAAAATTTATGTCTAAAAAACCTGACTTGAAACGAAAAACCCTTGGCTTTAGTTAACAGGGGAAGGTTGTTCAAAGCGCCGTTAGCTTTACTGCAGGTTAGATGACGTCGCGTCACAAAGGAAATTATTTGTAATGCCTCGTCATTTAACCTGCCATTAGACTAATATTCTTTTTCGTCATTGATAGAGACTCTCGGTGTGTCCAGTGTTCCTCGATGTTAGATCCTCTTGGTGTTCGCCAATTGTAGATGCTCTCGGTGTGACCAGTTTTCGCCATTGGCAGATGTTCTCGGTGTGTCTTTTGTTCATAAACGGTAGATACTCTCGGTGTGTACAGTTTTCGCCATTGGAAGATGCTCATAACATACTTTGATTATTTGGCGGTTCCATTCTGTTGAATGATGTGCGCTACATGGTAGATACTCTCGGTGTGTCCAGCGTTACCCATTGGTAGATGCCCTCCGTGTGTCTGTTGTTCGCCAATGGCAGATGTTCTCGGAGTGTCTATTGTTCATAAATGGTAGATGCTCTCGGTGTGTCCAGTGTTCGCCATTGGTAGATGCCATCGGTGTGTCTGTTGTTCGCCAATGGCAGATGTTCTCCGTGCGTCTATTGTATTGTGTCTATCGGTATGTATTTTGTGCGTCTACTGATATATGTAAATTTTCATTTTTGTTAAATTTAAAAAATAACTAGGCTTATAAGCCTCTGAGGAGCCGCCTACTGGTAAATCACAGTTTTACTTTATTTCTAAAAGCATGGATGCAGTGTGCCTTACTTTTATCACCTCAGTGTGTATCTGAGTGAAGGCCATTCGAATTTATGTTGTGACGTAAAAAAAATTGGTTCCATCGGCAAAAATTGACAAAACTAAATCAAGCTTTGTTAATATTCAAATACATATAGTAGTTGGTTATCAATTTGTGCCATTTGTTGTCGGTCGAACAATGAAATTTCACATTATGATATTAGGATAACTGTTCCTTTGTGCTGATTTTCACTTACGTATTCGTTGAAAGCAGTAATGTAAAAATATCACATTTTTAAATAAAATGAGCCTCCAAACGTTTGATACTTGTTTGATTTTTCTGCTAGGCCTACTATTACATTTAACATGATCTTTGTAGGAATGACCACGTACTTTGATTTAAAAAAGCGCACACATATTATACAGGACCTAATATTTTTAACGTTTTTTAATTTTGTTTGGCGAAAGACTTAGGCGTACGGTACTTATTTACGTGTACGAAATGTTCGCCTGAGCACAACGCGTTTCCGTAAGTAAGGCAGTAAGTTGGTGACATCGTGAATTCGCTACTATTCTCTACATACCCCTAAAGGAACCTTGTTCCGCTGCGCTTCACTGCGGCTCCAAACAAAATTGTACTACCCGATGAACTTTTAACCGCAAAGTTTTGCACCAACATAGTGCTAATTGGAATGCAACGGTGATAAAACGCATATAAAACTTCCAAAATCTGTCGTGTTGGTCAAATTTTCTTTTTATTCCAGTTTCCATCGAGTTTTGTTGTTTGACTATGGTTGATTTTGATGGATGTTTCTACCTGTCTTTGATGTTTTTTTTACCGGTGCGTCTGGACTGAGCGATATTTAAATTATCTCCTCAGCATAAAGTAGGAATATTCCAACCCGATATTTGCTGTTTTTGTCGCCGAACCCATCTTTTATCACGACAAGTTAGATGAGGATTTCCACGGCCTTTCTTGTCATTGCCTGTGACGCGGTTCCTCGGAAAATGTCACTTGAACATCGGGTTCAATAAATGATGCGTAGAGTATATCGGAACGACGCAGTGCGCTTTTGTGTAGACAGCGGGGCCTTGAACCTTTTCGCGAATAGCTATTATGTTCAAAATAGACAGATACTTTGATTTAATTGCGAATCCATGTTTTCCATTGTGAGGATTTTCTGACGAGCACCGAAGTCATTGAATGGGCAGTTAGACGGGAAAATGTAACGGAATGTGACCGCCTCTGTCATCAAGGATTGCTTCTGTCTCCACTTCTACTCCAACTAAATTACTTTAAGCTGCAGGCCGGACAATTTGATGTGCCACCAGTTCTCTTTTTAGATGTTAGACGTGGAGTAGTCATCATCTCCAAGAGACCGCATTTACATAGACAGCTTTAGCATGTTACAAAATGCATAGTGATACTTTAAGGGTCTTTCAAAGGTAAACATAAAAATCGATTGCTATTTGTGACCTACACCTTACTCCAGATTACTTCACGTTAGTCTTTTCCCAACCCTCATCAGTTTTGTAGTAATTTTGACTAAAAGGCATACTTGAGTTGGTCAGTTTGAACTTCCAAAACATTCCAGAAACCTTAAAGGATTTATGAACAGCTTTTGGAAATATTCTCTAATTTGCGCTAGGTGTGTTTTAGAACATGTACTTTATAAGTCTGACCAAAAAGAAAATTAAATTTCGGTCGCAGCACATACAAAATTCAAGCTACGTTTACCGATCTACAATGCTTACGAAAGTTAATTATCTCAGAGACTTATGACGTCAAACACGACCTCCGTTGTGTACGTACCCTCACAGCGATGACGTAATAAACGATTTCTGTTGTCTCAGTACGTCTTCGTGGCAGTTTGTACACATCGAAGGTCGTGTATGACGTCATTTTTCCGAGCAGTTACGAAAAATACGGAAAATATGCATATTTCCTCCCAGTTCGTTTTTTGACTACCAGGGAACTAACGCGAAGGTTGTTTCGTTTCAACTGATAATTTTCAAATATATATTTAGTCAATAAACAAGCACAAACCAGCTTTAAATCTTGTTCATATCTCCTTTAAGATATTGTAAACGTATACGAAAAAAAGAGTGAACTGCGAAGGTTATGACCATCAGGAATTCCACCTTTTATTTTATAAAAGGAAGATGCGAGTTAACATTGGCCTCTACGAAAAATGACACAGATGACAGAAATTTCATTTATCATGGCCCTCTGTAAACGTGACAAACCCTTCACACTCCATCTCGCATCAAGCCGATTGAGCTCATATCTTCAAAGAAAAAGAGCTTCGTTAAGTAGATCCATATGTAATTATCCATGTTTCTGAATGTACTGAGACAAAATGTTAGCGGAGATGGTTGGCTGTTCTACATACAGGCATCTATGATTAACTAACACGAATCTTTCCAATTCTAATGATTACTGGTTTTCCCATGTATATTACTGTTTCAACCTTATAAAATAGAACAATATTTTGCAAAGACAATAATATGTGTATTAACTGTATAGTTAATAGAGATATAAAAAAGGGCTTGCATGTTTTGAAACAATTGCTATTTTGACCAAAGAATTATTTTAATGAGAATGATAATTAACGGAATGATGGTGTTTTGCTTGAACGTGATCCAAAACGTTATATTCCA
Organism: Lepidochitona cinerea; assembly: GCA_963971465.1. Taxonomy (NCBI): domain Eukaryota; kingdom Metazoa; phylum Mollusca; class Polyplacophora; order Chitonida; family Tonicellidae; genus Lepidochitona; species Lepidochitona cinerea. Next base: position 46,284,528 of record OZ020551.1, on the reverse strand, counting down.
ATTGATCTTTTTGGCAATGTGTTTTTCGCAAAAAGGTGACAAGCCTTATTGTGCGTTTCTTGTGTATATGCCAGGATGCCAGTTTTAAGTTTGGTAAGATTATTAGAGATGTCTTATATGCGAAAGGATTTCCATCACAAGTAGTGTTATTCCGAAAAACGAAAACTTCATATTGACTCAATATTTCGACTTTTATTCAGTCATCATCAGGAGTGAGGTACATTAGCAACAACATTGGTATATATACAGGTAAAAAACAAACAGATTAAGCAGTGATATAACAATATTAGGAACAGCCTTACAGATTTACAAACTTATCATCATTATTACATAAGCACGTTGACAAAACAGATAAAGAAAACAGATTAGGGGAACAGCAGGATCTAAACTGGCATGGCTAGGGAATATTAACAAAGAGGTGCAGACAGTCTTATCTTAAGAACTATGACATAGTTCATCGGAATAAGACAAGTTCTTTAGATGCTTTTAATCCACTGTTTAAGACAGGGCTATTTCTTCTAATACACAGAGCTTCTCTGAACAGGATGTCTGACCAGTGATACGATTTGTCAATAATTACAGTGTTAATAAGAATAAAGTCGCAAAGTGTAGGTGGACTAAGGTCATTTAAATTGTCTGGTAATGATTGTAAGTTTTTCAAAAATATAAATTCTTCACAATTAGAAACATGATTGAAAATTTCACTGTTTTTATTTGGACTGCTATGTTCTTTAATTCTTGTAATAAGACATCGGTCAGTTTTACCAATGTAGTCTGAGCCACATGCTGGGCACGTAAATTTATAAATAACTGAGCTTTTGTAATGTTTAGGGGTCGGATCTTTAGTGTTTGTAAAAAAGTTAATTTGGTGGTCTGCCATTGGAAAACAAAGTTGACGGGTTTGATTAATAATTTACGAATTTTAGATATAGACTTTTTAACAATAAATTCTCCTCTTTTCCCAATGTATGGGAGTCTCATCCAAATTTTATCAAGTTTTTCATCAGATTCTTTATTTTTAGGACCAAATTTAGGCATGCATTTTCTTAGCAATTGTTGGGCAGTAGACTTACGATATCCATTCCATGATAAAAACTTTAAAATGTTCTTACATTCAGTATTAAAAGATAATTCGTCAGAACAAATTCTGAAGGCTCTATAAATCAATGATCTAACCCAAGCTGTTTTCCTTACCCATGGTTCATAACTGTCAAAATGTATATACTGTCCAGTATTTGTTGGTTTTCTGTATATTGTGGTGGAAGAAGATGAAAATGATATATCTAAAAAATGAACAGCGTTATTATCTACAAATTCCTCTTTGGTAAAATTAATTGAAGGATGAAAAGAGTTAAGCTTAGCTAAAATATTTTCAAATTCACAAGGCTTGGCAAGAACAAGAGTATCATCCACATATCTAATATAAAATTTTATCAAGTCAGAGGCTATCAATTTATCAACTATTGTTAATTCCAGTTCCGTGAGAATGATGTTGGCTAAAACCGGACCTAGAGATGAACCCATAGCTACACCATCAATTTGTTGGTACATTTGGTTGTTGACTGAAAACGGGGTTCTCATACATGTATCTTTGATTAACTTTTTAAGCGTGTTTCTCTTCAGGTTAGTGGTGACAACATTATCTTTATAAATACGCTTGAGTATTACATCAATTGTTTTGCTTAGGGGGACATTGGTGAATAGAGATTGGACATCAAAAGAGATAAGGCGGTAACCTTCATCAAAAAGTTCTGGTGGGATTTGTCTTATTCTCTGGACGGCATCAAAGGAGTCAATAACAGAGTGTTCATTTTGGGTCAATGGATTCAGAAGAGATGCCAAGTATTTACCTACACCATAATAGGCAGTTCCTGTGGTATCAATGATGGGCCGGAAAGGAGGGAGAATATCATAATCCTTATGAATTTTGGGGAGTCCATGTGCTCGGGCTGGTCTAGTTGACATAGGCCTCATAATGTTCAGTTCTTCATCGGAAATTTCGCCACGTTTACGTAGGGTGTATAAATAAGACTGAATTGTGTTGAGCTGTGTGATAAGTGGATCGACGGTTAACTTACGAAATTTCTGATGATCAGAGAAAAGATGGGTTAGGGTTTCGTAGTAATCAGTCCATTTCATTAATACAACACCATATGCAATTATGAAACCAGACAAAGGCAGTGGTGTTGTATTAATGAAATGGACTGATTACTACGAAACCCTAACCCATCTTTTCTCTAATCATCAGAAATTTCGTAAGTTAACCGTCGATCCACTTATCACACAGCTCAACACAATTCAGTCTTATTTATACACCCTACGTAAACGTGGCGAAATTTCCGATGAAGAACTGAACATTATGAGGCCTATGTCAACTAGACCAGCCCGAGCACATGGACTCCCCAAAATTCATAAGGATTATGATATTCTCCCTCCTTTCCGGCCCATCATTGATACCACAGGAACTGCCTATTATGGTGTAGGTAAATACTTGGCATCTCTTCTGAATCCATTGACCCAAAATGAACACTCTGTTATTGACTCCTTTGATGCCGTCCAGAGAATAAGACAAATCCCACCAGAACTTTTTGATGAAGGTTACCGCCTTATCTCTTTTGATGTCCAATCTCTATTCACCAATGTCCCCCTAAGCAAAACAATTGATGTAATACTCAAGCGTATTTATAAAGATAATGTTGTCACCACTAACCTGAAGAGAAACACGCTTAAAAAGTTAATCAAAGATACATGTATGAGAACCCCGTTTTCAGTCAACAACCAAATGTACCAACAAATTGATGGTGTAGCTATGGGTTCATCTCTAGGTCCGGTTTTAGCCAACATCATTCTCACGGAACTGGAATTAACAATAGTTGATAAATTGATAGCCTCTGACTTGATAAAATTTTATATTAGATATGTGGATGATACTCTTGTTCTTGCCAAGCCTTGTGAATTTGAAAATATTTTAGCTAAGCTTAACTCTTTTCATCCTTCAATTAATTTTACCAAAGAGGAATTTGTAGATAATAACGCTGTTCATTTTTTAGATATATCATTTTCATCTTCTTCCACCACAATATACAGAAAACCAACAAATACTGGACAGTATATACATTTTGACAGTTATGAACCATGGGTAAGGAAAACAGCTTGGGTTAGATCATTGATTTATAGAGCCTTCAGAATTTGTTCTGACGAATTATCTTTTAATACTGAATGTAAGAACATTTTAAAGTTTTTATCATGGAATGGATATCGTAAGTCTACTGCCCAACAATTGCTAAGAAAATGCATGCCTAAATTTGGTCCTAAAAATAAAGAATCTGATGAAAAACTTGATAAAATTTGGATGAGACTCCCATACATTGGGAAAAGAGGAGAATTTATTGTTAAAAAGTCTATATCTAAAATTCGTAAATTATTAATCAAACCCGTCAACTTTGTTTTCCAATGGCAGACCACCAAAATTAACTTTTTTACAAACACTAAAGATCCGACCCCTAAACATTACAAAAGCTCAGTTATTTATAAATTTACGTGCCCAGCATGTGGCTCAGACTACATTGGTAAAACTGACCGATGTCTTATTACAAGAATTAAAGAACATAGCAGTCCAAATAAAAACAGTGAAATTTTCAATCATGTTTCTAATTGTGAAGAATTTATATTTTTGAAAAACTTACAATCATTACCAGACAATTTAAATGACCTTAGTCCACCTACACTTTGCGACTTTATTCTTATTAACACTGTAATTATTGACAAATCGTATCACTGGTCAGACATCCTGTTCAGAGAAGCTCTGTGTATTAGAAGAAATAGCCCTGTCTTAAACAGTGGATTAAAAGCATCTAAAGAACTTGTCTTATTCCGATGAACTATGTCCTAGTTCTTAAGATAAGACTGTCTGCACCTCTTTGTTAATATCCCCTAGCCATGCCAGTTTAGATCCTGCTGTTCCCCTAATCTGTTTTCTTTATCTGTTTTGTCAACGTGCATATGTAATAATGATGATAAGTTTGTAAATCTGTAAGGCTGTTCCTAATATTGTTATATCACTGCTTAATCTGTTTGTTTTTTACCTGTATATATACCAATGTTGTTGCTAATGTACCTCACTCCTGATGATGACTGAATAAAAGTCGAAATATTGAGTCAATATGAAGTTTTCGTTTTTCGGAATAACACTACTTGTGTACTACGTTAAACTAATCAGTGGAACTACTGGATTTCCATCAATTTGGCAGATCGTGTAACTTTAGGCTAAAATATAGTATTTATTTTTGAACTCGACAATCAACTCATTTTATTGTAACAGATGTAATTTAATACCGTGGATAGGAAATGCATAACATACACTCAGGACAAGGTAAACATTAACGTTAATGTTGACCTGATGGATGAAGAAATAACTCAGATTGCCGTCTGAAACTCTACCTTTATGGTTATTTTATTATCATTCATCAATTTGCATTTGTCTGGGTTTCTATTTTTATTGTCAAGAAATTGCTTACAAGTTACGCTTTTGTAATTATTTTCCATTCTCGACAGAGACCAATGTTTAAAAAAGCAGTAAAGTCTATTGAAACGGATTTAGCCGTTAGATGGACGTAGTAAAAAAATAATGCATTCGTTTTTGCACAATGCTTTGTTGTCTGGTTTTATTTCTAAAGTAATCTGTCATTGTGTTTTCTAATCCTTCGGACTTGTGCTGATAATGGGAAAAACTTGACTAACCCACTCTTATTCTTTTGGCGCGATTGAGTAAAACATCAACTCAGATTTTTTTTTTATTTTTCAGAGTGGAGTTCTTATCCGCCACCCATTCATTGAAGGCCTGAGCGACTATCGCTGTCCGGAATTTACATATGTAATTTAGCCCGACAAACCACATCTTGTATAAGACAAACGACGCATTTTCGATACATATTTGGATTTTTACGCTTTAATTATTACGGATTATAGTTGAAAGTTAGCAAATAGAGTGTTTCGGTTCCGTTCGTTATAACTGGGACCCTTTTGTTGGACTTAAACAGGATACGGGAAGTGTTCGTTTCGCTGCTAGCTTTTTGGTTGCCAAATTCAAAACGATCAAATTGTTTCTTTTTCTCATGGTAATATTTGTTTTTATTCCATAACAGCAATAAACTGAATGGAATTTATTATGCTTGAACAATACCAGAGTGTAAGACAAAATATGACAATAATAATTGGATGAATAAAAACATAAAATGATATGACTTATTTGACGCACATTTAACTTTTTTATGTTTGGAAGTCTTGACAATCAGGCAAAATATGTCACAAAATTATCAATTGACCGAGCATAATTCAAATCCAAAACATATTGGTGTTTGTCATATTTAGCTTGATACAATCGATTCAGTTTTCTCACCCGTTGATTTTACGCTCTGTCGAAAGTAGTCCCCTTATTCATATCGTTTACCCCCTCACGTTAAAGGCACACTTGCCGCGAAAATCGGGAATATTGTTTACATTAAAAAAGAAAGACCGTTTTCTGTATTTTTCCCAGACAATATAAGTTAGGAACTTTCTATTTTTACCAAAATTTAAAAGTTTGGACGTCACTTTGTATTTTTAATTTGAATTTGAAAATTTGAATTGCTAGGTACCCGTAACGTAAACAAACCAAACTGATCGCAGGGGGCGATTTTATGTTTCAGTCGAGTGAGTGAACTAACGGCACAGTGTAATTTTACGTAGACCTATTTATCTGAGAAATACAGACTGACGATCGGTTAACAGCGACTGGAAAAGCCTGCTGATGATTGTTTGAGTGTAAACCACAGATAAAAAGGCCTGAAATGAGGGTAAGCCAACACGAAAGTTGACCGACACTGATTGTTGTTGTTGTAATCAGGCTAAGATTCTTAGTTTGTTTTTCACCCCATTTCTACATTCTTAATTTAACTAGACATGTGGTATAATTCGTAGTAAGCTCATGTAAATTGGTTTTCTTAGCAAATTTAAACAGGCTACGGCGGCAAATGGGCCTTGAAAGTAAGATGATCAGGAATAACATAGATTTTTCAACAAAGGCAGAAGCATTACTTTTATTACAGATTTAAAGTAGCATCATATGCATGTTATCTTTACCGGTGTTACAAAACTAATCATGACGACAAAAAACTTTATGGAAGATAAACGTCAGTAAACAGACCATTCAACCTCAACCTCTTTATTGTAACAGCTTGATGTTTAAATTTTAGTTCGGATGCTGTAGCATTTAAGCCATAAAATACTGATGTCTATGTAATCATCCACATTTAGAAGATTATAAACGGAATTCTATTTCAAACTTAACAGCTAAAACTATAGCAATTATCTTGAATTTAGCAACCAATGCATCCTACAGTTTATCGAGTTTATTGTAACATGATACCATCGGAACAAGTCACATAACATAAAACACGATACAGGAAACATTAAGGTTTCTGTTGACCTAATGGATGAAGAAATAACTCAGATATCCACCTAGAATGTTATTATGATGTCGTTTTATTGTCTTTAACCCATTAGTGTATTTCAAGGTTTGTATTTTTATTGCCGTGATAGTGTCCCCTGGTAGCAAAGTTAGTTATTCTTTTCCGCAATCAGAAAGACAAGGTTTAAAAAGTAACGAACTCCTAAAATAATTTTAGAAACACAACGTCATTGGGAAAATTAATGGTTTAATTGCAATTTCCTGTTGTCTTAAGGAATGTTTCTAAGGAGACCCAAGAAGGCACTGTGTAATTTTACCAGGCTTTCTTAACGCAAAAGAATCCTGCGTGGCCTTCTCTGTCAGTAAATCGAACTGTCCTAATGGGACCTCGCGAAAGACAATTTTCGTTATTTCAGAGTAAAACATTGGCGAAATCTGTTTCTTTCTTCTCATAACAAGATACAACCGCGCAATTATATGTAGTTAAAATCCTTTAAGCTCTCTCAGTGAATCCAATAAAATTTGTGGATTTGTGGATTGTCATTCGATCTCCCGAGGTGAGAATTTTTTAGGTACCCGACGAAGATGGGGGGGGGGGGGGGGGCGGTTCCTGTGGGCAAAAGTGCCTTTCCTCCCCAACTTAACCTGTTGGCAGCATTCGAATATTTTTTATTCCAGTTCCTAGACAAACATACAGCTACCATGTAGAAGGAAAGATTTGGTTTGGCCTTTCGACTGATAGATTCGAGTAGTGGTTTTCATGCACTCCACATTTGTTCTTGTCAGCAACTTCATTGCAAGGGTAAATCGCTGTTGATTCTTTCAACTGTAAATAGCCGGATTTTGGATGTTTCTTTTCATATTACAATGATAATGGATAGTCTGACATAGATAATAGTTAGTTTAGACTGTGTCGTTAGATTGCCCACACGACGTAAAACATTAAGGCGTTTGTGTACATGTTCAGGTTCAGAGTTTGTTTACATTGCGGGTACCTGAAAAATCTGTTTTTCAATTTCAAATTAAAAATACTAAATGATGCCAAAACTTTCAATTTCTTCTTCTGTCTGGGAAAAATACAGAAAACCGCCCACTGTTTTTAATGTTAACACCCTTTTCTAAATTTTCGCGGCAAGTGTGCCTTTAAGAAAAACGATATGCGTACATGTACGTGTATGTTTATGTTAACTTCGAAGATACCGGTATCACCAAAGTTAATCAATAGCAGATTTTTGCCCACCTTGTTAACAGTACGGGTACAGTATAAATCTATAAGAAAATTAGGTCTGTTAACCAGTTCCGGTGAATTTATGAAGAAAGGTGTACATTCTTTTGATTATTCTTTTTGATTAGATTCCATAAGGCGGCGATATGCTTTAAAGGGAAAGAAAATCTAAGCTTTAGACTAGTTTAGATGGAAAGAGTAGAGTTCATTTAGTCCAAAACAACTGTCCAATGTATGTTTTATCCCCTCGTAAGTGCATAATTGAAATTTGAAGGTGGCGTTACGATAGAGAATAAGCTCCATAGGCCATTCACAAGGCCGCCACCATTTTTCATTAGTTTTATCCAATTATTGTTGAATAAAAATTTAAGTGCGTTATAGAGTAGTCAAGTGATGCAACTTAGCCAATGGCTGGCTAAGTAATGGAGTTTTGTTGTTTGACTAAGGTTGATTGTGATGGATGTTTTTACCTGTCTTCGACGTTTTTTTACCGGTGCGTCTGGACTGAGCGATATTTAAATTCTCTCCTCAGCATAAAGTAGGAATAAACAAACCGGATATTTGCTGTTTTTGTCGCCGAACCCATTTTTTATCACGACCAGTCAGATGAGGATTTCCACGGCATTTCTTGTCATTGTCTGTGACTGTTCCTCGGAAAATGTCACTTGAACATCGGGTTCAATTAATGATGCGTAGAGTATATCGGAACGACACAGTACGCTTTTGTGTAGACAGCGGGGCATTAAACCTTTTGGCGAATAGCTATTATATTCAAAATAGACAGATACTTTGATTTAATTGCTAATCCATGTTTTCCATTGTGCGGATTTTCTGACGAGCACCGAAGTCATTGAATGGGCAGTTAGACGGGAAAATGTAACGGAATGTGACCGCATTGTCATCGAAGATTGCTTCTGTCTTAAATTACTGTAAGCTGCAGGCCGGGCATTTTGATGTGCCAACAGTTCTCTTTTTAGACGTAAGACGTGAAGTAGTCATAATCTCCAAGAGACCGTATATTCAAACACAGCTTTAGCATGTTACAAAATGCATAGTGATACTTTATTGGTCTTTCAAAGGTAAACATAAAAAATTGATTGCTTTTTGTGACCTACACCTTACTCCAGATTACTTGACGTTAGTGAGGGCATGAATCTGAGGGACACTTTTCTCAACCGTCATCAGTTTTGTAGTAATTTTGACCTGAGAATGGTTCATAGCCTAAAAAGCATACTTGAAGTGGTGAGTTTGAACTTCCAAAATATTCCAGAAACCTTAAGATATTGTTAACGTACGAAACAAAAGTGGACTGCAAAGGTTATGACCATCAGGAATTCCATCTTTTATTTTATAAAAGGACGATGCGAGTTCACACCGGCCTCTACGAAAAATGACACAGATGACAGAAATTTCATTTATCATGGCCCTCTGTAAACGTGACAAACCCTTCACACTCCATCTCGCATCAAGCCGATTGAGTTCATATCTTCAAAGAAAAAGAGCTTCGTAGAGTAGATCCATATGTAATTATCCATGTTTCTGAATGTACTAAGACAAAATGTTACCGGAGATGGTTCACTGTTCTACATGCAGGCATCTATGATTAACTAACACGAATCTTTCCAATTCTAATGATTACTGGTTTTCCCATGTATATAACTGTTTCAACCTTATAAACTAGAACAATATTCTGCAAAGATAATAATACATGTATGTGTATTAACTGTATAGTTAATAGAGATATAAAGAGGGGCGTGTAGGTTTTGAAACAATTGCTATTTTGGCCAAAGAATTATTTTAAAGAGAATGATAATTAACGGATTGATGGTGTTTTGTTTGAACGTGATCCAAAACGTTATATTCCAATTGATCTTTTTTGGCAATGTGTTTTTCGCAAAAAGGGCAAAAAGCATAATTGTGTATTTCTTGCGTATATGTCAGGATGCCCGTTTTAAGTTTGGTTAGATGTCTTTTATGGAAGTCCAGAAGGATTTCCATATAAATTTTGCAGATCGTGTAACTCTAAGCCAAAATATAGTATTTACCTTTGAACTCGACAATCTACTAATTTTATTGTAAAATGCGTAATTGAATACCCTGGATGGGAAATGCATAACATACAATCAGGACAACGTAAACATTAACGTTTATGTTGAACTAATGGATGAAGAAATAACTCTGATTGCCGTCTGAAACTCTATCTTTATTGTTATTTTATTATCATTCATCAATTTGCATTTGTCTGGGTTTCTATTTTTATTGTCAAGAACTGCGTACAAGTTACGCTTTTGTAATTATTTCCCTTTCTCAACAGAGACCAATACTCATAAAGTAGTAAAGTCTATTGAAACGGATTTAGCCGTTAGAGGGCCGTAGTAAAAAAATAATGCATTCGTTGTTGCACACTGCTTTGTTGTCTGGTTTTATTTCTAAAGTAATCTGTCATTGTGTTTTCCAATCTTTCGGATGCTAATAATGGGAAAAAATAACCCACTATTATTCTTTTGGGTGTTTATTGGAAGAACCATGGCGTGATTGAGTGAAACATCTAGAGTAGAATCCTAATCCCCCGTTCATCCATTGCAGGCCTGAGAGACTATCGCTGTACCGAACCCGACAAACCACATCTTGTGTAAGACAAACGACGCAGTTCCGATACATATTTGGATTTTTATTACGCTTTAATTATTACGAATTACAGTTGACAAATAGAGTGTTTCGGTTCCGTTCGTTATAACTGGGAGACACCGGATACGGGAAGTGTTCGTTTCGCGACTAGCTTTTTGGTCGCCAAATTCAAAACGATCAAATTGTTTCTTTTTCTAATGGTAATGTTTTTTTTTCAATACCAGCGATTAACTGATTGGAATTTATTATGCTTGAATAATACCAGAGTGTAAGACAAACTATGACAATAATAAATGGATGAATACAAATATAAAATGATATGACGCACATTTAAATTTTTATGCGTGGAATTTCTAACACTTTTCTTGACATTCACGCCAAATATGTCCCAAAAATATCAATTGACTGAGCACAATTCAAACCCAAAACATATTGGTGGGGGTTCGTCATATTAAGCTTTCAAAAAAACCCTGACGAGTTAGCAATGAAGGTCTATAAACCTGTAGATTTATGAACACTAAAACACACGGGCACAGAGTACCACTTTACTCAATATAACTGTAACTCTTGTTGCTAACCCAAAAATGTGTGACTGTCTATTAGACATATCGCGAGAATCGTAGACTGCCATTTTTGCTGATTGATAAATGGTCAAATTTGACAAAGATCAATTATGATGCATGGCATTTAATAGCATCTTTGCTATAATTACTATATTGAATATCTCAAGTCGTCGCAATCGACACTTTATCAGTTCAGAATATTGACCGGAGACAAGATGTTAGTTCTTGTAGCGAACGGGAGATTGTGACATTCTTCATAAACACCAAGTTTATCAATAGACGTAGCTGGATAGTGATGTAATAGTAACTGTATAAAACAATAAGCTAGATTATACTTGATACAATCGAATCAGTTTTTTTAAATTTTACGCTTTGTCGAAAGGTAGGAGCATTACTTCTACACGTATTATAGATTTGAAGTAGCATCGTATGTATGTTATCATTACCGGTGTCACGGTACTAATCATGACGACAGAAAACTTTATGGAAGATAAACGTCAGTAAACAGATAATTCAACCTCAAACTCTTTATTGTAAAAGCTTGATGTTCAACTTTTAGTTCGGATGCTGTAGCATTTAAGCCATAAAAATACTGACGTCTAGTAATCATCCACATTTAGAAGATCATAAACGGAATTCTATTTCAAACTTAGCAGCTAAAACTATAGCAATTATCTTGAATTTAGCAGCCAATGCATCCTACAGTTTATTGAGTTTATTGTAACATGATATCATAGGAACAAGGCACATAACATAAAACACGATACAGGAAACATTAACGTTTCTGTTGACCTAATGGATGAAGAAATAACTCAGATATCCACCTACAATGTTATTACAATGTCGTTTTATTGTCTTTAACCCATTAGTGTATTTCAATGTTTCTATTTTTATTGCCGTGATAGTGTCCCCTGGTAGCAAAGTTAGTTATTCTTTTCCGCCATCAGCAAGACAACGTTTTAAAAGGTTAAGAACTCCTAAAATAATCTAAGAAACACAACGTCATTGGGAAAATTAATGCTTTAATTGCAATGCCCTGTTGTCTTAAGGAATGTTTCTAAGGAGACTCAAGAAGGCACTGTGTATTTCTACCAGACTTTCTTTACGCAAAAGAATTCCGCGTGGCCTTCTCTGTCAGTAAATCGAGCTGTCCTTATGGGACCACACAAAAGACAATTTTCGTTATTTCAGAGTAAAAAATTGGCGAAATCTGTTTCTTTCTTCTCACAACAAGATACAACCGCACAATTACATTCATATGAATGGTTGTATGTAGTTAAAAGGAGGAGAAAACAAATAGAACTGGCAAATACACTAAACGGACGACGAATTTCCCTTTCCAATGGTACCATAGACCTATTTTTAAGATTTTTTCCCAATGCACAGTCCTTAAGTGAAGTTATATAAAACCATCGGATTTTGACTAAGACCGACTTGCTTACTTGGCCGCCATCATCACAACAGTGCCTAGGGGTGTGTCTCCCTCGGCCAATCAGTAGACGCTTACCCAGCGACCCAAACCGCACGCGCGAGTGAAATTGGTAAACTTTCTTAGTCTGCCAGGTTAATTTCTAGGCACATCAGTTTCCGGTCAATTTCTCGCTTTACAAATGACGGCCCCCATCGTTTTTGTGACCCAATTTAAACATGTGCAATTTTCTGCATCACCATAAAACGCAGATAAGATTTACAGCTTAAAAAACGTTACTCTAAGGGTGATTGTTCGTTACAATTTCATGTTTTTTTTTTGTTTCCCCCTCCTTTAAACTAAACGGGACCTGAGTATTCCACTCTGCAGAGCGATAGTCTCTCAGTTGGACACAAGCGTCCCATTGAGTCCAATGAAATCTGTGGATTTGTGCATTTTCATTCGATTCCCCAATGTGGGGAGTTTCAAGGTACCCTTCGAAGATTGGGGATTTCTTGTGGGCAAGGAGTCTTTCCTTCCCAACTTGACCTGGCAAATGTGCCATATAAGTGACATAGCCTTGAGTGCGACAAAAACATCGATCATAGATCTAATCGTAGATTAGTTATATTGCAATCACATGACTCCTTTACTACGTTGACAACATCTACTTCCATTGGCTTTATGGACAAGATGTTGGCAGAATTGAAAGTTATTCCAGTTCCTAGACGAACATGCCTTTGGCCTGTAGAAGGACAGATTTGACTGGGCCTTTCGACTGATAGATTCCAGTATTGGTTTTCGTGCAGTGCACCTGTTTTGTCAGCAACTTCATTGCAAGATAGAATCGCTGTTGATGGAGTAGTCATAATCTCCGAGAGACCGCATTTACAAAGACAGTTTTAGCATGTTACAAAATGCATGGTGATACTTTAAGGGTCTTTCAAAGGTAAACATAAAAAATCGATTGTTTTTTGTGACCTACACCTTACCCCAGATTACTTCACGTTACTGAGGGCATGGGTCGGGAGGATACTTTTCTCAACCATCATCAGTTTTGTAGCAATTTTGACCTGAGAATGGTTCATACCCTAAAAGGCATACTTGAGTTGGTCAGTTTGAACTTCCACAACATTCCCGAAACCTTCAGATATTGTTAACGTATACGAAAAAAAGAGTGGACTGCGAAGGTTATGACCATCAGGAATTCCATCTTATTTTATAAAAGGAAGATGCGAGTTAACATCGGCCTGTACGAAAAATGACACAGATGACAGAAATTTCATTTATCATGGCCCTCTGTAAACGTGACAAACCCTTCACACTCCATCTCGCATCAATCCGATTGAAAAAGAGCTTCGTTAAGTAGATCCATATGTAATTATCCATGTTTCTGAATGTATTGAGACAAAATGTTACCGGGTCTGAGCACAGTTCTACATGCAGGCATCTATGATTAACTAACACGAATCTTTCCAATTCTAATGATTACTGGTTTTCCCAGGTATATTACTGTTTCAACCTTATAAAATAGAACAATATTCTGCAAAGATAATAATACATGTATGTGTTTTAACTGTATAGTTCATAGAGATATAAAAAGGGGCGTGTAGGTTTTGAAACAATTGCTATTTTGACCAAAGAATTATTTTAATGAGAATGATAATTAACGGAATGATGGTGTTTTGTTTGAACGTGATCCAAAACGTTTATTCCACTTGATCTTTTTGGCAATGTGTTTTTCGCAAAAAGGTGACAAGCCTAATTGTGCATTTCTTGTGTATATGCCAGGATGCCAGTTTTAAGTTTGGTAAGATTATTAGAGATGTCTTCTATGTGAAAGGATTTCCATCAATTTGGCAGATCGTGTTACTCTAAGCCAAAATATAGTATTTATCTTTGAACTCGACAATCAACTCATTTTATTGTAGCAGATGTAATTGAATACCCTGGATAGGAAATGCATAACATACACTCAGGGCAATGTAAACATTAACGTTTATGTTGAACTAATGGATGAAGAAATAACTCAGATTGCCGTCTGAAATTCTACCTTTATTGTTATTTTATTATCATTCATCAATTTGCATTTGTCTGGGTTTCTATTTTTATTGTCAAGAAACTGCGTACAAGTTACGCGTTTGCAATTATTTTCGTTTCTCAACAGAGACCAATATTTAAAAAGTAGTAAAGTCTATTGAAATGGATTTAGCCGTTAGAAGCCCAAAGTAAAACAATAATGCATTCGTTGTTGCACACTGCTTTGTTGTCTGGTTTTATTTCTAAAGTAATCTGTCATTGCGTTTTCTAATCTTTCGGACTTGTGCTGATAATGGGAAAACTTTACTAACCCACTTTTATTCTTTCAGATGTTTATAGGAAGAAACATGGCGTGATTGAGTAAAACATCTACTCAGATTTTTTTGTCTATTTTTCTGAGTGGAGTTCTTATCCGCCCCCAATTCATTGCAGGCCTGAGAGACTATCGCTGTCCCGAATTTACATATGTCATTTAGCCCGACAAACCACATCTTGTGTAAGACAAACGACGCAGTTCCGATACATATTTGGATTTTTCTTACGCTTTAATTATTACTGATTACAGTTTAAAGTTAGCAAATAGAGTGTTTCGGTTCCGTTCGTTATAACTGGGACACTTTTGTTGGACTCAAACAGGATACGGGAAGTGTTCGTTTCGCGGATAGCTTTTTGGTCGCCAAATTCAAAACGATCAAATTGTTTCTTTTTCTCATGGTAATATTTGTTTTTTTCCATACCAGCGATTAACTGATTGGAATTTATTATTATTGAACAATACGGGAGTGTAAGACAAAATATGACAATAATAAATGGATGAATACAAATATAAAATGATATGACGCACATTTAACTTTATATGCGTGTAATTTCTAACACTTTTCTTGACATTCACGCCAAATACGCCACAAAATTACATGTATCAATTGATTAAGCACAATTCAAACCCAAAACATATTGGTGGGGGTTCGCCATATTAAGCTTTCAAAACACCCTGACGAGTTAGTAATGAAGGTCTATAAACCTGTAGATTTATGAACACGGGCACAGTGTACCACTTTACTCAGTATAACTGTAATTCTTGTTGCTAACCCAAAAATGTGTGACTGTCTACTAGACATATCTCGAGAATCGTAGACTGTCATTTTTGCTGATTGATAAATAGTCAAATTTGACGAAGATCAATTCTAATACAAGGCATTTAATTACATTTTTGCTATAATTACCATATTGAATATCTCAAGTCGTGGCATTCGGCACTATATCAGCTCAGAATATTGCCCGGAGACAAGACGTTAGTTCTGGTAGCGAATAGGAGATTGTGACATTCTTCATAAACACCAAGCTCATCAATATATGTAGCTGGATAGTGATGTAATAGTACAAAACAATAAGCTAGATTATACTTGATACAATCGAATCAGTTTTTTCAGTTGCTAATTTTACGCTTTGTTGAAAGGCAGAAGCATTACTTCTACATGTATTATAGACTTGAAGTAGCATCGTATGCATGTTATCATTACCGGTGTTACAAAACTAATCATGACGACAAAAAACTTTATGGAAGATAAACGTCAGTAAACAGATCATTCAACCTCGACCTATTTATTGCAACAGCTTGATGTTCAACTTTTAGTTCGGATGCTGTAGCATTTAAGCCATAAAAATACTGATGTCTGTGTAATCATCCCCATTTAGAAGATTATAAACGGAATTCTATTTCAAACTTAACAGCTAAAACTATAGCAATTATCTTGAATTTAGCAGCCAATGCATCCTACAATATATTTGTAACATGATAGCATCGGAACAAGGCACATAACATAAAATACGATACAGGAAACATTAACGTTTCTGTTGACCTAATGGATGAAGAAATAACTCAGATATCCACCTACAATGTTATTGCAATGTCGTTATATTGTCTTTAACCCATTAGTGTAATACAAGGTTTCTATTTTTATTGCCGTGATATTGTCCCCTGGTAGCAAAGTTAGTTATTCTTTTCCGCAATCAGCAAGACAACGTATTAAAAGTAATGAAACACAACGTCATTGGGAAAATTAATGCTTTAATTGCAATGTTTCTAAGGAGACCCAAGAAGGCACTGCGTAATTTTACCAGGCTTTCTTTACGTG
The DNA here is from genome assembly GCA_963971465.1 of Lepidochitona cinerea. Taxonomy (NCBI): domain Eukaryota; kingdom Metazoa; phylum Mollusca; class Polyplacophora; order Chitonida; family Tonicellidae; genus Lepidochitona; species Lepidochitona cinerea. Next base: position 46,268,081 of record OZ020551.1, on the reverse strand, counting down.
GCCTCCCCTGTCAGTAAATCGAACTGTCCTAATGGGACCATACGAAAGAGATTTTTCGTTGTTTTAGCATAAAAAAATTGAGAAATCTGTTTCTTTCTTCTCATAACAAGACACAGCCTTGCAATTATATGTTGCTTTAAACTCTAAATGCTTTAAACTCTAAAGGGAACCTGGGTATTCCACTTTGCAGAGCGATAGTCTCTCAGAGGGACACAAGCGTCCCATTGAGTCCAATGAAATTTGTGGATTTGTGCATTTTCATTGTGGAGAGTGTGGGGAGTTTCCAGGTACCCTTCGAAGATCGGGGGTTTCCTGTGGGCAAAGAGCCTTTCCTTCCCAACATAACCTGGCAAATGCGCCATTGACATTTGGACAAACTGTTGGCAGCATTCAAAGATTTTTTATTTCAGTTCGTAGACGAACTTACCTTTGACTTATAGAAGGAAAGACTTGATTGGGCCTTTCGGCTGATAGGTTCCAGTGGTGGTTTTCGTGCACTGCACCTTTGCTTTTGTCAGCAGCTTCATTGCAAGGGGAAATCGCTTTTGATTCTTTCAACTGTTAATAGCCGAGTTTTGCGTGTTTCTTTCCGTATTACAATGATAATGGATGTAAAGGATAGTCTGAACAGATGATGAACAGTTTAGACAGTGATGAGACATTTTGCATACATGGTTTAAGTTGCAAAGTAAAGAGGTTCGTGTTTTCCAGCCGAGATAGAAGCCCTGGCAGCTGGTTAAAGACAACTGTTGAATGCCCTAGACTGCAATGTAACGAAATCACTGGAGTTTGTCAATAGTAAATTCTTACTAAGTGAATTGCCATTCGCTTTATTCAATCTGCAGAACTTGTATGTCTCAAAATCGATCACATGCAGAAAATAACACATAATATCGATTCATTTTAGATATATTGCTTTGGAATTTCGTTGGCGTTTGTTGGTGGCATTGGGAATTAGATGTGTGAACTAGTCCCGGTGAAATGGGACAATGAATAGCTAAAGTTCTCTTTAATGTTCAATTATTTGTATAAGATGTACAGCAAGATGTTTTTTTTAATTTTACAGCATGTTTGAGGTATACCAGAAAATATATGACGACATGTTTTTAACGACATCTCAGATAAACTCAAACTGCATCCATCTAGGAATAGGGCTAATGTCATAATCTGGTTACATTAACATTACATTGTATTCAAACCAACTCTAGTTTGAAATATAGACATTGGATCATTCTCTTGGTAAGGTAGTCCCATACATTTGACTCGCAGGGTTTTCCCTGGGTTCCAAAATGTTGGTGTCCATTGGAACCCTATCAGATAAAAGTAGTGTTCTATATACATTAGTTGGGCTCCAATTATTGTTTTAATATGCATTATTGTATAATATTTTGCTATTTATTTGCATCCCATGGGACCCTTCTCATTGCAATTTTGGGGTTCAAGTGACCAAAAAATGAGCGATGTTTAAGATGTTTGAAAACAAAAAAACTCTCCTCAGCATAAAGTAGGAATATTCAAACTGTTTTTGTCGCCGAACCCATCTTTTATCACGACCAGTCAGATGAGGATTTCCACGGCCTTTCTTGTCATTGCCTGTGACGCGGTTCCTCGGAAAATGTCACTTGAACATCGGGTTCAATAAATGATGCGTAGAGTATATCGGAACGACGCAGTACGCTTTTGTGTAGACAGCGGGGCCTTGAACCTTTTCGCGAATAGCTATTATGTTCAAAATAGACAGATACTTTGATTTAATTGCGAATCCATGTTTTCCATTGTGAGGATTTTCTGACGAGCACCGAAGTCATTGAATGGGCAGTAAGACGGGAAAATGTAACGGAATGTGACTGCCTCTGTCATCAAGGATTGCTTCTGTCTCCACTTCTACTCCAACTAAATTACTTTAAGCTGCAGGCCGGACAATTTGATGTGCCATCAGTTCTCTTTTTAGATGCTAGACTTGGAGTAGTCACAATCTCCAAGAGACCGCATTTACAAAGACAGCTTTAGCATGTTACAAAATGCATAGTGATAATTTAAGGGTCTTTCAAAGGTAAACATAAAAAATCGATTGTTTTTTGTGACCTACACCTTACCCCAGATTACTTCACTTTTCTGAGGGCATGGGTCGGGAGGACACTTTTCTCAACCATCATCAGTTTTGTAGTAATTTTGACCTGAGAATGGTTCATACCCTAAAAGGCATACTTGAGTTGGTCAGTTTGAACTTCCAAAACATTCCAGAAACCTTAAGATATTGTTAACGTACATGTATACGAAAAAAAGAGTGGACTGCGAAGTTTTCCATCTTTTATTTTATAAAAGGAAGTTGCGAGTTAACATCGGCCTTTACGAAAAGATGACAGAAATTTTATTTATCATGGCCCTATGTAAACGTGACAAACCCTTCGCACTCCATCTCGCATCAAGCCGATTGAGTTCATATCTTCAAAGAAAAAGAGCTTCGTTAAGTAGATCCATATGTAATTATCCATGTTTCTAAATGTACTGAGAAAAAATGTTACCGGGTCTGAGCACAGTTCTACATGCAGGCATCTATGATTAACTAACACGAATCTTTCCAATTCTAATGATTACTGGTTTTCCCATGTATATAACTGTTTCAATCTTATAAAATAGAACAATATTCTGCAAAGATAATAATACATGTATGTGTATTAACTGTATAGTTAATAGAGATATAAAAAGGGGCGTGTAGGTTTTGAAACAAATGCTATTTTGGCCAAAGAATTATTTTAATGAGAATGATAATTAACGGAATGATGGTGTTTTGTTTGAACGTGATCCAAAATGTTATATTCCAATTGATCTTTTTGGCAATGTGTTTTTCGCAAAAAGGTGACAAGCCGTATTGTGTCTTTCTTGTGTATATGCCAGGATGCCAGTTTTAAGTTTGGTAAGATTATTAGAGATGTCTTCTATGCGAAAGGATTTCCATCAATTTGGCAGATCGTGTAACTTTAGGCTAAAATATAGTATTTATTTTTGAACTCGACAATCAACTCATTTTATTGTAAAATGCGTAATTGAATACACTAGATAGGAAATACATAACATACAATCAGGACAGGGTAAACATTAACGTTCATGTTGAACTAATGGATGAAGAAATAACTCAGATTGCCGTGTGAAACTCTACCTTTATTGTTATTTTATTATCATTCATCAATTTGCATTTGTCCGGGTTTCTATTTTTATTGTCAAGAACTGCGTACAAGTTACGCTTTTGTAATTATTTCCCTTTCTCAACAGAGACCAATATTCATAAAGTAGTAAAGTCTATTGAAACGGATTTAGCCGTTAGAGGGCCGTAGTAAAAAAATAATGCATTCGTTGTTGCACACTGCTTTGTTGTCTGGTTTTATTTCTAAAGTAATCTGTCATTGTGTTTTCTAATCCTTCGGACTTGTGCTGATAATGGGAAAAACTTGACTAAACCACTCTTATTCTTTTACACGTTTATCGGAAGAAACATGGCGTGTTAGAGTAAAACATCTACTCAGATTGTTTTCCTATTTTTCTGAGTGGAGTTCTTATCCGCCACCCATTCATTGCAGGCCTGAGAGACTATCGCTGTCCCGAATTTACATATGTCATTTAGCCCGACAAACCAGATCTTGTGTAAGACAAATGACGCAGTTTCGATATATATTTGGATTTTTCCTATGCTTTAATTATTACGGATTATAGTTTAAAGTTAGCAAATAGAGTGTATCGTTTCCGTTCGTTATAACTGGGACACTTTTGTTGGGCTCAAACAGTATACGGGAAGTGTTCGTTTCGCGGCTAGCTTTTTGGTCGCCAAATTCAAATCGATCAAATTGTTTCTTTTTCTAATGGTAATGTTTGTTTTTTTCCATACCAGCGATTAACTGATTGATAGATACTTTCGGTGTATCTTGTGTCCGTCAATAAGCAGATACTCTCGGTGTATCTGGACTGAGTTGCTCAAAAGTGTTTTAGGCCTCATACCGGTCTAAATGACGTTGTGTAACACAGAAATTCAATTGTTACATGATAAAGTTATACCGGTATTAAGCCTAATACACTTTTGAACAACAGGCCCCTGGTTTGCCTTCAGTGTCATATTTCCTGGTGTGTCAAGAAGTCGTCAATATAAGACGGACAAAATTAATGTTTGAAAAACATGACTTGAAACGAAAAACGCTTGGCGTTAGTTAACAGGGGGCGGTTGTTCAAAGCGCCGTTAGCTTTACTGCAGGTCAGATGACGTCACGTCAAAAATGAGCGATATTTAAGATATCTGCTGTTTTTGTCGCCGAACCCATCTTATATATATCACGACCAATCAGATGAGGATTTCCACGGCCTTTCTTGTCATTGCCTGTGACTGTTCCTCGGAAAATGTCACTTGAACATCGGATTCAATTAATGATGCGTCGAGTATATCGGAACGACACAGTACTCTTTTGTGTAGACAGCGGGGCCTTGAACCTTTTGGCGAATAGCTATTATGTTCAAAATAGACAGATACTTTGATTTAATTGCGAATCCGTGTTTTCCATTGTGAGGATTTTCTGACGAGCACCGAAGTCATTGAATGGGCAGTTAGACGGGAAAATGTAACGGAATGTGACCGCCTCTGTCATCAAGGATTGCTTCTGTCTCCACTTCTACTCCAACTAAATTACTTTGAGCTGCAGGCCGGACAATTTGATGTGCCATCAGTTCTCTTTTTAGATGTTAGACGTGGAGTAGTCATAATCTCCAAGAGACCATATTTACGAAGACAGCTTTAACATGTTACAAAATGCATAGTGATACTTTAAGAGTCTTTCAAAGGTAAACATAAAAAATCGATAGCTTTTTGTGACCTACACCTTACCCCAGATTACTTCACGTTACTAAGGGCATTGGTCGGAGGACACTTTTATCAACCGTCATCAGATTTGTAGCAATTTGGACCTGATAATGGTTCATACCCTAAAAGGCATACTTGAGTTGGTCAGTTTGAACTTCCGAAATATTCCAGAAACCTTAATATATTGTTAACGTATACAAAAAAAGAGTGGACTGCGAAGGTTATGACCATCAGGAATTCCATCTTTTATTTTATAAAAGGAAGATGCGAGTTAACATCGACCTCTACGAAAAATGACACAGATGACAGAAATTTCATTTATCATGGCCCTCTGTAAACGTGACAAACCCTTCACACTCCATCTCGCATCAAGCCGATTGAGTTCATATCTTCAAAGAAAAAAAGCTTCGTTAAAGGAGGGGAAATCTCTAGAAATACATAGGGATTATCGTCGATAACAACCTTCAAAGTACTTAAAACATTTCACGTCAATTGCCTCCAGTGACCCTCAAGCTAATAAAAACAGACAGAAGTATGTCCTTTCAGTGGCTTATCTGTGTAGCCATTTTTCCGTTTTAGGATGACGTGATGTTGGTGTAGCTATTTTTAGATCAATAATGACGTATTTTTACCGCTCTCTAATGTATAATGGTAGATTTAGGTCCAAAAAAACATGGCGACAAACTTGAAGTGGGAAGATTGTCTCCGAATATATAGGCTAAATTGCATCACATGACTACTCTATAACGCACTTAACTTTTTATTCAACAATTATTGGATAAAACTAATGAAAAAATGGTGTCGGCCTTGTGGATGGCCTATGGAGCTTATTCTCTATTGTAACGCCACCTTCAAATTTCAATTATTCACTTACGAGGGGATAAAACATACATTGGACAGTTGTCTTGGACTAAATGAACTCTACTCTTTCCATCTAAACTAGTCTAAAGCTTAGATTTTCTTTCCCTTTAAGTAGATCCATATGTAATTATCCATGTTTCTGAATGTACTAAGACAAAATGCTACCGGAGATGGTTGGCTGTTCTACATGCAGGCATCTATGGTTAACTAACACGAATCTTTCCAATTCTAATGATTACTGGGTTTCCCATGTATATTACTGTTTCTATCTTATAAAATAGAACAATATTCTGCAAAGATAATAATACATGTATGTGTTTTAACTGTATAGTTAATAGAGATATAAAAAGGGGCGTGTAGGTTTTGAAACAATTGCTATTTTGGCCAAAGAATTATTTTAATGAGAATGATAATTAACGGAATGATGGTGTTTTGTTTGAACGTGATCAAAAATGTTATATTCCAATTGATCGTTTTGGCAATGTGTTTTTCGCAAAAAGGTGACAAGCCTTATTGTGTATTCTTGTGTATATGTCAGGATGCCAGTTTTAAGTTTGGTTAGATGTCTTTTATGGAAGTCCAGAAGGATTTCCATAAATTTGGCAGATCGTTTTACTATAAGCTAAAATATAGTATTTATATTTGAACTCGACAATCAACTCATTTTATTGTAACAGATATAATTTAATACCGTGGATAGGAAATGCATAACATACACTCAGGACAACGTAAACATTAACGTTTTTGTTGAACTAATGGATGAAGAAATAACTCCGATTGCCGTCTGAAACTCTATCTTTATTGTTATTTTATTATCATTCATCAATTTGCATTTGTCTGGGTTTCTATTTTTATTGTCAAGAAATTGCTTACAAGTTAAGCTTTTGTAATTATTTTCCATTCTTGACAGAGACCAATGTTTAAAAAGTAGTAAAGTCTATTGAAACGGATTTAGCCGTTAGAGGGCCGTAGTAAAAAAATAATGCATTCGTTGTTGCACAATGCTTTGTTGTCTGGTTTTATTTCTAAAGTAATCAGTCATTGTGTTTTCTAATCCTTCGGACTTGTGCTGATAATGAGAAAAACTTGACTAAACCACTCTTATTCTTTTAGATGTTTATCGGAAGAAACATGGCGCGATTGAGTAAAACATCTACTCAGATTTTTTTGTCTATTTTTCTGAGTGGAGTTCTTATCCGCCACCCATTCATTGCAGGCCTGAGAGACTATCGCTGTCCCGAATTTACATATGTCATTTAGCCCGACAAACCACATCTTGTGTAAGACAAACGACGCAGTTCCGATACATATTTGGATTTTTCTTACGCTTTAATTATTACTGATTACAGTTTAAAGTTAGCAAATAGAGGGTTTTGGTTCCGTTCGTTATAACTGGGACACTTTTGTTGGACTCAAACAGGATAGGCGAAGTGTTCGTTTCGCGGCTAGCTTTTTGGTCGCCAAATTCAAAACGATAAAATTAATTCTTTTTCTAATTTTCATACCAGCGTTCAATTGATTGGGACTGATTCTGCTTGAACAATGACAGAGTGTAAGATAAATTATGACAATAATAATTGGATGAATAAAAACAGAAAATTATATGACTTATTTGACGCATATTTAACTTTTTATGTCTGGAAGTCTTGACAATCAGGCCAAATATGTCACAAAATTATCAATTGACCGAACATAATTCAAACCCAAAACATATTGGTGGGTATTCATCATATTTAGCTTGATACAATCGAATCAGTTTTCTCATCCGTTGATTTTACGCTTTGTCGAAAGTAGTCCCCTTATTCATATCGTTTACCCCCCTCACGTTAAAGTAAGATGATCACGAATAACATAGATTTTTCTACAAAGGCAGAAGCATTACTTTTATTATAGATTTGAAGTAGCATCGTATTCATGTTATGATTACCGGTGTCACAGTACTAATCATGACGACAAAAAACTTTATGGAAGATAAACGTCCGTCAACAGTAAACAGACCATTCAACCTCAACCTCTTTATTGTAAAAGCTTGATGTTTAAATTTTAGTTCGGATGTTGTAGCATTTAAGCCATAAAATACTGATGTCTATTTAATCATCCGCATTTAGAAGATTATAAACGGAGTCTATTTCAAACTTAACAGCTAAAACTATAGCAATTATCTTGAATTTAGCAACCAATGCATCCTACAGTATATCGAGTTTATTGTAACATGATATCATAGGAACAAGGCACATAACATAAAACACGATACAGGAAACATTAACGTTTCTGTTGATCTAATGGATGAAGAAATAACTCAGATATCCACCTAGAATGTTATTATAATGTCGTTTTATTATCTTTAACCCATTAGTGGATTTCAAGGTTTCTATTTTTATTGCCGTGATATTGTCCCCTGGTAGCAAAGTTAGTTATTCATTTCCGCAATCAGCAAGACAACGTTTAAAAAGTAACGACCCTTAAAATAATTTTTAAGAAACACGACGTCATTGGGAAAATTAATGGTTTAATTGCAATTTCCTGTTGTCTTAAGGAATGCTTCTAAGGAGACCCAAGAAGGCACTGTGTAATTTTACCAGGCTTTCTTAACGCAAAAGAATCCTGCGTGGCCTCTTCTGTCAGTAATCGAACTGTCCTAATGGGACCACACAAAAGACAACTTTCGTTGTTTCAGAGTAAAAAATTGGAGAAATCTGTTTCTTTCTTCTCATAACAAGATACAACCGCACAATCATATGTAGTTAAAATGCTTTAAACTCTAAACAAGACCTGGGGATTCCACTCTGCATAGCGATAGTCTCTCAGTAGGACACAAAGTCCAATGAAATGAAATTTGTGGATTTGTGCATTTTCATTCGATCCACCAATGTGGGGAGTTTCCAGGTACCCTTCGAAGATCTGGGGTTTCCTGTGGGCAAGGAGCCTTTCCTTCGCAACTTAACCTGGCAAATTCGCCATGTGAGTGAAATAATTTTGAGTGCGGCAAAACATCGATCAAAGATCTAATCTTAGATTCATTATATTGCAATCACATGACACCTTAACTACGTTGACAACATCTACTTCCATTGGCTTTAGGTCAAGCTGTTGGCAACATTCAAAGATTTGTTTATTTCAGATTCTATATGAACATACCTTTGACCTGTAGAAAGAAATATTTGATTGGGCCTGCTGGCTGATAGATTTCAGTAGTGGTTTTGGGGCAGTGTACCTTTGTTTTTGTCAGCAACTTCATTGCAAGAGGGAATCGCTCTTGCTTCTTTCAAATGTTATTAGCAGAGTTTTGCGTGTTTCTTTCCGTATTATAACGATAATAGATATAATGGATAGTCTGACATGGGTAATGGCTAGATAAGACAGTAATGAGACAGTTTGCATACATGGTTTAAGTTGCAAAGTAAAGAGGTTCGTGTTTTCCAGCCTAGATAGAAGCCCTGGCAGCTTGTTGAAGACAATTGTTGAATGCCCTAGGCTGCAATATAACGAAATCACTGGAGTTTGTCAATAGTAAATTCTTACTAAGTGAATTGCCATTCGCTTTATTCAATCTATAGAACTTGTATGTCTCAAAATCGATCACAGGCAGAAAATAAAACATAATATCGATCCATTTTAGATGTATTGCTTTGGAATTTCGTTGGCGTTTGTTGGAGGCAGTGGGAATTAGATGTGTGAACTAGTCCCGGTGAAATGGGCTAATGAATAGCTAAAGTTCTCTTTAATGTTCAATTATTTGTATAAGATGTACAGCAAGATATTTTTTTAATTATACAGCATGTTTGAGGTATACCGGAAAATATATGACGACATGGTTTTAACGACATCTCAGATAAACTCAAACTGCATCCATCTAGGAATAGGGCTAATGCCACAATCTGGTTATATTAACATTGCATTGTATTAAAACCTCTAGTTTGAAATATAGACATTGGATCATTCTCTTGGTAAGGTAATCACATACATTTGACTCGCAGGGTTTTCCCTGGGTTCCAAAATGTTGGTGTCCATTGGAACCCTATCAGATAAAAGTAGTGTTCTATATACATTAGTTGGGCTCCAATTATTGTTTTAATATGCATTATTGTATAATATTTTGCTATTTATTTGCATCCCATGGGACCCTTCTCATTGCACTTGTGGGGTTCAAGTGACCAAAAAATGAGCGATGTTTAAGATGTTTGAAAACAGAAAAACTCTCCTCAGCATAAAGTAGGAATATTCAAACCCAGATATTTTCTGTTTTTGTCGCCGAACCCATCTTTTATCACGACCAGTCAGATGAGGATTTCCACGGCCTTTCTTGTCATTGCCTGTGACTGTTCCTCGGAAAATGTCACTTGAACATCGGGTTCAATTAATGATGCGTAGAGTATAACGGAACGACACAGTACGCTTTTGTGTAGACAGCGGGGCCTTGAACCTTTTCGCGAATAGCTATTATGTTCAAAATAGACAGATACTTTGATTTAATTGCGAATCCATGTTTTCCATTGTGAGGATTTTCTGACGAGCACCGAAGTCATTGAATGAGCAGTTAGACGGGAAAATGTAACGGAATGTGACCGCCTCTGTCATCAAGTATTGAATCTGTCTCCACTTCTACTCCAACTAAATTACTTTGAGCTGCAGGCCGGACAATTTGATGTGCCACCAGTTCTCTTTTTAGATGTTAGACGTGGAGTAGTCATTATCTCCAGGAAAACCGCATTTTCAAAGACAGCTTTAGTATGTTACAAAATGCATAGTGGAACTTTAAGGGTCTTTCAAAGGTAAACATAAAAATCGATGGCTTTTTGTGACCTTTACCTTACTCCAGATTAGTTCACGTTAGTGAGGGCATGAACAGGAGGGACAATTTTCTCAACCGTCAAACGTTTGTAGTAATTTTGAAAAGAGAATGGTTCATACCCTAAAAGGCATACTTGAGTTGGTCAGTTTGAACTTCCAAAATATTCCAGAAACCTTAAGATATTGTTAACGTATACAAAAAAGAAAAAAGAAAAAAAAGAGTGGACTGCGAAGGTTATGACCATCAGGAATTCCATTTTTTATTTTATAAAAGGAAGATGCGAGTTAACATCGACTTCTACGAAAAATGACACAGATGACAGAAATTTTATTTATCATGGCCCTCTGTAAACGTGACAAACCCTTCACACTCTATCTCGCATCAAGCCGATTGAGTTCATATCTTCAAAGAAAAAGAGCTTCGTTAAGTAGATCCATATGTAATTATCCATGTTTCTGAATGTACTGAGACAAAATGTTAGCGGAGATGGTTGGCTGTTCTACATGCAGACATCTATCATTAACTAACACGAATCTTTCCAATTCTAATGATTACTGGTTTTCCCATGTATATTACTGTTTCAACCTTATAAAATAGAACAATATTCTGCAAAGATAATAATAAATGTATGTGTATAAACTGTATAGTTAATAAAATAGAAAAATATTCTGCAATGATAATAATACATATATGTGTTTTAACTGTAAGAAGGGGCGTGTAGGTTTTGAAACACTTGCTGTTTTGGCCAAAGAATTATTTTAATGAGAATGAAATTAACGGAATGATGGTGTTTTGTTTGAACGTGATCCAAAACGATATATTCCAATTGATCTTTTTGGCAATGTGTTTTTCGCAAGCCTTATTGTGTCTTTCTAGTGTGTATGTCAGGATGCCAGCTTTAAGTTTCGTAAGATTTTTTGAGATGTCTTTTATGGAAGTCCAGAAGGATTTCCATAAATTTGGCAGATCGTGTTACTCTAAGCTAAAATATAGTATTTATCTTTGAACTCGACAATCAACTCATTTTATTGTAAAATGCGTAATTGAATACACTGGATAGGAAATGCATAACATACAATCAGAACAACGTGAACATTAACGTTTTTGTTGAACTAATGGATGAAGAAATAACTCAGATTGCCGTCTGAAATTCTACCTTTATTGTTATTTTATTATCATTCATCAATTTGCATTTGTCTGGGTTTCTATTTTTATTGTTAAGAAATTGCTTACAAGTTAAGCTTTTGTAATTATTTTCCATTCTTGACAGAGACCAATGTTTAAAAAGTAGTAAAGTCTATTGAAACGGATTTAGCCGTTAGAGGGCCATAGTAAAACAATAATGCATTCGTTGTTGCACAATGCTTTGTTGTCTGGTTTTATTTCTAAAGTAATCTGTCATTGTGTTTTCTAATCCTTCGGACTTGTGCTGATAATGGGAAAAACTTGACTAACCCACTCTTATTCCTTCACGGAAGAACCATGGCGTGATTGAGTAAAACATCTACTCAGATTTTTTTGTCTATTTTTCTGAGTGGAGTTCTTATCCGCCATCCATTCATTGCAGGCCTGAGCGACTATCGCTTTCCCGAATTTACATATGTCATTTAGCCCAACAAAACACATCTTGTGTAAGACAAACGTTGCAGTTTCGATACATATTTGGATTTTTCCTATGCTTTAATTATAACTGATTACAGTTTAAAGTTAGCAAATAGAGGGTTTCGGTTCCGTTCGTTATAACTGGGACGCTTTTGTTGGACTCTATCAGTGTAAGATAAATTATGACAATAATACTTGGATGAATAAAAACAGAAAATGATATGACTTATTTGACGCATATTTAACTTTTTATGTCTGGAAGTCTTGACAATCAGGCCAAATATGTCACAAAATTATCAATTGACCGAGCATAATTCAAACCCAAAACATATTGGTGAGTGTTCGTCATATTTAGCTTGATACAATCGAATCAGTTTTCTCATTCGTTGATTTAACGCTTTGTCGAAAGTAGTCCCCTTATTCATACCGTTTACCTCCCTCACGCTAAACCAAGATGGTTTTATGGATTTATCAACAAAGACAGAAGCATTACTTCTGTTATAGATTTGAAGTAGCATTGTATGCATGTTATCATTACCGGTGTCACGGTTTTAATCATGACGACAGAAAACTTTATGGAAGATAAACGTCAGTAAACATATCATTCAACCTCAACCTATTTATTGTAAAAGCTTGATGTTCAACTTTTAGTTCGGATGCTGTAGCATTTAAGCCATAAAAATACTGATGTCTATGTAATCATCCACATTTAGAAGATTATAAACGGAATTCTATTTCAAACTTAACAGCTAAAACTATAGCAATTATCTTGAATTTAGCAACCAATGCATCCTACAGTATATCGAGTTTATTGTAACATGATAGCATCGGAACAAGGCACATAACATAAAATACGATACAGGAAACATTAACGTTTCTGTTGACCTAATGGATGAAGAAATAACTCAGATATCCACCTAGAATGTTATTATAATGTCGTTTTATTGTCTTTAACCCATTAGTGTGTTTGAAGGTTTGTATTTTTTATTGCCGTGATAGTGTCCCCTGGTAGCAAAGTTAGTTATTCCTTTCCGCAATCAGCAAGACAACGTATTAAAAGTAATGAAACACAACGTCATTGGGAATATTAATGCTTTAATTGCAATGTTTCTAAGGAGACCCAAGAAGGCACTGCGTAATTTTACCAGGCTTTCTTTACGTGGCCTCCCCTGTCAGTAAATCGAACTGTCCTAATGGGACCACACGAAAGAGATTTTTCGTTGTTTTAGAATAAAAAAATTGAGAAATCTGTTTCTTTCTTCTCATAACAAGACACAACCTTGCAATTATATGTTGCTTTAAACTCTAAATGCTTTAAACTCTAAAGGGAACCTGGGTATTCCACTTTGCAGAGCGATAGTCTCTCAGAGGGACACAAGCGTCCCATTGAGTCCAATGAAATTTGTGGATTTGTGCATTTTCATTGTGGAGAGTGTGGGGAGTTTCCAGGTACCCTTCGAAGATCGGGGGTTTCCTGTGGGCAAAGAGCCTTTCCTTCCCAACTTAACCTGCCAAATGCGCCATTGACATGTGGACAAACTGTTGGCAGCATTCAACGATTTTTTATTTTAGTTCGTAGACGAACTTACCTTTGACCTATAGAAGAAAAGACTTGATTGGGCCTTTCGGCTGATAGGTTCCAGTGGTGGTTTTCGTGCACTGCACCTTTGCTTTTGTCAGCAGCTTCATTGTAAGGGGAAATCGCTTTTGATTCTTTCAACTGTTAATAGCCGAGTTTTGCGTGTTTCTTTCCGTATTACAATGATACTGGATGTAATGGATAGTCTGACATGGATAATGAACAGTTAAGACAGTGATAAGACATTTTGCATACATGGTTTAAGTTGCAAAGTAAAGAGGTTCGTGTTTTCCAGCCTAGATAGAAGCTCTGGCAGCTTGTTGAAGACAACTGTTGAATGCCCTAGACTGCAATGTAACGAAATCACTGGAGTTTGTCAATAGTAACTTCTTACTAAGTGAATTGCCATTCGCTTTATTCAATCTGCAGAACTTGTATGTCTCAAAATCGATCACAGGCAGAAAATAACACATAATATCGATCCATTTTAGATGTATTGCTTTGGAATTTCGTTGGCGTTTGTTGGTGGCAGTGGGAATTAGATGTGTGAACTAGTTCCGGCGAAATGGGATAATGAATAGCTAAAGTTCTCTTTAATGTTCAATTATTTGTATAAGATGTAAGCAAGATGTTACAACATGTTTGAGGTATAACGGACAATTTTATGATGACATGGTTTTAACGACATATCAGATAAACTCAAACTGCATCCATCTAAGAATAGGGCTAATGTCATAATCTGGTTATATGAACATTACATTGTATTAAAACCAACTCTAGTTTGAAATATAGACATTGGATCATTCTCTTGGTAAGGTAATCACATACATTTGACTCGCAGGGTTTTCCTTGGGTCCCAAAATGTCGGGGTTCATTGGACCCCCATCAGATAAAAAGTAGGGTCCCATATACATTAGGTGGGGTCCAATTATTGTTTTAATATGCATTATCGTATAATATTTTGCTATTTATTTGCATCCCATGGGACCCTTCTCATTGCTATTTTTGTGTCCAAGTTAGAAAATGAGGGTCAGAGATGCAGGTTTTAAGGGTCCGGTAAATCCCTGTTTGAGTATATTTATTTTGGGGATATGTTTTCCAAACATATAAAATATGTCATAAGCGATTTTTGTAACTTCGGAATATGCCCAAGGCACGTGTACAATGCATTTCAGGTTAGCCCTTGAATCAGGGGAAATGAGATTCTCGCCACCCAGATATTCACATTGTGGGCGGTATTTTAGAAAAATATATATATTCAAGAAAGGTTTAAATGACATAAATATACTTTTTATGTGTTTTGAAATTGAGCGCACATTTTAAAACATCCAAACGTTATTAAACCAGACGGCAGCCTACAAGAGGAGACTATGGCGAGCAAGTTGTTTGAGTTACTAAAAGTCAAGAAAGACTGATGTACGTAGTTTCGTACTATGCAATATATAGCTATTTCTCCCAAAACCAGGGGAACGTCACTCTTTGAAGATTGAAAGTTGTTTATCCCATAGTCAAGTATCCACTCTACAAGAAGTAAACCATCTTTTTGACTCTGCTGATAAGCTGGTAACTGATATTACACCATTAACTTCTCAGAGGAATAGATTACATCAGCGGAATACCTTTTCATAATCAAGTCTGACCTCAATCTCAGACTGTTGCTATATGTTCTTTGAAATTAATACATCGACCATGGGGGGTTCTGTCAACCAGAGAGATCATATGTCATTTAAAGGGTTGAAGGTTGTAAAAAGCAAAATTAACTGCAATGGCTAACCACTGCGTCGAGTTGCAACCTTTAAACTACTGTCTATTTTTAATCCATGTTCATGATCTTTGCAGGCTTGCAATACTGTTGTACAAGTATACATTTATTTACGGGTATTAAGATAAACCATTTTTATGATTTTAAAAAGTACTATACATCCTTTTGTATTTATTGGATAACTACGGTGTAGATATTTGTGAAGACCGAACAAGAGTTTGTCCATTTTCAGTTTATTTTCAAACCGTACACCACGTACAAGATTCACAAACATGAATATGACGCTCTATGGGAGCCCGTTCGATACAATTGCATGTTCTGTTTCTCTCTCTTTAAGGTATCTCTTTTGTGGGAAAACTTTAGATTTTAAAATGTCAGGAACCAGATTTATTGCCATATTTCTGATATCAGAAGAACAGTTAACGACGATTGGCAGTTTATCTTAGTACCTGGCTAACAAGAGGATTTCACCCTGCAAGGTTATTGTTCAATAAATTGGTAATTTCATGTCATTGACAGCAATTAATTTTCCGAAAAGGTCACTTGCATATGGATGGGTTAAATCGATAACGTTTATAGTATATCGGAATGATTGTTTTGTAGTGTGTAGACAGCCGATTCGCTATTGTGTTGAGAAAGGGCAGATTATTTTATTTAATTGCCAATCCATGTTTTCTACTATGTGATTCTCTGACGAACAGTAGAGTGCTTGAAAAGGCAGTTGGGCGAGATAAATCTGACGGAATGTGGCAGCTTCTCTCATCGAAAACGTGTTACTGTCTTCGCTGTCTACTTAATACTTAAACTGCAGGGATAATACGATGTGACATCATTCCTCCTTTTGGTTATCAAAGCTGGAGTACTAAATATTCTTTTCTTAGGGACCTGCCAGTGCTAACATTTTACCAAATTCGGCTAAAAAGGATATTATAAACCACATTTCGCCAATGCGTTTTATCTTTTCAGGGCGTTAAAAAAGTTCCCATCGACAGCTGTACAGATTTATGTCTTGAAAATTCAACAAAATATTATTGGATTATTTCTGTCACATATCTCACAATATTTCTTGTGTATATTGATTTTAGGATTTTAGGTGGCCAAATGTTTAACATGCACGTGTCAGGTGTATTGAGGTAAACAATCCATAGCTTGGTGTCTTACACCCTATTCGGTAGGGACAGAAATGGGACATTTGTGCGACAGGGGATGCTTATAGGTTTTGTCTGGTTTTATCCATCGCGTTTGTTTTAACAATAGCTTATTTACCTGAAGGAACCTTATTTCACCATATTTCAGATGCGGGACATATAGGCCTTGGGAATTTTTTTCACGCTTGTCATGATGAGGTCAAAGGTCAGTGAGAGATCACACATGGGCTAAAAAGCTTGTTACCATGTTTCTCAGAAAACGGTCAAGGTTACGTAGGAGTTAGTTGGCCTAAAAGCTTGTTACTTTTTTAACATAATTTCATGAAACTTGGGATATATCATCGCTACACTAAGGTTTCAATCTGAACAAAATCTGACCAAGTTCGGTCCAAGGGTCAAGGTCAACGAGAGATTACACCTTGGCTAAAAAGCTTGTTTACCACGTTTTTCAGAAAACCGTTTTTTCAAATTCCGTGAAACTTGGGATATATCATCGCTATAGTAAGGTAATTAACTAACTGGCTTATAACGACCATTGGTTCAAGGGTCAAGGTCGCGGAGAGGTAAGAAACCGTTGTTTTAAATTTCGCGAAACTTGGGATATACGCTATACAAAGGTTGCTAGCTGAATGACATCGGTCTAAAGGTCAAGGTCACACAAGAGTTAAAATTTTGGACCAAAACGCTTTTTATCAGGTTTAAAAGAACGGTGTTTCAAATTTCATGAAATTTTGGATAAATCATCAAAACACTAAGGTTTTGATGGGATCAACATTTGATGAAGATCCCTCGAAGGGTCAAGGTCACTAAGAGGTCGCACATGAGCTCAAACCATTTCTTAGAAAAACGCCTTTTCAAATTTCTAGAATTTTCTGAAAAATTAATGGTGAAGAATGTAGTTTTATGCTTCAAAAAGAGATGGGGCAGAGGGGGCTGCTTTCGTGTTTGTCAAAACAAACACATATTCTAGTTTTACCAGAACTTCATCAAATGATTCCCAAATCAAATTGCATAATATTTGGGAAATTTGGTCACATTTTTCCCTTGGTTTACGAATGTGTCGACTTTTATGACATACCGTTTTCAGTTTGAATGAATCGATGATGTATTTATCTGCCATTGATATTATTTTGGTTTTGTAAGTTGGGCCGTTGGGATAACTCTAAGGTGTAGCCATGTAAAGAAATTCTGTTTAAAGAAACGATATGTTAAGATGTCTGAAACCAGATTTACTCTCCATAAAATATCCAAAGGAAAATCAAAGAAGATATTTACTTTTTTTTTATCTCAATACCCGCTGTCATTCATTTGAGGATTTTTCCAGCATGGGCCTCGTAGAAGGGTTATTGTATGCAGAATATGTCAATGTATTTCTATTGACGGCAGATTTTCCTGGTAAAAGACGTATGTCGACGGGTCCAATCAACAACACTTATATCTTCTTATACTGAGCAAATAGTTCTGGTCTTGATCCTTTCACCCGAGTAGCTATTTCCTTCAAAATAAAAAGACATACATTTTTCTTTGCTTAACGGGTTGTACATGATTTACATGGAGTTCAGGTTTTGTCCACTTGCCAAGTGCATTGGAGTGTATTTTAGTCACAATTTGAGTTTACCAATCAAACGACCACATTGGAATTCCAACAGTACAGATCTATGTTTTACCCCCTGATCTTTTAAGATCCGATATTGTCGGATGCTTTCGAGACGGACAAAGAGAGATTACGTATATTATTCGGTAACGTTTTTGAGTACGATCAATATGGATTACATATTGTATTGATCAATCAAAGTGGCATGAGCTGCCAAAATTCAGATTCTGTTTCAGCAAAACTTTGCCTTTATTTGGCAGCTAATGTCACTTTAAGAGACATTCCAAATGTCAATTTGCTCCGTTCTTGCCTTCAAGATATAGATCACATACAGTGATATCTAAATCTCAGTTATAGCTGAACCTTGGACCAACGATACCTTTTTAACACAATAAGAAACGTGTCTCCATGGTTATTTTAGACAAGACGATTTTCCTTGTGTTTAGGGTTAAAAAATATGCTCAATTCGACATGTGCAAAAGGTTATATTATTTATTACAGCTACACGCCTTTTTGAATGATGTTTCCAAGACGACTAATTCCAATAATCTCAAAGGGTTTACAAAGAAGTTTTAGTGCTTGTATTTATACCATCACCAGTAGGTAGACAGTGACAAGGTGGTTTATATTGAGTTTATCTTTGTTATTTCCCCACATAACGGTAGAACCTCTAAATTATCGATGGTAGATTTTTACTAAACGAATTACAATACGCTCATTCAGTTTCCAATACATTTAACCAAAACGCGATCCAAGACAGATAGAATACAGAATATTGATCCTCTTTAGACGAATTACTTTGGAAGTTCCTTAACGGTGTTGAAATGGCAAAGTATAAATCTATTAGGAAATTAGGTCCGTTAACCAGTTCCGGTGAAATAGTAAAGACAGTTGTATATTCTCTCCATTGTGCCTTTTACACCAGCGGAAGACGGCCTGTTCCATTATCCTCCAACTGAGAAGATAATGAACTGGGGTCAAATGCCTTCAGAATTCTGTAAGAAATACAGCAGGAAACTATAAATTCTATAGAATGATTGAGACCACCTCGGAGGCAGATTCATGGGACATTGTTTCCCAGGCGACGAATTTCATCTTAAGAAAATTGGGTATATTAACGATTACAAAAGTTAGAAGATAACACTGTAAACGAGTAAATGGCATATTCCTTTAGTGCTAGTTTGTTACAAGGATATGTTACACGAAATATCCGGCTAATTAGGCATTTAATGCCGAACACTGATTGTAGAATCTTGCTTTGTCCTTCTTTTAAGAACATAATATTTCTTAACATATAAATATAGTTTGATGCGTTAAAATATGTTCGAACGTCAAGCTCAGGATAATCAGTAATTCCATAAACAGATTGTTTCTGTAAGTTCTTTATTTTGGCTTGCAATTCGAAAAACTTGACGGTTGTGTTTTTTTCGTACGTAAAAAGACATAGACAACGAGACTCTTCACCATACTAATTTACACCAGTTGCTCGACTTCTGCCCACAAAACGTGCTATTGATGGAAGTCAAACGCAGTCACTATAAAAGCTGTTGGCGCTTGCCCTTAAAGGGACGTACTGCTAGGTATTGTTTACATAGAGGTTAACTGACGAGAGCCCGTATTTTACGATGAATATCACTCGAGTCTATTAATTTTCGAAGTCACGAGCCTCTGGCGAGTGACTTTGGAAATTAATAGATGAGAGTGATATTCATCGTAACAAACGGACTCGAGTTGGTTAATCTTTTTCTCACAATACACAACACTACATCACATCGTTCAATCCAGCCATTCTAATAAAGTCAGACCGCTTCACCGCGTTGACATGGAGACTGTATTCATTACGCTACACAAGAAAGGTCTCTAAAATCAAACAGTTTTGTTGCTCACGAATTCTTAAGAATAAAGAGATAAAATATTTATCCTGCAAATGAATGGCACTTCTTAGAATAAAACAAAAATAAACATATCAATAGTTCAATGTCTGCATTCCAATGACGAAGTCAGGTTTTGCTGTGACCTCTACACCGACACAATTACGATAACTAGGTCAATGCATCTGTTTGAGAAATCTGCGAGACGCCAGTTTGGGTAGATTGCTTGATTGAAAGTTTTAATTATCCCGTGTTTAATTATCGACACAGAGAGTGTAAATACAGTTAGGAGTACATACGGCTATGATATATTCGTATTCAATCCTAATTTATTAGAAAAACAGAAGTAAGCAGACGAAGTAGTTTGTTTATGTCAAGAAGTATGTCATGTACGCTACATCCAAATGCTTTCCTTCTATGGAAGTAGCTATGACGTGATCGTGGGAAAATCATACTATTTTGCATAAATATAGTCCGCTGTATGTAAACCATAACATGATTGGCTACCGACTCGCATAGTTGTGAGTTATACTGCCAATCACTTGTAATCTAACAAGGATGTCTTCAAGTTATTACATAAAAGGAAAACGAACGTATTATTCCAACGCTGAGAATGCAAGATTGTGTTTTGATTAGTTGAACTTCGAAAATCATGTTTGTTAACCAATCAGCAGTAAGTTGGGCCATAATTTCACTAGTTGATTATGACAAAAATAACACACTGCATGAGAGTGAAATTATGGGGGTTGTAGTGTGAGAAATCTTTCATAATACTTCCTGTAAATAGAAAAATAGGAGATAATCGACTTCAAATGTAAGGTTATAGGTCGATTTCCGTTGAATCCTTTCAATGGTAGCTGCTCCAGGTTTGTCTAGTTTTTGTCAATGGTAGATGCTCCAGATTTGTCTAGTTTTCGTCAATTGGCTGTTGCTTTCGGTATGTGTAGAGTTCGTCAATGGTAGTTGCTCTCGGTGTATCTAATGTTCGTCAATTATGGTAGGTGTTCCAGGTTGGTCTAATGTTCGTCTAGGGTAGCTGCTTTCGGTGTGCCTAGAATTCATCGATGATAGATGCTCTGGCTGTGTCTAGAGTTCGTCAATGGTGGACGCTCTCGTGTCTAGTGTTCGTAAAATTCTGGCTGCTTTCAGTATGCCAATTGTTCGTCAACAGTAGATGCTCTCATTGTACTTGGTGTTTTTCAATGGCACGTAGGGGCCTCCGTGGCTCAGTAGGTAGAGCGTTAGACGCTCAATCCAAACAGCCTTCCACCAATGGGTCGCGGGTTCGAATCCCACTCAGTCCAAAAATTGGAAAATTTTCTGACTGGGTTTTCACTCGAACGACCTATGTGGGATGGTTGCCAGTTACCAGCGGAAGGTCGTGGGTTTCCTCCGGGCACAGAGCCCGGTTTCCTCCCACAATAAAACTGGCAACGCCGCCATATAAGTGAAATAATCTTGAGCGCGGTGTAAAACACCAAACAATCAATCAATCAATGGCACGTGATCTCGGTGTGCCAAGTGTTCTGAAATGGTGGATCATCTGAGTGTCTAGTGTACGTCGCTGTGTCTCGTGTTTGCCATTAGTATATGACCAGTACTTACCTAACACTTGACGATTCTGAGTTTTGTTAAAGACATATTGTTCTTAATTATTGAGGAAATTAAAGACCGTGAAGACAAAGTTTTCTCCTTGCTTCAACAGTTATCCGATCAGAGTTTTGTGACGCTAAAACGAATTCCACAAATAAATCAAAGTATGACGAATACATTACTGGCTTAGAAAGTAATATGGAAGACCATCACAAAATGTTTTGGAGCTACATAACGACCATCGTCGGAACCCACAATTAAAACTTACGCTCACGCTCACTTTACCCGTGGGACAAGTGGAACTAAATCTGTCGTTTCTAATTTAATATGCATGAAGACGTTGATTGGTTTCCCCACAAAACTGTGGCAGAAATTTCACCAATCAGAATCGGTGTTACGTAAGCATCCAGGCAATGTTGAAAACAAACATTGACGACTTTTCGGTTTATACTTAAATTCGATAAATGTGTCTCCAAAACTGAAGAGGCCCAACGTTTAAAAGATAACTTTTGATTGGCCCCACAGTAACAGGGCGTTCCCAGAAAACGAGGCTTTGAATTGCAGTTGGCCCAGGAGTAAAAGGTGAGCTTGTTGAGAATTTAACCCTGGGCATCCGAGGATGCATAACGACCAAAAGCAGCATCAAATTAATAACGGCTACGATACAAATAACCAGGACAAACAGACATTTGTTGGATTATTCAATGAGTATTTCTCTTCAGTTTTTTAATGACATAATGGAAATACCTATCTCAAGACTGACGGTACTATTAACTGGTCCCATTCAAGCAATCTAACCATTTTACTTACTGAATCCTTTAACTATCTACGCTGACTTCAGCAAAGCCTTTGAAAAAGTTATCCATGAGCTTCTGTCTATAAACTAGAAAAATAGGGTCTAAATGGACTGGTTCTTGACTGGTTACCATCTTATATGACTGATAGACAGCAAATAGTTCTGTTCTATGAAATGGCCGATGTTTATTACGACAGAAAGTAATATCCGGTGTACCACATGGCTCTTTCTATATCCTTTGTTTTTCCAAATATGTGTAAAAGACACGCCCATTGCTTGTACATCTGATATTAAGACTTGGTACTCAATGCTGAAAAATGGTGTGTCATAACATTTACAAAACAAATAATTGTGTAAACAAAAGAATCTTTAAAATCAAGGATGTTTGGTTATTTACTTTCTCATAGCTGTAGTTGTAAGAACTTTTGGAAAGCAAACTCTTTGTACATAGCTCATGCTAAATTTATTGTTCAATTATACTTCAATTGTATGGTCCACATCGCAAACCAATACATTAATATGATTGAAAGAGATCAGATAAAATTGGTCAAATATGTTGTAAGTCACATCAACAATATGAAAAAATCCAATACTCCGATGTATGACAGTATTTCAATCTCGTGCCCCGGCATCATATATAGAAGGAGACTAATGTGTAAATGATGTATATAACTGTCCAGGAGCCTGTTTCAAAAAGCGGCGTAGCGTAAGTTTTCACGTAACTGCCATAGCAACCCGTACTGTAGAGATACGTTGGTATGAAAGTTACGCAAAAAATACATCTACGCTGCTTAGTGAAACAGGCTCCAGTTATGACAATTACATGTGGAACAATACACACTGAAGAATGTTTTAGATTTGGCAGGAGTCGGTATATTGTATACAATTACTCTGTTCTGGATAGATGCGGAATGCCGAAGATGAATTACAAACAATATTCTCTAGAGTTGTATCATATATCACAATGGCATTTAAATCAATTGTTAAAATGTTTACGTTTTATTCAAAGATGCATAATTCAGGTTGATAATGAAGCTTAGGTTATGCTCAAATAGTAATTATTGTACATATGTATGCTCAAATAGTAATTATTGTAAATATGTATGCTCAAATTGTAATAATTGTAAATATGTATGCTCAAATTGTAATAATTGTAAATATGTATGCTCAAATTGTAACTGTTGTAAATATGTATGCTCAAATTGTAATTATTGTAAATATGTATGCTCAAGTTGTAATTATTGTAAATATGTATGCTCAAATTGTAATAATTGTAAATATGTATGCTCAAATAGTAATTATTTTACATATGTATGCTCAAATAGTAATTATTGTAAATATGTATGCTCAAATTGTAATAATTGTAAATATGTATGCTCAAGTTGTAACTATTGTAAATATGTATGCTCAAATTGTAATTATTGTAAATATGTATGCTCAAGTTGTAACTATTGTAAATATGTATGCTCAAATTGTAATTATTGTAAATATGTATGCTCAAGTTGTAACTATTGTAAATATGTATGCTCAAATTGTAATTATTGTAAATATGTATGCTCAAGTTGTAATAATTGTAAATATGTATGCTCAAATTGTAATAATTGTAAATATGTATGCTCAAATTGTAATAATTGTAAATATGTATGCTCAAATTGTAACTGTTGTAAATATGTATGCTCAAATTGTAATTATTGTAAATATGTATGCTCAAATTGTAATTATTGTAAATATGTATGCTCAAATTGTAATTATTGTAAATATGTATGCTCAAACCCTCGGGCTGAGGGCTGTGTGTTTTTTTCCATAGCCATTTTCGCCTACCTAGCATTGAGGAAAATTAAGTATGCCAAATACATCAGCCTCCCTGACGTTCATATGGTCTGTGTTAAAATTTAGGTGGGATGGGGGTGGGTCAGATCTTTTGGTCGGTTGGTACTTTTGTCGCCATATAACCGTAGCTGTTGAGTGCGACTTTAAACCCCAATCAATCAATCAATGTATGCTCAAATTGTAATTATTGTGAATATGTATGCTCAAATTGTAATTATTGTAAATATATATGTTCAAGTTGTAATTATTGTAAATATGTATGTTCAAGTTGAACTTAGTGTAAATATGTATACTCAAATTGTACTTATTATAAATATGTATGTTCAAGTTGTAATTATTGTAAATATGTTTTAAAATGACGTTTTATGTATTTTAGCTAAAGTGTTCACTTTAAACAGGAATGCTATCCCATTTCCCTCTTTTTACTCCTTTTGAATGACTGTAGTGTCCGTCAGAGAACCTCTATAGTAAAAAACATGATTCGCTGAAAAGAATCTGATTATTTTTAAACATAAAACTTCTTGGAAAAAGCTTGCTGTCTGGGCACAAAGACGGACGTAATCGCTTCATTATACTGATTGATATAACCCGTCTACCTACAGGTGGCGTTTTCTGAATGGTGTTGATAAAACTGATTATTAAAATAAAGCAGCAAATATCGTCTTCTATTATCCTCACGTTAGTTAATAGACAGTAAATCCGGTTTCAGACATATTAAAATGTATCATGCTAAAAAAGAATTTTCCTGAATTGTTTATCCCAATGTCGATATGTGATTTTCAAAGAACATATGAACAAAGAACATATTTCAAGTTCGAGATGAGATTTGATTTTAAAAAGGTATTCCGCTTATGTAATCTATCCCTTCCTGAATTCAATGGCACTGTTAACATTTTATCAGCAGTTTTGACATTTGAGTGCGAAATTAACGACAGTCAATCTTAAAGTGGCATGAGCTGCCAAAATCCGGACTATTTTCATAGATTCTGATCGTCACTACAGTAAGAGGCTTTGACGGCCATCGAAAAACTTAATGATTGGCGTTGGAATGAGGAAAATCCATAAAGTGTGTGGCCTATACGAACTGAAAGAGTGTTCGAAAAGTAAACAAAATTTAAATAACCGGGACGACCATTCATTCATTCTAAGCCAAAGTTAGCTGAAAACAATACTTTATCGTACATTCTCGAGACTAGAAGTACTAAAAAGCTTTTGAATCGTACGTCTTGAGGAAAATAACCGATAATTTTAACATTCTGTTATAATGGCCAAATATCTCAATTTTGCCAGCTCATGCCACTTACTCAAGATCTAGTCTATAAGAAAACTATAAATCGCTTGGCTCAGTTAACTCCACTCATCCGACAGACCAAATTGTGTAAGAATTGGTTAAATCAATGGGGGAAAATTCAACAATTAGTCGTAGTAATCCCATCATGTTTACACCTCCTACATGTACATGTCGTACAGAAAACGCAGAGAGTTTAATCGAAACCGGTAAATTTGAAAGCATTTAGCTGAACTTGAAGATCCTTTCAATCGTGATGTGCTAGTCATGGCTAAACTTCGTTTGGCTTTGGTTCCTTCTGCGTGGTCATTTATGTAGCGAGTCTTGCTGAAAATTTACTATGATATGTTACGAGAGTAATATTTGAAATTTAATGTTTTTGTTTAATTAATGGCCATTAGTATTGTATGTTAGAACCGGTTTCAAGTTTGTGTAACAGATTGAGTTTCTGGATGGGCGTGACATCCTGGAACTTAGACAAGCATGGGTGACATCTTTATGGCGGCTGGATTTCATTGGTTAATAGTTTGGGTTGAGATTTGATTGGGCAACTAGTTAGGTAGTTTGGGGTTATATAAGAGAGGAGGTAGATTCAAAAGAAAAAAAACAACTGGGGTACAACCAAGAGAGAGGAACAACCAGGAGCAGAGAGAAAAAAGAAGTATAGCAATGAATTAAGAACTTAGGGAAAACTAGTGTTAAGAGATGAAGAGTTATAGTGTCGAAGTATCGAACTGAATATGATTTTGATAGACTGGGAGCATATTTGTAACAAGGAAAGGTTTGATAACTAAGAAGTTTACTAGGAACAGAAAACAAATGTATTAAGGGTAAATTGTGATTTTTGGCTTTTCATAGAGTACAATAAGTGTAGTTTATGCATTAACAAAAGCCGCCCTGGAGAGTCAACCGTAAACGTCTGATTTGTAAGTAGACATATCTTTTGTATTCATTGTTAATTAATTATATATATATTGAAAATACTGAATGTGGAGTTGTGTTGTTTGGACTTATTACGATTCACTTTATTAGCAGTTTATTTGGCTATATTTATGATACGTTCGTCTACGTGGGTTAATATATAATTTATGAGGGTTGGGCCCAGCTCGTGAATTGTATTGCGTAACTCTGGTTATTGGACGAGATATAGTTATCCTCTGGGTTGTAAGATAATCGATGGTATTATAATTGAGTTAGGTAGAGTTAAAGGGAAACGCAAAAACCTTTTTCGTATCAGATATGAAATGTTCCAGAAAACACTACTGACTAAAGCTAAACTCCTGTCTGTCGAGTGTCATGGGTTTTGGTTTATGACAGCAACTTATGATTGGGTAAAAACAGAATTAATGTTTGAACCAGGCGTATATGAATACTAAGCAAACAGCATTGGGACTTTCATGAGCGTACATGAAGTATACTACAAGACCTTCAGGCATATGAGAAACTTGTGCTGAACACTTGCACGAAAATTCAAGAAAAGCGAGAATATGGGGAAATCTCAATATAATATTTAATGTTAACAGAACTGTAGCGAGAGGTTAAAAGTCACATATGGAGACGATAGAAACACAATCAGTCAATATGGCGAGCTTTCATCAAACACTTGAATCACAACTTTCAGTCCCTCACAAGGCGTCGGAATTGTTTCAATTGTTCCACAACTTATGGAAAAGCTGTATTCAACCCACTCAAATTTGGTCGAGGAAGATCCCGATATTGGAGCCTGCGACAAAAATGTCCCGGGCTTATTGCTAACCATGTAATGTTCTGGACAAACTGGGTCATATCTCTTGAACGATGGGTGATTATTGGATCCTGCGCAAAAAATGTCGCGGGCTTATTGCTAACCATGTAATGTTCTGGACAAACTGGGTCATATCTCTTGAACGATGGGTCCGAACGTTATCATCCATGAATAGTGGCGGCTTATGGGTGATTATTAAAATGCGGAAGGACAACTGAATGGAACATTTCCCGTTGCTGTCAGATTGTTTTGTATGGTTACCAAATGAGAAACTTCTGAATACCATAACAGATCCACCACCATATGTTGCAGTTGGCATGACGTTTTTTCTGCATAAGCTGTAACAAGAGGCCTCCACACTCCAGTTCTGTTATCAACAGCATACAGAAGCAACCTGCTCTCGTTGGACAAGTTGACTGCTCCAAGATCTCAAGTTCTATCCCTGTAGACTCTTTGTCTACACCAATCCAAACATGGTCGATTGGTTGTGATTGTCTGTGAGTTTAGGACGCTTGATTGGTCTTCGGGTCCTCCGAGATGATATCTAACAGATTGACAGCTGAGCTGACGATGGTACAACTGGAAGCAAATGGACGAAGCCTTTATATTCTTCGCAATCGCGTTCCTCATGAAAACATAACGGATTCAAACCCAGATTAGCTTCAAGTTTTCATTTGAGAGTGCAACACTTTTTTGTTATGCGCATGTAAACGAAGAAACGTCCGGGAGATGAAAATTCCGCTCTTCGGCATGCAATTTTTTACCACGATTAGTAAATTAACAGGTGTCTATAGAATTTGCTAATTCTTTTCTTGATATCTTTTATATTGACGAAGTTAATAAAGTTTTAATTATATAACGTTGTTTCGAACCACCCGATCTATAAACGGCCTTTATGCCGATTTTTACATATGTTTTGAGTGAAAATTAAAAAATATAACCTACCCATACTGCCTAGGTTTAACTGGGGCTTCATTATGGAAAAATAAATGTTGCGTAGATGCGAAGTATTTTTGATGATTATTTCTGCCATGGTTGAATGAACCAGAGATTTAACGTGAGGGTCAAACTGTTTTATCTCAGTAGGCTACTTTGATGAGCTTGTAAGTTGCCTTAAATCGAAATCTTACTTGGTTATAAGGAGCATTGTGTGTTTTTCACAGAAGATATTAACATGATTCTAATCCTTGTTAAGCAAGTTAATCAGTGGGTATGTGGATATGTATTAATATGTTATGATATGACCTTTTGGACGGAACTATTATTTCCGCGGACGTGCGTTCAAGAAATTCTTATTAAAGAAAGAAGCAAACAATGCTTTAAGATGTTTGTAACTACATTAACTCACAGCGTAATCAGAAAAGCTCTTTACTGTTTTTATAATTTTCTGTGATTGATCGGTATTAAAGCTGTGCTGTAAATTATTTAATATCTCTTTCAACTCCGTCGGACCATGGAAACTAAATTTTCTTTAAAGGAACAATACCTTAAGATGTCTGAAACCAGATTAAGACTATACTCCCCATAAGCAATTATAGATTCATTGATTTGTGTTTTACGCCGCACTCAAGCTTTAAGTGGGGAGGGGTGGAGAAACCACGCTCGTTGCGAGGAGGACACACCCGACCTCGGACGAGTATCTGGCAACTCTTTGATATACTGTGGTCAAGTGAAAAATCCATTTCATTCTTTATTTATCCTGAGAAGGACTCGATCCCGTGCCGCATCGATATATGTCCTGTGTCGGATTGAGGGACTATTACTCTAACCGACGGAGCTACCGAGGCCCCTAAACTATATAATCAAATGTTTGTGTTTCAATAATTAATTTTATCAATACGATCTACTTGAAGATTTTGCCCATCATGGGCCTCTTAGAAAAGTTGTCCTGTACAGAATAGGTCGTTTCCTTGTCATCGACAGTGATTATACCTCGGGAAAGGTCACTTGTACATGGTCGGATTCAATCAATAACATTTAGAGAATATCAGAACGATATTGTCCGCCTTTGAGTGTAGACATTCCGACTTTGAACTGTTTCCCGAGTAGTTATTATTTTCAAGGCAGATTGTTGTATCTAATAACGAATATTTGTTTTCGTTCTATCGTGGGCATTAGAGTGTTTGAATAGGCAGTTAAAGAAAAATTATGACAGTTTCTCTCGTCGAAGACGGTTACTGTCCTTGCTCAGGGACAATGTAGTGTGCCATCAGTCCTCCTTCCGGATGCCAAATTTAGTAACACCATCAAAGAAACACAATTTCCTGCCTGGTGGATGTGTTTCTTGGTTAACGAGAATACCGTTATTTTAGGCATAATCTTGTTAAACTCATGTATTCAGCAATGGTAGCTTTGTCAATTTGTTATTTTAGCTATAATTTTGTTAAACTCATGTATTCAGCAACGGTAACTTTGCCAATGTGTTATTTTAAGCATAATCTTGATAAACTGATTTATTCAGCAATGGGAGTTTTCTAAATTTGTTACTGGTTGGGGGTGGGGAGGGGGGGGGGTGCACTAAGCCCACTGTAGTATATCTGTCAACTACCACCTTTGTTGAGGAGACAGTTTGGCTGAATTTTTGGTTGGCGGGGAAATGCCCCACTCTCGACTTCATGTTCGTCGGGACCTGGAAACCAGTCCACATGTATGTTTTCATAATCTTGTCTTGGGACTTGGCTATGTCCGTAATGCATAAGACATCTCCTATTTTACTGGAAGAACAGGCGCGGAGCTAAGACATCGGGTGGTATGAAAAATGACACAGATGACAGAAATTGCATTTATCATGGGCGCTTATTTTTCCCTCTGTAAACGTGACAAGCCTTTCACACTCCATCTCGCATCAAGCCGATTGGGTTTATATCTTCAAAGAAAAGGAGCTTCGTTAAGTAGATCCATATGTAATTATCCATGTTTCTGAATGTACTCAGACAAAATGTTACCAGGACGTGAGCTACATGTAGGCCTGTGTGTTCTGCTAACACCATTAATAACAAATATGTTAACTAATTGCCTATTGTTAATCTCAACCCTGTGTATACATCTCTGAAAAAACATTTGTTCGTTTTAGAACCATTAGAATATACATATTTTAACGAGAACAGCGACTTTTAAATTAACATTCAGATATGTCTTTCATGCATGGGCAACATATGTCTATTTTCTCATTGGTGTATAACATTATATTCTCGGTAACTTCTGTACAATGTTCACATTGATATAGAATCAAGGGCGGGGCCTCCGTGGCTCAGGAGGTAGAGCGTTGGACGCTCAATCCCAACGAATCCCACTCAGTCCGAAAAAATAGGAACATTTTCTGACTGGGTTTTCACTCTATGTGGGATGGTTGCCAGTTACCAGCGGAAGGTCGTGGGTTTCCTCCGGGCACAGAGCCCGGTTATCTCCCACAATAAAATTGGCAACGCCGCCATATAAGTGACATAATCTTGAGCGGGGAGTAAAACACCAAACAATCAATCAATCAATCAATCAATCGAGGGCTCTTGTCATTCTACTAGATCTGCTTCTCGGTACATTCGGATACTGGAACTGTGTTTCGGCTATAGTAAAGTAAAAAAACAAAACATGGACCCCAGATCATAGTAAATGTAATCGAAGTACGCACCCTGCCATCTTCTATAGAAAGTGCCTCCCCATTTGTTCATCGACAGCGGTTACTTCCCTTATGTTAAAGTGATGTGGCGCTGATTTATCTTAGGGTTGGTTCGACTGCTCAACAAATGCAGTCGGATTAATTATGTTTTAGGATGGTCTTATGGCATGAATATCGCATATATTTTGTTCATCAATATAAGCATAAGCATCATGATTCAATCCCCTCTATTATACTGTCTTGGGTGGATCGATAATCTCTCAGTCCGACACCCGCATTCCATCTAGGTTGCAGGTTCAAATCCCAATCAGTCTAAATGAAATTGAAAAAACTCCGACTAGATTTTCCACCCGATCATCGCCCTTTGTTGAACTCTTGTAAGGTACTGGCCGAAGGTCCAGGGTTTCTTCCGGGCAAAAAAGGCCTCCCCATCTTAACGTGACAACGGCGCCACATAAGGGAAATAATCTTAAGGCGACCAAAAACATCAATCTTATTTCTGGAAAGGAGAGCTGATCTCCACAGATCATGATAAAAACACATTTACTATAACCCTCAATGTACAATACAATTCTAAACTCGTAAACATGCTTATTGCAATTGTGGCGTAAATCAGCTCTATATTTGGGCTGGCACACGCCAATAAATCTAATCAGCAATGCTTATTGTAACAGGAGATATCATAACATTTTGTTATTTCGTATTTCGAACAACAGCAATTCACTGATGATATAATCAAATCAACGTTCTCTGAAGATTTTTAATGTGTTTTTATTCCACACTTAAACTAAGACATGGCATTTATAGTTGACCTTAATGATAACTTTGACGTAACAGGACACCATTGGTAGAGAACCCATAACATAAAAACGGAACTCCGGAAACATTAACGTTTCTGTTGACCTAATGGATGGAGAAATAACTCAGATTACCGCCTAGAATTCCAACTTCATTGCCGTTTTATTATCTTTCCTACATTATCATATGTCAGGTTTTATATTTATACTGCCTATAGTGTAGCCACATTTGTTATAGTGTTTTCATTCTCCGTCACAAAAGGGCATTAAAAGTAGTAAACTATATACAGTTATTAAATAAACACAGGGATATGTGGAATCCATTGCGGTGTGTTGATGTTTAGGGTCTTATTTCTAAGACTACACAATCTTGGTATAGGTTTTACTAGTTTGACTAGTTGTTGCACAAGAAAACATTTCATCTATAGGCCTGTGCCATTTTGGCGGTTTCTGACAAACACAATTGCGAGACAATATGAAGATTTTAAGTCGAAAAACTAACTGATTGAGGTTAAGATAAGAAATATCCAAACAGTCTGAAGCTGAAATAGCGTTCAAAACTTTGGTTCAAAGCTGGGGCGAGTGTTTATTCATTTTAGGACAAAGTGACTTCCATAAATGCTTCTAGTAAGCCGATATTAAACAAAACGATGTCAAACAGGAATGTTATCGATATATAAACCAAATTAAGCTTTTATATAAAAACTAAAACAATATTGCTTTGAAAAATGATAAACTTGAGAAATTTGTAACGTTCTGCAATGACTGGTTAAAACTGTTGTACTGATAAACGTATTTACTTGCTTTTCTCGTAACGCACATCTTTTGCAATACCAAAAATGTTTCTTACTGGACATCGATGGCTTGAAATGTATTCTATTATAACAAACTTGAAAGGGAAAGATTATAACAAAAAAAAAAAACAATTATATAAACAGGGTCGAGAAATTTGTGTTAAAGGCTAAATAAATTATCCCTTTTAAAGCCAGCCTGCGTGTTTCATCCCATATTATCGTAGGTCTTGCAATTTGCAAACGCTAAATATATCATCACAGGGGTATTGCGTTTATATTGCATTTGTTGACAAAAAATAAGTTCGGTGGTGTATTTCGAACTGTAGGATTAAACTAAAAACATGCTATCTTAATTAAATAATTTCAATCGAAGCACAACATAACACAGCGGACAACAAGTAGGTATACCTTAATAAAATCGATAAACCGTAGTCTCTTTTGAACCACTTGATCAATATTACTTTTATTTATTTTTCATGTTGACAATTTTTTTGATCAGCTAAATTTGCCGTCTAAATTTCCTCATTTCTACCAAAATTTAGGTATGTTTTAACCATAAGGATAAGCAAGCAAAACGCGACATATGCTAGTTGCCCATGAGTCAGAATATTACTCTTAGTTAAACGTATACCCACGCGTTATTTGCCACCTTAACGGTGACCCAGATCTGCTAATGCAAAGTTTGGGTTTAGTTGTCAAGAATTAATTTCATGGCAAGTCTCTTGTTTCTTGTAGACTGTTTTGTCAAGGTTATGTTCAGACATGGTTAGCATTCCTTTGATAACGGGTTCTTTGGTGACAGGGGTCGGCGTTGACAGGGTTAACCAATCCAAGTAATCTATGTCCTGACGTATACACGTTAATGGTATAGCTTAAAATTACCATTTCTACAATAACAGGATATCTGCTCGTTTGACGTTCTCAGTACACTCATGAGTGTTCTTTAAACCTCGACAGCTTTTGGAAAATTAAGGTTGGATTCGAATACAAAAACATTTTCCAGATGAATCCTTGGTGATGAATTTTGCTACGTTTATATAACAGCTTGTGTCCATGGTTATTTTAGTCAAGAAGATTTTCTCTGTGCTCGCGTGTTCTTTTAGTGTTCATATATATGACAATTATTATATCACTTAAGGCCTTTGTATTCATTTTGCTTTCCTCGCTTTTTAAGAAACCCCATTATTTGTGCCTGGACCTCTTTCTAGAAACCTTTTCCTGGAATATTAGTCTCTTTGAGTCTTTTGGGGGCATAGCAGCCAGCCGCAATTGGTTTAAGAATCAGATGTAGGGTTTTAATAAATTCGCCTTTGTAGCAGGAAATTTAAAATTTGATGAGTAACAAACAACAATGAAATGAAGAATATATTATTGAAAAAGTCTGGCTGGCACAAATGATCTTTTTTTAGTCAAACTATATAGACAAGTTTCTATAATTGTTTAAGTAAGTCATCATTGATCTATAAACCTTAACAGTTGTTCAACTTAACGTGAGTTTTTGGTGGCAAGGAAAGAAATGATACCCTGAGAAAGTATTCAACCGGTAGGTCCTGCGCATTCAATGATTCATTCTCTTTGATAGCCACGATCTTCCCCTGGTGTCCATAATTCTTGTTAGTTTTAAAAAATGTTTTCTGATTATGGGAAAAATAAAAATGAAACCATATGTAATGAAGCCTAAAGATACGAAAAGACTAACTGGTAAATAGTGATGAAGTCAAGTGGTTTCTGATTGGTTGGCTGGTGCTCTGATTTCATTTTTACGTTTTTTATAAAGTGGCATGAGCTGCAAACATTCAAATTGTCAAGCAGTACCGTGGAAAACAAAACGTTGAAACAAAAATATTGGGTAAGCCAGTTAAGACGTGTGCAAAATACGGACAGCATTCAAATAGCAGGGATATAGGGAGTTAACTTTTTGGGCGTTTTATTGATTATAAAACTACCTAAACGTACATCTACAAGATTGATATGAACAGAAAGCTCTTACAAATATTAGCTTATTCTGTTTCAACGAAATGTTCTCTACATTTGGTAGCCCATGCCATTTAAAACATACCTGGTCGTCTATTATGTTCTCCGTGCTTTTGCTTTTATGCTTGTCTCTACAAACGGCAAAAAGCCTACCCCGGTCGAGAGTGCCTTTAAACATTTTAAAATCGTGAGCAATTTTTTAAAGGAGTATCTCGAAAAATAATAACATTGATTACGTAACTTTCTTGGTTTTTCTTGGTTTTCTTGTATATAAATGAATCAAACATGTGCTAGGAATCTCCTTCCATAAGATTTGCTGCATTTCCGGCACTAGAACTTTTATTGGCCATGCTTGTTTTGAAGATGCTATGTTTTGTAGCGAAAATGGTCTACGACTACTGGTAAAGGATATATGTTTCATGTCTTCAGTCTCGCAAGCAGCATAAAGATTCGGCTTTCTGAATCATTAACGCTCATTCGACCTTTTTCTGCGACCCGAAGGTAATGCATTCCTGGCTCATAGCCTGTAACTCTTTGATATACGCCGTCAAGCATCAGTCTTTTAACACCAGCACAGCTGCACATCCTGTATCGGGTAATATTTCATTCCCTTTGACCTCAGTCTGTATCACATCCCTAATTGATAGATAGAGCGGGAATTTTACATGTTTTAACCCTGAGAACCGATGAGTACATTTATGTATAACAGGGGTGGATTGGAAAGTAGCTCCTGATTTGGGATCTTGTGCATTTCCAGACGTGTTTCTTAGATTAGAGTGGGTACTTAAATGACCAAAGGAGCTGCAAACGGTTTCGGTACATTTGGGATCCTAAACCAATTGACATAGGCCTATCATTTGCAAAGCACACACAATGGTCAAATATATTTCGCCAAATTTCTTCATACTTTGCGTCAAATAATTGTCTGTGTGACGTAAACGTGCTCTAAAATATATTATGCCATAGTTTTTCAAACTTAAATCAAACTGTAACGGTATACAAGATGCATTCTGGAGCATGGGGACAAATGCATACATTCTCTTGTACTAGAGGCAAGCTAGTTAAAGAAGTCGTACATTTAAAAATGGAGATGAGATAATCTTCAACATGCAGGTGCGGAATCAATCAATCAATCAATTCTTACATATCCTGAGTCAAAAACATAGTAAAAAAAAATCCAAAATGACAAGAAATAGAAACACACTATTGATTGTTTCCGTCAGATTCCAAAAACCTACTATTTCAAATATGTAATTTAAAACTGAAACAAAAATAAATTAAATTGCATTTTCTGTGGGTATACTCGTTACGATAATATATTTAAATGTTGGTGTCCTTTCCAACCTAGTTACCTGTTTTAAGGCGTATCTATACCTGTCCTCACAAACTGCAGACATCCGTGATTTATTGTTGACGGTTCAATAGGTGACATCAAAGAATAAACACTGTGTTTTACTTTGGCATGAATGTATTTACTCGCTCCTACCACTAATGTCTTTAAAACGCCGAATGTTAAGTTGCGGTCTGCACTTTTTGATCTTGAACGTAATCCATTCACTTTTCTTCTCACCACTATCATAAATTATCAGTTTGTTGATGACACGATTTATTTGTATAGGTTTGTAGGAAGGAGATTGCCTTTATATCGGTTCAACGGGGACCAGTTCCGCCAATTCAAAATGAGCTGAAGGCAATTATTTAGTCAAGAAATTGTTTTTAATTCATATTTGTGGCAACTGCCTCTTTCTTATAATTTAGATGCGTATAATAGATATGCAGTGTCATTGCGTCATTACAAAAAGGTGAGTTGCGTATGGGTGTCACATACTTTTCTGTGCAGTAGACCTATACTCTCCACCCGCACACCTCCCTCAACTATACAAAACGCACATAACATATTACACTAGAAACCGCTGAAGTCAGAACAAGATCGATTTATATATG
The DNA here is from genome assembly GCA_963971465.1 of Lepidochitona cinerea. Taxonomy (NCBI): domain Eukaryota; kingdom Metazoa; phylum Mollusca; class Polyplacophora; order Chitonida; family Tonicellidae; genus Lepidochitona; species Lepidochitona cinerea. Next base: position 46,231,653 of record OZ020551.1, on the reverse strand, counting down.
TTTCTTGCCCAGCATGTCGCCGGAGACCTTTTTTCTATCAAACTGCAATTTTTAAGGGGACGACATATTGGGTTGTTGCAAGACATATCTTTCTAAAAACCTGTATAGGAAGGAATTATTAAACATTTCAAGTGTCTTTTGGTTGAGGTTCATAAATGCGGTATAGTTAGTCACATTATAAAATATATCCATTCTTTCTTGGACGCAAGGTATTGTGTATTTTTGTTTTTAAGAAATGTTTCTTCTAGACTCGCTGCTTTAGCCAGCACAATTGACAAACAATGCACAATGATACAAACATCTTGATACAGGTAACCTGTCCATCCATCTGCTTTTAGCTGTACGTTACCTGCTGTCGAGATGATGACAAAAGACAGCCTCGTTAACTTCAAAGCAGTTGAAACAAATGGTGTGTGAGATGGAGCGATAAATATATATACGTTCGACACGCAAAATGTCGAGTTGTCGACGATCTCGCTAGCCTGTGTAACACACTTCATTATTTCACCGCCTTTCGATCTCAGATATGCACTTAACATTTGACGTTTTCTTTTGTGTCTGGTAACGACGGAATGTCAGTTCGACACTAAAAGCCCAGTCGAACATTGTCCGATAATAAGCGAGAGTTGACGGATAGAAGTCGAGTGGCATGCCAGAAACGTCTAAGTAAGTAAGCCATGTGATGGAAGTTTAAGCGTCTAATTTTAATCCCGTTTACGTGCTGTTGTAAAACTGCTAGTCATCTATAGACGGCCAGGTAGGTAGGACAATATTTTCAAGGAAGAAAAATAGATAAATCGCTTATGTGGCTGCAAGCTATATTCTTCAATATACTATACTGCAGAATGTACTGGTCTTGGAAAAGATACTTCGGGAATTAAGACAAATTGTAAGGTAAACCAGCTACAGTCCTGATGTTTCCATCACGGTCAGTATCATGGTATCCCTATCGACCCGCCGGGTGGCATTGCCGTGAACTCTCAAAACGTTAACGTCGACTGAAGATGTGCCAGGATTCTACGCGGATCCTAGGTGGCGCTGGCTTTGAGATTCCTGCATGAAAGCAACACGATCGGAATCGGTTAGCCATTTTATCATGTCGAAGAAGTCTCCAAGCTCTGTTTCACATTCGACTCAACTTGCATTTCTCAGCCGGTGTGTTGTTTGGAAAGCCATCAGTTATCTCCCTTTGATTTATAAAGTTGAACATGGGCTACACGGTTTAGAAAATAAAAATATCTTGTACGCGAATATTCATAATGCCGGTTTGTCATTATTTTTAGTGAATCCGACGTGTTTACAAGTTGCAGTTAATTGACTGGTGCGAGACCTCGTGATTCTTAAACAAATCAGCTTTTCTTGATTTAGTATCATCAAATTAAAGTTAGAACTTTCGCTGTAAAATCTTTATTTTTTTCTATTTTTTAGTTTCTTTTCTAAAGCTTACCAGAATATCTTCAGAATTTTCGATTCATTTTTGAAAAAAACACATTGGGAACGCGATATCTAAAATAAATACTTATACAATAACGACCAAAAGGCAATGGGCATACTTATGCAATAACAACTAAAACGCAATAGAGATAATTATCAATAATCCAATTAAACACATACTTTTATAAACAGATAATCCATTCAACATTTTTAGCTTACTTCCGTTTAAACCACTTTTATTTCTGTATATCTGTACACTCTGGTTGAATATACACAGTTTCCCGCCATGTGTTTCTTTTTCTTTTCTTTTTTTCTAGAATATCTTATAATCCTTGAATCTTATGACCAAATAAACAAACTTCAGACTAGGCCTATGTAAAACAGTGGCACCACAAGAAGGGTGGGCGGGGCTAGGGTGAACGTGTTGTCAAAAACAACACGTAGTTCCAGTTAGTCTGGAAAATATCCTGTTGGAGCAGAAGAAAATGAAAGATGGTAGACTATTCACAGAGCGGTCTATTAGTATTCGTGTATTTCCACCTGGTTTGTCACCACGGGACTTCCCCGCCCATGTGCCAAGTCTGCAGGGGAGCAATATGACAATTATTACACTTTCCTCACTTTGTAAATTCGTAACGCTCTCTTATAATTATCATCAATGTGTTAAAATAACTGTACAATTCAACACAGTTTATATCTGGGTAAATGCTTTTACCTATGGACCGAAGTTACTCCAATGAAAGTTAAACCGGGGGATGTTTCCTGCAGTTTGAAACAGGGAAGGAATATTTAATTGTTTTAATTGCCTCTCCGTGTACTTAACTTATATTTTCGGTATTGTTAAAGTCACCTTCACGTCTTCTGACCAATTACATTGATTGGCAGAATTGCCCATTTACTGCCTAAAATAAGTATACATCAATAGTCTCCAGAACCTAAACGTCGGTTAACTTGTACTTCTTATCGACTACCATCAGTGTTATAATGGTAGGTAAATAATAACTCGTGCTTTCTATCTCATTGTATAGAGTTCATTTGTTACAGTTGACCTGTTTCAATATCTCAGCAAAATTAAATGAGCTGTAATGACGGGTCTGGGATGTAGAGCGATCTTGACCGAGCTTTGTCCTTCTAGAAGGTGCTTTTTTACAAACATTCTAATTACAGGGCGTATAGCTTTGATGCGTATCGTTCAGCACTATATACTGACGATCCGTATATTGTGAAGCCTGTATAGTTTATTTCGGATAGCTATTCCTCCACATGGGTGTTATTACCTCGTTGATACAGTAAGGTTCCGAATTTTCTGAAATCCAAACGAAAAAGTTTGGTCATATATATACTTAGCTTTAACTCGTTCGTGCTTTAGTTTAGCTTTAACTCGTTCGTGCTTTAGTTTTAATGTCGTCGTTTGACGAAGACAAAGGAATGCGAAATAAAACTTTGTCGGGATGCTAACTAATACTTCAATGACTAACATAACGTTGGACACTATATCGTGTCAATTTCTGCATTTTAGAGTCTAAGTTGGTCGAATGTTTAAGTCCTCCCTCAATTAACTATAGAGAAAAAGTGTCCGGATTACATATATATGTTTTTCTTTTAATAAACCCAGTAAATTCGCGGCTACCACCATTATCTAGCAATTAGTCTTTCTCTATAGTCTTAATTACATTTGGTCTTATCGTCATTTCTTCCCCATAGTCCTTAAACAATTTGTTTTCGACCTATATCAACTATGGTTTTGACTGCAGGAGCAGATCGTTGCTATCAAAGAGACAGGATCATTGGATGCGCAGGAGCTACCAATTGGATTCTTTCTCGGAGTACTACCTCTTTCCTTTCCACCACACACGCACGTTAAGTTGTACATCTTCTAAAGTATGTAGGTCACTGATGACTTACCAACACAAGACAATTGCTAAAACTTGCCTAAATAGGTTTTCTAGAAAAATGAAATATTCTTGTTAATGTCCCCGTACCAGTGTGACTGGTAAAGTATATATAAAAGGGATTATGATATTGAACTTTCAGGTCGAAATAAAGGTTAAACTATTCATTACGTAAAAAGTCTTCGTTTCTCTAAATAAAGCTATTCAAATGTGTTGAGTTGTACAAAAAAGTTTAAAATACAAAGTTTTCTTAAATGTTTGACACGTACAGTTAAACATGCACTAGCCTAGACATTCTAACAATTATGAAGAAAACTAATTATCATGAGCTTAATATATTTAGGAAATCTTTAATTTCAATTGAATATACTAAAATCACTCCTAATCGTATGAATGTTGGTCAATCTGGAATGTTTCAAACTTCTTTTTGCTCAACAAAATCCAGATAATCCAGATGTAAACAGTTGTCCTGTGTTTTAACAGCGAGGGTTCCTTTTAACTTACGGTATTATTGTACGCCATATTGTTTTAGGCACTTAGAATATCTCTGTTTTGAGCCATTTATTTTAAAAGAGGAATTGAAATGTTTGTATAAGTCATATGAGTATACTTGTATTTGTCGGATACTGTAATAACACTAGCTACTGACAAAAAAAAACTAAACGATTGGCGTTGGAATGAGGAAAATCTATACAGTATGTGGCCTGTACGAACCGAAAACGTGTTCGAAAAGTAAACAAAATTTAAATAACCGGGACGACCTTTCATTCATTCCAAGCCAAAGTTAGTTCAAAACAATATTGTATCGTACATTTTCGAGACTAGAAGCTCTAAAAAGCTTCTGAAAAATAGCCAATAATTTGAACATTCTGTTTTAATGTCAAAATATCAATATTTTGGCAGCTCATGCCACTTTAAAGGCTTTCATATTAGTTATGTTCAAATAGTGTTGGTATGTATTGGAATGTAAATTGTAATTTAAGAATAATGTTAACATCATCAGAATCTCTTCGTCAAAATTCAACTCCTGACGCTGTCATTGAAATTCTCTGTGGACCCTTGACACGGGTATGCGTCAAGGATACATTTTCGCTCAAATGTTAAACGTGTCAGAAAGTCAAAGTATAGGATGGGTTTCACGCGTGCCAAACGCTGACACTCTTGCCGGATGACCGAATTACAACGCATAGGGACAGTAGATAATTGAACGTCCTTAGGGACGTAGTGCTACATACGATAACAGCTGACTAAATCTTAAGCAGTCTTATAACTCCAAAAACGAATAATGTGGGGGAAGAATCTTAACGTAAGTTTTAAGACCTTTCCCCCAAGTCCAACATGGTACCGTGTCGCTTAAATATAAGTTCCATTGAACCATATTCTAAAAATTAACACAAGTATTTTGTTGTTCATCCAAAATTGATATACAAACCATTCTCTGTGGAATATATGTATTAAGCAAAGCTCCTGCCGGTCTTCAGCCGAATGATATTTCATGGTTTTGGTTTAGAACAACAATCTATGATTGGGTATAAAGGTCTAAATGACACAACCCCATTTTAAAGACAATTAGAAACTTGTCTCCATAGTTATTTGAGTCAAGAAGATTTTCCCTGTGTCCGTGTGTTTTAGTGTTTATAAAAATATCTAATAAGCTGATCTAGACACAAACAACTTAGTCCAATTATCTTCACGTCAAAGCAGAGTCTAGATTCAACACAAGAATTCCAAACTATCCTTAATCACGGCAGAAAGTTCACCTGCCGTTAACCAGAAATCAAACAAAATATATTCAACTGCCCTTAATCGATTAGCCAGAATCTTGATTTAACTGCCCTAATTCTCAAAGCAAAATTCTAGATTCACCTGCTGTTCGATATTCACCTATTATTTATCCCAACATATAAATAAATATATAAATCTATATCCACCTGTACTTAAATCCAACACACAATTCTACATTCACATGTCCTTAATCTCAAGTTTCAATACAAGAATCTAGATGTACATGTCCTTAATGTAAATGGCCAGTCGAGTTAGACTACACATAAAAGTAAATAAAACTTGATCAAATTCTGGACAGAATACGATGGCCAAGTTGAAGGGTACTAGGACAGTTACATCTACAAGTAAAAAATAGCATTATGAAAAAATCTGCGTATAATAAATAAAGGAGACGTATTCTCCACAGAAAGGTAAATAGAAGCGCAGTCATCCGTATTGTTACAAGGGCTTGTAACTTCAACCAGACCCTCAAATATACCATAATTTTTCAAGTGACATCATTGGGCTTCGAGCCTGCATTTAAAAATGAATGGATGTTGTTAGATATTTTAAACATTTTGATCAACAATTTAGACCCAAACTAACATAAATTGAAAATGAATAGAAATGCATTGATTTTAGAATAATGACTGGGCCCTTTGGTGTTTTCAATTTTGTACCCACTAAGCTAAAGTTTCTATTCTCATACAAAGGCACCTCTGAGAAAATTTCTGGAATATTTGTCAAAATTACAGTTTTTTCTCGAGTTGAAAATACATTTATTTCAGATATCAACCTTTTAGGTTTTTTTGATATATCTCAGTATAAAATGTCATTCTTTGTACAGTGTATATAACATTCCTCCGTGAAGAAGGCTTGTATGGGTGTGTATCAGGTATCTAGCTGGGTTGATGTTATTTATCGCCCCAATTATGGGCATTTTCCACCGACTGTTTATCCGCTGGTCACTAAAACTGCCCACCTTACACCTGGTGCTTTCAATACCCCTGGGGCGAAGTACTTATTATATATGGAAATAAATCATGAACTTTTAGAGCTGTTTCACGTTTGACATGTATATGCTATATATTATATTGGGCATATCTGTTTCATGCAGTTGACTTTCTAATTTTTCGTTGTTTGCATAGGTTGACAGTGATTGTAGTCGGGTCATTGTGCTGGCCTGATCACCAGTCAATAAATGTCAAGTATACTTGTCTCTGACACTACAAACAGTGAAAAGAATGTCTGAGTAAACTGTCCCAGAACTTCTGAATCCAGCGTGAAAAACTGTGAAATTGTGGTTAGTTAATTGGTTTTAAAGCTATTATCCAATTGCGCCAGATTGCGTGGTAAACATAACCCATGAAAACGTTAACAAAGATAGAATTCTATGCATCGACTATAAATCTAGTACCAAATAGTGTAGCTTCTATGTAAAAAACTAATTTTGATTGCAAATTAAAATTTGTTTGTCTAATGTTGTCCATATGTGAGGGATTCAAAAAAAAAATCAAACAAAATCTAGACTGGAATTTAAGTCTATCTTTTGTAGTGTTGTCTCATTGAGTGCGGCGTAAAATCTCAAACGATCAGCTAATAATGCAATAACTTTTGTTGCACGACGTTTGCTCTTTTATTATGCTTCGGAATTCAATTGATTAACTTGATTTTTTATGTTTATAGGTAATTTAAATATCAGGCTATGTTTGACTTCGACAACAGTTCAGAATTCTTGATTACTAGCAGCGTAAATTTAACAGTCTGGTAAATCTTTCAGTCTGGTGGATTTGACATTGCTGTCTGAAATTATGTTGTTATTTCGATTTCTCTGGACGGTGTATTCTGAAAGCTGCACTTATCTCTTCCCGGAAAATCCAATATGTATGTGGTCTCGCTATAATAACCTGATTACTTCTTGTTAAGAGGACTCGATGAACACTGGTCTGATGGCCACGTTATCCCGAAATTTTCGCCTTTCTGATCAATGAGCTATCAGTTAGTGAGTATCAGAGAGATGTTGGAACAAGAAGTACATGGCTTTCCAAGCTAATTGAGTGCTTCGCAAGGGGACGGCCCATACTACACTCCACAGCCAATCGATACGGTGTAACGTGTCACGTGGTACTCTAGGCTTCCCTCGTCCATTCACTGTGTACTAACACAGCCGTTTCACTGAGAGTGTAGGCTCGCGTGGACACGGATTGAGCGCAACCAGCTATGTGAGCATGTTCATCTTTGTGTCAGTGTTTATTGTTACAAGGAATATTTAGTATGGTAATTCCACCCGTCAGATAAACCAGTTTCCCTGTGGAAAGGAAACCAAAGGTTGCTGAGGCTCGGAGCGTCCGTGAGACAACTGGAAATGCAATGGGAAATTCATTGGTCAAGAGATCGTTGGCCAGTGACAATTATTACGTCAAAGTGGACACAAGATGACCACTATTCCCATTGTGATATTGGAAATAGTATGAATGGTTTCTTAACAAGAAGACGAAGTTTTCGGCGTGCTCTCGCCTTCTTATTTGTGATGTGTGCTCTGCTAATGTGTATAATCTACAGCCTTGTTCTTGATACCTGTTGCAAACAGATCTCTTTTAACGGCGACCTCGTTTACCGGTCTTCGGACAACTCGCTATATAACGATGACAGGGACACGAACATTAATACAGCCAACCAGGAATATAGATTATCAAACAATGGTGCGTATATTAACCCAAACTCCGCTCTTAACTCAGTTAGAAAACCCCTTGTACACCACAGAGAGGACTACGGTCGCTCGCAACACGTTGTCCCCCTATCTCAAGAGGATCAATCAGCGGAGAAGGTAGCGTTGGAGTACCGTGGCCCTGTCTCCCCTAGAAAACAGAAAATGAAGTCGTACAGCGGAGCATATTCTGTCGACGATGAATCTTTCTATATGATGGACGATGAAGGGCCAGTGGAAAATGTTCAGGGAGATCTTAATACGGATCACAATAACACATATAAAGAGAAGACGAACCCTTCAAGTCAGGGAACTGACAACGTATTAACACGGACTAGCACTAGTGCTACAAAGAAACTACCTCAGTGTATTATAATCGGTGTAAAGAAGGGAGGTACAAGGGCCCTCCTAGAATTTATCAGGCTACATCCGGATGTCCGGGCTCCTGGACCGGAGACCCATTTCTTTGATCGGCATTACAACCGTGGCTTAGACTGGTACAGGTATGTATTAAGAGAAAAACATTCTAAACAGAGTTTGATTCGCGTTACATATTGATATTAGGCAATGCACCACCTATGCAATGTCATTTTAAATCCTTAATTTTAACTTCTATTCGCACAATAGTCCCATCTTTTCCTTTAAAATCTCTACTATGGCATGTGATTAAGGTTTTATTCTTAAACTTGTTATCAAGCGACGCTCGAAAGGCTTCAGTTATATATTACAGGCATAGTTCTTCTTTGAGCCGAAAGTCCATAAATCGGTCCGATTATCTGAGTGTGTTAAATAAGAATTTAGGAACGTTTAGTTAAGGCTGAAGTCGGTCTATTGTGTTGACTGGAGGCTTATCTTGTCAAGGGCCTATCAATGTGACAATTTGAGCACCTTTTGTGTAATAGTAACCAGCTTTGTGGGCTCATATAAAGGGGTATAAGTACCCCGTGTTCTTTGATCATAGTTAAGTAGATTCTGGTTACGTATATAAGAGACCCTAAGGAGTGAAGTACCCTGAGAGAGGCTTAATCTTGGTGAGATGACCACAAAATGGCCACTGGTCAAACAGATCATTGTCTGACCACAGACAGGAAGTACGGCGGATGTCCAGACGAGGTTACCACATGGGGTTACTCTCACTTATTACCCCAGTTGGCTTACGTCCTCTAGCCCCAGGGGATAGCTTTTTATCCCATCCAAACCATAAGGGATTGTAAAAAACACATTATATCTCCGTATGTGTGATGATTAGAATCGTCTTCAAACCACAATTTTATCATACCGTAAGTAGTTAACCCACTGAAGGAGAACTGGCCACAATATATACCTACGCAATTCATAGGCAAGCTCTTCACTGACATATAAGACCGGAGGTATTAGAGCTTAGATCAGGGATCAGCATCATTGTTGGTGTACAAAAATCAGCTGCCCCCTCCTTAAACGAATGTTCACAAAAGCTATACATATGTTTTATAAGCTAAAAAACGCGAAGTGCAGTCCCTTCTCTGCTCCGCATTCAAATTACTCCAATATAGGTCTATACTTATAGCTTACCATATCAAAGGATATTAAGTTTTACACACTAAACATCATAAAATAATGAAAAGCCGCTATTATTCCTATCCAAAGACCAACCACAACTTAATCTTTTGGGTTTTCAAATCATGAAAATTTCAAAGTGTTTATTACCTCTCTAGGTCTGCTTCATATTATTTTCAATATTATGCTATCGACGGATCTCTATGTTGAAGGTATACGTTTGAAGACGATGCTCTTTCTCAAAGTATATTAGCCCTATTTAATCGGGTGAATTCCGTCGCGACTGGTGCCCATTTAGTTGTCTATTTTAAGGCAATACAAAATAATCAATATGATCCCTTTCTCAGTAAATCGTGTAATGTTATGATAAAACAAATCATTTTGGAATTTAGAAAGAAGAACAGTAGAAAACCAAACCTAGTTTTGAAAACTTAAAAATCCTCTAAAATTGGCTTTGTCTTTGAGACAATCGAATTAAGGGACTGAAGGAATTGTGTATTCTTTCTATTCAATTGGGATAGGTTGATAACGAAAATGGATTTTCTATCAACCTTCGTGACAGTTCATCGTTGAGCTACTCGAATATCAAGTGCTCCAAATCAAGAGGAGAGCCGTCTGTATCTCAACTGATGGCAATCAGTGTTAATGGCTTTGAGTCGTCCTCTTATCAGCCGATTAAGGTTGATCAGACGCCGGAGCTTATCAAATTGGCAGCCCAGTTCCGAGAGCGACCCCGAGTCACTGCCTCACTGGCATCGGATAGATAGGAAATGACCTGAGCTTTATATATATTTAGGTCTATGTTCGTCTTATCGCTTACACTGACACCTTTACCCTGTTCAGCAACACCCCTTTTCTTATCTCCTTTAGCGATAACCATTCCATTTTCATCACCTTAATATTTGCCCTTTATCGCGGTCATCTCTTCTTCAGAAAACGCCTTTGTTTCTGCCCAGTTGTTAACCCTATAAAACAAGCCCATAGAACACAGACCGTTTACATCACTTGTTAAACTTTGTTGGACGGGCTATTGCCCTAGAGTGTCATTTGATAATACCGATAATTAAGACGAGCACCATTGTGTCACTTTGTTTACCTGACGTATAATTCAGAAGCTTTTTAGTGCTTCTAGTCTCGAAAATGTACGATAAAGTATTGTTTTGAACTAAGTTTGGCTTAGAATGAATGAATGGTCGTTACTTTTCAAACACGTTTTCGGTTCGTACAGGCCACATACTGTATGGACTTTCCTCATTCCAACGCCAATCATTTAGTTTTTCGATGGCCTTCCAAGCACCAAACAATCAATCAATCAACTAAGCTTCTCACTGTCGTGACGATCAGAAATTATAAAAAAAACGTGCAAGTTTTGGCAGTTCATGTGCCACTTTAATATTGAAAACACGCAAATAAAGATAATATTAGACCAGGAATTGCATATTTTAGAAATATACCATTAGATTGATTCAGCAGTAGATATGGGAAATTAAAAAAAAAAAAAAAGGAAAATAAGGGTTGAAACCCATGATAATAACGCCTTGGAGGTTAGCTTTACCTCTATGTTGACCCAGTTAGAATGACCTACATCGGGAAGAGGAAATTGATCGTTTTTTTACAGGAGTCTCTCAAAAACTAACGTTTGTTTTGGGTTGGTTTCCGTTGTTTACAAACTCGTTTATTGTTTGAAAAAAACGCCCTGAATATATTATCGTGAGCAGGACAGTGGTTTGATACATGTTTGGGTTTTACGTTGAACGAGCTTTAATACTTTCTGGTCATGCTATTTTGTGTAAAAGACGGCAAGATACATTTGAGAACATAGTTTGTGTTTAAAACAGATCCAGTTTTGGGTGAATGACTAGAATACAAGCAAGCAGGTTTTGTGAATGCTTTGTTGCTAATGAGGCGGTTTAACCGATCTGTTGTGCTGTCTACAACTGTAAGTTTTGTTGAAGCGTTCGCGAACGGTTAGCGGTGTGGTCAGCATGCCGCGCATTCCCACGCTTCGCGGGCTAAGGACCGGTCTATCTGATCTGATAACGCCGGGTGTAATCAACACAGCTTGAACTGACAAGCCTGGTCGGCTTTGCTGAGTGGCCCTATGGTTGTTAGAGACCCCTAAGTATTAGCCGTCTTCTTTTCATATTTCCACGGTAGAGTTGTACACACGAACTCGACCTCTGTCAATCCGCCAGCTAGTGTTTCCCACTAGTCTGACAAAGTCTTATCAGAATAGGTTATGCTGGGTTAGAACAGGGTCTTATCGTTAAGTCACTCCTTATGTTTTGATAAGAGACGGATTTGTCAATAGAGACGACAAAAGGTAGTGACAGAAAACAAGTCCCTAAACGAGATCTATGGAGAGTTTTGGATTCGAGCTCCCGAACGGTTACTCCACATTCAGTCGGAGACAAAGCAGGCCTGAAACTTTTCCTACCTAATTTCTCTTTCGTCCATTCACAGTACTTCATTAAATGCCAATTTTGCCCGATTTTCCCGCAGAATCGGCTAGGCGGAATCGATGTTGGGCTCAAGGCCAAGTCAATCTTCTGTTATCTCACTGCTAGAAGGCCTAACGACAGAGTAGATGATTTACTTACGACTCATGCCACCCGCACTGCCACTCGATTGTAGGGCTTAAGCATGGATTAACCTTTGACGTGTAGTGCCTGTAAATCAGCTAATACTTGCTGATTGCCTAAGCGTCTATTGATTGATTGTTCATTGATGGAGTCAACGGGCAATTCTCGGAATTGTTGACTCTTCTGCTAATATGGTTGTCACAACATAATACAATAGAAGTCAAATCTAATTGCCCCCAGGATATACTAGAACGTTATCATTTGATGATAAGCAAACATAATATCTCTGTGTTGTTCAGCTCCCAAATGTCTCATACACAACGGGACGGAAACATGCCATATGCCTCGTGGTTACTGTTCGGACAAGATACTGTTGCTCGGAACAGAAGCACATCGTGCTAACACTTTATAATACTTGGATCGCAATATTTCGAGTTTCAAACATGGTTGAGAATATATGTCAAGGCAATCACGGCATCTTATTAACCTGTTTACCCAGTACATATAAATTCAGACTAAATATATTACTCATTGTATTGCATTTTATTATACTGTATCTAATGGGATGAAATGTTGAGTACTATTAACTATAAATTGAGTAACATTAAACAAACTCTTTCTGGATTTACAACTTCTGTTATATTCAGGCGCAACGTGTTAATGTCTATTCGGACATAGTTTTCAAGCATATGATCAACGTAGAAGCATAGAAACGTTGCTTCTATGTGCCCCTCAAACAAGTTAAAAATTGAGTACTTTGAATTGCTGCAAGTTTGTGCCTGTTGATGAATTAAGCGATAGTTTTCTACTTAAACATATTTTTGAAGGTGTGTCACTGATAAATTAACTGAATGGATTTCTAGCTGTGACAGAAGTGTGAGTGGGACAAGATTTAAGTATATATTCGTTCTCAGAATGAATATATGAGAACGAATGCTTTTACAAAAGTAGGGTAGGCTGTCAAACTTTCGATATCGATTCAAATTCAGCATCAAACATTCATTCATCGAGTCTATACCTTATACGATATGTATTTATCGATGTTGTACACCAGTACACCAGTAGGTTAGTGTCCTTGTGTATAATGATGTAAATCGGCTTTTTCTAAGGAAATTTTATACTTGTAAGTAAGATAAAACTGACAGTCATCTTTTGTTTAATTAAATACACGGAAAGATTAACAAGAGTAATTAGTGTACTGACTTTACTTGCCCTGTCTAGTGGATCTTGTCATTTAAACAATAGGACTTATAAGTTCTATTGTTTTCACCCTGGGTTATCATTCTCGGGTGTCAAACGGCATCTGACAGGTGTCGTCAAGGAGAACTTTCCGGTCAGTGCCTCTTCCTTCATTTATATAACATAAAAACAACTCGCCAATTTTATTAGCAATCTATTAGCATGTACATTTATCCGAAAATAGACGATATTCGTGGCTGTTGTAAAACAACTCAGTTGCAGGATCTAACGGTAGGCTCATTCTATACAACGAATTAGGATCTAGGTCAGAACCGGATTTCGGACACAGAGGCAGATCAACGTTTTCCGTCACTGTGTGTTCACAATGAGTTATCGCAAAAAGCTGGAAGTGGTAGGAAAGATGACATTATTTTAATTGATTTTCCGAAATAAAATGACACCTGAAGTCAAAATGCTTCGAAAAATATTTTTTTCTCCATCTGTACATATCTACATATCAGGATTGGCCAGAATGGGAAATAGTGAATGATTGTTTCGGAACGAAAAATGGCCCCGCCAGCCATTCTAATTGCATCCTCGGATGCCCAGGCATCAATTCTCAACAAGCTCACCTTTTAGTGAGCCTAAGTTTTAATCGTGGGTTCCGACGATGTTCTTATTGATGCTGCCCTGACAGCCCTGCCGAAATCGTAACAAGCTATTATGAACAAATGTACTGCTTAACAGTTCAGTCATTCTTGGTTGAATACCAGTTGGTACACCCGACCAAAGTTGGGGTAGATGAACTGGTGAACGTATTTGTCGTCAGTGGATAGAGATATACAACAACGACAAACGCATATTAACTCCATGTAGGTATAGCCGTCATCCGACCAAACGCATATGAACTACATGTAGGTATAACAGTCATCCGACCAAACGCATACGAACTACATGTAGGTATAACAGTCATCCGACCAAACGCATACGAACTACATGTAGGTATAACAGTCATCCGACCAAACGCATATGAACTACATGTAGGTATAACAGTCATCCGACCAAACGCATACGAACTACATGTAGGTATAACAGTCATCCGACCAAACGCATACGAACTACATGTAGGTATAACAGTCACACGGAAGATCATCAAGCTGTTAACAGAAACAGGTGTATTTTTTAAATCGACAAATCAATATCCTTTTGTTTACTTGTGTCGCTCAACTGTTAGAACTAAACATCGACAGTTACCTTACAACAGAGAAGCCTTATCAAAAACCTTAATAGGGTGTGACATTTTTGTGAGTTCCAAACGGCTGAATATGGGCAGATCTTCTCACCCCGTCAGGGGGCCTCGGCGGCCCAGTGGGTTAGAGTGATCTTCCCGTCAGTCCCACACAGACCTTCCATCGATGCGGCGGATTTTCACTCGGTCGCCGTATGTGGAAGAGTTGCCAGGTACTCGCCGAAGCTCGGGGGTTTCCTCCGGTCAATAAGCCCGGTTTCCTCCCCCACTGAACATGACAACATCGCAATTTAAGTGAAATAATCTTGAGTGCGACGTAAAACATCAATCACTCAATCAATCTCACTCTTTAAAACCCTTTTATATCATATAAGAATATACCGATGCATTTGGCTCTGTATACCTTTGTAGATATGTCAAACGATACATCAGAGTTACTGTCCAGCTTTTTCTGTAAAACTGTAGGTTCTATTTCATAGGAATTTAATGACCCTTTCTGTTTCCTAGACTCCCATAATTCAGCTATTAATGATTAGATATATTAATTAGCTTTACCATGTACTCGATGAAGCATTACTCTTGGGAAGGGCGTGTTATTAACGAGGGAATGTTGGAATGGACACGGATAAATAGCATGTCTATCTCTTCTCTCCTTATACATTACCTGTGTGTACACTTACACTAATTTGATGGCTTGGTAGACCAGGTTGTCGGTCACGTGGTTTGACATGATGTAGCTCTCGTGGCAATTAGCTATTATCAGCGCTGAAGATGGTACCGGTTTCCGTCGGTCTTCCAACATGCTTCGCCGAGGACATCTCCAGCGGCTATTTGCTAGGGCGTTTCCATGGCAATACACCATAGTTACGGCTAATGAAATGAGCACTAAATCCTTTGAGACCGGATTTAAGCCACAAAAATTCTTTGAGATCGAACCCAGATATGAAATAGTCCTATTATACGTATTTTCTTCCTAGCCTAGCTCTACCGCTTTCTCTTACAGTACAGAGAGCTTCCCTATTATTAAAGTCACTCCGGATGTCTCCATCTCAAATATTACAACCCTAGCGAGATGTTATTAGCTACATGTAAAACTGTCGAGTTACCGTTATTCGTAAAGGCGTCTTGCTTATGCTCAATGATATCCGATCTCCATTCTATTATCTATGCTTTATTTGTTTAATTTATTTGTTTCTAACTTAAGAATGATTTTATAACTCATAACGCGATTCGTTTATTTAGGATAACATGCAATATTAATGTTGTGTTGCATCATAAAAAACGGCCAGGGTTTTTTTATGCACAGTTATGCAATATACATTGATTGGCACATGTCAAAAGCACCTGCTCTGACGTGTCTTACCTTGAATTAAGACGAATCATTATCACCGTTCTGTTGTCACTGCCTACGCTTCATCTTATTTACGTACATTGGAATAGACATCCAATTTGTGTTGCTAATTTACACGCACCTAGGACGACGCTATTACAAAGTGAGTAAGATATTATCTCTAATAAGCGTATGGAAAGGAAATCCATGTTTGTTAGCGAGGGCTGTTTGTTTCCTTTAGAACTGTCTGCGCGGGAGTCGCCAATTATCTTCATTTTTTCTTCCCTTCCTGAGGGATGCATCAGAGATAATTTGATTCAATTTCGAGTTAAGTTCTTTCCGCTCAAGAACTTGCTTTCGCGCGCAGGTAAATTTCCACCCACCCGCCTCTGTTTCTCTATAACCAGGAAATAACATTTGTTTAATAGTTAAATTGACAAAATAACCATATGGGTAACAGTTAATTTTGGCCAATGGTTTATGATTGCGTCTGGATTTAAACTGTATGTTCATTAATAACACAGCTTTTTTGGTCGCCATTGAACGAAGGCATAAGAATAAATTAGTCGATCGGAATGTATTTTTTGGTAGAAACGGGTTCTTTGTGTCAATATTCAGTAGCTGAATTACTCTTGACAATCAGAATTTAGGAACAAACTCCGAGCTGGTGCCACCTTAAAAACATTGTCTGGTTTGACAAAAACAGTTTAGTCATTTATCAACAATCCAGCATCGTATATGTTATGTTAATGATATGAGACAGGCAGTAATATACAGATAGGTATCTTTTATATATGTGTGAACAAACAATATACCTATAGCGACGATATCCATCTGGTGCAACCTGAAAGCCTTCCACTACTCAGCTCAGCCAGGGGCAATTCTGGTTGGGAAGATCACGCAACCGTAACGACCTGAAGCTCATCGACCCCGCTGAAGCAACATATACCTAATTCAATCCCCTGGGCGCCTATAGATTATTTATACACACGGAAAATATAAGCTATATATTAGAACATGAAAAAGCACTGACACCTCAGGGTAACGTGAAATAATGGATGTTTCCAAAGACCAATACAAACCAATCGATATCAGGTGCGGATACGTACAGATGATCGATTTGATATTCCAATGTTAGGATTCTACGGAAGAATTTATATATTGTTGTTTTTGATTTCGGATCATGTCATCGTTGAACCTTTTCCCATCAATATCATCGATTCATTGATTGATTAGAAATCGATTCGCGGTGACAGACTGATTGGTCAATTAGTAAAATTAGTAAAAATCCATCGAAACATTTGTTTTTTTTACACGTATTAGCTGTAACTCAAAAAGGCTAGCACGATATTTTGTATTGGTGGTCTGATTCGCAATTAAAAAAGACAGGGTGATTAATTGTGATTTCTAAGTGAGTAATCAAACGAATACAAATTATTTGATTGTTTAAACAGTGGCGTGGGAAGAATACATTGTTTCCTTAATATCCCCATCAAGAAAATATATTTCTTACTGAAGTCCTGCGTGCAGTATTGCTGAAGACTTATTATTATCCATTGCAACATACCAATGATAGAGGAGACGGGCTCAGCTTTCAAATATCGTGACTCTATCATAGAGATAGCCTGCACAGATCTTCTGTAAAGGGCTCCAATCATGATAGAAAAATCAGGAAACAATTGAACAGAGATTTAATGATCGTCTATGTCGTTTTCAATCTGAGGGGAACAAAACCGCGGTTTGAGATCAAGTCTCGCAGGATCAATATATGGTTAAAACACGCCGTCTTCTCGTCGGCAAGTCTCTCTTCCTACAATGTAAAATCAATCATCTGGCTTTGGGGAGATTGTTCCACAGTAAATGTAAGCTGAGTAGCTAACAATAACAGATCTGCTGAGCTGCTGTTCAGTTTAATATTGCTCTATGCCCCTAAGCGTGACATACGCTTGGTAGAGACTTTACTGCTAAATGGTGGTTCTTGAATCTGGATTGAAAAAAAACACAACGACCATTATTAATTGGCCTCATCTGTTGTAAAGAAGTCAGCGATTTTGTTACACAAATCGACATCACAATTCATTTGAATGTCGTCCACATTATATATATTTCATCCCAATAATATTAAGTTAATTTAATGGATGTTGCGAAAATGCTTATAATGGTATCTAATTTGCGTTCATATTAACGCATTGCCATTTGCGCAATATTGTAGAAGTTATCTGTATATAGGGGAATCGTTGTTGTCCGTTATAAAGCACTATTTGTAAGCAGTTTTCTTCTCAACATAGCCGAGTCAGCAGGGTTTTTGGTGATAGTGTATCCAATGTGAACGTTTTGCCGCTTGTCCAATTTTCCTCACAGATTCCGTCGCTTTTCGATCTGGCCTTGGTCATAAACATGACACTCTCTTAGGGATATGGTGCAAATTTATGACAGAGCGGGTTGAAAGCCGTATACACAAAGGGGCGTTAAAGTCCTGCGAAAGTCACTAAATTATAGGCAGACCTTCTTTATTGCCCTAACTTTCCAATCTAGGACTTCTTTTGGGTTGCGGTAGAATAATACTACACGAATAAATATCTAACCAATAGAATATTAAAACCCCTTCTATAGATGGATTACGATATTGACAAATCTGTGATTACTACGCGCTAACTTTTGAAATGGGACGTAAAATTGAAATTGAAGTTAAGTATACATGAATTATGGCGTAAATTTATATTCAGTAGAGATTTCTTTTTAATAAAAGTTGTCTAAAGGATAACGAAGCGCAACGATTTAATAACATAACGTTCGCCAGTCTCCCTTGTTATTGTGAATCGTTTTGGTTTATTTTATCGAGGCTTTTTTACATAGGCTATTTTTACATAGGCTATTAAAATAGAAATCTGTGATGTTCTCTGCTGCACCATTAGTGATTTACTTTGAGGACGTCAGAAAAGTGCCCGCTTGAAGACAAACCGTACAGTTGCTGTTGTTAAATGTTACTTTATTTTAATAGCCTTAAAGCCATCATTATTTTTTTCCTCGCCATATTTTTAACAAAAGTCAC
The DNA here is from genome assembly GCA_963971465.1 of Lepidochitona cinerea. Taxonomy (NCBI): domain Eukaryota; kingdom Metazoa; phylum Mollusca; class Polyplacophora; order Chitonida; family Tonicellidae; genus Lepidochitona; species Lepidochitona cinerea. The sequence continues at coordinate 46,212,928 of OZ020551.1, read as the reverse complement.
CTGGTAGATATTTATCTTAATTTTCCTGTCATGTTTTGCTGTTGGTCTCACGTTGTTACACACAGGAAGGTGCCAGGGAGTCTGCTACTTGAATGATCTGCCCTTTTGCTGCTGTATCAAGTGCATAGAGCTCACTGCAGCGCACCAGTGCTTTTATCGTTTGCAGTTTTGTATGCTGAACTGTGTAACATGTAGTTTGTTTTTACTTGGATGGTCCTTTGTCCTGCAAATTGTTTTGATGTAACAGCCGCTATTTTGTGTTACTTAGATATTTCTGCCACACTGTTTTTTTATTTGAAGATGACAAAAATAAGGACACGAAGAGCTTCAGCAGATGTTTTTCATTATAAAATTGTAAAAGTATTTGGAAAACAGACTTCTTTCCAATATTTTGCGAGTGCTCAAAAATATTTGGAATATTTTGGTTCCGGCGCATAGTGTTGAGATTTGCCCATAGGGTGCATTTAGTTTCCAAAATGACATTTCTTATTAGCGATTTTGTCAGTTATACATCGCGACAGGGATGCGTTGGAGACGGCTAGTCTTTCGGTATAATAAGTTCATAGTCCCAGTTTTAGCCCGTAGGCTCTGTCATATAAGAACACCCTATTTCAGCTTCAAAGAATACATCCCACGGTGTAACTCTGTTTTACCCTCCCTGGCATTTTAAACTATGCTAACGATTATGTTTACTAACTCCCGTGGCTGCTTTGCGATATTTGTAATTTCTTTGTTTTTCTGTTGTTCATAGGGACCAAATGCCAGCAACAATAGACGGTCAGCTCACCATGGAGAAAACACCCAGTTACTTTGTAACCAAAGAAGTTCCCCGGAGAATTTTCAATATGTCAAAGGATGTGAAGTTGATTGTGGTTGTTAGGGACCCTGTGACGCGGGCTATATCAGACTACACACAGACAATTACAAAAAAGCCCTGGATAAAAACATTTGAGCAAATGGCTTTTTTAGACAATGTAACGCGCCTTGTCGATACATCATGGGGTGCTGTTAAGATTGGCGTCTACGCTAAGCATCTCGAACGCTGGTTTAGATATTTTCCTCTCAGTCAGATGCATTTTGTAAGTGGGGAACGTTTGATCACAGACCCTGCGGGGGAGATGGCCAAAGTCCAAGACTTTCTCGGTCTCAAGCGGATCATTTCATCAAAACATTTTTATATCAACGAAACGAAAGGCTTCCCTTGTTTAAAGAAGCCCGAGGGTAGCGGGAATCCACACTGTCTGGGAAAAACTAAAGGTCGACAACATCCTGTCGTGGATAGCAATGTTCTACAAAGGTTGAGAGACTTTTTCCGACCATTTAATGCCAAATTTTACCAGATGGTTCATCAGAACTTTAACTGGCCTTGATTTCCTTAAGTTAAGTGAGTAGGAGCTGGGACAACAACTTACTGGCCTGTAATGGCTCTTTGTGATTTAGTCTAAGTGCTGTATGAAGTGGATCGTTCCACAATTTCTTCCTTTCTATGAGATTATATTGACGAGATTGGCTGAAAATCCAGACTGGGGTTCACATAGGTTATCTTACCGCGGACCACCCACAAAACAACGAAGTCTTCTTTCCTGGTTTACTCTACGTGGACCTGGAGAACATCATACTGTCCTGTCGTTTCTTGCCAATAGAATACGATACATCCTCCAGTTTCATTCACAATCAACTTAATGTATCATAAGATCATTTATGTAATCAATCCGTCAATTGTTCTCTTTGGGTTGGTTTGTTTAGGATCCAAACATGGTCATTTTGTTCAGGGGTTATTAACAGCAGAAAACGTGTATTTATAAATTAGAAAATCCACACCTGAATTGAGCTGATCAGTGCAATTTACTAAATGAAATGATCGATATCACACTTCAAAACCACAGCAAATAGTATGGTAGCCGTTTTTTAAACGCTTTAGGTTAAAATCACATATCAAGAGTCCGTCCATAATATATACTCTATGTTTTTTTAACTTCACTTAAAGCTGTAGGTCTGACTAAAACGCAATATGACACAAACAGATCCTTCTGATATAAATAGTTTTGCCATAACAAATTAGACAAATACTATATATAACCTTGAGTTATTTGGCCATTTATTTTAAAAGGAAAAGCCACAATTTGTCTTCATAGGAACAGTAGACAGTGTTTCGGTATATTGAAAATCTGAAAACAGGAAATTATAATCTCTTATTACGAAACAGAAAAGAAGCAAGAATTTGCTTATATCTGTTAATAATACTTATCCTATGACCTTAAAGTGAATTTCTTCACGTTTAATCGGTGTTTTTGACAAGGAAAGAATCAGCTACATTGAAAAAAATCTGCTTATACGTGTAAGTGATATATGTTCACTAATAGGAAAAGTGACCCGGTATTGTTTGCAAACTGACTTCCCCGTACATCATCCCCAGGGCATACTTTCAATTACTTGAATGCCGACTTCATCAAAGTCGGTAAAATAAACATGTTTTTTTTTTACTGATTTTAAATCCAGATTCTCACAATTGATATCGATTTCAGGGTATTGTTTATCATTTATATTGATCACTGATAGTTAATAGCGATTGTGGACTTTGCAAAAGCGGAATAAAGTCCGTTTAGCTTGTACAAAGCATGAGATTTTGCCGGAGGGGGTTGACGGTTAAACCTGGACTCGGTAGTCAGGCTGAATATGTAATTTATATACATGCCATCTGTTAAGTCGTCTAAGTTATATGGAAAACGTCGAGCAATTCTATATTATAAACTGTATATTCTTCATCGCTCACATCCATCAAGGGATATATACATATATATGTAATGGTAAATGCACAAGTAGCTGGAAAATCTCATGTTGAATTAAAGCAATGTATTAATGTTAAGCACATTATGTTTGTAAAAGCGCACTTAAAAAAATAGTGTGGTAAACTCTGTGATAATGTTTGGTTAGCTATCTATAGATTATGTATGTTATTGAAGAACCTTCCTTGGTCATTGTGTAAAAGCTCTGTCATAATGGTGTCATAATGAGGAAATACTTCCTAAAGATTCATTTCTTGTTACGTATATTAATATTCAAATACAACTTTCTACGTCAGGCATAAACTCCTAAGACAAATAAAATTTCCATTTTTTTTCCTACCAGTTACGTTCAGTAATATAGTGCGAAAACGCCGCTGAATAATATCACAAAGCTTTGGATGCCATTTTCAAATGTCCCTATAATATAGGTATCTGAGAAAAATACTCCTATGGTATTGAAGTATTACCCACGGAAAATGTTATAGAGTTAGAATGTTATAAACTGGATGCCATAGTTTTTGTTGAATAATTCTTGCTCCTGAAGAGATTAATAAACATAAAATATGCTTGTTCACATCCATGCTAGGAGGTTATCTTTATGGTACTTAGCAAGGCTTGTTACTGACAAATATTATCCACTATATTAAATCAATGGCGACATTATCCTGAAAAATATTATAAAAAAACCCAGGGTTTTAGAAGTTAAGAATAGTTGTTGGGCAGAAGAACTTGTTATTGCTATACGTTTGGACATAGCCTAAGCTATAAATCATTAAAAAGTCATGAATCGAATTTGTCATGAAACACATTAACTTTAATTTATTATGGATGACAGTTTAAGTCATTATGGTGTTTCCTTAATTCTATGAATTAGTATTGTTTACGTTATGCGACTCGATTTATTGTGTTGAATCACCCATTATACTATTGTGTGTATATAAAATAAAGATATAATATTATTTTTGTGAAACGAATAGTACTGTGCACGAATGTTAACTGTTCTAATGGTTGTACATTCACTATTGTCGATTTTGAAAGGAAAATAAAGTATTTTTGTGAATGAAAACAGACATTTGTTGGTTTTGTATTGGATTTTATATTTACAACTGAACATGTAAGTGTGTCACCTATAGTGAGTTGGATATTCTTTTGCAGACAAATCAATGTGGATATGAGTTTTTATATTTCAAAATGATTATACAAACAATCGTTTAATAAGAATGTGCTGAGACCAACGAAGATGAAATCTATATCTTGAATTCAGAATACCTAACAAGAATCTTTTTTGATATATTGACTTTTTCTAAGTTTTATGTTTATTTTCTGAGTTGTGATCGAGTCTCGTTTTATCGTCAAAAGGGCTGCAAACGTTCAATTTTGACTTACTTGTCATCTTGTTTTTATTTGGTCTGTGAGTCTTTTTCAAATTTTGACTGTCAGGGTAAAACATTACTTGGAGGCTGTAAAGACATCATTTTATGGCCGTAGATAAACAAAAAAGTGCTACCACTTGATGACATTAAGTATACTGTTTTTTCGGTCGTGGGAAGAATTCAGTCTATATTAAATTGGTTTTGACCATCAGTCAACGTCAGCCTAAGTAATGTTAAGGACGAGGCCAAACACTACACTGGGTATGTATACATACAGTCCGTGGAGGGTCATATTTATTCGTTTTCACCAAGTATGCATAGTGACACTTATGATATAGACCTGGTATGACCAAAAGTAAACGATTTGCAAGGCGTTACGATGAAAGGTTCGTCCAAGTACTTGAAGAGAAACTGGACTAGTGTAAGATTGAACCGTGGGAATTGATTCCAGCGACAACCCGTTAATAGATAAATAATATAAGAACATGTGTTTGGGATCTCTCGAACGTTATGTAGAGTAAGGCCGGGGTACAAGTGTTTTCTCCTGCCCAGCCTGCCTGACCAGATCCACCGGATAGAGGTACTCCATCATGCTCATCCACCCCTATCATCCATCATAATAATCACCCCCTGTTATTGATGCAGCAGGAAATGGGATAGATCCTGAATACATGTTCCAGTCTTAGCTACAAGAGATGTTACGTCCAGGCGAACTTGTATAACATGTACACATAATGGTGTAAGTGGGGTACTTTATCATCAGCGGAACATAATAAACATCCAGTCGGTTCCATTAATGTACCAATTCCTAATGGGTAATAAAAATCAGTTATGTCGATACTTTATCATGGTACGAGAGTAATAAGTCAACATGTAATTGACCATTCTGACGTATGTGACAAATACTGCAAATCGCTCCTTAAAAAATGCTGCATATTCCATCTATGTCGGAAATAAATACACAGAGTCCCATAAACATTGATTCTTGAAGCCATTTAAATTGTTTATAAGGAAATACACTTTCCGGAAATAAAAGAAAACAGAGCTTTGTTGGGTTGAGTGTTTACTTAAGATTTAGCACGTATTCACCTTTCCGAGGCTGATTGAAAAATTATATGATATTCCCTAGCCGAGGTGTTTTTAAAATGCGTTTATAGGTAGAATAAATTTATGATGATAATTGTTATAAAATGTTCCATTCCTCATGATATATCCCTGTAAAGATTGGTCAAGGATCATGTTGTCACTTATCTTTGCAGGGGCGGAATGGTTGACACTGTTTGACATCCTGACAATTTGTACGTAAATTTAGAGGACGTGAAGGACGCCACCATTGTTTAACAGGTGACTTGAGTCCATGGTTTTTGGGTGTGTTTTGGTTACGGATGGTTACGTACACTCAGGACACCCTTTTTGTCTATTCACACATAATTCAGTTATTCGGAGGCGCCCTGTAGAGATTCTGACACATGCTTTTAACTATGAAAGAATCTGTTAAAGCTAAAGATAAGAAGGTGTCAGCTTGAAGCTTGGGTTATTGGAAGCCAGAACAATGGTGTACATCAAAGCGAAACACCTGCGGATACACGTTGTATATACCTACCCTCAATAACTGCTTACCATTACAAAATGTAGAACATGTATAAGACCAGCAAGACCCGATGTATATAGGTTATTCTACACAGTAGCGTAGCCAGAAATTGGCTCAAGGGGGGGGGGGGGCCAATTATCACAGGTCAACAAGGCGAGGGTCCAGGGGCCGCCCAGGCCCCGGAAGCTCTGGGGTCCTAGATCGCCAGAGATGCGTTCTGAGCGTTTTCCAGGGAATAAATCTGAACTTAATTTGTGAAGATTTATTTTTCTATTTCCGACTTATTTTTAAAAAAACAGGAAGATCTACTATTTCATAATCAATATTCGTTTATTTTGTTATCATTCTAAATGCAGCGCTGCAAGCCAATCATGGTCTCCGGATCTCTCCATGAGCCTGTTTTTCATTTTTTTCTATATATATATAGATCCGCCAATGGGCCCTGCTAAAGCGCCATAGAGCGCTAATCCCAAACTGGAGGTACCGGAAGACACTTCCCTGGAAATTTGTCTGTTTGGAGACCCAAACTTCCGATTTTCATACATTCGAACTCGAAGAGACTAACATCCACCTAGAACTACACTTTGGTTAGGTACCCCTCACCAAGTCTCTCTGAATGTTTGAAATTCAAATTTGTAACAATTATTACAAAGTGCAACTTTGTTGTTGCAATCAAACAGTGCTCTGTGCTGTGCTCTGACACACATTTTTTTTTGGGGTGTGGCTGAGGGGGGGGGGGGGGGGGCATGGCACCATGGCCCCCCCCTGGCTACGCTACTGATTCTACATAGGATACACTGATAACGAGAAAAGGCTTGTTCTTCAAATGGCAACATATGGCAGATAATGTAATAGCAAAGTAACTTTGAACACAGTTAACAGACACACACAGATACACTCAATGCCATAACTTTCTCTTTGAAATAGGCTTGAACATAAAACTAAAGGACACATAATAATTTAATCAAAACTTTTAACGCTTTCTTTGACTGGACAAATATGCGTTGGTCATTTTACCGGTAAACAAATTAACACTGTCTAATTTAATAACCATAATTTCAATTCAAGTACTTTCATAAGCGCCTATGAGTTTATCAAGTGTTTATTTTTCAGAAAAAGATCTTACAAAATGGAGGGAAATGACTTACTGTAGTGTGTCCGACTTTATAAACGGTGGTCTTTTTTATTGTCTCATGTATGCTGTCAGATTTTAAAACTTTGATTGATTTATCATTTTATTTAGCACTGCTCTCAATACTATTTAACATACATGGTGGCGTTTCGGGTTTATCGATTCTCTATGCCACGAGGGTAATTGATTAACATAGCTACCTTAAGTTGCACATATTTTTATTACTCAGGTAGGATTCGAACTCTCGACCTGTTGGTAAAGGGCTGTTAACATTGAGCGCCTAGTGCTCTATCTACTGAGCCATGAAGTCATCCCGCAAAGGAAGATGGAGCGAAATCTATGCCATTAAACCCAGCAAGATCATGAACAAACTCTTTTTTGATCAATGTACTAGTACAGCAGAGTTTCAGAACAACACAATGGAAATATACTTGCAAAATTCACCACAGCAAAACAGTATATTGATTTATACTCCCTTCTGTCATTGTAGCAAACCTAACACATTAATGCAGTACTACTGGTGCAGATATTCATCTTAAAACATGAAACATTTTTGCCTAAGTTTACCTGTTTAATATATTCTATGCATCCATTATCCATTGAGCATAACCTAATGAATTTGTTCAATATATCCGGTCTAGTATTTCATTTACCCTTCAAAAAAGCTTTTCTCCCACTTAACAATTTAGACAGGCTTTACAAAGAGCAGGACACGGGTTGCGTTATTTATGGAATTGCCTTTTGAATTATGGCACAAATTGCACGCTAATTGCTCTGGGGCGGAACATACACTTTATAAAAACCCTTACAGTATCAACTTAGAGATTTCCGTTCAACAGTAGGTCGGGTTGAATGGTATCCATCAATATGTTATACCAAGTCCGCTTACCCATACTGGCTACCATACAGTAAACGTCTGTACAATATGTGGAGGGTAAGCAGTAGATTCTAACAAACTTCATCCCCAGCAATCTGGTCAGAGTGAGATTCTGCAGACGACAAACCCATGGCGTTCTTCAATCCATTTTTGCGTATAGATTACTCTAATGGTGTGTAGTTTTTTGCTATATTTAGCGCAGATCATTAGTGTTTGGAACTGGTACTTATCGGCCTCGAGTCCTGTTCCACCTTATTCTTAAAAACGAAAACCACATTGCTATACTCGACCGAGATATTTCTTGAAAACCAGAGAGTGTAGATAATGAGTTTAATGGGCTGATTTAGAACCTGTCTTATCTGTAAACAATACAGTCACCTTTACTAATGTTATAATTGTGTATAAAAGTTGGTTGAGCTTGGAAAGCTTTGGTTTCACTGTGTGGGACACTGAGATCGAACCCAACATCCCACCGATGGAATATATCTATGATATAGTATTTTCAAAAGTAGTTCATAAGTGCAAACAGTATGAAGAAATACTCAATCAATAACGAATAATATCCAGTCAATTTGCAATTCCCCTTAAATTCAGAAGTTTATTTAAACTATTTTTTTTTAGCTCGACGAGTTTGTATTTCACCAACAAAGCTTTATATGTATATTTTTTTTCTCTATTTTACAAATACAAATAAATAGTATACACGGCACGGTGAATTATTGTCCTGAACGGAAAACTGAAAGCTAGTTTCGTAAAATGGACCATCCTAAAACATTCAGAGGGTTTCACATCAGATATTCTTACATATTCACTCACCTCTTAACATGAAAACATCGACTGTACCAAGATCAAATGATATACATCGTTGACAAAAGAATTTCGAACAAAAGGGGACTTATTTAACCTCTTGAAATCAGAAGTGTAAATAGTATTCCATGCTAATGTATTGGAGTTCCATTTCTCTTAAAAGCTCAATCTATCACAAGAAACAAGCACACCGTAGTTTTATAACTTAAAGGCCCACTTGCCGCCCTAGCCAGTTGAACATGTGTTCAGAAAACCAAGTTACTTGAGCTTGATCTTTAAAAATAGGACAAATAAAACATGTCCAGTTAGCATTAGAATGTAGAAATGTGGGTTAAAAACAAACGAAGAATCGAAGCCTGATTACAACAACAGCGGTCAGTGTCGGTTTACTTAGTGGTTGGATTACCCTCATTTCAGGCCTTATTATCTGTTGTTAACACTAAAAAAATTATCGGCAGTTTTTTTGAGTCACGATTACCCCGTCGTCAGTTTGTATTTCTCAGAAAAAGGACGTAAAATTATACTGTTCCGTTAGATCACTCACACGGTTCAAACATTAGTGCGCATAATCAGGCTCGGGGTTTATTTACATTGCGGGTACTTGAAAAATCAAATTTTCATTTTTTAAATTAAAAAAAAAGTGGCATGATTTGCCAAAATTCACACTTTTTTCATAATGTCTGATCGTCACGACAGTAAGAGACTTTGAAGGCCATCGAAAAACTAAATGATTGGCGTTGGAATGAGGACAATCCATACAGTATGTGGCCTGTACGAACCGAAAACGTGTTCGAAATGTAAACAAAATTTAAATAACCGGGACGACCATTCATTCAATCTAAGCCAAAGTTAGTTCAAAACAATACGTTATCGTACATTTTCGAGACTAGAATCACTAAAAAGCTTCTGAATTATACGTCTTGAGAAATATAGCCAATAATTTAAACTTTCTGTTTTAACGTCAACATTTTGGCAGCTCATGTCACTTTAAATGACCTCAAAACTTTCTATTTTTGGTAAAAATAGAAAGTTCCTAACTTGGTCTATCTGGGAAAAATAAAGAAAACCACCCACTTTTTTTATGTAAACAGTATTCTGGATTTTCGCAGCAAGTGTGCATTTATGTTTTTAATTTCTTTCAACTCAGATGCATTTTCATGCTATTTATACTCATAGCTGGTCAAGGCCATTACATATACACTCAGTTTTTTTTATCGCTTATTGTGGTTTTAATAATACAATGTCGCTTGAAACCTCAATTTTTTTTTTAAATTGCGTGACGTCGGTACGCCAACCAACTTTTGAAGAAACATCTAACGCTTTATGAAAATAGCAGCCCAAACGTTTTATGTATAATTCGGAAACAGGCAAACAAAACACACTCTCTGATGTGCTTTGATTTTAGTCTTATCTGGGGCCTCTGTGTTAAATCACACCCACCCTTGTGGCAATAAAAAGGTCCATTCGACAAATACTTATCTTTTAACAGATGGTCTCCAAGCTTTCGGCTGGAATAACAAACTTAATGGCCCGACTTAGAAAACAAAATTATAGGGACGGTACAGTAATTGAAAGAAAGTTCGTATAATAACAAAGATGGTGACGCCCACATGGGACATTCTCAGTCAACGGTGAGATTTCAATCTACCTGCATGCATTCAGTCTTGGACAATGAGCATTAACTGGAGAGTTTCCCTATGCTTTTTAAAAGTTTGAAATATCCAATCGCCCTACACATGCGAATAGTTTCTACTAAATCGAATACTCATTCCCTCAAAAAACAGTTCACTAAGTTCGATCTAAAGTCATTAATTGTAGTTTAAGGGGCTCTCCCCCTACAAATCTGGCAACATTACCTAAACGCTCTTTCCCTTAAAACCTGGCAGCATTACTAAAAGGCCCGGTCGCCGCAAAATACAAAATACGGCTTACATAAAAACAGTGGGCGGTTTTCATAACTTTGCATGTTGGGTAATTTGACCGCCATTAGGAAGGCCAAGTGGAGGCATATACTATACCTAAAACCGTGGCCCATGAATCAACGGATGGCAATTTTTGCTGGTATGGCGTTTACACTGATAGCCCCAGTGTTAGAGAGGGCCTCGGTGGCTCAGTCGGTTAGATGATTGTTCCTTAGTCCGTCACAAACCTTCCATCGATGTTGTGCGGGTTCGATTCCCACTCCGACCAAATCTTGAATCCAAAGTAGAGGGCAAACAAATACAAATATTCAATCAATATCTAAATTACAAAAAGGCGTACAACTTATGGAGGATTCTTGAATTACGCAACATCACAAGAAAGAAATGCGATTTACTCACGTGGAATAGATCAGATCGGACATATACAGATACAATCTTTCCTATCCATTACCTTTATGAAGCTTTAGGCAATTCTTAAGGCGCACAATTCCATGCAACGGCTTTCATGTTCTGTGTTATGCAATACTGAATGAGATACCACTCTTTTTAGATAAAAGCTAGGCATTATACCTTGTTTTCACACACAGCGTCCAGGTGAAATCAAATCGAGCTGCACAAATGTAATCTGACATGGGAAATCTAGTTAAATGACCATCAAATAGAGATTTTATCTTGTTACAAAAACATGTCTGATAACAACTCTCATTCTATAGTCATGAAAACAGGCTTTGAATTCCAAATAATATTTAGCTGAACAAATAACGTGCATCTGTAGCATTTTTTATTGTAATTTTGATCCTTTTAAAGACATATTTATACATAATTTAATACGTACGACAAATAAATTGCTGAGATATAAGATTATTCACATCTGTAAATCACCACAAAACGAATTGACATCACAATGTTATTATAGCAGAAATTTATTTATTGGAAATGTAGTCAAGCCGGTACATGTAACGCGTTTAGAATTGATGGAAGTGTAAAAATATCAAAATGAAATCAGAGCAAATAGTTTTTATCTATAAATACACAATAAATTGAGCCACACGCTTGTATACAAATTAAATTTGACATTCCATGAATAAGTATTCAATCAGAATTTTCTAGAAAGAAATAGGCAACCATTTTAAATTTAAAGTGTGATTAACCCATACACTTTAATAATACACTGTCCTTTTCAAGTCCGTTGGATTGATTGATTGATTGTTTGGTGTTTTACGGCGCGCTCAAGAGTATTTCACTTATATGGAGGCGTTGCCAGTTTTATTGTGGGAGAAAATCGAGCCATATGCCTGGAAGAAACCCACGACCTTCCGGTGGTAAGTGGCATCCATCCCCCATAGGTAGTTCGGGTAAAACCCAGTCAGAAATTTTGTTTGCACTGAGTGGGATTCGAACCCCCAACCCATTGAAGGAAGGCTGCTCGGGTTGAGCGTCCAACGTGCTGAGCCACGGAGGCCTTCTCAAGTCCATCGAAACTGACTATTATTATTAGTAATATTCTTTATCGACACGGAATCAATGCTTATACCGGTTTAATGATGTATTGACATACTAAATGAGATGATATATATACCCAGTTTATTTGCTAAAATCATACAAGTACAAAAAAAACTGTTCAATATAGAACACAGTTAATAATGATTGATGGAATTTTGATATTTCCCTTTATCGAGTTTACAAAACAAATAGGCCTATATTGACAAGCGCAGCATCAGCCCAAAATCTCTGAATCCAGTTAAGATATTTGTAATGTAAATATAGTGATTTCACAACTTTATACACGATTGCTTTAATTTGTATTTATAAAAAATCCATCGCATCATGTTGATATTACTTTGTAACTCCAACCTCCCTTAGCTTATAGAGAATAACACGGATAAGTTATTTGTTCAAAATGATAACAAACCCAAATCCGATTACTTAGAAAGGATGAAGTAAATGATGCCTCTTGTTTATTACAAAACTTTTAGTCACGTTTATTTGGTGATTTTACAAAATACGACGTGACAATAAGCTAATGGATTTTCCTATTTCAAAGCTGGCTTTATATATCGACCATGTACGATAAATCTGTATAAGAAAGCGACTTGATAACCTTACACAATGTCTCCCACTCATTCTCCGAGTGTTTAATTTACAAATGACCGTTTTCACAGTGACCTAATCTTTGTTAACAGTTTGTTCATACTGGGTGCAAGTCACCAGCGAGATAAGCTCTCATTCGATAGGAATATTCCTTACAGTAACAGCCTTTGATTAGTGTATTGGGGGTCGAGACGTTCTTCTGACTTAGTTTTTTTATTGTGAAAACCTTGTACCGTTTGGTATCAAGACTTTTCCAAGAGAGCATTAGTAAGCACCGGATTCCGGATTTTTTATAAGCATACCTAATAGTCGTGTTCGTCAATCTGGGGATTAAAACCTTGAACCAGAAATTTAGAAGGTAGATGCAGATGAATCTCGGGTTTCGAACACCGAATCCCGTATTCAACTCGAGGTTAAGGATATTTTTATTCAAGTATTGGATTCCTGACATAGTTACTGGATTCCGGATTCGTGCACCCATCCTGATTCGTGATTCCCATTTTCAAAACGAATTATTTTGGTTTTTTTTTATCTCAACATTAGGCAATGACAACTTCCATCCCGCTAAAATTAAAATTTGATGGGAGACGAGTTGATTTTTTCTTTCCCAGTGCGTCGGAATACATCTGTAACCAAAATTGATTTGAATGTAGGCGATTCTGTGTGTAATAAGGATCGTTAGATAAATAGTAGATTTACAACTGCACGATTTCTTTGGTTTTGATATTGTCCGAGTTGTTACTATTGTTACCTTTATAAACTGATTTATTGAATCGATGGTAATATTTATAATTTATCACAAATGTCCTTCTCCCAGGGATCAAACGAATAATTATTTGTTCAAAACAATAAGATAACGCCAACGACGTGGTGTTTTTACTGTACATAAGTCCCATTTTTCTATTGATCTTAGGACATTCATCGTGATAATACACTAATGGATTCGATTATTAAACGATGACTTTGTATAGAGAGCAAAGTCAAGTCTTACATTGTTTAAGGAACCCACTTTTTAATCTCAGTCAATTATTCCCAGTCCAAAATAGCAGTTTCATTGCGTTAACAGTTCACTCCACATATCGTCTTTCACTGGGAACAAAAGTCAACTACAGCTCTCATTCTACAACGATCTTCTTTGCAGCAGAATCAATTGATTATATGTGTTGGATGCCTAAGACTGCATTCTAACTGATCAATATAAACATTGATGTTTGATCGCATCAATTATTCTCTTATTTGTTTCGCCTGTTTGTCATACTTAAACCCATCCATCTTGAAAAAAGTTAAACCGTTTTAGTAAAACTTATAGTTTTGATAAGTTAATCATCCACTTTTCTTAACTCTAAAGAACTAAACTAAACTAGCGCATGCAATGGTCAACATGATGGTTATCAATATACATGTAGCTCCAACGAATCAAAGGCCTTCGGATTCGGGTAGTTCTTTTAGATTTTCTGTTATGCAATATCTTTTGAAACCACGAACTTTTCTACAAGCATTTGGCTTTGGTGTCATACAAACAGGTTCTGAGAAAGATTCTCTCTCTTGTCGTGGCATTGTATCACAAACAATAATCAAAGGTTATACTCGATCGAGCTTAACAAATCGAACCTGACATAGAGCATCCAGGACAAGGGAGAAAGATTTTATCTTTTTTATGAAAAGTAAGCTGCGATCAGTTCTACTTCTTTTGAATTCAATGACGTTTTTTTATTTATCAAACGGAATGTAATAATATTCGATGTTTAGACAAAAACATGTCTACCAATGCGGAATATAAAGTTAAAGGCCCACTTGCCGCCGTAACCTGTTGAACATTTGATATGAAAACCAATTTACATGAGCTTACTACAACTAAAACCACTAAAATCAAACATAGGACACATAAACCATGTCCAGTTAGATTTAGAATATAGAAATGGGGGTGAAAAACAAACGAAAATTCGAAGCCTGATTACAACAACAACAATCAGTGTCGGTTAACTTAGTGGTGGAATTACCCTCATTGCAGGCCTTTTTATCTGTGGTTTACACTCCAAAAATTATCGACAGGCTTTTCGAGTCACTCTTACCCAATCGCCAGTCTGTATTTCTCAGATAAAGTGCGTAAAATTATACTGTGTTGTTAGATCACTCACACGACTCAAACATTAGGGGGCGCTTGTGTGCATGTTCAGGTTTGGGGTGTTGTTGACATTGCGGGTACCTGATAAATCTAATTTTCAATTTCAAATTAAAAATACTAAATGATGCCCAAACTTTCTATTTTTGGTAAGAATAGAAAGTTCTTAACTTCTTCTGTCTGGGAAAAATACAGAAAACCGCCTGCAGTTGTTTATGTAAACAGTATTCTGGATTTTCGCGGCAAGTGTGCCTTTAATTTATGGAAAAAAATCGCGTCCAAAAGTTACTCTGTGAAGACATTGGCATGAATTTTAAATGGTAACCAATTCAGCTTCGCTGCAGTGTTAACTCATAAAGGGTCTTGTCGATCTAAAAGCCTTTCAAACTTAACAAATGCGATATTGAGTTCTCTATGCACATTCCCGGTACAACTAACTTGGCCTGTGTCGATTTTCAGCAGTTATTTTCGGTTAACTTGTATTCAAGTTAATTATCAAGATACTCTATTTCATATCAATGGCAAGGCCTCCAATCTCGGAAGATTTACACAATTATTTTTTTCATTCTTCGCAATTGGATTTTTATATCACGTATTTTAAGATATCTTAGGAAATTTGAAACGACAATAAACTAATGGAATTTCACATATAAAAGCTAAATTTGCAAAACGGAAAAAAATGATATTACGAAAAAGTTATTTGATAATCCAAAACAATCTCTCTCAGTCATTCTGGGAGTGTTTAATTTACAAATGGTCGTTTTCACAGTGGTCTGATTATTGTGTTAACAGTTTATTTATAATCCACTCCACCGATCGTCTTTTCACTGGGAACAAAAGTCAACCGGTGAGATTAAGCTCTTATTCAACCCTGATCTTCGTTACAACAACAGTCATCGATTAGCCGTGCTGGAGAGTCGAGACGGAATTCTGACTTGACTGGCATTACAAACATCCCCGTTTGATCTCACTAACTGTTCCTTTTTACTAAAGCATGGGGATTATCGATTTTAAGGTCTTCATTATATCTTTCAAAAGATGACCAAAAACATCAAGCAGACTTAACCTTTTTTCTCTTGATTGAGAAAAATCCGGGTTAATTCTTAAGATCGTGAAGAAATGATTATAGAAACTATTTTGTCATATACAGTTGAACGGTTAGCAATGACTTATTTATTAGTTAATTATCTACTTTTCCAAAATGAAGAGCTAAAGTAGGTACTTTCTGAATTCAATTGCTCTCATAATTATAGCTCAAGTTTTCTTAACAAGAGAAGAGGGAAAATGGCTTTGGGCTAAAAAAGATGTTTTGTATAATACAAAAATTAAACACCGTTTTTTGATGGGGTTTATGTATTTACTAAATTTCCGGGATTCAATATACCAGCAAATAAATCTATGAATACAACTATTTTAAAGACGATTTATATATGACTTGGGTTTCTTGATTGAAAGCTATTAAAGAATATTAGTTATTAACAAAATAGTCATTACATCATTTCTCTGGAGTTTAAGGCCATCATTTGATGACGTATTGATTCAGGTTGTTCATAGAAGCCATATTGTACACAAATTTGGATTGGCATTAACATAAGCAATTTTGCAGGATAAGAAAAACGTGTTTGTAAAAGAGGCATGAGCTGGCAAATATAACATAAAAAAGTAACAAAAATAAGAGCTTTCCACTGATACAAATCTGGAAGATGTACATTATACATGTATACAATTTTATAGGCTACAAAAGGCCTAATTCGTACTCATACACCCTAGTTATTTTAATTATTTTGTCCTCCAGGAGCACACATTCTAACAACTTACTGGCTTTACAGATATTTTTTTATTTCAACGTCAAGCCTTGAGTTTTTCAAGGAACTCCAATGCTCAACTTCTCTTGATAATTGGAATTTATGGACAAATGCAAATTGTGGCAACTCGTGCCATCTTGCTATTCGCTTTACAATTGCCCTGTTTTGCGGAAGTCAACGAACCTTGAATATGTCTGGTATAGATATACAGATTTACGCTAATGTGTGTTAGTCGGAGTGTTCTGGAATTCTTAAAATCTACCTAAAGACGCCTTTTTTGTATTTAGTCAGTCAGTTTCCAACTACACTGGGTATGCTATTAACCTGCTCATTATTTGAAATGCTATACGGCCTGATTGTTTGTCAGTGAGTTATTTGTGAGTTTTTCTGGACAAAAAGTTTACCAGTGTGTTTATAATATTTTATTCTGTAGATTTACCAGTGTGATCCCAGGAATTCCTTCTGTGAATATTTATATTTCGTGATCATCGGATCTATACTGATATTTACCAGTGAACTTTGTGTTCTCGATCGGATTACAGATTTTGGTTTGCTTAGTTCGTTAAAAAAGTCATTTTAATATATATGTTTTCATAATATTTCCTTGTAAATACGTTGCTTTGTTTTTTTTTTAATCTAAATTAAAATTTGTACATAAAATATGCTGATCTTTCTGTTACATCCTCATTTATAATTTTGTTTCGTAACCCGTAGTTACAGCTATATGGGCCATTTTATCTTCTAAAAATAAATGCGTCTTTCAATTCTACTTGCATTGGATTGAAAATTTATATAAGTCTCTTACTGATGAAACCTTTTGACAGAAATGCCAATGGACACGGTCATTTTCATAATTCTTGTTAAAACACGTTTTTTGCGAAGCTATAGTTTTATCTCATCAAGAGAGTAATTCGATGAAATCTTCTTGGTATATTACCAAGCTGTTTTTCGAAAAATGCTAAACTTACTAATGACTTAGACGGGATTATAATTTTTTGTCTTAAAGGTCAATCTTTGAAAAGTAATAATCTGGTTCTTATGAAGAGGATATGAGGAAAGATATCCAATTACCTGTGGGGCGTCGAGATTTCCTGGATGGACATATAGTCATGACTCCACCCCCACTTATAATCTGACAACGCCCTTATATAAGTGAAATGATATTGAGTGCTGTCTAGATCTCAACTCAAGCAATTAACCAAAAATTAATACAAATGATAGGCTTCTTACAGAAATACTTACACGCATGTCATTCATTTGGTGATATTATCCAACAAAAAGCTCGATTTAGATATAGAGAAAAATCCAATTTCTTCACGAATGCTACTTGATCCCATTCAATGTCGCCAAGTCAACCTGTTAGTTTTTAATTCACAAATAGCCGTTTTCACTATGGCTTGACCATTGTGTGTGAACAGTTTATATCTAAAGCACTCCACAGATCGTCTTTTCGTTGGCAACAAAAGCCAAAACGCGAGGTTAAGCTTTTATTCAACAGTGATCTTCGTTACACCGACAGTCATCGATTAGCTTCCCTGGAGAGTGGAGTCTGGATCCTGGCTTGACTTCCATATCCAACGGTACCGTGAGATCTGACTAAACACTCTTCTATACTAATGAAAAGAGTCATCTTGATTTGAACGTCACGATTCTCGCTTTACCAATATGTTTTATGTTTGAGAAGAAATGATTATTAGCTCAATTTTCTGAAACCGAAGAAAGATTAGTATGAACTAGGCCTTTATAATAATATTTCTTTCCAGTAAGGGCTATATAGTCATTTTGTTTCCAAACCCGATTGATTGGTCGATAGTTTAATCCACAGTCAAGATTATTTTCTTTATTTGGCGGCGTTGCAGGATTAGTGGGAGAGGACAATGAGCTCTTTGTCCAGAGCAGACCGCCGGTTTCCGGCGAGTACTTGGAAACTGCTTCATATAGAGCAAAGAAAGGGTCAAGCAGAAACTTTAAAAAACTCGGGAAACGGTACGGCTAATTTCGAGATTCTCTCTACTCAAGGTGTTCACTTCATATATGATCAGATAATATTGATGTTTTTCTCTACAGATATTCGCATCAGCTTGTACTGTGTTCAACTGATGCTGACGGCATCTTTGGTCCAGTGGTTTAGAGTGATCGTTCCTCAGTCCCACACAGACCTTCCCTCGGGCAATGAGCCCGATTTCCTTCCCATTTCCCTTTAAACATGGCAACAATAATCTTGAGTGCGACGTAAAACATCAATCAATCAATCAACTGATGCTTAAAAGTTTGATCCAAACTTAGGCTCGTACATTTCGGGACTACAAATCATTAATGCATATCTTGATGTCTCTTTACCCCAACGTTTTGAAATCTAGATCTAGGTTATACGTATAACCTAGACTTGTTTTGCAGCTACACGTGTGATTTCAACAAAATCAGGTAAATTTACTCAGGTAAAAAATCGGTAGTTAATCTGTCCTTGAGACCTATCCATTCGTATGTATTGAATACATTTCTACTTCATTAAAATGACGAAAGAGTAATTGATCGGGAAAATAGTAGTGTAATGCTCCAATGGTGCTTCAGGCTGATCAACAACTCTTAGAAATCAACAGCTCTTTGATGTTTTCTTCGAAGCTATGCTTGTAAAGGTATACTGACATGTATCTCAATGATCGCTATTATATACTCAGATGCCACAAAGCAGTGACGTGTGTGAATCTGTATCACTCACAAACAATCAGGAAAGTCGTATCCAATCGAGCTGAACAATTGCAACCTGGCATAACGAATCCAGAAAAGTGGAAAGGTAACTGAGATTTTATCATGATACAAGAACACGGTTCTAACTTTACTATATTAAGCTCTTTCTTTGAGTTCAGTCAATCCTTTTTCAGTAACAGCTGACAAAAAACGAACGCACATTAGAATAAACAAAGCTGTCTTTTCTTGTTTATGGAAGTAGCGCAAAATTTGCGAACCTGAAAAAGAATCATATACTAGCGATTACCAAGCCTATCTTCAGACCTTGTTCTCAATTCCACAGTAGAGGAGAGGGGGCACAAAAAGAATGTGTTCAATTCACGGAACTGATCATGATACATAAACTACCAGTTGCAAATGTCCATGAGTTCAGTCAATCACTTTACAGCCATATTGTATGAAAAAGGATCGCACATTTAAGTAAACAAAACTTTCTTTATTTTTCGTGGAAGCAGCGCAAATGTGACCATGTAAAAAAACAGAAGTATATTTTAGCCTACTTTCAGAACTTGTTCTCCATTCCTTGTTTGGTTTTACAAATACAATGTGTTCAATTTAATCCCATTAAACGAAAATAAAAACTCTGCGAAGAAAACTTGTTTTCTCTCTGTACATCAGTGGGAATATTCTAGCTGCGATTGATTCTAGTTAGTGATAATGTTTCCGATTTTGGTTTTCCACTATATATTCTTCTTGTATTACCATTGTTTCTATTTTATTTATTAAATAGTTGTCTCTTTTTACCAGCTCTTGGAGAGACATTCTATGATACTGGTACAAAACAATACCAAAGTCACGTTTATTTAGCCGTCTTAAGATATTCGATGTGACAATAAACTAATGGATTTTCCTGTTCAAAAGCTGGTCAATTCTTTAAATAAAGCCACTTGATAACCCCAGTAAATGTCTCCCAGTCAATCTGTGAGTGTTTAATTTACAAATGGTCGTTTTCACAGTGGCCCAATCATTGTATTAACAGTTTATTTGTAATCCACTTCACATATCGTCATTACACTGGGAACAAAAGTCAGCCGGTGAGATGAAGCTCTTATTCAACATTGATCTTTGTTACAAGTCATCGATTAGCTGTGATGAAGAGAGGAAAAGGAGTTCTGACTTGACTAGCATTACAAACAGTATTGTTTGATCTGACTAGCCGCTTTTCTGTACTAAAGCCACGAAACCTATTGATTAGACATGGTGATTTTTCATGAACACACATTCTTTTAGTTCAACATGACCAGAGAGTGAAAATTATAAAAAAGATATACCCCAGATGATACCCTGTTGCTTGCAAAGTTCGAAGGTTAACTTCTGAAGAACCTGGACGAAACGGCTGTGCTACCTATTCACCGTGGCACAGTCTGCAGA
The DNA here is from genome assembly GCA_963971465.1 of Lepidochitona cinerea. NCBI lineage: Eukaryota > Metazoa > Mollusca > Polyplacophora > Chitonida > Tonicellidae > Lepidochitona > Lepidochitona cinerea. The sequence goes on along the minus strand of OZ020551.1, from coordinate 46,192,303 downwards.
ACGATTTTCTCTCACTCTGACATAGGCCTTACATTGATTGACCGCGGGTTCGAAACCACCTAATATCAAAGAGGGTTTTCTCTCCATCAACCTATGTTGCATCTTCACAAGCCAAGTTAAAATCTTCATGTCCCCATTCCGTGTTTTACCTTGGCGGACTACTCCACTCAAACCCGTAATTGAACAGCGCCCACTCGTGGGAATGTAAGAGTTGTCTTTCCTAGACTTACAGAGTCTTGGCCAATCAGCACTCGTTAAACATAAGTTCAAGGTATACACAGCCGCCATTGCGTTATTTTCAGTGTAAGTGCCCAAGGATTTGATTAGCTGCGAGAAGTTTTACTCGCATCCAATCAAAACGAGTCGTTCGATTTACGGGTTTGAGTGGAGTAGTCCGCCAAGGTAAAACACAGAATGGGGACATGCAGATTTTAACTTGGCTAGAGAAGATGCCTATGTTGAAGAGTTGCCAGGTACATGTCGGGGGTTTCCTTTGGGAAAAGAACTCGTTTCTCTCCCCCGCAACTAAAATTTGCATCGCATGTATAGAAGTGAAATAATCTTGAGTGCAGCGTAAAACATCAACAACAAAAAACTGTTCACAAAAATCGCTATTATTTCTTAGCAAAACCTATTTATTAGTTAATCGTTATAATTTCAAAACTTGAAAAAGCTGATATTTTCTAAAGCAAGACGTCAATTAATTAGATCACTTTATTAAGCCCTGAAGCTACTTTTACTCTTTCGCATTATACACATTTTGATGATGGGTAATCGTAGTTCTTGAAGTAAAGAAACTTGTTTGTGTCTTTGAAAATGCAGGTAAGCTTATTTTAAATTTGGATAAAGAGTTCCATTTGCCTATTATCAGTTATCGTTTATATTCTTAGATCAAAAAGCACTACAATTCTCATGTATATATTGAGAGATCCAAAAGCAGGATATTACTAGCTCGGATTAAAAAGCAATCTTCAGCTAAAGAAAAGACTGTTATATATCGTTCATAATCATCTCGGTCGTAACTAAAACATTTGCAAAAATGACAGAAGTTCGTGCTACTCTCTTAAAGTTTTGTTTTCAGCCTGAAGATTTCTTATCTGTATCTGATTTGAAAGTAAAGTTTTTTCAAAGAAAGAGCCATATTCAATCCTAGAGATCAAATATAACCTTATCGTATCTTGTAAACAAAATCATACCCACATTGAATAAATTGTGACGTCACTCGATATGTTAGTCATGTCGATGGAAAACGGGTCTTACGACAATTATGGAAAAACACTAATAGCTCTCTAAAATGATTCATGTAATGGTATCAACTGGGAATATGAACCCAATGTCAAACTTGGTTTGTTATAATGCATGAAGTAAAAAAAAAGGAGATTTCACTTAAAAAGGAATATAAATCAGGCTCAAATTATGCGACTAATTAAAACAAGTGAAACAGACAATGGCTTATAAATTCAAATCAATTGAGACATGGGATATTGTATTTGTTGACGGCTACTGCACCTGAGCCCAGACTGTTTGGTCTCCTCTGATAGCTTGATAAATGAACAAGAAAGAAAAAAAATATTTATTGCAAAGCTAATACGATGTCTGCTAGAGGAGAAACACAAAACTGGAATACACCGAACACCTGCTACATATAAACATTTTGATCGGGAATGATGTTTATTTTCACAAACAATACATACATCTATTTGAGAAGCTCATTTATGAAATTCATTGTATCTGGAATTTTGTTCTGTTTTACGTCGCTATAAAGCTTGAACCAGGATGTGAACATATAGTGTATGTCTCTCGGTAAACGTCACATACAGGACTGTGGGCGTGTTGTAGTTGTATCTGATGTTCATATCGTTATTGATGCAGTTTTACTCTGCTGAGATAAACTGAAAAAAGAGACTTATCTATTGAAGATACCTACTATTCATATTGTCTGCATACTATGCAGATGTTTTTGTAGTATTTTTTTCTGTTAAGCGATAGGAAATTTCCGTTTAATGAGCATGTGCAGAATACTTGCACAATTATTTATTAGGTAGCATACCGTTCATTTTGATAATGGTAGAATGCCTCGACTAGCTGGCCGCCTTGTGTATAAGTGGATCCTCAATGTCAGGAAAGATTATTTAGAGAATCCTATAAATTACTACATATCGTGCTGTTTCAGCTTAATTGCCAATCCCAGATTAAGTTGGATTACCATTTCGATTTTTACTGTGCCAGCGTGTATTCAGCTAGAGTCAGACATGGCGTCTTTTTTAAGGACAATCTTGTTTAAATGTGGACATTGGCGTCATAGTAGCTGTTGAGCATTAAACATAACTCTTCGATTTACACCAGCGGCTTCAAATGGCGCTTTAGATAATTAGACGACAATTTGTTGAGGTTTTTCTTTAATCCTACTTAAAATTAGAATATCAGTTGTTATTTATTATTTAGAGCTGAACATATGTTTAACAATATATTCGCCTAAATATCTAATGTATACTCAGATCCATCGTCGGAACCCACGATTAAAACATACACTCACGGCGTCCGAGGACGCTTTTACAAGCTTTTCTGCTCACAAGAAGAAATCAGGATGCATTATCAGTAGTTGGTATTTTAACCATGAGCACATATCTTCGATGTATCAACAGCAAAACATCCAATATATCTAGTACAATCGTCCTATATGCTGGTAGGACAATGGATCTGAGTATACATGAGATATTTAGGCGAGTATAACTTTGTTAAACAAATGTTCACCTCTAATTGATAAATAACAACTGATTGGATTTATTTTGTTAAATTTGGGGTTTAACTTAAACTGTAGCAGGTGATGGTCTTACAATATACCTGGTATTGTCGTCTCACACTACTTAAACAGTGGGCTGATCAACGAACCAGCCCGGCCTCAGACTGTGAGTAGCGGCCAATTTCTTACCCGTCTATCCCGGTTGCGGCATAAATTGATTTCCCTTCCTCTCCAATATATCTTATAAACGACTTCAAACGGTTGTTTCGGTAGCTTAATGGATCAGCAATAGAGCTCACTAATATCACGTATGAGTTTGAGAGGTTCTCATTGCTACTTAATTCCTGTATCCTAACAGATATACCATTAGGTTTATGAATCGAAAGCCAAAAGCACTTGTTATAAGAATTAATCCCCAAGCACTCTTCCCTGTTCAACACGCTTGAAACGAACAGCCCACGCTCAAAAGTATTTTATGTTAGACTGCGAGTGTGACGTTAAATCAATATTAATTGTATGGATCGAACAAGTTGAAACATTGAAGAAATGGTTTTGAACGCATATTTTAACATTACTCTGCGGCTATGGCAAAATTGAGAAATGCTTGCCCTCTACATGCACTTTAATATCTGTATTTAGTCTACTTTCAACAAGAAATATGTTCTCGGGATATGTCTTAGACAATGACTTGGAATCCCTTTAGTAGCTAGCCATCATCTTTAAACTCAGTTTCTTCCACTGTTGGAAAGTACTATAATTAAGAGGCAAGGAACATCTTTCAATGCAATCGTCGTTTCCTGGTTTCATTTAGCAGGTCTCCAATAAATAGTCTATGTGGGGTGGTTGCCAGTTGCCAACGGAAGGTCGTGGGTTTCCTCCCACAATAAAACTGGCAACGCCGCCATATAAGTGAAATAATCTTGAGCGCGGCGTAAAACACCAATCAATCAATCCAATAAATAGTGCATATTCAGCCTTACATCGATATGTAGCAGAATAAAGCAATACTTATTTTGTGTCTGTTATTTAAACCAGTCCTACCTCTTTTATTCTAAAATGCCACATATTTCATTTATATTCCTAGGACACTTAATTATGTTGACAATATATAATTAAATAAAATAGTTGTAAGTTAAGAATTAATCAGGTTTTCTATAAAACATCACTGACCTCCGTTTACCACGAAAACAATAAAATGTAGGGTTCATCGATAGCTCAGTTGGAAGAGTGTCGAATTCCACAGATATATATATATATTCTGTTGTTGGCAAACTAAAGAAGGCTTAGAATATCAGAAAAGTTTTTTCAAAAGCAACTGTTATTTTCTTACGTCATAGTTATCATCCAATTCGCCCACGCCCGATTAACTGTTATATCGTAGACTGTCAATTTTAACACAGACCCATTGTGCCCAGTATCAAAATAGCCTCTATCCACTCTTCATAATCCTAGTTCAGAATGGTTATTGCACAGGCTCTCTAATGACGTCCCTTCACAGGATGTTTTGTGTAGTTTTAAATCCTTACAGATAATTACGGTTAATTGATTGATGTTTTACGCCGCATCCAACAATATTTCACATAAATGGCGGAGTTGCTGTAGGCTTAGTGGGAGATGGAACCATGACAGGGTATTTTGCCCAGAGGAAACCTCGATATTCCACATATGGCGATCGGGTGAAAACTCCACTCAATTTGTTTTATTTTCTTTGAACTGAGTGGGATTCGAACCCACGACCATCGATGAAAGGCCTATATCGGACGAGAAACTATCCCCATGCCGACTGAGCCACGAGGGCCCTATTCAGCTTTTAAGGCGAGAGAGTCATATTGGATTCACGCGGTACAGACTAGAACCAGGGTTCAATTCAACCTCTGATAGATTTAAGGAGACGTATATAATACCTTCCATTTTGTCTGTTTGACATAACTACATTGTTGTATATGCTAGTTAGTGAGTACAAAACACTTTGTCAAAGGCAGGTTTTCGTCTTAATGAAACTTAAAAGCATATTAGTAAACTAATTTTATATACCAATTCACCGTTCTTGATTACATGTGATTTTTTGAATTCATACCATTGGCATCCTATATAAGAAACTCATTTGTTATTAAAAGAATTCAATCTCGAATAGTCCGGGTTTCTGACTCCAAAATTACTATTTATACTGACCGTTATAACTGACGTCCGTATTTTGGAGTCAGGGTTCACTGCAATCAACTGGCTGCCCGCTCAGAAGCGGGCAGTATGTGGTCCGATTTAGACAAAGAAATACCAATGTAACCTACTCAGATCGTGTCTTAAAGGTCATAATCCACAGCGAAAATCATGGATAATTTCGCTAACTACCAGTGCTTGATATGGACGAGCAGGATCGGCCAGTAAACATTATTCTTCCCCTGAATTCACTTTTGCCTTCTCCGGTCTCAAACTCTCCGCCATTGATGACGTAACACTGTTTTGCGGTTTTTCAGTTTTTATACGTTAAATTCACTCTGCAAAAGGCTAAATTATTCATAAATGTCGTAATGACACTATTTTGAGTTAGTTATGTTGTTATTTACTGTCTAAATCTGACCGCAAACTGCCCGATCCGAATTGTGCAGTCTACTCCGACTTTTTGATTGCAATGAGCCCTGACTCCAAAATACGACCGTCAGTATAAAAAATAGTCATTTTGGAGCCAGAAACCCGGACTAAATCTCGAACTAATGGTTTTGTCAGTGTTACGTCTATTTATGCATATACATGTATCTGTGCTTGGGACATTGACTCACCGAGTTCCCTTTGTTGGCTCTCAACTTGTATACTCGCCTTTTCCATGAAGAAGATTATATGATGTAAGGAAGTCATTTCAATACAACAGAGGTCCCTCCTTTGTTCTAGCATATCTACCGCCACCTAAAGCATGCTACGTCCTTCCGCTTCACAACAATGATTTGCAGGATAGTAAAGTAATGCTTCTTTTATGTATAACGTTCAAAGCAATCTAACAAAACTGATGTATGTTTATAATTCCAAGCTATTTTTGTCCAGAGATAAAAAAAAGAACATGAACAAATAGTTATAAAGTAAGAATTAATCTGTTCTAGCTGTGAAGCCTTTACTAACGCCACACTTTCAATAAACCTTGGACATTGAATTAAAGCCGTGGGAAGGTCAGGGTTTCTCACCTGGCCACAACAGAGCCCGGTTTTCAGACCATCTTTACATGCCAACGCCACAATCGAAGTGGAATAATCTTGAGTGCAGCGTAAACCAGCAATCATCGTGCAATGGGATAATACCTGTGGGACTACAATTATTCAATACAGGTAGAACAATGGACCTATGTGGGATGGTCGTCAGATACAAACACGTTTGGCTGATTTATTCGGCTTCCCCTTCCCACATACCTTGTAACGCCGCATTATAACACAAATTATTGATCTTCAACATTTATCAATCGATCAATCAATCGAATTTCAACTTGTATCTTTCAGTTATCCATTCTGTCAAATCCTAAACTAAACGTCCCTTGTATCAACAAATTATGAAAATTAAGTATTTGTGTCATGAAAAATGGCTTCGTCGGAGATTTGTCAAAATTACACTAAGCATTCAAATCAAAACATCCATTATTCCATTGGTGGAGATATTGAATTTCATCTGTCACTGATCGGCTATCTGTAGAATTGACATATCAACAGCTTTATTGCATTCACAACCGCGATGCTTTCTGTATTATTGTGACTGACGTTGCGATCTCATCGTGATACTTTAAAACGATCTTTCGATCAAGATTGAAATGCTGGCTGACTTAGATAGATGGGTTGTTATGTATATGTTAGATACATGGGTTGTTATGTATACTAAGCGCCATTAAAAACACACGACCCATGTTCCCTGATTCTGAGGCGACTAATTGTGGAGAGATGACACTGCATGTGACGTCCTACGGCGGCACAACTGAGACCCGCCTGTTACATGCCAATGGCACGTTCCCTTTGTTGTGTCGTAAGTCGGGGCACGGCAACGTTTTCTGATTTTTTTTCCGTCTTTATGCTGAGCTTCGGGGAAAGTGTTGAACCCACGACAAATGAGCCCTGAATGCTGTTATCAGTAACGGTGAAACCCTCAATGGACGTTATTAGGAAATGTTGCGTAATGTTCACGACAGGCGCGTCGGGAACACCACAGGTTATCCAGTTATTGCAACTCAACTCGAACTAACAATAAACAACAAAACTTAAATGACCAATAGCCTTACTGGGGTAGAAACATAAAATTCAACAGTGCGTTTTAATGGCGCTAAGTATATATGTTAGATACACGGGTTGTCATGTATATGTTAGATACATGAGTTGTTATGTAGTGTTCAAAATATAGGTTATATACACGGGTTGTTATGTATAGGTTAGATACACGGGTTGTTATGTATAGGTTAGATACACGAATTGTTATGTATAGGTTAGATACATGAGTTGTTATGTAGTGTTCAAAATATAGGTTAGATATACCGGTTGTTATGTATAGGTTAGATACACGGGTTGTTATGTATAGGTTAGATATACGGGTTGTTGTGTATAGGTTAGATACACGGGTTGTTATGTATAGGTTAGATACACGGGTTGTTATGTATAGGTTATATATATATTGAATTTTGGAAATTTCGGCACACCTCCTCTAATTGGCACCTTCCTAATGTAACTAAGAAAGTTCTTTTACTTGGGGATTCTAATCTATCTAGAATTAACCTTGACCCCCACCCTGATATGCAGGTAGAATGTTTTCCTGGTGCCAATTTCAATTCATTTCGGACGCTAATTCAAAAGTATCAAGGTCCCAAACCTGAGAAAGTTATCTTGAATATTGGTATCAATAACAAGACAACTACTGAGCCAAACGCTTCGTTAAATCAAATGCGCAACATGATGACAGCGGTTAGGAAGACTTTTTCCAATTTGCTCATCTACTTTGTAGAGATCCAGTCATCCACAAAATTACCGGCCAGTGAAGTTTCGAACCTGAACCTATATAACTCTTCTGCTTCCAAGATGAAGAGAGTTATGATCATACCAAAAATTCCCAATTCAAAATTTAGAGTATCCACGGACAAAATTCACTGGACCGAAGATACAGCAAATTGCTTGTATACCCACTGGCTTCAGACACTAGATTTAAACTAAATTTGGGACAGGGCATGTGCCACCCTACTTTCGGCTTAGGAAGTAATATTGTTAATCTTAGTAACGAGGAACTCACTGTTGATGATATATCTCTACTCAATAGAGGACTCTCATTTGTGCCTTGCCCAAAACCATTATCTGATAGGGACTTTTCTATTAGTAAATTAGTGCATGTTATGGAGTTCTCCAGAAATCTTAGTCTGGCTGATATCTACCGAGATTCTAGTGGGGTACGCAAGCCGTTTACATCTAAAAGCGGCTATACACCCCCTTCTCACATGTATGACCCAGAGATAAACATTAGTCGTGACTCCGTATCTAGGAAGTTTGATGTTTTAACTAATCAGAAAAACAAACATAACCTTACTCATTCAGAATGTCTTGCCTTAAGTAAGCTAAGGAGAAATCCAAACATAGTTATTAAACCTGCTGATAAAGGTTCGGCAACAGTTATTATGTCAAAACAGGATTATATTGAAGAGATAGAACGGCAGCTAAGCAACCCTCTTCATTACAAAAAACTTGATAAGGAAATTTGGCCTGAAAATGTTAGGAAGTTTAATAAAATTTTTGTTTCTCTTCAAGATAAAGGCTTACTTAATGAAAAACAGTATCGCTATTTGGAATCTGATCATAACTCTAAAAACAGGGTCTTCTATATTCTTCCGAAAATTCACAAACCCATTGTAAAATGGCCGAAGCCTACAGTGCCCCCTGGGCGTCCTATTATCTCAGATTGTGGCAGTGAAAGTTACAGAATATCAGAGCTAATTGATTACTATCTAAAACCTATAGCGAATCGGCATCCTAGCTTTATAAAAAATACGGATGATTTATTGGCCAAATTATCTGAGAAATCCATCCCACAAGATGTGATTTTAGTTACTCTGGATGTGGAGTCTATGTATACAAACATTGACATAGATTTGGGTCTTAAATCCATAAAATCAGCATTCCAAAGATATCCTGACCACCGTCGTCCGGATAAAGACATTTTAGAATTGCTGGAACTCAGCTTAAAAGGAAACGATTTTGAATTCAATGGGGAGATCTTTCAGAAAATTAAAGGGTGTGCTATGGGGAAACGTTTTAGTCCTAACTTTGCCTCTATTTTTATGGCTGAGTGGGAGAGTGACATTCTTCACAAATGTCACAAACAACCTTTTATTTACCTTCGGTATCTGGATGACATTTTTATCATTTGGCAACATACGTTGGAAGACCTTCATATTTTCATTGATACTCTTAATTCTCACGACTCAAGCATTAAATTACAGCCTATTATTGATCACACTTCTGTGGATTTTTTGGATGTAACTATTTACAAGGGTCATACATATCATACTACTGGGTATCTAGATTACAAAGTATTCTTCAAACCTACTGACACGCATCAGCTGCTACATGCTGGGTCATACCATCCTCCTCACACTTTCAAGGGAGTCATTAAATCTCAGATATTTAGATTCTATAGAAACTGTAGTTCTTTAGATTTTTTTAACCAGGCTTGTTCTGTTCATTTTAAAGCTCTCCTCCCTAGGAAGTATTCTATTAGATTACTCCGAAGGATTAAATCTAACACAGTAAGACAAATCATGTTTCCCCCTTCATCCCCCGATACGCTTACCTCCCCTTCACGAGTGTACCATTACCGTCCAACATTTCTCTCAGGTACATCAATGAAATGCCTTAAGACGCGATGCAAACTCGATATATACGTACCCGATCACGGTACCTTTTTCGGAGAACAAACTCGCGACAAATATCAAATGGCAGAGAATCTTAATTGTGACTCCTCTAATATCGTGTATGTAATCACGTGCAAAAAATGTCGCAAACAGTACGTCGGAGAAACTCAGAATTCTCTACGACAAAGAGCAGCCAACCATTTATCTAGTATAAGACTTAAACATGATGTACCCGTGGCACAACATTTCAATACTCAAGGTCATTCGGTCAAGGACCATTTTGAAATTATGCCTATTGAGAAAATCCCTTTTCTCACTTCCGCTGCAGATACCAAGCACAAACGTTTGGAAAGGGAAAGTTTTTGGATTCAAACATTACAAACTATTTATCCTTTGGGTTTGAACTTGGACCCCGGAAGATGTCGTGAAAAAACTATAATACCATTTGTGTTTCAGTATAACAAAGCTAGCATTGCTATGGCCAAGATTATAGTAGAAGAATACAAACTACTTCAAAGTAAACTTGCTCGACCTGTGACCCAAAGGCCAGTCATTGCTTATAAAAAGAACAAGAGTTTGAAAGACATACTGGTCAGGGCTAAACTCCCCTGTCTGCCCTCTACCTAGGTTTTCTGGGAAAGTGGTATGGGGGGGGGGGGATGGGGGAATTTTCACTGTCTTTTCCCATGACCCCATAATATATAGTCTGACGATATACTTACTATAGCTTAAGATGCATAAGCATTGTCAATGCAATACAAAGTGTTCCAGAAAATTCTACTGACTAAGGCCAAGCTCCTGTCAGTCGTCAACCTAATGAAATATCATAGGTTTACTTTATTACAACAATTTATGATGGGGTATAAAGGTCTAAATGATATACCTCTTTTTAACACAATTTGAAACTTGTCTCCGTGGTTATTTTAGACAAAAAGATTTTCCCTGTGCCCGTGTGTTTTAGTGCTCATAAATATATATATTGTGACTGACGTTGTGATCTCATCGTGATACTTTAAAACGATCTTTCGATCAAGATCAATATTGAAATGTTGGCTGACTTAGATAGATGGGTTGTTATGTATATGTTAGATACATGGGTTGTCATGTATATGTTAGATACACGGGTTGTTATGTATATGTTAGATGCATGAGTTGTTATGTAGTGTTTAAAATATAGGTTATATACACGGGTTGTTATGTATAGGTTATATACAAGGGTTGTTATGTATAGGTTAGATACGCGGGTTGTTATGTATAGGTTAGATATACCGGTTGTTATTAAAGGTAGACTTCATTCCTGACGTTCTTCACATGCTTCCACTCGTTCTTCCGTGTTTATCGCAATCACCACATTCCCCTTACTTTCTGTAAATTAATATTGGGTCAAGTTTGTTAATTAAATATCCAAATGACTCTAATGAGATACCTGTCACACACGATTAGCCTCTTATCAACAAACTGATAAATCAGCACAGTGATGTATGTTATGTTTGCAGGTGTCACCAGTTATGGCGTTTTACAATTTTTAAGACCACCTAGAGAACTATTCAGAAATAACGCCCCGGGTTAAATGTTTTGGGAAAAAGCAAATTAATTGCTCATTTATATTCATTGTCCTTAAATCCATTAGAGGAATTGACACGTGTTAGTCTTGTCAGCGGCGAGTAGAAGTGTTAAGAGACTGTCGGAGATGCTGGGCAAATCTACCACATGGATCCCCAGGTTTGGTCCCAAGGTATTCGCCATCACCTTTCGCCCAGGGCTCAAGGTGTCATGTTTAATGTTATACGACTGTTCCCCGCCCATAAGAAACTTTGCACCTAACACCTTTACGCAGGGAAAACTACATTAGCTCCAAGCTCAGAATTGGCCGGAGGTGAAATTTAAACCGACGTTATCCCATTTTGACCTTAATAACACCTGTTTAATTTAACAAAAAAATTGGTTAATTACATTACAGAGCTCGATTTTAAACCCACCGAAATAAAGGGGGTGCATTCATCTATGTAGACCGATGTACTGCGGTTTTTGTATTCCTCGGTTAGTGACAGATTTGTTTTGTTTTGCTTTTTTTATTCTTTTCCTTGGGTTGGAGTGGATTGGAGCGCAGGGGGGGGGGGGGGGGGGGGAGGCGGGATTTAGTGAACGAGTGGGGCTGCCCTACATTAACTGTAGACAGCACTGGGCCCGTATTGACTCTTTTATTATTTTATACGAAAATGTAATTTAATATTGATAATCTCCAACATCGATACAGTTCTTCTTGTGTTTTACAATGCTTTTGTTCTGAACCTAGAATATCTATCTATCGTCTTTTGCCTCTATGAAAATCATCTGATTATTCTGGGGCAAACAAACACGAACGAATCTGCTTAAAGACCTACGTTATATTCCAAGTCACAAATTCCCGAGAGACAGAGTCAATTGTAAGTACAAACTAGTTACCATCTAATCGGCCAGCGTTTAGTCTCATACAATCGTGACATCGCATAGATCCACATGTAAAGATGGCGATCGTTGTTGGGGTCCTATTACATTTAAGAGCTCTCACTCAATTCAAATCACAGAAACAAGGCATCGTTTTGAGGGGTCACTTAATTATTCCTAGTCCTATTGTCTGCTAGGTTTTACCGCAGACTTATAAAGTAATTCCATGTTTGTTCCACAGTGAAATAGCTGCCGTCTCCAATCATTGTTTGTTTGACCAGATGCCCTGTTGTCGCCACCTTCAAATCACTGTAGTAAATCACCGAAAGCAGCTGTTTCTTGATGTATGATTGATTTTCTTAAGGAAAATATTTAAACCACCTTCCTTTTCTAAGCTTTGTAGAGACGATCGGTACATAGTTACACATATAGTTACAAAATTAAATGCACACCATCGCCGTAGCTTTCGGACATATTTGAAAAAGCGAGTTTACACGGGGTTGCAACAAGTCAAAAAAAAACTAAAATTAAATATGGAACACATTTTTTCACTTCTTGGTGTATTAGGTGACGACGTTTCGATGTAGTTCTTACATCAAAACGTCGTCCCCCTATCGAAACGTCGTCACCCAATACATCACGAAGTTGTTATCCATAAGTAATAAGTAAATGCCATTAAAATATTTGATCTGTAAAATAATTCTGTACCATTTGCTCTCTCATACCCAGGCTCGGAGCTTGTTTACATCGCAGCTTCCTAACAAATCAAATTTTCAATTTCAAATTAAAAATAGAAGAATAATGCTAAAACTTTCAAATTTTGGCAGAAATAGAAAGTTCTTGGCTTCTGTTGTCTTTGGGATGATACTGGAAACACGAGAAGGTCGAGGAAAGGCTGAAGGTGAAAACTGATGGAAAGAGGTTTGTTGGCAGATTGGTTGATGTTTAACGCCGCAATCAAGACTATTTCGCTTATTTGGTGGCGTTTCTCGGTGTAAGGGGTGAGGAAACCAGGCCCTTTGACCGAAGGAAACTCCCGACCTTTGGCAAGTACCTGACAACTCTTGCTAGATGTGATACAGACTTGAGCCGTTGTTCCCAGATAGTAGTGTAAGGGTTGAACAAAAAATCACTTCAATCAAACAGACACACTGCATTAACACAATTCCACGAGTTGTCTACCAGTGAATCAAGTGCATACAAGTCGAAGACCCATCTGCAAACCATCAAAAACAAAGATTTTCCGGCTTTCGTTTTATTTCAGAAGATAATCAGAATTGTTTCACATACCACCCACTTTGCCTGAAAACTTTGGCATGATCTACAGACGGTCCCTCTGCCATATCGAGCATAGGGTTAGGGTAGTGGCAAGAAACCAAGCATAATAAACCGTGTTAAAACGTCTGGATGGGACGATAAGTACCAGGACGTTGGCATATGATCAAAACCACATGGCCGAGAAGTGGACCCATTGTCGAGACTATAACCGGAAACAAGGGTTTATACTATGCGACAATCGTAAGGAAGAATTCCACTCCGGCTCTTACGTATGTAGATAATTCAAAACAACTGCGGGAAAACTTACCTCAGCAGTGCAATAGTCTTCACACATACAAAACTAACCTGTATTCTCGTGTTGATGATTTGAAAGCTGGTAGGTTACTGTAATGGTTAGCAAAACCAAATATATGAACAAAAATGACATAGGTTTTGGTTTATTTCAACAAGCTATTGTTGGGTATAAAGATCTTAATGAAATGTCCCCTTTTAACATAATAAGAAACTTGTCTCCATGGTTATTTTAGGGAAGAAGATTTCCCTGTGACTGTGTGTTCCACTGTTTATAAATATACAAAAATGACAATTGATTTGCGAGCCTTCAAAGCGACACAAAAACACAAAAACAACTTAATTGTGTGTACGTGTTATGTGCGACAAAATTCGTCCATCTTGAAAATCTTTTGTTTTTTTAATTTAAACTTTTTTGTTTTTCAACTTGAATAAGTTTTGCTTTTCATCTTAAAAAGTTTTGTTTTTCATCTTAAAAGGTTTTGTTTTTCACCTTGAAAATGTTTTGTTTTCATCTCGAAAAAGTTTTGTTTTACGTCTTGAAAAAGCTTTGATTTTCATCTTGGTAAAGTTTTGTTCTTCATCTTGGTAACGTTTTGTTTTTCTATAAAGTTTTGCTTTTCATCTTAAAAAAGTTTTGTTTTTCATTTGAAAAGTTTTGTTTTTCATTGGAAAATATTTGTTTTTCATCTTGAAAATGTTCTGTTTTTCATATTGAAAATGTTCTGTTTTTCATTTAGAATCTGTTTCACAACATCTAATTCTAACAATGTGTGTATAAGCTGAGTTGTATAAGTATCATTGTTTTTACATTTGAGAGAGAGGCAAAAAACCCAAACCACATTTGTTGAACTTTCCGGTCATTTGCTTGGGTATTGAACTACTAATTTTCTATATTTTTAAGTAAACAACACGATCCATTATGTAGTGTTATTATTTGTTTTAGTTGAGCGATGCTGTACCAATAACAAGTGCGCTATAGATTTATCCATTAGTTGCAAAAACAGGAAATGTCACTATTCTTTATCTAATATAAATATTGAATAAGAGTGACATATCACTGATGTTTGTAGATGGATACTCTCCAGCTCTTAAAAGCTTCCTGTTCAACAACAACAAACCTATCCTTGGTATTTTCCTTCCGCCTAAAAGATACGCTGTGACCGTTTTCTGACATATAGATTGCAGCTATCGGGGACACGGTAAGGCTTCTAGACATAGGTTCTGGATAACTTCAACACTGGTCCAAACTCAAATAGAGAGATCTTAATGATATATTACAAAATTCTTAGACTACATCTCTTGCAAAGCACCACGATACGGCCAAACTGCCTTATCTTGGTCAATAAGTTACACCCCTATTTTACAAGCAAGTATTTACGTAAGCTTATTTAAAAATAGAAAATTTGCATTTAAGTTTATATATTTATAAACACCAAGACACACGTGCACAGGGAAATACCTCCTTGGCTAAATATATGTATATACATGCCAACCTTCAGTGTTAAATAGGCCCCCTTTATTACCATATTGCCATAGTCCTGTATATCCGAAAACTGTTAAAGCTAGATTTATTTTCTGATAATTTTAGCACACCCTTCTTCTTCAGTAACGGTTGAATCGAAATTCATTTTAAATCTGTGATAATTACAATCATTAGACTATATGGAAGTTAACACTTTCTGTTAATTTCCTTGGCCAACTTGATGGCGTCTATAAGTGTGTCAGATAGCTGGTGGTCGTTGGCACACAATCCCAGCTTATTAGAGACCCGGATGTGAGGGATAGTGGAGGGATGATTTATATCCGATATGTTATACTGGTTCATCAAGAGGATAACGATCCAATGACCATTGTCCAGTTTACATTTGAACACCCTATCCCCTATGTTATTAGCGAACTCTTTACACAGCTCGGCAAGATTTGTAAACATTCGCCGAAGGAGTGTATCTCAATCCCTCTCTGAACTGTCATCACTCGCTGTATGTTTATTTGTCCAAGGGAATGAAAGTCGTGTCAGTAGAACTGTCTGACTGTGGTCAGAATGTGGCTTTCCTACACAGACGGAATCGGGCCAAACCCAGTACTTGGTAAACAAAGCAGTAGCTAAGTCCCAAATATAATCAGTCCACATTATATATTTATGAACACTAAAACACACGGACAGAGGGAAAATCTTCTAAAATATCCATGGATAGGCCTACTCTTAATCCGTAATGGTAAGCATTATCAAAGCTCATAATAGAGACGGGAGAATCGAGAAATTCCATTTGTTCGCCAGTGTTTTAAGAAATGATGTTTATTGTCCATTGCCAAAAGTTGCCAACTGGAGAAATATCAATGGGGTGTATTTAATCCTGCATTTTGTCTGCAAGTAATCAAACCCTCGCAATTAATACGGTTCTCTGCTAGAATGAACGAATACGTCTAGAGTAAAATTAAAAGTTCAGGATAGAAACACTTACACTAATTTGTACATTGATAGTTTTCTGTAAGATTGTGGTATATGTACGAGTGTGTGTTGAGAAAAGTTTTGATCTTCTCCAAAACCCGAGTTTTCGAGGATATTTCATCAACGTAGTCAAATCTACTTCAGTCGTTTCCGATCTTGGGGAAATCGAATACGAGCGGTTATCTGGGAGAAGGCGCACAGCGAGTGATGTCCACTTTCTCGACGGATGTAGATAGAGATCAAACTAACAGTAGCTGGTTTGAATAAAGCGAAGGTTTATTTGTCAGGCGATGAAACACTATCGCCATCTGTTGTGATCCATTACAGCTAAAACATCGCCCAGAAACAAAAATAGTACATACCCACTTAAGCCGTTAGCACGTCTTTTGTGACTTATATCTCGACATATGGACGGCTGTCTGAGGCTGTTTTTCTGAAGTATCAAAATTCGGGAATCATACTGACATTCGACCAGATTCTATATACAAAAGATAAAGCACTGTCCCTCTCAACTCCAATACGTTCTACATTCTTTTCTTCCGAGTTAGCATATCAGCACTCACCAACGTAAGGGTCTGGTGAGAAATCTGCAGGCTTATACCTTGTTTACAGTCATAAAAGACCCACAAGAATCTGGTTATCGCCAAAGTTTGGTTATGCTTTTCACTTTTGGCACGTGTCAATTCGTTAAAGATAAGTCAAATCTTAAAGCTGTGGCAAAACAAGTTGGGAACTTATTTTGATGAAGTGAATTTCTGTTCCTCTCAGATGTATAGAAAAATAAAGCCAATGTGCTTTGGTTTGGTCTAGTTTTCTGAAACTATTGAGACTCTGCTAAATTAACTTCATTATTTAAGATAATATAAAAAATGGGTACATAATGATTCAACTAGTTTTGCTGCATTGGAAATACGCCCTTTGAACAGAACTGATTTGTCAGAGGGGGTAATTCATTTGTTTGTCGTCATGATTTTGACGTTTCTCTTTAACTTTCACAGAAAGAAAATCGTTTGGCATCAACTGCCATAAACCGTTGGTAAGTTATTTTTATGAAAACTAAAACACACGGTACAGACAGAAAAAATATTGACTAAAATAACCATAGAGATGCAGTAGAAACTTGCTCTACTCGAACAAGTAGCTTTTCCTCGAAGATCTCAAGTTCTTTCCCTGTTTCCAGACGTGTAGTCGTTTGTGATTGTCTGTAACGTTTTAGCTGTTCCGAACGTACGCGATTCTTGAGCTGCCAAAATGTTGATATTTTGATGTTAAAACAGAATATTGAAATTATTAGCTATTTTTCGTAAAACGCATAATTCAGAAGCTTTTTAGTGCTTCTAGTCTCGAGAATGAACGATAAAGTATTGTTTTCAACCAACTTTGGCTTAGAATGAATGGTCGTCCCAGTTATTTAAATTTTGTTTACTTTTCGAACACTATTTCGGTTCGTATAGGCCCCATACTATATGGATTTTCCTCATTCCAACGTCAATCATTTAGTTTTCCCATGGCCTTCAAAACCTTTTACTGTAGTGACGATCAGAAATTATGAAAAGAACTTAGAATTTTGGCAGCTCATGCCACTTTAATAGACCCCTTCGGCCTAGAACGACGTTTTTATGACGTTGCTCAAATTGTATGGCATTGATGTCATTTCTCTGTTGCAGGAGCTGTGACACGCCTCTTTTGCATTGCGTCATAGACGAAATGAACACCATTCAGACGTCAGATTGATCCAAAAACTCAATTTAGCGTCATTTTGCCATTCAGCAAGGCTTCTGTGCAATCGTTAATCCTTAAGCCGAAAGAGTCAATTGAGTGGAGTTTTACTCTCCTTTGTTTCACATGCACATCTTGTAACGTTATATTGTTGAGACAATAAATCCGTACATTAAGACACAATCTCCGCCGTAATCTTTCTGACATTTGTTAACGACCTTCTTCTTGTAAAGCCGTTTGTGGAAGAGTTGCCAGGTACTCGCCGAAGGTCGGGGGTTTCCTCCGGGCAATGAACCCGGTTTCCTCCCCCACTAAACCTGGCAACGCCGCCATATAAGTGAAATAATCTTGAGTGCGGCGTAAAACATCAATCAATCAATCTCGTAAAGTCACTCAAATTAAACATAGGACCGTTATACATACCCAAGTAGGCTTGAGATTTCTAAATGGGTGTGTTAAGGATACGAAGAATCGAAGCCCTTTTACAAGAACGACCAGAACCCGGCTAGCTTCAGTGTTACCCTAAGTTCATGCCTTTTATCTGTGATTTACTTCAAGGCCATGAATACCAAATGAATATACCAACCAATTGCAAAGATCACTTTTATATTTTGCTTTTGAGGTTTACATCTTTGGTTGCCAGATGGGACTTGCCTTAATATAAAGTCGAACCCAAAGCGATTGGAAGTATTTCTTTGATCATCTACGTTTGTTGTTTGATAAGGAGTAGACTACCAACTGAAGTAATCCAGTTTGACTCGATCGTCAGACCAATTTATCCACTTGTGACGTTTACCACAGGAGTTGATAATCTGCCGTAGACAAGAAATGTCGCTGTTGATTAGTAACACTGGTAAAAAAAATGTACACTGGTTATTGAAGTTAGATTCTGTGATGGCCATCCGCCTTAACTTTGGTTAAACAAACGTCAAAACTTCTCTATTGGACTGGCTGTCAAGTCATGTCTGCCCGGTACCCTGTCTAAACATTGGAGATGGTAGTCAGCAGATTTGAGACTGTCGAATTAGGTATTGGGGGAAAAGCATTTTCAAACAAGTGATTCAGCACGATCCCCGGCCTTGAGCAAAGACATGGCTTCAGAGTTCTGTGCCAATGTTTATTTTCCTGGAAGTCAGGAGACTTTACAGTTACTGATTTCCTTTATTGCAAATGTGATGAAACTTGGTGACTGACTAGATGGTCCAAGTCAGCAAACAATGGCACCCACTAACGTTCTCACCAGTTTATTGAAGTGGGTAAAACTGGTGATTGATCTATGGTGTTTGGCCCTCTGAAGAAGTGCTCCTGTGTTTGATAATGATGAACACATCTTTGACTGTTGCATAATAAAAAAGCTCAACTAATCCTTCACAGGCAATCCAGATAATCATACAAAGAATTTTGTTTTAGGGTGAATTAACAACAAATCCGGATATGTATCTCTCCAATATGACGTATAAAACGCTAAGTTTTTTTTTACCTCAATTCATTTCAACAATTACTACCCATTACATTAAAGTCCTTCATATGGATATCACCAGTTTATGAAATGGCGCGAATAGTTATTCTAATTTGACGAGAGAGAAAAGGGATTCCACTGTTTTGATATATCGGGTGGGCAAAAATTGGCCTCTTTTTTCGCAACTTATACTATGACGCACCGACATCGCCATATAAGGGGAATGATCTTCAGTACAGCGTAAACATCAATCGATCAAATCTCAAGGGTTTTGGTAAAAGAACATAATTTTACATAGTTCATGACACGGTACCCGGACATTTTCTTATTTAGATATCTATGAATATACCTCTTTTTAACACAATTAGAAACTTGTCTCCATGGTTGTTTTAGACAAGCATATTTTCCCTGTGCCCGTGTGTTTTGGTGATCATAAATAAATGAATATACCTGAAGCTGTTTACAATGTCCGAAACATACAACCCCATTAAAGTAAATAAGCCCACGGTTAATTTATACATCAGTTATCAAGGAATGCTGTTCTGCTTACAAGGCATTTACAAACTTTGCTTCCTTGATTTATACATGCGAAAATATTATCTGAAGTAATTTCTTTGATGACTGTTCCCTCAGTATATGTTAACGGTTGGCTTACTGACACCATCTGTTCAAAATGGTATTTTGAAGACCTTTTAGGCGTTTACTATGGATTTGGTAGTTCACTATTGCTTCAGTTTAGTTTGTGGATCTTACAGAATTTACATTTACTCAGCCAAACTGTGATAGAGTTAAAGCCGTTTGCTTTGGGCTTTAATATAACATTTTAGTACAATGTTTGTGACATACTGAGGGTCTGGTTTGAGTACTTGAAGCAGGATCAGAGTTCCCTGCTACATGAGGAAAAGGGCATAAACCTCTAAACCCTTGTCGCTCGGTGCAAATCATTGCTTTAATTTCATATTCATAGCTAATCCTTGATTGATTGATTGATTGTTCGGTGTTTTACGCCGCGCTCAAGATTATTTCACTTATATGGCGGCGTTGCCAGTTTTATTGTGGGAGGAAACGGGGCTATATGCCTGGAGGAAACCCACGACCTTCCGTTGGTAACATGCAACCATCCCACATAGGTCGTTCGAGTGAAAACCCAGTCAGAAAATTTTCCTATTTTTTGGGACTAAGTGGGAGTCGAACCCGCGACCCATTGGTGGAAGGCTGTTCGGATTGAGCGTCCAACGCTCTACCTACTGAGCCACGGAGGCCCCGTTAATTTAAAGAAATTGCGTGTATAATCACAATATTGACACCGTATGGGATTGTTTAAGCAACTTTGTATATAGCTTTTGGGGGAATGTTGACTTTATTGTTCTGACCTGTTCGTTGTTGTTTATCAAAGGAGCAAAACTACAGCGTTTTCCCATTTTCAGATTTTTAACACACACCATGGAGAAATTTCCCTTCCTTGATTTCCATATCAATACCAGAGGTACCGCTGACTTTCGTCGATGTATATGAAAAGATTTTCCAGAATGATAAGCATCTGGTTTTGCTTGGCATTCCGTTACTTCTCGTTTACTGATTTTTCTTCCCTTTCAATCCCGATTGGATCACGGGTGAGTTACTTGAGTTGCTCCTAAGAGATTTGCCTTGACATCGCGTTACTTCCACGCCATTACAAAACCATATTTAAGGTCCATGCCCGAGTCCATATCCGCCTGTTGGGATGTCCATGCAATTTGCCAGCATCAGACCCGTGTCGATGAAGGTACACAGTTGGATGATCAGCAGATAACGAGACATCAATCATTGTCGTATTGAGCTACTCTTATACACCCATTACAATACATTTCTCCTAGAAAACCTGACCGCCTCTTTACTTACCAATCATTAAGATATATAAGCCTTAATTAATTATCGATAAATTATTAATCGCGATTTACAGGATCGTATGGCCTATCACCAGAAAGGATTTTTGTTGGGTCCGCGTATATACATGTAGACTTAACTCAGCAATACTGTAAACTTCAGAGCATTAACCACGGGTTGGATATTTAATCAGTCCTAACCAGTGCTATAAAGTGTTCATTAGGAATATAATGTCTATCAGACCGTCCTGTCCCTTCATCTCATTTGTCGCCGGAACTCGTTCATTTCAGACTGCCATATTAACACACAGAGGTTCTATAGAACCCAAACAAATGGTTGTTTAATTATGGTCTTAATTCAGAAGACAATCCGAAGTAAACCTGTATGGAGAACTTTAATTAAAACAGGTGTTAGATTCAGCACCTAAAGAAGACAAGAAAGGATCGTCTTAACTTGTTAATAGTACAGAGCATGTTGCCGAATGTTATAGGGCTTCATCTAATTGCGTGTGGTGTCTGAAATGATGAATGTCGGACGTTTCTTTTCTCTCACACGATCATTAATCAGCGGAGATAAATGTCTTGAGAAGACGTCCTTTGAGATTAGTGCCATCTTGGCCCATTTAAGGTGGATTATACTAACTAACAGGGCGTGTAGAGGAGACTAACTTTCCCATCCCTTTCCTTGTTGCATCAGAACTTAATAACCACAAATCCGAGATAATGTAACTGGTCATTAAATCCCCCCATCAGTTTTACCAAGGCTTCCCGAGATAACACTAAAATTGCCCTCGTCCGGCCAGCCCTTTCTATGTTCTTTACACCGTTAAGTTAACAGAGGGTAATAATTGTCCATTGTATTACTGGCTATATAGGACCTGATGGTCGATGAGAATGGTTGGGATAATTGGTCCAAAGCTGTGAATACCAACCAACCGTTTAATAACTTTGCAAAGAGCTTCTGGCAGGTAGTCGATTCTTTTTGCAAAACAGAAACAAATCAAAATGTCTAAATTGGTGCCAGATTATCTGACAAGACCCGTCACGTTAAAGTACACGCTTATTTATTGCAATTTCTCTCTATTCTACGAAAAGGTTTATATTGAACTGGCCAGAAAGCCTCATCGAGTATATCAGCTTAAGACGTGACCTTCTTTAAAACTAAATCTTTCTTATTAAGCGATTCAAGATAATTCAATAAGTTGAAGTGGACAGATGCAACCATTGTGAATGTCTTCACCGACTCACATTTCACCCATACTCCTTGGATCCCCTATGGCTTAATGTGTCGCCTAATGGATTTATCTGATATTTGCTACTTATAGGTCTTACAACCCTAGGTATCATATCGACTAAACCGGCACTTCTCAGCTAGGCTCTATTCTAAGTGACAGTTTCAATCTCCTGTCAGGGATGATTTGGCTCCGTTAGATAACTGCTGTAGACGGCCAACTGATTGCCTCTGTGCAGTGAGATTGCTCACTGTCTTTTAGGAATCCGCCTAGAATCTTATCTTAATTCGCCCAAAGATGACTTGTCAAGCTACGCTCGATGGTAAGATACACAACCAGGAACAACTCGGTTCTACTGCTCTTGCCGTGGTGTACTGGGTACCATGTGCACACATCTCTAAAGAAAGTAATAAATACACCTATTACAGTGAAGACACCTGAACGGTAACTATAAATGAGGAAGATAACCAGTAGTCTGAAATAACAGATGCGAGCTTTATCTGTTCAACGGCAATATAAACCAAACACTATAGCCTGATGAACAACTTAAAAATAAAACATGTTTTTACCAATAAACGCTGATGCGCCCTTATATACTGTAGGTTAACCCCAGCGGATTTCTGGATAGAATTTGTTTAGGCCTATTTCTGTTTTCTTGATGTTTTAGTTCTTCCTGTTATTGTTTGTTACACAATTAACCCTGTGCAATGAATGGGTGCCTCAATTAAATAAATACATAGTTCAAACCAACGAATGACAATTCAACTCTTTGACTTTATAATATACTGAATGTGTTTTATGACCTTGTTCGAGCTTTTATTTCTTCTTGGGTCATAACACGCTGCCGTAGCGGATCAACAAGTTGCTAGAGGACAATTTAATTATTAAATCATCATACTTGGGTGAGCACATTCTGTTTGAGCCCTATAACATCAAACCTGTGAGAAAGACGTACGGTTGTAAACTGTGGAAAATACTTACTTCCTTATTAACTCGCCATCTTTGCGCAATAAAAATACTTTCAACTATCCGAAAAGCGATAGAAAAGCGATAAGGTAATGTCGAGTGACAGACTTTTCCGACTAGAAGTCAGCCGTTCACTATGTCCTTTGTCCTCGATCATTAAGCCTGACAATTTGGTCTTTCTCCGGATTCCATAACGTTCCGAAGTACAGTAAACTGATACCGTTAGCCGACATAAGACTTCGTCACATATATCACATAGCTTAGTCTTATCTTGGTCATCAAGAAGTCCCGAGACGAATGACGTTTTAAAAGGATTGTATGCCGTGGTTAATGTCAGTTCAGTTTGACTTGCGATCATTCAAACTTTATCTGTCTTGATCGTTTAATATTAAAAGAAAATTCCAGACCACGGTAATAAAAGCAAAGTGTCATTTATAGAGATGAACCATGTTTGAATTTATTGCCATTTTCATGAGAAAGAAAAGAAATATAACTCCGAAAACTGAAGCCATAGTTGAATAATATTATTAGAAATATATTCCTGATGACGGTTGCGTAGATCTGCCGAAATATAGAATACCATTCAACTAGGCTTCAGTTTTCATTTCTTTGTTTTATACAAAAGTTCTTTTGTGTTGGTACGTCCTCATGAGAAAGACACTGTTGGATTTTAAAACAGTCTCATACATTCCTCCAAGATATTTGTTACCTGATTATTTCGATATCATCGGTTTTTTTCTTTCTGCTTGGTTGATCGGTGGGATTATTTATTTTGTGTATTTTAGTTGGTTGGTATTTTTGTAGTGTCTCCTTGATCCGCATTTATAAGAGAGAAACCCTGCATGTTCCATCCGTTGAATCTAATATATTTGTGACATCAAACCGCTGAGACAGAGGTATAAATAACGCAGGTGCTCGTGGTTCGATAGAGATCTGTGGAAAACAGGTCATTTCTGCCTGTTAATTATTTAAGAATAAGGATAGAATACAAGAGACCATCTGCCGAGCACTTTCCGGAACTAGCTGATGAAAATTTCAATAATTAACGAAAAGACGGCGACCGTTTCGGTTTTAACCACGTAGATGCCATTTTCTTCCCTATAATACAATTCACTACTAGGGAGACCGGAACAATTTATCATGGGCGAAGTTGCGCCCCGCTGAAGCCTATCTCGTTATTCCTACTTCATCGTACAATAAATATTGATTTGGAACGGTTTCGTAAAGGTAACACAAAACCCTAATTAAAATTTCAAATAACCTTAAGTCAAACTGTTCCAAAGATATATAATTGTAAATTAAACGTCCAAGTATTGCCCAACAACGTATGTCTGCTGAATTAATGAAGATCTTGTGGCACTCCGGTACACACAAACTTCAAGAGTCGTAGGGATTTCCTCCATGCACACGTTATACGGGTCATCCTACATACTTATTTGGTAGATTTTGGTTTAAAATTGGGGATATAGAAAAATTTACAATTAATAACTGATTATGCTATGGCAGACGTTAAAAGCTTTTACAGTTCATTTTGTAAATATACCTATTTAATGCTTGATTAGGGGATTATAGGAAGGCCTGGTTTTCGTGGACCGTATATGAAACTTGGTTTAGCCTATATGTAACTTGTCAACAAAACCAAAGCGAAAAATCAAGTATCCTCCGTTAACTAGTTTTTCCTGAATTAATAACCAGCATTGTTTAATGAATTATCCTATCTTGAACGCCATATTGCCACCCTTCTGAGCAAAATCCATTGTTTATAAAGGGACAAACTTGTATACTGGTGTCCGAAAATCTCATCAAAGCATTTTATGTTGCTTTCAATTGTTTATCATGAGCACTCATGTTCACTTTGATAGACTCGGAGAGCTGTTCCTCAACAGATTTAAGTCCAACGAAAGACTTTTAACTGTCACGTAAACATATACTTTAACAGCCACAAAGTTACATCGGGCAGAAGGGTTTTGAAAAACAGCTCACTGAAAAGCAGGCCGAAACGTTGAGACAAATATGCCTAGTGAAGGATTCGACTTGAAGAGTCCCTGTTGGGTTTGAGTGACGTTTTGGAGAGACATGTTACATAATCCAGACAGCAGCTGGGACTTAAAGGCATCAGTTTACGGATGTAAGAGGAGACCCAAAGGCTCATCGTAATCACGTTCAATAATTAAACGAATCCCTTCAGTGCCACATAGACGCAAAAAGAGAAAACAGTTATATCTATCCGCTACTTCATTGCATCTCAGCCAAGCTTTTGTTCCTCAACATATAACAATCCCTAACAGCTATTAATTTTCTCTGCGGAGACAAAACTCGGGTCAGCAGTAATGATAAAGTAGGAAAATGGCCACATAAAACTCATAGCTGTCACTTACTGCCTTTGTGGTCAGAAAACCTTACAATAATTACTCCAGCGAAATTGGGTAATAAAATGGCAAAGCCATAAAAAAAAAACTAAACCTTCTTGATTAAAAACAAAGTGTAACTGAATCTAGAGTCATCGCCGTGGAAATTAATTACATGTTTTCGAATAGCGAGACACTCTGTGAAGTAGTTTCTGTGGCGTCCCTTGTTTCATTCCACCGAACATCCCCAATAAGTCGTAGGTTTACTTTCTGTTATACTGCAACCGTTTTAGAAACTTTCAAATGCCTTTGCACAGGCGAAAACGACACCAGAAAGTTAGCGTTGGTCAAGATTATAGACTGGAACAGCAAAGATTCAACATATAAAGATATAATCAATACATTCGGACAATCAAACAGCATAGTAACAAAATCTTCAAAGGTTTCGTTTGAAATGTGATTGGGAAAATTTTGATAAAATCTTCATCTTTGTAAAGAAGCTCTTAAGATTCATGAACACGTTGTGTTTTACTTACTGCGTCTGTGGTCAGACCTTAAAGTCTATTTAATAACTCTGCACCCAAAATTTGTGCATATAAAAAATAACATTAAAAAAGGAAAATTCGGAGATTGCAATCTGTCTTTGTTAAATCACTACCACGGTCCGTTTTTATTGATATTAAGAAGACAAAATAGGCTTATGATGTACATATTTTTGTCAGAGTTAATCGGATTTGAGCAAACTAATAGCCAGAGTTCTAATTTTGTCTTAATCAGCAGAGATAGAAATCTTGGATAACTGTAATACAGGCAAACTTGCCTATGGATCAAGTATATACAGTTCGTATCACTTCTACTTATCATTAAATTGATTGATTGATTAGAGTTTAACGCCGCGCTCAAGATTATTTCACTTATACGGCGGCGAAAAGAAATTAAATCGTCATACATTTTGTAAAATCAAAAATACATTGGAACTGAAAAATGACAGAAACAGAAATACTAAAAACGGGTAAAACACTGTGTAAATCATTTTCGGAGATTAAAAACAAGAAATATCACAATTATCTCCAATGGAGCAACAATAAACAATTTATATACAGTGTAAATAACATTTTTTATAACATACAAATTTGTAAATATGTTCTGATAGAGTGTACTTTTAGCAAAAAGGTTTATACCATGATAATTAAAAATTTGACCCAGGTTAGTCGCCTTTTACGATCAAGCTTGCCTGGGAACTGTGAGCCAATTCTTATCCCCCGGAACCCACACGGGGACCCAAGGATTAGTCGCCTCGTACGATCAAGCATCTTGGGAAGACTGAGGGTCTATTCTAATCTCCCCGTGACCCACACAGAGGATCATTAAAGGAACATTTGCCGCTAACATCCATAATTCTTTTTTTTTTGCCAATAATATAGAAGTTTTGTCATCCTTTTGTATTGTGAATTTGAAAAAAACAAAATTTGATGTCCGGCCCCGTAATATCAATAAATACGAAGCGTCGGCATGCGCACAAACACCGTTTGGTTTTGTGATGTACGTTCACTTTCTTCCGATTCCCCTCTTTTATAACAAAGTTTTCCTTTCTGTCAAGTCCATTTGTAAACAACTGTGAAGGGTTATAGGACAACAAGGGTTACATTAATAAAAGAATTTAGAAATGTGTCTAAATAACCCTTGGCTTATAGGCTACTGTGTAACGTCACTGTATCAGTGGGTTTTACTTTTATTAATATAAAGGACAGAATTTCAATGTCAAATTCTGTGGACCCCATGTGATGATCCATACACTTAAGCCGTCTTTATATTTGGCGATCTGCTTTTAAATTCTAAAAATGTATTAGCTGAGATCCAAGAACGAAAATTGTCAGAAATGTTATTAGCACCGTCTAATTGGATTATTTATGACATTTTAACAAATTCAGTAGAACCAATTAGCGTGACTTTTTATGATCGGAAGTATATTTTTATCTAGCTGTGGTGAAACGGAAGTGACATAGCGTTGATTGGTTGCAGAAGAGCGCAGTTTCGAGCTAGGTTGTTAAGTAAATGACCTATTAAACCGTCTGAAATCTTTCCCTCTAGTCAGCTGGCGTTGGAAGACAATCCAAAACCTAAGTTTTGTACACTACCGGGTTTTGTCCATCTAATTGGACAATTAAGACTACGACCGGTCTTCCTATAAACAGATGGTATCTGGGAAGCTTTCAGAAACAGCAGCCGGGATTACGGATAATTAACGGAGACATACCCAGAGGCCTCTCAGGATGTCCTTCGGGATGGACACACAACCAGGAAACAGTTCAGCTGTAGTGTGTACCAAGCGTCAGGGCTCTAAACTCAGCAGACTTCTAATCCGAGAAAAATAAGCTTCTTATAAACAGTGAAGTGCATACAAATACAAGCTGTGATACACGTATTCTACACTAAATACAATCATAGCACAGTTAGTGATTGGGCCTACCATGTGACGTTTGACGTAATTTAAGCTCACAATACTGGTTATAATTATAGAAGCACGAGTGTTTCAACAAAGACAGTAAACATACTAAGATGCTTGGCCAGCAAATTGTAACATGATTTGATAGGATCAAAGGCTTATCAGCTTCGGATATTGTAACTGATGGTTTGTTTGAGTCGATCATTATTTTCACAAAACAAAGCAGCTTTATTTAATTTCTTGTATATTACTGAAAATCATCAACACGACGAATTTTTTTATTTAAAGTTTTGTCTTTTATTTATTTTGCAGAATGGCGTAAATTTGATCTAAGAGCAAAAATAACTGCATGCTTTTTTCTAGAAAAAAAAAACCCGTACATGAATGCTGTAGAGATAAAGAACCATCATGTATGTATTATCATGCAAAGTGCACTTGCCAGTATATTTGTAGTTCAAACTGTTATCGAGTATTTCTGTAACATTTGGTGACATGGTATGCTTAAAATCCACTACAAAGGATAGAAAAATGCTTTATAGTTGAGAAGGTTAAGTGCTCTACGAGCCCACCTTTCTACATCTTGAAAGGACCGAGTTAATCTTCAAACGCTGTTTATACCAAATGATTCTATTTCACATTAACTAGAAACATACGTATTCAAAACGCTTGATCTTTATGCATGCTTGACGTTTAATACACCGACCTCTTTGGGATACAGTGTGTGGAAAGACTCAGATCATGAAGAGCCCTTCCGAACAGGATGCCCGTATCATTTACTGCCAGTAACAATGACTATTGTAGCGAGTAGAGTCAACATAGCTAAATAGGTACCATATTGACTGACTATGGAGACCGAGCAGGGAGAAAACAACTCTTCGCCCCTAAGCGAATGTCCTGAAAATGCCAAGGAACTTTTAACCGTAGGGCCAACGGGTCTACGAAAACAATAGATGGAGATTGTAAACTGCTGTCAGTACATCTGTTGTTTTACACTGTCTTGGCAGTGAAGATGGTACTCTCTGGGGTGCATGTTCCTCTTTTGTTTATTCTAAGAACCGCAATTTGGACTTAGCACAGCGCTACTAAAAGTCGCTTTTTAGCCCGACATCATTCTGATGGAGGGCTATTCAAATCGCTTTTCCGTGGTCCGTCGTCAGTCGTCCGTCGTCCGTCCGTTAACTTTTTGCTTGTTACCTTTATTCCAAGAAAACTACCAGTCCAATCTTAATCAAACTTAACATGCATCATCACCTAATGGTCTAGTTGTGCATCGTACATTTTCATCTCATTTGCATATTCTATATGGCCACCAGGGGGCGATATTGTTTTTTTTTTGTTACCTTTATTCCAAGAAAACTACATGTCCGATTTTCACCAAACTTGGCTCACATTATCTCCATATAGTCTTGTTGTGCATCGTACATTTTCATCTCATTTGCATATTCAATATGGCCGCCAGTGGGCGATGTTGTTTTTCTTTGTTACCTTTATTCCAAAAAAACTACCTGTCCGATCTTAATCAAACTTAACATAAATCATCACCCTATGGTCTAGTTGTGCACCGTACATTTTCATCTCATTTGCATATTCAGTATGGCCGCCAGGGGGCGATATAGTTTGTCTTTGTTACGTTTATTTCAAGAAAACTTTCGTTTGTTACCTTTATTCCAAGAAAACTACCAGTCCAATCTTAATCAAACTTGGCTAACATTATCTCCCTATAGCTTTGTTGTGTACTGTACATTTTCAACTCATTTGCATATTCAATATGGCCGCCAGGGGGCGATGTTGTTTTTCTTTGTTACCTTTATTCCAATAAAACTATCAGTCCAATCCTAATCAAACTCAACATACATCATCACCCAATGGTCAAGTTGTGCATCGTACATTTTCACCTCATTTGCATATTTAATATGGCCGCCAGAGGGCGATGTTGTTTTTCTTTGTTACGTTTATTGCAAGCAAACGTTCGCTTGTTACCTTTATTCCAAGAAAACTAACAGTCCAATCTTAATCAAACTCAACATACATCATCACCTTATGGTTTAGTTGTACATCGTACATTTTCATCTCATTTGCATATTCAATATGGCTGCCAGGGGGTGATATATATTTTTTGTTACCTTAATTCCAAGAAAACTACCAATCTGATATTTACCAAACTTGGCTAACATTGTCTCTCTATAGCTTTGTTGTGTACTGTACATTTTCAACTCATTTGCATATTCAATATGGCCGCCAGGGGGCGATGTTGTTTTTCTTTGTTACCTTTATTCCAATAAAACTATCAGTCCAATCTTAATCAAACTTAACATACATCATCCCCCGATGGTCAAGTTGTGCATCGTACATTTTCGCCTCATTTGCATATTCAATATGGCCGCCAGGGGGCGATGTTGTTTTTCTCTGTTACGTTTATTGCAAGAAAACTTTCGCTTGTTACCTTTATTCCAAGAAAATTATCAGTCCAATCTTAATCAAACTCAACATACATCACCACCTTATGGTTTAGTTGTACATCGTACATTTTCATCTCATTTGCATATTCAATATGGCCGCCAGGCGACGATATATATTTTTTGTTATCTTAATTCCAAGAAAACTACCAGTCTCATACTCACCAAACTTGGCTCACATTATCTCCCTATAGCTTTGTTGTGTACTGTACATTTTCATCTCATTTGCATATTCAATATGGCCGCCAGGGGGCGCTGTTGTTTTCCTTTGTTACCTTTATTCCAATAAAACTGTCAGTCCAATCTTAATCAAACTCAACATACATCATCACCTTATGGTCTAGTTGTGCACCGTACATTTTCATCTCATTTGCATATTCAATATGGCTGCCAGGGTCGATATATTTTTTTTTGATTCTTTATTCCAAGAAAACTACCCGTCTGATTTTCACCAAACTTGACTCACATTATCTCCCTATAGCCTTGTTGTGTACTGTACATTTTCATCTGATTTGCATATTCAATATGGCCACCAGGGGGCGCTGTTGTTTTTCTTTGTTACCTTTATTCCAAGAAAACTACCTGTCAAACATTAATCAAACTTAACATACATTATCACCCTATGGTCTAGTTATGCACTGTTCATTTCCATCTCATTTGCATATTCAATATGGCCGCCATATTGAATACTTTTATTACTTTTATTCCAAGAAAACTACAATGTACTGGTCTGATTTTGACCAAACTTGATCCACATTATCTCCCTATGATCTAGTTGTGCACCCTACATTTTCATCTCGTTTGCTTATTAAATATAGCCGCCAGGAAGCAATGTTGTTTTTGAACCAAATTTGAAAATGAAACTTATTATCATTATTCCAAGAAACTACTGACCTGATCTTAGCCAAATATGACACACATCGTCCCCCTAAGTTCTAGCTGTGCACCGTACATTATCATCGCATTAGCATATTGAAGATGGCTAGCAGGTGGCAATGTTGTTTTCAACCAAAATTTCAAGGGGAGCTTACTTTGCAATTCACAATTTAATTTTCCTTAACAATAGTTATCTCCCTGGAATAAGATTTTTTTTTATGCAGGCCCCAATTGCTATATCCAGTTATTGCTGTAACAATCTTTAATATGAATAGACGACCTATGTGGGATGGTTGCCAGTTACCAACGGAAGGTCGTGGGTTTCCTCCGGGCATAGAGCCCGGTTTCCTCCCACAATAAAACTGGCAACGCCGCCATATAAGTGAAATAATCTTGAGCGCAGCGTAAAACACCAAACAATCAATCAATCAATTTAATATGAATAGATGAACGCGGGCGTTAAGATCCCTTTAAGGGATCTCTTGTTTCATTATGCCCAGATGATGCACACATCCGTCTATAGGTTTTGGTTCAACCCGTGTAATACAGTCTCGATAGCAAAAAGATAGTTTATGGCGAAGTTTGTTTTGTTTTACTTGTAAACCTAACAGCGTGACTCTACTACATTTGTGTCTATGATCTCACAAAGCAGTCCTAATCCGTGCCACCATTTGTGCAAGCCAACGATGGGTCGCGGGTTTAAAACCTCACTCGTCTATTAAAATGGACAAATTCAGCCTGTGTTTTCATCCAATCACAACATGCTATGAAATGGTTGCCATTTATGGTCATATACACACACTCACTTTTCGGACCTCAGCTGACCTCTAAAGCACATACCAGCCCCTCAATGACCAAACTCAACACACACTGGATTATCAGATGTGCTTAAAATGTATTTTTGGGGGGGGGGGGTCCAAAACCCCAACTCTAGAATCTTATAATGTATTGTATATGCAGTCAGTTATTTCGCTCCCCGAATAGCATGTAGCATTCGTGGATGATAGCTGTTACCTGTTTTACTTACCTCCCCTTTATTTTTACGAACCTTTCAGCAGCATCACAATAACTACTATTAATTGGGAAAAACTCCATCTGCTTATCGATTATAAAAAACAAAGAATTGGCATTGTTAAGACCAGATAATTGTTCAATTGCTTTCCAACGGTACGTAACTTGTTAAAATTGAATTGTATATATACCATTCTTCGTAGCTATAAAGTTTTAACGTTTGATTTTCTAAGGAGCGTTTTAACAAATATATTAATTTGGGGTAGTACACACATGGTACCATGGTCCACTCCATTCCTTAGTAAATCTACATCTATGGCGTTTGACCTTTGTAGCGGCATCTTGTTTGGGAAGATCTTGCTGATTGTCTCCGCAAGATTGTGTACATAGAGGGAATTTAGTGATCTCGACCGTCGTCAAGTATGTCAGTTCAGGTTCACACAGTAAATGATCACACTGGGTTAACTGCCTGGAGCTCTTATATACAGTTTCTTCTCAACAAATGGCTTCAATTTTACAGCGAAGTAATAAATATTCGAACCAGATTTTACTCCTTCCGGCTAAAAAGTGTCAGATTACTGCTATCTACAAAAATGCGGTGTAATTTTCTGTGATTTTGGTATGCTGTTGGCATCGCTTTAATGTAAAAAAAACTTTTAAAATTCCTATCGTTTGTAGTTTTTCTTACATAACCAAGGGCAATATACATGCCGTTGGTGACAAACCTTTCTGTTCTCTCTTCATTTCCCTTAGATGTGTTTTGTCCATTTTATTAACAGTTCTCGATTTCCAATTTTGCCTCACCCTCCATGCAGATGGAGCCTGTGTGTTCGATTTATTAAAGACGTTGGTCGTCATTTTAAGCGGTATGTCTTTCTCGTTTGATTTTAACTTGTGCATATGATGATATGGAGTTTATTGCAAATAGCCAATTGTCCCATGACATGGTGGGTCCTAATATTACACAGAACATTGTGCAGTTTTATGTATACGGAAAGTCGTTTCAATGTGGCGTTACTATACACATTTGGTGATGTCCGCCGAACAATAATAAAAATGCTAAATATACCATTTTCTGTTATTGTCAATTCATGTTCTTAATATTTCATATTATCCAGCATGTCTTGTTTGTATTGATCACATCTCTTTTGTTTCAAGTATTTGTTATTTCAACTTGTATGGGTTTTTTTTTGCTTTCATCGCCTTTCCATTTTTTTTTAATGAAATATGGCCTTACATCCTCCCGTTATATTTTCGCTTCGGTTTTGCCGATCTTTACGAAAAACGCAAATGTTGTTAAACATCCGTGAACACTGTTACAAGCACTTAAACAGAGACTATAGATTATCCGCTACGTTAATGGGAATATGTCATGGTAGTAAGGCTGTAATGTCAATTATCAGTCTTGTGTTTTGGGTCTCTTAGATAACAGGAACTTCAAAGATGAGCTTTCCTTTGGCTGACAGACAAAAGTAAGGGAGGCGGTTGAGTAGCAATTATCAGACAGTCTTGCCTCCGGTCGCTGACAGAGGTGGAAACAAATAGACAGTTGTGGCATACCATGCTTGAAAACCTCTTCATGCTTCCCAAGTATTATCAATAAACTCGTAAAAAAATCAAACAATAAAAAACGTACTTTCGAGAATGTTGTAATGCATACGGTCGCGAAAAAAACTGAACGCGTTGTTGAATACTTTTGAGATCAAGTCGGGAAAATGGTGAAGTCAGGAACAACATGGTAAGGACCCATGATGTCATTCCGCTTGCCGTTAGCGTCTAGTCCACTAATGTTATTTTCTCAGAGGTAATCGTCAAATATAATTGTAAATATCACTAGCAATCTAACTTTGGTAATTTGTGTTGTATCTATTTTTCAGTGTTAAAATTTAATTGAAATCACTACAAACACTATAAAAATGGATATTATAATATAGTAAGTTTTCGAAAAAAAAAAAGTTATTTAATCTAATAAATAGTCAAATTTTCAACTATCATCTCCATCTGTTAAATGAATTAAGGTGTTGCTGATGCGTTAAATTAATTACCTAATCGTCACATATTAGCTGATGTTACGTACGGTTGTGTAGTTTGACTGAGCTAATTTAACGCCTGGCTTACCCAACACATAATTAATGCTCCCAACTGTGCCTCGATTAGGTGTCAGTATTTCGAACCGTTACAAAGTTTTACATCAACCAATGAAGCTCAAGAACGTGAGCTTGGGTTCGCAAAAAGGCTCTCCTCCGGCAAAATTATCAAAACACTACCTGATGTACGAAATACTTTGCACGTCATATTCTTATTTTCTGTCGAAGTAACAGAAAGCTTTAACCCTAGAATACCATATTTAGGGTCGAGTATAATATACTGACTGCCTAGATGAACCACACAAATTTGTAAACAGGGCGAGCTGTGATACGTCCCGACTAGATAGCCAACAGAACACATGACTTTTATAATTAAGTGTGAAGCTGTTTTGACCTTAATCTTAATGGAATCTGTCATACATGATCAGACCTGGCCTGTTTGACCAGGTATCATTAATCAAACGGCAGGTAACGAGATCTACCACAGGTCAGGATATTAATAAACTCACTGAAAGGATAAACAAATCACAAACTAAATGTAAGACGATAACGGAACCAGCATGCAAATGCGGCTGATGACTGGGTTGGTAAAACTAACATTTTATAGTTACAAGTTATTGTACAAATACATGTTCTGTACATGGTTTGACATGATATAAAAAAAACAAATATTCCCAAGGCTGTATAGGATTTCCGATGTAGAGATTCAGTGATAAAGTGACTTTACGGGCAGATACACTACCAAATCGTTTTACTCCGGCTAATTAAAACTGACAAATGGTAACCACCATCTGCCCATACATCATCGAATTGACCTCTCTCAGTTTTAAATTCATGCGCATGACCGGATATGCTTCACGCCACGAATCGCGGTGAAATAGGGCGCGCTTGTCGTTTGGCACAAGCTTTGAAACTTTAAAGAATTCCAACCAAGTCTGTGCCTTTGACTGATCTACTAAAAAATCTTAGCTACATTTCGCTCTGATGGTAACTTGATTAAAGCCAGGGAAACGAAGTCATCCGTGACCCAGATGCTGTGAAATTCCTGAGAGATCAGTTAGTGAAACTGGTCATTCTAGATATGACCATGATAAATGACCCCGTCTGGTCGGACTGAATGAACTAAGAAAAACAACACGTGTTAATCTTTATACTTAAGAGCTTTGTTCCAATCCCAAGTGTCTCTATTTGTGAACATTAAGTGAGATACACATTTCTATTTAATCTTTTCTGTCCCCTTGTCAATCTAAAAAACTAACAAATTTTAACTTACAGCTAGTTCTGCGTCGACGCGAAGCAATGAAGTAGATCGCTTTTCGTAAGACCCTCTGGATTATATCTGTAGAAATCTACAATTTATAACTTGTTTAAGTGGCATTTAGAAGTTGAGCATAATAATGAAGGAAAGAACACCCTTGCGTATGGATTTGTAACTTCTTGGTTTATTGGGAATTGTTTATTGGTTTATTGTGTTCCCAATAAACCAAGAAGTTGTAAATCCATACGCAAGAGTGCTCTTTCCTCCATTATAATTTATAAAGCAAGGTGAAGTGTTCCTGTTTGTGTGAACTTTCCACTACTATTTAGTCAACTTTTCTAAATCGTTTAGGCTGATGTTTAACGCCACATTTACACATTTTGTCTGTTGAAAACAAAGGGTTCAATGACGGATTGTGAGCCGATATTAGGTCGTCCTTAAGTGTTACTTTTTAAATTTATACGTGTTCCAATCCCCTTGCAAGATTTACTGTAGGTACGAGTAGAATGCGTTTCTTCTTTAGCTCTTAAAACAGGCACAGCGAGATTCTTGTGACCTCGATATTAACATTTGCTGGCAGTATTTTAGAATACTTTGTGAGGATAAATATGTTAGAAAAGTATAACATGCAGTATTGCAATGACATTCTAAACAACATGACAGGGTTCAGAAGAATAACATGGTGAGAAAGTCTTCTAGAATAAAACCCTCACCAAGGAGTGATGTATGTTCTTTTGTATTTTATTTTAGAATGTTTCAAGATCAAAGATGCTGTCAACGTTTCCAATTTGCATAAGTTCTGTCTGTCAAAAATGCGATATTTATATATTGACAACCTGAAACAGGCACAGGTAACCGCAAAGCGCTTTCAAGAACCCTGGAAAGCGACCTAATTCAGTCAGTCGCCATGAACAAACGGAGAGTCCAAAACGATCACAAGATAACGGCTGAAAATTTAACTGATGTAAGTTGTGGGTACTAAGTCATATAGAAACAATTATAAAAGATAATATCAAGATTTATAACTCCATGATATTCTGCTATATGGCGTAAGATTTCAAAGGATTGTCAATTTGCACTTTTTATTCCTTATTTCGTTCTTAAAGTGGCATGAGCTGCCAAAATGTCGATATTTTGACGTTAAAACAGAATGTTGAAACTATTGGCTATTTTTCTCAAGACGTATAATTCAGAAGCTTTTTAGTGCTTCTAGTCTCGAAAATGTACTATAAAGTATTGTTTTGAACTAAATTTGGCTTTGAATGAATGAATGGTCGTCCTGGTTATTTAAATTTTGTTTACTTTTCGAGCACGTTTTCGTTTCGTACAGGCCACATACTGTAGGATTTTCCTCTTTCCAACGTCAATCATTTAGTTTTTCGATGGCCTTCAAAGCCTTTTACTGTCGTGACGATCAGAAATTATGAAAAAAGTGTGGATTTTGGCAGCTCATACCACTTTAATATAACAACAGCTCGTTTCAGTTTGCCCCAAGGTTACGTTAACTTTAAAGGCATCGCTGTGGGAATGCTTTGTGAAGTACATTTTCGGTTCAGAATAAGATAAATGACTTGGAACTCTATAATCTATAGAAATCACATTAACATGGTTATTTACATACTTTTACATGCTTTTTGGCGGTATATTTTTTCTTTTTTTGAGTATTAAAACAATGATAATTGTGTTTTCAAGAGTACTCAACAACCTTATTAATATGTCTAGCCTACGAACTTAGTTTATTTTCTTTCAGGAAGGGGATTTGTTTATTTTCGTTAACAACCGTGGAATAATGAATGTAATAAAAATGTTTAAATGAATATTACAACAAGATCTGGATGCTGTATCTCTTAGCTCGACGATCTAAAGGTCACAGCTTGCTCTCCCATTAACCCATACATCATAAGAGTCCCTGATGACTTTCCCAGTCTTGTAGTAGCACGCGTAAGTTAAATAAACATTGTCCATAAGTGGCTTCTCTAAGAGTTCGTCGTGTATCCATCCTGTTAATAGAGATGGGTGATGTGGGAGGAGGGATGATGAATTGCTTAGTGTGGCCACCCCAGTAGAGCAGGTGGTGGGAACAGGCGATTCTCTATCATTGAAACTTTCTAACAATTCATCAAGTCAATTCAACCTAACTTACTACGAACTGTATTTGTATACATACGATCTTAAACGCTTTCACAGATTTAATTTACATCACGTTTCATTACCAAACATGCATTTAAAAATGAAACCATGCATGAAATTAATTGACTTAATGGTTTATTATTTGTTAGTTATGATATGTCAAAACTGAACTCACTGTTCGCCTCTTTCCATGCAGATGCTTTTAAAATGTTCACATCATAAACATGTCTCAAGTATATTTTAGGAATCTCTAGATCTTGTGTGTTTTTTCCCCTCAAAAAATTGTTTTGAAATTGTACGTGTTCCTCAAGACGCTATATTATTTGATAGGTAGATTGATTGTTTGTTTGGTATTTTACGCCGCGCTCAAGATTATTTCACTTATATGGCGGCGTTGCCAGTTTTATTGTGTGAGGAAACCGGGCCCAGAAGAAACCGACGACCTTCTGGTGGTAACTGGCAACCATCCCACATAGGTCATTCGAGTGAAAACCCAGTCAGAAAATTTTCCAACTTTTTTTCGGAATGGGTGGGATTCGAACCGGCGACCGATTGTGAAAGGCTATTCGGATTGAGCGTCCAACGCTCTACCTACTGAGCCACGGAGGCCCCTATTTGATAGGAATACCTGGGCAAATACTGTTTGCTGATGGAAATAATGAAAAAACAGTTGCCAGATACAACCACAAAATCGGTGGTCTCCTTTGTCCACTTTCTAATATAATAACTTGGACATCTACATATAATCTTGAGTTCGACAAAAACACCAATCAGTCAATCTCTAGTTTACAAATTTATTGATCGATTTCTCTACACCTCACTCAAGATTATTTCACATACATGGCGGTGTTCCTCGTGTACCTAACAAGTCGCTTTTATTGAATATAGAAAAAAATTCTTTGAGAGGTTTAAGCCATATTGAAAATTTACCTCGATACACATCTGGCATATAAAGTGAATTCAAACTCTGATATTGTATTTTCTTCTAAACGGGCTCTTTTCTTCTCAACTGAACATCCTCGGTCCTCAACCTGTCCCACATTTTTAATTTTCCCGTCTGCTGGTATTTGTTTTCTAAATTGGACTTAATTGAATCAACAACAAAAAATCAACACCGTTTCTTAAATGTTAAATCTATGACGTTCGGCCAACAACATAGCGGTTTTCGTCTATAACGGAGTCAATCCAATTTTGGGTTTAGTCTCTTTTAAGTTGTAGAAACATTGGAACTGTAAACAGTGGGAGACGCATCGTGCCCCCGTCTAGACGGATTACACTGGACGGTCAAAGAACCACATTGTCCTGTTGCTGCTGTCACGGTCCGCAGACTTTGGGAAACGGATCGTGTTTACCAAGTAGAAAGCCTGAGGTAGACCAACAGCCTTGTCTTGTTGACTTTTTCAACTGGACAAGTAAACATTGTCTCCGATAATGGCTCACCTCAATAAAGCGACTACTGTTCTCTCCGCTGGACACCTCTTGTCGGCAGGGTCTTCAATTTGCCGGGTAAATTGTGAAAACTGACCAGACTCTAGGTTAAGTTAACAGACGGACCTTGATGTGACGATGTTATTTGCAAGCTTAGAGACGCCCGTTATAGCCATGCTGTCGACATCGCAAGACATCTGTACTTAACTAGACGTAACTTTTACGAAAAGATCACCACCTATAACCTTGAGAAGCCAAACAAGAAAAAGCATTTCAATTTAAACGCAATACACATTGTGTAAATTATAAACTGTGACAAGCCGTTTCAGTGCCGAGAAGTACATGCTTTTGGAGCCGAATGTGCCTTGAGCAGATTGTAATGACGAAGAGGTTATCTTTCGCGGAACATAATGGAACCGAACGCAAGATGAATATATTCACTATTCACTTAGTGCTTTGAAAAATGACCTTTTATCACCAGAAACCAATTAACACTTGACCTGACAATACAAGAAGCGATGTCTTTCATGGAAAGTAAGAATCTCGTACATTTCCTCATTCACCAAGTTTGATCTACGTGTTAACTAGGGCGTCAATCATTCATAACTCGGTTCATTCAATTGCTGAATGAAACACTTCGCTTTTTCTCGCAGGTGGTCCTCTTTGATAAAATTCCATTAGATTTCAATAAAAGGTTGCCATTGAGTGCAGATTTATTTCTATAAGTGTAAAAAAAATTTGAGTCCAAGCAAACTTTGATATATCTGCTTTATAGTAATCTACACGTTGTATGAAAGTAAACATTTTAACTCTCATCAAATTAAGGATTTTACCGTCGGAATAAGAAATGTTTCATTTCATTAAACTCGAGATAGATTAATTTGCCGATTGATTGATTGATTTATCTATGGATTAATTTATTGCTGGATTGATTGGCTGGCTGGTTTAGGCCAAGTGATTGTTTGGTGGATAATTCTTTATTAAAAAAAATAAAAAAGCATGGTGTAATCATCACATTGTGATAATTTTTGTAATGCTTTATTCCGGATTTTTTTTTGGGGGGGGGGGAGGGGGGGGGTGGCAACATCATCGTAGCACATTTAAAGAAGATGGGCAAATATACCTTTCCCAAGATACCGAATGCATACTTCTACGACTTTAATCTCGAGGTAAAAATTGTAAAATACCGACTGAAATAAACATAAGCGGCCAGTTAGCTAATAACGTCAGTAAGATACTTTGAAATGTGTGTTCTTTCTTGTCCACCCTTCAAAGGATATGAAGTAATAAGTTTTACAAGGGTTCGTCTGTTGTCGAGAAGGCATA
Source organism: Lepidochitona cinerea (assembly GCA_963971465.1). Taxonomy (NCBI): domain Eukaryota; kingdom Metazoa; phylum Mollusca; class Polyplacophora; order Chitonida; family Tonicellidae; genus Lepidochitona; species Lepidochitona cinerea. The sequence goes on along the minus strand of OZ020551.1, from coordinate 46,151,649 downwards.
CTATAGAATATCAACGGGTTGTGCGCCAAGACACGTTCAAAATTTTTGAAAATAAAGCCACACTGGCACAAGGACTTTAACAAAAATGATCTTTATACTGGAAAACTTATACAGACAAGATGATATACCGTTATAAATTAATGCCTTACGCTCACATCGGTTGTAACCCGGAGATGTCTTGAAGAAGGGGACTTAACCCAATTGTGTGACTCGTAATGCCATGCAGTCAGCTTATTTGTTGTTATTCGGGGTGCGCTGGGTACGTAGCAGTGAAAGAGAGGAGGGAAGTTTGTTGACGGGTGGCACCACACCTATTGAAATGTCCGAGACATTTTGCTGAAACGTGACTGGAATAAGTCCGTGTTTCGCCATGCCGGTTTTGTTTCTGGTATGACTTTTAACTCATGTACAGTCACATTTAACTGACCATTGTTGTAGATTTTCCTCACCGGGTAAATCGTGTTCCATAGCTTCATTTGCTTAATCTAAGTAAATAAGCGTCACTTGGGGAATAGGCCGAAAGTTAAATACCCCATTGAATACATTAACCGTTTCACACCCAACAGTCTAAAGTAGATAACGAATAGAAATGCGATAAGTTAAGGGAACAGTATAGAAAGAAATAACACTTTTATGGATAATTAAAGGTCTATGTATATTAGAAGTTTGTTAATCCGTAAAAATCATCCTTTAAGAAGTCCAACCTCTAAATGTCGCTTGAACAAAAAAGTTAAAGGAAAACTAAATTGTTGAATGATAGTCTACCGAATAAAACAAATCCGTTAAAGTGACAAGAGCTGCCAAATTTAGGAATTTTGTTCATAATTTTCGATCGTCACGAACAGTTGATTGTTTGAGGTACCTTAAAAACTAAAAGACATTGACATTGAGAAATAAAATATTGGTAAAGCTGGTTATGTGTTCGAACCGAAAATGTGTGCTAATAACGGAGAAAATCGTATAGCCGGAATGTAGGAGTTCATTTATAGTCTTTACTGCTTATAAAAGCTACCTAAACGTATATATCCACGATTGCTAAATCAAGGAAGCTTCTATTTCATACCACTTGACAAAAATGACGAACAATTCTGTTTCGGCATTTTTTGTTTTATTTATTTGGCAGCTCATGCCACTTTAAAGTTAACTGAAGGAATAGCAGCGCATAAATATATCTAAAAAGATATATTATTCTTATTTCCTCGTAGCTTTTAAGAAAAATGAATTTTGAAACTATATTTATACTTCGCGTTCTTCTAGGTAATTCTATTAATAATGACATACTTTATACACTAATGTTTATGTGTGGGGCGCGATAACAATTTTGATGGACGAATCACTTTTGAAATAAAACTACTGCTTTCGGGACATTTCGCACGCATCTGTGCTTTGTGAAAGTTTGGATTATCCCAACATTTTTAAGGGCAGTCGCCGTAACTCTAGAATGATTTGAATTCAGACGATGAGTGGTGCACACGATCTTTGTATACGGACGATACTCACTCGTGAATAGACGGAGATTTTCTCACGGTAAAACTGAATACCTAATGTGTACTGATAGATCAAGTCACTGTTATGTGTAGATGTATAATTCTTATGAAGCAAACACATACATATCAACAGGCTGTCTATAACCCTACAATTTGAATATACTAGTACATTGGTGGAAGAAGGATCACAGCGATAAGGAGAAAAACGCCGTAGATTAATACCACCGAGCAAAAAGTACCACCGGACAAAAGCATCAGCGAACATAAACACCGCCAGACAAAAACACCGCCGGACAAAAGCACCATCGGACAAAAGTCCCTAGCAGAGAAAGGACCCTCAAAACCGACAATAATTATAATCAGAATGGCGGTGATAATATATTACCCCAGCCTTGTCCTCCTCCAGCGGGCATTGTGATGCTATGTTCTTTATTTCAAAATAACAGAGACAGAAATCAATTTGGCGGGTTTCAGGGGACTTCCTCTTGGTCATCATTATTGCAACAACAAAACTTTTAGTCCACAAGACTATACTAAACACATATGAAATTCTTTAAAAATTGCATAGCTTTTCAATTATCGCATATGTCCGTCGGAGATTGTGTCCAAAATAAGATTTGGGGGCAACTGACGGCTGACAGTCAACGAACATAAACGCTGGTTAAGAACGAAGTTCGATCTTCTACACGCTCTTCCCCAGAACACACGTGTAGTAATGAGAATTTCAGTTCTCTCGGGGGTAGATGGTTCAAATAAGGGGGACGTGTCAGAAGTTTTGAACGTGCAGGGTCTAACACTGCTACCATTGAGCCAAAAACGTGACCAGAACAATGGCGCGTCCACCAAAGCGGTCTCTATTTTCTGGAGAGGTTATTCTCTCTGTTTGTTAGGCACCTCATTGAAGAGAGCAAGGTCTCTGCAGGCTCGTGTAGTTACATATGCCTAATGTCAATAGTCTCTGTGTACAAACGTTGTCAGCAAATACATTTGTTTGCTTATTTTGTCTATATTAACTCGCGGAGATCAACCTCTTAGAGAGCCGAGCACAATGCACGTTAAGACAGTGTGATGGTATAGCGTGTTCCGCTTGAACGCACGGGTCGAGCAAAGGGCCACTTCAGCGGTAAAGTAGGTCGAGGCACAATCGTTAATCATTAACATGAGAGGCTGTCTAGTAAATGATTATAACTTGAAGAAATGATGAAGTGTTTAGACAACATTAAACCTATAGGATCGTTCTTAAAAGGTGTGCAAGTTGAGCTGTGTATTATAATGTTGAGCCACAGGCATGGGGTCTGAGGGGAAAGACTAGACATCTAGGTTCGGGTTAGTTTTTCATCTAACTGTCAGGGGTGCTGGTCTTAGGATATAAACACATAGAAAACGATGTCTTAAACTTCTATGGCAGTAAATTGATTGATGCTTTACGCCGCATTCAAACATTGCCTTCTATTCGCATATTCGCATAATCTCCAGAAAATGTTATTTTGTAGGAAGGTTTTATGAACCCCTAGAGTTTGCCATTAGCCATAACCTAAATCAGCCAAAAGATTTGACAGCATTGCAATATGGTTGTTTCGTGTGAAGATTAACGTCGTACCTGAGGCGCGGTCAGCTTAATATGGAAAATCGGTTTTGAAGAGTCAAAGTCATTTCTCTACAATATCACAATTAGGTCATCCAGACAAAATCCTAAGTCAGGATATAAACTTAAAAAACTTCACAAATAGATTTCATAAAGATGTTTTATTTGTTGACAAAATGAAGGCACAGATGATTCGTTGATGAATAATTTCGTTAAGTATCTTTTCCTATTCAATAATACATATACAATTTCAAATGCCTATCATAAACAATACTTTTTATAAGTTTTACGGCAATTGATCATTTCTACCTAGTTATCAGCAATAACACTTTTCACTTGAGATTTTTTTTCTCTGTTTTAACAAATTGTAACCAATGTTTGATATGATGAGCTGACCTCTTTGATCAACCAATATTAACTAACCGACTTAGTACAACTTCTGGATACGTAAAGATTGATTGGTTGATTATGTTTTACGCTGCATTCAAGATAATTTCACTGATATGGCGGCCTTGCCAGGTTAAGTGGTGAAGAAAACATATTGCCCGGATGAAACCCCAGACCTCGGGTGAGTACCTGGGAACGCTTTCACATAGCATACGGCGTTAGAGTGCAAAGTTAATATGTAAAGAGAGAAAAATGCATTCTGCAGAAGATGAAATCATAAGGAGTTCTTCAAAGTTGAAGAATTGGTACATGTTCAAAGATGCAACATTTTCAGATAAAAATGTAAGTGCAGCATGCTGCATGCATAACATTATTTGTGAAGTTTGTAAAAAAAGGATCTGGTTACAAAAGATAAGAAAAAAATAAGTTTAAACAATCTTGATACCACTATACCGAGTTGAAAACGACATTTAGAAGATATCAACAATAGCACTTTTTATAACGAACAAATGGGGCGCCTAACATGTGATGAAAAAAATGCAACCATTTTCACCAGGCATACAATTCCACAAGTAAATTCTTCAAACATATGAACAATGATTTGGAAGAGCAATATATTATAAAATATTCGGTATTATAAATAAACATAGGCCTATAAAATGAAAGATCTGCCAAAGCCCATATATATCAACTGTCGTCCAAAATTTTGTGCAATCATTTGATTCCAATGACCGGCTATCTTGCCATTTCCTATATCAAATTACGTAAGTGATTACCGGTATTGAGCAAGGAAAGTCGTTGGTTTTCATGCCCTTCAGATCGTTATTTTTTTAAAAGAAAAACAGAGGAATCAAATCTCGCTTTAGATAAGAAGTTACATAAGCTTTTTTGAATAAACGTCAGAGTTGTTTTAAATAAAGACTTTCTTGTCACGAAATATCCCTCTAAGAGTCTAGGTTCACTTTTGTAAGATTCTGTCAAAGGGCCTGTTGCCATAGTTACAGACACAAAGAGGAAAACCTACTTTATTATGTAACACGACAGGAGAAGACGGCTTTCAAAGAAACGGTAATGAATCGTACCAATGATAACAAAGGTATGTACTACATTGATCAACAAGCCAAAAATGACATAGGTTGCACCTAGGGTTAAACAATGCAGAATAATTAGGCAACTTTGGAAGCATATAGTTAGCAAACAACTGTATTGTATAAACACAAATAAGATATATTCTAATTTTTGTAACTGGTTTCATCAACTATATTAGATATTACAACGGAGAGTCGGGTGGCATTGTTTAATCTCTTGTTAGTTACGGGTTCATTGACATACAATGCAAGAACGTTGACTGATCTTATTTCTACTGACCTGCCATCAGTGTTTGTGTTTTGTTCCTTGAACTGAAGTAATTATACAGGGACAGTCTGTTAAAAATTTAGCTATGTTTTTTTTTGTTTTTTTTTTTTAGTCTTTCTAATCAAAATTTTGTTGATTGTTTGGTGTTTTACGCCGCGTTCAAGATTATTTCACTTATATGGTGGCGTTGCCGGTTTTATTGTGGGAGGAAACCGGGCGGAGGAAACCCACTAACGTCAGGTGGTAACTGGCAACCATCCCAAATAAGTCGTTCGAGTGAACATTTTGTAAATCTGAGGTTAAAATCCTTGGACGTTCGCCTTACGTTTCAAGCTAAATGGAACAGGACATTGTCCCCAAGGATAACATTTAACCCTAAGTGTTAGTGAATATATTCAGTATTATTACCCTGTTTTCCTTCTCTTCAATGCACGAAACATGGTATAAAAACGCATGGCTTGTCTTCTCTACTAAAACGTTCATTACTTGATAGCCACGAAAATAATTTTTTAAAAAGAACGAAGGTCTGTGATAGCTCAAATCTGCAAGTCAGATAGAAATTAACACTGGCTCCTTTTAAAATGTTATAAATCCGCATTCAAGCTAAATAAATTGTACAGTTTCGCTTACCCTTAAAAACAATAACGGACAGCACCATTTTAATAGGTTATAAATTTAAGGACAGTACATTAAATGATTTCTAAAATGCCATGCGTGTTTAGGTGTGTTCAAACTTGCACATATGTTGTGAAATGATCACTTCTGCTGAAGTCCACGTGCAGGTGCATTTTATGTATAGAATATATGTGAAAGTATTACTATCAACCACTACATACCATTTTCTACAACTATTATGCATAGCGGTGAAAAAGACACTGAGGTGAGAGCACAAATTGAGCATGTATCAGACTGTACTATGAAAATAGATGGTAGAAAACTGGGCCTGCAAAGTGACCACATTGAGGTATAAAAATGCAATCAGCTGAGCATTATTATGATAAGTTGTAATGCACATCATTGCAAAACTTCTGAGTTGTAGAAAGGCCCCATGGTCATTCTATTTTAAACCACTCTAAAGGAAATATTGCTCAAGTTTAATAGATGTAAAAGCCCGTTCTCACTGTGCGATTTGTCCTACGGACTTGTAGCATGCGATTCAAATGGATGCATTTGATTGATTGACAAATCTTATTGGCCAATTAAAAGCCTTCATTTTAATCGCATCCTACAAGTCCGTAGGACAAAGTTCACAGTGAGAACGGGCCTTTAGATTCATCAAAAAGTGATAGCATACAATTGATATGTTTACCTTCTCATTTTATAGATATTAAAAAATTACATAGCAAATGCATATACCGGAGAAAAGATGATCATATCCAAATATGATCATATCCAAATATCCAGATACTTCATTGTCCAACAACAACACAGACCATCATTTCTGAATATTTTGTTCAGAGGCATTTCTACAAGTCAGAAGGATGCTCGCAAAAATCTTCCCTCAAAATGACATACACAAGATCTTTTAAGAAAACTTGCAAACGCATGTAACGTCCCCAATGATTGAGGACTTTTTTTAAGTAAATTTAGATTTATATACTTTTTTTACCACACCACATCTCGTTTACACTTTTTACCATTTAACCATAACTATATATACAGAATCAATATGATTCAAGGGAAATAAATAATGTAAATTCAAACCAATTGCATGGATGTCTAAGAGTAAAAATCTCAGTTAACTGGCCAGTCAAAGTTTTGACCCGTTAGTTCATAAAATTTCACATTAAAAGGATGATAGAAATTTCTGAGTTTCTGTACAGCTCTGGAGTCTATGTGTGGATGAGTTCTTCCCTTTGTCTTCCCAAGACAATGGGGTTTCCCGCTGCCTTCGTGCTTCTTCAGACATGGAAACCCTTTACTTTCATTGAAATAAAAGTGTTTCTCAGTGACGATGCACTTTAAACCCAGGAACTTTTGCACTTTAGCAATTTCCTGAGCAGGGTCTGTTATTAGTTTCTCCCCATTGACAAAATGGATTTGTTGCAAAGGGAAGTATTTAAGCCAGCGACTCAGGTGTTTTGCATACACTCCAATACGAATAGCTCCCCAGGAAGTGTCTACTATACCAGTACTATTGTCCAGGAATGCCATCTGCTCAAACGGTTTCGTTTCCGGCCGCTTTGTATGCGCCTGCGTATAGTCTGAAATAGCCCGAGTCACAGGATCTCGCACCACAACTATTAGTTTCACGTCCTTTGACATGGAATATATCCGTGTCGGAACTTCTTTGGTAACGAAGTAACTGGGTGTTTTCTCTACTGTGATCTGACCTGATATCGTAGGAGGCATTTTACTCCTGAAAAATAAAAAGAGAGATATTTGTACAAAGAAAACATATCGTTTGGTTTAAAAGTAAATTTCGTTTTCAAGTCTTGACCTGTTCATAAATGTATTGTGGCAATTATTAAAATATCCGATGACTGGTATTATTGGCATTTGTCCTGGTAATATATTTATGAACACTAAAGCAGTTAATATAGGTATGAGGTTGTATCAACGCACCTTTTAACACCAACACAGATGCAATGTAGGTGAAAATGAAATCATGAATGGTTTATATCAAGTGGCTCTTTCAAATTATGAATTGTATTTTACCCACTTGCTACCTTATCTCTATATTCCGTAACTAAGAGCCAAGTTAGAGGTATTTACATTCGCTTAAGGGGCTTTTGTCAATCTATCACTTGAACGAAATCAAAATAACTTGAATCGGAACAAGGATAACCACTTGACAAAATGAGATTGAAAACACAAAAGACAAGTGGCACTGGACGCACAATAGCGTCCGCTGATTTGTTTATGCTTCCTTTGATGTAAGTCCCTTAACAGTTTTATAGGTTAAGTTTAATGGAGACTGGCCTAACAACTAACGAGAATAGTCTCTAGAGCAGTATTCAATCGTGAGAATAAACCCTCGTCTCAATCGATAGTGCATTCAATCGTTTAGTTCTATTTACTTAGTTGGATGTTTACGAGATTAAGTGTGGCTCTTATGCAATACGCGAGCTGTATTAAAGGCGGTTACATAATGGGACAATAATGACAAGCCGCTGTCTTCTGTACATGAATCCTACGGAACGGAAATTGCAAGGCTTCTGACACCTGTAGGGATAATTCCAGCCCCGGGTGTGCAGGGAAAATCAAAGTCTTTCAATGTAAAGCAATTAATCTTTGCTCGGTGACATCTGCTTTGACACAGAAATACACGTATTTACGTAAGAAACCACGCCCATCAGCGGCTGCAGTACATTCGTGTTTCATTTGTGATATGCTCATGGAACTGGAATGATGGATTCGGGAAAAAATGGTTGAAACAAATGGTCTGATTCAATGATATTCCAAAAGCCAGCATTGGTATATGATTGTAGTAAAGGATAAATTGATCGATTGGTGTTTTACGCCGCACTCAAGATTATTTCACTTATATGGCGGCGTTGCCAGTTTTATTGTGGGAAGAAACCGGTCTCTGTGCCCGGAGGAAACCCACGACCTTCTGTTGGTAACTGGCAACCATCTCACACAGGTCGTTCGAGTGAAAACCCAGTCAGAAATTTTTTAATTTTTTTTGACTGAGTGGAATTTGAACCCGCGACCCATTGGTGGAAGGCTGTTCAGATTGAGCGTCCAACGCTCTACACACTGAGCCACGGAGGCCCCTAGTAAAGGATAAACAACATTCGTTCAAATGAATTAAGAAAGCCTATGCAATGTAGGCCTACCTATAAAAGACACTTTCTGAGTACCTGCAAGCATTCAAAGTAAAATATACTATATAACTTTTAGTACGTATAATAAAGTGAAACCAATGGAACGAGTATTTTGAGTTAAAACTTTTCAAAGATATAACAACGATATACATACAAGCATTGCATAATCTGTATGCTATGTCTATTTTAAGATTTAATATAGAATATTTCTCTTGTGTGGGCTGACTATTCAGTCATTCATAAATAGTGTTACCCGTCAAACGAGTTTGAGGTACATTTGGAAGTCGACAAAGCTAACAGGTGTACATACTACACTAATTAAAAAAGCTCTCGTTCGTATACAATAATTGACTCCTGTGCTATAACGTAGTAAACTTTGGTCATTTATTGTTTACATTTAGGATCTCACAGCAAACATATTGGTTGCCGTTTAGTGTTTACACAGTACTGAAGATTATTTCACTTAGATGGGGGCGTTTTCAGAACTAGTGGGAAGAGAAACCAGATTCTGAGGAAACCCCGACCTGGCAATTCTGGCAACTCTTAGTGAAAACCCCACTCAGAAATGCTTCCATTGTATTTGGTCGGAGTGGGATTCGAACCCGCGACCCATCAAGGAAAGGCCTGTGCCCAACTGAGGGATTTGTTCTATGCCGAGCGATAGTAAACAGAAGTAACTCAAAAACAGATTATTTAATATTCCATGAGTTTTGTTAAAAGGAAAAAAAACATTTTAACATTAGTCAAGTTTAGATGTAAAGAGTACAGTTCATGTAGTCTAAAACAATTGTGTAATCCCGATTGATTGTAATGCGTCATCACAATAGAGAATAAGCTCCATGTATTCACAAGTCGGTTGCCATTTTTTCGTTAGTTTTACCCAATCAATTATAGTGAATAAAATCGATATACTTTATAGAGTAGTCATGTGATGCAACTTAACCAATGGATTGACTAAGAAATGACGTGCGGTTGCAGCATTGGCCTACATATTCCGAACCAATCTTACAACTTCAAGTTTGTCGCCATGTTTTGGGCCCAGACCTACCATCACACATCAGAGAGCGGTTAAATCATCATTATTGATGTAACAATAGCTGCTCCAACATCAAGTCATGCTGAAGCGGAGAAGATGGCGATACAGAGAAACCACAGAAAGGACACACTTCTGTCTGTTTTTATTAGCTTGAGGATCACTGGCGATAATTAACGTGGGGTTTTTAAGTACTTTGACTCAGTCGGTCAGAGCGAGAGTCCCACAAAGGCCTTCCATCGATGCGGCGCGGGATCAAATCCACCTCACACCAAAATAAAAATTTTCAAATCTGAGTGGAATTGGGAGAGTTCCATGTACTCGCCGAAGTCCAATTTCCTCACCCACTAAACTTGGCAACGTCGCCATATAAATGAATTGATCAAACAATCAATTAAAGTACTTTGATGGTTGTTATCGAAGTTAAACTGGATTTCCCATCATTGTATAATATGTGGCTGTTTAAATCGGTATTTTATTTTACTACTAGCTATTATCCCTTCCCTAACCAATATGTTCAGTGGGTGAGAGGTGCTTGTTGGCTATGGATTGATGCTTTAATCCAGTTCGCCGTACGCTGACCCATTTCATCAACATAAAAAAACACTTGGATACTTTCCACATCCCACATCATAATTTGCCCTTGGAAAAGTAAATAAAACTTTCTCAAGTCTATTTGACAAATAACAAGGTTGTTATTCGGCGTTTCGTCTTGTTTTTGCACTGTAATCCAGTTTGTAAAACATGTACTAGATCACTATTTTAGGGAACGCTTCATTGGCATCATTTCAATTTCGGTACGAGGAATTAAGCTGCTAGAAGAGGAGGTGAAATATAACTTCGTGACTGTAAGTTGGAGTACTTGGGAAGTTGGGATGATATGTTTTCATGCTATATTCTCTTAAACCCATCTTCATGTAATATAACATGCCCCTTAACTTACCGATTAATATAAAGGGTGTTACAGGGAGTATGTTGACAAGCTTTCAAAATGAAAGCAAATGTGGTACTACATCAACTAGTTTTCTGTAATGAGCCCTGACAGTTCTAACCCTAATATAATCTGCCTTTAGCTCACTTTGGCACCTGCCTGCAGCACAGACACAACTTAGACGAAGGGACCTTTGAAAAAGAGGGACTATTAGTTAAACAGCATGGAACTCGATAGGGTGGCTAGTTTGTTATGCATTACTGTGGTGAAAGTAGATACCATTGGCTCGCTTAACAACTTATTGGCCAAATGACTAAATTCTAAACATAACCGTGATTAACTTCTATAGCAGCCAAAGTATTGACATAAGAAAATTAAACAAAATTTAAATAACCGGGACGAACATTCATTCATGCTACGGTTAAGTTGATTACAAACACTACTTTAACGTACATTGTAGAGACTAGTAGTACTAAACAGCTTCTGAATAGCACTTGAGAAAAACGACCGACAGTGTCCCAATTTTGTTTCGAAAGGAAAAATCTAAACATCTTCAGAAGGCTAATTTACACGAGCTTACAGCAAATAAAACCATTAAAATTAAGCATGGGGCACAGTATATTATGTATGTACAGTTAAGTTTAAAATGTGTAAAGGCATACTGGAATTGTAACCCGAACTGGACAGCAGCGATCAGATTAACCATCGTTTCATGTCTTTTAGTCTGCAGTTCACATTTTCTAATTTATCGGAAAGCTTTTTGTGTCTCTCAAACCCGATTCTTCGTCCAGAAGACGGTCTGCTGTGTTTATTCGTTTTGTTTAGTGGTCAGTGTAATTTGATAAGTTTGTGTTTTTACGTCCAAGCCTTCACTCAGCAAACAAAATTGAAAAATTTCTCAGTGGATTTAATCTGGATAGCCTTACGTGTAAGAGTTGTCAGGTAATCTTGAGTGTGGCGTAAAACATCAGTCAATCAACCCAAGCCTTTAACAGTAAGATACATTGATTGATTAATTGTTTTGTGTTTTACGCCGCATTCAAGATTATTTCACTTATATGGCGGCGTTGCCAGTTTTATTATGAGAGAAAACCAGGCTCTGTTCCCGAAGGAAACCCACGATCATCGGTTGGTAACTGTCAACCATCCCACATAGGTAGTTCCAGTGAAAACCCAGTCAGGAGATTTTCCAATTTTTTTTTGGGCTGAGTTGGATTCAAACCCGCGACACATTGGTGGAAGGCTGTTCACAGTGAGCTTCCAACGCTCTACCTACTGAGCCACGGAGGCCCCAACAGTAAGATACAATATTCAATGCAAATGCCAGGCATCGGAATTATCAGTTATTTTGATAAAAACGGAGGCATTTTTGCCAATTACGCTCTGCTTCAAAATAAGCCAAATTTAAGCACAAATTGGACTGCATTAATAAAATGGACAAAACAAATATGTCTCATGTTTTTCTGAGAAGAATCCAACCTTTTATACGTAATATTTTGAACAAAACTTTTTTCTCAGAGTACTAAAATGACTAGTTAGAATTAGTTTTAGTTGGAATTAGATCAAAAGGCGGGTATGTAGTCATTTTTTCTATCTTTTCACATCAAATGTTGTTGTAACCATGAAAATAAATCAGAAAACTTCACAGGACGGATGTAACTACAGTGTTTAGTTGTGGGAAACGAAGAAAATATAATCAAAATCATACGTGACCTGATTATATTTACAGGGGAAATCTAAAATGAAACAAGTAATCCTAAGGTTTTTCGCAGCAGCAGTTCGCAGCAGCTCTCCGGGCAGCGTCAGATGATGTGTACAGCCGTTACAAGATTTGTGAAATTAGTTTACAGATGGACGTGCTTGGGCTGCGAAAAGGGGATTTCCCAGCCAGTTGCTTCAATTTCCTAGAGAAGGGAAGGTAAAGTGTAAGCTCTTAGGCTGGCGTGACAATCCCGATACAAGATGTCAATGGGATGAAAGTGAAGGCGGTTAGGGGAAGGATGAGCACTGGAAGACTTGCTGGTAATCTCCTCACAACCACTTTATCGGGCTTAAATACACAAACTATCTTTAACAACCAACCATCTGTCAGTCAAGCAAACGTCTTCAACGCCATTTTCCAACAACTACATTCTGCTAAGTGTTTAGCTTGTGATGTAGTGAAACATTATTAGAACAGTAACTTCATTCGAAGTACAAATTAAACTGTTCGAGGAAGGACTCCTGTTTGTTCAGTCATGACCTCTGCTGCTCGGAAGATGAATTCACAGAACAAAACCATCCACTTGATATAGTGCTTTGAACTATACTCACAATCCACCTCGTTGTGTTTTAGCGACAAATTCGCAAATCTATCGACTAGTCTTTTTCGCAAGCATCTTGGTACAAACCCGTAGCCGACTATCATTAGATTTCAAAGCGAAAAACATTAACAATTATTGATTCTAAGATGCAAACACGAGGCCAGCTCGCTTTTTACGAAGAGCAAAAACTTCCGAGTTAAAGTGTCATATATATGGAAAATTTCGTTGAAAAAGAACAAGCTAATTGTTGGTGATCTGTTATTAAAAAGTACAGAACAAGAGCTTTCAGCTGATACAAATTTTGAACATGTACGTTAAAATAATTTTAAAATCACCAAAACTCTAAAATTGAACTAATACACCCAGGCTTTTTTATTTTTCCCACCAATAGCATACGTACCACACAGGCTACTGATTGTGCCAATATTTTTTTCATTTCAACGTCAATCCTTTAGCTGTTCAAGGTAGTTCAAATGTTGAACTTCTCTTGACAATAAGAATTCTTGAAAAGAAATCCGAATTTTGGCAGCTCATGCAACTTTAAAACAAGATGGAAAGAGTATGAATTCGCAAGCTAGAAAAAAGTGCAATTAAACTCATTTGAGTGGTCTTGTTAATGTCACGTCGTCTAAGAAGTCCACTACCTTGTTTGAATAACGTACTCTCGTCTTTAAAGTACAACCGCTCTATTCATTTGGACAGCCGAAGTCCTAGTTTCTTAAGATGTTTACAGATATATAGCAGTTCGTCTTCTAATCTGTTCACTTTACCTGCTAATCTAATTTTCCTGGCTTGGTCACTTAGCAAAAACTACTTAGACACGCTTAAGGGGATAAGTTCTATTTCACTGATACCCATTCAAGTTTGTTTTGTCAACGGTCTTACTTTGACCGGGGCATTGAAAAGTGGATGGCCTCAGGGCAAATTTTAATGGTGTTTCCCAAGGCGAACTAAACGGGAGGGTATAATTTACCTATTGTGTCACTTTCGCCTTAGCCTCTGGAACACCATCAATTGTGTGTAAGATATCATGCGTGGTTCTCTATCCCGAACACCTGAGATCGGATAAGTGACAACTAGTACTGTATTCGATCACTCACAAGAGGCGATGTAAAAGAAGTCAGGCATGCGAAGCAGTCTCCTTGTCAGCTCGAATATTTCACTCCGAGATGGGGCGTTCAATGAATTCATGCATCATTTAAACTAATGAACAGCGACCTTAGTTCGTGAAAAAGAGTTTACAAAACCCAATGAAATATCTGTCAAATATGTAATGCCAAGCTTTTGTCTGGTCTTTAAAGAATAGCGTGGCATGTCCATGGGGGTTCTCGAAGAAAACGCTGAGTTATCTCCGCTTCAAATATCATTATAGTCATCTCGAAAACATCTTCGCACCTTTTCACCGTAAACGAACTTCAGGTCATATATAGGGACAACTCGATAGAAGCTTTGGGGTAACAGTGGCACGATTGTCGAATAGTTAGGCCAGTGAACTGATGATGTGTTTGTGTTTCAGAAAAATTCTCATGAACAATGTTATATTCCTATTAAATTGAACAATTCACTATATGGTCAGTTTTTAGTCTCTTCATCAATTACACAAACGGTACAATGTTTGTCCATTGCACTTGAATACGAAATATTAATAGTAACGTTTGATTAGAATGCGTACTTTGCAAGGTCACAAATACTGAATTAGGAGTGAGACTAGCATAACTTAATTTTTATAAAAGTTTAGTGAATCTAAAATCAACTTATACCATAAGTGATTCGGATATACATTTTTAAAGAATAAATTACACTATTCCTTATATTTTGTTTAAGAACATGTACTGTACCAACTCGACCAAATAGGAAACGAGATTTGTGACGCAAAACCTACAAAATTCAACGCATTCTATTTCTCTCTACGACCTCTACGTAAATTAATTAGTTTAGCGCCGTGAGGTCATAGTTGAGATCTGGAGACCGTTTCACGAAGCCGTCGCAAAGTGCGATCAATCGCAGTTGCCATGACGCCGTATCTCTTCACTATGGTATCCATTGGCAACTATGCGTCATTTGCGATGCGAGTACTTTGTGAAACGAGCCCCAGATATGTACATTCTCATTGTTGTGACGTCATGCAGTCAATTTGCAGCTAAAAATCACATTTTGAAGTTTAGTAAATAATTATCCTTTAAACAAAACTTACTTTAGAGCCCCCCCCCCCCCCCCTTTGCAATATCCAAATGCATACACTGGTAAAATATACCGTTTCCTATCTTTATTCAGATAGATTTCATTTTAGCCCCAGGGCAAGGTGTATTTAATAGGCATGACCATAACCTCGGGCTAATACTGTGACAATAACACCCTTCACACGGCCAAGTTGTTATTTAAATCAAATGCAAAATAACAGAATACACGGTATCACTTATCATTTGGTTGTTCAAACGTGTAAATTTGCATTTAAAATGGTGAAATTGTACAGTTCTAACAGCTGGAAGTTTTCCTCTGGGCATTTATTGTAGTCAATATATCCACCAACAATCCAGACACCAGAATAGTTTGAATCAAACTTTAATGGTTGGCAGCGTAAAACATCACTTGGTGAAACTTTCAATGAGACAATTTTTACTACTTTATGAAAGAAAAGGCTTATCCAAATCAAAACTTATAAATACAATTTTGAGAGATTTTAATTATTATTTTAGGACAAATTGGATTTACGATGGTGGCACGTTGCATCCTTTATATTTCTCCCCAAGTGAAAAAAAACCCCAAAAATAAGATATCTATCCGACATGTATAGGTCCACTTATTGAAGAAAGACAATACCCTGGTACATTTAATCACGGAGACAGAGTGCATGTGTAAAACCCCACGAACAGAAATGATCCAAATTAATGAATGGTCGAAAAAAAGGATCGATTTTACAAGATAAAACGTCAGGTAGATTTTAGTAGAAGCATGCTAAAACCATTGACAAGAAGGAAATGCAACCCTTCTTCAGAAGGGCCATATGCTGGTCTAAGTTTACTCAAATTTTTTTCCCAGGCGCCATTCCTTGTAAGAGCCATAAGAAAACCAGGTGCTCGGCACGCGCTCATCGATCGTCTGCTGAGACAAAACTATCAAGAGACACGATCCGTAGTAAAGCGATGAGTCCCCATTATTGTCAAGTATTGTTTTATAAAGGATTGTTTTCCAGAATTCAGACTGAAGATGAGTCCCGTCAGTCAATCATTTGTGAAAATGAATTATGTCGCCCGTTTATATTGCAGCAAAGCAATGGTCCGAGGTGTTGCTGGAGAAACGTCTAGAAGGAGGAGTAAAAAGTATCAATAATATTTTCAGCATCTAGGTTTTAATAGACAAAAGGTGAAAAATTACGCTATTGGCTATAATTAAACTTCATAGTTAAACTTCATCTTTCAAAAAGGTTTGTTTTATTATGAAAATTCGGTATTTCATATAAAAGAAACAAATCCATTAAAAAGGTTTTGATTGTATCAGTCACCAGTGAAAATAATAGCATTGACAAGTTTGAGATCGTTTGTAGTTTATTCAATACCCCCATCACCTGGTAGTCAATTCGTCAAAACACTGTCACAAACAAGAACACCTCAGTTTTAAGTATCCCCAATATCGTATACCCGTAAGCATATTACGTGAGTTTTCTGGCTTCATTACTTAGACAGTGCTTGTCGTGAGTGTTAAGTCATGCGATGTCACAGTAAGCTGTAATTTAATCTTCTGTTTAAGGTATAACAAATCTTCTTGGTATGCGGGGTCTGTATTCTATTTCAGTTCAGCTCCCTGTTTGTGTGTGCGAAGCTCAACGAGAAAGGGCACAGATTCTATGGGGGTTGACCCAATAAAATAACCTAACAATAGAAGAGACTTGACGTTTTTACCGTGAAATGCCGTGAGATCTCTGCGCAGCACAACTCAAGATGGCTTTTCATTCATCGGAGGCAGAGAAAAAATATGTCAGATTGTCACGTCAATAACAAGAGCATTAACTCTTAAGAATTAACATTTTACTTTAAATCAGTCCATTCACAAATAAACAAATGTTTGATAACCTTGCTAAGATATTTAACTTTTTTTTCTAGATTCAAAACCAATGTCAAAAGCTATTGCTGAACAAATCCTTTGCCTTTAAGAAAGGGGTGGATTGTCAAAACTGTCTTCTTTCCAAATTCCTACGTCATAAAGTTACATATTTTGTTTCTCTAATGCATTCAATGCCGTCTGTGTTAGGGAAGTCGAGTGATAACTTTTAGACCGATAAGATAGAGACGATTTCGAAAAAGGTCAGCGGAGTTTCTTCGCGAAGAGAAGTCAGTAAATAAACCTAAATACTCAACACAGATTTTTTTCTGCATCTATTTGAAGTGTGGTGAGCCACATTCCGCGTAGGGCCTTGCATGGTGGAGAACTGTTTGACAAAGAATACGACAGTCTATTACCACAATAAGCCTTTTTTGAAAACTAAGTTATGTGTAATGACGGTTTCATAACTTGACATTTCGCCCGGTAAACTTTCACTCATCCACGTCCAGTGACGACGGTTACGGCGAGGAGTTTAATATCTCAGTATTTAAACCCCAAACACTGAACGTATTAGTGAAAAATATTACAAACGCTGCACTTTTTCGAAATGATAAATTTAAGTAATTTAAACGTGTTTGGTCAAGAAACTACAAACATGGGGGAACTTTTGCGGTCCCATACAACCAATGCTGTTCGTGAAAAATTGTACTTAACGTATTCTAAACAGTTCTATGTGACAGTGATTAGACATCCACAACATGTTCCGTTTATTTTCAAATAGTAAGCTGCAAAAGTATTAGCCGAGCTGTCTTTCAAGCTTTGACAGAGTCACCAATTTGTGATTTCAATACATGAGGTTAATATTCTGTGCTAAAGATACTAGTAAATAGATCTCCAACAAAATACCAAGTCACGATGTCGTAAACTACTGACGACTGTTAACATACAAGTTAACAGTGACATCGGTTAACAAGAAGCTTTTGTTCTTTAGAGAGCCATTAAACCGATTTGCGACTTATAGGGAAATAGAATAAAAGCTTTTTGATATATTTTCGTCTTAAAGCTATGTTGGCTCTGACATTACAAACCTGTTTGACACTGATTCAGTGGAAAAGGGTGACAATTTCATATAAAGTGAGATTATTTCGAACAGTTGCCACATAATTTGTAATGAACAAAGGTTTTTTAACATTTGCCCACAGGAGATTGGTCCAGCTATAAGATAGACCTTTGCGATTAAATTTAGCTGTCGTTTCAGAAACTATGACATAAGGAATTAGTTTGGGTTAATGGTTGACAGTCATATTTGTGGATTAACTATGGATAATGGTGATTGCTTGAAATGAATAACGTCAAAGCCATTATCTACTGCTTTTTGCGAGCAATCACTCAGTAACCCGACACCGTCCAGTCCGTAGAATCATCTCCTGTGTGACTCACGTGACATCAATGTGTCAAATCTCGTTCGTCAAGGTGACACGAGACTTTCTACAAGAACAAAGGATTCTGCAGAACAGTTTACGAGTGATATTAAACAGCGAATTCATATGGGGTTATCGTAACATAATAATGGAGACAAGTTACTTGATAAAGGCAATCTAAATCGAGAGACAAAACGAATGTGATCCATAAAACGAGAGATAGTTTCATCAAAATTATCGCCATTTAAGAGGCTTGGAAAGTGGTTTTGTAATCCTTATCAACCATTAACAATTGTAATTCGTATAACAAAAAAGAAAGCCAGCAACACGAGAATCAAAACAGGGTCAAATCCAAACGGAAACTGTGGATTCCTTAAAGATTTTAAGGCATGAAGCCCCCCAGCAATGGGTGTTGTCAGATTTTGTTGGAATCCTTCTGATCGCATTTATCACAGATTTGTCTTTAATCTTCTTCAAATTTACTTCCGACGTTTTCCAAACTCACTTTGAAGTGACTGCGTCTAAAGTTTGATGCCGCCTTGGGCTAGCCATAAGATGGCTGGTTCAGTTTCCCACTCGCCTCTAGTTAGTTATTTCTGCTTCGCCTACCTCGAAAGGACTGGTGCACGTGAGCGAGGAAACATGCCATGGGCTTATTGGTCACAAGTGGTCCGGAGACGAACGGTGGGTTTTAACGAAGTCAAGGGTTTCTCTCCATACACAGGCTTTATTAAAGAGGGTCTCCCATTATTAAATACCGTGTGTAATTGCAGAGAATGCTCTTCAGTCCTAGGTGCCAGACGGGTGTGTTCGTATGCATTTAAAAGACACGCGAAATAAGATAGGGCGTATCATGTTCGGTAGTCGAGTCTTCAACGATGTGGGGACAACGCCGCCAGTTTAATAAATATCCCTGGGTGATGAAACGAGGTAAGTAGATCGAGAACCAACTGAAAATTACCAACTACACAAAACAGAGGAACTCAATATCCTGTGAGAAAAAAATTAAATCCTGTGTTTAAAGCATTGTACCGAAAACGTGTACAGTCGACTTTTCCTAACAATGCCTGTCCCAATATTGAAAATTTCAGTCGAACTCGAAAAAATCATAGAACAAGCTAAAATGAGTTTTAGACGAGTAGTACGGTTTTGTCGCAAAACGTACATGGCTATCTGAAAACCCATTACAGATTCCTCCATGTTAAAACGTCCTAGGAGGCGGAGTTTTATAAGTTGATACAATACACAAAGCAAGATAACATAATACCAATCTTGACCACCATGTGCTATCAAATTAGCGAAAATTTCGTTGAAACAGAATTAACTAATAGCTATTTTTTTATTTCAACGTTTTTGAAGGTACTTCAAACGGTCAACTTCCATAGACAATGCAAATTTATGCAAAAAGTCTGAAATTTGGCAGCTCCAGCCACATTAACATACCCCAATGCTATAATTGGTTTGAAGTTTGGGTATTTCATACATACACTGTCAATCATAGAGAAAGTAAAAAACAAATGCTCCACTCAGCGGGTATGGGTCAGGCCAAGATTGACTTATGGTATGCTATGTTTTTCCTTCTATATACATTATAACAGGGTTTTGTTTTGGTTTGATGTTTCAACGTAAATAGCATAGGTTCGAATTTGAGATACGTGCGAATAGTGAGTCCCAAGACCTGTAACTTAGTAAGACCCCCAGCTGTCCGTTGACTACATGTAAACACTAATTTCAAAACCGCTTTCATAAACAGCTATACGTGCTTTAATGAAAAACACCAAGGGACAACAAAAACCATTTTATGAGAGACGATTTTGCGCTCTGTGAGAATACTCATAAAAATCTTATATATACTAACATTAATAATATAAAGCAATTTTTGTAGATTAATAACGCCAAATGTAATTTATTTATAAACACATTAAAGCCAACAAAAATAATGACATTCAGCTTATGTGAAGAAATTGCCACGGATAATTCAAGTAACTGACATTTTACGAAATTAGAAATGAAACCAAGCAAAAGAAATTGGAAACACAGTTCTTTTTTTTCTAAAGCTAAACAGTAAACATTGAGAGAAATGAAAAAAACTGGGTAACTTGAACTCCATTACTTACACATATGCACAGAGCATTCTGCCAGGGGGGCTTTTTTTTAAATATTTTTTGTCGTTTACAAAAAAGGATAAGTAAAGACAGATTTATAGCTGACGGGAAAGACGGAGAATGATTGACG
Source organism: Lepidochitona cinerea (assembly GCA_963971465.1). Lineage (NCBI taxonomy): Eukaryota > Metazoa > Mollusca > Polyplacophora > Chitonida > Tonicellidae > Lepidochitona > Lepidochitona cinerea. Next base: position 46,131,100 of record OZ020551.1, on the reverse strand, counting down.
TTCATGTGTGGGACACGAAAAACCCTTTGAAATTGTTGAAAGATCAAAGCGTGTTGAGAACTTTTTTTGTTATTTATGACACATTTTTTCATTCTAAAAAAAAAGATTTGCCAGCTCAAAATCATAACCAAAACAACACTTACTGAAATAAATTCAGTCATCTCTCAATTTTAGCAGAAATAATTTATTAATCAAATAAGACTTTTCCGCAATGAAAAATCCGAATAAAGTACCATACATAATTTCGCACCTAAAAAAAGTTATCTTAGGGGATAATTATATTTACCTCTAGTACAGTCTATATTACCAAGACTACAATTAAGATAATTAATTCCATTCCCTTTTTTATTTCGCATTATTATTATCAATTCAAAAATTTAATATAATTTATTTTAAGATTTTATGTTCAGTGCTGGATATTGATTTCGAACAGACATATGTACTACCCGTATTTTTGTAATCATCTTTCTATCCTTATATTCCACAATATGTATTTAGTCCAACACATTCAACAGGTTAACAAGTTATATGAATCGATGAAATAACATCATAGTTAACTTACAATAGATATGTATCTTAAATAATCCATGTTTCTATTCATAAATAATGAAGACTAAATATCTTAATATTAGTAAAACATTTTTTCAATCAACATCTTGGATATACAAATATATCAATAAACAAGTGAATCTTCAAACAAACACGGATTTGTAGAAAAATCACCGTAAATATTATACCTAAAAGTAAATAGGTTTTTCATAATTTTAAAGCACTTCCCACCTGAAAAAATATATCCTTCAGATCAACACAAAGAAGATCTTGTATAATAATGTCAAGGAGATGGTGTAAAAGGCGGTCATTCCTATGTATTCTCAGTTGAATGCTATACTAAATTGTCCAATATTAAAACGGCCACTTTTGTGCTAGTTTAAGTTTACCGAACTATATGGGTATATTACATATATAATTGATATGGGTAACATAGACATAAGTTGGGCAAAATCTAACTATTTTTGAGCATACACTTCATTTATGACTGCTATTTTTGAGCATACACTTCATTTATGACTGCTCTAATTATTCCTGTTAGTACCCGGATTATCTAACTATTTTATCAGTTGAAAGTATTGTAACTCTAAAAGTAATTTCAAATAAATAACTATGACCTAATAAGTTATACATGTTACAAAAAAATTACCATTGATTTATTATTGTTGTTTTAAATTTGTTTATTTGTTTTAGTAAACTGAAACATTCAAGATAAAAATCAGATTTAGAATGTTGGAAAGTGTTATCAATATATTCTGTTTTGGGGATGTTCTAAAGTTGGAGAGGGTAAAATCAGTAGAAGGGAAGGGGCGTCATTCTTGCCCTTAAACTTACCTGTACCAATCCAATCCTTTGTGGTAATTTCTATCAAAGAAATGGGTTTCTGGACCGGGTGCCCGGACATCAGGATGTAGTCTTATAAACTCTAATAACGCCCTTGTACCACCTTTTTTAACACCTATTATGATAGCCTGGGGTAGGCTACGTGTAGCACCAGAGCCTGGGTCCAAAACAGCGTATTCGCCATGTGACAAATTGCTGCTTGAACCAACATCTTTGTAAGTCAATTCGTTTGATTTCTGGAATGATTTTTCTAACTTTAGTTTTTGGTCCGTGGCTAATTCACTGCCAGTCCTATTTAACAAATGACTAACGTTATTATGTAGTAAAAGAAATATATTAGCTGCCCTAGGTTTGGCAACGTCTGTTGGAAATCGATCGCCTTGTTGATCCAATGGTGTTTTAATATAAATGCTATTTCCAGTCTGATCATCTCGTATCAAGGCTCGAAGTTGAACGTCGTTATTTGTACGGCGATAGGAAGGGTTCTCCTGGAAGACGGACTCGGAGTCCCTTACATTGAAGTAAGGTTTGCCGGTCAAAGCGTCTCCTTTAGAACCACGATGCCGCGTGTTTTCGGAGACGACAGCATAGCAGGCAAAAAGTAAAGTGCCCATGGAAAGAAGAGTCGCCGCACACATGATGGTCAGTGTTAAACCGAGCCTTCCTCGGCACACTGAGGCGACGGCTGGCCAGAAAACCTGGCGACAACAACCACCGTCTTCCCAGAGATGATTGTTATCCAATAGCCGTACGGTGAGGGACACCTTCCGCATAACGATACAAATATCTACACACACACGCCATGAAAACTTTCTATCTACACTGAAAATTATCCAAATCGTTCACTCTGAGTGTTGGCAGGCAGATTATCTACTTGTTGAGCCGCCTTGTATCCATGCGGTAGAGAATATTCAACCATCAATGTACGTAAATGTCCTGGATGTTATAGTACTATGCATGAGACTTACACCTAAGACAGGCTGTCGTTCCTAACTTTAACACTCAAGTACATGAAGAGACTGTGTGAGCTCGATTCACATGCGCCGCGACCACAGGTAGACCAGGGGTCACATGATATCAGTCGCTTTCTTGATTGGTTGAATGGGTAGCATCTGTGTTTGTGCACTGGAGGCGTATAACACGATCAACTTTAACGTGATACTACCCCGACTTCAGATAGGAGTTATTCCCTTTAACCCTTTAGACATTGGAATAAAGGGGCTTCGTATTTGTGTACACTGAAAAAATACACACTCTGAAAACGAAAGAGAGAGTTTTGCCTCCAGGCCAAGCCAGGAAGATCTAATGTATTTTCACAAGAAATAACCATGCTTTAGTTTTATGAAGCAACAGAATTTGTCGGAAAAAAGGGACGAAACATATCCCAGGCTTAAAACCGTCTGAGGTATAAATTTTTTTTCACAATGTGCACAAAAAATGTTAAAATATCTTTTCCATACTCTAGGTTCCATTTCTAATGATTGAATTGATTCTATAATTTTACAATTGATTGTCTAGTATATCTTTCGCGATTAACGGTCTAAGTTGTGGTACAAGTTGCCATTCTTTGTGGTGTGTATTCATTCTATTTATCCTTTTAAGAGAAATATGCGAAGCTATCTGTTTCAGTACGTACGCTTTGTATTTATATATATAACCCTCCGTTTGAGTTTGATTTCTCCCAATATATATCAATGTTTGGTGAAATAAAAAGATTCAAATAAATACTGAATATAAACACATTGATCTTTAAAATCAATTCACGCTGCAGAAATTCTCACTTTTTTCAAATAAATTCTAATGTCCCATTAACAGAATTTAAAGCGTCGGGTAGATCGAGAAACTAAATGCTTGACGTTGTGATAAGAAAAGTCTATCCTGGTACTGTTGCCAGCGCGAACTGAAATGCTTTTCGATAAGTAAGTAGAATATAAATAACCAGGAAAAATGCTTAATCCTTCTAGGTAAAAGTTAGCACAAAACACTACTTGAAAGTGTATTCTTAAGATAAGTAGAGATAAAAATCTTCTGATTTGCATTTATTCAGAAAAATAGCCAATTATTTTAAAATTTACTTTAAACGGGAAAAATGTCAACAATTTAGCAACTCATCTTATTCATCAATCCTTCTAAAAGGAGCAACACAAATATGCTAAAAAGATTGCACCTTTCTGCAACCCCCGGACACGGACCTTTCCACGAAGAGAAACGTTTCGAACAAAGTTTTTGTTTTTTTTACGGGATGTATAAACTGTTATTTAATTTTCAGGGTAAATTTTTTTCTTCTTCTAAATTTCCAACGAATTTACACGTTCAGTTACGGTATCGCGGTTAACAATGTAGTTTATTGTGTATGGACAGTTGTTATCATAATAGTGTTTTGTATTTACGCTTTGTAAACACTATATTCAGTTATAACGATATTTTGAACAACTCATCCCCATCCTATGCCCCCCCCCCCCCTCTCACCCCACCGCACCTCTTATATTGCACCCCACGTCTTAACAAACAGGTTAACAGTCTCCTTTTTATACATTTATTTTATTATTCAGTGATCAATGTAACATCAGCCCTTAACTCACACGTGACCAAGGCATTCAATACTGCACAAACATATTTTTCCTGTGCCTGTGTGTTCTAGTGTTCATAAATATACTACACACACATTCTTTGTTGAGATTTTGCAAATTCCAATCTTACCAAAGCACAGTAGACTCATACGTATTTTCGAATTTCAAAATCTAAAATTTCTTTATTGTGAATATTGATACTCGAATTACAATGTCACAACCAATTAAACAACGATGCACTGACAGTTTATAAATAACATTATAGCATATATGCCATATATAGTAGACAAATGCTGATTAAATTTCAGAATTCAACATTTTAAATTTAAAATTGTAAATCATATTCAAATTTCTAAATTCGGATTTCCAATTCAATTCAGAATTTAAAATATTGCAATAAGAATGTCATATTTTGACTTATCGACTGACTTGTAACGAAGACGGTACATTTATAAGTCCATAGATACATGCTTTATCGCGTTTGTCATGTTCAAATTTTGAATTTCGGAATTGGAATCTTTAAATTTCAAATATGAAACCCGAATGTCAATGAGCCTTCTGGGCTGTAATCGATAACATTGTCGAAAGGAGTTGTCGCCCTTTGGTATATCTATTTACTTATCTATGAATGGGCATCGATTTTAGGCGTATATATGTTACATATGTTCTGGTTGCGGGTCACTGTATACCACTTACATGTAATCTTCTTCTGTAGATCATCACAGTGGCTGTTCTGGGATTACAAAGGTTAAACATTGTCTCGAATGGAGAAATTTGGTGTAAGATTTCTTTAGTAAAAGTCATTTCCATGGCGCCAATACTACGGTTGGTGTTAGAGCAATCTTCCGGCTCTAACTGATCTCCTGACATTTAATTTCCTCGTGTGAAGACAATTGGGTATCGAATTAAAAGAGCTTCGATCCGATTGCCTTTAGTAGGTAGACAGTAGTGGGAATCCCTCGCCTATATGATTGGCGGCGCTACAGTCTATTGCCGCCGGTAACCGCTGCCTACATCAGCACTAGCGGGCCACTGAAATATCACACGGCTAAATTACACTATCATTTGCTATTATGTAAGCGGTAATGATCGCTTCTTAGACAGAGCCAATCTTTGGAGAAAGAGCTTGGAAACCATGATAATAGGAATGTAGCTCGCGGTTAGAAGATGAATCAAATTTTTGGCCAGCTGAAGGCACTTTTATCTTCTCTTTTGTTATCGTTTGTAAATGTGCTGTGATGTAACATGTAATTGCAAACGTTTCCTGAAAATATTGTCTTATCTCAAATCTCAGAAAAGAAAAAAATTGATAGTACATGAACGATGTTTCAACACTGTCAAGAGTTCTTAGAAAGTTTTTTTCTTCGAAGACTTCGTTGATTAATGAACAACCATACATGGGAATCAACGAGAGGTAGCTCCACATCCGAAACATTTCTGAATATCGTGCCACCATTCTAGCCAGACAATTCCACTTTATTTGTTATAAGTGGATTGCTGCTTTTCGTCCGGTGAGTCTTTTAGTATCTGTGACAAATATGAAAAATACTGGACTAACAAAACTGGATTTACACGAGATTCCAAGACCTCGAGTGTTTCGATGGGTTATAAGAATCCAGTTTTATTGATTGATTCATTGATTGATTGGTCGGTGTTTTACGCCGCGCTCAAGATTATTTTACTTAGCCTATATGGCGGCGTTGCCAGTTTTACTGTGGGAGGAAACCGGGCTCTATGCCCGGAGGAAACCCACAACCTTCCGGTGGTAAGTTGGCAACCATCCCACATAGGTCGTTCTAGTGAAAACCCAGTCAGAACATTTTCCAATTTTATTTGGACTGAGTGGGATTCGAACCCGCGACCCATTGGTGGAAGGCTGTTCGGATTGAGCGTCTAACAAAACAGTTTGAAGGTTAGTGTGGAGGTAAATGGGATGTACTGAAAGTTAGTGGGTGATATTAACGATAACTCACTGAACATAAGGTGAAGGTCCACCTGTTCAATGAAGGTATCAATCTAAAAGCATGTATTTCTAGAGTCAAGAAGTGGCCTCTAACGCTAAAACCGGCCATTATAATCCATTATACGTGGGTGGGAGGGTTCATCCTGGAGGTCAACTGATCATCGGACCTTTAATCGTTCGAGCCAAGCCGGTTTCATAAAAAACTTGCCAGCATTCTAGTTCTATGACTAGACTTTGGCAATATTTTCTACTTTGCGTTAAGACTAGTGTGCTGCAGATCATGTACCTTATATATACAAAAAAAAATCAATTTCTGGCGCAGAACATAATAAATTTACTACTATATTTGCCATTCTTCAATGCTTGCTCAAACACGATCTTTGCTGTGTCAATGGGTCTTTGTGGCAGTTTGTGCACATCGGAGGTCGCGTATGACGTCACTTTTGACGAGTTTTTACGAGTAGTGTTATCGGAACTTACGCGAAGGCTATTTCGTTTCAAATATATATTTAGTCCATAAACCAACACGAACCAGCTTTAAGCCCTGTTTATAAAGCTTTTAAGTCAAAACTTACCTATGTTTGATGTGAGGAACTTAAATTTCTTCTCTATCCTTTATAACCACAATAACTAGGGAATTCCCAATGATGTCATTGATTGGACAGTGGCCATCTTTTATAAACAAACTTAAGTTTTTTTATGAGATTCAAGCCAACTCCCTACAAGTCTTACGATTTAAGTCTAATTTAAGCATAACTTAAGCTTAAGTCGTTTTATGAATATGAAGTTTTTTTTAACTTCAGTCAGATTTTGGAAAATATTTTTTTTATTCAGCTGACGTCTAAAAGTTAACTTGTTTCTTTAGGAAAACAGGCCCAGGCGTTTTTTTTATTTATCTCCTACAGTTAGCTAGGGATATCATTTTAGACACTAGCAACTATTGAAAACGCACATTATATAGCAATTCAAGGTGATTTGAGTTATAGGGAGCGTCACCATCTTGTCTGATTTCGTCAATATGGGGCTACTTCGGTTAATTGACCCTCCTTTTTGTTTCCTGTTTAAAGTGGCATGAACTGTTGAAAAATGTTGATAATGTTGATATTTTTCCGTTGAAACAGAATGTGGAAATAGTCGACTATTTTTCTCAAGACGTGAATTTTCAGAAGCTTTTTATCCTACTAGTTTGGAGTATGTACGTTTAAGTAATATTTTGATCTAACTTAGGCTTAGAGTGAATGAACGTTCGTCCAGATTATTGAAATGACTACGTCAATCATCTAGTTTTTCGATGACTTTCAAAGTCTCTTCCTGTTGTGGAAATCAGATTTTCTTAAAAAAGTTCTAATTTTGTTCATGTCAGTTACATTTTTTTTAATTCCAAATAAATATTCGCGTATAGTGTGGTGTCAGGATTGTTATATTTTTCGTATATGTTTGCGATACCTGCGCACAGGTTTTGAAGGAGATCTCGCAGGAATACAATTGGGAATGTATCGGACATGGTCCGAGAGAGATACTTACTTGTTGAACTCATAAAGTGGTCCTAAACTATAAGCGTCTTATGTATAATTGAGAAGAAAGTAAATAAAAGTGACAAATTACTCATATCTCTAAATAAAACTTTTGATTCCGGATTTCATATATACATTTCCTGAGGCACATCTCAATGCAAAATAGAACATAAAATATATATTAAGAAGGACACTGCACACAGTTCCTCAATTTGTCGGCCTTTCTCGCAGATTTTAATGCTATCAATTTCTGTTTATACTACAGAAGTTTCCTTATAACTGTGTGTCCAGACCACGCACAGTGGTATATGTATGAACACTAAAACACACGGGTACAGGAAAAATCTTCTTGTCTAAAATAACCATGGAGACAAGTTTCTAATTGTGTTAAAAAGCGGTATATCATTTAGACCTTTATATCCCATAAATTGTGATATATATGGTGCAGGTTGGCGAACAGTGGTTTTGCAAGAGACATTGGGAAAACAATACAGATATATATCCTAAATATAAACAGGCCAATAGTTTTTTTTCTGTTACATATCTATTCTGTTTTGTAGCTTATCAGAAGAAACACACTTCTTGACAAGTACAAGTTTTCAAGTCAGTGATCGTCTCCATCTGTCATAGTATAGGTTTTAATCGATAATGTGTCTATACACATAGTCTACTATCCTACCTATATGGTAGAGGAATCGCCCATTGATAACTACCAAAATGGTATCCCCATATCCACATTGATGTTTGTAAAGAAGGGAAATACCTCATGCTAACCCGAGACAGAGAACAAAGACCGCCCGTATTAGTCAGAAGATTCCTTATTGAATTACTACATAAACCGTTCCTGATTGCACGCACACGTCATGGTGTGACTTTTCATTGGTGTAAAGGGCGCTTAAGTATTGTACTAATTGACCTAAGGGAATAGTATCAGTAATGGAAGAATTATCACCGAGCTAATGGTACCTTGGGAGCGTTAAGTTGGCTAAATCATCGACTTGCTCTACTCGTCGTAGCTGCCACCAGAATATCCTGCACTCTTCTTCGCTAGGAGGCGAATATGTCTTCAATCGAACATTTCTCACCTTACAAAACGGAAGAGCTTTAATGGTGCATTGGCCGGGCTTCAGTCGATGAAAATCCCGACAGGAGCTGGAAGTCTTGCTATTCAACTTTGCGTGTCGGATTTGTCAACTGCTGAAGACGTGTCTGCCAATGTCTGATGATTAGACGGACTTCTCCTAAAGACATGTCGCCTCCATAACGAAAAGAGACAATGCATAATCGCCCGAAGGCTAAGATCATTTCTCCATTTGATTAACACGATTTTGTGGGGTACTTCTGAGTCACCGGATTAGTGTCTTCACCCTTGATGAGACGTGTTTTAAAGAATTTTAGCACCCCATCTTTCTTCATTTCGCGTCGAAGGTATAACATTTCATCATACGCCATCAGCTACTGTCATCCTTGAAGTTTCCATTTTCAAGATTCCTCTTTTAATGGCTTATTTTCTCTGCAAGTTGAAATCATCAAAGTTTTCACAGTAAAAATACGATTTTATGGGAACAAAAGCTGTGAGTTCTTACCAGACAAACCTCCAACCACATATTTCACTATTACATTATTATATCAACCAATGTACCTCTTACTTGATGTAAACTAGTAAAAGTGACATAAACTGCCAAACATAGGCAAAATTTCATTGAAGCAGAACTAGCCAATTGTTCCTCATAATTACCAAGTATCTTTCCGTTGATACCAATCTTGAACTGTGTCCGTTTTTATCACATGCCTTTGGTCGAAACGAGTTACTGGCTTTACCGATATTTTTTGTTCCAACGCCAATCCTTCAGTCTTCCAAGGCACTTCAAAAACGCATCTTGACAATCGGAACTCAAGAATAATGTCCGAATTATGGTAGTTCATGCCACTTTGAATTAACCACATACATCTATTCCAGTCTATTAACTTATCTTCTAAATCCTTATAATTCAAGCTCTGAAATACTGTTGATGATATGAAAATAATGCTTAAAGCTATGAGAGTAATTTACTGTCAGAAACATAAATCTATCATTATGAAGCATTCTTCTTGAGTTATTAAAAACGCCCCAGTTTTTATTTCTACTTCTGAACAATCGCAGAAATTCTTCTGCCGATTATTGTTTGATTCCTAACTGTGGCCGTAAGACTATCGCCAGCAAGGAAAATCAACTGACTTGACAAATAAGCCACTAGGTCTCCACTATCTTGATTGGGTTTCTGATTTTGAACCAAGCTGATATTTAAACCGTTCATATCTCAAACGGAGATAGTTTTCGGAAGGATAAAGTCAACGATATCATACTCTGAAGGGAAATTAAATAAAAAGAACGACTTTAATCTTTGAAGGGGGAGATAACTGTGTAATTTCCTATTTAACTGATTTCGTGGAAACCAATAATGCCTCACCTGATAATTGTACTTCCGGTTAAATACTTTTATCTTCTGCGCTCAGCTCGTGAAGTCGACGGCTCTAAATGGAAAGTAATCCTGCTTCAAGGTAGGACCAGAAGAGCCTGACGGGTTTTTGGAGTTTTGATTAAACAATACATCACGTATTAAGGAGACTATTGTTGATTCAGCGTACTCACAAAAAGATAACCATGTTAGTCTGTGTAAACACAGAGGGCTGGTTTTGATAGAGCTATCATTTCTCATTCCGTTTTCACTAAGGTGTCTCCAGAAACCTATCAATTTCAGCAATAACCAATATTAACAATGCATTTGAGTCTATCTTCCCTTATCTTTCAAATTCTGCTTAAGCAAGATCACGAAATAAACGTTTTAATTTCGCCAGTAACCAAATTTAGCAAAGCATTTGGATTTATCAAACCTTGTGTCTCTAATTCATTTCTAGCGAGATCATTGCACAATAAGCTGTTCATAAACATTGGCTTTCTTCAACTTGGAACACGAGTCAAAATAGCTAGGCGAATGTGAATGTGAATGCGAACGTGAATGTTCCGTTTTCCTAAAGGCCCGGTCACACCACCCGAACTTTGCTGGAGCGTTCCTTGAACGGTAGGGAGAGGGGGCAGAATTTCCACAACGCTCGTCACCGCGCATAAAAATTGAAAAAAAAAATCGAAAAGACGAGCGTTGCCTTAGCGGTGCACCGACGTTGCTTTAGGGTTGGTTTAACGGTAGCCAGCATTGGTTTAGCGGTGAAGCTTGCGTTGATTGAGCGGCGTTCTGTGCATACGGTCCCCTGGTCCATTTCTCCCCGTATTAATAGCCAAATTCTGATCCCGCTCCGACACCTCCATACCAACGCTAAACCAAAGTTCAAACATACCATGAATCGCTGCTTCAACGCCCAACACCGTTCCAGCAATCCCACATCCGCTCGTAAAACACTTACAACCGCTCCACCAAAGTTTGTGCAACGTTTAATCACCGCCCGGTCAAAGCTTGCGAAGCGGCTATGGTTCAGCGTTCAAGATGTCTGCGTTGGCCTGGCGGACCAAGCGTCCACGAACTTGCGTTTAGCGGTGCCAAACTTTGACTGGGCGTTGTTGGAGCGATGGTGAACTTTGCCGGAGCGGAAAGTTGCCCGCTCCACCGCTCGCAATATTTTGTGCAGCTCAAAACTTTCGGAGCGGTAGGAGGGACCATCAACGGTGGCCGGACGAATATGGCGTTGTCTTAACGGGGACCAACTTCTGTTAAACGGTGGTGAACGGTAACGAACGGTGATGATTTTTTTCACCGCTCCAGGAACGCTCCAGCAAAGTTCGGGCGGTGTGACCAGGCCTTAAGATATTTCGCTGAAAATCTAGCCAAATGACCCAAACTGGCTGATGGTGACGTGCACCAAATTTGTTTTTGATAACATGCTTAGTTTTTTTGTTAAAAGGAGCTGCCAAAATTCAGAATTTATGATAAGATTCTGATTGGCAAGAGAAGATCAGCGTTTGTAGATTGGCGTCGAAATAAAAACGTACATCTGCAAGATTGGTGTCAACGGTGCCAAGCTCTTATTTTGACCAGTGATTAGCTAATGCTGTTCCGTCGAAAGTTTTCCCATATTTGGCAGTTCATGACACTTTAATCATGATGAAAAACTAGACCACTTTTTGTCAAACTGGTATTTTTATGTATAGGCCTATTATAAACCTATCGGATGCTCTCGGATACGTTTGCATATTTTGAGTACCTAGTTTCAATTTACCATAGGAACTTAGTTTGTATTTATGATTGACATGTTGAGATTCAACTGTTGTATAAAATTCTTGTTCAAACATGTTAGGGGATCTCCCAGATAAAGTTGGCCATATGTCAAGTGTTGTATTTTCTCTTCTTGGGTTAAACTTACTTTAGTGTTCAACATTCAAGAGCATTCTACTAATATATATGTCGATTTTCACTTTGCCTGTGTGTTTTAATGTTCATAAATAAATATATATATGGCAGCGCCTAAATGCTGATGGTATGAAGGGGTTGTGTAACAGCTCCTCAAGGTCCACTGTACAGATAAGGATATCTGGCGGGCTCAATATTCATGGTATAGAGAGGTATACCAGAGGTAGATATCTGACAGTGCCACAATGTTCATGGTATACAGACGTTGACATGACGTTGCCTCAATGTTCATGGTGTAGAGGGGGTCTGACGGTGCCTCAAGGGTCATACTATAGAGACAGTGGTATGACGTTGCGCTGAGGGTTATGCTATAGAGAGGAGTGGCTGACGGTACCTCAAGAGTCATGCCCTAGAGAGGGATGTCTGACGGTGCCTCAAGGGTCGCTATAGAAGGGGGTGTCTGATGGTGCCTCACGGTTTATGCTATGGAGAGGGAGGACTGACGGTGCCTCAAGGTTCATGCTATAGAGACGGATGTCTGACGGTGCCTCAAGAGTCATGCTATAGAGGGGGGTGTCTGACGGTGCCTCAAGAGTCATCCTATAGAGAGGGATGTCTGACGGTGCCTCAAGGATCGCTATAGAGGGGGGTGTCTGACGGTGCCTCAAGGGTCATGGTATAGTGAGGGATGTCTGACGGTGCCTCAAGGTTTATGCTATAGTGAGGGATGTCTGGCGGTGCCTCAAGGTTCATGCTATAGTGAGGGATGTCTGGCGGTGCCTCAAGGGTCATGCTATAGTGAGGGATGTCTGGCGGTGCCTCAAGGGTCATGCTATACAGGGGGGTGTGTGACGGTGCCTCAAGGTTCATGTTATAGTGAGGGGTGTCTGACGGTGCCTCAAGGGTCATGCTATAGTGAGGGGTGTCTGACGGTGCCTCAAGGGTCATGCTATAGAGGGGGGTGTCTGACGGTGCCTCAAGGGTCATGCTATAGAGGGGGGTGTCTGACGGTGCCTCAAGGGTCATGCTATAGTGAGGAATGTCTGACGGTGCCTCAAGGGTCATGGTGTAGATACGGTGGTCTGACGGTGTCTTATACATGAGACATTGACGACCATTAAAAAAGTTGTACCATAAGGGCAAACAGAATCACCCAAACCTAAAAGTTGTACCATAAGGGCAAACAGAATCACCCAAACCTAAAAGTTGTACCATAAGGGCGAACAGAATCACCCAAACCTACACACTAGTTCAAGACAAAATTAAGTATAATCGATAAGATCCTTATTTTAGACTCTGATAAATGTCCAAATTACACATCAGCACTATTCCATGCATGTGCCATACTCATACCAAAGACGGATGTTTCCAGGAATATTAGAATAAACCTTTGCTTTTTAAAATGAAATTTCCTGGTCGTTATTTCGATTTTAGAAAAGAATTATTTTAATTACTTTATATTACCCTTACATGATAATGATTATGCCTTGACAAAATTTAAATCTACGTGTAGCTTAAAATGACCAGGATAGGCAGAGATCAAGAAAACAGTCTTCAAAGTCTTTGTCACAACGAATGGAAACATACTGATGTTAATAATGAAGTAGTCGCTCTTAAAGTCATCTCAGCTAGAGACAAACACTTGGAAGTCCATCCATTAAGAATCGAATAAGCTAAAGCCCTATCATTCATTTCTACCAATGGACAAACTTTAAGTCGCAAATGGAACAAGTGCTCGACTCGGATCCATTAAATTTATTCCATCTGCTGAGAAATCGCCGAAAGTCATTAAAGATGTATGGAATCTCCAAGGCAATGTAAATAATAAATATCTGCCCTCAGTTATCTCTCAAATTACCCTTGTTTTTACAAGAACAATGGTACTGATGTTTTTCTGTGTATGCTAACACTTGGCTCTAGAAAGTTACGCTCTTTACGTACACACCACACATGTTCTAACATTTATAACCGGGACCTTTTTCGTTTTATACCAACAAGATTTGTAGATTTCAGGCTGTAGCTAGATATATCATAAATACTCACAGATTTTAATATAATCACAGTGTATAAACGTGTATAAACATATGTATTGTATTTGTATACTGTATACTATGGAAGACGGATGAGATCAGCTGCTATGTCGACTTGTCTACTGAGAGTCGACAAAGCGAGAGTGCTAAAGTGGCACCTAACTAACCAATATTGACCAATCTGTCTATCTTTCCCTTTCTCACCACTGTGTATTCACATATCTGTGTATCGTATACAGGTTAAGTAGTTCTCAAACGTAATATACAAAGATATTCTACATTTTGTACCAAGGCATCACATATTCTATACTTTTTCGTTTAGACACTGAAAACTTTGATTTGAGGTTTGGAGTGTATTCTATTATTTTTTGTTCGAAAAAAATACAAAATTCGTACATTTTCAACTCCCGGAAAACTGCTTACAAGATAATTGCATGTAAACCGACGTATGATTGGATGAAAACTAAAGAGGTCATCCAAGATAAGAGTACGAGACAAAGCATGTGATTGAAAGTAGCCAATCAAAGGTCCGTTACTTTAAAGTATTGATCATTTCCCGTGATCGCTATGTTACAGGCAGGTTTGAAATAATTGATGATATTTAACACTTGTATTAATCTATTTTAAAAACTGTTTTTAACAACTGAATACAGGAATGTATTTTGAAAGTTTATCGAGGTGAATCAGCACACGAAGCAAGTTTTTTTTAATTCTGTCTTTCCATAACTGCCTATCTCAACTTGGTCTTTTCTTTTGGATTATGAACCCGGTCAGACGTTGGACTCAGCTAGGACCGTGACAACCAAAAGAATGTTTTCCATTTTTCATTGAGATTTATTACAACGCGCTGGAATTGTAACTGGCTACTCTGACTGTGGGTCTAACGCCCAATATATATACCGAATCCCGGAGACACCTGATGTGATCCCTTTGGTGGTGGGAGGCTCGATTGCCTTCCTTTGTTTTAATTCAGTCGTTCAACTGTTGTCGGACATTCTTACTTAAGAAGAAACTTATTAATGTTGTGTTATATTACCTGACATCGCTAGGTAATTGCATTTGTTAACCTCCTGCAGATTGTATAGAATACCGATGCTATCCGATCTGGCTTTGTTTGCTCTGTCGCAATATAAAGCCTTGCTACCTTACATCGATTAACAGGGCCTTCCTCTGCAATTCTATTAACCTTTTTGTTGGATCAATACCGGTACAAGCTCGACCATAGTCATTCTAAAGGACGCTACTTAATTCCCAATAACTGCAATTTGTTCCTAGTTCAACAACTGTACCTTAGATCAATAATACTGTATAATGGATGAATTCAGGCAATTTGTGAAGGCTAAAAGTTGAGCTATGCAATTATGAATGTAAAACTAACCTTCTCAATAAAAACAGATGCAAACAGAACAATTGGTAGTTATTACTCCACTGAAACTCCACTGAAACCCAGACAACGCGAAATATACGATTTACATATTCGTACTTTTTATTAATTCATATTATCTAGAATGTGGCTTCAACCACTTTTGAGTCATACACAAAATATTTATAGTATATACTATTTTCAGTTTTGTTGATGACATTCACTTTTACGATACACTTCCACAGCAAATCGCCCCCCCCCCCCCCTAACACTGCGCTATAATCAACTTTATAGATACAGTGTAGTTCTCAATAGCGGGGTTTTGAAATGTACAGACTTGCTTTATGGTGTAAATGATTAAAACGAAACAGTTCTAAAGTCGCATGAACTGTCAAATTTAGGAAATATTTCGTTGAGAGAATATTAACTGTAAAAACGACTAAAATAAGAGCTTTCTGCTGATATCAATCTTAAAGATGTACGTAAAAGTAGTTTTTATAAGCAGAACAATCCCTAAAATATACACATATATCCCGACTATTGAATTCTTTCCGTTATTGGCACAAATTTTGGGTTCGTTTGGGTTACTGGTTTTGCCGAAATTTCTATGTCAATTCTTTAGTTTTTCAAACTTTAAAGCGTTAACTTCTCCTGACAATAGGAATTTATGAAAAAGGCCGAATTTTGGCAGCTAAATTTAATAGGAAACTGGATGTGGTACTTATACACTGCAAATGCAGTATTGCAGGTTTAATTTTCAGCCGGGGGTCCTAGGTCGATCTTAAAACGTCAAGGAGGTTCTTGAAGGCCCCGCCCGCCCTTTGATACTATGTGCTGCATGATGACAAGATTCTGTCGACGTATGGAAAGTGTCCTGGTGTCCTTTTCAGTCCATCTGGGTATACCCTCATGTCACAATTACCCACTGTGAGTAAGGGACAATAGCTTTTGGAGACGAACATTGATAATGTCAGAACACTCTGCGAGGTTATGTCAATAAATGACATGACAATGCCTTCGGTCTCATTAAGGACATAATGCTGGGTTATTGTTCTAGCTGGCCTGTAGTTCATCGTTGGTCCAGGCAGATCTTTAGTTAATGTAATGTAGGATTGTACATGGCAGTTTTAATCCAAAAACTAACGTAACCGGAGAGGGTCTGCGACAGGGGACATGTCGCCAACAATTAACAAGAGGACATTTCATAAGACCCGTTCCTCGTGCACTTGGCAAGGCAGCTGTATCGAAGAACCATTCTTCCATTTAAATTTTCAATTAGAGGCAATTCTATTATTTGATTGTAGCCTTCATCCACTCAATATCTGCCTCTTCCATCTTCGTCTGATCGTATTTAAAAAAATCATTTAAGAAAGAGAATATTTATCTGACAAAATAGTTTCGGCTCTGCAGTGCAAAAATAACAATCCGCTTCCGCCATCAACCTGGTTCTGTTTTTCATCGTGACCCGGATTCGACTTTCATCATCATGTCATGCATTTGTTAAAGTATCATATTTCAGTTGTCAGCCTGTTGGGGCGGTTTTCAATTCATTAACATGTATTTGATTTAAGCATCTGCAGGATCCACGTCTTCAAAATCGCTTTCTATATTTTTTTCACAGAAAATAGAATATTATGACACTGTATTCAAATTACGTTTAAGCAATGGACAGAAAACGTAATATTTTCCTGCAAGAAAAAAACACATCGGAATATGTTCTTATCGGCGAGTTTAATTAAACAACCCCAGATCACTGATCACGCAACTTTGCCAGCGTACTCGTTCAAAAATAAACACCATTTAACTACATCATCAATTTCCTGTAGCTCCTCGCGGTATGTCACGAGATTTTTTATATTTCCGACTCAACGAAAAACAAAACATGGAAATAACAAAACATGGAAATAAGCCACAAAAATGTCAATTATATTTAGCAAAAGTTCTGTCATTCCATCCCAGGTCATTAATTCAAAGCACTTCGCAAACCAGAGAAGCACTTCTATACGATCGGATGCCTCGTGTACTTCAGCTCGTTTTATTCTTTAAACCTTGCATTCCGACAAATTTAGAAACATTTACTCAGTTGTTTTTTATGTATACACTCTGCTGTAGTTAATCTAAATCAAAATTGCTATATGAACTGTCAATACTTTAGCAAATGAACAAGGTTTACATAAGTTCTGTATAAATAGGTGTATCACGTATTTCCACGTTTCGCTTACAATTTTGCTTTCTTTAAAAACTAAAACCATTTATACATTTAAGCCGCGTTTCCCACAAAAACACTTGTATTTCGCCTTCAGAGCTGCTCTCTAAGACAACCTTAACATTATTTAAATGGGTGTTTCAGTGGTTAAAGTGAATTATTTTCACTTGACTGTTGACTCATTTTCGTCTGTTTGCAATCCCTTGACAATTAAATGAGATTGTGCGAAACTCCGTCTACACCCCTAGGGCTGAATTCTAAAGTAGAGGCTCGGAATCAGCCGCCACATTGGGACCAGCAATAGAGGACAAGTACAGTTCAAAGCCACATGTCCAACTGTCCACAGGGGGACAGAAGGATAGACAATAACATGTAAAAGCTATCTTGTACATTTCCCTCTTGTCTTACAAACTAATGGACGATCGAGGTTTGTAGAAATCCATATGCTTTGATTCCCGTGTGCGCAAATTACTCAGCGAGGTGATGTAACGGTTGATCATGAAAGGATTTTAGCAATATCGGAGATACCGCTTGGCCTTGGAATCTCATATCGTCTCAATTTTTAAAATGGTTTTATTCGTAGCGACTGCATATACATTGCACATATACCTGATTTAAATGTGTATCTTCACGTTTTGCAATTATTGAAGTAACGATTGTATTGACTATCATTATAGTTGTCTATTCTTAAGTTTTCCCAAAATTGGGACAATTTTCCTTGAAAGGGAATGATGAAATTGTATTCTATATTGAGTGTGAATTAGACGATATTTGTTGATGCCAGAATCAGAAAGGTGTCTCTAGATCCAAAGAGTTTGAAGTGACCTGACATGAAACAACATTTAGCCTGGTCGGTCTACTACGTTTTCGGAAACAAACGAACCACTCTTTAATATTTGAGCCCTGGGAGGGACGGAATCATTTGATGCACAGGGGCTACCAATTGAATTCCTTCTCAGGGTACCATAATGGTTCCCTTCCACCAAACACTCACGTTATATTGAGCAATTTCTAAGGTTTATAGGTGAGTGACGACATACCAACTCAAAACTATTATGGAAATATGTCTGTATAGCTTTTCTAGTAAAAAAAAGACCATTCTTGTTAATATCCCTGCCCCAGTGGGACTATATATACAAATGCATGTCGTTCATAATTTACTTTTAGTCTGAACGGGGATGCGGTGAAGTCCTTTGCCGGCACTGTATCTAATATGTTATCCTCAAACCAAGGTTTCACATCAGAAACGTCACGAATGATAATTGATCATTGCCCATCTTCAGTAGCTTTTTGGAAATTTGTGTGTGCGGTTTTTTTTTTCGTTTTTTAATCCGGGTTCGTGAGCAAAGACAATCTTGAATACAACAATGGATGGCCAACTTTGGTATTGGATTTATCAGCAATTGATAGAATAGGATATCATAGACTCGTGTTTAATGATTCATGTTTGCCTGATTACCAAAGGGGATAAATGGAACTATTGTGTAATGGAATAGCATCAAAAGACCTAAGAACTATCAGATTATCAATCTCGGTAAACATACTACGGAGACAGAGGGTCTGGATTGAAGGGTTAATGGGCGATCTGACCAGATGGGCTTCCCTAGCATCCAGAGACCAGACACGATCCGTCGATACACACGCATAGACACTCACAATAACTGTTTTCTATTTCAGTTTTCTTTCCCTTGCTTATCCATATCGTTTCCTTGTAGTATTGATTTCTTTTGTTTGGATATTTCTCCAACAGGAAATACACTTGTAACTGAGATTGCGGTGCGTGCATATAGTCACAGAGGGATCTCATCAAGATGATACTGGCCTTATTGTCCCTGTAAACCTAGTCTGTGCCATTAATATATATACATACCACAATAAAGGCATTGTAAAGAACGATATGATGCGATATTGTAAAGGCCATTGAAAGTATGGAGAAAAGAAAGATTTCTGGTCTATTAATGCAGTGGAAGAAGCGAATATCTTAAATGGATTGACACACTTGAAAAAAAGAACA
Source organism: Lepidochitona cinerea (assembly GCA_963971465.1). NCBI lineage: Eukaryota > Metazoa > Mollusca > Polyplacophora > Chitonida > Tonicellidae > Lepidochitona > Lepidochitona cinerea. Next base: position 46,111,705 of record OZ020551.1, on the reverse strand, counting down.
GTGATTGCTGGATTGATGTTTTACGCCACACTCAAGATTACTTTTCTTACATGCCGGCGCTGCGAGGTTTATTAGATTGGGGGGGGGGGCAGAGCTTTTTGCCTGGAGGAAACCCACGACCATCGAAACCCCCGACAGTGTACCATCAACTCTTCCACATATATTGCGATCAAGTGAAAAGTCCACTCATAGTAGTTTTAATTGATCTGAGTGGGATTCGAACCCGCACCGCACAGATGGAAGGTCTGTGTCGGACTGAGGGATCATCTCTGTAATCGACTGAGCCACTGAAGCCCCTTATAGAAATTGCTGTATTTGAGTTGAGTTATCCAGGGAAAAGTAAGCTGAACTGTGGTGTAACTATGGTAAAGTGCCGTAAATTGTACGTCACGTCATAAAGTAAGTAACACTGGGATACAATCATGGTTAAGTAAAGTAAACTATCCAAAGATTAATTCATCTCATGGTGACACATATATATTTTTGAACACTATATTTATAAACACTAAAACACACGGAAAATGTTATTGTCTGAAATAACCATGGAGACAAGTTTCTTATTGTGTTAAAAAGAGGTATAGATAGTCAGAGCGGTAAACCATTATTGTTCTTTTTATCAACTACTGCAGATCATTTTCGTCAAGGGATTGGGTATAACTTAATGATGTTTAGTACTATCGCTATTGTTTGACTTATGCTTTCTTGAAAATATGCATTCGTCTGCTGGGTTTTTGGGCGATGAACTAACCGGGCATCTAACCATATTATTTAAATAGTGTAATCTCAACGAGAATACTCGCCTAACAAATTTATTGATTGTTTTAATGTTTTCCGTGAACACAGTCATACATATCTACTACGTCTGTTCTATATCCAATCTGATTATCGTCTACGTCAATAACAAACAATACAATCTGATAGTTGGCCGTCGTAAACAGATTAAAAAGATCTATTCGTGTTCTTTATGCGATTGTGTCTGGCGTTAATGTACCATTCAGCGGTCATTTTGGAATATAAAGTGACAGTCATTATATCAAAGCGACATAAACTTGGACGTAATCATGTTGAATTATTAGATATACTTTTCCAGTGATAATTCAATGAATCGTCATTGTATATCGGATTGGAACTGATAAATTTTGTACAAAAACCCATCCAAATAAATGAATTTGAACATATGCCATTGGCTGTAGGTACATTGTGTACTTTCATAGTTAAGAAATAAACCCTGTTCTTCCAATTTATATCCCATATGCATGAAAATGGTTTATATTCAAATCTAAAAGCAACATGGTTTGTTCACCTACGCCAAATAAAATTGAAAATTTTTTAGTAGATTTTCATCCGATAGATTTATGTGGAAGAGTTGCCAGGTACTCGCCGAAGAATGGGGCTTCCGTCAGGACTGAGAACCCGGTTTCCTTCCCCACTATTAGTGAAATAATCTTGAGTGCGACGTAAAACACCAATCAATCTTCACTAACGCACGCAGCAAATTAAAATAGTTTTGGCCATTTTAACAACATTGGTTAGCTGCATAAATGATTGATTAGATATACAATAATAAATTATTGCGGAAATGTTCATGCAAAACATATAGCGTAATAAAGTATGCAATAATTATAGGATAGCTCTGCAACTTGTATATTTCGCTCATGGGCAGGATGGTGATTAGTCCGCGTGGCAATAACGGAATTCCTATAACTTAATGATGAAATTATCGAGAGAATGTATCGATGTTGCCAGGTGACATCAGTTGACGACAAGCCCAATCACACAGGGACCACTTCATTAAACATTCTTTTGGATGCGTTGATAATTCAATACGACTATTAATGATAGATGAAACGACTCTATTTCACAGTTGGCTATTTTCATTGGCATGTTTGCAAAAATATTCCCGGAATCTAAACAACTGAAATATTGAAAAGAGCCCCAGAGCGTTGGAATCTATGTCTCTAAGCTGTGTGAAATATGAGAGCTTGCTAAGGGCTAAATACAACAACATCATTATTAAAGAGGTTTCGGAATTTAGCCCAAAGGCTCATTTTGGTAATAAGATTTGAAAAGTTTGTTCCAGTTTATGAACAAGTGTATCAAACGACGGATGACTCAGAAGACATTGCCACCTCATATTATTGGAAAGCTAGAGAAATTTATACAAGAGGATATATTACAGACTCGATATTACAGTTTTTCTCTCACTTTAATGGTTCGTCGACTGACTAAACTGCAAAAACCAGGGTACCATATACATGAATAACAATAATTCTTTAAATTAGCAAGAAAAATCTTCTATAAAGTCACGTGAAGTTTACGTAAATCGTCTTCGTGAGGGCGAGGCAGAGAACATAATAGAATCAGTTTTCAAACATTCTGAACGAAGAGCAGGCTGGACGCGGGATCTACCCAAATATAAACTCAAAGTTTGACGCTGTGTAGGAAAGACTTCCCTCGTTATTTGCAATTCATAAACCATCATTTCCTACCCCAGACAAACATCAAACCATTGCTATTTGTAATTTTGGCAGTTATCTTACCCTAATAGAGACTAACACCAAACCATCGTTATTTGCAATTTGGACAGCTATCTCACAGATCCCAGAAGGGCCCAGATTATTACACCAAACGATCGTTTTTTTTTAATTTGGACAGTTATTTTCCCTTATTCCAGACTAACGTCAAACCATCGTTATTTGCAATTTGGACAGTTATATTCACCTATCACAGACTAACACCAAACCATCTATATTTGCAATTTGGACAGTTATTTTCCCCTATCCCAGACTAACACCAAACCATCTATATTTGCAATTTGGACAGTTATCTTACCCTACCCCAGACCAACACCAAACCATCTATATTTGCAATTTGGACAGTTATCTTCCCCTACCCCAGACTAACACCAAACCGTTGATATTTGCAATTTGGACAGTTATCTTCCCCTACCCCAGACTAACACCAAACAATCTATATTTGCAATTTGGACAGTTATCTTCCCCTACCCCAGACTAACACCAAACCATCTATATTTGCAATTTGGACAGTTATCTTACCCTACCCCAGACCAACACCAAACCATCTATATTTGTAATTTGGACAGTTATCTTCCCCTACCCCAGACTAACACCAAACCATTGATATTTGCAATTTGGACGGTTATCTTTCCCTACCCCATGCTAACACCAAACCATTGATATTTGCAATTTATACAGTTATCTCCCCCTATCCCGGGCCAACACCAAAACATCGTTATTGGTAATTTTAGACAGCTTTCTTTCCCTATCCCAGGCCAACACCAAACCATCGTTATTGGCAATTTTGGACAGTTATCTTCCCTAGCCCAGACTAACACCAAACCATCGTTATTTGCAATTTGGACAGTTGTCTTACCCTACCCCACACTAACACCATACCATCGTTATTCACAATTTGGTCAGCTATCTCCCCCTAGCCCAGACTAACACCAAACCATCGTTATTTACAATTTGGACAGCTATCTTCCCCTATCCCGGGCCAGCACCAAACGATCGTTATTTGCAATTTTGGACAGCTATCTTCACCTATCCCATTATAACTTCAAACAAAAGTGAGCTATGTCACCAGTTCCGTCCTTCATACTAACTTTGTCTATCTAGCTGATGGTTACAGAGATTTTATCTAATGTCTGTGCTTGTATTTTATCTAATATTTTATTTTAAAACGGCATATTAGATATAAAAAAGTGGACATGGCATTTCCAATATAATGCAACACGCATGAAAGAAAACTGGATTTGCATGTATATTCGATGTAGAAGGGAATAAAAAGAAATCCGCGTGTGTGGTGAGGCTTAGGCAACTTATTATGGAGGACTAGAATTTGAAATTACCATTAACAAATAGTGGAAGAATGTCCTAAATTTTTACGTCGACCGTAACCAAGTTATTATCTTGGGCTATAAATTTCGTCTTTCTATTCCCCTGTGGTTGTAAATGCAATATATGGAGGACAGAGGTTTGCCCTCGAGGTAGACCATTCAACGGCTTGAAGCCAAACAAAAATCATATTCCACAGCCTGTTAAATATGCTATTGGCACCCGGGTAGTGAGCGTGAAACGGGATCGGACTCGCCAACGTTATTTCACGCATCACTTCACATCGCCTCTTCTTCTACAGCTTCAGCATCCTTGAGAGTAAATGAAGCAATACTTTGTCAACTTATCAATATCATTACTGGCCGAGACATGCACATTTCTTCTGACAAAACTCAACTGACCTTGCAATGCGGTACACCATTATTCCTTTCGTCTTAATCGTTGATGAACACATCAGATGATCGCAGCTTTCTCACTGTGTCTTAAAGTTAATATCGCAACAAAGAGACGCCGAGCCGCCCTGTACCAAACTCTGGCTTTCGGAATGTCAACCGATGATCTTCTTGCGAACGATAGACAATATCAAGTTGTCAACATGTCAGATTTGACTACTTTCTCAGTAAAAATAGTAAAAGCTATGCATTATGATTATCGGAGGTTGAAATGAAAAATGAAGACATCTTATTTCAAATTGAATAAACATTGTTTTCCCTAAACTGTATAACTCTAGTCTTTTGTTCATTCGTATTTCCCATGTTTTTAGCGTGTTTTTATACATTTCATTTTTAATTGAATACGATCTCATGTAGATTCTCCCTATTTGCATACCCGCAACAAGATGCTAACCACATAGAGGGCATGCCATCTTTCAACCGTGATATCATCTCGTTCTGAAACAGCTGGGACATTTGACAATAATTCAACATTCAAAATGTTATTGCATTATTAATGGTTGGAATTGGGTTGGGTTTAAAGCACCTGTGTCGTGGGATCGCGCACTCGGAGTTCATTATGATTCCGTTATGCTAGCCATGTCATCCGAATTGAAGATGTCATATTGAATTTATTTTTCTGCCCATGGATCTAACGAAATTCATTCTCAAGCATACTTGTGTTAAAACCGTTGCGCATTTGTTACTTTTTTTTATACAAGAGCTGAAAATTACTTTTAAAATCAAAAACGAGAAAAAAAGCTAACACGCAGATGGTGAGGTAACTCGCTTTTTTAAGTCTTCTGATCTATATTAATTGTTGATCAATTAGTTCATCAATTATGAGATCCGTGAGACACAAGCTTGTTTTCGTAATTAAGTCTAGCATTATATTTTGACATGAATTTTATAAATTGTGTACAGCATTCTTTAAAAAAAATTCTTTTCAAACTTCTATTTTGGGGGGTTTAGGTGATGAGTCAGTTGACAGAGCTATAGTCTTACCGTCAAGCTCTTCATTCATGGGTCACAAGGTTGATTCCCACTCAGCCCAAAGATAAAACATTTTAAAAATCTAAGAGGGAATTTTCAGGTAGTCAAATAGCCTGACAACCTGACAACGCCACCATATAGGTGAAATAGTATTGAGTGTGGACTTAAAGGAGAAGAAAACAAAAAAATACTTTATTGTTCAGAAATGTTTTCTTTCCAACGGTACCAGGCACATAGTTTTGCGATTTTTTCTTGAGCCACGATGAAGTTCATAAAATACCGTATTACAATGTATATCACATACACAAAACATATTGGTCAACTTTCAAACTCTTCCATCGTTCCAACTCCAGAAAATTGCTTTCAATTTCGCAAAACTTACATTGGATTACAAAGAAAACTTTGAGGAAAATGTGGCTAGCAAAAAAAGCTGGTCTACGTGCCATATCGGTGATTTAGGAAGGCCTGGAAGAGGATGAATTTAACCTAGGCTTAAATGGGAGATTTTGAAAGTTGAACACTTTGTTTTGCTTATTGTGATCTTTTATTAACTTCACTGTCAGGCGTAAAACAATTGCAAAAATATATGCATGGTACCGTTGGCAAGGAAACATTAGCGTGCTTTTTTTTAGTGATTTTTTGTCATTTGACTTAATCGGATGACATATGCCAAATTTGGTTTAGGCACAATATGCTTTCCTTTGTAGTTACTATTGAATTAAAAGAACCACTATTTTTCCATCCGATATCTAGAATATCTCCCGGGTGTCAAACACATGGATTTTGATTCATGTGAAACATGCAAATTGAAATCATACTGGCAATCTGGCGTGGATATTTCCGTGCTGAAAAGTGCTTACAATGGTTCGGTGGAACGGAAATTGGTGAATCATTTACTTATATGTAGATCATCTTAAATGCATGTGCCAAGATTTAATCAACATACAAGAACTGTACTGAGTGAAAATAGCTGACAGATTGTCTACCGTATAGTTTGTATTAGCCATGGTCAGTTATTTGCATCACTCGATTAAACATACAATTCCCTCCCCGACAAAGCCAAGGGATTATATTAAAGCTTCTTCGTGGCATTTCCTTTGTTAATAAAACAGCTTTAGGATAACTTAGAATAGAGCACAATGCGAAGACCTTTAGTTTTTTCCGCCTGAGGTTTCCTTTTTCTGTTCCCGTTTCTTTCACCCCCCTTCGCCTGCTAAGCAATTCAGATCAAGTAAAACCCTGGGTAATTAGGTTACAGCTATTATGAAAATGAAATTAGGACAATAATTGGAGTCGTGGTTTACAGCCTGTTGTGGAAATGTTTCTCCTTGGAAAAAACTTTTTTCTTGTGCCTTGGTTTATGTTAACACCATTAGCCTTTCAATTAATATCCATCTGGTGTCGCACAGTCAGAAGTAGCCCATGCAATTATTGTCACACTATCTATCAAAAAGTACATGAGGTTACAAGCCCATAACTTTCCACTAATGTTTGTGTGGATTCTGGTTTGCACTGGTGGCTTGAAGCACCAAATATTTCATCAATCATTCGAACTTAATTGTCATAGCAACGTATCTCTTCAGCATGGGTTGTTATGAGAGTTAAGCAAAAACTTACATTACACATTCCACAAAATAAGAGAATTTGTGTAACTTCCGATGTGGACAACTTTTAGAGTATGTAAGAAATTTCAACTTTTGCCGTCAATATGTATATCATAAACATTTTTTTCCAAGTTTTGGAATGGATAATACATTCAGTAAATTCTTGGATACAAGATATATCTGTCTTAATTCATCAATCCACAATACTGTCTTGGCGATTCAAACACGTACACCAAGACCATGGTTTATTAATATCAATTTTAATAGGGCAACTAATACCCTCCAATTTCTTTGGAACAGACAAATTACTAATAATTTACATAATCCTAAGTCTGATATAAAACGCCCAACACCGCAGTAACGTATTTCAAAGGCGACATACCTTGACGCACTGATTCCACTTTATGGAAGAATTTTAACATACATTTTGGTTGGTGACATTTCGTGGTATGGAATTTTAGAGTTCAGGCGCGACTCTTAGGGCTAGAGAATCGGAAATCAGAGGAAAATGGACAGAAGCAGACGACAGGAGAAGGTACCCGTCTGGTGAAAAGGAAGTACCTGTCATAAGCATATCGGGAATGAGGCGACCACGGATTTCCTGTGGTGCTGAATCTATTAACGACATTGCCAAGACGTCAACACAGTCTGTCACTGAGTCATGTCACATAAAATACAACTTATCCAACTTTAACGCGACAATTTGTACCATATCCATTCACTAAACCTTACATTCACATTATTCAAATACATACTAGTCCCAAACGTCTCTTATAAGTAAACGCAATTAATGAACTAGTCTGCATTTGCTTTCTTGTGCAAGAATATTTAGTTCACTTTTCAAAAGCCGGTCAAACCTTTCAAAAATATGACATATCCATATTCGTTGGACAGGAAAACTTTGAAATCAGGAGGGTCGATGAGACATTTCGAGGTAATATTATCAAACTGAGGCACAAGGATCGAAAAGCGTCACAAAACATCTCTTTGAGTATAGAAAAAACTATTATCGATCTGCTGTAATTTCGCCAGGAACCTCATGAAAAAATACTTTTACCCGAAATGTCCCCGTGTGTATGCGCAGGTCATCGTGGGGTATTTTGGGGTCGGGGGTCATTGTGTCTAGAAGGGGTCATGCCTTAAGGCAAGGCTGATTACCCTTGCGAGGGTTTTTATAAAACAGATCAGGCATGTTGACAGATCACGACACAGCTTTTTTCCCTTCGGTTTGTTAATTTTAATTAGCGGAATCAGCCTAATGCAGGAGAGACCAAAGTGGGGCGCGTGCAGATGCTGAGCGGACGAGACACTGGCGCGTGTCGCTGGAACTAATGCTCTCCAGTCGCGTACCCACGAATCCACGAATTCCCATGACTGCAAAATGTTCCATTTCGTCCAGCAAACAAAGGCCACACGTGTCCATGGATGGCGCCATATCACATTTGAGAATTTCAAATGTTAAGCTGGGGCTATCATAGTTAAATACACCCGCATTTATTAATGATGCCCCAAGGAGGGTTATATCGATATGACATGGGTAAAGCTTAACAACAGTTGCAAATAATGGCGCAATCATCGTGGGGTCAGTTTGGTTTTAATACAATACTAGAAATAGGTTTCAAAGTTGATGGCAAAATCTATGATAAAGTTGACAAGTTAGGAAAACTGGCGAAACGTCACATTGTTTTGTCTCTGTTTGTTTTTTTTTTAAATTCTTTCAGTAAAAACGAACCAACTCAGCAGTGAATGACATCCTTTCTAAAACAAAGAGTTCCAAATACGTGTTTCTCTTAAAATGCCACCCAATGGAACAATCCCGCGCGCCAAGAGAGTAGTTCATGTTTAGGGATTTTATCGACAAGACGTTTAAATTGGTGTGTGCTTCCGTTCTAATGACAGGGGACAGATGGTTGGACGTTTAAATGAGTGGAAACTTGACGTTCCCATTCTTCTAGTCAGTTTCTTGATGAGCGACGTCACGCAAAGCTTCCAAGGAGGGACATCTTCTTTGTCTCGTAGAAACTCAGCAGAAAATGTTACTTCTTGTGTCTTGATAAAACACTACTGATTTTTAGAATAATGGCCTATTTTTGGCATCTTTGGAATGGAAACATGCCAATGGGGTATAAAAGTCTAAATGATATACCTCTTTTTAACACAATTAGAAACTTGTCTCCATGGTTATTTTAGACAAGAAGATTTTCCCTGTGCCCGTGTGTTTTAGTGACCATAAATATAAAAAGACTTATATTTATATCTGACATACTTTCTAGAATATTCAAACAAAGCTGCGATAGAGCAAAACGCTTTTTGAGGTTTGGCTTAGGGGAGGGGGAGGGGCTGTCTTTCAGTCCGGGACAAGCCATCAATGGGTCGCGGGTTTGATTCACACTTAGTCAAAAGAAAAATTGAGTTTCATTAATTAGTGTCTTTTAGAAAGTGGGTATAACAGTAATCTCGTTATTTCGGGATTACACTTTCTTGAAAATATGGTAGAAATTCCTCTACCGATTTTGGGGTGCCGCCCGAAACGGGAATCGAACCAAGTCCCAGAATATGGCACCTATCGCCAGCACTAAATGGCGGCTGCCTTATCCATTCAGCCAACCGGCCTCCTCTAAAAAGGAGGTAGTTGACTGGTAGATACTACAGCGGACATTTAGTACCCCTCTGGTGACGAAATTGACACAGCTCCCATCAAGAAAGTGTTATCCCAAAATAACGAGAATACTGTTATACCCACTTTCTAAAAGACACTAATTAATTAAACTCATACATTCAGCATGGAAGCTGTGTCAATTACTTCACCAGAGGGGTACTAAATGTCCGCTGTAGTATCTACCAGTCAACTAACTCCTTTTTAGAGGAGGCCGGTTGGCTGAATGGATAAGGCAGGTAATAATACAATAAAAATTTTAAAAAATTCTAAATGTTTTTTTACAAGATGTTCCTTTGTGGAAGAGTGTCATATTAAAAAAAGTGCGGCGTAAAAGATCAAACAATCAATCTTTGTCTGGAACAAACTCTGGAAGAAAATATCAATACTGTTATTATCTTTACTGGTCTATCTATATATCTATGAAATATTCCAGAAAATTCTACAGACTGAAATATCATAGGTTTTAGTTTATTACAACAACGATATGATATGTAGCTTATTTAAATTCAAAAGAAACTTTGATAGTACACAAGGTATACAGATATCCCATCGACTGAAAGTATCCTAAAATGGTAGGGTTTGGCTTTCGAGAATTAAAGTCTGAAATGCCACGGTTTACGTGCACTGTTATAAGATGAAAGGACGACGACACGATGGGAAGCTCTGGGGGATTTTTTAAGGGGAGATAAAGCCTGAAAGATGTGAAGATGATAGAGAGAAGATGATATGAAGATAATTATCCAGGCTGATAGCTTCCCAGTCGTCTTTAAGCTTATGGTCCCTTGAACACCCATTTTCAGAGCGCGAGAGTTTCCTTTGTCAAAGATGTCCCAGCCTAACCTTTGGCCCGTGGATGAGACTTAAAGACCCCGAGGTAGAAACCTTGTCTTAGCACGCGTTTTTATCCTCCTGCAGAACATCCAAAGCTGATGACAGTATTAATTTCAAACCGACAAGAGAAACAATGCCCAGCTTAAACATTGACATTTATTCTGCAAAACGGCAGGTATGTATGTCCCTTGATAACGAAATTAGGCCATATAGATGTATCTTTATCTATTGATTAAATAGGCATGCCAAATACGTATATCTCTCTATGAATGATGACCATTTTTTATATAAATTGAATAAAATGGCAATCCGACTGAAAAGCTTGCGACTTTGAGAGCTATCTTGTTTTAGAGGTATTCTTTTATTCCGAGCGCTACATATATGACATTCTCGGGATTAACTCATCCACATACGCATTGTCAATCTCACTAAAAAGGAGGGACAATTCTAGAATAAACACAACATAAAATATCGGGGGTGGGGGTGGAAGGGCGTCTCTTACTTAGCATCACTTAGCGCAAATAGTTGACTTTTCCTCAAGCGCATACCGATCGAAAATTTTCAAAGTGAGATTTTTTTAACAATTTTCCTGACGAATACAAATCTGGTTGACATGTCTGAAGTGACTCATAGTCATATCTCTAACATTATAAAGTAATGTGTCCAATGAGATAGGAGATAGCGATAGGGTTTCGTCTTTATAATCCACTGTCTTAAGACGCCTTGATAATACACCAGGGATAATGAAAGCCCATTGACATTGCCAGAAGCCTCCAAAAATCCATCAAATTTAAAACCCATTAAAACAGCTAAAATCAATGTCTTCAAATGTATAAGATGTTAAGCATGATTTCAATTATTCTAAACTGACTTTTAATTGGGAAAGATTTTAATACTGAATATTGAACTTACAGAGAAGACGTGTTATAGCACACTTTCGAGTTTAGGAAAACTTTGGTTATTTTCAAGTATGATATAGTCAATGCTAAATACTTTATATTTATGAACCCTAAGACACACGAGCTCTGGGACAGTTATCATTACTCAATATCAAACCATGCATAAGAAATGTTTTAAATTACGAAACCATACCATTACTTATACGTAATATAACGTTACCGGTTCAGGTTAAGGCATGTCTTCGAACTGTTTCGTTTCACTTCAGATTTTATTTTAGATTCCCACCCCTCCCTCCCGTTATTAAAGGAGAAGATTGGGTCATGTGTCTGGTATTATAGAAGACTCCTTTAATCATCTTAACCTTATAGAATGTGATAGAGATTCTATGAGTCACCGTTATTTTCTGTGATTAACATGCAGAGAGAATGCAACAGCTGATGGTCGCCTTGGGGGAGGGTCATCCACCCAGTCAAGGACGTGACAACCTGACTTCTGACTCAACCAAGGAGGCGACAAAACCTGTAGCTGCAGAAGCGCGCCGAGAAAATCTCTCCTCTAATTGCACGATTCTGAAAAATTTGCTTAATACGCGAAGATTCATCGTGGAAGGAATGTGTGATGTGATGTTGAATATTTTACAGCTTCCCTCACACCTTAATTCTCAAGCCTGTGAAGTCATCTCAACTCGCACACGTTTAGAGGTGTTGCTGTAGTTTTTTTCATCTATCGCCTCAGGCTTCAATTACAAAAGATAATGGAACAAAATTTAAAAACAAAATACCGTTGGAGGATGGAGTGTAAAGGCTCCAAGAGACAGCGAGGTGAAGATGGCTAATTCAAACTCAGAAAATAGACACCATTGGTTATATACATGTAATTAGAAATCCAACCAACTAAAGCTTGATAGGCTTACACGTAAGTAATGCATATGTATATGTTAAGACAACACATTTCTCTTTTCCCGCAATGATGACATTGGATAAGCTTACAAGGCACACCATAGTATCCCAAACAAACCAGCACAGCCTGAGAATAGTTTGCGGTGTAAAGAGTCGGCTCAGATTTGTTCTTACAGAACTCCTGATCTAAGGGATAAACTTAAAGACCCATTCCATCCATGCCTTCGGTAACTTCTGATACATGACTATTATCAGCATACTTTAACACATGCTGGAACAACGTATTCATATTGGACATGCATTTCTTATACTAAACCGAAACACTCAATTAAATGCTCATAGCATCATCAACTAATTTCGATGGTGTTTTCAGAATTTCTATCTATCTGTAACCTTTATTATCGGTGACATTTGTAAATGTAACATTGTACCGCACACACTGATGATGGTCTCTCGAAGGAACAACGAACCAGGATCAATCTCAAGAAAGTATAGATTCATTCGCAGAAAGGCAATGGTTTCAGAGGTAAAGAAACACATGGATGTCCAGTGCAATGTATCACGTAACATCGTGCAACTTCCATAAGAGGCGATAGTTTGTATAGAGAACCAGCAACCACTCGTAAATAAGGCCGAGAATTTCTTTTCAATGGCAGAAAAGCTATCGGTTACACTGTTTTTCAAAGTCATTAGGTTCATTGACAATCAGCATTGTACAATTACGTCGATGTCAGTTGACTGAAGAAAAAACACCAAACCATCGAGAAAATGAGCGATAGTTGTTATAAATATATGTCGTTTTTTATGGTAATTAGATTGGTGTATTAAAAGTTACACTGTCCAAAATAACTGCAATCTAAATTTTATATAATTATATTCTCGTAAACATTTGATGTCTCGTGATAAAGATCAAAATGGAAACTTACCTTAACTTAATATAGTGAAGTCTCAACCATCCTAACACAATTGCGACTGATAGAAGAGAATAGTTAGTGGTTAAGACAAATCGGAATAATCAGTGACATATATATACAACTTAAAACTATATATCTTCTAGGCCCTACATGCCGACTTCTTGCAGAATGAACTCCCGACCGAAACAGACAGGCATTATACAGTGGTTTAGGAAGATTAAAATGGTAACTTATATTGGCCTATCGGAAAGAGATAAAGGCGATGGTTACCGTGGTTATGAAACGTAAAAATATTAGTTTCATGTAAAGAGAAAATGCTAACAGAAAGACGATGGTTACCGTGGTTATGAAAGATCAGAAAGGAGGTTTCTTGTAAAGAGACAACGCAAACCAAAACAGAGAGGCGATGGTTACCGGGGTTATAAAAGATGAATTTTTGTAAAAAAAAAAACCCTCCTACCAGCAGTTAAAAATGGTCACCTAAATTTATTGGCCAGATTATCGAGGTGTTAAGGTGTTTAGGGCTGCTTCGCAAGATGTAAGAACGCTTATTGTCCTGGCTGCTGGAAATCGGTTCAAATCCATGAAAATAGGGTATGATGTTCAGTGATTGATCTAAACGTTGTATAGAGAGAAAAGGGTCAACATTAAAGTGGCATGAGCTGCCAAAATTCACACTTTTTTCATAATTTCTAATCGTCACGACAGTAAGAGGCTTTGAAGGCCATCGAAAAACTAAATGATTGGCGTTGGAATGAGGAAAATCCATACAGTATGTGCCCTGTACGAACCGAAAACGTGTTCGAAAAGTAGCAAAATTTAAATAACCGGGACGACCATTCATTCATTCTAAGTCAAAGTTAGTTCAAAACAATACTTTATCGTACATTTTTGAGACTAGAAGTACTAAAAAGCTTCTGAATTATACGTCTTGAGAAAAATAGCCGATAATTTCAACATTCTGTGTTTACGTCAAAATATCAACATTTTGGCAGCTCATGCCCCTTTAAAGAATGACAAGATTCATATTACTGAAAAAAATGTTGCTATGAAATTGTTTAGAAAAGTCGGAATGTTACTTTTTAGTTTACGCTTCCATTGACCATCACTTTTTAGAGACCTCCCAACTGCCAGTAAAAAACTGGCGACAGTTTGGTTCCTGAGAAAACCAAAGCTACGGTTACAATTATTGTTAAAGTGGCATGAGCTGCCAAAATGTTGATATTTTGACGTTAAAACAGATTGTTGAAATTATTGGCTATTTTTCTCAAGACGTATAATTCAGAAACGTTTTAGTGCTTCTTGTCTCGAAAATTTACGATAAAGTATAATTGTTTTGAACTAACTTTGACTTAGAATGAATGAATGGTCGTCCTGGTTATTTAAATTTTGTTTACTTTTCGAACGCGTTTTCGGTTGGTACAGGCCACATACTGTATGAATTTTCCTCATTCCAACGCCAATCATTTAGTTTTTCAATGGCCTTCAAAGCCTCTTGCTGTTGTGACGATCAGAAATTATGAAAAAGTGTGTATTTTGGCAGCTTATGCCAATTTAAACAAGAGTCATCAGAATATGCCGTATCCCCCCGGCCCCGTATACGATTTATTATTTATTTTAAGTTATTATAAGATATCTATGCTATACTGTCGCAAAAATTAGACCAGCGCCATCAAAATAGGAGGTGCACATCCTTCCATAATATCCAGCATATCCACCAATTTTCCCAAAAAATCTTATAAAAACTGTGGGAGGAGATGCGATGACAACCACTAATTGTCTTTGTCGGAAAAGGACAGTAACTCTGAAAATAATAAAACCAGCGCAGCCAAAATAGAAGGTGCATATCCTCGAATTATATCCAGCAAGTCCACCAAGTTTCGAAAAAATCTGATAAAAATCGTGAGAGGAGATGCGATGACAAGCACTAATTGTCTATGTCGTCTTATACTGTCAGAAAAGGGCAGTAACTCCAAAAATAATGAACCAGCGCAACCAAAATAGGAGGTGCACATCCTCGAATGATATTCAGCATGTCCACCAAGTTTCCAAAAAATTTAATAAAAACTGTGGGAGAAGATGCGATGACAAGCACTAATTGTCTATGTCGTCATATACGGTCGGAAAAGGGCAGTAACTCTAAAAATAATCAAACCAGCGCAACCAAAATACGAGGTGCACATCCTCGAATGATATTGAGCATGTCCACCAAGTTTCAAAAAAATTTAATAAAAACTGTGGGAGGAGATGCGATGACAACCACTAATTGTCTATGTCGTCTTATACTGTCGGGAAAGGGCAGTAACTCTAAAAATAATGAAACCAGCGCAGCCAAAATAGAAGGTGCACATTCTCGAATTATATCCAGCAAGTCCACCAAGTTCCGAAAGAATCGGATAAAAATCGTGAGAGGAGATGCGATGACAAGCACTAATTGTCTATGTCGTCTTATACTGTCAGAAAAGGGCAGTAACTCTAAAAATAATGAAACCAGCGCAACCAAAATAGGAGGTGCACATCCTCGAATGATATTCAGCATGTCCACCAAGTTTCAAAAAAAATTAATAAAAACTGTGAGAGAAGATGCGATGACAAGCACTAATTGTCTATGTCGTCATATACGGTCGGAAAAGGGCAGTAACTCTAAAAATAATGAAGCCAGCGCAACCAAAATAGAAGGTGCACATCCTCGAATGATATCCAGCAAATCGACCAAATTTCGAAAAAATCTGATAAAAATCGTGGGAGGATATGCGATGACAACCACAAATTGTCGTCTTATACTGTCAGAAAAGGGCAGTAACTCTAAAAATAATGAAACCAGCGCAACCAAAATACGAGGTGCACATCCTCGAATGATATTCAGCATGTCCACCAAGTTTCGGAAACAAATTATAAAAACTGTGGGAGGAGATGCGATGACAAGCACTAATTGTCTATGTCATCTTATGCTGGCGGAAAAGGGCAGTAACTCTAAAAATAATGAAACCAGCGCAACCAAAATAGGAGGTGCACATCCTCGAATGATATCCAGCAAGTCCCCCAAATTTCGAAAAAATCTGATAAAAACCGTGGGAGGAGATGCGATGACAAGCACTAATTGTCTATATCGTCTTATGCTGTCGGAAAAGGGTAGTAACTCTAAAAATAATGAACTAGCGGAACCAAAATAGGAGGTGCACATCCTCGGATGATATCCAGTATGTCAACCAAGTTTTAAAAAAATCCGATAATAACTGTGGGAGGAGATGTGATGACAAGAAATGATTACGGACAGACAGACAGACAGACAGACGGACAGACAAGCTGATCGCTATATCCCCCACGCATTATATGCCGGGGGGATAAAAAGTCACAATTGGAATTTTAAACCGCGCTGAAAACCATTTCTTAATTAAAATAAGGAATTCCAAATTTGTGTTCTGTTTCTGTATCAATAGTGTTTTTTTATTATCTAATACAAGAGTAACTAAGATACAATTTAAATGACAATCTGGAGTGAATGACACATCCATAATACAATAGCATTCGAGGATATACGCATGTATTAAAAAAGCTGTTCATTAAACAGCAGTAGCTTTGACACAACACAAAGGTTCCACAAAGAATAAACTGATAAAAAAAAATAGACCCCCGATATGCTACAGGAAATACACTTTTATTTCTAACCTATATTAAATATCATAAGTCCGAGATTTAAAAAACGTAAATGAGGTAATAAGGATACTTTGGTTGCCATGCATGTTGCAGGTCTAAGGCTGCAATATTATTTACACGTGTCTTCTATCACACATCTATCAGCATCGTCTTGAGCGCCACGTAAAAAAAAACATTTATCAATCAAACTATCAGCATTAGATAAAACTTTACAAGACCATGCTCTATTTAAAAGCTGTCGGCGAATGGAACTGTAAGGTAAGATCTTGTTTTGTGATTTAAAAATAGAGCTTTTGGGAGCATCCGTCTATTTTTTTGTCATTCAAACAAGATTGTAAACCATGCACAATTATTGGGTACAAAGTTGCCTGGAGCCTGCTTCACAAAGCGGCGTAGAGATACGTTGCTATGTAAGTTACGCCAAAAAAATGTATCTAGGCCTAGGCCGTTTTGTGAAACAGCCTTCTGGTCAGTGTATCTACGTATATGGTGTAACGGCTGCAAATCTAAAATGATCTTGTGAAATTGAAAATCATGAAAACCCTGGGGACTTATCATCAAAAAGATTCTTGTAAACATTCTCTATTTAAGGATTGAACATAGACCAAAAATAATATTTCCAGAAACCGCGATGAAAATTAAGTAGATCAAATCTTACACAGTGTTAACATGTTAGAGATAATGGTTTCCTTTTCTTAGATTCCTAAAATGTAAGTACTGACCGACTGATGTGCTGCCAGAAACTCTTAAGTGGGAAATATATTGAATAAGAGTTTTAACTGTAAAATACAATTGTGGTTTTAGCTTTTTGATCAGTATCATATTAAACCAGACTTTTGGCTGCTATAGGCAGCAATGGGATATAAAGGTACATGTAAGGTCAGGTTGAATTCGTTCCGATAACTAAAGGGGAGCAATTCACTAGCAAACAGTCAAATACACAGTTTTGTCCCCTGAATGACAATGATCGGATCCGAATCGAAGACTCATTCGTGGTATAACAAAAGTAGTTCAATTTTACCGAACTTATGGTTATATTACATATACCAACTATATGTAATACAACCTTAAGTTCGGTAAAATAGAACCATAAGAAAGTTGCAATGAATAAATAAGAGAACTAAATCCTATATATCCGACTGATACAAAAACACAATGCAACATTCTCGGTTTACCAGTCATTAGAAAGTATGTTTTCTCCCAGTTGACTTATCAGTTAAACTCGTTGTTATCAATCGTTTTCTACGTCTGTACTCAACTGTGGGGACCGCTCGATTTTGATTGATTGTTTGGTGTTTTACGCCGCGCTCAAGATTATTTCACTTATATGGCGACGTTGGCAGTTTTATTGTGGGAGGGAACAGGGCTCTATGCCCGGAGGAAACCCACGACCTTCCTTGGCAACTAGCAGCCATCCCACATAGGTCGTTCGAGTGAAAACCCAGTCAGGAACTTTCAAATTTATTTTTTGGACTGAGTCGGATTCGAACCCGCCGCTAGCGAATGGTACATTGTACAACAGATTGATTGAGAGAATTATTATGATAAGAACAGATGAATACAGATTATACACAAATAAAACTGCTGCCAGATACTAATAGTTTCTTGTTTTGCCAAGAAATAAAACATTTTTGCTTAAGGCCCGCTCTCCCTGTGCGATTTGTCATACCGACTTGTAGCAAATGGATGCATTTGATTGGTTGACAAAAAGCATCCATTTTAATCAATCCTACAAGTCGGTACGACAAATCGCACAGTGAGAACGGGCCTTTAGGTAAATAGAAATTAAAAAAGCAAATAAACATGAAAAATATATCTAAATAGCTATAATTTATGCAACGTACATTGTATTAAGTAGAAAATCAACAGCTTTTTCTAAATTGTTACTTAGCCAACAAAAAGCAAACAACCAACCAACCATCTCTATGTACAACAAATGTCAATATAATATTTATCGTTTATAACTACAGAGAAATTTGCAAAAGAAATATATTAAAGGGGTGTGAGCTGCCAAAATTTGAACTTAATTCATAAATTCTGATGCAGTAAGAGGCTTTTAGTCACCAAAAAACTATACTATTGGTTTTGGAAATTGGAAAATACATAGTGAGTGTGCTGTACAAGCCGAAATAGTGTCCGAAAAGTAAACAAAATTTAAATGACCGAGATGAGTGTCCATTCATTCTAAGCCATAAATTAGTTCAAAACACTAAAAAGTACATTATAGAGACTGTTAGCGAAAAAAACCTTCTTGAGAAAAATAGCTGATGATTTCCACATTCTGTTTGAACAGCCACTTTGGCAAGAGCTGCCAAAATTTGAACTTTTTTTTCCTAAAATTTAGATTTTCACAATTTTTGAAGTTTCATATTCAATAAAACCTGTGGCCTGTGTGAAGAAAATGTGCTCGAGTAAAGAAAATTCAAATTACTAAGACGAATGCTTATTCATTCTATCTTCAATATACTACCTCAGTATACATTATTCAGGCCTGTTATTAAGAATAGACTGTGAGAGTTACAATATGTCAGGATGACCTGTTTCACTCTCCCCAAAAATGGTCTCCCAAAATTCAATGGGAGTGTACTTCCTGAATCCTCTCCCATGTTTTTCAGAGAGAGGACATGATCATGATGAAATAAAAGCATCTGAAGTTACAGAAAAGGAATTTTTATTTTGGTATACTCGGACACTTCTGGGAGTGTGTGGAGGGGAAGGAGAGCAATCACTCTCCCTTTAATGACAGCCCTGTTATTGTACATGTACAAGTGTCACTTAATAAAAGGCTTCTGATTGGCACTTCTGTGGAAGAATAGCCGTTAATTTCTGGATTCTGTTTCGATAAAAACATATATAGAGATTCTGGCAGCTCATGATGCCTGAAGGTTAGAAAAGAGAAGCAATGAAGATACGATGAAAACTGGAATAAACAATTAGGATTTCCTTGTAAAATAAAAACATTTTCCTGATAAAACTTTCGCCCTTGCCCTTTTTTCAGGGCAGACAAGCTTGAGATTCAATATAGTGATATGTTTTTTTACATGTAAATTGTTGTCTTTCTAATAAATAATGTTGTTAATGGGAACCATGTATAATATAAAACATTGGAGAACTATAGTAACGGTATTAATAACCATAGCACAGGTAAATGTAACACAAGTTAAACCAACCAGTCTATTTACTGTCTGAGCTACCAGGAATCTTGTCATGTGAATGGTTCACAGTTTGCTCTTATCTTTTCAAACGCCAACATATTGCTACCAGATTAAGACCAGTTATTCAAATTGTAAATCAACATTTGGAAAGTCCGGATTTAAAAAAAATATTAGTCTTTGTCAAAAACCAATGAGTGGCTGGTTAGCTGGGCATATAATTATAGGTCAACTCATTGCTATGCTTGCAGTTGTGGCGACAACCCAGGCTATCTATGACCTACATGTAGATAACTTTGGAATGAAATCTTTGTTTGCTAAAATTAAATTAAGTTCTATATTTTTCTAATTTATATTTTTAAAACTAGTCAAATGTTTTTATCCTGATGAGATTAATCTGATTATTTTTTCAGTGCAGAACTTCACTGAGCTCAGAAGGGCTGTTGTCTATTTTTAACTTCTCACAACGTTATTATCTGTACAATTTTCAAAAAGTTTTCTTTATTTTTCTAGTTTAGTTATGTGATAAACAGAATCTCACACTTGTGGTCATAAATATTTTGCTCGCTGAAGCTTGCAACATATTCAAAACTTACTCAACTTGTTTCCCATATTTCATATCAAATGACCACTCTTTTGAGATTGTCTATATCTATGAAATGAACTTCTTGTGTAGCGACCAGAAAGTTGGTCATTTTAAGAAATAATAATCTGAAAATTGTGTTGATTTTGTTTAGTAAGAGTATTTTAGGCTTTATGGTACTAAAGTTCAGACAGTAGTGTATAATTGATTATAGACACCAATGAGAGTGGCTATCATAGTTCTGGAATAATGTAACCACTCTATCATATAACCAATCCTCAATCACACAAAAGTATTATTTACAATCAAACAAATAAAAATAAAAGTTTTGAATATGGAGTTATGATAGAGTATCACAGCAACTCTCTAACCTCATTTAAAGAGAGTACATAAGAGATCTTCATGTAACTTACAGCCTTATGCCAATGTACACACTAACTTAAGGCAAGCACATAGTTTATTGCTTCCTACTTGCAAATAAATTGCACACTTGCTCATAAACTGAAAAATGAACACCGGAAACGATTGCAGCTTTAAGTAGGCTGGGTGTTAGTCCTTTGAACAAGCCCCGAACCCCTTCTTCCTGAGCTGTCTTAACAAGGCAATCAGTCAAACCATAGAAAGGTGTTACAGCCCCAAATGGGCGCCGGGCTTCCTCAAAACCCTGTACTTGAAGTCTCTTTTTGATCAAATCGAGAGGGTAGATCATCAGTTTAGATACCGCACCAGAACCAGACCCACACACAAAGCTACAAAGTGCACCTTAAATCAGAAAAAGACATACTATACATTTGGACACCTACAAGAAAATGTTTCCACAATGATAAAAAATAAGCTAGATATATCTCAATTATTAAAATCCAGGGGGGGGGGGGGGGACATTCAAGTCCAGTTAAACAATTGTGTATAAATGAAATTATATATGGATGCTGGCTGCACCACGAGACCTCTTTAAGCAAACAAGAGTTGTTCCCCTTGCAAAAGACTTTCGCATTTGACTTAGTCAGTGACAGGGTCATCAAACTACAAGATCCATTTCATGACAAATTTTCTATGCTTCATAGCAAGCTGGAGAAAGAAATATTTACATGTTATCTGTTTCTACTCCTTTCAGATTGTGCTGAAAATATGGATTCTCTAAGTTTAAACAAAGCTTTAATACCCAGTATTGAAAAGATTGGTTACCCACAACCAATGTCACGTTTGAAACTTTCCTATTATATCAACTGTGATTCCAATATTGACAGGTGGAACAATGGAAGTTATTGACAAGCTTTTAAACCCTGGCGTGTTAATATAATATTTTATTTTATTTTACTATTATATATATTGAAGACTCAGGGTTTCCTTGAAGTAAAGTTTTGAGGTCGAATATCTGCCTCAAAATGACCATTAAAACTCATATTACTCCGTGAAAAAATGAATTTTAGTTTATTTTGCATGGAAATACTCCATTTCAGGAAACTAAAATACTCAATTGGGACTTGAAATTAACTCAAAACTTAGGTTTGTGGCCTCAAAAATTTTAACTTCTATGAAACCCTGTGACTTTACAGTGAAATACCGTGTAGAAACAAACCTGGTCTATGTGATGTTGAATCATATATAATATTCCAAAGTGAAGTACACATGTTATACAGGCCAAACTGTAAAGCCATTTGAGGAGTGACTAGCATCAAGGCTGGAACCACACCCCTATAAAATGCCCAGTAACCTTCTTTGGTATAAATACTCATGGCAGCAGATATTATACTGGTATAAACCTGAAAACAACAATGTATTTTCAGCATTTTTCATTCGGTATATTTTCAATTTTCACAATTTGTTCCCGTCTTTTAATAAAAATGTGTTTTGGGGTATTTTTTATTTTATTTTTTAACAGCAATGATGATTGGGGAAATTTCCTGAATTATTTAGAGAGGAAATAAAAAATCAAATAATTGTTGGATATATGCTGTGAAAGAATTGGAAGAGAACAGAGGACAGGCGGCGCTGTCTATACCATAATACAATTGACTTTTTCGAGTGTATAAAACTCTTCGGGTGTACAAAACTCAAACTTTATACTTTTAACGTAAGAAACAAATTCATTGTCAGTTACCTTTGGCTCTCCTTGAGCCACAAACCTTGTTCTCAGTATGTCTATGGGCATTACAAGAGCTGTCGTCAGACTGCTAGCTAAACCACCACATATGAAGTGATTGACAGGCAGTAGAGATGAAGAGGTTAGTTGCGGGAACCGAGTACCTAAAGATTTGGTCATCCATTCAAACATCACAAACTGAAACAAATAACTGGCAGCTTTGATTATATGCAGTTTTAGAACTTTTCCAGAATTTGTAAGTCTTGCTCTTTTGAAACAATTCTCTTAAAAATGGGTGGTAAAATTTCCTACATTTGAGTCTCCTATATTAAAATTGCTAAGAGCTTGTCAAAATTGGTTTAACTTCTAAAATATGCACCACTTGGTGGAGTGGTTAGTTAACTGGCTAACTGTATGCTTATGACGACACTGCTAGGTTCAGTGGGGGAGAGGGGGGAGGGGGGTGGGGGGGGGGGGCTAGTAAGTCACTGAGGTCAGATATTTAAATCATTGTGAATTTTGTAATGGTATAGTTACCTCACTAATAGCGTATGTGACAGAGAGTCCCTGGGCTGCAACATGGCCCTTCCAGAGGGCCCTAAATCCTTCCTCCTGAATGATCTTACTGCAGCCTTGTATCAACCCATGGTACTTGGATGTATGTGAGGGAGAAATAGGCTCTATTTGTAACTGCAAACAATGTCAAATATATCACACAGAGAAAAATAATGTACACCTGTATAACATACAATTTACATTTTATGGTATCAACGCCTGGTTGGCAAGGAATTTGAAAATCTGAAACAAAAACTATGATAACATGTTTTGTAATAGTGCACTGCAGATGACATACTTGCACATCTGACACCAGCTAGAGTAATACATTTAATTAAATATGTAGAGCTACAACAGTCAACCACAGCTACATTTAATAAAGTAACTAAGTAAGCAAAGTAATTTCACACAATACATTACCTGAAAACGTATTTTGAGCACATCGAACGGTTGTCCCACCACTCTCGCCGCACATCCACTGATCCCCCCTGCAGCCACATACTCCTCGTAAGAAAGCTGGACTGCATGGTTGGGATTGAAACCAACCATCTACAAGATCCCTTGCACCACCAGACCTGTCTAAAAATCAGTTAGAACCTTCCGACCTGGGTATCTTATCCTACTAGATTTGAGCACAAATCCTAATATAGCAAAAAAAAATAAAAAATCCTTAAATCAACACATACACGTCTCAGTAGTCCTGAAATCATTTACGCACAAAACTAGAAACTTTTTTATATTATTAGGTAGTTTAAGGGTGTAGTTTGACACTTCAAGGCTCAGCAAAAATCACCATTGAAATGCTTTTTCCACAGTATGGTGTACAATGTACATGTATGTTGATACGGGGGATGTGTTAAAGACATCAAGTGAAGACATTTGGGATAAAACCGTTGACGTCACTCACATATAACTTGCTATTTCTTTGTCAGAACCAAAGTTTTAAACCATTATGTTAAAATACATGTATGTATTAAAACAATTTCTAACACGTTTCAACTTGTTCGATCCATAAAATTAAACAAACACAAGTGAAACAAGAGTTTCGGGAAACCCAAAATACGCCCGGAAAGGCACAGTAACTGCGGCCATACCAAAACAAATCCTTCCATATTTATTTAAATTTAATTTTCAAAATTCAGAGGAAGGAAGTTGAAGCTTGGTAAAAGGTGATCTCAAAATGAAATCTTACCACTAAAACCTTGAAAATCCATCTGTATCAAATTTAAAATGGGCTATTTGGATCAAAGATTATTAACGAGATTTGTACTCAGTACAAGTCATCAATTCTCGCTGCTGTTAAATCGTGATGTTAAACATTGCTTGTTGTCAATATAGTTTGGACTAAAATGTTTCAATTTTTTAGAAGAGTAGTTTATAATTTACTAATCATACTTAAACAAAGGTAATTAATTGGCAATTTTGCAGCTCACACCAATTCAAGTAGATTTGAAAATTTTTCTCATAATATCATTTTTCTATATTATTTGGCTACAAAAAAAAAAACAGTTGAGCATGGCATGGCCATGTGGTATAGAGGAGTCAAGACCATAAAACTGTCAACACTTGTAGATAAGAGATAAGAGACAGAGCTTTATGTTTAAATAGAGTACTGGTATGTAAATAGAACAAGGCTGGGTTACTCATCTCTTTGTCTGTAGATAAAACTTTAATCCTGATATATGTATTTTTCATTTGATTAAAACGTTATATATTGATTTAAGAATAGCTTTAATCAATTTAGAAACATTATTGCAATTTGAAAAAATCCTTTTTTGATGAGAATCGGAAAAGTAGAAGCCATTTTATAATTTAAAGGTTATTTTCATGAAAATGAAAGTAAGAATAAAAGGGAATGTACATAATCGAATAATTTGCAATAGTTGATATCATAAACAATTTTTTTACATACTGTCTGTTAATATGGTATGTAACATGAAAGATTTGAAAACATCGGATCATATTTGTTAAAGTTATGGAGAGAAAAAGTAAATATTACATAACCCAATATGGCTGCCATATTACGCAATGTATGATGTCAAAAATAGTTCGCGACACACCTTCCACCCATAAGGTATATACTCAGAAAAATTTGTGCAGATGGAATCAAAACTTTGGAAGTTATGGAGCGGAAGGGAATATTACATAATCCAATATAACTACCATATTATGTAACCAGTGATGTTAAAAATAGTTTGCGACAAACCTTCTACCCATAAGGTATATACTTAGAAAAAATTGTGCAGATGGAATCAAAACTTTAGAAGTTGTGGAGCGGAAGGGAAAGCGGACGCCGGACTGCCGTCCTGCCAGACGGACGGAGATGATACCATAATACAGCCCGCTTTTCAAGCCGGGCGTATAAAAATTTAACACAAGTTAATGTAATTTTTTTTATATTATTTTTTGTTTGTCTTTTATTTTAAACCCTGTACCTGGTACCACTAGGCACTACAACTAAAACTTTACAAGTGTAGTGAAGTACTACAAGTACAAGTGCAGCAGATGACTGGGTAGTTCAATTTTACCGAACTTATGGTGAGATTACCAACGTTCAGTCTACGAATTTGAAATGCAAGGTGGAAATGATGCTTAAAGTTAAATTACAAGCCATGTTGTAAATATTATTGTAACTCATTGATATGGACGATTCCTACCTCAGAATTCTGCAAAACTCATAAAAGATTATTCTTGTCCGCTTTTATTAGCCTACATGTAGCTATTCCACAGGGTGTACATCTGGTCTCAAACAACAACAAACTGTCATTTCTTGGAGACTTTGTCGCCATTTTGCGTGTCGTTCGAACTTGGCGGCAAAGTCTCCAAGATATTTAGTTAGTTGTGGTATAAGACCAGATATACGCCCTTTAGAATAGCTACACGTAATAAAAGAGGACAAGAATAATCTTTTATGAGTTCTAAAGAAGTCTGGGGTAGGAATTGTCCATGTACAGAGCAGTTGCAATAATATTTTCATGGCTTGTAATTTCAGACAAAAGTTTGTCGGACTTTACCGACCAGCATTTCAAAATTCATAGACTGAACGTTGGTATATATAATATCACCATAAGTTCGGTAAATTGAACTAATGACTGGGTACATAATTAATTGTAAATGTAAAATTATAAATTTTAACACTGTATACACTACAGTATACAAACTTGCACTTTATAAATCAGATTAATATCAAAAATACCAAGCCAAACTTATAAAGTCACAGTTAGATATCTTATTGGAAATCAAATTTATGAAACAGCAGAGAAGACAACTTTTGACGTTGAATCTTACCTCTTGACAGCTCAATGTCATCTGCAGAGCACCTTGGCAGCATAACACAGAGAAGGGAGATAATTCATATGTTGTTTCTGTGTTTACTGTTTAGGATATTTCAGGACACTTGTCAGTGGCTAACGAGACTTGTACTTGTAATCATTGGCAGAGAAGTAATAGTAATACGGCCGAAATAGGGGTTCGAAGACACATGAACGATATAAATGTTAAATATCCCCTGATATCAACAAAAAACAGAAATCAACAACCTGCTGATGCCGCCAAATACCATTGTGGGAACATGCGCCATTGACACTTCCGGTGATCTGGCACACGAGGTTTTTAAGATGGCGGAGGAGAAAGGCGAGACCGAATCAGGAAGATCGCATAGAAAATCAGAAATGTCGAACCCGGATATCGATGAAAATGGGTATGAAGAAGAACCAGATTTCAGCGATCCCGAAGGATTCGTCGACGACGTCACTGAGGAAGGTAATAACATTCGGGATTATATTCAACATGCCTGCTGTTGTTGATCGGCTTCATACGCTGCACCGGGCTGACCGGCTGTAGCCTGTACTAGCACCCCGACTGTACTGTGTACAGTTTAGCACAAACATACTGTAGAAAGCGGCCTAGTTTCTTGCCGGGATCTTATCGGGTGCCATTTGATTCTTAATTGTGATACTGTTTGAGACTGGATCTAGTTATTGAAACTGAAAGTTTCATATATATATTGGTAGTAAATTGTATTTGTTTTCTTTGTGATATGCAGCAATTAAATTAAATGAAAAAAGTAAAACATATGTTCATGTTGTTGGCTGCATTTCTTTGCAATACTGTCAACAGTCATTTCTTATCTTACCGTACAGTAGTCACACAATGATTTACTTTTGACAGCTCTATTTTTTTAATATTTTTTTTGTACTCCCACTACCAGCCGGTTGGTTGGTGGGTTGTCTACCCGATCGTGGGTAAACAACTTCTACACCACCAAACAACGGAGAATATAATCATACCCCATCGATCGGTTGGTAATGTTGGGACAAAAATTCGCTCCATGTCAGTATCTGCCCTCTGTTGCATTTTCCCCGAAATATTGACTTCTAGTTCTACTATAACGATGCATATTCCAACCTTGTTGCGAATTGACCTCAAGGCCTAATTGCTAAATCTATGTCCAAATGGGGCTGAAAATGTTGGAAAACTGGAAGCGAGCTCTACCAAACATGGAAAAGCTAAGGTCAACTGATGTCAAGAAAGATTGACCTGAAGTTCAATCTTAGAGTTGGTCGCTTTCAGCAGAGCTTTTCAATAATTTTAGCCTCACTTAGGCTAGTTCAATTTTACCAAACAGTAAAATGATGTGTTGCAGTGCTGCGCATGTAAGCATGGGTGTGAGACCTCCGCAAAAACACACAAAAAAATAGCTTTTTGTAAATAGTTATCTGCGACGGTTTTCGGCCGTAAACTGACAATTTTGTTTATGCAGCGACTGACAGGAGGTATTAAAATTCTCCCGTAGAGTGAGTTTCTGGATGACTGGTGAGAGTTTTTCGAAGGCGTTGTCATGTAATTACTTACTTTACATGTATGTTGGCCACGATGGCTGTCTGACTGTACAGTGGTTTGTCTGATTCTCTAAATATCAGACTGTCTGATAATCTGATTTGACATGAGAAACTTGTGAAGACAGGCCATGAAAACCATCATAAAGTTTGCAGTCAAGAATCTTGGGTGCGCATTTTGAAATCTTAGTTTAGCCTTTGCCATCTGCTGTGTGGAAGATTCACTGATTGTAGTTTGTGAGCACAGCGTAAAATATTATATAAAATTCCAAGACCAACCCATGCTTTTCGTGTTAGCAGTGAGCGTGTTTTTATTTTCAATATTCTGTCATAATATTGAATTTAGCCTAGAATAAGTTTAATGTTTAATGTTTTTTGGGTGTGCGTTAACACAGGTTTCACTGTATTCTTTTTTTGTGTTTTTTTTTCTGCAGAACTTGTTGGAGATCTCTTAAAAACCAAACCTAAGGAGTCGGATGGTATAGATTCTGTGATAGTTGTTGACAATGTTCCACAAGTTGGGGCTGAAAGATTGGAAAAGTTGCAAAATGTCATTCGCAAAATTTTCTCAAAGTTTGGGCAGATTGTGACAGAACATTATCCTAAAGAAAATGGAAGTACTAAAGGGTAAGATAGTATTTCTGTTCTGATGACATTTGCTATTTACAGTGCATGACATTGGGGAAATATTCACCGTAGACATTTGGTCCATGAAGATAGAGATTATGATAGACCAACCCAATTCATCATGGCCCAAACTAGATGTATATCATAGACTGATCCAGAGACTGACATTTTGATACCTGTTTACAGGTATAGGCGCCCAAACTCACAAGCAAAAAATCCGCCCAAATTCTTAAAACCAACAGATTTTAATGTCAAAATAGCATTTAATGTTGAATTTTGGGCCAGAGATGTTGTTTTTGTCTTATTGTTGGAACATTTTGAACAGAAATGGTATGCCCAAATTTTCCCTGGATCAGTCCCTGTATATATGTATTATATATAATTATTAATAGATATATGAATTCTTTTTTGTCATGAAATATATCCTGATTTTCAGACAAGTGTTCGAATTGTTTATTTATTTGATAGTCAACTAAGAAAATTTGTAAAATGATTAAACGATTAAAGTCTAGAATATAACTTGAAAGAGACCCTTTTTATAATATAAATTATAGTAGGCTATTACAAAGTCTGCATCCATGGGCATTTCTAAATTTATGTAAATTGGGGCTTAGCATAACACTCAAGGGTATAACTATAAGGTTAAAGGTGACAAAACTTAAAGGGGCATAAGCTTCCAAAATTCACACTTTTTTCAGAATTTCTGATCATCACGACAGTAGGAGGCTTTGGAGGCCATCAAAACGCTAAGTGATTGGCGTTGGACGGTTGGAATGAAGAAAATCCATATACAGTATCTCAGTATCTGACCTGTACGAACCGAAAACGTGTTCGAAAAGTAAACAAAATTTACATGTAAATAACCGGGACGACCATTCATTCATTCTAAACCATAGTTAGTTCAAAACAATATTTTATCGTACATTCTCGAGACTAGAAGCACTAAATAGCTAAAAGGCAAAAGGCAAAAATAACCGACAATTTCCACATTCTGTGTCAACGTTAAAATATCAACATTTTGGCAGCTCATGCCACCTCAAGGTATCACTAAGACACTATCATTAATAAAGAGAATGATTTAAATAGCTGTTGCTTTTTCACATTTGTGTATAAAGTGAACTAATAGAAAATGTTAATTTGCATATTGATGCGGTTGTTACTACGTACGTAGTCCCACTGTTGTATTTAGAGAGTATGTACATGTATGATGTATCATGTACTGATGTAGCATAAACATGTTTTAAAACTATCGGTACGCCGTACCGTTTAAAAAGTCAAGGTTATCAAATGTTGAATTTTGCTTGTCAATGTCATTTATGCATACACAACAGACTGTTTAAATATTATCTTTAAGAAGTGTTAATTTTTTGTTCACTAGGTACCGTACAATAACTGCGAAGGTTTGAAGGTGTCAAATTAATCTCACTTTAGTTTCGGTACGCCGTACGGCCGTAGTTCCTTTACTTTAGTTTTACTAGTTTTAGTACCCGGTTACCAAACATACGTGACTCGTGAATTGACATGAAATTCTTTGACCCTTTAGCTGTACTGTCTTCGTTTCACTTTCCTTGTGCCCTGTAACATTTATTTCTGAACAATTAAATTCTCCCAGCGTGTAAACACTTCGTTTTGAAGCGAGAAGTTTGCGCACCGCTGTGCTGCCGTGTCCCGGGAAACTTGTACATGACGTACTATTCACCAAGTCCATAAGCTTGTCACTGCCTGCACAACAGGCGTGGAGACGTTATCGGTCACTACTAGCCGTCACCTCTCAGACTGCTGACAATCCCTGACCCACTAAAGGCGTTCCCCTACGGATGTAAGCTGTTTGGCGTCACCATTGTGAAATTGGGATGCCGCAAAGCGCTTAAATTATGAATACAACTTTACTTTCCCGTCAACTTTGCCCAACTTAATGAATTTCACGTTCACCTACTTCAAAAATGTATCATAGACATTTGGTCCACCACTTTTTTTTTTACCATAGACCGACCGAATATACGATAGATTTTGCTATCGGTCCACCGCTAATGTCGCGCACTGTATTTAAGTCAATGTATGTTCTTATCCAGCACTGATGTCCAAATCTCACTTTTGTCCGATCATGTTTTTTGAACAGCCTTATTTGCAGAGCGGAGGTTTGCGAGAAATTTTATTTATGTGGTTGGAAATTTTCTTTAAAGACAATGTCAAATTGCAAATCTTGATTCCTGTTATAAATAGTGAAAAAGCTTGTTCGAACTCATCTTACTTCTGAAATTTGGACAGCGTTTGCAAAATAGATCTCAACCCTGGCTTGTCAAGTATAAGTAAAACTTTTGAGCCACTAAGAAATTCAATTCTGATAGGGAAGTTGTGAAATAGAGATCCATTATATTACTTATCCTACAGGATTGGGCACAATTTTTATACGCCCGCTCTTAAAGCGGGTGTATATTGGTATACCGTTGTCCGTCTGTCCGTCCCGGATTCGTGTCCGCTCCATAACTTAAAACCTATTGCCTGAATTTATTTTTTTTCTTCTGATATATGTAGCTTATGGGTAGACGGTGTGTCGCGTACCAAAATTAAATTGGAGTCTCAATATTTTTGGCGACCAAAACAGTCACCAGCCTTTTGGCATTGAGTTTCTCTGGAACTATTCGATGGATTTAATTTTTTTTTTCCAGATATAACTAGCTTATGAATAGATGGTGTGATCTGGAACTATTCGATGGATTTAAATTTTTTTTTAGTTATAACTGGTCTATGAGTAGATGGTGTGTTCTGTACCAAAATGAAGTTTGAGTGTTGATATTTGCGGCGACCAAAACAGTCACCAGCCTTTTGGCATTGAGTTACTCCGTTACTATTTCATGGATTATAATTTTTTCTTCTTCTAATATATGAAGCTTATGATTAGACGATGTGTCCTGTACCAAAATTGAATTGGGATCTCTATATGTGTGGCGACCAGAACAGTCACCAGCCTTTTGGCATTAAGTAACTCATTACTTATTGCATGGATTATCAATTTTTTTTCAGTTATAACTATCTTATCAGTAGACGGTGTGTCTAGTACTAAAAGTAAATTGGAGTCTCGCTATATGTGTTGACAAAAAACAGTCACCCAGCCTTTAGGCATTCAGTAATTGAGGAAATGGCTTTTATTCTGTCTGTGGTTTCACAGAATAGCTTAGTTATATCCAAACAACTTATTTGATAACCAAGGTGACCAAATGAGTTGCGACCTTCTTTCTATTGTCTAATCTGTAATTAAATGAAATTGCTGTGTATGCCTATATGTAGTGTAGACACTTTTGCAAGTAGCTTTGGTACAGCTTTCAGATATAGGTAGCAGCTTATAGGTATGTGATCTGTCAAATACTAAAATTCACCAAGCCCCAGTCTTATTTAGGTGACTGAAAGATTCTACCAGCCGAAATTCTGTTTAAAGCATGTCTTTAATATTGAATATTAAGATAGTGTGCTACTATGAATTTACCCTTGCGGGCGTATTATGAGTTTCTTAAACTCTTGTTTTAATATCCAGCAAGTTTAGGGAAAATTTTCTCTATATCTGTGTGATTATATTTCTGTTTGAAGATACATATTTTTGGAGTATTCATCTCCACTACATGCCCTGGAAGCTGTGAAGACTGCCAACAATTACAAACTAGACAAGAACCATACGTTTAAAGTTAATCTCTTCTCAGATTTTGACAAGTAAGTATCAATTGTACATGTTTTGGAATTTTGAATAAAAAAACACTGAATCTTGACCTTTGCATATTTAGGATTTTTTGACAGTCAATGAGTTGAAATGCTTAGGAAAATTAACTCTAAATCACAGAGTGAATATTGACCATGGTTTAGATAAAATTTTTTTTACTCCATCCATTTTTACTCCATATTTTTGGGAACTTTTCTCCATAGTTATTTTAAAGGGAAAGAAAATCTAAGCTTTAGACTAGTTTAGATGGAAAGAGTAGAGTTCATTTAGTCCAAAACAACTGTCCAATGTATGTTTTATCCCCTTGTAAGTGAATAATTGAAATTTGAAGGCGGCGTTACAATAGAGAATAAGCTCCATAGGCCATTCACAAGGCCACCACCATTTTTTCATTAGTTTTATCCAATTATTGTTGAATAAAAATTTAAGTGCGTTATAGAGTAGTCATGTGATGCAATTTAGCCAATGGCTGGCTAAGTAATGGCGCGCGGTTGCATACTGACCTATATATTCGGAGACAATCTTCCCACTTCAAGTTTGTCGCCATGTTTTTTTGGACCTAAATCTACCCTTATACATTAGAGAGCGGTAAAAATATGTCATTATTGATCTAAAAATAGCTATACCAACATCACGTCATCCTAAAACGGAAAAATGGCTACACAGATAAGCCACTGAAAGGACATACTTCTGTCTGTTTTTATTAGCTTGAGGGTCACTGGAGGTAATTGACGTGAAATGTTTTAAGTACTTTGAAGGTTGTTATCGACGATAATCCCTATGTATTTCTAGAGATTTCCCCTCCTTTAATCCAGAAGCTGTTCCCCTGTCAAGTGTGCTATTAAAATTAAAAAATGTTTGTCTAGGTATGCTGATATCCCTGATGAGTGGGAACCACCAGAGCCTGAGCCTTATAAAGACCCGGTAAGAATAACTCCCTTATACCACACTAACTTACAACTTTGATCTATTGGAACAGTCCCTCATACCACACTAACTTACAACTTTTATCTATTGGAACAGTCCCTCATACCACACTAACTTACAACTTTGATCTATTGGAACAGTCCCTCATACCACACTAACTTACAACTTTTATCTATTGGAACAGTCCCTCATACCACACTAACTTACAACTTTGATCTATTGGAACAGTCCCTCATACCACACTAACTTACAACTTTGATCTATTGGAACAGTCCCTCATACCACACTAACTTACAACTTTGATCTATTGGAACAGTCCCTCATACCACACTAACTTACAACTTTGATCTATTGGAACAGTCCCTCATACCACACTAACTTACAACTTTGATCTATTGGAACAGTCCCTCATACCACACTAACTTACAACTTTTATCTATTGGAACAGTCCCTCATACCACACTAACTTACAACTTTGATCTATTGGAACAGTCCCTCATACCACACTAACTTACAACTTTTATCTACTGGAACAGTCCCTCATACCACACTAACTTACAACTTTGATCTATTGGAACAGTCCCTCATACCACACTAACTTACAACGTTTTGAACAGTACTGATTATAGTAAATCAATCCAGTAAATTAAAAAAACATCTTTACCAACCCAAGGGTGTCTACAATTGGTTAGCCTAACTTAAATAACCTGTTACTGCATTCAGTTTTCATTCTAAACAGTAAGCAGGTAATATAATTTTAAAAAAACATTAATTGAGTGTGTACCAACCCATGGGTATCTATAATTGGTTAGCCTAACTTAAATATCATGTTACAACATTAAAGTGGCATGAGCTGCCAAAAATCACACTTTTTTTTCATAATTTCTGATCGTCACAACGGTAAGAGGCTTTGAAGGCCATCGCAAAAACTAAATGATTGACATTGGTATGAGGGAAATCCATACAGTGTATGGCCTGTACGAACTGAAAACGTGTTCGGAAAAAAAAAAATTTAAATAACCGGGACGATCATTCATTCATTGGAAGCCAAAGTTAGTTTAAAAAAAATACATTATCGTGCATTTTCGAGACTAGGAGCACTAAAAAGCATCTGAATTATACGTCTTTAGAAAAATAGCCAATAATTTCAACATTCTGTTTTAACATCAAAATATCAACATTTTGGCAGCTCATCAGCCTCTTTAAGGTTTCATTCTAAAGAGTAAGAACTTTTATCGCATGTATATATAAGAAATATTTTCTCTTGTTTTTAGGGGAATCTTCGCTCATGGCTTATGGAGCCTGATACGTCTGATCAATACAGTGTCATTTATGATGCTGGTGAAAAGACCGCCATTTTCTATAACACACCTCTGGAAGCTAAACTAGTAGAAGAACGAGCAGTAAGTGGTCACATTTTATGATTTTGATATGCAGTAGTTTTAGAGGAGCTATCAACTCTTGGTTTAACTGTGCAATAATAATCAAATAACTGTCTGCAAAATTCCTCAATGATAATGTTTGCTTCACTTTGCCATGACAGAAATATGGTTAAATCACTGGTCGTTGTCTGGAATCCGTGCATCAACACAAAAAAATATAATTGCAATTCTAAAATTGTTACCCTATGTTGAAGAGTCCCCAGGTACTCACAGAGAAGGTTGTGGGTTTCTTCCCTACAAAGAGACTGATTTCCTCCTACACTTAACCTGGCATTGAGAACATAACAGTGAAATAATCTAAGAGTGCGGTGTAATAGTACTGGCCTACGGTTGGAGTTTCCCCCTGTGCGAAGAGCCAGGTTTCCTCCTCCACTATGCATGTTTCAATGAAAAAAATTGACATATTTCTTTATACATGTAAATTCATCTTGATATAATGTTGTGTTTTTCTAGCGGTGGACAGAGACATATGTCCGCTGGTCACCCCAAGGTACATACTTGGCCACAGTCCATCAAAAGGGTATTGCTCTTTGGGGTGGAGAAAAGTTTCGTCAGATTATGAGGTTTATGCATCAAGGAGTCCAAATGATAGACTTTTCTCCCTGTGAAAGGTATTTCCCAATCCTTATCTACTAATTATTCACAAAAAAAAATTGATTTAGTGTTCAAAGACTATTTTGATTTAGTGTTCTAAGACAAATTACTGGTACATGTAGTATAGGCTTTGCCATGAAGCATAATAATCTAGTATCCAAATACACTGTGGGTCAAGTAAATCTCAGTCATCTCTAAATAACAAACAAATGTGAAAGTAAACTGCCAAATTGAATGATTTCTTCATGACAAAGATAATGTTAGTCCAACATAAACCTTCTGTCAACAGTGTAAAAAAATCCAGAAATTTCTAAGTGGGCTTTTAACTTGTTTGCTGTATGTGGAAGAATTGCCTGACTGGGGGTTTCATCCGGACAACAAGCCTGTCCTAGCTATTCTCCGAATAAACCTGGCTCCGCTGGCATCTGAGTGTTGCATAAGACATTAATCTCCATGAATCCGGACATACAATCAACTGAAACACTAAAACCGATAGTTTTTATCTTCAGATACCTGGTGACATTCAGTCCTCTACTAGACAGCCGAGAGGATCCACAAGCCATCATTGTCTGGGATGTACGCACTGGTCACAAAAAGAGAGGATTTCACTGTGAGAATCAAACAACCTGGCCTATCTTTAAGTAAGTTATCAATAATAGTTCTGGGTTTCAAATGGACACTGTTGAGCCTGTCTAGCCTCACATATATTCTACAAGTGCATAGTGTAATTATCAATAAAAATGTGTTCACCTGGATTGAAATAGAATGTTATTTTTAAAATCAATCGTACAGCCCTCCAATGTGACAAAATGCAGTGCACCATCTTCAAGACTATCTTATGACAATTTGGCCCTGTCCATATATAACCTGGGGAAAAGAGGAATGTGCCCCCTCTATAATCAGAGGCCTGATTGTCACAACACATTCTGTGTTATATAACTGAAATTATCTTGAGCCACGAGTAAAGTTGTGACCAATCAAATAAAGGTTATCTACCCTTAATTGGATGGACACGGTTGTGGGTGGTACGGCCAATTTTATTAAACGAAAACGTGCTCTGGGTTATTACGACTTTTTCCATTCTGACAGTGTTCAATTTTGTTTGTCTTTTAGATGGAGTCCTGATGGTCACTATTTAGCCAGACTAGGACCTGACTGTATCAGTATCTATGAAACACCGGTAAGACAATTTCATCTCTAGAACAATATGTAAAATATATTTGCATAAAAAAGGGATTTTTTTCAAATTTAGCAGAATCAGGCTTATACTATGTTTGGCCAATGTACTTCATGCTAACATGTTATTCATGTATAAAATTCTACTAACTAAGGCCAAGCTCCTGTCTGTCGTCAACCTAATGAAATATCATGGATTTTAGTTATTCACAACAACTTTGATTGAGTGCAAACGTCTAAATGATACACCTAAATTAGAAACTTGTCTCCATAGTTATTTTAGACAAGAAGATTTTCTGTGCCGGTGGGTTTTAATGTTCATAATTATGAATAATGTGGAGCATTGAGAATGCTTCGTATCATAGCCTTGGGGAGTGAATGGGACCTTGGTGACTCAGTCAGTAGAACTAGTTCCTCGGGCCGACTCATGCCCTCAATCGATTGGTCGAGGGTTAGTATCCATTCCCTCAGGTGCTTTCACACCGTTGACGTGACTGTGTGGAAAGAATGAGCCATTTTCTTCTAAACCAAGAGCCTCGCTATACCTACCAATGCCGCCATATAAGGGAAATAATCTTTATCACATAATACAGAATTCTATCTGCTCATTTCATTACTTAAAATCAGACAAGAGTAATTTTTATCTCTCAAACAAGAAATTCATTATTAGTGTTTAAATTGTTGTTTTAAACATATTGTTTTACATTTTTAGTCGTTTGGTCTTCTAGACAAGAAGAGTTTGAAAATTCAATGCGTACGGTATGTGAACCCTTCTACTATTGAAAACATCTAATTAATGCAGAATTACAATAAGGTCAAGAATTACTTATGGATAACAACTTCTTGGTTTATTGGGTGACGACGTTTCGATGTAGTTCTTACATCGTTATCAAAGTCAAAAAGTCATTTTGACTTTGATAACGATGTAAGAACTACATCGAAACGTCGTCACCCAATAAACCAAGAAGTTGTTATCCATAAGTAATTCTTGACCTTATTGTAACCTTCCAACTTCTAAATGCCATTGAAAGATTTAATGCAGAATTGAAAACTTTACTTTTTCACTCCATGGCAGTATGTGGAAGAGTTGCCAAATACTCACCGAAGGCTGTGGGTTTTCTCCAAGCAAAGAGCCTGGTTTCCTCTCCCCACTAAACATGCCCATGCAGCCATATAAATGAATTAATTCTGATTGGGGCATAAATCCATCATTATTAAGGCAGATATTTTGAATCCAATAAAACCCTGTGTACATCCTTCCGGCTTCTATAGCCCAAATGCTACTAAATCCATCTTATTTTACATTCTACTATTTTTACTTTTTCTACTGAACTTTTTTTTATTTCTTTCCCTGATGGATTGACATTTTGTCCTTGTGTTTATTCACAGGGATTTTTCTTGGTCCCCTACTGATAATATTATAGCATATTGGGTGCCTGAGGAACAGAATGTACCTTGTCGTGTAACATTGATAGAAATACCCAGTCGGAGAGAGCTATGTATTAAAAATTTGTTTAGTGTGGCGGATTGTAAAATGCACTGGCAGAAAAATGGGGACTTTTTGTGTATGAAAGTAGATCGATATTCCAAGGCTAAGAAAGTAGATGAAAAAGAACAGTGGAAATACAGTGTAAGTTTTTCAAGTTGTTTCTTGCTAGCCTTAGTCTAAGCCACAGCATATTTATTTGGCTTGACGTGATGTCAGCTTATGTGTATTTTAGGGGCCTCTTTGGCTCAGTCGGTCAGAGTGGTACTACTACTCCCTCAGTCTGACTCTGGCCTTACATCATTGTGGAGCAGGATTGAATTCTGCTCAGACCAAATATGAATTGAAAGGAATCTGGGTTGATTTTTCTCTTGATCGACATATGCGGAAGAGTGACCACTCCAGGTACTCGCGGAAGGTCGTGGGTTTCCTCCCCCTATAAACCTGGGTTTGGCGTCCAACACCAATCCATATGTGTATTTTAAATATATTTTTAGTAACCAGTGGTAATTTTATTAAATAAAGATAACTTTGGAAATGAAGAATGTTTGTTTTTATTGGAATTCTTCATACTGCTCTAAGACATTATATGTAAAAATTTTCAACATTTATCGCTTGATACTAAAACTATTGTCAGGAAAATGATTGCAAGTTGTGTCTATTTCATTATGAGCTGAAATATAGGTTATATCTTGTATTGATGATGTGAAATTCTGTTTGTTTTCAGGGAATGTATTACAATTTTGAATTGTTCAGAATAAGAGAAAAGCAGATACCTGTTGATAAGGTAGAATGTAAAGGTAGGAGACTTAAAACAATTGATAATATAATATAAAAAGGAAGGCTTGAATATTTGAATTTAAAAAAACTAAGCCTTGAAATGCCACTGTTTCATTGCGGGAATATAACACTGACAACAAAAAATACAGACTGATAATATTAAAGAGCGCAAAAAACAATCTGAAGCTTAACAGTAGCACAAAGCGAAAGTCTAAAAGATAGTATTTCTGATAACCTTTATTAACGGGATAGAACAAGCCATTAGAGCTTTATTCTCGCCACATTGATTGTTCATAAATTTCCTTATGTAGATATTGAGTGGTTAATAAATGAAATGATACATCTACTTAAATTTGTTTTATTTCATATAGATGTGATTCATGCCTTTGCCTGGGAACCTACAGGCTCTAAATTTGCCTTCATCCATGGAGAGTCCCCTCGAATTTGTGTGTCTGTGTATAACATCAAACCTGCAGGAAAGGTGGATTTAATCAGTGAGTTTCTGAATCAGTCAATAAATTAACCTATAGTAAAATGTTATAGATATGAAATCCATACTCACTAAATTGTCTTACTTTCTGCATATTATGTCATCAATATTTTAGAAATATTCGTAGCAAGAGTAATAATGTGTCATTATTAAAATATTTAGATTATTGTAGCTGAGGTTTCATCCCTTATCCTTGCAATGAGCTGGTTTCCTCCCCTGCTAAACCTGGCAATGCCACCATATAAGTGAAATATGTGTCATTTTAAAGATATTTAGTTTTTGGTTGCTGACGTTTCATCCCTTGTCCTTGCCATGAGCCGGTTTCCTCTCCCACTAAATCTGGCAATGCCACCATATAAGTGAAATAATCTTGAGTGGGGCGTAAAACATCAATCAATCATCCCTTATGATGGCCATGTGCCCCCCCCCCCCCCCCCCCCCCCCCCCCCCCCCCGCCTCCCAATGAATCTAGTACTGCTAAGTGCAGTGTTGAATACCTCGCCATCAACTGAAAATCCAATGGAAGCTTTTGTCTACACATAATCCAGTAGTCAGTTAAATCTCATCTATCTGAATCTCAGTCTAAAGAAAAGAATTTAAACATTTTTGAGTAGTTGTGGATGTTCACCAATTTTTTATGTGAAGATTGCCAGGTGGTTTTCTTTTTGCAAAGAACGCGGCTTCCTTACTAAACCTGGCAACACTATTATATTAATGAAATAATCTTGTGTGCGGCGTTAAAGATAAATGAATCTATCCTGATGGTTCCCCAAAGCATTCAAGTTTTTTATTTTGCTAATAAATAAATTGCTAATAACATCTAACAAACCAAACCGTTCTTTCTATTTTAGAAACCCTTGAGAAGAGACAAGCCAATCACTTGTTCTGGTCACCCATGGGACAGTTTCTGGTTGTGGCTGGACTCAGAAGGTAAAAATAAGCATCATTAAGCAGGACTAAAACATGTTTTTAATTAAATTTTACAAGTTGCATTAGCAAGTAAATTAAAAAAAAAATCCTAGATAACTCTGTTTTCAATGCCCCTATTATGCTGTTCCGATATTTTAATAGGGTTATTTCTTTGTTTTATTAGTATGAGTGGTATCTTGGAGTTTGTGGATACAACTGATATGACTGTTATGGCACAGACAGAGCATTTCATGGCCACTGACGTAGAATGGGACCCTACTGGTCGTTATGTTGCTTCTGGGGTCAGCTGGTGGGGTCACAAGGTACACCTTCAACTATCAACATATTCTGTAGTACCCATACAGTTAAAGAAGAAACTATCTAATTGATTTTTAAACAAAATGTTTCCTAGCTTTATGCTCCACTACACAAATTTTATGAAACACTGGCTTGGTTTAGCAGATACAGTAGTTCCATTCATCTAGTAATTTTGAAGAGTTGCCTGGTATTTTATGTAGGTGTCGTGAGAATGTCTTCGCAGAAAGAGTTTGGATCGCTCAGCCACTTAACCTGGCACTGTCTCATTGTAATTTAAATAATCTAGGACAATCTAGAAAAGGGAGCATCTAGATATGAGTTTTTACTGTCTTGGTTTTGCAGGTGGACAACGCTTATTGGATTTGGAACTTCCAAGGGAGACTACTGCAGAAACAAACCTTGGATAGATTCTGTCAGTTTCTATGGAGACCTCGGCCTCCATCTTTGCTTACGTCAGAAATGATTAAGGTAGGATTACAGGTTTTGAGAATATGCCATTTATAACTTGGGACGTCATTTTACCAAACCATGCAAAATAACTCTCACATATTGTGACGAACCATGCAAACTGACTCTTTCACATATTGTAACGAACCATGCAAACTGACTCTTTCACATATTGTGACGAACCATGCAAAATGACTTTCACATATTGTGTGACGAACCTTGCAAAATGACTCTTTCACATATTGTGACGAACCATGCAAACTGACTCTCTCACATATTGTGGTGTATAACCCCAAACACTCTATATCCTTTTTTACCCCTCGGGCAAATTTTGCCCGAAGGGTATTGTCGTTGCCTCCGTCGTCCGTCTGTCCGTCTGTCCATTGGTCCTTGTAAACACATTATCTAAAAAAGTCTTTAACTTACAACTTTAAAACTTCACACATTTGTTTAGTACAGCAAGTATAAGAAGCCTATTGAAAATCAACGCGCTCGGATGTTTTTTTCAAGAGTTATGCC
The DNA here is from genome assembly GCA_963971465.1 of Lepidochitona cinerea. Lineage (NCBI taxonomy): Eukaryota > Metazoa > Mollusca > Polyplacophora > Chitonida > Tonicellidae > Lepidochitona > Lepidochitona cinerea. The sequence continues at coordinate 46,070,322 of OZ020551.1, read as the reverse complement.
CCTTTTATCACCGCTGCTATAAAAAGCCTCGTAAACACATTATCTAAAAAAGTCTTTAACTTACAACTTTAAAACTTCACACATTTGTTTAATACAGCAAGTACAAGAAGTCTATTGAAAATCAACGCGCTCGGATGTTTTTTTCAAGAGTTATGCCCCTTTTATTACCGCTGCTATAAAAAGCCTCGTAAACACTTTATCTAAAAAAGTCTTTAACTTACAACTTTAAAACTTCACACATTTGTTTAATACAGCAAGTACAAGAAGCCTATTGAAAATCAACGCGCTCGGATGTTTTTTTCAAGAGTTATGTCCCTTTTATTACCGCTGCTATAAAAAGCCTTGTAAACACATTATCTAAAAAAGTCTTTAACTTACAACTTTAAAACTTCACACATTTGTTTAATACAGCAAGTATAAGAAGCCTATTGAAAATCAACGCGCTCGGATGTTTTTTTCAAGAGTTATGCCCCTTTTATTACCGCTGCTATAAAAAGCCTTGTAAACACATTATCTAAAAAAGTCTTTAACTTACAACTTTAAAACTTCACACATCTGTTTAATACAGCAAGCACAAGAAGCCTATTGAAAATCAACGCGCTCGGATGTTTTTTTCAAGAGTTATGCCCCTTTTATTATCGCTGCTATAAAAAGCCTCGTAAACACAGTATCTAAAAAAGTCTTTAACTTACAACTTTAAAACTTCACACATTTGTTTAATACAGCAAGTACAAGAAGCCTATTGAAAGTCAACGCGCTCAGATGTTTTTTTTCAAGAGTTATGCCCCTTTTATTACCGCTGCTATAAAAAGCCTCGTAAACACATTATCTAAAAAAGTTTTTAACGTACAAGTTTAAAACTTCCTACATTTGTTCAATACAGCAAGTACAAGAAGCCTATTTAAAATCGATGTGTTCAGACATGTTTTTCAAGAGTTATGCCCCTTACATGACTATCAGCCAAAAACCTCCTTGTAAATGTGATGCATGTATGTGGAGTAGTTTTTCACTCACAACAAATTGTCTGGAAAATAAATATATCTTCGGTTTCTTTGGCCCAGACCCGAGGGGTCCTGATGGCGACAGCCACTTATTTATCTAGTTTTTTTTTTCACGATTTTTTTGCAAGATCTACTTATTAAAAGCTTAGCTTCTATTCATTGCACCTCATTGTTTTTATCACACTTTTTACCCCTCGGGCAAATTTTGCCCGAAGGGTATTGTCGTTGCCTCCGTCGTCCGTCTGTCCATTGGTCCTTGTAAACACATTATCTAAAAAAGTCTTTAACTTACAACTTTGAAACTTCACACATTTGTTTATTACAGCAAGTACAAGAAGCCTATTGAAAATCAACGCGCTCGGATGTTTTTTTCAAGAGTTATGCCCCTTACATTACCGCTGCGGTAAAAAGCCTTGTAAACACATTATCTAAAAAAGTCTTTAACTTACAACTTTGAAACTTCACACATTTGTTCAATACAGCAAGTACAAGAAGCCTATCTAAAATCAACGCGCTCGGATGTTTTTTTCAAGAGTTATGCCCCTTACATTACCGCTGCTATAAAAAGCCTTGTAAACACATTATCTAAAAAAGTCTTTCACTTACAACTTTGAAACTTCACACATTTGCTTAATACAGCAAGTACAAGAAGCCTATTGAAAATCAACGCGCTGGGATGTTTTTTTCAAGAGTTATGCCCCTTACATTACCGCTGCTGTAAAAAGCCTTGTAAACACATTATCTAAAAAAGTCTTTAACTTACAACTTTGAAACTTCACACATTTGTTAATACAGCAAGTACAAGAAGCCTATTGAAAATCAACGCGCTCGGATGTTTTTTTCAAGAGTTATGCCCCTTACATGACCGTCAGCCAAAAACCTCCTTGTAAATGTGATACATGTATGTGGAGTAGTTTTTCACTCGCAACAAATTGTCTGGAAAATAAATATATCTTCGTTTTCTTTTGCCCAGACCCGAGGGGTCCTGATGGCGACAGCCACTTATTTAACATTGTATCTAACTCTATGCTTGTAGGAGATAAAGAAGAACATGAAGAAATATGCCACCCAGTTTGAATTGAAGGACAGGATGAGCCAATCCAAGGCATCTAAGGTAACACAATCTTGTCCGATATTTTATTTCCCTACCCATAGACCAAAAGGGAAAAATGGGTTTGTGCTCCGCCAATCAGTTCTGGATTGTTTTTATACGCCCGGCTTGAAAAGCGGGCTGTATTATGGTATCATCTCCGGCTGTCCGGCGTCCGCTTTCCCTTCCGTATATACCTTATGGGTAGAAGGTGTGTCGCAAACTATTTTTAACATCACTGGTTACATAATATGGGAGTTATATTGGATTATGTAATATTCCCTTCCGCTCCATAACTTCTAAAGTTTTGATTCCATCTGCACAATTTTTTCTGAGTATATACCTTATTGGTAGAAGGTGTGTCGCGAACTATTTTTAACATCACTGGTTACATAATATGGGAGTTATATTGGATTATGTAATATTCCCTTCCGCTCCATAACTTCTAAAGTTTTGATTCCATCTGCACAATTTTTTCTGAGTATATACCTTATGGGTAGAAGGTGTGTCGCGAACTATTTTTAACATCACTGGTTACATAATATGGGAGTTATATTGGATTATGTAATATTCCCTTCCACTCCATAACTTCTAAAGTTTTGATTCCATCTGCACAATTTTTTCTGAGTATATACCTTATGGGTAGAAAGTGTGTCGCAAACTTTTTTTAACATCACTGGTTACATAATATGGGAGTTATATTGGATTATGTAATATTCCCTTCCGCTCCATAACTTCTAAAGTTTTGATTCCATCTGGACAATTTTTTCTGAGGATATAGCTTATGGGTAGAAGGTGTATCAGCTTCCTTGGATAATTTAGTTATAGCTATGGTGGCCAAAACCTAAAAAGTTTAGAATTATAATTATTTCTCTGTTTTAAAGGCTCTTCAATTCAGTTTTATTACCCATATGGTAAAGCAAATATAGCTGCTTAAAGATATGTTTGACAATATTCATAAACCTGGTTGTAAGTGTAAACAGATAAGACTTGTATATTTACACACCATTGACCATCTCAGAGATTAGGCTCTGTTCAAATATACCTTTATAAAATGTGGCAAACATCTGGTCAGGGATGTCTTCAGCAAGTGATGTAACCCACTGACCAGTCAGAATTAGCTGGACTCCAAGCTGAAGACCTGGACATTTAACACCAGATGAGATTTCATATTTGAAGGACCCATTGCATATATTCAAAAATATATATATGGAAGGATTTGTTTTGGTATGGCTGCAGTGACTGTGCCTTTCCGGGCATATTTTGGGTTTCCCGAAACTCTTGTTCTTAAAGTGGCATGAGCTGACAAAATGTTAACATTTTGACGTTAAAACAGAAAGCTATTTTTCTCAAGACGTATAGTTTAGAAGCTTTTTAGTGCTTCCGAGTCTGGAAAATGTACGCTAAAGTATTGTTTTGAACTAACTTTGGCTTAGAATGAATGAATGATCGTCCTGGTTATTTAAATTTGGTTTACTTTTCTAACACGTTTTCAGTTCGCACAGGCCACATACTGTATGGATTTTACTCATTCCAACGCCAATCATTTAGTTTTTCAACGACCATCAAAGCCTCTTACTGCCGTAACGATCAGAAATTATGAAAAAAGTGTGAATTTTGGGCAGCTCATGCCACTTTAATGCTTAAGAGATATTATGCTAAAATTGTATGGTTGGGTTGCTTTTATGTGTTCTGTATTTATGTATAATTGTTTTCACTATCGATTCGATGTCTTGAAAGTCTAATAAGTATTACACAAGTTCATAATTGAACTTGGGATGTAAGATTAATGTCAGGCACAATCAAATTCATTTGCACAGTTAATTTAAATGTATTTTTTCTCTGTAGGAAATCATTGACAGACGCAGAAAAGCCGTTGAAGATTTTGCAGAGTACAAGAAGAATAAAAGAGCTGAATTTGAGGAGTTCAAAGATAGAAGACTTGCTCTTAGAAATGGTAATTGTTTCATTAGATAAAATTGTGTTGAATTGAGCCTGGGAGTTTCCTCAGAGATTTCACGATATCCTGTTGTTTTTTGATGACGTAATTGTCAGTTTGATTGACATCTTTTGTTCTACGAACTCAACTGAGCCTCATATTCGAACCATTTAATTAAATCCAGAGATTTTGACATTTATCTGTCTGGGCTATGATCTAATGCCACTCAGTCCATGGATTGGAATAATTGGAAAACTGCTATGGAAGCCGGCATATTAGTAAAGCAGTCTTCAGAGTTGCCTGCCAATAAATTAATCCTGCTTTTTCTAACTTATTAAACCATTGTTCATTTCTTTTTTAGGCATTGATACTGATGAGATAGAAAGTCATGTTGAAAACTTTGAAGAGGAGACAGTGGAATTCTTACTGAAAGTTGAAGAGAAAATATTGGACGAGGAGTAAACAGTTGACAACCTGCGTGTCCTAGAAGGTTAAAGGTCAAACACCTTGACCTTCTGTGTCCTATTATATCCTCTCTAATCTTGAAGACCTTATTCCTCCGCCATATAACATCAGATTGTTTCCATTGAGAACCGCATCGTTTACACATGGTCAATAGGGGTCTGACCTTAGTTTTATCATCACCAGAACACCGGCTAATGACCGAACAGAATTTCATGGAAACGAAAGTGTCTTGGTTTACGTCTAATAACTTCAGATTCAAAACTGATGGAACCATGATTTTAATTTATCCGCAATGCTGCTGCTGCTATAAAAAGTTTAAGACCAAATGTAGGCCTGGTCGTTTCCTTCTATATAACATGTGTACTGTGACGAGTGTAGAATATAGAGAAATTAATTGTGCTTCTTTATTTAACCATTTCTCTGGCCACTTTCCAATACCGTATCGGTTAAATTGCTTATTAATAAATATTGTAATTGTCTCTCAATTTGAAGAATTTCTACTTTATTCTCATCACTGTGATGTAATTTCTCCAATTAAAATATTAGTGCGGGTTAAATCTTCTCATCTGTTGTTTGTTTACTTTGCTGTATTCTTGTGCAAATTTGTGTATCATTAACATGTACCATACTTAAACTGTTTTAGAATTTCATGAAAAAAATTTGCCTTGAATAATTGATTGGTTGGTTGATTGATGTTTTACGCCACACTCAAGATTAGTTCACTTATGTGGCCAGTTTTAGTCTGGCAGGAAACCGGCCTCAATGCCCGGAGGAAACCCTGACCTTCTGCGAGTACCTGGCAACTCTTCCCCATAGTTTTATGCCCAGCTCAAAATTATTTCACCCAATTGATGACCTTGTAAGATTTACTTGCGGAGAGGAATCAGGCAGCCTCTCTAACCGCAGGAGACCTAAGATAACTGGCATTCCACTTTGGACTGAAGTGTATCCCACACCTGCTATGTAGTTGTTTCTATTCTCATTTTCAACATCACATGAGATATAGTTATTATTGATAGGTTTGGGTTTTTTTTTCAATTAACTTAGATGTTTCACATAAGGGGAGAAAATGGGCATCATCTGTTATGAGAGTGTTTGCTCTGTTCAATTTATGTTGTGTAACATAAATCAATATACTTTCCACCTTTTCTATACACAGATACAGTGTTTAGGTTTTCAACTTGCATGTACGGTAATGTCAATTCAAGTGCTGGAAAAAAGTAGAAGAGTGCAAATTCTCATCTTAATTGACGAGAGAGCTTGTAAAACATTCAAGGATTAACTGCTGGTCAATCATCTCCCTGGACTGATATGTGTTGAAAGTTTAAATCTCATTCAGAACCTTTATGTTATTGAGGATTTAGCAACATGCATAGTCCTCTCATTAACTCAGGTATTACCGTATGTATTCAAGGAGCTTCATCTTGTTAAGTCCTTTGCCTCAGGTGTCTTATGGACATATTTCGTATTAAGGCCCTTTCTCACAGTGCGATTTGTCGTACCGACTTGTAGGATGCGATTAAAATGGATGCGTTTAATTGGTCAATATGATTTATCAACCAATCAAATGTATCCATTTCAATCGCATCCTACAAGTCGGTACGGCAAATCGCAGATTTAGGTCCAAAAAAACATGGCGACCAACTCAATTTGAAGTGGGAAGATTGTCTCCGAATATATGGCAGCAGGTCACAGTTTCATTTTCCTTCATTTCCCATTTGCGGTAATGTTAATGTCTGCTCTCATAGCACCTTCCCTAACTTTCGTTGAACCAAATCCTTCGGTGGTGGCCTTGAACAGTCCTTTGGCAGTATTTTAAGCACAATTTTTTCATACGTTGAAGGTAGAAATTTTGAGATACGAGTAGAATCAGCTGATAGGGGTCTCTTTGCACATATTCCGCCGCATGGAAATAGACCAAAGCACCCCCAACTACCAGATCTCCACCACCTGAACTGGTCCCATTCCACTTCTAAAATCATTTCCAGACAGTAACTCAACCCCTGTCCTTTCATAAAAACTACAAAAATACCCAGAAAAAAAATGCAGGGGGCCAGGAAAAAATAATAAAAAAAAACACACAAAAATATCTGGAACTTTTTTCTTCAAATCCGGAAGTGACAAACTGTGACCTGTATCCATATAGGTCAGTATGCAAACCGCGCGCCATTGCTTAGCCAGCCATTGGCTAAATTGCATCACATGACTACTCTATAACGCACTTAAATTTTTATTCAACCCAGCCTGATGACGTCACATAGAATTACGCAAAGCTTTCTGGGTAAAATATACCTCAGTTCGCCATTTTGTTTAGCAAGGTGTTACTTTTTTGGAAAACATTGAAGACATAACCTGTTTTTATCCACACATTTTCTCTGGTAACTTTACGCCTTTTACGTCTTCTGTTCGATACAGTATTATTTCTTCCGCCATATTTTAAAATTATTTTAACATCCCTCAATCTCCCGAAATGCTTTTCCCGTAATTTCCAAGTGACGTCATCAATCAATCGGTCAAATTGGATAAAACTAATGAAAAAATGGTGGCGGCCTTGTGAATGGACTATGGAGCTTATTCTCTGCTGTAACGCCACCATCAAATTTCAAGTATTCGCTTACGAGGGGATAAAACATACATTGGACAGTTGTTTTGGACTAAATGAACTCTACTCTTTCCATCTAAACTAGTCTAAAGCTTAGATTTTCTTTCCCTTTAATCGATCTCGACGATCTACATTAGAAGTTTATTGTCCAACGCCACGAAAGTTCTGTGTGTCCCGTCTTGTGGACGCGATAGGTCCGGAACCATAACACTGAGCCATCTAATCTTTAGTAAATAGGTACTCATCCCTTTAATTTGTTAGCTTTCATGTGTATATTAGAGAGGCTTTGGTCAAGTTTAAGTTTTGGGCATGCTGATTTGTACGTCAAAGAGGTCATTGCGTTCAAACCACCGGGCTTATCTGAACTATATTACATAATCTTACACTCAGTCCTTTGATTTTTTGGCATTTATGTATATATATACTAGAGAGACGAGTTTGATTCTCGGGAATGGCCTAGCTATATGTCTTATATGTGTCCTATTATAAAACCTTTTTTCGGGCATGTGTATTTGAAGGTCACAGACGTGTTCATTAGTGATTGTAATCTAAATACGTAAAAAATGAATGATACAAACAGAATGTAATACTTCAACAACAAATAAGATTTTTTACCCCCTGTCGGGGGAAGTACCGTAGGGTTTTTAACTGTAGCCATTTCCGTCTGCCTAGCATGGAGGAAGATTAAGTTACACTATGCCTTGTCATTGATCTGTGGAGCCTAATGATTGTTATATCATGTACAAACTAAGCTTGTTCAAATCTAGGAACCGTTTTGAAACTTCATCACGCTATTCAAAGATTTATAAATTTCAACTAATTAAATTTCAAATGTTTGAATGCATGCTCAGAGAAGCACGTACTTCTGCATCTACAACTTTAAAATGTTTAGATGGCGGTAATTCGATAATATTAAATGTCTACAGGTACCTCGTTATTTAAGTTAGGATATTTATTGGTCGGTATACCTGGTAGTCGACCACCAATAAATGTCCAAATTATTAAAGTACGGAGGAAGACCTTTACTTCAGTTAATTAAGTTGGCCTGCTTGTGCACAGTTCATTCTTTTTCTCGTAATTTTGACCCAAGCAGTGTACTTTTTTGCGTCATGTGTCATGTTTAGACTTAATAGTTATGGCATTTTTGCAATGGAATCCAGCGATACAAGGTTTCTTGTTGGGGTTTTTGCCTTTTTGGCACAGAAATGTCGATTGGTGAGGGGTCTTCGGAGCCATAGTATCTCAGTCTGACATATCGATGGGGGGAAACCCAATCAACATTTTAATGAGTCGGGGTTTTTTACTCGATAACCCTGTGGAAGGTATTCCTCGGTGGTTAGGAGTTTCCCCCGGGTAAAGAGCCCGCATTCCCTCACCACTAAACCCGGACAACGCCGCAGTATACTGAAATTATCTGAAGTCCAGCGTAAAGCCACACTTGGGGAAATACGAGTACCTGTTGTGATCGATTTACCTTGGCCTTCTAAAGCGGTCAGCTTTGGGTTCAAGCGTAATGTTGTATTGGGCAACGTGTGACCTGGCAGATAGGGTCAAGCTATGTTAACATGTAGGCAGAGATGATTCCCCTCTGGGGCAGTACAAAACCATGTAAAGCAAACTCGTTCAATTTGAAACCTACTTATCAGGACAAACCAAATGCTTCGAAGAGAGTGTTTTTTGTACTATGGTTCGATTTATTTGTAAATTTAAAATCAAATTGATTTCTTTCTCCCCACTCAAGTTTATTTCACCTATATATATATATATGGCGGCGTTGGCAGGTTTAGTGGGAAAAAGAAACCGCGGTCCCTTTTGCAAGGAGGAAACCCCCGACCTAGCTTCGGCGAGTATCTGGCTACTTCCACATACCGGTAAAAATAAAAATCACCCAAAGAAGAGATCCCGCAAGAATCGACCCACACCACCCCACCCCAAAGCCATTTCTGGTCTAGTTTGCCTCTTTGCCTCTTTGCCTCTTCGTCTCAAGCTTATAGCTTTAAAAAGAACTATATACGTGCATCTTAAATTCAACGTTTTCGACTAGAACAGCCATTAAGCTAGTGAAGAACAAAACCAAAAATTTTTTTTTCGAAAATTTAAGAATATATAATTTCATAAATAACCAATTTCAACAAATGGGTGAAAACTATCACAGACTTGCTTCGATCTTCGGCCAGTGGCCTTTTTTGTCACAACATTTTAACTGATGCATACATTATACAAAAAACAATTAGGACAAAGTCCTTCGTCTAGGATATGTTACATTCCGCAATTAAAAATCAACAGGTTTACATAAATCGTCCAAGTGACCTATGCATTTAGTTAACTGGATTTTCAGGAGTCTTTTAACTATATAAGGATTTCAACCGAAACATTTATTCATGAAACAAAATCATGATTTAAAAAAAAGCAATTGGCAGAAGAGCTCTATAATGATTTAGTTTTGTCTGACAGAATTGAATTTCTCAAAAGTATATATATACAGATTATCATAACACTGTGTGATATGTGAGGCCGTATCAACACCGAGTTGGCTGAGATCGGGCAAAAGTATCAGCCGAGGGCGAGGCTGATGCGAATGTCCGATCTCAGCCAACGAGATGTTGATACGGCCTCACATATCACACAGTGTTATGATAATCTGTATATATCCTCAAGTTAAAAGAGCAGACTTATAGTAAAAAAAACCTATATAATAGTATATGGTGTTAATCTGCACACAATTTACAGCTGCCTTAAAGGACTAGTGAACACCAGTGTTGTTTACTTGAGATGTTGTCGTTTCTAGATTTGAAACATGGCTGCTAGAAGTCCAGTGAGCAGAACCCACATTGACGCACAGATAAAAGGACCACCTAGAAAAAGAAAAGAAAAACGTTTGTTGTTGTCACTGAGCTTATATTCCTGATAGGCATAATAGAAAGCCTTTTATGTAGTATCTTTGCGATTATCCCACTTACAGCGGTCAACAAGTGCAATTTCTGGGCGTGAAGAATCACACAAAATTCAGTGATCATCGTGTTTCAACGAATTTCATACCTGATAAACCTATATTCTATTATAAACACTGAAATGATGGCTCTGACTGGGCAGTATAAATGAGCCGCAGCTAAAATGTTTATCTGACAGGAATATGGCACTCAAAAATAGAGAACAAATATACACCGTTCCTTGTTTAGACATCTCTACAAGATATTGACTAGGCCCCCTCATTTAATGCATTTAAAGGCCCACTTGCTGCGAAAATCAGGAATATTGTTTACATTAAAAAAAAACGACCGTTTTCTGTATTTTTCTCAGACAATATAAGTTAGGAACTTTCTATTTTTACCAAAAAGTTTGGACGTCATTTTGTATTTTTAATTTGAACTTGAAAATTTGAATTGTTAGGTGCCCGTAATGTCAACAAAATTCGAACCGGGTCGTGTGCAAATGTGCCGTAATGGTTTGAGTCGTGTGGGCGATCTAACGACAAAGTATAATTTTACGAACTTTATCTAAGAAATACATACTAGCGATCTAGTAAGAGGGACTTTACCGAGTGCAAACCACAGACAAAAAACGCTTGGATGAGGGTAATCCAACACGAAAATTAACAAAAACTGATCGGTGTTGTTGTTGTAATCGAGCTTCGATTCTTCGTTTGTTTTTCACCCTCATTTATACATTCTAAACCTAATTGGACATGCTTTATGTGTGCTTTGTAGAAGCCAATTGTGTCGCAACGGCCAATTGTGTCGCAATGCGACACTATTGGTCAATTGCGACACAATTGGCTTCTACGTCTGGCCAATTATGTCGCAACCCCAAAATATGGGTACAAGAGGCCAATTATGTCGCAATACATTATAATATGATACATAGTTGAAAACCATGTAGGCCGACTAGTAATCGTATATGAAGACTTAAGAAAGTATACACATTTTCAGAATGTTTTTCTTCAAAATTCATTTTCTTTTTTCTTATTTCAAAGCTGTGAATAGTCGATCCATGTCGCTCCTGTAAACGAATTTAAGTGATTATGTCGTAGAAATCATAATCGTTCCATAAGTCTGTCACTATTGATGAATTAGCAGAATAAGTCATAAGTCATTTATTCAATGCTATTATACTCCAGCCTACAATGTTGTGTTTGTGAAATAACAATCAATTAATAACGAAAGAAAGTAGGATGTTATGAAAACACTACCACCACTTATATATTGCTATAAAATTTAGCCGATTTACCCTTTGTAACCATTAAAATTGACTGAAAACAATAAAAGCAGCCTTTTGGAGACACTAATACGTTTTTAGACTACCATGATCTCATTTTGTTTTTCTTCTTTTTATCACTTTTCTCTCTTGTGATCGCTATTCCAAGTCAACTGCTGGTCGGATCTTCTTTAAATTTCACACGCACATTCTCCCTATGGTCTAGTTGTGCAACATCTATTCCTTTGCCCACTTGCATGTTAAAATGGCCATTTTTCGTTTTCTTCTTTTTATCACTGTTTTCCTAAATAATGAAAGATTCTCCGTAAAATTTTATATGCAGGTTAACTTTATGATCTTGTTATTGTGCACTACCGGTATGCACTTTTGGTGGCCGCTGGCCATTTTGTTTTTCTTCTTTTTGTCAATGTTCTCATAAAGCAGTGAAAGGATCTTCGTAAATTTTTGTTACGCATGTTAACCCCTGTATACTATATCAGAATTCAAATCGAAGCATTCTTCATTTTAATCTTAGTATATTGAAATCGAACATCCTTTTGAGTTATATAATACTTGTTATAGGATCTTACTTTGTCAGATACATTTTGGCATTCAGTGATGTTGTCGTTCAAACTCATGACGGGGCCTCCGGGGCTCAGTAGAGTGTTGGACGCTCAATCGGAACAGCTTTCCACCAATTGGTCGCGGGTTCGAATCCCAGGCAGTCCCAAAAAAAACAGCTCTTTTGATTTTATTCAATCTCAGTTGCATTTCTTTTTTCCTTGCTTGTCTCGTCTTGATCATGTACGAAATCAATGCATTTTAACGAAATAACTCCAATTATGTCGCAACAGCCAATTGTGTCGCAATACTCATACATGCCTTAAAAGTATGGTGTAAAGAGAAACATAACAAAACAAAAACGTTTGGCGGATGTTATTTATTCACTTTTCAACAACATTTCTTATCTCCTTTTAGATTTCGTTTGCAATATACGACATCATTGCTTAGTTTTGTTTTTTCTAGCCGTCAATTAGCTTAGGCCCATGTATCAATTGTCAATTGTGTCGCAATACTTAAACGTGTCTTGAAAGTATATCATACGTGCAGAAGAAAAACGTTTGGTGTATCTTATTTGTTCTGATTTTTTATTATCTCGCAACGGCCAATTGCGTCGCAATACTTATACATGCCTTGGAGGTATACTACATGTGTAAAACACAGCAAAACAAAACAAAATAACTTTGTTGAACGTAATGTTTCTTGTTTTGACAATATTTCTCATCTATTTGATGATTTGCTTGGGATTTGGTTTTATACCTTATCATTTCATTGTTGCGACACAATTGGTCAACTCTGGTAGCCAATTATGTCGCAACGGCCAATTGTGTCGCAATACTTATAAATGCCTTGAAAGTTTATTTTTTGTGTAAAACAAAACAAAATAACGTTTGAATGAACGTCATGTTTCTTGTTTTGACAACATTTCTCATCTATTTGATGATTTGATTGGGATTTGGTTTTATACCTTATCATTTCATTGTTGCGACACAATTGGTCAACTCTGGTAGCCAATTATGTCGCAACGGCCAATTGTGTCGCAATCCTTATAAATGCCTTGAAAGTTTATTTTTTGTGTAAAACAAAACAAAATAACGTTTGAATGAACGTCATGTTTCTTGTTTTGACAACATTTCTCATCTATTTGATGATTTGATTGGGATTTGGTTTTATACCTTATCATTTTATTGTTGCGACACAATTGGTCAACTCTGGTAGCCAATTATGTCGCAACGGCCAATTGTGTCGCAATACTTAAACAAGCCTTGAAACTATCCTATACGTGTAAAGAGCCTTGCAGTGATCATAAGACAATCACCATGGAACGTGCACGCGCCGCCAGACTACAGAGCTGTGAAAGCAATTTTCATAGTTTTCATAATTCATAGTTTCATGACGAAAACTTAATGGCATGTTATTGTTACATAAGCGATACAAATCGCAACACACAATGTACGTTTCCCTTTACGGCGAAATCAACAAACATATAGCAAATGTAGGATAAACCAAAGAAATATAATCTGCCTAACTTGTCGGTGTTTTGTGTTCTTTTTAATTTCAATCTACTAAAATACTGATAGGTTAAGTGCGACACAATTGGCCATTGCGACATAATTGGTCATTGCGACACAATTGGCCATTGCGACATAATTGGTCATTGCGACACAATTGGCCATTGCGACACAATTGGCTACCAGAGGTGACCAATTGTGTCGCAACAATGAAATGATAAGGTATATAACCAAATCCTAAAGAAAACCAACAAATAAATAAGAAATGCTGTAAAAACAAGACACATTATGTTAATTCAAACGTTTTGTTTTGCTGATTTTTACACGTATAGGATAGTTTCAAGGCTTGTTTAAGTATTGCGACACAATTGGCCGTTGCGACATAATTGGCTACCAGAGTTGACCAATTGTGTCGCAACAATGAAATGATAAGGTATGAAACCAAATCCCATCAAATCATCAAATAGATGAGAAATGTTGTCAAAACAAGAGCCATGACGTTCCTTCAAACGTTATTTTGTTTTGTTTTACACAAAAAATAAACTTTCAAGGCATTTATAAGTATTGCGACACAATTGGCCGTTGCGACATAATTGGCTACCAGAGTTGACCAATTGTGTCGCAACAATTACATGATAAGGTATATAACCAAATCCTAAGAAAACCAACAAATAAGTAAGAAATGCTGTAAAAACAAGACACATTATGTTAATTTAAACGTTTTGTTTTGCTGATTTTTACACGTATAGGATAGTTTCAAGGCTTGTTTAAGTATTGCGACACAATTGGCCGTTGCGACATAATTGGCTACCAGAGTTGACCAATTGTGTCGCAACAATGAAATGATAAGGTATAAGACCAAATCCCACTCAAATCATCAAATAGATGAGAAATGTTGTCAAAACAAGAAACATGACGTTCATTCAAACGTTATTTTGTTTTGTTTTACACAAAAAAATAAACTTTCAAGGCATTTATAAGTATTGCGACACAATTGGCTGTTGCGACATAATTGGCTACCAGAGTTGACCAATTGTGTCGCAACAATTACATGATAAGGTATATAACCAAATCCTAAGAAAACCAACAAATAAATAAGAAATTCTGTAAAAACAAGACACATTATGTTAATTTAAACCTTTTGTTTTGCTGATTTTTACACATATAGGATAGTTTCAAGGCTTGTTTAATTGGCTACTAGAGGTGGCCAATTGTGAGACAGTTTACCTACTATGCATTCATTGTGGTGCTGTGGATGAATAAAAAGAAAGAACGTCAACAAACAAATATGTAATGAATTTGCATGTTTGTGTAAAATCGAAGAAGTAGATTTTAGGCCTAGAGTGGTTTAAGTTTTTTGTCGGGTTTTGACTTTTCTGATTTTAAGCGTTTTTCTATTTTTGGAGGAGCTCTGCACCCAGGTGAAAATTAATAGGATTAACAATAATAATATTAAGAGGATGACCAACGACTCTCAATATGCGAGAGGTTTATCCAAAAGCACAAAATTGACCTGGCGTAAGCAATGCAACAGTGTTGACGGAGTGCGACTATGTTTTAACAATGCGACATCAGCCTATTATTTTGACCTTCTTCTGGGTACAGTTTTATCGTTCGGCTTACAAATAGAAGTGTTCGATAGTCTCGAATACATATGTCAGGAAAAAAAATGAACTTCAAGTTAACGGACACTCAATAATACTTCCTGAACCAGAATTTATCACAGAATTTCTCTCGTGTCTCTCTTGAAACCGATATTAGATTAAATGGATCTTCATCTGGGTGAAAAATACTAACTGCAGACTGAAAAAAATTAAAGCCAAAACAAACCAAAAATATTCCAACAAAATAAAAACTAAACAGATAAAAACTTATCCCCCTCTCAGAAAGAAAAAATCCAGATGATTTCGTTCATTTGACAGCGTTATCTGATTTTTCGGTGACGAAAACCGTGACATTATATTTCAAGAGGAAAATCCCATTTCATAGACCTATACACTTGGCAAGAAGCTCAATTTATTGAATTCCGTCAAAAGTTATCATATTCCTTTTCTTTTAACAAGTCTAAGGTGGATTCGAACTTGGGCCCATTGGTAGAAGTCGAAGTTGAGGAAAACGTTTAATATAGTCTGCACCCGTCACTGGACATACGGTGAATAGCGCGTGTTGATAAACTGCAAACAACCGTAAGAATTTGTGTGCGACACAACTGGCCGTTGCGACATAATTGGCTGTGAGAGAAAGCCAATTGTGTCGCAACGATATATTACTCATAACAAAATTAAGAAATAAAAATGAAATGGATCGATATCAAAGCACAAATTTGTACAAAAGTTTTTTAGGTTAACAACTTCAGGAATAAACGCACGATAATAAACAAAGCAGTAGTTTCAGGACGGGGAATTTACTTGAAGGAGGAAAATTTCGCCCACGTAGGGGTAAAATGCATCAGCAGTGTTCTAATGTGATGTTGGATCAAAATAAACGTATGTCAGTAAAAATACAGGAAAAAAGTTTGTATCAAAATATCGACAACAGAGGCCAATTATGTCGCAATTCCCGTTGCGACACAATTGGTCGACAGTAGAGGCCAATTATGTCGCATTGCGACACAATTGGCCGTTGCGACACAATTGGCTTCTACAGTGCTTTGTTTAACTTTAGTGGTTTTAGCTGTGGTAAGCTGGTGCAAATTGGTTTTCTTAACAAGTGTCAAACAGGTTACGGCGGCAAGTGGGCTTTTAAATGTTTGTACTGATAATTTATAGTGAACTTTTAGTCTACATTAGTTTCCTTACCTGCGTCTTGGTATGGATCCTTTATAATAGGATCTGATCGGATCTGATCAGCCCTAGCGTCAATAGCAGTCCTTTGGTCTCTATCCAATGATGATAACTGATCGGCCGTGGCGTGAATCGCTTGATCAGGCAGGAAATATTCCAACTGGGGAACCGTAAATTTCTGACATACAAGAACAATATAATTGGTAATTATTTACCCCGTGTTGAATATCTGCACTAAACAGAGTAATTGTTGGTGTGTTAGATTTTTTCCATTGCTGAAGTTATTCAAAAAAGATTTCCTATCATTGGATAATTAAGTTGGTGTGGATAATCCAGACCTTTATTACGTCAGAGAATTGTATATATTTGGTTTTTAAGTCTAAGGATTTGATGATCTTTCCAGGCGGAAAGGCTCACTTTTTCTTGAAAGAAAAAATATCAGCACCACAACATTTTATCTCTTCAAACTACTTTTTTTAAATAACATGTTTAAAACTTACGGAGCGGCGTTGATATAGGCAGTTTGCCTGTTCGCCTATCCATTTTCGTCATTACGAAATAAATATTGTTTAAACTAAAACTTACAGCAAAGCACATAGCAGGTATTGCCGCGATAGTGTCATAAGATATAGCCTGGATTTGTGTCATTGTCAATTGCTGTATCTCGGACTTCGTTAAACCACCTGCAAAAGTAAATTCCCCAGGTCTTATGATGTTCTTAATTTCCATTATATGCTTTTGACAATAGAATGAACTCTGTCAGAGTTCTTAAAAAATAATTTCAAGGGGAAGTCATGGCTATGTGGGGTATTTCACTGGTATATGTAAAAAAACACAGTTGTAAGGTAGAAGGATATTTGTAAGCACAACGTAGGATCTTTTTTTAAAATGAAGTCACCAAGTGATATGAGCAGCTATAATAATGATATCAACGTCACACAACATAAATTAATATAGTTTTGACCAAGAGATATGTTGCTGGTGCCAGTAAATATCACTTTAACCTAAAACCTATTGGATTATTTTATTAAATCCTACCTGTTCATGCTACGAATCCCTAAGATAATTATCTTAATAACACGTTATTTACTTACCTACGATTGTTCCTACGTCCGCCACCTGTGCTCGAGACCAGTCCGTCACAGGGCCAAAAGCTCTCGTCGCTTTCTTGGCCCAGCTTCTCAACTGAAGGGTCCCACAAGACGTCAACTGACCAATCTGGAAAGCCGCATCACTGAAAAAAGAAGATTAACACAGAAACAAGGGAAAATGTAACTTGGTCTATAGGGCAGTTATGCGCCAATTGATCCTTTGTAAATCCAAAAAACTATTAATGTATTCTACCTGAAGCAAACAATATAGTATACCGTGGACCCAAAGGTAGAAATGATTCAATCGCCTCTTCTATAAGAATCATCATTTAACTTCTTATTTATTTCATTTCCTGATTTTATGGGAGCAATCTAAACTTCAACTTCAATTTTCTCAAAATCGCCAATTTGGACATAATTATTTCTACCCTTGGGCCCACGATATATACACTGAAGGGGAAAATACAACATTTATTGACAGAGCCAAGAGATAAGATAGTAAAGAAAATAGGTTTGTTTAGTTGACATTTATGATTACACCAATGGTTCCATTGGTGGCCCTTGCAAAGATCTTTACAAAGAGACATAAGCCGACAACTACGTAAAGAATCCACTGTTTATCGATCTACTATTCAATAATCAATTGGAAGCCTGGATGGGAATCGGGAGGAACGAACACACCACCTCGGTAACTTGGTGAGACAATCAGTGGTCAGATGGGACAAGAACGTTTGTATCCGTCTCAGTCAAACCACATTTATCGTTAGGATAGACAACAAAGAATACTCAACAGTAAATAATAGTCGAAACATACGCATAAATAGTGTAATGAATTTGCTCAATAAGGTCGGTATCAGCTCCACAGACAATGTGACCCAAACTCTGTAAATCCACCGCTGTTATCAACGAAGTGTTGTTGTTCTTATTTGTGCGGAGCCAATTTGTGAACAATGGTTTAAGCTGTGAAATATACAAGAGAATGTCTTGACAAGTACCATTATGTAAATGCTCCCATTTGTAAATGAATGGATGCTACAATAACAAAATTATAATTCAACTATATGTCTATCTCTCAAAGGCACACTATCTAAGAAATTATTAAACTGTTTACATCAAAATAATTTTTTTTACTTTTTAGCAAAATTCACGCCTTGTTGATCGGTTGGTGCTCGGTCTCAGAATATCTTTACACAACTATCTAGACATTTTAAACACAACTGGTCATATTTTATGTGCCAAATGCTAAATTTTAATGAAAGTAAACTCATGTAAATTTCTTCACAAATATCAGAATGGCTACGGCAGCGAGTGAGCCTTTGATTAAAACGAATGCATCTTTTTGTCATAGATAGCATATTTCCCATATATTGCATATGTTAATGGAACTATAAGTTGATTTTTAGCACTTGAAAAATGTAACTAAACCAAAAACGCATACGTAATTTTATGTGTTAGAGACAAACCTTCTCTGGGTACATGCTCCATTCCCAATGTTTCCCTAGAGAATGAGCAGTTTCAAGGGAGGTAATTGAGATTTCTTCAAGCTCGGAATCGCTCAGCGACACTGCAATAACGCCAATAGCCTCAACTTGTTCGCTGGTCCAAGAGGATGGATTTCCCCAATGCTGCAACGATATATAAAGATATAGAATTACAGATGATAGCTGGTGGAATTTTTACATGTCTCAGTAGAACATGAAGAGTTTCGTGTGTGTTTCTCTGACTCCATAGACTCGTCAGATCATTCAATTTCGAATATGTCAGAGGTAAAATATAGGTTGTTCAACAAGATTTGTCGACGACTCTGTAAATGATTAAGAAAACCTTCCCTTTGTCCATACTCGGCACGAATCCCATTCGCTGGAAGGAAAGATGGCCGTGCAAGGTACTTGGCTTTCCGCTGATAGTCAGCTTATGGCTGTGCCATTTGGACTATGTAATGCTCTAGCGATATTTGTGTGGCTTATACTATAACAATTACGTATATAAAATGGTGCTTAATAGACAGATTCCACATTATGATATATATGGACTATGATCTGCCTCCTCCAGGGAACACCTGGCTTTCACCTACATTTCCTTCTTAGACTGGACCTGGTGATTCTCAGTTTCCTACCTGTGTCTTTGGTATGTGTGAGACAGCCGTTTGACATTTTAAGACCAATCATAGTGCAGGTATACAAGAGGTACCTTTTTGGATAGCCAGAGAAGAGCGTCCCTTTGATCAGTTTCATAATCTGGAAGTGCGCCCAGTGTTGATACACAATCTTCAAAATGATCTTTACAAAGGGATTTAAACATTTCAGGCTCTAAAAGTACTGCCTCTAGGCCTGCCATCTTGATGTCCACACATGTTAGGGCTGGCTTACAATCTTCATCTACAAATTGAATGAAAATTCGAAACCGGTTATTAGATACAGCATTTCTGTTACCGATTTTATTGTTGCATGAAGAAAAATCTCTTTGTGATTAAGATTTTCAAACAATCAAAATTGTAGTTTTTTAATGGCCATCAGTGTTTCGGCTGTAGCCTAGGCAAAATAAAGCATTACCCTAACCAAATTGCATTTAGGATTGAACCTAATTGCGGTAATACAATAGTCCTGTACAATACATTAAATTTTGGGTGCTATGTCAAGATTCATTCAACATCGGAAAAAGTTTCAGAATACATACCACTATCCCTGCGTGTTCTGGTGGACCGCCTACGACGTGCTGACAAACTCGATTCTGCAATGGCATTAAATGTCCATTTCATCAATTTAGAACAACCACTGTGCAGTTCCTTGCAGTCCTTTCTCGGTTGTCCTCGACTGATGCATGTCTTCATATCCTTGCGTGCATTTTCACATTCCGCCGAAATAGGTTCCACCATGTCTATCAGGTCATCCTATATGATATAAACAGAAGTTCTTGAAATTACCAATGAACGGATGAAAAAGGAACCCGGTAGCAGTGATCGAGGCCACATTGAGCTGTCGTCGGCCCAGCATCGGTTTAAACGTTGGAATGGTCACTGTGCAAATCGCTCTAAGGTTCAAAGAACCTATGATTTAGTGTTAAGGAATATTTGGACCAACATTCTCGAATCGTGGATTCTATTTTGTGTAACGGTTGGAGCCTGTGCAAGTTGATTTCCATTCCAGTGAAAAATAAAGAATGTTTCCAATATTGTCAAAAGATGTCCACCCTCTAACTTACTCGGTCCCCAAGTCCCCAAACAACTGTCCCCTTTTCCTCAATCCAATACCAACAGATAACCTGGACAAAGCTGATCGAAGTAAAAAAGATGTTAACAATATTTGTTCAGTTGTGGGCTTTACAATCACACTGGCAACTATGGGATGTAGTTGTCAATGTCATGAAGTTTGGCCAATATTGGCAGAATGACCCACCGCAGAGTGACCAAATATTTTAACGTTGACCCTGTATTATTGACCCCATTTTGAACACGCATCAAGTTTACTGACCTCTCGAAATTTAATTATGATACAATTTTTGTAATCCAAGATTTGGCCGATGCAAACTAGACCGACCTCGAGTTAATGTTGGGTAGTTAACTGTCAAATGCCCAACTTGTTTGTTTCGCCCGCGCAGCAGCTTTTAAAAACGATTTATTAAATTACCTTATCCAGTTCGTCTTGATCCCCCCACTCTCCGATCAGTCGACCACAAACTCCAATATTGGCCCTTCAAAAAAAACATTTTGAATTAATATTTGAAACATCCGCATCATATGACTAAAATATATAGTACTGGTAATATCTATTCACATTTGTTTTTCTACCTAGTATTCAATGGACTTAAAGCAATAGGGCCTGGGCGTGTTCCGAGAGATTTCACGATATCCGATGACAGATGACGTTTTTTGATGACGTCAGTTCGACTGCCCTTTTTGTTCTACAACGTCAGAAATGAGCGTCACATTCGAACGAAAATGGCTCCCCACACGTGCAATGACAGCGCCAGTGACAAGAAATTTATGGAATTTTCATGATATTTCCGTATTTATTCTGTCTGAAGCAACCCCTGTCGTTCTGTTTTTACCCTCCTATATATGGGTGCGAACAGATGGGCAATGTATTGTGAAACATTATGTAAGTGTTGTTTTAGAACCAGATTTTACTCTGGTTTTAGCGGGATTCCAAATCAGCGCCGCATCCATAGAAGGCCTATGTCGGACTTTAAGACTATCCCTCTGCCGGCTGACCGCAGAAGCTCCTAAAAACACTTTGAACAGATACATCACACCCACCGTTTACAAGCCTTCTCAAATAGTTTTTTCCTGACTGTCTTGGATATTGCTCTCCTGCTGATTTCTTCCACGCCCTCCACCAATTGCTCGTCTTCGTTGGTAATATCAGTATCATTTAAAGTTTTCAGCATTCCTCCCATCATAGAGAGTGGAATCTTTGTCTGAAAAGTATATCAAAAACGGTTTGTGAAAAAATATAAAGGCTTGAGAACTCAATTGTTTCGTCGTTCCCTCATCAGACCAAATTTATTGACACGGACGGGATTGAAAACGGTCAAGAACTTAGTCTAATAGTCGCGGATGTGGAGTATGGACCTGGGGCTCGTTTCACAAAGCATTAGCATCGCAAACCAAGCGTAGTTGCCAACGGATACCATAGTGAAGAGATACGGAGTCATGGCAACTGCGATTGATCGCACTTTGCGACGGCTTCGTGAAACGGCCCCCAGGGGGCCGTTTCACAAAGCCGTCGCACAGTGTCAGCCGAAGCGAAGTGAAGGATGAAAGTTTAGAAACCAAGTTTTACGAATGATTGAAAAACATTACTGTCGGTGGTTTTACTTCGTGTACAACTCAGCAGAAACTAATTCATGCCACCATTAAATTGAAAACAAATTACTTTATTTAACCAATAGGCGTTTTGTACCAAACGTCTTGGACTAAACTTACTTTCCCAGCTTTCTATTTATTTAAGATTTACTTCTACTAGGCCAGTTCAGCCGACAGAGAGCCTTCATAAAGTGGAATGCTTACTTCCAAACATAAGCTCTTCAACTTGTCCACTACTTCTGACTTCACAATATGCAGTTCGCTTGTCGCAATATATTTGCAGACAACCTCTCGGTCGTTAATATCTAGGGATTTAAGTGTCCTGGAATCCAAAAGAGCAATTGTTTCATTAATAGTTCCATCCGTATACACCAAACACGGTTCTCCAATTGAAGACTATTGATTGATTGATGTTTTACGCCGAGCTCAAGATTATTTCACTTATATGGGTCGGTTGCCAGTTTCATTGTGAGAGGAAACCGGGCTCTATGCCCGGAGGAAACCCACGACCTTCCGGTGGTAACTGGCAACCATCCCACATAGGTAATTCGAGTTCAATTTTTTTTTGTTGGACTGAGTGGGATTCGAACCCGCGACCCATTGGTGGAAGGCTGTTTGGATTGAGCGTCCAACGCTCTACCTACTGAGCCACGGAGGCAACGAATTGAAGAGTTTATACTAAAGAGAATTCTGAATGAAGACACAGTAATGTCAATTCTTTAATGGCAGCTTGGTATTCTGAATAAAATATTGTGTGACATTTTTTATTCTATGATAGAAATATAGCATGCTGCATGAGCTTATGTCTTTGTGCCATAGATATCTTTAAATTGATATTTGTGCCATTTCAGATCCACTAAATACGACCTAGCGTTTTAGAACGATTTAATATATGCATAAGCGAGATGATCTTTCTCAGATAATTACTTGTAGGCCCTAGCTATGTTTGGTCAGTATCATTTTTAAAATACGAGGCTATAAAAAGACATCAACCAGGCATAGACTTTTCCTAACTCTGTACCTCGGAGACAAATGTTTTAAGAGACATTTGGACTTCTCTAGAATGGATTCATCTTTCAAAGCTGCACTCATATTCTTAGTAAGATGATCTTTGAGCTTATTGAAAAACGTCAATTCCTATAAATAAAATAGAGGATCAGAAAACATAGTAGTACAATTTTTTTTATAGAAATAGTATTCATTTAGTTAACAAAATTATTTTTCTGTAGAATGACAGATATATTTTTTTATAGTTATGGTATATTTTTCCTCTATAAATTACTCAAAATCCCCCCCCCCCAATTTGAAAAAAAGATACACTATTAATCAATAGTCTTGGCAAAATTACCTAAATGAACTACTGAATTACTTAAATATGCCGGCTATTTAAATTTTGTCGGTTATTAGCACAAAGACTACCAACATTACCGATATTTTTTTTACCTTAACGTCAATTTTAAGGTACATTAAACGCTGAACTTTTCTTGGCAATCGGAATGTATAAAAAAAAAAATCAAAATGTTGGCAACTCAAATAAGGATGTTTTGAAATTGAACGTATGTAGCAAACCTGCTGATAGCTGAGTTCTGACTCCTGAGCACAGAAACTCTCTACCGTATCCCACACGTCATCTCCAGTGACGTCAAGTTTTTCTAGTTCCGCCGTGGAAGCAGTACTCAACAGTGTGCCGTAGGATTTAGAGTTTTCCCCCTTGATTTTTCCAAAGATTCCTTTGCATTTATCAAAAAGCAGCATTTTCTGAGAAAAGAGAAAAATATCAACCGAATGAAAACAATTTTCATAGAAATTTCTTTTAAAAAATCAATTCATAGCAACAATTCCGCTGATGCAAATTGTATTGCTGTTAGTCCTTAATCTGTTTAACCATATGGCCGGCGATATGGAACGAAGATCCGGGATTGGGTCGTAATAACGAAGATCTTTGAGGTCTCCAATTCAGTTAATCAGATCATAAAAAATAAATGGCAATTTTTCATTGATGAAATGAAATTTTGTGAATTTATATCTTGTTTATTGTCCAGAAATGAATTTAAATTCCATATGGACTGATTAAGGTGTGATTTTGCTTACCTGTGTTCGTCGTGCATGTTTGTAAGAAACACTCTTATCGCAAACAGCTTCCTCAGTCATTTTCTTCAGTTTGTTATTGGGAAACAACTGCACTGCCTTGGAGTTTATTAGTCCTTTCACCTCGGCCTTTTGAAGTTTTTCTGGGTGTTTCATAAACTGAAAATTTTAATCGGTGGAACTTCAAATTTTAACTTTCGAGACTTTCATTAACACAAATCTTTACATGTGATAACCATTCATTGTAATAACTAAAATGAGATATTCATGGAAATTTGTTTAAAGCTCACCCTATTAGAAATTTCATAACACGTGGGTGTAATCGGAGCTTCAACTTCGGCATCTTCCGCCTCTTCGTCGTCTCCACCCATTGCTTCCGGCAAGAGGGTAGCCATTGTTTTTACCGTTTCGTCTGTGGTTTCAGACATACACTTCGCTCCAAGAAATAAGGAGGCTTTTTTCGGTGATCTTCTTGAAAAGGCCCCGAAATCTGCATATTTACAGTTTATCTAACAGGAACAAAATAAAGATTCCTCAGTATACTCAAATCGTTGATATGAAATAAAGTCACTGAACTCGTTTCTAAACATTTCAAAGTGTAGTGTTGAATAGAAATATATATCACAGATGGTCATATTATTCATCTAACTGAAACCTAGTCCGGGCTTCTGACTCCAAAATACAAACTATTTTTCTATACTGATGACCATATTTTGGAGTCAGGGCTCATTGTAATCAAAACGTTGGAGTAGACGGCCCGCTTCGGAACGGACAAAATGGTTTCTTCTTTTCACAAGAAGGCTGTGTTATCACTGGACATTTTCCGCCTTTCACAGAATGTTTATTACTGGTTGTTTGCCGTGTTTCACCGGATTTTCGTGGCAGATCATATTTTTGCCGTGTATCATGGGATGTTTGTCGTATATGTATAGGCCTATCACCGGATGTTTTTCGTTCATGTATATCACCGGATTTTCGTTGCATATCACCGGATGTTTGCCGTGTATCACCGGATGTTTGTCGTGTATCACCGGGTGTTTGTCGTGTATCACCGGATGTTTGTCGTGTGTCACCGGATGTTTGTTGTATATCACCGGATGTTTG
This sequence comes from Lepidochitona cinerea, assembly GCA_963971465.1. Classification (NCBI taxonomy): domain Eukaryota; kingdom Metazoa; phylum Mollusca; class Polyplacophora; order Chitonida; family Tonicellidae; genus Lepidochitona; species Lepidochitona cinerea. The sequence goes on along the minus strand of OZ020551.1, from coordinate 46,045,089 downwards.
TCGTGTATCACCGGATGTTTGTCGAGTATCACCGGATGTTTGTAGTGTATCACCGGATGTTTGTCGTGTATCCTCGGATATTTGTCGTGTATCACCGGGTGTTTGTCGTGTATCACCGGGTGTTTGTCGTGTATCACCGCTCCGAAGCGGGCAGTCTACAGCAGCTTTTTGATTACAATGAACCCTAGCTGACAAAGTCAGTCAGTATAAAAATGCTAACTGAAACCCTATTGAAAATCACATGCAAGATACCAAGATACACACACATGGCACCGACTGGTTGGTGTTTTCTGGCCCGTGATGCCTCCGCAGCAAGACGAATCCGAATACTTTTCATCAAATTGAAATCCCAACCAGTAAAGTAGTCAAAAACGTATATCAATGAATGCTTGTGTGATATCCTGGGATGGTTACTTAATACAGTATCACCAAGTGGTAATCACAAGTATCACAAGAAGGTTATCTTAGCACTGGACATTTGCCGCCTATCACGGAATGTTTGCCGTGTTTCACCAGATGTTTGCCGTGTATCACCGGATTTTCGTCGCATATCACCGGATATCACAAGATGTATCACAAGGTGTTTCCCGTTGATTGAAGATTTTCTATTAATATAGAGCCTGGTTTTCTCTCCAAAAAACTGACAACTACAGCCTGATAAAAGCACAATAATTTTGAATGAGGTGTAAAACGCCAACAAATCAACCTATTCATATTTTAATCAAGTACATTAGCATTGCAATGAACGAATTTGCAGACACGTTTGTTCGTCGAGAGCATGGAGAAAAAAAACCCGTCCACAATAACTATTTTGATTTTACTTGCCTGGTTGTCATTCTTCAGCTTTTTCACATATTGTTTTGCCTAAAGAACAATTCGATATTAAATAAAACAGCACGATTCAATTCATTAAACATAAACCAAAATCATGGGTAGCCGAGAAATCTGGGCTCTGCCGATTTTTTTTTTACAGTATTCGTCATATGACGAATACGGAAAAAAAAATTCGGCAGAGCCCAGATTTCTCAGCTAACCACATGGGGAAAACCAAGGAGAGCAATTTGTCGTATTAATGATCATGTACCCGGTCATTAGTTTGTAACACACGGCCTTCTCACATAGTTACAGCCAATCAATACGCCCAAGCTGCCAACCCATATACAGGGTGTATAGTTAGCAATAAAATAGAATTTTGATTCGAATATAAAGAGCCCTACGTGACCAACCTGTTCCTGGCTCGCATTACCCTGACATAATGTTGGGACCCTGGACATGTGCCTACCCTGGATATGTGTTTACCCTGGTCATATGCTTTACCCTCTGTCATGCGATTTACCCTGGTCATATGCTTTACTCTGGTCATATGCTTTACCCTGGCGAGGTGCTTTACCCTCTGCCACGCGCATTCCACTGGTCATGTGCTTTACCCTGGTCATACGCATTACCCTGGTCATATGTTTTACCCTGACAATGTGCTTTACCTCAGTCATATAATGTATATTCAAGAGAAACTACAATTCGCTACCTTTTCTAGAGACATATACATATATATATACACTGTAATAATAAATTGCATTATCAGCAAAAGACAAAAGACAGCATTGGGTGCGTGTAGGAAACCTTAGTTTTGCATTACGTAATAACCAAGCATAAAAAAGACTTACAAATTGAGAGGACATGCGATTGACCTTTCCCAGGCCCATGGAGGACAGAGCATTCATTGTTATAGTACCAAGACTGTTCAATATTTCTTTTTTGTCCGATTTAGAAGCGGAATCTGCCAATTCATTGACGATCAGTTCCTTGGCTTTTGTTTGCTTTTCGCCCTTTGTCATCTTGAGGAACCCTTTTACAACAGCTTTGGAAATACGTCTACCCGTCTTCTTTATCTAATGATAAGCAATGATAAACAAATATCTTTCAATGGCATTTGGAAGTTGAAAGGTTGCAAAAAGTTGAAGAATTACTTCACTGGATAATAACGTCTTGGTATTGGGTGACGACGTTTCGATGTAGTTCTTACATCGTTATCAAAGCCATTGATCAAAAAATATTGATTTTGGTATACTAGAATAACGAATTAATATAGTTAATATTGGAAAGCCAATGGAAAGATTTAAAGGGGTAGAAAACAAAAAATCACTTTAGGGTTCATAAGAAGCGCGCTAATGTTTTCTTTCCAACGGTACCAACACACACATTTTTGCGATTTTTTTACTCCTAACAGTGAAGTTAATAAAAGACCCCAATAAGCCAAACAAATTGGTCAACTTACAAAATCTGCCATTTAAGCCTAGATTAAATTCATCCTCTTCAAGGCCTTCGTAGCTCACCAATATGACACGCAGACCATTTCTGGCCTAGTCACATTTACTTCAAAGCTTCCTTTATAATCTAATATAAGTTTCGAGAAACTGAAAACAATTTTCTAGAGATAGGAATGCTTTGAAGACAATGAAATTAACCTGGGTTTAAATGGGAGATTTTGAAAGTTGACCAATTTCTTTAAATATCGATCGTAAAAGCAATAAGCAAGTATCCTCAGTCCCAGATCTATAAATCGACTTAGAATTTCGGTCTGGGGTTCTGTTAAATTTTGATAAACGCCCCCCCCCCCACCGCCCTCCCGTCTACCTCATCCCCAGACACACACACAAACCAAGTTTAACTATCTGAATAAAGTTGTGTTACCTGTCTCCAGTTCATGGAACTCAAATCGGGTTTGACTTTTCTCAAAATCTCATCAGAAACTGCCTGTAGTTTACGCATCGGTAACCATTTTAATAGCCTATGGTGGGAGAAAGTCCATAAATAAACACAATAAATCGAGAGTAAACCTGGCCATGTATTAACAATCCAATAAATAAGGTTCATTTATCATATCTTTGTTAAACATCTATAGACAAAGCTGTGGCCGTTGAAAAACCGGCCTTTCTCTTGTTCTTTGATGTTTTCTTACTTTTTAGCAGAGTCCGTATCCTTAGGTAATATATTTCGGGCCTTTTTCATCAATAGCGCCCTTTGTCTTGGTGTCTTTACAATGGACGACAAGGACTCTACCACTTCTGCGTCAACCTAAAACGAAATTGAACGTTTATGTAACAACGTTTGCGAATACAATTCTGACACATTCTTGAAATTAGGTGGCGCAGTCAGCACAGGGATAGTCCCTCACTCAAACACAGACCTTCCATCGATGATACGTGGGTTCGAATCCCACTCAGATCAAAAAATTTAAATAAATTATGAGTAGATTTTTTACTCGATCATTGTATGTGAACAAGTTGCTAGGTATACTCGCCGAAGGTTGGGGGTTTTCTCCGATGATTTCCTCTCCCACCAAACTTGGCAACGACGGAAGCAATCTTGTGTGCGATGAAAAACATCAATCAATCAACCTCGAGATTATGTAACTAGAATCTGAACATGATGCCCATGAGAGAAATGAACTCGGGACAATTCACAAAGACATGAGCTATCATATTATGACATAGACTTAGAGAAAATCACAACTATATAAAGGAGTAAAGGAAAAGCAATAATTTGTTTAGGAATAATTGATAACGTGAGGCCCTCACGACAGACAACATAACATGCTTATTGAATTCCCATACCTATCAATTCAGTTCAAAGAATATCTGTAAAATGTCAGCCAATGCATGTATGTTTGCTTTTTACGACATCGATCAGGCCCTACAGGATATTGATGTCACAAATAAGGACATTTAAATTAAATATTTACCTGTTTAGAATCGATTTCCGCAAGGAAATTGACTGGAACCGTCTTTAGTTTCTTAATCTTCTCCTTTGTCATGTCTGCCGCCTTTCCAAAGGCACTGATAATAGACGATACAAGAGAGCGTCGATTGCCGTCCGTCGGTTCATCCGTTTCATCAGTTATTAAAGGCTTGTCGTCAGGTTGAAAAGGTGGATTTCCCCGGTCATCAAGCACATCCGTTAAATTCTGTCGACCAGGGGGTATAACTGGTCGTAAAATATTACCTACATCAGGCATAGTTGGAAGCAAATTTGTTTCATCATTGGGTTTCTTAGGCGGCATTTCCCGTCCCTCATCAGGTTTTTTAGGTGGCATTTCCCGTTCATCATCAGGTTTATTTGGTGGCATTTCCCGTCCATCATCAGGTTTATTTGACGGCATTTCCCGTTCATCGTTAGGTTTTTTTGACGGCATTTCCCGTTCATCATCAGGTTTATTTGGTGGCACTTCCCGTTCATCATCAGGTTTCTTTGACGGCATTTCCCGTTCATCATCAGGTTTATTTGGTGGCACTTCTCGACCATCATCAAGTTTATTTGGTGGCATTTCCCGTTCATCATCAGGTTTATTTGGGTTCAATTCTTGTTTATTATCTTCAATGTCAATCATATCTGGCTCATTAGTCGAGTTGTTCATCATTACACTGAGTTCTCCATCCGATGGAATTTCCAAACCAGTTTTTACCAGAATTATATTCCTTTGCTCTGTCCCAAAATACTCCAAAATTTCCGGGGGAAAGAAAAGTGCTTGCTCTTCTGTCATGGCGGAAGCTTGCTCTATACTAACACTCTACAAGAGAAAAAAAAGCAATGATAAATATTGATATCCACCCATCCTCCACCTCCCCTAAATCCTGGGTAGTGTTTCAGTTTGAAGGTATATAAAAACCATCACATGTAGTAAGCTTTCGCCGGTATTATTATGTTTTTGTAAATCTTTGGGTTTCATGTATATGTCTATAGATATTTCTCGAACTCCATTGTTTGTTCGCAATTCAGTTGCCCTAGATCTTCAGTTGTGTTGTCACCGAGTAACTTCGATTGTTTTCGAAGCTTGAATATTAAGAACTTGCTATAGTCATACAAATCTATGCTAATGCATTTTACTCATATCGTTGAAGAATTTCTTTGACTCTATATAAGTGGTATATGAGGTCTTACTGGGCAGAGAGTTTACCAGTGTGTTTACAAGATTATATTCTGTGGATTTACCAGTGTGTTTACAAGATTATATTCTGTGGATTTACCAGTGTGTTTACAAGATTATATTCTGTGGATTTACCAGTGTGTTTACAAGATTATATTCTGTGGATTTACCAGTGTGTATACAAGATTATATTATGTGGATTATCCGATTTACCAGTGTGTTTACAAGATTATATTCAGTGGATTTACCAGTGTGTTTACAAGATTATATTATGTGGATTTACCATGTGATCAAAGGATTTCATTCTGTGGATATTTATGGATCTACACTAAAATACCAGTGAACTTTGTGTGCTCGATCGGATTACAGATTTCGGTTTTCTATATCGGAACTGTCAGTTCTTAGTTTGTTAAATTAAGTCATTTTGATATATGTTTTCTTTTCAGTGTTTGTATAATAAGTACCGGTAAATACGTTGCTCTGTTTGTTTAATACAAATTAAAAGTTGAACCTAAAATCTGGCGAACTCGAACCCGGGACCAATAGAGATTAATTTAAAGCCTACCTGCCATTTTGTGGGAGGGACACGTTGCAGAACCACGGGGGAAATCTCAATATTGGGAATTACACTCGGGTCAATGCTACTCCATTCCGCAGAAGCTAAACAAAACAAACGTTAATCAATTCACATAGACTAAATAGGGCCTATATATATATATATATATATATATATATATATATATATATATCCCAAAAAGCTAAAAACTGAATTTAACATCGGCATGAGCTGTCAAATAAAGGAAAAAACTTTGTTGAAACAGAATTAGCTAATCGCTCGTCGTTTTTATCAAGGGGTATAACAGCTTTCCGCTGATACCAGCCTTGGACAAACACTTGTAAGTAGTTTTAAAAAGAAACAAAAAAGTCCAAAAATTTAGTCATACATTCATTTGTACAAGCTATTGGCTTTACCGATATCTTGTTCTCTTCTTCTGACAATCTACTAAAAAATCGGCCGAATTTTGGCAGCTCATGTCACTTTAATGAAATTCGACAGCTATTTGTTATTTTTAGCAAAATCTGATATTTTACACCGTAAGTTTACATCATAAACACAAGAAAATTAAGAAACAATGCCAATTTATTGTTCGTATTTGCTGCCATATGCTTACTCTACAGCAAGGGTTCCTATATGGAGTTTATAACCTTGTTGTTTGTTGGTTGTGAGATGGAGTTTATAACCTTGTTGTTTGTTGGTTGTAGGTTGTAAGATGGAGTTTATAACCTTGTTGTTTGTAGGTTGTGAGATGGAGTTTATAACCTTGTTGTTTGTTGGTTGTAGGTTATGAGATGGAGTTTATAACCTTGTTGTTTGTAGGTTATGAGATGGAGTTTATAACCTTGTTGTTTGTAGGTTATGAGATGGAGTTTATAACCTTGTTGCCTGTAGGTTAGAAGATGGAGTTTATAACCTTGTTGTTTGTAGGTTATGAGATGGAGTTTATAACCTTGTTGTTTGTAGGTTATGAGATGGAGTTAATAACCTTGTTGTTTGTAGGTTGTGAGATGGAGTTTATAACCTTTTTGTTTGTAGGTTATGAGATGGAGTTTATAACCTTGTTGGTTGTAGGTTATGAGATGGAGTTTATAACCTTGTTGCTTGTAGGTTATGAGATGGAGTTTATAACTTTGTTGTTTGTATGTTATGAGATGGAGTTTATAACCTTGTTGTTTGTTGGCTGTAAGTTGTGAGATGGAGTTTATGGCCGTTTTGTTTGTTGTTTGTTACATAGTTTTGTGGGGTTCAATCTTAGTGCACCGATGTTCTTGCCATAGTTAAGATGTGTAACCATTGTCAATGTGTTACAAAAGGATTCCAAAATATTCTACTGACCAAGGCTAAGCTACTGTCAGTCGTCAACCTAATGAAATATCATAGGTTTGGTTTGTTCCAACAATTTATGGGGTATAAAGGTCTAAATGATATACCTCTTATTAACACAATTAGAAACTTGTCTCCATGGTTATTCTAGACAAGAAAATTTTCCCTGTGCTTGTGTGTTATAGTGATCATAAATATATATGCACTCAGTGATAAATACGTGTAGCTCAATTCATCTCGGCCAACGAATAAGTTGGTGGTTTTATGGGAACTAATATTATTCCAATGTACAGGTATATTGATATTATCCTTTACTTATGATCTCGTGGACAGTGATAATCTAAAAAAAAACTATAAATATAACGATGAACTTATCAACAGATCTACCAAAGATCGGATAAAAATACACCGTATGTATGGAAATTATTAGATTTGTTATGAGGACACACAGAGAGAAAGACTTCAGCATTTAGGTTGATGCATCGTAGTGGTGACAAAAATCATCCAGATTGATTATAGAAAGGAGTTGCTCAACTTGTTCACGGCACATTCATATCATTGTGCTTTCTCTTATCCATACTTACCAATTAAGTTACCCAATGTGGCCACTGTGACATTGTCCAGTATCTGGTAAGCTAAAGCTGTCGATATTCGTTTGAATAAGATCTGCATTGCCTCAAAACTTAAACAGTCCAATGTACCAAGTTTATCTGCAGCCTCTCTGAAAACATAAAATTCGCAGTCTTTTTTTTTTCTTTTACCCTTTTTTTATTTACTTAACCAGTATCAAATATTAAGAGGAATTCTGTTCACGTTCCGAAAGCAGATGCTTGTGAAATGATCAAATTGATTAATTAATATAATTACTGTAATTGTAACTTTTTAGACGAGATTTTCGAAGCATACCTTAACGATAAGTGGCTAAGAATTGATGAAAGATGTTGATGAATCAGAGATAAGCCCCGTCACCTATAGCAAGGCAATCTTTTACCATGACAATTTCTTGCACTCGAAAGGCTTTCCTCGAGCCGAAAATTAAAGGCCCACTCGCCACAGGAGTAAAGCCAATTTACAAGAGCTTGCATGGAGACATTATGTGGAGCTAGATTTAGTATGTATAAATGGCTGTGAAAACATAGCAAGAATCGAAGCCAGATTATAACACCGCCTAGTGACGGGTAAATTAAGTTTCCGAGTCCCTCAAACTTCTGTCTGTATTTTCCAATCTAAGTACGTAAAGTTATACTGTGCTGTTAGATCGCTCACACCGTTCAAAACGATATGGCGTTTGTTTACATTGCGGGTACCTGCTAAATCTAATTTTCAATTAAAAATTATAAATATCTATTTATCCCAAAACTTTCCATTTTGGGGTAAAATAAAAAGTTTCTACCTTCTTCAATCTGGAGGAAATACAGAAAACCGCCCACAATTTATAAGGAAACAATGGTCTTGATTTTTGAGGCGAGTGTGCCTTTAACATAAGTATCTAACTAAGCATGGGTTCGTGAAACACAAGCCTTCATTTATAAATGGCATTTTTATTCAATTTGAAGAAAAAAAATGATCAGTACATTTTCAGAAAATAGTAGCGTCGTGTTCGTCATTCTTTTAATTTTATGTAAAATTTATGTTAAAAAACATGCATACCCGAGAGTTTCTGTTGGAATTTCATCCAAATCATCACTAGATAAACTACATATACCATTCCCAAGGGCAATGAGATCATCAGCGGACATCATGTTCAGTGACGTCATGTTAGAATTCTTCATCCAAGCTGTCACAATCGTTTCAGACTAAATCCGTAAAAAAAAAACACAAATCTGGTTATTCAATGCTATGGTACAAGTTCGCCCATCAATCACACCTTAGATTTAAGAATCGAAACAAAACAAACATCCGGAAAAATTCAATAATGATTTCAGTTAGAAAGCTACCTTTTCAGGCTCTTCGAAGTATGGACTGTCTCCGAGTGTCTCTCGAACTTCTAGGGTATCAAGTTCAAGTGTTTCAGCATCATTTTTTTCAAGGCCAGCTACAAAGGCTGGTAGTTTCACGTCATCTGCCCAAGTAGACGGAGGGCCAAAAACCTACGAGTATCGAATATTTAAATACGATTTTATTTAAATACAGAGAAATGTAACCCAAAAATATGGAATTTGGACATTGAATGGGGGTGTCACCTTGTAGGTGTGTATTTTTTTAACGATCAAATAATCTTCACTCATTTTTATAAAACAAGCTGATTAATTAACTAATCGCCTCAGCCAAGGTCATTTCATTTAAATGGCTCCCTTGTATACACATTTATTCAGGTAGGAGACAGGCACAATGTCCTGAAGAAACAGTCCTTCAAGTGGCATGAGCTGCCATAATTCACACTTTTTAAAATAATTTCTGATCGTAACAACAGTAAGAGGCTTTGAGGGCCATCGAAAAACTAAATGACTGGTGTTGAAATGAGGAAAATCCATACAGTACGTGGCCTGTACGAACCGAAAACGTGTTCGAAAAGTAAACAAAATTTTAATAACCGGGACGACCATTCAGTCATTCTAAGCCTAAGTTAGTTCAAAACAATACTTTATCGTACATTTTCGAGACTAGTAGCACTAAAAAGCTTCTGGATTATACGTCTTGGGAAAAATAGCCAATGATTTCAACATTCTGTAATTTTAACGTCAAAATATCAACATTTTGGCAGCTCATGCCACTTTAAATCTCTTATGACACAAAAGGTCAACATTTGTACAATTTCAACACAATTTAAGTCCTTAACCAAGGATCATTGACTGATAAGAAATGGCATCGGATTTGGATTCTATGGTGGTTGATTTGTGCAATTTCACATTCCCGCGTTTTAGCCTCCTAATTCTCACAGCGAGAACGCGAAATGGCACAAATCAGCCACCATAGGATTCAACTTGCATGGAAGCTATGGATGTAGCTCAGAAATTGATGACGATGGCGGGTACTCTATCTGAATAGGTATTTAATGCATAAGGTAAATTGGATTGTAAACAACGGGTTCTTTGTTCCCTGGTTTGGTTTATATTTGTGACATCATCTTCATTGATTGATTGATGCTTTACGTCGCACTCAAGATTGCTTTACTTATACGGCAGCGTTGCCAGGCTCAGACATGAGGAAAGTGGGCGCTTTGTCTTGAGGAAACCTCCGACATTTGGCGAGCAGCTCTTCCTCTTAAGTTAGCTTAATGTAAACCTCTAAGACATACAGAGTTAAGACTAACTTCAACGGTTTTTGTTCCGAGCGCTGATAAAACTTCCGGGGGAAAATCTTGAAATTGGCCAAGGTCCTCTTTACATTTCTGGAACTCGTCAGCTGACATGGATAAGATTTGGCTGGGTTTGATCATAGAGAAGTCCCCATTTAAAAGTTGTACACTCTGACAGGATAATCCCTCTGAAACAATAATTTATTAAATATGATTAGTGGATTATGTGATTACTCGATAAGTTGATTGATTGTTTAGTTGTTTCGTGTGAATGTTCTGTTGACTGATTAATTAATTAATTAATTAATTAATTAATTGATATATTTACAAATTCATTCTTGAATTAATATTGGCCGATATGTCGATAAATCGATCAATATTATAATTAAATGATGCATTGACTGACTGACTGACTGACTGACTGATGAACCCAAATAAGCAGAATGGTGACATTAGATTTTCTTTATTAATTCATTTATTTAGTTATGTATGTATCTACCCAAGCTCATTGCCGATTTACTGACTGACTGATCAGACCTGACAGAATTAAGATCATGTAATTTAAGGTATTTTTTGTTTTCTTTTTTTTTTCCTTGATTTTTTTTTTCAACTCAAAAACCTTCGGTAAGAGAATTTTACTCACTTATATGTTGGAGAATGGAATTCACTAAACCTCCAAATATGGACCTCTTGACTATTTTTGTTTCACTATCAACAATAGCTGGATCGCTTTGAGTGTCAGTTTCTAGGGTTGAGTCTAGTACGATATCCACAACTAACACCTGGTTTTCGTCCGATCTTTTCTCTGCGTTGTCTTCATGACAACTATCGTCCGTATCCAGCTCATCTACCTCTCCCTTTTCTCGCATAGACTGACACATACGATTCCTATCGGCTCGACTCTTAAAATACGTTACACCAGCGTCTTTCATCAATTCCTGAAACAAAATATTTGTAACGTGTGGTCGGTTGGTTGATGCAGTCCATAGTAAAGACTGTACTTCTTATTTGGTAGAAACCGTGAAGGGAAGAACTGTTTGATGTATTGCAACATCCTTAAAGTTGCATAAACTTCGATTGCGAAGAGAAGTTCAGCTTTTAAAGAACCTTTAGAAGGGATTGATGTTAAGCCAGTAACTCGTAATCGTAACTGACTTTCTCGCTAAATTTGATTAACATGTGGCATCATACAATCGACTTACAAAAGGGTTATTATTTAACCCCCCCCCCCTCCGCATCGTAACCAAATTGTTGAAGGGCGTTGTGAATGTCTCATTATTTGAAGAAGTTGCAAGAGTATCATAGAAGGCCTATAGTAGAATTGTAAGAGGTTTTTAGGTGAGTAAGAAGAGTTCTATATAGGAGAATGGCCAGAGGTTTCTAGGTGAGGGACAGGAGTCCTATATAGGAGAATGGTCAAAGGTTTTTAGGTGAGTAACAGGAGTCCTACATAGGAGAATGGTCAAAGGTTTTTAGGTGAGTAACAAGAGTTCTATATAGGAGAATGGTCAGAGGTTTCTATGTGAGTGACAGGAGTTCTATATAGGAGAATGGTCAGAGGTTTCTATGTGAATGACAGGAGTTCTATATAGGAGAATGGTCAGAGGTTTCTATGTGAGTGACAGGAGTTCTATATAGGAGAATGGTCAGAGGTTTCTATGTGAATTTCAGGAGTTCTATATAGGAGAATGGTCAGAGGTTTCTATGTGAATTTCAGGAGTTCTATATAGGAGAATGGTCAGAGGTTTCTATGTGTGTGGCAGGAGTTCTATATAGGAGAATGGTCAGAGGTTTCTATGTGAGTGACAAGAGTTCTATATAGGAGAATGGTCAGAGGTTTCTATGTGAGTGACAACAGTTCTATATAGGAGAATGGCCAGAGGTTTCTAGGTGAATGACAAGAGTTCTATATAGGAGAATGGTCAGAGGTTTCTAGGTCAGTGACAGGAGTTCTATATAGGAGAATGGTCAGAGGTTTCTATGTGAGTGACAAAGAGTTCTATATAGGAGAATGGTCAGAGGTTTCTATGTGAGTGACAAGAGTTCTATATAGGAGAATGGTCAGAGGTTTCTATGTGAGTGACAAAGAGTTCTATATAGGAGAATGGTCAGAGGTTTCTATGTGAGTGACAAGAGTTCTATATAGGAGAATGGTCAGAGGTTTCTAGGTGAGTGACAAGAGTTCTATATAGGGGAATGGTCAGAGATTTCTATGTGAATGACAAGAGTTCTATATAGGAGAATGGTCAGAGGTTTCTATGTGAGTGACAAGAGTTCTATATAGGAGAATGGCCAGAGGTTTCTAGGTGAATGACAAGAGTTCTATATAGGAGAATGGTCAGAGGTTTCTAGGTCAGTGACAGGAGTTCTATATAGGAGAATGGTCAGAGGTTTCTAGGCCAGTGACAAGACTTCTATATAGGAGAATGGTCAGAGGTTTCTATGTGAATGATAAGACTTCTATAAAGGAGAATGTTCAAAGGTTTCTATGTGAATGACAAGAGTTCTATATAGGAGAATGGTCAGAGGTTTCTATGTGAATGACAAGAGTTCTATATAGGAGAATGGTCAGAGGTTTCTATGTGAATGACAAGAGTTCTATATAGGAGAATGGTCAGAGTTTTCTAGGTGAGTGACAAGAGGTTTATATAGCAGAGGTTTCTATTAGGTTTCTACAAGAAAAGAGTGGCATAGGATCCGTATTTTTATTGGAATATTCTGTCGTGATGAACGGTGTAATTTTGTAGAGAAGTTTAATCACCTTATTACAAGGCTTAGCTACAGTTTCCGGTTCCATTTCATCAATGAGTGAGCCCATGGCAGTGGCTGAAGTCTCCGATAAACACCCTTCTTCCTTGTCTTTTCTTTCTTCTAACAGTTTCTTCACAACCTTCTTTCTGGCTTTCTTACTTCGAACCTTTTCCAAGCACTGCACCTCGTCTTCAATGGTCTCTGTTGGTAAAGTTTCTATTTCGCTATCCTGTAACTCTGACGCCAGCTCTCCTTGTTGACATGGCGTCATAGTGGACTGTCGGAAAAACAATGTCAAAACATGAACACAAAAACATTACGTGTATTAAGTTTTCTAAACAAATTTGTGTCCGACTGTTTCCATGGATCTTCTGTTTTACGTGAAAACCTTGACATGTTTTCGTTACTTGCCGGTTTATCCCACGACTGTTTACATTTTATGTTAGTGTATCAGATTTCAGCCGTGTTAAGGTTTGTTCTAGAAGCTTAAGTTTGTCAACTTTCTATAGTAATGCAAATTTATGTTAATATTAGGATTGTTCTGAAATTTCTAGTCATATTTAAAAGGTTACTTTTTTGTACTTAGTCCGTCAGTTCCGAACTGCACTCAGTAATGCTACTGGGAAGCGATTACCCTTTTTATTCTTATTTGGAATAATACTATATTCGACCTGTTAACTTGTCAGGGATACATGTACAGTCATTTATGATGATCTGTGAATTCTGGGCAAAAGGGTTACAAGTGGGTTTCCAGGATTTTATTCCGTGGATTTACCGGTGGGTTTCCAGGATTTTATTCTGTGGATTTACCTGTGGGTTTCCAGGATTTTATTCCGTGGATTGACCAGTGGGTTTCCAGGTTTTTATTCCGTGGATTTACCAGTGGGTTTCCAGGATTTGATTTCGCGGATTTACCCGTGTGTTTCCAGGATTTTATTCCGTGGATTTACCGGTGTGTTTCCAGGATTTTATTCCGTGGATTTACCAGTGTTTTTCCAGGATTTTATTCCGTGGATATACCAGTGTGTTTCCAGGACTTTATTCCGTGGATTTACCTGTGGGTTTCCAGGATTTTATTCCGGTGGATTTACCAGTGGGTTTCCAGGATTTTATTCTGTAAATTATATTTCGTGATCATCGGATCTATACTGTTAAATCAGTGGATTAATTTCAAATTTATACATAAAATCTGCTGGTCTTTAGTAACTTTTTTGTTTATCATTTTGTCTCGTAACATAAAAAAGATGGTTGGTGTAAAAGTCAAGGTTGAGCTAATTTTTAATTAAGGGTTTAACCATACTTAGTTTAAGTATTAAAACCGATAACTTTTGGACTTTGGACTAACATGTTCAATTTTCCGCCCTTAAAATGTTGAAAAATAAATGACTCAACATGTGCAATGTACTCAAATTCTCAATGTAATGTATAATCATAAAGTTGCATGAGCTGCCAAAAATTGAATACTATATCAGTTCAAGCCATGGCGGTTATTTTAGATGTTCACATTATGTCGCAAGAATAAAAGGCGTATCGATTGCAGATAGATTTATGTTTTACTCAGCACTCAAGATTATTGTTCTTACATGGCGGCGTCTAAGTCGTATTGAATCAGAGAGACAAAAACATTTTATTTTTTTAGAAGAAAAAATTAGCCGTTTTACTCATAGCCCAACCATTTCTATTTTAGTGATGGTAAAATGAAACGGTTCCTAAATCAAATAGGAGTGTTTATTGTCCCATCAGACCAAACAAAAAAATTGAAAAATTTCTAAGTGGATTTTTCACTCGGTCGCCGTATGTGGAGGAGTTACTTCACCCAATAAACCTGGCAATGCCGCCATGTAAATGAAATAATCTTGAGTGCGGCGTAAAACATCAATCAATCAATTATTGGCCTAAAGCTCGCTCTACTAAGCTGCCTTAAGTTAAGCCTGTCGTTGCCGTGTGTTAAAGTAGGTAGGAACTTGTACATGGTCTAGGTGGCACAACTCCATACTGTAATCCTGTGCATAGCTTTGAGCCACGTCAGTTAAACGATCCCCCAAAGTAGCTCTATAATGATACAGGCATAAACTGGGTACCTCGTTGGCAAATTTAATACATTAAGTCCACATTTCGTGACAGTCATATTGTTTGAAACTGCTTTTATGTAATTTTTTTTCGTACTGCAATTGGGTATGACTTTTTTTAGCTGACATTGGAAGAGTAAGATCATTCGTTTACTAAGATTTAATCACTTCTCTACTTACGGATTTCTCTTCGCAAAGTCCTAGCAGACGATCTTCTTTCTTTGACCTTTTGCTGAAATCAACTTCCGGTTGCACCAATGCTCCCATAAGCTGTTCGGCACCTCCGTCACAGTATTTCTTTAAATCCGATGCCCTGGAGGAAACGAAATAAAAATGAAATTGGTGACCGAGATTTGCTTGCTGCTTATACGTATCACGGTAACAAAATAGACAAGCGAATTGTTTGTCTATCATTTTAGTTAGCTTTTGTTAATAGAGGTTTGTTAACGTTTGCTGGTATCAAAGCAGCTGAAAAATAAAGAGTTTTAACAGTAGGCCTATATGGATGCGAAGGTGGCTGTAATGAAAATACAAATCTTTCGGAAAAATTTATGAAATTGCACACAGACTCCATTATCTCTAACACTAAGTTGAACATCACCAAAAAACAAAAGAGTTTTATTATTGTTATTTGAATTTGTTTTACTTCGAACGGTACTTATCATGAATTCCATTTGGACATTGAAAATTGAAGATTCCAAATGAATTGTGGTGTATTTTCATCAGGGCTCACCACAAGAACATGTGGATGAGTTCGATAGCAGATTCGAATTAAAAGAGCTACAACCATTTCTTATCCTAAATAGCGATATGTTTGGAATACTTTTGCCTAAGAAGTACCAATGGTTTATTTTCGGTTTCCCGAGATATATAATTACACTACCCTGGATTTGTGATCAATCGGCCTCCAAGTCTCCTAGTTTTTAAAGGAACAAGACCCGATGGGCGTGCTAGCTGGTAATCCAGTTATTATCTTAATACATTCTTTTTTAATCTTTCCAACCTGTTTATGATGTTATATTCAGTTATAACATTCCATACGACCTCTGCATACTCAAGACGAGGCCTTACAAAACTCAAATACATTATTTCTATAGGTTTTCGATCAAGTATATAGTCCTCTTCACATTGATACTTCTTGGTTTGTTGATTGAACGAAATTTATTGTGGCGTAAAACATCAATCAATCAATTAAGTGTATATGTGAGGTTGACTGTCTAATTGGGGGCGAATATAGCAAAGTTACGAGATATGTCGGGTGTTTCGGCTTGAGATCAAAAGAGAAGTAGTTTTTAAAGGATTTGGATTAACAGGCATTGTGTTCACCCAGCCTTTTATTGAACATGTCTCGTTTAATATCGGTTTGATCTGTTTTATTGGTTATATTTGTATCTATAATGTATAAAAGGTATCGTTAGCAAATATTGTTTGATATTATTTATTATACCTTCCGGTAGGTCATGGATGTAGATAAAAAAACAACAGGGATCCGAGAACAGAGAACCACGATTTTGTGCTGAGGACCTTGGTATCCTCACCGTAAAGGTTTGTTCAGGTAGCTCTTAAACCGAAGATTGAAATCTCCGGCTTTTGCCCGAGGTTTTAAGCTTTGCTAACAGACTTTCTTGCCAGACTCTACCAAAGGTCCGTACTCTTGAAAGACTATCAAATTTACGATAGAACTTATAGCAAATCTTGAGATCTTGCCCTACCAGCATACATTTATGTGATAATTAAATTTTTAATTAAAAAGAATGTTTTTCAGTAATAAGAAAAAAATTGGATTTTTTTTTAACTTTTGTATATTATACTCACTTTAAGCTCGGCAAAACACATGCAACATCTTTTAACCTGTCTAGCCTTTCGTCTTTGAAGAAGTCGATTTCTTTTATCTTTTCGGCCATTACCTTTACCTATTTACACACAAAACAAGACAAAATTGTCCCAGTCGGTCGATCTTGAAGCATATGTCATTAAATTACCAAAATTAAAGCAATCAGGAAGCTTAATGCGTTATGAATTAAACGGAATATTGCGTCGTTTAAGATATTATCGTTAAAAAAATTTAATCACGCCAATCTACTCCCGATGGTGCGCATAAATCGTCATAGATTCTTTAAAGTTTAGCCCGCTTCTACTAAACTAAAATATGTTTTTGGTTTTCTTCTCCTTTAAAGTGGCATGAGCTGCCAAAATGTTGATATTTTGACGTTAAAACAGAATGTTGAAATTATTGGCTATTTTTCTCAAGACGTATAATTCGGAAGCTTTGTATTGCTTCTAGTCTCAAAAATGTACGATACACATTGTTTTGAACTAACTTTGGCTTAGAATGAATGAATGGTCGTCCTGGTTATTTAAATTTTGTTTACTTTTCGAACACGTGTTCGGTTCGTACAGGCCACATACTGTATGGATTTTCCTCATTCCAACGCCAATCATTTAGTGTTTTGATGGCCCTCAAAGCCTCTTACTGTCGTGACGATCAGGAATTATGAAAAAAGTGTCAATTTTGGCAGCTCATGCCACTTTTAGTTAACTCAATCTACTTCCCAAACTTGGCAAATATGGCTCAAATTACTTACCAGTCTTCGTGGTAGTTTGAATGAGAAAGTACAAGCGTATGATACATTCCCGATAAGGTCATCCTCAGACATCAATTCATTTAATTCTCGTCTTAATTCGGCCTCGGTCATGTCTTTAATCGTTAATCCACGGTTACTCAAAGGGCCTTTGTCAAAAATGGCCTCACATTTTCGCTTTACAGCTTTACGCTATAAAACAAGAAAGAATCACGATGTCAGATAACAATGATATAGAGCACACTTTTCCAAATACAACTCAATTGGCTTCCTGGGAAGTGAAAAATGAAATTATATTTTAAAAAATTACATGAAAAAAAAAACATTAATGCTAACTGACCGATTTCTGAGGAAATATTTGAGATTTTACACCAGGGAAGCTTCTTGTCTTTTCGCAATTAAACAGTTTCTTCGTTGGATCACTCTTACCGCTTCCACCAATAGGTCTCGGGTTCGAATCTCACTCAGTCCCAAACAAACTTGGATAATTTTCTGACTGGGTTTTCACTCGAACGACCTATGTGGTATGGTTGCCAGTTACCCCCGGAAGGTCGGGGGTTTCCTCCGGGTATAGATCCGGGTTTCCTCCCACATTAAAACTGGCAACGCCGCCATATAAGTGAAATAATCTTGAGCGCGGCGTAAAACACCAATAAATCAATCACTCTTACCGCTTTAACTTTACACTTACTGCGCTTTTTCTCAACTTGGAATAGGCAACCGTGGGGTCGCTGGGGTAACACAACAAATCTATGTCGATTTCCTTGATATATTTGGGTCTCAAACCTTTGGCCAGATCTGACTGTAATAAGGATTCCAAACCATCCTTTTCTAAATCTTTTAGGGGAACCTACAAAAAAGATACATGTCTGTAAACGAATATAAAATGCAACATAATAGAAACTCGGCTACATATAGTGATGTTAGTTGTTTTTTGGTTGTTTTTTTTTTGTCATCGATAAATTTTCTAAACGTTTTTACGCATTCAGGCCGCTCCAAATGACATTTAGCCTCTTGTAGTGAATTAAGTTTGATGAAAAACAGTTCTTATAGTATTTAACATGTGAAATACGAAACGCTTTGTCAAATTTGAAAAACTCCGGTTTGTTGCACTGCTGATACAATGTATTACAAGGGGAGAAATCAAAAAACACCTCTAGGTCCAAAAACGCGCTAATTTCTCCTGGTTCAAATGGTTCCAAACACATATGTTTGCAATGTTCTTATCCCCAACAGCGAGGTTAATTTAAGATATCAAAAAGCAAAACAATTTGGTCAACTTTCAAAGTCTACCAGGTTAATTGCATCCCTTTCAAGGTCTCCGTGACTCACCAAAGTGACCCGTAGATCAGTTGTTCACATAGCCACGTTTTCCTCAAAACATCTTTTGTAATTCAATGTGAGCTTTGAGGAACGGGAAGTAAGACTTTGAAGAGAGTAAAATTAACCTGGGTTTAAATGGAAGATTTTGAAAGTTGTTCAATTTGTTTTGTGTGTCATCATGGGGCATGGCACATGAAAAAAATCGTAAATTTAGCCCGCTTCTACTAAACTAAAAGATGTTTTTGGTTTTCTTCTCCTTTAAAGTGTTCACTTGAGACGGGAATAGACGGACAACAATCGACATTACCAAGCAATTTCGGCTATTGTCGAAAAGATGTCAATTATCTTTAAACCAAAATTTGAACCAATGAAATCTTGTTCTTTCTGACCTTTTCTAACATTTTTCTGTGAGACAATTTAGCAATTTTGCGTCTGTCTTTTCGAAGAACAATGGATTTCTCTTTCATTTCTTTGGCTACTTCCTTTTTCTGTCTCTGTTTCTTTTCTTTGGGGTCTTGTGGCCCTTTCTTTGAAGATTCCGAATCCGCCTTTTTGGTTGAGTGACATTTGGAAATTCTACCGAAATGTGACCAGATATCAAAACGAGATAACCCGGAGATGGTTTTTGCTGGCATGTCGCTTAAAGTTCCACAAGGCATTACAGCGAGTTTTTCGCTGTCTACATCCTGTTAAGAAACACATAAGTAACGTTAATAAAACCTGCTAGTTAAACTTTAAGAAACAGCTGAAATAAATCAATTGTTCCTGTGGCTAGTTTAGATAGAAGCGATTTAGGCAACATGTGAAAAACCGATATGCCTTTTATATTATTACTTCTAAACACTGATGGGGCCTCAGTGGATCAGTCGGTTGGAGTGAGTCCCTCAATTTTATGAGTGGATTCTTAACTCAATCGTCGTATATGGAAGGTAATGATCCCTGTTTTCTCCCCCACTAAACCTGGCAAAGCCGCCATATAAGTAAAAAAATCTTGAGTACGGACTACGGAGTAAACCATCAATCAATCAATCTAAATATTGGTGTGTAGTACCAATGCCCCTAAATGTGCACCTTTTTAAGAACACTGACGATCTTCCTATTTTTATCAGTACTTTTTCGTAATTCTTCTGGAAAACATCTAATTTTGGCAGTTTGTGCTACTATAAAAATTTTCGAATCACGCTTTAAGATGACTCGTTCTAAAAAAATCTAAAAAAAACACGATGTCAGATTTAAAAAACCTACAAAGTGTCTTGGTTTCATTTGACTAGAATGGCGGGAAGAATCCAAAACTCACCTTATAGCACGCTGATTTTACAAGTTTGCTCTGAAAGAAGAGAAATACGTCACAGGTTAAACGACAATTACGCCTAAGCAATACATGTATCAATAAATTTGGTTTCTAATAATCGAATATACAGTGAATAATTAGAAAGAGCCAACAGTATGATCATGATATTGATTTTGAGGTTATGGGAATGATGACAAATTTGTTCCATCCAAAACTTTATATATACGTAATAATTCAAATGGAAATTGCAAGGAATTTTTCAAGGAATCAAATAATGCCATATTTTACCAAACGCTAAACCTATACTGATATACTGATATTGCAATTTGAACCTTGTTTTATGTATTTTACTCTATTGCTGACAAGTTATTTTTGACTGTGAGGATACTTTACCAGTTCAATGGGAAGTTTCAGATTGCCAATTGGGGTCATTTGTTCGCAGGTCATTGTCTTGAGACATCTAGCAAAGGTTGTCTTGGTAGTTAGAGAACATTTGATGGCTGCAGTAACATCGTCTGGTTGACAATTGTTTAAACGCTCGTCGAGTCTTTCTCCGAAGAATTTCTGGCACGAAATGGAAAGACTACATCAGATATATATATATATATATAGTGCACATAACATCCGAAGCCAGCTGTTCAAAATAACACCGGGACAGAATAAATGATGTGACGCAACAGAGAAATTCCTGTGTGATGCCATCACTGAACTGTATGCGTGGAATGGAGGTCACATGGTATTTGATATGCATCGAATGCCGCCATTACTAGAAGATGATGCGACTTCGATCCAGGTCTGTTATGCACGCGCGCTTCAACTATCAATGGCGGCACATTTTAAAGTCAGATCCAAACCAGCTAATGAGACGTGTCCATTCCACGCATATAGTTCATTAGGCGCCATGTCATCTAACTTGTCCTTAAGTATATTTGCTTTTGGACAACCGGTCCCTGATCTGTATTGCTTACTTTTCAACGTCGATATTGTCATATCATTTAAAAAGTTGAGGCCTTAAGGGATAGGATTAAGACGGAAAACAAATTAAGACGAGAGCAACAAACACTCGGTCTTCCAATTCGGAGCATAAATGAATCTGAAGAATATAAAATGTCTATGTGTATATATTTTTAGACCACCATGATCTCATGGTGGTCTTATCAAATCGAATTTTGTCCGTGGTCCGTCGTCCGTCGTCCGTCGTCCGTCGTCCGTCGTCTGTCGTCCGGTGTCTGTAAACTTTTCTTGTGATCGCGATTTCAAGAGACCTACTGGTCGGATCTTCATCAAATTTCATAGACATGTTCCCATTATGGTCTAGTTGTGCAACATCTATTTTGTTTGCTCATTTGCATATTAAAATGGCCGCTGGCGGCCATTTTGTGATTTTTACCTACATAGTTTGTGATCGCGGAATCTAGAAAACCACCAGGCCGATTTAGATGAAATGTTTTTGTGTTGGTTCCTCATATGGTCTAGTTGTGCAACACCTATTTTTCTGGGCTCATTTGCATATTAAAATGGCCGCTAGGCGACCATTTGGTTTTTCTATTTTTTATAACTTTTCTCTCTTGTGATCGCGATTTCAAGAGACCTACTGGTCGGATCTTCATCAAATTTCATAGACATGTTCCCATTATGGTCTAGTTGTGCAACATCTATTTTGTTTGTTCATTTGCATATTAAAATGGCCGCTGGCGGCCATTTTGTGATTTTTACCTACATAGTTTGTGATCGCCGAATCTAGAAAACCACCAGGCCGATTTAGATGAAATGTTTTTGTGTTGGTTCCTCATATGGTCTAGTTGTGCAACATCTATTTTTCTAGGCTCATTTGCATATTAAAATTGCAGCTAGGCGACCATTTTGTTTTTCTATTTTTTATAACTTTTCTCTCTTGTGATCGCGATTCCAAGATAACTGCTACTCGGATCTTCTTTAAATTGTACACACATGTTTCTCCTATGGTCTAGTTGTGCAAGCTGTATTTTTTTGCTCATTTGCATATCAAAATGGCCGCTAGGCGGCCACTGGCCATTTTTTTCTTTTATCACTTTTCTCCTAAAGTAGTGAGAGGATCTTCGTAAAACTTTGTACGCAGGTTAACCCTATGGCCTCGTTGCATACTATGTACTTTTTTGCTCATTTGCATATCAAAATGGCCGCTGGCGGCTATTTTGTGATTTTTACCTACATAGTTTGTGATCCCGGAATCTAGAAAACCACCAGGCCGATTTAGATGAAATGTTTTTGTGTTGGTTCCTCATATGGTCTAGTTGTGCAACATCTATTTTTCTGGGCTCATTTGCATATTAAAATGGCCGCTTTTTGTTTTTCTATTTTTTATAACTTGTCTCTCTTGTGATCGCGATTCCAAGAGAACTGCTACTCGGATCTTCTTTAAACTGTACACACATGTTCCTCCTATGGTCTTGTTGTGTAAGCTGTATTTTTTTTTGCTCATTCGCTAGGCGGCCACTGGTCATTTTTTTCTTTTATCACTTTTCTCCTAAAGTCGTGAGAGGATCTTCGTAAAACTTTGTACGCAGGTTAACCCTATGGCCTCGTTGCATACTATGTACTTTTTGCTCATTTGCATATTAAAATGGCCGCTGGGCGACCATTTTGTTTTTCTTCTTTTTGTCTCTTTTCTACTAAAGTAAACAAAGTTTAGGATTTTCGTAAACAAATTTACGCATGTTAGCCCTATGGTCTCGTTGCGCACTAAGCACTTTTTTGCTCATTTGCATATTCAAAATGGCGGCCACTGGCCATTTTTTTTTTATCACTGTTCTATTAAATTAATGAAAGGATCTTCGTAAAATGTTATACGCAGGTTAACCCTATGGCCTCGTTGCGCACTATGCACTCGCTGTTCATTTGCTTATTCAAAATGGCGGCCGGTAACTATTTCTGTGATTTCTACCTGCATAGTTTGTTATCGCGGAATCAAGAAAACTACCAGTCGGATCTTGATGAATATTTTTTTGTGTTGCTTCCTCATATGGTCAAGTTATGCAACATGTATTTTTTTCGTCGTTGATGTTTTCATTTAACCCATTCGGTACCGCTGTGCTAGCCTGCTTCATTACCGAAGACATCGTTTGGCGACAGCAGAAAAATCGACTAAAACCCCACTGACGCCGTAGGCCTATATTGTTTCTTACAACTTCAACTAATTTTGAAAATGAACAAATGAAATCACATGTTGCATTTGTTGGTTGATTTGTGTTTTGTTTTTTCAATCTTCGAATACGGTAAAAGAGGTTTAATTTACTTTAACGTACGCGTAATTCACTGATAACTTCCACCTTTGTCCAAGTTAGAACGGACACTTCAAGCATATTTATATAACAAGAAAATGTTAAATTTGACAAAAGCTTGTGGAATTCCTTATATTTATAGCTTCAGATCTTAATATATATTTTCTTTGTCTTCAATATACTGACAGTGAGTGAAATATTTAAATATCTATGATTAAAAAGTGCTAAAAGCGGGTGGTGAAATTAGTTTTCTGTAGTGCGAGTTGCCGCTGTCAATCAAGTGGCCCCTACCAGGCATACTAAAAACATGACCCAGTAAAGACAAATACCCGGTAAGCTATTTTTGGCACTGAGGACATTATTTGGAATTTCCGAGTCCAGAGTAGTGAAAACAAATACATTTATCGGAGCTTTTTTAAACCTCTGAGTGAAATTGCAATCTCGGTTTATTTTAAAACGTATAAAATTCGACTCCTTTCAGATTTCCAAGGGCGACTATAAGAAATAGTTTAAAGTGTTTAAGTGTTGCCGGCTTGTTCGAAGTCGGTAAAACGGCTTTCTCGAGTTTGGATTTTAAACGCCTAAATTCTTTCCAAAAATGTAACAATAATAACTATTTTTAAAGGAGAGTGTTCCCTAAGACACTTAAGAAGATCCATATTGTATTTTTCCGAGTTTGAAAGGAAGGAATATTTCAAAATGAAATGAAATACACGGCAACGCACAATCGCTATTTTGCCGATCGAATTTGCATTCAGACAGCTATGTACAGCAACTGACTTCGCAATTGTAAATGCTATTTACCAATAAAGTAACTTAAATGTTTTTATTCAATCATATATTTATTTCAAATCGTGCATGAAGATTTTTGGAGCCGCCTTGAAGCGCAGCGGAACAAGGTTCCTTTAGGGGCATGTAGAGAGAAAAAGTCTGACTCGAAATTATATGAGAATAGTAGCGAATTCACGATGTCGCCAACTTACTGCCAACGTTATTATGTACAAATTTTCTTTATCCCTCCGCCAGTGAACGTGATGGCATAGCGATAATTTGGTCTATGTTTTCATCAAAAAGCATGAAGAAGTCGTTCAATATCGATCTAAGTGTTTGTAATTTGTCCCGTAGCATTGTTTAAATATAAATCACATGTTATTTTGTACACAATTGATGTATTTTTTAATTTAAAGTCGTTTTCTCGAGTGAGAACCACATTTTGGCACATGGAAAGTTCGGCAATAGGAACATCTTTTTACACTAGAGTTCGGAAGTGTGAACCTCGTTTATGACCGGGCGAGGCTCATATTCCTGTGGTATAGACCGTGGAAACTTTTAGACAGACTGAAATCACACGAACCGAAAGTGTAGCAATATTCGGCGCCAAAATGTTGGGGGTTGTATATGTTACGGTGTTGGATGTGTTTAGAACTATATAGGTTAACGTCAAACGTGGCGACAACTCCTTTAGAGTAAAAGACGTAGGCCTATACAGTTTTGGATTCAATGATGTCGCTAGAATAGTTTTGATAAACTGACTTGTAGCCTGCTAGACTGGCGCGGTTTTGATGTTAGCATGTATGGGCCGTACTTTCAAATGGGAAGCCGGGCGAAAACGCTCGAGAGAGGTTCGTAATTTTTACAGCTATTTATTAGATTTTATTGCACCCATCCCATAGTCCCATACTGAATTAAACTTCGCAAAGTGACCAACACGCTAGATTTAAAGTGGCATGAGCTGCCGAAATGTTGATATTTTGACGTTAAAGGATATATGAACAACCTTTGGAAATATTTTCTAATTTGCGTTTAATGTGTTGTAGGACATGTACTTTAAAAGTCTGATCAAAAATTTCGGTTGAATTTCGGTCGCAGCACATGCAAAATTCAAGCTACGTTTGCCGATCTACAATGCTTACGAAAGTTAATTATCTCAGAGACTTATGACGTCAAACATGACCTCCGTTGTGTACGTACCCTTACAGCGATGACGTAATAAACGATTTCTGCTGTCTCAGTAAGTCTTCGTGGCAGTTTGTACACATCGAAGGTCGTGTATGACGTCATTTTTCCGAGTAGTTACGAAAAATACGGAAAATATGCATATTTCCTCCCCGTTCTTTTTTTGACTACCAGGGAACTAACGCGAAGGTTGTTTCGTTTCAACTGATGTTTTTCAAATATACATTTAGTCCATAAACAAACACAAACCGGCTTTAAATCCTGTTCATAAATCCTTTAAAATAGAATGTTGAATTTATTGGCTAATTTAATCAAGACGTATAATTCAGAAGCTTTTTAGTGCTTGTAGTCTCGAAAATATACGATAAAGTATTGTTTTGAACTAACTTTGGCTTAGAATGAATGAATGGTCGTCCAGGTTATTCAAATTTTGTTTACTTTTCGAACACGTTTTCGGTTAGTACAGGCCACATATTGTATGGATTTTCCCGATTCCAACGCAAATCATTTAGTTTTTCGATGACCTTCAAAGTTTAAGCCTCCTACTGTCGTGATGATCAGACATTGTGAAAAAGTGAAAATTTTGGCAGCTCATGCCACTTTAAACGGAAACGCGTTGTGCTGAGGCGGACATTTCGTAAAAACGGTAAATAAGTACCGTGGGCCTACGTCTTTCGCCAAACAAAATTTAAAAACGTTTAGTTTAAAAATATTAGGTCCTGTATAATATGTGTGCGCTTTTTTAAACCAAAGTACGTGATCATTCCTACGAAGATCATGTAAAATGTACTATTAGGCCTAGCAGAAAAATCAAACAAGTATCAAACGTTTGGAGACTCATTTTATTTAAAAATGTGAGATTTTTAGATTATTGCTTTCAACGAATACGTAAGTGAAAATCAGCACAAATGAACAGTTATCCTTGCATCATGATGTGAAATTCCATTGTTCGACCGACAACAAATTGCACAAATTGATAACCAACTACTATATGTATTTGAATATTAACAATATGCAAAGTCGTGTTCCGCCGTGTACATTTACGTGACGCAATGTTTTTTTCACCGCTCTCATCCTGCAGGAGGCCAGCGAAATGGTAATTACGGTAGAATGTACGAATGCACTCTCTTCTTGACGATGTTCTTCGATTATGTATTTGCCTTTTACAAACTAAAAAAGTGAATTTTAATTGTCAAAGTGCTACGGCGTAGCTGCAAATTTCACACTCGAAGCGTCAACTACATGAACATCTCCATGGGTTGACTGTTTTCAGGTTGATAAATCTAAAATGACTTTTAAAACTAAACGAGGATTCTTTAACATTTTATGGTTGATTTGCACAAAATCTGGACATTTGGTAAATGTTATCTAAAACTGGAAATAACTTTAAAAACCGTTTCACTAATTAAATCAATCCTGGCGTTAGTCAGATTCTGATGTTAGTCAGATCCCGACTAACATAGACGTTTTTATTGTGATTTGATCAGCAGACAGTTGTCAGACACTCTATTTATTTTCATGTTCAAAACAACAATTAAGTAAAACTGTGTTTTACCAGTAGGCGGTTCCTCAGAGGCTTATAAGCCTAGTTTTATAAGAGTTCACTAATTTCTGAACGAATCGGAAAATCTTTTGCCATTCATCTTTAAACTGACTTTCGTCATGTTAAAATTGTTACTCATCAGACCAGTGATTTGTCGCCCATTCTTCACTTTTCGCGGTCTATTTTTGACAGATATATATTATCTTTTGATTTGTAAACAAACACTAAATGCATCTTGGTAACATGTGTACAATCGTTTTGGATTTTGTAAATTTTAATTGTGTACAGGACTCAAACAAGCGATATCACTGACTGGCCTGTGTGCATACAATGTACATGTACTATGTAGCTCCGGTAAGTAGCGTTTGTAGCGCCTTGAAGAAAGATGGTTTTGAGGTTTCAGATAACAGCCACTATCTACCGAAGAAACTTTGTTCTTGTCCAGCCAGCCACCAACCGAAGAAATAAATTTCACATATCAAATTTGCGATCCGTTTACAAGCAGCCTCACTTTCTGATAGTGTTCTATGGTGGTCGCCAGATCAGTTTATCTGATCTCTTGTTTATGACGATAGACCATTTACACACATGTTTGCTCTAATTCACTCATACATTCTGAAGGAGTAAATAACTTATAACAAATTATATCTATTATTCGGATTTTCAGTTAACTCCTTATGAACTTTTGATTGATTGATCGATTGATTGGTGATTATTTCACTTATATAGCGGCGTTGCCAGTTTTAGTGTGGGAGGAAACCGGGCTCTATGCCCGGAGGAAACCCACGACCTTTCGTTGGTAACTGGCAACCATCCCACATAGGTCGTTTTTTTTTGGACTGAGTGGGATTCGAACCCGCGACCCATGAACTTTTGAGGCATTATGAACAACAAAACAATTAACATATAGTGTTTTATTACCATGGTTTTCTTCGGCCAGTATTTTGGAATATTGTCATCGTTCAATTCCTGGCAAATCTCAAAGATGTCATTCGCGGATAAATCCTCCAGTTTGTATATCGTTTGTTTGAACATGTCCATATCTCTACAACAACAAAATACCAAAATCATTGACTTAAGACATGAAATTACGATTGTTAGAATTTACCGAATCAAGGCATTTGGCTGAAGCTATTAAAACTCATCACTGTCCTGATCTGTTTTGGGAAGTCTTATGAAATTAATATATGATTGGGTGGCTCTTAAAAACTGTCGATTATATTTTGACTATTATTTTTCGACATGTTCCATAACCTTTTCTTTTATGTTGTCAACCGTTTCCTTGACAACAGGCTTGGCTGCGTCGACAGGTTCCATGACTTTTTCCTTGTCGAATCAAGGCATTTAGCTGAAGCCATTAAGACTCATCACTGTCCAGATCTGTTTTGGGAAGTCTTATGAAATTAATATATGATTGGGTGGCTCTTAAAAACTGTCGATTATATTTTGACTATTATTTTTCTCTCAGACTACATTTTGGGCTCATTGTTGGTTTCAACAATGTGAGGATGTATCTTATGATAACATTTTCCTGTATCCAGTCTTAACTAATGATTACCAATGTCTATAAATTTGCACCAGATTATCAAAACAAGACGACTACTACGAAATCTGATTATATCAGCATGCCTTCGAGGTAAACCCTTTTCTATGAGATTTGTAAATTCAGTCAAAATGGTAAGCTGTGACTTACTGAGAAAGAATCGTTATTCGTTCTTGTCGTTCCATTTTGGGGAGTAGAGTCAAGAACTGCTTTCTTATCGATATCTTCTTAAAAAAGCTGAGACCAGAAGCGTATTTCAGAAGTTCACTTGTATACTTAAAAGAAAGAAACAGAAATTCACATTTCATAAAAAGGCTAAGCCAAACGGCTTTCCAAGTAGACTTGTGGTAAGTTTTTTATTTATGACTGACCAGTTATTTTGTCACGAAAAAACGATATTATAGAAATGCACTATGTGAAGTAATATTTTAACTGAGCCTTATACTCATCCGGACTAATACAATTAGGTGTTGTTTTCTGTTTGGAAACTTCTGGTTACTTTAGATGGGAATGTGTTGTCTTTTGGGGCATCATCTACAATGTAAGTTAAGTTTTAACTTTTAGTTTTACAATTACGTATTCGGGGCCCCGGTGGTTCAGTGGGCTAGAGTGATCGTCCAACACAGACCTTCTATCGATGAGGCGCGAGTTCGAATCAGACCAAATAAAAAATTAAAAATTTCTGGGTGGATGTGGAAGAGTTGCCAGGTACTCGCCGAATGTCGGGGGTTTCCTCCGGACAATGAGCCCGGTTTCCCCCCCGACACTATACTTGGCAACGCCGACATATAGGCAAAATAATCTTGAGTGCGGCGTAAAACATCAATCAATCAATCCATTGCGCATTCGAACCTGCGATGGTTGGCGTACTTGAGCTGACTTCCCAATGCTCAATCTAAGGTTGAATAGCCGGGATAACTTACACATTCCGACGGTATTTCCGAGACCCACTCATTCGGCATGGAGTTGAGTTCTATGCTTAAATTCATGATTTGGCTTGGACATAGCTCTTCGAAAGAGTCAATGGAAAACGTTTTCTGCAGATATTGTTTCAACCGGCTAGCCTTTGAAGGTAGTTTGAAAATGAACGTTTGAACGGTCTTTTTGACAACTGGTCTTCGCCACCAGTTGAATGAAACCTGTTTACTTTTGCTTTTAATGATGTCCACAGTTTCCTTGACAACAGGCCTGGCTGCATCAACATGGCTTTTAACATTTTCTTTTATGTTGTCCATCGTTTCCTTGACAACAGGCCTGGCTGCGTCGACATGTTCCATAACCTTTTCTTTTATGTTGTCAACCGTTTCCTTGACAACAGGCCAGGCTGCATCAGCAGGTTCCATGACTTTTTCGTTGTCAACTGTATTTGGTATCGCTGACTTAGCAGTTTTAGCTCTGTCCAATAACTGTTTTGAATAGTCTTTCAGATTGGTCCTCGTCAAAACGGGATGTAAATTCGTTCCAGAAGGTAGCCCTGGAGAAAATAAAAGAAGTCCCCAGATCGATTGATTGACATCCTGTTTTATTCAATGGATAATTCGATAATTCATACTCAAATAAATGAACCCTGTCCTCAATTTTTTTTTTGCATAAGCATTCATTAATTTTTGTGTTACATTCTTCAATGATTTTTCCTTTATTTAAACAGACAATTTGTAACTCGACTTGATAGAATAAAATTTGCGGAAAGCCTGTCTAGAATTAAACAGGAATTCTAGTTTTGGGAGATCCGAAAAACCAACAGTAACAATCAGGGATGAACTATGAAGGGATAGTTATTAATATGATAATTGAATAATGTAAAGATTTAATCACTTACATGCCGCGGTAATTTGTCCCAACGTCACAAGTAAAGCTTAAAAATAAAAAAGACAAATAAACCTTGTTTTGCAATCAAATAAAATAAGTAAATCTATCTGGAAACCTGAACCCTTCTTTAAGTCCAAATATTTTACCTCTGCAACTGTGTTAACATTTTCTGAATTTCTTTCCATTGGATGCCATTCAAAAATATCATTTTGTCTGAATCTGTTTTTGAGAGGTCTTGTAGAATTTCTTGAACTACAATGTACAGTGTATTTCGAGAAGTTGCTTCAAATACTGCTACTCTATTATGAAATATAATTTTGCTGTTGGTTAATTTTTCTTGTTCTGACCAACCTATCACCAGCATTAAATCCAGTTAGCCCTGTTCATTCAGTTTACTGGCATCCCACAAAAATAGGCGATAACATATACCATATACAGGGCACAATAATCAACTTTCTGGAAGTAGCCTTTGGGTGAATTTTTCGTCATTTTTTCCTGGCCCGTTGGATTTTTCCGTATACGTTTTTTTTAACCTTTTATGAAAGTAAATTTGTTGAATTCAAACCTAGAATTTATTTAAGAAGTGAAATGACTGTAGGTTAGGTAAATAGAAATAGGAGAGCTGGGTGTAATTCTATCTGCTGACATCAGTCGGTGATCAATGTAAAATTGTAAAACAATTGTAAAACGACCAATACGACCTGTGTCTGGCTGTAGCTCATGGGTTGTCCCCTAACGGGGGATTCAAATATTGCTTTGTAAATTCCCCATGGGTTACTGAAAACAGACACCTGTTTGATTTTGGCTCGACGGAAACTAGATGATTAAAATTATTGCAAATGACAAATGAAATTGTGTCCCGCCTCGATCCAGTAACCCTCTGAGAAACCAATGCCATAGAATACTTTTTTTTTACGATTGTTGCGGCTGAGAAAATAACAAACACAATCTGAAGTCATAAAGAGTCAAAATCTCAACAAAGAATGATATAGGCCTATGTACATTTGTACTCAAGTTTTGAATGGTCGAATAGGTGAGTGTATGTATTTCGGAATTTAAAAAAAAAATTTAATCTAGTCGTTTTTCGTAATTCTGTAATTTTTGGTTGCAGTTGTTCTGCCGGATTTGATTGATGCCCGATCATACCAGGGTAACCAAACCGACATGGGTCAGGGTACTGATTGCTGCCTCTCCTAGCCACAAAGCCAACTGTCACCCCCATAAAATGTTGTAGCAAATAGGTCGCAAAGTTAGGAAAACGCATTGATTGTCAATAGATTACCAGGTGTATCATGTTTGTTGCCGTTTTTGCTTCTTTTGTTCTATTTGCCTTAGGCGACTGAGCATTAAACGAAATTTTGCATAAATTAGTTGAATGCTGAATGTTTGTTCTTAAAAGAGTTTTAAAGAAAATAAGTTCATGCACAAGAACATTATAAAAGGATATTTGCCATACCGATTACAAACCAGGTCCCGGATAACCTCCGCTCCGGAGGTTTCATCTTGTCCAATTTGTTCAGGAGGTTTAAATGTTACGTCCTATCTTGTACGCTCTCAGTTGAGGTGTGGTATAAAATCTACAGACTTTTAGCTTTCTTTCGGTTTAAAAAATGAAAGGTTATACATATTTTACTAGTATGTTATTGTCAGCTTGAATTTCTGGCACAGCCAGGAAATATATTGATTTCTACGCACGTTGATTGGTCAGTTACTCAGTTTGCATCAATTGACGTCATTATAAGTCTCGTGGGCTCGTGCCATTGTCTCTCAACATTATATTTTAATGAAGTTGATTCTCACTCTAAAATCATCATGCGCAAATGACAATACAGGCTAGTTTAATTGTTTTATCTCTATGGTGCCATACTAAAATCCATTAAAGCCTGCCAAATTGTACCATGCATGTTTAGTAAAGAGAAGACATATCAAATGCGCAGCTTGTTTGTATGCTATTCGAATTACCGAAATCCAGCAATGTGTTACTCCGAAGAATAAGAAATCATGTCATCAGAAGTGATAGCTGGGAAAGCATATTGATGACGTGTGGCCAACAGAGCTGGAGGACGTACAATGTCGAAACATGTAACCCTTTAGAATCCCCTCCATTTTTCTCTGATTTTCTCCTAATTTAAGTAACGCAACCGGCCCAAACTGTATACACGTCTCATTTAATCCTTTATTTCGCCGTTCCATCAAAAAAAAGTCCAATAATTCCCTTTTGGGTCATATCCTCGCCGTTTTCAGAGTTCAATTTCAATTAAAAT
The DNA here is from genome assembly GCA_963971465.1 of Lepidochitona cinerea. Taxonomy (NCBI): domain Eukaryota; kingdom Metazoa; phylum Mollusca; class Polyplacophora; order Chitonida; family Tonicellidae; genus Lepidochitona; species Lepidochitona cinerea. The sequence continues at coordinate 46,012,654 of OZ020551.1, read as the reverse complement.
ACATCGCGCGTCCTCGAGCATATAACACAAAAGTGAGTTTTTGAATGTTTTTGTTTTGGTGGAACGACGAATTAAGGATCAAATGTGTGTAAAGTTTGGGCCGGTTGTGGTGATTCTAAATGGGGATTCTAAAGAGTTACATGTTTCAATATGGTACGTCCTCCAGCTCTGTTGGCCACACACCATCAATATACTTTGACCATAGAGTTTGGATATCTCCACCTTCAGAAGTCATGACTCCTTCTAATAAATTTGGTAAACCGAAATATGTATATCTCCCACGTGCTACTTCAATGTTACCCTATTTTGGGATAGTCGTTTAAAATAAGACAAAAAGCTGAATTTTAGGTAGATATAATGTAGAAATTAACAACTAATCAAATTTGTCATTTTTGTCCTTGTTCAAATGACGTCATATGACGAAACATATAAATCCGTGGTGTATGAATCCATCTATACACAAAACGTTAAGTATACGCCCCTGGAAAGTCTGTACCGATCGATAAAACCATCGGTGCAGGGAGCTTGTTGGCAAACTGATGTTGCAGAAACTATTGTAATTATAAAGGAAAACATTTGGACGATAAGAAATCACCATAAATGACAATAAGCTATACAATTTATTCAGGATATCGTTAGCCAAATCAGTTAGTGTATTTTAACAAGATACAAAGATGCTTGTAAGAATGAAACTTCTGGCTCCATCTGGCTTCACAGGGCGAACACATTGAAGTAAAATTGTCAGTTTAAGTGTGTAGAACACATCCATAGAGCAGAAAGTCAATAGCGCGTATAGCCTCCATTAGTCCGAATTACAGCTTCCCACCTGTGTCTCATCTTTTCAGTGAGACGTCGGATCTGTTGAGGGGTAACTGCCGCCAATACCGATTTAATGCGGCTTCCAATTCCTGCAGATTTTGTAAAGGAGGCTCTATGGCTTGAATGTTTCTTCCCATTCTATCTCAAATGTGCTCTAAAGGATTCAAATACGCGCTATTGACCTTCTGCTCTAGGAATGTGTTCTACACACTCAAAGGGACATTTTTCCTTCAATATGTTCGCCCTGTGAAGCCAGATGGACTCTAAAGTTTCAAACTTACGACTGTTGCCCTTTATGATCACAATCGTTTCTGTAACATCAGTTTGCCAACAATCTCCCTACACCAATGATTTTATCGGTCGGTGCAGACTTTCCAGTGGGTGCTTAACTTTTTGCTTTGTGTATGTAATACTTAAGAGATCAGCTACTTTCAAAATCAGATTTCCTCTTGAATTTTTTTTCATAAAAGAGATAAGCAAAACAAAGACCACAGAGATGCGTAGTGATAACCTAACCGGTGAGTACCAAGATGGCGGGTTGCCATGGTGAGTAACGTCACACTTCGGCTCTTTATAATACTCGGGACTTTGCTGTCTTGCCACGATAGCAAGTGCTCTTAAATAACATCCATACTGTAGTCATTTTATTCACAATCACGACTTGGTGCCAACAATTATGAAAGCATGCACACTCAGTTGAAAGAGAAGTAAAAGCTGAGATGCCCAACATTCAATACCTCAACCTTGAAATGATCTTTCCAAATAGCCTATTTAGGTAGATAAATTTACGTTTGTTGGTCTAGACAGGAACCAATTTTTGCGGTATCAAATCTCTCCTCGTCGGAACTCCCCGATTAAAAGTTACACTTACGCTCACAACCTTATGCTAGGGAGCTCGTTGATTTTAACCCTGGAGTCTAAGGACGCGAATTCATATGCGGCTGCATGGGAGCGGTTTCTCGAGATATTAACGCCATATACGTTCAGCAGTACGTTACAACTAGGCACAAAGTTACGCGGGGTGTAAGTATCTTGAGAAAAAGTCCCTTGTACGTTATTTGCAGGTGACTATACGCCATCCACCAATTTAACATACGATACAATTAAATAATTCATAGCTCATCAAACAAATATAATAAAATCACTAAACACCTTTCTGATAAAAAGGTTAATATTGCTATTGAAATGAGTTATATTATATTTTAATTACTTTTTTTTCAGTTAAACTACACCATTCTTAAAAAGAGCAACTATCACACCGAAACTTGTTTTAAATATTTTATTTCAATTCGTGCAAAACATAGGTCTACTCACAAATTAGACAATGGACGGATGTGAGTAAAGCTAACATTATATAAAATATGAGATTCTATAACGATCATAAAACTATATTGCAATAGTCTTCAATCAGCTATAACATTAAAATATACAGTAAAAAATATTGCTAATAGAACAAATTCAAATGTCATTTTCAGAAAACTTTTTTTTTTATGGAATATATATATTTATGATCACTAAAACACACCGGCACAGGGAAAATCTTCTTGTCTAAAATGGAGACAAGTTTCTAATTGTTTTGTGGAATATATATACTATGTAGTCTTCAAATTAACCAGTTGACCATTAACAAAGATATATATGCTAAAAGGATATGATCACAGTCTTGCGTTAATGTGTGGAGAAAACATCCGTATTTCAACCTGGGATATGGGGAACAGGCATACACCAATAGTGTGCAAATGTAACTTATAAACAAGTCGTGTTTAACTTTCCGTATATTTAGATTTAATTAATCGTCGTCCGTTTAATGAAATACATTTACCACGGTTTTATTCGTAAGGTGGTTTATTCAATTAAAATATTGAAACACTCAACGTGCATACCTTACTACTACCATTCTTAATGGTAATATAACATTTGTAATCCCTGTCATTTGGCCCAACTGTTACAGTCCCAGCATGTACATGCATTAATATTTTAACAAGGCTTGGCAAATCTTCTTGAAACACGGCAAAGACATAGCATATAGATTCCTTGGCTCGAGGAGATCGACTGGGCCACATGCCAAAAAAACAGTCTAGATTGCATGAAAACAAATTTATTTACAAATTTCCATTGCTATATTTGAAAAACTTACATTATCACAGTTGGTAAATATCAGGTATATACAAAATTTTAAGAAAAAAAAATTCAAAACCATATGAAAATATATACACATTTGGAATTAAGAAATATAAAGCATTTATAATATTTTTATTTCTCAAGAAATCGTTTCAACAGAATAAAAACTTCCATCATTCACTCCTCTCCAATGCGGTGGCTATTTTCAAAGATGATACAATAACGTTGATGCAGCACTAACAAGGATTGCCGTCAAATGTATGGAGATCATAGAAACACCTGTAAACAAAACACAATTTTAAAAGAATTTCTGGCAGATAATTGTAAAAAGATGACAAACCGGACCCCTTAAAATTGGCATTAGTAACCCTTTTTTTGGAAAATGTTCGTTCAAGTGCCAAAGTCAAATGAGCTGCCAAAATGTTACATTTTTATCGTTAAAATAAAATTTTGTATTTATCGTCTATAGGCTTTTCAGGGCTAATAGTTCCGATACTGTACGCTAATGAGCTAACCTTGGCTTAGAATGGCTGAACGTTCGTTCCAGTTATTTAAGTTTTGTCTATTTTTAAGACAATATTTCAGTTCCTGCGGGCAGGTATGGATTTTCGCCATTTCAATGTCAATCATTCTTCTTGTTGTGACAAATTTATGACATAAGTGTGAATTTTGGCAGCTCAAACAACTTTAAAACCGTATTAGGAAATTGTTTGCCATTTCACAAGAAAGGCAATTAGGTATGTTAATACAATGTTTAGAACAAAAGATACAATCTGGGTTTTCCATGTAACTCCTTTCGTTTTTGATAAATCATTGACAAGCAGTATTTCAGAGATAAATCCGGTGGCCAATGCCCCTTTACACCGCGTCCAGATCGTATCTATCTCACACTTATTTCAGTAATTATGATGCCAATTGATTTTTTTTTTATATAAATAATCGGCTCCAAAAGGTCAAACTAAATAGACAAACTACGGGCTTTAGCGAAATAGAGAAAATGTCAGATTTATAAATAAACAAGTAATATACTCACTGAAATTGTACCAATCTCTTCATTCATTTTTAATTAAACTAGATTTTAAAATACGACACTCACCATTCTCTCCTCTATCGCGGTTGTCGGTTGTTGAAAAGATTATGTCAGCAATGGCTTGTAAGGCAGCCACTTTGTCATTGGATAAGGAGGATAGCTGTGCTGACGTCACAGACTTAACCTGGGTTACACTAAATGTGGATAGTTGTGACACGGTAAAACCCTAAATAAGAAGATAAATAGACGCGTATTAATGAAAGACAATAGACCATTTTCCAGTTTTGCGCGCAACAATGAAATGACGTCGTGGCATCAATCTTAGACCGGACAAGCCCCTTAGTCATCTTAAGTTTTGCCATATTCGGTCAAAATCCCTTTTCATCCACGATTTTTTTCACATTTCTAGATTCAGTCGTATATAAACTGTGCGAATATAGATTTTCATTTCTTATATCTGTTGTAAAATACCGAAAACTTGAAGTTAAAAACAGATGGATCCTTTGTCCGGTCTACTACTTGGGGCAGTAATTGTGACGTCGCAAAATTGCGTCATTTGAAAGTAATTGGCAAATCACCTATTTTGGTATCGATATCGAGAACATTTACATGTCTCATTTAGTATGCAATGAAACAAAATATAACTGTAAGAAATGTTTGAAACTCTCTTTAAACGTGGGTTCCATACTAATGATAAAAAATTAAAGACATCACCACGTCCTCAGTTGTTTTTAACAACACGAGCTTTAGATACCTGTGCCGGTGTCTTCACTTGACGAAGACACCGGCACAGGTATCTAAAGCTCGTGTTGTTAAAACAACTGAGGACGTGGTGATGTCTTTAATTTTTTATCATTAAAATATAACTGATCATATCGTTCGTCTTGATTTAAAAAAATAGATCATGGATTGGTTCAGTGAATTATTTAGCTCTAATTTTGTAAAAATAGGGGACATAATATGTTCCTAATGATTTGAGTTTAAAACTTTTCAGTTTATGCTTTATACACTAATTTCACTTTTTTATAATTTTAAAAAATAATAGATGTATTTCTTAAAATGTTTACACTTACAACAAAGTTGATAGGTGGTATATTTGGTATAGTTGTGGGAGCAATGGATGCAATTTGGTCATCTGTCAAACTGGCAATATCCGTCTTACTCAATCCACCTGAAATGAAACAGAACAGTGGTTTAATGGGTGTCCCACATGTCCCCTGAACGATGAAGAAATCAAATGTTTTAGCACTTTAACCCCTGTGCCAAAATTAAACAAACTAAGAAATCTCATTTATTTACAGTTGTATTATTTGATAACATTGGTATTGCGAGAACAAATAACTTGGTCATGATATATACATGTATAAAGTAAAGACCTTACCAATCACAGCTCCGATATCTGTAACGGTAGAAACACTCCAACTTGATACTGGATTACCATAATATTCCACAGTTTTACCGGCATAAGCTGTCCACTGCATCAAAGCACAGCTTGGCAAGGAACCGATGGTGCTGGCCGACTCACTGAAATAAGAAAAAATACATAATACAATAAATATATTTTCTTCCCCAAAACAAACTCGAAAAAGAAAACAGATTTATTGTTTGGTGTTTAGCGACATACTCAAGATTATTTCGCATATAATGACAACGTTGCTAGGTTTAGTGTGCGTCATGTGAGTGGTGTGGTAGTGGAAATGTATAATGTAGATTTACTTAATCCCTGTTTTAATGTATAATCGTTTTTACAATCAAAAGTCTGATAAAAATATATATTTCTGCGATTTATATTTCTGACTAGGTTTTTTTTTAAACATTTCCACTTTGACAAGCTACATCAAGGAAGATAATGAGCTTGTTATGGGCTGGAGAATTTAACAACATAAAATAAGATTGTGTTTAACTCTTAGCACCATACCTGACAACAACGGCTGTTAAACTACCAATATGTGAGTCCGTGGCACCACATGCAAAGTGTCCAATTGAAGCCAGTTCATTGGACGTGACTCTGCTGGCATCACCACTGTATACTTGAGACAGCCATCTTGCAAAACCAGCTTCCAACTGAAAATGGAATGCTCGGTGTGTACATTTGGTAGATAACAATGAAATATCTGTATCCTCAAAATTGAAGACGAACCCTTTCCGTTGAATAAGAAGAATTTCTCGTGTTAGGTAGAATAAGATGGTGTTTGGCCTTTAAGTCACATGTTTTAAGTCAACTGTATAATTTTCTTTTAAACACCAAAGGCGCTTTCATCATAAATATTCTACAGATAGCTAGGTTATAGAGAAGAATACAAACTGCTTAACAGTAAAATGGCTCGACTTGCGAGCCAAAGGCCAGTCATTGCTTATAAAAAAAACAAGAGTTTGAAAGATCTATCAGTCAGCACTAAATTTTCTTCTTCCTTTTTCGTCTTTCTTCTACGTAGGAACCAAATTATATATTTTCACTTTCTTTTCTCATATTCTGTTCAATTTCAATTTCTCGACTTCTTGCCATAGAAAAAAAATGCTGACTATAGCCAAACTCCTGTCTGTCTTCAACCTAATGACATATCATGGGTTTGGGTTCATTACAACAACTTATGACTGGGTATCTAAATCATATATCCCTTTTTAACACAACTAGAAACCTGTCTCCATGCTTTTTTTAGTCAAGAAGATTTTTCTTGAATCCGTGTGTTTTAGTGTCTATAAATATATGGTAATGGGAATTTTACTCTTAGATAAGCCGAAACAGAAGATTTTTTCACTTATATGGCGGTCTTGTAAGGTTTAGTGGGGAAGAAACTGGGTTCTCTGCCAAGAAGAAACCCCAACCATCTGCCGGTAGCAGGCAACTCCAGTGAATCCCCCTTCAGATGGTCCATTGTACATTTCTTTGATACCTTTCCCTTCCCTTCCTTTCCGTGGTGATAAAAATATGTCAATAAAGAACCGGAGAGTGACTTTACCTGCTGGCTATCAAACAGATTGTGTTTTCCAACGGCTGTTATAGCATCAATTTGACTGAAGTCCACTGATGAAATCTCGGAAGAAGTGAGTCCTGCTAAGATACTTCCCGATTGTTCCACAACAGATGGAGACCAACTATTCGGACTACCTCCCTGATTATGAAAAAGAAGAAAAAAAACGTTGAAAAAGACTAAAAATATACATTGAAAAAAACATACAGGAAAAAGTATACATATCAAACTGAATCAAAACATTTGTTCAATAGAGCAAGCATATGTTCCAGAAAAATATTTAGACACGCAGTCGGTCAACATAAAAATGAAAGCATATTGCTTAATGTGATGTAATATAGGAGAATGCAACAGAGCATATCTGAAGGATTGAATCATAGTTTTCAATTATTGTTATATCATACTTCTTTTATCAGAGCCAGGACTATCGTTTTCGTGTACTTGCCTCAGATTTAGCCTTAGAAGCTAGAGCAGAAAGTTGATCTGATGTCCATAGAGATATGCCACCGAGTGTTTCCAGACAATCTATCCAATCTGACGTAGACAGACCAGAGATTTGGGATGTTGTCAAAGATGAAGCAGCCGATCCCAAAGATTTAATATCAGAACAAGAAATTCCAGCTAAAAATTAAGGAATGGGATATTAAATGTTTTGTTTATCAAGAAGTGGAAACACCTGTACATACACTTTACAAACAAAAAAACGCCTAAATCCAAGAGATTGAAAACATAAGAAAAGGGAAACCTAGGTATTGATCTATGTTTTTCAAATGTATTATCTTTTTTTAAGCAACTTAGGACAAGTATATCATCCCCAGTCATTGTGTTCAGTTAATTAACCATGTCCATAAGTCTAATAAGACCACACGAAATGAAGATCAGCGTATCATTCAAAAGTATCAACTTTGTTAAATGCGTTAAAAACATATTAAACAAACTCACATGCTGATCGCTTTCTACGCCTGCTATTAGAGAAGCCGAGGGCAGCAAACGCATGCTTTCCAAACCTCTTCAAATCATCGAGAGACTGAGATCGGTCAGAGTCGGACCTTTCCTCGGAAAAACCATTATCATCTCTCTGTTGCATTAGCCTGTTGCGTGTTTCTATTTTGGATGTTAGATCTGTTATAATGGATGACAACTCACCCTGCAATCGCCAAAGCAAAAACAATAATTGGACCATGGTGAAATAATACACACTATGACAAAATCACTGTAAACTGTTCAAAGCAACAGGGTACATGAAAAACAACCTTTATGCCACTCTAAAAGGGTCGAAATGCGATAATCCATGAAGTCCAGTCCTTAGGCCTACAGGTACAGTTATGGATATATATTTGAAGATGTTTCATAAGCGTGCTGGAACGAAAATTCCGTATGTTATATGGGGTTACTGCTGGGTTTGGTTTGGGTACTGATGAGTTTGGTTTGGGTACTGATGAGTTTGATTTGGGTACTGATGAGTTAGCTTCGGGCACTGATGAGTTTTTGCTTGGGTACTGATGAGTTTAGTTACTGATGAGTTTTGTTCGGGTACTGATGAGTTTAGCTTGATTACTGACGATCTTGTTTTGGGTACCGGTGAGCTTGGTTAGAATACTAATAAGTTTGGTTTAGTTACTGATAAGCTTAGTGCTGGAACAAAGATCCCTTATGTAACTATGTTATATGGGGTTACTGGTGGGTTTGGTTTGGAACTGATGAGTTTGGTTTGGGTTTTGATGAGCTTGGTTTGTGGCTATCATACCTGGTCTACTTCACTCCATTCACTGTCAGTCAACTCGGTAATTAAACCTCCTGCGGCCAGAATTGTCTCTCGTAGTTTGAGTAATGTACTACAAAGAATTACGTTAAAATAATGAGGATATACCATATAATACTTTACGTAGATATCGATTTGTAAAAGATTACCCCAATATGCCGATTCAATGATAACGTCATTTTCTAATATAATTAAAGGTAGTGAGCTATGGACTTTTGTGGAAGTTTGCGAGATGTTACGATGACTAAAACAGAGAAATATTTGTAAATTACTGTCTTATGTTAACAAAAAGAGTTAACAAAACCCCCCGTTATCCTCCACAAAACAATCCATTATTCTCGCTAGATGTCGTCACCTATTCAGGCAGATTATGCAATGGTAGAGGAATAAATTTCACATTTTCAATCTTATTTATGCTGATTGTCAAAATATTTCAAATGCTTACAGCTACAATGTGGATGACCTGCGAGAAAAGAAAACACACTTACTTATCAGCTGTTTTTGCCTTCAGCATGATTTTCCTCATAAGGGTTTTTGGGAGACTAGAACAGGCTCCAAGTCTGGCCAACAATTCCGTTATGGCCTCGTTAGATATACGGTCTATATAGGTCTCCGTTATTCCACAGATTAGCTGACCCATATCCTGAAAGTCGGTCACATCCAAGATGGCTTCCGTAGACCGGTCAATTGGTGTTGCACCACCCCGATTCTACAACCGAATAGGTTAGATATATTAGTACTGTTTAATTTGCACTTTCTGGGCAAAATAAAGAAAAATACATATTTCTTTTTCTAACGAAAAACATTCTTTTTAGGCACCGTATGCCATTTTCATAATATGTCTTGGGCTAAATTGTCATGTAAACTTACCACGCTTGTCAATGCATATTCAAACACGGAAGAAAGCTGAGTAGAGTTAATCTTTGACAAAGCTGATTTCCCTATCTCTTTTATAACCTCCAATCTAAGGTCAACCGAAAACTTTCTCAGATCAGCAGCAACACTGAAAGAAAATAAAACAAAATGTGAAAGTTCTCATTGGATTTAAACAGCTAACATAATTTGTGAATACAATTTTGAGTTACTATATTTTAGGTATCCTTTGACAATGATGGAGGCCAGATTTAATTGCTTTTAAATCCATTAAAAAAATAATATAAATTAAAATATAGTCAAACATGCAGAGGCCTATGAGTGACATGGGTGAAGTTTTGATATCTCGGATGTTTTGGGGTCCTTGTCGGAATTTGACCCCTGTATCAACTTCGTTTTGAAACGTTGTTCTCCATATGTTATAGAAAAGATGTACATGTCTAGCTAAACGATTTACAGAGAAATTCCAACCGGCATGTTAAGTATCAAATCACAAGGTAAACAATTCCACCGCGTTAAAAAGGATTCCACCGCAGTGGAATTCTTTACACCGCGGAGAAAACTTTTCTTCTCGGTATAAACATTTTCACGGCAGTGGGAGTCTTTCCACTGCGATCAAAACCTTTTGTTTCCACTGCGGAAAAAGCTTCTCACCACTGAGAAAAGATACAAAACCGCGGAGAAAATTCCACGGTGTAAACATTTCCACTGCAGTGAAAAGGTTCCCACCGCAGTTGAAATCCAAATTATTTCTAGACATAATGTGATTTATCACCGCGGTGGAAATGTTTACACAGCGGAGAAAACTTTTCGCGCCCGCGAAGGAAAGGTTTACACCGCGGACAAAAGTTTAAAACGGTTAAAACGTTTTCATCGCGTTGGAAATATTTACACCGTGGAGAAAAGTTTTCTCCGCAGTGGAAATGTTTTCTTTCTGATTTGACAGTTTACATGAGTTTTCCGACATTCTTTGCAAATCTTTATAGTTATCGGTATGATTCTGATAATACACGCCTGATTTTCTCATAGATACAGAATTTCTCGTCTCAAAAATAAGCTTCCACTTGTGTAAAAATCTTTTAAAGGATGAAAAACACAAGAAATGTGAACATTGCACTCAAGGATCTAAAAGGACTCCGTACAAACATATACTCATTCTTGACTATCCCTTTGAGTATCCCTTTATTTATATTCTTCCTTAGAAATTTAACTTACTCTGCCATGTAGAAAAATCGTGCAACTCTTTTAATGTTAACAACTGTCACATCTAATGCTGTAACACTTTGAAGCCCATCAATGCTGTACTTAACTTTGAACCGTTGATATATCTCCATTACCTGAAAACGATGAGATTACAAAAAAATATTCAGTTTGTGAGATCATTTTGTGTAATAATTAAGTAGGATAACTTGGAATGTCATAAGAAAAGAACCTAAACTGTGTTGACGTGGGGAAATATATTACTTTCCAGCACAGAAACCAATAGCTTTTCCTTTTAATTTAGAAGATACACTTCGTGCTAGAATTATGAATGTTTGTACCGTTTTTTATATTACATAAAATGACATGAGCTGCCAAAATTCAGATTTTTTTTCATAAGTTTTCATCGTTGTGAGAAGTTAAACATATGAAGTACCTCGAAAAAATAGAAGATTGACGTTGAGATAAAAATATCGGTTAAGAAAGTTACCGGTACGAAACCATAATGTTTGCTAATCACGGACAAAATTCCAATAGTACATTTTTTTAGTTTTTGTTGCTTATAAAAACTATCATAACGTACATATCCAAGATTGATATATGAAGAAAGTTCATATTTCTTGAAAAAATTTTGAACAATTAGCTAACTATGTTTCAACGAAATTTTCCCATATATTTGGCAGCTCATGCTACTATAACGAATATCAAATACAAGGCAGATGAAGCGATTCCTACGAAAGTTCTTTCAACCAATACGCCTGAAAATGGAGCCAAATATAGTTTTCAATGTGAGGACTTTTTGTATTTTTTTCCGATGGACTTTTCTTGTAATCTCTCATATTAGTGGAAATAATTACCTGAATTGAGCTCAGGGAATCTTCATTATCTTTTAACACCTCAACAATCTCTTCAAAGGTGCTGTCTATAGGCATGTTTTGTATGTCACTTCTCCTCAGTCCCAATGCAGAAAACAGACCCCAGTTAATAAATCGCTGTGGGGTGTAGAATGACCCATTGGGCGATATGGCCCCAAGAGAGGTTATCACTTTCTCAAATAGCAATTTGGCCTAGAATTCAATGTAAAGGTTATATTTAATTTAAGAATATGTTTCATAAAACTTTTTTTCTTCTTTTTTATCGAAGCAGAAAAACTGGCTGGTAACAAATTCGCATATTTGGCATATGGTCAATCTGATGATATTTGAAATGAAGCTTTTAGAAATATTGTTGATTAAAACTTGTCTTCATGCCATAGCAGCCTGTTCCCAATATAGTCAACAATTGATTGCCAATAAACAAATATATATAATACGTTATATTTCCATCAAGGAACCGTTATCCCCCTTGCTGTGCTCTTTATTGAATGAAGCAAACATTTCCCCACCCTTGCGAGGTTTCTGGGACGGACCTTGTGCTTAGTAAATGGGAAATTGTACAGAAAACTGCAGACAGGCCATAAAAAATTCTTTGGATTTTACCTTAATTAGTATAAAAAGAAATATAAAGGTGTAAGTCCATGAATTAAAACCTAACCAAAATATCTGCAATTCGATCACTTTCATTGTTTGTATTGCTATGAATTACAACGAGAACGAGGTTGTCTCACTTCTACCACCAACTGCACCTGCACTTTAAAGAATTCTACTAATAAAAATAGAACGTATTCGATTGGTTCCCTGGTTTATTAAGAATCTGTTGATACCTTACCTGGCTAAGTGATGGTTTGAAGTCATGGACAACAAGGGGGTCATCTAATTTCAGTTCAGCGGCTGTTAAATCCTTTAGATCTAACAGTGATATCTGAGGTAGCAAACTGCCAAGTTTGGAAGCATAGGCTGCCAGAGAGCCCCCTCCTGTTGATCTCAACTGCAATCATATCAAAACTCAATTAAATAAAAACCATATACAAGGGTATAGCTCATACACTGAATAAGTCATCTGAATGGTTTCTTTGACTAATCAGGAGATACACATTACATATGAGGTTTACAGGAACGTATGCTTCAGACCGAAGGGAATTAAATTAAAGATGCTTTGAAATTTCCATACAACCAAAGGAAAGTTCAACAAATTGCATTCAGCTGTTGTAGAACATATATATATTTAACCTATTGTAGAACAATTCTAATACAGCAGTGTTAACCCATGTTTAATCTGTGAATCAGAAATGTATTTATTTTCTCACCTTGTCTACAATTTTTCGAGCTGTTGCTATATTGAATTCCTTATCGTTGAGAACCGTCTCTAAAGAACCTGCTAATGCAGGTCCAGGAATGTCGGTGAAATCGTCTGAAGAAAAGCCATCCACTATATTTCCTAGGTTCTCCAACGTGGAGGCCGTGAAATTACTGGGCTGAAATAGACAACAAAATCATGTTAATTCGTCTTCTTTATTAATTATATTATGATATTAAAATTCAGGCAAAAAATTGAAATATACGTCTTCAAAAAGCAATTCCATTAACGACTCTGTTTTCTGAGCTTTAATGTTGAGACTCATTTATAGTCGAAATTCTCATTTTCTAAATTAACTGATTTTGCCATGCTTCTCTAATCAGAAGAGAGCCATTAAAGTTTGACAAGGAACAAAACACCCCCATTACTAGATCATGCACAGTCTCACGAGACAAGAGATTTTCAAATCAAATTATTTTAAAAAAGCAATTTCAGTGATGTATCTTGATTATGTCTTCTTCGGTCATTTTTGCGGAATGAGGTGAGGGAATTTTGGAAAATAAGTGGGGAAAGTTTTCAAAATGAATTACTTACAGCGCCAAGGCTGGCTTTCACCTTGTTGAATATTTTTTTCACCTAAAACAAAATAAAAAATAATCAGATTTGAAAGGAGGTTTGAGATATTAATCAATACTTCATCCATCAGCCAATTATGACAAAAGCTTTTATAAAAACATTATTTCTAATGACCATAACTTATCATAGTTATTTGGAAACATTGATTCCGACTTTGAATTAATATTAATGCATTTTATGGTAAAACCTACAATTTATAATGTTCCATCCTTATGAAATTAAGTCTGAAGTTAAGTAAGAGAAAGCAGATTTATTATTAAAGCTACAAATATATAAGACCAATACCTCAGACTTTTCTGTAAATTTGACGGTTTTTAAGGTGACCATTGCCCCAGCAAACGCATTCTCGGGAATCGAATCCAAAATGGTGACACCAAGACCAGTTGTCAATGTTCCGAAAGACATCAAGTCGGATGCAGTGAAGTTTGTTGGCGTGCTGAGAGTGGAAGTTTGAAGAAGTCTCTTCATTATGGGTCCAGCCTTAAAAGTATAATCTTAAATTAGTTACATCTAAAAATCAAGTTGTATACAGAGAAAAAAATCCAGATATGACATCAAATCCACAGAATGCTGATCTGAACATTTTAGAATAGTTTGTCCGAACAAACAATCTGTTTGATTATGTCTAACTTCAGAATAAAAATATTTGTTAATATTAAGAAGGCATGGAAAAGTCATTTTTCATTTTCTCCCAAAACTTTTCTGTTCCTGCAAGTTAAAGGCTAAATAAATAATCCTTATTTCAAGTTGAATGATTTAGGTTTGCCTACTTTAAGGTGCCATATCAGTTTAACAATTCATCAAAAGTCCATATTTTGACAACTGCCGTAAATTTAACTAAAGAAAAATGGTTTTATTTACCTCTCCACTTTTAAATGTTTCATTTTGTAGGGTTTCCATAACGCTCATGATACTGTCATCACTTAAACTGTTGATCGTACTGCGGTCATTCTTAACAAACTTGGCCACCCTAAAAAAATATTAAACATATATTCATTTACTGTCTGTGTTTTATGTTATTATTTCAGTTATATGGAATCGTGGCTTGCATCACTCCAGTAGATGCCCAGAGAAAGCAGCCCCTGGGAACCATTTATGCCATGCAATGGCCTGAATTTATGAATAAGTTTAGTCTGAATGTAATCGTGATGTTATGGGTTGAAAGGGTTCAAACCATGGATAAATATAAACAAAATACACCAACTATTCAAACATTGCAAAATATTAACTAGAAAATGGCTAGATGAGAAAAAAATGTACACACTGTTTGGCCATTGCAACAGACATGTTGGCAGTTGTAAGCCCTTCTTTGATCTTTCTTGCTAAAATAATTGTTGTTGTTGTTTTATCGTTAAATGACTGATCCTCAAGCACATCTAAGCTCTGCAGAATCTAAAACAAAAGCAAAACATAAAATGTTATTAAAGCACATTTGAATAAAAAAATAGACTGTTTAAAATGATTTCCGACGCAACGCATTATGAATGTGTCAGTTTTGCGTATAAGAGAGAGGTAGTCTCATAAGAGAGAGGTAGTCTTTTAGCTTTGAGATAAAAATTGCTAATGCTATAGAATGCTTCAATACGATTTACATCAATGGGCATTTTTATATGTATAATCGAACTTTTATGAAGAATATGATGGCTGGTGATGTTGGTGTTTATTGCTCTATCAAGTCATCTTGGGATATGTTAAATCATCTTAAAGTGGCATGAGCTGCCAACATGTTGATATTTTGTCGTTAAAACAGAATGTTGAAATTGTTGGCTATTTTTCTATAGACGTATAATTCACAAGCTTTTTAGTGCTTCTAGTCTCGAAAATGTACGATAAAGTATTGTTTTGAACTAAATTTGGCTTACAATGAATGAATGGTCGTCCCGGTTATTTAAATTTTGTTTACTTTTCGAACACGTTTTCGGTTCGTAAAGGCCACAAACTGCATGGATTTTCCTCATTCCAACGCCAATCATTTAGTTTTTCGATGGCCTCAAAGCCTCTTACTGTCGTGACGATCAGAAACTATGAAAAGTGTGCCACTTTAAGTAAGCCACCAATTAACCAATCAAAACAGTCAAACCAAAACGAAAAACTTACGGCGTCAGTGGGAATCTCTTGGATTTCTTTAACTTTGAAGTTATCCAGCGACATCGCTACTTTAGTAAAAATCGTTGAGTTCCATGACGATGAAATTCCAACCACAGATTTTATTTTACTCGCCATTGCTACTTTTTGTTGAGCTTCTTCAAACACCACTTCTTGCAGTTCAGACAGGCTAAAAATAAGAAACATTATTTCAATCACGTATTTAGCCTTACTACAATGTTAAAAAACAACACAATATAGAGACCGTTTGTATAAAGTGCATTGATTATACTTATGCAAATATAATCGAAAGTGTTCACTAAAACAATAACTTCAAGTGGCATGAGCTTTCGAAATACGAACTTTTTTCATAAATCCTGATTGTCAGGATAGTAAGAGGCTTAGAAAGTCGTCGAAAAACTAAATTATTGACGTTTGAATGAGAACAATTCGTAGAGTGTGTGTCCGAAAAGTAATCAATTTTGGTCATTAATTCTAGGCCTAAGTTAGTTATAAAAAAAACTCCGTTAACGTACAATGTATCTTCTCTCGACTCACAATAGTAAAATTGCATGTCTCGAGAAAAAAGACGAGAGTTTCCATATTCTGTTTTAACGGGAAAATATCAACATAATGGCAGCTTATGCCACTTTAAGTGCACTTAAACATAAACTTATGAAACAAAAAGCTTGTGCTGTTTCAACTGTCCATTTATGTAGCTCCAAATAAGACAATATGATAGACTTACGAATCTAAAAAGACTTTGTCATCTATAATAGATATATCATCGCTGGTTATATCAGAGCCGGACACACTCAAAATAGTCTTTAAGTCGTCTGTAGTCCACACATCAGCAGTTTTATTTCGGTGAATGTCTGGCAGTAA
Organism: Lepidochitona cinerea; assembly: GCA_963971465.1. Taxonomy (NCBI): domain Eukaryota; kingdom Metazoa; phylum Mollusca; class Polyplacophora; order Chitonida; family Tonicellidae; genus Lepidochitona; species Lepidochitona cinerea. The sequence continues at coordinate 45,996,096 of OZ020551.1, read as the reverse complement.
TAGTTTTCCTATTTCTTTGCTTACTTTTTCCTGTGAAATAGATCCATTCATTCATTCATTTATTCGTTTGTCAGTCAATTGATTACCGTTTAGCATCTTTCTCAACATTACGAAGGCCTCTTAAAGGTAAATAAACTTTATTTTAAGCATCAGACATTTATGAAATAGAAAATCGGAGAACATTTTTCTTATCTTAATACAAAGTCATTTTGGTGCATCGATCAACAGGTATATTATTTCAAAGGTCTAAATGATATACCTCTTTTTAACACAATTAGAAACTTGTCTTCATGGTTATTTTAGACAAGAAGATTTTCCCTGTGCACATGTGTTTTAGTGTTTTTAAATATATTATTTCAAAAAGTAGAATAAAAGATAATATCATGTGTACTGTCGAATTAGACATTTGATGCTATGTTGAAATTTACCCCACATAAATCGTCCACAACAACGGGCATACACTCAAACTTAGCGAATAGCATCGTTTTTATCAGCGATATTTCTTCGTTTTCAATAGCTTTACAGCAAAGGGCATATGTCTGGCTTAGGTTGAAAACTCGAGATGCTTCCACAAAAGTATCATTCTACAAAATAGACACAAGTTTTAGGATCACATTATTGAAATCTGACAAACATACATGAATGGTGATTATCTAACAGGTATGACATGGGAATAAATACATTTACTTTTTTAGGTCATTTGTACAAGTTGTCTGTTCCAAAATGGGGTTTCAACTGGAAAATAAATCAAGTTAAAGTGGCATGAGCTGCCAAAATGTTGATATTTGGATGTTGAAACAGAATGTTAAAATTATTGGCTATTTTTCTCAAGACCTGTAATTCAGAAGCTTTTACTGCTTCTAGTCTCGAAAATGTACGATAAAGTATTGTTTTGAACTAACTTTGCCGTAGAATGAATGAATGGTCGTCCCGGTTATTTAAATTTTGTTTACTTTTCGAACACGTTTTCGGTTGGTACAGGCCACATACTGTATGGATTTTCCTCATTCCAATGCCAATCATTTAGTTTTTCGATGGCCTTCAAAGCCTCTTACTGTCGTGGCGATCAGAAATTATGAAAAAGTGTGAATTTTGGCAGCTGATGCCACTTAAAACGTGATTTCTCAGGTTCGTAAATTTACGTATTGGTTAAAAGTCACGGCAATCGAATGACTTACCGGATAAAGGGTAAAAATTTCCGATGGGAGTTCTTCAATCATATCTTTGTCCAGAACCGATGGATTTATCTCAAACTGTTTTATAGCCTGAAGGGTTTCATTTTCAATCTGAACCAAGTCTTTGAGCAGGTATCTAGCAAATGACACCGACACTGAATGAAGGATGAACTCTACAAAACATACATATATGAATTTGAATAAGAGGTAGCAACGATAGAAACATATTTACATGTACTCGTGTCATTTTTGTGATAGTTGATGGATAAGAGGGTTAACTGATATCACATAATAGAAGAAATGTGCTACAATTAAACCAAATAAACCAACTGAATCAATTCAAAATAATAATAAGAATGAAACCTTAACTATTGTATCGAAATTAGACACTATTTATAAACTGAAGAAGCACACTATAAAAGAATCAAGGATATTATTTGAGAAGGGGTTTAACAAGAAAATGGCAAACATTACCGGTACTTGTTCAACAGTATACCGCAATAAGAACATATGGTAGCTCCGTTGGCCATTTCATTAACAGCCTTTCTCACAACTGGTTTATGGCGGAAGCCTATTAACATCTCAACAACAGCTTTGTAATACTGGAGTTGTCTTTGGACACAAACTTTTGTGTGGAAACCCGTTTCAGAATGCTCAATCAACCCAATGTCCTATACTACTTGAAATTATATTTCGGTAATGTTTTGGAACTGTACTCACTTTCTTCTAAAATATCGAATAAATCCAACATGTCACTATCAGAGAGGAATCTTCTGAAAATGGGCGCAGTCGCTCTGGTTAGTCGTTCATATGCTCGAAGAGGTTTCATGTATTCCGTTGTAGTAGATGGTAAAATAGTGGTCACGTTCATAACCTCACTGAACAGCTCTGAGCAGTTTAGGGGATAGCCTTTTCTTGGGCAGGGGAAATTAACGGCCCTCAGAAGCTTTGCAGTATCTTTTGATCCCATGATTTCACAACATAAAACTTGAACTTGTTGTGATGAAAACGATAAAGAAGCATTCACAAGTGTCTCTACCTATAAAAACAAGAGAGGATAACGCATGTAAAAGAAACCAAGTTATTACACGTGTTAGGTTAGATAAATCTGGGTTATGTAAGCTACATAGAAAACTGAGATATCACAAAACATGACATACCTTAAGGTAATAAAATATCTCTACAGGTATTTCTTTGATCATGTCTGCAGTCAGCTGAGATGGAGTTTTACCCAGGTGTAGTAAAGTCTCTAGTGTCTCATTTCTCACATTGGACAGTCTAGTCAGAATTGCTCTTCCTTCACCAGCAATCAGGCCATCTTTATAATCGAATACTGGAAGAAAATGTCAATTATTAATTTAATCTGTGAGCTTTATTAAATATTAAAGTTGCTTACAGAGAGATAAATTTAATTCAATTATTTATGAAATCGAGGGTCACAAATTCAAGAATTACAAACCTTTGGGAGGGAAAATGCATTAACAGAAGTACATGATAACTTGAAGTGCGCGACATTGTATTCACATATCGATTGATTGATTGATTGATATTTTACGCTGCACTCAATATTATTTCACTTATATGGCGGCGTGGCCAGGTATAGTCAGAGAGAAGACCGGGCTCATTACCCCCGTCCGGATTTAGCGAGTACCTAGCAACTCTTCCAAATACTGCGTTCGAGTGAAAAGTCCTTTTTTATTTTATCTGAGTAGGATTCGAACCCGCGCCGCATCGATCGAAAGCCTGTTTCAAATGAGGGACAAACAATGTAACCGACTGGGCCTTCGAGGGCCCCCAAAAATATCGAAGGCATTGTCAACACTTGACAGAGGTCCAGTTAACAACAACATCGCATCCTCTTCGTTTTGGTTATGCAAGTACACTTCTTAATAGAACAATTCTGTGTGAAAATCTTTAGGAAAATAATAGATCAGAACTAAAGCAGCAGCCCATAGTAATCATTTCGGAAATTCTTTCATGCTCAGCAGACAATAAGATTTGCGTTGCGTCAAATTCGGTCATACTGCAGGATTTTCTGGCCGGATTGTTGACAAGTTTACATTTATTTCTGGTCCTAACTTACCGTCACTGTCTGTTAGGTAATCTAACATCATCTTTGCCATGTCGGGTAACATATAATGGAACATGTCGCTGTTGGAATCGTTGATAATCATATCCCATGAAAACGAGATACTGGGGTCTATCGGTGGACGTTCTGGTGCATTACAGCCTTTCCCTATGATGTCAACACAACTGATGTTAGCGAGCAAAAACGTCGACAAAAGCTCCTGAGATTTTAAGCTGTACCTTGCTTTGCAGCACAGGACAACTTTTCTATCTCCATTTATAATCTCTCCTACCTTCCCCAGTGTATCCGTCTGAAATCACAAACATACTTTGATTAATTCCCATCTAGAAATAACCTACTAATTAGCTAAGCAAAATTATTGCAAATTTGACAAGAATGTATATTTTATTTCAATTTTGCATAAACCAATCACTTCAATATTGATATACAATGAGCTTAACAAATGATCACCAGTTCAAATATTTACTTTTTGAAAAAGTGTCCAAACAATTGGCAGAAATCTTTTTGCCTTTACATACTATTTAAAATATCTAAGTAAATTTACTGACAAGCCTCGGGGACCGATCTTACAAAATTCAACTAAAACTTGTCAAATATTCGATTGGCTTTCATCCGATCAGCCTAATATGAGATAATTACCAGATACCAGGAATAAAATTTTACAGAGCCACCAAATTTGCAAAGAAATATGTAGTGACGTATAAAAAAACACTTAACAATAAATCAGTTTAATGAGTGCAAACAGTTAAATCATAATTGCTGCTTTAATTTCACGGCATACCTTAATGTAATAAAATATCTCTACAGGTATTTCTTTGATCATGTCTGCAGTCAGCTGAGATGGAGTTTTACCCAGGTGTAGTAAAGTCTCTAGTGTCTCATTTCTCACATTGGACAGTCTTGATAGAATTGCTCTTCCTTCCCCAGCAATCAGGCCATCTTTATAATCGAATTCTGAAAGAAAATGTCAATTATTAAATTAATCTGTGAGCTTTTTTAAATATTAAAGTTCCTTATAGCAAGGTAAATTTACTTTAATTGTTTATGAAATGGAGGGTCAGAAATTCAAGAATAACAAACCTTTGGATGGAAAATGTATTAAAGAAGTACACGATAACTTGAAGTTGGCGACAGTGTATTCACTCATATCGATTGATTGATTGATAGATGTTTTATGCCGCACTTAATATTATTTCACTTATATGGCGGCGTGGCCAGGTATAGTCAGAGAGGAAACCGGGCTCATTACCCCCGTCCGGATTTAGCGAGTACCTAGCAACTCTTCCAAATACTGCGTTCGAGTGAAAAGTTCTTTTTTATTTTTATTTTATCTGAGTAGGATTCGAACCCGCGCCGCATCGATCGAAAGCCTGTTTCAAATGAGGGACAAACAATGTAACCGACTGGGCCTTCGAGGGCCCCCAAAAATATCGAAGGCATTGTCAACACTTGACAGAGGTCCAGTTAACAACAACATCGCATCCTCTTCGTTTTGGTTATGCAAGTACACTTCTTAATAGAACAATTCTGTGTGAAAATCTTTAGGAAAATAATAGATCAGAACTAAAGCAGCAGCCCATAGTAATCATTTCGGAAATTCTTTCATGCTCAGCAGACAATAAGATTTGCGTTGCGTCAAATTCGGTCATACTGCAGGATTTTCTGGCCGGATTGTTGACAAGTTTACATTTATTTCTGGTCCTAACTTACCGTCACTGTCTGTTAGGTAATCTAACATCATCTTTGCCATGTCGGGTAACATATAATGGAACATGTCGCTGTTGGAATCGTTGATAATCATATCCCATGAAAACGAGATACTGGGGTCTATCGGTGGACGTTCTGGTGCATTACAGCCTTTCCCTATGATGTCAACACAACTGATGTTAGCGAGCAAAAACGTCGACAAAAGCTCCTGAGATTTTAAGCTGTACCTTGCTTTGCAGCACAGGACAACTTTTCTATCTCCATTTATAATCTCTCCTACCTTCCCCAGTGTATCCGTCTGAAATCACAAACATACTTTGATTAATTCCCATCTAGAAATAACCCACTAATTAGCTAAGCAAAATTATTGCAAATTTGACAAGAATGTATATTTTATTTCAATTTTGCATAAACCAATCACTTCAATATTGATATACAATGAGCTTAACAAATGATCACCAGTTCAAATATTTACTTTTTGAAAAAGTGTCCAAACAATTGGCAGAAATCTTTTTGCCTTTACATACTATTTAAAATATCTAAGTAAATTTACTGACAAGCCTCGGGGACCGATCTTACAAAATTCAACTAAAACTTGTCAAATATTCGATTGGCTTTCATCCGATCAGCCTAATATGAGATAATTACCAGATACCAGGAATAAAATTTTACAGAGCCACCAAATTTGCAAAGAAATATAGAGTGACGCATAAAAACACTTAACAATAAATCAGTTTAATGAGTGCAAAAGGTTAAATCGTAATTGCTACTTTAATTTCACGGCATACCTTAATGTAATAAAATATCTCTACAGGTATTTCTTTGATCATGTCTGCAGTCAGCTGAGATGGAGTTTTACCCAGGTGTAGTAAAGTCTCTAATGTCTCATTTCTCACATTGGACAGTCTTGATAGAATTGCTCTTCCTTCCCCAGCAATCAGGCCATCTTTATAATCGAATTCTGAAAGAAAATGTCAATTATTAAATTAATCTGTGAGCTTTTTTAAATATTAAAGTTCCTTATAGCAAGGTAAATTTACTTTAATTGTTTATGAAATGGAGGGTCAGAAATTCAAGAATAACAAACCTTTGGATGGAAAATGTATTAAAGAAGTACACGATAACTTGAAGTTGGCGACAGTGTATTCACTCGTATCGATTGATTGATTGATAGATGTTTTATGCCGCACTTAATATTATTTCACTTATATGGCGGCGTGGCCAGGTATAGTCAGAGAGGAAACCGGGCTCATTACCCCCGTCCGGATTTAGCGAGTACCTAGCAACTCTTCCAAATACTGCGTTCGAGTGAAAAGTCCTTTTTTATTTTTATTTTATCTGAGTAGGATTCGAACCCGCGCCGCATCGATCGAAAGCCTGTTTCAAATGAGGGACAAACAATGTAACCGACTGGGCCTTCGAGGGCCCCCAAAAATTTCGAAGGCATTGTCAACACTTGACAGAGGTCCAGTTAACAACAACATCGCATCCTCTTCGTTTTGGTTATGCAAGTACACTTCTTAATAGAACAATTCTGTGTGAAAATCTTTAGGAAAATAATAGATCAGGATTATAGCAGCAGCCCATAGTAATCATTTCGGAAATTCTTTCATGCTCAGCAGACAATAAGATTTGCGTTGCGTCAAATTCGGTCATACTGCAGGATTTTCTGGCCGGATTGTTGACAAGTTTACATTTATTTCTGGTCCTAACTTACCGTCACTGTCTGTTAGGTAATCTAACATCATCTTTGCCATGTCGGGTAACATATAATGGAACATGTCGCTGTTGGAATCGTTGATAATCATATCCCATGAAAACGAGATACTGGGGTCTATCGGTGGACGTTCTGGTGCATTACAGCCTTTCCCTATGATGTCAACACAACTGATGTTAGCGAGCAAAAACGTCGACAAAAGCTCCTGAGATTTTAAGCTGTACCTTGCTTTGCAGCACAGGACAACTTTTCTATCTCCATTTATAATCTCTCCTACCTTCCCCAGTGTATCCGTCTGAAATCACAAACATACTTTGATTAATTCCCATCTAGAAATAACCTACTAATTAGCTAAGCAAAATTATTGCAAATTTGACAAGAATGTATATTTTATTTCAATTTTGCATAAACCAATCACTTCAATATTGATATACAATGAGCTTAACAAATGATCACCAGTTCAAATATTTACTTTTTGAAAAAGTGTCCAAACAATTGGCAGAAATCTTTTTGCCTTTACATACTATTTAAAATATCTAAGTAAATTTACTGACAAGCCTCGGGGACCGATCTTACAAAATTCAACTAAAACTTGTCAAATATTCGATTGGCTTTCATCCGATCAGCCTAATATGAGATAATTACCAGATACCAGGAATAAAATTTTACAGAGCCACCAAATTTGCAAAGAAATATAAAGTGACGCATAAAAAACACTTAACAATAAATCAGTTTAATGAGTGCAAACAGTTAAATCGTAATTGCTACTTTAATTTCACGGCATACCTTAATGTAATAAAATATCTCTACAGGTATTTCTTTGATCATGTCTGCAGTCAGCTGAGATGGAGTTTTACCCAGGTGTAGTAAAGTCTCTAATGTCTCATTTCTCACATTGGACAGTCTTGATAGAATTGCTCTTCCTTCCCCAGCAATCAGGCCATCTTTATAATCGAATTCTGAAAGAAAATGTCAATTATTAAATTAATCTGTGAGCTTTTTTAAATATTAAAGTTCCTTATAGCAAGGTAAATTTACTTTAATTGTTTATGAAATGGAGGGTCAGAAATTCAAGAATAACAAACCTTTGGATGGAAAATGTATTAAAGAAGTACACGATAACTTTAAGTTGGCGACAGTGTATTCACTCGTATCGATTGATTGATTGATAGATGTTTTATGCCGCACTTAATATTATTTCACTTATATGGCGGCGTGGCCAGGTATAGTCAGAGAGGAAACCGGGCTCATTACCCCCGTCCGGATTTAGCGAGTACCTAGCAACTCTTCCAAATACTGCGTTCGAGTGAAAAGTCCTTTTTTATTTTTATTTTATCTGAGTAGGATTCGAACCCGCGCCGCATCGATCGAAAGCCTGTTTCAAATGAGGGACAAACAATGTAACCGACTGGGCCTTCGAGGGCCCCCAAAAATATCGAAGGCATTGTCAACACTTGACAGAGGTCCAGTTAACAACAACATCGCATCCTCTTCGTTTTGGTTATGCAAGTACACTTCTTAATAGAACAATTCTGTGTGAAAATCTTTAGGAAAATAATAGATCAGGATTATAGCAGCAGCCCATAGTAATCATTTCGGAAATTCTTTCATGCTCAGCAGACAATAAGATTTGCGTTGCGTCAAATTCGGTCATACTGCAGGATTTTCTGGCCGGATTGTTGACAAGTTTACATTTATTTCTGGTCCTAACTTACCGTCACTGTCTGTTAGGTAATCTAACATCATCTTTGCCATGTCGGGTAACATATAATGGAACATGTCGCTGTTGGAATCGTTGATAATCATATCCCATGAAAACGAGATACTGGGGTCTATCGGTGGACGTTCTGGTGCATTACAGCCTTTCCCTATGATGTCAACACAACTGATGTTAGCGAGCAAAAACGTCGACAAAAGCTCCTGAGATTTTAAGCTGTACCTTGCTTTGCAGCACAGGACAACTTTTCTATCTCCATTTATAATCTCTCCTACCTTCCCCAGTGTATCCGTCTGAAATCACAAACATACTTTGATTAATTCCCATCTAGAAATAACCTACTAATTAGCTAAGCAAAATTATTGCAAATTTGACAAGAATGTATATTTTATTTCAATTTTGCATAAACCAATCACTTCAATATTGATATACAATGAGCTTAACAAATGATCACCAGTTCAAATATTTACTTTTTGAAAAAGTGTCCAAACAATTGGCAGAAATCTTTTTGCCTTTACATACTATTTAAAATATCTAAGTAAATTTACTGACAAGCCTCGGGGACCGATCTTACAAAATTCAACTAAAACTTGTCAAATATTCGATTGGCTTTCATCCGATCAGCCTAATATGAGATAATTACCAGATACCAGGAATAAAATTTTACAGAGCCACCAAATTTGCAAAGAAATATAAAGTGACGCATAAAAAACACTTAACAATAAATCAGTTTAATGAGTGCAAACAGTTAAATCGTAATTGCTACTTTAATTTCACGGCATACCTTAATGTAATAAAATATCTCTACAGGTATTTCTTTGATCATGTCTGCAGTCAGCTGAGATGGAGTTTTACCCAGGTGTAGTAAAGTCTCTAATGTCTCATTTCTCACATTGGACAGTCTTGATAGAATTGCTCTTCCTTCCCCAGCAATCAGGCCATCTTTATAATCGAATTCTGAAAGAAAATGTCAATTATTAAATTAATCTGTGAGCTTTTTTAAATATTAAAGTTCCTTATAGCAAGGTAAATTTACTTTAATTGTTTATGAAATGGAGGGTCAGAAATTCAAGAATAACAAACCTTTGGATGGAAAATGTATTAAAGAAGTACACGATAACTTTAAGTTGGCGACAGTGTATTCACTCGTATCGATTGATTGATTGATAGATGTTTTATGCCGCACTTAATATTATTTCACTTATATGGCGGCGTGGCCAGGTATAGTCAGAGAGGAAACCGGGCTCATTACCCCCGTCCGGATTTAGCGAGTACCTAGCAACTCTTCCAAATACTGCGTTCGAGTGAAAAGTCCTTTTTTATTTTTATTTTATCTGAGTAGGATTCGAACCCGCGCCGCATCGATCGAAAGCCTGTTTCAAATGAGGGACAAACAATGTAACCGACTGGGCCTTCGAGGGCCCCCAAAAATATCGAAGGCATTGTCAACACTTGACAGAGGTCCAGTTAACAACAACATCGCATCCTCTTCGTTTTGGTTATGCAAGTACACTTCTTAATAGAACAATTCTGTGTGAAAATCTTTAGGAAAATAATAGATCAGAACTATAGCAGCAGCCCATAGTAATCATTTCGGAAATTCTTTCATGCTCAGCAGACAATAAGATTTGCGTTGCGTCAAATTCGGTCATACTGCAGGATTTTCTGGCCGGATTGTTGACAAGTTTACATTTATTTCTGGTCCTAACTTACCGTCACTGTCTGTTAGGTAATCTAACATCATCTTTGCCATGTCGGGTAACATATAATGGAACATGTCGCTGTTGGAATCGTTGATAATCATATCCCATGAAAACGAGATACTGGGGTCTATCGGTGGACGTTCTGGTGCATTACAGCCTTTCCCTATGATGTCAACACAACTGATGTTAGCGAGCAAAAACGTCGACAAAAGCTCCTGAGATTTTAAGCTGTACCTTGCTTTGCAGCACAGGACAACTTTTCTATCTCCATTTATAATCTCTCCTACCTTCCCCAGTGTATCCGTCTGAAATCACAAACATACTTTGATTCATTCACATCTAGAAATAACCTACTAATTAGCTAAGCAAAATTATTGCAAATTTGACAAGAATGTATATTTTATTTCAATTTTGCATAAACCAATCACTTCAATATTGATATACAATGAGCTTAACAAATGATCACCAGTTCAAATATTTACTTTTTGAAAAAGTGTCCAAACAATTGGCAGAAATCTTTTTGCCTTTACATACTATTTAAAATATCTAAGTAAATTTACTGACAAGCCTCGGGGACCGATCTTACAAAATTCAACAAAAACTTGTCAAATATTCGATTGGCTTTCATCCGATCAGCCTAATATGAGATAATTACCAGATACCAGGAATAAAATTTTACAGAGCCACCAAATTTGCAAAGAAATATGTAGTGACGTATAAAAAAACACTTAACAATAAATCAGTTTAATGAGTGCAAACAGTTAAATCGTAATTGCTACTTTAATTTCACGGCATACCTTAATGTAATAAAATATCTCTACAGGTATTTCTTTGATCATGTCTGCAGTCAGCTGAGATGGAGTTTTACCCAGGTGTAGTAAAGTCTCTAGTGTCTCATTTCTCACATTGGACAGTCTTGATAGAATTGCTCTTCCTTCCCCAGCAATCAGGCCATCTTTATAATCGAATTCTGAAAGAAAATGTCAATTATTAAATTAATCTGTGAGCTTTTTTAAATATTAAAGTTCCTTATAGCAAGGTAAATTTACTTTAATTGTTTATGAAATGGAGGGTCAGAAATTCAAGAATAACAAACCTTTGGATGGAAAATGTATTAAAGAAGTACACGATAACTTGAAGTTGGCGACAGTGTATTCACTCGTATCGATTGATTGATTGATAGATGTTTATGCCGCACTTAATATTATTTCACTTATATGGCGGCGTGGCCAGGTATAGTCAGAGAGGAAACCGGGCTCATTACCCCCATCCGGATTTAGCGAGTACCTAGCATCTCTTCCAAATACTGCGTTCGAGTGAAAAGTCCTTTTTTATTTTTATTTTATCTGAGTAGGATTCGAACCCGCGCCGCATCGATCGAAAGCCTGTTTCAAATGAGGGACAAACAATGTAACCGACTGGGCCTTCGAGGGCCCCCAAAAATATCGAAGGCATTGTCAACACTTGACAGAGGTCCAGTTAACAACAACATCGCATCCTCTTCGTTTTGGTTATGCAAGTACACTTCTTAATAGAACAATTCTGTGTGAAAATCTTTAGGAAAATAATAGATCAGAACTATAGCAGCAGCCCATAGTAATCATTTCGGAAATTCTTTCATGCTCAGCAGACAATAAGATTTGCGTTGCGTCAAATTCGGTCATACTGCAGGATTTTCTGGCCGGATTGTTGACAAGTTTACATTTATTTCTGGTCCTAACTTACCGTCACTGTCTGTTAGGTAATCTAACATCATCTTTGCCATGTCGGGTAACATATAATGGAACATGTCGCTGTTGGAATCGTTGATAATCATATCCCATGAAAACGAGATACTGGGGTCTATCGGTGGACGTTCTGGTGCATTACAGCCTTTCCCTATGATGTCAACACAACTGATGTTAGCGAGCAAAAATGTCGACAAAAGCTCCTGAGATTTTAAGCTGTACCTTGCTTTGCAGCACAGGACAACTTTTCTATCTCCATTTATAATCTCTCCTACCTTCCCCAGTGTATCCGTCTGAAATCACAAACATACTTTGATTAATTCCCATCTAGAAATAACCCACTAATTAGCTAAGCAAAATTATTGCAAATTTGACAAGAATGTATATTTTATTTCAATTTTGCATAAACCAATCACTTCAATATTGATATACAATGAGCTTAACAAATGATCACCAGTTCAAATATTTACTTTTTGAAAAAGTGTCCAAACAATTGGCAGAAATCTTTTTGCCTTTACATACTATTTAAAATATCTAAGTAAATTTACTGACAAGCCTCGGGGACCGATTTTACAAAATTCAACTAAAACTTGTCAAATATTCGATTGGCTTTCATCCGATCAGCCTAATATGAGATAATTACCAGATACCAGGAATAAAATTTTACAGAGCCACCAAATTTGCAAAGAAATATAGAGTGACGCATAAAAAACACTTAACAATAAATCAGTTTAATGAGTGCAAAAGGTTAAATCGTAATTGCTACTTTAATTTCACGGCATACCTTAATGTAATAAAATATCTCTACAGGTATTTCTTTGATCATGTCTGCAGTCAGCTGAGATGGAGTTTTACCCAGGTGTAGTAAAGTCTCTAATGTCTCATTTCTCACATTGGACAGTCTTGATAGAATTGCTCTTCCTTCCCCAGCAATCAGGCCATCTTTATAATCGAATTCTGAAAGAAAATGTCAATTATTAAATTAATCTGTGAGCTTTTTTAAATATTAAAGTTCCTTATAGCAAGGTAAATTTACTTTAATTGTTTATGAAATGGAGGGTCAGAAATTCAAGAATAACAAACCTTTGGATGGAAAATGTATTAAAGAAGTACACGATAACTTGAAGTTGGCGACAGTGTATTCACTCGTATCGATTGATTGATTGATAGATGTTTTATGCCGCACTTAATATTATTTCACTTATATGGCGGCGTGGCCAGGTATAGTCAGAGAGGAAACCGGGCTCATTACCCCCGTCCGGATTTAGCGAGTACCTAGCAACTCTTCCAAATACTGCGTTCGAGTGAAAAGTCCTTTTTTATTTTTATTTTATCTGAGTAGGATTCGAACCCGCGCCGCATCGATCGAAAGCCTGTTTCAAATGAGGGACAAACAATGTAACCGACTGGGCCTTCGAGGGCCCCCAAAAATATCGAAGGCATTGTCAACACTTGACAGAGGTCCAGTTAACAACAACATCGCATCCTCTTCGTTTTGGTTATGCAAGTACACTTCTTAATAGAACAATTCTGTGTGAAAATCTTTAGGAAAATAATAGATCAGAACTATAGCAGCAGCCCATAGTAATCATTTCGGAAATTCTTTCATGCTCAGCAGACAATAAGATTTGCGTTGCGTCAAATTCGGTCATACTGCAGGATTTTCTGGCCGGATTGTTGACAAGTTTACATTTATTTCTGGTCCTAACTTACCGTCACTGTCTGTTAGGTAATCTAACATCATCTTTGCCATGTCGGGTAACATATAATGGAACATGTCGCTGTTGGAATCGTTGATAATCATATCCCATGAAAACGAGATACTGGGGTCTATCGGTGGACGTTCTGGTGCATTACAGCCTTTCCCTATGATGTCAACACAACTGATGTTAGCGAGCAAAAACGTCGACAAAAGCTCCTGAGATTTTAAGCTGTACCTTGCTTTGCAGCACAGGACAACTTTTCTATCTCCATTTATAATCTCTCCTACCTTCCCCAGTGTATCCGTCTGAAATCACAAACATACTTTGATTCATTCACATCTAGAAATAACCTACTAATTAGCTAAGCAAAATTATTGCAAATTTGACAAGAATGTATATTTTATTTCAATTTTGCATAAACCAATCACTTCAATATTGATATACAATGAGCTTAACAAATGATCACCAGTTCAAATATTTACTTTTTGAAAAAGTGTCCAAACAATTGGCAGAAATCTTTTTGCCTTTACATACTATTTAAAATATCTAAGTAAATTTACTGACAAGCCTCGGGGACCGATCTTACAAAATTCAACTAAAACTTCTCAAATATTCGATTGGCTTTCATCCGATCAGCCTAATATGAGATAATTACCAGATACCAGGAATAAAATTTTACAGAGCCACCAAATTTGCAAAGAAATATAAAGTGACGCATAAAAAACACTTAACAATAAATCAGTTTAATGAGTGCAAACAGTTAAATCGTAATTGCTACTTTAATTTCACGGCATACCTTAATGTAATAAAATATCTCTACAGGTATTTCTTTGATCATGTCTGCAGTCAGCTGAGATGGAGTTTTACCCAGGTGTAGTAAAGTCTCTAATGTCTCATTTCTCACATTGGACAGTCTTGATAGAATTGCTCTTCCTTCCCCAGCAATCAGGCCATCTTTATAATCGAATTCTGAAAGAAAATGTCAATTATTAAATTAATCTGTGAGCTTTTTTAAATATTAAAGTTCCTTATAGCAAGGTAAATTTACTTTAATTGTTTATGAAATGGAGGGTCAGAAATTCAAGAATAACAAACCTTTGGATGGAAAATGTATTAAAGAAGTACACGATAACTTTAAGTTGGCGACAGTGTATTCACTCGTATCGATTGATTGATTGATAGATGTTTTATGCCGCACTTAATATTATTTCACTTATATGGCGGCGTGGCTAGGTATAGTCAGAGAGGAAACCGGGCTCATTACCCCCGTCCGGATTTAGCGAGTACCTAGCAACTCTTCCAAATACTGCGTTCGAGTGAAAAGTCCTTTTTTATTTTTATTTTATCTGAGTAGGATTCGAACCCGCGCCGCATCGATCGAAAGCCTGTTTCAAATGAGGGACAAACAATGTAACCGACTGGGCCTTCGAGGGCCCCCAAAAATATCGAAGGCATTGTCAACACTTGACAGAGGTCCAGTTAACAACAACATCGCATCCTCTTCGTTTTGGTTATGCAAGTACACTTCTTAATAGAACAATTCTGTGTGAAAATCTTTAGGAAAATAATAGATCAGAACTATAGCAGCAGCCCATAGTAATCATTTCGGAAATTCTTTCATGCTCAGCAGACAATAAGATTTGCGTTGCGTCAAATTCGGTCATACTACAGGATTTTCTGGCCGGATTGTTGACAAGTTTACATTTATTTCTGGTCCTAACTTACCGTCACTGTCTGTTAGGTAATCTAACATCATCTTTGCCATGTCGGGTAACATATAATGGAACATGTCGCTGTTGGAATCGTTGATAATCATATCCCATGAAAACGAGATACTGGGGTCTATCGGTGGACGTTCTGGTGCATTACAGCCTTTCCCTATGATGTCAACACAACTGATGTTAGCGAGCAAAAACGTCGACAAAAGCTCCTGAGATTTTAAGCTGTACCTTGCTTTGCAGCACAGGACAACTTTTCTATCTCCATTTATAATCTCTCCTACCTTCCCCAGTGTATCCGTCTGAAATCACAAACATACTTTGATTCATTCACATCTAGAAATAACCTACTAATTAGCTAAGCAAAATTATTGCAAATTTGACAAGAATGTATATTTTATTTCAATTTTGCATAAACCAATCACTTCAATATTGATATACAATGAGCTTAACAAATGATCACCAGTTCAAATATTTACTTTTTGAAAACGTGTCCAAACAATTGGCAGAAATCTTTTTGCCTTTACATACTATTTAAAATATCTAAGTAAATTTACTGACAAGCCTCGGGGACCGATCTTACAAAATTCAACTAAAACTTGTCAAATATTCGATTGGCTTTCATCCGATCAGCCTAATATGAGATAATTACCAGATACCAGGAATAAAATTTTACAGAGCCACCAAATTTGCAAAGAAATATGTAGTGACGCATAAAAAAACACTTAACAATAAATCAGTTTAATGAGTGCAAACAGTTAAATCGTAATTGCTACTTTAATTTCACGGCATACCTTAATGTAATAAAATATCTCTACAGGTATTTCTTTGATCATGTCTGCAGTCAGCTGAGATGGAGTTTTACCCAGGTGTAGTAAAGTCTCTAGTGTCTCATTTCTCACATTGGACAGTCTTGATAGAATTGCTCTTCCTTCCCCAGCAATCAGGCCATCTTTATAATCGAATTCTGAAAGAAAATGTCAATTATTAAATTAATCTGTGAGCTTTTTTAAATATTAAAGTTCCTTATAGCAAGGTAAATTTACTTTAATTGTTTATGAAATGGAGGGTCAGAAATTCAAGAATAACAAACCTTTGGATGGAAAATGTATTAAAGAAGTACACGATAACTTGAAGTTGGCGACAGTGTATTCACTCGTATCGATTGATTGATTGATAGATGTTTATGCCGCACTTAATATTATTTCACTTATATGGCGGCGTGGCCAGGTATAGTCAGAGAGGAAACCGGGCTCATTACCCCCATCCGGATTTAGCGAGTACCTAGCATCTCTTCCAAATACTGCGTTCGAGTGAAAAGTCCTTTTTTATTTTTATTTTATCTGAGTAGGATTCGAACCCGCGCCGCATCGATCGAAAGCCTGTTTCAAATGAGGGACAAACAATGTAACCGACTGGGCCTTCGAGGGCCCCCAAAAATATCGAAGGCATTGTCAACACTTGACAGAGGTCCAGTTAACAACAACATCGCATCCTCTTCGTTTTGGTTATGCAAGTACACTTCTTAATAGAACAATTCTGTGTGAAAATCTTTAGGAAAATAATAGATCAGAACTATAGCAGCAGCCCATAGTAATCATTTCGGAAATTCTTTCATGCTCAGCAGACAATAAGATTTGCGTTGCGTCAAATTCGGTCATACTGCAGGATTTTCTGGCCGGATTGTTGACAAGTTTACATTTATTTCTGGTCCTAACTTACCGTCACTGTCTGTTAGGTAATCTAACATCATCTTTGCCATGTCGGGTAACATATAATGGAACATGTCGCTGTTGGAATCGTTGATAATCATATCCCATGAAAACGAGATACTGGGGTCTATCGGTGGACGTTCTGGTGCATTACAGCCTTTCCCTATGATGTCAACACAACTGATGTTAGCGAGCAAAAACGTCGACAAAAGCTCCTGAGATTTTAAGCTGTACCTTGCTTTGCAGCACAGGACAACTTTTCTATCTCCATTTATAATCTCTCCTACCTTCCCCAGTGTATCCGTCTGAAATCACAAACATACTTTGATTAATTCCCATCTAGAAATAACCCACTAATTAGCTAAGCAAAATTATTGCAAATTTGACAAGAATGTATATTTTATTTCAATTTTGCATAAACCAATCACTTCAATATTGATATACAATGAGCTTAACAAATGATCACCAGTTCAAATATTTACTTTTTGAAAAAGTGTCCAAACAATTGGCAGAAATCTTTTTGCCTTTACATACTATTTAAAATATCTAAGTAAATTTACTGACAAGCCTCGGGGACCGATCTTACAAAATTCAACTAAAACTTGTCAAATATTCGATTGGCTTTCATCCGATCAGCCTAATATGAGATAATTACCAGATACCAGGAATAAAATTTTACAGAGCCACCAAATTTGCAAAGAAATATAGAGTGACGCATAAAAAACACTTAACAATAAATCAGTTTAATGAGTGCAAAAGGTTAAATCGTAATTGCTACTTTAATTTCACGGCATACCTTAATGTAATAAAATATCTCTACAGGTATTTCTTTGATCATGTCTGCAGTCAGCTGAGATGGAGTTTTACCCAGGTGTAGTAAAGTCTCTAATGTCTCATTTCTCACATTGGACAGTCTTGATAGAATTGCTCTTCCTTCCCCAGCAATCAGGCCATCTTTATAATCGAATTCTGAAAGAAAATGTCAATTATTAAATTAATCTGTGAGCTTTTTTAAATATTAAAGTTCCTTATAGCAAGGTAAATTTACTTTAATTGTTTATGAAATGGAGGGTCAGAAATTCAAGAATAACAAACCTTTGGATGGAAAATGTATTAAAGAAGTACACGATAACTTGAAGTTGGCGACAGTGTATTCACTCGTATCGATTGATTGATTGATAGATGTTTTATGCCGCACTTAATATTATTTCACTTATATGGCGGCGTGGCCAGGTATAGTCAGAGAGGAAACCGGGCTCATTACCCCCGTCCGGATTTAGCGAGTACCTAGCAACTCTTCCAAATACTGCGTTCGAGTGAAAAGTCCTTTTTTATTTTTATTTTATCTGAGTAGGATTCGAACCCGCGCCGCATCGATCGAAAGCCTGTTTCAAATGAGGGACAAACAATGTAACCGACTGGGCCTTCGAGGGCCCCCAAAAATATCGAAAGCATTGTCAACACTTGACAGAGGTCCAGTTAACAACAACATCGCATCCTCTTCGTTTTGGTTATGCAAGTACACTTCTTAATAGAACAATTCTGTGTGAAAATCTTTAGGAAAATAATAGATCAGAACTATAGCAGCAGCCCATAGTAATCATTTCGGAAATTCTTTCATGCTCAGCAGACAATAAGATTTGCGTTGCGTCAAATTCGGTCATACTGCAGGATTTTCTGGCCGGATTGTTGACAAGTTTACATTTATTTCTGGTCCTAACTTACCGTCACTGTCTGTTAGGTAATCTAACATCATCTTTGCCATGTCGGGTAACATATAATGGAACATGTCGCTGTTGGAATCGTTGATAATCATATCCCATGAAAACGAGATACTGGGGTCTATCGGTGGACGTTCTGGTGCATTACAGCCTTTCCCTATGATGTCAACACAACTGATGTTAGCGAGCAAAAACGTCGACAAAAGCTCCTGAGATTTTAAGCTGTACCTTGCTTTGCAGCACAGGACAACTTTTCTATCTCCATTTATAATCTCTCCTACCTTCCCCAGTGTATCCGTCTGAAATCACAAACATACTTTGATTAATTCCCATCTAGAAATAACCTACTAATTAGCTAAGCAAAATTATTGCAAATTTGACAAGAATGTATATTTTATTTCAATTTTGCATAAACCAATCACTTCAATATTGATATACAATGAGCTTAACAAATGATCACCAGTTCAAATATTTACTTTTTGAAAAAGTGTCCAAACAATTGGCAGAAATCTTTTTGCCTTTACATACTATTTAAAATATCTAAGTAAATTTACTGACAAGCCTCGGGGACCGATCTTACAAAATTCAACTAAAACTTCTCAAATATTCGATTGGCTTTCATCCGATCAGCCTAATATGAGATAATTACCAGATACCAGGAATAAAATTTTACAGAGCCACCAAATTTGCAAAGAAATATAAAGTGACGCATAAAAAACACTTAACAATAAATCAGTTTAATGAGTGCAAACAGTTAAATCGTAATTGCTACTTTAATTTCACGGCATACCTTAATGTAATAAAATATCTCTACAGGTATTTCTTTGATCATGTCTGCAGTCAGCTGAGATGGAGTTTTACCCAGGTGTAGTAAAGTCTCTAATGTCTCATTTCTCACATTGGACAGTCTTGATAGAATTGCTCTTCCTTCCCCAGCAATCAGGCCATCTTTATAATCGAATTCTGAAAGAAAATGTCAATTATTAAATTAATCTGTGAGCTTTTTTAAATATTAAAGTTCCTTATAGCAAGGTAAATTTACTTTAATTGTTTATGAAATGGAGGGTCAGAAATTCAAGATAACAAACCTTTGGATGGAAAATGTATTAAAGAAGTACACGATAACTTGAAGTTGGCGACAGTGTATTCACTCGTATCGATTGATTGATTGATAGATGTTTTATGCCGCACTTAATATTATTTCACTTATATGGCGGCGTGGCCAGGTATAGTCAGAGAGGAAACCGGGCTCATTACCCCCGTCCGGATTTAGCGAGTACCTAGCAACTCTTCCAAATACTGCGTTCGAGTGAAAAGTCCTTTTTTATTTTTATTTTATCTGAGTAGGATTCGAACCCGCGCCGCATCGATCGAAAGCCTGTTTCAAATGAGGGACAAACAATGTAACCGACTGGGCCTTCGAGGGCCCCCAAAAATATCGAAGGCATTGTCAACACTTGACAGAGGTCCAGTTAACAACAACATCGCATCCTCTTCGTTTTGGTTATGCAAGTACACTTCTTAATAGAACAATTCTGTGTGAAAATCTTTAGGAAAATAATAGATCAGAACTATAGCAGCAGCCCATAGTAATCATTTCGGAAATTCTTTCATGCTCAGCAGACAATAAGATTTGCGTTGCGTCAAATTCGGTCATACTACAGGATTTTCTGGCCGGATTGTTGACAAGTTTACATTTATTTCTGGTCCTAACTTACCGTCACTGTCTGTTAGGTAATCTAACATCATCTTTGCCATGTCGGGTAACATATAATGGAACATGTCGCTGTTGGAATCGTTGATAATCATATCCCATGAAAACGAGATACTGGGGTCTATCGGTGGACGTTCTGGTGCATTACAGCCTTTCCCTATGATGTCAACACAACTGATGTTAGCGAGCAAAAACGTCGACAAAAGCTCCTGAGATTTTAAGCTGTACCTTGCTTTGCAGCACAGGACAACTTTTCTATCTCCATTTATAATCTCTCCTACCTTCCCCAGTGTATCCGTCTGAAATCACAAACATACTTTGATTCATTCACATCTAGAAATAACCTACTAATTAGCTAAGCAAAATTATTGCAAATTTGACAAGAATGTATATTTTATTTCAATTTTGCATAAACCAATCACTTCAATATTGATATACAATGAGCTTAACAAATGATCACCAGTTCAAATATTTACTTTTTGAAAAAGTGTCCAAACAATTGGCAGAAATCTTTTTGCCTTTACATACTATTTAAAATATCTAAGTAAATTTACTGACAAGCCTCGGGGACCGATCTTACAAAATTCAACTAAAACTTGTCAAATATTCGATTGGCTTTCATCCGATCAGCCTAATATGAGATAATTACCAGATACCAGGAATAAAATTTTACAGAGCCACCAAATTTGCAAAGAAATATGTAGTGACGTATAAAAAAACACTTAACAATAAATCAGTTTAATGAGTGCAAACAGTTAAATCGTAATTGCTACTTTAATTTCACGGCATACCTTAATGTAATAAAATATCTCTACAGGTATTTCTTTGATCATGTCTGCAGTCAGCTGAGATGGAGTTTTACCCAGGTGTAGTAAAGTCTCTAGTGTCTCATTTCTCACATTGGACAGTCTTGATAGAATTGCTCTTCCTTCCCCAGCAATCAGGCCATCTTTATAATCGAATTCTGAAAGAAAATGTCAATTATTAAATTAACCTGTGAGCTTTTTTAAATATTAAAGTTCCTTATAGCAAGGTAAATTTACTTTAATTGTTTATGAAATGGAGGGTCAGAAATTCAAGAATAACAAACCTTTGGATGGAAAATGTATTAAAGAAGTACACGATAACTTGAAGTTGGCGACAGTGTATTCACTCGTATCGATTGATTGATTGATAGATGTTTATGCCGCACTTAATATTATTTCACTTATATGGCGGCGTGGCCAGGTATAGTCAGAGAGGAAACCGGGCTCATTACCCCCATCCGGATTTAGCGAGTACCTAGCAACTCTTCCAAATACTGCGTTCGAGTGAAAAGTCCTTTTTTATTTTTATTTTATCTGAGTAGGATTCGAACCCGCGCCGCATCGATCGAAAGCCTGTTTCAAATGAGGGACAAACAATGTAACCGACTGGGCCTTCGAGGGCCCCCAAAAATATCGAAAGCATTGTCAACACTTGACAGAGGTCCAGTTAACAACAACATCGCATCCTCTTCGTTTTGGTTATGCAAGTACACTTCTTAATAGAACAATTCTGTGTGAAAATCTTTAGGAAAATAATAGATCAGAACTATAGCAGCAGCCCATAGTAATCATTTCGGAAATTCTTTCATGCTCAGCAGACAATAAGATTTGCGTTGCGTCAAATTCGGTCATACTGCAGGATTTTCTGGCCGGATTGTTGACAAGTTTACATTTATTTCTGGTCCTAACTTACCGTCACTGTCTGTTAGGTAATCTAACATCATCTTTGCCATGTCGGGTAACATATAATGGAACATGTCGCTGTTGGAATCGTTGATAATCATATCCCATGAAAACGAGATACTGGGGTCTATCGGTGGACGTTCTGGTGCATTACAGCCTTTCCCTATGATGTCAACACAACTGATGTTAGCGAGCAAAAACGTCGACAAAAGCTCCTGAGATTTTAAGCTGTACCTTGCTTTGCAGCACAGGACAACTTTTCTATCTCCATTTATAATCTCTCCTACCTTCCCCAGTGTATCCGTCTGAAATCACAAACATACTTTGATTAATTCCCATCTAGAAATAACCTACTAATTAGCTAAGCAAAATTATTGCAAATTTGACAAGAATGTATATTTTATTTCAATTTTGCATAAACCAATCACTTCAATATTGATATACAATGAGCTTAACAAATGATCACCAGTTCAAATATTTACTTTTTGAAAAAGTGTCCAAACAATTGGCAGAAATCTTTTTGCCTTTACATACTATTTAAAATATCTAAGTAAATTTACTGACAAGCCTCGGGGACCGATCTTACAAAATTCAACTAAAACTTCTCAAATATTCGATTGGCTTTCATCCGATCAGCCTAATATGAGATAATTACCAGATACCAGGAATAAAATTTTACAGAGCCACCAAATTTGCAAAGAAATATAAAGTGACGCATAAAAAACACTTAACAATAAATCAGTTTAATGAGTGCAAACAGTTAAATCGTAATTGCTACTTTAATTTCACGGCATACCTTAATGTAATAAAATATCTCTACAGGTATTTCTTTGATCATGTCTGCAGTCAGCTGAGATGGAGTTTTACCCAGGTGTAGTAAAGTCTCTAATGTCTCATTTCTCACATTGGACAGTCTTGATAGAATTGCTCTTCCTTCCCCAGCAATCAGGCCATCTTTATAATCGAATTCTGAAAGAAAATGTCAATTATTAAATTAATCTGTGAGCTTTTTTAAATATTAAAGTTCCTTATAGCAAGGTAAATTTACTTTAATTGTTTATGAAATGGAGGGTCAGAAATTCAAGAATAACAAACCTTTGGATGGAAAATGTATTAAAGAAGTACACGATAACTTGAAGTTGGCGACAGTGTATTCACTCGTATCGATTGAATGATTGATAGATGTTTTATGCCGCACTTAATATTATTTCACTTATATGGCGGCGTGGCCAGGTATAGTCAGAGAGGAAACCGGGCTCATTACCCCCGTCCGGATTTAGCGAGTACCTAGCAACTCTTCCAAATACTGCGTTCGAGTGAAAAGTCCTTTTTTATTTTTATTTTATCTGAGTAGGATTCGAACCCGCGCCGCATCGATCGAAAGCCTGTTTCAAATGAGGGACAAACAATGTAACCGACTGGGCCTTCGAGGGCCCCCAAAAATATCGAAGGCATTGTCAACACTTGACAGAGGTCCAGTTAACAACAACATCGCATCCTCTTCGTTTTGGTTATGCAAGTACACTTCTTAATAGAACAATTCTGTGTGAAAATCTTTAGGAAAATAATAGATCAGAACTATAGCAGCAGCCCATAGTAATCATTTCGGAAATTCTTTCATGCTCAGCAGACAATAAGATTTGCGTTGCGTCAAATTCGGTCATACTACAGGATTTTCTGGCCGGATTGTTGACAAGTTTACATTTATTTCTGGTCCTAACTTACCGTCACTGTCTGTTAGGTAATCTAACATCATCTTTGCCATGTCGGGTAACATATAATGGAACATGTCGCTGTTGGAATCGTTGATAATCATATCCCATGAAAACGAGATACTGGGGTCTATCGGTGGACGTTCTGGTGCATTACAGCCTTTCCCTATGATGTCAACACAACTGATGTTAGCGAGCAAAAACGTCGACAAAAGCTCCTGAGATTTTAAGCTGTACCTTGCTTTGCAGCACAGGACAACTTTTCTATCTCCATTTATAATCTCTCCTACCTTCCCCAGTGTATCCGTCTGAAATCACAAACATACTTTGATTCATTCACATCTAGAAATAACCTACTAATTAGCTAAGCAAAATTATTGCAAATTTGACAAGAATGTATATTTTATTTCAATTTTGCATAAACCAATCACTTCAATATTGATATACAATGAGCTTAACAAATGATCACCAGTTCAAATATTTACTTTTTGAAAAAGTGTCCAAACAATTGGCAGAAATCTTTTTGCCTTTACATACTATTTAAAATATCTAAGTAAATTTACTGACAAGCCTCGGGGACCGATCTTACAAAATTCAACTAAAACTTGTCAAATATTCGATTGGCTTTCATCCGATCAGCCTAATATGAGATAATTACCAGATACCAGGAATAAAATTTTACAGAGCCACCAAATTTGCAAAGAAATATGTAGTGACGTATAAAAAAACACTTAACAATAAATCAGTTTAATGAGTGCAAACAGTTAAATCGTAATTGCTACTTTAATTTCACGGCATACCTTAATGTAATAAAATATCTCTACAGGTATTTCTTTGATCATGTCTGCAGTCAGCTGAGATGGAGTTTTACCCAGGTGTAGTAAAGTCTCTAGTGTCTCATTTCTCACATTGGACAGTCTTGATAGAATTGCTCTTCCTTCCCCAGCAATCAGGCCATCTTTATAATCGAATTCTGAAAGAAAATGTCAATTATTAAATTAACCTGTGAGCTTTTTTAAATATTAAAGTTCCTTATAGCAAGGTAAATTTACTTTAATTGTTTATGAAATGGAGGGTCAGAAATTCAAGAATAACAAACCTTTGGATGGAAAATGTATTAAAGAAGTACACGATAACTTGAAGTTGGCGACAGTGTATTCACTCGTATCGATTGATTGATTGATAGATGTTTATGCCGCACTTAATATTATTTCACTTATATGGCGGCGTGGCCAGGTATAGTCAGAGAGGAAACCGGGCTCATTACCCCCATCCGGATTTAGCGAGTACCTAGCAACTCTTCCAAATACTGCGTTCGAGTGAAAAGTCCTTTTTTATTTTTATTTTATCTGAGTAGGATTCGAACCCGCGCCGCATCGATCGAAAGCCTGTTTCAAATGAGGGACAAACAATGTAACCGACTGGGCCTTCGAGGGCCCCCAAAAATATCGAAGGCATTGTCAACACTTGACAGAGGTCCAGTTAACAACAACATCGCATCCTCTTCGTTTTGGTTATGCAAGTACACTTCTTAATAGAACAATTCTGTGTGAAAATCTTTAGGAAAATAATAGATCAGAACTATAGCAGCAGCCCATAGTAATCATTTCGGAAATTCTTTCATGCTCAGCAGACAATAAGATTTGCGTTGCGTCAAATTCGGTCATACTGCAGGATTTTCTGGCCGGATTGTTGACAAGTTTACATTTATTTCTGGTCCTAACTTACCGTCACTGTCTGTTAGGTAATCTAACATCATCTTTGCCATGTCGGGTAACATATAATGGAACATGTCGCTGTTGGAATCGTTGATAATCATATCCCATGAAAACGAGATACTGGGGTCTATCGGTGGACGTTCTGGTGCATTACAGCCTTTCCCTATGATGTCAACACAACTGATGTTAGCGAGCAAAAACGTCGACAAAAGCTCCTGAGATTTTAAGCTGTACCTTGCTTTGCAGCACAGGACAACTTTTCTATCTCCATCTATAATCTCTCCTACCTTCCCCAGTGTATCCGTCTGAAATCACAAACATACTTTGATTAATTCACATCTAGAAATAACCTACTAATTAGCTAAGCAAAATTATTGCAAATTTGACAAGAATGTATATTTTATTTCAATTTTGCATAAACCAATCACTTCAATATTGATATACAATGAGCTTAACAAATGATCACCAGTTCAAATATTTACTTTTTGAAAAAGTGTCCAAACAATTGGCAGAAATCTTTTTGCCTTTACATACTATTTAAAATATCTAAGTAAATTTACTGACAAGCCTCGGGGACCGATCTTACAAAATTCAACTAAAGCTTCTCAAATATTCGATTGGCTTTCATCCGATCAGCCTAATATGAGATAATTACCAGATACCAGGAATAAAATTTTACAGAGCCACCAAATTTGCAAAGAAATATGTAGTGACGCATAAAAAAACACTTAACAATAAATCAGTTTAATGAGTGCAAACAGTTAAATCGTAATTGCTACTTTAATTTCACGGCATACCTTAATGTAATAAAATATCTCTACAGGTATTTCTTTGATCATGTCTGCAGTCAGCTGAGATGGAGTTTTACCCAGGTGTAGTAAAGTCTCTAGTGTCTCATTTCTCACATTGGACAGTCTTGATAGAATTGCTCTTCCTTCCCCAGCAATCAGGCCATCTTTATAATCGAATTCTGAAAGAAAATGTCAATTATTAAATTAATCTGTGAGCTTTTTTAAATATTAAAGTTCCTTATAGCAAGGTAAATTTACTTTAATTGTTTATGAAATGGAGGGTGAGAAATTCAAGAATAACAAACCTTTGGATGGAAAATGTATTAAAGAAGTACACGA
Organism: Lepidochitona cinerea; assembly: GCA_963971465.1. Classification (NCBI taxonomy): domain Eukaryota; kingdom Metazoa; phylum Mollusca; class Polyplacophora; order Chitonida; family Tonicellidae; genus Lepidochitona; species Lepidochitona cinerea. The sequence continues at coordinate 45,969,424 of OZ020551.1, read as the reverse complement.
TAACTTGAAGTTGGCGACAGTGTATTCACTCGTATCGATTGATTGATTGATAGATGTTTTATGCCGCACTTAATATTATTTCACTTATATGGCGGCGTGGCCAGGTATAGTCAGAGAGGAAACCGGGCTCATTACCCCCGTCCGGATTTAGCGAGTACCTAGTAACTCTTCCAAATACTGCGTTCGAGTGAAAAGTCCTTTTTTATTTTTATTTTATCTGAGTAGGATTCGAACCCGCGCCGCATCGATCGAAAGCCTGTTTCAAATGAGGGACAAACAATGTAACCGACTGGGCCTTCGAGGGCCCCCAAAAATATCGAAGGCATTGTCAACACTTGACAGAGGTCCAGTTAACAACAACATCGCATCCTCTTCGTTTTGGTTATGCAAGTACACTTCTTAATAGAACAATTCTGTGTGAAAATCTTTAGGAAAATAATAGATCAGAACTATAGCAGCAGCCCATAGTAATCATTTCGGAAATTCTTTCATGCTCAGCAGACAATAAGATTTGCGTTGCGTCAAATTCGGTCATACTGCAGGATTTTCTGGCCGGATTGTTGACAAGTTTACATTTATTTCTGGTCCTAACTTACCGTCACTGTCTGTTAGGTAATCTAACATCATCTTTGCCATGTCGGGTAACATATAATGGAACATGTCGCTGTTGGAATCGTTGATAATCATATCCCATGAAAACGAGATACTGGGGTCTATCGGTGGACGTTCTGGTGCATTACAGCCTTTCCCTATGATGTCAACACAACTGATGTTAGCGAGCAAAAACGTCGACAAAAGCTCCTGAGATTTTAAGCTGTACCTTGCTTTGCAGCACAGGACAACTTTTCTATCTCCATTTATAATCTCTCCTACCTTCCCCAGTGTATCCGTCTGAAATCACAAACATACTTTGATTCATTCACATCTAGAAATAACCTACTAATTAGCTAAGCAAAATTATTGCAAATTTGACAAGAATGTATATTTTATTTCAATTTTGCATAAACCAATCACTTCAATATTGATATACAATGAGCTTAACAAATGATCACCAGTTCAAATATTTACTTTTTGAAAAAGTGTCCAAACAATTGGCAGAAATCTTTTTGCCTTTACATACTATTTAAAATATCTAAGTAAATTTACTGACAAGCCTCGGGGACCGATCTTACAAAATTCAACTAAAACTTGTCAAATATTCGATTGGCTTTCATCCGATCAGCCTAATATGAGATAATTACCAGATACCAGGAATAAAATTTTACAGAGCCACCAAATTTGCAAAGAAATATGTAGTGACGCATAAAAAAACACTTACCAATAAATCAGTTTAATGAGTGCAAACAGTTAAATCGTAATTGCTACTTTAATTTCACGGCATACCTTAATGTAATAAAATATCTCTACAGGTATTTCTTTGATCATGTCTGCAGTCAGCTGAGATGGAGTTTTACCCAGGTGTAGTAAAGTCTCTAGTGTCTCATTTCTCACATTGGACAGTCTTGATAGAATTGCTCTTCCTTCCCCAGCAATCAGGCCATCTTTATAATCGAATTCTGAAAGAAAATGTCAATTATTAAATTAATCTGTGAGCTTTTTTAAATATTAAAGTTCCTTATAGCAAGGTAAATTTACTTTAATTGTTTATGAAATGGAGGGTCAGAAATTCAAGAATAACAAACCTTTGGATGGAAAATGTATTAAAGAAGTACACGATAACTTGAAGTTGGCGACAATGTATTCACTCATATCGATTGATTGATTGATAGATGTTTTATGCCGCACTTAATATTATTTCACTTATATGGCGGCGTGGCCAGGTATAGTCAGAGAGGAAACCGGGCTCATTACCCCCGTCCGGATTTAGCGAGTACCTAGCAACTCTTCCAAATACTGCGTTCGAGTGAAAAGTCCTTTTTTATTTTTATTTTATCTGAGTAGGATTCGAACCCGCGCCGCATCGATCGAAAGCCTGTTTCAAATGAGGGACAAACAATGTAACCGACTGGGCCTTCGAGGGCCCCCAAAAATATCGAAGGCATTGTCAACACTTGACAGAGGTCCAGTTAACAACAACATCGCATCCTCTTCGTTTTGGTTATGCAAGTACACTTCTTAATAGAACAATTCTGTGTGAAAATCTTTAGGAAAATAATAGATCAGAACTATAGCAGCAGCCCATAGTAATCATTTCGGAAATTCTTTCATGCTCAGCAGACAATAAGATTTGCGTTGCGTCAAATTCGGTCATACTGCAGGATTTTCTGGCCGGATTGTTGACAAGTTTACATTTATTTCTGGTCCTAACTTACCGTCACTGTCTGTTAGGTAATCTAACATCATCTTTGCCATGTCGGGTAACATATAATGGAACATGTCGCTGTTGGAATCGTTGATAATCATATCCCATGAAAACGAGATACTGGGGTCTATCGGTGGACGTTCTGGTGCATTACAGCCTTTCCCTATGATGTCAACACAACTGATGTTAGCGAGCAAAAACGTCGACAAAAGCTCCTGAGATTTTAAGCTGTACCTTGCTTTGCAGCACAGGACAACTTTTCTATCTCCATTTATAATCTCTCCTACCTTCCCCAGTGTATCCGTCTGAAATCACAAACATACTTTGATTAATTCCCATCTAGAATTAACCTACTAATTAGCTAAGCACAATTATTGCAAATTTGACAAGAATGTATATTTTATTTCAATTTTGCATAAACCAATCACTTCAATATTGATATACAATGAGCTTAACAAATGATCACCAGTTCAAATATTTACTTTTTGAAAAAGTGTCCAAACAATTGGCAGAAATCTTTTTGCCTTCACATACTATTTAAAATATCTAAGTAAATTTACTGACAAGCCTCGGGGACCGATCTTACAAAATTCAACTAAAACTTGTCAAATATTCGATTGGCTTTCATCCGATCAGCCTAATATGAGATAATTACCAGATACCAGGAATAAAATTTTACAGAGCCACCAAATTTGCAAAGAAATATAGAGTGACGCATAAAAAACACTTAACAATAAATCAGTTTAATGAGTGCAAACAGTTAAATCGTAATTGCTTTCTAATTTCACGGCATACCTTAATGTAATAAAATATCTCTACAGGTATTTCTTTGATCATGTCTGCAGTCAGCTGAGATGGAGTTTTACCCAGGTGTAGTAAAGTCTCTAATGTCTCATTTCTCACATTGGACAGTCTTGATAGAATTGCTCTTCCTTCCCCAGCAATCAGGCCATCTTTATAATCGAATTCTGAAAGAAAATGTCAATTATTAAATTAATCTGTGAGCTTTTTTAAATATTAAAGTTCCTCATAGCAAGGTAAATTTACTTTAATTGTTTATGAAATGGAGGGTCAGAAATTCAAGAATAACAAACCTTTGGATGGAAAATGTATTAAAGAAGTACACGATAACTTGAAGTTGGCGACAGTGTATTCACTCATATCGATTGATTGATTGATAGATGTTTTATGCCGCACCTAATATTATTTCACTTATATGGCGGCGTGGCCAGGTATAGTCAGAGAAGAAACCGGGCTCATTACCCCCGTCCGGATTTAGCGAGTACCTAGCAACTCTTCCAAATACTGCGTTCGAGTGAAAAGTCCTTTTTTATTTTTATTTTATCTGAGTAGGATTCGAACCCGCGCCGCATCGATCGAAAGCCTGTTTCAAATGAGGGACAAACAATGTAACCGACTGGGCCTTCGAGGGCCCCCAAAAATATCGAAGGCATTGTCAACACTTGACAGAGGTCCAGTTAACAACAACATCGCATCCTCTTCGTTTTGGTTATGCAAGTACACTTCTTAATAGAACAATTCTGTGTGAAAATCTTTAGGAAAATAATAGATCAGAACTATAGCAGCAGCCCATAGTAATCATTTCGGAAATTCTTTCATGCTCAGCAGACAATAAGATTTGCGTTGCGTCAAATTCGGTCATACTGCAGGATTTTCTGGCCGGATTGTTGACAAGTTTACATTTATTTCTGGTCCTAACTTACCGTCACTGTCTGTTAGGTAATCTAACATCATCTTTGCCATGTCGGGTAACATATAATGGAACATGTCGCTGTTGGAATCGTTGATAATCATATCCCATGAAAACGAGATACTGGGGTCTATCGGTGGACGTTCTGGTGCATTACAGCCTTTCCCTATGATGTCAACACAACTGATGTTAGCGAGCAAAAACGTCGACAAAAGCTCCTGAGATTTTAAGCTGTACCTTGCTTTGCAGCACAGGACAACTTTTCTATCTCCATTTATAATCTCTCCTACCTTCCCCAGTGTATCCGTCTGAAATCACAAACATACTTTGATTAATTCCCATCTAGAATTAACCTACTAATTAGCTAAGCACAATTATTGCAAATTTGACAAGAATGTATATTTTATTTCAATTTTGCATAAACCAATCACTTCAATATTGATATACAATGAGCTTAACAAATGATCACCAGTTCAAATATTTACTTTTTGAAAAAGTGTCCAAACAATTGGCAGAAATCTTTTTGCCTTCACATACTATTTAAAATATCTAAGTAAATTTACTGACAAGCCTCGGGGACCGATCTTACAAAATTCAACTAAAACTTGTCAAATATTCGATTGGCTTTCATCCGATCAGCCTAATATGAGATAATTACCAGATACCAGGAATAAAATTTTACAGAGCCACCAAATTTGCAAAGAAATATAGAGTGACGCATAAAAAACACTTAACAATAAATCAGTTTAATGAGTGCAAACAGTTAAATCGTAATTGCTTTCTAATTTCACGGCATACCTTAATGTAATAAAATATCTCTACAGGTATTTCTTTGATCATGTCTGCAGTCAGCTGAGATGGAGTTTTACCCAGGTGTAGTAAAGTCTCTAATGTCTCATTTCTCACATTGGACAGTCTTGATAGAATTGCTCTTCCTTCCCCAGCAATCAGGCCATCTTTATAATCGAATTCTGAAAGAAAATGTCAATTATTAAATTAATCTGTGAGCTTTTTTAAATATTAAAGTTCCTCATAGCAAGGTAAATTTACTTTAATTGTTTATGAAATGGAGGGTCAGAAATTCAAGAATAACAAACCTTTGGATGGAAAATGTATTAAAGAAGTACACGATAACTTGAAGTTGGCGACAGTGTATTCACTCATATCGATTGATTGATTGATAGATGTTTTATGATGCACTCAATATTATTTCACTTATATGGCGGCGTGGCCAGGTATAGTCAGAGAAGAAACCGGGCTCATTACCCCCGTCCGGATTTAGCGAGTACCTAGCAACTCTTCCAAATACTGCGTTCGAGTGAAAAGTCCTTTTTTATTTTTATTTTATCTGAGTAGGATTCGAACCCGCGCCGCATCGATCGAAAGCCTGTTTCAAATGAGGGACAAACAATGTAACCGACTGGGCCTTCGAGGGCCCCCAAAAATATCGAAGGCATTGTCAACACTTGACAGAGGTCCAGTTAACAACAACATCGCATCCTCTTCGTTTTGGTTATGCAAGTACACTTCTTAATAGAACAATTCTGTGTGAAAATCTTTAGGAAAATAATAGATCAGAACTATAGCAGCAGCCCATAGTAATCATTTCGGAAATTCTTTCATGCTCAGCAGACAATAAGATTTGCGTTGCGTCAAATTCGGTCATACTGCAGGATTTTCTGGCCGGATTGTTGACAAGTTTACATTTATTTCTGGTCCTAACTTACCGTCACTGTCTGTTAGGTAATCTAACATCATCTTTGCCATGTCGGGTAACATATAATGGAACATGTCGCTGTTGGAATCGTTGATAATCATATCCCATGAAAACGAGATACTGGGGTCTATCGGTGGACGTTCTGGTGCATTACAGCCTTTCCCTATGATGTCAACACAACTGATGTTAGCGAGCAAAAACGTCGACAAAAGCTCCTGAGATTTTAAGCTGTACCTTGCTTTGCAGCACAGGACAACTTTTCTATCTCCATCTATAATCTCTCCTACCTTCCCCAGTGTATCCGTCTGAAATCACAAACATACTTTGATTAATTCACATCTAGAAATAACCTACTAATTAGCTAAGCAAAATTATTGCAAATTTGACAAGAATGTATATTTTATTTCAATTTTGCATAAACCAATCACTTCAATATTGATATACAATGAGCTTAACAAATGATCACCAGTTCAAATATTTACTTTTTGAAAAAGTGTCCAAACAATTGGCAGAAATCTTTTTGCCTTTACATACTATTTAAAATATCTAAGTAAATTTACTGACAAGCCTCGGGGACCGATCTTACAAAATTTAACTAAAGCTTCTCAAATATTCGATTGGCTTTCATCCGATCAGCCTAATATGAGATAATTACCAGATACCAGGAATAAAATTTTACAGAGCCACCAAATTTGCAAAGAAATATGTAGTGACGCATAAAAAACACTTAACAATAAATCAGTTTAATGAGTGCAAACAGTTAAATCGTAATTGCTACTTTAATTTCACGGCATACCTTAATGTAATAAAATATCTCTACAGGTATTTCTTTGATCATGTCTGCAGTCAGCTGAGATGGAGTTTTACCCAGGTGTAGTAAAGTCTCTAGTGTCTCATTTCTCACATTGGACAGTCTTGATAGAATTGCTCTTCCTTCCCCAGCAATCAGGCCATCTTTATAATCGAATTCTGAAAGAAAATGTCAATTATTAAATTAATCTGTGAGCTTTTTTAAATATTAAAGTTCCTTATAGCAAGGTAAATTTACTTTAATTGTTTATGAAATGGAGGGTCAGAAATTCAAGAATAACAAACCTTTGGATGGAAAATGTATTAAAGAAGTACACGATAACTTGAAGTTGGCGACAGTGTATTCACTCATATCGATTGATTGATTGATAGATGTTTTATGATGCACTCAATATTATTTCACTTATATGGCGGCGTGGCCAGGTATAGTCAGAGAGAAAACCGGGCTCATTACCCCCGTCCGGATTTAGCGAGTACCTAGCAACTCTTCCAAATACCGCGTTCGAGTGAAAAGTCCTTTTTTATTTTTATTTTATCTGAGTAGGATTCGAACCCGCGCCGCATCGATCGAAAACCTGTTTCAAATGAGGGACAAACAATGTAACCGACTGGGCCTTCGAGGGCCCCCAAAAATATCGAAGGCATTGTCAACACTTGACAGAGGTCCAGTTAACAACAACATCGCATCCTCTTCGTTTTGGTTATGCAAGTACACTTCTTAATAGAACAATTCTGTGTGAAAATCTTTAGGAAAATAATAGATCAGAACTATAGCAGCAGCCCATAGTAATCATTTCGGAAACTCTTTCATGCTCAGCAGACAATAAGATTTGCGTTGCGTCAAATTCGGTCATACTGCAGGATTTTCTGGCCGGATTGTTGACAAGTTTACATTTATTTCTGGTCCTAACTTACCGTCACTGTCTGTTAGGTAATCTAACATCATCTTTGCCATGTCGGGTAACATATAATGGAACATGTCGCTGTTGGAATCGTTGATAATCATATCCCATGAAAACGAGATACTGGGGTCTATCGGTGGACGTTCTGGTGCATTACAGCCTTTCCCTATGATGTCAACACAACTGATGTTAGCGAGCAAAAACGTCGACAAAAGCTCCTGAGATTTTAAGCTGTACCTTGCCTTGCAGCACAGGACAACTTTTCTATCTCCATTTATAATCTCTCCTACCTTCCCCAGTGTATCCGTCTGAAATCACAAACATACTTTGATTAATTCACATCTAGAAATAACCTACTAATTAGCTAAGCAAAATTATTGCAAATTTGACAAGAATGTATATTTTATTTCAATTTTGCATAAACCAATCACTTCAATATTGATATACAATGAGCTTAACAAATGATCACCAGTTCAAATATTTACTTTTTGAAAAAGTGTCCAAACAATTGGCAGAAATCTTTTTGCCTTTACATACTATTTAAAATATCTAAGTAAATTTACTGACAAGCCTCGGGGACCGATCTTACAAAATTCAACTAAAGCTTCTCAAATATTCGATTGGCTTTCATCCGATCAGCCTAATATGAGATAATTACCAGATACCAGGAATAAAATTTTACAGAGCCACCAAATTTGCAAAGAAATATGTAGTGACGCATAAAAAAACACTTAACAATAAATCAGTTTAATGAGTGCAAACAGTTAAATCGTAATTGCTACTTTAATTTCACGGCATACCTTAATGTAATAAAATATCTCTACAGGTATTTCTTTGATCATGTCTGCAGTCAGCTGAGATGGAGTTTTACCCAGGTGTAGTAAAGTCTCTAGTGTCTCATTTCTCACATTGGACAGTCTTGATAGAATTGCTCTTCCTTCCCCAGCAATCATGCCATCTTTATAATCGAATTCTGAAAGAAAATGTCAATTATTAAATTAATCTGTGAGCTTTTTTAAATATTAAAGTTCCTTATAGCAAGGTAAATTTACTTTAATTGTTTATGAAATGGAGGGTCAGAAATTCAAGAATAACAAACCTTTGGATGGAAAATGTATTAAAGAAGTACACGATAACTTGAAGTTGGCGACAGTGTATTCACTCATATCGATTGATTGATTGATAGATGTTTTATGCCGCACTCAATATTATTTCACTTATATGGCGGCGTGGCCAGGTATAGTCAGAGAGAAAACCGGGCTCATTACCCCCGTCCGGATTTAGCGAGTACCTAGCAACTCTTCCAAATACCGCGTTCGAGTGAAAAGTCCTTTTTTATTTTTATTTTATCTGAGTAGGATTCGAACCCGCGCCGCATCGATCGAAAACCTGTTTCAAATGAGGGACAAACAATGTAACCGACTGGGCCTTCGAGGGCCCCCAAAAATATCGAAGGCATTGTCAACACTTGACAGAGGTCCAGTTAACAACAACATCGCATCCTCTTCGTTTTGGTTATGCAAGTACACTTCTTAATAGAACAATTCTGTGTGAAAATCTTTAGGAAAATAATAGATCAGAACTATAGCAGCAGCCCATAGTAATCATTTCGGAAATTCTTTCATGCTCAGCAGACAATAAGATTTGCGTTGCGTCAAATTCGGTCATACTGCAGGATTTTCTGGCCGGATTGTTGACAAGTTTACATTTATTTCTGGTCCTAACTTACCGTCACTGTCTGTTAGGTAATCTAACATCATCTTTGCCATGTCGGGTAACATATAATGGAACATGTCGCTGTTGGAATCGTTGATAATCATATCCCATGAAAACGAGATACTGGGGTCTATCGGTGGACGTTCTGGTGCATTACAGCCTTTCCCTATGATGTCAACACAACTGATGTTAGCGAGCAAAAACGTCGACAAAAGCTCCTGAGATTTTAAGCTGTACCTTGCTTTGCAGCACAGGACAACTTTTCTATCTCCATTTATAATCTCTCCTACCTTCCATAGTGTATCCGTCTGAAATCACAAACATACTTTGATTCATTCACATCTAGAAATAACCTACTAATTAGCTAAGCACAATTATTGCAAATTTGACAAGAATGTATATTTTATTTCAATTTTGCATAAACCAATCACTTCAATATTGATATACAATGAGCTTAACAAATGATCACCAGTTCAAATATTTACTTTTTGAAAAAGTGTCCAAACAATTGGCAGAAATCTTTTTGCCTTTACATACTATTTAAAATATCTAAGTAAATTTACTGACAAGCCTCGGGGACCGATCTTACAAAATTCAACTAAAACTTGTCAAATATTCGATTGGCTTTCATCCGATCAGCCTAATATGAGATAATTACCAGATACCAGGAATAAAATTTTACAGAGCCACCAAATTTGCAAAGAAATATAGAGTGACGCATAAAAAACACTTAACAATAAATCAGTTTAATGAGTGCAAACAGTTAAATCGTAATTGCTACTTTAATTTCACGGCATACCTTAATGTAATAAAATATCTCTACAGGTATTTCTTTGATCATGTCTGCAGTCAGCTGAGATGGAGTTTTACCCAGGTGTAGTAAAGTCTCTAGTGTCTCATTTCTCACATTGGACAGTCTTGATAGAATTGCTCTTCCTTCCCCAGCAATCAGGCCATCTTTATAATCGAATTCTGAAAGAAAATGTCAATTATTAAATTAATCTGTGAGTTTTTTTAAATATTAAAGTTCCTTATAGCAAGGTAAATTTACTTTAATTGTTTATGAAATGGAGGGTCAGAAATTCAAGAATAACAAACCTTTGGATGGAAAATGTATTAAAGAAGTACACGATAACTTGAAGTTGGCGACAATGTATTCACTCATATCGATTGATTGATTGATAGATGTTTTATGCCGCACTTAATATTATTTCACTTATATGGCGGCGTGGCCAGGTATAGTCAGAGAGGAAACCGGGCTCATTACCCCCGTCCGGATTTAGCGAGTACCTAGCAACTCTTCCAAATACTGCGTTCGAGTGAAAAGTCCTTTTTTATTTTTATTTTATCTGAGTAGGATTCGAACCCGCGCCGCATCGATCGAAAGCCTGTTTCAAATGAGGGACAAACAATGTAACCGACTGGGCCTTCGAGGGCCCCCAAAAATATCGAAGGCATTGTCAACACTTGACAGAGGTCCAGTTAACAACAACATCGCATCCTCTTCGTTTTGGTTATGCAAGTACACTTCTTAATAGAACAATTCTGTGTGAAAATCTTTAGGAAAATAATAGATCAGAACTATAGCAGCAGCCCATAGTAATCATTTCGGAAATTCTTTCATGCTCAGCAGACAATAAGATTTGCGTTGCGTCAAATTCGGTCATACTGCAGGATTTTCTGGCCGGATTGTTGACAAGTTTACATTTATTTCTGGTCCTAACTTACCGTCACTGTCTGTTAGGTAATCTAACATCATCTTTGCCATGTCGGGTAACATATAATGGAACATGTCGCTGTTGGAATCGTTGATAATCATATCCCATGAAAACGAGATACTGGGGTCTATCGGTGGACGTTCTGGTGCATTACAGCCTTTCCCTATGATGTCAACACAACTGATGTTAGCGAGCAAAAACGTCGACAAAAGCTCCTGAGATTTTAAGCTGTACCTTGCTTTGCAGCACAGGACAACTTTTCTATCTCCATTTATAATCTCTCCTACCTTCCCCAGTGTATCCGTCTGAAATCACAAACATACTTTGATTAATTCCCATCTAGAAATAACCTACTAATTAGCTAAGCAAAATTATTGCAAATTTGACAAGAATGTATATTTTATTTCAATTTTGCATAAACCAATCACTTCAATATTGATATACAATGAGCTTAACAAATGATCACCAGTTCAAATATTTACTTTTTGAAAAAGTGTCCAAACAATTGGCAGAAATCTTTTTGCCTTTACATACTATTTAAAATATCTAAGTAAATTTACTGACAAGCCTCGGGGACCGATCTTACAAAATTCAACTAAAACTTGTCAAATATTCGATTGGCTTTCATCCGATCAGCCTAATATGAGATAATTACCAGATACCAGGAATAAAATTTTACAGAGCCACCAAATTTGCAAAGAAATATAGAGTGACGCATAAAAACACTTAACAATAAATCAGTTTAATGAGTGCAAACAGTTAAATCGTAATTGCTACTTTAATTTCACGGCATACCTTAATGTAATAAAATATCTCTACAGGTATTTCTTTGATCATGTCTGCAGTCAGCTGAGATGGAGTTTTACCCAGGTGTAGTAAAGTCTCTAGTGTCTCATTTCTCACATTGGACAGTCTTGATAGAATTGCTCTTCCTTCCCCAGCAATCAGGCCATCTTTATAATCGAATTCTGAAAGAAAATGTCAATTATTAAATTAATCTGTGAGCTTTTTTAAATATTAAAGTTCCTTATAGCAAGGTAAATTTACTTTAATTGTTTATGAAATGGAGGGTCAGAAATTCAAGAATAACAAACCTTTGGATGGAAAATGTATTAAAGAAGTACACGATAACTTGAAGTTGGCGACAATGTATTCACTCATATCGATTGATTGATTGATAGATGTTTTATGCCGCACTTAATATTATTTCACTTATATGGCGGCGTGGCCAGGTATAGTCAGAGAGGAAACCGGGCTCATTACCCCCATCCGGATTTAGCGAGTACCTAGCAACTCTTCCAAATACTGCGTTCGAGTGAAAAGTCCTTTTTTATTTTTATTTTATCTGAGTAGGATTCGAACCCGCGCCGCATCGATCGAAAGCCTGTTTCAAATGAGGGACAAACAATGTAACCGACTGGGCCTTCGAGGGCCCCCAAAAATATCGAAGGCATTGTCAACACTTGACAGAGGTCCAGTTAACAACAACATCGCATCCTCTTCGTTTTGGTTATGCAAGTACACTTCTTAATAGAACAATTCTGTGTGAAAATCTTTAGGAAAATAATAGATCAGAACTATAGCAGCAGCCCATAGTAATCATTTCGGAAATTCTTTCATGCTCAGCAGACAATAAGATTTGCGTTGCGTCAAATTCGGTCATACTGCAGGATTTTCTGGCCGGATTGTTGACAAGTTTACATTTATTTCTGGTCCTAACTTACCGTCACTGTCTGTTAGGTAATCTAACATCATCTTTGCCATGTCGGGTAACATATAATGGAACATGTCGCTGTTGGAATCGTTGATAATCATATCCCATGAAAACGAGATACTGGGGTCTATCGGTGGACGTTCTGGTGCATTACAGCCTTTCCCTATGATGTCAACACAACTGATGTTAGCGAGCAAAAACGTCGACAAAAGCTCCTGAGATTTTAAGCTGTACCTTGCTTTGCAGCACAGGACAACTTTTCTATCTCCATTTATAATCTCTCCTACCTTCCCCAGTGTATCCGTCTGAAATCACAAACATACTTTGATTAATTCCCATCTAGAAATAACCTACTAATTAGCTAAGCAAAATTATTGCAAATTTGACAAGAATGTATATTTTATTTTAATTTTGCATAAACCAATCACTTCAATATTGATATACAATGAGCTTAACAAATGATCACCAGTTCAAATATTTACTTTTTGAAAAAGTGTCCAAACAATTGGCAGAAATCTTTTTGCCTTTACATACTATTTAAAATATCTAAGTAAATTTACTGACAAGCCTCGGGGACCGATCTTACAAAATTCAACTAAAACTTGTCAAATATTCGATTGGCTTTCATCCGATCAGCCTAATATGAGATAATTACCAGATACCAGGAATAAAATTTTACAGAGCCACCAAATTTGCAAAGAAATATGTAGTGACGCATAAAAAAAACACTTAACAATAAATCAGTTTAATGAGTGCAAACAGTTAAATCGTAATTGCTACTTTAATTTCACGGCATACCTTAATGTAATAAAATATCTCTACAGGTATTTCTTTGATCATGTCTGCAGTCAGCTGAGATGGAGTTTTACCCAGGTGTAGTAAAGTCTCTAGTGTCTCATTTCTCACATTGGACAGTCTTGATAGAATTGCTCTTCCTTCCCCAGCAATCAGGCCATCTTTATAATCGAATTCTGAAAGAAAATGTCAATTATTAAATTAATCTGTGAGCTTTTTTAAATTGTTTATGAAATGGAGGGTCAGAAATTCAAGAATAACAAACCTTTGGATGGAAAATGTATTAAAGAAGTACACGATAACTTGAAGTTGGCGACAGTGTATTCACTCGTATCGATTGATTGATTGATAGATGTTTTATGCCGCACTTAATATTATTTCACTTATATGGCGGCGTGGCCAGGTATAGTCAGAGAGGAAACCGGGCTCATAACCCCCGTCCGGATTTAGCGAGTACCTAGTAACTCTTCCAAATACTGCGTTCGAGTGAAAAGTCCTTTTTTATTTTTATTTTATCTGAGTAGGATTCGAACCCGCGCCGCATCGATCGAAAGCCTGTTTCAAATGAGGGACAAACAATGTAACCGACTGGGCCTTCGAGGGCCCCCAAAAATATCGAAGGCATTGTCAACACTTGACAGAGGTCCAGTTAACAACAACATCGCATCCTCTTCGTTTTGGTTATGCAAGTACACTTCTTAATAGAACAATTCTGTGTGAAAATCTTTAGGAAAATAATAGATCAGAACTATAGCAGCAGCCCATAGTAATCATTTCGGAAATTCTTTCATGCTCAGCAGACAATAAGATTTGCGTTGCGTCAAATTCGGTCATACTGCAGGATTTTCTGGCCGGATTGTTGACAAGTTTACATTTATTTCTGGTCCTAACTTACCGTCACTGTCTGTTAGGTAATCTAACATCATCTTTGCCATGTCGGGTAACATATAATGGAACATGTCGCTGTTGGAATCGTTGATAATCATATCCCATGAAAACGAGATACTGGGGTCTATCGGTGGACGTTCTGGTGCATTACAGCCTTTCCCTATGATGTCAACACAACTGATGTTAGCGAGCAAAAACGTCGACAAAAGCTCCTGAGATTTTAAGCTGTACCTTGCTTTGCAGCACAGGACAACTTTTCTATCTCCATTTATAATCTCTCCTACCTTCCCCAGTGTATCCGTCTGAAATCACAAACATACTTTGATTAATTCCCATCTAGAAATAACCTACTAATTAGCTAAGCAAAATTATTGCAAATTTGACAAGAATGTATATTTTATTTCAATTTTGCATAAACCAATCACTTCAATATTGATATACAATGAGCTTAACAAATGATCACCAGTTCAAATATTTACTTTTTGAAAAAGTGTCCAAACAATTGGCAGAAATCTTTTTGCCTTTACATACTATTTAAAATATCTAAGTAAATTTACTGACAAGCCTCGGGGACCGATCTTACAAAATTCAACTAAAACTTGTCAAATATTCGATTGGCTTTCATCCGATCAGCCTAATATGAGATAATTACCAGATACCAGGAATAAAATTTTACAGAGCCACCAAATTTGCAAAGAAATATAGAGTGACGCATAAAAAAACACTTAACAATAAATCAGTTTAATGAGTGCAAACAGTTAAATCGTAATTGCTACTTTAATTTCACGGCATACCTTAATGTAATAAAATATCTCTTCAGGTATTTCTTTGATCATGTCTGCAGTCAGCTGAGATGGAGTTTTACCCAGGTGTAGTAAAGTCTCTAGTGTCTCATTTCTCACATTGGACAGTCTTGATAGAATTGCTCTTCCTTCCCCAGCAATCATGCCATCTTTATAATCGAATTCTGAAAGAAAATGTCAATTATTAAATTAATCTGTGAGCTTTTTTAAATATTAAAGTTCCTTATAGCAAGGTAAATTTACTTTAATTGTTTATGAAATGGAGGGTCAGAAATTCAAGAATAACAAACCTTTGGATGGAAAATGTATTAAAGAAGTACACGATAACTTGAAGTTGGCGACAGTGTATTCACTCATATCGATTGATTGATTGATAGATGTTTTATGCCGCACTCAATATTATTTCACTTATATGGCGGCGTGGCCAGGTATAGTCAGAGAGAAAACCGGGCTCATTACCCCCGTCCGGATTTAGCGAGTACCTAGCAACTCTTCCAAATACCGCGTTCGAGTGAAAAGTCCTTTTTTATTTTTATTTTATCTGAGTAGGATTCGAACCCGCGCCGCATCGATCGAAAACCTGTTTCAAATGAGGGACAAACAATGTAACCGACTGGGCCTTCGAGGGCCCCCAAAAATATCGAAGGCATTGTCAACACTTGACAGAGGTCCAGTTAACAACAACATCGCATCCTCTTCGTTTTGGTTATGCAAGTACACTTCTTAATAGAACAATTCTGTGTGAAAATCTTTAGGAAAATAATAGATCAGAACTATAGCAGCAGCCCATAGTAATCATTTCGGAAATTCTTTCATGCTCAGCAGACAATAAGATTTGCGTTGCGTCAAATTCGGTCATACTGCAGGATTTTCTGGCCGGATTGTTGACAAGTTTACATTTATTTCTGGTCCTAACTTACCGTCACTGTCTGTTAGGTAATCTAACATCATCTTTGCCATGTCGGGTAACATATAATGGAACATGTCGCTGTTGGAATCGTTGATAATCATATCCCATGAAAACGAGATACTGGGGTCTATCGGTGGACGTTCTGGTGCATTACAGCCTTTCCCTATGATGTCAACACAACTGATGTTAGCGAGCAAAAACGTCGACAAAAGCTCCTGAGATTTTAAGCTGTACCTTGCTTTGCAGCACAGGACAACTTTTCTATCTCCATTTATAATCTCTCCTACCTTCCCCAGTGTATCCGTCTGAAATCACAAACATACTTTGATTAATTCCCATCTAGAAATAACCTACTAATTAGCTAAGCAAAATTATTGCAAATTTGACAAGAATGTATATTTTATTTTAATTTTGCATAAACCAATCACTTCAATATTGATATACAATGAGCTTAACAAATGATCACCAGTTCAAATATTTACTTTTTGAAAAAGTGTCCAAACAATTGGCAGAAATCTTTTTGCCTTTACATACTATTTAAAATATCTAAGTAAATTTACTGACAAGCCTCGGGGACCGATCTTACAAAATTCAACTAAAACTTGTCAAATATTCGATTGGCTTTCATCCGATCAGCCTAATATGAGATAATTACCAGATACCAGGAATAAAATTTTACAGAGCCACCAAATTTGCAAAGAAATATAGAGTGACGCATAAAAAACACTTAACAATAAATCAGTTTAATGAGTGCAAACAGTTAAATCGTAATTGCTACTTTAATTTCACGGCATACCTTAATGTAATAAAATATCTCTACAGGTATTTCTTTGATCATGTCTGCAGTCAGCTGAGATGGAGTTTTACCCAGGTGTAGTAAAGTCTCTAGTGTCTCATTTCTCACATTGGACAGTCTTGATAGAATTGCTCTTCCTTCCCCAGCAATCAGGCCATCTTTATAATCGAATTCTGAAAGAAAATGTCAATTATTAAATTAATCTGTGAGTTTTTTTGAATATTAAAGTTCCTTATAGCAAGGTAAATTTACTTTAATTGTTTATGAAATGGAGGGTCAGAAATTCAAGAATAACAAACCTTTGGATGGAAAATGTATTAAAGAAGTACACGATAACTTGAAGTTGGCGACAATGTATTCACTCATATCGATTGATTGATTGATAGATGTTTTATGCCGCACTTAATATTATTTCACTTATATGGCGGCGTGGCCAGGTATAGTCAGAGAGGAAACCGGGCTCATTACCCCCATCCGGATTTAGCGAGTACCTAGCAACTCTTCCAAATACTGCGTTCGAGTGAAAAGTCCTTTTTTATTTTTATTTTATCTGAGTAGGATTCGAACCCGCGCCGCATCGATCGAAAGCCTGTTTCAAATGAGGGACAAACAATGTAACCGACTGGGCCTTCGAGGGCCCCCAAAAATATCGAAGGCATTGTCAACACTTGACAGAGGTCCAGTTAACAACAACATCGCATCCTCTTCGTTTTGGTTATGCAAGTACACTTCTTAATAGAACAATTCTGTGTGAAAATCTTTAGGAAAATAATAGATCAGAACTATAGCAGCAGCCCATAGTAATCATTTCGGAAATTCTTTCATGCTCAGCAGACAATAAGATTTGCGTTGCGTCAAATTCGGTCATACTGCAGGATTTTCTGGCCGGATTGTTGACAAGTTTACATTTATTTCTGGTCCTAACTTACCGTCACTGTCTGTTAGGTAATCTAACATCATCTTTGCCATGTCGGGTAACATATAATGGAACATGTCGCTGTTGGAATCGTTGATAATCATATCCCATGAAAACGAGATACTGGGGTCTATCGGTGGACGTTCTGGTGCATTACAGCCTTTCCCTATGATGTCAACACAACTGATGTTAGCGAGCAAAAACGTCGACAAAAGCTCCTGAGATTTTAAGCTGTACCTTGCTTTGCAGCACAGGACAACTTTTCTATCTCCATTTATAATCTCTCCTACCTTCCCCAGTGTATCCGTCTGAAATCACAAACATACTTTGATTAATTCCCATCTAGAAATAACCTACTAATTAGCTAAGCAAAATTATTGCAAATTTGACAAGAATGTATATTTTATTTCAATTTTGCATAAACCAATCACTTCAATATTGATATACAATGAGCTTAACAAATGATCACCAGTTCAAATATTTACTTTTTGAAAAAGTGTCCAAACAATTGGCAGAAATCTTTTTGCCTTTACATACTATTTAAAATATCTAAGTAAATTTACTGACAAGCCTCGGGGACCGATCTTACAAAATTCAACTAAAACTTGTCAAATATTCGATTGGCTTTCATCCGATCAGCCTAATATGAGATAATTACCAGATACCAGGAATAACATTTTACAGAGCCACCAAATTTGCAAAGAAATATAGAGTGACGCATAAAAAACACTTAACAATAAATCAGTTTAATGAGTGCAAACAGTTAAATCGTAATTGCTACTTTAATTTCACGGCATACCTTAATGTAATAAAATATCTCTACAGGTATTTCTTTGATCATGTCTGCAGTCAGCTGAGATGGAGTTTTACCCAGGTGTAGTAAAGTCTCTAGTGTCTCATTTCTCACATTGGACAGTCTTGATAGAATTGCTCTTCCTTCCCCAGCAATCAGGCCATCTTTATAATCGAATTCTTAAAGAAAATGTCAATTATTAAATTAATCTGTGAGTTTTTTTGAATATTAAAGTTCCTTATAGCAAGGTAAATTTACTTTAATTGTTTATGAAATGGAGGGTCAGAAATTCAAGAATAACAAACCTTTGGATGGAAAATGTATTAAAGAAGTACACGATAACTTGAAGTTGGCGACAATGTATTCACTCATATCGATTGATTGATTGATAGATGTTTTATGCCGCACTTAATATTATTTCACTTATATGGCGGCGTGGCCAGGTATAGTCAGAGAGGAAACCGGGCTCATTACCCCCATCCGGATTTAGCGAGTACCTAGCAACTCTTCCAAATACTGCGTTCGAGTGAAAAGTCCTTTTTTATTTTTATTTTATCTGAGTAGGATTCGAACCCGCGCCGCATCGATCGAAAGCCTGTTTCAAATGAGGGACAAACAATGTAACCGACTGGGCCTTCGAGGGCCCCCAAAAATATCGAAGGCATTGTCAACACTTGACAGAGGTCCAGTTAACAACAACATCGCATCCTCTTCGTTTTGGTTATGCAAGTACACTTCTTAATAGAACAATTCTGTGTGAAAATCTTTAGGAAAATAATAGATCAGAACTATAGCAGCAGCCCATAGTAATCATTTCGGAAATTCTTTCATGCTCAGCAGACAATAAGATTTGCGTTGCGTCAAATTCGGTCATACTGCAGGATTTTCTGGCCGGATTGTTGACAAGTTTACATTTATTTCTGGTCCTAACTTACCGTCACTGTCTGTTAGGTAATCTAACATCATCTTTGCCATGTCGGGTAACATATAATGGAACATGTCGCTGTTGGAATCGTTGATAATCATATCCCATGAAAACGAGATACTGGGGTCTATCGGTGGACGTTCTGGTGCATTACAGCCTTTCCCTATGATGTCAACACAACTGATGTTAGCGAGCAAAAACGTCGACAAAAGCTCCTGAGATTTTAAGCTGTACCTTGCTTTGCAGCACAGGACAACTTTTCTATCTCCATTTATAATCTCTCCTACCTTCCCCAGTGTATCCGTCTGAAATCACAAACATACTTTGATTAATTCCCATCTAGAAATAACCTACTAATTAGCTAAGCAAAATTATTGCAAATTTGACAAGAATGTATATTTTATTTCAATTTTGCATAAACCAATCACTTCAATATTGATATACAATGAGCTTAACAAATGATCACCAGTTCAAATATTTACTTTTTGAAAAAGTGTCCAAACAATTGGCAGAAATCTTTTTGCCTTTACATACTATTTAAAATATCTAAGTAAATTTACTGACAAGCCTCGGGGACCGATCTTACAAAATTCAACTAAAACTTGTCAAATATTCGATTGGCTTTCATCCGATCAGCCTAATATGAGATAATTACCAGATACCAGGAATAACATTTTACAGAGCC
Organism: Lepidochitona cinerea; assembly: GCA_963971465.1. NCBI lineage: Eukaryota > Metazoa > Mollusca > Polyplacophora > Chitonida > Tonicellidae > Lepidochitona > Lepidochitona cinerea. Next base: position 45,949,323 of record OZ020551.1, on the reverse strand, counting down.
ACCAAATTTGCAAAGAAATATAGAGTGACGCATAAAAAACACTTAACAATAAATCAGTTTAATGAGTGCAAACAGTTAAATCGTAATTGCTACTTTAATTTCACGGCATACCTTAATGTAATAAAATATCTCTACAGGTATTTCTTTGATCATGTCTGCATTCAGCTGAGATGGAGTTTTACCCAGGTGTAGTAAAGTCTCTAGTGTCTCATTTCTCACATTGGACAGTCTTGATAGAATTGCTCTTCCTTCCCCAGCAATCAGGCCATCTTTATAATCGAATTCTGAAAGAAAATGTCAATTATTAAATTAATCTGTGAGTTTTTTTAAATATTAAAGTTCCTTATAGCAAGGTAAATTTACTTTAATTGTTTATGAAATGGAGGGTCAGAAATTCAAGAATAACAAACCTTTGGATGGAAAATGTATTAAAGAAGTACACGATAACTTGAAGTTGGCGACAGTGTATTCACTCATATCGATTGATTGATTGATAGATGTTTTATGCCGCACTAAATATTATTTCACTTATATGGCGGCGTGGCCAGGTATAGTCAGAGAGGAAACCGGGCTCATTACCCCCGTCCGGATTTAGCGAGTACCTAGCAACTCTTCCAAATACTGCGTTCGAGTGAAAAGTCCTTTTTTATTTGTATTTTATCTGAGTAGGATTCGAACCCGCGCCGCATCGATCGAAAGCCTGTTTCAAATGAGGGACAAACAATGTAACCGACTGGGCTTTCGAGAGCCCCCAAAAATATCGAAGGCATTGTCAACACTTGACAGAGGTCCAGTTAACAACAACATCGCATCCTCTTCGTTTTGGTTATGCAAGTACACTTCTTAATAGAACAATTCTGTGTGAAAATCTTTAGGAAAATAATAGATCAGGATTATAGCAGCATCCCATAGTAATCATTTCGGAAATTCTTTCATGCTCAGCAGACAATAAGATTTGCGTTGCGTCAAATTCGGTCATACTGCAGGATTTTCTGGCCCCGGATTGTTGACAAGTTTACATTTATTTCTGGTCCTAACTTACCGTCACTGTCTGTTAGGTAATCTAACATCATCTTTGCCATGTCGGGTAACATATAATGGAACATGTCGCTGTTGGAATCGTTGATAATCATATCCCATGAAAACGAGATACTGGGGTCTATCGGTGGACGTTCTGGTGCATTACAGCCTTTCCCTATGATGTCAACACAACTGATGTTAGCGAGCAAAAACGTCGACAAAAGCTCCTGAGATTTTAAGCTGTACCTTGCTTTGCAGCACAGGACAACTTTTCTATCTCCATTTATAATCTCTCCTACCTTCCCAAGTGTATCCGTCTGAAATCACAAACATACTTTGATTAATTCCCATCTAGAAATAACCTACTAATTAGCTAAGCAAAATTATTGCAAATTTGACAAGAATGTATATTTTATTTCAATTTTGCATAAACCAATCACTTCAATATTGATATACAATGAGCTTAACAAATGATCACCAGTTCAAATATTTACTTTTTGAAAAAGTGTCCAAACAATTGGCAGAAATCTTTTTGCCTTTACATACTATTTAAAATATCTAAGTAAATTTACTGACAAGCCTCGGGGACCGATCTTACAAAATTCAACTAAAGCTTCTCAAATATTCGATTAACTTTCATCCGATCAGCCTAATATGAGATAATTACCAGATACCAGGAATAAAATTTTACAGAGCCACCAAATTTGCAAAGAAATATGTAGTGACGCATAAAAAAACACTTAACAATAAATCAGTTTAATGAGTGCAAACAGTTAAATCGTAATTGCTACTTTAATTTCACGGCATACCTTAATGTAATAAAATATCTCTACAGGTATTTCTTTGATCATGTCTGCAGTCAGCTGAGATGGAGTTTTACCCAGGTGTAGTAAAGCCTCTAGTGTCTCATTTCTCACATTGGACAGTCTTGATAGAATTGCTCTTCCTTCCCCAGCAATCAGGCCATCTTTATAATCGAATTCTGAAAGAAAATGTCAATTATTAAATTAATCTGTGAGCTTTTTTAAATATTAAAGTTCCTTATAGCAAGGTAAATTTACTTTAATTGTTTATGAAATGGAGGGTCAGAAATTCAAGAATAACAAACCTTTGGATGGAAAATGTATTAAAGAAGTACACGATAACTTGAAGTTGGCGATATTGTATTCACATATCGATTGATTGATTGATTGATTGATATTTTACGCTGCACTCAATATTATTTCACTTATATGGCAGCGTGGCAAGGTATAGTCAGAAAGGAAACCAGGTTCATTATCCCCGTTCCGCTTCCGCAAGTACCAAGCAACTCTTGCAAATACCGCGTTCGAGTGAAAATTCCTTTTTTATTTTTATCTTATCTGAGTAGGATTGGAACCCGCGCCACATTCATCGAAAGCCTGTTTCAAATACGGGACAAACAATGTAACCGACTGGGCCTTCGAGGGCCCCCAAAAATATCGAAGGCATTGTCAACACTTGACACAGGTCTAGTTAACAACAACAGCGCATCCTCTTCGTTTTGGTTATGCAAGTACACTTCATAATAGAACAATTCTGTGTGAAAATCTTTAGGAAAATAATAGATCAGGATTATATCAGCATCCCATAGTAATCATTTCGGAAACTCTGTCATGCTCAGCAGACAATAGGATTTGCGTTGCGTCCAATTCGGTGATACTGCAGGATTTTCTGGCCGGATTGTTGGCAAATTTACATTTATTTCTGGTCCTAACTTACCGTCACTGTCTGTTAGGTAATCTAACATCATCTTTGCCATGTCGGGTAACATATAATGGAACATGTCGCTGTTGGAATCGTTGATTGTCATATTCCATGAAAAGAAGATACTGGGATCTATCGGTGGAAGTATTGATCCATTACAGCCTTTCTGTGTGATGTCAAAACAGCTGATATTGGCAATTAAAAGCATAGAGAAAAGCTCCTGAGATTTAAAGCTGTACATTGCTTTGCAGCACAGGGCATCTTTTCTATCCCCATTTATAATCTCTCCTAACTTCCCCAGTGTATCCGTCTGAAATCACAAACATACTTTGATTATTTCCCATCTAGAAATAACCTACGAATTAGCTAAGCAAAATTATTACAAATTGACAAGAATGTATATTTCATTTCAAGTTTGCATAAACCAATCACTTCAACATTGATATATAATGAGCTTAACAAATGATCACCAGTTCAAATATTTACTTTTAGAAAAAGTGTCCAAACAATTGGCAGAAATCGTTTTGCCTTTACATACTATTTAAAATATCTAAGTGAATTTACTGACAAACCTCGGGGACCGATCTTACAAAATTCAACTAAAACTTGTCAAATATACGATTGGCTTTCATCCGATCAGTCTATTATTAGATAATTACCAGATACCAGCAAGAAAATTTTACAGAACCACCAAATTTGCAAAGAAATATAGAGTGACGCATAAAAAAACACTGAACAATAAATTAGTTTAATGAGTGCAAACGGTTAAATCGTAATTGCTACTTTAATTTCACGGCATACCTTAATGTAATAAAATATCTCAACAGGTATTTCTTTGATCATGTCTGCAGTCAGCTGAGATGGAGTTTTACCCAAGAGTAGTAAAGTCTCTAGTGTCTCATTTCTCACATTGGACAGTCTTGTCAGAATTGCTCTTCCTTCACCAGCAATCAGGCCATCTTTATAATCAAATTCTGAAAGAAAATGTCAATTATTAAATTAATCTCTGAGCTTTATTAAATATTAAAGTTGCTTACAGAGAGATAACTTTAATTAAATTATTTATGAAATCGAGGGTTAGAAATTCAAGAATTACAAACCTTTGGGAGGGAAAATGCATTAACAGAAGTACACGATAACTTGAAGTGAGGCGATATTGTATTCACATATCGATTGATTGATTGATTGATTGATTGATATTTTACGCTGCACTCAATATTATTTCACTTATATGGCAGCGTGGCAAGGTATAGTCAGAAAGGAAACCAGGTTCATTATCCCGGTTCCGCTTCCGCAAGTACCAAGCAACTCTTGCAAATACCGCGTTCGAGTGAAAATTCCTTTTTTATTTTTATCTTATCTGAGTAGGATTGGAACCCGCGCCACATTCATCGAAAGCCTGTTTCAAATACGGGACAAACAATGTAACCGACTGGGCCTTCGAGGGCCCCCAAAAATATCGAAGGCATTGTCAACACTTGACACAGGTCCAGTTAACAACAACAGCGTATCCTCTTCGTTTTGGTTATGCAAGTACACTTCTTAATAGAACAATTCTGTGTGAAAATCTTTAGGAAAATAATAGATCAGGATTATAGCAGCATCCCATAGTAATCATTTCGGAAACTCTGTCATGCTCAGCAGACAATAGGATTTGCGTTGCGTCCAATTCGGTGATACTGCAGGATTTTCTGGCCCCGGTTGTTGACAATATCGCCCATATTGGAGAATATACTGGGCATACTTCAAGTTTTTGTTTATTTCTGGTACTAACTTACCGTCATTGTCTGTTAGGTAATCTAGCATCATCTTTGCCATGTCGGGTAACATATAATGGAACATGTCGCTGTTGGAATCGTTGATTGTCATATTCCATGAAAAGAAGATACTGGGATCTATCGGTGGAAGTATTGATCCATTACAGCCTTTCTGTATGATGTCAAAACAGCTGATATTGGCAATTAAAAGCATAGAGAAAAGCTCCTGAGATTTAAAGCTGTACATTGCTTTGCAGCACAGGGCATCTTTTCTATCCCCATTTATAATCTCTCCTAACTTCCCCAGTGTATCCGTCTGAAATCACAAACATACTTTGATTAATTCCCATCTAGAAATAACCTACGAATTAGCTAAGCAAAATTATTACAAATTGACAAGAATGTATATTTCATTTCAAGTTTGCATAAACCAATCACTTCAATATTGATATACAATGAGCTTAACAAATGATCACCAGTTCAAATATTTACTTTTAGAAAAAGTGTCCAAACAATTGGCAGAAATCTTTTTGCCTTTACATACTATTTAAAATATCTAAGTGAATTTACTGACAAACCTCGGGGACCGATCTTACAAAATTCAACTAAAACTTGTCAAATATACGATTGGCTTTCATCCGATCAGTCTATTATTAGATAATTACCAGATACCAGGAAGAAAATTTTACAGAGCCACCAAATTTGCAAAGAAATATAGAGTGACGCATAAAAAAACACTGAACAATAAATTAGTTTAATGAGTGCAAACGGTTAAATCGTAATTGCTACTTTAATTTCACGGCATACCTTAATGTAATAAAATATCTCAACAGGTATTTCTTTGATCATGTCTGCAGTCAGCTGAGATGGAGTTTTACCCAAGAGTAGTAAAGTCTCTAGTGTCTCATTTCTCACATTGGACAGTCTTGTCAGAATTGCTCTTCCTTCACCAGCAATCAGGCCATCTTTATAATCGAATTCTGAAAGAAAATGTCAATTATTAAATTAATCTCTGAGCTTTATTAAATATTAAAGTTGCTTACATAGAGATAACTTTAATTCAATTATTTATGAAATCGAGGGTTAGAAATTTAAGAATTACAAACCTTTGCGAGGGAAAATGCATTAACAGAAGTACACGATAACTTGAAGTGAGGCGATATTGTATTCACATATCGATTGATTGATTGATTGATTGATTGATATTTTACGCTGCACTCAATATTATTTCACTTATATGGCAGCGTGGCAAGGTATAGTCAGAAAGGAAACCAGGTTCATTATCCCGGTTCCGCTTCCGCAAGTACCAAGCAACTCTTGCAAATACCGCGTTCGAGTGAAAATTCCTTTTTATTTTTATCTTATCTGAGTAGGATTGGAACCTGCGCCACATTCATCGAAAGCCTGTTTCAAATACGGGACAAACATTGTAACCGACTGGGCCTTCGAGGGCCCCCAAAAATATCGAAGGCATTGTCAACACTTGACACAGGTCCAGTTAACAACAACAACGTATCCTCTTCGTTTTGGTTATGCAAGTACACTTCTTAATAGAACAATTCTGTGTGAAAATCTTTAGGAAAATAATAGATCAGGATTATAGCAGCATCCCATAGTAATCATTTCGGAAACTCTGTCATGCTCAGCAGACAATAGGATTTGCGTTGCGTCCAATTCGGTGATACTGCAGGATTTTCTGGCCCCGGTTGTTGACAATATCGCCCATATTGGAGAATATACTGGGCATACTTCAAGTTTTCGTTTATTTCTGGTACTAACTTACCGTCATTGTCTGTTAGGTAATCTAGCATCATCTTTGCCATGTCGGGTAACATATAATGGAACATGTCGCTGTTGGAATCGTTGATTGTCATATTCCATGAAAAGAAGATACTGGGATCTATCGGTGGAAGTATTGATCCATTACAGCCTTTCTGTATGATGTCAAAACAGCTGATATTGGCAATTAAAAGCATAGAGAAAAGCTCCTGAGATTTAAAGCTGTACATTGCTTTGCAGCACAGGGCATCTTTTCTATCCCCATTTATAATCTCTCCTAACTTCCCCAGTGTATCCGTCTGAAATCACAAACATACTTTGATTAATTCCCATCTAGAAATAACCTACGAATTAGCTAAGCAAAATTATTACAAATTGACAAGAATGTATATTTCATTTCAAGTTTGCATAAACCAATCACTTCAATATTGATATACAATGAGCTTAACAAATGATCACCAGTTCAAATATTTACTTTTAGAAAAAGTGTCCAAACAATTGGCAGAAATCATTTTGCCTTTACATACTATTTAAAATATCTAAGTGAATTTACTGACAAACCTCGGGGACCGATCTTACAAAATTCAACTAAAACTTGTCAAATATACGATTGGCTTTCATCCGATCAGTCTATTATTAGATAATTACCAGATACCAGGAAGAAAATTTTACAGAGCCACCAAATTTGCAAAGAAATATAGAGTGACGCATAAAAAAACACTGAACAATAAATTAGTTTAGTGAGTGCAAACGGTTAAATCGTAATTGCTACTTTAATTTCACGGCATACCTTAATGTAATAAAATATCTCAACAGGTATTTCTTTGATCATGTCTGCAGTCAGCTGAGATGGAGTTTTACCCAAGAGTAGTAAAGTCTCTAGTGTCTCATTTCTCACATTGGACAGTCTTGTCAGAATTGCTCTTCCTTCACCAGCAATCAGGCCATCTTTATAATCGAATTCTGAAAGAAAATGTCAATAATTAAATTAATCTCTGAGCTTTATTAAATATTAAAGTTGCTTACATAGAGATAACTTTAATTCAATTATTTATGAAATCGAGGGTTAGAAATTCAAGAATTACAAACCTTTGCGAGGGAAAATGCATTAACAGAAGTACACGATAACTTGAAGTGAGGCGATATTGTATTCACATATCGATTGATTGATTGATTGATTGATATTTTACGCTGCACTCAATATTATTTCACTTATATGGCAGCGTGGCAAGGTATATTCAGAAAGGAAACCAGGTTCATTATCCCGGTTCCGCTTCCGCAAGTACCAAGCAACTCTTGCAAATACCGCGTTCGAGTGAAAATTCCTTTTTTATTTTTATCTTATCTGAGTAGGATTGGAACCCGCGCCACATTCATCGAAAGCCTGTTTCAAATACGGGACAAACAATGTAACCGACTGGGCCTTCGAGGGCCCCCAAAAATATCGAAGGCATTGTCAACACTTGACACAGGTCCAGTTAACAACAACAGCGCATCCTCTTCGTTTTGGTTATGCAAGTACACTTCTTAATAGAACAATTCTGTGTGAAAATCTTTAGGAAAATAATAGATCAGGATTATAGCAGCATCCCATAGTAATCATTTCGGAAACTCTGTCATGCTCAGCAGACAATAGGATTTGCGTTGCGTCCAATTCGGTGATACTGCAAGATTTTCTGGCCCCGGTTGTTGACAATATCGCCCATATTGGAGAATATACTGGGCATACTTCAAGTTTTCGTTTATTTCTGGTACTAACTTACCGTCATTGTCTGTTAGGTAATCTAGCATCATCTTTGCCTTGTCGGGTAACATATAATGGAACATGTCGCTGTTAGAATCGTTGATTGTCATATTCCATGAAAAGAAGATACTGGGATCTATCGGTGGAAGTATTGATCCATTACAGCCTTTCTGTATGATGTCAAAACAGCTGATATTGGCAATTAAAAGCATAGAGAAAAGCTCCTGAGATTTAAAGCTGTACATTGCTTTGCAGCACAGGAAATCTTTTCTATCCCCATTTATAATCTCTCCTAACTTCCCCAGTGTATCCGTCTGAAATCACAAACATACTTTGATTATTTCCCATCTAGAAAAAACCTACGAATTAGCTAAGCAAAATTATTACAAATTGACAAGAATGTATATTTCATTTCAAGTTTGCATAAACCAATCACTTCAATATTGATATATAATGAGCTTAACAAATGATCACCAGTTCAAATATTTACTTTTAGAAAAAGTGTCCAAACAATTGGCAGAAATCGTTTTGCCTTTACATACTATTTAAAATATCTAAGTGAATTTACTGACAAACCTCGGGGACCGATCTTACAAAATTCAACTAAAACTTGTCAAATATACGATTGGCTTTCATCCGATCAGTCTATTATTAGATAATTACCAGATACCAGGAAGAAAATTTTACAGAGCCACCAAATTTGCAAAGAAATATAGAGTGACGCATAAAAAAACACTGAACAATAAATTAGTTTAATGAGTGCAAACGGTTAAATCGTAATTGCTACTTTAATTTCACGGCATACCTTAATGTAATAAAATATCTCGACAGGTATTTCTTTGATCATGTCTGCAGTCAGCTGAGATGGAGTTTTACCCAAGAGTAGTAAAGTCTCTAGTGTCTCATTTCTCACATTGGACAGTCTTGTCAGAATTGCTCTTCCTTCACCAGCAATCAGGCCATCTTTATAATCGAATTCTGAAAGAAAATGTCAATTATTAAATTAATCTCTGAGCTTTATTAAATATTAAAGTTGCTTACAGAGAGATAACTTTAATTCAATTATTTATGAAATCGAGGGTTAGAAATTCAAGAATTACAAACCTTTGGGAGGGAAAATGCATTAACAGAAGTACACGATAACTTGAAGTGAGGCGATATTGTATTCACATATCGATTGATTGATTGATTGATTGATATTTTACGCTGCACTCAATATTATTTCACTTATATGGCAGCGTGGCAAGGTATATTCAGAAAGGAAACCAGGTTCATTATCCCGGTTCCGCTTCCGCAAGTACCAAGCAACTCTTGCAAATACCGCGTTCGAGTGAAAATTCCTTTTTTATTTTTATCTTATCTGAGTAGGATTGGAACCCGCGCCACATTCATCGAAAGCCTGTTTCAAATACGGGACAAACAATGTAACCGACTGGGCCTTCGAGGGCCCCCAAAAATATCGAAGGCATTGTCAACACTTGACACAGGTCCAGTTAACAACAACAGCGCATCCTCTTCGTTTTGGTTATGCAAGTACACTTCTTAATAGAACAATTCTGTGTGAAAATCTTTAGGAAAATAATAGATCAGGATTATAGCAGCATCCCATAGTAATCATTTCGGAAACTCTGTCATGCTCAGCAGACAATAGGATTTGCGTTGCGTCCAATTCGGTGATACTGCAAGATTTTCTGGCCCCGGTTGTTGACAATATCGCCCATATTGGAGAATATACTGGGCATACTTCAAGTTTTCGTTTATTTCTGGTACTAACTTACCGTCATTGTCTGTTAGGTAATCTAGCATCATCTTTGCCTTGTCGGGTAACATATAATGGAACATGTCGCTGTTAGAATCGTTGATTGTCATATTCCATGAAAAGAAGATACTGGGATCTATCGGTGGAAGTATTGATCCATTACAGCCTTTCTGTATGATGTCAAAACAGCTGATATTGGCAATTAAAAGCATAGAGAAAAGCTCCTGAGATTTAAAGCTGTACATTGCTTTGCAGCACAGGAAATCTTTTCTATCCCCATTTATAATCTCTCCTAACTTCCCCAGTGTATCCGTCTGAAATCACAAACATACTTTGATTATTTCCCATCTAGAAAAAACCTACGAATTAGCTAAGCAAAATTATTACAAATTGACAAGAATGTATATTTCATTTCAAGTTTGCATAAACCAATCACTTCAATATTGATATATAATGAGCTTAACAAATGATCACCAGTTCAAATATTTACTTTTAGAAAAAGTGTCCAAACAATTGGCAGAAATCGTTTTGCCTTTACATACTATTTAAAATATCTAAGTGAATTTACTGACAAACCTCGGGGACCGATCTTACAAAATTCAACTAAAACTTGTCAAATATACGATTGGCTTTCATCCGATCAGTCTATTATTAGATAATTACCAGATACCAGGAAGAAAATTTTACAGAGCCACCAAATTTGCAAAGAAATATAGAGTGACGCATAAAAAAACACTGAACAATAAATTAGTTTAATGAGTGCAAACGGTTAAATCGTAATTGCTACTTTAATTTCACGGCATACCTTAATGTAATAAAATATCTCGACAGGTATTTCTTTGATCATGTCTGCAGTCAGCTGAGATGGAGTTTTACCCAAGAGTAGTAAAGTCTCTAGTGTCTCATTTCTCACATTGGACAGTCTTGTCAGAATTGCTCTTCCTTCACCAGCAATCAGGCCATCTTTATAATCGAATTCTGAAAGAAAATGTCAATTATTAAATTAATCTCTGAGCTTTATTAAATATTAAAGTTGCTTACAGAGAGATAACTTTAATTCAATTATTTATGAAATCGAGGGTTAGAAATTCAAGAATTACAAACCTTTGGGAGGGAAAATGCATTAACAGAAGTACACGATAACTTGAAGTGAGGCGATATTGTATTCAAATATCGATTGATTGATTGATTGATTGATTGATATTTTACGCTGCACTCAATATTATTTCACTTATATGGCAGCGTGGCAAGGTATAGTCAGAAAGGAAACCAGGTTCATTATCCCGGTTCCGCTTCCGCAAGTACCAAGCAACTCTTGCAAATACCGCGTTCGAGTGAAAATTCCTTTTTTATTTTTATCTTATCTGAGTAGGATTGGAACCCGCGCCACATTCATCGAAAGCCTGTTTCAAATACGGGACAAACAATGTAACCGACTGGGCCTTCGAGGGCCCCCCAAAATATCGAAGGCATTGTCAACACTTGACACAGGTCCAGTTAACAACAACATCGCATCCTCTTGGTTTTGGTTATGCAAGTACACTTCATAATAGAACAATTCTGTGTGAAAATCTTTAGGAAAATAATAGATCAGGATTATAGCAGCATCCCATAGTAATCATTTCGGAAACTCTGTCATGCTCAGCAGACAATAGGATTTGCGTTGCGTCCAATTCGGTGATACTGCAAGATTTACTGGCCCCGGTTGTTGACAATATCGCCCATATTGGAGAATATACTGGGCATACTTCAAGTTTTCGTTTATTTCTGGTACTAACTTACCGTCATTGTCTGTTAGGTAATCTAGCATCATCTTTGCCATGTCAGGTAACATATAATGGAACATGTCGCTGTTGGAATCGTTGATTGTCATATTCCATGAAAAGAAGATACTGGGATCTATCGGTGGAAGTATTGATCCATTACAGCCTTTCTGTATGATGTCAAAACAGCTGATATTGGCAATTAAAAGCATAGAGAAAAGCTCCTGAGATTTAAAGCTGTACATTGCTTTGCAGCACAGGGCATCTTTTCTATCCCCATTTATAATCTCTCCTAACTTCCCCAGTGTATCCGTCTGAAATCACAAACTTACTTTGATTAATTCCCATCTAGAAATAACCTACGAATTAGCTAAGCAAAATTATTACAAGTTGACAAGAATGTATATTTCATTTCAAGTTTGCATAAACCAATCACTTCAATATTGATATATAATGAGCTTAACAAATGATCACCAGTTCAAATATTTACTTTTAGAAAAAGTGTCCAAACAATTGGCAGAAATCGTTTTGCCTTTACATACTATTTAAAATATCTAAGTGAATTTACTGACAAACCTCGGGGACCGATCTTACAAAATTCAACTAAAACTTGTCAAATATACGATTGGCTTTCATCCGATCAGTCTATTATTAGATAATTACCAGATACCAGGAAGAAAATTTTACAGAGCCACCAAATTTGCAAAGAAATATAGAGTGACGCATAAAAAACACTGAACAATAAATTAGTTTAATGAGTGCAAACGGTTAAATCGTAATTGCTACTTTAATTTCACGGCATACCTTAATGTAATAAAATATCTCGACAGGTATTTCTTTGATCATGTCTGCAGTCAGCTGAGATGGAGTTTTACCCAAGAGTAGTAAAGTCTCTAGTGTCTCATTTCTCACATTGGACAGTCTTGTCAGAATTGCTCTTCCTTCACCAGCAATCAGGCCATCTTTATAATCGAATTCTGAAAGAAAATGTCAATTATTAAATTAATCTCTGAGCTTTATTAAATATTAAAGTTGCTTACAGAGAGATAACTTTAATTTAATTATTTATGAAATCGAGGGTTAGAAATTCAAGAATTACAAACCTTTGGGAGGGAAAATGCATTAACAGAAGTACACGATAACTTGAAGTGAGGCGATATTGTATTCACATATCGATTGATTGATTGATTGATTGATATTTTACGCTGCACTCAATATTATTTCACTTATATGGCAGCGTGGCAAGGTATAGTCAGAAAGGAAACCAGGTTCATTATCCCGGTTCCGCTTCCGCAAGTACCAAGCAACTCTTGCAAATACCACGTTCGAGTGAAAATTCCTTTTTTATTTTTATCTTATCTGAGTAGGATTGGAACCCGCGCCACATTCATCGAAAGCCTGTTTCAAATACGGGACAAACAATGTAACCGACTGGGCCTTCGAGGGCCCCCCAAAATATCGAAGGCATTGTCAACACTTGACACAGGTCCAGTTAACAACAACATCGCATCCTCTTCGTTTTGGTTATGCAAGTACACTTCTTAATAGAACAATTCTGTGTTAAAATCTTTAGGAAAATAATAGATCAGGATTATAGCAGCATCCCATAGTAATCATTTCGGAAACTCTGTCATGCTCAGCAGACAATAGGATTTGCGTTGCGTCCAATTCGGTGATACTGCAAGATTTTCTGGCCCCGGTTGTTGACAATATCGCCCATATTGGAGAATATACTGGGCATACTTCAAGTTTTCGTTTATTTCTGGTACTAACTTACCGTCATTGTCTGTTAGGTAATCTAGCATCATCTTTGCCATGTCGGGTAACATATAATGGAACATGTCGCTGTTGGAATCGTTGATTGTCATATTCCATGAAAAGAAGATACTGGGATCTATCGGTGGAAGTATTGATCCATTACAGCCTTTCTGTATGATGTCAAAACAGCTGATATTGGCAATTAAAAGCATAGAGAAAAGCTCCTGAGATTTAAAGCTGTACATTGCTTTGCAGCACAGGGCATCTTTTCTATCCCCATTTATAATCTCTCCTAACTTCCCCAGTGTATCCGTCTGAAATCACAAACATACTTTGATTCATTCACATCTAGAAATAACCTACGAATTAGCTAAGCAAAAAATTATTACAAATTGACAAGAATGTATATTTTATTTCAAGTTTGCATAAACCAATCACTTCAATGTTGATATATAATGAGCTTAACAAATGATCACCAGTTCAAATATTTACTTTTAGAAAAAGTGTCCCAACAATTGGCAGAAATCTTTTTGCCTTTACATACTATTTAAAATATCTAAGTGAATTTACTGACAAGCCTCGGGGACCGATCTTACAAAATTCAACTAAAACTTGTCAAATATACGATTGGCTTTCATCCGATCAGTCTATTATGAGATAATTACCAGATACCAGGATTAACATTTTACAGAGCCACCAAATTTGCAAAGAAATATAGAGTGACGCATAAAAAACACTGAACATGAATCAATTTAATGAGTGCAAACAGTTAAATCGTAATTGCTACTTTAATTTCACGGCATACCTTAATGTAATAAAATATCTCTACAGGTATTTGTTTGATCATGTCTGCAGTCAGCTGAGATGGAGTTTTACCCAGGTGTAGTAAAGTCTCTAGTGTCTCATTTCTCACATTGGACAGTCTTGATAGAATTGCTCTTCCTTCCCCAGCAATCAGGCCATCTTTATAATCGAATTCTGAAAGAAAATGTCAATTATTAAATTAATCTGTGAGCTTTATTAAATCATAAAGTGGCTTACAGAGATCTAAATTTAATTCAATTACTTATGAAATCGAGGGTCAGAAATTCAAGAATTACAAACCTTTGGGAGGGAAAATGCATTAACAGAAGTACACGATAACTTGAAGTGCACGACATTGTATTCACATATCGATTGATCGATTGATTGATATTTTACGCTGCACTCAATATTATTTCACTTATATGGCAGCGTGGCCAGCTAGAGTCAGAAAGGAAACCAGGTTCATTATCCCCCTTCCGCTTCCGCAAGTACCTAGCAACTCTTCCAAATACCGCGTTCGAGTGAAAATTCCTCTCAGAATGTTTCAATGTTTACTTGATCTGAGTAGGATTCGAACCCGCGCAGCATCGATCAAAGGCCTGTTTCGAATGAAGGACAAAAAATGTAACCGACCGGGTCTTGGAGGGACTCCACCCCTATTCAAAACATTGTCAACACTTGATCCACATTCAGTTAACAACAACCACGCATCCTCTCGATTTTGGTTGTGCAAGTACACTTCTTAAATAAACAATTCTGTGTGAAAAACCTTTAGGAAAATAATAGATCAGAATTATAGCAGCATCCCATAGTAATCATTTCTGAAATTCTTTCATGCCCAGCAGACATTAAGATTTGCGTTGCGTCCAATTCGGTGATACTGCAGGATTTTCTGGCCCCGGTTGTTGACAATATCGCCCATATTGGAGAATATACTGGGCATACTTCAAGTTTTCGTTTATTTCTGGTACTAACTTACCGTCATTGTCTGTTAGGTAATCTAACATCATCTTTGCCATGTCGGGTAACATATAATGGAACATGTCGCTGTTGGAATCGTTGATTGTCATATTCCATGAAAAGAAGATACTGGGATCTATTGGCGGACGTTCTGGTCCATTACAGCCTTTCCCTATGATGTCAAAACAACTGATGTTAGCGAGCAAAAACATCGACAAAAGCTCCTGAGATTTAAAGCTGTACATTGCTTTGCAGCACAGGGCATCTTTTCTATCTCCATTTATAATCTCTCCTAATTTCCCCAGTGTATCCGTCTGAAATCACAAACATACTTTGATTAATTCCCATCTAGAAATAACCTACGAATTAGCTAAGCAAAATTATTGCAAATTGACAAGAATGTATATTTCATTTCAAGTTTGCATAAACCAATCACTTCAATATTTATATACAATGAGCTTTACAAATGATCACCAGTTCAAATATTTACTTTTAGGAAAAGTGTCCAAACAACTGGCAGAAATCGTTTTGCCTTTACATACTATTTAAAATATCTAAGTAAATTTACTGACAAGCCTCGGGGACCGATCTTACAAAATTCAACTAAAACTTGTCAAATATTTGATTGTCTTTCATCCGATCAGCCTAATATGAGATAATTACCAGATACCAGGAATAACATTTTACAGAGCCACCAAATTTGCAAAGAAATATAGAGTGACGCACAAAAAACACTGAACAATAAATTAGTTTAATGAGTGCAAACAGTTAAATCGTAATTGCTACTTTAATTTCACGGCATACCTTAATGTAATAAAATATCTCTACAGGTATTTCTTTGATCATGTCTGCAGTCAGCTGAGATGGAGTTTTACCCAGGTGTAGTAAAGTCTCTAGTGTCTCATTTTTCACATTGGACAGTCTTGATAGAATTGCTCTTCCTTCCCCAGCAATCAGGCCATCTTTATAATCGAATTCTGAAAGAAAATGTCAATTATTAAATTAATCTGTGAGCTTTATTAAATATTAAAGTTGCTTACAGAGAGATAAATTTAATTCAATTATTTATGAAATCGAGGGCCAGAAATTCAAGAATTACAAACCTTTGAGAGGGAAAATGCATTAACAGAAGTACACGATAACTTGAAGTGCGCGACATTGTATTCACATATCGATTGATTGATTGATATTTTACGCTGCACTCAATATTATTTCACTTATATGGCAGCGTGGCCAGGTATAGTCAGAAAGGAAACCAGGTTCATTATCCCCGCTCCGCTTCCGCAAGTACCTAGCAACTCTTCCAAATACCGCGTTCGAGTGAAAATTCCTTTCAGAATGTTTCAATGTTTACTTGATCTGAGTAGGATTCGAACCCGCGCAGCATCGATCAAAGGCCTGTTTCGAATGAAGGACAAAAAATGTAACCGACCGGGTCTTGGAGGGACTCCACCCCTATTCAAAGCATTGTCAACACTTGATCCACATTCAGTTAACAACAACCACGCATCCTCTCGATTTTAGTTGTGCAAGTACACTTCTTAAAGAAACAATTCTGTGTGAAAAACCTTTAGGAAAATAATAGATCAGAATTATAGCAGCATCCCATAGTAATCATTTCTGAAATTCTTTCATGCCCAGCAGACATTAAGATTTGTGTTGCGTCCAATTCGGTGATACTGCAGGATTTTCTGGCTCCGGTTGTTGACAATATCGCCCATATTGTAGAATATACTTGGCATACTTCAAATTTTCGTTTATTTCTGGTACTAACTTACCGTCATTGTCTGTTAGGTAATCTAACATCATCTTTGCCATGTCGGGTAACATATAATGGAACATGTCGCTGTTGGAATCGTTGATTGTCATATTCCATGAAAAGAAGTTACTGGGATCTATCGGTGGAAGTATTGATCCATTACAGCCTTTCTCTATGATGTGAAAACAGCTGATATTGGCCATTAAAAGCATAGAGAAAAGCTCAAGAGATTCGTAGCTTTTCTCTGCTTTACAACAAAGTGCTGCTTTTTGATGTTCGTTGAAAACTTGTTCAGCTTTTACCAGAGTTTCCATCTAAAATCAGAATGGTATTTTCATTTAAAACATAAAGCTTACCGTCTATTTTTCTATTAGATACATATTAAGAAATGTTGGAAACTCTCTTTAAACGTGGGTTCCATACTGATGATAAAAAGTAGTTAGTTGTTTGTGAACAACACGAGATTTCCACACCTATACCGGTGTCTGTATACCTATGCTGTATCTTATAATATAACAGGTTACGTTGTCTGTACCTCTACTAACAGAACATATGTATACAGAATGACATAGGCCCACAGCAAAAGAGACAAAAGTGACAGTATTATACGTAAGTATACGCATATTCACAAAACATGACAGAGACAGTATTACGCATTATTACGCACATTTATAACAGATACAGTATATAGAGGATATTGAACAGTTGTGTTTGAATAGCACTTATATTTTTTCGAGTGAAAGCCGGAGAATAACCCACGAGACGCGAAGCGTCGAGTGGGTTATCCCTCCGCCTTTCAAGAGAAAAAATATAAATGCTGTTCAAACACAACTGTATAATATTCTGTTTATTATTTATACTATCGTGTTTAAGGCTGGAGATTGTTTATAAGTATAAATTTATCAATTATAAAAAAGAAAGTATCAACAAATGTATGACGGATTAGGTTTTCAGCAAACGTAGGAATATATATCGCTGACCAATGAAACAACAGCATGTCTGTTCTTCTCACGTGACTATCAACTGTCAGATTTGTGGTCATTTGAATGGCCATTTTCTCCCTGAAGTTTTTCGCGATATTTCATGTAAAAAGAAATTAAATCGAACTCCATGGATTTTAACTTTGCAGAGCACCAGTCACCAGGATAAAAATGATATTTGAAATTACTTTACATTGTTTAAACGCGTCAATGAATGGCAAGTACAGTTACTCGTTACACGCAGTGGTCCGATTCTCCGAAGCCATGCTGCAGGTCGCACAACGCTGACAACAGACGATCGATTATGAAGTTTTGTTTTATCGCTTTGACTTAGAGTGGTAAGCCGATCCTCTATTGAATCAATTTAGTGTTTTCAGCTGTAATTTAATGCTAAATATGACTGAAAAGGCTTCATTTAGCCTATCGAAATCTTATGTACTGTTGTTGTTGTACAGCAGACGTCAGTACACAAGAAAGAAGTAGGTCCGACGACATCATCGGCTTCGTCGCGTGCATTAAATAACAAAAAGTGTTATTGCACTGCAGTGAATTATAACATTTCTGAGTGAAGGAAATCCATAGTTTTCACTTATGTATAAATAATAATACATAGTATTACGCACATTCCCAAAACATTACAGATACAGTATTACACATTATTACGCACATTAACAAAGCATGACAGAGACAGTATTACACATTATTACACATATTAACAAAACATGACAGAGACATTATTACACATTATTACGCACATTCACAAAACATGACAGATACAGTATTAAATATTATTACGCACATTCCCAAAACATGACAGATACAGTATTACACAGTATTACGCACATTCACAAAACATGACAGTGACAGTAATGCACATTACACATTATTAAGCACATTCTCAGAAGATATCTGCGTGCGGAGAACTATTAGTGTCATGGGTGGAATTTAGTTATTTTTGGGCCGTTATCGGAAGTTAAACCCTGTGGTAGCTTCGTTTTAAAACGTTATTATCGGTATGTTATAGAAAATAAAGGGTGCAATCATAAGAAATGTGCGTCTAACTAAAACGATTTGCAGAGAAATTCGAAACCCGCACGTAAACTGTCCGTAAATTTGACAGTATACACACATTTTCACTCGTGAAAACTTCTCTCAAAGACGAAAACAATTGAAATGTCAAAACTCCACCCATGGCACTAACAGGGCCGCGTAGTGTTACACTTTACGCATATTCAGAGAAGATTTCTCCTGGCTGTTTTTTGTTTGGGGTTTTTTTTTTGGGGGGGGGGGGGAGAGAATTACTTAATTTAGCTGTAGTGGATTTTTTCCGATATTCATATGCTCTTAAACACGCTGAAGATGAATAGAGTTTTAACATACCTTTTTAAAGAAGAACATCTCTACAGGTAATTCTCTAATCATGTCTGCAGTCAGCTGAGATGGATCTATGTCCAGGTCAAAAAAGGCTTCCAGAGTATCATTGCTAACTGAGATCAGATCTGTGATGTTTATTTTGTCAAACCAGAACATGTTTTCTATGTTTAACTCTGAAGAATAAGTAAGGCAAATTTGAAGAAATCACGATTGATTAATTAATTAATTGGTTGGATGCTTTGCGTTTTATCCACATATAATTATTTTAGACAAGAAGATTTTCCCTGTGCCCGTGTGTTTTAGTGTTCATAAATATACATGTATAATTGTATCACATTTTCTATATGACTTGCTTTAAAATTGAATGATGACAATTACGTAGCAGTTTTTACTTACAAAATTATATGTTCACGTGAGTATATGATTTTCCGACAAATACGAGTGGTCGATATTGAAAATAATATTGATGTCACTGGAATCACATGGTATTTACCGATAGGTAGATCGACTAGTTAACAAAATTATTTACATTACATGTTTTGACACAATTGGTGTTAAAAAAGAGTTGGATCGGCAAGCTCAGATAACTCTACTGTGATCAAATGTGTTTATTTTAGGTCCTCTTTTTTTTTTTGGAGGAGTGGGATTTTTTTTTTCATTTCTTTATTCACGTTCACTTTTTTGAAAGTGGAGGGAGCTGTCAAAATGGGGCGTTTTCTCCAAAAGTAGATGTTTTGTGTTTAAATTTAAAATATCGATTGAGTCTGTGGCCTATGTTAACCAAAGTTGTGTCCGAAAATTAAAGTGGCATGAGCTGCCAAAATGCTAATATTTTGACGTTAAAACAGAATGTTGAAATTATCGGCTATTTTTCTCAAGACCTGCTATTCAGAGGCTTTTTGTGCTTATAGTTTTATACTGTTTTAACTAATTTTGATTTAGAATGAATGAACGATCGTCCCGGTTATTTAAATTGTGTTTACTTTTCCAACACTATTCCGGTTCGTATAGGCCAGATACTATATAGATTTTCCTCATTCCAACGCCAATCATTTACTTTTTCGATGGCCTTTAAAGCCTCTTACTGTCGTGACAATCGGAAATTATGAAAAAAGTTTGAATTTTGGCAGCTCATGCCACTTAGAATAAAATTACATTAACCTAAACGAACGTTCATTCATCTGTAGTCCAAGTTCAAAACTCCTAATCACTACTCGGGTTCGTGTCACTTACAAGCTTCGATTTTTCCCCAAGGAAAAATTATTAATATTTTGGCAACCCGTGCCACTAGCTTAAATAAAGGAGAAAAACGTGAAAATGTTGTTGGCAATTACCAATATTTTCGAAGAGCTTGTTTAGAAGGTTTGCTTCTGCGTTCGACACAACTGAGGTGGCCGTTGTTTCATTCTTTTGGATTGTCTCCAGAGGCAATTTTATCGGAACATCAAAACCATTTACGGACCACAGAACTGTCACTGAAATGGAAAACGAAGAATAACAAATTATTGAAAACCGCAAAAGCAAATAAATAAGAAATACAAGTATATAAAACTATACCTGATGGGATTGTAATTTTGTAAAAGTCCATTTGATAATCGTTCGTCTGGATTATCTATTTTGGGACAAGTTTTGTCAAGTATTCAGTTAAAGCCCTCTGAATTAAGATGGTTCTGTGATTTATTACTTCATAATTTGTAGTGGATTTCATTTTGGGCGTTTTGTTGTTGTTAGTTTTTAGTGTTTGTTCTGTTCAACATCATTGTAAGGTTGTTTTAATCCAAATAATCTGTATCACAAGTCGGCTTATTTTGTTTGATTTATTTACAATCACTGTTAATGTCCAGGAAATGGCATTTAATCCCCATGTATTGATCGTTATATGTCTGCCCTGACGTGATTAAACATGTCCCCTGACCATCTGATATGCGATGAATACTCTCGTGTCCTTGTACCACCCCGCCTCACAATTAGCTTGTGAATAGGTCACCTGAATATACCGTCCTTGTCAAATGGGCGATGATTTCCATTTCAGTAGTTTATTCTGAGATCTTTTTTACAAAACCAAGGAGGCGAATATTTTCAAAACACACAAAAAACAGAAGATAAAAATTGCTAAGTATTAACAGGACGTGTGAGTTTTTGTTCAGATATACATTAATTACTCTACCAAAGTTCAGATAAATTTAACATTTTCGTTTGCCAAAAGACCGATCACCCTGTACATATCATGGGTTGTAAAATAGTACGGAATATATTGCTGTCAGATATCCGACAATACTATCTTTGCCAGTTCTCCAGTTTCGTGGGGGGGGGGGGGGGTTGTCGATTTTAAAACCATGTTAGACAATATACTGGGGCTTTAAGGGTCGGGTGCTTTTCGGAAAGCAGAAAAGACGATTTGGTCATTTACCATGCGCGTTTCCACAGCGTGTGCAGACCATGCCTTTCCAAATACAGATAGTGCTTCTTGGATGAAAATTCAAGCAAAGGCTCAAATTAGCTCTTTTATATTGATATGTGATAAATAATTGATGAACTTAATTTCTGGGGATCCGTTTGAACAACGGAGGGACAACATGAGTTGCCAAATATATGGAAATTTCGTTGAAACAGGATTAGCTAATTGTTCGTCGTTTTTGTATAGTGCGAAATAGAGGCTTTCTTTATATATCAATCTTGTCATGCAGGTTAAGTTAATTTTTAGAAGCAACAAAGACTCAAAAACGTACATTCCAACTACATGTATTTGAATTTTGTCCGTTATTAGCACACATTTTCTGTTCTCGGCTAGCCATCAAAAGGCCCAAGGGTTCTTATTATAGACAAGTAGCAATTGAAATATTCTATTTAACAAAAACACGGTGCTTGCTGGGTGTTATTCTTTTTTTCTTAGCGGCAAAAGATATAACTGGGCAATGTTGAGTAAAATGTGCAGCTATTTAGTGCTGACGCCGATTTGATAGTATCCGGATGTATCCATAGACTACTATTGTCATTTAAATGTCAGCTTGTGGTTTGTTATTTTTACATAGGTGCTACATAGGTGCTAAAACTCCACAATAACATATGTTAACGTGTTCAAACATAAGTAATCCTCGTCTTTATGTGTTCAAACACCTTTCCCCAATACATGCCGTAGACGTACAATTAAGGGGCCAGAGCTCCCAAAATGTGGATATATATTTTTCTTTAAAACAGATATACATGATTTTTGCCTACTTTTCTCAAAAATATAAAACTATAAGCCAATCGTCAATCCTATAGCTTCTACAATGACGTTATAGTATTAAAAGACAGAATTTGGACAGATGTTGTGAATTGATTGGTAGATTTCTTTGAACAGGATTAAGCGAGAGAACTGTACAAAAATCCTCCGAAAGATGTCAGCCTATCTGGAAGTAATTTTATGACAGACCTACGCATAATTATGGCCCATTGTTAGTCTGTTAGCACTAATTGCTATCCATTGAAATTATTGGCTAAATCTGCGATCCCAGGTTAACTCCATGCAGGCTAAATCAATGAGAGTGTTAAGGTAACACAATAACACCAATGGTAGCACGTAAAGTCTGCATTAAAAATCCATACGTAATTGATAATTTGATATCTTTATAACATCTAATGGCCCATTTAATGAAATAATAACTAGGTAACTGACTTAATTTTAGTGAAGTTAAAGTCGCCATGTCTTTGTCTTGAAATCATGGACAAATCCTATAGTGGGTCAGAAATATGACTTTGATTTTATATCGACTCAAAGTTTGAAAATGAAATCTAAAGGCAGCATTAAGATTTGACATTTAACGACAAAACTGGGATCAAGGACCAGTTTTATTAATTCTGCTTTTACCACTGTATTTATTGTTGAACCAATTCGAGTATAATGCAATACCTGAAGCTCATATACTTTATCCCGTTAAGCAGATTTATATAACGGTTTTTTGTATTTAGAAAACATACTTTTTCTGGTCTCAGGCAACTAGAGCATACGGATTTCACAACATTGTTCACACTGGCATTAAATAATATAAATCTATAATCACTACATGTTTGTTTGTTACGTAAAACACACCATCGACAAATATACACTTACCCAATACGGTGAACAGAAGTGTCCGATCTGGCATGGCTGGATTTAGGTGTTTGCACAACTTAAACACCCCGGCATGGAAATAAGGTAAACTGCAATTGCAGTTAGGACAACAAGAAGGTTAAAATGTCCCGTTATTTTCGAAAGTCCTTTAACTGTTATTAGTCATGTTCCAACGCATGCTCTCGGCTTTTGAGAGAAAATCGAAATGGTTCAATAGGTAGCACAACACCTTATAAATAGGGGAGGAATTTAAGCTGCATGTGTACCATTGTAGTGGTCATTACATTTGTCCCGCCCCACTTGTCCTTGTGTGCACTTTTTACCCTCAGCTATATACGTAAGGCCGGTGTTAACCATTTCATAACTGTTCTTTCAACTGTTTTCTGGCAAGGTTTGGAATCCGTTGGCGTAACAAATCTCAACATATCAACTGTGTTTAAAATAGTATTCTCGTTATTATGGGATTACACTTTCTTGAAAACATAGCATATGCTAATTCTCAATTTTAATGGGATCATATTAAACCCTTCAAACCGGCTTAGCAGAATTCTAAATTCGTTCCAAACGTGTCTAATGGAAAAAAACTCCGTAATAAACATGCAGAAACATCAACTTAACGCGATATAGATAGACGTTTTGTAGTTTAATGCTGTGTTACGATGGCTGGGTGTCATGTAGCTGTGATATATTATTTTAATAGATGTGCGTAAAAACTTTGACCAGTTGTTAGATTCTTGTATTTAGACCGTGTGTTATATATTGAATTATTTATTATCAATTATTGGTCCTTTGAGGACATTTAAACGAGAGGTTCGACAAAGCAAACAATCGACACCTGCCATAGAGGCGTTTCATGTTTCCATATAAGTTCGCTTTATTGGTATAAAAAAATAGTGAACACAGCTATCAAATCTGAACCAAATAGGATTGTGTATCTGGGATGTTCCATTAGCGTTAAAGCTCTAACAAATGAAAATGCACATCATATGTTTATCATGGGAATATATATTTATGATCACTAAAACACACGGGCACAGGGAAAATCTTCTTGTCTAAAATAACCATGGAGACAAGTTTCTAATTGTGTTAAAAAGAGGTAAATCATTTAGACCTTTACATCCCATAAATTGTGGTAACAAACCAAACCTATGATATTTCATTAGGTTGACGACTGACAAGAGCTTAGCCTTGGTCAGTAGAATTTCTGGAATCCTTTTGTAACACATTTATTTGTATACCTGTTTACAGTAACACCAAGTGCGTGTGGGTGTTGGAGGGGGGGGGGGTTCCATTTAAAATCACTAAACCGTATTAAATCTTAAAGCTTCATTATATATACTATAGTTGCTGACTCATTTGTTTGTTTCAGCTGATATCCATGCACCCCGCCTGTCGAACGAAACTTACAGCGGTCACAGTGACCTGTTTACTGGAAAAAATTGTGTTTCTTGTTGCCATCCGGCCTCTCGTAACATCCGTCACTATGGCACTGGTCGATAAACTTTTTGTACAGTACTTATGTACTGTGATGTTTTCATATTCACAGAAAGAAGGAATAATCCGATGTTAAGCCTATACGAGTGATGCAAAATTAAATTCTTATTCCCATACACCTGCGAAGTTGTACTCTTTGTGTTAGACATGCTTTTTAGTCCATGGACATGTTGTTGTAGTTATAATGGTCACCTGGACATTGTGGGTTCATTCTTATTTTTTCACCGTATGTGGAAGAGTTGCCAAGTAGGCCTACTTGACGCATGTCGGGAGTTTCCTCCGGGGAATGAGCCCAGTTTCCTCCCCTACTTAACCTGACAACGCCACCATGTAAGTGAAATAATCTTGAGTGCGGCATAAAACATCAATCAATCAATCTTATTTTTTTCGAAATGATGGGTTTTTTCACAAAAGTAACTGTCGTGGCAACTTATACCTACAAAATAACGTTACGATCACTCGTGAGGTTATACTTTGAGAGTAAATATATTGATAAACAGCGCTCCGTAGGCCTACAGATTTTGTGAAACAGATACCTTCAAAATAACATTACGATCAGTCTTGAGGTTACCATGAGAGTAGTCCGGGTTTCTGAGTCCAAAATTACTATTTTTTTACACTGACGGACGTATTTTGTATTCGTATTCCAAAATACGACCGTCAGTACAAAAAAAAGGTCATTTTGGAGTCAGAAACCCGGACAACCATGAGAGTAAATATATTGAGAAACAGCGCGCCATAGGCCTACACCTTTGGTTAAACCATATAACTAAAACTCTGGGTTAAGTAACCAATACTTTTGTTTTCTTTGAAGTGTTTACAGTTTCCCCGAACAGGGTCCATGAACCCAACGATGACCAAACAGGTTTCAACCCATTACTATCGACCCCAACTTGCCCGTCCGGATCTTAACGATAAAGATATAATGGGAGAAGAGCATAGCATTGTTGCGGTCCACATATTTCAAGCTTTTATAATTTAATTTAGAGTGTGGAATACTGCAATAACATGGAATACTGCAATTTGATTGGCTAATCTGCTATCGTTCATAATCCAATGAACGAACCAGCTACGGACTATTTTTGACAACAACATATGTGACGTATATTGACGAAACAACAATGAGGCCTACAGCTATTTATTGAAACGTACAACGCAATTAATTTAAAAATATGTTGAATAAATACCTTCAAAGAAATAAAGAACTTATTATGTGTAAAGTTTCCACACTTCATAGCCTATGGAAGCGCACGGACTGGACGAATTATAATCATATTTTGATTTTAATATGATTTTCGATACAGTTTCACCGGCTCCGTTGTTTATTCTGTCTATACCATAAGGCAAATTTGGCCTTTTATGGAAAACGTGAATGCATGGTGATATAATTATACGCAATACTCAACCAACGAGTTGTGGTAGTTTGTGCCTATAATCTTAAGTATACAACTTCAAAATGGTAGAAAACAGCTGTCAATGATATCAATTTCGCGTATGTGTGGCTATTATAAATAATTGAACAAAAACAGCAATGACATACCCGAAAAGACCCTTTCACAAAGAGGCGTTTTAACGCAACTGCCATGGCAACCCTTATGGTAGAGATACGTTACTATAACATTTACGTAAAAACTTACGTTGGGCCCTTTCAATGAAACAGGCTCCGGGGCCAAGAGGCGTTTAAAAGACGATAGAGAGAGGCTGAATGATATAGTTGCGTTTAATAAATACTTTCATGCCTAGCTTAAGTTATTTCCCTAACAAATATGTGTAGTACCGTGAGCGAGAGATAATTGAGTAAAAATAATGCATTGTATAAAACCTCCAGCCTACAGCAGATGAAATACCCTAAAACGCCGTGCAAACTCGATGAATATGTCCCAGATCGTGCAATTGTTTCGGAGAAGAATCCCGCAACATATATCAAATGGCAGAGAATCTTGATTGCGGCTACGTTTGCAACGTGTAAAAATGTCGCAAGCAATACTTATAGGAGAAACTCAGAATTATCTATGGCAAAGAGCCGCCAATCATTTATATTGTATTAGAGCCAGTGGCACGACCATTTCGAAATCATGCCCATTGAAAAAAATCATTTTTCTCACTTCTGCTGCAGATAGTAAGCACAAACGTTTGGGGAGGGAAAGTATTTGCATTCAAACGTTACAAACTGTTCATCATTTGGGTTCGAACTTGGACTCTTGTTACGTAATCTTGAAGGTAGGCTATATGTTGCCATAACACTTATTGTTGGACTTACGGCGGGCGTAAATATTTTTAGAAACCGTCCCCAGGACTAAATTCCCTTGTCTTCTACCTTGGAACCAAACTATATATTTTCACCTTCTTTTGTCACTTATATATTTTTTAAATTTCAGTTTACCAGACTTCTTGTCATAGCTGAAGATCTATCCAACTTTGTCAAGAAATTACAAAGTACTCCAGAAAATCACACTGACTAAAACTCAACTCCTGTCTGTCGTCAACCTAATGAAGCGTCGTGGTTTTTAGTTTATTACAACAACTTATGATTGGGTATAAAGGTCTAAATAAAATAACTCTGTTTAACACAATTAGAACCTTGTCTTTATGGTTATTTTAGACAAGATTTTCTGTTTGATTGTGTGTTCATAAATACATTGTGTCTCATGTGTAATTTCAGTAGTTGATTTCTTAGCGAATTTCACAAAGTCTGTGGAGTGAGGTGTACATATAGTTGACGTGAAACGACTAAAATTGAAGTCCGGGTTTCTGACTCCAAAATTACTATTTTTTTATACTGACGGCGGTATTCCAAAATACGACGGTCAGTTTAAAAAAAAAAATAGTCATTTTGGAGTCAGAAACCCGGACTATTAAAATTGCAGACATAAACGTTTTCTTTCTAATATGCATGGATACTATTGACAAGTTCATACTCTTGCCTAATTGAAGAGGAAAGGGCTTGTAGGCCTACTCAGTTTAGGGTAGGTCTTGTGGGATTATATAGCTATTTAAGTGCCCCATTATCCGGATTACTTCCAGTAGCATTCCATGCAAGCTTAGAAGTCCGTTCGATTAAATCAATGACGAAGTTTTGTTCGATATAATTACACAACTGGTGCTGGCGTAAACAATACACTTAGTTACACAACATCACAATGGATTACAAATACCTGATAAAACAACATGTAAGTTAGAATACTATAACTACGGAACCGTAGAGGGGACATGGAAAAAAAAGCTCTAAAAAGATTTCGTTCCACGAATTAGCCTACTATTTCGTTCCACGAATTACTATTTCGTTCCACGAATTACTAACTCGTTCCTCGAATTATGGTTTCCGTTGTTGTTGTCCTAGAAATAGGTTATCAACGTGAGGCTATGCGTACAGGTCAACATGGAAAGGGATGAAATTGTTATGTATTTTGAATTAGGGTTGTTGTACAAGAACGTCGTGAGTATATTAGCTGTAAATCATGGAATTAGACTGTCTTTTCACCTTTTGCACCAATTTCTACATCGACGAGAGCCAGCCAAGAAATATGCAATGTTCATCCTCATTGGTTAGGCCTAGCTGGCAAGTTATAAAGCCATTAGCCATTGGTTATCATAATTCGTGGAACGAAATAGTAATTCGTGGAACGAAATAGTAATTCGTGGAACGAAATAGTAATTCGTGGAACGAAATAGTAATTCGTGGAACGAAATAGTAATTCGTGGAACGAAATAGTAATTCGTGGAACGAAATCTTTTTAGACCCCAGGCCTCTACGGTTCCGTATATAACATTCCTCTCGATCAGTAAAGAAACGGACACGGTCAAAAATTTACTTCAATATTAATAGATTGATTTATTGATTGGTGTTTTACGCCGCGCTCAAGATTATTTCACTTATATGGCGGCGTTGCCAGTTTTAGTGTGGGAGGAAACCGGGCTCTATGCCATTACCCATTGAGAATACGGCTGTAACAACCTTTTGTAAATGTTGTTTTATAGTATTCTCGTTATTTTGGGATTACACTTTCTTCAAAATATGGTAGAAATTCTTCTACCGATTTTTGGGTGACGCCCGAAACGGGGATCGAACCCGGGCCCCAGAGTATGGCACCTATCGCCAGCACTAAATGCCGGCTGCTTTGTTATTTTGTTTTATAATTTACCATTTCAGAAAACCGGAATGGAGTAAGATACATTTTCCCAAATCTAATGCACTAAGTTTAAAAGAGAAAGTCACGGGCCATATTCAAGACATAAGCAAACTAGATCCTATTCCATTTAAAGGGGAGCTAACTATGACGTAACAACGTAAAATTTGATGAATGACATTACTAAGAAAACGGATGAATGCTTGAAGTTGAACACAAATTTAAACTCATTTGAGCTCAAATTCACCAATTGGTTGATTGATACTTTATGTCACATTTAACTTGCATGACGGCGTTGCCAGGTTTATTAGGAGAGGAAACCAGTCTCATTCCGTGGGAACCAGTATCATTCCGTGGAAAGCAGTATCATTCCGTGGAAACCCCTCCGACCTTCGGTGATCATTCCTCATACATACAACATAGGGTACTCAAGTGAACCCCCACGTCAAATATACACAAAGAAAAGAGTTAAGCACCCCCCTGGAAAATCTGCCCCGACCGATAAAATCATTGGTGTTGGGAGATTGTTGGCAAACTGATGTTGCAGAAACGATTGTAATCAAAAAGGGCGACATCCTGGAGATAAGAAATCACCATAATTGACAATAAGCTATACAACTTATTCAGGATATCGTTAGCCAAATCAAAAGTGTATTTTAGCAAAATAAAAAGATGCTTGTAAGCAGAGTACATGCAGAGTACATTTGGCTTCACAGGGCGAACACATTGAAGTAAAAATGTCATTTTGAGTGTAGAACACATCCCTAGAGCAAAAGGTCAAAAGCGCGTATAGCCTCCATTAGCTTCCAGCCTGCGTCTCAACCCTCAGTGAGACGTCAAATCTGACTAAAGTCGAGATGCTTATTGAAATAGCTATTTTCAATAAGCATCTCGACTTTAGTCAGGTTGTGAGACGTCGGATGTGTTGAAGGGGTAGCCGTCGACAATACCGATGTAATGCGGCTTCCAATTCTTGCAGATATTATACAGGAGGCTCTAGGGCTTGAACGTTTCTGCCCGTCCTATCCCAATTGTGCTCTAACGGGTTGAAATCCGAGCAGTTACCCCTTCAACGCATCCGACGTCTCACTGGAGGGATGAAACGCAGGCTGGAAGCTAATGGAGGCTATACGCGCTATTGACCTTCTGCTCTAGGGATACTCAAAGTGAAATTTTTGCTTCAATATATTCGCCCTGTGAAGCCCAATGGACTCTGAAGTGTCATTCTTACAAGCATCTTTTTATTGTGTTAAAATACACTTTTGATTTATCCATAGAGAAAATAAAAACTGTGCCGCAATTAAAATCAGTCCGAACACAAAATGATACCTTAGAGTGGCATGAGCTGCCGAAATTCACACTTTCTGATCGTCACGACAGTAAGTGGCTTTGAAGGCCATCGAAAAACTAAATGATTGGCGTTGGAATGAGGGAAATCCATAAAGAATGTGGCCTGTGCGAACCGAAAACGTGTTCGAATAGTAAACTAAATTGAAAATGGCATGAGCTACCAAAATTCACACTTTTTTCATAATTTCTGTTCGTCACGACAGTAATAGGCTTTGAAGGCCACCGAAAAACTAAATGATTGACGTTGGAATGAGGAAAATCCATACAGTATGTGGCCTGTACAAACCGAAAACGTGTTCGAAAAGTAAACAAAATTTAAATAACCATTCATTCATTCTAAGCCAAAGTTAGTTCAAAACAATACTTTATCGTACATTTTCGAGACGAGAAGCTTTAATAAGTGGCCGTCGACATCAGGACCCCTCGGTCAGGGCCAAAGAAACCGAAGATATATTTATTTTCCAGACAATTTGTTGGAAGTGAAAAACTACTCCACATATACATATATGACATTTACAAGGAGGTTTTTGGCACCTCAGTCAAGTTAGTAGGCGGTTCGCAGTAGGCGGTAGGCGATTCGAAGGGATCATTCATTATTTTCTCAATCGCCTACTGGGTTATACAGCCCGATCTATTTGTGCCAGAATAACCAAAATTGCACCATATACATAATAGAGCATGCTCTCTATAGCTATACTATCCATTTGGACGATATTCAAAATGCGACGAAATTGGACGAGTGCAAGCCAATCGCCGTCCAATCGCCTACTGGGCTATACAGCCCGATCTATTTGTGCCAGGATAACCAAAATTGCACCATATACACAATAGAGCATGCTCTATATAACTATGCTATCAATTTGGACGATATCCAAAATGCGACGAAATTGGGCGAGTGTAGCCCAATCGCCGTCCAATCGCCTACTGGGTTATACAGCCCGATCTATTTGTGTCAGGATAACCAAAATTGCACCATATACACAACAGAGCAGGCTCTCTATAGCTATACTATCAATTTGGACGATATTTAAAATGCGACGAAATTGGACGAGTGTAAGCTAATCGCCGTCCAATCGCCTACTGGGTTATACAGCCCGATTTATTTGTGCCAGGATAACCAAAATTGCACCATATACACAATAGAACATGTTCTTTATAACTATACTATCAATTAGGACGATATCCAAAATGCGACGAAATTGGACGACTGTAGCCCAATCGCCTACTGGGTTATACAGCCCGATCTATTTGTGCCAGGATAACCAAAATTGCACCATATACACAGTAGAGCATGCTCTCTATAGCTATACCCATAATTTGGACGATATCTAAAATGCGACGAAATTGGAACAGTGTAGCCCAATCAACGCCCAATCGCCTACTGGGTTATACAGCCCGATCTATTTGTGCCAGGATAACCAAAATTGCACCATATACACAATAGAGCATGCTCTTTATAACTATACTATCAAGTTGGACGATATCCAAAATGCGACGAAATTGGGCGAGTGTAGCCCAATCGCCGTCCAATCGCCTACTGGGTTATACAGCCCGATCTATTTGTGTCAGGATAACCAAAATTGCACCATATACACAATAGAACATGTTCTTTATAACTATACTATCAATTAGGACGATATCCAAAATGCGACGAAATTGGACGACTGTAGCCCAATCGCCTACTGGGTTATACAGCCCGATCTATTTGTGCCAGGATAACCAAAATTGCACCATATACACAGTAGAGCATGTTCTCTATAGCTATACCCATAATTTGGACGATATCTAAAATGCGACGAAATTGGACGAGTGTAGCCCAATCGCCGCCCAATCGCCTACTGGGTTATACAGTGCGATCTATTTGAGCCAGGATAACCAAAATTGCACCATATACACAATAGAGCATGCTCTATATAACTATGCTATCAATTTGGACGATATCCAAAATGCGACGAAATTGGATGAGTGTAGCCCAATCGCCGTCCAATCGCCTACTGGGTTATACAGCCCGATCTATTTGTGCCAGGATAACCAAAATTGCACCATATACACAATAGAGCATGCTCTATATAACTATGCTATCAATTTGGACGATATCCAAAATGCGACGAAATTGGATGAGTGTAGCCCAATCGCCGTCCAATCGCCTACTGGGTTATATAACCCGATCTATTTGTGCCAGGATAACCAAAAATGCACCATATACACAATAGAGCATGCCCTCTTTAACTATGCTATAAATTTGGACGATATCTAAAATGCGACGAAATTGGACGAGTGTAGCCCAATCACCGCTAAAAAAGCAAAATTATAGCAACGACAGTCTCCAGAACCTTTTCTGTATTTACATTTTTTAACCAATTAGTCGTGAGAACGTTGGATAACTTGCAGTGTTTTGGTCGAGTTCTATTGTGCAGAAATTATTATTATATACCAGAATTATGCATTCAGCGTGCACAGAACATGGGAAACCAGAACGACTATCTTGTCCGCAGAACTAGTGTATCACGTGGCCGATTCACCTGCGCCACGTAATCCAGACATGGTACACAGTTTATTTTCCCATTCGCGGCAATGTTAATGTTTTGAGTAAGCACAGCTCCTCTAATTTTCATTGGGCCATGTGGCTTGGCGAGTGTTTTTATCAGCTCCTTGGGAGGCTTTTGAAGAGGGTTTTACATGATAACAGGGGCAAATAATTATTTCGAAACAATACCATATGACTGGGGAATTTTTACAGGTATTCATATTGTCAACAAACCAAAGCACATCCAACTTTAATTCAGATCTCCATTCCCCTTACCTGTTCTCCTTACACATCCAAAATTTTCTGTTGTAAATTCGGACGGTTCCCTTAAACAAGAGTGATCAGAACATGATGTACCCCCCCCCCCCCCCCCGGCCCCAAATCAGATTGTAGAAGTGGAAACATACTAAGAACAGACAAAATTTCATTTCCATACAGGATATCTACATTCTCATTTGATAACAACCATCCTTACCAAGTTCCAACACTATTCGATGCAATATGTAGTAGGAAATGCATTTAAGAACCCATATCAGGTGGAACCAAGAAAAAACAACAGGCACAGCGTTCTGGAAGGTAACAATTTAGCAGAGCTATTAAAAGGAGCATGTAGTGCCCTGAAGCACTGCATGTTATCAGAAACAAGCACCTATTGTTTTTGACTTCCTGTGCAGTCGGAAAAGTGCCGTAAGTCGCAAAATAGCAAAACCAGCGTAAGTCGCATGATATCCAGCATGTCTACCAAGTTTAAAAAAATCGATAAAAAACGTGGGAGAAGATGCGATGACAAGCACTTATTGTCTATGTCTTCATGTACTGTTTGAAAAGGGCAGCAACTCTGAAAAAAATGAAACCAGCGTAACCAGAATAGGAGGTGCATATCCTCGCATAATATCCAACATGTCCACCAAGTTTGGGGAAAAAAATTATGACAACCGTGGGAGAAGATGCGATGACAACCACTAATTGTCTATGTCTTTGTATACTGTCAGAAAAGGGCAATAACTCTTAAAATAATGAAACCAGCGCAACCAGAATAGGAGGTGCACATCCTTGCATGATATCCAACATGTCCACCAAGTTTCGAAATGAACTGGTGAAAACCCTGGGAGGAGATACGGACAGACAGACAGACAGACGGACAGACAAGCTGATAGCTATATCCCCCCGCATTATATGCCGGAGGGATAAACACATGTATAATATACCCTGAAAATAAATTTATCAAATAAAATAAAAAGGGCAAAGGAAAAAAATCATATAAAGCTCACAAAACTCTCATGCGCCTCTTTCGTTCTGCCAAGAAGCAAAAATAGGGAAACCTTGTAAGGATTTGTATCACACGTAATCCTGGAAGTGGGAAGGCTGTGTACAGTTTCCAGCAGCCAGGGCACATTCGGAATTTCAACATAGCGCACACACGGAGACATGCGAACCTAGTTGAAGTTCTGTTCAACTCTGTTGCCAAAAGATATTGATGATGGGTGGCAAACAGAGTTGAAGGACCGAAGGATCATTGTACCGACTGTGCCAGTATTTTTCAAATTAGAGAATATAAGTGTGGTTTATAAAAGTATCTTAGGAAAACTCCTGTAAGCGTTCTAGTTTTGTTTGGTTCCAAACAAAAGGCATTTTTACAAATGCTGTTCCATTCAGTCACTAACAAGTCCCCGATATACTTGCCAAATACTTCATACTCAGACCCAAAGAGATGAATGTCTGTCGACATCGACTTAGAGTGAAGAGTTACCCATTCCATTTTAGCAGAGACAAAGTGTCGTTCACCCATGAGTGTTAGGCAATGTGACAAAGTTTGTAGAGTAATGGATGGTTGCGTCATACATATTTCGACAAATCGCTTGTTTTGTAACGCATACACATGCAAAATTGTCAAAAAATTGTCTAATATGCATGTACATGTATTAGTTAAGGTGATTCCCGATATCTCTCTTGGTAGTATAGTTATAAAGAGCATGCCCTATTGTGTATATGGTGCAATTTTGGTTATCCTGGCTCAAATAGATCGGGCTGTATAACCCAGTAGGCGATTGGACGGCGATTGGGCTACACTCGTCCAATTTCGTCGCATTTTGGATATCGTCCAAATTGTTAGCATAGTTATATAGAGCGTGCTCTATTGTGTATATGGTGCAATTTTGGTTATCCTGGCACAAATAGATCGGGCTGTATAACCCAGTAGGCGATTGGACGGCGATTGGGCTACACTCGTCCAATTTCGTCGCATTTTGGATATCGTCCAAATTGATAGCATAGTTATAAAGTACATGCTCTATTGTGTATATGGTGCAATTTAGGTTATCCTGGCACAAATAGATCGGGCTGTATAACCCAGTAGGCGATTGCACGGCGATTGGGCTACTCTCGTCCAATTTCGTCGCATTTTGGATATCGTCCAAATTGATAGCATAGTTATATAGAGCGTGCTCTATTGTGTATATGGTGCAATTTTGGTTATCCTGGCACAAATAGATCGGGCTGTATAACCCAGTAGGTGATTGGACTACACTCGTCCAATTTCGTCGCATTTTGGATATCGTCCAAATTGATAGCATAGTTATATAGAACATTATTATTATTATTATTATTATGTTTATTCCGTAAGCATACAGCTCATAGGTGAAGAGTCATTCAATACAAAAACAGCATAGTAACAGGATTGGAGTTCTATTGATATAGCGTGCACTTTAACTCTAACATAATTAGGCATTACGTATTCTGGTGGCCAAACTCAAATATTTACCCAACAATAACAATTCTTTAACATTATTTGTAGATAGAAGTTGTACAAGCTTAAATACAGATGTTTTTTTTCTGTAAAACAGTTTAATATATTTTACTCTTAAGTTTTTATAAGTCGGGCAAACGAGGATAAAGTGAAACTCGTCTTCTATCTGACCAGTTGTACATCTCTCGCATATCCTACGGGAGCGGTTAACACAATGATGTCTTCCTGTTTGGATGTTAAGGGTATGTGCCGAAATTCTGTACCTAGTTAAAAAGGACTGGTATTTACATAATATGTTTTTCCGTAAATAAAATTGCAGACACAGTCTATCAGTTAAATGTTGGTACAGAAAACATGTAGAACATGTAAACATGTTTACAGAAAAACATGCTCTATTGTGTATATGGTGCAATTTTGGTTATCCTGGCACAAATAGATCGGGCTGTATAACCCAGTAGGCGATTGGACGGCGATTGGGCTACACTCGTCCAATTTCGTCGCATTTTGGATATCGTCCAAATTGATAGCATAGTTATATAGAGCGTGCCCTATTGTGTATATGGTGCAATTTTGTTTATCCTGGCACAAATAGATCGGGCTGTATAACCCAGTAGGCGATTGGACGACGATTGGGCTACACTCGTCCAATTTCGTCGCATTTTGGATATCGTCCAATTGTTAGCATAGTTACATAGAGCGTGCTCTATTGTGTATATGGTGCAATTTTGGTTATCCTGGCACAAATAGCTCGGGCTGTATAACCCAGTAGGCGATTGGACGGCGATTGGGCTACACTCGTCCAATTTCGTCGCATTTTGGATATCGTCCAAATTGATAGCATAGTTATATAGAGCGTGCTCTATTGTGTATATGGTGCAATTTTGGTTATCCTGGCACAAATAGATCGGGCTGTATAACCCAGTAGGCGATTGGACGACGATTGGGCTACACTCGTCCAATTTCGTCGCATTTTGGATATCGTCCAAATTGTTAGCATAGTTATATAGAGCGTGCTCTATTGTGTATATGGTGCAATTTTGGTTATCCTGGCACAAATAGATTGGGCTGTATAACCCAGTAGGCGATTGGACGGCGATTGGGCTACACTCGTCCAATTTCGTCGCATTTTGGATATCGTCCAAATTGATAGCATAGTTA
This sequence comes from Lepidochitona cinerea, assembly GCA_963971465.1. Lineage (NCBI taxonomy): Eukaryota > Metazoa > Mollusca > Polyplacophora > Chitonida > Tonicellidae > Lepidochitona > Lepidochitona cinerea. Next base: position 45,912,646 of record OZ020551.1, on the reverse strand, counting down.
TATAGAACGTGCTCTATTGTGATATGGTGCAATTTTGGTTATCCTGGCACAAATAGATCGGGCTGTATAACCCAGTAGGCGATTGGACGGCGATTGGGCTACACTCGTCCAATTTCGTCGCATTTTGGATATCGTCCAAATTGATAGCATAATTATATAGAACATGCTCTATTGTGTATATGGTGCAATTTTGGTTATCCTGGCACAAATAGATCGGGCTGTATAACCCAGTAGGCGATTGGACGGCGATTGGGCTACACTCGTCCAATTTCGTCGCATTTTGGATATCGTCCAAATTGATAGCATAGTTATATAGAACATGCTCTATTGTGTATATGGTGCAATTTTGGTTATCCTGGCACAAATAGATCGGGCTGTATAACCCAGTAGGCGATTGGACGGCGATTGGGCTACACTCGTCCAATTTCGTCGCATTTTGGATATCGTCCAAATTGATAGCATAGTTATATAGAACATGCTCTATTGTGTATATGGTGCAATTTTGGTTATCCTGGCACAAATAGATCGGGCTGTATAACCCAGTAGGCGATTGGACGGCGATTGGGCTACACTCGTCCAATTTCGTCGCATTTTGGATATCGTCCAAATTGATAGCATAGTTATATAGAGCGTGCTCTATTGTGTATATGGTGCAATTTTGGTTATCCTGGCACAAATAGATCGGGCTGTATAACCCAGTAGGCGATTGGACGGCGATTGGGCTACACTCGTCCAATTTCGTCGCATTTTGGATATCGTCCAAATTGATAGCATAGTTATATAGAACATGCTCTATTGTGTATATGGTGCAATTTTGGTTATCCTGGCACAAATAGATCGGGCTGTATAACCCAGTAGGCGATTGGACGGCGATTGGGCTACACTCGTCCAATTTCGTCGCATTTTGGATATCGTCCAAATTGATAGCATAGTTATATAGAGCGTGCTCTATTGTGTATATGGTGCAATTTTGGTTATCCTGGCACAAATAGATCGGGCTGTATAACCCAGTAGGCGATTGGACGGCGATTGGGCTACACTCGTCCCATTTCTTCGCATTTTTGGATATCGTCCAAATTGATAGCATAGTTATATAGAGCATGCTCTATTGTGTATATGGTGCAATTTTGGTTATCCTGGCACAAATAGATCGGGCTGTATAACCCAGTAGGCGATTGGACGGCGATTAGGCTACACTCGTCCAATTTCTTCGCATTTTTGGATATCGTCCAAATTGATAGCATAGTTATATAGAGCATGCTCTATTGTGTATATGGTGCAATTTTGGTTATCCTGGCACAAATAGATCGGGCTGTATAACCCAGTAGGCGATTGAGAAAATAATGAATGATCCCTTCGAATCGCCTACCGCCTACTGCGAACCGCCTACTAACTTGACTGACGTGTTTTTACCAAGGAGTATAGATGGACTGGAGAGGGCATGACGTCACAATTCAGATGCCGGTCGCGAAGGTGTCCGCCATCTTTGTCTACGCAAAACAAACCGTAGCCAAGTTCACTTAACGTGTATAACACGGTTCGTTATTTTTCAAAATAATGCCTTCGTGTGCAGTATATGGCTGTACAAATAGGCCAGGCAGTAAGAAAAAAGCATGCTGTTACCTTCCATCGGTAAATATAAAGTCAAAGTTTGGCATATAATTAAAAAATCCATTTTTTATTACCAATTAAAATACAAACAGCATTCACAGTATGGGGCGCGTAAGCCCAATATAAGTAGGGGTTTCAGTCACGTGACGTCACGTCTCGAAATTTTGACGTGTGGATGATTTCGGGTAAAAAAATAAGTTTGAAAGCAGCGATAGAAATAAATATAGCCATTTAACATGTAAAACTTGGCAAACTTACTGATTTATCATTGATCACGAACCATGTAAATTTCTAAAGTAATCCATGCATGAGTTTTAATTTCGCTTTCGATTCTCGATCGGAAGGCAAGGTCAACACGACAATTTTCCAGACGGCACCAAATTTTGGCGCCAAAAGCGGCATTTGTGGATGTGTTTTTCGCGGGATTTCCGCGTAAATTTATTGGTCGATCAGCTTAGAGGCATATTTCACCGCCTTCAGAATCATTTCGAGATTACAACGGTAGGTGGGAGAATTTGATTTTGTCGTTTCTATTTTTTTAATGAGGATTTACACCTTTTTTTTCACTATTTTTTTAAAAAAAATGTACATTTTAAAAATGCTATCATCTCCTCCCAGGGGGGGCTGTAAAATATAGAATATTTTACAATAGATGTCATAAATTTTAAATTAATTCCTTCGACAACTTTACGCGGAAATTTAACTGAAGGTCTCTTGTTTGTCAGGTCACGTTGTACTGTGTACATCCGGGTACTTTTGAGGATTCCCCCCTAGCATTTTGGGATTTCCCAGGACTGAGTTTTAAGCTTGTTCTCGTCTTATTTGACGTTTCATTCCTTGTTGTTGACACTGTTTGTGTTATTACCTTACATGCCGCTTATTTTTTCGTGTTGCCATTGTATTCTTATTGACATATATTGTTATTTAACGTTTATATTGTTGTCGTTGTTGTTACAATTTTACATGTCCGTTGTCGTTGACCTGACCTGAAGTTATTCAGTGTGGACTAATCTGCTAATTGAGGTATTTAATTTTAAATAAGTTTTACTGTTATCTTATTTCATTTTTATATAATCAGTCACAGTTTGTGTTAGTCTACCAACAACTTATTACTGCTGACCAGTTGACATTTATTTTGCATAGTTTGATTGTAAAATTTTAATTCAAATTTCAGCCATACTTACCAAAACCAAATCTTTTTAGTTGATGACCATTCATAATTAATCTAACCACTAGATAATTAAATTATTTGAATTAATTTATCAAAAAGATAGATTTTTCGACAAACCTTAAGTCTCAAGATTGAACTATAATGGCTGAAAATAACAAACCACCAACCATAAATGATGTGTGTAACTTTTATTCAGCTCACAAATATTTACCTGCACGAGAATGTGTTAAGCAATTTGCTGACAAATTCCCTTCATTTAGACATCTAGACACCGACGGTTTCCATTTCAAACTTTATAAAGCAATAGTTAAAGCCCATACAAATGTCCGAAATCTAACTAAGAATAAAAAGGCAGCTCTTAAAGAAGCAACTTTGACAAAAATCTTCACAGTTCCTTCTTTAACCTTTGAAAGTAATAGGGAGATACAGTTAGCTTCCGAATTGTCTTCTTTGAGAATTAGAAACAGCTCTCTAAAACGTAAATTAGACCATATCACTACCGAACACTCTCAAGAAAAAACTACACTTGAAAGCCATTTTGAGGATGCCTTATTAAGTATAGAAGGACTGACAAATGAATTACAAACCGCTATGGATGAAAATCAGAACTCTAATTTAAAAGAAACTCTTGATGTACTCAAAGCTAATTATTTATCCGCTTCTGTTAGGGTTGAAAAGCTGGAGGAAGAACTAAGTACCTCTCGCTCAAAGAACCGAAATTTCAAACGAAATATTAGTAAAAAAATTAGAAGAAGAGAAGAACAACTGTCTAAGTACTTTGACATAGATGAAGTAAATAAAAAATTAAAAACAGAACTAGACCAAAAAGAAAAAAGCTTAGAAGAAAATAGTCGGCTACTTAATCAGTCAATACAACAAATACAAGGCTTAAAATGTGAAAAGCTTGATTATCAAAAAAAGTTATCTTATCTGAAAAAAAAAGTTGATGAAAAGAAATTTGAGAGTGTCAGAGATCAAGCTGATGTTTTGGAATTGCATGCTAAGATAAGTAATTTAACCAAGCAAAATCTGGAATTGCACTCATTAATTAACTTAATGGATGATCCTGAAATTATAACATTTAGTGAAGGTAAATATACTGATGAAATACGCCAGGTTATAATGGAACTACTGGCATCCAATGTTAGCATGAACAAAATAGAACAGGTCATAAAAATTGTGTTAGAAAAGTTAGCTCATAAACATGTAAGCCGAATACCTTCTTTAGCCCTCAGATCAAAAATTTTGATAGAAGCTAGATACTTAGCCAAAGAGCAATTAGCAGAATCAATGATTAAAGAGTCGCCGACAAAAGATAACAGGGGGAATTGTTTGCATTTTGACGGAACATCGAAACATCATAAATATTATCAGAACTGGCAGGTAACTCTCCTTGACGGTCAAACGTTATCTATGGGGCTTCATGAAATGGGGGCAGGGGACACAGCAAGCACGCTGGAATCTTTTAACGAACTGGTAGACGAACTCGCTGAAACTGTCGGTAAAAATGACAAAGAAAAACAAATTGCTAAAATTATCGCAAGTATTAAAAATACAATTTCAGATCAAGGTGCTGTAAACCCCTGTTTCAATAGAGAGCTACAAGCGCTGCGTGAATTAGCTCTACCCATTGTTATAGATAACTGGGATACTTTATCCGACTCTGAAAAAGATAAACTTTCAGATATGGGCAACTTCTTCTGTAAATTGCACCTCTTAGTCAATTTTGCAACTGACTGTGACAAAACTTTATCTTCTTTTGAGACTGTAGCCCTTGAAAAGAATACTGGTAATTTTATCTCCACCGCAGAATCAGGACCGGGTAGATTGGTTCGTACCACAGTAAAGGCCTTTCATCCGCGTGGTAGTGAGGAAGCTGGGGTTGCATCCCACTTCAGATCTTTTTTGGAAAGTATTGACGAAAAGCTGTTTTTAATTCCATATGTTGGTAATAGATTCAATGTTCTCTTTTATGATGCCGCAGCTGTTTATTACCATCGAGACCACATAAAATCGTTTACGAATAGCTGTCCAAATCCTAATAAACTTTTACTGGCGGTTAAAGATGACATACAAAATAAAGTTAATATAGCTGGTATTAGAGCATTAGGTATAATAGATAAAGTAATTACAGGGCCATTTTGGAGAATGTTACAAAACCACACATCTATCCTTGAAACAAATTCGTATTTAGAAATAATGAGAAAAAAATTTTCAAAATGGTGTGATGATGCTTCTCCTTTACTTAATGGTGAGGTCTTATTTGATGAATGTGAGCTTCCCATTCATCGTGACTCCCTATACGATTGCCTGTTTGTGGATACTAATGACACAGAGCTGGAGATGCTTTCTCAGCAAGCGTTGGAACTGTTGATGCACTCCTTGTTATTACTTTTAGAAAGGCAGACACAGGACCAACTCTTGCAGGGAAAGTATGCTAGCCCTGATACATCATTGCTGAAACAAGCAGAAAATGTTCCGACAACAAACTGTGCCTCTGAGCGCGATTTCGGTATCCTGGATATGCTTATTCGCATGAAGCCATCTGGTACAGTTCTACTCTATGAGTCTCTTACTATGTGGATGAACAATAAGACCTCAGCTTGGTTAAATTCAAAGCCCATAGAAGAGCGAGTGGAACTGATGAAAAATGCTAGGCAGAATGTCCATATGGCCTTAGATCGGTATAACAAGCGAAAAGAAAAAATTACTCAACGTCGACTAGAAGTTCTTAAAACTAAACAAAAATCCAAAATAGCCTCTGAACAAAAGTTGATTGAAAAGAAACTTCAGGCTACCAATTCTATTGTTCCTTTGGGTGGGGTGTGGGTTACATCTGATGAGGTTGATCATCGCTTGCATGAAATGTCACTTGCAGATGGTCGAACTGCAATTATTGCACAGCTGAACTTTCATAAGCAGGTTTTAAAATCTAAAGGTGACAAGGAGCTTTTTTTTCAATCCCAATCATGCTACGGTCGTAGAATATTGTTTACTTTTGAACAACTGCGAAAAAATTTAAAAACAGTCATTGAAATAAATAAAGGTCTTTCGACTGTTAGTCCTTCAGGTCAGTCGTTTCGTCCTGCAGCAGAAAGAGAGAGTTATTTTAAAACTGAAAAAGCTAGATTGGCCTCAAAATTGAAAGAAGCTCGTACAAAAAGGGCAATTGCTTGCCAGAAAGAAAAGCTGCCTTGTTTCGAAAAAAATCCAGAACTGTTAGTCGGACTCCGTGTAAAACACCGTTGTATTGAGGAAAACGAAAACACTGAGGCATGGTATTGTGGGCGTGTTTTAAGAATCGTTATTGAAAACAAGGCTGCTCCGTTGAAGTCAGAATTTGAAATCGAGTATGATGTGGATTCCTCAAAATGGACATTCCCACTTTTGACCGACATGAAAAAAGGCGACCTTATCGTTGAAACTGACATTCCTTGACTTCAATATAAAAAATTAGATTAGGGACTTGGTCTGGTCTTTTGTATCACTGGTTTGCAGCCCCTTGTCTCCAGTAAGTATATTAAAAGGAGATGACTTCTGCTTTCTCTTGATCTCAAGAAGGGCCGCTTCTCCGATGTGACTGTGCTATGTTCAGGTGATACAACTTCTAAAAAAGGGGAGGAATGTTGTTGATCATGAACTGGCTGAATATTGCTTCGCATAGCTTTATTTCGGATGGGGTATCCTTTGTGATCGTCCCAGTTGCAAGAAGCTTAGTTCAGGGAAGTTCAAACCAGAGTGTCAGTTTCTAATTTCTTTTCTGAAAAACAAAAATCCAAAAACAAGAATCTTAACATTAAAGCGTTACGAGCTGTTAAAATATTGATATTTATCGGATAAAATACAATTTTTAAATTTAACATCTATTCCAAAGCCAATCATTTAGTTTTTCAGTGAATTTCACTCTCTTATCGTCTTAACACTGACAATTTATAAAAAAAAGTGTGAATTTTGCAACTCATGCCACTTCAAGGGAAAATCACAAACTTACTATTTATTTGAAAATATTTTGTCACAAAAATTTAGCTTTGACAAATATCTATTAAAAGATACTTATTTATGTACAGATATTCATTTATTTCTAAAAATTGAAAGTTAATTATTTATTTACAAATATCTATTTATTTATAAATGGAAATATGTTAATTATTTATTTACAAATATCAATTAATTTATAAATTAAAATATTTAAATATTTGTTTTCAAATATTTGTTTACATTTGTTAATTAAATTATTATTATGTATTCATGTTTACAAATATTTATCATCAATTGATTAATCCTTATCATTTCAGTCATGTTCACAGAAATTAAGATTTGTATAATTTATCACTTTAATACATCCGTAAATTTGACCAATGGTGATTTACCTCTATTATTTACTGCAGTGATATGTTTCCTTCACAGATAACCCTAAAGCTAGAAATGTCTCCAACCCTCTTCCTGTCCAAGTGTCTCTTTTACCTGCAACACTGGGGGACTGCCTAGGTTCACTTTACACCAAGTCCTCAATTCCAACTACATTTTTGATTAATGCAATGCAATTAATCATTACTGATTTGCATTCAAGTTTGTTGTTCACTTCTCTTTTCAATTTCACTTTACTTAATCTTGAGTTTATTATGTTATCTCTTTACCCTGGTATTTTTTACCTCGATAAAGAGGGCATGTTGATGAATTTGGCTGGATCAAAATTTCTTAGTTCGAAGCGACTACAATGTAAACATAATCATTCCATGGGCTGCGCAAAACCATTTCGACCGTTTTCTCTTTTCAGCATATTACACATGTATGTAACAAAACAATGATAATAACAACACCTGCCTGCCAGTACTGTAAAAAAAGCATGTAAACTTAGTATGGATAGATTGGAGACAACAAGTTAACCCCTAAGATAAATATACAAATGATATAATTGTGAACTAGATCCTTAAAGTCGGTGAAAATTAGTTGTAACATGAGTTCCTGCCTGGGACATAAGGTCGACATGGGACCCAATTTTCTTTTTCGATAAAATTCTAAATTTTGACCTGTGTGGTGTTGAATTGTTTCCCTAATAATATAATTTCAACATTACTAATTTAGCTGTAAATTATAATTTTTGTACCGGTTTTGTTTTGCTATTAACTTCAGTGATCATATGAAACTATTCTGTTTAGTAAATATACATGTACCCGATAATCAAAAGGTTTCTGTCCGTCAACCTAACGATATACAAAAGGTTTGTTATGAATTTTACATGACATTCAAGATTATTGCATTCACTAATCTAATAATGTGGGAAGCCAAACTTTCACTTGTGTACTTAAAACTGCTCAGAAATTTTATCCAAAATGAAATTGTATTTGCACAGCACATTGTAGAACAACCTTTGATATTTTCAAATGTCTTTCTCAACTTCTGGCCAAATTTATCAAATAAAAACATGTCTGCAGATAGTCTATTTTAGTTTTGTTTGACAAGTCTGTACTGATGAGGCACAAAATGCTGAAACATGTGAAGTTCAGTGCATTTTACTGTTTAGAATTCCTGTTCTGTTATTTTCATGAATTTTTTGTTTTAAAGTTTGTTTTTTGTTGTGAACGATCAGCTAAATAAAAAATTCTCTAAAATTCAATGATGTTTCAATTCTTTGTTGTATTTGTATACAAGTATCTCTTTGAAAATTGATATTTTAGGAGAGAATAGCCAAGTCCTAATTTTAACCAAGAAATGTCCTTTCATTACAAAAAAAGAATGTTGAAAAAAGGACATTTTTGTACACATTACCATATATAGGCATATTATTACCATATATGGCAATATATCAAATTAACATATTTCGCATATGTTGTTCGACAGAGGATGCAAATTTTGTCTTACCTTTATTAATTCACATTATCTATTGATATTGGAAACAGGAAAAAACTATACCCTCTTATAAACTCAAATTTAGAGATTTTTCAAAATATGCAAATTAGCTAATTATATATCCAGGCTAGCTGTATTTAAAAAACGGGGAAGGGGTGAGGGGATTTCCCCCAAAAACTCTAGTATGTCAGTGATCAATATGGACCTGGATAAAATTATTTTCAATGAGTTTTTTCAGAAATAATATCCATGAAGTTCACTGTGTTTACATAATTATGCAAATTATATGCAAATGAGGCACTGCTATATATTTCTGATAAAAATGAGTATCACCATCAAATTCAGCATAATAAAATTAGGTTGGGGTACAAGTTTTATGAACTTTTTGTCATTGGTTTTTTTTTTAAACAATTTTTTGTGTTTTTCCCTATCAATTAACATGGGCCCATTGTGCCATGACGTCACTATGCACTCCATACTGAAGGATTTCTAAAAATGACCCCTGTTTGGACCGACGTTTTTTATCGCCGATTGAAAACCGCTGAACCAATTTTCATTCTGAAAAGTGTTTTACAAACTACAATTCCACCTCTATGCAGCTGGTGAGGTTTTTAGGAATAATTTGTCTTATTCAAAAACGGCCTAAAACCCCTAATATAAGGCATTAATTATCAATAGAAAAAAAAATGATTCTAATACAGAATTTCCAGACAACCTGTCCTTAGGTTATATGTAGACTTTATGGCAGAAAAAAAACAGGATACTTAATTTAAATTAAGTCTAAGGGTCTATGCCTACATTAAAAGTTGAATTAAAAAGAAACAACAACATTACAACACTGCTTTCAGAACTGTCTTTTTCGTTCATTTTTTTTTTCAAAGAATTTGACAGTATTTTTTATCTTTTTTCAATGAACAATTTTTTTTTCAAAACAATCAAAACTGCACAAGAATTACAGCAAATTTTTAAATCAACACTTTTTTTTAATTTTTAAATACTCTTTAAACGTGGGTTCCATAATTTAGTAAAAGTTAAAACACAAATAACAAAGGCTTCACCACGTTGTAGAAAATTGGAAACACAAGCTTTTCCAATGTTTCCAATTTTCTACAACGTGGTGAAGCCAAGCTGGTGTTATTCATGTTTTACTACTCTAATTTTTTCTTAAAACAAAAACAGCTGTGAACATGAATACTTTTTCAAAACCAACAAAACAATCATAACTTTTTTTATAGCAACAGTAGAAAAACTGCACAAACCATTAATTTCAAAGAATTACAGCAATTTTTTTTTTAAAGTGGCATGAGCTGCCAAAATGTTGATATTTTGACGTTAAAACAGAATGTTGAAATTATTGGCTATTTTTCTCAAGAAGTATAATTCAGAAGCTTTTTAGTACTTCTAGTCTCGAAAATGTACGATAAAGTATTGTTTTTTAACTAACTTTGGCTTAGAATGAATGAATGAATGGTCGTCCCGGTTATTTAAATTTTGTTTACATTTCGAACACGTTTTCGGTTCGTACAAGACACATACTATATATATTTTCCTTATTCCAACGCCAATCATTTAGTTTTTCGATGGTCCGTCTTCAAAGCCTCCTACTGTCGTGACAATCATAAATTATGAAAAAAGTGTGAAATTTGGCAGCTCATGCCACTTTAAATAAAAACATTTTTTTAAACAAAAACAGCTATGAACATTAATACTTTTTCAAAACCAAAACATCAATCATCATGCATATCACACTTTGCTTGATCCTTGTCATATGCTTAAGTTTGTGCGGAACACTTTAGCAGATAAAAGTTCCTTATGTATTGACCAAGACCTTATCAAATGGGAATATATTCTTTCCCTCCACAAATTACAACAATGAGAAGGTTTACATCTAGGGAATAAACTTCGTCCAGCTCACATTGATTGGTTAAAAAAAAAAAAATGTCCGTTAAACTAGCTGCTCAGGTTTTGAGCGAGTCAATGGCAACTTCCCTGGAATTCTGTTTAAACGAGGAGTTTCCAGAGTTTGCCAAATGCCAATCCACCATTCAATTCATTCGAGTATTTGACAAGCTTTTTGATATTCTGAACTCCTGAAACAAAAAGATATATTCTGTCATTAAAAGAATCCATAAATGGCCAATCAATTTTGTTAGGAAATAGAAAGACTGGATTTTTTAAGGCTTTTACTCTGTATTGATAGTGTAACTGGATTCTACAATGAGCTTGTTTTGTCTGAAAAATATGGGATGGGAATGCTACAAAGTCTACGCCACTACTGTTGACTTATAACTCTATTAAATGCAAATTGTATTTCTAAGTGCTATAATTATTAGCTCTGACCTGACCATGTCGACGATATTCGATATACTATAGCTCACAGGCACTTTCATCAGATGATATTTGTAGGTCCACTAGTATATATAATATTATATCTATATACTAATATCATCTGATGGAAGTGCCTGTGCTATATAGATTATAGTAATAGTATAGCTGTCAGAAGAGAAATGTCAAACTCAAAGAGTGTCAAAATAAATCAATTTGGTTTTCAATCATTTCAATGTGACTTGTTAAATTTTTGGTGTAAGATTTCCATCTACTCACCGTGATTCAGCTCCTATTATGTGTATGGAACGCTGACTAGCGAAGAAAAATTAGAATCTACAGTTCTACATTGTTGTCTTTACTTCCTGTCAACCGCCGTCTGTCTCCTGTGAGCATGTCCAGCTTCAACTAAATATAACATTTTACAAATGTTATGAATTAAAATATTCATGTCTAAGGCTTTCTTTCATGAAATGGTTAAAATCCCTCTTTGGTGCAACGGTTGACAATGCCTCTTATCAAAGAAAATGAGTAAAAACCGAAGCGTCTACCAGTTGCGATCTGTGTACTGTGAGTCAATGTTTTGCGTAGACAAAGATGGCGGATAAGCTCCGCCCACCGGCTTCAAAACGTTGTGCGCTGAGTGGCTGTCGTGCCCTCTCCAGTCCATCTATACTCCTTGGTTTTTACCTGGTGGTTCTGTAAGGGACATAACTCTGGAGAAAAAAACATCCGAGCGCGTTGATTTTAAATAGGCTTCTTGTACTTGCTGTATTAAACAAATGTAGTAAGTTTTAAAAATGTGAGTAAAAACTTGATAATGTGTTTACAAGGCTTTTTACAGCAGCGGTAATGTAAGGGACATCACTCTTGAAAGAAAACATCCGAGCGCGTTGATTTTCAGTAGGCTTCTTGCACTTGCTGTATTAAACAAATGTGTGAAGTTTCAAAGTTGTCAATGAAAGATAATGTGTTTACAAGGTCTAATGGACAGACGGACGACGGAGGCAACGACAATACCCTACGGGCAAAATTTGCCCGAGGGGTAAAAAGCTCCTGAATTATACGTCTTGAGAAAAATAGCCAAAAATTTCAACATTCTGTTTTAACGTCAAAATATCAACATTTTGGCAGCTCATACCACTTTAAGATTGTCTCAAGAGTATTTCACTTATATGGCGGCGTTGCCAGTATACTGTGGTAACTGGTAACTCAGCCATCCCATAGTTGGTTAGAGTGAAAAATTTTTGGGGGGTGGGGGGAAGGGGGGGGGGGTACCTTGAGATAAAGATTTGGTTAAAAATAAACACCTTTTTAGCAGTTCAACATTTTAAGAGTGGTCCTCTCAGTGTTTGCAATACTAACAAGTTTGAGACGCTAAATACCTGAAAGTAAAAGCCTTTTTGAGATTTTCACTCGAAGGATATTAGTACAGCAAACGTGAATTTAAAGGAAAAAACTCGTCCGCAGTACCATTATAATATAATCAAACAGTCCAGCCGTTTTGATCAGATTCAATTTATGGTAATTTTTCAGCCAGATCGCTTGGTCAAATTACGCCGATGCTTCAATGAAACTGTGTTGATGCTCGTTTAACACTCCAGAGCCCTGTCTTACGAAGCTGGCGTAAAGTTGCGCATAGGCCTACAACATGGACCAGTTGCGACTTGGGCGTAAGTTCCTATAGCTTTAACACTGATTTACGTCCGACGTAACTTACGCCAGCTTCGTAAGACAGGGCCCATGATAGATTATTTCCCTTGGAGTGCTTCAATTGGGGAGGAAACCGGGCCTATGTGTTTAAAGATTGATGTTTTACGCCACAATCAGATTATTTCACTTATTTGGTGGAGCTGCAAGCTTAGTCCGGAGAAGGCTAACCCTTCCACAGGTACCTGTCAACCAGTTCATATAGGTGAAGGGAATAAGCGATTTTTCCCTCATATTTTTGGGACAGCGTGGGATTGGAACCCGCAAACCACGATCGATGGAAAGCTTGTGTGACGATTGTTTGGTGTTTTACGCCGCGCCCAAGATTACATGTACTTCACTCATATGGCGGCGTCGCCAGTTTTAATGTGGGAGGAAATCGGGCTCTATGCCCGGAGGAAACCATCCCACATAGGTTGTTTGAGTGAAAACCCAGTCAAAAAATTGTCAAATTTTTTGGACTGAGTGTGATTCGAACCCGCGACACATTGGTAGTGTGAGAATTGAAGACACTAGCTCTACAGACTGATCAACAGAGACCCCTCAATGAAACCCCTTTGAAATAAATGAAAATAACCATCAATCGTTTTCCTTTATGTTTATTTCAAAAGGACATTTTACATTGAAGTTTTAAATCCTTCGGCTTTTGCCAGTTAGTATTGCTTCTGTTCTTGTCTGTTGACTTGAACTCTGGTATGGTTCTTCGCCAAGTAGTCCGTGAATTCCTGGTATGGGGATTTAGTGAAGATTGTCTCCTTCCACAGGTCAGGGGTCAAGTAAGAGTAGGTCTTTGAAATGGCAGCATACGTTGCCTTGGCTGAAAAGGAACAATAGAAAATATTAGCAATGTAGAGAAAAATGTTCACATTGGAAAAAAAAATGTAATGACAAAATTTAATCCAATGTCGATCTAAGTTGTTAAACCACAGTAAAACTGAAAATGTTTTTCTTTTAGGTTATGCTTTAATTTATGTTTTAACACTATAACACACGGGCACAGGGAAAAATAAAACCACGGAGAAAAGTTTCTTATTGTGTTAACAGGGGGCATATCATTTAGATTGATTGATTGTTTGTTGTTTTACGCCGCGCTCAAGATTTCACTTATATGGCGGCGTTGCCAGTTGTATTGTGGGAGGAAACCGGGCTCTATGCCCGGAGGAAACCCAAGACATTCCGCTGGTAACTGGCAACCATCCCACATAGGTCGTTCGAGTGAAAACCCAGTCAGAAAATTTTTCAATTTTTGGACTGAGTGGGATTCGAACCCGCGACCCATTGATGGAAGCATATCATTTAGACGTTTATACCCAATCAGAAGTTGTTATAATAAACCACAACCCATGATATGCCTGCGAGGACAGATATAATGGATGAAACCTGGACCTTTCAATAGTTTTATGTTTAGTAAGAAGCAACCCTTCTACAAATCAATTGGGAGAATTAGCAGGATTCAAACAGGCGATGTACATATGGTAGTCTATCAATATCCAAACGCTCACAAAAAAGTTAAGTAAGTAATAAGTGAACAAATGAGACCGATAAATAAGTGATCTTACCAAAGTTTCCCAGAGTAGCCGTTTGTCCTCGGGCTGATGTATAACAGTCCTCAATACCTGCCATTGTCAACAGTTTCTTGGGTACAGGAGCGCTGACAATACCAGTACCTCTTGGAGCTGGGATCAGACGTACAAGGACACTACCACATTTACCAGTTACCTGAAATAATACATTTGTTCAATGGAGCAATTCAACTGAATCTTAAAGTGGCATGAGCTGCCAAAACGTTGATGTTTTAACGTTTAAACAGAATCTTGAAATATTTGGCTATTTTTCCCAAGAAGTACAATTCAGAAGCTTTTCAGTGCTTCTCTCAAGGATGTAGGACAAAGTATGGGTTTGAGCTAACTTTATAGCATCAGAATGAATTAACGGTCGTCCCGGTTATTTAAATTCTGTTTACTTTTCGAACACTTTCGGTTCGTAAATGTCAGACTGTATGGATTTCCCTTATTCCAACGGCAATCATTTATTTTTACTGATGACCTTTAAAGCCTCTTACTGTCGTGATAATCAAAATTTAAATCGAAATTTTGCCACTTTAAACTAACAATTGAAAAAAAAAATATTGACGAATTCACTGGAATGGTTTCAGTTCGGTCTTCACTGAACTTTTCCTTGAAACATTTGTTAAAATGTCCCAGAAAGCGAAACTTAGAAAAAAATTACTATCAAACGTCAAATTTCTGAAAACAGTGCTTGGCAACTAAGAGGCCCAAATTATGGAGAATGCAGAGAGCACCGTAATGGTTTTTTGAAGGTCCTAATTCCGCATAGAATGGAAACAAACTCGAGAATTGGGTTAATTTCCCTACAGTGCTGACAGCTGATCTCATTTCCAATAAACGCCATGATTACATGTGACGACCACATGCAATCAAACTTTGTCTAACAAAATAAACACGAACAAGCTAAATAAAAAGTGCTAAATATCTCACACAAGGTCTGATTTATGATCTTTAAATTTGCCCCATGGATAAAAAAAATTCCTTTTTTAGGCGGGCTCCATTCCCCAGTAACCTCCAGGCAAAGATTTACATTACATGCCTGCGACACTTTCAGTTTTGAACCAAAAAAGCTTCTATGCTAAAGAATACACCAACCTTCTCACTGTGATTTGTAGTAACGACTTGTAGCATGCATGGATGCATTTGATTGGTTGACAAATCATATCGACAAAAAGCGAGAACGGGCCTTTAGGTACAGTATTTTTCTCACCTTGGTAGGTACGGTATGTGGTTTACCGATCTTATTTCCCCAATAGCCTCTACGAACAGGAATGACCGACAACTTGGCAAGAATGATAGCCCCTCGAATAGCTGTAGCAACTTCTTTGGAACACTTCACTCCTAAACCAACATGGCCATCATAGTCACCTATGGCTACAAAAGCCTATAACATAAAATCATATGATAGGTTAGTTATACTGGTTTGTAAATCATAATGAAAACTTTGAAAAATAAGCCAAGATGTTAGTTAAGGAGGCAAATGAAACTCCATCTATCTATCCAAGGTTCCTTCAACAGCGTAAATCCAAAGCTAAAGATGTTCTCTACACATTCAACATTTATGCAATCGAGTAGAACAAGGAGTGAATGGATACTAAGCCAGGGTCTGTGCATGTTTCGTGCTCTACACACTAAAGCACTTGCCACTGGACGTGAGAAAAACTTGTATAGTAGGCTTGAAGCTGGTCACTCAAAGTATATTGGGATATTTAAGGGTGTCTGGCTTTATTAACAGCTTTTTTACAAGTCCTTGTAACAGCACACCTACTTTTGCACAGTGGAAATTTTGTGTCCGTCATTTTCCCTTCTAATGTAATAGCTCGATAAGCAATTGCGGAACTTGGGTATATTTGGGTACAAAACAGGGCTCAAATCTCACCTTGAATCTGGTTCTCTGCCCAGCCCTTGTTTGTTTCTGAACAGGCATGATCTTCAATACTTCATCCTTCAAAGCTGGGCCCAAGTAATTGTCAATGATCTCGCTCTCCTAAAGTTTTAAAAGACATAACATAATGTCAATGCATATAAAGCATCTTTTCAACCACATTAAAAATGGTAAATTTGCAGGATCTAAGGTCCCCACCTCGATTGAACACAGAGCATTATGTAGCTTTGTAAAGTTTACTTGTGAAATTGAACTTTGGAGAGAAGGCAGTTTCAGCTGCTCCGACATTACTAGTTTACGGATTAACAGTTTCTCTACATAATTTGGTTAGGCCTACCCACTTTCAACCGTAGATGAGTGATAAATTTGCCAATCTGCAATGTATCTGCCATTCAAAGACTAAATACACAATTCTTTAAGATTTTGGACACTGATACACGCACACTATGTGGTTAACATACATTTTTGTTCAATTGTCTCCCCTGAAAAATATATGTATATCTGCTAAAGGAGACCTTTCCTAAATTCGTAGGGAAAGTAACATACCTTGATTGGGAGAGAGAAGAGATAAATGTCTTCCAAACACTTTATCTTCCCATCTTTAACCAAACGGCCTAACTTGGTCACTGGAATCCATTCTTTGTCTTCCTTGGCACCACGGCCACGCCCTCTTCCACGGCCACGACCGCGACCTCTACCACGTCCCCGACCCCTTTCTCCGGAGCCAAAGCCACCACGGAAACCTCCTCTACCACCGGCTGGTGCTGCGTCCGCCATTGCTAGAAGAGAAATATATCATATTATAAAACTGTGAAAATAGAGCTGGTCAGTCACAACTTAAACAGAAAAATGTTACATTTCCATTTCCAAAACTAATTCATCAGATGCTAAAACTTCTGTAAAATTTCCATTGGTCGTGTTGCTTTTTTTGCTGAGGTCCCGTGAACCAACACGACCAATGAACTATATCGCCTGCTAGTGGGTAGTCATGTGACAGGTTGACCTTTCGCACATATAGTGACGTATCAATGAGAGTATGCAAATGGCGACTTTTCTAAATTAAAGGTTTGGTACAATGAGATTTAAACGGGCAGATCTATGGCTGGTGTCAGCATACAGACTTCAGATTGGTGCGAGGAGAAAGGGAAATCATTAAAGAGGCATGAGCTGCCGAAATTCACACTTTTTTCATAATTTCTGATCGTCACGACAGTAAGAGGCTTTGAAGGCCATCGAAAAACTAAATGATTGGCGTTGGAATGAGGAAAATCCATACAGTATGTGCCCTGTACGAACCGAAAACGTGTTCGAAAAGTAGCAAAATTTAAATAACCGGGACGACCATTCATTCATTCTAAGTCACAGTTAGTTTAAAACAATACTTTATCGTACATTTTTGAGACTAGAAGCACTAAAAAGCTTCTGAATTATACGTCTTGAGAAAAATAGCCGATAATTTCAACATTCTGTGTTTACGTCAAAATATCAACATTTTGGCAGCTCATGCCCCTTTAAAGTACGGGTTAGCAATTTTAATTTGTAAAAGTTATGAAGAGAATCTTGATATTTTTGATGAGAAACAAGAGGTGGCCTTGCCACCTCAAAGGGTGGCAAGACCACCTCTTGAAGGGTGGCAAGATAGTCCCAGAAAATTTATCAAATGCGTTCTGACGATGATGATGGCCTATCTGTCAGAAAATGTCTTACATCATCATCGCAGATATTTCAGACTAATAGACTGGAAATTGTCATTTTTGTCCAAACGTTACCCATCGATCGACAAGGTCTTTTCTCCGTCGTTGGGCAGTTTACCCACTGGCCGGTGGACAACCCGGCGATTTTCCCCAACCTTGTTAATGTTACCCCTCGATAACTGGTACCCCTAGGCTATTACACAAAGAATTGTTTACTGTAAAGACAGTCACAAGCAATGGTGTAATTTTGGGATAGAACAAGCCCCCAGGGTTTTATTCTCGCCAATATATCTTTTGTATGTAATAACATGTATGATTTCTATTTGGTGAATAAATAATTCAATTCAATTGAACTTGGGGGCCATTAAATTTAATAGCATTATCATTATATCAATGGGATATGGGGGCAAAAGCTCGATACCAACGTGAATCCATAGAAGTGAAAAGAAAAGGTTTTTAAAGGATTTGAGTATAGGAGTAGAGTGATGAGAAGGTTATCAGAGATTCCAGATTAGTTTTCAGCACAGGCATAAGGAGTGCTCTCCCCTTACCCCTCTATCTAATACATATAATATGGACAAGGCAAGAAACACTTCTCAGAGCAGAGCTCACAAAAAATAAAATATTTCATGCACCTACTTTAAACTGCATATGCTTCCCCAAAAGGTATTCAATATTCAATATTCATCCCAATATTCATCTCCGAAGTGAGAGCGAGCGCTTTCGGGTTGACGGTTGGGCCAGATGACTTCGATTCCTGGGATGAATATTGAATTGCGTGCTATTACTGAACATTTTGGCGGAAAATCTTGTTTTAGTAGTTCTGTGTTGCTTTTGGAATACCTTTTTGGGAAGCATGTGCAGTTTAAAGTAGGTGCATCAAATATTTTATTTTTTGTGGCTGATTTTGTGAGCTCAGCTCTGAGAAGTGTTTCCTGCCTTGTTCATATTATATGTATTAGATAGAGGGGTAAGGGGAGAGCACTCCGTGTGCCTGTGGTTTTCAGATAAAAAATGTGTTTATTTGCTCTGTTTTTGGCGTTGGCGGAAACTTCCCATACTATCATCTATCTATATTCCATCGAGCTTATGCCCTTCTTACAACATTGATATGTCCCCTTACACCATTGCTTCGCGCGACTGCGTGTAAAGCCTAGTACTAGACCATCTGCCTCAGCTGTATATTAAAGATGTATATCAAAACATATCGACATCATCCATGTGTCCAACGCTACCAAATCGAGTAAGGGGGTAAGAGGGATCAGGGTCCAATTAATCCAGCATTTGAAAACGTATCGCTTAAATCAGTGGTAGTTCTACACATCAAAGGTTTAGTAATATAAAATGATTGTATATTTCGCCAAAAAGTCTTCATTGAGACGATAGATGTAAAGGATTTAAAAAGATTTCAAGGAGCTCGACATTCGCACGTCCTTTCTCACTTACGTGATCACGTTAAAGAGACAGATCACATGATCGTGTCGAGAAAACTCGAGATAAGTTGCCAGAAACACGCAAGTTGCAAAAAATAAACAACTTAACAATATGCACCAATATTAGCCTGTTGGCAACTACTTTTTATGTTCAAATTGTTAAATATTCGTTTACTGTTAGGTGTGTAATTAATCTTGCATATTTTTTATTTAATCAAAATATATGAGATTACGACATTGTGGTCAGTTGATTTCTAAAATGTCAAACACAACAACAACAACGTTCGTGTCTGACATATGCGAGTTCACTTAGATGAGTACGCGAATTAATCAGTTCGATGGTGCGTTTTTATTGTCCTTATTGGTAGCTGGATAGAATTTACTGTAATGAAATATGCAAGACTCTTAATATGCACTGATGGTGAGCCTGTTCTATCGATTTTTCTTTGGTTTACTTCTTGTTCAATTTTGGTGTCAATTTCAATTTTTCATTTCATCACTCAATCGGCTGTTATGGGAATTTATGCAGCAGGTTAATAATTTAATAATAATATGGTTAATAACAGGAATACTGGGCAACTCGACCCGTGACAACTGATCCAATTCATTTTCCAATAAACAGATGAAACATTTTTAATCAAATATATTCCCTTTTCGAATTTTGCTATAGAGTATAGTAATAAGTATAACATTTGTTAATACTGAAGTGAAGTTCCATTAAAAATTATAATAAATTACTAGGTAGCACCCCTTAAAATATATCTAACTAAATCACACATCTAAAAAGAAACTACACAATGTAAATTGCTTTTTTTTTTGCTGTATGTTTAAAGTAGGCCTACATGTATTGTATGGCACACACACTTAACCTGTGTTCTATATGGATGAGTTGCCAGCTATTATAAGGTCTGGGTTTTTTTCTGTGTCCGGCTTCCTACCCCCTCCCCCCTGTGTGCTATGTTCTACTGTTCATCAATCTGAATATGGCACTCTAGTTCAATTTACCGAACTTATGGTGATATTACATATACCAACGTTCAGTCTACGAATTCTGAAATGCTGCTCGGAAAACTCCGACGCACTTTTGTCGGAAATTACAAGCCATGAAAATAATATTGTAACTGCTCTGTATGGAAAATTCCTACCCCTGACTTCTTTAGAACCCATAAAAGATTATTCTTGTCATCTTTTATTTATTTTTATTTATTCTATTTATTTGCATGCACCATTTGACCCAGTTCGAACGTCACGCAAAATGGCGGCAAAGTCTCCAAGAAATGACAGTTTGTTGTTGTTTAAGACCAGGTGTACGCCCTTTGGAATAGCTACATGTAATAAAAGCGGACAAGAATAATCTTTTATGAGTTTTAAAGAAGTCTGAAGTAGGAATCGTCCATATCGAGGAGTTACAATAATATTTTCATGGCTTGTAATTTAAGCATCATTTCCACCTTGTATTTCAAATTCATATATTGAACGTTGGTATATGTAATATCACCATAAGTTCGGTAAATTGAACTAATGGCACTCAGGTTTGACCCTGTAGAAAGTAATGCATCCGCAAAGCACTATTGATATAAATCTATAACCTTACATATGACCAATTATTGCCAAATATTAAGAATAATTTCCTATTTCTTCTTATTTTGTTGCCTCAGGAGGCTACCTGAGTTAAAGGCCCACCATAACGTTTCACGATGATGGAAGCTGAAGAAGGAATGATTGAGCTGCCCTCTGTGCCGGATCCAGGGGGAACCACTTTGGAGGATGAGGAGCAAACATATCCTGAGTTGAAAGTCAGTTCGTCATCCTCAAGTCCAGAACATCTGTCTCCTGAAACTGATATGGAAGAAGCAGAAATCGTTCTGGAAGTACCAGAAAATACCGGATTTCCAGAATCACCAGATTTTGACACAGTCATGGAAGAATCAACAGAGAAAATTGTTGAGCCTAAGGTTAGATTTTCTGCCTTTTTTTATAAGCCTCATATGTTTGCCCTCTGATTAACAGAAAAATGGTCAGTTTTTGTGAATTTGAACACAGCATAGGTCATCAAAGATAGTATTCGGGTATATGTGTGTACATCTAAAAGAAAACAAAAGAAAAAGGGAAAACAAATCTGAGTAAATTTGGAAACAAAGTCACTCCAATAGCATTGTGATGAAGATTCATATTTGACAAAATTGCCCTTCTAAAAACCTTTAAGGGAAACACTGGCAGTGTCTGAAAGACTCATTTATAATATTCTCAAAGAGCAAACATGGTATTACAAACTACAAGTATCCACTTGGAATGGATGCTTACAGTCGCTTCATGACATCTTGTATTTGATCAAAAAACTAGAAAAATCATTCCATTAGAGTAACCAGCACAATAACTATCCTTGCACCGAATAATTTTTCCACAGCTCAAATTATGTCCGTTTATACAGGTCATCAGTGAGTAAACAAGGAGGAAATCTACAACTGAATCAACCACCATATAGGAATATATGCACTTTGTTATCAGCCAATAATAAATCAGGTTAAGGAAAATGAGGTCAGCGCAGTAGAGGATGTTGCATCTTGTAACACCACTGGCCACTGCTGTTGTTTTTTATAGTTCAGCCTCAAGACCAGCAAATCTCTTTCATAATTGTACTATTTAAAAAGTGGAGATTGTTTTTAGGAAATAAATTCATTTTTAGTTCTTTTTATAGGGTTATGGGATAATAAATTAATCATTGATATTTTACCCAGGTTGTATGAATCGTTATGACCCTCTTGATATCCATACATATGCATCCATGCATAGATATCAGGAGGTTCATAACGATCCATACAACCTACAGATGTAAATTATCAATTACTAATAATATATCTCTCTCTAGAAAACTTTTACAGACCTACATTTGTATAAATAAAAAACAGTCTAATTACCCACTTCTTTTAAAGTTTAAAAACCTATTTTTACCATACACATACATGTAACATAAACATATTTTTGTAACATATTTGTATATTTAACATATTTTTCTAGAAAGGTCATGTGGAGACAAGAAAAGCTTTGTTGTCCAATATAAATGACACTGCCTGTCTAATTACTGACAGCAATACGTTCTATTTCCATCAAGGAAAAGTTATCCCCCCCCATTACCCCACTCTCTGCAAGATTTCTGGGGCATCTTTTAATGTTCAATGAATGGTGAATTGTGTAGAAAACCTTAGACAGGTCAATAAATCAAAATATTTCTTTGGATTTGACATCCAAGATAATGACAATCAAAATAAAGACGTTTAATTTAAGTTACTAAAATCCAACAAAATTATTTGTTGAGAGACTACTTTCATTGTTTGTATATATTCCTGCGTATTACAACGGAGACGGGACTGACCCACTCACAGCACCAAATGTGCCTCCAATTTGAAGAGCTGGAATGGAAATATAGCGTATTGTATCACTGTTGCTATAACAATTGAGATAATAATACTCAATTTACACAAAAAGGTACAATTTAGCCTCCTTTATATCTATCTTCAAAAACAACCTTAATTTTACATGTTGTAGGGACCTCCTGAGAGAGAGCCGCTGTTGTTTCTTTTTGACCCAGCAAATGTAGATGGAGAAATGGCCAACGTTATGGAATCTATTAAACAGGTCGGTACTGTGTATACATTATATTTAAGAACACTAAAACACACGAGCACATATATGGAAAATCTTCTTGTCTAAAATAACCATGTATACATTACAGATGGTTTCTCTTATCACATTTGTTAATAGAAATATATTTTATGTTTTAAATGAGATAGCATTTTTTTTAAAAATACATTTTTTGCCCCATGTTGAAAATAATTGAATTGTGAAGGTCTAAAATTAATTTTATTTGGATATCACCCTGAATTAAGTTTTTCAGGGCTTTGATTGGTCGGCAAATGAAGACCCAATCCAAAATGACCTCCCCCAATTAACTTATGTTGGATGCTTGGCAGGTACCAAAGGGGGGTCAGGCTTTTAATTCTCCTCACCTAAATATATGTAACAACCCAGCCCTATGGTAAAAACACCAATCAATAAATAAATCTATTATTTTTAGCACCAATCAGACTTTGGATTTTTTTTTTTAATTTACAAAAAATAATAATTTTTTTTGGAAAATGTTGTAAATTTGCTATTTTAGTTAGCTGAGAAGATGCTGTATCATTGGAAGACGTTCCCAATAGCTCTACCACATTCTGTAACAGAGACTAGAACAATAACATCAGAGGGAGGAAGCCTTGGAGAAACTCCGGTAAGATTCACAAAACTCCCATGGTTCTACCACCCATATCAATATTTTTAAGGAAGTGCTAATTTGTAACTGTAATCTAGAAAAAAAAAATCAAAAATAGATATCCAAATAGCCATCTTGTATTTTATTGTGGGTTGGTTGCCAGTTACCACTGGAAGGTTGTGGGTTTCCTCCCACAATAAAACTGGCAATGCCGCCATATAAGTGAAATAATCTTGAGTGGGCGTAAGACACCAAACAATCAATCAATCAATGTATTTTTAAAAAGACTCTGCTGATGCCACATTGCACAAGGACAGCTTTAGCTCAAAGCATTCTGGAAATTGGTACTATTTGGTGAGAAAATGGTGTAGTGGGTATCTAATAATCAATGCTGGACACACTGGTCTACATTCAATCACACTGACCACTGCTGGTGTTAAACCCTAGTTAGCACATACACGTATGGCAGGCTGCTTCTGTTACTAGGGCCTGCATATGCCTACTCATGGCCACACCTTGTTTTTTTTTCAATCTTAATCAGTGATCTCTAAGCCTTGCTTAAGTAGATTTTAAAAAATTCCCGATTGAGATACTTTCTGCTCAGAAATCTTTACGAAAACTTAGATTGACCTTCATCTTTCTTCAGTGTCCTTATCAATGCTTTTTGTCCTTTACCCAGGGTGTTGTGAGTTTTAAGGACATGTTTAAAGCTCCAACATTTGACGAACTTGAGGAGGTTAGCAAAGACAGCTCTGGAAACCAGAGACGTCTTCAAGATAAACAACTTCAGACTATCCTTGAAACTGGGTAAATTCAGTTAAATCTTCTTTGCTTTCTGTCCATTGCTATGTTAGTTTTAGTTTTATTGCTGTCCACATTTAGAGAAAACTTTGAAAAATGTAAGCTGCTTGGAAGGTACATGTAGAATGGAACCATATATCCAAGTAACAGGCTCCTGTCGTAAATTTTTATTTCGAAGAGAAGAAACCAAGCCATTGTATTCTCCAGCTATAACTCCTCTAAACAACCATCAATGGACCCAATTATAAATCGCTTAAGTACAAGACTGTGTGAAAACACACATAAAATTCCACATCATATTATCAACCATGTTGCCAGGTTTTTCATTTCGGTTTCCGGGTTGCTGGTCGTTAGTTTTAATGGTGTATGCAGTTCCAGATGAACTAATCACACCTGGATCCTGTTCACTAAGCGCGTAGTGTAAGTTTTTTTACGTAACTACCATAGCAACGTATCTCTACAGTATGGGTTGCTATGACAGTTATGTAAAACTTACGCTACGCCGCTTCGTGAAACAGGCTCCAGAGCTTATCATTGAGATATGTTACAATGCACTGTTAGTATTTAGTAGAAA
The DNA here is from genome assembly GCA_963971465.1 of Lepidochitona cinerea. Lineage (NCBI taxonomy): Eukaryota > Metazoa > Mollusca > Polyplacophora > Chitonida > Tonicellidae > Lepidochitona > Lepidochitona cinerea. The sequence continues at coordinate 45,887,772 of OZ020551.1, read as the reverse complement.
AGTCTTCATTCAAAGTATCAACAGTCATTGTGGTTTGCGTTAAAGAATTTTAAAAATATCTACTATGGTTTTTTGTTGCAGAGAGTTTGAAGTTGACAGTATTCATTTTAAAGGACAAGCTCACAGATGGAGATTGACCCAGCTTTTACAGAAAGGGTCAGTAAGAGCTAGACTCACTCTACTAAACGTAAGTTGTTTTTCACAAGAACAGGAGCCTGTTTCACAAAGCTGTGTAGCGAAAGTTTTCACGTAAATGCCATAGCAAACCATACTGTAGGGATACATTGCTATAACATTTACGTGAAAACTTATGCTGCTCCGCTTTGTGAAACAAGGTCCTGGTGTTTTATCATCACCATAGACTTGAGTGACAAGAAATGATTAGACTAAATCCTTGATTGTTGATATTAGCAAGGTGCCCAACTACTGCTGTAGTAAAAGTCCAGTCTAAAGCTTGGTATTGGCAGGTACTCGCAGAAGCCAGGTTGTCGGTTTCCTCCAGGCAAAAATCCTGGTTTCCTCCTTCTTTAAACCTGGCAAACCACCATATAACTGACATCATCTTGAGTGCGGCGGAAAACAGCAATCAATCAATCAACTAAAGCTTGGGTTACTCCACTAATAACCTTGAAAATGCCCTACATGTATTTGGGTATTAAAAGGCCTTCAAAAACCCACTCAAAAATATTTCCTTTTCGCTTGTTGACTGAGTTTTCCTGATGGAAGGCTTTTGTTTCTGTTAATGACTCTTGCTATAAACAACTGAGCCACATCTATAAAAGAGACACTATTCCAAAGCCTAACATATTTGATTAATGGTTATTTTAGACAAGAAGATTTTCCGTGTGCCCATGTGTTTTAGGGATCATAAATATTTGATTTGATATGATAAACTTGTATTGTAGGATTTGGCCTTGGCGCTAAGACTGCTTATCATCACTGCTAAGAATCGGTTACACTCCCATTTCTTCAGTCTTTCTAACTCAATAACGGGCTGGTACAAGGGCCTCTGGAAGTTACTAGGTAAGACATTCTTCTCTGTTATAGTCCACCTTATAAAAAGTACTATAACCATCCTCTTGGTGAATTGATTACTTTCATGCCCTCTGATGAAGTGAACATATTGGCCCATATCATGAATGTGTTACATACATAGTCAACCAAGGCCCTTTCTTACAAAACTGGGGCTGTAACTCGAGATATTTACACCCAATGATGATGTAAATTTCAACCAGTCTTGTAGTGTATGTAATGTTGCCATGACAGTTATACCTTACACTACACTTATGTCTGTGGTAAAAGTTTTGGGAAACAGCCCCCTGGTGTATGGATGAGCAAGAGCCCAGCAATGTAAACACATTGTGACAAGAGTGTTCCTATAGTCTTAAGGCATATTTTACAACAGTTGTAATTTACGCCAGCTTTGCAAGACGGGCATAGGATCATAAAAAACATTGCAGTTTCTTTCCGTTAGCTATTACACAAATATTCTACTTCTTTTAGAGATTTTACTTTCCTGAAAAATTGTAGAACATCTTTTACCTAATATTTATGGGTGACGCCTGATTTGGAAATCAAAGTCCCAAAGTATGGCACCTATTACATGTACCAGCAAAAAATGCCAAGTCTCTTATCTATTCAATCAACCAATAGTGTATTTCCAAAAATAACAAAAATATCTGTTTCGAGAAAAGATAAGCAATTTAAACTCCACCATTAAACTACATTTCCTTCTCATGAATATTTGCAAAAAACATTACATATTACTAATGTAAAATGAGTTGCCACTATCGATAGGTGAATATGTTTGAAATTCATGTAATGAATTCTACTGTCAACTCCATGTACTCCATGATTTCTACTGTTAACTCTACTGCATGCGAATGAGTTGTCATTATCGGTATGTGTTACAACTGAAATTCATGTAATGATGTCTACTCTACAACTAATACTGTGGAGCACATCATTCAACAGAATGGAGCCGCCAAATAATCAAATTATGTATGTATGTAAAAACATTATTTGGTATTCTGTGCTTTGCATTTTGCTTTTTCTATTGGACTTGAAGATAACTTCTGTTCTTGTTAACATTATAAAAAAAACTGTTTTCATTTTCAATGGTATTTAATTATTTTTAGATATTATTATGGGTATGCCATGGACATCACCTGGTGATATTATGTCTGCAGTTCATGAGGAACATATGAGATACCTTGTTGCTGAATTAGATATTAAGGTAGGCTGTTTTCAGACCTAAATTGAAATATTTCTTAAAGGCCCGCTCACCCGGTGCGATTTGTCGTACCGACTTGTAGCATGCGATAAAAAATGGATGTACAGTCAAACCTGGACAAGCGACCACCTGTAAACAGCGACCAACTTTCTTAAACAGCCACCCCATGACGCCCCCGAACGAAATCCCGTACTTAAGACACTGTATAGAGCGACCACCTGTTTAACGCGACCGTGACCAGCTGTGAAGCTGATAAAGTATACACAAACCCTGTATTAAACGACCAAACTTGGTTCTATAATCACTAAAACGCTCCACGTGGTCTTAAAAAAACAAAAGGCGTGGCTTTACCGCGCATGCTTAATCCCGCTGTAGCAGGCAATCCACGATTGTTGTAATAATTAAAGCTTATTAATCCTATAATAAATCTTTTTATTCCTATACAAATCGTAGAGATGTACAAAAAATCAGTGAAATAAGTCAAAATGCAATCGCCTAAGACTGGCAAAGCCCTTATTTTTCATGAGAAAAGATGACAGGTTATCAAGATGTCGGTTGCATAAAACCTGGATTAAGAGACCACCTGTCTTAAGAGACCACTTTTCACGTTTCCCTTTGCTGGTTGCTTAAACCAGGTTTGACTGTATTTGATTGGCTGACAAATCGTATCAACCAATTAAAAGCATCCATTTTAATCGCATGCTACAAGTCTGTACGATAAATCGCACCGTGTGAACGGACCTTAATGTGTTTGCCATATGAGGAAGATTTGTCAGGTACTTGAAGAATTTCCAGGTTTCTTTCAAGCAAAGAGATTGGTTGATTCCCAATAAACCTAGCAAAGTCGTCTTATAAGTAAAATAATTTTGATATAGGGTGGGAAAATAACATTACTCTATCCCTGTTTTATTTTCTTATCTAACCTGTTTATGGATTAACATTTCTGTCAATTTTTAATTTTTATAAATTAAAGTTTACTTATATACATAGCGTTATAAAGAAAATGGTTTATAATTGAATTGGATTGGTTGATTATTTAACTTGTATGCTTCGTCACTGGGTGTCGTAGGGGAGTAACCAGGCCCATTTGCCCGGAGGAAACCCTTGACCTTCAGTGAGAACATGAACCTTACAATCCACCCAAATTGGGCAATTGTTTATTATAATGGAAAAGACTTTAAGTGGTAATATTTTAAGAATAAATGTGTATTATTAACTAATTGCCTGTCACATTTTATGGATTGTAGTCAAACTGTCGACGAGAATTCAGCACATTCTGTGCGTACGTTAAAGAGAAGTGCCAAATGCTCAGGGAAGAAAAACATAAGGTGAAATTTTAGTAACATATTCCCACATTTTATGATAAGTAAATTCTCATACATCCTAAGAAATACTGATTTATTTTATGCATGGTACATGTAGTGTTCTATAGAAATTCTGCTATACATTGTACCTGATGAACAAACCAGTCAAAGATGACAGAAAATTGGGACATTCCACAAAATTTCCCCAGACAGTTGGCCCCTTTCGGCTAAATTTTGCATAACCTATTGAAGTGAGAAGAAAACAGAAAAGCTGAGAGAAGTCAGACTATGGCTGTTTCAAATTCCATGTACACATGTTCCACTGGCCTAGTCTGTATGTTGAGCTTTCATTTTCAAATTGTTTTACAGCTGACTGTAGTTGCAGGAACTTATGTGGTGTGGTAACACATTAGACTCTGTACATAGTAACTGTTATATTACTTAGCATACTGATGCCTTTCTTGCGTTGACATTTTTTATTTTTTACAAATTACCCTGCGTAAACAGTGACTGTTGGCATTTTTTTAAGTAACCAAACAAATGTTCGCAAGAATAATTAAGGCATGATATCAGTTTCATGAGTTGCCATTCCAGACAAAACCTGTCCTACAAAAGGAATCGTCAATCACATCTCGGGATTGTTTTCTAAAAGATTTCCGCTTGAAATAAGTTAGTGACTGGCCCTTTCAGAAATGTTGAAGGTATACATGTACTTTTGTGTATGCTGCTATGACAGTAACATGTCAGTCTTACATAAAACTTGCGTCAGGCGTAAATATTTTGACTAAAAGCCCATTGAAATGATAGCTTAAAGTAAATTTATACTAGCTACAGCTGTAGGTTTGTCTCGATCTAATTTTGTCGCATTGCTGGCCAAGACAGGATGGGTTGTTTCCTCATGGCTTAGTCTCTTTTTCCTTTTGTTGTCAATCAGTAAAACAGACCCACTCTTTTTATGTATCACGGGATGCTGTTCCTCACTGTGGTATCAGTTGTTCACTTGAGGGAAACTATTATAATTCAAGGAATTCAGACCAAGTCGGATGTAATGCTAACAAAATTGCCATTATGTCCGAACAGTTTAATTCCTGAGTGGTTATACCTGAGAATTATACTTATGGAGGAATGCCACATTGTCTATGTTTACAAATATTGTTTCACTTTTATTTTAGACAACAGATTTAAAACCACCTCCTATCCCATACTGTTACCAAACACCCAAGGGTCAAGATATAGATCTACGACTGTTTAATAAAGGTATGATATACATGTAACTTTAGTACAGCTCAAGTATCATCTTCTTCTCCTTGATTGGTTGAATTAATCATGTGGACTGTTTATGTTCAAACATTTCCTTACTTATCATGCAGTCTACATGTTGATGATGACAAGAAACCAGAAAAAAATACTTGCATTTGATTGGACAACATCGGTCACATGGAGACGTGATATTTGTCCATATCAGGCAGATGAGTTTGTATCAGGTTTCCTAGAGTTACTTGCCCCCAAACACATGATGTTGCACCAAGTAAACATTATGTTGTCTGCGGAGTTCAGCGAACTAAATTAGCAATATAAACAGAACCTGTCCTCATGCATGAGTAAAACGCATATTGAGCTCAGCTGCTTATTTTCTTATTAGGTCATAAACAGATTATGTAACTAATAGTATTACATGATCATTGAGTTGGATTTAATCTTAAGCGAAGTATCGCTGGGGGATAATGTCGGCACACCTTTTCACCGTGATAGGCAGATATGCAATCCCAACAGTATGTAAAAAGAAGAAGACCTGAGTAGATGAAGCACATGTATTGTCATGACCAGCTACAGTGGAAGTTTGATGATCACGTGATCCACAGGCATTACTTTAGTTTATACCACATAAAGATTTAACAAAGAAAAGATACAGGGTTACTTCCCTTTGATTGCTAATACAGGATACCATACGAAGGAAGTCACAAAGCCTACCTCCAAATTTATAATCTTCAGAGTTTAATTTGCTTCTACCTTTGAGGTGTTGAAAAATAAAAATTTTATATATGCTGTATTTTGTGTTTCTCCTTTAAACCAGACAAAGCTGCGGCAGAATTGAAATCTCATGTCTTGAGTACCGTGTATATATCTAAACAATCAACAAATTGTCTTGAATTGTTCCTTTCAGATTTGATGAATCATTGTTTACCTGTCCTACAAACAGTACTAGAAGATGAAGCCAAGGGCTGGCATATACAACACAGACAGAAACTACTCAGGGAATTTAAAGGTAACATACATGTATATCGATGCAAATGTGTAAATCTTCTTATAAATGGATAGTCTTCTGTGTTGTATTTGAGTCCTACTCAATCAGTTTATGTTTCAAGGTACTTAGATCATACAACGATGTATCTTCTCATATATGCGGCTTGAAGAACATGATCACTCTGAAACTTCGGGGATTTACATGTACGTGCGTGAAATACCCTCTGATAGACTGCAGGTCATTTTGAATATGGCGACCAAATAGGTAACCGTGAAGCGTACAATTCCCAAATCCCCTTGAGGGCCCCACACAAGTGTCCCGTGATAATGTAAGGGACCGAAACACTTGGTTTGTTAACTTTCAGCCTCAATCAGTGATATAATTGAAGTATTTGAAGATTCCTGATATGTACCAAAACTGTGGTTTACCGGACTAAATAAAATATATACACAAATATCTTTCTAAACGATATTAGCATTTAATAAATTTACCGTATAAAAAGCGCAGGCTGTCAAAGACCTGTCAAAGCCGACCGGTAGCAAGCGAAGATAGCCGAAGAATGTTCCGAGCGGAACATGATGTGCCATAATATCTTAAATACACAAAGCACCATGAGTTCTTTGAAATTTACATTAATGTATTTTTGGATTGAATGATCGATTGATGTTTTACGCCACACTCAAGATTATTTCACTTAAATGGCGACATTGCCAGGTTTAATGGGGGAGGAAACCGAGCTCATTGCCCAAAGGAACCTTCGACCTTCAGAGAATACCTGGCAATTCTCTCACATACGGAGATCAATTGAAAAATCCACTCAACTGAGGATGTATTTTCGGACATCAGTGAACAAAGACGCTGAAGAATATAAAGACACACATACGTAACTGAAATAGCATATAAGGATTTTTACCTTCACCGATTTGTGCCTTGGCTGTTGGCATTATAAAACTGCAAAAGGCATTTGAATATGGTGTATTATTTAATTACTATATGATCTATCTATAACAATTATTCTTGAAACTTGAAATATTAATTTTCAGAAAAAGGATTGAATGAAGAAGAACTGTCAGAGGTAAGCCTTGACGAACAGAACGGTTTTGAGACATACGAAGACAAAATCCTTAAATTAAATAAATTCTAAGCCACAAAATATATTAGTAAAAGTTTTTTTGGGGTATTTTTTTTTTCTCCATTTCTTTCGAAGTTCTCCATCTCATTTGCTTCTTATTACTTAGAATTTATACAAAGTACAATTGATTGAGTAATGTTTTACTCCAAACTCAGTTATGATCAGTTCACTGTAATGGCAGCGTTGATGAAGTGAGGAAGGAAACCGGGCTCTTTGCCAGGAGGAAACCGACAAATTTCTGGCGACCATTCAACATAGGGTGATGGCATGAAAAAACTTAATCAGAATATTAACAAATTTTAACGTCTTTTGAATACATACAGTATGTGCAAACTTAGAACTTGGTAGAAGGCGTATGTCAACATGACAGACTATCGCTCTACTGTCTGAGCCTCTGGCTTTCCCCCGAATCCGAAAATACTGACATACATAGTGGGTTTTCTTAGATGGGAAGCTTAGTTTCATCTCCCAAGTTACCTTTACGTGAAATACTTGTGAGGTCAAATTCTTTTCAGCGAGTCAGTTCGGCCATCATGGAGGAGTATTTGAAGAGAGTCTTCCATGCCATCTTAACTAACAGTGAACTGGAGGACAAACAAACAGGAATTGGTATGGATGGGTTCTTATTTTACTTGTGTGGAACAAGAGTTATGTTTATATCAACCTAGTTTAATTAATGTTTAAAATTAGAACTACTATTTGAATTATTTTTTCTAGAATAAGACTTGTAAATATTTACAAACTACATGGTTTAATGTTTTGTTAACAAGATCATTTAAAGTGGCATGAGCTGCCTAAATTCACACTTTTTTCATAATTTCTGATCGTCACGACAGTAAGAGGCTTTGAAGGCCATCGAAAAACTAAATGATTGGCGTTGGAATGAGGACAATCCATACAGTATGTGGCTTATACGAACCTGAATAGTGTTCGAAAAGTAAACAAAATTTAAATAACCGGGATGACCATTCATTCATTCTAAGTCAAAGTTAGTTCAAAACAATACTTTATCGTACAGTCTCGAGACTAGAAGCACTAAAAAGCTTCTGAATTATATGTCTTGGGAAAAATAGCGGATAATTTCAACATTCTGTTTTTACGTCAAAATATCAACATTTTGGCAGCTCATGCCACTTTTAAGTAAAGATCATATAAAACACTTCTAGCTTATCAATCTCCACATTATCTCTTTATTGTCCCTGTGCCTTTGAGTACAATCCTCACTTGATTAATGTTACTAAGTTTAAGACTTTTGGATTTCAGGTCAACTGCTAGTTGATCAGGCCAAGTCAATGTTAGCCATGGAAGAGGCTGCTAAAAACATAAATCGTAAAATGAAGAAGCATAAAGATGAGGTATGTAACACAGTAAATAACAGAAGTAATTATTAATGATATACATTTGAATGTATTGCTCACCCAAAGGAATGGTTTGTCTAGATATACATGTACCATCTTCTCTAGCCAAGTTAAAATCTTCATGTAACCCATTCCGTGTTTTACCTTGGCGGACGACTCCACTTCTACCCGTAAATCGAACAGCGCCCACTGGTGGGAATGTAAGAGTTGTCTTTCCTAGACTTACAGAGTCTTAGCCAATCAGCACTCGTTAAACAAAAGTTCAAGGTGTACACAGCCGCCATTACGTTATTTTCAGTGTAAGTGCCTGAGGATTTGATTAGCTGCGAGAAGTTTTACTCGCATCCAATCAAAACGAGCTGTTCGATTGCGGGTTGAAGTGGAGTCGTCCGCCAAGGTAAAACACGGAATGGGTTACATGAAGATTTTAACTTGGCTTGCGAAGATGTACATGTACATGTAATACTCTTGTTTTGTCTAGATATAATACTCTTGTTTTGTCTAGATATAATACTCTTGTTTACCTTATCAACTATAAACAACCTTCGGCCATATTTTCTAATTTTCCTCAGTGTGTTGTAGAACATGTATTTTACCTGTCTGACCAAAAAGAAAAAAAATGGCAGGGGGCAGCACATACAAAATTCAAGGCTACATTTACTGCTTTACGAGGGTGACATATGGATCCAAAAACGATCTCAGAGTGGTGACATAATACACGACCTCTGCACTATCATTGTGTCTTTAATGGCAGTTTGTACACATCAAGGTTGTGTATGACGGATGAGCAGTTGCAAAAAATATTGAAAATATGCATATTTACTATATTGCACATGATGGTTTATATTTATGAACATTCAAGAGTATAGCTACTCTCATCATCAGAAAGCTCATAAATATACACCATCATGTACAATATAGTATGAGGTGTCCTATGTGTTATGGCTTAAGTAAAACCACTCCATAGTAGAATATACCAAAAAACTACATATTTCCTCTTCACTCGTTTTTAAGACAACCCCACAACTAACACAAAGGTGGTTTTGTTTCAACCTATGTATTTCAAATATGCATTTAGTCCAAACACAAACCTCTTTAAGCCCTGTTCATAAATCCTTTAAGAAATGAAAATTTTCAGCACTGAAGTTTTCTACTGGATACCTTCATCATCTCTCTCTTATGTCAGTTCCAAATTTCTTTATTGAAAGCATTAACATTATTTGTTTGTATTTTCTTTTACCAGCAGATTTTTGTTAATCTGTGCAAGTAGTCACAAAAAGTCTATAATCTCTGGTGAAAATGCCAGTGTAATTCTTTTCTTTCTGTTTTCAGTTAATTGTTCACCTAAAGAAATCTTGTCCTATCAAATCTCGTATCACAGCATGGATGAATGACCAGCTCCATACCTTTGAGGTAAGAAGTCAGTCATTGTGGTTCTTCATGGGTGTTTTTTTTACTATTTTTGCCCTTTTGATAAATTACCATAATCATATAATGTTCTTATTCGGGAAAAATGATACTTTTGAACTTTGAAAAGCCTGGAAAAGCCCTAGAAATTTGAATTCGACAAGGTGCAAAAAAATTGAATGTCAGAATTTCTACTGGTCAATAAGCCTACAGCTGTAATTAACTCTAGTATAGACCTTGGGTTCGATTTTAAAATCCAGGCTATGGGACATTCTGAGAACAGCTCACAACAGCTACATTTTACATATAGTTTATACTCAATTTTTTCTTGAGCTTCATATGGAGACCTCTTGTCAAGGTGCTACAGTGTATTTGATTTTTTAATTATTTTAAATCTATCAAGGAGTATGATCTACTGTTCACTCAAAATATTGTTTTCACTCGAGCATAGCCAACTTTTTTTGTATTTGAATGAACCTGAGCACATATTGGCTACTTCATTATTATAGAGTCTTCCTCTAGCAAGTCTTCTTGGCAACATTTACAATATTGTTGAGTATCAGTTGAGGATAGGCAAGGTAACAAAAAATAATGTGACGATGGACTCGAGCACAGATTGGCTACTTTACTGCCCCACCCTCCCCCCAGACTCTTGCTGAAGCAAGCTTTATAATCTCAATCCCTGGTAATGCTATCCTGCAAGTGAAGTACAAATGAAGTCTTATTTGGTGTGTGACAGAATACAAGACCCAAAAGAGAATACAATTTCTTGACTTCATATTTCTATTTTTTTGTTTATATCAGGAGGAGTTTGTCAATCAGAATCTCTGGTCTGCCCATGAAGCAGCCATCAGTATCTGTGAAGAGGAGGGACTTGAACAAGCTGTTTATTTTCTGAAGAGAGATCTAGCTTTTATCAAAGAGGTAAGGATCCGGTTTATCAGAAGATATTTCATAGGGTGTGGCCCTGAGTATCCATTGGAATAAATCCTGTAATCCTTATTTTTTGTTAAAAAAATTTTTGGAACGGTGGGGTTAGGTCGTTTCAATTTTCGTTTTTAAGATATTTTTTGTTTCCTATATAATATAACCTGCCCCCCCTGAACTAATTCATTAACTCATTTTGATACAGAGGGAACCAATTCTTAAAAAGGAGCTAGGAAAAGTGAAAATCCCAAACCGTGTTTTTGCATTTGCCACTCGGATCTGGCTTCCAAAGAATTGGGTTGTTTTACGACATTATCGTGGGCAGACAGTGATTGTCCCAACTTTCCTCACCAGTAAACCAGCGCTTCCCTCTCCTTCCAGAACCAGTCCAAGTGAGGTAAGTTTGATCCAACATTCCCCACAGTAGACCAACAGTTCCTTCCCCTTCAAGAACTCTCACCAAGGGAGATAAGGCTTACTCAACAATCCTTACAGTAAATCAGCCACCCCCTTCTTTTTTAACCCCATCAAAGGGAGGTAACTTTCAAGCAAAATTCCCCACTAGTAAACCAGGGCTTCCTTCCCAATCAAGATCTCGTACCATTCTACAAGATCTTCAACGTGGCATGGCTTGAGAGCCGTCGCCCTACATATTCATGCATAGTGAACTGTAAGAAACCTACTGAGAATTTATAATGTTTATGATAATTAATTCTCTGTTCTTAACTGTTCCCAAACATGTAACCCTACAATAAAAACCTGTATTTCAAGGCCTTTGGGCAGAAATACTTGTTAAAAATCAAAAATATAATCGGCTCTACATCACCTCACAAATACATTCTAAAACACGATGGCAGCGCCCATGGATGTCAAAGCAAAATATGATATGGATGAGGGAATAAGTTTCAAGGTATTTTACATGTATTAGGAGAGTAGTAATCAATATAACAAAACCGATCATGGGCGGCTTAAACGTTACCTACCAGAGTTATATTGGATATCTCTCTACACAACCGAGTCAACTATCAGTGTCATGTCGTTTACAATTTTAAGGAAGTCGACAGCAGTGGCCTCCCTTTTTGTTCAAGCAACATGTCACTCATTGGTTTTAGAGTTGATATCTTAACGAATGGCAGTAGGATCAATCTCTATTTTAGATTGATTCCTTCCCCGTTTAGAACCCTGCCTAAGGGAGGTAAGTTTTGATCTCATTGATCCCTCTCTATTTGGATAACTGTACTGTCTGTATGTTTTAGGAGAGTTATACTGTGGAGAAATATCAACATCGTAAAACTACCACCCGTTACCCTATGTGGAGATGGTGGAATTATTGTCACAGAACATGGGCTTGGACATGGAACGTCATGTTCTGGCTGGGGGTAAGAACAAATAAATACACACACAAAAAAAACAAATAAAAAAATAGAAATATGAGAAAGTTTTAGAATGGCTGGCCAAATATTTTTTTTGAAAGATAACCTGTCAGCCATTGCTTTGGTGTCGATGTATATCAATTATGCTTCGTTCTAAAATCTATATGATTCTGACACTTGTTTAATGCTTAATAAACATGTTAATGTCAAATAACCTTTAGAGGAGTGTAAATTTCATTTCAATCAATTTAGTTAATATGTTTCATTGACTCTTAAATATTGTTTGATGTACAAGGATTGACCATTATTAATTGTCTGTGGAAGTTTTTAACCCTAATATAACGTACCTTTGTTTTACCGGGAGGTTGGCCTTCAAGTGACAGCATTGACCCGAATCCAATCAGATAACCCTCAGACCAATACAAGGGCAATATGAAAACTTAAAAAATTTAAATTTATAACATATAGTATATACTATCAGCTTGTCTGTGGGTGCTTGTCATTTCATCTTCTCCCACTTTTTGTATCAAATTTTTTGATTTTGGTGGACATCATGAGATTACATTGGCTACGCTGGTTTTGCTATTTTCAGAGTTACTGCCCTTTTCCGACTGCACAGGAAGACATAAACAATCTTGTTGAAGACATGTTATTTTATATTTATAAAATGTTAACCTTGTTTTGTAGGTTGTGATACCCTGGTGCAGTCCTGTTAGTTTCAGAGCTCTCTTTTATATCCGACCTTTTAGACCAGATTATAAGCTCAGCCAAACAGATGTAAGTATACATGCTCATAGTTTTTTGAACTTTTTATTTTGTATGTGATTTTTTATAGGAGTTCAATGTAGTAAAAGCAGTTATATTCTGATTTATGGATTCCTATGGTCAAGAGAATATATATGAAAGTCTATTCAAGTGGCATGAGCTGACAAAATTCTGACTTTTTTTTTCATAAATTCCAATTGTCCAGAAAAGTATAGCCTTTGAACTGCCTTGAAAAACTTAAGGATTGGTGGTGACAGGAAAAATGTTGGTAAAGCCAGTAACGTGTACAAACCAAAGATGTGTGCTAATAACGGATAAAATCTTGGATGTATTTTTACATTTTTGAAGTTCTGTTGCTTATAGAGCTACCTTATTGCACATCTCAAAGATTGATATCAACGGAAAGCTCTTATTTTATACTTTTCGATAAAATGATGTACTATTAGCAAATTCTGTCTCAACAAAATTTTCTCTATGTTCTGCAGCTCATGCCACTTAAGCATATCTAAAATTTAATCAGATGGCATTCCCGGTCCATCAAAAAACGTTTTAAGTTCTATCCCAATAAGCCGTATGTGGAGGTTGAGGGCTCATACCACTTAAAGTAACATCTCGTCTAACATTAGATAATCTCTGTTGTATTACAACCAGCCCAGTCATCTCTTACCCAGACATTAATCTCTGTTGTAGGGAGTATTATACCCAGCTCAGTCATCTCTTACCCAGACATTAATCTCTGTTGTAGGGAGTATTATACCCAGCTCAGTCATCTCTTTCCCAGACATTATTCTCTGTTGTAGGGAGTATTATACCCTGCTCTGTCATCTCTTACCCAGACATTAATCTCTGTTGTAGGGAGTATTATACCCAGCTCAGTCATCTCTTACCCAGACATTAATCTCTGTTGTAGGGAGTATTACACCCAGCTCAGTCATCTCTTACCCAGACATTAATCTCTGTTGTAGGGAGTATTTTACCCTGCTCAGTCATCTCTTACCCAGACATTAATCTCTGTTGTAGGGAGTATTATACCCAGCTCAGTCATCTCTTACCCAGACATTAATCTCTGTTGTAGGGAGTAGTATACCTGCTCAGTCATCTCTTACCCAGGCATTAATCTTTCTTGTAGGGAGTATTATACCCTGCTCAGTCATCCCTTACCCAGACATTAATCTCTGTTGTAGGGAGTATTATACCCAGCTCAGTCATCCCTTACCCAGACATTAATCTCTGTTGTAGGGAGTATTATACCCAGCTCAGTCATCTCTTACCCAGACATTAATCTCTGTTGTAGGGAGTATTATACCCAGCTCAGTCATCACTTACCCAGACATTAATCTCTGTTGTAGGGAGAAGTATATCTTGCTCAGTCATCTCTTACCCAGGCATTAATCTTTCTTGTAGGGAGTATTATACCCAGCTCAGTCATCTCTTACCCAGACATTAATCTCTGTTGTAGGGAGTATTATACCCAGCCCAGTCAACTCTTACCCAGGCATTAATCTCTGTTGTAGGGAGTATTATACCCAGCTCAGTCATCTCTTACCCAGACATTAATCTCTGTTGTAGGGAGTATTATACCCAGCTCAGTCATCTCTTATCCAGACATTAATCTCTGTTGTAGGGAGTATTATACCCTGCTCAGTCATCTCTTACCCAGACATTAATCTCTGTTGTAGGGAGTATTATACCCAGCTCAGTCATCTCTTACCCAGACATTAATCTCTGTTCTAGGGAGTATTATACCCTGCTCAGTCATCTCTTACCCAGGCATTAATCTTTCTTGTAGGGAGTATTATACCCTGCACAGTCATCTCTTACCCAGACATTAAACTCTGTTGTAGGGAGCATAATACCCAGCTCAGTCATCTCTTACCCAGACATTAATCTCTGTTGTAGGGAGTATTATACCCCGCTCAGTTATCTCTTACCCAGACATTAATCTCTGTTGTAGGGAGTAGTATACCCAGCTCAGTCATCTCTTACCCAGACATTAATCTCTGTTGTAGGGAGTATTATACCCAGCTCAGTCATCTCTTACCCAGACATTAATCTCTGTTGTAGGGAGTATTATACCCTGCTCAGTCATCTCTTACCCAGACATTAATCTCTGTTGAAGGGAGTATTATACCCAGCTCAGTCATCTCTTACCCAGGCATTGATGTCTGTTGTAGGGAGTTTTTATACCCAGCCCAGTCATCTCTTACCCAGACATTAATCTATGTTGTAGGGAGTATTATACCCAGCTCAGTCATCCCTTACCTAGACATTAATCTCTGTTGTAGGGAGTATAATACCCAGCTCAGTCATCTCTTACCCAGACATTAATCTCTGTTGTAGGGAGTATTATACCCAGCTCAGTCATCTCTTACCCAGGCATTAATCTCTGTTGTAGGGAATATTATACTCTGCTCAGTCATCTCTTACCCAGACATTAATCTCTGTTGTAGGGAGTATTACATGTATACCCTGCTCAGTCATCTCTTACCCAGGCATTAATCTCTGTTGTTGGGAGTATTATACTCTGCACAGTTATCTCTTACCCAGACATTAATCTATGTTGTAGGGAGTATTATACCCTGCTCAGTCATGTCTTACCCAGACATTAATCTCTGTTGTAGGGAGTATTATACCCAGCTCAGTTATCTCTTACCCAGATATTAATCTCTGTTGTAGGTAGTATTATACCCAGCTCAGTCATCTCTTACCCAGACACTAATCTCTCTTGTAGGGAGTATTATACCCAGCTCAGTTATCTCTTACCCATACATTAATCTATCTTGTAGGGAGTATTATACCCAGCTCAGTCATCTCTTACCCAGACATTAATCTCTCTTGTAGGGAGTATTATACCCAGATCAGTTATCTCTTACCCAGACATTAATCTCTGTTGTAGGGAGTATTATACCCAGCTCAGTCATCTCTTACCCAGACATTAATCTCTGTTGTAGGGAGTATTATACCCAGCTCAGTTATCTCTTACCCAGACATTAATCTCTGTTGTAGGGAGTATTATACCCAGCTCAGTTATCTCTTACCCAGACATTAATCTCTGTTGTAGGGAGTATTATACCCTGCTCAGTCATCCCTTACCCAGACATTAATCTCTGTTGTAGGGAGTATTATACCCAGCTCAGTTATCTCTTACCCAGACATTAATCTCTCTTCAAGGGAGTATTATACCCAGCTCAGTCATATCTTACCCAGACATTAATCTCTGTTGTAGGAGTATTATACCCAGCTCAGTTATCTCTTACCCAGACATTAATCTCTGTTGTAGGGAGTATTATACCCTGCTCAGTCATCTCTTACCCAGACATTAATCGCTGTTGTAGGGAGTATTATACCCAGCTCAGTCATCTCTTACCCAGACATTAATCTCTGTTGTAGGGAGTATTATACCCTGCTCAGTCATCTCTTATCCAGACATTAATCTCTGTTGTAGGGAGTATTATACCCAGCTCAGTCATCTCTTACCCAGACATTAATCTCTGTTGTAGGGAGTATTATACCCAGCTCAGTTATCTCTTACCCAGGCATTAATCTCTGTTGTAGGGAGTATTATACCCTGCTCAGTCATCTCTTACCCAGGCATTAATCTCTGTTGTAGGGAGTATTATATCCAGCTCAGTCATCTCTTACCCAGGCATTAATCTATGTTGTAGGGAGTATTATACCCAGCTCAGTCATCTCTTACCCAGACATTAATCTCTGTTGTAGGGAGTATTATATCCAGCTCAGTCATCTCTTACCCAGGCATTAATCTATGTTGTAGGGAGTATTATACCCAGCTCAGTCATTTCTTACCCAGACATTAATCTATGTTGTAGGGAGTATTATACCCAGCTCAGTCATCTCTTACCCAGGCTTTAATCTCTGTTGTAGGGAGTATTATACCCTGCTCAGTCATCTCTTACCCAGGCATTAATCTCTGTTGTAGGGAGTATTATACCCTGCTCAGTCATCTCTTACCCAGGCATTAATCTATGTTGTAGGGAGTATTATACCCAGCTCAGTCATCTCTTACCCAGACATTAATCTCTGTTGTAGTGAGTATTATACACAGTTCAGTCATCTCTTACCCAGACATTAATCTCTGTTGTAGGGAGTATTATACCCAGCTCAGTCATCTCTTACCCAGATATTAATCTCTGTTGTAGGGAGTATTACACCCAGCTCAGTCATCTCTTACCCAGACATTAATCTCTGTTGTAGGGAGTATTATACCCAGCTCAGTCATCTCTTACCCAGACATTAATCTCTGTTGTAGGGAGTATTATACCCAGCTCAGTCATCTCTTACCCAGACATTACTCTCTGTTGTAGGGAGTATTATATCCAGCTCAGTCATCTCTTACCCTGGCATTAATCTCTGTTGTAGGGAGTATTATACCCAGCTCAGTCATCTCTTACCCAGACATTAATCTCTGTTGTAGGGAGTATTATACCCAGCTCAGTTATCTCTTACCCAGACATTAATCTCTGTTGTAGGGAGTATTATACCCAGCTCAGTCGTCTCTTGCCCAGACATTAATCTATGTTGTAGGGAGTATTATATCCAGCTCAGTCGTCTCTTGCCCAGACATTAATCTATGTTGTAGGGAGTATTATATCCAGCTCAGTCATCTCTTACCCAGGCATTAATCTCTGTTGTAGGGAGTATTATACCCAGCTCAGTCATCTCTTACCCAGGCATTAATCTATGTTGTAGGGAGTATTATACCCAGCTCAGTCATCCCTTACCTAGACATTAATCTCTGTTGTAGGGAGTATTATACCTAGCTCAGTCATCTCTTACCCAGCTCAGTCATCTCTTACCCAGCTCAGTCATCTCTTACCCGGACATACGTCTCTGTTATAGGGAGTATTATACCCAGCTCAGTCATCTCTTACCCAGACATTAATCTCTGTTGTAGGGAGTATTATACCCTGCTCCGTCATCTCTTACCCAGACATTAATCTCTGTTGTAGGGAGTATTATACCCAGTTCAGCCATCTCTTACCCAGACATTAATCTCTGTTGTAGGGAGTATTATACCCAGCTCAGTCATCTCTTACCCAGACATTAATCTCTGTTGTAGGGAGTATTATACCCAGTTCAGCCATCTCTTACCCAGACATTATTCTCTGTTGTAGGGAGTATTATACCTAGCTCAGTCATCTCTTACCCAGACATTAATCTCTGTTGTAGGGAGTATTATCCCCCGCTCAGCCATCTCTTACCCAGACATTAATCTCTGTTGTAGGGAGTATTATACCCTGCTCAGTCATCTCTTACCCAGACATTAATCTCTGTTGTAGGGAGTATTATACCCAGCTCAGTCATCTCTTACCCAGACATTAATCTCCAGACTTCGTTCACTCTGGTCTCATGTCAGACTCTCACGGTCAAAGTTTGAAGAAGAACCTGATACAGGTTAGTTCCTTTGTCTTACAACAACAAGTTTGAGCTGGTTTCTATTAGAAATACAGTGCTTTTTATTTTATCGTTTTAGACAAATTTGCTGATTGCCATTCCCTGTGCTGAGAAAATTTAACTGGAATTTGCATTGTTAGATCTTTAACTGTTACATTTTGAATTTGTAAAGAAGGTCCAACTTCTGGTTTATTGTATTGTATGGAATGTTATACATCTATTGAAAAGGATCATGGAATTTTGTTATTCTTTCTATGATAGGTTTTCTGGGGAAGTCCTTCACTCGCCATTTGAACCGTTTTTGGAATTATGTGATAAAAGGTGCATTTGGCAGTATGTTATTGGTGACAGTGTTTCCTGTGGTCTGTATAACTGTCTCTCTTATATCCCTCATCTTTGCTGCTATATCGCCTGTATGGTAAGTACACAATTACTACATGTACTTGAGGCATAGAAGCATTTATTTTATCCAACATGACCAGGCTCAGTAGGTAGGGCATCCTCCCAACAGACTTTATTCCATTTTGTCCAAAAAGGTGGCTCTTTCAGTAGATTGATAGTCTCTAATGTAACGACAAACCTTCCATTGATGGGTCATGAGCTCCAATCCCACTGATTTGCAAAGAAATAAAAATCCGATGGCTTAACCAGTAGAGAGTAACCAAGAAATGTAACTTCCATCGATGGGTGACAGGTTTCAACCCCTCTCAGTCCAAACCAAAAACGTAGTGAGTTTTCACTCAATAGATTAATTGTTTGACTTATATGGCGGCGTTGCCAGGTTTATTGGGAAAGGAATTGCCCGTAGGAAACCCTCGACCTTCGGCTATTACCTGGCAACTCTTCCACTTACGGTGAAAAATCTCAACCACAGAATCGCCAGGGCCACATGTTAGACTAACCCAGTAAATTTATAGTTTATGGAAAAAAATACTAGAACTAAATGCTCTCATTAATTATTCCTCTGAATTAAATGACGAATAAGCACTATTTATAAAGATATAAGATACAATGCATTGCATTCTGTTTTTACAGGGTACCTGTTGTATCACTCCTGTCTCATATCTTCTTCTTCCTTATATATGACTTTGATGCTGCAGGTAAAGAAAGAAATAGTTCTTTTGTCTTAGTTATCTTTCAAACGATTTAAACCCTCGGGCTGGGGGCGGTGTGGTTTTTGCCATAGGCATTTTCGCCTACCTAGCATGGAGGAAAATTAAGTATGCCAAATACGTTAGATTTCCTGACGTTTATATGGTCTGTGGAGGTTTTAATTTTAAAATTTAGGTGGGATGGGGGGTGGGTAAGATCTTTTGGTCAGTTGGTACTTTTGTCGCCATATAGCCTTAGCTGTTGAGTGCGACGTTAAGCCCCAATCTATCAATCAATTCAAGCTATTTAATCCAGTTTTTATTGAGTTATCTGTTGCTAAACTAGACAATTGAATAATTATCCACATTGCTTATGATCATGGCTTTGTTGAATCTTCTTGCTTTGTAAAAACATTGCTTCCCTTTAGAAGGTAATTGATTAGTATAACAGATTTGGAACATCTTATCTTCTTGCTTTGTAAAAACATTGCTTCCCTTTAGCTGTTAGTTCATTAGTACAACAGATTTGTAACCTCTTATCTTATGTCTGTTTCTAGATGATGAAGGAAATCGGATTTGTATCATCGGTGAAGCTATCCTGTTTAGAATATTGGTACAGGGCTGTTTACAACCCATAGCGGCCCTCATTGTAGGTCTGGTTTGCTGTCCTCTAGCAGCACTTTTTGTTACCCTATGTAAGTATCACTTACTCTTAGCAAGAACAAACAACTTTTTGGGCATGATAGGGGTTTATTTTATTTCATTAGCGACCTGTTTTTATTATGGTATTAAGAAATATTTCTACCTTTTTGAATTCTAAGAAAAATGTTTGTTTCAAAACTTAAATCTCAAATGGCTTATTTTCAATTAATTTTTATTCTCTTACGAATATATTTTTTTTTTTTTTTAAGCCAATATTAGAAGCATATCAATAAAAATTTCTTCTGATTTCGAGCAATTTTTAAAAAGAAGCACCTAGTATGAGAAAATACAGACATCAGTATTGTACATGTATATCTTTTCTTTCATTGACTAGTTGCTACGATACGGCGTGGGGGAAGGGGATTATGGGATACGATTATGTTCCACTTGATTATAAAAAAGCGAGGTAGAGTTCCATGGAGTGATGGATTTGTGGCTCGGAGAATCTCAGGACCGGGTCTGGCATCAAATTATTTTTTCCAGGTTGGTTTTTCTCTACTTTTAAATACTAAATTCTTTTAAATGTATATATTTAATCTTTTTATCCTATATTTTCGTCTTGGTTATGAGTGTGGCTTGAATTTTTTTTAGATCCGACCAGAGCAGGCTTTAGCGGCTCTCGAGGCTCGTATAGAGATGGATGAGTTAAAAGCTTGGGAGGATGCCACAAGGAAAGTTCTGAATCAACCTGTCCAGGAATTCAGGTTAGTTTACCATGGTCTTTTTGTTACGGATTGCATTCTCACAATATTCATTGGCACATTCAACTACTACATGTACAAATGCACAGCTTTGTGGTTTATATTTATCAGTTAGCAGATAGCAGTAAAACCTCCATTATGATATCCGAGCTTGTTTGTTTATTTTATTTTTTTTGGTTTTCTTACATTAAATGCATTTTATGTGGAGGGCTCACCCAAGGGGAGATAATCCCAAGGGTGGACAACTCTTCATTGTAATCTATTGTACATATAGGATCAATTTTCTATATGTACAATAAATTACAACCAAGAGTTATCTCCCCTTGGGTGAGCCCTCCATATAGGATCAATTTTCACAAAGAGGCTGAACAAATATCTTGAGTTGAGTTACAAAGCAATAGGCCTATGCCTCAATCTCACTAATATGTTAGACTTTAGTATCCAACACAAATAAATAATTATTTATTTTAAATTGACTATTTAACTTTATTTGCCAAATACCAAAGATCAAGGCTTTTTGGTCAGTCGGTTTGAATTTGTAAGATCATTTACACATCCATACTCTTCATGTTTCAATGCATATATTTAAACTTAGCCATTATCCCCAAAAGTGGTGCTGAACTCCTCTTTATTTAGGGTTCAAATATCTAGTCCAGATACAACAACGCCAGAAATTTTGGGGCTTTTAAAATTTAACACAAAATACCTAGTTTTTACACCTTGCTAAAGGTTACAGTTTGATCTCCCATTGGGGCAATCTTAATGTTTGAATTTGTGGTTAATTAACGTAATTTCATTAAGGTCTTTCCTTTATATTTTTCTATAGATCAACATACCATATCCTTGATAACCAAAAAGTTAACATGATGCATACCGGTTTAATGCTACACACAATTAAACATAGGTTTTTGACACTTTGAAGCCTATATATTCTCAGACAGACTGGTATTTTCAAAATTGATTAAGAATTGAAGAAAAAAAAATACAAAAATCTTGCATCAAGCATTGATTGAAAGTTTAAAGTGTGTGAACTTGGTTACACCAACACTTCTATACTCCGACATCTTATCGATTCCAACCTTTTCAGGCATTCCCAAAATCTTTCGACGTTAAATAAATGTATAAACACCGACACTTGTCTATTCTGAACGCTGGATGAGATTTCTAGTCCAAACATATAATATCAAGATAAATACACCCATTGTAATCTGACTTGATGGGTGTGTTACTGGCTTGTGTGACATTTAATCACAACTGCCTAGAAGAGATCTGTTAAGTGAATTTACGTATAAAAGACGAACTATTTTAATACTTTCACATTGTATCGATCAGAAATGAAGGCAATGTAATTCAGTGCTTTTTGGACAACCGCCTTTACTAAAGGTACTATATTTTTATTATCTATAGCAAATCCCTTTAAATTAATGAGTATTAATAACTATTAGAGACTTTTTAATGAAGATGCTTTTACAATAAAATGTCCCAATAAACTACCAGTTTTCTGTTTTTCTTGTTATGTAAACTAAGTGTCAAACAATTTCTCCTGGTCCGACAAGTTGTACTGTATAATTGATCTGCATTAGTATTCATCCAATATTCAAATAACCCAGATACAAAACAATGGCTAAGGAAGTCACTTCCTAGCTTTAGCATAAGCTACAGTGTTACAGTGTTATAACCAAATACAATTTTCACCGTCAACTCTTGTGTCATACGGTAGTTAACTGCCATATCTGCTTTCTCTACTGCAATGAGCAGATACACATAAGGCCTCTTCTATAGTATGTAGTATTTTATTACTTAAGCGTTTATTTTTATCTTCTTTGCCTGTGGAGGGGGGTGGGATTGTCGACAGGTACAGTTTCTGAGGCCTCCCCCTCTAAATAATGCTACTCATATCACTTCATTTACAGCATTGCCTCACTGGGTTTAGTAAATGACCCTCAGTCGGATAAGTCTTTCACATATACGTCTTGGTCTGAAATCTGAAGAAAAAAAGAATCTGATGATTTTATCTGATGTAATTTTGACTATAAGATGGCATCTACCAATACAAGATCACAGTTAGGTGTTGCACTGTCCGCCTCGCTCAAAGGGGCATCTGTCAAAATGTTTTCATAAATCTGATTGTCAAGACAATAAGAAGGTTTGCAGTTCGTTGGAACACTCCATCATTGGCATTATAGTGTGTGGCCTGTATGAACAAAATTGATATATGGATGCATTCATTTTCAGTTTATGTCTAAACACTACTTTCACATACACTCTTGAAACTAAATCTTTAAATAGCATTTAAAGTGTACTTCTTGAGAAAATTTGGTGATAATTTCAACATTTTGCTCCAACAGAAAAATATCCATGTTACTTTTTATTAGCAGCTTATGCCACTTTAAAAACCCAGCAATACTGAATAGTACATGTAACAATTGTGAAAAACTGAGTGCAAGATACAAGAAATGATCTTTCTTAAATCTCTCTGTTTTGTAATTTAATCAAAGCAAAATGGAGATTAAACTTAAGCATCTTAAACATTTTATTGTGAAAATAATGGCAAATTTGTCAAGAAATATTGCAAACTACACTGATTATGAATAACTAGGATCTACAACTGTCATATTGAGTCATGGGCTAATTATGTGTATTGTTGATAAAATAACTTTTATGTGAAAATATAAAATAATCCTAACTCTCTATGTTAGGATATAAAACGGTAACTAGGCCCAAGTTATTTCTCTGCTAGGGCAATGTCTAGCACTATAAAAGCCATGACAGCCCACTGTTGATGATGTAATTTGATTAGGCCATATCTGTCTATGTTACTAAAGGTGAAATTGGATTCAAGGCCTGGACCATCTCACTGACTTAATTAGAGTGTCAACCTTTGAAACTCCTATGAACCTTTTACATAATAATTATACCATACTTGTGCGATGGCTTCATGGCTTCATGCACTCGAGGGGCTTTGCCTTTCATGCATAAAACCTATAATTGTCACGCATGCATGCTATAACTATTACTTAAAAGGTTCATTAGAGTATGCGTCCATGTTATAAGAAATTTATCACATATCAGTGTTTATAAGTGCTGTAGAAATGTTTCTCAGTTGATGATAATGAAGTCTATGTCAAATTGAATTTTCAAAGTTTTTTTTTAAATGATATCCAATAGGCTTATTTCATCATATTTTTAACTAATCTAATCTGACTTGAACATCTGGTTGAAATGTACATTTCCTTAAGAATAGTTGTTTAATAATAAACATTACCCATTGTCTTATATCACAGTTAAAATTCATTTATTTACATGGTTTATATCTTTCAAGGTATACATTTTTTCACGACCACAATCACATGTTAAATTTCCACATATTTCAGTAATGTAGGTGGTACGCTAATGCCCTGAATGACACTGGCTAGATTCATTGTGATATTACTGAAGTAAAAGTTACACTTTCATTGTGATCATGTATTTTGTCCAGCCGTGACTATGTGATGGAATGCTAGAGATCTGGGCTTACTCCCTGGTACATGTTTATACTGGGACCATAGCTGACTCAACAATCTGTTTTAAATTAGATCCAGCAAAAGACAATACTAAGCAGTGACCTCTATTCACAAATTTTTTCAGCAATTTTTGCGTCTAATTGTTTATGGAAAATGTATCAAAGTTAGATTCTTTCTTATCAAATGAGTATGCTAACTATTTTTTTGGCTACACAATGATAAAATGTTGATTCTATAATTTAGAAAAAAAATATGTATTTCTTTGTCTTTCTTATTCGAAATGGCATGAGATGCCAAAATTCTGATATTTTTTTTTTCCATAATTTTGTATTGTCATGAGAAGTTAAGCGTTTTGAAGAACATTGAAAGACTAACAGATTGACATTGATATAAAAATGATCGGTTTAGCCAGTTATCCGCACGGACCAAAAATGTGTGTTAATAACGGACAAAACTTAAATAGCCGGGATATATGGTACATTTTTAAGTCTTTGCTGCTTATAAAAACTACCTTGATGTACATATTCAAGATTGAAATATGCAGAAAACTCCTACATGTATTTCATACTTCTTGAAAAAAAAATGACAAACAATTAGTTAATTTTGTTTCAACGAAATGTTCCCTATATTTGGCAGCTTGTGCCAGTTGAAGTTTCTGGTGAAATGTTAAGCTAATTTTCTGTCAAAAATGTACATATAATATCAGATGTATCCTATAATAACCATGGACTTTTCTCAAGTTTTATTTTTGTAAAAAATTGGAATGTTTTCTTTGCCTTTGCTACAGGCTGTTCCCATTCCACCATATATTTCTTTTTTAAATTGTATCTACACATTATTTTTTTTTGCGTTTTCTGGTCTCACATCTTTTTCAAAACCACATTGTTGTTTTGATAATTTGTATCATAGTATAGTTTTTGTGGAGCACTAGATATTTCTGTAAATGGGTACCAGTTGTGGCAAGGAATTGCCCTAGAATGCCCTTTTACTCTCCACGTGTTTAAGGTACACTCAGTGGGCATGGATTGACTAAAGTGAATTATTAAATACACACATGAGAAATGTAAGCCATTTTGAGAAGAAGTACCAGTAATAGTACATTACACCTAGGTCTACCCTATATTTGTTATTTGCACCACTATTGATGTCCAAGATGGAAAACGTCTGTACCTCATTTATTATTGTGCCCCAAACAGACCTCCTCAAATATAAAGTTAAGAATAAAAGTTGATTAAGTATTTTATTTCTCCACCAGCAAGATTTACAATTGTCTAATGTCCTGCCTTGCAACTTCGTGACATTGCAAATATCTTGACGTCCCAGAAATGATTTGTTTGGTGTGGCCAAGTGGTGCTGAAGAAGATGCCAATTTATAGAAAAAATAATATGATAAACTGCTTTGAAAAACACCACTTGTCTGGTATAGCAAATGTAAGGTATAACAAATGTCTGATATAGCAAATGCCTGGTATAGCAAATGTCTTGTATAGCAAATGTCTTGTATAGCAAGTGTAAGATATAGCAAATGTCTGGTATAACAAATGTCTGGTATAGCAAATGTCTGGTATAAAAAATGTCTGGTGTAGCAAGTGTCTGGTGTAGCAAATGTCTGGTATAGCAAATGTCTTGTATAGCAAATGTCTTGTATAGCAAATGTCTGGTATAACAAATATCTGGTATGGCAAATGTCTGGTATAGCAAATGTCTGGTATAGCAAATGTCTGGTATAGCAAAAGTCTGGTATAGCAAATATCTGGTATAGCAAATGTCTGGTATAGCAAATGTCTGGTATAACAAATGTTTGGTATAGCAAATGTCTGGTATAACAAATATCTGGTATGGCAAATGTCTGGTATAGCAAATGTCTGGTATAGCAAATGTCTTGTATAGCAAATGTCTGGTATAACAAATGTCTAGTATAACAAATGTCTGGTATAGCAAATGTCTGGTATAGCAAATGTCTGGTATAGCAAATGCCTGGTATAGCAAATGTCTGGTATAGCAAATGTCTGGTATAACAAATATCTGGTATGGCAAATGTCTGGTATAGCAAATGTCTGGTATAGCAAATGTGTGGTATAGCAAATGTCTGGTATAGCAAATGACTGGTATAGCAAATGTCTGGTATAGCAAATGTCTGGTATAGCAAATGTCTGGTAAAGCAATGTCTGGTATAGCAAATGTCTGGTATAACAAATGTCTGGTATAGCAAATGTCTGGTATATCAAATGTCTGGTATAGCAAATGTCTGGTATAGCAAATGTCTTGTATATTAAATGTTTTGAATTGCAAATGTCTGGTATAGCAAATGTCTGAAATAGCAAATGTTTGGTATAGCAAATGTCTGGTAAAGCAATGTCTGGTATAGCAAATGTCTGGTATAGTAAATGTTTGGTAAAGCAAGTGTAATGTGTAGCAAATGTCTGGTATAGCAAATGTTTGGTACAGTAAATGTCTGGTATAGTAAGTGTAAGGTGAGGTAAAGGTTGACAGACTCGCATACCCTTAAAGAAAATAGATTCCTATCGCATATGTGATGAGTGGGAACATCCAGTGTCCCTTATTTACATATCATAGATGATTAAGTACATAGGTACACATGTTTAGTAAAGGTCTATTCTGCTTCTATATTAACCTAAATAAACCTTTAGAAATGGAGTTAATATTGTAGGGCTCTTTTATCCCGGATCTTTTTTCTCTACCATATTAGTCCAAGCTAACAGTAAAAAGGAGGAGGACTAAGAATGACCCTTGACTATTGCCAATGTTTGTGTAGTATTGTTTGTCAGGTCAACTCCAGCTAACTTTCACTAGGGTACTTTGTTAAGCTGTCTGTTACACATGACTTTCAGCATTTCAACTCCAGAGATTGTACATAGGAAATCTTTTCTTTTTCAAGGAGCATTTATTTATCTAAATAAACTCCCTCATGTATTTATTGCTTTTTAGAAAGGAAACCAACCTTTCTACTCGATTGAAACCCCAAATACTCGCTGATAATTGGGGTGTGCCGACATTATCCCCCAGCGACATTTTCCCCCACGACATTTTCCCCCGCGACATTTCCCCCCACGACATTTTCCCCCGGAGACATTTTCCCCCACTAACTTAATGAGTGTACTGGGACAATACGACAGCCTACCTTACTTTTTTTCTGCAAAACTTCCCTTAAACAGTGGAGCCTCAATCACTTTCGATTTGTTAGTGAGAGATAACAGAGCAATTCTTAAACGTATAGACCTTCCAATTGGACATTCCAAGTTAACATTTTAAAAATCTCTGATAAATGGAGGGGGTTTATCACCCCCCCCCCCCCCCCCCTGACCCATGCTCTCACCCACCTATCCGAGACTAGTTTGCTTGGGGTTTTACACCATGCTCAGGATGGCCCAGCCCCCTGCCCTCATTTTGGTAGTTTCTTCTCATTTAGAGGATTAGGTACCCTGCGTACAAGTCTGGGTGCGTGTGGGTGGGTGAGAGCGTGTGTCGGGAGGGGGGGGTTGTATTTAACATGACTGTTCTCTAGATCAAGTCGTCTGAAATTACCCGAGATTGTTGGTTTTAGTGACTTTTCAGTTACCACGCCGGATCGACGGGTTTTCAAAATGTTAACTTGGAATGTCCCGTTGGAAGGCCTACGACTAAGAATTGCTCTGTTATCGATATATGCTGGGACAATTAACATTTCATTGTAAAAGCCGAACTCAACGGCAAATCGAAAGTGATTTACGTTCCACTGTTTATCGGCCGCGAGGTTTTGCAGAAAAAAGGGAAAAAAGTAAGGTAGAATGCCGTATTGTTAAAATGGGGGAAAATGTCGCCGGGGGTAAATGTCTCCGGGGGAAAATGTCGTGGGGGAAAATGTCGCGGGGGAAAATGTCGTGGGGGAAAATGTCGCTGGGGGATAATGTCATGGAGTCGATAATTGGCAACAATTTCACATTTGTCAATCTGAAGTTTGAAACAATTTTAATATGACAGAGTTGGTGTGCCGACATTCATTCAGAATTTAATTGTCCCAGCATATTTCGATTAGAATGTTAGTGAGTGACAACAGAGCAATTCTTAATCGTAGGCCTTCCAATTGGACATTCCAAGTTAATACTTTAAAAATCCGTCGATCGGCATGGTAACGTCATAAGTCACTAAAACCAACAATCTCAGATAATTTCTCTGGGGGATAAGGATTGCAAACGTTTATCTATGTTGGATGGTTCATGTGTATCTCCTTGGAACTTTTGTTCAGCAGGGAATGTATTTTGACAGATTTAAATGTAGGTCAGTTGATTTGGCTACGATTATAGAGATTGGTCAGACATTGATTAACAAAATGTGACTAAAATCCAGAAAATATGACATCTTGTAACCAGGTTAAGAAGACTAAGTGTTCTTCTATTAGGTTGTATAACTCAACTTTATCTTAGATCTCTTTTCTAACTATATCAACTTAATCCAGTTACAGGGATGTTGATTGTTTATGGATTAGTTTAAGTGGCCATTACTGATAACCTGGCTCCATACTTATCTACTTTGTCTGAGAAGGAGTTTAATTGGGAGTTTATCTGGATATAATAGGGCAAGTGGAGGGAACTCTCCTAAAGCTGATATAATAAATGCCGAAACATTGAGTCGTCATGAAACTGTGGTTTTTCGGGTTATCACTATTTATGTTTTACCAGAAGTCTATGAATGGCCAATGGCCCGACATTGGTGTAATGGAACGTTTCCTACTTCCTCATTCTTAGACTTCTGGTATTAAATAAAACTTATAAGTGGAATAGATGGATTTTGCTAATTTCAAGATTGGCCAAAGAATTTAAATCAGAAGATATTGTGGAACATAAGTTGTTGAAGAATATTGAAATTGAGAAGATCATATAAGCTATATGTTTCCAAATTAATAACTTCATTTTCCATAATTCAGTAAAAACAGTAAGCTATTGAATTCTCATACTAAAATTCTGTTTTAAAATTTGCTCCTCCAGTTTTTTCCCGGGGGCCTCTGTGGTTCAGTAGGTAGAGCGTTGGACGCTCAAACCGAACAGCCTTCAACCAAGGGGTTGCGGGTTAGAATCCCACTCAGTCCAAAAAAATTAAAGAATTTTCTAACTGGATTTTCACTCGAACGACCTATGTGGGATGGTTACCAGTTACCAATGGAAGGTTATGGGTTTCCTCCGGGGCATAGAGCCCGGTTTCCTCCCACTATGAAACTGGCAACGCCGCCACATACAAGTGAAATAATCTTGAGTGCGGCGTAGAACACCAAAAAATCAATCAATCCAATTTTCCAATCCTAACTCTGATACTTGGACATCTTTTTCATATAATATGCACACTCATGATAAGATTAATATTTTAAAAAAATAAGCAAATAAATTATTTTAAATCCATTGTTTTTATTTGCTAAATTTATGAAAAACAAAACTTTGCTGAATATTCTTTTTCTATATTTTTTCTTGATCTAAACAAAGGACTGTGTACACAGCATTAATTGTGTGAGAATGGACTATTTTGGACCACTATAAATAAGACATGTGTTAAAATAACACTCCAATCCCCTGGGGGCAGATTTTTAATCAACTTAAGTGTGTCATTTGGATAGTAGCTAATCTGTGGGTTAATCTAAACCACAATACAGATATACCTCTATAGTCTTTTTAATGAATATGCTTGATGGTTTTCCTGGCTAACTTATGACACCTGAGGCAAAAACTGCTTTTAAAACATGACATGACAATAAAACGGGGTTGATATATATGTGTTTCAACCCTGACAAAAAGACAAGCTTTTCAACAATGGAGATTTATGATGAAGAATCTTAAATAACGTAAGACTTTCGTATGGGTAACACACTTCTAGGTTTATTTAATGATGACGTTTCTGTCTTTCTCCGAAGACTGTTTTCAAATCATGAATTGCAACACATCAACATATCATATATATAAATATATATATACAGGACAAGAGTAACATGTTGATGTGTTGCAATTCATGATTTGAAAACAGTCTTCGGAGAAAGACAGAAACGTCATCATTAAATAAACCTAGAAGTGTGTTACCCATACGAAAGTCTTACGTTATTTATCTATACCACCTTCTAAATGCCACTAAAGACAGTCATGAAGAATCTTGTTTTGAGTGTCTCAATGTTTGTTAGCTGTTTTTGCCATGGTATCAGTGTGCTAGTTTAGCCCGCCATCATTTTTATACCTGCTGAGTTCTTCACTCCCACCTCTCCTCTCTCATTCAAATACAATAGGGAGCGGCAGTAACATGACAATTTCACAAATTTCCTGTCACCGGCATTGTTATTATGCATGTGGGGAGCCTTTAACGTTCGATTTTGACGCTCAATTCTGACGTGGTAGAACAAAAAACGTCAATCGAACTGACAACGTCATCTGTCACCGGATATCGCAAAATCTCTCGGTAGACTCCCAGGCCCTATAGCAGCAGCTGCTCAGTTGTGCAACAACTAAAATTATTATTGGCTGAAACATTAATTAAACCTTGATAATTCTATAGGCCGCTTAGAGATCCAAGTGTTAATAGGCAATCAATTTGGATTTGTCTTTGTAAATGATGTAATATCCATGATACATAAAGTGGACACAAAACACAAACAAACATCGGTACTGAAGTATACAGTACAATTGTTATTTAATAAATATAAGGTACACTATATATGCGACATACAGATCCAGTGAGAACAGAAACTATACATTGAAGTTTAGCCGAGAAATCTTGGCTCTGCCGAATTTAAAAAAAAAATTCGGCAGAGCCAAGATTTCTCGGCTAATTGAAGTTATACATTAGCTGTCACCTGCCTTCCCCCAATGACGTCAAGCCTGAAGAATTTGTGTGGAGGGGGGTTGACTTCAGGCTGCAATATCTGTATGTGACATGCAAATAAACCTGGTATGAAATTGACGACCAGGAAAAATTCTTTTAAATGAAATTATCTGCATTGCAGCATTTGGGATACTCTTTAACGCCTTCATTTAACTGAATCTACCTTGTATTGTGCTGCATAAAATAGGAATGTTTATCTTTTTTTTTTTTCTTCACCATTTTAAGAAGGATATCATGTGAAAGAATCAATAGAAGTAGAATATTTATGAACACTAAAACACACGGGCATAGGAGAAATCTTCTCGTCTAAAATAACCATGGAGACAAGTTTCTAATTGTGTTAAAAAGAGGAATATCATTTAGACCTTTATACCCCATAAATTGTTGTAATAAACTAAACCTATGATATTTCATTAGGTTGACGACTGACAGGAGCTGAGCCTTGGTCAGTAGAATTTTCTGGAATCCTTTTGTAATACATTGACAATGGTTAAGCAAATAGTAATAAAATAGTTATGTTTGTCGTAGCTGATGCCATGTTTACGTTTGAATACTGTTCAAAGTGGAGTGTGGGAGTGGAAATAATCTTTACTATTTGTTTAAGTTAAAAGTTATATAACTAGTGTTGTCACAAACCTCTTTAACTTTCCTTTTTTCCATCAAATGTCTACGTTACTCAAACAGACTATTATCTGAACTAATGTCTTGACAGTGTTTGTAGCAATTTGTATGTTAGTTGTATTCACATGAAGTGGTTAGTTTATTGGTAACGATATCATGATTCAAAGTTTATATAAACAACATTTAGGTGTTTAACAGAGGAATACCTGATTATCTGTGCTCATTCCAGTATGTACATTACAGGGATAGAAATAAAAACCTCCAATCAGACTAGAAACCTAAGATCATTAGGTCAGTAGTATCATCACTACTAAATTGCGCAAGCCTCATATTGAACAGGGGGCAGGGACTGATCCAGGGAAAATTTGGGCTTACCATTTTGGTTCAAAATGTTCCAACAATAAGACAAAAACAACATCTCTGGCACAAAATTCAACATTTAAATGCTATTTTGAAATTAAAATCTGTTGGTTTTAAGAATTTGGGCGGATTTTTTGCTTGTGAGTTTGGGCGCCCATACCTGTATACAGGTATCAAAATGTTTCTGAATCAGGTCTATGGGGGGCCTCATTGGTTCAGTCGGTTAGAGCGATACGGTAGTCCCTCAATCAAACACAGGCCTCCCATCGATGCGACGCAAGGTCGAATCCCACTCAGACCAAATAAAAATTGAAAAATTTCTGAAAGGATTTTTCAGGTGATCGCTGTATATCGGAGAGTTGCCAGGTAGTCCTACTAGCCGCAGGTCGGGGGTTTCCTCCGGGCAATGAGTTGGGTTCCCACCCGCACTAAACCTGGCAACACCGCCATATAACTGAAAAAATTTTGAGTGCAGCGTAAAATATCAATCAATCATAATTGAACAATCAATTTTTTCTCACATTTATCCTTTCAATGTATTTCAACCAGCCAAGATAATTTTTCCTTCATAGTTTTTCAAGTTTTGCGAAAATGTGTCCTGAGTGCACTTTAATGGGTTGGCAGTTGAATCCATGTTTGTTAAAGGGATATGATCTGTTAATATTGACCTTAGAATCCCAGTCAGTTTGGAAAAAGATACTTATTTATTAACTCTTTTGTTCACAGACAGAAAATAAAAAAAAAACGAAGTTGGTACTTCAACTGAATTGTCTGGATAACTCCTCCTCCCTACTGCTGTATCAAAACTGTCAGCTGAAAAAACTTATATAGATTGACTGTTGTCCAATGCCATACTAAAGATTTATATTTATGAACACTAAAACACACGGGCACAGGGAAAATCTTCTTGTCTAAAATAACAATACATGTATGTCAAATAGTGTTTCACTTTTACTTCAAATCTGTCATATTAGGGAGAGGTTGGCTTACTTTAAAGGGGTACTAGAGTTCACTGTGGTTAAGACACCCATTGAAATATAGATCTACCGTGAAATAAGTTAGCCTTTAACATTTGTAGAGGCAGATTTTAAGGGCTGATGGATTGCACTCGTATAGAAGAATGCCATTCTGTGAGGTTAGTCTCAACAAGGTATCTTTGTTTGACACTTGACAGATCTATTGGACTAACATGTTATTTGCTAATCAGTCTTCTTCTAAATTACATGTACCTACATTTTTTAAAGTAATATTTCACCCTAACGAAGCTAATAACTAGTGTAAATATTTCAATATTTATTTTTTAAACGAAAGGTTTCAATATCAGTCCATTACAAAATCCCTGACCTTTAAAGAATATTTGTTGAAAATGGTTTACAACTTTCTTCCTGAATATTGTTTCTGAAGCCTTTAAGACACACTCAGTTCAAAGAAGAACTGAAAAAAATCAGAGAGGATTTTTCACTCAATGTAGAAGACTTGCCTTGCCTACCTATCTAGAGGACTATCCGACCCGTTCTCCTCCCCCATGAAATCTGGCAACGCCGCCATATTAGTGAAATAATCTTAAATGTGGCGTAAAACATAAATCAATCATTCAATTGTTGGTTAAGGAAGTTGGACATACATGTATATACATTTGTGCTTGGGTTGTGGTGATCTCTTTGAACGTTATCACAGTTTGTTTACTTCATTTTTTGGAACAACTACTCTGTATATTTGTGCACTGTGCTCAGACAAAGTCAACTGTATGTAACAACATTCCCTCAAGTAAGCAAATGTCAGCTCCAGTTAACATTGGATTTGAACTTGTTTGGTTTCTCTGTTAAGGACTGGGATGTTATTTAGTCTCCAGCTAACAGTTGTTCCTTGTAATTTGTTAACTTAGAACACTGCTGTAGGTTAGGTATAAGGTAATGAACAAGGACCTTCTCTCAGTTAACAAGAATGTAAACATTGTCTTAAGTAAGAGTTGATCTAATTGGATCATGATATACTACAAGTCACATAAACCACTAGTTAAGATAAACTGTCCAGGAACTGTATAAAGAGTTTACTCATCCCATATAACAACTGAGGGAAACTTGTTTGATCCAACTGGTAACCTGTTAAGATTTATTGGCAGTCAAAAGTTTATAGCTTCAGGACACTGAGAGCCTTTCACATGTTCTTATTCCTTGCCAGCAACATTAATATGGCTTTTAATTTTAATTCGATGTCATGTACAAAGTTGAGGTTTTAATATTATCTTTTATTTTAGCAACTTTTTCTGGTATAATTTTAGCCCGGATTTTGATCTAGATTTGGAGAAAAAAACAAAAAATTTGGCAGAGCCCAAATTTCTCGGCTTGTATAATTTGTATGTTGAGGATGTACCAGTCTCAGTTTCTGCTCCATAACTTGTGACAGAGCCATGATTCCCTCAGGTTTAACCTGGCAGTGCAGTTGAATAATGTTGTCCGTCTACTACATCTTTTTATTATCCATAACCTCCAGAGTTTAAATCATATGATGACAGTTCATGAAGAAAGCAAAAAAATCACTTTAGGGTTCAGAAGAATTCACGCTAATGTTTCCTTACCAACGGTATCAAATACATATTTGTGCGATTTTCTTACACCTGACCGTAAGTTAATAAAGGATCGCAATAAGCGAAAGAAATTGGTCAACTTTCAGAATCTCCCATATAAGCCTAGGATAAATTCATCCTCTCCAAGGCCTTCAAAGCTCACCAATATGGCACGCAGACCAGTTTTTTGCTAGTCACATTGTCATCAAAGCTTCCTTTGTAATTCAATGCAAGTTTCGAGAAACTGAAAGCAACTTGCTGGACATAGGAATACTTTAAAGAGGGTAAAATTAACCTGGGTTTAAATAGGAGGTTTTTAAAGTTGACGAATTTGTTTCGTGTCTGAAACATAATACTGTAAAAATATATGTTTGGTACCTTTAGAAAGGAAAATTAAATGCGCTTCTTCTGAACCATAAAGTATTTCTTGTTTTCTAAGCCAGTACTCCTTAACAGTAGGTGACTTAAGACAACCAGCAGTACATCACAATTGTTAATTATCAACGTCTCCTGTTAGATAGATCGACAGATTTTCCCATAATGTTGTTATTAAATTCTGCTTCATAGTATTACATCCTGCCTGGTCTGATATTTTAAGACCCTGTTACAGTGTGTACAATTTGACCCTGTTACAGTGTGTACAATTTGACCCTGTTACAGTGTGTACAATTTGACCCTGTCACAGTGTGTACAATTTGACCCTGTCGCAGTGTGTACAATTTGGCCCTGTCACAGTGTATTTGGCCCTGTCACAGTGTGTACAATTTGGCCCTGTCACAGTGTGTACAATTTGACCCTGTCACAGTGTGTACAATTTGACCCTGTTGCAGTGTGTACAATTTGACCCTGTTACAGTGTGTACAATTTGACCCTGTTACAGTGTGTACAATTTGACCCTGTCACAGTGTGTACAATTTGACCCTGTTACAGTGTGTACAATTTGACCCTGTTACAGTGTGTACAATTTGACCCTGTTACAGTGTGTACAATTTGACCCTGTCACAGTGTGTACAATTTGACCCTGTCACAGTGTGTACAATTTGACCCTGTTACAGTGTGTACAATTTGACCCTGTCACAGTGTGTACAATTTGACCCTGTTACAGTGTGTACAATTTGACCCTGTCACAGTGTGTACAATTTGACCCTGTCACAGTGTGTACAATTTGACCCTGTCACAGTGTGTACAATTTGACCCTGTTACAGTGTGTACAATTTGACCCTGTCACAGTGTGTACAATTTGACCCTGTCACAGTGTGTACAATTTGACCCTGTCACAGTGTGTACAATTTGGCCCTGTCACAGTGTATTTGGCCCTGTCACAGTGTGTACAATTTGGCCCTGTCACAGTGTGTACAATTTGGCCCTGTCACAGTTTGTACAATTTGGTCCTGTCACAGTTTGTACAATTTGGCCCTGTCACAGTGTGTACAATTTGGCCCTGTCACAGTGTGTACAATTTGGCTGAATCTTGTGTCCAGACAAATTACGACACATTGTGAAAAAGAAAACCCCTAAGGAAGCCAAGTCTTAATTAAGCCATAGGGATGATAGCCAACATGGGTGTCTACGAACATTTTGTTCATCTATAAAACCTCACTAGTTGGCTGGTTCCCTATGCAATTAAATTAGTGGTTGGTTGCAGGTATCCAGCAAAGAGTCTGCCACTATTGATGAAAAATATTGGGTGTAATAGAAAAAAAACCCAAAATCATCTCAACAAACCTGCCCCATGAGCATAAATATAATCATAAAATTCAATTTTTAAAACCTTTTTTTTGTTAACAATTAATTTTATTCAACATGACTTATCTTGAATGATACATGTTTTTGGCCCATTTTAAGATAACACACATGTTCATATAACATGTTATATATTATTCATCAACAATACACCAATTTCTACAGCTGTATGTGATAACAATTGCATATAATCCCTGCATATTTTATTAAAGACCCACTCGCCGACGTAGCCTTTCAGACATATGTTAAGAAAGTTGATTCACATGAGCTTAATACACGTAAAACGACTAAAATCAAACATAGGACACATTACACATGCCCAGTTAGGTTTTAAATGTCTAAATGGGAGTGTAAAGCATACCAAGAATCCAAGCCTGGTTACAACAACAACAATCAGAAACTGGTTAGCTTCAGTATTGGATAACCCTCATTTCAGGCCATTTTAGTCTGTGGTTTATTGTCTAAAATTTATAGACAGACTCTGTGTGTCTCTCAAAGCAGATAATATTGTATAAATGGATAACCCTCATTTCAGGCCTTTTAGTCTGTGGTTTATTGTCTAAAATTTATAGACATGCTTTATGTGTCTCTCAAAGCAGATAATATTGTATAAATTGATTTATAATACAAAGGGAAATCCAACTAAACAAATTTGTTGTTGGCAGACTTCACAACCACAAATAAGTATGCAGTGTGATAAAGGGATTGTCGAAGAATTTTCTTGATGTAGTTATTGTAGTGGCCATAAGTTTAGATTTTTTTTAATTCAGTGTATATTTCTTAGATTTTCCATATGTTGACATTATTATATTAAAACAGCCAACTTCAATTCACTCAACATATTGACTAGGATTGCACGGACTTACATGTACATTATGAAGGACCCACCTAAACCAGTTAATTTAGACCACTTAATTTATAAAGTTTTTTTCAAACACAGGGTGACAAGCAAATCAACCCAGCCCAATGAGCGTGAGAACTGATTATTTTGGATTAAACGTGGGATGGTTTTCTCAAAGTGCTTAAACTCTAACCGTTTCATTACAATACTCAAATATTTCTCGTGTTGATATTTTAGAAATATTTCAGGAGTCGTCATAAGTTATTAGCGCTTCATGGAGGCCAGTCATGGTCTTTCTCCTGGTTCTTGTAAAACTTCATATTTGTCCAGTGTGTGAAATCTTAATATTTTAACGAACTTGAAGAAAACATTTTAAAATATATTATAAGGCACGTTTTATTTTCACTTTAAAACCTCAGGCTTATCCTAGTGCCATATGCAGCAGTGAAATAAAACACCATGGCACATGTGTTATTCTTACCTTACACTCTTGATTTTGGAATATTTTAGAAAATTTTTTATGGTTCTTGTGTGCAAAATTGAAATGTTCAGAAAAAAATAATGCGGCAATGTACCAAATGGGTAAAAAATCTGTCTTCTCAAATGTACACACAGTGACACTGTTAAATATTATGACTGTAATTCTAAGTGTCACACAGCACTGGTGAGAGGCTCAGCATCATATGCTGGGGGTGATTCCTCTTCCTCTACCTCTGTAGGATTGTCTGTAGATTGAGTGACCTCCCCTGGGTCCTCGCCACCAGGTGGCTCTGTCGTAAGTCTTGGTGTATATTGAATCCCTTTGAATTCATCCCTGGCTTCAGGTAGGTCCTTAAAACAGTGATATCTTATTGCAGCATTCACCAAGTCTTGAACTGGTGGAAAGTTTTTAAAAGCGTTATTTTTTTGAAGATGGTACAAAACTCGCCGGTGTAAAAGAGGATAGCGAATGTTGGTGAGAATGCCCTCTATTTTTAACTTGTCTTGGAGATTGTTTGTTTTCATCCAATTGGTAGCTGCTGTTAACAGTGCATTCTCCACAGCAAGGCACTCATCGTTTTTTAGAAGTTCACAAACCACGTCATAGCTACATGTCCCCCATCGAGGAGAGCGAATAATCTCTTTGGCTCTTGCACATAAAACCATGAATGCAACATTTTTCACATGCTCTCCCAATGAGTTCGATTCATGTAAATCACAGACAACCTCAATATCAAAACCCGTTGGGCCACGGTCTTCAGGCCGAGCTGTAGTGCTTAGTGATATATTGAGAATTTGTATGATGTAGTTTTCACAGTGTTGAACTAATGGTTCCACATCATATTTCATTGCCAGTTTTTGAAGAGGCAGAACATAATCGCGATGTAACCAGACCGCACCACTGTAGATGAAATATAGAAAACGATGAAACACATGACTACATTCCTCTGTTTCTGTAAGGTGTAAGTAAGGAGGATTTGTCTCCCCTGATGTCGGTAAATCGTCCATGAGAGTTGCCAGAATCTGGCTTTTTAACCCAATGATCATTTTATGACCATTGAACGTATAAAGACCATCGTTGATACTGATGGTCAAATCACTGAGAGACTCACTGTCAAACAGCGCCTCGAATGACTGCGTGGTTTTACATTTTTTGCTTCCGCCTGTATTAAAGCTGTTCTCGCCCTGGTCTGGAGGTTGACTGGGATCTGGGTAATGTTGGTTCTGTCCGCTGAATCTTTTCATCTTGACATCTGATGAGATGTCTCCACAGCATTTTACTGCGACCCCTTCTCTCACA
This sequence comes from Lepidochitona cinerea, assembly GCA_963971465.1. Lineage (NCBI taxonomy): Eukaryota > Metazoa > Mollusca > Polyplacophora > Chitonida > Tonicellidae > Lepidochitona > Lepidochitona cinerea. The sequence continues at coordinate 45,848,850 of OZ020551.1, read as the reverse complement.
CCCAGGTAACTGGAACAATAGTCAAGACGATCTGAAACACACAAGAAAAAAAGTTCATTATTATTTTTGGCAAAGACTGATTGGACTTTAACGCTACCAACCTGAAAAAAAAGAAGCCTTTGGAGAAATTGCAAAAATACCTGAGTTTGTAGAGCATTGCAAAAATGTAACAGCTTGCAGAACGTTAGTCCATAGTATTGACTATTCCCATTAACCATAGCTAGAGCCAATAAAATTTTCACCGACCTCAACAAACTGAGGTTGTTGTGTTGCTTCATTTGGTTACCAATTACTTACAAGAGCGACACTTAAATGTTTCATAAATATCATGTAAAAATAATAAAATCATAAACTTTTTTCCAACTTAAAGACCAAAACAAGTTAGAAGTTAAAATCCACCATAAAACTTTATTTTAAGATATGGAAAATTAACATCTAATACATGTAAGTAACAGCTGCTGATCCTAGTGACATAAATAACCCATGTTAGTATATGTAGTATATTCAATATAAGACAAGGTCACTAAACAACTGAACTGATACACCTTCCTAAATTCTTCAACTTACTGAAGATAAATCATAAAGATACACATAACAGTAAATGTTATGAAAGATATTTTTCAATTAACTAAAGTGACATTTTCCAAAACAAGAATAAGAGTAAATTTGAATGACAGTAAATTTGAAAAACAGTGAACTTGAATAAGAGTAAATTTGAAAAACAGTGAACTTGAATAACAGTAAACTTGAATAAGAGTAAATTTGAAGGACAGTAAATCATCATAACGACTCAGCATTCAATGTGGCCGATGATGATCAGTATCACAGGTGTAATAACTTTTAAACAACGGTTACCTGAGGAAAAGTTACCCAAGTCGTCAAAATTGCAGAAAAATTCCATGTCTTTGATCAAATATGTAGACATTTGAAGTAGTTTGTGGTTAAGCTGTCAGCCGGTAGAGTCTTGTCAGACAATGGTGAAGTGATACACAGGAGTAATACCTGACAAAGTAAACCACTGACTGTACCCCAAAGCTATGTTACCACTGTTCATAAGGTAAATCAATAAGGGACACTGCAGACAAAGACTGCTGGTGTAAATCACTGGGGCAGAACTATCAATCCGAATTGATCAGGGAAAGGCCAAACTGACAGCAGGCACAAATTATTTTCAATATCAAATAGCACTCAATTGTCAGCGCAAAATATAAATACTTCAACTTATTGCCAATGTTAAATAAAGTTGCATTGAATCATCCACATTTTTGTCAAAATCCATTTTCGCAAAAATATTCCTTTTAAAAATAAATGAAAATCAGTAAATAGCCTCTTCAGATATTTTTTTCACCCATGTACTTTCCCGGAACATCCGATGGTTGCGAGTATCATTAAAGTTTTGTTTTATCCTGTGTACATTGTTGGGTGTAATTGACGAAAACTTCCTGTTGGTTTCGTTACATTTTTAGGGGTTTTTACAAAGGGTTTAACAAAGTTTTGAAAATCAAACCTAAATTTAATTTACAACATTTACCACAAAATTCAAAGCTACTGGTGATGGTTATCTGTCAACCCATAGTTTATTATCATAAATAGAGCAGGTTTTATTTCAGCTATATTTCTTTTGGCTGCCAGCAGTGACAGATATTTATTTTTAAAGCAATGGTATATACTAGTTGATAATAGGACTGCTGACAGTTCCATATAGAGGTTCAGATAAGATTGATGTTTGTGTATGTTTATAGACTTGATACTATCTTAGGATATTACTACTGTCACCAGGGGTATACATAGGATACCAGATTACCTGGATAAGTTATTAGGGGCTTATTTGGCTTTTCAAATACCTGGATAAGTTATTAGGGGCCTCTTTGGCTTCTGGAATACCTGGATACGTTATTTGGGGCCTCTTAGGCTTCTTGAATACTTGGATAAGTTATTTGGGGCCTCTTTGGCTTCTTAAATACTTGGATAAGTTATTAGGGGCCTCTTTGGCTTCTTGAATACCTGGATAAGTTATTAAGGGCCTCTTTGGCTTCTCAAATACTTGGATAATTTATTGGGGGCTTCTGGAATACCTGGATAATTTATTGGGGGCTTCTGGAATACCTGGATAAGTTATTGGGGGCTTCTGGAATACCTGGATAAGTTATTGGGGGCTTCTGGAATACCTGGATAAGTTATTGGGGGCTTCTGGAATACCTGGATAAGTTATGGGGGGCTTCTGGAATACCTGAATAAATTATTGGGGGCTTCTGGAATACCTGAATAAATTATTTGGGGCCTCTTTGGCTGGCTAAGTAGACACTAATTGCCATCACGGTTTATACAGAGGGTACCAAAGATTACCCATACAAGTTGTAAGGGGCCTCTTGCTCAGGTAGCCTAGTACCCTCTATACAATCCCTGGTGACATTTGTTCTCTACTAATCCAGTCAAACAGGCCCCTAAAACTTAACCAGCCTGCTCTAAAGAGAATGATACACAATCTTGTTGTATTGGCTTTATAAAGATTTTAGTTTCAAAGTTTATCATGCTGAAAAATAAAAATTATTGAATAGCAATGAATTGAATACTGTCGAATAACCTCTATTACGGTTTGAGTTTTGTAAAAGCCCAGTACACTGTAATATTTTTATCAGTTTACACGTGTAAACATAAATTTATGAAACAAATGTATTAACTATCTGTAACTCCAATAAGCACTTGCAACTAAAACTAGTTCAGGGCACTATGACTAACTGGTACCATGTTTTATGTTGGACCACAAAATTAAGTTATCCTGTCATACAGATAGTAAGCTTTGCCAGGTCATAAAGTGTAAAAGCTGTTAATTGTTGCTTGATTGCACCATTACACCAGTGAGATTGTCAGCAGGGGTTTTGATGTAATGAGAGGTGACATGTTATTGGCCATTTAGTCCGATGTGAATATCTTGAGCTAGTTTGAGAGGGAATCTGTCTGATAAACTTTGTATATAGACCGAGACTAGCTTTACTTTACGTTGAATATTTAGCTCCGTTTCCCACACTGATAAAAGTTTTTTTTTAGGTTACTAAAATCTTTCAGATTCTGTGTTATATCTGTTTTTCAAGTGCGTATTTTTCAAGTTTTTGTAGTGTGTTGTAGAACATGTACTTTTTAAGTCTGACCAAAAAGAAAACTAAATTTCTGGCGCAGCACACACAAAATTCAAAGCTACCTTTGCCACCCTACAATGCTTATGAAAGTTATGTAACCTGCACTTAATATCAAAATAAAAGTGTTGAATATTTTCCCTGTGTTATAATACACATGTACCTTCCAAAAGGTTTGGTCTTTAATTTTTGGCAATAATTTGGTAGCCAGGAATTGGCAGGAAACATTAAAGGGAAACACCAGTTCCCACATGGCCCCGGATGTGTTTGAAAACTTCCCCTCACCCATTTCCTCAGACCATGTACTCGTATATATATTTTACCTATAAAGCTGAATATCTTCTCCACCAGTTAACCCAGTTTGTAAGTTAATGTTTCAGAACAACAGCAGGTTTATTACATTCTAAATGGTTCTGGAATATACCTCCATAAGTAAACCTAGTTTGTAAGTTAATGTTTCAGGACAACAGCCGGTTTATTGCATTCTAAATTGTTCTGGAATATACCTCCATAAGTAAACCTAGTTGTGCCACTGTATTTATTGTATAGTATATTAGAATTTCCACTGACTAACTTGACATAATAAAGTAGAGTGAGCAGTGATGATGGTTTGAGAATAAACCGAAATATTGAGTTAATATGTCTTACATGTCTTTCTTCGGATTGCTCACTCTACTTTATTGTATAGTATATTGCTCAGGATTCCGAGAGCCGGGGTCACCAATTCCTTTCAGCACTTTTGATAAATTCTTTAGAGTTCAGATGAATATTGGGTTATCCCTCCACTTGAACACATCAGAAATTATACCAATTTATGAAGGGTGTTTTCAACATATTTTTAATATCAGAAAACTCGATAAATTGAAGTATCAATGAAGTGTCCCATAAATCACCATGCAACCCATCATCATCTTGGTTTTAAACAATGCTGGTTATCATATGATATAACATAGGCAATTAACAATAAGCGTAATAATGAAGTGATAACCAAATATGCAAAATTATACACAGAAACACAAAAAACAATGGAAAAAAACAAAATGGAATGGTTGTCCAAACCAAGATGACTGACAGTGACATACATGTATTCACTGCCCCTCCCAATGACAATTAGTTAGAAAATTAGTTAACTTCAGACACCCTAATTCCCATTTCTGGCTGACCCCCTACTTAGGAATTAGGAATTCTGACCAAGGAAAGATATTTGATTTTTGCTTTTTCGGAAAGTGAATATAAAGGGCCAGAGAGAGAATCAAGCTCATAACTTGAGTTAGCTTCTGTTTGCTCTAACTGGACAAGGTACAAGATTTTTCCAATAATTTTGTATTGTTGCAATGGAGACTTGTTGGATTATTTATTTGTTAATGTGGGTGGTTTGTGTGTAGAATAACTACAAGAAGCCTGCTGGGAAGTGACACTTCTGTAACAGTGTAGTATATCTTTACTGACATGTGTTAGCCAGCCCCTATCACATCAACTCACTGAAGCTCCACTCATTCTGACAGATTAAATACCTCAATCAACAACCACTTAGGTGGCTAGAATACCAGTCCACCCCCAGACCTGTCAATTTGACCCCAGGCAAAGAAATAAAGCCTTTGTTTTAAAATTTAACTTCTTAATGTTAATGACTCTGATCCTTTTTAACCTAAACAATTGCCAGAGCGCATTTAGATCAGCAAGAGAAAGCAAAGCAGGGTATAAAATCTGGGATAATAAAATGGCTTTAATGGGAGGGCAGGTTTTACATTTGAGAATTCCTGATTAAGTCGGTTAAGTGCATCCATTAGCGCCTTAATTATTAGCTTATTTAAGTGGGATTTAGAAATTGATGAACAAGAAGTTTTTCATTTCGATAACATATTCTGGATCTGTTACATTCAAAATGCTTAGATATTTGCTCCCACCCTTTACTTTGCCTGATTTGTGTATTGGGGGCCTTAGATGGGGCCTTCTATTGATTCACAGCCTAGATGGATCCGTTGGTAGAGTGATAGTCTCTCAGCCCCAGCACAGGCCTTTCATCGATGGGTGGCGGGTTCAAATCCTAATCCGACCAAATCAAATGGAAACATTTCTGATTGTTTTTTTTTATTCTGTCACCCAATGTGGAAGGGTTGCCAGGTAATCATTGAAGGTCAGGAGGGGGGTTTCCTCTGGGCAAGAAGCCCAGTTTTCTCTCACACGAAAAATGATGACCAGGCCATTTAAGTGAAATAGACATGAGTGTGGCGTATAACATCAATCAATCAAATTATCACTTCACTATCAAGCCGCGCTCTAAAAATATAGATAGGGCCAGGTTATATTTTATGACCAGATGAAATTTTGTTCAGGTCATCTGGAAAATCCATTTAAAATGATTAAATTCAATGATAGGGGTGTTTTTAATTAAATTAAAACTTCCTCTATCTGAGTCTCTTGACTACGGAAATGAATTCAGTTTCAAGAGAACTTGATCAACTACAACACTATCTACTTAATGAATTAACTGCGACATAAAAAATATTTTGGCTTTGGGTGATATTCAATATTAAGTGATTAAGGCTAAAGGGGCCATTAATACAAGATGCCAGAGATGAAGTCACGTAACATCATCCTTGGCATGGAGAGGGTTCAACTGCTGTCACGTAATATCCTCCCAACCATGCAAAGGGTTAATCTAGCACTGGAGAGAATCATGAAAACAACAGGCCAATGTCAAGTGTTACAATAATTTCTATCTTGAAAAATACCAGTATAAAATACAGTGTCCTGCTTGATATGTGAGTTTTAAAAAATAGAAAAATTTAACATCAATAAAAAATGTTTTGAACATCAAGCTATTGAAATTAACACAAAATATATCAGTATGGATGTTGTCCAAAAAAGAGGGAACATTCTGTCAAACATGTTAACCATGTTCAAAACTGGCACCTCCATACCGGGATTTAGGCAGATGTCTACATTTATAGCATGTTTACATTTTGGATAAATGTTTCATTATGACATGTAGCCGTTGTTCATTATGTTTTTTTGGAGTGGATCCTAGAGAAATCCAGTTTTAAGGTTTGCCCTAAACAAATTGTTGAGAAAGTTGAAATATCATGTTTGTGTACAAAGCTTAAGAATGTACATGGTCTGGAGCCAGATTTGACAGAAGGCCTAGGACAGAACCCTTTGTCCAGACAACACATGGCTGATCACTGCAGACTGAAATATTTAACTGCCTATAATCAACCTGACTTTACACTCTTAGAAGGGGAGTGAACATATAAAAACTCTTATCACTACTGCATGGTTATCCAGAGCTCAGGATGATCAGTTTCAAAGTATACAGCAATTTTATCCTTAACTTTATTTTAACTAAGTCTAAGACACTGGTGCCCATCTTTTAGAGAATAACAACATTTCCAACTTCAAACTTTTGGTTCCCTGTGTCTCTGGGGTGTACCAGGGGCCTGTTTCACAAAGCGGCGTAGATGTATTTTTTGCGTAATTTTCATACTAACTTACATGTATCTCTATAGTATGGGTTGCTATGGCAGTTACGTAAAAATCTATGCTACGCCGATCTGTGAAACAGGCTCCAGAAACTAGAAAATATCACCAGTGCCAGAGAGACTAAATTTTTCAAATATATCACTTGGCATATTTTTGGTTGGTTGGGATATTGGGGTTTGAAACCACACCTTAGATAATTTCACAACTTCGACATTTCTGTTGATGACACGCACCTATGCAGCAAGCCGCAGTATTTGATTTTTTGTGGGCTATAAATTATAACATGATTTTGGCTGGAGGACATATTAAGCCATTCTGCGTAGATTTCTATCTTTATGGGAGAGTTAATTGGAATCATACACAATTTTATTTTTACCTAATAGGTTATTATATTTGGTTAAACAAAGTAAAACTTCGCAAGTTAACCTAGTGTTTCCAGCTTAGGAAAGTGATTAAAGTAACATTTATAACTTTCCCAATTCTGACAGGGTTTATGGCGTTCAGGTTACTATCTTAATAATTAATGACTTTTTTACATCTTTTTCAACACTTCTTTAAATCAAACTGGAACACATTCAAAGAGTTGTTTATTTCAAAGTTTGCACCGCACCCTAGTCCATAGGTGACCTTATTATGTCGTTAGTTCTGGGGATATGAGCTGTGTTGGGTTGAATGTAACCCTATAAATGGGAGTAATCAAAATCATAACTGTAATCTTGAGAGGCACAGAGGAGTTGCTATTTGGCCAGGTCACAATATTAACCTTCTTATCTGTTTGTGGTGTTTTACATTACCAACTATAAAGGCTTGGGTTTAAAACAGAGAAATATCAGGAAATGGCCTAGACCTCAGTCTGTCAGTGCCAAGCCATCTGGTTTATGTCCAGCCATTTATATAGCAGCCATTGCTTTTTTCACTGTGCAATGATTAAGTCACCAAATACTAAATGAGCTACAAACTCATAAGCTAAATATCTATTTAAACATAATATTCAGACTTGAATTCATTGTTGATTGGGGCTTAACATTGCATCCAAGAGCTAAGGTCATGTGAATTGTTTGCGATAATCTTTTCTTTGGTTTTTAAGCTCACTCAAGATTGTTTCAATTATATTTTAGCGATGCTTGGATTGTCTATGTAGAAACCTTTATTCTATGCCCTAAGGAACTTGCAACCTTCGATCGTTCCCCAATGGTCAGCCAAATATGATGGAAGAGTATGACTGTCTGGTCAGAAATGGCCTCAATACAAATAGAACTTTCCTGGGAGAAAGGGTACTGGTCAAATCAGCTATACTCTGTTGTCTTGTGTGATAACTTATGGTATTAATATATTTTAACACACAACTTTCAACATTTTGCTGTTCCCATTTTACAACTTTATTGGTAACCAAGGTTTTTTTTTCACTTGGGAGTTTCTTTATTATCAGTTTTGCAATTTTGTTATTACTGGTTTAACATAATACCTAATGTACGAGCCCATAAGTTAAAGAATACCTTTGCTGCATTGACATATAGAATGGCAGAGGGACTGCTTTGAGCAGCCAGAAATACTAATTCATTCAACAATGTAATGTAATACAGGTAGTTAAGTAGTTTGATCTCAGATAAAACTGTTTAGTTTCGGCCAGTGAGTGCTCGAGTTGGAAGTCAGACATATCTACACTTAAACATGATAAAGGCATACTTTTCACCTCATGTCATATATACTTCTTATTTTACCATTGGGAATAATTTAAGTACAAGTCATCATGAAAAGATTTTCTGAGCTAGGATACCATTGGGCTGAAAACTTATTTCTGGATAAAACTGAGCCTGGATTTGGACACCTGTTTAGGAAACTGAAATTAATCTTAATTTTTTTGTTTAGTCTTTATTTGATGAAATAAAAGCTTGATTTTGATTTGAAATTAAACTTGCTTTAAATGAAACTTCTCACCGTCAACGTGGTTTATCCCGTAAAAGGTAGCTGCCTCAGATCAAACCACACACCACCTTACAACTCAGTTAAGACTTAAACTTGCTATAACAATAACAGTTACATGTGATTGTCGTAACAACGTTTGGATTTGATTACAGTACTGATTAACTGCCACAAATTATATGTTTTAAAGTAAAGTATTCTTTGCCAGATGCGTAGTAAAATTACAATGTTTAAAAGACTATTATAGAAATTTGTCTATATAGCTTTTCTAGTGAAAAGGATCATTCATGCTAATTTACTTGTTCCCAACAGTGCGACTTTATTTTCAAAAATATAATATTTTGATATAATACATGTATTTTGTTCAGAGATATGACCTGATGCGGATCTGAATCGATAAAATCTAGCCTGCTGGAATTGATGAAAACCCTCATTTTAAATCCACTGTTTTTTGCAAAGTACATCATATAAATATTCTTTAGTTATAAAAGGAGTGAAGGAAAAGCGAAAATGATCTTACCTGGTGGTAACATATTATTAAAGGTGTGTTCAGGTGTACCAGGTGATCCTGTGTGGCAGGTAATCCCCATTAAATACAACACACCTTCACTGCTTAAGTAACAAGTCTCTTAAGTCACAGATTAGCTTCTTAATAAATTGCCTGAGAAAGTTACAGGTGTTTTTAACGAGTCTTCCATCTGCTTAACTCCCAGCAAAATGACTGTAATATCGTCAATCTCAATGAGTTGCTTCAACGAAACTTGTACAATCAATGCAGTTTAAGGAGCAGGTAGATGAAGGCTGTGTAGACTGGGCTACTCCAGTGAGACTAAGAGAGTCAGTCGGCTTGTTAGCCCTCTTAAACTGCCTGCTGGTCTCTTACCTTACTCTACATGTATATATAATCATATTCAGTTCACAGAGTGGTGACTACTGTTTACAAACCTCCCCTCATATAGCATCTGAATATGGATTGGACGTTCATGTTGAGAGGCAATTTGATCAAGACAGGAGATAAAGAATACCAATCAGTTGTCTGCCCGTCTAATAAGGGTATAATGGTCAGACTGGACAAAGCCCCTCAATTCCGTATACCTGTCCTAGTTCCCCTTTCCCACCTGAGTTACTCTGACCACACAGTCTTTAAACTGGCTGACCGACCAGCACAAGCCCTGGGTGACGGAGACCACCACTTACACAGCATGAAGCACCCTTTCTTTACTTAAGACCCCCTTCGTTCACATTTTTTCCTAAACCATAACAGGCTGCCCCCAAAGACCTAAGGGTGGGGAACAATAGAGACTGAAAACTGCAGGATTAAATAAACCTGATTGTTGAAGTGGCCACTTAAGAATCTACACAAAAGGGTTGAGTGAAATTATAGAGCATTGCCCTTAAGAGTTTAGGACAAATTCCCAGGGCCAGAGTCATACCTTCAGGTTATTCACTAAGGACTTTCCCTAATAGAATCGGATAATAGGATTTAAGTTGTTCAATAACCAATAGCTTAATGGATCAAAATCAATCTATATTCAATTTTGAATCAACCTTATCTGCGGAACAAACTTTTTTTTCCCTGGTTTTGGTAGTTTGTAAACACACAAAATACAAGTTAAGGCTGCCAGATAACGATGAGTTGGTTGGTGGTTCACTCCACACTCAGTTATTTAAACTAAAGAGAACCTGCGCCCTTTTAGTGGAAGGCTTTTCTGATTTAAGATCTAACACAATGTTTTGATTAATTATCCATAAAGGCCTCCTCACTTGTTACAAACTTTTTAATGATTATATATAGCTGTTATACAAACCTTTGTAATGGTGATGGTTTCATCCTGCCTGAAAGTTGGATGTTGTAACACTATATTTACAGTTATTAATGTTTCTACAAATTGCTTCAATATAAAACACACAATCAATCAATCTGTATATAGGCTCTTGTCATCATTATCTCACTAATGTATTATTGAACAACTAAATATTACCCACTTAAATCATTACGGTGCAGAAATTGACCTTTCTATGATTATAGTCATAGATAAAATATTGATCAGATGAAATTTCCTTGGTACAACACAAATGCTGTCTTATACAGAGCCTGTTTCACAAAGCGGCATAGTCTAAGTTTTAATGAAACTACCATAGCAACCCATAATATTGTAGAGATATGTTGCTATGACGGTGAAAACTTACGCTACACGGCTTTGTGCAACAGGCTTCAGATATGCCAGACAGCCTAAATTGGTTAAAATGTTTATCACTGGTCTACATGTATCATTTCGATCTGTAAAGGGTCACATCATGCCACCAAAGTTTGTAGTTGTTCGGTAAACTTAAGATAAGTAGACTACAAAAATAAGATGTTATGAATCTTGGATAAAGGACCGCAAGTTGATTTTGTGTGCAAAAAGAAAATTTTTTAAACAGAATTCCTTGACATGTCATTGCTATTGTCTGATAGTCAAAACAAACAGTCAAGAATGAATCACCATGCTCAGGCCAAAGTATATCAACAAAAAGGAATTACCAGGTGAAAAACTCAATACCAAGTCGTTAATTGGAGGTAAAGAATAGGTTGCCAATGCTCAAACTTTAAATTTGTACAAAAAACAAGGTAATGGCAGACATTTTCACAATCTTTTGTCTTCTGGAAGTTAACAGCATGTCCCTTTAAAGTGAATTCATTTCATTTTCTACAACAATTTAGTTAAATGTTTGTCAAACAATTTAAAGGTTTAGAATAAAATTTACGTGAGTATGAATATATTTGTGAATTGAGACATTAAATCATATAAGTGGCTTGGATAGAAATCTTTTCTTGATTTATTTGAATTGCCTCACGTTCAGAATCTGTAATGTTTATTGACCAAGCTGGTTACTGACAGATGACGGAGGTAATACCAGGTAATCAACAAAATCATGATCGTGCATACTAAATAGAGAGCTTATTCAACTAAGAATTATTTATATTATTACATAGAAGCCTCCGTTTCTGTGGAATTAAATGGGACGTTTGTGTGTCCTTTAGATATAGAACCATTAAAATTAATTCATGGATGGGAACGCCAAATATATGTTGTGATCAAGGAAAGATTCACTATTTAAATTTTGTATGGGTGAACTGAAACTCAAATTCAAACTTTTAAAATCAAAGATTCAAAATTTAAATATGGGTGAACTGAAACTCAGATTCAAAGTTTTAAAATTCTTCTTTAGATTATCGTTTATCGCTAGGTAATTCTTTTAATTTATTTTTTTCTTTTTTTTTTTTTGGGGGGGGGGGGGGTTGATTATTTTTCTTCCTATTTTATTGATTACCCACACATTTAATTATCCAATTTCTTCAAACTTATTTCAAAACAAAACAAAAAATGATCCAAAATGTGTAAGAGAAAAACGGACAATGGGCTCTGATCATATAGACATTTCGTTTCAATTGAATGATTCTAGAGTTTGCATGGCGACTTAGTCCTCGAGATTAGGGAATACAAGTCGTCTGTGTGTATATTCAGAGATAAGTTGATGCGCCCTCTCGACGCCAGATAGTCCACATGATAAAACCAGAAGGCGAGTCAATCATTCACCTTTCAAAGCTCTCTTACATGCCCGCCAGGCCAGTTTGCCATTCCGGACATTGTCAATGCAAACTACAAGGGGAGATTTAAGCAAACTCTGAACTGCCGGTCAATACTTATGCTTGTACATCTGCATGTAGATTAAATCAAAACGGGAGTCGCTAGCTATGAAAGCTCTCGTTATTGCTCGCAGGCATACTCACTCTTTGGCTGGCTTCAACGGCCTCGCTCAAGTTGTTGTTGTAGCTGTGTGAAGTAGGCTCAAAAAGTCAATGATTCGGGACACTTGTGGATGAAATCTTGAATTAAACTTCTATCACAAACAGGAAAATCCGACTTAGTTACCTCACCGAGTGGCATTTCTCGCCTCTTGACAATCGCCCCAGCAAATTAGGCCAGGGTTCTAGTAAAAATCAGTGTTGATCACGCTGTGTGCAATTCTAAAAACTTATCACAACCGTCGTCCATGTACTTTCTCAACGTTTAGGGTCAGTGGGTGGGGGACTTGAGGCTGGCGCCATTCAGCCGGCCCAGCACGGCGCCTTCAGTGTACGGGCGAAGGGAGCTAACCTTATGTCGGCGGCCCGTCTCTTCACTCGATTGGCAGGGCGACAAAACGTGGTTTTCAACCGATTCCCACCATCGAAGAACCTGCTTTGTAATCCTCCAGAAAAAAAATTGGAACGTTAATAAATAACTAATTACAATGAAGCAATCTGAAGTGTTGTCCAGAAATTAAAACAAGCATGCGAGGTTATTATTTCTCAACATTTCAGTGGGTATTATTACGTCAATATGGACCCAATTTACAACAACTATAAAAGAAACATTGTAATGTAAAACAAAACAATGTGGTTAAATGTTGCCTAAAACCGAAAGTGATGTTAGTGCAACTTCGTGATACTTTATTGGAACATTTGTTTACTATGTAAGTCAAATTTTCTCCCAAGAGTTGTGCCCCCTGTGTAGATTTTATTTGGAGCAAAATTTCACTTTTTTCGGTAAAATATAAAAGACTACTCTTTGTAAATTAGTTTTTTGATGCGATAAAATACACCATTCTTTATTGAAAAGTCTTTTGGCTTTCAAAAATATAATTCAATAAACTTTTATTAATTTGGACTCACTATATGCTTGTGTAAAATTAACAAGTTTGAAATAAAATATTTTTTTAACTTCACTCAATTTTTGTCACCAGCATTTTTAAATCCCAAACATTAACAACTTGATAGGCCTACTTGTTTTTATTGATAATTCGACTCAAATACGTTACGGTAAGAATTCCGCTAATTCAAGTACTCAAAACATTCAGAAAAGCACTCTAAAAGTTTGAGACTTTTCGTTGGGTGTCTTACCTCCTGCATGGAGCGACCAATAATCCTATCGTGCAATCGCTATTGTTGTTGTTTTAGACCAAACATGGCAGAAAGCAGTGTAATAATTTGTTATCTTCACATTGCTCGTCCTTGAATTAGTGGAATTCTTACCGTATATAGACCAATGGCTTACTGATTATAAAAAACGGGTTGTAAAAACGGAATCAACATACAGAGTAAGAAATGTTTGAAACCCTCTTTAAACGTGGGTTCCATAGTTATACCATGGAGAAATTATTAAATTGTACTTGATAAAAACACTGACACAGGTGTTAAAAGCTTGTGTTGTTCATTTCTCAGTAACATATAAAGTGTTGCTTCAAGGGTTAGCGGGGCCTCTGTGGCTCAGTAAGTAGAGTGTTGGACGCTCAATCCGAACAGCCTTCCACCAATGGGTTCGAATCCCACTCAGTCCCAAAAAATTGGAAGTTTTCTGACTGGGTTTTCACTCGAACGACCTATGTGGGATGGTTACCAGTTACCAACGGAAGGTCGTGGGTTTCCTCCGGGCGTAGAGCTCGGTTTTCTCCCACAATAAAACTGGCAACTCCGCCATATAAGTGAAATAATCTTGAGCGCGGCGTAAAACACCAAACAATCAATCTATCAAGGGTTACACAAATCATATTTTGTATGTATTTGTATATATATACATAATAAGAAGGTGTCTCACCATACAAAAGATGATTTGTGTTATATTACTCAACTTCTAAATGCATATTAAGCAAGTATCAAGGGTTAGTTTGTAACAAGGTGGTCACTTTAAAGGCACACTTGCCGTCGTAGCCTGTTTAAATTTGCTAAGAAAACCAATTTACATGAGCTTACTACGACTAATACCACTAAACTTAAACATAGGACACATAAAACATGTCTAGTTAGCTTTAGACTGTAAAAATGGGGTGAAAAACAAACGAAGAATCGAAGCCTGATTACAACAACAACGATCAGTGTCGGTCAACTTTCGTGTCTTTCAGGCCTTTGTATCTGTGGTTTACACTCAAACAATTATCAGCAGGCTTTTCCAGTCGCTGTTAACCGATCGTCAGTCTGTATTTCTCAGATAAGTAGGCCTACGTAAAATTACACTGTGCCGTTAGTTCACTTACTCGACTGAAACATAAAATCGCCAATAGGGGGCAGATCGGTTTGTTTATGTTCCGGGTACGTAACAATTCAAATTTTCAAATTCAAATTAAAAATACAAAGTGACGTCCAAACTTTTAAATTTTGGTAAAAATAGAAAGTTCCTAACTTATATTGTCTGGGAAAAATACAGAATACGGTCTTTCTTTTTTAATGTAAACAATATTCCTGATTTTCGCGGCAAGTGTGCCTTTAAAGAAAGACCACTTTTTATATCCCACAATGCAATTCATCCTTTTCGAGTGATGTCATTAGGTCCTCCCTTTATCTAATTGACATTAGTATATATTCTTCTTCAATTTGTACTTGCAGGGAGTTTACTCATCAGTGTTTCCAACCATTCTCAGCCAGTATAACAGAGAAGGGGGTGTTTGCAAATCTCATCAAGGAGACAAGGCAATATGAAGAGGAATTGCAATCAAAAGTAGATATGTAAGACAAAATCATGCTATCTATATTTTGTAACATTAAAACACGGGCGCAGGGAAAATCTTTTTGTCTGAAATAACCATGCAGACAGGTTTCTTATTGTGTTAAAAAGGGGCATATCATTTAGACCTTTATACCCAATTGGCAGCTTTATTTATAAGGGAAGGTGAAGGATAAACACCTTCGGTGGGGGGAGCGGGGGGGGGGGGGATATGTTCAAGGGGTTCAGTTCAACATAGACTTTACTTTCTACATCTCTCCAGTTATCTTTGATAGGTAGCATCACAATAGACCATTTGCCAGTTTTCCACCTATCTTAAACCGGGCAAGCCCAGCTTCCAATTATACTTTAATTATATTATGTTGAGCTTCTGTTTCATTCAAGATTTTTTTGCATGAATAGATTATTTCAGACATATACTGTCACAATATTGAGTTTCTTTCCTAAAATATGCTGAAAAAAAGCTGAAAATTTTGAGTTCAAAATCGCTAAGTTACGTCATTTTCAAGTAATTGGCAAGTCACCTATTGGCCTTTTTTCTGTCCACTCTTTCAGATTTTAGTAATTTTTTACTCATGTTGACAAAACATTTATGTCCATGTCAACATTGGTGACCCATCTTGGTATCCGATTTAAAAATCTAAAATAAATTGTAATTAAAAATTTGATATTCAAATTTTTATAAATACATATTTCAGCAACGATAAAAGGCCTGCTTTACTATACATGTAGTTATATTAACAAATATCTTAAGATTTTCTACATTATCATTATTAAATATCCCAAACTTACCTGTGTTTTTCTCCATGTTGAAAACACACCTGTCATCTGACCAGGTGTCCGGCTGCATTTAATTTCCCCCTCATATTCACTTTCTCGTCTTTTCCTGGTTTTTGTTTCTAATTTTATTGTCACTCGCTTCATAATTAATCAGGTATTTTGACAGCTGAATCAGGGGGCTCAATAGGGGGTACCATTCACAATTCACGACAAAAATCATTATTTTATTTTCCCGTCCCGTTTCTTGTTAAAGTCAATCAACAGTAAAGAAATCGGTTTAGTTTGAAAGAATTATTTTTAACATTACGGGTAAAATTCCAATTATGCAATAATGCAATGTATTAATTGAATGGTTGGTACCTGGTTAATACTGCATGATGTCGCTATAATGCATTGGGAAATCATATGATATTAAAGTAAGTCTTTATTTTATTGTTTTGTAGCCGAACAAAGAGACTCAATACAGGGGTGGCCGAATCATTGAGAACAAAAGTCAAACTTCCTGAAAAGGAATTGAAGGTATTTAATGAATTTTATTTTCATTTTAATTGTTTTATTACTGCTATTTCTGTCTATGTTTATTGTTCTGATATGGTTGTTTTCTTTAATATTTATGGGTAATTTCCCTACATTTTATAGTGGGCAATATCTTCAGCCTCAGAGTTATTGGAGAAAGTCTACTCTGAAAGAGTGTTGAGCAGGCTTGAGGCTCCAGAAGGGGAGTTCTGGGAAAAACATCAACTGGAGATGAAAGACTGGAAAGGTAAACAAAAAAGTGTGTTTGGAGAAGAATGTTCACTGTTCACGAACTTGTGATATATGTGTTAGTGATTATTTACATTTGTTAATTATTGCTATTGCCTCTCTTTAAGGTTCTTGAAAAAGGGTTCATTATTGTGAATAAATAATATGTATGAAAGATAGAATAATTCAACAATATATCATGTATACAAGAAAAAACTTGACTTATAATTACGCAGGATTTTGTGTATGAGCAAAGTACATGTAGGAGCTACAGATGGATGTCCACTGCCGATGCAAGTTTGGGGATTTCCCCCATACGTAGGGTTTCCTCCCTCAGTAAACCAGGCAGTACACCAAAAGCAATATGACATCACTCAGAGAGGTTGGGTTGCATTGTGGGTATAAATGGGGGTCTATAGCTTTGAAATCATTGCCTGAATTGAATATTCAGAATATTTTTTTTTTTGAAAATTTATTTGTTAAACTAGGCCTGGCTTGTAAAATATTCATGGAGATTTTTTCGAAATCTTTCCTGGTGCCTTTGGAAGAAACAGATAATCAGTTTGAGTTAAAGGTAAGCCAGAGCATTGCATATCTTGTGACTTCATTATTTAAAACATCTCTATTTCATTTCATTTTATCAGTTACTCTGTCAAATGGCATTTTTGCCTGTTCCTACTTTAATATGTACAGTTGATTTAGTCATTGTCTTATGATCTATTTATATGCTCCTGTCAAAAACAAGCAACCAGGAAATGGTGGCTTGGTATACGACTATAGGAAGATTTTACGATCTAAAATATAATTCATTTTTTACATAAAATGAATAACAGAAGAGCGATATGTTTGAAATTTGTTACCACAACTCCCACCAGCAATAGGCCTATGTATTGAGGAAAATGATCAGGGATTTTTTCTTTCTGGGGTGGCCGGAGGTAGGGGGTATTGGGTAATGGTTGAATGAAACAAATCTGTTGCTATTAAAAACAAATCAGAAACATGATTTTCTGAAAAAATTCTTACTTTGTTTTTGAGTTTTGTTTTGTGAATAATGTCACGACATCGTTTGACTGATAACCTCTGCTGTAGGTCGTTACATGATGTCACTTCCTGTTAGAGCTAACTCACATCGATCATTTCAATTCTGGAATCAAAAACCAGTTGATCAGTTATTAAAACCAGATTGACAAGATTTTTGCCCTCATTTTTGTGAAATGTGTGCAGCGCACTATAGCCAATGGATTCCAGTTTTTACACAAATTTTATCATAAATTATGTACATTGTCATATGCTATCATTGTTTCCCAGTTTTTGTTTTTTCTTTTTTTTTTTCTCTGTTTGATTTAAATTTACTTGGTCTTTTTGTGGGGCAAATTATTCTGAAAGTAAGGCAAATTTTTCTGAAAAAAAAACCCTCGAACTTTACGAGTTAATAATTTTTTATGTCCTCACATCTTATAATTAAAAAAAAAACCAATAGGTTCTAATGTAGTTTTGATGATGCATGTACTATTTTCCACATGTTGATGCATGTAGAATTAGTGACAGACATTGAGATGTAACTTTTGCAGGTATTCCACCCCTCCTTGAGACCCTCTGACCCCTCCTTGAGACCCTCTGAAAAATGTAAATTCACCAACCAGAAAAAGACAACATTAAAAGTGCAGACTACTCCTCTTTACCCTCACTTACCTATCACATTTTGTACTACCGTTGTTATTAACTGCAAGTTTATCAGATATTCATGTTAAACAGAAAGTCTTTGATCTTCTCCATACATCTATGTGCCCTTTACTGGCAGATCTTGAAGAGATCAGATGTCTGATAGAATAGATAGATGCTAATTGAAAGAAAAGATGTACTGATTTCATTTCTGTATATATTTATATTCCTTCCCTTGCATTCTTACTGCATTGTACCAGGTTTTGTAACAAGGGAACATGTCTCTCACTGCATTCTCCAAACATCTGTAACAATCAGGGGCGGATCCAGCTCATTTTTTCAGGGGGGGTCAGCGCCAAAAAGGGCACTGCTTATGAGTAAAAAGGGCGAGTAACAGACAAAACAACATTTAAGTGATAGGTTTTTCATTCCTAAAATAATTTTGTTTTCTTCGAAAATGTAACTTGGTCAAAAATGAATCATGTGTAAAAATGTTTCCCTGGTAAAGACGTCTATTGTGTTTTTGTATAAACAAAGAGGCAACTTCTTCAACCTGAATTTCTGTTTCATATGGTGGCTCAGCTATCTTTGCTCGCTACCGGTCGACTTTGACACGCCTCGGTCAGTCTGCGCTTTTTATTCGGTAAATCACCGTATTTTTGGGCTGAATACAAATGGCGTCGAAAGTATATATCAAAATACTTCACTACAGACGGAAATTATCTAGAAAGATATTTATATAAATATGTTATTTAGCCCGGTAAAGCACATGTTGTGTAACGCAAAGAAGAGAGGCAGTTTCGGTAGGCCTACATATCAGGAATCCTCCAATGTTTCAATTTTAAAACTGATGGAGCGTGAAAGTTAAGAGTATTTCGGTCCCTTACATTATCACGGGGACACTTTTGTTGGGCCCTCCATAGGGTATGGAAGTTGTACGTTTCACGGCTACCTTTTTGATCGCCACATTCAAAATGACCTGCAATCTATCAGAGGGTATTTCACGCACGTAAATCCCCGAAGTTATCAGACTGGGGGCTTATACTTAATTACAATAGCCAAGGTTCTGGGCGTATGAAATGAGGCTTTACTATAGCAGACTTCACATAATTTACTCGAATAATACAATATGAACGTCGGGCGAAACTTTTTATTTCTTTTTTAAAAGGGCACTGATAACCAAAAAAGGGCACTCCTAATAGTTTCAGGGGGGTCCGGAACACACAGTCTGGATCCGCCACTGACAATTATCGTCGAAATGACGTCACATAGATTTGCGCCATTCGCCATTGATGACATAATCTCTTTTTATCCACACATTTTTTCTGGTAACTTTACACCTTTTACGTCTTTTTCTCGATACAGTATTATTTCTTTCGCCATATTTTAAAATTATGTTAACATCCTTCAATCCCCCGAAATGTGTTGAGCGTAAATTCCAAGTAACGCCATCAAGCAATCAGTCAATTGAACTATAAGAAAAAGAGTGCATCCAGTTAGCAAGTGAATTGTACCAGCTGAAGATTCTATTTTGCCCTGTGGATATAGTTTCTGCAATACCCAGCCTAAAAAACATCAATCACTGAATAAATCAGGATTCCCTACAGCGACAAAAGAATGCAACTTACATGTCCGCCTTCTACTGTAATGTTCAGGGGCCTGTTTCACAAAGCGGCGTAGCGTAAGTTTTCACGTAACTGTCATAGCAACCCATACTGTAGAGATACGTTAATATGAAAGTTACACCAAAAATACATCTACGCCGTTTTGTGAAACAGGCTCCATTTTCTTTACCCGAAATACAGGTATGACTCCACAAAAAAAAAAGTTTATTTTGATAATGGAACAATAAATACCCAAAGATATTGTTTAATATGTCATATCGTTTCAGCATGAAATTTTGTTCAATATGATGTTGTATTTCTCCAGGTAGAGCACATGAATCTCTCTCGGTACATTGAGATGTTAAAGACCAGTGAATATCATGATGATTTAGACAGTGTACTCACTGTCCATCGCCCACCAGGTAATGTCCAACTCAAAGTTTAGTTTAATTCAAAATGCAAAAAATGACCACAAGTACAAACTTCGAGTGGTTGATGTTTTGCACCACACTCAAGATTATTTCAATAATATGATGAAATTACAGGTTATACGGGGAGGGGCTTTCATGGAGAAAACCATCTAGCATTCGGCGGGTACCAGGAGCCTGTTTCATGAAAGGGCATAGCATTAGTTTTTACGTGACTGTCATAGCATGGGTTACCATGACAGTTGAGTTACATTAAAGGGGCATGAGCTGCCAAAATGTTGATATTTTGACGTTGAAACAGAATGTTGAAATTATTAACTATTTTTCTCAAGACGTATAATTCAGAAGCTTTTTAGTGCTTGTAGTCTCGAAAATGTACGATAAAGTATTGTTTTGAACTAACTTTGGCTTAGAATGAATGAATGGTCGTCCCGGTTATTTAAATTTTGTTTACTTTTCGAACACGTTTTCGGTTCGTACGGGCCACATACTGTATGGATTTTCTTCATTCCAACGCCAATCATTTAGTTTTCC
Organism: Lepidochitona cinerea; assembly: GCA_963971465.1. Taxonomy (NCBI): domain Eukaryota; kingdom Metazoa; phylum Mollusca; class Polyplacophora; order Chitonida; family Tonicellidae; genus Lepidochitona; species Lepidochitona cinerea. The sequence goes on along the minus strand of OZ020551.1, from coordinate 45,828,034 downwards.
GATGGCCTTCAAAGCCTCTTACTGTCGTGATGATCAGAAGTTATGAAAAAAGTGTGAATTTCGGCAGCTCATGCCACTTTAAAACCAAGGCTACGCAGCTTTGTGAATCGACCCTGGCAATCCTTCTGAATATTAAGGGGCTGAAGTAAATCACTCTTTACATGGGCATTTTTGTTCATCTAGAGCATACCATACAATGCTATAAAAGACAAAAAAGAAGAAAACACCTTATCATCAAAGGTGTTGTTGAATGCTATATCCATTTTGATGATCATTAGAGATAGCATCTTTTATTCAAACGCATCTTTTATTCAAATGGTGCGCTTTGAACTTTTTTACAAAAGAGTTTCATTTTCCAGTCAAAAATTGACGGATATAAATTTATATTGAGGGTATTATTTTCTCACCCTATTTATAATCTTGTTTTTTTTTGTTTTTTGCTCAAATTGAAATATACGTTATTGCAGTAGAATGTTTCTGAATCAAAGATTACCAAAGAACTTTTTTTCATTGCTTTTTTTTTCTTTGCTTTTTTTTCTGAAAATGTTACCATATGAGCTGTTGTTTGTTTAGGTGACTATCCTGTGAGAGCTCCACAACTTGATGAGGCTTTTTTTAATCCTAATCACAGAAAAGGAGACCATACCAGCCATAGAGCCCTAAGGTATTTGAAAACACAATTGCACAAAACAATCTTTTTCTAACCATGAAGAATTAATAGGTATAAAACTGACTGTAACCATGCAATAATATTTATAATACTGACTGTAATCATTAGATAATATTTATAATACTGACTGTAACCCTAAGATATTATTAATAATACTGACTGTAACCATAAGATAATTTTAATAATACTGACTGTAACCATAAGATAATATGTATAATACTGACTGTAACCATAAGATAATATTAATAATACTGACTGTAAGCTTAAGATAGTAATTATAATACTGACTGTAGCCATAAGATAATATTAATAATACTGACTGTAACCATAAGATAAGATTTATTATACTGACTGTAACCATAAGATATTTATAATACCGACTGTAATCATAAGATAAATTTATAATATTGACTGTAATCATAAGATAATATTTATAATACCGACTGTAACCGTAAGATAGTAATTATAATACTGACTGTAACCTTAAGATAGTATTTATAATACCGACTGTAACCGTAAGATAGTAATTATAATACTGACTGTAACCTTAAGATAGTATTTATAATACTGACTGTAACCATAAGATATTTATAATACCGACTGTAATCATAAGATAAATTTATAATATTGACTGTAATCATAAGATAATATTTATAATACTATAATTTGCATGTTCTGTTCACTAAATTTCTCATTCAGTATAAGATCAAACTATCCATTATTATTAACAACTACTCTCTTGTGTTTAGGCGTGGACTGTCACCATGGAAACCCATGAGGACTGAGCTACAGTGTGAGAAACTGGAGATTCCATTACCGGTGCCCCATCCCGCAAGCATTGCTGTCTCTATCTATAACAGGTCTGTAGTGTGGAATTTTTTACAGGCATTAGCTGGCGAAATTTTTCGTTAAATCAAAGTCTTGAAATGTTCTTCTTTATTTATACCAGAATTCTATGAATGGGCAATGTGAAACATCCCAATACTTCATATTTAGCGTTGACGCCTTCAGCCTGCTTATACTACATTATGTGATGATTATGCGCGGTAGATTTTTAAATTGTCAGCTTACTGAACTATCATATCTATCAGCAATCCCAGTAAGTACAGTTCGGAGAATGCATTAGTTCTTATAAAAGCTTTACCTAGTACTCAACTCTGATATCTAAATTTCGACTCAAATTGGTCCAAACTAGGCTCCTTGTCTCATTTTGAACTGTTTATTGTGACCTCTGGGTCAAAAAGCGTCAACGCACCCTGATTATGGTGTGATTCCTAGACTGATAATACTGTTTCTTTTTATACTGATTGTACCGTTATTTGATAAATGTATTACTAGAGAGGTTTTATTTCATAAGTGTGTTGCTTGACACAGTACTTTAATAACATCCAAATTAAAATATGTGTTTCAGAGAACATGACCAAGAGCCGATACAATTTGAGGATATGTACTGTCAGAGGATACTTCGAGCCACTCGAGAGGTGCCCTACGTGGATATTGGTGACCCTATTGAGATGACGGAACAAGAGCCGAGCACCCCTGACAACGTCTACGAACCCATTGACATCATATCTCATTTAGCAGAACAAGAAAGGTCATTTTCAGAGGAGAGTGTCGCTACAAACTCACCCCGCCCCAGAACTAAGGGAGTTAAGCGGGTTTCCGTAGTTTCTGAAAGGAAACCTAGCTCTGAGACTACGCAGGAGAATGTAGTTTATTCAGAACAAGAAATGGACAATAGATGTGTCCATACCCCTGAGGTGCCGAATTAGAATTAATCTGATGAACTCTAATCCAAAGATGATTGAATCTTTTTAACTCCCAAGTGCTTGAATATTGCTTTGTCAGTCGGAAGGATAGGAGATTATAAGCAAATGAGTTTTATAAATTGCAACATTTTTCGTAATAGTCTTGTACAGTTTGCTTTAGATCATGTGAGCCTGATTATTCATGTTATTGGTAACTTTTTCACGGTGGAACATTTGTTACGCAATCACATCCCAATATTGAGATGTCCGTTAGATTCTGACATGTGATATTGAAATACTGCCATGTGATGTCAAAGAAACCTGGGGCTCGTTTCACAAAGCAATCTCATCGCAAACGACACACACCGGTAGTTGCCGATCGATACCATGGTGAAGAGATATGACGTATGGGCAACTGCGATTGATGGCAATTTGCGACAGCTTCGTGAAACGGCCCCCAGTCTCAAAAGAGAAGAAAACAGGATTGCTTAGAGATTAATGTGTACATCTTGTCAACAAAGTATAATGGACTTTAACATTCAAGGTCAAAGGTTATTAATTTTAATTATCTTGATTGTGTTTATTTTAAGCTTTGGAAATACCCCATATACATTTATACTTACTCGTTACATTGAGTTATACACTCAAGTCTTGTGTTTCCTCACTGGAAATGTTTCATCTTTTGTTGATAATTTGTCATATTGGGCTCAGTCATAATAACCTACATATAGGTGCAGGTTCCACCTAGGGCTCCCTAAACATACATGTTTCGAAAGCAAGCTGCAATCATCATCAGGGAAATTACTGAATTAGTAAATTAACCGACACTGATTGACCCGGGTCAATCAGTGTTGGTTAATTTACTAATTCACTAAACATACATGTACACCACTCCTATAATCAATAGTACTCTTCTGCGAAAAATATGTATAAATAATAGTTTTAAAATTCAGTTTATGTGATAATCCACTGAGATTTAATTTTTGTTTTATTTGTTAGTTCTTTTTTATGCATACAATGATATCCTAGGGATTTTGAGTCAGGTTCATTAATCAAGTTTATATGAATCCATTGAATTCAGTGTTTAAGTTGAACAATTTAATATTTTTGCAGCAATATTTGTCCACTCTTTATAAGGATTGGCCTCAATGTTCATGTACATTGTATCTTCGGTTGATTGAAACCAAGAAAGTATGCCGCCCCCAAAACAGAACAACCAGATGTGTTGAAAACTTCTTCACGGGGGTTTTAGAAGTGCATGAAGTCTATACTCTAAAAAATATAATTTTGGAGTTTATAAAACCCCAACAAACAGACTCAATCAATTCTACATGAAGTAACGATCAAGCCATCAGTCAAGTGATTTCACAATCTGTATGGAATTTGACAGAGTATGTGAAAACCACTTCCAGCATCATAGCATTAAGTCTGTCCATGCATTGTGCTGGCAAGGTTAAAAAAAGTTTTCAAAGGTCTACATTATTATGTGTGTTTTTAATATAATAAATCAATGAGCAAGAATTATTTATTTAAAGTGTTCAATTCTCTACACGTACCTTCTCAATAAATTACCAACTTTAAATAAAAGCAGATGGGCTAATCTGATTGTCGGATTCTCTGTGTTATGGAAATGGAATATGTTTATATGAATGTAAATTGCTTACAGTTTAAAAACGAAAGACAAGCAGCCGCAATCATAACATTCTGTAAGGCTTAAAGATCGTCTGTTTTGGGGTTTTTTTTGTACTGTTTGTTTTACTGGATCAATGTTATCTGGATTGATTCTTTATTTTATCAACAATCCTGACATCTTTTACATCACCCAGGTCATATCATGTATGCTTATTGTCTTTATATTTAACCCTCGTGCTGGAGGAATTGTGACTGTGCTTTAGCCCTGTTTGTTGACCTAGCAAGGAGGAAGTATGCCAAATACATAAGTCTTCCTGACATCATATAGTCTGTGAAGCCTGATGTAAAAATTTAAATGGGGGTAGGGGGGGGGGGATATTGGTATTTTTGTTGCCATATGACCATACGGTAAATGACGTCCGAATCCGACCGATTTTATACCCAAAGTGAGTAGTAGTCTGGTTCAACCTCCTGTTGAGTCGCATGAATAGAGCGATCAGCGAACGTGTGAAACGATTAGTTTAGTTGGCCTTAGATATCTCCGAGGCTGGGAGTCGATTCAATGAGACTATTTCGGCTAATAAAACATGCTTTTAACAGTTTAATTTAAACGCAGGTCTTCGTTGTCACTTTGGTACAACAACATCATCAATTAGTAGACCTACGAAAACGCGCAGTTAGCTGAGAAATCTGCCTATGCCGGATTTTATATTTTTTTCGTCACAAACGGCCCAGGGAGCGTTCGATGTTCACTGCGGCTGAGATTCCAACACAACTTTCAAACTTACAACATGTGGGTATGGCCCTAAACATATCACTATGAGTAATATATAAACTACACGTAGTCTGCTATCCAACTTTTATTTGTTAGTTGATTATATATTTATATAAAAAACACAGATATTCTATCTGAAACCAAAGTGACTACCCACGTGGCGACACAGAAGCGGCCATCGTCCGGTCGTGCCGTGATGCTCACCAGTTTACTCAATCTGGGCTTGGATATTTGTAGGACGATTGGACCACCAGAAAAAAACGTTTGATGAAAAAACAATTCCTTAATGTAGTATAATCGGTCATTAACATACTAATCATGGGTTAATTACATGCACAAGTATCTGTTGTTCCCCGTCGCCATTTGAGCACTGAAGCTACCAACTTCACGGGAGCTAGTGTTGACGACGCCAGCAAGACAGGAAAACAATCGGAAATCATAGACTCAAATTCAATGAGTTGTTGCTAAATTATACTCGCCCTCTAAAACCATAGAGAATTGCTTTTAAATATTAGAACGACCAAAAGACATTTTGTAATGTTTTATTGTTATAAGCCGGCGTTTAAACACGTAGGCCTAAAATATTTTATATATTTGACAGTCCAGAGTGAGCTGTTCAGCTTTCTTTTGGGTCTTATGGTTGCTGATTGGACTATACATACCTGTCAATCAAAATAAGAGCCAATCAAATGGCTTCCTGTTTTAGGGATCGATAAAACTGCCGCAGACCACGTGGGTTTTCACTTCAAGTAATATTAAACTATAATATTGCTACGTGATTTTCAAGAACTCGAAGTTTTAAAATTAGATCATGTATAGACTGCAGCGAACAGGAGTTAAAATGTGAGTTAAAATCTCTCGATCTGAGTGCATTTTTGATCTTTACAGCTAGTGGTTATTTTGTAATACCGATGTTTGATATCTTGCCCGCCGAAGGAATCAAAAGCCGTGATATATTGAGAAAGTAAACTGAAACCACGGCAATTTAGCGATTTGCGGCTTGGTCCGGGTTTCTGACTACAAAATGATCTCTATATACTGACGACCGTAATTCCAAAATACGGCTGTCAGTATACAACAAAGTCATTTTGGAGACACAAACGCTACGTACGGCGTAGTAATTAATTTCATAGACGTGACAAAGAATGATTTGACGCTTGGTCATAAGCTAACTGTATGAAAAACAAACAAAACTCGGGTTGATTTTTTAACACGTATTTATTTTTTCGCGAATCTAATAAAAATGGTTAATGCACAACATCTTGGGACTATACGTTTCTACTTTAAGTCGGAAATCTCCATTACCGGTCGACAGCCGGTAAGTTATAGGTCATGTAGGCGCTTGACTAACTGTCAGCTCAGGCGTTGGCAGCACACTAGGTGGCTAATCACCATGGTCTGTGATCTCCGCCGCCGGTCGGATCGGGCATCGGTCGGATTCGGACGTCATTTACCGTAGTTGTTAAGCGTGATGTTAAGCCCAGAAGCAATCTTTATATTCAATCCCCCATTTTTTTCGTCTCCATTTCATCTCTTTTATGTAATATAATAAACCCTAACACGTACCAGGGTATCCCGAAATGTTTTACATCACCACATGCAGTGGAAAACTCATATACACAACAAATATGTTTGTTTGTTCTTTTGCCATCTTTTGCCTTTATACTTAATCTACACATAGTTTGCAAAAATATTTTTTGTTGTTTTCGCCACCATAACCGTATCCATAAAAAGAGCATTTTAATCTAAAGTTTTAAGCAAATGGCATACTTTTTTGTTTTATATATACATGTATATGCAACTTTATATATATATTTTTGTGGGGGTTGTAAATATTGTTAATACAATCTTGGCTTCATTTATTTACATTTCAGTATTTTCATTCGAACTTTCTCTGCCATTTTTTCTGTATTTTAATTTCATTATTTCAATATTCAATATTGTAATTTCATTAAAATTCATAAATTTATGAATAATTTTTGGTTGTGTTCTAGTCCATACATCTAGCTGATATTACTCTCTCCCTGTAACTATGTATGTCAATGCAGTATGTATCTAGTATATGTTTTCCTTTTACTGCTGAGATTTAATGCCAAGAATCCACTTAAATAGTATCATAGGTTATTAATTTTTAAAATCAGAAATCGTGATTGCATTTGCCATACCGTATTTCTTCTGAAGATTCAGCCACTTTTTTCCTCATAAGGATTTGACCATTAGAAAAGAAATATGCTAAATGAGGCCAGACAAATTTGCCCATTGGAGGGAATTTAAGGCAATATGACCCATCCTGCAGTGTGTGAACATGGTTATCCTGAAACACATCTCCACGTCTCCATCTTTGTCTGACTCAATGGAAAATTTAGGCCATTATAATGGCTGAATATTTAGAAGAAGTACTGTAAGCTTTGGAAATATCGTGTATACATTTACTTATTACATTAAGTTATTGACTCAACTCTATTGTTTTATCAGTGGAAATTATAAATTGTTATAATGGGCTCAGTCTTTATTTTTCCTTTTGCCATTTGTTTGCATTTATATTTGTCTACACATAGTTTTGCAAAAACATTGTTAGCGGCTTTGCCACTTTTACCTTGTCCATAAAAATAGCATGTTGATGCTTTATGTATCTATTACTGTGCCCGTGTGTTTTAGTGATCATAAATATTATATGTTTTTTTTTTCTGCTGACTGAGAATCTTTCAGGTTTTTCTGGAGCATTTTGTTAAAATTGAAAAAGCTTGTGTTTTGTTGCTTTGACAATGGCTGTTTTATGAAGTTTATATACCGGTAGGCCTACACACATTAACTCAAGAGGTTTATGGATTACAACTTTTGTTTATTTTTAAAGCATAAACCTCTTGAGTTAGTATTGTTACCTCAACTTCTAAATGCCTCTTAAAACATTTATATACGAACAACCTTTTTACCATACATGTATATCATCTTTTAGCCGTTCGTATTTGTTTTCCTTTGAAGCCCCACCAACAAAATGAGAAAATAGTTCAGGTTTCTGCTAGTAATTTTGTTTTATTTAAGTCTATTAAATAATGAAATGCAGGTACCAACAATTGATTGTTGACAAACAAGTTATTGTAATACAATGGATCAGATCCTTTTTGAAAGTTTAAAGGTCACATTTTAATTTTATTTGTCCCACTTTTTTTAAATGAAGATATTTTTCACTGATTTAAAAGATTGTTTTAAAACTAATGGCACACTTTTAAGCAATTGTGACCAGCAAAGTGTTCTCATCGAACTGCATATGTTTAGGCCACTTCATTAAAGTGTCTTATACCTTGAATTGGAACCCCTCTTTCATACGGTTTATAAAAACTGTTAATTAAATAAACAATGCAATCGTTCAACTCCAACAGTATTGTATAACCCCCTCCCATTTTCCCCTGAGAGACAAAGCTTGATTTTATCAATATTTTTATTTTAAAATTCTAGTTTCTTCCAACATGGTTTCAATTTATTTGTTAAATCGTGAATTTTTATTTTCATTGTACAACTTTGCTTGAGAGCATTGTAAACTTTATGGTTGATTTCACAGTATACTGTTTATGTCAAATTTACTTAAAGTGGCATGAGCTGCCTAAATTCACATTTTTTTCATAAAATCTGATTGGCATGACAGTAAGAGGCTTTGAATGCCATTGACAAGGTAAATGATTGGCGTTAGAATGATGAAAATCTATACAGTATGTGGCTTATACGATCCGAAATAGTGTTCGAAAGGTAAAAAAAATGTAAATAACCGGGACGACCATTCATTCATTCTAAGCCAAATTTAGTTCAAAACACTGTTTTATCGTTCATTCTGGAGACTAGATGCACTAAAAAGCTTCTGAATTGTATGTCTTGAGAAAAATAGCCAATAATTTCAACATTCTGTTTCAACATCAAAATATCAACATTTTGGCAGCTCATGCCACTCTAAAAGTGTATTTCAAATAATGACTTCCCATGACTCTTATACATATCCCAAACCAGTGGACATATACATTTGACATTTACCTTCTGTTTTTATCATTGTTCTTATTATTACTACCATACTTATTGTGCTTTTTGCAAAATGCCTATGCAAATATTTTTAGGTAAAATATTCTATGATATTGGACAGAAATACTTTCACCATTATCTTATCTTTATCATAGTTTTCGTCCATGAAAAATGTTTTTGTAACTAAAAGAATATCACATGCTGACTAGTTTAAGGTTAATGTTAGACCACAGATTTCGGCAGTTTTTCTTGGGCATGTTTGTTGATTTGGGATGGATTGAAAACGTTTGGTAAGATTTTTAATAAGGATAAGCCTGATGTTTGTGACAATTTTAATAGTGCTTTATTAGTTTTATAAAATCTAATTCATTTGCATAACTCTAAGATATGCACAGGGATAGTGCCAATCTTCTCTTTTTATCAATTTTATTGAATTCCCTACAAATCTAACTGTTTCTGTATCTTCCCCATACATTGTTATGCTTGGGTTATACATGTGTATTATACAGATTTGCCGTTAGCCAAACAGGCTATCTCTATGGTACTGAGAATCTAACATAAACTCATTGGTGTTTGAACCCTAGACACAGAAAGAGAAAAGTTAAAAATTTGACTAAAATTTACATAATCTTAACATCTGCATACTGGGATCTCCATAACGTTTATCAGAAATGATATCCCCTGGTATAGGTGTTTTTTTTACTCTGTGTACTTACAAATCATGCTTGGCACTGTTTATCCTCATCGACTCCTGTAAGCTTTGATGATCCAACTCTGTGTTCAAGATAAATATACCATCGTCGTACTGGCAACCTTAACCCTCTATTGTAACCATTGGACAGGAAGCTCAACTTATTACAAGACAACAAAACACATTTTGTTAGAATTAGGCCTAAAATTTATGAACTCTTATCCAATATGTGACCCATATTGTACCTGGACCCAACTTAAACCAGAATCTGTTAAATGAAGTTTGTTAAAACTGGTATTTGTTAGGTGATATACCTTGTGGTTGTGCTGTTTCATTAGCTATAGTTACTTATTACATGTTTGTATATGGTTTGGCTGAGTATTTTGATACAGTCTATAATCCTCTGATTTCAAACAATAAATACTCTGATAAAGACTTCAAACAATATGTGTATCTTGTATTCCCTGTATCAGCTATTCTGGGTGTTCTTCATAAGCTGGATTATTTTGACTGATTGATGGGTTTTATCAATACACAGCACTTCTTTAGGATAATAAAAGTTACCTCAGTGGCCCGTTTCACAAAGCAGTCGCATCGCAAACGAAGCCTAGTTGCCAATGGATACCATATTGAAGAGATACGGCGTCACGGCAACTGCGATTGATCACACTGTGCGACGGCTTCGTGAAACGGACAGGTGAGGAGAGAAACCGAGATCATTGCCCGGAGGAAACCCCCGACCTTCGGCGAGTTCCTGGCAACTCTTCCACATACGGCGACCAAGTGAAAAATCCACTCGGAAATTTTTTAATTTTTATTTGGTCAGAACGTGATTCGAACCCGCGGTGCATCAGTAACGTCTTTAAATCTTGTGAGTATTTGTCTTTCATCTGAACAACAATCTGGTTCAAAAGTCATTTCTCACATGGCTATAAAGGGTTCTCCTATTTTACTGCTCTTCTTCTCTCTCTAGTAACCTTAGTTCCTCTAAACAAGAATTTTTTTTTGATTTTTTCCTTGGTACTTTGGGAATGTTCTCTTTGGAAATAATTCTCTCCCGTTTACATAGTTCTATCGTAGCCTTTGACAATGTCCTTCATTCGTTACTGTAACGTCTTTCGTTCGTTCAGCCGCTCTGTAAATGTCTTCCATTCGTTACTACAACTTCCTTCGTCCTTGAAAATGTCCTTGACCCGTTACTATAACTTCCTTAGTCGGAACAACCGCTCTGAAAACGTCCTTAACTCGTTACTTTAAATTCCTTAGTCAGCCGCTCCGAAAATGTCTTTCATTCGTTACTGTAACATTCTTGTAGGAACAACCGTTCTGAGCATACCATTGATTCGTTACAATAACTTCCTCAGTAGGAACAACCGCTCTGAAAATGTCCTTGATTCGTTACTGCATGTATAACTTCCTAAGTAGTAAAAACTGCTCTGAAAATGTCATTGACTCATTACTATAACTTCTTTAATAGGAACAGTTGCTTTGAAATTGTCATTGATTCGTTACTAAAGCTTCCTCCGTTCAAACAGCCTTTCTGAAAATGTCCTTCATTCGTTGCCCTAAGTTCCTTTGCCCGAACAGCTGCTCTGAAAATGTCATTGACTCTTTACTATAACTTCTTTAATAGGAACAGTTGCTTTGAATATGTCCTTGATTCGTTACTGTAACTTCCTTAGTAGGAACAACCGCTCTGAAAATGCCCTTCATTCGTTACTGTAGCTTTCTTAGTAGGAATAACCGCTCTAAAAATTTCCTTGATTTGTTACTATAACTTCCTTCGTTCAATCGGCCGCTCTGTAAATGTCTTCCATTTGTTACCATAACTTCCTTCGTCCGAACAGCCGCTCTGAAAATATCCTAGATTCGTTACCATAACTTCCTTCGTCCGAACAGCCGCTCTGAAAATATCCTAGATTCGTTACCATAACTTCCTTCGTCCGAACAGCCGCTCTGAAAATATTCTAGATTCGTTACCATAACTTCCTTTGTCCTAACAGCAGGTCTTAAAACGTCTTTAAAGGGGCATGAGCTACCAAAATGTTGATATTTTGACGTTAAAACGGAATGTTGAAATTATTGGCTACTTTTCTCAAGACGTATAATTCAGAAGCTTTTTAGTGCTTCTAGTCTCGAAAATGTACGATAAAGTATTGTTTTGAAGTAACTGTGGCTTAGAATGAATGAATGGTAGTCCCGGTTATTTAAATTGCGTTACTTTTCGAACACGTTTTCGGTTCGTACAGGCCACATACTGTATGGATTTCCCTCATTCCAACGCCAATCGATGGCCTTCAAAGCCTCTTACTGTCCATCTTCGCAAGCCAAGTTAAATTCTTCATGTCCCCATTCCGCGTTTTACCTTGGCGGACGACTCCACTCCAACCCGTAAATCGAACAGCGCCCACTGGTGGAAATGTAAGAGTTGTCTTTCCTAGACTTCTTAGACAATCAGCACTCGTTAAACAAAAGTTCAAGGTGTACACAGCTGCCATTATGTTATTTTCAGTGTAAGTGCCCGAGGATTTGATTAGCTGCGAGAAGTTTTACTCGCATCCAATCAAAACGAGCTGTTCGAATTACGGTTTGAGTGGAGTAGTCCGCCAATGTAAAACACGGAATGGGTTACATGAAGATTTTAACTTGGCTAGAGAAGATGCTTACTGTCGTGACGGTCGGAAATTATGAAAAAAGTGTGAATTTTGGCAGCTCATGCCGCTTTAATTCGTCACTAAAATTTCCATAGTAGGAATAGCGGCTCTGAAAACGACCTTGATTCGTTGCCATAACTTTGTTCGTCGGAACAGGCACTCTGAAAATGTCCTTGATTCGTTACCGTCACTTCCTTCGCCTTGCCACTCTTCTTCTTCAGACAGATATCTTGATTCTCTCGTGTAACTTTCCTCCTACAAACAAGTGCTTTGAGGATGCATTGTATTCTTCTCTGTGACACCCCTGCATTTATGCAGGCAAATGTTTTCCAAATGCTTTAGAAATTCTTCAATAGCATGCTGCATGTACGCCACCCTCCCCATTGATGCAAATTCATCCATAGCATCGTTTTTACCATCACGTACGGCATGTACTCCACCCTCACCTTTGGAGCAAATAATAATGAGATAACGTGCCAACATAATTTCAGAAGCGGAATAATCTCTTAGATTTCAGAAAATTCATTTTGAAAATGCTTTTGGGTTTTTCCCGTATCTGATTTTAAGGTCAACAACTTTCTTTCGCAGAAAGCTAGTTGTTAAGTGTCTTGGATTCCCTTCCGTGTAGTCAACATTTCTCCAAATGGTTAACTTGCTAATTATCTCCTGTATCTTTTCTCGGACAAGTAATTTTGTAAATACGTTTCAATGACTTCTTCTCACGGGACAGCTGCTTTACCTTGGACAAATATACTTTCCTACAGGCCTTTGGCCAATTTGGAAATGTATTGAATTCCCTCCAATAGTCCGTTTTTATCAACAACAAAACATCAGGAAAAACTTATGTCTTTCTCATACCGCTTATGTCAGGTGTAGTGGGAAGAAAACCAGGCTATGGCCAAATAAAATCACAACAATTAATCCAGCTGTTTTATGATTCCCCCAACAATTTTAGAAAAATAAAGTCGGGGTTTACACCATATTTTACCGGGCAATATTGGTCCCCTGGAAATGTCTTAGTTTCTCTTTTATAACTGCCCATCGTAATATTCCTGACCGGCAAAGTAAGTAAAACGGGAGGAGATGCAGGAGTGCCGCTACCATCGTTGAAACAGAATACTTTGAAAATTACATCATAAGTCTTCTCCCTCGTCCTTTCTAGGAAAAAGCTATGCTGTCAGATATATAATGACATTTGTTCTCGCTAGGTTGGGGAAAGTAGCCGAAAACAGCTATAACAGCTGTAAAGAGGTATAAAATAGCTACCAACTGGTAACTGAATTTAGGTATATAAGTTATTATATAAGCGTATGAATATATGAAAAAACGCTGTATTAAATCTAAATCGCTGGAATTTTTATGTTCTTAACTCAGTCATTTGGTCGTTTACAAGGTACAAGTACCTTAAGGAGCTTTCTGAAGAGGGGGTGGGGGGGGGGGGGGCTGCATCGTTTAGAAATCGCTTAAGTGGACTATGATGAACGAGATTTCGGAAGGAAAGGTAAAATAAAATATTAATTTTACTGTAAGAGAAATCACCCGTTCCAAGGGAGGTAAACAAGCTGATTTTCTAAGGGCACCTGTCAAATAGCTCTTCAGTCAGTGAAGGCTTAATTAGTGTACCTGGTATCCCTGACCTCTTAGGAAGCGATACTTTGACAACGTGTTGTATTTTATTTCTTTTAAAATAGAATGGTGTGATTTATTTGATTTTGGCGTCTTTGTTAAGTTTATTAGATGTTGTTTATACCGTTTGTGAAATTTATACCGACTTCGTCCTGATAATTTGGTCAGTGAAATTAGCTATAAATGACTTTTCAGAGCGTGACATTTGTTGTTGACAGATCGTCTACAGTTGAAACTTTGCAAAGTTCTGTTGTTAGGAAAACGGATTAGCTGTTGTGCAGAATATCGCAAAGAGCTGAAATTAGATTTTTTTTGAAATCAGTAAGTTTTCATCTCTATTGGACGAGAAATTTTACTATTATAGAGTCGTAGTATTTCCAGTCGTAGTATTTCCAATGCTGTCAGTCAACAAATGATTTCTTTCATTCAATATGCCACTTAATAACTCTATTCATGAATCTATTGACAAAAATGATGTATGTGATGATGATGTACATTCAAAAGTGGAGTCTGACACAGGAATTGTAAATTCTGAGGATTTGGGCAAAGGAGATGATAGTGAAATACTCGCCACCAGTTCCAAAACAGAAACTGAAACTTCCTCAGGTAAAGGTGATGAGGGAAGCAGTGAAATTGAAAACAAACCTGGTGGAAAACAGATAAGAAAAACTGACTGTGATGTAAAAAAGACATTGGTCACAGCGAAAGATATATGTCCGTCTGAAAACAGAGTTTGTACCAATCAATCTGACCCATCTGAAAGCACAAGCTGTTTTTCTTGGGGAGAAATACCTACTGAGAATCCGATACAATTCAGTGGTTCTGAATATTCAGACATTAAACCAGGGTCGTCTGCTTCTGGAGAAATATTTTTTTCTGAGGATGACTTCGGTGGCTCACATACATCTTCTTCAGCGAGTAGTATATCATCACCAGCTCAAGCCTTAGATGACCATGATGTTGAGGCTGATGAGACAACTGTTGAGGAAAGTGAAGATGAAAGATGTGCCACTCCCCCTTTTCCAGTTCTGTCTTCCAGGCCGGTGAAAGGGGAATCATTCTGTGCATGTTATCAGAATGGCAGTGACTCTGGTAGTGGATTGTATTGTACATGTGGAGAAGAAGATTCAGGTAAGAAATCCTGAACTTTAACAAGCTTCCCTGTCACAAATGATTTCAAATTTTGAAGTTTTTTTTGTAGCCGCACTCATGTGTCTCTTTCCTGTGTTACTTACTTGCCAATCAGGAAGATTTTTGTTGTTCATCAATCTGCTATGTAGCAAAATAAATACATTCTAGATCTATTAAAATGGTATCCTTCTTTATATCTTTTTTATGCAGGACTGGTACATGTACTTATCAGGAGAGAGTCCTTTCAATGATAACCATTTGTTTTAAAAAGTATAAATAAATTTATATGTGCCACTGTGTCATAAATTCTATGTTTCAGTATTTGAGTGGGTTTGGGAGGAGAAAACCAAGTCATCAGCAAGTTTTTTGAAACAAGACTCAAGAGAAGTTTTATTCCATGTTGACTTTAGTTGTGGAACAGCTGGGGTAAGGGGAGTTAAAGCCATGACAGAAGATCAATATTATTGGGAGGTGAAAATGACAACCCCTGTGTATGGAACCGATATGGTTTGTACCCCCTTTTATCAGTTTGTCATTTCAAAATCAATTTGATCATTTTCAAAATCAATTTGATCAATTTCAAAATCAATTTGATCAATTTCAAAACAGATGAAGAAGTGAAGATATTTGTAAAACATGGTGTCTCAAAATGCCTTTTAACTTCAAAAGCAGTGGTTCAAATCCAGCCCAGTTCAAAGGAATATTGAGAGAGAAAAAAAAGCCCAGTTACCTCCCCCACTAAATCTAGCAATGAGGGCATATAAGTGAAATTATCTTGAGTGTTGTGTAAAACATCATCAATCTATCCACATCAATGTCTGCTCTGACTTAATAGATACTATCTGTAAGGCATGTCTATTTTAGGATACCTACATGTAGCTGTGGATCGTTTGCTATTTGGCTATGTTTTGCATTGCAGATATGTAATCTTCCATTGTTTACAATGTTTGTTGGGAGTTAGAGTAGACGAAAAAAATATCCTTTTCTGCGACTCCTTTTAATAGGATACTGGCCTAACTACATTGTATTAAAAACAAAGCTGTTTTCCAAAATACTAAAAGTTATAACATGCATCGTCACGAAATGTGGTGGGAAACATCACCCAAGCAGGGAAAATATTCAGCAGTGGAGATCCCGAAAAAAATTGTGTGAAAATGGTTGATTTCCTGCAGACGTAATCTCACTATTATTATACCATATACATTAAGACTTACATGTAGAATGACCAGCCTTTTAATCTGAAATATTTTTGGGCTTCAGAATTTTTTTGGGTGTTAATTTGGTAGTGTTATTATTGTAATATATAATTATTATGGAGAATAAAAAGAACATGTGATTTGAGCTGCTCTTACAGAAACTTTTTTTTTCATGCAGATGGTTGGTGTTGGCACAGGTGAAGTAGACCTAAATAAATATCGTCACATGTTCTGCAGTCTTCTGGGTAAAGACGAAGAAAGCTGGGGATTGTCGTATAATGGATTTCTTCAACATAAATCATTACGAAAGCCTTATTCAACTCGTTTTGGACAAGGTACCATTATAGGTGTCCATTTAGATATGTGGCATGGTTCCATATCCTTCTTCAAAAATAGAAAACCTCTCGGTAAGTAATAATGGTCTCCATTTATAAAATATTTTGTAAATGAATTTTGATAAATTAGAATTCCCTATGCCAGTGTGTTTTGAATTGGAAAATATCGCTTTTGTTTCTCCAAAATTCTTCATTTATATTTAGTGCTAACCAAATCTAATTTTAACTTCTCTTGACCTTACACTTCATTAAAGTTTGCTGGAACTTCATATTTGGGACATATTTTGTAAAAACTTACATATTTTGGGCATGAGCTGCCAAAATGTTGATATAATTATTGTTCCGTCAAAGCTAATTATTGAAATTATCGGCTATTTTTCTCAAGAAGTACTATCAAGAAGCTTTTTAATGGATAAGCTTGACAATATATGTTATAGTAGTGTTTTTAACTTAGAAGTAAAATGAATGAAGGTTCATCATGGTTATTTAAATTTTGTTTACTTTCCGAACACTGTATCGGTACAAGTGCTTTTTTTTTTCCAATAATCTTCAAACCCTCTTTTCGTTTAGACTATCAGAATTTATGAAAAAAGGCATGAATTTTGGCAACTATTGACCCTTTAACACATCAGCAGTAGAGATTGGAGAGAAATTTAGACCATCCTTCATAGATATTAATTAAAATGAGCCAATACATGTTGATTGATGTTATCCAAATATCTGACTAACTACTTGGTTTTATTGACTCATTTATTTATAATCCAATCTCCCTGTTAAATTGTAGGTGTGGCCTATACAGGTTTACAAGGTAAATCCATTTATCCTATGGTGTGTTCCACTGCTGCTAGGTCTGGAATGAAGGTCATTCGATGTTGTTCTTTTAGAACATCACTACAGTTTATGTGTTGCCAAGTGCTACGGAAAATCATTCCGCGTCACTGTGACGTCTTGGAGGCCATCAAGTTACCACCAGGGCTTCGTACATTCCTCTATAATAATGTTGGTTGGTTACTTCAGCCCAGCCCTGTGGAAAGCGCAGATACAGGGCGTGAGGGCAGTATGTACAGAAAACGAAACTTTTCAGAAATGAATGATGAATGCAAGGAGGTATCCAGTAAGAGAATGAGACCATCTTACAGAAATTAACCTTTCTATATTCCATGAGCATCTCTTGTAAAAACATCAAGGTAGTATTTATTATGTCTTTGTTTACCCTTTCAACTATATCTTTCAGAGCACAGTTAAGTGAGTTACCTAGCTTTCTGCCAAGCTCGGACAAACATTATGACAAAAACATAGGTGGGGTCAGTGTGTGTACAGGTGACCTGATTTCATTAGCTTAGCAATTCATTTCTCGCTTTTTTTGTTTGTTTAAAAAATAGTCTGTGATACAACAGAGAAAGATGGGGCCCAGCATACTATTTGTTTGATACAATCCATAGTAAGAACCAAAATGTTGGTGATAGTTAAAGAAGCCATGCGGTGAATTAAGTTTACAAATGATAACTAAATGTACTGGCTTCAGCTATTATCACAGCCATGTAATTAGAAAGTATGGAGTCACGCCAGTAATACTTGCGCAACTTATCGCAAGGCATTTTTCATCAAGAAGTTCAAAGTAAGGGGCGGGGCCTCCGTGGCTCAGTAGGTAGAACGTTGGACGCTCAATCTGAACAGCCTTCCACCAATGGGTCACTGGTTCGAATCCCTCTCAGTCCCAAAAAATTGGAAAATTTTCTGACTGGGTTTTCACTCGAACGACCTATGTGGGATGGTTGTCAGTTACCAACGGAATGTCGTGGGTTTCCTCCGGGCATAGAGGCCGGTTTCCTCCCACAATAAAACTGGCAACGCCGCCATATAAGTAAAATAATATTGAGCGCGGCGTAAAACACCAAACAATCAATCAATCAAAGTAAGGGCTTTCCATTGATACTAATCTTGGATGTGGGCTATAAAGTATTTCTTAACGTCCCAGTTATTTGAATTTTGTCCGTTATTAGCGCACATCCCGGGACCCGGGTTCATATTCGCTACTGGCTTTACCGATATGTTTTATGTCAACATCAATCCTGTAGTTTTTTAGGATATTTAAAACGTTCCACTCCTCTTGGGAATTGGGATTTAAAAACAGTCGGAATCGTTGCAGCTCATGCCACTTTAATGATGTTGAATTTTGCAATTATAAAATATAACTGTACGTAAAGTGTTACCCCTATTAATAATGTATTACCAACTTCAACCCACAGAAGCCCCAACCTACGTGTACCTATTCAATATAATTACCGATAGAATTTCTATATTCTCCGAAATAATTGTGGGCTTGGCATTGCTGTGTTTCCTAATACACTGTAGTTCTTCCCAATTGAGGAATATGTTTTAATAGATCACATTCAATAAGAGTGACCATTCCTAAACAATTAAGTTCAGTTTGTAAATATATCAAATTTTTGCTTTATTAAATTTGTTATAAATTTAAGGATATCTTCTTATTTTCTTATCGGTCAAGTCCATTTGAATTTAGTTGATAAATGTGTGGTGTCAAAGTCAAACTTGGAAATACTTTTTAGCTTGTCACAATTTTTTTTTTTTTTTTTTTGGGGGGGGGGGGGGGGGGAGGGGGGACATCCACTGGACATCCTCCTTACATGTACTGGACACCCTCCTTACATGTACTGGGCACCCTCTTTAAATGAACTGGACATCCTCCTTACATCATGTACTGGACATCCTCCTTACATGTACTGGACACCTCCTTACACCATGTACTGGATATCCTCCTTACATGTGCTGGACATCCTCCTTACATGTACTGGACATCCTCCTTACATGTGCTGGACATCCTCCTTACATGTACTGGACATCCTCCTTACATGTACTGGACATCCTCCTTACATGTACTGGACACCCTCATTACGTGTACTTGACATCCTCCTTACATGTACTGAACATCCTCCTAACATGTACTGGACATCCTCCTTACATGTACTGGACACCCTCCTTACATGTGCTGGACATCCTCCTTACATGTACTGGACATCCTCCTTACATGCACTGGACATCCTCCTTACATGTGCTGGACACCCTCCTTACATGTACTGGACACCCTCCTTACATGTACTGGGCACCCTCTTTAAATGAACTGGACATCCTCCTTACATCATGTACTGGACATCCTCCTTACATGTACTGGACACCTCCTTACACCATGTACTGGACATCCTCCTTACATGTGCTGGACATCCTCCTTACATGTACTGGACATCCTCCTTACATGTGCTGGACATCCTCCTTACATGTACTGGACATCCTCCTTACATGTACTGGACATCCTCCTTACATGTACTGGACACCCTCATTACGTGTACTTGACATCCTCCTTACATGTACTGGACATCCTCCTTACATGTACTGGACATCCTCCTTACATGTACTGGACACCCTCCTTACATGTGCTGGACATCCTCCTTACATGTACTGGACATCCTCCTTACATGTACTGGACATCCTCCTTACATGTGCTGGACACCCTCCTTACATGTACTGGACACCCTCCTTACATGTACTGGACACCCTCCTTACATGTACTGGACACCCTCCTTACATGTACTGGACATCCTCCTAACATGTACATGTACTGGGCATCCTCCTTACATGTACTGGACACCCTCATTATGTGTACTTGACATCCTCCTTACATGTGCTGGACACCCTCCTTACATGTACTGGACACCCTCCTTACATGTACTGGACATCCTCCTTACATGTACTGGACATCCTCCTAACATGTACTGGACATCCTCCTAACATGTACTGGACACCCTCCTTACGTGTACTGGACACCCTCTTTACATGTACTGGACACCCTCCTTACATGTACTGGACACCCTCCTTACATGTACTGGACATCCTCCTAACATGTACATGTACTGGACACCCTCTTTACATGTACTGGACACCCTCCTTACATGTACTGGACACCCTCCTTACATGTACTGGACATCCTCCTAACATGTACATGTACTGGACATCCTCCTTACATGTACTGGACACCCTCATTACGTGTACTTGACATCCTCCTTACATGCACTGGACATCCTCCTTACATGTACTGGACACCCTCCTTACATGTACTGGACATCATACTAACATGTACTGGACACCCTCCTTACATGTACTGGACATCCTCCTTACATGTACTGGACATCCTCCTTACATGTACTGGACATCCTCCTAACATGTACTGTACATCCTCCTAACATGTCTTGGACATCCTCCTTACATGTACTGGACATCCTCCTTACATGTACTGGGCATCCTCCTTACATGTACTGGACATCCTCCTTACATGTACTGGACATCCTCCTTACATGTACTGGACATCCTCCTTACATGTACTGGACATCCTCCTTACATGTACTGGACATCCTCCTTACATGTACTGGACATCCTCCTTACATGTACTGGACATCCTCCTTATTTGTACTGGACATCCTCCTTATTTGTACTGGACATCCTCTTAATATGTACTAGACATCCTCTTAACATGTACTAGACATCATCCTTACATGTCCTAGACATCCTCCTTACATGTACTGGACACCCTCCTTACATGTGCCGGACATTTCGAATATCTGAATATTTCAGTCTGTCGACAATATTTTGAGAAATGATATTGTTGTGAATTTCAATTCTGACGAACCTTGTTTGTTTGCATTACTATGGGATGTATTTTTTCTGGTAGGAGATACATGTATGTTTTACATTACTTTTAATCCCATTGTTGCTTGTTATGACTGTTTGAAGTGTCAGAATTTAGACAGGTCTTATTTTGGTTTTAGCTTTTAATTATTCTCGTTAGCTGACATCAGTTTTGTTTTCTTAATTTTCAATTAGCTGTGATAACAATGATCAAAACAGCCCTGATTAAGCACCTACCAATTGTTTCTATAACAGGTCATTCACCCTGATGTTTTATTTATCTATGTATGTATGTATTTATCTTTTTTATTATTCTTACAGCCTGCCAAGTCAAATACATGAGCTGCCAAAATGTTGATATTTTGCCTTTCAAACTGAATGTTGAAATTATCTGGTATTCTCCTCAAGACGTATGATTCTTATTCAGAGACTTTTAAGTGCTTTTATTCTAGAGAATGTACCATTAACTAAAGTATTGTTTTGAACTAACATATGCTTAGAATAAGTGAACGTTCATTTTGGTTATTTAATTTTGTTTACTTTTGAACACAAACACTATTTTACTTCCGTGACATTCAGAATTGATAAAAATGTGTGAATTTTGGCAGCTCATGCCACTTTGAAAATGGGTTGTTCTGGGTAAACCTTTGTTCCGTCTAATCACTATCTTTGCATATAGGTTTTTGACAATTTTGATGAAAAAAAGTTTGTAGAAATAAATTTCCAAGTTCAAGTTCACAATGAAACAACTTTTTTTAAAACTATGTTTATTCATGTCGGATTCTGATTTATCTCTGGGGATTCACTCCATAATCTGCATAATTTATCTTCATGATTAGGGCGCCAATTTGTTTATAAATCATGTGATATGTCTTCCGTTGTGCCAATGAATATGTTTTAGGTTATTTCAAACGTTTGCTGACAAGCTTTTGTCCATTCCCATGCTGCAGGACTGTCAATGTGTTTGCTAGCTTAAGATTGTTTGGGAAGCTTTATGGCATAGTTCATAGTGTTTTGGGATACCCAGTATTTAGGACCCATGATTTATGCTCTTGGAACACTGTCACGTTGACTGTTAATACAATGTACAATATACATGCCCAACTGTCCATTCACATGTTAATAAATAACTTTATATCCACTTATACAGTCGTTGATGTTGTATATTCTTTGTTAATGGAAAAGGATATTTTGCTGTGGTTCCATTTATAAATGTCATTAATACTTATTTAAATCTTGCTATTTTATTTTTCACGAGGAGTTGCAATGATAGCTTCAAGTATAGCGCTCCTACAAACACTTGTTCCTGGCCCGGGTTATCGGTCTAACCACGACTGGTTAATAGACTTCTGGTATTATATACTGGTATTATATAGCTAGCAATGTATCTGGTCACTTTATACGAATACAAGCCTTATCAGACGTTTGTCAACTCTTAGAACTTACCTCGTGGATCTCAGTTCATCCATCCGAAGTAAAGTAAAGGTCTTATTATTTAATCATTCGTGACATTCATGAAAATTAGAGCCGGCCATACATAACAAGGTAGGCACCAGCAGGAGCCTGTTTCACACAGCGGCGTAGATGTATTTTTTGCGTAACTTTCATACTAACGTATCTCTACAGTATGGGCTGCTATGGCAGTTACGTGAAAACTTACGCTACGCCGCTTTGTGAAACAGCCTCCTGGACAGTTGATACATTTAATATTGTTGAGTTACATCCAGCTGAGGTACAAAGACAACGGTCATATCTGGATAAAATGTAGTCGAAATGCATTAAAATCAACCTGCACATTACCAATTTAGAAAAGAAATGAACAACCAAATTTAATGAATATACAGTGGGTGTTATCAAACAACCATGGGTGCTGTTTCTCAAAACATGTTGGCTTGATACATACAACATAGTGCAAGGCAAACCTAAAATAGGATTTGTCCTGTCTTGCGTTCATCCTCGGATACTCAGGGTTAAATTCTTAACAAGCTCATCCTCGGATACTCAGGGTTAAATTCTCAACAAGCTGATCCTCGGATACTCAGGGTTAAATTCTCAACAAGCTCATCCTCAGATAATCGGGTTAAATTCTCAACAAGCTGATCCTCGGATACCCAGGGTTAAATTCTTAACAAGCTCATCCTCGGATACCCAGGGTTAAATTCTCAACAAGCTCATCCTTGGATACCCAGGGTTAAATTCTTAACAAGCTCATCCTCGGATACTCGGGTTAAATCCTCAACAAGCTCATCCTCGGATACTCAGGGTTAAATCCTCAACAAGCTCATCCTCGGATACTCAGGGTTAAATTCTCAACAAGCTCACCTAATGTGAGCGTTAGTTTTAATCGTGGGTTCAGACATTACTCATATGGCAACACAGTCCTTTACCTTCAGCACTAGGCCAAGCATAAATATCTTGAGAAAACGGTATAAATGACATACACACTTCTTAACACAATTAGAAACCTGTCTGTGGTTTAAGTCAAGAACATTTTCCCTGTGCCAATGTGTTTTAAATATACTGTGGCCATAGAGATTAAATATTTCAAACTATGATGTAGCGAGCTTCTGTCAGATTGCCTTTTACGGTTACCAAATCCAGCTTGCAATCAAATACGAAACATCTCAGAACAGATCCGTCATCTCTGCCCGTAATTAAATAATATTAAATGTCTACTTTGATTGGTTGCTGCGTGTTTTACGCCGCACTCAAGATTATTTCACTTATATGGTGGCGTCGCCAGTACCTGGCAGCTCTTCCACATACGGCGACCAAGTGAAAAATCCACTACGCCATTTGTTTATGTTTTCGGACCAAATATCCAAACTCGATGGCCAAAGTATACTAAGTAATGGTCAGCACAACAACTATACTCTTCGTTCATAGAGTTGGAATATTTCCAACTATCCAATGATCTGGCCAGAGTCCACCGATTTTATTATTTCGAATGTGCACGATTGGGTAGGTGTACTGACATGGAAGAATAAAATTGCCATTAAAATTACATTTTCGATTAGCTCTGGCTTTACAGTATAGTCTACATAGGGATATATACATTTCCTATTCGTTTCGATCTATAGGGAACAGACACAAAGCGGCGTTGCGTAAGTTTTTACGTAAATGCCCTAGCAACCCATACTGCAGAGATACGTTAGTATGAAAGCTACGCAACAAATACATCTACGCCGCTTTGTGAAACAGGCTCTAGGAACGCAACGCAAGGTAAAACTAAATGTATGTCTCGAGTCAGTATAGTTGGAAACTCTTTAGCCAAAGTGTACATGTGTATGTATAAAATAACCGTGGAGACAAGTTTCTATTTGTATAATAAACCAAACCCAGTCAGAAAATTTTCCAATTTTTGGACTGAGTGGGATTCGAACCCGAGACCCATTGGTGGAAGGCTGTTTGGATTGAGCGTCCAACGCTCTACCTACTGAGCCAAGGAGGCCCCCCTTTAAGCAGGGGACACACGTGCGGATTTTTTCGCATGACCGCGGCGTATTTTGCAATCGCACCGATATTCGCATACGTGTGTCCTCTCCTCAACGTGCGAAATTCGCCGCGGATTTTTCCGCATCCATATTCGGATCGATCAAACATGTTTAATATTTCCGCAGCGATTTTTTCCGCCTCGGATAAAATCGCACCGGGTGTCCTCTCCAATGAACTATAGTTCATTGGTCCTCTCTGTGCGATATTCGCTGCGGACGACTCTGACAAGCAGCCAATAGCCGCCGAGCTCCAGATCATGTGATCTTGCAAAATGCTGGACGCCGCCATCTTTAGATCACGTGACCGTCAGTATCAAGGTTGCTCTGTGAGAGAATCGCAGCCGTGTGTCCTCTCGGTGTGGGTGCGAATTTATCCGCCGCGTATTTCGATGCGGATATTATCGCCGCGATCATGCGGAAAAATCCGCACGTGTGTCCCCTGCTTTAAACGATGATCATTGTGTCTGTTTAACGTTATTTTTCTTGTTGGTTTTACATTTCAGTGTTTTTGTACTCTGTCGCGAAGTTAATGTGACGTTTTATACAATAAAATCTTGAATCTTGTCAACATGCATGCACCTTTGCCATTAAGTTTTAGTCCCTCGCAAACTTACGTCCAGCAGAAATGTTTTTGAGTAAAATCTGATCCTGTATTGCTGGTTCAGATTGTGGCATTCAACAATCAAGATCAGTTTACAGTTAAAAAGGCATGAGCTGCCAAAATGTTGATATTTTGACATTAAAACAGAATGTTGAAATTATTGGCTATTTTTATCAACACGTATATTTCAGAAGTGCTTCCACTTTTCCAGTCTTGTTTATACTTTTCGAACACGTTTTCAGTTCGTTCAGGCCACATACTGTATGGATTTTCCTCATTCCAACGCCAATCATTTAGCTTTTCGATGAACTCCAAAGCCTCTTACTGTCGAGACGATCAGAAATTATGAAAAAGTGTGAATTTTGGCAGCTCATGCCACTTTAAACATCGTGCCAAACAGAATATGTCCTGGTCTATGTGTAGAGATTTTTTCGTTCGTCAGCGAAATAAAAATTGTCAAACCTCAGATTCATTCATCTTCGAAATTGGACCAAAATTAGTGACCTACATGGAGTAAAACTAACACTAGTTTGTTTTGTATAAATAAGAACTACTGGGGCGGTGGGACCAGGCCCCAGGGTTGTCATTCTTAGTCAAGAAATGAACGGCCTAGTCAATGTACAGATTAACTGCAGTTAGAACAACTATGCACGTTTTGTAAGTTATATTTCGCAAAATAAAGGGACAGCAGATAATATTCATAAATCTTTGGACATAAGCTTTATGTTTGCTGAAATGTTTTGAAAGACCCAACTGAAGATTAAATTCTTAATACATGTGAAAACCTGTGAAAAAATTTCCATCACCTTAATTGAGCCATGGTAATTTCCAACTTTCAGACATCAAAATTATAATTTAATTACTTAAATGGATGAGCCAGTGCAAAAGTTAATACATGTTTTATTGTATTACTTTGAAAAGAGTCAATGAACAATGTTGTTTTAGGTGTAACAGAAGCAATGATAAATTTAAAATTATTGAATAGAAATTATTTACAACCCTTCACCAATAAATTGAATGTCTTTATAAATTGCATCATAACCCATTATAGAGAACTAGATCATTTCCAAACCCTTCAGTTTAGAAAGGTTTGTGACATAATAGAGAAGTTGCGTGTGGTACTTTGAAATCCTAACTTTTAAAGTTTCTAACATTGCAGGTTTTCTGTTATATAATAATTGTAGACATTCACGGTGACTTCAGTGTAACATTTAACACTTTTTATGAAAAAACTATAACTTTCATGCTGGAATACGTCTACAAGATTGACATCTAGGGCATTACGCATGAATAAGGATATAAATCCTAAGCAATCTAACAACTCTGTATATTAGTAAGACTAGGACAGCTTTGAAAGTACACAAATAGCCTTTAACACAAATTACAATAATCAAAATAAATGAGAAAAATGAATAAATATATATCATGAACAACTTACAATGGACAGGCATCATCAACTATATCTTTCCTGATAATATTTGAAAAGGGTGGTTTTGAGATTATCCTAACACCAAACATTTTTGCAAACCATTTAATTTCGAATCAACAATGTTAAATGTCTAAGGGATCTTCAATTATGTTCTTATATTTTGTTGTTAACGGGTAGTCTACTCTCAATGAAAGTCCAAAATAATAAATACAACAGTAAGACGTTTACTATGACTTAAGCGTTTAGAGTTTAGTTTACTTGAATTATGCACCAACTATTGGGTGTTTACCTATGAAATGAAATGACCCTTTCACATCCGTTTTCTAGGAATCATAAACGAAAGAATCAGTCAGTGGTGAAATAATTACAGGCTATATCACTATCAGCATAAAGGTCCGCTCACACAGTGCGATTTATCGTACCGACTTGTCGCCTGCGATAAAAATGGATGTATTTGATTGGTTGACAAACCTTATCAACCAATTAAAAGCATCCATTTTAATCGAATGCGACAAGTCTGTACGACAAATCGCACTGTGTGAGCGGACCTTAAGATGGACCGGAAAAAAGACTAAAAAAGTCAATCAAAAAAAAAAAAAAACATCGTCATAGGCTATAATTGAAGTAACAGGATTCAACAAATATATTGAAGGTCAGTTTCCTTTGTTCATTTTCTTGAAATACTTTAATTTATCTGAAGGGTTAGGGATGATGGTGTCACCGCCTGGTTTCCATCCAGCTGGACATACTTCGCCGTGTTTGTCAGTGTACTGAAACGCCTGGACGAGTCGGAGGGTTTCGTCAACCGATCGACCCACAGGCAAATCGTTCATTGTAATTTGTCGTAGGACACCCTTATCGTCTATGATGAATAATCCACGTAATGTGTGGCCGAGGTTTTGGAGGTAGACACCGTAAGCCTTGGAGATATCATGGGTGAGATCTGAGAGTAATGGAATGTCCAGCGGACCGAGTCCACCTTGTTTTCTTGGGGTGTTGATCCACGCCAGATGGGTGAATTGGGAATCAACGGAGCATGCTACCACCTCGGCACCAATCGCACGGAATTCATTGGCCCGATCACTAAACGCAATGATTTCAGTGGGACACACAAAGGTAAAGTCTAAAGGGTAGAAGAAGAAAACCAGATATTTGCCACGGAAATCTTTGAGCTTAATTTCTTGAAACTCTCCGTCGACGACAGCAGTTCCGTTCCAGTCAGGTGCTGGCTTTGAAATAATGGCCTGGCTCCATTGGATTGTATGACCAGAAGTGCGCCGAGTCTCTTGTGGATATACATGGCCATCTCCGTAAGTATAGCATGTTTCCTCAGCCACAAAAGTCCCGATCAAGGAAAATGCTAACAACACAACAAACATGTACACCGCCATGTTGACTACGTGGAAATCGAATGAAAACAAACGCATGCGGAGTGCGAAAAAAATTGGTATTTAGAGTGACTTCCCTTTGCACATGCAGACGACAAATCATGTGACAACAAAACGAGACAAAAATAAACCGTCTTTGTTGAAGTCCAACTCAAGTTACACAGCGGATCTTCGTTCATTTAAAATACACAGCTTTATTTAAAACGGTGAGTATGAAGATGAACCATACATCTGCTTATTTTGATTAATCTAGTCTGGACTGAAGCTAGTTCTGGATACCCGATGAATGGTGAATCGAGAGTTTGACATTTGTTACTGTCAGCTGGTCAGTGTATCACTTTGTCTTGTGTTTACTTCAGACGGAGTTGAACGTGAAGTGGACGTTACTCGCTACCGTACTTTAGTAGGCAAGACTTTCACCTCAGCTTAGTACAATAAGATGGTCATTGATTTCATAAATTGCCTAATGACAGTGACATTTATTATGACATTATAATATAATTTATATGCTTTCAGTTTCAAGGAGGCTTTCATTTTCAAGAAACTGTCAACCACACACAGCCATATAATTTCTAAATTATAAATAGGGCCTATAGGCTATAACAGTAACTATAAGTGAAATAATCTTGACATAGTCCGCAATATGACTAGTTGTAGATCTCCAAACTCTGTGGCCAAAGTAGAAGTAGGCCTATTTGTCCGTCAAAGTAAGTAAACCAGGATAGAGACACACGCGTGCGGCTAGCCTATATGATGATGGGTGACCAACAGACCCATCATCATATACTTTGGCCACAGAGTTTGGAGATTTCCAACTACAATATGACATGTTGAGCAGTTGAGTGGATTGAAGTTTAGTTCTGACACGACCACAAAGCTGTCTTCAATACCACCTCAACATAGGGTACATTTGAAAAATCTAAGAGATGCTATTTATTTTTCGGAATTTAAAAAAAATGATAACTTGTAATTTTTAAACACAATTCTCACCTAAAATTGTGTCAGAAAGCTTCTTTGATAATCCCCTCGTAAAGCTAAACTATCATCTGTGGCCTTAAATTTTTAGCAACGAATTTAGCTGTTTAAATTCCCTCTGCGTTCAAAACAATTTTTCTTTGACGATTACAATGCCATTTACCGGGAAGTTTCAAATCATGCTCGCCACTAGTTGGAGATCTCCAAACTCTGTGGTCAAAGTATATTGATGATGAGTGACCAACAGACCCATCATCAATATACTTTGGCCACAGAGTTTGGAGATCTCCAACTAGCTCGCCTCTACAATGGGTAATGGCAGTCGAAGAAACTCGGTGTCAACGCAAAGAGAATTTAAACTTCGCAAATTTCGTTGTTGGACGGTGATGTGTAAGGCCACATGTTATGGCTTAGTTCTACAAAGGGTTCTACAAAGAAGTTTTTTGACACAATTTTATGTGAGATTGAAAAGAAGTGCTAAAAAAATTGTGAGTTATCATTTTTTTAAAAGGTGCAACTCTTAGATTTTAATTTAAATGCCCTATGTTGACGTGGTATTGAAGACGTCCTTATCGGTATAACTTCAATCCACTCAACATATTGCGGACTAGATTTAAAATGATCAAGTGCGGTGGAAAACATGGGATTCAATACCACGGCTATGCGAATACTCTAGTTAACTGTGTAGTGTAGGCCTACATGTACATGTAAGTAATAGGGCTCTGCAGAGTGACGTCATTCCATACAAATTTACCTCCCTTTCCACTCGGTAAGTGTTGGCTTTTAACATGGAAGTAAATAGAGGATATTCAGTCTGAACTTCGTTCAGAAAAAAATCTTCAAACTTCAATATGTTCAAGAAAATAGTATGTCCCATGAGTTACAAAACTTTCACTTCTAAGCTTGGAGCCAGTTTTATCTTACAGTGGAAAATTTGCTTTTTGTCCATTACTCCCAGGTTCATTTTTACTGCCTCTGAAGGGACGTGACTCAGCTATTTTTCAGTGAACTCTGGGGAGACCTATTTCCTGAATTTAAATCTCAGAATGTAGACTGATAGTATTTAATTTTTAGTAGTGCCGGATTAAAGCACACTGTATATTATCAACATTCAAATGCTTGTGAAAGTTAATTATTTCAGTGACATACAGCGTCAAACACAATCTCCTTTCTGTAATTGGACGTAATACACAATCTCTACTATTGCGTCTTTGTGGCATTTGGTTTTCATCGGATCAACTTTTGTTTTTAACTTACACAATTAGTCAATAAACAAACCAAAACCAGGTTTAAGCCCTGTTCAGAAATCCTTTAATTTAAAAAGTATAGACAAAGGGTTTGGTTTGAAGCAATTCCAAAGACTTGACAAATAAATTTGATATTGTAAACTGAATACAAAAAGATTGAAAATTAGCGTAATCCAACACTGAGCTCTTATCAAAGGTTTAGTGTCCGCTTTCATGTATGCGTTTACACCACCTTTTAGATATTCATTCTATTTAATGTAAGTTGCTAAAATTCATTGTTTAGGATTTTTCATTTTATTCAATACTCATTTGTCTTTTACAGGAATTAAGGATGCAGTGATTTTCCATTACAAGGATTAATATTCAACGATGGCAAAGGGGAGACAATTTCTGCTACTTCTCTGGAAGAATTACCTTCTTCAGAGAAGAAAGATCGTGTTAACTGTTTTGGAAATCTTGGTGCCCACATTTTTCTCTTTGATTTTAATCTTCATCCGTCAAAGAGTTGTGGCATACCCAAAGCCACATGGTCAGAATTGGTCTGAATTTTCGGTGAATGGATTTCCACAGAAATTTAAGTCGGATAAATTTCCAGATGTTTCAAAAATTCAACTGGCTTTTACTCCCAATAACTTGGCAGTTAGAAGTGTTATGGATGCTGTTCAGAGAGATCTGGATATTATTAACGTTAAAGGTAATACATTTAGATAAAAAGGAAACAAAATGTAATGTAATTTACATTTAGGATATCTAGTTTACTAATGTAAACACTACACATGGTGCATGCACTAATGGTTGGTCTTTAGTTTACAATAACAGCCTGATTTAAAATTAAAAAATATTTTTTAAACAGTTAATGAAACAAATTTTCCTTTTAATACTGTGGCAAGTATTAATGAATATTGCTAACCCATTCCTGCTTTGGATTTATCTTTATCTTTGACATATTACTTTAACTTTCCAGGAAATGGTTTTAACAATGAACAGGAAATGGTCAATTTTATCATGGTGCAGAATGCAACTGTTCAGAATTTCGATAAATTTCTTGGAGGAGTTGTGTTTGTGAATGATTTCTTAAACAATGGTACCTCATTCCCCAAACAATCTGAATATAAGATCAGACTCAGCTCATCACCAAGGAATGGAAAGAAATCAAAATTTCATCTCAACCCTTTCAAATCCGACACAAACTGGTTTACACAGTTCATGTTTCCAGTGTTTCAACAAGAGGGTCCTCGTGAAAACAGTTCTATCGAGGGAGGATCCCCAGGTAAATTTACCCCAAAAATCTTTTTACAGGGCTAGTAATATATTCTGCCAAACCGCACAGGACAAGTTTTGTCTGGCAAAAGGAAAATGACCATCTTCTCTGATAAAGAGTATATTAGGTTTTTAGTTTTAGTATCATCTTAAAGGATCTACATGTAAAAGGGGAAATAAACTATACATGTGCAGACAAATTGCTATTTGTCCAGTCTCGAACAGACTGTAATCTCAATATTCATTGTTTGATTGATTGGTTGTTTGGTGTTTTACGCCGCGCTCACTATTATTTCACTTATATGGCGGCGTTGCCAGTTTTATTGTGGGAGGAAACAGGGCTATATGCCCGAATGAAACCCACAACCCTACGGTGGTAACTGACAACCATCCCACAAATATTTATTGGGAAGATTTCTTGATTTTGTTTATGATTTTTTTTATTTTGTTTATTCACCATAAAAGATATATACAAATGAAGTAGTATTTACGAAGCTATACAATGGCGAAAATAAAGCTCTGAAGAGCTTGTTATAGGCGGTGATTAAACATTAACATAAGTCCAGAGATGAACATTTTCTGAAAAATATATACATAATATAGCTGATTTTTACTACAGACAATTGAGTTTTGAATTGGGTTTTAAGGTTACTGATTTTGTAATGGCAACAATAGGTATGCAGATAGTTTGGATTTGAAAAGAGATATTGATGGTATACATTTCAATTCAGTAGGTAGTTTATTCCATTCTTAAGGTTTTTACTTTAGTCCAGTCAGCTTAACGGCCCTCAGTCAGTCGTTATTTGAAAGGAATACGATTTGCTGTAATTCAACATTGAAAACAAAATGGCCTCAAGCTTCTCCGAGGGTTTCAAGTTACAAAAATCCTTGAGTGATTTTCAGAAAGCACAATGAAAATTTTTATGTTTATAGTGCATCCCAGATGCCTTAAATTTTCTTGTAATTGTGTTTTATACTAGCAGAGGATGACTTAAAAAATCACCCACACAATATAACATAACAGTAGTGTACAGTAATCTTTGAAATCTGCACTCAAATTTGCGTTGTGCTAGAATAATTTAGATCCCATTTACACAACCTGCATTTCTAGCTCAGATATAAAGAGTGATTTTTGCAATAAAAATGTATATATAAGGTCCTATTTATTATATAAATGAGGCTTCGATATCACACAATGGTATTGCATGAAAAAAATATGTCTTCAAAAATTTGAATCACAAAAGACTCTTCTGACTCTGTACACTTGGAATAGGTGTATGAAATTGGTTGAAATCAGTGCCAAGTGAACATTTATCATTGTGATTTTTTTTATCATTTATTCAAGATTAAATTTGTCAACTGTCACATCACTTGAATAATAACCATGTTCTTTCTTTCATACATGTAGATGAATGTTCTAAATGTCCAATTGTTTATACTGTCTTTCTTAGGTTACTACAGGGAGGGTTTCCTGGCTGTACAACATGCTATCAACAAAGCCATCACAAGTCACGTCTCAGGTGAAAGTGTTAATTCTAGAATGAACTTGAAGTTAAGACGTTATCCGTATCCCCCATTTGAAGATGACCCTTTTGTCCTGGTGATACAACAGCAGTTTCCACTTGTACTTATGCTCAGTTTTGTACTCTGTGCTCTTAACATTGTCAAAGATATTGTCCATGAAAAGGAGAGGAAACTAAAAGTAAGTGGCATTTTTGAACTTTTGGTAATAATGTTTTTATAAAATGTCAGTATTTTTTGTGAATTAAATGAAAATGCTCTTGGAAGACATCACAGACACCTGAAATTGTAACTCTTTTTACCCCTAAAAATAGCATCCCTTCAGGAGAGCTGTGAAAAAATTGATTCTTTGGAATTTCCTGTAATCTATTATTTAAAAGGATACACCGCTTAAATTTGTTGTCATTCTCCATTGAACTTGAGATTATTAGAAAAATAAGAAGTGGTCAATCACGGATGAAAAGGCTGCAAGGCTACTTTCCACCAAAAATGTTCATGTACATGTAAATAGTTATTAAGGGAAATCTGAGTTGCTATTGTTTTGTCTTGGCAGTAAACAAACAGGCTAAAACGCACCACATGCGCAGCCAGAATGAGTCCATACCGCCCACCTAACCACAACAAAGCGGTCAAAGGAATTCCCAAATAAAACTATCCAACGGTCAGTGGGTGCTAGGAAGTTACTAATGGCTATCTGGAAACCTCGTCTTTATATAAATGATAGTCGAATAGCACACATTTTAGCTATATTCATTCCTGGATTATTCCTTTTAAAGTAACACAAATTTTACCTAACCTCAAGGCCTCTCTCCCCTCCCCCCCCCCCCCCCCCCTTCTAAAAAAATCCCATCTTTCAATTTAGCCAACATGTAATTGATTTACATATCCATCAATAGGCCTGTAGCATAATAATGGGAACTCAACGCTGTCAAGGAAAGCGGCAGCCGACTCGCCGCCAGTCGTCGCCTAAAGTATCTAAATATATTTATTATAAAGGCATTTTTTCCTTTACACTTTTGGTATATAATCCATCTTTAGAATCTCTTTAAAGGTACATCTTCATTTTTTAGTTCAGACTTCTAAACTTCCTGCACAATTCAATTTAATATACAACCTCCAAAACCAGGATTTGGCCACATAGCAACCGTTGCTATGGCAACCGAATGACCCAAAATGTTTCTTATTGTCATATCATAATATCGTAATAAAATATAATTCTCAAAGACAAACCATAAAAAATATAAAAATGGAGAGAGTTAAATGCATTGTGGTTGAAAAAGGGGGTCTCACTGGGTCTCCCCATACATATTTTAAGAGTACAGTGTGCAAGCATGTTTTTGATTAACCCCTATAAAAATATCCCAATAAATAGCTTCTCGAACTAAATACCACCCATTTAACATTTTACCCTTACATCCAAATTGATGGACAACCCACGTTTTGAAATGGGACATAATGTAGCCGAGAAATCTTGGCTCTGCCGAATTTTTTTTTTCCGTGTTCGTCATAGCCAAGATCACTTTTATAGTAAAAAAGTGATATTTGTTAAGGAGACCCGCCGAAAAAATCGGCGGCGCAAATTTCACAACAAATAAGCAAAGAATAAAATATTTACCACTGCATTCCGATAGTATAGACCACGAAGAAGGAGTTTGTCAAATTTATGCCGCTGTAAAGTGACTAAAGATATATGATTGAAGTATTTCTACGACGCCCCGCACAGTTTAACTGGTCGTTTAAATGTTTTACTATGGCGGTTACGTCAGGTTGAAAGCCAGTGGACTTCGAAACAAATATTGACTGCATAAGGGAAAGTTTACCACTTTACAGCGGTATAAGTTTGACAAACTCCTTCTTCGTGGTCTATACTATCGGAATGCAGTGGTAAATATTTTATTCTTTGCTTATTTGTTGTGAAATTTGCGCCGCCGATTTTTTCGGCGGGTCTCCTCAACAAATATCACTTTTTTACTATGGAAGTGATCTTGGCTATGACGAACACGGAAAAAAAAAATTCGGCAGAGCCAAGATTTCTTGGCTAGGACATAATGCATTTTTATTGGGATGCCTCTGTGCATTCATATCTTAGATAATAGCCTACGGGTATTGGATCAGTTATCATACAGAACCCAGTGCGTGACATTAGCAATGGACCCATAGCCAAATCTACATGTATGGTAAATCCATTTGGTCTATGATAAAATTAGAAGCAATAACCTGTAGGTATATGGGGAGATTTAAAATATTGTCAAGATGTCTATGGTGAAAATTATGCCAATGTCAAACACTGAGAACCAATTAATTATCGTACACTCAACTCTCATATGTGTTTAGCCCAAGCGATCACGCTTTCCCGCTGATGACACAGACAGCTAACTTATCAAGGCATCGTCCTGCAAAATTTTAACCTCCAAATAGAAATATAACTTACATAAATGATGAAGTTACATTTGCCAGGCAACCCAAGAATTGTAGAAGGTGAATGGCCGGTTCCTAAAACTTCATTGAAGAGTCTTGGAGAAATTAAACTATTTTAACAAGAGTCGGCTGATCCCAGCTTTACTTCTGTGAAATTTCTTGTCAATGCAAACATTGATGTAAGCTTAGCATTGAAAAACCGGCAAAAGTGTACGATAACTGGTCCAATGCTTAACCTGTAGCTATTGATAATCCCCACTCTTTATTAAAGAAGTACAACTTATTCTGGGGAATGGGATATCATTTATATGCAATAGGTCCATTTGCCAACATATTTATTTCCAATGTTTTGTGCATTTTCAGGAGTCCATGAAGATGATGGGTTTAAACAACTGGCTTCATTGGTTAGCCTGGTTTATCAAGTACTTTCTATTCCTTCTTATCACAGTCTTTATTATGACTCTGTTTCTGTGTATACCGATTTCAACTAAGGGAAGCGTTATTGGCAAGACAAACAGCGGAGTCCTTTTTATCTTTCTTCTGGCTTATTCCATTTCCTGCATCGCATTTTCATTTCTAGTCAGTGTTTTCTTCAAAAAAGGTATTTGATTCATTCGCTGTTTACAGCAAATATTGAGCTCCATGTACTGTATATGTGTTTTAGTGTCTATAAATATATGTGGTTAACTATTTTGTTCAATGACATAATACATTTGTTATGTGGAATCTAAGGTTTTCAAATAGTGATCTCGTTCAAAGTTACAGACTGGGGCTCGTTTGACAAGGCAGTCACATCGCAAGCGAAGCCTAGTTGCCAATTGATACCATATTGAAGAGATACGATGTCATGATAACTGCAATTGATCACACTGTGCGACGGCTTTGTGAAACGCCCCCCCTGGCCTTTATATGTAGTACAAGTAACTTCGATACGGTCAAGACACACTCAGTGAAACAGCCCTATGACATCATAATATTTGTAAGGTCACAACACCAACACTCTGGGTTTGTCTAACATTTTGGAATATTTGACCACAACTAAGACTTTGTCACTGGCGGAGAGGTCATTTGTCGTGTGTGAGATTCACGACATTTTGCAAGTTTCTTCTAACAGTAAAACTCCCCCCCCCCTCCCCTCCATACCCCTCTCTAAAATAATTTGTAGCCCTCGTCAATAAAACAAGAAAAACAATTGATGAACCATAAATTTAATATCATTTGATTGTTAAATATACATTACTTATTATGTTAATAGCTAACTCTGGTGCAGCAGCAGGAGGCGTTCTTTTCTTCGTGACCTACATCCCGTATTTCTTCATCCAGCCACGTTATGACACCATGTCATGGGGCTTCAAGGTGGCTGTCTGTCTACTGTCTAATGTGGGTATGGCCATGGGATCTCAAGTCATTGGCATGTTTGAAGGCACAGGTAAGTAAACCACTTCTCACCATCAATAGACTGTTCGCCTAATGATGTCATTGGGGTAATAAGAGGGGGAAAAACGGGGCAGGTGGAAATTATTCTGCACTAAATAGCACAGATGCGCAGTCATGAGTGTCGCTACAATGGCTTGTCACATGTAATGTTCACTTCAAACAACACCCTCTTACATGTACATCCCATAATTTTGATTCATGCCATTATTCTATTGAACAAAGACTTTCTAGGAGGAATTCCGCTGTACATGTATGTTGGAGAGTTGGCAGGTACTCGTTGAAGGTCGGGGGTTTCTTCCGGGCAATGAGCCCGGTTTCCTCCCCCACTAAACCTGGCAACGTCGCCATATAAGTGAAATAATCTTGAGTGCGGCGTAAAACGCCAATCAATCATTTACCAATCAACCAATCTAAGATGAATCCCAGACCATATATTTGTATATTAAATGCTCTCTGGAAGATCCCAGACAACAGTTTTAAAAAAAATTTGAGGGTTTTCGTTCATTATCCCACAAAACATCTTTTTACATGAAAACCGCCATATAAGTGAAATAATCTTGAGCGCGGCGTAAAACACCAAACAATCAATCCATCAGGAGTTTCATGTACTTCTGGTTCCATATATTAAAATGGTGGGGACCAATCGTTACTGATGATATTTTCATTTTACATCAAACCATACACTTTCATGATGGTTAACAGATTTTCAGTTCTGTAGTTTTAGAACAACAGTAACATCTACCGAAACCAATCACTGTGAAATCCCATGGCCTGCACTTCAACAACTGTATTTAACACAAAGAAAGAGATTTCTGGATAACAACTTCTTATTTATTGATGTTGGTACGTTTCGGTATAGATAATAATTGTCAATGCTTCATAACCACATTTGGTTGAAAACGGTATTAGTATCTATACAGAAACGTACCAACATCAATAAATAAGAAGTTGTTATCCAGAAATCTCTTCCTTTGTGTTACTATTACCGACTTCTAAATGCCTCTCAAACAACAACTGTATTTGTTACTAATTGATTAAGAACTGTATTTATTTTACTACCAGGTGAAGGTGTACAATGGAGTAACATATCACATGGTGTATCAGTGGATGATGACTTTGCCCTGTTACATGTGATTCTAGCTTTACTGGTTGACACTGTTATCTACCTAATTATTACCTGGTATGTGGAAGCTGTCTTCCCTGGAGAGTTTGGTATTCCACAGCCATGGTATTTTTTTCTGTTGGTGAGTTGAAATTTCCCTCAAATCTTAAGCGGGGTCTCGCTGGCTCAGTCGGCAGAAAGATAGTTCCTCAGTCCATAACAAGCCTTCATTCGATGTGGCATGGGTTCCAACCCCACTTAGTCCAAATAAATTTTTCACTTTATCGTCTTATGTGGAAAAGTTGCCTCTGGTAATCGCCGTAGGTCGAGGGTTTTCTCCAGCCAAATAGCCGGTTTCCTCTCCCACTGACCTAACAACACCACCATTTAAGTGAACAAAATTTTGAGTCCGGCGTACAGCAATCAATCTATCAATCAATCAATCAGATGTAAATATTTTTGAAAACACTTACAAAAATGTACAAAATTATGTAATCCAGATTTAGTTGTTGTTACTGCCCTATAAGCCGTTCCCAGGAACTGAATAATAATGAAGTTTTGATAATTTGACCTCTTAAATATATGTAATTTCCTTATAAGAAATAGATCATAAACTGTATTTGATTGATACACATATTTGGTTTATTACATTGCAGAAAAGCTATTGGTTTGGAAGTGTACCAGAAAAATTCTTGGTTGGTGAAGAAGAACCACTTTTACAGAAATCAAAACGTAAATCTGCTTATTTTGAAAAGGAACCCACAGGATTAAAAGCTGGTATTCGTATAAAGGATCTTACAAAGGTAAAACTTATGTAAAATGTTACTATTAAACTATAGGCATTATTGGATGGGCAAAAAGGGGCCTCCTGTTTCATTGTGTAACACTAATTAAGCCTGCATTTTTATGATTTTTCCCTTGCTGTACACTTATATATAGTAGCAAGAAGATTTTCCCTGTGCTCGTGTGTTTTAGAAAATTGCATTTATTCAGATTATTTTAAATTTACTGAAGCGACCCTTGTTAATATATCTTTTGATTATTAGCTAGGAAATCTTTCTTTTGAATTATTTTCTACTGTCCTTTATCAAGCTCATATCAAATCTTTACATGTATACAAATTATCATTTCACTTTAAGGTTTTTGATGGTGGGACTGTGGCAGTGGATAACATGAACCTTTCCATGTATTCAGGGCAGATAACTGTGTTACTTGGTCACAATGGGGCCGGGAAAACCACTACAATGTCTATGTTGACAGGTATAATGTGCAATATTTGTAATACGTTCTCAAACTGCCCATGTATTTTATTCATAAACCCTTTGTCTTTCTTAATTAAAAATCCCTTGGCAGCTTGCTGATTGCTTTTCTAAATACAGATACTGTACAAAAGGGATCAATCTTCTTGGAACTGATACGCTTTAAAGCTGATCGGTACTTGTTTCAACCTGGAAATGCAATAAATGGGCATTCAGCCAGTATACCAGTATAACACAATTTTTTTATTTATTTATATGTTCACAATATTTAACTGTATTTTACGTACATTTTGTATTCTAAGTGCGAAGAATGGCCCAGTTAATGACTTTAACAGCCCAGATGGGTTTGGAGCCATATGCTCAAGTCTTTACTTAACTTGGTTACGATCATTCAGCAAACTGCTTATCATTAACATCAGATTGTTGACAAGCTTTTCAACATATTTTCCTGAAATCTTTGACACGAATTGTCTCCCTTTATTTTTTCGTGTGCTTCACTAAATCAATATATTAAAGTTACATGTATTTATGTACATATTATTTTAGAGAATGAAAAATGAAACAGAAAAAGAATGCGATGTTGCGCCAATGCACATACATGTATATATGCGTCTTAGTTGGCTTGGATCGTGAATTTTATAACAGCTGCTAGTTATATTTTTTCGTGTGCTTCACTAAATCAATATATTAAAGTTTAAGTTGCATGTATTTATGTACATATTATTTTAGAGAATGAAAAATGAAACAGAAAAAGAATGCGATGTTGCGCCAATGCACATACATGTATATATGCGTCTTAGTTGGCTTGGATCGTGAATTTTATAACAGCTGCTAGTTATATTTTTTCGTGTGCTTCACTAAATCAATATATTAAAGTTTAAGTTACATGTATTTATGTACATATTATTTTAGAGAATGAAACAGAAAAAGAATGCGATGTTGCGCCAATGCACATACATGTATATATGCGTCTTAGTTGGCTTGGATCGTGAATTTTATAACAGCTGCTAGTTGAACCAATTTTCGGAACTCACCTGAGAAATACAGACAGCTGTGTTGATTTGAGATACACAAATAGGCCTTCCGATAGATTTTAGACAGTAATTTCAAAACAAAAAGCTCTGTTTTCCAACATAGAATTTACAGGGTTTCTGATCGATTTTGATGTTTGTTCTTCAGTTCTGGGTAGGCCTTCACACCACAATCTATTTGATCCACTGATCAATTTAACATAATAAAGTAGTAACTAAAGTAGTAGAAACTTTGTAAATATTCATGATGTAATCTCAATGTTTTGACTTTTATTAAGTCATTGTCAGGAGAATTATCTTTCACTTTTTAAAGATAATTGGACATTTTTATTTGTACTATGTTTAATTTGAGTGATTTTACTAGCAGTAAGCTGATATAAATTTTCTTTCTTCACAACACTGAGGCTAGGGTAGCGAGGAGACCTTTAACATATGGATGTTTGTCTTTATTAGGTTTCTTCCCCCCAACTAGTGGGACAGCTATAGTGAATGGATATAACCTCCGTGAGGATATAGGCAGTGTTAGGAGTAGCCTTGGTCTCTGTCCTCAACACGATGTTCTCTTTGATGATCTTACTGTCATGGAACACCTTGTTTTCTTTGCCACTGTAAGTATAAAATGCAAACATACATTAATATCGATTCTATCTTCGAGACCACACTTTCTGGAAAAATGGTAGAAATTCGACTGATTTTGGGTGGGACCCGAAACGAGAGTTGAACCACCATCTCAGGATACCTTTCTCGTCAGCACCAATAGTTCAAGAAACTGTAATTGCAAAAATAATGAGAATACTATTACACTGATAAATATCTATGTTAACTGAAGGAACGAGGGATTTTTTTCTTCAAGCTATGGTCTGTTTCACGAAGCCTTCACACATGGCAATCATTTGCGGTTACAATGACGTCTCTCTACTTTATGGTGTCCATTGACAACTAGGGCTCATTTGCGATGTGACTGTTTTCTGAAACGAGCCACTGATCAGCAGCAATGAAATTTCACTTTCCGGTTTTTCAAATCTTGTTTCTTTAAGAAATTCCGTTTTTGTTTAGCGAGGTGCAAAGCCTTCGTAAATCAACCCATTTCTGTTTCTGATTATCCCCCTTTAGTTGAAAGGCTACCCAAATACCAAGCTGCGGGAGGAAGTTGGTCAAATATTATCAGCTATTGGTCTGGA
This sequence comes from Lepidochitona cinerea, assembly GCA_963971465.1. Classification (NCBI taxonomy): domain Eukaryota; kingdom Metazoa; phylum Mollusca; class Polyplacophora; order Chitonida; family Tonicellidae; genus Lepidochitona; species Lepidochitona cinerea. The sequence continues at coordinate 45,786,524 of OZ020551.1, read as the reverse complement.
GAATAAGAAAGACTGTCGATCCAAAACCTTATCTGGTGGGATGAAAAGAAAGCTCTCAGTGGGAATAGCTTTAGTTGGAGATTCCAAGGTATGTCAAATAATGGTGAATTAAAGTGACATGAGCTGCCAAAATGTTGATATTTGACGTTAAAACAGAATGTTGAAATTATTGGCTATTTTTCTCAAGACGTACAATTCAGAGGCTTTTTAGTGCTTCTAGTCTCGAAAATGTACAATAAAGTATTGTTTTAAACTAACTTTGGCTTAGAATGAATGAATGGTCGTCCCGGTTATTTAAATTTTGTTTACTTTTCGAACACGTTTTCGGTTTGTACAGGCCACATACTGTATGGATTTTCCTCATTCCAACGCCAATCATTTAGTTTTTTGGTGACTTTCAAAGCCTCTTACTTTCGTGACGATCAGAAATTGTGAAAAAGTGTCAATTTTGGCAGCTCATGCCGCTTTAAGCAAACCCTGTGGTTGAACAAAATCATAATGGTTGATTGATTGTTTGGTGTTTTACACCACGCTCAAGATTATTTCACTTATATGGCAGCGTTGGCAGTTTTATTGTGGGAGGAAACCGAGCTCAATGCACGGAGGAAACCCACGACCTTCTGGTGGTAACTGGCAACCATTCCACATAGGTTTTCGAGTGAAAAAATATATCGTAATGGAGGCAGTTTTCTTTTCGCTTTGATACTCTAGCATAAGGACATCACAATTTTCTACAGTTGTCTATCGGTGTTGGTTTCTCAACAGTGACCTCTTCACCTCAATAGGGAGGACAAGAAGGATATACATGTACTATGTGAAAAAAAACGTCTTTACCACTGTCTGGCTCTGTGAATAATAAAGGAAAAAACTTGAATGTGTTGTGGGAGGGGGATGCTGGTAGGGTTCTTCGTGATTGTTTTGAGCTGCTTTATACCCATTGTCATAGGTGAATGCTCTTTTGGGGTGAAATTAATTCATTATTTATTTTAAGAAAAAATTAATTAGATTTAACCAATTGTTTTAGATTGTAATATTGGATGAACCATCGTCTGGTATGGACCCTAATGCCCGACGTCACATTTGGAGTGTCCTTCAGAAGTTCCGAGCTGGTAGAACCATGCTTCTGACCACCCATTTCATGGACGAGGCTGATATTCTAGGGGACAGGATCGCTATCATGGCTAATGGAGTTATACAGTGCTGTGGTAGCTCCATGTTCCTCAAAAAGAAATATGGTTGGTTTGATTATTTTCAGTGGAAATAAGACTATGCTACTACTGAATTATTTGAATTGAATTGAACTTATTTTATTGACGAAGAAAGTCAAAAGGAATGGGAACAAGTTATAGCAACTTACAAAGTCCCTCTCTGAGTGAATTATTTACTTATATTGTTCTAGTTTTATGTCAATTTCACTATAAAATTAAGTGTGATATAAGTTTAAGTCCAGTTAAAGATCATTCAGTTAATATAATTTGCACTACTTCTACATGTATATCATCAGAAATAACATCTAGAAATTTCATATTAAACATCATCATGTACAAAGTAGTACAAGTTGTCCTATGTGTTTTGGTTTTCGTAAAGCCTCTCCATAGAAGAATCTAAATATAATTTGTTCTGGTTTGTTTAAAGTGGCATGAGCTGCCAAAATGTTGATATTTTGGCGTTAAAACAGAATGTTGTATTGTTTTGAACTAACTATGGCTTAGAATGAATGAATGGTCGTCTCGGTTATTTAACTATTGTTTACTTTTCAAACACTATTTTGGTTTGTATAGGCCACATACTGTATCGATTTTCCTCATTCCAACGCCAATCATTTAGTTTTTGGATGGCCTTCAAAGCCTCTACTGTCGTAACGATCAGAAATTATGAAAGCGTGAATTTTAGCAGCTTATGCCACTTTAAGTCTGTTTTTTTAAGAGTGAATTTAGGGAATTTGCAGGTCTGGAACTGATGAAAACCTAACATAAATATGGTGAAAGATGCTCGGATAATTCTCAATATATCCTCATTGTAAATTCAACATATTTAGTTTAGTGAAACACTAATGAAATATGGCACAGAACCTTGTTTTGATGTATGTTTTATATATGTTAATCAGGAGCCGGCTACCATATGATAATGGTGAAGGAGAGAGATTGTGACGTGAGCATGGTAACAAAACTTATAGAGAGTTATGTCCCTCAAGCAAGCCTCGAGAGTAATGTTGGGATGGAGCTCTCTTATATACTACCACATGAGAGTTCTCCCCAGTTTGAAGCTCTTTTTACACAAATTGAAAGACGTAAAGATGAGTTGAAGATATCCAGCTATGGAGCATCTGTTACGACTATGGAAGAAGTATTCTTAAAGTAAGTGATATTCTTAAATCGACTCAGCTACCAAAGTTTTGACATTTATTAATCAAGCCTAAATTTGGGATTCATTGGCTTTACCAAGAAAAGAAATGCAAATTAGAAGCATTTTTCCTATACGAGTTTCGATAATGTACATTGTTTAGAAGAAACTTACGCCTGGAATGAGTTTTGCTTTGGTTATTTCAATTTTGTTTAAAAACAACTTCTGTTTGTTCAGGAGTTTGTTCAATGGATATTTTTATTTAAATGTGTTGATCTCATAATTTACTGTATTTGGTTTTGTGAGAAAAATGCCTTAGAATCAAACCTTCCAGGGTGCTGTCTATCAATGGATTTATGCCCAACATCAGAACATATTCGAGTCTAAAATTTAGGATGATTTGGGGTACTCATTTGGTGGCTATTTTGAACTTGATGGTATCAGATAACATGGAGAAACAAATGACGTCTAGAGGTCAAGAGCATGGGCAACAGAGACCTTCCTGTGACCTTCCTTAAATTTCTGCGTAACGAAATGGCAAAATTTAGACGGGGTGGTCGGTTGGTACTTGTCGCCATCTAACCTTACCTGTTGAGTGCGACGTTAAACCCCAGTCAATCAAATCTTGGAGGGTTACTGGTAACTTTCAAAGTTAGTGTAAAAAATGTTTATAAAATACCATATTGTGAGTTATCCATTTTAATGATGACAGTACATCACTTTGATAGAATAAAAATTAAATTTGGCCAAACCAGATGATTTATATTAAGATCAATCCCTTGATTTTTTCTGATAATTATTTATTCTGAACAGGGTTGGTGAAGCCCAAGTTTTAGATACATGTAGTCCCAGTACTTCATCAGATTTCACCTCCTCCGCCAACATTCAAACGGATTACGCTTCAGCTTCAGACACACGTCTCATTTCACCGCACTCAGAAAGAGGTACAGTACATGTATTTTGTCTTTTTAAAATACACATAAATATCTAATCCAATGAAAACATTGTATTACTACCATGTGACGGCCCTTTACCTAGAGCCATTTTGGTCGCTTTCCAAGTGTTATTAGTTGTTCAAAAGTGTTATTGTACGTTTGTTATTGTATTCGGTCATCACTTGACGTACATTTGTCCTCTTTTGGAGAATAAAACTAGAGCCGATCTAATAAGTACATGTATAAACTTAATGGGTAATTGAATTGAAAATTAAAATCCTTACAGAATACTATTTTCACATTCCATAATTATTAGTATCAATAGGGAGCAGGAGTAACGTGACAATTCTACAAATTTCCTGTCACCGGCGTTGTCATTACGCATGTGGAGAGCCTTTATCGTTCGAATGTGACGCTCAGCTGTGACGTGGTAGAACAAAAAAACGTCAATAGAACTGACGTCATCAAAAAACGTCATCTGTCACCGAATATTGCAAAATCTCTCTGTCGACCCCCAGGCCCTATTGTATGCTCATATTAAATTATTTTTTCCATCTGCCATTTATTTCTTTCTTTTTCTGTTCCAGTCTTGTATCTCAATGTGGAGAGGAACACCAACTCATTTTACCTTTACTTCCAGCAGTTTTGGGCCATGTTTTTTAAGCGTGTATTACACACATGGAGGAACAAACTAGTGACCTTTGCTCAACTGGTTGTGCCATTGTTCTTTGTAATCATTTCCCTCGTTGTAATCAAGACATTTCCAGGGCCAGAAGATTCACCAGCTCTCTTACTCTCATTGGAGAAGTTTTATAAGAACACTGTTGCCTATACCTTGGGCAAAACGCCTGGTCAGTTATCAGAGCAGTTCGGTGACCTTTATCGCAATCAGTATGCAAACTCAACATCTCATGTGATATTTTTAAACAATGACACCAAATTTAAAGACAATCCAAACTTAACTGATTACTTGTTTAAACGTGGTATAGAAGGCCTTGCCAGCTACAACAGACAGTTTATGGTGGCAGCTGATGTGGAAGAAGTGAACCAAACACTAAATACAATAGCTTACTTTAACAACCAGGCATTTCATACGCCAGCAATGACTTTAGCAGCTATAGCTAATGCTACGCTGAAATATTTCACCAATATGTCCTACTCGTTAAACGTTGTCAACCATCCATTACCCAGGACTCTGAATGACATAGCCCAGGACGAGCTAACAAAGGAAACCACTGGATTTAGTATCTCCTTTAACCTACTGTTTGGGATGTCCTTTCTGGCCAGTAGTTTTGTGCTATTTCTGATCAAGGAGAGAGCAACTAAAGCCAAACATATTCAATTTGTCAGTGGTGTTCATCCTGTGAACTTTTGGATTTCCACATTCTGTTGGGATATGATCAACTTTTTAATACCTTGTTTCTTTATCATAGCATCGTTTGCTGGCTTCAATATTGTGGCATTTGTTGATAATGGCCGGTGGTTACATATGTTACTGCTTTTCTTCCTCTACGGGTGGGCAATGTTACCTTTCATGTATCTTCTCTCTTTCATCTTTAATGTGCCATCTTCTGGATTTGTTTGGCTTACAATGTTCAACATACTATCAGGTAGGCACTATTCTCTGATATCAAACTCAATTGATTCATGTTAAAATCTATGTAATGTTTTACATCAACTTTCAATACTACGTGTACTTTTCTAACAGGGACCACTGTGGTTCAGTGAATTGAGTTACATGTATATAGATGTCAATTTTGACTCAAGCTGTACATCGATGGATACCAGCTTAAATCCTCAGTGCAAAAAATATAAACAAATTATTGATGGTTTTTCACTCAGTGTCCCTGTGCAGAAGGGTTGACAATCAATCTTTACAGACTTGTAGTTGATTTTATTTGTGTACTTTTTGTTGGATAAAGAACTGTATTTCCTTTGCCAATAAACCTGACACCAGCACTATGTATAGTAAATATAAAACTCAATCTAAAACTTATTATTTGTTTTTCAAATTTGTCAAGGTGTTGCCACAACATTGGCTGTAGGAATCCTTAGTATACCTCAGTTAGAATTGGAGTATCTCTCCAGAACTTTGAAATGGGTGTTTATGACAATATTACCAAATTTCTGCCTGGGCCAAGCCATTACAGATTACTACACTAACTATCAAGGGCTCTCGGTGTGTGGGGCCATTCCTAAAGATATCCTCAAGTTTATTTGTGCCGTTACACCTACTCCTTGTTGCAAAAGTAAGTGACTTTGTATACCACTGATTATAATTACATGTATTTTAGCAATCTGTTTTAAAAGTAATTTAAAGCTTTATTGTGTATATATTGTTTTACATGTACATGTAAATTCTCTTAGTCATAGGCTCCTTTATGATGAGAAATGTTCAAGGCATCAATTTTTGTAAAGAACACAAGCTTATGAGATCTTGACGTGAATGCTCTTTGTATAAAGTAGCATGAGCTGCCGAAATTCACACTTTTTTCATAATTTCTAATCGTCAAGACAGTAAAGAGGCATTGAAGGTCATCGAAAAACTAAATGATTGGTGTTGGAAGGAGGAAAATCCATACAGTATGTGGCTTGTACGAACTGAAAACGGGTTCAAAAAGTAAACATAATTTAAATAACTGGGACGACCATTCATTCATTCTAAACCAAAGTTAGTTCAAAACAATACTTTATTGTACATTCTCGAAACCAGAAGCATTAAAAAGCTTTTGAATTATACGTCTGGGGGAAAAATAGCTGATAATTTCAACATTCTGTTTCAACATCAAAATATCAACGTTTTGGCAGCTCATGCAACTTTAAAAATCTGTATGCCAGATATCATGTCATGGATCTTACTCAGTGGTTCTGAATATAAAAATAAATGTTTCACTTTTTTTTTCTTGTCAATTTCAGACAACTGTACAGAGTTTTGTTTCCATTTTGAAGAGAATTACTTGGCTTGGGAAGCTGATGGGATTGGCAGAGAGTTAGTTTTTCTTTTCATCCAGGGTGTTGTATTCTTTACATTGGTTATGGTGGTTGAGTCGGAGATTTTCATCATACGGCGATCAAAGGCGGCAGATGTTGTGAGAGTGAATTTAGAATCTATACAAGAAGACTCGGACGTTGCTCACGAGAGGTGTCGCATTGCGTCAGGACCTTGGTCTGATTCACTGATCCTGAATAACTTGACTAAGGTCTATGGCTCTAATCTAGCAGTTGATCACATAACCCTGGGTGTACCTCAAGGGGAATGTTTTGGATTACTGGGTATCAATGGTGCGGGAAAAACGTCAACGTTCAAGATGCTTACAGGGGATGAACTCATCACATCTGGGACGGCATCAGTGGCTGGAAGTCCTGTAGGATCGAATATTAAACAGGTCTGTGAATTTTATTTAAATTATACACTTTTATTGAAGTGAAATTATCTGAAGGAATATTTACACAATCTCTCTCTCTCTCATGATGTTAGTTTAATATTAAGTGTGTCTTTAGAATGTAGATCTAAAATGGAAGAAACATTATTTTTTTTCTTTCCAAAATATCTTTGGCTTCAACAAACCTCAAGCTCAAAGGATGTTTTTGTATTATTTAAATGTTATGTTTTGAAGAACCAGAATTCCGAGAAAAAAGGCGAATTTTAGCTTTACACAATATATATACATTGTACATTAATAATGTTGAAATTGTTCAATTCAGTAATGTTCTACATGGTAATATTCTGTGTTTTAGGTTCAGCAAAAACTGGGTTACTGCCCTCAGTTTGATGCTTTGATTGATCAGATGACAGGTCGTGAGACTCTGACAATGTACGCTCGTCTACGAGGGGTAGTGGAGGAGAAAATACCCGAGGCTGTTAACTCTCTTATCAGATGTCTTCTCCTGGAGGAACATGCAGATAAACTAGCCAAAAATTACAGGTGGGCTCTATTTAGTATTGCTATTACTCATTTTAATGTTTATGTTATTTTGACAGTGATGCACAATAATTTATTTCGAGGGGGAGAATAATGATTGATAACACATTGATGGGACACTAGTTTGAATCCCAGGTAGTCAAACCAAAACATGGAAAACAACCCTGGATGAGTGCCCTATGGAGCAAGGGTACCAGGTACAGCAGAATATCAGGCCTTTTCTCTGGCCTCAACCAGGCCCCCCCCCCCCCCCCTCTCCCCCTGCCAGCTTTACTAAAATAGGCGATTGTGTCATATTAATTAAATATTGCGGCATACAACATAAGACGGTGAGATTTACGGATTCCTGATGGAGAAAGTGCAGATTACTTTCCAACTTAATCTGACAATGCTGCCATATACATGTACAGTGTAAGTGAAAAAATCTTGTCTGCAAAACAAGTCAATCAATCTGAGTCTTTCATATGTTCATATATGTTCCATTGTTTTAGCGGTGGTAATAAGAGGAAACTATCTACAGCAATAGCACTAGTTGGAGACCCTCCTATCGTCTTCCTGGACGAGCCTACCACTGGGATGGACCCTGTTGCCAGACGTTTGTTATGGGATACACTTAGCCGTATCAGAGACAGTGGTAGAACATTGATACTCACCTCACATAGGTATTGTACATCAGTCATATCTCCTTCAACTGGTAAAGGTGGACCTCGGAAGCTTGGTTCGCTAGAGTGATTGTCACTCAGTCTGAAACAGGCCTTCCATCGTTGCCGCGTGAGTTCGAATCTCACTCAGACCAAATAACGAAATATCGGAGTGGATTTTTCACTCGGCCGCCTTACGTGGAAGAGTTACCAGGTACTTGCCGAAGGTCTGGGGTTTCCTGCGGGCAAAGAGCATGATTTTCCTCCCCACACTACAACCTCACCACATAAGTAAAATAATCTTAAGTGTGGCTTAAATCAATCAATCAATCATCTTAAAAAGTTTTCATTCACAAGTAATCCATACCAGAGAACTAATCTTTAAAGCATCCAACAATCAATCAATAATAACTTATATGCTTATAGGCTTGTTTAATAGTTAGGGTGCACTACCTTATATTCTTTCTGTCGATAGATTTTCGAGGTCTTTTATGTTGTAATGAAGATATTTTTATAACACACCTAAACTTTACTATAGCTGAGTTTCTTGCACTTGAATTAGCTTTACAAATTGTCTAGAGAACATTGTGTGTTAAAGGTTTGAAGAAAATGTTATTTTAAACATCTATGTAGGCAAATAGCATAGTCTCACTATTATGAATGTAAATGTATTGGATATATCTCAGGAATCTCTTACAAACGTAGGATGGAATTAGAAGACATATATTTGAGATGTATTTCTTATTTACCTTGCAGCATGGAGGAATGTGAAGCACTGTGTACACGGATAGCCATCATGGTTAACGGGCAGTTTAAATGTCTGGGAAGCCCTCAACATTTGAAGACAAAGTTTGGCGAGGGTTATACCCTAATTGTGAAGATTGCGTACCCACCCGACGGCTCTGAACCTGATATGAGACCGGTTATGGACTTTATTGAGATGAAATTCCAAGGTAGTGTTCTCAAGGACATTCATGAGGGGATGGTCCATTATCATGTACACTCCACCTCAATGAGCTGGGCAGAGATATTCGGCACTTTAGAACGGGTAAAAGCCCAATATGGTATTGAGGATTACTCCGTCAGTCAAACTACGCTGGAATTAGTCTTCATAAATTTGGCTCGCTCACAACTCCCGCCTGTTGAAGTGCGGTCAGGCTGTTGTGAAACTCTAGATGATCTAATGAGAGCGCTGTGTAGAACAATCAATCAGCTGTAAAGCTACCAATGTGATTTGATTATTTTGAAATAATTGCACACAACCCTTGCCAAATTAAAGCAGTATTTAAAAATTACTGCAGTGGGATCACATTTTTCTACTGGTGCATACTAGATCCTGGATTTTAGATAGCATAGATTACAATTTCAACTCTTTTAGATCATTTTTTATCTGTAAAATATGTTTAAATTATACATAATAAATTAACGATTAATGGGTAGAATTATAAAGAGTTGGCTATGATTCTCCTCTAACACAATTAATTTAGGAAAAACAATCACATGGACCCTACATTTTTTACCTTTTATTGATCTTTGATAATAGGTTTCATAGAATGATTTAAAGTGCTTTTATTTATTTTGTGTTCATTTTTAACAGCTTCGTGACCAATGTATGTTTGTTAGTTGATTACACTGCTGAAATCTTTTTTTTATAGTCTAGTGCATGTACTTTTGCCATACATTTCATGAAAGGTGAAGTTAAGCTAATGTAAGGGCATTTTAAAACTTTTAAACATTCACTTATATCCATACTTCAAAAAAGTATACTCCCAGAAAAAATAGAAATTCAAATACTTTTTCATTTTTTATTGCATACACTATTAGATTTGTTAGTGTTTACTGTTACATTTGTTGACATGGTTACAATACAGATTGGCTGTATATGCAATTATTTGTTTACATTCAATATTACTGTATTTACAGTATACAATATGAAATATAGGAACTGGGTATTCATTTTGAACAAACTGTTCACTTTCCTTAATGGTTCAAGCCACTTTGTTCTATTATTTTGGTAGTCGTTAATAACTAAATTTCAACGCTAAACAACACTAGATTATTATATATATATATATATATAAAAAGGTTACAGAATATGCCGTCTGTTTATGGGTTTGTTATTTTTTAACATTTTTGCACGAGAGAAGCTGATACTTAAATGTAATGTTTAGCCTGTGGGTAGTGCACAACATAAAGAACAAGGGTGGTTCATACATGTATATCTAATTTATGTTGAATTAACCTGCAAATGGTGCACATTATACCTTCACTAAGTAAATCTAAAACCACTGCCATAATGGGTTTTGAGTGGGGGGGGGGGATCGTTGACCTAGCCAATTAGAGAAATATAGTCCCTCAGTCTGGCACAGGTTTGACACACACTCACACCAAATATCTTGATTACCTTATGTGGAAGAGTTGCCAGGTACTTGTCGATGGATTCCTCCAGGCAATTAGCCCGGTTACCGGCAACACCGCCATATATAAGTGAAATAATCTTGAGTGTGGCATAAGATATCAATCAAACAATCAATATTTTGAGTGTGGATATTGAATAAAATTATTAAATTTATTACCACTGTTTAATCTAACAGAACAATATGTCTGATAGTTTTAATTGAGTAACTCACTTGTGAAGCACATGTTGAGTCTGCAAAAGTTTATTCTGTCGTGCCGATCATGAACTTGCAAAAATAACTATATATACATGCAGATAAATATTCTGAAGATAACAGAGTTTTATACAAAATTTATAGTATATTTACTAGTATTATATAATTAGTGATAGTTCTGTAAGTGTTTATGCATTTGTGTAAATTATTAGGTAGGAATTTAAATGTAATATTTATTTCTAATATATATATACTCTTACATGTATGTATTCAGCTTGAAAAAATTTCCATATTATGTGTTTTAAAATATGAACAATTAATTGTAGTATAGAATTATTATATACGCGGGAAAACATTTTTTTATATATAACGACTGCCAATGTTGTCAATTTGCTGTGATTGCCTTTGAGAAAATTAGAGCTGTTTAAGAAGACGAATGTTGCCATAGAAGCTAGGCTGGAGTGTGATGTGAGTCGCTAACCAATCAGACACTCAATTAATCTATTCTCACCATTTAAAGAGAAATAACTTGCTGGCGTATAATTTTGAAGCAAATCAAATTCATTTTTATAAAAAATTGATAGCAGAAATAATAGCTTCAAGCCGCAGGAGTTGCAAAAATTCTGAGTTTTTTCATAAACTCCTATTGTTGACTTGAGGTCTTCAATACCTTAAAAACTAAAGGATTAACGTTGAATAAAGAAAAATTGGTATCTGTTAAAAACGGAGCATGTGTGCTAATAACGGGCAAAATTCAAAAAGCCGAGATGTAAGTTCCTTTTAGGCTTTTTGTTGCTTACGGTAAGAATTCCGCTAATTCAAGGACGAGCAAAGTAAAGATAACAAATTATTAGACTGCTTTCTGCCATGTTTGGTCTAAAACAACAACAATAGCGATTGTTCGATAGGATTATCGGTCGCTCCTTGCAGGAGGTAAGACACCCAACGAAAAGTCTCAAAGTTTTAGAGTGCTTTTCGTAATGTTTTGAGTACTTGAATTAGCAGAATTCTTACCGTATAAATACTATCTAAACGTACATCTTCAAGATTGATATCAATGAAAAGCTCTTATTTTGTACTTATGGCGAGCCACTAGCTAATTCATCAAAATTTTCTCAATATTGAACAGCTCATGTTGCTTTAGGGCACAGCTACTCATTGTAGATTAGATTTGTTTTCTTATTGCTTATACCGATTTCTGTAGTGCATTTACTTGGTGTTTAGGTTTTGTTATCATGTTTTCATTATTGAGAGTTGTAAATCCAACAAAGTGAAATGTGTTACAAGGATTGATCAAAACTAGATAGTCTTCTTGAAGAGGTACATGTATGAGGTGGTTGTATAGGTTTAGTAGGAGGTGGTTGTTTATACTAATGCAGAATGTGTTAAGGGCGTTCTTGTTGAAAGATGAAAAATTACACTTTGTTTTTAGATAGTAAATGTATGCACTTGAAAGCAACATATGAGGCGTGTTACTTTTTTTGCAAGATGTTTGTCTAAAAGATCGTTGTGAATGTGTTAAGATTTTTTTCTATATAACTTTTTTTCTATGTGATATTGACTCTGCAGAAGATGCATACAATGCCAGGCATTTTAGTTTCAAATTTTCAAGTAAATACTTTTTTAGAAAAAAAAAACAAACATTTTATTGCTATAAGTTAGTCTGATCAGTACATGTACAGAGGGGTATTATCTATCAAAATTGGGAATTATAAGCAATGAGCAAGTTACATATGTAAACAATCTGAAGAATAAACCCAATACAACTTTCTGGATTACTATACTGTACTTCTATGTATTGCTCACAACGTTTCGCTAGATAGGCCTCTGGCATGACCAAGTAATGACAAAACAATGCTAAGGTTTGCTATTACCTCATGATGCTAGAGGCCTATCTGGCGAAACGTTGTGAGCAATATATAGAAGTAGTAGTAATCCAGAAAGTTCTCTTATGTTTATCTACCCCTACTTCTAAATGTCATATAAAAGTTATAATCGAAGAATGACCTAGAACTCATTTCCATGTGATATTTCAGTTCATTAAATCAAACAAGTTATTGTGACATGAAGACTTTATATTTATGACAATGTGATTGTTACCTTAGGTGATTGAAGTTCATATACCAAAGTGCAATGCATCATAAAGCTATTTTTTAGAATTTTTAACAAATATTTTTAGATTAAATTTGTCGCTCCCTTTGTGATACCGTTAAAACTTATTTAATATGAATAAGTGTAGCCATGATCAAACTTTTTCACATTCAATCCATGTTCTTTTTTATGTAGATTATTTAATGTCTTTTCTTTGCTATTATGTGTTACATATGCTGCTGATTTTTGTTATTTTATAACTGTAATGTTCAATTCTCGAGATACAGTGCTGCAAAATGTTTTCCGTATTTCTCCCAATGAATGTGGTCTACCTCTATGGCTTACTTGTCCCTAATCAACAAAGTGGCATACATGTAGTTGCCAGGTACCCCCCAAAAAAGAAGATATATATTATTCTCCCGATATATATATATAAGTGTTTTGTTATTTTAATAGAGTTTTCGTATTGCTCTGGTATTGACCTAAGGCCACAGACAGTGCGAAAACTCAGGATTCATAATATTTTTTATTGATTAACTGTGCAAATTATTTCCTGATATTAAACCAAAGACAGATTTCTAAAGTACATATAGTCCCTAGCATTGCAAGCATTACCATATGCCGAAGACGTAGATCGACTTAGTATATTTAGTCGCTCTACGCCTGTGGTATATGGTAATGCTTGCAATGCTAAGTAGTCCCCAGTTAAACCACAGTGACAGGAGGGTTATTGACATTCCACGTTTGTTTCGATGCAGGTTTCTCAGTGTTGCAGCTGGGTTGTTCAAAGCGGAGCCATGATCTAACATACACAATTCAGCATCAATGTTGGAATACTTTTTGAGCGAGGTCTTTTAACTAGACTAAGAGTTATTGTAACATCAGCTGAACTCTGTCATTCAAATGAAATAGATTTTATAGTTAACATCCGCACTTTATCATTTTGTTTTTTTTTTACCCTAAAAATCGTTGTGCTCACAGCTTAAATTATTTTGTTCAAGCTTATAGAATTAGCCTATTTTTATAGTAAAATTCACATTTTCTTTGAATCAATTTGATATAATTTATATAATGTTAGTATATTAAACTTTTTTTATTCCTCAGGTTATGGTTTCTGTTTGACTGACAAAGCTTAAACTTTGTAATGTACTAAAATATATGTAATTCTAATATATGATTATTGGTCTATGTCTAACTTTTGTATGTACATGTATGTTTTGTGTTCTGAATGGATTCTAGATGTAATTTTCATTTCCTGCACCTAAACTAGAATTGCTCACTGTGTGTACTTATTTGCGAATAAACAATTGTTTGTTACCCTAATTCACACTTTAGATTCGGGTACAATACCAGAACAACAGAAATTAAATTAATCTAAGGACTCCTATTTGTACATTCCAAAAGGATTTTTAATAAAGTTTGTACAGAATTTTTTCGTTTTACTCCTTCCTGTACATAATTCCCTTGATGCGGTTAAAGTGGACAATTCTGACCCCATTTGATACTCTTTCATTTTGTATGGATGGCTTTGTGATGTAATATGTGAATTTTCAATCTGAAGAACTCTTTCCATACGTTGACAAGTTGCCCATCACCTAGCCATTGATGGTATTTCCCCAGTTGGACCATTTGTCTGCACTCCCTGTTGACTAGTCCATTTAAGTTGATTGATGTTTTACGCCGCACTCCAGAATATTTCACTTGTATGGGTTTAGTGGGGGAGGCAACTGGGCTCATTGCCCAGAGAAAACCCTCGACCTTCGGTGGGTACCTGGCAACTCTTTCACATACGATGACCGAGTGAAAAATCCATTTTTATTTTGGTCTGATTGTGATTTGAACCCGCAAGACCTCGATGGAAGGTCTGTGTGGGACTGAGGGATGATCATTCTAACACACTGGACCACAGAGGCACTTAAGTTAATAAAATTATATAAAAAAGATGTTTCAAGTGGCATGAAAGTTTTGATTGATTGATTGGTGTTTTACGCCGCGCTCAAGATTATTTCGCTTATATGGCGGCGTTGCCAGTTTTAGTGTGGGAGGAAACCCACAACCTTCCATTGGTAACTGGCAACCATCCCACATAGGTCGTTCGAGTGAAAACCTAGTCAGAAAATTTTCCCGCGACCCATTGGTGGAAGGCTGTTCGGTTTGAGCGTCCGACGCTCTACCTACTGAGCTGAAAGTTTTGAAGAAAATTATAAAGAATTGACATTTGAATATAATTATCATCAGAATTCTCTACGACAAAGAGCAGCCAACCATTTATCTAGTATAAGACTTAAACATGATGTACCCGTGGCACAACATTTCAATACTCAAGGTCATTCGGTCAAGGACCATTTTGAAATCATGCCTATTGAGAAAATCCCATTTCTCACTTCCGCTACAGATACCAAGCACAAACGTTTGGAAAGGGAAAGTTTTTGGATTCAAACATTACAAACTATTTATCCTTTGGGTTTGAACTTGGACCCCGGAAGATGTCGTGAAAAAACTATAATACCATTTGTGTTTCAGTATAACAAAGCTAGCATCGCTATGGCCAAGATTATAGTAGAAGAATACAAACAACTTCAAAGTAAACTTGCTCGACCTCTGACCCAAAGGCCAGTCATTGCTTATAAAAAGAACAAGAGTTTGAAAGACATACTGGTCAGGGCTAAACTCCCCTGTCTGCCTTCTACCTAGGTTTTCTGGGAAAGGGTATGGGGGGCTAATTTTCACTGTCTTTTTCCATGACCCCATAATATATAGTCTGACGATATTCTTACTATAGCTTAAGATGCGTAAGCATTGTCAATGTAATACAAAGTGTTCCAGAAAATTCTACTGACTAAGGCCAAGCTCCTGTCAGTCGTCAACCTAATGAAATATCATAGGTTTACTTTATTACAACAATATATGATGGGGTATAAAGGTCTAAATGGTATACCTCTTTTTAACACAATTAGAAACTTGTCTCCGTGGTTATTTTAGACAAGAAGATTTTCCCTGTGCCCGAGTGTTTTAGTGTTCATAAATATTATCATCTTGATAGGAATTTCTGAATAAAATAAATTGATTGATGTTTTATGCTACACTCAAGATTGTTTCACTTATATGGCGCAGTTGCCAGGTTTAGTGGGGAAGGAAATTGGGTTCTTTGACAGGAGGAAATAAGAACGGTGAGTACCTGCCAATCTTTTCCACATACGGCGATCAAGCGAAAAATCCAATTTCAATTTATATTTAGTTTGAGTATGATTTGATCCTGTGTCGCATCAATGGAAGACCTGTGTTGGATTGTGGGACTATCACTAAACAACTGAACCTCCCTGAATAAAATAGGACTTTAAGCACCTCATGTCACTTTGGTAAAGCACAACTTCAGAGTGCTGTAATTTCAATTCACAAGAATTCTTACCCTTGAATGAAACAGAACAAAAGAGTACAAAATTTAAATTTATTATAGGATATATAGATCCTTTTACATGTAACTAGGAATATACACTTTTTTAGAAGCAAAAGACAAAACATTTTTTGATTACCTGTCAAAACCATTTAATACAAAGCTGGGAAGACATTTAGGATCAAGAGGGCTAGAATATTTAATTTATACGTGCACATAATTTGATTCTTTTTATAACATAAATCCGTAACATTTTATAAATAAAACCTTCCATACACAGGGTCAAGTTACAGTGAATCACATCAATCACACCTCTTAATAAGCCAAATGAACAACAACCACACCTCTTCACAAGCCAAACGAACAACCACCACACCTCTTAACAAACCAAATGAACAACCACCACACCTCTTCACAAGCCAAACGAACAACAACCACACCTCTTCACAAGCCAAACGAACAACCACCACACCTCTTCACAAGCCAAACGAACAACCACCACACATCTTAACAAGTCAAACGAACCACACCTCTTCACAAGTCAAACGAACAACAATCACACCTCTTCAGGAGTCAAACGACTTGCACACTTTGCCAAACAATAAAAGTGTAAACACAAGGTTTCAAAACATTTTGAGTATGTATGTAGGCCTTCTGAGCAAATCTTTAGCTATTTGCTGTTATTACTATAACTTTTTTCTGCACTATGCTACATTTTTATATCATTCAAAATTGTTTTTTATTGTTGCAGTCAGCAATAGCATTTGTGTTCACTATGTATTCTAAATATGTGCCATAAGAGCTTGAATTCCTGCACACCCCATCTTCTCTAGCCAAGATAAAATCTGCATGTCCCCATTCCGTGTTATACCTTGGCGGACTAATCCACTTGAACCCGTAAATCGAACAGTTCGTTTTGATTGGATGCGAGTAAAATGTCTCGCAGCTAATCAAATCCTCGGGCGCTTACACTGAAAATAACATAATGGCGGCTGTGTATACCTTGAACTTTTGTTTAATGAGTGCTGATTGGCCAAGACCCTGTAAGTCTAGGAAAGACAACTCTTACATTCTCACCAGTGGGCGCTGTTTGATTTACGGGTTCAAGTGGATTAGTCCGCCAAGGTAAAACACGGAATGGGGACATGAAGATTTTATCTTGGCTTGCGAAGATGTGCACACCCATACATCAGTTTAAAGCAACATGAGCTGCCAAATTGGTCTATTAATTTTTTATTTCAAGATTGTACGTTTAAGTAGTGTATTGATGAAAAAATTCTAAAATAAATTATCCTTGAAAATCAGAATTGACGATTGATTGATGTTTTTATGTCACACTCAAGATCATTTCACTTTTATGGTGGCATTGTCAGGTTTAGTGGGAGGGCAAACTTGTCTGCATGGAGGAAATCTCCAACCTTTGGCCAGCACCTGGCTACTCTTACACATAGAGCACTTGGGTGGAAACACACTCTTAGGAATAATAGTGTGTTTCCACGGACATGCGTTAACGCGTGCGATTTTCCCCAAAGAATGGGAACTACAGAAATACGCTATAGTGTTTCCATGGTCAGTTCGATAGTTTTTAACGCACACGTTAACAGACGGAGAATGGAGCTTGTCCCATTTTTAACGCATTTCGCTAATCATGACGTCATTGAAGGGGTTTTCCGATCCTGATGACCATTCGCTGTCAGATAGAAATCCACAGAAAACACAGAGTGAATTTGTTTACTCATTTTTACTGACTTGCATTTCGTATCAAAAAGCCATGTAGATGTCCACTTATTCCCATTCTTTCCCCAAACCGAAAAAAAAATTGTTGTCAAGCATATGACCTTGACTTTTTACCGTAACCTTAGGACAGATCACACTGTCGATCGCATGCGTTAACGAAAGTCCGTGGAAACACACCATTAGTGAGATCCAAACCCCTGAGCCATCAGTGGAAGGACTATGTAAGACTGAGAGGCTTTCATTACCAACTGAGCCGAGGCAGGCCCTCAGAATTTATGCAAAAGTTTACAATTTTAGCAGCTAGATATCATTAAACCACAAATATATTTTCTAAAAATAAAATGGATTTAACAACTTAATGGATAACAACTTCAGTATTATTTTCAAGTGGTATGTGTATAAGAGAATCTAACAAGCGAACCGTTCCCAACAGGGCCTGGTAGCTCAGTTGGTAGAGCTGAGCGGTGGTAACCCTAAGTCGTGAGTTTGATTATCACCCTAGCCCAGAATTTTTTCCAGGTTAATCAGTGTTGGTTAATTTACTAATGAAGTCCTTCAAGCTTCCCAACTTTTAAATGACACTTAAAGAACAAACATTTACCTCTGCATTACAATCAAACAACATATAAGCCATGAAATGACTTGTTTTTACTATCACAGTTTCTGGAATAATATTATAGAGAAGTTCTAAAATCATTACAATATTAAAATCAATATCAGCATTTTCAGCAAAGCGCAATAAGTTCATGATTTTGTGCTTTGCCAACATTAGCTTTGTTTTCAGATAAACGGACAATGCTTCTTTTTTTTAAGCACACAATCTCGGTTTTCAGGTATGCCTGAAGATTGACAAGTAAAATCTACTGTATCTTTGTTTACAGATATAGCCACCCAATGTGATTTGAGTATACATACTACCAGCTAAGCATACAAGAGGCTAATTTTTGGTTGTGATATCACGCCATTTTGTAAAGTCCCAAATTATGTGTACCTGGATTAATCTAAACATCTTTAATGTTTGGTCTGACATTAGGGCACCTACAGAGATTGATTGATTGATTGGTGTTTTACTTATATGGCGGCGTTGCCAGTTTTATTGTGGGAGGAAACTGGGCTCTATGCCCGGAGGAAACCCACGACCTTCCGTTGGTAACTGGCAACCATCCCACATAGGTCGTTCGAGTGAAAACCCAGTCAGAAAATTTTCCAATTTTTTGGACTGAGTGGGAATCGAACCCGCGACCCACCTACAGAGAGGCAGAAATGTGTGAATAATTTGTCTCTTGTTGCAGGCAGCCATAATCATCCAAAGAACACAATGCAGTGCTACTATAATTTGACTTAATTTTTAGATAAAATAATAGAAACAAATTAGAATGAGAGCATGAAATCTTTGTCCACCATTTTGATAATATCTCTTAACGAAGAAAGTTCTACTGTCCATTGGATGGCTTCTTAAATCAGTATTGATTTGGATTGATTGATTGATTGTTGGGTGTTTTACGCCGCGCTCAAGATTATTTCACTTATATGGCGGCATTGCCAGTTTTATTGTGGGAGGAAACCGGGCTCTATGCCCTGAGGAAACCCACGACCTTCCGTTGGTAGCTGGCAACCATCCCACATAGGTCGAGTATTGATTTGGAAAGGTTGAGTTTGAATTAACCTAGAAATAAAAGCATTCTGGACAGAGTATTTTTCCAATTTTTAAAATTTCTGGATTGCGTTATAAATTGATGTCATCAGACCATGTAATTTCCTGCAGACCAAGTCCTGGGCCTCGTTTCACAAAGCAGTCGCATCGCAAACGAGGCGTAGTTACCAATGGATACCATAGTCAAGAGATACGACGTCATGGTAACTGCAATTGATCGCACCTTGCGACGGCTTCGTGAAACGGCCCCCAGGTTTTGCCACAACTAAACCTGATAAAACTGTAACTTAAGCAGAATATACAAGTTTAGCTAAGAACATCTATCAGTCAATCAATCAACAAAGAACAATGAATTCATGGAAAATCCTTGTCCAATGCCACAAGTCTGTCCACAATAGCCATGAATGCATGTCTGGTAGCTGATTGAGGAAAGGCATCCACAAAACTCTCTCCTTTCTCCAGACTGGCAGCCAACAATGGGTCTAATGGAATGCAACCTACAAAGATAAAGAAGGGCTGTAATAAATAATTATCTTAAAAATAAAACAAAGCAAACTGTGACTGGAATACATAGAAATAAGGAACATCTAAAATCTCAATTGAGATATTATAGATGAAGAACTTAGTTGGAAAAGTCATTACTATTATTTTTATGGTTGCATAGGTATATGATGTCATTTATTGCTCCCAAACCATGCAACAAACCTCCTCGGTTACCTAAGTTCAAAACCTACTTACCTAGAAATGGTACATCAAACTGTTTAGCAAGAGCTTCGCCTCCTCCTTTTGAAAATACATTAGTACATTCCTATAGGAAAACAAATTACACATTCTATATTTGACACTCCACTACATTTTCAAAGTTTATTTTAACCAGGCTCTTCAGAAAATATTTTTGCAACAAGGTTTCCAAAGATTGAAAAGGAGTTAAAATAAGGCTTTAGGTATAGAATAAAATTTGTAACAGCATTTTACAATCTTGATAAACCAAATTGTTTCCATAAAAGAAAATGAAAAAAAAAACTAAACTTACTGTACAATTTGGACAAATAAATCCACTCATATTTTCTATGACCCCTAGAACTGGAACATGTGTTTTACGACAAAATGTTAATTCTCTTCTCACATCACCAACGGCAACAGCCTGTAAACAGAAAATTCAAACTTATCATACTTCACATAGATGGCGGCATAATTGCCTGGTTTTATTGGGAAGGAAACCACGCTCTGTGTCTGAGACCTCAGACCTTCAAGTGGTAAGCATGCCTGGCAACCATCAGACCTAGAGATGATTGAGTGAAAACCTATACATCATGAAAGTTTAGGTTTAGGATGGGTAGAAGGCTCTTTCAGGTATGACAGCTATAGCAATCACAGTAGAGAAAGTCACTCTACAATGTATAACCACTGTAAGATAAAGCCAAATTCTAATGATTGCATGCTTAATTTGAAAGCCCCAACCTGCGGTGAGTACTCAGCAATTCTTCCACATAGGGCGATGTAAAAACCCAGTAAGTGGGATTAGAATCCATTACCCATCAAGGGAAGGCATGGGTTGGACCGAGGTACTATCGCTCAGCCAACTGAGCCAATGCGTCCTTCTGATTGCTTGAGGCTTGGGATGTATTCAAGCTTATTTCTTTATATAGCAGCATTGCACAATTTTTAAGTGTTATGTGCCCGGAAGAAAACCTGAATTCTGATGATAAAACTTATTATAATTTTTGACTAACTGAAAATTGCTTACCTGTGGTGTTGTGACAAGGATAGCACCATCAGGGTTATATCCCCTTAAACTCTCCACCACAGTAATATGTTCATCTGAGGTACCAGGTGGAGTGTCTATCACAAGGTAATCTATGTCCTTCCAATACACATCACTTAAAAACTGTTTGATCATAGCTGGAAATAGATCAACTTTCTTAATAGACTTACATGTAATCCCATTGCCTCAAGTCTAATGTATTGCCTAACTGTTAAAGTAGAATATAACTTAAATACTTAGTATGTAATAACATGTATGATTTCTATTTGGTGAATAAATAATTCAACTCAACTCAACTTCAACATGACGTAGTACCTGCAATGTAATGTAGGACTGTTTAGAAACTTAACCAGTATCGACAGGCAGTGCTTTTTTTTTCTCAGTGTTTTTAACAAGAGGGAGAAGAGAAAATTGAAAAACTCTTGAAGAAAATATCTTCAAAAATAGCAATGTGGACAATGTAAATCAATTTTCTGACCACCCTTTTGACACTTACCATTTTTCTTTGGTCCTCTCCATACAACAGACTCGTCCTCATCGTTCAACAGGAAAGATATGGACATAACACCTAACTTCTGTTCTTTATCAGCAAACACTGGCACCCAACTGAGGGAACACAAATATAGGTCAATTGATTGATTGTTTGGTGTTTTACGCCACGCTCAAGATTATTTCACTTATATGGCGGCCAGTTTTATTGTGGGAGGAAACCCACGACCTTCTGGTGGAAAACCCAGTCAGAACATTTTCCAATTTTTTTTGACTGAGTGGGATTCAAAAATAGGTCAATTGAAAGCAGAGAAAGAGTTACAGAGGAGGAATGTATTCCAGAAACATTAAATACACCAGATATCTGTTAAATATCTGGCAAAAAAAATGGTAATATGATAACAAAACCATTAGAGTACATGTAAGCTGAACAACAAATAAACTCTCCGGCAAATGGTCTAATGTATCAAATTGTCAGAACATGAGAGGACTCCGGTATGAAAATATGATTGATTGGTTAATGTTTTACACCGCACTCAGGATTATTTCACTTATTTGACGGCGTTGCCATGTTAAGTGGGGCAGGAAACCGGGCTCATTGCCCAGAGGAAACCCAAGACCTTCCGGTGGTAACTGCGTACCATCCCACATAGGTTGTTTAAGTGAAAACCCAGTCAGAAAATTTTCCTTTTTTTATTGGTGGAAGGCTGTTCGGATTGAGCGTCCAACGCTCTACCTACTGAGCCACGGAGGCCCCCATTCCACTTTCGGCGAGTACCTAGCAACTCTTCTAAATACGGGGACAGAGATGAATATATATGAATCACACTTCTAATTTGGATTTTTACAATATAATTCATATACTTGATAGGTGACCGTGTTTCAGTTGAACCAGACTAAGTGTGCAGTTGATGACTGAATTATAAATATGATATTTATTGGCATTGCTTACCCTTCAGAGCATTGATGGATATCCTTTCTTGCCACATTCAACATCCGTGGGATACTCGGGCCACACAAATCAACATCTAGAATTCCAACCTAGTGAAACATAGCAGCATTTGTGTTTTAAGTTAACTTTAGAACCAGCTATAACATTATTTCTAAAAAACTAGAAGGTTTTCATACCAAAAGATGTGTTGCACCATCTATAATGACAATTGTACAATGTCATTATCAAAATATTATTTCGCCAAACAAACATACATACATACAAACAACACCAATAACCTATAAAAATATTTCAGAGAATTGTCTGAAATTATGCTACAAATAAGCAGGCACCAAACAACACAAAGAAAATAATAAAATTGGAGGCTATCAGAAGAACAAACAGACCTCCAGAAGCCAAAATTTGATCAACGACAAAGGGCGCTGCGAATAACCTCCATTTTTTTTTTAAATTCCACCTAGCAGATCTGGAGATATCTCGCAGACAAATTAACAACTAATGACATTATTAGAATAGGTGGCTAAAAAACGTCCAGTCACCAAAGTTTGAGGCATCACAAATGTCCCCACCAATGAGCTATATAAGAGATTTCATAACATTTTGACCAGTAGTTCAAAGATATCTTGCAGACAACGCGTAGAATACGGACATCGGAGAGCACAAGCACATACATGTTTACATTTTGACGTTGATACTTATGTCAGAAAGTTTATACTCAATTTTGTGGATTAATTAGCATGATAACGCTACGAGCCACAAAATGATGTATATGATAGTATGCATGTATTGTACCTTCTTCCCAGCACTCTTCAATGCTAGAGCTATTTGTGTAGAGACGGTACTTTTTCCAACACCCCCTTTTCCAGACAGTACCAGAATGACATGTTTCACAGTTGATAAGTGATCCTGCACGGGATCTGCAAACAGACAATAATAGCAGATAGCAGATATTCTTCTGAAAAAAAGGTAACTTTTAATTGGTTGATCTGACTGAAGTTTTTTCAAATCAATTCAAGATATGAATAATCTGGGTCACCCTCTCATTGAGTAATTAGGTCAGTGGGAGGAGGAGAGTAGTGGGTTGGGAAATGTACACGTAGGGCTAAAAGTAGTTGAAAACCAGATGGATAACAATTGTTATTAATAATTCTAGATGTAAAAACTAAAGTGGGGATCATTAAGATGTCATTAGAAAGACAGTGTAGGGATCTGACAAATGAACAACCCCAACCACTCAGGCCAGTCCAACACATAATTTCAATTTCTCATGGCATCTCAAAAACACAATTATTGTGTGGCAGAATATTCTAGTATAACTATAAACTGTTTTCCCCTTTTGCTTGTGTTTTGATATTCTTTCTTTCTCAGTTTTCTTCTCTTCATTTTTCCTTCGCACAATCCCCACATGACACTAAGTAAAAAGTATTGATTAAAACAAAAAATCTGACATAATAATTAAATACATGTAAATTGTATCTCTAGTATTACCCCGGGATAACTTGTATGCGAACATAGAGTGTTCAAATTCTTAGACTAATGTGAGTATGAAATCAACAGAAAGAGACTTTAAGTATGGTACTCTACCCTAAGATCGAAAAAATGTGACCCTTGCTGATTCTCGGTTTTATGTAGGCTACCTTTATGTTGATGCCTGCAGGGAGACTCTTTGCTATTGTGTTTTAACCTCCAAAAAATGTTCGAGGTTAAAGTAAACAGATAGAATCGAAGCCCGATCACAACAACAACAATCAGTCACATGACTTAAGTGTTGGAATACAATCGTTTCAGGCCTTTGTCTCTGTGTTTTACCCTCATTATCAACAGGTTTTTGAGTCCCTCGAACACAATCCTCAGTCTTGTATTTCTCAGATAAAGTATTGTAAAACTATACTGACTGTGTCGTCAGATTGCTCACATGTTTCTAAACATTTGGATGCTTGCGCACATGCTCAGATTCGGAGATTGTTTACATTGAGGGTACCTAATAAATCTCATTTTCAATTTTAATTTAAAACTACTAAATGATGCCTAAACTTTCAATTTTTAGTAAAAATAGAAAGTTGCTCATTTCTTCTGTCTGGGAAAAATATCTGAATATAGAAAACCGACCACTAATTTTTTTGTGTAAACAGTTTTTTGCATTTTCGCGGAGAGTAAGCCTGAATACACAGGTGAATTAAAGTTACAGGGTCATTGCAGCAGTTACTGTAAAGCGACAGCGTCTGAGTGGTTACCACATTCTACCGTCGGGAAAAAAATGACTGATGTTGTTGTTGTTTTGAAAGGTCAAAGTATCAAGCAACTGATTCAGCCAAAAGGTAAGATTGAAATACGATCTTTCAGTTGGTGACAGCGTTATAACCTCATAAGGTATTAGTAGGGCATTTTTCTTGCTTTGACGATAAAGAAAAATGTTTTGTTGTTATAGAAGAGCTTACCGATGGAGGCTGACATGTTTATTATGTACTCTCGCTCACCACGAGACCACAGGAATAGAAGGGACCATATATCATTCTCAACTTGCTTGTTCACAAACCTTTGTGTTAAGATCTATATATATTTTTAAATTTTAGATCGAGTTTGTTAAATCCAAGTTTAAGCAATTAAAATCACAGCTAGTTTTCGACCCTAAGATTATGAAGGCCAGGCAATGTTGCATAAAACTTTTTATGAAAATGCCGTAGGCCTAGTATGAACAAAAAACAAAAAAATCTTTTCGGCCCTGACAAACTTCACTAAAGTAAAGGTCTTACTACGTTATTTGATAATTTCTGACATTTATAGTCGTTGGCTACCTGGTAGGCCTACCGACCAATAAATATCCATACATAAATAATGAGGTAGCCTACCTGTAGACATTTAATATTATTGAATTAGCCCTGAAGTCCTATATATTAGGCCTATGTATATAGCTTAAGACAGATCAGATCCACTATATAGGCATTTGATTTTCTTAAAAAGACAATAGGGCGTAACCAGATTGAGCAAAATTTAATTGTAACCTCTATATAGCTACTGCCTAGGCCTACACTACAGTTTGCCGGAAGGACGGAAGGCGAAAATATAAAAAAGAATTATATACTAGCCTATAACTTCTTAGGCCTACATAGATTCCCCGAGCCTTCCTCCGGGCATAGAGCCCGGTTTCCTCCCACAATAAAACTGGCAACGCCGCCATATAGGCCTAAGTGAAATAATCTTAAGCGCGGCGTAAAAGTAAAACACCAAGCAATCAATCAAATCTCTAGCCTATAATTATATATATATTGATCTTAAGGCCCGCTCTTATTAAAAGGCGTTTCGATAGAAATGCCTAATTAACGGGCTAATTGGTACCGCAGTAGGGGGGTGGACAGTGCGTATTGTGATGATGTTGACCGAACGCAGTCATCTCGGCAGTTCGGAGTCAAGTTTGAGCATGCGACGATTTAATATCTCTGTTATTTATAGACGGACCCTCGGAAGCCTTCGATAGAGTGAGCTTGCAGCAAGCGCTGGAGGACGAGGCAGTTGTGTTATTTTCCTAAAAATATGGATAATTCTTATTTGGAATACGTAGAAATTGGAACGATATGTGTGGCAATCATTGTAACAATTATTGCGCTTGTAGTTTCATACAAATATACCCTTAAATCTATGAAAATGGGTAAGGGTTTCCGATATAAAGTGCCCTCAAAAAACACGTCAACGTCGCCGACGGAAAACGATGACCAGGCAGACGACGCGTTTGGTGAGTACGGGTAGATCTCCTACGTATTTTTTTTGAACTTTTTCCTCTCTCTCTAGGTAGCCCTACTTTTATCTTTTTTTATTTTTATGGAGGATCTCATCATCTGGATAGAGCAGTAGTGCAATACTACAATCCGTGGACCTTAGCTGAGCTCGACTGGGATTTAAGACTTCCTCTTCGGCTCTGATCGTTTGCAGATAATATATTTTGGTTGTCTCCCCTTGAAGTTGAACCATTTTGACCATAGAAGTTAAAACTAAAACATGATTTTGTCATTTTGCTCTGCTTGGAAGAGAGATACGTTTTGATATGGGGTGGTCCTTCAAAAAAAAAATAGAGAAACAAGAATAATTTTTCAATCAACTTTGGATGAAGCCATTGAAGCTTTGCGTTTTTTACTGGTTCGATTATTTAACAACCCCGCTCTGGAACCCCTGAACTTGATGAAGACTTCAGGTTACAAAAAGATGAAAAATTCACATAAATGTATGGGTTGGAAGTATAAAAGTTGCTTGTCTAAGTCGCTTCCTTATTTATGCCAGGTACTTGGGGGTTTCCTCAGGGCTCATTTTGAGCAAGGAGCTCGGTTTCCTCCCCCCACTAAATCTGGAAACGCCACCATATATAAAGTGAAATAATCTTGAGTGCATCAATCGATATTTATGTGGAAAAAAGATTGCTTATTTTCGTCGGTGGATGTTGCCCATTGATGTTTACAAAACCATAGGATTACACGGTAATGATCGGTTACGATAGCCTGTTGTTCTAAAACTACGGAAACGAAAATCTGTTAACCATTATAAAAGCCAGTATATGGTATGGTGTATAACAAAACTAGTATTGGCACCGGTAGGTTCCCAGCATTTCAATGTACGGAACCCTGCATTCAATGTTTCTGTCCGACTCCTAGCCGCACTCGTGTGTTTTTATCCTGGTTTACTTACTTTGCCGGTCAGGTAGAGCCACACATTAAACCGCCATTATAAGGGTGAGATAATTCGTGTAAAGTCATTAGGCCAATTTTTATGCTATGCTTTACAAAGAGCGATTTAACAGTTTAACAACGGATTTTGAAGAAATCAACTGGTTCAGTGAAAAGAGGAATGTTTCAAAGATATAATAGGCGGTAATAGCTGAAAGGTAGTTGAGATTAAGGATAGTTAGAATCCAAGACACAATTTCGTACGATGCTGAATTTGTAATTTCATATAGACGTGAAATTTAATTATAATAAGATCCCAAAAAGACTATTTATTTAATTTGACGGTCACACTGCAAGGGCTGTCAAAGCCATGATAGATATTCTTTTTATTAAAATACTATAATATCAAAAGCATTTAAATTTAAAGGAGGCCTGAAAGGTCTGTGGCCTATAAATTCCCAACTTGGCCTATGTGTCATATTTTTTCCCAAAATTATTCGATCACCAAAACCAAACTGGCATCGAAAAATTATGCCAAAGTCAAGGTTAGTTATAGACAATTGTAAATTGTAATGCATGGTTTAAATTAAAGGAGCATTTTTATATAAATAATTTAAACTGAAACTGATTTTATTTTCTCATTTTCAGATCGTGAACCCCCAATGGACCCATTGGAATTTTGTGAACATATCCATGGGGAAGTAAAGAGAGTACAGAACAAAGTTACAACTCGGAAAATAGAGGAAAAAATGACAGCCGAGCAAATACAAGAAGAAAGAAACACACAAAGAAAACAACTTGAAGCCATATTCAACCTAATGAAGGACCAAACAGATAAATTTGGTGTGGATTCAATGGCTGAGGTTAAACAACAGATGAAGTTATATGGGTAGTGAAACCCTGAACTTTTCTTTTAATGACCTGTAACTAACAGAGTATTCTAGTAAATAATATATACAATTTTTCAAAAGCTCAACACCGTACCCGAGGTTGTCCTCATTAAGTCTTTTAAGACACATAGATCTGAAGATATTCATGTTTGTTGAAATTCTGTTCTAGTCAAGTCACACAAGTTAGTAGAGGATTTAATTCTGTCAACAAAATACTTTTTGCAACAGTATCAAGGTCACAAGTTTTCCCAATGTAAAAGATACGGTGTGTACAGGGTTTGATTTTCACAGCAACCCGTGAGTCCAAGTCTTACATTTACATTTCTAGTAGATTGAATAGTTTGTAAACATGGTATTGGGTATCAAGATCATGCACAGTCTAAAACAGGCACACATTTGCTGATATGTACAATAGACGTTTTCGGCTTAAGGATTTATGCTTGCGAAGAAGCCTCGTTGTATGACGCAAAATGGAATCATGTTCATTTCGCCTATGACGCAATGCAAAAGAGGCGTGTCACACTGCCCGCAACACAGAAATGACGTCAATGCCCTACAACGTGAACAACGTCATAGAAACGTCATTCAAAGCCGAAAGGGTCTATGATTGAGCCATCAACAGGCTGCACTTATTCAATCCGTGAAATAGGGAACAAAATATTTAACGCTCGGTTTTCTCAGTCAGCGGATACCCTTAAAGGGGCATGAGCTGCCGAAATTCACACTTTTCTCATAGTTGCTGATCGTCACGACAGTAAGAGGCTTTGAAGGCCATCGAAAAACTAAATAATTGGCGTTGCAATGAGGAAAATCCATACAGTATGTAGCCTGTACGAACCAAAAACGTGTTCGAAAAGTAAACAAAATTTAAATAACCGGGACGACCATTCATTCATTCTAAGCCAAAGTCAGTTCAAAGCAATACTTTATCGTAAATTTTCGAGACCAGAAGCACTAAAAAGCTTCTGAATTGTACGTCTTGAGAAAAATAGCCAATAATTTCAACATTCTGTTTAAATCTCAAAATATCAACATTTTGGCAGCTCATGCCCCTTTAATTGTGAAGGTGATGGTGAATGGATTAATATTGAACACCAAACTAATATTATTTCATTTGCACGTCGCTTGTATTGAACAAGGTTTTTTTATTCAAACGTAACAAACTGTTTATGCTTCGGGTTTGAGCTTGGACCGTGAGAAGGTTAGGTGTAGTGAAAAAAGTATTGTACCATTTTTGTTTCACTATAATCAGGCCAGCATGATTGTGGCATAGATTATAATACAAAGAGTACAAACTACTACTGAGTAAAATGGCTTGACCTCTGAGTCAACAGCCAGTCATTGCTTGTAAAAAGAAACGAATTAGAAAGTTGTACTGGTCAAGGGCTTAGGCTAAACTGCCTTGTCTTTCTTCAACCTAGGTATTTCTGATGAAACCAACATTTTCACTTATATTTGGTTCAATCTCAGTTTACCAATATACTTGCCATAGCTGGATATTCATTCAACCTTGTCAATATATTACACAGGGAAAATTCTGCTGACTAAAGGCAAGTCAAACTCACGTCCCTCTGGATCCTAATGAAATAGCATGGGTTTTGGTTTATTACAAGTTATGATTGAGTGTAAAAGTCCAAATGACATACCCCTTTTTTAACACAATTAGAATCTTCTCCAGGGTTATTTTAGCCAAGAAGATTTTCCCTGTGCTCGTGTATTCATAAATATAATTATTTAACAAACTTTTTGACAAAAACACCCAACTTGCAACCATAGTGACTGAGGCAGAAAGATAAGTATTTAAAAACAAAAAACCCGAATTGCTTAGAAATCAAACCCAATTTAAAACCTAAAAGTTGTTGCCGTCCTGTATAATTTAAATATGTGCAAAATAGATCTGTTCTTTTACCATGGTGTTGATATTATTTTCATTTCAAGTCATTTCTTTGTTGTGATTATTTTAGAAATGTTTAACAGATTTGTTAAAAATAATCACTTTTATGTGTAATTATGTTCGATTATTTTAATGTGCTATAAGAAATAAGGAGTTTTACTCGCCAGATAAATACATATCATACATGTATATAGTTGAAAAGAATGCATTGTACTCAATGTCATAATGAAAATATTTACAATAACATGTTACAGGTGTTTGTCAAATACTTTATGCACCCAGTTATATTTTCTCAATTCTATTTTGTCCAATTGCAATATAATCAGAAATTCTGAGAATATTTGTTGTTGGAAATACAAACCACATCATTCATTATTTGTTGTGCTTGTTACATTAATGTGTAGATACAATTGTTCTCAGGTTGTTTTATACTGATTAGTCAAATTGAATATTACTAGTTTGTACACATTGAGAATTTAAAACCGTTTCATATATTGTTCATTATTAAAGTTCTTTTGACTTTTACCTAAGACTTGTACAGTACTGTTTTCTTAGGGAATGGAAAAACCTGGACCCGGTTTCACAAAGCGATCTTAGCTTAAGTTGATCTTAATTACCAATGACAACGTATACCTTCAACATAGGTTGCCATGGTAGTTAAGATCACACTTAGCTAAGATCGCTTTGTGAAACTAGGCCCGGATGGTTATTTTCTAACAAACTGAAGTTCGTTTACATGTACAGTGTATATGGTGTCCTCTAACATAAAGCTTCATGAATCTATGCTAGAATGGATTGATTTGTGTGTTACGCTGCACTCAAGATTATTTCACTTATACAGGGGGAAACCGGGCTCTTTGCCCAAAGGAAAACCTTGACTTTCGGCGAGTACCTGGCTACTCTTTATGTTAGAAGGGTAAATCTCTTAAATATTTGTAGAGAAGCTGGATTTGAAACCAGAACTTAATATGATCTATTCTTGGTGGCACAGAAATTACTTAAGAATCCGGACATGTAGGAGTATGAATTATAAAGGAGACAAAATCGATGGATACATGTTTGATCTATCTATATTAGCTTTTTTTTGTAAATCCTGATCGTCAATAGAAGTTAATCGTTTGGAGTTACTTGTAAAACTAAAGGATTTACTGTAAAATATTCAGGAAACATTACATTTGGCAATTAAGATGTTTTGAAGACCATATTGCAAACCATTTTAAAAAACCTTCATAAATTTAGAACTAAAGGCTTTAGTAGTTATGGTCAGCATATAATAGTATTAGAAAGACAGAGTTAGTAGATTGCTTTTGGAATTGAAACTGTTTTTCAGACTTAATTAACAAACGTTACTACAATGTATTTCTAGGAGTTCCAGTTTTAATTAAAATTGTTGGTGAAATTCTGTCAGTGACAGATACATGTACTAATTACAGGAAGTATTAATTAAATACTTTAAAGGGTTTTGATCACTACATATTATAACTGATTAAATATTCACCTGTATCTTCCAATCACCTAGCAACAAAGGTAATTGATGATGAAATATTAATTATGTAGTCAGGGATTTAAGCTGCAGTTGCACTAGTTAATACTGTACTCCAATGTTAACACTGATTTAATGCTGCATGTGGTTGTTAAATATTTCAGTTAAGAACAGAGCATCCCATATGTATTTCCATAGCAATCACCATTTTGAACAAAGTACCTGTAATATGTACCAGGTGGTCTAATTAGCCTATTAAGGGAAATATATACGCTAAGTATCTGGATAAACTTTCAAGGCTGAATAGACAAATGCAAGGATATAGAATGACCGACTGATGTTTATATAACGCAGCACTCACGATTATTTCACTTATATGAAGGCATTTTAGGTTAAGTGTGAGGAAACTGCTCTTTGTGCTTTGGGCCTGGCAATCATTCCACATAAGAGTGAAAATAGGACTGCTGACAGATATTGAACTTCAAGGTCGCCGAAAACTGCACTTTTTTTTCTAAGGCTTTGGGATGGCTTAACAGTGTCTTGAATTTAGAGGGTTTTCCAGACGAAACATAAGAATTCCAAGACATTTGAGACCTGGATAATATGAATCTTATGTTGGTACCTAGCAACATTCCCATATGTCAACTGAACAAGAAAATAAATTTAGAAAGACCCTTTGTGCTAAACGGTTACCATTTCCATACCAATGCTTCTTTTGTCTCTTTCCTACACAGTCAGGATCTAAGAAATGTTTGAAACTCTTTAAACGTGGGTTCCATACTAATGATAAAAAATTAAGACATCACCACGTCGTCAGATGTTTTTGAACAACACGAGCTTTCGACACCTGTGCCGGTGTCTTCGTCAAGTGTAACTGAATTTAATGTTTCAAAATATTGTATTATAACGTTAACAGATTTACGTCATTCTTGATTGATGTCTTTTTGTAGATTCCGACGTCAGACTATTGCTATTAAACATAGTTACTGTTGCAAACAATTCACTGATTGGCCACTTAACACATTTGTTCTTTTCTTTTGTATATATGTCAATATTTTTAAAACATTAAATTCAGTTACACTTGGCGAAGACACCGGCACAGGTGTTGAAAGCTTGTGTTGTTAAAAAACAACTGATGACGTGGTGATGTCTTTAATTTTTTATCATTACATTCAGGATCATTTCTAATTTTCAGGTAATTAATCCAAAATTTAAACGCTGCCACAGAACTCCTGCAATCTAAGTGTCAAGATCATGTTGATCAAAACTTTCTAACCAACTGTTCATTAACAGTTGTCCATGCCAAAGGAACTGTATTTAATAGAATGATTGTTTGGTGTTTTACGCCGCGCTCAAGATTATTTTACTTATATGGCGGCGTTGCCAATTTTATTGTGGGAGGAAACCGGGCTCTATGCCCGGAGGAAACCCACGACCTTCCGGTGGTAACTGGCAACCATCCCACAGTAGTCCGTCAGAAAATTTTCCATTTTTTTTTGGGACTGAGTGGGATTTGAACCTGCGACCCATTGGTGGAAGGCTGTTCGGATTGAGCCATGGAGGCCCCCTCTGTATTTGAAGTTGTCCAGATATGTGGTTTTTGGACTGCTGAAGTTGGCTTTGGTTTTTGGACCACTGAAGTTGACCATTGTTTTGTTTATTGGGGGACAGAACCCTGAACTTCAACCTAATTAGGCAACCGTTCCACAATTCTTAAAAAGAAAGAAAACTCACCGTGTCATCGAACTTGACTTGCTCTGTATTTCCAGAGCCTTACACTTTATCAGTGATCTATATATGGACACATGCACGCCCCCTGGTTTTTGAATGTCAAATTCTGCGGGAATGCACAAGTTTATCTTTGTGTGCTAAACAATTACTAAATGGTCTCAAGGTCTCTCAGGGGAAAATTGCCATTAATTTAAATTTTGGCAGCTCATGCTACTCTTAAGGAGATGAAAAACAATAAAACACCTTTAAAGATTTTATGAACAACTTTGGTTAATATATTGTAGTTTACGGTAAATTTGCTTGTAAATGTGTACTTTAAAAGTCAGACAGAAAAGAAAATCAAATTTTGAGAGTAAAACATGCAAAATTGAATGCTTTCTTTGCCGCTTTACGGCAGTTAATAAGCTCGAAAAAAAGTTATACACGACCTGTGCCAGTGCTTATACTCAGCAGAGGTCGTGTATGACGTCATACTTGGCGGGCTCTACCGAGTGTTACGGAAAATATGCATATTGCACCTAAGTCTACATAAACGATAGGAGAGCATATACTGAACTGATTTGTATAAAGTATATATTTAGCCAATTAATGCTTATAAATAAGATTTAAGACCTGTTCATAAATACTTTAAGTACAGCAGAATCAGGATTTAAAGACAATCATTCAAAATTTTATTGCACAGTTATACGTATCAAAGCTAAAAGCTTCAAATTGTGTACATTCATGGAAAAAAAACAACAATTCCAATCATATTCATAATTAAGTGTCAATAACAAACAGTAAACCCATATGAGGTTCACAACTGCTATCTATAAATTATGGTATAGTTATTGGAAGAATTGTTGCATAATGCTATTATAGCAGTAATAGCTTCTTTATGGATTAAAAATTCTAGTTGTGGTTTGATTATGTACTGAGGTCGGATAGAAAATCTTTGAAGAGTAGG
Organism: Lepidochitona cinerea; assembly: GCA_963971465.1. Taxonomy (NCBI): domain Eukaryota; kingdom Metazoa; phylum Mollusca; class Polyplacophora; order Chitonida; family Tonicellidae; genus Lepidochitona; species Lepidochitona cinerea. Next base: position 45,752,392 of record OZ020551.1, on the reverse strand, counting down.
CAACTCTTCCACATAAGGTGAATGAGTAAAAACCACTCAAAAATTCAGCTTTTTTTTTTTGGACGGATTAGGATTCAAACCCGCAGTCGATCGATAGAAGGCCTGCGTCTGACAGACTAGAATTGCTCTACCAATTGGACCAATGAGGCCCACACATTGCAGGAGGGATTGATTGATTTTTGTTTCACGCCACACTTAAGATTATTTCACTTATACGTTGGCATTGCTAGGTTAAATGGGGGAGGAAACCAGGCTCTTTCTCTGGTGGAAACACCCAACCTTAAGTGAGTACCTGCAAACTATTTCCCATATGTCAAAGGAGTGAAAAATGCACTCACAAATTTTCATTTGTTCTAAGTGGGATGGAAGGATGGAACGTGAAACAAACTCAGACACAAGCAGTCTGTTACTATATTGTTTCACTTAGTCTTGTTCAGGTTAGTTACAGATGATTTACAGATAAGACCTAAGACACTAGTCTTGACTTAAGTTAGTTGCATATTGAACAGACATCTTAAACAACCAAGCCAATGAAATGCTTGGTAAACTACGTTCTACAGAATTATTTACCTCAGCATTTCAGTAACATGGTATCTTCTGTGAAAAGCACTCATGTCAAAAGGTGTTTCTCAAAGGACAATTGTACGAAAGTCAGAACAGATGATTCAATACACCCTTTCGGCTTATGAATTAACGTTTTGGCAGTAGCATCAGTGTATGGCAATATGACGCTAAATCAAGTTTTTTAATCAATCTGACGTTGAAATCATGTTCATTTTGTCTATGACGCAATACAATATATACTCGTCACAGCACCTGCAACAGAGAAATGATGTCATTGCACTACAATTCGAACATCGACGTGAAAAACATCTTCTAAACAGAAATGGGCCATTTGGCTACACAGCACTACATTCGCCTTCTGTACACAAGTATACCTCTAGTTTGTATAACCAAACCAATAATTCACTGTCATTCCTCAACCATTCATTGTCACAGCAAGGCACAATTTTGTCTAATAAATAAAGAAACAGCCTGTCACGTTATGATAAACTCTGGATCAGTAAAGGTCATCAATTGATAAACTCTACGAGATAATTCTTTCCCTATCCGCCTGTTTGTTGTCAATGCTCCTGCACCTCTACGCACCTAAAAGACAAGAAAATGTACACGTGCAAAATTACGATGCAAGTAAGTGAATTTAATACAAAGGACATCAAGAGACATAAATACTTTATATTTATGAATGTTTATACACCTGGTTACAAGTTTCTAATTGTGTTAAAAAGGGGGTATGTTATTTGTTGTAATAAACCAAAACCCATGATATTACATAAGGATGATGACAGACAGGGGTTTGGCTTAAATAGTCAGTGGAATTTTCTGGGATACTTTGTAAATGTAATAGTGAGCGCAGCGAATTCTATACACAACATGCGTATGTAATGGAGTCACTATAGCCTACTCACTTGGAAGTCTGGTCAACTTTGTTTTTTGTCTAAACATTCCATTTGGTGTTCGAAACCGCCGCCATTTTTGTTCAAATACTGATTCCGCTTTCACGCCTCTTTTTACAGAAGAGTACATCTGATGGGTTGTTTAAAAAAACTACACTGAGATAAATTATGGACTGTAAGTTTACTTTGAAGTTATTTTCTGCACTCACTTCTAGGCTTTGTCTATTACATATTATATTGACAAAGTTGTACGGATATTCAGTTATGGCAAGAAGATGGGTTGACTAAGATAAAACAAAATATGCTCATGGGAAAAGAAAGTGAAAGTATGTTATTTGATTCCAAGGAAGAAGACAGACAAAGGAGTTTAGTCCTTACTAAGTTTGCAGTTCTGGATGCTAGATTAAAAACAAGAATATGTACATACTACAATATCTTCCAGTAGTCGTTCAGCCTCTCTCTCACTGGAGCATTCTCTATATGCCTAAACAGAAACACAGTGTGGAGAAAAAACAAAATTAAATTTGTATGCAAAAACCTTGTATTGATCATGAGATAGCCATATTGTTAAATAGTTCTTATAGTTAATAGATAATTGTGCCATCTTGGCTTCTGTAAACAATGGATTAACGGCCTGGCTGGTTTGTTAGTATTTGAGCTGATGAATGAAGCTAGAGTCATAAAGGAAACCAAGAAGTTAAAGATAACACACAACCAACAGTATATTGTCTTTGATATTTTGACGTTGAAACAGAATGTAATTCAGAAGCTTTTTAGTGCTTCTAGTCTCGAAAATGTACGATAAAGTATTGTTTTGATTTAACCTAGGCTTAGAATGAATGAATGATCGTCCCAGTTATTTAAATTTTGTTTACATTTCGAACACGTTTTCGGTTCGTACAGGCCGCATACTGTATGGATTTTCTTCATTCCAACGCCAATCATTTAGTTTTTCGATGGCCTGCTAAGCCTCTTACTGTCGTGACGATCAGAAATTATGAAAAAAGTGTGAATTTTGGCAGCTCATGCCACTTTAATGAAAACAATTTTTTGTTAAAAGAGTTGAAGAGATTGATTATAAGAGCTTATGATTGAAACCAAAAGTAAGGTTAGATGAATGATAAAAATGAACAAACAAACATTATTTAGATTTCAAAACTAAATGTATTTCTAACACACTGTAGGAGTATAGTCATGCCAATAACTTTCAGAATAAAATAACTATGGAAAGGAGTTACAAAAAAAAAAGACATTCATTATACTACCATTCCCCCACCTCTACCACTTTTTTTTAGCTGTTGCTTTATATGGATGGCCAAGGGATTGAGAGTATATATGGGTGCAAATTGCCAAATCTGATGAATACAAACAATATGTTATTCATTTTAACAAATTATGTCCTTACCTCAACAAGGAGTCTTGGAGAAGGATATGAGGCGACAATAGCATTGGCCATTTCACCACTGATAGTTTTAAACTGTTGAAGTTGTTGTTTCCACACCTTTAACAGACCCACCCCATTCTTGTCGACTTTACCTCCACCACCGCCTTCACAGTGGAAAGAAAACGCTGACTCTAAACGATCCTTTCTAAATAAAAATCAAAACAAAAACAGAAATACAATGAAACTTGTGTAAACCAGAAACCTGTCCAAACCAACCATATACCCAATTTCGTTCTGTATTTAAACTGAATTGATGTTCAATAATACCCTTTGATAATATGTAAATAAGTTTAAACCCAAGACAGTTTCTTGTAAGCTAATGAAAAACAGTGAACCCAAATCACACGCTTGTTTATACATGCCAACCAGTAGTTGGCATAAACGACACTCCCTTTACAGACATTCTACCCCTATGCCGTGTGCAAATATACATAAATACGTTGGACACTCAACGGTTGTGGTTTCACAACCACACACCGCTCTTCCCATATCCTCCCTGCGTGACAACAAATGGCCTTATTTTCTATTTTTAGTACAAAGCAAAGACGTTATTCACTTAATACTCCATAGCTCCACTCGCTTAAACTGTTATATGAAAAATAAAGATATACATGTATAGTAGAGATTCTTTTATCACTTGTTCTTCTCGATCGGGTCTCGACTGGAGCCAACGATGGCGGGTCAAATCGAACCCATCGCTGCGGAATTTAGCGTACGGCCGTAGGAGAGAAAGTGATGCATAATGACAGCATTTGCATTGTAAAGACAAGTTGTCAGCCAGTGAATAGTTTCTGGTCTTATGACTTATAATTATATGACATTTCGTCCGGTAAGGTGAAACGTGTGGCTGAATGTTTCGGTGGAAGTCTGCCAGTTGAACGGTCTCGTGCAAGATGTATAAATAGATTCGCGTGAAAGTTCAAGGTCGCACAGTTTAGCGGCGGGAGGGAATGGGAAGAGCCATTCATCGATGTGCAAAAAAGTTAATTTTCGGGGTAGAATGGGGTTTAAAACCTCCGTATCGGTTGTAGTTGCGTGATAACACACCGCTGAGGACTTTTGGTCACCTCGTCAACCTCCCTCAACGCCTGCGGCGTCTCGGGGGGTTGACTCGAAAACCAACAGTCCTCAGCGGTGTGTTATCACGCAACTACAACCTCTCATTCGGTGTTGAACCCCTAAACCACTCTCTAGTTCAAAACCTAACACACCAGTTTTTCAAAAACTTAGTGTGTCAAAACAATCTGCAAAGACAAGCCAAAATGTTGGCGGGTAGTATCATGTACTAGCGAAAAGTGGCTCAGCTGAGTGGAAGAAGCTACAGATCTCAGCGCAGACGATGAGCTCTCGGCTGAAGTAAGTTTCCGATCACCCTGTTCATTGACCTACATAAATGTCACTACCCGTGTTACTTAATGATGGTGGTCACATTCTTTAATAGGTAGACACGATTGGCTTCCCCTCCTCTCAGCTCAGCTGCCAGCTCACATTGAGATTCTTGCCTTTCGAGGCAGAACATATTAAGCATGCTAGATACTTTCCTCACCACCTCGCGAGGTGAAAATCTCACCAAAATTTATGTGTACCCAGGGGAAACAGCTTAGCTCTCAGCCATACGTGGCGGGCAGCTCAGCCCAATCCTCTCCTGGGCGCAAGGTTTTAGGGACATCACAAAATGAGCAAAGATCAATGTTTGGATTTTCTTCCTTGGGCAAGTAGTGCATGGATGAAACTATTAACAAACGTTCAGTTTTCAATGTTCTCTTACTTTCCTGGTGCTTCTCCAACTGCCTTGGTAAATGTTTTCACCAGGTCCGCAAGTTCTTTACTACTGTTAATTAACTGACAATTACAGTTGGTCTCCAAACTAAGGCCAACTAACACCTAGGGTAGAGGGAAATAACATAGTATCAAGTCAGCAAAAGAAAAACAGCTTGGAATTTAAAAAAAAAATCATTACTTTCTTCAATTGATGAAGGTTTACTAGGCTAACATCACACTTATCATGTATCAAGTAAATTTCACAATTGCTCAAAACATCAGCAGATATTTTGCCAAGACACTATACATGTACAGGTGTATATATGGTACTTGTTGTAAATGTGCAGTCAATTTAAAAGAAAGACATTGGTATCGTGAGAATTCCACACATTTCCTGTCACCGGCGTTCTCCTTGTGCATGTAGGGATCCTTTATCGTCTGAATGTGACGCTTACTTCTGACGTAGTAGAAAAAAAAAGGCGAACGAACTGACGTCATCCAAAAACGTCATCTCCTAGGCCCTATATAATATTCGTACCATATCAATACCATACTAATACAATATCCGTACCATACCAATACCCAGGGCATAATCCACCTATGTTGTAGGGGCCGATATTCGGCCCCATTCCCAAAGACCTTTTTCCCAAAACTGGTAAACAAATTTCCCAAAAGCCTGCAAGTTCCCAATTTATTTGCCATACAAATAGTCAATCGCTATTCAGATACAACTTGAATTACCGCAGGAAAATATACTGTAAATTTGAGGGAATAACTGTCACCCGTGTTCGCGAACAGGAAGTGAGTAGTTGAAGTCGGAAAGAGCGCTATTTTCATTGCCGGTTGTTTTTGTTTTCATCCAATCGTTGTCCTTGTATTCCGCACGAAAATGGTGGACCTTGTGACTTCCTGTATCTTGTTCATGCTGGAGAAGTAATTATTCCGGTTGATTTCAAGCCCATTCACGTAAGTATTCTGTTTGTTTTTTAATGTAGCCGTTGATAAACTTATTCCAAGCGACAGTGGAAGATAAATAGAGAATAACAAAGCTTGTAAAAATTTTTTTCCCCCTGACGTTGAAGTATGTTATAGCTGTCGCAGTTTGTGTTGCCAAAAGTCAAAGCGTGAACGCAAGTCATATTGTTTTATAAAAGGAGGTAATTTGATGGAATTCTATGTAACACGTGAATTGATTAACTGATATTTTTATTTCAATATTTTTTTTTGTTCAGTTTGATTAATCTGCCTAAATTCTTTAACTTCGTTTGTAGGACATAGCAATTTTTTCTATGTTTATTTTCGGTCATAATCATATGATTGCTGAATATTTAGATAGATCTAATTCATTTCAAGTCATGTACATGTATCTTTGTGTGACTATGACGTGGCTATGCAAAATGTATAGGAATTTAGTAATATTAACTGTTATTGGAAGTTTTGCTACTTCAAAAAGACAATGGATAAGGGTTTATTTTTTAATTATGAATTTATCAGAAGTATTAAAGGAATAAGCCCATAATTTAAGAGAAAAACTTCCAACTGGTGCTGAATGAGAGAATGTACCTAGACTAAGTCAATTATATTTTTATTGTTTTCAGACTCACTGGCAATGTCAAGTCATAATGGAAAGTACTATGTCCCCAAGTGTGAACCCACTAAGGCATATTGTAAGAATAATTTGGGCAATTATATCAATTGTCCACCTTACAGCTGTCCCAACTACTGGCTCTCAGTGTTGATAGTTTCGGGCATGTACACACTCTTAAATAAAACATTTTGGTTGATTTATTGCAAAACAAAGTGTTGTTTTTTTTTCCACCAATTAATTTAAATGGTATGAGGATATCCGATGAACCAGGCAGAAAAGAACAAGATATTGTTTATATGATGTAACAACTTTTTCCCAAATCTATTTCGCACCGACGTTTAATTTTCCCAATGGACCAGCCATGGGCCCCTTCCCAAAAATGTTGGATTATGCCCTGAATACCATACTAATACAGTATCAGTACAATATCGATACCATACTAATACAATATCAGTACAATACCAATACCATACTAATACAAAATCAGTACCATACCAATACCATACTAATACAATATCAGTACAATATCGATACCATACTAATACAATATCAGAACCATATCAATACCATACTAATACAATATGAGTACAATACCAATACCATACTAATACAATATGAGTACCATATCAATACCATACTAATACAATATCAGTACCATATCAATACCATACTAATACAATATCAGTACCATATCAATAACATACTAATACAATATCAGAACCATATCAATACCATAATAATACAATATCAGAACCATATCAATACCATACTAATATAATATCAGAACCATATCAATACCATATTAATACAATATCAGTACCATACCAATACTTGAATTAAGAAATAAAAGACGTGCTGGTGAGCTGTGTGTTGCTGAATAAAGGGGCGAAGCCCCGAGTCTTCAAATAATAGTGGTATTTTCGCCACTGACCCTTAATTCAGCAACACACAGCTCACCACGAAGTCCTTTATTTCTATTCTAATGCATATCATATGTAAATTAATTTAATTTCAGTATTCCAAACGTAAGAATTTTAATCAGAAAACCAGCCTTGCCAACCTGCATAGGAACATTTAGACCCTCCCTTGGGTAACCAGAGCCAATCAGAAATGTTTTTGACCAACCCATACGTAGAACGTATAGCGGGTGAAATCAGTGCTGTCAGGGCAAACGCGATGACGTTATAATTCCGGAATGTTGTAACGTTATCGAACACTGCTCTCTCTTTCTCTCAAGTGATTTGTCGACTACGCAAGTAATCAAATGACGTGATGCAGTTTAAATCCTATGACGTGTTAGAACACAGCTGTCACTCAGGGCGTTTGGGCCAAGATTATTCTACACCAACTCACCCCTAATTCATAGCACAACGTGGTTGAAACCAGCAGGAACCCTTTATTGCATCAGATAATGGGTCCCTGGCTTCCCTATCTCTGTAATGTTAAACGTGTATTAGAATATGATAAAATGACCCACCTCTTCCATTTCTACTCTTGACAATAAAATACCAGAATCCTGTGTTTTAGCCCGTTTTTTGGGTGCAGTTTCAGTTCCTCTAACAGCATTTCTGTGTTTTCGCTGTAATTCAGTCTTCTTGTCCCTGAAACAGAAAAAACAAAAAGGTTACCATCAGCTGTTTTTTCTGTAAAAACCATTAAGGCATAATGCTTCACTAGATCACCGTACATGGAAGAGTTTCCAGGTACTGAACAAAGGAGCAATGAGCACAGTTTTCTCCTCTATAATACCTAGCAAGGTCGCCATATAAGTGAAATAATCTTGAGTGTGGCGTAAAACATCAATCAATCAAAGCAAAATGTAGCGGCTATATTTAAAACTCAAACTTTACATGTAGGACTGCTATAGAATAGGGATGCAAACGAAACAAGTATGACGTCATATGTCACATGGTATGGCGGCCATCTTGGATTTTCGTCCAAAAAACATGCAATATTTGAACGACTTCTTCTCTGAAACCACTGGACCTACAAATGTCAAACTTGGATTTCTATGTAGTGCGGGTACTGACCTAAAATCTAATTCGAAAACGATTTTGATGAGATCAATATCTACGGAGCTCGCCATAGGTCAAAATTAGCATAAAGTCAAAAAACGTTTAAATGTCTCTTACTCTGTAATGCTTAGACATATCTACTTGAAACTTGATATATAAGTAGTGCTATATTGAAAGAACGCGTGTACTTATTTTAAAGTCCATGAGTTCGTTAATTAGGCTTTTAGCTAATTTATTTGTATCTTTACTTCTAATACACTTACAGAAATGAAAAATATATCACAATATGCTAAATCGCTTTACTTGTTCGAATATGTAATAAATAAAATAGATTTCTTAACCGATCTTATGTTTTTTTAGGCTATTAGTTTTTCAGTCAGGCATTAACTGCCTCAAGATTTATGGCCTGTCAAGACCAGCTGGCCAGTGATTACCTTAACTGATACGCTGTATGGAGATGTTTGTTGACATAGATCTGCTATCTTTGGTGCATTATCTATGGCCAAACACAAGGGAGATGATCCATCCAGTGTGTCAAGACTGGAAGACGAAAGAATTAACTCCCCTTAATATATTATTGTGATTTTCTAATGTTTCTTTTTCGGGCATTATCTCAAAAAGTACAAATCGGATTAAACCAAATCTTGATATATAGGACCGTCATTGTCTGCAGATGTAAGCAAACAACTAAACGACTTCCGCTTGGACCCCGGAAACTTCTTTAGCAGCTTTAATTTTAATTATAATTTTGCTAAACAGTGAAGTGTTTGTGGAAAACAGCGGTCCTACATGTAGGTGTAACAGGCATTTACCAGACCCTTAAAATCTTTTACCCTCATTTTTTCGCTTGGAGACGAAAAAAAGTTCAGTGCAATGCAGATAAATACACTAATTTGACCCCGCCTAATGTAAATGGGACCCTACTTTATATAAACCTGGTTGCTAATGTTATCTTACTTGAAGTACTGATCCATTCCCAGTGCTATTAGTGTAAGATTACAATCAGTGAACACTTGTTGGATGTGTTTTACATGGTTTGTCAAAGTACGACCTTCTGAATAACATCCTGTCTGACTCTAAATAATAAAATAATCAAACCCTGTGGATGACACATTAAAATTGAAAAAGGAATAAATAGAATTACAATGTCCATAAAAACAATGTTAAAATCCTCCTAAATCTTCACATTAATCATCATTTAAATTCTAATTGTCAGCTAAAAAGACAGGTATTTTCATTTTGTGTTAAAAGTTCATAAATTTTCTTATTATTTGAATCATAGTAAAGTTTGTAAAATATACTTTGAAGATTATTTCACTGTAACTTATACTCAGTAGTTTTTTATATCAGCGTGTAGCATTTCTAGACTTTTGATAAAAACAAATAATGTTGATAAATTGAGATTGTATTTATGAAAGAGAATTTATTTTATAACTTAATATATACAACTTGAGTTACCAGCTTTGAGTTGTTAACCAATTGAAGAAAATCTGTGGTGGATAACACCAGTAAAACCTCAGTCTGTCTCTCCTCTCTCTCAACTGTATGTAACTGAAAGTAATAAGCATTTGTAACAGTTACCCAGTGCAAATATAACATGTTTGTATCAAATAGTCATATACAAAAAATACTTGAATTTTGAAAACAAATATATCATTGGTTGAAAACAAATATATCATTGGCTGAAACCCTATATTGGTTGAAACAAAGGACACAATTGATGGAATTGGATGTTTTACGCCTAACCCAAGATTATTTAAAAAATATAGTGACATTACCAGGCTCTGCCCAGAGGAAACTTGTACTCATTAGTGAGTGAGTGATTTGGGTTTTACGTCCTGATCAACAGTATTTCAGTTATATGAAGACGTTGTCTCCTTGTTGCAGGGCGGATTTCCTTCGCTCTTTTAGGTGCTGCCTCGCCGAGACGACTTGCCAAAGACAACCAGCAAGCCTCCTCACCCAGTCACAGTATACTGACACCGGGCCAACTAGTCGCTGCTTTAACTCCTATTGCTGAGCACCAAGCGAAGCAGCTACCACTGTTAAAGTCTTTGATCTAACTTGACCCAGGCTTAAACCCGGATCTCCCAGGCCGGAAGCGGACGCTCTACCGACTGAGCTATCGGGGCTGGTCTGTACTCATTAGGATACAACTGTAAGTGGGCACAGTCTGAACCTATAATGACCTTAAAGAGTTTGAAAAAAATAAATAAAACGTTTTTGGGTTTTTTGTTTTAAATCTAACTGAACATGAAATTTCTGTCTTACCCTTGCCTCTTCTAAGACTTGATGCTCCACAACCAATCTTCTCCATGTAACTGTATTAGGAATAGGGGAGGATTCTGCAACACATTTTACAGGGGAGTCATCAAAGGCAGCTAAAACAGCAGCACCGGGGCCAGAGTTCACCAGGTCAAGGTCAACCACAACTGTTATATACTGAAACATAAATCATTGCTTTCGGTAAATATCTACAAATTTTACTTAACAAAACCTAGATCCCCAAGCTGCAATCATCATCAGGGGAATTACTGAATTAGTAAATTAACCGACACCGTTCCCAGCAGGACCGGGTAGCTCAGTTGGTAGAGCGGTGGGACGGTAACCCTAAGTCGTGAGTTCGATTCTCACCCTGGCCCGGGATTTTTTCCGAATCAATCAGTGTCGGTTAATTTACTAATTCACTAGACCCCGATCCAAACCAGAAAAAAATAAAATCATGAGTCAAATACTGAAACTGTTCCAACAAGATGCTACATGTAATGTTGTCCAACAATAGGACGATGGCAGCTGATATGCCACTTACTGTATGATAATACTTACCTTTTATTACCAGTTAACAAATTCTACCACCAAGAAATTCTCCAAAATATATAATTGATGTTGACCTTCCATAATGATTTGCAGATGTCAAACGAATAAAAAGGTTTATAAAAAGAGTTAACATGGTAACAGAAGCAGTTACTCACTTTCATACAATCCCCAGGTTTGCTTTGTTTTTTGGCCTCTTGTAAAGCTTTTCTTGCCAAAACTTCTCTCTTCTTTCTTTCTTCTTTTTCTTTCTTATCTCTTTCTCTCTTGGCCTTCAGTTCCTTGAAATAAAAGAATAAATTCATTTTCATTCTTGTAAGTTCAGGCAGCCAGCATATAAATTACATCACATAATAACCATAAAGCTGCATTGTGGGAAATGTTCTGCGTCATTTTGCTCTATTAGTTGTGCAGAGACAATCCTTAAGACTCAATCCTATATGTCTAATGGTTGTTTTGTGCACCCTTTTCTTGTAACAAGGCATCTCTTCAGCAAGCACCTGCCAACTCTTCCACATGTGACAATGTACTGAAAACCTGAGAGGGATTTGACCACTTGACCCATCGATTAAAGGAACCATGCTATCTATGGAAGTCTTAAAATTGTTTGTCCCGTCTATCACTTAGCTCTGTTATTGTAACCCTCTTTAATTAGATACTTTGCAAGTAACTCTGGTATAAAATATTCTATTTCACCGAAGAACATATACTATTATCAGCTTCAACGAATGGCACTTGACTCCAGGCTCTTGTTTTATCAGAATTAAACAATATATAACTATATAATTATTGTAAAGCTTTCAGATAAAATGAATCAGTAGTATATGAATGAAGAGAATTTTTTTACAAACTAACCAAAGCTTTTACGTGAAATAAGTCAGTAGTAAATGAATGAAAGAAAAAATTGTACAAACCAAAGCTTGTTTTTTGCTTTCTTCAATTTCTTCGGGGGTTCTTCGTTTCTTCTTTCCTTTATCCGATGACGTGCTTGAGCTACATGTAGTTATAGAGGACAATGCAGTAGATGTTGTGGAATATTCAGAATTCTGGCTGTTAGAGAAACTTCCAGTAGACCATTTATCAAAAGAATCAGGCTTTAAAGAGTCTAAATCATCAGCATTATACTGTAACTGGCCACAAGAATCAAGGTCAGGTAACTCATCCTCATCTATATTCATATTCTGGTCTAGATTATCTGCCTTGTGTGGCTTTATACCCAACAGGGCAGAGAGGGGTTTTCTCTCTTTCAATGCTATATGATCATCACTGGAGATGGAAAGTTGATTTGAGCGAGAATCATCTTCACTATCAGACAAACCATGAGAGCCGTACATAGTGGAGTGATTCAACTCTTTATTTTCTACAGTCAAAGTAGACTTAGCATGCAGTCTTTCAGAAACTATTTCAATGCCGTCATCCGAGTTAATATCAGTTCCACTCTCATTGGAGTCTTTTGGAGAAATTATAACTTGATTTTGTGGTAATTCATTGTCTGAGTTCACATCAGTACTACTGCAATCACTAGAAAACTGTCCTGAGTTATGACTTTGATTGTTACTGCTTGTGGTAGGCTGGACATTGTTTTCTTGACAACTCTCTGTCAACTAGAAACAGAGGAAAACAAATTTAAAAAATTGCATATTTGAATTCAGAACCTTTAGAAATCTTAACAAACATATATATACATGTACATGATATCATAGGTTTGGTTTGTTACAACAATTTATGGGGTGTAAAGGTCTAAATGCTATACCTCTTTTTAACACAATTAGAAACTTGTCTCCATGGTTATTTTAGACAAGAAGATTTTCCCTGTGCCTGTCTGTTTTAGTGATCATAAATATATACATGTATGGCACTGTGCACATATCTACATGTAAATGCCCAATGACAGCATGGCGGCATTGCACCCGCGAATAAATTTGAATGACAAACAAGAAAGAAATTAGAAATGGTGTCTAAAATAATTATTATTATCCACAGTTTGAAGTTCCTCCTTCCTCTTCCCTTCCCATTTGTGATTTGCATTTGCAGGTTGTGCAACTGTACATCTATAAAAAATATTACAGAAGCATAAAAACTTCTTTCCATGAAGTTGGGTGTCTACAATCGAATGCATTCTATGTAACAATGCATTCGATTGTAGACACCCAATGGGTGTCCATAAGAAAACAAAAAGTGCAACAAAAAGTGAGGATATATCTAAACTAAGTGTCGCAAATTCCTTCTGCTTAAAATTGTAAAAAATCACTTAAAGATCATAGGCAAAGGATTGTGATATTAAATCACAATCGTGTTCCTTGTGTGCTAACTTAAAATTCAGCAGTTTGTTTTCCCTTCCAGCATTAGGAATTTAGCGGGAAATGAAGATTTAAATGGGCTGTTTTTACCAGAGTTTCAGATCTTTACTTGCTTATCTTCCTTAGTTTTTATGAGTTTATGACGTCACAGAAGAACAGCATCTCTTGAACAGAGCATTGAAAGCATTACCATAATCATATATACCGCAGTCGTAGAGCAACTTTATATATATATAAAGTCACTCTACACCTGTCGTATATGACAATACTTGTGATTACACCCCTTCAGCCATTTCATATGTCTAAGTAACGAATTTAATACGGTATTTTGAGTGGCGTTTAGTAATAATAATTGTGCGATCAGGTGATAACGCACTCCCATGTAGACCCTACCATTTCCACAAAGGACCCCACAATTTGCGGGTTGTGAGTCGGTAAACTAAAAAATTAGCCCACCATAAGCCTGTTTCTGTGATATTTTGAAAATAACTATGTGATTATATTATAATAAAAACAATATAATTCTGCCTACCGTTAAGGCTATACGACGAATGTAGAAGCAAGATAATCAGGATATGTAAATGCCTAGATTCTTCTGTTCTAAACACGTTCTTTCTCCAGATTTGTCTGAGTAAATTAGTAAAACATTTCTTATTTGCGGCGCCTTTAAAATACAAACCTGATTTTGTATTAGTCATTTTTGACTCCTGTCACTTGGGTCAAATCAGTGAAATTATTAGTTATCCTACTTGTGGGTCCTTATATTTTTATTCATATGTCATACGTATTTCGCTCAGCAGAATTTACAGAAATTGCAAGTCGATTTGAGAGTGAGATCGGCGCCAGGTACCAAGGGTTGTTTTTCAAAATTTTTGCGCCCGACATAACTTTGCGCCTATTTACCAATCGGAGGTCTGGGGTTTCCTCCGGACAGAAATCCGATTTCCTTCACCTCTAAACCTGGTAACCCTACCAGTTAGTAATATATACCTATGGCCAAATCTTGAAATAGGCGTAAAACATCAATCGAGTCATGTAAAGTTCCAACTACGCTTGGTGGATGCAGAGCCAACAGTACTCTTCCCTAACCACAGCCCCCCCCCCCCCCCCCCCCTCCAAACAAAAAAATAAATAAAAAAACATACAATTTGAACAACATCGGGCATGTGATCGACTGATGTCTGACGCCTCGCCGCAGTGATGTAAAGCCTGTGTCAGACTATCACTAGCCTATATAAAGGGTTATATAAAGTGTTCATAACTATATAAAAGAAAATAAGAAAAGCTGTCATTTACAATGTAAATTCGGATAATAGGCCTAACTAATGATCTCGATAATAAACAAGCAAAAATTGTCCCAGAAGGCTGATTCATGACAGTTAGGAAAAAGCATTATCTATTTTTCTTGAACAATAGCTGTGTTTTACACTAGGACTCTAATTTACCGTTCGTCTCTGTCAGAAATTTAAAAGATCTTTGAAATGAATAAATATATCTGTGAGAAAGCCTTCCTTTAATATGATTTAGTTTTGCTTTATTTTTTTACTCTACCATTTATCTGTTTATTTGCTACTGGCATGGCAATTACTGTAAGTCATAATTTCTATATGCTTTGCAATATCCTCGATATCGGCCCAATACTCATAACAGGAAGCTTCAACAACGCAGTCATTCTGAAAATTCCCTCTTTATTCCCTTGGCATTTACAATTGTAAATTTGTATGTAGTTTTAAGAGAACACAATTTTCCGCCACCCAACAACATTTATGAACAGGTGCCGTGATCTTTTCAACAGTTAGGCTACACTCGCACTTTCTTCAGGGCCATATGTTCAAGGGTCGCTGTCAGGATCAGATTTGATGTACAGCTTATTTGAGACGGATTTATAAATATAGGGCTGAATATTTATGCTTAAATCGATCTCCGGTACATCTTTGTGATCTAAATCATCAACCAAGGCCCCTTTAAAAGCCATACAAAAGTATGATATCGCACATGATATGTGCAGCGAGCTGAACTCGTATAGAGAAGCCTGTTCTTCTGTGACGTCACAGGCAAGTATATAAGGGGAGGTAAGTCATGCGTTGTATTTTTATTTATTTCAAAGAAAAAAACGTTTTTAAAAAAAATGAACCAGACTTTTTATTTATCACAGGTGCCAATCCCTTTCTAAAACATTGTTTCTCTAAATGAAATGCCTATTATGGTGATTTAAATCCTTTGCATATGATCTTTAAGTCGGGAAATTGCTGAAAGATAACTTGAATGCATTCTATGTAACACTAATCTAAATGGGTGTCCATAAGAAAATAAAAAGTGCAACAAAAAGTGATGATATATCTTAAGTGTTGCAAATTCCTTCTGCCCATTCTTGCCAGTAAATGCAGTAGTCACATGATTCTACCAATGTCACATGATTGCTATGCTCAGCACTTGGCTATTGGTTGGCAGCAAAAGCTTTTGGAACAAAAAAAACACAGTTTAAACTTAAACATAGATGGAAGCGTATTCTCTAGAGCTAAAGTATATTTAGATGTGCTGGCCAAGATTTTGTGCGATGTCGACTACACGATAAAACAATTGTCATCCAATGGTTTGAAACCAAAGTTGTGTCTTGTTGTAGAACAAAGGTTTAACCAAGAAAATGGGGCTTAAACTTGTAAAACCCAGGTAAAACAAAGCGATAGATTAAATTTTAGGTAAATTAGCTGATAATATGCGAACGCGAAGTGTTCACATTCTTAAACTAACGCGGATATAAAATCAACAGAATGCGATATTCAATATTCAATGTGATTACAATTTACACTACAGCTGGGGCGATAACGTCAAAATGATCTGACGTGCGGGCATGACAAAAAAATTTGAATTAGGCCTACATGTATGTGATGATTTCAAGATATGTTTCAGTAATTTCCTGACACAAGCGATTTTTTAAATTTTGAAGATGCCTAAGCTACATCATATTATTGAATTAGTATTAGTATTAACTGGGAACTTTCGAAAGAGCTGAACTGGAGGTCATTCATACTTGGCCATCAAATATTCTGTTCACTGTAAGCTCTTTGTTCTTTGTTAACAGAAGGTCTTTGCGAATGATATCAACGGGTACATCGGGACATACGAATGACACTTCAAGAACGTCCTGTTCGGTGAAATCTACAGGTACGCCGATGTCAATATCTGGCAAATCGTCCATAATTTCGAAAAGTCCGCGGTGGGGAAGCTTTTCCGGCGAGTTCCTCACTAGGATATAGTGCTGCTATCCTTTTAATGTAAAGATTTGCATATAGCCGATTCATGACGTAATTTGACCTATCAAGTAGCCCTTTGTTTTCTGCAATTATATGAACCATTTAATAAACTTTGTAAGTTTAGCGAAAAATCACAGTGTCAGAAATCGGAGAAATATTTTGGACTATTTTTAAAATGGCTGCGCCCATGGTCAATGCCGTGTTTGCCAGCATCACTAATTTTTCCCGAAATTTTGGCTATTCTCTGGGTAAAAGCTAATTTTTGTTGTCCAATATATGTAAATAGTATTGTCATTGAATTCTGCTGACAAGGGAATGTTTTTAATCCGAAGCTTTCATTTTATTCAGCAGTAGTCTGTAGTCTTCCACTGTCGATCTCTTGTGGTTGTCAACATTGACATTGAGAATGACAGGCTGTTGTTGTTGCATAGCAGTTTTGTCGTACGGGTATCCGATCAGTTATCGTACACTTTTGCCGGTTTTTCAATGCTAAAATTTACATCAGTGTTTGCATTGACGAGAAATTTCACAGAAGTGAAGCTGGGCCCAGCTGACTTTTGTTATAATAGTTTAATTTCTCCCAAGACTCTGAAATATTTTTTTAGGGACCGGACATTCACCCGCTCGTCTGCATGTTTTTGTTGAGTGACGGGGACCAGTTATCGTACACCCAACGTAAAAGCTGTTGTGACGTCATTTCTCGTGTTCGAAAAGTCCCCGACACGGCCAAAGTCGACTATTCTTACATCGCCTGACAAATGTAACTTCATTAAAAGTTCTATTAATATTTGGAGGTTGAAATTTTGCAAGAAGATGCCTCGATGAGTAAGCTGGCTGTCATCGACGGGAAAACCCGATCGCTTGTGTTAAAGACGCATAAATGTTAGGTGATAATTGGTTCTGTACGATAACTGATCGGATACCCGTACATACATGTAGTCACAAGTTGAAAACTTTCCATTTTTTGGTGAACTGCTCATAGAGATGTCTATGTTTGAAGCAAAAACGCTTGAGTAAAATACTGGGGAACAGTAAACAACACTAAGTAAACCAATGTTGGCGGAGCAACCGTGGGAATTTTTTTTTATTGGCTTGCATTCATTGGTTCTTGACTAACAAAGCCTAGATGAGAACATGATAAATGTTTTAGGCTATAGCCCTGTGAGGAAAATACACCAAAGATCTGAGGATTTGTCCGCGCAATGCCCCCCTCCCTGCACCACTAAAGCTGGCAACGATGCCAGGCGAATTAATATTGAGTGCGGCGTAGAACATCAATTAATCAAGCAGCTTAAAATTTTTAAAATCACTGTGTTAGGGAATTACTGAAAGATATCTTGAAATCATGATTCATAGCTGCACTTCATATCATTTTGATGTTTTCGCCCCAGCTGGTATGACGTCACTTTTGGGTCAGTCGTTTTCAAGTGAGGTCTACAAGCATTTCACGCCATCGCCATTGTTACGTCCATGTTTTGCGTTCATGTCTGACGTCCCGTCAATACCACTATCAAGGATACGTTTTTAAAGTGAGAAAAGTAAGAACATGAACTTTAACTTAAGTTCTCTGTGTGTGAATTTCCACATGGGGTATTGGCAGTTTATGATTCAGATTTAATGTTCCTATTTGTTTATCTAACTTTCAATTCGTAAGTATTTTGCGTTACACGACTATAGCAAATTTTCATAGCTATACAAGTCTCCGAGGATGCATCATGGTTCGCATATAATTATAGGGGTTTTGATGTTTTAGGAGTATTTAAATAAACCGAAATATCTACAGATATGTTTCACCTATGATATCTGCGTGTAGCGCTCGCTTTCTAGTTTTCAAAAATGAGGCATAAATCCATACTCAAGTTAGGCTAAAGTTGTTGAACTGGAAGTGACCAGCTCTAACATTGAACTTTCGGTCACTCTTGTGTGGGATGGTTGCCAGGTCGTGGGTTTCCTCCGGGCATAGAGCCCGGTTACCTCCCACAATAAAACTGGCAACGCCGCCATTTAAGTGAAATAATCTTGAGCGCGCCGTAAAACACCAAACAATCAATCGGTCACTCTTCTGATTGACCTCGGTTGACTGTTGCTTTCCTTTTTAGTTGAGGTCACTTCCAGTTACTTCAGTCTCATTTGGACATGGATTTATGCACTACGGTAAGAATTCCGCTAATTCAAGGAAGAGCAATGTGAAGATAACAGATTATCAGACTGCTTTCTGCCATGTTTGGTCTAAAACAACAACAATAGCTATTGCTCGATAGGATTATCGGTCACTCCATGCAGGAAGTAAGACACCCAACGAAAAGTCTAAAAATTTTAGAGTGCTTTTTGTATTTTTTTGAGTACGTGAATTAGCGGAATTCTTACCGTACACGCAAAAAAGTTAAACATGTGAGTAGATATTCTTCGGTTTATTTTAAAACCCACGTCAAAAATGGCAACTTTTTGTTTATTTACCAGCGCCAGTGTTGATTCAAAGTACTCGATGTGCATCCAAGAAATCCGGAGGCTCAACCAGAAATACCAAGGGAAGAACAAAAGGGAAACATAGAGGATGGAAAAGACAGGATGGTAGTTTTGTCCATAGAGATGAAGTTCTTGTCAAACAACTGGGACTCAGATATTATCCAGGCCAATTTGTAAGTATTAACTTTTATATTATTGATGTATTCTCAATATTTTTCTGAAGAAATATCGGGTCTATAAATATGAATGATTTACATGTACCGGTTTGCTTGTTCATGTACATGTGTATACATCTGAACATCTTTGTCATTATATTACATATTATCACCAGCCAGAGTGCTTTCCGTGTACCGGTAGATATTTGATTCTGTATCACCCCAGAGCATTGGTCTCACAAGCTGATTTTAGTGAGTGAAGCCTTTTTTGCATCATGCAATTCTTCAGTCAAGATGAAATCCAGGAGTGGCATCAGAGGAAATCTCTGCTATGAACAACTTTACCCAGAGCATTTTAGTACACATATCGAATAAAGAACAGCTGAATATTCTGTTTTAAGTATTAAAACAAGCTGATCTGGATACTGATAAATTTGACATTAGACGCTCTTCCGTGGGTATATCGCCACAGAAAAATATTACTGTCCCTCAGACGCCAAATGTCTACCCATATACCCACAGAAGAGCGTCAAATAACTACAATATAAATTTCTGGGTATTTCGACCAATGAAATGCATATGATTACTTTCCTTGTAGATATTTGATTCTGTATTGCCCCGTAATTAAGGTGTCATGGCCGCGCAGATATTACCCTTACCCACAGATATTGCCCTTCCATGGGTACATGCATAAGGGTACGGTAGATATTTGGTGTCTTGACAGTAATATTCTTCCAAGGAGAAGAAAATTCTGACTAAAGCCAAACTCCGGTCTGTCTTCAGCCTAGTGAAATATCAGGGGTTATAGTGTATTAAAACAACTTAGGATTGGGTATTAAGGTCTTAATGACATACTCGACTTTTTAAAACAATTAGAAACTGATTCCATGGTTATTTTAGTCAAGAAAATTTTCCCTGAATCCCTGTGCCCGTGTGTTTTAGTGTTTATAAATATAATCAGATATACAGGGACAGACTATACATGAACATTGAACTCAGTTCCATTGAGCATTTCTTTTCTTTCATTACAGGTGAAAGCTAAGGTAGATAATACCCTTGTTGCTTTGGAAGATGGACAAGTGATTGTCACATGTGAGAAACTTTCACCTTATCCAAACAGCCCTCTATATAAACCCATTCAACAAGGACTCACAGTTTACAAGAAATTCTTCCATGTCATACCCGTACCGTTACATGGAAAATTCAAATTAGTCTCACAAGTATGATATGGATTTTATGGAAAATGTTTTTCAGTGAAGTTTTAATCGTGAGTAGGGCGTATGTTGGAAAAGTAACCAGTCAATAAAAGATGAAATCTCATCGGTTGAATCATCAGTGTTTGTTATGAGATCATCATCCAATGACCATCTAACCCAGAGTGTCGGGACTAAAAGAAGGATAAAGCACCCTCTGTGCTAACAGAGTAAATATAGTCTTTCACACTTTGATTGAATAAGGAACTCCTGTCCATGTGTATAATGTTAATGCTTCATGATCAACTGTTGAGATTTGACAAAGTTTGGATTGTAATATCACTCATTGGTTTGTGAAGATTTCTACTACATTATCCGTCATAAGAAATGTTGTGACTGCTTTTGACAAGGATAAAAAGGAAACTGCAGTCATTTGTTAATAAAATTCCCATTACAAAGTATTTGCCTCTGACAATTTTGAAACTATTCACAGAGTGGCAGTGACCTTTCACCAATGAATGAATTAAGTGAAAAACAAGGGTATTTTGTGTGTTGAGTGTGCGGTGAATCAAAAAAATAGCATTCAACTGTAAATAAAATTCTTTTGATATAATATCTTTGTTGCTTCATAACTGCTTATGGGTTAATTACGTAATCTTGTTTTTAGCCTGAAAGATGCTTTCTGTTTTCTGCTTTCTGTATGGCCTTAGCTGGAATTTAGTGCAATATTTTTCCAAAGACGTATAATTCAGAAGCTTTGGCTTCGAATGAATGAATGGTCGTCCCGGTAATTTAAATTTTGTTTACTTTTCGAACCCCATTCCGGTTCGTATAGGCCACATACTGAATAGATTTTCCTCATTCCAACACCAATCATCTAGTTTTTCAAAGCCTCTTACTGTCGTGACGATCAGAAATTATGAAAAAAGTGTGAATTTCGGCAGCTCATGCCACTTTAAGCAAGTGAAAAAGGTCAGGCAAATAAAGCTTCCTTGCTGAGAGATGTTACAAGCACCAAAGCCCTTTTTGTCCATGTTTACATGGATGTAGTTGCATAATAGAGATCATTTCACGAATTGACCATTTGCTGGTTTCGCGCGCAACAATGACATGACGTCCTACCAATTACACCAGACAAGCTTAGCTTCCAATAAGACTTCAGTCTAATTCCCCGTTCATGCCTATTTTAGCATCATGTTTGATGGTAAGAAGTCTGGCCTATTTGCCGAGAAGAAACCCTTAATGAAAACTCGATATTTTTGCATTACTTCAGACATAAACTGTCACAATATTGAGTTTCTTTTCTAAAATATGGTGCTAGAAATTTTGAGTTAAAACAGACGGATGTTTTGTCCGGTCTAGCACTTCGGGCTGCGATTGTGACGTTAAATTACGTCATTTGAAAGCAATTGGCAAATCACCTATTGGCTATGCCAGGCCAGAGGAGAAAGAAAAGTGTGCTCTATGTTGGATGGAAACCCCTACTCCAGATAAAAGGATAAGGAACTCAAACATTGGTTTCAAGACAAATGGCAGCTGTTTATTCTAAAGTACAAACCAGAATAATACTTTGTAAAATATTCTACCCCTCCTGCATGTGCGTGCTGTGTCCAAATATACATGTTAAGTAGAGATGACTTTTCAAACAACATCGAGTCTGTAGTGCAACATCGGCTGGTAGGTTTACCTCCCCCGGAAGAAGTGATATTTTGCTTGTTATCATACAAAATGAGGGATTTAACCTGATAATGTTGTGAGTGTGGTTATATTCTGTCCTTTTATATTGAAAACTGGGCTGTCATGAACGTATACAGTCATCAAAGGGTTGATTTCACAACATTTCCCCCAATAGCGTCGTCAGCAACCCAGCCTGTCAAAGCGGTAGCCATGGTGACATTATGTCATTCTGCTTCAAAATATCTGGGTCAACCGTTGCACGTGACCAAAGCTTATCGTTGATGGGTTAAAAGTTCCCACTCTGTCCCGAGGGAGGGAAAAGGAACGGCAATCAACAACAGGTCACTTTTTCCTCATTTTTCTCAATTATCGGGGTAGAATCGACTTTAATACCTTCGTCTTGGTGTTTCTTGCATAACCCGATACCGCTGAACGTTGGTTCGCACCTCGTCAAACCCCTCGAATGCTGCGCATTCTCGTGGTTTGACTCGGTACGAACCAACGTTCAGCGGTATCGGGTTACGCAACAAACACCGCTACGGCGGTATTAAACCCTTAAACATTGTATTACACTTTACATGGATTCCTGAAACAATAGTATATATCACTGTTTACGCTGAGATAGATTTCCGATTTGCATAGACATGTGCCACTTTTAACTCAGGCTACAATGTACTTGTCCAATTATTTCATTAGTGGAATTTGTGGCAGAATATTCTTATTTCTCTGAAATTAGCATTTTATAAAATAAAAATAAAAAATTGAAAAAAGTTATGTTCAAAATCACATTTTGAAGAGACAGATTGATATAAGATTTACCTGAATTCATGGAATGGTTTATGTAACATCATACTTTGTGACAAGAGTGGATATAGATTGATTGATTGATTGATGTTAATTGCAACTCAAGATTTCCAATCCATGATGGCCTTACCAGGTTTGATGGTAAGGAGTCTGGCCTATTTGCCCAGAGCAAACCCTCAATGAAATTAACTCGAACAGAAGCTGTAGACAACTGAATAATTATAATACTTTCGGCATTGTTTTACCAGGAATGTGACTCAGGTAGAATTAACTGTATCATCATTTTCTGATTGATCATTTGGTATTTGAATTTTTACACCAACATTTGAAACATTACTGGATGTAAAATCTTTAAATGGCATTTAGAAGGTGAAGAATTACTTATGGATGACAACTTCTTGGTTTATTGGGTGACGACGTTTCGATGTAGTTCTTACATCGTTATCACCCAATAAACCAAGAAGTTGTTATCCATAAGTAATTCTTCACCTTATTACTGGATGTATTGGACGTATCTCATTTGAAGTAAGTGCATGTAAACAAGATTTCATCACAAATATCGGAAAGACTTTGACAGCGAGAAGACCGTTAAAAATTCTATTGGTAAACACAAACCTTGGTAGTTCTCTGAAACTTATGTACATGTATCTTCCTCCTCAACAAAATAAATAAAAGATTGCATTTAAATGCATAGATAGAATAACATATTAATCAATGAGACATTCGAAAAACTTGTAGTTCAAGTTTATGTATATAATGGTATATGACAGCCAAAAAAAAAAAGTAGCAAAAAATTTCACTTCAAAAATAGAACCCTTTTATAGGCACAATGTCACTTTATACAATTGGGTGAATTATATATACAATAAATTGCACAAATAAGATGAAATCACAGAACTTCACAATGGGTTCAGCTCACAATACATTACTTTGTAAAACAATACAAAGAATTATCAGCCTTTAGAGACGCACTTTCAATAATCGAAAATATCAAATACAGATTAAGTAGAAAAAACCCAGCATTGACGACATTATTGAATTGAAGGACAAAATGTCTTGCCAAAGTAAAATACATGTACGATAACAAAACCGCCATGGTTACAGTCTGTCTGCATATATGGCCAAAAATAAAAAAAATTTACAATTGTTTTCTGCATATATTAACTTTGTATGATTCTTCGATCAATCATTCGATGAAATATTCAGATCAAAATTTTTTTTTTTTTAGAAAATGAACAATTTTCAACCATACCAGTCACGAACAACTGCAAAATTTAGTTTGCATAACACCCTGAATGAATTTTAATCAGTTGTTTGATTATATGATTCTTTGGTTTTTCACGCCACAACCGCAACATTCTTTCACTTATATGATCAAAAGAAGGTCCTCCAAGTCCTATTGCTGCTTATCAACAATCCATATACATTTAATGAAATGCACATCGATGATTCTACAGGGCTTGCCACTGGGGCCACCCTAAATTTGCCTTTGAACAAACTTTCCCTGAGGGCCCTTATCAAGTTGTCTTTGAACAAAACTTGTGGAAAATGGCTCAAGATTAATTCATTTATATGGCGGCGTCAGTTTTATTGTGGGAGGAAACCGGGCTCTGTGCCCGGAGGAAACCCACAACCTTCCGCTGGTAGATTATTTGACCATTTCATAATTCCATTCCATTGAGGATACTGGTGACTTTCTCGAACACTCATCCTCTCTTCAAAGCTTCTGTAACTCTTTGCAAAAGGTACTGCTTGTCTTTTCCTTTCTGAAATTTCAGAAAAAAAAATTGTTGAATGTATCACAAAATCATTTCAAGGATTGATTGTTTGGTGTTTTACGCATCGCTCAAGACTATTTCACTTATATGGCGGCGTTCTATTTCAAGCAGCTCGAAGGGAAACACAATACAGTTGACAATCTTTAAAGGGGCATGAGCTGCCAAAATTTTGATATTTTGACGTTGATACAGAATGTTTAAATTATCAGCTATTTTTCCTAAGACGTATAATTCAAAGACTTTTTAGTGCACCTAGTCTCCGGAATGTACGTTAAAGTATTGTTTTTAGCTAACTTTTGCTTAGAATGAATGAATGGTCGTCCCGGTTATTTAAATTTTGTTTACTTTTCGAACACGTTTTCGGTTCGTAAAGGCCACATACTGTATGGATTTTCCTCATTCCAACACCAATCATTGAGTTTTTCGATGGCCTGTAAAACCTCTTACTGTCGGGACGATCAGAAATTATGAAAAAAGTGTGAATTTCGGCAGCTCATGCCACTTTAAGGTGATTTTGGAAAAGGTAAAAAAAAGAATGCGAGATAACGTTTTGGTGACCAGATATACATATATCTAATGTACATGTATACATGTAGCAGTGACATTTGCGGAATGAAACCAAACAAACAATCTCACTTTGAGATTTACACCTAGCAGACAAAATTTGAAATTACGATTTTAACCCTTTGGTGAGGTGTGCATTTAGGGCAGTGGTGGCTATTTTTAACCTACCCCAGGCAGGCCTGAGGCACAGTTCAGAGGTTAATATACCAGTCAACCTCCTCTCTGTACTATAAGAAATTTGATAGAAGAAAATCACGTAAATGGTTTGTCTGCTTTAATCCTGTTTCACTTACCATAGCTAACTGTTTCTTCAAAAGCTCACTCATTTTCTTATATCCTTGTGCAACTGCCCACAGACAATAGATGATTAAACTGAAAACAAGAAATAGTGGTCATTCAACTTTGTGTCTCGGGATATTACTCTCGCCAGAGGATTCAAACCTGATTGGTAGGAGCTTACATCGGTGATCGACTTAACAGCATATGGGTGAATAACTACAATATTGCGATTCATATATTTATGAACACTATAACACACACGCACAAGGATTGATTGATTGATTGTTTGGTGCTTTAGACCGCGCCCAATATTATTTCACTTATATGGCGGCGTTGCCAGTTTTAGTGTGGGAGGAAACCGGGCTCTATGCCCAGAGGAAACCCATGACCTTTCGTTGGTAACTGGCAACCATCCCACATAGGGCGTTCGAGTGAAAACCCAGTCAGAAAATTTTCAAATTTTTTTGGACAGAGTTGGATTCGAACCCGCGAACCATTGGTGGAAGGCTGTTCGGACTGAGCGTCCAACACTCTACCTACTGAGCCTCGGAGGCACAAGGAGACAAGTTTCTAATTGTGTTAAAAAGAAGTATATCATTTAGACCTTTATACCTAATCATAAGTTGTAATAAAGTAAAAACCATGATATTTTATTAGGTTAACAACAGACAGGAGCTTGGTCTTAGCCAGTAGAATTTTCGGTAACACTTTGTAATGCATTGACAATGCTTAAGCATCTTCAACTATGGCAAAAATGTTGGTAAACTGAGATTGAACCATAAAACACAGGGATATATTAAAGCTAAAATTTGCATTAAATATCTTCATTAATTTATCTCCATGAAGTGCAGTAAAAGAATGGAAATTCCAACATAGTTTGAGGCCAATTCTTACCAAAGGAGGATGATAGCAGGAACATAGAATACAACAGATCCAAAGAAATAGAAGAAATCCCGGGCTGACTCCGAGAATGTGTCTACCAGGTTGGTGATGGTGTCAAACATATGGAACTCCTCATAGCTGTACACTCTGAAAGGGCCACAACTCTGTGAGGGAGGTATCCTAATAAAGACAACAACATATATATGTATGCTATATACTTTCCTAATTACTCTTACTCTATAAAGCTTTTAAAATTTAGTGTGAGGGCAAGGATAGGAGAATTTTCACCTACCACTTTTAAAATTTTAGTGTGAGGGCAAGGATAGGAGAATTTTCACCTATCACTTTTAAAATTTGAGTGTGAGGGCAAGGATAGGAGAATTTTCACCTATCACTTTTAAAATTTGAGTGTGAGGGCAAGGATAGGAGAATTTTCACCTATCACTTTTAAAATTTTAGTGTGAGGGCAGGGATAGAAGAATTTTCACCTATTCAAGCTTTTTTTACCTTGAATGACCTTGCATCTCTTCTACACCCAGCCATCAAATGAAAAATCAACTCAGAAATGGCTTGATTTTACATTGGTCTGAGTGGCATTCAAAAGATGTTTAATAAAAGTTGGTAAGGTGAATTTCAGAAACACAAACACAGTCATCATTTCTCCATTTACTTTCTTTTGCATGTCTGTGTCACATTGTTAACCCACCTCTTTTTGACTGGTTTCAATATTATTAATAGGCCTTATCAGCTGATTTTTATAAATTTTGTTTAATTGAGTTTATCAGGTAAAAGTTACACCCCCGACAAGCAGCAGGTATTTAGCCCTTCGTTCAACACACCTGGGGATATACTTCTATGCCAGATATGTGGTTGACCAATTAAGATATCAGCTGACCTCACAACGCCTTGCAACCACACTTTCAAGTAGAAACTTGGAATTCTTAAACCTGATTGGCCGATCTCGTAATTGGTTAGCGACTATTCTGACCTAGAATCAAGTGGTGAGAGTGTTAAACGACAAGGTAAAATACCCACTACTTATAGGAGTATAGAAGGTAGACCTATCTAACGTTTTGTTATATTAGCCATAAAAAAACATAAAAAGCTCACCTGCCCACAATATAGCCTATAGGGAAAGAGGCCATGATAAAGGAGATGAGTAGAACTGTCATGAAAAAGGAATTGATACGAGAAGAACGGAATGATTTCTCAGGAGGATCACAGTTGTTAAGTAATGTCAGCTGAAACAAACAAAAACAAAAGGGTTTATGAACAACGTTTGGAAATATTTTCTAATTTACGTTAAGTGTGTTGTACAACATGTACTTTTAAAGTCTGACCAAAAAGAAAATTAAATTTCGGTCGCAGCACATACAAAATTCGATCTACGTTTGCCGATCTACACTGCTTACGAAAGTTAATTATCTCAGAGACTTTTGACGTCAAACACGACCTCACATCGATGACGTAATAAACGATTTCTGCTGTCTCAGTACGTCTTCGTGGCAGTTTGTACACATCGAAGGTCGTGTATGACGTCATTTTTCCGAGTGGTTACGAAAAATATGCATATTTCCTCCCCGTTCTGTTTTTGACTACTAGGGAACTAACGCGAAGGTTGTTTCGTTTCAACTGATGTTTTTCAAATATACATTTAGTCCATAAACAAACACAAACCAGCTTTAAATCCTGTTCATAAACCCTTTAAATGCAATACCCAAGCTATTGTGATTAATACTGCCAGTTTTGACATAGTTAGAGTGATTTGATTGAAATGCTAAAGAGATGGTCTAGAGATAAAAGAATATGAAATTTAAACACCTCTCCATTGACTGACCTTTTTTAAGTAGAAAAATATAAAGCACTTGAGGAATGAGATGACAGGGATCAGAGGACTGAAAAACGCCCCCAACCTGTAAAAAGACACCAAAACAGACAAACTTTATACGTAAGTTTCAAAGTATTAAAAAAGTAATTTATACTAATGTTTATATTTATGACTGACTGAATTGAGTTTTGTTTTGTTTTTTTGAGAGGGAAGGCCCTTTCCAAATTGTTCCTTTCAAAATTAACCTGGCAATGCTGCCGTATACGTGAAATAATTTTGAGTGAGTCGTCTAATGCGCAACAGTCAATCATCGTGCATTCTCACTAAGATAATTTGCAAAGAAAACCTTCAATGATAGCTCTTTGTTAAAAAAGCTATTTTTGGATGCATGTTATTTACTGGAGAGTTGAATAAAATTGACATACCAACAAAGTGTCTGACAATATACAATATCTAGCACATTCTGAGGTATGTCAAACTGTTGAGTTCCCAACTTTTTTATCAATTTTGATTTATCGTGCAACTTTCTGTACAAAAATCTGAAACAGTACAAAACAAACAATTAAATTATTGGTACAGCAACAACATTATGATATCTAAAAATATCCACATATAAATGATATTTTTGTGCTGTGCATTCCATCTACAAAATTAAGAGATTAAAAAATTAAAACTGATCAATACATGTGCTAATTTCCCTAACGTGGTATGAGCTGCCAACATTCAGGCTTTTTACATAAATTCTTATTGTCAAGGAAGTTCAGCATTTTAAGAACCTTAAAAAAATAAAGTATTGACGTTCAAACAAAAAAGCATCGACACAAAGCAAAAATGTATGCTGGTAACACTCAAAATTCAAATAACCAAGATGTACATGTATGAATACATTTCAAGGTTTTTTGTTGCTTAGAAAAGCTACCTTAACTTATATCTGCAAGATCAGTATCAGAGGAAAAGCCCTTTATTATTTATTTCTCTCAAAAAATAATTAACAATAAGTTAATTCTGTTTCTACAAATTTTGTCTATATTTGGCAGCTCATGCCCCTTTAAATATATCAATATTAAAACTAAAGGTGGGAGAACTAGTAAAAACAAAATAAAAGTATGTAAATGCAGGAGTGCTTCTACATGTAATGACTAGGTTAAATCTAGAAATAAAATAAAAACAATAGTGTATTTGGAGAAACAAAAATGGTGCTAACTTTCTAGGGAATTCCACAAACATGGTTACACTGAGTACAACAAAAAAGTCAAGTAGAACTAGTTTGTATAGCTGCTGTCCTACATACGTCTCCCAACACTGAAATAGAAAAAGATGCATGGAACAGTCAATAATTGCTTAATTTTTTAGAATAATACCAATAATGTTATTCTGTCGTTTTGTGATGTTGGATTTTTTGTGGCATGGCATGTGACTCCTCACAGAATTGAGATAACAATTGTTGAAAGAGAACAGAAAAAATGTTCACTATGGGAGGTTATGTGGAGATGGAAACCAGGCTCTTTGCTAAGAGGAAACCCCTGATCTTTGACAGGGGAGGTTATGTAGAGATGGAAACCAGGTTCTTTGCTAAGAGGAAACCTCTGACCTTTGACAGGGGAGTTTATGTGGAGATGGAAACCAGGTTCTTTGCTAAGAGGAAACCCCTGACCTTTGACAGGGGAGGTTATGTAGAGATGGAAACCAGATTCTTTGCTAAGAGGAAACCTCTGACCTTTGATAGGGGAGTTTATGTGGAGATGGAAACCAGGTTCTTTGCTAAGAGGAAACCCCTGACCTTTGACAGGGGAGGTGATGCGGATATGGAAACCAGGTTCTTTGCTAAGAGGAAACCCCTGACCTTTGACAGGGGAGGTGATGCGGATATGGAAACCAGGTTTTTTGCTAAGAGGAAACCTTTGACAGGGGAGGTTATGTGGAGATGGAAACCAGGCTCTTTGCTAAGAGGAAACCTCTGACCTTTGACAGGGGAGGTTATGCGGATATGGAAACCAGGTTCTTTGCTAAGAGGAAACCTCTGACTTTTGACAGGGGAGGTTATGTGGAGATGGAAACCAGGCTCTTTGCTAAGAGGAAACCTCTGACCTTTGACAGGGGAGGTTATATGGGGATGGAAACTAGGTTCTTTGCTAAGAGGAAACCCCTGGCCTTTGACAGGGGAGGTTATGTGGAGATGGAAACCAGGTTCTTTGCTAAGAGGAAACCCCTGACCTTCAAAAGGTACCTGGCAATCCTTCCACATAGGGCAATCAGGTGAAACCCGATCAGAGTTCTTTCATTGGACAGAGAGGTGGGATGGAGTATTAGACCTACCTTAATTTTGTTGAAGTCTCTATTTCCACAGCGTTGGATTAGAGTAGTGTTTGAGTTATCACAGATATGTAGACTAGATACTGTAGTGCCATTGTTACTACCGGCAGCGACACTACAGATTTCCTGATTCAAACGCCTTGCTGCATCACCAATTTGTGTTGTTGTAACCACTTGGTCATAGAGAGAGATCATGAGAATTCCAATAGAAGCAAGCCGTAGTAAGACTGTCCTGTTAGTAAAGAAAATCAAAGTAAAAAGAGAAATAATCAAGAAATTTCAAATCGTAATGGTATTTTGATGTTATACAGGAATGGTGACTCTTAAAGCCATGAGCTGTATGGATTTTCCACAGTCCAATGTCAATCATTTAGTTTTTTTTTCAATGAACTTCAAACAGTCTTGATTCCTTGACGATCAGAATTTAATAATGATAAAAAATAATTTTGGCAGTTAAAGTTCATGTTCAACAAACCGGTTTCTTTTTAATTACTCAGACCTGGGATGAATATGAAAGGGATATGAAACGCCTTTGTTTTGCAGTCAGTCGACTGGCAGTTGTTTAGCTCGCTATTGTTCTTCTCAGACTCCCCGTGACGGCATTCTGATCCGCTTAGAGAATAGCCGAAAGCCGTGTTGTGTATTCCGATTCATTCCGAACGGTGTCGTTGATATATGGGCTGCGCATGCCTATTTATAAGCTCGCAACACTGTCAGAATATTCAAAATGGCGATTGTTTTCTGTTGCTAGCTTACAAACGGGCATGCGCAGCCCATATATCAACGACACCGGTATGGTTCAGAATGAATCGGAATACACAACACGGCTTTCGGCTATTCTCTGAGCGGATCAGAATGCCGTCACGGGGAGTCTGACAAGAACAATAGCGAGCTAAACAACTGCCAGTCGACTGACTGCAAAACAAAGGCGTTTCATATCCCTTTCATATTCATCCCAGCTCAGACACATCTTTATTTTCTGCTATTTTGTCTGAGTTACCTGAGTGCGGAGCAAAACACCAATCAAAGATTTACATATAAGCCTTTTTTGGTTGTCCTTGGTTAGAGTGCTTAACTATTTCCTTTTTCAAGAATCAAAAGAATCAATCGTAAGAGGGATGGTTTCTAGATCGACAAGTCTTCTAGCTATGCATTACAAGTTTTAGGGTTTAAAGTAGTAAGCCTACTTTAATCAGGTTCAGTTACCAAATTGCTGCTAAAAGTGACATGAGCTGCAAATTCAAATTTTCACACTCATAATTTGTGATTGCCACAACAATAAGGGGGTGAAAACTTAACGTGTTCGGCTTATGTGAACCAAAATACTTTATCACTTTCATTAAAAGGTGAAAATAAAAACTAAATGTGTTACGTTTATGTGAACCAAAATACTTTACCACTTTACTGACTTTCATTAAAGGTAAAAATGAAAACTAAACGTGTTAGGCTTACATGTATGTGAACCAAAATACTTTACCACTTTACTGACTTTCATTAAAGGTGAAAATGAAAAGTGTTAGACTTATGTGAACCAAAATACTTTACCATTTTACTGACTTTGGTAATGAAAACTAAATGTGTTACCAAAATACCCCTTTACTGACTTTCATTAAAAACTAATATGACTTGTATGTTTACATATTTCCTACCTGGCTAATGTGATCTTGATCTGAAAGGCAGGTGAGTAACCTTCAGGCCTTACCATTACATCAAAGAGAAGAGGTACAATAAGGTTAAGGAAGGTGATGGCAATAGAGGGTAAATACTGCACCAATAACACCAAAAACTGGCCAGTGATTGTCCCACTCTGCTGAAGCTGAAATCAGAATAACGTTCATTAAGACATACAAAACACTTATATACAGAAGGGACAATACGAAACTTGTCTCCATGGTTATTTTAGACAAGAAGATTTTCCCTGTGCCTGTGTATTTCAGTGTCCATAAATATATATAGGGACAGAAAACCTCATAGGAAGTCCACAAATTCCTTGTCATAGGCATTGCAATATACATGTTTTTTGTTTTAAGATCTGATATTGTGTAACCGTATATTACAAAAACTCGAGGGAAACTTGCAAGACCTATTACATAAAAAAGACAATTATTTTTTTATTTTAACTGTCATGTTTAGGTTATTGAAAACACATGACTGATTGATTGTTTAGTGTTTTACGCCGCGTTCAAGATTATTTCACTTATATGGCGGCGTTGCCAGTTTTATTGTGGGAGGAAACCGGGCTCTATGCTTGGAGGAAACCCACAACCTTCCGAAGGTAACTGGCAAACAGCCCACATGAGTGAAAACCCGGTCAGAAAATTTTCCAATTTTTGGGGGGACTGAGGGGAAGGCTGTTCAGATTGAGTGTCCAGCGCTCTACCTACTGAACCATTAAAACACAAAGATCTCTGGAATGGGGCCAACTTTTAAGGCACCATACAAGGGAAAAAATATCATCATGAATTACTCAAATTAATTGCGTGGCACATACACTGTATTCTTTCTTCAGCCGCTCTGATGAACAATTTGACAGAGAGTGTCGTCAAATTCAATTCCAATTTTATGTTAGCCTTTACGTGTAATGGCTATGGAAAAGATGGGCCTATACTTTCAACCATTTACAACCAGGTGCTCGTTAGTTAATTTCTTTGGTACAAAGTTATGAGAGGTCAAATTGCCCTGACAAATGATTCTTAGATTGATTAATTGTTTGGTGTTTTACGACGCGCTCAAGATTATTTCACTTATATGGCGGCGTTGCCAGTTTTATTGTGGGAGGAAATCCACGACCTTCCGGTGGTAAATGGCAACCATCCCACATGGGTCGTTAGAGTGAAAACCAAGTCAGAAAAGTTTTTGGGACTGAGTGGGTTATCAATAGAGACCATAGATATGCTAAAGAAAGTCTGGTTTTTGAGTAATTCAGATAATAAGATTGATGACTAACCTCCAGGGACCAGTTATTTGTAAGATAGATCAATGCCAGAGCTCCTACTAACACACATAATACAAAGAAATTGATAAGAGCTCGAATAAGGTAAAGTTTGACCCAGTCCCGAGTTTGACGATTTGCTTTGTCCTCCTCCATCTTTTGCTCAAATAAATCAGCCTGCAAAATATACACCAGAATTCAATTTAGAAATCAGTAAGAAAATTGGCAAAAAAAATAAAGTGATCATGAAACTTCAAATAACTCTAAATACTGTGTAAAAGGCCAATGCACATAGAGGTAGTAGCTAATATTGGAATTCCCACTGATTAGTCTAGCGTAATAGAGCAACTGAACGTAAGCAATAAACCGAAATATTGAGTTAAACATGAAGTCTTTGTCATTCCTCGGAGTGCTTACGTTGCTCTATTACGAGAGTAGCTAATATTTCAATGATGCACTGAAGTTAAGCGGAGGTTTTTGCCCTGAGATATGGCAATGCTAAAAACACACCGTTTGACACAAACACGTTGTCAGCTCAGCTGACAATAAAAACACACCAAAGCGCTTGGCGTGTATGTGAGTGAACGGCTCTCAGCTGAGCTGAGCTCTTCATCTTTGTCTTTGATGGGTAGCCTTCAACACAGAGGAAAACATTGAAAATCCAATTAGAATTTTTTGAAATCATTTTTTTTTCATTTAGACTCGGAACCCATGCAAGGAAGACCTTGAGACAATAGATCCTTTCGGCCTAGAATGACGTTTTTATGACGTTCGAGTTGTATGGCATTGCCGTCATTTCTCTGTTGCGGCTGATGTGACACACCTCTTTTGCATTGCGTCATAGACGAAATGAACACGATTCTGACGTCAAATTGATCCAAAAACTTAATTTAGCGTCATTTTGCCGTACAATGAGGCTTCTGCGCAAGCGTCAATCCTTAAGCCAAAAGGGTCTATTTCTAACAACTGAGCCACTGAGGACCAAACTGACATAATAAACACATAAAAAAAAAACAGTTAGAAAACAAACATAATGGCCCACACTAAGAGTAAAATCACACAAGAAATTTCCAGCATTTTTTGTTTTTGAATGTTTCTAAATACATACCTCGATTTCTTTGCGCAGATTCCTGTGTTTAAGTTTTCCATTTGACTGATCAGTTATACAGTAGTCCCATCCTGAGAACACTTTATTACAGTATTTAGTACGAGAACTCTCTTGGCTAAGTAACCCTTCCTTCATACCATGGGCTGAACTACCAAATGAAGAACATCAGAAATAGTTAATTTCATACAAAAATAGAGCCTGAGTTTTGCAATGATATTTTGCGATATCTGGTGACACAACCATGTATGACGTTTTTTGATGACGTCATTCAAGATTGATGTTTTTTTTTGTTCTACAAAGTCAGAACTAAGCATTACATTTGAACGCTAAAGGCTCTCCACATGTGCAATGACAGTGCCAGTGACAAGAAATTTGTGGATTTCTCACGATACTTCAGCTTCCTATTGAAAGTCGGAGGATTTAATTTCAAATTAAAGCTGGCATAAAAAATCAAGATGGACTATATGGAGAGTTATACTGCATTCAAGAGTATTTCCACTTAATCAAAACAATCAATAAATCAATTTATTCATCTTTTGACTAACAGGATAATGTTTGGGTTTAGCTGGTTGAGACAGAAGTGTAATTCTGCATGATGTTACACACCCTTATATACTATATGTCTATAAATACTTATATATGGCATAATGACCCTTATGGCCTTATTTCATCACTTTATTCCACGATTATCGGAAGTTAAAACTCTATAGAATAATGTATATGTATCTAGGCTTCCCAAAAAAATGAAAAATACTTCTTGTCTGACCTCCAATGTAACTACATGTAAGACACATGTTAACACTTGAAAATATTAGGCAAATAGGAAAATAATCCAATAAGAAAGTTTCTAAAAGCTGACTGAAAATCCCACCCTAACGTGAATTCACCTCTCCACTAGTGCGACATATGTTTGTGTTTTGGCTAAACGTTAAACAAACCCAGTGTTGACTTACTGACATTGCAACGATCATGTCGTCACAAAGGTATTTCACTTTGGATGGGTCAAGTGGCATTGGTGGAAAGGTTAATTGACTTTTACTTACTGTCTTACGATGAGCAGAAAGCTGACGATGAAGTAGAACCCTGTAGCCAGTATGTAGGCCAATGACATGTTATAGACAACAGAAAATGGATCTGTCAGTAAACCAGCAGCATCAAAATTGTTTAGAGTCTTGTTGAAGTAGATTCCATAAAACAGCACTGTTCTCTCCATAAACCCCTGAAAGTAAATTGTACAGACTATAAACAAACCATGCTTGAGTTTTACTTAGATAGTGTCTTTTAGAAAGTGAGTATAACAGTATTCTCGTTATTTTGGGATTACACTTTATTTCTATTCTTCTACCGATATTTGGGTGCATTTAGTGCTGGCTATAGGTGCCATACTGTGGGACCCGGGTTCGATTCCAGTTTCGGGCGTCACCCAAAAATCGGTAGAAGAATTTCTGCCATATTTTCAAGAAAGTGTACGCCCAAAATAACGAGAAAACTATGCTTGACTGAGTAGAGATATCTGCAAGAAAATTGTCATGATCCATATTGCAAGCTGGGTTTGGTGCTTAATCTTGTCCAAGGCCATAGGCTTTCATGGTTTTGGTAGCCTGTTGTTCCTCATGATTATTTTTCTTTGAATTAGGGCACATAGATTATTGGTGGCGAACAGCAGAATATCCTTTCTATTGGAGATCCAAGGCCATCTTGAATGACCAGTAACCTCTCTGAAATTGTGTGTTACTGACATTGGATTGATTGATTGTTCGGTGTTTTACGCTGTGCTAAAGATTATTTTGCTTATATGGCGGCGTTGCCAGTTTTAGTGTGGGAGGAAACCGGGCTCTGTGCTTGGAGGAAACCCACAACCTTCGGTTGGTAACTGGCAACCATTCCAACTGACATTGGATAATTTTCTACTGACCACGTCACTAACATGGCAGTTAGTCAGTGAGAGAAGATTCAAGGACGCTTTCAACATTATTTAAGTTTTATTGTGACGACCATGATGAGATAAGAAAAACATAGAGAAAGAATAAAATCATAATGGAATAAACAAATTTTGTCTGCAATACATACCGTTCCTTGAAGGAAATCTAGGACATAGTCTGTAGGGCTGTGCTGGGCGACTAAATTGGTGACAGATTGGGAATAATTACTGGTGCAGTCAACAGCCACTTCAGTTAGAGGGTCTGATACGTTAACGGCCGTCACATGCTGGCTGAACGTTTCACCAGGTTGTAATACCAGATACGGAATGGTTATCACGCAGAATAATAACAGACCAATGAAAAGGTTCAGAAACATCAACCATCGGACAAATGTGAAATACGCCAGTATTGCTGAACCAAAGTGACCTGGAAAAAAGATGAAACATTTACCTCAATTAATTCTTTCCTCTAAGATGCTTTAAGAATCCATTATTTCCACTGATCAGTTTTGCGTAATACACAAGTTGTGTCACTCAGGATGGCAAAATAAACTGCCGAAACATCGAGTTAACATGGGTAATTTTTCTGAGTTAAAATACTTGTGTTTTAAGATGGTTTTAGCTCCCAATTTATGTAAGGTTCAAGACTAGCTGTGATCCACATGTTGCTGTAGAAGGTCTTTGAGATAATAGGTTTCAAAAAACAAATAAAACATTTTCAAAATCAAAGACTGATGGATTGGTAGCTTGCAAATTTGATGAAAAAACTTAGGCTGACACATGGGCTCCCAGGAAATGACACAAAAGAAAATTGATGATCAAAAGGGTTCAATTAGACATTTTGTACAATCTGACATCTACGGAAATATTATGCCATTATTCTACCTGTTAACTAAAATTGGATTTTGAAAAATTAGCTACCCTGATAAAAAATAATCAAACATGTTTTGGCCTTGGTGGAAACAATGTAAATTTCAGTAACCTATTACAATGCTGAAAGGACATTTAAGATAAAATTATTTCTGTTTTTTCTTAACACAGAATTCACAATGTTCACAACAGGTGTTGGTTTTGTGTTGTAATTTTCCAACAACAAGGATCTACAATTATTAGATGACACAGGTTTGAACAAGCAAGACTACCGTAGTTGATTTGACCTATTAAAATACACAGATAAAAGTGCAGGCTTCCAGCAACACATTTCAAAGACATCATTTAAATTAACATTTTTAGGAAAGAAAAACATGTTGTATAGAATGGTGTGTTACACAGCTAGTATATACCAAACACTGGGCAAAAGGAATGCAAAGTCAAAGTTAAAGAGCATTCAAGCGTTTAATATGTAGTAACTCTATACTTCGCTTGTCCTATTTTAAAGGACAGATGGCACTAAAATCCCTGTTAGATCACAAGCCTTGAATTAAATTTCTTGCCCTATATCACAAGAATTCATGTGCAAAAAACTTAGTCTCAGGAAGGTTACATGCCCTTTTTAACCAAAATTATCTGGACATTTTTAACAAAACACAGCATAATTTGTTTGTTTCATTTCTCTCAAAACTTAAATACAAATGTGTTATCCAAACTTAGTTGATGAAACAATTTCACAACTTGAATGCCATGTTTTTACTTTGGCAAATGCTTCTACCAAGGCACTGTCGTGCGATATAAGTTAACTTTTGCATCTTACAAAAAAAAAAAGCAACAAAAATGGAATACCTTCAATAACCTTGAGTGAGCTTGCCCATACTTCTAACTGCGCAGATATTTCTTTACCCTGAAGTCTGAGTTTGTAAAAAGACTGAAACACGAAAGTTTCTAATTGTGTTAAAAAGAGGTATATCATTTAAACCTTTATACATGTATTTAGCAATGACAAAAAAATCTGAAAAAATCAAGTTCAATTGGGTTGTATTGGGCCCAACCTTAAAGATTATTTCAATTTAAGATATGCTGTTATGTACATGTACGGTGGCTTGAATAGGACATTGGAATCCTTTTTGTTTGAAACTTTTTTTTTAGTTTCAAATTATTTTTTTTACTTTTAAATCTTATTTTTTAGTTAGGAATTTTTTTTTTATTTACAGATTTTTTTTTGGT
Organism: Lepidochitona cinerea; assembly: GCA_963971465.1. Lineage (NCBI taxonomy): Eukaryota > Metazoa > Mollusca > Polyplacophora > Chitonida > Tonicellidae > Lepidochitona > Lepidochitona cinerea. The sequence continues at coordinate 45,713,759 of OZ020551.1, read as the reverse complement.
TTCAAACTTTTTTTTTAGTTTAAATTTTATTTTTAGTTTTGAATTTTTTTTTTTAGTTTTGAATTTTTTTTTAGGAGGTTTTCACCCTGGTGATAAGTCACGTGACTTTCCTTCCTGGTGATAAGTCATGTGACCAACAATAAAATAGCTGTCAGCTCTCCGCAAGCCGCTTTTTGGTAGGACACATCAACAGTGTGAAGCAGCTTTGTAAATACAAAAAAGAATATCAAAGCGCCCCTTACATCCCCGATCTTTATAGCTCCACACACAGCTGGCAGCTATCGTGTTATTATTGTCGGTCACATGACTTATCACCAGGAAGGAAAGTCACGTGACTTATCACCGGAGTGGATAGTCATGTGACTTTCCACCTGGGTGAAAACCTCCTAAAAAAAAACAAAAACTTAAAATAAAATTTAAAACTAAAAAACAAGTTTGAAACGCAAAAAAAAAATTCATAACTAAAAAAAAAATTCATAACTAAAAAAAAAAGATTCATAACTAAAAAAAAAGATTCATAACTTAATAAAAATAAATTCAAACTAAAAAAACAACAAAAAGGATTCCATGTCTTATTCAAGCCACCGTAGTTATGTATAGGGAGTGTCGGCTTTTTTCCCCACAAGGAAACCCTCGATCTTTGGTATGATCCTGGAGACCTTTCAATTCACGACAATTGACTGATGGGAACTCACACAAGAAGTTTTTTCTTTGAACGGAGTCGGATTTGAACTAGATTTTACTGGCATGGGACAATTGTTCTACCAACAGAACTGGCAAGGTCGCCTTTATTGCGGGAGGAAATCTCAGGCTGGCTGCTAACAAATTTTGCAATAACGCAGAACAACATTTTTTAGGGAATGATGGTGATTTCATTACATTTGTACCATAGTTACAGTAAGTCGAAGCTTCTTCTAAATCATTTTCTTATAAAAATATTTATATACTTTTTGTCCGTCTTTAAATTACTAATTAAGAAGTGGAATATGACTTTACTACGTCACACCCAATAAAATATCAATAAGCTTCAATGAATAGACAACTTTGATAACATTTACCTTCCGCTTGAGGGTGTAAACACCAGTGCCTGTTTTCCCTTGATGACTTATAAGGCGCTGTCTGAAAGAACCAAACGGAAAAAATCAATTTATGCAGCAAAACATGGCTTTCAAGCAAGTTGATAGCCTCAGTAAAATAAATGTGTAGCTGATTAAAAACCGTTATGTTTATTTGGGAGGAAACCATGATTGCAAAGAGGAAATCCTGAACACTGGGGCCTTGAAATTTCAAACTACGGTACCCGTAAAAAATGTTCCATAAGAGTTTAGCCACGAAATTTATGTGCGAGTCAATTGTCAAAAAGGGAAATGTTAACTTTTTGCCAACAAATTTGTTTGGCACAAGTCTCTCGATATACTATTAGACTTTTTCTTTGAACTGTTAAGGATCAATCTGAATAAATGAAAAAGTGTGAATTTTGTCTTAAGAAATACATCATAAAAACATTACATCTATTTCATAGAAATTTATAAAGTCTGCTAATGTTATGTCTTTAGGAGAAAAAAAATCAAATTAAATATGCTATTACAGTGTAGATAATGTAATTGTGTGGATTGACACTCTGGTAAAATAGCAGAAGGGCTTTTTCCACAGTACATCGTCTTGATTGGGGGATGAGTTTATGATATCACGTCCAGACCAGCTCCATTAGATCAAAGCTATGTTAAAATATTGTTAAAAACGATTTCTTAAATATTCAACGGATATTTTATTGAATAGATGGTTTAACACTACACAGTTAAATTTTGTAGCATTTTTATGAGAGGAGTGCCTTTATATGTTCCTCCAGGGCCTGTGAAATTGTCTTAAATTGTATGTCTATGTTTTCTGTAATTAGTTGCCAATGACATGAAATGATTTCTTAATCCCAAATTAAGATAACTATTCCTGATTAGACACTGACACATAAATGTAATTCTCTTTAAACAACCTAATGCCAGATATTAAAGGTAAAAGAAATAAGTGTTTTGTTAAGCTTTGTGTACCGTTTGTCACCATTTCCATCTGGGATGTCTAAGCCATTAATTTCACGATGTTCTTGTCGACGCTGTGAAAGAGTCTTCCTCTGAATAGCTGATCCACGACTAGGCAATCCCGTGTAGGTTCCATCATGAGTGGATTTTCGTATCGTGTTCCACATTTCAGCTGCCGCGTGCATCGTCAATCTTTTGCGTATCCTCACACCATTTCTACCAGGGTCTGATGTTGGATCTAAAGTTGTCACAGAAGCCTGGTCATCTTCTTCAGATTCAGCATAGCCAAAATCATTGCCAAAATTATTTGGCTCAACTGGCGCACCAGAATTATGAATCTGGGGATTATTTGGTGGTTCAGGTGAAGTACCGTAGTCAGGGACTGGATCATCATTCAAATAGCCACGGTTTACATGACCAATACTTCTAGGATCCAAGTACCTCTGTCCTACATTTCTTGGATCTCGTGGAGGACCTTGTCTGGAATTTCTAGGATCTGTATTCCGAGGATCTTCAAATCTGTGAACCATAGAACCAGGTCCCTGTGCAACAGACTCATAGCCCACAATACCAGGTTCGCGTGTCACACCCTCGTAGGCCATGGTACCAGGTCCCTGTGTAACACCCTCGTAGGCCATGGTACCAGGTCCCTGTGTCACACCCTCGTAGGCCATGGTACCAGGTCCCTGTGTCACACCCTCGTAGGCCATGGTACCAGGTCCCTGTGTCACACCCTCGTAGGCCATGGTACCAGGTCCCTGTGTCACACCCTCGTAGGCCATGGTACCAGGTCCCTGTGTCACACCCTCGTAGGCCATGGTACCAGGTCCCTGTGTCACACCCTCGTAGGCCATGGTACCAGGTCCCCGTGCAACAGACTTGAAGTGTGGCTCTATGGATCTCAGATCCTCGTACCTTGGGTCACCAATAGATGGATCTCTGTAGCGAAGCTCTTCATAACTTGTGGCAGGATTATATCGTTCATATCGAGGATCATAAGATGGGCCAGCCATCATGTAGCCTGTGGAGGTCCCTGTTCCCAGATAGTGAGTCTATGTTATTATAGAAGTTATCTCCTTTCTGACAGTCAATACTGTGTCATATGTATGTTGTAACATATGGTCAATTCTAAGTCTAACACACAACTTTTTCCTAATTATTCTCAAGCAACAGGTGTCCAAAGCTAGGCAGTTGGAAAATCCCTCACGTGAACAACAAAATTAATACGATACGATGTTGTACTGTATTGAACTGAATAAACCACAGCCACTGGTCACGTCTTGTAACTTTTGTAAACAACAGCTATTGGTTTTGAAACTGAATAACAGTAAATTCAGAGCTTAGCTATTGGCTAAGTTCTCAAACAGAATATTGGTATATCCAGTTTACATTTCAGCTGAACAGAAGTTTTCCCTCGCTGGATAATTGTATTATGTCTCAACTCCAGTGTTTTAAGTCAACGACAATAAATACACGGCCAGCCACAGGTAATGTCACTACTTAACAGTGATTAGTAGTCCAGTGAAGTGAGTTTTTCAGATAAAGGTATGACTGACATATCAGTGCTAAATCCAGGTTAGAACACTTAAAACCCCAGGTAAAAATCCATAAAATCAGTCTAGCCTACAACAGCTGAACTCAACATATCAGTTACACTTTTAAAAAATTTGTTCAAACATTGAATCCTAATGTTTTTCACTTGTAAGTCTGCAGACAGGTTCCCAGTCACACCTTTTTTTTTTTCCTTTCCAAGAATAAACTTCAGCCCGGTTCTTAGCCAAAATGACGTCAACCTAGATAGGCATTCAATGGGACATTTTAAAAAAAAAAAGGGTCCACAGCGTAAGACCTACATTTACACACAAAAGCTTGGTAAAATTGTTGGTAACAGGAGCTGGGGAAAGATGATAGCTGTCGACCGCACCTTGAATAGGAGGGTGGGTTAATCCAGTGTAAGGCTTGAGAGTTGAGATTTCACTGGTCTATTGGGCTTTAAAGTGGTTTCAAGTCAATTAAGGTCATGATAGGTTTATCTCAAATGAACACCCATTCAATATAGCTCTGAAGAAGGTGGTCAATTTTTGTCTGATTTTCAGTGATGATAAGATAAATAATCCAAAATCTGCTGGGAAATAGATTTTAAAAGTTCAGCATATCAGAAATCCTCTTTGGAGAATATCCAGATATTTTCAAATATTCAAGGCACATCCTCAAAAGGCAATACAAACATGTCTTCGGAAACTGTAACAGTGACATTCACAATATCGATAAGCTGGGGTTAGCAAACAACTGGAAGAATTTGTATCAAGTTTGCCCATCAATCACATAGTTTAAGTTACATCACCGATCATTCATCACATGAAATATTATCCTGTCTGAAAAACACTATAACAACTTGCACTTCCTGCTTATAGTTCCTTATGGACATCTCTTTTCAGATTGGAAAGTCCAAGATTTAAAAAAAAAATAAAGTAGGTCTATGCCAAGACAAGCAGGAAATCTTGAACGCCATTTGAAGGGGCCTTGAAATAGGGTGCCAATAAAACGAAGGAACTAGGCATCCATAAACACCCAGGCCTTCAATGTACTGTATCTAAAAAAAATCCACTTTTCTGTTATTTCCTTAAGGTAATGGTAGTCAAGCTCCCTTTTTTCAATAAGTAATCCTATGTATTCCTAGCAGTTAACATGCCCAGCTTCTGTGTGTGACCATATACCTTTGGCTTGGGTTGCTGTCTTACTGAGAAATGCTTTTACTTGTTGACAGCAAACTTGTCTGGTCACTCAATACCACCTACTGGGTATATTATAGTTTTAATGTTCCTGAGTACTGAGCCTTGCAGGGGGATTGGGAGGGGAGGGAGGAGAGGCAAGGTAAGGGGTAATATACAGACAAGTTCAAGCCAGACCGTTTTCTCCCCCTCTTACAGTCCCATTTATAAACTGTTCACTGAACTGGAAATCTTGTGTCAGAAAATTACAACTTTCCAAACCAGTAGGACAACATTTACTCAACAGCTCTGTTGGAGGTGTTGTTATCTGGAAATTTGCCCCAAACTGCCCTTTCTCCACCGGCCTTATGCCCCAATTATAATAAGTGATATTCAGAAATGTCATACAATTGAATAGATTGGGGAATATTTTCTTTTCCTATAACCTTGATTTCAATCAGACTTGTGGTCTTAAACCTTGATTTGAATCAGTGTTGAGTGCATGCTTTATTTTACAAAACAGAGCCAAGTGTCTAAAATATAAACATTAAAATGGAGTTAAAAAACAAATATATGCCCCCATTTCTCAAATTATAATCTAAGAAAGATGATGCCACTCTTTACCACAAAAATAGTATGACTAGAAAATAATTTGTTATAGATGGCAGTGTTTGCATTTTGTTTTTGGTCCAGTTAACTTAATTTGTTGGTAAATTTATAGCCTAGCCTTGATTACTGTGAAATATTTAATTCTAATTTCATGTATACATGTACATTTAGAATACAACAGAAACAATTTTATATTGACATATGCAGAACAATGGCAACAGCATCCAAAAGTGGAAAATATTGTTTAATCTTCAGAGGGCATTTCCTCATAGACAATATGTAAATGTCCCTAGAGAATTATTCTAGCATGGAGGGCTGTTTTGTTCATTTCCTCAGAATTAATGATGTGTGACAAGTTTGACAACTCTGTACATTTCTCTCTTAGAAGATCACAGAGGAACACATTACATATTGACAGTAGAATGATAGAAACTATGACAGTATTTGTTAGTTTGTTGTTCAACCTGAACATTAATACACAATATGTCATGTGTCTTGGCACATGTATTTATGTAATGCTCTTGCTTCAATCCTTTATTTGGTGTTGTTGCCTTTATTGTTATGATGGAAACTCAGGTGTGGGACAAAACCTCAGTCGTCAAATTACTTTAGGCTGTTTTTTTTTGTCCCTTGAGGTTTTGTCGGCCGATGTTTTGTACACTGGGATTTTGTTTACTGATGCTATATCTACTTGGGTTTTGTCCGGTTCTAAGGAAAATGCCCCCCCCCCCCCCCACATGCATATCAAGACGAGGACACCCCACCCTGAGAGGATCATCCCTTCCTAAATTTGGTGGTGCTTGAGATAAAGCAATAGAAAAACAAATCTCAATATCCCTTTTGTAATTGATCAGTGTTAAAAGCGATACACAAATCTGGTTTGTTTCACACTGATACAGTAGCAACAAAATCCAGTAGTTCCACTGATTAGTTTAACGCACTACTTGTGTACAGTAGTAACATAGATTTATGTCCAGGTACTCAAAGTACCCTGAGCAACGAAAACAAATCTAAAAAAAAAAAGAATAAGTGTATCATTTTGGCCTTGTGTGATAGAATGTCAAAACATGAATAGCCATATTGAAAGTTTTGCTAAAGATCTAAACAAGTTGAAAAGTTTATAAAGCTGTTTTTGAGATCAATGTGATTAGAGGTACTACCGTTATCAGTGAATGTACCAGGAAGTCATGTTAAATATATGATAAGACCATAGGTCATTTTTTAAGTGGCTAGTTCATAGTCTGGGTCATTATGTACTCAAGTGATTGAACAGAAAATATACTTGTATGTACATATAGACTTATACGTAAACAGAAAAATGTTGGTAACACAAAACCAAATTAAAAAGCTATTAAAAATACAAGTTGAAAAAAATCTCATAAGAACGGAAGCACCAAAAGCTAAAACAACCAACCAACAAATTGAAAAAAAAATCATTTAAATATAAAAGAAGTCAAATTGAGGTTAATTTGGTTAAAATACCAAAAATATTGAGATTTTGGGGTTCCAAAATTACAAATTTGTTGTCTATTTCTATCGAAAATCCTAGATAAAAAAATAAAAAATGATATGTGTAACACATAACTTTTAAATGACATTTAAAAGTAGGGATAGATAAACACAAGACAACTTTCTAGATTACTACTTCTTCTATTTATTGCTCACATGTTGACATGTCACACTATTTTATTCCCTTCCCCTTGGGGGCATACAATATTTGCAAAAATATGAATTTGGAACTGCTCTTAAATTGATTGATTGTTTGGTGTTTCAAGATTATTTCACTTATATGGCGGCGTTGACAGTTTTATTGTGAGAGGAAACCGGGCTCTATGCCCGGAGGAAACCCATGACCTTCCGTTGGTTACTGGCAACCATCCCACATAGGTCGTTCGAGTGAAAACCCAGTCAGAAAATTTTCTAACTTTTGGACTGAGTGGGATTTGAACCCACAACCCATTGGTGGAAGGCTGTTTGGATTGAGCGTCCAACGCTCTACCTACTGAGCCACAGAGGTCCCCGGAACTGCTTTTAAAGTAAATTAACTAAACTATTGCAGAGTTTCAAGGAGGGAATAAGAATTGTTCTCACTTAAAGCGGCATGCGCTGCCAAAATTCACACTTTTTTCATAATTTCTGATCGTCACGACAGTGAGAGGCTTTGAAGGCCATCAAAAAACTAAATGATTGGCGTTGGAATGAGGAAAATCCATACAGTATGTGGCCTATACGAAACGAAATAGTGTTTGAGAAGTAAACAAAATTTAAATAAGCGGGACGACCATTCATTCATTCTAAGCTATAGTTAGTTCAAAGCAATACTTTGACATACATTCTCGAGACTAGAAGCACTAAAAAGCTTTTGAATTATACGTCTTGAGAAAAATAGCCAATAATTTCAACGTTCTGTTTTAACGTCAAAATATCAACATTCTGGCAGCTACAAATCAAGTTGGATTATCACAACTTTCATCATTACTGAAAGTAGAGCAGGGGGCTCTAAATAATACAGACAGGGGAAAAGAGATATAGGATTTAATGTAGCTTTTATATTTGTACTACTGGTAGAGGTAACTCAGGTAAACATTAAACTGCTGCCAATTCAATGAGAAATCATGACTGCCCTCTTCAACACAAGTGCCTATTATATTACTCACAGTATTGACATAAGCTGGGGTAGTCTACATGGCTTTACCAGGAAGGGTCTCTATAGAAGCATGATTAATGACTAAACCACCATTGAAACATTTAGCAAAGAGCAACACGATTCAGGGATACAGCTACCTGTACAAATATACAGGACAAACTGTCTTAGTGATTTAAATAATCAGAGGGCAAAAATATAGTTTGAGAAAAAATAAACTCAATCTACATTATCTACAATCCAGCACAATCTATATGGGTTTACCAAGAAGTAGCCTGGTATTACTGTATATGGCTGGTAACATGTCTGGTAGCCTTACAGAGAAAAAAAAATTCCGGCAGAGCCCAGATTTCTCGGCTAACCAAGAAGGAGAGAGCTTCATTAAACTTTAAAATCATATATATATATAACCAGGTTGTCTTGAATGTATACATACTGTATACCTTGTGCTACATGTACAAACCAAACATTGTTCTGTTCAAATTAAAAATTTCAGATATTTTATATAGTTGGTTATGTTATAAGCAAATATAAAGGTCAATTAGCTGTATTAAAATACAAGTCACAAAACTGTGCATTAGGGTTTAGAAGTAGCATTAAAATAACCCTTGACCTGATTATTTAAATTTTGTTTAATTTTCAAATTTTCAGTTTGGACATGTATTCCATGGATATTTCTAATTTCAATATCAGCCATTTAGTTAGAGCTTCAAACTTTATTTCATCTTCATAATCTGAATTTAAACAAAAAGTTTGGCAGCTAATGCGCTTTTTCTAGTGGCATGAACTGCCAAATATTGGGAAAATTGTTTGTCATTTTATCAGTTACAATATAAGACCATTTTCGTTTTTATAAGCAGCAAAAACTTATACCAGGTTATTGTACATGTACACATGGCAAGATGTAAACCTCTACAATTTGTAATTTTATAAATCCAACTCGAGATTTAAATCCTGTTTGAAGAAAAAAATGGCTGATATATACAAGATACATGTAAATTAGAGAACCATATATCTCCATAATATAAACCTTGGACACAAGCAGGTACCCCAATCCAATGATTCAAACCGAAAGAGTTATCTCTCTTAGAAAGAAGGGCTTGGCAATAGTACACTTAGTTTTATAAACTTTATCATTGAGGTCAACTTAGTCAGTGTAAATGAATGAATTAGAACAGAATGATTAGACCATAAATTTATGATCACTTGGTTTTTATGACTTTTACATGTATGTATGCTTTGACCCTGCAATGTATGTTACAGTATAGTAACTATATTTTAATTTGTATGTTTAATTGTAATTTATGCTATTTGAAATAAATTCTATCTAGCCTAGTACATGTAGTTCAATTGAATTGAATTTTTTAACCGCAGCAAAAATGTTCTTTGACAAAATCTGTTTCAAAAATTTCTGAACACAACTTCGCATAAATAAAAAGAATAAAATTAAGTGAATAAGTAGATATGAAATTTTGTAATGATTAATTTTAAGGTTTTGTAAAGGCAAAAGAAAAAAACATCCCAGTTTTTTCCAAACATAGGCTTACCTATAATCCCTCTTGGCTTTGATGGTAGTTGACATATGTTTGACAGTCTGTCTTCTCTCCCACAGTTCATCATCATCCATTACAGCCAGCTCTTCCTCCTCGATGGTAGTGTCATCGTCGTCAATGATGTCATCAGCTGTCGTAAACACGTCAGATTCTGCTCCATCGGCTTCGTCATTGAAGGATGACGCAAATGTTGCTCGTCGTCGCAAATTCATTGTAGCTCTCCTTCGACTAGGCAAATCAATGGTTGACATTTGCCTGCCCCAGTGTCGATGAGCCGTTCCATTTTCTCGACTGGTATAGCGTTGGGTCACGGAACGTCGTAGAGATGTCCCACTTTCAGTTGTCCTTGCCTTGTAGCTAGGAAGCTGATACAGAATAGTAGCATGTGTGTTTCGGTTAAACGCCATGTCATCTGAAAAATAAAATAAGACAACATTACTTAATTTGTCAAAAAGTGATGGCCAAATATTTTAATAAATCCTCAAATGGTTTTGGTAAATGAATAAGATTTTACAAACCTGATATCAGTAAATTAACATGTGAATTAGATGCAAAAATAAAATTTATGTGTATTTTGTAACTACATGTAGGCTTGTGGTACACAAATTGAAAACCAAACTTAAGAAATTAAATATATAAGCGCGTTAATTCATTTTTCATTAACTTACATATGTATTAACTGACTGATCATAATGTCTTAAAGTTTAAAGGGATGAATTACATAAGATTTCATTATGGAAACAGTACATACACTGTAGTCCTGATTTGAAGAAAGCTTTTCTATATTTTTAGTTATTTTTCTAAAGAAATTATGACTATGGACAGTTATAATTATGACAATTTTAATTGCTGTAATAAACACACCTAGGTACGGGAAGAAAACTATTTTATGCAGGGAAGGATTTTCCTTTTATATATCAAATTTCTTCTGAACATAAATTTACAGCTTAGCCTAGATAACAACGATGTATTAAATCTATACATGTATGCAGGTACATGTAATTGACAAGCAGCTTCAGAAATCTCAAAAGGCAAATCTTCACATGATGATTGTCTCACACCAAGTTTCATTGAGTTCTGTCTAATAGTTTTCGAGTTCTGCTTAGAACTTAGGGGGATGCGTGTCATGTTTGGTTAAGATCAGGTCAGTAGTTTTCTTGGAATAATGATAATAAGTTTCATTTTCAAATTTGGTTAAAAAACAGCATTGCTTCCTGGCGGCCATATTTAATAAGCAAATGAGATGCAAATTGTAGGGTGCACAACTAGATCATAGGGAGATAATGTGGGCCAAGTTTGGTCAAAATCAGACAAGTAGTTTTCTTGGAATTAAAGTAACACAAAAAAACAATATCGCCCTCCTGGCGGCCATATTGAAAATGCAAATGAGATGAAAATGAACGGTGCATAACTAAACCATAGGGTGATAATGTATGTTGAGTTTGATTAATGTTAGGTATTTTTCTTGGAATAAAGGTAACAAAGAAAAACAACATCGCCCCCTGGTCGCCATATTGAATATGCAAATGAGATGAAAATGCACAGTACACAACAGGGCTATAGGGAGATAATATGAGCCAAGTTTGGTGAAAATCGGACCAGTAGTTTTCTTGGAATAAAGTAACCAAAAAATATATCCCCCCCCCCTGGCAGCCATATTGAATATGCAAATAAGATGAAAATGTACAGTGCACAACTAGACCATAGGGTGATGATGTATGTTGAATTTGATTAAGATTGGACTGATAGTTTTCTTGGAATAAAGGTAACAAAGAAAACAAGAGTTTTAGTAAACTCAACATACGCCCGCCGTGGCAAAGTCGAACCGCTACGATTAACAACCTAACATTTAATATAACATTTGTTTTAATTTCATTTATTAGAATTTCTTGTTCACATTAGAAGTTTTTCTTTTCTGAATTTGATGAAGCTGCAACTAAATACCAGTACGTTATAGTACACATATATTATCTGTTAATTTCAATCACATTTTAATTGCAAAAACTGAAATGTGGCTGTTTTGACATTGCTCTTATCAATCAATACATTTATGAGCACTTAAACACACGGGCACAGGGAAAATCTTCTTGTCTAAAATAACCACGGAGACAAGTTTCTAATTGTGTTAAAAAGAGGTATATCATTTAGACCTTTATACCCCATCATAAATTGTTGTAATAAAGTAAACCCATGATATTTCATTAGGTTGACGACTGACAGGAGCTTGGCCTTAGTCAGTAGAATTTTCTGGAACACTTTGTATTGCATTGACAATGCTTATGCATCTTAAGCTATAGTAAGAATATCGTCAGACTATATATTATGGGGTCATGGGAAAAGACAGTGAAAATTCCCCCATCCCCCCCCCCCCCCCCCCCCCATACCCCTTTCCCAGAAAACCTAGGTAGAAGGCAGACAGGGGAGTTTAGCCCTGACCAGTATATCTTTCAAACTCTTGTTCTTTTTATAAGCAATGACTGGCCTTTGGGTCAGAGGTCGAGCAAGTTTACTTTGAAGTAGTTTGTATTCTTCTACTATAATCTTGGCCATAGCAATGCTAGCTTTGTTATACTGAAACACAAATGGTATTATAGTTTTTTCACGACATCTTCCGGGGTCCAAGTTCAAACCCAAAGGATAAATAGTTTGTAATGTTTGAATCCAAAAACTTTCCCTTTCCAAACGTTTGTGTTCAATACAATAGCTTACAATTCTTGAATTTTAACAGTTTTCACTGGGACACTGTTCTATTGGAATTGGCTGTAGTTTTATTACAAAGCAAACAATCTTCAGGCTGACCACTGATATGCTGGTGTGTAAATATACAAACCTTGGATGTCATTGTCCCCTTATCTCCATTTAAACGGCCACTCTGATAAATACCAGATGGGTAATAAAGTGGGGAAAATGGTCTTTTTTTGTTATTATAGTGCACATTAACCTATCCAAGAAAACAGTCTCAGAATGTATAAATTAATTGGCTTCCAGTATTACTCTGGACCAAGTGTACTGCAAAAAGCATTGATATATATTAATATATATATTAAACACATTTCTGATAAAAAAGCTCTTGAAAACAGACAAAAAATATGTGTAACCAAATCAAATTTGGTATGCGACACATCATCTACCTATAAGGTATATATACTCTAAAAGAATTGGAGAGATTATATCAAAACGAAAGAAGTTCTGGAGCCTCAAGGGAATATTACATAATCCAATAGGGCTGCCATATTATGCAACAGGTGATGTCAGAAATGGTACGTGAAACACCGTCTGCCCATAATGTATATACTCTGAAAGAATCGTCAAGATCGGATCAAAACTTTAGAAGTTATGGAGCGGATGGGAATATTACATAATCCTATATGGCTGCCATATTATGCAACGAGTGAAGTCAGAAATGGTACACAACACACCGTCTGCCCATAAGGTATATACTCTGAAAGAATTGTCAAGATCGGATCAAAACTGTTCAAGTTATGGAGCGGAAGGGAACGAAGATATAGACTAAGACAGAATATTACATAATCCAATGTAGAAGCCATATTATGCAATGGACAATGTTCTTAATGGTTCATGACACACCTTCTACCCCTAGAGTATATGTTGTAAAAAAAATTGTTAAGATCGGATCAAAACTCTTCAAGGTATGGAGCGGAAGGGAACGAAGATATAGACTAAGACAGAATACTACATAATCCAATGTAGAAGCCACATTATGCAATCGACGATGTCATAAATGGTTCATGACACACCTTCTACCCACAAGGTATATGTTGTGAAAGAATTGTAAAGATTAGATCAAAACTCTTTAAGTTATGGAGCGAAGGGAATCCGGGACGGACGGCCGGCCGGCCGGACGGACGGCGCTGGTGTTACCATAATACGACCGACTTTTTTTAAGTCGGGCGTATAAAAAGTGAATGGACGGACGAACGACTGACGACGGACCACGGAAAAGCGATTTGAATAGCCCTCCATCAGAATGATGGCGGGCTTAAAATAAAATATTTTAAAGAAGTTGAAAACCTCAAAAGGCAAATCTACACATGTATAATGATTATCTCACACCCCAAGTTTCATTGAGCTATGTCTTATTGTTTTCGAGTTCTGCTCCGGAACTGAAATTCACACATGTATGTCACATGTATGTTTCCATGGAAATGATCAAAAATAAATAATGAAAATTTCAAAAAGTTGAGAACCTCAAAAGGCACATCTACACATGATGAATCTTCCCCACACCAAGTTTCATTGAGTTATGTCTAACAGTTTTCGAGTTCTGCTCCAGAAATGAAATTTTCAAGTTATGTTTCATTGTAAACAAGTACATGTACATGTTAATATCGTTTTTTCGGTACATGTATTTTATCTAAAGTGTTAACTCTAAGAAGCCACACTGAGAATTATAAAACTACCAACGGAAACATATCAATGAATAAAATTTGAAAATCCTGAAAATAATGTACATGTAAAGTGTAGCATAAGAAGACCACAGTTATAACATGCACAGATTTCTGAACATATCAATAAATAAAGCAGTTTAATGCTCTTTACAAAACAATCTTGAGTACAATGTTGAGAAAGTCCAGAAGCCAACAACCCTCCCTATCTAGTAGCACTCTTGTAAAATATATATCTCTCAATAGCAATCTCCATTCTTTTATACATGTGGTGAATCCATGGTCATCATAACATACTAGTACACTATAATTAATGCATACCTCACGGATATAATTATCCTCACTGAACAGCTAACTGGATTATAATTAGGTCATACAAATTACACAGCAGCCAAGTGATACACTGAAGTGTGTGCAGATTGCATTTGAAGGCAAGCAGCATGGTGTTTACATGTGCAACTGAATAAACAGCATTTCATTTTAGGACTGCTGGCTGGATGGATTTATATTTATTTTGGAATTGCATAACATGGTTGGTTGATTGATTGATGTTTTATGCCGCACTCAAGATTATTTCACTTATATGGCGGCGTTGCCAGGTTTAGTGGGTGAGGAAACCGGGCTCATTACCCGGAGGAAACCCCCGACTTTCGGCGAGTACCTGGCAACTATTCCACATTGCATTACATGGAATAATGAGAATGTTGAGATTTAAAGACAGGCCTTATATTCTATAAGAGGGCAGATTGGTGGGTACATAATGGTTTCCTGCAACAGCTTTTAACCAGGCGACAAGGCCGCACCCTATATACATATAACTCTCTTCACTTGACAGATTGCAATATACCAACAAAACCATACCATTTTAAAGTGGCATCATCATGAAATGGGATGTTTTGGTTTGAAACAAAAAAAGAAATTCTGGAATATGTTAATGAAAGTGACATATAAGCCAAATATTGGGACAATTTGTTGAAACAGAATTAGCTAATTGTGGGCCATTATTACCAACAAAAGAACAAAATTAGAGCTTTCCGCTGATACCAATCTTGCAGATATACGCTCATGTAGTTTTATAAGCAACAATAATCCCCAGAATGAGCTCATACATGTGGGCTATATAGGCCTACTAATTTATTTATATATTGATATTTAACGCCTTACTCAAGATTATTTTACTTTTATGGAGCCATTGCTACGTTTAATAGGGGAGGAAACCAGGCTCTTTGCACAGAGGAAACCCATGACCTTTGGAGATTACCTGGCAACTCTTCCACATCCAGAGATCAGATACTCAGCCAGGCTATTGTTGGAATTTTGTTTGCGGTTTGTATCGGCTACAGACTTTACCAATATTTTCACATATCAACCACAATTCTTTAGTTTTTCAATGTACTTGAAACGTTGTTGCAATTTATTATCAGAACAAAAACTAAAAATTAACGGTCTAAGATGAGCTTCTTCCTGTTACATGTATGTTTCTATGTAAACAAGTACATGTAAATATCGTTTTTTGGTAGAGTGTACATGTATTTTACCTAAAGTGTTCACTCTAAAAAGCCACAATGAGAATTATGAAACTACCAACGGAAACATTTCAATGAATAAAATTTGAAAATCATGAAAATAATGTACATGTAAAGTGTAGCATAAGAAGAAAACTGTTATAACATAACTTATATTGAGCTTCTGCCTTTGTGAGAGACCAAAAATGTAGTGGGAACCCTGCTAAAACTGAAAGTGAGAGCCCCATGTGAGACCCTAAAGGATATAACCAGAATAAAAACCAGACTCGGCCAGAAGTAGAAATTGAGGTATTTCATATGTTCTGATTCCCGTAGGGATGTTTTGATATATTAAGCCATCGGTCATTAACAAGGCAGACCTCCTGCTGTGTTAACCATTACATGTAATACATGTAGGATACCGATAACAGATTTAATGGAAAATATAGAGCATACAAACACAATATAATGTGCACATGTTTGTATTAACGATATATGATATTTTGTGGAATAATAAGTGTAGAACAAATAGAACGTTGTAATTCCCAGGAGATAACATGGTTTTGCCAGTGACCAGCCTTACTACATGTTGCCAAATTATCTCTTCTAGAAAATTCTACTGACTAAGGCCTAACTCCTGCCTGTCGTCAACTGTGGTTTAATACAACAACTTATGGTTGAGTATAAAGGTCTAAATGATATGCCCCTTTTTAACACATTGACAATAAGAAACAATAAGAAGATTTTCCCTGTGCCCGTGTGTTTTAGTGATCAAATATATATATATATTTATGAACAATAAAACACACGGCACAGGGAAAATTTTCTTGTCTAAAATAAGCATGGAGACAAGTTTCTAATTGTGTTAAAAAGACGTATATCATTTAGACCTTTATACCCCATAAATTGTTGTAACAAACCAATCCTATGATATTTCATTAGGTTGACGACTGACAGGAGCTGAGCCTTGGTCAGTAGAATCCTACATGTATATATTTATATATAGAAAATATTGTATAAGAAAACGATATAGTACAAAATTCAAGATTTGTAAGCAGTCCATAAACATGTAAGTTCATTTTTTGAAATTTTTTCAAAAACTCTCCATTTAAAGCAAAGATATTTATTAACCTAGACCCTTTTACTGAGGGACAATTCTTTTTCGAAATCTACGAAAACATCCAAACACTGTGGAGGAGATTTTTATATTCATAGAATTAATCTTTCTATGGATCCCTATTTATACAATAAACAAACATTTCAAAACAGCCAAAAACAAAGCATGCACATTTCTGAATATGCAAATTTCTATGCTGATGTTTACAAAAGATTTGAATCATAAAAAATCCTTTTACTGCTGTTCTAGTAAACTAGTGTTCATAAATATAATAAAGCAGAGGTTGTTTATTTAAGTTTAGCTGAAGTGATTGATTGATGTTTTACGCCACAGTCGTTATAGAAGGGGGGGGGGGGGGGGGGGCTAGGTGACCCAGTCTACAAATTGAGTCTATCAGTCCAAAATAGACTCTCTATTGATGTGTTTCACGTTCAAATCCAACTCTTTATGTGATTTACATTAGCTCACATGCATTTCTCTACTGCTGCCAGGCCATTCTTTCAAAAGCCACTTTTTCAAACAGAATTTATAAAAAAAAAATAATTCTGCTCAAGATTTTTTTTTTAGGTGGAAACAGGTCATGTCTATCAAGGAGACTTAACGTAGTCATTGGCCTTCTCCATAGTTATTTTAGTCCAGTGGATGTGTGTTTAGTTTGAATAAGACAATATTTATGACTACAACTGCAGTTAAATATAATGGGAAATGTGAACGTAAGAAGTCTAAATAAGGTACATGTATCGTGTAATGATACATAGACCTCCTTCATACTTGTACAGTTGTAAGCTTAAGCTATTGAGTTTCAATTACCTAGACTACAAATACCAACAATGTACATGTAACAGTGAGTACATGTACATGTTTGTTTTGGTGGCCTTTTCCATAGCAGCATCCAGATAACCTTTACACTATAGAAACACCTTCAGGCTCATACCCATTTCTTTATTAAACAACTGGTGGTGCCGGCTTCTTAATAGCGGCTGAATTGTTGTCCATGTGCTACACATGTGTTTATACATAGAGACATCAAAACTGTTTCAACTGTACATTTTTGGAAACATATGAAAGAATTTTTCACCAGAACAGGCATTATGCAGATGTTAATATTTGACACTATATGAATAGGTATACCCTGAAGTCATTCATTTACTTCTGGTATAAAACATATGGCTGCATAAGAATTGTCGTTTTTCTATTACCAAGATCCCACAAAATTGTGCTGCCAGCCTTTTTTTCTGATTTTCACCATCTAATCATTAATGATGTGAGAATTATTTAAATTTTATTAATTCATTCTGATAGATCTGATAAAAAAAAACACAGTTATGGAAATATGTCTGGTTTTAGTGCACAGCTAGCATTGGCTAACATTGCTAATAAGTCCATTCTGGGGAAATAATTCCAATTGCCATGATAATTTTTTCGACACTAAGAGTGATGAAATAAATGTTATGGGTAAAAGTGGTGATATCAGAGCTGTATAAATGACCTCAATATCTCACTACTCATTAATAGGCGGATTGAACATGTGTTTGTTTGCTTTTACAAAGCTTTTCTGAAAACAATGGGAAGGTACATGTAGGTGGATTTATTTTTTTTCTCCCACCAGCAGTTCAAACTACGAAATTATTTCTCAACACATGTAAAACAGGTTATCTACGAACACTAAATAAGTTCAATAGACTTAAATCATTATCTATGATATCCCATGAATTTGATTCAAATCAAATCAAAGGCACAGTGTTCTGAAAGTGCAAAGGAACTAGGCCTACTGTGTGCATCAGTACGATCACATTATTTTCGGGGCGAACTTTGAAGAAGCGAATCATGAGGGATAGGGATATTAGAATTTCACGGAGACTTTGAAACTGCCAAATTTATGAAATGATAAGTTCAATTCTCTGCTATGTAACAAATGTTGAATCATGTCAATAAGTGACTTAGGCCAATAATGCAATATTGCAATAATTTAAGTAAGCCTACTGGATATTTGATGTGATTACTCTTTCACCAAAGTATTTAACTATTAAAATACTACAGCATTAGTGTAGATATTGATGACTGATGTGTCAGTATACTGTAGGGTATATAATAAATATTATATATTACAAATACTGTATATAAATAATTATAATTAAATAGACGATAGTGGCCAGCACATCATTTCAATTTTCAATAAACTTTGTTTGGCTAGTATAGAGTTTGGATATTTCCCACTTGTTGCTTGATTCATAAACTTGTCTCTAGAAAAACGAGACACTTACGCTCTCGTGCTGTGTTTTCTTCTCCATGGACATCGTCCTGGTGATGAGCAGGTTGTTGGGAATGCCCATTCTCGGGATCTCTGTGAAGTTCGATTTCTTCATCCGAGATGGGTCGAACGATATTCATCTCATCAAAGTTTCCCAACAAGCCAACTCGCTCTTCTAGTTCCCCCACAGTGTTGTTAACTGAATGAGACTGCATTGCTCATTCAATATTAAACACGCAGTCGAAACACGAGCTGTGTTCACATTGTTCTAAACTACATGCAAAACAATGACATACCAGTGAAAACAAATATGGCGGTAGAAAACGTCACAAATGACGTCAAAGGGATTCCCTTCTGTCAAAAAAGCAGGGTTCCCCTAGAACAGCCAGCAGACAGGAGAAGTTGAAACCTGATACTGCATGTAAGCATACCAATTTGTCACATATCACAAGTAGTCAACTATATTACTAATGACCGTATGTACGCCTATCCTGCTCTCATAAAAACCCGAATGAATTTATCCCTAACAAGAACATTCACCTTTGGCGCGAAACAACTTTCTCTAAATGTTCTCAAAACTAAATAAATGATCTTGTCAAAAAACAACATATCTTTATCTTGATATATTCTCAATACTTCTGCAATCAAAAAGGTTTTGAAATTACAAGTTTTAGGTATCCCTTTGAATGAAAAAATAGCCCGTAAAAAGTAGGCCTATCTGGTTACAAATGTAGCCTAACATTACTAATTATCTTATTTCGTTAACCCTTTGTGTATGAACGCTCTCTGACGGTGTCAATAAGAGTTTTAAAAACTGAAAGAAAGTGGGTTTCGTTCTGATTAGCTACAAGACAACTTTTATGCCACACAAAAATCCGCATATCGATACAAGTTAAAATTATTGATTATTTAAATCATTTGCCTTAGTACTTGGAAAAAAGCCTAAGATACGACTTCTCGAGTATTACGACTCTCTTGGCCACCACTTTGTGTGAACGGAAGGAAGTGTTGAGAAGTCAATGTCTGGCATTGCATTTTTCGACTTGGACTTTCCCTTTTCTCGTTGATATATTGTTGGAAATCTAATAATTTGAGCAAAGTTTATTGTTGACGATAGTTTTTACGATCAGAAAGGGCGTGGTGTGGGGGGGGGGGGTGAATGTCAACCCGATATATATGCAAATGTCCGGATAAAATGCGTTTTAGAACTGTCGTTTTTCATTGACCGCTAAAGCCTCTTATATACTGTCATGACATTCAGAATTTATGGGAAAAACTGCGAATTTTGGCTTGGCAGCTCATTTCACTTTAACGTATTCTAAATCTAGCTCATACAGGAAAAGACTGGACTCAACTTTTCTGTTGGCTATTTTACAACTAAGCAATCAAGATCATCAGATTCAAATCAAATCAAACCAATGCCACAGTGTTCTGGAAAGTGGAAAGGAACTTCCCAATAACGTCAACTGTGTACATTAGTTTTTGACGATCACATTATTTTCGGGTCGAACTTTTGGAGACGTTCACCTCATGCTCATCATGGGTGATAGGGACATTATAATTTCACCCATACTTCACTTTGAACCTGTCAAATTTATGAAAATAATAAGTTCAATGTTAAATTCTCTGCTGTGTAACAAATGTTGAATCATGTAAGTGGCTAAGGCCGATAAGTTAAGTATGAGATTACATCAGAAGTTGAAAATATCCAAACTCTTTCGCCAAAGTATTTACCTCTGTCGGACCTTCCTTCGGCTATCTTCGCTCGCTACCGGTCGGCTTTGACGCACCTATTACTATTACAGCATTAGTGTAGATATTGATGACTGATGTGCCAGTATACTGTATAGCAATCAAGATTATCATTTAATCAACTATATAAACTTATACCAACCTTATATATTTCTCTTAGATTTGAAGAATTATCATTCAACCAGTATATTCCGCTGCCATCAAACCACGTGTTGTGAACAAATTTAAATTAATTTAAGCACAAATTGAGCTGTATAAGGAGTATGCCTGAGTATCATCTGTTATATACGGTATAGTTAATGCTATAACGGATCTGCAAGGAAAATATACACTGACCAACCCAGTTTGTGGGATATGAATACAGTGTATAATACAACGAGTTTATTATCTGATGAATCTATAAATATATATATATATATGAATAAATTAACATTCTTAATAAAGAAATGCTGCCTTATTTTCGAATCTGGGTTACTATTTGTTAGTATCAATCGTTTGACAGGTGGGTGAAAAACTTATTACTATAAAGGGGATAAAGGGTTTTCTTCGTGGGTACGGGTGGGCGGTAATCTAAAGATACAAAATAATGCTACTTCCTTTCATAGAAATCATACCCATTGCACTTGCACGGGAGATCTCTCGAATATACTAGATGGCTGAGTCTGTACTTCCCAGTCTTCTATATGAACTGCATGGTTGGGTGCTAAATAGACTTTCTCTGTAATTCACATATCCTCTATATGAATCATATGTCGTAGACTTAAATCCCTACATGCATGATAAATTCCTACTCGCCTTTTAAATGTTTAAACATTTAATTTATGAATAAATCGACAAAGGCAAGCAATAGACCAATTGCTTAAATGACGTCATCGGGATTATAGATTTTAGAAAACAGAGGGAGCGCGAACATTTCTGCACTGAAAAGTATAGGTGTTCAGTCAAGCGTATCGCTATACAAGGGTTATTGGCGAAGCGGTCACTACAACGGAAGGTCCCTAATTAAAGTGGCATGAGCTGCCAAAATACTGATATTTTGACGTTAAGACAGAATGTTAAAATTATTGGCTATTTTTCTCAAGCCGTATAATTCAGAAGCTTTTTAGTGCTTCTAGTTTCGAAAATATGCGATAAAGTATTGTTTTGATCTTACTTTGACTTAGAATGAATGAATGGTCGTCCCGGTTATTTAAATTTTGTTTACTTTTCGAACACGTGTTTGGTTCGTGCAGGCCTCATACTGTATGGATTTTCCCCATTCCAACGCCAATCATTTAGTTTTTCGATGGCCTTCAAAGCCTCTTACTGTCGTGACGATCAGAAATTATGAAAAAATTGTGAATTTCGGCAGCTCATACCACTTTAAAGTGGCATGAGCTGCCAAAATGTTGATATTTTGACGTTAAGACAGAATGTTGAAATTATTGGTTATTTTTCTCAAGACGTATAATTCAGATGCTTTTTAGTGCTTCTAGTCTCGAGAATGTACGATAAAGTATTGTTTTGAACCTACGTTGACTTAGAATGAGTGAATGGTCATCCCGGTTATTTAAATTTTGTTTACTTTTCGAACACTATTTCGGTTTGTAGAGGCCACATGCTGTTTGGATTTTCCTCATTCCAGCGCCAGTCATTAAGTTTTTCGATGGCATTCAAAGCCACTTACTGTCGTGCAGACCAGAAAAAGTTTAAATTTTGACAGCTCATGCCACTTTAAACATTAAACAAGCAATAGACCGATTGCTTATATGACCTCTTCCGGATTTTAGTAAAGAAAATAGAGGGAGCGCGAAAATTTCTGAACTGAAAAGTGTAGGTGTGCAGTCAAGCTTGTCGTTACAAGGGTTAGTGGCGAAGCGGTCACAGTCATCTAAAGGCCCGAATAAACACAATTATGTAGGCCTATTGGGCGGACAACAACAAACAGGGCTTCTTTTCTCATGTTGAATAACTCATAAACCAGACGTAACGCCTTATTTTTTGAAGTGGGATAAGCCACGAAAGAAATCATGTTTCTCGAAATAGAGATCAAAACGTATAAAACTGCCATGTAGAACCAATGTAGGCATTTAATTATTATTCTTTTAATTATATAAGTTAAGCTAACGGCTATAAATTCACTTAAATTCATAATTGACCGACACCAAAACTCTGATGACCAGACGCGTCCAGAACGTTCCCAAAATTCCATAGATTTTCTGAGAAAAGAATGTCAAACATTGTTTTTCCGAACAGTTATTGGACAGGTCCGATGGTTGAGTAGATCGACAATAATTGAAATCAGAGGTCTATGAAAAGACTCCTGTTGAAATACATAGAAATAGGTCTAAATAGATTTGCCTTTGAGTCTTAAAGGGAACTCTTCAGCTAAAATGGTCTAACTTTCATTTTAAAAGTAATATTTATCTTTTTACCAAATAGGTTTGGGATAATTTTCACCATCTTTCTGTCAAGAGCTTAACAACACACCCATAAGCTAATCGAAGAAATTCATTAATTTCAATAATTTTCAAGAAATAAAACTAACATATATACATTTAACATTAACTGCATTTCCCATAATAAAAACCCTGCACGTGTTCCTAGGATAATATGACATATCATGAAACGGCACACAATCATCGTTCTTCAATCCGACTAAAGTCGAGATTTTCATTTTCAATGTACATCTCGACTTTAGTCAGATTGATCGTTCTTTACCATGTACGTATATCGCCATATATGTCATGCGCAAACGTTAACTCTTTGATAGAAAAACATACAAATTGCATCTAAACACGTTATTTCCCCTGCCCAAAAAGCTCTATGCGATCAATAAACTTTTGCCCTAAACTTACACCAACTGCATGTCACTGCGTAGATATATTTATTCATAAGTTAACTGTTTTGGCTGCTATGCTTGTCCCCATAATATATACAACATACGTTAATACATTATCCATTTCGCCCACCTGCTTTACTGTGACCACTTTTCTCTGGGGATATAGCTATAAAGAAAACAACTGTTCCAAACAGGCCTATCTGGTCAGATAAATGCCATCAAGAGTAGAATAGCCTCGCCTTCTTTCCATACAAATTTCTGTATCTATATATATGGGAGACAATAAGTATTCCAGCGTTCATCTTCTCTAGCCAAGTTAAAATCACGGAATGGGGACATGAAGATTTTAACTTGACTTGCGAAGATGTCAAGCGTTATACTCTCTAAACAATCAGATATTAAATTGTTATTTTTGCATAATACCGTTATTTCTTAACGTATAGTTGTGCCGATAATAAGTTGTTAAAGGGTAAAGTATAAATGTCCCAAATAAACGTAATATTCTAAACAGAATATTTTGTTTCACAGAATGAGATAATTGTATTCTTATACCAGCATGCATGTCATTTACAGCAGCTTGACGTCAATAAGTATGTTAGTTACTAAGCACTTGTAGAAAAAAAAAATAGCTACAAACTTTCTTCAAGTCAGACGGATATTTTATCTAAAAGGAAACATGGTATATTTTATCTGAAGTGTTCATTTTAATAGCCTTTAAAGTATTATAGGAACTTTAGAGCAAGCTATAACTCGCTCTCTTACCAAAAATAGTATATAAATTAAACGTTAGCCGACTCTCCTGGACCCCAACGGGATCATGAATTAAGTCAACGTACGTCCTAATTCAATAAGAAATAACCATTTTGCTATATAGGCCTACATATTTCTATGTTTTGCTCTTTTTACATTTTCAATGACCGTAAGATACATTAGGTTTTATTCCAAACGCCTCAAAGGGGCTTGGATCCTTATCACTCCCAGGAAAATTACTGTTTTAGGATGGTTTCCTCGTATCACTGGAATGTCGCTGGATTTGGCTTGGTAAGCAGCAATAAAAAAGAAGAAACTTGAATGTGGCGTTAAAATCAAATAATCAACCAATTTTTCCAAAATACCTGGAACTAAATCAGGGTGGGTGGGTGTTGCTTCAAGACATCTTATATGTTTATGAACACTAAAACACACGGAAACAGGGAAAATTTTCTTGTCTAAAATAACCACAGAGAAAAGTTTCTAATTGTGTTATATATAAGAAATGTTTGAAACTCTCTTTAAACGTGGGTTCCATACTGATGATAAAAAATTAAAGACATCACCACGTTTTTAACAACACGAGCTTTCGACACCTGTGCCGGTGTCTTCGTCGAGTGTAACTGAGGACGTGGTGATGTCTTTAATTTTTTATCATTAATGTGTTATTTACATTTAAGAACTATTAAACACACGGGTTGATGATTTGTAGATTTACATTTGGAGACTAACCCTGTAACACTGTCACATGACTGGTTGAAGATTTGAAATTATAGGCTATCACTATTCGAGTGCGTCTTCTTATTGCACTTGATGTAAGATATCAAAGGGATTCATCCAAGAGTTCCAGAGATGAGAGAATTCCTCAACGATTCCATAACATTTCTCTTCTTCTAAATCTTGTCTGTTGTCAAATTAATAACTCATTTATTCGTGGATTTTGAGTAAAATCGTTACTTCGGACGTAAATCTGTGTTAAAAGTAAACTATACGAATTTATATCCGGGTCGCAACTGGTCTATGTTGTAAGCCTGTGGATATATTTTGTCCAGCTTTGTTAGACAAGGCCGGTCACAACTGGTCCATGTTGTAAGCCTATGGATATCTTTTCTCCAGCTTTGTAAGACAGGGCCGGTCGCAACTGGCCCATGTTGTAAGCCCATGGATATCTTTTCTCCAGCTTAGTAAAACAGGGCCGGTCGCAACTGGTCCATGTTGTGAGCCTATGGATATCTTTTCTCCAGCTCTGTAAGACAAGGCCGGTCGCAACGTAACCATATCATAGATCTATGTTCATTTTTACGTCAGCTTGCAAGTGTATAATGTAAGAATGATAATGAAACAGAATTTTAATTCATTCATGCTATGTTTATTATACTTACAAAACAGCCAAGTAACATTGCAATCACTTATAATACAATTAAAGCCATTTTCAACTTGATAGTTTTTGCAAAGTTGGAATCACAGATAATTTTTTGAATATTACAATATATACGATTAGATTATAAAGTAACAATGTAAATCTCTATTTACTTACAAATAGACGGACTTTAAACAAGTTCACAAAATTTAAAAAAAATTCTAGTAAATATAACAACAGAAATGTGCATTTAAACCTCATAACTATTATAACAATATCACAGATTTGCTTTATCAATACGTATCAATAGAGTCAATGGATAATGAATATGATACAATAGAGACACATGTCTTGTAGCACACGCCTTAGAAGAAATAAAACCAAAAATAGAAAATATGAACAGGGGACTGTTTCTCACAACGTTTCCACCCGACGTAAGTCCAATGCAAGGCAACATATACCTTGGACATTACGTTACGACGGACGTAAGTGTGTTGAGAAACAGCCCCCTCCTTCCTATCCCATTTTTGATTAATCACATTCTCTATATATCACATTCTTCCTATCACATAGATCTGGGATGAATATGAATATTCATCCCAGCATAGATTTGGCTACAACTAAAGCTAAATATAAATCAGCTATACAGACTACTAAATTATTAATACTGCTTCGTGAAGTAAAAGAACCTGGCTCAAATTCCAAATTAGGCATACACCTACATTGTCTTCCGACTGTAAAGAAACCGTTCAATTATATATACCTTATGTTTATATGTTTTTACAAATGTACAATATAGTACTATGCCATATTAACTCATGAGGTTTATGGATTGCAACTTCTGTTTATTTGTAAAGCCATGTATGCCATGTTTATTACCTGCCACCTGTATAATGCCCCATGCTGTTCTTCCTTAATCTTCTTGCTGTACATAACCCTTAATCGTTTTATTACCCTACATGTGTTGTTTTAAATTCTTTTCTACTGCCTATATATACCGTTATTTTCATTGTAATCACTACTCCTGATGATGGTTTGAGAAAAAAACGAAATATTGAGTTAATATGTCTTGCATGTCTTTCTTCGGATTGCTCACTCTACTTTATTATTATGTCAAGTTAGTCAGTGGAAATTCTAATATTTGAATAGTAAAATACATGTGCTTCTGGGCATATCCCATGGGTGTAGTTGAAGTACCTTGCATAAAAAAACGATAAAACTATCAAATAGAGCAATACAAATTCATCATTAATCATCTTGTTGTATCAGAATCGAGAAGATAAACTATGTGTTTAACAAATATACGGTAAAAAAAAAACCCAGTCATTTTAGCACAATTTGTATAACCAGTGGGAAAAAAGATCGCCTTCTACAACAATTCCTGTAAAACTACAAAATTCTGAATTAAATATTATAGCCTATACCAATAACTATATGCGTGGAACGGAGGTCACGTGGTGCTTGATATGCTTCGAATGCCGCCATTACTAGGAGATAGTGCAGTTTCGATCCAGATCTGTTCGGCACGCGCTTATCAACTATCAATGGCGGCACATTTTACAAAGTCAGATCCAAACCAGCCAATGAGACGTGTCCATTCCACGCATATAGTTCATTGGCCTATACCAAGTTAAGTTATCTGGGTCTGACATTTAACGTATATTTCAAATTCAACGAATAAAAAAAATCAGGCTTATATCCATATTGATGAAAACATCCATGAACAAATCAATCATATTCAGTATTTCATTATGCCCAGGTGTCCTCTGCTGAAACTGGATTATTGGATATTTCCGTGTCTGGTCTAGATGACGGTTTTTCAGATGGAGGTTGTCTCTGATATGTTTTCTCCTTTGGCGTTTTCTTTCCTGATAGCTGTCGAATGAGGTACTGTTTCTCAATGCTTTCCTACAACGAAAAAAAATCCGTAACTTTTGTGAGATTCCTTTCTAATTTACATATTAAATGATTGTTTTGGAGGTATACATATTTTTTCCTGTTTTGACTCATGCCTTAATTTATTTATTCAAATACTGCAGAGCCAAATGATCAAATTACAGCATTGATTACTTCAATAGCCCTTAAAGTGGTGTTGTTCAAGGTCTTCATTTATTTATTTATTCAAATATACAACAGGGCCAAAGGACCAAATTGCAGCATTGGTAACTGCAATAGCCCTAAAAGTGGTGTTGTTCAAGGACTTTATTTATTTATTCAAATACTACAGGACCAAATGACCAAATTACAGCATTGATAAGCAATAACCCTTAAAGTGGTGTTGTTCAAGGACTTTATTTATCTTTTTATTTATTCAAATACTACAGGACCAAATGACCAAATTACAGCATTGATAAGCAATAACCCTTAAAGTGGTGTTGTTCAAGGACTTTATTTATCTATTTATTTATTCAAATACTACAGGACCAAAGGACCAAATTACAGCATTGATAAGCAATAGTCCTTAAAGTGGTGTTGTTCAAGGACTTTATTTGTTTATTCAAATACAACAGGTCCAAAGGACCAAATTACAGCATTGGTAACTGCAAAAATAGACCTAAAGCTATACTGTCAAGGAGAAATATTCATGTGCTCTATATAATAACTAGGTCCTTATGTCCCGGTCTGCCTTCCAGGTGATCTCATGATAAATTATATCAAGTTTGGTTGATAAAATCATGGCACTATACATAGACAGATTCCGCCTTGGCCATGCCCATTTCATCTCTTAATGCCTTCAAGGAGAATAGGCCTACCTGACAGACTCTGAGATGTTGTAGCCAACGTTGTAAACCCACCAATTAGCCAAGTAAGGCAATCTGGATTGCGTTCTTGTAGCTATTTCAGAAGCAAAGAAAACAACAAATGCTTATCTAAACCCATCCCAGTCCATGGTTTTTAAGCAAGTAAATTGATAATTCGATTAATCATTTACGACCACTTAAGATTATTTCACTTAAATGATAGCCTTTCCAGGCTTAGTAGGGGAAGAAACGGACTCTTTGCTTGGAGGAAACCCCCATATTCAGCGAGTACCAACAGTAAGTGTAAGGACCGTTCTATAAACTCAATCCAGCCTGACTTACCGTAGTTAATTGTTCTTTGAGTAATTTGACCATGTCCATATTCGCCCGGGAAACCACAAAAAAGTAGTAGATACCTAACCTAAAGTATAAACGAAAAGAAAGAGCGTAAAATTAGCGTTTAACTGCGGTTTACGAAACCACCACTGCCCTTTATTTAGTTTACGGAACAATTAGTAACCATTTAATAATAGTTTACATTAGCATCAACAGAAGTCTTCTGCTATCAGTGACAGTCAAATTACTATCAAGAGTTGATTTAGAGACTGTGACATAACATAACAGTGAAATCAACTTACCCTAAAACAAACACGAAAGGCAAAACAAACGCCGCCGAGGATAGGAAGTTGATGGCTGCCTGTAACCAAGAGGGCCACGCGGAGAACGTCACACCATAAATATCAAACATGTCGTCATAAATACGGAATGGTCCACATCCTTTGGAGGGATCGATGCTAGAGAAAAAAAAATCAGGAATGCTTTACACATCAATTGTCAACAAAATATAAAAGAGACGAGTTTGATTCTTCCGAAAAAGCGATGTACCACCAAATAGACAACTGGTTAATTGTAGCATTTCTCACAGGTGTTGAGGTAATTCTTATATTATAGTGGTTCTTAATTCTCTATAGTTTTCCAAGGTAAATAGTTTAGTTTGGCTTCTTTGAATGCAACGGCTTGGGCCTGTATTTAAAAAATCTCTAGTAGGCCTACTTCCATTGAAAACTGTTAATGTTTATTTCTGTCAAAATTGTTGCCATCAAAAGAAAATGAAACAAAAACTGTACTGATTTATAGATAATGACTTTTTTGTTCATCTTCTTTGAAACTAAATTCAAAATCTTGCAAAGAAGAGCTGGATAAAAAAATGAGAGTAACTTGGACTGGGAGCTTTGTCTTCATGTACTTTACCTTACAATTGACCCTATAACGGGAACCGCTGACAGGAAGTAGGCGAACATCAAAATCACCATGAAGAATGTGTTTGCTCTGGAAGCCTTAAAAGGTCTCTTAGGTGGCATACAATTCACCAGAGCAGAAAACTAGAAACAAATAACAAAAAGGCAGTTTAATAACATAATTTGCAACATCTACCCAGCTTTTGTATATAGCATAGATTGAGATGCTGCATGCCCCATGAAGGAACTGACCGGGAGAGAGACAATTACAGAAATAGCAGGGTTCCGTCAAAGACTAACGGTTCTAACAAGTTTGGTTTAGGAATAAATAGCCATTTCTTCACGTTTGAAGAGATGATATATCCTTGACATCATCATTATGCAAATAAGACCAAGGATACCAATATTACCAGAAAGTCTATTCATAGACTTATGATATTACTAATGGCTACATTATTCATACAAATGGACGCGCCAATAAGCTATCACTATTTATATCATATTAAGTGAAATCTCAACAGAGTGTACAGGTGAATTTCTCTCGTGGCTTATTTGTTTGTGGTTGCTTCACAAAGGGAATTTAACAGCGTTTTTTTGTGTTTTACATCTGACTTTCTTGAAAATGTCTTGAATATCTTCTACCGATTTTGGGTCTAGTCCTAAAGTAAGGGACATATGGTCACCATCGAGTGCCTTACCCTCGTTAGTAGCCAATAATCGGTAAGAAGTTTTCTATCGCTGAAAGTATAGCTGGGGAATGTTGCAAGTATTTTCACCTGTAATCTATCTTGTTGTAATGAATAATTAAATTACACCAGTGTCACAGTTGAATTGCAAACATTAATATGAGATAACTTACCTTTTTTAAATAAAACGTAATGAACAGTTTGAGCACACACATGGCGGGAATGATTGGCGAGAAGAAAAATCCTATCCTGGGAAGAAAAAAATAAAGGATGTTATTACATATGGTAGGACCTGTTTCATGTGTGATGGTATAGTAATGCTGAAAGGGACATATAAAGATGCGGTTTCCAGATAGCCATTGGTAACTTTCCTCGTCCCCACTGACTTTATTTAGGAATTCCTTTGTCCATATTGTGGTTCGGTGGGCGGTATGGACCCATTGTGGATACACCTATGCAACATACTTTCTAATGATAAAAAATTTAGACATCACTACGTGTTGTTAAGAAACAACTGACGACATGGTGATGTCTTAATTTTTTATCATTAGTATGGAACCCACGTTTAAAGTGAGTTTCAAACATTTCTAACATACTGACTGTCAGACAGAAAACAATAGCAGCAGGAAATCTCCTAAATAACTCTTTACAAGTACATTTTTGGTGGAAAGTCCACTTGCAGCCTTTCATCCGATATTTACCACTTTTTTTTCTCGGTGTATCCTTTTAAATCAAACATAAGTTCACCTGAAAAGCTTACCATGGCACCATCTCGTAAAAGATTTCTACAACTATACTGAAACAGTACTTTGCATGCTGTGTACCACAATTCCATATTCGCGTTTAGCACAGGTTCAGTTTTTGACATACCACATGCATTTAAGCACGAAATGTCAACCCTGGGCCAACTCAAGCCAAATCAACAGCAGTATGTCCTATTATGGGTTTAGTACATGTGGTATGTATATAGCGCGTAGATAATTTACGGAGACAGAAACTTTTATATAATCTTACCAAATAAGCATCTGAGAGTAAACCAAGTCCAAGACATTTTTAGGAATATCGAACTCTTGTAAGCCAATCAAATTGCTCAGGCAGCAGTTACACTTGCTAACTATCATCCTAAGGAGAAACAACAAGCATAAAAACATATTGTATTTTGAAATATTCATAAAAATTGATATAATGCGAAGGGTTGGTTATTATTCAAAATGATATAATTGCAAATCTAGCGCAGCATTTATTGAACAGTTTTTGGTTGCTGCCGTAAATTATTTGATTGAACCCATACATGCCCTCTAGCTGATTGTAGTTATTCTCGCTGTTATAAGAGATAAGCATGGGGTTTATTGCGGATACATGTAGGCCTACTAACTTTTGGGTTTATATCAGCTGAGATCTCGATCCGAAGACAGTTATCGATACGGTATCAAGCTTACACTTTGAGAAATAGCATCAAACCAGAAATTGTCAAGCCGGTTCCGATCTTCTCTGCTTTATAATGCCAACCAAGCAAGTTAATTTCACACTGTTGATTTATGTTCTAATTTATAATTTTTCGTTACGACATGTATTCTATTTAACGTTAAAAAGAAACAAACGAAAATGTACTCACTTTCTGGGAAATTCCACCAAGAATGTCATCAGTATGGCGACAAAGAAATCCGTAATTATTAGTTTGTAAAACTGTTGACCTGTATATGTCTCCCAACACTGGAGAAAAAACATAATATTATGTCAAAATGTTTAAAATAGTCACGGACAAAATGTTAAAAGGGCGTCATCCAAAGAACAAAATAAATCAAAAATATGTTTTTTTTTCGTAAGGGTAAGAATTTCAGACAATCTATATCAATTTTCGACATATTTTTTGAAGAAAAAAAACAACAACACATAAAACATATGCAGTCAGCCAACGAAGTCCTGTTCATGCCGAGACTTTGTTTATGAGAGACTGGCGGGGTAAACAAGTCCCGATGATTCGATTTTACATTTTCATATTGTACCGACAGGCCTTCGTACTTTTTAAGGCCATCCAAGATGTAAACCAGTGCGCTTGATATAGTCTCTACATAGGATTCTTGAGAGTGCGGAAAATGACGACCATCAAAGATAACAGGATGCCAGTATTATATGTACAGATATAACTGTATTTGGAATGTTGGTTCCAATAGTTCTTGATTTGGAATGTTAGATGCAGAATACATTTCATGTACCGATGCATATGTTTTCTTCGAACATTTGGCTAACATGGACTTTCATAGGTAATTTACTTTCACAAATCGGAACAAATGGTTAATTGTAGTAGATGGTCACACCTGGAGGCATTGAATGCTGCAACGAAGCAATACATTGTAGAAACGTTAATGGGTGATGTAGTTAGATCCTTTGTTCATTGTTAAAGGGATTGTATTGGGCCAATTGCACTCAGTATATTTATTTATTTACCTTTAATGCAACACAACTGCCGGTGCCAACTCCACATGAATCTTCGGGTTCACAAGTTATCTCAATGTAGAGTTGAGCCACAATAACACCCAGAGAAACCATTTTCAAAAACACAGTTCTGTAAAGACGAGGGATGATTTACCAAAAATACGGAATCGAACTATGATACCAAATAAAAAGACTAGAATAAAAAGGACAGCACTAATGGTCAACTGGTTAAATATGTGGGTTGGAAAATTAAGCACATTTGCTTTATTTATTGTACCCTGATTGATTGATAGAATACTTGATTGCAGCTTAAAGTGAATGGTTGGCGGATTTCAAACACAGATTTATTACATTCTTTATAAAGTGTTATGTATAAGAAGAACACATAGCGCTAGTCTGGTAAGACGTCCTAGCAATATTAAAATCTGATAACAAATAAAAGTGAATGAGTTGCCAAACTTACCTTAATAAAGTGAGCTTGATTTGAAAAGCCGGTGAATATTTCTCCAGTTTAATGAGGATAACAAATACAATGGGACATACACTATTTAAAGCCGTCAGTGTCAATGAAGGAAGAAACTCCACAAGTAACTGTACAAACGAATCCGCACTGGCGTACGCTGAACTTTTAATGTACTGAAACAAACAAATATAACTTGACAAATAAGGTTTAGACGTTCTAGATCCAACTGTGGGTTATTTTACATATCATACGAGGTGTACTTTCGGGGTAAACCGCATCTTCGGTTGGCGTCTATAACAATTATCAGTGATAACGTTACTCGAAAAGAGTCTGATTTGAAAGTATTAACAGGATCGGGCGGTGTTCGTACCGAAGATACTTTGTCCGATGGCCAGTTTCCAAGGGAGTTTTTATCAGAATAAAAAATGCTTGTCTAACATTGACCAAATCAAACAATGAAATTATTTTCCCATTGCAATTCGGATGGCTGACTGGTCGTCCACTAACATTGATCTATAATAGTTCGATCTAATACTTTATTTACAATGGATTCAGTGGAGTTGTTGATTACTGCTGGGCATCTTATCACAATCATCATTATAATCATCTCCAAAATGTTGTTCTCCAAAGGCTTTCTATGGTTAATGTCAGATAAGCTTATAATTTAAATCTTGGACATTTTTCACTCTGATATTGTTTCAAATGATTTGAGAATGCCTGAAGTATAAAGGGCTGCAGAACAACACAAACAAAGTATTTTTGAAACAATTTACAGTCAGACATAAACACACTTCTTACCGTTGTGGAGAAATCGGATACAAAATAAATCAGGTAGATGGCGCCACCTAATATTGCTATTATGATGAAGTTAACGAGTGCACGTATAGTGTACAATCTACATTTGCTACAGGAGCTGAGTTCAGTTTTTTCTTTGAGCAATCGAGCTTCATCAATATCAGCCTGGAAACGAATACAAAATAGATTTAGTCAGCCATAAATATAGGGTAAGAGCTTCAAAAACTTAACACATACGTCTGTATTAAGTATTCTTAAACACTATTCATTTGGTGCAAGAGCTGTTCGAGTTCTGTTCTGTTCTGTATTCGGGCTTCATCAATATCAGCCTTAAAGGGAATACGAAAGCGATTCAGTCGACTTAAAAAATTAGAATGAGAGCCCCAAAAATAAAACACATAAGTCTTTATTTCTTATTCAATTTATTTCAATTTAAAGTCATGTTTTTAATATTCCGATAGTTTATAATTAACAGTAAAACTGAAGAAATATGATGTCTTACATCAGGTGTCATTTCAATTATTAATAAAAGGCGTGGAAGTTTAAACATTCACTCAATCATCAGTAAAAGATACACTTAGCCCGTTTAAGGCTTTTTTTAGTCTCTAAGCTTCGTTAATTATAAACAATAATCGTTTAAAATGGTTAACACTGTTTTGCCCACTCACTGGGATCCTTTGAAAATGGTTTAGCCTATATTACGAACACTTAGAAGATTTCACAACACCGAGAAAGTTAATATGAACGAATGGAAACATAAACCTGACATGCATGGGTTAGAGATTGCATTGCATACTCTGGAAATTGTTACCGAGAAAATGTTAGTGTTTATCCTAACGCCATATATTTATATGAGCTATTTCAGCTTTTCCAAATATTGATATCTTCTTGTCAGTATTAACACATATCCATAAAGTTTCGCTTTTTTGGTTTACTAACAATACGTGTTCAGTTTGTGACATTGTTCTCTTTGAAATTTGGGGAAAGGAAACGGGATGTAATTCTATAGTACTAGCTTTCTCGCGCTTCTTAAAACACAAGGGCATTTATAAGTAGCTTAAACAGAAGCTTTCACCGTTTCCATAAATGGTCACTCTTACACAACTCACCAGAATTTCATAGTAAATACTACGTTTTCTATACAGAGCCCCTTGATAGTCTAACAGAGTGAAATCCCAGCCTGCAATGATGGACGTATGCAAGCCTCTCTCGTGGGAAGCTCTACGTTTGTACACTTCCGCTATACTGGAATGAAACAATGGAATAAAATATGGCTGACCGGAAGTGGAAGAAATCTGGTATGCCATGAATTTCTAAAAGATGTTATTAACCTAAATGTGAGTAAAAAATACATAATTTAACATAGTAGACCAGTTGTTCTATACTCAGCATCTTTTAATCGATAGATGGCAGAATGAATCGCCCAAACTCGTTTCAGTTTGTAAATCAAATGCCATTTCTCCCTACAATGTCAGAGTTAAATATTTAGTCCTATCCACAGGAGATCTACTGTTTTTGGGTGTAATGGGCCGGGGTCTGGGAGTTTTGTTTTAAAATCATTACTTTTAGGTTCGAAATTGCTACAGTTTTAGAATAATGGCAGTGACTATATTCCCGTACAAGTTTCAGTTGAGAAAATACATACTACAACAACCAAACGCAAAACAAAGAACTTGTACGACAGTGACAGAAAACATAGTGACATCGAGAACACAAGCAAAGAGGTTACTATATATTGATTAGGCCAACTGCAAGGGTTAAAACAAACTTTTTGATAAAATACGCTTTCAATTTAAGAACAATAACCGCTTGTTTGGTGATTGCTTTTGGTTATTTGTCCTTATTTTACTTTACGGCATTGTGTACAGGTATATTTATAACGTCGAGTTGCTACGAATAACATGCTTATGTATGGGAATAAACCTATTTTATGTTGGTAACCAACTATTTTTGCTTTAAATATTGAATTTCTTCTGAGCATTTGCAGTTTTGCCATTGTTAAATTAAAGGACAGAATTCTACCAAAAAACCCCAATATCGTATCAAATCCCTTCGCTTCTACAGTTTATTGACGAGCATCCCGACGCTATAATTTTGCTTGACTGTGAACACTAAATAACAGAAAGGAATTCAATCAATTTATTTTTAAAAATAAAGTTTAATAAATTTTAAATTGCAATGGGTTTAAAGTATAATGCTTGTATTAGATGGGAAAAAACCAGACTGAGGTAACGGTTAGTATTGGCATGAAATGAAGCAAAGAATATCGTACAACACATAATGGTAAGAAAACACAGATACTGACACTGGGAAACAACTATTGACAGCTGGACATACCGAGAAACTCAAGTAAATACTGCCATGAATGATGGAAGAAGCATCGGGGTCTTCAGCCCCATAATCCCAGGCGGAGAACACACAGTTCACAAAGCTATCGTTCTCACTGGAAGCCAGTGATTTTCGGAAATGAGAACCTGTTCTGAGAAGTGAGAATTTGACGTGAGAAACTAGCCATGGATTGATCGTTGACATGCAGGTTTGTTGCGTTTCTGGCCTCATACCAAATACATGTATAATTTCTCTGGCATGATTGCATGTGTCAGCGGTAATACAACTTTGGAAAATGGAAATCTGTCGCAAAGCTTAAAGAGGAATCCGGTTGTTAAAGATGGTGAACGTCATTAAACCAAAGAGAGTAGATTGACAAGAGTGGTCACTTCGTCGGCGCCATGTTGAATTTGAACTGACACGATCCGATTATTAGGAACCTCCTTTCTGTAAGGGGCGCCCTACAGTCGAATCGGGTACAGTCGGAACACCCTTCCGCTAGGGGGCGAGAAGAACATGCCGGCAATGCTGATTAGACGAAGTGACCACTCTTGTCAATCTACTCTCTTTGATTAAACGTCAGAAACAGTTTGTTCCATATTTAAAGTTTAGCTGCATATGGGGTGAAACAAATTCCCATATTTAGTCCAACAGTTTTGGATAAATAATGAGTTTTTAAAATGAAAGAGCAATTAAGTCAAAATCCAACTAACCTACGACTATTTTATAGAAATTCATAAGTTTTGAAAATAAATATAGCTATAAACAGAGACGTAAAGAGAATGGTATTCACAAATGGAGAAAGAAGCATGCCACATAAGCGTTTGTGTTGGAATGCATGACTAAGAAAATAAGCTGTGACTGTTAGGCATACACGCTATAGAAAAAAGCATTTAACAAAGCAAGTGAAACATGGTGCAAGCACACCAGGGCATAAAATGATAGCAAGAACTCCACGTTTGTGTAACTAAGGACGCCGATTGGTGAACAAGAAATATCAATAACCCAAGTTTGGGAACAGATCGACACATGGGCGAGTAACTAAAAAAGGAATGGAATTTTTCAGTTCCGTGAAATTTGATTTCATCAAACATATGTAAGGTGAGCCATTTAAAACTTGGCGTTTGCTGCTTTAAGATATTTTTTATTTACATGCCGGCGTTGCCAGTTAGATTTCTTTTTATTCGTGTTTATACTTATTAAAATTTGAACCCGTCACCCATAAATGTTGACGCTAGAGACAATCTAGCATTGCAAGCATTACCATATACCGCAGGCGTAGAGCGACTTAGAATATACACAGCGCTCTACGCCTGCGGTATATGGTAATGCTTGCAATGCTAGAGACAATCACTCTACCCATTGAGCCACGTTATCTAGGAATGATTTCAATAAATGTCACTTACTCAATGGCCATAAGTATCAAACTGATAAGGAAACACACAGCAGTCACCGTTAAAAAGGCTAGCGGCATATTGTAACTAAACTGAAAATCCGACGTGGAGGCGATAAACAAATCCTGATTTGAATATGCCCCAAAAAATAATACCGTCTTCTCCATCCATCCCTAGTTAAACATAAACAAAACACAAAACGGAAATATTTAGATTTCGCATAGTTTAAATGAGGATAATATATGATCTCGGAAGTTGTATCAGTATCTTTCAATATCAACATCTGCTCTTTATCTGTTCTATCTTCAAACCATTATTTCGTGTCTTCATTTTCAAAGGTATAGAAGACCCATATTGATTGTCTGATATGCACCTATTTTTCACCAAAACTGTATTGTTTTTATTCAGAAGGTATTCCGTTCGCCTGGTGTTTTAAATTTGTGTATGAGTTTAGTAAAATGCTATGAGTTGCCCAAATTCTAGCGGACTTTTCCTTAATATGTAATTTGGATTGACAAGAGAAATTGAGCGTTTCAAGTACGTTAAAAATAAAGTATGGAAGTTTAAATAAAAAAATACCGGTAAAGATGTGTGCGACTAACATTAAAAATTCGAACACCTGAGTATCAGTGCATTTTCGAGTCTTTGTTGTTTATATTAAACATCTATATTCTACATATTTTCAAGATTGTTATTAACGCAAACCTCCTATTTTGTACTTTTTGATAAAATTGACGAACAATTAGCTAATTCTTTAGAAACGAAAATTTCCCCTATGTTAGGCAGCTTGTGACACTTTGAATATAAGATTTCGAAGACGACATGTCAACAAGGGATTCTGACTTACGGTTCCTTGGAGAAAATCTTGCAGCACATCAGCAGCTTGATTGGACACCGTAACAGTGTAATTGGCACTGCATGTCATGGAGAGATTGACAGCGATCGTATCAGCTGAACTGCCCGTAACAGAAGAGCTTAAGCCTCTTTCGGTAAATATCACTTGAGGAAGAGTAGTGAATAAAAACATCAGCAAGAAGATCACTACATTCAGTTTGAACAGCCATTTCAAAAAAATGAAGTACGTCAAAACACCAGAACCTTGATATCCTGTGGGGGAAAATGAGAAGACTAAAATTGAGCAAAAAAGAAAGGAAAACCAAATAAATGCGAAAAGAAGCAGAAAAAGGAAATAATCAGAAATCTCAAAGCAAAGCTGCATGTTTTCATATTTAAGCCTACTGACTAATTTAACAGATGGTCAGAGAATTAGGCGCTTCCACATTTTCCACTTTAAATTACATTTTTCCAAATTTGTATCTATGTAATAGACTTTTCTTTCTACATTGTAATAATCCTTCAAACAATGTTTGGAAATTTCTTCTGTTTGCGTTTGCTGGGAGGATTATAGTTTCTGAAAAAAGACCTTATCCAATGGAAAATATCTAGCCAAAAGTTTTCCAACAGTCCCTATTACAAAACTCACAATTTGCAGAAGCTTCAAGTCCAATTTTGTGCAAAAATGTATTTGTAGTCAATATTCTATTAGTAATTCTGAATTGTAACCATTTAAGTTTTGTATCTATAGTGCAGCCAAACGAAAATGTGTGATTAAAGTTCCAGTCGTTCTTATTTATGCTAAATATTCGGTTCCATTTCGCGCCTGCTGTTGGAGTTAGTCTTTTGTTTTGTACTAAAATATCATAAAAAGTTTTACAACCCCTTTTATTCATAACAAGAATATCAATAGGATAAGGTCTGACTGAGTTTTTTATTTTCGATATCGAAATGGGTAAAAAAAAACATATTTTTATTCAAATGAGGAAAGGGCAAAAAGTAAAACTAATTACCTTCAATTCTTTTAAAGCTTCCTTGGAACAGATGGAGTTTGTAAATAATCTCATTGCATGCAGCCTTGAACTTGTGCCAGCGCTGAAAGGTACAAACGGCAGTGTGTGCGTCAATAGAATAAAGTCGTGATATAGTCTGTGTAAACCAGAACCAGAGCTACATAAAACTTTTATTTGATGGACTTCTGATGAAACAGAAGCTCTTAAAGTGGCATGAGCTGCCAAAATTCACACTTTTTCATAATTTGTGATCGTCACGACAGTAAGAGGCTTTGAAGGCCATCGAAAAACTAAATGATTGGCGTTGGAATGAGGAAAATCCATACAGTATGTGGCCTGTACGAACCGAAACCGTGTTCGAAAAGTAAACAAAATTTAGATAACCGGGACGACCATTCATTCATTCTAAGCCAAAGTTAGTTCAAACCAATACTTTATCGTACATTTTTGAGACTATAAGCACTAAAAAGCTTCTAAATTATACGGCTTGAGAAAAATAGCCAATAATTTCAACATTCTGTTTTAACGTCAAAATATCAACATTTTGGCAGCTTATGCCACTTTAAATAAACTGTTTATACTCTAACTGTTCTAACTGTTCCAACAGTAAGCAGACATATAACAAAGGCATTTATTCGGCGGAATATTCTGGCTTTAACAAGAAGTTTTAAATATCCAACAAGCCATACAAACTTCTTAACAGATTTTTGATAAATCCATAATATAAGAAGGGACTTACTCTCTTGATTCCGAGTTTGCATGCTGCACATCCAGAAACCCTCTTTGTATTTCCAGAGAGCAATTTTTTCCTAGAAAAACAAATGCAACTGGTGTAATTTCTGACTTTCAAACTGAATGCACTACCATAACCAATACCCTGGACAATCGATCTCTACAGCCAAACCATTAATACGACAACTCGTACTTTATTGATCTTTATGATGCAGTGAAAACATAACTAGAAACGCAACAAATGTAGTTGGCTTAGTCAAGACGACATCGGAAAAAAAACTTTATTTATTAATTAGCTTTATCCGTTTTAATTTATATATGTCTAAAGGGTTCAAGATGTATACCTTTAACAACGAGGGTACATTCCCGTAACATGTGACTGAGTGTAATGCTTTTCACCTGGTGAGGTAGACATAACTCAAGTATGATTTTAATATCATACCATATATAAAACCGTCTATATTATATGTTTAACCCAGTTTCTTATCTCGATTCTTCCATCTTATATTATAAGTAATCATTTTTCTCAAGTGAAGATCCCCAGTAGAATAGGTCAATAGTATATCAGCCACGTTTACAAAATAGTTTGAGATAGGTAGTCTAACGTGATTAAGTCAAAGTTTTTTGTCGCTTAAAGTGGGATGAGCTGCCAAAATGTTGATATTTTGACGTTAAAACAGAATGTTGAAATTATTGGCTATTTTTCTCAAGACATATAATTCAGAAGCCTCTTTAGTGCTTCTAGTCTTGAAAATGTACGGCTTAGAATGAATGAATCGTCGTCCCGGTTATTTAAATTTTGTTTACTTTTCGATGGATTTTCCTCATTCCAACGCCAATCATTTAGTTTTTCGATGGCATTCAAAGCCTCTTACTGTCTTTACGATCAGAAATTATGAAAAAAGTGTGAAATTTGGCAGCTCATGCCGCTTTAACGTAGGCCTACATTCCCATTTTCGCTTAGCGTGCCTTCCCCGTTGTCGCTTACAGTACATTTCCCATTGCCGCTTAACGTACATTCCTCATTATTACTTAACGCACATTTCCCATCGTCACTTAACGTATATTCCCCATCGTCAATTAACGTATATTCCCCATCGTCACTTAACGTATATTCCCCATCGTCACTTAACGTATATTCCCCATTGTCATTAAACGTATATTCCTCATTGTCACTAAACATGCCTTTCCCATTGTCACTTAACGTACATTCTCCACTGTCGCTTCATATATATTTCCCATTGTCATTTAACGTACATTCCCCATTGTCATTTTACGTACGTTCCTTATTAATTTCAACGAAAAGCTTAACTTACGCAGCATGGAAAATATTTTCCCATTTTTGTTTCAATAAAAAATGTACGAGATATTGCAGCCCATAGCAATAATAGAATAAGAGAATACTTGAAGATCTTTACAATTTAAAATTATCAATCATCTCTGTGGTTATTTCTAAATTGACTTAAGTTAGTCATTGAAAAGGTATTAATTATTTACAATGGGTTTCGATGTTGAATTTGAGGAAATTTTTGTGAAAACAATCCTTTGACTTAATGATCTAGAGTGTTATTCTGAAGTATTTTTATTCATACGTTCATGTAGAACTATTATCATTCATACCTAGAACTATTATACATTCTATAACCAAGCTCCAGACTATATGCTAGATCAACAAATAAACCAATACGATGAGACATTTGTCACATCTTGAAATTTCACGCAACGGTGCTCGTAGTCCATGTGAACCAGAACTGTCCCTTTCAAGGGTTTGTAAATAAATTATTCTAATTTAATGACCCGAGTGGCATTGTATACAAATGGTTCCGAGAAAGAACGTTGAACTTCGTACAAAACCGTTTACTTGCTGCTTCTTCAATAGAATGACATATACCTGCTGATATGTTCAATAGAAATCCTTGGATATACAACCAATAAACGGCTCATTGAAAATGACAAGTATGTGTAAGACACATTGAAATGGAAATCAGGAACTTTGTATTTGTAGTTAAGGTCAAAAGGTGGTAAAGCATCTAACAAAAACTTAAACATTAAAAAATCCCCTACGAACTTTGGGACATGGGGCTTTAGAGAAGTACATATGACATAAATTCTACGATGTATTGACCATACAAATTACAGTATGAGATTTACAACCGAGGTTTTACTGGCACTTTTCCAAGACTGCTATGCAGCATTCTGTCAATAATACATTACACGCCGCTTTGTGTAGACCACTCACAGTTTTCTTTAGAGTATATTTGTTCTTGTTTAATAAAACAGGTTTATTATAAAGTAAACCCAATGTTCGCCAAATGAAGCTAAGCTAAACTAACACTGAAAGTGCAAAGTTTTTAAACTGACGGTTGTCAAGGTCGCACGAGAAGTTGACGTCATTAAATTCCATACATCATAATCCTTGTTCCTGGTAAGATTCGATTGTACAAAATGCAAGTGATATAGGCCTCATTCGGGCGTGTGATTTTTCACCTCTATTTGCCGTATTCTTGATGCAAGTGATAACGTCTTTGACACGTGAACCATATAATGTAATATTAATAAGAGATTTTCTGGCAAATGTCCAAGATTGCAAAATAGCATTCTGTCTTTACCACCGTGTTAAGTGCTTTTATGTAGACCACTGAATGCTAAATAAAATACCCTTGAGCACCAAGTTGAACACCATTTGACCAAAACACTTTCTATACACATTTTCCTTCATTAAACGGTATCTCGAAGCTAAAACTTTCCAAACCAAAAAAACAAAAACAAATCATGATCAGGTAAATTATCGAATTAGTAAATATACTAATTCAGTAGTCTAGTTTGTGAATAACTTTCCTTTCTATCTTTCTATCAAAACATTTT
Source organism: Lepidochitona cinerea (assembly GCA_963971465.1). Taxonomy (NCBI): domain Eukaryota; kingdom Metazoa; phylum Mollusca; class Polyplacophora; order Chitonida; family Tonicellidae; genus Lepidochitona; species Lepidochitona cinerea. The sequence goes on along the minus strand of OZ020551.1, from coordinate 45,670,722 downwards.
TCATTGAAAAAGAAACACATTACTTCTCTACAGCTACAGACAAAATATGCAAATGACCTTTGACCACAATCTAAGGTGATAAAATTGTCTTAATTTCATTTAGATTTCTCCTGGGCACATTCATAGTAAGCGATTTCACCTTTCTGAGACTATAGGAGGTATGCTTTTTTGAAGAAAAAAAACCCGATTAAGACAACAACGTTCTCAAAGGTTTTCCGGTTCCATTAAAGTGACATGAGCTGCCAAAATTCACACTTTTTTTTATAATTTCTGATCGTCACGACAGTATGAGGGTTTGAAAGCCACCGAAAAACTAAATGATTGGCTTTGGAATGAGGAAAATCCATACAGCATGTGGCCTGTACGAACCGAAAACGTGTTCGAAACAAAATTTAAATAACCGGGACGACCATTTAATTATTCTAAGCCAAAGTTAGTTGAAACAAATACTTTATCGTATATTTTCGAGACTAGAAGCACTACAAAGCTTCTGAATTATACGTCTTGAGAAGAATAGCCAATAATTTCAATATTCTGTTTTAACGTTAAAATATCAGCATTTTTGGCAACTCATGCCACTTTAATGTCTAGGCTTTTTAAAAAATGTACTAAAATGCTTAAATGGAGCTAATGGCAAATAAGACTTACAACCAAATGGAATTTATTATATTGGATGTACATGTATGCCATGGAAGAATATAATCTGTTTTAGTCATAACTTTGTATCTAGATCTATAATTAAACTACCAAATTTAGGATTTATATAGTACAGAAAACAAAGTTCGAAATATACACACAAAGAAAAAAGTTAAGCACCCGACTGGAAAGTCTGCACCAACCGATAAAATCATTGGTGTAGGGAGATTGTTGGGCAACTGATGTTGCAGAAACGATTGTGATCATAAAGGGTAATATTCTGATGATAAGAAATCACCATTAATAGCAATAAGCTAAACAATTTATTCAGGATTTGAATCCTTTACATTTGGGATAGGATGGACAGAAACATTCAAGCCCTAAAGCCCCCTGTACAAAATCTTCAGGAATTGGAAGCTGCATTACATCGGTATTGGCGGCAGTTACCCCTTCAACAGATCCGACGTCTCACTAGAGGGATGAGACGCAGGTTGGAAGCTAATAGGAAGCTTCTGCTCTAGGGATGTGTTCTACACACTCAAAGTGACATTTTTACTTCAATATGTTCGCCCTGTGAAGCCAGATGGACTCTGAAGTTTCATACTTACAAGCATCTTTTTATTTTTGTTCAAATACACTTTTAATTTGGCTAACGATATTCTGAATAAATTGTATAGCTTATTGCCATTAATGATGATTTCTTATCGCCAGAATGTTGCCCTTTATGGTTCCAATCGTTTCTGCAACATCAGTTTGCCAACAATCTCCATACACTAATGATTTTCTTGGTCGGTGCAGACTTACCAGGGCGGTGCTTAACTTTTTTCTTTGTGTATACATGTACATTCCGGTGATTATTCATTAAGTGAGATTAAGTAGCGATTAAGTTGCCTACTTTTGTTATTTTGGAACCTGAAAACGGTATACAGTGTAATTTTTCAATAAAACCCTTTGTTTTTGCTCAAACAATAATTATCATTTATCGATTTATATGATACACTCGGGTGTATATATTCTTTGAATGGAAAGAAGAAAACAAAGTTACATTATTAATTGTAGCAACGTTAAATAGGGAGCAATGTCTTAAACTTAAACGGTACTTAAAGTTAAAGTTAATAATAAAACTTAAAGTTAACAACGGTACAAGAATACTATATACGGTTTATTAAGACTTTGTCTCCATAAATAAAATTTTGTGGAAAAAGCTAGGAGATAATCCGATTCAACATTTGGCCTGTTTCCTATCGTAGAATATAAAGAATAATATATTGAAATAATTAATATTCAAATCAAATGGCTACCTTTCAGCGAGTGGTTGCGTTCTGTGAAATCTTTCTGGACTCGAGTTAACCCTGGAAGGATAAACAACGTGAGCCTTTCCTGTGTGGGATCCCAAAGAACGACGGGAATACAGCGTGCTTTGATCCGGAGGCTTAGAATCAATTTGTCCTAAAGGATGAATTCTGTTTTGTTTTCCGGACATCTTCGTCTATGTTCACTGTCATTCAAAACGGTTTATAAGGCCATTTCGGAATAAACAAGGTCTTTTTAAAAGTTTAAGCGTTCATCCGGACAGAAAATTAAAACAGCACAGCAGATGAACGTATAAAACAGCTTCTGAGCCCCTGGTAAATTGGTGAGAAGAAACGTTTTCACAAACTATCCGATCTGCATCAAACCGCTGTTCCACAAATCCGTGAAGGTAGCTTTTTATCAATCACAGCTCAAAGAAAATGAGAGCTTTTTCAACAATTCAGTAAAGAGTGATTCATGCTGTAAAGCTAAAACGCTAACGCTGACCACAAAGAACTAGTATTTGTTCAATAAAAAAAAATACAATACAAGAAGAGATTACTGTTCTATCAAAGTGAACTTAACCCAGGATAACACATTTAATTCCTAAACTGACTGGAAAGTGAAATCCGGAACTTCAACTGGACCGACAATCCTTTTGCAACAAGAGCGAACGCGTCAAATTCCGCTCCATTGGTTATGGGTCGGACTGTTCCAGGGGTCGCTAAGCCCTGTATGATATAATGTATTGAGCGCACCCATGCATTTAAATTCATTTTAGTGAATGGAAAGAAAGGATTATTCTGACCTTCGAAGTGCAGCTGTTGTTATCTGTCTACCAAACGTTCAACGGAAAGACTAGAGAATTGCCGTACGTGTATAATAACTCGTGAGGTCGTAATAAAATCAAGGCATTGAATTTTACAGCGAGGAATGTGACAAAGGTCAACATGGTACAGCTACTAATAGTCTGGGCTTCTGACTATTTTTTATAATGACGGTCGTATTTTTCCGAAATACGGCCGTCAGTATATAAAAATAGTAATTTTGGAATCAGAAACTCGGACTAAGCCACTAATGGCCAATCATGTCGGTGTACGTTTGTCAGTTATTAGCCGATCATCTTCAAAAACCCACAACAGTACTATTTCTGGTTTCTATATTATGAGGGTTCTCGTTGCCTATAGATGGAGTCCGTCTTGTATTTATTTGGTTCGATCGATACATTGTAAGATTGCTTTTAACATATAACTCAACATGTCTAAAAAACAGTAAATTTTACCATTTTATGGCCCAAGAACATCAAATAAAGGGTCTATGTCCCAGGAACGCAGCAAAATTAGTTACCGAGAAGTAGAATTTAATAATTATTGCACTTGTGTGTGTAAGAAATGAATTCTTGTAATTCTGTATTTGAGCTGTTGATGGGGGGCGATTTTATCAATCTATATAATGGACAGTTCCTTGTAAAGATGAACTGCGCTTTATAGTACGAGTATCTGGGCCCTGTTTTACAAAGGTGGCGTAAGTTACGTCGGACGCAAATCAGTGTTAAAACTATAGTAACTTACACCCTAGACGCAACCAGTCCATGTTGTAGGCCTATGCGCAAATTTACGCCAGCTTTGTAAAACAGGGCCCAGATGACCTAACAGGGCATACCAGAGTGCGTCTGTTCTCGAGCAATGATACAAGTACACGTGTATACAATGTGAGTCTTTCAGACGGGTCGGTACCGGACATAATCGCCATATAGAAATTTCACATTTAATATTAGCCGAGAAATCTGGGATCTGCCGAATTTTTTTCTCTCTCCGTGTTCGTCATAAGGCGACAAGGCACATTAGCAGCCATATAATACCAGTCGCTGTAAGACCGATAATCCGGGCTAATTTAATATATACTAAGTCGCTCTACGCCTATGGTAATGCTTGCAATGCTACTGGTACACAGACAATAACAAAGTTCAACAGTTTGAAAGTTTTTCTCAGCTTAACCATTAAAGCAGTGAGTGCATTGAATATGTTGACAACGATACTTATGGTAATTTATGAGGTCATATCGATATAATAAAACCTACCAGAGAGCTACAAGCCAATCACTTTCTGAATTGAATACAATAAAAAGGACGGGTATCTTGGGGGTAATTATCCTATAGAGCTCAGCAAATGTAATACACCGTTGATGACATATTGCAATAACTGGGAAAATTTCCGCCAGGGACATGGGAAAGTAAAATAAATTGCATGTAATTTTCACGACATCTAAAATTAGGCCTATTGTGTTCTTGGGAAAATTTAATTGATTTTTGTTGCTTACATTAGCAGAAAACTCTTATTTTGTATTTTTTGATAAAAGAAATGCTGAACAAGTTGCTAATTATGTTTTAACCTAGTTTTCCTTATATTTGGCCATGCCCCTTTCAATTACCATTCCGTCTTTAAATGTTATTCCTTTCTTGGAAAACTATCTTGATAGGTTAATTTATACGTGACCTCTGAGTGGACAAATAGTTGTTTAAGTGTTAAATTTGGTTTGAATAGATCTAAGTCACGCTATAGCTCAGGTTACACCGAATCGTGCCACTTCAAAAGCAGAAACGTTGACAACGGAGACACGAGAAAAATACATAATCATTTGACGTTGTTATGGCATACATAAACACTTCGATTTTATTTTTACATTGTTGCTTTAGAAATACGCAATAACAAACAGAGAAAACTTGGAACATACTAAGTCCTCATAATGTGCCTAATTTTGGCTGGTATCTGCGATTGTCTGAATTGGTATTTCTATTTTAATTTAAAGGATTTAGTTTTTCAATGACTTTAAAATTGTGGTTTCAAAAACGTAAAAAACCCAATTTGCAATATTTGGCGTTCTGTGTATACATGGATATAATTAAGTAAGTTACAATATGTTTAGTCCGCGTTTCTGACTAAAACGGACGGACGTATTTTGGAGTCAGGGCTCATTGCAATCAAAAAGCCGTATTTGAGCGGGCAGTTTGTGGTCAGATTTAGACTGTAAATAACAATATATCTTACTCAAATAGTGTCAAAACGACGTTCATGAATAATTAAGCTTTCTGTTAAGAGAATTTAACGTTTAAAACCTGAAAAACAACAAAACAGTGTCACGCCATCAATGTCTATACCCTGCTCGTCATATCAAACACTGAGAGGTAGATAAATTATTCGTGAGCCCGATTATGTCCATTTTGACCCGATTTGAGTAGGTTATTTCGCTATTTAAATCGCACCACTTCTACTCCAGAATACGTTCGTCAGTATAAAAAATAGTTCTTTTTGTGTCGGAATCCCGGACTACAATATGACTATAGAGAGACTCGTCAACCTAATGAAATATCATAGGTTTACTTTATCACAACAATTTATGATGGGGTATAAAGGTCTAAGGTTTAACACAATTAGAAACTCCGTGGTTATTTTAGACAATAAGATTTTCCCTGTGCCCTTGCGTTTTAGTGATCATAAATATATCAGAAGTCTATGAATGGGAATGGGAAGTCTATGAATTATAACCATTCATAGACTTCTGGTTATATACAGAGAGACTAACCTGACGGCTCGCCTGATATCCATAGGGGCTGCTAGTGATTTGATAACTCGCTCAGCCTGGAACTGATCATCTTCGTCCTCTATAGTTTCAATCTTGATTCCTTTAATGGCCAGTTTGTCCAGTTCTTTCTGTATGAGTACATCATCCACTTCATTACTGACCTCCACCGTTATGGGATGCACGGACGAGCGACTATTCAAAGGCATGCCTCTGTCCTATAGATAGGTCCACTGGTAATCTCTGTCCAAGGCACCTGTGAAAAAAAAATCTCCTTTTGAAGTATGCTTTTGGGGAAGAAATAACTATCAAATATTACTAAATTAAAGCGAATGAAAGTACTTATTTCATATTATAGGTCCCCAAATAATGTTATTTTCATTCTACTATATCTCTCGACGTCCTTATCACTACAATATGGAGAGTGTCTGAACAAACAGAACTATAAATCATTTCTGTAATATCAAGCTTTAAGTAGGCCGATAAAAATAAAACTCTTAAGATGTACCCATGGCGGCCACATAACATAAACAAAGGAAAATTTGACTACTGATGGTAGGGAATAAATCTTCACAGAGCATTCAAGGAGGCCAGTTTTCTATCATCAGAAGTAAAATATGTTAGTTCTCTGCCTCCGGTCAGTTCTATAACTCCAGTATATTACATTACATGTTTCCATGCGATTTTTGTGGACGACCATGCGTCGGCCTCGTCCAGCCATATTGAATCAATACACAGTTTCGTGCATGAGATTTTACATAATGCATTTTTATTATTTTTGGTCCTGGGCCCTTGCAATTTATTTTCTAGGCATATTATACCATTTTGAAAAGCAAACTGAATTTTAAACTGAAAACTATTTTGGATGTTTGAGGGGAACAGTGTTGGTGGATGTATCTGAAAGTTGGGTGCGCTTTGGTCTGTTGATATAAGCCAGAATACATGTAAAATAACCCCTGTCATATGTTTTGTCTCTAACTAAAAAATGTCCCCTGTTGCCATGCAAAATTTCCGTTCAAAAGACTTCCGAGGGGCTGCCGAAAGAACCCACCAAGTCAACTCCATGAAAAGTATGGATCATTAAGATCACCCCAAATGGGAAATGTAATTGTATAGTAATCTGACGTAAAGCCGAACATTTAGGGGCACTATAGAATGTTGTACGCCAATGTGCAACTTAATTTAAAATTAGAAGTCAAGGTGTTCCTAAACTCAAGAAGTGTATCTTAGCCACTTCTTAAGCAGATCTCGCGAGAATACGATTGGCGCCACTTTTATTAGTAAAACGGGTTTCGGTGTTGGACATTGGCGTTGGTCCAGTGATGTCCATTGAATATATAAACATTTTCGAGGTTATCGACTTTTATTGTCAGATTGGGTGCCTAAACATAATTCCTTTAATTGGAAGCCTTTAAATATATCACTGTGCATGCGTAAAGCAAAACATTTGAGAGTCTGTCGTGTTATTATGAAAACAGACACAGCTTCAACATTTTGATACCTTGGCTTTGGTTGCTTAAACTCGCTAAGGATTAAGATCCAAGATGCATATATAGGCTAAAACCAAAGAGAGTAGATTGACAAGAGTGGTCACTTCGTCCAATCAGTATTGCCAGCATGTTCTTCTGGCCCCCTAGCGGAAGTGTGTTCCGACTGTACACGATTCGACTGCAGGGCGTCCCTACAGAAAGGAGGTTCCTAAAAATCGAATCGTGTCAGTTCAAATTCAACATGGCGCGGACGAAGTGACCACTCTTGTCAATCTACTCTCTTTGCTAAAACATGTGTAGAGAGTTGGGCGTCTAAAGTAGAGGACGGGGCGTGGTGGGGTGAAAAAATCTCCTACACAATATTGGCTTGCCCTTGAATTATTAATTGACATAGTCGCTCATATTGACTTTTCACAGAGAATACCTTTAAATTATTTATTTGCTTTATCACCTGTTAGGTTTGATTACATTATTTTACGCATTTACAATGGTGCGAATTAGAAACTTTAGAACTAAAATGGCCACAGTCTATAATTAAATTCTTCAGATTAATGCTTATAGGCCCTATAACGGAAAATGACGATGAAAGTCATAATAGTAGCAAAATGCAAATACTCCGATTAAAAATAGACACCATCACGCTTTTAAGTGTCAAGAATGTTTGACCAGTGTTCCTCCTGGTGTTACTTTGCTGTCTACTGGATAGGTTTAAGCCTGCGTTCGCTTTGCGCATCTTTTGCTTCGAACTCAATCCTCCACTGAGCTGTAATCTCTCCTTTTTATAAACTTGTATTAAGTACATATCGTCATTTTATAGTTTTATCCCCTTCTTTTAATATTTGTCAAATTACGAATAAGAAAGCTTACCGTATTTTGCTAAAATTCGTCGTTGTCCCATCTCGCGTTATATAAAACTGTACCGCCATGTTAACTTTGCACGGTGTTTTAGTGCAATTTCGTCTAATATTTTGGAGAACAATGTCAACGACTTTCATTTCAAATCGGTTAACCATATTTTATATACCGGGGAATTTTTGCACAAGATGCGTTGCTTGTCTGTCAATTTTTATTGTTTATTTTGTAAAGCTTATTGAGAAACAATTGCACATTTGTTTTTTTAATTGTAATTTTATACGGACTCTCTGGGATTTCTTGGCAAGGTTCATTGAGAAATACACTTTACTTTCTTTCGATTTCACACCTTATAATGTGGTGTATTCTGTATTTAACAAATGTAATAATAAGTTCTACAATGATTTTCTACTTTTTCTCATTTCCCAGCTGAAGTGGGTGATTTGGCTGTGCCGTAAAATAGACGTTTCATGCAATAAAATAATTTCCTTATTTAAGTCATCAATCTGTTGTAGAATACGGGCAGATTGCATCGCTACCCTTCTACTACCTTTGCAGATATGTGGTCTTGCGACCTCAGGTTTTGCTCAATACATAATGATAGTGTTTACTTTTATTTTTAATAATTTCCCCTCTGACAAGTCATTGAAATATTGTGTGTACATACATTGTAAATTTAATTAATCAGTTATAATTTAAGTTGACCATAGCGTGTTGATCCAATTGGGATTGATATGTGAATGTCTAGTTTTCGTTCATAATAAAAGTCATGTATAGATTCAGGTGTAGATTTATCTTGGATAACAGTAACACCAAATCTCACGATGCAATGGACAATACGTAACAAGGGGAACACAATCCATGTTTAATACACCAAAAATGCTTCTAACAAAAGTCTTCTTTGGTCATAATTTGGTAACTGAAATAACAACTGCCCCTTACCTTACTATATGTTGGCACTGTTTTTTACTGGAAAGCTAAAACGCTTGGTGTTTTCAAGAGTAAAATCCAAGTTAAGTTTATAACAGAATATCTGCAGTCGACGTATGTTGAAAGCGTGGTGGTCACCCTGTTTACACTGTTGGGAAGGACTCCCAAGACAGACAGTCAAATTGTGATTAAACAACGTCCAGCGGTCAACACCTTCCCCCGGTCAATAACAATAGCGTAATAGCAGTTCTGTAGGCAGGTTGGCTCACGTTTTGATTATACCAGAATAGGCTACTTACCACTTGCTAAGTCACCAAGTGGAACAAAGCAATTGGTCTTTGAGTGAGATAGAATATTGGCTTATTACCAACACAAATCAGCGATAACAATTTAGAAAGGTGGCGTAACAGCATATCCAAGGGACCTGAACGTAAATAGACACGAAGAAAGAAAGTTTCCCCATTTCTATCAACGGATTGTTATCCATGTTAATAAAGAACCACAGACCAAATTAACTGCTTTCAGTGAACAAACTCGCCAAAGGTTTAAGTTTCCCTTTAATCGACGATGCTTGTATTATGGTAAAAGATACAGATGTTGTGCTCCGCCCAGTCTGGCTTTTTGTGTACAGTCAAACCTGGTTTAAGCGACCAACTAAGGGAAACGTGAAAAGTGGTCTCTTAAGACAGGTGGTCTCTTAATCCAGGTTTTATACAACCGACATCTCCATAACCTGTCATCTTTTCTCATGAATAAAATGTCCCAAAGTTCGTAGGGGATTTTTTAATGTTTAAGTTTTTGTCAGATGCTTTACCACCTTTTGACCTTAACTACAAATACAAAGCTCCTAATTTCCATTTCAATGTGTCTTACACATCCTTGTCGTTTCCAGTGAGCCGTTTATTGGTTGTATATCCAAGGATTTCTATTGAACATATCAGCAGGTATATGTCATTCTATTGAAGAAGCAGCAAGTAAACGGTTTTGTTCGAAGTTCAACGTTCTTTCTCGGAATCATTTGTATACCATGCCGCCCGGGTCATTAAATTAGAATAATTTATTTACAACCCCTTGAAAGGGACAGTTCTGGTTCACATGGACTACGAGCACCGTTGCGTGAAATTTCAAGTTGTGACAAATGTCTCATCGTATTTGTTTATTTGTTGATCTAGCATATAGTCTGGAGCTTGGTTATAGAATGTATAATAGTTTTAGGTATGAATGATAATAGTTCTACGTGTACGTATGAATAAAAATACTTCAGAATAACACTCTTGATCATTAAGTCAAAGGATTGTTTTCACAAAAATTTCCTCAAATTCAACATCGAAACCCATTTTAAATAATTAATACCTTTTCAATGAATAACTCAAGTCAATTTAGAAATAACCACAGAGATAATTTGTTGAATGCTCCCCATCAACTGAAATTTGTTTCAACTATATTGCAAGATGAATTTATAAGGCTGCCGTTTGGTAGATTGCCTCGTGTGTGTGGCCCTTGTGTGCATATAATTATCAGCCGGGGTTTTCATTTTTTTCAGTAGGATGGCCTTAGTTTTGAGTCGGATTGGATAAGATTAAGCATTGTTTGCTCACCACATACATTGTCGAAAGGAGATACTTTTTCGACCATATATAAATCGATTCGTATTAAGTTAAGTGAGACCGATCGTGGTGATATTTGATGAAGGTATATCCCATTTTCACTGAAGTTATTCTCAATTGATTAATGGTAACTAATCCTGGTCTGTGAAGCTTAGACTTAATTGTTTAGAACATTTGAATCTTATGCCAGAAATGTTTGTTTTAGGGTACATAATAAGCATTCCATAAAAGAATGGTTCGCTAATACAGTACCTGTTTATATCAAACTTGCTTGCTTAATAGATGTATAGAAATTTGATTATTCCTTAACCCAATGGAACAGCCAGTCGTTTTTGATAACTGTAAAAAGTCCATCATAACTTTTCGCTTTTGTCGTTTTAGCTGTGTTTTAGCTGTGCTTAGGCCACCGTGTTTGTGGGTGTCCCTTGTGGTTTACGACTTACACAATGGGGGTTACAAAGGCTCCGAAAATGTCCGGTTCGTCATTATTGAAATATTCCGTAAGTGTGAGGTAAGCAAAGCCAATGATTGATTGATTGTTTGGTGTTTTACGCCGCGCTCAAGATTATTTCACTTATATGGCGGCGTTGCCAGTTTTATTGTGGGAGAAAAGCGGACTCTAGGCCCTGAGGAAACCCACGACCTTCCGTTGGTTAGTGGCAACCATCCCACATAGGTCGTTCGAGTGAAAACCCAGTCAGAAAATTTTCAAATTTTTTTTTGGACTGAGTGGGATTCGAACCCGCGACCCATTGATGGAAGGCTGTTCGGATTGAGCGTCCAACGCTCTACCTACTGAGCCACGGGGGCCTCCAAAGCCAATGAGACTGCAGCACAATTCACCACATTTGGTCTGTGTGAGTCTTACTCTGGGATATTTCAACGAACAATATGTATAAACAGTTTGGCCAAATGCAATTGGAAGTGTTCCACGAATTGATAAAACGTCGTTTTCATAATGCGCATTATGGGTAGGCCTACTTCTTCGTCAGCAAAGGCACTGTAGCTATCGTTGCAAGGGTTGGATCCTTTTGAGGTTTAGCAACTGGAATGACAGTTGTATTTTTCTAAGCCGCAGGCAGAAAAATCTTTCACCAAATACTGGTATAAAGCGATAAAATGCTATTGAAACATTTTGTAGGGAGAGCTTATACAGTTTTCACCTGGATGAATCTTTACAATTGCTTAGAGCGTGTTTAAGTTCTGGCGATGAGAAATCGTCATTTAAAGTTACTTCATCTTCAGGTAAATTTAATTTGCAGGATCAGAATTACTAGTGCTAGAAAGATCTATGACATCACATTTATTCCTGTTAGTGACATATGACAGAGCGTTTGATGTGATACTTGGAACGTTTCTCTTCCCATTAATAGTCTTAACCCGCTTCCATACTTCTGAAAGAGGGGCAATACCGTTAATTTTAGAACAATATGAGCACAGTAATCTTTTTGGTTTCTTTTTAATAATACTTGAGCATGTGCCTTCGCTTTCGTATAAGTAATTATGTCTGTATATAGGTGTGATCTTTCCGCGCAGTTTTTCGCTTTCTTGCGCAATGTCACTGCTTCTAAGCATTCCTTAATCTCTATGGTACAGGCATTTGTTATTTCTTTTGTTTGAAGTTTGAGGGATACTAGCAGCCTCATTGATGCCATTAACATCTTTTTTATATACATACAAAATTAGTCTACATCATCACTACAAAGGCCATCAACAACCTTCTCCTCAAAACACTGACTTTCCAGCGAGGTAATGAACCAACGTGACCATTATGAGGAGTGAAACCAAAAGAAGTAATAATAGGGAAATTGCCATTCCAAAATGCAGAGTCTTGGCAAACCTACCACAAAACTAAGAAATCTATAGTTGGTAAACATATTGTTAAAAATATGTTTCTCCTGATTGTATATTAGAACGAGTTTAATCTATCATTCAAAATAACCATGTCATTTTCTTCTATCACATTTGAGTTTTAAGTCCCCACAAATCACAATAGACCTTTGATTACATTGATTTAATAGCGAGTTAAAGTCACTAACCTCCGTCCTTAAACATGGGTTGTATAGATTTATGATTATAAATATATTCATCCTTAGCCGCTCGAAGACATTAACATTCTATCACTTTGAATTGTGGTAGTGTAATTTCATCAAATGGCAATCCATTTTTGATAAATGCTGCCAAGCTTCTACCGTTTAATCTGGCTTTTCGAATGTTTATATACCCTGGATATATTTGGTTTCGAGAATGTTCCTTTAAACAGATTATGTCTAGCTTTGGGGATTTTGAATTCGAAATGAAGTGTTTGAGTTCTTGACCTAAGGCCTGTGTATTCTTGGCATGTATGTTATGTTGAATAATTGTGAAAATAAGAATGAATGGTACTGGTAATTTAAATATCCCACACTGTTAGCTTATGCATTAGCGGTTTTTTATTTACCTGATTCATTATTTCAACAAACCCGTCTGCTCTAATATCACCTCTACCAAAAAGATGCTCAGCACATCTTGCTATGTATTCAATTGTGCCATCGTCCATCGCGAACGTCAGCTTTCCAACAGGACATACAATTTACGAAATATATGATTAATGTAATATGGGAAATCACTTCAGTTTGAACATAGGTGTGATTGTTTTGTCTGTGTACGCTTGGATAATTGAGAAGGTTTTGGGATAGGATCCGTACAACTGATGATTCGGGGTTCAGTGGGGGTCAGGCCCCAAATAGATTCGCCAAAGTGAGGATTTTGGAAACAGTTTAAAGACTCAGCTTCCTGTAGACTACGTACACACTTTAGGGCTTCGGCAAAGGAATCTTGTTCAGTGACTAATTGAGCTCTATTAGTTCCTTTAATTATAGGCAACCTCGATAGGTTGACGAGTGAAAATATTGGCAGTTGACGCATTTAGGGGACTCTATATTTGGATAATCTTTATATTTATGATTATCTCCCTAACGAGGGCACCGGATTTTATTACGACGCTCTGAAGCTATGTGATTAAATTGTAGCATCGAAAACAGCGCACCACAGGATGTATATAAGGCTTTACCGTGAATATTTTAAATCCCAACGTCACTACACTAGGAATTTTCTCACAATCAAACTATAAAAGCATACACGTAGTAGGTGTTTTATCTTTCCACAATCTCGCCATTATGACCAACATGGCTTTTTAAAGATCCTCTAAAATTTCCTGTTCCATAACCCCCTTCCCAATTCCATAACTAACTCTTCTGCTTTTAGATTTAGTTTCAACTTTACATGTTACATGGACTCCCAGGGTAAACCTTGAGTAATTTATTTACTTGACCTTGACTGTTATACGTTATGTGACGTTTGTGACTTAAGTGTCTCAATTACCTTTACCATGGCTCGCGGAAAATGAGAAAACGTAGAACGAATATAATCAGCTATATGTTAAGTGATACTTGCATTTTCTGTTTCCATACACGAAACTTTAATGCATTCGTTTGTTTGTGTTCGTCAATTCAGTAGTCAACACAAACTATATAACCGACCGATATGCAGTTGCTATGGTGATCGCGTGCAATTCTACATTTATGACACTTATCCTGGTAATCTGGTATTTTTCGTAAAGGTTGAGTAACAAAATCAATCGATGCTAAATATTACCTGCTTACTCAAGTTAACGCAGATTGTGATCACGTTGAGTCTTATTGATTTTTAACCTACCCCGGACAGGCCTCTGACCCAGTCCATTGGTAGCAGACAGATTGAACCATGCCATCTCCTCTCTTTACCATTGTTGCTCTCTATCTGAATAACCCAAGGTCTATGTGTTCTTGGATGCATCTGGCCCGGGTTCTGTGTGGCAAGGGTTCGATGTGACCTCTTTCGATTTGGATCACGTTGAGTCTTATTGATTTTTAACCAACCCAGGACAGGGCAGTCCATTGGTTTATAGCAGACAGATTGAACCAGGCCATCTCCTCTCTTTACCATTGTTGCTCTCTATCTGAATAACCCAAGGTCTATGTGTTCTTGGATGCATCTGGCCCGGGTTCTGTGTGGCAAGGGTTCGATGTGACCTCTTTCGATTTGGATCACGTTGAGTCTTATTGATTTTTAACCAACCCAGGACAAGCATCTGACCCAGTCCATTGGTTTATAGCAGACAGATTGAACCATGCCATCTCCTCTCTTTACCATTGTTGCTCTCTATCTGAATAACCCAAGGTCTATGTGTTCTTGGATGCATCTGGCCCGGGTTCTGTGTGGCAAGGGTTCGATGTGACCTCTTTCGATTTGGATCACGTTGAGTCTTATTGATTTTTAACCAACCCAGGACAGGCCAGTCCATTGGTTTATAGCAGACAGATTGAACCAGGCCATCTCCTCTCTTTACCATTGTAGCTCTCTATCTGAGCAACCCAAGGCCAATGTGTTCTTGGATGCATCTGGCCCGGGTTCTATGCTGCTCAAGTTACAGATATGTATGTGACTATGAATAATATTATCATCGCTCATGGACAGTGTGCTCGAGTGGTAGCACATCCGCCTCTTCTTATCAGGGTATTGTCAATAGCACAAACACGCACTGTTACTTTAACACAAAGAACCAAGGCCACATAGAACCCGGGAACCTTAATTTCCATTACCGTCCAGAAGATATCTACATCAAAATAGGTCACATAGATGATCTCGGACACATAGGCTGGACCCCTTGTTTCAGGTGCTAATTAACATCTTTGAAACTGGCAGGGAGAGATCTATCCAACATATAAGGCATGGATCAAGAGGCCACCTATATTTTTCACTAGGTTGCCGTATGTGGAAAAGTTGCCAGATACTCGCCGAAAGTCGGGGGTTTCTTCAGGGCACTGGGCCCGGTTTCCTCTCCCATTAAACATGGTAACGTCGCCACATAAGTGAAATAATATTGAGTGCGGCGTAAAACATCAGCCAATCAACCAAAATTTCAGACACTAACAACTATTGAACACACCTCTTGTACCGCTCTCAAACAGCTTAAAATACGTTTTTATATAGTGTTATTCTGGAAATAACAAAGATCAAGATTATCATTAGGGGCCTATTTTTTTTAGAGAAAGCTCTCTGTTAAATCTAGTGAAATTCTCAAACCGCATCTTTCTTGGAACGGATCCTTTGCCCTTTGGTGGTGTGATAAAGGATCAGCTTCATTGAGGGTTGTCATTGCGTTTTTTTCTACATGTTTAGGCCTATACGTAATTTATAAATTCCCTCGTTATCTGCATACATTATATTGATATCAAATATTCTTTTTCACATCCTGTCTGCCTTCTGAATGAATTGTTTGACCCATTGTTCCGCCGCCATGTGAACATCAATCTCATGCTTCTTATTGGGACATCTGTTATTGTTGAGAGAAAGCTGGGTGCTAAACCAGCGAAATTCGTAAACCCAATCTTTCTTGGAACAGGTCAGTTGCTATGATATAGGACCAACGTTCATATCTCCGATTGATCGTTTTGTAGTGCAAAATATGTAGGTCCTTTAATGGCCTAAAAAAGTTTTCTTTGAAAAGTTTAAGTTGAACGCAATATCTTTAAAAAGTGTCCAAAATACTGCTTGTCGCCAGAATGTTGCACTTTGCCAACAATCTCCGTACACCAATGATTTTATCGGTCAGTGCAGACTTTCCAGGGGGGGGGGGGGCTTAACTTTTTGCTTTGTGTATATTTCCCAGGGGCGGATCCAGCTTTTTACGAAAGAGGGGGCCCCAGGCCCTTCGATTACAGAAACATAACAAATTTAAAAGAGGCATTAGGCGAGGGTTCAGGGTATATGCGTTATGAGGGTCTTCTGCAGCTAAAAATGCTAATAATTTCCGGATTTTGCTTTCCTTAATTCTTACAAAATAATCAGTAAAGTCGTTATGTTCCCCAGTTTTAAGTGAAGCATTGTGATGCTTTAAAGCATGGAGAAGGGGGCGACTATTCTAACGCATTACGCGAGGGTCCAGGGGCCGCCTAGGCCCGGAAGCACAAGGAAATCTAGATTGCCTGAGAAGCGTTCTGAGGGTGTTCTGCAACTAAAATGCTAATAATTTCCGGATATTGATCTCCTTAATTCTTAAATAACATTAAAATCGTTATGTTCCAAAGTTAGCCTATAGATGAAAACTTGTAACGTATTTGAAGCATGGGGAAGGGGATGACTACCCCAACGCATCAGGTGAGGGCCCAGGGGCCGCTTAGGCCCCGGGAACTCAGGGGTTCTAGATTGCCTGAGAAACTTTCAGAGGCTGAATTTTGTGTGATTCTTTGCATTCAGAAGTTGCATTTTTCAAGATTCAGCGTGTTCATAGCTATAGAACCATGAAACAAGTTGCTTAACATTTCAACACGGAAGTCCTATGATGAGCAAAATATTAAAAAAGAAACATATCACCATAGTTACCGTGGTTAGTGGTAAGTACCGTCAAACTAAAGATGATATGGAAAGTTCTGGCAGACCTTGCATTAGATTGAATATATAGCCTAGGCTATAATATGGTAGGCCTACGTTTTGATCTGTGTTAATTCCTTTCTCCTCTCTCTACCTTTTTTTCTCTCTCTTCTTTTTTTTTCTCTTTTTTTTTGCTCTGAAAAAAGGCGGGGGGGGGGGGGGGGGTGTCATTTCAATGAACATCTCGACTTTTGTCAGATTGGGAGGTGCCATGGCCTATATATTCTACTATATGCCTATGCCATTTGAATTCTGGATATTCGATAGGCCTAGGCTTACATACATGTATGTGCTGCAATCTGCCCAGGACAAAGGCCTAACAGTTGCAAAGCAAGCAAATATAATTATGTCAAACTACGACTAACTTACTGATATTTTTGGGTGTAAAATGGCGTCATGTTTTTTTCTAAATTTTATTGCATTTATTTTTCCTTTATAAAATTATAAATATGGTACAAACTCACAATTTTGTCATTGTTTTTTTTGCCTGTAACAAGTTAATTTTATTGATTTCATTGTCTAGTCATTGCACTTAAACATTCCCGTTCTTACAGCATCACCGTAATTGAAAAAAGAAAAATTAATGTGGAGAGATTTTTCGTCCATGAAACTGTTGTGGCTGGAAAAGTTTATAGTGCAAGAAAACATGTACGAGTGTATGTTACCGCGCCCTCTATCTGACTTGTACCTTTCCTCCATCAAAGCGAAAGCAGACAGGTTTGTTTTGTAAACCAGGAAATGTGGCGATTTTTCAAAAGTTTAAAGATGTAGGTTATCTGTTCAACAAGGAAGCGTACAGGTAAATTCAGGTAGGGACGAACTCCTTGTTAGTTTTAGTTTATGGAACA
Source organism: Lepidochitona cinerea (assembly GCA_963971465.1). Taxonomy (NCBI): domain Eukaryota; kingdom Metazoa; phylum Mollusca; class Polyplacophora; order Chitonida; family Tonicellidae; genus Lepidochitona; species Lepidochitona cinerea. Next base: position 45,653,034 of record OZ020551.1, on the reverse strand, counting down.
GGATTATCCATTCTTATCATAACTTATCAGGTTCGGTAAGTTAAAATAAAGTTAAACTGTTAAACTCGATTTTCATTTTGCCATGATTTTGACAATTCTCAGCTGTCTACTTACTTTAAGGTTCAATTAAATTGTTAGTTGTATTAGACAGCTGTTAGATATAATTCTACTGTTAGATGTATTTACTTGCTAGCCTTCCTGACCGGGAAGTAAGTAAAACAGGACATACCAGTGCGGCTGTATCTGTTTGTTTATGAATCTAACCGCAGGTAACTAGCCTGCCATTCTGTTTAGTGTTGTAGTTGTACACAGATTACAGTATTCAATACTGTCAGTAGGCCTATAGACACAGATCGGTGCCATTTGACTCTATACTAGGACAGTTAAAACTTTCAGTCTTGTATCCTTTATCAGGCCATGATTACATAATTTACTTTATTGACCAAAATTCCAAGGGTGTCTCGCTTGCATTCCATTGGTAAAAATCCAAATGAAAGGGTAAATATTCTTTCTTTGGTTCATTGGTAGCTCAGCTTTCCAATGTTTTCATAAACAATGATAGCTGGAGATATCCAAGCACCCTGGCCAAAGTAGGCCTGTATATTCATGATGTGTGGACCGTCGTTGGGCACTCATCATCAATTTGTGCACATCATCGATTTCCAGCGCGACCTCAGAAAAACAAACTCATTTCCGCTAAAGCTGACCGAGTTTGTTTTCACGAGCTGGCTTCAGCTTCCTACTTGAAGTTGAAAGGTCACGGTGCAAACCGCGCCCTTTCAACCTCAGGGTCTCGCCCTTTTGAGTTGTTCGCCATTGATATTTAATGCTTAAAAGGAGAAAGTTACAAATGTGAGAAACAAAAGGTAGAAAGGTCGCGGTCAAAACGTCTGCTAGTTACAGCTTTTAAATGAAATATGTCGAGGTTATTCGCATTACACATTCGAGCTAAGTCTTAACTATCCTTAATCTCACTTACCTTTCAGTTATTACCTCCTGTTATACCTTTGAAACATTCCTCTTTTCACCGAACCCGTTGATTTCTTTGAATTCCGTTGTTAAACTGTTAAATCCCTCGATTCAAAAACCGGTGTAAAAAATTTGTCCCTCAGATTTCAAACTCTCATCGAACAACGACAACATATCACATGATTCAGGTTTTTCCGGTACTTTTCGAAGTAACGTGACCTTTTATCGGAGGGCTTCTATGCGTGGAATGGAGGTCACGTGGTATTTGATATGCATCGAATGCCGCCATTACTAGGAAATGATGCGACTTCTATACAGGTCTGTTATGCACGCGCGCTTCAACTATCAATGGCGGCACATTTTACTAAGTCAGATCAAACCAGCCAATGAGACGTGTCCATTCCCCGCATATAGGTCATTGGGGCTTCCCCATCGAGATCTTAAAATAACTGGCCTTTGCACACGACACGAATCCTCGCATCCCGTGACTCCTTGCTTTTGAACAGCCTGTCGATCGAGCCAACGGATATAATGGTGGTCTAATGTGTGGCTCTACCTGACCGTCAAAGTAAGTAAACCAGGATAGAGACACATGTGTGCGGCTAAACGTCTGCTTACTCTTGCTCTTTTACCTCGCCCATTCAAGTTGTCGACCTCTGGGTTTCACATTCTTTTTACTGCAACGTTTCTATCTTTCACGTGTTTAGATGGCTCAAACCAAGCCCTTTCGGGGTTTCGAGTTGTCTGCCATTGCTGAAAAAGTTGAAAGTGTAAAAAGGACGCTATCAGAGAACATAGACGTATTATTAAATACATGTACATGTAGATCTTTCATTGTTTGTATTCCTGTAAATTACAACATCAAAACAAAATCTCGTGTACACCACCACATGAGCCTCCAATTTGAAGAGAATAGTATTGAATTCAGTTTCGTCATTTATTTTTGTTTAAAAAAACCAAACCTGCAAATGACATCTTTTAGATACATAAATTTGAGCATGCTGGAATTTTAGGGGATTTAAAAGTCTATAAACTTAAGCACTTGTCCCTATTTTACGATGCCCCATCATTTTGAAGTAGTAATAGAAAATATGATACGATCTTGGTCTTCTTTTTTTGGTTAAATTATAAAACCTGTGTGAGTGTTTTACTTGTACTGCGCATGAATGGATGTACCTTGTAATAGAATGTCCTGTATTGTATTGTTTTCAACAGTTGTCTGGTCTGTATAGTCAGGAATAATTTCCCCTCAGCTAATGTTATAAGTTCTTATAACTACATGTAAAATACTAAACAGTAGAACAACATCACAACATAGTCTCTTTATTTTTCGGAAGAATGTTTTCTTAAAAATCTAACCAAATTCATGTAAGTACACAGCTTGACAGAAGTGACCCAAAACTATTGATTAACTTAAAGCAGAAGTTACTTTTAAACACAATAAAGTATATTCTTGAGATTGGTATCACCAAAAATCTTCTAATGTGGCTTTATTGAAAAATATTGTGAATTATTTTTCTTATAAAAAATCAACATTTTGGCATTTAATAATAATAGTAACCTGGCTTTTATCCTGCTAAAAAGCTCATCTTGGATGTTTGCCATAACAATAGGCCTATGTCTTGGCTGTGTATTGTAATTCTATTGTCTTTGTTTGGCTAGGAGTCTGATATCTAAATATACATAGACTATATCTATATCAATACGTCATTCTGCTCACCGTGAGACAGCCTAAGAATCCCTAACGAAGCTTAGTAATCTGCTTAAATGATTATGTGCTATGGTTACAGCAGGTATCAATAAAAGTTCAATGACTTGCTCTTGGATTGATTGATTGATTTTTGTGGCCAATCTGACTAGGCCCTAAAGTTTAGATTTAGTCAGATTGTTTTATGGCATATTTAAATTGATGTGACATGTATAGCTACAGTGTCAGGTGCAGCAGTGAAGTAAATCAGGCTCTTTAGCTTGGAGGATAAACCTCACTCAGATTACTTTGAATTTTTTCTTCGGGTTGGCTGAGATTTTACAAATGATTTCAGAGACAATTTCTATATGTAACTAACAGACTTGAAGACTCAGAAAACTAAAAAAAAAATAATGGGATAGAAGAAGGTATATTGTTTGAAGAGACAAAGTAGTGAAACGAAGGACTGCACTTAAACAGACGTAATAAACAAGCAAAATGGACAAATATATCTAAAAGTATCTGTAGGGGGTTAAGATGAATTGGACTAATGCTAATAATCGGAGTAAACAGTATTGAGGGGGGAAAAAACAACTATTAAACAAGCAGAAGACCAAAAAAAAAATAATTTTATCTAAAAAGTGTCAATTCTTTAGAGGTTTTAACACCTGTGTTTAGCTGGGGAGAGTTCCGACTTATTGCTAAAGCTTCCTTATAGAGAAGTTCATACCAGTGATTAGAACTGTCTATTATTTTGGTGTTATTTAGAACAAACTGTGGGAGGGAGGAAGCCCAAGGGCATAAGTTATCAAGTCTATTAGGCAGGTCAAAGAGGTCTTTGCAGTATTGAAATAATTCACATTCATAAATGTGGGAATATATCTGATTCTCTCTGTTACCGGTCGCGTGTTCTTTTACTCTATTGACATCGATGTAAGACGCAGAACAGCCAGGACATTTAAAAGAATAAACAATATTGCTTTTTAACGTGAGAGGTGTTGGGTCTTTTGTATTGCAGAAAGCACTGATTTTCGTAGTATTCCAGCGAACAATAATGGTAACAGGTTTTGGGAGTTGGCACAATTTCTCCCCCTCTGGTCCGACATACGGGAGATGAAGCCAAATTCTCGGAATGGTCTTATCAACTCTGGGTTTAGGGGCAACACAGGAGGCCTTGAAACGTTTAATAAGTTTGGCCGAAACAGATTTGGGAAAACCGTTCCATGTCTGATCAGTGTTAACCCCCCCCCCCCCCCCCCCCAAAAAAACAAAACAACAACAACATACTCCTTGTGTATATCCCCTATTTGGATGTTTTTCGTTATTACCACACATTCTTGGTTCGTAACGCTTACTGATACATGTACCAATACCGATATTTTGTATTTCAATGCAATGTTTTTCAAGGTACTTTGAACTCTCAAATTCTCATTACAATCGGAATTTATTAAAAAAAGTCAAATTTTGCAGCTTATTGCCACTTTTATGAACCAGCACTGTCTTAACTCATTTTACATTTATCTGGAGGAAAAATATCTAGTACCTTAACTTCAAGGAGTGTATTCTGAACTCATTTTATCACTGTATGTCAGTATTTTGTTATGTGTTATATATGGGTTAGATTTGCCCAGGGTTTTGGCCTGAAGGGTTGTAAATGCTAAATAAACAACCTGGTTGATGCTTACCTGTACTATATACATGTAGTCTGCAGTCCTTTGAAACCTGATCCATGCCTCAGTAATATTGTCTCAATGACTTAACAAAATAGACTCTTACATGCATCTCCAACTTGATGGCAGATTCTTTTTGGAGTTAACAGCAATATCAATGTACCACAATACTGTATACATATAATATTGTATACCCAAGCATAATTATATGCCTTTCTACCTTTGTCTTTACAGATTATAGGTTTATTATATACCTCATAAGCTTGTGCTTTATAATTAACTTTTTATTCAGTTCAAAATTAAAAAAATGTTGTCAAAAAGCTGCATACTGGAGACTTGAATTTTCAAGTTCTGGTCATTTCTTTCTTTTGATTGACCAGGGCACTACTGGTGGACCACTGCTTGCTATAGAGGTTTCCTCAATATCCAATTTTTCACTCGAACGACCTATGTGGGATGGTTGCCAGTTACCAGCGGAAGGTCATGGGTTTCCTCCGGGCACAGAGCCCGGTTTCCTCCCACAATAAAACTGGCAACGCCGCCATATAAGTGAAATAATCTTGAGCGCGGCGTAAAACACCAAACAATCAATCAATCAATATCCAATATCGGGCCAACAGTTTTTCTTTGCATCAACGTTGGCTGCTATCGCAAAACCAATCTAAGTCAGCATTTTTTACGCCGCACTAAAGATTATTTAAATGAGTACCTGACTCTGAAATTTTTCAGTTTTGTTTGGTCTGAGTGCAATTCGAACCAGTGCCGCTTTGATGGAAAACCTGTGTCAGACTCCTGGACAATAGCTCTAACCGACTGTACCACAGAGGCCCCCCAATAAGTATCTGATATACTGTACAAATTTATTGATATGCTTTGAATTAGTAGCGCTCTTTTTTTCGGAGCCACCAGATAATATTAGTTACAGGGTTTTTTCGAGGGTGGATACTGAAAAGCAAGTGGTAACTACATGTAAATAGAATATACTGTTCACTGATCCCATATATTTCCGTATCTCCTGCAACAAATTTATCTCACCGAAGACCTCAATTGTTTGATATTTAGGCAGTTTTTCTAAAAATTGACTGCTTCATAAAAGGCAGAAAGTGAACTCGGGAAGATATTTTATGATACATATACAGCTGTATGTATGGCGCGAGAAGACACGACTCTGTATAAAAAGTGTCAAGACATGATGCCACAGGCTACATGTATATTTGGTAGTCACTCTGTATCGATCAACATGGAGACGTACATGTAATATGGAATATTCAGTCTCCATGTGACTGGTTTGAACCAATCAACAGTTCAGTGTGAGGTAGGATAATTCTGTATCCAGGTTCAAACAAACCCTATCACAAATCTATCCCACCAGACCTCTAAATTATTTAAAGTGGCATGAGCTGCCAAAATTCACACTTTTTTCATAATTTCGGATTGTCACTACATTATAAGGCTTTGAAGGCCATCGAAAAACTAAATGTTTTGCGTTGGAATGAGAAAAAATCCCTAGAGTATGTGGCTTGTGCGAACCGAAAACCTGTTCGAAAAGTAAACAAAATTTAAATAACCAGGACCACCATTCATTCATTCTAAGCCAAAGTTAGTTCAAAATAACACTTTGTCGTTCATTCTCGAGACTAGAAGCACTAAAAAGCTTCTGGATTATACGTCTTGAGAAAAATAGCCAATAATTTCAACATTCTGTTTTAACGTCAAAATATCAACATTTTGGCAGCTCATGCCACTTTAATATTCCCCCCCTCACTACGCTTCTGGCAGTCGTCCTGTATAAGTATTGATCTGCACAGAGATGTAATATAGCAATACATGTTTACAGGGTCTTCACATGACTGATTTGAACCAATTAAAAGATTGTATTCTGTCTGAAGTGAGATAATAGTAAACACAATGTGTTCTGTTTGTGAAATGTTATGGATTCCATGAAGTGAAGTGTGTTTTGATTAAACTTAATTGGCTTTACATGTAGTTGACATATTTTATATATGAACAGTCATATTTTGAAATAAATGTTAATTTCGCATTGAAAAAACACTGTTTAATAGTAAGAAAAGCAAAAATGTCTATACTGACGTATTAATTTTTCCCAAAAAGCAAAAACAGACATTTTTGCTTCTCTCACTATTAAACAGTGTGTTTTCAATCTGGCAGTCTTTATTTTAATCGTTTCATTTTGGTGTCTTTTGTAACTTACTTCATTTTAAAATAAGTTTGGTTATAAAATAATAAACGAATCCTTTACATTGTGTGCTCATTTTTAATAGTTAAGGCCAACTGTAGCCGAGAAATCTGGGCTCTGCCGAATTTTATTATTATTTTTTTTCCCGTATTCGTCAAGGAGTTTGTCAAACTTACGCCGCTGAAAAGTGACTAAAGATATATGAGTGACGTATTTCTACGACGCCCCACCCAGTTTAACTGGATTGATTGTTTGGTGTTTTACGCCGCGCTCAAGATTATTTCACTTATATGGCGGCGTTGCCAGTTTTATTGTGGGAGGAAACCGGACTCCATGCCCGGAGGAAACCCACGACCTTCTGTTGGTAACTGGCAACCATCCCACATAGGTCGTTCGAGTGAAAACCCAGTTTAACTGGACCCTGTTTCACAAAGCGGCGTAGCGTAAGTTTCCACGTAACTGCCATAGCAACCCATACTGTAGAGATACGTTAGTATGAAAGTTACGCAAAAAATACATCTACGCCGCTTTGTGAAACAGGGCCCTGGTCGTTTAAATGTTTTACTACGGCGGTTACGTCAGGTTGAAAGCCAGGGGAGTTCAAAACAAATATTGACTGCATAAGGGAAAGTTTACCACATGGCTTTACAACGGCGTAAGTTTGACAAACTCCTTCTTCGTGGTCTATACTATCTGAATGCAGTGGTAAACATTTTATTCTTTGCTGATTTGTTGTGAAAATTGTGACGCCGTTTTTTTCGGCGGGACAAGTTAAAAAATATTGTTTTTCCATTATGGAAGTAATGTGGGCTATGACGAATACGAAAAAAAAAAAAAATTCGGCAGAGCCCAGATTTCTCAGCTAGGCCGACTGATATGAAAGTTCCTATATATGAGTTTGGCTTTGCAGACATTTAACCAGAACTACTGATGTTGGATGAAGAATTTTGAAAGCCGTTGTTATGGATTGGGCCAATGACAGAAACACTCCCATAGCTAATGGCCACGGAAGGAACGGCTATGATCCCCACCATAGACCAAGAGATCAGTATGAACTTCAAGGTAAATGGATATTGAAAGTTAATTTGTCTTTTTCATAAAGTGTCCCCCCCCCCCTCCCAAAAACAAATTTAACAAAATTCTGGGATGAGTTTTCACTCAATGTGTCACGGGTTTCCTCCTGGCAAAAGGCGCGGTTTCCTCCCACACTAAACCTGACAACGCTACCATATACAGTGTATATGAAATAATCTTGAGCGTGACGAGAAACACAAATCAATCAATCATACAGGCTCAATACCTAAAGAATCGAACACTCATTTGTAAATTTTCCTCTCACATTTAAATATCAGTGAGAAATCCTTTTTAGCAGTTTTTAATTGGGCATGGTCAGAAATATGGAATATCGTTGTATTAAATATTTTACAGGGTGAAATTGGAGATCCTATCAAGTTGAATTCATACAAGTTTGTTACTTCTCTTGAATAACATTTAGAACTACAAGTGGACATGATTCACATAAACACAACGTTTTCTGGATGACTATTTCTTTGACACCGTATAAGTCAAGTGAAATAATCTCAAGTCCAGCAAAAAGCTTCAATCAATCAATCCATCCTGCTTTTTGAGTTATGTGTGTAAATAATTAAAAAAAATTTCTTTACATATTATTTCTATATTTAAATTTTTTTTTAAAACCCACAAAAAGAACAAAACAGAAATAATTAAGACAAGTGAGAGAAGATTAACCTCACAAAAAAAATGGTAACCTTTTTATTGTAGATTACATTGGATCAAACCCCAGGGATGGGTCCATGTATCGTCCAAACCCCGAAGCCAGGGTGGATTTTGACCATCGAAACAGGAGACATGGACCAGAATATCCGGAGAGAGAGAGAGATTGGGCCATAGAAAACCAGAGGGCAACCACGGAACTCATTAAATCCCTACCTAGCCACAGACTGGGTAGCCACCTTTTTTATTATTTGACTGATTTTTATATATATAATGTATAATATAAAATATATAAAAATATATAATATAAAAATATAATATCTTATATGCGAAATATTGTTAGACTCATCCGTGGGAGTTATTCATTTCCTTCGCTTTGTTTGATTGAATAGTGCTGGTAAGAAATGACAGGAATTTCCAGGAATAACATTGAGAACTCAATTTTACATTTCATATATTTTGAGTCGTCTGACATTATAGAGATAAGGAAAACAGAGACCCATTATCTTAGACAATAAAGTACCCCTGCCAGTTTTAACCACTTTGCCCAAAAATGTAGGGGTAATGGAAGTGTAGAATAATCTTAGCCGAGAAATCTTGGCTCTGCAGAATTTTTTTTTTCCGTGTTCGTCATAGCCAAGATCACTTCCATAGTAAAAAAAGGATATATGTTAAGGAGACCCGCCGAAAAAATCGGCGGCGCAAATTTCACAACAAATAAGCAAAGAATAAAATATTTACCACTGCATTCCGATAGTATAGACCACGAAGAAGGAGTTTGTCAAACTTACGCCGCTGTAAAGTGGTAAACTTTCCCTTATGCAGTCAATATTTGTGTCGAAGTCCACTGGCTTTCAACCTGACGTAACCGCCATAGTAAAACATTTAAACGACCAGTTAAACTGTGCGGGGCGTCGTAGAAATACTTCAATCATATATCTTTAGTCACTTTACAGCGGCAAAAACTCCTTCTTCGTGGTCTATACTATCGGAATGCAGTGGTAAATATTTTATTCTTTGCATATTTGTTGTGAAATTTGCGCCGCCGATTTTTTCGGCGGGTCTCCTTAACATATATCCTTTTTTTACTATGGAAGTGATCTTGGCTATGACGAACACGGAAAAAAAAAAATTCGGCAGAGCCAAGATTTCTCGGCTAGAATAATCTTTGAGTTTACGCTATTCATAAGAATGTCCGATCTCGTTAAAAGATATTAAAATTATGATGTCATTTGGTAACTGACTGAGTGCAATGGCACTTTGGAATTGTTGCACCGTTATCGTGTCACAACGTTTTGAAATTATGAAATCCTGGTGTTTGGGTAGTCTGTTTTGGGTAGTATTCAAATGGTTGTATCTTCAGCCATAGATCCTTTATTCAGCAACACACAACTCACCAGGACATACTTTATTTCTTAATCAAGGTAACAATCCAACTCTAAAGTGAATTTGAAATATTTTTGTACAAGGAAAATGTCCTTAGAACTATTATATTTCAATGTTCACTTTAAGGGTTATCATATTGGTCATTGTGTACATGTAATTCCAATTTCTACACAAGTAAAACCTTATTGAGGTAAACAATTTCATCAACAGATGACTTGACTACCACAATCAGTGCGGATCCTGATTTAAAGGAAAGCCGAAAGAGCCGGCGTCAAAAATATGCAACTCTTTCTCGTTTGCCCAAAGATGCTAATGAAGAGGTGATATTCCAGGCACTGTCTGAACAAGTGGATGAAACAGACAGTGATATAGATCGTGAGGTTCAGATTAACAATGTGTTGAGAGACACTACAGCTGCAACTTTGAGTCACAAAAGACAAATGAGGTAGGTGTTATTTCTTGATCTTTGTCTTTAGCTGCGCAGGGCCCTCCCTGACAGTAGGTTAGGGAGATAGTCCCTCCATCCAACATAAGCCTTCCATCGATGCGGTGCGAGATCAACTCACAATCAGACTTTTGTACAAGGTGGATTTTTCACTAGTTCACTAAATGTGGAAGAGTTCATAAATTCTGATTGTCTAGACAAAAAGAGGGTTGAAAGATCATCGAAAAACTAAACGATTGACTTGTGAATTTGGAAAATTCATATAATGTGTGACCTGAACGACCCGAAATAGTGTTGGAAAAGAAACAAAATTTAATTAACCGTGACCAGCATTCATTCATTTTTGGGCCAAGATAGTTAAAAAACTAATTAAACACACAATTGCCAAACTAATTTTATTAAAAATATTTCAAAATTTGGTTTTAATGTAAAACTATCAACATTTTGGCACCTCATGCCACTATAAAGTGAGTGAAACCAAGTATGCCCTAACATGTTCCGTTTTATTTGGTAAGTGGTTTGAGAATAGAGAAAGAAATTAAGATTTTAAGAAAATAAATATTTAACAAAAATGTTGAGTTATTGTATTAATTCATATCGTTACATCCACACTTCTGATTTGTTTTGATATTGTTTTATCTGTTCAGACGAAGGATGACTTCTAAACGTAAAGTCCGTCATGTGAGCTGGTGGAAAAGACAGAAATACAAATTCTCTCTGGTACAGTATCCTGTTTCTTAATTATGTTAATTTGTCTGTCAATAAATATAAACCATTTTTGCTATATGCATGTACATTTTTGCATGTATCTTATTTGCATTATTTCTGTGGATTTTTCACTTGATAGCTGAATGCGAAAGACTTGCCAGGTACTCGCGGAAGGTCCATTGTTTTCTCCCAGCAAAGAGCCTGGTTTCCTCCCCCCAATAAAACTGGCAAAGCTGCCATATAAGTGAAATAATCTTGAGTGCAATCAATCTTAGTTATATTTATATTTCTTTTCATATCTGATTGTGAAAAATGGCAACTATCAAACAAACCAAATCAAAAACACGATCTTTTATGAACTATATTGAATTCATATTCATATTCAATTCCCTTTTTTATTTCAACCTTTTTCAGTCGTGGGTTCATTTTAAATACAAGATGGCTGAAGTTGGTCACTATTTGAAACTATGGAAAGGTCACATGAAGAAGATTGAAGGTCATTTTGGTACAGGTGTACTTTCCTACTTCCGTTTCCTCCAATGGCTGTTTTACCTGAACATTCCCATTTTTATCATGACTTTAGCCTTTGTGGTTGTGCCTCAGGTTTTATACAGATATTTTCATCAAATTCCTGTTGGTTATACCAATAACACTGATTTCTATGGCACAGATATTCTCACTGGAGGGGTAAGTCAAGGAAGTATTATAAGCTCATTTTTGTTTCTAAACTGTGGATTAAATCGCATATATATAGATATAAAAAATATATATAAAAAAAAAATTCATACATTGTATTTAAATCTTCACATTCAACATACGCACTGAAATTATCTTTGAAATTTTGAAACTGATTCAGTTGAACTTTGTTATGCGAACACATCTAACTCCGATATCTTAAGAATTTCGACAGATTCAGGTGGCCCAAAGACCTTTACATGTTAATTATACAAACACTCAACAGCTGTGTGACTGGCTTGTGAAAACAGTCTGACCTTTATTCACAACCTCCCAGCCTCGATAGCTCAGTTGGTAGAGCATCCGCTTCAGGGCTGGGAGATCCAGACTCAAGCCTGGGTCGAGTCAGACCAAAGACTTTAACAGTGGGAGCTGCTGCTGCTTCGTTTGGCGCTCAGCAATAGGAGTTAGACCAGCGACTGGTTGGCCCGGTGTCAGTATAATGTGACTGGGTGAGGGGGCTTGCTGGTGTCTTCCGCAAGTCGTCTCGGTGAGGCAGCACCAAATAAAAGAACAGTGGAAATTTGCCCTGCCACAAGGAGACAACGTCTTCATATGACTGAAATACTGTTAAGCAGGACGTAAAACCCAAATCACTCAGTAGAGATCTGGGAGTGGACTACCCCTAGTCATATATTTTGTTTTCTTTGGCAGAAATCAGCCAGCATGGAAAAGACAGTTTATCTATGCTCGGGTTATATCAATCAGAAATGAAGTCAATAATCTTAAAAGCGCTAAAGAAATTTACTATCGTCAAACGTCACTTTTCATGAAATGCCAAAATTCGCACGTTTTGATAATTTCTGATCTCACGACAGCAAGAGGCTTTGAAGACCATCAAAAAACTATATATGTCGCCTGTACGAACCGAAAACGTGTTTGAAAAGTAAACAAAATGTAAATATAAACCGGGACGACCATTCATTCATTCTAAGCCTAAGTTAGTTCAAAACAATACTTTATCGTACATACTCGAGACTAAAAACACCAAAAAGCTTCTTTATTCTATGTCTTGAGAAAAATAGCCAATAATTTCAACATTCTGTTTTAACCTCAAAATATCAATATTTTGGCAGCTCATGCCCCTTTAAGTACTTTGATGGTTGTTATTAAAGTTGGTTGGTTGTTTTAGCTTATTGGCGCGTCCATTCGTATGAATGATGTACGCCATCGTTATCTAAGTTAAACTGTGTGTATATCTAGAGAGTTTCCTTCTTTACAAAAATGGATGTGATATTGATTGAGTATTTTATTTATACTTTTCCAGGGTTGGTTTCGTCAGACAGAGCTGTACTATGGTTACTACACTGACACAAACATCACACTTATTGAGGGGCATTCTTACAGCATGCAGTACGCCTATCTGTTTACCTGTGGGGGATATTATCTCATGTGTTTGATAATTCTTACATACAGGTAACTATGTCTCTATGTGCAGCGCTCCAGATAAGTGGCGTATCAGCATATTTTTCGCCTTCAAAATGACCTGCTACGGCCATGCTTTAAAAATTAGGCGTACTCATTCCACCACTTAAAATTCGGATACGCTTTATCCAATGAACTAATGCGTACAGTCCGCCGGCACAGATTGAGTGATTCTAATTAAAACAAGGATTTGCTTTCAATACCAGCATGGTCACAGCAAGAATTACTATATGGGAGTACGGACCCCCTTGATTACCAATCAAATGCCCTGAAACGGAGCGCGAGCCTGATCGAAATCTTCTGTCACTCCCCCCTAAATCGGAACACAATGTAAATCGGGACTGTTTTAAATGAATATCAAATTAATCTCACATTTTGAAGTTTTTCTTTCAAAAGGCATTTTTACATCGCTGTAATTCAAATGTAAAGCTATTGAAATATTTTTTTCTGCTCCTTCATATTGAGATAAGGTGTCGACTGAAATGAAGGATCCATGTCATCTGTGCATCAGGCACAATAATTTTTTTTTCAACATGCGGTTTACACTTCTATTACGGTAGTTTATCAAGAAAAGATCAATGAAATGAGCACGCGTCACACGATATAGCAGGATATTAACTGTGATAACTATATACGTACATGTAGTTTGCAGTGTGATTGGAAAGATTTCAAACCTTGACGCCGCACATAAAATTAGTTGCTACTAAATTGAGGCCCGTCAACCCATTTTTCTTTTGAGCTCATCAATTTGAAAACATTCAAACTGCCATCCAAAACATCAACATTTTCTCTGAACGAAACAGTATGTCCTGATTTTGGATGGGTTCTCTCGCTTTGGCGGATATACTTCTTTTCACTGTGGAAAAAATGTGGAAAATGTGGAAAAAACAAAAGTTGTAAAAAAAATATTGAACTTTTTTTGTCATTCCAAGAAACGGCAAATCAAATAGTTTATGACTGCCAGTTATAACTCAACCTCAGTGGTGTTCGGCAGTACGCTACCAACCACAAGTGTATGCCTCCAGTAACAAAATAAGGATTCATGCATGCCTTTAAAAAAAAAGTGATCTGGAGCACTGATGTGACTTATGGCTGCCAAATTCTCATATTCTTCGATAAAACAAAACTCTGAAATTGGTTGTTAGTTTACTCAAAAGCTGCATATTGGACACTTTTACTCTTGAAAATGTACTTAAACATGATGTTTAAAAGGGTCGAATGAATGTTACTCACACTTATTTAAATTCTGTTTTATTTCTGCAAACAATTCCACAGTCACAGACCTATTTTGTTTGTTTTAACCTTTCAATCTTTATATTTTTCGCTGCTGTTTCTCGTCAAAATCTCTAGTCCTGAAACAAGTGCTAATTTGGCTGCTCAGGCTACTAATGAAATTTTTTTATTTGTTAGTTTTACACCTTCTTGACATGAATGACATGATAATGATATGGTTGGTTGATTGATGTTTTACGCCGCACTCGAGATTATTTCACTTACATGGCGGCGTTGCCAGGTTTAGTTGGGGAGGAAACAGAGCTCATTGCCCGGGGGAAACCCCCGACCTTCGGCAAGTACCTGGCAACTCTTCCACATACGGCGACCGAGTGAAAAGTTTCAATTTTTATTTGTTCAGAGTGTAATTCGAACCCCAACCGCATTGATGGAAGGTCTTTGCGGGACTGAGGGACGATCACTCTAACCCACTAGAACATGATATGGTAGCTGCCTTGTCAGGCTGAAAAGTTAACGTTCTTTATCAGTAATCTGTCATAAAAAGATCAGTTGAGTTTCCGTGATAATTGATATGCAATTTTTTGTTAGATTACCTCCATAGTACTGAGCAAAGAAGTTCAAGCTATTTATCGTCAGAACACTGAACCCAAGTCATTCACTACTGGGCCCTGTCTTACAAAGCTGGCGTAAGTTACGTCAGACTTAAATCAGTGTTAAAGCTATAGGAACTTATGCCCTAGGCGCAACTGGTCCATGCTGTAGGCCTATGCGCAACTTAACGCCAGCTTCGTAAGACAGGGCCCTGATGTGGCAGCATTTACATGTCACTTGCAGTTCAGTAGAACCAATAAAACCTCACACCTTTAAAGTCTGCTCATCGGAATTACATTTTTTTTTCTTTTAAGCATGCTGAACTCGTACAGAGAAAATTACATAGAAGGCAGTGGAGAGTTGGGGCTGTACATGGCCACAAAAGTATTTGGAGGATGGTCATGTGGGATTACCTCCCCTGATGCAGCCAAACTCAAACATAGCAGCTTATTCAATGAATTCCAGGTACTGTGTGTTTCATCAGTGTAACATATTTATTTAACTAAGAAAAAAAGAATTGTTTCACTACATATGCGCAGAGTTTTTAATTTTTTTTTTTGTCTCCTGAATATCATCTTAAAATGTTTTAGAGGAATTTAAATGTAAAAACTTAAATGTAAAATTTTGAGCATATTAATTTTTTCACATTAATTCACAACTTTTTTGTAGGAATACTTAGCTGGTTTTCAAGCGAGGGATGTGCAGACTATATCTGACAAATGTAAATTATTTTGGTTACGTTTTGTGTCCAACGTGATTGTATTAGGGTTAATTGGCGGTGCCGGATACTTGGTCTATTATCTCTCTATTACACAACAGCTTGAGGTAAGACCAGGGGCTCGTTTCACAAAGCAGTCGCATCGCAAATGACGCATAGTTGCCAATGGATACATGTACAATATTGAAGAGATACGTCATTGCAACTGCGATTGATTGCACTTTGCGACGGCTTTGTGAAACTCCCCCCAGATTTGAAATAAATTCAAATTTTATTGCTAGGAACAAATAATCACTGTAGGTTCCCCTCTGTGGAAAGTTAGATTCTTTTTAAAATTTTCAAAGTGTTTTAAATAATTGTGTAATTTGTAATTACAATCCAGAAAAAAATCTCTTTATCATTCATGTATAAATTAAGTGGAAAAGTTAATCTCGTTTCAAAATGGAAATATAATTTATGAACTGTTTTAGACAATCTGATTTTAGCCAACATATTTATATACCTAATTCGCTTATAACTTTCATAGACACAAATAATTGCATTTTACTTTTGTTACACCAATAAAAAAAAAAAAGATGAGAAATTTCGAAGTTCTTTTTTATGTCAGGAAATGTTTTTTCTATTCCATGTTTCTTCTATTTCAGAATGACATCCCCTTTTTGCGTGAGATGGCGTTACCCCTCTGTATATCGGGTATGTTGTTGATCATGCCCTTTGCCTTCTCTGTCATAGGCAATCTGGAGGAGTATAGAGTACCCAAAACAGAACTCTATATAACCATGGCCAGGTAATGCACATATTAAAATCCATACATACTCATTACATCATTGATCATTGGGTAACGATGCCGTCATTTTGATAACTATGTTCCCCACCCAAAATTGAAATTTAGTGAGAAAAAAAAACATATATGGCTTTTAGTCCTGTTGAAGTATTTATTGTGCATTTCTCAAACATACACAATTGGTGAAATTCGCTAACTTATTTTGTATTTTAAATCTAAATTTTATTTCAAGGTTTTTTTTTTCTGTGCCAGTTTTATAAAAAGAGAAAAAAATCTGATTGGGTTTTGACTCAATCATCCTACATTTGTATGTCGAATGGTTTCTTCTGGGCAATGAGCCTGGCTTCTCCCTCCATGAAACCTGTCAACTCCATAAAAAAATGAATGCTGTGTAATACAATCAGTCAATCAATATTTCATTTTCTTTGATTTCAGGACTATGGTGTTGAAAGGTGTTATTCTGGGGGTTTTGATTTTCTATTGGTTTCAGAAGCTCCCATGTCCATCTCAGACTGGCAATGGTACCTTATCACTTCTAACTGAGCAAGAGACTCTAGTGGGAAACAGTCAGTGTAACAGGGTAATTTGTAATTTATTACGATATTTTATGTCAAGCAAATTTAAATCTTGAAGTCATGTTTTAAGATATTACGGTTAGACATGTAGTTTTTTTAAAGGAAGATCAAGGGAGAAATCTGTGTTGGCTGGTGGCTCTTTTGGAGAGGTCAATTGAGTTGACTGCTTTAAATAGTCAACTGTATGACCAAATACAGGGCTGTCATTATAGGGAGAGTGATTGTTCTCCTTCCCCTCCACACCCCCCCAGAGGGTTCTGAGGAGACCTGTTTATCACTCCCCCTAACTCTCCCTACCAGTTTCAGGTCCCTTGTTTATGTTTTTCACTATCCCAAGATGAAACTATTCTCCAACCCGTTCATGTCCATTAAAATAAAATTAACTGTTTGATAATATGAAAAACTAGGATAACATTTTGTTGAAGATTTTTTTCTCCAGAATTTGCACATCAATTCTGACATATATAAGTATACCAAAATAAAAATTCCTTTTCTGTAACTCCAGATTCTTTTATTTCATCGTGATTGTGTTCTTTCTCTGAAAAACATGGGAGAGGAAGTGCACTCCCATTGAATGTTGGAAGACCATTTTTGGTGAGAGTGAAACAAGTCACCCTGACAGTTTTGGGAGAGCATATTGTAACTCTCCCAGTCAATTCTTAATGACAGGCCTAAAACAGGACAGTTTTGTTGATGTCAAGAATTTTTTGCCTTGTCCATGGAGATCTATCTACATCATACATGTATTTATAGAGTGACTGAATTCTGACTGCTTCCACACTTTATTATATTCTTGTTGTTGTTGTTGTAGTGTTGGGAGACTATGATGGGAGAACAGATTTACAGGCTGGTTCTAGTTGACTTTGTCTTCGTCCTCCTCTTCACGTTTTTTATGGAGTTTGTCAGAAGGTAGGGGTTTTCTTTATGCAAACTACAGTTCTCCATATCTGGCCAACAACTTTTTACTGTCATAAGTCAAAGCATATTTATCAGTTTTTAACAGTTGTAGTCCTTATTTGATTGTACTTTAAAGTGGCATGAACTGCCATCATTTGGCCTCATTCTCATATATGCTGATTGTCACAAGCATTTGAAGGTTTGAAGTTCATGGGAAAATTTACTGATTTACATTGAAATTAGTAAACAAAACTAAATAATCAAGTCGAACATTAGTCGTTCTCTTGACCTGAATCAAGTTTAACTAGCCAAGAATTAAATGTCCCCTCAAGCTAAAGCCTAGAGTTGCACTAACCAATCCAAGGTCTTCGTTTCATTGTTTAGTTTGGCATAATCTATTGGGTACATACCTTGTGATTTATCGAAACTAAAGCCAAAGTAGACACAGTTAACTATTACAGGTCAGACCCACATGTATACAGTCTGGCTGAATTATAACAACTTATGATGGGGTATAAAGGTCTAAATGATATAACCTTTTTTAACACAGTTAGAAACTTTTCTCCATGGTTATTTTAGTCAAGAAGATTTTTCCTGTGCCCGTATGTTATATATTTTATATATGATTTTTTTCTTCAGGATGATGTCTCAGTATTGTTGCACTAAGCTAACTGCTCCTGAGTTTAACATTGGCAGGAATACCTTAAACTTGATTTATTCACAGACTCTCTGCTGGTAAGTGTATTGACCTTTAATACATGTACAACAATATGGCTTTTATTAAATTGGACGGGGGCCTCTGTGGCTCAGTAGGTAGAATGTTGGACGCTCAATCCGAACAGCCTTCCACCAATGGGTCACGGGTTCGAATCCCACTCAGTCCAAAAAAAAAGGAAAATTTTCTGACTGGGTTTTTACTCCGGGTGTAGAGCACGGTTTCTTCCCACAATAAAACTGGCAATGCCGCCATATAAGTGAAATAATCTTGAGCGCTGCGTAAAACACCAAACAATCAATAAATTAAATTTGATCATACAAGTATTAGGATGAAATATTGTCTTTACATCCAGTTATACTTTAGGGTTTAGCTAACACAGATGAAGAATTTTAATGAAAAACAAAATTACAAATGATACATTAATATTATGATAAGATCAATAGCATCAGACCAACAATGTTCCCAAGGAAGGATAATGTTTTGTGTAAATCGTGGATGTCATTCACACATTTTACCATTAAAGTCCCCTGAAACATTATGACATGCAAAACTGTCACAAATATTTTGTCTTTGAAATTTCCAACTCGAAAACTGCCCAGTTTAATTTTGTTAATTTTCTCACCTCAGGCTTGGTACATTTTACAGCCCCCTCCTGTCTCTGATTACCATTGTAAAACTGTTCATCATGTTCTATGTGAAACGGGTGAGTTCAACATGTCAATATCCAGCAAAACGTTTCATCTTGTTCTATGTAAAGTGAGTACAATGTATATTACACGTCAATATCCAGAAAATGTTTCATCATGTTTTATGTGAAAAGGTTGAATAAAATGTATATTGCCTGTCAGTATCCAGCAAAATGATTCACTATGTGCTGTGTGAAAAGGTTGAATAAAATGTATATTGCCTGTCAGTATCCAGCAAAATGATTCACTATGTGCTGTGTGAAAAGGTTGAATAAAATGTATATTGCCTGTCAGTATCCAGCAAAATGATTCACTATGTGCTGTGTGAAAAGGTTGAATAAAATGTATATTGCCTGTCAGTATCCAGCAAAATGATTCACTATGTGCTGTGTGAAAAGGTTGAATAAAATGTATATTGCCTGTCAGTATCCAGCAAAATGATTCACTATGTGCTGTGTGAAAAGGTTGAATAAAATGTATATTGCCTGTCAGTATCCAGCAAAATGATTCACTATGTGCTGTGTGAAAAGGTTGAATAAAATGTATAGTACACGTCAATATCCACCAAAATGATTCATCATGCTATAACGGGTGAGTAAAATATAAATATTCTGCAAAACTCGTAATTACCGTATTTCGTCTAATGTTTCGCACGCCAGTTTTTACCCTCACTGTTCGCACTGCTGTTGATATGAAAGGAACCGCCCAGAAGTGGGGAGACATATTCACACCTCTGCTAACGAGCCCCGCGGTGACGAGTCCAGTGACTGCAAAGCGGCTGGCAGGGGAGCTAGTCGGTCCTCTAAAAACGAGATGGTAAAAGACAGAATGCAGTGCTTAACTGCAAATCTGTTCAATCGTTCTTTCACGATCCAAATTCTGTATTAAAAATAACAGGGCCTCAGATTACATAATCATAAGAATATTATGGTGATAAAGTCTGGATCACGCTGTCACACTACGGCGTACGTTATCCGTAAATAGGAAGAGTGAAAAAAACAATTGTTCAAATTAGCGATTACTTGTACATTTTTATTGATTTTATTAAAAAATATTTTCCATAATTGATCTTTTTGTAAAGGAGAATCCAAGTTTGTCCCAATATAAGGGAATTATTTTTAATAATCGGTCCCTGACGAAACTTTGAGTTTGACTTCGAAGTCGACTGAGTTGATCTCAAGTCGTGTTACGTCCGTAAGAGTAAAGTTCACACTTCAAGCCAGTAACTGCTTTTTTCTTTCTTTTTAAATTTTGATAAAAAGGTACGCTTGGGCTTTTAATCATACTAGCTCTACAAATTTAATCTAAATGCCATTGATCGAATGGGTTGTTATACGCCGTACTCCGTGAATTTAATTCTTATGGTTTTCTAATTTGGACTGAGCCATCGCCCCTATTATTAAGTAGACCGTTCCGTTTATACTTTGGCATTCTGCAGCTCCATGTATAACAAACAAGATTTCCGTCATTAAAACTTTATTTCCTCATGATCATACCATCTTTTTACATCGGGAATATTCTACTCGTGAGAAAAAACTTAGTTTTCCCCACATTCTTTTACCACATGACATAAATATTGCAGCTCTGTAACGGACGTTGTTGCCGCTTCTACACTACGGCCGTGCTGTAGGCCTACTCTGTACATGTAGGTCTAAAAAGCGCGAAAAGTTGAAAACAGTGAAGACATTCATACAATACGATCGCTGTAAAAAGAAAAGAGAAGAATGAAAGTAATTTATTGTTTAGAAATTTACTTTTATAATCAATTTGGTAATCTATTGATAGTACTATCTACTAAGGCATTTGTATACCGCCCACTGTCACAGTCGACACCTCCGTGGTCCAATCAAGCGATTCATTGTTTGGTGATTATAGGATTATCCCCTCGTTCCCCATACTCTCTCCAGGGGGTTATCGTCTTTTTTTGCGTGCGAAACATTAGACGAAATACGGTATGTTCTTTGTTAAATGGGTGAGAATGTATATTCTAATACACCTTCAAGTCATTTAACATTATAGAGACAGAGAAAACAGAGACCCATTTTCAGACAATAAATACCCATGCAGGGTTTAGTCACTTTTGTACTTGATTTTATACTTGGATATCTCATAGCTCTATGGGCTTTGTTATCTACATGTAGTTCAGCATTGACTACTTTATGGAAGCTAATGTAACAATAATATGTGTTGTGTTTCAGTTTAGTGTGATGTCTAACTGTCAGGCGTCAATCAAACCTTGGAGAGCCTCAAAGACTCATACCATCTTCCTATTCTTCCTCTTCTGTTTTTTCCTTCTGGCCACCATAGCTGTAGCCTGTAGCATTATTTTGTAAGTACTTTAACATGGTTTAATGCATCAGCCAATCAGTCTTCAAAACTTTTTTGTGAAATCCAATAAAAATTTGATCATTTCCAAAGCATTGTGGGGGCTGCCAAAATTTATTCAGATGTCAGAGGTTTATTGATTAGTGACTGTAGATCTTGTGATATCCTGTTATTCTTTACTTTTAGAGAACATGTTTAAACTCCAATCAATCGTTTTTTGATTCAGATCACACTCGTGCTGTTTTTATTTATTTATAAGGCCTACTTGTTCAAAGTAATTTGATATCTTTACAGAATCCAGCCTAGCTCAGTGTGTGGCCCGTATCGTGATAGCAGCAAAGCGTATGATGTGATCGTAGATCTCGTGATATCCTGGGACATTGAGGAGAGGACCTTGGCTGATATCATTGACTTTATTACCTCCCCTGGATTCATTGCCATTATTATTATAGTACTTTGGTAATTGTCTTATATTTCTAATATTTCTTTTGGAAAAATTTATCGTTAATTTTAGTTCAACTCATACCTGTACACTATTGTATACCTTATTTGGATCTGCCCTCATATGTGGAGATATAAACCGTAAATCTGTAAATTTTCATGATGTACATTGTGAAGATAATTCAGATAGAAAGATAATTAAGTTTTTAAAAATTGAACCATTCATATTTAAGCTAGAAATAACAGATATTAAATAACCCCAGTCAGTCTCACCTAAAATTGTGCAAAGATATCCTCTAAATCTTAGAACTACATTAGCACCCACTGATAGCGAGCCATTCCTAATACTCTACTGGGGGGCTAGGTGGTCCAGTGGGTTACAGTGATCGTCCCTCACTCCCACACAAACCTTCCATCGGCGCGGCGCGGGTTTGAATGACACAAATTGAATGGATTGAATGTGGAAGAGTTGCCAGGTACTCGCCAAAGGTCAGAAGTTTCCTCTGGGTAATGATCTCGGTGTCCTCCCCACTAAACCTGGCAACACTGCCTTGTGAGTGAAATAGTCTTGAGTGCGGCGTAAAACATCAATCAATCAATCAATCTAATACTCTACTTAATGCGTGTATGGGGAATATTGGGACTGCTTTTCAGGAGTCATCAAACTATACATTACATGCCTCAACTGATTTAACCTGTCCCCAAAATAACATCATGCCCATTATACATATATAATCTGTTTCCTCCTCCAGAACTTGGAAATTGTTTGTCATATCACTCTAAAATGTAATTAGTGTTATGAGCTTATTGAAAAGAGGGATGGGATTGCTTTTTGTTATTCTACAAAATATAGAAAGACTACCACAGTGTCAAATATGTTGTCTGCTCCAAAACTTGATCCGGTTTCCTGCCCACTAAACCTGGCATTGCCGACACATAAGTGGAATAATCTTGAGTGCGGCGTAAAACATCAATCAACCAACCAAAACTTGAGAACACAATGTTGTATATACCTTAGTTCATTAGGCTTATTTAACAAAAGTTTCTTCTGATATTTCAGACAGTTGATACAGCTAATTTACCCCATTCCAAATCTGTTGTCAACCACAGTCACCTCACCCTGTACATTTTGAACATTATGTTAGGCTTACATGTATGGTCAAAAGGGAGGGTTGCCAGTTACCAACGGAACGTCGTGGGTTTCCTCCAGGCATAGAGCCCGGTTTCCTCCCACAATAAAACTGGCAACGCCGCCATGTAAGGGAAATAATCTTGAGCGCTGCATAAAACACCAAACAATCAAGCAAAAGAAAGGATTGGTTTTCAGGAATGTGTTGGAATAGGAAAGCTTGGACTGTGGAGAATGTCATTTTTAGATGGCTTTTGTCTTATTCTTTAGTTCTAAGTTGTTTTGTTGCATTTCAGCGTGGCGACATACTATATGCAGATCATAATGACTGGGCACAAAGAGATGGTGGCCCTACTGAGATATCAACTTGTTCTGGTCAGTGATTTCTGCTAGAAAATCATTTTACAAATGTGAGAACTGGATGCGGACTCGGTGGTGCTGTTGGCTATACATAAATGAAAACACTTGGGCCCATAAGCCCCTTTCAATGCAGCTAACGATGTCTTTTTAAAGTGGCATGAGCTGCCAAAATGTTGATATTTTGACGTTAAAACAGAATGTTGAAATTATTGGCTATTTTTCTTAAGACGTATAAATCAGAAGCTTTTTAGTGCTTCTAGTCTCAAAAATGTACGATAAAATATTATTTTGAACTAACTTTGGCTTAGAATGAATAAAGTTATTTAGATTTTGTTTACATGTACATTTCGAACATGTTTTCGGTTCGTACAGGCTACACACTGTATGGATTTTCCTCATTCCAACTCCAATCATTTAGTTTGTCGATGGCCTTCAAAGCCTCTTAGTGTCATGGCGATCAGAAATTATGAAAAAAGTGTGAATTTTGGCAGCTCATGCCACTTTGATATTTTCTTCACGCAAGCATTTTGGAGAAAAAATTTCATCAAAGATTTAGATAAATTCCCTTTTCCATAACTGTTGAACATATTATTAGAAATTTATTTCTAGTCATTTCAGACAAATTAGTCCGTATAAACATGTGAAC
Organism: Lepidochitona cinerea; assembly: GCA_963971465.1. Lineage (NCBI taxonomy): Eukaryota > Metazoa > Mollusca > Polyplacophora > Chitonida > Tonicellidae > Lepidochitona > Lepidochitona cinerea. Next base: position 45,628,975 of record OZ020551.1, on the reverse strand, counting down.
GAAAGAAAAAGGCGTATGTACAACTTACTTTATGAAATATTATTTTCAAAATTTTATGGATGACTTTTGGTACACAACATGTTAACAACAACAAGAGTAGCTCAATACAGCAAAATAGCACTTGTAAATAACATGTCTGTCAATGTTTTTATTATTCCAGGAAGGAAAAGATATGACCTATCTGTTAGACATGTTGCAAGAAATAAATCGGCGTAATAAGGGAGGTGGTCATGCCCCACCCCTAGTAACACAACAATCCATGCAATCAAATACAGGTAGGTTTCGTTTTACATTTATAGGATTTATGAACAGGATTTAAAGCTGGTTTGTGTTTGTTTATGGACTAAATGCATATTTGAAAAACATCAGTTGAAACGAAACAACCTTCGCGTTAGTTCCCTGGTAGTCAAAAAAAGAATGGGGAAGAAATATGCATATTTTCCGTATTTTTCGTAACTACTCGAAAAAATGACGTCATACACGACCTTCGATGTGTACAAACTGCCACAAAGACAGTAGAAATCGTTTATTACGTCATCGCTGTGAGGGTACGTACACAACGGAGGTCGTCTTTGACGTCATAAGTCTCTGAGATAATTAACTTTCGTAAGCATTGTAGATCGGCAAACGTAGCTTGAATTTTGTATGTGGTCAACCGAAATTTAATTTTCTTTTTGGTCAGACTTTTGAAGTACATGTTCTACAACCCACTTAGCGCAAATTAGAAAATATTTCCAAAGGTTGTTCATAAATCCTTTAACCTGTATTCAGTGCTGTTTTGTTTTTAAGTTTTTAATATTTTCTCCAAAAAAAAAGGTTCAAAATTTTCAGCAAGATGACTACTTAATTCTTGATGTCGCTTTTGTTTTCAAAAAGACTTGAATACTTATCAAGAGTGTATATTTCAATATTGTTTTTCGAAATTGTTTATAGTAGAAAAATATATTTGTCAAATTATGAATATTTGCGTGTTTGAATAAATCTGCCTGATTTCTGCTACAACGGAAGTGTCTGTTCATGGAACACCCCTTGTGAATTCTGCTCCAGTTTACTACTTGCTGTGTTATGCTATCACGGTTTCATTTAAACCTGATCTTGTTTGAAAACTCCTTCCCTATGAAACGTTTGCTGTTCTCTGATTGGTCAGTTTTTATCCAATAAATATGTCCCACTGAATAGAAGATTACAATAATTAGATTTTTGCTCTTTACACATATAAGCTTGAGGTACAATGTATATTTCATTATGTGATTAAATGTAAAAACTAAGTATTTCTCAATGATGAAGATAAATTAAAAAAAAAAAAAATCTCTAGTGTTATTTGTACACTGCATGGCTTCACAATTAGTGTACCTGTTCAAATAACTTGCCAGTAAGGGCACTCCAGAGCTTTCATTGGAGACATATTGTCTCTTCACTGCAGCATGTCTCCACCATACATCATATCTGCTGTGTTTGGTCCTCACAATGGAATCTGATTAATATGGGGTCGGTTGCACAAAGGTGTATTAACCTTAAATCTGACTTATCTACGCAACGTAACGATCAAATTCCTTTGTGACACAATATATTTAAGCCTGACTTAAGCTTAATACACCTTTGTGCAACCGGCCCCTGGTTATCATAAACCAATAAAGTCCCAGGGTTTCCTCAACATGTGCCAGACTGCATGCTGTCATGATATCTACACAGTGTGAGAGTTTCCTTTCATATGTGTCACACTGGATTCAGTATTTACCTGATGACGTATATTTAAAATATATGGTTATCGAGAATCTGCGTAGTTTGAGGGGTTTCCTCCACATATAATATCACGCTGCATTATCTAACTATGATATATGATGAACAAGTATTGACACAGCTCGAGAGACCTAGCAAAGTTTGAGACTTTCCATTAAATACATGAACTACATACATTCCTACGTTGACAGTTCTGGGCCCACCTGTACAAAGCGTTCTTAACTTAATAGGACTCTTAGCACATGTCTACAACATGGAAAGCTTACGAGCCCTCCTGTTGTAGAGATACACTAATAGTACTCTTAGTTAAGAGCGCTTTGTGCAAGTCGGCCATTCCCTCAGCCTTGTTAAAGGAAATAATCTTGTGCCCTGCCTAAAATCTCGATAACTGACCTGTAGGCAACAGTTAATTCATTAATACGGGCAGTGGAAGTGTTGAATATTAGAAATAATAGATTTTAACTGAGAATGGATTGTCAAATATTTATTGTACATGTTTTTCTAATATTGACATTTTCAGTTGATGCCATTCCTGGTCTATAGGTAATCAATTTATCAATGCTTTTAATACTATTTTGTCCATATATATATCAATCCATGTGTATAATCTGTATATTATTCATATAATCATGCTTTTACCCCCATATATTTATAGAATGCTTTTAATGTCATAATGTATATTGCTTTAACTCCACATCATGTTTCTTTACTGTATAAATTGTTTTTCATTACTTTGAGGGGATGGTGGGGGTTGGGAGGTGATAGTCTCGCACGCTGGCACAAGCTCTTCATCTATGGGGTGTAGGTTCAAATCCCATTATGTGTAATTGTGTCAGGTACCAACAGAGGCTTCTGGGATACATCAAACTCCCACAAAAATTGGGTCATTATGTAGGCTCAACAGTTCAATATTAGTGCATTGAGTTTAAACAATAAAAGATATATTTTTCACATCAGGATGAAGGAAAGCAACTGGATATGTGTAGCATCTTCTTGGTATATTGCGGGGCAACATTTCAACTCGGCTCGTAGATGTCACTCTTCGTTGGTTTGAGCTGGGTCAAAGCTTGTAGATGTCACTCTTCGTTGGTTTGAGCTGGGTCAAAGCTCGTAGATGTCTCTCTTCGTTGGTTTGAGCTGGGTCAAAGCTCGTAGATGTCGCTCTTCAAGAATCAAAATTTTTTGTCAGTTTTTGAAATAAGGTAGATGTCGCTCTCCGTTGGTTTGAGCTGGGTCAAAGCTCGTAGATGTCACTCTTCGTTGGTTTGAGCTGGGTCAAAGCTCGTAGATGTCGCTCTTTGTTGGTTTGAGCTGGGTCGAAGCTTGTAGATGTCGCTCTTCGTGGGTTTGAGCTGGGTCGAAGCTCGTAGATGTCGCTCTCCGTTGGTTTGAGCTGGGTCGAAACTTCCCAAAAGATATCAAGAAGCTGCTATTCATATTTACGTTTTTTTCCATCCAAAATAAATCTACAATGTACTTATATTTAATATTACGTTTGTGTATGCATGTGTATAAATGATATATACCTCTTTTTAACACAATTAGAAGCTTGTCTCCATGGTAATTTTAGACATGAAGATTTTCCCTGGGCCCGTGTGTTTTAGTGATCATAAATATATAAATGCTATTGACAATATGCTTTATATGTGCATGTATGGTTTTGTGGTTGTGTGCTTTTGTAGATATTGGTTTGCTTTGCATGTGGGGTACAGAAACTCATTAATTTCAGTTTTCCTCAAACTTTATTCTAAACAATAAGAAAAAGTGACTCCCTTTTATTAGTCTACTCTCTACTGAAAAGAGGAAAAAAAATTAACTCTTGCAAGATCTCTGGTGCACACATAACGTTGAATAAATGGGAAATAAACAAAATAGTAAACAATCTATTTATGAAAAGTATTTCTTTGTAAGAAATGTTTGAAACTCTCTTTAAACGTGGGTCCCATACTAATGGTAAAAAATTAAGGCATCACCAAGTTAGTTGTTTTTAATTTATATTTAATCAGTTACACTTGACGAAGAATCCGGTATAGGTGTCGAAAGCTTGTGTTGTTCAAAAACAACTATGTGGTGATGTCTTAATTTTTTACCATTAAGTATATTTCTAAGTCAAAATTTAGATGGGGGTGGCTGGTGATTTTATGGCTGGTTTGTACCTTCGTCCCCATAAAACCTTCGCAGTTGAGTGCGAATTTAAGCCCCAACCAATCAATCTTTGGGTTTTACATCAGATGGTTAAAATATATTCAAATTTACAATGTAGGTGTTCCGTTAATTTATCTAAACTTTAAACACAGCAAAATTATCAGTAAATAGATGGCTTGCATATTTTATGCTCGTGTGCATTGCAACGAAAATGAGGCTGACCTGCTCACATATGTTCTCAAGCCAAGGTAAAATCATTCTGTGTTTTACCATCAAACAGTGACTGAAAAAACGGTCGGCACTTGCACTCTTTCAAGAACTGAGAGACGATTTAATGGTGGCTGTCATTGCAAGTGTACATTATGAGTCTTTGTGTTGCGAGTGCTGATTACATTCCCACCAGTGGATGCTGTTTGATTTACAGGTTGACCATTCATATTCTGAGAAGGTAAAACGTGGAATGACTATATGGAAATTTTACCTTGGCTTGAGAAGATGCTACTCACACATCCAATTTGAACTAACTGCTATACTGATAAAGGCCGGTTCTCACTGCGATTAAAATAGATGCTTTTAATTGGTTGATTAGGATATGATTTGTCAACCAATCAAATGCATCCATTTGAATTGCATGCTGCAAGTTGGTACTACAAATTGCACTGTTCGAACGGGCCTTCAGATATGTTACATTTGTGTAAAAATTTAATACCGCTTTGTGAAACAGGCTCCTGGTATCACCTACCGGAAAATCAGGCCAAACATTAATTCATATTTATCATATGTAAATCAAGTTTGAGGTTAACTTTGTAGAATGGGCTTATACACAATGTAGGCCTACTCCCTTAATTTTAAAGCTTTGCAAAAGTGTTATATGTAACACATGTAATTACAGCTTGTAAAAAGGCGGATTGGAATCAGTTGAATGTAGCCAGAGACACAAACTTGTTCAAAGCTTAAGTTTGAATAACTATGCCAACTCATAACTCAATTCCTTTGTGAAGTGACTTCTTTAAGCTTGACAAAGAAGTCCAAAATTTTGAGGCCCTAAACTTAAAGTGGCATGAGCTGCCAAAATGTTGATATTTTGACATTAAAACAGAATGTTGAAATTATTCGCTATTTTTCTCAAGACGTATAATTCAGAAGCTTTTTAGTGCTTATAGTCTCGAAAATGTACGATAAAGTATTGTTTTAAACTAACTTTTGCTTAGATTGAATGAATTTTGTTTACTTTTCGAACACGTTTTCGGTTCGAACAGGCCACATACTGTATGGATTTTCCTCATTTCAACTCCAATCATTTAGTTTTTCGATAGCCTTCAAAGGCTCTTACTGTCGACAATCAGAAATTATGAAAAAAGTGTGAATTTTGGCAGCTCATGGCACTTTAAGTTTTGAGTTATTTCAAAGTAGAATCTAATCTTTTGAGGTACATGTAGATATTTGACCTCAGGGATTCACTTCCAGGAAACCCTGCTTGAGCTGAATACACCTGTGTGTAACCATCCCCAGGGACCAAGAAAAACATCTGTTTAGGTGTAAAGTATATAACACTGGCTTGTAGCTGAATAACAGATCAAATTAGATTTTGTTTCTATCTCAATGATCTTAACTATAAGCATGATGCAAATTTACTTACAGAATTAAAACTGGCAATATCTTAGTGAAATAATCTACAATGCAAGATATCAAAATTCCCAGTCAGCATTTTATATACTTTTTCATTCTCTGTATATACTTCAATAAAAATGAATGTATGCTTAATATCCTAAATTACGTTTATAGATTTAACGATCATTTAAAAAAAATAGTAAAGGAATTCAAGAATCAAAATATTTTGTCAGTTTTTGGAATTAAATATTTTTACTCCTCTATAGCTATAACATTTTATCAACATTTTGTTATATTTCTGAATAAAATGTTATTTTATTGTTTTCACACTTTTTGACAGGTAAAAAACAGTTTATTAAGACAAAGATGAAAGACTGGGAGACGCAACACAGTGAAGACACTTTAGGAAATCAACGATCCAGAGGACATCGTCTCTTTTAACAAAAAAAGAGGAGGAGGTCTTAGTAAATATATACCTATGTAACTTTTTATTACCAAATATTAGTCATGTATGTACATGTATTGTGAGAATTTCCCAAATTTACTGGTACTGAAGTGTTGTCATTGCATTAGGGCGTGGCTCTCAGTTCAGAGGTCAACTGTAATAGCAAATACCGGTCCACATGTACATCAAAACTGTCTGAATTCAGATCACTGTTGCCTGGAGATATGAATCTCTCAGATAACTTACAGGCAACCCTATACTAGTATTCTCGTACGTTATTTTTTCGGATTACACTATCTTGAAAAATGGCAGAAATTCTGCTACCGATTTTGGGTGATACCCGAAACGGGAATCAAACCCTGGTCCCAGAGTATGGCACCTATTGCCAGCACTAAATGCAGGCCAACCTGTTTCGGGTATCACCCAAAATCGGTAGAAGAATTTCTGCCATTTTTCAAGAAAGTGTAATTCCAAAAAATAACGAGAATACTGTTATACTCATTTTCTAAAAGACACTAATTAATTATACCCTATACTATCCTTCTTAAACCTTTTATACCTGGGCAGGTATTCATGAAGAAACATAAATAAATTTTAGCTGTGATTCACTAATTTCTTTTTCAGTTGAAACTTGAGAAACAAAATGTGAACTACTTATACACATACAATTTTATTTTTTGAAATTTGCATCCTTAATTGTCTTTTTTTTTTACTGATTTAGTTTTAAGAGAAATGATTTAAGTCCAATATTTGACTTTATAAGTTTCTTTATGAATATCAGCTCAGGAGCCTGTTTCACAAAGCGACGTACATGTAGTGTAAGTTTTTACGTAACTGCCATATCAACATATCTCTACAATATGGGTTGCTATGGCAGTTACGTTAAAAACTTACGCTACGCCGCTTTGTGAAACAGGCCCCTGATAATAAATTTTAAATATAAACTCACACGTCTCTCTAGGTATACATGTATCTGTAAAATATAACTGGTACGTTACATGTACATGTACTATAGATGTCTGCTTGACCTAAATTGTACATATATTACCAATCAATCAATCAATCATAGCTTTATTTAGTCAGCCTTTAAATACCCGTTTGATTAATTAGTGTCTTTTAGAAAGTGGGTATAACAGTATTCTCGTTATTTTTGGGATTACACTTTCTTGAAAATATGGTAGAAATTCCTCTACCGATTTTTGGGTGACGCCCGAAACGGGAATCGAACCCAGGTCCCAGAGTATGGCACCTATTGCCAGCACTAAATGCCGGCTGCCTTATCCATTCAGCCAACCGGCCTCCTCTAAAAAAAGGAGGTAGTTGACTGGTAGATACTACAGCGGACATTTAGCAATGGGAGCTGTGTCAATTACGTTACCAGAGGGGTACTAAATGTCCGCTGTAGTATCTACCAGTCAACTACCTCCTTTTTTTTGGAGGAGGCCGGTTGGCTGAATGGATAAGGCAGCCGGCATTTAGTGCTGGCGATAGGTGCCATACTCTGGGACCTGGGTTCGATTCCCGTTTCGGGCGTCACCCAAAAATCGGTAGAGGAATTTCTACCATATTTTCAAGAAAGTGTAATCCCAAAAATAACGAGAATACTGTTATACCCACTTTCTAAAAGACACTAATTAATCAAACTCATGCATTCAGCAATGGGAGCTGTGTCAATTACGTTACCAGAGGGGTACTAAATGTCCGCTGTAGTATCTACCAGTCAACTACCTCCTTTTTTTAGAGGAGGCCGGTTGGCTGAATGGATAAGGCAGCCGGCATTTAGTGCTGGCGATAGGTGCCATACTCTGGGACCTGGGTTCGATTCCCGTTTCGGGCGTCACCCAAAAATCGGTAGAGGAATTAAAATACCCGGTAGCTTTACTAAAGTCCCCTATGTGTTTTGTAATTTAATAAAGTATTTTTCTAATTCGTCCCAAACTTTTGTACTATTTGTTATGTAATCATCCATATACATGTTTCCAGTATTATTTAGAAAAAAGCATTATAAATCTAAAGATTATTTTCTTTTAGCAGATTACTTCAGGAAAAATGCATCACAGGCCTTCCTAATTTCAAAGACAATGATTATCAAAAATGTGCATTGAAAGGGGGAAAAAATGTGATTTCCAATATATTTCCAATTTTTTTTAAAATGAATGTTTCTTTTGCATTTTTTACGTCCACTAATTTAACAATGTTTATTTTTAAAATTTTTAATGAATGTGTATTTTTCAATTTGTTATGTGGTCAGTTTGATATGGAGTGAAATTATTTTTGTTTTTAATTTTTTTATCAGTAAACATTAAATTTGTCTATATCTATCTGTAATGAAATAACGATGTTTTATGCATGACATATACTAGTCCGGGTTTCTGACTCCAAAAGGACTACGGTAAGATCTCTGCTAATTCAAGGACCAGTGATGTGAAAATAACGAATTATTACATTGCTATTTGCCACATTTGGTCTATAAAAACAACAACAGCGATCGTTCAATAGGATTATCTGATCGCTCACTCCAGGAGGTAAGACTCTCAACGAAAAAAGTTGAATTTTAAGTGTACTTTTGTTAATGTTTTTCTGGCCCTTGAATTTTTTAGAGTACTCTAATTAGCGGAGATCTTACCGTATTCCAAAATACGATTGTCAGTATAAAAATAAATAGTAATTTTGGAGTCAGAAACCCGGACAGGACATGTGTGTACAATATGGTGCATGTGAATGCAGATTTTTACATTTAAACCAATAATCAACAATTCAATTTTACCATGTGACTTTATATTGTCCTTTTGAACCATTTTTGAAAATTATTTCAGAAAATGAATTTGAAAAAATCCAGCAGAAAGTTAAGTTATTTTAATATTGGATTTTATCTGTCGGTCTCTGGAATGGTTGCCTAGCAACTAACAAGTGTAGGTAGTTTAAAACCAGGCAATGACCAATGGGTTGCAGGTTTGAATCCCACAATAAAACTGGCAACACCACCATAAAAGTGAAATAATCTTGAGTGCGGCGTAAAACACCAAACAATCAATCAATCTAAGTTAAAATAATGGGTTTTTAAATTGATCTTCATGTTCTGTCTGAAAAATTATATTCTGAAGTACTTTATTTAGATGGCAGGTTGTTGAAATTATGAATAGCCACCATTCTACATAGTATTATCATGTATGATAGTATCAGTGTTAACCAGTTAACTATCCAGGTATTCACTTATAGTAGAGTTTAAGCAGGACATGGGATCGGGGCATTAACATGTATATGAAATTTTTTAAAAAATTCAATTTTAATTAGAAACCTTGCAAATGTGATATATTTTTATACCGATTTTAAGCGAATCTTGTTATACTTTTGAAAGTTCTTATGTTGCAAATAACGTCTGATGTGATCTTTAGGAGTTGAACATAAACTCAATAAGGTAAAAACATTTTTAAAAAGTATCTAAAAAAAAAAAGAAAAAATATCGCAATCATATATCTTTTAATTCAATCAATATTTAGAATTCCCAGTTACATGTACAAGCACGTGAGGGTTTGCTCTTTCATTAAAGCACAGGCATACAGAGTGCTCTCCCTTATCCACCCTCTGTTATACTATAAATATATATCCATATTTATAGTATAACAGCATAGAGAGTAGTCAATCTACTCTCTTTGATAACAGAGGGTGGATAAGGGAGAGCACTCCGTGTGTCTGTGATTAAAGTTAGCTAGGCCACATATAAGTGAAATAATCTTTTGTGGTGTATAACATTAATCAGACTTAACTATCTTCTCACGGTAACTTCATAGTGCCAGATTGAAAATCCAAGGTAAGTTACTTCCGAGTGGAATAAAAAAAAGTGTTTTGATAATGTCTCAAATGTATATTCTTTTACACCAAATAAAATTTGCTGTGTATAAACTGCGTATGGTCTGTTATACTTTCATGTAATAAAGATATAATCTGTATGATAGAAATAAAGTTTATACTTTTTCTTTGGAGCAAGTTTGAATTGAGAATAAATGGGAATTGAATACATACATGTACAGAGCTCTTTTTGCTACAGGAATCCCACCAACCATTTCAGTTTAAAAGATATTTTTCACAACTTTGTTCATATTGTATGGCATTGAGGTCATTTCTCTGTTGCAGGTTCTGTGACACGCATCAGTCGCCTTGCGACATATATAAAATGAGCATGATTTAAATGTCAGATAGATCCACAAACTCAAATTAGCGCCATTTTGTCATACACAACAAGCTACGGCATAAACATCAATCCTTAAGCCAAAATGGTCTATTCCTCTGATATTCTTACAAATGATAAAGATGGGAATATAATGGATTTTTTCAGGATTTTTCAACGGAGATGTAAAATTTCTCACAAAAGCAATACTATTTTATCTAGACAAAATGGCATCAGGAGTCCTATAAATGCACAAAAATCCAATCCACTTATTCAGAAAAAATATATATTGGCTAATGTAGTTATCCATTTACATTGGTTGAATAGGAACTGGGAGTTTATCGAGAGATTTCACAATATCAGGTGACAGATGACGTTTTTACCCGTCACTGCACTAGCATATTGATCAACTCTGAAAGTCTGCCATTTAAACCTAGGTCAATTTCGATCATTTCGAGGCGAAATATATATTGGCGTGTAAATCAACCATTTGGGAAGACGTGAATTTTATTTCTGACGTTGTAGAACAAAAAACGTCAATTGAACTGACATCAAAAAACGTCATCTGTCACCAGATATCGCACAATCTCTCGGGACCCTCCCAGGCCCTATAGCGATATATTTGGACTCAGACCCTTTATTCAGCAACACACAGCTAACCAGGACCTCATATTTTTCTATTTTAATGCATATCGCTGATAAATGTAATCAATTTCAAAGAGAAAAGTGCAAGAGTTTCAGCTGGAAAACCAGCCTTTGCAACCTGGATAAGGTTAATTCAGCCACGAGCAACCAGAGCCCATCAAAATGTCCTGGAACAACCCATATGTAGAAAGTATACATAGTGAAACCGATATGACATCACCATTCTGGAATGTCGTGACATGATCAAGGTGTTTTCTCAATCAACCAAGTAATCAAATGAAGTCATCAAGTTTGAATCTTCTGGCGTGTTGGAACACAGCTGTCAGATTATTCTACACAAGCTCTCCCCTAATTTATAACAAGAGTTTCGAGAAACCCAAAATACGCCCGGAAAGGCACAGAAACTGCAGCCATACCAAAACAAATCCTTCCATATTTATTTAAATTTAATTTTCAAAATTCAGAGGAAGGAAGTTGAAGCTTGGTAAAAGGTGATGTAATGTCAACAAAATGAAAGGTTACCACTAAAACCTTTAAAATCCATCTGTATCAAATTTAAAATGGGCTATTTGGATCAAAGATTATTAACAAGATTTGTACACGGTACAAGTCATCAATTCTCGCTGCTTGTTAAATCGTGATGTTAAACATTGCTTGTTGTCAATATAGTTTGGACTAAAATGTTTCAATTTTTTAGAAGAGTAGTTTATAATTTACTAATCATACTTAAACAAATGCAATTAATTGGCAATTTTGCAGCTCACACCAATTCAAGTAGATTTGAAAAATTTTCTCATTATATCATTTTTCTATATTATTTGGCTACAAAAAAAAACAGTTGAGCATGGCATGGCCATGTGGTATAGAGGAGTCAGGACCATAACACTGTCAACACTTGTAGTGATAAGAGACTTAGAGCTTTAGAGTATGTTTAAATAGAGTATCACTATGTAAATAGAACAAGGCTGGGTTACTTATCTCTTTGTCTGTAGATAAAACTTCAATCCTTATATGCATTTTTCATTTGATTAAAACGTTATATATTGATTTAAGAATAGTTTTAATCAATTTAGAAACATTATTGCAATTTGAAAAAATCCTTTTTTGATGAGAATCGGAAAAGTAGAAGCCATTTTATAATTTAAAGGTTATTTTCATAAAAATGAAAGTAAGAATAAAAGGGAATGTACATAATCCAATAATTTGCAATAGTTGATATCATAAACAATTTTTTTACACACTGTCTGTTAATATGGTATGTAACATGAAAGATTTGAAAACATCGGATCATATTTGTTAAAGTTATGGAGAGAAAAAGTAAATATTACATAACCCAATATGGTTGCCATATTACGCAATGTATGATGTCAAAAATAGTTCGCGACACACCTTCCACCCATAAGGTATATACTTAGAAAAAATTGTGCAGATGGAATCATAACTTTGGAAGTTATGGAGCGGAAGGGAATATTACATAATCCAATATAACTCCCATATTATGTAACCAGTGATGTTAAAAATAGTTTGCGACACACCTTCTACCCATAAGGTATATACTTAGAAAAAATTGTGCAGATGGAATCAAAACTTTAGAAGTTATGGAGCGGAAGGGAAAGCGGACGCTGGACTGCCGGAGATGATACCATAATACAGCCCGCTTTTCAAGCCGGGCGTATAAAAAAAAGTATTGCCAGCCCTTAAAGTGGCATGAGCTGCCAAAATGTTGATATTTTGTCGACGAAACAGAATGTTGAAATTATCGGTTATTTTTCTCAAGACGTACAATTCAGAAGCTTTTTAGTGCTTCTAGTCTCGAGAATGTACGATGAAGTATTGTTTTGAACTAACTTTGGCTTAGAATGAATGAATGGTTGTCCCGGTTATTTAAATTTTGTTTACATTTCGAACACATTTTTGGTTCGTACAGGCCACATACTGTATGGATTTTCCTCATTCCAAGGCCTATCGTTTAGTTTTTCGATGGCCTTCAAAGCCTCTTAATGTCGTGACGATCAGAATTTATGAAAAAAAGTGTGAATTTTGGCAGCTCATGCCACTTTAAAAAAAGCTGTTTGTGCATAACAAAATCTAACTCATTTTAAACTACTACTCTTGTTGGTAGTTATTCTGAGTTGAGTCCATTTTCATTAGGAACATGATCGCTCAAATGTAGCTACTGGAACTTCAAAACATGCGACATTGAAACAGAAAATGCTCAACAGCTAAGGTTATATGGCGACAAAAATACCAACTGACCAAAAGATCTTACCCACCCCCATCCCACCTAAATTTTAAAATTAAAACCTCCACAGACCATATGAACGTCAGGAAGGCTAATGTATTTGGCATACTTAATTTTCCTCCATGCTAGGTAGGCGAAAACGGTGGATTGATTGAAGCAGTAAAGGTACATGTATGTTTAGATGTGATTTATTTACACATTTAATATAACATCAAAAGTATGTTATCTTTTATTTACAAAAACTAATGGAATGTTAAATAATACAAACAGTATAAATAGTACCATTATAAAACTTTGGATTTTACAAAATATTTACAAGAAAACGTACATGATGATGATCAACAAGTTGCACAACTAAGGTTTAGCACGTACCCATAGGTTGATTTTGTTTCTATGGAGAGATTTAAGCTTTCCCCCATGTAAATATTGCTTAGGTTTTGAGAGTTGCAGAAGACAAAAAGAGATTTCTAAACAAATATCCAAAATGTTCTGTATGAAGTGGGTGGCCTGAAACTTATTGGATATTATATACAAATCTAGCAGAAGTTTATAAACTTGCCAAGTGTGGAAGGGGTTCATTTCATGTTCTTCAGTGGTGTCCAGGCCATTGGTTTCTCTATCCATTGCTTTGAAGTGAGTAAATTCACTGATATTTTATGCTGCACTCAAAATTATTTCACTTACATGGTGTCAATGGTGCCAATGCTCAGGTTTAATGGGGTTAGACAAGGGACTCTATGCCTGAAGGGAACCGCTGACAGAATGGAAAACTGAACCTGCAAACCATCGATGGAAGGCCTGTGTTGAACTGACATTCTCACTGTGCAGACTAAGCCACCTTGAGTGAATTGGACTTTCTGTGATCTGTGCATCCATTAAATGGATTTTGCGCACATCGCAAATTTTTCAGCCAAACTTCCGCAAGAATCGCTTTTGGTTTTACGCATATGGTAATGGGATATCACTTGTCTGCACATATTTAGTATTTGAAGAGACCAATCAAGCAAATGAATTGATTGATTGTTTGATTGATTGGGGCTTAGCGTTGCATTCAGCAGTTAAGTACCAAACGACCAAAATATCAACCACCCACATCTAAATTTGGACAATAAGCACCACAGACCATAGAATGTCAGGAAGGCTAATATATTCGGCATATTTAATGTTCCTCCTTACTGGGTCAGCATACATAGTTAAACCAGAGCCACAATGCTCCAGCCCGAGGGCCAAATTAATAAAAGCAAAACAAATCCAACCCAAATACCTAAACAAATGCATACTTGTTTCTTTATCAACACAGCAAAATATTTTTAAAATATAAATCTGTTCCACAATACAGAAGGTGTTTCATATACATTGTGGAAAAAAACATATGTGAATACTATGTATTTTACAATATTCATTTCATATTGCAATCAGTCAGCTGTTATGAGTTTATAAATGCTTAAAATAAATTGTACTAAAAATGGTATTGAAGATTACATGTGTATACCTTGACATTTAGTAGCACTATTAGATCTAATGTATATATAGAGGATACAGTATGTAGTATAAAATAGAGTTGCATTTCACCCATTTGAATGATTAATGTTTTTTGCCAGCCAAGATATAAGGTGGCGTTGGAAGGTTGAATGATGAATGTTTTTTGCCAGCCAAGATACATGTACAAGGTGGCGTTGGAAGTTTAACTGCTCTGTGCAATAGGGAATACTTAAACCTGTCATTCCATATAAGCCTGGGTGTAGGCCTAATGAAGTGAAAACTCAGTTATAGGTTAATTCATTGGTGTTTTACGCCGGATTGTTTCACTTAAATGGCTGCATTTACAGGTTAAGTGGGGAGGAAACCCCCTTAACTTTGCAGTGTGTCTCTCACACCCTTTCCACACAGGGAGGCTTTTAAAACAAATCTACGGTTAAAAAAAATGAGCGATGGAACAAGAGCTACCTTCTGAAGCGTGATCAAATCACAAGGAAATCCAAACAAAATTGCCATTTGTTCAAATGAAAAAAATGTACGATGACAAACCAAAATAACGATTTAGTACTCGGTGATTTTGATTGACATGAATAAAATTATTTCGATCATTTTCTGTTCATTTTTCCAAGTCATCACCTGCTAACCTTCTTTGCCATAAGCTGTAAAAATGCATAGAGGCATATAAGTACAGTCAATACTAGTATATATCCATATAGAATTGTGTATCTTTGGGGTAGCCATAACACAGCATGATGGGCCATACCAGAATCAGCTGAAAAAAAATAAAACCAATGGATAAGTTATTAAGCAATATAAAACTGGGGAAAACAAGAAACTCGTCCTGCATTACTCTGTGACAAATTTGTTAAATTGTGATTTATATTGTTAAATTACACAGATTATTATGAATATGTGATAGAATTGCTTACATTAAACATAAGTTTTATATCATTTTCCCTTTCTCAAAAGCAGCCACTGGTCCAATCTATAGATCCATTTCTATCATAATTGATCATAAGCTCAAGATTATTTCACCCTTTATGGCGGAGTTGCCTGGTTTAGGAGGGCAGACCAGGCTCTTTGCTTGAAAGATACCTTCAACATTCGGCAAGCACCTGGCAACTCTTCCACGAAGGGCAATTAAATGAAAAAGCCACTCGCAAATCTTTTCAATTTTCATCTTTTGGAGCAAGTGTGATTTGGACTGACCAACCGTTCTTCTGACTGAAACACTTAGGTCCCCTCTTGAGAAATGGAAAATTGTCCAAATGAATTTTTAATCGACTTACATACTGGTATGATGTATACTCTGAGCTGTAAATCATCGAACGATCAATCAAACAATCTTTCAATCAGTCCAGCTACTACATGAAATCTTAAGTTAACAAAATGAAATGTAAGTAAGGATGAGCTGAATCTTACATATAACAAGAACCCCGTATCCGATGTTAGTTTCACCCATCCTATAGCTGCAGGATGGTATCATAAACTCATTGAGAGCTTCTTTATCCTTATGAAGGTCCACTTGTATTAAATGATCAACCTCTGTGAGGTCTCGGCGATGGACAGGCCAGTAATCTGTCTCTTTCTCAGAACGCTGGGACATACAGTCGTCACAAACATAATGGTTGGACTGAAAGGGGAATGGTGATATAATGAGCTGACAAATATAATGTCTATTTACATTGTAAATTTAAGTTTACGAACATATTTTGGAACATTTATTTACCAAAGACAGAATTGCTGACGGCCGATAACTCTCCCGTAAGTTTAACCGCAGTAAGACAATTTTAAGTGGTTTTTTTTTTACACAAGTATTTCATTAATATACTGGATTTTTTCATGAAGGAAAATGAGATCTTTGTTTTAGAGAAAATGTTTGATATTCATAAAAGATGACACTAGAATTAATAAACCAATCATGAATTTAAATTGTGGACATCAATTTGTCAGGGATTTGAATCCTAATTAGTGCAAACAAAAAATCAGGGTGAGTTTAAACTTGTTTATGTTATGTGGACTGTTAGGCAGGTACCTGTCAAAGGTCACAGGTTTCATCCGGGCAAAGATTATACATGTACTTTCTTCTAAAAGTAAACTTGGCATATAAGTAAAATTAGATCAATTTTACCGAACCTATTGTTATATTACAAATACATATGTAATATCACCATAAGTTTGGTAAAATTGAACTAAAGTGAAATAATCTTGATTGCTGTGTAAAACCTATATCAATTGTGGAAGATAATATGCACATGTATTTGAGGTTTGCTTGGTTTTCTCTCAGCATTGAATCCGAATTCCTCTGACAGTTATAGACAACCACATCTGTTGGAAACTTAAAACCCGATATTTTCATTAGAGGCACATTTTGGGGACAGCGTGGGATTTTCAACCAGTGATTGTCCGTAACTACTGGAGCACATCATATCAGCGAGAAACCATTAAGATAAACTGGTATTATATGTATATTTTCTCATTTAATATGTATGAGGATAGAATCCAAGGGCTTTGCTCACAAGTAAGACTAGATACATGTACAAAAACCGGAGTTGCAATTATAAACAGAAGATTCCCAAGCCCTACAAACAAATTGGTACTACATTGTTGATTCTTACCTTGGTTTATACTGAATTTTATTGATTTCGGGATTCAAATTAAGCAAATTCTTACCTTATGCCAGTGAGCAGATAAGATCAGGTTTGGACGGAGTTGACTCAACAACTGTGGGGAAAAATCAATAATAGATAGAAAAGTGATCTCTAAATCTATATGAACTTTTTATAAACACATTTTTTTGTGGCACTCAAAAGCATCAAAATTGTGCTTTAGGCCAAACATAGCTGATAATTGAAAAGTTTTGTTTAAAAGGGAACCTTCCATATGAGGCCTCGAACGACCTATGTGGGATGGTTGCCAATTACCAACGGAAGGTCGTGGGTTTCCTCTAGGCATAGAGCCCGGTTTCCTCCCACAATAAAACTGGCAATGCCACCATATAAGGGAAATCAATCAATCCATATGAGGCAAACTAACAATCAAAAAAATTCTCAGGTTTTCACGGGTAAAGTTTTCCCTTCTTTAATATGATTTTTGAATTTCTTTAAAACTGGTAAGATTAATAAAATTAACCGCTTCGCCAATTGTGAAAATACTGATTTTTTATCCATTTGATGAAATATAAATGGTATTTACGGATAAACAAAAAATATCCTCATCCAAATCAAGCGCCAAATTCCCAATGTACAAATACCACAACTACACACCATGAGTAAAATGTTCCTAAACGCTCATTGAGAGCAGGCATCAAACCTATCGAGCAAATAGTCTGGACAACCCTATGTGTATATATGATGCATGGTAAAAGCTCATCAAGATCAATAACTCTGAAATGCCTAACGCGCAATGAATTTTGGGTGAAAAAATAGCATGAAAACTGTGGAAGAATTAGTCCGGACAAGATTGCGACTACAGACAGAGAGCTAGTATATCTCTCCCCCCCCCTCCCTCCCTCTCCAACTAGCATTCATTCGCCATATTAATCAAATGATTAAAGCAAAATAATTTAGCCAAAATGAATTCATATTTGTCAAAACCTACTGGGTAGATGTGAACTTTTAGTTTTGTAGAAACAGACTCATGGTTTAAAAGCACTCTGTATGGTGATGAGAGGTGGGCGACTAATCCGGTCGCCTCCTGTTTCTTATCAGGAGTTAACGTCTTGTGGAATTCTATATCCATCTGGAGAAGAAAAGAAATGTAAAATGAATTAGTTTGTAGGTGATGATGTGGAGGACGCTTAAACGCGGGTAAATCAAAACCATAACCACGTTGTGTATTCAACAGGTACCACTATTGGAATCTAAACTCCGAACATCTCTTACTCTCTATAACCTACAAGTACATGTAGGTCCAATCTCAGTCCACCGATGTTCTTGCCATAGTTAAGATGCATAAACATTGTCAATGTGTTACAACAGGATTCCAGAAAATTCTACTGACTAAGGCTTAGCTCCTGTCAGTCGTCAACCTAGTGAAATATCATAGGTTTGGTTTGTTACAACAATTTAGGGGGTATAAAGGTCTAAATGATATACCTCTTTTTAACACAATTAGGAACTTGTCTCCATGGTTATTTTAGACAAGAAGATTTTCCCTGTGCCCGTGTGTTTTAGTGATCATAAATATAGTGGTACATGTAGTTATATGTAAATTATATTGACATACATGTACACCAATGCCTCTACGACGACGAAATATAAGTTATGCTGTACTTAGATCAGCTAAAAATATATAAAACATTTCAATGATGCAGGGTATAGAGGTAGTGAATTTTTACAACAATGGCGGCACAGGATTGTGTACAGTTTACGACATTAGTGCGAAAATTGTTTATTTTCGGTAAAATGTTATACTTACTGTTATTAAGTCTACAAACTTCACATGTCTGACACTTGTCAATTCTTGAAAGTTTTTGATAAAGCGTTGGAGTTTTTCCTTTGTTCTGTAATCTCTCCCCTCTCCTCCAACATCATTGTCACCAGGAATGTAAACTTTCTGTAAATCAAGCAAAAATATCATCCGTCACAATAACAAATTATATATTTATGAACACTAAAACAAACGGGCAGAGGGAAAATCTTCTTGTCTAAAAGAACCATGGAGACAAGTTTCTAATTGTGTTCAAAAATTATATATATACTAATAATTTGGCTTTGGATTGATAGTTTTGTATTTTAGATCCAACTCAAAGGATGTAGCACAAACAGGCCATAGGATTTATGGTATGATATATAATTTAAAAATACGGAAACGATTCAATGTTTCTGACTACCAAAATTATATGGCCTGACAAATATGGCAGCAGTGCCTGGTACATGTTTCTACCCCTCCTGCATGTGCGTGCTGTGTGCAAATATACATGTTAAGTAGAGATGACTTTTCAAACAACATCGAGTCTGTAGTGCAACATCGGCTGGTAGGTTTACCTCCCCCGGAAGAAGTGATCTTTTGCTTGTTATCATACAAAATGAAGGATTTAACCTGATAATGTTGTGAGTGTGGTTATATTCTGTCCTTTTATATTGAAAACTGGGCTGTCATGAACGTATACAGTCACCAAAGGGTTGATTTCACAACATTTCCCCCGATAGCGTCGTCAGCAACCCAGCCTGTCAAAGCGGTAGCCATAGTGACATTATATCATTCTGCTTCAAAATATCTGGGTCAACCGTTGCACGTGACCAAAGCTTATCGTTGATTGGTTAAAAGTTCCCACTCTGTCCAGAGGGAGGGAAAAGGAACGGCAATCAACAACAGGTCACTTTTTCCTCATTTTTCTCAATTATCGGGGTAGAATCGACTTTAATACCTTCGTCTTGGTGTTTATTGCATAACCCGATACCGCTGAACGTTGGTTCGCACCTCGTCATACCCCTCGAATGCTGCGCATTCTCGTGGTTTGACTCGGTACGAACCAACGTTCAGCGGTATCGGGTTACGCAACAAACACCGCTACGGCGGTATTAAACCCTTAAACATCGGACTAAAAACAATTTAAAAGTTAAATTGATGGCAGGGTTTTGTCTGTAAATATTAAAATTCCAAGTAAGAAAACCAACAATCCAGCCTTATGTATACCATAACAGGCACCCCTATATGCATAAGATGTTTTGGACACTTCTATCGATGAGAAGAATTTGTCTTTTTAACCAATGATAAACTACAAAGAGAAGTTTATCATGTGACACAAAGTCCCATTAATCATATATCTTTCTAAAACTAAAAACACCTACACAGATATCTTACCGGAACATCCTCTAGTGTTTTGAAGATGTGGTCAAATCTCTTTTTGTAATCAGTATAGTCAGAATCTGTAGCTATACTCCCTTCATCTAACAAATCTCCCATAAATATAACAACATCAGGCTTCAAATAACTCATGGCTAACAAGTAATTGTTTCTTAAGTACCTGGAAAATATATTATAAGATCCTTATAGATTGAAATATCTACCTAGGTTGCCAAAATTGTTAATGTCAGGTACATGAAACAAAGATTTCATACAATTCATCAGGAAGTAACAGCAAGCACATTTATTTATCTTAATTTATGTATATGCATTATGCATTAAACTAACGTTTCAGTATTTAGGAAACGACCTATGTGGGATGGTTGCCAGTTAGCACCAGAAGGTCCTGGGTTTCCTCCGAGCATAGAGCCCGGTTTCCTCCCACAATAACACTGGCAACACCGCCAAGTGAAATAATCTTCAGCGCGGCGTAAAACACCAAACAATCAATCATCAATCAGTATTTACATGTAGGAAGTAGAATTCACCTTACTTTAATGACATTACCTTATCACTTCAGAATATTTCAGAAAAATTCAAGGTATTAAGAAACTTCAAAGAAATTTACATTTTTGGAGAGCAGTGAGACTTCTTGCTAAATTTTATCATTGCGGAATCACCACATTGCTTAAAAAAGTACCTGTCAGCGTCCCATCTGGACAATGAACCAATCAAGGATGGAGGTTCATCCCTGTAACCCTGCAGCTGGGGGTCACCCACTAATAACATTACCACGTCATGTTTTCTGGAATAAATGTAAAAGAAATTCGTAATTTGAGACAACATGGATAGTACTAACACTAATATATTGAATGAACGATTGAAGTGTCTCACAGCTAGGCTGGCTGAGTTCCTCTCTGCCATAGATGCAGGGCAAAATCGAATGACACTCAGACCAAATAAAAAATGTAAAAAAAAATCTGGGTGGATTTTTCACTCGTTCACCGTATGACATATGTGGAAAAGTTGCCAGTTCCCCCCCCCCCCCCCCCCCCCCCCCCCCCCCCCCCACGCTCATCCTGTCAGCCCGCCATAAAAGTGAAATACATGTGGTGTTAAACTAATATCAATCTGTGTCACAGCATAATGTAAGCTATCTAAAAAACAGCGAGATCGAAGCGTGGTGCTGGCTTAATGTATACTCATACACATAGGACAGAAATATAAAAAATCAATCATCTTAAATCAATCCCACTTACCTTTCATCAGATTTTGGGAAAGTTGGCCATCTCCAGCTCTGCATCAGATAAATGATGTACTCATTGAAAACTATTGTGAAGACGAGTACGCTTACACTAAATAATCTCCAATTCATCCTTCTCCAGTTCAAAACTATCACAGGCATTACACTGTAAATACAAACAGTAAGGTTTGTTTATACAATCTTTCAAATGGCGTAACAATGTGTTTGTATTTGTCAGGTAAATTATGATCATTTGTCATTAGCTTTGGTCGATTGATTGATTGATTGGTGTTTTACGCCGCACTCAAGATTATTTCCCTTTAAAAGGCTCGAAATTAAGATTTTTGACTTGTTGCCCCAGGGGCGACCACAGCAACAGATCAGCTTGCCCCAGGAATAAAGCAATTGTCCGAAAAAAATTTAACCCGCGACCTTTTGAGACTAGATCTTTTAAACGCGTGTCGTGCAGTTTGTTGACGGGTTGGCCATATTTTGCTCTACCTGTGTCTCTTTTGCTCTAGCTTCTAATTTCTCTTTGTGGCGATGCATCTGTATTGTCACTCTGGGTTCGCTTTCCACGCGTGAATCCGCTTTTTAAAAGTAACGTTTCGACTGTCAGACAGCAGATTTGCCGCGCTGTAGCAGATGTTTACCTGACTATGCGCACGCACGCATTTTTATACTGGAAAAAAATTAGTTGTCACGCGCGCTGACCTTTATTAGGTCAGGGGTCAATCGCATGTGTTGTGTAAGAGCCGGAATTTAGACAGGATTGCCTCCCTTAATTGAAAATGGCGACCGTTAGACGCACTTATTTCAGAGACATAAATCAACAAATGTCATGAAAGTTTTCTCAGTTTAGGGCTTATACACTTGGCCTGAAAAAGCACTTGGCCCGGGACAACCGCTCCTGTCAATACTGGTTGCCCCTAAAAAAAATTGCTTGTCCGGGGCAAGCAGACAACCGCTAATTCGAGCCCTAGGGCAGCTGCTGGCTTATATGGCGACGTTGCCAGGTTTATTGGTGGAAGAAACCAGGCTTATTGCCCGGAGGAAAGCCTTGACATTCGGCGAGTACCTTGCAACTCTTCCACATACAGCGACCGAGTGAAAAAAACAAATCAGAAAGGTTGAGGTTCGAGACGTGTTGAGTGCTGATGTAAATAGTTGTCCAAAACCAACGGCGAAAACACAACTACGACATATTTTTGTGTTAGAAATAATATAATTTTTTTGTCTGTCAAAAATACGTATCTAATGGCTTTGTACATGTCTTGATATGTTTCAGAAAAAGAATTTTGTTAAAAGTATAGATTGTCAGCTTAGAATCACAGACAAAAGCACTAATGACTTTAATCGGACAGACGATTGGTAAAAGTTATACCCCTAAACACGGATCTTGCGTGATCTCGTGGGACTTTCGCAAAACCCGAAAGCCCACATTGGTTCACTTGGCAGTGGGTATTCTTTACCGTTCTCTAAACTTTTTAACTTAAAATTAAACGTACAATAGGCCTACTACTAAGTGATTCCATGACAATGTCATTGGCATCTTCTTGGTAAAAACAGGACCGCTTTAAGAAAAATTTATAGCACGACAACGCTCAATTTCTGCACTATGGTGCATAGTTCAATTTACCGAACTTATGGTGATATTACATATACCAACGTTCAGTCTACGAATTCTGAAATGCTGGTCGGTAAAGTCCGACGCACTTTTGTCGGAAATTACAAGCCATGAAAATAATATTGTAACTGCTCTGTATGGAAAATTCCTACCCCAGACTTCTTTAGAACCAATAAACGATTATTCTTGTCCTCTTTTGTTTATTTTTATTTATTTGGCATGCACCGTTTGACCCAGTTCGTACGTCACGCAAAATGGCGGCAAAGTCTCCAAGAAATGATAGTTTGTTGTTGTTTAAGACCAGGTGTACGCCCTTTGGAATAGCTACATGTAATAAAAGCGGACAAGAATAATCTTTTATGAGTTTTAAAGAAGTCTGAAGTAAGACTCGTCCATATCGAGGAGTTACAATAATATTTTCATGGCTTGTAATTTAAGCATCATTTCCACCTTGTATTTCAAATTCGTATACTGAACGTTGGTATATGTAATATCACCATAAGTAAGTTCGGTAAATTGAACTATATGGTGCAATGAACATACAAACGGCCGGATTTTTCGACTGCATAGCATTGCTTGAGCTAATTGTAGAAAACAATGGTCTAACCAGCTGGGAGCGGTCACCTTCGGTCCTCACATTAACGCTACATACCGGAGGGTTTCATGTCACTTCGTACCCAAGTCACTTCGTACCAAGTCATCTCGTACCCTAGTCATCTCGTACCCAAGTCATCTCGTACCCAAGTCCTATCGTACCACATTGAAAGCCAAGTTCTCTTGCTACAACAGGGATATGTTGACGAATTGCATATATTATACACTAATACAGAACTTTTTTAATTTTACGAATCAAAATGTTGTCATTTCTAAAAAAAGAGATAATAAATAATGCAGTTATATCTTGTTTTTTTTTGTTGATTTGTCGACAAATTGATTTTTATACAATAAATAAAACCACAATGGGACATACAATGACAATCAGGATAAAAAAATAAAACCTGGAAAATAATAGGCCTATATATTTCAAACGTGAAATAGTATCAAGAAACTGGTTCTTGATTTCATATAGTGAACACTTTTCAACTTGAGCATGAATCTGCCATAGCCCAATCAGTCAATCACCGACGGGCATGTCACTAATCCGATTACCGATTAATCGCTTAAGCGTTTACAGCTCACTAATCAATGGGATTATCCAATCACGATTGTTTCCAAACTGTATATAAGGGTCAGAAAAAAATACACATTATCATTCAAAGAAATATCTCAATAACCTGCGTATCTTGTGGAAGTGAGGTTCTGAATGGACCAACTGTTTAGATTTTATAATTTGGATTACTCAACTAATTCTGTATTTTTTATAAATGTTTTAAATTATTTTTATTTATATTTTATGTTTCTCTAACTTTTCGCTTTTCCATTTCGTTTTAGTAGGCCTACTGCATTTTATGTATCGTTATTATTTGTTTTTTCCCCTTCACCTTTCAAATTATTTTTAATTATATTTTATGTTTCTCTTTTCGATTTTCAAATTCGTTTTAGTACTGCATTTTATGTATCGTTCAAAACATATTCAAGTGTTGTATTTTCTTTCAATGAAGTCTTCACTGTTTGTATTTCCACATGGATCTGTTGTAGCAAGACTTGGGTACGAGATGACTAGGGTACGAAGTGACTTGGTACGAAGTGACTTGGGTACGAAGTGACCTGATCCCATACCGGAGCTATGCTTGAGCTTGCTATAACAACAACAACATTACAGGATTGTTTGTTGACAGGTAATCTATTTAGAAACAAGTGTCAATGTCATGTCCCAATCAGCTTATATCTAAGAACATTTCCCAATGGTTTTCCTAAATACAGCACTGACAGCATACAATTTCTGTACCTCTAAATTTCTGCAAGGTTCAATATAAAAAAAATAAGAAATCCAAAGACATCGCAATCCGAAACCGGATACGAGAACCGGCTAAACAAACTAATTTTATAGCTCTGTATGATATTTCATCTTCTAGCCGCGATTCGTACATGTATAACCTACGATGGAAATGTGACAGACGAATTAAGCTGCAGACAAACGTCAAGGCTGAATGTCAAATACTTTCGTTTTCATTATTCACTTTTAAATTTAGAATTTGTAGTTAACATCGTTTAAAATTAAGGCAACGAGATTGTTATGCCGAATAGTTTCGATTTCTACAAGTAGTGTCAGTGTCACCAGTCTGTCACCAATACGGACAATCATTGACTGTTGACGGTTGTCATATTGTAGTACTATCATCGATCATAACTGAGACCTCGACACACTAAGCATGTGGCTCGTCCTTGGTGCTGGCAATTTATAGATTCCTGCACATTGCGGTTAGTGTGTTTTGACCAGTTCGTGTGCTTGTCTGCCAACCTTTAATGCCAAGTAAGGCAAGTTACTGCCTTTCTTCTAGTTCTATGACAACTGAGTGAGACTGATACAGTGATAGTGAGATTTTGTCTACTTTCATATTATCAAATGTATTGTGTTGGCGTCAACTGATGAGCAGGTTAAGAATACCTTACTGTGTTGCCCCAGCATGTAAGTATAGGTGAACAGACTGAGACACACATGCATGACTAAATAACCAAAGTACATGTAATCGTCTTACTAACTAGCTCATATATTATTTCCGTTCAGGGTATTCACTATTTGAGTCAAATTTTGACATTTAATATTTGGTTATTTGGGGTAGGTGGCTCAAAGTCAAATAAGCTCCGTTCGCTGAACAGCAGGTTAAATGATGTGATGTCACTTAGGAATTTCTTGCTTACCAAAAGACATTGGTGATATTAGCCGCACTCGTGTGTCTCTATCCTGGTTTACTTACTTTGCCGGTCAGGTAGAGCCACACATTAAACCGCCATTATAAGGGTGAGATAACTCGTGTAACCTCATTAGGCCAATTTTTATGCTATGCTTTACAAAGAGCGATTTAACAGTTTAACAATGGATTTCAAAGAAATCAACTGGTTCAGTGAAAAGAGGAATGTTTCAAAGATATAATAGGCGGTAATAGCTGAAAGCTAGTAGAGATTAAGGATAGTTAAGACTTAGCTTAAATCTGAAATCCGAAGTCCATCCAAATAATTCATTTAAAAGCCGTAACTATGGTGAGATAGGAAGTAGAAAATGGTGGTGTCTTGTTGACCAGCCTTTCTCTAACTTATTTAAGGTACCGTAGATGTTAGTATGGTTCAGTTGGGGCCTGAACCTTGTAGTATTGGCCATGTTTTCACAATAATACTGTGAATTTGCTGAACAGACTAAGGGACATTTCTATTCCAAACTCTCCGTTTAGGTTTTAGTAAGTCACAGCAATTCTGTTACAACTCTTTATTTAAATGAGCTCCTGGTACTGTTCTGGATTTCTTGATGTTTCTTATTGAATGTGATAACTTACGAGCAAGCCAGTGCATCATCATGCTGGTCTATTTCACGGTAAAAAAAGATCTAGGGGCCTCCGGCGTGGCTCAGTAGCTAGAGCGTTGGACGCTCAATCCGAACAGCCTTCCACCAATGGGTCGCTGGTTCGATTCCCACTCAGTCCAAAAAATTGGAAAATTTTCTGACTGGGTTTTCACTCGAACGACCTATATGGGATGGTTGCCAGTTACCAACGGAAGGTCGTGGGTTTCCTCCGGGCATAGAGCCCGGTTTCCTCCCACAATAAAACTGGCAACGCCGCCATATAAGTGAAATAATCTTGAGCGCGGCGTAAAACACCAAACAATCAATCAATCAAAACAGATCTATGCATCTTTAGAAGTTGCACATGTCCTCTGAACCATCCTAATTTTTGTCTTGATGGAAGAAAGGGCAGCCAATAATAAATATTATAATTATCTGTTTAATTTAAATCTGTGTATGAATGGCCATAATCTACTTGTATATTTACTTTTGCTGCCTGGCAATTCACATTATATTATTAATTGGAACCTTTTTCTGTTGTAAATTCATTTTCAGTTTTTCTTTTTAACAGGTTTGCTACATAACATTTGATCAAAACCATTTGAACAAGACCTATCCACATTCCACAATACAGTTAAAATGTCCTGAGCTATTGGCACCTAGAGGCATTTCACAATGACATCTAAACATCAAATGGAAAGTGTGTTCAACAGTGATCTTTTAAACTACAAGATGTAAGTAGTAATTTTCTGTGTTAAATCAGGCCATTTAATTGGTTTTTGTCATGGCTGTGAATTAAATGTTGCTCTGAGGATTTTTACCCAGGGATTATTTTGCAATTTCTTATAATGGTTGTATTTGCATTTTAACTGTCCAGATAGCTAATAAAAATGTGCAAGATGTAGGTTATTTTTTCGGCTATGATATACATGTACATGAAAAATATTTTTAATGGCTTAAGCCTTAAAGGGACATGCCCAGAACCAGTTGAATGGGGATCGTTAAAATGTCTGATATTCAACTGTGGTTTACATAAAGATGAGGTTTCCAGATGGCCATTGGTAACTTTCCTAGCTCCCACATCTCGCGATAGGGAATTTTATTTCGGGATTCCTTTCTCTGCTTTGTTGTGGTAAAAAACAATCAACCTTGGCCAGCTGCGCAGTAAGGCCCTTTGTGGCTGCTCTGGTGGTGCATTCTTGGCTGTTCGTTAACAGACTGTGAGACAGAAACAATAGCAACGTTTTTGGCGGAAAGTGGACTGTCCGGAAGTGCAGCTTTTCATCCGAGATTGATCACTTGGTGAATGAGAACAAACTTAGGCAATGTGTCTTTTTAATCAAATGCTTGCCAGGATAACAAATGACCCAGATTATCTTAACTTTTGTTATACAGTACAAATAGATTCATTTGTTTTGTGACATGCATAAACCACTTCATGACGAATACCATTCGAATACCATTCTACTCATTACTAAATGAATATTGTCAATTATTGCAGAGAATCTTATGGTGCTGGTGATGGACTCAGGACGGCTAATGGCTGCCTATTAGAACTTCCCTGGGAACATATCTGGTTTGAATGGATCCTATCAAGACTAACCATAAAGGAGTTGTTTCTTTTTCGATCTATAAGTAAATTAGCTTGTCAGATGGTGCAAGAATTCTTTAAGTACAATTTTCGACTTGATTTAAGTCTGGTGGGGCCCAGATTCACCAGTGAAGCTTTTAACACTATAACTAGTGATTGTGAACTTCTGAGAGTGCTTATCTTACGAAACACAAAAGACTGGCTGCATGACAATATCCTTATCCCTGTTCTGGCGAATAATCCTCAGCTGGGGAGAATTGACTTTACAGGTTGTAATGGTATTAGTAATGCAGCTCTCCAAGTACTGGCAACCAACTGTCCTGATTTGACAGACCTATGTTTAGCTAACTGTCATTGGGTTAGTCGTGAGGGTGTTCTCTCAGTATGTATACAATGTCAACAACTAGAGAGATTGAATCTAACTGGCTGCTGGGATATTTGTGATGATGTCGTCGTCACTCTAGTGATGATTTGTAAAAAGTAAGTGTTTATTTTGCTAACTACTGTTAAAATTCTACATTTTACTGTTGTATAATGTCCATTTACATTATGGGAAAGTGTAGAGATGGTCACTGGTAACCTTCTTTCCTCTGGTAGACCATTTAATGGCAAACTTAGTGCGATTTTTGGAATTCCTTTGCAGCTGATTTGTTTCCCAGTTTCAGCCAGGTCGCAGTTTGTACATGTGTAACAGAGGGTCAAGAGCAGACCGCTGAATGCCGATCATTTTATTGTCTTCTTTTATGTGTTTTTTTTGTCCTTATCACATAATGTAGAAATATAAAACTAAAGAATGTTAGCTCTTTACAGTTTATCAGATAGATAAATATTTGTAACGTTTTCACAACTCACAACAGCAGGGGTTCACCCTAGCCAAAACTTTGACCATACTCAATAACTCTATATTAATGAGTATGGTAAAAGTTTTGGCTAGGTTCACCCATGTAGGACCTGTATACAATAACCTGAAGCTGTCTGTTAGTTTCACCCGAAGTCAAGTGTTATTTTTTCTATTTAGCAAAAGTTTTGTGATAAATGTTTACAATTCTATTATGCAGTGAATCCCTTTTAAGCCTTTTCTCTAAGTGTTTCGAGGCCTTGGCGGTCCAATGGGTTAGAGCAGTGATCGTCCCTCAGTCAACATCAATCAATTAATCAATCAATCTAAAGTGTTTCTGTGACAATAACTTGATAAGTAAATTAGTAAAATCACTGACACTGAAAGACCCAGAAAAAAATCCTATTCCGTGTAGAATCCAACTTATGACTCTCCTTGTTACCGTTCTACTTCTCTAACATGGGTTCATGGGTTCAATTCTCTCACTGCTTGGAATTTTTTCTCGGTCCGTTAATGTCAATGATTTACAAAATTATCAAGTTCTCTAATGCCGAGGGTGATGGAAGTTTAAAGCATTTTTGCGCTTTGCACACAACCTTTTACTTAAAATTCCCTTCTTTTTAATGAAATTTTCTACCATTACTGTCATTTAAAAAAAATGTGACGTATCAGGAGTCTTGAATTACCAATTGTCATTTATTTTACAGTAACAGTTTTAGTGTACTTGTATTAAAAAATGGAGTAAGACTAAGACTTACATGTAGTCTGTCATGTACATAGGTTCATTAATTATAATTCACTTAAAACAATCTTATGCTCCAAAATAAATCAAGAATTTTTGCAGCTAACATTTATATTGAAACTAAATGTCAAGAATCGTCATTTGTCACTTGCAGTTTGGTGTTTCTGAACCTTGGTAACATCTATGGTCTGACAGATGAGGCTGTGAAGGCAGTTGCTAGATCTTGTTCTAAGTTGAGGCAGCTGAGTCTGAAAGGTTGCTGGAGGGTTACAGATACCTCAATCAGGTATGTGATCTAATATACCCATTTCACAAGGGCAACCTTGGTGATGGGGCGTTCGTCTTAGATTAGAAAGTTTGTTCTATCATTGTTTCTTGGAAATAGATCTGCAATTGCAGGGAACTTGGAGTGTGTCCAATCTTCTTCTATCACACGCCTGAAGTTTGCAACAACCCCATATAATTGAAATAACTTTGAGTGGGGCTTCAAACATCAATCAGTTGCTAAACCCTCACAAAGCAACAATGTACCAGATCTGTTATCCAGAGCAGTAGATGGGAGAGGCAATCCTTGCTAGAACAGTTTCAATTTCAGAACAGAAATTTTTGCAAGTTAAAAGGTTTAAAGCTATGCTTCCCAAAAGAAGAATTTTCAGGAAATCTAGTTCCAGAATTAACCCTCAGATAGATTGAGAGTAAAATGTGAATCTATTATGAATCTATTAAAATAGCTTCCATAGCTAAAGAGGTGGGGATTGATCTCTCTATTAGTGCCATCAGTGCCAAAAGGTAGTCAAACCCAGAGTGCCTTTTTGACATTACAAATATCATAACATCACAGAGCTATTTCACTGAGTGTGTAACTTTATCAAACAGTTTCTTTTGTGGAACAATGCCAAAGAAATGTTTTTAAACTTATTTATTAAGCTTTCAAAAACAATGCGTTTTCAAGATATCTAGTTTTACAATTAACCTTCGCATATACATGTAGAATAAAGGGTCAATGCATTAAAATTGGAAACTTTACATGCCTGTTAACTTTAAGTACACTCAGATTGGAAATCTAACCCAGTCAAACTGAATCAAATATTATTTATTTAGAACTGTGAGAGATTTATCGTTGTTTGTAAAAATCTAAATGTCTTACTGAGAGTTTTTAAATGGATGTTAATTTTTGTGTGCCCAAAGACAAGTTTTTTGGGCCAGGGGGCCTCTGTGCCTCAGTAGGTAGAGCGTTGTGCGCTCAATCCTAACAGCCTTCCACCAATGGGTGGTGGGTTTGAATCCCACTCAGTCCCAAAAAAAATTTGAATATTTTCTGACTGGGTTTTCACTCAAACGACCTATGTGGGATGGTTGACAGTTACCAACGGAAAGTCATGGGTTTCCTCCCACAATAAAACTGGCAACGCCACCATATAAATGAAATAATCTTGAGCATGGCATAAAACATCAAACAATCAATCTTTGGGCCAGCTATCTCAGGCAAACTATTAGAATAGTTTGCCATATAAGTGAAATAATCTTTTGGTGAAATTCGATCAAACCCTGAAAAGTTCACTTTTAGTACATTTGTAGCGTTTTGAAAGAATTGTGTGTTGTTTTCTTGCCTGTCTTTTACATGGCATGTAATTTTTTCTATCATTTAGGCTGTGTAAATTTATGATCATGAATTTTATATTAATTAATCATTTGACTTTGTTTATTTACAGAATATTGGCTGAATACTGTCACAACTTACAAGGTCTTCAAGTCAGAGAGTGTCGGAACGTTACAGAAAAAAGCCTGAAACTTGTTAGAGATAAGAAAATAAAAGTGGATATACCCGCAAAATTCAACAGCCAACGATGTGCATTAGTCAAACTTAACTTGCAAATATAAGGATTCCCCCCCCCCCCCCCCCTCTTAGTATTTTAAGAAAAGTAGACTGTATCACAGACACTTAAACATTATTTACAGCATTCTTATTGTTAGAAAAGCTTGTTTTGTATAGGCAATTTATAATTGTTGACTAATGTAAGAACTGGAGTTTATCTGGGGAAGCTTCTGCATTGCAAGTTCCAATTTAATGTTGGTTTTATGGAAATTAAATTGCCTTTTTTTCAAATTGATTCACTGCAAATCCTAGAGATTCCACACAGGCAATGGAGTTCATAGTCATAACAATCACCCAACCTGCAAACGGTGATGAAGATTTCATAGTTTTCACATTCCATCTTGAAGTTAACTTGCATATGCCCTTCATGTCTTTCAATTGGTTTTCCTAAAAATTATATTGTTTGTCATATTAAAGCGGCATAATCTGCCTAATATACAATTAGGGAAAGTTTTGTTGAAAACAAATTAGCTACGGCTCTTCAATGATAACAATCTTGGAGATGTAAGTTTTTATGAGCAAACAAAAAAATCCCACTAAAATGTACGCCTACATCTCGTGATCTCAACTATTTATATTCTGTCTGTTATTAGCACATATTTTAGATTTTTAAGGGGTTACTGGTTTTATTAAATTGGTATGAGCTGCGAAATAAAAGAAACAGAATTATATATTGTCATTTTCATCAAGAAAGAACCGACTCTAAAATATACTCTTACGTCTTGGCTGGTTGGATTTTGACTTTTTTATTTTAACGTCAAGCATTAGTTTTTCGAGGTATTTCAAACGCTAGTGCAGGCTTCCTACTCCAAAATAACTATTTTTATTTTTATACTGATGGCCGTATTTTAGAGTCAGGGGACGTATAAAATTTACTGAACTACCCGGCCTGCTCGTCCATATCGGACACTAAATTATTCATGGACGCGATTACGGCCGTTTTGACACGATTTGAGTAGGTTATATTGTTATTTCACTGTCTAAATCAGACCAAATACTGTCCGCTCAGAAGCGGGCAGTCTACTCCGGCTTTCTGATTGCAATGAACCCCGACTCCCAAGATACGGCCGTCAGCATGAAACAATAGTCAACTTGGAGTCAGAAACCCGGACTATTCAATCGGTAAACTTCTTTTCTCAATCTGAAAAATAAACGGCCTAATTTTTGCAGCTCATGTTCCTTTAACACGTATATGCCCTTTTTGCCTTTCAATTAATTGTTGTGAAAGACTATTTTATTGTTTTGTTCGTTATACCTTTTTTAAAAACTTTTTTTGTACAATTCATATGAGCATTCAAGTGTAAGTGAAATTTAGCTTATTACCCGCTTACCTTTATGTGGAGCCTTCAAGTAAAGCTCAGTGATCTAATAAATAAGACATTTCTTAAAATCATTGTTCACAAAATGACAATTTCTCTTACATTTTAAACTGTGGGAGGAAATAAGAAAAGAACTTAAATAGGAATTGTAAAGCATCATGTTAAAGTGTTATCATTTTGTAATTTTCTGTTGATACGACATAAAAGTATACCATAATAGAAGTCTTTAAGATTGTCTTTTGTAAAGCTTCTGTGACATAATGTTTTAGTTTTGAATTCAATGCATTTCTTGTTGCATGCACTGTTTACAGAACAGTTCTGCTTAATTCTGATGTCGAGAATAATTGTTAGTGGGGTAAAGTATAATATATAGGCCTTATATGGTCAAAATGTCGTGTGCCTTTTGTGCTGTTTACCTAAGGCGAACTTGTTTCAGATGTGAGAAAAAGGTGTAGGAAAAGAATCCCCACCCCCGGTTCCACCTGTTACAAAATATCAGATTTGGGTGGGTGGCGCATTTGGAAAATAGAGGCTTAAAGCCATTGTCACATCAAAGGTGATTTTTCAATCATTGCAGGCCCTCTCCCCTACGCACGTACCCCAGTTTTTGTTGTTTGAAATTAGCGCAACATCCATAAAGAGCAAAATTTTTGCTAATATGACGTAGAAAGTGTGCTGTTATATTTAGTCAGCCATTTTCTGCAGTATTAAAAAAATATGCTCAAATATTTTCCATCTCGCATTTTTCTTATAACGATGCCACATAACTTATTGTTAATTTTCCTGAATAAAGAATATTTATCTTAAAGTCCTTGAGTGAAAGTTTTCATGATTTACAATTGCCAGGGGATATTGAGCAAATGGCGTATGGTACCTTGGAATTGCTATGACCAGACGTTGTATCTGGGGCTCGTTTCACAAACCGGTTGCATCGCAAACGAAGCCTAGTTGCCAATGGATACCATATTGAAGAAATACGACGTGCAGGGTACCACATGTGCGGCTACAGAAGGAGTACACGTAGTCCTACTCCTTAATAAAATGAGAAACAATTCGCTAATTCTTTTAACTATGTCTTCTCTAAGTCTGATCTATTCCTTATATGATTGGGTAGTGGGCTCGAATGCCACTAAGACCACACAAAAAAAAAATGAATTCCAACTGTTTTTTTTATATTCAACCGCTATATATGTGGAAGAGTTGTCAGATACTCGCCGAAGGACGGGAGTTCCCTTCGGACAAAGTGCCAGTTTTTCTCTCCCACTAAACCTGTCAAGCAAATAATTGAAATAATCTTGAGTGCCAGGTAAAACACCAATCGTTAAACCTATGTTTGGCACTTCATGCCTGGCATGAGCTACCAAAATTCACACTTTTTTCATAATTTCTGATCGTCACGACAGTAAGAGGCTTTGAAGGCCATCGAAAAACTAAATGATTGGCGTTGGAATGAGGAAAATCTATACAGTATGTAGCCTGTGCGAACCGAAAACCTTGTCCGAAAAGTAAACAAAATTTAAATAACCGGGACGACCCATGATTTTAAGCTAAAGTTAGTTCAACACAATACTTTATCGTACATTTTCAAGACTAGAAGCACTCGAACGCTTCTGAATTATACGTCTTGAGAAAAATAGCCAGTAATTTCAACATTCTGTTTTAACGTCAAAATATCAACATTTTGGCAGCTCATGCCACTTTAAACATTTTGAGCTGCCAAAATGTTGATATTTTTCAGTTGAAATTATAGGCTAGCCTATTTTTCTAAAGTGTACAATTCAGAAACTTTTTAAAAAATCCGCTCAGAATTTGTTCAACTTTATTTGGTCCGAGTGAGATTTGAACCCACGTAGCATCTGAATTGCGATATGAACAACTCCACTGTAAAGGGGAATTAACAAAGTATATGTTGTCTCCGTTACTTTATGATATAGAGTTACTTCCCATGGACCATTCCTAATAATATTATACAGAAATTATCAGAAATTACCCAATGTTTTACTTAAAACAGAATTAGATACACTAGTTCGTCAATATAACAAGTACAGAAGAGCTTTCAGCTGATACTAATCTTGGGAATGTACTTAAAGATAGTATTTATAAGTAACACAAACATAGGCTTACTTATACATCCCGGATATTTGAATTTCATTCTAAGCGGTGGTTCCTAAAACTTTAAAATGTGATCGGGTTTGAATCCCACTCATCAAGCCAAAAAATGGCAAGTCGATCTAATTGTACTCAATCGTCCTGTCATGTAGTTGGGGTTCCCTGTATAGTGTTTCTTTCAAACGATGAACCTGATATTGTACAGTGTTTGAAAATAAAAACTTGAATCATTTGCCGTGACCAGGATTCGAACCTGGGTTGTCTCGGCCACAACGAGAAGTCCTAACCACTAGACTATCACGGCTCATATACACACAATAAATACTTAAGTATAAAAATGAATATCAAACATTCTTATATCGTCTTATCTCGTTGCCTGATTGATAACCAAGATCATATCATGTCTTGAACTATATTTAAAAATTGGTGTCTTTTAATTTTTATACCACAAACCCGTTTGCTGACTTTATCTAATCATATCGCATTATTTATTACATTGTGTTTGGTAAATTTTAAGTATACGGCAGTTCACAATATTTAGAGTAGTCAATGAATAATAGAGTATAAAATAATCTTTAGAGTAGACAAAGAATAATGTTTGACTCTGTGTGGCTGGATTAGTTTTTCAATGAGCAACAAATTCCGCCTTTCTCCTGAGAATCTGAATACACGAAAATATCTGTTTTTACTTGTAGCTATCACAGGAGTCTCATCAACGAAATATTCCTAATTTGCACTTCATGTAAACACGTAGAACAATATCCTTAATATGTTTTGCGAAAAATTCCCGCCATTCCTACTTAGTCATAGGAGTTCAATCAAAGACATGTGATTTCAGAGGGAGAATTATCTGCCAAGATGTAATTTTGTCAGATGATCTAGAGATTTAAAGTATTTCGAATTTACTGAAAAGCTAAACTACTAAACAACAATTACTAAACAAACAAGAATTATAACTATATGTATTAGTTTAAGATATGAAGCAGGTTGTGCTGTAACACAGGGATATAGCACAGAGGATAAGGACAAATAAACATCAACTGAATCTACGGTATTATGCTACAGCTGTCAAAAAGCTTTTGACGTATGAGTTACAGACAGTGCAATTGATAGACTTAAAAAAACATGTCATTTTTGCCTTCAGAATAAAGATTTACGTTAAGTATAAGAAGCCTTTATTTCGAGTTTCATCATATTAGTAATTTGATTAAAAGGTATATGATAAGCACTGATAAATTGTCGCCTTGTGTTCAAACGGAAATAAAACCTTAGAATTGTAACTATTACATCACTTAATATCTTAATGGTTCAGCACTATCTATATTGACTTGTTGGGGTAGTTAGAGTTTTTGTCTTCTTGTTCTTTTGAGGTTTGGAATTGGTACGGTACTTAATATATATCAGTACATGTTTTCCATCGATGCGTCGCGAGTTTGAATCCCACTCATCAAGACAAAAACATGGTAAGACGGCCTAAGTGATATTTTACGCAATCGTCCTGAACAAAATGGTTGTCATGTAGCTGTGGGTCTCTGTATATCCCTGTATAGGTTGCCATTTAGCTGTGGGTCTCTGTATATCCCTGTATAGGTTGCACTGTAGCTGCGGGTCTCTGTATATCCCTGTATAGGTTGCACTGTAGCTGCGGGTCTCTGTATATCCCTGTATAGGTTGCACTGTAGCTGCGGGTCTCTGTATATCCCTGTATAGGTTGCACTGTAGCTG
Organism: Lepidochitona cinerea; assembly: GCA_963971465.1. Lineage (NCBI taxonomy): Eukaryota > Metazoa > Mollusca > Polyplacophora > Chitonida > Tonicellidae > Lepidochitona > Lepidochitona cinerea. The sequence goes on along the minus strand of OZ020551.1, from coordinate 45,592,201 downwards.
TGGGTCTTTGTATATCCCTGTATAGGTTGCACTGTAGCTGCGGGTCTCTGTATATCCCTGTATAGGTTGCACTGTAGCTGTGGGTCTCTGTATAATCTGTATAGGTTTTTATGTAGTTGCGGGTCTCTGTATATCCCTGTATAGTGATTCTTCTTAACGATAAACCTGAACTTGCAGGGAGAAAATAAAAAACTTGAATCATTTGCCGTGACCAGGATTCGAACCTGGGTTGTCTCGGCCACAACGAGAAGTCCTAACCACTAGACTATCACGGCTCATATACGCACAATATAAAATACTTGAGTATAAAAGTGAATATGAAACATTCTTATCTCTTTACCTGCTCGATAACCCAGATGATATCTTGTCTTGAACTATATTTGAAAATATTTGTCTTTGGATTTTGATACCACAAACTCGTTTGCCGACTTTATCCAATCAATTCGCTGTCGCATATCGCATTTGTTCGAATTGTTAATGGCAATGTTTTGGTCTGTTTAAGTACGGTATACATTTTAAGTACACCTGGTCGTTGCCATTATTTAGAGTAGCTAAATAGAGTGGAAAAAGAATAATTCTGTCTTTCTCTTGGGAATCTATATTCATGAAAATATCGTATTTTACTTGTAGCTCTCACAGAAGTCTCCTAATTCCTAATTTACATTACATTGTCAAAATATATAACAATTTCCTTAGGCTATGTTTCACGAAAAATTCCCGAAATTTATAATTTACTAGATCTTTAGGATTGTCTATGATTTAAGAGAGAGAGAGAGCATTAACTACCAAGATATAATTTTGTCATAAATTCAGATTTTCTAGAGATTTAAAGTATTGAAATTCAATGAGAAGTTAAAGCTCTAACAGGTAAAAAATATCCCATTTTGGAAGCTGATTCTACATATGTTTTTCGGATTTTGTTCTAGGTAATAGTAACTCCCATGCCCTTTTGTAAAATGTTTTGAACTAAATGGAAAGAAAGAATCTGAACAATGCTGGATTGAAGCCAATGAGTAGAATGTACATCGGTATCGATTGAGTCAGATTGGTCAATGGTCGATTTTATAGGTGTTATAAACACTCACTTCTGTCTGTCTTAGATTATTAATATTACTTATTGCATATAGTATGATCTGATTCCGGACATATGTTTATATCCTTGTATAGGTTGTCATGTAGCTGTGGGTCCCTGTATATTTATGTATAAGTTGCCATTTAGCTGTGGGTCCCTGTATATTTATGTATAAGTTGCCATTTAGCTGTGGGTCCCTGTATATTTATCTATAAGTTGCCATTTAGCTGTGGGTCCCTGTATATCCTGTATAGGTTGCCATTTAGCTGTGGGTCCCTGTATATCCTGTATAGATTGCCATTTAGCTGTGGGTCCCTGTATATTCCTGTATAGATTGCCATTTAGCTGTGGGTCCCTGTATATTCCTGTATAGATTGCCATTTAGCTGTGGGTCCCTGTACATCCTTGTATAGGTTGCCATTTAGCTGTGGGTCCCTGTACATCCTTGTATAGGTTGCCATTTAACTGTATGTCCCTGTATAGGTTGCCATTTAGCTGTGGGTCCCTGTATATCCTTGTATAGGTTGCCATTTAGCTGATTCGAACCTGGGTGGTCTCGGCCACAACGAGAAGTCCTAACCACTAGACTATCACGGCTCATATACACATAATATATACTTGAGTATGAGAATGAATATGAAACATTCTTATCTCGTTGCCTGCTTGATAACCCAGATCAAATCTTGTCTCCTGAACTATATTTGAAAATATTTGTATTGAAAAAATTTGAACCCCCCCCCCCTCTATCCTCTATTTGGAGAAGCTTGTTAGCCTAACCCTTGAAATATATGAAAAAAAAAAAAAATGCAGACAGTCCATAAATTTCGAGTCATAGGTCTGAGATATAGGCATGATTGGTAGACTCTATCTATCGTAAATGTTTTGTAAGAAGGTTTTAGCGCCTTTCAGTCGGTGTTTTTTCTTTGCAGTCAGCCTATAGATAAACAAGGACGATTCAAAATTCTTAGTAATCGTTTTGTCTGAGAAATGCAGCCACAATGGCGCTTTTAGAAATTCTGCATATAAGTCAACAGAAATGAAACCTGCGTGCCTGATGGTATATAGGCCAATTATATTTTTTCAAGGGAAGTGAAGTTTTAAAATATGGTTATATATATGCATTTTTTTTAACATGGGGTCCAAAGCCAAGGGTTAGAGCAAATTAACCCTATCCAGGGGCTCGTTCTACTAAGCTGGCGTAAGTTGCGCCAGTCGCAAAAGCGTGTTAAATTATAGGAACTTGCGCACGGTCGCAAGTTTTATGGCGCAACTCTATGTTGTAAACCTATGCGTAACTTTGCGCCAGCTTAGAAGAACGAGCCCCTGGAGCCTGTTTCACAAAGCGGCGTAGCGTAAGTTTTCACGTAATGCCATAGCAATCCATACTGTAGAGATACGTTGCTATGGCATTTACGAAAAAATGTACGCTACGCCGCTTTGTGAAACAGGATCCTGATCTGATAAACAAGAATTTCATACGTCATTCTTTAAATTTTAACAATATGGCTGCCGCGTTTTCTTCTCATGACAACCACAATTTTGTATTAACATTTTCAAACTTTTAAACGTTTGTCATAAATTCAATAAATTTACAAATTTGGAGTAATCTGTAACCACCGGACGTTCATATCATTCACACTTTGACACATTATTCTAAAATAGAGCCCATAATTATTTAAAAAATCCAGAGAATTTTGTTGCGGGGATTTTGATGGATGAACTGGGACTAGTTTAGTTCTTCTCAATGCTAATTAACTTTTTCATTTGATATCCACATCACCCATACTGATGGCGTATAAGTTGTTTCAGATGCATTTTAGATGAAACTGAAAACATAACGAGAACACAAACTGTATGGGTAATGCTATTTTGAGATGTTGGTTGTCCCATGCAATCTCAAATATCAGTAGACATAGCGATATTAAGCATCATGATTTGTATGAATTTTGCAAAAGCACAAAAGAGAGGTATAAAGCATTATCAAAATTCACCTTGAGCGACTGGAATTGATTTCACCGAATTAAAGCATTCTATCACATCTTAATCAATAACAACAAGTTAGATTTGAATGACATTATTCCAAATAAACGAACATTGTGTGAGTTTAGCCATGTATCTATTTGATCGATTGATGTTTAACGCAGCACTCAAGATTATTTATTTTATATGTCAGTTTTGTTGAAACGAGAGGAATTCGAAAAGTTACCTCGATGGAAGGTTTTTGTTAGCGTGAACTATCTTTCTAACAAGAGAACACAGTGTAGAAGATTAAAAAAAGACAATTTAAAGAAAAATCTTGACTGTTTGCGACGGCTGTATTTTGTGATTCTAATTAGACTTAAATGGATTGTCATCCTTTAACTATCCGTCAAACAGGTTTACTAACTATGCAAGGGGAAGAGCGATTGTAAAAATAACAGTAAAAACTGTAAAATAACGCTGGGAACTTTACAATAATAGTTTATATGTGGTAAGCGATTCAGCTCTGAAGGCAATCCAGATTTATCCGAAGGAAGTTTAGGAAATACCCATATAAAGAGCTCGAGGAATATACCTTAAACAATAATCACCTAATTTTGAACTTCTGGTAAAACTAACTTCACAGTTTTCTCAGATGAATGTCTTGATGCACCCTAGTTGACATGACAACGGTTTGTAAGAAACATGATAGGTATAAGTGGTTCCCTAACGAAAGAATAGATGGTGAGCATGCATTTATGTTAGCTTATTGCTTATCATGTATTTTTAATAATGGTGATCCGGAAAGATTTTGGAATTTGTTCAACAGCATTCTGTTGTAGACTCCAAGTTTTGATAATTGTGTTCCTACGTGCAACGTGTTTTTATATAATGTAGTTTTACTTGCTTAACTTAAGACGAAAAGTACCAGCACACATAATCTAAACCACCCAGCGAACAAATTGTCAATATTACAATATCCATAGTTGACGTGTGGTCAGAGAAGACGATTTTTCTCGGAGAAGTAAATACGTGGTTATACAGGGAATATTGAATTATTGAGAGAAAATATGGAACAGGTTAGTAAACACTATAGCTTGGACTGTTATAGATCACATTCGATGATTTATTCCGACAAACGACGAAAGGCCACTTTTAGTTTTAATGCTCAATAGTCTCCATGGTTATTTTAGACAAGAAGATTTCCCCTGTGCCCGTGTGTTTTAGTGATCATAAATATAATGAGGGGTTGACTGCTAAGGGACAGAATTCGAAAAGGACGAAGATGTTATAGACCTGCTATAGACGACCTTGACCTATATATGGGTCAATCATGATGGTTTATCCTTTTCTGAAAGATTACTCACTGAACTTAACAAAGCCAATTACGACCAGTGTGATATTTATATTTTCTGAGTAAAACCAGATCGATCTAATCAGACTAAGGTTAACTGAGATACTTAAAGGGGCATGAGCTGCCAAAATGTTGATATTTTGACGTAAACACAGAATGTTGAAATTATCGGCTATTTTTCTCAAGACGTATAATTCAGAAGCTTTTAAATGCTTCTAGTCCCGAAAATGTACGATAAAGTATTGCTTTGAACTAACTTTGGCTTAGAATGAATGAATGGTCGTCCCGGTTATTTAAATTTTGCTACTTTTCGAACACGTTTTCGGTTAGTACAGGGCACATACTGTATGGATTTTCCTCATTCCAACGCCAATCATTTAGTTTTTCGATGGCCTTCAAAGCCTCTTACTGTCGTGACGATCAGAAATTATGAAAAAAGTGTGAATTTCGGCAGCTCATGCCCCTTTAAAGTACATAATGCTTGGAATGTACACACATTCCTTGGAATATAAACCATGAAATATTAAAGTAAAGAAAGTTTACAAATGAGCACCACCTAAGTGAGAAAGTATCAATACTTGACGCTAACTTTGCCTCTATTTTTATGGCTGAGTGGGAGAGTGATATTCTTCACAAATGTCACCAACAACCCTTTATTTACCTTCGGTATCTGGATGACATTTTTATCATTTGGCAACATACGTTGGAAGACCTTCATATTTTCATTGATACTCTTAATTCTCACGACTCAAGCATTAAATTACAGCCTACTATTGATCACACTTCTGTGGATTTTTTGGATGTAACTATTTACAAGGGTCATGCATATCATACTACTGGGTATCTAGATTACAAAGTATTCTTCAAACCTACTGACACGCATCAGCTGCTACATGCTGGGTCATACCATGCTCCTCACACTTTCAAGGGAGTCATTAAATCTCAGATTTTTAGATTCTATAGAAACTGTAGTTCTTTAGATTTTTTTAACCAGGCTTGTTCTGTTCTTTTTAAAGCTCTCCTCCCTAGGAAGTATTCTATTAGATTACTCCGAAGGATCAAATCTAACACATTAAGACAAATCATGTTTCCCCCTTCATCCCCCGATACGCTTACCTCCCCTTCACGAGTGTACCACTACCGTCCAACATTTCTCTCAGGTACATCAATGAAATGCCTTAAGACGCGATGCAAACTCGATATATACGTACCCGATCGCGGAACCTTTTTCGGAGAACAAACTCCAACAAATATCAAATGTTGTGACTCCTCTAATATCGTGTATGTAATCACGTGCAAAAAATGTCGCAAACAGTACGTCGGAGAAACTCAGAATTCTCTACGACAAAGAGCAGCCAACCATTTATCTAGTATAAGACTTAAACATGATGTACCCGTGGCACAACATTTCAATACTCAAGGTCATTCGGTCAAGGACCATTTTGAAATCATGCCTATTGAGAAAATCCCATTTTTCACTTCCGCTGCAGATACGAAGCACAAACGTTTGGAAAGGGAAAGTTTTTGGATACAAACATTACAAACTATTTATCCTTTGGGTTTGAACTTGGACCCCGGAAGATGTCGTGAAAAAACTATAATACCATTTGTGTTTCAGTATAACAAAGCTAGCATCGCTATGGCCAAGATTATAGTAGAAGAATACAAACTACTTCAAAGTAAACTTGCTCGACCTCTGACCCAAAGGCCAGTCATTGCTTATAAAAAGAACAAGAGTTTGAAAGACATACTGGTCAGGGCTAAACTCCCCTGTCTGCCTTCTACCTAGGTTTTCTGGGAAAGGGTATGGGGGGGGGGGGGCATAATATATAGTCTGACGATATTCTTACTATAGCTTAAGATGTGTAAGCATTGTCAATGTAATACAAAGTGTTCCAGAAAATTCTACTGACTAAGGCCAAGCTCCTGTCAGTCGTCAACCTAATGAAATATCATAGGTTTACTTTATTACAACAATGTATGATGGGGTATAAAGGTCTAAATGATATACCTCTTTTTAACACAATTAGAAACTTGTCTCCGTGGTTATTTTAGACAAGAAGATTTTCCCTGTGCCCGTGTGTTTTAGTGTCCATAAATACTTGACGCAGATTTATTTAAGCGCATTTTTGGAATAAATTCCTATTTGTCATTGTAACAAATAGGATTCATGTTGAAAAAATAATCCAGTGCCCATGTGACATGTGCGAATCAAGATACTTCTTTCGAGTAGGGGGGCCTCGGTGGTCCAGTGGGTTAGAGTGATTGTCCCTCAGCCCCACGCAGTCCTTCCATCGATGCTGCGCGAGTTCGAATTGAAAAAAATTCTGAGTGGATCGTCGTACGTGAAAGAGTAGCCAGTTACTCGCTGAAGATCGGGGATTTCCTTCGGACAATGAGCTCGGTTTCCTCCACCACTAAACACTGCCATATAAGTGAAATAATCTTGAGTGCGGCGTAAAACATCAATCAATCAACCAATCTTTCAAGTAGTCACTAATGAGCTTCTAATTTACACTTTTAAAAAGAAAATACCGAATTTTTGGCAACTTATATATCTTCAAGCTGACATACCAACTTTAACTATTAGTATTTAATGATCTTTAAATGATGCCATGACTTATTCCCAGGAAAGGCAGACTATTCGAGTAAATACAGCCTAAAGTCTCATCCAGCAACTGATAACACGTTTTTACAAATAAGGAGTGTACTAAATTGTGTTTTGTCACTTCAATTGTGGCCCATTTCCGTTGAAAAGAGAATTCTAGGCACCTGCCCGTGGACGTCTTCAGAAGTATTTGTAAAACCGATAAGAAAACCTTTATTCTAAAGCAAAATAAATGTACGACGATAAACACAATCCTGATGATGGTTTGAGAATAAACCGAAATATTAAGTTAATATGTATTACATGCCTATCTTCGGATTGCTCACTCTACTTTATTATGTCAAGCTAGTCAGTGGAAATTCTAATAAAACACACTATTGTGACACTATTTTGGCCGTGTGGGATCTTGAAACATTATAAAACAAAACACACTCTTCAGTAATTTTTATTTCGTTGTAAAACATACTGCCATGTTTTGTAGAATATTGAATATTGAACAAGATACTGGAATATACCTTTCTTTATCAAATATGGAAATAATTTTTTTAATTGCGCCATTCCATGCTACCATGTAATGTACTTCGTCTAGGACAAAACTATAAAAGCAATGCACTTTTCGGCCATTTGTTCATTATCGAAATAAGATGGAAGCCTGGCCCACTCTTAATCCGTAATTACACAATAGTAAGTTTTCCGCCACATGCAAAATCGCTGCCAATCAAAAAGAGAAATGGATTTTGTCAAGGATTACTGATTTGTTTACGTAACTAATCTTAGCGATGTTCGACCTCTGTATTAAGCTAGGTTATGAAAACCAGATCTTTGGTCCTCTTTTTTGTATTTCCCGTTTTGTTCTAGTTATTTCCAGTTATAAATGTCCCTTAGACATCCTTCGATAGCAAATAAATGTCCAACTAATACCAAGTCTTTTATTGGGATGAATTCAAATGATATTAGTTCTGTAAGTATAAAGCACGAGTCACTGTAGATTCTTAAAAAAATAATGTACTGTAGTATACGGAGAAATAGTCTGACGTCAGCACTGTCCTTTATATCTTGTTATCATCGTCCCAAATGATCCCTTTTGTTACATTGTAGCTCCCGACAAAAGTGTTATAAGATGTTATTCGTCCATCGAAGAAAATATTCAACAGTCTGTTTCTCGTAAATATAGCTTTGCATTTTGAAATGACGCGAGAATGAAATTTTTATTCACATATGATAAAGGAAGGTAATAATCTGACCAGAGCAGATGGAACCAAGGTTTCGTATAGCCGAAACCCCAAATTAGGTTCGTGTATATAATACAGTATTGATCAACCCCCCCCCGCCCCCCCGGATACGACGAACGAGTGGAACGCCAACGCAAAATTTGAAGAAAATCTTTGCATCGAAAGGAATGCGAACCCGGGACCAATCTAAATGTCGAAGACGACTTTTAATAAGAGCAAAGTAATATTCAGTATTGTCTGAGGAATAGTAAGATATCGAAGACTTAAGGAGGACCGTCTACTTGTTATTTCCAAACCCTGTGGCGCGCCTCATCCTGAGTGAGGGAAATCTAATCACATCTACCAGTTTTATTGTCACTGGAAATGGATAACTAAATGTCTTCAGACGACTATCTTCAAATCAAAATGTGTAAAATGGTCAGTGGTCGGAGATTCTTAGTCAATTTTACGGGCAGTGGCTTTGATGGTCAGATGGTTTAGGAAAACCGGGAAAGCTAGCATAACAAATGAGGTTTATAACATTTACTTACCCGTGACCTCTGGGAAACTGGTTAATTGATTCAGTAATTCAATTAAATTGGTTTTTTACACCAACAGACCATATGCTGGTTTCCGAATATTCATCCATTAAGTTTGAAAATGAGAAACCTGATGTCACTTTCTTTAAATAGCCACATTTATTGGAATGCTGAAAGTTACCATATATGATTGATTGTTGAGGCCTAACCTCTCTGTCGTCAATTGTATGCACCTGGAAAAACCCGCGGGGGAAATATTTTAAATGTGATTTAGCAGATTTCAGGCTTTTCTCGAATTTCTCTGCAAATAGTTTAACTTAAATGTACGATTTTTTAAGATGCACGCTTGATTTTCTTCGATGTAAAGAATCTTTCGTTTAAAGAAACAATTTTTCTCTTGTGCAACATTTTTCCTCCGTATATAACTTGTCAAGTAGAGCAGAAATTCTTTGATCACTACGGATCTCTAGGTCAGTAAACGCCACTCAAGATAAATTCTAGATTTCATAATCTAATTGACTGTGCAAATTGCCAATGCGTGTATTCTGCTTTTTGATCTAGGTATATCGTGGAGTGGAAAAATCAAGTAAGGTGGAAATTGAAGGTTTTTAACAATTTATAGCAGCGAAATCATTTGCTGATAAATTTTAAACTTACCCAAAGTTGTTAAATTGTTTGAAAGATTCCAACCGCTGTAGTTTTTCACGATAAAAAAGTCAATCCTTCTTAGACAAAATTGATCATTGCAGATCAATGAATTCAACGGAATTTTTGGCCCTGCAATTTCGATTTTTTAATGTATTCTCCCAGCGCATTTAAGTGGACGGCGGTCATACGTGCTTTTCAGACACCCAATTACACGGGTAATGTGGTACAGATACTTCCAATCTAAAACTTTCATGGAAGACAATTGTGCCGTTAAGATTACTTAGTAAAACTACCCAATGACGGAACAATTATGAAAGCCATTATTTCATTTGTGAAAGATGCAAGAAAAGCAATAATAGTGCTTTGGGGTAACTGTACTGTTGAAATGGGGTTAATAGTAATGCTTTACGATCCGTAAATTGAATTGAAAACATATAGGTTAGGTTACGTTTTCCTAAATAAATCAATAAATCAATGTTTGCAGGAGAATTGAATCCCGTGTAACGTTTATTACGGATGGAAACAGATTTCGGGATATACATCGTTAATCATATCAGTAAGCTTCATATCCCTCATTTGAAGTGTGCTGAGCTTTGCATTATACATGTCGTCCATGTTGTTGATATTATACTGTGTCATGCCCATTTCTCCACGAAGACGCAATAGTATATGCTTTTAGGTAATGTAATCCCGGCAATGGCTTGGCATGTTAGTTAATTGTTAACATTTCAACAGATCAAAACGTTTGATACGAAATATACGCTATCGGGTATAATTTTTTCATTATTAGGCCTATGTGTTTTGTATTCTAACACGTTTCTTCAAATGTTCTTTGAATGTTATCTGTTAATATATATTTGTAGACATATAGATGTAATCTTAACAGCCTAAACCTTTCACTTCTAAGATGGACAGGAGTGTTTCCCAGTACTTTTCATAATTGTTTGAACACCTTTCATATGTTGGTACATGTACATGTTTTGTCTTTTGACCTATTTGATTGATTGATTGTTTGGTGTTTTACGCCGCGCTCAAGATTATTTCACTTGACCTATTTGGAAAAGCATTTATTGACATCTCTACGCTTGAATATCGAAAAACTGAAATCATGTTGAAAGCCAAGTTTAATCGTCCTACTCACTCATATTGTATATCGGAGAATTTACTTAAACATATTCTGTAGTTTTTCTTAGAGCTGAATGCTTTTTTGAAGGATTCAGCCCTATATTAAATTGACCGCTCTTACATCTAAATATATCCCTAAAATACATGACCTGGAATCGCTTCATAAAGCATTCAATTAGTTATCACGGAGTATCATGTCTTATTAATGTTGTCGTTTTTCTTCAATATTTCTCATCTTAATAAATATAGTTATTTTTAATTAAGAGGAACAATTGTCAAAGTAATTTAGACGTGTATCCATCAGAAGTGCAACTGATTTTACAATGGAGTAAACGAACAGGAATAAATGTCATTTGTAATATAGATTACTATTTCACTAAATTACTTAGACCTACTAACAGTTAATACATGAGTACATGTATATACATAAACGCCGGGTTTTCTCTTGAGTTGGGGAACCTTTAATCAGATTGTCATCGGTTTGCTGATATTTTGTGGGCAGTGTTTTGTTTTGATGGATTAGTATTATTTTATAGTGACAGTTATTGTACATGCTATTGAAAGACAAAACATTATTTGGTTCATTACTAACAGTGAAAGTTATCTTGAACTATGTGGAAGGTTTGTACCATTAGTGAAAGAATCAGTTCGGCAATGTACCTAAATTCAAGGGTGATTCATCAGTTATCAGGATTGTAAATAGGAACTGACATGCTCGTGTTGTAGAAATGGTTCTTTAACCAAAAATTACAAACGGAAACATAAAGCGACTTCGCCTCCTAGCAGCGGACAGTTAAACTTTCAGATTCTTGGGACAAGAATATCAAAAAGATCAAATATCTCGGCGACCAGCATGAGATATTTGTTGCAAAGAAAGTCCTACAAATCACCAGATCTAAACACTAATGAACTGAGAAGTGGATTAGGTTTCGGGGTTAAGACAATTTGCTAATGTTAATTTAATTTCAGCGCTATAATAGACATTTTTTTTGTGTCAATCAAATCGTCAAATAAATTTGATTACTAATCTTTATTTATTATGTCAAGTGAAACCCAAAATTGTCGTCCGGGGTTATGTTTTAGCCACATCAGATAGACGGACATATTACGTCAAAGCGTGCCTACTTGCAAGGGGAATTTCACGCTGTTCGAAAGGTTTCTCGAATTCGCGGTCCCGAACGTAAGGTAAAAAAATTCAGTTGTTATGCAAATTTGGAGTGAAAAATCATATGGTACACAGTTTGGACATGCTTCACATACGTTGCGTTCGAACAACGTTCTGGGTTAAAATGTATGTGATGGGTTAAACGTCCAGGGACCAAATTTCAAGAAACTGTATATGTAGCAGCTGTTGTTTTCTGGAAGAAGGGATGGTGTCGGGAATACAATTAAGTTCAACTACCGATTATCAATGCTAATGGATCAAATTGGATAACTCTTTTTACTCAGCTATTATTGTGCTCATTACAACTGATAATGTACCGAACATCTGTCGCCATGCAAACAGTTAGAGTTTACTATTTTCCTTTGAAATAAACTGAAAGAGAATTGCTGTAACTGATATAGACACGAGACACCTGACAAACTGAGTACGGGTTTTGTTCCCACGACAAAATTTAGTGAATATTTTTCTTTAATTTCAATACCACTGAAACAATTTGCGTGAATATATCTCAACTGATTGTGTTGTTCAGAAACCAACCCATTGTCACGTAAATCATTAAAACTCGGGAGGAATTCTCGCGATAAATGTCTATATTTATCAAAGATTTACCAATTTAAAACGTTTTCCCTTGTATATTGAGTCTTCTCTCTCAGAAAGGTATTTTTTATAGAATTTCTTCATCCACCAAATGCTAATGTTACACTCAAGATAGTCTATTCTTTCAATGCGTTACTTATATAAGAATGCAGTTGGAGAACCAAAACCAAAACAACATACAAACAAAAAAAAAACAAAAAACATTTGATTTGGGTATACATGGAGTGAGGGTATGACTTACGAATGTCTCGGTTTTAACAAAAGGGAAAATAATGTTTGATTTCTTGTTTTCTCGACGCTCCAATGTAAGTATTTGACAACAGTTGCCACCGTAAAAGGTCACTTGCAAGGTCATATCTCTGCATTAAGCCCCCGTCGATAGAGCCTTACTAAACTACAGATGCAGAGCGTTTATATCAGAAGAGATTTACCCTTTATTAAAGCATGTATTTCACATTTCATATGTTATGTTGTATTCAATGACTTGCTTGGCGGTACAGACATATTAAAATTATTTACATTTTGTCAAAACTCCGAAGGAAAAGCCTTTCAACTATATTATTTATTAAATGTTCCACAATATTAAAGGTAATGCTAGGAACAGGAATGAAGAAATATGATGATAAAGTAGGAAATCATTTACATATTTTATCATTTATATATATTATCGCTTTTCTGTTTTAGCCGAATTCCGTTGTTGTATGCGTATTCACAATTTGTTTAGGTATTTCATTTCAAGCATTCCAAATAATGCTTTTTAGTAGAACTTGGCCGTCAGTTTCCACAACCAAAGCCATGCCCCTACAATGTAAACCAAAAATTGAATTAAATATAATGTTTCACTCAAATTAACGATAGATCATTGTATCTTAGGGTTCTATGCAATTATTGTATTTATTTGAAATGTCAATCTAAACCGGCACTTTGTACAAAATGCCAAACCTGTCTGAGTGTGTAAGTCTATTATCTCTTGAATTGGCGGGAGCCGTAAAAATTGCATTTGTTTTCTAAATTCCGATGATAAAGTGAAATCAATAGTATAAAGTTCATCGAAACAGTAAATAATAAAGGTTGAAATAAAAAGAATCCACCAAGACAATGGCCTGTATAAAAAAAGTGGTTTTCCAAAAGTGAAGGCACATATATTAATGCTGCACCGCCATTGGGTGAAAACCTTAAGTCACATGTTCGTCTCGTTTGCATATTGAAACTGGCCCTCCGAAACAGTACCATGGGGATAAGAAATGACATTAGGCAATGTTGTTATATCGTAAATATCTACTTATTATACTTTCAAATATTATACAAACAGTGGAAACAAAACATATATCAAAATGACTTACTTTTTACAAACTGAGATATAAAACTGTAATCCAAGAACTCGCAATGTTCTCTGGCATAGCAGTAAAGATCCGATAATTAAGAAATATTAATCCACAGAATAAAATCGTGAAACACACTTTTTCCAGATTTTAAATAGAGCATGCGTTATGTGAAACTTACTTTTTATGGGCTGTGTCGTTGTGTTCATGACTGTGTTTGTGTGGCTTATGTGCGCTAAACTCAAACACGGCCCCGTTTCCGTAAAAATATCGCAGGTCCTCAAGTTTCATTTTAAGTTTGAAATCTGGTTTGATTATCAAATCTGTGGAAATATACACATTACTGTTATTAACGATAGACCAATAACAGGGAACAGGGATCGTAGAATACAGGAAGGTAATGTAGGGATATTCTTAGATTACGTTCCACAATCACACATTTTCAGCAAATATAGATACTTGCTAATACAATTGTATTTATACAATCTGTATCGTACTTTAACTACAGTTCGTGTTTTTCTAACTGCACGTTTTCCCACAAATAAAAACAGGTATAAGTAATATATTAAAAAGTTCAATATGTTCAAAAGTTTAGCATATAATTGATTTGGCACCACACTGAATGGTGAAGAAGGGGGATATTTTAGCCCCAAAAATTCACACAGCCAATTCCTCGACTAGAATATGATCTAGGATAAAACCCAATACATAATCAGTCAACGACTATACCTTCCCGTCCGATCATAGTTGGTCTCCCCGGGGCCATACGATGGATGTCTTCGGTCATTAGTTCTTTCAATGCTTCTACATTGCCATCAGTGTAGTAAGTTGAGAAGTTATCCAACAATTCAACAATGTCATTCTTCCAATCTGAAAGCATAATACATTTACACGTAAGAATAAAACTATTATAAAATGTAGTATTTGTAGAGAAGCGCATACGGAAAACAAATTGATTAAATGTCTCAATGGGTTATGTTTTAGAAATGCATAGTATCTATCGGACATGTTTAATGGTTTGAACTCACCGTAGAGTTACAGGGTAATACATTTTAGAAGTTAAAGATATATAAAAGAGGATGTCAACCGTGTGACACTGTGATATCAACTTTATTTAACTAGAGTAGGAATTTAGTTGCCAGCCTCTGAACAAATTAGAATTACTACTTGAGTTTAATAAATTTAACATCACAGCGTCACGAGGTGGAGATCTTTTTTATCAGATATATGTCAAGATATATATTTGGTCAAAAATGCATTGAATAAACTATGCGTATTGATTTTAAGAAAGGGTGAGCAGGTCTGAACATGCTGCATGCGTGTGGCCATATATTAAAATACGTCATGATATGTTTATTTCTAAATAACTATATAAATAATTTTTATTGTCAACCTCTATTTGAATTGTCTACAGATCTTTCTCGATCTCTATTGTCTGTTCGCCTATTGTTTGTTTGCCGGCTCACCCCGAGCTGTTTACTATAACCCTTTGTACTGCGGAAGTCAAGGGGCTTTCTCGAAGCTAGAATATAAAAAAACTTTCTATAGATATGCAAATTTATTCTAATATATTTTAGCCGAAGTATTCTGGAATTTCTGAGAATCTATTTAAAAGACATATTTTTGGTATTTCACGTTACGTTGGAACTGCACTCAGTGGAGTTATTAGTAAGTTTATATGGATGCTATGGATGAGTGTTATTATTCGACCTGCTATTTTTTACGATACAATAATTTTGATTTGTGAATTCTATCAAGATTCTATTTTGTGGATTTACCAGTGTGTCTACAAGATTCTATTCTGTGGATTTACCCGTGTGTTTTCAAGATTTCATTCTGTGGGTATTAGTGAACTTAATATTCTCGGTCGGATAACTAATTTCGGATTTCTATATGAGATCTGTTAGTTTTTCGCTTGTAAAAGTAAGTCATTTTGATTTATGTTTTCTTGCCACTGTTTGTATAATAGTTGTCTTTGAATAAGTTACTCTGTTTGCTTTTTAATATAAATAAAAAATTGTTAAATTAAATCCGTTCATACTTTTTTATTTTATTAGTTTGTCTGCTAACACCTTGTTATACTTATCTTTGTAACTCTGGAGCGGACAGTCTTATTGGACAGTTTATGAACTGAGTCAAGAACTTCAACATGAAATAAACGTTTTAGGTGATATTAAGATCTAATCATTTACTCCACCCGCACTTGCTTTGAAGCCAACTGAAAAGTCTGGGTACAGTTGGAGCTTTTGATTGGCTGACATTTATTAATGAGAGTAGTTTGACCAAGCAAAAATGGCGTATAAGTATTACCCATGGTAAAAACAACAAATCTATTTCATAGTTTTATCCCATAAGACATATCTTAACTCTCCCTTTTGACAGAGAATTCAACATGCCTCTTTGTGTGTATAAACATATAACTGTGCATTCCTGACTCTGTATTGAGGTTACAGTCTCTTTATGGTATTTGTACAATACAATCCCAGTTGTAAAATTTAAACAAATGATTTAATTTGGGTCATTTGATTGTATTATCAGGATACCACCGAGACCATAGCATAAATTAGAATGACATTCGTCCCGGAGGAGAAAACACTTACCTTGTTTTGTTTTCTGTATCTTGTTTGGAGACATGCCTGCTTCCTCTTCAGCGTTTTCAGGCGAATACGAAGGTTGAAATAACTAACAAACGATTTTATTCTGTCTATTTTATATAGACTTCAGCTATGATAAACTCAGAAATATTTTTATTTGATCGATATCGATGTTTTAGATAGAAATCACTTAATGGCCATTTGTAATTGAATTGCTGAAAATTATTTTTTTTGAATACAAAGAATTTAAAAAAAAAATATAATGATAAGGAAAACAACTGATTATTAATTCCTCAGCATTCTCCTCTCTTACGACGATTAAACAGACGACAACGTTAATTGGTTTGATCAAATCTACAGCTATTGTCGTTAACTGCCAAAATGTTTATATTTTTTCATTAAATCAAAATCAGAAAAGTATTGGTGCAAATTGAAAGCCTTTTAATGATACCAGTTCTATGTGTGTGGAAAGTATACCTTTCTCATGTCTGATATGTTTGGGTGAAACATTGGGAATGGTTGTTCCTGTTTGACCCCAAGAAGTGCAATAGGCAATGGTAAAAAGTGTCGCTCAAACTGAGTATACTTATTCACACGAGTTTCTCGCAACTTCGTGGTCGGGATCTGCAAAAGACAGGAGTAGCTGAGTTAGCCCTTGAATCGGGATAAAGAGATTCTCGCAACTTCGTGGTCTGCATCTGCAAAAGACACTAGCAGCTGATTTAGCCTTGAATCGGGTAACGATCGAGATTCCTGCAACTTCGTGGTCGGGATCTGCAAAAGACACGAGTAGCTGAGTTAGCCCTTTAATCGGGGTAACGAGATTCCAGCGACTTCTTGGTTTGGATCTGCAAAAGACACGAGTAGCTGAGTTAACCCTTGAATAAGGGTAAAGAGATTCTCGCAACTTCGTGGTCGTGATCTGCAAAATACACCAGTAGGTGAGTTAACCCTTGAATCGGGGTAACGGGATTCCCGCAACTTCATGGGCTGGATCTGCAAAAGACACGAGTAGCTGAGTTAACCCTTGAATCGGGGTAACGAGATTCTCGCAACTTCGTGGTCTGTATCCGCAAAAGACACGAGTAGCTGAGTTAACCCTTGAATCGGTGTAATGATCGAGATTCTCGCAACTTCGTGGTCTAGATTTGCAAAATACAGGAGTAGCTGTGTTAGCACTTGAATCGGGGTAACGATATTCACGGAACTTCGTGGTTGGGATCTGCAAAAGACACGAGTAGCTGAGTTAGTACTTGAATCGGGGTAATGAGATTCTCGCATCTTTGACTTTAATATTGTGCACAGTATTTAGTAGGGATATATATGTTGATTAAAACTGAATGCCATAAAATACACCCTGTTTTTACGACTGCTAACACTGAGAACAAGTATAACAGATTTGTAAAAAACATGGCGGACTCCGTATGCATAGCATGGTGTGCAAGTCTTTTAGAGTCGAAATCGCAACAGTAAATTAATATGTATGTAGTTTGGTACTCTACTTCAGAATGGATAACTATTCATCCGTTATCTTAGCGCTATGCGTCAGGTCGTGTAAAATTTGATGTTTCTCATTGGCCTTAACAATTTGAAGATATTCTAATATCACATGACAAAATGGCGGATATTTCGACAACCAGAAAGACAATTGGCCAGAAAGGCTTCCTACGGTTTAAAATCAATTATCTGATATTATCTGAATCAAGGTGTGAATGAATCACATAAAGCTTTTATATTATAGTTTTACATTTCTGAACAATATAACACACGGGCACAGGTAAAATCTTCTTGCCTAAAATAACCACGGAGACACTTTATTTTATTGTGTTGAAAAGAGGTATATCATTTATACCTTTATACCCCATTATACATTGTTGTAATAAACTAAACCCAGGCTGACAGGAGCTTGGCTTTAGTCAGTTGAATTTTCTGGAACACTTTGTAATACGTTGATAATCCTTACGAAACTTCAGATATAGCAAGAATATCGGTAGACTGAGATCAAACCCCATAGGATCATGGGGAAAGAAATATATAAGTAAAACCAACTGTAGTAAAACCAACTGGCTATTTTCCACATTGAATTGATGTCAGTCAACTTTAATTAAGATAGTCCATTCACGTTTTTAAACCGTAATATTGGAAACATTTCAGAACAAAAAAAAAACAACAACACAACGTGAGTATATTTTTATATTGATATAAATAATTGCGTTTTAATGTCACTCCCAACAAGTCTTCTCCGTTTTAAACAATGAAAGACAACTGGATATATGAAAAAACCCACATACCTGGTCTGAAACGGTTAATATATTACACTAGAACCAAGCAAGAACAGCTCGAAAACAGTACCTATATCATTGACTTTTATAAAGATTGGATAGAACCGTTTCATTACTGGATCAAATTCCGTGTGTTAATCACAGTCTGTAGGAAGAGTTTCCCCAAGCACGTTTGTTTAATGGACAGGAAGGGTCGACCGTCCGCTCTTTTGACAGAATGTAGATTGTAGCCCAATATTTGTCTAATCGGAAAGAGATGTCATTTGTCTGAAACTACTATGTTTACGTGCAGATCAGACTTATGTTTATGAGTGGGAGATAGTCAGGGTTGACGGGTTCATTTCTTCAATAGTTTATATTTATAAAGATGTTTGTGAATTTCTAGCTGTATAATGGCGAAAATACACCTTTCGACTTGGTCAAAGATTTTTTTACATTTTTGGGGAAATCATGGATAGTATAACCTTTCTGATTAAAGATTTAGTTATCTCGTCAGCTGACCATTTACCGTCCAAATATTCTCTCAAACTGAAGGAAATCGGACTGACAAATAGACGTCACCATATCCATATCGCGATGGCTGTTTCCTCTAATTACTAAATATAATCTTACATCTAATCTGATAACCATTGAGCTAGAGAATTGTGTCAGTGTCCTATTTCTTCAAACCGTGTCCCAATAACCATCCCCGAGACACCCGATATATCTGAGTATAATTAAACATTATAGGAAGTCGATTAGATGACCGGAAGCTATCATAAGAACGTTCTCTTCCCGTTGTTTTGGACAGTCCACAGTACAAATAAGATCGTCTGTAAGATATCGTCCTTAATTTAAAAACAAATAAATAGTGAATTGTGAGCCTACAATGTATGTTGATATCAGTATAACATCACATTTAAATTTTAATTTTGCCAATATCACATTGAAGTAATTGAATAAAAATTTAAAAGTGGATTTTTCTTTATTAGTTTCCAACTTATCATTTGACACAGATACCACCCACATTATCACCAAACGAACATTTATCATTTTATTTTGCACTTATACATTGTATTTAATAGTAATGCTTTTATGTGCAACACTAAGAATGGCTTAAGCGACAAATACGATTCATTTTGAATTTTACTTTGAATTGTTTTCCGTTGTGTTTCTGATATATCCATAATGAGCAACTGAATTTTAAGGTAATTATAACGACGTTTTCCGTTAATGTATAAAAATGGGGATCCTCATTGTGTGTTATAATTCAGTTCGAACCATTCAATAGCCTTTATCTCAACAATAATACATTGATTGACAGAACTCATTTATTCCATTTTATTGAGTAGGAAATTTAACATTTATTAAATGTTTTTGTTTTAGACCGCGCTTTATCTGGTTTTGAACAATCCGTCATTTAAGCCAAAGAAATATGATGTTTAGTAGTGGACCCGATACAAGAAACAATTGTCCCCGACAAAATTAAAATCTTAGTAAGAACATCTATTAGGGCTAAATAACAATAGATTCACTGGCCTTTTCATTAAACTCTAGTTCTCTACGTCGTATAAAAAATTGCAATTTGTCCAAGACCGATATGAAGAACATTCATTCATAAAGAATTATTGTAATTGACGATCTTTAACACAGGCAACGGAAAATCGTTGTATTTCTGGCGTTAATTTAGGACTAATGTCTCAATTATGGTAAATCAGTTGACAGAATCTATTTCCCTTTATTGATGAAAAATATATAGCTAAATCCTCCATTCAGTGCATAAAATCCGGGATCTAAGTTACAAACATATGTACTCTAATTGTCTTGCGTTTGTTATATTTTGAATGTACATTTGCAGATTAATCTCGTGCATTCCACACCAAATCTGAAACAAACAACGCTTGATAGTTATATCATGTGGACGCGACGATAGTAGGTGCGATGTTTTCAAGGAGGCATAGCAATATAATGCATGGAACTATTATCGTCAAGTGTGTCCATTCAATAAGAAATGTGTCACTTGTCGGTAGATATAAAGGAGGTAGAAATGTTTCACACTTGTTGTTAATGGACTTGGTTCATAATCATTTGTATGAGCGCTTCCTCAAGATGAGTCAGACTATCTACAGTAAACAGATAATACTGCAATGTAATATGAAATTGAATACGTCAAATAGTTGATAGTGATGTGTAAAACTATAATTTGCAGTTTTAATTTTCCGTAATACAGCTAGTGTCAGATGTAAAGATTCAAAGAGTTGACTATTTTAATCGGTCCCTGTGATTCTATAGAGAAATATACAACCCGGAAGACAATTTGCAAGACCGGTATTGTGGAGCATATTTATTATAAAAATAGATTTTCTGATAAGTGAATTGTCCCAAGTTTCAAGGAATCACTAAAAGCTTTTAAAAATAATTTAAAAAAAGAAACCAGCTGTTTTTTCTCCATAAATTCACTTAGTACACTTGGGTCCGACTCATCTTAGTAATGGATTGTAGGGAATGAAGGTACTTTGCTCACTTTTATATCATTAGAAAGATGACCTTTTTAGAGACAAAACAACCATTATAATCCTACATTATCAACACTGTGAGATTATCCAGCTGAGATCTCCAATTATTAAAAATAATTGTTCCATGTTGATCATTTTGGATGTGGAACACACCACTGAGAGACAATATGCATTCAAAATCTATTATAGACTTTATTAGTTATTTTTAACACAACACTCTAACGCTTAAAGTGGCACGAGCTGCCAAAATGTTGATATTGTGACGTTAAAACAATGTTGAAATTATTTACTATTTTTATCAAGAAGTATAATTCAGAAGCTTTTTATTGCTTCTAGTCTCGAAAATGTACGATAAAGCATTGTTTTGAACTAACTTTGGCTTAGAATGAATGAATGGTCGTCCCGGTTATTTAAATTTTGTTTACTTATCCAACACGTTTTCGGTTCGCCACATTCTGTATGGATTTTCCTCATTCCAACGCCAATCATTTAAAGGCACACTTGCCGCGAAAATCAGGAATATTGTTTACATTAAAAAAGAAAGAGCATTTTCTGTATTTTCCCCAGACAATATAAGTTAGGAACTTTCTATTTTTACCAAAATTTAAAAGTTTGGACGTCACTTTGTATTTTTAATTTGAATTTGAAAATTTGAATTGTTAGATGCCCGTAACGTAAACAAACCAAACTACTCGCAGGGGCGATTTTATGTTTCAGTCGAGAGAGTGAACTAACGGCACAGTGTAATTTTACGTAGGCCTATTTATCTGAGAAATACAGACTGACGATCGGTTAACAGCGACTGGAAAAGCCTGCTGATAATTGATTGAGTGTAAACCACAGATAAAAAGGCCTGAAATGAGGGTATCCAGCACGAAAGTTGACCGACACTGATCGTTGTTGCTGTAATCAGGCTTCGATTCTTCGTTTGTTTTCACCCCATTTCTACATTCCAAAGCTAACTAGACATGTTTTATGTGTCCTATGTTTAAGTTTAGTGGTATTAGTCGTAGTAAGCTCATGTAAATTGGTTTTCTTAGCAAATTTAAACAGGCTACGGCGGCAAGTGGGCCTTTACTTTTTCGATGTCCTCCAAAGCCTCTTACTGTCGTGCCCATCAGAATTTAGGAAAAAAGTATGAATTTTGGCAGCTCATGCCACTTTAAGAAACCCCGTGGCTATAAGTTGTTCCTGTTTGACCCCAAGAAGTGCAATAGGCAATGGTAAAAAGTGTCGCTCAAACTGAGTATACTTATTCACACGAGTTTCTCGCAACTTCGTGGTCGGGATCTGCAAAAGACAGGAGTAGCTGAGTTAGCCCTTGAATCGGGATAAAGAGATTCTCGCAACTTCGTGGTCTGCATCTGCAAAAGACACTAGCAGCTGATTTAGCCTTGAATCGGGTAACGATCGAGATTCCTGCAACTTCGTGGTCGGAATCTGCAAAAGACACGAGTAGCTGAGTTAGCCCTTTAATCGGGGTAACGAGATTCCAGCGACTTCTTGGTTTGGATCTGCAAAAGACACGAGTAGCTGAGTTAACCCTTGAATAAGGGTAAAGAGATTCTCGCAACTTCGTGGTCGTGATCTGCAAAATACACCAGTAGGTGAGTTAACCCTTGAATCGGGGTAACGGGATTCCCGCAACTTCATGGGCTGGATCTGCAAAAGACACGAGTAGCTGAGTTAACCCTTGAATCGGGGTAACGAGATTCTCGCAACTTCGTGGTCTGTATCCGCAAAAGACACGAGTAGCTGAGTTAACCCTTGAATCGGTGTAATGATCGAGATTCTCGCAACTTCGTGGTCTAGATTTGCAAAATACAGGAGTAGCTGTGTTAGCACTTGAATCGGGGTAACGATATTCACGGAACTTCGTGGTTGGGATCTGCAAAAGACACGAGTAGCTGAGTTAGTACTTGAATCGGGGTAATGAGATTCTCGCATCTTTGACTTTAATATTGTGCACAGTATTTAGTAGGGATATATATGTTGATTAAAACTGAATGCCATAAAATACACCCTGTTTTTACGACTGCTAACACTGAGAACAAGTATAACAGATTTGTAAAAAACATGGCGGACTCCGTATGCATAGCATGGTGTGCAAGTCTTTTAGAGTCGAAATCGCAACAGTAAATTAATATGTATGTAGTTTGGTACTCTACTTCAGAATGGATAACTATTCATCCGTTATCTTAGCGCTATGCGTCAGGTCGTGTAAAATTTGATGTTTCTCATTGGCCTTAACAATTTGAAGATATTCTAATATCCCATGACAAAATGGCGGATATTTCGACAACCAGAAAGACAATTGGCCAGAAAGGCTTCCTACGGTTTAAAATCAATTATCTGATATTATCTGAATCAAGGTGTGAATGAATCACATAAAGCTTTTATATTATAGTTTTACATTTCTGAACAATATAACACACGGGCACAGGTAAAATCTTCTTGCCTAAAATAACCACGGAGACACTTTATTTTATTGTGTTGAAAAGAGGTATATCATTTATACCTTTATACCCCATTATACATTGTTGTAATAAACTAAACCCAGGCTGACAGGAGCTTGGCTTTAGTCAGTTGAATTTTCTGGAACACTTTGTAATACGTTGATAATCCTTACGAAACTTCAGATATAGCAAGAATATCGGTAGACTGAGATCAAACCCCATAGGATCATGGGGAAAGAAATATATAAGTAAAACCAACTGTAGTAAAACCAACTGGCTATTTTCCACATTGAATTGATGTCAGTCAACTTTAATTAAGATAGTCCATTCACGTTTTTAAACCGTAATATTGGAAACATTTCAGAACAAAAAAAAAACAACAACACAACGTGAGTATATTTTTATATTGATATAAATAATTGCGTTTTAATGTCACTCCCAACAAGTCTTCTCCGTTTTAAACAATGAAAGACAACTGGATATATGAAAAAACCCACATACCTGGTCTGAAACGGTTAATATATTACACTAGAACCAAGCAAGAACAGCTCGAAAACAGTACCTATATCATTGACTTTTATAAAGATTGGATAGAACCGTTTCATTACTGGATCAAATTCCGTGTGTTAATCACAGTCTGTAGGAAGAGTATCCCCAAGCACGTTTGTTTAATGGACAGGAAGGGTCGACCGTCCGCTCTTTTGACAGAATGTAGATTGTAGCCCAATATTTGTCTAATCGGAAAGAGATGTCATTTGTCTGAAACTACTATGTTTACGAGCAGATCAGACTTATGTGTTGAGTGGGAGATAGTCAGGGTTGACGGTTCATTTCTTCAATAGTTTATATTTATAAAGATGTTTGTGAATTTCTAGCTGTATAATGGCGAAAATACACCTTTCGACTTGGTCAAAGATTTTTTTACATTTTTGGGGAAATCATGGATAGTATAACCTTTCTGATTAAAGATTTAGTTATCTCGTCAGCTGACCATTTACCGTCCAAATATTCTCTCAAACTGAAGGAAATCGGACTGACAAATAGACGTCACCATATCCATATCGCGATGGCTGTTTCCTCTAATTACTAAATATAATCTTACATCTAATCTGATAACCATTGAGCTAGAGAATTGTGTCAGTGTCCTATTTCTTCAAACCGTGTCCCAATAACCATCCCCGAGACACCCGATATATCTGAGTATAATTAAACATTATAGGAAGTCGATTAGATGACCGGAAGCTATCATAAGAACGTTCTCTTCCCGTTGTTTTGGACAGTCCACAGTACAAATAAGATCGTCTGTAAGATATCGTCCTTAATTTAAAAACAAATAAATAGTGAATTGTGAGCCTACAAGGTATGTTGATATCAGTATAACATCACATTTAAATTTTAATTTTGCCAATATCACATTGAAGTAATTGAATAAAAATTTAAAAGTGGATTTTTCTTTATTAGTTTCCAACTTATCATTTGACACAGATACCACCCACATTATCACCAAACGAACATTTATCATTTTATTTTGCACTTATACATTGTATTTAATAGTAATGCTTTTATGTGCAACACTAAGAATGGCTTAAGCGACAAATACGATTCATTTTGAATTTTACTTTGAATTGTTTTCCGTTGTGTTTCTGATATATCCATAATGAGCAACTGAATTTTAAGGTAATTATAACGACGTTTTCCGTTAATGTATAAAAATGGGGATCCTCATTGTGTGTTATAATTCAGTTCGAACCATTCAATAGCCTTTATCTCAACAATAATACATTGATTGACAGAACTCATTTATTCCATTTTATTGAGTAGGAAATTTAACATTTATTAAATGTTTTTGTTTTTGACCGCGCTTTATCTGGTTTTGAACAATCCGTCATTTAAGCCAAAGAAATATGATGTTTAGTAGTGGACCCGATACAAGAAACAATTGTCCCCGACAAAATTAAAATCTTAGTAAGAACATCTATTAGGGCTAAATAACAATAGATTCACTGGCCTTTTCATTAAACTCTAGTTCTCTACGTCGTATAAAAAATTGCAATTTGTCCAAGACCGATATGAAGAACATTCATTCATAAAGAATTATTGTAATTGACGATCTTTAACACAGGCAACGGAAAATCGTTGTATTTCTGGCGTTAATTTAGGACTAATGTCTCAATTATGGTAAATCAGTTGACAGAATCTATTTCCCTTTATTGATGAAAAATATATAGCTAAATCCTCCATTCAGTGCATAAAATCCGGGATCTAAGTTACAAACATATGTACTCTAATTGTCTTGCGTTTGTTATATTTTGAATGTACATTTGCAGATTAATCTCGTGCATTCCACACCAAATCTGAAACAAACAACGCTTGATAGTTATATCATGTGGACGCGACGATTGTAGGTGCGATGTTTTCAAGGAGGCATAGCAATATAATGCATGGAACTATTATCGTCAAGTGTGTCCATTCAATAAGAAATGTGTCACTTGTCGGTAGATATAAAGGAGGTAGAAATGTTTCACACTTGTTGTTAATGGACTTGGTTCATAATCATTTGTATGAGCGCTTCCTCAAGATGAGTCAGACTATCTACAGTAAACAGATAATACTGCAATGTAATATGAAATTGAATACGTCAAATAGTTGATAGTGATGTGTAAAACTATAATTTGCAGTTTTAATTTTCCGTAATACAGCTAGTGTCAGATGTAAAGATTCAAAGAGTTGACTATTTTAATCGGTCCCTGTGATTCTATAGAGAAATATACAACCCGGAAGACAATTTGCAAGACCGGTATTGTGGAGCATATTTATTATAAAAAATAGATTTTCTGATAAGTGAATTGTCCCAAGTTTCAAGGAATCACTAAAAGCTTTTAAAAATAATTTAAAAAAAGAAACCAGCTGTTTTTTCTCCATAAATTCACTTAGTACACTTGGGTCCGACTCATCTTAGTAATGGATTGTAGGGAATGAAGGTACTTTGCTCACTTTTATATCATTAGAAAGATGACCTTTTTAGAGACAAAACAACCATTATAATCCTACATTATCAACACTGTGAGATTATCCAGCTGAGATCTCCAATTATTAAAAATAATTGTTCCATGTTGATCATTTTGGATGTGGAACACACCACTGAGAGACAATATGCATTCAAAATCTATTATAGACTTTATTAGTTATTTTTAACACAACACTCTAACGCTTAAAGTGGCACGAGCTGCCAAAATGTTGATTTTGTGACGTTAAAACAATGTTGAAATTATTTACTATTTTTATCAAGAAGTATAATTCAGAAGCTTTTTATTGCTTCTAGTCTCGAAAATGTACGATAAAGCATTGCTTTGAACTAACTTTGGCTTAGAATGAATGAATGGTCGTCCCGGTTATTTAAATTTTGTTTACTTATCCAACACGTTTTCTGTTCGCCACATTCTGTATGGATTTTCCTCATTCCAACGCCAATCATTTAAAGGCACACTTGCCGCGAAAATCAGGAATATTGTTTACATTAAAAAAGAAAGAGCATTTTCTGTATTTTCCCCAGACAATATAAGTTAGGAACTTTCTATTTTTACCAAAATTTAAAAGTTTGGACGTCACTTTGTATTTTTAATTTGAATTTGAAAATTTGAATTGTTAGATGCCCGTAACGTAAACAAACCAAACTACTCGCAGGGGCGATTTTATGTTTCAGTCGAGAGAGTGAACTAACGGCACAGTGTAATTTTACGTAGGCCTATTTATCTGAGAAATACAGACTGACGATCGGTTAACAGCGACTGGAAAAGCCTGCTGATAATTGATTGAGTGTAAACCACAGATAAAAAGGCCTGAAATGAGGGTATCCAGCACGAAAGTTGACCGACACTGATCGTTGTTGCTGTAATCAGGCTTCGATTCTTCGTTTGTTTTCACCCCATTTCTACATTCCAAAGCTAACTAGACATGTTTTATGTGTCCTATGTTTAAGTTTAGTGGTATTAGTCGTAGTAAGCTCATGTAAATTGGTTTTCTTAGCAAATTTAAACAGGCTACGGCGGCAAGTGGGCCTTTACTTTTTCGATGTCCTCCAAAGCCTCTTACTGTCGTGCCCATCAGAATTTAGGAAAAAAGTATGAATTTTGGCAGCTCATGCCACTTTAAGAAACCCCGTGGCTATAAGTTGTTCCTGTTTGACCCCAAGAAGTGCAATAGGCAATGGTAAAAAGTGTCGCTCAAACTGAGTATACTTATTCACACGAGTTTCTCGCAACTTCGTGGTCGGGATCTGCAAAAGACAGGAGTAGCTGAGTTAGCCCTTGAATCGGGATAAAGAGATTCTCGCAACTTCGTGGTCTGCATCTGCAAAAGACACTAGCAGCTGATTTAGCCTTGAATCGGGTAACGATCGAGATTCCTGCAACTTCGTGGTCGGGATCTGCAAAAGACACGAGTAGCTGAGTTAGCCCTTTAATCGGGGTAACGAGATTCCAGCGACTTCTTGGTTTGGATCTGCAAAAGACACGAGTAGCTGAGTTAACCCTTGAATAAGGGTAAAGAGATTCTCGCAACTTCGTGGTCGTGATCTGCAAAATACACCAGTAGGTGAGTTAACCCTTGAATCGGGGTAACGGGATTCCCGCAACTTCATGGGCTGGATCTGCAAAAGACACGAGTAGCTGAGTTAACCCTTGAATCGGGGTAACGAGATTCTCGCAACTTCGTGGTCTGTATCCGCAAAAGACACGAGTAGCTGAGTTAACCCTTGAATCGGTGTAATGATCGAGATTCTCGCAACTTCGTGGTCTAGATTTGCAAAATACAGGAGTAGCTGTGTTAGCACTTGAATCGGGGTAACGATATTCACGGAACTTCGTGGTTGGGATCTGCAAAAGACACGAGTAGCTGAGTTAGTACTTGAATCGGGGTAATGAGATTCTCGCATCTTTGACTTTAATATTGTGCACAGTATTTAGTAGGGATATATATGTTGATTAAAACTGAATGCCATAAAATACACCCTGTTTTTACGACTGCTAACACTGAGAACAAGTATAACAGATTTGTAAAAAACATGGCGGACTCCGTATGCATAGCATGGTGTGCAAGTCTTTTAGAGTCGAAATCGCAACAGTAAATTAATATGTATGTAGTTTGGTACTCTACTTCAGAATGGATAACTATTCATCCGTTATCTTAGCGCTATGCGTCAGGTCGTGTAAAATTTGATGTTTCTCATTGGCCTTAACAATTTGAAGATATTCTAATATCACATGACAAAATGGCGGATATTTCGACAACCAGAAAGACAATTGGCCAGAAAGGCTTCCTACGGTTTAAAATCAATTATCTGATATTATCTGAATCAAGGTGTGAATGAATCACATAAAGCTTTTATATTATAGTTTTACATTTCTGAACAATATAACACACGGGCACAGGTAAAATCTTCTTGCCTAAAATAACCACGGAGACACTTTATTTTATTGTGTTGAAAAGAGGTATATCATTTATACCTTTATACCCCATTATACATTGTTGTAATAAACTAAACCCAGGCTGACAGGAGCTTGGCTTTAGTCAGTTGAATTTTCTGGAACACTTTGTAATACGTTGATAATCCTTACGAAACTTCAGATATAGCAAGAATATCGGTAGACTGAGATCAAACCCCATAGGATCATGAGGAAAGAAATATATAAGTAAAACCAACTGTAGTAAAACCAACTGGCTATTTTCCACATTGAATTGATGTCAGTCAACTTTAATTAAGATAGTCCATTCACGTTTTTAAACCGTAATATTGGAAACATTTCAGAACAAAAAAAAAAACAACAACACAACGTGAGTATATTTTTATATTGATATAAATAATTGCGTTTTAATGTCACTCCCAACAAGTCTTCCCGTTTTAAACAATGAAAGACAACTGGATATATGAAAAAACCCACATACCTGGTCTGAAACGGTTAATATATTACACTAGAACCAAGCAAGAACAGCTCGAAAACAGTACCTATATCATTGAATTTTATAAAGATTGGATAGAACCGTTTCATTACTGGATCAAATTCCGTGTGTTAATCACAGTCTGTAGGAAGAGTTTCCCCAAGCACGTTTGTTTAATGGACAGGAAGGGTCGACCGTCCGCTCTTTTGACAGAATGTAGATTGTAGCCCAATATTTGTCTAATCGGAAAGAGATGTCATTTGTCTGAAACTACTATGTTTACGAGCAGATCAGACTTATGTGTTGAGTGGGAGATAGTCAGGGTTGACGGTTCATTTCTTCAATAGTTTATATTTATAAAGATGTTTGTGAATTTCTAGCTGTATAATGGCGAAAATACACCTTTCGACTTGGTCAAAGATTTTTTTACATTTTTGGGGAAATCATGGATAGTATAACCTTTCTGATTAAAGATTTAGTTATCTCGTCAGCTGACCATTTACCGTCCAAATATTCTCTCAAACTGAAGGAAATCGGACTGACAAATAGACGTCACCATATCCATATCGCGATGGCTGTTTCCTCTAATTACTAAATATAATCTTACATCTAATCTGATAACCATTGAGCTAGAGAATTGTGTCAGTGTCCTATTTCTTCAAACCGTGTCCCAATAACCATCCCCGAGACACCCGATATATCTGAGTATAATTAAACATTATAGGAAGTCGATTAGATGACCGGAAGCTATCATAAGAACGTTCTCTTCCCGTTGTTTTGGACAGTCCACAGTACAAATAAGATCGTCTGTAAGATATCGTCCTTAATTTAAAAACAAATAAATAGTGAATTGTGAGCCTACAAGGTATGTTGATATCAGTATAACATCACATTTAAATTTTAATTTTGCCAATATCACATTGAAGTAATTGAATAAAAATTTAAAAGTGGATTTTTCTTTATTAGTTTCCAACTTATCATTTGACACAGATACCACCCACATTATCACCAAACGAACATTTATCATTTTATTTTGCACTTGTACATTGTATTTAATAGTAATGCTTTTATGTGCAACACTAAGAATGGCTTAAGCGACAAATACGATTCATTTTGAATTTTACTTTGAATTGTTTTCCGTTGTGTTTCTGATATATCCATAATGAGCAACTGAATTTTAAGGTAATTATAACGACGTTTTCCGTTAATGTATAAAAATGGGGATCCTCATTGTGTGTTATAATTCAGTTCGAACCATTCAATAGCCTTTATCTCAACAATAATACATTGATTGACAGAACTCATTTATTCCATTTTATTGAGTAGGAAATTTAACATTTATTAAATGTTTTTGTTTTAGACCGCGCTTTATCTGGTTTTGAACAATCCGTCATTTAAGCCAAAGAAATATGATGTTTAGTAGTGGACCCGATACAAGAAACAATTGTCCCCGACAAAATTAAAATCTTAGTAAGAACATCTATTAGGGCTAAATAACAATAGATTCACTGGCCTTTTCATTAAACTCTAGTTCTCTACGTCGTATAAAAAATTGCAATTTGTCCAAGACCGATATGAAGAACATTCATTCATAAAGAATTATTGTAATTGACGATCTTTAACACAGGCAACGGAAAATCGTTGTATTTCTGGCGTTAATTTAGGACTAATGTCTCAATTATGGTAAATCAGTTGACAGAATCTATTTCCCTTTATTGATGAAAAATATATAGCTAAATCCTCCATTCAGTGCATAAAATCCGGGATCTAAGTTACAAACATATGTACTCTAATTGTCTTGCGTTTGTTATATTTTGAATGTACATTTGCAGATTAATCTCGTGCATTCCACACCAAATCTGAAACAAACAACGCTTGATAGTTATATCATGTGGACGCGACGATTGTAGGTGCGATGTTTTCAAGGAGGCATAGCAATATAATGCATGGAACTATTATCGTCAAGTGTGTCCATTCAATAAGAAATGTGTCACTTGTCGGTAGATATAAAGGAGGTAGAAATGTTTCACACTTGTTGTTAATGGACTTGGTTCATAATCATTTGTATGAGCGCTTCCTCAAGATGAGTCAGACTATCTACAGTAAACAGATAATACTGCAATGTAATATGAAATTGAATACGTCAAATAGTTGATAGTGATGTGTAAAACTATAATTTGCAGTTTTAATTTTCCGTAATACAGCTAGTGTCAGATGTAAAGATTCAAAGAGTTGACTATTTTAATCGGTCCCTGTGATTCTATAGAGAAATATACAACCCGGAAGACAATTTGCAAGACCGGTATTGTGGAGCATATTTATTATAAAAATAGATTTTCTGATAAGTGAATTGTCCCAAGTTTCAAGGAATCACTAAAAGCTTTTAAAAATAATTTAAAAAAAGAAACCAGCTGTTTTTTCTCCATAAATTCACTTAGTACACTTGGGTCCGACTCATCTTAGTAATGGATTGTAGGGAATGAAGGTACTTTGCTCACTTTTATATCATTAGAAAGATGACCTTTTTAGAGACAAAACAACCATTATAATCCTACATTATCAACACTGTGAGATTATCAAGCTGAGATCTCCAATTATTAAAAATAATTGTTCCATGTTGATCATTTTGGATGTGGAACACACCACTGAGAGACAATATGCATTCAAAATCTATTATAGACTTTATTAGTTATTTTTAACACAACACTCTAACGCTTAAAGTGGCACGAGCTGCCAAAATGTTGATATTGTGACGTTAAAACAATGTTGAAATTATTTACTATTTTTATCAAGAAGTATAATTCAGAAGCTTTTTATTGCTTCTAGTCTCGAAAATGTACGATAAAGCATTGCTTTGAACTAACTTTGGCTTAGAATGAATGAATGGTTGTCCCGGTTATTTAAATTTTGTTTACTTATCCAACACGTTTTCGGTTCGCCACATTCTGTATGGATTTTCCTCATTCCAACGCCAATCATTTAAAGGCACACTTGCCGCGAAAATCAGGAATATTGTTTACATTAAAAAAGAAAGAGCATTTTCTGTATTTTCCCCAGACAATATAAGTTAGGAACTTTCTATTTTTACCAAAATTTAAAAGTTTGGACGTCACTTTGTATTTTTAATTTGAATTTGAAAATTTGAATTGTTAGATGCCCGTAACGTAAACAAACCAAACTACTCGCAGGGGCGATTTTATGTTTCAGTCGAGAGAGTGAACTAACGGCACAGTGTAATTTTACGTAGGCCTATTTATCTGAGAAATACAGACTGACGATCGGTTAACAGCGACTGGAAAAGCCTGCTGATAATTGATTGAGTGTAAACCACAGATAAAAAGGCCTGAAATGAGGGTATCCAGCACGAAAGTTGACCGACACTGATCGTTGTTGCTGTAATCAGGCTTCGATTCTTCGTTTGTTTTCACCCCATTTCTACATTCCAAAGCTAACTAGACATGTTTTATGTGTCCTATGTTTAAGTTTAGTGGTATTAGTCGTAGTAAGCTCATGTAAATTGGTTTTCTTAGCAAATTTAAACAGGCTACGGCGGCAAGTGGGCCTTTACTTTTTCGATGTCCTCCAAAGCCTCTTACTGTCGTGCCCATCAGAATTTAGGAAAAAAGTATGAATTTTGGCAGCTCATGCCACTTTAAGAAACCCCGTGGCTATAAGTTGTTCCTGTTTGACCCCAAGAAGTGCAATAGGCAATGGTAAAAAGTGTCGCTCAAACTGAGTATACTTATTCACACGAGTTTCTCGCAACTTCGTGGTCGGGATCTGCAAAAGACAGGAGTAGCTGAGTTAGCCCTTGAATCGGGATAAAGAGATTCTCGCAACTTCGTGGTCTGCATCTGCAAAAGACACTAGCAGCTGATTTAGCCTTGAATCGGGTAACGATCGAGATTCCTGCAACTTCGTGGTCGGGATCTGCAAAAGACACGAGTAGCTGAGTTAGCCCTTTAATCGGGGTAACGAGATTCCAGCGACTTCTTGGTTTGGATCTGCAAAAGACACGAGTAGCTGAGTTAACCCTTGAATAAGGGTAAAGAGATTCTCGCAACTTCGTGGTCGTGATCTGCAAAATACACCAGTAGGTGAGTTAACCCTTGAATCGGGGTAACGGGATTCCCGCAACTTCATGGGCTGGATCTGCAAAAGACACGAGTAGCTGAGTTAACCCTTGAATCGGGGTAACGAGATTCTCGCAACTTCGTGGTCTGTATCCGCAAAAGACACGAGTAGCTGAGTTAACCCTTGAATCGGTGTAATGATCGAGATTCTCGCAACTTCGTGGTCTAGATTTGCAAAAGACAGGAGTAGCTGTGTTAGCACTTGAATCGGGGTAACGATATTCACGGAACTTCGTGGTTGGGATCTGCAAAAGACACGAGTAGCTGAGTTAGTACTTGAATCGGGGTAATGAGATTCTCGCATCTTTGACTTTAATATTGTGCACAGTATTTAGTAGGGATATATATGTTGATTAAAACTGAATGCCATAAAATACACCCTGTTTTTACGACTGCTAACACTGAGAACAAGTATAACAGATTTGTAAAAAACATGGCGGACTCCGTATGCATAGCATGGTGTGCAAGTCTTTTAGAGTCGAAATCGCAACAGTAAATTAATATGTATGTAGTTTGGTACTCTACTTCAGAATGGATAACTATTCATCCGTTATCTTAGCGCTATGCGTCAGGTCGTGTAAAATTTGATGTTTCTCATTGGCCTTAACAATTTGAAGATATTCTAATATCACATGACAAAATGGCGGATATTTCGACAACCAGAAAGACAATTGGCCAGAAAGGCTTCCTACGGTTTAAAATCAATTATCTGATATTATCTGAATCAAGGTGTGAATGAATCACATAAAGCTTTTATATTATAGTTTTACATTTCTGAACAATATAACACACGGGCACAGGTAAAATCTTCTTGCCTAAAATAACCACGGAGACACTTTATTTTATTGTGTTGAAAAGAGGTATATCATTTATACCTTTATACCCCATTATACATTGTTGTAATAAACTAAACCCAGGCTGACAGGAGCTTGGCTTTAGTCAGTTGAATTTTCTGGAACACTTTGTAATACGTTGATAATCCTTACGAAACTTCAGATATAGCAAGAATATCGGTAGACTGAGATCAAACCCCATAGGATCATGGGGAAAGAAATATATAAGTAAAACCAACTGTAGTAAAACCAACTGGCTATTTTCCACATTGAATTGATGTCAGTCAACTTTAATTAAGATAGTCCATTCACGTTTTTAAACCGTAATATTGGAAACATTTCAGAACAAAAAAAAAAACAACAACACAACGTGAGTATATTTTTATATTGATATAAATAATTGCGTTTTAATGTCACTCCCAACAAGTCTTCTCCGTCTTAAACAATGAAAGACAACTGGATATATAAAAAAACCCACATACCTGGTCTGAAACGGTTAATATATTACACTAGAACCAAGCAAGAACAGCTCGAAAACAGTACCTATATCATTGACTTTTATAAAGATTGGATAGAACCGTTTCATTACTGGATCAAATTCCGTGTGTTAATCACAGTCTGTGGGAAGAGTATCCCCAAGCACGTTTGTTTAATGGACAGGAAGGATCAACCGTCCGCTCTTTTGACAGAATGTAGATTGTAGCCCAATATTTGTCTAATCGGAAAGAGATGTCATTTGTCTGAAACTACTATGTTTACGAGCAGATCAGACTTATGTGTTGAGTGGGAGATAGTCAGGGTTGACGGTTCATTTCTTCAATAGTTTATATTTATAAAGATGTTTGTGAATTTCTAGCTGTATAATGGCGAAAATACACCTTTCGACTTGGTCAAAGATTTTTTTACATTTTTGGGGAAATCATGGATAGTATAACCTTTCTGATTAAAGATTTAGTTATCTCGTCAGCTGACCATTTACCGTCCAAATATTCTCTCAAACTGAAGGAAATCGGACTGACAAATAGACGTCACCATATCCATATCGCGATGGCTGTTTCCTCTAATTACTAAATATAATCTTACATCTAATCTGATAACCATTGAGCTAGAGAATTGTGTCAGTGTCCTATTTCTTCAAACCGTGTCCCAATAACCATCCCCGAGACACCCGATATATCTGAGTATAATTAAACATTATAGGAAGTCGATTAGATGACCGGAAGCTATCATAAGAACGTTCTCTTCCCGTTGTTTTGGACAGTCCACAGTACAAATAAGATCGTCTGTAAGATATCGTCCTTAATTTAAAAACAAATAAATAGTGAATTGTGAGCCTACAAGGTATGTTGATATCAGTATAACATCACATTTAAATTTTAATTTTGCCAATATCACATTGAAGTAATTGAATAAAAATTTAAAAGTGGATTTTTCTTTATTAGTTTCCAACTTATCATTTGACACAGATACCACCCACATTATCACCAAACGAACATTTATCATTTTATTTTGCACTTATACATTGTATTTAATAGTAATGCTTTTATGTGCAACACTAAGAATGGCTTAAGCGACAAATACGATTCATTTTGAATTTTACTTTGAATTGTTTTCCGTTGTGTTTCTGATATATCCATAATGAGCAACTGAATTTTAAGGTAATTATAACGACGTTTTCCGTTAATGTATAAAAATGGGGATCCTCATTGTGTGTTATAATTCAGTTCGAACCATTCAATAGCCTTTATCTCAACAATAATACATTGATTGACAGAACTCATTTATTCCATTTTATTGAGTAGGAAATTTAACATTTATTAAATGTTTTTGTTTTAGACCGCGCTTTATCTGGTTTTGAACAATCCGTCATTTAAGCCAAAGAAATATGATGTTTAGTAGTGGACCCGATACAAGAAACAATTGTCCCCGACAAAATTAAAATCTTAGTAAGAACATCTATTAGGGCTAAATAACAATAGATTCACTGGCCTTTTCATTAAACTCTAGTTCTCTACGTCGTATAAAAAATTGCAATTTGTCCAAGACCGATATGAAGAACATTCATTCATAAAGAATTATTGTAATTGACGATCTTTAACACAGGCAACGGAAAATCGTTGTATTTCTGGCGTTAATTTAGGACTAATGTCTCAATTATGGTAAATCAGTTGACAGAATCTATTTCCCTTTATTGATGAAAAATATATAGCTAAATCCTCCATTCAGTGCATAAAATCCGGGATCTAAGTTACAAACATATGTACTCTAATTGTCTTGCGTTTGTTATATTTTGAATGTACATTTGCAGATTAATCTCGTGCATTCCACACCAAATCTGAAACAAACAACGCTTGATAGTTATATCATGTGGACGCGACGATTGTAGGTGCGATGTTTTCAAGGAGGCATAGCAATATAATGCATGGAACTATTATCGTCAAGTGTGTCCATTCAATAAGAAATGTGTCACTTGTCGGTAGATATAAAGGAGGTAGAAATGTTTCACACTTGTTGTTAATGGACTTGGTTCATAATCATTTGTATGAGCGCTTCCTCAAGATGAGTCAGACTATCTACAGTAAACAGATAATACTGCAATGTAATATGAAATTGAATACGTCAAATAGTTGATAGTGATGTGTAAAACTATAATTTGCAGTTTTAATTTTCCGTAATACAGCTAGTGTCAGATGTAAAGATTCAAAGAGTTGACTATTTTAATCGGTCCCTGTGATTCTATAGAGAAATATACAACCCGGAAGACAATTTGCAAGACCGGTATTGTGGAGCATATTTATTATAAAAATAGATTTTCTGATAAGTGAATTGTCCCAAGTTTCAAGGAATCACTAAAAGCTTTTAAAAATAATTTAAAAAAAGAAACCAGCTGTTTTTTCTCCATAAATTCACTTAGTACACTTGGGTCCGACTCATCTTAGTAATGGATTGTAGGGAATGAAGGTACTTTGCTCACTTTTATATCATTAGAAAGATGACCTTTTTAGAGACAAAACAACCATTATAATCCTACATTATCAACACTGTGAGATTATCAAGCTGAGATCTCCAATTATTAAAAATAATTGTTCCATGTTGATCATTTTGGATGTGGAACACACCACTGAGAGACAATATGCATTCAAAATCTATTATAGACTTTATTAGTTATTTTTAACACAACACTCTAACGCTTAAAGTGGCACGAGCTGCCAAAATGTTGATATTGTGACGTTAAAACAATGTTGAAATTATTTACTATTTTTATCAAGAAGTATAATTCAGAAGCTTTTTATTGCTTCTAGTCTCGAAAATGTACGATAAAGCATTGCTTTGAACTAACTTTGGCTTAGAATGAATGAATGGTCGTCCCGGTTATTTAAATTTTGTTTACTTATCCAACACGTTTTCGGTTCGCCACATTCTGTAAGTATTTTCCTCATTCCAATGCCAATCATTTAAAGGCACACTTGCCGCGAAAATCAGGAATATTGTTTACATTAAAAAAGAAAGAGCATTTTCTGTATTTTCCCCAGACAATATAAGCTAGGAACTTTCTATTTTTACCAAAATTTAAAAGTTTGGACTTCACTTTGTATTTTTAATTTGAATTTGAAAATTTGAATTGTTAGATGCCCGTAACGTAAACAAACCAAACTACTCGCAGGGGCGATTTTATGTTTCAGTCGAGAGAGTGAACTAACGGCACAGTGTAATTTTACGTAGGCCTATTTATCTGAGAAATACAGACTGACGATCGGTTAACAGCGACTGGAAAAGCCTGCTGATAATTGATTGAGTGTAAACCACAGATAAAAAGGCCTGAAATGAGGGTATCCAGCACGAAAGTTGACCGACACTGATCGTTGTTGCTGTAATCAGGCTTCGATTCTTCGTTTGTTTTCACCCCATTTCTACATTCCAAAGCTAACTAGACATGTTTTATGTGTCCTATGTTTAAGTTTAGTGGTATTAGTCGTAGTAAGCTCATGTAAATTGGTTTTCTTAGCAAATTTAAACAGGCTACGGCGGCAAGTGGGCCTTTACTTTTTCGATGTCCTCCAAAGCCTCTTACTGTCGTGCCCATCAGAATTTAGGAAAAAAGTATGAATTTTGGCAGCTCATGCCACTTTAAGAAACCCCGTGGCTATAAGTTGAAAGTTTAATATTTATTACAGTGATGGGGTGTTTTGTGGCTACTTTCATTAATGATATAGAAGGTTATATAAAGGCAATACATAATAACAAGACAGTTCATTTTCGTACTCTGAAAAACACGCATACTAAATCCGTTTAAATAGCTAAGAGAAAATCATTTTCAGTAAATGCGTTATGTTGTAACATAATTCTTTTATAAAATTTATAAAAAATAACTTCGAAAGTTACAAACGCTCACTTTAATTAATGTTAAATGATTATTGGGATTGCGATGGTCAAATAAAGTTAACATTATATTTGGTAACTAAGCATTAAGTATAATCCCAAAAGAATATATTATTGACATTTATATAGATTGTCCAGAAATGTATCATTACTGGATCACATCACGTGTGTTGATCTCAACGAGTATGAAGGATATCCTGAATCACGTTTGTTAAATGGGCGGGAAAGGTCAGCCGTCTGCTCTGGTGACAGACATGTGAATTCCAGTATTTTGTTTCTTGAAACCGCTATGTTTACAATAAGACGTAGGTTTTGACTGGGACGCGTGGAAGGTTAACAAGTTCATTTGATAGCTCTATGTGCTATTATTTTGCTTTAAGTGTGGCAAGTTTAACAAAGTGCTATCAAGAGCAAAAAACAAAACGTGAGTATATTTTTATATTGATTTAAATAATTTCGTTTAAATGTCACTCCCAACAAGTCTACAAGAAGAAAGACAGCAACTCCGTTTTAAACAATGAAAGAAAAAAAAAACCCGAAGAAAAACCCCACATATATAACTGGTCTAATATATTATACTTTAACCCAAGCAAGAACAGCTCGAAAACAGTACCTATATCATTGACATTTATAAAGATTGGATAGAACCGTTTCATTACTGGATCAAATCACGTGTGTTAATCACGGTCTGTAGGAAGAGTATCCCCAAGTACGTTTGTTTAATGGACAGGAAGGGTTGACCGTCCGCTCTTTTGACAGAATGTAGATTGTAGCCCAATATTTGTCTAATCGGAAAGAGATGTCATTTGTCTGAAACTACTATGTTTACCAGCAGATCAGACTTATGTTTTGACTGGGAGATAATCAGGGTTGACGGGTTCATTTCTTCAATAGTTTATATTTATAAAGATGTTACTAAATTTCTAGCTGTATAAAAGCCACAGTAAAACAATTTTCTCTCTAATCTCATGAAATAAAAATTAAATAATTATTTTATTGATTTCATCTTACTGCTCATTCAACAGGGAAAACAATTAAATAATTAATACTTTAGAGACCTTGGAAAGAAATTAGAATCGAGCAATTAAACATTCCATTTATACTTTATCTGAGATTAATTGCTGGCAATTTTACCTTGAACCAGGGTACGCAGATACTCTGTGACCATACATTTTTTTACTTTTAATCATAAGCTGAAAAACATTTACTCGGCTGAATGGTGAAAATATACCATTCGACAAGGTCAAAGATTTTAACATTTTTTGGAAATCATGGGTAGTACAACCTTCTGATTAAGTATTTAGTTATATCTACAGCTGACCATTTACCGTCCAAATATTCCCTCAAACTGAAAGGGGAATCGGACTGACAAATAGACGTCACCGTATCCATATCCCGATGGCTGTATCCTCTAATTACTAAATATATAATCTTACATCTAATCTGATAATCATTGAGCTAGAGAATTGTGGCAGTGTTCTATTTCATCAAACCGTGTTCCAATGACCATCACCCATGCAGATATCCGATATATCTGAGTATAATAAAACATTATAGGGAGTCGATTTGATGACCGGAAGCTATCATAAGAACGTTCTCTTCCCGTTGTTTTGGACAGTTCGCCTCTCAAATAAGATCGTCTGTAAGATATCGTCGAACAGTTAAAACAAATTAATAGTGAATTTCAATTGTGAGCCTACAATATATGTTGATATCTGTATTTGTTATACTTGGCATAATTTGTCTGTCACACGTGTAGGAATTGATGAACACATCTGATTTAAAGTGAAATAGTTTTTCAATTATTCTAGGAGATAAAACGAGTCCAGTTTGATGTATGATTCAAATTTTCAGTGGATAATGTGACCATGGATATAATTTCAACCAAATTACTGTCACAAGAACTGTTTCCCATCAAACAATAGCTAATGTATTGAATAAGTGGGATGAAACTTTGTTCAAATTCGAGAGGTGAAACAACATCTCCCTTCCCGTTTCCTTCCGACCACAAACACATTCTAAAACCATTAATTGCCAAGCCCTAAGACATTTTAACTCTCCTATGGAAATAAATCTAGACGACTTTAAATATATTGTTCATCTGAATGAAAACAGTCTTTATTATACGTTACATAGGAAAATATTAAACAAATTCTACGAAATTATTTATGTTGCAAGCATCACATTTAAATTAAAATTTTGCCAATATCACTTGACTTGAAGTAATTGAAACAAAATTTTAAAGTGGATGTTTCAATTAGTTTCCAACTCATCATTTGCCACAGATAACAATCCACATTATCACCAAACAAACATTTATCTTTTTATGTTGCACTTATATATATATTTAATGATACTGCTATTATGTAAACACTATAGAATGGCGTAAGTGACAAATATGGTTCATTTTGAATTTTACTTTGAATCCGTTGTGTTTCTGACTTATGCATTATAGACAATTGAATTGGGATGTAATTATTACGACGTTTTCTGTTAATGTATAAACAATGGGGATCGTAATTGTGTGTTATAATTCAATTTGAACCATTCAATAGCCTTTATCTCAACAATAAGAAATTGATTGACAGGACTCATTTATTTCACTTCATTGAGTAGGAAATTTAACATTTATTAAATGTTTTTGTTTTAGACCGCGACTTATGGGGTTTTGAAAAATCCGTCATATAAGCCAAAGAAATATGATGTTTAGTAATGGACCCGATACAAGAAACAATTGTCCCCGACAAAATTAAAATCTTAGTAAGAACATCTATTAAGGCTAAATAGCAATAGATTCACTGGCTTTTTCATTAAACTCTAGTTCAATACGTCGTATAAAAAATGCAATTTGTCCAAGGCCGACACGAAGAACACTCATTCATAAAGAATTATTGTAATTGGCGATCTTTAACACAGACAACGGAAAATCGTTGTATTTCTGACGTTAGTTTAGGACTAATGTCTCAATTATGGTAAATAAGTTGACAGAATCCATTTCTCTTTATTGATGAAAAATATAGCTAAATCCTCTACTCGATCCATAAATCAGGGATTTAAGTTACAAACATCATGTACTCTAATTGTCTTGCGTTTGTTATATTTGAACGTACATTTGCAGATTAATCTGGTGCATTCCACTTCAAATCCGAAACAAACAATACGTGGTAGTTTTTGCATTTGGACGCGACGATTGTTGGTGCGATGTTTTTAAGAAGGCAGATCCAACCAACGCATGGAACTATTATCGTCAAGTGTGTCCATTCGATAAGAAATTCATCACTTGTCGGTAGATATAAGTGTCGTAGAAATGTTTCACACTTGTTGTTAATGGACTTGGTTCATAATCATTTGTATGAGCGCTTCCTTAAGATGTGTCCGACTATCCACAGTAAACAGATAATACTCCACTGTAAATGAAAATTGACTAGGCCAAATAGTTGATAATGGTGTGTAAAACTATAATTTGCAGTTTTAATTTCCCGAAATTTAACTACTGTGAGATGTAAAGGTTCAAAGTTTTGACTATTTTAATCGGCCCCTGTGATTATATAGAGAACTGTACAACCCGGAAGACAATTGGCAAAACCGGTATTGTAGAGCATTTTTATGATAAAAATAGATTTTCTGATAAGTGAATCGTCCCAAGTTTCAAGGAATCACTAAAAGCTTTTAAAAATAATTTAAAAAAGTAACCAGCTGTTTTTTTCTCCATAAATTCAC
The DNA here is from genome assembly GCA_963971465.1 of Lepidochitona cinerea. Taxonomy (NCBI): domain Eukaryota; kingdom Metazoa; phylum Mollusca; class Polyplacophora; order Chitonida; family Tonicellidae; genus Lepidochitona; species Lepidochitona cinerea. The sequence goes on along the minus strand of OZ020551.1, from coordinate 45,549,771 downwards.
TTAGTACACGTGGGTCCGACTCATCTTAGTAATGGATTGCAGGGAATGAAGATACTTTGCTTACTCTTATGCCATTAGGAATATGACCGTTTTCGAGACGAAGCGGTCATAATCCTACATTATCAACACTGTGAGATTATCCAGCTGAGATCTCCAATTATTAAAAATAATAGTTCCATGTTGATCATTTTGGATGTGGAACACACCACTGAGAGACAATATGTCTTCAAAATCTATTATAGACTTTATTAGTTATTTTTAACACAACACTCTAACGCTTAAAGTGGCATGAGCTGCCAAAATGTTGATATTTTGACGTTAAAACAGAATGTTGAAATTATTGACTATTTTTATCAAGAAGTATAATTCAGAAGCTTTTTAGTGCTTCTAGTCGCGAAAATGTACGATAAAGCATTGTTTTGAACTAACTTTGGCTTAGAATGAATGAATGGTCGTCCCGGTTATTTAAATTTTGTTGACTTTATATCGAACACGTTTTCTGTTCGTACACGCCACATACTGTTTGGATTTTCTTCATTCCAACGCCATTCATTTAAAGGCACACTTGCCGCGAAAATCAGGAATATTGTTTACATTAAAAAAGAAAGACCGTTTTCTGTATTTTCAAAAGACAATATAAGTTAGGAACTTTCTATTTTTACCAAAATTTAAAAGTTTGGACGTCACTTTGTATTTTTAATTTGAATTTGAAAATTTGAATTGTTAGATGCCCCTAACGTAAACAAACCAAACTGCTCGCAGGGGCGATTTTATGTTTCAGTCGAGTGAGTGAACTAACGGCACAGTGTAATTTTACGTAGGCCCATTTATCTGAGAAATACAGACTGACGATCGGTTAACAGCGACTGGAAAAGCCTGCTGATAATTGTTTGAGTGTAAACCACAGATAAAAAGGCCTGAAATGAGGGTAATCCAACACGAAAGTTGACCGACACTTCGATTCTTCGTTTGTTTTCACCCCATTTCTACATTCTAAAGCTAACTAGACATGTTTTATGTGTCCTATGTTTAAGTTTAGTGGTATTAGTCGTAGTAAGTTCATGTCAATTGGTTTTCTTAGCAAATTTAAACAGGCTACGGCGGCAAGTGTGCCTTTAATTTTTCGATGGCCTCCAAAGCCTCTTACTGTCGTGCCCATCAGAATTTAGGAAAAAAGTATGATTTTTGGCAGCTCATGCCACTTTAAGAAACCCCGTGGCTAAAAGTTGAAAGTTTAATATTTATTACAGTGATGGGGTGTTTTGTGGCTACTTTCATTATTGATATAGAAAGTTTCTAAAATTAAAAAAAAATAATCGAAAGTTACAAACTCTCAGATTCATTAATGTTAAATGATTATTGGGATTGCGATGGTCAGATAAAGTTAACATTTTATTTGGTAACTAATCATTAAGTATAACCCAAAAAGAATATATGGTTGGCATTTATATAGATTGTCCAGAAATGTTTCATTACTGGATCAAATCACGTGTGTTGATCTCAACGAGTATGAAGAATATCCTGAATCACGTTTGTTAAATGGGCGGGAAAGGTCAGCCGTCTGCTCTGGTGACAGACATGTGAATTCCAGTATTTTTATTTTCGGAAATAACTGTCATTTTCTTGGAACCACTATGTTTACAAATCATAAAGACGTAGGTTTTGACTAGGACGTGTGGAAGGTTAACAAGTTCATTTCTTGAAATGTCTGATAGCTCTATGTGCTATTATTTTGGCTATAAGAGTGGCAAGGTATACAAGGTGCTATCTCCTTTTTTATGTGGACATTTCACTGCTTACTTGAGTTTTCATCGATTTCAACGTTCATAAAATCACACCTTATTTTGAAGTGTATCAAGGATTTTTCCTAGCAGTTTATTAACATAAAAGTGACATGAGCTGCCAAATATCAGAACATTTTTGTTGAAACACAATTAGCTAGCTATTTTATCAAAAAGTACAAAACAGGAGATTTCCGGTGACACCAATTTTTATTTACGTTAAGGGGGTTTTATAAGTAACAAATCTCCCACAATTGAGCTCATACATCCCGGCTATTTAAATTTTGTAAATTATACGTGCACGTCTTTGGCTCATACGAGTTAATGATTTTACCAATATTTTTTGAGTGGAAAAAAAAGCTTTCGGCGAAGCGGCAAAATATCAGTTACAATGCACCGGTACTCACTTACATGTAGGCCATTAAATGTCACTCATCATGCGACATGCTGCTCGGAGAAGGTCAGAACTTACAAACTAAGGACATCTGCCTTTTCGTTTGTCTTTAAAAATATATCAGATGCAAGTGTAATCAATAAAATTAGTAGATGAAGCTTGTCCTGCATTGTCGTTGGAAACCTTCGACCTATTTCTGTGGTATCGCCATAATCACACTTACGCTGATAAGATACAACGTATTTCCCCTGGGTTTTCATCGCTAGTTTTCCTTACATTTTTAGTTTAAGTGGCACAAGCTTCTAAATACAGAGAACATTTCGTGGAAACATAATTCACCAAATGTAATTGTTTGTCATTTGACTAAGAAGTGAGAAATATGAGCTTTTCCCATATTATCATTATTAATCCCGAAGCAACCGTCTGTCTAGTTGAAAAAATGTTGGTTGTAATATTTTTCGTAATCGAAAGGAATAACATTTTTCCGAAAGAACTATGTCTATAAAACTTATATTTCAAATGGGAGATAGTTAATGCGTTCGTTTCCTGAAAAAGTCTGATAGCTTTATCTGCTTGGATTCGTGTTGCGAGTGCCACTCTTTCACTGAAACTCGAGAGTCTCTGAGAATATCACGTGATTTGCAAGAACAATTTGAAGCCATTTATTGGTACAGTCACCCTTCAAAAGACGCCGCTTCTGTAGATTGTTAGCCCTCTGTAAACAAATTGGTTTTTATATCTTCACTTACATGTTCGGGGTGTCCGGGCTTTCAAGCAGACAGAAAAATGTTTACTTGACAAAAAGACGATCTATAAAAATAAAAGCTTAATTTGATGACAGATGCACAACGAAGGAGTCATCCGAACTACATGTTACCCAGAGCTATTAAGTCGTTTTATTCGACTGCAAAAAATGTAACATTATAACGATTATGGAAAACAACGGCAGTGTTACATTTCCGGATTAAACATTTAGTGGGCTTGACAGTTGACCAATGACGGCTCAAATAATACCCCGTGAAGCTGCACAGAAAAAGACATTAGTAAACACTGTATCCCATAATTATTTCTAAATACAATATTAAATCTGATTTGTTAACCATGGACTATGGAATCGTATTCGGATTTTAGTGTCAGTCTTCTATTCCTTCAAATGACATGTTCCAATAACCATCCGTCTGCTATCTGATATCTTTGTGTATAATTAAAGTAGTTATGTTTTGTTCGTATGTTGAATATAGACACTTTCTTTTCGATTATATTAATTTGGCAATCGAAAAGAAATGGACCAAATGCCTTTATCGGTCAGTCTCAAATATAACACGTAGAACAAGATAGTTTAATTGGCCCAGACAGAGATGGAATTGGATGAGAGGATGTGAAAGGGGTTAATTTGCGAGTAAAATGCACTGACAAAATTATGAGACGTAAGGTTGAGTGTTATAGATTGTTTTCATTATAGAATAAAAAATTAACCTAGACAAAAATGTTCCAGCATAGCTCCTGCATGCAGGATATCTAGGAACTGGCCGACACGTTTACTTTTTTACTATAGATCGAAGACAATGGCGGATGACGACCCCTCTAAGTTTCCCCAAAAATGCAGCTTGTTAATTTTAAATGCCATCATCATTCCTCGGGCTTTTGGATTGATTGATTTTTACGCCGCACCCAAGATTAGTTCACTTATATGGCGGCGTTGTCAGGTTTAGTGGGGAGGAATCTGGGCTCCTTCCACATACGGAGAACGAGTGAAAACTCCAAATTTTATTTGTTCTGTGATTCGAACCCGAGCCGCATCGAAGGAAGTTCTGTGTGGGACTGAGGGATGATCACTCAAAACCACTGAAACGCCGAGGCCCCCACAGGATTTTTGAATCAATAACCCTATAGCAACCTCTACCCCTCGTTGAGCGTAAAAACAGTATTTGTGAGAGTATAGAACACTCGATCTGAAGTCCGAATATGGTACTTCGACCGAATATACTGGCTTGGTCAAAGCAGATTTGGCTTCATTGTCCGCGACAGTTACCATAGATGCCACAATGACTGGGTATCGGGCAGAACGCAAATTCTTTATTCGCAGATGTCAACAAATCGGGTTTGTGTAAATTATTACAAATAAGCTGGATTTTGAATTTTCTATGTTCAATATTTAAGAGGTTCAAAGAGTCGCTACAGATGAACGGTTGTCCAGGTTATGTATAGCGATTTTGTCCATGACGAGAAGACTCGATCGAGCCTCAAAGAGGCAGTAGAATAGAACTGGATGAATGAAGGCGGACGGAAGTAATCATTAAGTATAACCCAAAAAGAATATATGGTTGGCATTTATATAGATTGTCCAGAAATGTTTCATTACTGGATCAAATCACGTGTGTTGATCTCAACGAGTATGAAGAATATCCTGAATCACGTTTGTTAAATGGGCGGGAAAGGTCAGCCGTCTGCTCTGGTGACAGACATGTGAATTCCAGTATTTTTATTTTCGGAAATAACTGTCATTTTCTTGGAACCACTATGTTTACAAATCATAAAGACGTAGGTTTTGACTAGGACGTGTGGAAGGATAACAAGTTCATTTCTTGAAATGTCTGATAGCTCTATGTGCTATTATTTTGGCTATAAGAGTGGCAAGGTAAACAAGGTGCTATCTCCCTTTTCATGTGGACATTTCACTGTTGACTTGAGTTTTCATCGATTTCAACGTTCAGAAAATCACACCTTATTTGGAAGTGTATCAAGGATTTTCCCATAGCAGCTTATTAACATAAAAGTGACATGAGCTGAAAAATATCAGGACATTTTTGTTGAAACACAATTAGCCAATCACTAGTTATTGTTGTAAAAAGTACAAAATAAGAACTTTTCGGTGAGACCAATTTTTAATTTACTCTAAGGGAGTTTTAAAAGTAACAAATCTCCTAAAACTGAGTTCACACATCCGGGCTATTATTTTTTCAATTATAAGTGCACGTCTTTGGCTCATACCAGTTAATATCTCCTATTTTAAACTAAATACTTTAGTGTTTTTTAAACAAAATTAAAATACTGAAATTTTCTTGACAATCAGAATTTATAAAAAGACATAATTTTGGCAGCTCTGGTGACTTTAAAGGTGACTAATTGCTAGGAACTTATTTCTGACCAACATCAGTTTTTTTCAATTATAAGTTACCAATATTTTATATATTAAACTCAATGCCTTGGTTCTTTAAACAAAATTCAAACGCTGAACTTCTCTTGACAATCAGAATTTCTAAAAAAGCCATAATTTTGGCAGCTCTGGTGACTTTTCTGACCAACATCAGTATTTTATGTTTCTCGTCATGATAAGTTGAAATATATTTACTCTTTTGAATCGACTTGGTCACGGAAAAAAAGCTCGCGGCGAAGGGGCAAAATGTCAGTTTCATACAATCCATCGGTTCTCACTTAGGCCATTAAATGTCACTCACCATAGGCCATGCTGCTCGGAGAAGGTCACAACTTAAAAACCAAGCGTATCTTTTTCTTTCCCGTAGGTTTCCACTCCTAGTTTTCATTGCATGTTTTTAGTTTAAGTGGCACAAGTTTCTAAACGTAGAGAAAAATTCGTTGAAACATATTTCGCCAAATGTAATTGTTCGTCATTTGATCAAGAAGTGTGAAATATGAGCTTTTCCCATATATAATACCCTACGAAAGGCAGTTTTTATAAGCAGCCGTCTGCCTAATTGAAGAAATGATGATTGTAATATTTTTCATAATCGACAGGAATAACATCTTTCCGAGAGAACTGTCTATCAAACTTACACTTCAAGTGAGAGATAGTTAAGGAAAAAGTCTGATAGCTTTGTCTGTTTGGATTATTTTACCGTTCTCACTGCCAGCAGATAAACATAGAGTAATATCCCATATGGCGATAAATACATGTATAGTGATGTTCGTGTTGCGAACGCAACTCTTTCACTGATACTCGAGAGACTCTGAGGATATCACGGGATTTGCTAGAACAATTTGAGGCCTTTTATTGACACAAACAGTCGCCCTTATGTAGATTGTTAGCTCTCTGTAAACAAATAGGTTTTGGTATCTTCACTTACATGTCCGGGGTGTCCGGGCTTTCAAGCCGACAGAAAAATGTTGACTTGACAAAAAGACGATCTATAGAAAATAAAAGTTACATTTGATGACAGATGCACAACTAAGGAGTCATCCGAACTACATATTACCCAGAGTTATTAAGTCGTTTTATTCGACTGCAATAGATGAAATATTATAACGATTATGGAAAACAACGGCAGTGTTACATTTCCGGATTAAACATTTAGTGGACTTTACAGTTGACCAATGACGGCTCAAATAATACTCCGTGAAGCTGCACAGAAAACGACATTAGTAAACACTGTATCCCATCATTATTTCTAAACATAATATTAAATCTGATTTGTTAACCATGGACTCTGGAATCGTATTAGTGTCAGTCTTCTATTCCTTCAAATGACATGTTCCAATAATCATCTGTCTGCTATCTGATATCTTTGTGTATAATTAAACACTGTGGGCAGTTTACTTGCTGACAGGAGCTATCAAAGTAGCCGTGGTCTCCACTCCAGGTTTTTTCTGATCTTCTCTGGCAATGAATACAGACGAATTGTGTGTATGATAGAGTTGATCTTCGTTAAAGTAGTCATATTAATTTGGCAATGGAAAAGAAATGAACCAAATGCGTTCATCGGTCAGTCTCAAATAGTACACATAGCACAAGACAGTTTAATTGGTCCAGACAGAGACGAAATTGGACGAGAGGATGTGAAAGGGGTTAATTTGCGAGAAAAATGCACTGACAAAATTATGAGACGTACGGTTGAGTTTTATGGATTGTTTTCATTAAGGAATAAAAAAAAACAGCAAAGACAAAAAAGTTCCAGCATAGCTCCTTCATGCAGGATATCTAGAAACTGGCCGACACGTTTACTTTTCACCATGGGTCGAAGAAAATGGCGGATTATTACCTCTCTAAGTTTCCCCCAAAATGCAACTTGTTAGTTTTAAATGCCATCATCTTTTGATTGATTGATTTTTACGCGGCACCCAAGATAATTTCACTTTTATGGCGGCGTTGCTAGGTCTAGTAGGGAAGAAACTGGGCTTATTCCACATATGGCGAACGAGTTGAAACTCCAAATTTGATTTGTTCTGAGTGTGATTCGAACCCGCGCCGCATCGATGGAAGGTCTGTGTGGAACTGAGGGACGTTCACTCAAAACCACTGGAACACCGAGGCCCCTGCAGGATTTCTGAATCAATAACCCTATAGCAAGACCTCTAAACCTCGTTGAGCGTAAAAAAAAACAGTATTTGTGATAACTTATAACACTCGATCTGAAGTCAGAATATAGTACTTCGACAGAATATGCTGGCTTGGTCAAAACAGATCTGGCTTGTCCGCGACTGTTACCATAGATGCCACAATGACTGGGTATCGGGCAGAACGCAAATTCCTTACTCGCAGATGTTATCAAATCGGGTTTGTGTAAATTATTACAAATAAGCTGGATTTTGAATTTTCTATGTTCAATAGTCTAGGGGCTCGACGAAGAGTCGCTACAGATGACCAACTTGTCCAGGTTATGTATAGCGATTGTGTCTATAGCGAGAAGAATTGATGAAGCCTCCGTAGAAAAAATTGAACTAGATGAATGAAGGCGAACGGAAACCACATTAGAGCCAAACTGAGCCACAACAGCGACTCGACCGTCATCCTTCAAACCTTCTATGTAAAAGAAGCTGAGTTCTGCAAAGTTATTTTTAATATCAGCAAATTGTCAGCCAAGGTAGAGCACCAGTCTATACCCACAGCCTCCATATAGAGCCTTAAGCGGAGATCAAACCTTGGAATCCGCCTGTCAGAGGCTGCATAATCGGTTGGAAAACACAGTCGTGGGCAGAGTTCATGGGATTGGTCTTTCAGTTTCGCGGCATATTATTTGAAGACTTGGTTTGACTCTCCTGTTCGAGAGTGAAGGCTCGTTTGCCTCCTCTTTTGAATATCATGAATATTTTTAAAACTTCTGGTAAGTCATAACAAATTTACACAAGCATGTTTGTACTTCAAATAGACGGTGAATCAGTTGAGAAGTCCGGTTCCGTCCCATCTTCTAATCTTCTGTGAATCTTGAACTTCCTTGGACGGCTCACAGGTTGCTCTGGTGCAGTTTCTGTTGTGTTACCTCAAATATATCTTGGAATATTTGCTCATTTCGAAGCGACTGTAAGTTTTGCTTGGTCGTCTCTGCAGCAGCAAGCATTCCTGATATAGTGACGCCTGATCCTTATAGAGTCTTATCAAAGTTTTTCAGGCACTGTAAAATCGGAAGTGAAGCATACAATCCAAGCAGAACATACACTTATAAAGACTGTTGACACGTAGCGCTAGGGTTGAGCCAAATTGGGACAAATGGGCTTCAATGTGTTAGGCGAAGGACTGTTGGCATCATCATTGTGGAAATTAAGATACAAATGCTTGATCTTTCCAGAGCTCTTCTGGAAGTTGCCGAGTTCTTGAACGTTGTCTAGAGAATTCTTAATGAAGGGAACATCAAGTATGGCCTTGATGGTGGTGAGGTTTGTTACTTAGGCTCCGCAGTGAACTTACATGGCCAACGGCTGGATCTTTTTCATTTCTGCCCGGCAACTTTTATATTTCCCGTACATGCTGCTTGTGCCGTCGTATGTCTGGACACGAAGGTGTTGAACGGGCAGCTGAAGCCGGGTCAAGGCACCTTGTTGCATCTTGCATAGTGATACACCTGATTTAGACGATACTTGATATACTCCCAGAAGATCCTCATGTACGTCAAATTTAAAACTTACATAGCGCACACACAAATTACTCTCTGCCCATTTCCTTGTATATCCTGTCTTCCATCAGTTATTAGTCCAAACTGTATTGACATATTGTTAACATCATTACAGCTGTCTCTCCAGATACAATGAGCAATTATCGTTAAAATTTCATTTTCAGCGTACTTAAAGCGTACTTTATTATTTTCAAAAGTGATGCTCGAGCTGATCGTTGGTCATTTAGGATTTGGGTCTATAATTGACCTGTGGTGTCTCGTTGTTGGATACTAAATTTCAAGTTCTGGGAAGAGAGCCTGTGCGTTAGAGATTTTTCGTGGTTGTGAAACTTTTCGATTACTTTCTTCCAATTCGAGGAACCAGTAGTTACGAACGTGCCGTCTGCTCAACAAGCAAGGTCAGCTAGTTTCAGACGTGAAGCACTGGCACAAGTGTGACAAAGCACTCCACCAATGCACCGAGAAACATAAAACTCTTTCTCTCGTAGAATCATGGAGACGGAACCTCAATATAATGAGTAGAAATAATGCACGCGCTTAATTAGTTAGTGTCATTTAGTTTAACAGTATTCTCGTTATTTTTGTGATTACACTTTCTTGAAAAATTGTAATCCCAAAAATAACGAGAATAAAAATAATGAATAAGCGGGTAAGAGATCTAGAAGATGGTGCTCCATGCATTTCTATGTATATTGTAAAGAAATCTGATGTTTAAATATGACTATGCATTTATATTTCTATTGTTGTTAGTTTCTGCAAACATCCTTTCGTATTTTGTAAATAACTAGTTGTTGTTGTTGTTGTAACTTTAAATGACAGTTGTAAGAATAAGCTTCTAAAGTATTTTATGCGGTCATACCTTTCTCGTCTCACTTCCGCGATTATTTAATGTAAACTTAAAGTGTAAGTTAATTGTCTTACCTTGTTCAATTATCTTATTTTCTATTGTTTATACCAATCTTGAGACGTAACTTGTCGATACCCGTCCCCATCTTAAAACTACGGTTGTTGATACCGAAAGTAGGTCACTGTGTCTAGCTTTTAAACTTTGTCACTCAAGTTCAAGACTCTCTTAAATGCTTAGCTATCGGTTCAAATCTTATTTAAATTGCTATAACTTATGTCACTTCCAATTTGATGTTTGTTTTCATCGGAAATTGCTATCTGTGAACGGGCTATTTCATTTCACTCTCGGTTACTTTGAGCTCTCGTGCTACTCGACCTTAGACACCGATAGGGGGCGCTGTTTCGTTCGGCGCGAGACTAGACGTTTATAAAAGGAGAAGACAAGGTAATTTTAACTCACTTAGACTAGGTGCTAAGTCAAGGATAGATAGAATCCTCTCTATTCATTTTATTATTAACTAGATTGAAACATTGCTTCTCTTATGCCAGAATTTTCATATGAAGGTAATACTGCTGGGAAAACCCTATTTTTCGTTGTTGTTGTTCACTAGACTAAACAATTGGATGCTAGAGATAAACCAACTGATTGAAGTTATTAACCAATAACTCCAGCTACTTGATAAAATCACTTCTGACTAGAGGGAAAACTATATAAGCGAGTATTTACTAATTTGCTGGTCACCTTGTATCCATACGGACAGTTTACCCAAGGCTGTACATTTTTGTGCATAGGCTATGGCTGCAACTTTTTGTGCATACGGATGTAACTTTTTGTGCAGATCGGCATATGCAGGTTTTCATGCAGATCTCAGTAAGCCTGTACATTTTTATGCAGACATTAACTAAATAGACTTAAGATGCATATTTTCTCATCTGTTTGAACAACAAACCATTTTCATCTAAACAATTGAGAGCCTTTGCCGCCGAATGAGAGAAAGTAACCGATCGTGATATGCGCCGTACCTAAAACTAAATGAGCCCTCGGACAAGTACCAATTCGGTGATTGTGTTTACTGGATTGTTTATTCTGGATGTTTTAACAGTTGTGTATCATTATTCAAATATATGTATAAACCTGTACATCTGAGTTTGTTTCACTCTAGAAGTTAAGCCGTCATAATTATATAGCTGAACTACCGACGTTCGCTATAACAATTTCTGGTATTCTTACCAGTGGTGTCAGAACTGATTTATTTAATATGCGGAGAAACCAACAAACGGTTGTGTTTGTATCATGCCACTATTGACAAAAGTCTGAAGTGTGCATTGGTTGTCCGGCATATCCTGACCGGTCGTTTATATAGCCTATGGTCTCGGGGAGGCAGTGCGCTATATCGACGATCGTTACATGTATATACGTATGTGCCCTAATGGGAGGGATATACCGTTACAATATGTCAAAGGATCGGAGGTCCAGAAGTTAACATTCCTTGTATAGAAGGTAAACTTTATTGCAAGTTTAACCTCATCAAACTCAACATCCGTGAAATTGGAGATCAGAAGATGTATCACAAGGTTCGACACCCACCAATACAAAAACTCACGAGGAGAATTAAATACATCGTTAAAATCCATTCATTTTCAAAGAATAACCAATTCAACACACCAAACGCATGCACGCGAACCCTATTCTTCTGCACTGCTCTGATTACCTGTCAGTTTAGAGTTTGGAAGTGATAAAATCGATTTAAAAAATTAGTATTTTTAGATTTGTAAGTTTTCAATCATTTATATATTGAAATACCTTTTATTCTGTAGCCGCGTTTACACTACTCCTTTTGAACATTGGTTGTTTGGTGTTTTATGCCGCGCTCAAGATTATTTCACTTATATGGCGGCGTTGCCAGTTTTATTGTGGGAGTAAACCGGGCTCTGTGCCCGGAGGAAACCCACGACCTTCCGCTGGTAACTGGCAACCATCCCACATAGGTCTCCTTTTGAACAGGGCTCCATGATTACCGGATGACAAATCGGTATACTTATACGGAGTGTCGTATGTCCTGTTCTCGCTTTCTGTGTCTCCAATCAAATATTTTGACTCCTGAGTAAATATCTAACGAATCCTGAAACCTTTTAATAACAAAGTGAAAACTCTAGCTCTTACCGGTGCCTTTGATCTCACAGTTCACATCAATCAATTTACATCATCTTGAGCATCTTTCCAGTGAGATAGGTTCTGTATAGGTTTGATTTAGAAAGGTAGGTTATATGACGTCCATAGTTAACTTAATGGTCGATTTACATTCATTTAAAAGAATAAAATGTTGACAATGGGAAAACATCAATTTATATTGACTGTGCTATCAGGTGTAGTTGAAGCGGTAACGAGAAAACAAGTCAGTGAACACTTTTTGTGGTTGAGGTTTCCAAAGAAACTTGCCGATGACTGTTGTTGGAAGATGAATATCTTTCTTACTTTCCTGTTCCAGTTGACATACTTCTGTGGCCGACGCATATCATCACGCTCAGGTTGCAAGTCTATCAGACACATTAATGACCCATTTACTAGGACTATAAAATCCTAAAGTTTTTTTGTACTTCCGAAGTTATATCGAAAATAGCACCGTTGTTGTCTTTCTATACACCATTGGAATGAGGTTTCTGGTTCTTCGATGTTAAACACAATAACTCAATGATGGATTGTTTCAAGTTTAAAATCCACATTTTTTTTCAGTTATATGGAGTCGTATCTGAGATATTGATGGAAGATACGGATGTTGAATGATGGCAGCAGAGACATTTTTTTTACAAAATAAGTATCCAATTTCCTGAGGTTGTTTTTGGAATTTAGCTCACAGTTAAAATGTTATGTCTATCAGATTATCAAAAACAACTAAGATACCAGATTATCAAAAAAAAAAGACTAAGATACAACCAGACACAAGAAAATAAAATATTTAAGAGACAAGTTAAGGCAAAAAAAAAATAGGTTGGTAATTTCATATCTTAAATTTCTTCACAAGAAGTTACAAAAAGTATAAGTGATTAACTAAAAAAATTTGAAGTGGCATGAGCTGCCAAAATGGTGATATTTTGAGGTGGAAACAGAATGTTGAAATTATTGGTTATTTTTCTCAAGACGTACAATTCAGAAGCTTTCAAGTGCTTCTAGTCTCGAAAATGTACGATGAAGTATTGTTTTGAACTAACTTAGGCTTAGAATGAATGAACGGTCGTCCCGGTTATTTAAATTTTGATTACTTTTGAACACGTTTTTGGTTCGTACAGGCCACATACTGTATGGATTTTCCTCATTCCAGCAGTAATCATTTAGTTAAATCAATGGCCTTCAAAGCCTCTTACTGTCGTAACGATCAGAAATTATGAAAAAAGTGTGAATTTTGGCAGCTCATGCCACTTTAATAAAAACAGACAGCAAAAGAAATAATAATGCCAGTTCAGATGAGAGAAGAAACCTCAAAGGGTTTGTGCAAAGCTGTCTGATGAACATATTTCGAAATTTAATGCATGCCATCACAATATGATATCTTTCAAAATAAAATAAAAAAACATTAAAAAATAAAACAAAAACACGAGGCATCGTGGGTGTAGATATTGTTTGTAAAACAATATATTAGGGGTGATAAATGACGGTAACAGAATAACAATCAAACATTAATAGAAACAATAAAAACTTACAATGTCAAACAAAAATTTGGACGTACATGTAGTTTGGGACTTAGTTTAACTATGCTCAAATGGGTAGTTTTATGGCCTTCATAGAAATGGAACTAGAAATTACTAAAAACACACATAGAGAAAAGTATTGAATGTGCACACTTATCCGACGTTCATTAGATATTGTGTCTCTAATAAGTTGACAGAATCCATTTTTCATTTTAAATGAGAGCGAACTTACGAGTTGAGGTCTACGTATGATTCCGCTATTAAGTGTTGAACACAAAACAAGAATAAAAAATTGGATACAAGAAGGCAATATTTTATCGTGTTATCTTTGAAGGAAGATAAAATGTTTTTTTAGCCTATTGTCTATTAAATTGGTTTAGTCTCGGCCATTCGGATGTTTTACAAGCCGATGATGAGTTAATGTTTCAAACACAAGGAACCAAAATGACTATATATTGAGAAAAGTGAAAGAAAGGACTTTTTAGGAAGAGCCCATAATAAATCATTTTTGAAAGCAATATGAAAAAAGTTTTGCCACAATAGCTCCATGGTGCACTAATTCATACAAATGTGTCTTCCAGTCATCTATCGTTTTGGTCTAACAACGTTTGGACAACATTCTATAATAGACAAGAAATGATGAATAATACCCCCATGCCAATTTGTATTTCTTATGACAATAAGCTTGCGGAAAATCCCCGGAGACTCGACTGTGACTATGAATTGTAATGGCTTGGGTGTTTTTATTTAGACGGGTTAAATTCAATTGCTCCCTATAGAATAACTAAATTGATCAGTTTATTAAAAAACGAAAAAAACAATTATCTGCTTGTCTTGTCCCGCGTAAAAGGCAAAACGATTTATATTTAATTTCAAGAAAAGCTCTCCAGAATGATTTATGAATTAACTGCAGTTCTCCACCCTATGATTTACCCGGCAGCGCTCTCGTATGGGCTGTCGTATAAGTTGCCTTTATTCTAATTCAAATAAAGATATCAGCAGAAGCTTATGAATGGAGGAAGTGTGAAAGGTCCCATAACCCCATATCCAGGGCACTAACCAGCGTCAGCGGACGCGCAATTTCAAATCAGAAAATAAACTCTCCACCTACTGGAACATAATAACTATCGACAATCTCAGAAACTACAGTTCGGAGAATGCATTGGTTCTTATAAAAGCTTTCCTGGGCACTCCCCAGTTTTGACTCGAATCGTCCCAAGCAAGGCTCTTTGTCTCATTTTCAACTGTATAAAGTTATTCGGAAACATCAACTTTTGCTCCACGAAGTGCTGTTGTCGCATCTTAAACGTTCGCCATCCTTTTTCTTATGCATCGCATAATAATTCATACGAAGAGGAGAAGAAAAACCACGGTTTCTACTAGAAAAGAAAAACATCGAAATCTGAGGTGTGCGTCCTTGCCCAGTCCATATATATTTCTTGCATGACATCACGACGTTGTTGTCTAAACTGGTAGAAAGACTATTGGCAAATTACCGTTTTGACATATTTCTCATAACACGTGTTACAAAGAAGTCCAGAACGTAAAATTCTCTAAAAAACGGTTTGTTTTGGTGATATATATCTTGCTCCGCGTGTTTTTCTATAGGTCCATAAAAATCGACCCGATAAATCGCCATAAGACGACCGGTAGTTGTTAGACTATTACCGTATGATCGGTCCAAAACAAACGAGGCTTATCGAATAGGATCGATTCATTATCGATTTATCGTAGGATTCTCGATTTCTCATAGTAATGATTCATTGGCGATTTCTCGTAACACATGTTGCAAACAATAAGGGCTAATTAAATATGTAGATAGGATTGTTCACTTCATTCACTTCATATGTATGGCAATGAGCCCGGTTTCCTCCCCCACTAAACCTGGCAACGCCGCCATATAAGTAAAATAATCTTGAGTGCGGCTTAAAGCATCAATCAATCAGTCTTCAGACCTCCACATAGTAGAATTGATATAAAGGGAGATGCATCCAATTTTTAATTGAATTAATACATTCAAAACACTTTACACTAAATTGGGCGTTACTCAACCAATTACTAAAAGTGATGTATGGATATGGATGATTTATTAACGTTTTTGGCCGAACTCTAGCTGAGGCATATATCGTTCAATATCGTACAGCAACTAAACATACAGTTTTCATTTACGTTCATTAAAAAAAGTCTGTTTGATGAAAAAAAATATTGCTGGCGGTGAACGGGAAAATATTTTTTCACTAAATTTACTCAAGACGAATAATACCCCCTACATTTGTAATTGATTTACCTTGTAAACTGTGTAGAATATTTTGAACACTAAACGATTCATTATTTTTAATAGCGTAAGTTCTTGTACCTGTTTAGACTGGACCAAACGCACCCTAGAAATGTCACTTTGCACGATAGTTGTTAGAGTAGATTCTGTGTTATCTATCACCTCTGTGACAAAGATTAGCCATCCGACAAGTATTAGGATCAATGTCAGTCTGATCTGACCAAAAGAACCCCTACAAGTAAAAGCCCCACGAAGTGAAAACAAACTGACAGCCATCAGTAGCACTTGACCATCTTCCTGTCTTAACAACCATCGTATCCCAGTGCTGGTTATTGTAGACCCCACCCACCATTCGTCAAACTACAACTGCCGATTAAAAGCACGCCCTCAAAGACGAAACTGTTGTTCGTTCCTTTCAATTATCTATTTCAAGTAAAGCTAAACGTTTTGGTGTGAGAACTTTCTAGTCCTAAAAAATTCTTTATGCCTTTGTACTTATAGTTTCAACTTGTGTTTATTTTATAATAAATCGTGCGTATTTGGTTGTAATAATGGATTATATATCACTGAACAATATATAAATAACCTGCAAGCCACTCTAGGGTCTTTTGACATTTTTAGGGACAAGCTTCTGACACCCAATGAACACTTGCAGCAGGATCCATTCAATTCTATCGCCTATACGAAATCCTTTTTTTCAATGGCCAAACTTACATGATCGCAGATTCATGTATGTTAACTCGATTCCTCTTTGTGGGACTGATTGTCAAAGCCAATGCTGTCCCTGAATGGTTGTAACGTCGCCGTTTGCTCAAAAACGACAACCTTGTATTTTGCTGGGAAGACTTGAAGGTCACATTAGTTAAGTTTATTAAACCTTTCCAACAATTTCACTATTTTGGGATGCCGATGGGAATAATATGTCAAACAACTTAATCAATTTTAAAATGTTAACCAGCGGTTTCAGCGAAACGTAAATTAGTATCGTAGAAAGAACTTTTAATAGTATGATGTTATTACAATATAATCATGATATTCCCTATTGAGATTGTTACAGACCCAAGGACAGTCGTATAGGTCGAACGCCACATGCGAAGGTCTAATACAGCTACCTGTCTGAGGACCTCCGACAATCAGAATGCCAATAGGGAATTATCCTTCTCCTCAGAGAGCTGTATTGGCCCTTGGCCTCGAATAGTCTTTGTCGCTCAATATCCACGACTATTACCTTAATTATTCCTCTTTATTTATTAAAAGCCTACATTGTATACTCATCTTATTTCAAACGAAAAAAAGTTAGCATCCCAAGACACTGAAAGCAAAATTTTCAAACTTAAACATGTATGTAAACGTCAGATGCCAATACTAGAGCATTAAGTAAACTCTCGATTAATAACCTTTATTATGGACATCCTATACATAGTCCCGAAAACTGTATAACTCACAACCACAACAACCGCGATATGATATTAACCTGGAATATTACCGTGGGGGAAATAAACATGGGAGAAGTCCAAAATCATGGATTACATTATAACATATAGTCAATTATTGGTTTTTAATGTTTCAAGTCAATCTTCATTTGTTATTGCAATGAAGTTCTGGCGGCGTAGTTTGTGTACCTTAGTTATCGCAGATGAACTTAAGGTCACTTGGTCTTAGTACACGAAGCTAGAATGTTGAATCTGAGGTATTCATTAATGCATTCTCAATTATTTCGTGGTGTGTTGCAAATAGTGCTATATATTGAATTGATATATAATTCACCTTATCACCTTTCATATAAAGCTATAGATCCTTTCCTTCTGAACATTTCCAAGCTACAAATCAGATCAGATCAAATCTGTGTCATAATAATGCATGCCATCCTTTCATTTTCAACTATGTTTCCTTATTTTCAACTATGGGACATGGCACCAGTTTAGCATAAGTTAAATAGACTGTCTTTTGATCTTGTTCAGAATCTATGAACGAATAAGTCTTTCTATATCAGCTACTCTTGAGTGACAAAAAAGAAACTAGAATCCAAATACTCGTCGCATGCTTCGTCACACTTTCTCTAACCGCTATCTTTGTATCAAATCAACTTGGGGATTGATGAGTAAATATTTGATGAAATCGGAAACCTTTTAGCCAAAGCCAGAAATTGCCAGAATCTCTAGCTGTTTAAGCTGTATCTTTGATCTTACCGATCTCATCAATCAGTTTATCTGGGATATATTTTAGGAAAATGATAAATTGTGTAGGCCGCACAACAGCGTCTTCACTAAGTGACGGCGTTTCGTTAAATACCAAAGGTAATTAAAACAACTTTCGTTGGTACATAATAGGCATTCCATATTAGGGCATCCAGTGAAAAACAATCAAGTTATATTTGGACTGAGTGAGATTCAATCAAGCATTGCTAGCATTACCATATACAGCAGGCGTAGAGCGACTTATGAAAGGTTTAATTAGTTAGTGGCTTTTAGAAAGTGAGTATAACAGTATACTCGTTCTCTTTCGGGGGTTACGCTTTCTTGAAAAAAAAAAATGGCAGAGATTCTTTGACCGATTTCGGGTGAAACCCAAAACAGGAATCGAGCACTAAATGCCGGCTACCTTATCCAAAGTTATACTCACTTTCAGCAAGACACTAACTTATTAATCAGCAATGGGAGATGTGCCAATTACGTTACCAGAGGGGTACTAAATGTCCGCTGTAGTATCTACATGTCAACTACCTCCTTATTTTAAAGAGACGGTTGTTGGCTGAATGGATAAGACAGCCGGCATTTAGTGCTGGCGATAGTTGCCATACTCTAAGGCCCGAGCTCGATTCCCATTTCGGGTATCACCCAAAATCGGTAGGAGAATTTCTGGCATTTTCAAGAAAGTGTAATCCCAAAAAACAACGAGAAGATTTAGTATATAGGCAATGTAACCGTGACCGCCATATTGTTTTTTCAAGTGACTTCCGGTAGGATCTGTCAGTGCGATCGCCGATATCAGGGTCCGGTCAGTTTCAGGTAATTTTCTTTATATTCGGCTCTTAGCTGGGGCGATTGCATGTGATTTTTAATTTCCTCAGTGATTATCGAGTCTTTCTAATTCCTTATTTAAGCATGACATTCTTGGAATTTCTTTCACCCTGGGGAATTTTCGTTTACAACTAATTTCGCTGAAAGGTATTTCCCAACTTTGACATTTAAAAAACATATGATCCAAATTCCGTGTTTGGTCAGGAATCAAGCCAACTATATGTAAAACTAGTGTACAAAGTTTGACATTAATGCGCCGAGTAGAACTCTTAAATTATATGCTTTGTTGGCAGCTCCTCCAAATATATACATACTGAATCCCATTGACAGCTATTCATAAATCTAGTTTACTGAGGTTTTCTCCCCCAAGCTGTCGCCACAACTTTCACTGATTAACCCTTTGCATGTACGAAGTGGGAATGGGGCTTTTCATATTGGATTCATGTTAATCGCTGTCATAAGTGGGATGGTTGCCAGGAAGTAACAGAAGGTTGGGTTAAATCATGACATTTTATTCACAAGTAAAAGTTTTTGTGCAGAAACGTGAGCTTATCAATTATTAAAGCTGGTCTAAACCAATTATCTAATGTATCGCTATGAGGCTGTTGATGCAATCTAAGAAAAAAGTCATAAATAGGTACAATAGCATACCAAACTTGGCATTTGTTTTTACTACCATTGCGTAAATCCTGTACCCATGGTTTTATGGTAGTCAAATTTATCTTCAGGCCTTTTGCGTCCCTCAGACCAAATAAAAATGTACATCTAGATCGCTCACAAGGCTCAACCAGAAAAATAGCAACCGCTGCTGGATGGTATGTCCGGTCACCTCGATCAGGGGGTCATATCTGTAGCTAACAGAATATAATTATGACGAATGGTTCGATTATCAATGATAGTGGAACATGCTCCAGGAATTCTTTTGAAGTCTGGAGTCTGTGAAAGACTGCAGTGGTAACTGGGCAGTTAACTTTCCGATTGCCGAGACACAGGTTTTTTTGCAGACTCAAATACGCATTTTCTCTGAAAATTCAACGTACTCACAAGCAGGCCATGCATTTCCTAATACGTTCTATATATATCAAGGAAAAACTCTCCCTCTCCTTTGTTGTTCTCTCTGCTGAAAGCAGAAACCAGTGCACCACTCTTGTGAGATTTCAGCTTGAAAATAATAAACCAACCCTTTGTATAGCTTCAAAGTCAACGTCTATTGAAGCTATCGTCGTTTAACTTTTCACAATCTTTACTAAATAAGCGACAAGTCAAAAAATCATACGCCATAAATCAGTTAAGATTTTTTCAGCCCCTTTCAATCAATATAGTTTACTGATCTGTCCTACAAGGTTTCAAAAGAGCTCATTGTCTCCAAAATAACCACTTATTCCTTTCTTTGAGACAATCGCCCTCACTCGGACCATACAAAACAAAGTGATTATGGTAATATTGACATTTCAGTGACCGCACTGCTCGTTTTGCTTGCTGAGTTCATTATTTATAGAGTGGGTTCTCTAAACTACCTTGATCAAAATCCTTTCTGTTCTTGCAATCACACGGAAACTGTCTTACCTTGAGTTAATTTCTTCGTTCTTAGCTATCAATTAGTTATGTTTATCTCTTTAAGCAGCAGTGTCTACTTTTGCATAAATTGAGGACTGATGAGTCAAAAATGAGAATTAACCGTTAATATCATTTTTGCAATTTTATGATATTCACCACGGCACTTTAATACATATCATAAAAAAAATAAACGATGTGTGCTATCCCAATTCAATTTTTATTTCTTATGGCAATTACCCTGCTAAAAGCCCCAGTAGACAAGAATACTGTCTGAGGGTCATAATTGCAGGATGTTTTTTGGAAGGGTTAAATTCAATTGCTCCCTACAGAGATAGTTAAATCGATCAGTTTTTGAAAGAACGATAAAACAATTAACTGCTGGGCTGGCCCAATATAAAAAAAAGTTGGCGTCTTTTCAAGTTTCCTTCATTCATCTTCACTTTGGCTAGCCCACATTTTAGAAAATAATATATGATCTGCATTAAAATATATTTTTTTACATATAAACATTTAAAAAGCAATTCAGAGAAAATTCGCATCACAAAAATTAAACAGCAAACAGGTGTGCCACGAGAAGTCAATTACCATTTCCAACCGCTTTTGGTCTATATTTTCGATATTTCCGCAAATGCATTGGATTCAACAGTTGGAGGGAAACTATTCCCTTTAACACTTAACACATGAAGTGATGATGTGTAAACATCGCATTTCCCTTAGAAACGGCAAAATAATTATACAGTTTGACTAGGTATGTCTGCTTTCGTGCCAATGTCCGTTTATGTAGGTTATGCTGAATGTAAAACGCATGTCCACGAGGAGACTTTGATCTCTAACATGGCGGATTCACTTTGATTTCGTAATCTTAGTCGAGAATTTAAATAGATAATTGACTAGAAATTGGACAGAAATCAGAGGCTTTTGCAGGCAACTAATTTTTGTCCTTACGGTCCACATTTGGGAAATTGGTCAGATACCACCATTATTGTCCACTTCGATAAACGGTCGACATTTATCCACTTCGATAAAAGATCGACATTTATCCACTTCGATAAACGCGGAGTGGATAACTAACCTTAGTGATGGTTGTATCGCGTCCTAATCAGTTTTGTCAAAGTAATAGTTACTGCTTTATCACCTTTAATTTGCCCTTTTAATCGATTCTGTATGACTTTGCCCTTGCCTGAAAGGCATGTACAGCCCGGTATACACTGAGAGTTTTGCTGCGACCCGACCCGACGTGACTGTACCCGATTCGAGTCTGGTTCAGTCGGCTTGAGTTGCGTCGCGTCGCAGACCGGTACACACTGCACACAACTGAAGTCATTGGGAGACATGACGTTCGGAACTCTCTAGCAGAAAAGGTACAAAAAGACGCTTGTTTGACGTCACGTGACTGTAGTAAATTTTCTGATTGGCCTACGGATTCAGACTCTCTAGGACGATCGTCGCACGAGTGGATACACTGTCTGACCAGACCCGATTCTTGATCAAATATCTAGCACGTCCAGATCACTCCCGACCCGACGCAACTGAAGCCGACTGACACCGATTTACGTCGTGGATTGGTATACACTGCACTTCTTCTCTACGACGCGACGCGAGTTTCCAGTCGGGTCGGGTTGCAGCAAAACTCTCAGTGTATACCGGGCTTAACTCGACAAAACAGACCGTAAACACAACAGAGGGAGCAAGGGGGATAATCAAGAATTGTGGAGCTTTATTTCTATTAAATGATCTAATCTAAAGCGTTACGATGCGCACATCCAAAATTAACATGGTGGTTAGCTAGTGCAACAAATATATAGATTTTCGCCTAACTATGTATATTATGCAGTGAACCTTTCTGTTCTGTAGTGTAACCAGAACGTAAGCCTATGGTACCGGTTGTCTAACAAACTAACTCAAGTCTGTTGTCGAAAGTTAAATCTTTTAACGAAATAAACCTCACCCGATCAAAAAACTATATAAAAATAATGCTCTGTCGCAATACAGAGTCGCCTTCTTTAATCTTTGCTTAAATGCCAAAGTTTTATAGATGACGAATAACTGTCAGAAAGTATTAAATAACGGATCAAGACCCTTGCTTGAGTGAAGTGCTGTTAATAATGGTTACGGGGAATTATATGGTAAGTAATTCTTAATAACTATCGAAATTCAAAGCCTTGCTTAGGTTCATACGCCTTTCAATTGAAATAAAACATCACACGTGTGTACAGTCTTTCAGCAAAGGCAAAAATGCTGAAACAAAACACGCAAAAAAAAACGCACCCCACAAAAACAAACAGCAGCAACATAATGTCTGATTTCCCCTGAGATCTGATATCTGTTCAACCAAGTTGAGACCAGCCTGTGTACATTGAATCCATAATGCATCCTCTATCCTTTGGTCTCTCATTTGGCCAACTGCTTTTAAAATTTGGAGATCGTCAAGTCTTTAAACAAATAATCGATTGCTAATTTGAGAAAAAACAATGTATTAGTGGGATCACTGATTTTCGACCATGGAACTTTAAAGTGACATGGGCTGAATAAAGAGAAATTTTTTTTAATATAGATCCAGAGAACATGAGAACACTATAAATATTTTTATCAAAAAGTACAAAACTAGAGCTTTCAGTTGATACCAGTCTTGTTTTGGTAGTTTTATAAGCAACAAAACCCCCAAAAGTATTCATACATCCGGGCTATTTGCATTTTGTAATTATTTTCCCACTTTTTTGGTTCGTACCTGTTACTGATTTGACCATATTTGTTTTATTTCTAAGTCAATCCTTTAGTTTTTTAAAGTATTTCAAACGCCGATCGTCTCAGAATTTATGAAAAAAGTTGGAATTTTGCCAAATCATGCTACTTTAATTGATTGATTGATTGGTATTTTACGCCGCGCTCAAGATTATTTCACTTATATGGCGGCGTTGCCAGTTTTATTGTGAGAGGAAACCGGGCTCTATGCCCGCAGGAAACCCACGACCTTCCGGTGGTTACTGGCAACAATCCCACATGGGTCCTCGAGTGAACACCCAGTCAGAAAATGGGGACTGAGTGGGATTCGAACATTAAACTTTACGTCGAATTGGTCAACGGGGCAGCTATATCTTGTAAGACATTTGTTTAAGCGGATCATTTTCCTGGGGATATCTGTTGAGGAATTTGACTCAATTTCCTAAACCGATCTTATTTACTGTACAGTCAACTGTAAAATTAACAGATCTAATAAATATATCGTAGGATTATGTTTTATATCAAGGAATTCCTCTTGGGCTAAGATAAAGGTAGTCCCGATAAATCGGCCTGCTTGTTACACTGATATAATCTACAAACAGCCGATTTTGTTTAATTTGTCCATGGATTCCACATTTAATTCCAGCATTATATAGGTTGGGTTTTTATAGATACAGCCATTTTACCACAGTAGACATGAATCGCTTTGTTAATCCGTACTCTTACACCTTATTTTGTTATATCTACTTTGGTTTTACGATGGCAGAACGTAGATCCAAAGTTATTAAACAAAAGTGGAAACTATTCTGTACATTTTAGAAAATAGACCTGTTTCATTACAAGATGGTTTTAGCAACATCAAACCTGACGATGGGAATATTTATGTTAAACTTTGAACAAACAGCGATATATGTGTATGTTGAAATTAACGTAAGAGAGAAAGTATTTTTGGAGAACGAAGTAGAACTATGTGACGTCATCTGAAAGGATTTGTACGATGTACCTCTTAATTTTAGAAACACATGTTATGATTATACTTAATAACATCACACACAAGCTTTCGTGTGTAAACCGATT
Organism: Lepidochitona cinerea; assembly: GCA_963971465.1. NCBI lineage: Eukaryota > Metazoa > Mollusca > Polyplacophora > Chitonida > Tonicellidae > Lepidochitona > Lepidochitona cinerea. Next base: position 45,525,568 of record OZ020551.1, on the reverse strand, counting down.
TGGAAAACCTGAGATTAGTCCAATGGGCTATTAATTAACGTCGGTCTACTACTAGGTATTAAGTGTTGAGAACTTCCTGTTTGGATATAAAGAACTGATCTCTCAGCAGTGTGATTAAGCTGACAGGATCAGAGTGTTGTGTTCAGATGTAAGGTAATGTTTAAGACTATATAAGTGTCTCTAAAATGTTTTTCCGAGCAGATCAATATGAATTATAAAGATTATGGAAATGTTTCGTCTATACATGTAATGGATGCAATCGTGCTATATTGGAATGGATACATGAAGGAGCAATGCAACTTTAAACAAAAGCTGACACATTTAATCAAGCCGAAAACAATGAATTATTCAGTAAATAAACTAACCAAACAACCAACAGCTGCCTGTGTTGAATTTACAAGGGAATCAGTTGATTGATTGATGTTCTACATTGCACTCAAGCATTTTTCACTTGGCGGTTTTGTCAGGCTTAAACAGAGATAAGACCAAACTCTTTGCCTGAAGGAGACGTTTTACCTTCACCTTCATGGCGACCGAGTGAAAACCCCATTCCGATTCTTGAATTTTTCTTTGTACTCGATGCAGGGCTTATGTCAGGCTGAAAACCTATATACTGTGATGAAAAAGTTAATAATTGAACAGAATTAGAAGCGTACGTGTAAGGTTCGGAGGGCAAATTCTGTGTACCATTAAATAGTTTCCTGCATATAATTCAAATAAAAAGCATACAAGTGTTCCAATTTTGTTATTGTGTACAACTCTTTGAAAAATGTATTGTAACAATGCGATTATATGGAATGAAGTTTTTGATAATTAATTCCAAAAACTTTACCTTGTGCACAGACCAGAAGGGTTTATTAAAATAACGCCAATGTCTTTAAATGAAAAATTATGTATTTAAAGCGATCATCTATATCGCATCGGAGTCAAATACTGTTTGTCGTATTTAGAATGTATACAAACATCTTTAACTGACATTACAGTTTTCGTAAAATCATTGTTCATTTACACTACACTTGAGAAAGGGTTCGTTGATACTTAAATATATGGGATTTTCCGAGAATTGAACTTGAAATATAAATAAATCTTTTGTTCAGAAAGAATCTTTTATACTAACTTAGATCAGTTGCTTTGAATAATGTCTTGTGCAACCAAACAGTAAAGTAATTTATCTTATTCTTAAGTTTTTCTCTTCCGCCGACTACTTGTCTGCCAGGGACAGAAACCCAGGCGATTGGGACAAAAATTTCCCTCGAATAATCAATCTTACGGGAATTTGTAATCTTCTAACGCCTACTTAAATTTATAAACTGGAATACCGTCCATTTGTAAAGTTGTTTATACAATGTCTGGCAAACCATTTATTATAAACTACTATCAACAGCCACTTTTTATATCAAAACACCTCGGAAATATTACTTGGACCAATTTCGTAACACAAAAGGAGCTGATAGAATTAGTTTTATTAACAATATCTGGTTAAATACGTCAATATCTCATGCTTTAATTGATTGATATTTTACGCCGCACTCAATATTATTTCACTTATATGGCGGTGTTTCAATTTTTTATTATTGGTCTGTGTGGGATTCGAACCCGCGCCTCATTAACGGAAGGCCTGTTTCGGACTGAGGGACTTCCACTCTAACCGACAGAGTCACCGAGGCCCCTTCACGCTTTAACGGATTCCGTAAACCAGATTATTGAAATTGTTCGAGTCACCATCAAAGGAATGTTTTTTTTAAATAAAAGGCAAAAGTTGAGAAAATGGATCATTTGGTTTGTTGAATATGTTTCAATTGTGTTGTTGTGTCATTGATGACTATTAGTTGGTGGTATATCAGGACTAACAAACAAAACTGTCAATTAATTGCTTAATTCCAGTTTATTTTAAAAAAGAAGACTTTGAATCTCAGTCCGTACATGTGAGCAACTACAAATAAATGAAAGTAGGTTGGACAAGCAAACATATGTTGTACAAACGTACTTGTAGTTATAGCACACGCCAGTATATTTTTTATCCCCGTCAAAAGTACGTCGGATGAAAACGTTTGATAATTGAAAAAGTGTTACAAAGTTATGCAAAGTGTACTTAAACAAACCATTTGGGCGACAAGAAGATTTGGATTTGGCTTCATTATTCACGATTGTTTTTAGATAATGTAAAATACTATCGATTTCAAGACAAGAAATTGCATTTGGTTCCAAGGAAAGCATCTTGATCATGAATGGTCGATGTTATATAAACCGTAGGTCCAAACTGGACTAAATCAGTTGATTATCGTCATGAACTTAATCAAAACGCGAAGTACTTCATCTGATGTTTGAGCGTTTCTTTCCATTCCATCGATTGTCTGCCTAGTGAGACATGCTTTCAAAGAATGTCGTAGAAGACAAGAAGGGTGAATGGAGTTGATGAGAACAAAGACATTCTGGACGGTTTATCAGTCTGAAGATGACATCTGATCAGTACTTGTAATCGCCAAACACCTACTTAAAGTACTTATGAAACAAAACTGAGGATATAGATAATTTAGCTATGGTTCAAAAGTCTGGATGTTCAGCAATTGTAAAACTTTTTTCTCATTGGTGGTCGTCAGCTTTGTTTCCGAGTATTTGCGTCTGGAAAATGCTTGTGCAGCCGTAAATTGTGCGAACAAAACCCTCGGCCATCGTTGTAGCGATGACGTCATAGTGATGACCAAACAGAGCATTGACAGCTATAACATGGCTGTCAGTATTAAATCTACCGATTTGTCGTTAGGAGAATTGGAGGATTCGGGGGGAGAAACGACCGATATTTACAACCTGTACGACTTCGAAATGTTAGCGAAAGATAGTGGAGATGAGCAGACCGTATAGAGCAACTGGTGATAAACAGTGACGGTGTAAACCCAGCCGTTCTGGAAGCTCGTAACAAGCGTGTCCGAGTTTCGGAATGCCGTTTCGATTTTGAGAGTCCCGTGGCGTACATCTGCCGAACGGTTTAATTGGGGATATTAGTGGGGTTAAGCCTTCAAATCTTCGAAATTACAGAGAGTCCGTTGTCATTAAAAAATCTTACTAGTAAATACATATTTACAACTGTCATTTTTACGATAAGCCACACTTACACTAGTTACAGTGTAACAACAACAACGCTTATTATGTTAGGCAACCTTGTACACTGGAAATAAATTAATTAGTACCGATGCTTTCGTTTTTGCCTCATTACTTTTAGAACTATGGTACTATTTACTGCCATGGCTGTTGTATATATTTATGGACACTAAAACACATGTGCACGAGGAAAATTTTCTTAACTAAAATTCATGGCATTTGCCTCAATCAACCATGGTACACTGACATTGACATGTCCGTACTATCTAAATGTAATGTTATTCACTCCAGAAGAGTTTGGACCCGTTTAACTGGGTGAGTGGCTTGTAAAATCTCAGCTGATATAAAGCGCTCGAATGTTTGAATCCAACTCAGTTCAAGGAAAAAACGTAAGACAAATTTCTGAGTGGGTTTTTTAACTCGATCGCCATATGTATAGTTGCCAAGGTGCTTGTTAATTGCTAAAGGTCGGCGGTTTCCTCTCCCCAATAAACCTGGCAACGTTGACATATATGTGAAATAATCTAGAGTCCTGCGAAAAATATCAATCAATCTAAGATTTAACCTTTTGTATTTGTTAAGAGCTACATAATCCATTAAGGCCCAAACAATCTATTATTTTGAAGAAAAAAAAATGCCTGCATGCTTCAATTGCTCACACTAAGAAGAATGATTATTATACTGATAGGATTTTAAGAGCAGTTTGATCAGGAATGTAGTAACACCAACTATTTACCATATATGTAAAATTTTTGAGCGGTTGCACAGGCTAATATGTGGTCGATTGTGTGTATCATACTTTTTAAGGCGATAGCCGTGAAAAACGCGTCCGGTACTGGGTAGACACCATGTATCAGCCCTTAGGCCAAATAGAGACGTCTGAACAATTTAATTACGAATTTATTATATCATAATTATCGAAGAGCCTAAAGCTTAACATTTTACTCATGAAGTGGATGAGGTTTAATTATTACCATGGAATCGGCATGTCTAAATAAGAGCATATACAAGGGAAGTAAAGTAAATCAGCAATGGGACTGGCACAAGGATAACCTGACTGATATACCCAGTTGTAATATAACAAGTTGGTCCACTTATTCTAGGTACCAGTAGATGGATGGAAAGTGGTTAAGCAGGAAAGCAGGTCATGAGTAAATGATTATGTTTTCTTACATGATAACTTTGAAACAAAACATAATAAAGGATAATTTTATTTACACAAGAATAACATGTTTAAATAAGGTGTTGATTAATTGGGCTCAACTTCAAAGGTTTAAATGTTCCACTTAAGAAGATCTACTGGCAATGCAGTCAGGAAATTGATCTTTATCTGCTGGAGATGTAGGTATGGTGGGAGTTATTATACAATAAACTAATGGCTTTGAAAAAGGCTTAGTTATATAGTCATTTTTTTTCAAATTAGTGTCCCATGGAAGTAAACCACCAATCGCCAAACAAAGTGCCTTCTCACACAATGACCTCTGCGTTGTTCTCTGAGTGTGCTGTGCTGTGTTTTATCAGTACCCGTAATTGGGAAGCCGTGAAATAAATATCTGTTAGTTGTTGAAGTTTGCCCTTCGTGACATTTTACACTCATGTGTGTAAAAAAGGAGCAGGGCTTTACTGATCGAATTTATGCAAGAATACCACAGAGAAGCAGGATATTTCCCATCAAGTATTTACCGTAAATAAAAAGTTATCTCATTCTGTGTCTGTTAAAAGAGACAAATTTGTGTCACAGTGTCTATTGATCCATTTGAACTGGCAGAAATTTTTTTTTTAAAAAGCTGGATCACCATAGCGACAAAACTACAAATGTTGGCTTTTGAGGTTCTGACTGTATTTGGTGCATTTCAACACAGTTGACACAAGTGACTTTTAAAACATGAACAATGAGTCCAGGGTGGCAACACAGATGCAACTGTTCAGGTTAATATTGTCGCCACTTTTACTTCCCCGATGTGCTCTTCCACATTTGAAGTAGTGATCAAAACCTACAAAAAAAAAATTATGATAATCATTACCACCAAATGACTATGTAACAAAATATAAACAAAACAAAACTGCCCCAAGTTACCTAAATAGCAAACAAAACATAAGATTCGTATAATACTATTTCAGAACAGCAATGCTAATTGCGAGCCAATAAGAACTCCGTCAGATCAAAGAGTTCGTCATGACCAGCCGATAAATAAATAAATTATAAACTGGTAAATGTAGACATTAAATATTGCTGAATTTGCGAAAGGAACCCTCCTCCCTCAATATATTCTGATGCTCCTCCTTATTTTACATCACACATTACTAGACATTTACTTCTACTACATGTACTGTGTAGTTCTAGCTAGCAGTGAATATCACAATCCCATATGATGAGGTTAATCATTATTTATCATAGCCAGGAACCTTATGAACCTTGACACCCAGTACAGCAACCAGATTTCATTTTTTTTAAAGTAACTGTTGTTACGAAGTACCAATACTTAGTAGTACTAGTTAGTAGTAGTAGTAGTCCAGCTTACAAGAATTTGACAATGAGTGAATGACAAAGAGTAAAATAATCTTATTTTTTATATTTTTTGTCTGGCAGAAGAAATCTGAACACAAATACAGAGGTATAGACCGTATATCTTGTTCAACTTGGGCTGCACATCAAAACTTAGAGTTACACATCAAATGTCAAAATGTTCTGTCACGTCGCTGGTTGTTGTTGTTGTTAAAAGTTTGAACGAAAGTTGAACTTACTTGTCTCCGGTTATGTTGATTCACAATTAAACAAACTGCCGATATTTAGCGTCTATTGTGGGGACTGTTGTTGGCAACAGCTTCCTACTGCCGCAAATTTCTTTTGTCATTGAGATCTGAGACTGAAACCAATCGTCCCTGAACTGAAGATACCGAGTGAGACTGAGACTGACTGAGTGCAGGCGAGACTCCAGGAAGAAAGAGAGGGTACACAATCACACAGGAGTCTGCACACGAATGACATCCATGTCCTTGCATAAATATTCCTTCGGTGAATTGCCCTTTTTAATGTCTGATGCATATTGTGTCCCCGTTTCAACGCAATATCAACCACACGACATCGTGGTACCCAGCAACAGCTATCTGTAAACCGCTATGATTTAACTTCCCGCCATATTCGGTCATCACTGTGACGTCATACAAACACAAATCGTGAAGCAGAAAAGTTCGCATTTTTGATACAGGTTTATCACTCAAAATTAAAGATAAATTAAATATTTTTTGGGGTGGGAAATGTGTCAGAATAATTTTTCATAATATATACTTTTGTTATTTGGGGAGAACAAAGGTTTGCTTTTTTCAATTCATAAGGTCTTTAAGATAATAACCGATAGCTGGTCTTTGTGGATTTCTGTTTATGACATATTACTTCTCTGGCGAACAATAGGAGAATACCAGTTGGCCAAACAAATGCATTGAGGCATGAAAAACGTTATAAGCTAACAACTGTTTCTGGGAAACCTTTAGCGCATTACATCCTGTACATTACCCAATCCCAACCCCTGATCTTCACGGTTGGAGATGTTTTAACCTTTTTAAAAAAAGAAAAACGCGTCTTTAATTTTGGGGTAAGGTACTACACATTATAAATTTAAACTCCCTTTTATTTTTACCAAACGAAAGCTGAACAGTAATGCCTGGCTACTCTATTATTTTTGTCCGTTTCCCAGATTTTACTGTGCATTCCAATACTTTAAAATATTTTAATATACTATTGTTTCTCTGATATCCGAAATAATTGAACAAATGCTTTACAACTTTTGTATGCGAAAGGAACATGTTTGCAATGTGTTCCAAATGAATTTGACAAGTTAGTAAGTGATTGATTGATTGATGTTTACGCCACACTCAAGGTTATTTCACTTATATGGCGGCGTTGCGAGGGGTAGGAAACCGGGCTCATTGCCTGGAGGAACCTGCGACCTTCGACCTACCAACTCTTCCGGCGACCGAGTGAAAAATCTACTCATGAATTTTTCAACTTTCCATCAATAAAAAGTCTGTGTGGGACTGAGAGACAATGATTCTAAACTACTTGACCTTCGAGGCCCCCGACAAGTTAGTAAGAGACTAAAATGAGGAATGTCTTTGGAATAACAACAGGGCAAACAATACTAGGCCACGTGTCTTGGCATTGGGCAGGCGGGACAGCTTATCTCTCGGAGATATTTTGGAACAGGCTAAAGAGGGAATTTGTTTTGCAATTTTTCATGTATTGTTTTGCCTAGAGGTCACAACACCCAGTTTGTGTTTTCTCAGCCAATGAAAATTGGCTAGGAGGTGGCTTACATAGTGATAGTTTGGTATCTGGGTTATTTGAATATTGGATTGAAACTAACGCAGGTCTACTGTACATACTTTCAATCAATGCCTGATAACAGATTTTTGTGTGTGTTTTTTTAATGTTCACCCAATTTTGAAAATACCAAGGTTTGGCTTAGAATAAGCAAGCCTAAAACTGTCAAAATGGCGGCACCCATGTTAAACTGTGTGTATCTTGAAACCGGCATGCACTATGTCAACTTTATTTGGTTGTAAAGGATTTCTCATGTTGATCTATTTGAAAATGGTAAGGAAAAGTCTTAACGAGATTTAGGTTATGAGCCACAACTCAAAACGTTAACATTACCGCAAATGGGAAATGAAACTGTATCATGTAACCTATAGTGAAGTGTGAAAAGTAGGTATTTTGTTCTAAATTTTCAAACCACCGCCATTTTTGGTGCCGTTGTATCTGTATTACATATTTGAAATATAAAATAAAAAAATTCAGTGAAATTTTTTAAATGTTCACCACTTTTTCTGAAAAAAACAACAACAGGCTTTTGTAGACCAGGGCTAGGTTTGAGCAGACGCAAGACTCTTAATGTAGGGTGTAAAATACTTGTATATGCCTCAGTGGTGATCTATTTCCATCAATGAGGTCTAGGAATGACATTTCACTTCTTGGAATTATTAATGTTTTTCAAAGCAAATGATTATTTCAAGCTCATTAGCTATTGATCTAAAATAACCAGACCCCTCCCACCCCCCTTCCCTGTCGGTCTGAAATGATATAATCTGTACAAATTGCACTTTTTATCTCTTAGCAGGTAAACTGATATGATTGTGGCCCTAAATTTGACAGTTCTTAAATCACTGGAGAAGATTTATTAGCTTTCAAACAGTCCAAATGTTAAGAAATCAGAAAATTTTTTGACGGGTGGGGTGGGTTATCTCCCCTGGCTCTGCCCTTATGGCAGTCTCTAACCCGGACAGATGCTAACAGTAAACTACAATCAACAACTAATCATTTCCAGCAAATTTGAAGGGTATTTGATGTTTCACTTTTTTATAGCGAGGAATAACATTTTTGAATTGGTCCTCATAAAAACTTTAAAATTTAAGCCTAGAAACACGAAGGGGGTGGGTGTGTAAATTGCCTCACAAATTCAAAACGACTGGCCGCAAAAGCTTGGATCTTTTGAAATTCAATTTGACATTGGTTAATAAAAGCAAAGTTATTAAATTTGACAAATTTCGAGGAATTTTTTCCTTGTTATAGGTCACAACACCCACTTTGTGTTTTCTCAGCCAATGAAAATTGACTTCGGTTATGCTGGAGCTAGGAGGTGGCTTACACAGTGATAGTTTGGTATCTGGATTATTTGAATATTGGATTGAAACTAACGCAGGTCTACTGTACATACTTTAAGCTTTCAATCAATGCCTGATAACAGATTTTTGTGTGTGTTTTTTTAATGTTCACCCAATTTGAAAATACCAAGGTTTGGCTTAGAATACATGTAAGTCAGCCTAAAACTGTCAAAATTGCGGCACCCATGTTAAACTGTGTGTAGCTTGAAACCGGCATGCACTTATTAAACTTTTTTTGGTTGTAAAGGATTTCTCATGTTGATCTATTTGAAAAAGGTAAGGAAAAGTCTTAACGAGATTTAGGTAATTAGCCACAACTCAAAACGTTAACATTACCGCAAATGGGAAATGAAACTGTATCATGTAACCTATAGGCTACGATTGGAGTGATCTTTTAGAATAAAACAGTTGTTTCAATAAGAACCATTACGTTATTTCAGAGCTGCAAGTGAGACATTGGGCAATACCTTGCCACTTACACCTTATATTTATGATCACTAAAACACACGTGCACAGGGAAAACCTTCTTGTCTAAAATAACCTTGGAGACAAGTTTCCAATTGTGTTAAAAAGGGGTATATTATTTAGACCTTTATACCCCATAAATTGTTGTAACAAACCAAACCTATGATATTTCATTAGGTTGACGACTGACAGGAGCTTAGCTTTAGTCAGTAGAATTTTTTGGAATTCTTTTGTAACACATTGGCAATGGTTACACCTTATAGATACGGACACATTTTTGGAATATGTTTGTGGAATAATCTTCATAACGCACGATTAAAACTTACATCCACGTTCACTATTTCCCATGGGTAAACTGGGTAGAAAAACGTCGTTGATTGGCTCCGAAACAGTTTTATGGAGAAAAGGTAACCAATCAACGAACTCACAAGCAGGGAATGAATTTCCTAATACTTTCTATATATATCAAGGAAAAACTTTCCCTCTCCTTGTTCTCTCTCTGCTGAAAGCAGAAACCATTGCACCACTCTTGTGAGATTTCAGCTTGAAAATAATACACTAACCCTGTGTATAACTTCTCAACGCCTATTAAAGCTTTCGTCGGTTAACTTTTCACAATCTCGACTGAATTAACGACACGTCATAAAATCATACGCCATAAATGAGTTGAGATTTCTTCAGCCCCTTTCAATCAATAGAGTTTACTGGTCTGTCCTACAAAGTTTCAAAAGAGCTTATTGTCTGCAAAATAACCACTTATTCCTTTCTCTGAGACAATCGCCCTCACTCGGACCATACAAAACAAAGTGATTATGGTAATATTGACATTTCAGTGACCGCACTGCACGTTTTACTTGCTGGGTCCATTATTTATAAAGTGGGTTCATTAAACTACCTTGATCAAAATCCTTACAGTTCTTGTAATCACAAGGAAACTCTGTCTTACCTGGAGTTAATTTCTTCCTTTTCATCCAATAATTAGTTCTGTTTATGTCTTTGAGCAGCAGTGTCCACTTTTGCATGAATTGAGGATTGATGACTCAAAAATGAGAATTAACCGTTAGTATCATTTTTGCAATTTCATGATATTCACCACGGCGCTTTAATATTATAAGAAAAAAATAAACGATGTGTACTATCCCAATTCAATTTAGGGATCGTCAAGTCTTTAAATAAATATTCGATCCCTGATTTGAGAAAATTTATTATTATTATTATTTTTATTAAAAAGTACTAGAGCTTTCCATTGATATCAATCTTGTACGTTTTGGTAGTGTTATAAGCAACAAAACCCCCAAAAGTATTCATACATCCGGGCTATTTTGTAATTATTTTCCCACTTTTTTGGTTCGTACGCGTTACTGATTTGACCAAATTTGTTTTATTTCGAAGTCAATCCTTTAGCGTTTTAAAGTATTTCAAACGCCGATCGTCTCAGAATTTATGAAAAAAGTTGGAATTTTGGCAGCTCATGCTACTTTAATTGATTGATTGTTTGGTATTTTACGCCGCGCTCAAGATTATTTCACTTATATGGCGGCGTTGCCAGTTTTATTGTCGGAGGAAACCGGGCTCTATGCCCGGAGAAAACCCACGACCTTCCGTTGGTAACTGGCAACAATCCTACATGGGTCGTTCGAATGAAAACCCAGTCAGAAAATTTTCCATTTTTTTGGGACTGAGTGGGATTCGAACATTAAACTTTACGTCGAATTGGTCAACGGGGCAGCTATATCCATTGACATGTAAGACATTTGTTTGAGCGGATCAATTTCCTGGGGATATCTGTTGAGGAATCTGATTCAATTTCCCAAACCGTAGTTATCGAAACCCAGTAAGCTATGTCCGAACTTATAATAGTGTACAGTCAACTGTAAAATTCACAGACCAAATACATTTATCGTAGGATTATGTTTTATATCAAGAAATCCCTCGTGGGCTAGGATAAAGGTAATCCGGATAATTCGGCCTGCTTGTTACACTGATATAATCTACAAACAGCCGATTTTGTTTAATTTGTCCATGGATTTCACATTTTATTCCAGCATTATATAGGTTCGGGTTTTGATAGATGCAACCATTTTACCACGGTAGACATGAATCGCTTTGTTAAAGGATTTGTGAACAGGATTTAAAGCTGGTTTGTGTTTGTTTATGGACTCAATGTATATTTGAAAAACATCAGTTGAAATGAAACAACCTTCGCGTTGGTTCCGTGGTAGTCAAAAAAAGAATGGGTAGGAAATATGCATATTTTCCGTAACTACTCGGAAAAATGACGCCATACACGACCTTCGATGTGTACAAACTACCACGAAGACGTACCGAGACTGCAGAAATCGTTTATTACCTTATCGCTGTGAGGGTACGTACACAACGTAGGTCGTGTTTGAAGTCATACGTCTCTGAGATAGTTAACTTTCGTAAGCATTGTAGATCGGCAAACGTAGCTTGAATTTTGTATGTGCTGCGACCGAAATTTAATTTTCTTTTTGGTCAGACTTTTAAAGTACATGTTCTACAACACACTTAACGCAAATTAGAAAATATTTCCAAAGGTTGTTCATAAATCCTTTAATCCGTACTCGTACACCTTATCTTGTTATATCTACTTTGGTTTTACGATGGCGAAACGTAGATCCAATGCTATTAAACAAAAGTGGAAACTATTCTGTAAACTTTAGAAAATAGACCTGTTTCATAACAAGATGGTTTTAGCAACATCAGACCGGACGATAGGAATATTTATGTTAAACTTTGAACAAACAGCGATAGATATGTATTTTGAAATTATGTTGCAGGGAATGAACGTAAGAGAGGAATTATTTCTTGAGAACCAATTAGACCTATGTGACGTCATCTGAAAGGATTTGTACGATGTACCTCTTAATTTTAGAAACACATGTTATGATTATACTTAATAACATCACACACAAGCTTTCGTGTGTAAACCGATTTTGAAAACCTGAGATTAGTCCAATAGGCTATTAATTAACGTTGGTCTACTACTAGGTATTAAGTGTTGAGAACTTCCTGTTTGGATCTAAAGAACTGATCTCTCAATAGTGTGTGATTAAGCTGACAGGATCAGAGTGTTGTGTTCAGATGTAAGGCAATGTTTAAGACTACATAAGTGTTTCTAAAATGTGTTCCCGAGCAGATCAATTATACAGATTATTGAAATGTTTCGTCTATACATGTAATGGATGCAATCGTGCTATATTGGAATGGATACATGAAGGAGCAATGCAACTTTAAACAAAAGCATTTAATCAACCCCAAAAACAATGAATTATTCAGTAAATAAACTAACCAAACCCCCAACAGCTGCCTGTGTTAAATTTACAAGGGAATCAGTTGATTGATTGATGTTTTACATTGCACCCAAGCATTTTTCACTTGGCGGCGTTGTCAGGCTTAAACAGAGATAAGACCGAACTCTTTGCCTAAAGGAAACATTTTACCTTCAAGGAGTACCAGGCAGATTTTCCACACGGCGAGCTAGCGAAACACCCATTCCGATTTTTGATTTTTTTCTTTATACTCGATGCAGGGCGCATGTCGGGCTGAGAACCTATATACTGTGATAAGTTGAAAAAGTTAATAATTGAACAGAATTAGAAGCGTACATGTACCTGTTCGATGGACAAATTCTGTGTACCAATAGGTAGTTTCCTGCATATCCTTCAAATAAAAAAACATACAAGTGTTCGAGTTGTGTTATTGTATACAACTCTTTCAAAAATGTATTTTAACAACGCGATTGGATGGAATAAAGTTTCTGATACTTAATTCCAAAAGCTTTATCTTGTGTACAGACCAGGTTTATTAAAATAATGCCAATGTGTTTAAATGACAAATTATGTATTTAAAGGGGTCATCTATGTTGCATCGGAATTCAATACTGCTTGTCGTATTTATATAGTTAGTTTTCATTTCGTAAAATAATTGTTCCCTTACACTAGACTTTAGAAAGGGTCCGTTGATACTCTAGTATATGACATTTTCGACTTTCCGAGGATTGAACTTGAAGTATAAATAAATATTTTGTTCAGTTAAAGTGTTTATGACATCTTAATAAAGAATCTTTTATACTAACTTAGATTAGTTGCTTTGAATAATGTCTTGTGCAACTAAACAGTAAGTAATTTATCTTATTCTTAAGTTTTTCTCTTCCGCCGACCACTTGTCTGCCAAGGACAGAAACCCAGGCGATTGGGACAAAGATTTCCGCCGAATGATCAATCTTAACGGGGATTTGTAATCTTCTAACGCCCACTTAAATTTATAAACTGGAATACCGTCCATTGGTAAAGTTGTTTATACAATGTCTGGCAAACCATTTATTATAAACCACTATCAACGGCCACTTTTCATATTAAAACACATCGGAAATATTACTTGGATCAATTTCGTAATACAAAAGGAGCTGGTGGAATTAGTTTTATTAACAATATCTGGTTTAATATGTTAATACCTCATGCTTTAATTGATTGATATTTTACGCCGCACTCAAGATTCTTTAAAGGGGCATGAGCTGCCAAAATGTTGATATTTTGACGTTACAACAGAATGTTGAAATTATTGGCTATTTTTCTCAACACGTATAATTCAGAAGCTTTTTAGTGCTTCTAGTCTCGAAAATGTACGACAAAGTAATGTTTTGAACTAAATTTGGCTTAGAATGAATGAATAGTCGTCCCGGTTATTTAAATTTTGTTTACTTTTCGAACACGTTTTCGGTTCGTACAGACCACATACTGTATGGATTTTCCTCATTCCAACGCCAATCATTTAGTTTTTCGATGGCCTTCAAAACCTCTCACCGTCGTGCCGATCAGAAATTATGAAAAAAGTGTGAATTTCGGCAGCTCATGCCACTTTAACTTATATGGCAGGGTTTCAACTTTTTATATTTGGTCTGTGTGCGATTCGAACCCGCGCCTCATTAACGAAAGGCCTGTTTTGGACTGAGGGACTTCCAGGACTAACAAACAAAACTGTCAAGTAATTGCTTAAATTCCAGTTTTTTTTAAATAAGAAGACTTTGAATCTCAGTCCGACTGACACACAACACAGAGTGATTACATGTGAGTAACTACAAATAAATGGAAGTAGGTTAGACCAGCTAACATATGTTGTATAGACGTACATGTAGTTCTAGCACACGCCAGTATATTTTATTATTCCTTTTAAAAGTACGTCGGATTATGATAATTAAAAAGTGTTACAAAGTTATGCAAAGTGTATTTAAACAAACCAGAAGAGTTTGGGACCGGTTTAGCTTCATTAGCCACGATTGTTTCTAGATAATGTAAAATACTATCGATTTTAAGACAGGAAATTGCATTTGGTTCCAAGGAAAGCATCTTGGCCATGAATGGTTGATGTTATATAAACCGGAGGTCCAAACTGGACTAAATCAGTTGATTATTGTCATGAACTTAATCAAAACGCGAAGTACTTCATCTGATTTTTGAGCGTTTCTTTCCATCCCATCGATTGTCTGCCTAGTGAGGCATGCTTCCAAAGAATGTTGAAGCAGACAAGAAGGGTGAATGGAGTTGATGAGAACAAAGACATTCTGGCCGGTTTATCAGTCTGAAGATGACATCTGATCAGTACTTGTAATCGCCAAACACCTACTTAAGATAATAACCGATAGCTGGTCTTTGTGGATTTCTGTTTTTGACATATTACTTCTCTCGCGAAAAATAAGAGAATATCAGTTGGGCAAACAAAGTTATTGAGACATGAGAAACGTTATAAATAGCTAACAACTGTTTCCGGGAAACCTTTAGCGCATTACGTACTGTACATTACCCAATCCCAACCACTGATCTTCACTGGTGGAGATGTTTTAACCTTTTTAAAATTAGAAAAACGCGTCTTTAATTTTGGCGTAAGGTACTACACATACATTTAAATTCCCTTTTATTTTTACCAAACGAAAGCTGAACAGTAATGCCTGGCTACTCCATTAAATGTTTTTCCGTTTCCCAGATTTCACTGTCCATTCCAATACTTTAAAATATTTCAATATACTATTGTTTCTCTTATGTCCGAAATAATTGAACAAATGCTTTACAACTTTTGTATGCGAAAGGAACATGTTTGCAATGTGTTCCAGATAAATTTGACAAGTTAATAAGTGATTGATTGATGTTTACGCCACACTCAAGATTATTTCACTTATATGGTGTCGTTACCAGGGGTAGGAAACCGGGCCCATTGCCTGGAGGAACCTCCGACCTTCAACGTGTATCTACCAACTCTTCCGGCGACCGAGTGAAAAATCAACTCACAATTTTTTCAACTTTCCATCAATGGGAGGTCTGTGGGGGACTGAGGGACGATGACTCTAACCTACTTTACCACCGAGGCCCCCGACAAGTTAGTAGGAGACTAAAATGTGGAATGTCTTTGGAATAACAACAGGGCAAACAATACTAGGTCACGTGTCTTGGCATTGGGGGCACGGGACAGCTTATCTCTCGGAGATATTTTGGAACAGGCTAAAGAAGGAATTGTTTTGCAACGTTTCATCCTAGAGGTTACGATTGGAGTGATCTTTTAGAATAAAACAGTCGTTTCAATAAGAACCATTCCGTTATTTCAGAGCTGCAAGTGAGACATTGGACAATACCTTGCCACTTACACCGTATAGGTGCGGGCACAATTATGGAATATGTTTGTGGAATAATCTTCATAACGCACGATTAAAACTTGCACCCACGTTCACTATTTCCCATGGGTAAACTGGGTAGAAAAACGTCGTTTATAGTTTGATGTGCATGTAGACTTTGATTGACTCCGAAACAGTTTTATGCAGAAAAGGTAACCAATCACAAATGTCAAATCATTATGGTTCTAGTGTATGCGGGGGCCGACGTGGCTCAGTAGGTAGAACGTTGGACGTTCAACCCGAACAGCCCATCACCAATGCAGGTTCGAATTCCTCTCAGTCCCAAAAAACGGAAAATTTTCTGACTGGGTTTTTCACTCAAACGACCTACGTGCAGTGATTGGTGAGCTAGGGGTATGCTGATCGACCGATCGGGAACCACAGCTGAGCTTAGCTGGTTGCCGTGTCAGTTTGACGTTCTCTGATAACGCTTGTTAAGTTTCTTATAGCTCAGTTTGGCGAGGAAAAATTGTAGAGATATGGTTTTGGTTCGGTGCGCCTGCACTGTATTTACTAAGTTGTTTCATAACCTTCTCCTTCAACCAAATCACCTGATAGATTCTTGGCTTCTTCTGTCGGATATCTTAAATTTAAAAAATTATCTCGAATGTTTGAATTCCCCCAGGCATGTTCGACAACTAGGGGATTCAATTTCTTTCGAGTATGTTCTCGAGCATGTTTTGGTTATTAACATGTAAAAGGAACAATTGGCCTTTCCCTTCAATGGCAAGCATTACAGCATAAACTCTGTATGGAAGTACAATTTCTCTTATGTCTGGTTGTTTAAGACTCAAGTTACAAGCCGTGAAATCTGGGCTGTGTCAGATTTTATATTTGTCTTAGGTGGTCGAAGCCCAGATTACTCGCATGTTGAGATGTGATAGTCGGTATTCTATCCCGCCGAACAAAACGGCGGCTCAATTTTCTCATGAAATAAACATAGAATAGAATATTCACAACTATAGTCTGATACTATGGGTTAAAATGAACATTTTTGTCAACCTTGCCGGATTCGGGAATGCTTTGTGTTGTTATGTGCAGTCGAAAGCTTGGCATTTTCCGCAATGAACTGTTGATTCGCGTGGGCCATTAAGCGGAGTTGATTCGAATATCCCTGGAAGTCCTCGGTGTTTATTTTTTTCTATATAAGCGACTATAAATTCTCTGATTGATGATGACAATTTTTTACACATCTTCTGGCAAATTCATTTCCATTTTTAAAGGATCTCTACTAATAATGCTTATTTAAAATGTCAAGGGGCAAATAGGCGGTGCAGATTCCCATATATGTTATCGAAGACATGGAATAAATTTAAAACTTATCCAACAGAGCGCACGCGTGCCTTCAACACAAAACAAACAGCTCCCTCATATTAACTTCTAAAAAGGTGTGATTCGGGCTCTAGGGTACAAACGCCAGGTAGTATGAGACAAGATTCTCAGCATCATAAAACCTATTTTTCGGGCTTTCGAGTTACATCTGACAGCTGCTTGCCAATGCTATTTTATACAAGTATTGTTTTAGTTTTTATGCATTTGATAGACATTGCCAGAAAGGGACAATTTTGTGAGGAAATGTATGCACGATAAGGGTAGCACACAATTACAGAAATTATATAGAATTTCAGAATCTCCAGCCCATTAGAAGCCGACTTTTGGAGAAAGCCAGTCACAGTTAGTGACAGGCGGTAGTATATTTCCGTTCTTTATGGTGTTCTTTTGTCTTTATACAGATATCGACTTGAATGACATAGAAATAGTTGACATATCGGCATTCGGAAACAGCTACGGAAATTACTGGATTCAAATGTGTTATCAGAAGGTCATCTGAGTGGTATGTTAGAGTTGTCTAATTTCTGTCCCTCATACAAGCGGACTAAAACACAGTAACAAGTATTCAAATTATTTTGCACAAGAAGTACCCTGACACAATTATATGAAATTCATGCACATTCATCATTTATTCAATCTGATATGAGAAATGGTTGTCAGGTACCACTGGACAGATTCCGGTTTCTATCCTCAATAGCAATCCATCAATTTAAAAAAGGGGGATAGATGAGCATCAGGGGGCACCTTTAGTTATTCCCTTTTAAAAATAAACAATATCAGGTACGTTATAAATAAAAAAAAATATGGGTTTTAGGATAGAATGAAACCATTTCTAGATTTGAAGCCATTCTACTGTATCTGCAGTAGAACTGTTGGCCAATAAACGTAGAGATAACAATGCGTTTAGTTACTTAATTTTTTCTAATCATCAGCAAGCCTTATTGTTGTGGTTACTAAGGCAACAAAGTGACTGTCTGTCCTTCAAAGACAGATCCAGACAATTTGTCTTGCTCGCGTTCAAAGATACTATTTGTGATGTGAAAGATTCCAAGATACGTATCTATACATAATGGTTGATGGTGACTTAAGCCAAATAAATCACGTAATCTTATCTTGTCAATCTTCAAGTTCAGAAACTCTGAAGAAGGCTTAAAAGTTGGTATGTGAAGAATTTGTGTCTGTGTGACAATAAATTTAAGGAATTCATTTACAAATACTAATCACTGAATCAACGAATAACCGAATTTCAAAGGTTTTGGTAATACTTTAAAGATGATCTTATTGCGTAAATGTTTAGTATGAGGCCAATCTCATAGTAAAAGTATTATTGCTGCAAATTTAACAACTGAAATTGTTTTTTAGCTGCCAAAATAAAATTAATCGGCGTCTCAGTTCACAAATATTGTACTTCAGTGAACTTTAGCAACTGATTTCATATTAACTGATAGAACGTTCAAAACAACCGGAAAAACAAAACAGTTGGTCTAGAGCTCGTCTTTGGGAAAACAAGTTCAAAGTAAGCTTGGACGAATTGTAGGTTAACCTAGCCTACTCCATAAAGAGAGTAAGGTGACCTTTTAAAACAGCATTTGAAGCGACACTTAGAATCTTTTGGGGGCATCGGTGGCTCAGTCGGTTGGAGTGATAGTCCCTGGCCTGAATCCCACTCAGACCAAATAAAAATTGAAAAAAATATGAGTGGATTTTTCGTTCGATCGGTGTATGTGGAAGAGTTGCTAGGTAGTCGCCGAAGGTCGGGGTTTTCCTCCGGGCATAGAGTCCGATTTCCTGAGTATGGTGACCTTTTAAAACAGCATTTGAAGCGACACTTAAACTATTTTGGGGGCCTCGGTGGCTCAGTCGGTTGGAGTGATAGTCCCTCAGTAAGATACAGGGGTGAATCCCACTGAGACCAAATAAAAATGAAAAAAAAAAATGAGTGGGTTTTTTCGCTGGAAGAGTGGAAGAGTTGCAAGGCAAAAGTCAAATAATCTTGAGTTCGGCCTAAAACATCAATCAATCAATCAATCAAAATCATGTTCATGTACACACATTTATCTCATCAAATATTTTGAAAAACGTCACATCCTTTAATAGAAAACTGAATCTTGTCCAAAAACGACGTGTTTTATCGATTGTTTAATAAATAGATAAGGCTGTATCCCACCTTTAAGAGATCACCAGTGATAAAACATTTAGATAGAACAAACACTCGATCTGCTGTGATGTTATCAAACACGAATCCCGTCTCCCTTCATAATATTCCTGACACACAATACAATGTATACTACAGCAGTGTTATATGATTAGGCAATTCAAATGAAGATAAACCTGAAATAAGTAAACCGGACAATACGGCCTATCATAAATGATATCAGGCTAATGTATGTATAGGATGCTTGGAAGTTTGACTTAAAAATCAATTAGTCATAATTCATTTTTCTATATTTGCACATTCAAACTGGTTTCATATTTATCTGATAGTTGCATGAGAAAATGGGATACCGCCTGAGTTATCAGGTTGAATAGTTCAAGAGGAATCCTACCATTTCACAGGAATTATATTGAGTGTGGCCTTCAACACTAGTCAGTTGTTCTAGATTGGATCATCAATAATTTTGCTAAATACTGAGCGGCTGTTAATTTTGAAACATCTGTTATTTTTTTCAAATTTGTTACGGAATATATTTGAATATCAGAGCTAGCCGAGCAATAACGACCTCGTACGTGAGTTACTATACCTACCCATGTATGATTAATACAAGTGAAATCCTATAGAGCCTTATTAAGTCATAAACTGTCACTTTTATAGGAAATCTGTATACCTGATTAAACGATTCTATCATAAGACAGATACGTTTGTGTGATAAATGATGCTCACTTCAGGGTTATGTTTCTTTTCTCCGGTTAGGTATTAGATTTATTGATCTACCGATACACGCTCCATGATGGAGATCATCCGTCATGATGTTAAGATCAGCAGATGCTTTCATAATGGCTCGTGGTTAGATCACTCCTAACTTGATTTGATTTCGACGTATTTGTCAGGAGCATCCCAGGCCCATTGAGAGATAGACTGATCGAGAAATCGCCATACTTATTTTTCTCCCCTAGCTTCTACTGGTTGTTCACTAAACTACATGTAGCCTAACAATTAGCACATTGACAAAATTCATCAGCCCCTTATCAATGAGTATTGGCTATAAATCGATATCATAAAAACTCATGATATTTAATCCGGCAAGGATTATCGCTTATTTTCTACGCCCACTGGCAATCGATTTGAATGAATTTGTATGTCATTCGATATATTTGTCCTCTAGTTGAAACAGTTCTTGTGGCATTTAGCATCGAAAAAACGGTAAAAGCTTTATCAAATTATTTGTGTTGATCATATCAACTCGATCATATCAACCCTGAACCGTATGTCAATTAAAACATGAATTAAAGAATTAAAAAAAAATCAATCAGCTTCGAAGCCTGCTATTAATTAAAACTATGCATACGTAATGAATGGAATGACCGATAGTTACCTGTTTAAGTGTATACGAATATTGTATTCTCGTTATAGGTGCCATACTCTGGGACCTGGGTTCGATTCCCGTTTCGGGCGTCACCCAAAAATCGGTATAGGAATTTCTGCCATATTTTCAAGAAAGTGTAATCCCAAAACAACGAGAATACTGTTATACTCACTTTCTAAAAGACACCTACTAATTAAACTTATACGAATACTGTTTTAGTTTGTAAGCATTTGGTAGATATTCAATACGAGAGAATGTAAACACTTTATTTATTAAAGGAGAGCACAAACTTACAAATATTGTACAGAAGTTCACAATCTCTCAGCCAGCATAAGCTGCAGCTGTTTGTTTTATCGTCTAACAGAATGACGCCAGTTAACAATTGGTCATATATATCCATTCTTTTCGTTTTGTAGAGAACTTTTGTCTGTACAAATCTCTTACCACAGAGTTTAGAATCTTACGAATAATCAGGCGAATGACCGATATACATCGGTCTGAATGTCATAGACATAGTGGACATAGTTTCTAGACATTGGGAAACAGCTACGGAAATTACTGGGTTCTAATGGGCTATCAGACGTTCATCTGTGTGCTATGTCAGAGTTTGATCTAATACATCAATAGAGTTGGTGTCACTTCCGGTAAAACTCCGCTGAATGTTGATAGGCTAATACTATTCTTTTTCGGATACAAAAATCTGACTGGCCCGCACAAGATGATCAGCGTTGCCGAAACAGGATTATTATATACGCATGTTTGGGAAAATGGGATATCTTCATAGTCGCCCAGTCAACCTTCGCAAGCGATTAATCCAGTTTCGAAGCTTATCGCCCCAGCTACACAAACTGTAAACCGGATTATTCTACAAACATCAGTATATTTTTTATGTCTGTCTCTTCTGTACTCGTATCATCTTCATGGCTACCATCCTATTGTAACACTTATTTAGGACATTTTGAACGCTCCTTTGGTACATTTCTGTCAGGATATCCAAGTTTTCAACGACCTACATGTATGTGGAAGGTCGTGGGTTTCCTCCGGGCATAGATCCCGGTTTCCTCCCACAATAAAACTGGCAACGCCGCCATATGAGTGAAATAATCTTGAGCACGGCGTAAAACACCAAACAATCAATCAACCAAGTTTTCAAAATCGTTTCATGTTTATTGAACAATTTTGGAAGCCAGTGTCAAACTTTCCTTTGGGAATTTGCTCGTGATTCTGAGTTCAAAAGAATAGCTTTTCGTTTCTACTCTTAATTCCATAGAAATAACCCCGACTTTCATAATCTCGTTATATTACTTTTATATCTATGTGACATGTTCTTTCAACTTTTCAATGGACAGTCCGTGGTTGGTATTTAACGGAATAATGGTAGCGCTGTGAAGTTTACTGTCTAGACGAATATGCATGTTCATTATATAAATCGTTCCAAAGGCAGACACCGATAATACTAAAAAAATCGGCTGCAGCCAAGACTATGACCAAGACCAACCTTGCTCGTACATCAATGGCGAGGCAATTACCCGCCATTCCATTTTGGAGAATGAATGGAGGAGCCTATACACATCTAAAAGACATTACCCCCAACCTCAATATGGAGTCACAATGTAGAGAAATAAAACTTCATGCAATTTTCTAGCTGCTTTATGTAGGGTTCAATTTTGCTGTCATGCTGTCTTGTGACCGAACTCCACAGCAAAGGGCCATTTGAAAACATAACTTTTAATGGTTCGGGGATGCATAATGTTGCTTGTTAGGGTGATCTTGCTTCGTTGTGATCATATTTGATGTTTAGATAGATTCATCTAAGAAGTTATGGTCGTCGTATTCAAATCAGCGCTAGATATGTATGCAAGCCATTTATTGCATTCGTCAACGATATTTTTTGTTAAAAAAATGGGAACGAACTGAACGAGACGCCGGGAATCATTTTAGTCGACTAAATTTATTTTAATAGGCTTATAAATTGTATATGGCAGCTTCATCTGCATATTTGTAAACCTTCGGGAACCTAAACCAGGTTGATTTTATGATAATTTATTTCTGAAAATCTCTAGATTGTCATAGTTTTCATACCAAATTTCCTCTTCAGATACCCAAAACGTATGTTAACGAACGTGACAAAGGTTATTAAAAAATAACGAAAAGTGGTCAAAGTTTGTTAGGCTTCTTCTTTAAGTTGTGCGATTTTTGGCACCAACGCATCTCGATCGTCAGAGGATTGTTTACCACAATTAGAAATTTTCATTATGTAAGATCAGAAGATATTATAAAGATACCTCCGTAGGCTTACAAAGTACATTCACTTAATTTATTAACAAATACGCTGCCTGAAATATGAATATACAGTGAGTGTATGCTTTTCGCGATTTCACGCTAAACTCCTTGTTCAGATTTTGCAGAAATCATAGTAATTAGCGAATACTCGGAAGACTTGTGCTAATCTGATGATGGGATATATTATTGGTAAGCTGTCAATTACCAATAAGCTGTTACTTAGCAAAGAAACAAATATTGAAAATAATAACACATACATTATAGAAATTTTAATTCGGGTGAGATTTGTTTTCGGTCACGTTGCATGTTTTTAAACATATTGATTGGATTTTTCTGTGCTTATCATTGACATTGTATTTCAGTGTCTAGCGTTCAATGTACTTAAAGGGTTTAATCTGTTGAAGGACATGGCGATTCTCGATAACAGCCGGTTTACTGGTAATTGTAAAAAACTTATGTTATGAGGGACTTGTTCAGCTTATCTCAGTTTATAACCTAAAGTGTCATCGACAGGATTAAGATTTTCTTCAACAGATGAAAATCCTATGACATCTAAAATCCTTGTGTATTCAACATTATTCCTTGTTCTCTCCTTAACAAACGCTGGTTTACTTAAAAAAAATTAAAATGATTTTATTGCCCATCGTTTGTTTTTAAAGTAGGACTTATAATGATTAAGTACTCTCAGGATTTTTACGCAGATTGTTTACTTGGGAAAGTACATGTATGAAAAGAAGAGAATAGACAGCGAAGGTAACGGTTGTAAAGACCCACAGTAAATATTGATCATCTGTTCTGGATTGCTTAAGTTGTGAATCTTGAGGTGGGTTGTTTTCATTCGTCACTGATTTTCACGACTGGGGAGTTTACTTGTTCTGTTTTATTTCGCCCTCTCAAATATATTGATGACGAGAAGAGATGTACCTGCCAAGAAGATTTCCGAATTGCATCGATCTGGAACGTCGTTGTATTGGCTGATCCATTCAATAATGTTCCGAAAAAATGGAAAATTTTCTGACTGGGTTTTCACTCGAACGACCTATGTGGGATGGTTGCCAGTTACCAGCGGAAGGTCGTGGGTTTCCTCCGGACATAGAGCCCTTTGTCCTTTGGCAGCTCATGCCACTTTAACTATGATAGACTACCATCTGTGTATGTCCGAGGCGTATCAAAGCCGACTGATAGGGACCGAAGATAGCCGAGAGGTGTTCCGACTGGAGCTATCGTTGGCCAGAGGCGCTGACAATTCTGATAACTGTATGAGGCGACAGAACACTGTCCCTGGACGTTATTTTTGAGTCAACTAACCAAAATAAGGGAAAACTTGGTATTTAATCAGACATTTTCTTAATACTCAAAGAGTCACACAATTTTGTCGTCGAAAAATATTTTCGAAAGTGTTCTTTGTCTTAGATGGTACATTGTTTTACCACGAACAGTTACAGCTTATCAATAATATATCCCATCATCAGATTAGCACAAGTCTTCTGAGAATTCGCTAATTACTATGCCTTCAATATGTATTATACCTTTGAGTCCTTATTTAGATTCAGACCATTGTTGAAAACTAAACCATCCTCATGAAGGGGTCTTTAACTGATGCATTTCGTCACTTATCTTGACATGTGTCTCCACAAGTGGACGAACGAAGTACAGGAGAATTGGAGCTTTCAGCCATCCCTCTTAGTACCATCGATTGAACATTTCAGGACATTTATCGATAGACGCTTCGTTCAGTAGAAAGAAGGACCCACTTTGTCACAAATGTCTGTTAGCATGTATATTTAGTTCGAGAAATTCCACCCTGTCAAGGTATCTTAACCATTGATTGTTATAGATTTTAAAGATAGTATTGTATAGCCAAACGACGCAAAGTTAAGATTAGGATTTCCTCACTCTCAACAAAAAATAAATCTTAATGGACGGCCACTTTACAATGACAATAACAATGACAAGTAGTATATGATAATATTGTTATTTAAAAAAACCCAGTTAGATTCCACACGATGTTGCATTCAATAAAGAGTTAAATGTTTAGATATATTTTAGATGATAGTTTCCATTCTCAACAATGGGTTAATCCTGGAATGCCGATTTTTGTCTAAACGCCTTTTGTTTGGCGACAAAAGATAAATGCATCAAGAGTGGGAAGGGGGTTCAACAGTTTATAATTATATTATAAGAAATATTCTCTCGTGAATCTAAAAATAACATCAAAATTTTAACTCAGTTCCTTTTACGCAGGTTATATTTGGTGACGGTTGTAAATTGGAAGGAGTTCAAGGAAATTGGTCTGATACAGATTTTTCACTGGAGTACGTTCTTCAATAAACAGGGAAATTCGTCTAGACAGGAAAAGTATGGCTCTTTTAGTCAGTTAAACAGCAACCCGTGTATCATCAAACCTTTAAGGAAAGCTACATGTATGGCTGTTGAAAGTGTCTGAGGGATATTAAATAGAAATTAAACGAATAAGAAGGACATAGAGCATCTACGATCATTCATAGAAGAAAAAAAAAACTATGCTATTGGACTCGGATTCTTTTAAGCAAATCCCACAGTAACAGTTTGAAAGCGGTTAGCTGAAATTGTAACACACAGTAAGCATAGAAAGTATTGGAAATTGGAAAATTTACTCCATCCGCAAAAGTTGACCACGGCATAGTGAAGTTCTTAAAAGGATTTTCTACACAACAGAAAGACGTTCGAATCGGAGCGACTCAAGATACTATCTGAGAAAATGAATACATTCAAATGAATGTATTTGGTTTATTGATTGATTGATGTTTTACACCTAGCTCAAGATTATTTCATTTACAGGGCGGCATTGCCAGGCTGGGAGAGGAAACCCACGTCTTTTATTTTGGAAAACGTAACCTGGCCTTATCTGATAAGGACTTAAACGAATATTTTATAGAGCTCTGCCGAAGGTGAACACAGTCTTGTGCATAACTTAATGTTTCTAATAAAAAATGACAACCCTTTCATTAAAATACTTTTGAGAAACTTGTGACAATATAAAGAGATCCGTTAGCCGCCGTAGAAATGGCATTGTTACAGTAACAATTATTCAAGACACTTATGCAACTTTCAGGGAAATTTTAGATCATTGATTGATACTTGTCTGTTTGAACAATGGGCAATACGCGGGCATACTGTCAGCCACTTCTTTAACAAACTAAATATTGGTCTAGAAACTGTTTTTCTTACACGAAGTACATATTAAATAACGACAAGATAAATTACCCCGCGGTTGACATACGTGTATGATCGGCAAATCAATTCATGGACAGTACCTTTCTCCAAGTAAAAAACACTTAGTAACTTCGTTAACTGTAATAGCATCACTTGCTCTTGTTTTGCAAAATGTGAGAAACAAAATGCTATGATGGCTTATAGTCAAATTAAAATTGATCAAAGACAGTGATCTTCCTTGGATTCATGTTCAATAAATCACATTTCCTAAATGTATGTAAAAACACATTGCATATTAAAGCAGTGATGAATTCAGAAACAGCAGAAGTAAATTCTGATATTGTTTATTTCCTCCGAGCAAAAAGCCAGGTTTCCTCACCCACTCAACCTGGCAACGCCGCCATGCAAGTGAAATAATGAGGCGTCAAACGCCAATAAATCAATTAATCTCGCAAATGTAAAAACATTTCTTAAAATCCCACAGAAATAATCAGATAACTTTTGCCAGAAATATTGGTGAAATAACCTGGAGGGAAAAAGTTTTTAATGCATTTGTAGTGACCATTACTCCGTGAACAAACATGCTTATGGGAAAGGCCAACCACTTTGGTTGAACAAACCACATTTGTTGGCCAGAGCTGCCCTGTCTTAAGTAATCGAATCCCTTTAACTGTACAAACACAGTCTTGGAAATTCAAACATCGATGATAATTTGCACGATCTAACTTGTTTGAGCAAAGATTATATAAAGGAATTACAATTCTATGTCGCCAAACTAACATTTGCTTTACCAATTACTGGCAGGGTTACGTTGGAATCGTCATGACCTACATGTACTGGATTCTTCTTCTTTTACCCACCATTAGACTAATTAGCTTATCTAACATTGATACTATATCTTCAATGGAAGAGGATAAAATGGACATACCCTTCAGATTTCAAAGATATAAAACTTATCAAACATAGTTTTCTCAGTATTTATTAAAAAGATTTATAAGATCGTGACAGACACTTACCTGAAGAATTGTCAAGTTCACAAAAAGATAAGTAGGCTACTTCGGTATATTTATGTTGAATCGTTCTTGAAGACGTCTCAGAAGACCCCTGTGTAGAAGAAACAGACATGAAAATGAACGTTTTGGGATTCAACTGAATTTCCGCTTATTTCAGGAGCCAATTTTACAGATGTTTAGCCAAAAATTAACACGTTGAAGGGCATACCACGTAAGTTTGTTGGGAATTGTCCCCTCACTGGGAAAAAAGTGAAAGGAAAGTTACCAATGGCTACCGGGAAACCTCCTCTTTGTATAAACAACAGTCGAAAAGTGCATATTTAATGATCTTCGTTTCCCTGTCTCCTGGCATGTCCCTTTAAAATTAACCCTGTAATCATATATATATATATATATATTGATTCAATATATCTTACATATCTTTCTTCTATTTTATTTTATCTTCAAAACTGTCGATCATCTTCATTTGTAATTACATGTAGACGTAAGTATTGGTATTCATTTTTGTAAAGAGCTGAACGTAATTCAACAGGATATTAAATCATGGATTTATTCTTTCTACATAGTATCGAATAAACCAAGGTTCTTTGTTATTTGAGGAGTATTAGCTTTTATATTTGACAATGTCATCTACCGTCACATCTCTATATTGGTTCTCATATTTCCGTATAAAGGCATTGTGTCATTGAGGATGAATGTAAATGAATGTCTTTTAGGAGTTAATATTGAAAATAATTAAGCGAAATGAGTTGATTAAAAAGTTTAACCAACAGCTACACAGTCTACGGCATCTTGCGTTTTGGTTCCTAGGTTTCAGATTTAGTAAATTGCAGAAATTACATTCCCTCGAGGTATGTACAAAACTCATTTTGCCTATGGAAATGAAAAGCTTCTAAGGTATCTCTTATCAACGTAATCAAGTTAAGAGAAATAAAGGCATTCATTTTCCTCGTATATGTTTGATAATTCTTGGGCTGCACACATGTAACTGTAGCATTGTTGTAAATTAAAATAAATTATTTTTTAAAAATGAATTGGAGAAAATGTTGAGGAAAATCGAGTTAAACGGGAAGCTTCCATTATCGAAGAAAATCAAATGATGCAGTTTTTATAACGACTTTAAGTTGCACTGGATTACTGTAAATTTTGATGTTATTTTCAATCCAGATTCACAAGAGAATATTTCTTATAATATAATTATAAATTGTTGAGCCCCTTCCCACATCAAATCTGCAGCTGCTAATGCAATTAGTACATTTTTGTCACCTCAAGGCTTCTATCTATTGGGTTGATTCTTGTTCAATCTATAGCTAAGCTGAAAGAAAGGTTGCAATATTGGGAAGTTATATTGTTTAAACGTCGGCTGATAGATAAGTTTCCTGAATTTTAATGTATTGGGGGATTCACTTTTTTCGTATATTTCAATAACATTTGCAGAAGGTTGACCTTTGCTTGTAAAGCACACGTTGGGTCAGAGAAAAAAGATCAAACTCAGACATATCACAGAGAACCTTCTGGGAAGCCATTAGATTCTAATAATTTCCGTCGGTGTTTCCAGTTGCCCCGAGACACTACCCACTACTGCTATGTCCTTCATACTAATGTCTTTATAAAGATGAAAGTTGTTCATAAAGACCGGATAAACACATAAGACCAATTGTCACAAGTTTTGACAGTGTGTAGTTATCTAAAAATTCATTGTTGTTTGGTGATGTACAGTAGACGTGTTGCAGTCGGGCGGGACAAACACAGTTTTAAAAGTCATACATACATAATCATTAACATACAGTAGAGTTGAAAGTAGAGATCATTACATGAATTTCAGACAGATTACCTACCGATAACAACAAATGGTTGACTAACAGTACAGTTGACCGTAGAAATCATTACCTGAATTTCAGACATAACACATACCGATAATGACACCTGATTCACATACAGTAGAGTTAATAGTAGACATCATTAGATAAATTTCGGACATGGCACATATCAATATCATCATGACAAGTCCTTGGCTAACAGTACAGTTGAGGGTAGAAACCATTACATGAATTTCAAACAGGCCACATGTCGACAATGACAACTCATTCGCGTGCAATAGAGCGAACAGTAGAAACCATTACATGAATTTCAAACAAGACACATGTCGATAATGACAACTCATTCGCATGCAGTAGATTTAATAGTAGAGATCATTACATGAATTTCACACAGGCCACATGTCGACAATGACAACTCATTCGCGTGCAGTAGAGTGGACGGTAAAGATCATGAATTTCAGACATCATCATGACACATGCCAATAATGACAAGTAGTACATATATTCAGTAGAAATGGCCGCAGAAATCATTACACAACATATACACATTTATGTACAAGTTTGGTTTATTACATCCCTATATTTAAATGGATCAAAGAGTTTCAGAAAAATCATATTATATCCTACATTCTACATTGTTAGATAAATTACATTTAAAATGTCATCAACATGGTTGACTAAACCTAATTGTTTTGAAAAAATAATATACTATAAGATTATTTTTTTTTCAGCACGTGTGCAGAATAAAACATTTAGAGTAAATTTTCCCCTTGGCGTCGCCATGTTGAGACCAGCTGTAATCGCACATATTACTGTCTCTCTGCTAAGTATTGAAATGTATTACACAAAATGCTGCACAAATGGTGTTATTTCGAAAAACGAAAGATTCATATTGACTCAATATTTCGGTTTTTATTCAATCATCATCAGGAGTGAGGTGTATTGGTAACAATATTGGTAAATATACGGTTAAAATAAGACAGGCTATGAAACAATGATATAACAATGTTAGGAATGACCATAAGAAGCGGTGATATTATCGGACCTTTTGAGGTATCTTCTATCAACACAATAAAGTTGAAGGCATTTAAACATTCATTGTTTTTGTGTTTCTTTACCTATAAAAACATAAAATTTTCCCAATGGTAACAGGTTCATGTTAAATTATTTGATTGATTGTCAAGGAAATTTGCAGTGAATAGGAAAAAGGGTACTTCCATGTTTGTAGTACATCTTAGCTGGCGATTAAGAGAGTGGCTTCAAAGTCTAAATTAAAAACAATTTCGAAAATGAAATGGGGAAAGCATGTATGTGGATAGCAGATATTTTCGATGCTCATACTATTATATTTCCGAAATAATCATGGGATTGTATAATCAGATGACAATCTTACTCCTAAGACTAGAAAAGAACACGATTGCTGAAAACTTTTTAGTTTCAAACTTTCGAATTGTCGGCTTATAAGAGCATTTTTTTCTAGTTCAATGAGAAAGCAATGGCTATAGAATACCCAGAAACGTTCAAACTGATCTAGTGACATTGAGCAAGCAGCTTCAGGGTGGTTCTGTTCGAATGTAGCATTAGCTAAAAAACCTCAGTAAACATCAGAGAAATAAGGAAGTAGAGCCCAGGGTGTAAACCCAATGGAGATACGTGACTTTTGGAGGCACCAGCGGCTCGTTTTGGATGTAACCAATTTGCTGCAAAAACCTTAACAGCCTTTTGTAAAAAAGGTGAAGAGTATAGTCTTGTGAATTTAAACATCGGGGATAATTTGTAAAAATCAATATTGTTAATAGTACATGGAAGAAGCCATCAAATTAATGGAAGTCTCGCTCCTTTTTTAACCTGATTACAGAAATAAATATTGAGTTTGTCGATAACTGCGAAAAAACTTTAACATCGTCATTCTGATCTTTTATCGAAAACAAGTGTTGACTCAAGACTATGGTACACACCGTAGTCCCACGGTCTTGATGAGCGCCGTCCATCTTCATTGCGTATGCGTATTTTGGGTGACTACTTAAAGTGGCATGAGCTGCCAAAATGTTGATATTTTGACGTTAAAACATACTGTTGAAATTATTAGCTATTTTTCTGCTTCTAGTCTCGAAAATGTACGATAACGTATTGTTTTGAACTAAGTTTGGTTTAGCATGAATGAATGGTCGTCCCGGTTATTTAAATTTTGTTTACTTTTCGAACACGTTTTCCGTTCGTACAGGCCACATACTGTATGGATTTTCCTCGTTCCAACGCCAATCATTTAGTTTTTCGATGGCCTTCAAAGCCTCTTACTGTCGTGACGATCAGAATTTATGATAAAAGTATGAATTTCGGCAGCTCATGCCACTTTAATATCGTCATTCTGATCTTTTTACGAAAACAATTATTGATTCAAAATTATGATACACACTCTACTCCTGCGGTCTTGATGAGCGCCGCCCATCTTCATTGCGTATGCGTATTTTGGGTAACTACTTAAAGTGGCATGAGCTGCCAAAATGTTGATATTTTGACGTTAAAATATAATCTTGAAATTACTGGCTATTTTTCTCAAGACGTATAATTCAGAAGCTTTTTAGTGCTTCTAGTCTCGAAAATATACGATAAAGTATTGTTTTGAACTAACTTTGATTTGGAATGCATGAATGGCCGTCCCGGTTATTTACTTTTCGAACACGTTTTCGGTTCGTACAGGCCACATACTATATGGATTTTCCTCATTCCAAGCCAATCATTTAGTTTTGCGATGGTCTTCAAAGCCTCTTACTGTTGTGACGATCAGAAATTATGAAAAAAGAGTGAATTTTGGCAGCTCATGGAAAATTGTGTAATAACCCTGATTTCAAATTACTTTTAAGGCCCGCTCACACGGTGCGATGTTTCGTACCGACTTGTAGCATGCGATAAAAATGGATGTATTTTATTGGTTGACAAATCGTATCAACCAATTAAAAGCATTTATTTTAATCGCATGCTACAAGTCTGTACGACAAATCGCACCGTGTGAACGGACCTTAAGACTGATCAGCCTAGAATCGTTTGGCTGAACGATAAACCAGTCTCAGTCGACATGAACGGTCGCTGACTCAATCGCAGACAATCGGATAGGATCAACTCGACCTGAGCGGAGCTTTAGGATGAATATTACTGAATTGAACGTTTTTCTAACATTTCTCTTCATTAAATAGGTGCAACATTTTTCTTTAAAATAATTTTTGTGCAATACATATGTGATGTCAACAGCTTGGCTACCTGGGTACACGATTTTTAGGCTGTAATAGTCCTTTCTGATTAATGATTGCCATTGATTACTATTAATGAACTGACTTAAAGTCGGGTCAGTCTCGACTATATGTGTATGGACACTAAACACACGGATACAGGGAACATCTTCTTGTATTTACAGTGTTTGTGACATATGGTAAGTATTAGCATAGGCGTTTATGCCATTTTTTTTATTAATTGCTACGAATAATAAAATGATTCTTTTCATCAAACTAATAGGTTTCTATTGTAGACGAATAAGTTATTTGTAATAAATCAAAAGTATTCCAATCCAGCTATACGTCATCATCTTAAGTAGGCGTTGGATGAGACGAAGGAATAACTTATCGATAACAACTTCTTGGTATATTTAGGCGTTAGACGATTATAAATCCTGATTACATGTCATCTGGAGGTTGACGAACCGAGAAGAAGATATTTTGTAATAATCGCCTTGTTTAACCCTTCCTGTCCTGTGGACCATATTTAGGGTATTTTGTTTGGAAGCACACTTCACTTGACAGGCAATTGATGGGAAAGAGAGAAATACCCAGTTCATGTTTGATTAAGTTCACGACAACAGCGTATCCAATCAAGTGTATGAATCTAGATTGGTATAGCCAATACTTTGTGTTGATGTCTTTTATGCTGTTTACTGTCTACTGGGTCCAATACTTTTTTCTGGTGTGCTTTATGCTGTGTTCTGTTCGTGGAGTCCAATTTGATCCTCTTTATAACTAAACGTGAGGCAGTATAGACGATTGGGATTATTTAATGCTTATCTTGCAAAATGGTAATAGTACTACTTTTTGGAGTTATAGAAAATTAATAAAGTTTCTTTGCGAAAACAGGAATGTGTCGGATTGAGATACTTAAAAACTTACATCTTTGGTGGAATTCCTGCGTGATGTCAATATTGGGATAAAGATTCCCAAAGAAAATTTGATTTGGGTTTCTACAAGTTATTTTTAAATATTTACAAAAAAACTCGTCCTTTGTATTTTTTATTAATCACAAGATATTTCAATATTTCATCACAATGCTGACTGGTTAAGTTGGTTATTGGTTGATGTTTTCTGCCGCATTTAGGATTGTATCACTGATTTAGTGTTCAAGTATGTTCATTCTATTAAACTGACCACACATATACGTAGATATAAATGCTGTAAAATGTTGACAAGTTGTTGACAGTTAACACTTGGAAGTTAGTTTAAAATGATCTGATTTCGTTCAGATTATAAATAACTCAGATCTGCATGTACCTCCTTCATCGAACTCGCGCAGGAAGGAAGTATCTAATAACAATATCGGACTGAACTTTTAGCAAACTATAAAGCCTCTATCAAACAAGGGGAAATCTTTCATAGTCTATACTTATATTTCTCATTTGATTTCTGTGAAGAATGGTAGGCCTACAAATTAAAAACAAATGATCCTTTTCTTCTTACTCAAGATTTCAGATGGATAGTATAGTATTGGCTAACTGTTTTTGAAAAATACTTATTGAGAACAGACCTAAGGAAATAAATATTTCTGTTTGGATTAACCACATGTTCAACATTACGTCGTCTTGTGGGTTTCGGTTTTTTTCTGATGTGCACGAATATACTCGAATCATTTGATGATTCCTTTGTGGAGAAATTACGTCAATGAGAGTGCAGAGAGAGAGAAGATTTATCATAAGATGAGCGGTTAGTATCTCCCTGCATTCTAATCACAGCCGTTAGCAGTTTCCAGAAGAATGTGTCTTCAATCTACATCTCCTTTGCGAGTGGAACACTAATTCCCATTTTCCTCTGGTGTTTGGAAACGAAAATCATTTACAAGCAGAAGTAAGTGTATGCAGTTTCGATATCTTGTTTTGGTGGCCAAAAAAGTAGATGAGTTTTAGCATAACGTCCAAAGCGGCGTAGATGTATTTTTGCGTAGCTTTCATACTAACGTTTCCATACGTTATGGGTTGCTTTGGCAGTTACGTGAAAACTTACGCTACGCCGCTTTGTGAAACAGGCTCCTGATTGGGCCTTGGAAAGATGTAAAGAGAGTCTAGCGTGATAAAACTTCTTTCTATATCCTAGCCTTTGATATTCAATTTGATCATTAAACTTACTATAAAAAACACTTATTTGCTAAAAAGAAAATGAGAATAATTTGATTGATGATAAAGGTCAGATCAAAGTCATCAGTAATACAGCTTCAACTGCAAGGTTTCTGAATTTATTAAATATTTTGTCATCAATCAAATAAATAAATAAATAAATAAATAATTCATATAGCTGTTGAAGAAAGAATGGTCTCTAAACTATCGGAGGTGTAGCACCCGTTTTTTATAAGAGACTTTGATTTTTTTCCCCAAAAGGGACTAGATCATTGAACGAGTTTCATGGATTCTTAGATTGCCGGCAGGAAAAAAGCGACTTTAAGCTTCTTACATTCCTACATTTTAGCTGAAGACGATGACAGATAAGAATAATGTGGTGGCTGGTCACACACACTTTTCTTACTGCTTCAAAGTATGACTCTGTTATAAAGTGTGTGTGGCAGGTACCAATGGAAGGTGGTGGTCGTGGTGGGGGCGGGAGTCTCATTGGACAAATATCCCCCATTAAACCTGCTAACGAAGTTGGAATCATTAATCCGTGGATCTTAAACTATCCTGAAGGAACAAGCAAGGAATGTCACTTCATTAGGTTATCACAAACAATTCCCAACAGCTATGTTCTTTTAAGTGATCAGTATGATATTTATAATTTCTGAGTAAAACCAGATCTATCTAATCAGACTAAGGTTAACTAGCATACTCAACAATAGCAATTGACTGCTGTTGTATTAATACGTATATATTATTAGTCCGACTGGTTAATATTGACTTCCCTAGATGCATGTAATTACTGGTTACACTAGATGCATGCAATTACTGGTTATTTTGTAGTCTTGTTAAAAGTTGCCGGTATGTATGTGATTATTAGGCCATTAATAAAATTTCCAAGAAAAAGAAAAAACACATTGTTTGTAGATGTTAAACTAATTTTGTTTTTAGTATAATCGAAAGCTTGTTATTCACAGCTATACTAAATGCTTTCGTAAAGTAATAAGAAATAATCACCACATGTTTTAAAACCAGCTGAAAACAAAAAAGAAAAAAGTTAACTATACAGAATTTGTTTACATTTCGGTTACTAATAAGTATAAATTTAAGTTTATATTAAAAATACAAAATGAAGCTAAAATTTTCCAATTTTTAGCAAAAAATAAAAAAGTTTCTACATTCTTCTGTTATTTGAAATACAGAAACCCGTCTGATGTTGTTAATGTAAACATTATTCTGGGGCGTTTAGTGAGTTAAGTGTTTTGAGGAGCGTATTTTAAAGGTTCCAAGTTTAAAGAAGCTGTTTTCGTTTTGAAGGGTTGCTTTAAGTGGTTTCACGAAGATAGAGTTGTTAATCTTTTTAAGTTAATTAGTACTGAAATGCCAGGATTGTTCTGCTGCAAGAGAGTTAAGTACTATTGATGTCAGACATTCTGTTTTGATCAAAAGCTTCAAGGATGTCCGTTTGGAAAAAGCCTTTTTGGGTCAGATCAACCTGACTTTGACCATCACACTTATATAAAACGACAGCATAGAGTACAGCCGTTTATGGCAAGTTGCAGTATGTAAACAACTGTGGATTTTGTGTCCATTATGTTTCAAATGTCACACTTAAACGGTGTAAATGCTGTTCTGTTTCTATTTATTTGTGTATTTCCATCCATAGCAGGGATAAAGTAAGGATTCAACAAACATAAATTTCTGGAATAGTTTTAAGTCTTGCGACGCAACACCAGTCGAGATCAGACTTTGTTTACGTAACTAACTAGACACTTTTCAAATTTAGGACAAGTCTACACTCTTGATTTTCTTGACTTTAACCAAGTCTAGGTCTAGACCGATAATTTTGATGTCCTGTTTTTGACGTCCGAAACAGTTAAACAAAAGATAGCCTGCATCCCAATGGTTATAGTTGATATTCAATATACTAGTACTACAAGAAAACCCAGAAAGACGACCTAGATAATATTGGCATTTATAAAGATGGGATATTACTGTATCATTACTGGATCAATTCATATATGATAATCTCAGCCAATATGAAGTATATCCCGGAGCACATTTATTTAAAGGGAAAGAAAATCTAAGCTTTAGACTAGTTTAGATGGAAAGAGTAGAGTTCATTTACTCCAAAACAACTGTCCAATGTATGTTTTATCCCCTCGTAAGTGAATAATTGAAATTTGAAGGTGGCGTTACAATAGAGAATAAGCTCCATAGGCCATTCACAAGGCCGCAACCATTTTTTCATTAGTTTTATCCAATTATTGTTGAATAAAAATTTAAGTGCGTGTGTGATGCAATTTAGCCAATGACTGGCTAAGTAATGGCGTGCGGTTGCATACTGACCTATATATTCCGAGACAATCTTCCCACTTCAAGTTTGTCACCATGTTTTTTTGGACCTAAATCTACCCTTATACATTAATAGAGAGCGGTAAAAATACGTCATTATTGATCTAAAAATAGCTACACCAACATCACGTCATCCTAAAACGGAAAAATGGCTACACAGATAAGCCACTGAAAGGACATACTTCTGTCTGTTTTAATTAGCTTGAGGGTCACTGGAGGTAATTGACGTGAAATGTTTTAAGAACTTTGAAGGTTGTTATCGACGATAATCTCTATGTGTTTCTAGAGATTTCCCCTCCTTTAATGTATGGGAAAAGTCAGTTGTCTGCCCTTGAGACAGAAATATAGATTATTGTCATTATATAGTTGGGAAGGAGTAAACTAGTCCTAAACTATTTTGTGTCAGGTAAAATTGGCTAAGGCAATTAATAACTAAAAGTTAAGATCAACTCGCACATCGCTTGTATATGTACGCTCTCTCTTTGTGAAATGTTTCTTTTGTTGAATACATGTAGCTAATTGTCCTCTAAAGTAAAGGTAAAGAATTACGCCACATCGTTCAACTAAAATGTTCTTATATAAAAACTCGAGTAAGATTCAAGGTCAAGTGATTCTAAAGTGGCGTGTGCTGCGAAAAATTATTTTATTCTTTGAAGTTCAATACTTCTTAAAACGCTTTACCTGCCTCGTGATAATGAGTTAAGGTCTTTGATCTCACAAGCCGGTATCAGAAATAAACTCCTTATTTTCCAATTGATAATACAAACCAGTAATGCGTAAATTTTGATGTTTGATCTAAGCTGAAGAACTTTATCTAAAGACCGTGAGATTTCTTTTTGTCAATGGGAGCGTAATTTTACAATTATGCATGCATTCTGGACATGACTTTTTGAATTGCCATATTTTAATGCTTAAAATAATTCATTATCTCAGAAGAGAGAATTCGTAATAAAATATTCTTTCACTAAATGTTTCATTTTAGAGAGTCAAATGTTCAGTTTGTCCGACCTTTCTTCATCTTTATCGCTATCATGTCCCTAACAGATTATTATAACCCAACTTAAACGCTGGCTTTGGCAAACAAGACTAGCATCTTATTCGCAATCCAATTGCTTTTTATGAAACTATATGAACTATATTACCGGTGGCAGTGAGGTAATAAACCGGGTTAATGTTCATGAGACAGGACTTGTGCGAGGATATCAGCAGACCCCTTTGTGGATGAAAAATAATTGCACCTTGAGACCTGCTTTGTATTCTCCCTAGCTCATCAGTGGTAAGTTAGACCAGATAGTTTTTAAAATGACCGATTTCACGGATGTTGAGTTTTAGGCACATCAGACCTGTCTGGATTATCTTCTTTTTGTCTTCCTATAATATTAGCCACCTGGTAATTAAAGCAGCTTTCGAAGCTACAACCTATTATTGTACACAGTAATAATGGTTGCAATGGCCAAGAAAATTAGTGTTGCGAAAATACCAGTCCTGACCATGTGTCAACCGGTTATAAGGCCAGACCTTTATAGCTCCTTATATTAAGAGAACTTATCGCCAGAATTTAGGTACTGGTTGCAATAACACAAGGCATTAAACATATGGCAAACCCAAAGGTTGCTATGTCCAATTTCGGATATGTGTTAAGCAGTTGAACCAAATATAGCTGGCATCCAAATGGTTACAGTTGGTATTCGATATACTAATACCGCAAGAAAACCAAGAAAGAAAACCTAGATATTACTGACATTTTTAAAGATAGTGTATAACCGTTTCATTACTGGATCAAGTCATGTGTGTTAATCTCAGTCTATAGGAAGTATATCCCGGAGCATATTTGTTTAATGGATGGGAAAAGGTCAGTCGTCTGCCCTCGAGGCAGGAATATAGATTATTGTCATTATATACTCGGAAAGGAGTAAACTAGTCCGAAACTATTTTCACGAGTAAAATTCCACGAGTCAATATACCGATGATTTAATAATGCCGCCATAGGCGTATACTTAGGAATCAACATAACAGACGGAATATATTCTGCACAGAATTCGCAGTCTCGCATGTCACCAAAAGATTGATTGATTGATGTTTTACGTCGCACTCTAGATTATTGCACTTACAAGGCGGCGTTGCCAGGTTATGTTGGGGAGGAAACCGGGCTCATTGCCAAGATCAAACTCTCGACCTTTGGCGAGTACCTGACAAATCTTCCACATACGGCGACCGAGTGAATAATCCACGCAGAAATTGTTCAGCTTTTTCGTCTGAGTGTGATTCGAACCCGCTCACCAAAAGAGCTTGTAAAGATGCGGTGACTTCAAACAAGACCCCTTTATTATGCCATAATTTTTGGAGTGACGAAATTAAGCTTCAGGTATTTTAATACCAAAATGTGGAGATAAACGCATTCGATTTGCTGTTGACTGTCTCTTGATAAATTTTTTTGGGTTTAGCTAATCGGTCTCGAAACAAAAGTAAAGAATTATACAACTTCATTCAACGGAAAGAGCTTCTTTTATTATGCCAATAATAAAGCAGAGTGTACAACAAACCTTGAATAGGGTTTGCAGAGAGAACAGCAGAAAAAACTGTAACAATAGAGTAAATTAATTTTGCTCTGTTGCAAATGAGACGACAGCGTTTTATATTCGACATGAAAATACTTGTCTGGTCACTTATGTTACCGAATTTAAACAGAATGGACATAGGCGCCCATGATTATTCACATTTAGCAGAGTGTGTAAGAGCCAGTGCCAATTTTGG
The DNA here is from genome assembly GCA_963971465.1 of Lepidochitona cinerea. Lineage (NCBI taxonomy): Eukaryota > Metazoa > Mollusca > Polyplacophora > Chitonida > Tonicellidae > Lepidochitona > Lepidochitona cinerea. Next base: position 45,486,023 of record OZ020551.1, on the reverse strand, counting down.
ATTTTGTATAGCTCTGTGCACCAGGGAAACCAGTGTCCATAATCAACTCTTCTTCTTCAGCAGAATGTCAATATTACCATAATCTTTGGCTCTGGGTATAATTCGTCCAAATCACAATATACACATCAATTTACTAGGTTTATTTAATTCCTTAGAAAGTGGAATAGGGCATTTATGAATGGTCATTTAAAGTTCAGCAAAACTAGGTATTATTATTACTATTATTTTAGAGAATAATTGTTTGACAATAGAAATTTTGAAATGAGGATTCTAGAGCATGAGTAATTTAAACGAATACATTTACGCTATTGATAAGGACTCATTGTGGTTTCGTCAATTCACTCCCTCTTACATTATTTTAGTTTTGTGAGATTTGGAAACGTTGAACAACAATGCAAGTTATTCCCGAAGGTTTAAGTTATAGGGATATATTAAGGAACATGTCAACAGCACTTTCTGCATTTACCGTCCTGTAATAAATGAAATATGAATACTCTGTAATGCCTGTAATGGCACTCATTGTCAAATCCTGCTGACTGGTCAATTTTTATCACGAATTGTGACAACGAGTTTATAAAAAACGTAGGTACTATTCTGAAATCGACGTAGAATATGCTCATTAATTTATTACTTTATTAGAGCCCAAGTTAAAGGCCAACAACACAGATAAAGAATTGACTCATAATAATCGCCCACTTGTCAATTAACACATAAGTGGACAAAAAAGAACCACACATTACGGAAACTGAGTTTTCCCTTGGTCCTTGACTATGCCATCGAAATGTGCCAAAATCAACTTTATTTAATTAGAGTTGCATAAGCTGCCAATATTTTGAAAATTTTGTTGAAACATGATTAGCTCATTTTTTTAAACATTATGTCTAAATAAATTGATGATGAGTTCTACGATGTTTTATACTTAATATGTGTAAAGTGTTAGCTGTATTCTCCTTGACCAAATAGTATGTTGAGGTGTTGAAGAAGCGAAAAATCATTCCGATTATTTAATCTTGTACATGAGCCGAACAATGCTAGTGCTTTGTATCCAAGTAGTCATTGTAGTAAGCAAAAGTAAGCGTTAGCGGTTATAATACAAATCTTTCGTGATCTTTGACTAAATAAAAAGGCCCCTTCTAACAGCGTATAAACGATTTCGGTGAAGTACAAAAATCGTGGCTCTATTATAAAGAATGGTTGGTGTACAAATAGAAAAAGTTAATTCTTAACGATTTCCTAGGGGTATTTAGGGTATTTATAGTGCTTGGATGTGTTTTGACAGATTGGCCGATCGCTTGTACTGACAGAAAATGTATCTACCAATGTCAGTGAAAGGTTTTATTATTTCACTGTACATTAGCAGTAGTAAAATACTGTAAGCAATGGGAGGCACATACGCCAATTCTCAAATTATCTTCCAGGAAAAATGTCAATAAAAGAAAATGAACCTTAATGGAAATTGAAGAGTTGCCATTTAAGATAATGGGGATATGCACAAGAGCAAATTATTGTTTCCATCCATTGTGTCTGAGTTAACACTATTGCCTTTTGGTTGGATGGTTATGCTATATCGTTATGTTTCATTAACGATAAGCATGGGGAGCAGTAATGGCTGCTCATTTTACAAATCACCTTAACGGGAAACCCTGACGAAAAACATTATCTGGGTCAAAATCTCTTTGATTAGCGAATCTTTGCTGGCTTTAAGAGCTATGTAAAAGCTTTGCGATATTTTATAAAAGAAACCATGTTGAACACAGCTGGATTTTTCATGTGAAGGTAGCAATTAAACACTCAAGACAAACATATAAATTACACTACTGATTAAAAAGCAAGAAATAAATAAACTGCTAACGACCATGGCTTTTGTTTCCCATTGTTTTTTCTAAAAAAAAAATCAGTTTCATGTTAAAAATACAAACTGATGTCAAAATATTAAAATTTTGGCAAAAAATGAAAGTGCTTAACCTTTTCCAACTGGGAAAAATACAGAAAACCGTCATAGTAGACAACATATAAAGTGAGTTTATAATAATAACACTTAGACTGTGTAGACTGAATAAAATAGTGATAGGAAAATATAAGTGTTCAATTATAGCAGACAATATATAACATAGGTTGATAATAATAACAACTAGAATGTGTAGACTGTGTAAAATAGCGATAGGAAAACATAAATGTTCAATTATACCAAACAATATATAATATAGGTTGATAATAATAACAATTAGAATGTGTAGACTATATAAAATAGTGATAGGAAAATATGTGTTCAATTATAGCAGAAAATATATAAAGTAAGTTGATAATAATAACAATTAAAATTTGTAGAGTGTATAAAATAGTGATAGGAAAACATAAACGTTCAATTATAGCAGACAATATATAAAATAAGTTGATAATAATAACACTTAGTATGTGTAGAATGTATAAAATAGTGATAGGAAAACATACATGTTCAGTTATAGCAGACAATATATAAAGTAAGTTGATAATAATAACAACTAGAATGTGCAGTCTGTTCAAAATATTGATAGGAAAACATAAATGTTAATTATATCAGACAATATATAGCATAGGTTGATAATAATAACAATTAGAATGTGTAGACTGTATAAATAGTGATAGGAAAACATAAATGTTTAATTATAGCAGACAATCTACAATCTACACTTATAATCTACAATTTACACTTATAATCTACACTTATATTCCTCATTTGATTTCTGTGCAAAATAGTACAAATAAAAAACAAATGATCCTTTTCTTCTTACTCAAGAGTTGAGCCGGGTAGTATAGTATTGGCTAACTGTTTTTGAAAAATACATATTGAGAACAGACCTAAGAAAGTAAATATTTGTGTTTGGATTAACCACATGTTCAACATTACGTCGTCTTGTGGGTTTCGGTTTCTTTCTGATGTGCACGAATATACTCGAATCTTTTGGGGATTCCTTTGTGGAGAAATTAAGTCAATGAGAGTGAAGAGAGAGAAGGTTTATCATAAGATGAGCGGTTAATATCTCCCTGCATTCTAATCACAGCCGTAAGCAGTTTTTAGAAGAATGTGGCTTTAATCTACATTGGAACACTAATTACCATTTTCCTCTGCTATTTGGAAACAAAAATCATTTACACACAGAAGAAAGTACATAAAGTTTCGATACCTTGTTTTAGTGGCTAAGAAAACTATATGAGGTTTAGCATATGTAATGTCTTGATTGCGACTTGAAAAGATGTAAAGAGAGTCTAGCGTGATGGACTTCTTTCTATATCCTAGCCTTTGATATTCAATTTGACAATTAAATATACTATAAACTATCTGCTTAAAAGAAAATGAGAACCATTTGATTTATGCTATAGGTCAGGTCAAAGTCACGAGCAATACAGCTTCATCTGCAAGGTTTCTGAATTTATTAAATATTTTTTCAGTATAATCGAACAATACTAAATTCTTTCGGGGAAAGTAATAAGAAATAATCACCACATAATCACCACCAGCTGAAAATTGAAGAAAAAAAGAAAAATAAAGTTAACTACACCGAGTTTGTTTACATTCCGGGTACCTTTAAATTTAAAACCTAGCAAAATTTAGGTTCATAAAAAAATTCAAAATAAAGACAAAACTTCCTAATTTTGACAACTTTGACAACTTCTTTTGTTATGGGAAATACAGAAACCCGTCTGATGTTAATGTAAACATTATTCTGGAGTTTTAGCGTTTAGTGTGTTAAGTGTTTTGAGGAGAGTATTTTAAAGGTTCCAAGTTTAAAGAAGCTTTTCTCGTTTTGAAGGGTTGCTTCAAGTTGTTTCACGAAGATAGAGATGTTAATCTTTTTAAGTTAATTAGTACTGAAATGCCAGGATTGTTCTGCTGGAAGAGAGTTAAGTACTATTGATGCCAGCCATTCTGTTTTGATCAAAGGCTTCTTGGATGTCAGTTTGGAAAAAAACGTTTTTGGGTCAGACCAACCTGACTTTGACCACAACCCATAAACCATAGCCTTTCACGGATTGTCGATTGTGTGTCCATTATGTTTCAAATGTCACACTTAAACGGTATAAATGCTTTTCTGTTTCTATTTATTTGTGTGTATTCATTTATTATAGCAGGAAAAATCTAAGGATGCAACAAACATAAATTTCGGGAATAGTTTTGAGTCATGCGACGCAACACCAGTCGAGACCAGACTGTTTGTTTATGGAATTTGTCGATCATAATTCTGAAAAAGGTAACCAGAAACTTTTCAAATTTAAGACGCCTACACTCTTGATTTTCTTGACTTTAACCAAGTCTAGGTCTAGGCTCATAATTTTAATGTCCTGTTTTTGACTTGTCTTAAACAGTTTAACCAAAGATAGCAAATATCCCAACAGTTACAGATGATATTCAATATACTAATACTAAAAGAAAACCTAGAAAGACGACCTAGATAATGTTGGCATATAAAAGATAGGATATTACTGTATCATTACTGGATCAATTCATATATGTTAATCTCAGTCAATATAAAGTATATCCCGGGGCATATTTATTTAATATATGGGAAAAGTCAGTTGTCTGCCCTTGAGACAGAAATATAGATTATTGTCATTATATAGTCGGAAAGGAGTAAACTAGTCCGAAACTATATTGTGTCAGGTAAAATTGGCTAAGGCAAATAAAAACTCGAAGTTAAGATCAAGTCACCCCATCGCTTGTATATTCTCTCTTTGTAAAATGTTTTTTTTTTGTTGTACAGCTAATTGTCCTCTAAAGTTAAGGTAAAGAATTACGCCACATCATTCAACCAAAAATTTCTAATATAATCGCGAGTAAGAGTCAAGTTCAAGTGATTCTATGGTGGCGTGTGCTGCTAAAGTTCTTTTATTCTTTGAAGTTCAATGCTTCTTAAAACGCTTAGCCTGCCTCGTGATAATGAGTTAAGGTCTTTGATCTCACAAGCCGGTATCCGAAATAAACTCCTTATTTTCCAATTGATAATACAAACCAGTAATGCGTAAATTTTGATGTTTGATCTAAGCTGAAGAACTTTATCTAAAGACCGTGAGATTCCTTTTTTTCAATGGGAGCGTAATTTTACAATTATGCATGCATTCTGGACATGTCACTTCGAATTGCCATATTGTATTGCTTAAAATAATTCATTATCTCAAAAGAAAGAATTCGTAAGAAATATTCTTTCACAAAATGTTTCATTTTAGAGAGTCAAATGTTCGCTTTGTCCGACCTTTCCTCATCTTCATCGCTATCATGTCCCTAACAGAGAGCATTATAACCTAATTTAAACGCTGGCTTTGGCAAACAAGACTAGCGCCTTATTCGCAATCCAATTGCTTTTTATGAAAACCGGTGGCAGTGAGGTAATAAACCGGGTTAGTGTTCATGAGACTGGACTTGTGGAAGGGTATCAGCAGTCCCCTTTGTGGATGAAAACCATAAAAATAATTGCACCTTCTGTGTATTCTCCCTAGCTCACCAATGGTTAGTTAGACCAGATACTTTTCAAAATGACCGATTTCACGGATGTTGAGTTTTAGAACCTCAGACCTGTCGGCAGTTATCTTGTTTTTGTCTTCCTATAATATTAGTCACCTGGTAATTAAAGCAGCTTTCGAAGCTACAACCTATTATTGTACACAGTAATAATGGTTGCAATGTCCAAGAAAAACAGTGAGTGTTGCGAAAATACCAGTCCTGGCCCTGTGTCAACAGGTTATACGGCCAGATTATTTGAACATGTGAGTTTTCTTTTGGTCAACCTTTCTTGATTTATAGCTCCCTACATTAAGATAACTTATCGCCAGAATTAAGGTACTGGTTGCAATAACACAAGGCATTAAACATATGACAAGCACAAATGTTGTTATGTCCAATTTTGGATATGTGTTAAGCAGTTGAACCAAATATAGCTGGCATCCAAATGGTTACAGTTGGTATTCGATATACTAATACCGCAAGAAAACCAAGAAAGAAAACCTAGATCTTATTGACATTTTTAAAGATAGTGTATAACCGTTTCATTACTGGATCAAGTCATGTGTGCTAATTTCAGTCTATAGGAAGTATATCCCGGAGCATATTTGTTTAATGGATGGGACAAGGTCAGTCGTCTGCCCTCGAGGCAAGAATATAGATTATTGTCATTATATACTCGGAAAGGAGTAAACTAGTCCAAACTATTTTGTGTCAGGTAAAATTCCATCCGTCAATATACCGATGATTTAATAATTGCCGCCATAGGCGTATACTTAGGAATCAACATAACCCACGGAATATATTCTGTACAGAATTCGCAGTCATGTATGTCAGCAAAAGATTGATTGATTGGTGTTTTACGTCACACTCAAGATTATTGCACTTATAAGGCGGCGCTGCCAGGTTAAGTAGGGGAGGAAACCCGGCTCATTGCCAGGAGGAAACCATCGACCTTTGGCGAGTACCTGGCAACTCTTCCACATACGGCGACCGAGTGAATAATCCACTCAGAAATTTTTCAAATTGTATTTGGTCTGAGTGTGATTCGAACCCGCTCACCAAAAGAGCTTGTAAAGATGCGGTGACTTCAAACAAGACCCCTTTTTGTGTCATAAGTGACGAAATTAAGCTTCAGGCATTTTAATACCAAAATGTTGAGATAAACGCATTCGATTTTTGGCTGACTCTCACTTTGTAAAATTGTTTTTTTGTGTGTAATAGCTAATCCGTCTGGTAATAAAAGTAAAGGATTATACCACTTCATTCAACGGAAAGAGCTTCTTTTAATTTGCCAATAGTAAAGCCGCGTTTACACTACAACTTGAATAGGGTTTGCAAAAAGAACAGCAGAAAAAACTGTAACAATAGAGTAAATTAATTTTACTCTGTTGCAAATGAGACAACAGCGTTTTATATTCTTCATGAAAATACTTCTCTGGTCACCGATGTTACCGAATTTAAACAGAATGGACAATAGGCGCCCATGATTATTCACATTTAGCAGAGTGTGTAAGAGCCAGTGCCAATTTTGATTTTTGTATAGCTCTGTGCACCAGGGAAAGCAGTGTCCATAATCAACTCTCCTTCAACACAATGTCAATATTACCATAATCTTTGGCTCTGGGTATAATTCGTCCAAATCACAATATACACATCAATTTACTAGGTTTATTGAAATCCCTAGAAAGTGGAATAGGGCACTTATAAATGTTCATTTAAAGTTCAGCAAAACTAGGTACTGTTATTACAAATAAATGACTTCAGTCATTTGTTTTTTTATCAATAAAAAGTACTTTGAACGCCAGGAAATGGGAATTGCTATTTTATTAGGCAGTATTAAAAGCATGGTCTTTATTTCCATTTTTTGTAATTTGTTTGTATATTTAAATTTTGATTGATTGATTATTTGGTGTTTTACGCCGCGCTCAAGATTATTTCACTTATATGGCGGCGTTGCCAGTTTTATTGTGGGAGGAAACCGGGCTCTATGCCCAGAGGAAACCCACGACCTTCCGGTGGTAACTGGCAACCATCACACATAGGTCGTTCGAGTGAAAACCCAGTCAGAAAATTTTCCAATTTTTTTGGACTGAGTGGGATTCGAACCTGCGACCCATTGGTGGAAGGCTGCTCGTATGAGCGTACAACGCTCTACCTACTGAGCCACGGAGGCCCCGTTGAAATTTTGAAATGAGGATTCTAGAGCATGGGTATTTTGAACGGATATATTTACGCTATTGATAAGGTTAATTCGAGAGGACTTATTGTGGTTTCGTCAATTCGCTCCCATCTTACATTGTTTCAGTTTTGTGAGATTTGGAAACCTTGAACAACAATGCAAGTTATTCCCGAAAATTTAAGTCATAAGGATATATTAAGGAAAATGTCAACGGTACTTTCAATTGTGTGTCGTGTCTTGAGTAACTACAACTCTATCGCATGTCTTGTTTTACGACCATTGAGAATGGGCCAAATTAACACTGTAACATTGTAGATGAGGGACCATTTTTGTTAAAAGAGGCTATCCTGGTGGCGAACGGTCTTCGTAAATAAGTAACCTTCCTGTAATAAACGAAATATGAATACTCTGTAATGCCTGTAATGACACTCGTCAAATCCTACTGACTGATCCTTTTTTTTATCACGAACAACGTGACGAGTTTTTAAAAAAAAAATTCTGAAATTCTGAAATCGACGTAGAAGATGCTCATTAATTTATAATTTTATTAGAGCTCAAGTTAAAGGCCAACAACGCAGGTAAAGAATTGAATCATAATAATCGCCCACTTGTCAATTAGCACATAAGTGGACAAAAAAGAACCACACATTACGGAAACTGAGTTTTTCCCTTGTCATTGACCATGCCATCGAAATGTACCAATTTCAACTTTATTTAATTAGAGTTGCATAAGCTGAAGATATTTTGAAAATTTTGTTGAAACATGATTAGCTCATTTTTTAAAACATTATGTCTAAATAAATTGATGAGTTCTACGATGTTTTATACTTAATATGTGTAAAGTGTTGTCTGTATTCTCCTTGACCAAATAGTATGTTGAGGTGTTGAAGAAGCGAAAAATCATTCCGATTATTTAATCTTGTACGTGAGAAAAACATTGCTAGTGCTTTGTATCCAAGTAGTCATTGTAATTGCCTTCATCTTTATGCCTAAAAGTAAGCGTTAGCGGTTATAATAAAAATCGTTCGTGATCTTTGACTAATTAAAAAAGGCCCCTTCTAGCAGCGTATAAACGAATATTATGCAAGCACATATATTTAAAAAGTGCATATTTCGGTGAAATACAAACATCGTGGTTCTATTATAAAGAATGGTTGGTGTACAAGTAGAAAAAGTTAATTCCTAATGATGTCCCAGGGGTATTTAGGGTATTTATAGAGCTTGGATGTGTTTTGACAGATTGGCCGATCGCTTGTACTGACAGAAAATGTATCTACCAATGTCAGTGAAAGGTTTTATTATTTCACTGTACATTAGCAGTAGTAAAATACTGTAAGCAATGGGAGGCACATACGCCAATTCTCAAATTATCTTCCAGGAAAAATGTCAATAAAAGAAAATGAACCTTAATGGAAATTGAAGAGTTGCCATTTAAGATAATGAGGATATGTACAAGAGCAAATTATTGTTTCCAACCATTGTGTCCGAGTTAAGAGTATTGTCGTTTGGTTGGATGGTTTTGTTATCGTTATGTTTCATTAACGATAAGCATGGGGAGCAGTAATGACTGCTCATTTTGCAAATCACCTTAACAGGAAATCCTAACGAAAAAATTCTCTTGGTTAAAATGGCTTTGATTAGCGAATCTTTCTTGGTTTTAAGAGCTATGTAAAACTTTGCCCTATTCTATAAAAAAAACCTTGTTGAACACAGCTGGTTTTTACGTACAAAGGAAGCAATTAAAAACTTAAGACAATCTATCTATCTGTTTTATCTATCAAATCTAACAAATAAAACTTTCAACATCAAATTAAAAATACAAAATATATGAATTCTGCCTAAAATGAAACTTCTTAATTTCTTTCAATTGGGGAAAAAAGACAGAAAACCGTCTTATTTGTTTCAAGTGAAATATTTTATGGATTTTCGCGGCGAGTGTGCCTATAAGAAGTGCAACCGCCTTAATCACACATATTAATAGACACGCGAAAAATGTTATGCATCAGCGTGACTGCTGTTGAAAACATTTTATGTAAACATGTGTCTTGGTGACTAGCCCTTCGTTTTGTTTTGTCATCTGTTAACATATTTTTGTTAATCTATCTAGAATATAAGTATGGCATTTTTATTGCTTTAATGAACTCCATTAACAGAGTGTCATTATGGTTATACAGGGACGTAATCTCGAACATCTTGTTAATTAAACGAGCATAGGATTGATGGTCTGCGGAATTTAGTATCCACAATAATCAACAAAGTCAATCTCTAGACAAGAATTTCTGATTTTGTAACAAGGATGGTCAATTAGAATTCACGGACACATCAACTGAAAAATGACAAATAATTAGGAAAAGTTAATACGCTGTGATTTTTGTCCTCTCCCCCAAGAAAAAACGGGTAAGCCATATTGGGCATAATTGGGCATAAGTATTTGGTCTACATGTAGCTTGTATCAACACTGCCAGTGACTTCAATAATTGAAGTCAGTGGCAGATGGAAAAGGATGAAACTTTCGTATTTGCAAAGAGGAAATGAGGCTTTGAAGTTCAATTAAAAACAAAGCAAAGCTGACTTCGGTTAAAGTTCAAATAAACTGCATGCCTTATTCAATTTCAGTTTTTTATGTTCAGCACGCTACATTTTAAGTTCTTTTAAGAATGATTGCACTATACTACTTCTCATTTCATCAGAAAATTGCTTCACATACATGCACTTGTTATATCTTTATAATAAAGAAAAATGGGAATGTTTTACGTCCATTAAACTTGTATTACATGTACGTTTAACAAAGTATTTAAGGATACAATGTATTACGTAGATAAATATATGTACACTGTATTCATTTACGGTTTTACGGATTCATTTAAAGATAAAATGAAGGATATAGCTGTATAATATTTTATCAAAAACCCGTTTATGTAGTTTAATAAATGCACAACATATACGCAAAACATATTAGTCGCTAATTATATATTTGTTCGAAAAAAAAAACGCATTAATTCAAACCAATTCCCATAGCCAATGGAAAACTGCATTGATCCAGCTTCAGACTTCCATGTAATGAGAAAAATAATTACTAATAAAACAAATTGGTTTGCATTTTCGTGAGGGTCTTAGTAGATTATAAATGAAATGAATTGGGCTCAGTTAATAACCCGTTGAAACAGTTAGAGATCACTTCATTTCCCTAATTGACGCATTAATATATTTTATTTCAATATTAAAGTTATGGTGTAGTAAGCAATATGTTTTTAGTTTGGTACATGTTTCTTTTTTGATTGAAAGTTTCCGTGATTGATCGCGCAATCGGTTGAATTGTTTGACGTGGTTATTGCTTATATTTCCCCCAGCAATAATGAAAAATGGGTGCTCGTTGTCGTGATTGAATATCTTATTCCAAATCTTAGAGTTTTATATCAGCGGTGGACTAAAACGATGGTTTTATTTACTTCTGTTATATTGTATTAACTGAAAGTCGCAGGAGTTAAATAGGGCATCAACGGAAAATTTACCGTTCCTGGTGGCAAAGTGTTCACATTTATCTAAATAGATAGACCATCCTGAAAAGTGCAATGCCCTGCAGCAAACCTATTGTTAGCTGCAATACTCATCAGGGAAATTACTGAATTTACCTGTGTCGGTTATTTACTAAACCTATTGCTGTAACAAAACTCCGCCTATCCTCAAGCCCCTTCCAGTTAAATTGTAATTTACCTATCATTGAATTTCATTCTGGAATATTGTATCTTATTGCTATCACTGCAGCTTTTCGATTGGGAGACAAAATACCATGCTAACCATTTCTCGAATAAAAAGCTACTACTTCCCTGGGGACGGAAACAGGTTCGATTTACAAAAGAGCTTCCAGCTTAGGGTCATTTTCTCTCCATTTCCAAATCATTATTATAGAAAAAAGGATGATACTTACAGGAACGACAAACAGATAACCAATCAATTCGGAAAATTAATAAGTAGAAATGCGTGTATTATCAGATTCTGTCCGGCTAAACCCTATTTCTAGTACTCCTAATAATTTTCAATATTTTCCATGGCATAATAAATTACACTTGGCAGAAAGTTTCTTATAATACATCTGCTAGTACAAATGAAACAGGAAGTATAGTCCTAATTCTTCTAGCTTCCGGTCATAAAGTCGGCTGCACGTTTAATATGTTTCATTTGACACCAGAATAGGAGATAGTATGGGGTATGGCTATTGGAACATACCATTTGGAGAAATAGGAGATGGACACTTATGTGATACCTTAATTCACTGTTCTAATGATATTCTAGAATCCAAGATTACATTTAACTTCACATATTTAGAAAATCCCCGTTAACACTTTTGTCAACTATAAAACTGGGCTAACATTACATCCAATGACTGTTAAATGTGAACGTAAACCAGCTTAATGTGAACTATTACCGCCAACTTCGTGAATGTATCTTCAGTTTGTAATAAATCCATACTTATTTAGCCTTAACTGAGACCAAACCATCGTAGCCCATGTCAACAGTTGTTTACTTTTAACATAAAGCGAAGAGATAACGGGAATTTGGAGTTCATTAAAAACCGAACCAGTCTTATACAACAAGTATAGGTAGCACGTGATGTAACACATACACAAGTGAGTATAGGGGGGAATTCATAAAGATCGGGGCCATTTAATATTTCTTAACAATTACTTAATTTGCAATTCAGAGGGTGACGATCTCAGTCTGTCTTTTAGTAGGTCCATGTGGCTCCTACATTACGACCAAGACAAATCATAGTGGTGATACTAACACCAGCCGCTATTAAGTGTCTCCTGATATTGACATCATAATGACAGATGATCCCCGTCAAGCAGCGTGTATCGGCGGTTCAATAAATCTAATACCTAACCGGAGAAAAGAAACATAACCCTGAAGTGAGCATCATTTATCACACAAACGTATCTCTCTTATGATAGAATCGTTTAATCAGGTATACAGGTTTCCTATAAACGTGACAGTTTATGACTTAATAAGACCCTATCAGATTTCAATTCTATAAATCATAACAGTCTTAAGCTATTGTTTGGCTAGCTCAGATACTCATATATCTTCTTGAAATAAATAAAAACAAACGGCCGGAGTGCCAGAGTTAAGTTTAGTACAACGTAATGATAAAACTACTTGGTCTTGAACACCACAGTCGAGATTACCCCAGTTCAAGGGTAAAATACTTTTGGAGACGTGGGTTCAATATGGGAAAAAATATCTTTCCTTTGATGGTGTATGATCACCTATGTACGGAGCCGTAGAAGTGACATTGGAAAATATTTTTTAGCTTCTCGTTAACTCGTTCAAACGACTTAGTAGCTCGTTCAAACGGCTAAATAACTCGTTCAAACGACTTAGTAACTCGTTCAAACGACTTCGTAACTCGTTCACACGACTTAAGTAACTCGTTCAAACGCCTTAGTAACTCTTTCAAACGATTTAATCGACCAATGAAAAGACTGTATAGGAATTCTGCAATTGTGTATGAAACTGTTGGAGGCGATCTCCTTTCCAAAGCCCAGGGCGTGATCGTGATTTCGCTAGACGAAATCGTAGGCTTGCGACGTCGCCCAGAGGTCTTGCGGTTTCTCAATCTCATGGAGTTGCAATCTGATGATCTCTCGGTCTGTGAAGCTCGAAGGACGGTTACTCAAGTACGGTTTATGAACATTAAGGCCCAAACAGACTGATTCAAAAGTTAAATACTATTACGAGAAACTGTAGGCCTGGTACATCCACCCAATCTGACTGAAGTGGACATGTTCTTTTTGATGAACATCCCGGCTTAAGTCAGATTGACATCCACTCTGAGGAGCCCCGATTCAATTCCCCCTGAACCTGACAACACATTAATATAAGTGACATAATCTAGAATGTGGCGTAGAACATCAATCAATCAAATTAGCTATAGAGCAACATGTATATATACAGTTAAACCTTCAATTTGCCTTTGTATCAGGAATAAGTGAGCCATCTATGCATGACCATGCACATTAGACGTTCAATGGATGTCCATTTATTAGACAGTCGGCTATGACTGTAATCATCTTCGACGGCTTGTTGGCGTCTGTTGTATGCTTTTTCACGTATTTTAAAACAATTTCTGGTTTTTGAACGAGTTTGAACGAGATAATAAGTCATTCAAACGAGATAATATGTCGTTCAAACGAGTTAATAAGTCGTTCAAACGAGTTAATAAGTCGTTCAAACGAGATAACGAGAAGCCAAAAAAAATCTAATGTCACTTCTACGGCTCCGTACCTATGACTTGAAGATAAAGGCAATAATTACAAACCGCACGCTTTACATTTTTTTTACGAAAGAGACATCGAGTGATTTAATCACAGTGACAGTTGATTTTGTTGTTAAATATCATTTAATTTTAAGTATGGCATTGAAACCCCATCTTTTATTAGTTACATACATGTACAATGGCTGTTTATCACATTTAGAGCAATACGTATTTTTGTCACAACGACAACACGTCTTAAACATTTAAAGGCCAACTTGCCGCCGTAGCCTGTTTAAATTTGCGAAGAAAACCAATTTACATGAGCTTACTACGACTAATACCACTAAACTTAAACATAGGACACATAAAACATGTCCAGTTAGCTTTAGAATGTAGAAACGGGGTGAAAAACAAACGAAGAATCGAAGCCTGATTACAACAACAACGATCAGTGTCGTCAACTTTCGTGTTGGATTACCCTCATTTCAGGCCTTTTTATCTGTGGTTTACACTCAAATAATTATCAGCAGGCTTTTCCAGTCGCTGTTAACCAATCGCCAGTCTGTATTTCTCAGATAAATAGGCCTACGTAAAATTACACTGTGCCGTTATTTCACTCACTCGACTGAAACATAAAATCGCATGTGCGAGCAGTTCGGTTTGTTTACGTTATACGGGCACCTAGCAATTCAAATTCAAATTAAAAATACAAAGTGACTTCCAAACTTTTAAATTTTGGTAAAAATAGAAAGTTCCTAACTTATATTGTCTGGAAAAAATACAGAAAACGGTCTTTCTTTTTTAATGTAAACAATATTCCTGATTTTCGCGGCAAGTGTGCCTTTAAAGTCATTGTGTGCTAGTCAGACCACAGTAATGTTTTGTGTTCCTGATGGTATACAGGCTAGTGATGTAAAATCTGTTTCTTTGTGAAATAACGGTACCAGACATCCAGCAGAAAACGTTTTTAACGTCATCGAATGCACAATCTTATTCAGTTCTGGTCTGAACTCATGACTTGGGAAGACAGGAGATTTTACATATAAATTGCCAATTGCCTTAGTTTAGGGATAAGGCAGACTGACGAAACAAACGGAATGAGTTTTCAAACGTTCAGTCATGCAGTTACTTAATCCTTAAAGGGACCTGTCCAGGGAGACTGAAAAGAAGATTGCAACCATTTGTGCCTTTCTGTCTCTGTTTATATAAAGATGAGGTTCCCAAATGACCATTGGTAACTTGCCTAGCTCCCATGTGTAGAGAGTTTTAGTTAGGAATTTTTTTGTCGTCTTTGTTTGTGTTATACGAATTGAGCGGGGCTAGCGGCGCGCGATTACAGCTTCTTTAGCTTCGCGTGTGGTGCATTGTCGGATGTTTGTCGGAAAGAGATGTCCTAAATAACTTAACTAAAATTGGCATGCTGCCCTTCATCCTAGACTGATTATTTCTTACTTTTTCTTCAACAAAGAATCTCAGCAAATTTAGGCGGTGTGTTCTTTAAAAGAGAAATCTGGGGGATATAGATCAGTTTGGAACGTATTTTTTTAAGATCATGGTACGCATTGTAAGAACCTTGAGACTTCCGTGGTTAAACTAAGATGGGGTTTTATTGATTGCTAGCTATTTGGATTTCAGTGTTGCGTAGGATTTAAAATTTAATATTTTGTTTTAAGCCAAACTAAACGTATTTAGTGTGAATCGTATTTAATATTGGATATGTTTAAGCCGCGTAGTATGGAATGTACGATGGTACAAGAAACAGAGATTTTCAAAACTGCTACAATTTATTCTAGCTTCACACCAGAACAAGCCCTTTTGTCTTGCTGCATATAAGTAACATTTATATCCATACGTTTTACTCTCCAAATAAATTAACCTAGGTTTTATTTCTTTGCTTTTCCCATGAGATTTTGCTTCGTCATTTCAAGTTGACTTCATTAAATGCAGAACAAAAGGCAAGTCTTACTTTTCCTGACCAGAATCTTAAGTTTCTAAATTCGTCTTTTTCTCAGTCTTCTATCTTCCTGTCTTGTCAAAAACAAAAATTAACATCTACATGGCCCTGTCCGTTTGACTAAGTGGGCTATTAAAAATGGCTGTTAACAATCAAGCCTGCTTGACTTTTTATAGTAAGTTCTGTTGCATTAAAACGCACTTAACTGGAATCACCCTTATAAACCTGAAGTTTGCAAAAAACCATGAAATTAGATGAAGATTAGAAGATGAAAACTCTTCAGTGCTCTAAGCCGAAGACCGCAAATAAGGGAAGGCAAGAATTTTCGATAGTTTTACTCAAGCCTATTTTACTAATTTTGCGATATCGAGGTTTTATTGGGTGTAAGGAAAAGAAGGAAAGCCCAAATGTTCGACGGGTACCTGGCAAGCAAGCGATCGAGTGAAAAACCCGTTCAGAAATGTTCCATTTGAATGAGTAGGAAGTGAGCCCGGGCCATCGATGAGAGGCCAGTGTTGGGATGAGAAACCAACACTCTTTCGAGTGAACCACTAAAGCCTCAGTGGAAAAACGGATAAGCTGTTAAGAAAGCTTTTCTTTCCACTCAGTCATTATATCATATCTAAACAAAACTAATTCTTTGTTGGCTTTGAGACCATGGTTTAATAGTGGCTTGCACCTTCTTATAGCTAACGCCTCCTTAAACGAAAGGGGTGACCACTACAATGCTGTATCAACCACTGATGTGTAATAGAGGGTACAATTTCATTATGGTCAATGGGTTTATTTTCTTCTATAAATGAATCGGCTAAATTCAACAGATGTTAATTTGAATATATTCAGTGCACATATTAACATGCTAGAAACTGTCACTGTTAGTAGTACATTGCGAGTGAGATCATCTTGACAGTGTCTTATGTTTCATTGGCAAGTCTAAAATAAAACAAATCTGATATAAATGGTAAGTTATGCCGCATATGTAATTAGCCTAAACCATTTGTAGGACTATCTCATTGGCCAAACGCAGAATAACTCAAGGACCGATGGGTCTCCTGTAACAGAGAACAATTAGTGAGTCTGATTTGTTGGGGAATGATTCTCTCATCCTCCAGATCGTTTTGATAACTAGGTCAGTGATGCAAAATGAGGTCAGCTTGTGGATACCAGTGCCAAGAAGTCAGTCGGTAAATCTTCTCTGTTAAATTAAATGTTTAACCTTAATTTAGCTGAGGTCAGATCACTTGAAATGGAGAAGACTGGAAACTTTACATCTGAATAGATAATTGGTTTGTTTAGGGACTAGACAGACTAAGAAACCGACGCAAAGAGAATGAGTTTTCAAACGCTCTGTCCATTACTAATCTCTTAAACATAGATTAATCATTTTGTAGATATATTTTATTTTGTGTCTTTTCTCGATGTCCTCCTATCAAATTTAGACACTCTGCCACCTATTCCAATGCTTGATATTCTTAATAACATCGGATGGCGAGTTTCTAAAATTAGATTTAAAAAAAAAGACAATTATCAATTACATTATTAGATAGGGATAACGGAAAGGTATTTGCATCACATTTACACTGAATATTTGCGAATGTTAGAACGCAATGGAAGAAAGTCAATGCCATTCAATCAAGACCGAGTACAGTCGTCACGCGATTCTGTTTTTAAACCTTTGATTGAGACAGAATTATGCTTGCATAGCAATATGGTACAAAATACCCGAAGGCAAGGTGAAAAATAAGCTTTCAGTTTTGAACTGTCCTTGTGTATTTAAGTGTGAAAAATAAGTAAAAACTATAAGTACATTACAAAAAAACCCAAAGATCAAAACAACACATTCCTCTATTTACCAGGGCCAGAAGTCTATGAATGGAAAAGTGTAAACTATCGTATTCATCGATACTCAGAGTAACCGCAGTTGCTTTTGTTAGAAAGTCTTAAAAGGCTTAGTTAACAACAAACTGAATTGATAAACCGTTCATTTGGGCCAGTAATTCGCATAACACTGGACAACGGTAAAATAACGAAACTTTATTAAATCGCCCAACAAGCGCCAGTGGTTGCTTGATGTCTTGCAGCGCGTTTTGGTATGGCAACTCTCAGTACTTACAAGCATATTCAACCATCCTCAATTTCTGTGTTTATTTTTTATATCCAAGGATTAATTGTAAGAAGTCCACACACATTCAGTAACTCAATCAACAGAACAAAAGTCTTATTTCGTTTATACAGGCCACCGATATCTCATAGATTTCAATTCCTACTGAGAAATAGAAAAACATGGGAATGGTTACTAGGTACTAAGTGACATAACATTAAGAGTAGCTTAAACCATCAATCAATCTATACTTCTAAAAGGCTTCCATACATATCATGAAGAAATTGCTGATATTTTAACCCAATTCAATCTAGCGTGTCCTGGTAATGGGCTGTGCCGAGATAAGAGTTTTATGAGGAAATGAATACCATAGCAGGTTCTTATTTAACACAGCTATACTGTACTAATACTCATCAGGTTTGCTCATAAAAATCTTCGAAGCGTACATTCTACTGGAAGAGAAATTTGAGAAATGCAAGACTTTTGTTGGTTATTTCTGAAGCTTGCAGATTGAAAGGCAGGATTCTCAGGCTCATATTCAGGTTCTACACCATCTCCATTTTCCCTAATATACGTATATTTATGAACACTAAAACACACGGACACAGGGGAAATCTTCTTGTCTAAAATAACCATGGAGACAAGTTTCTAATTGTGTTAAAAAGAGGTATATCATTTAGACCTTTATACCCAATCATAAATTGTGGTAATAAACTAAACCTATGATATTTCATTAGGCTGACGACTGACAGGAATAGTTAGAAACCTTTACATGACTTAGTTTTTTTTATCCTGTAGAAAAAATTATCTGGGCGTTTCTTCAAGAATCATAGTACTTCCCTTTTTTTTAGTGAAACGAGATGCTGACAATGTGTTTCCACCTACTACTTGGTCTTCTTTTGATATAAAACAACTAATAAACCAGACATTGTAACGCATACTTTTATATAAAGGGTCGGCATTTTACTAGCGGCAAATCGGTCTGACACTCCGGCTTTACTCAAAGTTAAAAGGGTAAAAGAGCAGAGAAAACACAGAAAATGGCCATTTGCTATGTCGACTTGTCTACTTTAGAAACACGAAAGTCGACAAAGCGAAAGTCGCTAAAATGTGAAAACCGCGCGCGGTTCGATCATTTTAGCGACTTTCGCTTTGTCGACTTTCGTCTTTTCAAAAGTCGAAAGTCGCGGCACGCTAATCACACTCACTTTGGCGACTTCTACTCTCCATGGTGATGACCTACATTTAACCACAACTGAGTCTGGGTTAGTGTCCCGCTGCAATACAAATAGACAGGCGTGTTATTCTTGCTGCATAATTTTCGACAATTTCTAGGTAAATAGCCTAGCCACAGGGGAGAAATGTAGATCATCACCAAGGAGAGTAGAAGTCGCCAAAGTGAGTGTGATAAGCGTGCCGCGACTTTCGACTTTTGAAAAGACGAAAGTCGACAAAGCGAAAGTCGCTAAAATGTGAAAACCGCGCGCGAAACTGTGAAAGAAAAACACGAGAATCCATTTGAATTGGCGTGTTGCGCCTTTTGAAAAAGTCGACAAGTCGACAAAGCGAGAGTCGCTAAAATGGCAAAACCGCGCGACTTTCGCTTTGTCGACTTTCGTGTTTCTAAAGTAGAAAAGTCGACATAGCAAATGGCCTCATCCGTCTTCCATAAATGGCTGCGATCTTGAAAATATCCATACGTCTTCAATATGTGATACACGGGACTTTAAAATGTTCGATATTTGCTAACAAAAGCACTAACAATGTATTGAATTGTTTTAGACAGCGGAAACATTGCTCTTTCAAGGTTGTGGAAGAGTTCCCAGGTACTTGCCGAAGGACGGAGAATTCCTCTCTCACTAAACCTGGTAACGCCGCCATGTAGGTTAAATGATGCTGAAGGCGGCATTAAACATCAATCAATCAATCATCCAAGGTAAATTAGTGAAACAATATAATACCCCAGCCTTTAAAGATCGGATCCTGAAGAATGTGTTGAGCCAAAAGGCTTACCACTACAGTGGGTAACGATGGTTTACTGTACGTACAAGCAGCTGCGATCCTTTTTGTAATAAGCCCATATAGGATGGCCGAAATCGAGCGAGATCCCGTAAGAAAAGAGTTTAGCTGTATAACGTTCATCAATCTACCGTCAGTTTATCAAATTAATGCTTATGTAGATCGGCTGCCACCATGCCGTATTATTTGCAGTGATTCTTAGCTTACAATCAACAAGTTTTACCCAATTCGGTTTTCGAGGCATACAACTGTATCACAATACATACAAAGCCGCAAGACAATTGATTTTGACCAACTATAAAAATAAAAATTCTATCTAATAAATGTATTAGTGTTTTCCGTGGGCTTTTGGCGACGGCGTATCAACGGCGAAATTCATAGTATTTATTATTGTTACCTTACAAAATCTGGTGATCAATTCCCATTTATCATAAAAACGTTGGACATAACATATGGTTTTAAAAGAAAGAATCAAAGATTAAACGACACCGTATCCTCCGATCTCCCTAACTCTTAACGTTACAAGAACATCTGACAAAAGAAATATATACTCCGGTCTCACGTGATTTTCGCCAAACTTGATAGTGGCTCACTGTCAAGAATAGTAGTGAATTTGTACTGATGATTGTGCAATAGATGCGATTATATACCTTCCTTCCTCAACACAATTCCAAACATCCAAATTAAAGGCATCACACTCTCCGCGAAGACCTAGAATATCGTTTACATTGAAAACAACAGAAAAGTTTATGTATTTTTCCCACACCGAAAAATTTTGGATCTTTCTATTTTTGTTAAAATTAAAAAAAATCAACATCATTTTGTATCTTAAATTTAAAGTTAAAAATTTGATTTGTCAGGCAGCCGCGAGGTTAAACAAACGCCAAGCATGATCACGCACACAAGTTGCCTGATGATTTGAATCGCCTAAACGAATTAACGGTTT
Organism: Lepidochitona cinerea; assembly: GCA_963971465.1. Lineage (NCBI taxonomy): Eukaryota > Metazoa > Mollusca > Polyplacophora > Chitonida > Tonicellidae > Lepidochitona > Lepidochitona cinerea. Next base: position 45,465,092 of record OZ020551.1, on the reverse strand, counting down.
GCGTATTATAGACAGTTGTTCTGAGAAACACATAAACAGATTTGCTTTGAGGAACACGAAAACGCCTGTCTATAATTTGAGATTTTAAACTACAGACAGAAACACCTCAAGTGGACGTAATTCAACACCTAAGTGACGCGGTGTTGGTGCGATCGGTTGGTGTTCCGGCTTCATTTTTACACCATACTAGTTATTCTAAACATCACTGGACATGTATAGGCCTAACGTACCCCATGCTTAATTTGAAAGGGTTTACTCCTAGAAAGTTCGAACAAGTTCGTTATCTTCACAAATATCAAAAAGGCTAGTGTGGTGAGTATACCTTTAATTTAAACACACATACTAAAGTCAAAATGATATCCATTCGACCATAGATGTAACCGTTATTATTCACATTTGCTGAGCATTATCAACATAAAAAAAACACATTGTCTAGACGATTTTTTCTTGTTTGTATTGTGCAATGAATTTCATCAGACAAAGTCGTGTCAACCTAATGTAAACATCGTTGGATCTCAAATTACTTACATCACATAATGTAATCGAAAAAAAAACCCAGTTCTTATAAACAAACCGACAGTCAATGACATGCTGTAAATTGTTCGTCTAATTTTACTGCAAGAAAAAAAGCAACAATAGCAAAAATCCGCTTATGTTGACGTTTGAACCAAAAGGACAAGGTATCTAGAGTGTAAGTGCATAGAACAAATGGACTGGAAATTATTTCCCTTTTATGAGATGGATATCGAATAAATCTGTTTATCTAGACAGAGGCAACGTGACTTGGTGAATAAAGCTTGATCATATGTCTCGAGTACATTCTGTATAAGAAAAGTGAGAAAGGGAACTACTTCTCAACAAACAATCTATTGTATTTAACTTAAGCACACCTCATAAGATGGAAGAAGTAAAAAAAACATTCCATTTTCGTTCAAACTTCATGTAGTTTTTGGATTAAAGTGGCATGAGCTGCCAAAATGTTGATATTTTGACGTTGAAACAGAATGTTGAAATTATCGGCTATTTTTCTCAAGACGTATAATTCAGAAGCTTTTTTGTGCTTCTAGTCTCGAAAATGTACGCTAAAGTATTGTTTTGAACTAACTTTAGATTAGAATGAATGAATGGTCGTCCCGGTTATTTGAATTTTGTTTACTTTTCGAACACTATTCCGGTTCGTATAGGCCACATACTGTATTGATTTTTCTCATTCCAACGCCAATCATTTAGTTTTTGGTGGCCTCCAAAGCCTCTTACTGACGTGACGATCAGAAATTATGAAAAAATTTGAATTTTGGCAGCTCATGCCACTTTGAGCATGTTGGACACCCGGTCTATTAATTAATACGCTTTGACAAGAATTCTAAGTTAAATGCCAAAGTGGGTCATTTCTAAGTTAATTGCCCTTATGAGTCATTTCTGAGTTGAATGTCAAAATGGACCATTTCTAAGTTAAATGTCGACGCATTCAAACATCCCCTTAACCTATCTTACTGGGACTGGTTAATAAATGTTGTATTGCCGCATCCTCCAGTGGAAAAATTGATTTATGTTCATTGGAATGAAATAGCTTTGAACAGCCACGAATTCCTTTGAACTATCCTAATAAACTATATAGGTTACCTCGATTTCAAACTGACACGAGCAGTGAACTTACGATATTCAGAAGCAGAACAAGTAATGAACCTTTCATTGAATGTATTTTCGAAATCGTATGTTATTAAAGCAATTGTTATATAAAAAATGAATCCATGCATTATGCATTTTTAATTTAAAGTTGTCAGGTACCGGCGATGTACAACAAACGCCAAGTTGATTGATAATTTGAATCGCCTAAACGAATTAACGGTTATTTTGTGTGCTTTGAGGAACATGGAAAAGCCTGTTAATACATTTGAGATTGTAAACTACAGACAGAGATATTCAGAAGCAGAACATGTAATGAACTTTTCGTTGAATGTATTATCGAAATCGTATGTTAAAAGCAATTGTTAAATAAAAAATGAACCCGTGTACCACTGTAAAGTTTTCCACTCACCAGGAGTGAACTTCTGGAAATACCAAAACACGCCTTAAACATGTGGACGGACAAAGAATGATTCGAGTTTCAAAACAATGATTAATTCTTTTGAGTTCATTAAATGTATACTGGTTTTGTTAATCTGAATTTATGAACATATTCCTATTTTGGCAGCTCGTGCCATTTGAAATAAAATTGTAACTACTAGAACCACCAAGTTTCCTAGAATGAAAAAGGTTATTATAACTTTACACTTTACGCCATTAAGCTGCATGGATGTAGTAAATAAATTAAGTTTGTTTACTTATGGGCGTCTGCATATTGCCAACGATAGTTTGGCAATGGACAGCTTATCTGTTTCTTTCTCATTCATTTGCTTTACGACTGGTATAAATACATTTAAGTATCTAATAAAGTGTCAAATACACCTACATATGGAATATCCAGTTGCATCCAATGAGTAGGAACAAGACTAGTATTTATTCGGGCTGTTGAGAAATCTGACATGATATAAAGGCAATATTTATATAAAATTTTATTTGACTGCTTTAAAATGGCATGAGCAGTCAAATTTCTCACGATTTTAGTAATTTCTGATTGTCAATGAAATTCGGCGTTTGGTTTACCTTTAACACTAAAGGATTGGCCTTGAAATAGAAAGAGGCTGAGAAGGCAGTAACCGGTACGAACCTAAAGCGTGTGCTAATAACGGACACAACCCAAAAAGCCGGGATGTATAAGTTCCTTTTTGGGGCTTGTGCTGGTTCTAAAACTAACATAATGTACATCTGCAAGATTAGTATCAATGGAAAGCTCTTATTCTATTTAATAAAAGTTAATTGTATTTCAACGAAATTTTCCATTTATTTGGCAACTGATGTCACTTTAAGAATGATTCTAAAAAAAACCTATAAGCAGCTCTCTTCTTGTCTTGCTCTCGAACGACCTATGTGGGATGGTTGCCAGTTACCAGCGGAAGGTCGTGGGTTTCCTCCGGGTACAGAGCCCGGTTTCCTCCCACAATAAAACTGGCAACGCCGCCATATAAGTGAAATAATCTTGAGCGCGGTGTAAAACACCAAACAATCAATCAATCAATCAATCTTGTCTTGTTATATATCTAAGGGCCAATAGCAAACATAGACACAATTTATTTTTTATCTTATATATCATAAACATCGTGCAACCGAAACCTTTTTGATTGTTTCTGTTAAAGCATAAATTGTTGGCTTCTTATTTTCATATCTCGTTTTTCAAGTAGCCTTGTATTTTGAGAAGACTATCTGATAGAATTAGGTCAATGTTTAATAGAACGACTGATCATCAAAAAGCAATTTACCTATTTAATGGACATTTTACATTATGGGAACATTTTATTGGTATAGAGAAGTGCAATCACCTTTACGAAATGCTCTGTAAAATTCAATTTAATGAAATATAGAAATGGTTTTGGGATATGATATAAACGATGTCATAAACGTAAATCTAATCTGGCTTTATTACTACGGTTTCAACTTCCTTGCAGTGCTAGTTTTACTTGGAGCTTAATTGATTGATGCTTTACGGCACACTCAGGGTTATTTCACAAATATGACGGCCTTGTTAGGCTTAGTGGGGAAGGAAACAGGGTCTTTGCCTGGAGGAAAACGTCGAACTTCAGAGAGTACCTGGCAACTCCTTCACATACGTATTTGGGGCTCAAAGAAACCGGTTCATTGCAATTCTATTCAACTACTTCATAACTGCCAGAGGTGTACCAGAATCGATGTAATTGTCAAGTAAGTTGACTGGCTAAATTTATTTTGAATATATATCGCTAGGATTTGACAATACATTGTTTTTATACCAATATAGCGAACCGCACAATGTTCTAAATGCATCAAATTATAACCGCCTTTACATCTTTTGAGGGTGACATTATTTTAATAGATATAAATTGGCTATTGGTGTAGGCTTAAACTGAAAAGATTTCAACATTAAACATATGTAAAGGACTACAAGATTTGATAGTAAGTGAAAAAGTTGCAATATGGATTATACTTTATCGTTAAGCGATGATCTCGTCACAAGGATGTGGAGATCAAGCGTGTCAACTATTCAGTGGTAAACGGTGGTAAAACAAAAAGCTGCATAGATAGGTTTACAGCTATATGGTAGCGATTTTACGCTTTAGAGTGGACTTACATATAATGCCGGGGCTCTGTGGTCCAGTGGGTTAAAGTGATCGTCCTTCAATCCCACACAGACCTTACATCGATGCGGCGTGTGTTCGAAATAAAAAAATTCTGAGTGGATTTACATTTGGTCGCTCTATGCAGGAGAGTTGCCAGGCTCTCGCCGAAGGCCATAAAAGTGCAATAAGCTTGAGTGCGGCGTAAAAAAGCAATCAATCCATCAATCTATACTGAAACGCAAAAGATGCATATTATCATAATTTTCAAAAATTTATTCTCTTTTGATATCCTTGCTAGACGTAGTTTGAAGCCCGGTGGTCAAGAAAGTTTGGTTTCTGATCATGTTACTAATATACAAAACATGTCGTCAAAGCACAGTTAATAAAGTAATGGTGGGGTGCATTTTCGGTTCGTTTTGCCTGAAGGTCACAATGCACGTGTGTTGCGAGGTGTCATCCCTATAAAACAAAGCCACCGAGCAAGATCGACACCTTACAGGGGTCCAATCCTCACTGCTCGAAATCGCCGCGCTCGTCTGTAATGGGCCACACAGCTTCGGAATTGTCGGCACGAGGAGTGGAGAACTGTAGTCTTCTCCGATGAAAGTCGGTACTGCATCTCGACGGTTGATGGGCGAATGAGAGTGTGGCGCTTACCAGGGGAGCGGTTTGCAGACGCGTGGGGAGGTCCCAGAATTATGGTATGGGGTGCTATAACACTGAATCAAAAACTAGGCCCTATGGTGTTCCAGAATGTTGACCCTGGTAGAGGAAATGGCGTAACAGCTGCCCGTTACATCGATCAGGCGCTGAGACCTTCATCGTGCCCCATTTTGCTCGTCATGGAAATCATGTCTTCCAGCAGGAGAACGCACGAGCCCATACTGCCAGAGCAACGAGAGACTTCCTCCGTCAAAGCAACATACAGGCTCTTCAATGGCCTGCTCTCAGTCCAGACTTAAATCCGATAGAACACTTGTGGGACGAGATTCAGAGGAGGCTCAATCTCGTGCGGCCAAGGCCGACAACTGCAGCTGAACTCATTCAGACGCATCACAGAGTTTGGGCCCAAGTTCCTATCATCTTTATCAAACGTCTTCTCCACTCCATGTTCAGACGATGAAACGCCATATTCAACGCCCATGGTGGCGATACACATTATTGACTTCCAGATCGCACTGTTGCGCCACCTGTCTTCACTTTCACTCTAACATTGTCTGCCAATGATGATGATCAATCATGTCAAATTTGGAATCATTCCTTTGATAAGTGTGTTGTTTACATCAATTTGAAATACTCTGATTATCAATATCCAAAAAGGAGTGACACTTTTTTTGCGGTTCAGTATATATAATATCCGAGGTGTCTTGGAGTGCAGTAATTAAATTTCCTAATTCAGAAAGATATCACCATGCCACCATGCAAGCAAAACAATTTTTTTACCAGCAAAGAAATGTTCATCAAATGTACCAGAAAATAACCAAAGAAATCGACAAAGTTGCCAATTTCTAGAAATATTTATTTTGATGTTTCAAATTATTATCCTATTGAGAACCAGAAAGCACGAGGGTGAATCAAGGTGATTACATCATACCAAATTGTTAACGGTTATTCCACTTCTTATCGCCTAACATTCACTTGGCATAGTAACCTGTCCTTGCACTGCGAAAACTTCGTTTTATGACAAATCGTTCCTCTCACGCACACTGGAATACAAAAAACTACAGCCTTATTCATGCCTTAGAAATACTATCCAAAACTGGAAATCATTTTTTGTAATATTAGAATAAATCAATAGTCATAACTCATAAATCCCATTTTCGAAACTCTGAAAATAGTTTACATTGGTTTAATTAATTCAGAGGTCACGGGCTGCCGAAATTCGCAATCTATAGGATTTTATATTCAAGATAAAAACAATGTTTTCAAGTCCATCGAATACTATATGACTTAATAAAGACAATTCATAAGTCTATAGTCTGAACGAAAGGAAATAATGTCGAAAGTTTATATAGCCAGGACTTCTTTCACGCACATTTTTAGCATTTCTTGCAGGATTTAAAAATAGGTTCTTAACAGAAAGATATCAACATTTTGACAGTCAATCCTCCTTGCATGTATATTTGTATTGATCTATACAAAACCTTATAGAATCAAAGCGTGGCGTTTCAAGCCAGTGAAGCTATAAAGCTGATTTTAACAGTTATTCAAGAAAATTAATGTTTGTTTTGCATAAAAATTCGCACCATCGTGAGGTCAAATGTCAACAATTTATTTTCCCTGCACGAGTTTTTTCTAATAGACTGGGTTATCAGTTTTATTCAAGACTTCAATAAATACAAAAAGATTTTTGCCAACGTAAAATACATTGTATGCAAAGTGCCCTTAACGATCTTCATGTTTTCGAAACAATTTGATAGTTATTGAGGATTACGTCCCAACTTGTATAAAAACATATGTGTAACCTTTCCAGACCAGCGCGATTCTATGATTCCGGGAAAACCCTTATTTTGTTCCATTGAATGAATGATCCTCGGTTTAAGAGACGAATGCCATCATAATAAAAATCTTCTGTCTAGACGGAATCGCTTTTTATTGTACGATGTACTCTATGTCAAAACTGTATGAGGCCAGACAGACATCAGCAATCCCCCAATTAACATCTGACAACAGAGAATATATCACAAGACAAACCGATCAACATTTCAAATATTACAACCCATCGTAAATAAAAAGTTCGTCACTCTTACTATCTTTTTATTTAGCTTCAGAATGTTCTGGCTGCTGTGTGTCATAACAATACATTGAAAGTCGTCGCACTTAGTACTAAATGGGGAATCGTTTCCCTTTGCGAGCTGGATATAAGATAAAATTAACTATTCAGACAAATACTGTGACAAAACCTAGCAGAAATTCCCGTTTAGAACTTCGGCCTCATACAATCTGATGTTTTTTTTAAATTCTATTTAAAGTAACATGACGTGCCAAATATAAGGGAAATTGTCGTTGAAATTATATATAATTATAGCTAAGTGTTTCTCATTTATGTCAACAAGAAAAAATAAGAGCTTTGATTTGATACCAGTCTTGGATGTGTACCTTAAGGAAGGTTATTATGAACAACATAACATGTAACGTACATCCCGGTCATTTGCTCGTACTGGCTTCATTGACATTCAAGACTGTTGTTTTGTGTTAAAGTTCAGTATTTGTTTCATTTTAAGCTTCTTAAAAAATTGATGCCTATCAGGCACTGATTGCCGTTGATTAGCAGTTTGAAAACATCTCTATCTAACTAACAGAATTAGAAGAACAGTTTTGCGACATACGACCATGTTTAATTGCATGCGTAATGAATATTGAATGACAGTTTCCCTTCAGCTGGATGATTTCTAGGAGGATCTTTACAAACTAATCAGGTATCTAAGACTATTGTTGGGCCCTGGGACAAAACTTGGTGCCCTTATTGGTGCTGGCAAGATTGATTGATTGATGTTTTACGTCGCACTCAAGATTATTTCACTTGTATGGCGGCGTTGCTCGGTTGCCAGGAAATCCCCTACTTTGGCGAGTACCTGGAAACTTTTCCACATACGGCGACCAAGTAAAAATTCCACTTATTTGGTCTGAGTGGAATTCGAACCCGCGCCGCATCGATGGAAGGTCTGTGTGAGCCCGAGGGACAATCACTCTAACCCACTGGACCACGGAGGCCCCCGTGCTGGCAAGAAGATCCGATAGTCAGGGAATTATGAAATGGTAAGTGATCAATTCAGATTCCAATTTTCAGATTTTTTTCACGTTTTTCATTCATAAACAAGAGATCCCTAACGCCCGCGTTCATCTATTCATATTAAAGATTGTTACACCAATAACTGGATATATGAATTGGGGACGACAGTGCATTTAATGTATATATTATGTGATATTGGGCCTACATAAAAACAATCTTAATCCAGGGAGATAATTATTGTTGAGGAAAATTAAATTGTGAATTACAAAGTAAGCTCACATTGAAATTTTGGTTAAAAACAATATTGCCACCTAGTAGCCATCTTGAATATGCTAATGAGATGCAAATGTACGGTGCACAGCTAGAACTTGGGGGAGGATGTGTGTCATGTTTGGTTAATATCAGGTCAGTAGTTTTCTTGGAATAATGATAAGAAGTTTCATTCAAATTTGGTTCAAAAACAACATTGCTTTCTGGCGGCCATATTTAATAATCAAATGAGATGAAAATGTAGGGTGCACATCTAGGTCATGCGGAGATAATGTGGGCCAATGTTGATTAATATTGGACAGATAGTTTTCTCGGAATAAAGGTAACAAGCGAAAAGTTAACGGACGGACCACGAAAAAGCGATTTGAATAGCCCTCCATCAGAATGATGACGGGCTAAAAAGACAAGATACAATGTTCACCTTCACAATTTGCTAATCTCAATTCATTTGGCTTCACCAGGCTTTGGAGCAAGGAAGCAAACCGTTATATTTGAAGAGTTTTGCAAATGTCATTGTATTATCAAGAATTGAATTTCGTACGCCACCATTCGTTCTCTTCTTTGTCCAAGTCGGTAGGAGTGCCAAAGTCACAAACGACATCTATCTCTACTTGATTTGGTTCATACCGCTTTTGTTTGTACAGTTATTTGACTTATTACATTATATAGTCCGAAGATCACGTTGAAGTAATACTGATGGAATATTTGTGTAGCTACATCAGGGATAATGGTGTTTGTTTGTACTGGGCATGGAATCTTTTGAATTTGTATCGGAAATTTTAGTCATAATCTTTTTATGCTATCCTGGAGCATTTCCTTGACAGTCTATATAGTCTCTGGTTCGTCTGTCTGTTTGTACATCCGTCCGTGCTCCTCTCCATCCTTCCGGATTCGTGTACCATATATTAGTTAACATATCGAGGATTGATTTCTAACTTGCGAAGAAAATACTCACTACCAGGTAGTTGTGTAGTGTCACTATCCGTGAAGTTGATAGTTTCAGAGCTATTGACCCGTCTGTGTAATATCTCTGAGAAGATGCTATTTTGAGGGATAGGTTTGAATACTCACTTCCACTACCTTTTTTAGATTTAGAGGTGATGGTTTATGCAAATGAATGTCATGTTCGCTTAATATCGCGTGGATTGATTATAAGTTCTGTTATACCCACTACCAAACATTTGTTCCGCGTCATATTGCCTTTTTCTTGTCTTTTGTCAAATTAGTTGGGCATATATCTGTACTTTCCTGGTTTGGTTTCCCTGAAATAAGGGATTTCACCACCATCAGTGTTTTCCAGAGTGACTGGGGTGCGAGTGTCCTTATTCTGTCAAGGAAGGCGATTTGAGACAGACAGTAACATAAGCCGTCCGTTAGGCTGTACTCGCATGCAAATTCAATTACTTTACTAAACGGCTAAGTCCGGAAATTCCCGTTTTACTCTGATTAGTCTTGTCAGTGACTAGGGAATTAGCGAGTGAACCATATAGGTTCGTTAAGAGGAAACCATTTTTTAAGCTGCACGAAAAATTAAAGATAAGAACCATAACTAAAACGATTTGAACGAGTTGAAATATTAATGTGACATCTACATGCGAAAGCTTCTAGTGTCAAGTTTCTAGTTAGCAATTTCTGAAATCACGTGACGATAGATTGATACATGATTGACTGTTTATGTTACACTCGAACATATTTCATTGAAATGGCGACCTAGCCCGATTAAGTTCGGGTGGGGGTGGTTGGGGCTCTTTTGCCAATGGAAACCTCGACCTCCGGTGGACACTTGGCTACCCTTGTAAAAAAATTGCGATTCTTTGTAACGCCTTTGTTGGACTAGAAACTATGGCAATACAGACTGTGCAACTGAGGCAAAATCTACCACGTAAATAACAGTGAAATGTTTTAGCAATCTGCGGAGTAAGAGTGCATAAAATACAACTGATGACAAAATCTACAACGTTGATAACAGTGAAATGTTTTAGCAATCTGCGGAGTAAGAGTGCATAAAATACAACTGATGACAAAATCTACAACGTTAATAACAGTGAAATGTTTTAGCAATCTGTGAAGCAAAAGTGCATAAAATACACTAAATCTTATTAAGATAAATCACAAACACAACAGATTTCTGGAAATGATGATTGCTAGTTTTATTCATTTCACTCTACAAAACCGATACGACCCAGGCGTATTTGTTTATTGTACGATGTTAACGAGTGTCCACTGTTGCATCATACCTGTTCCTATATACTATATTTCTGTCACAATAATGGTTACTATTTTTTTTAGTAATGGTTCCGTAAGAAATAAGCCATGGCTGTTTGATTCATCTCACTTCAGTAATAAATAAGTTTCTGTACTCCTATTTAATGGACATTTAACATGTAAAGGGAACATACATCCTACTACTGGTAGTTCTTTCTTTAATATTTCCTAAATATGAACATTTAAAATGTCACAAAATACATTTTAAACCCCGTATTCGCGTGATAGCATGACGTTAGGGGTTATCTTCTTTTAGGTCTGAAATATTTTACAAAAGCATTTTTTCAAGATTCCACGTCTTAAAAAGAATGAGAATATAAATTATGCCCGTTTTATTTGTTTTGCGCTATTTCGTATTTAACAGTTTGGACACTTTTATAGAGATCTTCACACCAAGAAATTAAACCACGGACAATGTATTGGGCATTTGGACACGGTTGCGTGTATACAGATTATGAGATTCGTTTGAATTCTAAGAAAACTGTTAAGCAGCTTTGGTAAGGTTTTCCCACAGACAAGTATTATTGAACTCCTACTCATTTTGATACAGGAAAAGAAAAAGATATTTAAACCGTACACCCGCAACCATGATCAACTCATGTACATGCATCATCTCAAGCCAAGCTAAAACATCTCCATTTCCCCATTCCGTGTTTTACCTTGGCGGACTACTCCACTCAAACCAGTACATCGAACAGCACTTTTTGATTGGATGCGAGCTAAACTTCTCGCAGCTAATCAAAACATCGGACACTTACACTCTTCCACCAGCTGAGAAATACAGTAATGGCGGCTGTACACACCTTGAGCTTCTGTTTAACGAGTGCGGATTGGCCAAGACTCTGTAAGGAAAGAAAAGACATCTCTTACAGTCCCAACAGGGGGCGCTGTTCGATTTACGGGTTGGAGTGAAGTAGACGGCCAACGTAAAACACGGAATGGAACCATGCAGATTTTAACTTGGCTCGAGAAAATGATGTACATGTAGTTTCAGTAAAAATGATATAATTGATGCTTTAGTCAGGAAAATACTTATGTCTGAAAATAAGTACCTGGCAACTCTTCCACATACAGCGATCGAGTGAAACCTCCTCTCAGAAATTTGTAATTTTTTATTTGATCTGAGTATGATTCTAACCATCGCCGCATCCATGATGGCCTGTTTCGGACCGAGAGATTATCACTCCAAAGCGACTGAGCCACAGAGGTCACCTTAAGTTTTTAAGGGACATGTTACAAGCTCAAAGATGATAAAATATCATAGAAAAAGATGTACGAGGTATGATTAAAACGTTGCAGACTACAATACTAAAAAAAGGTTGTTTATCCACGAGTATAAAGTTGCCATTGTTTTATTCAGGATGTTCACCTTATTTCAAGATGGTTTATTTATTTATATGATAACAACCAGTTGGCACGATGAGCCCAAACTTGATTAATATAAGTGTTGGTTTCAAAGAGACTAATGGAAGGTATCTTATATGAGCATTTTGCAACTTTATTCTCACAGCATCCGGATGTTCAGTTTATCAAAGACAGTATTATATATATTTTCTGCCTACCTTAACAAACACAAGTGCTTATCTTTAAAGAAAGTTCTGAAAGACCAGACTTGTTTGTGGAAGCATCCTGTGCTATCCCTATGATCTTATAAACTATAGTTATTTGGAGCTTTGAGTCAACTTTATATTCTTGTTTCTGAATGGATGGTACAAGGATTTGGGTTTAAGAGATGAGTGGCATCATAATAAAGATATTCTGTCCAGACGAATATAATTTTATTGTTCAGTCCACTTCAAGTCAAATCTGAGTCATGTCAACGTGGCCAAAACATGGCTAGTCCTCTACTGATTGATTGATGTTTAACGCCGCTAACTCACATCTTAGGACAAACATCGCAATCAATAAATGGACTTCATTGTATAGATACACACATTTATAGTTCATAAAAAGATGTTTATTATAATCTGCTTTTTGTATGCCTCATACTGTCTAGGACGTTTGTGAGACAAAACAGTGTAGCCCGAATCTACGAAAGAACATCAAATGGAAATGAAATTGTTTCACATTGTATTGCCTCTGAACTGTTAATAGATGAAATTCCAAAAGCTTATTTTGAATACTTTTATTTAACGACAAATTTAAATGCTTAGTCAAAAAGGAGCATGCCGACTTTGATTACTGTTTGTTTCTGGAATCCCCAGTACTGTAATTTAAATATTACACGAATAAAAAAACGTGGCCGTACATCAGATTTTAACCCTTAAATTGTACCGTAATATGTGCTTTGTCCATTTAGCATTGATCCATCTATTTGTCTTAAATCTCAAGCCTTAGGCCGAGGCCACACTATGAGCTTTGAGCCGCGCTGTAGCCGCGCTGCAGCTGCGCTGTGAAAAACATTACATGTATTTCAGTATGAACCGGCCACACTATAAGCAGTGGCCCAGCAGTGGGTGCTAGCCACAAGCGAGCATTGAGCGGCGCTTTACTTCTCCATGTTTACCGCCGCTCAAAGCTCGAGCCGTACTTTTAAAGGTTATTTTTAGAAATCTGGCGGAAAGCAACGATAATTCACGAATATTTGCGAACGAACCAAGGTGCCTTTCTTTAATCAGAAAGACCATAGGTGGGTGGGGGGATTTTGGATTGCTACGATCGGCTTGAAGAATAGTTTTAATCATCGTATTTTGGGGTGAAATGTTATTAATTTATTAATCAAAGCACTAGAATTATTCATGATTCAATAACTTTCTTGTTCCTGCAAATTGCAGCTTGTATATATGTTATATATGTAGACAGGTACAAGTTCGGATCGACATTGAATTATTCTATTGTCTTCAATTATATTTCGTGGCTTCCTGCATTTAGTTGTTTGAGGTGACATTTTATGATGCCTTACATCGATCAGTAAATGGGTTCAAATGTCGTTCAATCCAATAAATAAATTCTGACTCGATTTTCATTTGCTAGCCCTTCATGAAATCGTTGCCATCGGAAGATCGGGGGTACCTAAAACATCAATCAACTCATGCTTTCCGCTGCCGTTGTGGGGGTCTCGAACAGAATTTGATCACTGGACAAATTTTGTCCCCCAGACAAAAACATCTTACATCTATCGGTCTTTTGTCAACAGACCGAATCCCATATTTTTTTTAGATTTCCACCCTGCACCTAACCTTGCCTTATTATACTTCCTAAATAGTATTCATGCAGTTTTAAATTCAACCAGTCTCCATTAAGAAAAAAGTATAAAGCCCTGGGATTGAATAACAAGAAGGGACAATCCTTTGGGTGTCAAAGGCGACACAATTATTCCGAATATACAATTTTACTATGAAGAAAAATATATTTATCGAGCCATGAGCTATGGAGAAAATTTCGTAGAAACAGATTTATTCGTAATTTCGTTATTTTTATCAAAAAGTACAAAATATAGCCAATCCGTTGATGCCAATCTTGCAGATGTATGTTTAGGTAGTTTTTATAAGGAACGACAAATACCAAAATGTACTCATACATCCCCGCTGTTTTAATTGGGTCAGCCATTTGCACTCTTCATCGGTTCGTTCGTGTTACTGACTTTACCAATATTGTTCATATCAACGTCAATCCTTTAGTTTTTAAAGGTTCAACAAACGTTGGAATTCTCTTGGCAATTGGAATTTATGATAAAAAAGTCCGAATTTGGGCAGCTCATACCACTTTAAATTATCCAGACTATTTGAATTGTGTACGTCATTATCATCGCACCGGCTACTGACTTTACCACTGTTTTTATTTCAATGTCAATCTTAATTAGTTTTGCTACAAATTGAAATAGTATAACAGACATTGGCAAAAAATCGCACCGCTAGGACCATTCTTCCATGCAAACATGTTGATCAGAAGCCTTTGTTGGTTTACAACATCATTAAACCCACAAAAATTGACAACCTTTAAACGATAACGAGGCACCAGTTCAAGTAACTATCATATCGTCATGTACATCTTATTTAAACTTATCTGTATGCATAGGATATGAGATACATGTTCGAGCTAGCTGTACGCTAGCAGCCTATCAAGCTATAACCGCTTACAATGTGGCCATACCAGCTTTTAGGAGCTTTTAGCTAGCTAGCCGCTAGCTGACAGCTTATTGTTAAAGCTCGTGGTGTGGCCACCCAAAGCTTGTCGCTCGTAGCTCGGCTACAGCTTGGCCAAAGCTTCTCCAAAGCGCGGCTCGTGGTGTGGCCTCGGCCTTAGGCCGAGGCCACACTATGAGCTTTGAGCCGCGATGTAGCCGCGCTGCAGCTGCGCTGTGAAAAACATTACATGTGTTTCAGATTGAACCGGCCACACTATAAGCAGTGGCCCAGCAGTGGGTGCTAGCCGCAAGCGAGCATTGAGCGGCGCTTTACTTCTCCATGTTTACCACCGCTCAAAGCTCGAGCCGTACTTTTAAAGGTTATTTTTAGAAATCTGGCGGAAAGCAACGATAATTCACGAATATTTGCGAACGAACCAAGGTGCCTTTCTTTAATCAGAAAGACCATAGGTGGGTGGGGGGTTTGGATTGCTACGATCGGCTTCAAGAAATGTTTTAATCGTCGTATTTTGGGGTGAAATGTTATTAATTTATTCATCAAAGCACTAGAATTATTCATGATACAATAACTTTCCTGCAAATTGCAGCTTGTATATATGTTATATATGTAGACAGGTACAAGTTCGGATCGACATTGAATTATTCTGTTGTCTTCAATTATATTTCGTGGCTTCCTGCATTTAGTTGTTTGAGGTGACATTATATGATGCCTTACATCGATCGGTAAATGGGTTCAAATGTCGTTCAATCCAATAAATAAATTCTGACTCGATTTTCATTTGCTAGCCCTTCATGAAATCGTTGCCATCGGAAGATCGGGGATACCTAAAACATCAATCTACTCATGCTTTCCGCTGCCGTTGTGGGGGTCTCGAACAGAATTTGATCACTGGACAAATTTTGTCCCCCAGACAAAAACATCTTACATGTATCGGTGTTTTGTCAACAGACCGAATCCCATATTTTTTTTAGATCTCCACCCTCCACCTAACCTTGCCTTATTATACTTCCTAAATAGTTCTCATGCAGTTTTAAATTCAACCAGTCTCCATTAAGAAAAAGTATAAAGCCCTGGGATTGAATAACAAGAAGGGACAATCCTTTGGGTGTCAAAGGCGACACAATTATTCCAAATATACAATTTTACTATGAAGAAAAATATATTTATCGAGGCATGAGCTATGGAGAAAATTTCGTAAAAACATGATTTATTCGTTATTTCGTTATTTTTATCAAAAAGTGCAAAATAGAGGCAATCCGTTGATGCCAATCTTGCAGATGTATGTTTAGGTAGTTTTATAAGGAACGACAAATACCAAAATGTACTCATACACCCCGGCTGTTTTAATTTTGTCAGTCATTTGCACTCTTCATCGGTTCGTTTGTGTTACTGACTTTACCCATTTTGTTCATACCAACGTCAATCCTTTAATTTTCAAGTTTCAACAAACGTTGGAATTCTCTTGGCAATCGGAATTTATGACAAAAAGTTATCCCGACTATTTGAATTTTGTACGTTATTATCACACGTCTTCGGTTCGCACAGGCTACTGACTTTACCACTATTTTTTTATTTCAATGTCAATCTTAATTAGTTTTCCTACAAGTTGAAATAGGAGCACTAAAATGGGCAAAAAATGCCACCGCTATACCATTTTTCCATGCAAAAGTGTTAATCAGAAGCATTTGTTGGTTTACAACATCATTTTACACCAACAATTTAACAACCTGTAAATATGGCACCAGTTCAAATAACTATTATATCGTCATGTAATTAGTTTTACATCTTATTTAAACTTCTCTGTATGAATAGGATATGGGATACATGTTCGAGCTAGCTGTACGCTAGCAGCCTATCAAGCTATAACCGCTTACAATGTGGCCATACCAGCTTTTAGGAGCTTTTAGCTAGCTGGCCGCTGGCTGACAGCTTATTGTTACAGCTCGTGGTGTGGCCACTCAAAGCTTGTCGCTCGTAGCTCGGCTACAGCTTTGGTCAAAGCTTTTCCAAAGCGCAGCTCAGCGCGGCTCGTGGTGTGGCCTCGGCCTTATGCTATTGGCAAGTTGATACATGCTACTTGTGATCAGACCATAGCACACCTATTCTCATACAAGCCCCCCTCATTTGGCACACCCGCTGATTCAGTTCCAAACAGTCCTTGTTGGTCCTGTAACGCCTCGATAGTAAAACATATTTGAAAAATCTTCTCGTCTACAATAACCATGGAGACAAGTTTCTAATTGTGTTAAAAAGAGGTATATCATTTAGACCTTTATATCCCATCATAAATTGTTGTGGATAATTTTTGTTTTAAAACAATGGTTATTTTGAACCCCTGGCACAGGCAAATATATATATTTATGAACACTGTTGTAAAACAATGGTTATTTTGAACCCTAGTCACAGGCATCTTTAAATATACTCTCCCAAAAAAGAAACGCAACATCTAATTTTTTTTCAAACATGAATTTTTCCAAAAATGTGCATGATTGACACATGACAACAGATCATGTTATAATGTAAATGTCCGATAATTGAATTTAAGCCCCTGATAGTGGCTGTTGATCACACGTGACTTTCGGGTCAGCCTTTGTGGAAGGCGTAGGGAAAAACGTAGGGCAGTTGCACGTGCGAATCACGTCTTATCTTTATGCGGGTTTAATGGGTATAAAAGACACACAACCGTTCAATTGAATTCAGTCGTTACATTGTTTCACGAAGTTGCTACAATATGCCAAGACTAAACACCGCTACCCGGAACGTCGTCATTGGTCGTCTCCTGGCCGGCGAATCACAGAATGCAGTCGCTAGACTTTATAATGTTCACCGGAGCATGATTTCCAGACTGTTGCAACGGCACAAGCAATCCGGTTCAACAGCTGATCGTCAACGTTCTGGCCGACCTAAGATCACATCAGCAGCCCAAGATCGCTACATCCGGTTACTTCACCTGCGAAACCGGACCAAAACAGCAACAGAAACAGCATCAAATATCCCAAGTCTCCGTCGAATATCGGCACAGACAGTCAGAAACCGTCTCGCGTCAAAACGTCATTACTTTGGCGTAGTACTGAGACGCCAGTCTCGACTTGCAAGGGTCCGATGGTGCAACAGGTTAAGGGACTGGAATCAGCAAAACTGGAGGCGAGTCTGGTTCAGCGATGAATCAAGATTCCAGCTGCAGAGAAGAGATGGTCGTACACGAGTTTACAAGGTTCGCAAGGAACTGCGTCCTTGAGGTCGACAATTTCGGCGGAGGAAGTGTGATGGTGTGGTGCCATATCCTGTGCCCAAAAAACTGAACTGGTTCACATTCCCGGCAACCTTAACGCCGTTCGATACACAGATGAGGTTTTGACACCACATATGCTGCCCGTAACGGACCTCCGTAGGGAAATTGTTCAGCACGACAACGCTCGGCCGCACACAACTCGTGCTTCTGTGGAATTTCTAGCCAACCAGAACGTAACAGTGCTCCACTGGCCGTCCAAATCACCAGATTTGAACCCAATAGAACATTTGTGGGATGATTTGGATAGACGCGTGCGCAGTCGTCATCCAGCGCCGCAAACTCTGCAAGAACTGCAGCAGGCTCTTGAGCAGGAATGAAGGAGAATTCTGCAAAACCGTATTCGTCGATTGATTGTGTCTATGCCGAGACGGGTCCGTGCTATGTTACAGGTTAATGGTGGACACAACAGATATTGACGTTGCAGTGACGTCATCTAAGCGCTATGAACTTTTATGTGATAAATTTTTACATGTGAATGAACAGTCTGAACAACCAGTCTGCCAAATTTCAGTTTAATGTGATGCTTATTTCTGTATTAAAAATGATGTTGAAAATTCATATTTTGAAGAAAAAAAATTGGATGTTGCGTTTCTTTTTTGGGAGAATATAGATGTATGCAGGCTCATAGGCGTGTTGTATCGATAGCTTCATTGCCTTTGCTCCATTTTAAAGGGGCATGAGCTGCCAAAATTATGATATTTCATGGATTCAGATCGTCAAGAGAAAGAGGGAATTTGCAGGTCATTGAAAAACTAAACCAGCCATACAGAATCAACAATTATTCAATGAGTCTACACTGGATTAACTCGAAGAAAGTTATCGCTGTTTGTTTTGAAATTGAAAGTAGGCCGGCCATTTTGCGTCGTAAGTACTAGGCAATACGGCTGATCTTTCCCAAACAGTTTCGCCTGCCGGTCCCTTGTCTGCCCCCGGGAGCGCACCGAGACGACTTTCTAATGTCCTTGGTTTTCACCGGTTATTTCTTATTGATTCTTAAGTCTTGTTTTCGTCGAATGACTTGACTTGACTTGATTAAGCCGACGTTGTTGTTGTATTCACAGTTTAGCGGTGACCTATATATGGAGATCGGCACGCCCCCTTCTTTTTGAATACCTAACTCAGCCGGGATACATGATTTTGTTTTTGTGTCTTTGATATTTCTAAACAATTACTTAACGTGCAATTCTGAGGCTGATATTAACGAAAAGCTCTTTATTTGTACTGTTTGGGAAAAATAGCCATTAATTTTGAAATTCTGTTTTAACGGAAAAATATCAAAATTTCGGCAGCTCATGCCACTTTAATGGTGGCACTTTCAACTCATGAAACGCGGAATTCTCATCTATGATTGGTTGATTTGTTAATTATCCGGCGACAAGGACAGTTTAGAACTGAATTACAGCGGGTGTCTTGAAGGAAGGGGAAATATCCGCTGCTTGAAGAAGTTTATATAACACCGGACTGATAATTATACTATGTCACTACTCCATAATATGATAAGCTTGATTATCACTTCAAGAAAGAAAATAATCCTATGTGTTGACAGGTACTACCAAAATAGAATCCCAGCGCTAGTTTCATAAGAAAAAGTAATGGGCTATAATTGTCCTAATTATACTCATTAATAATATTATGCATACACTTTCTAAGGTTACATTGACATATTGATTTAAGGTGTTTATTTATATCTCAGACGTTCTTCTATTGCGGCGGAGTTTCGCGTCCTTTGTTTTATTTTGACAATTCCATGCGCTTCATTGGACGATCAAAATAGGGAGCCGAAATGTGGTGTCATTACTTCGTTCACCTGATGTTTATAACTTGAGATCTGAGTATCTCAGCTCCATATCATACGTTTGAAAGAATTGTTTGTGCGCAACCTATTGAAGTACATTAGTTAACGACCTGGGCCCAATTTCACAAAGCGATCTTAGCTAAGTGTGATCTTAACTACCATGGTAACCAATGCTAAAGGTATACGTTGCCATTGATCACCTTAAGCTAAGATTGCTTTGTGAAACTGGGCCCAGAGCTACAGTCGAGTATCTTAATTATGATCATTATATTAGCCCCAAACTTTCTGGAACAGACAAAAATCCAATACAAATATACAGTATATCCACTTGTCTCCATGGTTATTTTGATCAAGAAGATTTCCCCTGTGTCCGTGTGTTTTAGTGTTTATAAGTGTTTATATTCGTATAGATCGCTCAGACCAAAGAAAAAAGAAAAAAATTCTGAGTGGACTTCCAATCGATCGCCGTTGGTGGAAAATTTTCCAGGTACTCGTCGGAGGTTTCCTCCGGGCAATTTGTCCGGTTTCCTCACCAAATAGACCTGGCAACGCCGCCATATAAATGAAACAATCTTGAGTGCGGCGTACAACATCACTCAATATTTTTGTGTCGGTTTGGAAGCGTTCATCGCATAAGCACTTAAACTGTACTTTGTCGTAAATGGATATAAGGTTGATATTTCGTGCTATGAATGTATAATTCATATAGGATAGATCCTTGGATGCTATACAACTGTTATTATTGGTGGGTTGCAGTATCCTTGTGCGGTTTTGGATATAAGGTTACCCCTTCGGTGAAATGCAATATAGTTACTCGTTCAATCTCTAACAGCCCCAAAACAAATGCCCATTGCTATATCTTCAGACGGTATCAGGTTCCACACTAGTATTGTCTCATTCATAGTTGCAGGAAAGGGATAAATACACAGAAACTATATTCATCATGGAATACAAGGTCAAAAAATTGATTGTTAACCTACTTTTTTAAAATAAAAAGCAGAAATACTGCGATCAGTGGGCAACCTAGTTCAGATGAAAACTTGGGTCACGGATTTTGATCCACGCATCAATTCAAAACCTATCAAAAGACGTTTGAGAACTTACGACAAAAAGCAAGTGGTTCCAGGGTCCGAAGTGCGTAATAATAACAAATTCTATAAAAATACTATTTTTTTTTACTTCATGATCATCCATGGGTTCCCACCTCCCCGCAGACATCAATCAACCAACCAATACTATCGCTTGTTTTAGTGGCATTTAGAAGTTGAATTGTCAATAAACACGGGGTGGGTATGGATAACAAACTTCTTCGTTTGTTTTTCTGACGACGTCGTCAGAAAAACAAACGAAGAAGTTTGTTATCCATACCAACCTCGTGTTTATTATCAATACTATCGCGTTTAAACTGATAAATTGATAAACCAGCAACAATTGTGATTAACTGAATTTAGTTTAATTCTGATTCTCTACCGTTTACTGTTTATTGGCATTGTTTTTCTATCTGAAAACGCATCCTGAAACCCTACATGAAAACGTTGTATTTCCACGATTGGAATCCAAACCGTTTTGTAACAAAACTCAGTTTGAGCGTAAACGTATAGTAATTGATACTGTTTATGAAAAAAAGGGAATCACACAAGCTTGTAACTGTTCCTTTTTTCAAAATAAAGTATACTTGGGTTGTCAATTCAATATTCAAAATATCCAAAACACATAGTATGCGATATGTATAAAATATGCACCCCCATGCAGAATACAGTGCAATTTGATATCATCTATGTTTTGCATTTACGGTTAAAACATTCTGCAGTTAAGTCTATCATTACATTCCTACATATTGCTAGAAATGTCAATCATTATAGACTGAACACAGAATTACGCCAAATATCTCCATATCTTAAATGTCCGCTGTAAACAAGAAGGAGATGAGCATAGACCATTATCTAGAGGAAATTCATTTAGCTTAAGTTTGCTAATGTGATTTCCCTCCGACAGAATCAATTCATTATTTACATACTATAATGCCACAGCTACAGTACATTTTACACAAAACAGTTTCAACTGAATTTTTCAAGAGACGGCCCTGATAGTTTAATGTATTATCCACAGGAGATGCTTATTTGCGTTTAAATGTCACTGGCGTTAGATTGAACTCCACTTCCGACATGGCCATTACTGTAATTCTTTTTGTGACGACCATTAGTTCTCAGCAGGTCTCTCTCGTTACTACTCAACTTCGCATTGGTTTTCAGCAAGTCGTGTTACTTCGCCTGTAATACACCCACAAAATTAAGAATGTACTTCACAGATCTCTACAGTAATACAATGTAGGCCTACATGTATTATGTAGCTTCGGTAAGTAGCGTTAATGTGCGGCCTCTTTGAAGAAAGATGGTTTTGAGTTTTCAGAAAACAGCCAGTGCTATCTACCGAAGAAACTTTGTTCTTGTCCAGCCAGCCACCAACGGAAGAAATAAGTTTCACATCAAATTTGCGATCCGTTTACAAGCAGACTCACTTTCTGATAGTGTTCTATGGTGGTCGCCTAGATCAGTTTTACTGATCTCTTGTCTAAATAAGAAGCAGAAATACTGCGATCAGAGGCAACCTAGTTCAGAGGAAAACTTGGGTCACGGATTTTGATCCACGCATCAATTTAAAACCTATCAAAATACGTTTGAGAACTTACGACAAAAAAGCAAGTGGTTCCAGGGTCCAAAATGCGTAATAATAGCAAATTCTATCAACAATGTTATTTTTGTTTTTACTTTATGACCATTCGTGGGTTTTTACCTCCTGTCAACATCTAATAGGCCTACTATCGCGTTTAAACAGATAAATTGATACACCATCAACAATTGCGATTAACTGAATTTAGTTTAATTCTGATTCTCTACCGTTTACTATTTTTTGGCATTGTTTGTCTTGTTGAAAATGCATCCTGAAACTTCAAATCCTAGATGAAAACGTTATATTTTCACGGTTGGACTCAAAACCGTTTTGTAACAAAACTCTGAACATAAACGTATAGTAATTGAATCACACAAGCTTGTAACTTTTTTCAAAATAAAGTATACTTGGGTTGTCAATTCAATATTCAAAATATCCAAAACACGTATTATGCGATATGTTTAAAATCTGCACCCCCATGCAGAATACAGTGCAATTTATCATCATCTATGTTTTGCATTTACGGTTAAACATACTGCAGTAAAGTCTATCATCATTACTACATATTGCTATATGTAGAAATGTCAATCATTATGGACTGAACACAGAATTACGTCACATATCTCCATATATTAAATGTCCGCTGTACACAAGAAGGAGATGAGCATAGACCATTATCTAGAGGAAATTCATTTAGCTTAAGTTTGCTAATGTGATTTCCCTCCGACAGAATCAATTCATTATTTACATACTATAATGCCACAGCTACAGTACATTTTACACAAAACAGTTTCAACTGAATTTTTCAAGAGACGGCCCTGATAGTTTAATGTATTATCCACAGGAGATGCTTATTTGCGTTTAAATGTCACTGGCGTTAGATTGAACTCCACTTCCGACATGGCCATTACTGTAATTCTTTTTGTGACGACCATTAGTTCTCAGCAGGTCTCTCTCGTTACTACTCAACTTCGCATTGGTTTTCAGCAAGTCGTGTTACTTCGCCGTACACCGAAAAAAATAAGAATGTACTTCACAGATCTCTACGGTAAAATTGGATATTAATGATGTATATCCACGCCAGAATTTAAAACAAAACCTCGCAAAATACATGCTGCAAAAATTAATAAGACCATGGCTACTTTTTAAAAACAATCTCTTACTCAAACGGGTTTGTCGTTAATTAAACTATGGGCAGATGAAATTAATTTGAGATCTTATTGTATATAAATAATCCAAATAAGTGTGGCCTGATCCACCACAGCACTCTGAAACTTCGGGGATTTACGTACGTAAAATACCGCGTCAAAGCCGACCGGTAGCGAGCGAAGACAGCCGAAGGGAGTTCCGACTGCCACCACAGCTCTCCTCCCTGTCCGCCTCCATACACCTGACATAGGGTTAACTTTAACCCAGTATCCTACAAATGTGGGATGTTTAAACAGCGTCCCATCGATGGTTGGATTAAATTATAAATAAAGACTTATTCAAGCTATTGTATTATTAAGTTCAACATTATACATATGCTATATTTATAAACACTAAAACACACTGGCACATCAGGAGATAAAAAAAAAACATATTATGTAATGTTCATAAATACATATCACATTATTAGAAAATTTGGTTCCTACGTTATGGTTTTTTGTTTGTTATTTCTTTGAAACACGTTTCCTTTCCATGTTAACATTGCATCTTTTCACAAAGGCTCTGTTTCTTACAGAGTGATGAGATTCTCCAAATGTGCGTGTACCAACGTTAATACATTGATTAGGGGATCGTTCCGCAACAATACAGCTGATCTTGTGTTGATGCAATTGGCTGTTTGTCTCCCAACTCCTTGTGAGATGCTAGATTCACCATTGAAGAAATTCACCAAATCCGGAGAAAAGAATCCTCTCTCGATCATTATTAAGTTAAAGGTTGGGATGATTAGCAATTTGCACACGTTCATGTCATACATACCGAATCTGCTTGTCAACAAGCAATGCAGCTCATACAAAGCACTTTATACATGACCTTTTACTCAACTCTAAGTGGATAAATACGCGTTGTCATCGTTTGCTATTTGGAAACCAAGTATATAAATACACAGAAGGTTAAATACTTGACATTTTTACAGCTGTTGTTATTATAGAGTTTAGTAACCCGATATTTTGCTTATTTTTTACATGCTATTATGGTTTAGGCCCTTTAGGGTGTACAATTTGTTACATTATATATGTTATATTTAGCATGACATCGTGACAACAATATATCTATTTGCGCATTATTTTATTGTTTTATACATGAATAATAATTTCGGAAAATATTTAGTACAAGTTTTCATTTCCATGAAATGCATTTTCCCGGGAGACTGTTTGAAGGCGTCCAGATATAAATGAGAGAACAAATGTGATTTTAGATTTGAATAGTCGAAATGATTTAATTAATTTCCGTCGCCGGAATAATTTGTTCCATTTTCGATGCCCCTTGGAACTTCATACATATAAATACAGATTAGAATTATGCAATGGTTTGTTAAGATTGAGATTAGCTTTTCTTGTTGGATAGCTTTTAATTGTAGTAAACAATACTCTAATGAGCTAGGAGCTCGGGTATTGTACAACAGTCGCCACTTTCAAACGGTAACTCCAACTCACTCATACATCGGTTTTGTATGAAATGAGACAAGAATAATGATATAGGGATTTATAGATGATGGTGAGGGGAGTACTAGAATCGATTTGAAGGGTGTCAGAAGTTTAGCAAATATAGGTTGAGTATGCTCAAGTTTTACGGAAAAGTAATATATCGCTTTTGTAGCAAAGCGAGTGGCTAAGAATTGGCTTGAGGGTTATATGATTGATTGATGTATTTTTGGAAGGATGAACCTTAGCAAAAATTCTATTAAACTTTTGTCTCGTAGAAGATTTTATAAATTATTTTGTTCTTATTTAAGAATTATTATTATTATTTGAGAGGTTTTTGGCGATACATTTCGAAGAATCCAGACCCTAGCTCGGTATTAGCCGATCTACACCGCAATACTCAATAGATATATCTTCTGCAGGTACACGAACAATCAGCTGTCGACTTACAGCGCTCGCATTAGTAAATAAATATATTTAAACCAGGTACAAATTTTAATATTTAGTGGGGGTTTCTAAAAAGATAGGTTGATCGATTGCTTGATGTTTATGCCGCAGTCAAGACTATTTCACTTATATGACGACGTTGCCAGGTTTAGTGGGGGGGGGAAACCGAGCTCATTGCCGCGAGGCAACCCCCCGACCTTCGGCGAGTACCTGGCAACTCTTCCACATCGAGGGAAGGTCTGTGTGGGACTGAAGGACGGTTACTCTAAATCACTGGACCACCGAGACCCCCTAAAAAGATAGGAGAGCCACAGAAGACGCTACTACCGTTTTTTTAAATATCCATATTCTTTTCTCTGTTTAGGTTGGTTGGTTGTTTTAGCTTATTGGCGCGTCCATTCGTATGAATGATGTCCTCGGTTTAGTGTAACCAATATATGTAAAATAGCCACTGCTGCCTTTGCTGAGCTTTCTTGTTTCAGTATAAATCATTTTAAACCTTTCATAAATCAATCGGTCAAAGTTATTTACTATATGCAATGGGTTACATAAGAATAACGTTGCCTCATAGGTTCGTTTTCGTCACCCGTTTAGGTAAATACGCGTATATAACCATTCAACTGTTAATTGTACATTCTTACGATGGCTAAGCAATAATTTAAAGTGAATGAGATATGGGTGTTTGTTAAATATTTTATTGAATTGGTTGACATGTGTTATTACCATGCTTGCTTCAAGCGTGATACAATGTTGATAACATAACCACAACAGTAGCTGTTAAATTTTTGATAGGGTTTCTTGACTTTGGTCATGCGAGTTTTATCAAATATTCATAAGCGACCGGAATAGGCGTTCCACCTGGTTTGCGAGTTATATTTTTTACCCGCGATATTTTATTCGATTTTCTGGATCATGATGGTAGATAACAACACCACTAAAACTTTGTGGATTTGTCAAGTAAGCATAGCCAACTATCTGGATGGAATTTGATCAAAATCTTGTAAGAATTTAGCTGTCACTGCAAAATTAGAATGTTGAACCTGTGTGAATATAATTAATAAAAAAATGTTTAACAAATAAGAAATTGCCACCCAATGTCGATGACGTGGAGTATCAACTCTACGATTTCCATACCTCCCCCCCCCGCCCCGCATTCTTAAAGAAATCTTGACAACAACTGTCAATTACAAGCGGATCAATTCCTATCAGGTGTAGATTTAAGTTGATTTCTTCAGGCTCGTCCCATTTTTGTGAACGAGAACTAGATATCACATTTGATGGAGTGACCAAATATATATTTTTCTAAACATTTTATGTGCTATAATAGCACACTTTAAGCCAAATGCTTATACAGAGTACATTTTTCAAAGTATACACAATTTTGAAAATGACGAAAGAGGAATAAAAAAGAAGAGATGGAAAAAATATATATATATGATCCAAACTATGCGAAGTAGATAAATAACCGAGAAATAGTATATACTATGGGAATTGCATATGATAGAGTGGGCATGGTCCGTTTGGTCGGCTGTTAATAAGAACTAAACGAATCGCTTCGTGGAAGAAATCAAAGTACAGACGGACGACATAACAACAATATTTGGATATTTAGTAAATGCAGAACTACCATACAGTAGATTAGTTGCACTGATAGACTCAGCACACTCATATAGTCGAATTGATTGTAACATTTCTTCTCGTTGAGTAATGAACCGCGGACACTCGATCGATTAATCTTTCGCCGCTGCCTAAGAGTGTTGAAACCGGATTCCTCATAAAGGATATACCAAATATCATTCCAATGAACTGTTTCGATTGAAGCTATTCACCGTGAAAAATATTCACTTTTCGCTCAGGCGATATAAGGTTAAATTCTGACCAAAGACGGATTCTATTGTGTTGACATCTGTAATGTTTTGAGGATAAATCAGTTAAATAAGAACATCAGACGTATATTCATTTTGATTGCCACTCGGTGGTATGTTTTTATTTCAACAATATTCTTCAACGCAAACAGTCTTTATTATGAAACAACTTCAGAAAAATTAAAATTTAATATTCGTCAAAAACAGAATAAACATTATTATTATGTTGACCCAAAATTACCATTGGCATAATCGACATAATCTAATACACGGTTCGTAGTTATTTCATACCCTGCTGTCGGTTGACAACCAATTAATTTTAAGCCGTAATTTTCATTTTTTGTTGGACTATAAAAAGCTAGAGCGCTATATAGCCGAAAACCATGTTTGGATATGATTTAATAAATATAATGGTAAAAGGTTCATAAACGAATGGAAGATTATATAACACACCGGATTTAAAGGAATGTATTGTTTTATTTGTACGTTTGGTGATGTAAGACACAATAAATAACACATTTTATAACGCAACAAAATATCGCCATTTTCACATTTAGAACGTTAAATATTCTCGTTCATTTACCGCATAATAAAAGTGAAAATGGCGCAAAAAATTAAAAATGTAATTATCACTTAATCTCTCAAGGCCATTCAGTTGAAATTTGAGAATTTCCAGTAGATATGTATCGCCCATCTTCGAAATTTAAACGAAACATCCCATTAACAGTATATTGCTTTTTGTGAAAAGGTTTCGTTTGTAGGTAGCAATCAAAACGTAATTTACCCTGGTCGAAAAAAAAATTAATGAAAAACAGAGTAAGTAGCTCCTTTTGATAGTAAGGTCAGACATTCGTTAACTGTTCCGTAGGAGTACAACAACAATTTTTACTTGAACACATTGTGCATAGTTCAATATCTGTTCCACAAGAGCCATTTTGAACCTTGAACTTTGGTCGAAAGGTCGGAGCTTTTTTAGTCCATACGTTTTCAGCCAACAGAGAATCAGTCTCTGTGGAGAATCGTGAATCGGCGCTTTGCACTTCCGGTAATGTGATAGTGTCTACATCCGCGAACTGTTGAAACATTGGATTTCGATGCGACCTAATGTCACATTGAACAGCTCTTTTACCCTCTAGCACTTCGGAAGCTGACGAGCCAACGGAACGGTTCACGGACCGAGGTGTAGATAGGACGTTGTTTTCATTGTCCCTGATTATATTAAGAAAGCTTCGGTTTTCTTCTAAAAATGGACTAGAGTTGCTGCCACTTTTAGACTTGAACGAATCCACTTTTGCTACCTTTCTCCCGGATAATCTATTGAAAGGAATTTGTGTTTGTTGGTTAAGTTGATCTCCATCAAGAGCGGCCATTCTGGCCCTCCGTACTAATATATCTTCATCCTCCAACCAATACGTAACTAACTCCCCTTTACCCTACAATGAAACAAAGGGTACACTTTATAATAGGTTTATATAATTATACTGACCGGTACACTTAGAGATATATAATAGGTTTATATATACTGACAACACGTGATGACTTTCACAAGTTACTAACACCAGTTTTTGATTCTTTTTAGAATAAAATATCCAAGTAATAATTATATTGATCCTGGGTCAACTTTTTGTCTATCATTAGAATCTGGATATTCACTGGATGCTGATTAATACTCGACACCAAAATGTAGTCTTATCACAGCAGCGCTTATTATTTTTCGGTTACCACTCTATTCTTTGGTGCATGATTGGATAAAGGTTTATTAAATACCATCAATATAGTTTTTGTGTCTTTGGTGTTTTTACTGTATGTAATGAATCTGATAGGCTGAAGATCAGGTTTGGCAGCCTGCTAAATCGACCTTTTATAATCACCGTATATTTTTAAAAGACATACCTTCATGGCAACTTTCCCCCTTGAGATAAGTATGTATCCACCCAGGGAGTCCAGGACAGCCTTGCATTCCTGGCTGCAGTGAATTTTCAATGCTTATAAAGGAAAAAATAGAATGTACGGTAACAGAATTTGAAGAAAACAATTATGTACATCTAAATACATCGCATGATTAAAATGCATATATAAGCAAGCAAAAACCTAGAATAGGACACAAGTACAACTCCATCTATTTTTGTAGAACGACTGTTAAATAAGGACTTCTAAAAATACTTCACCATTAATGCATTAACAATTTGTATCTGTGATTCAAGAGGAATATACAGCCAACACAAGAGGCGATGAAAGATGTCACTCAGCACGTAGCTTTCTTAGTGAATTCTTTCAGTCCTTTGAATTATATTATACAGTAAATATTTCAAAGATGCCAACAATTCCAACACAGATAAGTCGATGCTTTCACCTACCTTCTCCATTTGATTCCATCCTTGAAGCAGTATTCACTGTGTCTCCAAACAGACAATACCTGGGCATTGTTAATCCAACAACTCCGGCAACACAAGAACCTATGGGAAATACCAAATGATTTCTTCATAAAGGAGGTTGTCAACTTCAACAGAAAAAAACATTTATTACAATGTTTTTCTTAATTTTTTCTATTCTGACTTGGTTTTCACTCGAACGACCTATGTGGGATGGATGCCAGTTACCAACGGAAGGTCGTGGCTTTCCTCCGGGCATAGAGCCCGGTTTTCTCCCACAAAAAACTGGCAACGCCGTCATATAAGTGAAATAATATTGAGCTCGGCGTAAAACACCAAACAATCAATCAATTGATCAACCATTTTTTCTAGATTTCCGATGTTTGTTTGAAATTATTTTGAATGAAAGTAGAAAGGGTTAAAAGGAACTGTGGGCACATTCCTTAGCTTGATGCTTTAAATCTTGTCATCTTTTCCTGACTGCAACTTATTTCAGGTTTAGAAATTTGCGTTGATTTATGCCTTTAAAATGAAGAGATAAACACTCAAGATAGGATTTAATGGACTTATTATGAATAAAAGCTTGGAGGAACTGATAGCCGAGGTATTGTTGATCACTGTTTGATACAATATTCTTCCCAGATTAGACTGATCTTATTGTTGCAAGACAGTGACATAATGGAACTCAATCTTCCAGTCTATCGCAGATTAGGGATGAAGAAGACATTACCAGTGTGAATTCCAATCCTCAGCTCCAAGGTTGTGTCTGGTCGATGACGTATTTTAAACGTCTTGATTGCCTTCAGCAGATTAAGTGACATGGAGGCTATTTCCCCGGCATGACGGTTTTCATTTCGTAAGGGAAGACCGCTAACCACCATATAAGCATCTCCTATAGTCTCTACTTTGTAGACATCATAATGGCGGATTATCCCGTCAAAGAGCGTGTATAGGTCGTTCAATAAATCCACTACCTGACAACAGAACAGCATAACTATAGACTAAGCACCATTTATCAGATAAACTCGTCTGCTCGATAATGGTATATGTTCATCAAGTTTATGTATAAATGAAACGTGAACTGACATTCTTTTCAAACGACAATTACATATATATAACATGACTGCGTATGAGCTTACTTAAGCTTAATGTACAATTCTTCATAGTAAATGTTTATACAGTGTGCAAGGCAAATATGAGTCGTTCTTCTTGAGAAAGTTTTGCATGTATTGCAGAGTTTTCAAACAAAACGCGAGTACGATACCAGAAAAGTCTTTGTAGTTTGGTTATTGTAGATTATGCATCGTATGATCAGAAGTGGACACTGGTGCGGTTTATGTGACATGTATATTCAATTTGGTATGTTCCTATTAACACAACTTTATATTATTTAAAGGGGCATGAGCTGCCAAAACTCACACTTTTTTCGTAATTTCTGATCGTCACGACAGTAAGAGGCTTTGAAGGCCATCGAAAAACTAAATGATTGGCGTTGGAATGAAAGAAATCCATACAGTATGTGGCCTGTACGAACCGAAAACGTGTTCGAAAAGTAAACAAAAGTTAAATAACCGGGACGACCATTCATTCATTCTAAGCCAAAGTTAGTTCAAAACAATACTTTATCGTACATTTTCGAGACTAGAAGCACTAAAAAGCTTCTGAATTACACGTCTTGAGAAAAATAACCAATAATTTCAACATTATGTTGTAACGTCAAAATATCAACATTTTGGCAGCTCATGCCCCTTTAACTAAACAATGTAGTTAAGTAATATAAAAAGGGGGGTTTAAGGCAATTCCACTAATATACTTTAATAGAAACCGGTTTATTTGTGGAGGCGTGTTTGGAGCATGGTCCAATAAACAAGTCACGTGCCCTGTAGGATCCAACGAGATGGTTTAGAAAATTAATTGGCGACCAGTGTCCAAAATGATGTTTAAAGGGAAACACCGCGTAAAGTTTGTTGTGATTCCCCGTTGACCTTAAGATTAGTAGACAAATAAGAAGTGATCAATCTCGGATGAAAGACTGTAAGTCGACTCTCCGCCAAAAAATATACGTTTAACGAGCTATTTAGGGAATTCCCTGATGCTTTGTTTTCTGTCTGACAGCCTGCAAACAAACATGTTAAAATGCACCACACGCGCACACACAACGCTCTTGTGCTGGGCTTCTAACTTTGATCCATCCTCAGTCAGTAAACAAAGCAGACAAAGGATTCCCCAATTAAAGCTCGCAATTCACCGGTTAGTGGGAGCTAGGAAAGTTACCAATGGCCATCTGGAAACCTCATCTTATATAAACAGCAGTAGGATAGGACACAATTTAATGATCTTTGATCCAGACTTATCCCGTTAACGAGCAATTTATGAAGACATGCACTGTAGCGTTACATCAATCAGTGGAAGCTGATCTTTTAATTAACCCTTTTAATTCCATGTATTCTGTATTACCTGCATGGGTGTACTGCTGGCGGATAACGACGTAAAGCCACAAATGTCACTAAAGTAGATGGTGACAGATTCAAAGGTTTCTGGAGTAACTGGTTGTCTGCACTTTAACCTCTCGGCAACGGACCTAAAACAGCAATAGTATTCTTTGAATGTTATGTTGAAGAGATAGTAGCGTGCTGATTAAATAAAAATGGAACCGAAACAGACTTGGGTTCTATTCAAGTCTTAAATATTTTTGCGTTTCAATGTGACGAAGTTTGTATTATGCACTGGCGACATAAATTAAATCGTTAGACAAAAAATGAATTATGTTTTATATGCTGTATAATAACGCAACCATTGTAACACGAGGTGTGACATTAACTCATATAATAAATACATATAATAAATAAATCATTTTTACTTTGGAAGCATTCTGTAAAGAAGTTCCTCTGTCTTTTTCTTTTCAGTCTTTAACTGATCTGTTCTTTCGTCAACCAGTTCTTCCAGGTTACTTTGGTATTTCTCCATTATAGCAACCATATTGTCCACTATGTTCCGCTTCCTAAAAGATGTCAATATACATGTAGATAGACCACACCAGAGGCCATACCCGAGGGTCAGAGTAATCCAAAGTATTGCAACGAGTTTGAAAACAATATCATGTATTCATTATCAGACTTTTGTTTTTTTATTACTGATTTCAAACTGTGCGCGTCAGACAAATCGTATTAATATATTACACAAAGGCTATAAATACACATTCTGGGGAGCAGCCATTAGTCAAAAAGTACAATACTGCACAATAGACATTGAGATTTCCCGAAAAAGGGAGCTTCATATTAGACTGCAACGTTTCAGGGTCAATCTTGTTTTTCTAAACTTATTTATTTTCATAATAAGTTGATAGATAGCTTATACCACTGTCACAGACAACTTCTTTGACCAACAGTCATGCGCAATTTATTCGTCCAATGTTGGACTGATACATTAGACGGGTGGAACTGTACTCACATCCCTGACCGCAGCGTCTTAAGACTAATCCATACATCATTAAAATCAGGTCTCAGGGTAGGATTATCCTGCCAACACTTCTTCATACACGACACTATATAATTGTCACATGTCAGTAAGGCGACATCTGGACGGAATGACGGAGTTTCTCGAGCCATAACTTTTTCTACAATATCTGAAATTGCCAAATCAACGAGAGGATTTTAGTGTAAAGTAGAATGTTTTCTTCACAAACATATTGACAGAGAAAACAAACATATTGACAAATTTCCTCTTTAACAAATCGTCTATCAAATGAACTGCAAATCCTAACAATAACTTCAACCCAAACGGGAAGGTATAAACACGGCGATTACATGTATAAGAAGGATAATTGGGATAGTTAAATTGCAAGATGCCGTCTAAGCACAATTTGAAATTACCGGTTGTGAATAATGATATTTCGTGTAAACTCTTAATACCATCAATGTATCGAAAATCTCCTTTCTGACAACACCTTTTGTTGGGCATTAGGCCCATTTGCTCTTGCCAATTGTTTCTTAACCCTCATTCCGGATTGATTGGTGTTACACCGCACTAAAGCTTATTTTACTTATATGGCAGCGTTGTCGGGTTCAGTAGGGGGAAAGGGGAAGGGAGCTTTCCCCCCGAGGAAACCCTCTATACTCTTTCACACATGGTGATCAAGAGTGTTTCAATTTTTATTTGGCTCAAACCGGAAACTTAGGGGATAGTTTAAAATATCGGATTCACATGCATCTTGTGAGAATTTTAACACGTGACGCTTAAAACTAAGTACTATTATCCTGCATGAAACGCCCAGCAGCGAAAAGGTTATACACGTGCTTCATTCGATTCCAGCTAAACACTGTACAAACTAAAATTGCATGTATTTTAACCATGGGAAACTTTAACGCACATAGCTTTTGGTTGCAAAGAATCTTTGCATGTATTTTGGTTAAAATGAAAACGCTCAACCAAATAAATTTTTTCATCCCACGGGTAATTTTAAGAAATACCAGTAAAACTTCTAGCACCGGCCACCCAAATCTTCCATTGAACGTTTCAATAATTTTGCTCAATTCACGGTATTCATGAACTCCAAAAATACCTTATACATCAAGAAAGTAATCCATTGTGGAAAAGCCTATGCACAGTTTTGATATATTGTATGATGACTTGGAATAGTTCAAAATGAACACTATGGCGAAAAGAGAAACCCAAATCAGCTGACAATCTTTGGGACTGTCCCCTAATGTTCAAACAGGTTCCCTTTTAGCGGTTGAAAATAAGCGAAGGTACATTTATAAAATAGACAATAGATGTTCAAATTGGGGTGGTTTCCATTGTACCTTTAGGGTTTAAATCACAGTCACCGAAGGGTCCCTTTCTTCCGAAGATTTCATGAAGTATAATACCAAACGAGTACACGTCCCCTTCTTTTGTACCCTTGGCAATATTGCCATGAAGAAGCTCTGGAGATTTCCAAAAAAGATCTGCAAGAAAATGGAAAGAAAAAAGGTCATTAAATGAGTTTTTGAAAGATACATATCGCTAATATTTTGAATTGTACAAGGTTCTATGACTTCTTAATTAAATCAAAATAAATGCCAACTTGTTCTCTTACATGTCGTAGTTAACAATGTGAGCTATCACTATCAATTAGCCGTTTTGTGGACTTACTTTTATAGTAAGCATATTCGTCTTCTTTTCTGTAGGTAGCCCCACGAAGTTCCAGCAGACCAAAGTCGGTAATACGAAGGGCCCAGCGGCTATTGACAACACAGTTAGAACTCTTTAGGTTGCCGTGGAAGCCAAGCTCACTGCTATGTATGAAGATCATTCCCTGGAAGAGAAATAGGATATATGAGCAGGATTGCTGTTGTAGTTTCACAAAACCACTAACTGGATTAAATGAAATGAGAAAGTCATTGCTAAACTGGCGTTGGAACAAGTACGTTGCCACAATTTTGCATTGAACAAAATCAACAGTCGTGGCGTAGGAGACGGTAGATTGGGATTCGAGATTGAAGATTTCTAAGTAAATTAGGGATCGTAGAATTATCAAGAAAATCAGAAGAAACATTTATTGGGATTGTTTCTAGATGGATACATTCCGTAATGGTTTAACGGTTTTCATTGACTTACCTGAATCAGATCTTTGACAAGGGATGCAATAAACATGGTTTCTAGTTTAATAACTTCATCTTCTAAAATATCCTGTTAAAAAAAACACAAATTAAACGTACTATTTATTCAATTTTAGAAAGCAGTGGTTTCCAGTTAAAAAAAAAACAACCAAATACTTTTGTGCTCAGTAGTACAGAACAAACAGTGTCTTACAAAGCTGGTGTAAGTTACGTCGGATGCAAGTCTGTGTGCCCTACTGGTCGCAAGTGGCCCATATTGTTGGCCTATCTTTACGCCTAATATATAAGTTAAGCCCATAATACTTATCGGGAGTAGTAGTTTTGCTCGGCTCTATTTTTTTGCTGTCCAGATCTGGGATATCGAGCATGTTTCTATTGGTTTCCAGATGGTTTGGATAAGTAGGCCAGTGATGTAAATTAAGGTTTGTCTGTGTATTATCAGGGCTTACAAGTCAGTCAGTAAACTTCTATGTTAAATTAAATGCTCAACCCCAATTTATTTTAAGTCCGACCACTTGGAATTGGAAAAACGGGAGATTGAACATCTTAATCACCAATTGGCTTAGTTTAGAGACAAGCAGCAGGCGCCAAAGGAATGAGTTTTCAAGCGTTCATTGTCTTAATTCTAGAAGACGTTGACCGGGTTAACTAGTTCACAAAGTTTAGGTCGATAAGGAAGTACCAGTAAAATCCTTATTAGAAGCTCAGACAATGTGTCTATTGTCTCACAAATAGTCCTCACTATAGCAGATAACACAAAACTGGTTCAGTTTAGTTAGAGAAAGGGAGCCAGTACAAGAAACTTAGACGTTAAGGGAGAGTTTATATATTTCCTGATTACAAGGCCAAAACAAAGGCATTGGCTATTTAATTAAACGTGTTTTCAGTTTGCTAAAATAAACCAGGAATAATATTTAAACTTAACTTCAATGAAAAGAATAAACAGCAACACATAGCGATATCAACGACAAGAGATCAGTGAACTGATCTTAGCCCACCATAGAACACTATCAGAAAGTGAGGCTGCTTATAAACTAGTCCGGGTTTCTGATTCCAAAATTACTATTTTTTTATACTGACGGTCGTATTTTGGAGTCACGGTTCACTGCAATCAAAAAGCCGGAGTTGGCTGCCCGCTCAGGAGCGGGCAGTGTGTGGTCTGATTTAGACAAAGAAATAGCTATATAACCTACTCAGATCGTGTCTAAACGATCATAATCATGTTCCTGGATAATTTCGCTTCCTACCAGTGCCTGATATGGACGAGCAGGATCGGCCAGTAAACATTATTCTTCCTCTGAATTCACTTTTGCCTTCTCCAAGTCTTAAACTCTCCGCCATTGATGACGTAACACTGTTTAGCGGTTTTTCAGTTTTTAGACGTTAAATTCACCTTAAAAAAGGCTAATTTATTCATGAATGTCGTACTGACACTATTTGAGCTAGTTATGTTGTTATTTACTATCTAAATCTGACCGCAAACTGTCCGTTCAAATGCGGGCGGTCAACTCCGACTTTTTGATTGCAATGAGCCCTGACTCCAAAATACGCCCGTCAGTATAAAAAAAATAGTGATTTTGGAGTCAGAAGCCCGGACTACTTATAAACGGATCGCAAATTTGATATGTGAAATTTATTTCTTCAGTTGGTGGGTGGCTGGACAAGAACAAAGTTTCTTCGGTAGATAGTGGCTGTTATCTGAAAACTCAAAACCAACTTTCTTCAAGGAGGCCGCACATTAACGCTACTTACCGGAGCTATATGTACTTGCACACAGGCCAGTCAGTGATATCGCTTGTTTGAGTCCTGTACACAATTAAAATTTACAAAATCCAAAACGATTGTACACATGTTACCAAGATGCATTGAGTGTTTGTTTACAAATCAAAAGATAATGTATATCTGTCAAAAATAGCCCGTGAAAAGTGAAGAACGGGCGACGTATTACTCGTCTCATGAGTAAAAATTTAAACATGACGAAAGTCAGTTTAAAAACTAATGGCAAAGAATGTCCCGATTCGTTCAGAAATTAGTGAACTTATAAATAAATTTTCATGCACGATTTGATATAATTATATGATTGAATAAAAACATTTCAGTTACTTTATTGGTAAATAGCATTTACAATTGCGAAGTCAGTTGCTGTACATAGCTGCCTGAATGCAAATTCGATCGGCAAAATAGTGATTGCACGTTGCCGTGTATTTCATTTCATTTTGAAATATTCCTTCCTTTCAAACTCCGAAAAATACAATATGGATCTTCTTAAGTGTTTTAGGGAACACCCTCCTTTAAAAATATTTATTATTGTTACATTTTTGGAAAGAATTTAGGCGTTTAAAATCCAAATTCGAGAAGGCCATTTTACCGACTTCGAACAAGCCGTGGCGGCCGGCAACATGCATAGATAATATAAAGTTCTGTTTCTTATAGTCGCCCTTAGAAATCGGAAAGGAGTCGATTTGATACGTTTTAAAATGACACGAGGGTTGCAATTTCACTCTGAGGTTTAATAGAGCTCCGATAAATGCCTTTTTTCCACTACTCTGGACTAGGAAATTCCAAAATAACGTCCTCAGTGCCAAAAATAGCTTATTTGTCTTTAACCGGGCCATGTTTTTAAAATGCCTGGTAGGGGCCCTGTGATTGACAGCGGGAACTCGCACTAGCTAATTTCACCACCCGATTTTAGCACTTTTTAATCATAGATATTTAAATATCTCACTCACTGTCAGTATATTGGAGACAAGGAAAATATATATTAAGATCTGAAGCTGTAAATATAAGGAATTCCACAAGCTTTTGTTGTCAAATTTAACATTTTCTTGTTATATACGTATGCTTGAAGTGTCCGTTCTCACCTAGACAAGTTGGAAGTTATCAGTGAATTGCGCGTCCGTTAAAGTAAATTAAACCTCTTTAACCGTATTCGAAGATTGACAAAACAAAACACAAAGAAACCAACAGATGCAACATGTGATTTTATTTGTGCATTTCAAAATCAGTTGAAGTTGTAAGAAAAAATAACCATACGGCGTCAGTTGGGTTTTAGCCGACTTTTCTGCTGTCGCCATAGGCCTACGATGTCTTCGGTAATGAAGCAGGCTAGCACTCTAACGCCAAATGGCGACAGTGGTACCGAATGTGTAAATGAAAACGTCAACGACGAAAAAAATACATGTTGCATAACTTGACCATATGAGGAAGCAACAAAAAAAAATTCATCAAGATCCGCTTGGTAGTTTTGTTGAACTATGTAGATAGAAATCACAGAAAAAGCTACCGGCCGCCATTTTGAATATGCAAATGAACAGCGAGTGCATAACAAGGCCATAGGGTTAACCTGCGTATAACATTTACGAACATCCTTTCATTACTTTAGAACAGTGATAAAAAAATAATGGCCAGTGGCCGCCATTTTGAATATGCAAATGAGCAAAAAAGTGCATAGTGCGCAACGAGACCATAGGGCTAACATGCGTAAATTAGTTTACGAAAATCCTAGCCTTTCTTTACTTTAGGAGAAAAGTGACAAAAAGAAGAAAAACAAAATTGTCGCCCAGCGGCCATTTTAATATGCAAATGAGCAAAAAAGTACATAGTACACAACAAGGCCATAGGGTTAACCTGCGTACAAAGTTTTACGAAGATCCTCTCATTACTTTAGGAGAAAAGTGATAAAAAGTAGAAAAACAAAATGGTCGCCTAGTGGCCATTTTGATATGCAAATGAGCAAAAGAAATAAATGCTGCACAACTAGACCACAGGAGGAACGTGCGTGTGAAATTTAAAGAAGATCCGAATAGGACTTCCCTTGGAATCGCGGTCACAAGAGAGAAAAGCGATTAAAAATAGAAAAACAAAATGGTCGCCTAGCGGCCATTTTAATATGCAAATGAGCTTAGAAAAATAAATGTTGCACAACTAGACCATATGGGGAACCAATATAAAAACATTTCATCAAGATCGGCCTGGTGGATTTCTAGATTCCGCGATCACAAACTATGTAGGTAAAAATCATAAAATGGCCGCCAGCGGCCATTTTAATATGCAAAGGAGCAAACAAAATAGATGTTGCACAACTAGACCATAAGGGGAACATGTCTGTAAAATTTGATGAAAATCCGACCAGTAGTTCTCTTGGAATCGCGATCACAAAAAAAGTTTACAGACACCGGACGACAGACGACGGACGACGGACCACGGACAAAAAGCGATTTGATAAGACCACCATGAGATCATGGTGGTCTAAAAAGTAAACGACGCAAGCTTACCGAAAACTAAGTTAAACTTTTTAGGATTTTTATAGCATTAAGTTACATGTTTCTGGTGACAGTGATAGGTATAAAAATAGCGAACATACCTGTAGGCTACCTTTATGACAATAATCAGTGACGATGATGAAGTAAGGAGGGTCAATACAAGCCCCAATGAACGTGTTCACGTTGTCATGCCGCAGGTCTCTCATCTAAATTTAATGCAATTCGAAAAAGAAGACGTTATAATCACTGAAATACATGAATGGTGGTGTATCTCCACCGGAGTAAGACGACCAAGCTACGTCCATAAGTGTATAGCCTTTTTTTAATCAGTATAAAATAGTCAAAACACTGAATTACGATAACAAACATTTTTAAAGCTCTTTTATTTATTGATTGATTCATTAATGATTTACGCGACACTGAAAGTTATTTGACTTGCATGTATATGGCAGCTTCGCCAGGTTTAGTTAAAGGCAAACGGATTCTTTGGCGGGAGAATCCAACAACCGTCGGCGATTACCTGGTAACTCTGCGACATACGTCGATCGAGTTCCTTTACAGAGATCACATAAACATTTAACTTAAGCTTCGATTTGACTGTGCCATGCAATGATCTGGCTTACCAGTTTCATTTCTTTCTTCATATGTCTTGTCAAATCCAGATTTTTCTTCTCAAACATTTTCAAGGCGACGATTTGACCTCTATAGGAACCTGTTCGTATGAAGACCTGTGTGTATGATAAACGAGACTCCCCCGAAGCGTTACTGCAAAGAGTCGTCTGAAAAGGAACATTTATATCATCTGAATTTTCCGTTAAGATCTTTATGGGGACATATCAACAGCTGTTTATTGAAAGTACCCATACGCCGAGCTTCCCTTCTAGTATTTGGTAAAAGTAACCATCCATTAGTTTGATGTTCAAAAGCAATTTGTTATGGTAGATACATTCGGATTCTATTCAGACAATACTCACCCGACTTCCAGACAATGCTCGTTGTTGGGAAGAAATTTTGTCATTCCCATGCAGAGTTTCGGCATCGATTTTCCAAAGAAGACCAGCGATTTCCTGTTCGTACCTCCAGTTTCTTAAGAAAAAATAAATATAAAGGTCTATGGTATACTTATAATCTCCATATATCTATCTCTATGTTCTTATATATTATTCGTCAGAATAAGCTTTCCCTTCGTCTTCCGTATCTCTAAGGCGGGGCCTCCGTGGCTCAGTAAGTAGAGCGCTGGACGCTCAATCCGAACAGCCTTCCACCAATGGGTCGCGGGTTCCCATTGGAGAATTTTCTGACTGGGTTTTCACTCGAACGACCTATGTGGGATGGTTGCCAGTTACCAGCGGAAGGTCGTGAGTTTCCTCCGGGCACTGAGCCTGGTTTCCTCCCATAATAAAACTGGCAACGCCGCCATATAAGTGAAATAATCTTGAGCGCGGTGTAAAACACCAAACAATCAATCAATCCGTATCTCTAATAGTGTTGCGAACAGCTGTTATGTCTCTGACGAATTTGAGCGTTTCAGTATTAGAATATTTCGATGAAGTAAT
Source organism: Lepidochitona cinerea (assembly GCA_963971465.1). Taxonomy (NCBI): domain Eukaryota; kingdom Metazoa; phylum Mollusca; class Polyplacophora; order Chitonida; family Tonicellidae; genus Lepidochitona; species Lepidochitona cinerea. The sequence goes on along the minus strand of OZ020551.1, from coordinate 45,424,054 downwards.
TGCCGAACTTAACCAACTCGTTCCTGTTCCCAAAGTCTATTTGAACTGTATGAAGGAAAGGGGCTTCTTGTGTAGTTTGCGGCTTTGACAATGGGACAAAATATTTACCAAGATTTAAAAAAAAAATCACGTTTATCATTGTAAATATATATCTTTATTTAACATATGTCTTTAAATTTTTTTTCGACAATAATTTTGTATATCAATTCTTACAACCATAATCTATATATTTATTTTTCTCTCTTATATTTATTATGTTTAAGTCGGCACAAGTAGCCTGTTTGGCTAATGTTCCTTTTGTAACAAACCGACTATAAATAAAGTTTTTGACTTTGACTTGACTTTGAAGCGAAGGAGATTTACATTTGTAAAGTGAATAGGCTATTTTTTACTAGTTTGACTGCTAGATAAATATATTTGTAGTAAAATTTTAAAGAATTGATTTAAAGGATTTATGTTTATTAAAAAAAGTCTAAACGAAATAACTTTCGAGTTTGTTCCTTGGTAGTCAAAAAAGAGTGAAAAGGAAATAGTTTTCAGCATGTTTCTTAACTATACGCACAATCTAGGATGTGTAGAAATTGCAATGAAGACGTTTGGTGCAGCAGACATTACGTCACCATTAAGAGTGTATGTACACAACGGAGGGCGTTCTTGATATTTCATGGAGCTAATTGAATTTCGTAACCATCGAGGGCGGCAAATGCAACACTAAATTTTGTGTGAGCTGGTCCCGCAATCTAATTGACTTTTGGTCATTTTTTTAAAAGAAATGGTCTACTACACACCTAACACAAATCTAAATGTTGCCTAAAGTTGTTCATAAACCCTTAAACACCACACTTAACCGGTATAAGATCAACTTACCTATAAACTATGAGACCTATGATGCTAAGAACTAACATTATTCCACCAAGTACACCGCTTACTATTTCCAGCACATAAGCTATACAAAAAAAGAAAAATTAAAACCTTGAGTTTAAATCTGACAAAGCTAACAAATACATCACACAAAGGAAATATTGCGAAGAACAATTAAGACATAGCGATGAAGTTATAATTATTAAAAGTAAGGATTACTTCAAAATTCCTCATGAACTTGGAGGATGGGAACCCACATTCTAAGGGGTTTTAAACGGTTCTTAGGGTTCAGGAGGTTGAGCAAAGTATATATTGTGTTATTTAAAAAGCCGTTCATATGTATGTGTCTACCACGCGCAGATCCACGGACTGCGACCATCAGCTCTTCCGAGTGTTTTGTTGTATTTCCTAATTTCACTTCACAAATTATGCTTTTTTAAATACTCATTCGGTATAAGATTTCTGACCAGAAGCTTTAGCGAATCGTTCTTTATCTACTTTATGATTTTCGGCTCGTGTATGAAATAAACTTGCTCGGTGATGTTAGAAATGATTATCTAATATTAATAACTGATATAGAATGAAATGTTACAATAATGTTACTACAAGAAGACACTAACTTTTGGGTGGAATACATCTCTCGCCTTTGTATCCACAGTAAGGTTCGTCCAAAGGTACACCGTCTATCCATTCAATACTTCTGCCTCTAAAGTATTCAAATCTCTGCAACAAAATCAAAGCTTTGTTGCTCTGACATTATTCAAAGAATACTGGATGTTGCAAATTAAAAATACAATAAATTGAGTATTTTTGTTAATTGAGCTTGTTGGTAGAAAAATGTCTAACATGTAATCAAATAATAGTCAAAATTGACTAATAAGACTTTCGATTCTTAATCAGGATGCACATACATACGTGCGCCGAAAAAACTAAATCATTGACGTTGAAACATGTACAATTATGTGAAGCGATGGTAGCACAGAAGTCTATATCAACAGTAATGGAATGACCAAATCTTCTTAATCATGATCCTTAATGATTTATAAGTGTATAAGAGAATGTAACAAGCGAACCGTTCCCAAGAGGGCCGGGTAGCTCAGTTGATAGAGCGGTGGGACGGTAACCCTAAGTCGTTATTTCGATTCTTACCCTGGCCCGGATTTTTTTCCGGGTCAATTAGTGTCGGTTATTTACTAATCCGTTAATGGTTTGACTTATTGACAGAAACTTATCCTCTTTCGCAATAGGTGTATATATAGCTAGCACAAATTGCGATTTTATTAACCTATATTGTAACTTACAGGAAGGGATGCTGATTCTTGTATTTCAAAATGCCCAACGGGTTTCATAGCATAATCAACCACGCCGTTATGATCTGGTATTCTCGAGAGAACAGTATAATTACCCTCGGCGTCTCCATTTTCATCTATATGGACAAGAAAACCCTGAATGCCTGGAAGAATATATTTACAATTCCATATTAAAAGATGCGAGTAAGGGTTTGTTTTAATACTAGCATTTTATAGATTATATAAATACCAAGAACATGTAACAAAGAAAGGGCTGATGGTTACGAACTCGAATGTGACATGTTTTCGTGACTTTCAAATTACGTATTGGATCATTTTAATCTCAAACTTCAGAATCACTAAATTGGAGAAGAATTTTACAGTTATTCAAAATCGAAACACTATACTAACTCGAATAGCTTCTTCCTCTGATGTGATCTACAATGGCTGTGCCGTTCGTTTCATTTTGCCCTTGTCTAAGAACCTCTGCCAAAGCCCTTGCATAAAGATAAACGGCGTCGTAAAGATAGGCGGCATAAACTGTTATCTGCAAAAACAAAACGGACCATAATCGTTATGTGCAACAGACCGACTTCAGCATGTTGTTCTGAGTGAAACGGTTGCTAAACGGAACTAAAGAGATATCATGCATTGCAATCGTGGCTTATTCAAAGCGCTTTAGGAGATGACCGAGATTAATGAAGGACAATTTCCCCCAAAAAATGCATTCGTCCATTTAAATATTTGAACTGTTTGAAGCAAAACGTTGGGTAACGAAGGTAATTGATGTATTTCAAGTTACATATTCTGCAACATTTTACTCTACACTCACCTTCTGTGGCTTTTTGAAGGGGTTGGGAAATTCAAACGGTGGTAATCTATTGTATTTATTTACAGCTTTATGGAAGAGATCATAGTTAGGATTGTATGGTGGACTGAGAGCTATGACCAACAAAGACCGGGCTGCCCAAACATTACGTGTCTCGTCTGGACTATCAACAGTACCTGCAACATAAAAGCCATAATAGCTGAATGAATTCACCTTTGATTCTAGACAAAGCAGACGCTGACCATTCTTTTATTCCAGTGAAAAAATCCTTTTTCATTCTTCTGGTATTGAATAGGACTCACTGACAAAAGATTTGAGTCGGTATTAGGGTCCATGGCTTTATTCAAATTCTTCAAAGAAGCTAATATTCCGTGAGAAATGTGAAAACCAAAAAATTTTCAAATTGTGTTTTAATATTACTTATTCAGGTGAGGTTAGCGAATCAGGCTGGGTGAAGTTTCCGTATTATGGTGATGGGCTATGCACTTATAACTTGGCTCGATCCACAAAAAACCTGACAGGTCTATTAGCTCTCCTTAAACGCTATCATGTCACTTTTTCATGCCCAGCCGGGCTGGATCCTGGACGGCACCAGTTTAAATTTTTACTTATAAATGCCAGCCATGTCACCTTATGAATGTATGAAATTCACATCTTCAAATGGATGTATTCTGCATTGGAGGCTGACTTTTTTTGCCTTTGTTACATATCTCTGTGACTCAATTTTCCAAGTATGAATATTTCGAAATTAACGAAAACATGACTTCTACCTAACAGCACTATCTCAAATATTCACATATAGAAAGTCGTGGAAATTGTTTCCAGTGTGGGTATCAAAGTTTATCAAAATTTGTATCAGTCGTTTCCTGACTTCTTAGACAAAGCCCCGTTTGACACTCTGTGTTACCCCACGGGCACAACATGTTTGACAGTTTCTTGTGGAGCTCAAAGACAGTTGCGGAAATTATTTGACTCTAATGGCATCTCAGAGAGTCTGCGCTAAGAATAAATGTATTTGGCTTGTACACGTTCCACAAGAAAGGACCGTCTAATCTGATACACAACAAGACAAAATTCTTGTTTTACTCTGGATAAAATCGTCATTCAACTTTAACAGCAGATCTTTCCAGGAATGTTAATACAATTTAGAAATCACTAGAAATGCTAAGGAAGTAGGCGACTGACAATAGGTCGTAGTGATAAGGTTTTCGAAAATAAGTAATACAAAAATCTTTGGAAACTTTGACGAAACTTCATATATATAATGGGGTTTTTAAAACGCCAATTAGATCGCACAAGCTTAAGCTAGTTTTGAACCAAAATCAGCAATCCTGCTCCAAAAGTTAAGTGTTCCATTAGCTAAGTCCATATAAAACACATCAGCTTTAGAAACACAAACTTTAGGAAACAAACTATCTAGTTTCCAAAAGATATTAATAATTAATGTATTTAATTATCTTCAACATAATTAGTACACGAACATCCAAGTTGTTGTCAAGAGAGGTTGTTAAGAATTGTTGTACAGGTGCTAATAGCCTTAATAGCATTAATTGTTTATGCAACAGTTGTACTGACAATAAATTATCATACAGATGTATTCATTAAGGCTCTCTGTACGTTCTCTTGGATTACCCACATTGAAAGGATTTGAATTCGCCTTTTAACAATCAACACGTACTCTTAACTGGGCTCTGCGACAAGCTGACATTTATCATAATTCTCAGTTTATAGTGGTGATGTTAATTGTATACTGGACAAAACGTCTGACATATTAAGACTTAAGAAATGCCGATGGAATATATTTCTGTTCAATAATCAAGAACTACATTGACGCAATAAAGCACTTACAGGTTTTAATATTTAACATTGGACCACAAAGAGCTATTTAAAATGGCTTTATTAAAAGATAGAAGCCAACTTGAATGTAAATTATATTAGATGGTTGAATTGAAATCGGAGGCTAGGAATATGCTTTTGTTACAAAATTGCTTTTAGACCCTTTTTGTAGACCATCAAAGATAAAGTGTACAACCAGAAGTCTATGAATGGGGAAGTGTGAAGCGTCCCATTCAGGGCACTGGCCACCGCCAGCCTGCATATAGGTTTCTAATTTTCACTCAAGGAAAATTGATCTCGGTTTTGCTAAAGCCAGGAAGTGGCTTACATAGCGATAGTTTTGTATCTGGGTTATTTGAATATTGGATTGAAACTAATGCAGGTCTACTGTTCATACTTTAAGCTTTCAATCAATGTCTGACTGAAGAGTGTGGTGTGTGTTTTGTCAATTTGGCTGAAAATATGTAAGCCAAAAACTGTCAACATGACGGTACCCATGTTGGACTGTGTGTAGCGTGAAACCGAAACGCACTATGCCAACTTTATTTGGTTGCAAAAGATGTCTCATGTGTAGATCAATTCAAAAATGGAAAGGAAAAACCTTCACGAGATTTATGTTATTAGCCACATATTAAAACGTTAATATTACCGCAAATGATAAATGCAACTGTGTCCTCTAACCTATACTACCGTACATTATGTGAAATCATGGGGCGGTAGATTTTGAAACTGACAACGATTGCGCAATTTCAAATAACAAAATAAATTCAATTAAGGCTATCACATCCGTCGGCACTGCCAGTAACCGCAGTACTGGGAATGCATTGGTTTCTATCTGTATAAATTTCTTTGGAAACTTTATCTTTTGCTCTATCAAGTACTTTAGTCGTGTCTAAAACGTTCGCTATATTTCTTTTCATATGCAGCCCACAATAGTTTATACGAGGAAGAAAAGAAACGCCACGGGTTTTGACTAACCGAGAGAGGGCGCTGTTTAAGTTGACAACTTGGCCAAAATGCACCAGTGCCCTGATCAGGTGCAATGTGACGTTTCACACTTCTCCGTTGATAGACTTCTGGTATAAGGTATAGCTTATTACAAGAAACATATTTGTGTTATCGTAGTCAGAAAAGTTTTCCGAAGTGGTTCAGTTATCAGGAACATGGCAGATTGATTTTCGCCACACTTGTACATGTATTTATATCAGCTATATAACGGCGTTGGCAGGTGAGGAGAGGTAACAGGGTTTTGATTCTGAAAGAAACCATCGGCCTTTGACAGGTGCCCTGCAACTCTTCCCTATAGGGCGACCGAATGAAAAGTTACTCTTTTTTTCTTTGGCCTGGTCAGGATTCGCCCAGAAAATACCAGAACAGCGAAGTTTATCAATCACTCTATCAATGCAGATGCGAACAGTCTAAATCATATATATACCTAGCGATTGTGATCTATTGTGTATGAAGAGAAGAAAACGTGTTTATTATAAAGTATGTGTATTTTACACGTGTAGATTATTAAACAAGACTATGATTTTAGGCCATATATACAAAGTCAAACGCTGCAATAGGAATGTTAATGTATCTAAAAATATGAATTATGTTTTTTTGTTTTCTGTCGACTTGCCGTTTGACATGTTTATAAATTTACTATTATCAAACAAAATAATAAAGGCAATTTGTATCCAATGACAAGCGTCTGAATCGATTTCATATGCAAAGGCACTATACACCGTATTACTTTGTGTCTTATTCACAATATTGAGAAAGGTGTTGATTTGAAATTGCATATACTGTCTTGCATATACTGTTATACCTCCATCGTCCGTTTGTTTGTCTCAGTTGATGGACGATTCAATGATTGTCGTCAGAGAGAGAGACAGTCTTTATATTTGCTACCAATGATCCTAAGCGAATCTGGGTCATCTCCAGCTTGTTTAGATATTAACAGCCCTGAAATAAATCTCTACCATTTCTTGAAACCCACATAAAGCGAAGCCAGTCGTATTTGAAAGACATTAGAACCGATAGCTGATAACAAACTTTCCGCAATTACTTGTGTTTTCCTTTTAGGACTCATACAACTCAGCGTGATGTTGAAGTTGGAATAATGTGTCCTTGCCTAAGTACTGAGAGTAAATGGACCAGAATTTACTTCCATTTTACGAGATGGATAAAAATAAACTTGTTTATTCAGACATTCGCGACAAGACTGGAGGTTAATAAACGAGGGCATATTTCCTGAGTGGTTTTCTTCCCGAGCATACATTTACATTCGAAAACGAGTTTTAAAATGAGTAATGTACTGTTCAGATTTGGTTTGTTAACAAAAACAATGTACACATCCATATAGCTTCTCGATAATTAGTAACATGACCTGACAAAAAACCCAACACCTTTGCATGGGTTGATAAGCACTTTTCATCCCATAAATTTCGAATGTCAAAGCACTAAAAGGCTTAAGTTCATCGAAAACCCAAACATTTGACGTTGAAATAAAAATAAATAGCTATTGATGGATAGGATGGAAAGAGTAGATCTTTACGAATTAAATAATTTCCTTAACGCTCATTCAGTTTAGGCCTTGTTGACTTCTAAAAAATTCTTTAAATTAAAAGGATACTAAATCATGCCAGTTTAAGTTTATATAATGTATACATAAAGAAAAAAGTTAAGCACTCCCCTTGAAAGTCTGCACCGACCGATACAATCATTGGTGTATGGAGATTGTTGGCAAACTGATATGGCAGAAACGATTGTGATCATAAAGGGCAACATTCTGGCGATAAGAAATCACCATGAATGGCAATAAGCTACATGTATACAATTTATTCAGGATATCGTTTAGCTAAATCAAAAGTGTCTTTTAACAAAATAAAAAGATGCTTGTGAGTATGAAACTTCAGATTCCATCTGGCTTCACAATGCGAACATATTGAAGTAAAAATGTCACTTTGAGTGTGTAGAACACATTCCTAGAGCAGAAGGTCAAGAGCGAGTATAGCCTCCATTAGTCCGAGTTACAGCTTCCAACTTGCGTCTCATCCATCCAGTGAGACGTCGGATCTGCTGAAGGGGTAACTGCGCAGATTTAAACCCTTTAGAGCATATTTGGGATAGGATTGGCAGAAACATTCAAGTCCTAGAGCCTCCTGTACAAAATCTGCAGGAATTGGAAGCCGCATTACATCGGTATTGGCGGCAGTTACCCCGTCAACAGATCAAAAGCCTCACTGGAGGGGTGAGACGCAGGTTGGAAGCTAATGGAGGCTATAGGCGCTATTGTCCTGCTGCTCTAGGGATGTGCTCTACACACTCAAAGTGACAATTTTACATCAATATGTAAACAAACTTTGAGCATGTATATGCACACAAACGCCCAGATGAATTGTACCCAACACTGAACCGGTTTCTGATCGCTGTTGTTGTATTCAGGCTTCAAGTATAGCTATACACTCCCATCAAGATACTTAAAACGTAACTAGGCATACATAATTTGCCCCATGTTTGATTTTAGTGTTTTTGTTTGTAGTCAGAAAGGCTCTCTGGTGAGTGTGCCTTTTACGATGAAATCTATGTTAACTGTCAAATAAAAGTGACATGGATATAATTATCAGTGGAGGGTAAAACGATTGACAATAAATCAATCACATATCAATTAACAATGATTCCGAAGCAAACAAAGGTCGGCTCAGAGCATCTTCGCACAGTTATAGGCCTACAACAAACCCTGACAGGGTCTTCAACATTGGAGAACACGCACGACTTCATGTTCACTGATGGTTCGCAGGATGAGCAAGCTGCTGCAACATCATTTTACCCCTACCATAGTGTCCAAGAGCTCTTATTTTCTATCGCCGTTCTACCCCATATATCTCCACCATGGACAAAATAGCTACAGTAAGTGCAGAAAAGTCGGTCATTTCTAGTGATTCTTTCCATGTCTATTGTCAAGGGAAACTAGGGAAAAGAACAGACATGCTTGTTTCTTTGTACACCCACGACTTGACTACATCTGTCGGTAAGCCAGTGTTTTGAGACAAGTTCTTCTTCATTTGCACATGTATGGAATCAAGGTTGTAGACTGAGTAGACAAATTAAGTGTGATCAATCAAATAAATTGAGTCAAAATCCTAATTATAGATTGAAGACTAACACTGTAAAAATATACCTTATGACCTCGATGCACTATGTGTGACAATACACACTAAAAGGGCAATCCATTTAACCTATGCTTCTCGCTGTTTATTATTTATTTATAACTCTCAGCCTGGAAGGGGATAGACCAAGTGGGGAATGTTTCACTTAAACACTTTTGTTATGACCCGTTATACAAATGGCATATTTTTAGATGAAACAATATAATCAAATATGACACATACACATAAACCCATGACACATTTATAGGTTATAACTTTCATCCTATGGCTGTTGTTAATAAATACATCAAGTCTGTTTACTTGAGGGTCTCCATTTAATCACATGGAAAATATGTAACTAACACCTACCGGAAAATGGGGTTCCATTAGTTTATTTAAAGTTGGCATATCAGTGTCACAGCTATCTGCTTTACGACTGTTGTAAAATCTAAAAGTATCGTAAAATAGAGATATCCCCATCCTAAAAGTATTCTAATATTACTCACGTCTGAAATATTTCAATGGGTCACTTTCTTCATATGGGGCATGGTGAATGTAAATCACTATGTATTCACCCGTATCCACCAGTCCACGGTCGTACAAATTGATCATAAAATCCACCATGCCATTCAGATCTCCGAGGAACACATAGACTAAAATAAAGAAGTTAAATAAGTTAAATAAGTTATAATTGCTGATAGCACATTTATATAATACCCACTTGTAGGTAATGAGCGGGACGGAATGGAATTATCGTTCAAAATGATTGATCTAGCCATCGGAATTAGAACTTGTAAAAAAACCAACGACACACTCGACGAAATTCAAACCAGTTAAATCGGGTATAAAAATCAAGATGTTGAAATAAAACATTATATTAAAAAGCATACTTGTTAAAAAGCTGTTCATTGTCATAAAAAAAGAAAATATGACAGCCATATGGTAATGTTCTTATAACCATGCCGTACACATTGCGCTTAACACAAACCCTTTATAAGGCTATAGATTATCTGCACAAACAGAATACTTATTGGACAACCTGTCACACACGTTTATATCCTGAGATTAGACTGTCTACAGCCTATTTATAAGAAATAACATTTGTGTTAATACTCTTAAGAAATGTTTAGATATATCATCAGCTGCCCAAACTTTGCAAACTCCTACAGTTAGAATTTGGAAGAAGAAAATGATATTTATGTAACTTAAATTGTCATTGATTTTCGGTGAATTCAAATACACGGTTTTCCACATGGAGAAGTCATACTTGCTTGATTTCGCATGAAATATCACTAAATATGTTGATATATATGTATATGGAATAAGGGTATTATATCTTAGAAAATCATTGCGTTACCACTAGAACTTTATAAGTGACAAGTCGCAGAAAAGCAAGTGTAATTATTTATTTGGGTTATACCAATTGAGCTGGATAACAAACCGTGTATGAAAATCGGATTCTATAATACCAAACGGAAGCCATGATAATGTAGATACTTGATAAATGTCTCAATTAGGCATTTCATAGGCTTCTATGTGGGGCTTCCCCCGTTGTGTTTAGTGACAATTCAACTAGCAAATATTTCATCAACAATGCATGAAGCGAGCTAACATTTCAACAGTTGGATACATCAAAGCTAAAATATTTTTTTTGCTCTTGACATGACGCTTTCAGCAAGTATCTCTTGCACATCGGGCGACCGAGTGTATAATGGTCTGTACGAAATCTTGATCATCGTTGTGGCCATTGTTCAGTTTATGCTAGTGCATCTCAGTTATAGTAAGATTTATGAGTAGTATGGACCTATCAGATCGCCATGGATAGATAAAGTACAATTGATTCCTTAGAGGGGTTTTTATTTCTAGCATTTTTATAAACTTTGTGACTTAGTAATATTAATTAATCTTAGATTTAATTTACCTTAATACTAGAACAGTCAACGTTCCAATTAAAAATGATAAGACCGTAAGGGTAGGTTCGAATTTCGGGTTGATACTTTCGTACCAGACATGATGATACATATAATTATACAAACAAACGACACCGGATACATGCCATATGACCGTCAGTGAGACGAGAGTCAAAAATAATATTTTCATAATGCTCGATAAACAAATATCTGTAGATATGAGTCTGCTTTATAAACAGCCAGACGTTAAGTATCTCATCTATTCGTCCTGCCCAACTCTACGGTTGTATGATGAGGCATAATAACATGATTATTGAAGATGATGTTTAATGCAGAAAGAGAATATAACAATCTTCTAGTTATTTTTGGAATTACTTTTTTTTTTTTTAAAAAAGGCGAAATTCTTTTACCGATTTTAGATGATACCCGTATTGGGAATCGAACCTGAATCTGAGAGTAAGTCACCTATCACAAGCACTAAATGTTAGTTATCCTATATATCCAACCGCTCCCCCCCCCCCTCGCCGCCCTTTTTTATAAAAAGAATACCGTGTATTCTCGTTTTTAGGGGGATTACACTTTCTTAAAAAATGTCAGCAATTCTTCTTGGGTGACGGGAATCGAAGGTATGATACCTGTCATCGTAGCTAAATGCCATCTTATCGGTACATTCAACCGGCCTCTAACCGCCATTAAGGGCTGGTGGCATTTGCCGAAGTGTAAAACATAGTTCATATCAAAGAAATACATGTATTTTTGGTTAATTTGGCTTCAAAGATTTCATCTACGCTAAATTACTCTTGGTGTTATCTTCATGTAACTCAACATAATACATGAGACCTGTCTGTTATTCCAATTCTAAACCAGCAGGGAAGCAAACTTTTGAAATGCTTTAGATATTTTCGCAATCTTTCTCATGACTTCTGATTTCTCAGTATTAAAACACCAAGGTCTTGAGTTAATTTGCACGTTAAAGAATTTCGACAGGACAGAGAGCTCGTTCGAATTACCCAGTTTCATATTTTAGAATTTGAAATTGGGAAATTTAATCTAGAAAATAACAATATGTTTTGTGTACTTTCAGAATTTTAGATACTTATATAAAAAGGTTACCTACCTCTAGTATTGGTATAAGTTTCATCCACAATCCTTGGAAATGGGTTATCCATTGTCATGGGCATAAATGGTTCCGTATATGTCACTATGTCATTCACATGAATACTATACATTTTACACAACTCGGTTAATCTATTTGCTATATTTTGCTGTTTATGTGAAGATCCTACGATAATAGTAAACTTTTTCCAATTGAAATGTTTCAGCAGTGATATAATGGACTTTGTTACTTGTGTTGAAGGCGGTAGAGTCCTTGCGAAAGTAGGATACAAGGCTTTGTCGGACACATCCGACTCTAAACATTTCTGAAATAAGAAGAAAAAAAACTGTTAAGGAAGAGAAATAATATGTCACGCATAAGGTTATGTCACGTCAAAGACTATGGAATTGACCTACATTGTATTTCTTAAAAATGAGATCCACTGATCTCAACGGATGCAATGTTGGGGCATTTAACTGGGTATATTCATAAACATAGGAACAGCGAGACAAATATATTTATTCTTGAAGTTTGTATATCGAAATTTTATTATTTTCAACATGATAGCCCAGAAGTTAAATATACACAAGGAAAAAAGTTAAGCACCCCATGCTGAAATTAATTATTATAAATCTGCATTAACGTTAACTGTAATGCCAGTTATGATGATGATAAGAATGATGTTCTATAGAACGATTGTGGTAATTCATGTGTGACAGTAACGCAAAAACTGCATGTAATGCGACGTGAAATGTTTTTTTCGTGCAATTACGCAAATTCAGTATGCTTCCCTTTAAATGTTTTGTACTTAGGGCCGGTTTTGTGCAACGTGGACTCATCTTCTGTAAACAGGACACGAAGGAGGATATCAGAGGGGCAAAAATGACAAATTGTTGGTACGCACTCAGCAGGGGTGTCGTACAAATTTATCGGGTGTCAATTAGGCTACCATTATGTATAGGATAAATGCCGAGCTACTGCCGATTATTTTTTAAGAATCGGCAGTGGCGAGGCGTTTATCCGGCTTAAACGTCAGTCTCTTTGTTTTGCCGCTGCCGAATATTTTTTAAGAATCGTCTGATGTAATCTGAGCCTGGTGCCGTGTTACACGAAGTTCAATTCAAGTAAGCTCTGATATGGTATGACTTGAGCTGTAAATATTGGGAAATAATTTTCCAAAATATTATTTTATTTAGTGTCCAAAAATATTGCCAGATTGTCAGTTCATTTATGCTTGTAAAGTTTATCATGTGTGGGGAAAATGAAATATTTTTTTCTGAATATTTTAGAGTGGGGATTCAATTTTACTGCAACCGCCTCTACCCATTTCGCTATGATTTCGTTTGAATGGCGTTACGGTACAACGCATTTTTTTAACGAAGGAAAGCATTTAAGTGAGGTACTAATTTGACCAAAAAGTTAGATGCCCTTTCCCTGCATAAATCAGATTTTCTTCCGATAAAACAGTCTTTGTTCCGCTACACACCATATACAACAAGTCTGCTGTGTTTTAAATTTGACTTAAATCTTCACGTCTAGTTATATTGGCTTCTCTTAACTGATCGATTTGATAAAATACGGTAATTTAAATATTTTTTATTGTAATAAAAAATATTTATTGTATTAAAAAAATCTACAAATTGTGTCTCCAATTGCAAACAATCCGCATTTATTTACTCGTTTATTTAAAATCGTACATATCCAACAAACTGAATCCTTAAAGCACTCCATTAAGACAAACCGGCTGTGATGCCCTTTTATAAGGCAACCATCACACTTTATTATGATGCAGCTATTGTTCGTTTCCAATGCGCATTTGTGGTAAATCAATTACATTTGAAGGACTGAGTCTGCAGACGATTCGTGTAAAATAATCGTCCGCTCGTACAATGGAGTGACGTCACAGGAGACGTTAAAACAGTAATAAGCAAATTGGCGAGAAAACACGACGAAACTGAGGTTCTGAAGGACCGACCACGTTCGGGTCGACCACCTGTAACATCACAGCGTGAAGATAGGGCAATGATCCGTCAAACGCAACATAACGTATACACCGAAGGAAATCCATCTATATGTTCTTTATGGAGGGGGCTATGTCTCTCACGACTGCAAACTGGACTATACGAGGAAACCTTCACAGGTGACTGGTATATTCGGGAGGTTCTGCAACCAGTTATCGTGCCTCATTTTGAGAACCACCTATGACTCAAGACCTGTGTACATGGATGACAACGCCAGACCCCATCGTACCCGGGAAGTAATAGCCTACTTCCAAAATAAAACGGTAACAACTCTGCCTTGGCTCGCCGTGAGTCCGGATTTGAATCCTTTAGAGCACATTTGGGATAGCATGAGCAGAAACATTCAAGCCCTAAAGTCCCCTGTACAAAATCTGCAGGAATTGGAAGCCGCCGGTATTAGCGACAGTTACCCCTTCGACAGATCCGACATCTCACTGGAGGGATTAGACGCAGGTTGGAAGCTGTAATTCGGACTAATGAAGGCTATTGACCTTCTGCTCTAGGGATGTGTTCTACGCACTCAAAGTGACATTTTTTACTTCAATATGTTCGCCCTGTGGCTCATACTTATAGTATCATACTTACAAGCATCTTTTTATGTTGTTAAAATACACTTTCGATTTAGCTAACGATATCCTGAATACATTGTATAGCTTATTATCATTGATGGTGATTTCTTATCGCCAGAATGTTGCCCTTTATGATCACACTCGTTTCTGCAATATCAGTTTGCCAACGATCTCCCTACACCAATGATTTTATCGATCGGTGGGGGGGGGGGGGGGGGGGGGGGTGGGCGTGCTTAACTTTTTTCTTAGTGTATATTATTGCCAATATTGCTCTGAAGAATAAGAAATGTATCTCGTGCTTTATTAGATTGATTACAATGTTTACATCTTTAATATCCGTGATTTCGGGTGCGTAGCTAGCGAGCTGGCTCTCTTCACGCACGGGATAGTGCATGCGTTCAATAGTGTGCCTACACAATTGGTTCAGGTTGCTCTGACCTTTCTGAGAGCTGCTAGTCTCAACAGTAACCAAACCTAATCAAGGTTCAGATGACTTACTCTTAGGAACTTGATTAAATTAATCGTTGGTGTTATTAGCAATTTGGACACGTTCGCGTTTTAAATGCAGTAACAGTTGCGCACAATTAAGTTGTCAGTCACGACTTTCCCAAGAGATTACACATATAGCTAACGCAGCACACAATGACGCTTGTCTGAACTTTGACCTTAACGTATTGTAGAAAAAAATGGTTGTCTACAAATAAATGTAAACGAAAAAAACTATGAAATGTCAAATGTGACAAACTGCTATTCAATTCTTATTATGTTAAAGTTTTATAAGACCCATTCTTATCGTTCTGTTTGAAATAACACCCTAGATTACATCAGCCAGTTAACATGGTATAACTTGTGTTTATCTTGGCAGTTATGCCAGTCGTATATCTAGTTATTATGTTATTTTATTAGGTTATATAATATTTATTCGAATCATATCGTTGGAATTTCGTGGGTTGGTTAGTTTTGAGATGGATAAAACACAATTGCTTGTTTTCTACTGTCAAAATATTTGGCATTCCTTAATATAAAGATAATTGACATTTTACCAAACTAAAAAAAACACGATATATTTATTGATTATTGCATTGCATGGGACTGTATGAACAGTGCTGGGGAAGAAATAAACATAACACAATGGATTTTGTTTTGTAAATTAAAAGTTTTGATTAATTATTTCATTAAAATGGCATGAGCTGCCAAAATTTTGACATTTTGGCGTTAAAACAAAATGTTGAAATCATTGGCTATTTTTCTCTAGACGTATAATTCAGAAGCTTTTAGTGCTTCTGTTCTCGAGAATGAATGATAAAGTGTTGTTTTGAACTAACTTTGGCTTAGAATGAATGAATGGTCGTCCTGGGTATTTAAATTTTGTTTACTTTTGAAACACTATTTCGGTTCGTATAGGCCACATACTGTATGGATTTTCCTCATTCCAACGCCAATCGTTTAGTTTGTCGATGGCCTTCGAAGCCTCTTTAATACTGTCGTGACGATCAGAAATTATGAAAAAAAGTTAGAATTTTGGCAGCTCATGCCACTTTAAAATAGTTTGAATTTAACAGAAAATGGGTCATATGTTTTCTAAATCAACTGATTATTTGTACTGTTTGTGCAGTTGGGTTCCGCATAATACAATACAACAGTGGATATAACGATAGATTTAGAACGAAAAGGTAGGACCAAGAATAAGTAGATTGTGAAATCCTTTAAAATGAATCTAAAAATAAGTATCTTGATTCCGTGAGGAGCTTATGATTAAAGTAGATTGTCACGAATTATTGACCATTTTAATACAATATAACACCAGGAATAAAAGGATGTCTTACACACCACCCCTGATGTTCGTTCCCAGGAAATGTCTGATTGTTATCAACATACATACTTTAATCATTGCCCGGCTCACTACTGATTGTTTAAATACATGTACGTGTTTGTTTTACAAATTGCGACTAATAAGGCTCAATATAGGTATTCTGAAGGCGGAATTTATTTCCATTTATGTAATAACTTGGACACATGTTTATGATTTTTCCTGTGCCCGTGTGTTTTAGTGTTCATAAATATATTTCAATCAAAAGACATTTTCTGTACTTACCAAATTCAATGAATTCGTAAGAACTGCCATCTCTATGTCAAAGCAGTGAAGCCGATTCTGATATATAGATATATATTTATGCACAAACGAGCCGCCCTAGAATTGTTTTCCGAGCAGAAATGGCGTAAACGAGAAAAGCTTGAATGCTTCTCGTCGCAGTGCTTAGATTCGCTGACTTAATGGAACAGTCATTAGCATAAGCCCATAACATTTTGGTACTCAGTCACAAATTGGATTACAGGCTCACAATTAATTGTATGGATATCGAAACGTTGATCTCAAATCAGCTTGTCAGTTGGGATTAAACGAATTAGTGCCATAGCCACCAGTTTACGCGAAATGGAACTAATAACCTCAATGTAGAAGATAGATGCGACGCGGAATCGTATCCTACTCGGAACAAATACAAATTTCTAAGTGGACTTTTCACTCGATCTTGGGATGTGGAAGAGTTGCCAGGTACTCGCCGAAGGTCGAGGGTTTCCTCCGTGAAAATTAATGTTGCCAAATGTATTGAATGAATGGGGCTATATGCTCGGAGGAAACCAACGATTTAAGCAACTATTCACTCTGACCAATCGAATGAACAAGTGAGATCCAATTTCACACATGTGAATACAGAGTTACACAGTTCACAACTAAAATTAAAATTAACAAATATAGGTATATCTTTCGTTGTAGGCCTACCAGGAAATGTTCAGCTATAATTCAAATTGCACAGTAATGAAGTGTTATTGATTTCACAAAAACCAAACCAAAACAAAACACAGAGGGTTATGAATACAGTAATATAGACTGAAAAAGAATTTGGCTTATATCCACATGTATAGATTGTATTTTACCCAGAGGCCGTATTCCTTGAGAGTATAATCAAACGTTTACTGTAGCATACCTATACTTGTTGGCGTACAGTACTTGTATGAAAATTTATGAGATGAAAGTTTCTTTGAGGTACACATTCCACAGTTTTCGGCTTTGAAGAAAACTTAGGCCATTTATAACCAGTTTCTTATCCCGGCTGACATCGTTCTGATATGTTGTCCACGGGGCTTCCGACTCATACATATACATCATTTGTTTAGGCATCATTTCAGTTGAGACTTATTTTCTGGTGCGGTAATTGTGACATTTGGAATAGTTTATGGTCAGTACCTACGTGAAAGGTCACCCCTGCAGCGTAATGTTAAGTTATCTAACAAACACATTTTCCTAACTGTTGAGGTCGTCTAAAAATATTCCCAGTAAACGTTTTCACAAATTCTAAAATTCCTCATAATGCTATTAGAGGAATTCTATTTCCTCGATCTTATTAGTCAACATTTTTGTTGACATATCTGCGTTTTGTAGAGATTCAGTTGATCTCAGCCAAAATTCGACGAAATTGACTTCAATATTGTAGAATACCAATTGATTGATTGATTGATTTATTGGAGCCTAAACGTCTCTCAACAGCTGGGTTTATATAGCGGCAAAAGTACCAACCTACCAGACAGCACCATCAAACATCTAAATTTGGACATAACGCTGTACAGACCAAATAGCGCCAAGAAGGCAAATGTTTTGGCATACGTAATGTTCCTCCTTGCTGGGTCAGCATACATCGCTAAAGTAGAGCCACAGTGCTCCAGCCCGAGAGCAGTACATATTGAAGAAATGTTGTCTGTTACCTTCCTTATCCAACTACTTTTTCAAATAAAATGATCTCTGTGGTTGCATCGTATATTTTTGTTGAGTTATTCAACACTTTTATGAACTAAATATGATTAAAAGCTTGTATATAACTTTAGATGCCGACATTACAGCAGCAATATCAGACTTCGTGAAGGGGCTATTGAAATTGTCATATTGCAGAAATACCATATTTAGAAATGAAAGTAAAAAGATGGCATCATTTATAAATAAATTAATAGAAAGGGATTGATGTGGAACAATGGTAAACTTATTTTGTTTTTATTTACTCATGTTAATTTCAATTATTATCTCACAACCCGAGACATACATTTAGATTTAGTAAAATTATAGCAGCATTGCAGACCTACAGTAAATAATAAAGCTTGTGTTTCTATACGAATGACCGAACATAATTATCATCTATAGATAATCATTTTTCATATTAAAGACACGAAACAAACCCTCAAGAGCCTAAAAAGATATAAAATACAAGGGTTACTGTAAATGTTTATAATTTGGCATTTAAAGTGGCATGAGCTGCCAAAATGTTGATATTTTGACGTTAAAACAGAATGTTGAAATTATTGGCTATTTATCTCAGGACGTATAATTCAGAAGCTTTTAATTGCTTCTAGTCTCCAAAATGTATGATAAAGCATTGTTTTGAACTAACTTTGGCCTAGAATGAATGAATGGTCGTCCCGGTTATTTAAATTTTGTTAACTCATCGAACACGTTTTCGGTTCGTACTGTATGGATTTTCCTTATTCCAACCCCAATCATTTAGTTTCTTGATAGCCTTCAAAGCTTCTTACTTTCGTGACGATCATAAATTAAGAAAAAGTGTGAATTTCGGCAGCTCATGCCACTTTAACAGAAACAAGAAAACCCTTTCGGGTACTAGGACGTTTCTCTACATAGCGTTATTGTAAATATTTATGATGTTCATTTAGTAGAAACGAAACAAACCCTCAAGAGTCTAGACGGATATCCTATACAGCATTATTCAACAGAAATGAAACAAACCTATAGTTTGGGTAGATATTCTATACAGCCGTTATTGTAAATAATCATGAATCAGCCACTTGAGGAAACAATATACTTGATCTCTTGAGTCTTAGAATAGATTTATGACACGGGGTTATTGTAGGTATATCAATTAAGAATTTTTCTCTGTTTAACTGATCCAGTCACGCGTTAAAGCCATTTATTTTAGCGCTTTTTACCCTGTATACGACAACCTATATTATGTTGTGCGAAGACCTGTTGAATATTGTATAGATAGTTACCAACGACAATCAACAATGTTTTGTCTGGAGAGACTGTTCAGAATTTCATTAAGTTAAGCGTATTTGCGTTTAGTAATTTCATCCTATTCATGGAATGCATAAATGATCCCTCTGCCATTCTGGCAACAGAACAAGGAACTACATGTACGTACCCAGGCTGTCAAGGCATGTTTACGAATCTTACTTTACGATGTTCTATTAATTTGATTTTGGTTTCAGCTTCATGAAGACAAACACACCAAGAAGTGATGCTTTTTCTAAGAAATAAACTAACAGTCTACTTTTAAATATAAATAGCAAGAGAAGCTCGTTAGAACTTCATACATAGCTATAGGTTACAAAACAACCAAGATAGATGACGTTGTAGCTTACATAATGTTTGTTAATGGATATTTAAGACAAGCTCTTTCTTCCCGTTATCGCAATTTGCAATCCAATTTGAAAACAATGACCGTCAGTGTATTCAACACTAAGCAGCATCAGACATATGGTCAGTATGAACATATTCCAATTAGTATAATTATATAATTGCCTACAGTATAGTAAATGTAGAACTTTGCTGCGATTACAGAAACAAACGCCGAGAGAAATATATCGTAACGCAAAACAGACGGTAAGAATAAGTCACAAAATATCTTTATATCGGCTTTACAGAATTCTGATTAGAAAGTAATAATAAACTAGTATGTATAAAGATCGATTGGTATTTTACACGGCACTAAATATTATTTTTATTGTCTCGCAGCGTTGGCAAGAAAGGAGTCGAGTGTGGGGTAGGGCCTTGTCCTTAAAAACCCCAGTCTTTCCGCACGTATTTGACAACCATTCCACATCGGGTGATCAAGAGAAACCCCACTGTTTTTCATTCGTCATTGATGAAAAAGTTGTATCAGTGTTAGGGATTGTCGCTCTTACAACTGAGCCACTGAGCCCCGCCACAGACGTATATATATACACCGAGAAAAAAAGTTAAGCACCCCCCTGGAAAGTCTGCACCGACCGATAAAATCATTGGTATAGGGAGATTGTTGGCAAACTTTGAGTGTGTAGAAATCATTCCAAGAGCAGAATGTCAATAGCGCATATAGCCTTCATTAGCTTCCAACATGCGTCTCAACCGCCAATACCGATTTAATGTGGCTTCCAATTCCTGCAGATTTTGTACAGGAGGCTCGAGGGCTTGGATGTTTCTGCCCATCCTATCTCAAATGTGCTCTAAAGGATTCAAATCCGTGCAGTTACCTTCAACAGATCCGAAGTTTCACTGGGTTGTGAGACGCAGGTTGGAAGCTAATGGCGGCTATACGCGCTATTGGCCGCCTGCTCTAGAGATGTGTTCTACCCACTCAAAGTGACATTTTTACTTTAATATGTTCGCCCTGTGAAGCCAGATGTACTCAGTTTCATACTTACAAGCATCTTTTTATATTATTAAAATACACTTTTGATTTGGCTAACGATATCCTGAATAAATTGTATAGCTTATTGCCATTAATGGTGATTTCTTATCGACAGAATGTTGTCCTTTACGATCACGATCGTTTTTGCAACATCAGTTTGCCAATAATCTCCCTACACCAATGATTGTATCGGTCGGTGCAGACTTTCCAGGGGGCGCTTAACTTTTTTCTTTGTGTATAGAAGAAAGTGTCTTGAGAAATACATAACTAAGTCGATGGTGATAGGAAAAGGTTATATATATGGAGCCCTTTGTCAGAACCAAGAGAACATTGAACTGTTTTCAAACATCTAGAATAATACCAGCATAGAAGTCTAAACCATTGACCAAAACGTTGCACAGATAGATTAACAAGGCACAGCTCGATAACCAGTCAATCAATAGTCCGTCAATATACACAATGGCTGAGATGAAGAGTCGCAAATTGATACATGTCAGCCGTCAGATTAGGTAGACGGTGGCTCAGTAAGTGGTCGGAATAGACTCAATGGAGTTTCTACGATTGGCACTTAACGGCTATCTTTCAACGCTTCAGCGGCTAACGGGATTGGACCAGGCCAAAGAATGGCGATAAACTTCCCAGTCATCAATACAGTTGACATGCCTCAATAAGAAAACTACCCCGAAACATCAAGTGGACATTTACCTGACGTGGTTCAATATGTCAATGACGCTACGCCTCCCACAGTTCAATACCTTTTCTTTATAGCCAACGCCAACTCGTCAGTATTTGACACTTGTGATGAAATATGAACAAAGACAAGGCCACTTTATTTATTTTGTCTACAGAAAAGACAACTGCTGTACAATATCGGCATTGTTGTATCATATAGAGGCATATTTCATTGGACTAGTAAAGGCTTTTTTTTGCTTGGATAGATAATGCATCCGTCGGGTAAAATTATCATTGTCTGCTCAGGCGGTAAAATCAATCAGACTGACGATTACAGTGAATCAATGGCGATTTCTCTATTCATCTGAGAACATTGTGGCGTTTTATAAGCATCAGTCAACTATGTAAACGCAGGAAAATTACGGCTAGTTGTTTTGCTTGAATTTGACCGCTACTAGACTGTTAGATGAGCCAAGTTAATTCAATGAACTATATGCGTCGGGTGGACACGTCTCATTGGCTGGTTTGAATCTGACTGGATCTGGATTGAAGTTGCACCATCTCCTAGTAATGGCGGCATTTGATGCAAATCAAATACCACGTGACCTCCATTCCACGCATATAGTTCATTGGGTTAATTATAACTAACGGTGCATTGTCGTGAGGTTTTGATGCAAAGATTTTCAACGTTGCACGTATTAGAGTGGCATGAGCTGCCGGAATTCACACTTTTTTTCATGATTTGTGATCGTCATGACAGTAAGAGGCTTTGAAGGCCATCGAAAAACTAAATGACTAACGTTGGAATGAGAAAAATCCATACAGTATGTGACCTGTACGAACCGAAAATGTGTTCTAATAGTAAACAAAATTTAAATAACCGGGGCGACCATTCATTCATTCTAAGCCAAAGTTAGTTCAAAACACTACTTAATTGTACATTCTCGAGGCTAGAAGCACTAATAAGCTTCTGAATTATACGTCTTGGGAAAAATAGCCGATAGAGGTGATAGAACTCAATTCAATAGCTTGTTAAAATATATCTGTCACAAACAGAATCCACGCCATAGAATAAATAGACAGGCTGGAAATTTGCACAAACAATGAAGTCATCACTATGATTAAATTAAAACTAAGATGTAGCGATTAAAAATAAATATGCGAGAACTTTTCGTCTATGTCTTTTTAGGTTTCGGGATAATAATTTCGTCACTGATATTTTACCCTGGGTTTGTGACTCTGTTATGACTCTCCCGTTCCTCATACACCGTTCGCCTCCGGCTCAGAGCGTATGATTACCTGAAGAGTCATAAGGATTCAGACACCACAGGTAAAATATCAGTAACATAATATTATTACAATAAGCATCCCTGTGTTTATCAAGTTCTGGTTATCCCTACTTTAAATGGTTTAAAAGTGCACAAAAAGCATTGCAGCATTAACATGTTAACAAATGCCCGAGGCAACAATGCTCGCTATTTATAAACAAGGAGACGATTGAAAATGCAATTAAAAGCGAATTTTGTTTCAGAATATATAATTCTAAATATCGTTCTCACCATGGTCAAACCGTTCCAATAAGTTTTAAAATAGCGTGCTCTTGGTTTGAAATAATGTCGCCTTAAAACGTTATTTCTCAGTGTGTTAACATCAATCGGTCAATGATTAATTGTTTTCTTTAAAAGGGAAGTCACATGTTCACAATTGTTTATGGGCGCATTTGGTATATTTTAATAAAACAGCTTATGACGATGGAATGTTTTCTTTGTCATGTCTTTTCTACACCCACAAGAGTCGTATTTCAATTTACCAAAGAATTAATTTGATATTTAAGCTGGTTAAGATCTACTAGATATCGCCAAGAGATAAATGCTGCTAGGCCCAGGTTATTTTATTAACACATGTTGTATTATAAGCTGTTAATGTTGGCTGTTCATATTTTAATTACCATTACTTAGTAAAATTACCGAATCTATAAGCCTAATACGTGTTGATAACAATTATAGATACAGCAGCTCTACTCAAGGCGGTGCTGCTGAACAGCTTTCACGCGTCGGACTTATTTTTGTCTTGGCCTACTTCTAACCTGATCGTGAGCTAATAGTTATTACATGTACCTACAAATGCAAAATGCACGCCTCGGAATACGAGAAATGTTCATCAATAAACATAATAAAACGAATTGTGAGTATAATAAAGACGACACATAGCTACAACATAAACATTTACATTCGTAATCTGATACAGCAGCAAGAAGAACTCGTGGTGTGATTCATTGCATTTGTTAGAATGGCTTTTATGTGATGTATTGACAGACCTATGGCATTAATGAAGCTATTTGAAACCAATACCTTTGCAGATAAGTCTGGGCGCTGTGATCCGTTTCTAAAAGGGTTATAAATAGTGCGAAATGTTGTTTTGTAATTGGTTTGTGCCATAGAAACACAGGCCCAATTACACAGGATTTATTTTTGTTTTTTTTCTCACAGTGAAATGCTATCAGCAGTGATATAATCGGTTTTGTAAAACTTCAAAGAATAGCTTATTTTTTATTTTCATCTGTGGTCCATGATCAAAATGGTAGTGCGTATGTAGACGAAGCAATATATACTACAACTAATCAACGAAATAAGAACATTCTGATTGGTATTATGCCAAGTATAATTAAATGCACTGAACAAAAAAACTTAGATTAAAGTGGCATGAGCTGCCAAAACACGGCTCGTTTTCCTGTATATGGATCGGCAAGAAAAGTTGAGCGTTCGAAAAAAACAATACCTTACAGTACATCCTCGAGATTGACATCAACATAAGGGCCTTATTTTGTACTTTTTAATCAATGCTGGACAATTATCTTATTCGGGTTAAACGAAATTTTCACTATATTTAGCAGGTTATGCCATTTTAAAAACTGCCTCCAATGTAAGCCTTTCTGTGGATTAACGAATTCTTTCTAGTATTTAATCAGAGTATACCGATTGTTTCGGAAGATGCCAGCATTGCTTAGAAAACGAAAATTACATTAATTAAATATTAATTAGTATTCCTTGAAATACATGCCTCTCACGTGAGTCATTGAATTTATACCAAAGTAAACGACTACTGCATCCGAAACAATGTATTTTTTTGGTTTGCTATTCCATTCCAATAATGTTACAATATGAAAATAAAAGAACACGTATAAAGTCGGATATTTTTGACGGTATTCTCGACATGAAGCATATTTCAACGCACATTATCTCAGATTGTACATGCAGTCAACTGAAATTCATATTTGAGACTCTTACACTACCAGAATACAGAAACAAAATAAAGTTTTTTTCTGACAAGAGCGCAAAAATGGTCAGATAATATTATACTCTTGCACCTTCTAAATAGAAAGCCGCTTCCTAACTAGTTTAAAATGTTACATTACTTACAAAGGCTATCATCAAGATATTAATCGGGAGTTGGGGGGGGGGGGGGTCCCATAGGGTTAGAGTGATCATTTTTAAATCGTTCACAGACCTTCCATCGATGTAGCGTGGGTTCGAATCACGCTCAGAATCTGAGTGGATTTTTCACTCGGTCGCCGTATGTGGAAGAGTTGCCAGGTACTCGCCGAAGGTGGGGGATTTCCCCCAAGAAATGAGCCCGGTTTCCTCCCCCATATAAGTGAAATAATCTTGAGTGCGACATAGAACATCAATCAATCAACATATTAAAATCAGCAATATGTACATGTAAAATGTAACATACTGTTGTTTGCTGCTTTCAAAAAATGTATGTGCTTTCTCAATGAAAATACAATAAATCAACTAGGAAGTGCCAGATTTGGCAGCAGAAAAGACTTCTGCAGCTAAACAAATGATATGTATGTATGAAACATGAGTTTGTGTAGATAGCTTATCATTTATGTGTCAGAAATGATTAGAAGTATGCATAGGCATTTACTCGAGTGTTAAGTGACTCTGTCGTGTTTCGCTTTTTCGATTCGCTTTTTGAAGGTTATAGATCACAAAGGCAAAATCATCCCCTTGTAAACAAATATCATTGTAACAGAATACCATGGTTTACCATACAAAACCGCTTACTTTTTTAATGTAAACAGTGTGCTGCAATTTAATGGCTATTATGCCTTTGGAATCCAGTTTCTGAAAACATAACTGACCAAGAGTTGAAGAACTGATTCGGTACAAACGATCGCAGCTAAGGCCATATGACGACATAAGTACCAACCTACCAAAATATACTTCATTCTAGTCGTTGTTAAGTCACGAGGAATATTTAGTATGCCAAATGTATAAACCTTCTTGGCATTGTATGGTATGTGGAGCCTGATGTAAAAATTGTATTAGCTTAGAACTGAAGAAAGCGTAGCGAACAATCCGACAAAAAACTCAGAAAAAATAAAGCGAGCTAGCCCATGACACAGAAGAGCGTAGAACTTACATGTATTTTATATGATAAGTGTTGTACTTGGAAAGTAGATTGCCGGTTTATCAAGAACAGACGAATTAATACAATAGTTTTCTTATTGTTATTTAGCAATAATAAATGGTTGGGGATATTTGGAAACTGGTTTATGTGACGCAAGTTTGTTTGATATTTCATACTTTAAGAAATTCTGTAAGTATTGTCTCAAAGTATTGCGAGCTTTTACAATAGAAGCTATCGAACACTCACATAGTCTTAAAAATGAAAATAACCCCATTTAATATTAAAGCACATATAACTTCATACACCGCGTTTCGTTGATATTTTGACACTAAAGACTACAGACTTACTCTTAAGTAATCTTCTATGCATAGAACCCGCTATCTTCTTTTAAATTACAAATTTAACCTAATCTTAGCACACATAACACATATGGACTTATATAGAATCCTAACAAATATCGGAGGACTAAAACCCCAGAAGCATGGCTATTGTGGCTAACCAGAGCACTGTTGTTTCATTCAGCATGCTTCATATTGACGACGTTTGCAATTATTTCACTGTATCAAAACAATCAGTTAAACCTTACCAATATCCATCTATTAAATAAGTGTTTCATAAAATGCTTTTCATTTTGATATCTAGATTAGTCGAGATTTTTTGAGCCACTCAATTTATTTTCACAATGTCTAGCGTACATCATTCATACTGAATGGACGCGCCAATAAGCTGAAACAACCAATCAACGAGGTGAATACTGTATCGCTAGAAACTTGTTGACCATTACTCTTAACACTGAACGTGATAATGCAGTCTACTTCTGCTTCTGACAAATCTTCGGGAAAGGTATGAGGATCTGGACTGTCTTCCAAACCCATAATGTCTTGTTTGTCATGATGGGTCTTTCTTTTAAAATACCTCTGCTGTGTTGGTACGAAAGTAAAGAAACACGATTGTTAAATAAACTGTTTGTCTATGCTTGATACCACTTTTTACAACTTGTATGCTACCAATGAAACATCAGTACCATCATGAGAAATAAAATGGACAAGGGATTTAATGATGGAGAACTAGGGCCTCCTTCACACTCAATCAACAGAGTGCCGGGAGGACAATTGCCGAGATAAAGGGTCGCAAATTGATGTCAGCAGTCAGATTAGGTAGAAGGTGTTTCGGTAAGTGGACTAGAGTTTCTATGATTGTCACTCTCTGGGTATTTCTACACGCTCCACGGGTTAATAGGCCCGGCTAATGTAGAAGAATTCCCATAAACTGTCACGCTATATAAAAGGGTAAATACTGCTTAATAAGGTTTACACAGAACCCACTTTGACTGGGGCTAAACACGGAATCAATATATTGAGAATAATCAAATGACTTTTTTCACAAGACAATGATCACTGTTTCTAAACAATTGGCTCCCTAAAGTCCCAATGTAAAATCGATGGTGCTTTTATGAAGACTAAGAACAAATGTAGCCTAATACAATCATATGTATGCTCAAATGCTCGTTGTCCTACATCCCTACTGGATACTGGTGGAGTAGACATTTCCATTAAAATGTACAGTTGTCGTCCGAGTTAAATAGGAACTTACAACTTTAATAATAGCATCGCTTCCATTATGTATTTAATCTATGTCATAAAAGGAACTACCTATCTGGAAGTAAGCACGCTGCAATTCTCCTTTTTTGCAATGAAATCAGTGACATGAGCTGCCAAAATTCGGAATTTTTACATAAGTTCACATATTTATGAACAATCTGGCGCTTAAGAGCCCCGAAAAGGATTGACGTTGGACAAAAATATCAGGGATAATAACGTCGCCTTGAGTACATCCCTTTGAATGGCTAAAAAGAAAAGCCTCTATTTGTACTTCTAATATCCCAAAAAAATGACAACGCATATGTATTTTTTACTCCACATGTCTCTCAAGTCGACAATCACTGGGGCACGACATATGCTGGTTCACGGTAGAGTTGTTACAAACAAACTTCTCACAACTGACTTTTGAATGTATTTTGACTTGCGACATTAACCGTTATCCATCTTCGAACATATTTTCATGGTTAACATTATTGTTGTTAAAACTTATTTCTCAGCCATAAACATCATTGAACTGTATCAAGTTTTCATTAACGCCTTTAACATTTAATTATACATCAATTATTGTTGCTTAAAATGCCCACAACAAAAATTATCAAATTAGATTATTTTGACCAATAGCAATGATTCAATCTTCGTATAGCTGTAAGCAGTCATTCACCATTCACATCGAATCTAATAATAAACCCTCCCTGTCTGGAAATAGAATTCTAATCATTTATGTCAGCTAGAGAACCTGAATCGTTGTGTCACTTATACGAAATTGCTTTACTTATGTGAAAGGACAAGACACACCGGGTGACGTTGGATGGGAATAACAGTTTTAAGCGAATGACAATTGAAAAAATTACTGTTTATACACTAAAAGGCGATATACATAGATTGATTGATTGTTTGGTGTTTTACGCCGCGCTCAAGATTATTTTACTTATGTGGCGGCGTTGCCAGTTTTATTGTGGGAGGAAACCGGGCTCTATGCCCGGAGGAAACCCACGACCTTCCGTTGGTAGATATACACAAATAGTATATCATTACCATTCTTCAGACCCTATCAATAAAAGATGTTACTTGTATTTATTGCATGTATATCCTCACTGTGTACCGTGTGAGAAGATACACATTCAATAGTACAGTGTACCTTATTGACTCCCTCAACTTATCAACTGTATTCACCAGAGTTATACTAAGGCTTTCTTGTTTTATCGAACTCAGATAAAAAATCGATCAATAAATCAATCGATCAAACCTTCATATATGTTCGATTGCATAATTGAGATATTTAAGCTGACAAGACAAGAAAAAAAGACCTCGCGTGTTTTTAAGTATGGTTTACTCGATGGAAATATATTTCTAGGAAAAGACATACTTTTTCCTTAAGCGAGCTGTAACTAAAGTCCCCGTCTACGCCAAACACTACTCTAAAACTACCCAAACTGTAGGGATTTGAATACATAAACTTTCGAGCTTTTAATGTTATATTGATTGATTGTTTCATATGTTGATTGGCACTACTCAAGATTGTTTAATAAGATAGGGGCATTACCAGGTTTACTGGGAGAGGAAATGGGCTCTTTGCCATGACGAAGTAAATGGCAACTCTTCCGCATAGGCCGACCGAGTGAAAAAAACCATTAAGATTTTTTAAATTCGATTTCGAGCCATCGAGAATTGTGTTGGACTGAGGGACTATCACTGCCCACTAACTAATCGACTGACCCCCCCCCCCCCCCTGATGTTTTATGTGTGCCTTTGCACATTGTATCGCTCTGTGCCGTGAAATGGAAATTCTCATAAGTGGACCAACTGTCATATTGCCACATATTGCATTTCTTATTTGAATTGACATACACCTTAAGAGGACTCTGAACATGATACGCAGCTCAATGTGTATATCATAATTGGAAAATAAAGAGTTAAAAATACACGTCAAACTACCGAAGAACTGTGCCATTTGATAGTAATTATGTGTATTTATTGCGAGATGTGTGTGTTTTCAAGCGCAAAAAAACCCAAAGAACCCCTTGCCAAGTACACATCAACACCACCGACTTCATTCAAGTACTAATTGACTTTGATGGTTAGTATAGTACTACTACTTTTCTACTCTTAGGTAAGTTTACAGATTTCCATTTGTATTTGTGAAGAAAAGAATCCGCAGTAAAGGTGGCGGGCCCAGGGTGAAAACTTCTGACTTCTTAGTTATAGTTACTTTACTTCAAAGTGTAAATTGTTTCAAAAATTGAGCCCACGCTGAACATTACCTGCCTTGAAAAAATTAACATTTCATTTCTTGCTCTAAATAGAAATTCCCATTGTATTACAATGGCGATGGTAGCCACATGTAAGACATTTAATGCTTTCCGAATTCGCAATTAGATACACTATTAAACGATGAATGGTATTTGATTTGTTTGATTATTGTTTTACACAAACATATAATCAAACTACCACACCATACGGGGAAATCCTTGGTCTTTGTCATATAGTTTATTTCGTTGTGTTTAACGAAAGATGCATCTCTGCAAGTAACACATCAATTTCGCTAGCTTAAACAAAGTTCAAATTGTGTTTGATGATTGGAAGAGTACTAATTATTCTCTCCTCGTCGCTTAAGAAAAACACTTTCTTCGCGTATTTCTGAGAAAAAAATGGACTTACTTAACGACCGAATACTTCAACCCTTCAGAAGTACGTTTTTTTGTGTAGAATCAAAGTTGTGTGAAGTAGACAAACTTGGTACTTCTCCTCAAGCAATTTACAACTAATTTCCAAGTCTAAACCATATAATAGACACTTGACACACTTTTGGCATTTAAACAGATACACTGCTTTACATCACGGCATTTCAGAATAGCATGGGCAGCAAAATTGAGATATTTGTTGGCAAAGAAGTACTAATCTAAGTAGATACCTGTCTCGAAATGTGCTTTAAGGAAGTGACGTATTACCAGGACCAATATGAATGAATGCGCATCCAAGTAATACAAATTTTATATATCTTTTACACATATCTTCAGTTCTGGCAGTTATTAAGATCCCTCAGATAGTTTAGATCAACGTCAACCTAGAGCTCATAAAACTTTTAAACAATAACAGTTTTATGACAATTGATATTTATAAAAAAAAGTAGGCCTACTCATTTTGGCAGTTCATGCCAATTCATGTTTAGTTATATACAACCCATCTCTAAAACTAGGGCCGCTCTACTCTGTTATCTGATTAAATCCAAATTTACGACTTTCGTTTTAGTTTAATACAATGCATGTAACTCATAATAAAATGGAGACCATGCTATTTGTACATTTACTTTCACAAGTTTATTATTTATATACGTAGCACAAATGACAAAAAATGGTCGCTAAGTTATGCCGGAAATTACTTTCCTATATTTCTCAATTTACAGAAAAAATATATCAAATTATACAGACAATAAAGAAAAGATATGATGCACACATTGTGACAAAATAAACCTTTGAATTAGTAATCGAATACATGATCGACCAAAGTCTGCGTTGTCATTTATTATGATGGCTAACATGTTAAAATTTGTGTATCATATAAATCACAGGAATCATTTGGAACTAAAAGCCTCTGGATAAATATACGAGGTTTAGAGAGCTATCAACAATAAGACATATTTTTGTTTTGATGTAACTTTGATGTTTATACCAGTGGAACAGATGTCAAATGCAACTGTGAAAATTGATTGAAAAGCGAGTAATTGTAGCGATAAACAACGGTATTACCTAAGCGAGGTTTATGTTTATGTGAAATACACCACTCTCTAAAGTGGTGAAGTTTGAAACGATTGGCACAACACGAAGTAATGAATTTATAAATTTTCACAAAATATATGCTAAGCAAATTTTCACATTTGCTTAGCATATATTAAATAAAATATATCTTAATTAGAGTTATCTTAGTTATCAACCAAATTAATATAATATACTTTGGGGTTTTATATTGATTAATGGAAAATGTTTGTTTACCCTAATTTCCAATACAATTGATTGATTGATTGTTTGGTGTTTTACGCTGCGCTCAAGATTATTTCACTTATATGGCGGCGTTGCCAGTTTAATTGTGGGACGAAACCGGGCTCTATGCTTGGAGGAAACCCGCGACCTGCCGGTGGTAACTGGGAACCATCACACCAGCCCCCCCCCCCGCCAATACAATTGAAAAAATATTGATAAGGCATTCTTTGAGAATAGCGCAGAATATCCCTAAAGTAGCTTGGAGCGTATATCAATTATATCTCGTTCGCGTGTATCCTGTAAGAATTCTACTGTAGTCATGAACTTTATGTACTAGTTTGGCTTTGTTCGACAGAATAAAGTGTGCTTATTTTGTCTCGGAATCCATCAGCGACAAACCTTTCTCATTCGGTCTTTGGGGACATTTCAGAACTTATTAAGTTAACGGTGATGGCGATAGGCAATTTGCAGACGTTCGTGTCATCCATACACATTTCCTGATACATAACAATAGATATAGGAATACAGTGTACACCTCGTTTTTACACTTCGTTTTATGGTCTCTCTTTACATTAAATTCCAACGAAAACATTGCCCAACGTTCATGCTATAATGTATTTTGTTGTGGAAAAGAAAGTTATTTGTTGAAAAAACATAAGAAAGGCAACAGGGAGCTTGTTAAGTAAGAGGACTCTTACATATACAATTATAACATGTTATTATTCAATTAAGCTACATGTACATGTACGAAAGCTGGGTACTTGGACTTGCATAACGTTCCGTGAGACAACAGGGCGAAGGAAGAAAGCAAAAAGTGTTTTGTTGAAACCATTCGAAAATGGTAAGACTAAGCTTGTAACGAATAAAATATCATGTTATGTCACAGAGATTGTTTACGTAGTTGGAGGAATTTAAACAAAAATTGAGCAAATCTTTGTTTGAAGAGATTCTTGAAATCCGGTCAATATAACAAAACTGTCAAATGGATTTGAATGGAAGTCACGCCATCCTTAGAAAGCTGATTACAGCAGAGGGATTAGTTATCCAGACGAGAAACTTCACCAATCTTCCATCAACAGCCCGTCAATGTTGACAATTGTTAAAATGAAGGCTTGCAAATTGATACTTATCAGCCCTCAGATTAGATAGACAGGTTCTCCCTGAATAGATGGAATTGGTTGAATAGAGTTTCCACGATTGGAACACTCAGACTATATGGCCATGCCTTCTAGAATGTTTGGCGAAAGGGAGACAGAATAATACCGATAAACTTCCTTGTGGTCAATTATGTTTGACAAGGTATAGTGAGTACCTACTCAAACACGAACAAGCGATTTAGTTGATGTGCTGTGGGATTTCAAAGAACCTAACCATTGCTGTTACAGAGAAACCATACTGAGTTTAAACTTGAGTTCAAATTTCAAGACATAATAACTCTCCGGAAAAGGCGAAGTTCTTCTCCCTGATGGTTGTTCTGTTTGGAGAACTATCAAAAGGATTGGATGGATCTTTGTTTGGAGAACGTGGAGATCCCGCCCTCGGGAAAATTGGTTTGCCTTTTTGAAACTTTGAATGGAAGTCACGCCAACCTTAAAGAACCCATTACAAGTAGGAGGATTCGTTATCCAGACTTGTAACTTCATCCCCCCTCGATGAACAGTCCGTCATCAGGATAAATACTGCGATAAAGGGTTGGAGAATATTATATATCGGTCGTCGGTAGACGGAATGGGGTTTATCCGATTGTTACTCTATGGCTATCTTTCCACTCCCCGAACGGAACATGACTTGAAGGGAAGCACAGCAATACCGTTAAACTTCTCAGTAATTCGCCAGTGGTGTTTTACTAAGCTTACTGATTACCCACTTAAACACGAATTAGACATTTGTAGAATTTGGGTATGAATTTTAAAGGCAAGAGTTTCACAAATTTCATGGCATCGATACTGCCAGTGCACATGTGGCTGAAAGTTTTTCGTTCTAGCATATCGTTTACATCTGATATTGTGAAGCTAAATACGACTAATCAAATTGCAACGTCATCTGTATAAAACGTCATCAATAGTGACATAAATATCATATAGATTCTGTGTTAAACAAACTACGTTGCAATTTTTGTAACTCATGCAAAGCGGTATGTGTTCGACAAGTCATTTTAGCATATATTTTAAATTTTGAAAAAATAAAGCCTGGTTGGCACCACAAAAAGACTTTATCTTAATTTGTTATGGTATTATTTATCGGCATGTTCCAATTGTAATTAATATGGGCAAGGTTAAAACGATATTTTAGTTTTTCTTTCACTTGCTAATTTTTCGTTTCTTTGCAATGTTGACGATGACATAGTACTTATGAGGTGACATTACAAGAACGATTACAAACGTTATTTTACTTGATCGAAATAAAGTTTATTCCACTTGCTAACTCTTCTTCTCTTCGTAACGTAGAGGATTTTATAGTATCTATGAGACGAGACGCCTCGAGAACAAGAGTTAATAAAGGCGCATACCGGAACTGCCTAGCTCGCTATAGGGCTTCGTAGTTTTGATAGGTCTTATGTCAAATTGGCCTATATATTTCGTCCTTCATAGGAAGCATTTTGAATAGTCATTTGTTAGTTATAACACACCTAATTATTTACACAATAAAGACAAACACATAACTCCAACAGCAAACATTTACATTAGTAATCGGATAGTTCAACGGCCATTATTCATAGAGTGATTCATCAACTGTGATAGAGCCGCTCTACTGTTTAACACAGGCATCCCATACTGGTTAATGATACCATTTGAAACTAATACCTTTTCAGATAAATGCAGAGGGCATGGCTCATTTCTAAAAGATTTATAAATAGTTATAATAGGTGTTTTATAATTAGACCAGGTCACAAAATGATATTCAGAAATTACTATGGCTAGACCAATTATTTTGTACAGGCTCCACAGGGTATATTTGGTTAGCTTATCGCTGTCACCTCGATGTTAAAAAGAAAACTCAACATAAAAAAGCGAATGATTTATCGAAAAGAAAACTAGTATGAGCATAGATGTATTGAATGTTTGGGTATGTTTAACGTTCCATTATTTTAAAACCAACCCAGCTGAATCTTTAGTTGATACACGAACAATTTGAAATAAATGTTTACGTTATCTTGGTTCCATTTTAACGTTTTGAGATATGTCAAAATAACAAAAACAAGTGTTTCAAGAATGCTTATGGAATTATTAAGTTAACTAATATAAAAAGAGAATGGAGACAAATCACAGGACTGTCTGTGTAACCCAAACACAAGTTTGAATCTTCAGCGCAACATGTTCAAGTGCATCTGAACCATGCTAAAACATTTGTTTGAATATTCATAGTGTCTCTTTTCTGAAGCTTATGGAATCGAATTGTGTCTTTGACATTAAAAATATAAACAGTATACAGCAAAGCCTTTGGATATTTTGGAAAATATATTGCGTCAAATATTACCTTCGGAAATAAAAAATTGCGTAGCGCGTTATCAATTTAATAACCGTTGATGTAGGATATCATTATCATGTGAGAGGAGCCGTGCAATTTGATAACGGTACAATTTGAAATGTCATTTCCACACTATTGGTTATATTTTATTGGGTTTCATCTTTGCTTCAGGCATATAAGGGTGTTAGAAACCATAATGTCTTCATAGCAAAACATGACAAGGATGGTGTAGAATTAGTGTTGCTTCATTTGGATGCAGTTATATGGACTTTATAGTCCCTTGATTGCTTTTAGTAACAGAAACGCGGATTGTTCTCCGGTATTTCCTGTTTTTCTTCGCTCTAAATCAAAACTACACTATCTTATTGACGTCATGCTTATTGTATTTGAGAGAATAATAATACAATAAAATATATAAACGTTAACTTGAAGACATATTCCTCTAAAGTATCCACTTAAGGCACCCAAAGAAAAAGATGGAATAAGAAAATTATAGTATTTAAAATCGTACGTTTTTTGGCAAAACATGCTAAATGTTTGAAGTATTTGTCTAGTGTCTCATATATCCATGTTGTTCTTTCAAGCTAGAATATACATATTAAACAAATGGCGTTTCTTCAAGGAACAGTTAAAATAGATGTTCCCTATTTTGTCGAGAATAATGTCGAAGTAGCAACTCAATTTTGGTGTTTTAGTATCGAACAATTCCCCTTAAATTTAAATGTTGATTTCCGATTAGCACGGTTTTATTTTCTACGCATCTTCTGTGGGTTATATATGCTAATTGACGTTCAACAAACACAAAGCAAACAAAGACTCAAGACAGCTTAATAGTGCAGGATAGTTGGCTTGTAGCGTCGTTTTAAAGCCCATTTCCGTTATACCACAACGTTGACAGAATTATAGGGACATAAACCTGTACTTAGGCCTCTTAACGACCCATGAGATAGTAGGTTACGGGAATACTTGCGTTGGTTGTTCGTTTTGTACAATATGACTACAGTGTCATTCTTAAAAAATATCAGCCCAACGAACGTGTAAATGCGTTTAACATAACTGTACTAATTAAGACACAGTTCATTTTATGAAGAAATATATTTGCATGCGATATTTCGTATGGCTAATCGGTAATTAATTAATTTACCAATACTTACATAAGAAATCATTGGTAAATTCCACGCAGCGGCAACTCTCGCTTCAACAGTACATGAATCTTCGGGACCAAAGAATGCCACAGCATCGTTCTCCCATTGTTCTGTCAAACGTCGTATACTTGTGAGTTTGTCCGCTTCTGTATCACTCCAAATAAACTCCAGTGTGTGGCCAGGTAAAAAACTTTTGTCGCTATTAATTTGTGAAATAGCATAAGTCATAGCTCCTGATATTACACGGGCCTGTTTTTCCCTGACGTAATCCGCGGAGTAATCCGCCGCTAAATAGCCCAATTTAATAACTCTCCCTGAGGTAGAACTTTCACACAAACACAACAGAAATATAATCCAATACGAGAAAAAAGATCTACAGCAAAGCATGGAGAATCCAGGTGAAAAACTCGCCAGGTCGGTTATCTTATTTCTAGCAAACAACATGATACCCATCTCTAAGGCCTGCATATAGAACACAATACATACATGGGTAAAATCACTATTGCTTACAAGTCACCAACTTCTCGTGTTCACATGCTCTTTCCA
The DNA here is from genome assembly GCA_963971465.1 of Lepidochitona cinerea. Lineage (NCBI taxonomy): Eukaryota > Metazoa > Mollusca > Polyplacophora > Chitonida > Tonicellidae > Lepidochitona > Lepidochitona cinerea. The sequence continues at coordinate 45,387,224 of OZ020551.1, read as the reverse complement.
TATATCGCGACACAGATTCTGTTAGCAGACGTATCGCCAACTATTGACGTTTCCGAGCAGTTGAACAAATCCATCCTCCGAGACATCTTTCTGGGCGTTTTCTTCCAGTAAGAGCTCCAGACTGACTGGCAGTCGATGTTGATAGGCACTGCGCGAGAGGAAATCCCCCTGACCGTTGAACAGATCTATCCACTCAAATCCTCTGCCAAGACCGGATGAACTTTGTCTTCTTGATCCCATTGTCGGCATGAATTAGCCTGCAAAATAAAACACAAAAAGACGTGTGCCGAAGTCCTTGCTTAATCAAGCTACGTAAACACATATGGAGGTACTATACGCTGGAGTGGATAGCAAAAATAGTTTAAGCAGTCTATAATTAATAGAGGCTTCGACAGAGGGTTGCAAAAGGCGATATACTTAACAGTGCCAGTGGACCATGCAATTTACTGCCCCGCAAAGGTAACACGATACACCAAAACAAAACATCGACACCGGTGTGTAAATAATACTCACCCCACCTTTGCAAAACATAAATAAGCATTCTATATATATAAACATTATCTATATCTGCGTAAAAGTCCGTTAAAAATCATAGTTGATTCTTTCGTCTTGCTACTCCCTGCTTTTGACAACCACTTGATTCAAAACGAAACCTCCGAGAAACCAAGTATCAAAGTGAAACGTATGTTAAGTGATGGTTTATTTGTTAGTTATATATGTTTTCAAGGTTCTCTTATTTATTTTTCTAATTTCCCGTTGTAAAAACATTACATAAGCTGTCAAAACTCTTGCCAAGTTCTTTCCTAAGAGGATTGTCATAGACTATGAAGTGATAATTTTAAACGAAAAGCGAGACGATTAACGTAGTAAAACAACGTCAACCGGACGAGCAATTCTTTTAAAAGTAGTTAAGATTCAAATAAGCGCCAAGTATAATTATTCATTTTTGTCGATCGGTAATTACCGCCGAACCTGATGACGTCACGGATTTACGTTAAAGGGAAAGAAAATCTAAGCTTAAGACTAGCTTAGATGGAAAGAGTAGAGTTCATTTAGTCCAAAACAACTGTCCAATGTATGTTTTATCCCCTCGTTAGTGAATAATTGAAATTTAAAGGTGGCGTTACAATAAAGAATAAGCTCCATAGGCCATTCACAAGGCCGCCACCATTTTTTCATTAGTTTTATCCAATTATTGTTGAATACAAATTTAAGTGCGTTATAGAGTAGTCATGTGATGCAATTTAGCCAATGGCTGGCTAAGTAATGGCGCGCGGTTGCATACTGACCTATAAATTCGGAGACAATCTTCCCACTTCAAGTTTGTCGCCATGTTTTTTGGACCTAAATCTACCCTTATACATTAGAGAGCGGTAAAAATACGTCATTATTAATCTAAAAATAGCTATACCAACATCACGTCATCCTAAAACGGAAAAATGGCTACACAGATAAGCCACTGACAGGACATACTTCTGCCTGTTTTTATTAGCTTGAGGGTCACTGGAGGTAATTGACGTGAAATGTTACTTTGAAGTTTGTTATCGACGATAATCCCTATGTATTTCTAGAGATTTCCCCTCCTTTAAGCTTTCTGGGTAAATTATGTACCTCAGTTCGCCATTTTGTTAACCAGTACTTGGCTAGACGTAACTTGTTTGGAAAACATTAGTGACATAACGTGTTTTTAACGTGTGATAATTTTCTTAATTTATTGCATTTAAACGGAGTACTGTTGAAATTGCATGTTTCTTTTAGGCTTAATATCAAAACGTAAAGTAAACGTCTGCCTCTGTGATGTTACATGTGTCGATTGTTTGATGTTTTACGCCGCACTAAAGATTATTTCTTTTATATATCATCGTTGCCAGGTTTAGTGGGGAAGGAAACCGGACTCTTTGTCCAGAACAAACGCCCGACCTTCGGCGAGTACCTAGCAACCCTCCCACACTCGGCGATCGAGTAAAAAATACAGTCACAATTTTTTCAGTTTTATTTGGTCTAAGTGGTCTTCGAACCTGCGCCGCATCGACGGAAGGCCTGTAATCACCCACTGAGCCAACCAGGCCCCTATATGTGTCGAAGACGGTTAGTTTGGTGGGATTCAGGTTTCTGAACTGGTGGATAACGAGCAGTTGGAGATGTGCATGTGTCGCAGTCTGGTTGCCTCTCTTGATGAATCCATACGTGCATGAACAAATCAATCTTGAATATTGCGTCATTCGTTTTACAGGCATTGATTTTTTCGCCGCACTCACGCATATGGCGACGTTGACATGTTTGGCGGGGAGGAAAACGGGGCTTTTTGGACTGAGTGGGACCCATCGTTGAGCTTCAATTTTTCTATTTCACTTAGACCACTTCTGTGGTATATAAGGTACAATAAAAGTTGGACATCTCGTACAAGGAGTCCTTTACATAATAGTAACAAAGCTATAGACTGAACACAGTTTTGTGTTATTGGAAATGGCTATTTTGATATCTTAATTAAATGAATTTTTATATTTTAATTAGAAAAGGTACACGAGTAACACATAGTATAAGGCAGCAAGTTTTTTTGGACAGGGATTAATAAGATAATATGGAGGTAGGTACTGACGTCTTGCATTCACAAAGAAAGAACACTCTGCCAATTCACCATTATTGCAAAGAGAACAAATTCGGTCATGCGTTGGTGTATTAGACAACCTTCCTGTTTCGACGGGCAACTTGTGGTTTGATGTCCGCAATTTGACTATGATTTGTCGATACTTTGAGGGAATGATGTGGACAGATATTTTTCAAATTGGCGGGATTGTTTTAAGAGAATCATCCAACTGTCCTTTGGTAGAAGATAAGACAGATGCTTTCCAGTTGTCTGACTGAGATATTATCGCCTAAGACTGAGCCATCGATGCCCCACAATCAGTATAGTATCTACATACCAATGACATAAAGACTATAATAATTTGAGATACACAAAAAGTTATTTTATTCTGTGACGAGGTTATAACCAGGATCAAAGGCGTCACCCAATTATTATGTCGGCAACACGACCTCCTTATAATGGTTTCTGTATAATGTCATAGTGATCGCGATATGCCATAAAAAATGATGTTATTAACTTAGAAATGCCTCATAACTTAAAATATAGACAATACAGTAGGATATCAACAATGAAAAACTAACTCGGAAAATGGTTCTCTTCCCAGCAGTTAATTAAATGTTAAAACAAAATTCATAATTAGTTCGTTCCACTGCACACAGTATAACTTCACATAATACATATTTTACCAATCTCGGATACACGCGACATTTTTAATGGAATGGGGAATGTTATATTATTGAAAAATATATTTTCGAGCAGAGGCAGTACAATGTCACTGCCATTATTTAAGACTCCAATTATTACCTAAGATTGAATTATTATCTTCGTATGATCATCGAGACTCTTTTTACTAGATATTATCAAGGTAGTGTACTATGAATTACTGATTAATTTATCAATGAAATATGGCTAGATAATATTTAAAATTAACCGAAACCTAACATCGTATGTTCAATTACATCTCCGCATGTTACATCACCAACCCTCTTTTTATTTTTACTTTGATAACTATAGTTTTCAGTGTACTTCAAGTGCTCTTATTTTCATCCCAAATTCATTTTGTTACAAACGATCGAATATTGTTGTATCGCAAAAAGTATTTAAGTCACGTCAGTAAGAGGCTTTGAAGGCCATCGAAAAACTAAATAGGACGGGGAAAATCCTTACAGTATGTGGCTTATACGAACTAGAATAGTGTTCGAAAAGTAAACAAAATTTAAATAACCGGGACGTCCATTCATTCTAAGTCAACGTTAGTTTAAAACAATACTTTATCGTACATTTTCGAGACTAGAAGCACTAAAAAGCTTCTGAATTATACGTCTTGTTTTTACGTCAAAATATCAACATTTTGACAGCTCATGCCACTTTAAGTTACATATGATTATTTCAAAATTTTCTTTCATCTCTATCAGGGTCCTTCTATCTCTGCAACTCACTCAGTGAATGTGCGGAAAACGGCCGGGTGGAATGTTCAACTGACACAGCAGTTCATGTAACAAACATTCCGACTCACTCCACACTCAGTCCAGATATGAGTCCAGTAAGTGTTACAAGTTGTAGACATGTTTATATCTTGCAAAAACCCCAAGTGACAAGCTACATGAAGAGCCGTCTAGTCAAATCGCCTTTAAATCTATAATACCAAAAGGACTATCTGTGGATTACTTTGGCTTGACCCCAAGACGATTTGATCAGTGTATAATCTCGTTACCTTTGGTTATTAAAGCCACTCTTGGCAGGATATGCGTGTCTGCTACAAGATCAGTTACTAAAAGTCTACATCAAATTCCAGAAAATTACATCCGCATGTGGGACTACATGGGCGGCAATTTACCATCTCTTGTTAACCATATGCTAGAGTTTTAAGTCTAGTAATTTAAGAAGACTTGCTTGGAGTTAACGCTTTTAGGCCAAGAAATCCTACCAATCTGGCTGGGTCAAACCCTGCACCTGTGGTCTGGTGATAATTGGCTACACCATGCTTTAACCATACTCACTCAACCTGAATTGTGGCTTGATTTCAGTAGTCAGCATTATAAGGTTTCAATCAAGTAACATGTAAGTGCGCCTGAGTTGTAGCCCTCCATTAAGTACTTTAACAATGAATTGGTTGGTAGGTAGGGTTTTACACCACACTTGTGGTCGTTGGAGCAAACCTACAAGTAAGGAAATGCTAATAAAACATCCCCAACATGAGTCTACAGTGAAGAAATCCACCGATAAACGAACGGCAGAATATTGGTGAATTTATTGGATACCAATTACCGTATTGGATGCCAATTGCCTCTGGTGATAAACCATTGAATATATTCGAAAGAACACTGTTTTGGGGACAGAAAAGCCCCAGGTTTTTATCGAATGTGTCCAAATTCCTCGCATCAAAGTTTTTTTTTGCGTTTTACGGCGAAGACTATTTAGTTCATTCGACAAATCTGTTACTCAACTGGGAAAAATAATTTCTTACCTTTACACAGTATAACTGTCTGCCGTGTTCTGTTCGTGACTCGGTTGATGGAAGATTCGCAACACGCCAGCAGGTCTCAAGCGGTTTATCGCAACTTTGGTTATCACATACAGATTTTGCAAACGTCTCAAAACGCATTGTCTTAAAGACTTCACTGAACCCCCCCCCCCCCCCCTCTTCCCCTGTGAAAGTGCTAGTCAGTGTATTTTACGGCATTGATAGATTAGATATTAGTTATATTGCAGCGAGCAAGGCAAAAGTAAACTTGTGTCCAGTTCCGGTGTTTGATAACTTTAATACAAAGGTTATCCAATTCTAGTCAAAATTATGTGGTTGAGTACACAGTAACCAGTGAGGATAAAGTTCCGAGCAAACTGGAAGTCGAAATTGGTATTATGAATTGAATAAATAGTTCGGAGACAACACCAACATCGGTGTTCACGCACAGTTTAGAAAATTGCCACCAACATCGGTGTTCACGCACAGTTTAGAAAATTGGCACCAACATCGGTGTTCACGCACAGTTTAGAAAATTGGCACCAACATCGGTGTTCACGCACAGTTTAGAAAATTGGCACCAACATCGGTGTTCACGCACAGTTTAGAAAATTGGCTTCTTGGTTGAACTTGATTTTGTTAGATCAGATAGCGCTATTTAATATTGCAACAGTTTTAGTACATCGATAATATTGCGTGCGTCTTAGACCAAGTCTCGGGACTTGTAATTGGATTAGAATGTTTAGCAGAAACAGATGGTGATTATATAAGATGTAGGCTGACTGGGTCTAACTACTTATTAATATTGATTTGAAATCGCCTCATAGCCAACAATCACTTATGTAATAACCACGATGTAAATATTGTAATGGTCGGAAGAAAATTTTCCCGAAAGTTAAACTAGTTTTCTGCAAATTAAAGCAATGCTTGATATATGCTCTTCATTATTCCAACGATTTGCATATTGCGTTCGGAGCCTCTAAATACATGTATGTCTTATATTGAATAGAGAAATGTAATGGACTAGCTAACGCGATTATACACCAAATACGCTGAATGTATTACTTATTGAGAACATGTGAACTATACGGACTCAAAAATTTCATTAGCTTGTACTTATTTTTGATAGTTTATAGTGATCTTTTTACTAGTACGGCATTCTTGCAAAATTCTAAATGCGGACTGTATTTCTGTGTAAATTTTTGATAAACACACGTTTACGTTGTTCATTTAAGTCAAGATGAATATACAGCGAGATCCTAAATGTAACACAATATCTGGTGATTTACACTATCATTATGTGCTACACTGTATATGTTCAATAACGTCTGTCGCTAAGATAAGGATAGTGAAGAACAGGGTTTGTCAAATGGGCATTTTTTCCTGTGTCCGTTATGTCTGGCTATAAAATGGACTAAAGGGAAAGGACGTGACTAAAGCGAAAGGCACATTTCAAGGGTTAAACAAGTCTAGTTCGGAAGCACCAGATTTGCAGTATATATAAAGACAACCTCTGGTTAAAGTAGCATGAGAAGAATCTCAGAATTAATGGATATTTACTCAAGTACCAATAAAGAATTTTTCGTTAATATCATCCTCAGAATCGCGTGTTAAGTCATTGTTTAGAGATACCAAGCACACAAAAATAAAGTCATTTTTAGGCCTAACAAAATCAGGGGGGGTTTTGATCTCCATATATAGATCACTGCCAAACTGCAAGGCTCTGTTGGGTATTTCATAAACAGGTTTAGACGGCTAAACTGACCTAGCCGACTAGAATAGCAATGCTTTAACATTATTGCTTAGTCGACTATCTGACCGTAGTCGGCTATATGTGGTTTATGAAATACCCCCCAGGAAATACAACAACAGCGCCCCCTTAAGCAATTCAAGTCCAGATTTTTTACAATCTGAAGGATGGTTGTTTTTTTTAGCTTATTGGCGTTCAATTCGTATGAATGATGTTCGCCATACAGTTCGAAGGAAATACCGATGAAATGGTCCAGGACCTTGGTGAACTCTCGGGGGTAGGCACGGTACCTACAGGCAAAACTTCATGGAAACGATCGGCCCCATCACATGGAAGCTATATGATCCGCCTACTTTCAGTATCAATACAAACCACGATCAATTTCCTCGAGTTAATACAAAGTTTGGACTGTTTTAGTTTTTAATAAGGCTCATGATACGTTAACAAATACTTGATATTTGAACTTTCTGTGCGAATGGCGAATGAAGCTCCATGAATATTCCACTTGCAAAAAAGCAGCAATTATCTCGTTCATTTTAGCTCATCGATTTTTCCGAAAGTAAAGTATATTGTCACTGGGACATTTCACTACCATACAAATAGACCCGGCAATAAGTAACAACAACCAGACAACATGTCACAACGGTATACCGTAAGTTTTTCTGTGAGCTAGATAGGTGTACATAATTTTAGCTTTTGTTCATCTGTGTCAGAAGAGGGTGCTCAGTCTTGGGTTAGAAACGATCACGGCTGATGTTCCGAACTTCTTATGGATCAATTTTACCATGCTCCTTTGTTAAAATACAATCATCAACTGAAGACCAGAAAGCATCCAGGTTCAGGTCCCTATATCATGAATTCGATTCTCACCCAGACCCCAATTTTCCCAGGACTTTCAGTTATTCAGCCTTGAGTAGCGAAGTGACTTATTACAATAAGAATAAACAAGGCATTTCATAAATAAGAACATTTTACTTGGTGGATTGGACGCGAGTATACTTGGTACAATTAGTTCTTGAATATAACAATGGCTTGAGGTTTCTGGTGTCATCAAGTGGTACGAAGGAGTTGGATGGTAAACATGGAACACGGTCTTGTTTGATATACCATTCCAGTATTTATGCAATATAGCAGTATAAGAGTCTAAAATGACATATGGACGTCCTAGTTTCAAGAGTATACAAAACAAAACACATACAACAATACTTGGCAGATGTAAAACACACATTTGTGCCACACTAAATCCCTTTTAAGCTCAACTCCATGCCAAATAGATGCCTGCTATTTTTTCGCTATTTCGGAAGACCTTGGCTTGGCTTTATTTTAACCTGGAATCATTATCAATGCTACTTCCATCAATAAAGGAATCCATGTTTCATCCCCCATATACACGCACGATTCCAGCACAGTTCATGATATGGTTGGCATTTTCTTCTTTGGGGATTGCTGCGGATTCTTTTCGTTTAATAAGTTTCTTAATAAAGTCATCCATTCCTCTATTATGCATGTGGCCTGCCAATCTCTGGGAGTCAAGGATTATTAACAGACCACCGCAATTGTTATTCAGCCTCGCTGCCTGTATTACGTATAGCAAGATTATTAACATGGGGTCTGCAGCTCAAAGTCTATTGTCTGTTCGCCGGCTCACCCCGACGAATATTTACAATAACCCTTTGTAATGCTGAAGTCAAGGAATTTTCCGGAAGCTTGAATATAAACAACATTCTATAGATATGCCAATTTATTCTAATGCATTTTAGCCGGAGTGCTCTAGAATTTCTAGATCTATTCAAGGAACGACTTTTTTGTTAGGCGAATGTTTAAAAATTCTTTTCGTTAACAAACATTACAACGTGATATTGCTCAAAATTTTGTTGAGATTGAAGCGTTGGACGAAATGCATTATGTGAATATTTACCTGATTCAAATAAATCATGGCCAGTGCAACAAAAAAAAGAGAAAGAGAAAAATTGAACTTTGAAAGAGAAAATTAGAAAAAGAAAATAGCAGAAAAGAACGAGAAAAAGATATCGAAAAAGAAGCAATTACAATTTGAGCGGGAATTTAAAGGGAGTAAACTACAAATGAAAGAGACATAACTTGAAAATGAAAGGGAAATCGAAAAAATTAGACATCCAGAAATTGAACAAAGGTCGGAAAGGGATTGTAAATTTGATTTAGCTCATAATATTACATTCGATTGGATTAGTTTCACCATTCCGTGAGAAAAGCGTTGACAAATATTTTCTAACATTTGAAAAAGTAGAAAATTTAAACTGGCCTCAATAATTTTGTTTGACTGTTTTTAAACGCGCATTTATCTGTAAAGCTAAGGGTGTGTATACATCGGCAGAGCAGTCTAAAAGTCTTGAAACAGTCAAACATGTTATTTTATACGCCCTCAATCTCATATACTGAATTTGCTAGGAAAAAATGATTCGAGAGGTGGTGTCTTTCTAAAGATGTAAACAATGATTATAACAATTGAAAAGACATTGTTTTAATTGAAGAATCCAAACGCTGTATCCCTAGGGACATTAGAACCTATCTTGAGAAGAAGGGGTGGATAATTTACAGTCTCCCTCATCATAAGCTGTGCTTAATTGGGAGTAAAATATGGCGGCGATAAAATGGAACAATACAAGGAAAAATACTAATCGATGATTGATTGGTCAACCTTTATCAGCCAATCCTTCTCGGAGATCCGTGAATTATATCAAGTCAGTCGATACTCTCACAACAACACAACTCAGCTAAGATTTAAATCGGTGTGGAATATCAGAGTCTTTTGCTTGATTTATAGAGGAAAAGGACACAGGTTGTCAAAATTAGTTTTATTTATCTCTACACGAAACCGTTGGATTGTTTCGTTCTCAGACCTAGATGTAGGTCACTGATAGGTTTTTTCATTGCCATGTTTTCACATGTCGATGCTTAAAGGCACACTCGCCGCGAAAATACAGACTATTAGAATACAGAAGAAGTTAGGAACTTTCTATTATTATCAAAATTGATAGTTGTGGCATTAAAGTATTTTTAATTTGAAACTGAAAATTAGATTTATCAAGTACCAGCAACGTAAACAAATCCCAAACATGAACATGCGCACAAGCGCCTTAATGGTTTGAGTTGAGTGAGTAATCTAACGGCACAAATAATTTTACGAACTTTATCTGAGAAATACAGACTAACGATGGGGTACGATGGACTCGAAAGGCCTGTCAATAATTTTTTGAGAGTAAAACACAGATAAAAAAGCCTGAAATGAGGGTAATCCAACATACAAGTTAACGGACACTGATCGTTGTTGTTGTAATCAAGCTTCTATTCTTCGTTTGTTTTTCATCCCAATTTCTACATTCTATACCTAGCTGGAAATGGTTTATGTGTCCTGTGTTTAATATCAGGATTTTTGATTGTAGTAAACTCATGTAAATTGTGTTTCTTGGCGAAATTGAAACAGGCTACGATGGCAAGTAGGCCTTTAATGGCCAGAAAAGAAAATCGTGGACGATTAGGACCCGGAAACGCCATGAGCCATTAAAGTACTTTTTAACATTAAAACTAATTTAGCACGGAATTCAGACTGAATTCGGGCCACAGTGTGAACGTACATTCAGCAAGGTGGATGTTACGCCTATTAAATGTCCTAATCAAGACACGTAAAGAGCTACTTTATCAGTCTTCTACGCCCTTTTAAACATTATCATTTTGCAAATAAGGATCTGAGGCGAGGAGTTTAGTCGCAGCCTCCGACCAGATAAAAGTCCACTTGGCCTTATATTATCGTTTACTTGCGTCTTAGAACCATTAATGCCCTTAACCATATAAAGGACAGTAACACACTGCTGTTCTGGTATGGTTAAGATAACTAAGTTAACCTTTTGTTATTTTTGAACGGGAGCTTGATATATTTACCACCTGTTTGGCTGATTCCGCCCTCAAATAATTAGGCTTGTGTGTATCGGCCTCGGGACATTGACCCCAACATCTGTCTTTCTCCGATGGATAATCCCATGTTCTAGGTTAATTAACTTTGACCTGTTTTTACCTTACCAACGTAAAGTGTTGCTTCAAGCTTACGTTAATCAGACTATTCGGGCGTGTTAAACAATATCTAGCCGATTTCTACACCCAGGGGTTTTGTGAGCATTAGCAAGTATCTTTCATGGGTTACATTTTACTGGTTTGACTGATATTGCTTTTTGCAACACCAGTCATATTATTAAAGTTCGATACAATTCTGTTTCGAAACGGCTCTGGATTAACACTATCGCGACCATCCGGTATGCTTAATAATTGGACACTAGAAACTAGAAGAGAAATAGTATTGTACATAACTTTTTATAAACTACTGCATAAAAGCTCAAAATGGAAACAGACAAAGTTTCGGAATGATTTTGGATCACCCCAACCCAACTGTATGCTTTTAGACTGAAATTTAATGAATAGAATCAGGGGGGTATTTCATAAACAGGTTTAGACGGCTAAACTGACCTAGCCGACTAGAATAGCAATGCTTTAACATTACTGCTTAGTCGACTATCTGACCGTAGTCGGCTATACGTGGTTTATGAAATACCCCCCTGGGACTTGTTCCATGCATTACATCCGGAACACCATTGATCGGGTTTAACTCGACACGAAAGGGGTTTGTTTCGCTACTTTATGAAGCGCTTTATCAAGCAACGTTTGAACATGGCCTGCACCATGTGCGATCCCTGTTTAAGGTAAAGCCATATGGATATATCTTAGTTAAACTTAAGTTGCATCTCGAGAGAAAATTGCAGACCAGGTTATTAAAAACATATAAATAAAAAATTAAAATTAATGTTATTTATTTCGACAGCTATAATATTGCAGGGTAGTTTCATAAGATATTTGATGGATTTTCCTCATATTTGAGTCACTGAGATAAAGGCTGATTTTAAAGATCTTAAAATAGATGGTTACTTCTGGATGAGCCTCCGCGTTTCAACTTGTGTTTGACCTAATTTAAGGTTCTGAAGCAGAATGGATGGTTTCCGCCATTTACCTAGAGAGAAGTTAAATGATTTGGAAACAAGTTACAAAAACAAATAGACGGAGCAATTATTTCTTCATGCCATCTTTATTGGACTTGCACGAAATGTGTCCATCGTCCGACAAATAATCCAAAGTTATATATTACAAGAAAGAAAGATCAAAGAGACACTATGTCATATACTTAATTGGTAGAAGACAAGATAAAAGCTTTCAGCTCTGATTGATAGTGCCTAAAATGGTGATTTCTTCCGTTTCTTTAATCTTCTGCCAAAGAACACCATTAGAACATAACTACGCACAGTGTACCTGATACAACTCACACCTTATCTATAGGTAGGAAATTAACAATGAGTACCCTACATATCGGGACTTCCCATTAGCACATACTATTGAGGGCTACGTGCAGGTTTGCAATATAAGAACACAGAGCATCTTTGCTCGTTCACTGATAATACATAGACTATCAAGTTAAAAGCAAAGTTTTGATCTTTGTAAAGAGACTGTGGATAATTAGGAGTAGATACATCAGTTGCAATACTCCGCACGCTCATCAAATGGCAAATTGTTTCAAATATGACCATCCAGATTGGCCAATTAGATTTAGGAAATGTATTGCATGGACCCCGCAAAATCAAATAACATGTCGGGATCGAAAGATGACAAAAATCAAGTTTTTTTTTATCTCAACATAGTTTCTAACAAATGTGTACACTTCCATCCAGGAACATGAGGTTTACTAGCTTGATCAAACCGCTCTGTATCCCATTTATAAGTGCAACTCTACTGCAACGATCATTGGGTTTACTAAGTTGATACAAAGCCTTTTCACTCAAATTACAAGAGCAACTCTATCGCCTATTAACGGGTAATCATTCGTCGAACTTATGCAAAGGGAAACGGAAAAATCCTTCACAACATTGAAGCAAATCAAAGGAGGTTCTATTCTTTAAAAAACACAGTAACAGAATTTCAAACTCATACAGCGCCATCCGTGTAAGATAAATTGATTTTCGCAAGATGCATAAAAAGAACAAAAACAAACTAATCATCTGCAACCCATACAGAACTAACAACTACTCAAACCGATAGTGCATATTCCGGTAGTTTATTTGAGGCCACATGCTGGTGCATTTGTCGTGTTGTATTATGTGAAATGTAAATAGATCTCTTGAAGATGTATTGATAAAGCCAATGCTTCCCTCGATATCAACCAGTTTGTATTTAATGGTCTATATTTTCTTAATTGCACGTGACCTGGTTTTGTCCATCATTCTCTTTCCATGATCTACTACTATTTCTTCTTGAAAATAACGTTATAATCTTTGAGCTGCGATTCTCGTAGTAGTTAAAGATTACGTGTATAAAAAACTATTGGAGGTGAACTATTGGAGGTGTATGAGCAGGCTATTGAATTCTACGTTGTATATGTCGAATATAAAATAAAAACAAACTTTGTTGTGCAGTTGTCCCATTTGTAACTTCCACTTTTTTGCGAGTTATTGGCCGTGGATAACTTTTTTCTCGCAAAATTGACACATAATTTCTACGAACTATTTTTTCCGTAGTTTCGAGGCTAATTTGTGTGTACATGGCCTTTTTGTGAGTTATGGCCCTTGAATCAATTCACACATAGGTTTGTGCGTACTACTTTTCTATAGTTTATTTGCTACTTGTAAGTTAGAGAAATTTTGTGTACATGATGCCCATGGTGTGCCATTTGTACATTCGAAATTTTTATCTTGATTGTTTCTAGACATTGCCCCTGGGTAACTTTTGATTGATTGAATGATTGTTTGGTGTTTTACGTCGCGCTCAAGATTATTTCACTTATATGGCGGCGTTACCAGTTTTATTGTGGGAGGAAACCCACGACCTTCCGTTGGTAAATGGCAACCATCCCACATTTTTTTGGACTGAGTGGGATTCGAATCCGCGACCCATTGGTGGAAGGCTGTTCGGATTGAGCGTCCAATGCTCTACCTACTGAGCCACGGAGGCCCCGCGATAACTTTTGAAGAGCCCGTAACATTGCAGTTCGGGGTATACCTTGTTGCAGAGCAGTTCTAGTTTAACTTATCGCGGTAACTGTGAGTTTTGTAAAGATAAAGATATTATTTAGTATGTACAGTGATAAAACAACTTGGTACTAATATAGAAATCCTTAAATACCCGTTAAGGCATATGTTAAATTAAGGTGACTACAGAGGACCATACAACAATTCAGACTGGCTGGGTAACTAATTCCACATAATGCCATCGCCGGAAGTATTGATTAATAAATTATTTCACACGGAATTATCATACCTTGATTGTTTTACCTAGCTCAATATCCATCGAAGTCATGTGAACAGTAAACTTCCAGTATTTCCTTATTGATCCATGTCGCATTGATTCGACACGCGATCATTTTTGACTTAAAGGAGACATAAACATCAAAACATGCTGAAACTTATTTCGGCTAAAACTTGACAGAATCTCTTAGAAAACAAATACTACCTTTATTTGCCAAGTACCATCGAAAGCTTATTTTATCAACAAATAATCCATTAAAAAGGAACCACAGGTCGAATATACACGATTTGTAAGACATCAATCAAGCAATCGTATTAACGTAAAACAACTATGCTCATTGGATATCGAGTAATGGCATATGATACATTTTGTAAGAAAAATTCTAGCAATGGCCAAATGATAAAATATAAAGACACTTCAGCCGTGTGTTATGAATGATCCTGACTACCATTAATAGTTTTGCAGAAATTCCAGCAGTCTTAATAGTTTAAGCTTACAATAATTCCTTTAGTGTTACACACAGGTTTTGTCGCTTATATGCTGGCGTTTTAGGTTTAACGAGGAAAGAATTTAGACTGGTTGCCATAAAATGATGGATAGAAAAACACATCGCTCATCCCACTGAGACAGACATAGATTCATGTTGAAATATTACATTCAACAATAATACTAATATTTATTCAGTCAGTGTCCTGTTGAAAATCGAATTCATTGCTTTGAAGAGACAAACTAAAATTTAAAGTGACACTTTGCATACCCAGCTCCCCCCCCCCCCCCCCCGCGCGCTTAAAGGACATAGGCAAAGTTTCGTTGAAGCAGAATTAGCTAATTATTGGTCTATACATGTAGACAAACAAGAAATACTAAACAAAACCTTTCCGCTGATATCAACCTTGAGTATGTACATTTAGGTGGTTTCAAAAGCAGTTCTAGCAGGCTACTGACTTGGCCAATATTCTTATTTAAACCACTACTCCCTCCTGAAAAAAATCGACGTTTTGTCTTTTATTTCATAGCCAAAATTTAGGAAAGCATTCTAACTTATTAATTCAAATGATTCTGTACATATTATGTAATTCAATGTACGCTAGTCGCCCCAGGCATTCTGGATGAAATATCACGGTGTACAAGTGTTTCGAAGTGGTTTGGGGATCAGCCGCAATTCTTGTTAGTCGTCCGCATGTCATTGTGCTTGTTCAACTAATCAATATGGGGTAGTAAGGCTGGTGGAAATCCACCTTTCATACTGATGCTGTATGAAAACTGAGTACGCTACCTCGAACAATGATATATCTTGTGTTGGTGCTGACAAAATCAACATTTTGATTGTATTCTTTTCGTCTTTTCTCACGTATAGCCATTTTTACCTGTACGTTGGGTTAGCAGATTTTCGATTTTAAAGCAGTTTGACAGCGGATTGTGGATTTCAAAGTCGATTGGCAGCAGGTTGTCAACCTAAAATAGATTCTCAAGATGTCAAAATCCCCAAAAATTCTCTTCAGTTTGCAATCAAATCAGATTGTTGAATCAAATCAAATAAACTTGACGAGCGACAAACGAGTCATATCAATTGTGACGAGAACAGTTCTTGATTATAGAGATTTAGATTTTTTTAATAAGAAAGCAAGAAACGTCCTATAACTGGGATATGTGACGTTTGTTAAGACTGTATACATGTACTGTATTGTATAAAGGTGGAATGCACAGATTTAACAAAACCCACCGTATGTTTCTGTCTGAAGAACAAAACATATGCTAACGGTTTTCTACTATTTTATTAGATAGCCCTTTAGAATAAGTATAGATGAGGGAAATCTGTATGAAAACCAACCGTTTGTAATTTAATGTCAAACATCTGGTTACTCTCGACTGATACGATACACTAAAGCTGACATTATCGATCCCTTGTCTTTAGTTTATCACCTTTCCGAAACGAGGTTGATATACTTGTCTGATAACATCGTTTAATTAGGGTGCTCGTGTACTTTGGCCTTCACCTTGACAGTTCAATACAAATATCTCCCGTAAACAAATCGATACAGCTTCGAAGTCTTTCGTTGTGGTTTATGTAAAAGTCTTCAGGTCTTTCTCGAAAGTTATTATTAGCTGTGACATATTTTTTTCGTTTCGCATGTCGACCTAAATGTCATTACACCTAGACGTTTCTCGAAGCTTAAAGTCGCATGAGCTGCCAAAACTTTGATATTTCGACGTTAAAACAGAATGTTAAAATTATTGGCTATTTTTCTCAAGACGTATAATTCAGAAGCCTTTTAGTGCTTCTAGTCTCGAGAATGTACGATAAAGTATTGTTTTGAACCAACTTTGGCTTAGAATGAATGAATAGTCGTCCCGGTTATTTAAATTTTGTTTATTTTTCGAACACTATTTCGGTTCGTATAGGCCACATACTGTATTGATTTTCCTCATTTCAACGCCAATCATTTCGTTTTTTGATGGCCTTTAAAACCTCTCCCTGTCATGACGATCAAAAGTTATGAAAAAATTTGGCAGCTCATGCCACTTTAAATATTATCAAGTTTCTATACATTGTAGATTTGCAAATTTATGTTCATGCGCGCAGGTCGGATTGTTCTTGAATTTCTGTGAGCATATTAAAATGTACTTTGTATTTTGTCGCTTAGTTTCCATCTGCACTCAGATTACCGTGTTTATTATTATTTAGAGTGATATAATATCCATTTAACTGGTCTGGAATTTCTCTTACTTTCATTCTGTGGACTTACCAATGTGTTTCAAGGGTTTTATTCCGTGGATTTATATTTCTTGATCATAGCATCTGCTATACCAGTGAACTTTGTGAGTTCTTGGATTACAGTTTTCTATCTCGGTACCGCCATTTCTTAGTTTATTAAAGTAAGTCATAATATACGTTTTCTTTCTACTGTTTGTTAACTATTTGTTTGTAAATACGTTACTGTATTTTATTTTAATATAAACTGGAATTTAAACATAACATGTGCAGGTCTTTTGTAAATTTTTATTATTATTTTGTCTCGTAAAAAATAAAGATATCCAAATTAAGAAGAGAAAATGTAGTAAGACAATTTCCGTGTGACAAAGGTGTAACGAAGTTAACAGATTGACATTAACATATAGAAGGTAAAGCTGAGATATAACTATTTTAGCTGTAAACCTTCAGTACTAAGAGGACCTTAGAGGTTCAATTTGAACGCCCTTTCAGCCATGTTCGCGTGTTTGCATCCGAATCAGTCAGAATTATATGGCAATCTTGGGTTTTCATCTGATGCGAATTGGTTGCTTGATATCAAAAGAAGGTTGCGAAATTTTTCACGGTGAATAAGTCAGTCTTATAAGTAATATGATCTGAAGTGTAGCACGTAAAACTAAACTGTAAATCAATCACTTTAGTAAATTCTGAACTTATAACCAACACAAACATTTTCAGCTTTTAATTTCAATGTGCTATTTTTCGCTCAATACAATTAAAAAGAACCTGTATTAAAAAAACTAATGTTATTTTCCGAATAAATGAACATCTTTACATTTAGATCTCCAATCGTTATCTCTTTTGCCAGAAGACGGTCAATAATTGTATGAAAACAATCTTCTAATACAGTTTGAATTATTTTAATGGAAAAGTTTTCTCCTAAACCAACCAGTAGAAGAGTGCAGCACGGCCAGCTAAGACATCTTAAATTACTTCAAATAATTTGACATTTAAAGGGACTAAAATTGATTTCATTGTTAAAGCAACCGAATTTCTCACATGCCTGTAGTACATTACATATGTTTTCATCCCGACTTGCGATCAACTCAGGTAGGTATTTAGACTGGGTATCAACAATCTTCTAAAATACTCCAATTTAAAAAACGGTTAAGTTTGAGGAAAACGAATTGAAATGAAATGACCATCATGATCATTTGAAAATAAAGTCCAACTCCTTCACTTGGTACCATTATAAAGAGAGGTCAACAACCGTGATGGTGTTGACAGCTTCCATCTGGTTGTCTGCATAAATATTTTTGTACAGGGCATTCCAAGACGTTTGACCACACTATTATTGATTATTTGGCTGATGTGGATTTAGAATTAACCGCTATGCCTAATGAAGTAGAGCCAAGCCATGTATTAACTTATTGAAGTAAACTAAACATGAAAGCAAAAAAGAAAATGCCCTTAGGGACCAAAGCCAAAAAGAAAATACTCTTAGGGACCAGGCAAAATTTAAATCGAAATGGGGCCAGTACATTCTTGACAAGAGGCTATTAAAAGTCTGCCCGCCCCTCTCCCACACCACCTAAATACAAAAAACTATACGCACAAGTACAGTTTTTAAAAAAGGTCAGTTCCACCAGAGGTTGAAGAGCTGCAATCGATAAATGTGATAATAAATAATTTATGAGAATGGAATGCAAATATATTGAAGTGAGTTCCTGAACTTTACACCCGTCTGGACAATTCAAACAAGGAACAGTATCCAAGCACTGCAGAATTGAAAGCACATACTTACATTCGTTAGTTTAGTAAAAATCAAAGTATCGACTTGGCTTGGAGATAACTTTTGACCAAAACAACTGAAAAGTAAATCTTCTTCTGAATCTGTGGACTCATCTTCAGAATCAAACTTCTTTTGGATGACATCCTCACTGTCATCTTCTGAATGGATAACATCTTCATAATCATCCCGTGTGTTTTAGTGTATATTTAGAATATTAATATCTAGATCAGTTCCATAATCTTTCATTGATACTTAATTAGTCGGCATCAGTTTAATAAATTTGCTTTGCAAGATGCTTGGTAACACAGTCAAGCATTTCTTGTTTTAATTCAAATGGGCCAAGGTTGTTTTATTTTATATACTTTTCCGGTACGTATATGGACTGTTTCGCTAGCAGTTTTACACAGAACAATTCAACACAGTTGAAGTCTTCATAACTTTTTGCTGTTCTTTTCATTCGTTTTTCTATGGTGGCCATTTGCTCTTTTTCCTTTATCATTGACATGTTTTGCAAATGTTGCACATACTTTTCCACTAAAGAAAGACTCACAAATAAATTAAAAAACATGAGCATCTAAAGTTTGGCTTGAAATACCTGTTTTTTTTAAGCTGGGCGTGGGTTGGAAATCAGCAGGCTTTCTTTTTGCCCGCTTATAAACCTAGGTGCGTCTTTGTAGCAAAAATAATGGCAAAGACTGAAATATGGATAACGGCGTGGTACAGATTCTGTGCTGCCTGCTGCTGATAAGGTTTCACAAAATGTACATTCTGCTTCACTGACCAACACACATTCATGTAGTCTATACTCCATGTATACATGTAATTCACCTGATTCATCCATAAACTTATACATTTTCCTAAAATATTCATGGCCTGGAACGAATATCTTCTTACTTTTTTTAGCTTCACAATACTCCATTAAATAAGACTGATTGTAAAAGAATCTTTGATCTAAATGGAAAAAAGAGAAATTGCGAGAAGCAGTTGATACTTCGAAATAAAACAATTGTATTAGTTGCGAAGTTTTATATTTATTTATATCAAAATTAAGATTATTTTACTTACATGGCTTCATTGCAATTCTTTTTGTGGAGAAAATACAGAACTACCCCACATATGTTGATCGGTGGAAACCTTGAAAATAATGCTCATATTTCCTTGGGAATATGTGTAATTTGAAACCCAATTCCATTGAGAATTGCCTCTGTAAATTCGGATGCAAATTAACATACTTTTGGTAAATTCAATGTTACTATTTTATCCAACACAGATCTACAAGCCCGATGAACTTTTTTGTAATTGTCCAAAAGAATAATTTCCTTTACATCAATACGCTGTACTTGAACATCTTCAAACATACAATGTAACAACTAAGCCATCAATGATTTTTTTATTAACATCATCTACGAAACACTTTTAGGACTCCCAACGGTTTAAATGGACAAGTGCTATTCGACTATTGTTTTTATATAGATGAGGTTTCCAGAGGGCCATTGGCAACTTTCTCTCTTCCAACTGACTGCTGAAATATGAGTTTTAATTGGGGGATCCTTTGTCTGCTTTCTTTACTGACTTGAAAATGGACCGCAGTACATGAGCGTTGTGGGTACGCGTGTGGTGCATTTTCGACTGTTTCTTTACTGACTGTCAGATAGAAAACAAAGCAACAGGGAATTCCCTAAATGTTTATTTTTGGCGGAAAGTCGACTTACAGTTTTTCATCCGAGATGGATCACTATTTGTCTACTAATCTAATTTAAGGTCAACAGAGAATCACAACAAACTAACGCGGTGTTTCCTTTTAATGCTATGTTCAATTGGGTTAATAATACATTAATTCTTGCTGTTTCATATACGTGAAACCTTCCAAATACTCCTCCCTTTACGTATAGAACATCCGTCTCAGTTGTACTATCCATATAGTAACAAATACTGTCATGGACACGGCTACAAAATCGGCGCATCTGCACTGACGGAGAAATGTTTTCATCTGTGTATGTGGGTTGTTATGTATAGTCATTTTTCTTTAGCTTTGATCTTAAATGTGTATCCCCTTTTGATTACCTGAATGCTCTAAAACTATCTTTAACTGAACCTTAATCATATTGTGTTGAAGTGACCGGTTTCGTGTCCGCTGGCACCAAGGTTATTGAACAAGTTTGTGTCGACACCCAGGACCGTTGTGATTTTTGTGTTATATATCCTGACTGAGTCAGTGAACTGGGAGAACTTGCTCACTCCACTCTACCATGCTGGTCATTCCTTAATATCTCGGCTGCCCTATTTATGAACTCCTCTTGATTTCTACTGAGACTACTTATCTGATCTTCTTTCTACTGGCTATTACTTACCTGTGATTGTTTTCTTTGGACTTACCTGTTGTGTTTTCCGTGGATCTTCAAGACTCTTCATCCAAGGACTACAGACTCTCGCTACCATTTGGTATACATCTTGTTTCTTTTTTTTGTGTAAAACTTTAATTTGATTTACAATTATACCTATTATTTTAATCTTTCTTGCTGGGTCTCTTTTTCTTTTACGGCCTAGACTTTTCTGGTAACCGACACTTAAGGAAAAGTTTATCCGTAACAGAAATTGGGGGCTTGTCCGGGAACCTTTCAAATTATTAACTTGTAAACAAATTTTTTTTAGTGAAATTTTTTTTCTTTTCTGACCTACTCAAGCAAAATGGTCTTTAGTGAAGACGAATTTGTCAAAGGGGCGCCCCAACTCTGGATGAAATCCTGTCTCTGGATCCTGGAAAATCTGATTTATTAGAATTATCTTCCTTTTATAAACTCGAAGCAAAATCTTCTATGCGTAAAAATGAAATTCTGAAAATATTAATGAATCACCTGGTTGACGAAGATATTTTTGAAAGCTCTGCTTTAGATACCATTCAAGAGGATGGGAACGAAACAATTGAGTTAAGAAAAATGGATTTGCAATTCAAAATGCAAAAAGAAGAATTTAGACTAAGAGAACTTGAAACCCAAAAGGCAATTGAACTAAAAAGGTTAGAGTTTGAAAATCAAAATCGCTCGTCAACCAGTAATCATATGTCCTTTGATGTGACTAAATATGTTCGTCTTGTACCACCTTTTTCAGAAAAAGATGTTGATAAATACTTTCTCCATTTCGAAAAGGTGGCTCTAAGTTTACGATGGCCTAAAGAGTTTTGGACAATGTTACTACAGACGGTTCTTAAAGGTAAAGCACAGGAGGTCTATTCAGCTCTGTCTGTAGTTCAAAGTTCGGATTACGATTTTGTTAAAAACCTGATTCTTAAATCTTATGAACTAGTGCCGGAGGCTTATAGACAAAAATTCAGAAAAGCAAGTAAGAAAGATAATGAAACATTTGTCGAGTTTGCTAGGGGAAAGGAAAGTTTGTTTTCTAGATGGTGTACCTCAAAATTAGTCGGTGAAGACTTTGAAGTTGAAGTTATTCTTTCTTCAAACAACCCATTGATAATGAGTGTTGATATGTCATCCAACACAGATCTACAGACTGGCACAGTTACATGTTACTTAGCTCTGAAACATAGGCTGTGAGTTTTGTTTTGACTTGACACACCTGCCATATAAGTAAACCATCAATCCTTTAAAAACTTTGTGATTTCAATTTACGTATCATACGATTACCTCTTTTAAGACCTGAACCAAAGTCTCGTAGAAGCACTACATTGGCAGTAGAAGTTGAGCGTCTCCCTTGATAGCAAATCCAGAACGCCCTAGTGAACTCTTCGATACTAAAATATTACCCACATTTTACAGATCCTAAACAGTTTCGAGCTGCATTTATTACTGAAAGAACTCGGCAATGGGCCATCCACTAGCGCATTCAAATGAGCGATCAGCAAATGACTTATTTGAACGGCAGTAATTCTGCATGTGCAGGTAGATTTTTGAGTGTTGATCCATACATCCCCAAACAAAATAGCCCTGAATACGCTTCAGCTGGACATACATAAACCCAAGTCCAAAATTTCTGGTATTTTGGAGAATTTACGTCTCCACAACTGTTCTTTATTTAGCAGCGAATCTCATACTATAAGATCTGGTGGAATATGTGCAGATAATTTAAGGAAGAATACATACATTGTAACAAAAGCCATTGAGCTACAGTAGGAACTGTTAAGAGTTGAAAATATGCTGGTAATGAGGAAAACTACAGCAAGTTATGTTTTTGTGAAACAGGTGGGTTTTAAACGCTTGTTTGGATGATCTTTTAGCTATTCCATATTTAATTTGTCAAAAAATTTCACAAAATATATTTTTGCTTCAAGACATTTCTTAAAGGGGCATGAGCTGCCAAAATGTTGATATTTTGACGTAAACACAGAATGTTGAAATTATCGGCTATTTTTCTCAAGACGTATAATTTAGAAGCTTTTTAGTGCTTCTAGTCTCGAAAATGTACGATAAAGTATTGTTTTGAACTAACTTTGGCTTACAATGAATGAATGGTCGTCCCGGTTATTAAAATTTTGCTACTTTTCGAACACGTTTTCGGTTCGTACAGGGCACATACTGTATGGATTTTCCGCATTCCAACGCCAATCATTTAGTTTTTCGATGGCCTTCAAAGCCTCTTACTGTCGTGACGATCAGAAATTATGAAAAAAGTGGGAATTTTGGCAGCTCATGCCTCTTTAAAGTTTCTATGCATTTATATAGTGCAGTTATTCTGTTTATCCAGAATTATACACTGAGCCTAAAGCGATTTTTTCCACATGTAGTTATTTTGTGTTGCGTTGAAAAATAAAATTGAGGTGACCAAATTGACAATCAAGTCGTAAGGCATCTGATACTGAAAAAGCCGGTTTATATAATTCTATTGAAGCTATATTGCATGTATGTCCTCTGTCAACTTTCTGGTAAC
Source organism: Lepidochitona cinerea (assembly GCA_963971465.1). Taxonomy (NCBI): domain Eukaryota; kingdom Metazoa; phylum Mollusca; class Polyplacophora; order Chitonida; family Tonicellidae; genus Lepidochitona; species Lepidochitona cinerea. The sequence continues at coordinate 45,363,738 of OZ020551.1, read as the reverse complement.
ACTACAGGCAACCAAATGAGTCACCATGGACATTTTATTTGGACTTACCTATGGCTATTTAATGTTGGCCACCAGTATAAGTTCAAAGGCGGGCATATTGTGAGATTCTTAAAAGTCATGTTCCAACTTCCCGTTGTTTATTCATGAAATGTAGATTTGTAACACATTTTATGATCCATTGTAGGTATAACAAGTCCAAGAAAGGGACAGCAAAGAAAGAATTTGACAATAGATGGAAGATCCAGAATCGCAGAAAAAACAGGGTATACCAGCGGACCAAGCACGATTCTCGGACGGACCATAACTAAATTATATCCGTAATGCTATTTAATCTTAATATAAGACGAATACATAGTTATTGTTATGAATGCCTGCCTTATTCCTATTAAACGCAAGTGTTAATATAGAAGAAAATGAAGTTCTTTCATAGCCTCAAATAATATGGATTGAACATAATGGGCAACAGAAAACATATTGCAAGAAACCTAATATTATCGGAATGAAAACCCATCAGCTGCATAGGGAAAAGTAACTGTTTAACCTGCTATTCCTTAATCTAACGTGCAAAAACCTATTTAGGTTTCCTATCCATTCACTTACGAATTGATAACATAGCAAAGAAAAGAACAGTACTTTTAAAAGGCCAACTTTTTCTTTTCATTGGGCACAATCGATTGGCTGATTGGTGTTTGGCATTGAACTTCAGATTTTTTAAACTTATTGTCAGGTTTTGATAGTTATTACAAGATAATTACTTGTCGTTCTTCGTATTGCGGAGCTACGATTAATAACGTTTGTAGTTTTGTTGCCCATATCTGGTTAAATACAACGATAAAACTCTAGATAGAAACACATTAACATAGACACATATGTCGTGGTGTAAATACACCTAGTGATCATATAATAAAGGATGATTGATTGTTTGATGTTTTACGCCGCACTCAACATTATTAAAGGAAACTGATGAAACCTGTCATTCATCAAGCTGACGTGAAAGCTCTTATCTTATCTCCTTGAAAATAAAAATATAAAATAATGGTTCCTTTGATCTGTCTACCATCTGTTTGAACTGGTGTTAACTGGGTTGTTTTAAGTTTTTTTTAAAAGCCTAATCACAAAAGACGGAAGAATTGCATCTCAATAAGGCAACGGTACAGATAAGGTCAGCCTATTGTTAAACATATGTTAACGACAACTTCAAACATTTATCAAAGTCAGTCTATTTTACAGTTATATAATATTGGAAGATTGATACAGTACACACTTTGAAACGACTATTTCGAAAGAGCATATCTTTGGATTTTCCTGTAAGTATTTTTTTCTTAGAAGGGATGTAACACATTAACTGTAATGAAGTTAAATTGAGCTAAAATGACCCATCTTATATCTGGAAGACTGCACACGGAATGTTGATCTCCATATTATCCTTGTAACTGTGAATTAATCGTCGATTTACCACTTCATATGTGTTCAGTACAAACGATTACATCGCCTTGCAAGGTCAAAACAAATGGTCGTTGGTGAGTGCCTTTCAGGAGACACTTTGAGTAAATCTGTCAAGAAAGTATCATTTTATCATAAAATTTGCAACATAAAAACTTTTCATAGACAACCGACTAGTGTTTAAAAGCAGCCTTAGCCTAAGATTGTCTAACGGCTGTTTTGTTTTAAAGTTTGTTTAAATTTCGAGAAAAAAATTGCTTCACACAGACGACAGCGTCACTGGATATTTTTTGATCATTTGTTTTTCCAATGACTATCAAACAACCGGATTTCTTTGACAATTGAATTCATACAACTAGGGCCTATTACATACAGTGTGAGGACCGCTAATGAAGTCTTTTTGGGGAAACAATTACGTTTTAGTTTCTATCCAAGGACATCAATATATCCTGATTCTGTTTGTATATTGTTAACATAAACATACACCATATATTTTTTTCCATCAAAGATCTTATGCAAAGATAAGAAAAATAGGTTAGAAAGCATAGTCGTATTTAGAGGGCTTCTGCTGCTGTTGTCAGTTAATGGGTTGAGCAAAATCTATATAAATGGTTGTGTGGATATTTTTGAAACTCATCACACATGTTTTCAATGGCTTCTTTGTCTTCAAGACTTTCAGTTCATCTGGTTGATTTTTCTAAGAAACATTTTATTTTGTCATTTGAGTGGCGCCGACTATCTACGCCACCGACAATACAGGAGATTGTAAATGGTTTTAGAAATAGAAAACAAAAATTCTAAAATTTATAAAACATCGTTACCATGAATATTCCCTGTTCTTTAAGAACATTACGTAATAATCTTTGAAATTAAATGGAGGAGCGAAAGGCGGAGAATAACCCACGAGACGCGATGTGTGAGTTATCCCTCCACCTTTCAAGAGAAAAATATAAAAGCTATTCAAACACAGCTGTACAAAATTCTGTTTATTATTTATGCTATCAGGTTTAAGCTGTTTATTAAGTATACATTTGTAAATTTCACAAAAAGACAATATCCACAAACTTATCTGATGAATAAGGTTTTCCCCCGTTATTTCATGTAGTACACTACAGTGTACCAGTCGCTGGGATAGAAAAATAGTTTTAAATTAAGCTTTCATAAGGCTAAATATGACTGAAAAAGGCTTCATATTCTCATCTAGATCATATTTACGTTTGAAGTTGAGCAGAAAACGTCAGTAGGCTACAAAAGAGTCAAGTAGGTCCGACGACGTCATTATCTTAATTACAAAAGTGTTATTGCACTGCAGTGACTTGGTGAAGGAAATCCCTAGTTTTAGTTCTTGTATAAATTCTAATTTGTAATACATGTTAAAGGCCCACTTGCCGCCCTAGCCTGTTTAAATTTGCTAAGAAAACCAATTTACATGAGCTTACTACGACTAATACCACTATTAAAACTTAAACATAGGACACATAAAAAATGTCTAGTTAGCTTTAGAATGTAGAAATGGGGTGAAAAACAAACGAAGAATCGAAGCCTGATTACAACAACAACGATCAGTGTCGGTCAACTTTCGTGTTGGATTACCCTCATTTCAGTCCTTTTTATGTGTGGTTTACACTCAAACAATTATCAGCAGACTTTTCCAGTCGCTGTTAACCGATCGTCAGTCGGTATTTCTCAGATAAATAGGCCTACGTAAAATTACACTGTGCCGTTGGTTCACTCACTCGACTGAAACATAAAATCGCCCCTGCGAGCAGTTTGGTTTGTTTACGTTCCGGGCACCTAAAAATTCAAATTTTCAATTCAAATTAAAAATACAAAGTGACGTCCAAACTTTAAAATTTTGGTAAAAATAGAAAGTTCCTAAGTTAAATTGTCTGGGAAAAATACAGAAAACGGTCTTTCTTTTTTTAATGTAAACAATATTCCTGATATTCGCGGCAAGTGTGCCTTTAATACTTAGGTGACATGAATGGCCAGAATTTTGACGACCAATAAGCGACTAGAGCATTGACCAATGTTTACATTTACCAAGAAGGAAGCATGTCATTCATCGAAAGGCCTTTTATTGGACAATTTGCCTTGAACCAGCCGGGGCCTGATTCTTCAGTCAAAATACAGTCACGTCTTATTCTAATTATGTACCTAAATAACAATTTAGTCAAGTCGAGACGTCGCAGGTGGTGTTACTGAATATAAAATTGCTCTGTTCAACTCACAAGATTGACTAAGTTATTATAGGCATAGTCGGTATTAAAACAATGGTTTCTCTTGAGATCACTTCAAAAACTGATTAGTTCCTTTCTCGATAGCTCATTTCAAGTAAACAAAAGAAGTGAGGAATGTAATTAAATACTGGCGAGTTTGATATTGATTGTACATTGTTCTATCTTAATTCCATGTCCATAAAAGGAAGACAGTCCGTGTCATGGAAAGGAGAAAATTAAATCACATAAACTAAACCCATGTGCAAAATACCCCCCAAAAAATCAAAAATACATTTTATATTAGTCAGAAAGGGCTCACGAGAAAGTATTTAACACCCTTTTTATATCGCATTTCGTTATAAGTTTCTCATACCGGAGTCATAAATTCATTAATCTGGGCACTTGCACATGTACAAAAATGGAGAGCATGATTGAATGCAACGAATCAATGCAATTTCCTCTTCTTATTCCTTGATATACGACAGTGCCATCCGTACTATGCAGTTCAAAATGAAAACTTTTCACAAAAAAAAAACATATAGGTTCCTGTGGTACCCGAAAATTGGTCTGATCAACTCAAAAGATTGGCTTAGTTATCAGTGAGTTTTAAGAGCAATGATTTCTCTGGAGATCACTTCAAAACTGATTAGTTCGTTTCGTTTCTCGATAACTCATTTCAAGTAAACAAAAGACGTGCGGAATGCAATTAAATACAGATGGGTTTGATATCGATTGGATGCTTCTTTCTTTCTTGATACTGTGGTCCAAATAAATGTAGAATTTCTTCGACTTGGAGATACAAAACTAAAGTAAGGAAATGAAGCTAACAGAAAAATTGGCAAACACAGCAAAATTCAATACCAAACCATTGTGACATTTTAATAAGTATAAAAATAATAAGTTATTATATCTAGATATACACGTTGTTAACAAATTATTGTCGACATGGGGCTAGTTTGGATTTCATGGGAACATTGAATACTGCATTTTGTGCTAATATCTATGATAACTTTATGGACGGAATACCTGTTGGATTAACCACGGTTGGAGTAAGTTTTTTTTATATTTCAAGATAACTTCCTTATATAGAAAAACGTCAATTAAGTGACATGTATGTCTTGTTTAGAAGACCAAACATAATTAAATAAAAGGTGGACAGCGTCAATTTAAATTGTCGATTCATACGTTAAACAAGAGCTTTTGTTTTCGATGAAAAGTTGAAACCAATAGGATTTCTCGTTTTCCTTTTTAATACGAGCCCTCTAGTCTCGTTTCATCGAACGACCTATGTGGGATGGTTGCCAGTTACCACCGGAAGCTCGTGGGTTTCCTCCGGGCATAGAGCCCGGTTTCCTCCCACAATACAACTGGCAACGCCGCCATATAAGTGAAATTGTCTTGAGCGCGGCGTAAAACACAAAACAATCAATCAATCTAGTCTCATTTCAGTTTACATCAAATTACATACCGTTGAACTGTATAATGTATTATATACCATTGAACTGTAGAAATAAATGACATCCTGGTGAGCTGTGTGTTGTTGAATAAAGGCCCAGTGGCGGAAGATACCAGCATTTGATGGCGAGAGGCGAATGTGAGACATATATCTCACCTATTTCCCTGGTACAGTAGTATAACAACCTGCGTTATTATTAACCAAATTATCTACATTAGTATTTGGTCTAATAATTGTGAGGAGAAAAAATAGGGATATTTTAACTCTGCGATGCACTTGTTATAACGCCCATAGCCTTATTGAAGTTAGCAATCAAATAGCTTGCGTGTCAACATGATACAGTGTTCACTGATCTGTAATCAAGTTACCATTTTTGCAGACGAAATACTTCCAAGGCAACATGACATTGCAATCAGATGTATAAGACTAACTTGGTGATGCTGAAGGCAGGAAACTCCCGTGAATACCTTACGGTCAATCTAGCAAATAAGGCAAAACATATTCAATTCGATTTACTTCCCGTGTCCTTTTAGGGTATACTTTAAAATATGTGAAACATTTATCAGACTACATTAGTGTTGGATTTGCGTTGCTAATGTGTCTTGGATAAATTCATAATTGAATATACGAAACATTAAAAAGAACGCCTAAGCACACGATATAAAATATATCAGAAAAAACGGTAATTCACCCAAGTAGATTGGCAGACGATGATAGAACATGGGGAATTATCTACCTGCAAAACAAAGGCACTTTAGAACACAATTAATATAATGTGTATATACACACTTGAATAACTTGGGATAACATACAAAACAAAGATTCGTACAGTACATCTGGTTTACTCACCTCAAATCAATACCCGTGTGTCTCGTCGCTGGGTCCATTAATGAATTTAATGAGTCTTTATCGTTAACGTGCTTTGAGAAATGTCAAGATGTCAAAGATATAAATACATGCACTTAAAGTCGAAACACATATTGATCCAGGGATGTGAAAGGTTTGGAACCCATCCTCAACAAAGTACATTTGTATTAGATACAGATATAGCAGTTCCAATAACGCTGCGACGAGAGGCACCTCCGTGGGACTTTTACACTCCACGTTTTAAAGTTAAAGTGGTCGACGCTAATCCGATACTATCCATGTTGGATGGTCTCCTTCGGTTATCATTCTTGTGCGAAATAGATGTTTCTCAATAAGATGGCTACAGCAATTGTCAGGTGCACTGATAAGTATCCAGATCTAAAACAAAGGGATTCTCTTTCTAATCGCTGTCAATTCAAAATCTATCATGTAGGCCTAGTTGCCCATAGCCGTGTTAATTTCAACTCTGGTCGATGGTAGTTAGATACAGCTAGATGACTTTCAAAGAAACGGATTCATTACCAAAGATAACTGTACGTCATTTTAAACAAAAGAGCCACTTGTTATTTGAAGATCACTCATGTAAGTTTCTTATACAGCTCAATATCTTCAAAGAAAACCACAGTAAGTGTTACAGTATCTTTTAAAATCCTTTCCTGAGAAGAGCACGGACGTGTAAAAGCATCTTACATGTATCTTACATGACTGTGACTTTCAACCGAATTGGTTAAACTAAAGTACATGCAATTATATTCCTTTGACGTCAAACTTTCCGTACATCAAAGTGTTTTACCGATTGCGTTACCTGATATCAATGTTAGGTATATGTAGTTGACATATGTTGTACGTTTGATAATACAGAGCTGGCTGGATATTAGCTAGATCTAAGTTTTAAATCAATTTTTTTTATCACAACCAATTATCTTGAAGAATAGGATATTAGCACCAACCCTTTAAAACCTAAAGATTAATGTATCCCGTACGAAATTAAAGTTATAGTTTAAGGTTGATTTGCTGGTCTTAAAAAACACTATGGTTATAGAATAAAAACTTTATAGATTTATGAACAAAAATGTAGACGAAACTGTATCCGACAATCGTTGAAGGAGAAGGATATAATTAAATGTGTATACACCAAGAACAAACGATTGGATTCAGTGTCGCTTGGTAAAGATTATCAATCAAATCTCTCATTTACCGTAAAAGAAAAACAGAAACCATTTAAATGTTTGGATTCCGATTGGCTTCTAAAAGATTGACTCGGAAGACCCACAATTGTTTCTGAATGGATTTCGGCGAGGATCATTTTACTACATATGAATTCCAGCATGGTTTTATAAGATATAATGATTTTGAAATACAATTCCGATAAATTGGCCAAATCGTTATACCCATACACTTGACCAGAGCATGTTAACCACTGAACGGGACTGTCTGAATTTGAAACCTGACTATTGAAAAACTGGTGTCAAGATCATCGGCTTTAGCATTCAAATGTGGGAGTCCCTGGTAGCCAACGAAAAGATACTCACGAGTACGTTTTACAGTATATACATGTATTGAATTAAAATTGTTTGTCTCCCGCCTTGAGGTATTTCTATTTAAGAACAAGGCATTTAAAATGGATGACCACAGACAACCTTCTGGCGATGAAGATAGTAGAACACAAAATAAAATGGATCAATTTGATATCGAACTCTACCAAAAGAGATTTTTCAGAAAAAAAGCCATCTAACATTTAGATATATTAATCAGAGAAGTTGTGTGCTTCAGTATAATGGCGTTTATTAATTTATCATAGACTAGTAGGTTTCAGAAAAGACAATTGTGATGTGGGGCGGAATTGCTGATGGCTGGTCAGATTTAAACGTAAAAGTGAGTGCAAGGATCAAGCCAACTGAGTAATTATTAAGTATAGAACAAAGGTGTAAGTCTATTTAGTGTAAAGCAAAATTTTGTTTTGCTATTTTTTTTCGGTTTCTCTGTATTGCAAAAAAGTATATAGCCTTAGTTTAATATTCGCTGTATTTGTACCGTCAAATTGTAGAATTAGGCAGCGACAAAATAAGAACGACAACTTTTTTACTTTAATGTTGGGTTGCATGTACACGAATAAAACGTAGATTTCAAAGTCTTAACAATACGCATTGTCTGATAAAAAATAATATTATGTCTTCTGATGATATACAAAGTCCAATTGACATAACCCACTTTGACTTAGAATGAATGAATGGTCGTCCCTGTTATTTAAATTTTGTTTACTTTTCGAACACGTTTTCCGTCCGTACAGGCCACATAGTGTATGGATGCTCATGTCACTTTAAAATACATAATTGATGGCAATAACGCTATACAGGCCTACTTCAAATCTCTTCTTCCAATGGCATTTCTGTGGAGCGTAACATGACAATGATGATGTCTATCTGATATTGACTTTCAACAGCCATGCGAGATTATATTCAAGCACGTAGCTGCTTGTCGTATATGCATAATGTATATCTCTTTACCCACAATGTTGGAATCTTCAATTTATCTATCCGACCTAAGTTCTAATTTCAATCCCCGAAATCCCAATTAGTTCATAGCAATTAAACGAACCACTAACAGGTGTTGCTGATATACTTAATCATGGATTGTAATTGGACACGAAGGTCCCCTATTTGGTATGCTATCCATGCTTCTGTTGATGTGTTCGAGCAAAGACTATTTACAGCTAGATGACTCTCAAATGAACCGATCGATTACAAATGATACCTGTATTCATTTGAAACAAAGACAGCCCCTGGTATATACATGGCGACTAAGATGTAAGATCTAAAGAGTATACGTGACAACGGCGATTTAATATTCAAATAGTCTACATGACAAGTAAGATGAAAGACCAAAGAGCCTACATGAAGAGTAAGATGTAATATCCAAATAGTCTAGATGACAAGTAAGATGAAAGACCAAAGATCCTACATGAAGAGTAAGATGTATGCTCCCAAGAGTACCTGCCAAGTGTAACACGTTTAGATTCCTGATATGTGACTGCAAATCTTACTGTACATCTAGTTGTCATAATGGTGACGTCAAATGACGTAGATAACCTACTGTAGCTTTTAGGAACACTATTTTTCATGGGGTTGTTTTATTCTCAAAGTACATGAGCCAGTGTGTTGAAGCTAATGCTTAACTATTATCTTTCATATATCGGCAAAAAAGATTGACTTACATACCTGCACCTGTTAACAAAGTCAACCAATGTCATACATTTATATGTAGTTAAGTATAATTACTCAACAACAACAAAACACAACCAAAGTCTGGTCCAAGAGGATATTGTTTTTACTTACAATTTTTATATAACAAAACCGTCACCAAAAACCATCAACTTACATAGAACGGTTATCAGAATAAGTTGAGATTTTTCCTACAGGAAACCTGTCAAAGCGATGCATTTTTCCTCATGCCTTTTTTCGCCTTCTGCTTGGACACATATTCTTCCTTGAATAACAAAGCTTAACTGTTAACTTGCTGGACTTGTCTGACTTTTCGCTTTGGAGGAATTTCTGTGGTTGAATCGCCACTATCTTCCTGATTTTGATAAACTGGAGAGGAATTAGTACTTGAATCCGATAAGAATGATGGCTTTGTTGATTCTTTATTACCATGTAACTCATTCAATTCTTCAGAAAATTTACAATCTTTACGACTGTTTCCTGACTTGCTGTCGTAATCTACTGTGCCTATATAGGTTCTTTTAAAACTTTTCCATTTATTAGCACACTGAGCTCAAAAGACTCATTTAATTGTTTAGAAAATTTACAATTTTTGCGACTGTTTCCTGACTTGCTGTCATGATCTACTGTGCTTATATAGGTTCTTTTTAAACTTTTCCATTTATTAGCACACTGATCCCAAAAGACTCATTCAATTGTTTAGAAAAGTTACAATTTTTGCGACTGTTTCCTGACTTGCTTTCGTGATCTACTGTGCCTATATAGCTATATAGGTTCTTTTAAACCTTTCCATTTATTAGCACACTGATCTCAAAAGACTCATTCAATTGTTTAGAAAATTTACAATTTTTGCGACTGTTTCCTGGGTTGCTGTCGTGATCTACTGTGCCTATATAGGTTCTTTTTAAACTTTTCCATTTATTAGCAAACTGATCGGGATCTACTGTACCCATAAAGGTTCTTTTAAAACCATTTATTAGAACACTGATCTCCTGTACGAATATATTTTTTTTCATGTATTTTCGCAGTGAATTCATTCCAGAGACTTATGGCATTTGTCACTGCTGAACTCCACCCAAGCTCATCTGTCCATACCATCTTTTGTGGATGTTGTATTTATACATGGAAAATAATGTAACTGGATATTACATCTTACACTGAAAGTAAAAAAAAATAAGTGTTTTATTATGATGGCGGCAAAGCTGTGATATTTAATATAACCTATTCTAAAAAAGGTCTAAAAACGCTTATCATTACAAGCCCATATGAGCTCGTTCCATATCACAGTAGTAAATATGGGAATCCTGCCGCTATATCAATAGTCGGTAGGTCTAATTTTCATGCACTGCAATACTCAAATGCATTTATAGTTCAATATATAGAAGAGAAATTTCCCATTGTTAGTGTCATATAGTAATTTAGAATTTATGTAATAATACTTACAAGCTAAAGATTCTGTAGGCTCTTTCGTTAATGTCTCTTGAGACTGTTCTAGCGAGCTCTTTAACACATTTCTTTAATTTTTCAACGATTTCTTCATCTGAAGAAACAGAGACTGAAGAAAAAGAAACAGAGACTATTTGTCAGAGGCGGTTATAACCCATCTTTAATAAATAAAGATGTATTTGCTTTATTTACAAAGGTAAATACAATGTATTACTGTATATGCAATAGTACACAGTGTACATTCAATGATTAAATACACATGTTTAGGAAAAAAAAGTAAATATATTATTTGTTTTAATGTATATACATATGGGCACATATGAAATATATAAAAATAAAACAGTTGTTCGTAAAAAAGTAAGACACCAGTATTAAAGAAACAAAAACAAAGAGAAAACCTAGCCTAAAGCTAAAAGTGACAATATTGCAGCGACTGGTTCTAAGAGACAAATAATGCTTTTTACCATTCCTTTGCACAGCTTACAATGTTTCGATAGAAACAGAAACATGTCACTGAATTAACTTCCATATTAATAGTAAGTGGCATTATTTTTCTGAAATAAACAAGTGAAACAACTGAAGCTGAATGTCAAACTAAGTCACCAAGGTGAATGTACTAAGCCCTTATTAAGTCATTTTATAACATGTCATTTGTCTTGTCGGATCAGTAAAATAACAGGATGGAAATAAAGAAGAAGATATTTAACTTTTGGAATTAATTGTTATACATGTATTTTTAATTTCACTAACCAATGTCATGTAATTGACAGGAAAAAAAGATATAAACAGTCTGAGTGCCCCCTTCTTCTATACAATACTGGTGGTCTGCAGATAAATTCAAATCCTAAACATGGAGCTTAATTTTGCTGATAATTGAGTTAGGCAATGAATGTGGATGTACATTGACTTATGGAGGAAAATCCTTTCTTGGGTCAGGTTAGCATGTGGAAGTTGACCTTGACATCGTGTCAAACTATTACTATCGATGTACAGTCTTATTTAGCTGTGTAATCAATCTGCTGATATGATACCTTAATGCTATTTAAAAATAGTTGTCTGTACGTTCATATATCCAATTGACAAGGAGTTAGTCATTGGATGAGTGCGTTAGTCGTATTATCGAAGATCAATCCAAAATTCATTCAAGCACTGTCAGCCAAAACCCATCAATTTACCCTGAGAGAAAAATAGAAACCATTTAAATGTTTAGCATTTGGCTGGCTTCAGAAAGATTGACTCTGAAGCCACACAATGGCCCCTGGGGGCTATCTCATTGAGAATTTCGCTTCACCTGATTTCCGCTAAAACTCAATGATGCGTAAGCATAAAGCCTATGCATAAATAATCGGTAGAGTCAACAATTCTCTATATAGGACCACGTTGGGGTTTAGCTTGCGGCCACGTCGCTCTGGTTCGCTTAAACATGAGACGAAAATGTCGATTTCTTATCGGTTATCTTGAAAAGTTATTGAAATCAAACCAAGGAATACTTATTTGAGTTGAACAAATGGCGTTTGTCGGATCTGTTGAAGGGGTAACTGCGCGGATTTGAATCCTTCAGAGCACATTTGGGATAGGATGGGCAGAAACATTCAAGTCCGAGAACCCCTATACAAAATCTGCAAGAATTGGAAGCCGCATTACATCGGTATCGACGGCAGCTACCCCTTCAACAGATCCGACGTCTCACTGGAGGGGTGTGACGCAGGTTGGAAACTAATGAAGGCTATACGCGCTATTGACCTTCTGCTCTAGGGATGTGTTCTACACACTCAAAGTGACATTTTTACTTCAATAGTTTCACCCTGTTAAGCCAGATGGACTCTGAAGTTTCATACTTACAAGCATCTTTTCATTTTGTTAAAATACACTTTTGATTTGGCTAAAGATATCCTGAATAAGTTGTATAGCTTATTACCACTAATGGTGATTTCTTATCGCCAGATGGTTGCCCTTTATGATAAAAATCGTTTCTGCAACATCAGTTTGCCAACAATCTCCCTACACCAATGATTTTGTCGGTCGGTGCCGACTTTCCAGGGGGGTGCTTAACTTTTTTCTTTGTGTATACATACAAGGAAATCAATATTAAAACGATGTCTATCTGATATGCACCACATTTATGTGCAAATACTGTCTATCTATCAACCATATCAGATTGTATTCTAGAGATTGCTTGGTGTGTTTTTTATGTATTCCTATATCCAGTATAAGGTATTCCATTAATCCAGATCTTGTTACCATTGTTAATCAATATACTAATTCAAAACCATAAACATGTAGTACAGTTAAGTACTCGATATCATTATCAGTTTACGTGTAGTTATCCTCTCACGCGTACACTGCGGTCGATGGCATTTTGTACATCGTTGGATGACTTTCAAAGAAACGGATTCATTACAAAAGCTACAAGCATGTCATTTGAAACAAAAGCAACTCGCCGTATTCAAAGAGCCCACGCAGTGACTTTCATGCTGATCTGACAACGAACGTTAAAAGAGAATCACACAGCTATTGTGTCCAGAAGACGTAGCAGGGAAGAGCTTGTCTAATTATCACTTTATACTAAAACACGATTGTTTTTATTATACCGTTCTTATATATTTATGAGAACTAAAACACACGGGCACAGGGAAAATCTTCTTGTCTAAAATAGCCACGGAGACAAGTTTCTAGTTGTGTTAAAAAGAGGTATATCATTTAGACCTTTATACCCCATCATAAATTGTTGTAATAAAGTAAACCTATGATATTTCATTAGGTTGACGACTGACAGGAGCTTGGCCTTAGTCAGTAGAATTTTCTGGAACACTTTGTATTGCATTGACAATGCTTATGCATCTTAAGCTATAGTAAGAATATCGTCAGACTATATATTATGGGTTCATGGGAAAAGACAGTGAAAATTCCCCCACCCCCCCCCCCCATACCCCTTTCCCAGAAAACCTAGGTAGAAGGCAGACAGGGGAGTTTAGCCCTGACCAGTATGTCTTTCAAACTCTTGTTCTTTTTATAAGCAATGACTGGCCTTTGGGTCAGAGGTCGAGCAAGTTTACTTTGAAGTAGTTTGTATTCTTCTACTATAATCTTGGCCATAGCAATGCTAGCTTTGTTATACTGAAACACAAATGGTATTATAGTTTTTTCACGACATCTTCCGGGGTCCAAGTTCAAACCCAAAGGATAAATAGTTTGTAATGTTTGAACCCAAAAACTTTCCCTTTCCAAACGTTTGTGCTTGGTATCTGCAGCGGAAGTGAGAAAAGGGATTTTCTCAATAGGCATAATTTCAAAATGGTCCTTGACCGAATGACCTTGAGTATTGAAATGTTGTGCCACGGGTACATCATGTTTAAGTCTTATACTAGATAAATGGTTGGCTGCTCTTTGTCGTAGAGAATTCTGAGTTTCTCCGACGTACTGTTTGCGACATTTTTTGCACGTGATTACATACACGATATTATAGGAGTCACAATTAAGATTCTCTGCCATTTGATATTTGTCGCGAGTTTGTTCTCCGAAAAAGGTACCGCGATCGGGTACGTATATATCGAGTTTGCATCGCGTCTTAAGGCATTTCATTGATGTACCTGAGAGAAATGTTGGACGGTAATGGTACACTCTTGAAGGGGAGGTAAGCGTATCGGGAGATGAAGGGGGAAACATGATTTGTCTTACTGTGTTAGATTTAATCCTTCGGAGTAATCTAATAGAATACTTCCTAGGGAGGAGAGCTTTAAAAAGAACAGAACAAGCCTGGTTAAAAAAATCTAAAGAACTACAGTTTCTATAGAATCTAAATATCTGAGATTTAATGACTCCCTTGAAAGTGTGAGGAGCATGTAGCAGCTGATGCGTGTCAGTAGGTTTGAAGAATACTTTGTAATCTAGATACCCAGTAGTATGATATGTATGACCCTTTTAAATAGTTACATCCAAAAAATCCACAGAAGTGTGATCAATAGTAGGCTGTAATTTAATGCTTGAGTCGTGAGAATTAAGAGTATCAATGAAAATATGAAGGTCTTCCAACGTATGTTGCCAAATGATAAAAATGTCATCCAGATACCGAAGGTAAATAAAAGGTTGTTTGTGACATTTGTGAAGAATGTCACTCTCCCACTCAGCCATAAAAATAGAGGCGTGGCTGTTAGTATCAAAATTCATCTTGTGGGCTACCAATGCATTGAACTATAAATTGCCAATAGTTCATTTGCCAGTTGTTTTCCAAATACACGGTAGGAGTTAAAATTGTGCTAAGGTGGAGACTGGTTACAGTGATACGCCATTTTCTATGTGTTTTAAGTATTTTACTGCATAACACAAATTGTATTTGTACAGTATACATCAAGGGCACTCTAGTTATGTGAACAAAGTACTCCATCTCTGAATTCAAAGTCTATGTGCTTGCACGATCAAATCTTTTTGTCATGACGCTGTGTTGTCTAAAGTCGCAAATAGACTATTACATTCCTCCGTTATCAATGATCACAACGTCTGTGACTTCTAATTAAACGTCATAACTCAAAATAAAGATAAAAATCTAGAGATATTGTGTATCTGGTAAGCCTTGTCTAGGTGTACATATTTGAGACAAGGCTTTCCTCGAAATGCCTTCAGACAATGTGTAAATGAATACGTTACGCATAGCACAAGAAAGCGTCGATATATACTCGTTCAAGTTATTCAATTTACTGTGTGCACAAAACAGAAACCATACTAATGGTCCGAATCCGATTGACTTCCAGAAGATTAAC
Source organism: Lepidochitona cinerea (assembly GCA_963971465.1). Lineage (NCBI taxonomy): Eukaryota > Metazoa > Mollusca > Polyplacophora > Chitonida > Tonicellidae > Lepidochitona > Lepidochitona cinerea. The sequence goes on along the minus strand of OZ020551.1, from coordinate 45,348,329 downwards.
CCTGGAACCTTTAAATCGTTCTCAGAGAATTTCGTTCATAATTTATTTTATGTACGTCATTATACCTGTAAGGGTGATCGTTACCCAACCCTACCTTTCGATTTTACATACACCCCTGTGCTGTTCTCGGACATCCAACCTCGCTTCCATACGTTATGCAAATTTCTTTAATGCTATTGTCTGTTAGATTGTTAATTGTAGTATTGTCTTCTATGAACCTTAATCGACTCCTCATTTTTTACACTTTCTGTAAAATGCTTCAATATTATTATGCAGTTAGTATATAAATGGATTTTTTAGTGTTTTGATGGTTTTGCAAATGAGCAAATTCCTTGTCAACCTCATTATCATTGTTTGTCCCATGGAATCTTCATGTCAACATTCCAAATCTCTCAAAACTATTTAAAACCATCATTATGCATAGTTAAATAACTAGGCTCTGGTTTAGCTAATGCGGATCAAATCGTATGAATCAGACTGAGAAGGAAACCATAAACACATATACCGAATGACTTTTGTGAGTTGTTTTATTCAATTTTATCCATATCCGCCGATATTCCAAAATCTCCTTCGCCTACAGCGATTGATGCTGGGTGGACAGATTCCCATACAAAAGAGTACTACCTGGATAACCCGCCCTTTCACTCATTATAATAACTCGTGTAAAATGTTTTATATACGAGACAAGGATTCAGAAAGTATGAGAGGCCCGTTGGCTGAATGGATAAGACAGTCGACAATTAGTACTTGCGTTAGGTGCCATGCTATGGGGACCGGGTTCGATTCCCGTTTCGGCGTTCAGGGCGTCACCCAAAATCGGGAAAAGAATTTCTGCCATTTTTTAAGAAAGTGTAATTCCATAAAAATAACGAGGGTAAAGTTGGATAAAACCTGTTAGGATTTTAATACAGTGTAGTCTGTTTGCTTCATATAATTTGGAATTAAAACAACACTGAATTACTAATGATAAAAAATTAAGACATCACCACGTCGTCAGTTGTTTTTTAACAACACGAGCTTTCGACACCTGTACCGGTGTCTTCGTCAAGTGTAACTGGATTTAAAGGAGGGGAAATCTCTAGAAATACATACGGATTATCGTCGATAACAACCTTCAAAGTACTGGCGACAAACTTGAAGTGGGAAGATTGTCTCGAAATATATAGGTCAGTATGCAACCGCGCGCCATTACTTAGCCAGCCATTGGCTAAATTGCATCACATGACAACTCTATAACGCACTTAGATTTTTATTCAACAATAATTGGATAAAACTAATGAAAAAATGGTGGCGGCCTTGTGAATGGCCTAGGGAGCTTATTCTCTACTGTAACGCCACCTTCAAATTTCAATTATTCACATACAAGGGGATAAAACATAAATTGGACAGTTGTTTTGGACTAAATGAACTCTACTCTTTCCATCTAAATTAGTCTAAAGCTTAGATTTTCTTTCCCTTTAATGTTTCAAAATATTGACATATATATGAAAGAAAAGAACAATTGTGTTATTAAATGGCCAATCAGTGAATTGTTTGCAACAAGTACACTTGACAAAGACACCGGCACAGGTGTCGAAAGCTCGTGTTGTTCAAAAACAACTGACGACGTGGCGATGTCTTAATTTTTTATCATTAGTATGGAACCCACGTTTAAAGAGAGTTTCAAACATTTCTAACACTGAATTAGTTTAGGTGGCATGAGCTGCCAAACTTATTTCATGAATTCAGATTGTCATGACAAAGAGGGAATTTGCAGCTGATTGAGACGCGAAACCAGCCAGACAATGACTGTATACTTTGTATTAGCCTGAAGAGCCATTTTGCTTCGTAAGTACCGGGCGATGTGGTTGATCTTTCCCAAACACTTTGGCCTCTTGGTTCCTTGTCTGGCCCCGAGGGCGCACCGAAAATGCTTTCTAATGTCGTGGATGATTTCCTCAGGCTTTCTTATTGATTCTAAGGCCTTGTTGTTTTCGAATGACTGGACTGAACTTGCTTAAGGCGACGCTTCAGGTATTCCCAGAGCCTTGCTGTTTAGCGGTGGTGTATATATGGAGATCGACAGGTCTCCTGGGTTTTGAACGCCTAACTCAGCAGGGATACATGAATTTATTTTATCCAAAATTGAATTCAATTTGGTCATCCTGATGTGGGTTCCCAGGAGATAAGAATGGACCATTACATTAGCTTTTCCAAGGTGCTTTATCGTAACAGGTGACGATTTCTTGGAGGCCAGTCCGATACGCTCCTTTAGGCACCTTTCTAGCCTCAGGAAACATTGGAGTTCAACTGTCTTATACATGTTCATGTGTGTTGAAGAAGCCATTGGCTATTAAAGATTATTGTTTACTACAAATATAGAGATCAAACTATGTTGTATTAAACAGTCTGAAAAGCACAATTCCAATATTTTGATGCATTTTTGCAGTGGGAAAAATAAAGGGCAAGTTTTTTTATATCATTTTTATAAGTCACCAATAGAATTATGGTTTTTGTTGCATTGCAGTAGACATGGAGACTGCAGGGGTGTATTCTGTTGATCGTGACTTTTTACGGATGCAAAAGAGAACTATGTATGATTCAAGTGTAATGTGTCATTAGCTTGTCAATTTCCTCTTTAATATTATTGTACAGCCTTTCTTCATTAGCATCTTATTGAGGGAAGCTAGACACAACTGGTAGATCTCAGAAAATCGAATGCTAAATTTAGCTGCATGGGGTTTGAAAACTTGTCTTTTAACGAATTATTTGTTTGAACTGCTCTTTCTATATCACACAAAAAATAGAAATTATAGAATGTAGCCACCCATCAAGCCACTTACAATTTTATAAAGAAATAAAAGACCTTTGTTTCTGTTTCACGAAGCTTTAAGCCCCGTTTGGGCCGAGTTGAGGGTTATAGTCGGCGAATGAATTTAAGCCCAGTGTATCGTTCGACCTACTGCCTCCCAACCGGGCACTCGGGTCGGATCTCAACTCGATTTGAGCGGGGCTTTAAAGAAATCAATAGATAATGTTTATTACCAAATCTTCATCATGTGATATTCTAATGTACTTGTGAGAATTCACTTGTTTACAGAGCAAACATTTAATAAATTAAAGTTAAAAAAATAAAAATTGATTCCATAATTTATAGAGTTGGGCTAAAATGAAAAGTTTCTTATTGGGCCATTCCTGAAAAATGTTTTTTAAGTAAACAGTGTTCTACATTTTAGTGTAGAATCTAAGTGATTTGTTAAAGAGTAATACTAATGTTTTAGTATAAGGGTACCCTTGTGATGTCTCAAATTGTCTCGGCGGGCATTTCACGGAAATTATAACCTTTTATAGTTTATAGAACACACGGAACACACAGTTCATATAGATAAGCTCAAATGTGCAAACATAAATCATAAATAATTCTGGAAGCTCTTGCCACCTTAAAACTCGACTGTGTGCTCCTCTAGAATATTTGGATTAATATTAAAGGTTATAAACTTCAAAGATGAAACATTTTGTTCACAATAGAACGCTTCTATGTAATACAATTTGTTTATCATATCTTGCAGGCTTTTATGCACATAGAGAAATTATTTGATAAAGTTGATAAAGACAAATGGAAAGCATTGACAAAGGAAACCATAATTATTCAGTCGATATAATAAATGACATTTTATTTTTTCCAAAGCATAACTTTTTCATCAAGGGGGAAGTAAGTCGTGGTTCGTTGTCAGATCAGCTTTATGTAAAAAAAAAACAACTAAGTGTAAAATTTAAAAAAAAAATACTAATAGCTTTTTTCATTAAACTCGTCGATTATGCAATTAGTTGCTAGATAAAAAAAAGACGATCAGACGTAACTGGAGGCAATACTAATCATGACAACAATCAACTGACTAGTTAGTGATAAGAGAATTATATCACACAGTCGCTTTAAGCTAAATATCAAATTGTCTATGAACGACTTGATTGTCGACTAGGACTGAAATATTATACAAGTAACAATATATTATGTCAACATTTTGTTCGAATCTTTCAAACTCATTGATGCCCATGACCGCATTGGAATCGGGGAACAGATTTACATCAATAAGACAAAATTACAGTTTATGTAATGCATATCTTCATTGTGTCTTAGCTTAAGAGAGATCTATATATGAATGATAGAAGACACGTTAACCATGTGGAAAGAGCCAACATCCGGAATCGTGCTTCTCTATGACTTAAACGGAGTATTTTATCAGACGGTTAAGTCATACAATACACAGTGTATAAAATCGATCGTTTTAACTAAGACAAAGCTCGTATAGACGCCTTCGCAATTTTAATGTAACATGTTTTTCCTAATATCTATGATGATACCGAACATTTCATTTTTCACATGTACGGGTAACGGTTTGTCTGTATGTTTGGTTGATCCCAAAAGAGGGTTCTTCCAACAAGATATTCCATCAACCAAACGTCAGAACTTTTCTCTTTTGATAATATTTATGGTTTTTGTTACACTTACTATTATGCCAAGAAGACCTATTTGGGTATGATGTATTATTACTTTAAGTCAACTGTAAAATATGTATTCAATTGCTGCAAAGATGTTCCTTTATCTATTTTAATTGAATGATCGACGTTTTATTCTGCAATTAAGATTATTTTTCATCTATTGCGACGTTACACGGTTTATTGTAGTGGGAGGTAACCGCATGCACTCTTTGCTTAAGAGCGATCGAGTGAAAAGCCATTCAGAGAAAAAAATGGATTTAGTGAGATTCGAACCAGATAGCCATCTGTGGAGGACCATCAAGTGAGTCGTCCAGGCCCTACCTATAGTGTAATAAAACACTCGTGTGAATTAATTAGATCTCCATTTTATAATTTACAAATTTGTTTTCTTTATTTTTTCGAAATAGTAGATTACACTTATCGTCTAAATAGTAGACTATAATAATTGTGGACATGTTCAAGACGGTGCTGTCGCTAGTACTGTATGTTGCTTACAATCTTTTATTGACAGACATCGAAATGGCCGAAAGTGAATACTTTGGATTAAAGGGGCATGAGCTGCCGAAATTCACACTTTTTTCATAATTTCTGATCGTCACGACAGTAAGAGGCTTTGAAGGCCATTGAAAAACTAAATGATTGGCGTTGGAATGAGGAAAATCCATACAGTATGTGCCCTGTACGAACCGAAAACGTGTTCGAAAAGTAGCAAAATTTAAATAACCGGGACGACCATTCATTCATTCTAAGCCAAAGTTAGTTCAAAACAATACTTTATCGTACATTTCCGAGACTAGAAGCACTAAAAAGCTTCTGAATTATACGTCTTGAGAAAAATAGCCGATAATTTCAACATTCTGTGTTTACGTCAAAATATCAACATTTTGGCAGCTCATGCCCCTTTAAATAAATGAGTTTAAACATAATATCCAACTTGTTTATTGACAATCTTAAATAATTCTTTGTCAATTATGATCCATTATAAACAATACCATAGAATCATGTGCTCACCCTAGTTAGGGAAAGTGAAACACATCAATAGGAGGACAGTATGTCAGTTGAGCATAGTCTTCTGTGACATCATCCCAGTTGGCATCTGAGAACAAAAAACGATCATAATTACTATCCAGAAAGTCAAACAAAATAACCAAAGGATATTTTCAAACCAAGGGAAAATGTTCTTTTAGACGAAATGTAGAATGTGCTGACTTCAATTACTCTTCATCCGTCTATCCAGTTCTCGTTATTTCAATTCTCTAAGGACGTCAATTACCCTGCTGGGTATGTTAATTCTAAAAAAATAAATTTTCATCTTGTGTGCGAGTAACCTTTCTGTTGCACCTAATTGTTTTGTTAATGGGAAACTTACCTTCAATATATTGTCCAAAAAGCACACACAACCATCTGTTGTGAGCAATTATTTTTTCTGTCAGTCTCTTGTATGGAGCGCTATGTCAATAATGTGCAGTTATTTCAAGACCAGACACTTTGTGGACGTATATTAATACACCCATACCCATTTACTTGTCACTAAGTTCAATGGAAACAGGAAGGTTTCAGAGATCAAATGTCAATAAAATGCACTCTTGTTAGTGCATACATTTCATTTAAACTTTAATATGCTTTCCGTAAAGAATTTTGAAATCTTTGTTTTATATATCCAACCAAAAAGGGATTACCCAAAACCCCCGAGACCCTGATCTTCTGAGCTTTATGTATTGAAGTGGGTTTTTATTTTGATAAACAGGGTGGTGATGGGATAAGGGTTTAATAAAAGTTTCCAATGGAAAAGCAGACATGTTCTATAAGGAGAAGCTTAATTGTGACAAACCTGACGCGTTGCTTGTAAACACCAAACCGGATTGGCAAAGCTTAATATACATGTACTCTTAAATAGGAGAAACGATTGTTTTCTATTTCCAGTTCCTAAACCACCCATGCTGCTTAAGGTGTGTGAGCTGTTTACATATTTTAATGGACACTAGAAAGATCCAATATGTACAGGACGATGATTGGAATATAAATTTCTCTGAACCCTGACATTAACTTTCTCCGTGGGTTGTCGGATGTTTTATTTTTACATGTGGGTTGAACGTCCCACCTTGTTACTGTGTCCAAACTCTGACCAAGATGTCCAGTCACAAATGGAAAATTAAATTGTGTACAACTTTAATTACAAATTTTATCTCTGGACTGATTTAAGTACAAAAAAGTGTTTTTTCATGTATTGCTTGCAAACATAGTAACGATGAGTACAAGAAACAAGTGTAAATTTAAATAGAAATCAATTGATAAAATAATTCTTAATCAATTGATAAAATAATTCTTTGTAGATTTTCGCAAATGTGCTCAATCAATAAAACCTGTCTTTTCACCGATATGTCGAAAACAATGAGTTGATGCATACCAGTGCTATAAACGACGTAAATCTTAAAATGGTAACCCGTAGGGTATGTATTTGCATCTGAAAAATACCGCATACTTGTAAAGCAATTTAACGATAATTACATAATTATGAGTTTATCGGCGGACAAGCGACATTCTGTTTGTGCTGTAGGCAATGCTATTTGTGAGAGCTATCAGGTTTGACGATGGCACAATTAGAGTGGATCAGATAAGGTAATATCAAAGTTTCTTCATGACAATTGGCAGGACAAATCAGCTTTAAGTTTGAGGCAAATGCTCAAAATGCAGTTTTACCCATTTTTCGAGCACTTTGTAAAAACAATTCTACATTGCGGAAGAATCGGTAAGAAATATACTTACCAAAATAGGATTAGAATTATAATTAGAAATATAGGCCTACCCAATGGAATGCCATCAATCATCTAAACGATTGCCGTTCAAAATATTTTTAATTCTTAGTGTCCCACTGTTAGAGACTATTCAATTTGCATCTTCTAAGAAATAGAGTAAGCTTTTTGGGCTTAGCATCCTTTGTCACAGATGTTTAATGGTCTAATTAGCCTTAATTAGTTTACAATTATCGACTCCTTGTTATTTTGAATTCCTCGAAGACTTCGCTTTGAATCCATTCAAGTGATTAGTTACAATGTGAACTGGTTGGTGTATAAACACCGTTGTAATTTAATGATGGGAGTCACAGAGGGGGTTTACTTGGAATACATTGGGTGTTTCATCTTATTGTACTATTAACCTTCCTTGTGCGCTAAATGCCAATAGTCTGGAGTTACTTTCCGAAACAGTCTAACTACTAGAGTTCCTTAACTGACTCTTTTTACTGGTAAATACCCGAATTCACTGAAATGATGTTTCAATTGAAACTACAAACGATAAAGGACTAAAGAAGACACAGTTCCTTCGCATCAAAAATCCCAATTTCATTTTAAGGTAATATTTACATCTCACCATATCATATGTACAACATTTAACAGATGATTGCCTTGGAATTTGAATGGCTGGAAAATAGTCCCAAGAAATGTTTTATCCCTTTCAGTTATCAACTACGTAGTATTTCGTTAAATGCATATTAGAAAGTAGGATTTATACATCATATGGATACATTATGCAAATTACATTTTTTCGAAGAAATGCGATTTTAGATTGTATTTCAACACTATTTTTAGTGTAGCGGACAGGTTGTCCGTGTGGCCCTGAAAAACGATTGATTGATTGATGTTTTACGCCGCACTCAAGATTATTTAACTTATATGGCGGCGACGCAAGGTTTTGTGTGCGAGTGCGTGCGTGTGTGGGTGTGTGTGGGGGGGGGGGGGGGGGGGGGGGTAGGGAACCCCGACCTGAATAACGAAGTGAGTGAAAAGAAAGAATGGATAAATTGAAAGGTTTATAGAGATTTATGGAGAGTGATCCAGTCGGTAAAAGTGGGCAGCGGGGACTTTAAAGAAAAAATGGTGAATGGGAGCTGGCAGTTGATCTGTGTGGTGAAGATGTTTATGAACAATCAAGAGATAGGATAACTGACTGACGAAGTGTAAATATAATCTTTAGTGTGGAAAGTAATTGAGCGGAAGAAGAGAAGCGACCTGATGAAGTCGTAACCCTTAAAGCTCTTTTCTTGGAGATAAGTTGTTGATAACGATGACTTGAGATGATAATTGCCCACAACCCGGAAAGATATGACAAATAATGATGAATCAATGAGTAATATAGTAGGAGAAGAGTGCGATTATTTACTGAGGATTTTATATGCTTGATAAGTCTTGTTACGTGAGTTTATTTTGCAAACGTAATCTATTTGGGAATTCCATGAGAGACGATAAGACAAGATGATGCAAAGAACGTTAAAATCATTAACAGATAACAGGTCAATATCATGGCGTTAAACTTTAGAAAAGAAATACCTACATTTTGTTGGCTTAACATACATGCATCAGGTTTTGTTTACAACAAGAGTGTCGGTTTGATGACAGCCATGCAGATACTTTGGTGTTTTACGAGGTACCCAAATGTAATTCACGCATAGGACGGCGTTGCCAGGTTTAGTGAGGTAGAAAACCGGGTTCTTTGTTTACAGTGACCCCCTCCCTCCCCGGGTCTCTGCAGATACTAAGGTAACCAAGCAAAGAACACAGTCACACACTTTCCAATTTTTATTTTGACCAAGAGGATTTCAGCTATTGACCCATCGGTGAAAGATTGAGAGGCTATCAATTCACAGACTGATCAGTATCCTAGAAAATGCAATCCTTGCTACAAAATGGTTTACCAATGCAAAATTATTCCACCCTGAATCAAATAAGCTTGCTTTGAATAATCCGACTTTTCAGTAAATGAAGTCTGGTTACTATAGTAAAAAATTGTATATTAAGGCAAATGTCATAATAGAGTAACGTAAAAGTGTGGGTTTTCCACGGTTAAGTAAAACAAACACTCCTAGAGTGCATTGTTCTACCACTGATTTTCTATTGTTCGAATTTCTGACTATGAGTTCATGAGAAAACTCCAACCAACAACTGAGTTACATACACGGATATACTTCGACGTGTGTACTTTAAGTGGGTAACGGTTCAAAAGATCTTCCATCAGTCTCACTTCAGACCGTTTCTCCTGGAATGTAATTTATAGGTTCTAACCGTTAACAAGAACGACTAAGTATGATTTACAAACATATTTTCCAACAAGCGAGGAGGTCCACATGTGTTATCTGGTGTAGACCGTTACTGTTCGTTTACACTTCTAGCACTTTAGCAATTTTAGCACTTTACCATCGATTAACATGTGCGCGCCCGCACAAAAAAGAGGCGGCAGGCTTTCGCAAAGAAGATGGAACTCCAGTTTGTAAAAGTTCATAGCGTGTGAGGAAAGACATTTGTTCATTTGAAGAATAGTAGAACATGTGTATGACAGGTCTCATTCAATAGGACGAGGTCAGACTAAATATAGCACAGAAATGCTTTGGTCAATGTAGCTTATAAGCATGCTTTATAGAATTAGATCACGCGAACGTCAGTTAGGTAGGTAGGTATTTAGTACATTGACGCTTTCCCTTCATTTAAATGATGCACGCACTCTTTTCGGGTCTTTCTACAACAAATCTCACGTTATCAAAATAAAGAAGTATGTGTTACTATTAAGATATTGTTGAAAACGAAAATTAAAAATAATCATATATGAAATTGGTTAAATAAATATTGTCATTGGGTGGACACACTTCTCACTGTTCTTTGAGAAGTTGAAGATATTCCTCATGTTAAGATGTCTTCAGTCATTTGTTATAAGTTCCAAATAATATATTTGACGCGTATTGTTAAAAATACACACATCAATATGCATCTTCATCATGTAATAAACGGTAGGCCTAATCTTTCGTAAAATATTTTTTCAGTAAAATACACTTACAATATGCAAGAGGAATACTTTAATGCCATTGAAATGCATTTTTCCATCATAACAGGGAAAAAATTAGATCAAATACATAGTGATGCTTCTAAGAACAGGGAGCGGCTTCGGCGGCCCAGTGGGTTAGACTGATCGTACCTCAATCGCACACAGACCTTCCATCTATGCCGCGCGGATTCGAAGCAAACTCAGACAAAATAAAAAAATGAAAAATTTCTGAGTGGATTTTTCTCTCGGTCGCCGGATGTGGAAGAGTTGCCAGGTACTGCCCGAAGGTCAGGGGTTTCCTCTGGGCAATGAACCTGGTTTCCTCCCCCACTAAACCAGGCAACACCGCCATATAAGTAAAATAATCTTGAGTGCGGCGTAAAACACAAAACACAAAAGTTTTGCAAGTTGAACAGTTAATTCATCACTGATACACGAACATAGTCTTCTTTGAGATTAACAACACTCAAGATTTAATGCCATGAATAAATAATTCGACTTCATGTAGTTTACAGCATCCAGTGTGTGTGTGTCAAAGTGGGTGAAGGGAGGCGAGTGGAAAATAAATGATTGTGACCATGATCTATATTTTCAATCAATCGACGTTTCCGTCAGCACCAATTGTTTTTGGCCACACGTTCCAGAATGCTAGACAAACCCAGAGCGTATGCTTTGTGACGTTGTAAATTTCATGACGTGGCCAGCTATTTCGCTTAGTTTGTCTAACCATACAGAACTTTGGACTGGACACGTGTTGTTGGAGGCGCTCAAGTACATATATTTACAAACCATATTTGAAGTGGCATGAGCTGCCAAAATTCACACTTTTTTCATATTTTCTGATCGTCACGACAGTAAGAGGCTTTGAAGGCCATCGACAAACTAACTGATTGGCGTTGGAATGAGGACAATTCATACAGCGTGTGGCCTGCACGAACCGAAAACGTGTTCGAAAAGTAAACAAAATTTAAATAACCGAGACGACCATTAATTCATTCTAAGCCAAAGTTAGTTCAAAGCAATACTTTTTAGAGTACATTTTCGAGACTAGAATCACTAAAAAGCTTCTGAATTATACGTCTTGAGAAAAATAGCCAATAATTTCAACATTCTGTTTTAACGTCAAATTATCAACATTTTGGCAGCTCATGCCACTTTAAGGCGTGGCTTGAAAATATTTTATACGAGTATCTTTGATGTTACCCCAGACTAACACGGTGAGTAACGCAATTTTTCCAACAGGCTTCTTAATCCGATGGACTGGGAAAAAGCAATCCAAGGTGCCTATCAGAAAATCGAACAAAGGCCCGTTCTCACTGTGCGATTTGTAGTAGCGACTTGTAGTATGCGATTCAAATGGATGCATTTGATTGGTTGACAAATCCTATCTACCAATTAAAAGCATCCATTTTAATCGCATCCTACAAGTTGGTACGACAAATCGCGCAGTGAGAACGGGCCCTGGGTCGATAAAGCCAGGAATAATTCTTTTTCAAGATTGATAATAGTTTGACTGTCAATCAGTTTATATAAGTGGCATGTCAAACATTATTAAAATGAAAACGGTACTATACATGCCAGTAATATGTCTAAATGGTAAATGTATCAGATTACAACATTGTTGAAAAGATCTACGCTTAAAAGAATGTCGATGATAACATAATTATACATTTAGAAGCGTCTTTCCTGAAGGCTAGTAATTTGTGGGAGAAATCGGCTTCAATGATGAAGTAATTATGGTTATCTGAACAAGTCTTGTCAAAGCATGATTTCTCTGTGTTGCCTCAAGACTACCATCTTTGAAATGACAAACCAGTTGGTAGCGGAAATAATCGCTTTAACCTGAAGGCCATATAGTTAATATGCGATTTGCTTTGCCATAGCTGAAGTTGTAAGAACGAATCAACACATACGAATGTAAATATCTGTTACGAGAATCGTTGTCACATTCATAAAATTCTGAATAAACAGCTGTGATTGATATAATTTTTTGTTACTGCTTGGAAGTGAATTGCAAATTTTCATTTATTGAGACATTATCATATTTCCTCTGTTTTATATGGATTTACTGGAAAACGTACCCGTGCCTTATTCACAGCTATCAGGCATTGGCAACAGACTATATTAAACACATATTTGTTCATAAATTAAAAAAACTTATTGTTGTAAAACTCAAGTGAGCGTTGTATTGATTGATTGATGCATTGTTTGATGTTTTACGCCACACTCAAGATTGTTTCACTCATGTAGCGGCGTTGCCAGGTTTAGTTGGGGGAGGAAACCGGTATGCCCGGAGGAAATCGGACTATTTGCCCAGAGGAAATCTCCGACCTTCGGCGAGTTTTTGGCAACTCTTCCACATTTGGCGATTGAGTGAAAAATCCTCTCAGAAAATAAACTTTGTAACTTATACTTACCAATCCTATTTCAATATCTCTTTTTAAATACTTTTAAAAAAAATGGATATTAGCTGAACGATTGTTTCGGCAGCTTTTGATTCAATCGTTACCTTCCGCAATGACCATATAACTAAAACTTAGCTATTTCCTTTTATAGCTTAATTGCTTGAAGATAAAGTGCGAGCATAAAATGAGTTTTTACGATATGTCATTGACCTGTATGTTGGCTTGAAGGCTGGGTGATTAACGAACAATCTTCAACCAATCATATCTTTAAACAGCTATACTATGTACATAGCATGACATTTGTCACAAGCCTGTATCAAGCCACATGAAACATTGATCACATTTTGTTATATTGACAAAACACATCTGCAAGTTGGCTCACTAAAATGAATCTAATACCAGAGGAGGCAGTTATTGACAGAGGCAGTTATATACTTTTAAGATGAACCAGTTCCATGATTAGGCTATTTGGACTATTGGTATTAGATATAAATAAATTACCATGGAATCCCTATTTAACCAATGTATTATAGTTTAAAATAAATTGTAATCTACTTGAAATAATACATGGCACTTTTCTACTTGAAAGCAGCCAGAAAAGTCGATTTGTTCTGTTTGGTATTTAAGTCATTACTCAGAATGACAATTATCATTTTTGTCACATAATCCGCATTCCGAGATAAACTGGGTTGTGTATATCTTACTAGACACAAAAACACACCGGAACGAGGATGTGTATATCAGTTTGTATAGGTTACGGTACTTACGATCCGTACACACAAAGTTAAAATGGCCCAGAGCTTTGTTAATTTGGCTGATGGTTTTTAAAATACGTTTGCCGTCGAATTGAAAAATATACGTTATTAGTCTTTATTTAGTCAATACTATTCTTTTTATTACCACAATTATGACCGATTGACCCTTTATACGAATTTCTTATTAAAGGATAAATGACAAGTTTAAAACCATACTTCCTATTTTGTAATTTATTTATTTAAGAAGATTATACTGTAAGGTATCGGCCAAAAAGATTATTGGATTTGTGGTGCATCGTTGTCCGGATTCATATGTTTGCATTTGTAACACGTAAGGAGAGCTGCAGCCCTGGTCAATGCCTAGCATAATGCCTGTCTAAATAAACAAGTCATGTTACCCTTCTCGTATTGGAGTAATAAAATCAAGGCCATTTGTTTTTTTATTGTCTTAAACTCCGAATCCAAGATTCTTGCCGGGACATCAAACCGAGTTTTATATAACATAAACGGAAAACACAAGTTATAACGGATGGTCCGAGATTAACATCGTCAATGATATTTTTAAACTATATCTCGTTTCATTTAATGTTGCATCCATTATCTGAGGAGAACTAGGGTTGTTAACCTGACCTAGATTTGACTTCCCAGCTGGCTATTAAACAAAACGGTGGCTATTTTTTCACCATGGTGTAAGTCTGGTAAACGCAAAGTCTTTCACCAAAACAAAAGAAAACATTTGCATGTGAAAGGTTTTATTTTTATCTTTTTTTAAATTATGATTTTAACGAAAAGCCCGGCAAGTGTAATTTCCAACAAATCTATATATAGTTTTAAAAGTTTCCAGCTATTGGCTGACACTTTCCACGGGATTCTCGTATTCATGGAATATTGCATCGCTTATCAATACATGTATGAGCGATGATACCTACAGCTATGCTAAGTGTAACAATCAATCTAAAGTAGTATTTAGTCATGAGCAAAAACTTAATTAAGATGGTTTGTCAAATGCTGTATTTTGAAAGTCATATATATAACAACAAGTTTAATTTTACGATGTATATGTAAGCAATAAAAAGGTGCCTTCGAAATATATCCTATTTAGGAAGGTTATCTCTTGTTGTATTAACACTAGCTAACACTAAAGTTGTCTGAATAGACACATTTATCGATATTTAAACGCAAATACACACGCAATAGTGAGGAGTTAGTTATCAGTGATAACACCCTTTAATACATCGTATCAATATGATGTCTTTATCATCTAGTTTCAGTCGACGGAGTGACAGTATCCGACACAAGCCTCGTCTCGATGAGTAGCGGGTTAGAATAACACTCAGTCTAAAGAAACAATGAAAAGTTTCTTAATGGGGTTTTCACTCTGTAGACCCATAGAGAAGGGTTGCAAGAAGCCGCACTAAAAATGAAAATACTGCCATCTAAGTATTTAGTGTGACCTAAAACATCCATTAATCAATCTATATATTTTCCTTGTGCTAGTGTTCAAAAATATTTAATCAGTTTATTTGGACGGCCCTGGAAGATTACCTTATTCACATTCGTTTTTGATGTGGTCACTTCCAAATAAAAGAAAAGTCGTTTCTGTATACGCATCTGTATTACGGTTCATCGACACCAAAATATAGATTCGGAAACTTTCCCCCGTAAAGAAAAGTCCGAACGTTTAATTCCTAATAAATTTAGATTTTTTTTAAATGGAAGATTTTGACACACACAATTAGTCGGTAGAAATAACCAAAATGTGAATTTTACAAGTTATAGGAATAAAAAGAAATCCAAGCAAAAGACGTATGTCATTAGTAAGAAGTTAGTTTTATCGGTCATCAAAATCAAAATGGCAAGCATCATTTGAAATATATCGGGGTGATTTCTTACACCATGCTACCAACCATCTATCTTCTTTTGCTCCTGCTTAAAGCTTGTTTATTGTTTTATGCGCTTCTTAGAATCCCCTTTGAGCTAATCTCAGCATGAACTGGGAAACATTTTTTGGTTACTTTACCGTTTTTATTGCTTCTCTCAGTTTGCCCTGATCGAGTAAATTGTTTGTAATGTCCAGTGGCATAGGCTCTCTCTTTCTGATGGTGATTTATCTCTTTTTAGTTTTCTATTTTTCCCTCAACCCTCTCCTGTGCAGACCACTCTTCTGATGTACGTAAGGACTGATAGTCCAAGCGACAAGGTCTCTTTGGTCTCTTGAAGCCATCAGTTAGTAAATCAAAAACCATCAAAACGATATTTAGCAGAATCCAATACCAGTTTTAAAAAGAACATGAATTATCATGTTTCCTCAAAATACTTTAACTTCAGCTCAAATCCGCAAATCTTGGCACTCGTTTATTGAGTTCTTTTTATTAATTATTTTTTAAATATAATATGTGTGATTTTATCCAATTAAGGTAAAGTTTTGCTTGGCTACTTACTTTCCGTAGCAATGCTGCTCTCTCGCTCCTGTCGCATTTCTAATCTTCTCTTGTACCTGGTTAGCCGCACACATGTGTCTCATCCTGTTTTACTTACTTGCCTGTCAGGAAGAGCCACACATTAGACCGCTCATTATATTGCTGGGCTCGATCGACTGACTTTTCAAAATCCTGCAGTCCCGTGATGAGAGGATTTCGTTGGTGACGTCAAATCAATTCAAGCCTATGAACAAGTATGTAGGAGTCAAATTAAATGCAAAAAAGGTTATGAAAGCCCTCTAAAAGCCACGTGACTTGGGAAATCCTTGGCAAGCTGCAGGTCATGTGATACGTTGTCGTTGTAAGAAGAGGCTTGGAAATCTGTCGCACAATTTTTTACACTGTGTTTCACAAAGAGGGTTTTAGCAGATTAACAACAAAATTCTAAGAAATCAACAGGTACACTGAAAAGAGGAATGTTTCAAGGGTATGATAGGCGGTTACTCAGAAAGATATTGAATGCACATATGTATAAAAGAATGGCATTTACCTCTAAAAGGCGGAAAGTGCTTACATTGCAGCTTAATGTATCCATTAAAAACAACGTATCTTTCAAGGCAATGTATCCATTAAAAACAACGTCTCTTTCAAGGCAAAGTCGTTTACTACGAAACACTGTTCGTTATGACAGAATGAAGTTGTTTCGATAATATTGGGATAATTACCATGGTTACAGATAGTCTATACCTTTTTATTTCAAGAACTAAATAAATGAAGACCACCAATATTAAAAACCGTGGTGTTTTACAGGATTTGTAACTTTTGCATGGAAATAGATAGGTATTAACCCACCGCCCTGCCTGGTAACCTTAAAACAATTCATCCTTTGAATCAATCTTCGTAAAGTGAACGACTTTGAAAATCCATTCTTTATTGAACGTGGGTTTGTGATGGGTCTCATGTTAACCTAATCTCTTCATCAGTTTTGGATTACATTTCTCGGACATGAATAACACAGGAACTCTTGATGTATTCCCATTGTTTGCGAGAGAAATGGTTTGTCATCAATAGAAAGTGTCGGAATACAACGATGTATTCGGTGTTCTGCGATTATAGTTTCTGATGATACTTATTCTTGACGGCAATCTTAAGGTTGATGAGAGACAGAGAAGATCTTGTTATCTTCGCTTCGGTGTCTATGGGTGTCATGTTGGTATTATAGAAGACATTGGTTGGAATCCTCATTCAGATTAGTCTCATCGATAATTTTGGGAAGAAAAAAATGACGAATAAGATGAAGAACTTTATGTTCGATTTATTCCAGTTTAGACTTTCTGCTAGAATCGAAAGCCATGAACTTGTTTCCTTCCGATGTATTCCGATCATTGTGTGATAATTTTGGTGAATTCATATAAATCATAAACCTTACATTAGCGTTCACGTTATTTAATTCCATAAGCGACCGGAGATCGCTTCTCTTTCTATATACATGAACATCAAGCAAGCCACTACAAAGCATTTTTGGTGTCTCAAACATTTGATAGTGAAGACTGTTGTCTCAAACATTTGATATTCGGTCACATCGAAGTACTGTGTTTCCACACTTGATTAACAATATCGAATTACGGAAGACCTGTCAGTCATTTACGATTATCTACAGCTTCTTCTTCCTTAGTTAAGTGTATATGGACTAGTAAAAGACCTATCAACAAGAGGGTGTTAACACTGGAATACACATAATTCGTGTGGATAATCTGCTACAATTTGGATTCGTTTCTTTTGCTGCTTTTTCCACTCGCAAAAGGAGAGCTTACATGCTACTTTCCTTTTTATCTAGAACACTGTTAACACTCTTTAATATCACTACTTAAATACGCTCATTAAAGGCACACTTGCCGCGAAAATCCAGAAGACTGTTTACATTAAAAACAGTGGACGGTTTTCTTTATTTTTCCCAGACAGAAAAAGTTAGGAACTTTCTGTTTTTACCAGGAATTGAAAGTTTTGACATCATTTAGTATTTTTAATTTGAAACAGATATTTCAGGTACCCGCAATGTAAACAAACTTCGAACCTGAGCGTGTGCACACAAGTACCGTAATGGTTTGAGTCGTGTGAGCGATCTAACGACAAAGTATAATTTGACGAACTTTATCTTAGAAATACATACTGATGATCGAGTAAGAGGGACTATAAAAGCCTGCCGAGTGCAAACCACAGACAAAAACGCTTGAATGAGGGTAATCCAACGCTTAAGTTAACCAACACTGATCGGTGTTGTTGTTGTAATCGAGCTTCGATTCTTCGTTTGTTTTTCACCCTCATTTATACATTCTAAACCTAATTTGACATGCTTTATGTGTGCTATGTTTAATTTTAGTGCTTTTAGCTGTAGTAGGCTCGTGCAAATTGGTTTTCTTAACAAATGTCAAACAGGCTCCGGTGGCAAGTGGGTCTTTAAGTAGTGATGTCAACGAATCCAATTTCTGAATCGTATCGTGTAAGATGGCTTTGATGCTTATTTTATTGGGGTAAGGGATATATTTATCATTTTATGTTTTTTCACGCATTTGTCACGAGGATCCAAATTCCTGTCCGATCACCTCAAATATACTTACAATATCTTTCCAGGACCAGTCCTCAAATATGACTGAGGTAACAAAAGAACCATGTACCTTAGTAAGATTTACCTTATTCTCAATTTGGTGTCTGCTCCATAACTTTTGAACGCTTTGTAGTACCACTTTGGAACTTGATGATTGTTTTGTTACTATGACAAATCAAATAAGGTTGCTTTTCCGTTATATTATCCCCTATTTTTAGCCTGTGGGGCGAGAGGGGGGGGGGGGGGTATGCCACATTCTGAGAGATATTGCAATGGCGGAGTGGGAGAGTGACATTCTTCACAAATGACACCAACAGACTTTCATTTACCTTCGGTATCGCTTGACATTTTTATCATATGGCAGCATGTGTTGGAAGACCTTTATATTCAGCTTCAGTCAGTGCTCAAATCTTAATGGGAAGATCGCATATCTGCCCACTTCCTTGGGTTCAATACAAATACACTTCTTAACATAATTGCTGCTCTATGTTCTCTGATTCAAGACGAGATACTGTAAAGTTAAACAAATCATGATATAAACAGGTTGGGGAAAGTCGCCGATCGGCGGGTTGTCCATCAATCGACGGATAAACCGTCGAACGACTGAGAATAGACCCCGTTGATCGTTGGGTAAAGTTTGGACAAAATGACAATTTCCGCCTAACTTGGGCACGGATTTACGCCTCGTGGTCATTTTTGGAAACTACAGAGCGTGCACTACACATGGATAGGTGAAGCATGTGAGTAGATATATCGGTTTATTTTAAAACACATGCTTAAAATGGCGCAATTTGTTTTAGACTTATAAGAAATAAATTTCACCGGCTTTGGCGCACGCGGCGAGTTGGCTTTGAAGGTAGAACTAGCCATTAACAACAAGGTTCAGACATGCACTGTTGTCGTAGAACTCGATAGTTCGGCGAAAACGCGAATGAGGGCAGATAGAGAGGAAATTGTCATTTTTGTCCAAATTTTACCCACCGATCGACAGGGTCTATTCTCCGTCGTTCGACGGTTTATCCGTCGATTGATGGACAACCCGCCGATCGGCGACTTTCCCCAATCTGGTAAACATGGTGGTATGCGGTCTTACTATAAGCAATGAAATTAGTCAATTAGTCATGTCGATAAATTATATTAATTGCGGTTTAATACAATGAAAAAAACGCCATCCACCAGACACACCCTTGGAGCTCAGAAGGATTGGACACTGTTAGTGTACGATTCGTGTCTCAACTTTGACAGACTATTAGATTCAATTTAATCCTGGCTTGTCATCCACATCAAGTTGTAAGTATTGAAGACTGTTGTCTCAAACATTTGATATTCGGTCACATCGAAGTACTGTGTTTCCACACTTGATTAACACTATCGAATTACGGAAGACCTGTCAGTCATTTACGATTATCTATAGCTTCTTGTCCCTTAGTTGAATTTATATGGACTAAAAGAGCTATGAACCAGATGGTGTTAACACTGGACTACACATAATTCGTGTGGGTAAAATTGCCGTGGTCCAAAATGTGAAATGTACAACGCATATTGAAAATCTGCTACAATTTAGATTCGTTTCTCTTGTGGCTTTTTCCACTGGCAAAAGGGAGAGCTTGCATACTACTTTCCTTTTTATCTAGAACACTGTTAACACTATTTAATATCACTTCTTAAATACGCTCATTAAGTAGTGATGTCAACGAATCCAATTTCTGAATGCGTATCATGTAAGATGGCTTTGATGCTTATTTTATTGGGGTAAGGGATATATTAATCATTTTATGTTTTTTCACGCATTTGTCACTAGGATCCAATTTCCTGTTCGATCACCTCAAATATACTTACAATATCTTTCCAGGACCAGTCCCCAAATATACAGACTGAGGTAACAAAAGAACCATGTACCTTAGCAAGATTTACCTTATTCTCAATGTATAAATTTGGTGTCTGCTCCATAACTTTTGAACGCTTTGTAGTACACCTTTAGAACTTGATATGATTGTTTTGTTATTATGACAAATCAAATAAGGTTGCTTTATCTGTCAAAATTTCTAACCTGTGGGGCGAGGGGGGGGGGGGGGGTATATCACCTTCTGATGGATATTGCTATGGCGGAGTGGGAGAGTGAAATTCTTCACAAATGACACAAACAAACTTTCATTTACCTTCGGTATCGGATGACATTTTTATCATATGGCAGCATGTGTTGGAAGACCTTTGCACTAAACTGCAACGTACTATTGATCACACTTCTGTTGATTTTCCATCTTACTATTTGCAACAATCATAAATATCGACTGGTAATCTAGATTACAAAGTACTCTTCAAGTCTGTTGATACGCACCAGCTGCTACATGCCATCCTCCACACACTTTCAAAGGAGTCATTGTCTTAGGTTTATAGATTTTAAAAAAACTGTACTTCTTTAGATTTGTTTAATTAGGGGGTATTCTGTTAGATTACTCCAATGGATCAAATCTGCGCCCCCCCCCCTCCCCCCCACACCCCCTCCATCACTCAGCTCCCGACACGAATGCTTCTCTTGCACGTGTGTATGATTGCCACTCAACGTTTTTCTGTTTCAGTTTCAGTTTAAGTTTAGTTTATTCGCCCTGACCAGTGACCCTGGTATAAGGGGTATATATAAGATACAACAAATATTACATGGCAAGTAGCAAATGTTACATAAATCAGGTAAGCTCTCTAAATTTAGCATCATTCTTTTTCATAGCACTTTTAACAAACAATGCTAATTTCACAATGGTATTTTTACATGGAGTGTTGAATAAATTATACATTTTAAATACATTTGGATACTGTCTATAGTACTTGGGGATATATTTGTCCCTTAATGTATTTAGTTTTTCACATAAAAATAACATATGGTATTCATCACCAATCATGTTTGTGTTACATAAGATGCAGCAGCGGTTTGGTCTGGGGGTGGCATTCCACCGCCCGGTCTCCACCGGTAGCTTGTGGTTGGAGGTTCTAAATCGCAATAGCGATTGACCTAAATAAGGAGGTAGTATTGTCAAGTATTTTTCAAAGGCGAAGTTATCTTTGATGCTTATATAAAAGCTGCTTTTTGATGACATAAGAGCCTCGTAATACAAGTCTTGATGGCATTGATCAATTAACCTTTTCTTTACCGTTAATTTAAGCCAATTTGGGTTTACTGTCCTCAGTTGGTCATCCCATACATATGTAAGGCCACACATATTTAAAATATCCTTAATTTTGTTTACCCAAGGAGAATTTTCCAGTTTAGCTACATAAGAATAAACCTGGTATGATAACTTATCTTCATTGCTAACTACTAATCGGCACCAAAATGTTATCATTTTAAGGTATACCTCAACGTATAGGGGAGTTCTACCTAGTTCCCCGTATACAAAAACTGAGGGGGTGTTTTTCCTTATTTTCAGGATTTTCTTGCACCAAGCTAAATGGAACCTTTCTATGCTTTCTAGCTTTTCTTGGCCCCATATTTCAGAACCGTATAAAAGAATAGGTTTTATGAGACATCAAACAGCTGGAAAATACAGTCCAATGGCAGATTCATGAGGTTAGCCTTTTGTAACAATAAATACATTGCTTTTGTACTTTGGCCAATCAAGTGTTTCTGCGCTCTGGTACACCAATGAATGCCCGTGGCATAGCATTTGAATACCCCTGAGGCATTCGGATAAGAGGCATTGTCATTGTTGCAATGTCACTATATTACAAAGAATTCCAGAAAATATTACTGACGTTCAGATTAAGCGATATAGTAACGGTGAACTGTGCCTAAACTATACACGGATTAGTACCAGATAGCAAGCTTTGATATTACAAGCAGCTAACTGGTAACCGCGTATATGGTTTTGAGTAGAATCGTGGCACCTTTTAGACCCTATACAACTCAGATTATTCCCTCCTAAAAGAATACTATCATTCTAAATCATACTTCTCAAGGAATTATCTGATATGTTAGCATCCGCAAAACATTTCTACATGAAGTTAAATGTATCATGCTGTTAAACAGCGAACGTCCATGTGCCAAGAACTTGTTCAAACGGTTTGGCTAGATTCTATAAACTAAATCTGAGAATTGACGTGAGACATGATTCTGGGAATGAATGTTGTGTTTAGTCCCTAAATTGTTTTGCGTACATTAAATACTTAGTGGCGATGATGATGTATGTAAGGACTGATAGTCCAAGCGACAAGAGCTCATTTGCCAGATGGGTAACCACTGATTTTATTTTTTGATGAAATGCTTTCGCTTAACCTGTGTTCTTTTAAAGATTATCACCGATAAAACAGCTGTATTCATGCCCATGTCGTCATGTGAAAGGGATAGGACACCCCTTACCATTTTTTTTTTAGTCGGACGTGTTTACGCTTTGAACTTCTTCGTGGAGGCATTGCCGTCCTCTTTGGTCTATTGAAGCCACCAGTTAGTAAATCAAAAACCATCAAAACGATATTTAGCAGAATTCAATACCAGTTTTAAAAAGAACATGAATTATCATGTTTCCTCAAAATACTTTAACTTCAGCTCAAATCCGCAAATCTTGGCACTCGTTTTTTTTAGTTCTTTTTAATAATTATTTTTTAAATATAATATGTGTGATTTTATCCGATTAAGGTCCCGCGATGAGAGGATTTCGTTGGTGACGTCAAATCAATTCAAGCCTATAAACACGTATGTAGGAGTCAAATTGGGTGCAAAAAAGGTTAGGGAAGCCCTCTAAAAATCCTTGGCAAGCTGCAGATCATGTGATACTTTGTCATTGTAAGAGGAGACTTGGAAATCTGTCGCACAATTTCACAAAGAGGGTTTTATCAGTTTAACAACGAAATTCGAAGAAATCCACAGGTACACTGAAAAGAGGAATGTTTCAAGGGTATGAAAGGCGGTTACTCAGAAAGATATTGAATGCACGTATGTATAAAAGAATGGCATTTACCTCTAAAAGGCGGAAAGTGCTTACATTGCAGCTTAATGTATCCATTAAAAACAATGTCTCTTTCAAGGCAAAGTCGTTTACTAAGAAACACTGTTCGTTATGACAGAATGAAGTTGTTTCGATAATATTGGGATAATTACCATGGTTACAGATATACTATACCTTTTTATTTCAAGAACTAAATAAATGAAGACCACCAATATTAAAAACCGTGATGTTTTACAGGGGTTGTAACTGTTGCATGGCAATGACAATAACACACTTAAATATACCACCATACACAAAAAGATATAGAATATGACTCAAGTTGTACACGTCCACTTAACAGATACTCTTTCTGATTTTTCCCCAAAAACTTTTCGGAAATCCTTAGCAACCCTTAAAGTTCATACAGCTTTCTGAATCGTCTTTGTAAAATGAACGACTTTGAAAATCCATTCTTTATTGAAAGTGGGTTTGTGATGGGTCCCATGTTAACATAATCCCTTCTTCAGTTTTCGATTATATTTCTCGGACATGAATAGCTCAGCAACTCCTTTATTTTGTTAAATAATGTATTCCCATTGTTTGCGAGAGAAATGATTTGTCATAAATGGAAAGTGTCCGAATACAACGATGTATTCGGTGTTATGCGATTATAGTTCCTGATGATACTTATTCTTGACGGCAATGTTAAGGTTGATGAGAGGCAGAGAAGATCTTGTTATCTTCGATTCGTTGAACTCTGTTTGTCATATTGGTATTATAGAAGACATTGGTTGAAATCATCATTCAGATTAGTCGATAATTTTGGGAAGAAAAAAATGACGAATAAGATGAAGAACTTTACGTTCGATTTATTCCAGTTTAGACTTTCTGTCAGAATCCAAAGCCATGAACTTGTTTCCGTCCGATGTATTACATTACGTGATGTTGGGGTGGATTCATATAAATCATAAACCTTACATTACCGTTCACGTTATTTAATTCCATAAGCGACCGGAGATCGCTTCTCTTTCTATATACATGAACATCAAGCAAGCCACTACAAAGCATTTTGCCCCCCCCCCCCCCACCCCCACCACGGAGTGGAGAATTGACATGGGAATGTCATGTACCCTTCCTTCCGTCTGTCTGTTCCACATCTTATGAAGACGATGTCTTCAACTATTTTCATCATATTAAGTTTAAATTTGCACAATAGCTTGAGACTATTGTGAGGACGGATAAGGTTGTTTTTGACCTGCATACATGTATTTGACTTGTTTTTTTCCTTTCATTTTTTGGCCCGCACTTTTTAATGGCGCAATTTGTTTTAGACTTTTAAGAAATAAATTTCCCCGGCTTTGGCGCACAGCCGCGAGTTGACTTTGAAGGTAGAACTAGCCATTTACAACAAGCTTGGGACGTGCACTGTTGTCGTAGATCTCGATAGTTCGGCGAAAACGCGAATGAGGGCAGATAGAGAGGAAATTGTCATTTTTGTCCAAATTTTACCCAACAATCGGCAGGGTCTATTCTCCGTCGTTCGATGGTTTATCCGTCGATCGATGGACAACCCGCCGATCGACGACTTTCCCCAACCTGGTAAACATGTATGCGGTCTTACTATAAACAATGAAATTAGTCATGTCGAAAAATTATATAAATTGCGGTTTAATACAATGAAAAAAGACGCCATCCACCAGACAAACCCTTGGAGCTCAGAAGGAATGGACACTGTTAGTGTACGATTAGTATCTCAACTTTGACAGACTATTAGATTCAATTTCATCCTGGTTCGTCATCCACATCAAGTTGAGGGTATTGAAGACTGTTGTCTCAAACATTTGATATTCGGTCACATCGAAGTACCGTGTTTCCACACTTGATTAACACTATCGCATTACGGAAGACCTGTCAGTCATTTACGATTATCTATAGCTTCTTGTCCCTTAGTTGGGTGTATATGGACTAAAAGAGGTATTAGCCAGATGGTGTTAACACTGGACTACACATAATTCGTGTGGATAATCTGCTACAAATTAGATTCGTTTCTTTCGCTGCTTTTTCCACTGTCAAAAAGGAGAGCTTACTTGCTACTTTCCTTTTTATCTAGAACACTGTTAACACTCTTTAATATCAACGAATCCAATTTCTGAATGCGTATCGTGTAAGATGGCTGTGATGGTTTATTTATTGGAGTAAGAGATATATTAATCATTTTATTTTTTTCACGCACGTGTTACTTGGATCTAAATTCTTGTCCGATCACCTCAAATATACTTACAATATCTTTCCAGGACCAGTCCTCAAATATACAGACTAAGAAGTAACAAAAGAACCATGAACCTGAGCAAGATTTACCTTATTCTCAATGTATAAATTTGGTGTCTGCTCCATAACTCTTGAACGCTTTGTAGTACCACTTTGGAACTTGATGATTGTTTTGTTATTATGACAAATCAAATAAGGTTGCTTTTTCGTTATATTATCCCCTATTTCTAACCTGTGGGGCGAAGGGGGGGGGGGGGGGGGGGATAGCAAGCGGCGAAGGGGGAGGGGGGGGGATAGCAAGCTCTGATATTACAATGACACAAACAAACTTTCATTTACCTTCGGTATCGGATGACATTTTTAGCATATGGCAACATGTGTTGGAAGACCTTTATATTTCTCTTGATTCCCATGATCATAGCACTTAACTACAGCGTACTTTTGATCACACTTCTGTTGATTTTTGATGTAACTATTTACAACAGTCATAAATATCGACTGGTAATCTAGATTACAAAGTACTCTTCAAATCTGCTGACACGCATCATCTGCTACATGTTATCATCAAACACTTTCAAAGGAGTCATTGTCTTAGGATTTTAGATTCTAAAGAACCGGTAGTTCTTTAGATTTGTTTTATTAGGGGGTATGCTGTTAGATTACTCCAATGGATCAAATCTGCCCCCCCCCCCCCCCCCCCCGCCTCCATCATTCAGGTCCCGACACGCTTGCTTCTCTTGCACGGGTGTATGATCACCACACAACGTTTCTCTCTGGTACACCAATGAATGCCCGTGGCACAGCATTTCAGTACCCCGAAGCATTCGGATAAGGGCCATTTTGAAATCATGCCCATTAAAAAAATCTCTCTTCTCAGTTCCTTTGCAGTCAAGTGTTTATGAATGGGTTGCCAGTTGGTGAATTTAATTGTTGGCGAATGGTTATAGGAGCGAAAACAGCCACGCTGAACTGTGTCCAAACTATACACGGATTAGTACCAGATAGCAAGCTCTGATATTACAAGCAGCTAACTGGTAACCACGTATATGGTTTTGAGTAAAATCATGGCACCTCTTCGACCCCTATACAACTCAGACCATTCCCTCCTAAAAGAACACTATCGTTCTAAATCATACTTCACAAGGAATTATCTGATATGTTACCATCCCGAAGTATTTGGTTTAATTTCTCAAAATATTATTCGTTAGTACTAGAATAAATTTGCTTATTGTGACTTCAATGGCGAGTAAAATGTAGAATACAGGTCAACGCGTCATTCAATTTGAGAATGTTCGTCCTAGTATTCAATTATTAACAAGAAAGGAGATCACATGTTAATGATAGCGTTCTACATGAAGTTAAATATATCATGGTGTTTAACAGCGAACGTCCATGTGCCAAAAACTTG
Source organism: Lepidochitona cinerea (assembly GCA_963971465.1). Classification (NCBI taxonomy): domain Eukaryota; kingdom Metazoa; phylum Mollusca; class Polyplacophora; order Chitonida; family Tonicellidae; genus Lepidochitona; species Lepidochitona cinerea. The sequence continues at coordinate 45,321,262 of OZ020551.1, read as the reverse complement.
TTCAAACAATTTGGCTAGATTCTATAAACTAAATCTGAGCATGGACGTGAGACATGATTCTGTGAACAAAATCTATGCGATTAGTCCCTAAATTGTTTTGCGTACAATGTATACTTAGTGGCGAAATGCTAAGTCCAATGGACACATGGGTTACTTTTTTATTAAAGGTTCGACATTGTTTGATAAACTTGGCCATCGGTGTGAAAAAATATTGAACTTTTACCTCTACGAGTTAAATGTTGTGCAGAATGAACTCAATTTGCAGGCTTGAACAATCAATTGTGTGTCATTGTTTTTTTCTTTAGATTTCCTCAACGACATTTCAGAAAAAAGCGTACACATCTCTTTCAAAAACTTCACAGATGTGCTACTTCCATTTGAAGGATGAAATTGGAAAGATATCTAAGACAAATGGGATTTAGGTTTGATATTGTTTTTTCCTTCAAAATAATGAATAAAAAGAGCTATCCTCGCGTGACAATTTAAGACAATGGCAAAGTTGAAATGTATTGTGCATAGAATTCATGTTATGCTTTCAGAGCAACATTTTATCCAATTTAAAATCAGTGTTTTGTAACCTGTCCGATTAAAAAATGAATAAACAGAGCTTTACGTGAAAAAGACTTATTCTAATGGCTCTGCCGGAAGCTGTGTTTACGCAAACTCTATTGAAGTGTTGACAACAAAATGTTGCCTATTGATTTTGTGTCTAAAAGAAAGAAGACTTCAAAATATCATTCGCAATGTTCTGTCGGAAGTGATATGTAACACCAGATTGATTTTGTAAGACAATAAGTATAGTTATTTTTGTTTATTTTAACACATTTTCAACATAATGACGGGGAACAAATACAGTCTTAATCAAAACTACTGGGCATTTTGTAATGGCACTTGTGGGTGACAACAATACTTTTTTAGGGTGATAACATGGGAGACCCGGCACAAAGACAACACATTTCATCGGACAGTATTAAATTCCAGGAATCATTAATGGATTCATCTTTCAGAGGCAAAAAAATGTCTGGTGTGATTTGACGAACACAACATCTACTACATTATTGGCCTCGAGAGAGAGTGCTTTTGACATTTCTCAAAATATCAGCCATATCTTCTAGGGTATTTATTAACTGTATCTTAATTAATCGAGTATTTAGAACAACTGTAAACCAGCTAAAAATATGGGTAAATGGGCTGCTCATAAAACAACGTTTACCCTCTGTAGAGGTTGTGAACACTATTATTCGATGAGCACTAACATGAGACACTTTGTGAACCGTTTAAGGTTTTTTTAAGGTTTTCTTTTATCGAAGCCATTAGAATTGACCGATGCTAGCTCGACTTAAAGGGACATTTATGAGAATTCTAATGACTCATCTGGGATTAATGAAGATATTGAATGGATATAAATGAACCAGTTTTCCTGTGGCAATTATATTGCCACCTCAAGACAACGGAAACTATGGTGTAATAGTGCTAATTGAGTAGCTTTAATTCCCTATTGCTCCATCCTATATTGTAATTGGCGTTATATTTTAGCAGAGAAAAATATTTCTCAAGATCGATAAATCGATCATTTAAGATTGGGTGCTATTTTTATGTTGATGTCAAATGTTATTAAATAGATTTTATTAGTTCTATATTATTCTTAACTCTCTGAATCATATTAGAAATTTGTACAAGGAAATAAGATACGAGATGAATACGGAACTCAATTGATAATTTTACATCTTGGTAAGATAGCAGCAAATCCAAGGTGATTAACGTGAAAAATATATACTTTCTTATATTGACTTTGGAAAAAAAACGTATTTTATAAACACAGTATTTTGCAAATACACGTTTTAGAATGTATTCTCTGACAAAGGACGTCCAGTTAAGAACATATCATTCACGTGTATTAATAACAACTGATGAAAGATGCTGTCGACAATGAAAAGCATCGGACGCGTTTCTTCTTATGACCACACAATGATGCCATTATCTGAAGAATTACAATTACGTTATAATGTTCACTATTTACTCTGCAAGCAAATTTCTGAACAATTCATATTACAATTTCATGGCGTCAATACCGTCTGAATTGACAAAGCAGAGGTCGGCCCTATAGTTAATATTTGTGGCGAGTCTAATGACACATCTGAGGATTAAAAAAAGTTGAGTGGAATGACAATACACCAGCTATTCCCGCGCCATTAAAATTGCCATTTACAGGACAGTAAACGAGCTGCGCAAGCAAATGGTCTTTTCTGAACGATTTCTCGTATAATTTATTAACGTAAATACCGTCAGAATTGATAGAACCAAGGTCGGCTGCAAGTGACAGTTATGGCGATTACAATACTGCCTCTGAGAATTCTAAGGTTATTGAATGGAATGAACATGAGACAGTTTCCCTGTGTCAATTCAACTGTCACTTCAAAACAGCAGAAAAGGAATTTGTTGAGATCGGGTAACTTAATTGCAACATATTTATAATAAGTTTACATTGATTGCAATTGCAAAAGACATATATTGTAAGCAGAAGAAAACATTTCTCCAGGTCTAATTTTAAACAAAACTTTATGAAGAAATCTCCTATCATGAACTATTTTGTTAGTTTGTTAAAAAAAATACGTTAGTTTGTAAGTGAAATATTTTTTTCGGAAATGCTTTAGCATACAACATTGTAGGCTTCAATGCTAACCTTGATGCTGCTCTGCTGACGTTAAGGTTGATTGGCGTTAAGGGAGTTGTTACATGTGTTTTCATGGTTGGCTATTAACCAGGTTCAAGGCATTGCACATTCAAGGCATTGTGAAAAACCCAAAATAATCGAAATGATGAAGCAGCCTGTATTTGATTAAAGTACTAACTTTATCAGATATACTATCGTGGAAATATATATATTTTTTGTATCAATAGATTAATTGGTTGGTGTTTTACATCAAACTCAAGAATATTTCTCTTGTATGGCGGCGTCGTTAAGTTTAGTGAGAAGGCAGTTTCCTTGCCCTGGGAAAAAAAACGATCTTCCACACAGGACGAGTGGGTGAGCATCATTTTTTTCTATTTATTTTGAATTTGGGTGTTTTGGATACTTTGATGGCTGTTGTCATAGTGATATGCTTTATATTTTCAAATATTTCGCCTCCTTCAAATCCCTTAAAATCGCCCAAAAATATGACGTTCAACCATTGTGTAGTTTGTGATACCAGATGTGAGTCTCAACAGTCCTCGTTTTTGGTCATAACACTGGCACACAAACGACAACACCTTTCATTGATCGATATATAATGGTGCCAGTTAATCATATATGGATTCGACTGTCAGGGGTATTACACCTACAGAGGGAATTTGTGGACATCGTCTGTCACGTTATTGGCAAATAGATTTTTTGAGAGATGTGGTCTTGAGATAGAGCCTTCGACCTACCTCTCAAAAAGTATTCCATACCCTGGTGAAGTCCTTATCAACTACATCTGAATATATCGAACATGGCTACTTTGGAACAACTATAATTCAGTAAAAAGGGCTATGGGTTAATGTGTTTTTGTCTTAAAATAGCCATTTCTCTCTATCAGGGTTGTGACCGGTATTAATCGATATGTACAAACAAGAGACATTTCCTAAACAGTATCTGATTTTCTTTTTTGACATCATTACCATAAGAATTGACAAAACATAGGCTGGCTATAGGTGACATTTTATGAGAATTTTAACCACGCCTCTGGGAATTCTGAAGATATTGAATGGACTGCAAACGAACAAGTTTGTCTATATTCCAATAAACCTGTCACTTCAAGATATCGGCTAATTGGGTATTGCATCGGCATTGGGTAACCTTTATGTCACATAATGATATCTTTATCGCCACAGTTACATACTGTTACAAGTCAATGGACAATGTTACGTCTTTGGAAAGTAATAACTAAATAGAAATAACGTCCATTACCTTCAGTGTAGCCATACGGTAATGCCATTGTCTTAAAATTAATCATGCTATCTGAAGAGTTTCTGGTCTTCCATAAACTGTGTAAACAAACGGTATTTTCTAGAACGTTTCTGTGTTGAATGGCATTAATATCATCAGAGTCCATCCCGGTCGGAGTTGATATTTGGGGTGATTCTATCGGCATTAAAATTGAGTTTTGGGAACAATGAAACAGAGTTTCCTACACCACTACAATTGGAAGTCTGAGCTCTACTAAAAAAAAAATTTGATTCCTGTTGAAAACACTTTTATGACATACTTCTAAGTAATGAATTTCTATGGCTTTCAGCTATAATTGACTGAATATTGATAGCTGGAGATTGATCACCACTGATATATAAAAACAACACAACAACATACGTTGTTTTAGTCGAAATAGATGCATTATTCTAAAAATATAAATTTTAAATTTTTCCAGTAAAAAACGTAATCGTTTAAGAAATATTTAGAATAAGAAATATTTAGAAGATCGTCTTTCCAGGAAAGTTGCCAGGGTATATTACCCACACGCGGCTGAAATTAATGAATTGCTTATAAAATAACAATGTCTCCATCGAGTTCCTGCCCTTTCTTGTGTGCTGTGTAGATATGGGCGATATTTAATCAAGGGTTTGCTGTAAGGTTTAATGGCAACAATATTATCAGAATGCTAGATGGTAAGGTTACCGCAGATATGCAATTGTAAGAAATACGAATGCAGTTCCAATCAACTCGTCTTCTTGGCCAAGCCACTTCAAGACATTTTTCGCGATACCTTCCAATACTATTCTTATCGCTTATTTTATTTTTTGTTTTTCGTCTCATGTAATTATAAAATCCTATCGCAAATCGTTCAAGGAATAAATCAAGCTATATGCCTACCAGACATGCCCAGGTCTCGTTCTCTTTCATCTGGGGATAACTAATCATGGCATGTTGACTGTAAGGCCAATTATACACCATGTAAACCAGTTTGAGTGTGGTGTACATATTTTATTTATTTGATATGATTAATGCACTGTAAAACAGTATTTGTGCAAATTTGTGTTATTTGAATTTATTCTAAAATACATAATAACAAAATACAAATTTACAACTGTTGCATTTTCACCGATGTTCTGTATGTTTTTGCACCAATACAACTGAATCAAGGCGATTTTACATATATATTGGTAGAAAAATTGGAACCTTTTGTTTATTTGGTAAATGGGGTTGCTACAATATTCTAAATAGTGCTATTGATTTAGCCTCTTGTTAAGCTATTTCAACATCAAAGTTGTTTCGACATCGGCAGTGCTTATGATACAAGATATGGCAATAAAAAACCACAATTTTTACAGAAATATTTTCTAAATACCAACAAGTCTTGCACCATCAACGTGTTCAAGAATTTTTAGTGTGCATTTGCTATAATGAATTTTCCCGATACTTGCACAATACTTGGGAAATATACCCAACACGTAATGTCGCTTGCGTTTAAATAAACAAATTTAATTACCAGATTAGATCTCGTAAAGGATCGATTAATTCCAGACCATTTAATCTTAGTGTTTATCTGGGCATAAATATTGACTTGGGTTCTTAAGAGGAATCCAAAAGAAAGAACGGACGTTGCTAACTAACAGTTGGGGTTTATTTTCAATAGCCTTTTCTTTAGTACCGTTTATTAAGAAGCGGTGGAGGTTATTTGGATGGCTGTGGGTTGTATGGTTAGGTTGATTTGGCTCGGAATTTCCCCTTGAGTAACAGGATCATTTATCGAGACAGCATATTTTTATTTGGGAAAAGAGTACTTCACGCTACTCGACAGGTTCCGCACTATTAACGTTAAGAAATACTCGAGTGCACCAATGATCTAGACAATTACTTCGCTCTGCAAATGCTAAGGGGTAATATTTTGACGAAACATATTTGCCTTCAGTGACTGAAGGAACATTTTAGAATTTTGTTATCTTAAAAAAGTCGGCATTTCTAATAATGATGCAGAAAATGATTTACATCACATGTTTCATTTTCATTATTTCGTGACCGTTCGACCTGATTCACTCCTCAAACCAGCATGTGCCTTCCCTAATAAAAAAATAGTATGGCAAAAACCATGGTGATTTGGATCACAGAGGCGTGGGTTATTGTTTGCTAGAAAAACTGCCTTGGTATTATTATATTACATGCCCTGCTATTCAAACGCCATGGTAAATACCATAGTACGGTGTTTGACCAAAATCTTGAAACGTTTGTTCTATAAAATCAAGGTAACATAACATTGTTTTCTCTCCATATGTTATAATTGTTAGTACTAGAGAAAGTCTGGTATAATACATCAAGCATGTATATTAATACAAACCGTAAGAAAAGAAAACCAAGGCAAATACCGTTGTTTATTTTGCCAGCGTAGTTTATACCGTCTGGCTGGTCCATCTTAAGCCCGTTAGTAACCATGCAGTCGTTTTCATATCTGTTTCCGAATGCCTTGACATATTTTCAACATCTTCTCGATGTTGGGTCGTTAACAAGGAAAAGCAGTCTGTATAAATAACCTATAAGACCACTGCCACTGATGTTAAAGCTTTGTCATGAACACAAACTTGAAAAGAAATACCACCAGTTTTCAGACATATCCAAGAGCTATTTATACAATCTCTTTCTTTTCCAGGGATAGATACGAATAACACTTTCTATTTTAATTAATACATTGAAGCACAATATCTCTGCGCGATAATGTCACACCGAATAGTTCTTGATGCGTTATATTTATATACCACCACCGAATATTAACTAAGCCCCCAGAGCATTAAATGTAATTGCAACAACGAAATAGTCTACTGAATTGGTCATCATTGGCTAATTATCAAACACTTAGTATTTTGATGAGATATAAACTACAGACATTGGCAAGTCGCAGCTGTAGAGCAAAGCTAAATTCAAAAGGGCCTGAATGGATCTCCCTTTTGATAAATTTTTCATGGTGGAAAACACTTGAATACTACGCCCAAAGACGTGTGAATTCCACGAATATATATATATATATATGAGTCGGCAACTAAAGTAGCATATATTGCAGGTCTTGTGGGTCGGTTTCTTGTCCATTTTGATACGTTTCGTTCAATCTTATTTTTGGTAAATTAATTGACTTATAGTATGTAAACATAATAATAAACATAAGACCTGCATTTTTACCGTACTCAATCAAACAGGCCTTGTTTCAGCAAGTCATGGTCGACGTTCACTAAACACAAAAGACCGTCCGCTTAAAGTGACATGAGCTGCTAAAATGTTGATATTTTGACGTTAAAACAGAAGGTTGAAATTAACGGCTATTTTTCTCAAGACGTTTAAGTCAGAAGCGTTTTAGTGCTTCTAGTGTCGAAAATGTACGACAAAGTATTGTTTTGAACTAACTTTGGCTTAGAATGAATGAATGAATGATCTTCCCGGTTATTTAAATTTTGTTCACTTTTCGAACACGTTTTCTGTTCGTACAGGCCACATACTGTATGGGTTTTCCTTAATCCAACGTCAATCATTTAGTTTTTCGATGGCCGTCATAGCCTTTTACTGTCGTGACGATCAGAAATTATGAAAAAAGTGTGAATTTTGGCAGCGCATGCCACTTTAAGGAAGAACCAGATTGTTCGGTCCAAGGGATGATCTATTGAACTTATTAAAGTGGCATCGTCCTATTAAAGATAGAATCATACGAATTTCAAGCGAAAGCACATGTAAATGCCGGTAGCTTAGTTTTTCTTCTCCTGTTGGGTGGTCACATGGGCTAGATTCATTTTACAAACTTACTTTCGTTTTCTTATTGTCGCCGAGAAAACGAAAGTGGAAAGAGCGGAAGTAATCTGCAGGCATGCGTATTGTGATTCTGTCTGTTGAAGTCCCGCGTAAACAGTAGTTATTCTGTATTTCGAAAACGAAAGCAGACCATTCTTGATTCAAGCGGACGTGTAGACAGTATGTATGCGCTCAAACGTGCACGTTACTTTCGTTTTCTTGTTTTCACGGTAAGATTATACTGGCACAAAAAAGGCAGTGGCACAAAGAGAGCGCTATTGGCTAAATTTCTTGTTTTGGCATTCTCGCGGCGAGATTTTAATTTATTTCTTGTTCTCATCGGGAGGTTTAAAAAATGATTTCGCGTTCTCGCGGCGAAAACACGAAATGGCCCAAAAAGCACTTTTCGTTGATATTTGTGTTTTCGCTGTTAAGTTATTGGTTCAATAGAATCTTCCTGGTTTGGCAAATATCAATATTTGAAAGTATTTCTTAAAGGGAACAACTTGAATGCTATCGGGCATAAGGTCATTGTACAGTACGCTTGTGGAATGGGAGTCTGAGCTAACACTTTAATTAATCATGTCGGCACGTCTGTAACACGACCGGAAGCAATGAGAGCACGGTTACGTCTTCAGATAAGATAAATTCGAGTGAATGTCATCAAAGTAAACATTAGGTTGAACAGTACTGGAGACAGTATCTAAAGTTTCAAGGTATCAAATGAAGCCGGATGACAACGACTGATTAATGAAGAGAGTGTAATCAAGTACAAGTAAGTTGTACGAGTTAAACACAACCCACATGTAACAACTACTTCGATATTCACCGATCCCTGTATGATGTCTTCATTGGCTACATTTACTTGGAAACGATAATGTTAATGAGAGTTTCTCATACCAAAAAAAAGCCTATGTTAGGAAATGGCCTTTGCAGTTTAGACACTATGATGGAGTAGCCAATTGTATTATAGAAAAGCAAGGTTATTACCCTATAAGATATTTCATCAAAACAAATCAGAAGTTAATGCCACGAGTATTGAATTTTAATATTTTTTTAGTGTTTACTCTCCCAAAAAAGAAACGCAACATCCAATTTTTTTTCAAACATGAATTTTTCAAAAAATGATTGTGATTGACACATGACAACAGGATCATGTTATAATGTAAATGTCCGATAATTGAATGTAAGCCCCTGATAGTGGCTGTTGATCACACGTGACTTTCGGGTCAGCCTTTGTGTAACGCTACACGAGGAAGGCGTAGGGAAAAACGTAGGGCAGTTGCACATGCGAATCACGTCTTATCTTTATGCGGGTTTAATGGGTATAAAAGACACACAACGGTTCAATTGAATTCAGTCGTTAAATTGTTTCACGAGTTTGCTACAATATGCCAAGACTAGACGCGGCTACCCGGGACGTCATCTTTGGTCGTCTGCTGGCCGGCGAATGTTCACCGGAGCACGATTTCCAGACTGTTGCAACGGCACCAGCAATCCGGTTCAACAGCTGATCGTCAACGTTCTGGCCGGCCTAGGATCACATCAGCAGCCCAAGATCGCTACATCCGGTTACTTCACCCGCGAAACCGGACCAAAACAGCAACAGAAACAGCATCAAATATCCCAGGTCTCCGTCGAATATCGGCACAGACAGTCAGAAACCGTCTCCGTCAAAACGGCTTACGCGCCAGACGTCCTTACTTTGGCGTAGTACTGAGACACCAGCATCGACTTGCAAGGGTTCGATGGTGCAACAGGTTAAGGGACTGGAATCTGCGAAGTTGGAGGCGAGTCTGGTTCAGCGATGAATCAAGATTCCAGCTGCAGAGAAGAGATGGTCGTACACGAGTTTACAGACGCCGGAATGAGAGTTTCGCAAGGAACTGCGTCCTTGAGGTCGACAATTTCGGCGAAGGAAGTGTGATGGTGTGGGGTGCCATATCCTGTGCACATTCCCGGCAACCTTAACGCCGTTCGATACACAGATGAGGTTTTGACACCACATATGCTGCCCGTAATGGACCTCCGTAGGGAAATGTTTCAGCACGACAACGCTCGGGCGCACACAGCTCGTGCTACTGCTGAATTTCTAGCCAACCAGAACGTAACAGTGCTCCCCTGGGCCCTGTCTTACAAAGCTGGCGTAAGTTACGTCGGACTTAAATCAGTGTTAAAGCTATATGAACTTACGCCCCAGTCGCCACTGGTCCATGTTGTAGGCCTATGCGCAACTTTACGCCAGCTTCGTAAGACAGGGCCCTGGCCGTCCAAATCACCAGATTTGAACCCAATAGAACATTTGTGGGATGATTTGGGTAGACGCGTGCGCAGTTGTCATCCAGCGCCGCAAATTCTGCAAGAACTGCAGCAGGCTCTTTAGCAAGAATGGAGGGGAATTTCGCAAAACCGTATTCGTCGATTGGTTGTGTCTATGCCGAGACGGGTCCGTGCTGTGTTACAGGTTAATGGTGGGCACAACAGATATCGACGTTGCAGTGACGTCATGTCTGAACAACCAGTCTGCCAAATTTCAGTGTAATGTGATGCTTATTTCTGTATTAAAAATGATGTTGAAAATTCATACTTTGAAGAACAAAAATTAGATGTTGCGTTTCTTTTTTGGGAGAGTATATTTCAAATTTCGTGAATGTTTGAAAAATATAGGGGTTGGCACATCCAGTTGCATGGTGAAAGCCGTTAACTATAAAGATAAATGATTAATGTTTCTCAGAACAACGAAGAACAAAAATGTATACTCTGAATGTAGTTTGTCAGTAGTGAGGGTTGATAGTTAAAACAATAGCCCCCCCCCCTCCCCCAACCTCCCTGTAGACTAATGGATTTCTGCTTTAGACAAAGGTATATGTCTTATTAAGATGGACGTACATGTATCTACGTTGTGCCAAAGTCTCAACACTAATGTTGGTACCTATAGTGTATAAGTTTATCTTATCCATAGTGAGCATGACAAGTAAATTATATACAGACAAAACCAATTATTTTATTCCAAATCCTATTGTTTCCTAGTGACCATGAAAAATTACTAGCAAAATAAACCTATGATATATGGAGCTTTTTTTTAAAATAAAACATATCGGTAACTACATTGCATAATTAATAGCTGATTGGTTCGATATCAGCGGGAAGTTTTCGAATTATTGTTGCGGTAATATGTAGTTTATAATCGCCCGGCTTCTAAAAAAGCAAGAAATCAAGCCATAGCATATTTATATATAGAATTTCCCGATGCCAATATTAAATGTCAAATTAAGTTAAGAGTTTATCGAAACCTTACACAGAGAACCCATTTAAAATCAGTCTATTACGTAATACTCATATCAAAATAGAATTACAACCGCCAAGTTATTCAGCCAGCAAAAATAACGTTAATCTTTTTTAAGAATAGATTTGAAGAAACAGAAATAATAGATGCAGGAATTCTTTTCATGGTGAACGTGGAGTGGCATGTTTCGGATCCGTGATTAATGGATAAAATACATCTCATTACTAGTAATCCATTTACTTGTATCCTTATTACTTTAAATGCCCTTCCATAAAATAAAAAAGCTTACACGAGAGCCCGTTTTAATCTTATTTTGTACGTGTACCCATGCTTCAGAACATAAGTCTGACAATATTTCGTAAAAATACTTTACGAAAAGAATTGTCAGTGTAACCGGTTTTGCATGTAACCTGATCACTATGTATATACTACAAAAATATATACTATGTATATATATATTTAAGAATGATATACATCTTTTTTACACAATTAGAAACTTGTTATTTTAGAAGAGAAGATTTTCTCTGTGCCCGTTTGTTTTAGTGATCATAAATATATAGTTTTTTTTCTCTCAGCAAATATTCAAAGTGATTTTTTTAGATCAAGGCCTCGGTGGCTCAGTCTACAGAGCAATGGTCGCCCAGCCCCAGTATGTCACAAGTCTTACAAGTCGTGGGTTCAAATCCCACAGTAAAAGACAAAAATCGGAGAGGGGTTTTCATCCAATCACCCAATATGAAAGAGTTTCCAGGTAGACTACTCGTTGAAGGTCGAGGGTTCCTCTGACCAAAGAGTCCACGTTGTCAACATTGAAATGGCGATCTCCATAAATGCAGAAATTTAATTTCTGCCAAAATTTGCTCTTTTATATAAAGTTCTATGGGTAACCAGTTTATTATATTCCTAACACTGCCTGGAATTGTTAGCTCAGAAAAGGTTTACAAAAAATGATGAATTTCCCTTGCTGAAGTCTCCAATGCAATAAAAATTAGATCTAAAAGTTCCCCAAAGTTGGGCATAAATCCACGTTTTGTTGTTGAGTAATATCAATAATAAGTGTGCTCCATATTGGTATGATGATTTTCTACGTTTAATGATTTTCTTTCTATTCTTTATATATTTTAAATGTATATAGTTATTTCGCTGACAAACTCTTCTTGGTGTGTAATAGGATGCAATTTAGAAAGTTGGTTGGGCTGAAGGGGGGGGGGGGGCACCTGAAATATAAACGTGCCTTGTCTAGCCCCCCAAGGATATACCTTCACGTAAACTTTAAAAAGAGAACAACTCAAAGGATTTTCCATCAGTCTCACTTAAGTGTCTGTGTCTTGGAAAGTAATTTATGTGTGTTCGTTGGTTTACTGAACGTCGACAAAGAACTTTAGAGCATGATGTATATATGTGGGTTAATTAAACCAAAGTTGTGGAGAAAAATATAGTTAGAGGTCAAGTTAACCAACCTCTTACTGCGTTATATTTATAGCCTTGTAATTTCGGACGAGGAATGTCTTTCTATTCTTCTATATTTTTGAACACTAAAACATACGGGCACAGGGAAAATCTTCTTGTCTTTAATATCCATGGAGACAAGTTTCTTATTGTGTTAAAACGGAGCATATCATTTAGACGTTTATACCCAATCATAAGTCTGTTGAAATAAACCAGGTATGCTTTACTTAAAGAGGCATCAACTGCTATAATTTCTGTTTTCATAATTTTCGATAGTCGTAAGAATTTGAGCGTCTGAAGTAGCTTGAGAGACTAACAGATTGGCATTAAGTTTTAAAATATACGAAAAGCCACTTACCCGCAAGAACCGAAATTGTGTGCTAAAAACGGTCACAATTCAAACAGCCGGTATGTTGAAGTACATTTCCGAGACTTTGGTGCTTATAAAAACTACCTTAACGTATCAAATCTTTCAATGGCATTTAGAAGTTGAAAGGTTAACAATAAGGTGAAGAATTACTTATGGATAACAACTTCTTGGTTTATTGGGTGACGTTGTTGTTATCCATAAGTAATTCTTCACCTTATTGTTACCTTAACGTACGCATTCAATGTTGATATTTGGATTTGGTACTTCGAGGCCAAAATGATTAATAACAATTAGCTACTTCTGTTTCAATGAAATTTTCCCTGTGTTTGGCAGCTTATGCCAGTTTAAAAAACAAAAAAACATGTGGATCTTTTGTCATTAAAAACCTGCCAAGTCCACCTAGTACACGTGTAAGTTGGCGCCACTCCGATTAAATATTATTAATATCCTTTTGTTCCTGAACTAAAATTTAAATTCTTTAAAACATTGTTTGAACATTGAAAGAAAACTGGGTGATCTTTGTTTTGCATGGATCCAGTGTGTCTTTTTGTAAGAAAATCTCATTCAGTTTTCGCGTGGAGATTTGCCAAAAAAACTGATAGTTCAGACGGAACAGCTGTCGGTATAACCTGACACTATTTGTTAACATACAATTGATCTGATTGATAAACTCATAGACTCTTGGGACACACATCTGTTTTAACCAGGCCCAATTGATCGCATTGCGGATCTCAGTATAGGTCTATTTGAACTAGAGACGTTTGGATAGGGCACTGGCAATTAAGAGAAACTAAAGACAGTTGAGCTGCCATAACAGGAATGGCTTGACAGAAAACAACGCTGACAGAATGAGACTGGTCACACACATCCAGAACCATCCATTGGTATAGTCATAGACGCTAACTCGGTTTGTTTGGAAACCGGATGTTGACGGAAAACCGTTTTTTCTGTGTCCAATTCTGTCACCAAACCTAGCAGACACCATAAAATACGTGAACTAATCTTAGTACAGCTTAAACACGAAGGAATCAATCGAATGAAAGTATTTTATTACACATCTCTACGTATTCAAGGTCATACCTAACAAAGCTGACGTAGGTTACGTTCAACGTAAATCTGTGTTTCAAATATAGAAACTTGCGCCATGGTCGCAGAATGTAATAGGCGCGTGCGCATCTCTATGGCAGCTTTGTAAGACATACTACTTTTTTACGAATCATGCCAAATATAAGACCAATAACGCCTGTATCAGAGAAAAACTATTCTAGTGACGGCTGCGTTAAAACTTAACAAGAGTCATCAGAGAATGAAGTATCCCCCCGGCTCACATAAGATTGTGGAAGTGGAAACATACTAAGAACAGACAAAAGGTATAGGATATGCACATCCTCACTTGATAACATCCTCACCAAGTTTCAACAATATTCAATGCAATATGTAGGAGGAAATGCATTTAGAAACTCATATCAGGTGGAATTAAGAAAAAACAACAGGCACAGCTTTCTGTAAGGTAGCAATGCCCTGAAACACTGTATGTCATCAGAAACAAGCACCTATTGTGTGTGTCTTCCTGTACAGTCGGAAAAGGGCAGTAACTCTGAAAAAAGCAAAATCAGCGTAACCAGCGTAGATCGCATGATATCGAGAATGTCCACCGAGATAAAAAAAAATTGATACAGAACTTCGGAGCAGATATTATGACAAGCACTAATTGTCTATGTCCTTGTATACTGTCGTAAAAGGGCAGTAACTCTAAAAATAACAAAACCAGCGTACGGTAATGTCTGAGTTAATTCAAGTGCTGGAAGTAAGTAGAAGAGGGCAAATTCTCATCTTAATTCAAGAGAGAGCTTGTAAAACATTCAAGGATTACTTGCTGGTCAATCATCTCCCTGGACTGAGATGTGTTGAAAGTTTAAATCGCATAGAAGGTGAAGAATAGAAGGTGCACATCCTCGCATGATATCCAACATGTCCACCATGTTTCGAAAATAAATGATGAAAACCGTGGGAGGAGATGCGATGACAAGAACTAAATGTCTATGTTTTCGTATACTGTCGTAAAAGGGCAGTAACTTTAAAAATAACGGAACCAGCGTAACCAGAATACGAGGTGCACATCCTTGCATGATATCCAACATGTCCACCAAGTTTCGAAAAATTTGATGAAAACCGTGGGAGCAGATGCGACGACAAGCACTAAGTCTATGCCCTTGTAAATAGAATAGGACGCGCACATCCTCGCGTGATAACGAAAATGTCCACAAAGTTTCGAAAAAAAATGATGAAAACTATGGTAGAACATATGATGACAAGCACTAATTGTCTATGTCTTCGAATACTGTCAATAAAGGGCAATAACTCTAAAAATAATGCAACCAGCGTAACCAGAATAGGAGGTGCACATCCTCGCATGATATCCAACATGTCCACCAAGTTTCCCCAAAAAATGATGAAAACACTGGGAGAAGAATCGATGACAAGCACTAACTGTCTATGTCTGTCAGAAAAGGGCCATAACTCTGAAAATAAAGAAGCCAGCGTAACCAGAATAGGAGGTGCACGTAATCGCATGATATCCAACATGTCCACAAAGTTTCCAAAAAAAATAATGAAAACCCTGGGAGGAGATGCGATGACAAGAAACGGTTACGGATAGACAGACGGACAGACAAGCTGATCGCTATATCCCCCCGCATTATATGCCGGGAGGATGAAAAGGTCTACGGAACAACCGTATTTGTAGTTAGAACGATCATACAAAAATACATACCGTGGACTACATTCGCTGCTAAAGATATATAGAACGAAATATGCTTTGAAAAGGGCCATAACTCTGAAAATAAAGAAACCAGCGTACCCAGAATAGGAGGTGCACGTCCTCGCATGATATCCAACATGTCCACCAAGTTTCCCAAAAAAATAATGAAAACCCTGGGAGGAGGTGCGATGACAAGAAATGGTTACGGACAGACAGACAGACAGACGGACAGACAAGCTGATCGCTATATCCCCCAATTTCGTTGATCATTTGAAATTTTAAAAAATGATATATTTTTAATAATTCAACATCTTTCCTATAGGCCGTCAAGTTTTTTCCATATGATACATTATCGGTGCACTTTGTCGTGCGTTAATCAGTAGAGGGCGAAGAACTTTAATATGTAGCCAGCTTCGATGTATACAAGACACCAATAGGTAAAGGAGGAAATCGATAAAGGCATCCGTAACAATTCTGGTCAGCATGAACTACCGTACAAATAATATCATCAACTAAGCCATGCTTTGCTATGTTTTCTCTCACCCGAGTCTTATTATGCGGAATTGGTTTACGCTAAGAAACATCAACCTTCTCTGTCAATGTATGATTAAACTTTGGCCTCACTTATTAGAGGCAGATCATAGATAAACATAAATGACATATCCAATAATATTCAGAAATCTAAAACTTAGCGCCTTCTCTCAGTCAACTCCCGAATATTGGTCATGGAGTTGTTGTACGGTGAAAAGAAAATACGATTTAGTTAAACCAGATTCGCGACTTACAAAGCTTGCGTAAATATGCCCGTAGGTCAACAACATGGACCTATAACAGATGGGCCGAACGGAACCCATAACTGGGACTTCGTGTCCTCCGTGGAATATCGTTAAAATAAAATGGGAGATTTAAATGTCCTGTCCTGATGATCGGTTAAATTCCATTTAAAGTGGCATGAGCTGCCAAAATTGAGATATTTAGACCATTATAACAGAATGATAAAATTATTGGCTATTTTTCTCAAGACGTAAAATTCCGCAGCTTTTTAGTACTTATAGTCTCCAAAATGTACGATGAAGCATTGTTTTAACTAACTTAGGCTTAGAATGAATGAATGGTCGTCCCGGTTATTTAAATTTGTTTACTTTTCGAATACTATTTCGGTTCGTACAGGCCACATACTGTATGGATTTTCCTCATTCCAACGCCAATCATTAAGTTTTTAGATGACCGCCAAAGCCTCTTACTGTCGTGACAATCAGAATCTATGAAAATAGTCCGAATTTTGGCAGCTCATGCCACTTTAAGTTATTCTCAATAAAAAATATAGAATCAACGAAAGTTTCTTGGTATAAACTGCCTGTGAATGTTTTATAAACAATCCGTGGTGAAGCTAGATTAATGCATTTTAGAGTTCATATTTAAACTGGCTACTTTTCTTAAATATTGTAGCAAGCTTTATTGTAGATATGGTATATATATATGATTATTAGTAATTATGAATATGGCGATATCTGTTTCAAAATTTTTATACATTAGGATCTATCTTGATTGTTCGCTTAACCACCTACAGCTCAGTATAAAAAAGGAGTAATAATTGACTGGAGAATTGGCGAGCCACATGAGAACAAAACTACACGCTATATTGCAAAGACCACAAATTTGCACATCTTGACAAAGAATGTTTATTATGATAATGTTTCTCCCATCCTGGTGTATCAATGAGCTGAAGGGAGAGACGAACAAAGTGTCACCCCTTTGTAAAAAGCATAAGAACTTTCAAACGTGACGTCGACGATGGTATCCTATCATGAGATTTATTTAAATGTGTTAATAGCCAGTTGCCAAAAAACTAGACTTTATTTTGATGGTATTAAATGCTGTCAGCTGTAGAGGAATAATTTTGTCTTATGTCTTAAAATATCTGCAATTTGATTAATTTACGTCTACCTTATACAATTTGTTTGTAAATTTTTTTTTTTTTACAATTGGAGATGGCGCTCTGCGCTCTCGGGTTGAGAGTAGAAAAGAAAAGATTTACACATTTGGCACTTGTTTTGTTTAACTTCCCTGAATTTATATCGAATAGATACAACGCTATAATTGATGAAGTAGTTTGTACTGGATTAAACTTAGCTCATTAATCAGTGGTCTTCTTCGTGTTTCATTTGATGTATTGATATTTTCGACCCCTCAATGTCCTGTATCATACTCAATGTTTACTTGATGTTTCCCTTGTATATGTCTTAATATACAGGCCGGAGGACGTAACATTACCCGGGTTGTTTCCGATTGTGTAGAAGAAGACCTCAGTTTTTAATTAAGGTGCTGAAAATTAAACCAGTTCCACTGGCGTAGATTAGTGGAACCTCCGAGACTTATTAAAGATTACCACAAGCGATTTGTGATATACACGAAATTAAATATAGTCCGTCTACCTTAAGCTGTATCCTATTTCTGAATGTTATATCCTCTTACTGTATGTATGGGTGAGACGTTTTCACTAGCAAGATATCTCACGGATGTACTACAGGTCGGCCACAGTCCTTGAGCATTGTCGGTAAATATGTATTGGCATATTATTGATATGATTGATAAACACATGGATCAAAGAGACGCGCACATTTGTTGTAATCTCTTCCAATTAATTCCATTGTCTGTCGAGGACGATTGTACACATATCTTTAAAGACATTTGGGCGTGAGGCTGGTAAATGGAGAGAAACTCAAGACAGTTTAGGTTAGACTACCATAACAAGAATGTCTACAAGGACAATTAATATCAATAATATGGGATTGGTCGCGTGAGAAAATCCACAATCTACACTACTTCTTCAGATATGTATTGCGTATCCTTTTCTTCTGACGAGGCCATGTCTCAAATGTCGACAAAACATTTTCTCAAGCTGTGTGAAGGCTTTCAGGAGAACGGTATCTTCGGAGTTGATTTCGAAATATATATTAAACACTTGCTTTTGTAGCTTACATAAAGCACTGTGAAACTTTAAAACATAACAGAAGCATATTTAAACAACCCGTTCTTTATTAATATATTTCAATAAATAATAATGAACGACAACATAACTAATACTTTTCTTCATTTGCAGCTTCTGAACTATTTCAAGCTTTGAAGTTTTGTTTTCATTATTTAGATATTTTGGAACAGGAACAAGAAAATCCTACCTTGCGCTAATTACCTACAGTGTTTGGCCAAAAGTCCAAAATTTCCCTTAATTGGTACATTCTGTTGTCGTTAATTATTTGGTTGGTGAACTATAGAGGCACAAATGCAATTTGATCACGCCCAATGGATTCAACTGTCAGTATAAAACAGTAGTACTATTTAAAGTAAAGACGATTGGTTATGACATTAACAAATTGGACGAAAGTCGAGAAATTTGAAATGTGAGTACTATAAAAAAAACCTCTGCAAGGAAAATTAAAACAAACAACGTAAAACTGTTAACGTATGTTTTACGACTAGATACTCATTGACCAAATTCACAAGCAAGATAGGTAAATAACCGACACTGACGGTTTCGGAAAAAATCCCAGATCCGGGTGAGAATCGAACTTCGGTGACATGTTATCTTCTTACTCAGCTACCGGGCAAGCCAGCAGCGACTCGCCTCGTATAGACACAGAACTTACGGTGACGTCTATTTTAACGTAAATAGATAAGGTCAGTTTGTCGAATACAATTACATTGAATCATCACCGGCGGATTATTTGAGCATGCAGAAAATCCCTGAAGTAGTAAATAACCGATACGGATGGGAAAATGTCCAAACCAGGGCGAAAATCGAACCCACTGCTCTACCAACGGAGCTGGTCTGACTGAGTTCGTGTTGCTTGTTAGATACCCGCACTAACATTGTTCGTTTATTGATTTGTATAGTCTGAAGTGTTGACGGCTAATTTTCTCAAGCTTTTTGACTGATTTGATCTTTCCTGAGAATGATCTCTCAGTCTCTGGATTGATGTCGAATATGTAATCCGTTAAACCCAGGATATAACGAACGGCCTGATAAGCATCCTAGTGTAAACTTGATTAAATGGATGAAGAACACAGGGCCTAAAGAATCAAATAGATGGAGTATCAGATATTTGACTTTGATGGTGAAACTCATTCAGTCAAACATATCTTTACAATCTACATGTCATATATTTATTTTTACTTCTTTCTTTTTTTAATTCTTAAAAGAACTTTTTCTCGTTAAATCGCTGTCAGCTTGAGTTGATTGGACAATCCCATTCTTTTTGCACGCCAGTGGAATAAAGACTTGAAATATGAACTGTCAGTCAAATTATGAGTAACGTCTTAGAAGAAGAATTAACCGTTACAAATCTGTAAGTCCTCTGGCGTCCTATTTATTCCTTAATATACTTTTGATCAAAGTTTATGGTTTGACTGATATTTCTGATCAATTTCAGTCAAGAAAGGTCTGGTCCGTTAGAAGGTTACAATGAATTTCGTCCCAAGAATACAACTATACACTGGACCGAGCCAATCGGTCAAGGACGAAATCGATAACGGTTAATCTGGGATCAACATATAAATACCACAAGGCTGGTCAGTATGACCCATATGGTTTGCAATGTTTACCGGGACCAGCGTCTCATTTGATGAAATTGGTATCATCAGCCAAACATCAATCATTCCTGTCTATATTTGATTAAACTCTGAACTCCTAATAAGAATAAAATGCTGAGCAATCATAAAAATAATTCTGTAGGTTAAACACTGACCATCATTGCTTGTAACGAAATAGTCAATAATTTTAATTTCAGGAGAGTGCTTTGTGGTCTTTAGAATATGTTTAGAATAAAATACTAGGTAATCATAAAGCTAATTTAAGAGGTTTGAACAAATGCACCGCTGGTTAGAAATAACTGCAGTATACACACTGCACAAAAGAAGGTTGTACTGCAGGTTCAGAACCCGAACCGGTCAGGTACATGTAGTCTGACTGGGATTCGATCCCGCTCCACATCGATGGAAGGCATGTATCGAAGCCGACTGAGGCTCCTATAGATAAGAAAAAAGAGGCATAGCCTTGGAACTGAAGAATTAGTTTGTGCTTGATAAAACTTTCGTTCTTAATCAATATGTGTTATCCAGATTCAGTCGATGCATTGACATTAGAACACAATACGGACCCGCCTCTTGCATTAATCTTACTTAATCTTTTACCTTGGAGACAGTACACTTGTCTCGTTGGTAAGCTGGAAGACGCAGCATTGCCCTTGTTGCTTCCGGTCGGGTGAAGACTTACCTCAGTCGTAACTAGTATGCAGGAGCTGTGACCCATTCACTGTGACAGTCAACGATTTTCTAGGCACGTTGAATTCAAGCAACAGAGTTTGGAAATGTTTACTGAGCCAGACAAACTTGTCCAAGGTATAAGTTTTAAATACATCACTTCAATTTCAGAAATTTCTGGTTTTAGTTACTTGTTTCTGATCACATTAATTACTCTTTGTGGAAGCCTTATGATTAGGCCGGAAACATGTGTGTATATATATATTAACATAAACAACATTTAAGCTTTTTGCTCTAGAGGAAATTAGTAATGTCCTCGATGGCTGCATGCAGTGTGTGAGAAAATAACGAATTTGGCAACCCTCTATTGTGTATGAGTATCTGTTGATAGGAGAGATGTTAACGCGGTATAGAGCTGGCCCACAGTGGTGAGTTTTCGTAGCAAAAGCTTCGCTAAAACAGATTTAGAAAATGTTCATACGCCACTCGAAAGATTCTAGATTTACGTACGTGATATACCCTCTTTTATTATATAATTAGTGGTGAGATATTGAGTTATACAGCTCTGATATAAGTGATATCACCACTTTTACCGATCATCACTGCCGGTGCCGGAACTATTTCCATTGGAATATTATCTTCTCATTATTAAATCTTTTGTGAAAATTGCCAAATTTGTCATCAATTCTTAATTTATAAATTATCGAACATTATTAATTGGCTGTTAAATACTTTTACACAAACCAAATATATTTTTGGCTTTGGCCTTTCTGTGATGCTTGCCGTATTATATGTTTAACCTAGGCCTAGCACTGCAGCAGGACTCGCTAAACGAGAAAACGTGAAGTAAATCCACCGCCCTCTAAAATGTAAATGAAAGTGTTAGGCCTACAACTGGAGCATTGAAATTGCTTATTTTAAACAAAATGTATCGAGAACTAACGCAGATCATAGAAAACGAAGACTGTGGGATACGGCAATCAGTGCTTGCTGGACGTTACTCTCGCTCTAGAGTCTACTGTCAGTGTCACTGTGTAGAACTAGAACTAGAAGAGCCGACTCGATTGATTTTGGTAACAAACAATTAAAGATCTAATTTATCGTAGAACATTTCAACACAGATAATCTAGTAAATCTTCATTTTAAAATAATAAGACCTTGCCACTTAAAATTTTAATATAAAACTAAACAAAAGAAAATGTCAAGTTCAACTTCACCGACGATGACAGACCTCGATGTTTGTCGTCGCGCGCACACCGTGTGTCCTTCCGCGCAGACAAACGCAGGTGTTTCCTCCGAGAAAAGTATACTATTCGAACTGTAATTTGTTTCATGAGATCATTTTCCATCAAAAAATTGGAACTGCAACATGAAAATAAGAACTTTGGATGCAAAGTTATAAGTTTTTATTGTGTTGAGCCCCCAAACGGTGCGCTATTTTATCCTACGCCGTACATGTATATGTGTGATGAGCCCAAATGTAGGTCATTTTCTAGGTCAACTGACGACAGCGAATTGTTCAGTTTGTCGCAGAAAATACACGAAACTCTCACTAATAATTATATAATAAATAGAATATTTCTTGTTTTATCGGTAAATATCATTTATATTTCATCTCGTGGATACAAAAATCTTGTATTTTCACTCTTGGCTTCGCCAAACGTGAAAATACAGATTTTTTATCCACTCCATGAAATATAAATGGTATTTACCGATAAACAACAAATATCCTCTATATATTTCGCTTTTTATGCGGTAAATACCTATATTTTGGACTAAAACAAATTGCGTCGAAAAAACATTACCAAATATATACAGACAAAAATAGAAATGTTAAATAATCAAATGCTGAAATCATCTACAAAGACATTTGTTTATAAATGCTATTTAGCCCTGTAAATCTCATGATTTCTAACACAAAGTAGACAGACGCAGTTTCGGTACACATCAGGGTTTAGCCAGTGCTTCGGTTATATAACTGATCGAGGCTAAAAATTAACAGAGTGTTTCGGTCGACTACATTATCACACTTTTGTTTACCTTAAATGATTTTCACTCATGTGTTTTGTGTTCCTATATTGAGTTCACCGGAACCCTTGTTTGAAATTTTGTCAAAAAGTACAAACAAAGAGGTTTTCGTTTATACCAATCTTACATATGTACGTTTTATGCAGTTATATAGGCAACAGACACCTCAAAAATATACTCTTACATGTAGGAATGACCAATAATCTGAAACAACCAACCATCAAAAATGTACTCATAAATCCCGGCTTTGTGAATGTTGTTCGCATACTTCTCCAGTTTGTATGGGTTGCTGGTATTTTATTTCAATGTCAATCCTTTAATGCTGAAATTTTATTGTCGCGATAAGACTGGTCTATAAAATTGAGAGCGGTGTTAAATAAACCTTTCCTCTCTCAGTCGATAGGTCCCAGATACCCTCCCTTTTTGTGCAGGAGTATTCAATGTGAATAATACAAAAAACAATTTATGTTGCTTAAAAAGTGTATCTAGTGGTAGGTAGTGAATGGTGTTATCATAGTGCGATATGTAGTGTATAGTTGGTAGTTTGTATGTCCCTCTGCGATATGTACTGAATAGCTGGTAGTTTGTGTGTCAGTCTTTATATTGTTTAAACTATTAAAGCTAAATATGTGAAGTACGAAATGTTAAATATGTGACCACCCAGAAGATGGCTTATGAAGATATTTTAAAGCATGGATAGTTGTACTTTGCTGTCATATAAATCACATTCTGCAGTTCCTGCTAATTGCTGAATGGTCATAAATCAGATTCCAAACGGAACAGTTTTAAACGATGTGGACGGGGTATCCTTTGAAACGCTTTTTGCTTAAAGTACGTTATTCTTATTTTAGGGAGCTATTTAATGGCCACTTGAGGCTGTGTAATGCTAGGTCGATTAACTGATCGGTGTTTGGCACCGCACTCAATATTACTTCACTTAGATGGCTTGACGCCAGGATAAGTGAGGGAGGAAACCGGGCACACGTCAGGAGGACACCCCGTCACTCGGTGAGAAACTGGTTACTCTTGCGCATAGGGCAATCGAGTGAAATCCCAAACTATTTGTTTTCAATATTATTTGATCTGAGTGTAATGCCAAAACCTTTTATAGCATTCAAGAACAACACAATACGATTTTTCGACAAATTCCATTCAAAACGACTTTTCATTCGGCAATCAAAATATAATTTCCTGTCTGAAATACACATTTCCAATGATTGTTATTTACTTGAAATCCGAGCAAATCGATGTCATTTAGGACACAATTATTTGCTTGGTAGTGTATCTGTCAAACGATCTGCAAGAATTATTAACCGTATATTATTGCGAAAGGTTTCTCTTTACCCAACTTTCTTCTTTACCAAAACAACTTTTCTGTCGATAAACACTTCGACTGATGGTTGGGGTAAACTAAGATGTCTATTTAAATGTTGAATTTCACGCCATCAAACGCACACATCTTACCCATTAATGACACATTATTTTTTTACTTTAAAAAAACACCATATTATTGAAATAATCATGTGAGTGGCGTGAAACTCAAATCAACCCATCAAACCTATCTAAATATATGTATACGTGTGTTCATAAATATATATTTACGCATTGGATGATAAATCCACACAGTGAACTGA
Source organism: Lepidochitona cinerea (assembly GCA_963971465.1). Lineage (NCBI taxonomy): Eukaryota > Metazoa > Mollusca > Polyplacophora > Chitonida > Tonicellidae > Lepidochitona > Lepidochitona cinerea. The sequence goes on along the minus strand of OZ020551.1, from coordinate 45,296,749 downwards.
ATTTTATATGTAGATTCCGGCATCATTTTATGAGTAATTCTATACAACAGACTTGCACTTTGCGGAGAGTTGGAGACGGAGGCGTTTGTGACTGATTAAATTATCGTGGTTGATATATTCTGTTCAAGCTATCTAGACATGTAATGTCTCATCGGGCTATTTATAAGACACACCATTATGAAACAGTCGAAACAACATATTCCAAGGATATAACTTACAGCGCTTTACGATATTAATAAGATATCTGCTGATTTGATGGGTTAATTGGCAACCATGTGTAATTTGAACTCCACGTTTGTAAATGTACGTATTCTTAAATTATATAACGTAAAGCGTCTTACGTTATTAATAAGATATCTGCTGATTTGATCGGTTAATTGGCCACCAAGTGTAATTTGAACTTCATGTTTGTAAAAGTACGTACTTTTAAATTATACGTCTACTGAACAGGTAAAGGTGTGTTTGCGTTCGTATTAAATTCAACAACAAAGATGAAAATGTATTTGAGACAAATGAATATTTGGCATATGAAATATTTATGGAAATTGCTTTTGTGAATTTTGATTGGCTTCTTTCTAGTCCAACCTAGTTGTCTAGTGTAACGAAATATTATTTATTTAAAAAGTATCCTTAAAGACAAATGGTCTTGCTCTGCAGAGATTTGACACCTTTTTCTTAACATTTCGAAATACATCGATGCATCTGTTATAATGTTTTCCTCAACATCGGCAGCGTTTTGGATATATTATACGTCTCCTGTGTGCACTGGTTTGGTTTTTCAGTTCCCTAGATTTAATTTCAATGCAAACGTTTAGGACGAACCGCTGCTTTTTAGATAACGGTGGCATGGTTTTATCATTTTTACTCCAGTGTATATATAGGCCTAGTTATCATTGTCTTTCAAATTGGATTTCAAATGAACGAAAGACACTTTTATTTTCTTTTGCTCCACGACAATTCCAACTTAGAACACTCTTGTTTTGTTCCTGTGGTGGAATATGCATTGTCAATCAGAAAGTCACTGAGGGAACAGCTACGGTTAATACGAGGTCGAACGGACTGGACAGGACAGTCTGAATGCGTGAACCAGCCAATCATAGTTGTCTATATTTACACTACCCAGCGTTTCATATGGAGTTAGTTTCAGTTATAACCAATCAACCTTTCCTGCCAATGTGTGATTGTACTCAGAGGTACAGCTTTCTAAAAAAAAAGAATATACTGAAAAATTTCATTTTTGAGGAAAGAGGAAATTACTATTTAGAGTTACCGGAAAATCAGACTAAGTAATTAAACTTGTTTGTATGGACATTCTGTGACAAACTTTCTTAAAGAAATTTGACAGTATTTTACAAAATCGCATTTAATTGAGTTTTTATTATTTCGAATCGACCACAAACACTTGTTTCCATTTGTATGAAGGAAAAAATGCTGGATGCTCTAATTGTAGCGGGCAACAAATCACTTTAATCTCATGATATGCCTTTAAGTTACAAAAGGAAAATGATTTATATAGTTTGAGTTAAATTCCATTCTTAGGCTTATGCTTAATTCTCGAGCTTGATGCAATACGTTTGCTGTAAAATCGCACAATTAACCATCTGAGGGAGGAAACGTAACCTTGAAACTGATGAAGTAGTTTGTTCTTGATTAAACTCAGTCTGTGCCATCCAATTTTGCTTGATATTTTGACATTTTATACAAAAGACGGACGGACATGTCTCTAACACTGTTATCACTTAATGTTTACAATACAAACACTTGTAAGTGCTGAACTGACACACCGGAAGACTCTACCTTACCTTTATCGCTTCCGTTCGGATGAAACACATACCTTGGTGTTTAACATGCAGTTTTAACCTCAGTGTTGAGACTTGGATCAGATTTCTCTTCTGTATCTCTTTTTAACATCCGACTTTATGTTTAAGAAGAAAATAAAAACTAATTAAATTTACCTTTCGAATTGTACCAAACAAATGTTTCAGCGATTTTGTTTCATGGTGTAGATTTTTAAATCTTGTTTTATGCCAAAACCAATTGGTGAACTTTCAAAATCTCCCATTTAAACCCATGTTACTTTTAATCTTTTCCTATCTCAAGGAAAATTCCTTCCAATTTCTAGGAAAAAAATACATTTGATTTATAAGGATGCATTGAATAATGAGCAACTTTTTGAAAAACTTGTATGCGTGTCATATTAGTAAATTGCAATGGTCTGGAATTCGATAGAGTTGACATAGACTAAACTTTGAGAGTTGAACAATTTGTTTTTAGCTTGTGATATTTTATTATACGCCCGGCTTAAAAAAAGTCGGTCGTATTATGGTATCACCAGCGCCGTCCGTCCCGGATTCCCTTCCGCTCCATAACTTGAAGAGTTTTGATCAAATCTTTACAATTCTTTTACAACATATACCTTGTGGGTAGAAGGTGTGTCATGAACCATTTATGGCATCCTCGATTGCATAATGTGGCTTCTACATTGGATTATGTTATATTCTGTCTTAGTCTATATCTTCGTTCCCTTCCGCTCCATAACTTGAAGAGTTTTAATCCGATTTTTACAATTTTTTGTACAACATATACTTTAGGGGTAGAAGGTGTGTCATGAACCATTTAGGACATTGTCGATTGCATAATATGGCCTCTACATTGGATTATGTAATACTCTGTCTTAGTTTATATCTTCGTTCCCTTCTGCTCCATAACTTGAAGAGTTTTGATCCGATCTTGAAATTTTTTTCAGAGTATATACCTTATGGACAGACGGTGTGTCGTGTACCATTTCTGACTTCACCCGTTGCATAATATGGCAACCATATAGGATTATGTAATATTCCTTTCTGCTCCATGACTTCTAAAGTTATGATCCGATATTGACGATTGTTTTCAGAGTATATACCTTATGGGCAGATGGTGTTTCACATACCAATTTTGACATCACCTGTTGCATAATATGGCAGCCATATCGGATTATGTAATATTCCCTTTCGTCTCCAGAACTTCTTTCGTTTTGATATAATCTCTCCAATTCTTTCAGAGTATATCTACATGTAGCTTAGGTAGATGATGTGTCACATACCAAATACGATTTGGGTCCACATATTTTTTGTGTGTTTTCAAGAGTTGTTTTTTTTATCAGAATTGTGTACCTGCTGTTTAATATATATATATATATATATATATTAATATATATCAATGCTTTTTTTAGTACACTTGGTCCATAGTAACACTGGAAGCCAATTAATTTATACATGTACATTCTGAGACTGTTTTCTTGGATAGTTTAATGTGCACTATAATAAAAAAAAAGACAATTTTTACAGCTTTATTACCCATCTGGTATTTATCAGAGGGGCTGTTTAAATAGAGATAAGGGTACAATGACATCCACTGAAGTTGAGGTTTGTATATTTACACACCATTGTATCAGTGGTCAGCCTGAAGATTGTTTGCTTTGTACTAAACCATTACAGCCAAGTCCAATAGAACAGTGAATTCAAGAATTTTAAGCTATTGCTCCTTTCCAAATATGGAACATAATAGCAATGTCAAAACAGCCACAATATTTCAGTTTTTGCAATTAAAATGTGATTGAATTTACCAGAACAGATAACATACATGTATGTGTACTATAAACGTACTGGTATTTAGTTGCAGCTTCATCAAATTCAGAAAAGAAAAACTTCTAATGTGAACAAGAAATTTCAATTGATGAAATTAAAACAAATGTTGTATTAAATGTAAAGTTGTTAATCGTAGCGGTTTGACTTTGCCACGGCGGGCGTATGTTGAGTTTACTAAAACTCTTGTCTATATTCTAACATTACCTTAACATACCACGTCAACAGTAGTTTGGTTGAGCTGCACCTGTGTGGAAAACAAACACGATAGACAAGACAATTTATACCTTAAGTGGCAAAAGCTGCCAAATGTAGAAAGAATTTCGATGAAACAGACTTAGCTACTTGTTCGTCAGGTTAAAAAAAAACAATAACAGCTTTATGCTGATATCAATCTTGGATATGTTGATTTTTATGAGCAGCAAAAACTAGAAAATTTGCTCATACGTCGCGGCTATTTGAATTTTGATTGTTATTAGTACGGGTAACTGGCTTTACCGATATTTTTTTAGTTCCACCTCAATCATTTAGTTTTTCAGGGTACTCTATACCTTCAACTTCTCATGAGAATCGGAATTTATGGAAAATAGCCCATGCAACTTTAGGTAAACTACGATTTATAATTACAACATGAGGAATTAAACTTTGAGAGAAGTAAATTACGCTTGTCGTTTATTTCTCGAAGATACCAAATGCCTGTTGTCTTTGTGAAAAGGGCTTTCAACATGGAAAATACAAAACACCATCTTTATTTTTCAATGAATGAAATAGCCGTATGAAAATGTTGCTTAGAAAATGTATCTGAGGAAGCATCCCATGCTAAGTTTAAATCGTCCTGGAACCCATTCCGTATTTTACCTTGGCGGAATACTCCACTCCAACCCGTAAATCGAACACCGCCAATTTGTGCGAATGTAAGAGTGGTCTGTCCTACCCTTAGAGAGTCCTGACTAATCAGCACTCGTTAAACATCCGCCTTTACGTTATGTCTCAGTTAATTGAAGAGTGTATGTTCCCAAGTTATTGGTTAGCTGCGAGAAGTTTTACTGGTATCCAATCAAAAGGCGCTGTTCAATTTACGGGTTGGAGTGGAGTATTCCGCCAAGGTAAAACACGGAATGGCTTCCATGAAAAGTTTGACTTGGCTCGATAAGATACCGAGGAAGGCGACTTAACACGTGTACGAACAACATTAAACATACAGCTACCAATGTCTTTGGAGATAGTTTTACACATGAATATTTGAACTATGCATTCATATAAATCACATTTTACTGTTCTTGCTAACCGCTTCTTAATTAGGCCTACTCAAAGCTCATAAATTAGAATGCAAGGATAACAGCTTTGGAGGCTAATGACTGGTCCTTTGAAACGCTATCGGTCTGATATATCGTTTCTTTGGTTTAAGGAAACCTTGAATGGCCACACAAGCAGGTGTAAAACTAGAGGAACATCCACAGCTAAACACTAGGCAATCAAAATAATTTTAGATGAGTTCCATTCAAACTATATTTTACACTACAAACAAAATGCTATTTCTTCATGATATAAATTACAGATTTCAAATATTATAGAGTGTTTTAAATTTCTGCCTATTTGTGCCGTTTAATCAACACATGTCTTTAAATTCAATAAGTCTTTATTGATTCCTCTTTATATAACACAAGAAATATTTGAGGTCCCATTCATTTGAATAATATCTCCTAATGTTGACTAATAAGACAACAGAAAGGTATTTTGCCCAGTCTAAGTTCTACATGTTTAATTCCTCGACCGTGTCATACATTTTTTCTCTCGAAAATTTGGGTCTTTCGGGCTTGATAATTGCTACATAATGTTCTTACTTCGTATGGTTTCTGTGCTGATGTGTTTAGCTTCAGTGAATTATCAATTCATCTCAAAGTATCGGCTATATTATTAATGCTGTGAAGAATGTGTGTTCCTTAGAAAGAAATATACACACCTTTTATTGAAGTATACACGTCTTGGATGCAAATGTTAACAACGTGTTGATTTGGACATCGCTTTCAAGAGCTATTCTATAGAACAACTGTCTGATTATATTGTTCTGGTTAATACAACCTATTTTAGATATTAAGAAAAGAGACCTGTCCTCCGGGATACGTTTCTTGATCGGATATGTGGAACTGATACATATAAGACACGCAGTGATGTCGTACTCGGAAACATTCGGAAGATATCACTTAAGGCGTTTTTCCGTATCGGCTGACTCAATATTTTAATTAGCCAGCCTAGATAAGTTGAACTATGTAAAAGTAATCGAAGTTCGTTGCTCTAGCCCTCTAATCGCAATTATAATTAAAAGCAAAAACATTCCGCCTTTTCGCGGTAACTCACCAATGTATTTAGAATCTAGTAATAGTTGAAAGATATATGGTCGCGACAGAAAACAAAATATGACATTTCATCGTTTTAGAATGAATACCTGAGGATTTCCGGTTTTGAAAGATCATTTTTGTCATTATTTTAGTCATCATAGCACCAATCGATTTTCATTGCAAGTAATTCCACATTACTAATGAGTTAAACAATCGACATTTTATGCAAATGATAATTTAAATGTTCTCTGGTAATTTGAAGCCAATGGTAAAGACACCCGACCAACTCGTTTTAATCAAGGTTACCCCACACCAGATAAGTCGACTATGAACTTGACCAAAAAACCTAGAGCAAAGTACTTCTTTAGGAAACACCTATCATTAACTTTTGTCCTAATTATACATAATCTGTGATTTTATTCTTTTGAATTTGTATATACTTCGTCTAACTAATTTTATTTTCAGACCAGTATGTACTACATCCCCTGTGTGTACGATTTAAGTAAGAACGCTTGAGATCATGAACATTGCAGTGGTTAATTAATCTAATCATACATGTCCACAAAGGATATCTTATCTCCAGATACGTTCCTTAACTGGTTAAGTTGAATCGTTATAGACCTATACGAGACATATATTTGTGGGCGAACTGTATTCAGAATGAAATTGACCGTAGGCAATTTGGGTTTAGTTCGTGTATCCATGCATGGTCCTAACAGTTTTAATTAACTGTTCCATATACGATGAACCATGTGAAAGTAGAAGTCTACATTCAGCAAAATGATTCGGCATGATTGCCTGCCTCAACCCATTAAAATCGACATTCCTCTATTTAGCGAACTGTATACGTAGAAGTATACATCTTTGTGGAAATATGATTACATCCTACGCAAGACAATTACATAAACTATATAGTTTTCTAATAACAAAAGTTTATTCTTGTTAATGTTTCGTGCCAGTTTCACTTTTTTTCAAAATATATACAGGCCATATTCATTAAATTTCATTATCTCTTTAAATAACTGAAAAACAGCCTGTGCCCTATTTAAAGCAACGTTAAATGTTCAAATGGCCAAATCCTTACTTTCTTCATGATGCCAGTTTCCATAAAAAAGAAAAACTGAATGAGTGGTGGTGATATAAGGACAAATATCCATTGAGCCTGTATGGGCCGTATGGCAGTAAGCATAACTGGAATGTAACTACATTAATTTGAATGTCCTCGTTGTTTTACTTATAACCTCAAATTCTGATCTTTAACTAATTTGTTCGAGATGAACTTTGAACTATACCCAAATCTTATTTTAACACAACTATTACAATTCTATTAACCATCACTAACTAAGAAGTGCCAACATTTCCTTTAAAGGGTTTCCCAAATGCCTTTAGTATCCTTCAAATCCAGCGATCTTCGAAATCCACTCTAAAGTTTGCCTTGTGTAAGAAAAATTTAGCTGAGCTGTGACGTCACAGAAGTAGGACTGTCATAAAAGAAGCTGCAATATTTCATAATTCTTCGTCCGTTTGAATCAAAAAAGACTATCGGTGCATTTGGACGATCAATTTAGTAAACATGTTTATGAAATTGCCTGAAAACAACGGCATTCCCTGTAATTGTGTATCATTTTGTTGTTTGCTATGCTGAACGTAGATAGTTTCACCCTGTAGCATCGGCTATGGCGTACAGCCCTTGGGGCGCAGTGGGTCTCACCAGGTAGATTCCCCTGCAATCCCGTAGAAAACATTTTTGTCGTTTTTGCGACTATTTCATTAAATCCCTTGAACAGATTCACACCATCCACTTGGATTTATATGGTTAAAGCCTGGGCCTAAACTTGGACACTATATGTAACTCTCATGTATGAGAGACTATCTGTAGATTGAGTTTAAATAAGCCAATAGTTTACATGTATTTGTTGTCCAACTTTCCGCGTGCATAAATCTATAGAAAAGTTTTCAATGGATTTGCAGACATGACCTATGACCCGTTTATCAAAAGTTTATATCGGTTTATATCGGTTTAAAGGATAAATACGTTTTCTCTAAACACCTAACGCTGATTTGTAGGCCTAACTGTGCATTTACTAGATGTATATTTAAAAACAGAATATTGAAAGAAAAATAGGTTCCTTTTATATCCCAGAGTTTGTTTACCAACATAAATTGTAAATGCACTTTAGATATGGTCCAATTGATCATGTACAGGCGTCTGGTAATTTGGTGGAAGATATTATCTTGGAAAACCACTTACTTCCTAGAAGCCTCCGAAAATAGATTCTTGACATCTACAATCGCGACAACCGGAATCGAGACAACAGAAATTGCTCACTCCAGACTAATAGCTATCGATTTAAAGATAAACTTAAATTCATGGCCTAATTTAGAGAAACTGAGTAATCTGTATTTTGCGTGGAGTAATTTTCTTTGATACCAATAGACTGTCCGAAAATATATTACTGGAATTAAGAGATATTTTCGCGAAGCCCTTCGTGTAATATTTGATTTGGCTAATGGGAGTGCTGGACTTACCAGTGTTGGCTGTCTCGACCAATCAAATACTATCAACTTGGAATAAGTATCGCTACTGTTTCGTATAGCGTCGTTTCTTAAAAGCTATTGTAATCTTTGCCAAAAGTTTCAAGAAGGATAGAGCAACAAAATGTACTTTATCGTCAATTCTAAAAAACCTTTTTTAACATCATAGAGATAGAGAGGACCGGGCCCATTATAAGAGATAATAAAGTACCCCCCGCCCCCACCCCCTGCCTAGATCAAGTTGCCTAGATCAAGTGACCTAGATTGGGAGTTAACGATCTGAATGAAAGGGGTGTTCGATCAGGTCAGAAGATTTTAATATTATGTTTTGACTGAGTGCGATGATACTTTTGGATGAAAACACTGTTCTATCGCTGTTCAGAATTATGACGTCATCGCATTTCGTGTACCACGGTTATGTGCCACTGTTATATGCTTTGTATTGATTATTCTTGAACTGATTCGACTGGCAATGGTCATTCGAGAACCGGTCTATCAAATTGACTGTAAAACATGGTTTGTTTTCTAATTAAAGTCGATACATTTTCCACACTAAAATTGATTAATGACGTCCTTGTGAGTTGTGTGTCGTTGAATCAAGGGTCAGTGGCGGAGGATACTACAATGACGTTGTTTATTAATAAAATTTCCACTTTAACAAAATAAAGTAAATCTATCTTTAACGACTTGATCAACATAGTTAATACGAAAAATGTATCCACCGGTTTGGACTAGGCTCTAAATGCTATTTTGTTGCTTTCTTTTTTCGATTTTTTAAAATATTTTTGTATTCGGCAAAACTTAAAGAACCTCACAATTTCATGAATTTGAATAGATTTATTGAAAGCATGGTACAGTTGGTTTGTGTGTCAACAACAGAATATGTCTTTGGGCCTTTAGAAATGATAGAAAAACAAATCAAGCTTAATTTTAATGCCTTGGTACAAAAAATGATGACTGCATAATAGAACCGCCAGCTAAACAAACCAGATCCACAACACTTCGCCATAAAAAGAGAGGAAAAGGTTTACAATGAATCCAATGCAAGCTGATAAAACGTGTTTTTTTTTTTCTAAGTAAGCCTAACGAATTGCAGATATTCAGAAGGCAAAAACTCCTAAGTGACAGATGGGACTTTTAATAGGTTGATTATAGTATAGTTATTATAGAATTATTCGTCAACCATCAGCACTTTCATGACAAGCGCCATCGTTAGATTGGTGAGCCTTCTCATGTACATGTAGATCTTGCCAAAATTTAGAAAACCTGAAGATTTAATTGAAAGTCACAAAGTTATCTGCTAAACGTGAACTTGATTTTAGTGTTCTTGACGAAATAACCCCAATACGGACACAGGGCCATTGGAAAATTGCACCTCATTCTGCTTTTCATTTATAAAATGTGTGAATAAAACAGTTTATCGTATGTTAGGTAAGTGTTACCGGGTGATTACTTATAGCTTGGTTGTTAGCTATTAATAACTGGAGATTGTTTGGCTTATTCAGGGCCTTGACAGTTTGGATGGCAGAGGAAACTTGACCCAAACGCCCGTACGATATTCATGAACACACCGACTTATGACAAGTAACTCAAATATGATAATTTGATAACCACTGGTTCGATGTCGAACCTTCGTCCAAATGGTGGAATGCTTTTCGAGATGAAAGTTTAATGCTAAAACATGGTGCGAAGTAAAGGTGACTACACAGAGATAGTCATGCCAAATTACAGGTTTGACCACACGTAAATTGGACAGCTCGTTAGGTATGAAGTTTTATCATATGGAGTCAATCTTCTGATGATAGCAAAATAAATAGTCGGAATATTGAGGTAACATAGTCTTACTTTTTCGGAGTGACACTACTTGTATCACTCAAAACAGTAGAACTGATGGATATAACATTGAAAGGCTGAATTCATTTCCCAAGAAGTTGCAATCGATGTGCAAGCCTTATAGGGACGATGCATTGCAGAAAATCCAACTTGCTACCAATTGAGTTACAGAGGCACTGCTTGATCGTTCCCACACTGTAAAATGTAACCCGTAAATTTTACGGTAGAATACTGGCAGCTGGGCTGCCAACTTTTTACCGTAAAAATAAGGGTAGACCGTAAAATCAACTAGCCACATTCCTAATCAGTGAATGTGAAAAAACATTATGAAATCAGCAGGCTAAGAAATACAGGACTTTAAATCGTCAACCCCAGCATGGATCTGTTAATGTAGATTTTCAAATGTTATGTACCCCCAACGAAATAGTAAAACTGACTACTTCTGCAAGTTGACAAACATATATTTATTTGAAAAAATGCTGATGAAAATTCTCTCTTAGGGTAGGTATCTCAATCTACGCTTTCAAATACAGTTATGTTAAATTAACTATCTTAACCTATAATGACAAATTTTTCTTATATTAAATCGCCTACGGCGGGATTCGAACCTCTAACCTCCCATACAGGAGCTGCGCAGAACTATATGCGCACTAGCCATAACCGTATCCTTTAACCACTACACTATTAACTTAGAATATGAAAAGATAATGGCCACATTTCCATGCCTTACTAGCACTTCGGTGTGCGCATGCGCACTTCCGTTTTTTCGCTCCCTTTGATCCGCAATGACGTATTTTGGACGAATCCTTCACGGAAACAACCGAGGAGATCAGATCTCGTTACATTGTAGCTCGGAAACGACAACTCTGTCTCAAAGTTATTTTACGGTACACGACCGTAAAGCTTCCACTGAAGTATAAAACGGCAATTTACCGTTAATTTTAAAATATTCTACTGTAGAATTGACGGTAAACGGTTACAGTGCAAGAGTGATAAAGTTACCTAATACACATAACCATGTTTAAAAAACTATATACCTAATTAAAATACTAATTTAGGTATCGTGATAATAGCACAGGAACGGTAGATGTGGATTTGATCGTGGCCAGTCTGTCTGGGGAAAAAATCGGATTGACCCAAAAGCTAATTGCAGGGAGGCTACTCCATCCCTAAATACTGGAGTAAATTCCCTTGTTTCTCTTTCTCTTGCTATATGGCCTTTACTCGTTTTACAGTATACCCCATAGACCGAGAACGTTTTTGAAAATAGCGGGCGGGGGGGGGGGGGGGGGGGGGCTGCCTATTCCAAACCAAGTATTGTGGCAAACATATGAGCGGGAGAAATTTAAAGTGGCATGAGCTGCCAAAATGTTGATAATTTGACGTTAAGACAGAATGTTGAAGTTATTGGCTATTTTTCTCAAGACGTATAATTCAGAAGCTTTTTAGTGCTTCTAGTCTCGAAAATGTACGATAAAGTATTGTTTTGAACTAACTTTGGCTTAGAATGAATGAATGGTTGTCCCGGTTATTTAAATTTTGCTTACTTTTCAAACACGTTTTCGGTTCGAATAGGACACATACTGTATGGATTTTCTTCATTTCAACGCCAATCATTTAGTTTTTGTCGTGTCGATCTGAAATTATGAAAAAAGTGTGATTTTTTGCAGCTCATGCCACTTTAAGGAATAAGGAGTGCAAAATGTAAGAGTTTTAGGCCGAAATCGAAATATCTTAGCTCAGTCGGACAATTACAGCCAACATTCAGATAGTTACGCACATAGGCCTATTCTGGAATTTTGTTTATTTAACGGTTCAAAAGGAAACTTTTCATTTTTATATAGTAAAAACAGTATAGTATGTTCGTGCCATCTGTGAGTGTAAAGACGGGACCACGCGTCCTTTCAATGCCTGTTGGTAGGAAACTAAAGACATTGCATCTACGGCGAGAACATACGATTCCACATCATCATCCTCACTTAATCAATGTTAAAAAGGAAGCTTTATATATTATTTTTCTGGTCTAATTCCCGCGGCTTCTTTACCTGGATTGTAAAATGCATGGCATATATAACACGACCTTGCAAATTAACTAAACCACTAAAATAACATACCTGCTAAAAATGATGGTCACTCTCAAACTTATAGATTCCGTATAGGTGGGACCAGATCACATAGATTGTTTGGTGTTTTACGCTTCGCTAAAGATTATTCCACTTATATGGCGGCGTTGCCAGTTTTATTGCGGGAGTAAACCCGGAGGAAACCCACGACCTCCAGGTGTTAACTGACAACCATTCCACATAGGTCGTTCGAGTGAAAACCAAGTCAGAAAATGTTTCTTTTTTTTTGGACTAAGTGGGATTCGAACCCGCGACCCATTGGCGGAAGACGGTTCGGATTGAGCGCCCAACGCTCTCCCTTCTGTCGAAGTTTCGCAAAATTAGGAAAATGTTAAATACCAGTTAGTCACACGGTCAGCGGTAAATTATTGATTACAATACAGCTACTGCTTCTGCTGTAAGTAAGTTTGTGCTTAATTGCACTTAATTTAAGGTGACTTTGTGCTTAATGTAAAGGCTGTAACTTCAATGAGAACTTATGATTTTACACTGAACGCGTGATTGAGGATTGTTTTAAGTCTGGCTGATTGGAGCCATTTGGCACTTAAGATACAACATACGTAATATATCATAATGATACCATCAAAGCCTGTTTCTTTTGATGTGCAGGGTGTTGTTGATGAGGGAAAAGTGTAATTTGAGCCCTAATAAACAATGATTATATGCAGAGATCTACAAAAACAAATGTGTGACCTCTCATTTATTTAAGTGGCATGAGCTGCCAAAATGTTGATATTTTGATGTTGAAACAGAATGTTGAAATTATCGGCTATTTTTCTCTATTATAATCTAGAAAATGTACGATAAAGTATTGTTTTGAACTAACTTTGGCTTGGAATGAATGAATGGTCGTCCCGGTTATTTAAATTTTGTTTACTTCACGTTTTCGGTTCGTAAAGGCCACATACTCTGATTGCCACGACAGTAAGAGGCTTTGAAGGTCATCGAAAAACTTTTCTTTTTTTTTTTGTAATTTTTTTATTTTTTATTTTCATTAATGATTACATAAAACGTTAGATTCAGTTAGACAGAAAGAATTAATGACATTGTTTTTTAAATCAACTATTAAATCAAGAAATAGGAATTAAATAAGTAAAGTATGAAACAATGAGTAATGAAGTCCTATATTATATAGGATAGGTATGTATAATACTAGATAATGAATTGACAGAAGAAAAAATAAACAAGACATAAAAATAAATAAAAAAAAATAAAAAAAATAAATAAAAAAAATTATATGTATACATAATATACAAACTACCTCTCACATCTACCTGAATTATAATAAGTATCACAATTGAAGATATTACTCGTGTACTTGTAGGTATTGACTTATTGCAGTCCATTTTATATTAAAGTCTGTCAGGTTATTCCTGTTATAGGCAATCGTTTTCTCTGTAACAATAGCTAACCTTACAAGTCTAATGAAAGCTGCTAAATCAACATGTTTCTGTTGGATTTTGCATGAATAAATGTAATATTTAGCCAGCAACAGTATATGATTTATAGCTTTGTGGGATTTGTGGACTCCGAACAGAATAGTCAGCTTAATTCAAAATAACATGCTTTTTTGTAATCTGATAAATCCATTCATTAACCTTCTGTAAGAAAAGTTTTATAATAGGGCATATAAAAAATAAGTGTTGAAGTGTTTCATCTTCATTTTGACAAAAACTACACTTAGCATCTTACCAGAGCTTTGTATCATCTGTTGACGATTTGGCAATAGAGTACTTTGTATACCATTTAATATTATGCGTTTCTAAAAATAATTCCCATTTGTTTTGGGCGATTGGGACCAGACTGGAGCTAGAGATTATATTATATATATTGCGACAACCTTTATCATTGCTTAAGACAATCCTAAGTGCTGTGGGGAAAATTGGGCTATACATATTATTGTGGCTAGATTCAAAATTCCGTACCGGTAAATTTCGTATTAATCTTTCGTAATGTAAGAAGTTACCGTATAGATTATATGTTTTTTTTATCTCCTCAAATGGGCGTACTCTGCCCTTTTCATCTAATAAATCTTTTACATAATTTAGCCGAGACTTTGCCCAATTAGGGAAGATAAGTTTGCTATCATTAAAATTAACATTCTTCCATAAAGGTTCAGATATTAATTTTTCAGGGTCAATGCTTATTTTTTTATAGTTATTTTGCCAAGCTTGTAAGAGTTCTTTCCAGAATGGATGTTTGGTCGCCGACATTTCTTTTTCAACATTTCCCCCTTTCTGGTGAAATATATCGAGAGAAAAATAAATATTGAAGCCATATTGCCACTTTGATTCTGTTTTAAACATGCGCCTAATCCAGGTTATTTTTAATGCATCAGTAAATTTGTGAACATCTACCATACGTAATCCGCCTTCACTGTAATTTTTCAAAAGAATATCACGTTTTATTTTATCAGGTTTATCATTCCATATGAATCTATACAGAACTGTCTCTAATTCTGTTTCAAATTCCCTGGAAGGCTTTGGAATTGATAGTAAAAGATGAGTTATTTTCGGCAAAGCTAAAGATTTAACAATAGTAATTCTACCATAAATGGTTAATTGTCTTAGTTTCCACAGATTTAATAGCTCCTTTATTTCAGCCAATTTGTTATTATAATTTAAGGTATCCATATCGGATAAATCAGCTTTAAATTTCACCCCAAGCACTACAAATTCCAATGGATTCCATTCCAGCCTGGCCCCCTGTGTTAATTTACGATGGGAATATAGCATATTTCCAATCCATATTGCTTTAGTTTTGTCCTGGTTTAACCTTAATCCGGACATATGATAAAAATTATCTAGTGTAGCTAAGGCTTCATTTAAAGATTTTTCACTACCATCAAGGAACAGTTCAGTATCATTCGCATATTGTCATATCTTATGTTCTACGTTTCCTAGTTTAATACCTTTTATTTTTGGATTTTCACGAACTAGAATTGCCAATATTTCAACACATATAACAAAAATATAGGAAGAAAACGGGTCGCCCTGACGACAACCACGCTCTACATTGAAGATTTCTGATATCATGCCATTTTGTAAAATACATGCTTTCGCGTTTTTACAGAAAAGTTTGACCCATTTACATATAGAAGGACCAAATCCAAATCACTCCAGAGCAAAATTTATGAATCTATGGGGAATTGTGTCAAACGCTTTTTCAAAGTCAATAAGTATCATTAATCCAGGGATATCTTGTCTTCTCGTTTCAAATACAAATACAAATCATAAACATGTCGTATATTTTCCCCTATAAAGCGACCAGGGACAAAGCCCTTTTGGTCTTCATTTATTATTTCACTTAGAAGAGACTTGATCCTGTTTGCAATGCAAGCCGATCCAATTTTGTAAACAACACTTAAAGAGGCATGAGCGGTCAAAAGTCGGACTATTTTCATAGATTCTGATTGTCACGATAGTAAGAGGCTCTGAAGTTCATCGAAAAACTTAATGATTGGCGTTGGAATGATGAAAATCCATACAGTATGTGGCCTGTACGAACCGAAAAGTGTTCGAAAAGTAAACAAAATTTAAATAACCGGGACGACCATTCATTCATTCTACGCCTAAGTTAGTTGAAAACAATGCTTTATCGTACATTCTCGAGACTATAAGTACTGAAAGGGATTTCTGAATTGTAAATCTTGAGAAAAATAGCCGATAATTTTAACATTCTGTTATAATGGCCAAATATCAACATTTTGGCAGCTCATGCCCCTTTAAGAGAGAGATAGGTCTCCAATTCTTCAAAAATCTCCGATCTTTTCCGGGTTTTGGGATACATGTAATGACCCCCCGAGATTGGGTCAATGGAAGATTGTTAGATTCATAACCTAAGCACAAAAACACCTAATATGGGCCAAAAGTGTTTAAAGAATTCAGCAGTGAAACCATCTAATCCTGGTGCTTTGTTATTTTTCATTTTGTATACCGTCTCGGTCAGCTCACTTAAATTAATTTTTCCCTCAATCCCAGCAGCAGATTCAGTTTTAAGTTTCGGAGTCGATAGATTATATAAGGGTAGTGTTGATTCGACTGAAACATAAGTTTCCCGATAAAGAGACCGATAAAAATCTTTTTGTTTCGAAGTTATCTGTGATGAATTTGTGATTTCCTCACCATTTTCTAAAACTATCTTATTAAGTACTTTATCAGTATAATTACGATTTTCTAAATTGAGAAAATATTTATTGCTTTTTTCACCAAATTCGACCCATCTGTCTCTTGAGCGAATCATTATACCTTGCATCTTTTGCTTTCTTAAATTTTCTAATTCTTGCTCAATTTCTTCATAATCTTTATAAACCTTTTCATCTATCTCGCCAGTTTTCTCATTAATTAGATTAAATATTTCTGCTTTGCGAGTTTCAAGACTGGTTTCCTTCTCATTCAGTTCTTTTTTTTTAAAGATGAAGATGCTATAGTTTTACCTCGAACTTTCATCAGAAATGTATCTAGGAATAATTGGTCAGAGATGCAGAACTGAATACATGGGTTTGGGATTTTCACAACATTTTCTCTATCATATGGGGATAGAGCATACTCCTTAAGAGTTTCCTCCAGAATATTCTCTACTAACGTGGTATACTCTCTTTTTTGTAACAGACTTGAATTAAATTTCCAGTACCCCTTTCCCCGTGTGTTTTGCTGCAGATAATGTGATAGAAATTATGGAGTGATCAGATCTATAACCGGGGGCAATATCAGATTTTGAGACAATACTAGCTATATCAGGTGAGACAAGAAAAAAATCCAATCTGGCCTGTTTTGGGGGCTTTTTCTGGCGCCATGAGAATCTTTTTTGATTTCCATGCTGTATTCTCCAAATATCCTGTAATTCGAATAATTCTACAAGTTTGAGAATAGTTTGTCGGGCACGGGGGTTATTTACATTGACTATCCGGATCTAGTATTAGGTTCCAATCTCCACCGAAAATGTACGAGTCACAATCAAAGGTTTTCAGTAAGCTAATCATTTTGTTATAGAATTCTGGAGTATCAGTATTGGGTCCATAGATATTTACAAGTATTAGAGTTTGGTCTTGCACTGTAACCTCCATAGTAATATAGTCCCCCCCCCCCCCCCCGGGTCAATAATGGAGCGATTAATCTTAAATTCAAAAGTATTTGTAAACAAGATGGTGACCCCTCTAGAATTAGATCTAAATGGGGCAACTACACATGGCATGTCCCATTGCGATTTGAAGAAAAATTCTTCGCCCGTAGCAACATGTATATCTTGTAACATAATAATAGATGGCAATTGTTTGCTTAAGTAGTGAAGCACATCTTTACATTTTTGATTATTTGCGAGACCTCGACAATTCATAGATAAAATCTTAATGTTCTCAATCATTTGAGCAGTTATCAAAGGTGTCATAAACTAGAATATGCGGAGATAGAAATAGCCTAGTGCATGGTAGATGTGAGAGGTATTCTATACAGAGAATTAAAAAATAATTAAACAAAGAGGTAGAAGTAACTAAGACATATATTTAAGTGGCATGAGCTGCCAAAATGTTGATATTTTGATGTTGAAACAGAATGTTGAAATTATCGGCTATTTTTCTCAAGACGTATAATTCAGAAGCTTTTAAGTGCTTCTAATCTAGAAAATGTACGATAAAGTATTGTTTTGAACTAACTTTGGCTTGGAATGAATGAATGGTCGTCCCGGTTATTTAAATTTTGTTTACTTCACGTTTTCGGTTCGTAAAGGCCACATACTCTGATTGCCACGACAGTAAGAGGCTTTGAAGGTCATCGAAAAACTTAATGATTGGCGTTGGAATGAGGAAAATCCATAAAGTATGTGGCCTATGCGAACCGAAATAGTGTTCGAAAAGTAAACAACCATTCATTCATTTTAAGCCATAAAATACCTTGTTATGTTGGATTGATATGAGTTAGTCCACAGCTGACAAGTTTGATCGTATGAGGTGACGAACCTGCAGCACAGTTTTATAGTCTTATGGTAGAGACCAATAACCTTTTAAAACGCTCTTGAGACCAAGTTATCTAAGATAATGTAAAAATAAAAACAAATATTTTATTTGAATATTTTCTAACCCAACACACACTAGCACAAGGAATACTTACTAGATTAAAAATACACAAAGAGAAAAGTTAAGCACCCCGCCTGGAAAGTCTGCACCGACCGATAAAATCATTGGTGTAGGGAGATTGTTGACAAACTGATGTTGCAGAAACGATTTTGATCATAAAGGGCAACATTCTGGCGCTAAGTAGTCACCATTATTGGCAATAAGCTATACAATTTATCCAGGATATCATTAACCAAATCAAAAGTGTATTTTAACAAAATAAAAAAGTTGCTTGTAAGAATGAAACTTTAGAGTCCATCTGGCTTCACAGAGCGAACATATTGAAGTAAAAATGTCACTTTGAGTGTGTAGAGCACATCCCCAGAGCAGTAGGTCAATAGCGCGTGTAGCCCCCCATTAGCTTCCAGCCTGCGTCTCATCCCTCCAGTGAGACGTCGGATGTATAGTTGTGTATAGTTTAGTTAATTAGTGTCTTTTAGAAAGTGGGTATAACAGTATTCTCGTTATTTTGGGATTACACTTTCTTGAAAATATGGTAGAAATTCTTCTACCGATTTTGGGGTGACGCCCGAAACGGGAATCGAAGAACTTGTGTATAGTTGTTTTGGAAATAGTTGGGATTTATCAAAGCATGTTTTAGACTTCAAAAATAATTTGCTTTTTCGTTTAGCAGTATTACTATTTTGTATTTCGGTTACAATTTGTTTTGGATGTTGAAGTGATTTTTTTACATAAACACCGTTTTACTGCCACGGAAGTAAAATAACCTTGAGTGGGGTGTTAAATCCCAACCAACCAATCAACAGAACGTTCCAACAAAAATTACAACAGAAACAAACTGTTTGGACATGGACTTAATTGTATTTTGTTCAGACGTATTGCTAATTTACTTAGATTAGTGTCTACTTTTGACATTCTTATAGACCTATTTAAGAATTTCACTCGTATCCTATTTTCTTTGTTAGATTTTCCCCAAAAGTTGTACGTTAATGTGCGTTAATAATATATTTTTAAATACATTACATGCATGTCAAACTCCACAATCTGTTAATGCGACCAATTAAAAAAAGCGTATTGAAAACTTGGGGTGCGAGTTCCGGTTTATTGCCATTCTTGAGAAAGAATCTTGTTACTCGAAGCTTACTAAAAGTACTGTTGACTCAGTGTAATCAGATGTCTTTAAGGGGCCATGCCTCTTTTTAAAAGCCTCACAATCAGTTTGATAAGGAACTGATAGGTGCTGTTCGTGCCACACTTTTTCCCTATTAACTAGGAGTGTTAGACATCTGACAGAAACCGTTAAGGTTTGAGGTTGTCGAAAGCGGGGAGGCGACTCCATCAAACAAGTACTCAAGTGACTTCCCTTGTTGACTTTTCGTCGGTTTCTCCTAAACCTAATAGTACAATTGGACGTGGAGTTACTGATCAAATACAATATAACACCATTACCATAACCATGGTTACTTTAGCCACATGTCTGAGAACCTCCTGGGTTTACCTGGATGTCTTAAATACGCCAACTCAGAAAAAATTAAATAACACCGAGCTACTGCCAGTGGTTTAGTATTGATCAGGTTAGGTTTTATCTTTGTTTCAAGTCCATTGGGGTTTGAAGAAACGGCCATAGCGTCCATGCAAGTTAAGAGAACCAGTGCTTTTACACTTCAATCATTAATAAACCATGTGTTAACTTTGTTTGATTCATTGGGCAATTACATCATTGATAACGTATACTTTCAAACTGTTGTTGTTGTGAAAGGGCGTATCTCCTTGATGTTTTTGCGATTTCAATAGCATAAGAAGTTTTGGAGCCGTAACCAATGTATTTATTACTTAGCCAAGGGATAAGTAGTATCAGCGGATAGTTTTGACTCAAAGGCAGTCTTGAGAAAACAGTGCATTCAATGGACACAGAAAGAAATAACACACCTGTAGAAATCTTTGTGTGTGGCAATTGGGAATAAAACACCAGTGCACTTAAATGTAAATGTTAATTTTTTCTTAAGTGATCAACGTTTGCATTCAGTAAAACGTATTTGACTTATGGATCTATTAAGATATCGCATCATTAAGCTAGTCATTAGACAAAATCAAAGATGTCAAGATTTCTTTATACCTTTATCATATTCATTGTAAATTCCATAAATGTGAGGCACGCGAAGTTTGGTGGCCATTCAAGTTAAAAAATAATCCTTGAATTATATAAGCATTTATTTACTTCATCAAGCCTCTTTCGGAAATCAAACGACAACAACCTACAACACTACGAATAGAATATATGCGATTAAAGCTATCAAGACAAGTGTCAATAATAATTGTCGTTATTGGCCTATGAACCTTAGCAATTATTCAACTTAACATGAGTGTTTGGTGGACAGGACAGAAATTATACGTTGAGAAGGAATTCATTTGGTAGTTCATCTGCATCCAATGATTCAGTCTCTTTGGTAGACATGATATACCCATACTGTCAAAATCATAATCCATATCAGATTAAAGAACAGACAGTTTTTGTTTAGAGGAAATGAAGATCAGACAGTTTTAATTAAGACTATAGATAAGGAAAGACTAACTGGTATGTAATGATGGCAACCGCGATTTCAGTTTAAATATTTCTGCGAGAGTTTGATTTTCTTTAAAGCTACAACCGGTTAAACGATGTATTTAAGATCCAAAGCATAGGTCTAAAAAAATATATATCTATAAAAGATTATGTTATATATTTCGAATGAGCTCGATGGCTCAGTCGGCAGACATTTCTTGAATCCCATGTGGCTTTTTCGAACCAGCAGTTAAAGTGTATGTGCATTCAATTATATACACAAGAAGGCAATCAGTTTTCACACACCAATGCGCAATAATTTTATAGAACCGTGTAAAATATTAAATAAAGAAAACCCAAAACACTTAAAACACAATCCCATTCTATAGCACAGATATATAAAGGGATCAGCCTAATCCAGTGTCTTTAGTAAAAGACAAACCTAAAACTTCGCATGGACCGAGAGCCCGGTTACTTCCCATTACAACATCGTCATGTAAGTGTAATAACCATGAGTGTGGTATTAAATATTATACAAGCAATCTTTATTTCATATATACTGACATGTTTCTTCTGATTCAGATAACAAGCATCCATCAGTAATATGAATAGAATAGAATAGAATTTTATTTTCAGCTCAGGCAATGTTGCCTTTCGCCTAAACAAATCAAGGTATGTATACAGACATTCATAATGTGTAGACGACATACAGATCAGTGAGAACAAAATTTAAAAAAGACTATTGAATAGAATTTGGCTGAGACCGTCTTAATTCAAATGCTTCTTTGGCAAATCTAGCTAACAATCTCAGGCGTTTACTTGGACACGAAAGAAACAATTCCTGAAACTTAAACATCCTCGGTCGCTTTAAGTAATAGGTTTTTAAATACTGACATCTGATATTGTTATAAAGAGGGAAACAAATATGAAATGAAATTCATCCTCAACTTGATTTAATGTGCATTATTTTTGGAGATCTTTACGTTCTATTCGATTTGGGCCATGCCGACCAGTTTCCACTCGTAAACAATGAGAAGAAGTTATTAGGCGTGTTAGTACACTTCTTTGTTTAACATTTGTAATTTTTGATAAATAATCTTCAAATCCGAAAGAGGTTTTAATAGCTTTGTAGAAAATCAATCTGGGTGACTCAAGGCATGTATACCAATTCGTAATGCAACTGTCTTTTACTCTAGTTTTAAAGTGGCATGAGCTGCCAAAATTCACACTTTTTTCACAATTTGTGATCGCCACGACAGTAGGAGGCTCTAAAGGCCATCGAAAAACTAAATGATTGGCGTTGGAATGAGGAAAATCCATACGGTATGTGGCCTGTGCGAACCGAAAATGTGTTCAAAAAGAAAACAAAATTTAAATAACCGGGACGACCATTCATTCATCCTAAGCTAAAGTTAGTTCAAAACAATACTTTATCGTACATTTTCGAGACTGGAAGCACTAAAAAGCTTCTGAATTATACGTCTTGAGAAAAATAACGAATAATGTCAAAATATCAACATTTTGGCAGCTCATGCCACTTTAAGTTCTGACAAAAATAAATTAACTCTAACAGAACCAGGGAACAGAAAAACAATATGTGTGCGTTTAGCTTTCTTTATCTTTCTTTATCCCCCCCCCCCCTCGCATAACCTCCCACTTCGTTTCAGTGTGAGGGGCCTCGTTGGCTCAGTTTGCAGACTGATAGTCTCTCGGTCCGACACAGGCCTTCCATAGATGCATCGTTGGTTCGATTACGACTCGGTCCATATATTTTTTTTCAAATTTCTCAGTGGATTTTTCCATCGATCGTCGTATTTTTTATCAGTACCTCCGGACTCCGGTTTCCTCCCCCACTTAATCTGACAAACAAACACGACAAAACATGCTGGCTTCTCTGTTTAATGCCCTTGCACTCGAGCTGTAAGTAATTTTGATTGATTTGATTTGTTAATTCACCATGCATTAATAACACAATTCGACAAGAGATAGAAAATAACCAAATTACGAAATTAATCCTATATAGCGTTTTCTATTCTGAGAAAAACCCAGTGCATGATACACATGTATTAGCTGTCTTGGTGGACAGAAAATATAAATTAGCACAATTAAGACCATATCAAAGAAGCATATACTAAAATATATTAATTAACCTTTGGTATAATTAGCTGAGACGTGGAATGCTTATACGAATTAGGTAGACGGTTTTTCAATTTAGATTTAATTGATAAGACTGAAATTATATTTTTTATCTGGTCTTGGAAATTGTTCTATTGGATGGGCTCAACCTCAACCTTTCTTTATAAACAAAACCAAATGTTAGTGTTGTAAAAAGGTCTATAGAAATTATGTATTAGTCATTCTGTTCCACAATGATGAACAGTTTGCTGTTTATGGAATAGAAGCACTTTAGTTTATCTTTGTTTGGTGTTCTAAAGATAGCTTTCCTGAATTCCAAACTCCTTTTTGTTGGCATTATTTTCTCTGTGTGAACCATTGCCTAGCTATAATCAACCTCGATTATATGGAATTGTTCTATGGTCATATATTTAGCAAAGACATCTCGTGTGCAGGTGAAGATGGATATTATTTTTATGAGCTCCATTTGAATTACCGTAGCCCTGTCTCTGTAGGCCTATTGCCAAGTAGGTAAAAACGTTTTAGACATCCAATAAAAGCTAAATAAATTTATATAGTTGGTGTGGGAAGCATAAAAAAAAGTTTTTTTTTAGTATGTGAATCAATAGGCAACGACCGCACATGTTAATTTACAATTGGTTATTTGTGAAGAAAAACCGTAAATATCAAACTGTAAACCAGCCAACCATCAGGTCAGTTTAATTTCTAGGAAAACCTTTAGAACACATATCTGGGCTTCTAGGTTCCTGGACCCACTTGGACAAAGCTATCTTAACTTAAAAGGACTCTTTAGCATATCTCGAGCCCTCTTAAGTCTCATGTTGTAGACATAAGCTTAAGAGTTCTCTTAGTTAAGAGTGCTTTGTGCAAGTGGGATTACGGGGCCTAGGCGGCCCATGAACCGACGCCTTTTTGGGCTCGGATAGTCTCTCCCCCCCCCAACTTTCAATATTGTTCCTACGCCCCTGTGTACATGTAACCCCTGGTTCGTTTACTAGATATGTGTAATAGATATATCTGTGTACCTGATATCATTTGACAAAAGTACCGCAACAAAACATCTGAAAGCTTTAACATTTGTTTTACATTAATCCAAACACACATTTAAAAAAAAGAACAACTAAGCTAGACAAGGGTACCCGTAATAATTTCTTATAACCAACACTAGCATAAGTCAGTACTGATAAGGCAAGGATACACATCCAACGGTGACCCGGGGTGGCGCGATATAGATGCGCGATCCAGCGACGACAAGTTCCTTTCACAGGATGTGGGATTCAACAGAGTCACGACAGGTTCCTTTCACGGGATGTGGGATTCAACGGTCACAGCCGATGACACGATCCGTACCAAAGAGACTACACAGTATCGTTTTACTATGGAACAACTGTCCGAACACCAATCGTCAGCCCAACAGCACAATGGTCGGCACGAAGGGATATTCTGTCACACAACCCTTGCTCTGTGTGTGGTTTAACTGCTGGGATGTTTACGGGGTACCTAAAGAGTTAACAAACTAATTTGTTATTGGCTACAAAGCATTCAACTAGTACTCAATACAAAACAAGTAAGGTATGCAATATTTACCATAAAAAACAAGGGTTAATACTCGGTAATACTTTGGCAAAGCTTATAAGCAATTGGAAGGTGTCGTACTGTTCATGTACGAAGTATTGGTCACATATAGCATTCATAGTATTCATACTACAAACAATATTCATCCGAAAATGTGTTACTTTGAGCGCTGGGAATTATGTCAAAATTATATACTCATGATTGCATAGCAAGAAAAGGGTTAATCTTGTCTCAAACATATAAGCGACAGTTCTACTCATATTGAAACATCTGATAATATAAAACAGTGCTAATGTGGGCCTACATTGCATTCATACGGTATGTTTAAAAAATACGAATTGTACACATTGGCATGTAAGGGGTTAATGCACATTTCAAGACAATGTCGGTATGTTCATGCAAAATAAAGCTAACTGCAACTCCACGGGCACTACGCTTACACGACCTATTAACGATTAGACCAATACAAGGAATTACTAAAAGGTGTAATTCTGAATTACCAAATTCAACAAACGTCAAAATGTAAAAAATTGGGAAAAGATGAATTATGTTTAAAATGCTAAAAAAGTTGTAGGCATTCTGTATCCTACATTTACAGGTCAAAATATCATTCCAAGCTAGTCAGAGTAATCAAAACAACACTCTGTACCAAAATTCCCGGTTATGATAAAGGAAAAAAATATATAAATACATGAACGCAGGGACCCTCGGCTCGTTAGGTGAAGAAAGGGTTAATAACAGGCTACTGCCGCAAGTGTCTACAAAGCTTCGATCAGCGCGATCGCATCAAGATCGAGAAAAACAAAGATTACCATATAAGCGAAACTCAATAGTGACGCACGTAAACGACAATCAATCAGACATACAGTTGGTGACATTTCTATGTGAATGACAAATATGAAAACTGCCAAAAAACATACCTAAAGAGCCATCAGTGAGCACAAACATGCCGGTCAGCTCGCTCTGTCAACAACGTTGTCTGTACGTACATGTATGCGACTTTCTCGCCTTCTCGCTGTCAATGAAGAGTTCCGCAACGGTTGCGTCATGCGAAGTCCTATTTATAGCCTGGCTACATTCTCCCCCTCCTAATCTGTGACGTCCCGGAGCAGAGGTGTTTCTCAATGTCCAAATACTTCTTGCATCATCCTTGAAAACACTCCCAACCGCTTCTTTGGCTTTTGTCTGGCGTTGATAGCGTGGAATGTGGCGGTACCAAGTTGGTCATAAGTAAATTGTGGTGGTGGTTTATGCTGTCTGTGAGATCTTCGAAGAGGCAAAGCTTCGGAACTGGTGGAGACAAATTCAGTCGTATACTCCTTCTGGAATGGGTCTTCTTGAGGATCTGGGTCTGGATCTGGATCTGGAGTAGCTTTTCCGGTCTCTTCAGAAGATTGAGATTCTGATGATAGTGAGGAACTTGATTTCTTCAAAGAATCAGTAGCAGCTGGATCTAAAGACTCCATTGGGGGTATTTCTAGACGATCAGGCTCAGCAGATTCTGCAGGAAGGCTGGTTTCAGATGTATGAGAATCCAAGTGTTCCGCAGCATGTTTTGGTGAATCTTGACAAGTGTCATCCAATGACAGATCTTGCGGAATAAATTCCGGAGCAGAGGCATTCAGTTTGGAAGAGCTAGGAGTTTTCACGAGTTCAGTCTCTGGGTTTGGGACAGAAAACAACTGACTTGGGATAAGGATATTGACTCGATGCTCAGACTCACGCTCATCATCCGCAGTGGATCCAGTGTCTTGTCTGGCATATTGACGAGTACGTGGTCTCTTCGGTTTCAAGGGAGGTCGTGAAACAGGATCCTTCCTCAGGTGTCCAACTGGCAAAAGTAAGTTACGATGGAGAATCTTCGTCGGACCATCCTCGGACTCTGGGAAGATTTTATACACAGGAATGTCGTCATGTACCTTCTCTATGACTCTGTAGACGGTGGAATTCCAAAGGTCTGCCAACTTATGTTTACCACGAAGTCCAACGTTTTTGACAAGCACACGATCACCTGGGGCTAAAGAGTTGCCTCTAACTTTCTTGTCATACCGATGCTTATTAGATAATCCGGACTTGTTCGATTTCGCTGTGGCAAGTTTGTAGGCCTCCGAAAGCTGTTCTCGTAACTGGTGAACATACTTCGAGTGATCTTGATGAGCGACGTTGTTAGGCGAGACACCAAACGCAAGGTCCAATGGCAGTCGAGCCTCCCTGCCAAACATTAAGCTGTAGGGCGAAAAGCCTGAGCTTTCATGCTGACAACAGTGGTAGGCATGGACGAGTGCGCCGACATGACTACTCCAACGTTCCTTCTTTTCAGCTTGAAGCGTGCCCAACATATTGAGTAGAGTTCTGTTGAAACGCTCTGGTTGAGGATCACCTTGGGGATGATACGGAGTTGTATGACTCTTTTTGATTCCTAATAGTCCGGTAAGTTCCTTGATTACTTTTAGTTAGAGAGCTGGGTGACTTGTAATCATAAACTTGCGCACAAAAGGTTTGAATGTCTATTTTTATTGGAAATTGTGTCATTAGAAAGGAACGGGGCGTCTTAAGTTGCACGTTCCTGGGGTTTGCCCCCCTGGGGTCATCCAGAAAAGGCCCTAAAATCGTTTTATTTAAAGAATTAAGTACAACGATAGTTTTAACTTAATTTTATTTCAATTACCACCCAAAGCATTGTGGCGTTATTTAAGACACAAAAAAGCCTGGGGTTACTAATTAAGACGCATACCAATTAGCGGCTAATTAACTATTTATTCAAACATCTGAGTACATGCAAAATTTCTTTTGCATATGGTTCTTCACTTGTTCTGGGTATGATATCACCAACCTAAGACATGTTTTCTCCTGGGGTTTGCAGTTAAGACGGGGGTAATTGGACCCCCATGGGGTACCTGGGTCATGAAATTAGATTTATTTAAAAACATAGTACATCGGTTATGTTTGTAATTTTGGATAAAACCCAACTGAAATTAAGCTAAATTATAATTTAAGACACCTAAATTCCTGGGGTTGCTAATTAAGACACATACCAATTAACCACCAATTAACGATTTATCCATATATTTCAGTACATTCAAAATTCCTTTCGTAAATGGTCTTTCGTTTGTTCCAACAATTATATCAACAACTTAAGACCTATTTTTTCCTGGGGTTTGCAGATAAGACGGGGGTTAATAATGGACAGGGCTATGCAACGTTTGCATTCCACTGATTACGGACTCCTACGCTAGCACCACAAGGCCATGCCAGATGCTCGGGGGGGGGGGGGGGGGCAGAGGTGGAATTGTTGCCCAGATTGAATCGTGTGGTAATCCATTTAGACTTGATCAAATTGTACCTTTAATCAATATCAGCACAGGAAAGAGTGTAACAGATGCAACAAGCACATACCCTTTGAGTATCCCAGATGAAGGAACAAAACTGCACGATCGCTTTGTGATTGATTGATTGATTGATTGTTTGGTGTTTTACGCCGCGCTCAAGATTATTTCACTTATATGGCGGGGTTGCCAGTTTTATTGTGGGAGGAAACCGGGCTCAGTGTCCGGAGGAAACCCACGACCTCCCGCTGGTAGCTGGCAACCATCCCACATAGGTCGTTCGAGTGAAAACCCAGTCAGAAAATTTTCCAAGTTTTTGGGCTGAGTGGGATTCGAACCCGCGACCCATTGGTGGAAGGCTGTTCGGATTGAGCGTCCAACGCTCTACCTACTGAGCCACACGATCGCTTTGTGAACGAATGTCTAGAGAGTGATGAACTTTTTGAAAAACCAATCCGAAAACATCCTCTCCGCACTTTCGAAAGGGAATGCGTAGCCAATCGTAAAGCAGCTAAAAATACAATGGAAGCACAACTTAAGTGTACCAGTGAACTCCTTGGTCGTATGGCTTTCACCGCAGCGGCAGCTGAGATTGATCTTGAGTATATCTTCTCGTTCCCTCTAACACCTGTTCCAATGTCCATGCGCAATGGTCCATACCGAAAAAAAAACTCTTTAGGGTCCTGGAAGGCACTGTCAGTGATCATAGGAGCCCGACATTCATCGGGACTCATATTATTGATGGCAACTTCCATTTACAATGTATGTCACCGGATCAGCCTCTTACATATGGGGATATGTCAAGAAATATTCTCATTGCTAGCCTGGCTTATCGCTCACGGAGAATCGATATGCATTTCGATACTTGTGAAAGACCTTTGATCAAAGATTGCGAGCGAGAACGAAGAGAATCTGCTGTGAACGTGGGGCTGGTTATCGAAGGATCTCAACAAAAGCGAGACACAAGTTTCAGGAAACTGCTACACAGAGAGTCTTTTAAGCGAGAATTACCAATATTTTTGCAGAAAAATTGGTCTAGCCAAGTCTACGGGCAGTTTCTTGAAGACAGGGAGCTGTATCTGGGAGTGATGGGGGAGTGCACGCGGTAGGAGGTTGGCACAAGTGGACAGGGGAACCTTCGCTATGTAAACGTAACAAAGATGGCTGTAGCGATAGGATAAGATATGTGTGCTGCAGTTCTTGCTCGACACGCATTCATTGGATGTGATTACACTTCTGCGTTTTCAAGAAAAGGTAAAAGTAGGCCATATACAATTGTGGATAAAAGCCAAAAGTTTCAGAGAGCTTTTGCTTCTTTAAGCTCCACTGTACCAACAGAAGATATTGTCAAACACGTGCAGGATTTCCTCTGTGTGCATTTGTAGCCAGGTTGTGCGGGAGTGCTCATCACCAATACTTGGACAAGACACCTTTGAAAGGATGGGAAATTTTCCATCAACAATTTCCCATCCTTTCAGAGGTGTCTTGTCCAAGTATTGATGATGAGCACTCCCCCACAACCTGGCTACAAATGCGCATCTATCAATGTGAGGAGCTAGTTCTGCTTCACAGGGAGGAACTGCACTGCCTGAAATACTCTTCAACTTGTTAAATGGGCGCTTAGAATTGGGATTTTTATTGTAGGTTTTGTCCACGACATTAAACCGGTGCTTGTTGAGAGGAAAAAAATTTGGGGCTCCGTACAAAACACAGACGAAATCCTGCACGTGTTTGACAATATCTTCTGTTGGTACAGTGGAGCTTAAAGAAGCAAAAGCTCTCTGAAACTTCTGGCTTTTATCCACAATGGTATATGGCCTACTTTTACCTTTTCTTGAAAATGCAGAAGTGTAATCACATCCAATGAACGCGTGTAGAGCAGGAACTGCAGCACACATATCTGATCCTATCGCTACAGCAATCTTTGTTACGTTTACATAGCGAAGGTTCCCCTGTCCTCTTGTGCCAACGTCCATCCAGACAGTGGACGACACACGGTGCAAATGATGCAGAAGCAAAACCAGAATGTCTGTGTCTGAAACTCTGCTTACAATGTTTCCCTGGTTAGATCTGTCAGCTTCTATCATGTGGAGGATGATTCTGGTGTCTGCCTCAGAATGATTACAGTTCAGGGATGGAACAGACTGTTTGTACTAACCTCCTTCTACGAAATACCGCGTGCACTCCCCCATCACTCCCAGATACAGCTCCCTGTCTTCAAGAAATTACCCGTATACTTGGTTAGACCAATTTTTCTGCAAAAATATTGGTAATTCTCGCTTAAAAGACTCTGTCTCGCTTTTGTTGAGATCCTTCGATAACCAGCCCCACGTTCACAGCAGATTCTCTTCGTTCTCGCTCGCAATCTTTGATCAAAGGTCTTTCACAAGTATCGAAATGTATATCGATTCTCCGTGAGCGATTAGCCAGGCTAGCAATGAGAATATTTCTTGACATTCCCCATATGTAAGAGGCTGATCCGGTGACATATATTGTAAATGGAAGTTGCCATCAATAATATGAGTCCCGATGAATGTCGGGCTCCCATGATCACTGACAGTGCCTTCCAGGACCCTAAAGAGTTTTTTTTTTCGGTATGGACCATTGTGCAATCGACATTGCACATGGGCATTGGAACAGGTGTTAGAGGGAACGAGAAGATATACTCAAGATCAATCTCAGCTGCCGCTGCAGTGAAAGCCATACGACCAAGGAGTTCACTGGTACACTTAAGTTGTGCTTCCATTGTATTTTAGCTGCTTTACGATTGGCTACGCATTCCCTTTCGAAAGTGCGGAGAGGATGTTTTCGGATTGGTTTTTCAAAAAGTTCATCACTCTCTAGACATTTGTTCACAAAGCGATCGTGCAATTTTGTTCCTTCATCTGGGATACTCAAAGGGGATGTGCTTGTTGCATCTGTTGCACCCTTTCCTGTGCTGATATTGATTAAAGGTACACTTTGATCGAGTGTAAATGGATTCGCACACGATTCAATCTGGGCAACGATTCCCCCTCTGCCCTCCCCCCCCCCCCCCCCCCGAGCATCTGGTATGGCCTTGTGGTGCTGGCGTAGGAGTCCACAATCAGTGGAATGCAAACGTTTCATAGCCCTGTCCATTATTAACCCCCGTCTTATCTGCAAACCCCAGGAAAAAATAGGTCTTAAGTTGTTGATATAATTGTTGGAACAAACGAAAGACGATTTGCGAAAGGAATTTTGAATGTACTGAAATATATGGATAAATCGTTAATTGGTGGTTAATTGGTATGTGTCTTAATTAGCAACCCCAGGAATTTAGGTGTCTTAAATTATAATTTAGCTTAATCTAAGTAGGGTTTTATCCAAAATTACAAACATAACCGATGTACCATGTTTTTAAATAAATCTAATTTCATGACCAAGGTACCCCATGGGGGTCCAATTACCCCCATCTTAACTGCAAACCCCAGGAGAAAACATGTCTTAGGTTGGTGATATCATACCCAGAACAAATGAAGAACCATATGCAAAAGAAATTTTGTATGTACTCAGATGTTTGAATAAATAGTTAATTAGCCGCTAATTGGTATGCGTCTTAATTAGTAACCCCAGGATTTTTTGTGTCTTAAATAACGCCACAATGCTTTGGGTGGTAATTGAAATAAAATTAAGTTAAAACTATCTTTGTACTTAATTCTTTAAATAAAACGATTTTAGGGCCTTTTTTGGATGACCCCAGGGGCCAAACCCCAGGAACGTGCAACTTAAGACGCCCCGTTCCTTTCTAATGACACAATTTCCAATAAAAATAGACATTCAAACCTTTTGTACGCAAGTTTATGATTAAAAGTCACCCAGCTCTCTAACTATTTACTTTCGAAATCTCGGCCTTGATCCGAGAGAAGCCTTTCTGGTAGACCGTAGTGTACAAAAAACTTCTCCCAAAGTGTTTTGGCGACAGTTCGAGCAGTCTGATCTTTGGTGGGTATCGCTTGCGCGTAACGGGTGTAGTGATCTGTAATGACAAGTACATTCTGTATGTTGCCTCGGTCAGGTTCTATGGACAGGAAATCCATGCAAACGAGTTCCAGCGGTCGACTTGTTCTGATATTCACCAGAGGGGCAGGAACTTTGAGCAACGTTTTTCTGGCGACACATCTGGGACACTGCTTGATCCATTGTTCAATGTCTGCAGACAGCTTGGGCCAATAAAAACGAGCTCGAGCTAACTGAAGGGTCTTGTCGAATCCCAGATGTCCATTGTCGTCGTGTAGACCTTGCAATGCAGATTCTCTAAACTGTTTTGGTATAACAAGTTGAAGACAGTCACGCTCGTTGGGTGTTTTGATTCTCCTGTAAAGAACACCATCCTTGATACAAAGTTTGTCAAACTCTCTCAGCAGTAATCTGGTTTCAGGTTCAGTCTGTGAAGACACACATTTCTGACCAGATCGCACCATCTCCAGGATTTCAGAAAGGTAAGGGACAGCTCTTTGTCGTTCCTCCCAGTCCGCACTGGTTAAGGTTGACCCAGACATAGCAAATTCATTCGGGATGGCGTCTGCATTGGTGGCTAGACACTGAACAATCGGTATTGGTTGATGCAGATCAGACGTAGTCAACATACTCATGGAAATCGCTCTGAAAACTTCTGGGCTGTAGACTTTGTCGCGCTTCTGCAATCTGCCATTCAATCTAGCTTGGGTTTCTTGGACATGGTCTTGAGTTATATGAGGTCTTCTAGACAGTGCGTCAGCATCTATATTAGTTGATCCTGGCTTGTAAAAGATCTTCAGATTAAAGTCTGCAAGGGCCGCCAACCACCTGTGTCCTGTAGCATCAAGTTTCGCCGATGTTAACACGTATTTGAAGGGGTTGTTGTCCGTAAAAACCTTTATCTCCTTAGCCATGTATAGATATCCGCGGAACTGGTCTGTGATGCTCCACTTTAAAGCCAAGAATTCTAGTTTGTGGGCCGGATAGTTCTTTTCAGATTTGGTTAATCCACGACTAGCGTAAGCAACAGGTCTAAGTCTGCCGTCGTACTCCTGACATAGAACACTACCAAGGCCATCTCGACTAGCGTCGACATGAACAACGAAAAGTCTGGTGACATCAGCAAATGCTAATACAGGTGCAGTGGTGAGCTTGTCTTTTAGAGTATTGAACGCCTGGTCACAATCCGGGGTCCAGAGGCTTCCAAAAGGCTCCTTAGCACTTCTAAGACTTTTGTCATGGGACGTGCGTGGTCCGGTTGTCTTTTTCCGAGCACAACCTGCAGTAAGCTGACTTAAGGGCTTGGCAATCAGGGAGTAGTTCTGAATGAAGCGCCTGTAATATCCTGAAAACCCGAGAAATGAGCGCAGTTCGGTGACATTTTCTGGACGAGGCCAACTTCTCAGAGCTTCAGTCTTCGCTGGATCCGTATGTACGCCATCTTTTGATACAACATGTCCGAGGTACTTGACAGAGGTGCAACAAAACTGGCACTTTTCAGGAGATATCTTCAGACCGTAGTCCAGTAGTCTGTCCATGACATGAATGAGCCTTTCCTCCATCTGCTCCAGGTCTTTGGAGAAGACAATAAGGTCATCCATATAAACAATGACTTCTCTCATGTTGATTCCAGACATGCATTGCTCCATAAGTCTCTGGAACGTTGCCGGAGCTCCCTTAATGCCTTGGGGCATCCGTTCGAATTCATAGAATCCTAGTGGGCAAGTGAATGCTGTCTTAGCTTTGTC
The DNA here is from genome assembly GCA_963971465.1 of Lepidochitona cinerea. Taxonomy (NCBI): domain Eukaryota; kingdom Metazoa; phylum Mollusca; class Polyplacophora; order Chitonida; family Tonicellidae; genus Lepidochitona; species Lepidochitona cinerea. The sequence continues at coordinate 45,262,921 of OZ020551.1, read as the reverse complement.
TTGTTCCTTCATGGGAATTTGATAAAACCCAGATTTCAAGTCAATCACAGAAAACCAGTGACTTCCATTCAAGCAGTCTACGGCCTCTTGTATGAGCGGGACAACATACTGGTCTGGCAAAGTACGTAAATTCAGGGTTCTATAGTCCACGCAAAGTCGGAGGTCTTTATTCTTTTTACGCACAATGACAATTGGTGAGGCGTAGGGGCTTTTAGATTCTCGGATGATTCCACTATCAAGCAGTTGTTGAAGATGGTGGCTCAAATCAGCAAGATCAGCAGGTGCAACTCTTCTAGACCTTTCCCTAAATGGAGCGTTATTCGATAAGTTGATGCTGTGCTCGATCCTGTCTGTTCGCCCAATGTCATGATCACCTCTGGAAAATACATTGGCCCGTAACCTCATTTGTGCTGTGATTCTGGCCTTCCATTCTGGTGAGACTGGTCCCAACTTGACAGGCAAATCATCAATGGGCTGTTCAATGTAATCAGGCTTTCTGTCTGCATAAGTAGCTGATGTTGACTGGAAATTCGCTTCAGTCGTGGTTTCATAATGCTTGGTTGACTCGAAAGGAATGTGCCACTCAGGAACAAGAATATCTGCAACTGTTGTGTTTACTGGCAAAACAATGTCCTTATCTGTGTGATTTACTAGCTCAACTTGGACTTTGCACTATGGTTTTCCAGAAATCTCAGTCAAATAACTGACAGTTGAAACTCCAGGAGTACATGACGTTTCTGAATTGTCAATCAATACAGTTCCTGCATAACATTTCCTTTGCCTCACGGTTGCTGAAACTCTCTTGGATCTTTTGGGCGGAATAGTCACTTTAGTTTTTAATTTTGCAGAAGAAATTTTACCATCACTGTCCATATTAACTTTGGCTTGCACATGTTTGTATGCAGCAACACACACGGGGTTAATGTTCAGTTTCTGTAAGTATTTCTGTCCAGCAGCTCGTTTGCAGCCTTCATAGCAGTCCCTAAACAATCCTGAACTGGTACCAATAATCACGGGGCAGGAACATGTAGTCTCTCCATCACGGATAACGAGAGCAATTGTCTGGAATGCTTGATCCACACCACAAAAAGATTTCTCTAAAGCAATGTCGAGGTGTACCCAGCCTAGGTACGGAATTTGGCCATCACCACCGTGCCAAAGGGATAAATCTTGAAGGGGATTCAAATTTCTTTGTAAAGTTTTGAAGAAACTCTCAACAATAATATTCACTTGGGAACCGCTGTCGAGGAGGCAAGTAACTGGGTGTTGATCGACATAACAGGTGGCGTAATTCTGTTCACCAATTAGTCCTTCTGGAATATCTGCCCCCGGAATCATTGTGATCGGTCGCTGTGGGGCTGTTGATGCACGGACACCTGTTCGCCCCTTCGCTGGTGTCCCCTGGGGTTTTCCGACGAGAAGATGTGCTCCAACAATTTTCGGTTTACCGTGGCAAGATCAGCTGAATTTGGGCAGCTTCTTGAAAAATGCCCTACAATTCCACAGTTGAAACAAAACTCCATCTTGTTTCGTGCCATCCTGTTCTGTGATCTGTATGGATAGTTCGTAACATGTGCTTGTTCCGGCTGGTTTGGATTATTAAGCATTGACTGGAGACGCTTATTCTCGGCTTCCAAATCATCCAGTCGTTGTTCAAACTTTTTCGTTCTCATTTCAGCTGGCTGTTCTGTGTTTGCAGGCTGAGTAGTTTGAAGGAAGACATTGGCCTTAGGTTTTGCAGTCTTTCCACTCCTAGTGCGGTTACTTGATTTTGTTTCTAGTTCACGTTCCTGCTTACGTACCATGTTCAGAAGCTCGAGGTAAGACGGTGGACTTGTTATTCTCTCCCTTAAATGTAAGCTGACTAACAAAAGTTCATCAAACAGCACACCCTTGATAAACTGGTTCAAACGTATCCTGTCGACATTGTCAGACGAAATAGCACCTTTGAGAGCTGCCAATCTAATAGTTCCCTGTAGACGAGTCAGGAATTGGGATGGATCTTCGCCCTCTGCTTGGCACATGGCGTGCAGACGTATGAAAAGTTCATCACCAGTTTCTGTGCTACCAAAAGCCAGTTCCAGAGCATGGAGATAATCCTTGGCTGTAGCATCTGGCCTTTCTCTTTTGAAGTCTGTGATTATGTCCAGTGCAGGGGAACGGAGACATTATCGGATGCGTTTCCGCTTTTCGATGTCTTGTAGTCCACTCCACTCATCCCACTGACCTTCCAACTGAACAAGCCAGTTCTCATAAGTGTCTTCATCCTTAGGGGTCGGCGAACGCCCAGAAAAGAATCTGAGTTTTCTGTAATTAGCTCCTAGGGTACATTGGGCTAAAAGTGAGGGAAGCTCCATGGGCTGTGTTGTCTGTGATCGTTGTTGGCTCGGGCCAGGAGGAGAAAATCGAAACGATGTCTCGTCATCCAAATCGGTGACCGTTAGTCGTTCACTTGTACCCACTCGCCTGGATGTATGGGCAGTGGAGGAGATTACACGTAACACTAAAAGTTCACCATCTATTTCAAGATTAACAGTTTCACGAGGGACTGTCCAGCTGTGAACAGTGTCTCTGAAGATTCCCAACAACAAAGTCAGTTCAGATCCATCACTCAATACATCATCACGTCGAATCACCTCATATATGTTTGTGACAGAAGACTTTAATGCTGACAAAAGTATTCTCGTAGTGAGCTGTGTTCGGTCAGTGGCGAACAATAATGTTGTCTCAGGTATCATATCCTCCTTTTTACACCACTCCCTGGAGTATTGACGTAACTCACCAAACGACATGACGTACTACACTAATGGCTCAATGGTATACAAAAAAAATGAGATTTGGAAGAAAAAAAACGACAAATCATATGCAGCAAGTAAAAATCAATAAAAATCACGACTAGACAAATGAAACAATGAAACTATTAAAAAGAAAAAAATTTACACAGTAAATTTATCTAGTCCTGGCAAGCTCGCCATTTGTAACCCCTGGTTCGTTTACTAGATATGTGTAATAGATATATCTTTGTACCTGATATCATTTGACAAAAGTACAGCAACAAAACATCTGAAAGCTTTAACATTTATTTACATTAATCCAAACACACATTTAAAAAAAAGAACAATTAAGCTAGACAAGGGTACCCGTAATAATTTCTTATAACCAACACTAGCATAAGTCAGTACTGATAAGGCAAGGATACACATCCAACGGTGACCCGGGGTGGCGCGATATAGATGCGCGATCCAGCGACGACAAGTTCCTTTCACAGGATGTGGGATTCAACAGAGTCACGACAGGTTCCTTTCACGGGATGTGGGATTCAACGGTCACAGCCGATGACACGATCCGTACCAAAGAGACTACACAGTATCGTTTTACTATGGAACAACTGTCCGAACACCAATCGTCAGCCCAACAGCACAATGGTCGGCACGAAGGGATATTCTGTCACACAACCCTTGCTCTGTGTGTGGTTTAACTGCTAGGATGTTTACGGGGTACCTAAAGAGTTAACAAACTAATTTGTTATTGGCTACAAAGCATTCAATTAGTACTCATTACAAAACAAGTAAGGTATGCAATATTTACCATAAAAAACAAGGGTTAATACTCGGTAATACTTTGGCAAAGCTTATAAGCAATTGGAAGGTGTCGTACTGTTCATGTACGAAGTATTGGTCACATATAGCATTCATAGTATTCATACTACAAACAATATTCATCCGAAAATGTGTTACTTTGAGCGCTGGGAATTATGTCAAAATTATATACTCATGATTGCATAGCAAGAAAAGGGTTAATCTTGTCTCAAACATATAAGCGACAGTTCTACTCATATTGAAACATCTGATAATATAAAACAGTGCTAATGTGGGCCTACATTGCATTCATACGGTATGTTTAAAAAATACGAATTGTACACATTGGCATGTAAGGGGTTAATGCACATTTCAAGACAATGTCGGTATGTTCATGCAAAATAAAGCTAACTGCAACTCCACGGGCACTACGCTTACACGACCTATTAACGATTAGACCAATACAAGGAATTACTAAAAGGTGTAATTCTGAATTACCAAATTCAACAAACGTCAAAATGTAAAACATTGGGAAAAGATGAATTATGTTTAAAATGCTAAAAAAGTTGTAGGCATTCTGTATCCTACATTTACAGGTCAAAATATATCATTCCAAGCTAGTCAGAGTAATCAAAACAACACTCTGTACCAAAATTCCCGGTTATGATAAAGGAAAAAATATATAAATACATGAACGCAGGGACCCTCGACTCGTTAGGTGAAGAAAGGGTTAATAACAGGCTACTGCCGCAAGTGTCTACAAAGCTTCGATCAGCGCGATCGCATCAAGATCGAGAAAAACAAAGATTACCATATAAGCGAAACTCAATAGTGACGCACGTAAACGACAATCAATCAGACATACAGTTGGTGACATTTCTATGTGAATGACAAATATGGAAACTGCCAAAAAACATACCTAAAGAGCCATCAGTGAGCACAAACATGCCGGTCAGCTCGCTCTGTCAACAACGTTGTCTGTACGTACATGTATGCGACTTTCTCGCCTTCTCGCTGTCAATGAAGAGTTCCGCAACGGTTGCGTCATGCGAAGTCCTAGTTATAGCCTGGCTACATACAGTAAAGTGCATAATAAGAATATCGAGAAAAAAAATTGGTTACTCTTTGGTTAATCATAGGTAACATCGCCCTTCGGAAAAATATCATAACTCTACTCTAAATTATCAACTTTTTGGCTTTAAATAAGTGTAAAACGATTTGGTAGAAGATTTTAATATAAACTTATTCTAAACCCAACATCATTTACCATCTATAGAGAATTGCTGTGGGCGAAGGAATGATAATCTTCCTATTATAACAAACCCAACTGGAAGAACCAAATCTACATCCAAATTTTCAGTAATATACTAATGACTTCAACACCGTATCTGGAATAATATTTACGGAAATAACACAGATCCTTATGCGCTTTTAATTTCAACTGCCAAATCGCTTTAACTGGAACGATAAATACGCTAACCATGTATAGCGATTTCAGATATTGACAGATTTGAATTGACATCAAAACATATGCTTTTATAGCAAATTGGAATATTGTTTCTGAAACAAACTCCGTTAAAGACGCTATGAGAGCGAATTGTCCACGATGTACGAATCTTTCCTAAAAGTGATGAGAGAAAGTGTCAAACCTAAAATATACAAATCATGGGTAACCTCGGCTAACCGAAAATATACAAACCATAGGTAACCTCGGCTAACTTAAAATATACAAACCATAGGTAACTTCAGCTAATCTAAAATATACAAACCATAGGTAACTTCAGCTAATCTAAAATATACAAACCATCGGTTGCCTCGGCTAACCTAAAATACACAAATCATAGGTAACCTCTGCTAACCTGAAATACACAAATCATGGGTAACCTTGGTTAACCGAAAATATACAAACCATAAGTAACCTCGGCTGACCTAAAATTTACAAACCATACGTAACCTCGGCTAACCTAAAATGCACAATGCATAGGTAACCTCGGCAGACCTCAAATATACAAATCATAGGTAACCTCTGCTAACCTGAAATACACAAATCATAGGTAACCTTGGCTAACCGAAAATATACAAACCATAGATAACCTCGGCTAACCTAAAATATACAAACCATAGGTAACTTCAGGTAATCTAAAATATACAAACCATCGGTTGCCTCGGCTAACCTAAAATACACAAATCAAAGGCGACTTCGGTTAATCTAAAATATACAAACCATAGGTTGCCTCCGCTTACCTAAAATACACAAATCATAGGTAACTTCGGCTAACCTAAAATATACAAACCATAGGTAACCTCGGCAAACCTAAAATACACAATCCATAGGTACATTGTAGGCTTAGCTAACCTAAAATACACAAAATCAAAGGTAACCTCGGCTAACCTAAAATTTACTAACCATTAGGTAACATCGGCTAACTTAAAATGCCCAAAGCATAGGTCACCTCGGCTAACTTAGAATAAACAAACCAAAGGTAACCTGGGCTAACCTAAAATACACAAATCATAGGTAACATCGGCTAACCTAAAATATACAAATCATAGGTAACCTTGGCTAACCTTAAATGCACAAAGCATAGGTCATCTCGGATAACCTAAAATACACAAAGCATAGATGTAACATCGGCTAACTTAAAATGCCCAAAGCATAGGTCACCTCGGCTTACCTAAAATACACAAAGCATAGGTAACCTCGTCTAACCTAAAATACACAAAGCATAGGTAACCTCGTCTAACCTAAAATGCACAAAGCATAGGTCACCTCGGCAAACCTAAAATACACAAACCATAGGTCACCTCGGATGTATCAACATCAATTCGTGGTAATCTATCAACTACAATCAAACGTAGAAAACAGTTTAAATAACTATACCGCAAATACATAAACCGACTAAAACATCTATTAAAACTTCCAGTTTACTGAGCAGAAATAACAAATCACCACTCTCATTATCTCTCTATATCCCCAAAAAATGATAAAGCAATAAATGTAATGGGTACTGCTATAAAACAGCTGATTCGTTATGCTGTAAGCCCACTACCCCACCCACAGCTTGTAATTCATTATTTTGTATAACGGGGAATATAAAAGTCAGGTTTTGATTTAAACTTTATAATTCATTGCCTCTTTATGTGATTGAATAGTCCCAAAACATCCATTGTCACTAGTTTGAGAGTCCTAAAACATCCATTGCCACTTTTAGAATTACTAAAAGGTGTAATTCTGAATTACCAAATTCAACAAACGTCAAAATGTAAAACATTGGGAAAAGATGAATTATGTTTAAAATGCTAAAAAAGTTGTAGGCATTCTGTATCCTACATTTACAGGTCAAAATATATCATTCCAAGCTAGTCAGAGTAATCAAAACAACACTCTGTACCAAAATTCCCGGTTATGATAAAGGAAAAAATATATAAATACATGAACGCAGGGACCCTCGGCTCGTTAGGTGAAGAAAGGGTTAATAACAGGCTACTGCCGCAAGTGTCTACAAAGCTTCGATCAGCGCGATCGCATCAAGATCGAGAAAAACAAAGATTACCATATAAGCGAAACTCAATAGTGACGCACGTAAACGACAATCAATCAGACATACAGTTGGTGACATTTCTATGTGAATGACAAATATGGAAACTGCCAAAAAACATACCTAAAGAGCCATCAGTGAGCACAAACATGCCGGTCAGCTCGCTCTGTCAACAACGTTGTCTGTACGTACATGTATGCGACTTTCTCGCCTTCTCGCTGTCAATGAAGAGTTCCGCAACGGTTGCGTCATGCGAAGTCCTAGTTATAGCCTGGCTACATACAGTAAAGTGCATAATAAGAATATCGAGAAAAAAAATTGGTTACTCTTTCCAATCGCCCTTCGGAAAAATATCATAACTCTACTCTAAATTATCAACTTTTTGGCTTTAAATAAGTGTAAAACGATTTGGTAGAAGATTTTAATATAAACTTATTCTAAACCCAACATCATTTACCATCTATAGAGAATTGCTGTGGGCGAAGGAATGATAATCTTCCTATTATAACAAACCCAACTGGAAGAACCAAATCTACATCCAAATTTTCAGTAATATACTAATGACTTCAACACCGTATCTGGAATAATATTTACGGAAATAACACAGATCCTAATGCGCTTTTAATTTCAACTGCCAAATCGCTTTAACTGGAACGATAAATACGCTAACCATGTATAGCGATTTCAGATATTGACAGATTTGAATTGACATCAAAACATATGCTTTTATAGCAAATTGGAATATTGTTTCTGAAACAAACTCCGTTAAAGACGCTATGAGAGCGAATTGTCCACGATGTACGAATCTTTCCTAAAAGTGATGAGAGAAAGTGTCAAACCTAAAATATACAAATCATGGGTAACCTCGGCTAACCGAAAATATACAAACCATAGGTAACCTCGGCTAACTTAAAATATACAAACCATAGGTAACTTCAGCTAATCTAAAATATACAAACCATAGGTAACTTCAGCTAATCTAAAATATACAAACCATCGGTTGCCTCGGCTAACCTAAAATACACAAATCATAGGTAACCTCTGCTAACCTGAAATACACAAATCATGGGTAACCTTGGTTAACCGAAAATATACAAACCATAAGTAACCTCGGCTGACCTAAAATTTACAAACCATACGTAACCTCGGCTAACCTAAAATGCACAATGCATAGGTAACCTCGGCAGACCTCAAATATACAAATCATAGGTAACCTCTGCTAACCTGAAATACACAAATCATAGGTAACCTTGGCTAACCGAAAATATACAAACCATAGATAACCTCGGCTAACCTAAAATATACAAACCATAGGTAACTTCAGGTAATCTAAAATATACAAACCATCGGTTGCCTCGGCTAACCTAAAATACACAAATCAAAGGCGACTTCGGTTAATCTAAAATATACAAACCATAGGTTGCCTCCGCTTACCTAAAATACACAAATCATAGGTAACTTCGGCTAACCTAAAATATACAAACCATAGGTAACCTCGGCAAACCTAAAATACACAATCCATAGGTACATTGTAGGCTTAGCTAACCTAAAATACACAAAATCAAAGGTAACCTCGGCTAACCTAAAATTTACTAACCATTAGGTAACATCGGCTAACTTAAAATGCCCAAAGCATAGGTCACCTCGGCTAACTTAGAATAAACAAACCAAAGGTAACCTGGGCTAACCTAAAATACACAAATCATAGGTAACATCGGCTAACCTAAAATATACAAATCATAGGTAACCTTGGCTAACCTTAAATGCACAAAGCATAGGTCATCTCGGATAACCTAAAATACACAAAGCATAGATGTAACATCGGCTAACTTAAAATGCCCAAAGCATAGGTCACCTCGGCTTACCTAAAATACACAAAGCATAGGTAACCTCGTCTAACCTAAAATACACAAAGCATAGGTAACCTCGTCTAACCTAAAATGCACAAAGCATAGGTCACCTCGGCAAACCTAAAATACACAAACCATAGGTCACCTCGGATGTATCAACATCAATTCGTGGTAATCTATCAACTACAATCAAACGTAGAAAACAGTTTAAATAACTATACCGCAAATACATAAACCGACTAAAACATCTATTAAAACTTCCAGTTTACTGAGCAGAAATAACAAATCACCACTCTCATTATCTCTCTATATCCCCAAAAAATGATAAAGCAATAAATGTAATGGGTACTGCTATAAAACAGCTGATTCGTTATGCTGTAAGCCCACTACCCCACCCACAGCTTGTAATTCATTATTTTGTATAACGGGGAATATAAAAGTCAGGTTTTGATTTAAACTTTATAATTCATTGCCTCTTTATGTGATTGAATAGTCCCAAAACATCCATTGTCACTAGTTTGAGAGTCCTAAAACATCCATTGCCACTTTTAGAATTACTAAAAGGTGTAATTCTGAATTACCAAATTCAACAAACGTCAAAATGTAAAACATTGGGAAAAGATGAATTATGTTTAAAATGCTAAAAAAGTTGTAGGCATTCTGTATCCTACATTTACAGGTCAAAATATATCATTCCAAGCTAGTCAGAGTAATCAAAACAACACTCTGTACCAAAATTCCCGGTTATGATAAAGGAAAAAATATATAAATACATGAACGCAGGGACCCTCGGCTCGTTAGGTGAAGAAAGGGTTAATAACAGGCTACTGCCGCAAGTGTCTACAAAGCTTCGATCAGCGCGATCGCATCAAGATCGAGAAAAACAAAGATTACCATATAAGCGAAACTCAATAGTGACGCACGTAAACGACAATCAATCAGACATACAGTTGGTGACATTTCTATGTGAATGACAAATATGGAAACTGCCAAAAAACATACCTAAAGAGCCATCAGTGAGCACAAACATGCCGGTCAGCTCGCTCTGTCAACAACGTTGTCTGTACGTACATGTATGCGACTTTCTCGCCTTCTCGCTGTCAATGAAGAGTTCCGCAACGGTTGCGTCATGCGAAGTCCTAGTTATAGCCTGGCTACATACAGTAAAGTGCATAATAAGAATATCGAGAAAAAAAATTGGTTACTCTTTCCAATCGCCCTTCGGAAAAATATCATAACTCTACTCTAAATTATCAACTTTTTGGCTTTAAATAAGTGTAAAACGATTTGGTAGAAGATTTTAATATAAACTTATTCTAAACCCAACATCATTTACCATCTATAGAGAATTGCTGTGGGCGAAGGAATGATAATCTTCCTATTATAACAAACCCAACTGGAAGAACCAAATCTACATCCAAATTTTCAGTAATATACTAATGACTTCAACACCGTATCTGGAATAATATTTACGGAAATAACACAGATCCTTATGCGCTTTTAATTTCAACTGCCAAATCGCTTTAACTGGAACGATAAATACGCTAACCATGTATAGCGATTTCAGATATTGACAGATTTGAATTGACATCAAAACATATGCTTTTATAGCAAATTGGAATATTGTTTCTGAAACAAACTCCGTTAAAGACGCTATGAGAGCGAATTGTCCACGATGTACGAATCTTTCCTAAAAGTGATGAGAGAAAGTGTCAAACCTAAAATATACAAATCATGGGTAACCTCGGCTAACCGAAAATATACAAACCATAGGTAACCTCGGCTAACTTAAAATATACAAACCATAGGTAACTTCAGCTAATCTAAAATATACAAACCATAGGTAACTTCAGCTAATCTAAAATATACAAACCATCGGTTGCCTCGGCTAACCTAAAATACACAAATCATAGGTAACCTCTGCTAACCTGAAATACACAAATCATGGGTAACCTTGGTTAACCGAAAATATACAAACCATAAGTAACCTCGGCTGACCTAAAATTTACAAACCATACGTAACCTCGGCTAACCTAAAATGCACAATGCATAGGTAACCTCGGCAGACCTCAAATATACAAATCATAGGTAACCTCTGCTAACCTGAAATACACAAATCATAGGTAACCTTGGCTAACCGAAAATATACAAACCATAGATAACCTCGGCTAACCTAAAATATACAAACCATAGGTAACTTCAGGTAATCTAAAATATACAAACCATCGGTTGCCTCGGCTAACCTAAAATACACAAATCAAAGGCGACTTCGGTTAATCTAAAATATACAAACCATAGGTTGCCTCCGCTTACCTAAAATACACAAATCATAGGTAACTTCGGCTAACCTAAAATATACAAACCATAGGTAACCTCGGCAAACCTAAAATACACAATCCATAGGTACATTGTAGGCTTAGCTAACCTAAAATACACAAAATCAAAGGTAACCTCGGCTAACCTAAAATTTACTAACCATTAGGTAACATCGGCTAACTTAAAATGCCCAAAGCATAGGTCACCTCGGCTAACTTAGAATAAACAAACCAAAGGTAACCTGGGCTAACCTAAAATACACAAATCATAGGTAACATCGGCTAACCTAAAATATACAAATCATAGGTAACCTTGGCTAACCTTAAATGCACAAAGCATAGGTCATCTCGGATAACCTAAAATACACAAAGCATAGATGTAACATCGGCTAACTTAAAATGCCCAAAGCATAGGTCACCTCGGCTTGCCTAAAATACACAAAGCATAGGTAACCTCGTCTAACCTAAAATACACAAAGCATAGGTAACCTCGTCTAACCTAAAATGCACAAAGCATAGGTCACCTCGGCAAACCTAAAATACACAAACCATAGGTCACCTCGGATGTATCAACATCAATTCGTGGTAATCTATCAACTACAATCAAACGTAGAAAACAGTTTAAATAACTATACCGCAAATACATAAACCGACTAAAACATCTATTAAAACTTCCAGTTTACTGAGCAGAAATAACAAATCACCACTCTCATTATCTCTCTATATCCCCAAAAAATGATAAAGCAATAAATGTAATGGGTACTGCTATAAAACAGCTGATTCGTTATGCTGTAAGCCCACTACCCCACCCACAGCTTGTAATTCATTATTTTGTATAACGGGGAATATAAAAGTCAGGTTTTGATTTAAACTTTATAATTCATTGCCTCTTTATGTGATTGAATAGTCCCAAAACATCCATTGTCACTAGTTTGAGAGTCCTAAAACATCCATTGCCACTTTTAGAATTACTAAAAGGTGTAATTCTGAATTACCAAATTCAACAAACGTCAAAATGTAAAACATTGGGAAAAGATGAATTATGTTTAAAATGCTAAAAAAAGTTGTAGGCATTCTGTATCCTACATTTACAGGTCAAAATATATCATTCCAAGCTAGTCAGAGTAATCAAAACAACACTCTGTACCAAAATTCCCGGTTATGATAAAGGAAAAAATATATAAATACATGAACGCAGGGACCCTCGGCTCGTTAGGTGAAGAAAGGGTTAATAACAGGCTACTGCCGCAAGTGTCTACAAAGCTTCGATCAGCGCGATCGCATCAAGATCGAGAAAAACAAAGATTACCATATAAGCGAAACTCAATAGTGACGCACGTAAACGACAATCAATCAGACATACAGTTGGTGACATTTCTATGTGAATGACAAATATGGAAACTGCCAAAAAACATACCTAAAGAGCCATCAGTGAGCACAAACATGCCGGTCAGCTCGCTCTGTCAACAACGTTGTCTGTACGTACATGTATGCGACTTTCTCGCCTTCTCGCTGTCAATGAAGAGTTCCGCAACGGTTGCGTCATGCGAAGTCCTAGTTATAGCCTGGCTACATACAGTAAAGTGCATAATAAGAATATCGAGAAAAAAAATTGGTTACTCTTTCCAATCGCCCTTCGGAAAAATATCATAACTCTACTCTAAATTATCAACTTTTTGGCTTTAAATAAGTGTAAAACGATTTGGTAGAAGATTTTAATATAAACTTATTCTAAACCCAACATCATTTACCATCTATAGAGAATTGCTGTGGGCGAAGGAATGATAATCTTCCTATTATAACAAACCCAACTGGAAGAACCAAATCTACATCCAAATTTTCAGTAATATACTAATGACTTCAACACCGTATCTGGAATAATATTTACGGAAATAACACAGATCCTTATGCGCTTTTAATTTCAACTGCCAAATCGCTTTAACTGGAACGATAAATACGCTAACCATGTATAGCGATTTCAGATATTGACAGATTTGAATTGACATCAAAACATATGCTTTTATAGCAAATTGGAATATTGTTTCTGAAACAAACTCCGTTAAAGACGCTATGAGAGCGAATTGTCCACGATGTACGAATCTTTCCTAAAAGTGATGAGAGAAAGTGTCAAACCTAAAATATACAAATCATGGGTAACCTCGGCTAACCGAAAATATACAAACCATAGGTAACCTCGGCTAACTTAAAATATACAAACCATAGGTAACTTCAGCTAATCTAAAATATACAAACCATAGGTAACTTCAGCTAATCTAAAATATACAAACCATCGGTTGCCTCGGCTAACCTAACATACACAAATCATAGGTAACCTCTGCTAACCTGAAATACACAAATCATGGGTAACCTTGGTTAACCGAAAATATACAAACCATAAGTAACCTCGGCTGACCTAAAATTTACAAACCATACGTAACCTCGGCTAACCTAAAATGCACAATGCATAGGTAACCTCGGCAGACCTCAAATATACAAATCATAGGTAACCTCTGCTAACCTGAAATACACAAATCATAGGTAACCTTGGCTAACCGAAAATATACAAACCATAGATAACCTCGGCTAACCTAAAATATACAAACCATAGGTAACTTCAGGTAATCTAAAATATACAAACCATCGGTTGCCTCGGCTAACCTAAAATACACAAATCAAAGGCGACTTCGGTTAATCTAAAATATACAAACCATAGGTTGCCTCCGCTTACCTAAAATACACAAATCATAGGTAACTTCGGCTAACCTAAAATATACAAACCATAGGTAACCTCGGCAAACCTAAAATACACAATCCATAGGTACATTGTAGGCTTAGCTAACCTAAAATACACAAAATCAAAGGTAACCTCGGCTAACCTAAAATTTACTAACCATTAGGTAACATCGGCTAACTTAAAATGCCCAAAGCATAGGTCACCTCGGCTAACTTAGAATAAACAAACCAAAGGTAACCTGGGCTAACCTAAAATACACAAATCATAGGTAACATCGGCTAACCTAAAATATACAAATCATAGGTAACCTTGGCTAACCTTAAATGCACAAAGCATAGGTCATCTCGGATAACCTAAAATACACAAAGCATAGATGTAACATCGGCTAACTTAAAATGCCCAAAGCATAGGTCACCTCGGCTTACCTAAAATACACAAAGCATAGGTAACCTCGTCTAACCTAAAATACACAAAGCATAGGTAACCTCGTCTAACCTAAAATGCACAAAGCATAGGTCACCTCGGCAAACCTAAAATACACAAACCATAGGTCACCTCGGATGTATCAACATCAATTCGTGGTAATCTATCAACTACAATCAAACGTAGAAAACAGTTTAAATAACTATACCGCAAATACATAAACCGACTAAAACATCTATTAAAACTTCCAGTTTACTGAGCAGAAATAACAAATCACCACTCTCATTATCTCTCTATATCCCCAAAAAATGATAAAGCAATAAATGTAATGGGTACTGCTATAAAACAGCTGATTCGTTATGCTGTAAGCCCACTACCCCACCCACAGCTTGTAATTCATTATTTTGTATAACGGGGAATATAAAAGTCAGGTTTTGATTTAAACTTTATAATTCATTGCCTCTTTATGTGATTGAATAGTCCCAAAACATCCATTGTCACTAGTTTGAGAGTCCTAAAACATCCATTGCCACTTTTAGAATTACTAAAAGGTGTAATTCTGAATTACCAAATTCAACAAACGTCAAAATGTAAAACATTGGGAAAAGATGAATTATGTTTAAAATGCTAAAAAAGTTGTAGGCATTCTGTATCCTACATTTACAGGTCAAAATATATCATTCCAAGCTAGTCAGAGTAATCAAAACAACACTCTGTACCAAAATTCCCGGTTATGATAAAGGAAAAAATATATAAATACATGAACGCAGGGACCCTTGGCTCGTTAGGTGAAGAAAGGGTTAATAACAGGCTACTGCCGCAAGTGTCTACAAAGCTTCGATCAGCGCGATCGCATCAAGATCGAGAAAAACAAAGATTACCATATAAGCGAAACTCAATAGTGACGCACGTAAACGACAATCAATCAGACATACAGTTGGTGACATTTCTATGTGAATGACAAATATGGAAACTGCCAAAAAACATACCTAAAGAGCCACCAGTGAGCACAAACATGCCGGTCAGCTCGCTCTGTCAACAACGTTGTCTGTACGTACATGTATGCGACTTTCTCGCCTTCTCGCTGTCAATGAAGAGTTCCGCAACGGTTGCGTCATGCGAAGTCCTAGTTATAGCCTGGCTACATACAGTAAAGTGCATAATAAGAATATCGAGAAAAAAAATTGGTTACTCTTTCCAATCGCCCTTCGGAAAAATATCATAACTCTACTCTAAATTATCAACTTTTTGGCTTTAAATAAGTGTAAAACGATTTGGTAGAAGATTTTAATATAAACTTATTCTAAACCCAACATCATTTACCATCTATAGAGAATTGCTGTGGGCGAAGGAATGATAATCTTCCTATTATAACAAACCCAACTGGAAGAACCAAATCTACATCCAAATTTTCAGTAATATACTAATGACTTCAACACCGTATCTGGAATAATATTTACGGAAATAACACAGATCCTTATGCGCTTTTAATTTCAACTGCCAAATCGCTTTAACTGGAACGATAAATACGCTAACCATGTATAGCGATTTCAGATATTGACAGATTTGAATTGACATCAAAACATATGCTTTTATAGCAAATTGGAATATTGTTTCTGAAACAAACTCCGTTAAAGACGCTATGAGAGCGAATTGTCCACGATGTACGAATCTTTCCTAAAAGTGATGAGAGAAAGTGTCAAACCTAAAATATACAAATCATGGGTAACCTCGGCTAACCGAAAATATACAAACCATAGGTAACCTCGGCTAACTTAAAATATACAAACCATAGGTAACTTCAGCTAATCTAAAATATACAAACCATAGGTAACTTCAGCTAATCTAAAATATACAAACCATCGGTTGCCTCGGCTAACCTAAAATACACAAATCATAGGTAACCTCTGCTAACCTGAAATACACAAATCATGGGTAACCTTGGTTAACCGAAAATATACAAACCATAAGTAACCTCGGCTGACCTAAAATTTACAAACCATACGTAACCTCGGCTAACCTAAAATGCACAATGCATAGGTAACCTCGGCAGACCTCAAATATACAAATCATAGGTAACCTCTGCTAACCTGAAATACACAAATCATAGGTAACCTTGGCTAACCGAAAATATACAAACCATAGATAACCTCGGCTAACCTAAAATATACAAACCATAGGTAACTTCAGGTAATCTAAAATATACAAACCATCGGTTGCCTCGGCTAACCTAAAATACACAAATCAAAGGCGACTTCGGTTAATCTAAAATATACAAACCATAGGTTGCCTCCGCTTACCTAAAATACACAAATCATAGGTAACTTCGGCTAACCTAAAATATACAAACCATAGGTAACCTCGGCAAACCTAAAATACACAATCCATAGGTACATTGTAGGCTTAGCTAACCTAAAATACACAAAATCAAAGGTAACCTCGGCTAACCTAAAATTTACTAACCATTAGGTAACATCGGCTAACTTAAAATGCCCAAAGCATAGGTCACCTCGGCTAACTTAGAATAAACAAACCAAAGGTAACCTGGGCTAACCTAAAATACACAAATCATAGGTAACATCGGCTAACCTAAAATATACAAATCATAGGTAACCTTGGCTAACCTTAAATGCACAAAGCATAGGTCATCTCGGATAACCTAAAATACACAAAGCATAGATGTAACATCGGCTAACTTAAAATGCCCAAAGCATAGGTCACCTCGGCTTACCTAAAATACACAAAGCATAGGTAACCTCGTCTAACCTAAAATACACAAAGCATAGGTAACCTCGTCTAACCTAAAATGCACAAAGCATAGGTCACCTCGGCAAACCTAAAATACACAAACCATAGGTCACCTCGGATGTATCAACATCAATTCGTGGTAATCTATCAACTACAATCAAACGTAGAAAACAGTTTAAATAACTATACCGCAAATACATAAACCGACTAAAACATCTATTAAAACTTCCAGTTTACTGAGCAGAAATAACAAATCACCACTCTCATTATCTCTCTATATCCCCAAAAAATGATAAAGCAATAAATGTAATGGGTACTGCTATAAAACAGCTGATTCGTTATGCTGTAAGCCCACTACCCCACCCACAGCTTGTAATTCATTATTTTGTATAACGGGGAATATAAAAGTCAGGTTTTGATTTAAACTTTATAATTCATTGCCTCTTTATGTGATTGAATAGTCCCAAAACATCCATTGTCACTAGTTTGAGAGTCCTAAAACATCCATTGCCACTTTTAGAATTACTAAAAGGTGTAATTCTGAATTACCAAATTCAACAAACGTCAAAATGTAAAACATTGGGAAAAGATGAATTATGTTTAAAATGCTAAAAAAGTTGTAGGCATTCTGTATCCTACATTTACAGGTCAAAATATATCATTCCAAGCTAGTCAGAGTAATCAAAACAACACTCTGTACCAAAATTCCCGGTTATGATAAAGGAAAAAATATATAAATACATGAACGCAGGGACCCTCGGCTCGTTAGGTGAAGAAAGGGTTAATAACAGGCTACTGCCGCAAGTGTCTACAAAGCTTCGATCAGCGCGATCGCATCAAGATCGAGAAAAACAAAGATTACCATATAAGCGAAACTCAATAGTGACGCACGTAAACGACAATCAATCAGACATACAGTTGGTGACATTTCTATGTGAATGACAAATATGGAAACTGCCAAAAAACATACCTAAAGAGCCATCAGTGAGCACAAACATGCCGGTCAGCTCGCTCTGTCAACAACGTTGTCTGTACGTACATGTATGCGACTTTCTCGCCTTCTCGCTGTCAATGAAGAGTTCCGCAACGGTTGCGTCATGCGAAGTCCTAGTTATAGCCTGGCTACATACAGTAAAGTGCATAATAAGAATATCGAGAAAAAAAATTGGTTACTCTTTCCAATCGCCCTTCGGAAAAATATCATAACTCTACTCTAAATTATCAACTTTTTGGCTTTAAATAAGTGTAAAACGATTTGGTAGAAGATTTTAATATAAACTTATTCTAAACCCAACATCATTTACCATCTATAGAGAATTGCTGTGGGCGAAGGAATGATAATCTTCCTATTATAACAAACCCAACTGGAAGAACCAAATCTACATCCAAATTTTCAGTAATATACTAATGACTTCAACACCGTATCTGGAATAATATTTACGGAAATAACACAGATCCTTATGCGCTTTTAATTTCAACTGCCAAATCGCTTTAACTGGAACGATAAATACGCTAACCATGTATAGCGATTTCAGATATTGACAGATTTGAATTGACATCAAAACATATGCTTTTATAGCAAATTGGAATATTGTTTCTGAAACAAACTCCGTTAAAGACGCTATGAGAGCGAATTGTCCACGATGTACGAATCTTTCCTAAAAGTGATGAGAGAAAGTGTCAAACCTAAAATATACAAATCATGGGTAACCTCGGCTAACCGAAAATATACAAACCATAGGTAACCTCGGCTAACTTAAAATATACAAACCATAGGTAACTTCAGCTAATCTAAAATATACAAACCATAGGTAACTTCAGCTAATCTAAAATATACAAACCATCGGTTGCCTCGGCTAACCTAAAATACACAAATCATAGGTAACCTCTGCTAACCTGAAATACACAAATCATGGGTAACCTTGGTTAACCGAAAATATACAAACCATAAGTAACCTCGGCTGACCTAAAATTTACAAACCATACGTAACCTCGGCTAACCTAAAATGCACAATGCATAGGTAACCTCGGCAGACCTCAAATATACAAATCATAGGTAACCTCTGCTAACCTGAAATACACAAATCATAGGTAACCTTGGCTAACCGAAAATATACAAACCATAGATAACCTCGGCTAACCTAAAATATACAAACCATAGGTAACTTCAGGTAATCTAAAATATACAAACCATCGGTTGCCTCGGCTAACCTAAAATACACAAATCAAAGGCGACTTCGGTTAATCTAAAATATACAAACCATAGGTTGCCTCCGCTTACCTAAAATACACAAATCATAGGTAACTTCGGCTAACCTAAAATATACAAACCATAGGTAACCTCGGCAAACCTAAAATACACAATCCATAGGTACATTGTAGGCTTAGCTAACCTAAAATACACAAAATCAAAGGTAACCTCGGCTAACCTAAAATTTACTAACCATTAGGTAACATCGGCTAACTTAAAATGCCCAAAGCATAGGTCACCTCGGCTAACTTAGAATAAACAAACCAAAGGTAACCTGGGCTAACCTAAAATACACAAATCATAGGTAACATCGGCTAACCTAAAATATACAAATCATAGGTAACCTTGGCTAACCTTAAATGCACAAAGCATAGGTCATCTCGGATAACCTAAAATACACAAAGCATAGATGTAACATCGGCTAACTTAAAATGCCCAAAGCATAGGTCACCTCGGCTTACCTAAAATACACAAAGCATAGGTAACCTCGTCTAACCTAAAATACACAAAGCATAGGTAACCTCGTCTAACCTAAAATGCACAAAGCATAGGTCACCTCGGCAAACCTAAAATACACAAACCATAGGTCACCTCGGATGTATCAACATCAATTCGTGGTAATCTATCAACTACAATCAAACGTAGAAAACAGTTTAAATAACTATACCGCAAATACATAAACCGACTAAAACATCTATTAAAACTTCCAGTTTACTGAGCAGAAATAACAAATCACCACTCTCATTATCTCTCTATATCCCCAAAAAATGATAAAGCAATAAATGTAATGGGTACTGCTATAAAACAGCTGATTCGTTATGCTGTAAGCCCACTACCCCACCCACAGCTTGTAATTCATTATTTTGTATAACGGGGAATATAAAAGTCAGGTTTTGATTTAAACTTTATAATTCATTGCCTCTTTATGTGATTGAATAGTCCCAAAACATCCATTGTCACTAGTTTGAGAGTCCTAAAACATCCATTGTCACTTTTAGAATTACTAAAAGGTGTAATTCTGAATTACCAAATTCAACAAACGTCAAAATGTAAAACATTGGGAAAAGATGAATTATGTTTGAAATGCTAAAAAATTTGTAGGCATTCTGTATCCTACATTTACAGGTCAAAATATATCATTCCAAGCTAGTCAGAGTAATCAAAACAACACTCTGTACCAAAATTCCCGGTTATGATAAAGGAAAAAATATATAAATACATGAACGCAGGGACCCTCGGCTCGTTAGGTGAAGAAAGGGTTAATAACAGGCTACTGCCGCAAGTGTCTACAAAGCTTCGATCAGCGCGATCGCATCAAGATCGAGAAAAACAAAGATTACCATATAAGCGAAACTCAATAGTGACGCACGTAAACGACAATCAATCAGACATACAGTTGGTGACATTTCTATGTGAATGACAAATATGGAAACTGCCAAAAAACATACCTAAAGAGCCATCAGTGAGCACAAACATGCCGGTCAGCTCGCTCTGTCAACAACGTTGTCTGTACGTACATGTATGCGACTTTCTCGCCTTCTCGCTGCCAATGAAGAGTTCCGCAACGGTTGCGTCATGCGAAGTCCTAGTTATAGCCTGGCTACATACAGTAAAGTGCATAATAAGAATATCGAGAAAAAAAATTGGTTACTCTTTCCAATCGCCCTTCGGAAAAATATCATAACTCTACTCTAAATTATCAACTTTTTGGCTTTAAATAAGTGTAAAACGATTTGGTAGAAGATTTTAATATAAACTTATTCTAAACCCAACATCATTTACCATCTATAGAGAATTGCTGTGGGCGAAGGAATGATAATCTTCCTATTATAACAAACCCAACTGGAAGAACCAAATCTACATCCAAATTTTCAGTAATATACTAATGACTTCAACACCGTATCTGGAATAATATTTACGGAAATAACACAGATCCTTATGCGCTTTTAATTTCAACTGCCAAATCGCTTTAACTGGAACGATAAATACGCTAACCATGTATAGCGATTTCAGATATTGACAGATTTGAATTGACATCAAAACATATGCTTTTATAGCAAATTGGAATATTGTTTCTGAAACAAACTCCGTTAAAGACGCTATGAGAGCGAATTGTCCACGATGTACGAATCTTTCCTAAAAGTGATGAGAGAAAGTGTCAAACCTAAAATATACAAATCATGGGTAACCTCGGCTAACCGAAAATATACAAACCATAGGTAACCTCGGCTAACTTAAAATATACAAACCATAGGTAACTTCAGCTAATCTAAAATATACAAACCATAGGTAACTTCAGCTAATCTAAAATATACAAACCATCGGTTGCCTCGGCTAACCTAAAATACACAAATCATAGGTAACCTCTGCTAACCTGAAATACACAAATCATGGGTAACCTTGGTTAACCGAAAATATACAAACCATAAGTAACCTCGGCTGACCTAAAATTTACAAACCATACGTAACCTCGGCTAACCTAAAATGCACAATGCATAGGTAACCTCGGCAGACCTCAAATATACAAATCATAGGTAACCTCTGCTAACCTGAAATACACAAATCATAGGTAACCTTGGCTAACCGAAAATATACAAACCATAGATAACCTCGGCTAACCTAAAATACACAAACCATAGGTAACTTCAGGTAATCTAAAATATACAAACCATCGGTTGCCTCGGCTAACCTAAAATACACAAATCAAAGGCGACTTCGGTTAATCTAAAATATACAAACCATAGGTTGCCTCCGCTTACCTAAAATACACAAATCATAGGTAACTTCGGCTAACCTAAAATATACAAACCATAGGTAACCTCGGCAAACCTAAAATACACAAACCATAGGTACATTGTAGGCTTAGCTAACCTAAAATACACAAAATCAAAGGTAACCTCGGCTAACCTAAAATTTACTAACCATTAGGTAACATCGGCTAACTTAAAATGCCCAAAGCATAGGTCACCTCGGCTAACTTAGAATAAACAAACCAAAGGTAACCTGGGCTAACCTAAAATACACAAATCATAGGTAACATCGGCTAACCTAAAATATACAAATCATAGGTAACCTTGGCTAACCTTAAATGCACAAAGCATAGGTCATCTCGGATAACCTAAAATACACAAAGCATAGATGTAACATCGGCTAACTTAAAATGCCCAAAGCATAGGTCACCTCGGCTTACCTAAAATACACAAAGCATAGGTAACCTCGTCTAACCTAAAATACACAAAGCATAGGTAACCTCGTCTAACCTAAAATGCACAAAGCATAGGTCACCTCGGCAAACCTAAAATACACAAACCATAGGTCACCTCGGATGTATCAACATCAATTCGTGGTAATCTATCAACTACAATCAAACGTAGAAAACAGTTTAAATAACTATACCGCAAATACATAAACCGACTAAAACATCTATTAAAACTTCCAGTTTACTGAGCAGAAATAACAAATCACCACTCTCATTATCTCTCTATATCCCCAAAAAATGATAAAGCAATAAATGTAATGGGTACTGCTATAAAACAGCTGATTCGTTATGCTGTAAGCCCACTACCCCACCCACAGCTTGTAATTCATTATTTTGTATAACGGGGAATATAAAAGTCAGGTTTTGATTTAAACTTTATAATTCATTGCCTCTTTATGTGATTGAATAGTCCCAAAACATCCATTGTCACTAGTTTGAGAGTCCTAAAACATCCATTGCCACTTTTAGAATTACTAAAAGGTGTAATTCTGAATTACCAAATTCAACAAACGTCAAAATGTAAAACATTGGGAAAAGATGAATTATGTTTAAAATGCTAAAAAAGTTGTAGGCATTCTGTATCCTACATTTACAGGTCAAAATATATCATTCCAAGCTAGTCAGAGTAATCAAAACAACACTCTGTACCAAAATTCCCGGTTATGATAAAGGAAAAAATATATAAATACATGAACGCAGGGACCCTCGGCTCGTTAGGTGAAGAAAGGGTTAATAACAGGCTACTGCCGCAAGTGTCTACAAAGCTTCGATCAGCGCGATCGCATCAAGATCGAGAAAAACAAAGATTACCATATAAGCGAAACTCAATAGTGACGCACGTAAACGACAATCAATCAGACATACAGTTGGTGACATTTCTATGTGAATGACAAATATGGAAACTGCCAAAAAACATACCTAAAGAGCCATCAGTGAGCACAAACATGCCGGTCAGCTCGCTCTGTCAACAACGTTGTCTGTACGTACATGTATGCGACTTTCTCGCCTTCTCGCTGTCAATGAAGAGTTCCGCAACGGTTGCGTCATGCGAAGTCCTAGTTATAGCCTGGCTACATACAGTAAAGTGCATAATAAGAATATCGAGAAAAAAAATTGGTTACTCTTTCCAATCGCCCTTCGGAAAAATATCATAACTCTACTCTAAATTATCAACTTTTTGGCTTTAAATAAGTGTAAAACGATTTGGTAGAAGATTTTAATATAAACTTATTCTAAACCCAACATCATTTACCATCTATAGAGAATTGCTGTGGGCGAAGGAATGATAATCTTCCTATTATAACAAACCCAACTGGAAGAACCAAATCTACATCCAAATTTTCAGTAATATACTAATGACTTCAACACCGTATCTGGAATAATATTTACGGAAATAACACAGATCCTTATGCGCTTTTAATTTCAACTGCCAAATCGCTTTAACTGGAACGATAAATACGCTAACCATGTATAGCGATTTCAGATATTGACAGATTTGAATTGACATCAAAACATATGCTTTTATAGCAAATTGGAATATTGTTTCTGAAACAAACTCCGTTAAAGACGCTATGAGAGCGAATTGTCCACGATGTACGAATCTTTCCTAAAAGTGATGAGAGAAAGTGTCAAACCTAAAATATACAAATCATGGGTAACCTCGGCTAACCGAAAATATACAAACCATAGGTAACCTCGGCTAACTTAAAATATACAAACCATAGGTAACTTCAGCTAATCTAAAATATACAAACCATAGGTAACTTCAGCTAATCTAAAATATACAAACCATCGGTTGCCTCGGCTAACCTAAAATACACAAATCATAGGTAACCTCTGCTAACCTGAAATACACAAATCATGGGTAACCTTGGTTAACCGAAAATATACAAACCATAAGTAACCTCGGCTGACCTAAAATTTACAAACCATACGTAACCTCGGCTAACCTAAAATGCACAATGCATAGGTAACCTCGGCAGACCTCAAATATACAAATCATAGGTAACCTCTGCTAACCTGAAATACACAAATCATAGGTAACCTTGGCTAACCGAAAATATACAAACCATAGATAACCTCGGCTAACCTAAAATATACAAACCATAGGTAACTTCAGGTAATCTAAAATATACAAACCATCGGTTGCCTCGGCTAACCTAAAATACACAAATCAAAGGCGACTTCGGTTAATCTAAAATATACAAACCATAGGTTGCCTCCGCTTACCTAAAATACACAAATCATAGGTAACTTCGGCTAACCTAAAATATACAAACCATAGGTAACCTCGGCAAACCTAAAATACACAATCCATAGGTACATTGTAGGCTTAGCTAACCTAAAATACACAAAATCAAAGGTAACCTCGGCTAACCTAAAATTTACTAACCATTAGGTAACATCGGCTAACTTAAAATGCCCAAAGCATAGGTCACCTCGGCTAACTTAGAATAAACAAACCAAAGGTAACCTGGGCTAACCTAAAATACACAAATCATAGGTAACATCGGCTAACCTAAAATATACAAATCATAGGTAACCTTGGCTAACCTTAAATGCACAAAGCATAGGTCATCTCGGATAACCTAAAATACACAAAGCATAGATGTAACATCGGCTAACTTAAAATGCCCAAAGCATAGGTCACCTCGGCTTACCTAAAATACACAAAGCATAGGTAACCTCGTCTAACCTAAAATACACAAAGCATAGGTAACCTCGTCTAACCTAAAATGCACAAAGCATAGGTCACCTCGGCAAACCTAAAATACACAAACCATAGGTCACCTCGGATGTATCAACATCAATTCGTGGTAATCTATCAACTACAATCAAACGTAGAAAACAGTTTAAATAACTATACCGCAAATACATAAACCGACTAAAACATCTATTAAAACTTCCAGTTTACTGAGCAGAAATAACAAATCACCACTCTCATTATCTCTCTATATCCCCAAAAAATGATAAAGCAATAAATGTAATGGGTACTGCTATAAAACAGCTGATTCGTTATGCTGTAAGCCCACTACCCCACCCACAGCTTGTAATTCATTATTTTGTATAACGGGGAATATAAAAGTCAGGTTTTGATTTAAACTTTATAATTCATTGCCTCTTTATGTGATTGAATAGTCCCAAAACATCCATTGTCACTAGTTTGAGAGTCCTAAAACATCCATTGCCACTTTATGTGATTGGAGAGTCCAAAAATACCCAATTGTCACTAATTTGAGAGTCCAAAAATATCCATTGCCACTTATGTCATTGGAGAGTCCTAAAACATCCATTGCCACTTACAGTGTATGTCATTGGAGAGTCCAAAAATACCCATTGCCACTTATGTCATTTCAGAGCCCAAAAACATCCATTATCTCTTTATGTGATGGGAGAGTCCAACAATATCCATTGTCATTTTATGCCATTTGAGAGTTCAAAAAAATCATTCTCTCTTCAGGTGATTTGAGAGTCCAAACACATCCATTGTCACTTTATGTGATGGGATAGTCCAAACATATGTATTGTCACTTTAAGTGATTAGCGAGTCACAAAACACCCATTGCCACTTTATGTCATTTGAGAGTCGAAAAAACTCATTCTCTCTTCAGGTGATTTTGAGAGTCCAAACACATCCATTGTCACTTTAAGTGATTGAATAGTCACAAAACACCCATTGCCACTTATGTCATTTCAGAGCCCAAAAACATCCATTATCTCTTTATGTGATGGGAGAGTCCAAAAATATTCATTGTCACTTTATGTCATTTGAGAGTCCAAAAAACTCATTCTCTCTTCAGGTGATTTTGAGAGTCCAAACACATCCATTGTCACTTTAAGTGATTGAATAGTCACAAAACACCCATTGCCACTTATGTCATTTCAGAGCCCAAAAACATCCATTATCTCTTTATGTGATGGGAGAGTCCAACAATATCCATTGTCACTTTATGTCATTTGAGAGTCCGAAAAAATCATTGTCACTTATGTCATTGGAGATTCCAAAACATCTATTGCCACTTTATGTGATTGAAGAGTCCAAAAGCATCCATTATCTCTTCATGTGATGGGAAAGTCCAAAAATATCCATTGTCACTTTATGCCATTTGAGAGTTCAAAAAACTCATTGTCAATTATGTCATTGGAGATTTCAAAACATCTATTGCCACTTTAAGTCATTGGAGAGCCCAAACAATCCACAATATCAAATAATTAGGAAATGATAATAGTAAATAGTTTAACGGGGTGGAAGATAAGACATATTATCGGAGGAAAATGTCTAAAACATCCATTGTCTGTTAATGTTATTGAAGAATCCAAAAGCATCCATTGTCTCCTTATGTGACCAAAGGGCCCAAAAATATCCAGTGTCTTTGTGCGACTGGACGGTCCGAAAACAGCCGTTGTCTCGTTATGTCATTGGGGAGTACAGAATTATCCATTCTCTCTTTACGTGACCGGTCTTGTTAGACAATAGTATACATGTACATTTGTCGGTACTTAAATTATATCATTTTAGCCACTCCGCTCATTCATATTGATATAGCCTTAGTCTCCGTTGACATTTCAGCATGCTTGTAGAAATCGCATGGATGACCAACTAGTTATCTCTAGTATAAGGGCCTTCGTTGGCTCAGTCGGTTAGAGTAATAGTCCCTCAGTCGAACACAGGCCTTCCATTGATGCGGCGCGAGATCGATTCCCACCTCAAACAAAGTAAAATTAAGGAATTTTCGAGTGGATTTTTTCTCTCGGAGCGCCATATGTGAAAGTTGAATGTACTCGCCGAAGGTAGGTGATTTCCACTGGGCAAAGAACCTGGTTTCGTCCCCCATAAAACTAGGCAACCCCGCCATATAAGTGAAATAATCTTTAATTCGGAGTAAGCATCAAATAATCAACGATCTCTATTATGTGATTGGTTTGCATGTAATAATTTATCAATTAATACCCCTGAAAAGAAATTCTTACTTTTCAAATGAAGTTGTAAATCTAACGCCATAATTAAAGGAAATTACACTTTTGTCCAAAAGAAACGATACCCACTTGTTCGTATTCGTATTGCAGATCCCAAACACAGTGCATCAACCAAAAATACCGGGAACACTTGATCATTTTCTTGAGAATATGTAAATTTCGTGCAAGTGACATTGCCCTCTTTAGCATATTCTGCAGAAAGGCTTTTTAAAGGGACTGATCATATATGTTGATATCACAGCACGTTTGACAGCCTTCGAGAAAGAGAGAGCCGTTGGAATGGTCCAACAAGGAGCGACATATGTCGATGTAGACAGAAGATTTGGGCTGAACACGCTTCGCTATCAACAGGTTGATGCAGCGCTTCAGTCAGACAAGTCAGAAGTCTGGACAGGCCTAGGAGTGGAAGACCACGAGTAACGCCCCCCTCGTTACATCCGGGTATTACACCTGCGAAACCTCACCGTAACAGCGGCTACAGCGCTGAGGCACAGGATCAGTAGACGGACTGTCTACAGGAGATTGTGGCAGTATGGTATCCGGCCACGTCATTCCTTCCGCTCCTGACGGCTCGGCACCGGAACGACAGATTGTTCAGGCGAGTTCGACGTTGGCAACTGCGGAACTGGGCACGGGTTCTGTTCTCTGATGAGAGTAGATTCCTCATTTTCAGACACACTTGTCCACCTCGATCGGCAAATCAGACAGCGACGTGAGCCTGCAGTCCAGTCTGAAACTTCGGGAATTTACGTGCCTGAAATACCCTCTGATAGACTGCAGGTCATTTTGAATATGGCGACCAAATAGGTAGCCGTGAAGCGTACAAATCCCAAATCCCCTTGAGGGCCCCACAAAAGTGTCCCCGTGACAATGTAAGGGACTGAAACACTCGCTTTGTTAACTTCAGCCTCGATCAGTTATATAATTGAAGTATTTGAAGATTCCTGATATGTACCGAAACTGCGTCTGTCTACAACATGTGGTTTACCGGGCTAAATAAAATATATTAACAAATATCTTTCTAAATGATATTAGCATTTAATAAATTTATAATTATTTTTATTTTCTGTTTTCGTCGGTAGTAAAACATTTTGATATTTACTTTCGACGCCATTTTTATTCAGCCCAAAAATACGGTGATTTGCCGTATAAAAAGCGCAGACTGCCCGAGGCGTGTGAAAGCCGACCGGTAGCGAGCGAAGATAGCCGAAGGGAGTTCCGACTGCCTGCAGTCAGCGTCCTTGACTTAGAACGATGTCTCCTCGACAAATGAGCACGCAACACTCCCAGCGTCATCAGTCAGAATACGTGTACTGGTATGAGACGTGTGGTGTGACATTCCCCGTTGTTTCTGTGATCAGTGCTCTAACGAAATTGTTCGACCACACCCCCCCCCCCCCCCCCCATCTTTAAAGGCTCGCTATATTGATTGTACTGATTTGATTGGTATTGGTATTGGTTTAAGGGTTTAATACCGCCGTAGCGGTGTTTGTTGCGTAACCCGATACCGCTGAACGTCGGTTCGTACCGAGTCAAACCACGAGAATGCGCAGCATTCGAGGGGTTTGACGAGGTGCGAACCAACGTTCAGCGGTATCGGGTTACGCAACAAACACCAAGACGAAGGTATTAAAGTCGATTCTACCCCGATAATTGAGAAAAATGAGGAAAAAGTGACCTGTTGTTGATTGCCGTTCCTTTTCCCTCCCTCGGGCAGAGTGGGAACTTTTAACCAATCAACGATAAGCTTTGGTCACGTGCAACGCTTGACCCAGATATTTTGAAGCAGAATGACATAATGTCACTATGGCTACCGCTTTGACAGGCTGGGTTGCTGACGACGCTAGCGGGGGAAATGTTGTGAAATCAACCCTTTGGTGACTGTATACGTTCATGACAGCCCAGTTTTCAATATAAAAGGACAGAATATAACCACACTCACAACATTATCAGGTTAAATCCTTCATTTTGTATGATAACAAGCAAAATATCACTTCTTCCGGGGGAGGTAAACCTACCAGCCGATGATGCACTACAGACTCGATGTTGCTTGAAAAGTCATCTCTACTTAACATGTATATTTGCACACGGCACGCATATGCAGGAGGGGTAGAAATTGGTATTTATTCTCTTGAACTCAAGTGAGCTCATCAAGAATCAGTTACAGATCAATATACAGGGCGGACAATATAACATTGAGTTACATTAAGTTACAATATTACAAAGTTAAGTCACAATCGTTCACAGTTAAACTACAATAGTCAAACATAAGAAAAAGGTGATCTATACAGGATTTAATGTAACATAATTACAAAGTTTTAGGTTCAGGAGAGGAAGATTTTCCTTCTCTCAAGTGATTTTCCAAGGTACACAGATAATTGTCTCAACATTTTCTTATTTTCGGTACTTAACAGTTGTACTAGCTTAAAAACGCTAGGCTTTTCGTAATAATACTTTTTAATATATTTTTTTCTTAAATCGATGAAAGTAGGACATTCTAGAATGAAATGATACTCATCTTCAACCTTGTTTTTTACAAATTGAACATAATCTGTCTTTAATTTCTTTTTTGTTATATCTACCAGCTTCAATTTCTAGTTGATGGGAAGATGTTCTAATTTGACATATAACTTGTCTGGACCTAAAGTCCATTTTTTTGTGATAAATAAAACTGAACTTTATTAGACTCTGCTAAATGTCGATACAAGTGACACTTTCTACTGTTATTTATCTCATATCGTAAGTCGGCTAAAAAACTGTCTTTAATTCTTTGCGTATAGCTTCTTACGAACAATTTTTTATTTGCAACATGTTGCTGTACCCAGATATAACCGTGACCATTATTTTCTAATTCAGTTTTGACAGAGTAAAGCCAGTTACTGGAATGTCTGCCATGCAGTATTTCCAGATAAAAATAATTATATTGAAATGAATGTTGGTTCAGAGGTTGTGAAAAGATTCCTCTGCATTATTTAGTTTTTATTTTATGTCGTTGCTAACACGTGGTATCGTCTCTTTTGGACACTAGTGTATTTTCAATTTTGTATTTCCCTCTCGTTCAGGCCTACTTTTAGTAATGTTATTTTGCGTAATATATGAAAAACCTCATTTGGAGCAACGTTCTTTTCCGCTTGATATCACCTTGCCTCGGACAGTCTGAGCCATTTATGTTGTAAATCAACGCGTTTTGTGGGCTGAATACAAATGATGTCAGAAAGTATACATCCAAATATTTATGTTTTTACTGACAAACATATACAACCAAATTAATCATAAATTAATAAAATGCTAAAAGCATCCAAAGAATTATTTGTTTATATAATTATGCTATTTAGATCGGTAAACCACATCTTGATAACACAAAAGTAGACACAGTATCTTGAATTCTAGAATGCTTCAATTATAACTGATTAAGACTAAAAGTTATCAAATAAGGCGCTTCGGTTCCTTACATAGTCACTGGGACACTTGTGTTGGTCTCCCTTGAGGATATGGAAAATGTTGGTTTCATTGGTTAAAGACAAACATTTCTCTATTTTGATTCACCATTCCATAGAATCCAAATCATTATTCTATATAGTTTACTGAAGACCACTTGATGTAGTAGTTTTGTGTAACAAGTGAACCGGATTGTTGAACTCAAATGGAATCTAATTCGAAATATAGTGGTTTAGTATATGGTAATGCATATTTGATGTTTTGATTTTGAAATGCTGATTATGTACAATTACCATTGCAGGAGTAGTCTTGTATAAAGTCTAGAAGAATTGCCCTTTTGTCTACGTGACCAGCTGTTTGTCACAGCAAAGGTGTGAGAGTGTTCAACTAGTCTAACCTGCTAGATAATTGACAGCTATAGAGAAGTCTTTGGTTTGACTGAAAGAACCCCGCTTAATAATTCTTTGATTCGAATAGTCAAGGCGGGACTAGTTATTTTTATCGCGGTTCAATAAGCTCCTATCGACGTTAAGGTATCGCGGTTATTCCAAACGCGCTCAACGTTGAAATATATTCCGTGTACTCTCAGTCGTATGAAAATTACACTGAGCAGGACTGGACAATACTGACATGCGTAGACGTTACCTTTACTTTCCTACTCTTTATAGTCATTGATACATGTCCAATCGAAGGAAAAGTTCCGTGACACATGTGTTCGACTTTTGTATCGCGATAGAGGTGGTTCAAGATCTCCAGGAAAACACCGAAGTTATCTGGATTTATTAGCCCTAAATGTCGTCAATTGAACTTTCTCTTGTGGTTTCGTAACCAAGCTATTGAAGGGGTTTTCACGTCGTTATACTGTTTAACTCGTATTGGAACAGTTACCGGGATAATGTTTTATAAATGGAATTACTTGTCCTATGAAGCACTTGTGAGCATATACAGTTCATGGAAAAGGCTGTAAACAAAGCCACTGCCCATTTTATCTTACTAAAAGCTTTTCCGTTTATCTCAGACCCTATGTTTTTTTCTAGTCCAAAACAAATATAATGTCATTAGGAATTTCATTCTATCATGAATCCCATGATTGAACAACTCCCTTAAAATCCCAGTGTTGAAACTTAAAATGAGGCCTGATTCACTGATGTTGTTCCCGTTCCTTTTTCTACTAAACCTGGATAGTGTTCGTAGTAAGGAGAATATTACTGTGGGGTATGTTGCCACCCATAGCGGGGAAGTGGGCGAATCGGATGGGGTACATTCCTCTGGTGCAATAACCCTCGCCATAGAGCACATTAACGCTGACCCTAACATATTAGAGAATTACACTCTCAATTTTTTATTTCGGGACAATACCCATGACGCTTTACGATCTGTGGAAGTTGTAACGGAACTCTGGGCACTTGGGGCCATTGCCTTTTTTGGCCCTGAAGATTTCTGCTTGACTGAAGCTCGTGTGTCCGCAGCATGGAATCTGCCAATGATCTCCCACGTAAGTACATATACATTCTACAACTTGAGTCAAGAGACATATGACAATGAGCATGTAACAATTCATAGAGTCCTTATTATGTAATTTGTTCTAATGTAATTGGCAGGAGATTTGCATACAATCTTTGACCTATTTGGATTGATTGAAGTTTTACTCAACACTCAAGATAATTTCACATATATGGTGGGGTTTACGCCACGCTCAAGATAATTTTACATATATGGTGGGGTTTACGCCGCACTCAAGATTATTTCACATATAAGGCGGGTTCTTCCTCGACCTGACAACTCTACCACACATGTCAATCGAGTGAAAAATCCACTCAGAAATTTTTTTAATTTTATTTGGTTTGTGTGGGATTCGAACCTGCGCCGCATGTATGGAAGGCCTATTTCGAGGAACTATCACTCTGCCGAGCCACCGAGATCCAGAACTGTTTGGGAGACACTGTTTATCAACTGCTTTTTCTCTCGGTGGTCATATGTTAAAGAGTTGCCAGGTACTCGCCGAAGCTCGGGGGTTTCCATAGGACTAATAACTCGGTTTTCTACCAACTGAACCTGACAACGCAGCCATGTATGTGAAATAATCTTGAGTACGGCGCAAGGTATAATTCAACCAATCTTCCTGTACTTAGTTGTTTGCAATTTTGCTGGTTAGCCACATTCATGATTATCTCAATTACAAGAAACTGGGATCTCTGCCTAGAAAAAGCACCGAAAGGTTATCGTGAAATTTGCAGAATCTTCGTTAAAATTTTTTTTCCCTTTCTCAACATCGAGAAAAAGTTGCCAGACAATTGCCAGACAATCTGTTTGTTTTAATAAAACGGTTTTGCTTTATTAACAATTTCATCTGGTAAAATAAACAGACGTATAAGTGAAACGGACTTATGGCGGTTATATCTACACTGCCTTCCATTACTCCACTGCGACTGTCTTTTCAATCCATCCGCTTTTCTCTCAAATACAGGTTACACGGAATTCTTTTTTGTAGTTTCTCAGGATTGAATGTCTGAATTCAATAGCAATCACTATATCGTTTTGTCTTCAGAACCATTGATTATTATGGTGACAGATTCGGTAGATTTCTTATTATTTTTTCTTCGTAAGTAAAATATAGTAAGTAAGTTGGTAATTATCTCCAGTAGAAGATAACCAACAAATAAGATTTAAACACCTAGCTGTAACAGGCTTTGACTAAATCCTGGATGTATGGTTCAGAAGTCCACGGGAATATAGATTGATTGAGTGGTGCTTTACGTGCGTACGTGCTTCAGAGATTTATGGTTCGTACGATTCCTGTGAGCTTTCCCTTTAACAGAAATTTAAATTAATTGACTTTTTACGCCGCAATTAACGTTATTTCACTTATATAGCGGCGTTGCTACGTTTAATGGGTGAGGAAACCGGACTCTTTTGCGAGGAGGACCCCGACCTTCGGCCAGTACCTGGCATATCTTCCACATACAGGGGTCGAGTGAAAAATCCACTCACATTTTTTTCCGTGAGTGATTTTCGAACCCGCGACGCATCGATTGCTTTTATTGAAACTTTCTGGTACAATCCAACTTTCACTGGAATACAGACTAGGCAACATCTACAGTAACTAACGAGAACAATATTTATTTTTATCTTTTCAAATCTGAATAGTATTAGCGATATTCGCATGCATTTATACATGACTGTTAAACTTTATACATACATAAATATTATATATCAGAACAAACGCGTTATCTATTACTGTAGCAACTTCAAAGAAATAATAAATACTGTGTTAGTTAATCGGTGTATCAGAGCTTATCGTTTAGATACGAAGACATGCGAATTATAAGGACTTGCATAAAAGGGAATTTACAAAGAAAATTATTCATTACACAGATAACACGTTTATATCCCCTTAAGTGCTGCAAAAGTTATATAAATTTAGCCCAAAGACATGGCACTTTTTAACTTTGGCTGACGATATATCGCGATACGAGCCGGTAGGTTCTCACGGATCAATTAGGTAGGTCGTGTAACATCTTCGTATATGTATGACGATTTCTGTAGAGCTTCTATCTCGACGATTGGACAAAGGGTGAAATATGGGATTCCCTGATCTGAATTTCGACACCTTATAGTAGCTATGTGGGGGCTAATTGAAAATACCGAACCGCCAACCATAAGATCATACATGGCGGTCGTGTATAAGGTGTCATCACGCCCTAATAGGCCATGCCTATTTATGATCTATAATTATTACTTCGAACAGTTCCCTAAAACAATATGGGCTAATAAAGTTTTCCTAAATATGCATTAACTGTTGATGCTTACGCAACATTCAAGATTATTTCACTCATATTCTAAACAGATATGTGATACACGAGGCGTGCACGTTTTCTGTAAGATTTGATATATTTTTCCCTATTTAGATATATTTAGAAATTCACTCAAATTCTAAACTGATATTTTGATGTTAAAACAGAATGTTGAAATTATTGGCTATTTTTCTTAAGACGTATAATTAATTAGTACTTCTAGTCTCGAAAATGTACGAAAAAGTATTGTTTGTAACTAACTTTGGCTGAGAATGAATGAATTGTCGTCCCGGTTATTTAAATTTTGTTTACTTTTCGAACACGTTTTCGATTCATGCAGGTCACATACTGTATGGATTTTCCTCATTCCAACGACAATCATTTAGTTTTCCGATGGCCTTCAAAGTCTCTTACTGTCGTGACGATCAGAAATTATGAAAAAGGTGTGCATTTTGGCAGCTCATGCCCCTTTAAATTACGTAATAAGCTAAACAAAGTGTATATTTTTCTTCGCTATACATCCATTAATAAATTCGGTCGTGAAAAATGCATATGTTTTGAATAAAGAAAGTTGGGAAAAGTGCTTAAGTGGTTCATTAGCAAAATTGGTGGACTTCCTTAGAAAGATGTGTAATGACTTAATGAACGTTTGCAACCGCGTTGAACAGGAAACCCTTTGTCTTGAAGAGTGATACAGACCGTATTGGACTAATAACCATAACGTATGAAATCAATAAGTAATCACTTACAATAACCATCAATCAAACCTTATAGAGAAACGCATCCGATAAATATTTTTACCTGTGTCACCACACCTTTTATGAAAGACGAGATGACGTTAAGTCATCGGAACTGTGTACCTGACATAAATCAGGGCGTTGAGTAAAGTGTAATTGGTTAAATTGACCCCACGACGCGAAAGTAAGCACTTATGATGTGAACTGACTTTGATACCAAGCATTTCAAAATATATATATATTTCTGGTTTCACTGAGAAGAATTTATTGCAAGATTGTATTAGTAATATAATATAAGTTACTAAATTTTCAAATTCTCAACTTCACCAAGTGCACAGCTGTAATATTGAATGACGTCTATGACACACTTTAATAAGGTTGTTTTACTTTAAAGTGACATGAGCGGCCAAAGTTTGCACTTTTTTCATAATCTCTGAGCTGTAAGACAGTAAGAGGCTTTGAAGGCCATCGAAAAACTAAATGATTGGCGTAGGTATGAGACAGTAAGAGGCTTTGAAGGCCATCGAAAAACTAAATGATTGGCGTAGGAATGAGGAAAATCCATACAGCATGTGGCCTGTATGAACCGAAAACGTGTTGAAAAGTAAA
Organism: Lepidochitona cinerea; assembly: GCA_963971465.1. Lineage (NCBI taxonomy): Eukaryota > Metazoa > Mollusca > Polyplacophora > Chitonida > Tonicellidae > Lepidochitona > Lepidochitona cinerea. Next base: position 45,226,669 of record OZ020551.1, on the reverse strand, counting down.
CAAAATTTAAATAACCCGGACGACCATTCATTCATTCTAAGTCTAAGTTAGGTTGAAACAATACTATATCGTACATTTTCGAGACTACAAGCATTAAAAGGCTTCTGAATTTCACGCCTTGAGAAAAATAGCCGATAATTTCAACATTCTGTTTTTACGTCAAAATATTAATATTTTGGCAGCTCATGCCACTTTAATGGCGAAGTCTCCAGGTTTAGTCGGCAAGGAAACCTAGCTGTGTGTCCGTAGGAATCCCTCAACTTACTGCTCGTTACCGACAGAGTGAAACCCAAGATTTTTTCGTTGACTGAATATTTGAATCCATGGATGGACGCTTATATCGCTTTGGTGACCTATGACTCCCCCCCCCCCACCCCCTCCAACAACTGCCAGAAAGACATTCTTCTGCATGCGTAGCGAAAACCTTTTGAAACGCCACCAAAAGCCGATGAAAATATTTTAGATATTTCCTATGTTTAGAGTTTCCCGCCATTAAAATGATGTGCTCATTCAATCCAAGCAAATTCAGCTCGTTTATCAACTCGGTTCTTATAGTCTTTGTTTCCTGAGTAATTGTACCGTTAATGTTTTATAAAAAAATTGTAAAATGGCACACTTATGTTGCTTTTCATTGGTAACTCGTATTTATCCAAAATTATCTATATATATATCATCTTTTCTAATCCAAATCATCAATATTGGCACGTGTAGCCTACATAATAAAGTAAGAACATATAGTGTAGTCAACTTGAGTTATATGCTAAATAGTACAACTATTGATCCGGTTTTTGTTTTGAAGATAATAGATATATATGTATAACCCGACTTCGTCGCTAAAAGCGCATTTGGTTGCTTTTACGCTTGACCAGATATGGTGGGGCAGGAGCTAGTCCTCTTGCCTGGAAAAAAAAACTCCGGTCTACATCATGGGCTTACCAACACTCCCAGATACGGCAATCGCAGATTTGGAGCACGTACGGTAATGTCTGAGTTAATTCAAGTGCTGGAAAAAAGTAGAAGAGTGCAAATTCTCATCTTAATTCAAGAGAGAGCTTGTAAAACATTCAAGGATTAACTGCTGGTCAATCATCTCCCTGGACTGAGATGTGTTGAAAGTTTAAATCTCATTTAGAACCTTTTTGTTATTGAGGATTTAGCAACATGCATAGTCCTCTAATTAACTCAGGTATTACCGTATTCGTCATTTAACATATATGTCCACTGAGCTATAAACTATATTGACTTTGATCTTTTTTTTAAATCTCATCGAATCTAGCATCCTGAAAATCTATAGGCCCCTACCATTGGTAACACATATCATCGTTGCAGAATAATTTTCTGTGGTCTCCCTTTAATACGCTGGTAGAAATCGATGGAAACAAAGTATTTTGAGTTTACATTTATCCTGGACAAAAACACAATACCCTTCATTCTTCTCAACAGCATCAGCTTATGAAATCGTTTCATTATCTACAATGTGGCAAGAAAGGATGAGTACATCCCATGTCTGTGGTCTATTTTTAAAGGTGCATAGGCATGATGATGCAAAGGAGAAGAGCATTGATCAGGATTAGCCTGTTCATAGGAAGGGTTGATCAAAACGCTTGCCTTTTGTGTTTGGAACACTGGTTTATACACTGTGTCGCTGATTAAACATTATTATCACTACGGTGACTTATCATATGTCTTTCAACACAGAACTCAAAGAGACCATCGAAATAAAATTCGAATGAAAGGAGAACTTTTCTTTGTAAACTATTTGAAATGTATTCAGAAATAAAATGGAGTATACATGTAGGCTCAGCCATGATGAAGAAAACGGCCGTATAATGCACACAATAATTACAAAAAACGGTACTCGGGTACAAAAAGTAGCAGGAAAATATGTATTCCTGGCGTTATATAGTCTATGAAGCCCACTCTCAAAATTTAGATTCGATTTGGTGAGATTTGATTAGGTTGAATCCCATGTCCCCACATGACCCTTAGCTGTTGAGAATCAATCTATCAATCAATCCACGATGTCAAGAGTTCTAACACCAGTAATCAGTTTAGGTTTAAACCATATTTCTATAACCCCTGTAAACATATCCACTTGTAACATTCTGATAATGAATCAAATGAGTGTTATTATTGTAAATGTTTCTTACGGGTAAGTTACTCATTGATTTTTTTTATAACATGCCGTAAATGCAAAATGACCTCCACAATAGTCAGAAATATTCTTAACCATATAAACAAGTACGATTGAAATGAAAGTCGTGATTATGTATTTTTCATATATTTTTACTCCACTAGAAATGTTCTGATCCACGAGTTTCGGACAAGAAACAATATCCTACATTCGCCAGGACCCAGTCACCGAGTTCCCTCTCAGCAAAGTCCGTGGTGGCTTTACTGGATTATTACAAGTGGAATAAATTTACCATTATATCCGAAAGGACGGAGTTATATACACGAATAGCTGATTACTTAACAACTTTAGCGGAAAACCGCACGATTCTGAGACGAGACAACGTCACGGGGCCTTACAGCAACAGTTTGGGACATCCGGAGATTGTCGCTGTCGTGGAGAGAACGTATGCCCATGCGAGAGGTAGGGTTTGATCTTGTTTAGTGGACTTTGAGTTTTGATCTTAGGAGAACAACCTTTAAGCTAAATTTGACAAGAACTTTCTAAATAGGTTTTTGGGAACCGGGTTCCAGAATATCAAGTTCCAATTGCAGTTGGTTTTAAAAATGTGCTTCAAAAGTACTTGGCGGCTTCAATCAAAGGTATAAGTGCTTAACTTTTCATTTCACCACGGGGTTCGTTAAAGGCATCATTAGTACTTTTAACGACCGTGTTTATGTTCACGCCTCGTTTACTTCCCGTTCAAATGCAGGAGCTAAGTGACGTCATCTGGCGTTTGGAGTGAATCCACGAGGTCAGCAGTGAAAAAAATCACTTCCTGTTGATCATTGATCTATGGATTTGTGCAAGATCATCAAGTACATTTTGACCTCGATGTGTATACGGTCAACTCTCGGTCGGAAATCACAATGGCCGTGGATTCACTTTCTACACATGTACACGAATCACTTCATATCGCCATTCTTTGTTTGGCATATGCTGCTATGAAAAGGCCAGTGTTAGTTTCTGAGATGCTCTTGTCCTACTTTCATCAGACGAACACACCCTTCCGCCTCTTCTTATATTGATTTGACACAGAAATCCTACAAAAATTCCAGATTGCGAAAACCATTGCTTAGCCAACGGTTAAAGTCCAAGTTCTATTCTTAAAAATGTCTAGATCCATAAATATGCCATTAAAGCTTATTTCATAATACTAAATGAATATGGGTTTTAAAAAATACTTGTATCGTTGTAGACTTTCCAATAGCATAAATGCGTCAATGACAACGGAAAAAATCTTATTTTGAGCCAAGATTAACCATACGTAGTTGATGGTACATTGTGTGTCTGAATGGTTTAGCAATTAACTTAATAACTTAAAAAAACTTAAACCATTTAGAATTTGGACGAGTACAAATAAAGATGAAGATTTCTTATGGAAACCAACATCTTGGTTAATTGGGTGGCGACTTAGTTCAATGTCATAAGAATGTAAGAACTACATAGAAACGTCGTCACTCAATAGTTCAAGAAGATGTTTTCTATATGTTGTCTACCTGTTCATCTGTGTCCGTTTTAGGTTTTCACTTTATATTGACATTAAAGTTCCAATCTTTTTGATTGTACTAAAATCATTCAAATTTGTTAACAGTGAGTTATATTTTTTCACAGTTTTCATCGTCCTCTCTTCAAAGACGGCATTCATAGATTTTGCTAGGGCCTTGTACGACCACCCAAAGGTGAACCCTAAGGAATATGTTCTAATAAGTGTTCAAGACGCTTTCATCTTTGACCCTAACAATAACCTCGATCCGATGTTCACAAGTAAGTAATAACATTGTAAATTTGTCGCCCTTTTTAAGAAGTTGTTTACTCATTAATCCTAGTTTTAGCTTCTACCACTGTCACTCGTACAAATCACGTATTGGACTAAATAGTTTCAGTTTACTGATATATTCCTGGAACGATACCGAGGCTTAATAGCCGTTTGTTAAACACGGTTGTTCAAAACTTATACATTCGCATTCTAAATAATAATCGTTGACTAAAATAACTTTTCGGATAAGTTTGTTAAATTCCTTTATGTAAAACTATAATGATATCGTATGTTATATTTGTTTCCTAACCAGCTCGAGAAACAAGTGCTAAGTCTCGGAAACCCGAGTTTGTTTCAGCGTTTGAGAATGTTCTACAGTTAGTACTGAGTCCTCCAACCAATCCGGACTATGAAACAGTATGGAAGGACCAAGTTCGAAAATATCTTTATGACCCTCCTTTCAACTTACCGCCTTTGACTCACTTTCAAATACTGGTCGGCATTAAGCAATATGTACGTACATTTTAATATCAAAAACAAACATTTTGTGACATTTTGGAAATAATATACCTCGTAGTCATCAGCTTCAACTCAATAATATGGCTTTTAAAAAAAATGCTTTTCCAACTCAATGTATTTCTTTGTTCTTTAGTAGAATTTTAAAAAAGTAGCATTGGTTATCAAACGTATTTGAGAACGATAAAGCATTATTCATGTATTTTGATTACTGATTTTTAATCTAATTTTCAAGATATCGATATATGCTGCATATCTTTATGACGCTGTTAAGATATATGCTAGAGCATTGGATGAGGTTTTAAAAAGTGGCGGATCTCCAAGAAATGGAAGTGCAGTTTTCGAAAGGCTAGTGTCAAGATCGTATCAAAGTAAGTATAAAATCTTGGTTAAAGGTAAATGGCTTTGTTCGATTAGAGTGAATCAATGCATATATGTTTTTGCCGGTTTAAAACGGATCTCATGGTTATAAATAATTTAATTTTACTATTTATATTTGGCGAAGCACATAAGTTCTCTACCAGTTAAAAGTAACACAAAAGAAGAGATTTATGGATAACAACTTATTTAATTAGGGTGGTACGTTGCTGTATAGATACTAATACCGTTTTCAACCAAATGCGACCAATCAACTTAACAGCAGAGAATTTATATGGATATTGGTGAATGTTTTTTTTTACAAAGTTAGATGTGGCTTGTTTTAACAGTTGATGGGGTGGGGTGGGGGGGGGGGAGCCACACGTGCAGGTTAGGATTGATAATAAATAAACAATTGATGAGATCAGATAGTCGGAGAGGTGTTACAAAAAACAAATATGGTTTTTAAAAAGCAAATAAACAACAGTTAAAAGTAGCATTTGTGACCATAAAGGGTTCATCTGAGGGCAAATCGCTTAAGCACAGAGGTGACGCCATTCGCGTGTCGAAGAAATGTGCGCCTGAAATATATGGGCTGACAATCGTGTGTCTTACTGTGTCAATCTGTATATCTGACTTTTATATGCTCATAATATTTAATATTTCAGTTCGGTAATATGCATGCAATGTAGCCTACAATGGTTCATAAATAGTGCAATTTATTGGAATATAGCCAATTTGGATTTACCGCCAATATATTTAAAAATTAAAACGCAGAATAGAAATCAGTGAAGACTTTTTTTCATGTGGCTGATTCAAAGCCAGCATGGATTGAAGAAAGACACAAGGACTGAAACTTCCACTTTTATTGGCCGGCTTCATCAGCAGGCGGCCTGCCGAAATCAACATGGATAACTTCATTGACGCTTATACTGTACTCGAAATGACGAATTAAAAAATCTCTTAAAATCAGTAAAAATCATATAAATAAATTGCATACTTCTATCGAAAGCTAGAAGAGTGAAGATTGTCTTTCAATTTGAGTTTCTTTAATTCTGCTTTTAAATTTAAAGTGGCATCAGCTGTCAAAATTAAGATATTTTCATGAATTTCGATAGTCAAAAGAAATAGTGAATTTGCAGTCCATTGAAAAACTAAGCCACCCACACAGAATTATTCAATGAAGAAATTTATAGCTTTTGTTTCGAGGCTGAAAGTAGGTGGGCGACTTTGTTTCGAAAGTATCAGACGATGTAACTGACTTTTACCAAATATAGCACAGAGATTATTACATGCCAGCTTCGGTAACATTTTTAAAAGCTATCAGAAAAATGTAAAAATCTTGACATCACGCCATACTTGAATGTGTACCTACAAGTACATATTTCCCAAAATAATTCCATGTTAACGAAATCAGGCAAGATGGCGAGATTATGTCACTTTAAGTTTTCAATCTCAATTGCAGGCATCCTGGGTCACGATGAGTTTATGGATAGCAATGGGGATACACAGAGCAATCTATCTGTTATAGCTCTCAAACCTGAAAACAATACCTTTGGCGTGAGTCTGCAGACAGTGGGACAGTTTTATCTGGTTAATTATCTGTCTGGTCATGTTGTAAGTAACTGTTTAAATTATTAACCATAAAAATGTTTTCATTCGTGCGGTGAATATTTCAAGTGTGTTTTTTTATCGAACCTTTTCCAAACGCCAAAGCCGTGTGTCAAGGACTCAAGATATCCATAGTGTTTAACACCGTGCTCTAAACCTATATACCTCTATGCCCAATTTGTCTCTCAGACACCACTATTTATTCAGAATGTTTTCAAGATATTATTTATTTGTATTTTTTTTTTCGAATACGGAGGATTAACTATATACAACACTGTGTATTCTGGTTTCTTGTGGGACAATGTTCCGTTGTAGTTCTTACACAGTTATCGTAGCCAGTTCCCATTAGAGCTATGTAGTCATTGTCATTGCTGTTGTCCAATAGTCAATTCAAGTGTATTCTTTAATAGAATTGAAAAATGTTATAGTATATTTATGTTCGGCGGAATTTTTTGCAGACATTCACGGAAAAAGTCCCAGTTTTTGATACTATTCCTGTAGACGAACCAAAGTGTGGATTCTACGATGAAAAATGCGTTGAACCTGAAGGTGAAATTTTAAACATTTATCGAAAAAGCGACAGAAACGACTGTATTAACTAATTAGAATGTCCTTGGATTTTATTGTTTCTACTTTGATTATATATGCTTTAATCTCTATTACCCCCCCCCCCCCTCCTCCTCCCACGTGTGGTTCATCAACAACTTGAAATTGAAACAATTGCTCTAACATAACTTGTTTTGAAACTTTATTAAAATTCTGACCACATTTCAATTACGGACATGATTGTCTTTCGTGAAGTTGTACAAGTTTTTAAATGCAACTCATGCTTTCAGAAAAGATCGAGTTAGATCATTTAGAAGGTATTTGCATAGCTGACAATGCCAAAACACAAACGCCATAATCAATACATCTGCGTTTTGTTGTTGTTGACAGTTTATACAAAAAATACTTTATTCTAGACAATTGTCTTCTTGAATGTTGAAATGCTCTTTCAAACCTGTTTCCCAACAGTCACTTTTCACACACACACTTTTCATATCGCAGTTCGCTATTGTAACATGTCTTTGAAACGAGTCGTGTTTGATCTTATATTTGTTGGCATGTTTTGTTTTCTTAGATCAAACCGCTTACATCGTCGGTGGCGTTTTGGGTGGAATCGCTCTTGTGATTCTTATAATCGCGGCTATTTTCTATAGGTATGTGATAAACTGTTAGTAGAGATATAACTTCATTTTCTATAATGACCCCTAGCAACATAAGTGCTGGGGCTGAACCGATTTCTGATAATTTACTTGCAACTCTCATGATATTTATCTTTGGATGCTATGATTGTATCACATTTTCATATGACACATTGTCAAGAAGGATATCTGAATTCCGACAAACATCAATGAAACGGAATACGCTGCAAAAATTATAATTTTTTTTTCTTAAACTCAAAAAAAGGGTGTCAGGTTTATTAAAATATGAAATGATTATGAAAAAATCCAGATAGGTTGTGGCCTGTACAAACGGGTATAGTGTTTGAAAAGTGAACAAAAGTTTAACAACTTGGACGTCTAAATTATTTCAAAACTGAACTTGAGCATATTTTCCAGATGAGTAATGCTAAGAGCTTCTTATTTGTACTTCGTGAGAGTATGACGATCGAGATTGCATGTAATTCATATACGAAAAATATGGTATAAGTATACATGTATATGAGGATGGTAGAGTAGCAAAATTGAATAGAATGTAATGTAACCTTCAAGACTAAAGCGGATTTACCTGGGAAGTAGAGTAGGACTCTAATTCCCAGGTAAATCCTACTCAGGTTGCGTAGGACCAGGGTCAGTGTCACTTGGTTCTGTTATATTTTGTGTAAGCCCTCCCTGAACACATGGCCAAAGGAATTTCAACTCAATTGGCTTGTAACAATTAGTGTTTATGAACCCTTGGACATTTCATAATTTATACGCGTCGATTCTGTTCATCGATTTATAACTTTTATTTTATAATATCTCTTTGTAGAAACTGGCGATTTGAACAGCAACTGGCTACCCTTCTATGGAAAATTAATATCAATGAAATAGACTTTCGTCAAATTTTTAATTCAACCCTCTCAATAGGAAGCAACGTAAGTGTTTTAAAATTAATTGTTTTAGTGGTCCCACCCTGTCGTCTGAACATTTGTGACATGAAATGTTTTTGTTCGGATAACCAACTCGTATTCTGGGTTCATTATCCAGTTTTTAAACCGTGTCAATCCTTTAGTTTTTCTAGATACTTCCCTTGACAATCAGAATTTATGGCAGTTCATGCAACGCTTGTCATATGTAATACCGAGAGCCAATTCCCTTATGTTTTAACGTTAACCTATTTGAAAGCTCTACAGAAACAATATCAGTTAACAGTATATATGCGACACATTCTAAACGTCCGGTTATGTTTAAAATGTATAAATGGTGGCGTTTAAGCGTATCTAAAACTAAATACCCAACACGATCCAAATGTAAACGCATACACTCACATTTTTGTATTGATAGTTTACAGTCACAATTGTTTTGGCAGGCTTTTTGTGTCCCTCGATTCCATTCTCCCGTCTGTATTTCCCAATTTAAGCACTTTAAATAGGCCTACTCGTTCGATGAAATAACTATGATTCAAATCGTTTAGGGTAACCTTGTGCATTCCCAGCGTAACTAACGAAACAATTTCAAATTAAAGTGGCATGAGCTGCCGAAATTTATACTTTTTTCATAATTTCTGATCGGCACGACAGTAAGAGGCTTTGAAGGCCATCGAAAAACTAAATGATTCGCGTTGGAATGAGGAAAATCCATACAGTATGTGCCCTGTACGAACCGAAAACGTGTTCGAAAAGTAGCAAAATTTAAATAACCGGGACGACCATTCATTCATTCTAAGTCAAAGTTAGTTCAAAACAATACTTTATCGTACATTTTTGAGACTAGAAGCACTAAAAAGCTTCTGAATTATACGTCTTGAGAAAAATTGCCGATAATTTCAACATTCTGTGTTTACGTCAAAATATCAACATTTTGGCAGCTCATGCCCCTTTAAAATAGAAAATTATATTAACAATGGATTCACAGCGAGTGTGCCTTTGGCCGATAAAAGATGCAGATGTTTGGTACAACTAACTGTTATCATTTCTATTAATAATCCATAAGTTCGGCATTGCCTTAGATACAGGATCGTATATACACTGTAAAGTCCGTATTGTGGCATTTATATGATCAAATACATGTTAGTAATGTTGCGAACCATATGTAATTGTGATATAAAATCACAAAAAGCTATGCGTCAGATCCTCTATAAGTATCAAAAGAGCGTATATAGTTATTGTTTTTCTTTTGTTTTGACTGTTTTAGTTTGAGGTTATCAGCAGCGGCAGGAGTCAGGAAGCCATCAATTCGCTGAGATCTGGCCGCGCGCAGATCTTTACGAAAACCGGAATGTACAAAGGAAACGTGGTGGCTTTGAAATGGATCCATAAAAAACACATCGATATCAACCGCAACGTGAGACTTGAATTGAAACAGGCAAGTATTTTTGTTGACTGCTTCATGGTTATATGTCGATTTATATGGTGAGAAATTTAGCAGCTGCAGTACTTAACTTTTCACCTTAATCACTGCAGTACAGTTACTTGACCGTAATAAATCAATACTCGCTGGCCTTTATGTGAACACTTTACTTGGCTATAATGACCACAGAATTGTTCTTATAGAGAATGACGATTGAATTGATACTGGGCAGCTCTCTTCAACTTTCTGATGCCCGGGTGATAACATTTATTGACAAATAATTGCTTTTTTTCTGACCAGTGACCGAAAGGTATCAGAGGTCATTGCATACTTTAACTTGGAGTAAACACTCACATTAACTGTTTGAGCGTTTATCGACATAAAGAGGCGATTCATTTTTTTGTCTTCTGGTTCGCTTCCCTACCAAGATAAATGGGGTGATTTAGTGACTGCTTATTTTGTCGTTACACACATGATAGCTAATGATGTTTGATATTCATATTTAAGAATTGCAAAAATTGGTGTTTCAAATTGTGATAATAGTTGTGTTCTGGTGACGATAAAACCGTTTCCAAAAATGACAATTTATATAATGCGTCATTCCTAAAAGCCTGGGGCATTATTAGGGCCAGTAAACAAAGACTTTTAGGTCAAGTTCGATTATTCATTCGGCATACTCCAAACACGTACGGGAAACTCTAAATCGAACGAAATTCTTCCCTGGAGAATTTGTGTATGCGTGTAATCCCTAAGTCGGCAGGGTGCACTCAGATTTTAAGATGGCACCCGTGTTATTCAAACGCAGATAAACAAGTTGTCATGGCAACCGTGAATTTGCGTACTTCCGTTAGTGTCTGTACGTTCGATTTTAACACTGAAGAGCAAACACATTTTGCTTACATCAGACATTACCCTCTGCGTACCCGGAATACATAATCGAACTCGACTATAGAAACACATAGTACGCCCTCGAGGGTACATTCATTGTAGCATAGTAGCTTTATATTTAATTTTAAAGACATGCTTTAAACAGAATTTCGGTTAGAAGAATATTTCGTTCACAGAACAAAAAGACTGAGGTTCGATGACTTATCACTAAGTTGTAAGGATGTATCATCAGTCGGAAGTCATATTGCAAGATTTGTTGACACACCAGAAAACTGTAACTAATCTGGAACAAATAGATAGATGGACATTTGTAGTCACCAAAGGTCCCCAAAAGTGTGTACTAATTCCTAATTACGGATAAAACAAAAAGAAAAAAGGTGCTGGGCGACTCATTTTGTCGCCACAGTTATCGAAAATTAAGTTAAAAACAAATTAGCCATTTTTATGTTTATAATCATACATCGATTAACAGCCATTTCGACATATTACTGAAGGAAAAAACGCTGAGCGGTGTTTTGTAAAAAACAAAATAGGGCTAGCGCCTCCTTTGATCACCATGGATATCAAAAAGTTGTTTGAATACAATTTTGCCGTAATATGAAACCACAGACTAGTTAACAGCCATTTTCTCTATTACTGTACGACAAAAGGCTGGGTAGCTTTTTTGGTCGTCACGAATATTGTAACCCCTATTTACTTTTGGTACGGGACAAATCGTCTACTAATAAGCTCTATGACTGTAAAAAATTAAAATCCAAGCAATAGTGCCGGAGCTGCTAAATGCCAAAAGTTGTGTGACTAATTTGGTCGCCACAAATGTCGAGACCACAATTTGATTTTGGTACGGGACACATCATCTGCTCATAGTCTAGTTATAACTTAAAAAATCTATGCAATAGTTTTTAGTTACTTAATGTCAAAAGGCCGGGTGACTGTTTTGGTCACCAAAAATATCGAGACCCCAATGAAATTTTCGATACCAATAAGCTACATGTACTTTTATTCGAAAAAAAAGATTTAAACTCCATGCAATAGTTTTAAAGATATGATATATAAAGATATGACACGGGTATACCCGCATACGCCCATTTCAAGAGAGGGCGTGTAAAATTGATATCGCTAAGCGTTTGCTTGTGAATAGATTTCAAGATATGCCTACAACCCTAAATAAAGGAAGTTTAACTTTCCTTGTGATATGGTCAATTTCCACGTAATAATACTCCTAGCAACGACAGCTATTTAGAGATCAATCTTTTGTAAAACGTAACCAAGAACACACACCACTCAGTTAGGAAGGTAAAACTTCAAAATCACTCCGTTGTCGTGTCGTAGTTAATATTTTGTATTATTATCATAGTTTTGCAAGTCGAGTATGTACTGCTAGTCAGTTACTTAATCCAATTCTAAAAAAATTGCCCTTAAACGGTTGTTAATTAGTGCTGGAAATCATTGCCAAAATATGGTGTTTTTTTATTTTTGCTTCCAGATGAGAGACATTCGACATGACCACGTGGTAGGATTTGTTGGTGCATGCGTAGAGCCACCTTACATAGCCATCGTTTCAGAATATTGCCAGAGAGGAAGTTTAGAGGTATGGCGATTGGCGGATAATATTTCTACGCAAACATGTCAAATGTCCAGGGTGTCAAATAACTAATATAAGTCATCATTGATGGTATCAGTCAGAAACTGACTTCTCTGACAACCTTAATTGGAGATTTCAGCTTGCTGACCGATAGTGTTTATAGGGATGTTTATCTTAGATATTGACTCTTATTTGCTAAGATAGAATTTCGATATTTAAAGATAATCTAATCTTGCAGTTTCATGTTTCTCCTGGATCGGTCTGTTACAATAGGAATAAAGGATGTTGGTTTAAATCCTCCATAACTTTCACTAGACATATTTTCACAGCAGATAATAAATCCTGCATATTCATTTTCATTCACCAGTTTTTTTTAGTTCTCAAAAATAATATTTTTTGGCGTTAATCATATATATATATATTTATTGTTAATATGTACACGCATATACATAACTCAAATAACATGGCTATTACGCATTCTGAAATAAGTCAACCCGAATAAGCTAACTTTTATTCTACAATTTGTCAGCTTACGTAACTGACACTTAGACGAATTGTATTAACGTCATTTTATTTGCTTAATCTTCTCTATCCGATAACAATCTTTTCAGAAGTAGGCATATTGTTCGTGGATTACTGACAGTTTTGTTTGAACAGCACCTTAAATATTTTCTAGCTTAGATTGAAACTAATGTATTCAAGCTGTACACATTTTACCATAGTGTGATGGATATATATTTATGAACACTAAAACATACGGGCACAGGGAAAATCTTCTAGTCTAAAATATTTTCTAGCTTAGATTGAAACTAATGTATTCAAGCTGTACACATTTTACCATAGTGTGATGGATATATATTTATGAACACTAAAACATACGGGCACAGGGAAAATCTTCTAGTCTAAAATAACCATGGAGACAAGTTTCTAATGGTGTTAAAAAGAGGTATACCATTTAGACCTTTATACCCCATCATAAATTGTTGTAGTAAACTAAACCTATGATATTCCATTAGGTTCACGACTGACAGGAGCTTGGCCTTAGTCAGTAGAATTTTCTGGAACACTTTGTAATACATTGACAATACTCACGCATTTTAAGCTACGGCAAGAATATCAGCAGACTGAGATTGATGCATATATATGCTTTATTTGCACAACCATGGCAATCAAAAAAAACCTACGTAACTGTATATGAAATAGCTAAAAACACAATTATAGGGCTGTAATTCGCAGCTTGTGGGTTAATATCTTATTATAAATAGTTGTCAGTGTTATTATCGTGTTCTTTAAGTTGTAATTATAGGTCTTCGTTTCAATTTGACAATTTTACGGAATATTTGAAAAATACCTTTTTTGTTATTTTTCAGTTGTATTTATTACTTTGTTAATGAAAGAAAGTCAACTTCATTCTTTTTTAAGGATGTCCTAGAGAATGATGACCTCAAGATAGATGGTATGTTGCGGGCATCCCTTGTCTTCGATATCATCAAGGTATAATAACAGTTCTCTTGTTCAAGTTCATTTTCTGTTGGTTTATGGACCTAGTTAAAATATTTCCTTGGTAGTCTAGTGGTATATATATGTTCATATATTGATTGAGTGATTGTTTGGTGTTTTACACCGCGCTCAAGATTATTTCTCACGCATGGCGGTTTTATTGTGAGAGGAAACCCATTCAGAAAATTTTCCAATTTTTGGGCCGAGTGGGATTCGAACCCGCGACCCATTGGTGAAATTCATATATTGAAAAACCATATGTCAACTTGGCTACTTTCCATTTGACTATTACATCATTACAAACGTATATTTTTATATAATTGGAATGTGTGCTACAATCTTATCGGTCAAGAACAGGTCAAATTGACTTAGCGGTCAATATAAGCTGTTGTTGGAACTGACTGATTATTAACCAAAGATAGGACAGATTTTATTTCACTTTCACATCTATTGGCCAATCAGTATGCAGTTTTCATTCGCCTTACCGCAAACATGGCGTCTGCTAAGTTTTAAATTGAGACAAGGGCCGAGAGAGATGAATTTAACGTTACCTTTATCATTAACATTATATCATAAAACAATTTACATGATGTTGTAATGATCTTGAAAACTTGACCAACGCCGAAGGATAACGATTAGATTGAAATTGCAATTGTACTTTTGTAATGTTTTTATACGAAGTATTGTAGATGATGAACTTGTATCGTCAATATGTGTGTCATTTTTCAGGGAATGATGTTTATACACAGTACAGATATTTTAAGTCACGGGAACCTGAAATCCCCCAACTGTCTAATAGACAGTAGATGGGTACTGAAAATTGCTGATTTCGGCCTTAATGAATTCAAGTCGGGACAACATGACTCTGATGACGGTGAATATGCTGAATACAAAGGTAACATTTGCTATCGTAAAATACTACCTAAAAGTCGCAACACACAGGATAAAATTCAATGTATTGTACTTGATGGTTTATATTTAAAGTCACATGGCCTGCCAAATTTAGGGGAAAGTTCGTTGAAAAAGAAATTAGACAATTGTCTTCCAACTAAGAGCTTTCGCTGATACTAATCTTGGAAATATACTTCTTACATGTCAAGGACTATATTTTAATATCAATGTAAATCGATTAGTTCTTCAAGGTACTTCATCATTCCCGTGATAATCGAATAAAAGTCTAATATTTGGCCGTTCAAGTCGCTGCATTGAGCTGAGCTGTTGAGAGCATTTGGTGTCTGACATCACAGCAGGCAAAATAAACAGCTTAGACATTGTATATAAAAAAAACAAAAATAAAAACACCAGTGCTATGAGCTGCAAAAAATATCAATTCCAATTGGCAAGATGATATAAGGACTTAACGTTCAAGAATACAATAAAGGATTCGACGTGCAATAAAAAATTCGCGTTCAACATGTAGTCTGTGCGGTCATAAAATATGTTCAAAACGCAATCTGTATTGAAATAACCTAGGCGAAGGCCCGTTGGTTGACGTCTGGGTTTAACATACATTTTCAGTCAAAAAATCCAGTTTTCACTTCAGCCGAAAATGTTGATATTTTAACAAAAAATGTCACACTTCATGTTGTTCAAAGCAAGGTTATCTTGTGGGTCTTAGTACGACATTTAGATGTTTATGTAGATTAATGTTTTAATGATCCGGTAATGGTCAGCACTGTCTTTTGATAATAAAATAATCCAATATGCATATGATTAAAACAGGGTTTGTTCCATGATGCTCAAATCTGCGGCTGCCAATGGACTCTCATAGAACTTCAGCTTTGCATATTGCGATTTGTCCTATGAGTAGAAGATTTAGTTAAAGAACTCCACAGCGGAATTTATATACACGTACATGTAACTAAGGACCAAGTCTACAATACCATGTTCAAACCACAAAATAGACGAATTATTCATTGTGACTTTGCTTGTTTTTGTAGAAAAGTTGTGGACAGCTCCGGAACTCCTTCGAGACAAATTGAGGCCACTCAGAGGAACACAGTCGGGAGATATGTACTCGTTTGCCATAATTCTGTATGAGATAGAGGGTCGCGGTGGACCTTTTGGAGATATTTACATGTCGCCAAAAGGTAAGCACGTGGTCATTAAGACCACATTTTTAAAATAGATTTATAGCATAGGTTTGTGCGAATTTAACCTTATTTTTCTGGCGAGAGGTTGCAAGATACTTGCAAAATAACGGGATTTACCCTGGGCTCTGAGCCCGGGTTTCCTTCCCCACTAAACCTGGTAACGCCGACATTTAAGTGAAATAATCTGGAGTGCTAGGTAAAGCAGCAATCAACCAATCAAACACACACTGTCAAATGCATTCTTCCTTCCAGAGATTGTGACCAGAGTTATGTCCCGTGGAGAGATCTTCCGACCAGACACTAACGTTTTGAAGAGTCCTCCTTTTATCATTGAGACTATGAAGCAATGTTGGTCTGAAATTCCAGGGGAAAGGCCAGACTTCAAGACTTGCAAAAACCTTCTTAAACCAATGCGGAATGGCCTGTAAGTTATGTTTTTAGACTTATCTGTTGATAGCTTGCGAAGATACATTTGTCTAAACGTTGTTGCCTCGGCCAAAAATGGAAGAAATCCGATAAGATGGACAATTGCTGTAGGTACAGTAGTACAGTTCGAAGACAGGGCTAATGTTAAGATATCACCCCTCCATCCCAAATAATGACAAGATCAGATCGAAATCTTAGAAACAAGTTCCATTTTCGCGCCAACAAATCCACTAGCTACTTCGGCTGGACCCTTCCTCTCCTCTTTCCATTTTGACTACTTGGGGCGTTGATCTCCATTTATAGCTTACCGCAAACCTGTACGGTTACTATCGTAGCATAAAGCCCCCCTCAGGTCGAGTTAAGATTCGATCCGATGGTCGTAAGCTCCAGTCGGCAGTAAATCTGCGATCAGTCTATAGGAGAATTCCTTTCGGCCTGAGCGGCCTTAACACTCTTCAGATGGGTCTCAGACGGATCAGTCTTACGATCGTAAGGATAGAGCATGTTCTATTTTCTCCCGAACAATCATTATGTGATCATTTTTGTTACGTCACTCCTAGTCGCTCGACAGTCTGCCTTATATGATGAGACGATGTTTCCTTCTGATCAAACTGATCTCATCGACCTCAGAATTATCAGTCGGAAATCGTTTGGCTGAAGGATGAACCAGTCGACATCGGCGGTCTTAAAATCCAGTCGCCAACAACCGGATCAGATCTTAACTCGACCTGGACGGGGCTTTAAGCAAGTAAATTCATTCCACGAAATCAAGGATTTAAGGTCGGTCAGAATTATCGAGGAAATGTTCCAGGACATTAGAAAATACACTCGGTGCGCTCCCTGGTACTTACGAAGCAAAATGGCACGCCTACTTTCAGTTTCAAAACAAGCAATACAAGCGATAAATTTCTTCGACTTAATACAATGTATAGACTTGATTTTGTGTGACTGGTTTAGTTTTCCAATGCGGTGCAAAATTCCTCTTTCTCGTGCAAATATCTTCATTTTTGGGCATTTAACAATGATTCGGACGATGTCCACCAGCCGCCTCTTTCATAAACGAACTAAAGTGACCGTTATCTTAATACATTTTATTTAAAGTGGCATGAGCTGCAGAAATGTTGATATTTTGATGTTTATACAGAATGTTGAAATTATTCTTTATTTTTCTCAAAAAGTATAATTCAGACGCTTTTTAGTGCTTCTAGTCTCGAAAATGTACGATAAAGTGTTGTTTTGAACTAACTTTGGTTTAGAATGAATGAATGGTCGTCCCGGTTATTTAAATTTTGTTTGCTTTTCGAACACGTTTTCGGTTTGTACAGGCCACATACTGTATGGATTTTCCTCATTCCAACTCCAATCGTTAAGTTTTTTGATGGTCTTCAAAGCCTCTTATTGTCGTGTCGATCAGAAATTATGAAAAAAGTTTGAATGTCCCTTTGTCCCTTTGAATAGTCTGCAGAGCTATGCCCAAGAAATACAGTTGTCGGAATTTGAGGTTTTAATCAAATTCGTACCCCTAATCCGAGTAATAGCCTACATTTAGACCTCACTTCTCAATTCTCCTAGAATTATTATATTTGCCTTATTTATTTTATATAAGTTATTCCATGTCTTTTGTCCATGTTTAGAATGTTTTACGTAATGTTAAAGAGAGAAAGATATCGTGCAGTCTGACTATTTATTGTCTTGTTGCGATTTTGTTGTAGAAAGTCGAATATTTTTGACAACATGATGGCCATTATGGAGAGATATGCTTCAAACTTGGAAGGGATCGTTGCAGAAAGAACGGCGGAATTGATTGAGGAAAAGAAGAAGACCGATTCTTTATTACACAGAATGTTACCAACGTATGTAGTCGACTGATCACTAATACAATAAATATACATGCGCACCATTTCTTTACAATGACAGGGCATGATAAAGATAAAGGTACGTTTGTCCATTGTGCGACTAATTAAGTTGGGAGAATTGCAGTTGTACGACTGGGACTTAGTAAGTAGACTTAGTAAGTAGATATTGTTCATCAACAAAATCCATCACAAAACTTGAAATGCAGAGGACGATGAGCTCAGTTGATTTTAGTTTTTGGCGTGTCCCATTCTTTGGTATGATGTGCACCAAAAGATGAAGATGAAAATGAATGGTATAGATAATCCCAAATAAAATAGATGGCTTACTTGTTAGTCTTGTCTCGAATTGTTAGAATATGCAAAAGTATGTTAAGATTAAGTGGTCATAATCGTAGTGAAGAACTTTTATGTACAGTTATGTATTGCTAGTTGAAGGCACTTCTTTACTTATGGTTTGTAGAAGTGTAGCAAATCAACTGAAACAAGGACAGATGGTGCAACCGGAAACATTTGAGTGTGTTACAATCTACTTCAGTGATATTTGTGGATTTACGGCCCTTTCTGCCAAAAGTACTCCATTGCAGGTAGAAATGTTTTTCTTTACACTTTCATTACACGTGGATGATAAGAGTTACAATGACTATACGACCTATTTTCACACCTTGGTGTGCACTTGGATTTAATGCAATTGTGATTCCAATTTTTTAGTCCATAAAAATGTTCCTATAACTAACACAACCAATATTATATAACATCGGCTTAAAGGGCATGAGCTGCCAAAATGTTGATATTTTGATGTTAAAACAGAATGTTGAAATTATTGGGTTTTTTCTCAAGGCGTATAATTTAGAAGCTTTTAAGTGCTTCTGGTCTCGAAAATGAACGATAAAGTATTGTTTTGAACTAACTTTGGCTTAGAATGAATGAATGGTCGTCCCGGTTATTTAAATTTTGTTTACTTTTCGGACACTATTTCGGTTCGTATAGGCCGTAGACTTTATGGATTTCCCTCATTCCAACACCAATCATTTAGTTTTTTGGTGGCCTTTAAAGTCTCTTACTGTTGTGACCATCAGAAATTATGAAAAAGTGTGAATTTTGGCAGCTCATATCACTTTAATATTGTTTCTTGGCCAGCTCATGTCGAAATTATGTGACATAACTGTATGTTTGGTCTTAGTTACTCAAAGGACAAAGCTTTGTGTTTTTTATATTTCTATTATAACAAGCTGTATTATCCCGTTGCTATTGACACAGTTCGTCTTTCGCATTTGTTTTCATGATTTACATTTATGGTTGATAGGTTGTGGACCTATTGAATGACCTTTACACGTGTTTTGATTCAATCATCCAAAACTATGACGTGTACAAAGTGGAGACAATAGGCGATGCTTATATGGTAGTTAGTGGATTGCCAAAACGAAATGGTAACAACCATGCAGGGGAGATCGCCTCTATGTCATTGAACCTGCTAGCAGATATTAAGAAGTTTAAAATTCGACATCGACCTGATGACATGCTGAAATTGAGAATTGGGTTACATTCAGGTTGGTTTGATCGCATACATTCGTGGAATGGTGAAAATAAATTAAAAAAAATGGATGTGATTTTTAAAACCTAGTTTTCCTCGGTGAATAGTAACAGAACATTGACGATGATATTTCTTTACTTTTCAACAGTTATCTGTTATCTTTTCCCCATTAAAAGGGATTTTGTTTTCAATTTAATGACGCTATAACTAAAAAAGTAGTCAACAAAGTATTGTCTGCTTAAATACTTCGACAAACTAGTCAAAAGTAGTTATGGAACAAAAGGGAATGTTTCACAATTCAATATGACCGCCATATTATGTAACAGACTTTCTGTTTGGCCTCCGAAACAATTGAGGTCAGAGATCGTAGACATTATTGGTCGTAAGAGGAGAAGACGAACGGATGGACCATAAACCATACTGCCACTATATTCCAGAATATAACTGACTTTTCCAAAACCCAAATAGATGAGAACTAACCCTATCATTTGAATGATTCGTATACGCCAACTACATACATATATGTGTATGTAAATGGGAAACAGCATTAGCCCATTAATGCAAATCCTATTAAATTTCAAAAGTAAAAAACGAAAATAATGCCAACGATTAGAGACTTAAAAGTCTGTTCTTAAGTTATTTTGTACTGTTGAACTGTAGCGTTCTATGATTTCCAGGCCCTTGTGTTTCGGGAGTTGTCGGCCTTACCATGCCTCGATATTGTCTGTTTGGGGATACTGTGAATACCGCATCACGTATGGAATCAAATGGCGAAGGTACGGTTTGTTCTAGGGTTCATCTAATTTTAGACAATTTTATTGTATAATTTATTTTCATAATTTATAAACAAAAAATGTATAAATCTATGAACTAAATATTCACCCCCACACTAACGTACTTGGAAGAAAACGTCACGGGTGAAAGTAAAAGTCACCGATGTTTTCACATCATTTGTAGTCATTTTGCCAAAGGACGTTTTGACCGTATCCCATTTCACTATTAAATACAAATCACATTATTGAACCATAGCATTGCCACCGTCTTTACTTGGTATCAGTTTTGGTTGATAATATAACAACATATAAAAGCATGCATCCTTTTTACCTTAAAATTTCTCTGAAAGAGATATTTTTGAATATCAACTTGTTGAACGTACCCGTAACATATAACATTGATACTACTAAGTATTTCCTTCACGTCTTTATGTTATAGCTTTGAAAATTCACGTCAGTCCAGAGTGTCGGAATATTCTGACACAGCTTGGAGGATACAACCTGGAGGAGAGAGGGATGGTGGCGATGAAGGTACGATGTTATCATTTACATGTTAAAATGTGGTGAAAGGTTATCAAGTTCTGTTCTAATTTTTTGTCATTTAAATGTTTGAGACTATACAATTTACCCCAAATCTTGTCCAAAACAAAATGTTTAAAAATTTAATTGGGTAATTAATCTTTTTTTAACAACAAAAGTTTGATAAATCCAGGCTGGTATATGAAGTAAATAACAACGTCATCTAATCATTATTAAGGATTTACCTTTTCGCTTTGTTAAACCTTAAATACTTATAGACATATATCCGTTTCGTCAACGTTTGTTATCTCCAATGACCATCCGCTTTACTATCAAAGAAGTTAGTTTAGAGTAATCTCCCTTGGTTTGCATATAAAGGAAACAAACAACTGAAATATATCGGCTTCATGACACTATCTACTATTGCTGAGTTTAGAGTTTTAGAGTTCATAAACGAAAAGTATCAATACTTCGTGCTGTCTTCACAACTTTCACTCCCTATTTCAGTTCGGTTCTGTAAATGGACTTGTTGTTCAACATTTTTTTCATCATGATTACGATTAGTCAATTTATAGATCGATGGATTACGCCGCACATAATATCATATAACTTATATGGCGGCGTTACTGGGTTTATTGGAGGAAGACACTGGGCTCGGAGCTATTCAGGGAGTACCTGGACATATGCCGACCGAGTGACAAACCCACTAAAATTATTTCAATTTTATTTGGTCTGAGTGACGAAGAGTAGAAAAAACTAAATTGATATTGGCTGGTTCCGCTCTTGTACTAAAGCTAAAAAATAGTGTGAATTCCGTAATACACTATTATCATTGTCATGCGTATACCGCGGGAGAACATATACATACGCCCTATATTACGTGAGTGGACTCTGGAAACGAGTGCTGCGGGCAATGGTGTGTTCCTAATCGTCATCTCCCCTATAAAATGTAAACACTCGGTTTGGTGTAGTTAATCATTGTATAACGTTCGACTGCCTAACCTGGGTTTTGTGATAACATTTTAATATCTCATTATTTTAGGGAAAAGGTGAGATTTGTACTTACTGGTTAAATGATGAAGATATACGTGTACGAGAAAGACGAAGAGGACACTCAGCTGACAGTGGACATGGTTCTGTGTCGGACAATACCAATGATATCACGTTCCTTCATAAACCATTGAAAGCCGACCCCGGATTGAAGCCGAATGAGACACCCGAAACAATCGAAAAAATTCAAGTGAAACAAGTAAATAAGGATATTGATTCTACAAAACAGAACTGTGTGAAAAATGATTTTGACGGGCTTATGGTCATTCCGGAACATCTTTCTAACGACAAAACGGAAGACAGCGACAGTAAAATTGTTGAACAGAGCATTTTAGACTCCATTACCTGCCAGGTCCGAGACCATATTTTCAAACTGAATTCGTTAACAACAGGTCTGCACAGACCGGCCTCGACTTCAAAGAGCTTCGCTAACCGAGATGATAAACTCGACAATATCCGAGTCCGCCCAAAGACATCTGACAACCAAGAAAGTAAGATTCCGAACAACGGAATCTTTAATCTTCCAAAAGTCAAAGTCAACACTTTGGTTAATAACGATCATCAAAACAGCAACGGCTTAGCAAAAGTGGATAAATGAACTTCACTTTAAAAACTTGTTATTTATTGCAGATAAGAATATGTTATGAGGGAAAATGTGCAATCTTCGTCGTAATCACAACGGCTTTGAAAAAGTACAGCAAACTGCATTTTATTCATGATTTAACCATCTCATTTTGGCGGCATGAGTGTAAATATTGTTCAGTGGGGACTGGCACATAGGCCATTAGCTGAGCAGGTACATTGCCCACTGTCATGTCACAGCTGGGCATATACATGTACATAGTCCATAACATTGTCAAGACTGGGCATTTAATAGCATTTTCACCCTTCAACAGACTCACAACGAGGAAGCGAAACAAAATTATAAAACGCGGAAAATGTACTTTTTAACCAAGTGGAGATTTGGAATTCTACAAAGAGAAAACCGCTATTGCCGTGGATTTATTTTTACAAAAAGGCTGTGGTGAAACAGAATGTTTAAAATGAAACTGTTATTGCTGATTAGTTGTCTGTTTTCTTAACTGACATATTTGACTTACATGTAAATATACATTAGTGTATATTCGGAGGTGGTGGTAAGAAGTCCTGTATACAGGTGTGTCTCTTTTGGATACAGTCTAAAACTCGATCCGGGACATTTCGGCCGAGGACATTTCGGCCGAGGACATTTCGGTACGGTACATTTCGGCCTGGGACATTTCGGCTTGGGACATTTCGGTCCAAAGTGATAAAGGGGACATTTCGGCCCACCTTGGTTTTTATTCTATTTAATTGTATATGAGATATGTATATAAGAAATGAGAAAATGTTTAATCAAATATAATTACAACCAATGTAGGCCGAAATGTCCCCTTTTTCACTTTGGACCGAAATGTCCCAGGCCGAAATGTCCCAGGCCGAAATGTCCCGGGCCGAAATGTCTGGATACCTCTAAAACTACATGATCGGC
Organism: Lepidochitona cinerea; assembly: GCA_963971465.1. Classification (NCBI taxonomy): domain Eukaryota; kingdom Metazoa; phylum Mollusca; class Polyplacophora; order Chitonida; family Tonicellidae; genus Lepidochitona; species Lepidochitona cinerea. The sequence goes on along the minus strand of OZ020551.1, from coordinate 45,202,989 downwards.
GTTGACTGGTAATTTGTTTTTTCAATAGATGAATTATTTGGCGAATTTCTAATTCTACTTTTAACAATTAATTCAAACGAATCTTCTCAAAAAGACGTACATTCCCAGTGTAATGAAATGTTAAAGCCTAGTGCAATGCGTTTAATACAGTTATCAATGAGGACAGATAAGACCCGGCTGATCGATGAAGTGCAATTGTTTTGGGTCTGTTTGTTTTTTCAATACTGTAAAGATGTATTTGTTATTTCCATTATTTATACAAAGCTATCAGCTTGTACATGTAATTTAAAGCTGTATAAATATGACTTGGCACGATGTGGTAACAAAAGTTTTATATGTGTTCTTTCTTACTAAACCCGAATGAGGATCAATGAATTGTATACGTAAAATCCGAGCAAGTAATATATATTTCGCTAGTTGCGGAAATGTCACTTTCGCATCCCACTTGATGAAATATATATATTTGTTTTTATCATATACCGAGGCTGTAAAATGATACCTGTCTTTACTATTTTCAAAACAAAACTGGAGAAAAAGCAACCTAATTCTAATTTGCCTAAAGAACGAATTACTTTCCACACTTTGAGTTCAAGTGTATCACAATGTAGTATAGCACAGATATAAAGCTTTAGAAATTAACTAAAAATATTGACACTAGATGAAATCAACTTAACCGCCGTTTATCAAAAACAAAAAACGGCCGCTGCTTAACAGTTTTCTGCTGAATATGAATTGTTACCCTTTGGCAACGTTATTGCAGACGAGTATAAACAAACAGTTTATTGATGTGCCAAGATACAGATTTCACACCGGGCAATTTGGAGCGTCAGTGTGCCTCCCGATATTTGGTCGTCTAAGCATACCCTAAAAACAATTTCTAGTGAAAAAATCCAAGTGCCCAAAAACTGTTGGATTGCTTTTAATTATGCTTAAGCTTTCCTTTTTATTTATTTCCTAATCAAATCGCTAGCGGTGACTTGACACCATTATAACAACACACAAACAAACCGTTTTAGCTCCTTTTCTGGAGTGCTCTAATCGATCGTGTTATAATACCAATACCTTTTCTCAAACAGCTGCGTTTTCTTAGGTGGCTATGTTCTGATTTTTTTAAATATCCAGTTAAATCAACGTGAAGTCAACCCAGACTAATAAAGGTATTAACAAAAATAAAAGGCAGCACCTAAAAGGTGCTTTGACCCCTCAGCCAAATATGTCCAGAAATTATCAGGTTGACAATTACCACTGAATTCTGGTGAATAGTCCTTCATACTACATGAAGTAGGTATGGGCCGTCATAAATGCGTTTTAATACATTAAACACAGAAATCAAATATTTCAAAATATAATGTATATTTACAGTTTCGGTTTAACGTCGACAACAGTTTACAATTTTTAATATCATTAGTAAAAAACCCGTCATTCACAAGGTAATAGTTTGGCACAAACATTGTTGTGAATGACACAAATATGGCGGAGTTTCACTTGTTTGAATTGTCTCCCTTTGAAGGCCTTTGTCTTAGTAATGTTCAATAATGTGTACAACATAATCTTAAGAATTTAAGTTATCATTTTTACAGTTTCGTAACATTTAATGGTGATTAAATTCCGAGGAGAGTCCTCCTATTGTCTTTAATTTAACGCCTTCATATCGAATGTTCAAATGATAGTTCGTTTGTCACAGCCTTTAAAGAAGGCACTTATAAAACTGAATATGTTTCCGTGTAGAATATTCTTTAAATTCTTTAACTCATGTTACGTAGCTCGGTTAGTATTGCTGCTGTTGCACCAGAAGTTACTGCACAGACTGAGACATTAACAAACACACAGATAACAGTAACATTTGTGAATTGGGTATAATAGTTGTCTCCCTTTGGTACTAGAAGATTCTTATTCATCTGTAACTATTCGCTAGGAAAATATGCATGTCTTTGAAATATAATTATTATCGGATAACGCTACAATGGTTATTGTTTGTGGTGTGTTGTGGCCTAGTGATTTACTTCAAAGATAAATTCCTGTGTTAAAGAACACTGCGGTAAGTAAGACCTCTTCTTACTTAAAAGTAGTAATGTATTCAATGTTTCACATTTTAGAATGAATGTATCTATAACACATATTCGGACTGTTGATTCCTGGATTTCTCTTGGGAAGGTCCCATCAGAGCGAATGATTCCCCATCAATGTGAGTCTCTCTGTAAAGGGGGCGTTTCCGCCTCGTTTTGGAATGTGTCTTGTGTTCAGCTGCTCCATTTTCATTCAACAGTTTGAATACGGAACTAGCGTTACTTCCGTTACACAAAAGGGAATCCTGCTCGTGATCAGAGTCATTATGTAAGGATGTATCACAGCGTGTAGTTTCAGTCATGGAAGAGTCTTGACTTCGAGAGAAATAACTGGATGTAAAATCCTCCACAGAATCAGACGAGACCGAGGTCTTGGCGCGCTCTGAGATCCGGAAAAGGCGCTGTAACCTATCCTCGCCCTCCAGGAAATACGTGCGCACATCTCCTTTACCCTGGGTAAACATAAAGCAATACTCCAATGATACATATAATGCTCAAGCAATCCATTCATTAGTCAAAATTAGTTAATTGGTTCAATGATTGGCTATTAGACTGGTTTACATATGTATTGATTATATATTTTTCAAGACATCAGCTTGGGTTAAGATATAACTTATTTCTGAAAGTATAAAACGTCCTCAGGACAAATAGGAGACGACATATGAAGAGCACATCAAGGGCTTCAAAGCGCGTTGAGTTTTGGTTCTTTACGGAAGCTTTCCTGAAAATGTTAAAACTTTTTTCTGATAGTTCTGATAGTTTTTTAGTTCATTGAAAAGATTGGCGTTTAAAATACGAAAAGCCGATCTGTCAGTGACTTATATGCCTACATATGCAAACCAAAAAGGCGTTATAATAGTAAACAGAATTTAAAAACAAGAACAAACGTTCGTTTATTTTATACCAAAGTTACTTCTAATTCGTTCAATAGTATCCCTACAAATCTTTTATTTGGTTCTCCTAGGGAAAAGTAGCCGAACATTTCATTTTGTTTTTAATCGAAAACATGACATGTTGAAAGCTCTGGTCACATTAGCATAATAAGGTCAAGAATTACTTATGGATAACAACTTCTTGGTTTATTGGGTGACGACGTTTCGATGTAGTTCTTACATCGTTATCAAAGTCAAATGACTTTGATAACGATGTAAGAACTACATCGAAACGTCGTCACCCAATAAACCAAGAAGTTGTTATCCATAAGTAATTCTTGACCTTATTGTAACCTTCCAACTTCTAAATGCCATTGAAAGATTTGATACATTAGCATAAGTGTAAATAAATATATTCATTTCCGATTAAGTCTAAAAGAGCATGCACATTGCCAGCATCTATGTTCATATTTTCATTTAATTCTTGTATCAATAAATATGTTGATTCAGTTTGGATACTTGTACGTGAAGAATTAAAAAGAGCTATAAGTACTACTACCAGGAAATACTTACTGAAAAAAACAAGAAAGACAACCTTTGAACAAGGATATGAGAACATACCTTCATGTTAACGAATCCTCTCTCCTCCACGTTATATCCTCCAAGCTGATACAACAAATCTTTGCATTCTTGACTCAGATGGATTTTCAAGGCTAGAAACAAAGAATATTCCTTAGTCATAATTCCATATGGGGATAACACTTTGTCTCTTGAGAAAATGTGGGAACTTAAATAAAATTCTACTTCAATTTTAATAATCACACTCAAACCAATAAATGTTGAAAAGTTTCTGAGTGGATTTTTCACTTAATTGCCGATTGTGGAAGAGTCGCAAGGTACTGGCCGAAGGTCAGGGGTTTCCTCCGGGCATTGAGCCCGGTTTCCTACTAGGTTTGCGTCAATACTGCAACAATAGTGAAGTGTTCCAATCCCTTCCACTTAATGTTGGAAAATCACAAAACAACCTTATTAATACCTACTTTGATTGATTAATTAATGTTTAACGCCGCACTCAAAATCATATTAATTATATGGCGGCTTTGTCAGGTTTAGTGGGCGGAGGTAACCTGACACTTTGTCTGGGGGAAACCTATTATGTATTTTTTTCTACAGTTTCACTTCAAAGGCGGTTTACTCCAAATACATCAGGCTTTCTGATCAATTTATTCAGAATTTCTAAGAATTGTTAGAACAAATTGCTAGAACTTTCCTTCTCATTTAGTTTGTTTTTTGTATTTTTGGGGGTTTAAATTTCAATTCATTCATGCACTATATAAGATATAATTTCATTATAATTATTTTCTTTCTTACCAACACCAGTGGATTCCATTCTTGACGCCGTATTCACCGTATCTCCGAAGAGACAATATCGAGGCATCTTTAAACCTACCACACCCGCCACACACGGTCCTACAAGTTATACATTCAGGTGTGATTAAAAGGCCAGACGAGATGCATAAAAGGGAATCGGAATATCACTGACTCTTTAACGTCAGACTGATAGGAAATAAATGCTAACAAATAGACTACTCAGTAAGCTTTGATTGCCATATCGAAGAACAAGATCCCAGGGAAAACAAGAAAGTCGATATTTTCTTTATGGGATGGGTATGACGGGTTCAGCTGTACGGGCAATTCATTTGTACAAGAAAGGCGATACAATTCCAAACTACGGTAATAATTGGGTATACAACCGAGGCTTTCTTCTAAATAATACATCAAAAAGATATCACAACATACAACCACACTGGCTATAGATTATACGGTCTAAGAAATTCATAGCTCGTCAGTTTTAAGGAGCGACGATAAATTCTCACATAAAATGCACTAAAATCTGTGATATTCAGAGGTTCTTTCAGTCCACAGACGTTCAGCTTCACGGCCAAGCTTACACCTGGTTTTGGAAGATTTTGTATGCCTGGTATCAATATGCTCATATATTAATATATAACACATTTCTATGAATTGATTAAAAGAAGAAAGATGGAGGATCTTTAAAGGAAAGGGCGTCACTTTTAGACCAAATATTTCACACCTACACCTAGATAACAGTGATACTAATAGATAACAGTGTTTACACCAAATACACTGAAAACAATATCATCCATATTTTTATTCTTACGAAAGTATTGTTTACAATATAACACTCTTTATTAATGAAATCAAATGGACAAAGGCTGTCACTTCTAAATAACATTACAACCCTTTACTCAAAATGTTACCCAATTCTACTGGTGAAAACAACATCCTCTTATGATAATAAAAACTTTAACGCCAACTTCTGGAAACATTTAGACAATGACTTTTGTAAACAAAAGCCATTACTGGAAAACATTATTTTGTGTTTGCGAATACGAGCCTCGTTTAAAGGGACATGAGCTACCAAATAAAAACAGAATTTCGATGAAACAACATTTTGTTATCAAAAAGTGCAAAATACGAGCTTTGCACTCGTTCTAATACAGGAAATGTGCGTTCAGATTTTTTTTTATGAACAATGGCCCATTTAAATGCACTCATACATCCCAACTATTTGAGCTTTATACATTATCAACACATACTTTCTGTTCATATGGGTTACTGACTTGACCGATATTTTTTTTATATTTCAAGTTCACTCCCTATGCTTCTCTTGACAATCGGAATCCATAAAAAACGTTAAAATTTTAGCAACTTTGCCATTTTTAAGGTGACGTACCTGAATGAATACCTATGCGAAGTTTGATTGTTTCCTTTGGCCTGTGGCGTATTTTGAAGGTTTTTATAGCGTGTAGAAGATGAAGAGACATAGAGGCAATTTCACCAGCGTGGATGTTGCCGTTTGGTATAGGTAATCCACTAACAACCATATAAGCATCACCTATTGTCTCAACTTTATACACGTCGTAATGTCCAACTATAGAATCGAAACAAGTGTACAGATCGTTCAGCAAATCGACAACCTAAAACGAGAAATATGAATAAATTACAAATCACAAATGTAAAACTTTGAAGTTCAAATCCTATATCTATGGACACTACAGCAAACGAGCACCGAAAATCTCTTCTTGAACATGTACATGTTCATCGTATGCAAAATGCACCTTTAACTGTTTAAAACGGTGTTGCCAGGTTTAGTCGGAGAGGAAACCGGGCTCATTGCCCGGAGGAAACCCACGACATTCGGCGAGTACCTGGCAGCTCTTGCCACCGAGTAAAAAAAACACTCAGAATTTTTTCAACTTTTTATTTGGTCTGACTGTGATTTGAAACTTTGAAAGGTCTGTGTGGGATTGAGGGTCGATCACTCTAACCCACTGGACGACCAGGCCCCCAGAATCAAATAAAGTATCAGAAGTAGAAGCCCTGTATACATTAAAGAGTAATCGATGAATATTTTACTAACCTGCATAGGGGTACTCTCTGCAGACATAGCAGTGAAGCCTACTATATCACTGAAGTAAATCGTAACACTTTCATATTGCTCCGGCTCAACAGGCAAGCCTCTTTTCAACTGCTCGGCAACAAATCTGAAAGAAGTGAGTTTTGAATAAATTGATTGATGCATTGTGATTGGTTGGTTCATCGATTGATTGATTGATAGATCCACTACACACAGCTTTAGTTTCTATGACGTGTGTTAGATTGTACGATGAAAACATTACTGATTGGGACTTCAGCAAGCTCTTAACCATTATTTTACTGATTAAAACAATGTCAAATCTGTTTTTCTTTACTTCATACAATGCAACAGATCAAGATTGATATTATTAAAAATAATAATTTGACAGAGCTGTTTTCCTACACTTAAAGTAATAAGGGCTGGCATGGTCGTAGTCCGGGTTTCTGACTCCAAAATGACTACTTTTAGATACTGAATGTCGTAGTTTGGGGTCAGAGCTCATTGCAATCAAAAAGTCGGAGTACACTGCCCGATTCTGATCGGGGAGTTAGCGGTCAGATTTAGAATGTATATAACAGTATAACTGACTCAAATAGTGTCAATGCGACATTCATGAATAATTTTGCCTTTTATTAAGTGAATTCAACGTTTGAAAACTGCAAAACCACTAAACAGTGTTACGTCATCAATGGCGGAGAGTTTGAGACTGAAGAAGGCAAATGTGAATTCAGGGGAAGAATAATGTTTGCCGGCCAATCCTGCTCGTCCATATCAGACACTGGTAGGTAACGAAATTATCCATGAACGTGATTATTACGGTTTAGACACGATTTGAGTCGGTTATGTTGTTATTTCATTGTCTAAATCAGACCAGACTTCTGAGGGCAGTCTAGTCAGGCTTTTTGATTGCAATGAACCCTGATTCCAAAATACGGCCGTCAGTATAAAAAAATAGTAATTTTGGAGTCAGAAACCCGGACTAGCATGGCCGATATATCGCGTGGCGTCACAACTCAAATAATTTTCCACGACCCTTGACGTTTGACCTTACGGATTCCAATAAATTGTGACGTCACTCGCTATATAAGTTATGATGCTGTAAAATGGTCCCTATGGTACTTAGCTATAAAATTATTCATGTTTACTGAAAAGGCAATTTTAATCAGCTTTCAGATTTGCGATTAATTAAAAGAAACAGAAGCTAGCAATATTTATCTGCATGTAGTTACTCACTACCAATATTCTAAAAGACACAGTGATGTCATTAGAGAATTCAATACCGTACGATGCAGAAGGGAAAAGAACAGCCCTAACGCAAATGGAAATCTCTAACAAAATATAATATAATCAATCAAGATTTCGACGTTAGTTTCATATTACCATTTCTGGCCAATGAGATATTACCAAATTCATTGTTGCTGATAGTTATCTAACTGTCCATAAGTTGAGCAAATACTATCATGCGACCAGTTGTAAGCTTTATTCTCTTCAAAATTGCAATTGAAAGATAATGAATTTGACTTTAAAGTTAAAACTAAAATTCACTTAGCGGATTTAAATCCTGAAGTGAATTCGGTGTAAATTCTGTGTTTGATCATTACTCATTTCAGGTCATTAGCTACAGACTTTTTGTATCACTCAAGCCAAATTATTCGACTCTGTTTTCCAGATTAAGTCCCTTAAATTGGTCTACCGTTAGCTGCTTTTGTAAAACATAACTGTGGTTGGAATCATTTTGGGCAGATGCGCACATGTACATTGTCACGGTTTGAATTAACTGTAGGTAGGGACCATGGAATGCTCAAGCTCAAATTAAAAACACTAAATCATGTTAAAAAGTTATTTTTTGTCTTTATAATTTGACAGGAATGGAAATTTTCAATTGCTCTTTGACGGTCCAAGGCTTTGGTGCAACTGAGACATTACGTGGGTTTGCATTTTATTTGAATGTCAGTTTGAGTATTACATGATTTGGTGGTTACACGTAAGCCGTGAGCCATGAAAAGGAAAACTGAAATAGAAAGCCTGCGCTGTGTATCAGTATTTGATCATGTATACGATCGCAGGTTATTTTCAGCTGTCACGAAATTCAAGGGATATAAAAATAGAGGACATTGTTGCTCATCTGGAAAAAGTACGGTTTAATACCTTTAACGTTTATTTGAATGCAGCTCAACGTTTCTCTTCAATCCAAAACGACAGATGAAGATTTAACGATTCCTAAATACACCTTTTTCAAGTATCAATCTTCTTGATCAAGAAATAGACAAATGGTTGGCTCAAGAAAAACGTGGATTCCCATGTGCCTTAATTTATTTCTTGGATGATTCATCATGTGCGGTAGATCAATTTGTTTTCCTTAATTGCTTTTAATTTATCAATTGAATAATTGTATTTAAGGCATGCGGTTTGTATCTTTTCTTTTTATTTATGGGTCCATTGTCCGTAATTTGTGGAATTAGAGCTTAAGGAGTTTACAATCTGCAGTAAACAGCAGTTTCAGGACCACTTAAATTAATATCGGCTTGGTGATAACATATGTTCAAACCATCCTTAAATGAAAAAGTGTAGTGTATTAAAATGATGCGTAATTGTACTCTTTTGTTACAGAACCCTGAAAAGATTCCATATAAGTAATGATTGTGAATAGGGAGCGCAAGTCTCATAAGAATTATTACGAGATTTTGTGATATCCGGTGACAGATGACGCCATTAATAACGTTTTTGATGACGTTGCAATTCCATTTGACGTATTTTGTTCCATAACGTCAGATTTAAACGTCACGTTGGAACGAAAAACGCTCAGTCACATGCACAATGCAGTGCCGGTGACAGAAAATATGTGGAATTCATACGTGACTTGCGCTCCCTATAAGATCAGAAACACAATGAGCCATTTAAAGTTTTTCAACCAGTGTTAAGTCTTTTTATTATATAAACACGAAAGACATCTCCTGTGCCAAAATTTAAAACCCCTTGAGTACTTGCCAAGAAAAGGAAAAGAAAAACCCAACGTGATATTAATGCAATCAATTGGTGACGTTATTTCCGGTACAAGAAAGTTTCTGATACGCCCATTAAACTATTTATTGAGTACTTGATAATACAGTTTGCTCGCTGATTGACTGCATGTTTTGTGTGCTTTGCTATTTCTTGCTGCAAACCAATGCCCAAAACGATATTCGTAGAAACGTGAAACTGTAAGAGTTTTACTGATGCAACTTCTGTTACAGGTCATTCTTGCTGCTATTCAAAATCTATCTTCTGAAATAGGATAATCTGTGTAAAATGTTTATGAACCAATCTCCATAAAATAACTTGTTTTAACAGAATCATTTCTACAACAAGTGGCAATTTCTGATTAATATGTCTTCAACCAGATGAGATATCATTTCGAACTAAAGGGACTATTTGTGTAAAATTGTTTACAGTTTTGCTAAAAATTTCTGCTAAATAAGATTTAATTGACTATGGATGAAATGTGGTAGGTTGATTTTTAGCGAAAAATGTACAATTAACGAGTCATTAGTGCGAATTCTGTAGTACATTGTTTACTGCCTGATAGACGGTTTCGGGTTGATGTAAACATAGGTCCTACATGGGTGAACCCTGCTGCAGTGAGTTGTGAAAGAGTTGCTAATATTCATCTATCTGGTAAAGAGTCTACATTCTGTAGTGTATTTCTACATAATGTTATCATGACATAATAAACATATCAGCTGCAAATTAATTCAAAAAGCGTATTTTAACGCCATTTAACAGTCTGTCAGGGGATAGAAGTTTGTTTACACATGACCACCCCAACACCTTCCCAATACGACAGTAAAATGTCGGAATTATTTGGATCTTTAATTTGCCTCCTAAGCACAGAACTCATTTAAGAGAAACCTATAAATTCTTATGTGAGCTCACGATATATTACAAGAGTGGTTCAAAACTGTAACGAATCTAGATCGTCGTATGAAGACGGACGAACGATATTTTTAGAAGTAGGCCTAATTTGTTTGTACGAAATGTTCCCTTTTCTCCCTATACATGATATTGTGACCATGTGTGGACCAAACGATTTTTACTTTGACCTTAAGAGAATCTCAATGCCCATGTTTGGTCAACTGTTCACATTTGTGGCACTGCCCATGCGTAGAAAGGGTGGGTTAATTCGTCGATGGTTGTTTGTAATAAATTATATCAAAGATATCTCGCATTCAAATTAGTCTTTTGCGTAACGGTAAGCATTATGTTCTGGATTACTTTTGCCACATGACACTGACTCTGGGTTTATAAAAGTTATAATAGAAGCATGAAAAATGGGACAACTCACGCCATATTTACTCAGATTTCTGCTACAGCCACTTATAACATTCATGATATAACTTTTACAGCACGATTTATATCCAAGATGCAAAGGTTCAAAAAGATGACTAGGAGAGTTTGTCAAATATGAGATGATTTAGAGGGATGAGGAAAGTGAGTTAATGTTAACGACCAGAACAGACCTGAGTAAATACACAGACAAGATCATGTCGGCTATTGTCTCATACATACTATAAAGCTTAGACCGAACGTGACAGGCGCTAAGTGGAAAACACCCAATTCAGAAAGTAAAAAACGTCATTGAATTGCAAATGAGACAAGTTGACGGTTACCTTGGCAACATTCTCAACAGAAGATTCTCGGTTTTCTTCTTTTCGTCGGATAATTGGCTCGTTCTCTCTGCTACCAGCACTTCCAGGTTGTTTGCATACGTCTCCATCATGGCCAACATGTTGTCAAATATATTGGACTTTCTGAAAGAGAGTCATAAAAAACAATGGTGCTTAGGGAAGAAAAGCGAGTGGCGTAGAAACACGTACATTGTTTGTTTAACGTTGTTGAAAATATTCCACCTCGGATGACAATCATCCGGAGGCTGTAATTTGTGCTCATGATTTCCCAATAACACGAAGTAGATTTAACCTTTAAAAATACATTTATGCAAATAACTTGAGAGAAGACATATCAACACATATATCATCCTTATTAGAAAACAAGGCTCCAAAATATGCGTCGTTATTTCGTATAACATGTGTGTTTGACAGTGAGTTTAATCTAAATAATGATTGATAGTGTACGTCACTGACAGAGCCTGCAATCAAAAGATATGAGACGGAAATTGAACTCTTCGAATATTTTATAAACATCATAGCAGACATGCATAAATCAAACATGTGGCGGACGATACCAGCTTATGAATCAATCAATCAATCAATCAACTCAATGGCGATTCAGATATCAAACATTCTGAATATGGCGGACGATACCAGTTTATCAATCAATTCAATTGGGATTCAGATAATACTAGTCTTGCAGGTAGTTTGGCTAACACATGGACCAATAACTGAAGTGAGATACAGTGAAGATTGAGTATAAATTTCGTAATATACAAAGCACAGTAAGAAAGACCTAACATCATTACCATGTCTAGAAAATTTAGTATCTACAAAACCGTCAAACCACTTTACTCCCCGACATGCAAGGATTAAAGAAAACTTCAGTACTTCCCATCAGATTAATAAGCTTTAGAAAATCACAATTAAATAAATGAATGAGTTTGTCTCATGCTAGTTTTATAGAAAGAAGTGAGAATTAATAATAAAAACCTTGTTTTAAAAACATGAAATGGTTAAATCCATGCAATGCAAGAGCAGTCAAGTAATGATCTGAAAAACTAGCTGAGGTCGGCTCTAATCAAGCCTTCAAAATTAGTAAACTGAGAGGAAAATATTTATTTAACTGAGCACAACCGGCTAGGTAGATTTTGTTATTTTTTCAGGAGAAATCGCTATACCAATGTCTCTGAATTAACTCAAGGTATCTTCTAACTTTTGGGGGGAGGTCACGCTCAGACCAAACAAAAATTAAAAAAAATTCGGAGTGGATTTTTCACTTGGTCGCAGTATGTAGAAGAGTTGCCAGGTACTCGCTGAAGGTCGAGGGTCTCCTCCGGACAATGGGCCCGGTTTCCTCCCCCAATAAACCTGTCAACGCCGCCATATAAGTGAAATGACCTTGAGTGCGGCTTAAAACATCAATCAATTAATCAATCAATATAACTTTTTGGGGAAGAATCGTGGATGGAAACGTGTTTCAGTAATGTGTCTCGATGTTGAATAAAATATTGCTGCTCGACGTATCTTGGCTTTCGTCGACAATTGTCCAAATACTGTCATATATCGGATGGTAAGAAGTGTCCCTATTATCATGAATATCCCATAGAGCCAAATGTCGTATCTCGACTAAATTTGCTTAACTACATTAGTCGCCAGTCGAAAGCAATGGGGATATGATGGCATTCATAAACAAAGGGAAAGTCCCACGAAAGGACATTTTTGTAAAAGAAAACGATGAGTTATACTTCTACTAAATTGGCTCACTAAAATAACAAAAAGTACCTCGACACCTACGAAAGAACACCCTTTTTCCTTTGGTTAAACTCTGTTTTATGATTAGCTATAGAGCCTATCGCAGAGTTTAACGAGAACTTGCTGTCGATGGCGTGAATCAAATCTAGATAATATTCCAGTTTTTTTCCTAATAGAAAAAGGGATCCCTTTCTTGGCCCTTCCGATATAATTCTGCGGAACAGAGACATTGTTATAGCCCAACCTGATGGAAACTTGCATAAAATTTCTCTCAGACTGGTCAGTCAAATCACGCCGATGAACCCTCTCGAATTGCACGTCTTCAGGTCAATACTTACAGGCCCTGTTGTAATTCTTTCAATCGTAACCTGATAGTCTTGAAATCCGGCCTGGAATCTGGTTCTTCGCACCAACAGTCCCGGATACAGTCTCGGACAAACACAGGACACGTCAGATGAGATAGAGCTGGGCGGAATAGTTCCCCGGCGTAAAAATATCGAACCCGATCTATGATCACTGTAAATAGATTAAATACAAATGTGGGTAAAACAATATATTGTTGTACATGTTAGACAAGAAGATTTCCCCTGTGTCCGTGTGCCTCAGTGTTCATAAATATATATATATAATGCAGAAAAGTATATCACATTATTTAAGAAATAAACATCGGGAAAATGATTTTTCCAAAACCTGAAATTGAGACATATTGCAAAATAAATACCGGACTAATAAAAAAACGACTTTTCAACCTTTAGTAGACATTCATAAGGGTGATATCAACCAAACCGACTTGCTGTTATTAATTCACCATGCATTTGATTTAGACAAACCGTTGATATTATTCCAAGTTTACATTGCTCATTTGGCCATGACGCAATACCCAGAAAAAAACTTGTCTTTAATCATTGTTGCTGATCACAAAACAGCTATCCACTAAAGATCAGGATCTTCAGGAAATAAATCGTTGACACATGTGTGGGGTGAACGACACAAAGGATATTATGGAGCCTAAGCATTTGATGTTTCTAGAAGGCTTGAAGGTTTTCATGTATCAAAACTAAGACAATAATTGGTATAGGCAATGACATACAGAAGTACAGAATGTATTTAGTTTCATGTCTTTATTTAAATTTTCTTTGAAACGAGTAATCTGTCAAATACAAACTGGTAATCTGATTATATCAAAACGTATTTTGAGTGAATCTTTTAAAATACCCGTATAAGATTGGGAAGAAAAAAATGAGACCAATGGTCGGTTTGCTCTTTGCCTTTAGAATCGGGAAAAACAACGGATCGCCATCGTTCGGATTATCATAGAAAACTTCACAGCGTGTTTGTTTGATTGTATTGAGTATTTGAACTAAACTTGTTAGCAAAACCTCTTCATTGAAATCTGCTTTTACTTTGCAAATTTAAGTAATGGCCTTTGAATCCCACGTAAGACCATCTTTCTTTGTAAACCGAACGGAAAGTATCCATTAACCCTTAGGCATATACATTATTGTCAGGAAAGTATGGCAAACATCAAATGTGGAAAATATAATAATCCTTTATCACATTAAGTGATAAACGAAACGTACCGTGAACCTATTAAACGGAGACTTTCTCCATTCGCAAATGACATACAGATTGAAAGTGAGCTCAAAGGCATACTTAGCTTTTCCTTCACGAAAATCAATCAAAGGGAGCCTGCAGGCTGTCCTTATGAATTGGTCTACCTTCAGCAAACATCTGCATTTGTCGGGACACTACTTCTCTCAGAGAAACATGTTTAATAAATAGAATTGGATTCCGGCATTTAGTGCTGGCGATAGGTGCCATACTCTGGGACCTGGGTTCGATTCCCGTTTCGGGCGTCCCCCAACAATCGGTAGAGGGATTTCTACCATATTTTCAAGAAGGTGTAATCCCCAAATAAAGAGAATACGGGAATTGGATTGTTTAAGTCATCCAACTGGTCAATAGACTAATCTTGTTGTTTTCTACGTAAAAGTCTAACCATTTCCTAATTGGTTTACTTATAAACTTTGTGTCTGTACATGACCTGCACTTGACGTCACCTGCCTTGATGTCACCACGATTGTGGTGAGTCAACACACAGGCAAGAATGTAAATAACCGTGATCGTTTCATACCTGCCATGCAAGCGATTTATGGACAAAACAACGTTTATTAAGAACATATGTAACAAGCAAATTCTATTTTCGAAACAATAAAAAATTAATTTGTGCTTAGTTGGAGTCTTAGACCATATCATACATGTATGATCGATGTCTCACTATATTCTTTCTGTTGAAAGTTATTATATTTAAGAACACTAAAACACACGGGCACAGGGAAAATCTTCTTGTCTAAAATAACCATTTATTTCTAGGACAAGTTTCTTGGTATATCATTTAGACCTTTATACCCAATCATAAATTGTACGAATTTAAAAAAACATCTTTGGTTTGCTTTAGTTGGTTGCAACTGAAAGTTTCTGGAACAATGTAGCAACCAGTGTTTCACTCTCAAACATTACGGATGTTGTGTCAGAGTGGCATACATTTCTCGAACAGTTTAATTATGCACGAAACATCCATCTAAAAAGGGGCACGACATAGTCGTATCGATAACAGTAATATATGGTGGCTGATAGCGTCCTTTTACAATTTCAACTTATAACAACTCAAAAGGTCGCGGATTAACCAAACCGCACGTTTATAAATAGTGACATTTCGAATTATCCGCCATTTACAACGGCCAAAGGTAGAAACATCGCGTTAAAGACACAAAATCCCGCGGTTTACAACTCGAAAGAGTGAGACTAACCGCCAAGCCATTTCTTAGCCAAGCGGCCCAAGCCATTGGCTAAATTGCATCACATGACTACTCTATAACGCACTTAAATTTTTGTTCAACAATAATAAGATACAAGAATAGAAACAATATACACCGTTATGTTCAGAAAAATGGATGTTACATCTTTACTTCGACAAATCTAAAAGCAAAATTCAGAGGATATCGTTAATGTTTAGAAATAGTAACGCTTAAGACGTTATGTCTGGCACTGCCAGTGCTTTAATCTTCTTGGTTGAAAATAGTATTGCTTTCGGGCATGAGAATGACAACTGTATAAAGAAACACTTAACTAACCTGTAGACTCCCACATAGTCGTATCGATAACAGTAATATATGGTGGCTGATAGCGTCCTTTTACAATTTCAAAGGTAGAAACATCGCGTTAAAGACACAAAATCCCGCGGTTTACAACTCGAAAGAGTGAGACTAACCGCCAAGCCATTTCTTAGCCAAGCGGCCCAAGCCATTGGCTAAATTGCATCACATGACTACTCTATAACGCACTTCAATTTTTGTTCAACAATAATTGGATTAAACTAATGAAAACATGGTGGCGGCCTTGTGAATGGCTTAAGGAGCTTATTCTCTATTGTAACGCTACCTTCAAATTTCAATTATTCACATACCAGGGGATAAAATATACATTGGACAGTTGTTTTGGACTAAATGAACTCTACTCTTTCCATCTAAACTAGTCTAAAGCTTATATACCAGGGGATAACATATGCATTGGACAGTTGTTTTGGACTAAATGAACTCTACTCTTTCCATCTAAACTAATCTAAAGCTTAGATTTTCTTTCCCTTTAACTGCTTGAAATACCACTGAATGTACTTGTTCTAAGAGGTGTAAGATAAAACCAGACATGCAGCTTATAGTTCCGACAACCCCTTTTCACGCCGTTGGGGTTACCTTTGTATGGTACATCCTGTTGTCCCCAGGGACCAACCCGTCCGTTCAGCTCATACAAAATAATAGCGAAAGAGTAAACGTCGCCTTTCTGGGTCCCTCGGGGTAACCTGTTTGGGTTTCTAAGTAGTTCTGGAGCAGTCCACAGCAAAACTGAAAAGGAATTCAAAGAAGTGTTAAGAATAAAGCCAAATGCACACCGCGTAAGAAATATCGATTCGTTTTCAAAACATTTCTAATGGATCTTAACCAAAAGAGGCATCAGCACAGAAACACAAAATGTCACAGGAACCCTGAGGATACCATATCAGTTTGACATTTTAAATTCTGTCCAGTTTGATATTTCAGCTTTTATTATCACTTCAACAAAAAAATTTAAAGTCAAGACTTTCTTTAAAGCGATGATTCAAAAAAGGATTTGAATGTTTGTTTGACTTTAACAAAAATACGTTTGAAACACTGAACTCATCCTTAATATCTCCTCGATTTGATGAGCTCCTATCTAACCGAGATAGCTTTATACGCTCAGGATGTTGGCTTTTAGCTATAAAAATTAAAAATAAATGATGTTCAGAAGTTGGCTAAAAGGACTCGGGAATATGCCACTGTTTGCTTGAAGAATGCGCTGTGTATCCTTACACAAGCTTTTGCGTTGTGCTTCGTTACTCAAGCTTTTTGTTTGTTTATATTTTTTGGCGTTGTCCAGGCATAGAGGGTCTGGCTCAGGCCATTTTTATACAAGCTTCCCGAAGCTATTCTAGAAAGTTGTCAAAATATAGGCATATATCGAGGATGGTCTTATTCTAACCTGTAGGGATGTGATTAGAAGTTTGATATTAAGTCCACTGTACGTCTCAACAGAAAACGTAAACGTGCAGTTCATCTACACTTCGTGGAAAACAATAAGAGATTAAACTCCGAGACAATAGATACAAGAGCTTCTTTGCCTCTACCAAAATGACATTGACGAACGTTTTAAAATCTGTAGAAACAGCAATCCTAGTGGATGTATTTTTTTTCGATTAAAACACTGAGTAATAGCACCAGAACGTGAAGGGACGGGTTTTGTGTGGCTCAATTCGTTGGCTGTTCTGTTTCAATGATACTTACGTTCGTAATATTTTGAGTCACTCTCTGTGGGCTGGTTATCTGACTGTGAACAATGGTGAAGACCGAAATCTGCAATCTGGAGAACCCATCTACTGTCAACAAGACAGTTACTACTCTTAAGGTTTCCATGAGAAATTATTTCGCTGTCATGAAGAAACACCATACCCTTAAAACAAAATATGAAACCTTCTTATGAGCACTGGACGTTGGATGCTGCAGTTACCTTGTACTGGAATTAATAAAATAGATAGAGTATCGGAGTACCCTATAGTGGATCCACCTGTGGCCGGATTTTATAATTTAGACCTTTATTCGCATGTTCCATATGCTGTAATAAGCTAAAACCCAAGATGTATTGGTATTTTTTTACCGTTTCATTATTTTTGCTCTGTACCATTGTTTGGGGATTTAGTACAATAAAAATTTAATTCTAATCTATGACTGAACTAAAGCGTCAAAGGATATATATTAATCGTCCGGAAACCAATCAATCTGAGTACATTTGGAGAGACGGGGCGGGGCAGTAAAACAGAGTTGAACACTTCAACTGGGTGTTAATTATATTAAACTCTTATTTTGCGTATAGATACAGCATAAATCCATCGATCGTAAAAGATACATTTTTATTGAGAAACATATTTTTTAAAATCTTTCCCAACATGACCTCACAACGTATCAAGAAAATGTCAAGTTTAGATACATTTTTATTGAGAAAAATATTCTTAAAAGATCTCTTCCAACATGACTACAACACGTATCAAGACATGACCACACAACGCATTAAGAAAATTAACATTGGTAATTCGGTTTATAGGCACCGCTTCATTTTGGCTAAATCAATAGATGCCGAATACGGAGCTGTTTTAGCAACACGAATCCATTCGTTTAAAATTCAATTAAATACGCATTGGAATGGACTGTCTTTTGAAACAAAGCAAAAGGGAAGACTAAATGGATGTAATGTCAGTGTATGGCAAATAGAAACTTATTGACTTTATTTTGAGACTGGACCATATCCTGAGGAAAGCCGGGCTTCAACTTTAGAGACAGGAAACGTTGGTAACCGTATAGACGAAGCCAGGAAAACACTTAAATAGGAAACTTACCTTAATTAAATCAGCCACCAGTGAGGCAATGAACATGTCGTCCAGATGGAGATCTTTGTTTCGCAGGATATCCTATATCAAATTATTTCCAAATCATTATCGATTTTAAGAAAATGTTTGCTTTTTTATCATCAAACGGTTTTATTTCCTTTATAATCTTCCTTTAAATAATTCAAATTTGTTTCGTCAATATTGAAAAATCTCTACATTAAATTCCCCAGCAACAAAGCAAATGGTACAAGAATAGAAATAATATACACGGTTATGTTCAGAAAAATGAATGTCACATCTTTGCTTCGACAAATCTAAAATCCGAGGGTATGGCGAATGTTTAGAAATAGTAACGCTTAAGACGTTATGTCTGGCACTGCCAGTGCTTTAATCTTCTTGGTTGAAAATAGTATTGCTTTCGGGCATGAGAATGACAACTGTATAAAGAAACACTTAACTAACCTGTAGACTCCCTCGGGCACAATACTGAGTGACAATCATAATATGAGGTGGGTCTATACAAGCACCAATAAATCTATTAATGTTATCATGGGTCATTTCTTTCCTCAGCTGTAATTCCTTCTTAGCCGCCCTGTTGATCTCCAAGTTTTTCTTCCTAATGTGTTTAATAGCCACCACACTGCCCTTCAAAGTGCCCACTTTGGTATAAAGATGTTTTCCGGTTGGCTTTGTTTCGCCACCACCTCGGTCATCCAATAAAAAACTCCAACGTGTATTCTGCACTTTTTTCTGGTATTTGAGAAATAAACGTTATATTGTAAAACAGCCATTCAATACTCTCCAAACTTAAATGTCAACAATAAATGTCCTTTAAACCCGGTTTACCAACCAATGTAATTTTAGTCCCAAAAAGCATCATCTGCAGCAGATAGATTTTTTACCAGACAAGTTGAGCAACAAGCATACCTCTAGATCTATACCATACTAATAAACGGGGTTGTCTTTTATTTTATCAATGTCCAAAGTAGGCATTTCTCTAAACTTCTCTGTAATTTATTCCTGTAAACATATCCGTAATTTTTGCCCACACGTTTGCTTGGCAATTGCTTCTAAGAACATTTAGCTCAATTAAGGAATTATTTCCCTATGCAAACAAAAGGAGGTGTTTTGGCTAAATGAACTGACAGACCACATAGCTGACGTCAAGTTAGCCCAGCGGTACCAATTTCAAAGGTGGAATATTGAGACATTAGTACCTTACCCTTGGAGTTACCGTAGACATATTTCCTTCCAACATCTCAATATCTTTTTGGTTAATTTTCCATAATAGTCTTGCCAACTTTTGTTCATACATATAGTGCCTTTGAAGAAAGCAAAAAAGAAATCCAAAACAATTGATACACAATATCCATCTTACAAAAATGATATTCCTGGCTATGCTTCTTAATGGTTTTTTATCATTAAATCTTTTTCAGAGATACTGGTAATAGCGGTATCGACTTAAAGGATAAATGACAAGTTTAAGTCAATGCCTCCTATTTGGTAATCAATTGTTTACAAATTTACTCAATTTACAATAGCAAATCACCGTTAGGTGTTCAGAGAGAACTTGGCATTTATCCTTTAAGCTCACTTAACCCAATAAATGTTATAAACCAAGAAAAACAAGTCACAAAGAATATTTTTAAAAAAAGACTTAAACCCTCTTTTAGTTACCAAAAAAGTCTTTTATTTTCAATTCACTGAAACTCCGTTGCTAAGAAACTACTTATAAGAGAGTTTTGTGCAAATCAAGCCTGTGGGTAGAGCACTTTTAGTTTTATATTCTGTAGACTACCACTTCATGTTTATGATATCAAGTTTCTAGTCTTCGCCTACATTTCACCTTGGAAATTTAAATAAGTCGTATGTTATCCGTGTGCGGTTCTTTTCTTAGTGTCACTATAAAAAGCACCGTTTATAGTAATATTTGAAAGGTCATCAAACGATTGCAATAATATTCGTTTTTCCGAGGTTTGCATGTAGGAAGCTCGAGAAACGGTAACTTGTCTAAAAGACAACACAGACGATGAATGAAGTCAAATATGCTATACTTGTTTTTGTCGGATCTAAATAAGAATTTGGCCGGGAATCTCATATTAACACAGAAAGCAGGCTTTTTATTTAAAAAAAACACATTTTAAATATACACACGTATATCAATTTTAATGAATACCATCTAAATATGTAAATTCTGTTAGTTCTTGCTACTTTGGTCACGAGAATGACAGGGTGAAGATATTTCCACGGTTTTTAATTATGCATGTTAAAAAAGCTTTTCTTGATTGTTCCTTAATTTGGTGGTTTACGTCCTTAAGATTTGTATAGTGAACAAGCATGAAAGTAACATAAACTTAAATTAAAGCCAGCAACTAACCTGACCAAAAATATTCCGACCACAACAGCCACTGCAGCTAATGTTGTACACACAATAACGGTTGTCCAGTCAGTCGCTGAAACCAAAATAACGTCCTTGTGAAAATATATTCCTTGTGAAAATATAGTAATGATTCATAAATAAATTCGGACGGCCTATCACATTACTTTATTGTTACAGGTCACTTAAAATTAGCAACAAAGCATTTGAAATACTAATCTGAGAGACTTCATTTGTCTGGAAATGGTACATGGGCCGAACACATGGCTGTTTTACCACAGAGAGACAGTTTACAGAGACGGCCACTTTATCGTAGGATATCACGATAAATAGATTATTTCTCGACCTCACTTTAGAGCTTAACTAATAGACACAATCGGCCGAAGGAAGGGATTCCATGTGATTATCTGGGATAGCTTATCTTTCAAGACAAGTAGATTTATAATACAATAAGAAGCCAGTATTATCAAAATAACGTTTACAGTGGCATCATCGGTTTCTGATTGTCACGGCAGTAAGAAGCTTGAAAGCCATCGAAAAACTAAATGATTGGCTTTGGAATGAGTATAATCCATCCAGTTTGTGGCCTGTATGAACTTACCTTTAGCTGGACAATTTTCGTTATGGAATCCACACACCGGTTCACTAAGTGGCACACTTCCTCTTACCCATTCAATTCCTTCCCCTTTTACAAACTCCTGAAAGCAAAATAAAATTCAATTATCAAAATTTGTTTGATATTTATTCTTTCATTTTAATCCCTTGTAAATGTTTCAAACACATGGAGGAAGCAATGTTGCAACAAAGTACATGTAACCGTGCCTTTGAAAGACTTATGGTAAACACGGTGGAACATTATGATGGTTGTTTTCTTGAATCCTATCCAATGACTTATGATCAGAAGAGAACTAGTACAATGAACCCTGTATAGGATATTAGTCCATAAGGTGACATAAAACGTACTACTTCTTATAACATCAAATGCAAATGTACATGATGGTATATGTAGAAACATTGTCTATTGAGAGCTATAAAGCATACCTTAGACATTTTATACCTAGTGAGTCCAACGTTTACGACGCCTAGCATTCATTCTGAGATATGTATGGTTAATATAACCATGCATATAATAAGTAATATTCTTTTCTTTTTCGTTACATCTTTATCTTGGGAGATAACTTTAGTACCAGTATATAAAGCACAGTAAAGATCTTTAGTCCGAACGAAGTCCAAAGCAACGACAAAAACAAAGTTACTACCAACACATTTTACATCACCATGATGAACCCTGTTTAGAGTACAAACTTCAAACAGCAGAGACAGCTCTGGGGATAAATCCTTGGCAACAATTCTAAGACGGATGTGTTACATGGATGCACATTTGTATTTATCTTTACATACAAATTGTCGCTATTTCTATGTTCAAATTTGGTTCTTAGTAAGAAAAAAGAAAAGAAAGAAACACGCTGCTTGTCTTCAAAAAGTTCTCGGAATTCACCAAGTCGGAAATCGCCTTCTAAGGGTGATTCGGTACGATGACACGATATAATAGTACGTCGGTGTCTTCCCTGGTACATGTATGTACTCATGGGAACTTGAAAACGATAGTAGTTTCATTAAAGTACATCCGCCATCGCACTCAAGGGTAGATAAATAATTAAACAGAGAAGATAAATCGGACTGCTTTTTATGGAGACCTCAGCAAGCTCTATGTGCATTGCTATTTACTGCTTCATCCAATACAACATAGCGATTCCAAGATTTTCGGCAATTGACCTATCTGCTTTGAATGAAATAGCTAATACCTCGAGGCATGTAGGGAGCGGGTGAATTCCAGTCCACGGAAACTGATCTGACAAGGAGGGAGAAAGATGGGTTTTCTATAGTCCTAAACTGAAATCACTTTCTCAAAAGTAACGAAGAGTGTTTTATTCTTCATAACGTCTTTCGCAAAATATTTACAGATCAGTTATGGTACAAACCGAGAAGTTTAATCTAGTCAAAAAGTGCGATTGCTACGAAACCGGAAATAATTAAAATAAAGATTTTTTTCTTCTGCCTTAAAGCAAGCCCTTGTGTTAACAAGAGTTTCGGGAAACCCAAAATACGCCCGGAAAGGCACAGTAACTGCAGCCATACCAAAACAAATCCTTCCATATTTATTTAAATTTAATTTTCAAAATTCAGAGGAAGGAAGTTGAAGCTTGGTAGAAGGTGATGTAATGTCAACAAAATGAAATGTTACCACTAAAACCTTTAAAATCCATCTGTATCAAACTTAAAATGGGCTATTTGCATCAAAGATTATTAACAAGATTTGTACTCGGTACAAGTCATCAATTCTCGCTGCTTGTTAAATCGTGATGTTAAACATTGCTTGTTGTCAATATAGTTTGGACTAAAATGTTTCAATTTTTTAGAAGAGTAGTTTATAATTTACTAATCATACTTAAACAAATGCAATTAATTGGCAATTTTGCAGCTCACACCAATTCAAGTAGATTTGAAAATTTTTCTCATAATATCATTTTTCTATATTATTTGGCTACAAAAAAAACAGTTGAGCATGGCATGGCCATGTGGTATAGAGGAGTCTGGACCATAAAACTGTCAACACTTGTAGATAAGAGATAAGAGACAGAGCTTTAGAGTTTGTTTAAATAGAGTATCACTATGTAAATAGAACAAGGCTGGGTTACTTATCTCTTTGTCTGTATATAAAACTTTATCCTTATATGCATTTTTCATTTGATTAAAACGTTATATATTGATTTAAGAATAGTTTTAATCAATTTAGAAACATTATTGCAATTTGAAAAAATCCTTTTTTGATGAGAATCGGAAAAGTAGAAGCCATTTTATAATTTAAAGGTTATTTTCATGAAAATGAAAGTAAGAATAAAAGGGAATGTACATAATCCAATAATTTGCAAAAGTTGATATCATAAACAATTTTTTTACACACTGTCTGTTAATATGGTATGTAACATGAAAGATTTGAAAACATCGGATCATATTTGTTAAAGTTATGGAGAGAAAAAGTAAATATTACATAACCCAATATGGCTGCCATATTACGCAATGTATGATGTCAAAAATAGTCCGCGACACACCTTCCACCCATAAGGTATATACTTAGAAAAAATTGTGCAGATGGAATCAAAACTTTGGAAGTTATGGAGCGGAAGGGAATATTACATAATCCAATATAACTCCCATATTATGTAACCAGTGATGTTAAAAATAGTTTGCGACACACCTTCTACCCATAAGGTATATACTTAGAAAAAATTGTGCAGATGGAATCAAAACTTTAGAAGTTATGGAGCGGAAGGGAAAGCGGACGCCGGACAGCCGGACTGCCGGACTGCCGGACTTCCGGACTGCCGGACGGACGGAGATGATACCATAATACAGCCCGCTTTTCAAGCCGGGCGTATAAAAATCAATATGACTTGGGGGATAATTAGGCACGTATATGTTTTATGGATTACGTTCGATTTTAGGTCATCCGCCTTAGTTGCAATTTTTTTCGTCGTCGATGAAAGGGCCCAGAAGAGAATATGATCGATCTGAACACAACAACCCAGTCTTAATGATAATTCAATCATTGGTTTTATGTGATGATGCTCACTGTAGTGTTGACTGTCTGACGTGAACAGACAAGGGGGATAGTATACAAATCAATCTTACAATCTTACCACATAGGACAACTTACAAAAGGCATGAAGCATAAAATCTACTTTTCTAAAAATCCCAAATCAGCATCACCTCATTGCAAAATATCTCGTTAACACACCAACAAAATCAGACTTGTTTCTGTTTCTAGGTATAGACATAGCAAATACTTTATTTGAAGTTTGTTTGAAAAAAATCCCTTATTCATAAATAGAACAATCTTCTTCTAGTGTTTTAAACCCAAAATACTCCCTTGAATTACGTTCTCGCATTTAAAAATGACTTTTTAAATAAGTTCTTTTCTGGTTACATAAGATTTGCATTGTAAGGTTCCTTCAGCTGAATATAAAAACTTGCATGAAAAGCTATGGATTAAGTCAGAGAGATTAAATCGTCAAGTTTAAAATAAAGAATGCACTGAATTGAACAGATAAAGTAAGAGCTGTTTTGCCAATCAAGCCACACGGAGAAACGGATGGTTATCTTTTCAATTTTAAATCCCTTGGATATAACAACAAAAGAGAATGTCTTTTAAAGTGGCATGAGCTGCAAAAATTCACACTTTTTTCATAATTTCTGATCGTCACGACAGTGAGAGGCTTTAAAGGCCATCGAAAAACTAAATGATTGGCGTTGGAATGAGGGAAATCCATACAGTATGTGGCCTGTACGAACCGAAAACGTGTTCGAAAAGTAAACAAAATTTAAATAACCGGGACGACCATTCATTCATTCTAAGCCAAAATTATTTCAAAAGCATACTTTATCGTACATTTTCGAGACTAGAAGCACTAAAAAGCTTCTGAATTGTACGTCTTGAGAAAAATAGCCACTAATTTCAACATTCTGTTTCAACCTCAAAATATCAACATTTTGGCAGCTCATGCCACTTTAAACTAAACTGCTTGAATTGAACAATGCATAAGAAAACACCCATTTTGTGAAAGCTAATCACAAGAGCTTGTTCATCTGAAATAACATTTAATAACCATTTACATTAGAAACGCCAAATTGGAGAATTTTGTTAAGCTCATTTTTTGCGAACATATTTTCTGTCATACATAAGTTTTCAATCTATTCATAGCAATGGTGTAAGGACGGGAAACAAAATCTCCCCGTAAAATTTCATTACCACTGTAAAATGCTGACATTGAAACCGATAAGATAAAAATAGCACGGCACTGTCTTTCAAGAAGCAAGTATATACTCATGGGAATTTGAAATCGATCGTAGTTTTATTTGAATGTATCCGCCATTGCACACATTGGTAAATAAATAACTAAACCGAGAAGACAAATCGGACTGTTTTTCACAGGGACTTCAAGAAGCAGTTGCTCATTGTTATTTATAACCTGATAAAAGAACATTGAGCCAGCCAATCTCATGAATTTTCAACTTCTCTAGATTTAACCTCTATTTCTGTAGAGAAAAACATGTCTTGTGACGCATGTCTTTTGGAAATTTGTAAATGTTACAGCAAGGAAAACTTAGAACAGAAGAAAAAGAAGAGCTTTCTGGATAACCCTTGTATGCGTCTTCAACATTCGTAAAACGATGTTTTTCCCAAAATTAGGAGATATTCTTTGTTTCCCATAAGATTATAAACATAAACATTGGCATTTTGACTAAATATTTAATTGCATCCCAAATCATGATGATATAATAAAGGTAATGAATTGGAAGTGCGACTCTTTTGAAAGCTCAATGCTATCTTCGAGATTCTTGGACACGGAGAAAAGATGGATTAAGTCCGACTTCAGGTTATCGCCCTCATTTGCAAATGTCCTACTCGCCTCCCCAAGGGTCCAAACTCAAAGAGTTTTAAATCGATCTCCACAGAAAAGTCAGTCATCTCCTGAATCTTGTTCAGTGAGATGTATACAGGTACATGTCAAGATCTTCACTGTAGTGCTGGGACCGGACAAAGGCGATAATATAAAATCAATCAGAAAGGCTTATAGTACAGGATAATTACTTTAAAAAAGTCATAAAGCAGAAAATCTTTATTTTTCATTTCCTCGATCAACATTAACGTATTACGCCTTTAAACCTTCATAAAAACGCCAGACCTTCTGCTATAGGGAAGGGCATCACAATTCATTGGATAGAGCGCTTTCGAAAAAATCATTTCTACGAATTACTTGGTTAATTAGTTTTAACAGTTATTTACGTCCGACGCCAGTTTCGTAAGATACCGCCCCGTAGTGTACAGCGTTTTATGAAACCGTACGCAAGAAGTTCGCAATGGCCATGAAACGCTTTCGTTTCCGACTTGAAGAACTCGGATGTTCAACTTTACGATAGTTTCTCGTATTTCAGAATTAATTTTTTACTGCATGTTTTGGTTTTTCTGGTTACATAATTTTCATCTAAATTACCTTCGCTGAGCTGGATTATATAGATTTCTTTAACGACAAGCTATTGGTCAGATCGATGAATCAAATAACCTTCTTCAATCTAACCTAAATTAGCTTCGCCGAGTTAGAGTTTATAGATTTTCTTAAAAAACAACATCTTTCTCAGATCAATTAATCAAATACCCTCCATCGATAAAAAAAAATGCATAAAATGTCATCTTTTTATCAATCTGGCCGAATTGTGCCAACAGAAAACTATGGGTAGTTTTTAATTCCAAGCCACTGGGGATTTACCGATAAAAGAATACAATCTGTTGAAGAGATTTAGCTACAGATTGAGAGGAGGTTTGATAAAAAGACATGCGAAATAAAAATATTGTCTTCAAAAAGCTAAATAATATATATTGTTTCTTTGGACCAAAATCTCAAATGTGACAATGATTGTACTCGAAGAACGACATTTCAGAGCAAACTGCTCCTAATGTTTCTTTAGGGTTCGCAGTGTCTTTGGCCGATTGATCGTCAGCAGTAGCATAAAGCACGGAAATATATTGGTTATATACATAAATACATGCATGTATACATAATGATCATTTTGTATAGCTACGTTGACAATTGCTTTTTTAGTGTATTTCAGGGTAAGAAAACACAAACCTGACATAATATTTCTTCAGGACTGTCATTAATGAGAGTGAAACCAAAGAAACAAAAATAGCATCTTGTTAGCTTTCATGACCCATGTGTGTATACGCGGGGATTTGAAATCGATAGTGCCTTAATTAAAATGTATCAGTCATTGCACTCAAGGGTAAATAAATAATTAAACAGACGAAACTGATGGTATTGTTTTTCGCAGAACTGTTTTGGAAATGGTTCTTCCACTCCTATTTAGAAGTTAACCCTTCACCGTGTAAAAAACATGGCTCTTCATTTTCAGGAATTTTCAACATCTTCGTTTATCTGCTTAAAAAAAAGAAATAAGTTTCGAAAGTAGACAATTTTATATTGAACGTCGTGACACAGAAAACGTACCCCCAAAATAGCCCTTTGAGCTAAAACCCGAACAATCCACTGTAATCCATCAAGTAATACTGAAAACAATCTATCGAAATTCGAGTTTATGTTTTATGTTTCGTAATATTTTTTCCTAACCTAGTTTCATTCGAATGAATAAGTTCTAAAAATGGATTTTAAATAAAGCTATAAACACCTCAACTCCAAACAACGAATTTTAGTAAACTCAACAATCGCTCCGTTACGACTGATTGCTCTACAATACAGAACATATTTGTTTAAATTTCAGCAATTTAAATCTATGATAATTTTAAAACTTTTAATTTCTCAATTCAACGAATCTACCTTTTGCAACACGTGTCTAAAAATGGCCAACAAGGCATAAGAACCTTGAGTAAATAAAGCACAGTAATATTACATCGGCCAATCCAATATTGCTGATGTAGTATGCAGCCAATGAAGTCATAAATATATTGGCGCACACCGGCTGTCCGCAAGGCATATACCCTGAAAGAATTTTTAAGATCCAATAAAAAAATTCTTGAATTTACAAAGTAGATGGGAAAAGTATATAACCCAATATGTCTACCGTTTTATGCAATAGGTGATGCGATAATCAGTTCACAAAACACCGTCTACCCTTAAGGTATATAATCTTAAAAGCTTGTCAAGATCGGATCAAAATAAAATAAGATATAGGCTAAAACAGAATATTACATAATCCAATGCTATATCCTACAACCGAAGATGTCATAAATAGTTGACGACACCCCATCTAACCATAAAGTATATACAGAAATACTAATCTCCTAGGTTCTTGTAAAATGTGACAAAACTCTTATAGAATGATTAAGATGAATGAAAAGGCCCGTGGGACAATCCACCAGCTGAGACAGCCTCTGGGGGGGGGGGGGGGGGGGGGGGGTGAGTCAACCAACGTAAAAACCTATCAAAGTAGAACAACGGTGGGTAATAAGCAAAGTCAAATAGGCGAAACTTGAAAAGGTCCGACTTACGATTTGACTGTCATTCTTGATAAGAAAATTCCCCACAGATCGTAAAGCTTTTCCAAATCTGGCTGTTTTGTCTATCTTCAGGCCTAATACAGTATAGTTGGCCTCCGATTCTCCCTTTTCGTCAATTGAAATCTCGTGGCCCTGAACACCTGTATACCGAAGAATCAGAGGATGCATTTAATGTTTTAGCTGCTCGATATAAAGAAGAAAATTCTAACTAATATTAAAAGAAAATGTTATCCCGTTTATACCTCGATATTCTATACCATACACGGTTAATTTACGATACGCATGCATTAATAGCTCTGGCAAAAATATCAGCAGTAAAACAGACAAAAGAACTCAATCAGACACAACTATATGGTCACCCAGTGTTTTCCTATACTTGGCATTCCGTTGCTCAATGGTACACTGTAACCGTTTACCGTCAATTCTACAGTAGAATATTTTAAAATTAACGGTAAATTGCCGTTTTATACTTCAGTGGAAGCTTTACGGTCGTGTACCGTAAAATAACTTTGAGACAGAGTTGTCGTTTCCGAGCTAACGAGATCTGATCTCCTCGGTTGTTTCCGTGAAGGATTCGTCCAAAATACGTCATTGCGGATCAAAGGGTGCTAAGATAGTTAATTTAATATAGCTGTATTTGAAAGCGTAGATTGAGATACCTGCCCTAAGGGAGAATTTTCATCATCATTTTTTCAATTTTTTCAAATAAATATATGTTTGCCAACTTGCAGAAGTAGTCAGTTTTACTATTTCGTTGGGGGTACATAACATTTGAAAATCTACATTAACAGATCCATGCTGGGGTTGACGATTTAAAGTCCTGTATTTCTTAGCCTGCTTATTTCATAATGTTTTTTCACATTCACTGATTAGGAATGTGGCTAGTTGATTTTACGGTCTACCTTTATTTTTACGGTAAAAAATTTGGCAGCCCAGCTGCCAGTATTCTACCGTAAAATTTACGGGTTACATTTTACAGTGTACTCAGCAACCGATGTGTTTCACATATATTTGAACGGTTCAGTCAAAGTTGGCAAACAGTTGTCATCACATGATGGCCAGTATCGAATAGACACGCAATATGGTTTGCCGGTGTCATAAAATTTCAGAAATTACAGATATGTTTTGTTATATTCACAGTTATATTCATTATATTAAGACAAAATTCAAAAGCTACATGACAACCTGATCCAATTCAACATCAATAATCTATTGACAGACGACGTGATCAGGACCACGTCAACCACGTTAATAACACCCGTAGGCAAATACTTTTATTCACTTACTCAGAAAAGGCCGTCCTTGGATTTTACTAAATATCGCCAAACCGTCACTCTCGTTTCTTCCATCAGCTAATACCTCTTTCAAAGCCTTGGCATATAGCATAACGGAATCATAGAGATGCGCAGCACTTAATGGAACCTGCAACAGATTGATTACCTGAATAGTTGGTTTCTTGGTTCGATGACAGATTGATTAGAATAGGTTTCGTTTGTATTTTTTCAAGTGCCAATTGAGCGATTGCTTGATGACGTCACTTGGAATTTACGCGCAAAGCATTTTTGGGGATTACGGGATGTTAACATAATTTTGAAATATGGCGGAAGAAATAATACTGTATCGAGAAGACGACGTAAAAAGCGTAAAGTTAGCAGAAAAATATGTGGATAAAAACAGGTTTCAAAGTTTTCCCAAAAAGTGAAATCCTGCTAATTACCAATAAACAAAATGGCGAACTGACGTACATTTTACCGAGAAAGCTTTGCGTAAATCGATGTGACGTCACAGGCTCGGCGGTAATTCAATGCAAATATTTTCGAAAACAAACACCGATATATATCTTTATCGATTTACGGTTGATAGTTTTTGGCTGCTTGATGATCGCAAGCTCTATTCGTTGACAACGATTACCCAATTGTAAGACTGGTTTTTAAATTACTTAATTAGTTTAGACACACTAGTTATATATATTCCATAGACAAATTCTTCAACATGTGCCTCTCGTTTTGGGGGGTTTCAGTGACATGGGATTTCGTAACCAGCTTCAACGTTGAGTCACTAATCCTAGGAAGATGTTTTTTGTTCATAGCACTGAATGACAGAGAAAATAGTTAACTGTAAATAAATAACTGATATGGCGAGATAATAACTGATGGGAAAGACTGATGTTATAAACAGCACAGTCGATCATTATCAAGAGTTACAGAGACATCACTTAGACGATTCTTTGACATGCTATGGAACCAATAAACCTGACAAAAAATGCCAAAGCCACCTTAAATTATCATTAACTTTAAATTGCCGAGGATGAAGCTTTTTAAGTATCCAGTAAAACTCTTACCAGAAATTTGATGCCGTGCATAAAAGGGCCATTGATTGGTGGAAGTCTGGAGTAGTTCCTTGCTCTGTCTTCGAAATCGAGGTAAGTTGGACTGCTTGGAGCCCGGGGTGCCAGCAAAAGCAAATTGCGAAACGCCATTGTAATGTTCATGGTTGCGTTATTCTTACTTTCATACGGTACTGAAAAAAAATCAATTAAGACTTTTTAATACAATATACGTATATGCACATTTAATTAGTCCGTCAAAAGAAACAATATGAAATGAAACAGACAATACAGAAAATGGAATTTCAAGTTACATTTGAGTACATTTGTAATTACTGTTTGGTGTTTTGCGAGGCATTTCCGATTTCTTCAATTATATGGTAGCGATGATATATATATTTATGAACACTAAAACACGCGATGATATATACATGTATATTGCTACAAAGACTGTTCAGTTCAATTGGTCCCTGGAAACCATCCAGTTCACATTTATAGAAGATGGCTCTTTTATTTTGACACCCAAGAATTAAAATTCCAACTTCGATATAGATGCCCTGATCTTACCTAGCTTATCTATATATTTATCTAAAGTTACTATATGTATATAGATAAAAATGATCCGCACCCAAATTGTTCCGCGCCCTTTACAGCCAATTCAGTATTGAATCAAGGGTTGAGTTTTCAAACGCATAAAAAAGGAGTTCGGTAGGCTAAGCATCTCCTCAAAATAATTGGCGTTTAGTAAATGGCAAATACTAACTCAAGTTTACACTTACACATGCCCAGTCTCTTTTAGGGGGGGGGGGGGGATAAAGTTATATTGGCGCAAAAAACCTACCAATATCAATGTTCTAACTGTACAAGCACACTCACAGATGACCTGTTTTCCCTTGTTTAAATACCATGATTTACATTATATCACACCTTTGTCAAATGTGTTACATTATATGACAAACAAAGATGTCGTAGATATCGCATATATTTGACAACACAATAGTTTCAACATGGTATTTTTTTAAGAAATCAAGCGCACGTGTATTCTGTTCAAAAAGTATCTTTTCTTTATTTATATGGAGTCTTGACTGTTGCTATATATATTTAGACCACAACAGCTTTCTACCTTTCAAAAAGTATTCACTGGTAGCTTTCGATGGATCATTAGGGGTTTCATGTACAGCTATTACGGCAAATTGACCAGTGTCTGTCAATCCTTCTTCCTGAAGATACCGCAAAAAGTCGATAAGAGCGAAATCATCTCCAAGGAATACATAGACTGTAATGAAAAAGAAAGAATTTGTTGTGTACTGATTGCATATGGCATATAAAACTACAATATATATTTACACTGAGAATTACT
This sequence comes from Lepidochitona cinerea, assembly GCA_963971465.1. Lineage (NCBI taxonomy): Eukaryota > Metazoa > Mollusca > Polyplacophora > Chitonida > Tonicellidae > Lepidochitona > Lepidochitona cinerea. Next base: position 45,170,115 of record OZ020551.1, on the reverse strand, counting down.
TTGGTATTCGATCTGAAAACAGCGTGACCTTGATTATTGATTTGATTTCATGCCAAAGCGGATAAAAGCAGCATGCGTATATTGTGTATCGGTCGCGGGTTCGAATCCCACTCAGTCCAAAAATTGGAAAATTTTCTGACTGGGTTTTCACTCGAACGACCTATGTGGGATGGTTGCCAGTTACCAGCGGAAGGTCGTGGGTTTCCTCCGGGCACAGAGCCTGGTTTCCTCCCACCATAAAACTGGCAACGCCGCCATATAAGTGAAATAATCTTGAGCGCGGCGTAAAACACCAAACAATCAATCATATATTGTGTATCGATGTAGTTCATATCTCGCGGTTTCAAAATTAAAACTCTTCACAACTACCTCATCATTAGACAGGAGTAACTGGAAGTTCATTCTAAAAAGTAAATCAGATAGTTTAAACTGATTTGATTAACGGTGGAAATCTAAAAATCGGGATGCCAATTCAAAGTTTATGTTTGTGTTACTTATAAACGGTACCTTTAATAACAGATACTCTAAAGTGGGATTTTAACATACGTTTCTTAAAAAAAGTAGTGAACAATTTCATTATATATCTCAATTGTGGACTCAACTCTAGAGAAACTGGGCTTTTGGGTCGCATGGAAACTTCGACCTTCGGCGAGTATCTGAAGCCCCGACAAATGTGGAAATCTGTAAGCTCGTGTCACATATAATGAAAGTTCTTATACTAACCTATTTTCCTTCACCCTGTCAATAGCAATTTGGATTAATCTATATACTCATTTTAACAGCATTCGTAAAATATGTATTCACATTCCAGTCTCGGAGAAGCCATAATCGAGAATTTGATGAGCAATTAGTTTTGACTTCCTACGAAAGTGTTATTGGTTTGGAAATATACTTATAATTTGGACGTCATTCAAGAAAGAATGGATCGTCCAACAATGTATGTCACAAACAGTGCTAATTTCAATGAACCCAGTTAAAATTTAGCAAATTACGTCATATTCACCTATTTTAGTTTTATTTATCTACAAGAAATGTGTGTATTGATGAGGTATTGCACTGAAAACAATGTGGGTGGTATGTAGGCGGAATTTTATCTTGGATATCAACTTAAATATCAAAACGTATAACCCACAGCATGTAGCAGGGTTCTACAGCAACGTAATTCCCATTGCACGATCAAAAGTTACTTCAGTTGCCAGAATCAGAAGCTGTGATCTTGAATTCACAGTGTTCACTCTTAAGACAAACCGTTTTGACAGTTCGTTGAAAAGCCCGATGCTTTTAATTGAAATACTATATAAACAGCCCGAGGTTTTTGACAAATAAGTGGTGCTGTAATAACTTATTTTCGGTTTCCGTTGCATATAATTACAATAGCATAAGCTTTCAAACTTTTCTTAATAAATCCTGATTCTGGTGGAATAAAGATTACAAAAATATACAGTTGACGTTGGAATAAGGAAAATTCATAGCCTATACACTTTACTTCTTCGAAGCGAAAATTAAACAAAACCTAAATAACCGGAAAAAACGTTAATTTAATTTAGGCTTAAGTTGGTTCGAAACTATATGGCTGCTCGTATTACATTTCTGAATGGGTGTACTGTAATTTCAAGGAAAACTTTCAATTTTCCACAAAAATGAGCGGAAGATTTTCCATATTTGTTCAAATTAAATTCTGTTAGCTCACGCTACTTTTCCGAAGATGATAAGGGCAATGATGAACCTAGTTATGATTTAGCCGAGAAATCTGGGCTCTGCCGAATAGTTTTTCTCTCCGTGTTCGTCATAGCCCAGATCACTTCCATAGTAAAAAAGTGATACTTTTTAAGGAGACCCGCCGAAAAAATCGGCGGCGCAAATTTCACAACAAATAAGCAAAGAATACAGTTTTTACCTCTACGTTCCGATGGCATAGACCTAGAAGAAGGATTTTGTTAACTTTACGCGGCTGTAATGTGGTAAGCTTTCCTTTATGCAGTCAATATTTGTCCACTGACTTTCAACCTGACGTAACCGCCATAGTAAAACATTAACCGACCTAAAAACTCGGCGGGGCATCTTAGAAATACGTAACTCGTAATCTTCGGAAATCCTTTGTCATCACCAATGAACTTGGCCGAATATGAAATATTCGTGGAGTATTGAATACTAGATATATAGACATATTTCTCCACAGTTATATCGATATTATTTTACCCTAGTGATTCGGGCTAAGGCGACAAGACACATTAGCAGCCATATAATACCAGTCGCCGTAAGACCGATAATTCGGGCTAAGTTATGATTCACCTTAAAGGTGACCTTATAACTGATGAACCTTCAGGCTGATTTCATCAAAAGTTGTAATTTCACATAACTTCTCTGTGTATCAGTACAATGTATTTTAGGAAGATCATATCAACGGCACAATTATATGCAACTTGATATGTAACCAGTCTTGAATTCACACTAATGTTTGTCATATTATTTTTAAAAAGGTAATTTACGTAGAAAGTAGGGTGCATCAAATGATGGATGCGTCAGGTAGCGCTGATTTCAGTTAACCAACATCTATCCCCAAAAGTAGAACAGAAAGTGTAGTTAGTAAATGATGTCGACAAGAGAAACCTTTTTGACAGACGTTTTCGTGTTTCGGGGCTTCTACATAATAACATGTTATTTACCAACAAATGGCTGTTCAAAAACGAATCAAGTATCAATTGAAGTATTTTGGGGTTTTTTTTTCAATCATATGTTTGAGTTTTCTATCAATAGATTAAAGAGAGTTTTTAACTTGAACAATTTTACATTGATTTTCGCTATTTTAAAGTTTAAAGTAGTCATAAACGTTTGAAAATCAAAGTCATACTTCTTGTTTCCTTGTAAGTCCGTTTTACGATATCCGTCAACGCTGTGGCGTAGGTTTCATCCAGATAACTGAAAATATGTTTTTTGCCCATAGTAATGCTGTTTTTATCCGCCAAGTCGGCCAGAACCTTTGACGTGTCTAACCAAACAGAGGTATTGTCAACGATTGGTGTAAAGTGAGTCCAATTAAAATGGTTCATGAGGGCTATCACAGATCGGGATACTTTGGTGGTGGAAGGTTGTATCTGAACAAATGTTTTATCAGCATCTTCTAAACCTTGCGGACTCTGATCAGCGCATTTCTACAAATAGAAAAAATAACACATATATCAAGATATTAACTTGGATTTTTCTCATGGTTATTCAAAAAAAGAATTAAGTACAAATTCAAGTTCATTGACAGACTAAATATGTATCTTTTTAATTGTGACGAAACGAAACAAGTATTCGTGTTGAGAAATGAAAGAGCGGGATTAATTTATGCATTTAATTTTTGGTTGTTATTAGTGCATCAAATATGCATTTCTGAGTGAATTTTTCACTCGATTGCTTTCTGTGGAAAAGTTGCCATGCAGGTATCCGCCGAAGGTCAGCGGTTTTCTACGGGCAATGAGCCTGGTTTCCTCCCCCCACTAAACCTGGTAATGCCGCCATATAAGTTAAATAAACTTGAGTGCGGCGTAAAACATCTATCAATCACATTTTTAAGTTATAGCGTTAAAAGACTTTCCTTGCGCATTTAGTACTGGGATTATTAGCGTTGATAAAAGATCGATGTTTAAATATTTTTCATCTTTATTCGATAATAGTCTACGTTTTATTTCTTTCTTGAAGTTTAACCTTTAAACAGCAGTGGTGAAAAGATTAACTAGCTTGTGGACAGACAGAAAGATATTGTGCCGTTATCTGTAAATATAGATAAACATGGACAGTTTTGTTGGCGCTGCTTTGAAAATTAACCAGAGACCCGGTCTCCATTCAGGAAATTGCAACCAGCCGGGAAAGTCCCACTCTTTATTCAAATTTCGAATACTGTATACATTAACAAATGGGCTTCCGTCCTTTTAGGGTACGCACAAGACTTTGGCACGTACGCTCCCTAAACGCTTTGAGTAGCTGAAATAGCATGTAAACACAAAGCAATACCCTAATCTGGTAAAGGAAAGCAAAGGACTTGCTTTGATGATTACAAAAACAAGTTCAGGGCAATTTGAGATTCCAGTTTAACGTACAACTTTATACCAAATGAAATGGACATGTTCAAAGTTTTCTGTGTTTTCTGGGTCTGATGCAAAATGAATAAAACTAAATGAGAAAAAATGAGGAAGTGTACGTGTCGTTACTGAGACAAGTTTATCTTAATTTATACGCTATACAGGTTGTTGTTTTCATATCATGCTGAACCGATGTCAAACAATTGCAAGTACTGATGGTCTCCTGGGGCCCGTTCCACAAATGTGCTTTAAGCTTAAGTCTGACTTATCTCGGCGACGTCACAATCAAATTCCTTTGTTACGCTATGTATTTAAGTCTGACTTAAGCTTAAAGTGGCATAAGCTGCCAAAATTCGCACTTTTTTCATAATTTCTGATCGTCACGACAGTAAGAGGCTTTGAAGGTCATCGAAAAACTAAATGATAGGCGTTGGAATGAAGAAAATCCATACAGTATGTGGCCTGTACGAACCGAAAACGTCTTCGAAAAGTAAACAAAACTTTAAATAACCGGGACGACCATTCATTCATTCTAAGCCAACTTTAGTTCAAAACAATACTTTATCGTACATTTTCGAGACTAATTGCAATTAAAAAACTTCTGAATTATACGTCCAGAGAAAAATAGCCAATAATTTCAACACTTTTTTTGTAACATCCAAATATCAACATTTTGGCAGCTCGTGCCACTTTAATACAGCTTTATGCAACCGGCCCCTGTTGCACCAATCACCTGCACGCCGCTCTGATATCTCAATGACATAGGCCTACATCATGCTGAGATTTTAAGGAAGCAATACCCGGCTTATGATCTATAACAAACGATGGAGATCCAATATGACCGTCTTTCATTTCAATTCACAGTGGGTTTCTAATAAATTGTCGTTGCACCGGGTTGATTATTTTGAGATAAAGGAGTTTTTCAATTTGTGTCAAATCACGTTGACTTTATGATTCCCCCGTGGTGTCGATACCGTTACTGACAGATAATTACGACCACTTGCTTCCTGTGAGCTTCCTAACGCTTTAACCATCGGCGTATTCCCCGTCAGCGAACTTTACACAATATCGATGCCGTTCATCCCAAATCACTCTCTATCATTTGTTGACCTTTCAGAGACAAGAGACATACTACAGGTCAGTAACAACTTTATGAGATATGTCTCTTTCATCAATTAGTCATCGATTGTCTCACAAACATTGTAAAATAAGTCTTTCAAGGTATGGTAGAACCAGTGTTGACTTTAAAAAGTAGAAAAAGGTTTCCCATTTTAAGCAACTATACTTATCTTCAGATAATAGCAACTGTTTTTTTATATTTTATTTAAAAGGTCACTTTAACGGTACAATTTCATTAAAGTGGCACGAGCTGCAAAGATTCGAATTTTTTTCATAAATGATGATAAATTCAATAAGAGAGGTTGAAGTTCATCAAAAACCCAAATGGTAGACGTTGAAAAAAATCTATTCAGTCTGGGGCCTGTTTCACAAAGCGGCGTCGATGATTTTTGCGTAAATTTCATACTAACGTATCTCTACAGTATGGGTTGCTAAGGCAGTTACGTAAAAACTTACGCTACGCCGCTTTGTGAAACAAAGTTCTCTAAACTAGCCGAAATAATGTTCGAAATGTAAAAAACCTTGAAATAACCGGGTAAACGTTCATATATTTAAGACCTAAACTAGTTCAACAAACTACTTTGGTGTACATTCTCAAACATAGCAGTGCTAAAACGTTTCTAACAGGGCGTACCGACACAGAAGAATTCTGTATAAAACAAATTGATTTTTTGGTGTTTTACGCTGCGCTCAAGATTATTTCATTTATATGAGAGCGTTGTCAGTTTTACTGTGGGAGAAGCCGGGCTTCATGCATGGAGAAAACCCACGACCTTCCGGTGGTAATTGGCAACCATCCCACATACGTCGTTCGAGTGAAAACCCACTCAGAATGTATTTTAAAAGTTTCTAACATGTAAGTTCTCTAACTGGTAAGTTGAAATTTGTAGATTTATATTTATAGCGTCAAAACAAGCTTGGTTTGTACATGATATTACTTGCCGTCACCCTAATGAAATATCATGGGTTGTGGTTTATAATAATAACTTATGATTGGGTATAAACGTCTAAAAGATATGCCCCTTTTTAACACAATAAGAAACTTGTATCCGTGGTTATTTTAGATTTTTCCTGTGTCAGTGTGTTATATTGTTAAACATATTACAAACATTAGGCTCCACAGACTGTAGAACTTCAGATATAGATATATAAAAAGCAGATGGCTCGGTGTTATAGTTCCGAACCTATCGCGTTCACAAGAAATCTGGACAGACGGACGGAGGGACATACGGAACCTATTTCCAAGTCCGATAACTTCAATAATTCTACAACTTTCTTTTACCCGAAAAATGCTACATTTAGCTAGTTCACGCAACTTCAACTCTCTCCTTAATGATTGACAATACACATGTAGGCGCAATGTGTTCACCTAAGATATGTTCTTGTCTAAGAAAAGGTTATTAAATGATGCGTCTTGATAGGGATTTACATCATCGGTATCGAGAGAAAATTGTTACTTGGATTTTGCAAAACCTTCAAGAAACAAATTAATAGCATACACAGAACAACAACAAAAATTGACTACATTTTTTACCAAAATATTTGATAAATGTTTTAAAACCATTCACCATGCCATAACCATTTGATTAATGCTGATATATTCATACAGTCTTGCTTCAGATTTAATCACAAAATGGCAAGTCATGCGGAGATCTCAGCACCAAATTGACCGTAATCTGATCTATAGAAGAGGATGTCAAGACAATATGTCAGTATTTCATCTTAACGCAAGGCGGGCTTCTAATATATTGCTTAGGGAAGTAGCTAAGCGTCAGGTTCATCATTTTCTGATAAAGGAGTTTTTCAATTTATACCGAAGCGCTTTGCTGCCTGTTGACTTTATGATTCCCCCGTGATGTCGATACCGCCACTGACAGATAATTACGACGACTTGCTTCCTGTGAGCTTCCTAACTCTTTCACCATCGGCTTATTCCCGTCAGTGATTTTCACACAATATCGATGCTGTTAATCCCAAATCAGTATGTATCATCCGTTGACCTTTCAGAGACAAGAGACATACTACAGGTCAGCCACCTGTATATGATATGAGTCTCTTTTATCAATTATCCATCGATTTGGCTTTTATACTTCTCTAACCATGATCGCTATAAACAAATATTGCGAAACAAGCGGTTTTCTTTATTATAAATATATTTTTTCGGGGTCTTGGTGTTCATGTCGATATCTAAAAGGTAAGCTTTAAAATGTCCAATTTTTCTAGAAACACTAATTCTACTTTTACATATCGCAACATTCTTAGCAAACTCAACATATGCCCTCCACTACGACTCATCAAAACTATTTGTTGAAATTTCAGCAATTGAAATTATATGTTCATATGAAAGCCTTTAATTTCTCTTTTCGATGAACACATATGTATGCATTATGCTACCAGGGATGCCCTAAATAGTTCCCGACACACCATCTATCCCTTTGGTAAGTATTCTGAAAATATGTCAAGAAAAAGTCGAAACTAAAGAAGATGTGAACTAAAGTAGATGCCTTAAAATGCGTTACAACATGTCATAAATAGTGCACGACCAATAAAGTATATGCTTTGAAAGAATTGTTAAGATCTGATCAAAACTCTGTCTGTTATGGAGCGAAAAGGAACGAAGATATAGAATAAAAGAGAATATTAAATAATTGAACATAGATGCAATATTATGCAACCAAAGACGTTATAAATGGTTGATGACACACCATCTACCCATAAAGTATATGCTGTGAAAAAATTGTAAAGATCGGATCAAAACTCTTCAAGTTAGGGAGTGGAAGTGAACACGTGACCGACGGACGGACGGTGATGGGTAATACATAATACGACCGTTATTTTTTTAAGTCAGACCTATAAAAATATATCAATCATATAAAAAGGCCCAGGATTCAAATTGTATTTCAGCAAAACCTGCTTTTGTTTACTCAACGGACAAAATGTTGGCATATCTCGAACTGATCCCATTGATAGGAGATGCAAGTCATTATCATAGATCCTTACAAATGTAGCTAAAGGTGTCTTTTCACTCCTCTGGAAAATAATAAGTCAGACGTCATACGGCTCGATGGTCACCCTCAAGAAACTCGAGGGAAAGTTCTACTCACGCAAAGAAAGCTCCCAAACATCCCTCAGGGATGGAATCAACGCTTATACCATGAACAAAACAGAGCTCAATGTGACTTCCAAAACCGTTAAAAACCTCATGTAGACATAGAAGGTAATGTTTTGTTGTTTTCCATCTAGGACTAGCAGCTCTAAAAGTCGGTCAGTTTGTATGTCAACTATCGACGTTAGCAGGATAACTCAAGTCTCCATTCAGACAAAGTTTTCAAATTTTCTTTCTTTTGACCATAAAGCACGTTCCTGTTTTAATAGCTTACTTCAAAAATCACACTTGGATACACTAAGAGATAAATTTAGAAGGTTGATCGCACATGTCCCATATCCTGGTTTCCGAAATCTGATTCCTCCTCCGGAGACAAACTCTAACAGGGTAAAGACACACGAGTGAGACTTGAGCGATTCGGTTGACAATGCCCATTTCAGCTTAAGCTGCCAAAATTTATAATTTTTTAATAATTTCTGATCGTCACGACAGTAAGAGGCTTTGAAGACCATCGAAAAACTAAATGATTAGCGTTGGAATGAGGAAAACCCCTAAAGTATGTGGTCTATACGAAACGGAATAGTGTTCTAAAAGTAAGCAAAATTTAAATAACCGGGACGACCATTCATTCATTTTAAGCCTAAGTTAGTTTAAAACAATACGTTATCGTACATTCTCGAGACTGGAAGCACTAAAAAGCTTCTAAATTATACGTCTTGAGAAAAAATAGCCGATAATTTCATCATTTTGATTTTACGTTAAAATTTTATCATTTTGGCAGCTCATGCCACTTTAAACTCGCCTTCGCTAAATAGAAGGTACATATCTCGGATAACCAAATAAAAACAGCTGGCATAATCTTTGACAAACAAAAGTATATGATTGATCATGAAAACGGTTTTTCTTTTTGACAATCGTATTACTAATTTATTCTTCTTGGCCGGCAAGTGATCATGTTAAAGATAAAAAGGATTGTGTTCATGATTAAAGCAAAATAAATAAATATTCGATTAATAACTAGAACTTAGTATAATAATCATATATTATTTGATATTTTGTGGAAAATTTTGTCTGTTAGATTTCTGTAATAATTTAATGTGTATGTTTAGTGGTATAAAGCCCAAATCAGAATTATGGCCTCATTGGATTGAATTACAAAACAATTTAAGTGGCATGAGCTGCCAAAATGTTGATATTTTGACGTAAAAACAGAATGTTGAAATTATCGGCTATTTTTCTCAAGACGTATAATTCAGAAGATTTTTAGGGATTCTAGTCTCGAGAATGTACGATAAAGTATTGTTTTGAACTAACTTTGGCTTAGAATGCATTAAATGGTCGTCCCGGCTATTTTAATTTTGTTTACTTTTAGAACACTATACCGTTTCGTATAGGCCACACACTGTATGGATTTTCATCTTTCCAACGCCAATCATTTAGTTTTTCGATGGCCTTCAAAGCCTCTAACTGTCGTGACGATCAGAAATTATGAAAAAAGTGTAAATGTTGACAGCTCATGCCACTTTAAAGGAGAAGAAAAGGAAAAAACTAAGTAAATACAGTACAGGCGCGACACTTTTTCCTTTCTAACGGTACCAAAACCATATTTCTACGATTTTTCCTCGCCCAACTGTGCTATAAGAAAGTTAACAATCGTTATCAGAGAACGTCTAAACTGACTCGGCAGCCATCTTCACAGCAGAGCTTAGCTGTGTGTCTCGATCGGCCAATCAGCATACGCCTGGCCACCAGTCACTCACTAGCGTAAGAGAAATTGGTCAACTCTAAAAGTCTCCCATTTAAACCTAGGTTATTTTTTATCATTTCGACGCGCTAATAAGAGAAGATAAACACTCTAACGGCTCTGAAATGTACACTGGCTAGTAAATCAACCTTTTGGGAAGACGTGACAGGCTGCTATGTTGTCTACGCGACTTGTGGGGATCGTTGTAGAATTTTCAAAAAAGGTAGTCTTGCCGCTGACATTGCAGGTTATAACCATACAAGATATGATAAACTCGCAAGGGAAGTAATCTACTAATACTTTTTCCGGTCAATTTCAAACCGTCAATGGCGCGCTCCACTGACGATCGAGCACAAGCTTGTCTGACAGATTCATTTTCATTGTATTTTCACACCGTAAACCATGTGCAAGACTCACACACATGAATACGATGGTCTATGGGAGCCCGTTCGATACGATTGCATGTTGTTTTTTTGTTTTCTCCTCCTTTAACGTTTCTCAAGTATTACTGTTCAGAAGTGGGATGCAGCTTGCTCTTTGAATCGCATTTTTGTTGATGGGTATGTCCAGTGAAATGTCAATTTCTCTCTCATCGACATCAAACTTTCTGTATTTCACATGTGCAAAGTTGTGTATGTATTATTTTATTAATATCATACTATGTTGAAAATGAAATGAGTTATTCTTTGGGATTAACAGCACCAGTATCGAGAGAAACCAGTTAGGGGTATAAGTCTAAGGTTTAAAGTATTGGAACGATTCCAGGAAGCAAGTCGGCGTTATTATATGTTAGTAATGGTACCCACATCACTGGGGAATCAGAAAATCAACAGACAGCTACAAGCTTTCGCGTAAATTGAAAAAGTTTATCAGAAAATTATCAGCTCGAGGCTAGGTCTCTTTAGCAATAAATCTGCAAATCTCCGTTTATTACAAAAACTATGATGATGTTATCTTAACTACGAAATTCTTGTTGCGGAATCTCTATTTTCTTTCGTAAAATGTCATCGCGTGTATCAAACAGTCAATATTAAACACATACGGACATTGGTATACCAATATACGCCCGCTTTAAGAACGACAGCACAAAAGTAACTCTTTGTGATTTAAACACCATTTATGCGGGCTATGTAAATGACATCCATATTAAAAAATACCTGCCACAACGTGCTTTCTTAAAGGCACAATCGCCGCGAAAATCTAGAATACTGTTTACATTAAGAACAGTGGGCGGTTTTCTGCATTCTTCCCAGACAGAGGGCGTTAGGAACTTTCTATTTTTACCAGAAATTAAAAGTTTAGGCATCATTTAGTATTTTTAATTTGAAATTGAAAAAACGATTTTTCAAGTGCCCGCAATGTAAACAAATTCGCACTTGAGCATGCGCACAAGCGCCCAACTGTTTTGAATCGTCTGGGGAATCTAACGACACAGAATAATTTTACGCATTTATCTGAGAAATACAGACTAATTACGTGACAGGGACTATAAAAGTCTGCCGAGTGCAAACCACAGACAAAAACGCCTGAAATAGGGTAATCGAACACTAAGTTAACCGACATTGATCGGTGTTGTTGTTGTAATATAGCTTCGATTCTTATTTTGTTTTTCACCCTCATTTATACATTCTAAACCTAATTGGACATGCTTTATGTGTCCTATGTTTAATTTTAGTGGTTTTAGCTGTAGTAAGCTCGTGTAAATTAGTTTTCTTCACAAATAGCAAACAGACCACGGCGACAAGTACCGGTTTAACCATGGATAGTTTAATATTTATCTGTCGGAAGTATATCATCTTTGAAAAAATTCAAAAGTGTTTCCATATGTTTCCCTACAAGGTGGTACCATTTTTCAACTAACATATTAACTCGTATATTTTCACTGCTTTCCCTTTTAAGACCGATCAACGAACTTCTGGCTTACAACCGATATTATTTCGTCGTTTGGGATTAATTATTCTATAAAATCTTCAGAATCGTTTTAATGACTGCAATCTGGAGATTCGATGGAGGACTCGTGAAGTAAAGCCTACAAATGAATGTACTGAATATCGTTATTTGAGCGTGAATTTAGATATCTTCAAATGCCTAAATCGTTAATACAGTTGGGATTTAAGGGGAAAATAAGAATTGTGGCTACCATGATAAAGCAAGGTAAAATGTGAAGCGTAATTATATTTTCTCAAACTGGCATTTGGTAATCAAAACTGACAGGACTTTGATTATTGGGGCTAAAGACATTAACAGCCATGTGATAGATTTCTGTTTGAAATACCATGTAGGATTTCTAATAGCTTTGTCAACGTATGTTCCTTTTTGTCGCCAGTCAGAATCTCAAGACAGAGCCCTTGTCTTTCTATATCTATCCAATCGTCAACCCAAGTCTCGGGTTCGAATGTTCGAATGGTTATCCGAGATATGGACTTTCTTAAGACAAAACATTTATGATTGTCTTTGAGGTTTTCATTTCGTTGCCCAATGTGCAAAGGTGCCAGTTTGGGAGGTGTCTTCTGAAAAAACGTGGTGGTGGCCAACATAAGTAAGCCTGTTGAAATTCTTTGTCTTTACCTCGCCGTTTGGCTCGATTTCCTCGTGAAACGAACTTTTGACACCAATCCTTTAGTTTTCAACGTACTCCAAGCACTCAACTTGTCTTGACATAGGTCATACTTTTGGGCAACGTAAAATATTAACCAAGCTACTAGACTAGAAAAAATCGACGTAGTTATCTGTCCGTGAAGACATCGTCATCACTGGAGAATTACAGCATCAACAGCAAACAACGCACCGCGCATTTCTTTCTTCTTCCAACACACATGCGGCTTTAGTTCTGAGCAGTCCTTGTTGATGCAACCGTTAGCTAGTAAACCTATTTATATACACTTTTCCCATCGAAGACACCTTTTCTATACTGTAAGGGTCTCGAAGGCACTTGGTACTTTTACCCAATGAAACCTGATTTGAAACTTTTGAATAGAAATGTGACATTTTCAGCTGTTATTTGTTGATCTTCATTAATGGGTATGCGTGGGTGTGTTTTGGCAGAAACGCCGGCTGGTTACTAAATGAGTGTGCACATCACAAAGTTGATTGAAAAATTTTATCGGAAATTATCATTTCGCGTCCACCGAAAAAGTGCATTTCTATCTTAGTGGGTAATTTTTTAATTTTTCTAAAAACAAATTGGTTTCATCCAATCACTATCTTAAATAAGGTTTTATTTTAAACTATGATGAGTTATCTCTATGGTGAATAGAGGAAATCTTTCTGGTATAACCAATTTCATTAATCGAGAAATCCAACACGTGGCGATTCCCCATGTTAAAACCACTTGACGCGTATGACCGATCCTATATAGGCGTTAGTATACCAGACCATTCCTTGGATTGATTGATTGATTGGTTGTTTGGTGCTTTACGCCGCGCTCAAGATTATTTCACTTATATGGCGGCGTTGCCAGTTTTATTGTGGGAGGAAACCGGGCTCTATGCCCGGAGGAAACCCACGACCTTCCGTTGGTAACTGGCAACTATCCCACATAGGTCGTTCGAGTGAAAACCCAGTCAGAAAATTTTCCAATTTTTTGGACTGAGTGGGAATCGAACCCGCGACCCATTGGTGGAAGGCTGTTCGGATTGAGCGTCCAACGCTCTACCTACTGAGCCACGGAGGCCCCCCATTCCTTGGAAGGTACGATCTAGAATGATCGGGTTCTTCTTGAAAGAGATGATCAGAGTTGTGTCGTCTTTTTTAAATAAAAACGAATGGTATGGCGTCAACAGGAAAATTGTTGTAGGGAAATCCCAATATGTCTATACGAGGGCAGGACTGTTCAAGTTGTAAACATATCACAATGTACGACAATGTAAATGCTATATATGGTAAACGCATGGTCATGTACAGCTTCATCTGTCTTCTAGACTAAAGGTAATAGAGAGCGCAAGTCACGTGTGAATTCCACATATTTCCTGTCCCCGGCAGTGCATTGTGCATGTGACTGAGCGTTTTTCGTTCCAATATGACGTTTGTATCTGACGTTATGGAACAAAATACATCAAATGGAATTGCAACGTCATCAAAAACGTTCTTAATGGCGTCATCTGTCACCGGATATCACAAAATCTCGAAATAATTCTTTTGAGACTTGCGCTGCCTATGGCTCGTCAGTCGCAAAAACCTAAGTTTATTTGAAAAATTTAGGACTTTTCTGACTGCTTTCTTTTGGAAATCATTTTGTTCCATTTTACGTATGAACGTGTACTTTTCGCTATCACCGTTATAAGAATATTGACCAAGCGCATCTTCATTCAGCTTAATATTTCGATCTGAACTGAAAATGAATATTCTTAAACCAGCAGTTGTAAGGCTATGCATTGACAGACAGGTCGCAGCATAATAGATTGGTTTTGAAAAACCCTGTAGGTTTTCTAATAGCTTTGTCATTTTTTTTTTAATTTCTTGCCTAACAGATACATTGGTCTGGACAAAAGGCACAATGAAAATCTAAAAATGGAGCTGTTGACTATCTGTCTCTATCAAATATGACAGTATTTTTATGAATAAATTCCCCAATATGATTTTTTAAAAACCCACTCAAACTTGAATTGATAGCTACGTCGCAGGTATTCAAGAACATTGTGTATGATGACAGCAAATCAGATAAAGAAGTTTCATATCGGAATGATTTATCCAATACCCATTGCTTAAATAGTAATTCAACCAATTAAGGGATAAATTCCTTGACTGGTTCGTCGATCGATCCATTGATTGATATATTGATTAATCGATTGATTGATTGATTATTTAGTTGATTGTTCGATTGATTGATCGAAAATATTTAGAGATGTGCGTGTGATGCTAACAATACAGATTTTAACGACTGAATTTCATTGAAATAAGTTAGGACATTGTAAACTCCCGTCTAACAAAACTGACGTAAATTAAGTCGTACGTATATCTGTTATAAAATAGGAGTTCACGCAAGGTCCGTGTCGGAGACAAGCGGATCTTTGTAAACTTTGAGCCGATGCGCTTTTCTTTTGCCATTTGGCTTGATTTCGTGTAGGGAACATAACGTAATCGAAATAACGTTTCATATTTGGAATGATCTGGAAAAGAATCAAACCAAACTATAACAAAGTCTTCTTTGGAAGCCTTCTAAAGAAAATTATGTTGTTTCGCGTAAAAACCACGACACTTACGGTTACAAAATATGTAATTTGTTATCATGTTTCACAACGGATAATATTTTCCCAATTTTAATGTGAGAACTTATGTATGAAATGTGAAATCTAAGATGGGTGTCACGTGAAGAAGAAAGTCTAAATTGCTGAAAATGTAGGAGTGTAGGTTAACCGAAAGTGACAAGTTGAGTCGTGAATGAAGATAAAGTCAGTAGTCTGCTAACAATAAACATCGATTCTGTGTTTAAATGCAGCGAGGGTAATACTTGACTGAAATGAGATACTTGACTTAGGGGATAAATCGAAAAGGTTGTGCAGAAATTGTCTTCAAATCGTACGTTTACAAGTTAGCTATCTATGCCATCACTAGTTGTTTAGTGATACAGATATGGCTTTCTATGTGTTGTATAAGTCTTTAGTGTTATTAAAGTGGCATGAGCTGCCAAAATGTTGATATTTTGGCGTTAAAACAGAATGTTGAAAGTATTGCCTATTTTATCAAGACGTATAATCCAGAAGCTTTCAAGTGCTTCTAGCCTCGAAAATGTACGATAAAGTATTGTTTTGAACTAACTTTGGCTTAGAATGAATGAATGGTCGTCCCGGTATTTACATTTTTTTTCTTTTCGGACAGGTTTTCGGTTTGCACAGGCCACATACTGTATGGATTTTCCTCATTCTAACGCCAATCATTTAGTTTTGCGATGGCCTTCAAAGCCACTTACTGTCGTATCGATCAGAAATTATGAAAAAAGTGTGAATTTTGGCAGCTCATGCCACTTTAAGCTTCCATGCTGAACAGATACTTATGGTTCATCGATGTACAAATTACAAGTTATATGGTTATAACGATTCATGAAACGATCTTCATTGAAGCGAATAGTGTCTACGATAAACCATCTTTAAATCTATACAAATTCATTCAGGTTTCGATTTTCGTAAAACTCCATTTTTTGTGCAATGCTCCCAGTTGGTTAAAATGGTTAATACAGATGTCACGCCGCACCCTTCCCAATGTGCCCGGCAATCGGTCGGCTGATCACAGTAAACGCACATATTGCTTGCGAATTCGGGATCGGGATTTGCCGAAGGTACCAGTAGAATGCGTCTACACTTTAGCACTTGGATGATCTCGATACTGGAACGATTAGCTGTATTTAAGATTACTATGTGGGGAAATGTATGTCAGAGACGATCGAATGTCATAAACTACTTCCGCTTTTTGTGAGTGTTGCAAATGGCTAAAATAGAAGAGCAACTTTTTGGACTTCTTTTGAAGAAAATGGCGAGCAAGTCTTTTCGAGTCAATATCTTAACGAAGAATAATGCAAGTAGTATTGTTATATATTTTAGAATGGCAGATACCGGTTATATAACTAATCAAGTAATAGATTTATAACTAGAGTTCCCAGCCCAGAACACGAATAGAGCAAACAGTTTGACCTGATTATATAACAATTTTTTTCTTAAGAAGAATTCTGGTTAACTTTAAGAATACGTAATTGAATTTAGGAAGGCTCAAAGTGGTTTAAAGTGGCGTTGATAATATTATCCACGCTCAATTTGCATCAACTTGAACATGAGTGGGATTCTGCCGGGTGCATGTAAACACTGCACTATTAAAAAGACCTATTACGTTTCGATGCTGGGGAACCGAAGTTCCGTTGGACTGCCCATAAGGTATATCGCAAACGTAGCAGAACGATCTCCAATATACTTTAAAACTTGCCTGGAAAGATATTGATGATTTCATAAATATTATAGTCTGCTCTCAATAATTGGAATCTCGATTTCAGTTTATTTCAAATTGAATAAATATGGCGTTCTTGTCAATTCATTCATACAATACGTTCATTCTTAACAGAAAAATTGTATATGTATTGGAAAATACGTTGTTGTTGACATAAATGGTCCTGGTATGCATCATAAACGCCTTAAAACGTGGTTTTCAATTGTCCACTATTTCAATCAAAGGAGTTCGTAATCCCTGACGAATACATCTTTTCACTGCACCCGATACAAATTGTAGCAGTTTATATGGGATCTTAATAATAGCTGAGAGAAATAAATATATTTCAAAGTTTAACTCGTTGGCGTCTTTTGTAAGCAAGTATGGTTGATGGATTGGTGTTTTACGCCGCACAGATTATTTCACTTATATGGCGATGTGGCCAGGTTTAGTGGGAGGGGGGATATCGGGTTATTTGTCCAGAACAAACCCCCACCCTTCGGCGAGTAGCTAGAAAATCTTAAACATAAGTCAAAGATCAAGTGAAAAATCTTTTATTTGAGAGGGATTCGATCGGTCGATGGCAGGCCTGTGTCAGACTGAGGGACAGACTGTCACTCTGACGTCTGAGCCAACAAGCGCCCCCTGTAAGCAAGTATGGTAACTGCTTTAAATCCGCCTTTTAACCAGACCTTTTTTAATAACTGGTTGTAAGAGATGGCTTTTGATTGGCTAACATTCCCTAACCCGTTAACAAGATTCCATTGTAAAGGCTATAAATGGAATGAAATTGATTTTTCGTCACAGTAGGATTCGGATTCCGATTGAATGTCTGCCTAACAGGTAAGACTGGAAGTGGATTTGGAAATTAAGTGAACTCAACGGCCCAAGTTGTATTTGTCCCGGTCGAATACCTGTTCAATATACAAGTATATAAATAAACTACGTCCGGGAATTGTTCCCTGGAGTCAATTGAAGTAACCTTTGCCGCAAGATCTTCGTCCCAATGGCACTCATCTTAATCAGAACAAGTTTTACATAAATCGTTAATATGAATGGCAAGTAAAACTAATTAGATTGGACGATAGCATCACGTCTATATACACTTGCACGCATGTCCTTATTATTACAATGATTGATAGTTGACTCCATGTCGTTCACATTCGCAGAGTATTGATTTGAGAAATGGTAGAGTTTATACCCCAGTGTCAATTGATTAGCCTCTGTCTATTTGGGTAAACCTGATGAAGCTATAAGCTCGCTGAAGGAACATTTACTGTGTTACCCATTGACTTAAGATGTTCAATGAATTCCTTAATAAGGGGTTTACTTCCCATTAAAATGCGCTAAGCGGATTAAGACAATGTAAACAATCATTAATGAAAATGATACCCATTACTCTAACTATTCCCTTATTCGATCAAGCCCCTATTCGATTGATTGATTGATGTTTTACGCTGCCTTCAAGGTAATTTCACTTAAATGGCGGCGTTGCCTAACTGAATGTGGCGGTAATCAGCCTAACGCCACTTAAATATGTTTGTTTGTTTAGTGTTATTCGAGCCCGCGATCCATAGATGGAAAGTTTGTGTCGACGTAAGAGAGATTTCTCAATCGACTGAGCCACCGATTGATTGATTGTTTGGTGTTTTACGCCGTGCTCAAGATTATTTGACTTATAGGGCGGCGTTGCCAGTTTTATTGTGAGAGGAAACCGGGCTCTATGCCCGGAGGAAACCCACGACCTTCCGTTGGTAACTGGCAACCATCCCACATAGGTCGTTCGAGTGAAAACCCAGTCAGAAAATTTTCCATCTTTTTTTTTGGACTGAGTGGGATTCGAACCCATTGGTGGAAGGCTGTTTGGATTGATCGTCCAACGCTTTACCTACTGAGCCATCGAAGCCCCGGGACTAAACCCGATGACTTAGAAGGTTATTTCGATTCAACTAATGTTTTTCAAATAAACATTTACTCCTTATACAAAAACAAACCAGCTTTAAGTCCTGTTCATAAATCTGTTAACGTTGATTCGATCGTGTTTCAATCTTTTTTCAGATTATCTTTTTCACTTGATAAGTAAAGAAAGAAATGCTTAATTTTTTTCTAGCGAAAAATATCCGAATATTGGCATGTTATCTTGATTTTCGATTTTACCAAATGTAAATTTCAGCTGTCCCTTTTCCCAACGTTCTACTTAATTATCATCCTACATATTTTTTAGATAAGATACTTTATACACAAGTTTTAAACCGTAACTATGGTTTATGGCTGTTGCTTAGCTGATATTGTACATTCGGTAAACTGTAAGGCATAATTCTTTTTCAAGGTGTTTTATTTTTCTCTATGGGATATATTATGAGTTTGACCACCCACCAGTTAGTCTGAAGATGAAAGAGATGGTAAAATCTTATAGGAGTTACCGGTTTTAGATTGTTTGGAATTTTATGTATCACCATATGTACCACAAATATTCCAATAAGTACTAAATAGTTTATGTCCTATGTGTAAATCCCTTTACTTGTTAAGTTAAAATGAATATAGGAAATTGATATATTTTGGATATACGCTAGCGTAACGAGATTAATACAAGAAAAGAAGTAAGTGGTATTCAGTTACGTGACATAAATGAAAATATAATTTTTGAATTTATACTTACGTATGATAGCATAGGTACTTTCCAAGCGGAAGCTACGACGGCAGCCACGGAACACGTCCCTTCGGGCCCGATAAAAGCAACAGTATTATTCCAATACATTTCCGTCATAAGTCTAATACCTTCGAGTCTATCTGACTTGGTATCATGTAATTCATATTCCAACTTTATAGTAGGTAGTAAATTATTTTTCTCTATATCCTCCACAGCGGCACGTAAAGCACCGGCAAATCTATTACTGACCGCTCGACATTGCTTATGTGGGTAATCGTTGAACTTCAGAGCATATCGGGAACTTCCACCACATGTTAAAGCCGGTAAGAATCCGAGTTTTATAGCCCTTTTCACTTCACCCTGGCATAGAAATTGCGGAAAAATCACGCAGAGAAACAACATTAAAATTGGAATCCATTTGCAAAGTCGCCAGAACTTGTCCACGCCAAGTTTTCCCATTGCAACCCTAGCTAAGGTGAAATTTCTTGTACAGTATCCACTACCATTGTGGCGAACTCCTCACTGCTTGACCATATGCTGCTGGCGGTAGATCCATAGATAATATTGCTAGCGTCGGTAAAATCGGTCACCTGAAAAATAGATCAAGGCTGTATGAGGCATAATATAGATAGAACAAGCTAGAAGATGTTCTTGTTAACTTCATGTAGTAGTGTTCTATGTTCACGCGCATGAGCGTGCTTATTTTTAAATAACTTTTTAATAGTAATCAGATAAACACCTGACTTTGGTTGTAACTCGAAAATCCGAACACTTGATGTTAGAGTTATTACCCGTACTCCTTTCGAGTGTGTCCCTTGAATCCGGAGGTTGTTCAAAAATGCCTGGCGTGATAATGCAGACGCTTGTTGTTGCTGGGTTAGTTTGTGTAGGTGAAAAAAATTACGTTCGCTGAACATTGTAGCCTTTGTCTTACCAGAAAAGTAATATAATATACGTTTATTCGAAGTATTTGACCACCGATTTACGTTAAACTGTACATCTAGTACAAATCAATGTATTTTTTCTCTCTGTTCGCGTATTATAATAGACATTTCGCTTTAAAACGAGGACATTTGATCAAAGCTGCTTGTTGGTGAAGTGTGCCAAATTGTATTTAAGTGTCATATTTAGCTTTTTCAATGTTTAAAGTGGCATAAGCTGCCAAATTCACACTATTATCATAATTTCTGATCGTGACGACAGTAAGAAGCGTTAAAGGCCATCGAAAAACTAAATGATTGGCGTTGGAATAAGGAAAATTCATTCCGTTTGTGGCCTGTACGAACCGAAAAAGTGTTAAAAAGGTAAACAAAATTTTAATAACCGGTACGACCATTCATTCATTCTAAGCCAAAGTTAGTTCAAAACAATACTTTATCGTACATTTTCGAGACTAGAAGCACTAAAAAGCTTCTGAATTATACGTCTTGAGAAAAATGGCCAATAATTTCAACATTCAAAATATTTCGTCCGTCAAAAGAAACTATTACCTTGATAATGGTAGTCAAACGTAGACAAATTGAAAGGTCATGGTTACAACTACATAAACATGTAGGAAGTATAGTTGGATTGAGTTTTGCCACGCAGATATGATTTACCAAATTCTATCAACATTATTCAATGAATGCGAATTGTATTGCATAAAACATACAAGAGAAAAATGTATCGTCTTCCACTGAGACAAGATTTAAAGATTTTTAGATATAGTTGAAAGGTATTTTCAAAAATACTTAAAACAACTAATAGTACCGTATTAGTTTAATAAGTAATTGAGTATAACAGTATTCTTGTTATTTTTGGGATTACACTTTCTTGAAAATGGCAGAAATACTTCTACCGATTCTGGATGACGCTCGGGTCACAGAGTATCCCACATATCGCCAGCACTAAATGCCGGTTGCCATATCCTCCTTAGACAGCTTCCATTTAGTGCTGGTGATATGTGTCATAATCTGGGACCCGGGTTCGATTACATTTCGGGCGTCACTTAAAATCGCTAGAGTAATTTCTGCCATTTTTCAAGAAAGAGAAATCAAAAATTCTAAAATCGTATTAGACTTTGAAATTAATTTGTTAGAAAAAATAGAGAGGACAAAAAATGTCCAGTTAAGTTCACCTAACACAAAGTGAAACATCCCAGCGAACGCGTGATGCCATAAATGCGACCACTTATGAACTTTTTGTTTTTAATGAGATTATAATCGATTGATATTTAATTAATCTAAGGCACTTCTGACCAATCGGCCCTTAGACTCCAAAGCTGGTAAGTTTCTCTTTGTATGAATAGAGACCAATTTCTCGCTCAACAAGCGCACCAGGGGTGTAAAAATAAAGCCCTGCGCAGCGACACAAATCAAATATTTAGCATAAATCTAGTGACTGGTTTCTAGTGATCGGTTTATAAGGATATTTATTAATTCCTGTTTCCGAATTTGGTCTGATAATCGAATCCTTAGTTGTTCGACTATCTTGGGAATTATTTTGTCCAAGAAAAAAACGTTACCTCGATAATTCTGCCTACACATAGACGTATTAGCCATCATCAATTAAAGTTACCATAACGTAAAGGAAATACATAACTATAAAGTTAACGCCTTAACAAAGAAAGGTGATATGGAAACGTTGATAGCCACATTTTGGGGTCCTAGACAGTTCTACGACCCCAGCAGAGGAAATTTGGCTAATATGGGTTCATAAAATGTTTCTATTTCAGGTATCTCATGTCGTGATATCGTGCAGCCGCTTCACTACAAATCCTTATTAAGTATACGAGTTGGTTATCTCGAGAAAAAGAAACTTAAACGAGATGTCATAAATAGACATACGAATAGATGGCGGTTCCTTGCAGACATGATTCGGTATTGTAGACTGGTGACGGCCGTCTTGGCAGAAACCGAACACGAGCAAAACATATTATTTACTTCTAAAAGCTAGGGAGGAACGGTTAAATTATACTGAAGGAAGCTTCCAATAAGATTGTCATTATTACAATGGTATCTGGATTGGAAGCGTTTTGGGAAAGCAAGAATTGACACAAGCAAACACATTCGTCTAATATTTTAGCAATTACGTCTGTTCGTAATCACTAAAAATAAGTCTTATATATTTGAAGTCAAACTTTCAGCATAAAAGTTTCTATCCAACGCGATTTTAATACATCCATTCCCTGATGACGTCATAGAAGGAATAGAATGACGCAAGGCAATTGATCTGCATAGAAGAAAAAACTATGAGCTTTGGTGTGCAGCCATAGGTGTCACAACTAATAACATCCTTCGTTAAAACCATAATCGTTTTGAGGGACTTTTTTAGAGTTAAGCTTCCGGCCTAATGAGTGGTTGGATTAACCCCGATTATGGATATCGGACCTACGGATGCCGACGTTTGACCAAAGCACTTTCTGAGCAAGAAGCCACGTAATAATACGTTTCAATGGTGAGAATGGCCAAACTCATACAAGTAAATGATGAATGTTTTTGTCGGACATGGAAGACTGGGCGATTTTACTGCTTTTGTTCAACGGTTCAGATAAAGATTTGAAATAGAGCATACGTATACATCTTTAAAGATTGAAACAAATCGTCCTCCGACAAAATTTATAAGAAAATAAATGTGGCGTTAAACGACATTATTCCAAGAGGACAGCGCGAAAATTTCGTTTGTATTATTTTTAAAGCAATATCTGTTTATCATTTATTTTATAAAATGCAATTCCGTCAGATGTACAGACTTCACCTACAGACGTATCAATGCCACCTGTCAGCCGTTATCTACAAACGTACAAGGTGAAATCTACAAAGATACAAAATAAAGAATAAATGTGTCTCACAAAATCTACAGAAGTACATGTAAGCCCATACTTTTTAAGACATACTACATATACGTACGGATGTAATTAAGCTACCAGACGTAATCTACAGAAGTGCAGACGTAATCTACATCGGAACAGGCGTATTCTACAGACAGCAAGATGTTATATACAGGCGTACAGACGTAATGCATCAGATGTGTCAAAAATCTAGTGAACGAGTACGAGAATTTATATTGACCATTGTATTTCTTCTGACGACTTTCTCATTATTTTCAGCTTTAGCATTATTTTTCATTTGCTAAATTACCTTTTCCATTGACTATATCAGACGTCTTAGCTGTGAGCCCCTTGGGAAATAAAACGGTTATCTCGATGATTCTGGTCACATATGTGTGCAGACAAATTCATCACCCCACTAAAATTACGTAAACAAGACGTCAATTAACAACAATGCTAATTGACGCCCACGTGTCCAAATATAGCAAATTTTGGAAGACGTTCAAGTGTTGCTATTATCAATCTATTGATTTAGATCATCCCAAAATAACGAAAATACAATCTATTGATGTAAGTTACTATTATTCCAAAAATAACCAAGTCTTGTCGCGTAAGGCAAGATGACGCTACATTGAGTTTTCGGATCAATCGGACGTTGACATCGTGCTTATTTTGTCTATGACGCGATACGATAGCTGCGTATTACAGAGCGACGCGAGATCACAGTAAAAAAGGTCATCACATTAACTTACCATCGGTATGTTACAAAATTCCACATTAGCCGTCGGTTACTAATATGCCAGCTTTAAAGTGGCATGAGCTGCCAAAATTCACACTTTTGTCATAATTTCGGATCGTCACGATAGTAAGAGGCTTTGAAGGCCATCGAAAAACTAAATGATTGGCGTTGGAATTGGGAAAATCCATACAGTATGTGGCTCGTACAAACCGAAAACGTGTTCGAAAAGTAAACAAAATTTAAATAACCGGGACGACCATTCATTCATTCTAAGCCAAAGTTAGTTCAAAACAATACTTTATCGTACATTTTCGAGACTAGAAGCACGAAAGAGCTTCTGAATTATACGTTTTGAGAAAAATAGCCTATAATTTCAACATTTTGTTTTAACGTCAAAATATCAGCATTTTGGCAGCTCATGTCACTTTAAGAATCGAAAGATTATTACAGATACCATAAATAGATGCATATATATGATCAGCTAAGAGCACAAATTTTTCCCGTTTTCCATTGCAGACACGATTAACCAAAACCTCCCAGCATTGTTTAATGACCAAGAAAGTCTTAGCACAAACACGACACGAGAAAAGTATATTCTTTTTTTCTGAGACAGGAAATAAATATTAAAGGTTACTATTAACACAGAAACAGGATGCGTTCAAGCATATGAAAGTTGACAGCACGATAATATAGAACTTGGAATCGTGTTAGAATAGCCTTACTTGAAAATAACAAAGGCATTCGTTCGATAATTGTTTTCGCGCCCAGTGTTGAGTTTACCATATTGTAAGTAGAACTTTCACGCAAGGGCAAACTTTGCGTGATGCCCGACACTGAATTGTTTTCTTCTAAACACGATCACTAATCTAATGAGATTTAATTAATCCAATGAACAGACTGTCAATTGATCCCAAGGTGGTCTAATCGCCCCTTTGTCGTAATCCAACTGAAGGAAAGGTTAAAACGCTAACTGTAACTTCCGGAGGAGGTCTAGAAAACTTTCAGCAATATGACATTCAAATAAACAACTAGACTGCCAGTTAAACTAAATGCAAATTCAACGAAAAATTTCGTGATCCATTGAACGCTCAATTGTCGATTGATTGATAGACAGATTACTTGATCGATTTGTGATAAATGGATTGGTTTTCGTATTGTTCAAGTCAGATAAACTGTTTGATTGATTGGGTATATATTAAAAACGCCTCGAGTTTGATTGCAACAAAATTAATCACCTGGAACCCAGTACTATCGACTAACGGCCTTTCATTTTTTTAAACTACAGGCACACTGGCTGTGGGTTCCTATTGCTCAGCTATCAATATCTTTTGCTGGGGCATTATATTATTTCAGATTTAAATGGTTTCGATTTTGAAAGAAATACGCCAAAGGGTAAATCCAGTTAAGAAAAAGCCTTATATGTAAAATATCACATTTGAAAATCAAAAACTTAATGCAACAGCGTTATCTAGATATTAATCAAGCAAAGTTAAATTTAAACCTTATAATGATTAAACGTTTATGTAATCAACAAATTCAATTGCAGAGCAGCGATTGAACGATATTAATCAACTAAAGTCGTTTAATTAACCTTCCCTCGTCTTCTTAAGTTTCTAAAAATACGACATTCACAAAAAATAAACCGCCATTCAAAACATCCCGCATTAATTCCCATAATGAAACCTTTTTTTATGTTTATCTTTTTCCCGAGAGTTATACTGCACCTCACTCTGCATCACAATTAAGCAAGTGATGGTGATATTGGCAAAGCCCTTACATCATATTCTTCGCCTCAATTCAGTAGAATAGTGTTAATTAAGATATGGCTCTGAAATAATGAATCGGGTTAATGGAATGTCGTGTGAAGGTATTGCATTTGCAGTCTTGTGTAATTGAGGTCGTAAAGTGTACAAGTATCTTCTATTTAAGGGTTGCATCTCAAGCCAGTATACACATGACTGGTTGATGCTTAACGCTGCATTCCGAATTATTGCACATATATTACAGCGTTGCATGGTTAAGTGGGGGCGGAAAGCGGATCCTTTGCCGGGAGGAAACCCTCGACCATCGGCGAGTACCTGGCAACTCTTCCACATAGGTTATCCCCACCTACACATGGGTTTATCTATCACATTTTTTCTAAGCAACTAGTTTGCATAGATGCGTATAGCAGATTTAGTGACTTAGTGTATGTTGGAAATAAAAACAAAATTTGACCAAACGGTTTCAGGTAATATCAAAAGATTGATGGTGCATCCAAACACGAAGGTGGATACTTAAAATTTGAATAAAACATAATTACATTTTTGGGGTTATTTAGATTAAATTTCGCCTGTGGCGTATCAAGACCGAAAATATAACTCCCGACATCGGATTCTATGTTTGTATTGGCAAGACTTTAAGCTTCCCGTGAACCTAACGCCTTGAGCAAGGAGCAAAGGGTGGTTGAGGATAACCGTTAATTAGGTCGTGAAAATGAAGCTCTCTCACGATGAAAGGCCATCTGACTGAAGGAACGCTTTAACAAGGTGTCTGCATAGTATCAATATGGATGTCATGGCATCGATCAAACAACATACATAACACGCCATTTACACTGTCACAACAATTTATAATGAGAATCTGCCCCATTAATTTATTGTTTTGTTAAACTACACATTGAATTCAAGTAAAAGGCAAAAAATGTTTTCTTGCTACCAAGACAGAGAAACTGTTCTCCCTCAGTAAGATATGATCCGAAATTCCAAAACAATTGCATTTACATTCAAACAGTGTCTAAGAAATATCACACAAGGGAAATCCAAGACTTCATTTTCTTGGCTGTAAACTATCTTAAATTGAAATCCAAACTTTAACTGTCTTCTTGGAATTTAGAAGACCTCAAGAGAGCGCTTTACTTATTTTGTATTCATAGAGATCTGAGGAAACAAATTTGTTGATGAGTGCATAAATGATCGAGGCAATACATAGCTTATAAATTGACAAGTTCACTGGCCTTCAGGTGACAAGCACTGATTAATTGATTGATTGATTGGTACCTTACGCAGCATTCAACGTTTAAAAACAATACGACAAATTATGGATTTATGACCGTTTTGGGGTTTTGTTATTTGTAGTGTAAAACGTGACATTCCTCTGCCTTTTTTAACATGAACGTCAATAATGCCGATTGCAAGTTAAAGCTGCATATTCTGTTATGGGCAATGCGAATAGATGTAAGGAATTCCTATTAAGTAAAAATAAAACCCCCGGTTAAAACTAACCTATTACCATAAACTAAAATATGTGACAGGAAGAGGATAATAGAATCATAGTTTAGATTTTGTTGAGGAAAATAGCTGCCAATTAAAAAATTTGGATTGAACGGGAAAATATCAACATTCTGGCAGCTTTTTCAGAATACATTTTAAACACCCGTTATTTGCATATTTGAAAATAAATCTGGCTGAAATATGACCACGACACTCAGTGTTATTTGAAGCCTGGCGAACATCTGGGAGTAATTTAAAGATAAGATAATTCACACGAGTGCCCAGTAATTAATCAAACAGTAGTACTCACACAAGGTAAGGGTGTAGCTTTTACACATAATTGATTAAGACTGTAGACGATGAACTCCACTCTAACACATAATGGAGCTTAAGATTCCAAACGTGCTCAAAGACTGAAATCGTAGAACCTTACCTTTAAACACTTGGGGTTGTGGTTTAAATTCTCTTCGGATATTAGAGTCACTCATTTCTAGTAAAAACATAACCATTCAATCCAAATCCGTTTCGGGTTAATAAATCAAAGAATGAAGTTCTACATAGAAAATGTCCATCGATCAAAATGTATCATCATTAATACAGTCAGTGTAGTCCAACACTACTAAGTTTCACCTTGTCGAACTAGCGTATAAGTAACACAATACTGACGCTTATTTTTTCAGGTGAATCAGTAAGGTCTGTAGAACTATATTATCGGTCGAGTCTGAATACCACCAGCTGTAGCACTGGCCAGTGACATGTGAACTATAATAATGTTTCACCGGGGTAGGATTTACTTTGAGTACAACGGTAAACATTCAAGGGAGCATGTCGAAGTGATCTGTTTATACTGCCCTTCTCGTAATCACCAACAATGACCCTTCCTCGGGCAGACAGTTGAAGGCAATTAGCTCATGTGGTCATCAACACAGATTGTATAAGAGAAGCCGTCCGTCTTTTCAAGTTTTAGTAATGACCCCTGGAGAAGGCAGCCAAGTGAGACAGTTGTGGCTCGCTCAATTGACACATCAACAGTGACTTCCAAAAGCATTCATCTGAAAAGTCACGCCTCGAGTACTCCTACAGCCGAGACAAGACTGACTGGGGTTTTTAACACTATCTTATAGAATCTGTCGCCGTATTCAAGAAAAACTGTTTAAGTTGGACAATTTTTGACTAAACCAATTATATGGTTTTGTCGTATAGGATACATTAAGATTAGTGATTTGGTCAGTCGAACAAAAGTCCCAAGGGAACAAAACTTGACTCCGTGGATAGAATAAAGACAGAGAAAAGTTGCCCAGTTAAGACAGACTACTCCGAGTTAAATGGCAACAGGTCCTAGCTTAGAATCTTGTTAGACTTAGCCCCGGTCAGTCTACCTTAGTAAGCCGGTTGAGTTGAATCCCTTTGGATTGGTTACTGACGATAGGCACATCTGAGTTGTGAATGAACCATATCTACTACCCTGCTACGTGAAAAGTCAGCTAGCGGCAAACCATCTCTTGCAGACCAAGGAATTCATAGATTTAAGTCATTCTTAAGAGCTGTAGAACACGCCATCTATATAGTCTTGTGGCGCCGTTGGATTTTACTTTGTATTTTCGCCGGAGTCTATTTAATCCTTCTAGATACCTACCTAGTCTTACATTGATTAACCGAGGAAGTAATTGATTGCCCACGTTCACGGATGGTTTACAGTTATGGTTAAAAGTCATACGGTAAAGTCAACCATATATCGCTGAATACACCGTTTATAGAGAACGCATAATACTACTCGTCTGGGGCAGATAAAGGTCTTAAAAATTAAAATCAAAAGCCCCAATATCTTGATGGAATCCCCCATTGCTAGTCTAGACATTCAGAAAATACTCTGCTTTGATGTCGGAGACAAAGCATCTATTACCTTAATAGTGTTATTGAATGATTGATTGACGTGCTACGCCGCACTTGGCGGCGTTGCCGTGTTTAGTGGGGAAGGAACTGGCCTCATTACCCGGAGGAAACTCCTGACCTTCGGCGAGTACCTGGCAACTCTTCCACATACAGCGATTATTGAATGAAATATTTATTTATAAAATGACTGGTATATTTAATTACATATAACACATTTCAAAACGACATTGCTTATAATGTATACATTTATGGAAAGATATTTAAACGAGTTCTACAAAAAAAAATAATTGAGTTGTCGATGGTTTGTTTTCTGGTAGGAATTAAAATTCTTTAACTTATAGAATATAATATAAGGATATATTGATATGGTTTAACCGTTAATGACCGATTTATAGCAGACATTTAATATTCTAGTCTAGACTACCGCTGGTAGAGATTGAAAGGTATTATTGGACTAATACTTCCTCGGCTGGATATGACACTTGTGGAAACGATTTTTGGTTGACGTGCTCGGCATCGTATCATGGGGCTTGGTATTGAGGTTATACTGTCGCTCAACAAACAATCATCCAATAATTGAATCTATAATACATGAGGTTAATTATAGCCAGCTTAGATAGAGCTATTTAACACTAATACACAATTTTACAGACCAGCAGGTATCCGTCTTTACAGCACTTTGATCATATTTATCGACGTCAGAACTAAGGGGGATTAGTCTGCCGTACAATAACCAATCATTGAATAATGGATTTAATAAGGCTACAGGTTAAATAGATTCTTATTTTCCACCGAAAATCTAGCTAATGAAAACTAGTTTGCTGGTCAACAGGTACCGCTTGTTATCTCCCTTAGATTAATGAAATTGTTAACTTTGAACTGCAGTCAGTCATTATTTTAAACAAACTACATATAATAATGGATTTAATAAGCATTGTAGTCAAATATATTCTCACTATTCAGCTATTCAACAGTTATCTTTTCTTGGAAATTAACAGCTATTGTTGTGTCTATCATCCTTTAAATTGGCACGAGCTGTCAAAATCCGTACTTTATAAATTAAGATTTTCAACAAAATACGAGAACCTGATGTTTATCACTATACAAAATCATAGACGATAAAATCAAAACTATCAATTGAGTCTGTGCTCTGAGCTGACCGACGTTGCGTTCGAAAACTAACAAAATGTAATTAAGCGGGGAAAACTTTCTCTCAGTTTAGGGCCAAATCAAATTTAAAGGATTTATGAACAGGTGTTAAAGCAGACTCGAGTTTGTCTATGAACTAAATGTATGATTGAAAAACATAAGTTGAAACGAAACAACCTTCCCTGGGAGTCAAAAAAGAGAGAGTAGAAAATATGCATATTTTTGGGACGTCATAAGTCACTGAGATAATTAACTTTCGTAAACATTAGAGAGCGACAAATGTAGCCTTGAATTTTGTATGTTTTGTGTCAGGAAAAAAGTCTTGAGAAAAATAGCCAATAATTTCAACAATCTGTTTTAACGTAAAAATATCAACATTTTGGCAGCTCATGCCACTTTAAATATTTATGATCACTAAAACACACGGGCACAGGGAAAATCCTGTTATCTAAAATAACCATGGAGACAAGTTTCTACTTGTGTTAAAAGAGGTATATCATTTAGACCTTTATACCCAATACCAAACCTATGATATTTCATTAAGTTGACGACTGACAGGAGCTTAGCCTTGGTCAGTAGAATTTTCTGGAATTCTTTTGTAAGACATTGACAATGGTTATGCATCTTAACTATGGCAAGAACAGTCGGTAGACTGAGGTTGAACCCCGGTACTTCTTAAATAAATGACTTGATTTTGATAAACTTGATTTTGTTTGTACACAATATCATAACTTTTGCAGCTTTCATCACTTTAAGAGACCGAGAGCATTTCATCTATTCTAGTCTTTCTGATTCGGGAACTAAGGATTATCGATTTTTATACCAGAGTGATATTGTATGCTTTTAACCAGATTCTGTTACGGCGGCTGTCTCTTTAAGGCGGTACTAGTTGATAGTCAAAGTCAAACAGTCACTGTTGAAATCCAAACACCTTTTTATCACATAAAACAAACTGTCTGAAGAGTCAAAAGGTTCGATAAGTTGATCAAATCTTTAGAGACCCGATAGCAAAATATCACAAAGAATAACCGGACTTCATTGGAGACCGGCTAACCAAAAATCAAGAACAGATGAAGAATGATTAAATCCAGGAAACGCATTAAATGCCTCTATCTTGGACAGTTTTGAAAGAAAGTTGTTGTTGAGTTTTATTTCAACTAATACGTGAACATTAGGCTCTGAGTACGAATGCTAAGATTTTCGTTTCTGTTAAACTAATGAGGGAAAATTCAACTTGCAGTAGAATAATGTCGGTCTGAAGAGTTTTTCTAGGCAGATAAGAGATTGGAAACGGATTGAGGGTAAAGTTGTACCAAAGACATGTCAAATTATCAACTGGCATTCATCTTCTTATCTCAACCAAAGTCTCAACAAAATTACATTCTTTTGTTCTTTTACAACATGTCTTTTCCTAAAAAGTGCCCGTAAAATATTGTATGTGTTTAAAATAATCAATTGACACCCAAATCACTCATGGTACTCATTTCTACCACTCGATACAACGGTAGATATCCACTAGCTAAAATGGTTTAGTTAAAGTGGCATGAGCTGCCAAAATGTTCAAATTTTGACGAAAAAACAGAATGTTGAAATTATCGGCTATTTTTCTCAAGACGTATAATTCAGAAGCTTTTTAGTGCTTCTAGTCTCGAGGATGTACGATAAAGTATTGTTTTGAACTAACTTTGGCTTAGAATGAATGAATGGTCGTCCCGGTTATTTAAATTTTGTTTACTTTTCGAACACTATTCCAGTTCGTATAGGCCACATACTGTATGGATTTTCCTCATTCCAACGCTAATTATTTAGTTTTTCGATGGCCTTCAAAGCCTCTTACCGTCGTGACGATCAGAAATTATGAAAAAAGTGTGAATTTTGGCAGCTCATGCCACTTTAAGGGAAGTTATCAGACAGTGGCACCAACCTACCTAAGGTTTGCAAATCCCAAACTAAACGCCGTTACCAACGCAATCTGACTAAAGTCGAGATGCTTCAAAAAGCATCTCGACTTTAGTCAGATTGTGACCAACGTTGCCATCAGGGTCCCTTGAAAAAAAAAAGTGTTATATAGCGCCGAGAAAATTTTAAATACATTTTCTGGAATAGCTCAAACCAAAAGCTAAAGATAAGTCATAGACTACTTTTAAATTTTGCCTAAGGGTAGAATAATTTATGCACATTTAGAGGCGTGAGGCCCAAACGTATTGATATTGTTAATATTGAAGAGTACAGTAACAGAAGTTTTTTTCCGAAAACACTGAATTTAACCAATTTTATATGTCGCCCACTAGAATAGATCAATAAATAATCTAACAAACACGACTTTCACTAAACTCAATATACCCCGACCTGGTATAGAGCCCAACCGCTTTTTGTGAATGCAACAAATTTAATGTGTTAAAAAATGGAGAGGAATTACAAGACTTCAGTAGATTAACAGCTTGGGTTTAAAGATTCTCCCAAGAGTATCTCAATTAACTCATCTTTTGTTTCTGTTTTGTTGGGGACTTGGTGACAATAAGCTTACAGGTTCAAAGAGATCAGTTGATTATTTAAAGGATAAATGCCAGGTTTAAAGCGATACCACCTAATTTATCTTTAATTTGTTTAAAGCCGCACTTGCCGCCGTAGCCTGTTGACCATTTTGTTAAGAATACCACATTACATGAGTTAAATACGACTAAAACCACACAAATTAAACATAGGACACATAACACATGTCCAGTTAGGTTTAGAATGTAGAAATGGGGGTGAAAAAGAAACGAACGATCGAAGTCTGATTACAACAACGACGATCCGTGTCGTTTGGATTACCCTCATTTCAGACTTCTTTATCTGTAGTTTACACTCAAAACATTATCGCCAGGTTTTTCGAGTCACTCTTACCCTATCGTCAGTCTGTAATTCTCAGATAAAGTACGTAAAATTATACTGTGCCGTTAGATCACTCACACGACACAAACATTAGGGTGCTTGTGCGCATGTTCAGGTTCGGGGTTTGTTTGCATTGCGGGTACTTTATAAATCTAATTTTCAATTTCAAATCAAAATTCTAAATGATGCCCAAAGTTTCTATTTATGATAAAAATAGAAAGTTCCTAACTTCTTCTGTCTGGGAAAAATACAGAAAACCACCCACTGTTTTTATGTTAACAGTATACTGGATTTTCTCGGCAAGTGTGCCTTTAAGAACATATCCTGTACGAACTCAGCCAAAAGAAAATCCGATTTCTGGCGCAATACCTGAACAATTCAAGGCATTCTTATTATCTCTACGATCTTTTTACGGGAATTAATTAGCTTGATATCTACGTTATCATTGGTGTGACGTCATACACGGCCGACGTTGAGTCAGTGCCTCCTCGCGATACGTTACAATAACGACGAAAGCGTTCAAATGTCAACTAGGACGTCAAATACGAAAATATTTTCGATTGAAGACGGAAGATATGCATATTTTCAATCGCCTATTCTTTGACGCCTTGAGACTTTCTACATTATGTTTTTAAATACATATTTAGTCAGTTTATATTTACTTAATGCATAATCAAATAATATGAGCTTATTTATCATTCAGATAAAATGTCTCCTGCTTACTGTCGAGTTGATACATCGATTGATATAAAAATTGATTTCCTTTATAAGAATATAAGAATTGAGTACTAACGTAAATTTACAGTCAACAAAAAAAATTCTGTTAGCATATGAATGCCGAAGTCTAAGAGTCCAATCATATTAACTGTAGTTCGTAAATTGTGTGAACAGAGAAATATCGATTTTCAAAGTAAAGATTGGGCCGATTTTATTAAGTTGTCGGCTTTTCAGACAATTGCCTATTGGATGGTCCTTTATCTCAGTTGCCGTAAATTCAAACCCTCCATATACCTTTGAAAATGAAAAAAACGTTTATCAGAGACGGGAAAATGTTTGGAATAAATCATGTCTCACTGGTTTTTTACTTGAACGACCTATGTGGGATGGTGCCAGTTACCGGAAGGTTGTGGGTTTCCTCCGGACAAATAGCCCGGTTTCCTTCCACAATAAAACTGGCAACGCCGCCATATAAGTGAAATAATCTTGAGCGCGGCGTAAAACTCCATACAATCAATCAATCAATGAACCAAGTCTTTAATTTGATTTTCGATGGTCAGGAGTTTTATTTACTAATGGCAATGTGAAACACTAACCAACAGACATAATTCCGACAAATTTGTGCGCCGAATTCTAATTTACAACCATTCTTCGTCGAATTAAAACAGTGTCAACCAGTAAACAACAATACTTTCACCCACGACTCGCTCTGTACGTTGAAGCCGTGTATGGAGCTGACAGGTAAGCCAGGAAGCCGGGAACACCCATAGTCTATTATCATGTAAACTATGACCAGAATACGAGGAGAAAAGACATGCTGTTCGATGTTCAATCGATATCTGGAACATAATGAGTGGGAGTATCATCAGAATTCCACAAATCTCTTATCACCATCGCTGGCATTCCGCATGTGGGGAGCCTTTATCGTTCGAATATGACGCTCAGTTTTGACGTTGTAGAAT
Source organism: Lepidochitona cinerea (assembly GCA_963971465.1). Classification (NCBI taxonomy): domain Eukaryota; kingdom Metazoa; phylum Mollusca; class Polyplacophora; order Chitonida; family Tonicellidae; genus Lepidochitona; species Lepidochitona cinerea. Next base: position 45,135,127 of record OZ020551.1, on the reverse strand, counting down.
AAAAACCGTCAATCGAACTAAAGACGTCATCAAAAAACGTCATCCGTCAACGGATATCGGGAAATTTCTCGGGAAACTCCCAGACCCTATAGGGCCTGGGAGTCTACCGAGAGATTTCGCGATATCCGGTGACAGGTGACGTTTTTTTTATGACGTTTTCAGTTCGATTGGCGTTTTTTGTTCCAAAACGTCAGAAATGAGCGTCATATTCGAACGACAAAAGGCTTCCCACATGCGTAGTGACAACGCCGGTGACAGGAAATGTGTGGAATTATCACGTGACTCCCGCCCCCTATTGTCCCAGCATGTTCTAGACATAGGTTGAAAATCGCTTACGATGTAAAATGCCGCGTTTTACATCTTTTGTTCTTGATATTCTAATCCTCAATATAGAGACCCTGTTGCAACGAGTTTTGTCACAACGTACGAGTTTTATTCCAACTCACGAGTTTTGTCACATTGTCGACGAGTTTTGTCACAACTCACGAGTTTTGTTCCAATCTTGACCAGTTTTGTTCTATACACGTCACGTGTTTTGATACGAACAGTCGACAGCTTTTGTACCAAATTTTACAGGTCACGAGTTTTGATACAAACAGTCGACAGGATTTGTAACAAATGTTGGCTGATGTCTTTAACCTTTTTTAAAAAGTAGATGGAGTTTGGAGTAAATTAGATTACCATATTTTATTTTGGAAAGGTAGTGAAATCAACACAAAGAAAAAATTAAATGCTGATTATTGAGTTTCATATGATCGACTAATCAGTTAGGCCTATATATAACATAGGCCTAATCCTAGTCACTGGAAAGTTCGAAGTGGCGATGGGTTTTATTGTTTTTTTCGGCTATCTTATTACCTGGTACCCAATTTAGACAAAAAATGCCGAATTACCAACATGAAGACAACTTTTCACCAAAAGAACGAAAAAACCGAACCCATGAATTGAACTCAAAGCCGAGATATGTAGGCCGACCTTGTTTGCCGGTATAAGTATGCTGAATTTCCAAATAAAGCCAAGCCAAATAAAAAAAATACCCCAAAAAACAGTAGGGGGAAATTGTGATTGGCATACCTACAAAAGTGGCTTCTATTCCACTTCAGTACGTCAATATGTTTCTGGTTAAAATTCTGGGATTGAACGGTTACTAAGAACAGCCTGGCTAGGGAAAGGGGGAACGTGGAATTTCCCTGCAAAGGCTTGGGAACGCAACGATGAAAAATAATTCATTTGGGTAAAATCGCCTTCATTTGGGAAATTCGTCATAGGCCTACCTGTACAGGCTAACAGGTAAAGTTCAATCCAAGGGAAAGCTTTTTTTTTGTTCAATTTGGGTAATTCGACATAATTGTACCGGGTAGCAGACAAACCATATCACGGTTCCATTTCTACTTTAACTCGTAAAATAATCAGTGTTAGTTTGAGAACAGATTATTCGATCTCTTCAAATACTTTGGATTTTTGTTTCGTTTGCAAGGAAACGTCTAGGCCTGTAACCAGACTTAATTCCTGTTGAAGGCACTGAACTGAAAATCAAAATGGAAATGAGCTCGTATGCACTGTTTTATAATCTCGTGTACGTTTAAAAAAAGAGGAAGCAATATCGTTTTACCAACAGTGAACGGTTTGTTTGTTCATATTGAAGTTATGTCGATCGCCCTCATTAATGATCGATCGGGATAGGGAGCATGCATATATCATAAGAAAACCATCCCACTTACATGTATTTGCTGATAGTGAATTTTTTCCCCAATCTACGTCCTGAGTGTTGTGTCAGTTGAGTAACAATTTGTTCCAATAGAAAAGCTCACACAATCTAAAGCCCATTAGGATGAGGATACCCTATCCCATATATACGCACAAGAAATTTGACAAAATACGAGAAAGAAATGTTTGAAACTCTCTTTAAACGTGAGTTCCATACTAATGATAAAAAATTAAGACATCATCACGTCGTAAGTTGTTTTTGAACAACACGAGCTTTCGACACCTGTGCCGGTGTCTTCGTCAAGTGTAACCCTAAGACACCGACACAGGTGTCGAAAGCTCGTGTTGTTCAAAAACAACTGACGACGTGGTGATGTCTTAATTTTTTTTATCATTAAAATACGAGAAATACTCTAAAATATATATCAACAACATTGGATAATGAGACATGACACAATTACTTGGTAGTGAGTTTGTGCCAGCCAAGTTTCAAAATAATCCTCTAAATATTAAACGAAATATGATGAAGACAAAAAATACCGACAGAATGTGACCATTGCCACAAAAAGGGCAAAATACCAGCCAAATTTCAAAGCAATCCTCAAAATATTAACCGAGACATGGCCAGGACAAGAAATCATGACGGACGGACAAGGTGGCGACTAAATGTTTCGCCGAAAGTTTTCGGAGAGCAAAGCTATCAGCCACTATAAAATTCCCTACAGCTGACATTTTGGGACAAAAGCTGTTGGCTCTTTGTATCAAAACTCGTGTCCTATTAAATCTGTTACAAAAACTGTTGACCGTTTGTATCAAAACTCGTAACATCGATTTTGTAACAAAACTCGGCAGGGTTGGAACAAAACTTGGGACATGTAACAAAAGCTGGCGCTCTTGTGACAAAACTCGTAACCTTTTGTGACAAAACTCGTCAACATTGTAACAAATCTCGTGAGTTGGAATAAAACTCGTACGTTGTGACAAAACTCGTTGCAACAGACCCCAATATACGTTAGTCATGAAGGTTGCGGTCGCCTTGATCTATGCAACACTCAGGACACTCATTGTTTTGATTTGCTTCACATGTCTGATGTCATATCATCTCAAATATATATCAATACTCACTGGATCATAACAATGTCTGAGTCTAAGGCAAGTCATTGCTCATAAAAAGAACATGACTGTCTAGAGAATATCGAGAGAATTTTTAAGATAAGAAACAAGGCTACTTGGCGACAAATGGAGAACTACTGGAACACCACATCAAATCTTGCCTAACGTTTCACGACCTGACAGAAGTTTAAAAGCTTGTGTTATTTTTTTGTTGTTGATCTCAATGTCTCTGAAACGTAAGGAAGCCGGTTAGTGCCACGGCCAAATAAAATTTCTGAAATAACTTTCTCGTAATTACGAAATAGCTATCTCATAGTCAGGGCTAAACTCCCTTGTCCGATAAAACCAAACTGCCTGTTAACACATTGTTTTACAATGATCACGTTTGATTTAATCTCAGTTTATTCTTCGCATAGCTGAAAATCCATATAATCTTGTCATTATATTGCAAAGTTTTCAAGAAAAGTCAACTGACTAAAGCTAAACTCCTATCTGAAACCTGGGTTCATGGGTTTCGGTTTATTACATCAATCTATGATTGGGTAACAAGGTCCGAATGACAAAACCCCTTCTCCATGGTTATATGGATCAAGACAATTTTCCATGTGCCCGTGTGTTTATGTGCTGATAAATAAATCTTAAAGATGACATGCTTTTGGCAATCTGTAAAAAAGGCTGCTATTTTACAAACCCCGATGTCTATACCATTTTTTCTACGGCCGACCGTGTCAGTGCATACATTCTTTTACGCCTTAATTAAAGAAGAAAGTCGTCATAAACGTATTTTCGTTGAACAATTCGTTGATTAAATGGATCAACACTACAGATTTGTGTTTCCAAAACATCTCTCCCGTTGATTAATTCTTTAAGACAGAGTATCAACAATATTGGACCTTAGGTATCCTATTACATACGCGTACAATGATTCACCGTTGACTAGGGTCTGAATAGACTCCATCGGTTACCACAGCCTTTGGTCTAAGCTAGTCCAAATACTTTCCTGGCGCCGTTTAACACCTTGGCTATTCAAACGTTTGGGCTTTACCACGAGCTTGATAAAGGACTGGTCAATAAGCATCCGTATGTAAAGATGCACACGGTTACCAAATCTTGCTAAGTTTTACGATACGGAACCTAAAATCCATGAGTCCCTGTTGCGAGAATATCGAGAGAATTTTTAAGATAAGAAACAAAGCTGCTTGGCGACAAATGGAGAACTACTGGAACACCACATCAAATCTTACCTAACGTTTCACGACCTGACGGATGAAGTTTAAAAGCTTGTGTTATTTTTTTTTTGTTGTTGATCCCAATGTCTCTGAAACGGTTAGTCGGGACATATACCTGAAAAGGGCATCATAAAATATCGAATATTCTTCGATCGAATGAAGTTGTCATTTTAAGTAAAATTGGTTACGGTAATACATTAATGGGTTTCGAATGTGTAATCTTTTATTTCATACCTTGGGTTAGTCAGCTTCTAATAACAAACGGGTATACCTTTTTTCAATCATAATTGGGAAGATGGACGTTTTAAAATGCACATGTAGTCATATCTAATTATGTCTAATCGGACTATCCAAACAGAGTCGATGTAAAAAACTTAGTATTTGAATTGTTGTTTGTTTGGCCCTATCTGGCGGTGGTGTGCATGCGTCAGGATAGCATAAGGACAGGTCCAATATAGATTGCGCCATCCCTTTTAATGTTTTATTGATGAATCCTCTGATCTTTTTTAATTTACATATTTGTCCAGCCTGTCTCCATTTTCTAGAAAAACATGTATACTTGATATAAGTATATGCATCAACACATACATCTATATGCCCCCCCCCCCCCCCCCAAACACACCAACACACTTGCGTTTTCCGAAACATCTCTCTCGTTGATTAATTCTTCAACATAGTTTGACTAGGCCATCCGCAATAACATACAAGACAACACTTCGCCAAACACTTCACCACCTTCCCCACAACGAACTCCATCCGTTACGTCCGGGCTTTTTGATTGAGTTCGTCTAGTTTCCTGGCGCTATCAAAACAGCGTCGGCGAGTTAAATATTCACTCTTTTGTAAATAACAGTCTTAAATATACTGACCAAAGTTACAAAAGTACGACACCAATTTAAAATTGATAAGGGTCAGTTCAAAGAATATAAGAATTTTGTTAAAATATATAGTAAAGTCTTTAAAAATAGGTTTGTATTGACAGCAGTCACAGAACTCGTAAGCCTATCCCATTGAATTGAACCATGGCAAAGATATTCTTTCACACTTCTTATCAAAAGCGTATAGTTATTTACAGTTAAAAAGAGGATGTGTTTTTTTTCTGCATTTTCAACGCTATAGCCGTACAATATTTGGATTGAATATTTCATTTTTTTTTTCTTCAGATTTTTGGTCGGCTAATCATACATATCTACGAGTGTGTTGTTATCATCTCTGACTTCTATCAGCTTTGGCCATCGTTTTGGTAGCATAGCTTTCCCAGATTAACATCATATGTTTGTGTGAACGACCAGCTCTGCCAACTCCATATAAAAAATTGTCACCGACGAGTCGGAGCATTTCAGCTGCTTATTGCTTCTTTGGACATACCTGATCTCAGACACTTTCCAGGCTCTTGAAAAGTTGAATTTACGACAAGTGAGATAAAACAATATCCAACAGCTTGCTGTCTGGAGTACCGACGACGTAATGAATTCGTTCCAATCGGCTACGTTCGATATTTCTGCGTTCAACGATTACATAGACCACCGTCAAAGTGGAGGAGGTCTAAAACGTTAACAGCGGATTCTCTTGTTAAGCCCTGGCTCTTTATCTACTGTTTTAACATACATGGCCTTATGACAAATTATGTCATAATATTAACAACAACAAAAAAAGAATTTAAAACTCTTGTGAGAAAATTTTGGTACTCAATTCTTTCCCAATCACTTATCGGTCTAGAAATAAATTTAAAAAAAAAGCTGTTCTCTTTTTACAAACACTTAACATTAGAAATACTCCACATGCTGGGTTTTCTCTTCAAACTAAAAAAAAATTACAAATTTACAAAAGGTATTTCAAAAATAGAGTAAACCTATTGAGGTAAACGTCTCGTATTTATCATAAACAATAGCACGACGTGAGCTGGAATAGTGGTGAGTTTACCACATCAGACGTTTGGAGACCGACTGGACCCTTTTGCTGATATAAAGACCCTTAGCTTAATCTGTGACCAGAATGCTTAAAAGCTCCGTAAAACGACGCCCATCGACGAAGAGTGAAATAATCTATAACGGTTATGGATCAGATTGTATGTAGGTCTATGCGTAGGTTGATTTACGGATTGCTTACCATGAGGTCAAAGGCAGAATTCACTTTGTCCAAAATATGAGTTTCTATTAAAATCAGCTTTCTGTTTGAATGATAGAACAAAAATCAACAAACCCAGAAGAGATTGGCTATATCAACGTTACTGTAACGCTATATACTTGTATGGCACCGAAAAATGCTGGCAAACGATTCCATATTGGCATACATGTGCGAATGTTTTACTTCACACTCAAAGTTGTGAAGGGTTGTAAAGGTGAAAACAATTAAACCCCTTGTATAAAGCCAGCAGCAAGACAAAAAATTTTTACAACATAGGAAAATCCCATTCTTAGAATTCAAGAGACTCCAAATGTAAATGTAGCTCCTCAAATATATGAGCATGATTTCGTTGACGGTTGAACTTTTTTCATTAACTTGACAGCACTTCAGACAATTGCTTATTGTACAGCCTTTAATCTCACTAACCGTAAATTTAGAGGTTTAACGTTCCTTTGAAAACCTAACCGGGAGAGCGTTGGAAATAAATCATGCCAAAATTAGACAGACAATAGATAGAGGAAGCGTCGTAAGATTCGATGAACAAACCAAAGGATTGTCCCTCTCTGTAATTGTATAGTTGTCGGGCCGAACGTGTAGACAAATAGATCAAGTTAATGTACAAAAGATCTGTTTCGGAAAATGATGTCCAAAAGTGATTGGAATCAGGGAAGATAAGACATCTGAACAGTCTCAGGAATCCAAATCTCTGGGAACTGTTCAATCGTCTGATAAACCGACCGTACTGAACTAACAATAGGTTCAGATAAGCTCGAAATAAAAAAACTGTTTACAGATCAACCCCAATTTCCAACTTTCTCGGTTAATCAGCCTGTCTCAGGTGGAACCTCATGGGAAATAAGGTAAGAGAGACCGTTACACCATCGATTGTTAGAATTAAAACATATCTGATAAGGAAAAAAATTAGACATTGATTGTCACTAAATAACTAAATAAAACCATAGAATAATACTGAAAACAGTATGTGTCCTGGTGAAGATGTCACACAATATCAAACGAGATTGATAAAGCTTTTTAGACAGATCAGTCACACTTTATGACACCATATAAATAACACCAATAGTACATGTAGTACCATTCTTATAATGATCGCATTTTGAGAGACAATTATACTAGATGGTTAGATACCCCATACCATGTGTATTTTTATATAATATCTACAGACGTTTTATTTACAGATTGTAAAATATACACGATTAACATTTATTGAGAAAATTCTACAAACTATTCAAAGTGAGAATTACCATTATTTATAGATATATCAGCATGTACTAAAGTTTTATAACCAAAGCCCTAGAATAGCCGCTCAGCCTTAACTGGGACATATTTATTTCAAGAGTAAGTTGCAAACTAAAAACAGTAATTGACAATATTTTTAATTTCCCAATTAGTTCAAATCTATTTGGCTCAGAACACTAACCTTAATTAATCAACTAGGTAAGTTGGGCTAGATAAGTTTTGCAACGTCTCAATTGATTATCATTGATTTTGTCCTGAACTAACACTTACTGAACTTTTCTGTTGTGTCTGAAAGGCATCTGGAATACCAATTACTCACAATCAATATCAGACAGTTGTCCTACAGAAAGTAAACCAAGTATCAATTAAAAAATATCCTGTCACCAACAGCCGCTAACAAAACCAGACTCAATCTCATTTCGAATAAATATTGCGAAACCACCTCTATATTTCACTGCTTTTGAAAATGAACCGTGAATCGTAGATTGCGGAAAAAATATTGCGGATAAACTTGTGACAAACCTTTAAATTATCTCGATCCGATTATCCTACTAATATTTTGGAAAATTGCCTGTGATCAATACAGCTTCATCAATAAATCACTTTTTAAATGTTATTAGAAGGCTGATCTATATACAATTCGGGACGCACAAGGTTGGACCATTCTTTGAAATACCCTCCAAAACAGAATGGATAGAAATGTATAGAAACGCTATTAACGATCAAAAAGGTAATCTATTATAGGTTAGACCAAAAATCTGAAGATATGAACAAACAGCAAAGGTAGGGAAAAATCAAAATGAAAAATTTAGCTTATCCCCTATAGTACCTGTTTCACGCTCAAGTTTATAAAATCTCAAAACAATTTCAAATCCAGGGGTCCTGTGATCCTATTTTATTTGGAATACTTGGTCAGATCGGCCACTTATCTAGGCCATTGAACTGTACCCCAGTCGTCCAAAACCATGTTAATTGACGACAAAATGACAAGGGCGTTGAAAATCCCTAAAGATACGGGTTGTCTAATGACAGATGGTCAGCACTCAGAGGTGTTTGATTACGGGAAATTACAGCAGATTGACGTATCTTAGAGGAACAAGTCACTGACAGCAGGGGTATGAGCCACTCTGAAACTTCGGGGATTTACGTACTCGTGTCAAAGCCGACCGGTACGAGCGAAGATAGCCGAAGTGTGCTCCGACTGGGGTATGAGCTTCAACAACAGGCATATTCATCAGTTTAAAAAATTGAAGTTTTCACAAAAAACAAACCTGTTTTTGATAACCTAATGTAGACCAGAGTCAATAGTTAGCCATCTGGGTGTGTGAAAAATCTCAGTTAGAAGACGACTTTCAAGGCAAAAATTTACAGATAGACATCTAAAATACAAATGTATCAAAATGGCAAAGATTAAAGGGTACCTAGTTTTGAAAATAGACACTGTCCGCTATATATAAGTCGGGTGTCTTGTAACAACGATTAAATCGCCATCATATGCAGATTTGAGTGTAGAATGTACAGCATCCAAACACGACCTTTCACATACCTTTTTGGGAGTGATTGACAATCTATTGGCAAATTATTGCACATAAACTTTATTGATAAAATTGAGAAAAAGACAGAAGTTAAACCGGACAAAATTAGAACATTGAATATGCAATCACTTCCATTGAGGCGTACACTATTATGTTGAGGGAGAAATTAAGAATCTGTTAAACACAATAAAAAACACTCTCAGTGTAGAGCAGAAATCCTATTAACTTATTACGGAACGTCAAAGATGAAATTAAAACACTCTACCTGGGCCACTGATTGTGATATTGAATAATTTACAAATCGGCTGATGTTTTTCGAAGTGATACGATTGCGTGAAGGTGACGATAGACTTGCCCTAAAATCTTTGCAGTTTGCCTAAAGCATGATGTCAGATTTTGCCTTATTACGACATCTGATGGGAGTTTCTGAAACGCTTTGAAAGAAGTCAACCTAATGCACATCCGGGCAGTTTTTGGATGCAACCTGTTTCGCCCACAGGGAAAACAGACTTTATTATCTGGAATAGGGCACTCACACCAAAGTATACCCATTCCATAGAAATCAGACTGTTGAGAGTAAATGGGGAAAAAACTAATGGGAGTAAAAAATTTCCTGAGCTTTAGTTAACAGATAATTAGGAGAAGTGGAGGACTACATATCGCTGTCAACAAATTACGTCGTCTCTAAATTGTTGTTCCAAATGCTCTGCGTGAGGAAGATTTCCGGTGGTTTTGCGTTAGTAAAGTGTTTTCTAACTTCTTATTTCGCCAAACCAAATTGGGATTATACACGGTCAGTTTGACATATTTCAGATATTTAGATTGGTTCAAATGTCAGAACCGGTGTATAATACGTTATTGGTAAGTTCTTCGATTGTGAATTGCACATCCTGAACGCTTTAAGGAACCTGTATAATACCTGTTCTTGTACAAATGGTTATTTTTTTAATGATACTTTCTTTAGCCTCTATGTAACTATTGTTATCAGTTTTCATATCGTTTTTTTACACCAGCGTCTGTCAGAAACTGCTTTTATTCTGTCCAATTAAGTCATTTCCATTTACATACTTCTCTAATTGAAAAAGCGTACTGAAGAAGTCCAAGCCAGAATTCATTTTATTGATAATTCATTTGCCGTAAAGGGTTACTTATGGTCCAGATGATTGATTGATTGTTTGGTGTTTTACGCCCCGCTCAAGATTATTTCACTTATATGGCGGCGTTGCCAGTTTTATTGTGGGAGGAAACCGGGCTCTATGCCCGGAGGAAACCCACGACCTTCCGTTGGTAACTGGCAACCATCTCACATAGGTCGTTCGAGTGAAAACCCAGTCAGAAAATTTTACAATTTTTTATTTGGATTGAGTGGGGTTCGAACCCGCGACCCATTGGTGGAAGGCTGTTCGGATTGAGCGTCCAACGCTCTACCTACTAAGCCACGGAGGCCCCTGGTCCAGATGATTATGGCTTTAGCAAAAGCGACGTTTTTTTTTTCTACCAGAGATTTTTTTATCAACGTCCAGAATAAGATACTTTATTTTGTGATAAAAGTAAAAATCAAATTTCCAGGAACCAGGGAAATTTTGAGCAAAATATCAATATGAGAATCATGTAAAATCACAAGCTGTCACCAGCTATTGCTTACACTAATACATATTCACACACACTAATAACGCAAAGATGCGAATTGTGGAATACGTCAAGGGCGTCTTTTATATCGTGTTTTCTACATCTGCAATTCAATAATGTCATAATTCAGGAGATTAACATACACAAAGTAATATACGACAAATATACGACAAAGTTTTGGATAGATAAAATAGAAAGAACTGAAATGTTGTATAATTTGCTAAATCAAAAATGACGAGAAACGCAATGCAACCAATGGGACAGTACAAGGCAATGGTCCAAAAATAATTTACATATGTTATTATATTGACGCGTACAATTGACATTCTTTGTTACAACCACTTCGGAATCACAGGGAAAGTTGTTTGCAAAAGAAAAAGAATTGCCAAATTATAGTCATTTCAAAAGGTTAAGCTATAGCTCAAGGCAACCTCACACATACTTAAAGATTCTCAAAGCTTGTCAGCCTTTCGTTTTTAGGTCATCAAGCCTACCAGTGATTTAAAAGTTCTCGATTTTCCCAAACATTCCTCGGGCTTTTATTGGAATTTCAATCCATACTTTTTGTCTCGTATGGTTCGAAATTTAAACTAACCGGTAAAGACTGAATTCTCTCTTATTCTAGTTGGCCGTCAGATATAGGTTCTTCAAGACCACAGAGCCATGCCTTCATTTTTGCAACATCGATGGAAATTGTGTTATTTACAAAACATGTTAGATATAATTTAAAATACAATGACACACATAGATATCGCAAATAAAGTAGTCGATCATCAGTTGGGTCAGTCAAGTTAAGCTGGCACTAGGACAAGGGGAAATAAAAATGGCTTCCTCCATAAACCAATGCTTTTAATAATGCAATATAAAAATCTCTTATTACACTCGCTAAATCCGTCAGTGTTAACGTTAACCATGGACAACCAAACGACTAGTGAACTCCATAAAAGAAAAGAACACGCTGTATTGAAAGCATTGGAAAAAGGGAACAGATGCTCACCATGTCACCGTGGCAAGAATTATTAAAAGTTTGACCTTTTTATAGATTTTGAAAATCAAGAATATGTCCTCGTTAAACCCAAATGAAAAATTTAAGATTACGGCTGAAATAGAAAACATCGGTTCAGACAGTTGACCTGTCAGTTCGGAAACGTATTGGGCAAAGCAACTAATTTCACCCAGAGTGCTAATTCATGGAAATCTCACTTTGTCGGGTGGGTCAAAAAAGGGACTCAAAGCCTTAACCACGAACTGCAATGGTGAGATTTTCAGCGAAATATCTCAACTAATACAAGAACAGCGAGAAAAAGGAAAATACTTGGAATTCAGTATGCTGTCACATTTTAATCCTAGGTGGTAGAACCGTGTGCAAAACTCCTTTCACTTGTCAGAAAGCGTTCATGCAGAAAAGGTTAACTAAATTTGATAAATTACGCCTGTTTTAATCTTTACTCTCTTTAATCCCTAGTCTTGCGATGGTTACGAGTTCATAAAAAAACATAAATGAGTTTATTACGACGTCTGACCCAAAGCTACCGTGTTATTACATAAACATATGTTGGTAAACGCATGTCAAAATCTGTTATTACATTTTTCTACTAGAATTAAGTTCATCAAGGTATCTCATTGAAACTGGCTGCGGCGTATGCTAAATATAAGTAACGCATCATACTTAGTTTTTAAGTTATTAATTGTGAAAATGGAGGGGGCTCAAGTTTTTCCAACCAGATATTTGCGCAACCATATTCAACTTAATTGGTTCATAAGTCAATCAATGTACATGTAGTATCAATTAAAATCCTGGCATGCTTATATGTATAGCACTTTGCGAGTGGCACCATACATACAGATTTATATACGAATGAAGTGAACAACTCACCCCTATTGCCAGATTCCGGAAGGTTTGGTATTCTCTATTTGACGACCCACTGCAAGATACGAAATGTTTACATTTGAAAAAAACACAACGTTAAATATACATTTCCAATGATAAACCTATACGGTTGTATGCCAAAGTAAAGTAAACTAACAGGAAAAGAGTCAATAGTAAAGTTTATTTATAGTATTGAGGGGATTGCTTTTAACGTGAATTTCCTAGTATTGGAATCCGATGAATGACCATTTTCGTCCTAGTGAGTTCTAAATCTCTAATAGAAATTCACAGTCTCAAGTGCAACATTTTTCCTGGTAGCATAAACCATTTGAGCTGCCTCAATACTCTTTAGTCAAGAACAAAACGTGGATTTTTGCAACAGCTAAACTTAAATACTACCAAAACTTTCCATAACTAATAATATTAAAGTGGCAAGAGCTGCCAAAGTTGGGGGTTTTCACGAATTTACGACTCGAAGATATGTGCAAATAACAGACAAAATTCAAATAGCCGGGATGCATGAGTATGCTTTAGGGATTGTGTTATATGCTAATAAAATCCACTTTAGCATACATCCTTAGGCTTGGTAACAGCAGATAACTCTTATTGTGTCCATCTATCTTCAGTGTTCTTGAGTGAATGTTATTACGGTACATTTGCCACTGAGATGAAATAGATAGATTGGGACAACATATCCCAGATGGCAGAATCTTGATTTTCGCCAAATGGACATTTATTTGACATGAAGTGTACATGTGCTTATAATATTGATACTAAACTCATAATATAAATCGATTCCCAAGCGATTTCCTAATCTGATCAATTTATTCTTGACATCGATCCCAGACCCTGTCGAGGGAAAATTGAATCCCACTGTATATCCATCTAATTTATAATAAACCAGCTCTATTAGCACAGTTATTGAGAATTCAGGAGGACCGGTCAATGTAGATGTTTATGAAAGTGTAACAAACATGCTAGTAATTCAAGTGAAATAAATAATAGTAAGGTCTTAAAATGTGGAAAAGCGATTTATCCTCTATTTTCAGTCTCCACGGAAGGCTTTCTTTACTCGCGTTTAAAAGGTGAGGTTTCATTCTTGGTTCCATGTTCTATGTGAGGGGGGAGGGGTCCATGGGACAAAAAACTCGACCCCTCCCCCCCCCCCCCCCCCCACACACACACACTTAACCTGGCAAGAGCGCCATATAATTGAAATTACCTTGAATGCAGCATAAAACTTGAATCATTCAAATTATTAGGAATTGGGGTGGATTCTTGGTCACAATGTTTGGGAAGGGACGATCAATGTTTCTGATTCGATCATAATTAGATATCTCTCACTCTACTGGCTTATATAACACCAACAATACAGTAAGAATTCTACAGGAAATCTCAATGTATATAGAATGATGATTGCTCCTAACTTTGGAAAAGTTTATGCTTTCTCTTCGTTTCAAAAGAGACCTGAAATTAGAGAATTCTTATTTCTGGTATAGAAGCAAAACGATGCGTTCCCCACACGTTATCTTTCTTTAAATACATGGAATGAAAAAGTAAGAAATACCCCGTCTGATACTTCAACAAAGAATCCACACATATTTATAGTATTGGAAATTCACAATAAATCAGATTCCGAAACCACTACTGAAACACCAGCTGTAAATGAGTGCCAGACATATATAGATGGACAGATGCATTAGGTTAACCTACATGTATTGAGAGAACTATGGGAAATTAAGAATAAACGTGTCTCAGCATCCAACAGTGAACTTATAGAGTTAGGTCAGCTTTGATAAGCTGACATATTTCGTCTTATTGATTCGAATCGATGGTATCAGAACTGATGGAAATAGCCGTGCCTAATGGTAGCATCTGCGGCTAAAATGTCGATTTTTTGTTTCTGGATTGCAATTGCCTAGAGGGACCAGTAAGGCACATTTAAAGTCCATCCTCATTATAAACAGATTCATTTAAGTAGGCTTTCTGACAGTGCAATATCCAAAAAGATTCTTCGACACGTTTTCATCTATTGTTCTGTTCTAGCCAAACTATATCTAATTTTTGGCTGCCACTTAAATGCATTTCCTGACACTTCAATAATAATCTATCTCACCCATTGGGATTGAGTGTTTGGATTGAAGACATTGGCCAGAAAATATTGTCTACCTCGAGAGGTCAGCTAAAAGTGGGAAATAAATTGATGTAAACGGAACAACTCTCCTGAGCTGCCATTTTGATTGATATCAATTAAGGTCAATATGATATTTTCAAATATGTTTTTAACTTTGTGGAATAATGATATGGAGGTTGAATCCTCTGTGGTGTGTTTCCTCTTTGTTGGGTTTTTTTTTTGCATTTTTGTATCATTATTGTTTTATTATCATTATAGCAACAACAAAGCCTTTAATTTAAGAAGTACTAATATTGACAAAACTTATCGTTACTTTTTCTTAACTTGGATTCTTATAGGCCGTATAATACATATGTCGTTAAACTTACGCTGCATCAACTATATATCAATTCATGGGAAGCAAACTAAGCTGTCGGAAGGCTTGCATTTTAATCTAGCTGGCATATATTTGATAAATGATTTCTTTATTTACATCAAGTCATGGTTTTTGTCCTTTTCATTTAAAAAACCCAAAACGTAATGCGTTGGTATATTAGAGTCAGTGTCTAATCCATTCAGGAGGAATTTATACGATCTCATGCGAGATTTCAGGATCGAGATTGGCCGTATGCACGTGTAGAGTGCGGATTGATCCCCTGAATGATTCTCGCGACCTGGATATATGCATTAAAGACTGTATTTTTCAATGATATGAGGGGATAAACATGTTTGTAAAGACCAAATGCCATAATATAAGTTAAATATTTAGGAGTGTTGCATTTGAGTAAAATTAGAAAATCTAAAGATTGTATATAACATGGCGGATTCCATAAGAATAATATGAACAGCAAGTCTTAAGTCAAAATCTCAACAAATAATGATGTAAGTAGCTTTAAAATATATTTTACATGATACACTCTATATGACCAGTATTGCATAAATAGACAACCTGAGATTTAAATAACATAAAATGTAACAATGGTCACGGAAATTGTGAAGTTTTAACTATAGTATAAGTGAAAATAAGGTCACAATAAAAGAACTAGGAAAATAACAAATTGTCGCTTTATAGCTGTCTTTCATATGGGATTTTCAGCGTTGGGTTAATAACAAGAGTTTTCCTGTTTGTTTCAAATAGTTTAGCGCGTTACTAGAAGTCAAACCTTTTAAATAATATTCGTGATATAGTTTTTATAATGTGTTGAGAAGTGTGTGAATGGACCAAAGCTTTGAAGTAGTTGAAAGCACCAATAGGCACTACCGTTTAAATGTAGTTTTCTCAAAACAGTGTTTAAAAACAGAATAAAAAAATCCCACGCGAGAAAAATAAAAAACACCCATTGGGTCAACAGTACACTTTCACTGGTCTGGGCTAATTGACAGTATTAAATTGCAGTACAGAGCTTCAACACATCCTTGTCAAATTAACCAATGCCGAACGCTTTCAGGTTGTTTAGTTTTGGAATTGATAATTTCGGAACCTTTTAGCAGAGTCCAGAATCCGGATGGAAAAAACGGTTAAAAAACGCGAAAAGCTATAGCCGTGACTTTTCAATGCTGCATTGGACAGTTGATAAAAACGTGTTCCGATGCAATACCTTTAGCAGCATTGCTTCTTCAATTACGAAAGACATAATGGTGTCACCATGCCTTAGATGGCTGTGCAGAAATAATCCACTTCCGAATATTCGGAGTTGTTTGTTTGAACAATACTTCATTTGTAGCAAGACTGGCACTGGCAGCTATTGGTGATTGTGAACATAATGCGCCAAAGGATGCCAAAGATTTTATATATTGGTTTATAAATAAGAAAATATTTGGTTAATTCTCCAATAGCAATAGTTTTCTTTAAATCATATTTATCCATGTATGAAAATTTCAATTAGAAAAATAGTGTTCATTTTCCACAAGAAGTGCACATGAAGCAGCACTTCAAAGCTCAAAAACTATTGGTTCACACAGAAAGGCGGAATTTTGACACCTCATGTTCTGAAATAATTGGGTTTTAGTTGTTGCCAAAATTTAACTAACAGAGAATTTGTTACCGAAATATGCTGAAATTCAACGTGGGTTCGGGGTTTCAATTGATATCATTATTAACCATTTCAATAACCAACGCGAATCTCATAGCACAAACTCATTCGTCGGTCCTTTATCAGTAGGATATCGATCGATGACAAACACAGACGTAATATCAATACTTACCAAAGATATGTCAAAATCGGATGAAATTTATAAGAAAATGTCACAAACAACTAAGTTGAAAAACGTTTGATTAATCTCGTGTCAGTACAGCTATAAAATTACTTAAAAACATTGACAAAAATAAATTTAGGAAAATGTATTTACGTACAGAACAATGAAGCTTAAAGTGAAACTATCTATGTAGTAAAGTGTTCCATTGTACTTGTTTAATAGGTTGCGCGAGTAGAAATTAATGAATTCTAAATTGTTGTCTTTACTTCATAAATGCATGGGCGCTTGGATTCAAACAGTGTTGTGTGTCGTAACGCTAAAGCAGTCACACGCCATAAAGTAATTCTCATATCATGTACTGTGAAAAACGAATTTGCACTGATATACTCAACCACATAATTTTATCTTATAAATCTTCCACTTTTGCACGCGAAATTAACTATTGGAATATACGAATGATGATTTATTGTAATATTTTATATTGTCGAATCATCGCTTCTTATTTAAAGCCGGTTGATATTTTTTTTAAAAACATCTTAGTAAATTTTGTTTCTCAATAAGTTTCTCAAAAAGTTGACATGAAAAGCTTACATTAAAGTTTTTGTTTCTTAGTTAGTCAGGTATAAAATGAACTAACATGCATATCCAAATGTTTCAACATGTAGAATGTAATCTCTTTAAGTACAATAAAGTACAATAAACTCCAGGAGTTGCAACCCATAAAAACCGTGTTCATTTCTTAATATGTACAATGTAGCGAGCTTTTGCTTACAATTTTATGCAAATGCACATTCTTTTAATTTCGAAACCATAATGCTGCAAAATGTTTTGAATGAAAGCGCGTTCAAAAAGTTTGTTTTGCCAATGTTAAGAAACTCGTACAATGCGGTACTAGATGTCTTTTACTTAACCAATAGTAAATACCAGAGAGAAGATGTGTTTTCTGATCTCACTTTACCCTGGTTTTAGATACATTCTTCGTCCATAACTTCACAGCGGTAAAGTAACTGTAAATAAAATCCCACAAATGGACAGGACATTCTCTCAGATTAACCTTGTTGACTGAACTAAGTGAAGATTACAAGTGGTTCAAAATCACAGCATGTCGCCCAAAGCATGATACCATGTTTCGTAGGGTACCACTTTTGGTCTGGAAACATCTAATCAGTGGTATCGAAATTGGGGAAAGTGTCATACCTTAATGCACTTCCGGGTAGTTTTGGTCCTAATCCATTTCAGCCATTGGGGAATAACACGGTTAATTGTTTGGAGTAAGGTCGTGTGAAAGGATAGCTATCATTAAAGAAGAAGCAGTAGGCTGTAGTACAGAAACAGTTAATGGACATGTAAAATTCTTGGACAGAATTAAAGATAGTGGATGACTCCACATTTGTGTCAGCCTGTTGAGACACCTCTCAATTGCTCTCGAAACATTTGGACTTTTTCCACGTATTAAGTTTCCGGTTGTTAAACTGATTATTAAGAAGAGAATTTTGAGCATATTTTTTTCCATTTTGCTAGTATCAATAGCTGACCAAAGGAGATATCATATAGCTATACCGGTTCTAAATTGAAACAACACACGGAAGTAAAGTGTGATGGGGAACTGAAAAAGCTTGAAGTGACCCTTTGGATTATTTCTAGGGTACTTAGACATGCTTTCCATAAAACAAAACATCCAATAAGATAGAACAAATTTCAGGAAAATCCTAACATGAACATAGCAAGAAATGACATATTTCGCTCCGTGATCTGTTTAACTCTTATTCAACTTTTAACGTTCAAATCCTTTCCGGATTCTGTGCCGTGAAAAGATCTCCGACCACCTTCGTATATGGGCATCTCTTATTTCGAGGATATCCCAATAGATGAAGTCCCATTTGTTTCACTTTTCATGAATGCTGCAATTGAGAAAAATTACAACAAAAATCAACATGGCGGACTTCACGCGCAGGGCTAGCAAATCTTTTACATTCGAAATCTTAACAAAAGTATGATGTATTTTGTAATCTTTTTAGAATGTAAACTTTTCTGTCCTCTGTTGATATCAATTGGAAGCCATTTGATGTCTGGGGGGGGGGGGGGTTTCTCATAATTTCTTCCAAGCCTAAATATAGTCCTACAAGAAAATATTTGATCAAATCAAAAGACGATACAATATCAGTTTGGTTATCGTTCATTTATTTAATAAATGATCCAATCAGTTACGTATTCTCGCGATTCGTGTTGACCCAATGACCCCATATGATAGAAAAATAGTATCAATTTATTCCGAATGTGACAACCTACGTGTTACTTATTGTGCACTCTTGCACTTTACGTTATCAGAAATAACTATGGAAGCCAACAAAGGTCATTTGTCTCATTTTTACAACCAGACTATAAGAAAAGCGTGGGAGATGACAAGCTCCTAAGACCGGCAAGCCAGGCATCAAAGTATTTCTAGAGATTGCCGTTCAATCAAAGCAGTCGAGAAGCTTTTATTCATTTTTGTATAATATATATATGGCGAATTTATCCACAGAAAGGCGTAATTCACACATAGCTGTTCACTGTCCTATCATATGTCAAACAGCTTTGAAACACGCTAACACTTTCTGTGATTGTCCAAATGCGATCAGAACAAAAACTTCCAATGTATTTTCTAAAGACAGAGAGTCTCCAAGACTTAAATTGACTTAAGGCTATATGGAATATATTGCTCTAAATAGCTTACACTAAATGTAGTTTCAGAACTAGAAAAAAAACATCTTCATATAAACCTATTTCCTAAAGGTTTCCATCGGAAAAGCGAAACAAACTCCTTAATATAAAAGCTGTGAATTGAACTCCGTGAACAAATTATCCATGTACTGTTTTTACCTGTAGTTCTTGCAGATAAAATATCCAGGCGGTCAAACAATGTCGAAGCGATTTTTTTGCAAGTCACATATTTCTATATTCTGTGTTTAAAAATACGCATTGCTGTCATCGTGTGTTGCATTGTTTCTATATAGGAGGACTATTAAAAGATGTTATGAGTAACAAAACCCACAGCTTTAAACACGGAAGACGTTCAGCCAACCAAATTGTCTTTATTATGGGATAAAGTGGAACCCTTTTTTAATAAAAGAGGAATTAGTGTACACAGCTTTAAATGAGGGCGTGTCACATAGCTTTTAATATTATTTACTTAACTGAAATAGAAAGGAATATGTCATGCAGTTTATTTTTATTAAAGGAGGAGAAAACAAAAAAACAACATGCAATTGTATCGAACGGGCTCCCATAGACCATCGTATTCATGTGTGTGAATCTTGCACGTGGTTTACGGTGTGAAAATACAATGAAAATGAATCTGTCAGACAAGCTCGTGCTCGATCGTCAGTGGAGCGCGCCATTGACGGTTTGAAATTGACCGGAAAAAGTATTAGTAGATTACTTCCCTTGCGAGCTTACCGTATCTTGTATGGTTATAACCTGCAATGTCAGCGGTAAGACTACCTTTTCTGAAAATTCTACAACGATCCCCACAAGTCGCGTAGACAACATATGCAGTCTGTCACGTCTTCCCAAAAGGTTGATTTACTATCTAGTGTACATTTCAGAGTTGTTAGAGTGTTCGTCTTCTCTTATTAGCGCCTCGAAATGATCGAAATTAACCTAGGTTTAAATGGCAGACTTTCAGAGTTGACCAATTTCTCTTACGCTAGCGAGTGACTGGTGGCCAGGCGTATGCTGATTGGTCGATCGAGACACACAGCTAAGCTCTGCTGTGAAGATGGCAGCCGAGTCAGTTTAGACGTTCTCTGGTAACGATTGTTAACTTTCTTATAGCACAGTTTGGCGAGGAAAAATCGCAGAAATATGGTTTTGGTACCGTTAGAAAGGAAAATGTGTCGCGCCTGTACTGTAGTTACTTAGTTTTTTCCTTTTCTTCTCCTTTAAATCTATATTGAATTTCAAACTAAACTGCTATTAAGATATCGATCGCAAAAAGAAGTATTTCTCTAGAGATATGAAACATCAGGAATGTGTCACTGACAGCTGTTATGAACAAATGCGTGTAACACGTAAGGTAACTTTTCTGGTTTTGGATATGACGAGAATAATTTTGAAGAAACTTTATTAGTGCAATAAACATAATTAAACGACCAACTAAAGGTACTAAGAAGTTTCGTTAATTTTAGCTGGTACTAACGAAATAACTCCTTATTTGAAGCTTTTACTCCAAGTGGGCATATCTTTATTCGAGTATATCCCATTGGTTGGAGTCTCATTAACGTGGTTTGTTCACGTACATTTGATATCACTCATATCCAGTTTTTGGGTGGAAACCAGGATTACGTGAGAGATCGACCACCAACTGGTACCTCACATCCAGTCAAAGGATTCATTCCCGCATTTCGCCCAAGAGTCACAAATGACACAAATGGCTAACAATATAAAAAGTGTTCCTTTAACGATGGCTTACAATTTGGATCGCCTTACTAATGTAAACAGCTTTGTCTTTAGCTATATTAACTTTTTAGTCAAAAATAGTTCCCTTGCTGTAATAGCACTAGGTCTTATGTTACAAAAAGTGGTATACATGTATATACTTTTCCTAAGATGGGTTATGCTACTACATGCCAACATAATATGATATTCATCATCAAGTTTTAAACTCCGACCCATATGTAAGCCCAGACAAGACCATTTGCTGAAAAAGAAAGAAATTACATATTTTTTTCTTGGCCTGGCATATGAATGTTTTAATAGTGGAAGTTAAATGACTGTTATAGCTTAAAGTGCAAGTATACCCGCAAGAAGTTCTAGCATAGCCAAATCGTTAAAGAACAATATATATATACCAATGTAAATTTTGGTGCAAAACTAGAACTTTGTATATTTATATTATTAGGCAATCTATACGTGTTGTTTGACACCGCAGCGATAATCACCGAAAGGCGACCTGAATTTGTAATGGCGGCTTAAGATCAAAGACTATTTCAATGACGCTGGACAGTCACATGGTTGGTTAGTTGGTTAATTGATGTTTCACTTATATGGCGGCGTTGCCAGGTTTAGTGGGGCTGGAAACCGTGTTCATTGTCCGGAGGAAACCTCAGATCTTCGGCGAGTACCTGGCAACTCTTCCACATACGGCGACAGAGTGAAAACTCCACTCAATTTTTTTTAGATTTGTATTTGGTCTGAGTGGGATTTGAGCCCGCGCTGCATGGATGGAAGGTATGTGGGACTGAGGAACAATCACTCTAACCCACTGGACCACCGAGGCCCCACAGTCACATGGCAAGGGCCGAATACAAACGACATTTGTCACATTTTGTCAGAGCCGCAGAGTTATGAGAAAAAAAATTCATTAAAAACAATTTATTCAATGTTTCAACTTGTTCGATCCATAAAACGAATAAAAGGGATATTCTAGGCAAAAGTTGATTTAAGGGTACACTTGCACTGTGATTCCTTGGTAACTGTATCCATCACAGTTTACAAGGTTTTAACTGTTTCTCTTACAAAATACATTTTCATCTATTCTTTATATCTAGCTTCCACCTACACAGTATGATGTACAAATAAAATCTATCTAAAAACCAGTATCTGATCGACAGCGCCAGGCAGTTTTCCACGGAAAATGTCGGGACTTAAAATGCTAGTACGGCAACATCGTATATATGGTGCATTGTTATTATATACGTGATCCAACCATTGATGAACTAACTACATTTTTAATTAGAGCACTGGACAAAAATATAGTCAGCTGAAGTAATAGAATGCATGTGTTAATATGGGGTCCTCTAATGAACTTTTTCTGAAGGACTTAACACAAAATTGCTTCTAAACCACGGGTTGTCATATCGCCTCGAGTACAAATTGCTGTATCAAATGCACTTGGTCATAAAGGTTATGGGTGAACGTTAAAAAGTATGCCACTTATTTATTTGACTATTGACACTCTCTCGTAATTGATTGTGTTTCAAAACAAGACTACAAAGAATTGGCAGCACTAGAGAGCATCTTGAAATGATTAACTCCTTTTTATAGCCTGTATAGTCAATTAGAAATATTAATGTCACACTCGCGAGTTTTGTCTGCGGCCAAACTGTAAATGAAAAACTTTAGTATTGACTTGCCTTAACAACGTCATTTTCAATGTTCTAATTTGACTAGACAAATGGTGTCAAATGATACGTTAATTTTCAATGTGGCTAACATTCCGTTGGTAAATAATCAAATAATTTACCCACGACTGGTGTTTGTGTTAAACTCATATGATGAGATCGACCCGGTCTCTAGTGATGTCGAAATTAGATCAATTTATACGAAGCACCGGTCCTTAATTTTCCCTTGAGGAGAAACTGAGATGACCAGAGTTTAGGGTGTCAGAGACAATACATCTCAATACTCTAGTAAATTATCTCCAGCACCAGATCCTTCTAATGCAATAGTCCAAATCAGTTGAACGTTTGTATTATCGTGTTATACACTTGACATAAATAATCACAGTCAAGCGCCCGGTTTCGGATGAGAGGTTTTGTCATAGGTATAAAAGTGCGTGCAAGAGGGCATGTATTGAATATATTCAGTTAGATCACCTGTTACATACAACTGCATTTTACGAAACCCATTAGATAAGTTTACCGAATCGCTGTATGATAAAAAAGCTTTAAAAATGGTATTGAAAACGAGAAAGCAATTTAATGAATGAAATCTTCCAGGAAACGGGAAAAGAGCGGTTCATGACGAATAAGATACTTCCTAAACATAAAACATGAATAATCCTCTATTTATTTGATTTTTTTTCTGTTTGTGGAAATTGCGGATATTTTTTGGTTACCTAAAGTAAACAGTTAGGAAAACAGCGAGATAAATTACAATTCTTACCATTATATTTCTTAACACTAAAACACACATGAAAAGAGAAAAATTTCTTTTGAAAACCAGTTTTAATACAGCTTGGACCAGAGAATAACAGCTAACCCATTGTCTTAAATAAGAAGAAGGGATTTCAATCGTGCCAAACGTATTTATTGAATGTCCCAAAGAAAACGATTCTGGATTTCATCCAGGCCATTTACCCCAACATATTGCACCAAACACCTGGGGATATATAGTGTCCACGCGCTTCTTCTCTTAACCTACTTAACATCCATAGATTTTGGTTAACCGAGATACACTAAGAGGCATTGGTAATTAAGGCAGAAAAAGTACAAATGGTCCAAGCCTTTCGGGTTAAGCAATTGGGATAAGTGTGTCCTCGCAGTAGCTCATTTACACCGTGATACCAGTTGTCATATAATGCTGAGATGTAAAACTCAGATTGGGGGCAGATTTCCAAAAGTACATGTCAATACACCTTCGAGCACTTTTTTTCTAAATCGGGTTTAATCCCTGGTCATCAACCCCCTGTTTCAATCAAGGTACTAAGCTAAAATAGTCTTTTTTTGGTAAGCCATGGTATTCACTCTGAAACTTCGGGGATTTACGTGCGTGAAATACCCTCTGATAGACTGCAGGTCATTTTGAATATGGCGACCAAATAGGTAGCCGTGAAGCGTACAATTCCCAAATCCTCTTGAGGGCCCCACAAAAGTGTCCCCGTGATAATGTAAGGGATCGAAACACTCGGTTTGTTAACTTTCAGCCTCAATCAGTTAAATAATTTAAGCATTGGAGGATTCCTGATATGTACCGAAACTGCGTCTGTCTACAACATGTGCTTTACCGGGCTAAATAAAATATTTTAACAAATATCTTTCTAAATGATATTAGCATTTAAAGGCACGCTTGCCGCGAAAATCAGGAATATTGTTTACATTAAAAAAGAAAGACCGTATTCTGTATTTTTCCCAGACAATATAAGTTAGGAACTTTCTATTTTTACCAAAATTTAAAAGTTTGGACGTCACTTTGTATTTTTAATTTGAATTTGAAAATTTGAATTGTTACGGACCCGGAACGTAAACAAACCGATCTGCCCCCTATTGGCGATTTTGTGTTTCAGTCGAGTGAGTGAACTAACGACACAGTGTAATTTTACGTAGGCCTATTTATCTGAGAAATACAGACTGACGATCGGTTAACAGCGACTGGAAAAGCCTGCTGATAATTGTTTGAGTGTAAACCACAGATAAAAAGGCCTGAAATGAGGATAATCCAACACGAAAGTTGACCGACACTGATCGTTGTTGTTGTAATCAGGCTTCGATTCTTCGTTTGTTTTTCACCCCATTTTTACAGTCTAAAGCTAACTAGACATGTTTTATGTGTCCTATGTTTAAGTTTAGTTGTATTAGTCGTAGTAAGCGCATGTAAATTGGGTTTCTTAGCAAATTTAAACAGGCTACGGCGGCAAGTGTGCCTTTAATAAATTAATAATTATTTTTATTTTCATTTTTCGTCTGTAGTAAAACATTTTGATAATTACATTTTTATTCAGCCCAAAAATACGGTGATTTGCCGTATAAAAAGCACAGACTGTCCGAGGCGTGTCAAAGACGACCGGTAGCGAGCGAAGATAGCCGAAGGGAGTTCCGAGTGCCATGGTATTCTGTTGAAAATGATAATTGATCTCTGGTTGGGAGTTCTTTGGAGATGATTCATGGCCAATAGCTTCATCATTAAGGTTAGAGCATTACCTCAACACCAAATGGCTGCTTCATATACACTGTATCGTGGAAGACTCAATGGGCTTCACTTATACTAAAAGTGTCTGACTTATTGAGGTTTTGTGCAAAGCTATAAGCCTACAGGAAAAACAAACATTTCGTCCAGGCTGGTTTAAAATTTCAGATTTTATTTCTGTATTTACCAAGACATCGTTTATAATGATCAAATCTCAATTGAGACTCCCTCTCTCTCTCCTATCTAAATACACAGCAGTGGCAAAACCCCTGTTGAACTTCCCTATCAGAGCATAAATTGCCAGTTTACAAGAAAATGTTTACAAATCGGAATTTTCAAACGTCGCTATATTTTCTAATTGGACTAGACAGGCGCTGTCAAAAAGAGACTTGATTTCAATTTAGCTGACGTTTATTTGCTAAATAATCGAATTATCTACCTTCGTGTCAAACTCACATGATGAAACTGGTAACCAGTGTTATCGAAAATCAAATCAATTTATACGAATCGTCTATATTTAAATCTCTCAAGGGGCAAACTTGAGACTACCAGAGTCGACGGCGTCAGAGACAATTCATCAAGATATTGAACAGATAATAATATCCAAATCCCAAAACCTATCAGAATGTTGTAATCTAGTTAAATAGCGGTAGATTCACATTTCTTATAAATGAAATCCAGTTTTACCATTCCTGTGTTTGTAAGATTAGTGCATTAAGTGTATTAGTGCATTATTTGTTGGAATATTTTTGATCTAGCTACATAACATTCACATTTTCACTTTCTTTTCCTATGGGGTGCAATCTCAGTCTACCGATATTCTTGACAAACTAAAGATGCATGCGTAAGCATTGTCAATGTATTACAAAGTGTTCCAGAAAATTCTGCTGACTAAGGCCAAGCTCCTGTCAGTCTATCTTCTCTGGCCAAGATGAAATCTGCATGCCCCCATTCCGTGTTTTACCTTGGCGGACTACTCCACTCAAAGCTGCGAGAAGTTTTACTCGCATCCAATCAAAACGAGCTGTTAGATTTTCGGGTAAGAGTGGAGTCGTCCGTAAGGTAAAACACGGAATGGGGCCATGCAGATTTTAACATGGCTTGCGAAGATGCTGTCAGTCGTCAACCTTATCAAATATCATGGGATCAGTTTATTACATCAACATCAACTTTCAACTCAAATAGAAACTTGCCGTCATGGTTATTTTAGACAAGAAGATTTCCCCTGTGTGTGTGCGTGTTTTAGTGTTCATAAATAAATGTGAATATCGTTAACAACAAAAAGACCTGCTATATGTAGCACATTAAGAGTTACCGGAATGCATTCGATAAAAAAGGTCGCGGTAATTGATTTTCTCCCATGAATGAACACAAGAGATTAAAAGTACGCTTTACGAGGTAATATTACCATTACAATAAAACTATGAATAAATAAAAAAATTCAATAACTCTGAAGTTTTTTTTATACATTGCTGTATATCTGCACTATAAATAGACCTTAGAATAGACTATGAAAAATGCGTATGACAAATTCACCACATAGAATTCAAGCATATGGCTCAAAGTCTATTTGATGAATATGTATGTTCATGGTATATTCGTTAAACTATTTACCAGTAAACGTCACAGCTTGAAATTGAAAGTATTTGTTTATATCGATATTATAGGTTATTCAATATCAAAAAAGTACACAAATTGCCACTATATGTACATTACGACAGCTTAAGCCAAATAGGAATAAAAGACAAGAAATAAACGTACAATTACTCAAATTAAGAAATATCATATATCAATTGAGTTCGATAACATCAAAACCTTTCTAAAATTTATTTAATAAAATATATATATCCAAATCAATACTTGCCTTCTTACACAATTATAAACCGAGTTATAGTATTCCAAAAGACTAAACGTGTATATTAGAGCACTCCAATTTAAGCATCAGAGCGAGTTGGAGCTTTAAAACATAACTGAACTGGGAGCTACTTTGACCATAAAAGTTGAGATTTGCCCAAGCTAACACGCAGATGGGTGGATGGGAAAAAATCGATGAAGCAGTAATTTTTGGTACAAAGGTGGCCAGAAAGAAGTCTAATAGAAGTTAAATGTTGTGTTTGTTAAAGTATCGATGGATGATTAATTCACTGTTTATTTGTCTGTTTGTTTGTTTTGTGTTACCCTCAAACTTATTTAACTTATGCGTCGGCCTCACCAGGTTTATTCGAGACTGAAAGGACTCTCTTCGGAGGAAGGGCACAACGTACATGTATACGGTTAGTACGTGAAAACGTAACACACACATGTATCATAGAAGCAATGCCACTAAATGATAATTTGATAGCCAATATTTTACAGAAATAAAAACAATTCAATAAAACTTGCTATCACTGACCTGTTATGATGATGTCGGAATCAGAGTTGAAAGCGCAGTATATCCATTTGTATGGCCAACAGTAGACGCTTTAAGTTAATACACTTATCAATCTTATCTTTAAAAATGAATAATTCGGTATAATTGGTCAACTTGTTACTGCGAATCTGTGTTAATTCCGGTATGAGTTTGGTAACACGAAATAAAAACCTCTGGGAGTTATATATGAATATACAAAAATAGCCAGTGTGCATGATTCATCGATACTCTGGGACTACCATTCTTATGAAGTGTTTCCCCGGCACCTTGTTAACAAGTACTAGGAATTTACCACTCACAAAGTGCATGACCTCGAATCTCAAATGAATGGACAAGGAGGTCAAATTAAACTGTATTATCATAAACGTAACCTACACACCAGGGGGCCTGTCTTACAAAGCTAGCGTAAAGTTGCGCATAGGCCTACAACATGGACCGGTTGCGTGCAAGGCGTAAATTCCTATAGTTCTAACACTGATTTACGTACGACGTAACTTACGCCAGCTTCCTAAGACAGGACCCTTGTCAAGGCAACGTTTACCATTGGTGCATTGATGATAAGATGTATTTATGCTGCATCCATTATATTCATTTGTAGTTTTGGGATTGTGTATAGTCTTATAGGGTCCCTGTATTAGAATATCGATGTCATGTCGTTTTAGCTTTGCTTGAACTTGTGGCTATCTGAACAAGTTTCATTGTTACAAATTAATAGTCAACATTATTTAGTTGAGATTAAAGGTAGCAATGAATATAAGACCCCTATATGACCGTGACTTGGAAAACCCCAAATGTTGGAAGCAAAATATTAAACTGATAAGCTGGAACGAACAAACTTTTATTGAAAATTTAAGTTAATTTCAGATAAAAGCAACGAGTATATTACGATAAACTATACTAAAGAAGTTCAAATAGATCCCGAATATCATTAGCGGGGTTCTATTATTCAGAGAAAGAAACGGGATTGTGCAGACGTTTGATGTTATGGAAACGTGACTATTCACACAGAACAGATTGAAACCTCAAAAGAATCGGTAATCGGAGAGAAACATAGGGAGATCTGCCAGTCCCAGGCTTCGCTTTTGTCAGATAAACGTCAACTTCTCATCTAATCATGCATTTCTGTGTTCGCTCAAACGTTTTTTTTTTAGCTTTTTTAAAAATCCAATTACATGTATACACCCAACTAGACCCCAGAGTTTATCACGTTGCTTGTATGTGGAAATCTGATGCTTTGTGTTTTCTTTTGTGATCCCTGCTAATCATAGATTTGATATTATCAAACTAAATGCAGCGATTATTTGTTTTGGAAATACAATCATGCGAAACCAGATTTTATCAATATTACTGCAAACTGCCACTGATTTGACCCGGTCATTGTAAACAGCACAAAACTACATAACTCATTTTCTACATAGATTTTCACACTAAAAGACCTCTTCGCCATGTTCTCTGCTTGAAATATTTTGAACATTCTGATTATTTTTTTAGACACATGTAAAAAGTATTAAATTTTTTCCAACTTATCCTAACATGATATTCTCCAATAAAATCCTCGATGAAATACCGAGGCCACCAAAATCCCGCTCCACCAAACCCTTGGACTGACAGGGTGGCAATTTACTCGTGTATTAACAGCGAATCCCGAACGTGGGAGAATTTCGCGTGGTCGCGCGGTATGGATCCTTGTTTTGTTATGTTTACGTGTGTTACTATAGA
Organism: Lepidochitona cinerea; assembly: GCA_963971465.1. Taxonomy (NCBI): domain Eukaryota; kingdom Metazoa; phylum Mollusca; class Polyplacophora; order Chitonida; family Tonicellidae; genus Lepidochitona; species Lepidochitona cinerea. The sequence goes on along the minus strand of OZ020551.1, from coordinate 45,105,615 downwards.
TTTTTCTGTGTAATGTATTATTAATATTGTTTATGTCTTGTGTGAGCTTTATTTGTTTCCTTTCATGAAAACTTTTGACAGACCTGTGAATAAAAGTTCAATTAAAATAACCGTTCTCATAAAAACAATATATTGGGTGATCTTTTATCCCTGTGGAACCAAAATATCCTGGAAATTCTAAACTGCCTGTAAATGTAGAGAAACGAGATAACTGAGCTTTCCACTTATTTCCATGGTAACAGTTCAACAGATTGCGGAATACAAACGCTAAACAAATACAGCGTTGAGCAAATCAGATGACTAAATGGCATGCCACAAAACAAGATTAAAGGATGTATGAACAATACATGGCCTAATCAGGACTTGAGACGTGTTCGTATTTGTATGTTGACTAAATGTATTATTGAAAAACAGAAGATGAAACGAGCAGCCATCGCCTTAGCCCCTAGGTAGTCAAAAACAGCGACGTCACCACTCTTGATGTAAACACACAACAAAAGCAGTCGGACAACTTCGAGGATTTACGTACGTCAAATACCCTCAGACAGGCTGTAGGCCCACTCGGAACACCCTTCGGCTATCTTCGCTCGCTACCGGTCGGCTTTGACACGCCTCGGACAGTCTGCGCTTTTTATACTGTGAATCACCGTATTTTTGGGCTGAATAAAAATGGCGTCGATAGTAATATTCAAAATGTTTTACTACAGTCGAAAATAGAAATTAAAAATAATGATAAATTTATTAAATGCTAATATCGCTTAGAAAGATGTTTGTGTATATATTTTATTTAGTCCGGTAACCCACATGTTGCAGACAGACGCAGTTTCGGTACATATCAGGAATCCTCCAATGCTTCAATTATATAACTGATCGAGGCTGCAAGTTAACAAACCGAGTGTTTCGGTCCCTTACATTATCACGGGACACTTGTGTGGGGCCCTCAAGAGGATTTGGGAATTGTACGCTTCACGGCTACCTATTTGGTCGCCATATTCAAAATGACCTGCAGTCTATCAGAGGGTAATTCACGCACGTAAATCCCCGAAGTTTCAGATTGGCTGTAGGCCATTTCGAAAGTGGCGACAAAAATGGTAGCGGTTATTTGGACACTTGCCATATCCTCTTGGAAGCTAAACAAATGTGATAGAGTAAGGAACCCAAACATTCAGTTGGTTAACTTAGAGCCTTTTTTTAAAAACAAATGTCATGAAAAGAGGATGTATTAGACAAAGTTATTCATATATCAATTACGTCAGTAGTGTGGGTTCAAGTTGATAGAATTATATGCAAACATCAAGAAATAAACCTACGGGTAACTTCGAAATAAGGGCCATACAGAATACAGAATATATTTTCTACAGAATCAGCAATGCCAAAAACGTAACCGAAAATATTTTTTTTTTTGGTTGCTTAGATCTTTTAGCTCGTCCTCAAAAAAAGTCGGACTCTCATAATGAAAAGAAAACCGAACGCTCCAATCCGCTTTAGCTCTTTGGAAGAAATTCCCCAAATGTAAGTCGTAGAATGTGTTTTGTCGACGTGTGGCATGCCAAGATACATAGTACAATGGACATAAATAAACGGCCGGGTTTGAAACCCTGAACATTTGTTTTAAGGAGCACATCGGCAAAGAAACCAAGTAAAATTAAAGAAACAATTAGACTATCGATATACTGGCTATTAATTACAGATTTCGTGGTCATCTACTTCAGGTAACTATCCAATACCTAACCCAGTAAACCTTTAACACGGATTTCATCATGACGATCATGATACAATATGCAAAAAAAAAACATTTAGGACTCTCTTGTCCATTTTTTTTCTTGGCCAATCGCTTAATTAAGAAAGTGTAAGCTTTTATTTACAAACGTTTAAACACATCGCCCAAATAAAAATATAATGAACTGATTGGTCGATTCCTTATCAATGTATGTTGAGTGAAAAATATATCGGTACCCTGAAAATGAAAAAAGTTTTATGTTGCTTTCCTTAACATAGCTTAAAGTTCAAAAGATTTGAAAGTCACGACACTAAGAGGCTTTGAAAGTCATGAAAAACTAAATTATTGATGTTGGAATGCGGGAAATCCATACAGTATGAGTGCTCTACTGTCAAAATAGTGTCCGATAAATAAACAACATTTAAATCGCCGGGACGAACATTAATTCAGTCTACAATAAGTGAGACTAGTAGAACATTAAAGTGGCATGAGCTGCCAAAATGCACACTTTTTTCATAATTTCTGATCGTCACGACAGTGAGAGGCTTTGAAGGCCATCGAATTAAATGATTAGCGTTGCAATGAGGAAAATCCATACACTAGGTGGCCTATACAAACCGGAATAGTGTTCGAAAAGTAAACAAAATTTAAATTCATTCATTCTAAGCCAAAGTTAGTTCAAAACAATACTTTAGCTTATACTTTCTCGAGACAATAAGCACTAAAAAGCTTCTGAATTATACGTCTTGAGAAATATAGCCGATAATTCCAACATTCTGTTTTTACTTCAAAATATCAAGATTTTGGCAGCTCATGCCACTTTAAGCTTCTGGCCTGTCTTACAAAGCTGTCGTAGCTTACAAAGCTATTTGCGCATTGGGTTACAACATGGACCGGTTGCGTCCAAGGTGTGAGTTACTATTGTTTTAACACAGATTTACGTCCGAGTCTTGAGAAAAAATAACCAATGATCTCCAATTTCTGTTTAAAGGAGAAAATATCTACACATTAGTAGCTGTTTCCACTTAAACAAACAAGATCGATAAGTACTGATTGTTCACTTAATAAACAAAGACATTTAAACAACTCTTATCTCCATAGAAACGAAAATATCTTATAAGAGCAGTGGCAAATGGTCCTCAAATGTAATGATAAGCCAAAATACCTGAACAGTCTACTGATTACCCGGGAAGCGGGATAACTGACTGTGGAATGAGTACACTGGAGAATGATGTTGTACAAATATAATGGCTGATAGCAGGAAACAAAACAAGATTAAGACGATTGTGTCGACTCCAACGGTATTCCCAATTTATCAAATTTTGCACAAGTACAGGATATAAAACTAAGTAACGCCTAATATAATATTTTCTGCAATGAACACTTCTGTTTTGACACAAGCACGAATAATGTTACGCTTTCATATAAACGCGGTTCTTTCTTTTATATGCGCCACCGCGGAAATCACGGAATTGTGTGAAGACATTGTAAGACTTAATAATATCAAATTATTCAAAATAATGAATTCCAAGTTTTGTGAGAGGATACAAATTCACAAAGTGTACATTTCTTATGATCAAAGTAGACAAAGTATTGCATAAACTGGGTCGTCCGCATGTAATTTTGCAATCAGCCAATCATCATCAAATACACAAGCGTAGAGAGACATTATATATATAAAGTTTCCCTACGCCTGTCAACCTGAGTATATGGCAATACTTTCAATGCTTTTCAAGACGGATATGCCAGATCATCCCAGTAACAGCCATTCCTGTTATTCACTGGATATGTTCAATTAGAACATCTACTAACGGCAATCTAAAATTAGAAATCTGCCTATTCCTTAGCGACATCTACTAGAGATCTTGCGAGAATACGGTTGACCCTAACGGTAATTTGAAAATGGAGACATGATCGGTGTATACTTCATGCTAACTTATGGTTTAGTTATTTATACTAGTAAATTGACAAATAAGCTGTAGACACGCTTCTAATTTGTATTATATCCCTCAGTTGTATATTTGTTGTCAAAATCATATTCTATTGTAGCAAAAGCTGAGATATCACTTGTGCAAACGAAATTCAGAAATGCTTACCCAATCATTTACATATTTGCAAAGTGGATGTTGTCTTTATCATATATTCCTTACGACAGTTTATAGAGGTAGCGTAAACAAAATTGAATGTGTCTAAGTAATTTTGTTCATTTCTAGTTCAACCAGAATGTTTTGGGAGTTTTATTTCAGATGACTGTTCTTCATCTCTTGCCGAACTGAATTAATTTAAAGAAAACCTAAAATTGTGACAACTGACGCGCTGCAATCCATGCTTACACTAGCTAACAATTGAGTCTTTGCATACGTGCGTCGTAGCAGTCTCACAAGATTAGAAGGATTTATTCATCCGTTCCTTTGGGATGTTTTCCAGTTCCAATGACCTAAGACAGACATCCAATTTCTAGTTGTTACATGTCCAATACTGACATCAATGGACCATCAAAATAGTATTCTCTTGGCATTGACCGTTCCAATTTCGACTCCAATTGACTTACTTTGAATTAGGCCCCATATTGTCTTGAACACGAGTTTTGAAATTTGCCTGTTCTCTATAAATAACATTTTTTTTTTTTCAAAATCTGATTTAATATAATATACACAAAGAAACAAATTAAGCATCCCCCTTGAAAGTCTGCACCGACCGATAAAATCACTGGTGTAGGGAGATTGTTGGCAAACTGATGTTGCAGAAACGATTGTGACCATAAAGGACAACATTCTAGCGATAAGAAATCACCATTAAGGGCAATAAGCTATACAATTTATTCAGGATATCGTTAGCCAATTCAAAAGTGTATTTAACAAAATAAAAAGAGTCCATCTGGCTTCACAGGGCGAACATATTGAAGTAAAAATGTCACTTTGAGTGTGTAGAACAACACATCCCTAGAGCTGGAGGTCAATAGCGCGTATAGCCTTCATTAGCTTCCAACCTGCGTTCCAACCCTCCAGTGAGACGTCGGATCTCTTGAAAGGGGTAACTGTGCGGATTTGAATCCTTTAGAGCACATTTGGGATAGGATGGGCAGTAACATTCAAGCTCTAAAGCCTCCTGTACAAAATCTGCAGAAATTGGAAGCCGTATTACATCGGTATTGGCGACAGTTACCCCTTCAACAGATCCGACGTCTCACTGGAGGGTTGAGACGCAGGTTGGAAGCTAATGAAGGCTATACGCGCTATTGACCTTCTGCTTTAGGGATGTGTTCTTCAGGGATGTGTGTTACTTCAACGTGTTCGCCCTGTGAAGCCAGATTGCATAGAAACAGATAGGTGTCTACGTATATAACTCAGAGATTCTATCATTTAGAGAAGATAAACGGGATTATACAATCTTTGATGTTTTTTTTTATAAAATGGGAACGTGACTATTTATATGAAAGCTGCATCAAACCTCAAAAGATTTGGTAATCAGAGAGAAATACTGGAAGAGATGTCAGCGAGAGGCTTCAGTTATGTCAGATCTATGTCAGCTTCTTGACAGGTCTTGGTGAACATCAAAATTCGCCCACGTTCAGCCCTTTCGTGAGATTTTACTATTTATTTTCATTTTACTTTTGGTAATTTGATTTGGAAACAGCTATACATGCAACTAAAAATACAAAAGGCTAGTTCGTTAACACTGTATATCAACTGATTTTGTTATCAAATATAGAAAGATCCGTCACCATAAGGCTTCGATTTCGACCTAAGATTGAGTATAAAAGTCTAAATGACGTACACCCTCCCCTACCTTTTTAAAGGATTAGAAACTTGTCTCCATGGTTATTGAAGTCAAGAAGATTTTTCGCTGAGGCTGTGTTTTATTGTTCGCTGAGGCCATGTGTTTTATTGTTCGCTGAGGCCATTTGTTTTATTGTTAATAAATATAAACAAAGCACGCTCTTAAGGGTACTATATGGATACTTTATTAAGATTAACAGACCTTTTAATAATCAGTTTCAACCATAGAAATCACCACAAATCCAAGGACATCAGATCGTTACTATGCTATTATCAAACAAGTACTTCATGCGTAACATTCATTTTAATGCGCGTAACAGATAATTTAGACTTATGGATTATCATAGGCCTACTAATTACCTTATTGGTGTGTGGGTACGTTTCCACTCTATATCTAACAATTTTTGTTAGTTTTTAGCTCTCAGAGATATTGAACGGACGTAAGGTGTCATTTATTTGCTATTGCAAACAGATAAGAGTATTAGTTTCTTGGCAATTAGGGTTTCTTTTGCGTTGTGAAAGCCGCATTTGGTTGAGTTGATAACTTTAAAGAGTAAAGCAAACATGGCAAAAGATCAGTTTTGGAACTGGCCTCGTAGTAAACAAAGATACTTAACGAACTTCAATCTCGAAATAATCTGATAATGAGCTGCGCTAAATGTTCCACAACTCCAGCGATAAGCCCAAATAACTGCGTAGTCTGCGGATTTCCCGGGAAGCGCGCCAACAGATTGTGGAATGAAGACGATAAAAAGCAAGATGTTATAACTATAAGGATATTGCCACAAAAGAGATTTAAGTCAAACAAATGGATTCTGGTAATCTATATCAGGAAACAAATCCAAGAAATAATATAACATTTCCTGCAATTTGACACTCTTGTTTAGACGACAGATCAGTACTAAGGACTTCTGTCAATGTAAACATCGTTAAAAAAATTAGATAATCAAAATCAAGAATTGTATTTCTTTTTCCCACCCATATTTTGTTGCGGGTCTGTGTAAAGTGAAATTTAGACAAACAAACATTCATGTATATTTTGCATTAAATTATAACACAGGTATTTCTGTCTATGAAGGTATACAATAAACCTTTTTTCAATATTCTGACTTCACAATAAACCTCTTTTCAATATTCTGACTTCTTGAATTGACTTCACAATAAACCTCTTTTCCATATTCCGACTTCTTGAATTGACTTCACAATAAACCTTCCTGGCGTCAGGGTTACCTTGCTTTTGGGTGAGGTATAAAACATTACCATAGTCTATAACTGGTTTCGTCTTTTAAGCGATGAAAGTTCACAGTTGCATTGGAGAACGTTCTTTGGCTTCCAGAAGGAGTGTCGTAAGCCTGTCCATAAGGTATTGACTATAGCATTCAGTGAACGAGTGCTTTTCTGTTTCTAATTCTGGCACAGATTCATGCAGCGGGTGGATTCAATTCCATAAGGAAAAAGAGTTAACACTAGTCCGAAAATGGATACATGGTCGTTATCTATTCTGTACAGACTTCCGGTCTCCATACAACTAGTTATTAATGCGAGCTAATTGGTGCCTGTTGAAACTCTTGACATAATTCTACCTAGCCGAGAAATCTGGGCTAAATTCTACTAAATGCTACAGTAGTATATTTATATGCATAATTCTGATTAAACATCGCATATGTATAATGATAAAAAATTAAGACATCACCACGTCGTCAGTTGTTTTTGAACAACATGAGCTTTAAAGAGAGTTTCAAACATTTCTTACATCGTATATGTATAGTTGCTTCTTTTAGTGGTATGTACAAGTTAAACAGATAACAACAAAATTATCTTAATTCAATACAAATTCTTATATACTTGTACTTAGGAGTGTAAGTATGGTGTGTATGGGTTGCCCGGTAATCGCCAAAGATCGGGGTTTCATCCGGGAAAAAGGTTTTCTCACCCACTAAAGCTAGCAAAGGCCCAACATAAGTGAAATAATCTTGAGTGCGGCGTAAAACGTTTATCAATTAATCAAGTGTCTTCATAAAGACACTTTATTCAATTCCAAAATGAAGAAACTGTTGGACCGTTGCGATACAAGCAACAGCCTACTGATTAGCAAAAGAACTGTCCATCTATTCTGGGAGGATGTTTCCTAGTTCCGCTAACTAAAGACTAGGGACCAATTACTATTTGTTACCATCCCTATACAGACAACACCGAGCTATTGATAACGATCTCTGTGGTTACGGGCCCTTCCTAATTTGGCTCAATTGGTTTTCTTAGAAGTTAGGGTATCTTTAGCGAATTCTAGAGACGGACACATATGGGCATACGTTAAGGGTTTTGGGGTATATTTACCGAATTCTAGAGACGGTCGCATATGGGCATACGTTAAGGGTTTTCAACGAATTAAAAAAACGGCCAGTTATCTTCACAATCAAAAATAAGGTAATTATCAAAGTTTTAGTTTTATCCGCCTATTACATATAGGCTGAATCCGATGTGGTTAACTTTATAATAAACATCGCTCTCTTTTAACGCACGCAAAATTAATTAAAATATGAAAAATTTCCACTTTGTTACTAGGCGAATGACAAAAGAGTTTTTTGATTTCCAGTTGGCTGTTGTCCGATTTTAGGCAACCCTACAACATTTGAATGGGTATATTTGAACCAACCGGCTGATATTTACATAGAGCTTGTATGAATTATTACCTCATGGGTGAGCAAAATTGTGGTCCTTAAATCGAGTCTTATGTACCAAGGATATGGAAATCAGCAGTTCGACCATCGATTCCCTCGCGGTTAATTGTAGTTTCAGTGACCATATAGACGGACAAATAAATCACAGATCGTAAGTTACTCTTCCCGACACCTTCCCAGTACTAACACCAGAAAACCTTCAATATAGTCTTCTCTAGAGAGACAGGATTTCGGGATGTTTTGACGGAGAAACCAACAATAACTCAAAAGGCTTTCGCAATTTTATATCCATAGGTCTCCTTGTGGCATTTTAAAGTAAAGTGAATACTTAGTTATGAATAACAATTCTTGGTTTTTTGTGTGGCACTTATGGATAACAACTTCTTGAATCATTGGGTGACTTTGCTTGTGGACAACAACTTCTTGGTTAAATGGGTGACAACAACTTCTTATCACTCAATAAAGCAAAAAGTAGCCATGCATAAGTAATGATTCACCTTATTGTTTATTTTAATTGTACTATAAATCCCACGGATGTTTTTGTAACGGATTGATATCTTAATGCAAAACTACATGTAGTATATGACCAGTTATAAAATTTCACACAATATACAAAAAGCATCACTAAAAGGTGAACGGATCTCTTTGGGATAAGGTAAAATATCTACGTACTTTTCGGATTTCATGATAACCTTTGCTAAAACAGTGCACGGAATGCAACTGTAGTACAAATATGACTCCTTAATGGCGACAAACAAAACCATATCACACTAATTATCCAACATTACTTATTCGATACAATTATATGCAAGCACTGTAATGTTTTAGACAAATAAAACGTGTTTAATAATATCTGTCCATTATAAGAAACTCTTAGCGTTATTATAATACCTTGACAAAACCTAAGCATAAAATATCTTAAAACTTATACTCGAGAACAAAACGCGTTTGAGGCCTTTGGGAAATTGTGATTTATTCTAAAATTACTTTCACGACTATCATTTATAATTATGGCAATTAGAACAACAGACAAAAGAACAATTATTTCGCAGTCTTACGACACGTGTAAAATTGGCAGTTATTAGTTGAAATTACGCTTGTGTTATCAAAGTACAAAATAATCGCTGATATATATAGTGAACGTACATGTATATAACTGCAACGTTTATTGTATGTCCATGGACATATATTAGCTGTACAAACATCACGTATTCCCAAACAGACACAGCTTGTGCAAAAAGTATTTAACACTGGACCGCCCGATGCACGTCACAGAATCACATGTCAGTTCCAGCTATAAGAGGACCCTCCACATCAACATATATTTATGAACACTAAAACACACCGTCACAGGGAAAATCTTCTTGTCTAAAATAACCATAGATACAAGTTTCTTATTGTGCTAAAAAGAGGAATATCATTTAGACGTTTACGCCCAATCATAACTTGTGATAAACCGAAACGCATGATAGCTCATTAGGTGGACGACAGACAGGAGTTGGGCTTTAGTTCTGGAACACTTAAATGTCACACTGGAACTTCTCAATATCACTAAAACAAAGTCAATATCTGTACAACATTCTTCTCGACCTTTAACCATTTAACAGAAGTTTGAAGAATGGTAAGAAAGTCAATATACTTTGAAATATACATGCAAAATAAACTTTCATTCAGGTCGGCGTTGCATAATGACATTAAAGATACATATAAGCAGAAGTGATGATTTGTTGTAGGTCGAATTCCACTTTAGGGAGAAATGCAGTGAACGGAAAGATAATCCCCAATTCATTGGGTATCTGCAATTCTCGTGTGGTTCAGTTTCTGTAAAAGATCTGTTCTTCAAAAGGCGATTAGATTAAAATTATAATTTAGATAATCACATTCGACTCGTAGGATTTCGTGAAAAAATGCCACGTCGCAAATATAGTCACGCTGGCGCAGGGGCAATGATATGCAAGTGTGGCGTTTTTACTATTAAAGCTGTATACAAAAGTTTCTAGAATTGTCTTGAATTGGTAAGCATCATTTTCCTATAAACCTTAAAATTGTTCATCTGAACGCGAGTGTTTGGTACAAAGGAAAGGAATGGTAACCTCAGAGGGAATTTAATTTTCAATCCTTGTACGTCCAATGATTCTGTCTCTTTTATAGCCATGATCTGGTCCTACTGTCAAAATCATAGTTCGTATTAGATGAAAGAATAACTGGTTTTAAGATGAAGATGGAATTATATGTATCCAAGGCTATATAGCTAGGAAAGACTTACTGGTACATTGTACATAATGATGGTAAGCGTAACTTCACTAAGATGTCTTTGAGACTTCTATATTTTTTTTAACAGCCACAACCAGCCTTTGACTTAGAGGGCGAGCCCTTGGCGATTGAACTATAATATTCGCCATGTTTAAACTGGGTTTATAAATACGAACACCAAACGGTATTATCATCTACCAGGGTCTATTTTTTTCTAAATGGCAAAAAAATAACCTTGGGTCTTGTCAAAAGAGTTTAACTAAACAAATAAAAGCCGAGAGAAAAATGATCAACAGCAAACTTCCCATAAGTGAAGTAAAATGTCATATTGATAGACAGTGAATTTATTTAATTCCTATAAATTATTTGCCTCTTATCATCGCAAGCAGACTTCCGGTGTCGTTCGAGTTTAGGTTTGAGTTACCCACACACTATTTAATGACCAAACCCAGCCCAAATACACGTTGGGTGGCTTGAAACTCAGTTCTAATTAAAAAATGTTGCTTTCTTTGAATTTCAACTGCTAAACTAAGTAATTCCCTGGCTTTCGTGTAGCCATCTTAATTGTGAACGCGAACACCACCTACGTGACGTAAAGGCGACGTTACATTGTTTGTATGATTTTCCCTCATGACCTGTAAGTTTGCTATTTCCCAGAAATACAATCTGACGCCATATATCTGGAAGCAATTTGTTATATACAGTGTACATGTTAAATGTTAACATTGCATATTTTAAAAGATTAGATTGTAAATAATTGTATGATTCAAGATTATACTGATCAGTTTTTTGTGAAAAGCAATTTAATGTCATCAGACAGGTCAAATCCATATGCTTATGTTAATCCAATGATTGATGTTTGGTTTGCGCATTATAACACGTGTGTTCGTTAAATGACGATTTTTTTTTCAGATTTATCGAGGAGGAAACTGCTCTGAGGAAACCCTCGACCTTTGTTTGGTATCAGGCAAGTTCGGCTCCCAACCTTGTAAACGAGAGCCGTATATTACATCAGGAGCAATAATGGAGATAACTTGGTCCATTTACACGACACTCATGGGTAGTTTAATCAAGTCCGTTGCGTGTAAAAAGGTAACTACAGTGAATCCCGAGCCGACGAGATTTCTACCACAACACGCCACTGAGCTGAAGCTAGCGACACACTTACAGAGACATCTCTACTATCAATTCCCTCATGATTAATTTTATTTCGGTGACCATAGACGAGGAAATAAATCAACTTTCCCTAACTAACTACTTCTGTTACCTACCCAATAACAAAATCGAGAACCCATCAATATATCCGTCTCCGAGGAATAGAGTCCCTGCATGGTGTTTGGCTATTATACATTCCCCACTTACAGCGTACGTTTCATACGAAACGTAATAGGGTAGGTTTGATGCGCTTAGCAAGTTACTTTTTTTCTTGAAAATAAGTATTAATACAGTTATTGTAATATATTTTTTTGCATATTTTTCCAGTTGAAGTAATCACTGAAACCGTACCGATACTAACGTACATTCAGCTTAATCGCATCCAGAGATGTCCTAAGACTTATCCGAACACTTGCAGATCGTTTAGTAGGCCTACACGTTCACACGTATTGTTGCAATTTGCACGCCCGAAAAGTTGTACCAATGACATTGCAAGATCAACTGATGTTAATAATATATTGGGTTGTAGATCAGTTTTCCCGATGAGCCAATTAAAACATACCTTGGAAGAAACTGAATTGCTATGCCTATACCAGCCCCTTCCCTATCCCCTCACTCACATCCCCTCCTCTCGCAAATCCACCATTAGGTACGAACCTTCACCAAAGCTACCAAGACAGGATGGATTATACGACATGCAACGTAAGTTAGATTGCCCGGACATTTTAAATGATACATAGGTTTCAGCCGCCCCCTCCTCCAACCAACACTTCTCCTGTTAACAGTTCAGTGTGCCGTTTGTTTTAACATTAAAATACGTGGACTATTGTGGATCGTGGAGTAAGATAGCAATATATAGCATATTTCTAACTTATAGATTAGATTTCTAGAACACTAAAATCAGTTATATATGGAAACGTTTAACCAAACTGTCCTCATTACTGTTACAGGCCAATCCGAAGATAGGATAAAATTTGGTCATCGACTGACACATAATATACCTAAATTTAAAAAAACAACCGCATTAATTCCTCAGTTACTTACTAGTATTATAAATCATGCAACGTTTGTTGTCACTTAGCTGATGTTTGTGAGTAATTCGGTGGAAAAATGATAAATTATTACTGCTTACCTCGTCGGTTAATAAAGACAGTAGTAAAACGTTCACGCACACGGTCCATATATTGAGGATGCGACGTTTAACAGCCAGCTTTTTGTGTTGGCAATCTAGCCAGGCAACCGTTTAATTTTATGGCAAAATAAACAAACGCTATGAGGAAAGGCCAATGTGATGTTCTGAACAGATATAGAGCCGTCAACCCGTGTCTATATATTGTGTCTTCCTGGGCGTTAGTTTTTACGACAGATAAATCATAGAAAAAGAATAGGCTGTAATGATGAGCTGGGTCATAAACATGTCAAAACCGATAGCTAAAAAGTGAATCTTGCCGAATATTGCGTGACCTACAATTAAAACTTTTTTTTAATATGCGAGATAGGTTTTATTTGATTTTGATCCAAAATGTTCGTCATAATGAAAATGAAGTATTGGACAGTTTAGATAAAAATTTAACATAAGAATGTTTTATATTATTAAGTTAAAGGTCAAATGTCAAGGTTTAAAAACAAGGAACTGAATGATAATGTTCATTCGTCATTGTTTCTTATCCCTTTACGTCTAGAATAGTTGATATCTGGAACAAAAGTACAAGGTACATTTGACTATGTTAGACACAATTGCTGATAAAATAAAATCTGATTGATGTTTTGCACCGATTGATGTTTCACACCACACTCAATATTATTCCGGATGTTGGCGTTGCCAGGTTTAAAGGGGGAACCGGGATTTTTGACCGGAGGACAACATCAACCATTCGCGAGTACCCGAGGCAACAACTCTTCTGAAATAATCTTTAGTCCCGCGTAAAGAACAACCAATGAATCAGTCTACAGAAGTAGATGAATACTATTGATTCGAATAACCAAAAGATGTTTTTTTTACGTTTCTGTCAGCTTTAAGCACACCAGACTTGAGATTGGTATCAGAAAAGACATCGGATGTGCATTTCTTAGAAGGTAACAACTTTCCAAATCATATTGCAAGGGAAAACATCCAAATTTTGAAAAATGTTTTAATTTTATCGATAGTTTCGACATAAACAAATCATGACAAAAACATATAGAAAACATATAGAACGTGAGTTAATGACAGTCAGTATAACTGTTGGGTGATTCGAACTATACACTAAGAAAAAAGTTAAGCACCCTTCAAGTTAAGTTACCCCTTCAACAGATCCGACGTCCCATTGGAGGGTTCAGACGCAGGTTGGAAGCTAATGGAAGCTATACGCGCTATTAACCTTCTGCTCTAGGGTTGTGTTCTATACTCAAAGTGACATTTTTGTTTCAATATGTTCGCCCTGGGAAGCCAGATGGACTCTCAAATTTATACTTACAAGCATCTTATTATTTTGTTAAAATACGCTTTTGATTTGGCTAACGATATCCCGAATAAATTGTATAGCTTATTGCCATTAATGGCGATTTCTTATCGCCAGTATGTTGCCCTTTATGATCACAATCGTTTCAGCAACATCAGTTTGCCAACAATCTCCCAACACCTATGATTTTATCGATCGGTGCAGACTTTCCAAGGGGGCGCTTTTTCTTTGTATATATGATATACCTAAATGCTTAATACATCTTATAGCATACGATCTTAAACTATAATCTTCTCTCATTCACTCTAAGCCCAATTGTTAAAAGTATGCATACAGCCAAATACGTGTGAGCATCCTTGTATGTCACTTCTTATGATGTGGAACAATAACGAACGTATTTTTTTTAGCTGAAGTTATATATAGCAGGTCATTTATCAAGTGGGGGAAAATATGGTTTTTGTTATGAGGTTGTCATAATTAAACCTGGCGCTGTAACCTAACGAGCTTCTTTAACGAGTAGTAAATAGCATACAGAGGTGTCGCATTGCTAACTGTAAATAGGTCAACGTAAACAGCTGTTCTTGCCCTTGAAAAGTCGTTTTAAATCGAATCGATTCGCCATTGATTCAAACGCCAAATAGATCGTGAATTTCCGTATGTTTCCATGTTTCACAATGGAATATAAGTATCAAACTCCATCGCACCAAATTATGTCATTAATGGTGCACATATGCCTATCGGGCATTAGAAACTTTTTATTTAAACTTGGCAAATAAGTTATTACCAGTAAATGACGATTTGTAGGCCCTATATATCCAGATAGCGCAACAAATACTAAACCAGAATTCTCGGTTCGTAACTTCATAATTTTTTTTTAACTTTTATTTATTGTGATATCACGCGTGTTGCTTTTGCTATCGCTGAACTATTATTGTCGCAGTGTTATTGCCTATTTTCACTATATGCTATCCTTTCATAAGCTTATAACTCTCTAAAAAAAACGATATAATATACGAGTCTGGCATGATGAAGAAATATATTATGACAAGCTGTATAAGGGGCTCCTTAAGTCTTGAATTTAACCTTTAAGAGGTATGCACAGATAACTTAACTCACGAATTTAAGCCATAACAAGGGTGATATTTCATAAATAGGAAGTAGCCTACAGTAGTGCTCTAACTTCCCTTTTACGTTATATGTTCCTCAACATTGCCGATAAACATACACGAAGAGAGTACATTGTATGAGGGAAATTATGCGGAACAAAGATGTGTTTTGTTAGATAACATCAGACGGCTGATAAGTATCAGTAATTCAATTTAAAAACGATAATAGAGTTATCACTGTGGATTGATCAAGTCATTTAAGGCCTAGATAATTTTGTTAACAAGATAACCAGACGCTTAACGTCGATATATATGACAAGGGGGATACAGAGAGAAAAATTAACTTCCTTACCGTAACTTGTGAGAGTGAATCACGGTAACATAGTCCCTGTGTGTATTAAAGTGTAAGCTATGAGCCAATCTCGCCCACGCTGGATTATCCCAAGTTTAAGTCCACAACATCAACATTGAAGTCCCTTTTCAAGCTGATTGTGTCAAGATTCAACTGCTCACCGAATGACCTTTGGCACGTGACATAACCAGGTCAGAGGACAAATTTCTGGTCGCCCGAGCCATTTGTTGCATCTGCCATTCAATTGAGTCATTTTTATAAAGACATTCGCGGGGAGAAGTTGAGCGCTTGTCACAGTTAGCTGAACATCGAGGCAGAGTCAACACTCCTGCCTATAGCGCTCAGTGATTTCGATGAATGAAACCAGCCCGCGTTGAAAAGAGGTCCATGGTAAACAACACACTAGTGAGTTATGGCTATCCGAGAAGCTGAATAACACTAGGAAACACGCTGATTTCCTCTGCATTAAGCTTTTCTTGACTAGAATAATCTTTATACTTAAGATACATTTACTACGAACCCGCGATTTTGTCTACTTAAACAACTTAATTTTCACTCGAACGACCTATGTGGGATGGTTGCCAATTACCATCGGAAGGTCGTAGGTTTCCTCCTGCGATAGAGCCTTGTTTTCTCCCACAGTAGAACTGGCAACGCCGCCATATAAGTGAAATAATCGCGGAGTAAAACACCAAACAATCAATCAATCAATCAACAACTTCATATAACTTACGTTTATTGATTATGATCTAGTGCAATTACATTATATCGAAAAAATGTATGATAAGGTGATATCCATCTTGGATACGTACATTACGATAATTTTCATTATAAGCATGATTGGAAAATGTTCTCCTACATCCCGGTTATTTGAATTTTGTCCGTTATGAGTACAAATATTCTGTTCGTATACGGGTAACTTGCTTTACAGATATTTTTTTTATCACAATGTAATTTTTTTTAGTTTTTCAAGGTACTTCAAACGTTCAACTTCGCGGGTCGATCAAAAATTACGAAAAAAAAACCCGGACTTTTTTAATATTGTAAGCAATAATAAAGCAGAATTTCCGCTACTTCAATTTATTGTGATATTGCGTGTTTGTCGCTATTTTGAACTACGCTCTTGGTGGTGAATTATTGCATGTTTTCATTACGCTATCACTTCATGTCGTTATTTTATAACACTCTTGAGACAAGCGAAATTCAAACCCGAGATAACGTAACAGCCTCAATGTCCCAAATTCAAGAAATGACAAGGATCATATTTCATACATAGGAAGTAACATGAAAGAGTCCGATTTTCTCTTATCGAAATTGATAAAAGGAGTAGCTGGATCACGCGTTACCTGGCGTTATTTTACGCGAAGCAAAATGGTTAGCGAAACACTGCGAAAAAACGGATGTTTGTGTCGAATGACGGAAACTTACATGTACATACTGAAGTAATTCAAATTATCTAAGCTATAATAAGCTTGCATCTGAAGTTATTTATAGCTTATTTAACGCTGTCGGATAAAATATCCGGAAAACTAGTTTGTTCTTTAATCCGATGGTTAGTTATCTAAGTTTATCCCTTTTCTAACCGAGTTTATTTTCAGTCTACAATATGACAGTTGGATTTTCAGGAATTCTGGGTAAATTCTAGAGCATTTTAGTTAGCAACGATAGGCCTATTTTCTTTTTTGTAACGAGTAGAGCAATTAGACTGGACATGTCAACCGTAATCAGAACAGAAAAAAAAACAAGATACTGGTATATCTTTGAAGACTCTCGTGTTTATTTCTGGTTCTAATCATGGCATTTTCCTAACAAGAAACTCCCACTGTGACTATCATGTCAATGTCTTCGCACGTTTCTCCTTTCCATGGCGTCACGTCTCATAGCGATTAGACTGAACAAGTTGACGTACGTAACAACAAAATGTTCAGCTGGAGAAACATACTAATCAACCCAGTTTACCATCGCGTAACCCGACACTTACTTTAGATGAACACCAGGAAAACATTGGAATTTGGACCATCTTTGGTCATACTTTTCTTATTTGTGCTAAGCACTTTTGCTTATTTGCCTGTGTTTTCGTGCGAAAATCGAACTCAATATACCTCCCGAGGAAACCCCATTTACACAAGCAGTGTTAATCCGAAAATGGAGAAAAGTGACTCAGTCTTTCAACCTTTTTTTGTCGTTTTGAGGAGATTATGTTAGCCTCATCAGTGGAACAAATGGTTCTTACAAAAATACATTTTCTTCGTTGGGATATGGCATCACTTAAAAAAAATATTCGGTGCTGACGAGTATGAAAAACTTCCTCGAATATTTCAAAGGTTACAAAATAATGATCATATCAATAACGAGGCATCTTTGCGAACATATGTTTGAAGAAGCCTGGCTTAACTTACTATCAGAGAATTGTTGACCGGCCACGGGATGTGGGCAGAAATATTGATTAATGGACGTAAGGTCAGTCTGTTGCACAATTTAGTGTTAAATCTACCAGTTTAAGATCAAGGCATGCGTATAAAAGTGTCATTAGATTGTTTTAAAAGTCAATGGCCAATTTATGCATGTAGAGGTGTACAGAAACAGCCCATTATAAATTTCCTTGATTACACATCAAAATGCCCTCACAGTTCGTAACAACTAGTCCCGTTTTTAGAGGAATATCCAAAATGGGTACCCACTGTCCATAATTGGGCTGTTATTGTCCTCCGTCGGCATTTAACGTCTTCATTTCAAGACGGGAGAAAATATGTCCAAATTTAATGAACACAAGATAAACTATTTCCCCTAAGTCTCACTATATCCAGCACGTAAGTTAAAGCATGGGACGGATAACTCGGGGAGAGTATTGGGAATGGAGGCTGCAATGCTGAACTATTCTTTATGACAACCATATCATCTTGATCATTTAGGTTCAGCATACATGCTTTGAATTTCTTTGTTTCCCATTTTCTATGGAGTTAGTTATCGGTAATATGTGTAGACTGACCACATGCCTCATACAATTCTGGGGAACAGGATTCTGTTCAGGCAAGATTTGATAATATTAAATGGAGTTCAGCATACATGCTTTGAATTTCTTTGTTTCCCATTTTCTATGGAGTTAGTTATCGGTAATACGTGTAGACTGACCACATGCCCCATACAATGCTGGAGAACAGGATTCTGTTTCGGCAAGGTTTAATAATATCAAATGGAACCCATGATGTATTTTCCTATCAAGTTAACCCCATTGTGACTGTCATACAAATTGTTCAGAAAGCTTCTATCTTTCATTCTGTCCAGCTCCGGCAATTAGACCGAACATTTCGATACTAATCACTCTTACAGAAAACATGACACTCTGGTCCCAACCGGAAGATTTATCTCTGGTTCCAACCATCTTTGTTTTGCTACCACGAGATTCTCGCTGTGACTATCCTGGCAATCAATTTACAGGGCTTGTACTTCTGTGACGTCACGTGTGAAACTGTGTGACTTGACAACCATAATCTTCATCCTTTCAAAATGGCCCCCTGAAAACATACTCTCATACTTAGCAGATCTGACCTACAATTGTTGGCTAGAAAGATTTCATTGCTTGTTTCTTGCTTTTCTTTTTATCTGTATCTTTCTTTGTTTATCTGTATCTTGTTTGTTGCTTTCCCTTCGTACGGTCTTAGTTGGCATGTTGTGTTTACTTGGTTATTGTTTTTGTTGACTTGCTGCATTTGCTTGCTTGTTTTGCTTACTTGTTGGTTTTGATGGTTGGCTCAATAGATGTTTTACGCCTTTCAAAAGTTTATTTCTTTTGTTGGCATATGATTTCTAACCAGACGAAGCACCAGACGTTCTAATGTTAGCGGTTTCGCATCAATTCAAAAAGATGCCCTGTGGGCCTACCACTTTTCGAGATTAAGGCTGATTATTTAGCACCTCCATAATATTTGAATCTCAATGATTCTTTGAATGCGTCCTGGCCAGCTAGCTAGCTTGCTTTGCTTGCCTGCATGGTTACTTATTGTTTTATTTCAACTTTGCTCGGTTGCTTGATCGCTTCGCTCTGTAAGCATGCTTCGTTGATGATTACGTTTTGTTTTGACTTGCTTGTCGTGTTTTGCTGGTGTGCTAGCTTGTTCGATTGTTTACATGTTCGTTGGCTAGTTTGCTTGCTGGAGTTATGTATCATGCCGGCCAAAGGCTTATTTTCTTGTATCGACCATTTCAAGTCAGGCGTTCTGGTGTTAGCGGTTTGACATTAGCCCAAACAGATGCCTGATACTGTTTAGAAATTCAGACCTATTGAAGGCTTATCAATT
Source organism: Lepidochitona cinerea (assembly GCA_963971465.1). Lineage (NCBI taxonomy): Eukaryota > Metazoa > Mollusca > Polyplacophora > Chitonida > Tonicellidae > Lepidochitona > Lepidochitona cinerea. Next base: position 45,085,833 of record OZ020551.1, on the reverse strand, counting down.
GAAACTCACTATGGACTATGACAACAAGCTTTCTTATCTGCTCTACAGTTGTCCAAGACGAATTACTTTTCCTGACGTGTTTCATTGCGTTTTAGTTATAGGAATACGTTCATAGACACATTTTGTCGATATATATGTAAACGTTTATTGTACGATGGACCGGAATGGAGAATGGTTAACTATCAACTTATTGTGGGTAGAACTTATGATTCAAACAGACACGATTTCGAGTTAAATGTACCAGTCCAAGCTACCATTGTGCGTACCAAGGTGTCACTATATTGTCTAAGAATAAGCCCAGGACCCGTGCGTGCGTGAGTACGGAAACAGAACCTGGATAGTCCTCGGCTATATTGCACACCGATATATCCTATGTATCGTGACATATAACATTTCTTTTGTCCAAAGGATTATCCCCTGTAGGCAACAATTGTTTGTCCAATATAGAAAACGTAGACAGTCAATGCTGATATGGGCCAGAAATGTAAAGAATTAGACCTACTGAAACAAAAACTAAACCATCATTACGGTTTGAAATGATAACCTGTGATGTTGTTAAAACATCGTATACACGAATCTAGCAGTTATTTACACTTTTAAAATACACTCTGTTCAACAATAATTCTAAATATTTTTTTCAACTTTACAACACCTGAAGTTATTTATAGCTTATTAAACGCTGTCGGATACAATCGCCGGAAAACTAGTTTTATATATTTAATCCGATGGTTAGTTATCTAAGTTTATCCCTTTTCTAACCGAGTTTATTTTCAGTCTACAATATGACAGTTGGATTTTCAGCAATTCTGGGTAAATTCTAGAGCATTTTAGTTAGCAACGATAGGCCTATTTTCTTTTTTGTAACGAGTAGAGCAATTAGACTGGACATGTCAACCGTAATCAGAACAGAAAAAAAACAAGATACTGGTATATCTTTGAAGACTCTCGTGTTTATTTCTGGTTCTAATCATGGCATTTTCCTAACAAGAAACTCCCACTGTGACTATCATGTCAATGTCTTCGCACGTTTCTCCTTTCCATGGCGTCACGTCTCATAGCGATTAGACTGAACAAGTTGACGTCCGTGACAACAAAATGTTCAGCGCGAGAAACACACTAATCAACCCAGTTTACCATCGCGTAACCCAACACTTACTTTAGGTGATCACCAGGAAAACATTGGAATTTGGACGATCTTTGGTCATACTTTTCTTATTTGTGCCAAGCACTTTGGACTCTTTCACTTATTTGCCTGGGTTTACCAGGCCTATACCTCCCTAAGAAACCCCATAATACACGAGCAGTGTTAATCCGAAAATGGAGAATAGTGACTCAGTCTTTCAACCTTTTTTTTGTTTAATTTTGAGGAGATTATGTCAACTTCGTCAGTAAAACAAATGGTTCTTACATGACATACATTTTCTTGGTTGGGATATCACATCATTAAAAAACAAATTCGGTGCTGACGAGTGTAAGTAACTTTCTGGAATGTATCAAAGGTTAGAAAATAATGATCATATTAATAACGAGGCATGCAAACATATGTTTGAAGAAGCCTGGCTTCACTTACTATCAGAGAATTGTTCACCGGCCACGGGACGTGGGCAGAAATATTGATTAATGGACGTAAGGTCAGTCTGTTGCACAATTTAGTGTTAAATCTACCAGTTTAAGATCAAGTCGTGCGTATAAAAAAGTCACTAGATTGTTTTAAAAGTCAATGGCCAATTTATGCATGTACAGACGTACAGAAAAAACCCATTGTAAATGTCGTTGATTACACATCGAAATGCCCTCACAGTTCGTAACAACTAGTCCCGTTTTTAGAGGAATATCCAAAATGGATACCCACTGTCCATAGTTGGGCTGTTATTGTCCTCCGTCGGCATTTAACGTCTTCATTTCAAGACGGGAGAAAATATGTCCAAATCTAATGAACACAAGATAAACTATTTCCCCTAAGTCTCACTATATCCAGCACGTAAGTTAAAGCATGGGACGGATAACTCGGGGAGAGTATTGGGAATGGAGGCTGCAATGCTGAACTATTCTTTATGACAACCATATCATCTTGATCATTTAGGTTCAGCATACATGCTTTGAATTTCTTTGTTTCCCATTTTCTATGGAGTTAGTTATCGGTAATATGTGTAGACTGACCACATGCCTCATACAATTCTGGGGAACAGGATTCTGTTCAGGCAAGATTTGATAATAATAAATGGAGTTCAGCATACATGCTTTGAATTTCTTTGTTTCCCATTTTCTATGGAGTTAGTTATCGGTAATATGTGTAGACTGACCACATGCCTCATACAATTCTGAAGAACAGGATTCTGTTTCGGCAAGATTTAATAATATCAAATGCAACCCATGATGTATTTTCCCTATCAAGTTAACCTCATTGTGACTGTCATACAAATTGTTCAGAAAGCTTCTATCTTTCATTCTGTCCAGTTCGGGCAATTAGACCGAACATTTCGATATTAATCACTCTTACAGAAAACATGACACTCTGGTCCCAACCGGAAGATTTATCTCGGGTTCTAACCATCTTTGTTTTGCTACCAAGAGATTCTCGCTGTGACTATCCTGACAATCAATTTACAGGGCTTGTACTTCTGTGACGTCGCGTGTGAAACTGTGCGACTTGACAACCATAATCTTCATCTTTTCAAAATGGCCACCTGAAAAAACACTCTGATACTTTGAGGATCTGACCTACAATTGTTGTCTGGATAGATTTCATTGCTTGCTTCTTGCTTTTTTATCTGTCTCTTTGTTTGTAAGCTTTCGCGATTATCTTGTTTTGCTTGTTTGTTGCTTTCCCTTCGTTGCGATCTTAGTTGGCATGTTGTGTTTACTTGGTTGTTGTTTTTGTTGGCTTGCTGCATTTGCTTGCTTGTTTTGCTTACTTTTCGAGAGTACGGCTGATTATTATTTAGCACAACCACTTGCTTTGCTTGCCTGTATGGTTACTTATTGTTTTATTTTAACTTTGATATGTTACTTGATCGCTTCGCTCTGCAAGCATGCTTCGTTGATGATTCCGTTTTGCTTTGACTTGATTGTCGTGTTTTCCTGGTGCGCTAGCTTGTTCGATTGTTTACATGTTCGTTGGCTAGTTTGCTTGCTGGAGTTATGTATCATGCCGGCCAAAGGCTTATTTTCTTGTATCGACCATTTCAAGTCAGACGTTCTGGTGTTAGCGGTTTGACATTAGCCCAAAAGATGCCTGATACTGTTTAGAAATTGAGACCTATTGAAGGCTTATCATTTGAAACTCACAGAAGCACTTCGCCTCTAAAGGACTATGAAAACAAGTTTTATTATCTGCTCTACAGTTGTCCAAGACGAGCTACAATGTACTTTTCCTGACCTGCTTTGTTGCGTTTTAAAGGAATTCGTTCGTGGACAAATTGTGTCGATATATTTGAACGTTTATTGTACGATGGACCGGAATGGAGAAGGTTAACTATCAACTTATTGTGGGTAGAACCTATGATTCAAACAGACACGATTTCGTGTTAAATGTACCAGTTCAAGCTACCATCGAGCGTACCAAGGTGTCACTATATTGTCTAAGAATAAGCCAAGGACCAGTGCGTGCATGAGGACGGAAACAGCACCTGGATAGTCCTCGGCCATATTGCGCACCGAGATATCATATGTATCGTGACATATAACATTTCTTTTGTCTAAGGGATTATCCCCTGTAGGCAACAATTGTTTGTCCAATATAGAAAACGTAGACGACCAATGCTGATATGTGCCAGAAATGGAAAGAATCAGGCCTACTGAAACAAAAACTGAGATTCAACCTTGACACCGGATAGTTTGCCGCCATTTAAACTAAACCATTATTAAAGTTTGAAATGATAACCTGTGATGTTGTTAAGACATCCTATACGCGAAACTAGCAGTCATTTACACTTTTATAACACACCCTGTTCAACAATAATTCTAAATTTGTTTTTTCAACTTTACAGGGCTGAGAAAGGGAACATCGTCAGCTCCCAATGCTGCTATAGCATCCAAAATGTAACTTGTTTATTGTCCGTTTCATTTCATTGGTCGCAAGGTTGAAAGCTGATTGCGAAAATGTTTTGATTCCTGGAGTGTAACTGGCCAAGTTTGACATACGGTTCAAATTTCGTGTTGATATCATAAACATGGATATGTGGACAAAGGGTTTAGTGTTTTACCTTATGACTGGAAATAAGGACTGTGTTCGACCAACATGGCCGATCTTTTGAGGGACTTTACAATTTAGTTAAATCCGAGAGGTCAAGTGTCATTTGGAGGGGCCTGGACTACAAGTACTCTCTTTTAAACACAACACCTTCCGAAAAATCATTGGCCACAAGCCGCATATCATTGCCACGTCACGTCCTCTGACGTTTGGCCTACCAGGTATGAATAAATGTTGACGTCACTCGATGTATTGGTTATGTGGATAGAAAACAATCCTTAAGGCAACTAACATGGAAAAACACTCCGTCAAATTGCTCATGTTAATGGTATGAACTCTAAAATTGAACTCTATGTCAAACTTGGTCTGTTAAATATTCACTATTATATATTTACTGAATGGAAGGGGTAAAATCACTAAGCTTCCAAACGTGCGACTAATTAAAAGAAACTAATAATAGAAACGGATTCTCGTGTTGATGAATGCAAAAAGTTCATATGCTATAATAATGTACCGTATCTCTGTGGTCTATATATATAAGTGTTGTGATGGTCATCAGATAGTACCGAATCAATACCCAAAGACTGTCTCTATAAAACGGAAAGCAGAACCGTTGGTACTACACTCGAACCTTGTGTATACACTATGGTGCATGTTTCATTTGTCGTGACACATAACGTTGCCTTGTCGTCCCAATCATTAGTCTTTTTACGATATCTTCTCCTGCTGCATCCGTTTTGGTCATCCTGAATTCGCAATTGATCTAGGTCAGTAAACCACAAACAATGCATCACAGAAATACAACATAATCTGATAGTACTTTTTATAGATTGACTAGCATATTACCACTCTGAAACTTCAGGGATTTAAGTACGTGAAAGCCGACCGGTAGCGAGCGAAGATAGCCGAAGTGTCTTCCGATTGGCCTGTTACATGTATGTCATATATACCAGCTAATATTAAAAAAGGGCCTTTTTTCGAGGGCCTGTTTGTCAATAGTTAAGCCATAGTTAAGATGCGTAACACTTGGCAATGTATTACAAAAGGATTCCCGAAAATTCTACTGAACAAGGCTAAGTTCCAATCGGTCGTCAACCTAATGAAATATCATAGGTTTAGTTTACAACAATTTATGGGGTATAAAGGTCTAAATGATGTACCTATTTTTAACACAATTAGAAACTTGTCTCCTTGGTTATTTTAGACAAGAAGATTTTCCCTGTGCGCATGTGTTTTAGTGTTCATAAATAAAGTGAATAGTTGCTTATGGATAACAATTACAGTCTGATAAAGATTGGTTGATCGATGTTTTACACGGCTTTCAGAATTTGAATTAGGCCTATGCATGCGTGGAGGTGTTTGGTTGGGGATTAAAGTGGCATGAGCTGCCGAAATTTACACTTCTTTTATCATTTCCGATCGTCACGAAAGTAAGAGGCTTTGAAGGCCATCGAAAAACTAAATGATTGGCGAAGGAATGAGGAAAATCCATACAGTATGTGACCTGTACGAACCGAAAACGTGTTCGAAAAGTAAACAAAATTAAAATAACCGGGACGACCATTCATTCATTCTAAGCCAAAGTTAGTTTAAAACAATACTTTATCGTACATTCTCGAGACTAGAAGCCCCCAAAAGCTTCTGAATTATACGTCTTGGGAAAAATAGCCGATATTTTCAACATTCTGTTTCAACGTCAAAATATCAACATTTTGGCAGCTCATGCCCCTTTAAACTTCTTGCATAAAAAAAACCCCGACGTTGGGCAGTACTGACAAACATTCCGAATTTTCTATCCAATAAAGTATTCAATCTCACATTGGTGGTTGGATGTGGCCCTGGATCGAGGATTAACGTTTGAGATCGTACTAACAAATTATTGTTATCGTTGAAATAAAAAAAAATTGATTGTGTGTCCTAATGGCTAAATGAGCAAATTTAAATAACCGGGATGCATATTTCAATAGGAGCCCTTTGTTAATTCGAATCGCTGTATTACATTGTACGCTATAGGGAGGGGAGGTAGGTATCGATTCAATGCGCTTAATTTGTATATTTAGAATTTTACAAAATGAATTTCTCTTTCAGGAAAAAAAGAACAAGTTATTGACATAATGAGACACTTCAAGCGGCATGTACTCAGACAGTCTGGCAAAGTCATCTACTCAGACAGTTGGACAAAGCCATCTTTGCTAGTTTGCAGCTTGTTCTACCTGGGATATTTCCCAGTTCCTACTTAGCTGGTGAGAGTTGAATTATGGGTCTGTCGGGTACCATTACCATTAAAGCGTGTGACGTCATGACGATTTCGTGGGATTTTGCATTAAAAGATATACATATATCAATGATCTCAAGAGAATTTCGGGGCCTCAGTGGCTCAGTCGGTTAGAGTGATAGTCCCTCAGTCCGACACAGGCCTTCCATCAATGCGGCGAGGGATCACATCCAACCTCAATTGTGATGACGCGGCTATCTATGCATATCATCTAGTAGGCCTACTTGGGTACAAACAGATCGGAGAGTCGTCACGATTGATCCCACCTCAGACCAAATAAAGATTGAAAAAATTCTGAGTGGATTGTTCTCTCGATCGCCGTATGTGGAAAAGGTAACAGGTATTCGCCGGAGGTTAGGGTTTCCTCCGGGCACAGAGCCCGGTGTCCTCCCCCACTAAACATGACAACGCCGCCCTATAAGTGTGATAAATTTAATCAGATTTATATGTGAATGCTCTTTCTGAGTTTTGTCAACCAAAAACATTACACACTTTAAAACTACTGCATAAAAAATGAAATGCTTTCTTTTAGAAGTTCCATGAAAATATACATGTTATTGTGATTTTTTTAATACAATTGGGGAATATCACTAGATTTATCATATTTGGTTTGGTCAGGAGGCTAAAAACGAAAAGAACACACATGTTTCTGCTCTCTGTCAAATGCTTCCAGCTATCTCGGTTTCGTTAATTTGGGTGGTCTGCGTCTTGTAACGAAGATCCACATGCCCAGAGTGTATCAGCAAACGCGTGGACGTCAGAGTGGAGTTGGTAAACTGACCGCTGCCAATGGTCACAAGGGACTTCTACTGCTACAAAAATAAAACGGATAAGAAGCAGAATCAGGTCAATATATAACAAGTTTCGTTTATAACTGGACGTGAGGTGTTTGGTGTTTTACATGTGGATAGAGATTGGTGAATAACAGTAGGCCAAACACCGAAAAGCCATGCTCATGCACAAGATCAAATGTTAAAATGTACCTTCTGTAATATTTCAAAACGTTCGATTGATTGATTGATGTTATACGCCTCGTTCTTAGGAATGTCACTTAAACTGCAACGTGGTGGCAAAGAAAACATGAGCAGCGGGACTTTTGGGTGTTTTTTTTTTAACCAGATGTCTCAGTAGCCGAATGCAATCATTCTAGTAGTTCTTAAATCAAGGTGTGACCTCTAAGATAAAATCCGGCCATTTTAGTCCATTGGACTTTGCTTGGAGAACTCATTCCGAAGACCAATTGATCATGTGACTGTAAATCATTCGACAAAACAACAACATCGTGAAATTCAACCGGACATAATTATAACCGCTTTTCTGTTACTCTCTTGCACTTGGCTATCGGTACAGTTGCATCAATCATCTGGATAAATAAATGGAGAAATGACAAATTAGCCCACCAGGCTAATTGTATGGGTTAAAGCCAACCTTAGGTGGCCGTTTCACGAAGCCGTCGCAAAGTGCGATCAATCGCAGTTGCCAGGACTCCGTATCTCTTCACTATGGTATCCATTTGGCAACTACGCTTCGTTTGCGATGCTTTGTGAAATGAGCCCCTTGCCGGATAATGGGATGGTGTGTGTAGCTTTGTGCAGTAGAACTATTAAGTTCGACATTTTCCACCATTAGCATTTGATTCACGTGGGCTGGTTATCGCATTACGTTGACCTGCTTCGAATTTCTTTTGAAGTCCTAGGTGTTTTTTTTTTTCTCTCTCTCTCTTCTACATAACAGTATAAGCGATTATATAAACCCTATACGGTTGGTGATGACACCTTTACACATCTTCTAATATTCTTCCATATTAAGTTCGTTTTCATTTCTAATGCATGAACTCGAACAATGTTTGAAATTTCAAATTAAAAATACTAAATGATGCCAAAACTTTCAATTTGTGGTAAAAAGAGAAAGTTCCTAACTTGTTCTGTCTGGGAAAATACAGAAAACCGTCCACTGTTTTTTATGTAAACAGTATTCTGGATTTTCGCGGTAAGTGTGCCATTAAGCAAAATAGATTGTCCCTTTCCGAAGAAGGCGAGATTTTGGCTCAAGGGTGCAAACACCAGGGCCCTGTTTTACAAGCCTGGTGAAAGATAAATCTGACGTTGGTAGAGCGATATAGTCTTTCGTCTGTTGTGTTGGGGATTCGATTCCCATTCAGTCAAAAGATTTAAAAATTGCAAGCAGAGTTTTCACTATAGGCCTATTGCCCTCATTGGAATCTTAATACCAGTCTTAGAAAAGAAATGTCACCAACAAGTACGCTGTAGAACTTACAAACAAAACAAAATTTAATGGAACACTCTACCAATTCGTTTTCCAGGCCTTGGCAAAGAAAAGGTGTAACACAAGCCAAAATAAGTAAATATCGTTTGGTTTTCTAAACCTCGTTAGATTATGTTTCACTGTGGGACAAACCGGACAATAATCGGAGAAAAAAACCAGAAAGAACAATTTTAATCAAATCGTCTCCACACTCTAGGACCAGGCAAAAAAACTTTCCATTCCATATTAAAAACGACAGCAATACTTTGTGTCTTGTGTGGTTTTTTTACTTCTATCTGGGTGGGATAATGGCAGAAGTACTTTTGTTATTAAAGTTTTCACATTTTCCTGACAGTGTGATCTTAAGAATCTTTCATCTTATAGGTTGTGTCGAGAAATAAAATCATGTATTGGAACATTGGTGATTCTCATGATGCAAGTCAGATACACTGTAATCAGGGGAGACCACCGGTAGTTTAATCCATTACGAATAGTCTCCCTTGCGACATTTTTTTTAAGGCTAATGCAACTTATTTCTGATAAGAGTGCTAAAGTTGATGTTTAATTGGGACTTACAGTCGCACTCAGCAATTAAGGTCATAAAAGTACCAACCAACAAAGAGTTCAACCTCTCCCCACCCACCCTCATCAAAATTTTACATTATGCTTCGCAGACCATTGAACGTCAAAAAGGCTTGATGCATTTGGCATTCCACCTCACCAGGTCAGCAAACATGGCTTAAGAAAAGCAACAATGACCCAATGATCTAGAGTTGATGAACATTAAACTGGTTCCTTACCCTGACTACTAGAATTATTTGGGAAATCCAACTGAATTGAAGTATCAAGTACATGTATGGAGGACTTGTTGTCGTTTTTTTTTTCAAAGTGGCATGAGCTGCCAAAATGTTGATATTTTGAATTTAAAATAGAATGTTGAAATTATTGGCTATTTTTCTCAAGACGTATAATTCAGAATAATACTGTATGGATTTTCCTGATCCCAACGCCAATCATTTAGTTTTTCGATGGCTGTCAAAGCCTCTTACTTTTTTGACAGATCATGCCACTTTAAACTGACCAAATTTGGGCATGTCATAAATGTGTGTTGAAATCTATGAACTTAAAAAGCTTGGAGTGGATTTCGGAAGCTGCAATCATATACCAAACTAACTTCTGAACAGAGTGCAAAGTGGAGAGGTTGAAGATTAAAAATTTGTACCCATGGAAGAGTTGACATTACCATCAGTAATATTACTAGAAGTCCATGAATGGGGAAGTGTGAAACGTCCCATTACACCAAATACAGGGCCATGAAGCCTTTTGACCCAGACCTCAACCTAAACACTGTCCACTCTCCGTTGGTCAGAAACCCTATTTTTTCTTCTCTTTCTCGAATAAACTATTATAAGATGCATAAGAAAAAAGAAGGAGAACGTTTTAGATGTGACAACAGAACTTGATAGAGCAAACGGTAAAGTTTCCGAAGAATTTCATACAGTTCAAAATGAGACAAAGAGCCTTGTTTGGAACGGTTTTAGTCGAAATTTAGATATCAGTGTCGCATACTTTTTTATAAGAACCAATGCATTCTCCTAACTGCTGTTCCTGGGATTGCCGATAGATATGGTAGTCCAGTAAATGGAGAGTGAATTTATTTTCTGATTTGAAATTGTGCAACAGTCGACAATTTCAAAATCTACCGAGCATAAACGTCACATACTGAAGTATAAGCTGGCTGAAGGCATCAGTGCCCTGAATATGGTTTAATGGGACCTTTCACACTTCCCCATTCATAAACTTCTGATATTACTTAATGATAACTTAATCATGGGACATTTTTTTCAAACTTAAAATAAAATCATTTATTTGTAGATGTCCAAAAAAAAGAACAAAAAAGGCATGACAAAAATGAAAATATTTTATACTAAAAATCTGCCTCTGGATATAAAATATTTCATTTTCCAATATTTGTTTATTTTTATTAATTTCCCTTTTTCTTTTTGGTAGCATAACTACCCAAATATACCGGAAAGTAAACAGACATAGTTTTTTTATACATTTGTTTTTTTGATAATATACAAAGTAGATATAAATATGACAGCATAAAACATATTTTTTATTTATCTATTTCATGCCTAATAGATTCAATATCAATGTAACCAGGAATTTTTTCTTCTGGGTACAAACTTTACAAAATACTCTTCTTAAGTCAATCTCAGTGATCATCTAATAACATGTGTCTATAAAAAAAAGAAAGCACGGCTGTGGTTACAGTCCTGCACCACCCTGACAGGGCGGTAGGTTGTGGTTACAGTCCTGCACCACCCTGACAGGGCGGTAGGTTGTGGTTACAGTCCTGCACCACCCTGACAGGGCGGTAGGTTGTGGTTACAGTCCTGCACCACCCTGACAGGGCGGTAGGTTGTGGTTACAGTCCTGCACCACCCTGACAGGGCGGTAGGTTGTGGTTACAGTCCTGCACCACCCTGACAGGGCGGTAGGTTGTGGTTACAGTCCTGCACCACCCTGACAGGGCGGTAGGTTGTGGTTACAGTCCTGCACCACCCTGACAGGGCGGTAGGTTGTGGTTACAGTCCTGCACCACCCTGACAGGGCGGTAGGTTGTGGTTACAGTCCTGCACCACCCTGACAGGGCGGTGATTTTCCTATCACTTGATCACTCTCCATCCACTGTTCTGGTGTCTTAGCCTACAATTAAGAAACATAAAATAAAAAATAAATGTAAAATACAGAAAAAAGATGATCACAAAATTGTAATACTTTGCAAAGAATTGACATATAGGGCCTAAACGACCTCAACACATGTTGCTGTATTCAATTACTCCTATAAGACCTAAAGAAGAAATTTCGAAATGAAACGCTTAAATTGATCAATTTTCTTTTTAGATGGAAAAAAGGGTGAGGCTTGTAAACATGTACATCAATTTTATCGTCATTGTGGGATCTTTCATAGGGTTTTGGGTTATGGTGGAGTCATGTACATGTAAACACCCCAAATACTGTATGAAATTGTTAGTGGGAGACCCTTCTTAGCACACGTTTAGCCTTTACCCATCAATGAATGTTTAAAGTGTATCCTAAATATAGGGACAATATTTTGATATCGTAATAGCTAAATGTAGTCATTTTTATCAAGAAGTAAAAACTAACAGCTTTCCCTTGATACCAATCTTTGAAATATACAAAAAAGTCTGAACTTTTGCCATTTATGCCATTCTACATATATGAAAAATGTTACACCAAAAACAAAAACAATAAGTGGGTGGTAGGGACCGTGACGAGAAGAGCAAGGGTTGAAAAAAGGTATTTGATGGACTAAGTTATTTTTTTACAGTACAAGATTTACACAAGAGGTAACAGGAAAGATTTAAAACCCTGTCCTACCTTTATAGATAAAGCATGAACTCCTGTCTGTAGTTCCTGCTCTAAGGCTTCATTAACCATTCTGTGACGCTGCAATTCAAATTAAAAGTTACCAGGTAATCACTTTTGATAAGAGTAAACATGTAAATGCCTACATGAAAGATTGTTAAATGAATTACTCATTCTTATCTTCCTTTTGTTGATTGATTATTGTTTTACGCAGCACTCAATTTATTTCACTTATATGCTGCCCCTACCAAGTTTAGTTGGAAACGTACGATAAAGTATTGTTTTGAACTAACTTTTGCTTAGAATGAATGAATGGTCGTCCCGGTTATTTAAATTTTGTTTACTTTTCGAACACGTTTTCGGTTTGTACAGGCCACATACTGTATGGATTTTCCTCATTCCAACGCCAATCATCTAGTTTTTCGATGGCCTTCAAAGCCTCTTACTGTCGTGACGATAAGAAATTATGAAAAAAGTGTGCATTTTGGCAGCGCATGCCTTTTTAATGTATATTTACCTTTATTAGAGGTTCACCTTTAAATCTGTCTGACACAACAACCACTTTGAAATGAGTCTCAGAACCTGTGTACAAATTTATTTTAAAGTTGCAAAAAATAAATTTTCAGATTTGAACCAGTAAACTAATTCAAATTTATCAAGTTTTATCACTGCACATAAGAGCCTTTTAAACGAAAGTAATCCAATACAGATCACACGAAACAATTCCCCAATTCAATAGTCAATTTTTTTCTGAATACCATAATACAGTAGGAAGGGGTGATGGGTTCTTTGGATAAAAAATTTTTAGTGGATTTTTCCCTTGATCATCAAATGTGGAATATTTGCCAGGTACTTCCCAAACGTCAAGGGCTCCAAAAAAAGGTTTCCGCTCCATCTTAACCTGGCAAAGCCACCATACAATGTATATATACGTGAAATAATCTTGAATGAGCCGTAAAACATAAATCAATCAATGAATCATTGATGCTGAGATGGCTATGTAACCTCAATTTTAACTAACTTGGGGTTTCTAAATTTGATTGATGTTTTTTGTTGCACTCAGGATTGTTTCACTTCTATAGCGACATTGCCAGGATTAGTGGGGGAAGAAACCAGGCTTTTTGTAGTTAGGAAATCTGCAACCTTTGACCAGTACCCGGCATAGTATCCCACATAGAGCAATCCAGTGAAAACCCCACTCAGAAACGTTTCATATTTTCTTGGACAGGGTGGGGTTGGAATCTGCAACCTGGAAACTATCTCAGAACCAACTGAGCTCCCCTCAATTTAGCTTCAAGAAATTTTCTTCTTTTCTACCCCATGTTAAACTGACAGAGAATTTTACAGTTGCATTTCAGAGATACCTACCTTTTGGAACATTATGCATTCCACTTTCATTAATGACCTCCAGAGTTGTTGGCTGGAAATTGAATATATAAATAAATGTATCATGTGATTTACTGTTAACAATTTCCTATACATGTAGCTGCCTATATAGCTTTCCTTGTGAAAAGATAAGAGCTAGGAATCATATTCATCCCAGATGTCACCTAGCATAATAAAAATAAAAAGATGTCAATTTTGTCTAACTTAGGGCGGCATAGCCAGGTTTTGAGATGAAGAAAGGTCTGATCTTCAGGCTCTTCCAAAAACGACAATGGAGTGAAAAAAACACCCAGAAATTTTTCAATTTTATTTTGTCTAAGTGGGACTTTAACCTTGCTGACTGAGCCAAAGAGGCCCCCAGCACATTTAAAGAGTTGCTCAGGGAATTCCCTCCAGGTACATGTACTACTATCGTCTGCCAGGTATAAACAAACCACCAAGAATGCATCACATGCGCAGCTCAATAGTGTGCAGCCAGTGCAGCTAAAGCAGGGGAATTCTAATAATGAGACAATAAAGAAAATGGAATTCCCAAATAAAACCCAACATATAAGAGACATTTTCTTCAAAACTTTCATCAGCATTTACTGAGTTAAAAAACTGATATATTCAAAATGCATTTAAAAAGGTTTCTCACTTGAAATGCTTCTGTTAATTTTTCTCGAATTGATTTTTCAACTGGCCTTGCCTGGAAAAAAGAAGAAATATATCTACATAAAAAGGTCTACATAACTAAGTTAGTCCTGGTATTTATTATATTAGAATATTGGCTTGCGTAAAATCTGATGTGCATTGAATCATTATTTATCTAGAAATAATGTTTACTGCACAGAAGATTGTAAATTTGGTAACTGGGGCGCCTGGTAGCCGAGAAATCTTGGCTCTGCCGAATTGTTTTATTCCGTGTTCGTCATAGCCAAGATCACTTCCATAGTAAAAAAAGGATATTTGTTAAGGAGACCCGCCGAAAAAATCGGCGGCGCAAATTTCACAACAAATAAGCAAAGAATAAAATATTTACCACTGCATTCCGATAGTATAGACCATGAAGAAGGAGTTTGTCAAACTTACGCCGCTGTAAAGTGGTAAACTTTCCCTTATGCAGTCAATATTTGTTTCGAAGTCCACTGGCTTTCAACCTGACGTAACCGCCATAGTAAAATATTTAAACGACCAGTTAAACTGTGCGGGGCGTCGTAGAAATACTTCAATCCTATATCTTTAGTCACTTTACAGCGGCATAAGTTTGACAAACTCCTTCTTCGTGGTCTATGCTATCGGAATGCAGTGGTAAATATTTTATTCTTTGCTTATTTGTTATGAAATTTGCGCCGCCGATTTTTTCGGCGGGTCTACTTAACAAATATCCCTTTTTTACTATGGAAGTGTTCTTGGCTATGACGAACACGGAAAAAAACAATTCGGCAGAGCCAAGATTTCTCGGCTAGGGCGCCTGGGTGTTTAAACCGACCCAGCCTATCCAACCAGACTGGCCCATATCAATAAATACACATATAGATTGTACCGTCCCAAAAAAATAAGACTTAATAGGCTGATAGCTGCTTTTACTTCTAGTATATTCATGTTTCTTCCAACAGCACATTATTGAATTTATTCAAATTTTACCTACATGTGTAGGAAACGACTCATTCATAGACTTCTGTTAATATTAACTACCGGTACTAAAAAGAGTAATAAAGAAATACATTTATGAAGCAAGTACAAACCTCCATGGTATTATTTACAGAACTGGAGAATTGTTGATAGTTAACTCTTACTAAAGAACTGATTGTTACTCTACTGGTACTGGCTAACCTGCGTGTGCAACCTGCAAGAAATGGAAATAAATTACATTGCAAATTTCATTGCAAGCCATTGATGTTAAAGAAGAAGGGAAGTGTTAAAATGGCACTTCTTAATACATATACATGACATGTAAAAGATGTGTGAAACCCACTCCTAAATGATTCTTCTAATATATTTGGCTACATTAAAGCTCAATGAGTTTGAAAATGTTGTGTGTCAACAGTTTTCTGCACGATTCCTCATCCATTTAACACCAGATCTGTCCCAGAAATCTCGCGAGAGTGGCGAAATGCTCCTCCTTTCAGTAGAGAGCACAACAAGGGGAGTAACTTTTCCTAGATGGAAATATAATATTCAGTAGTCGATTATTTCCCAAGACCATAATACAGTAGGAGGGGCAATAGTTTCTTGGGTTTCAGATGATATTAATGATAGAGATGTAGGTTTTGTGGATTTTTCCCTGTTTAAACATAATGTTGAAATTATTGGTTATTTTTCTCAGGAGGTATATTCAGTGCTTTGAATAGATAAATATAAATGAAGGTACACGTATTTAGATTTTGTTTACTTTTCAAACACTATTTCAGTTTGTACAGGTCACAGACTGTATGAATTTTCCTAATTCCAACGTCAATCATGTCGCTTATTGTTGACTTTCAATGGCTCTCATTGCTGTGACAATCAGAATTTTATTAATAAAGTATGCATTTTGGCAGCTCATGCCACTTTGAGTTGCAGCAATGGCTTTTTCTGTGCTTATTAATAAAATATTCTTGTATGAATGATACCTACATGTATGTGGGATGGTTGCCAGTTACCAACGGAAGGTCGTGGGTTTCCTCCGGGCATAGAGCTCGGTTTCCTCCCACAATAAAACTGGCAACGCCGCCATATAAGGGAAATAATCTTGAGCGCGGCGTAAAACACCAAACAATCAATCAATGTATGAATGATAATGATAAGCTGTCTTGCATGAATGATGGCAGATTATCACAGAAAAGGCCTTCAGCTGGCCAGCTATTTCATTTAGTTTAGGCCTACCTGATAACATGTTGGGATCATTAGGCCTCTACAGGTCCCAACATTTACTATCCAATACACATGCTTGTATCATGGTACCATCTATACAATGTTGATACAGACATAACCGTTCGATCCTTTTTTGTAATAAACAAAATTCTTTAGGAGGCCAATAAATTGACAGTCAGATTTACCACTGGCCAATGAAACTTGTTGTCATTTTGATTTCAGAATATGAGTTGCTCCGAACGACTTGTCCCCCCCCAGCACATTCTGTTTCATCCCTATGAATTGTTTTTGTTCACCACAAACTATAAACGATTTATCCTTTAGGATAGTTTTAGGAGTTAGAAGTCAAATATCCATTGCCCCTTATTTAACAAATATTGATTTTTTTATAATTTTTTTTTTTTTTTGGAGGGTAGGGGACTCATTTCCAGTAACTTTTGTCCCGAATTTCCTATGCCCGCATGTTTTAGATCTGGAAATATAGGCCATGTATGATTGTGAACATTGAAATAATAAATAGGAACGAAATAAATTTAGTTTCTTTGTTTATTTCCTTTTTCATATTTGAATACTTTTTTATTTGAAGATCAACATTTGTTTTCCTCTTCTGTGCCACGAACACATTTGATGTGTATACTGTAATTTAGTCTTGTAACTCAATAACATTTATATTAAATGTCTAAAGGTACCTTGTTATTTATGTTTGGATATTTATTGGTCGAAAACCTAAACGACCAATAAATGTCAGAAATTATTAAATAACGGAGTAAGACCTTTACTTGAGTGAAGTAAGAAGTCTTGGTGTATTATTTCTCATTTTTTTTAATTCAACAAACTATGTAGCATAAACCTACTATTTTTAAATTAAATATTAAAGTATTATATCAGCAGAGCCAAATATAATTTGGCCACAGAGAATAGATATCTCCATCTAAAATGTATGTATCACTTTCATCTGTCAGTAGGGAATATCACAGTCACGCGTAATTCACCAAAAGTGAATTCCTTACCTGCCTGCATGTTTAATGATCTGATATTTATTATGTCATCAGGACGAGCAAATATCAGAATTGAGATAACGAGACGGATTTAACTTGTTGAATTAAGTCTCGCGAAGCAATGGGATAAGTCAATAACTGATAGATAAGAAACTCTAAACTACTTCACGAAAGTAATTAAAGGTCTTACTCCGTTATTTGTAGCCGCACTCGTGTGTCTCTATCCTGGTTTACTTACTTTGCCGATCAGGTACGTTATTTGATGATTTCTGGCATTTATGGCCGTCGACTTAGTACCTACCTGGTACCGACCATAGATATCCTAACATAAATAACGTGGTACCTGTAGACATTTAATATTATTGAATTAACTCTAAACCTGAGTCTGACAGAACTTTGCAGTTTACCAATCATGTCCAATGTTTATTATTATTTTAATATTGTACAGTTTAGTTTACCAGTTTAGTTTACCATTATACCAATACCAGTTTAGTTTAGTATACTGTTTCTGTTCTTAACATTTGTTTTTCTTCAGTCCGAAATAAGTCTAGAGCGTTGTCTGTTAGACTATCATTAAACGACATTAAGCAACTTTCAACAGACCTAAAATCATGTCAATAGAGAAGATAACGCAGTCCCAAACCGAAACTGAAAAAGTCTATCAGTTTTACCGAGCACCTTCCACTTCAGTCAGCCAACATGCTGCTGAATTGTTGTGTAATCACTATCAGTATCAGTTCTATCGGGCACCTTCCACTTCTGTCAGCCAACATGTGTAATTTAACTCAACTGCGATTGGTCGAAACCCAGCAATGACAGCATCTTGGACCAATCATATAACTCGTATTAGTTTCACGCGGTCTGTCAGTCATCCGAGGATGGCGACTTATTTTGATGTGGATAGAGTACATTATCAATGTTCTTGTGGAAGAAGAAGGCCAATATGTCGACTGTATATTTGTCGGCATTGCTTGGAATTAAGATGCGGGGACTGTGTTCTACACGAGGTAAACTGATTCATGAAATTAGAGAAATGTGGATGTTATTGATAACATAATTTTTCACCGTTCGTGACGTTTCTCTGCTGGAGTTATCCAGTGCTCATATTTCGTTCACTGATTCTTAAAGGCTTTTACTTTGAGAAGCATTCGACCGACCGCAAGACAGTGCCAAGCCCTTCTCTTCGGTCCGTCTAAACACCCAAAGGATCCAAATAATCCCAAATGATGCCTAAGTGTCCCAAATGATGCCCAAGTGTCCCAAATGATGTCAAATGGAATATATATGGCTAAAATGATATTAAATTAAATAAAACGTCCGGTCTATCCCCAAAATACTACCGGACCGTAAATGCATTTCCATGTCATCTAGCTGCTCGTCTGAGTAGAGGATGACACAAGGGGCCTTATTTTTCTCGTGTATTATTTTCTGGACAGTTGGGTTACTGTCCAGCATAGAGATTACCGCTAAAACTTCGTCCGCGATGTTAACTCTGTATTGTTGACGAGTTTTTTTTTCTCTTCGTTGTACTTTTTTTGTCTCTTCGTTGTACTTTTTTTGTCGAATTTGTTTAAAATCGCGTGGACCGTCGGTAGAATTATTTAAGATCATATAATGGGACCATTTGGGATCATTTGTGTGTTTAGACGGACCCGCTGCAAGACCATGGTCAGATGTGGTTTATTAATATTAATAATATGTATTACTCAAAGCCTAGAAGTGAGCGCAGATAATAACTTAAAAGTAAACTTAAAGTTCATAATTTATCTCAGTGTAGTTTTTTTTTAAAGGAGGGGAAATCTCCAGAAATACATAGGGATTATCGTCGATAACAACCTTCAAAGTGCTTAAAACATTTCACGTCAATTACCTCCAGTGACCCTCAAGCTAATAAAAACAGACAGAAGTATGTCCTTTCAGTGACTTGTCTGTGTAGCCATTTTTCCGTTTTAGGATGACGTGATGTTGGTATAGCTATTTTTAGATCAATAATGACGTATTTTTACCGCTCTCTAATGTATAATGGTAGATTTAGGTCCCAAAAAACATGGCGACAAATTTGAAGTGGGAAGATTGTCTCCGAATGTATAGGTCAGTATGCAACCCCGCGCCATTGCTTAGCCAGCCATTGGCTAAATTGCATCACATGACTATTCTATAACGCACTTAATTTTTTATTCAACCATAATTGGATAAAACTAATGAAAAAATGGTGGCGGCCTTGTGAACGGCCTATGGAGCTTATTCTACATTGTATATTGTAACGCCACATTCAAATTTCAATTATTCGCTTACGAGGGGATAAAACATACATCGGCCAGTTGTTTTGGACTAAATGAACTCTACTCTTTCCATCTAAATTAGTCTAAAGCTTAGATTTTCTTTCCCTTTAAACAACCCATCAGATGTACTTTTCTGTAAAAAGAGGCGTGAAAGCGTAATCAGTATTTCGAACAAAGATGGTGGCGGTTTCAAACACCGAATGGAAGGTTTCGACAAAAAACAAAGTTGACCACACTTTGAAGTGATGATAGTGACGTCATTAATACATACGAATGTTGTGTATAGAGTTTGCTGCACTCACTATTGTAGTAACTAGTATAGGCTATAAACAGGGTTTTCCCTGGCTCCCAAAATGTTGGGGTTCATTGGACCCCCCATCAGATAAAAAGTAGGGTCCCATATACATTAGGTGGGGTCCAATTAGTGTTTAAATATGCATTATTGTATAATATTTTGCTATTTATTTCCATCCCATGGGACCCTTCTAATTGCAATTTTGGGGTCAAAATGAGGGTCAGAGATGCAGGTTTTAAGGGTCTGGTAAATCCCTGCTATAATATTTAACTTTTTAACTAGTATATGCTATTATCGCTTTCTATTAATTGTCAGCAGTATTAAAGATAATAGAAATGGAAAAATTAGGTATAGATGAAAATTGAGTGAGTGAGTGAGTGATTGGGGTTTTACGTCCTGCTCGATGAAAATTGAAACAAAACTCTCATAATGTTTTCAGGTGGACAGTCATTATTGCCCAAGTTGCCTGGAGAACATGCCAGCAGCAGAGGCAAAGATGAAGAAAAACAGGTTGGTTGAGACAAATATTATAGCTTCCCAATTATTTCCTCATGTGATATAGCATATAGGAGCTTTTAGTGATATAATTATCACAGATTGCACTCATCTGTTAGAAGGGAAAAAAACAACATATTTATAAATTCTATAACTTTATGGACTAATTAACTTTATTGAAAAGGAAACTTTATATTCAAACTCAAAATGTTTTCCTAACCCTGTTTATTTTTTAACAACCTGACACCAAAGTAAATATAAACTGCAAATGGCTTTTCAGTTGCATGTATTTTAAATGAATTACTCTATCTCTTGTTTCTGTATAGATGTTTGAACTGTTTTGACTGTCCGAGCTGTGGTCACACCCTCTCCACTCGAGCTACCACTGTAGCTGTGGCCAATCCTGAGGACCCAGGAAAAAGTACCCCCAAGAAGATGTACTATATGGCCTGTGGATTCTGTCGCTGGACCACACGTGATGTGGGTGTCAATGACCAAACCGTGGGTAAGTTGTCAACAGGCAGCAGAAAGCCTATACAAACAATATGGTCGACAATTGACGGTTTCATTTTTAGGCACATTCAATGGACCCTTTTGGTTTATAATATCTTTTTTATGACACTGTTCGAATTCTTTGGTATGGACGTCATTTCTCTTTTGCAGGTGCTGTGACACGCCTCTATCACAGGCTAAATGAGCACAGCTTCAACTTCATATTGATCCAAAAACTCAATATAGCGTCATTTTGCCTTATAATGTCATATCCAGGCTACTGCTCAAGCGTCAATCCTTAAGTCGAAAAGGTCTTTTCAAGATAGGCAACAGCTATCATCAAATTTCTGTCTGGGAATTTATGATTTTAATTAGGATTCAGGCAAACCTTTGCATTAAGATGATAGTTGAGCATAGTTTGTGTTTGTCATGCCACTTCATCGAAATTAGTGAAAATTCAGATGAAGAATTGTTGCCAGGTAGCCACTGAAGGTCTGAGGCTTTCTCCAAGCAAAGAACCTGGTGTCCTCCCCCAATAAACCTGGCAATGCTGCCATTTAGGTGAAATAATCTTGAGAGCTACTACTACAGTACTACCTACAATGTATGCCTCACGCACCCTTTGCTATGTCAAAAACATGGAAACTAGAACTACTGTAATAAATTTCTATATGTCAGCATTTTATCGTTTTCTTTTGTAGCCAGTGGGGGTTGGAAAGAGAAGGATAATCCCAATTCAGGAAGGGTAAATATGTAACGGAATCTTCACTCGTTCACTTAGACTTGTATATCAGTTCTAGCTACAGCCTTAAACACAAACTAGTAATGTTAACTCAACCAGCTCTGTATCGTAGTTAGCTTCAAGTTTATCAAATAGTCTCCGTTTATTTTTGTTTATTCGCTTTTAAGCTGATGGAATAAAGTAATATATACAAAGGACAAAAACACAGGAATTTTGTTTGCAAAGCGCCATTATTTTAGTTAATGCTATTTAAAAATATACTTTTGGCCCCATATTTAAGAATGCATTGCATATATGTAGATGAAAATATGGTAATTAGTGTGAGAATTGGTTATCCTTGAACACAACTCCATGTCCATGTCTCCATGCCCGACACTGCCTGGTGGTATATAAAGTATATAGCTGTAGTAGGGTGGTGTAAAGTGAATTACAGGCAGTGTTTCGGAATATTTCAGGTAAATAAATCATTAAAATTACCAGCGCTTATTCACTCATCAGGCGCCCAGCGAACATACATAACATAAATAAAAAGTACATAATAGTTGGTAGTATACAGCCTTAGTGAATCCGGCTTGTATAGGAGGGTCATCTCTTGATTTAGAGACTAAAAGCGTGTATTTTGCTATTTTCTAAAATGTATACGGCAAAGCATGGCAATAGGGTTTAGTTTGTATAAAGCCCAACATGCTAGCGGTTTCAGTGCGGGAAATCCGCGCGTGATATCATATAACAGGGTAGCAGTAGAGTCCCAAGTGGTTACTCGGAGAAAGGGATAAGTTGCCTAAAGCAGCTGGTAGTTAATGGTATACATGTAGAGTATTAAGATCCTAGGGTGAGTACCGATATCACAATGTCAGGAAATTGTATGTACGCTGATCGTTAAAATGCGTTACATATGTGGAAAAGGTGGAATAAGGTGAAACATGAGTAGTCTCATTCTGCTGGATATTGGTATAGTGGAAGTACAAAGTGTATATTTTACACTAATCAGATTTTCCGAAACACTGCCAATGAGTATGTGTCCGATGCGGTATAAAACTTGTGCATATTCTGAAAGGGATTGGCTTTATACATTGTGCTTTTTCAGGATTTCGCCGATGTTTTTTCCTCTTCTGAATGCAACGAGTGGATTATCATTGAAACTTTCTTTCAGACTGAGCTTCCAGTATTTCCTCAAGATTGACTTGATAATAGGAGCTTTGTGATGATATGTAGTAATAAACCTAGGGCACTTCTTAGTCCCACTGGAAGCTGGTTTAGTTTTCAGTTTGTTTAACATGAGGTTTCTACATTTAAAGTTTGTTTTTCCAATGCACTCCTTGATTTCGGAGTCTGGATATCCTCTAGTCCTGAGTTTAGAGATGAAAGATTTGGTTTTCTTCAAAAAGTCTTGTTCAGAGTTACAGTTTCGTATATATCTGTTGACTTCCCCCGTGATAAAAGATTTAAAACAGCTGGGTGGGTGACACGATGGCCTGTGTAGATATTGGTATGTTTCCGTTTTCTTAGTGTGAATTCTGGTATCCAGAGTTTGTCGCAGCTCGAATCTGTTGTTCAAGCCTGTCATAAGGATCAGAAACGGTCAGGGGCCTCCTCCTGTACACACATGAAGCAATTTAACTTTAGGGCTTTTTGATAGCTCAGATCAACTCACTTTGGGAAATATCCCTGTAGATGACAGTCATTTTTACAGTCTTTTTTTTTTTACCTCAGATCAACTCACTATTGGAAATATATCGCCAGTTGGCCCAGAAGGAAAAGACGGAAAAAGAGAGAAAGAAATATGCTAAGAGAAGAACACAGCTGTACTATACAGTAGGTCATTTTTGGGCTTATTTATTTTCATGTTAACTATTCGCTTAATAAAATATGTTTGATAAGATAACTTGCTGCTGATGTTTTTTCAGGGGTTTTTTTTTTTTGATGTGCACTAATTTTTGTTTGACAACTTGTCAGGTGTTTTTGTACAGCCAACTAGAAAATTAATTTTTTCTGTACAAAACTTAACATTTGTTTCTCGCGAAAAGTCATGGCAAGTCTGATAGCTAAAATTCCCATGACAAACAAGCTGAAAAACTCTTAGATTCATGTTTGTATGGAGTATTTTTACCGTACATGTATATAGTTTTTTATTTGATTTTTTGTTTGTCCTACAGGACAAGTACGGTTTGTCTTCAGTGGCTGCAAAACGCAAGTCTCTTTCCTCTATGTCATCTCTTAGGTATGTACTAAAATATTAACTTGGCTACTACAAAAGGAATAATCTTCTTTATCACATTGACTGAAATTGAGAGCTGCGCAAAGCCCCCCAAAAATGGAGCAAAAGTGTTCAAGTAAATTTAAAGGTCTAAAGCAGGTCTGCAAAATTTTAAATATGAAATGCTGTATTCCTTCCAACCTAATAATCCTCCTTGGTTCAGTGGGTAGTTTTTTGTGTAATTATTTGAAAACGCATCGCTCAATTTTTTTCAAATTTTATGTATAGCTGCTATGCCATGAGTCCTCACTTGGGATTGTTTTTAGTCGTATGTGACTTCAGATGGCACCGCAGGTTAATTGGTAGTAAATCAACATATTTGTTTTTCTCAGCATAATTTCACAACTGTTTCAAATATTCTCTAATTTTATTCATAGATACTATGATATATGAGACCTCACTTGGTATTGTGTGTCACATGAATGTATGTTGTGTTATACATACCGTATTTCGCCCAATGTTTCGCACGCCAGTTTTTACCCTCACTGTTCGCACGGCTGTTGATATGAAAGGTACCGCCCAGAAGTGGGGGGACATATTCACACCTCTGCTAACGAGCCCCGCGGTGACGAGTCCAGTGACTGCAAAGCGGCTGGCAGGGGAGCTAGTTATTCATCACTGATCGGTCAGTAAACGGCTTAGCCAAATACCAGTGAAGACAGTTACACTTACTTGATAACTGTATTAGAAATAACACACCGAAACATCATATTTATATTAAATCTGTTCCAGAAGTTGTAAATAATGTTTTTAAAATGAACTGGTCGTCCACAACAGCCTGTTTATCTGTAAAGTGTGAAAGGTTTTTACAAAGCCGGATCACGCTGTCACACTACGGCGTACGTTATCCGTAAATAGTGAGAGTGAAAAAAAAAAATGTTCAAATTAATTAGTGATTACTTGTACATTTTTATTGATTTTATTTCCATAATTGATCTTTTTGTAAAGGAGAATCCAAGTTTGTTCCAATATAAGGGAATTATTTTTAATAATCGGTCCCTGACGAAACTTTGAGTTTGACTTCGAAGTCGACTGAGTTGATCTCAAGTCGTGTCAAGAGTCAAGTTCACACTTCAAGCCAGTAACTGCTTTTTTCTTTCTTTTTAAATTTTGATAAAAAGGTACGCTTGGGCTTTTAATCATACTAGCTCTACAAATTTAATCTAAATGTCATTGATCGAATCGGTTGTTATACGCCGTACTCCGTGAATTTAATTCTTATGGTTTTCTAATTTGGACTGAGCCATCACCCCTATTATTAAGTAGACCGTTCCGTTTATACTTGGGCATTCTGCAGCTTCATGTATAACAAACAAGATTTCCGTCATTAAAACTGTATTTCCTCATGATCATACCATCTTTTTACATCGGGAATATTGTACTCGTGAGAAAAAACTTAGTTTTCCCCACAATCTTTGACCGCATGACATAAATATTGCAGCTCCGTAACGGACGTTGTTGCCGTGCTGTACTCTGTACATGTACGTGTAGGTCTATACGACTATAGAATAAAGCTCAAAAAGTTGAAAACAGTGAAGATATTCATACAATACGATCGCTGTAAAAAGAAAAGAGAAGAACGAAAGTAATTTATTGTTTAGAAATTTACTTTTATAATCAATTTGGTAATATAATCACGCCTATTCTCACCAAAATTAGCAGCAATGCACATATAACCCGCACACGACTAAAAGTAAAAGTATAAGTTGTATAAACCGCAGGGCGTATTTCACAACACTTATTTTACGTATAACCCGCGGGTTATTTGCGTGAAAATACGGTAGTCTTACTGGTTATAGTTAGGGCTGTAATATTAAAAGCAACTTCTCGTACATTTGCAATGTCACCATTACTTGTAATCAAGATTACTCGAAAGAATAAATAACTTTAGTAAGTGCCGATAGCTTCCCTTTGATTTGTTCTTTATCGTGGAGGTATTTTTTAAGTAAAAAGCGGACATTTACTAACAAATTGGCATAGTTGATCTCGGCATTTCTCCACAATCTGTAAATTATAATTTGAAACTATTTAAGCCCAGAACAAAGACTTGACAAAGTGTCATTTTCCTTATAATATCTGCTGTATAATTAAAAACACTGGCAAAGTGTTCATCTATTGATTGTACTATCTACTTAGGCCTTTGTATACCGCCCACTGTCACAGTCGTCACCTCCGTGGTCCAATCAAGCGGTTCATTGTTTGGTGATTATAGGATTATCCCCTCGTTCCCCATACTCTCTCCAGGGGGTTATCGTCTTTTTTTGCGTGCGAAACATTAGACGAAATACGGTACATGAACAAACTAATTACCACAAACAAGGGAGATCTCATCATCAACTATCAGGGCTGGGAGATCCAGGTTCAAGCCTAGGTCGAGTTGGACCAAAGACTTTAACAGTGGGAGCTGCTGCTGCTTCGCTTGACGCTCAGCAATAGGAGTTAGAGCAGCGACTGGTTGGCCCGGTGTTAGTATTATGTGACTGGGTGAGGGGGCTTGCTGGGTGTCTTCGGCAAGTCGTCTCGGTGAGGCAGCACCAAATAAAAGAGCAGTGGAAATTTGCCCTGCTTCAAGGAGACAACGTCTTCATTCGACTGAAATACTGTTAAGCAGGACGTAAAACCCAAATCACTCACTCACTCATTATCAACTACTTAGGTTTTCTGAATCCTGCTCATGCTTAGGCAGTAGCAAGGTAACTCCGAATAAATTTAACAAACGCATATTGACGATTTCAATATTTCGACAAAGATATATTTGTCATCTTCATTTTCCTGATGACAAATATATCTTTGTCGAAATATTGAAATGGTCAATATGATTTTGTTAAATTTATTCGGAGTTACCTTGCTACTGCATTATGCAAAGCTATTCAGTGGATCAAAAGTTATTAGCTAATATTATTATGTATTTCTTGTAAACTTTCCTAACTGGTACTAATTTTATGGACTCAATATAGGGCGGAAGGGATCCTTGTTATCCATTAAGATGACAATTTTTCTTGTTTACTTTGCTTACAGCATAAGAGAAGATGACCTTATTGCAGACATTAAACCAGGGGAGACAATTGAAGAGTTCACTCCCTTGCCAGATGAACTCTTCACTGAAGAGCTTCAAGTTGCTAAAGGTACATCTATACTCTCAGCTGTATACAATATTTTTCAAATTCACGGATAACTTTGTTCCAATAAATTTACTTTTTTTTCTTAATTCTCATTTTTATGCACATATCTAATTCAATTTGTAAATTAATAGTCCATATTTTAATTTTTGTTTTATGAATATTTCAATCTGCAAAGTATCCTTTATTTTTATCTGCCCTGCTCTTATCTTTTGTAGTTACATCAATGAGTCAACGTCTTGGAATGCCAGACTTCCAACCCGACGAATCCTGTAATCTGTACCCCATCCATAAACACCTTGTTATCCGACGCTCGTTAAGGTGTAAGGAATGTGAACACAACCTCAGTAAACCAGATTTCAACCCTACTTCAATCAAGTTCAAGATACAACTTGTTGCTCTGTAAGACTTCATTTTCTTTCATCATCTATTGCCATTCTTGTTCCCCCTTTTTGGGAAAGTGGCCTGGTTTCCTACCCCACTTAACCTAACAGCACCGCCATATAATTGAAATAATCCTGAGTTCCTTAGGACACCCCTTAGGCGAGTACCTGGCAACTCTTTCACATATGGCGGCCGCGTCAAAAATCCAATCAGAAATATTTCACTTTGTATTTGGTCTGAGTGTGATTCGAACCCGCACTGCATCGATTGAAGGACTGTGTTGGACTGAGGGACGATCACTTTAACCCACTGGACCACAAAGGTCTGTGTGGGACTGAGGGACGATCACTCTTACCCACTAGACCACCGAGGTCTGTGTGGGACTGAGGGAGGATCACTCTTACCCACTGGACCACCGAGGTCTGTGTGGGACTAAGGGACGATCACTCTTACCCACTGGACCACCGAGGTCTGTGTGGGACTGAGGGACGATCACTCTTACCCACTGGACCACCGAGGTCTGTGTGGGACTGAGGGTCGATCACTCTTACCCACTGGACCACCGAGGTCTGTGTGGGACTGAGGGACGATCACTCTTACCCACTGGACCACCAAGGTCTGTGTGGGACTGAGGGACGATCACTCTTACCCACTGGACCACCGATGCCTCATCCTTATATGTACATGTAGATGTTCAGCAAAACAGGAGACCAATCCGAAATATGACTTAAGTGGACCATGTGAAAAGTGACCTACTAAGGTTGAAAATGCTAGCAAGCTAATTTTGGGATCATTACCATGTTTTTTTTGTATAGTGAAATGACAATTTCAATATCCTCATGACAATATATTACAAATTTTCCAAATTAATTTTTAAGATTAATGTAGCCAGGCATGGAAGATCATGCCTAGGAGAAACTCTTGAACATTTTCTTTTAAAAGTAACTTTTTTTCATAACTAGGTTTGAATTGAATTCTATAAATATACATGTATTTTCATACACTGTTTCAGGCATCATGTACCAGAAATAAGGATTTTGCGTTTACCAAACTTTGAACTGAACAAAGTAAGTTTTTTTTCTTTGATTTTTTATACTTCAATATCTTCAAAATTAAGTAGACTTGATTAACTATGGATTTCAGGCACATATGGTGCACTATAACTTGAACTCCTATATTTAATTGGCATAAAGCCATACATTTTTACCAACAAAGGAAATAATCTGCATGATAACCGATATAAATATAAAATGTGGCAAATGACATATAGGGGAAGGTACCATTTTCTTTCAGTCCTTGAAAATGTTATTTTTATACCTGACATAAGAAATAGGTTAATATAATCAATTGTTACTTTTCTGCATACCTACAGTTGTAAACAACCTTTTACAAGACTTGAAGTGTACATTAATGCCACTGTCATTCAGAATAGAACCATTTTGTTTAGCGTTTTTCATATTAGAATGGAAAGAGTATGATTTTTATCAGTAGCAAATCTGACTGTTAAAAAAATTCGTCTTTCGTTTAAATATATTACCAGGTGATATTCAACCTATAGCCTACTAGACTCTTAAAACCTGCATCTCTAACCCTCATTTGTTCACACAAAAGATGGGTCCATGGGATGTTAATAAAACTGTAATACAGATAAATACACTAATCGAACAATAGGACGCTACTCAGGACATTTTTTGACTGAGGGAAAACCATACCTGCCTCTTTGTAAGTCCGACTTGAAATAGTTTATATTATATTCATATTATATACCAGATCTCCACATGTTCCCCTCTGGACCATTATTGCTAGTTTTGATCCACATTTAATATTTGTTATGGAGTTCAAACCGTATGGCGAGACAGTGTTATTTTGCCTTTGTCTGTTCCATAATTTTGGGTCAATCTGGAATTATGTAGCATTTTTTCCACCCCCTCACCTATTATTTTCATCAAATTTTTAAAAAAGCTCAAGTTTCAAAACTCATGGGTATATAATTACTACATATGTAGTTTTTTTTAGACAAAAAGATTTTCCCTGTGCCTGTATGTTTTAGTGTTAAAAAATATATGTTTCACAAAACGGCGTAGATGTATTTTTTGCGGAACTTTCATACTAACGTATCTCTACAGTATGGGTTGCTAAAGCATTTACGTAAAAACTTACGCTACGCCGTTTTGTGAAACAGGCTCCGGATCTGGTCATGACCTGTTATCCCTGGAGGGATAAAACTGCGTTTTTAAAATAGTGCGCCTTTTTAGCAATAGGGAATTTTATTTCTACATGATTAGAATTCACCTTTTTAGCCACAAAGTACTAAATAAGGGCTTTCCGTTGATACCAAACTTACAGATGTACTTTTAGGTATTTTATAAGTCACAAAACCTAAAAACTGTCTTTGTACATCCCACCTGTTGGAATTTTGGCCATTTTTGGCACACATCTGCTGTTCAGATGGATTACTGGCTGCACCAATAATGAATGTTTTTTTTATTTCAATGTCAATCCTTCAGTGGCTCGGTTTCCTCCATTAAACCTAGCAGCGCCACCATATAAATAAAATCTTGAGTAAGACTGATCAGACCAATTGGAAGAGTCTTAAGGCTGTTCAGGTCAAAAAAAGTTCTCTTATAAGCTGGTCTCAGATTTACTGCCGACTGGAGCTTACGATGATCGGTTCTTAACTCGATCTGAGCGGGGCTTATGGAGAGTCCCCACAGTTTACATATTTCCGTGTGACTCATATCTACATGGCTCTGTAATGTTCAGAGTTTTTTGATATTCTTAGAATATTGGGAAAGTCATTTAATAGATGACTAAATGAAATTTCTGACATTTTAAATTTGTTTTGTTAAAGTCTGGAATTTCTTAAAATGGTTTTCAACTTTGTGTTTCATCGTGAATAATGAAGATATTACTTAAAGGAGGGGAAATCTCAAGAAATACATAGGGATTATCGTCGATAACAACCTTCAAAGTACTTAAAACATTCCACGTCAATTACCTCCAGTGACCCTCAAGCTAATAAAAACAGACAGAAGTATGTCCTTTCAGTGGCTTATCTGTGTAGCCATTTTTCCGTTTTAGGATGACGTGATGTTGGTATAGCTATTTTTAGATCAATAATGACGTATTTTTACCGCTCTCTAATGTATAAGGGTAGATTTAGGTAAAAAAAAAACATGACGACAAACTTGAAGCGGGAAGATTGTCTGCGAATATATGCAACCGTGCAACCAGTATGCAACCGCGCGCCATTACTTAGCCAGCCATTGGCTAAATTGCATCACATGACTACTCTATAACGCACTTAAATTTTTATTCAACAATAATTGGATAAAACTAATGCAAAAATGGTGGCGGCCTTGTGAATGGCCTATGAAGCTTATTCTCTATTGTAACGCCACCTTCAAATTTCAATTATTCACTTACGAGGGGATAAAACATACATTGGACAGTTGTTTTGGACTAAATCAACTCTACTCTTTCTATCTAAACTAGTCTAAAGCTTAGATTTTCTTTCCCTTTAATATACCTTATATATTTATGGACACTAAAACACACGGGCACAGGGAAAATCTTCTTGTCTAAAATAACCACGGAGACAAGTTTCTAATTGTGTTAAAAAGAGGTATATCATTTAGACCTTTATACCCCATCATAAATCATTGTAATAAAGTAAACCTATGATATTTCATTAGGTTGACGACTGACAGGAGCTTGGCCTTAGTCAGTAGAATTTTCTGGAACACTTTGTATTACATTGACAATGCTTACGCATCTTAAGCTATAGTAAGAATATCGTCAGACTATATATTATGCCCCCCCCCCCATACCCTTTCCCAAAAAACCTAGGTAGAAGGTAGAAGGCCGACAGGGGAGTTTAGCCCTGACCAGTATGTCTTTCAAACTCTTGTTCTTTTTATAAGCAATGACTGGCCTTTGGGTCAGAGGTCGAGCAAGTTTACTTTGAAGTAGTTTGTATTCTTCTACTATAATCTTGGCCATAGCGATGCTAGCTTTGTTATACTGAAACACAAATGGTATTATAGTTTTTTCACGACATCTTCCGGGGTCCAAGTTCAAACCCAAAGGATAAACAGTTTGTAATGTTTGAATCCAAAAACTTTCCCTTTCCAAACGTTTGTGCTTCGTATCTGCAGCGGAAGTGAGAATTCGGATTTTCTCAATAGGCATGATTTCAAAATGGTCCTTGACCGAATGACCTTGAGTATTGAAATGTTGTGCCACGGGTACATCATGTTTAAGTCTTATACTAGATAAATGGTTGGCTGCTCTTTGTTGTAGAGAATTCTGAGTTTCTCCGACGTACTGTTTGCGACATTTTTTGCACGTGATTACATACACGATATTAGAGGAGTCACAATTAAGATTCTCTGCCATACATATGCCAGTGCTAGTACAGAAATATACACTAGTAGACAATTATAATAGAGCTTTGGAATTCCCGGTTGGCAAGCTCGAAAAAACTCTAAATTTGAGTAAGAAACCTGATTTTCTGGATCTAGGTGCTTCAGTCTTGCAATAAAAATGTCTTTCACACATACAATTGTGAAATAATTATAAGACGAAAACCAATAGACAAAAAAAAACATGTTTAGTACAAATGTTACAGAATTCACATCGGTCTTTGAATATATATTTAACTTGACCCTGATCAAGTGAGGCGACATAGTATATTAATAAACACTAAGCCACAGTTTAGGCACATGGCTTTTGTTGCTGATTACTGAATCAAATTTAGCTTTTATGAATTCATGAGTTCAAAATCTTCGTCCAGATCAATTCCTGTGGTGGCCATAATAAGGTAATTATTAACATGATTACCGTACACATCTCCCTCCATCACATAACTTCTTAACTTTTGATATTGACTCATTCAGAGAATATCTCATGGACAGATACTGTATTCATATCCTTCTCAGGTGACTAATTACGTATGGATAACAACTTCTTGGTTTATTGGGTGACGACGTTTCGATGTAGTTCTTACATTTTTTTTGATTTTGAAAGATTTGATAGGTCGTGTCAAATCTGTCTGTTTTGACATAATATGGTAGACCTAAAACCCCTGTTTTGTGTTGCATTTGTATTCAATCCTGATAAATCTAGGAGTATATGTGATAATAGTGGATTGCTTAAAGTGACATGAGCTGCCAAAATTCACACTTTTTTCATAATTTCTGATCCTCACGATCAGAAGTGGCTTTGAAGGCCATCAAAAAACTAAATGATTGACATTGGAATGAAGGAAACCCATAAAGTCTACCGCCTACATGTATACGAACGGAAATAGTGTCCGAAAAGTCAACAAAATTTAAATAACCGGGACGACCATTCATTCATTCTATAAAGTAAAAGTTAGTTCAAAACAATACTTTATCGTTCATTCTCAAGACTAGAAACACTAAAAAGTCTATACTTCTTGAGAAAAATAGCCAATAATTTCAACATTCTGTTTTAACGTCAAAATATCAACATTTTGGCAGCTCATGCCACTTTAAGACTATTAATGCCACAATTAATTTATCTTAATGGAAAATCTCATAAATTGTCATTTTAAATCTGCATTGCGGTATATAGCAATTTTCTTTCAATTTTCTGCAGAAAAGAGGACCTTGGAGTCTTGGAAAATCCCTAAATTGAATTACTGAGAACCATGAATAGACTATAATAGTATAAAACATTTAGGTTAATCTCCCAGGGCTATCAATGTTAAGTAAATAACCCACATAAAAGTTTGTGAGGTGCTGGGATTTTATTGTACGGACTTCCTTCTTTAAAACTAGATATGTAAATATGTAACCTATATCTGACACAAAAGTCTGAGAATTCTTTTTCTTGACTGTCAACAATGTCATAAGGATATCAATACTGTAGTTCTCTGTCTAACTGCCATTCACCGCGGGAAAATTATTTCACACGATTTTAAAACTTGTATGAGCTGCCAAAGAATTTTCGTTGTCGTGAAAAGTTCAGCGTTTGAAGTAGATTTAAAAACAGAGGGATTGACAATGAAAGAAAAAGTATTTGTTGTATAGTCTGTAGACCTTTAGAAACCTAAGATGTATGCAAATAAGGAACAAAAATTCAAATAGACTGAATGTTTATTTTTGTGCATTGATATTTGACATTTGCTACCACTAAAGTACTTATACCCAGGGACTGATTGCACAAAGCTGTATAAGTCTAAAAACGTCTCGTCACAAAGGAATTTGATTGTGACATTGCCTAGATAAGTCAGACTTAAAGGGGCATGAGCTGCCAAAATGTTGATATTTTGACGTTAAAGAAGAATGATGAAATTGTTGGCCATTTTTCTCAAGACGTATAATTCAGAGGCTTTTTAGTGCTTCTAGTCTCGAGAATGTAGGATAAAGTATTGCTTTGAACTAACTTTTGCTTAGAATGAATGAATGGTCGTCCCGGTTATTTAAATTTTGTTTACTTTTCGGACCCTATTTCGGCTCGTATAGGCCTTAGACTTTATCGATTTCCCTCATTCCAACGTCAATCATTTAGTTTTTCGATAGCCTTCAAAGCCTCTTACTGTCGTGACGGTCAGAAAGTATGAAAAAAGTGTGAATTTTGACAGCTCATGCCACTTTAAGTGTAATACGCCTTTGTGGAACCGGCACCCATGCTCGTAACTGGTTCATTCTGTTGATCCATGTGTAGCATTACGACATAGCCCTGAAAAACAGTTCTCCTATGATTGAAATGACAATCAAGACGGAAATTTATAATTGCTTTTACATAAAATATTTCCTGTTTAGTTGTGCTTGTTTCCTTGTGTTTTCTAATTTCCTCCACCGGTTTCCCTGAATAGGAAATAGAACAAACCTTACATGAAAGCTATGAATCATGTTGTGAACTATATAGTTAATATTATTTTATTTCTGAATGCGTTTAGAATTAGATTTATGTAGAACATTCAACAGTCATGCATTATAAAAAAACAAATTACAGATATTATTTTTTCAATGTGTTCTGAAAGAATTGAAAGTTATCAATTACAGTACGTTCGTTTCCTGTCAAGTTTTTATGTGTTTCTCTTTTCAAGGAACACATTTAAGGTTTTTCCTTTCTTTTCGTTTTTCTTTACCAACTATTACTACTATTAGAAGTAGCTTTGAATCTAAGATTTTTTGTTATTTACATTTTATATCAAAGTTTATTCCAGCTTTGAACACCCTTTTTTCTCTGGAAATCTTCTGAGATAGAACAAGCCATGAGAGCTTTATTTCCCGCCACATTCTCTGATTGTATTTTAATTTCTTTATGTCATGGTTGAGTGGTTAATAAATGAAATGACTATCAGTAAAAATTACTACAAAAAGTTCACTGAAATCCGATCTGGGATCCTAAACTCCTTTCCACAGTTATATTGACAGACTGTTACCCTAAAATTTAATGAGAGACAAAGTTCATTAAACTGAAGCATTGAGTTTCGTTTTTCAACCCTTATTGAGTTTTTCACCTGAGAGAATTTAATATTTCTCTGTTACATCTTTTTGTTTTTAATGGGATCAAGTTTTGATTTTCAATTTGATGTACATGCTGAATTTCAAAATCATTATGAAACTTTTATTTCCAGGAAACATGAACATTTAGAAGGTTGTTTCTAAGTCTGTTGGGGCCTCTGTGGCTCAGTAGGTAGAGCGTTTGACGTTCAATTCTGTCTCAGTCCAAAAAAAATTGGAAAATTTTCTGACTGGTTTTCACTCGAACGGCCTATGTGGGATGGTTGCCAGTTACCACCGGAAGGTCGTGGGTTTCTTCCCACAATAAAACTGGCAACGCTTCCATGTAAGTGAAATAATCTTGAGCGCGGCACAAAACACCAATCAGTCAATCTAAGCCTGTTGCCTATGTGGGGAAAATTGCCAGATACTCGCCTTCATTGTAAAGTAAAGAGTTTCCTCCTTCGCCACTAAACATGGCAAACAATTTTCTTGTGCGTCGAAAAACAGCAATCAATCACTAAAGATAAAACAGAATTTCACAAATATTTTGGTTACTTTTTTTTCAGGAAACCACTCTTGTGCTGACTTTGTGTAATCCACTTGTTTATAATATAACTGTGAACCTGATGCCAGCTGAAGATGACCAATATGCTACAGCTAAGGTAACTTTCATTACATTCACAGATTAGTTACTCGACGCCATATAAGGGAAATAATCTTGAGTGTGGCGTAAAATTCCAATCAATCAGATTAATCAGTTTTAGTACAATGTATAAAGCAATCTCTGAGTCACCAAAATTGGAACATTTTTGTCTTCAATCAGAATTCTAACACAACTCATTAGATGGGTTAATGGGAACTTTTCATTAATCTAACCTTCAACAGTATTAAATATTGTCAAATTTCAGATGGTTTTTTCATTGAATACAAATTGCTTCCCTTTTTGTCAAGATGTGCAAATTAAGGGCTAATCTCAAATTAAAACCATTCTCGCGAATGTATAATAAAGTAGTTTCATAAAAGTTATTAAAACCTTAAATTTGACATCCTGATTGTTTGTGAATTGTGTCTATTAATTAAACATTAGGCTATGTAAAAGTTTTATTTTTTCTTAGCGACTAGTTTTATGACATAAACCAGCATCTCTCCCATAACCCTTCATTCAAATACAGGCAATATATTATATGTGAATGTGTGCATTAATTAAAAGCATTGGTTAATTAATCCATTTTTATACGCCCGACTTAAAAAAAGTCGGTCGTATTATGGTATCACCAGCGCCGGCCGTCCGTCCCGGATTCCCTTCCGCTCCATAACTTGAAGAGTTTTGATCTAATCTTTACAATTCTTTCACAACATATACCTTGTGGGTAGAAGGTATGTCATAAACCATGTATGACATTGTCGATTGCATAATGTTGCTTCTACATTGGATTATGTAGTATTCTGTCTTAGTCTATATATTCGTTCCCTTCCGCTCCATAACTTGAAGAGTTTTGATCCGATCTTTACAATTTTTTTGACAACATATACTTTAGGGGTAGAAGGTGTGTCATGAACCATTAAGAACATTGTCCATTGCATAATATGGCTTCTACATTGGATTATGTAATATTCTGTCTTAGTCTATATCTTCTTTCCCTTCCGCTAGATAACTTGAAGAGTTTTGATCTGATCTTTACAATTTTTTTTACAACATATAGGTTAGGGGTAGAAGGTGTGTCATGAACCATTTCTGACTTCACCCATTGCATAATATGCCAGCCATATAGGATTATGTAATATTCCCTTCCGTTCCATAACTTCTAAACTTTTGATCCGATCTTGACGATTCTTTCAGAGTATATACCTTATGGGCAGACGGTGTTTCACGTACCATTTCTGACATCACCTGTTGCATAATATGGCAGCTCTATTGGATTATGTAATATTCCCTTTCGGCCCAAGAACTTCTTTCGTTTTGATATAATTTCTCCAATTCTTCTAGAGTATATATACCTTATAGGTAGATGATGCGTCACATACCAAATTTGATTTGGGTCCACATATTTTTTGTCTTTTCAAGAGTTTTTTTTTCAGAAATGTGTACCTGATGTTTAATATATATATATATTAATATATATCAATGCTTTTTTTAGTACACTTGGTCCAGGGTAATACTTGAAGCCAATTAATTTATACATTCTGAGACTGTTTTTTTGGATAGTTAATTGTGTGCTATGATAAAAAAGGACCATTTTCACAGCTTTATTGCCCATCTGGAATTTACCAGAGTGGCTGTTTAAATAGAGATAAGGGGAGTGGTCAGCAATGTCAGTGGTCAGCATATCAGTGGTCAGCCTGAAGATTGTTTGCTTTGTAATAAAACTATCACTGCCAAGTCTAATAGAACAGTGTCCCAGTCAAAGCTGTTAAAATTCAAGAATTGTAAGCTACATGTATTATGGAACACAGCAATGTCAAAACAGTCACAATATTTCAGTTTTTGCAATTAAAATGTGATTGAGATTACCTGAACAGATAATAGTCTGGGAGCTGGGTGAAGTTTAATTAACATGGAAGGTACAAAAGGTTGGAGGTTATTGAGGTGTAGTACCACTCCGACTTTACACAAAACAGCCATTCTTACGTTCCGGAAGTGGTGGATGTGATAGGGGGCGCCACCCCAAAACCCCCCAAGATTGGATTTAATTAACATGAAAGGTACAAGTTTCATTTCTGTGCCAAATGTTTATGGGCACCCCACTTAATCCAAATCTACAACGTAAGAATGGAATTTCTGGTGGAATGATCACTTAAGAACGACGTTAATTAGGGCGTTAATTAAGGTTTTAATTAACATGAAAGGTACAAGTATGGAACCAAATCAGAAATGTAGAGGGTGGTTGTCTGGTTAAGAATCAATAGAGTAAGAATGAGAATTGTGGTGGAAAGGTCACGTAAGAACAGGTCAAAGGTCACTAATTAAGCCAGACACTAATTAAAATTGCCATATCTCTTGAAGTTAATCATACACCATGTTGAATTTGGTCTTAAAATAAAGACAGAGTAAAGAAGTACCACTCGGGTGCCAACAAATCTCAGATTGTTAGTTCTAACTGGGTCAAATGTGGGAAAAAACCTATAAAAAATGCACCTAATTGACCACTGGACTAATTATCATTTTAATTAACATGTAAGGTACAAATACAAAACCAGTGGGGATTTGTAGGCTGTGGTCATCTGAATATAAAACACAAACGTAAGAATGGAAATTACGGTGGGAAGATAACTTAAGAATAGGTCAAAGGTCATATCGTGTCTAATCATGCCTAAATAACATTTTAATTATCATGGTACAACATCAATCTTGATGCAAACGGTTTTTTGGTTCCCAATCACCAACTGAAGAACAGAAATAGTGGTGAAAACAGTACGCGAAATTACACCGAATTACTATGGAGTGGACAGGCATCACATACAATGTAGTAAATATTACGGATTAACTCTGAGTTAGGATCACAACACTTAATAATCAGCAGCTTTACAGTAGTGTTTGTACATAAAAAGAATAACAATTGCACTCAATAAAATGGAATTATCCCTTCTAGTGCTAGGTTTTAGAATAATTTCGTCTGTTTACTTTTTCAAAAAATATAGCCATGAAATCCCAAAACCATGTACAAATGTTCTCTGTTTACAAGGTCCGTAAGTAGCATAGGTCTCCATTTTTCTCTAGAAAAAACAAAACAATAAGATTTGTAGTTCGAAGGCGGCGCTCTTAATATTGAAACAGCGCCAATGTTCATCCAATAATAACATCATAATATCATTAACAGTTTCTGCTCTCTGCAAGCTGGTATACCCATGCTAAACCATTCATAAGAGCCATAGTGTATGTGAAACCCCATAAGTTGACTCAAGTTCTACCTAGTGTTAAATGAAATGTTTCATATATGGTGTCAATGTGAATAATTAGTCTTCGCCTGACGCCTCATCCTCATCTGTTGACGATATATCATCCTCCTCATCTGATGAGGACAGCTGGAGGTCTTCGTCGCTTTCCTCATCGGTGACTTCTTGGTCTGGTACAAGACCACTAAACCAACAAATCCCGTACGTCTCCTCTTGAAGTTCCCAACCATCATCTTCAGTAGGATGTTGCTGAATGTGGGCAACGTCGGCATTTGCTCACATTCTTGCGACAAACGACGCTCGACGAATATGTTGGGTAAGCTCAGCCTCACGGGTGGGATCATTGTCGCATTGATGCCCGTAATTTCTTCAGGGGCTTTTTGCATGTTGCCTTTGGCCCAAAGCTTTTTTCAAATATTTTGTACCGATGAGTGTCCAAGGATAACTTGAGTCAACTTATGGGGTTTCACATACACTATGGCTCTTATGAATGATTTAGCATGGGTATACCAGCTTGCAGAGAGCAGAAACTGTTAATGATATTATGATGTTATTATTGGATGAACATTGGCGCTGTTTCAATATTAAGAGCGCCGCCTTCGAACTACAAATCTTATTGTTTTGTTTTTTCTAGAGAAAAATGGAGACCTATGCTACTTACGGACCTTGTAAACAGAGAACATTTGTACATGGTTTTGGGATTTCATGGCTATATTTTTTGAAAAAGTAAACAGACGAAATTATTCTAAAACCTAGCACTAGAAGGGATAATTCCATTTTATTGAGTGCAATTGTTATTCTTTTTATGTACAAACACTACTGTAAAGCTGCTGATTATTAAGTGTTGTGATCCTAACTCAGAGTTAATCCGTAATATTTACTACATTGTATGTGATGCCTGTCCACTCCATAGTAATTCGGTGTAATTTCGCGTACTGTTTTCACCACTATTTCTGTTCTTCAGTTGGTGATTGGGAACCAAAAAACCGTTTGCATCAAGATTGATGTTGTACCATGATAGTTAAAATGTTATTTAGGCATGATTAGACACGATATGACCTTTGACCTATTCTTAAGTTATCTTCCCACCGTAATTTCCATTCTTACGTTTGTGTTTTATATTCAGATGACCACAGCCTACAAATCCCCACTGGTTTTGTATTTGTACCTTACATGTTAATTAAAATGATAATTAGTCCAGTGGTCAATTAGGTGCATTTTTTATAGGTTTTTTCCCACATTTGACCCAGTTAGAACTAACAATCTGAGATTTGTTGGCACCCGAGTGGTACTTCTTTACTCTGCCTTTATTTTAAGACCAAATTCAACATGGTGTATGATTAACTTCAAGAGATATGGCAATTTTAATTAGTGTCTGGCTTAATTAGTGACCTTTGACCTGTTCTTATGTGACCTTTCCACCACAATTCTCATTCTTACTCTATTGATTCTTAACCAGACAACCACCCTCTACATTTCTGATTTGGTTCCATACTTGTACCTTTCATGTTAATTAAAACCTTAATTAACGCCCTAATTAACGTCGTTCTTAAGTGATCATTCCACCAGAAATTCCATTCTTACGTTGTAGATTTGGATTAAGTGGGGTGCCCATAAACATTTGGCACAGAAATGAAACTTGTACCTTTCATGTTAATTAAATCCAATCTTGGGGGGTTTTGGGGTGGCGCCCCCTATCACATCCACCACTTCCGGAACGTAAGAATGGCTGTTTTGTGTAAAGTCGGAGTGGTACTACACCTCAATAACCTCCAACCTTTTGTACCTTCCATGTTAATTAAACTTCACCCAGCTCCCAGACTATAATATATGTGTACTATAACGTACTGGTATTTAGTCGCAGCTTCATCAAATTCAGAAAAGAAAAACTTCTAATGTGAACAAGAAATTCGAATTGATGAAATTAAAACAAATGTTATATTAAATGTAAAGTGGTTAATCGTAGCGGTTTGTCTTTGCCACAGCGGGCGTATGTTGAGTTTACTAAAACTCTTGTTATTAATTAATACATATTTGACCTTTTAGGTGAAATTACCCACAGTTCCACTGATGGTTGCGAGGCGTGATGACGCTGCAGTATATGATGATGCCAACAGTGCACCCCCGGAGTTCCAAGACGATCCAAGGTAAAAACTGTCTGCCCAAACAGACCAGGGGCTCGTTTCACAAAGCAATTGCACCGCATATGAGGCGTAGTTGCCAATGGATACCCTAATGAAGAGATACGATGTCATGGCAACTGCGATTGATTGCTCTTTGAGTTGGCTTCGTGAAACACCCCCTGAATCTGGATCACCACGGTTTTCTCCAAGCTTTCTCAGACGAATCAAGCAAACATTTCTATTGTAGAAAGGGTCATCTGATGAGATCAAATACCATGCTGTGTCCTTCAGCTTCAAGTAGGCATTCACTCATGTCATATCTTGTAAAACTGTTAACCCAATTAGAAAAAGTTGTTAAGTTGTAAACCAAGTCAGAAAATATTCCATTTTTTTTTTTGACCGAGTGGGATTCAAACCCGCTACCCATTGGTGGAAGGCTGTTCAGATTGAGCGTCCAACGTTCCACCTACTGAGCCACAGAGGCCCCATCCAGCTCTGAAGACCAAATGTCATATATTTATGTACCTCAGTCTCCCTTAATTATTTGAGACAAAGCATTCTATTGTCACAGATGTTCTAAGGGTTTCAGGACTCCTGACATCAGAAATATATTAGTTAAGAAAAAAAAGCAACTATTTAATCATAAGAAAAAAAGAGAAGCAAGCTATCACAGTACAACTTCCTTGGTTTATATGTTACCAGCGGAAGGTCGTGGGTTTCCTCCGGGCATAGAGCCCAGTTTCCTCCCACAATTAAACTGGCAACGCCGCCATTGATAATTGAAATAATCGGCGTTAAACACCAAACAATCAATCAATCCTTGGTTTATTGGATTTTCCCATGATCCGCTTCAATGATCATGTGTAACCAATTGACATTTATATCCGCCAATCAATTGTATCTTAGTAAGTATATCAAGGTATTGCAACCCATCCCTTTCCAAATCAAAAATATGAATTCTAAGAAGTCTGAACCTAAAAACTCCCTTTTTACTGCTTTGCTGGAGCCTTCTTTATCAAAACTTGGGACCTCTATGCCTCATTATGTTACAGTCATAGTTCCTCAGTCCAACGCAGGCTTTCCTTCAATGCTCAGACCAAATAGAACTTGAATAAAAATTCACTTTTCACTTTTTTAAATTTTCTCTCGAGTTACTAGCCTCTTTTGAATTTAGAGCCAGATTTCCTCCCCAAATAAACCTGGCAAAGCCGCTTCCATGAAATTAAATACTCTGTAAGTTCGATTTAAAACTCTAAACAATCACTTACTCTTCTTCCATTGGCAGCATCATTGTGTTTCGAAGGTCGAACAAGATTGGTCTGAATATTGGAATAACTCCTGACAAGGCAGATGATGATGTAATTGTAAGTTATATACACTTGTCTTATGACAGTAAATGATGATTTAATAGTAAATAAACTGTTATAACAAGTTTAGAATCCCTGGCAGGCCAGGAATGTTATACAGTTGTTTATATGCTTACAGCATGGATTGGACTTTCTAAACTTATGCTAACATACATTTCAAAGAGTTGCATTGTATCTTATGGGCCCTTATCGTAAAGCCTAAATATAGATCACATCATTTTTATACGCCCACTCTTAAAGGGGGTGTATATAGAGGTTAACTGACGAGAGCCTGTTTGTTACGATGAATATCACTCGAGTCTATTAATTTTCAAAGTCACGAGCCTCTGGCGAGTGACTTTGGAAATTAATAGATGACAGTGATATTCATTGTAACAAACGGACTCGAGTTGGTTAATCTTTTTCTCACAATACACAAAAATACTGCATTTTATTCTGAAATGCAGCTCTACATCACATCGTTCAATCCAGCCATTCTAATAAAGTCAGACCGCTTCACCGCGTTGACATGGAGACTGTATTCATTACGCTACACAAGAAAGGTCTCTAAAATCAAACAGTTTTGTTGCTCAGGAATTCTTAAGAATAAAGAGATAAAATATTTATCCTACAAATGAATGGCACTTCTTAGAATAAAACAAAAATAAACATACCAATAGTTCAATATCTGCAATCCAATGACGAAGTCAGGTTTTACTGTGACCTCTATAACGACACAATTACGATAACTAGGTCAATGCATCAGCTTGGAGAAATCTGTGAGACGCCAGTTTGGGTAGATTGATTGATTGAAAGTTTTGATTATCCCGTGTTTAATTATTGATACAGAGAGTGTAAATACAGTTAGGAGTAAATACGGCTATGATATATTCGTATTCAATCCTAACTTGCTAGAAAAACGGAAGTAAGCAGACGAAGTAGTTTGTTTATGTCAAGAAGTATGTCATGTACGGTACATTCAAATGCTTTCCTTATATGGAAGTAGCTATGACGTGATCGTGGGAAAATAGTACTATTTTGCATAAATGTAGTCCGCTGTACGTAAACCATAACATGATTGGCTACCGACTCGCATAGTTGTGAGTTATACTGCCAATCACTTGTAATCTAACAAGGATGTCTTCAAGTTATTACATAAAAGGAAAACGAACGTATTAGCCCTACGCTGAGAATGCAAGCTTGTGTTTTGATTAGTTGAACTTGGAAAATCATGTTTATTAACCAATCAGCAGTAAGTTGGGCCATAATTTCACTAGTTGATTATGACAAAAATAACACACTGCATGAGAGTGAAATTATGGGGGGTGTAGTGTGAGAAATTGGTATACTGTGGTCCGTCCGTCCCGAATTCGTGTCCATAACTTTAAACCTATTGCCTGAATTTATTTTTTTTCTTCTTATACATGTATATGTAGGTTATGGGTAGACGGTGTGTCGTGAACCAAAATTAAATTGGAGTCTCAATATGTTTGGCGACCAAATCAGCCACCCAGCCTTTTGGCATTTATAACTCAAGAACTATTCGATGGATTTAAATTTTTTTGTCAGATATAACTAGCTTATGAATAGATAGTGTGTCCTGTACCAAAATTAAATTGGTATCTTGCTATTTGTGCCGACCAAAACAGTAGCCGTGCCTTTTGGCATTCAGGAACCCCGGAAATATTGCATGGATTTTTATATTTTTTTTCAGTTATAACCTGCTTATGAGTAGATGGTGTGTCTTGTTGATATTTTAGGCGACGGAAATAGTCCCCAGCCTTTTGACATCGAGTTATACTCTGTAATTATTTCATGGATTAAAAAATGTTTTCTTCTGATGTATGAAGCTTATGTCAGAACAGTCACCAACCTTTTGGCATTGATCAAGTAACTCGGTACTTATTGCATGGATTATAATTTTATTTTTTCAGTTATATCTAGCTTAGGAGAAAAGGGTGTGTCCCATACCAAAATTAAATTGAGTTCTAGATATTTGTGGCGACCAAAACAGTCCCCTAGCCTTTTGGCAGTCCGTAACTCGGGAATTATTGCATGGATTTTCTTTTTTTTTAGACCACCATGATCTCATGGGGGTCTTATCAAATCGAATTTT
Organism: Lepidochitona cinerea; assembly: GCA_963971465.1. Taxonomy (NCBI): domain Eukaryota; kingdom Metazoa; phylum Mollusca; class Polyplacophora; order Chitonida; family Tonicellidae; genus Lepidochitona; species Lepidochitona cinerea. The sequence goes on along the minus strand of OZ020551.1, from coordinate 45,041,460 downwards.
GTCCGTCGTCTGTCGTCCGGTGTCTGTAAACTTTTCTTGTGATCGCGATTTCAAGAGACCTACTGGTCGGATCTTCATCAAATTTCATAGACATGTTCCCCTTATGGTCTAGTTGTCCAACATCTATTTTGTTTGCTCATTTGCATAATAAAATGGCCGCTGGCGGCCATTTTGTGATTTTTTACTACATAGTTTGTGATTGCGGAATCTAGAAAACCACCAGACCGATCTTGATGAAATGTTTTTGTATTGATTCCCCATATGGTCTAGTTGTGCAACATCTATTTTTCTGAGCTCATTTGCATATTAACATGGCCGCTAGGCGACCATTTTGATTTTCTATTTTTTATCACTTTTCTCTTTTGTGATCGCGATTCCAAGAGAAGTGCTTGTCGGATCTTCTTTAAATTTCACACGCACTTTTCTCCTATGGTCTAGTTGTGCAACATCTATTTCTTTTGCTCATTTGCATATCAAAATGGCCGCTAGGCGACCATTTTGTTTTTCTACTTTTTATCACTTTTCTCCTAAAGTAATGAGAGGATCTTCGTAAAACTTTGTACGCAGGTTAACCCTATGCCCTCGTTGCGTACTATGTACTTTTTTGCTCATTTGCTTATTAAAATGGCCACTGGGCGACCATTTTGTTTTTCTTCTTTTTATCACTTTTCTCTTAAAGTAAAGAAAGGCTAGGATTTTCGTAAACTAATTAACGCACGTTAGCCCTATGGTCTCGTTGCGCACAATGCACTTTTTGCTCATTTGCATATTCAAAATGGCGGCCACTAGCCATTTTTTAGCCCGCCATCATTCTGCTTTTCCGTGGTCCGTCGTCCGTCCGTTAACTTTTTGCTTGTTACCTTTATTCCAAGAAAACTACCAGTCCAATCTTAATCAAACTTAACATACAACATCACCCTATGGTCTAGTTGTGCACCGTACGTTTTCATCTCATTTGCATATTCAATGTGGCCACCAGGGGGCGATATTGTTTTTTTTTTGTTACCTTTATTCCAAGAAAACTACCTGTTCGATTTTCACCAAACTTGGCTGACATTATCTCCATATAGTCTAGTTGTGCATCCTACATTTTCATCTCATTTGCATATTCAATATGGCCGCCAGGGGGCGATGTTGTTTTTTCTTTGTTACCTTTATTTCAAGAAAACTACCTGTCCAATCTTAATCAAACTTAACATACATCATCACCCTATGGTCTAGTTGTGCACCGTACATTTTCATCTCATTTGCATAAACAATATGGCCGCCAGGGGGAGATGTTGTTTTCCTTTGTTACGTTTTTTGCAAGAAAACTTTCGGTAGTTACCTTCATTCCAAGAAAACTATTAGTCCAATCTTAATCAAACTCAACATGCATCATCACCCTACGGTCTAGTTGTACACCGTACATTTTCATCTCATTTGCATATTCAATATGGCCACCAGGGGGCGATATTGTTTTTTTTGTTACCTTTATTCCAAGGAAACTACTAGTCCGATTTTCATCAAACTTGGCTGACATTATCTCCATATAATCTAGTTGTGCATCGTACAGTTTCATCTCATTTGCGTATTCAATATGGCCACCAGGGGGCGATGTTGTTTTTCTTAGTTACCTTTATTCGAAGAAAACTACCTTTCCAATCTTAATCAAACTTAACATACATCATCTCACCCTATGGTCTAGTGGTACACCGAAAACTACCAATCCGATTTTCACCAAACTTGGCTCACATTATCTCCCTATAGCCATGTTGTGTACTGTACATTTTCATCTCATTTGCATATTCAATATGGCCGCCAGGGGGCGATGTTTTTTTTCTTTGTCTTTGTTCCAAGAAAACTACCTGTCCAATCTTAATCAAACTTAACATACATCATCTCAGCCTATGGTCTAGTTGTGCACCGTACATTTTCATCTCATTTGCATATTCAATGTGGCCGCCAGGGGGAGGTGTTTTTTTTTCGTTTATTGCAAGAAAACTTTTGCTTGTTACCTTTATTCCAATAAAACTATCAGTCCAATCTTAATCAAACTGAACATACATCACCCTATGGTCTAGTTGTGCACCGTACGTTTTCATCTCATTTGCATATTCAATATGGCTGTCAGGGGCGATCATTTTTTTTGTTACTTTTTACCAAGAAAACTACCAATCCGATTTTCACCAAACTTGGCTCACATTATCTCCCTATAGCCATGTTGTGTACTGTACATTTTCATCTCATTTGCATATTCAATATGGCCGCCAGGGGGCGATGTTTTTTTTCTTTATCTTTGTTCCAAGAAAACTACCTGACATTAATCCAAATCAACATACATTATCTCCCTATGGTCTAGTTATGCACCATTCATTTTGATCTCATTTGCATATTCAATATGGCCGCCAGGAGGGCGATATTGTTTTTTCGTTACTTCTATTCCAAGAAAATACTGGTCTGATTTTGACCAAACTTGGCCGACATTATCTCCCTCTGATCTAGTTGTGCACCCTACATTTTCGTCTCATTTGCTTATTAAATATGGCCGCCAGGAAGCAATGTTGTTTTTTAACCAAATTTGAAAATGAAACTTATCATCATTGTTCCAAGAAAACTACTGACCTGATCTTAACCAAACATGACACACATCATCCCTCTAAGTTCTAGCTGTGCACCGTACATTATCATTTCATTAGCATATTGAAGATGGCTACCAGGGCCCTGTCTTACGAAGCTGGCGTAAAGTTGCGCATAGGCCTACAACATGGACCATTTGCGACTAGGGCGTAAGTTCCTATAGCTTTAACACTGATTTACGTCCGACGTAACTTACGCCAGTTTTGTAAGACAGGGCCCTGGTGGCAATGTTGTTTTCAACCAAAATTTCTAGGGGAGCTTAATTTTGCAATTCACAATTTAATTTTCCTCAACAATAGTTATCTCCCTGGAATAAGATTTTTTATGTAGGCCCCTATTCCTATATCCAGTTATTGCTGTAAGTGAAATAATCTTGAGCGCAGCGTAAAACACCAAACAATCAATCAATCAATTTAATATGAATAGATGAACGCGGGCGTTAAGATCCCTTTAAGGGATCTCTTGTTTTTATCACTGTTCTCCTAAAGTAATGAAAGGATGTTCGTAAAATGTTATACGCAGGTTAACCCCACGGCCTTGTTGCGCACTATGCACTCGCTGCTCATTTGCATATTAAAAATGGCGGCGGGTAGCTTTTTCTGTGATTTCTATCTACATAGTTTGTGATCGCGGAATCAAGAAAACTACCAGGTGGATCTTTAATTGATGAATTTTTTTGTATTGCTTCCTCATATGGTCAAGTTATGCAAGATGTATTTTTTTGTCGTTGATGTTTTCATTTAACACATTCGGTACCGCTGTCGCCATATGGCGTTAGAGTGCTAACCTGCTTCATTACCGCAGACATCGTATGGCGACAGCAGAAAAGTCGGCTAAAACCCCACTGACGCCGTATGGTTATTTTTTCTTTCAACTAATTTTGAAAATGAACAAATAAAATCACATGTTGCATCTGTTGGTTGCTTTGTGTTTTGTTTTTTCAATCTTCGAATACGGTTAAGAGGTTTAATTTACTTTAACAGACGCGTAATTCACTGATAACTTCCAACTTTGTCTAGGTTAGAACGGACACCTCAAGCATACGTATATAACAAGAAAAGGAATTCCTTATATTTACAGCTTCAGATCTTAATATGTATTTCCTTGTCTGCAATATACTGACTGTGAGTGAGATATTTAAATATATATGATTAAAAAGTGCTAAAATCGGGTGGTGAAGTTTGCTAGTGCGAGTTCCCGCTGTCAATCACAGGGCCCCTACCAGGCATTTTAAAAACACGACCCAGTTAAAGACAGATAAGCTATTTTTGGCACTGAGGACGTTATTTTGGAATTCAGAGTCCAGGGTAGTGAAAAACAAGACATTTATCGGAGCTTTTAACATTTATCGGAGCTTTTATAAACCCCAGAGTGAAATTGCAATCCTCGGGTCATTTTAAAACGTATAAAAATCGACTCCTTTCAGAATTCCAAGGGCGACTATAAGTATAAGAAATAGTTTACTATGCATGTTGCCGGCGGCCACGGCTTGTTCGAAGTCGGTAAAATGGCCTTCTCGAATTGGGATTTTAAACGCCTAAATTCTTTCCAAAAATGTAACAATAATAAATATTTTTAGAGGAGAGTGTTCCCTAAGACACTTAAGAAGATCCATATTGTATTATTCGGAGTTTGAAAGGAAGGAATATTTCAAAATGAAGTGAAATACACGGCAACGTACAATCACTATTTTGCCGATCGAATTTGCATTCAGGCAGCTATGTACAGCAACTGACTTCGCAATTGTAAATGCTATTTACCAATAAAGTAACTGAAATGTTTTTATTCAATCATATATTTATATCAAATCGTGCATGAAGATTTTTTTTATCAGAGTTTACTAATTTCTGAACGAATCGGGACATTTTTTTACATTAATTTTTAAACTGACTTTCGTCATGTGTAAATTTTTATTCATCAGACGAGTGATACGTCACCCATTCTTCACTTTTCACGGGCTAATTTTGACAGATATACATTATCTTTTGATTTGTAGACAAACACTAAATGCATCTTAGTAACATGTGTACAATTGTTTTGGACTTTGTAAATTTTAATTGTGTACAGGACTCGAACAAGCGATATCACTGACTGCCCTGTGTGCATGTACATGTAGGCTACTATGTAGCTCCGGTATTAAGTAACGTTAATGTGCGGCCTCCTTGAATACAGATGGTTTTGAGTTTTCAGATAACAGCCACTATCTACCAAAGAAACTTTTTTCTTGTCCAACCAGCCACCAACCGAAGAAATAAATTTCACATATCAAATTTGCGATCCGTTTACAAGCAGCCCCACTTTCTGATAGTGTTCTATGGTGGTCGCCTAGATCAGTTTAACTGATCTCTTGTTTTCAGTTATAACTAGCTTACAAATAGACGATGTGTCCCGTACTAAAAGTAAATTGGGGTCTCATTATATGTGTCTACCAAAAACAGTCATCCATCCTTTTGGCATTCAGTAATTGAGGAAATGGCTGTTAATGTGTCTGTGGTTTCACAGTAGAGCTTAATTGAATCCAAACAACTTTTTGATAACCATGGTGACCAAATGAGTTGCGGAGCACTTTCTTTCTATTCTTTCATCCGTAATTAAATGAAATTGCTGTTATATGCCTATATGTAGTGTAGACACTTTTGCAAGTAGCTTTGGTACAGTTTTCAGATATAGGTAGCAGCTTATAGGTAGGTGATGTTGGTAGAGACAGGAAATCCAAAAGCCGTATTGATTTTTCAGTAACAGACTGAATACACCTTTATTGTGTAAAAGTAGGTTCTGAAGAGTGGATCTCTATGGCTTTAGCAGATGTTATTGCTGACGAGATATAAATGGTGCAACACGGAACGCAGCCCTAACGTTGGAGTGTCGTCGCGCGCGTCGCCGCGCGCAGAAATGCATTGAATATATCTAACAAACCCTCCGGGGGGGCACAAAGTGATTGTTATTGCTCAGTTATTTAGAATAAGGCAACATTTTTGAATGGATCGCTTATATTCGCCTGATTTAGTTCTCACCTTAACGTTACGAACCACTCCATCATGACCCGGATATACATCTGTTACCTTAGCAAGTTCCCACTTACCTCTGGGAAGATTAAAATCTACAAGAAGAACAATATCTCCTTTTTCTAACTGCTTACCTTTACTTTGCCATTTCGTGCGCCTCATGAGGGTTGGAACGTACTCTCGAATAAACCTATCCCATACCCGGCGAACCAATGCTTGAACGTACTCAAAACGCTTATGTAAATTCTTTGTCTCTTGGAATGGACCGTGAGGAATCTCTATTCCTGACCGCCCGATCAGAAAATTATTCGGGGTTAAAGGTTGTGGGTCGTTGGGATTATCCGCCGAATACCCCAAAGGTCGTGAATTTATCAGACATTCCACTTCTGAAAACACTGTTGTCATTTCTCCCCATGACAGAAGTTGCTGTCCAATTGATACTTTAATAGCTTGTTTCACTTGCTTGATCAGACTTTCATATAGTCCTCCCTGATGAGGACTTAAGGGCGTAATGAATCTCCAATTGACTTTATGGAGCGAAGCAAAGTCTTCAATCTGTCGTCGTCCTTCCTTAACTAACTTAGCCAACTCCTTCTGAGTTCCAACGAAAGACGTTCCGTTATCGGAAATAATAGTGCTCGGCCATCCATGATGTGCCACAAACCTTCTTAACGCTTGCATAAATGCCTGTGTTGATAAATTGTCAACAATCTCCAAATGTATTGCCCTTACCGTAGCACAGGTAAAAATTGCTCCCCATGCTTTTTGTGACTTGTTCCGACCGTATCTTAAATTAAAAGGGCCAAACAGATCAACTCCAGTCACCGAAAATGGCGGAGAAAACGGTGTCATCCTTTCTGGAGGAAGATCCGCCATAAGCGTTAAATGTGGAGGTTGTCGAAGCTTACGACATACGACACATTCTCTGACTATCGACTTTGCCAAATTACGTCCTCTCATGACCCAAAATTTGCGGCGTGTTTCACTTAACACCCGCTCTGGACCCACATGTCCCATCTTGAAATGGACCTCCCTCATTATTAATTTGGATATATAACATGACGGCAAGAGTATGGGGTGAACTTGATCGTAGGAAAGACTTGTTCTTCCCAACCTTCCTCCCACTCTGATTACTCCGTCCTCTACAAATGGTGCTAAATCTTGATACTTAGCCTGACTATCTAACAACTCTGTTTGAGTTTGTAAAATCCAGTAACGTTCAGAATGTTCTATTTCTTCTCGGGATAATGCCCCCGAGTATCTATCCTCTTGCTTAATTTTCCTAACATTGTGACAAAATCTGTTAACGTAGGCCATAACTCTGACCAAACGCTGCCAGCTTGAATAATCACTAGCGTTGATAATGGGACTGCACACTGAAATTGCACTCACAACCTTTGGCTTTTTCCTTTCTATGTCATCCTGTGGAGTGAACATTTGTGTTTGTGGCCAAGCCTCTTCCGGTTTACGAAGAAAATCCGGACCAGTTTTCCACCTTCCATTCAAATCCTCGACACTCAAACCTCTACTCAAATCGTCGGCTGGATTTTGACCAGAAGGGACAAATCTCCAATTATTTTCCCACGACGACTGAATCTCGGCCACTCTGACACCGACAATCAGAATTAACCCAGTGCAAAACAATTTGTGAATCTGACCATAAAATAACTCTCTCCAAATCTAATTTAAATTCCTCACATAATGTTTTGGCTAACCTTGACGTAATAAGAGCGCCCATTAGCTCTAACCTAGGTATGGTTGTTTGACGCAAAGGCGCCACTCTGGCCTTCGCTGAAACCAGTCTTATTTCTGGTCCATTCTGAGTCGGCCACAAAATATAAGCCACAGCTCCGTATGCGAGTGCGCTCGCGTCTGAAAATACGTGAAGTTCCGGATTTCCTGTTACAAAATTGGGTTTTAAACTACGAGGAAACGAAACTCCAGAAAGTTTCTGTAGTTCGTTGAAAATATTCTCCCATTCTGACTTTATTTCCTCTGGTAATTCATCGTCCCAGTCCATATCTGTAAGCCTCCAAATGTCCTGTAAAGCTATCCTAGCTTTAATGGTAACTGCTGAGACAAGTCCTAAAGGGTCAAATATACCCGAAATCCTCGACAAGACTAAACGCTTCGTCAAGGGCTTTGGTTCAAACCTCTTGACTTCATACTTTATCACATCTTCCTGGACGCCCCAAACAATACCCAATGCCTTAGTGGAATCTTGCTTATGAAGCGAAACGTCTTTCGTCAAAATGTCCGCGTCCTCCATTTTGTTTTCTTTGTCAAATGACCTTTCTCCTGAACAAAACCATTTCTTAATGCGAAAGCTACCATCACCCAGAATCTTGTCCAAATCTTCCATTTTCCTACTTGCTTCCTCGTATGAGGAACACGAATGAATTACGTCATCGACGTACCTATCTCTCTCTAATATTAAAGCGGCATCCGGATGATTTTCTTTAGCTTCCTGTGCTATACGAAGAATGACAAAACTCGCCATGTCAGGCGATGGTTTGTCACCAAACGTGACCCTCAACAATCTGTACACTGATGGTTTCCTTGTTGTGTCGAGGTTTCTCCACAAGAATCTATGTAAATAGGTATCTGACTCAGGCAAACATATCTGCAAATACATCTTAGATATATCCCCCATGAAGGCTATTTCCTCCTCTCGGAACCTAATTAAAACCCCCAGCAAATTGCCTATCAAACAAGGACCCTTATACAACATTGAATTCAGCGATATGCCCTTGTATTCACACGCTGGATCAAACACTACTCTCAGGGGCGTACTTTTCTTTTCCGGTCGGTAAACGCCATGATGAGGCAGATAATACGCAGGTTTTTGTTTAACCTCCTCGTCAGTTAACTTAGTAGCCCAACCATTTTCCAAATATTCCCCTATGGCGTCATTATACAATTGAGCTTTCTTGTGGTCTCGAGAGAGACTTCGCTCCAAAGAAACCAAACGCTTCTCAGCCAACTGATAGTTATCTGACAACAACGCCGGGTCATGTTTCCACGGCAACCCTATAGTAAATCTATCACCTTTCTTCTCACAAGACTTCTCAAATAAATCTAAAGTTTTCCTATCATCTGGCGACATTGCCTTCAAACTACAATTACAATCAGTTCCCTGAATACCCAAAGTCTCCATTGAGTAGAATTTATCCAAATCAATTTTCTCCATAAACCCTATTGAACAAACTGAGGTTGCCCTTTTTGTCGCATCTGACCCAATAACATACCAACCTAATGGCGTTTTCTTGCCAACCGGTTCAAATGGTCGACCTTGCCTAGTTTCCTTATCAGTATGAAGATGTGAATATTGGACCCCTAATATCAAATCTACTGGACCCCCCTGATGACTAAATTCCAAATCTTCCAAATGAGCATATGACCGAATCCATTTCCGATTTAAAGGCGGCACACTAAGAATGGTTTTATCTATCTCATGTGCTTCTACAGCATATTCCTCATTCCCATTCAAAGATGAAATAGAAAATTTAACTCTCCGACTCTTAGGTTGCGCTACCATTTCCCCTCCGACAACAGATATATCTAATGGTTCTCTCTTACCTTGCAGACCCAAAGTTCTCGCAAAATCCCGTCTAATAACGGTAGTTCCCGCACCACTATCAATTAGCACGTTCCCCTGACGCACCTTACCATTAGGTGCATGAAATCGTACTCTCACAACTGGCAAAATGCCATCTCTATCGAGAACTGATGCTACCCTGTTTGCTGAAACCGAATCAAGATGTAATAAACTATGGTGGGATTTCGAACAACCTTCCATTGAACACTGCCTCCTAGAGCGACATTCTTGAATTGTATGGCCTCTTCCCAAACACGAAAAGCAAATTCTGTGTTTTTTAACAAAATCATATCTCTCAACCTGCTTTAATTTCTTAAATTCGGCACATTCTGAAATCACGTGACCTTTCTCACAAAAATTACACTGAGCTTCCCTGCTTCTTACCTGGTTGGAATGCAAACCCTTACGACGTTCTTTACCCGGACTCAAATCAACTTTATAGCCTGTAGGAATATCTCCAAAATCGGGATCGAAATCAGCACTTACCTGTTTCCTAATTAAATTACTTACCTGGTATATTGTGGGAATCTCGCCCTTCTCACGTGTGTCCGCGGCTATGTTTTTCCACTTACCTATGAGGAAATCTGGAAGTCGTCTCACGATTAGGCGTAAACTATCGCTAGAATTTATGTCGCTCTGATACGAAATTCTCTGAAGGACGGAAATACAATTAATGACGTCTAACGAAAAATCGCGTAAGCCTTGTTTATCCCGATCATTCAATTTGGGCCCGTCAGTTAATTTTCTTAAACACGCTCGTGCAATCGCGCTTTTTTGTCCGAACTGATATTTTAAAGTTTTCATTGCGGTAGGATACATAACGCCGTTCGCACCTAATCCCGAAATAGCGCGCTCTGCGTCTCCCGTGAGATGCATTCTCAGTTGCACCATTCGCATGTCGTCCGACAAATGTGACTTATCATGAATATGCAATTTAAACCTCTCTATGAAATCGACGTAGTTCAAGGGGTTCCCATCAAATGTATCCAACTTAATTGTAGGAATATCTCTACTGGCTTCAAGCCTAAATAATGCCTCAGTTATGGTTAAATCGATCGATTTGGGCAATATAGTCTCTTGAAATTCAACAAGAGCATCTATCCAAGAATCAAAATTAGTACCCTGTATTGAATGAATGGAATTATTTGCCAAAGATGGAACTACGTGACTGTCTAATATGGGACGTTCGTCTAGCACTGGCATAGGTTGTGGCGTCATTGAATGTGACGCGCCTTGTGGCGTTATACCCGAATCAGATAACACACTTTGGATGTCTTGACGTACGGTAGTTGGTGTTGGATTGTCAGTTTGGAATTGTAAATTATAACCTGTTGTTTTGGAAGCTAATCGTGTGTTAACTCGTGTGGTAGTGTTAGTGTTATTATTCAAATTGACATCATCAGTGAAAGAAACCAAATAATCTTCCACACTCTCCTCCACAGCATAAACGTCATTACACAAGTCAGTTTCCCATTGGTCAAGACGTGGTATTTTAGATGGATCAACAAAGTCATATAACTGTCCATGGATTTCCAACGCTGCCTTATAGTCTAACTTTAATTCTTCCATGAATTTCGCCATACGCCTTTTATTTTTGTCTTCTCCGGCAATGGACAATCGTAATCTATTTATAGACCTGGTTATTTTCGCCCTTAACTGCTTTCTTCTATTTCTCAGGTGAATTTCCTCTGGACTCTGAATATTTGAAGAGTCGCCTTCATTTGGGACAGACAAATTCTGTCCAATAGCATCATTGGCCTGGCCATCGCTCTCACTTTGAATATCACTAGAGATACTTAACTGATGGCTGCCTCTCTCTAATGACTCCATATCGCTGCGTTGTTTTGTGTTGCTCATATTAGGAAAACCTTATCTCACCAAAGAACCTCCATAAATTGTCTATCAGTCGACACGCTGAGGTCACCGTCAGTTTTCTCCCAATAAGAAAACTGGAATTCTTCACAAGTATTCAGAAATTTTGGTAGAGACAGGAAATCCAAAAGCCGTATTGATTTTTCAGTAACAGACTGAATACACCTTTATTGTGTAAAAGTAGGTTCTGAAGAGTGGATCTCTATGGCTTTAGCAGATGTTATTGCTGACGAGATATAAATGGTGCAACACGGAACGCAGCCCTAACGTTGGAGTGTCGTCGCGCGCGTCGCCGCGCGCAGAAATGCATTGAATATATCTAACAGATGTGTCAAATACTAAAATTTACCAAGCCCCAGTCTTTTTTAGGTGACCAGCTGAAATTCTGTTTGAAGCATGTCTTTAATATTGAGTATGAAGATAGTGTGCTACATGTACAATGAATTTACCCTTGCGGGCGTATTATGAGTTTCTTAGAGTGGCATGAGCTGCCAAAATTCACAGTAAGAGGCTTTGAAGGCCATCGAAAAACTAAATGATTGGCGTTGGAATGAGGAAAATCCATACAGTAAGTGGCCTGTACGAACCGAAAACGTGTTCTAAAAGTAAACAAAATTTAAATAACCGGGACGACCATTCATTCATTCTAAGCTAAAGTTAGTTCAAAACATTACTGTATCATACATTTTCGAGATGCCACTTAAAGTAAAAAGTGATAGTTTAGAAGCCCTAATCATGTTTGTGGACAACTTGTTTTGTTTGTAAGAATATAGTTTATGTTATTCACTTGGAACTATAAAAGTTGAACTGACAATGGTCGTCAAGAAATCTTTCTTGGTCTGTTAAAGTCAAATTAAATTATTTACGTTGATTTCGTATTCTGTGATTCTTGTGGGTATGTTTACTTGTCCTGTAACTATTGGTAACGGTCACATGCCGGATTTGTAAGTCATCCATTGGTTCCTAGACATCATACCATATTCACTGTCTTCGCTCAGGGTGTATTGCTCAAGTAGGCACATATACATAGTTTGGCCATTGTAACAATACTCGCTGTTTTGTATTTCCATCTCGGTAAGCCTAATATCTTTCATATAATACCAACTGAACTTTGATTACATTGTTATAGAAATTGACACCTACATTGAGAAACTTTAATACTACAGTTTAGCTAAAAAAAAAACTTTTTCATTTGTCCACGGTTTTATTTACATTATTTGTAGATCAGTTTTCTGAGAATCTTTGTGTCTAAAAAATTCCAGAATGAATATCTTTACCCAAGCTATCAATGACAGATGCATTATAAATAAAACTAGGCTGCGTTCGGCTCACATTCTCTTCAAAACTTATCATTGGCAAAACTAACCCAAGAAAATCATCCTCTCATTCCTGTAATATTCCCGTGCTAAGGCTTGAATGATAAGACTTTATCTGTAGTGATTTTCAGCGAAGGACCAAAACCTCTGTCCATATCTCCGGAGCCTTTACCCAAAGTTGTTTTAATTTAAGCTGGAGGATTTCTCATATCTCTGGATTGTTCTCATTCTTTCTTCCAAGAAAAGTTTTCGGAACTTGTCTTCCCGGCAGACATCTTTGTTCTGTTACCACTGGTTAAACCGTTTGTGTGTATGTTTGGTTGTCCGCAACAATGGTCATGTGACTGCTTTTCAAGGCTTCTATTGGTGGTTCCTAACGTCGTATGATATCCAGCTGTAACTAAGGCACTATTTAATTATTTATCTTCCATGCATGTTTGCTCCACAACAGGACCTTGTTATACGCTGCTTTGTATAACATAATGAATAAGGTAAATCTTTTCTCAAAGGTGGGCTGTTTGAAATTCAATAACTTGTTTAATGGTCGATGAATTAGCATCTGTGCTACATAGATAAGCCTCTTGGCAAAACACCATATATATCGTTGTACGTTTCAAAAATCTAGTTTGTGTCAAGTTGTTTTGTGTTCAATTTATATCGCTCTTGAAGGTGTCCAGGCAATGCTTAATTGGTAGAACTTTGGACATTCTATCGGGAAACAATCCACAAATATATGTAGGTCTCTAGTTCAAATCTCACCTAATCCAAAAAACTTTCTAATAGGGCTTCTTTAATCTGATTTTCATGGGATTGTATGTTTGTCAGGTACCAACAGGTCAGCCTATTTGTGTCTGGTTTCTTCTGTAAGCCATACAACCCAGTTGTGTATGGTTTCCTCTGTATGGCATACAACCCAGTTGTGTCTGGTTTCCTCTGTATGGCATACAACCCAGTTGTGTCTGGTTTCCTCTGTATGGCATACAACCCAGTTGTGTCTGGTTTCCTCTGTATGGCATACAACCCAGTTGTGTCTGGTTTCCTCTGTGTGACATACAACCCAGTTGTGTCTGATTTCCTCTGTATGGCATACAACCCAGTTGTGTCTGGTTTCCTCTGTATGGCATACAACCCAGTTGTGTCTGGTTTCCTCTGTATGGCATACAACCCAGTTGTGTCTGGTTTCCTCTATATGGCAATCAACCCAGTTGTGTCTGGTTTCCTCTGTATGGCATACAACCCAGTTGTGTCTGGTTTCCTCTGTATGGCATACAACCCAGTTGTGTCTGGTTTACTCTGTATGGCATACAACCCAGTTGTGTCTGGTTTCCTCTGTAAGGCATACAACCCAGTTGTGTCTGGTTTACTCTGTATGACATACAACCCAGTTGCGTCTGGTTTCCTCTGTATGGCATACAACCCAGTTGTGTCTGGTTTCCTCTGTATGGCATACAACCCAGTTGTGTCTGGTTTCCTCTGTATGGCATACAACCCAGTTGTGTCTGGTTTCCTCTGTATTGCATACAACCCAGTTGTGTCTGGTTTCCTCTGTATGGCATACAACCCAGTTGTGTCTAGTTTCCTCAGACTACATGTATAAACTTTATTCTTGTTATTTTTATTTTTTTTCCTCAAGAAAGTGTAATCCCCAAAATAACGAACAAACTAATTAAAGGGGCATGAGCTGCCAAAATTCACAGTTTTTTCATAACTTCTAATCGTCACGACAGTAAGAGGCTTTGAAGGCTATCGAAAAACTAAATGATTGGCGTTGGAATGAGAAAAATCCATACAGTATGTGGCCGGTATGAACCGAAAACGTGTTCAAAAGTAAACAAAATTTAAATAACCGGGACGACCATTCATTCATTCTAAGCCAAAGTTAGTTTAAAACAGTACTTTATCGTACATTTTCGAGACTTGAAGCATTAAAAAGCTTCTGAATTCTACCTCTTGAGAAAAATAGCCAATAATTTCAGCATTCTGTTTTAACGTCAAAATATCAACATTTTGGCAGCTCATGCCCCTTTAACCTCATGTATAAACTTGTTAACTCTGCCATATTAATTCAATAATCCGATTAAAACAGCAAACAATCGATTCTCTTCATCCTATAGGATTCATTTATAGAGGCTCTCAAGATGTGTATCACTGCAGGGAGGGAGTTGGAGTCATGGAGGGGGATGTTAGAGAACATAATTGTGTCAGTAACTACGGGAGATTTTGATCAATGGAGTTGCCATTTAGGCCTTTTACAATTTAATGAACCAATATACCCTGTTTACTACAAAATGTAATGTAGGTGAAGAAAAGCTTTTAGACTGAGTGAAGGAGTATTTTTCAGTTATCAAACAATCGTAAGAAAAGCTTTAGACTGAGTGAAGAAGTATTTTTCAGTTATCAAACAATCGTAAGAAAAGCTTTAGACTGAGTGAAGGAGTATTTTTCAGTTATCAAACAATCGTAAGAAAAGCTTTAGACTGAGTGAAGGAGTATTTTTCAGTTATCAATCAATCAATCATATGTATTGCAATTAGTTTTCTTTTTCCCTGTCCTACATACATGCCTTATTGAAAGCAAGCTTCTGGGTTTCCCTATTACAGGGAAGCTATTTTTAGACCACCCCTCAGACAGCTGACACAGAAATGACTGAGAGTACAGGCAAACTGATAACTATTCAGTTAAACCCATTGGCTCTCTGATGAATATTTGTCCCAGTTCTCAGAAATCTATACATTGAACTATATCCTTTATTTATCACTTCAGTGGTCCTTGACATAGCTGGGGCTATCAAATTGAATTTATTTAGTTAAGTTGGCTAACCTTTGCCATAGGAAATTCCCAGTCCTATATTTACTTAACTTTAAATAACCTTTCAGTAGGGCAGTGCAAAGATCTCTTAAATATACGCAGTTGTGGCCTATATTTAAAGTGGCATGAGCTGCCAAAATGTTGATATTTTGACGTTAAAACAGAATGTTGAAATTATTGACTATTTTTCTCAAGACATATAATTTAGAAGCTTTGTAGTGCTTCTAGTCTCAAATGTACGATAAAGTATTGTTTTGAACTAACTTTGGCTTAGAATGAATGCATCCAAATCACCCATTTCCACCAAGCAGTCCGGCAACCAATCAAAATGAATGAAAACTCTCTGTTCAGCTGTTCCTCAAAAAACTTTTTTTGGCTCAGAAGATTCCTCAAAATACAACCTTTGAACCAGCCTTTTATTTCAAAATTAAAACAACACTCAAGATTACTTCATTTACATGTATATGGTGGGTTTACATGGTTAAACTGGGGATGAAACTGGTTTATGTGCAGAGAGGAAATCTCTGATCTTCCACAGAACTACTGGCAGTCATTCCACATAAAGGGACCAAGCTTTACTTTTCTTTGGAATGACTATGTGAGATGGTTGCCAGTTACCAACGGAAGGTCGTGGGTTTCCTCCGGGCATAGAGCCTGATTTCCTCCCACAATAAAATTGGCAACGCCACCATATAAGTGAAATATTCTTGAGCGCGGCGTAAAACACCAAACAATCAATCAATCTTTGAAATGAGCGGGACACAACCCTGTCTTTTGTTGACTTGTGAAACTCTCACTTTACCATCTGCGGTACTCCTCTTTCACAAAATAGCCAATGATTTCCTGATGTATTTCCTTTAATAATAAAAGATATAGAAATTTAAAAAAGATTAAAATAAATACAGATGTCTTTCATTTCAATATTACAAAATATAATGAACGTTATAGTAACATTAAATTGTGCATTGGGGTTTAAGAAATGGCTTTTGTCTTATCCGGCATATATGCCATGCAAGAAAACTTTCATCTGTAAATGTTAAAAAAATATTGATTTGGTGAAAATTTCTTGGTGAAAAAAAAAACTGTCATACAGGTCTGCCGGATTACAGTAAAGCCATACCTGTACCTAACTCAAATTGTGGCATTTTACCAAATTTATAACTCACAAAATTGCTTTCACAAACAAACAATATATAGGAGATCACAACATGTGTCTGGCATATTTTTCTTCTTGAACAAAAATTTCAATAGATTGGTATTAATAATACAACCTTAATACTCATCATTTCTTTTAATATATTTATATTTCAAAATGCACTTAATGTCTATCAATAAAAACATACCTATAGCAACAATGAAGCGGGAATTGCGTATGTCCTATAAAATACCAGATATAGATATACATGTATACAACCCCCACAAAGTATTTTAATGTGGTATCGATCACTTGATAAAAGCTTTTTAGTCCACGGTCCTTTGAGGATGTGTTGAAATAACTCAAATACACGTACAGAATTATATTTCAAAGAACATTGTACATGTGCCAATAATTTTCTAAAAGCTCTTTAGTTGAGGACTCTTAAAATTGGGCTTATCCGGAACAGCCCAATGTCACACAAGTGTAAGCTTTTGTAATATACATGTCATTCAATTTGTGGTTTGTTTGTACCTAGCAACCAGGAAAACCCACACATACTTCAAGATAAGTACCATAATTTTGTTTAGGATTACGGAAGAATTGGCTCTTCGGGTAATGGTCCACATAAGTATAGTGTATAGCATTATCACGGCTTTTGTACAGAAATACATGAAAAAGAATACTGTAGGAATCATGTGTGGCCACACCCCACACCCCCAGCTAGACGTATTGGGTGCGACGCCGCACCTCGCTGACCCTCTAGTGCTCCAAGTAGCCCCTCAACCCTCACCTCGCAATGCCTATTGTTAAACTGCTTTCAGACCAAACACTAGTATATCCCTAAAAAAAAGTAGTTATATACAGAATTTCTTTAAAATTTTAAAACCTATGATGGGTTTATACTGTAAAAAAGGTAAAAAAATTGTCCTAAACTAGTATTAAAAAATACTGTATATATGTGTCAGTGTCTCTATAGTAACTGTGCATGCATCCAGAAACATGTTTATGGCATGAGCTTTAATTTGAAAAAAAGGACCAATATTAAATCCTTTCTTTATTAAAATAATGTTATTTTGAGGCAATTTTTTTCATGTATTTGTCTTGGAAATATTCTTTTAATAGAATTGTAAAAATCTTTTAACTAAAAAAAAAAAATATCTATCTACAAGAACCGTTTAAAAGGCTAAATTGAGGGTATTCTGGAATCTCCATCCGTCTGTCCGTTCATCCGTGTGTAGTCACAATATTGTCTGGATTAGTACTTGTACAGTTTTCATGCTCGGTTGATGAAATTTTGTGTACAGGCTGTTCATAGTCTGCCGTGCCATTTGTGCATTCAAAAAAATTTCTTGATTATTTCCAGAGTTAGTGACCTTCAACAATTTTCGAAGAGAGCATAACAATTTAGTGGCGGGTGTTATTCATTCTTGTTGAACAGTGCGAGTTTGTTCATAACTATTACTGGTAATTGCTTTTCTGGAATATCCTATGATTTAGAATGTTTACTAGGTAATGACACCATGTACAGTACATGTATTATTAATAGACTAGATGACATGTTAAGAATCATTGGCTTGTGTAGACCGAAATGAGAGAGCCTTAAACATAAACTGATCTAATTGTCCTGAACCAATTGACCCATAGCTTAATGATGTCATCGAGGCATACTAAGGGATCAACATGGTCGACGAAAAGTATTCTCCACATATAAGTAAATAGGCGTGCAGTTGTGCGTGTCACTACAAGGCCTTGCAATGAAGCGATCGCTTCAACCAAGATACCTCAAATATCCCATAATTTGTCGAGTGACTTCATTAAGCTTCAAGCCTATTGGCTTGTATGACATCTATCATCTATTCTGCATGGTTGATACTAGTCTCAGAATGAGGCATTGTAACCGTGCCTGGATAAAGGTTTTGTTGTGCTCCGTATCCAAGGACAAGTATTTATATTACTTCAGGTGTACGTGTAACTACATGTACCTACAAACAAATAACATTACAAAATCCATAATGAATGGTTACGGTTACCACAACTAAACCAAACAGACTATTTACCTTGTTATGTAGATATATATATTTATGAACACTAAAACACACGGGCACAGAGAAAATCTTCTTGTCTAAAATAACCATGGAGACAAGTTTCTAATTGTGTTAAAAAGAGGTATATCATTTAGACCTTTATACCCCATCATAAATTATTGTAATAAACCAAACTTATGATATTTCATTAGGTTGACGACTGACAGGAAACACAGGGTCACAGGGAGATTATGTAGATATATGTGTGTTCTGCGTGCCAGAAAATATCTTTCTGTAGATATATTAAGGTGTGTAAACACTTCATGTGATGAATTGATAATAATATATTGTACTGAATTCAACCATGCATAGGTCACTGTGACTAAACTGGCTGATCATTTATTACCTGTCACTATGTAATGACTGGCCTTTGGTCATGATAATATGGTTCTGACGCACAAACACTGCCAATAATTCATTGATTTTATATATAATCTATAAAAGGATTGTTTGTCATTTTTTTGGCATATAGCCCTCAAACGCTCCTTGTGAAAACTTGGCTGATATTCAAATTTAAATTGGTACATTAATATCAATGACAAATTGGTAAATTAATATCAATGACAAATTGGTAAATTACTATCAATGGCAAATTGGTAAATTACTATCAATGGCAAATTGGTAAATTAATATCAATGGCAAATTGGTAATTCAATATCAATGACAGATTCACTGTCTCGAGAACTATATTAGGCTTCACAGAAAATTCTGGTACATGTAGATCTACTTTTAGATCTGAATTATCATGCATCATGCGAGCTACTCATTTCACATTGGCTAGAAATGATATGTCATTTGAAGATAAACATGTGTTTTTATGCATATTTATCATTTCTATAGGCTATAAATACAATATTCATTTAGAACAAAGTTACATTAACATGCTTGGGTTATTCCAGTTTTATTTAAGTGCAACAAAAATACATGGATAATAATATTCTTCATGTAATATGTGAATTTTACTATTCTACATACATCTAGATAAATTGTGGCTAAAAACACTAAGTGTATTGAATGCACGATGTGGGGGTGCAATAAATTAAGAAGTGTCATGTGATTTTATACGCTTTAGCTCATTATATTGAGCATTTCGTTGAATCAATATAAGACTGACAAGTGATGTCTAACATGTTAATAACTATGTAAAATGATGCCATCCGTGTTAAAATTTATGGAGATCCAGTTTAGGTTAGAGATATTGCAAGTCTAGACATACATACATTCATGATCCTTAACATGCAATAACACGCACAGAATCCTAATATAAAGCCTTATAAATTTCCTTTTCTTGCTTAAGAAATCCAGGATTGCATGTTAACTTTATTGTGTATATATGTTTAGGTTGATGTACATGTCAATATTTACATTTTATCTTGACTCAATTGAATTCATAGCTTTCATAGCTTACAAAGTAATGTACATGTCATTATTTACATGTACCTATTCATTATATCCGGGCTCAATACAGAGCTTAAGAAGTCTACACAAGCTCATTGACAAGTCTACACAAACTCACTGACAGGACCATTCTGTGACAACCATATTGAGATTTCTGGCTTGTCATGCTTGTAAATAAAAGCATGACTAAATGACATCTCACATGTATTTTTATGATAATGAACATGTTCTTAAATACATATGACATCAAGTCTTTACATGCAATCTTATTGACAATATTTTTTTTTAAACGCATAGACTGATCCAGAGACATTTTGATACCTGTATACAGGTATGGGCGCCCAAACTCACAAGCAAAAAATCCGC
The DNA here is from genome assembly GCA_963971465.1 of Lepidochitona cinerea. Lineage (NCBI taxonomy): Eukaryota > Metazoa > Mollusca > Polyplacophora > Chitonida > Tonicellidae > Lepidochitona > Lepidochitona cinerea. The sequence goes on along the minus strand of OZ020551.1, from coordinate 45,021,256 downwards.
CCAAATTCTTAAAACCAACAGATTTTAATGTCAAAATAGCATTTAATGTTGAATTTTGGGCCAGAGATGTTGTTTTTGTCTTATTGTAGGAACATTTTGAACCGAAATGGTAAGCCCAAATTTTCCCTGGATCAGTCCCTGAAACGTGAATGAATCTGAATTTGGAATATTTCACACGCACTCCAGCATTATGCAAACATGGACCCTGGTTAAGTTTGTACATGTAGGTTATTGTTATAAACAGGATACTCACATATGTCCTGTTTATACCATAACATATCAAGGATATAACCAATGGTGTTTGATTTTGCTGTGGTCAACACATAGGCTTGTCAATCATTAAACTTAGGTCAACCTGTTCATATTACAATTATGGGTTACTGGTTGTATATTATCAAACTTTAGAGGTACAATATATCCTGTTTCTTTTCTCAGTATTAAGAACTGTTTAGCCTGCCATCATTCTGATGGAGGGTTATTCAAATCGCTATTCCGTCGTCTGTCCGTTAACTTTTCACTTGTTACCTTTATTCCAAGAAAACTACCAGTCCAATCTTAATTAAACTCAACATACATCATCACCCTATGGTCTAGTTGTGCACAGTACATTTTCATCTCATTTGCATATTCAATATGGCCGCCATGGGGCGATGTATTTTTTTTGTTACCTTTATTCCAAGAAAACTACCAGTCCGATATTCACCAAACTTGGCTCACATTATCTTCCTATAGTCTTATGTGTACTGTACATTTTCATCTCATTTGCTTATTAAAAATGGCCACCAGGAAGCAATGTTTTTGAACCAAATATGAATGTATCATTATTCCAAGAAAACTGCTGACCTGATCTTAACCAAACATGACCCAAATCATCCCCCTAAGTTCTAGCTGTGCACCGTACATTTGCATCTCATTAGCATATTCATTTCAAGATAGCTACCAGGTGGCAAAGTTGTTTTCAACCAAAATTTCTAGGGGAGCTTTAATTTTCCTCAACAATAGTTATCTCCCTGGAATAAGATTTTTTTTATGTAGGCCCAATATCACATAATATATACATTAAATGCACTGTTGTCCCCAATTCATATATCCAACTGTAACAATCTTTAATATGGATAGATGACGGTGGGTGTTACGATCCCTTAAAGGGATCTCTTGTTGATTATATCAATTATAATGTCCAAGCTTAGCTTCAGAATGGAATGAAAAATCTCCAACCACATTCTCAATTAGAACGCCTTTAATAAGAAATTTGTGAAATTTTTTCGATACATATACACTGTAGTTAGTTTCCTATCATATACCTCAAATGACTAAAAATTCGTTTTGAATGAAATATAAATCAAATAGACATGAAACTAAGTTACTAAATGTTATATAAAATAGAATGACATTTAGACCTTTATGTCCTGTTAATGTTTAATAACTTGTCATGATTATTTCTGTAGTTACATGTACTATATGTTTGGGATTTAATTGTTTTCCTTGTCTCCATTGGATTTTTGTGTGTGTTATTTGTTGTGTTCTGTATGAACAAGTTATTACATGTATATTGTCTGACCCGGAGGCTACATCTTTGCAATCTACATGTACATGTACCTTATAGAGAGGGGATTTTTTTCTCTTGGGAAGCCCATTTCCTCATTCCTGTTCTAGTAATTTATTAGATCCTTTTGCTGTCGGGAATTCCCTGCTTTATTCACGACATCATATACAAGCTTGTGTGGTCCTTTAATAATATCATATACTTGTATTTATATCTTTGAAGTAGGTTAAAACACTAGTACACACTGACACAAGGAAGTTTGTTCATAATAAAACTTAATCATGACAGGTGTGTTCAGAAGAAATGCACAACTATTTCTATCGTCACATGCATGTTCAGAAGTAATGAACAACTTTATCTATCATCATGTTTGGGACCTGGCTCATCTTTTACTAAATACTTACCGACCTTCCCATAATTATGTTTTTATTTTTAAAATACAAGAACACACTGGCACAGGGAAACTTGTTTCAATACAATTTTTTGTAGACAAGTTTTAATTGTGCTCTTGCTATTATTAAAGGGCATGTCACTGAGATCTTAACATCTATATATAAGAGAAATCATGGAATAATATTTCTTTGGCAAGTTTTATTGTGGTAGGACAAGACTGCGTAATTTTTTTAACACAAAACTTAAGTTCAAATATTTTTTTCCAAATTAAGGATATGGTTGAAATAAGTAAAAAATTATGCTAGGTTTAACAAGTTATTATGTTTTTTTTTATAATTACCAAACAATTTTAAACAGCCTCTGGATCAAACGTCTGAAACATCTACTGCCCTGCATTAACAATGTTGCTAATTTGAAGGAATTCTTGGATAAAATATTGCTTAAAGTTTATAATGTAAAAACAATAATAAAATTTATTGTAACATGGTACAGGAGTCTTATCTCTGAAAAACTCGCAAAACCTCGTATTTGACCTAGATCTTTACTCCTCCTTCATCTGAATCAATCTGGGACAAAAGCTATGTGAGCAAAAGTAGGTCACGAGCTTTAGAAAGTTTTCTTGGGAATTTGAGGACTAAAAATCTTTTTATTTGCACTATTTGAGAAAAAATAGCTGATACATTTAACTGGAATATATCAATATTTAGCAGCTCATGCAACTTAATTTCAGTGATAAATCTAAGCAATATCCTTTGAAGCATGATGAAATGATACACGAGGTCTTACCAGAGCAATGTCCTTTGTCTGAGGCATGATAAAATGATACACAAGGTCTTACCAGAGCAATGTCTTTTGTCTGAGGCATGAATAAATGATACACAAGGTCTTACCAGAGCAATGTCTTTTGTCTGAGGCATGAATAAATGAAACCATAAGGTCTCACCAGAGCAATGTCCTTTGTCTGAGGCATGATGAAATGATAAGGTCTTACCAGAGCAATATCCTTTGTCTGAGGCATGATGAAATGATACACAAGGTCTCACCAGAGCAATGTCCTTTGTCTGAGGCATGATGAAATGATACATGAGGTCTCACCAGAACAACATCCTTTGTCTGAGGCATGATGAAATGATACATGAGGTCTCACCTGAGCAATATCCTTTGTCTGAGGCATGATGGAATGGTGCACAAGGTCTCACCTGAGCAATGTCCTTTGTCTGAGGCATGATGAAATGATACACAAGGTCTCACCAGAGCAATGCCATTTGTCTGAGACATGATGAAATGATACACAAGGTCTCACCAGAGCCATGCCATTTGTCTGAGGCATGATGGAATGATACACAAGGTCTCACCTGAGCAATATCCTTTGTCTGAGGCACGATGAAATGATACACAAGGTCTCACCAGAGCAATGTCCTTTGTCTGAGGCATGATGGAATGGTACACAAGGTCTCACCTGAGCAATGTCCTTTGTCTGAGGCATGATGAAATGATACACAAGGTCTCACCAGAGCAATGCCATTTGTCTGAGACATGATGAAATGATACACAAGGTCTCACCAGAGCCATGCCATTTGTCTGAGGCATGATGGAATGATACAGAAGGTCTCACCTGAGCAATATTCTTTGTCTGAGGCATGATGAAATGATAAGGTCTCACCAGAGTAATATCCTTTGTCTGAGGCATGATGAAATGATAAGGTTTCACCAGAGCAATGTCCTTTGTCTGAGGCATGATGAAATGATACACAACGTCTCACTAGAGCAATGTCCTTTGAGGCATGATGAAATGATACACAAGGTCTCACCTGAGCAATATTCTTTGTCTGAGGCATGATGAAATGATACACAAGGTCTCACCAGAGCAATGTCCTTTGTCTGAGACATGATGAAATGATACACACGGTCTCACCAGAGCAATGTCCTTTGTCTGAGGCATGATGAAATGATACACAACGTCTCACCTGAGCAATATCCTTTTTGTGAGGCATGATGAAATGATACAGAAGGTCTCACCAGAGCAATGTCCTTTGTCTGAGGCATGATGAAATGATACACAAGGTCTCACCAGAGCAATGTCCTTTGTCTGAGGCATGATGAAATGATACACAAGGTCTCACTAGAGCAATGTCCTTTGTCTGAGGCATGATGAAATGATGCACAAGGTCTCCCCAGAGTAATGTCCTTTGTCTGAGGCATGATGAAATGATACACAAGGTCTCACCAGAGCAATGTCCTTTGTCTGAGGCATGATGAAATGATACAGAAGGTCTCATCTCAGCAATGTCCTTTGTCTGAGGCATGATGATATGATACACACGGTCTCACCAGAGCAATGTCCTTTGTCTGAGGCATGATGAAATGATACAAAGGGTCTCACCAGAGCAATGTCCTTTGTGTAGGACATGCTGGAATGATACACAAGGTCTCACCAGAGCAATGTCCTTTGTCTGAGGCATGATGAAATGATACACAAGGTCTCACCAGAGCAATGTCCTTTGTCTGAGGCATGATGAAATGATACACAAGGTCTCACCAGAGCAATGTCCTTTGTCTGAGGCATGATGAAATGATACACAAGGTCTCACCAGAGCAATATCTTTTGTCTGAGGCATGATGAAATGATACACAAGGTCTCACCAGAGCATTGTCCTTTGTCTGAGGCATGATGAAATGATACATGAGGTCTCATCTGAGCAATGTCCCTTGTCTGAGGCATGATGAAATGATACACGAGGTCTCACCAGAGCAGTGTCCTTTGTCTGAGGCATGATGAAATGATACATGAGGTCTCACCAGAGCAGTGTCCTTTGTCTGAGGCATGATGAAATGATACATGAGGTCTCACCAGAGCAGTGTCCTTTGTCTGAGGCATGATGAAATGATACATGAGGTCTCACCAGAGCCATGTCCTTTGTCTGAGGCATGATGAAATGATACACGAGGTCTTACCAGAGCAATGTATTTTGTCTGAGGCATGATGAAATGATACATAAGGTCTCACCAGAGCAATGTCCTTTGTCTGAGACATAATGAAATGATACACAAGGTCTCACCAGAGCAATGTCCTTTGTCTGAGGCATGATGAAATGATACATGAGGTCTCACTAGAGTAATGTCCTTTGTCTGAGGCATGATGAAATGATACACAAGGTCTCACCTGAGCAATGTCCTTCGTCTGAGGCATGATGAAATGATACACAAGGTCTCACCAGAACAATGTCCTTTGTCTGAGGCATGATGAAATGATACACAAGGTCTCACCAGAGCAATATCTTTTGTCTGAGGCATGATGAAATGATACCAAAATTCTCACCAGAGCAATGTCCTTTGTCTGAGGCATGATGAAATGGTTCACAAGGTCTCACCAGAGCAATGTCCTTTGTCTGAGGCATGATGGAATGATACACAAGGTCTCACCTGAGCAATATCCTTTGTCTGAGGCATGATGAAATGATACACAAGGTCTCACCTGAGCAATGTCCTTTGTCTGAGGCATGATGAAATGATACACAAGGTCTCACCAGAGCAATGTCCTTTGTCTGAGGCATGATGAAATGATGCACAAGGTCTCACCAGAGCAATGTCCTTTGTCTGAGACATGATGAAATGATGCACAAGGTCTCACCAGAGCAATGTCCTTTGTCTGAGGCATGATGAAATGATACACAAGGTCTCACCTGAGTAATGTCCTTTGTCTGAGGCATGATGAAATGATACATGAGGTCTCACCAGAGCAATGTCCTTTGTCTGAGGCATGATGAAATGATACATGAGGTCTCACCTGAGCAATGTCCTTTGTCTGAGGCATGATGAAATGATACACAAGGTCTCACCAGAGCAATGTCCTTTGTCTGAGGCACGATGAAATGATGCACAAGGTCTCACCAGAGCAATGTCCTTTGTCTGAGGCATGATGAAATGATACACAACGTCTCACCTGAGCAATGTCCTTTGTCTGAGGCATGATGAAATGATACACAAGGTCTCACCAGATCAATGTCCTTTGTCTGAGGCATGATGAAATGATACACAAGGTCTCACCAGAGCAATGTCCTTTGTCTGAGGCATGATGAAATGATACACAAGGTCTCACCAGAGCAATGTCCTTTGTCTGAGGCATGATGAAATGATACACTAGGTCTCACCTGAGCAATGTCCTTTGTCTGAAGCATGATGAAATGATACACAAGGTCTCACCAGAGCAATATCCTTTGTCTGAGGCATGATGAAATGATACACAAGGTCTCACCAGAGCAATATCCTTTGTCTGAGGCATGATGAAATGATACACAAGGTCTCACCAGAGCAATGTCCTTTGTCTGAGGCATGATGAAATGATACACAAGGTCTCACCAGAGCAATGTCCTTTGTCTGAGGCATGATGAAATCCCCAGGGACTTGTTGTATATCCTACAGTTTCATCTCTGCTTGCAAATTGAATTATGATTTCCCAGGGTTGATGTTGCATTTTTACTTTACACTTCTATTCATGCTATTGTTTGATAAAATGATTAATTCCTGTTTTACACCACACTTAAAAATACCCGATTATGGATTGTAATGCTTTGGATCAACTTCATTCATTGTGTTTGAATTTAGAGCTTTTTTGTCAGATGCATTTTTTAGACTTCTTACTTTCAATTTATTCTGCTTTTTAAACAAATTGCATGCAGGATCTTGTTTGAAATAGATGGTTTTTGTTCAACTAATGTACCAGGACTAAGGTTTTCAGTACAAAGTTTGTTGTTGTCAATAGAAACACGTGTAGCCCAGATGCTTGTGACCTAAAATATTAATTAGTTTGCCAACAACTAGTTCACTTGACAGTTTTGGAAAAACCTAACCTAACCTACATGTAAGCTAAAGATTTATGTACAACATCTATGTCATTTAATACCACTGAACTTAATAAAGCTACATGTGCCACTCTTCTCCCAGCAACTATAATATTCAATGGGGATGAATCTAGATAAAGCTTGTATAGCTCTTAAAGAATTCGAGTGTTTGTACAAGATTTACAAGTTTAAAGCTCTAAACCTAATGCGTAGTTAACAAGATCTAGAGTACATCAACACTCATAATTACTCATCTGTGCACAATTTGTTATTTGAAGATAAAATAATAAGACATTAGTCAACTCTAGTATAAACTGTTTTTTTGTTATTTGGTATAAACGCATGTATAGGCTTAGATATAACCCCAAGACACAGGGTCGGACACTGTCAGAAATAAACATTCTGTACCATGTTGAATTGTTCCAAATCTTTTCAAGACATTTAGAAGTTGGACGATACAGAAAAATGACTTAGGGATAACAAACCACTTGATTTTGATATTGAGTGATGATGTTTGGCTGTAGTTCTTTCATCATTATCATAGTTTCAGGAATTTCCCATGAATATTTGTCCTGAGTTAATACATGTACATGATCACACTTGCTTGCTGTTCTTAAATATACCTGGAACTTGATATGCATAACCCAAGACCGGTTATTCGCACCAGATAAAAGATGATTATCATATCTTATTATCATTTCCACTGACTAGCTTGATGTAATATAGCATAGTTAACAATCCGAAGAGCCATTTTATATGAGACCTATTGTCTCAATATTTTGTTTTGTTTATAAACCATTCTCTGCCATTCATCTACTCATGATAAATTAATGGTTTGGTAAATGAACTGAAATTTTGAGCTTACATGTCTGTCTTTGGATTGTTCACTGTACTGTACATGGGCATGTAACCTTATCTACACTACTTCAGTACAGTAAAGATAGAGATATCCTACACTTTTCTTTTTTGGGATAGCCTTGCTTGGGAATTTCGTGACTTGAATGACTTGTTAACACCTGTTTGTACATGTACATGCAATCCTTAGTGGGGTATCCTATCAGAACATAATCTTTAGTGTAGGTTAATTGCTGTATTATTTAACTTGGCTAAATTTACATCTTTTCTTGAAGCTCTGGGTGTCGTGGGACAATGTTTATAGATTTGCGTTACAGTTCTTCTGTGTTAGTCATGGGGAAATTCTCTTATCCCCTGCTGCTCTCTATATTTACATGTTGATTTAAAGGGCATTGAAGGGAAATACCTTTGTATTTGCTCACCAGGGTTAACCCTAATCTTAGATTGTATATATTTATGAACACTAAAACACCGGGAAAACCTTCTTGTCTGAAATAACCCGAGACAAGTTTCTAATTGTGTTCTAAAGGGGGTATATCATTTAGACCTTTATACCCGATCATAAGCTGTTATAATAAACCACAACCCATGATATTTTATTAGGATGACAGATGGCAGGAGCTTGGCCTTAGTCAGTAGAATTTTCTGTAACACTGTAGTTAAATAATGAAATACTTGTGGTGTATGAGCCAGCCATGTGAGTGGGCTAACATAGGTGTGGACAATGATTCATCTTTGTTGGGTTTACTTGTTGTCATTTCATCACAGTTCTATATTGTGTTGTTACACCCATGTCTAGACAACAATGGTACAATGTATATTGTTGATCCACTAAATAGCTTAGTATAATGCAATAGCAAAGTAACTCCCAGTAACTATGTTGGATGGTTGCCAGTTACCACTGGAAGGTCGTGGGTTTCTTCTGGGCAAAGACCCCGGTTTCCTCCCACAATAAAGCTGGCAACGCCGCCATATAAGTGAAATAATCTTGAGTGCGGCGTAAAACATCAATCAACCAATCAATCAACCAACCCATTAAATATGCATATTGACCGTCTCAATATTTCTGAACATGATAGATATATCTTTGTCGAAATATTGAGATAGTCAATATGCGTTTGTTGAATTTATTAGCAGTTACTGTCAATGCCTTTATATTCGTGGGGTCCTAATTTTTGCGTATTTCGTGGTTACACATTTCCGCGAAAATAAGTACCGGCGAATATGCTATTGCATAATGGTACATATATATACATAACATGATTGTGTTTCTTGAAACTAAAATGGACATATGTGCATTCCATCCAACAGAATCATGTGGCTATAATAATCCTGTATTCATATGTAGCTCAACAAATATTCCCTGTCTTATTTTTGTTATCCACACTGCCAAGTTTTATTTCCATGCACATGTCATTTCATTTTTTTTTATTGACCATATTATTTTATACAGAAGTGTAAAACCAATAACAAAAGATGGTGGGAATAAAACCTCGAAAGGCTTGTTCTATCCCATGTATTTTTAGACAAGAAGATTTTCCCTGTGCTTTACATGTTTCAGTGTTAAAACGATGAATAAATAAAGATCTGTTTTTGTTATAAGCAGACAATTGTCTGTTGGTTGGTTGCTAAGCTTACTGGCACGTCCATTCGTATGAATGATGTACGCCAAATTGTCTGTGGGATCATTTGCGACTTTCATACATACATACATATATATTTCAACAAGGATGTTATTAATATTTTTTGCTCTGATAGTAGTATTAAAAAATCAATTGGTTTAATCTGACATTCTCCATCTACTGTCCTTTCTAACAATGGCTGACTGTTATACATGTATCTAACATGTTTTTCTTTTCCCACTCATATTTTACTTCCCGGATCAGTTCTCAAGTTATTTCAGTGCATGCAAGTTATTGGTTTTTACTGATCTGTCATCATGCTCTGTCTTGTTTTGTGAAGACAATATTGTTTTCCCAGTTTCCCTAGAGATTTCGTGATATTGTTTGACAGGTGACACTCTTGATAACGTTTTGGTGACAGTGTGAGCCTCATTTGTCATATTTTGTTACAAAACGTCAGATGTACAATGTAGGCGTACAATGTAGGCAATGAAAAATGTTAGGTCACATACCCAATGACAGCACTTGCACTGCAAATTTTGAAATGCATATGTTTGATTTGATTTTGATTTGATTTGATTTTTTTATTCACCAGTGATTTATAGACATAATACAGATATATACATAAAGACATAAAATATAATATATAAATATAAGTATTTAGCATAATGATATCTGGTGGGAATAAAGCCCCATGAGGCTTGTTCTATCTCAGATTGACGAGTGAAACTTTCTTTAAAAATGACCGCACCTACAAGTACAAATTGACAGTAAAAGTTTTATTGAATCACTGTGAGCTTATCGTATCTTCTATGGCTATGACCTTGCAATGACCTTGACAAGCCCTGTGGACACCCAATGCAGCCTGTCACAAATTCCCAAAAGATTGATTAAACAAGATTCCAGAGAAGTTATTGTTGTTCATTAGTTATCATGGCCTTGAAATGAAGGAAATTAACTTAGGTTTAAATGGCACACTTTCGGTGTTGACCAGAGTTGAACAACAGCTATGCATCTATAACTTTTAAATGACATTTAGAAGTAAGGATAGATAAACACAAAACAACTTTCTGGATTGGTACTTCTATTTATTGCTCACGACGTTTCGCCAGATATGCCTCTAGCGTCATCAGGCAATCATTACCTGATGGCGTTGTGAGCAATAAATAGAAGAAGAAATCCAGAAAGTTGTCCCGTGTTTACATGTAGCTACGCCTCTGTTAATTGGGTGAACGATTTTGGTACCATTGGAAACTTTACTGCGTCTCTACTATATTTACGAGTTTCTTTCCTTTCTCATGGCTTTCAGTTAAATTTCAAAGTAATAAAATAAATTTGAATACATTACCAGTTGGACAAAGGGGTGTTGAGGTTAAGTCCGGTTTAAATATGTCACGGCTGAAAAGAATTTGATTGTGACCTCTCCTAGATAGGTCAGACTAAAGCTTTTGTGCAACCAGCCCTTGTTGACAATCTTGTTGACGTCTTAAAAGGAGTTGATATCACTTGAATAATACATTTGAAGTTTATAATTATCCAGTCAGTTTCTTTTTTGCAAACCGATGTGAATGCTTTTGAAGTAGTGAGGAATACTTTTTAATAGTTACCTCGAGATAGTTTCACTTGTCGAACAAAACCTAAACCCTTCCTTTTCAGAAGTCAAAATATAGCCCTGACCCATGAAGATTTTTTCTCACGGACACCACCTGTTGGGAAAATTTCAGTTGGCCTACTTTTAGTTTTAAATTGAAACTATCAGTTTCAATTGTCCAAATGTCAAAGTTGTTAATACCCTGCGTCCTCTCTCATTGTTGTCAACACTAAATAGAGAAGAATCATGTTTGGTCTAGACTGTAACATTCAGAAATTCAACACACTGCATGGCTGAACATATGCCAAAGGCGCGTTATCTTGCATCTGCTAGTAATAAAATACAGATGTCTGTGCAGATGTCATGGGGCTAATATTAGGGATGGAAAGCCCATGGTTATGTCTGTGCAGATGTCATGGGGCTAATATTAGGGATGGAAAGCCCATGGTTTCAGTTTTCAAAGGTAGCATTGTTCTTCATAAAGATCTTCATCTCACCTTGCCATAATTCAAAATTGGGAAGTTGGCCAAGAAAGAGATTTAAAGATATATTCATACTTGTAGCTTATGTAATTTCCCTTTCTAGTCTTCGTACCATCGTGTATAAGCATTATTTCACGTTTATGAGTTAGTTTTAAAGGCAAAAGTCAAGGTATACACAACAGTCTGACATCCCTACATGCGTTTAGGTGATGACGTCATCCAGTGACGTTGTGATACAGCACATCACCAAAATTAAAAAATGATGACATTCAGTGCTTAAAACATCCCACATTATTTACAGCCAGTGACCCTCAAGCTAATGAAAAAAGAGAAAAGTACATGAATATATGATGTTAGGTTTAGGTAAAAAAAAAATGGTGACAAACTTGACGTGGCCAAGCCTGGATCACTTGACTACTCTATAATGAATCTTGATTGATTGGATAAAACCATGCAACTTTTTGATTGGATAAACTATTTTATCCCACTATTTTAATGACACATTCAAATTTCAATCCTATGGTACACCCTTGTGTGGTCATTAATTGTATTTTGAAATAACTAGGAGGATTGGGCCAATTGCCTACCCTCTAAACTCTGTCCACAACTTCAACTTCATACGAGGAAGAGAAGAAAAGCCACGGTTTCTGACCAAGAGAGGACCCCGTTTTGGGTGACCTCTGGGTCAAAATAGTGTAATTGGACGTTTCATACTTCCCCATTTATAGATTTCTGTTTCCACTCAATGAATACCGGTACTCCATGGTGGGAAAAATTGCTGGCTGTATTTCTCATATTGAAGATTTTCATCAGTTTCATTATTATTACTTGTGTTTCAGGTGAGCTTTATCCTGCGACATGAGTACAAGAACACTGCCGCCTCGCTACCTAATGAGAGCAAAGACCCGGAGACCGTCACCTTGGATCACCCCATCTACCTTCACCTCGGCAAGATGACCTAAATATTATGTTAGTCTACTCTGTAAGTGGCATGAGCTGCCAAATTGGGACTTTTATAAATTCTGAATCTCAAGAAAAATTTTACATTTGAAGTACATTGAAAAAAAAATGTGTTGACGTAGAATGTAGAATGTTAACTATGTTAAAGGGGCATGAGCTGCCAAAATGTTGATATTTTGAAATTAAAACAGAATGTTGAAATTATTGGCTATTTTTCTCAAGACGTACAATTCAGAAGCTTTTTAGTGCTTCTAGTCTCGAAAATGTACGACAAAGTATTGTTTTGAACTAACTTTGGCTAAGAATGAATGAATGGTCGTCCCGGTTATTTATATTTTGTTTTCTTTTCGAACACGTTTTCGGTTCGTACAGGCCACATACTGTATGGATTTTCCTCATTCCAACGCTGATCATTTAGTTTTTCGATGGCCTTCAAAGCCATTTACTGTCGTGACGATCAGAAATTATGAAAAAGTGTGAATTTCCACAGCTCAATGCCACTTTAAGCTATTAAGCGTGTGCAAAGGCGGATGTGAGCTGATAATGGACAAAATTAAAATACTGTGCGGGATGTATTAGTACATTTTGGAGGGGTTTTTTTTGCTCATAAAATCTACTTTAACATTCATCTCCAATATTGGTATCAGCGTAAGAGCTTTTATTTCATACTTTTTTTTAATAAAAGTGATAAACAATTAGTTAATTTTCTTTCATCAAAATTCATCGATATTTGACAGCTCATGCCAGTTTGACAAATGACTTCTTTTTGTGGTATCTTTGTGAGCTGGATAAATGTCTCGATGGACAGAGTTTTTGATTTCTGCAAATCTTTCCTTCAAGTAGACCCCATTCCTGGACTACAGTAAATCTATGTTAATTTCGGACACCAATCGGTTACCTGCAGATTCAAATCCCATTTGGTTCAAGAAAGTGTTAAAAAATACTCTTACTGCATTTTATCAAATGATCCATGTGGAATGTTGCACAGAAACCATGCAATTAAAGATCTTTCTCTAGGCTTAGTGCTTAACTTTCTCTGTCGTTAAAGTGGCATGAGCTGTCAAAATTCACACCTTTTTCATAATTTCCGATCGTCACGACAGTAAGAGGCTTTGAAGGCCATCGACAAACTAAATGATTGGCGTTAAAAAGAGGAAAATCCATATAGTATGTAGCCTGTACGAGTTGGGAAAGTAAGCAAAATTTAAATAACCGGGACAACCATTCATTCTTTCTAAGCCAAAGTTAGTTCAAAACAACACTTTATCATACATTCTTGAGACTAGAAGCACTAAAAAGCTTCTGAATTATACGTCTTGAGAAAAATAGCCAATAATTTCAACATTCTGTTTGAACATCAAAATATCAACATTTTGGCAGCTCATGCCACTTTAAATCTTCCAATACCTGTGTATAAAGAAAATGAAGTAAGCTTGGTTAAAACTCTGTAGAATACTGAATTTATTGTAAATAACTACACTGAAGGGCTGGGATGAAATTCCAGGCACAGGTGATAATCTAACTCTCGATTAAGGGTTACCGTTCCACCGCTCTAACCTTGAGTCTTGAATCGGATTCTCAGCCAAGCATGGAATGTTTTCTGGGTCCTTCAGTATAGGCTATTTACTAATTCAGTCATTCCCCTGATGATGATGATTGCTATTGGCTGAAGAATCCATTATGTTTTCTGAAGAATATTGTTGTATTTTCACAAAATTTCTAAGTGGTTTGGACACAACTCAGTGTTGAGTTTATTTTATCAAAGAATATCAGTATTTATTTGTCTTTAATTTATATGAAGGATTTACTGAACTGTTAAAACCTGCATTTTTGGTCTGAATTTTTTCACCAAAAATATAATGAGATGGGTCCGATGAAATGCAAACAAAATTTGGCTGCAATGCATATAAATACACTCATTTGACCCCAATTAATGTATATGGGTAGTCCATAAAACTCATGTTGAGTTTGATTTAAATAAAGTTGATAAATGAAATAGAATGTATGTGTGAGATTGCCAGCTTAACAAACTTTTTGTCAAGAGGTTTATTGTTAACTTTCTGACTGGCCTCTTCCCACATTATGTAACAATTGCACTGTGTGTATTAAACCTGTATCCTGAAACATTTGAATCAGGCAATAATCCGTTGGATTAATTCCCCCTAACAGTATTTTATCTGATCCATTTTAATTAGACCAATCAGACAAGGCAGGCTATTTTTGGTTGTTAAAATTTCCCAAACCAGATTTCGATTCATTAATCTTAATTATGCAAACTGAACCAATTATCACAGTTTCCTGTTGAGATCAAATTCCAGATTTCCTATATATTTTATGATAAGTGCTATCGACCAAATTTCCTGTTAGTCAATTTCCTTACATAAATTTTATAGAATATTTTAATTTGTTATGCAATAAGTTTATAGAGTTGTGCTTCAATGACACCCCCATGAATTCCCATTTCCTGGCTTATTAAGAGCTGCCTATTTATGCTTATTTATTTAATGGTTTCTTTGCTGGTAATGATTATAGTGACTCAGTCAGAGCAACGGTCAACCTTCCATCCCTGGGCCTTATGGTGACTGGGTGAGGGGGCTTGCTGGGTGTCTTCGGCAAGTCGTCTCGGTGAGGCAGCAACAAATAAAAAAGAGCTGTGGAAATCTGCCGTGCCACAAGGAGACCATCTTCTCCAGCCAAGATAAAACCGGAATGGGGACATGCAGATTTTATCTTGGCTTGCGAAGATGCAAGAAG
This sequence comes from Lepidochitona cinerea, assembly GCA_963971465.1. Taxonomy (NCBI): domain Eukaryota; kingdom Metazoa; phylum Mollusca; class Polyplacophora; order Chitonida; family Tonicellidae; genus Lepidochitona; species Lepidochitona cinerea. The sequence goes on along the minus strand of OZ020551.1, from coordinate 45,006,212 downwards.
ACAACGTCATCATATGACTGAAATACTGTTAAGCAGGACATAAAACCCAAATCACTCACTCACCCTGGTCTTATGTTTCTCTCCTGCTTTGTCCAATGAAAACAATCTTAGTGGGTTTTTCACTGGAATTGGAATGGTTAACAGGCATCTGGAGTTTCTGTGGATAAAGAGCCCTGTTTCCTCCCCCATTTAACCTTCCAACACCAGGGTATAAATAAAATAATTTGGAGTGCAGAGAAGGTTAGGCCTATTGTTTGCAATATGTTTGGCAGAATACAACCCTTAAATATAGGAACCATACATTTTTTGATAGAAATACTTTCCTTGCAGACAGTTTGCCATGTGAAATTGCGCTTCCAATATTCTTTTGAATTGGGTTTTATTATTTTTATTATAAAGCCCTTCAAATTATAATGAAAGATCTTAGTTTCTTTTAGAGTCTGCACTAAAATGATGTTGTGAAGATGCCCATATGCCTCGAACTCGACCTGTTGAGGCTTGGGCATGTTCCTATAATTTGGATAAATATTTATGCCTAACCTAATACACCAGCTTTGCAAGACAGACTTTCGTCTTCCTTAAAAGCTTGGAACCCGAACTGTATTTAAGTGAAATCCTGTTAAGTTTGGGATAAAAGACCGAAGAATGAACAATCCATGTATGCATTTACTTTATTTTGCACAAGCAACCCAAAAATTTGGTTAATTTCACCATAATATATATACATGTATGATCTAGTCAAAGGCGTTTTAGAAACCTTTAGTCTCTACTAATACATGGTGAAGTATAGAGGTTACAAGTAAGTTAAGCGTCCAAGATTACACTCCAAGATAACTTTCCAAATTTGGCATTCATCATTATGTGTTAATAAAGCAAATTAAAACCTTTCCAATAATAGTATTTGTTTGTCAATAGATATACATGTACCAATTATGTTATATAGTTGACATTAGCAAGATAGCATGAGTACAGTTCGTTCAATGATGCCTCATTATCAAAAGGACTTAGACGAAAATCAAAGTGACATCAGCTTTTATGATTTAATCTTTTTGCGCTAGTTCGTTTATGCATATTTTGACAGCTCCGTTTGCCTTCAGATTTGTAGAAAAATAAGTACATGTAATCAATCTCGGATGAAAGACGATAAGTCAAGTTTCTGCCAAAAATATACGTTTAAAGAGTTATTCCCTGTTGCGTTGTTTTCTGTCTGACAGTCGGTAAACAAACACCCACAACGGTCTTGTACTGCGCACCTAACTAAGGTTCATTCTCAGTCAGTAAACTCAGTCACAACAACTCGCCATCTAGCGGTCAGTGGGAGCTAGGAAGGTCACCAAGGGCTCTGTGGAAACCTCATCTATACAAAAACAACTGTCGAATTGCACACATTTTACCGATTTTCGTTTTGGGCTTGGGTCTAAATTTTTTAGATTGAAATTGGTATATCTTCATCATGTTAATCATGTTATGTATGCTTTGCCAATATATTTTGGCTGAATGACAATATATTGTAAGTCAAGGTTATGCCAAAGTATACCAATATAGTTTTGTAGAATAAATACTGAATGACAACATGATTTGTTATCTATGTTTTATTTGTCTGGCTGGAAATCAATTGGCAACTTTAGCCAACTGTATTTTTAGAAATGATTTCAAAGGAATATATTCATTTGAACTGTTCCAAGATTTATCAAAGGGGTCAAAGCATGTGGTTAAGTATTTTAAGAAATAGCATCTTCCTTATAAATGGCTGGTTTTCTTTTATGTCTCGTATGATACGAATTGGAACCTTGGCAAAACCGTATTTTAAGAATGATGAAAGCAAGTTCAAGTACGGATCATATACGATCGTGTTTCCCACATTCAATATAGAAACAGAGAGCCAATTTCATCAATTCACATATTTTACGTAGTTATTTCATAGATTTCTCGTAGTTAAAGCATGGTAGAGTTTATTCTGCTAATTGTCAGACTGATGAGGCGCCACAACAATTCGATCGCTAAACCTCGGATATCTTCCAACTCCAAAGTAACGAATTTACGATTATTTTCACTTTCCAAATGAAACCGTTAAATACACGAAAGTATTAAAGTTACCCAATTCCTATGATTCAGTGCTTGAAAACACCGGGCGTATAGTCAATGCAATATTGATTTAATGTATACATTGATTGAATGATGTTTTACGCCGCACTTCAGATTATTTCACTTAATTGGCGACGTTGCCAGTTTTTGTGGGGGAGGAAGCCCCCGACCTTCGGCGAGTACTTGGCAACTCTTCCACATACAGCGGCCGAGTGGATTGGGACCTATAGAGAAAAATCCACTCAGAAATATGTCAATTTTTATCTGGTCGGAGTTTGATTCAAACCCACGCCGCATGGATGGATGGTCTGTGTTGGACTGAGGAACGATCATTCTAACCCACTGAGGCCCCGTTAATGTATACAGATGAGTGAGTTCCACAAAGCTATGGTACTGACAATGTATAATGGCCCCGAAATTTTTCATAAGGACTATGTAGCCTTTTCTAACAAACTTTTTTTTAAACGATGATAAGCGATAAATGACACCTACAGTTTGACTTTTAAGTAGGTATATACTTTTCAAGATGACACCTCTTAAATGGACAATAACTGCCTCAATATCCCATATATATAGTTCTTCAAACGCTCAATTTCATTAGACAATCTGAATTTATAAAAAAGACCAAATTATGAATAGGTGTATTTCGTCTTTAGAATGAAAAATAATGCATTTTATATAATGCGTGTGGAAAGGATAGTATAGCCAATGAACTATATGCGTGGAATGGACACGTCTCATTGGCTGGTTTGGATCTGACTTTGTTAAGTGTGCCGCCATTGATAGTTGAAGCGCGCGTGCATAACGTGTCTGGATCGCTACTGCACCATCTCTTAGTAATGGCGGCGTTCGAGGCAAATCAAATACCACGTGACCTCCATTCCACTCATATAGTTCATGGAGTATAGCTCCCTAAATACGATTGTGTGAAGTCTTGATTTCATCTAATTCATTTTCGTTCGGGGGCGCTTTAGCCACCCTGAACACTGCGGGCCGCTTGACCCCGGCCCGATTTAGATTCAAGGCATGTGATTGACCAATATAAGAATTATCAAAACAAGTCGGATCACATTCCTGGAATCTAAGTTGATATTATAGCCATATGTCTGCGCTTTGCTTTGCGTTTTCTTTCCAAATAAAACCATAAATGTATCTTAGGCCCCCATGTTTAGGAAGAACATATACACTTGATAATTTAAAGTAGAAACATAGAACTATACTAAATACTGCTCCACTTTTACATATCTTTTATGGTGAATAAACAAAATCAAAAAATCAAATCAGAACCCAAACTGACACCCAAGGTTTTATTTCAGCATTTTATGGCGGTTACAAACCCTTGAGAAACAAAGCTCTTGAAAAATGGTGCGCATTTTGTTTGTCATGGGCTGGTCAAACTCTGATGACGTTGAGGGGGGAAATTTCCATAATTCTTACTTTTTCAATTAAAAAAAACACAAGTGATGAAGAGATTTTCATTTGCAAGTATTAGTTTGTAAAAATACACTCTGTCAACAAAGCGTGTTGTTCTTATGGCAAAAACAAATAAGATTGCTTTTCCATTATGAAAGACATTTTTTTTATAAATTGGGGGGGAGGGGGGGGGGGGCAATGGGGATATTCCATCTTCGGATGGCTCTTGTATTCTTTATTCGATCAACTCTGGTTTCATTCTTCGAAGAGAATGAATATACGTCAGAGTATATTACAGTATACTTGTTGCATTGAGTTGTCTTAAGTATAGAAAATGTACACGTACTAACTGGTTTAGGGGACTATCACGCGAGGAATAAATGAAACAAATTATCTTCCCTTGACTACAAGTGGTTTAGGAGACTTTTTGTCACGAGAAGACAGTTGGTTTCATTTATTCCTCTCGTGATATCATGTCTGTTGTTTTTCCTTTCGATTATTTATACTCTGTGTGTAAATGAGTATGATTCAATGTCGTTTCGTATTCCATTCGTGTATGTCTCGAGCATGAGGTAGCCACGCCACGTGGACAACAACTGCTGCGTGTATATGTAGCTGGAAAATAACCTTCCACGTCAATACATAAAAATAGTGTGTGTTTTTTTTTTCAAATCAAAAAATGGGCTTTTTTTTGTTAATTCCTTTCATTTAAACGACCTTTTCACTTTCTGAGGGAATGGCAAAAGTACGCGGTTGACCGATATCAACGGAACGGATACTTTCGTCTTCCGATAGCAATGAATTGGACCTTCCCAGTGAAATATTGTTGGTAATGTATCGGGATGGGCCAGGTCGATACACGTGTCTTGGAAAACGCTAACTGTATTGTTTTGTCAAATCAAGTAGTCATTTGATCGATAGAACAGATTTAAAGAATTGCGAATACTTATAAAAAGAGACAAAAAGAAGATAAATACCAGCAACGGCCTAATATTTCTTACGCCAATTCAAGATAAAATAGAACCTGTAAGTATAGAATAAAATATTTTTCCTAGTTGTTTGATCGCATTTCTTGCCAGCAAAACGAGGAAATTGTTGTTTGACTGGGCTATAGATTATTTTTATCTTCCTAACTGGATTCATTATATTATTCAACAAACTTTAAAATATCCGATACGTCGGTTGTTGAGGTCGGATTATAAGTCTGATAAGTTGTTAGCGTTTAACCAATAGGGGAATCCCCGCCCGAGTAAGGGACTTCCCCTTTTGTCGGTTTCGCTAGACTTCTTCATTCAGCGTTGGGAGCGTTTTGGGATGGTTGCCAGTTACCAACGGAAAGTCGTGGGTTTCCTCCGAGCATAGAGCCCGGTTTCCTCCAACAATAAAACTGGCAACGCCGCCATATAAGTGAAATAATCAATCAATCACTCAGCGTTACCGATTTTATTCTGTGAGGTGTTGCATGCCCAAAGCTAGCCGAGAAATCTGGGCTCTGCCGATTTTTTTCTCTCTCCGTGTTCGACACATTAGCAGCCACATAATACCCCGAAAGACCGATAATCCGGGCTAGCCCAAAGCCAGCCACCAGCCAGTGCTGGAATGCCGATTATTGTCGCTATTCAATTTAAATAGTTTTGGGGGGCGGGGGTTGTTTGTTTTTCTACTGCTCGTCGGTTCACATGTTTTCCTTTCCTTTCTCTGTTTACTGTCGATTTTTTTCCGTATAAAAATGCTGGAAAACACATTGAAGTTTGGACAAACCTGTGTCTTTTCAACAAACTATGTTTAGTCTACAAGTGATCAACATAATATAGGCCTATATGTCTACTACAGCCTATCTTGAGCAGACATATATGGGCCTATCAATAAGTCACATCTATATTACAAAACAAAACAAAAACGGAACGTAATATTATGACTTACCTTCCATTTTTTTCCTGTTCGAATTAAATATCTAAAGAGAAAATAGTCTTTATTACTTCGACTATAAAGACAAGAGAATAATTACTCCGAATCCATAAGTGTGCACTGTGGGTTTTACGAAGGGGAATACCCTGGGGGATTTCCCACTCAGGCAGTATAAAGCAGATGTGGAAGACGACACGATTTTCCTGGCAACCAGCTCGCGAGCAAGTATAATCGGGGTGAGTTAATTTTGAGACTTTGTCTTGCTCAACACATATAGGCACCATATGATAGGCCTACATTGTAGACTTACTATGATAGGACCTGTACATGGACCTGGATTGTCATATTTCACATATGTCGAATATCCATACACATTCAGGCCTTCCGATAGTTTATTTTTTAATATTCTTATATAGTTTCTTCTTCTTACGTTTCTGGGGCCTCCCTGGCTCAGTAGGTAGAGCGTTGGACGCTCAATCCGAACAGCCTTCCACCAATGGGTCGCGGGTTCGAATCCCACTCAGTTAAAAAAATTGGAAAATTTTCTGAATGGGTTTTCACTAAGTGAAATAATCTTGAGCGCGGCGTAAAACACCAAACAATCAATCAATCAATCTTACGTTTCTTCCACATATTGAAGGTAACATTTTCTCGAGTCTGTTGTATATTTGACACTTAACCGGGAAATATCTGGTACAACAGATGCTATAATATCAAGAATCTATGGAATTTAGGAATCATAATAATTCAGTTTTAGACTTTAGAGTTTTAGTTTTATGAGGTGCCAAAATGGGACTTTTTCATATATATTCCGATTTCAAGCGATGTTAAGCGTTTGAAGTACCTTGGACAAAACTCAAGGATCAATCTTGAAATAAAAAGAACCCCTACCAATTGAACGACGCATGTGTGCAAATAACGGACAAAATTCAAATAGTAGATATATGTATGAATGGGTATACCTTTTAAATTAGGGGGGTTGATTCTTTTAGAAACAGACTCAACGTAAATATCCAAGATTGATGTTAGCAGAAAACTTTTATTTTGTACATTTTGATAGAAATGGCGAACAAATAGCTTTATTTGTTAAAACGAAAACTTCAATACGTTTCGCAGCTCATGGCATTTTAAGTGAAATGAAGACAAATATGCAAATGGATAAGTATTTTTTCAACCCAGATTTTTGAAAAGCTTTTGCGACTATAATATATATCTGCGTTGAAATAGAGATGGAAATAATACTAATACCAACAAAATTATGAAACGATATCATTTTGTTATGTGGTAGTGCGTAATCTGTGGAACCTACTTGTTCCATTCTGTTTTAACAAAAGAGATGTACAGGGGGAAATGGCACGTGCGTAAGAAAATTTATAAGGATTAACGATAAGTGACTTAATTTACTACAGATTACGGAAACTGTTCGTTCTTAGTTCAAATTAAGAATTTCCCCTTGATATCCTTCTCGGGAATGTGTAAAAGTATAACCATCTCGGGAATGTATAAAAGTATAACCATCTCGGGAATGTGTAAAAGTATAACCATCTCGGGAATGTATAAAAGTATAACCATCTCGGGAATGTGTAAAAGTATAACCATCTCGGGAATGTGTAAAAGTATAACCTTCTCGGGAATGTATAATAGTATAACCATCTCGGGAATGTGTAAAAGTATATCCATCTCGGGAATGTATAAAAGTATAACCATCTCGGGAATGTGTAAAAGTATAACCATCTCGGGAATGTATAAAAGTATAACCATCTCGGGAATGTGTAAAAGTATAACCTTCTCGGGAATGTGTAAAAGTATAACCATCTAGGGAATGTATAAAAGTATAACCATCTCGGGAATGTGTAAAAGTATATCCATCTCGGGAATGTATAAAAGTATAACCATCTCGGGAATGTGTAAAAGTATAACCATCTCGGGAATGTGTAAAAGTATAACCATCTCGGGAATGTGTAAAAGTATAACCATCTCGGGAATGTATAAAAGTATAACCATCTCGGGAATGTGTAAAAGTATATCCATCTCGGGAATGTATAAAAGTATAACCATCTCGGGAATGTATAAAAGTATAACCATCTCGGGAATGTGTAAAAGTATAACCATCTCGGGAATGTATAAAAGTATAACCATCTCGGGAATGTATAAAAGTATAACCATCTCGGGAATGTGTAAAAGTATAACCATCTCGGGAATGTGTAAAAGTATAACCTTCTCGGGAATGTGTAAAAGTATAACCATCTAGGGAATGTATAAAAGTATAACCATCTCGGGAATGTGTAAAAGTATATCCATCTCGGGAATGTATAAAAGTATAACCATCTCGGGAATGTATAAAAGTATAACCATCTCGGGAATGTGTAAAAGTATAACCATCTCGGGAATGTATAAAAGTATAACCATCTCGGGAATGTGTAAAAGTATAACCATCTCGGGAATGTGTAAAAGTATAACCTTCTCGGGAATGTATAATAGTATAACCATCTCGGGAATGTGTAAAAGTATATCCATCTCGGGAATGTATAAAAGTATAACCATCTCGGGAATGTGTAAAAGTATAACCATCTCGGGAATGTATAAAAGTATAACCATCTCGGGAATGTGTAAAAGTATAACCTTCTCGGGAATGTGTAAAAGTATAACCATCTCGGGAATGTGTAAAAGTATAACCATCTCGGGAATGTGTAAAAGTATAACCATCTAGGGAATGTATAAAAGTATAACCATCTCGGGAATGTGTAAAAGTATATCCATCTCGGGAATGTATAAAAGTATAACCATCTCGGGAATGTGTAAAAGTAGCCTTCTCTTTAATGTGTAAAAGTAAAACTTTCTCGGGATTGTGTAAAAGTAGCCTTCTCTTCAATGTGTAAAAGTAAAACTTTCTCGGGAATGTGTAAAAGTGTAACCTTCTCGGAAATGTGTAAAAGTAGCCTTCTCTTTAATGTGTAAAAGTAGCTTTCTCTTTAATGTGTAAAAGTAGTCTTCTCTTCAATGTGTAAAAGTAAAACTTTCTCGGGAATGTGTAAAAGTAGCCTTCTTTTTAATGTGTAAAAGTAGCTTTCTCGGGAATGTGTAAAAGTGGTCTTCTCTTCAATGTGTAAAAGTAAAACTTCCTCGGGAATGTGTAAAAGTAGCCTTCTCTTCAATGTGTAAAAGTAGCCTTCTCTTTAATGTGTAAAAGTAAAACTTTCGTGGAAATGTGTAAAAGTAGTCTTCTCTTCAATGTGTAAAAGTAAAACTTTCTCGTAACTGTGTAAAAGTAGCCTTCTCTTCAATGTGTAAAAGTATAACCATCTCGGGAATGTGTAAAAGTATAACCATCTCGGGAATGTGTAAAAGTATAACCTTCTCGGGAATGTGTAAAAGTATAACCATCTCGGGAATGTGTAAAAGTATAACCATCTCGGGAATGTGTAAAAGTATAACCATCTCGGGAATGTGTAAAAGTATAACCATCTAGGGAATGTATAAAAGTATAACCATCTCGGGAATGTGTAAAAGTATAACCATCTCGGGAATGTGTAAAAGTATAACCTTCTCGGAAATGTATAAAAGTATAACCATCTCGGAAATATGTAAAAGTATAACCATCTCGGGAATGTGTAAAAGTATAACCATCTCGGGAATGTGTAAAAGTAGCATTCTCTTTAATGTGTAAAAGTAGCCTTCTCTTTAATGTGTAAAAGTAGCTTTCTCGGGAATGTGTAAAAGTAGCTTTCTCTTTAATGTGTAAAAGTAGCCTTCTCTTTAATGTGTAAAAGTAAAACTTTCTCGGGAATGTGTAAAAGTAGCTTTCTCGGGAATGTGTAAAAGTAGCCTTCTCTTTAATGTGTAAAAGTAGCCTTCTCGGGAATGTGCTAAAGTAATCTTCTGTCACTTTTGTATTTAAGACTAAAATGTTAACATGCATGTATTTTCCTCCAGCATATACATAGCACACGTCATCTGTTCGGATGGGTTTTAAGGTACGTTCACGCCTAAGCTCCATGAGCCCGATGGAACAAGTTAAACTCTTTGGATTTCAACATCGTTCTTACTCATTTAGCCTTATTCAATTTATTTTCAAGTGGAATGATTTGTAACAGAGTTATCAGGGGTAGAAAATATCCCGCCCTTTATTACGGATTCTAATGATGTATAAATAATTGGCAGTCCTTTGGTGTATGGAAAAGTTTTTAGTTTTCCCATATTGTTTGCGACACATTATGTCGCACTTGCAGGTATCCCACTTCTTGAAATCTATTGCGACATTGGTCGCCAAATAATTGTCACGATCAGTAGACTTACCGGCAAAATGGTAGGACGGGGGATTATGGTATACTGGAGAATATTAAGATTCTGAATCACGGCTATTAATCTGTCTAAAAATGCTAGATTTGATATACCGTATACTGGGGTAAAATTTAGATTACATCTTTCAAAGTTACCCAAGTTTACGGGGACGAAGAAATCGAGTAGAATAACCTCTGGATCGACGGACTTGAAATATTGGTGTTGGTCAATATTCTCGTTTTTTTTTTTTAAGATAACATCTTAAAGATTTTTTTTTGGGGGGGGGGGGGGGGGGGGTTAATGGTTAAATTAGTTTTGCGTGTTTTAGAAAGTGAGTTACCCCGTTTCAGTGTCATCCAAAATCGGTAGAAGGGTTGCCGGCCGGCTGAATGACGAAGACGGTCGGTATTTAGTGATGGAGGTATAGGTTTCAAGCTCTTTGATGCGGGTTCGATTCCCGGTACGTTCGACACCCAAAATCGGTAATAGAATTTCTGCCATTTTTTAAAAGAAACTGTTATCCCAAAAAATAACGAGAATATTGCTATACTCACTTTCCAAAAGATTCAAAACTAAACTCAAGATTGGCTTAGCCTGGTAGCAAGAGAGTGATAATTTTGGTGGAATCAAAAAATGTATATTTCACGAAACCTTTGAATGTATGTGAAAGGGGGAAAGACTCGACATGGATGAACTGAGGATTATTGGTAGTCTCACCTGAAAAGTTATCAGGCGTATAATTTGGTACTGCAGTCGATTCAATAAAGAGTACCAACAAATAGTACCATCTACCATAATAAATGTTGCCATATAATGAAAATATCATCTAAGTAGGGCCTCTAGAGAAACTGCTTTTACTGCAGTTATATGCGATAACGATTGGTTGATGCTTTATGCCGCATTCAAGATTATTTCACTTATATGGCGGTGTTGCCAGGTTTAGTGGGGTAGGAAACCGGGCTGATTGACTGGAGGAAATCCCCGACCTTCTGCGAGTACCTGGCAACTTTTCCACATTCGGCAACCGAGTGAAAAATCCACTCAGAATTTTTTTTATTTTTATTTGGTCTGAGCGTGATGCGCACTATACGATAACGGAGACGCTCACCTATTCGTCTATTGAAACATTGGCAACGTTAGGTTAAAACCGTTTACCCATTGCGCACCCTTGGATTTGTGGACAAACCTCACCATCCAATTCAAAAGCATTGCATTTTAGGGTAAGATCTTGTAGCTTCAAAACCTCCATATCTGGTCAACGTTCGTCAGGACATCCACAAAAGGTCGGTTTAAATAAATTAAAGCCTGAATCAAACTTGGCATAAAAAGTGAAATAGTCTTGAGTGCGGTGTCAAACTTCAATCAACCAGCCATTGAGCCTGTTGTATACGTGTACGAGTATTAGAGTTGTTGAATGACGTCCTGACAATATGAATTTCGGGAGGAGGGACCAAGTGCGTTTGCACGAGGGAACACTTCTCCTGAAATGTCTTTCATAACGAGGGGGCCAATCAACAACGTGCTTTTATCATAGTATAAAAGACTGGCGTTGTCAATCAAATCATTGTGATCTGCTTACATCTGAAAAATATTGTTTTGATGGACAAATTAATTAAAGAGGTCGGTTGATTGACACAGTTTAAAATTGGCCAATGAAATCTATAATCCTTTAGTCCCGCAAGAAAGCAATCGAGATCTCGTGCCATTCTACGAGATCTTCAATTCGAGACATGTCTCGAGAGCCGTCGCACTCCATTTTCGCGCATAGTGAACTGTAAGAATCTTACTGAGAATTTATAATGTGTATGATATTTAATTCTCTGTTCTATACTGTTCCCAAACATGTAACCCTACAATAATAACCTGTATCGCAAGGCCTTTGGGCAGAAATACTTGTTAAAAATCAAAAATATAATCGGCACTACATCAGCTCATATATACATTCTAAAACAAGATGGCAGCGCCCATGGATGTCAAGGCAAAATATGATATGGACTTCAAGGTATTTCAAGGTATTTTATATGTATTAGGAGAGTAGCAATCAATATAACAAAACAGGTTATCGGCGGCTTAAACGTTACCTACCAGAATTATATCGGATATCTCTCTACACAACCGAGTCAACTATCAGTGTCACGTATCGTTGTTTACAATTTTAAGGACGTCGACAGCAGTGGCCTCCCTTTGTCCAAGCAACATGTCACTCAATCGTTTTAGTGTTGATATCTCAACGAATGGCAGAAGGATCAATCTCTATTTTAGATTGCCAAGAAAGCACGTGCCCGCAACGCATATCATTAACTCTGATACAAAGCGAAGTTGTCTTCGAAAAGTAAGGAAAATTATTTTAAAAGTCTTTTACATTAAAATGACACATCGCCTAGCTCATTGTGATTCTCCATTGGCCTTCAGATTATTAGAAAAATGAGTCATCTATCTCGTTGGAAAGACTCTAAGTCGACTTTCCGACAAAAGTGCATTTAAAGAGTCATTTAGGAAATTCCGTTGATTTTGTTTTCTGTCTGACAGTCAGTAAACAATCAACCGGAAATGCAACAAACGCATAGTAGTTTCGCGTGGCTACCACAACAAAGAAGAAAAAATGAGTCCCCAAATAAAACCCCCTATCAAACTTTCCGTGGTAGATAGAAAAGTTACCAATGTCCATCTGGAAACTTCATCTCTATATGAACAACAGTGGAACAGCACTCATTGTAACGCTCTTTATTTCGCTGGTTCATGGCATATCCCTTAATAGGGACAAGAGTTGCCAAAAATCTTACTTTTTCCCACCAATTTCAATTTTCAAGTGGAGCGTTTGAATTATAACTCGAATGGTATAGGTAAAGTCAGAAACCCGTATGAACCGAAGATGCGTGCGAATATTGGACAAAATTCAAATAGCTGGGATGTATGAGTTCATGTTCGTGTTGTAAATAAAAAGTATACGTTAGCGTACTTTTCCAAGATTAATATTTCAGGAAAGTTCCTATTTCTTCGTTTTTTATTTAGATGCGAACAATTAACTATACTATATTTCAACGAAATTCTCCGCTCATTAGCCGAGAAATCTGAGGTCTGTCGATTTTATTTCTTCTCCGTGTTCGTCATAAGGCGACAAGACACATTATCAGCCATATAATACCAGTCGCCGTAAGACCGATAATCTCGGCTATCCGTGCAATTGCCAGTTCATGCCCCTTTAACGTAAATTATCAACACTGGTGTCACTGAGAGGCTTCGGAATGGCAATTATTAAGTAAATGGTTCGTAATTTTATTTTAACGACAGCTGTCCCCCCCCCCCCCCCCCCCCCCCCCGCAGAAAATTAAACGCCAGAAATTGTTATATTCTATTGATTGGCCTATTAAAGTGGCATTAGCTGCCAAAATTCACACTTTTTTTCTGATCGTCACAACAGTAAGAGGCTTTGAAGGCCATCGAAAAACTAAATGATTGGCGTTGAAATGAGGAAAATCCATACAGTATGTGCCTGTACGAACCGAAAACGTTTTCGAAAAGTAAAAAAAAATTAAATAACCGGGACGACCATTCATTCATTCTAAAGCAAAAGTTAGTTCAAAACAATACTTTATCGTACATTTTCGAGACTAGAAGCACTAAAAAGCTTCTGAATTATACGTCTTGAGAAAAAATAGCCAATAGTTTCAACATTCTGTTTTAACGTCAAAATATCAACATTTTGGCAGATCATGCCACTTTAAAGTCGCATGAGCTGTCAAAATTTTTAGATTTTTCCGTAAAAAAGAATTTTATTGGCTATTTTTCCCAAACAATACAGCTTTTCATTAATATCACCCTCGGAATTACACGTTTAGGAATTGGTAAGAAACATTAATCACACAGAAATACGCTCATGTATCCCCGCTGTGTTAGGATTCAAAAACCAGGGGGCGTGCAAATCTCCATATACAGATCACGGCTGTAATTTGTGTAAGGCTCTGCCAATACTAAAACAACAAGTACAGTCATTCGACGAAGACAAGGCTTAGAATCAGAAATACCGGGCAAATGGTTCAGGACATAATTGTCAGTACGTTATCGAGGGTAGACAACGGACTGGCAGGCGAAACTGCTTAATTCTGTGTTGGTTTCTTTTTTCCATGAGCTGCAAATTCCCTCTTCCTCTGGGATTCGCGAAAATATCTTAATTTTGACAGCTTATGCCACTTAAGATTACTGAAAAACGAATAGGCCAATTAACTGAACATTTCTTGATAATGACAGATATTCTGCCGAAATATTATATATACATGCAACATCCAATTTTTGTTCTTCAAAATATGAATTTTCAACATCATTTTTAATACAGAAATAAACATCACATTACAGAGACATTTGGCAGACTGGTTGTTCGGACTTTAAAGTTCATTCACATGTAAAAATTTATCACATTAAAGTTCATAGCGCTCAGATGACGTCACTGCAACGTCGATATCTGTTGTGCTCACCATTAACCTCTAACACAGCACGGACCCGTCTCGGCATAGACACAATCAATCGATGAATACGGTTTTGCGGAATTCTCCTCCATTCTTGCTCAAAAGCCTGCGTTTGCGGCGCTGGATTACGACTGCGCACGCCTCTATCCAAATCATCCCACAAACGTTCTATTGGGTTCAAATCTGGTGATTTGGACGGCCACGGGAGCACTGTTATGTTCTGGTTGGCTGAAATTCAACAGTAGCACGAGCTGTGTGCGGCCGAGCGTTGTCGCGCTGAAAGATTTCCCTACGGAGGTCCATTACGGGCAGCATATGTGGTGTCAAAACCTCATCTGTGTATCGAACGGCGTTAAGGTTGCCGGGAATGTGCACCAGTTGAGTTTTTTGGGCACAGGATATGGCACCCACACCATCACACTTCCTCCTCCGAAATTGTCGACCTCAAGGACGCAGTTCCTTGCGAACCTCTCATTCCGGCGTCTGTAAACTCGTGTACGACCATCTCTTCTCTGCAGCTGGAATCTTGATTCATCGCTGAACCAGACTCGCCTCCAGTTTCGCAGATTCCAGTCACTTAACCGGTTGCACCATGGGACCCTTGCAAGTCGATGCTGGTGTCTCAGTACTATGCCAAAGTAAGGACGTCTGGCGCGTGAGCCGTTTTGACCGAGACGGTTTCTGACTGTCTGTGCCGATATTCGACGGAGACTTGGGATATTTGATGCTGTTCCGTTGCTGTTTTGGTCCAGTTTCGCAGGTGAAGTAACCGGATGTAGCTATCTTGGGCTGCTAATTTAATCCTTGGTCGGCCAGAACGTTGACGATCAGCTGTTGAGCCGGATTGCTGGTGCCGCTGCAACAGTCTGGAAATAGTGCTCCGGTGAACATTATAAAGTCTAGCGACTGCATTCTGTGATTCGCCGGCCAGGAGACGACCACTGACGACGTTCCGGGTAGCTGCGTCTAGTCTTGGTATATTGTAGCAACTTCGTGAAACAATTTAACGTCTGAATTCAATTGAACGGTTGTGTGTCTTTTATACCCATTAAACCCGCATGAAGATAAGACGTGATTCGCACGCGCAACTGCCCTACGTTTTTCCCTACGCCTTCCTCGTGTAGCGTTACACAAAGGCTGACCCGAAAGTCACGTGTGATCAACAGCCACTATCAGGGGCTTAAATTCAATTATCGGACATTTACATTATAACATGATCCTGTTGTCATGTGTCAATCACGTACATTTTTTGAAAAATTCATGTTTGAAAAAAAAATTGGATGTTCAGCGTAAATATTTCGCCCGGTTTCCTCCTCCACTGTACCTTGTATACACTGTTTTTGACCTACATTTAAAACTCTTTTTTTTTCTTATTTTTTATATACGTTTCTCGTGTCGGTTTCATATCATTATATACATGTAGTCGCAAATAATTGGACACAACTTATGTTCTCCTATTCTAAATGCCATAAAAAACATTGCCGATATATCGAGTGACGTTGCCATTAATTTCAATCCGAGAAGTGAACTCTCATTGGGGGGTACCTGAACATCTATTTGTATCGCTCATTTTCACCAATTTGACACCCAGCCTGGTAATTCGAATTGAATATATGGTTGAATCAGGTATCTACATATTATACAATAATAAATCAAGAAATGGAATCAAATACAGCTGTTGTGTTTTAAAAATCCAATCTATGACAAAGACTCGAAGACAACCTATCCAGGAAACCCGAAGATGGTTGGTGGCAAATTTCGAACTTTACTCATGAGCTCCCAATATCAAGAAAGCGCGACCGAAATGGTTGATGTTGAAATATAACATTTCTGTATAAAGAGAAAATGTGTTTGGAAACTGATTAAAATTATTTTCCACCACCCACTGACATTTTACCTCTCTGATTGGAATAAATTTTGATTTAACTCTATGTGTTAGCCCGTATTTAACATTTAACATTGGAAAACACGGAAAACTTTCTACAATAGTTCATGTTAACGAAATTCGAACCTTTTACGTACCACCATCATTATAATAAACGAACAATAGTTCCTTAACCACATGCTAGAACAATCGTATCCCCAACATTTCCTTTAGAGGTGACTTGGCTACAGGAATTAGAGGTCACAACACCCAGTTTGTGTTTTCTCAGCCAATGAAAATGGATTTTGGGTATACTAGAGCTAGGAGGTGGCTTACATAGTGATAGTTTGGTATCTGGGTTATTTGAATATTGGATTGAAACTAACGCAGGTCTACTGTACATACTTTAAGCTTTAAATCAATGCCTGATAACAGATTTTTGTATGTGTTTTTTTAATGTTCATCCAATTTACAGTGAGTGGCTTAGACTAAGTAAGCCCAAAACTGTCAAAATGGCGGTACCCATGTTAAATTGTGTGTAGCTTGAAACCGGCATGCACTGTGTCAACTTTATTTGGTTAAAGGATTTCTCATGTGTTGATCTATTTGAAAATGGTAAGGAAAGTTCTTAACGAGATTTAGGTAATTAGCCACAAATCAAAACGTTAACATTACCGCAAATGGGAAATGAAACTGTATTATGTAACCTAGAGTGTATTTTTAGATTCACACCAGAAACGAAAGTTACTTATTCTCGGTTTCGGACATCCGGGTACCTGACCAGCCGGCTAGGGTACTTAGGGTCACGTGGTCTTCCCTCAGCCAGTCAAAATAGCGTCGTTATGGTATTGTTTTCACCTCGGGAGCCTTGTTGTCAGGATCGTGACGTCACGTCATGAGTTCGAACTTGGACCCGTTACATATAAGATCCGCTTAAATACCTTTGGGGGATATTTGGGTTTTTTTCTATACAGAAACCGGATTCAACTATTTATGGCAAACCTTCAACAGAATTTCCAATGAGCTTTATTAAAATACGACTTATTTCATATTTGTGGTAGTTGTAGCCAGCATTTTGGATGTACCGTACACCACTCAAAACTTTATAGTGACATTGAGAGATTGAATAGAAGGTAGAAAACCTTTGGAAGACGTATATATAGGTTCGTATTGTGTTATTGTAGAATTTTACACAATTAGTATCAATGAACGCCATCGAATGATTTTGATACTTTATCAGCTTACACTAGGATCATTTACGACTAACGTTCTTGATGTATATTCCATTTTGGAAAGATTGATTATTTCCCTATTTTCCCTTGCGTGGCCATTTTGAGTACGAGAGGAAACCTATATGTGCCTGGTGATCCAAAACCAACGGGGGGGGGGGGGGGGGGGAGGGGTCTTTTGGACTGAATGCTGGGATTCTAACCCGCTACATACTCGTAGATTGATTGATTGTAGTTTTATGCCGGACTAGAGATCATTTCACTTATACGGCGTTGCCGGGTTTAGTGGATGGAGGGAATGTGGGCTCTATCACCGAAAGAAATCACATTCCTTCAATGAGGGCCTGGCAACTCTACCTGGCCGATGAGGAGATAAACCCACTCAGAAATTTTATTTGGTCTGACTGATTCGAACCTGCGACGCACTGATCGAAGGCCTGTATTGAACTGAGAGACTATCACCCTATACCGACTTCGCCACCGAGGCCTTTTACAGGCGGTGAGAAATGCATATTCTTCAGCAGACTAAGCCTAAGCCATCACTGAGACCCCAATCTGATAGAAGTCGAGATGATCATTAAAATAAATGAACATCCATAATAGTACTTATTTTTGCAGCTGGCCTTCTGAACGACTATAAGTTACATAATTCATTTGGTAATGCCTTGGAAATATTCATTGCCCCCATTGCTTTTATAAGAATGTGCTGATCATGTATAGACGCACTCATGAATTCAGATATGCAAATGGGACCAGGGTCACATGCGCATCTTTAGATCGCATCTTACGTCATATCAGACTCTTTTTCACCTTGCAATGTCATATGGGGTTAAACTTCAATGTGATATCACCCGATTAAATAATTTCAATTTGATGATCATACATCGGAAGATACACTTAAAGTGATATGGCCTGATAGAAACAGAAAAGCGAAATTTTTCGCTATTTATATTTAGTGCTGATACAGCCTTTTACTTTTAAACTAACAGCACTATCATTTATTTTCCTTAAATGAGTTTGCAAAACCTGGTACCCATGTATTCTCAAAATAGATATAAAAATGCAGTTTACCGGGGCAACATGATGCTATGGGACATACATGTACAGTCTTGCCCAGACCATGGAGACAGCATGGATTGGGGCACTCTCATGCTCAAGATTGATATCCATGTACGGTACTTTATTAGTAGCCATAAATCATACCATTTTTAAATTGGTAGGCTATGGAATTTAAGTATACTTTCAAGAGAATTTACTAGAACAAAATTAAACATTGGTTTACGTTCCACTAAAGATTATTTCACTTACGTGAATATGGCGGCATTGCCAAGTTTAGTGGGGGAGGAAACCCCCGACCTTCGGTGAATCTTCCACATACGGCGACCGAGTGAAAAATACACTCCGCATCGATGGAAGGTCTTGTGGGACAGAGGAACGATCCCACAAACCACTGGACCACCGAGACCCCTGTTGTGTGCGTTGCAATCCGTTTGAGCCGCACTTGGGCTTTCGTATTATAATTATCTTTATCATATACATATGAGTGTCCGAGTGTGGAACAGACACGTTTTTCCGTTTCCGTATTGCCCTTGCGTGCACATTTGGATTGTAGCTACCGGACTACTTTCGATCGTGACCTTCACCTTTTGACACAGTTGGAATCTACCAAGGTACAGCATTCAGAAATGTTACTTTACACATTCGCAATGCACAGCCTGCAACTTCTAAAGATTTTATTTCAATTGTAAATTTAATTCAAACAACAAAGCCTAATTTTATACCAGAAGAAAACCCTTTTGATGATTTAATTGTAAGTATAGGCCCTATACTAATTTCTAACATTCAAGGATTTGCCGAAATTTGTCAATCTAAGGCATTCATTCAGCTGAAAAAGAAAAAAACTAAAAGCTCTCTGAGGAATATGGATTCCATAGATGTTAATGTTTTGTAACCAGCGGGCTCGTGCGATACGGCCTGCAGCCTCAGAGAACTCGAGCAGACAGTCGGAACATCCTTCGGCTATCTTCGCTCGCTACCGGTCGGTTTTCACGTCATCAGATCAACACAGTGTGCTGATAATGTATACTTACCCTTCGGTAAATATCGGCTGTTTATATCAGAAATGATTGTGTAATCAGCTATATTTAAATTCAATATTCGTGTTAGTGTATAGGATGGAAGACGGATGAGGCCACTCGCGCTGCGTTTTGGCGACCCGTAATAACACGCGGCACGAGAAAACGATAAATCGCCAAAACGGCTAATTCTCTAGAAATATTGCCGTTTTTTTTTTTTTCTCGCATAACTTTTTTTATCCAGGGCGAGAAAACGCGGCGCGATAAAACGCCAATATTTCTAGAAAAATTGCCTTTTTGGCGATTTCTCGTTTTCTCGCGCCGCCGCGGCGTTTTGGCGACCTAACAGAACACGCGGAAACGAACCGTTTTAGCGTCTAAAATTAACACGCGGCACAAGAAAACGAGAAATCGCCAAAACGGCAATTTCTCTATTGGCTTCATCCGTCTTCCATAGTATAGGGATCCAATTAATGTATTCTGATAGTGGGTGTTTTTTTTTACATATATAAACTGAAGCATCGTCTGACCAAGCAATAACTTTCAGACCTTGTTATCTGTGAGTACAAGTGAGCTTTAGACTATGCCTATATGTTTGCTTGTGAGTAAGGTGAGCGTTTATACTTCATGTTTTATACATTTGATTGAGTGGCCAGATCATATAGCTAAAAAGAGAGCCAGGTATCCGCGTTTTCTCGGGGCCAAAAGTCTGGTTTCTCCCCACAAAAACAATCAACGCCGCAATATGAGTGAAATATTCCTCAGAGTGTGGCGTAAAACATCAATCAAACAATCTTTTAATTCTCAGACAGCGTACATAAAACTCTTGTGGATCAATCGAATGACGTTTCAAATGATCGCATACAATTGGCGCAACCCCACATCACGCCTGAGAAAGTAAATTGGCTTGTGTGACTATACTGTTTCGTTGTTTCATTAACTTAAATACGTACCGATTCTAACAATGCCCCTCAAGCAAGAACTTCCTTTATATATGTTTTCTTTAGTTTAATTGCTGATATGCCGGAGCGGCGTATATAGTAGTTACGCATTTTTCACAATTTCCCGCTTAATCTATTTCCTCGCCCATTCACCGAAACCAAAGTCGAGATTATTTTGACCGTGGTCGAAATATTTCAACTGCGGATAAAATAATTTCGAACACAGTCAAAATAATTTCAAACACACGAACAAAAGCCGCCGTCCTTGACTTGTGTTTATACTATTTAAAAAAACCATTCAAAAGCGAAGTTAAAAGTTGCCTGTCGGTTCCCTGTTTGTTTTTTTGTTTTTTTAGCATTAGGCCAAAGTTTCTGGCATCAAATGTTATTGAATGCCAAAATGATGTTATTTTGTCGGAAACAATTGGTTAAATTCCACTGGTTGACCACACTCGCGCGAAGCAAAGGTGTAGGTAGCGAGTAGGCCTATACGGTAGATAGAATGTAAAGATACGCTCAAGGCATGACTTAGTCCAAATGACTATTTTTTTTATACTGACGGTCGTATTTTGGAGTCAGGGCTCAGTGCAATAAAAAAGTTGGAGTAGACTGCATGCTTCTGGTCGGGCAGTTTGCGATCTAGTCCGGATTTCTGACTCCAAAATTACTTTTTTTTGTACTGACGGTCGTATTCCAAAATATTTTTGACTGCAATGAACCCTGACTCCAATTAAATACGGCCGTCAGTATAATAAAATAGTAAGTTTGGAGTCAGAACCCGGACTACGCATGACTGTGCGCTGGCGGAAATGGAAATGACCAACCAAAGTTTTTGTAACCTTTTAACCTGAATGATAGCGAGTATGTAAACATCCACTTTTGTTAAAGGGAAAGTAAATCTAAGCTTTAGACTAGTTTAGATGACATGAGTAGAGTTCATTTAGTCCTAAACAACTGCCAAATGTATGTTTTATCCCCACGTAAGCGAATAATTGAAATTTGAACGTGGCGTTACAATAGAGAATAAGCTCCATAGGCCATTCACAAGGCCGCCACCATTTTTTCATTAGTTTTATCCAATTATAAGTGCGTTATAGAGTAGCCATGTGATGCAATTTAGCCAATGGCTTGGCTAAGAAATGACGCGCGGTTGCATACTGACCTATATATACCGAGACAATCGTCCCACTTCAAGTTTGTCGCCATGTTTTTTTTGGACCTAAATCTACCATCATACACTCGAGAGCGGTAAAAATACGTCATTATTGATCTAAAAATAGCTACTGCAACATCACGTCATCCTAAAACGGAAAAATGGCTACACAGATAAGCCACTGGAAGGACATAGGGCCTACTTCTGTCTGTTTTTATTAGCTTGAGGGTCACTGGCGGTAATTGATGTGAAATGTTTTAAGTACTTTGAAGGTTGTTATCGACGATAATCCCTATGTATTTCTAGAGATTTCCCATCCTTTAAAGTGACATGAGCTGCCGAAATTCACACTTTTTTCATAATTTCTGATCGTCACAACAGTAAGAGGCTTTGAAGGCCATCGAAAAACTAAATGATTGGCATTCGAATAAGGAAAATGCATTCAGTATGTGCCTTATACAAAGCGGAATAGTATTTCAAAAGTAAACAAAATTTAAATAACCGGGACGACCGTTCATTCATTCTAAGCCAAAGTTAGTTCAAAACAATATTTTATCGTACATTATCTAGACTAAAAGCACTAAAAAGCTTCCGAATTATACGTCTTTAGAAAAATAGCCAATAATTTCAATATCCTGTTTTAACGTCAAAATATCAACATTTTGGCAGCTCATGCCACTTTAACGGGACATATGCTCGCGACACAAATAAACCGGCCTACATTGAATTACTTACTACAAACTGACGTTAAATTAAGTCGTATAATAAGTGAAGCCTGAAGGTCTATTTAGTGTAAAATTTTATCATTTCACGATCTTTCGCCCTCCCCACAGATCTTTTCGTAGCCTCGTTGCAAATGTCCAAACTCTATGGCCAAATTATACTGATGGTATGCTTGCCAATACAACATCAATATAATTTGGCCATAGAGAGCGTTGACCATCTCACCATGCAGAGAGATCTATCAATGATACGGGGAATCCCCTTGGATAACTAGTACTTTTTCTCGTGACAATTTATCTCGCAAGATACAAGTCAAGTCACGTGGCAAACTGTATCTGCGGGTCTGCGGAGAAGAAATCGCTCCCTGTGTGCACCAGGTATATCTTAGATTGACACTGCGCAAATGTTACATTTTTATTAACAACGCATTTCATTACTAAGCTGTTCGTCAGGCGTTTTTTAAGATCGACTAAATTGCGTTGTGTTATGAAATTAGTGATTTTTTGTGATATAAGCATGAACGTCACACAGACCTCTTTTGTTGCATACGTTGAAGGGGAATTCCCTATTGCCTCGTTTTGGTTTTCACAATTGATACAGCTTGTCCCTGGTAACCTATGTATATAACGACAGCACATTTATTCACTATTTGCTAGTCTCTATCTTTAGAGGAAAAAAACCAATTTAGGTAAGAAAGCTGTAGAAATTACTATATTCTGATAATATAAATGAGTTAGTAATGACTTAAACAGGGCCTAATCTAGGCTTATTTTCAACCCTTTACCGTAGGCCACAGGTTTGGGCGTCTGCAGTTTGGGCTAGCCTAGGGGTACCAGTTATCGAGGGGTAACAGTTATCGAGGGTTAGGTACATTATTGGCTGTAGACAGAAAAGTCGTCTAAGAAATAAAAAAATAAAAAATTCACACGTACTTACAATTCGTAGTTCCCTTCATTTTTATAGTGCAGATTTTGAAATTTAGTCCGCGATTGAAATTGTATGAGCAGACGATGTTGTCATCAATCGATCGGCAAAAAATAGACAGTGCAACAGAAGTCTTAAAAATCCACAAAGTATGAAAAAGTTGAAAAAATATTAGCTCCCAAAAGTGGCAAAATTAGACGATCGCTGAATGTCACATTTACCCTCGGTAACTGGTCCCCTCAGGCTACCAAACCAGGGTATGAGAAAAAAGTTGTTGTGATTGGAAAACTTCACTAGAAAAATAAAACTCATGATTCTGACAATCATATTTATTAAATTCTTAAATTTTATCCAAAGTCATGATCTTTCTTATCAGGATTTATTAGAAGACTCCCTACGTGAAATCATCTTATTATCAACCAATCAATCAATTAAAATGTCATTTAGAGTGATTATTTTTACTTGTAATATTTTCAGATAGGCTGGATTATTGGCTCCCATGTTTTAGGATATTTCACACATCATGGCTGAGCGTGTAAGTGTTGGAGCAGATAAAAATCCATCGTTATCTGGTTCAACACTTCGGAGAAGCTCCACGGAGAAATCGCCACCTTTAACCGTGAATGCCATTACACAGAGTGAAATTAACCTTACGAGAGACTGGGAGTTACAGTCGCCTCTATCCGTGAACACCATCAATAGGGATGACAAAGACTCTGAATTGAAGAAACTGAGGGAAGATAACCAGCTGCTTCAGGATGAAAATTATCGCCTTGGTGGCAAGCTCCGTGGTTATCAAACCCTCAGTAAGTGCGAAAACATGTTTATTATGTTCTCTTCCAGCGCATTTGGCAGTTACCAGCGGAAGGTCGTGGGTTTCCTCCGGGCACAGAGCCCGGCTTCCTCCCACAATAAAACTGGCAACACCGCCATATAAGTGAAATAATCTTGAGCGCGGCGTAAAACACCAAACAATCAATCAATCCAGCTCATTTGGGTTTTGAAACATCTGCCATAAAGGAGTTTATGCATGATACTCACAAGTTATAACTCTTCCTTTACTTCAGAGTCTGTTAAAGTGATAGTCACTCAGCCCAACACAGGCCTTCTACTCGCTAATGCACGTATACGAATCCCACCAGATCAAAAAAGTGGATTTTTCACTGGAAGAGTTGCCAGGTACATGTACTCATCTAAGGTTGGGGTTTTCCTCCAGGCAAAGAGCCCGGTCTCCCCCACTAAACCCTTGTAACTCGGCATCATAATTGAAATAATCTTGAGTGCGGCGTAAAACAGTGATCAATCCAATAAATCCTTTACTTCCCCTTCATCAGATTGTTGCGTACAACTTAAGTTCTTGTGGCAAGCCACTTCATTCAAAGTTAGCCCCCTTGTGTCATATAAAAAAATAACTAGGGGGAATAACTCAGATTAGTGAATTTTCAAAGATATAAGTAAGTGTTTTCAGCACCATGTATTCAGTTTATCAACTGTTACATGTCCAGAGGGTTTCATCATGTGGTGAAATCTCATGTATAGTATTTGTATTAAACATATAGACATATTGCATAAGCTTGTCACATTCCTTGGCTCAAAATTTCCAAACTACTGTATATATATATATATATCTGTACATGCAATATGTGTGTGTAGATTTTACTGTGTTTGAAAGTTTCTTGATGCTAGGTGTGCGGAGAGGCTTTACAAGTTTTCACTTGATAATAATTCAATTTTTTTTTAATTTTTAATAGTATTCGATATGCATTAAAAGAAAGCTGATTAAGTTGTTTTTTTTCAAAGCCAAAATCTGTTGTGTAGATTACTAGATTTAGGTATTGTGTTCACTTTCTGTTAATATTTTTTAGATGAACTGTTTCAAGAGTCAAGGGAAAATTGTCAAAAGTTGAAAAAAGAGAACGAGACACTAAACAAGAAACTGGAGATGGCGTCGAGCAACTCAAAAGAGGTAAGTGATTGATTGATTATTGATTGATGCAGCAGTTTGTATTTAATGGATACATCAATAATACATCAATAATAAACTAATTTGTCCTCCGGCTCACTATAAACCAGTAGATATGTTCAAACTGATATCCTGTATTTCTCTAATTTCAATGTCGTCAGAGCTCAAATTGAAAATTTTCTATATGAACTTGATTTTTGTTCAGATGTCCACATCACTATACCCATTTTAATTTTAACAGTGAATCACATTTAGGCGATTATGCCGTTCTGCTGGAGAAGAAAGTCTATGCTAGAACTTTTGTCAATTTTAAACTTTCTGTCAAAATAAAAGCCCAATAATACGTCAGACTATTGTTTTGATTGTATAGGACGCTACTGAACCAATATCAGATGTCGCCAAGTGTGATGTGGACAAATCCCAAGTCAACCCTGAAAAAGGAGGTTTAAATTTGAAACCAAAAGTAACAGTAGAAGGTTCTGAACATCAGACGTCACCATCTGGGTGTCTTGCACCGGACGTGACTGCAGACTCTGATGTGGCTCCTGAGGAAGAGATGACGAGGTTTCAGGTTGGACCCCGAGATCGGCATGTGTTACCGATGGCACAAAACCCTGAAGTACTTGTCCCTGGATTACCCAGCCCCGATATTTACGGGCACAACTCCATTCAACAGGCTTCGGATGTTTCTACTGAAGAAAAACAATTGGAATCTTTCCCATCAGATCACCACAATCTGTATTCACTGGTATGATTTTACCTATTTACATGGTTTTCTTTTTAATTCAGGTTTTGGATTAAAATTTCCAGGTTTTTTTTGCTGCTGGAAATTCAAAATAAATTTGAAAAAGTTAACATGGCTTTATACTATTTTTGATGGCTTCATAATACATGTATATGTTGGGAACTACTTTTTTCCTACAATTTGATAGGTGTCTGGAAGTGCATTTCATCCTTCTGACTCTTTAACAAATGGCGATAATCATATGACGGAAGCGAACTTACGAAGCATTCACGTTGCTGATGACTTAAACCAAGTTGTACAGAAGGCCGCTCAGTTGGAAGAAAACCAAAGACGATGGAAAGTAAGTCACATTTTATACTTTACTGACAAAGAATTCTGTCTATTGGATGAAATGTTCCCACTGCTGTCAGAAATTAGTTTACAGTATTTTATGTTAAAATATGATTATAGTGGCATGAACTACCAAAATTCAGGCTTTTTTTCATAAATTCCTTTTCTCAAAAACTAAAAAATCGACGTTAAAAATATTTGTAATGCCAAGTTACTCATACAAACCAAAGATATGTACTAATAACGCACATAAATAAAAAAGCTGGGACGTACACTTTAAGGCCGGTATACACTGAGAGTTTTGCTGCGACCCGCCCCAACCCGACTAGAAAATCGTGTTGCGTCGCAGCTGAATCTTGTAGTGTATACCTCTCCATGACGCAAATCGTTGCCATTTGGCTTCAGTTGTGTCGGATCGGGTGTGATCTGAATGATCAGATATTTTGTTCAAGAGTCGGGTCTGATCAGACAGTGTATCTACTCTTGTGACAATCGTCACACAGGCTCAAGAGTCTGTAGGCCAACCAAAAACTTCACTGCATTCAGGTGGCCACTTGGCAAAACTGCAATAACATCAAAACAACCTTTTTATAAAAAAGTATTCGCTAGGAATTCCTAACATCATGTCTCCCGTTGGAATTGCATGCAGTGTATACCATTCCACGGCCTGACGCAACTCAACTGAAGTGAGTTTTGTCCAGTTGGGCACAGTCTCGTTGGGTCGCAAAGCTCAGTTTATAACAAGCTTTAGGTTGATGAAAATATCAAAAACTTTACCATAAACAAACAGAAATACTTACTATATCCAGGGAAATAATTGATAATGTCTGATCCACTAATGACATTTTTAACAAAAAGCACATTTAAAAAAAAATGGCGGTTAATACTTTTAAAATTTCTGTTTTAATGAAATTTTCCCTATACTTGGCATCTCCTGCCACTCTAATATCATTGTTTTAATATTAAGGTGGGTCAATAAAAAATAACTTTCTGATTTTCTTTTACTTGCCTATAGCATATGAAAAGAAACTTTCCATGGACCTTTTGCCTATTAATCCATTGTTGGAACTCAACATGTGTTGTTGGTTTTAATTTTTATACGCCCAACTTAAAAAAAGTCGGTTGTATTATGGTATCACCAGCGCCGTCCGTCCGTCCCGGATTCCCTTCCGCTCCATAACTTGAAGAGTTTTGATCTAATCTTTACAATTCTTTCACAACATATACCTTGTGGGTAGAAGGTGTGTCATGAACCATTTATGACATCGTCGATTGCATAATGTGGCTTCTACATTGGATTATGTAGTATTCTGTCTTAGTCTATATCTTCGTTCCCTTCCGCTCCATAACTTGAAGAGTTTTGATCCGATCTTTACAATTTTTTTTACGACATATACTCTAGGGGTAGAAGGTGTGTCATGAACCATTAAGAACATTGTCCATTGCATAATATGGCTTCTACATTGGATTATGTAATATTCTGTCTTAGTCTATATCTTCGTTCCCTTCCGCTCCATAACTTGAAGAGTTTTGATCCGATCTTGACAATTCTTTCAGAGTATATACCTTATGGGCAGACGGTGTGTCGTGTACCATTTCTGACTTCACTCGTTGCATAATATGGCAGCCATATAGGATTATGTAATATTCCTATCCGCTCCATAACTTCTAAAGTTTTTATCCGATCTTGACGATTCTTTCAGAGTATATACCTTATGGGCAGACGGTGTTTCACGTACCATTTCTGACATCACCTGTTGCATAATATGGCAGCCCTATTGGATTATGTAATATTCCCTTGCGGCTCCAGAACTTCTTTCGTTTTGATATAATCTCTCCAATTCTTTTAGAGTATATATACCTTATAGGTAGATGATGTGTCGCATACCAAATTTGATTTGGGTACACATATTTTTTGTCTGTTTTCAAGAGCTTTTTTTATCAGAAATGTGTACCTGATGTTTAATATATATATTTTAATATATATCAATGCTTTTTGGAGTACACTTGGTCCAGAGTAATACTGGAAGCCAATTAATTTATACATTCTGAGACTGTTTTCTTGGATAGTTTAATGTGCACTATAATAACAAAAAAAGACCATTTTCCCACTTTATTACCCATCTGGTATTTATCAGAGTTGCTTTTTAAATAGAGATAAGGGGACAATGACATCCAAGGTTTGTATATTTACACACCAGCAGATCAGTGGTCAGCCTGAAGATTGTTTGCTTTGTAATAAAACTACAGCCAAGTCCAATAGAACAGTGTCCCAGTGAAAACTGTTAAAATTCAAGAGTTGTAAGCTATTGTATTGATTGATAAGAGCAATGTCAAAACAGCCACATTTCAGTTTTTGCAATTAAAATGTGATTGAAAATAACAGATAATATATGTGTACTATAACGAGTATCCAGACATTTCGGCCTGGGACATTTCAGCCTGGGACATTTCGGTACAGTACATTTCGGCCTGGGACAGTTCGGCCTGGGACATTTCGGTCCAAAGTGAAAAAGGGGACATTTCGGCCTACCTAGGTTTTAATTATATTTGATAAAAGATTTTCTCATTTCTTTCTCTTATTCTATCTGAATATATATATGCCCATTAAATTGAGCTCAAGTTGATAAATTTATCTAACCACAATAGGTTACATATATAGCCCACCACTACATACATGTAATGCCAAGCATCATGGGATCAATCAGCACCATTCTGAAGCTGGCCTCACACTGAGTGATTTAAATTATTAAAACCATTTTCATTTATTTGGTATTTGTTTAAAACTTAAATTTCAGTGGGGCTGACATCAGAATGGTTAACATAAAGTTCTGAAATCGACTTCTTGGTGTATAAATAACTAACATCAGGTGTTTACAGAGAGAACCCATAACTTAAACGCTTAACAATTTTAGAACTTAAGTTTCTGATAGACTGTCTAATTAGTTGAGGTAATACAGTATATAAAAAATGTATTCATCAGAATTATTTCTAATTTTCGCAGCAGACAAAATTTCACTGTTTCTCCGACTAATACCTGTAACATATGTATCATGAAAGTTGGAGAGATTGTCCAGAAGCCCACTAGTATCACTGTTATAGCAGAAAAATTGCTGAATATGGAGAAAGAAATGAGAAAATACATGTATACAATTAAATGGAATAAAACCAAGTCGGGCCGAAATGTCCCCTTTATCACTTTGGGCCGAAATGTCCCAAGCCAAAATGTCCCAGGCCGAAATGTACCGTACCGAAATGTCCCAGGCCAAAATGTCCCAGGCCGAAATGTACCGTACCGAAATGTCCCAGGCCAAAATGTCCCAGGCCGAAATGTACCGTACCGAAATGTCCCAGGCCAAAATGTCCTAGTCCGAAATGTCCCGGATCCACTATAACGTAGTGGTATTTTATAGTTGCAGCTTCATCAAATTCAGAAAAGAAAAACTTCTAATGTGAACAAGAAATTCTAATTGATGAAATTAAAACAAATGTTATATTAAATGTTAAGCTGTTAATCGTAGCGGTTCGACTTTGCCACGGCGGGCGTATGTTGAGTTTACTAAAACTCTTGTTAATTTTGTTTTAAAACTGTCAACTTTGATGATAATGTTTAATTTTTCGAAGGTTTATGCCGCCACATTGCAGACAGAAAATCAGGATATGAAAAAGAAATTTCGTAAAATATGTCAGGAGAAAGATAATGTCATCTCCAAACTGAAGATAGAGAATTTAAAACATCAAGCGAGATGTGAGAAGGACAAAGTGTCATCTATTGATACCACATCATCCGCTGAAGTTTTTAATCCTGATTGGGTCCACGTCAATAAACAACAGGTATTGTTTTAATCATGATTGGGTCCACTGTCAATAATAGATATTGTTTTAATCCTGATTGGGTCTACGGCAATATACAACAGATTGTTTTAATCATAATTGGGTCCACATCAATAAACAACAGGTATTATTTTAATCCTGATTGGGTCCACGTCAATAAACAACAGATATTGTTTTAATCCTGATTGGGTCCACATCAATAAACAACAGGTATTATTTTATCAATATCAATGGATTAGACATTATCAATTATTTCCCTGGATATTGAAAGTATTTGTCTTTGCTTCTTGACAGCTTCTTGGAGAAGGGGCTGGTGTTATCCAACAGGAAGTTATCATTCAACTAGAGACGAGACTTGAAGCTCTGGAGTTGAAAAACAAACAAGTAAGTACCAGGCATTGCCTTCCTGAAGATAAAGTACAATTGCAATGTCTTAGCAAATGGCACTTTAGTGTTCTATATTATTTCAAAACGAAGAATTAAAAAGAAAAGTAGACTTGTATGAACAGGAGTATGTTTGCTTCTTTATGTTTTCCACCAATGGGTCGCGGGTTCGAATCCCACAAATTTTCTGACTGGGTTTTCACTCGAACGACCTATGTGGGATGGTTGCCAGTTACCAAAGAAAGGTCTGGGGTTTCCTCCGGGCATAGAGCCCGGTTTCCTCCCACAATAAAACTGGCAACGCCGCCATATAAGTGAAATAATCTTGAGTGGGGCGTAAAACACCAAACAATCAATCAATCAATCTTTATGTTTTCCATAAATGCGGTTTGGATTCAGCGAATTCCTGTGTGACTCTACATCAAGACATATAACTTTTGAATGACATTTAGAAGACAAGTATAAGACATGGAAAATTTTTCTGGATTACTACTCCTGTATGTATTACATCAAGACAGTCCATCATCATTTGTTCTAATTTTGTCTGCTTTGATATTAAGGCTGTTTCATTGCAATTACTGCTAATCGTGATGTTTTGTAAAAAAAAACTTTCCGTGTAGTGTTGAAAGCGTTTTTGGTTACGTCAGCTAAATTTTGCCTAACCTATTAAAATACACCAAAATATGGATTTTTTAAACAGACTTGACACTCATTCTGTTGTTATCTGAGGTTAGCAGCTTCCTTGCCCTTAAATAAGGTAATGCTATTTTGTTGGCCAACACAAAGTAACAGTTCCAATAACTGACCTTTGTAAAGAAAAAAACATTGAACCTTCAGATGACGATGAGAAAGATAGACTTCAGGCGAAAACAGGTCACGCACTAACTGTAGACATAGTTTTGTAACCTGGTTCACTTAAACTTCACCGACAAGTCACATTGTACATGTATCTCCGACTCAGGATATGAATCAACAAAATTACATTGTATCTCCGACTCAGGAAATGAATCGACAAAATTACATTGTATCCCCGACTCAGGAAATGAATCGACATAATTACATTATATCTCCGACTCAGGAAATGAATCAACAAAATTACATTGTATCCCCGACTCAGGAAATGAATCGACATAATTACATTGTATCCCCGACTCAGGAAATGAATCGACAAAATTACATTGTATCCCCGACTCAGGAAATGAATCGACATAATTACATTGTATCTCCGACTCAGGAAATGAATCAACAAAATGACATTGTATCTCCGACTTTTTTAAGGGTTTTCAAAACGTGAAAGAAAAACAATAGATTGGTCAATAGTAAGGCCTACTACAACTACTCAATAAATGAAATTTTGTTTTCACAGTTGCTTGATGCAAACAAAGCTTGGGAAGCTTACAAAATCTCATCAGAAGCAGAAAACGACCGTAAATATCTAACATTACAAGAAAAGTTATGTGCCAGTGAACGAGCTTTGACGGAATACAAAATCCAAGATGAGAAAAGACAGTGTGAAATTGACAAGATTCTCATTTCGAGTAAAAAACGATACCAAGAAGTTGAGGTAAAAAAAGGCATTTCATTTATTCAATTCAACGCTTTCCTGATAATGTTCTCAATATAGTTCCACATGTTATCATTTTGTACAAGTTTCGCTTTGCTGTGAATAATCTTGATTTAAACTCCTAACATCATTTAGGTGACGGATATTCATGAGGATTTTTGTCGAAATTTGTCTGAAGTTTTGCACTGGCCAATCGGAGATCTAGATTAAAAGCCTGACAGCCTAAATTTACAGGCTTCCACAGGCTGGGTTTTGAAAATCAATCATGGCAAATAGGTCAAACCAACAGAAGATGAAGTTTTTTGCACTTCTCATGAAACATACTGAGAAGTCATTATTCTCTTTATTTTTGGGATTACACTGTCTTGAAAAGCGGTAGAAATCTTTCTGTTGATTTTGGGTGACCCTGAAACGGGAATTGATCCGAGACCCAGAGTATGGCACTTATCGCCAGCACTAAATGCTGGCTGTCTTATCCATTCAGTCAACCGGCCACCTTCTCCTAACGCTCTTCAGAGCTGGGAGATCCAGGTTCAAGCCTGAGTTGAGTTTTAACGGTGGGAGCTGCTGCTGCTTCGCTTGGCATTCAGCAATAGGAGTTAGAGCAGCGACTGGTTGACCCGGTGTCAGTATAATGTGATTGGGTGAGGGGGCTTGCTGGGTGTCTTCAGCAAGTCGTCTCGGTGAGGCAGCACCAAATAAAAGAGCAGTGGAAAACTGCCCTGCCACAAGGAGACGACGTCATACATACTTTTGACAAATTATTTATGTTGTCATACTTTTCTCTCGGAATCAAATGATCCATGTGAATTCATTTTGAAATTATTTTCTGTTTATTTAGGGAGTGTCACTAGCTCACCTGATTCAAGCGTTTCGCTTCGACCAGCACAGTCTGTCCACCAATGTGCCGCGCGTTCGAGCCCCACTCAGAATGTAAGACTGTCTGACTGGCTCGTTCACGATCGCCACAAGTGGGTTGGTTGCCAGGAACCAATAGAAGGTCGGGGATTGCGCTGTACATTCAGCGCAGTTTTACCCATAATTAATCCTGGTTATGCCACTTCATAAATGAAATAATCTTACAGTGGCTTTTTAAAAAACAATCTCTTCATTTAGGAAGAAAAGGAGGA
This sequence comes from Lepidochitona cinerea, assembly GCA_963971465.1. Lineage (NCBI taxonomy): Eukaryota > Metazoa > Mollusca > Polyplacophora > Chitonida > Tonicellidae > Lepidochitona > Lepidochitona cinerea. The sequence goes on along the minus strand of OZ020551.1, from coordinate 44,973,203 downwards.
ATTGTTATCACAGCTTCATCTGAATAAGAACACGATTCAATCCCTTCAAGGACGTGTCCATGAACTTTGTGTGCAACTGCAACAGGTGAGTCTGCAACTTACGGCATATACTGAAGTTTGCTCAAATTCAGCATTGCAACAGTCACATAATATGTCAATTTGTAACTCCTTTGGTAATATGGTCTGGCAATGGCTGAAACTGGCTGATATGTTGTGTTCTTTTATAGTCATTTGAAAATAACTTGGATTAAACACATTACCTACAATGTATGAACTGATTTTCTAAAGTGCTACGGCTGCTTTAGTTGGTGTGGTAAACTAAATGGCTACAAGCGTTTCTACCATTGCTTGACTATTGTGGGAAAGATGGGTTTGTGGATTATTTTTGGATGTTTGAAAGACCATTTAAATATTGTTATATTGAAAGAATGCGAATGAATTGGGAAACTTTTGAAAAGCTACTTCAGTATTGAGCATTGAGCGATTCTACATTTGTTCGAGATCACCATGGGTGTTGGTTGAGACACTCTAGCCAATGTAAGCCTACTATGGATGGATATCCGTATGTGAATGGTTACCGGGTACCACAGGAAGGTGGGGGTATTCTGTGGCACAAAGCCCTGTTACCTCACCTGGCCACGCTGTGTCATAAGCGAAATAATCTTGAGTGCAATTTAGGACATCAATCAATCAATCAATCAATGTTTGTTTATTGTTCTACTTTATTATTTATTGTTTCAGACACTCTGAAATTGAAATGATAGTCTTTAGCAAAAAGTCTAAATGTTTTATTTCGCATCAAATGGGGTGTTAGGTTTTGATGTGTTGTACAGTAATAAACTATGTTAGGCCTACTGGGAAACATATAACTATTTTGAGTGCATGTAGAGGATTTCAGAAATCAATACTTTTCCATATTGATTGTTTATTTTATGAATGATCTGTATTTCTTAGGCTCCTATGAATCAACTGTCCGCACCTGCTTCCCCGGCCGCTCCAACTGCACCACCACCCATGGATTCACGTTATGAACAAGCTCTCCAAGAAGCGGAAATTTATAAGCATCAGGTTGGTCTTACTGCATGGTAAAGTTTCAACAACAACAAAACATCAGGCATACATGTAGTTAACAAAAGGCGAAACTCCAGTTTCCAGTGGTCCGAATCTTGTGGGAACTTATGTTTTCACACAAAGGGGAAGTTATGGTGTCTGGTGTTTCAAGTTCACTTTCTCTGGATTGTCATGTGTGACGTAAGAAATGGCTATTTTTAGATGCAAGGTCTCACACTTCCCTTGGCTGGCAGTAATGTCAAAATGACAGTTGAGCTGATGTGAACTAGGGCTGTCCACAGAGGTCGTGTTTTACGTCATATGACAAGCATTGTAGAGCGTCAAATGTTGCATTGAATTTTTTATGCTCTGCCTAGAAATAAAAAATTTTTTAGTCAGACTTGTAAGGTACAAATTATAAAATATTGACAAAGGCTGAAGATATAGCCTCCGATTTGTAAGTCCCAACAATGGGATTTGAGTTGATTTATTCACTATGATACAATTAATATTTTACACAATACAGGTACATGGGACTGGAATAAAGCCAATATGGCTTGAGACACCAAAAAGTTCAACATCAGAATTTTGATATATATGTATTATTCTCTTTTCAATATTATTATTAATATCACTAAATATATTGAAAAGAGAATAATACATATCAAGATTCTGATGTTGACCGTTTTGGTGTCTCAAGCCATTTATTCCAGTCCCATGCACCTGTATTATTATCAATATCACTAAATATGCAGGTACATGGGACTGGAATAAAGCCAATATGGCTTGAGACACCAACAAGTTCAACATCAGAATCTTGATATATATGTATTATTCTCTTTCCAACATATTTAGCTGAATCTTTTTAAAGAGGATTTTGATAAGGAGAGATCAGATAGAGCTTGTGCCCAATCAGAGAAAGACGAACTTAAAAAGAAGCTGAAGAAGTCGGAAGCTGCGCTGCAAAGGACGCAAGCTCAGGTAAGTAATCCTAACCCCAGTAGCTGAGAGTCAGCGACCACTTGAACACAGTGCTCCAAAATATTGATTTATGTATGCTGCACATTACCTGCATGTGTGCCTTAAGTGAAGAATGATGTGGGGCATGCTTGATTGACCTACTCACAGCACTGCGATAGCTGATGTTACATGTAGCAGGCTGCAAAATAGGTCAACTTTCAGAGCTTTTAGCGCTCTACAATGTTGGAGGAAATCAATATTTGAAATTATACAACTTTAATATGAAATACATGAGTCATGTATTTAATAAAGTTTTATTTTTATGAACAAAATCATTAAAAGTCAACACTTGCATCACATGAAATTTATTTTTGCGTACGGTTGCTAAGTTAGTCACATGATCTGAAGCAAGTTGCTGAGGCCCCACTATCTATTGGATATGAGCAGTCTCAGCATGCTGAAGGTCTAAACCATGGCTGTGTAGAACGCTGTGAGCGTGGAATCCAGTGCACCCATGATGTTGATAGCTATACATTCACTACCATCATGATAAAAGGCACTTGCTGCTAAAATGCAGAACATTGTTTACATCAACACAAAAAACAGTTTTCTGCATTTTTTCCCATATAGAAGAACTCAGAAACACACCTTTTTGTCAGGTTATTTTTAACATTTGAACCACTCTCACCAATCTGTAAGTTATAAGGGATATTGTCATTGAGATATTTGTGTCATTTATAGCAAAAGACAATAGAAGAAAGTCTGCAGAGTTCCTTGTCTCAAAATGAGCAGCTTCATCAGCAGATTGGAAACTTCAGGCGCCAGGTAGGTGTATCATTTATCTATCAATCATAATGTGGTGTAAAAGTGTTTGTGTGTCTCGCCTGCTGTATATCACCTGCACACCTTTGCATTCTGGGTAATATTTATCCTCCGTGTTGCGAGTTGTCTATGCTGTGTACATCTTAACTACTTGCACTCCTTTTGTTTATATGAAGCTATAGTACATGTATGTTGAATCTCAATATGGTGCGCTGGGATTATAAATGACATCTTTTTTTTGACAATTAAAAAACCAGTGTGACAAGTACTGTCAATGTCGCACATTTTTCTAAGTATCTTGTCTTATGCTTACCTCTTGGACAGTTTCTCTTTGATCTGGATCATATTATTGCACATACAAACTCTGTCAAGTGCTCTTTCAATAGATATCAAACTATTTTGATTCTACCCTGTAATACCTCTTTTGAAAGCTCTGGCCGCCATCTTGGTCCTTGTCAACCGATATTTAAACTCGAACGCAGCACTAATGTATAAAGCTGTGTCTTTAACGCATTAGCGATCCATTTTAAGGAGACTTGCTGGTTATCAACGGTGCATAACAACACATATTACTCGTGATTTTGACTTTAAAAAACTTCCTTTGCCTTGATTGGTCTCCTAAATACCGACAGTCAAATGATCACTCGCCTAGAAGCTGGACATTTTTAGAGTATTTAGACCGTTAAGGCCATCATTTAACATGTGGCGGTGTACGAAAGTCACTGTCTGCCATTGTATTTCCAGCCATGGATTTTTTTTCTCACTGTGTTAATGGAACTAAGTCGTTTATTTAAAATCAGGCCATTGGACCGAATCTGATTGTTGATGATATGTGCCAAGCTTTCTTAAATTTCAATGTTTAGGTTTTGATATTTTAAAGCTGAAACTGGGGCGCCCCCACCTCATTTATATGGTTTGTATATTCCACAAGAGGAAAGACACAGTGCTCTCCTGAAATTGCACAGGTGTATTAAAGTGAATGTGTCACTAAGAGGTCACTTACCTTACCTGGCGGTTGACAGTTACCAACGGAAGGTCGTGGGTTTCCTCCGGGCACAGAGCCCGGTTTCCTCCCAGAATAAAACTGGCAACACCGCCATATAAGTGAAATAATCTTGAGCGCGGCGTAAAACACCAAACTATCAATCAACCTTACCTGGCAGAGACTGTGAATGACCAAAGCCAGGCTCTGGTAACATTGTGTGAAAGTTCTTGCATGGTGATGAGCACTGTGTCCTATTTTCTGTCCATCAACGTTTTAAAGAATGATTTTCTATTGAAGACAACAACCTTTCAACTATATCACAACTACATTTCATGAAACGTTGATGTACAAAATTAGTCATTTTTTCCAATCAAACTACCGGGAGATTACCTGTCAGTAGGATAATCTATTAGGCTTCATCATTTATGTTCGTTTTTCAAAATAAGCCTGAATTCTTTGCTGTCTCACCGTACTCCGTAACTTGTAACCAATTTGTATTTATTCTGCACCATTTGAAGCGAGGAATGGAACGGGAACGAGCGACGAATGGGATGATGCTGCTGAACACAAGGAAATCGTTCCACTGGCCGAGGGGATCCGTTAAACTTTTGACGACCACACATGTCGGTGAGACCGGTTTGAAAGGCTGTGATTTTATCAAGGAATAATTCCTGTCGATGTCTGCACTATGATCGCGCAGATGTACCTACCTACCGTATTCGAGCCTATTTTCTACTCATAAATTATGTTGGTTACCAAAATAGGAAAACTTAATCCAGAAATGCGATAATAGCATCTTCGTAATACATTAAATCAGGCTGAAAATTCTGAGGCAAATCCATGAATTGATTCTGACAGGGACTTTCGTGAAATTCAAGAATTCTCATACTTGCTTTTGATAAAACGATACTTTCAGCAAATTAAACGGACAAGTATTAGTGAATTAGAGAAGATTGAACATCTCTTTCAACATTATTTCAGTCTTATCACTACGGTAGTCATTAAACCAACTGAACATGTTGTTAGGGGGCCCACGTGCCATGTAAGCCTCCTTCAGATATTGTGATGAGAGTATTAAACCTGAAGCAAATTATACCACACGATAAAAATGCAGGTCCAGCTCGAATGCGCCAAAATAAAATGTCAACAAACCACGTGCTTTTGGCATATTTTTCTCGTTAAAGTAAAGGTTTTGTCAAGCCTTATTCAAGTGTCTTCTCGGATGTATTAGGGGCTTTTTGTACAGTGCGTCAATTCAGAGGATGCGTGTAGATGTCGCGTCAAGTTACACAGCATTTTATATGATGACGTGGTTTATCAATGCGTTTATAAAATGCGATAAATGGTGTCCAGCTATCTCCATGCAACCTCAAACACCATTTTGTTAAAATATTTATTTTTCTTATTTTATGTATATATTTTTTTTAAAACTTGTTCAATCCATTCAATGAATAAAATAAAACATTTTATTAAAAAAAGACCATCATCTTGCTGGACTTGCTGTTAAACATTTTATGATATATATTAATAATATCTTTCCTTCAAAATTCTACGGGGGACTCAGTTGGTCAGTCGGAGTGGTAGTCCCTCAGTCCGACACAGACCTTTCATCGGTAGAGCGCAGGTTTGAATCCCACTCATACCAAATCAAATTTGGATTTTTCACTCGATCACCGTATGTGGAAGAATTGCCAGGTACTAGTCGAAGGGCGGGTTTCCTCAAATACCCTGGTTTCCAACCAGCGACCCATTGGTGGAAGGCTGTTCGGATTGAGCGTCCAACGCTCTACCTACTGAGCCACGGAGGCCCCTACTTAACTTGAAAATGCCACCATATAATGGAAATAATGCTGTGTAAAAACAGCAATCAATCAACCAACCAATTCAGTATTTTTAGTCTTTTTCAGGCTGTTCATAACATAATATCTTTGTTTCATGTTAACAACGAAATCTATGTTTTTTCTTGTTCTTGTCCAACTATTTGTCAATTTTGTGTAACATCACAGTACATTAAAATTACAACTCAGAGAACTTTCCCTGAACTGTTGACTTTTATGTACATTTTTTTGACTTACTGGTTGTAAGGTATATATATGGTCTTGGACTAGATTATACTACATGTACACAGGTGGATAACAAATAACTGATATAAAGAATTGTTAAATGCATGTCAATAATCAGAAGAAATTGCTTTAAGTGACATGAGCTGCCAAAATTTGAACTTTTGTCATTCTGATTGTCAATACAGTAAGAGATTTTGAAAGTCATCAAAAAACTAAATGATCAACATTGGAATGAAGAAAATAGATTCAGTCTGTGTGTTGTACAAGCCGAAATTGTGTCGAAAAGTAAATAAAAGTTTTTGAATAATGTTCACTCTCAACCTAAGCCACTTCTTAACACTACTTAACATACATGATTCTCATGACTAGTAACACTAAAAAGCTTTGGCATTGCAGATTACATTATGTTTTAACTGGAAAATTTCAACATCTTGGCAGCTCATGCCACTTTTGTTAAATGCTGTCAAAATAAGAATGCTATCAAAATTAGAATGCTGTCAATATTATAATGCTATGAAAATTATAATGCTATCAAAATTATACTGTTGTCAGAATAATGCTATCAATATTATAATGCTATAAAAATTATAATAGTATCAAAATCATTCAAAATTATACAGATAAGACTGTCAAAATTATAATGCTATCAAAATTATAATACTATCAAAATTGTAATATTATCAAAATTGTAATACTATCAAAATTATAATGCTGTCGAAATTATACATGTAATACTATTAAAATTATAATACTATTATTAATAGTATTTTGGATATTATAATATCCAAATTAATATCCTGTTAAAATTATAATGCTGTCAAAATTAAACATTTAATACCGTCAAAATTATAATGCTGTCAAAATTATATTACTACCAAAATTATAATGCTAACAAAATAATAATGCTGTCAAAATTATACATGTAATGCTATCAAAATTATAATACTATCAAAACTATTATGCTAAGAAAAGGATAATGCTAGCAAAATAATAATGCTGTCAAAATTATACATGTAATGCTATCAAAATTATGATACTATCAAAACTATAATGCTATGAAAAGAATACTGCTATCAGAATTATCCTACATGTACTTTCAAAATTATACATTTGATAGAACCAAAATTATGATACTATAAAAAATATAATGCTCTCAAAATTATAATACTATCAAAATTATAATGCTCTCAAAATTATGATACTCTCAAAATTATAATGCTCTCAAAATTATAATAGTACCAAAACCCTCTCATTTCCCTTGAATGAATGTTTGTTTCTAAGTAGGATTTTTGTAATCATTAACATTTTCTCTGTTACAGGTCACTGCTGGTGAAGAAAGCAAACGGAAACTGATGGCTGAGTTGGATCGTCTGAGAAGAGAAGTGCAGGATTTGAAAATGAAGGTAACTTGAATTTACATCTGTTTACAATTTGTCATTCATTTAAATGTCTCAGAAGGCCCGTTCTAATTGTGTGATTTATAGTGCCAGCTTGTAGCATGCCATTTATAGCATGCCATTTATAGCAGGCAAAAAAAATGGCATACATTACAGCCATGTACAACTAGTCTTCGATATCATGGTGTTTTTGCATAAATTTGTTGCTCAGGAATACTGGCGTTATTGTACCGCCTTGAATTGAGGCACATTTCCTTCATTTGTGAGTAATGAATTCTGCATCGTTGGAAAAGTAATTGTAAATGATCTATCGAGAACGAAACAGATTCTTTTTTAAAATTTAGATTATGTAACCTTCCATTGTTTTCTGATCATTCGTACTCAGAGATCAATGCAAAGGGGAGTAACTCAAGGTTGGCATTTTGAAGTGATTGGATTGGTCAATGCATGCCATTTGTAATATGAAAATAGGACTTCCACTATTTCCTACGACTTTCTAACAAGATGTTGGATGTTACAAAAAGCATACCAGCTTCCAGTTGCATTCTACAAGTCGGTACCATGAGAGCACCATGAGAATGGGCCTTATAGCTGTTGTCCTGTATCATCCAGCATTCAGCAACCATTTTTGGCATCTTTTGTCCTTTGAGCATACAGTATGTTGGTCTGAAAAGATGAATATTGGGTGTTACGTACAGGTCTCCATCCTCTTCTAGGGGCCTCCGTGGCTCAGTAGGTAGAGCGTTGGGCGCTCAATCCGAACAGCCTTCCACCAATGGGTCGTGGGTTCAAACCCACGCAGTCCCAAAATAAAATTTGAATATTTTCTGTGTGGGTTTTCACTTGAACGACCTATGTGGGATGGTTGCCAGTTACCACCGGCTTCCTCCCACAATAAAACGCCGCCATATAAGTGAAATATTCTTGAGCGTGGCGTAAAGCACCAAACAAACAATCTATCAATCCTCTTCTCCCACTCTCCTTCCAATTTTTTTGTGTTGCGTCTTCTTAGGGTTTATACCGACATGATTGGATGAAAAACAATTAGCTTAATTTAAAGTTACATGAGCTACCAAAATGTTGATATATTTCCGTAATATATTCAAAACATAATTTTGAAATTATTGGCTATTTGTCTCTAAGAGTTTTTAGTGTTACTTGTTTCCAGAATGTACGTTAACGTAGTGTTTTAACTAACTTAGGCTTAAAACGAAGGAACACATGTATTGGTCATTTAGATTTTGTTTATTTTTTTAACACTATTTTGGTTTATACGAACCTGTATGTTTTTTCGATGAACTGCAATCCTTCTTTATTTCATGGCAATCAGAATTTATGAAAAGAGTGTGGATTTTGGCAGCTCATACCACTTTAATGTCGCAGTTTGGAATATTTTAGATCCCAGGTTTTATAGCTTCTTATTGTACCTACATGTATAACTTGATAGGCGGTCTATGTATTTTTCAGGGCTTCAGGCATGTGTCATGATAAGCAGATTCTATTAGATCTCCCTCACTCTCCCTCCATGCCCCTCCCCTTGCAACAGGCCTTCAGGTTTACGAATTATCTTTTCAGTTAACAAGACAACAGGACATGGCAAGGTCGCCTCCTCCTATGGGGAGACCCTATTACCCCCCTTTACCCTATATGCCACAGGGTAATGACTGGCAAGGTATGGTCGCTGTATTAATTTTTTTCTGAGGTACAACAATGTAACTGTAGATAATAGTGAACTTTTATCACAAACTAAGTTTTACATGATTCGGATCTTCCTTAATCCATGTAAGAAATCAAAGTGCCCGCCTACAGCAATGGAAGTATACATGTACTTTATGAATATCATGTACAGCGGGATACATTTACATGTACATGTAGAATGTAGACAGATTTTAATCCAACTTATAAAAATAAATCACCACCGACTGGATCGATAGTAAAATATTACATTTAAATTTCCATGCAATATTTGTATTTTTTCGTAAATGTTTTACAGGTTATCACCCTACCTACCATACCGCTCGACCAGTCGATCCTGGACCAGAGCTTTTACCAGGATCTTGGCAGTGTTCCAAGTGTACGTTTGTCAATTACCCACAACGCTCTGTCTGTGAGGTTTGTGGCACTATCAACCTACAACGGCAACGTAAGTCAATCTCTAATTTCCTTCAAAACAAAGTTTTGAGTGTATTTTGTTGGATTTTTTTTGTTGCTCTCATTCAAAACCTTATCAACGGTGTCTTTATAATGTGCAGAACTTGAAGGTTTCGTTTCACTTTGAATTACAGACTCTGCCCAGTACAGTCCCCCTGCATTCCCTCAGGGTCAGTCAGCATGGCCCCAAGGTCAACAGGTAAGGCTTGAGTCAAATCACACAAGTATAAACAATGAACAAGTCAGAACATTCTGTATGGAATAATGGCCTGGTCAAAGGTCATGGGTTTACTCTGGGCAAAGAGCTAGTTTCCTCCCCCCATTAAACCTGCGCTGTGTAGGTGAAACAATCGTGAGAGTGACGTAAAGCATCTGGGCCCTGTTCTACTAAGCTGGCGTAGAGTTGCGCATAGGCTTACAACATGGAGTTGCGCCTCGAAATTGCGACCGTGCGTAAGTTACTATCATTTAACATGCCATTGCGACAGGCGTAACTTACGCCAGCTTAGTAGAACGAGCCCCTGGGTGTTGTTTCTCAACAAAGTTACGACTGACGTACATGTAAGTCCAATGCAAGGCGTAACTACCATGGCAACATATACCCTCAACATTACGTTACGACCAGGCGCAAAGTTACGACGGGCATAAGTGTGTTGAGAAACAGCCCCCTGCTCACTTATTTGATCACTTTCATGGCAACACTAATTAATGGAGATACTAAGAATACCTCAATGTATTTGCCCTACATGTATCTCTAATTTCATGTTGCCCTTTTTTCTTATTTAGGTCAACCCTCACTTGATACCCCGGGGTTTTGACGACAATGACCTAGTTACAGATGCTGTAGGATGATCACAACCAGTACAAACAGGTACATGCAGACGCAGACGCAGAAATATTTAACAAAAAAAGTTTGATTAAAAAGATCGGAAAAACTAACTAACTGAAATGTGGTTGTCACTTTCTCACCACCATGGCAGTGTGTGTGTTAAAGTGGCATAAGCTGCCAAAATTCTGATTTTCTCACCACCATGGCCTCATTTGCCTTACAGTGTGTGTTAAAGTGGCCTGGGATGCCAAAATTCAGATTTTTTCGTCAATTTTGATTCTCAAAAGAAGTTCAGCATTTGATTGATTGATTGGTGTTTTACCCCGAACTGAAGATTATTTCACTTATGTGATGGCGTTGCCAGGTTTATTTGGTGAGGATTCATTATTTGAAGTATGTTAAAAACTAATGGATTGACAGTGCAATTACAGATTGAAAGGCAAATAGCTCGGATATAGGAGTACATTTTGTGGCTTTTCATAACAGTTGCTTATTAAACTACCTTAAAGTGGCATGAGCTGCCAAAATTCACACTTTTTTTCATAATATCTGATCGTCATGACAGTAAGAGGCTTTGAAGGCAATCGAAAAACCAAATGATTAGCGTTGGAATGAGGAAAATCCATACAGTACATGTATGCAGCCTATACGAACTGGAATAGTGTTCGAAAAGTAAACAAAATTTAAATAACAAGGACGACCATTCATTCATTCTAAGTCAAAGTTAGTTCACAACAATACTTTATCGTACATTATCGAGACTAGAAGCACTAAAAAGCTTCTGAATTATATGTCGTGAGAAAAATAGCCGATAATTTCAACATTCTGTTTTTACGTCAAAATATCAACATTTTGGCAGCTCATGCCACTTTAAAGTCCATCTGCAATATTGAAGGATCAATTAGCCAATTCTGTTTTACCAAAGTTTTCCATATATTTGACAGCTCATTCGACTTTATGTATTATAAAAAATCACTTCTGAAATCTATTATCGGCAGTTGTCGTCGGATTTAAACGATGATTCTTGAACTGTTTTTTTGTTTTTGGTATAGGTCTCCAGTGGTTAAAACTTTGTCCTATTTTGAACTAAAGTAACGGAAATGAACAGTAACAACTGAGGGGGTGTATTTTTAAACATGCAAGGGACATCCCTGATCATGAATATACATTAGAACTAATATGGATGTTTATCTTCTGTTTTTTTTTTTACCAGGTTGTTTTGACAAACTTTGGTTTCGAAAGGATCCAAACAGAGACACGTTGCCCAACTTTCTCTAGGCGGACCGCTTGTGGAATATATTCTTGGTGTAGGCTTTTCTAGTGTATTTTAATAGGATATGCGCTATATTAAGCTAACTACCTTACAATATTACAGTTTATATCTGTATTTACGAAGTCTGAGTTTCTAAAACCCACATTGTTTTCTTGGAGGGAAGGGGGCATGTGGTGTACATCAATTGGGTTGGGTGAAACTCTAACATTTTCCGTTTTGAACTGTTGCAAATCACTTGATGCAATTGTGAGGGGAAAGCTGGTTGTTAATGGATACCCCAATCACACTACACATGTAGGTTACATCCGAGTAAAACGCTGTTCTTTACGGACATGATTAATTTTGCTGCCTACTGTCCTGCTGTTTTTATACTCAAAATCGCAAAGTGATTTGGCAGTAACTTTAGTCTTTCAATCTCATCTTTTAATGGCCACATTTACCTGTACTAATGTTTTCTCGGCATAAAACTTAAATTCATCAACTGAAAGATCGGAAAAGTACTATAAGGGGAAAATAGACAGATGCAGAACTTTCAATGGTTGTCAAATGGGTAAATTAATTGCCATTTTCTACTTGCTTGACGTTATTGCATCAGGTCATTACAACAGCTCACGTTTTTATTTTTCACAAATTTAAAAGTGGCATTAGCTGGCAAAATTTGGATATTTTCAAATGTAATAATTTGCGTATGAGTGTGGTTATCTGGTAGCTTGCTGTGGTTTCTTGAATTACATATGTCAGTCTGCAAGTCGAATGCAACTCCAGGTTTACTCTGCTCAAAATTGACTTCTCTACCAGAGTCATGTGTACAGTCCAAACGTTTGAAAAGGTTATACACACTCAGCAGAAAAGCTCTGTGACGGCATTAACTTTGTAATGTCAAAAAGCCAACACTCAGGGTTTGTGTAACCTTTGCAAACGTTTGGCCTTCACACAGGGTTCTGACGGAGAGGTGAGTATAAGAAATATGCTGTTTAGTACTCAGTATATCCTCGAATATTATCCTCAAATTGTCATCTTGTGCCACTGTAACTAACACCCACTCTTAGGGTATCTCCATTACATGGAGTATATAAGAACTTACATATATACCCCGTGTTATAGAGGCATGTTGAAGAGTGCTTGTAAGTTCATAAAAAATTTTTTGGGAAAATTCACCCGTACCCTCCTGACCACCCAACTGGGCATTAAAGCATTAAAAAGGAAGAGTAGTAGCCTGCACCCGAATGGATGGGTGGTACCCTGCCCCCAATCGAACGGATGGGTGGTACCTGCCCCCAACCGAACGGATGAGTGGTACCCTGCCCCCAACCCTACAGAAATGATGTGGGATTAGAAACTCAGAAGGAATCCTAGCCACAATATATTGTTGTTTTATAATAGTGTTACATATCATATAAATATGTGTAATGTATGTAATGTATTATTATCCAATATATATATGTAATTTAAGGATTATTCCCCCAAACTCTATGTACATACACGTACATACAGTATAGTAGGACTACTATACTAGTGGGACAGCCCCATTATATTTTCTGTCCATAAATTCTGTCTGCAATTTTTCTTCTTTGTGATTATCAATATACAGCATGAGTATACATGAAGCACGTCGAAGTAAAACCCCTATTTTGCATCGTATAATTAGATGCTTTCTGCTATCATGCAATTTTTTTTTAATCTAAAAATGTTTGAAAAATTAATGACAAAGTTCTTTGTATCAATTTTGAGATTATGTGATTGAGAAAAATCATTATGGCTATTTCCTCCCTCTTAAGACCCACAGACGTCCTATGTGATTCATAACACCCTGTTTATGGCAGTAAAAGTCAAGAATATGTAAACAAGCCGTGCTATTAGACCAATCTGTATACGTGTATTGTGGGTATGTTTTAAAAGTTGTAATGTCGCCTTTCATTCCCCAAAATCTTCAGTTTTCATTTCAAATTTGTAAAATGGATGAATATAGACCTGGGGCTTGTTTCACAAAGCAGTCGCATCACAAACGAGGCCTAGTGCCAATTGATACCATAGTGAAGAGATACAACGTAATGTCAACTTTGCAAAAGCTCCGTGAAACGCCCCCCACCCCCACGCTATTCTTGAGCATACTATATGCACAATCAGCAAATAACATTAAAGTGAATTGAGACAGCTTACATGAAGGACAAAATGTGTTACCATTTATTAGCTGGACTCCATTGTGTGAAACAGAACACGTAAAAGAGTATCTCTGTAATGGGAAGCACCAACTTGACAGTGAATATTGTAATGGAGACAGCTTACATGAAGGACAAAATATGTCATGTAATAGATGGACTCTGTTGTGTGAGACAGAAAACGTAAAAGTGTATCTGTTTTGTGAGACAGAAAACGTAAAAGTGTATCTCTGCAATGGGAAACACCAACTCTACAGTGAATATTGTAATGGAGACAGCTTACATGAAGGACAAAATGTCTTACCATGTATTAGCTGGACTCTGTTGTGCGAGACAGAAAACGTAAAATTGTATCTCTGTAATGGGAAACATAATATCCAAATGCTCGCAACTGTGTTTAAAGTGGCATGAGCTGCCAAAATGTTGATATTGTGACGTTAAAACAGGATGTTAAAATTATTGGCTATTTTTCTCAAGACGTATAATTCACAAGCTTTATAGTGTTTCTAGTCTCGAAAACGTACGATAAAGTATTCCTTTGAACTAACTTTGGCGTAGAATGAATAAATGGTTTTCCCGGTTATTTAAATTGTGTTTACTTTTCGAACACTATTCCGGTTCGTACAGGCCACATACTGTATGACTTTTCTTCTTTCTAACGCCAATCATTTATTTTTGCGATGGCCTTCAAAGCCACGCACTGTCGTGACGATCACAAATTATGAAAAAAGTGTGAATTTTGACAGCTCATGCCACTTAAAGAAACAAACAGCTCATGACCTGTTAACACTCCAATGTGTTACAGGCACAAATGGTTTATGAGCTGAATTTGCCAATGTGTCAAACAGAATTCTTATTGCCACAAATTGAAGAGAAATTAACCTAAACTGAAAACTCATCTGAATAAAATGTTTTAGATATTTTCTCCTGAATTTTGGTTGATTATTTTTCAATTTGTGACAATTCATCTCTGTTGAAATGATGCCCTTTATATACAGTTGACTGGCGTATACTTAATGTTGGGCCTCTCTGTATGATTTTGTTTGATATTTTATGATTATAACGAGTTATAAAGATACGCTATGTTGCGGTAGAAATCCACTGCCATGGTATCTGAATGAGCAATACACCGTTGTGCTAACATCTAGTTGATGGACACTCAGGAAAGAATGTATTTGAAATTTTCTTTTATTTTATTTCATAAAACTATATTTTTGTGGTGCCGAAAGTCAATGTTTACGGGGAATTACGAAATGTTTGAATATTAAGATCTCATATTGAATGTTGTTTGTATACTGATTAATATTATGATATTAGATATCTGTTTCACTAGTCCGAAATATCTGCGATGATGATGTAAGACATTTTCTGACAGATAGGCCATCATCATGATGGCCTATCTGTCAAAAAATGTCTTACATCATCAGCGCAGATATTTCGGACTACTGTTTCACATGATAAAAAATGTAGGCTTTAATAATACCTTGGGGACCGTTTTTACGTTTTATGTTTAAAGGAATTTCATTTTAGCCTTCAAGTTAAGTGAGAGAAGCCCATGCATTTATATTTATAAGCCTAGAAATAAAACTTAAGCCCCATATACTCCTACAGCATGTGAAACAGATATCAAGTGTTGCTGTGCAATCTCATTCTCGCGAGATCCAGACGGTCCGTCGCGTTCACGTAGTAGCAGGGGATCTCGCGAGAATGAGATTGTGTTGCTGTGTTGAATTGATGTTAAGCAAAGGGAAGTAACTGTATTCATTTTAATGTAAATGTCACCTACAATGCAAGAGTTCTTTATAAATGTACATCATGGCAGATTCTTTTTGGCTCTGTGACTTCCGAGAGCCCAGAATTTCTTCTTCAGCCAATAAGGCAGATTTTTCGCGTTTTTCTGATTTTACGATGTCCAACGTTTGGCCACGTAGAATCTAGAGTATTACTAAAAAAGATGGTGAATTCTCAGTTTTATTAATAGACCATTTGCCAGTTTTGCGCGTCGAAATGACGTCGCGACATCAATCTTACACCGGACAAGCCCAGCAGTCATTTTAACTTTTGCCATATTCGCTCAAAATCCCTTTTCATCCACGATTTTTTCACATTTCTAGATTCATTCGGATATAAGCTGTCCGAATATAGCTTTTCGTTTCTTATGTCTGTTGTAAAATATCGAACATTTGATGTTAAAAACAGGCGGATCCTTTGTCCGGTCTACTACTTGGGGCAGTAATTATGACGTCGCTAAATAGCGTCACCTGCAAGTAATTGGCAAATCATCTATTCTGCATCTTTTGTGAAGGAGGCAAAAAGAGCTGTTACTGATGCCAGCACAGTACTATGCTCTCATGAAGCCAAAAAGGATCAGCCCCTCTAGCTGCTTTTGTATTTCGTTTTTCGGAAAAGCTCAGAGAATGTGTGTTAAATAGTGTCATTTTTAGCAAACCTAAATCAATGCAAACTTCCCCAAGCCGCTTGTCCTTTATATGTATCTGGCAGCTAATATCTGTTGTGTTTACTGTTTGTTGTGTCTGTTTTATATGCACGTTCTTCGTTTACAAGATATGTGTTCTTTATTTTGTTCTGTGGGTGAGATGATTGTGATGCACTACCCTCAAGCCAGAACCTCAGTATCGTTGATTAATTTAGTCCAAAGCTGCACTCGTTGCAGCCATCTATACGTTGCTTCTACATGAGTATGGCTTAACAAGAATCCAGATTGGATGTGGTTCTCTTACCTATTGTTGAATATTGCTATTATCCTATTGGAGACATTTCTTAATTAAGGTTAATTAGAATACTCCGGATTAATGATCGACATGTACATGTATTATTTCTTATAATCTTTTCACCAATCAGTATTGTTAAAGGAACTTCAAAAGAAAACTTTATAATGCAAGGCTTGTTTAATATTATTTTATGCCAAGAAAGGCGATCCTGTATAACTACATACAATGTACACACAGTGGAATTTGACCTGTAACTAACAATTATTGCCTTTTACTTTATACTCTGTTTTCCTCATTGGTCCATTATAATGCCAGGCTTAAGATTATTTTATGCCAAGACGGGCGATCCTGTATAATTACATACAATGTACACACAGTGGAATTTGACCTGTAACTAACAATTGTTGCCTTTTACTTTATACTCTGTTTTCCTCGTTGGTCCATTATAATGCCAGACCTTAATATTATTTTATGCCAAGACAGGCGATCCTGTACAAGACAGGCGATCCTGTATAACTACCTACAATGTATACACAGTGGAATTTTACCTGTATCTAACAATTATTGCCTTTACTTTATCTTTATTCGTCATTGATAACTAGACATGTTTTAAAAGAAAATATTTACTGTTTTCTCTCAATTATTACAATCGGATTGTTTTGTTGCGGTTTTCAAACATTTTTGATGCCTCAAAAGTTTACGTATAGCTAGACGGGTTTTGTAAATTTATTCCCTGTTTTTCCATAAACCGTTTGTTGTTAATTGATTTGTTACTAGTATTTTCTGCATGGGGCATAACTTAGTAATGTTCTTAAAATGCTGTGAATATATAAGAAACAGCTAATTTTATTATATTAATTGTCATATCTTTGGATTACAAACTTATTTTTGCAGTGTATATATAGGCGGCGTTCCTCAAAATCATGTTTTTGACGTTTTTATCTTCACGTTTATATTCTCTTTATTATTCAAACCTATAAAAGCGGACATTAGTGTTATTGTGACTTTACGTCTTTTGTGCTTCCACTATTTTCTTCGTTATTTTTTTAGTGAATTTACTGTTCCTTACATTTGTAATATATATGTATTACATGTTTCCTTTTCCTTGTTATGACCAGCCTCAAAATATTGTATATATGCCCCACTCCCCGAAGATCCGTATCATTACCCTATACATGTATGTCAGCCGAGTCGGCCTCCATATTTTGGCTATCGTATCATAATTTTAATTTTCTTGTTGATAACGTGAAAAAACACTTCTCAAAATGTATTTAAAAAATGATAAATCATGCTATAACTTTAAAAATGCACATAATAAATTTGTGAAAAAGGCACATAAAAAATCCCGGAAAATATGTTTATTTGTTGATGAAAATACACTTTAAGATAAACACCAAAAAAAACTTAAAATATTTATGACACAATTCTCTAGTTGATAACGTCATTTAAAAGATGAAAAAAAAACTATAAAAAAAACTTTAAACATTTCAGCTTTAATTTTCTTGTTGATAACGTTAAAAAAAATTCACAAAATGTATTTAAAAAATGATAAACCACGCTATAAAGGAGTTTCGAAGGAGTTTTAAGATTGAATGAAAAAATAATCTTTGTCTTTATCTTCGTTTTTACTTTAAGTGGTAAAGCTTATTCTTTACACCACAGATACTTGTAAATAACTAAATTGAACATGTTTTAAAAATGTTAAGTTAACTTTGAAATGATCTTTTAAAAGCTAAACGATTTCACTTGCTTTGACTTTTAGAAACGTCATTTGGAAGTTATGTATAACCGCAAAACAACATGAATACACCATTAATAATCTACCCCAAAAAACAATAAAAATAAAACTACCACAAAAAAAATACAAAAAAAAACAATAAAAATATTACCACAAAAAAAATATAAACCTATAAAATTACCAAAAAAAACATGAAAAAAAATATTGCAACGTGTCTCAAAAAAAAATAATAAAATAGAAAAGTAAAAAAAAAATTAAGTTAAAATGACTAAATATTGACTAGTGGAATATTTAACAAAAGACAATATGACTTGCATTGCATATGCAAATAATCTAGTTTGTTCATGGGAAGATAATTGGTCTTTGAACAACGATCTTGTATCGAAATTTAATAGACTCGACCGTTTATTTGATTATGTATATATATCTTCCTCCCTAGATGAAAAAGATGTACATACGTTTGTTTGCTTGTAAAGTGATATGAATACTTCATACATGTAAAGTCTAAATTGTTTTATTTTGTAAAAACACTCGTATGTAAACCTTGTGTTCATAACATTTGTTTGCAGTTCCTAGTAACCTAGCGCAATAGTGCAATTTCTACTCTAATGTTTAATGGATGAAATATAGCCTTGATATTGTTGCGGTTTTCCAACTTTTAGCGTTCTTTGGTGTTCAATAAATAAGATTGTACTCATATCGCTTAAACCTTAACACTGGATCTCTTTCTGTGTTCCTTATATTTCCTTTAGTTAGATCAGAAGTAAGATATACTAGACATTTTCGTATAATTTCTCCAGAATGTTTCTTTTCTTCTGCACCAATGGGTCGCAGCTTCGAATCCCACTTAGTCCAAAAAAAAATTGGAATATTTTCTGACTGGGTTTTCACTCGAACGACCTATGTGGGATGGTTGCCAGTTACCAACGGAAGGTTGTGGGTTTGCTGCGGGCATAGAACCCGGTTTCCTCCCACAATAAAACTGGCAACGCCGCCATATAAGTGAAATAATCTTGAGCGCGGCGTAAAACACCAAACAATCAATCCTTTTCTTCTGTCGCTATTTGGAAGGCAGGTCAGGCAGCCGCTCAGGACAACTTTACAGCCTTCATAGAATACCTGGCAACTCTTTAAAGGGATATGCCAGGAACGGATATCGTTAAAATCTGTGCTATTCTACCTTTTATATAAAGATAATGTTTCCAGATGGCCAGTGGTAACTTTCCCAGCTCCCACGGACCACTGGATTTGAGGATTCCAATGTCTGCTTTGTTGTGGTAAAAAGAATCAGTGCGCAGCAGAGCCCTTTCTGGCTGCTGGCGTGGTCTGCTTTCGGTTGTTTGTTTACTGGCTGTCAATATTCGAATAATTAAAAAATTTCTTAAACTGTGTGGATTCAAACCGCCGACTCATTGATGTACAGCCTGTGTCGCTATGCCGACTGTACCACCGAGGCCCTCTGAATATTAGGAAGCCTTCTTTCACCCTTTATCAGTAAACGTAGATCCGAAGTCAATGAAAAACAAAATCACCATGTATAGTTCAAGCCCCCCCCCCTCCCCCTGCTACACACGGTAGTAATTCCATTTGGGATTCCCTGATGCCAATTCACCGACAAAACAATCTCTCTATAGCATGAGATGTACTGAATATCTACTTCTGCGCTCTTCTGTGTCTCTCCTGTGTTCATAAAAATCCCTAAATAATATTGGATGCTGATCGCGTGGAACTAATGTTGTAATATTTAATTATTCGGTATACTCCATGGATTTTTCTTATTTCAACTTAAAATTGTTAGTTTTTCTATGAACTGTTTGACAATCAGAACGAATTTGTAAGAAACAAAGTGCGAATTTTGGCATCTCATGTCATTTTAATCTTGATTGATGAGGGTGGAAAACTTTGTTCGGAGGAAAATTTCCTACCTTAAACATACAGGTAGCAACACTCCCACATTTTAAACCTATGCTAAGAATTTAAATTTTTCACTGCCCTGGGTGGAATTCGAACCCTCGACCCCTCGATGGAATACCATTTTAAAAGCCACTGATGACCTGTTCAAACCTTAATCAATGACTTCCAAACGGTTGATGTGTGCAATTTACCAAGAGGTTTCCGCTCAATGCATGTAATGAGACGTTGTCCAAACAAGGTGTGTACTTTATAGATGTGTACTGTTTCTATACAGTTGCCAGCAGTAGCGCAGATAGGCCGGGGAGCATGGTGCCAGTTTTATTTGCCAGAAATAGAGCTTCCGGGACCCTAGCGTATTGTGCTGTGATAGTAACTTGACAAAATTCGCACTTTTTATAGATTCCAATTGTCAAGAGAAGTTGAACGCTTAAGCCTAGCGCACACGAGAGGCGCCGACTGAGCTACAAGGCACGCGTGGCCCAGGGAGCAGCTACAGATTTCAGCGCAGACGATGAGCTCTCGGCTGAGGCAAGTTCCTGGCCACCAAAGTTCACTAAAGCCGAGCGCACACAAGAGGCGCCGGCTGAGCTGCCGGCCACTCGTGGCTGAAAGCTAAGCTGTTTCCCCCGTGTGCGCGTAACTTTTGTTGAGATTTCGCCTCTCGAGGCGGCGAGGAAAGTATACAGCATGTTTGATATTTTCTGCCTCTCGTGGCAAGAATCTCACCGTGTGCGCGCAACGTGAGCTGCCAGCTGAGCTGAGAGGAGGGATAGTCCAATCGCGTGGGCCTGTTAAATCATGTGACCACTTAGAATATTACGTAACACAGGTAGTGACATTTATGCAGCTAAGTTAGCATGGGTGACCAGGAACTTGCCCCAGCCGAGAGCTCATCGCCTGCGCTGAAATATGTAGCTGCTTCCTGGGCCAAGCATGCCTTGTAGCTCAGCCGGCGCCTCTCGTGTGCGCTAGGCTTTAGCTGCATAAATGTCTCTACGTGTGTTACGTAATATTCTAAGTGGTCACATGATTTAACAGGCCAACGCGATTGGACTATCCCTTCTCTCAGCTCAGCTGGCAGCTCACGTTGCGCGCACACGGTGAGAATCTTGCCACGAGAGGCAGAAAATATCAAACATGCTAGATACTTTCCTCACCAAAAGTTACGCGCACACGGGGGAAACAGCTTAGCTCTCAGCCATGCGTGGCCGGCAGCTCAGCCGGCTCCTCTCCTGCGCTAGGCATTAAAGTACCTTGAAAAACTAAAGGGTTGACATAAAGAATATCGGTAATGCCAGTAACCCATATGAACCAAACAAGTGTGCTAATAATGGACCACACTCAGACCTAATAAAAATTGAAAAGTTTCTGATTGGATTTTTCACTCGGTCGCCGTATGTGGAAGAGCTGCCAGGTAGGCCTACTCGACGAAGATCGGGGGTTTCCTCCGGGCAATGTGCCCACTAAACCTGGCAACGCCGCCATATAAGTGAAATAATCTTGAGTGCAGCGTAAAACACCAATCAATCAATCAATAATGGACCAAATTAAAAAAGCTTGGATGTAGAGTTCATTTTAGAGTTTTTGTTGCTTCCGTATCGTGCATCTTCAAGATTGGTATCAGCGAAAAGTTCTTATTTTGTATTCTTGATAAAAATTAAAAACACTTAGCTGTTTCATTTAAATTGTCCTTATTTGGCAGCTCATGCCACTTTAACATAGTGTCGTTGCGTTCTCAATGCCGTGGAGTCACAGATATTATTGTTGGTGAAAGAATTGTTAAATTAAGTTTCCGGTATTGAGTAAAGTATGTCAACAACCAAGGAAAAGCTCCATGGGCTTGAAATTACAGTATCATAACAGTTATGAAAATAGACATGGGGTTTATCATCAATAGCCTTATGCGAGTCTTAATTCTGGTCAATTTTATTGGTAATTTTGCCTAAAGAATTATACGTATAAGCATATTTATTTGATGACATTGGTATCATAAGCGTTAGAAGACCTTCATATTTTCATCGATACTCTTAATCCCGGTGACCCCAGCATTGAACTACAAGCTACTATTGACCACACTATTGGATGTAGCTATCAACAAGGGTATGTATGTATTTTGGCAGCTGGGTGGATTACAAAGTATTCGTCCAGTTTACTGATACGCATCAGCTACTACATGCTTAGTCGTACCATTCTCCCCACACTTTAAGAGGAGTCATTGAGTCTCAGGTTTTTGGATTCTATGGAAACTGGTTCTTAGGATTTTCAGCCAGGCTTGCACTGTACTTTTTGTGACTCTTCTATTCAGGGTATATTCTGTTAGATTACTCCGATGAATCAAATCCGCGCTTGCTTTCCCTTCGAGGGTGTGGGTGCTTCACGACTTTACTCACGGTATATCAATGGGATCATAGCAATGGATATGGTCCTGGTTATAGTGGAGGGATACGCGGTCTGTTTCAGGGTCGCATGGCTCGATCTGAGCAAACGTTCAGTAATTGAGAGTGAAAGGAACAAGGGTTTGAGAGTTCTACTGGTCAGTCTTCTACCTGGGTATTTCTGATGGAACCAAATTGAATATTTTCGCTTTCTTTTTCCATAACTTGTTTGATCCCAGTTAGCCGGACTTCTTGCCATAGATGAAGATCCGTCGAACCGTGTCAATATGTTACAGGGTGTTCAGGAAGGTTCTGCTGACTGCATCCAATTCCTCGATCTAATGATATGTTATGAATTTTGGTTTGTTGCAGAAGCTTGTTGTTGGGTGTAACGGTTCAAATGACATACCCCCTTTTTACACAACTATAGATAGGCCTACTCGTGGTTATTTTAGTCAAAACGATTTTCGCTGTGCCCTTGTGTTTTAGTGACCATAAATATTTACATATGTACAACATGGAAGTAAACAGCTTTCTGAAAAATTAAAACTCGTCCAATGTTGTTAATTTCACGGGAAACATCGGGGTTGTAGAAAACAGCGCCTCCATAGATTTGTTGGTCGTGTTAGTTGTATTGTGTGTTGTCATGTACGTTGATCTATTAGGGAAAGCTGTTGTTGTTAAATCTTGAGGAACCGGAATAACATGGAAGACGTACACATCTGTTGTTATACACTGCATGATTATCACTGTCCCCACAATTATCAGGAACCAGTATTTGTCCGATGCCTAAAAAAACGAAATTTTAATCAAATTTGACAAATTCCAGTTAATATTATAGTAAGATTGAGGCCTAAGATTCAGATTTCATCAACGTTCTATATACATGTAGCTCTATGGTTCTATCGCCCAGAGGTCAAAAGTATCATTTTACGAGATTTTTTTTTATTACAGGCTTTAATGTCAATTATATTTAAATTAATAAGGGCATTAACCAAGATGACCAGAACGTCACGTTTAACACCTACATACCGAAAAATGTTCTGTATTTATAGACGGATGCCGATATGACGATATGCAGTACTAATAGAGGTATAGATGGTTTTATGAATACTATTTCCAATATGGGTTACTTCTGTTTTACTTATTGAGATAAAAAAAAACATATCGGAAAATGTTCGCAACTATTCTTTAAAGGACCTGAAAAATCATATATATTTATCTGAACATTGGCACTTACCTTCATCAGGGTAGGAAAACTTAAAATCTCATAAAACAGGTATCTTTTATATTTTTGAAATATGTTTACCTGTTACTTGTAGGCCTCGACTTTTACCCAGTTTAGCAGCGAAAATTACTATTCGTTTTGAGCGTGCATGCCGTGATTTAAAAACTTGTCTGTATGAACTTACCAAATCCCCACCTCTGTACCACCATGCCTACAAAATGAGAGGGAAGCGTGATTTTAAATTTGAACTTAACTTTGTTGTTATTAGGGCCCAGCTTTACATAGCTAATCCATTAAGGACGACAACAGGCCCCAATTTAATACAAAGAGTTGCCCTATGAAAACACCCGATACCGATACAACTCCGATCATCCCCTTGAAGACGAACCAAATCATTCCAGATTTTGCCGTTTAAGAGGCATGAGCTGCCAAAATTCACACTTTTTCATAATTTCTGATCGTCACCACACTGAGAGGCTTTGAAGGCCATCGGAAAACTAAATGGTTCACGTTGTAATGAAGAAAATCTATACAGTATGTGGCCTAAACGAACCGAAATAGTGTTCGAAAAGTAAACAAAATTTAAATAACCGGGACGACCACTCATTCTTTCTAAGCCAAAGTTAGTTCAAAACAATACTCGACTAGACTAGAAGCACTAAAAAGCTTCTGAATAACAAGTCTTGAGAAAAATAGCCAATAATTTGAACATTCTGTTTTAACGTCAAAATATAAACATTTTGGCAGCTCATGCCACTTTAAGGGTAGTTCCAATATACCGGCGTCGCATAAAAGATCGGATCAGTATTCGCTTCAAACAAATCAATGTATTTGGTTTGCCATTTTTAACATGCTACAGCAGACTCGTACTTAGGGTGTTTTCCAATAATGATATTTTTACTGCAAGAAATAGAAAAACATTTTTCAATTTGTGTGTTAATCCGTGTAAAGGTCACTAATTAAAAATTGCTAGATTCAATACTCACCAATATAACTGCCGAAAATGTACTAACTGAAATAATAAAGAAATTATAATCAATACCTTTTTTATTGACTCGCAAAAATCTGACGGGTACATATGTTTGGTAATTCATAAGTTAAATATTTCTAATCTGTTAAAGGACAAAGGTGCACTCGTCACTAAAATTCAGAAAACCGATATCATAAGCAATACAAGACGGCCTTTTGTATTTTTCGCCAGATAGAAGTTAGAAGTTTTGTATAGTCTGTATGTTTTTTTTTATTTTCTCTAGTGAAGTACCCGCAATGGCATCAAACAACGAACCCTGGGCATGCGCACACTCGACCTAAGTGATTTGAGCAACATGTATAACAACTAAATGAGCTATAAGTGCCATGTATTGAAGTTTAATGAAAAATCACTTACTGATTACATTGCATCCTAAGAGATAAAAGGTTGGATTATCGGTCCCTTTGATCATAGCCATCACAAATGATATCTGAAATATACAAATGTCCCTTCTTTCAAAACTAGCATTGACAGTTTTTATTCGGATATGAGTTACAGGACCAATTCAACAATATGTGATTCAAAGTGTGTCTTTTAGCCCATCTTTCTCATCTCGTTATTTTTTGGGATTGCACTTTCTTGAAAAATGCATGCAGAAATTCTTCTACCGAATTTGGGTGACACCTGAACGGGAATCGAACTCGGGTACCGGAGTATGAGTATGGCACCTATCACCAGCACTAAACCTGACTGATCGTAGGCCTTAACGTAACGTTGAAGGTATACGTGCATGCATGCTACCATGGCAGAAATGTATTCTTGCATTAGACTTATACGTCGGCCGGATTGTAATGTTAGGACATTAAAATACTTACTATAACCATCATGATGACAGATACGCCGAATATCCTGATGCCCAGAACCTACAAAATGAAACACAAAAATCACGAAACTAAATGTATTTTCGTTCGCTATATAGCCTAAAAACAGAACGAAGTTTTTCAGTGATCGCTCTTCTTAGAGAGATATATGTTCAGTGGGGCTGAAAATGAGATCGCTAAAATTTGTGCTTTTTTACTGCTGTTCAAATTTGATTGGGATAATCACAACATTTTATGGCGATAACAGGCTTTCGTACTACATCTAATCATACCGATGGTCGAAGTCCTATATTTCAAAATAAGCTTTTAGTCTATATAGCATAGCTTGTTGAATAGACACAAACGCCCCCTTGGTTGACCTGAGCTTCCAGAGTTTAACAATTGAAATAATTCAATTGATGCTTAATTAAGAATAAAATAAACTTTTTTAATATTATACTCACAATAGCGGGGTTGACGTCATAGTAAACGGCATTTTTTTCTAGGCTTCCCGTACCACTGTCCATCTTCGTATCAACTTTATCATATGACCTGTTTTCATTTTTCTCAATTGTTAATAATCAATATCGGTCTGTATGATTGGCTGTGATAAAGTCACTGTCCAATGAAATTGATTTTTTCTGGATGAGTTTAATAAGCTATGATCAATTCAGTTGACATCTCGCGTGATTTAATCACAGTTATGTTATCACGGGAGTTGATACATCATGGCGGACGATCCCAAACAATCACTGGTGGCCAGGTCGACTTCAACCGATACCAGCAAGACAGCAATATACCATGACAGCTCGACAAGATCAGTAAGTTCTAAAGTAAAATCAGATACACTTCTAATAAATAAATCAATCAATATAAACATTGATACCATTGGGTCTAGCCGGTTAGATATATATGCACAAGGCTTAGGAGTTTAACTATAAGCACATTTAGTATGTCATTATGATCTACATATCAACACAAAATGAATTCGTTAAACAGTTACTTATTTTAGTTTCTAGACTACCTATCTCTAATGGGTTGATTAATGATGGATTTTTGATTGATTGATTGATTGATTTAGTAGCTCATTTTCTGGTCGGCTTTTTTTATAAGCGGATTGATAGATCGATCTGTTGATTGATTGATTGGTTGATTGATTGATTGAATAATCCATTGATGGATTGGTTGCTTGATTTATCGGCCCATTGATTGATTTGTCGATAGATTTTTCTAGTAACAGAATGAGACATAGGCCTACTAGTGTGGCTAATTGAGCGGTTGATCTTAATCATAATGTGACATCGATTTATTGGTTTATTGACCGATCGATTTACTGATTGGCTCATAAATGTTTTAAAATGCTTTGACAAGGACATCATAAAAATATTATTATAGTAGCTGTGTTCAGATATCCAACCTGAGTTGTTTACCCTACCAATGAATTTGAACTAATAAAATAAAGAACAGTGATTATTGCCTATATCTGACCAATTCAAATACGTGTATTTTTCTTCCATTGTGTATTTAATTTTATGTTAAATTTGTCTTTTTCTCCCCAGAGAAACTTCCAAATGTTATTCATCAGTACAGTGGTACTAATGGTTGTTGTAAGTATTGATGTATTCACTGTAATCTGTAGCTTAATCCCGTTTACCCATATTGCGTTTTGCCGGTCTGTCCGTCCGTTTGTAAGCTAAATGGTTTTTATTCCAATGACAATGCGTTTGACCCCGCTTTTCTCAAACACTCGCGGGTCGTAAAGAATGAAGAATAGCTCGAAAATAAGCTATTAAATTAAAACTTGAATAAGGTATTTATAAAAACCTTTATACAGAGAGCAAAAACTTAAAAAAAAAAAACAGCTTTAAAAGTTTTGTTAAAGTGAATGACTTGAAACTACTGGTGTTAACCATATGGCAAGTAAATTGAAATGATACTGGGCCAGCCTCTTTTGTTAGCATTGATTGGCCAAATAGCCTCTGTAAAAGAAAAAATATGCCAGAAATCTGAAAATTCAAGTCTTCGGCATACAACATTTTTTCAGTAAAGAACTGTTAAACACATGTTTTTGAAATTCAAACTAATATGTGTCCAATACACTACATGTATGTGGAAAGTTGAACACGTTTAGTTAAGAAGCATTTTAGCCACCCGATGGCAAAGGAGACGTAGAATGTTGTCATTTAATATACTGAAGTCCTAACTGATCTAGATCAGTCCATTTTATCATTCAAGTGTTCAAAAGTTTGATTCTGGAATCACGGCGTTCATTTCTTGTAAGCCATTGGGGCCTCCGTGGCCCAGTAGGTAGAGAGTCGCTCGATCCGAACAGCCTTCCACCAATGGGTCGCGGATTCGAATCCCACTCAGTCCCCCCAAAAATTGGACAGTTTTCTGACTGGGTTTAAACTCGAACGACCTGTGTGGGATGGTTGCCAGTTACCGCCTGAAGGTCGTGGGTTTCCTCCTGGCATAGAGCACGGTTTCCTCCCACAAAAAAACTAGCAACGCAGCCATATAAGTGAAATAATCTTGAGCGCGGCATAAAACACCAAACAATCAATCAATCAATCAATCTTGTAAGCCATTAACTCGCTAGTCTAAAAATTAAATTATGCCTATATTATAATATCGAGAAAAAATTATTTTGACGTACCATACCGGATCGCATCTCACTCCCATTTTGTTCTCTCTCGCTGTTTTAAATAGCAATTATCAATACTACCATATCAAGCCATTGTTACAGATAACTTTAGCCCTGAGTATTTACCGTGGTGTTGTATTGGGGAGGTACGGAGCACTATACTTTATGCTTGGTGTTTGTCTTATTGGACTCGTTGCTGTCGAACTTGTTCTTGTAAGTGAATTTTTTTTTTCACAACCAAAATTTATGAAAAAGTCCGAATTTTGGCAGCTCATGCCACTTTAAAGAATCTTGTAGATAATGTAAAACAGCAAACAACCTTTTAACATCTCCAGAAAGGCTCTCGAAGTCAATTGTGATATGCATTTATATCGTGAAAATCAATGAGTGGTTGGCATAAGGTTTCAGGGGTTGTCATCGACTTGTCATTGACTTCATTAACGATCAGTCACACAATAAGCCAAGAAGGTGCATAATCCATTAGTTATTCTTTACCTTATTTCAACCGTTCAACTTCTAAATGAGACTATGAGACCCTTTCGGCTTAAGGACTGACGCTTGCGCAGAAACCTCGCTATATGGCAAAATGAAGCTAAATTGAGTTCTTGGGTCAATCTGACGTCGGAGTCGTGTTCATTTCGTCTATGCAAAAGAGGCGTGTCACGTCACCTGCAACCGAGAAATAACGTCAATGCCATACCATTCCAACAACGTCATAAAAACGTCATTCTAAGCCGAAAGATTTATCATATAAAGATTGACTTCAATGTTCCTTCGGTTCATCGAGTTATGAACGAACTTGCCCCTGTGCAAACTAAATAAATCCGCGAAGCGGTTTATGAAAAGTTTGCACAGGGGCCAGTTCGTTCATAACTCGATGAACCGAAGGAACATTGAAGTCAATCCTTATAATTTAATTACTATCACATATACTACGTAAAACAATAAAAATATTCACAGGGAGTGATATATTTTATTTTCAAGAATCAAAACAAACCAACGCGCGCAAAGCTACACTTGATTTCAAAGCTCTCTGCCAAGTGACGTCACAATCACAGGCAAAGCGACTGTACAACGTGATGACGTCATCTCGCGTCATAGCGTTGAGTCTATCAGTGCACCGTGCTGACATGAGTATAAACGTTTTCGTAAGCGTACATAACAAGTTGTTCTTTATTTCTTTCAAATCTGATCGAAATGAAAAATAAATATAAGCAGCTATTAAATCAACATATTTTCAAATTGATTGCTTTCTCTGTTTCAATAAATAGCAGTAGGCCTATTGTTGTTTCGTCGGTGATTCACTTTTATCGTTCTGAAAATAGTCCGGAGCTGGTTCGTTCATCGGGTTATGAACGAAAGCAGATTAGCCAATCAAATTGAAGTATTCGTTGTAAACACACTGGAAATTAAATTATATAAGGATTGACTTCAATGTTTCTTCGGTTCGTCGAGTTATGAACGAACTTGCCCCTGTGCAAACTAAATAAATCCGCGAAGTTTTTGCACAGGGGCAAGTTCGTTCATAACTCGATGAACCGAAGAAACATGGAAGTCGATCCTTATATGAACGAAAGCAGATTAGCCAATCAAATTGTAGTATTCGTTGTAAACAGACTGGAAATTAAATTATAATTTTGTATAGGTAATTCTAAATAGTAATCCAAAAGCATATTATTTCTCAACTGTATAATGATTTTCCATCTGTTTTGTAGGTGGCCTTGATTCGTTATGGAGATTTACCCAAATCTAAACTCTGGTTCTTATACTTTATGGGATTGTGTATCATAGTAGAGGCTATATTCACAAATGTTCTGTTGTTTAAATCATGACTTTAAGTGGAATCACCAGTTTATACCGAGATTCATAACCCGCCCTTTGAATTGAAGAACTGTACTTCGCCTAAACCATTTATAGATTGGAAAACTTGCCATATGTATGATATACCTCTTTTTAACACAATTAGAAACTTGTGTCCGTGGTTATTTTAGACAAGAAGATTTTCCCTGTGCCCGTGTGTTTTAGTGTTCATAAATATATATGTGTCCATTAGCATCGGTTATTCACTAATTTAGTAATTTTTATTCATTAACACTAAAACACACGGACGCAGGGAAAATCTTCTTTCTAAAATAACCATTGAGACAATTTGTGTAAAAAAAAAATGGGGATATGTCATTTGGACCTATATACCCAATCATAGGTTGTTGCAATAACCCATGATATTTCATCACAAAATTTATATTTATAGAGTTAATTTATATATAGGTATTGTTGATAACTAACTTGTGAACTGCTTTTTACTGTTTGTATACATGTAATTTTGTTTGTTAATAAATTATAGTCCATTTAATGGATTCTTCTTAATGTTGAAGACGTTTTAGCCGTTTTATATCACTCCATTGATTAACGCACTAATTCTATGGAAGAAAACTATACAAATAAATATGTAAATAAATTTTACATCAATCGTCGATAGTTAATATATTTATCTAAGTCACTTTCACGTGATGATATTCCGCTGAAAACTATATTTGTTTTAGCCGTTTAAATCACTGCCTTGGTTAAGGCGCTATTAATATGGAAGAAAACTATACGTTCACGTGCATTAAGAAGTGGAAAGGGATTCGGTAATTTCTGTTCAGCTTATTATGAAGAAATCATTTTATTGAGCATTGAAAGGGAAGTTTGGTAATTTTTATGTTGAATTGATATTTTCTAGTTCTTGTAAATACATTTAACATCAATCGTCCACAGTTAATAGACTTACCCAAGTTATTTTCACGTGTGGATATTCCGCTGAAAACTATATTTGTTGACAGACGCCACAGGTCGGAGTTGTACGAAAATCTCTTAGGAATTTCACAAATTCCCTGTCATCACACCATTGTTTTAATCGGATTTTTTTTTCGAAACTTGGTAGACTTGCGGGATATTATGTGTACCTCCTATCTAGGTTGCGCTGGTTTCATTATTTCCATAGTTACTGCCCTTTTACAACAGTATAGGAAGACATTAGCCATAATAATCAGCCTCGGTGGTGCTGGGAATCTAACATACACTCCCTGGCGTATAGAAATAAAGAAAAAACACACAGACAAGACTTCTCGGCTAAGGAAGACATGAACAACGACGTACGGTGTTTCAGCACATTGCATTCACCGTATCATAGACCTGCTTGACCACACACTCGAGTCTGAACTAAATTTTTACGTTCCAGAAAACTGTGTTACCTGATATGGGTTTTATGAATTTCCTTTTACAGATACTGAATTGAATATTTTTTAAACATGGTGAGGGTGGTTGTTATGAAATGAGGATGCATGGATATCCTGTTTGCAAACGAACTTTTGTCTGCTCTTAGTATGTATCCACTTTACATGGCATTGACCAATCTAATGTGGGGCCGGGGGGGATACGTCATCTCCTGATTACTCTTGTTTGTTTTAACATGACGTTTACATCTGACATTACGGAGTAAAATATGTGAAATGTAGTTGGAACGTCTCCGAAAATGTTCTTAAAAGCGTCATCTGTTTCCTACTCTTGTTGAAAAACAAATCCCTCATCTTTTATGGGCTGACGATCTCGTACTTCTTTCAGAAACAACAGGGACCGGTTGTTCAAAAGTGTATTAGACTTAATACCAGTACACAGCTAGCCGCTGACAGCATAGTACTGAGCTGGTTTTTGCACCAAAGTACCTGTATGTTACCACGTGGTAACTGAGTGGTCAGATGGTAACTGACACGTCAAAACCGTTAAGAACCGCACAGTCATCACCAGGTTACTATCCGGAATTACAGATAAGTTACCACCTGGTAACTACATGGTTACTGTGTTGTTACCAGGTGGTTACCGTATGTTGGAAAACATCAAAGTACTTTGTGACAAGAATCACAAGGAACCGATATGTTAACAGAAACTTTCTGTTTTGTCAGCCCCTGACCACAAAGTACTGATAGTATATTGTAACTCAGTATACTTGTATGTTACCACCTTTCCTACCAGTACTGAGTGATCATGTACTGAGTGGTTACCACGGGGTTACTGCAAAGTACTTTGTGACCAAAGTTTAGCTGTGTATAACTTTGTAGCATCACAATTGAATTTCTTTGTTACGCGACGTCATTTAGTATTAAGCCTGATACACCTTTGAACAACTCAGGCTGGTTGTTCAAAAGAAAATTAGCTTAACGGCAGGTTAAATGACGTGTTGTAACAAAGAAATTCCTTTGTGGCGCGACATCATCTAACCGGCCGTTAAGCTAACGGCGCTTTGACAACCGGCCCCTAGGCTGAGTTGTTCAAAAGTGTATTAGACTTTATAATTTTCAACAATAAGATACTTTTTTCAACAGCCCCTGTAAGTTGCAGGATAAGAACCCATGAGAAATAATATAGGTATCTTCTCCAAGTAAAGTCGACCAACATGACTGCACCTTGGCCTAGGCTATAGGCCTTGACAATCTCTGTCCCAAGAACCAATGGCTGTATGGTAACGTTGCGTAACAGTTCTTTCTAGCTTTAAGTGACGAAGGAACGACGTAACGTACGATGCGTCACAAATGCATCACAACAATGTCAAGATTCCAAGATAAACAACAATCGGTTGTTGTTAGCTACTGTGATATACTTTTATTACTGAAAGAAACCCTGTCGAGACGACAACATGCAGCTACGGTAAGAATCTTTTTAATTTGACATGTTTGTATACTAGTATATATCAATAATACAACATCTAAAGGGAGATAATCCATCGAAATCTGTCTGGCTGGTAGGCCTGGAATAATCGAATAGAGAATTTGGGTAGATGGTTTTGCCTGCTTGAATTGCCCGCCAATTGGATACACCGTACATGTATATTGTAAGCCTGAGCTACTTCAATTAATAAAGGGGGCCTCCGTGGCTCAGTCGGTAGAGCTTTGGACGCTCAATCCGAACAGCCTTCCACCAATGCACCAATGACTTGGTTTTCACTCACTTACCACCGGACGGTCGTGGGTTTCCTCCGGGCATAGAGCCCGGTTTCCTCCCACAATAAAACTGGCAACGCCGCCATATAACTGAAATAATCTTGAGCGCGGCGTAAAACACCAAACAATCAATCAATCTATTAATAAAAAAGATAAACCTGCACTGATCTACATGTATATCAATTTAGGAAGGCCTTCGCCGGTGTAATCTGCATTTTAATAATTGTTTGGAGGATAATCATGTGAGACACAACCATTTTTAAGTGTTTGCATTAACTGATTTCTCCACACAATGCATTTCTTTTAACATTTCAAATTGAAATGCTTCTAAAGTACGTTTGTCTTGCGTATTTCAGTTTCGACTTCGAGAAGCAATATCTAAAAGACCTACACGAATGGACTAATCGACTGTTACAACCGGAACTACTTCTCAACAAGCTCGAGGGTTCCTTATCAGGTAAAGTATTAACATAAAATTGAAAACCAAAAACTATGTTCTTACTGGAGAGAGGAACATTAACAATCTTAATGATTTAGGATCCATCGGCGATTCCCTTGAACATCATACCGAATATCGGAAATTGGACAGTTATTGGAGATTCCCTTACATAATAATACTAACACGAGCATCTTTGCTAATATGGGAAAATATGACCAAATGTTCAATTATTTGAGTGAAATTTTGACGCATTCCTTTCAAAATGGCTGCACGTTTGTTAACAATTTTACATCCTCAGATCTCGGCCAGCGGCTTTACATTAAAGGTGCGTTAAAGAGTCTTCACGAAATAACCAGCCTGGTGAGAGATGGGTATTTATGTGGTCACAGTCGCACTGGTGAAGAAACTCCAAGATGGGAGACGAATGAAGAGTGAGTTTAAAGGGACTGTTTGAGTAGAATGGTTTTCAGATTTGATACAACTTCTGCAAAATAGATAAATAAGATTTGATTGACTTTGGATGAAAGGTGCTATGTCAATTTTCAGCAATAAAATGTACTATTTACGGGCACTTAATGCGAATTCTCTGTGACAGACTGTTTCGTGTCAATGTAAACAGAGGTCCTACATGGGTAAACCTAGCCCAGATTTTCGGTCTAGAGGGCGACTTATATATTTTATATTTGGCTGGTAATGTATGACGAATACGGGGGAAAAAATTCGGCAGAGCCCAGATTTCTCGGCTAGGATAAACCCCACTACCATTCATCTATCTTATAAACTATAAAGATTCGACTTTCTTTAGTTTATTTCTACATTATGTAATCAGGACAAAAAACACATAAAAACCAGAAGACAACGAAACCATCGACCAGGCCCAAAGCGTTCAACGGCTGGCTCTGAAGCATCTCTTAGAAACCCAAGTCTGGCTGAAAAGTAAACAAAATTTAAATAACTGGGACGACCATTCATTCATTCTAAGCCAAAGTTGGTTCAAAACAATACTTTATCGTACATTTTCGATACTAGAAGCACTAAAAAGCTTCTGTATTATACGTCTTGAGAAAAATAATCCAATAATTTCAACATTCTGATTTAACATCAAAACATCAACATTTTGGCAGCTCATGCCACTTTAATAAGGTCTATTACGCTCCTTCAACCACCGTAAATGTCGCATGCATTCTTCATTCAACATATCAGAATAAAGTTTGAAATTGCGATATCTCCTGATAAAACGAGAGTAAGGGCCTATAGTCCTATGGCAGAAGTTACACATTATTTTACTCCAGGTTTTTGTTAAACGAGCCTCTGAATACTTCCTTCAGCATGTCAGAATTAAGGATCAACTATAAAACAAAATATCTCCATGTAAATAACTGATGCTTATATTTTTCCTTCAGTGGTAGAATATGGACTGGTTCCAAACTAATTACCTGGACTTTGGAGAGCTACGGAACTCTGAAGAAACTGTTACACACCCTTGTGTTCTCCCTAGAACAAGTAATACGACATCGAAAGGTAAATAGCCCATCCAGCGACGCTAGATTCAATATATTTATTGTGTTTAAAATCATCGTTCTGTGACAAAAGTAAACAAAATTCTATCATAATAATAAAGGGACTATTATTATTTTCTCAGTATGTGGAAGTTGCCAGTGTGTTGGCTATACCACATCTTCGCAAGCCAAGTTAAAATCTGCATGTAATGGAGACATTTAGGTTTTATCTTGGCTGGAGAAGATGGCTATACCAGGTACCCTTTTCTAAAAACATTTAGACCGATGTAACTTTGCAGTTGTTTGTAACATAATGTTGATGTTATGTTTTGCTTATAGGTTGAACTTGCATTTTACTTATGTTCGTGTAAATCTTGTGAGAAACAGCATCCATGCAGTTTCGTCTAAATTGTGCCCAACAAACGTACCGTATATTTTATATAGCCTGTGACAAGTAAGGGGTATGTTTGTTATGCCCAATGTTGATGAATCCGCAGGCTGTTTCACCAAGTTTATGTAAAATGCAAGTTCAACATATCGGCAGAATATATCCATACATATGTATAAAGATGTGATGCATGGTAGCGACTACAGCTAGGGGGGGGGGGGGGGGGGGGCAGTTTGCTGCGGGCTGTAACACTGGCCTTTGGTTTTCAGCTTGGAGAAAACAATTCTTACAGTGATTTATGCTAATCAAGTCACAGAAATAAGCCTAAAACCCAGATACATGTAGATCGTTCATTGATTGATTGATGGTTTGGTTTGGTGTTTTACGCCGCGCTCAAGATTTTTTCACTTGTACAGCCGTGTTGCCAGTTGTATTGTGTGGTAACTGGCAACCATCCCACATAGGTCGTTCGAGTGTAAACCCAGTCAGAAAATTTCTGCTATGACAGTTACGTAAAAATTTAGGCTACGTCGCTTGGTTCAACATGCTCCAGGGTACAACAGCGAAAACAAGGTTCTTTACACCGATTGAAGATGCTCTCGGCAGTAGCAACGGCACATTTCAACAAACTTCCGATTCGTTGTGAATGTGTTGAAACTGGTCTCTTGATATGGGCAAAACGCAAACAAAAGCATCCATTTTTTATTTATTAGTTTATTTCTTCATTTTTATTTATGTATTTCATTTTCTGGCAGAAATGCGACCAGTGTCTCGGATTACCAAAACCTGAATTTGTGACTGATGTGAAGAAAAAACGTAAGTATTTGGTTTCCGTTTTATGTAACAACAAATTGTCAACGTTGCAATATTATCAATTTATTCCCATAGAACTATACCAAATCCTCATTGAATGAAAATTTTCGGAATACCAAAGGGCAGTTTGATTCTTGTGCATAATGCTATGCCTTCTACATCATGGGTAACTCCATCGTCGGAACCCACGATTAAAATTTACGCTCACGCTCACTTTACCCGTGGGACAAGTGGTAGCAGATCCGTCGTTTCTAATTTAGTATGCATGTTGACTTTGATTGGTTCCGCCACAAAACTGTGGCGGAAATTTCACCAACCAGAATCCGCGTGACGTAAGCATCTATGCAGTGTTCAAAACAAAGATGGACGACGTTTCGGTTAACACTTCAATTCGATAAACGTGTCTCCAAACGGAAGAGTTACAACGTTTATAAGAGAACTTTTGATTGGTCCGACAGTAAATGGGCGTTCCCAGAAAACGAGGCTTTCAATCTCAGTTGTCCCAGGGGTAAAAGGCGAGCTTGTTGAGAATTTAACCCTGGGTATCCGAGGATGGGGTAACTCATTAAAAAAACAACCCCGGAAAACGTTTCTCAGTGAACCTTTTTGACAAACCCTGTGAATGGCACGCTCAATCTAAAATAGAGATTGATCCTTCTGCCATTCGTTGAGATATCAACTCTAAAACGATTGAGTGACATGTTGCTTTAACACAAAGGGAGACCACTGTTGTCCACGTCCTTAAAATTGTAAACAACGACACGCGACACTGATAGTTGGCTCGGTTGTGTAGAGAGATATTCGATATAATTCTGGTAGGTAACGTTTAAGCCGCCGACAACCTGTTTTGTTATATTGATTGCTACTCTCCTAATACATATAATATACCATGAAATACCTTGAAGGCCATATCATATTTTGCCTTGACATCCATGGGCGCTGCCATCTTGTTTTAGAATGTATTTAAGAGCTGATGTAGTGCCGATTATATTTTTGATTTTTAACAAGTATTTCTGCCCTAAGAACCTGCAATGCAGCATATTATGATAGGGTTACATGTTTGCGAACAGAATAGAACAGAGAAATAAATAGTATATAGATTAAAAATTCTCAGTAGATTTCTTGCAGTTAACTATGCGCAAAATGGAGTGCGACGGCTCTCGAGCCATGTCTCGAGTTGAAGATCTCGTAGAATGGCACGAGATCTCGATTGTGGCACGCTATGATAAGAAAGGTTGCACAGAGAAATGTCCTTGTTCATAAAAGTAATAATAAAGCACCTCTGGCCGGTTGCACAAAGGAGTATGAAACATACAATCAGACGTTATTAGACGACGTCATAAAGCAAGCAATTTCTTTGCGACGTGTCGTATTTAAGTCAGGCGTTGGCACACCTTTGTGCAAGCGGCACCGGGGGGGGGGGTCGTTTCTCAAAGCATTCGTATCGCAAACAAAGCCTAGTTGCCAATGGATCCAATATTGAAGAGATAAGACGTCATGGCAACTGCGGCAACCCCAGATTATATAAACCATTGAATCATGTCCGTGACAATATAATATAAAAAAGAACATTCTATATGGTACCTATGTAACTAATATTTCTTCTTTTCTTTCAGAGAAACCAAAGAAATTTAAGAAAACTTTTAGGGTTCGACCTATTATTTGTATGTGACACTTCTGAATAAATCATTAAAGAGTCATCTATCGATTTGTGAGTTTATTCTTTTTCCCGAGGGTATTGCTGAGCTGCAAAATATGGATAGACGATATATGCAACTAGAGCTGTACATGTCGGCCTGTATTGCAATTGCCATTGCTATGTTCTAGAACAGTTATCGTGGCTCTGGGCCAAAGAATTTATGCATAGGTTGACAAAATCCCAGCATTCCTTAAAGCGCCTTCAGCTGCAGGCCTGCCAAACGGACAAAATTCAAATAGCCGGAATGTAGGAATTCATTTTTGTGAGTTGAGCTATATAAAACTACCTTAAAGACCCACTTGCCGCCGTAGCCTGTTTAAATTTGCTAAGAAAACCAATTTACATGAGCTTACTACGACTAATACCACTAAACTTAAACATAGGACACATAAAACATGTCTAGTTAGCTTTAGAATGTAGAAATGGGGTGAAAAACAAACGAAAAATCGAAGCCTGATTACAACAACAACAATCAGTGTCGGTCAACTTTCGTGTTGGATTACCCTCATTTCAGGCCTTTTTATCTGTGGTTTACACTCAAACAATTATCAGCAGGCTTTTCCAGTCGCTGTTAACCGATCGCCAGTCTGTATTTCTCAGATAAATAGGCCTACGTAAAATTACACTGTGCCGTTAGTTCACTCACTCGACTGAAACATAAAATCGCCCCTGCGAGCAGTTTTGTTTGTTTACGTTCCGGGCACCTAACAATTCAAATTTTCAAATTTAAATTAAAAATACAAAGTGACGTCCAAACTTTTAAATTTTGGTATATAATAGAAAGTTCCTAACTTATATTGTCTGGGAAAAATACAGAAAACGGTCTTTCTTTTTTAATGTTTACAAACAAATTCCTGATTTTCGCGGCAAGTGTGCCTTTAGCGCACATCTTCAAGATTGGAATCCGCGGAAAGCTCTCATTTTGTAGTTTCGGACTAAAATCCGTATCAACGAAATTTTCTATATATTTCGTAACTCCTGCCCCTTTAACACTTACTGATAGTGGATTCCGATGAAAAAGTGTAGCTGACTTTAAAACTACTGTTACTGAACTATCGGATGAAGTTTTGAAAAGAATATTTATTTAGCTTAAAAATACACATTTCGTGATAAAACTGTTCGGCACACAAAGTTGGTTATGTATACTTGCAACAAAATATTTCGCCTTGTTCCCATTTTTAGAACTCCGGTGAACAATATCTCCGATCCGAAAATGCTGTTGATTAAGCATAATTTTGTCAAAGCCTTCTTATGAAATGTAAGATAGTGGCAAGGGCACGCGTTCACACATATTGGTTAGTATAAAAGAAAATGAATTAAGCAAACCAAAAATAAATTGTATTTAAATTATTTTATTGACAG
Source organism: Lepidochitona cinerea (assembly GCA_963971465.1). Taxonomy (NCBI): domain Eukaryota; kingdom Metazoa; phylum Mollusca; class Polyplacophora; order Chitonida; family Tonicellidae; genus Lepidochitona; species Lepidochitona cinerea. The sequence goes on along the minus strand of OZ020551.1, from coordinate 44,933,877 downwards.
CCACATTCAGCGGCGACCATATCCTCGTGATGCCTGAGTACAATTTCCTCCTGTTCGTGATACAACATACTGAGGGCGTTTAGTTTAGTCGGTACACAGCACGGCATGGGGGCAATGTTAGGTTTCTTTTCTCGCATTAAACTTTGCATCATGGCGTGATTCGTCGGCTGCAATTTTGCATTGATAGGAGAAGGACATTTGCCGTGACACAAAAACGAGTTAAATTTCTTAGGAAAAATAATCCATTGTCCCCAACCAATTGTGTTAAAATCAACCTCAAAATCGTGTCTCTGGCACAATTTCCCAGATTTCTTGCTCTTCTTTGGGGTCCATCTTCCCCTGTTTCCGCGTTTCTTGTTGTTTTTCCTACGTTTCTTTGATTCCCGTAATTCCCTTGGTTGTCGTGATTTGGGGGCATTGGTTTCCGGTATATCTTGCTCGGTGTAACTGTTGTAAATGTTTTCCAAGAAACCTTTGTTTTCTGAATAAAGAACCAATAAGGCTTCCTGATTTTCAAAGGTTGGTTCGTTTGCAGCAGTCGTTGATTGGCTGGTTGGTTTTTGGGCATTCTTCTGATTACGTATTTGCACTTTGATTGTCAGGTTGCCATGGTAACCATTCATCCATGGCGCCAGAGATTTCGTGACGTCATAAACAAGATGTCGGTCGTCGCTGCTTGAGAAAGGTTTCACTCTAATAATAGATGTTCTCAGAAGGGAACCTCCTCGTTCGACGGTAATCTTCAATTTCCTGGGATGTTCCTTAACGGTTTTCTTGTCAACCCTAAATTCAGCTAAGAGCAGTCTTTCCCTCCGAGGAAGTCGAGGTACTCTATACTCATAGGTCACCTTCTTAGAAACACCAGACCTTTCTCGAACTGTTGAGAAACAAATACAACAAATTAGTTCAACTGTTAAAAGAATTGCATTATATTTAAATGAACCAGATTCTTTTTAAAAAAATGGCAATGATTTCACCCAATAAATTGCGCATCGCATCTTTTAGTACGGTAGTATAGTCGTAATTCCAAGAAACTCAAGTAGTACTCGAAGAATTTTCTGGTAACAGCTCAAAAATATACATAATTAGCCCAGCACAATTGATACGTAATATCCCCGGGAGAAACAATGCATTAGTAATGAGGCACTGTCCAAATATTGCTACAAACAAAAGAAACAGCTTAAGACAGTGCAAACAAGTGTCCTTTCGAGTCGACACATCTGATAGCCACAAATCCCTTTTATCACCGCCTGGATTAGTTGTCGGTAAACTAATGATAAAGAACGATCCATTATTTGTACGCCTTCAAAACTACATCTGAGGGCCATTTGTGCAAAGTGTCAAACACTGTTTCTCGGTGTGTTACTGTCAATAGAAGTCCGAGAAACCATATTAACTGATCCTTTCCACGGAGAAGGAATAAAATCCCGGCTATTTGAATTTTGTCCGCATACCATCGGTTCGTTCACAAGATACTGGCTTTATCAATATTTTTTTGAAAACATCTCAACTATTCACTCCAGTATTTGCAAATCAAAGCCAATCTAAACTTTAAGGCGCCTGATGTTTTGGGTTTTAAATTTGGGATTGGTATGATGTTTCCAAAACTAATGCTGGACCAAGTATGAAAGATAGACGAATTGAAATATTTAGGGAACCTATAATGGTATAGTTCAAATAAATATTTGCCTTGCCTGAATCAATCTCGTAGAATCTTACCTTTAGAGGAGTAACATCGGATAGTATCAGGTTTGAGTGCTACCAGAGGTCCCGAAATATGACCTGTTGCTCTGGCCAAGTCATCCCCAGTCTGAAGGTTGGCAAATAACTCTAGAAGAAACTGTGACGTAGATTTTGTGTAATCTATAGACTTATATGAACCGTGGCGTTGGGATTCTAGTGAGATCGTTGACAAAATTTGACTTGAATTCGCTCCTGTATGGACGTTGAGTCTTTCCTCTTCATAAAACTGCAAGCGGTTCCTGGTTTCTGTTGATGGTAAATTCTTGCAGGAAATCCCAGGTGTCTTCAGAATTAACAGAGCAAATGTCCAACTGAAGAAAGCGGGTACTTTTACTAAAGGGAGCATGTCACAAAACTCGTTTATAAATAATGTAGGATAAGCTAATCAAATCAGCCAGAAAGAGGACAAAATTTCAGCGAACGAACTTTGCTATCAGTTTTTGACCAATGGAAAATCGTTTAGCTTTGCAATGACTTTTCCTGTGTCCCTCGATTTCGGGTGGAGCGGAATTGCAGTTGAAAAGGGGACACCTATGACTTTCGAATGAATACAATGAAGTTTTCTTCTCTATATATACAAGTACGGATAAAGAAAAATGAACAGTGAAATTATGTTGAGAACATTTCCCACCGAAATTTCATTTTAAAACCGCTGTGATTAATCTTGATGGCAGACATACGGATTAAATCATTAAACGATTAATTTATGAAGTTTGATAGCTATAGAGACGAAATGGACTTTTTCTGACTAATATTCCTTTTTTGTTCAGAAGGAAAAAAACGGCTCCGCTTTATGGTATCGGTAAATGTCAAATAATATTTTTTGCATTTAAATTATTTTTCAATAAGTGTGTTAAGAATTCATTTAATTCTAACAAATTGGTATATTTTATAAACATGTTTTTACTATATTGAGATAATAATTTCAATATGAGTTATTCAGAAAACAATAAAATAATTGGGCTTATCCTGGATAAGAGATGGATTAAAAGCTTAATCAATTACAGTCGCATTTAAACAGTTAATCGCTTTTAGTCTTCAGGCACTTGAAGTTCCCCTGAGAAATTTTCTATGACCTTTGTGATTGAACTACAATAGAAGTAATCGTTTGAAGTGCGTTCAACTGTTTGAGGCACGCGAGGGAATGTTTTAGCTGCATAAGCTACAAAAGATTTTATATCGGAATGATTATTGTTTATTTTTCTTATATGGATAAAATATAATTTTAAAAGTTTGCTTTTTTATCAATGTGTAGTATATAACGTAATTTTGTATTATTTTTTATCCTCTTGTTCCTGTGGTGGTAAATAGTGACTGTCTTGTCCAAAGCTGTGGTAACTCTGATGGCGCCGGCCTACACCGTGTGCATTTGATGAACTCTTAACTAATATTGCGCTTAGAAATTAGTTGGACGTCATTTTAGGGTAAAGTATTGGAGGGGGGGGGGGGGGGGGGTAACTCATCTAGATCTCCCCTACTCACATCGGTGCTAACCCATCATTTGCTGATAACATTTTCGAGAAATTGCGAAAACCATTCAGTGGAACCTAGGATATAGAACATACGGATCCCGGAACATCCCATTGGCACTTGTATAGTGCATGTATAATACTTAATGGTAACATTTTCTCTCTTTTTCTGTTTAGTACTTCTGTACGAAACCGTGGAAGGGACATGACGAAAAAGAAATTTAATATCACTCGAAGACTAAACAAAATATTTTTCGACCTGTCTTTTGGACGCGCACGACACGTAAAAAAAAAAATTTTTTTCCTAACGAAATGTAAGTCGAAAAAAAAAGAAAATTTCCACTTTTTTAATGTAACTATATTTAGACTGGCAAATCATTGACCAATGGAAGGAGCGGATAGAATCTAAAGGTGCCAAAAAGCTAAGCTTTGATTGGCTGGTTATGGCGGGGTCCGAGATAACTTAATTGACTTAATTAGCCAATCTAAGCGGGTTTTACAAAACGACTTCTTTGAGAATGGCCATGGTCTTTTGACACCGCATGAACAAACTAACATACGTTTACGATAACAACCTTCCTAATATTAACTGGTATGAATAAAAAAACTATGATAAAACTCATTTGCTTCAGTATGTAGGCTACGCATTTTCATGAATTATTAAGAAGTATTTCCATATACTGACAAGAAGTAATTGTAAAATATACAAAGTTAACTTCCATATTTTGGCGGGCGCAACGAGTGAACCAGGCCTATAATCGACAGACGTAGTCCGACTCTCTTACTCTCTCTATTTTCGATCATTATGAAACTTGGAAATCAGGCCCGCGATAACCAGCCAATCAAAGCATAGCTTTTTGACACCATTAGATTCTATCCGCTCCTTCCATCGGTCAATGATTCACCAGTCTAAATATAGTAACATTTAACAAGTTGAAATTTTCTTTTTTTTTTTAGTCATAAAAAATTTTTTTTTTCGACTTACAGTACGTGAGGATTTTTCTTTTTTTTTTTTAGAAAGTAGAAATTTTTTCCGACGTCCCGTCCTTGTCCTTCAGTAAACCTATTTTTATAATTGAAAGCACCACATCTAACTTTATTATTTTTAGATTTATGATTGATTGGTGTTTTACGTCACCCTTAACAGTATTTCACATATATGACGGCGTTGCTATGTTTAGTAGAAGTACCGACATTTATTATTTTCTCTGATTGACTCAATTTGTTAAGCCTCTTATTGAAGTCCCGACATTTTTCATTTTCTATGATTTAAACTATTTTGCAAGCCTTTTTTTGGACATAAATTCTATTATCGCATGGTACTCCTAGTTATTTCTTTTTACTTTTTGCTTTGCTATAGATTTCCAACATCGACCCAATAGCGGAGATTGATTCAACCAAGTTATACTTCCGGGGCACCATCGAGTCAGCCGATTATTCATGTATTCGAAATGTTCCCCCATAAACAATGGTTTTTAAATTCCCAATCAAATAAAGGTAAAAAACTGTCTGGTAAAGTGTTAACAAATGTTTTGATATCTTTCTTCATGGTGAGGCTTTATTTGTTTATGTCCTTTTCTTAAACTCTTCTTATTCCATGCAGTCTATTTTTTAACAATGAAGAAAAGTACAAAAATCAAATTTTAGTTTCGTTTTATTTTTCTTCTTTAGTTACTCACAAAATAGTATTTTCGTTTATTTGTAATCGATCTCAAGTGACCATACCCACAGCGATCAAGTGGGATTATCCATCAGTTAATCCTGTTATAATTATTTTGCCTTTCAGGTCAATCCGCGCACAACCTTGCCGTCTGGTTGACGAAATCTTGAACAAGAGCCTACCAGTATATATCAACGTATTAAGAAAGTCAAATATTAAAATAAAAGAAGTGTGGCCTGAAAGCTAGCATTTTTTGTATTTTTCTCTTTTGTGTCATAGAGTAAGGGTCACTGAGATTGAGAAGTTGTGCTTCCAAAACACCATCCAGTCAGGTCATTATTCAAATTCTCGACCTCCCCCTTCTGTTCCATTGTTTTGACAACAGTTGTTACTTTCCAATCAAAGACACGTAAACCTATTGTTTAGTGGCTGCATGGTCAAGTGTAAACAAATTCCTTGGGATATTTCTAAATGATGGGCTTGTAATTATTTAGTTTTTATTTGTATGTACTTTGCTCACAACGGGTTGTTCCATAAAAAAAATCAGATCAGTTACAAAAAATATATATCTGCGTTTTCGTTTTTCTGTAATCAATGTCAAGTGGCCATACCCACAGAGATCAAGTGGGATTATCCATCAGTTAATCCTGTTATAATTATTTGGCCTTTCTTGTAAATCTATACTTAATCTTACGGCCTGACTGACGTGGTCATCCAATATCTGGGCTAGTCGCCTACCGGTATCAAGTTTTTCAAAATTCTAAGATCATTTCAAAAGAAAATTGGGACGAGTTCTAAGTTTCACTTTAGGACATAAGTTTGATTGATTGATGTTTAACTCCACACTCAAGATTATTTTGACCGATTGCCAGGTTTACATGTGGGAGGAAACCGAGCTCTTTGCCCAGAGGAAAGCCCCGACCTTCGACACGAGCAGTTGGTAACTCTGCCACATACTGCGATCGAGTGAAAATATCCACTCCGAATTTCTTTCATCGAACGTGAGAGTACTGGTATAGATAAAAGTTATAATATCATCAGACGGGTAATTTTTTGCAATTTGAACCTGTTCAACTACTTACATATTACTCTCTCATTTAAAGAAGATTTAAAGTTCAAATAAAAATACATAGAAATTTCTCTCGGTCGCATCATAAGGTTGAGATCAGTATTTAACGAACTGGGTGTGGAATACATGCAAATCAGAACGAGGCTTTCAATAGTCACTCTCGTGGCCCCTCAAGGGTATAAATTCTACAAGTTCAACTTTGGGGCCCGTTTTCATATATAAACGTTTTGAAAAGGGTGATAAAAGAGACGCCTCGGTGGATTTTTGTTTCCACTTTCACAGAAATAAAACATGGCCGGGAATGCGAATGATTATCAACTCTGTTAAAATATTTAAGAAAAGGAGAGCAATTAGAGATGTAAAGGCCTATCACGATATTCCTAATTTGCTAGCAATCCACAGGTTAGGCCTATATCTTTATTGGAGTTAAGCGCAGGTAAAACTTCCGTATTTTCGTATTTCTGTAATCCATATCAAGTGGATATACCCACAGAGATCAAGTGGGATTATCCCTACGCTAATCTTGTTATAATTATGTTTTTATTATGTTCGATCTACATGTATCCAAGTTTAGACATTGACTGGCGAGGTCATCCAAGTTCATTTGAGACGGAGAAATGGATTTCTTTACAAAAATCGAGATGGTCAAAAAATTTAGTTATTCTTACTCTTCCGGGTTTCTGACTCCAAAATGGCTATTTTTTTTAATTTTGACGGCCGTATTTTAGAATACGGCGTTCAGTATGAAAAATTGTCATTTTGGAGACAAAAACCCGGACAAACTTACCCTGAATGTTGGCAACTTTCAGTTTTACTTGCAGTAGGCCTATACATAAAATCATTAAATGGACTTTTGATTTTTTGTTAGTATCAATAATTTCACAACACAGTATAGTGTTTAAGTGGCATGAGCTGCCAAAATGTGGACCTTTTCAAAAATTCCAATTGTTATAAGAAGTAAGGCGCCTGAAAGGTCTGGGAAAACAAAACGAACTGAAGATATGTGCTACTAACAGACAGAATTCCAATAGGTCTGGATGTATAGTATATCGGAAGGTGTTTGATGCTTATAACATCTACATTTACGTATATATGCATCTCCCAAACTGGTATCATTGGAAAGCTCTTTTTTGTACTTCTTCATAAAAATGACAAACAATTAGCTAATTCTGTTTCAGCGAAATTTTCCCTACGTTTGACAGCTCATGCCACTTAAAATGTATAATGATGAAAAGATATAACGTAGAGAAGAATATTTCGTTAACAAACGGAAGTAACTTCGATTTAAGGAGGTACATGGGGTTAACCTACAGGGATAATATCTAAATGTGTGTCAATCTTTGACGATCACATGGTTGTGTGAGTGAAGGGAAATGAAATCAGAATTCAGATTGGGATGAGAAAAAGAGCGTGCGAGGATCACCGAAAAAACTGAATCATTCACATTGAAAAAAAGAAGATATTTCATTGGTTTAGCCAAGACTTTCCCAATTTGGTGGGCGAGAGTGAAAGCTATCCGAATGGACAATTCTGTTACATGTAATATTCCTCACGTCAAATTCGGATTTTCTTCCTGTTGAAGCTAACATATTTTTGCAAAATACCCGTTAAAGTGACATGAGCTGCCAAAATGTTGGCATTTTGACGTTAAAACAGAATGTTGAAATTATTGGCTATTTTTCTCAAGACGTATAATTCAGAGGCTTTTTAGTGCTTCTAGTCTCGAAAATGTACGATTTAGTATTGTTTTGAACTAACTGTGGCTCGTCCTGGTTATTTAAATTTTGTTTACTTTTCGAACACGTTTTCGGTTCGTACAGGCCACATAATGTATGGATTTTCCTCATTCCAACGCCCATCATATAGTTTTTCGATGGCCTTCAAAGCCTCTTACTGTAGTGACGATCAGAAATTATGAAAAAAATGTGAATTTTGGTAGCCCCGGACACTTTAATTTCTTCACACCTATCACACCAAATGAAATCAAGCGGACGAATTGTTTTTCAACTGCTAAAATACCATCAGGAAACTATGTTCAAAATTTAAAGCAATGGAGGTTGACAGGGGTCGGTTTTATCAGCAGAGTATAGAGATATCAGAATCCGTTCCGGATAAACCATTGAGACAAGATATACAGTGTTTGTAGGATGTTGTTAATCCTAGTTAATCCAGGTTGGGGATTATGGGGATTAACATATATCACTATATTCGTGAAAACTAGCCCCGGTTATAAACACAGGGATTAGAGCTTGCTACGTTGTCTATCGAAAACAGGCACTTTATAACCTGTCAATTGACCATTAAACATTGATTAACGATCAATTTGATATACGGATACTTCCTATCTGTGAAATTATTAATTCCACGTGTTTTGATTTTGATAACCTGGCATACCAGATACTGTTGACATGCCACCAATCAAAATTAAGCATCCTGCAGGTATTTCACAGATCTCGTTAAGTTGTCATATAGGCACCAGAAACGGAGATTGAGGGAAAAAGGTACCGGCAATGTTCACATACGAATGCATTTAAAAGTACTAAATCACTTAAATATGGATGCCGATAGAGACCATCTCGCTACCTCGTAATCTCGCCCTTCAAGGCCTAGAGCGAGATCGCGAGACCGCAAGGTGAGATCGCGAGATGATATATATCGTTGTCTCGCAATATCGTTCTAGGCTTTGAAGGGCGAGATGGCCTCTATTGGCTTCCATACTTAAATCCCTGTACTTGCTTTTTAATTTTTTAACCATTGTTTACTTCCATTGTCCAGATGGTGTAGAATTCTGAACGTTACCCAAAAGAAGGATTTTTTCTTCCCATATTTTACTTTAGTACAGCTATCATAGAATCTGATTTCCGAGAATTAAAAGGAAATCAACCGTCTATTTCTAGTGATATCTACAGAGATCAGATAGGATACGATTGATTAATCGATTGGGGTTCAACGTAGCACTCAACAGCTATAAGGTTATTTGGCGACAAAAGTACCAACCGATTAAGGGATCACCCTCCCACATCTAAATGTGGACATTAGGTTCCACAGACCATAGAACGTCCGGAAGGCTAATTGTATTTGGCATACTTAATGTCCCTCCTTGCTGGGTCAGCATACATGGCTACAGCAGAGCCACAATGCTCCAGCCTAAGGGCCACAGGAAGGATGTTCTCATGTTCATCCCGTTATAACTATTTTACTTTGTAAAATCCTTCTTGGCGTCAACTAACGTTTGATTTGGTCCGATGTCGAAGAGTTCGACCGTATAGGAAGAAATTCAGTGATGAACCTGAACTTAATTTGCTACTGAGAATGTTGATCTAAAAATCGGTTTAACTTCGCATTTTCTTGGGGATGGCCAAAACAATGCCCATTTTTGTGTACAGAGAAAAAGAGATCAGTGTGCTTATATCAACGGTTGACTTGATATATATTTTCTACAAAAAATTTATGCAAGTTTGACCAAATATTTTTTTGTGTAAATTTTCCTTTATTCAACTGCTTATGAGTTTGCATTGTAAATATACCTCCCCGAAATTCGTCTCATTTTAACTTAAAGTGGCAAGAACTGCCAAATATTTTTTCATAACTTCTGTTTGTCAGGTGCGGGCTGTATAAAATGAAATAGTGTTCACACAACTTTAATAGCCGGTACAGACGTTCGTTCATTTTAAGTCTAAATTAGTTCAAAACACTGGAGTAGCACTAAAGCTTCTGAATTGTACGTCTTGAGAAAAATAGCCGATAATTTCCGCATTCTATTTAACAAAAAATATAAACATTTAGGTAGCTCAAGTCATCTATGTTAGTATACCATTATCAGGGCTATAATTACATGTATGCAAGACTATGGTTAAGAGTAAAAGATGCACTCAACGATCGATATAACCAACAATCTAGTACTAACAGCATTTGTGGTTCTTTCCACACTCTTTACTCACCTTTTCGAGCGTGGAAATTGATTTTATTAAGAACCCAATTGGGTCACATTTCAGCTGTTTGTGATTTCTTTACGTTTTACTGGTTTGGAGACCATGCGATTTGTATTCATTGTATTTCTCCTCATGTTTTATATACAGTTCATTGATTATTTACAGAAATTTAACTCATTCCGCTGATGACATTATGATAAAGCATACCTTTATGTAGGCCTGTCGCAGTTAATGGGTGTGTCCACGCTATGGACCGGGTACTGTATAATAGTCATGTAACTATAAGTCCGTTAACTATATATCCGATGCAATGAATTACTTCACACAGTACATGTGTATATTATTACTATAAAGTGTTGTATAAGGTTGGCCGGCTGTAAAATACAAACCATATCGTTAGAGATTGACGAACGAGGGCAGGTTAGTAAAATACTTATAGGCCTATACAGGGAATATAAACTTTAAATAATACTTTTATAACACAGAATATTGTCACAAGGAACTGCAATAAGCTGATCAGTTTGTCTTATGAGGGGTGTGTGTGTGTCGGGGGCGGGGGGGGGGGGGGGGGGGGTGCATAATGCATTCTTTCGATGGGGTTTCCTTCCTAATGTCCAGAAAGATGTGGTAGAATGTTAGTATATCATATAGAGGGTTGAACTTTCTTCGTAACTTTCATTTTTCTCGCATTTCCCTTGATATTAATAAAGCGTACATCTACAGTGTTCTCTTAATTGTTGAAGGACCCGCATTGGACCAGAAAATGGATGCTGCTGAAGTGTAAGAAATTTTAATTTTGTGGGTTGCATAGCTTTTCTTGACACACTTTGACAGCTCTTCAGGAGCTCAGTTGGCAGAGTGATAGTCTCTCATTCCGACACAGACCTTCTATCGGGCGGGTTCGAATAACACTCGGCCAACTACAATGGAAGCATTTCACTCGTTGCCCTTATAGGGCCTACATGTATGTGGAAAAGTTGCCATATACTCGGGGGTTTCCCCAGGGTAAAGAGTCCGGTTTCCTCCCCCCCAATAAATCTGGCAACGCTGTCTAATAGGAGTAAGTGAAAAAAATTACTTTTGAGTGCGTCGTAAAACATCAATTAATCAATCTGGACCAAGCAAATTGTCCATGCAGGGCACTTTTATCCTTGCATCCGAAAGTCGTATAATACGTATTGGCTTTTGTGTATATAAGGGGCGATCGTTGATTTACAAAAACACAAATGATCCTGCCCTTACGTAATAGGATGGTTTAAATTAAGAAAAAAAAATATTTTAAAAATCCAAAAATGTTCGGTTGGCCGAATAGGGACTCGAACTCATGGTCTGGCATACTATAGGTCTATAGGGCCTAGGCCTACCATAAAATGCTAATTTGCTCATTTTGCCAGGGTTTCTTGTTCTGTGTCAATCTATCTCTAACAGCAACATACATACATACAGTAATATTATTTTAATTCTTAATACATTCGGAACAGGTGAATAAAAATGAACAACAAGACATGGCGCTATGATTACGACAGCCGTAAGTTGGTGACAAAAACCACAAGGGGAAAGATGGCGGCAAAAGAAGTGCCGGCTTTAAATTCACCAGCTGAACATATGAAATATCGCTCTCCTCTGGTTTCCAGATATGCTAGCGAAGAAATGGCTTACAACTTCAGTGACACAAAGAAATTTGTCACTTGGCGAAAACTATGGCATTTGCTGGCAAAGGCCCAAAAGGTAATAAACTGATGGCGAGTTGAGCCGGAGGTTTTGACAGACGGCCAACCACGTGGATTTAGCCGATCGTCTTGATCGTTTGTTTATCTGTAGCATTTTATTGCCTAGGCTATGTGATGACTCTCAATAGACGAAAACATAAGTAAGATGATACGTCCAATTACAAATAAAACATTGGCCTGCGAGAGATATGTCTAATTCGTTTTGCACAGTTACCTTAGAACAACAACAACACAACATTGCCATTGACACATATAATATGCAGAGACAAAACAAGCTTGATAGAAGCAGGCCTTATTTTTTCATCCGAACCGTGGTTCAGGTTACGTGAGGATTACGCAAATGTAAAACGACGCAAACTGTCACGATTTGCGTAGGCTATCTCTGACGGTTCTCGTGAAAAAAAAACAAAACAAAAAAATGAATGTTGCTTTGGCGATATCGTTTAATGTTTCACATGAACTTCACTTCTGAATTTTTCTGTTACCCGTTTATGCTGTCAAACGTTCTAATCCACCTCCCGTACTCACGTGGACTAAACCTCTGTCTCCAAAGGAGTTCAGATAGAAGTATTGTTATTTGAACAAATGCTATAACAATAGTGGTTAAGACTCTTTAAAGCTTTGCTTATTGCAAAAAAAATAAGTACGGTTTGAACTCCAAGAGTGTACGAAGCAATCTATTGATCATTGACCTAGTTTTGTTGGTTTGGGGTTTCAGGAAACCGCCACAGTAGGGAACAGACCATTTTGAAATTTGGTAATGGTTAGGTAAGAGACACAAAGACAGCACGCTGCATTGCTTTACTGACGAGAAACGGCCGCCCAAGAGAACCAACCAACGGTTACGTGACGTAAAACGTCAACGGTTTGCGAAGTTGACGGTTCACGGAGAAATTTGAAAAAATAAGTCTTGTATAAGTTAGGATGAGGACGTGTCTAGCAACCCTCGCAATTCAGATTTTTACCACGGCAAAAAAAAAAAAAAAGTTGCCGCGGAAAAGTCAATTTTCCGCGTCAAAAGTGATTTCACCACGGCATTTTTATCCAAACAATTCTCACTGCTCTGTTAACTGTATTTAAAGCGGCAAATAGCAAAAACTGACATCTAAAAGGTGCATTGACAAAAGAAAAAATGTTCAACAAAGATTTTTTAAATTTCTTCTTTGATTTTCATAGAAACCAGCATAGAGAAAATGCTAACTTTGTCTTACGTCTGACTCTGAAAGGCCGTAATTCTTTCCTCATAAAATCCACATGAAATATCCTTTATTTGCATGGAAATAATTCCTTGTTAAATGTATATTCCTGGTGATAAGTCACTTCACTCGGCAAAGCATTTCTTTTTCAAATCAATCTCTAAAACCGAACCTAAACTAGGTTATTATAGCCGTTTGTGTAATACTGCATAGTTAAATCCATACAGACATGTGCACAGCTGATCAACAAAGCCTGGTTGAGTCCATCTCTAAAGTTTCTGTGGGGTGAAAGTTTTGAATGTGTTTATTTACAAGTATAATCTATTTATTATTTTGTAAGAACCCCTTCAAATCGTTTTGTTTTAAATAAAAATTAGAACCTCAATTAAATCTTCTTCTTTTTTTTAATAAAAATAAAAATTCTATTTCTTGAACAACAATAAACATGTACATGAGAGTAACACCCCTACTTGAATTGGGATTACCCAATGAGACATAACTGACAGACAGTTGGAGACATTCTGGAGCCAGACACCTGCAGAGTTGAACATTGTTTCAATCAAAGAACTTTGTGTGGGAAACAGCACTTCACATAGGCCAACGTATAGAGCTACAGGCTTCATTGTGGCCATATCAAATACAAACGAATGAGTGGTTTCTATATTAAATACACCTTGATTCTGAACAACGGTCGAAGGTAAAACTATTACTTGTAAAAATCTCCATACATATAAAGTATTCTAGTATACATGTAAATATTCTATTTTCCCAAGATGAATATTTTATTTTGTCTGCGGCATTTTTGATTGCCGTGGAAAAGCAGTTTTACGGCGGCAATCTCTGCGGCATTGCCGATTGCCGCGGTGAATTGCGAGGGTTGTCTAGTGTAAACATGCAATAAGGTTAGACACGCTCAGCGATATAACCCTATGATGTCATGATATTTATAATGTCCCAAAACCAGCACTTTCGGTTTGTCTAACTTTTTGGAGCATTTGACGAAAACATGTGGCGCTGGTGGAGAGGTCAAATAATGATTTCGCCGATTTCAATTGCCAGTTTGCTGTGAACAAGACATATCTAGACCTTAATGCAATAAGGAAGATTGAGTCAATAAATTATTGCTTCACAACTTGTGTTTTATCGCTATGTAGTAAGAATAAGATTAACAAAATGTCTTTTAAAGGCAGTTCAACTTAATACGCCATCAGCATATTGACAGCTTTCTTGTATTTTATTGCACTTTAAATTTATGATCATTTCCTCTAGACTGTGTGGTTTTGAAATCGGCTGGGTTTTTTTTTGTCAAATCTGAATGAAATCTTATATGTTTATAGACTCTAGGTATGGATATATCTGATGCTCAGATACAGGAAATGGAAGCCAATCTGGAAAACATTGATTTTGCTTATGCTGCCGCAGAAGAAAAACGTGTTCGTCACGACGTTATGGCTCATGTACACACATTTGGAGAGTGCTGTCCCTTGGCGGCTCCCATTATTCATCTGGGTGCGACATCTGCTTATGTGGGTGATAACACGGTAAGTCATGAGTTCTGAGTGTTTATCTCCCCTTTGTCTAACTCAGTTATGAGTTTTTTTTTCTCCCCTTTATCTCACCCAGTTATGAGTTGTTTATCCTCCCTTTATCTCACCCAGCTATGAGTGTTTATCTCCCCTTTGTCTCACCCAGTTATGAGTGTTTATCTCCCCTTTATCTCACCCAGTTATGAGTGTTTATCTCCCCTTTGTCTCACCCAGTTATGAGTGTTTATCTCCCCTTTGTCTCACCCAGTTATGAGTTGTTTATCCTCCCTTTATCTCACCCAGCTATGAGCAGGGCTCGAAATTCGTTTTTTAAACTGGTTGTCCCAGGGACAACCACCTAAAATATTTTGGTTGCCCCAAAACAAAATTGGTTGCCCACAAGTCATTTTTTTTAATATTAAAAAAATGAACTTTTGGAACATTAAAAACTCCTTTAATCTTGCCAAATATGCATTAAATTTGTTGTTTATACTTATCTTTATATTTCACAGATTGAACAACTCGGGATCAAGTCTTAAATCCAAGTTATCTTCCATCTGGATCGCTGGTGTTGTTGTTGTAATTGCTTAGAATGTTCATACCGTATTTCGTCTAATGTTTCGCACGCAAAAAAAGACGATAACCCCCTGGAGAGAATATGGGGAACGAGGGGATAATCCTATAAATTATAATCACCAAACAATGAATCGCTTGATTGGACCACGGAGGTGTCGACTGTGACAGTGGGCGGTATACAAAGGCCTTCGTAGATAGTACTATCAATAGATTACCAAATTGATTATAAAAGTAAATTTCTAAACAATAAATTACTTTCATTCTTCTCTTTTCTTTTTACAGCGATCGTATTGTATGAATATCTTCACTGTTTTCAACTTTTCGCGCTTTATTCTATAGACCTACATGTACAGAGTAGGCCTACAGCACGGCCTTAGTGTAGAAGCGGCAACAACGTCCGTTACGGAGCTGCAATATTTATGTCATGCGGTCAAAGATTGTGGGGAAAACTAAGTTTTTTCTCACGAGTACAATATTCCCGATGTAAAAAGATGGTATGATCATGAGGAAATAAAGTTTTAATGACGGAAATCTTGTTTGTTATACATGGAGCTGCAGAATGCCATAGTATAAACGGAACGGTCTACTTAATAATAGGGGTGATGGCTCAGTCCAAATTAGAAAACCATAAGAATTAAATTCACGGAGTACGGCGTATAACATTAACAACCCATTCGATCAATGGCA
Source organism: Lepidochitona cinerea (assembly GCA_963971465.1). NCBI lineage: Eukaryota > Metazoa > Mollusca > Polyplacophora > Chitonida > Tonicellidae > Lepidochitona > Lepidochitona cinerea. The sequence goes on along the minus strand of OZ020551.1, from coordinate 44,918,289 downwards.
TTTAGATTATATTTGTAGAGCTAGTATGATTAAAAGCGTACCTTTTATCAAAATTTAAAAAGAAAGAAAAAAGCAGTTACTGGTTTGAAGTGTGAACTTGACTCTTACGGCCGTAACACGACTTGAGATCAACTCAGTCGACTTCGAAGTCAAACTCAAAGTTTCGTCAGGGACCGATTATTAAAAATAATTCCCTTATATTGGAACAAACTTGGATTCTCCTTTACAAAAAGATCAATTATGGAAAATATTTTTTAATAAAATCAATAAAAATGTACAAGTAATCGCTAATTTGAACAATTTTTTTTCACTCTTCCTATTTACGGATAACGCACGCCGTACGTAGTGTGACAGCGTGATCCAGACTTTATCACCATAATATTCTTATGATTATGTAATCTGAGGCCCTGTTATTTTTAATACAGAATTTGGATCGTGAAAGAACGATTGAACAGATTTGCAGTTAAGCACTGTATTCTGTCTTTTACCATCTCGTTTTTAGAGGACCGACTAGCAAAAATGGCGGATTGCTCTACGTCCATTGGCTAATGCTGACCAATAGGAGCAGCACCTCTGGCTCTATCTAAAAATAACTCTATGGTGTTTACCCACACAGACATCGCCGACTGTAATACAATTACAACAACGACGTTGCTCTAAGAATTTGAATCAATGGCCTGGTTTTTCAAATACCGATTAAGTCCGGCCCAGTTTTTAACCGAAGTTTAAACTACACTCAGGTACTTTATTCATTAATTATCATTTATTTTAGTTGTCCCAGGGACAACCAGAGACAACCACTTTCATTGCAACTGGTTGTCCCCAGTTAAATTTGGTTGTCCGGGGCGCCAGGACAACCACGAATTTCGAGCCCTGTATGAGTGTTTATCTCCCCTTTGTCTCACCCAGTTATGAGTGTTTATCTCCCCTTTATCTCACCCAGTTATGAGTGTTTAACTCCCCTTTGTCTCACCCAGTTATTAGTGTTTATCTCCCCTTTGTCTCACCCAGCTATGAGTGTTTATCCTCCCTTTATCTCACCCAGCTATGAGTGTTTATCTCCCCTTTGTCTCACCCAGTTATGGGTGTTTATCTCCCCTTTATCTCGCCCAGTTATGAGTGTTTATCATCCCTTTGTCTCACCCAGTTATTAGTGTATAACTCCCCTTTGTCTCACCCAGTTATTAGTGTTTATCTCCCCTTTGTCTCACCCATTTATGAGTGTTTATCTCCCCTTTGTCTCACCCATTTATGAGTGTTTAACTCCCCTTTGTCTCACCCATTTATCTCCCCGTTAATGAGTGTTTGAATAAACCAGAATGGAGAGGCTTAACTAAGCTTATAATGGAAAGTACAACAAAAATGATTTTGTGCATTTTGAAAATGTACTCTAAGCTTCCAGTGTAGTGCTATGAGTGTTTATCTCCTCTTAGTTTTACCTAGTTGTGAGTGTTTATCTCCCCTTTTATCCAGTTATGAGTGTTTATCTCCCCTTTTATCCAGTTATGAGTGTTTATCTCCCCTTACTTTTATCCAGTTATGAGTGTTTATCTCCCCTTAGTTTTACCCAGTTGTGAGTGTTTATCTCCCCTTAGTTTCACCCAGTTTTGGGTGCTTATCTCCCCTTAACGTCTCCGCCGAGCGAGCCCATAAACATGCTTTACATGACACAACACGGGTTTCGGATATTCTCAGGGCGGAGCAGAATTCCCTCACCAACTGTCTCAGACAAACAATAGCGAGCTAAACTGCTGTGAACACATTGGCTGTAATACAAAGGCGTTTTTTATCCCTTCCATCTTAATCCCAGCTTTCACTCTGTTGTCTGTAAGTGCTTTTCACCAGCCAGAGAAATTTCTAGACATTTCATTGGTCGCAATGGCCAGAACGCGAGTCTGTAACCATGTTCTGTGTACATATTTGATTCTGTATAACCCCGAGTTAAGGTCTTTGTGCATCACAGAATTCTCCAGTTAAGACGAAATATTATCGGATCGTCAGTTTAGAGTGTGGTTTCATAAGCACAGAAGCCTTTGCTTGTCTCAAAAGAACAGTATAACTTTACAATGTCACAATAGAATTGCCCGACGTCCTTTAGACTTGACTCAGGTCTAAAACAATTTCTAGAACAACTCGGCCCATTTATTTGAACTAATCGAATAAAGAACAGCTGATTATACTCAGTTTTAAGTAAAACAAGTTTATCTCGTAAGATAGTTAAGAGTGTTTATCTCCCCTTAGTTACATCCAGTCATAGATATCTTATAATAACCAGATAGGCTAACGACAAGCGACTTCCGGCAGCTAAGTCGCCATCTTGCTAGGTGATTTTTCACTTGCGTTACCAAGTTGTTTTCTAGTCTAAATCTAATGTGAACTTTTCTGCCCTTTTTTTCGAGAATAGATTTCAAGCGATAGGTGCTGTATGAAATTCCTTGCCCATCGTGACAAACGTGTAAAAGGGGCTTTAGTAGGGCCTATGTCTTGACTATCTTGCAACAACAACGACAAGAAATATTTTTCAAGCGATAACCTCGTTCTGGATTGTAACGTTAATCTTATAGTCCACCATTTTGCTAGGTGACGGACTATTGTGCCATTTTCTACTGCGCAGCGCATAGTGCCTAGCCAATCTAGTTATTATAAGATATCTCTGCATCCAGTTATGGGTATTTATCTCCCCTTACTTTTATCCGGTTATGAGTGTTTATCTCCCCTTTTATCCGGTTATGAGTGTTTATCTCCCCTTACTTTTATCCAGTTATGAGTGTTTATCTCCCCTTACTTTCATCAAGTTATGAGTGTTTATTTCCCCTTACTTTTATCCAGTTATGAGTGTTTATCTCCCCTTATTTTCATCAAGTTATGAGTATTTATCTCCCCTTACTTTCATCAAGTTATGAGTATTTATCTCCCCTTACTTTTATCCAGTTATGAGTGTTTATCTCCCCTTACTTTTATCCAGTTACATTTATGAGTGTTTATCTCCCCTTACTTTTATCCAGTTACATGTATGAGTGTTTATCTCCCCTTACTTTTATCCAGTTATGAGGGTTTATCTCCCCTTAGATTTACCGTGTCATGAGTGTTTACTACATGTATCTCCACTTAGTTTTACCAACTTGTGAGTGTTAAGTTGCCCTTAGTTTTACGATGGCTGTATATGTGATGGAAATTACTGCTTAATTTTGTAGGACCTCATTGTGTTGAGAGATGGCTTCAATATTGTTCTACCTAAGGTAAAGTTAATTTGACTTTTGTTAAATACAGATTATCTTAGAAGATCCAGTATATCAGAATGATTTAACTAGCTTACAACTTTTATCTTCTTCAGACTTAATCCCAGGCCGTATATTCTTTAATTGGATTTGATTATTAAAGTTGAAATTATACAATATAAAAGCCATGGCCCATGGAAAGCTCGTGTTAAAACTGATTTTCTTACATAGTATTTGATCAATCTTCATAGATGTCAGGTAACATGCTCCAGGTTCATGTTTCTGAGCATGGGGCCCCTTTTCTCCACCAATTAACTTGGCAACTTGACTGGTTTGTAATTTATATATAGATTGTTCTTGGCAACTTGACTGGTTACGTTAGATAGATGTTAAGTAACAACGCTAGTTCAAGGGTCCTGTTTCTGGGCGTAGGGTCCCTTTTTCCCACCAATTACATGTACCTTGGCAACTTGAGTGGTCTATAATCATTGGTTATTGTTCAATAACTTGCAAGATAAGACTTTAGATATATTTTTATTTTCAGCTTGCTCGCTGTGTACAAAGATTAGCAAAGTTTGCAGAGGAGTACAAAGACATGCCATGTCTGGCTTATACACATCTACAGTAAGTTTGGGAAGAATGTTTGTCCTACTTTTTGTTTTTGTTCTGTGTTCCAGCTGACAAGAAAATAGATTGGGAAAAAAATAAAAATGTCGAAAATCATCGATTTTAAATAGTGCATCTGATATTATTTATCCTACTTTTTGTTTTTGTTCTGTGTTCCAGCTGACAAGAAAATAGATTGGGAAAAAAATAAAAATGTCGAAAATCATCGATTTTAAATAGTGCATCTGATATTATTTATCTCAGATACATTAATGTGCAGATTTTTTCTTAGTCATACACAGTGCAATTTCACATACGACTCCCTGCTCATTTGCTATTTCAATAACCACACCTTTTTCAGAAGCTTGATCAAAAAAAAATTCGACTTTGCTCTTAAAAATTCTCTTTATCACTTGTAATTGTCAATGATTTGCTTAATCTATGTCAAAATAGCTCATTTTGTTGTCTCTTTTGACAAAAAGGCAGGGATTTGTGTCTTACTGTAGGCAGGGATTTGTGTCTTACTGTTTGTATGAAGAATGATCGCAATTAAAACATTAGAACATTACATGGATGTAAAGTGTACAGTCAAACCTGGACAAGCGGTCACCTGTAAACAGTGACCAACGGCCTTAAATTACCACTTCCAAACAAAATTCCATACTTAATTTCTTGATTAGTAGTTAATTTTGTCAGAGCTCAACCTGAGCTATCGTGTGTGATAATTAACCCTGGACAATGAATTATAATGAAGTCCCCTTTGTGTTTCAGACCTGCCCAGTTGACGACTGTTGGTAAACGGGCCTGTCTTTGGATCCAGGAACTCCTCATGGACATAAGGAACCTAGAAAGGGCAAGGGATGACCTTCGATTTCGAGGGGTTAAGGGTACCACAGGCACCCAAGCCAGTTTCTTAGCATTGTTTGCTGGAGATGGAGAAAAAGTATGTTTAGTTGTATTTTTATATACCTCACTGATATTTGTAGAGGGTTTAAATTCCACTCCAGAGACAAAAATTGGAAAAGTTCTCAGTGGGTATTACACTTGATCGCCCTTATGTGTAAAAGGGGTTAGGAAACCAAGCTCATTACCCGGAGGAAACCCCCGACCTTTGGCGAGTACCTGGCAACTCTTCCACATACAGTGACCAAGTGAAAAATCCACTCAGAATTTTTTTCAATTATCATTTGGTCTGAATGTGATTCGAACCTAAAATATTAGTGATTTGTAATTCTACAGTAAGAGTAACTTTATTCTCTGTTATTTTGATTTTTTTTTTTTTTTGGCTTTTTTTTTCAGTCCATACAGACCACACGCTCAATGATCATCAAGTTTACCAATGTTTATTTAGTTTTTTGCTGAACTTGAAACCTTCTCATAGTCTTGACAATCAGAATCTTTGAAAAAAAAATGAATTTTGGCAGCTCTGCTACTTAAGTATAACTGAAAAAGTAGAAGCAAGTGACTTTAAACACCAATCAATTAACCAAATTATTTCTTTTTTTTTGTCAGGTTGATATTTTAGACAATTTAATAACAGAAATGGCTGGTTTCAAAAGGTAAGCATCTTTGTCTTCTACACTAACTAAATGTTTGCTCTTATTAAAGGCACACTTGCCGCGAAAATCAGGAATATTGTTTACATTAAAAAAGAAAGACCGTATTCTGTATTTTTCCCAGACAATATAAGTTAGGAACTTTCTATTTTTACCAAAATTGAAAAGTTTGGACGTCACTTTGTATTTTTAATTTGAATTTGAAAATTTGAATTGTTACGTACCCGGAACGTAAACAAACCGATCTGCCCCCTATTGGCGATTTTATGTTTCAGTCGAGTGAGTGAACTAACGGCACAGTGTAATTTTACGTAGGCCTATTTATCTGAGAAATACAGACTGACGATCGGTTAACAGCGACTGGAAAAGCCTGCTGGTAATTGTTTGAGTGTAAACCACAGATACAAAGGCCTGAAAGGAGGGTAATCCAACACGAAAGTTGACAGACACTGATCGTTGTTGTTGTAATCAGGCTTCGATTCTTCGTTTGTTTTTCACCCCATTTTTACGGTCTAAAGCTAACTAGACATGTTTTATGTGTCCAATGTTTAAGTTTAGTGGTATTAGTCGTAGTAAGCTCATGTAAATTGGTTTTCTTAGCAAATTTAAACAGGCTACGGCGGCAAGTGTGCCTTTAAGCAGATAGAAACGTTTACTAAAAATGTTATTTTCAAATATACCAAAGAAAAAAATTTAATGCCTTATTGAAATGAACATCGATATTGTGATTAACCACTCTTGAATTATTGACAATCCTTGAAGTAAAACGATCTACATCTATCGCACAGACTGACAAACAGATCTTCTCATTGGGCGTTATTCATTCAATTATAAATCTGTTTCAGTCATTTTACGATATGTGGTCAGACTTGTGTTATTCATTCAATTATAATTCTGTTTCAGTCATTTTACGATATGTGGTCAGACTTGTGTTATTCATTCAGTTATAATTCTGTTTCAGTCATTTCACGATATGTGGTCAGACTTGTGTTATTCATTCAATTATAATTCTGTTTCAGTCATTTTACGATATGTGGTCAGACTTGTGTTATTCATTCAATTATAATTCTGTTTCAGTCATTTTACGATATGTGGTCAGACTTGTGTTATTCATTCAATTATAATTCTGTTTCAGTCATTTCACGATATGTGGTCAGACTTGTGTTATTCATTCAATTATAAATCTGTTTCAGTCATTTTACGATATGTGGTCAGACTTGTGTTATTCATTCAATTATAAATCTGTTTCAGTCATTTTACGATATGTGGTCAGACTTGTGTTATTCATTCAGTTATAATTCTGTTTCAGTCATTTCACGATATGTGGTCAGACTTGTGTTATTCATTCAATTATAAATCTGTTTCAGTCATTTTACGATATGTGGTCAGACTTGTGTTATTCATTCAATTATAAATCTGTTTCAGTCATTTTACGATATGTGGTCAGACTTATACTCGTAAAGTGGATGTTGATTGTTTAAATACGCTGGCTAGTCTGGGAGCCTCTGTACATAAGGTAAGTCCAAGGGTTGTCCGCTACATAGCAAAGATCAGGGTAAAGAGCTAGGGGGCTGTTTCTCAAAACATTTACATCCATTCAATGCAGGTTGCCAGTTACCACCGGAAGGTCGTGGGTTTCCTCCAAGCATAGAGCCCGGTTTCCTCCCACAATAAGTGCCATATAAGTGAAATAATCTTGAGCGCGGCGTAAAACACCAAACAATCAATCAATGAAGCATTCAATGCAAGGCCTAACTGTCATAGCAACATGTATGTTCAACATTACGTTATGACCAAGAGCAAAGTTACGACGGCCGTAAGTATGTTGAGAAACAGCCCCCAGGATTGTTCCCGCTGGCGAAATTATATCTAGTGTAAGACATCAATCAATCTTAAGTTGTGACACTGTGCGAGTTCTTTTATTTTAAAATGCAAAATGGATGATACTTTACATACATTTGATTATTTGGCGACTCCATTCTGTTGAATGATGTGCTCCACTGGTATATAGTTTTGAAGAGAGGCATTACTGCATGTTAACAGCTTTTCAACTCATGCAATTTTAGGTCAAAACATCATTGAAATAATGCTAAGCAGATCTTCATTTTAACTACGCTGGACACTGAATCTGACGTGTTACAGCTTAAATTCACAAAAAATGTATAACAATGTTTCAAAAACCTTTCGATAGACACTGGATTGTCTATAGACCCTTTCGGCTTAGAATGACGTTGTTCGAATTGTATGGCATTGAAGTCCTTTCTCTGTTGTGGTCGCTGTGACACACCTCTTTTGCATTACGTCTTAGACGAAATGAACACGATTCTAACGTCAGATTGATCCAAAAACTCACTTTAGCGTCATTTTGCCATACAACGAGGCTTCTGCGGCAGCATAATTGTCAATCTTTAAGCCGAAAGGGTCTATTGAACAACAGAATGGGAAGGGTTGCCATAGAGTTCCACTCTATATAAACCTGAAAAGGTTGAACCATAGTTAAAGTGGCATGAGCTCCCAAAATTCAAACTTTTTTTAAAAATTCAGATTTTCACTAGAGTAAGAGGGTTTGAAAGTAATCGAAAAACTAAATGATTGAGGTTAAAATAAGGAAAATCCGTACAGTTCTTTGTGCTGCATGATTCGATAGTGTCAGAAAAGTAAACCAGAATTTAAATAACCAGGATGGACGTTTTTTCATTCCAAATCTAAGTTCAAAACACTACTTTGTGTTTATTCTTGAGACTAGTGGCATTAGAAAGCTTCCGAATTGTTTCACTGGGAAAATATTAACATTTTGGCAGCTCATGCCACTTTAAATAAAACCAAACAGTCGACCTGGGAAGACAAAATGGTAATAATTATGTTAATAACTGTATTGTTTTTGTGTATCTTTTTGTTGCTTTTACCTGTATCATCATTAAAAGGAGGCCACTGTTGAAACACCCCACCCCCTCCCTTCCCCTTAGAAAAACAACAAGATCAAACTTGTAACCTTAATGAAATAAAATGTGACTATAAACACAAAGATATTCAGTTTTTAAGCTGATGTATTTGTATATTTTCTTTTAAAGTCATTTCATATTTGTAAAACCAATGATAATATATTTAGCCTGAAAATGAGTACTTCTTAAAAATGTAAAACACCATTAGGAAAAAAGTTGCATAGATGAAAATCACTAAGAAGATAAATTATAAATGTATATATAAACAGAAGTGGAATACAAAACGGTATTCCGTTATGTGTTAAGTTGCCAGTTATTAAAACAGAAATGATTGCAATCAAGATTTATTAGGAAAGTTTGACTTTTCAAAATTTACTCAAGTTAAGTTTAGCACTTCACAGAAAGAAATTTATGTAACAGTTGTGAAGATTTTTCTCTTTTCTCATGAATTTTCAATTGTTGAGTCAGAGAGAATGTTTTGGTGAATAGTTACCTTGAAAAAATGAAGTATTGATGTTGAAATGATTTTTTTTCTCTACTAACCCTTGCAAACCTAAGATGTGTGACAATAATAGACAAAATTTAAATAACCAGGATGTATGTTCACATTTTAATGTTTCTGTTACTTCTATCTTAACATACATTCCTGGGAATTAAATCATATTTTGTGCTCTTTATGAAAAATAGAGAGCATGCAACTACCGTATTTTATTTCTATCAAAAGTTGCCTGTATTTGGCAGCTCATGTCCCATTAAGCTCTAAATATAACCAATCTATAGTAGAGAAATTAATACAGAAAAATGTGCCAAGAAAAATCTCATGTGGTTCAATTGTCGGTATTCACTACTGAAGAAATAAAAAAATATCAGTGGTTGACTAAATTATAAATACTGGATATTAGAGACATTTCTGAGCAGGAAAAATCATTTTGTTCAAGGGAGATAATTCACAAGGATTTCTCTCTTTGACTGAATGACAATAAATATTCTCTAGAAATAAACGCCTGTGCACTTGTGCCGGCTTCGCTGAAAAAAAAAAAATGACAATAAATATTTTCGATACAAGGACAGACCTAGTGAGGAATCTCACAATGAAGATACTGTTCTCTGAGATTGTATCTGTAAAAATAATCGTAAGTCCATAACGTTAATGTCATAAATTCAAATAAATCTCATATTTCGATACTTTCTGTACTTGAATGGTGTGCGAGAACTGTTCACATATGTTTTCTTGCCATTCTCAAACTTCTAGATAAAAGTTTTGTCATGGTGATTTTTATGGTGCTCTTAGTACACCAGGCTGATCAATTTGAAAGGTGATCAATTGTTGACTACGGTAAGATCTCCGCTAATTCAAGTACTCTAAAAAATTCAAGGGCCAGAAAAACATTAACAAAAGTACACTTAAAATTCAACTTTTTTCGTTGAGAGTCTTACCTCCTGGAGTGAGCGTTCAGATAATCCTATTGAACGATCGCTGTTGTTGTTTTTATAGACCAAATGTGGCAAATAGCAATGTAATAATTCGTTATTTTCACATCACTGGTCCTTGAATTAGCGGAGATCTTACCGTATTTGCTACATTTTAAAGTACATGTACCAAGTAACAAATATCTTCAAAAAGTTCAATCCACTCATATTCTGGTTTTCTTGCAAAGTGTGGTAAATTCCTGCTGATGTACAGACGGTCTGCTATGACTAATAGTCACATAAATGTGATATGGAGCTTGTATATAATTTCAGAGACAACACTGTTTTTGTTTGACATTTACATGTAATTTAACCACAACATTCAATCCACTTCTTGATTGACACTTACACTGTATGAAAAAATTACGCTACATTGAGCTTTTGGATCATTCTGACGTTGAAACCATGCTCCTTTTGTCGATGACGCAATGTGATGGAGGCGTGTCACAGCGCCTGCAACAGAGAAATGATGGCAATGCCATACAACTCAAACAATGTCATGAAAAACTTCTTCTAAACCGAAATTTTCTATTGTTCTTGACTGTATATTTCCAAAGCTCAGTGAATCTACCTCGGTCATGTGAGAACTATATTGGCTGGCTACTCTTATCTACATGTAATGTTGGCCCTTAAAGTTTCATCAGCAGAAAAATAAAATGTCCTTACATCTCACAATATCCTGTCTTTATCCTGATGGTTGGTACAGGTATGCGGTAATTCCTCACCTATATTGAGGACTGGCGATGAAAAAATCTCGAATTTATCCGATTCCACTGTATCTGTCTCTTTGTCAGTAAACATATCAATGTTACTACTTTTATACTTTGACTGCTGCCTTTGGTAGAATCAACCAAAGGCTGTCTTTTTCAGACTGGATGTTTCTGAGCAGACAACAGTTAATTCCAGATAAGCTTGCACAAAACAGATGACGCTAGCCCAGTAGAGGATTGGTTAATCTGTTTATAACAAAGATACAGCAATTCATACATACATATGTCCTGTTTTATTCAAACCTTTTCTTGACTACACAACACAGAATTGGTTTGTTGATTGGAATACACCAAATCTGTTTCTGGACTTCACAACACAGAATTGGTCTTGTAAAATGGAATATACCAAATCTGTTGGATTTGAACTCAGGACTCTCTTGATTCCAGAGACTCGAGTACCAAATTGCACCATCAATTTCAATGAGCTGTCATTCTGGTGTTTTCAAAACGGCACAGAATCTGTCCTGTAGAGCTGAATGTATCAATTCCGCTGTATTTTGACTAATTCCTAAGGTTGACTCGAGATGTTGTTTCTTATCCAAGTCTAACATTATGTTTCCCGTGATTCTCTGATCTTTAATTATTTGGTCGAGGTTTTGGGGTATTTGATTCCTCCTTGCCCACATGACCATATAAGGAATTGGATAATGGGTGATCCCTCTCGGCCAATCCAAGGCTTCGTAATACCAGCAATCAAAGGCTGAGGAAGAAAGAAAAATAAAAATTTGAAATTCGATATATATGAAATAAAAAGCTATGTACTTTTTTATCTTCATCATAGAACTAAATGGCAATGACTTATTGTAGAAAACATGACATCAGGATAGTTATAATATATAACACTGACAATAATCTTATCCTACATTCTCCAGACTATAAGTACTAAAAAGTTTCTGAATTGTACGTCTTGAGAAAAATAGCCGATAATTTTATCATTCTGTTTGGTTATAATGGCCAAATATCTCAATTTTGGCAGGGGCCTCCGTGGCTCAGTAGGTAGAGCTTTGGACGCTAAATCCGAATCGCCTTCCACCAATGGGTCACGGGTTCGAATCCCATTCAGTTAAAAAATAATTGGAAAATTTTCTGACTGGGTTTTCACTGGAACGACCTATGTGAGATGGTTACCAGTTACCAACGGAAGGCCGTGGGTTTCCTCCGAGCATAGAGCCCGGTTTCCTCCCACACTAAAACTGGCAATGCCGCCATATAAGTGAAATAATCTTGAGCGCGGCGTAAAACATCAAACAATCTAAATTTTGGCAGCTCATGCCACTTTAAATTATGGCATGTTTAATCCATGTGTAACTGTTTTTCAGCTTCTTAAGGCAACTGAAACTAAGATATCCTGTACTATCATTATATTCACTTACATCCGTCATCAAAATCAAAACTTGTGTTCCATCCACAACGTTGGCATTTGAATACTATCACACCGTAAGCGTCGCCGTTTGTCCGCACGCCACTCGGCTCTTCTGTCCTGTTTATTTTACTGGCCCCACATTTAATACACATGCACATGCCGGCGTTCCAAAAGGCAACTCGACTCTCGTATGATTGGTCACCCTGTGACTGTTGTTCCGTCCACTCCACCATCTCGGGGTCTGAGAAGATAAATAATGGAGATACAGTTAATGTTATTGAATAGCATCATTTTTCATTTGCTTTTACTAGCATTTGTTGCCTCCGTGGCTCAGTAAAAAGAGCGTTGGACGTTCAATCCGAACAACCTTCCACCAATGGGTCGCGGGTTCAAATCCCACTCAGTCCAAAAAAATAAAAAAAATGTCTGACTGGGTTTTCACTTGAACAACCTACATGTATGTGGGATGGTTGCCAGTTACCAACGGAAGGTTGTGGGTTTCCTCCGGGCATACAATGTAGCCCGCTTTCCTCCCACACTAAAACTGACAACGCCGCCATATAAGTGAAATAATCTTGAGCGCGGTGTAAAACACCAAACAATCAATCAAGTGTTGGAAGTGATCTAAATTATGATATTAATCAACGCTAAAAGGGAAAATGTTCTTGGCTTAAATAGCCGTGGAGACAGGTTTATAATTGTGTTAAATAGGGGGGTAGGTCATTGTGTTAAAAACAAGGTCATACTGTATCAGGTGCTTATCGGACAACAATTAACCAATCAGATTGCAGAGAAACTTCTCTGAGGGGTAATAACATGTATTCTGGAGAAGAATACCATGTTACCTTTGGTAGATGACATGTGTGAGTGATGATTTATATAATAGATAATTCATCTTATTCACTTGAGCTCAACTAGTACTATAGTTGTTGGACAGGTTATTTTTTAGACTTTTCATACTTTTTCTCTGCAGGTGTGTATAGCAATTTTAGACTGAGGAATTTTACCTTCGACCTAATTAGACGGAATGTGATATTTGTATAGCGATGGATAAGTTCACTGAACTTGTATGTGTGCTTTATGGTCTAATTAATAAGGCTAGTGGATAGGTCACCCATCATCAAGTGTGGTGTGGCCTCCAAGGCGTTGATGGCATAGCTCTACGCTTTAGCATATATGTTTTCATTATGGTATATAGTGTTTTCCTCCATTCTGATTTGGCGGACTAGGATTTGCACCATGATTGAAATAATTTCAAAAGAAATGTTAAACTCAAGGCAGACACACATTTGGAGAAAGATCTACTAAATATTATTGATTGTAAAACTAAGCAGGCATACTCAATATATCTAGACAATTTTTTCCTTTTTTTTCTAAATCAGAAAATCACGTATGTATACCCACTTGATAAATAGTAGTATTGGTAATCAAACAGCAAGTTAGGTAAAAGAACACTCTGACTACAATGTTTCATCAGGCGTTTTTTAATACTTCTAATGCCATTTGTCTGCTATCACCTGAAGGTTGTGTGTTTGCTCCAGGCATAGAGCCCGGTTTCCTCCCACAATCAAACAGGAAAAACCGCCATATAAGTGAAATAATCTCGAGTAAAACACCAAACAATCTGTCCGTCAGACTTGGTCATTTACTGACTACTACTCCTGTAATTGCCAATCCAGGTCAATGGGATTTTTCTGTACATTTTGCTCATGGTGTGCAGTGGTGCAATTTGTGCATTCTAAATTTGTCGCACATTTTTTTTGCAGAGTAACTGCCCTTGAATAACTTTAGTGACAAAATTTACACATAGGCTTGTCAGCACTACCTCTATAGTTTTGATGCTTGATCAGTGCAATTTTCTGTACATGTTGGCCATGGTGTGCAGTTGTGCCTTTTGTGCATTCAAAATCTGATGCACTTTTTGTCAGAGTAATTGCCCTTGAATAAATTTTGGCTGGCTAAATTTACACATAGTAACCTTGGACGAACAACCATCTTATGTATTATTAATAGGTCAAGTTTGAATGTATTTAAATATATACAGATACATGTAGTATATACGCTCATCAGGTAATTAAATGTCGCAATAATACGGCAAAATAAGCTAATGGTCAAAAGCTACATGAATAGTTCATGTCACAGTGTTTTTAATAAAGTGAAGACATAACATTGTATGATAATCAGGTGGGTAATTAACTTGTTAGTAATTACAATCAAGGGAAGGTGAATAGTGAGCAAAACACACTTTCCGAACAATAATCTTAAGCATTGTAGACATACATGTACATGTATAAGCAAATTAATTATAAGCTTGACATTAATTTCTAATCAATTAATCCACTTTGTACTCGTTTGGTAATTAGTAATCGTAATATGTTATGCTCTGTTTTTGCATGTCTGTCTATATTGTTGAACAGGTTCTACTACACTTATGACTCTATATATTTATGATCACTAAAACGGGGAAAAACTTCTTGTCTAAAATAACCATGGAGACAATATATAATGTGCTGTTCAATCAACCCTACACAAATTATCTGATATGGAAAGGCCAAATAACTTTAGTATCGTCATACAATCTGTATGCTTTCAATTGTGTTTCCGTTAACTATAGTGATATTCCCTTGCAAAAACTGATAAGCATATAAGTTACGCAGTGTATATATTTAAGGAATGTAGGCCTAATTGAGATTTGAACAGTTAAGCATTGTTGTGTGTTAACACAGTACATGTTGTATCTTATTCTGTAATGTCAGCAGTAACAGTATAGTAATTAGCTTTTTACCGTGTTACTAGCCAAATATAAAATAAGTTGCCCTCTAGACCAAAAATTTGGGCTACAGTAGTAATAAGCATTGCTTTGCCTTAGTTGTCATTTTAAATATTTGGCACAAAATCCTGTTTTTATTAAGCAGATTTAAGTTCTTTGTGTTTTGTTTTTTGGGGGGTTTTTTGTCTATTTTTTTCTCTCCCTTGAATTTCTTTAATTAACTCTGGGAACAAATGTCTTGTATGTAGACATGAATATGCCCTTTCGTCTTTTTAATTGTTCAGAATGTTATTTTAATTGTTAAACAGTTCATAAACACAAAGTAACTCTGTGAGCTAGGCAACTGGGTGAACAAACAGAACTGTCTTCTTGTAGCCAAATGTTTTACTGTCTGTTTAGTTGTCAATGGAGGTGGTTTCAAATACCACCCAGGTCATGCTATTTTCTGACTGGGTTTTTGTTTGATCAATAGATATAGGATAATTGCCTATGGAAAGATAAGATAGACTCTCCACATAAAGGGTTGTTTCTTCCTGACAATAATCCCCTTATTACAATTAACTTCTATTATAAAAGGGGGGCCTCCGTGGCTCAGTAGGTAGAGTGTTGGACGCTCAATCCGAACAGCCTTCCACCAATGGGTCGCGGGTTCGAATCCCACTCAGTCTAAAAAAAATTAGAAAATTTGGGTCTGGGTTTTCGCTCAAACGACCTATGTGGGATGGTTGCCAGTTACCAGCGCAAGGTCGTGGGTTTCCTGCGGGCATAGAGCCTCCCACAATAAAAATGGCAATGCCGCCATATAAGTGAAATAATCTTGTGCGCGGCGTAAAACACCAAACAATCAAACCCATGTCCAAATGTAGTTTTAGACTTGAAATTCTGAAGATTCCTACGTCAAATCCAACTATTAATTGAATTAGTTTGATGTCTATGATGGTTTGTGAAACATGACTCCAATTGATTTATGTGTGGGATGTCTATCAGTTACCAACAGAACGTTGTGGGCTGTCCTTCATGAATAGAGCCAAGTCCCCCCCCCCCCCCCAATAAACCTGTAGCCACCATTAACCAGAAGGTCAGAGATTTCTTCCACATTGGGTACCTGGGTTTCTACCCCGATAAACCATAGAAGTGAAATAAAATGAGTGCAGCGTAAAACGCAGTCATATGTGACAATGGAACTTTTACATTTATGTGTTACGCCATTAATTATGAATTTGTTGAGAGCTGCCATTTGTGAATTGGCCTTTTATATTATGATCACTGCCATTGCATATCCCTAACACTACTGGAGCCATAATGTCCTGTGGTGTTTGCAGGACAGTCAATTGTAACACAAAGCTGTATTGATCACCGACTGATATTCAAACATACTGCAGGCGTGATACAGGGTGCTGTGCTAACACACTACATGTATTGGGTGTAAAACGCACTATAGAAATTTAAGCTTTTTTAAAAGGAGATACACATAATTTGACAGATTAATTACAAAAAAACAATATGTAATACAAGCAATTAAATGTTTCCACAATGCATTTTCGGATTGAAGAATCTTGTAATTTTTGGGTTGCCCTATCTGGTATATTCCATGTCAAGCTAAAATTCTAGTTACCTTTCTTAAAATGTTGCACTACAGTACAGGTCCCACTTGCACAAATCGTTCTTAACTTAAGCACTCTTAACATATGTCTACAACATGGAAGGTTTACGGGCCCCCTAATTTCCAATGTTGTAGACATAGGCTAAGAATACTCTTAGTTAAAAGGGCCCCTGAGTAACGAGTAATTTTAATGCCTGTCACTCAAGTCTTGAGTTCAAGATGATGGCCATTAACTTGACATTGTTAAAGTGGCATGAGCTGCCCAAATTTACACTTTTTTCATAATTTCTGAACCGCACGACACTGAGAGCCTTTGAAGTCCATCGAAAAACTAATTGTTTGGCGTTAGAATGAGGAAAAGCTATACAGTATGTGGCCTGTATGAACCGAAATAGTGTTCGAAAAGTAAACAAATTTAAATAATTAACCTGGACGACCATTCATTCATTCTAAGCCGAAGTCTGTTCAAAACAATACTTTATCATGCATTCTCGAGAATAGAAGCACAAAAAGCTTCTAAATTATGCATCTTGAGAATAATAGCCGATAATTTCAACGTTCTGTTTTTACATCAAAATATCAACATTTTGGCAGCTCATGCTGCTTAAAAGAAAGAATCTCAACTAGTCATTTGTATAGCAGCTACATGTAAATATATTAAAAGTCATCCACTTACCTGCGGTACTTAGCCTGGGACTCTGTATCATGGCAGAACGCACAGAAAACGTTCTTTTTAACTCTGTAGGTTTCTTCTTCTTGCAGCAGGAAAACATGATTGTAATTAGAATGACACAAGTATTCAGACAGCTCCTGGCAGTTGACAATCTTTATCATGCATAGTACGTCTGATCACAGAACTGATCGTTGAATTTCCGTAGGAAGCCAAAGGTGTTAAACCACAAATCCCTACAGATAATCCCAGCATCCAGGTTAATCCTTACGTGCAATATTCACTGGGTCGTTACCGGAGATCTCTAGGTGCAAGTATTAAAAATGCTGTCTGGCAGTCGACAGACATTACTGCTTGGTCGCAATTTTACACTTACGTCTAGTATAAATTCCTGTGTTTTGCAAGACATCTGAAGAATGGGTCACTTTGTCATTCTTGACACACTGCCGTGCATCCCAAGTTGCAGGGCTTTCTGGGTGTTTGGTGGAACTTCTCTGCCCACTTTCCCATCACCTCTTAACTGACCAACGTTGATTATGGTTAATGGAAGGTACAGATGTATTTAGTGAGTCTGCTACCTGTCACATGTGACCATGCACATACAGTATACAGTCCCCTCAGGTAAAAACCAGTCCTACCACCACACTGGCATGTCACATTCTACAACATTTTATGCCCTGCAGCTGTTCTACAGTCAATTGATTACACTCCGACACTGGCCTATCATTTGTAGGATATGTACTGTGGTAATCTACCGCATTGATACAATAACAGTTGACGTGTGAGTCCCCGGCCTCTGACTGTAAATCTATATCTGGATGGCTACTTGATCACACAATGCTAAAAGGGCAATAGAAATAAAATTGTTTTCATGATATACTATTGATGCAGGACATTAGAAGTCAATTTCTCTGAAATATCCCTTATTTCTGAAATATTATACTTTTTCTGAAATATCTAACATTTTCTCAAATATCTCACTTATTTCTGAAATATCTCTGTTTTTCTCAAATATCTCACTTATTTCTGAAATATCTAACTTTTTCTCAAATATCACTTATTCTGAACTATCTCACTTTTTCTTAAATATCTCAGTTTTTCTCAAGTATCTCACTTTTTCTCAAATATCTCACTTATTCTGATCTCTTGTTATTCATTATTTCACTTCACTATCATGCAGTGACAATAGTAAACAAGGAAATCAGTATGCTTCATTCTGAATATTGAGGGGGCCTCAGTAAATTATCCTTTGGTTGGCCTTAAGTCTGTGGGGCCAAATGTCTGAGGATGGGGGAGGGGGCATTTGTCTCAGGGTGGAGGGGACATGTCTGGTGGGCCAAATGTCTCGAGGGGGGGGGGGGGGGGGGGGCATTGTCTGATGGGCCAAATCCAAATGCCTGAAGGGGACGGGGGACAAATGTCTGGTGGGTCAAATGTCTTAGGGGGGAGGCAAGAAAATGTCTATGGGGCCAAATGTCTCAAGGGGGAGGGGAGAAAATGTCTATGGGGCCAAATGTCTCAAGGGGGAGGGGAGAAAATGTCTGGGGCCAAATGTCTCAGGAGAAGGGAGGGGGTGGGGGCAATTATCTGATGGGCCAAATCCAAATGTCTGGTGGGTCAAATGTCTTAGGAGGGGGGCAAATGTCTGGTGGGCCACATGTCCCGTCCGGTGCTGTAAATGTTTAGTAAGGCACCGTTTATAATGACAAAATGTTCACTCACCGCTTTGTAGTACACAAGTTGATGGCACTGTGTTGACTTGATTAAACATTTACTTGCCTAAGGCATATATCAGATTATCATAGTAAACATACCTCAACTTGTGTTTGCTGCAAGTTTAACCTGCATTCAATCCATTGAGATAATTAAACTCACAGTTTTCGTTATATATCTTTTTAAGACATTATCTGTTCCATTAATTTACAATCTATATGCTCAACATCTTCAATTCAACTTGTCTGGGCACACATTTAACACATGGGATGAAAACTTAGTTTACACTGATCCATACTGCCTGTTTAACACAGACTGAAGTAGTATAGAGTTAAATGTCACATACTGCTTTGTCTCAACTAGCCATTGACACAGGTATTCCTTGTTCTTGATGCTCTCACTTTCACGGACACAACACAATATTACCTTGAAGCCCACCTGAGAGTTACCTAGCTGGTTAAGCCTGTGTTGTCAAAGTTAACCGCCTCGTCTTGGTGTTTGTTTCACATCACTGAACTTCCGGCCAGGCACTGTGAGAAAATGACCCACTGGTTACCTGTATTGGGGTCAACCACAGGTGTAAGTGGGTCTATACCTGAGTTGATTCAAGCTTGTTAGATCTTGTGTTTAATGGCATTGGAGACTATTTGTCAACTATGGCATTATCAACATTGCTATTGACATTCACATCAGCCAAGTTAAACAAACAAGTTTTAACCTGTGATAAAATATTAAACAGCCCTAAGGAAAAACTAATTAGGAATATATGTGTGCATGAAAACCAAACAAAACAATTGAGCGCCTCTTTATTTAATGAAAAAATATCTCTCACCTTTATAAGAAATTAATCTACATTGTTATTGTCCTTTTAATAGATCTTATAAAAGTCATGAACTATTTATACATTGAAGAATGGTTATTTTTTTCATGGTATCATTTAGCACAGTTTGACTTTAAATAAAGCAATTTTGTTTATTAATTTTTTTTTCGTCATTAATTTGCTTTTAATTGAAATTGTTGACTTATGGACAACCCAACCTTTTTTATTGATTTTAGTTACATGTAATTTACAAAACGTTAAAATAAAGGGTATCCTAAATGCCTTAAAGGTCCCTAAAATTACATTGTATATTATCAAAGGATAAGTTTAAGTAGTTGGTGTCTTTTAGAAAGTGAGTATAACAGTAGTCTCGTGATTTGGGGATTACACTTTCTTGAAAATATGGTAGAAATTCTTCTACCAATTTTGGGGTGACGCCCGAAACGGTAATCGAACCCGCGTCCCAGAGTATGGCACCTATCGCCAGCACTAACCAGGAGGAGGCCGGTTGGCTGAATGGATAAGGCAGCCGGCATTTAGTGCTGGCGATAGGTGCCATACTCTGTAATCCCAAAATAACGAGAATACTATCAGAGGTTGACTTAAAAAATCACCCATGCAATGTAACATAACTGTAGGCCTACAGCGATCTTCAAAATCTACACCCGATGTTGCCTTTTGCTGGAAAATTTTATCTGAGCTGTGATGTAGAAGTAAGGCAGTCAGTGAAGAAATGCTTGATAACATTTCACAAAAGACGATAGTGACTTGAAAGATTAAATTAATAAACAAGTGTATTAATTTCGTTGAAATCTCCGCTAAGTGAACATTTATTCTTTGTGAATTTTGAACCTTTTAACAAGTTTGCACTTATGGTTATGCTTCATTCCTTAAATCACTTGAATCAGAAGTCTATGAACAGGGAAGTGTGAAATGTTGCATTACCCCATATTCAGGGCACTGGCGCTTTCAGCCTGCTTATGCTTATACTACACTATGTGACGTTTATACGCGGTAGATTTTGAAATTGTCAACGGTTGCGCAATTTCAAATCAGAAAATAAATTCATTCTCCACTTACTGTATCTATCGGCAATTCCAGTAACCGCAGTTCGGAGAATGCATTGGTTTTTATAAAAGCTTTACCGAACATGCGACTCTGATATCTCCATTTCGACTCAAATCGTTCCAAACAAGTCTTCTTGTCTCATTTTCAACTTTATGAAGTTCTTCGGAAACTTTAACTTTTGCTCCATCAAGTACTGTTGTCCTATCTAAAACGTTCGCCATGTTTTTTCTTATGCATCCCATAATAGTTCATAGGAGAAAGTGAAGAAAAGCCACGCTTTCTAACTAACCGAGAGAGGGCTCTGTGTATGGTGACCTCTGGGTCAAAAGGCGCCAATGCCCTGAATACAATGTAATGGGACGCTTCACACTTCCACATTCATAGACTTCTGCTTGAATAGATTCACATCGTTATCAGTCACATTGGTGAATATAACAGGAAAAGTGATTTTCTAAATGTGTCAATAACATGCCCAGAAACTGATAAATGATAATATGACAGAAACTTTACTGCTGCCTTCCCCCAATGATGTCAAACCTGCAGGGCCTGGGGAGTCTACTTATTCTCCATGTAATATCTGCATAACTATGTGTGACATGCCAATAAACATCATATCTAATTAAAGACCAGGAAAAGTTCTTTTTAATGAAATTAACTTTATGGCAGAATTTCGAATATCCTGTAAAAGAAAAATGATATGCCTTATCAGATTTGTACTGACTATTTACTGGTATACCAAAGCTATTAAGTTTTCCTATTCGCTTTCTTTTTTATTTCAATTTATCAAAATCTTCTCTGACTGTGTCATGAACTTATAAATTTGTATCTATTATGGAAATTTTTCTTCGTTTAGATGTGCACTGATATTAGACTACTGGCAAACTTCAAAGAGATAGAGGAACCTTTTGAAAGAGATCAAGTTGGTAAGTGGGAGATTTTTTGTTCATATGGAAAGCGTTCTCTATTTCTCAAACCTTCAATGGGGGCTCTGTGGCTCCATTGGGTAGATCTATAGAAACTCATACCTGACACAAACCATCCATGGGCTGCGGGTTTGAACCCAATAATCGTTTAATGTTAGTTAATATTAAAAATAAGAGCGTGTCTATCAATCAATCAATTAGACATTCAAAGAACATTCAAAAAAAAATTTTCATCTGATGCAATGAATGATTGATGCTCTCAAGAAAATTCCAAAAGTTGCCAGGATGTTTTTTTTTTTTTTTTTTTTTTGCAAAAACAATCCATAAACTGCCTACCAATACAATTTTTATCCAAAACTTTAGGCCTTGGACTGTGTTGTTGGGTTTACAGGGCTGTCATTATAGGGAGAGGGATTGCTCTCCTTCCCCTCCACACACCCCCAGAGGGGTCTGGGGAGACCTGTTTATCACTCCCCCTAACTCTCCCTACCGGTTTCAGGCCCCTGGTTTATGTTCTTCACTATCCCAAGATGAAACTTTTCTCCAACCCTTTCATGCCCATTAAAATAGAATTAACTGTTTGATAATATGAAAAACTAGGATAACATTTTGTTTAAGATTTTTTTCTCCAGAATTTGCGAAACAATTCTGACATATAAAAGTATACTAAAATAAAAATTCCTTTTCTGTAACTTCAGATCCTTTTTTCATCATGATGGTGTTCTATCTCTGAAAAAATTGGGAGAGGAAGTGCACTCCCATTGAATTTTGGGAGACCATTTTTGGGGAGAGTGAAACAGGTCATCCTGACAGTTTTGGGAGAGCATGTTGTAACTCTCCCAGTCTATTCTTAATGACAGGCCTGGGTTTACACCACTCAGTCCATTTAAATGTTTAAGTTTTTCCAATTAATTTGGCAGTCTCCCTAAACAATCCATAAACGTGCCTACTAATAAAATTTTGATTTAAAGCTTTAGGCCTTGGACTGTCTTAAGGGTTTACTTTATTTGTCCAATTAATATGTCTGTGCCATTTATTTCTCAAATTGTATGAAAACACCATGAAAGCTTATTTGCTAAGAAAGTTTACCCTGAACTACTAAAATTAAAACTTTTTGATCATGAATAAATTTTGATTACCAAGAGAACGCGCCGGTTTTAAGTTCCTTGAAAAAAATCATTGACTTGAAATAAAAATATCCCTCGGTCTATGGACTGTACATGCCGATCTTATTTTCAAAAAGGTAAATAAGATTTAATTCACCTAGATGCACGTCATTAATTCATCTCAGACTGCCAAAAAATTCTTCTTATATTCTCTTGGAAAAATAGCCTATAATTTCCCAAATTTTATTTTACCCATGTCAATCTATTATTTTTAGACAAGATGTTTTAGTGTTCGTAAACATATATATATATTGTTATTTTAGACCAGACGATTTTGCCTGTGCTTGTGCATATGTTTTAGTGTTCATAGATATTAAAATGAATGCTTATAGATATGTGCTAACTTTGCAGGATCGAGTGCTATGCCGTATAAACGTAACCCTATGAGGTGTGAGAGATGTTGTGCCCTTAGTCGTCACCTGATGTGTCTAATCCAGGATCCGTTAATGACAGCATCCAATCAATGGATGGAAAGAACATTAGATGACAGTGCTAACAGGTGTGTATTCTATAATACATTCAACAATAACTAAAGTCTGAAAACACCTACCAGCCAATCAGAAACCATGAAACTTCTGTATTAGATTTCAGAGGGAGTTATCAATCTCAGAGCGGGCCCTCCGTGGCTCAGTAGGTAGAGCGTTGGATGCTCAATCCCAACAGCCTTTCACCAATAGGTCGTGGGTTCGAATCCCACTCAGTCCAAAAAATTGGAAAATTTTCTGACTGGGTTTTCACTCGAACGACCTATGTGGGATGGTTGCCAGTTACCAGCGGAAGGCCGTGGGTTTCCTCCGGGCATAGAGCCCGGTTTCCTCCCACCATAAAACTGGCAACGCCGCCATATAAGTGAAATAATCTTGAGGGCGGCGTAAATCACCAAAACAATCAATCTCGGAATTTATCAGCATTTTTTGGGGTGTCCTATAAATGACCAAATCCTATGTGTGTTTTTCTCATAGTAATTCATTCAATGCAGGGGCCATGTTAGTGTTTCCTTAATTACCCTTGAAATAGCATGGGTTCCATGAGTCAAAAACAGCAATCCAATAGTTTATTTTTTCAGGGTTTTGTTAGCCAATGATGAGCATTTGAAAGTTTTGCAGATTGGAGTGACAAAAGTGAGGTTCAATATTGGAGCGATTTACTTTGTTAGAAATATTAAATTTGAGTGAACACAGAAAGTAGGAATTAACAATGTCAAAATGATGCCAAAAAATGAGGAAAAATAAACTGCCTTCTTGAAGTTTTTATGGTTATTTTTTATCATAAATAATAATCTATCAATTGAAATGATTTATCTTCAGGAGAATTTCCCTAGCAGAAGCTTTTTTGACTGCTGATATTGTCCTAAGCACTTTACAGAATGTATTAGAGGGACTAGTTGTTTATCCAAAGGTTTGTACCTGAATTTTACTCTTACTGTTATTTTAGAAGATTATACATGTATTACAAAAGTTTTGTTTAAAAAATTCCTCGTCTTGAAAAATTTTCACTGTGTTTTATTTTATTTCTTCTTTGGTTATTATTGTTTTGAAAGTTTAATTTTTACTCAATAGTTTTGGTATTTGTATAGTGCAAAATGAGCTAAAATGTAAACCACTCATCTATGTTTTTTTTTTACTGTTCTTAATTAAATTTATGTTTGCTTTTCTAAAACAAAAAGGTGATAGAAAGAAGAGTTCTACAAGAGTTACCGTTCATGGCAACAGAGAATGTGATAGTTGCCATGGTGCAAGCTGGTGGAAGTAGACAGGTATGTCAAGGGAGGTCACTCTAATGGGAATTCTCAACAGAAGCAAGGGGAAGTAATCAGTGGGCTAAGAAAAAAAACTACTGTTTTTCAGCATCAAGGTTTAAAATATTGGTTTTTAGATTTTATTTCTGATCAACCTTTTTAAGCATATGAGATGCCTTATTTTACATAAGTGACATGAGCTGCTTAGTATAGGAAAAATAATTTGATAAATGTTCCTCCCTTTTTTTAAAAAGTAGAAAATAAGAGCTCTCAGCTGATATCAATTATGGAGATATACCAAAGCAACAAAACTCCTGAAATGGACTCCTTGTGTGCTAGTTTTCTTCTGAAATGTAAAATTGAAAAGCTTTTTGTGATAAAATTTTCTAAAGAAGTTTAAATGGGGCAGCTCATGGCATTTTTGAACATGTTTTTTTCTTTCTTTTTTTAAACTAATTTGTCAATCTTTTTAATATTTTTTTTGGTGTATTTGAAATATGTATCAAGCTGGTATCATGATTTATTTTTACAAACAGGAATGTCATGAACAAATCCGCGTACTTTCCCATGAGGCTGCCCAGGAAGTTAAACAACATGGCCGTGATAATGACTTGGTGAATCGGATCAGAAACTCACAGTATTTCTCCCCGATCCATGATCAACTGGACAGTGTGTTAGATCCTTCCTCCTTTATAGGGAGGGCACCACAACAGGTAGATTCTAACTTACAGGATTAGCCTGTTTTACTTTTATTGTGCACTTTTGTTGTATTCAAACTTACAACTTGTCCAACTACTACAATGTACATTTGCATATCAGTTGTCTCAAATGAAATGGCTTCTCTGTGCCTTAGTCTGTTAAAGCACTAAGCATTCACGTTAACATAAACCCTACATCCAGATGTTAGAGGGGCCTCCGTGGCTCAGTAGGTAGAGCGTTGGGCGCTTAATCCAAACAGCCTTCCACCGATGGGTTGCGGGTTCGAATCACCCTCAAAGAAAAAAATTGGAAAATTTTCTGACTGGGTTTTTACTCGAACGACCTATGTGGGATGGTTGCCAGTTACCAGCAGAAGGCCGTGGTTTTCCTCCGGGCATAGAGCCGGTTTCCTCCCACAGTAAAACTGGCAACACTGCCATATAAGTGAAATAATCTTGAGCACGGCATAAACACCAAACAATCAATCAAAAACAATCAGATGTTACAAGTTAAAATCAAACACATTAAGAAAAAAGGGTAAAAAATTCAAATTGTGTTTTCACTGAATTCCCCTTAGTGGCATGGTTCCCAGGTACTTGGTGACGGTCAAGACGATTTCTCTCAACATTCTCACAGATATTCCTCGATATTCCTAGAACTGATGAGATATATCATGTTGTTACAAATTCTAAACAACTTAATTTTAGGGCAAGTTGTTTGATTCTGTTAAATTTACTCGTATATTAAAAAAAAATGCTGCATACTTGTCTCCGTGGTTATTTTAGACAAGAAGATTTTATGTGTTATAGTGTTAAAAAATAAATAGTATATGGAAAGTGGGTTGAGACTCCAAAGAAACCAGCAAACTATGATTAAAGTATTTATGTTGAAGATAAACATCTAATTTTAGTGATATGATCTGTTTAGCTTCAGACTTCAGAGTTTTTACTTTCATTTTCATTATTTCTCAGGTAACTCGGTTTCTGGAGGAAGAAGTCCAGCCCGCCTTGAAAGTTTATTCTGACAAACTGGAGGGAAAATCTGAACTTAATCTCTGAGAGAATTTATATACCAGTTTTCAGTGACTCCTACTCCTCACTTGGTTACATTGACTGGAAAAATATCATGTTTCTACCCAAGGGAATGCACTACTGTTTGCTTAACGTTTTGAAATGTCTTTATATTGATGAACTTTTTGACATATCTTGACTTAATCCTTTATCTTTGAATATTGAATTTTGTAGATAAAAGTTACCCCTAGTGTCTGGTTTATGTATTAAAATTAAGGATTTTTGGAAGAAACTCTGTAATCAAAGACTCTCAAGATTTTCATTATTCCTTATTTTGATAATTTTACACTGGTATCATCCAAATCAGTTCATATGAAATAATCTAAATGAGGTTAGAAATATGTATGTGGAGTTCAAGTCCTTATTATTGCCATGGTCCTTTCTTTGAAAGTATTATGCTTCTTACAAAATAAAACCTTTCTCAAACAGGTGTAAACATCGGGTACTCAAGTTATCTTTTGTTATCAATTGAAAATTATATTTTATGCTGAGACTGACATCATAGGTTTACCTCTGGTTAAAGGCACTAAAATCCAAAATACTTTTTTGCATAAAAAACGGTTTTCTGTATTTTTCCCAAACACAAGAAGTTATTAACTTATTTCTACCTAAAAGAAAGTGTTGGTATCATTTTGTATATTCAATTTGAAATGGAAAATTAGATTTATCAGGTGCACGCAATGTAAACAAACTCTGAGCATGCGCACAAGCGCCATAATGTTTTGAAGTCTGTGAGCGATCAAATATCTACTTATGATCAGGCGTTTCTTCTGGTTTCCAAGCCCATCCAGTATAGAACAAAGATTTTCACTAGTTTGGGGATTACATTTACATGTAGGATAAAGCTTTGCCAGGTCTTGATTTACTCATGGATGGAAACCTATTTCCACATGGGTGTAAACTATTAAAACATGGGTGGAAAATAATTTCCTCATGGGTGGAAGCCATCAAGTGTAGTGCCGGTATGCATGTTGCTACCACATGTACAACCCAACCTGAGTTCAATTTGTCCTACAAAGATTCCATTGGTTTCAATCAGAAGGTACAGGGAGGACAGGCATTGTTGGCATCAGTTAGGACAGTGATACTCTGCCGAGCTGGTGTCCTAGATTTGCCAATAAAATTTATATAGTAAATTAAAAAAAACTCCCATTAACAAGATTTCTCTAGATATGATCCAGTAGATAGAACATTTCATGTTGGAAAACAGCTTTGTTCAAGGATCTGTCGGATTGATTGATTACTCTGCATGATTATTTTACCTGTATGGAGGAGGTTTTAAACTTTTAGTGGGGAAGTAAAACTGGCTCTTTGTCCCCAGGAAAACCCCTAACCTTCGGCGAGTACATGGCAACTCTTGCACGTTTGGTGATCGAGTGAAAACATTCAGGAATTTTTCAATTTTATTTGGTCGGACTGTGATTCGAACCCGCAACCCATCGATAGAAAGCTTGAGCCACCGAGATGTATAAATAAGATCTTTTCGTTGATACCGATCTTAGATATGTGCGTTGAAGTACTTTTATAAGCTGGAAAAACAAAGAAAACTCCACAAAATATTCTCCTACATCGCAGCTATTTGAATTTTGTCCGTTATTAGCCCACATCTTCGGTTTGCAAAGGGGACTGCCTGGGAGTTATGAGAGCACGTACATTTCCCATGTTATAGAAATACGCCAAGAGTGTTGGTGCCAAAATTCATATGCATCTAGCGTGTTAAGTATTTTCTGCCTCGCGTGGCAAGAATCTCATCATGTGCGCACAGCGTGAGATGCAAAAATGGCTTTTCTGTAATCCGGCATATTCACCATGCAAGACAGCTTTACATATGGCGGCAGTTTCTTTTTTTTTTTTATTATACCAAGAAAAGTTCATCTATGCGTAGTATAACAAAAAATGACATGTCATGCGGATATTTCCGGGTTACAGAAAAGCGCCTGACTCCGAAATTCGAATTCTTTTCATAAATTCTGATTGTCACCACCATTAGAGTATTCATCGATTAACTAAATTATCGACGTTGGAATGAGGAAAATACTAAACAGTCTATGTGCAGTAGACCTATACGATCCGAAATAGTGTCCGGGACGAACGTTGATTCATTCTAAGCCTAAGTTAGTTCAAAACACGACTTTATCATATATTCTCGAGACTAGCGTAGGACTGAAAAGCTTCTGAATTGCACGTCTTGAGGAAAATAGCCGATAATTTCCATATTCTGTTTTAACTGAAAAATATAAACAGTTTGGCAGCTCGTGCCACTTTAAA
This sequence comes from Lepidochitona cinerea, assembly GCA_963971465.1. Taxonomy (NCBI): domain Eukaryota; kingdom Metazoa; phylum Mollusca; class Polyplacophora; order Chitonida; family Tonicellidae; genus Lepidochitona; species Lepidochitona cinerea. The sequence continues at coordinate 44,889,856 of OZ020551.1, read as the reverse complement.
AGATAAAGGCTTTGTTCTTTCTGACCAACTAACAATGACGTGTAACTGTAAATGAAATAAATACATGTAGATGTATTTAGAAAACAGTGTTGACAAAACAAAGAACCTTGTAAGATCTCTGTGTGTCAGAGAAAAGGGAATGGAAATGTGTATAATTACAACATTACAACAATTTATGATTGGGTATAAAGGTTTAAATGATATACGCCCTTTTAACACAATAAGAAACTTGTCTCCATGGTTATTTTAGACAAGAAGATGTTCCCTGTGTCTGTGTGTTTTAGTGTTCATACATATATAGTATACATTTACTGACCTATGGGCCCCTACTTTGCATTTAAAATAGGGTCGTCGCAAATTATAGGCCTACTTATTTTCCAGCCGATGGAAATTAAGTCGCGGGCCACCAAGAAAACATCTTCGCGTAATATATATATGCCTCGGTCCCATACTGGTACATATACAAAATAAAATGGCGCTCCTATCCAATGTATACGTGTCACTGTCATTACACGTATTCCAAGAATAGGTGATTGATTAATGTTTTTGCACTCAAGATTATTTCACCTATATAGCGGCGTTGCCGGATTTATTGGGGTAGGAAACCGGGCTCATTGTCTGGAGGACAACACCGAACTTCGGTGAGTAGGCCTAGGCCTACCTGGCTACCGAGTGAAAAATCCACTCAGAATTTTTTCATTTTTTATTTGATCTGACCCTGATTCGAATACGCGCCGCATCGATCGAAGGTCTGTGTGGGACTGAGGGACGATCAATCTAACCCACTGGACCACCGAGGCCCCTACCAGGAATATGGGGGGGGGGGGGGGGGGGGGGGGTCGAATTTAATTGACCATTTAGTCAGAAATGGTGTGCATCTTTTCTTTAGCGAAGAATATTAATCGATGTCTTGACAAAAAAATTCCGATAAACATTTCCGATTTACTTCCGGCCTATTAACACATTTGGACTTCTGGTAGCCTACTATATAGGCCTAGGCTACATGTATATAAATGATTTACGCTGAAATTGAAAGCCATAAAAACATTTTAGTTCGCGTGCTCGGTGGCCCCGCCAGACTCAACAAAACTCAAAAAATCCTTCTTTTTTTTTTCAATCCCGACGGATCGCGAAGGGCGTGAGGGACGCGAATGTCGCTAAACTATATGGATGAAGAGGTTAATTCCTCAGCTTTGACGTGGACCTTGGCAACCTTCGCGACTCGATGGCGCCCCTCACGACCCCACTAGGCCTATGTATAGGCCTAAGCACGCGATTTGGGATTGAAAAAAAAATAGCACCTTCCCGCCAACGCCTTGAAGTATTTTTCTTTTCTAAATACAAGTAGTATTTTGTGTCGATTTGCTTGGGGTTTACAGAAAATCGCAAATGAATTGCGTTGGCTATTCTGGTTGGGTCAACAAGCTCGATAATAAAATTATTATATCCGGCTTGCATATTTTGTGAATTTTGTGGCTTCTACTTTTTTCTAATTCTATTCTAAAAGTTTAAGTGATGCGTAAGCATTGTCAATGTAGGCCTAATACAAAGTGTTCCAGAAAATTCTACTGACTAAGGCCAAGCTCCTGTCAGTCGATCTTCAACCTAATGAAATATCATAGGTTTACTTTATTACAACAATTTATGATGGGGTATAAAGGTCTAAATGATATACCTCTTTTTAACACAATTAGAAACTTGTCTCCGTGGTTATTTTAGACAAGAAGATTTTCCGTGTGTTTTAGTGTTCATAAATATAAAAGTAAAATGTAATGCTAAGCCTCAAGGCTAATTAAGCTTTTAATTTGTACTTTTTGTTAAAAAAACAATAATTCAGTTTTAACGAGATTTTCTCTATATTTGGCAAGTTATGCCACTTTTGGGATTTACATCTTGTTTCATATTCGCGCGCGTGTTAATAAGATTCACAAGCCGACCAGTCCATGGACTGATCCATTTTCAACGGGGTCAAAATGCAGATTCGAACGTAAATTTAGGAATTTTTATTTTTTTTAAACATTGACTATCACCGACATGTAAAGTTTAATTTCAAAGATAATGAAATGAATTTGTTTTTCATAGCTTTCATTTACTCTTTTGTTATTTTGGTGTTCGCCAAAAGCATAAGGACTTTCTATCACCCCCAAAACCTTTTTGAACTCCTCTTCGCTGAGGAAAGTCATCATCAACTTCGGTCAGTGACTGCGCGTTTTACGAATGTCGTATGCGAAACGCGTTATTCGCAAAACGTTTTCCAGATGATTTTGATGAGGAGAAGACAAATGTTTTCGATTGGATCTTTTAATGGTTAGAAGGCCGACAACTTAATTGAACTTTAGAAGGTTAACGCTTGTTATTTTTTTCCTGACAAGTCGAAGATTTAGCTTGAAATAGTTGTTTACGTCATTCGATGATTTTTACAACAACAACTTGGAATTTTGGATAAGTGACTTTTTTGGTAAAAATTGGTTAAAATTAAAGACCACTAACAATTCTTGCATATATTCTTCTTGGCATTCAGAAAATATGACTGACGAAACCATAGCTTCCTCAAATATAACAAATTTTCCAACTAACTTAAATCTCAGAGAGGTAAATGATTTAAGTCAGTTAAGAAAACAAGAAGAAGAGAATGCAGACCCCAGCAGAAATTGTTCCATCAATGTAATCAAGTTTAAATCTGAGCAAATAGAATCAGATTCTGATATATCGGGGATCCCCAGAGTTAATAAAAGAAATGATTGTACCAGAAAGCGTAAAATATTTTGTTTGAATGAAAAGTTCACTGCATTGGAGAGGATTCGAAATGGTGAAAGTCGACCCAAGGTGTGTCGAGAAATGATGTTAGCAGAATCAACTTTGAGAGGGTGGATTAAAGCCGAGGAATCGCTTAGAAAAGCCTCGGAAAAATCAGTAAAAGCTGAAATAGAGATTAAAATGGAGGAAGACTTACAATCTATTGAACTGGATAGCTTGTTATATGGATGGTACGTGAATGAATTAAACTCGGGCAACAATGTATCTGATGAACTTTTGCACATAGAGGCAGAAAAACTCTACCTGAGCTTAAATCCGGGAAAATGTTGTTTTGCATTTCATACGAGATTTATTAGAGAATTTATGATAAGCCATGGTTTGTTACCAGTTGATTTGAGTGGAAAATCCAGCCGCAAATCTCCGGACAGTAATCTTTCTGAACGTACTTCTGACTTTAGTGTTAAAGTAAATAAGGCTGGAGATGCCCCTGCCTCGACAGAAAATTGTGGCAGTATTAACACAGGAATCGCAAACTTAACATCAAATCCAACAGAACAATGTGAAATTATTGAAAAAGATACTGGGGAAAGTATAGGGCGTAAAAAAGTTTTAAGCACCTGTCGTCCTGCTTTAAAATGCACCATTCATTGTAAAGAAAAGAGGAAAACGAAGCCAATGAAACAAAGCCTGAAAATGTTGAAGCCAATATCTGTGGATGAATTACCGAGCTGTTCACAAGTGGTGTTTTATTTGGAGGAGTCATTGCGTTGGTTTGAAAATGAAAGTTTATCTTGTGCTAATTCCAATGTTGAAGAAATTCAAAACCTCCTAAACTATGCTAAAGCTAAAGCACAAGAACAAAGCCAGAAAAAAATTACAGATTTCTTTGGTTGTCTTTGAACGTTTCAGATGACTAGAAATGTGCTTAAACTAAGCTATCTGTATGAACTGAGAAGCTACATGTACTTCCTTTCGTATGTTTTCAATTTACCCATGTCTTTTTGTTGACTTTTAAGTTAAAAAAATACACAATTAAACTGTTTATTTTCAAAGTTCAATTATATGTTGTAAACTTCATAAACTGTTAATTTCACTTCTTCGTTGCAATGTGCAAATAAATTGTTATGTTTATGTTTGTTTGATATATTTTGAATTTTATGTGTTCATAACTTAAGTCAGTCCAAAAAAATTGGAAAATTTTCTGACTGGGTTTTCACTTGAACAACCTATGTGGGATGGGTGCCAGTTACCACCGGAAGGTTGTGGGTTTCCTCCAGACATAGAGCCCGGTTTCCTCCCACAATAAAACTGGCAACGCTGCCATATAACTGAAATAATCTTTAGTGCGGCGTAAAACACCAAACAATCAATCAATCAATCATTTAACTTAAGTTAACAGTACTTGAATTACTATGAATTGCTGTTTGACTATTGTTGGACACTGGGGCTGGCTCACAGGGTCGGTGGTATTTGAGATACATTTTAACCTAAGTGTTCCAAGCAAACAATGATCAATCAAGGTTTCCTTATGCAGTTTTTTAATAAATCTTGCAATTTTCTCCCCTGTTTTACTGGCAATGGATTGCTTTATTCATAAAATATTGAAGTAAACTTCCCTTGACTGCATGTGGCATGAGAAAATAATGTTATTAAATTAAGATTAATTCTAAAAACGCCAATTATAAAAATGAACTAAATAAGTTATTTATAATGTACGATTTGCAAATTGTTTTCTATCACAAAGCAGGACAGCTTAATTAAAAGGCTAGTGTCAGCTTTTGCATTGCATTCAATCCATGCTACTGATTTAATTGAACTAATATGCTATAGTCAATTAAAAAAAAAACACATGAACCAAAAGCAATATTATGTGTTACCAATAGTTAGATTATCATTATCAGACTGTCCCAATTGATGTCTGTGCTAGGCAAAACTAGATACAAATGATTTTATTTCTTCTGTAACATCTAGGCAAGAATCAAAATCTTACAATCTAAGCATTGGGTTTCAATAGTAAATTTACATAAAATAATTGAAATGGTGTGTTCATAATGCCACTTCAATTTCTATGTCATTTGGATTTACGTTTTTGATAGATTGAGTGGGTATTAGATTTACAAAACAAACTTTCAGACTTCGGCCCAATTTCACCAAAGTAAATTTCCCTTTTATACTCTAAATTCTAAGTCATATTCAGTATTTTGGGATAGACCAGCAGAGAGGCAGATTTAATCATGTTGAATGAACAGTAGGCTAAATTTAGCAAAGCTCAATAACTCGTTAATGGAATTTCTACTTCTTTGTTTATGCTGTTTGTCAATGTCAGTTATGTCGCGATTGGATTTGGAAATTGGACTGAAATGTTGAAAGCGACGTTAAAACTCACTTTTTGTTAAAGTGGCATGAGCTGCCGAAATTCCCACTTTTTTCATAATTTCTGATCGTCACGACAGTAAGAGGCTTTGAAGGCCATCGAAAAACTAAATGATTGGCGTTGGAGTGAGGAAAATCCATACAGTATGTGCCCTGTACGAACCGAAAAAGTGTTCGAAAAGTAGCAAAATTTAAATAACCGGGACGACCATTCATTCATTCTAAGCGAAAGTTAGTTCAAAACAATACTTTATCGTACATTTTTGAGACTAGAAGCACTAAAAAGCTTCTGAATTATACGTCTTGAGAAAAATAGCCGATAATTTCAACATTCTGTGTTTACGTCAAAATATCAACATTTTGGCAGCTCATGCCCCTTTAACTAACGGTAATTTTTCGGATTAACATTTATAGAAAATAAGGAGTAGAATGCTGAAGTAGCTGTAGATCGATTTAATCAAACTCTGTAATAAATTGTGCCAGATTTGAGCGTGTTACGCAGCCTGTCACTGCGCGCAGATTTTGACAGCTCCACACCCACGTGTTCTCAATATTTATAGAAACTTGAAAGGTCAAGGTCGAAAACAGCTTTTATCACGGAAGTAGATTTTTCTCGATCAGCGATTGTCATTTGAGGTGGTCTTTGCTGAAAATAAATGGTGCTTCGAAATCCTGTCTTCGCTCTATAGAGTTACAGATGACACGTCAGAACTACGAGGTGAGTTGGACAGTTAAGTTACATTTCACCATGCCTGAAAAATATTACATATGACCAGCGATAAGCACTGAAACAGTATGTCAACTCGCACAGTGTGAAGTTAAATAACGACGTAACTGTTCAGTTCGTAAACGTTCACTTCACAGTTCATCATTAATCGGGTTTGACGTCTTGTAAATCGGAAAATATCAGAACAGACATATGTGAATGAAACTCTTTGTATTATTAATATTCTTAGATAAGATGTAAAACTGCTATCTGTTAATTAGTATTATCAAAGTAAACCTGTCGTAAATAAATTTCACCCACCTTAGACTAGGCTTACAAGTTACAGTTACACTTGCGAATTGACCATATATTGATATTTTGATTTACCCATCCTTATCGTTTTGAAACTCAAGCGAGTAATAGTAGATAGACTTCATTGATATAATACATAATCATAAATTAGCTGATTAATATAGTGTCTTCAATGCTGAATTTTAAAAAAAATCAGCGCTATCCTTTTTGATTAAACCAGTATACCCTCTGTTTATATGTTTGTCCCCTCAACGACGTCATGCTTTGTCATGTCTATCTGTTGTATGTTGATCCAATGAACTCGCCGCAATGATGTAGCAGCATAAGACCTATTTTGCAAATTCTAAAAAACGTCAAAAGTTATGCTGCTCATCTTTTTCATTTTAAAACAAAATGCTTCATTGATTCTCTTGACTTTGCATGAAATGGTAAAATAAACAACTTTAAATCTGGCATAAAATCATGTTCATTTCACACTACAAGGTTTTATCAGTGGACCGTTGAGTTAATTTTTATACGCCCGACTTAAAAAAAGTCGGTCGTATTATGGTATCACCAGCGCCGTCCGTCCGTCTGTCCGTCCGGCCGTCCGGCCCGGATTCCCTTCCGCTCCATAACTTGAAGAGTTTTGATCTAATCTTTACAATTCTTTCACAACATATACCTTGTGGGTAGAAGGTGTGTCATGAACCATTTATGACATCGTCGATTGCATAATGTGGCTTCTACATTGGATTATGTAGTATTCTGTCTTAGTCTATATCTTCGTTCCCTTCCGCTCCATAACTTGAAGAGTTTTGATCCGATCTTAACAATTTTTTTTACAACATATACTCTAGGGGTAGAAGGTGTGTCATGAACCATTAAGAACATTGTCCATTGCATAATATGGCTTCTACATTGGATTATGTAATATTCTGTCTTAGTCTATATCTTCGTTCCCTTCCGCTCCATAACTTGAAGAGTTGTGATCCGATCTTGACAATTCTTTCAGAGTATATACCTTATGGGCAGACGGTGTGTTGTGTACCATTTCTGACTTCACTCGTTGCATAATATGGCAGCCATATAGGATTATGTAATATTCCCATCCGCTCCATAACTTCTAAAGTTTTGACCCGATCTTGACGATTCTTTCAGAGTATATACATTATGGGCAGACGGTGTTTCACGTTCCATTTCTGACATCACCTGTTGCATAATATGGCAGCCCTATTGGATTATGTAATATTCCCTTGCGGCTCCAGAACTTCTTTCGTTTTGATATAAACCCTCCAATTCTTTTAGAGTATATATACCTTATAGGTAGATGATGTGTCGCATACCAAATTTGATTTGGGTACACATATTTTTTGTCTGTTTTCAAGAGCTTTTTTTATCAGAAATGTGTACCTGATGTTTAATATATATATATATATTAATATATATCAATGCTTTTTGGAGTACACTTGGTCCAGAGTAATACTGGAAGCCAATTAATTTATACATTCTGAGACTGTTTTTTTGGATAGTTTAATGTGCACTATAATAACAAAAAAAGACCATTTTCCCCACTTTATTACCCATCTGGTATTTATCAGAGTGGCCGTTTAAATAGAGATAAGGGGACAATGACATCCAAGGTTTGTATATTTACACACCAGCATATCAGTGGTCAGCCTGAAGATTGTTTGCTTTGTAATAAAACTACAGCCAAGTCCAATAGAACAGTGTCCCAGTGAAAACTGTTAAAATTCAAGAAATGTAAGTTATTGTATTGATTGATAAGAGCAATGTCAAAACAGCCACATTTCAGTTTTTGCAATTAAAATGTGATTGAAATTAACAGATAATATATGTGTACTATAACGTACTGGTATTTAGTTGCAGCTTCATCAAATTCAGAAAAGAAAAACTTCTTATGTGAACAAGAAATTCTAATGGATGAAATTAAAACAAATGTTATATTAAATGTTAGGTTGTTAATCGTAGCGGTTCGACTTTGCCACGGCGGGCGTATGTTGAGTTTACTAAAACTCTTGTTGATTTTGCCACACCAAGTGTTAATGTTCACCTGGATAGAAGCCAATTACCTGACATCAGTTTGTATATCAACAAGAAGGATATCCAGCTTCATTAGTTTAAACAATATTTTTATTTCAATGAAATTAAATTTTGGATTGGTGAACAGTCCTACGGCCTATATCAACACCTCTCCTCATCCAGCTTCCTTTTACTCTGGGGCTCTGTCGACTGTGGGATGGTTGCCAGTTACCAGCGGAAGGTGGTGGGTTTCCTCCGGGCATAGAGCTCGGTTTCCTCCCACAATAAAACTGGCAACGCCGCCATATAAGTGAAATAATCTTGAGCGCGGTGTAAAACACCAATCAATCAATCTACTACGGGGAGTGGTTTAACTAAAGCCAAAACACATAGATTAAGAACGACAACTCCTGTGTTGTTATATCTGATGATGAGAGTACGTAGCTACTCTCAAAAGCTCATAAATATACACAATCATGTACAATGAATATAGAACAAGTTGATTTTAGTTTGTGTTTGTACATCCTGCTTCCTGATCTCAGCACCTGTTTTCATTGGATAATAAATGTCTTAACTGCATTAGATTAACAATGGGTTTTTGACACAAACCCTTAAAAGGCCTATTACTATAAGTGCTCAAAAAATAATTTGTAAAAGGATTTTTCATTCATAAATATATCAAGTTATAAATGAACTTGCACCTGTGCAAACTAAATTTATCCATGAAACGATATATGAAAAGTTTGCACAGGGGCCTGCTCGCTCATAACTGGAAAAACTGAAGAAACATTGAACTAAATTCTTATAATTTAATTATTGCTGGATATATTGCATATAATACGTAAAACAAAACAAATATTCAAAGGAAGTGATATTTTATTTTCAAGAATCAAAAAAAAAAAGTGCTAACTATTTACAAGTCCTGATGGAAGCCTTAGCAAAGAGAGTAGATTGACAAGAGTGGTCACTTTGTCCAATCAGCATTGCCGGCATGTTCTTCTGGCCCCCTAGCGGAAGGGTGTTCCGACTGTACACGATTCGACTGTGGGGCGCCCCCTACAGAAAGGAGGTTCCTAATAATCGAATCGTGTCGTTCAAATTCAACATGGTGCAGACGAAGTGACCACTCTTGGTTTACACTCTACTCTTTGGTTTAAGTGCCAGATATTCCGATGCAAGTCCTTCATTTTTTAATCGGGGCCTGCTGGACGCTCAATCCAAACAGTTTTCCACCAATGAGTCGCGGTTTCAAATCCCACTCAGTCCAAAAAAAAATTGGGAAATTTTCTTACTGGGTTTTCACTCGAACGACCTATGTGGTAGGGTTGCCAGTTACCAACGGACGGTCGTGGGTTTCCTCCGGGCATAGAGCCCGGTTTCCTCTCACAATGAAACCGACAACGCTGCCATATAAGTGAAATAATCTTGAACGTGGCGTAAAACACCAAACAATCAATCCATTTTTTAATCCATTGGGACGATGTTAACTCCACCTTAAAGATGTGAATTGGTAATGTGAATGTCACCAATAACTTTGAGTGTCTAAATGATATACACAATTAGAAACTTGTCTCCATGGTTATTTTAGACAAGAAGATTTTCCCTGTGACTGTGTGTTTTAGTGATCATAAATAACTTTGAGTGGGGAGTAAAACATCAATTAAGCAAAACTGATGCAAGAAACTTACATATCAATAAATGAATATTGAACAATTTCGGAAACTTTTAGATTTAACAGCAACCTAGTGATTTCTGTGAATAACATTGATATTATATTTTTGAACACTAAAACACACGACCACAGGGAAAATCTTCTTACAAGTCTAAAATAACCATGAAAACAAGTTTCTTATTGTGTTAAAAATAGGTATGAGACATCTTTGTTAATTTTGATGCCTTGTTTAATTCTTTATCCATTAAACACAAATATAAAAACTGTAGTGGATGCCTTTGGAATATACAGTATAGTTTCAAGCAATTTCTGAGGCAGCAGGTGGTCTTCAAAACGTGGTATCTGAGGCCAAATTTGATTTCTCTATAGGGAGTGGGAGTCACGTGACAATTCCACAAATTTCCTGTCACCGGCGTTGTCATTACGCATACGGGAAGCCTTTTGTTGTTCGAATATGACGCTCATTTCTGACGTTTTGGAACAAAAAACGCCAATCGAACTGAAAACGTCATAAAAAAACGTCACCTGTCACCGGATATCGCGAAATCTCTCGGTAGACTCCCAGGCCCTATTCTTGTTATGATTGCTTCCACCGCAGGTAATTGTGTTTTACTGCTTTCTTTGTAATTAATTTAATTAATTTAACCTGGCAAAATAATGGTAACGCTAAGATACATTTGGGTTTGTTTCGGCTTAACAAAAACATATTAGATTTTCCTGACACTTCGAAATTATAACTGTAACGCTCGGCAAAATATTTGTCATATTACTTGTATTCATTTGGCATTAGCCCTGAAGAGAACGTTGACACAATTTTTTACTTGCCGTAATGACATTTACCTAGAGATTTTCTGAGTATTTGTTGACACGTGTTTAACAATGCTTTACTGGAGTTTGTGTGTACAGGATTAGGGAGGACATTTTTTTGGTCTAATAGTTACTGAGGACTTAAATTAAGGCTCTGTGACCCAGGTTAATTAACTAGACGATAACACTTACCTTATTTCTATGGTAGATCTCAGGATTCAGTCTTTGGGTGGTAGGCCTATTATATACAACAATTTATGATGGGGTATAAAGGTCTAAATGATATACCTCTTTTTTAACACAATTAGAAACTTGTCTCCATGGTTATTTGAGACAAGAAGATTTTCCCTGTACCCGTGTGTTTTAGTGTTCTTAAATATATACACAAAAAAAACCCATATATATACAAAAAAAAACTATTCATTTGATATGACAAATAACTGGTTCATATACAGGTCTCTAGTAATTTTTTTTTCACTTCTAATTTTAACCATATGGAATGGAATGCCAGGAAACTGCCAAAGATCTACAGTTTGTTCCCATTTGAAGCATAGTTAAGTTTCCATGCTGACCATAACAGGTTTATATTTATGAACACTAAAACACACGGGCACAGGGAAAATCTTCTTGTCTAAAATAACCACACAGACAAGTTTCTAATTGTGTTAAAAAGAGGTATATCATTTAGACCTTTATACCCTATCATAAATTGTTGTAATAAAGTAAACCTATGATATTTCATTAGGTTGACGACTGACAAGAGCTTGGCCTTAGTCAGTAGAATTTTCTGGAATACTGAGTCTTCTGTTAAACTGACATGAGCTACTGAAATTCAGATTTTCTTTTCATAAATTCTTGTAGTCAATAGAAGTTCAGCTCTTTAAGCAATTTGAAAAACTAAAGGATTAATGGTGAAATAGAAAATACTTCAACTTGAAAAGTCAGTAACCTATTTGACACTTTAGAAGATGTATACAAAAAACAAATTAAATTTAAACACCTCGTTATGAATGAGTTAAATTTTGTGGGTTTATATTGCCTTTTAAACTATTTAAATGTACATCCGCAAGATTGCAGGTATCAACGGAAAAATGACCAACAATTAGCTAATTCTGATTCCATTAATTTTTCCTTATATTTGGCAGCTCATGTCACTGTTTGAGTGTGATCTCAATTTGACAGAAAACTACTTGGTACTCTCAGGCCAAATAAAAATAGAAAAAATTCCGAGTGGATTTTTCACTTGATCGCCGTATGTGGAAGAGTTGCCAGGTACTCAAGGAAGGTTGGGGGTTTCCTCTGGGCTATAAACCTGGCAACACTGCCATATAAGTGAAATAATCAAGAGTGCGGCGTAAAACATCAATCAATCAACCAAACAAAATTGAAAAATCCCTCATGGCTTTTTCACATGATCAACTTTGTAAAATGTCATCATTTGAATCGACTAGTAAAATGTATAGATCTTTTTTATCATATGTTACATTTTGACTTGATCCTGGTAGGGTAGGCGTTTACAGTTCAATCTTAATATCCCATAATGTACAGTTGTAGATATTAGACTCATATACGCCTGTCTCTACACAATATGTGCCCCACTTCCTTGTGTTTAGAGACGTCTTTATTGTGTGGACAAGCTTGAGTGGATTGTCTGACCCTCTTTTGTAACAAAAAAAACTTGCACCTAAACCCATACCCTACCAGGATCCATTTAGAATGTAACGGAGTGGAGTTCTATTTATGAACAGCCAGCCAGCATTCACAATATTTGTTTATGATTTGTGTCAAAGAATGCAAATGTTTCTACATGTATTTCGTCGAATTAACTAAAGTATAGACATGCTAAAAATAGCCATTGAGCCAATATGATCTGTAAAAAATCAAAGTTATTTTTTAAAAAATGAAAAAATATGTCTTTAAGCGAAATGCACGATTGTTTTCTGTCTGTTCATTTACAAGATACAACAACATGCAAGATACAAAACTGAAAACTGAATAGATAATCCACAGCCACTGCAGAACCTGTCATTTATGAACTTTTGTTGAAATTTTTCGTTAAAACAGAATGTGGAAATTGTTGGCTATTTTTAGTGCTACTTGCCTTGAGAATGTACATGTATGTTTAAGTAACTTTGACTTAGAATGAATGTTTGTCTTGGTTATTTATTTTTACTATTTCATCTTCTCCTGAGACTATGGATTTTCCTCATTCTAACATCAATCATTTAATTTTTGGAGGACTTTTGATGTCGTGGCAATGAGAAATTATGAAAAGCTCAGGCAACTGTATTTGATTGGTTTATCGATTTTTTTCAATATACATGTATGGTAGGGTTGCCAAGTTTAGTGGGAGAGGAAACCTGGCTCTTTGCCCAGAGGAAACTCCTGATCTTCAGCGAGTAGGACTACTTGGCAACTCTTCTACAAACCCTCTTTATGGAGGCATTGGCTGGTTGTTTTTGCTAAAATATTTATTGATCTTTAAGTGGCATGAACCACCTAATAAAATTGAAAACAGATTTAGTTAACAAATAACATCATTTTTGCAAATCGTCTTACTTCAAAGGCACACTTGCCGCTTAAGCCTTTATGACATTTATGCCTTTGAAGTAAGACGATTTGCAAAAATGATCATATTTGTTAACTGTGAGAAAGATCAATTTAAAGAGGCTTACTTCTAGTAAAATCACTCAAATTAACCATGGGGCACACAAACTCTGTTCAGTTAGGATTTGTGGTTTAGGCATACCTTAACATTTAATGAAGTTGTTGCTGGATGATTGAAAAAAATACAGAAACAGTTTTCCATTTTTCAATCATGTGTGCCTTTAAGATACATTCTTGAGTATTATTGTAGGCCTACTCAAAATTTGAACTTTTTTGATAAAAATAGTCGAAATGGCCCAAGACTGTGTAAATGTCATTTTTTTTTTTAAAAGCTGCTGTCATTTTTATTCACCAATCAATTCCAATTGAATTTTATTGACCTCCCTTGACATAAGGTGAAGAATTACTTATGGATAACAAATATTTATTCAAAGAAGATTGACAAAAAAGCACTAAGGTACTAAAATCCCTTTGAGCTTCAAAACCATTGATTAAGTGCCATTTGATGTCTAAATACCTTTTATATCTTGTTAATGTGTTTATGGGAACAAACAGCTGATCTCGACATAGAATAAACACATCAGTAAGATTGTATGGAAGGAGAGACACAAGAACTGAACTCTAGCCAATACACTATGTCCCAACTCGCTCTGGACAAGCCCTTTAGAATACTATCAAACATTTATAGTAGAACTCTACAAAGTAGAACAAAAGGATGTATTTTTGTCCTTGAAGCTCTTAAATGTAAGAAATGTTTTATAAAAAATTCGCCTTTTCCAAATCTTATAGCATGCCCACAGAACCATCATTGTAATTATAAATTTTCCCGGCTGCTTCCCTTTCGTATCTAGAATCTTGAAATATGCATGGTGAATGTTAACTTGAACGACCCTCAGAACACATCTCTGCCCATGTACCATCTATGGGGTTAGCCAGAAATTTTAGTTCGAGAGTCCAAATTGCCTTTTTTAAAACAATTTACATGTACCTTGAAGAGGGAGTCCAAATTTTCCTGTCTGTTCCATGCTCAAAAACAGCCCGTCCAAATTGGTTAAATTTCTAGTGGATTTCTAACACGCTACCCTATGCTACTTCGAGGTACAATGGCCAAGGTGGCCTAAGGACCCCTGCTTTTTGTTTTGGGATCCTCAGCCCTCGCAACCCCCTCACTTTTAAAAACATTCCACAGTTAAAACAAGTGCCGAAGTAATATGTGTCCCTCCTGACCTTTTGAAAAAAAATAATATATATGCGCCTATGTGAACTCCAACATCAATATGGCTATCTGTCGCCATTGTCACTCAGTTAAAGTGGCATGAGCTTCCAAAATTCACACTTTTTTCATAATTTCTGATTGTCCCAACAGTAAGAGGCTTTGAAGGCCATTGAAAAACTAAATTATTGACGTTTGAATGAGGAAAATATATACAGTATGTGGCCTGTACAAACCGAAATGGTGTTCAAAAGTAAACAAAATATAAATAACCGGGACGACCATTAGAACAATTCTAATTCTAAGCCAAAGTTAGTTCAAAAGAATACTTTATCCTACATTCTGGAGACTAGAAGCACTAAAAAGCTTCTGAATTATACCTCTTGAGAAAAATAGCCAATAATTTCAATATTCTGTTTTAACATCAAAATATCAACATTTTGGCAGCTCATGCCACTTTAAAGTGGCATGAGCTGCCTAAATTCACACTTTTTTCATATTTTCTGATCGTCACGACAGTAAGAGGCTTTGAAGGCCATCTAAAAACTAAATGACTGGCGTTGGAATGAGGAAAATCCATACAGTATGTGGCCTGTACGAACCGAAAACGTGTTCGAAAAGTAAACAAAATTTAAATAACCGGGACGACCATTCATTCATTCTAAGCCAAAGTTAGTTCAAAACAATACTTTATCGTACATTTTCGAGACTAGAAGCACTAAAAAGCTTCTGAATTGTACGTCTTAAGAAATAATTTCAACATTCTGTTTCAACGTCAAAATATCAACATTTTGGCAGCTCATGCCACTTTAACAAAGGGGTAGTTTTTGTTACATATTTTTTGTGATACTTTTGCATTTATGGCATCATATTTACCTGGTTATACACATAGGTAGCACCACCTCATTTAAATTGTTATGGAATTTTGACCAATGCCGTTTAATCACGCTTCAAAGGAATTCAAACATTCCAAAGTTTAACCTGATACAAGAATTTGATTAATTAAAACACACCTGAAAGGTGTTAAAGTCAGTCTTAGTCCAAGAGGCTGATAAAAAAGGCTGCCTCTGTATGTTAGTTTAGAGGGTGTTCTCTAAGTCGGAGTCCCTTTTTCCCCCACAATGAAACTGGTCAGTTGTTAGTTTACTCTAAGATTCCAGTATCAGGCTGTACATTCTCGAGAAGAAAACTCTAGAAGTAGATATTTTTCACGTTACTTGTATGGTTCGTTTGTATGGTTCGTCTTTTTTAAATTTTTTGTCATTTGCTCTTTGATTATAGTAAGTATATTTTCCATATATTTCCGTCACAAGAATTAAATATACTTTTCTCATATTATGAAGGAACCCACGCTGTATTATAGAAACTGGCTGTCCTCAATGCTCAATATATCACAACTTTTCTCTCTAATTGAATAGTAGAGTTATAAGGCCACTCCTCACGACAAACTATCAATCAATTCTCAATAATCTGTAGTAAAAACTCCACTTGACACCTTAACAATGCGTGGGATGATTATCTTGATGGCTGATACAGGGCACAGGGAGGTAGGAGCGTTTCTTTCATAAGCTTGTTTCCTGAGTTTCATAAGCAGTTCTCGGTCATAATACAACTCAAAATTGTTGTTTGTTCTCTGTGTCATTTTTAGCTGATTTGCCTTTGTCCATTGTTTGATTATCAACTTCTTTAATTAATGGGGTTTGATAAAAATGTTTTCTTAGACAATCAAAACCTGACAGAGTTAATCATATATGAATATAAAAATGGCCATCTTTCCCTAAATAACACAATATTGTGCTTATAAATAGATATTGAAATCAGCTTAAAATGTCAAATTAGCCGTAAATTGATGTGTAAATGGATTCCAGATGGTTTCCTATGTGTATGTTGTTCATAATTATGCCAGTTATGCATTAGTAACCTTTCCTAATTTTAGGTCAGATAATGTCAATTTCAACTTTATCTTTTCACTTTTACAAACCAAATGTAATAGTGAAAATCAGATATACATTGTACAATATAAAGGTCTAAATGATGTACCCCTTTTTAACACAATTATAAACTTTAAGATTTTCCCTGTGCGCGTCTGTTTTAGTGTTCATAAATGCATGTACAATATAGGATCCTTGCGTTATTTATTATTAATGACCAGCTTTTTTTGTTATCAATTCTATGAAGGTTTGTTGCCAGGTTTTAGAAAGTATAAAGCTTGTTTTCCTCTTGTGTTTAACATGGCAACTAACCAGACTCTCTGTTTAATGTAGAATGGAATGAAGAAAACCATAACTTCGTCATATTTTTGGTAAATGTTTAACGCTTGACATACCACTATTATTCTTAGGTTCAGTAAAAATATTTACATAGCGATAATCATTAAAGTGGCATGAACTGCCAAAAGTTACACTTTTTTCGTAAATTTTTATTTTCACAGCAATAAAATGGGTTGAAAGTCATGAAAAAACTAAATGATTGACTGAGGTAGAGAATGAAGGCAGAAGGAGTCCTGTACAAAACTGAAATAGTGTTTGAATAGTAAACCGAGTTTAACCAAGACAAATGTCCATTCATTCTACACCTAAGTTAGTACAAAACACTGCTCTATTGTACACTCTGTACACTTATAACACTAAAACGCTTATAAATTGTATTTCTTGAGAAAAATAGTCGATCAGTAAAAAAAAATTTTTTTGTGGTCGAAGACATGGCAACTACATGTAAAACTAAAATCTAAATATAGATAAATGTCATATTACATGTATATCATTCCCTAACAAAAAAATACAATTGAAGCTGTGTACAAAATAGAAAACACCCCCCTTAACCATAGAACTTTTAGTTCTATGTCTTAACAAAGTAAACCAGGTAAAAGACAGTGTAATTTTGACAAATAACTTAAATTTTAAAACCCATGTAAGTTCCATTGTATGGAAAGCCTTCCAAATGTTTGGGTTCCTGAAACGTTCTTGTAAAGATTTTCAAAACATTGCTGCATTAAGATCTTTATATATTTTTTCATTAATCTGCTCTTGAATACTGCTCGACAGTCTGGTCCCCATGTCAGAAATATCTAATTTATCGGTTGGAAACGGTACAGAAAAGCTCTGAAAATTTTTGAAATATATGTTTGTCAAATGTTTTGTATTGTTCTTCCAACTATTCCGCCCTTTGTTAAAATTTCAATTTACCGCCTTTGTGCGACAGTTGAAAAACTGCATATTTGAGACAATGGGTCTGTATGGATTGAAATCAAAATCAAATCATGCAAAAATGCATTCTGGGCAGCTTATGCCAATTTAAGCCCTATATGAGCCTAATCAGATATACAAATTCAATTTGCATTGTTAAATTCTATCCAAAAAAAACACCTGCTAAACATTATGAGAAGTGGAAACAACAATACACAACTAATTCCTTTAATGTCTATATGAACCTAAGCAGATAAACAATTTGCTTTATTAAATTCTAATCAAATAAGCACCTGTTGGATTCAATTAAGAATACATCTGTTCTGCTCCATTTCAATGCTAGTATCATATTACCTCTGCTTTGTGAATAAGTTAGATGTTATTGATCAGTTAATGTAGGTTTATATCTGTTGACAGACGTTCTACTCCTGACAGTGAACAAGGATCTCTTGCCCCCTACACCATGATATCTGAAATTGCTCAACTAGTAGTGCTTTCCCTGGGGGTGTTCTTTACCCCCGGGCTGTGCCAAGCCTCCCCCAAGGTGTACCATGATTACTGTGTGATAGGAGCTGGTCCTGGAGGTCTACAAATGGGATACTTTTTACAAAAGGCCAACAGAGACTACGTCATTTTCGAAAAATCTAACATCTCAGGTATGTGATGAGTTTAATTAGTGTCTTTTAGAAAGTGAGTATAACAGTATTCTGGTTATTTTTTGGGATTACTCTTTCTTGAAAAGAAAGGAGGCCGGTTGGCTGAATGGATAAGGCAGCCGGCATTTAGTGCTGGCGATAGGTGCCATTTTTCAAGAAAGTGTAATCCTAAAAAATAACGAGAATTCAGGTGTGTCAAACTTAAAAACTTTTAAAAAGTTGCCATATTGTTTTCTTCACCCTTGTTAGCTTGACTTAAACACTCAATTCTCGTTGAGTAAATCATATTTGTTTTATTGTTTTCTTTTTCCACTTTTTCTTGGTGCTGGTATAAAATACTTTTTATAGGGGATGTAAACTGTTGTTTTTCAGTTTTGTGAGGTAATTTTAACAGTTTGGGACTGTAGGTGCAATGTAATTTCCTATAATTTAGTAGATCTAACGTGTAGAAACTATTTCCACAAATAAAGACAATGGTGGTAATCTGTAAAATTGAAACAGACATTTTTCAGTTTTAGATATTACCCATTCATTTCATCTTTTAGATACAAGGTTGTTTTACGGGATAAATTTGGTAAATTGACCAATTGCATATTGACGTTATTGAGATGTTAGGAGTGGCAAAACTATGACGGACGCAAACATTTTTGCATTAAAAAGTGCAGTCAAGCATGTGTCTACAAGGGCTAACAACGGAATCATTACAAAACCAGATCCCCATCATTTTTCAAGACGTCATTAAACTTAAGACTTATAAATGTGATTCTTGTCTTTTCCAGGTAGCTTTTATATTAATTATCCTCGTCATAGAAAACTCATCAGTATCAACAAACGAAATACGGGGAAGACAAACAAAGAGTTCAATCTCCGTCACGATTGGAATTCCCTGATCAGCGATGACGAGAGCCTTTTATTAAGAGAGTATACCAGAAACATGTGGCCAGATGCTGATATCTACGTCAAATACCTTAATGATTATCAGAGAAAACTGGGAATCAACGTTCAATTTAATACCGAAATTTCAGACATTTTACCCTCCGAAAATGGGAAGGGTAACTTTTCTATGAAAGACCAGAATGGACAGTATTACAGCTGCAAGTAAGTCAGCGTTTTCTTTTTTAAAACAATTGAGTTTTCCCCTCTTCCTTGATGCTGTAAAGCATGTATTTAAACTACAAGTGAAGGGTTAAACCGACTACCGAGTATTGACTTAAACATTCCTTTTATTTCTTTTATTGAGTGAACAAGTTGAAACATTGAAGAAGTTGTTTTTTATACATACATGTATTTCAACATAATATATAGTCTGACGATATTCTTACTATAGCTTAAGGTGCGTAAGCATTGTCAATGTAATACAAAGTGTTTCAGAAAATTCTACTGACTAAGGCCAAGCTCCTGTCAGTCGTCAACCTAATGAAATATCATAGGTTTACTTTATTACAACAATTTATGATGGGGTATAAAGGTCTAAATGATATACCTCTTTTTAACACAATTAGAAACTTGTCTCCATGGTTATTTTAGACAAGAAGATTTTCCCTGTACCCGTGTGTTTTAGTGTCCATAAATATATTTCAACAGAACCTCTTGGCTCTGACAAAATTGAATAAATGCCCTTAGGATTTGGCCATTTCCACTCAGACAGTCAAACGCCATTTTTCATAATAGTGTGGTCTGATCTAATGGTGTTATCCGGCTAGTCTGACGGCACAAACACATCGTGGTCCAGTGGGTTAGAGTGATCGTGCCACACAGACCTTCCATCTGGCGGCGCGTGTTCAAATCACACTCAGACCAAAACAAAAATTGAAAAATTTCTGAATGGATTTTTCAATCGGTCGCCGTATGTGGAAGAGTTGGTAGGTGCTCGCCAAACGTCAGGAGTTTCCTACGGGCAATGAGCTTGGTTTCCTCCCCCTCTAAACCAGGCAACGCGGCCATATAAGTGAAATAATCTGGAGTGCAGCGTAAAACAACAATCAATCATAAACACATCAAGTTTGACATAGTATACACAGAGTGTAAATGTAATCTTATTTTGCTTCAATCTTTTACCTGGTTATGGCAAAACTGTCCCAATGACAAAATAAGTCTAACATTTTTCGTGAGTTACACTTTAAGTTTCATACTAATACTGCATGTTTATCCACACTAAAACATGTAAATGTATGCCTTGTCATGTAATTTTGCATTAATAAAAAGTTTTTCTCTATTTTAGAACTTTAATAGTAGCTACAGGTATTTGGAAGCCTAATTTGCCCAATTTTAAAGGGATAGAGTTGACAGAAGGGTATGAAGATATTTCTGTGGACCCTGAAGATTATGAGGGACAAACAGTTCTTATTTTAGGTAAACCTTTTAACCTACATCAGAGCATTAGCCAGGAATTTAAAGTTGCTGTCCAAAAGTTACTAACAACACTTATGTGTGATTCGAATTAGCCCACTGCTAAATCGAAAATTGAAGAAAGCCTCTGATTGATTGATATTTTACGCCGCACTAAAGATTATTTCATTTCTATGGTGATGTTGCCAGGTTTAGTGGAGGGGGTACATAGGCTCAGTACCCCTGACCTTCGGCAAGTATGAATTTTGATACATGTAGATAAGATTCTTTGGGATTGAACTTCAGTTGGTCAAAGATATTCAACTTGCCACAAAAGCGGCCCCCACCCTATGTTGAGAGCAGCCCATCATTTTCCTTTTCTTTTTACAGGTCGTGGAAATGCTGCTTTTGAAACGGCTGATTCCATATATGGTAATACCAACTTAGTTCACATGGTTGCTCGATCGAGAGTCCGGTTATCGTGGGCCACACATTATGTGGGAGATTTGAGGTGAGTTGTTCTACATGCAATACATGTATGTATTCGTTGTTAGGTTAGGCTGATATGAGATGAGTTAACCATTAACAAAGTAACACAGATTATTTTTTCCTACAAAAGTAGGCCTACATTTTAAGAGTGTTTTAGTGATTTCTCCGTTGCACTACTGTATGTTATTGTTTGAGGGATTTCCTTTTCCATTTGTCCCTGCCAAAGTTTGTATTTTTTTTCTTCTCGATTCATACTTAAATTGTCAACGGTATATAGTAAACAAACTGTAAACATTTCACTAACTTACTGAATTTCATATTTTTTTTACTTGCATTTTTTTTTTTTTGGCAAAGTAAGGATTTTTTGGCAAAGTAAGGATTTTTTGGCAAAGTAAGGATTTTTTGGCAAAGTAAGAATTTTTTGGCAAAGTAAGGATTTTTTGGGTTGGCTTAATTTACAATCCTTTCTCCATTTTAGGGCTGTTAATAATGGTGTATTAGACACCTACCAGTTGAAGTCACTAGATGCTGTACTAGAAGCCCCTATAGAGGATGTTGAGGTGATAAAAAAGGATGGTAAACTGCACTTGGTGACAACACATGGCGAGGAGTCTGCCATTGATAACTTTGCCATGAGAGAACCCTACGATCGTATTATTAGATGCCTCGGATTTACTTTTGATTCAACCATCTTTCACAAGTAAGACAATACACAAGCCAATTTTTGATTATTATTCAGAGTTACTATCTCTTAATTTGGAGATACTAACTCCGAATTAGAGCACTTAAATCAGAGTTACTGAGTCTCACTTAGCTAATTCATAGTGAGCTAGTCCGAACTAGTTAATTGGGTAATTTGGAGTTAGTAACTCAGAATTATAAACAACTTTTTTTTTCACCTGGCCCTATTACGCTTCTGTACTTATCCTATAGGTCATCTGCCACCTTACAAAATAAGGTTGTCCTCTGTACATATCTACTTAGTAGTTAAACAAGTACAAAAGTTAATCACTGATAAGTTGTGATTCCTACACAGCATATCACCACAATCTTGGATCTGCGTAAAATATTACTGAAAACAAGTCTTAAACTTATTATTTAAAATGCAAGTATTATATATGATCCAGGGGGCCTCTGTGGTTCTGTCGGTTAGAGTGATAGTCCCTCAGTCCGACACAGACCTTCTATCGATGCGGCGGGAATTGCATCCCACTCAGACCATTTTTCACTGTATCATCGTATGTGGAAGAGTATGTGCTCTTCAAGTTTGGGTTTTCCTCCAGGGAAAGAACCTGGATTCCTACCCAACTAAGCCTAGCAGCGCCACCATATAAGTAAAGTAATCCTGAGTGCAATGTATAACATCAATCAATCAATCCAGCTCTTATATTATTCTTTGCTGCCACAAAAAGATCACTGTTTTCTTATTTTAAAACCAGGAGAAGTGCTGATAAGGGTGAGATCTGTTTTTTTAATTTTCCAATAATTGCTTACATTGTTTGTTATCTTTGTTTGCTCAGTGAGACACAGTTACCCTCAGGTACTGGCCGTAAGAAGAAGTACCCTGTAATAGATTATAACTATGAATCTACAACTGTTCCTAATCTGTTCTTTGCTGGTACCAATACTCACTCACTGGACTTCCGCAAATCAGCAGGGGGATTTATTCATGGATTCCGTTACACAGGTAAAAAAAATTTCCTCATATTTCAGATGTTCACATAGTATCATCAACTTGCCATGCTTTTGTATTTGGCACAATAAAGCTCCATGTACTGAACTGAACGTTTTATCTCTCTCAGGTCACACTCTGTGACATATGAGGTTACAGGTATAAATACAGGTTAATTGATGGCAGTACATTGTATAATAATTACTATTGTGTAGAAGGCAACATAACAGTAAATTACAATCCTTGGCATTGAACCTTAGAATACAAAATCGCTCAGGAGTGAAGTGAAATAAAATTGCGTTTACACAGTTTTAATATGGATATTTTTTTATTGTACTCCTATTTTCTTGACAATCAGAATTAATGAAAAAATTAGGGAGGTACATGTAAGGGCGATTTTTTAATTGTTGTTATTTGTTATGAAGAGCTCATCAGCATTTATCATCTCTGATGGGACATATTGAAACATGTTTTTGGGATTGAGGGTGGGGGAGTGCCACAGGATTATCACCGTATGTGTTTTCCTTGAGCACATGTCCTCATATTTTTGTTTGGGAAAGACTCCATTTATTAGCAATTTCTGATTGACTTATTGACTCCATCAACATATGTGGGAGAGCTGCCGGGTAGGCCTACTTGCCGAGGGCCGGGGGTTTTCTCTGGACGAAGAGTTTGGTTTTCTCCCCTACTAAACCTATCAATGCCACCATATTAGAAAAATAATTTTGCGTGTGGCGTATAACTACAATCAGTCATTTAACTACATTTTTTCTATAATTTATGTCCAGTTCGAACCACCCATCGTTACTTAGAATGGAGGAATCATGGTGTAGAATGGCCGTCAGTTCGCCTGCCCATCTCACATCTCCTCTCACGAATACTGAAGAGAATTAACGAGGCCTCAGGCCCCTACCAAATGTTTGGCATCCTGGGGGATGTTTTCTTACTGCAGTAAGTTGTTGAAACAATCTTTGATTAAATCTTCTCACAAATAAAGTTCACAAATCCTCAGATTTTTCCCCAGCTACGTTCTCATCATGCTAGGTGTATATATCCGAATGACAAACATCAAAAATATTTTGTTGAGATAATTTGTCAGGTCGCTAATTCCATCCTCCTGAAAAAGTGAATTTGTTTAAGAGACTTGCAATAAAAGTCTCTGACAAGAATCTGATTTGCTATTGAGAAAATAACAATGTTACTGAATACTTCAATAACTAAGTGTTAAAAAAAAAGCCAAAATAAAATGCATTTTCTTCGTCCTGAATTTTTAGGCTTTTTTTTTGTTTGTTATAATTATTTGTTGGAATTAGCATATTGTGTAAACTATTGAAATAAAGTACTTTATTAATGATCTTACAGGAAAGGGACACACTTTGAACACTTGGAGGAGTTCCCAATCAACATGCTTCATCAGTTTACAAATATGACAGGGAAACCCAGTGGACCAATGATAGTCCTTGTTTTAGAATATGGTGCTAATTTCTCCGGGCCAGGAAAAGATATTTTCCGTTTGAACCGAGCCACCGGGGAACCCACATATGCCTTCCAATCTAACTTTCTCCATCCAGTTTTCTATTACTACTCTACTCCTCCTAATGGTATGTTACGCAATATTCTATTTTTTTTTATTTTATCATTTTTCCCTCTCTATATTTTAATGAACACTCAAACATTATTTATGAACGGATAATCTTTTTGACTTATTATGACCTTGGAGACAAGTTTTTAATTGTGTTAAAAAGGGGGTATGTCATTTACCTCTATATACCTTTTTGAAATCTCTGGCTCAGTTGGTAGAGTTTCAGATTCTTTATCCAGAAAGCCTCAAACCTATGTGTTGTTAGACTGAATTCCCACTTGATCCCATAATATTGTTGACATTTTCAGAGTTGATTTATATCATTTTCACTGAGGTAAATGCTGAGTAACATATTAAGGGATATAATTGTGACTGGTATAAAACACCAACCATTAACCTGTGGAAAATTTAAATGCATGTTCAGTAGAAAAATGGAAAAAATTCTACCAATTTTGGGTCACCAGAATAAGGCACCTATTGCCGGCACTTAATTCAGCCAACCTCCTTAGGCATACTTTGGGATACGAGTTTGATTGCATCTCTATAAATAAGTACAAGAATCTGTGCCATTTTTTAATCCCCAAAACAACGGATTAACAAATTAAAAAACCATCCTCACCAGAAACTGTAATAATTATTTTATTTGTTTTCAGAAAAAGACATGAAGACGAAGAATGTCCAGGAGATATTACCGCGACCAGATCGTATTCACCATATTGTGGAGGACTTCCTCACAACCTGGGATGCCCCCGTCAGCCATATTTTACCACTACGACGATTTCTAGAGTATTGTGTTAACATTGATCTGAGAAACTTTTTGGCAGATGCGTGTTTCCAAATGGCATTGACCCACGCCAACGTACCACCGTATTGTCAGGAACATTATCTGGATAAAGCTCAAGGTCTCTTCCCAAGTTCAGACGTAGCTCGAGTAGCTAGTGTTCTGTCTCCCTTCTAAGGGGAGAGAACTCTGGTTCAATGGGAAACAACCCTTCACAGGAGGTTTGATATCTTGAATAATTTAAATCATTGTTTTCTGTATTTTTTTTTTTTTTTTTTAAATCTTTGGGGGTGGGGGCATTTTTTTATTTATTCAATTTTATCTATTTTGTGTTTGCTTTTTAGAATATCATCCAGTACCTAAAAGGTATGATATGGTCAATTCAGTCGTGGTACCCATTTTTTGTTGAACCGGTTGAAAAGTTTTGATATTAAATTCACATAATAGTGGTCACAATCTTAACCAATGAATATAAATTTTTCAGATTACAATTCTTGTAGCTCTTTACCATTCCAAACAGGTTACCATTTTGATTTTTAGTTATAAAAAAGTAAAAGAAAGATTTTTTTAAAATTTTGATTCATAAAAGTTTGACAGTAACAGAAGTTTGATAACAAAGTATTATGCAATATATACTCAAGATTAACAGACTGCTTCCCGGGTTGAAGACCTAAAAATATTTTTCTTTATCATAATTTTGCGTTTAACTACATATAATGTTCATATTGTGAGTCACAGGCTCCTTTAAAGTGAAACACAATTAAATGGAAAACTTTAACATTTTAATTTCACATTGACAAACCTCTAATTTCCTGGTTCAATCTGGTAGGATATTAAATACTTTGGAGTTCAAGTATACAAATTGAAAGTCCTGAGAAGTAAAGGGTGCTTTCCCCTTTTGTGGCATTGTGGGTGGAGCTCTTTATAATAACTGTCAATCAAAAAATCCATCCACCAATGAGCTGTGAGTTCAACACAGATTCAGCTCCAAAATCGGAAAAATTTCCACACTTACAACTTATCTGAAAGACTTTCATGGACATTTTCCACAGACAATTATTGAATTGTTTAGCAAAAGCAAAAAGCCTTGGAAATCCCATTATCTTTTTTTCTCACTAATGAGTCATTTGAAATACAGCATTTGGATTTTTTCCACTGTGAAATATTGGCAGAATTCTGGTTGACTGGCCACTTTATTTACAATACATTTTTACATTCTAAGACTATTTGAGTGATGTTCCAAGTCTCCAAGTCTATTAAATCTTTCAATGGCATTTAGAAGTTGAAAGGTTACAACAAGAATTACTTATGGATAACAACTTCTTGGTTTATTTGGTGACGACGTTTCGATGACAGCAACTTCTTAGTTTATTTGGTGACGACGTTTCCATGATAATGATGTACATTTAAGAACTATATTGAAACGTCATCACCAAATAAACCAAGAAGTTCCAAGTCTATTGTGTGTTTTGGTTATAAAGGGGAGATAACTGAACTTACATTTTGTCTCAAAACTTGCATGTTAAAGATTTGTGGTGTATCCTGAATTTTATGACTTAATTGAATTCCATGATTTTTTTATGATTTTTTTGTCCATATATTTTAATGGTTTGAGTATTTCTAGATCTGTTTGTTTGTTATGTGTTAATAATTGGAGGAAATTATGGACATTGTGATACTGTACAAAATATGACCACATATACTGCTGACTTCCATTTCTCGACAAATTGTTATTAAATTCAGTTAAATATTGAAACTTAAATTTGTAAAAAATGTTAAACGATTCCCACTTGATGTATATAATCAGATTACTATATTATCTATACAGATTAAATCAAAATATTAACTTGGTCCAAATAATGAATCCAATCAAAGGATATTTATATTAAGTATACACATTTTCTCAAGCCAAGATAAAATTGCTGTCCGACATTGTCACGGGGCCTTGGTGGCTCAGACATTGTTACTGGGCCTCAACGGCTCAGACATTGCCACAGGGCCTTGGTGGCTCAGGCATTGTCACAGGGCCTCTATGGCTCAAACATTGTTGGAGGGGGGGGGGGGGGGGGGGGCTCGTGACTCTGCTGGCAAAGGTATTGTCTCTCAGTTCGACACAGGCCTTTTATTGATGTGTTGAGAGTTTAAATGCCAATCAAACCAAATAAGATTTAAAAAATTCTCAGTTGGCTGTTCACTGGATCACCCCATGTTGAAGAGTCAAGTTTCACCCCCTCAACCCTTCCTAAACCTTTCAACGCCACCATATAACTGAAATAATATTGTGTGCGGCATAAAACATCAATCAAACTTTGTCACCAAGTTGAAGCATGCTGTTAAATCTTGGCTCAGGTAGAGTTTAACAGGACTAAGGCTTGTGAATCAATCAATGACCATAATTTCTTTGATCCTATCAAGAACAAGTTTTGAACAGGTACCCTCTCAGTCTGTAGGTTGGGGGTTTCCTCCATTATGGGTTGCAGGTTCGAATCCCACTCTGGAAAATTTTCTGACTGGGTTTTCACTCGAACAACCTATGTGGAATGGTTACCAGCAGAAACTCTTGGGTTTCATCCGGGCACAGAGCCCGGTTTCAACCCACAATAAAACTGGCAAACCTGCCATATAAGTGAAATAATCTTGAGTGCGGCGTAAAACACCAAACAATCAATCAATTAATCCTCCATTATGACCCCTGTTTCCTTCTACCCTATACCTGGTACCATCTAATAAAGGAAGCAAGTGCAGTGTAAAACATCCACCAATCAATGCATTGGGTAAGAATGGTAAACGGATAATAGCATAAAGCTTTGTTTGCTGTCTGAATAAATTGAACGAAGGATATAGACTATCAAGTGAAAGAATCAAAGTGTAGCTTAACAATTTCAATTCTGCCTATTAGTATATTAATTTTTTGAATTTTTTTTTTTTTTTTTCATCTTTGAGTCTCATCATAGATTTTCGTTCTTCATTATTCTGATGTTATCTGCAATAATTTATATTCAATCTCGTTTTCTGTTGTATATTTAGACAAGATATATATATATTTTGAGTGGCAAAGTGTAACTTACAGTAGCTTACTTTTACTCGCTAATTGTGTCTCATACATTGTTTACTCAATACCTATTTGTGTGCTTAATTTTAGCCTATAATACGTTAGTTTTTATTGACGTAACTGCTTGTAGTTTTATTCCCAATTTTTGGGTTGGTTTGTCTCTATCTTTTAATGAAGATACTCTGTTTTACGCAACATTAACTGATTTACCAGATTCTATAAAGAATGACTCGTTTTAAGACATGTATTTTTGAAAGAAAAAGAAAATAAAGTAAATTGTTTGGTTGAACACAAGCTACGCGAATTTCCTGTTTTCTATCAAGAGCTTTTTTGGTTTTATACAAACCGTCTTTCCAATAGTTTAAAACAAAAGTTCCGAACCATAGTTGTGAGAATCGTTCTCGTCTGTAGTCTCAGAGAAGCCTGTCGTTTGAGGGTTGTTCTGGAGAAAAAAACTGCCAATGTGTTTGGAATTTTTCAATTTCCTAATCTGTAGAAAATGACATTAGATGCCACTCAACAAACCTGCTGGTTTACTGGGAAAAGTTGGCCGTTGATAGTCACTGGGGGGAACTTCTAAACAGCTTCGACAATTGATAACCTTGGCGTTCTCTTTTGTAAAAGAAAACCGGGCAAAGTTAACCTCGACAGCGGTTATACTTTACGTTGATACCATAACTTTTGTTGGTTGAAACATGTCTTTATTAGTGCACAGTGAGCTAAAAGCTTATTGCGTGCAACAAAAGTACAGAATTTTTGGCAACCATATATTTAAGAAGATAAACTATGACTTTTGATGTGGCTGTGGTTTAAGAAAATTTATGACTCTCATTAATTGAGAGGAAATTCAAGCGAAATAGACAACCGAACCAGCCAAGAGATGAGCCTACTATGATCAGAGGGGAAGACAAGTTCGAAAACCAACTATCACCCAAGTTTTAAAGACAAAATTAAACCACAGATTTTAACTGCTTAAACGACCTGTCTCCATTCAATGCTTATGATTTCTCGTGTGATCGGCGAACTAAACGATTGCTTGGGATGAAAATTTCAACCGACTGTGTTGCTTCAATTTGGAGAAAATCAGAGAAAAAAGGCGATTCTCCAAGGTACATTTTTCATCGCATTACACTTTCCAACTCTACTGTCCAGCACAACATATATATATACTTTGACCATAGAGTTTGGGTCCGCTTCAATGCTGGGAGATCCAGGTTCAAGCCTGGGTCGAGTCAGACGGTGTCGTCCACTTATGACTACGATTTGAATTTCACTCAGTCCACTTATGACTACGATTGAAAACAGGGGTCCCTGTAGAGTGATAATCCTCCCCCGCGCTGTCCTGCAGTGATCCGCTAATTTCTAAACCTTTAATCAGTTAATCTAGAAATACAGTGACTACATCGAGGGTTTATTTCCACCATATCTCTGGAATCATTTTGCAACTGATGGGCCTAGGACCACAAATCACCTTGAAGGTTGGCATCAAAACTTGACAAAAATGATGAAAAAGGCCCATCCTAACATATTCGAATTTATTAACACAATTAAGACTGAACAAATCTTTCAATGGCATTTAGAAGTTGGAAGGTTACAATAAGGTCAAGAATTACTTATGGATAACAACTTCTTGGTTTATTGGGTGACGACGTTTCGATGTAGTTCGAAACGATGTTTGTTATCCATAAGTAATTCTTGACCTTATTGTAAGACTGAACTAGCTGCAAATGAGGTAAAAATGTTGCAACTGGAGGGTGGAGCAGAACCACCTAAAAAAAGAAGGAAATATAGAAGAATGGAACATCACTTTCATGAACTTAAACATAGACTGTTGACAGGATGCTTTTAAATTTCACATCTTCGTCTTTGTTTTCGTTGTTGTAAATAAAAATATATCCAGTCGCTACGTTGTGGTTAGTCTTCCATCACCTGGTGGGGTAATCGGCTTAAACATGTGGAGTACCTGTAGAGTTAATCAAGCTGTTTTTCGCTTCCGAGTCCACTTTTGACTACGAAATATTTATCTCGAAGAGACCCGAATTTTCAAATCGTAGTCACAAGTGGACTAAACCAGTCAGACCAAAGACTTTAACAGTGGGAGCTGCTGCTTCGCTTGGCGCTCAGCAATTGGGGTTAGAGCAGCGACTGGTTGGCCAGTATAATGTGACTGGGTGAGGGGGGTTGCTGTGTCTTCTGTAAGTCGTCTCGGTGAGGCAGCACCAAATAA
This sequence comes from Lepidochitona cinerea, assembly GCA_963971465.1. NCBI lineage: Eukaryota > Metazoa > Mollusca > Polyplacophora > Chitonida > Tonicellidae > Lepidochitona > Lepidochitona cinerea. Next base: position 44,859,415 of record OZ020551.1, on the reverse strand, counting down.
AAGAGCAGTGGAAATCTGCCCTGCCACAATGAGACAACGTCTTCATATGACAGAAATACTGTTAAGCAGGACGTAAAACCCAAATCAATCACTCACTCACCCATAGAGTTTGGATATCTCCAACTATAAGAACCAGCGGATATATATTTCTAAAACAGGATTGAGGCACGTGAGTACGGCTCAGCAGCCAATGGCTTTTGAAATGCAATTAAAAGCAACTAAGTGGCTCTACGCCTTTGTATATGGTAACGCTTGCAATGCTATACTACCAAAGATTCGAACAAGATATCCCAGATGACATGCTCTAAACTATGGCCTATATAGGTCAAATAAAACTCTTGCACATTATTTCCAGGTATAAGGGGGCATATTCCATCACACGAAACAGTGAATTTTTAGCATGCCAATATAAATTCGTCTATATGATTTGACCAATAAGCCTACCATGGTGGTTATGAATTAATCCTAAATGTTTATGGCTTTCTGTAGTATTAGATGCATTACCCATGAAGTTCAAATCCATTGTTAATGATTCATGTGGTTTTTAATAGAGACCCCCCCCCCCCCCACCCACGTCGCCTCCCAATCAATCAGCCCATTCCTGTGTGGTATTCAATTCTTCTTCAATTGAATCGCGTACTTCAGACTGCAACAAATTCTCAGATGTATAGGGAGGTATTGGCAAATAATCGAATAATGTTGATCAATGATCTTGGTAGATCCTTAATAAATATATTAAGAGGGGTCCTCAAATGGAGCCTTGGGGCACCTGGGGGGGGGGGGTAATTTGTTCAAAAGGGCAAATGTACCCCGGAATTCCCACTAATTGCTCGTTAATTGGAGCCTGTTTCACAAAACTGCGTAGATGTTTTTTGCGTAACTTTCACATATAACAACATATCTCTACAGTATGGGTTGCTATGGCAGTTACATAAAAACTTACTCTACACCGCTTTGCGAAACAGACTCTTGTGCATTTTTCGCTGAAAATCGACCTACCACTTTAATCACTCTTTTTCAAATAAGCAGAAATATTATGAAAAATGTAGACAATAATATATAGACAACGAGTCCTTTGAATTGACATGAACTGCCAAAATGTTGATATTTTCTCGTATAGAAAAAGAATGTGGAAATTATCGCTTATTTTTCTCAATACGTGCAAAACAAAAGCTGTTTAGTGATCTCGGGATTGTACATTAAACTAATTTTTTGAACTGACTTAGGCTTTAGAATAAACGAACGTTCGTCCCGGTTATTTAAATTTTTTCGGACACTATTTCAGCTCGTACAACACTCAGACTGTATATATGGATTTCCTCATTTAGTTTTTCGATCGATGTCAAAGCCTCTTACTTCGTGACAATCAGAATTTATGAACAAATATCGATTTTTTTGGTAGCTCGTGCCACTTTGAGTTTGAAATGTATCTACTAAGGACAACTCGTATTTTTTCCTTTCCTCGATTCGCCAGATACGAAGGAACCCATACTTGTTAATTATTCTTCTATCCTTCATTCTATAAGTTTTACTTTAATACCGGGTAGGGCTCTGTGATCCAGTGGGTTTGAGTAATCGTCCCTAGAGCTCAGTCCCACACAGACCTTCCATCGATGTGACGCGGATTCGAATCACACTCAAACCAAAGAAAAATTGAAGAATTTCTGTGTGGAATTTTCACTCGGTCCCGGTATGTGGAAGAGTAACCAGGTACTCGTCGAAGGTCGGGGGTTTCCTCCGGCAATGGGCCTGATTTCCTCTCTCACTAAACCTGACATCGCCGCCATATAAATGAAATAATCTTGAGTGCGGCTTAAAACATCAATCAATCCTTTAATACCTATATATAAATAAATCGGTTTACCAATGATTCTTAATTCCACGCACGATCCAACGCTTTTGTTATGACAAAAAAGAGAGAAATAAAACCTCTTTGCCATCATCAAGCTCTTTGGCTAAATCGAAATAAATGTCCACCAGCTGAAAAACAATTTCCTCCACTGGTAAGAAACCATATTGGACTTGCCATCATGTATTAATTTAAAAAAAAACATACTTGAAAACAATGTGCTCAAAAGTCTTGCTCAAACAATAAGGTGCCAATTGCAAGGAAAAAGGGATCTCCTGATCGTGGACTTAAACATTTGCTGTTTTCGTATATTTCTGTAGAGAATAATTAGATAGTTTTTACCAATAATAATCGTGTTGTGTGTAAAACTATAATCTCATCAGGGGGTTGTTTCTCAAGACATTTACGCCCGACGTAAGTCCAATGCAAGGCCTAACTTTCATGGCAACATATAGGCCTACCTTCAACATTACTTAACGACTAGGCGCAAAGTTAAGTCGGGCGTAAATTTGTCGAGAAACAGCCCCCAGTTCCGAGTGCCTTATTGGTGTCTTTATACCCCCTTCAATTCACGAACGATAGCGTCTTATATTCACGAAGGATAGCGAAATATATATTCCTTATGATAACTAAAACACACGGGCACAGGGAAAATCTTCTTGTCTAAAATAACCAGTGTGAAAAGTTTCCAATTGTGTTAAAAAAGAAACCCAGAAGATTTCATAAAGGAAAAGTGATCACTGAATAGGCCTATATCGGCTCCACACTCTGGTTACCAAAATTCATTTTCATTACGTTTCAGTTTTTCAAATGTGTTTCGGAAAGTTATCATTTGAATTTCTTGTCTACATTATATACTACATCTGCATGCCTTGCAAGTTTGTCATCGTGAGTGCGAATCGCTTGACGAATATTTCGTTGTATGGTATTGCACATTTTTATCGTTCTGAGATTCTCATAATTCAAAAATATTAAATGAAGCTGGTTGGCTGAATGGATAAGACAACCGGCATTTAGTACTGGCGATAGGTGCCATACTCTGGGACCCGGGTTCGATTCCCGTTTCGGGTGTCACCCAAAATTGTGAGAAGAATTTCTGCCATTTTTCAAGAAAGTGTAATCCCAAAAATAACGAGAATAATATAAAATGTCTACAGGCACCTCGTTATTTACCTTTGGATATTTATTGGTCGGTACCAGGTCGACGACTATAAATGTCAAAAATTATTAAATTACGGATGAAGACCTTTACTTGAGTGAAGTAAGATTCGCACTGAATAACTTTGCATCGAAGATCACAGTCAAAACTGCGAAGAAAGAAAGCATTGTAATTGTTTGATATTTCGTTTTTTTTAAATATGGAACAATTGCAATCTTTTCTTTTTCGGGGGGTTTGGCCGTGGTCTATTATCTGGATTTTTTTAAAATAAGTGTCTCCGCATCTTTTAGGGTTAATGTCTTTTTTGACGTATTGGGTCAGAAAATTCCTGATATGGTCAGATTTAGAAATAAAATATTTTACTTTAACATCACACATGTGATTTCATGACAGCCATGCGCCCCTTGCCCCCCCCCCCCCCCCCCCTCCCCACCGGACAATACCAAAAATCTTTCCATAAATCAATTACAGGGCTATTTTAAAACTGTTCCTTCTAAATATAGTTTGTTTACATATTTGGTGATTATTTTTAGAGATTTAGTACACTTGTATAGATACCTGCCCGACATTAAAATTCTAGGCTAATCAGACGGATTATAGGTATATGACATATATTTTGACCTATGTTACGCTGGTATGTCGACGCCTGTGTTTGCGCAGCACACACCCACTTCGAATCCGTTACAACGAACGATAACACAAACTATGTTCTTTATTAGTAAATTGTACGTGGTATTCTCTGACCTTAAGGTGCTCTATTTTAACCACGCCTACTAAACGAGATATCTTGACAATACTATTGGACAATTTGATTAATTGATTTTTTTTTCTAAAAATAATGAAGCGTTTTGAAACTGAATGAACGTTCGCCACGGTTATTGTTAGAGCTTTGTTTACTTTTCCACCACTATTTGGATTCCTACAGACCGTGGACTTTATGGATTTTCCTTATTCCAACGTCAGTCATTCAGTTTTTTTTTGACGAATTTCAACCTCCGATTACAAACTGATCGACCAGAAACTGTTATTTCACTAATTTCAAATATTTTTGTTTACAATCTCAATTGTTTCGGCAGGCTTTTTTGTGTCTTAGAAACCCAATCCGCCATTTGTACGTTTCCGATAAGTCTCCCCCCAGCTCAATCATGGACAAATGCCTTAGCTCGGCGTTTGTTAGTTATGGCATTAAATAAATTATTTGGAAGGACTTGGGATTTTATATTTCAACCCCGTTTTAAGAATCCATTAATCCCACCTGCCTTTCCCCTCCAACACACATTTTCAAAACTCCTCTTTTCATTTTACCAATTCATTTTTTCGAACTTCTTTTGTAAATCTGCCAAATCTCTCTTCGTAAAATACAGTGTAAAATCTGGTCTGACTATGGAAGACGGATGAGGCCAATCGCGCCGCGTTTTGGCGACCTGTAATAACGCGCGGCACGAGAAAACGAGAAATCGCCAAAACTGCTAACTCTCTAGAGATATTGCCGTTTTTGGCGAATTCTCGCGCCGCGTTTTCTCGACCTTTTAAAACCATTAACACGCTTAGTTGAAGTGTTTCGAGATTTTATTTCAATCTGCTCTGTTTGTTTTCTCGCATAGCTTTTTTTATCTAGGACGAGAAAACGCGGCGCAAGAAAACGCCAAAACAGCAATATCTCTAGAGAAATTGCCGTTTTGGCGAATTCTCGTTTTCTTGTGACGCGTGTTTCTTAAGTCGCCAGAATCGGGCGAGAGAAAACGCCAAAACGGCAATATCTCTAGAGCAAATAACGTGTTGGCGATTTCTCGTGCCGCGAGAAAACGACAAATCGCCAAAATGGTAATTTCTCTAGAGATATTGCCGTTTTGGCGTTTTCTCGCCCAATATAAAAAAGCTATGCGAGAAAATGAGAAGAGCAGATTTTTAAAAAATTCGAAACGTTTCAATTTAGTGTGTTATCATTTTTTAAAAGGTCGAGAAAACGCGGCGAGAAAATTCGCCAAAACGGCAACATCTCTATGAATTAGCCGTTAAGCGATTTCTCGTGCCGCGTGTTATTATAGGTCGCCAAAACGCGGCGCGAGTGGCCTCACCCGTCTTCCATATCTGACAGATTTGAACTTTCGATCGCAGTAAGCCCGATCATTTCCCCATAGGCAGAACGATTTGACGTCACTTACCGAATCCTTGCATTAAGTGACTGCAAGGTTTTGAAAAGTCTGTTGATTGAGAATTGTAAGTTCAACCTTATAATAATGGTTAAATGTGTGACTCTTCCTGAACGGCAAGTAAGTAACATGAAGAGACACATCAGAACGGATAGGCCTTTTTTTACATTGTGGGTACCTTACAAATAAAATTTTCCATTTCAAATTAAAAATACAAAACGATTCCAATTTGGAGGGGAAAAATACAAGGTTCCTAACTTCTATTGTGTGCGAAAAATACAGCATGTGAACATGCGTTTTTTTAAATATATTTTACCTGCAAGTGAGGGTATTTTAATTTATGAAACGTGTCCGTTGAGCAATTTTGAACAATTTTAGATTGTTAAATGGTGCTCTTATATGTAATTTATTCCATCATATACGAAGTAGCCTTATCCACCACCCCCCCCCCCCCCCCCCCCCCCCCCCCCCCCCACCACCACCACGGCTGAATTAAACCAGAAATTAAACGTGGTCGCATGCTTTTGTTTATTCTTTTATAATTGAAAAAAAATTTCATTCAAATTTTACTACGATATTTCTTAAAATTGACGAAAATGTGACTAGATAACTAGATCGTTGTAGCCTTGTAACCATTTTTAACTAAGGCCATTTGGTGCGAGTGTATACTGAATGATTACGTGGTCCAGCTTTAGTAAGCCCAACACGTGCTGACCCATTTTCCCAGGCGAGGTCAAATGCTGGGGTATAATTGTCTCTAGTTTAGTATATTTATGAACACTGAATAAGAAAATTGTCTCCGTGGTTTTTTTAGACAAGAAGATTTTCCCCGTGCCCGTGTGTGCATGAATATCAAGTCAATTTTGACTTTATTCTTGCCAATTTTTTTTTTCACTGCATGAATACCTAATATTATTTTTTTTCTTTTATTGGTGAAATAAATAAACCAAAGAAAACAGAACAATCGGGCACAGGGAAAAATCTTCTTGACTAAAATAACTAATTTTAATTCTTGATTGTGTTAAAAAGGGAATATGTCATTGAGACCTTTATACCCAATCATGGGTTATGTAGGCCTATACCAGAAAATATGTGACGCACTCTTAAATTCCTTTAAAGTCGCATGAGCTTTGAAAGCGATCGAAAAACTGAATGATTGAGGAAAATCCATACAGTATGTGGCCTGTACAAACCGAAAACGTGTTAGAAAATTAAACAAAATTTAAATAACCGGGACGACCATTCATTCATTCTAGGCCAAAGTTAGTTCAAAACAATACTTTATCCGTACCTTTTCGAGGGCATTAAAAAGCTTCTGAATTATACGTCTTTAGAAAAATAGCCAATAATTTCAACATCCTGTTTTAACGTCAAAATATCAACATTTTGGCAGCTCATGCCACTTTAAGACGCTGCATTTTGTTTGAATTGAATGAGCCGGTAACTACAATTTTCTGGAATTTTACATGAACTGTTTCAAGAATAAATTGGGCCAATCAGCCTGAATTTAAGAACATTTTTATCAGCTATAGTATCCATGTATGCATTATTCAAGCTTGCTTTATAAGTAGACTGAATGGTTCACACGTTTATTTACCTGATCGTCGAGGGATGTTTCAGACAACCTCTTACATACAAATTGTTTTCACAATTCCATGATATAAATCTAAAGAACATCCACACCCCTATATGTAGACCAGCAATTTCATCGAATGGTCAGAGCGCGGTACTTTTTTGTAATCTTGGAATAAGACTGGATTGAGAAGGATTTTATTTTAAATTCCTGCATTAATTTAAACGCCATGACACACAAAAACTACCACGAGTAGGATCTCCACAAAAATCTGTATTTTTCGTTTTTATACTTTGTCCGTCAAGATTAAGCAGATCTGCTTGACTTAAGCTAAATGTGAAGGTTTCCTGCTTGATGACAAATACAGGGACATTCTGAATGTAATTAATCCCAAATAATAAAATTCCTTTCAATTACAGAATGTTTTACAGTATGAACGCAGTAAAACTACAACTGAGTTTTTTTTTTAAATAGGTGTGTATCTTAAGATAATTTTGTAAATATATTTCTGAACCCTAAAACACACGGGCACAGGAAAAATCTTCTTGTCTAATATAACCATGGAGACAAGTTTCTAATTGTGTTAAAAAGAGGTATATCATTTAGGCCTTTATACCCCATCATAAATTGTTGTAATTAACTAAATCTATGATATTTCATAAGGAAAATGATGGACCAAAGCAGAAATCAAAGCAGCATATATAAGGTGGCTAAAATTCCAATACCCCAGATACAGAAACCATTTGAGGTTTGTTGAACAAACCAGGTTGAAATGATAAAAAGGTTGAGACTGTAGCCTGTGTCAGTGATATTTCTGTCCAATCATAAACGGATCGAGTCTGATTAATGTCCAGAATTGGTATACTGACGGCCTTTATGATATATTTCATCGACTTTCAACTGGTGAGAAAATAGCTCGCATTTTCCTATTCCGAGAAAAACTGATCGAATTTCATTTCACATTAATAGAATCAGAAGTCTATGAATGTTCATAGACCTCTGATAGAACTGTTTGATTTATTTTTGAAATAAAACATTATTTTACTGTACAAGTAGTGGGTTTTGAAAAATAAATACATATAATCATCCCGGGATGGATCACATTCATTGAGATATACCTTGTTTCTAATCACTACCTTTATACTGGTATCATTAGACTGGTCCATCTGTGAGGCTTATGTATTAATACATAGTAATTTCCCAGTTGTTGAGTTCGATTGAAAACGATTACAACGGCAGAATTTGCATCTGTTATTGATGTCACAGAATACTTGACGCCCTCTGAAATTTACTCAGGGAAAATCCAAGAAATTCACTGGATTTTTCTCCAGCCGTTGACTACAATTTAATTTTAGGAATCCTCTGTGAATTGCTGCAGGGTTCCCAGACAGTCTTGGTCCAGCCGTGGCATATTGCCCAGACTACTGTCCAGTGTAGATTCAATGTTGAACCAAAGCTGGACAAGTTGGTCAATTTAGAGTTGATCGATTTTCGAGTGGCAAGGTTGTATTTGTTCAAGTTGGCGAATGGATAAAGCTATAGTCCAACGTTGAATAAATGTCATCAACATTGTTCAATCTTGGCTTTCCGTAGTCATCTATGGTGCAATCCCTGTTCGCCTTTTAAGCATAATCATGCCAATAAATATATTATGATAATATTAAAAACATTTTTTTATTACCACTCAAGTGGAAACAAATCTGTAACACCTTGGGCGGATCGGTATTTTTGATTTTATGAAATGCTTAGACTTCAAGGAAGTTCAAGAAAGCTTTCTGAACCAAATGAGCGCATGGCACAATCAAACTTGGCGAGGAAATAATGCATTTCCAAACGGACTACCTGCCTTGCGCAGTTGTGAAATTTGTGTTGGGACAGCCGCAATCGAGTTGTTCGTCAGGGCGTCTGAAATATTTACCAGTGTCAATACATAAATTTACCAATAAGCAATTAGAATTCATTTGTAATAATCCCTAGGGTACCACTAACCTATTCCAAGGTTAAAGCAATTTATCAAAACGATGCTGTCCCAGCGTTCGAACAACAGTACACCTATTGGTGGCTCAATACCAGGCCAACAGTTGTCCATCTATTCACCGACATTGTGAAAACTCAAAACCACCATGTCAATCACAGACAGACAATTCACTGGCACAGTACCGACCAGTATTTAACATTGAACCCACCATCCGCCGAATTTGGGCAAAGTAGGCACCAACATTAAACCATTAGTTTAGAACGAAGAGCAATAAGTTTAAAGCTGATCATGCGTCGCTGGCTTCGGATTGGTTTATTATGGTTGTGCTGTTTGAGATAGGGTTTTACCTATAAAAACTAGGCGAAAAAATCAACCTCTATCAGAGAATGTCAGGACATTTCAAATCGTTTCAGATATTCAGATATTATACGTTATCTTTAATTCCAGGCTCAGATTCAGAATGGATACCTGAATGGTTCAGATGGTTATTGGTCTGAACAGTCAGAGATGTTTTAGTCAACCTCTCAAATTTAAATTGTTTCCACAATTCCTTGGCAAAAATCGATAGAACCCCCAGATCGGCAATATTGAAGAAAAGTGGTCACGTGTGGTACCTTATCATCTGCGCAGAAAATAATAAAAATGACTGGAGACCTTCCTTGTAAAAAAGGTCAGTATTGTTTTTGAAATGAATTTCACACGCACGCTGCATAAAATTCAGAATACTGTTTACATTAAAGTGGCATGAGCTGCCGAAATTCACACTTTTTTCATAATTTCTGATTGTCACGACAGTAAGAGGCTTTGAAGGCCATCGAAAAACTAAATGATTAGAGTTGGAATGAGGGAAATCCATACAGTATGTGGCCTGTACGAACCGAAAACGTGTTCGAAAAGTAAACAAAATCTAAATAACCGGGACGACCATTCATTCATTCTAAGCCAAAGTTAGTTTAAAACAATACTTTATCGTACATTCTCGAGACTAGAAGCACTAAAAAGCTTCTGAATTATACGTCTCGGGAAAAATAGCCGATAATTTCAACATTCTGTTTTAACGTCAAAATATCAACATTTTGGCAGCTCATGCCACTTTAAAACAGCAGACGGGTTTCGGTATTTTTCCAGAAGTGAGGAACTCTTTATTTTTAGCAAAATTTTAAAATCTTTTAATGTGGCATTAGCTGCCAAAATTCGCTTATTTATCATACATTTTAGTTCTTACGAAAGTAGGAGGGTTTGTAGGTTATCATGCAGAAAACTAAATGATTGGCGCTGGGGTGAGGATTGGATGAGTATAAGTGACCCTAAACCGACCAATACATATCCAAACATAAATAACGGGGTACTTGAAGGCATTTAATATTGAACAAGGCTCAGTCATACACCGTCTTATTTTGGCAGAACTTATTATCGAAATGACAAAAAAAACACCTGTATATACTGAACTGATAAAATGTGCTTTATTGCAATTGTGTATAACAAGGTAACAAAAATAGAATATTTATGAATTATAACGTAAATGATAAATATGATTATCGTGGATTAAAGCAATCCGTGTTATGGAGACTATAAATAGAACATATACACATAAAACTTAGTAAACATTATAAATAGATTGACCTATATATCAATTAATTACGTACAATTCAAGAAAATAAATATGCTGGACATAGACTGCATGGCAACGCGAAATCCAATATGGTTTGGTAAAACCTTCGTTCTTATAGACTAAATCAAATCTTTAAGAATAGATTAGAATGACAATAGTAATTATTACTTATGAGTGATATTATTAATATGAAAGTTACTCGCGCAACCAAAATATCCTTTATCATAAATTATAATTGTCCAAAAATCGAGGGCTATAAAGGAGGCATAAGCTGCCAAAATTCACACTTTTTTCATAATTTCTGATCGTCACGACAGTAAGAGGCTTTGAAGGCCATCGAAACCAAATGATTGGTGTTGGAATGAGGACAATCTATGCAGTATGTGGCCTGTACGAACCGAAAAAGTGTTCGAAAGGTAAACCAAATTTAAATAACCGGGACGACCATTCATTCATTTTAAGCCAACGTTAGTTTCCAACAATACTTTATCGTTCATTCTCGAGACTAGAAGCACTAAAAAGCTTCTCAATTATACGTCTTGAGAAAAACAGATAATAATTTCAACATTCTGTTTTAACGTCAAAATATCAACATTTTGGCAGCTCATGCCACTTGAAGGTACTTTCTCTCCGCTGAAATCCGAAACATCGTTTGACTATACTCAAACCCAAGTGTTTTTTTACATAATAAATGAAATTCAGTCACACCGGGACGAGTCTTCATTAATTATGTCTACGTTACTTCTAAACACATGATAAATTGTTATACTGATTTTAATTTTTGGTGGAAAAAAGAGCCCATAATTTCCTAAATTTATAATTTTCAATATAAACAATAAAAATATAAACCTTTTAGCAGCTCATGCTATGTATTAAATGTTACATTACCAATTATTTTACCAGGAAATAAAATTATTGTGCGTTATTCATTAAAAACAAAAAATGTATGTGCAATTTCGTCATAATTGTCATTGTCTGAAGCAGACACTTGCCAGTAAACGGCGACTGGCCATTTATTGACTGTTCACGTCTTGGTGGAAAACAGCCCTATAAGACAGAAATCCATCAATCTAAAATAGGGATTGGTCCTACTGCCATTCGTTGAGATATCTCGTCTCGTGTTGAAGATCTCGTAGAACCGACACGAGATCTCGATTGAGAAATCCATGTTTCTGTCAACTAACATCATTTTATGTGATTTTGACGACATCAGCAAGGAAATGGAATCGAAAACAAAATAAAATCTCCACGTTTCGCTCTAAAATTCAAACAGATTTACCCTTGTCGGATACAAGCTGAATGCCTGAGTCAATAAATAGAGATGATGTATTGCCAATGTTTCTGAACAGGATTTCACCTGTACCCAATTGACACAAAGATTCTTAAATCCGTGCATGACATATCCAACGAAAAAATCAGTCTTGGTTCTGATGGCGTTTCCTTAGACCAACTACGACACCCGGATCAGGGTTGATTGCTCCTAGAGCGAAGAACCCGACAGGTACCTGGCAAAGAAAATAAAGAAACCATCGTTTAGAAAAACAGCCTGAATCTAAAACGGCCTGAAGACCGGGTTTAATCATTTGTATTTCAAGAAACACCTTTTTCCTGGTAAGATTTGTTCATTTTTTAAAATGATCAATCCTTTTTTTGTTTGTCAAGTGATTGACCTGTAATAAATGTCAATGAATTTATTTGTGATGTTCTGTGTATTGAATTGAAATTTGAATTTAATCTAACTTTGAACTGAAAGGAATTTAATTTTGAAATGAGAGGAATTTAACTTTGAAATAGAAGGAATTTAATTTTGAAATGAAATGAATTTAATTTTGAAATGAAATGAATTTAACTTTGAAATGAAAGGAATTTTATTTTGAAATGAAAGGAATTTAACTTTGAAATGAAAGGAATTTAATTTTGAAATGAAAGGAATTTAACATTGAAATGAAAATAACTTAATTTTGAAATGAAAGGAATTTAACTTTGAAATGAAAGGAATTTAATTTTTGAAATGAAAGGAATTTAATTTTGAAATGAAAGGAATTTAACTTTGAAATGAAAAGAACTTAATTTTGAAATAGAAAAATTTAATTTCGAAAATTTTATAATGAAAGAAATTTAACTTTATAACGAATTGAATTAAACTTTATAATGAATTGAATTTACCTGTGTCTTTGAGCATCTGTGAAGAGTGAATTTCTGTAGAATTCGAACTATGGCTATTTTGGCCTCCATGACGGCGAATCGCATCCCTATACAGTTCCTTGGACCTTCTCCAAACGGTAGATAGGTGAAAGGTTTGATCGAGCCTCGTCTTTCCAATGAAAACCTGTCATTTAGAAACACAACCTTTACAAATACAGCCATTATATTCTACTATGTCGGAAGATTTGTGTAAAATATAGACTTAGAAATTCAACAAAAGCTTGTCAAAAACAAGTTCTGTTGCTTTATATCTTGATCGCTATATCACGATACTCTATGCCAATACGATTGATATTTGGTATCTAAGAATGCGGACCTACGGCTTGCCATTCCAAACCTTTCGATCAATTGGAAATTAAATATCTGAATTATAATGATAATTAGGCCTATAGTTCTTGTTTTAATTTTTTCTTCCTAGGAAACATTTAATTCAACTATTTCAGATTCGGCATCATTGTCAAGAAAAGCATGCGCATAAAAAATATTCAAGAAAAGTAACTTTATGACAAGATAAATGAAATGCGATAAAATCACTCCATTACCTTTCGGGGTCGAACAGGTCTGGATTCTCCCAATACTCCGGGTTATGATGGACTGCCCACACGTGTATTTGCACGGACATACCGGCGGGAATACTCAAACCTTTGAAGTTCCAATCCCGGACTGCTTCTCTGGTGCACACTCTGAAAAGGAAATATAAAGTGAATATTCTTGAAGTCAAGAATTTAAAGTGACATAAGCTGCCAAGTAAAGGTAAAATTTCGATGAAACAACTGATTAACCACAACGGTCTGTCGGAGTGTTTTCAAACACAATGTCTCTACCTTCAGTTCATGTGTCCATATGCTCGTTCACCAGCGAGGGAATTTTTATTTATGAACACTGAAACATATTGCCACTGGAAAAACTTCTTGACTTAAATACCCATGGACACAAGCTGCTAATTGTGTTAAAAAGGGGTATATAATTTAGACCTTTATACCCAATCCTAAGTTGCTGTATACAAGAAATGACTGGCATTTGTGTCCGAGATCGAGCCATTTTACAAAGCAGTTTGTATTCTTCTATTATAATCTGGGCCATATTTATGCTGGCCTTACACCGAAACACAAATGGTATAATACTTTTTTCACGACACCTTCCAGGATCTAAGTTCAAACACTAAAGATAAACAGTTTGTAGCGTTTGAATCCAATAACTTTCCATTCCTTAAAGGGGCATGAGCTGCCAAAATGTTGATATTTTGACGTAAACACAGAATGTTGAAATTATCGGCTATTTTTCTCAAGACGTATAATTCAGAAGCTTTTTAGTACTTCTAGTCTCAAAAATGTACGATAAAGTATTGTTTTGAACTAACTTTGACTTAGAATGAATGAATGGTCGTCCCGGTTATTTAAATTTTGCTACTTTTCGAACACGTTTTCGGTTCGTACAGGGCACATACTGTATGGATTTTCCTCATTCCAACGCCAATCATTTAGTTTTTCGATGGCCTTCAAAGCCTTTAAATGTCGTGACGATTAGAAATTATGAAAAAAGTGTGAATTTCGGCAGCTCATGCCACTTTAACGTTTATGAATCCATCATGCGTCTTGGAATCTGTGTTCAAGAGAACATTGACCAAAATTCACAAATAATATTGCGAAAGTGAAAGGAGACAAAATCTCTTTGACTGACGTACTAGTTAGTTAGTTCTTGTTTCACGGTTTATAGCTTGTCAAGTACAATAAAAATAAACATCACTTTGGACACCAATAACTGAACGAGTGCAAGGTCAGAAAATACTTACAATCCCGCTGTCGGGTATTTCCGGCAAACTTCGCTGAAGAACATGTCCAGGTATCTCATACTTTGGACGGTCTCATAATTTATTTCAGTCTGCAAAGTACATTAAAAATATTTGAAGGTCACTTTTGTGGAAGCATGGAAAAACAAAATCTTAGCTTAAAGTGACATCTTTAGCTAAAATACAATAAACTTCGTTCTAACACGAGCCTTGAAGTTGAATTAACAGTCAGGTTAAATGATGACGTCAGATTGCGGTCGATAATTTGCAGACGCAAAGGGATTCGATACTGTAGTGCTATATTTGCAGAATTCTGTTATCAGGTAATTTAGTTGTGCCGAAACTGAGTTTAAGCAAACTGTGAATGTCCATAAGAAATTCAATATTCAAAGAAAAAATATTTTGTTTACCATCATAAAATATATATACATTCGCATACTTGTGCATGTCATTTACAGCAACACGTCGTCATAAATATACCAGTTCATAAATATAGGTTTAATCATACGGTAGCTTTTTCTTTTATAAGTACAATAATGTATTTTATCTTTAGTTATCATTGGATAAAATATATCTTCAGAAAAGTCCCCCAAATTGCCTTACCCCTGGTGGGATTTCACTGTCTATTTCAGCACACAGTCGTTCCTGAACGTGTGGATTTGTAACAAGGGAATAAGCTGCAAATGCCAACGCTGTACTTGTCGTCTCATATCCGGCAAGTAAAAACACAATACTTTGTGAAATAATCTCTGCTTCAGTGAGTCCTTCACAATGGACGGGTTTGCTGCCTCGTTTCTGAGATTCACCTCCTTCAAATGCTGCCTTGTGTGTTCCTCCTTTAGAGGCCGTATGAGCGTGTTTAGTATTGACAAAGTCTTTATAAGAAGTATCGGTAACTTCTGAATTGAGCATGAGGTCTATCAGATCAACGTAACCCTCACGGCTCTGTTAAAGAGAAAACATAAAGGGTACATAAAGAATGCATAAAATATACATATTCCGACAAGAATGAATTCTTCATGTAAATATATTTAATGTTACTTGCGGTGTGAGAGTTATGTGCCTGCAAACGAATCTTTAAATGCAGAAGGTTAATTTATATAAAAAAAATAATTTCATAATTTTCATAATTTGAAAAGCATTGCATCTGATGCTTGCAGGTTTCAGATGTAGCCATTGTGGCCATGTGCTCGAGTCTTAAATTTCCATAAGCTTACGTTTTAGGAATTGGCTTTTTGGAAAGGTCATAGTTGTTTCTTCAGGGATGTCTTCTAGAGAAATGAACGTAACATTGTTCTGAAAAATGGGCAATAGTGTATGTCAGGTGCAAAACTTCACTTGTTTTCTGTACCCGCTGGGAAGTTATTCGACTGTTACATTTTGGATCATTTTGGATTACAAGTACATGGCCGTGTAGCTCTGACAGTTGGTAGAGCTGTTGGACGGTAACCCTAAGTGGTGAGTTCGATTTTCACCCTGGCCTACAAATTTGTCCGGGTCAATCAGTGTCGGTTATTTATTAATTCAGTAATTTCCTTGATGATGAGTTTGACTGCACCTTGATTACAAATATGTGTCACTTTCTGGATGGGCATTTGTGAAAAACTGTGTCAAATTCTTTTAATAGACTACTACGTTTTCCATGAAACGTTTTATATGAACACGTTCTTTTTTTTATTTAGTTTACTCACCGGCTTTAGTTTTCTTTCTCGTATAACTTGACTCATGCCCTGGATCAGAAACCTTACGGGATTCAAACCAATCAAATTAACCACATTCTTCACCCCAACAAGTAAGTGACAGAGGAATGGAAATACCACTGCAGTGACAACAAAAAACAACTATCATATATAACTGGTACGAAAATACACCGAATGTAGTCTAAAAATACCCCAAACGATACAGATTTATCGCTCTGTTTGCCTTCATTCCTTGGTCGTTCAGCTGACAGATGTCTACAAATACTTCAGCAAACGATACTGTTCCTAACTTAGCTCCAGGGACGCATTTTTGGTGTCGGCTGTATATAAATAAACTTGTCGGATGTCGACATTGTTTATCTACACCTCGATTCATTAAGAAAAAATATCAAGGCCGTATATGCTTCAAGATACACGCACTTTAAGGTACACGTGTATCAAAACAATGTTTGAATAAGTGACAAGAATTTGCCCCGCCTTTATTTACGATGTCCATAAAACTGGATTTCCCGTGTGCTTTTTGTATCTTTAAATCCAATTAAACGTTTTGTAAATATCAACTTGAACAAAACAAATAACTTCCAAAAATTAAACATTGAAAAATAAATCATTAAAAAAAAAGAAAAATCTTGTACCAAACAAATTAGGGTTGATATTTCTTCATACTGTGTCATCCTGGCATTAGGACATTAACAAGAATGGTCTTATTAATATATAGTATTTTAGGTTTCCAAGTCATACATTTACAATCAAAGGAATTTTAAAAAAGGTAGACATGATTCACTGGAGCTCTAGAAAAGTCTAACTTACTGAGGAATGGTAAAAGTTTGGATTTAGCAAGTCCTTCAAATAGGTTCCGAATATTTTTTAAGTATGAATCACATGGGTTAAGCTGACAGGTGAAATTTAACCCCAAAGCTGACCGTCCGATCACATCCAGGGTCAACCGCTGAAAATGTCTAACAAAATACAAACAAAATCATTGTATTTGTATTGTAGAAACATTGTTATTGATGCTGGTGTTGTTCACAAAAAAACTTACTTGTCTTAAATATTTCTCAATACAACACGAACAATTATTCAATCAATTCAATTTAACATTGATTTGACCAAAAGAAAACCATATACACAAGAACAGACTGTTGAATTTGTTATTCATGATTTTTAAAAAAATTATTAAATTTTTTAATGAGCCAAATAGATATTAATCGATTGAAAAAATTTTCGTATCAGGAATTGTAAACTTTTGAATGGTATGAATTCGCAAACTATTTTTTCAAGAAGCAATGACAGTAGAAAAACTATAATTTAAGTTGAAATTATTCACAGGATCTCTACGGGTGATCGATTCGTGTGTAGCCAAAAATTCCAAGTCACAAATCCTGATGATTTATACTCCGTTTGATTGATCGATTGTTGATTTACGCCACACCCAAGATTATTTCACTTAGATGGCCGCGTTGCCAGATGTAGTGGGGGAAGAAACCGGTAAATAATTTGCAAATTCTTTTTAAATTTGAAAAACAAAATATCCAGGTTTTGGAAACCCATTGCGTTTTAATCAATCACAAATAATATATACTCACTCAAAAATATCAAATGGTTTGTCGAGATTATGTTTATTCTCCATGGTATCAATAAGTTCGGAGACGGCCGTGTTAATGATAGGCGACATCTGCAATGGGAGAATAACATATGAGTAATGGCCGACTATATGACCTCAAGAAACCTACAGAATAGGGCATGCAAGTTACCACCGAGCCTTTGCGATATTAGGTGACATATGATGCTATAAAGAACGTTTAGGCGACGTAGCAAATTCCATTTGATGTATATTGTTCCATTACGTCAGAGGTAAACGTCTCGAAAAATGCCCCCCACATACGCGTACAGGGACATACCGGTGCCAGGAAATTTGGGGCATTCCTACGAAACTGGCGCTCCCAATATAGGCAAACTTTTTACCCTTATGCCAAACTAAGAACATATGCATGCTTTTACGTTTGCATTATGTCAACTGGTTTCTTAAAGGGGCATGAGCTGCCAAAATGTTGATATTTTGGCGTAAACACAGAATGTTGAAATTATCGGCTATTTTTCTCAAGACGTATAATTCAGAAGCTTTTTAGTGCTTCTAGTCTCGAAAATGTACGATAAAGTATTGTTTTAAACTAACTTTGGCTTAGAATGAATGAATGGTCGTCCCGGTTATTTAAATTTTGCTACTTTTCGAACACGTTTTCGGTTCGTACAGGGTACATACTGTATGGATTTTCCTCATTCCAACGCCAATCATTTAGTTTTTCGATGGCCTTCAAAGCCTCTTACTGTCGTGACGATCAGAAATTATGAAAAAAGTGGGAATTTCGGCAGCTCATGCCACTTTAAAATAATCAATTTATTTTTGCATGTTAAAGTAAAATAAAATGGCTAATACAGTACAAGAAAAAATAAATAAAAAAATCAACTGTGCAAGTGTACATCTTTTAATGTATTGAAAAAATAAACCATTGTGTTTGCAATGGAATTGAATCGTTTCCTTGGACAAAACTAATGAAAATCTTTCTAAAACTTTAAAATGGGAAACATTTTTCTCACAGATCAACATAGGCAATAAAATATTTGTTAATATGACTGAATAAGGACCCACTGGACAATATATACCTGTTTCATTTTGGCACTGCTAAAAGCTGGAGTTAAAATATTTCGTATTCTTTTCCATTTTTCGCCGCGTGCCAAAAATAGAGCGTGGGTTTTTCTTGGCGCCATTGGGAAAGGCTGAAGAGCAAAGAATAAGTAGAATATTGTAAAAAAAGGGTAAATTATAGATAACTTGTAAAATTTAGAAAGAAATATTCAAGGCTAAATGGAAGAAAAAAATCATTTATTTCCACGCACCTTGCGATTTGGGAAGAAGTCGAAAAAATCTTTGACTAAAATCTGCCTGATAATTTCAGCATCGGAAACAACGACAACCGGCGTGTAGCCCTCAAAATACCTGAAAGAAAAAACATTTTAATATAAAATATAAAAGTTTTATTAGCACATCGGCCATTACAGATAGAGCAGAAAATTGACGAAGAGATCAGAGCACGTGAAAAAAATTGTAACATATTTACGTGCAAGAAATATTCTAAAATCTGGATAAACTCTAAACATTTAACTTCGGCTTACCCGAAAACTTTTCCATAGTCAGCATACCAGTCCAACAGAGCTTGTAGTGATCCCTGAAATAAAAGAACATTTTTGCTCTAAATTCTTCCTAAATGAACTACTATTCACCACTGTATTTTTCCATATGAATTAGACTAGATGGCGTCAAAGCTGATCGATGGCTCGTGCTCTTATTTAATCTGGCGCCATTTTTTATTACTCGAGAACAGGGATTCTGTCGTTCACGAGTTAAACGTCTAAGTACCCACACCGCCACCAGGTGGGACAGGCCCTAGAAGACAAAATGGCGCTGCATGAGTTAGAACTCGCTAGTCATCAGGTTTTCATAACTTTCACGATCCCTACCTTTGACAGTATCTCTCGAATGTTTCCGAGAAGCAGTGTTGGTTTAGGTCCGTGGATCCCAAGTCTTTGGAATGCAGAAAAATGGTAACGTAACCTGTAACGAAACAGTCTATATTATTATCAAGTTTCATTGTGTGTGGTGAAAAATCGAGAACCAAGTTTCGTCAAAGAAAATTAGAAATAACAAACTAAGGGATTCCTCATCGCCATGGTCTTAATGTGCATGTATTACGGACCACATTAGGATTTTAAAGCATTTACTAATCCTTAATACATCACTTCGCTAAGTATAACATCCGATACCCAATATTTCTACCTTTTAAATTAAAATATCAATCCCAATCCAAACTACATTTTTATTTGTAGCGATATTTTGTGAATTATCCGACCTATGTAATCGACCATGGTTTACCGGAATTGACTATTGGCAGGCTGGCGGATCTATCAGAAATATGATACACTAGATCAGGATTAAATAAAACTGGAATGAATTTATGAAATAAGACATTCATACTGATATCACAGCGGACAACAGGGCAAAGAAAAAACCCGTAGATTATAGATAATTTCCAGTCAACGAGTCGACTGCCGCGGCCACAAAGGTCAACGGCTCTAGAATTTAGAACACAGGCAATTCGGTTGTTTATCAATAGGCGCGTGAATGTGAATCAAACGGGCGGAGCAATATTATCCTTATTTGGTTATAGTTTACATGGTTTATCTCTGATTTAGGTTACAGGTCGGTATCGAAGTGCCAATTAAAAAATAAAAAATGGCTTTGTAACATAAAATCGTTTTACACGTGGATTTTCTGCCAATTAATACAGAATTAAAGATAACTTACCGAAATATGAAATATACAATTGTCACAAATAAAAATAGAAACACTAATATATGTAACATCGAAGTCATCATGCAATCCTCGTCTTCCCTGGCTTGATTTAAACTAACCTCACTTTTAACCTTTAATAGGCTGTAACTACTTGTAACTAGTTTCGCGAATCGGAAGGAACTCGTACCAAAAAGACGATAAGATCTAAATGTGCTTCATCAGGGCACGTGTTGATATAGTACCTAAAATACTATCTAATTAGCATATTGCCATTAGATCAAGTCAAATAGGGTGTGGTCTAATATTCATTAACTCCGCCTCATGACATTTTTGCCCCCGGCAGTCTCAGTTTATCAAAAATCTTTATAGATCAGTCAAAACACTTAAATAGATTACAGTTATCTGGGCAAAAACCTGGCCTCTTGTTCACCAGGTAGCTGACATGTGACCTTTTACTGTTTGGCTCGCTTGTAATGTAAAGTCACTCAAATAGATATTTGACGGACCTATCTCATCTCATCTGGCAGAATATTTGAGATAAAATGTTCACCAGGAAAGTATATGTGAGGTAAAATAAAAGTTGATTTTTCCTTAAAATAACAAAATCTTTTAAATTTAGACATTTATTTATTAAAACAGCAAAGGTGATTTTTTCTCAAGACGAGAAAACTGAAAGACGAAAAAAAATTCTGGCAGAGCATCGCCCGGAATATCGTCTAAGGCCAAATGGTATTAAATGGAATTTGTATTTCATAACCTTCTATCCAATTCTCTTGAAAATCTGAATTCAAAATTCAAAATTTTCTCAATTCATTAATATCAATTTAAGGACTTCTTGTTTAATGTGAATGATATATATTTCCGAGCGCTTGAAGAGGCCGTTACCGTGAAAAACTAGAGCTTGCTAATATCGAACAAAATTCCAAGAGTCGTGTTTCGTTGCTTCTATACAACAATCTTATTGTACATCTTCAAGAACCAACAGGTCAAATTTTTAGATTTGTCTACCAAAGGCCACTAAGATAGCGCCACGAATTAAATTTTAACATGTCATTTGGATTATACTATGAACTCGCCACTAATTTATTTTATTTTTCTTTTGAAATAAGTAAGTTCAAGAACCTTTAAAATCTTCCATAATCAACCGCATATCTAAAAAGTAAGTTTGTTGAAATTTTCAGGCCACTAAACGCCAATATCAGCCTTAGTCTTTTTGAGTACGGTCATGTTTTCAATTTTTAAATTTCAATTGTAAAATTCTTGTTGCACTTATCGACGAAAATAAATCCTATTATATATGCTAACTTTTAACCCATCTCTCCTTATAACTGCTTTAAATTCAAGTTTATGAAAGTGTATATTGTCAAGACTTCAAACTTAAATATACAGAGCTCGTTCAAAATCTAAGTATCTCTATGTTTTTTTACTTACATTCCCTGTATGTTCTATATCTAAGTGCACATGCTTGATGTTAATATGAACGTTAAATTCTAGTTCTGGCTCAAAATAACCAAGAAACCAAACTGTGTAAACACGAAAAATATAAACATTTTGGCAACTCAAAGACTTAGCGCTTACCTTTCCAAACCAATGTAATCCATGCGGTTCACACTATATAGTTTTAGCTTTCGTAAATTCTATGTTTTTAACAAGAAATAAAACTTTATGCTAGAGCTCGTCTCTATCATTATAATCTGAGATGCAGAATATTCTAAATACCAGGTATGGCGAACAAAATATACTTGATCGACATACGCGGGTTTATCCTATAGTGAGCTGAAGTGTCACCTTGACGTTGGCCAACATACTTCGTCACAGAAAATTATGACAAATTACTGAATAATTTATCAGCAAGGTTTTGGAATTCCCCTCCGTATCAACAGAATGAATTATCGATTTTTGTAAATCATGATTAGGCCAAAGACGTGAAGATACCTTTCTTAACTTTTGTTTATATGCATAATCTTTCATCTATTTCATTATAGCAATTTTTGCCGAGATACAAATATTAAATCAAAGTGTACTAATTGTTTCTCCAAGTAAATATGTATGCGCTAGTTTATTGAAAAACACGGTCATGGACGTTGAAAACACTGAAGGAAGAAAAAGAGCGAATCCCGGACAACACGTCTTCCCCGAGAGTATCTTCGAAAAGTTCATTTAATATGTATATACCCAATTTAACCCAGATTCCCCCATTAAAAAAAAAACGATATCATGCCCCGAAGAATCCGGTTTTCTTTCTCCGCTAAACCTGGCAACGCAGCCATATAAGTGGAATAATCTTGAGTGCAGCGTTGCACATCAATCAATCAATCAAGCGGATTATATTTGACCAATCACCATGTCGTGAATTTCTCGAAAAAGCGCATTTGCTTTACAAAGAAGATTTCCTTGAATTCAGCATCTATTTAACTAATGATAGTTTAAAATAAGATCTTGTAAGAGAGTACTTTGATGAAATCATTTTGTTAGCCTTCAAATATCCGTGGCATCAACTGAAGGGCGTGGCCAATGAATTGGGGTCTTATTAGTCGCTAAACTTTATTATAGATCCATACAGGATAGAATTGATGAAATGTATTTATTACAATGGGTTTCGCCATATTGATCGTTTTATTATAGGGTAGCATTTATGTGTGGGTCAAACTCTGGAATTTTATCTTTTGACTTCGATGTACCTTATCCTCTATTTTCCTATATGTTTAAAGTAGCATAAATTGCCAAAAATAGAGAAACTTTCATGGAAACAGAATAAGCTTATTGTTCGTATTTTTTATCAAAAAGTTCAAAACAATAACTATATATGTTGAGGGATTGTACGTTAAGATTCCACCACTTAACGTTTCCTCACCATCAGAATTTAAAAAAAAGTCAGAATTTTGACAGCTCATGCAACTTTAAGAATATATATATTCAGAACACTGAATCACACATGCACGGGGGAAATCCTAAAATAACCATGTTTAACCGTGTTAAAAAGGGGTACATGTCATTTAGACGTTTATACCCAATCATAAGGTGTAATAAAGTAAAACCCACGACATCTCATTTGGATGACGACAAACCGAAATTTGAATTTAGTATATTTTTTTCCGGAACACTCTGCAACATATTGGCAATGTTTACGCATCCTCAGCTATGGTAAAATATCGGTAAACTGAGATTGAACTCAATAGGAGATCCGACGTCTCACTGGAGGAATGAAACGCAGGTTGGAAGCTAACCTGGAGGCTGTACGCGCTATAGACCTTCTGCTCTAGCGATGTGTTCTACACACTCAAAGTGACATTTTTACTTCAATATGTTTGCCCTGTGAAGCCAGATAGACTCTGAAGTTTCATACTTACAAGCATCTTTTTATTTTGTTAAAACACACTTTTGTTTTGGCTAACGATATCCTGAATAAATTGCATAGCTTATTACCATTAATGGTGATTTCTTATCGCCAGAATGTTGCCCTTTATGATCGCAATCGTTTCTGCAGCATCAATTTGCCAACAATCTCCCATCACCAATGGTTTTATCGGTCGGTGCAGACTTTCCGGGGGGGGGGGGGGGGGGGGGGTGATTAACTGTTTTCTTTGAGTATATAATGACTCCCTTGAAAGTGTGAGGGGATGGTATGACCCAGTATGTATAAGTAGTTCAAGCTACTTACATTTAGCCAAATTTGACTTGGGACGGCGTACGTCAAATTTCACTACGGCATTTAATTCACATGTTTAGTTTTTGAATTATTTGTGATGAATCTGGGGCCACTTGTTTGATCACCCAGTCTTTATAATGCCCACTGATATCAAGATTTAACAATATTTAAAAAGAACAATCTTGAGTTCAATTGGAACATTTCCAGGTGTGTTTTTCACTAGATCGCCCTATATAGGTCTATGTGTGGAAGGGTTGCCGGATAGCCACAAAAGTTAGGAAATCTCCTTAGGACAGAGTCCGGTTTCCTCTCCTACTAAAACCTGTAAACGCCCCCAAATAGGTGAAATAGTAATGTTGAGTGCGGCGTAGAAGATCAATCAATCAATGTTTAGTTCGGAAAAAATATAGAGATGAGGGACATTATCAAAACTTTAAACATGTGCTTCTTCTGTAAAATCCCCTAAAACATGTGATAGCGAACGACAAGTATATGTAACGTTGTACATGTATAGAGATAAAATTTGATATTATCGGTAATATCCTGATTGTGTCGACAGATCCATATCATGCAATGACGTCAGAACTATGCCCTACTTGATATGTGTCCGAACAGACAATTGACCTTGATAACCAGTATTCTATAACGCGCATGGCCGTATTTCCCTGAACTTCTGTTTTCTCAGTCGTATAAACATATTGATAAAAAAATCGGTGAGCAGAGCTGTATATATTTGATTAAATTTGCATGAACTACAAAATATGGCGAAAATTTCTTTTTAATAGAATCATTTTTATCAAGAAGTTCACTATAAGAGCTTTCTAGTGGTACCAATCATGGAACTGTACGATACGGTAGTTTTATAAGTAACAAAACCTTTAAAATGTACTCATACATCCCGGTAATATGAATTTTGTCCGATATTATAGCACACATCTTCGAGTTACTGCCTTACAGATCTTATTTCTTTCGCAGAAAATTCTTTAGTTTTTCCAAGGTACTTCAAACGCTCAACTTCTCTTAATCTTAGGAATTGATGAAAAAGTGACGATTTTGGTCGTCTTGCTGATTTAAAACAGATTGCCAGGAATCGTGCCTATCTTCCAAGTTGAATGCAAATTATGAACATTTCATGAGTACAAACGATTACAGAAATACATTGATCCCACCTCTGTGGATTTTTTGCATGTAACTGATATCAAACGACTGGATATCTAGATTACAAAGTATTCTTCAAACCTACTGACACGCATCAGCTGGTACATGCTGGGTTATACCATCCTTCTCACACTTTCAAGTGAATAATTAAGTCTCAGGCCTTTAGATTCTATAGAAATTGAAGTTCATTACATTTTTAAATCAGACTTGTTCTGTACTTTATAAAGCTCTTCTCCCAGGAGGTATTCTGTTAGGTTGGTCCGAATGATCAAATCTGACACATTAAGACAAATCCCCCCCTCCTTCATACAAGCTCACTTCTCGTTCACGAATGTACCATTACCTCCCAAAATTTGTTTTCCGTACATCAATGGAATGACTTAAAGGGAACACTTAAAGTAAAATACATTATACTTCATCTTAAAGACAATCTCTACCTGGTCCCAAAACAGGGTTTATTTATTTTGTATGACTTTCCTACAAGAAGCTATGGTTAATTATTCTCAGATGTCAAGATGACTGGATGTCACTGAAACATGTGCACACCTGGTATGCTGACCTGCTATTGGTGTATTTAGGTCAAATAAACCAATCATATTGCCAGTTGCAAGGTATGCACATGTTTCAGGGACATCCAGTCACCTTGACGTCTGAGAATAATTAACCATAGCTTCTTGTAGGAAAGTCCTAAAAATAAATAAAACATATTTTGGGACCAGGTAGATATCGTCTTTAAGATGAAGTATAATGTATTTTACTTTAAGTGTTCCCTTTCAGACTCGGTGTCAGATCGCGAAACCTTCTTCGGAGAACAATCCGGCAACAATTGTTAAATGGCAGATAATCTCACTTTCGCTTCAGATACCAAGCACAAACATTTTTGAAAGAGGGTTGTTTTAGGATTTAAACGTTACAAACTGCTTACCCTTTGGGTTTCGGCTTGATATAAACCTTATTGCCTGTCTAATACTATAGGTATTTCTGGAAGAACCAAAATTTTCGCTTTTTTTTTTCTCATGATCATTATAGACAAGAAGATTTTCCCTGTGAGTGTTTTAGTGTTCATGAATATATCATTTATGGAGTTCAATCCGCAGATTCTGTAATTTAAAGAAGAAGAATACCGAATAGATGCCCATGGTTTTGTATTATATACGTGAATCGTAGACATTTTATAAGTGTTTTACGGGGACACCATAGACAATCCTTTTTTGGGGGTTAAGCAATCATATATTTTGTGAATGCCCTGGCTTGCATGTAAAGACTTCTGTGGGATATCACAAACCATGTGACAGATTGACCATACGACGAACAATGTCCTGATAACACTCAAAAGATTATCGGATTTTATCAACGTTATCCGGATTGTGCCGACAGATCTCTACATACAATGACGTCAGAATGTACATCCCGCCAATAAAGACAATTGACTTTGGTCCAGATCTTGGTCAAGTTTTCCCGAACTCCTGTTCTCTCGGTCACAGTAACCTTCTGATAAAAAGGGGTCGACAATATGCACACGTGCCAAGAGGAATTTAACAATTATATTAACCTAAATATATGTTATTTTTTTGTTTTAATTACTTTTTGTTTTGTTTCTCAAGATATTTAAACCCGGCGTGTCCAATGCAAGGCCTAAATGTCATGGCAACAAATAACTTCAACATTACGTAATGACCAGGCGCAAAGTTACGCCCGTCTTGAGAAAAAGCCGCCAGTATTCGTACTTCTCCGTGCACTAATAAAGTTATTTATCCCGCATCAGACAAAATACTTGCATTTGATTGGACGTCATCGATCACGTGGAGACGTGATATCAGCCTTGCAAATTAATCAATATGCATTTTTGGGGATTAGACGGAAAGAAAAGTGCCAGTCACAAATTGAACCCACTGGACCCACTTCGTCTCCCAACCGAGATTGTATTTTTGTCTAGCTGGGTTAGTTATATAAGTTCTAGAAACATGCTTCCTTAGAATGATATAAACCTTGTGAAACTGTCAATCACTAGACCTGTATAACTATGTTTAAAGGTCCAGATAGTACTAACCAACACAATCGTATGTTATCACTGTTATCCTGATTGTGTTGAGAGATTCGACATATGACGTCAAGCATAATATGCATTTTATGAATTCAAAACATTTTCACCGACGACTACAAATATAGTTTGATTGATGCACGCTCTTGCGTTGGAAAATTGGACTAAGTGGAATTGTCATCTGAAAGCTACGGTGGCTTGAATAGGACATTGGAGTCTTTTTCGTTTTGATTTTTTTTTTCACTTTTGAATTTTTTTTATTCGTTTCAAATTTTATTGTTATTTTAAATTTTTTTTTCAGTTTTGAATTTTTTTTTGAGGAGGTTTTCACCCAGATGAAAAGTCACATGACTATTCACCCAGGTGATAAATCATGTGACCAACAACAAGATGGCTGCCAGCTAGCTCTCTGCAAGCCGCTTTTTGGTAGCACACATCAACTGTGTGAAAC
This sequence comes from Lepidochitona cinerea, assembly GCA_963971465.1. Lineage (NCBI taxonomy): Eukaryota > Metazoa > Mollusca > Polyplacophora > Chitonida > Tonicellidae > Lepidochitona > Lepidochitona cinerea. Next base: position 44,831,747 of record OZ020551.1, on the reverse strand, counting down.
AGCTTTGGAAATTGCATTCGTGATGCGATTTCTATACACAAAGAAACAAGTTAAGCACCCCCCTGGAAAGTCTGCACCGACCGATAAAATCATTGGCAAACTGATGTTGCAGAAACGATTGGGATCATAAAGGGCAACATTCTGGCGATAAGAAATCACCATTAATTGTTATGTGACACAGCCACTCTTTGACTCAAACAGTATAGAAACTATAGTATTAAGTTTATGGGTCACCGCTTGATCGTGATTCACGTTTATCTGAGAACCATATCGTATATCCACGAGTGTAACAGCATATGGTTTATATACAGCGCGTTTGTCAGAAATGTATAAAGTCGAACTAAAGAGTATTATTATCATTATTATATTTCACCGTGGGGAGAGACAGGCGAATCACCCAATCAAACTCAAGATGCTTAATTTTAAATTCCATTGTGACCGCTGCTTAAAATCGCAGCAGATCTGAAGCATTGGATGGACCCCCCCCCCCCAAAAAAAAAAAAACCCTTTGTGGTGTACCGAACTCGCACACATAATTACCCGGAACGCACTCTCAGGGTATCTTTTGTTGCCAACAAACACCACGTTTTTAAGAGCACATGGTGACCAAAATATAACCATCAGTAGAAAACTCCCGAAGCATAAGAAGATTCTATGGTGACCAAAATATAGCCATCAGTAGAAAACTCCCGAAGCATAAGAAGATTCTATGGTGACCAAAATATAGCCATCAGTAGAAAACTCCCGAAGCATAAGAAGATTCTATGGTGACCAAAATATAACCATCAGTAGAAAACTCCCGAAGCATAAGAAGATTATATGGTGACCAAAATATAACCATCAGTAGAAAACTCCCGAAGCATAAGAAGATTCTATGGTGACCAAAATATAGCCATCAGTAGAAAACTCCCGAAGCATAAGAAGATTCTATGGTGACCAAAATATAACCATCAGTAGAAAACTCCCGAAGCATAAGAAGATTCTATGGTGACCAAAATATAACCATCAGTAGAAAACTCCCGAAGCATAAGAAGATTCTATGGTTACCAAAATATAACCATCAGTAGAAAAATCCCGAAGCATAAGAAGATTCTATGGTGACCAAAATATAACCATCAGTAGAAAAATCCCGAAGCATCGCCTATAAGGAGACTTCTTGGTGGCCAAAATATAATCATCAGTAGAGAGCTGCCAAAGTATTGCGTATAAGAAGAACCGATGGTGGTCCAACCATGACCATCTGTAAAAAGCCCCCGAAGCATAAGAAGACTCTATGGTGACCAAAATATAACCATCGTTAGAAAACTCCAAAATATAACCGTCAGTACAGACTCTTGGTGGCCAATATATATACACAAAGAAAAAATATCCCCCTGGAAAGTCCGTACCGACCGATAAAATCAGTGGTGTATGAAGATTGTTGGCAAACTGATATTGCAGAAACGATTGTGATCATAAAGGGCAACATTCTGGCGATAAGAAATCACCATTAATGGCAATAAGCTATACAATTTATTCAGTATATCGTTAGCCAAATCAAAAGTTTATTTTAACAAAATAAAAAGATGCTTGTAAGTATGACACTTCGGAGTCCATCTGGCTTCACAGGGCTAACATACTGAAGTAAAAATGTCATTTTGGGTGTGTAGAACACATCCCTAAAGCAGAAGGTCAATAGCGCCTATAGCCCCCATTAGCCTGAATTACAGCTTCCAACCTGCGTCTCATCCCTCCAGTAAGGCGTCGGGTCTGTTGAAGGGGTAACTGCCGCCATTACCGATGTAATGCGACTTCCAATTCCTGTAGATTTTGTACAGGAGGCTCTAGAGCTTGAATGTTTCTGCCCATCCTATCCCAAATGTGCTTTAAAGCATTCAAATCCGGACTCACGGCGGGCCAAGGCAGAGTTGTTACAGCCAGAGAAGTAGGTTATTACTGCCCGGGAACGATGAGGTCTGGCGTTGTCATCCGTGTACACAGGTCTTGAGCCTAATGGGTATGGCAAGCCGTTTCGGCCTATTTAACATATCTTGAATTCATTTCCACATATGTGCAATTCAATTCCCGATATGTACATATCAGGAATTGAATTCCACATATGTGCAATTTATTTGCACATATGTGCAATTCAATTCCACATATCTGAAATAGCACCGAATTCTTGTTATGTGGGTCGTGTATTTAACATATGTGGAATTGATTTCCACATATCTGAAATTCTATTTAACATATCTTGAAAGGCCCTTACATTCAACATATGTGGAATTCAATTTCACATATGTGAAATTGCGCCGCGTTGTAGAAATCACAATCACCGCTCCCTGGGCGGAAGTGGAGAAGGTAATTAGCTTGTGGCAAATATAAGTGCGATTCGGGGAACTTTGTGTTAAAGAACCGTCCAGTCTCTCGTATGCATGCACCGACTTATCGTCAGCAAAATTCCGTCCACTGCATCGACGGGCAGCGCCATGTTGAGAGGGGACTATTAAAGTTGCCGCGAAGTGACACGTGTGGTAAAACACTCGGGGAGCATGCATTTTCTTTACTAAAACAACCCGGCGTATGTAGGGCACATATCACAAAAAGAATTGCAGATATCTTAAATAGACGTGTATTCAAGATATGTTGAATTCATTTCCACATATCTGGGAATGAATTCTACATAACTGAAGTATCAATTATTGATATGTGCAGTACAGGATTATTTCCAGATATCTTAAAATGATTTCCACATATGTGCAATTGATTTGCACATATGTGCAAATGAATTCCACATATGTTGAATTCAATTCCCGATATGTACATATCAGGAAATGAATTCAACATATGTGGAATTGAATTGCACATATGTGCAAATGAATTGCACATATGTGGAATTCAATTCCTGATATGTACATATCGGGAATTGAATTGCACATATGTGGAAATGAATTCAACATATGTTAAATAGGCCGAAACGGCTTGCCATAAATGGGTGGTTCTCAAAATGAGGCACAACAATGGGTTGCAGGACCTCCCGAATGTACTGGTCACCTGTGAGGTTTCCTCGTATAGTGACCAAGTCCAGTTTGCAGTCGTGAGATGCACTCCAAACCATTACAGAGCTCCCTCCATAAGGAACATATGGATTGATGTATACGCTGTGTTTTTGTGCCTCCAAACCCGTGAAGTTGAGCAAGAAACGACTTTCGTCCGACCAATGGACTTTTCGTCAGGTCCTCAAATTCCAACCTCGTCGCGCTAAACACCAAGCCAAACGCATCCGTTGATGGCGATCTGACAATAGGTGGCGTTTGATGACACCCCTTGCCCTCAGGCCTGCAGCTTTCGATCGGTTTCTCACGGTTCTTGTGCATAGACGTCGGTTGGGTAGCCATTACCACTTCAAAGATGGACTTGATGCAAATGGATGACGTCGTACCAGTCGACCCTTCACAGCGCCAGTTTAACCGTGTTTTCTCACCAATCTGCTTATCACTGTATAATGGTAGCCTAATTGGCGCCCGATAACCTTGTACGACATCCCTGCGGAGTGCATACCGACAATTTGCCCTTTTTGCCCCTGTGATATACCCCTTCGAGCCATGTTCACAGAAGAGGAGTCCACGTTGCACAAAACCGGCCTTAATACAAAACATTTAAAGTGAAGCATACTGAATTTGCGTAATTGCACGAAAAAAACATTTCATGTCGCATTATACATGCAGTTTTTGCGTTACTGTTACACCTGAATTGCCACAATTGTTCAATAGAACATCATTCTTATCATCGTCACACAGTTCGGCATTACAGTTAATATTATTGCAGATTTATAATAATTAATTTCAGCATGGGGCGCTTCACTTTTTACCTTATGTATTATCATCATTAGAAAACTCCCGAACCCATGGTGGCCAAAACATCAGTAGAAAACTCCCGAAGCATAAGAAGACTCTGAGGTGACCAATCCATAACCAACTGTAGGGAACTCCCAAAGCATCGCCTATAAGAAGACTTCTGGGAGAACTCATGTAGGTGAAAACATAGCAATCAGTAGAAAACTCCCGAAGCATCGCCTATAAGAAGAACCCACAGTGGCCGAAACATAACCATCAGTGGTAGAGCTCCTGTATCATCGCTCGAAGTGTCGCTGTCGCTTAGTTAATGGTTTGTGATCTGTTCAAAAGAACCTGTACAAAATCACAACTGTTTGTCTGTTTTATTAAATTAATTTACGATGAAGTTTTTTTTAAAGCGTTTCGAAAGCAAGCTGCAATCACCATCAGGGAAATTACTGAATTAGTAAATAACCGACACTAATTTTTTTTTCTTTTTGAGAAAACCGACACTAATTGACCCGGAAAAGATTCTGAACCAGGGTGAGAATCCAAGTCACGACTTGGGGTTACCGTCCCACCGCTCTACCAACTGAGCTACCCGGCCCTTTGGGAACGGTTCGCTTGTAAGATTCTCTTGTATCATGGTTGGGGCGTTTTTCTTTTGATGAGCAGTCTTCGACAAATCCGATACCCAGTGGACAGAGAGTGGGCGGGGCTTAAGCGTTGAATAACTTCCCGATTTTGGAAGTTGTTGTATGGCTCTCTTGACTGGGTATCAGAGAGTAAACGCGTGCTAGTTGATTGACAACGTCAATCACTAATACCATGATACAAGCGCGTTATTGAATGGCTCCCTCGAGTATGGAAGAAATTCTGAGAGGTGTGGCCTCGTGCATTCGCACTTGGCCACACCGCTCAGAATATCGTCCATACCCTAGGGACCAGCCCCGATAGCTCAGTCGGTAGAGCGTCCGCTTCAGGGCTGGGGGATCCGGGTTCAAGCCTGGGTCGAGTCAGACCAAAGACTTTAACAGTGGTAGCTGTTGCTGCTTCGCTTGGCGCTCAGCAATAGGAGTTAGAGCAGCGACTGGTTGGTCCGGTGTCAGTTTACTGTGACTGGGTGAGGGGGTTGCTGGTTGTCTTCGGCAAGTCCTCTCGGTGAGGCAGCACCTAAAAGAGCGGTGGAAATCCGCCCTGCAACAAGGAGACAACGTCTTCATATAACTGAAATACTGTTGAGCAGGACGTAAAACCCAAATCACTCACTCCATACCCGGAAGGATTTTGTGACTCAGAAAGACCTTCACTCCGTGGTAATAACAGCGCGTGAGATCCTAACTTCGGGGTGATACAGAATCAAATATATACACGGAAAGCACTCCGATGCAGACTCACATTCTGGGTATTTCTCTCAATGGTGTAAATTATCTATATATTTTTTCACAGCTTATTTTACTGCTATATGTGATTGATTAATGTTTTTCACATTACTCAAGATTATTACCCTTATATGACGGCGAGTGTTCAGTGTGGGAGGAAACCAGGCTCTGCTTGGCTAGTTCCTGGCAACCCTTTGACAAAGGTGATTAAGTGTAAAATGATAAATCCACTGACAAATTTTTCAATTGCACGGAGTGGGATTTGAACCCGTGACTCCTGTGTCGGACTGAGTGACTTAGCGACTTGGGCTCCCACTGCCATATGATATATTTTCTTATCTAAAAGTTAAACACTAGCACCAGGAATATCATCTGGATTAAAGCAGCTCTGGATACAAGATTATATAATACATTTGTGGTATTTTGTTTTCTTTTGAAGAATACATTTGCGGTATTGAGTGGTTTTACATTGCATTGCTTTTTGATTGGTTGATGATTTTGATGTTCCCCATCACAATGAAGAATATTTGATTTACTGCGAGTCATTAGCACGTTTAATGGAGGAGCAAACAAGGTCCTTTGCCTGGAGGAAACTCCTGGCCTTCAGCTACCATTAGTTTGATAATGGACTATTTACTGCAACATTCCCTTGTTAATGACCTCAATGACATGTGGAACTTGGTAACTGAACCACCTTGTGGAATGGAGGGGAATGATTTGATTTGATTTGTTTAGTGTTTTACGCCGATTATTTTGCTTATATGGCGGCGTTGCCAGGTTTAGTGGGGGAGGAAACCAGGCTCAATGCCCGGTGAGAACCCCTGACCTTCGACGAGTACCTGGCAGCTTTTCCACATACGGCGACCAAGTGAAAAATCCACTCAGAAATTTTCTAATTTTTATTTGGTCTGAGTGTGCTACGAACTCGGGCCGCATCGATGGAAGGTCTGTGTGGAACTGAGAGACGATCACTCTAACCCACTGGACCACCAAAGCACCCCCTACAAGGAATGAAGCTGTTGAATGACTAGTTACTTTGTTAATTGTGTCCCTATAAAGCAAATCGAAGGACTTATATTGAGTGACTTGTCCAGTTGTAGGACATTTATTATCAACTGTACAAATATAGTACAAAACAAGACATGATATTTTCTTTCAAATGAAATGGGACGAAGCACTTCATGAATTCTTAATCAATGTTTCATAGAAATAGACCTGGTAGGTGTAGACTGTGAAAATTGATTGATTGATGTTCCGGAGAGGAATCTGCTCCCCATTGTTGCCTGGAAAGCTTGTGTTGCTGTCTATCTTTCCTTCAACCCAGAAAGAGATGGATTGATTGTTTGATGGTTTGGTGTTTTACGCCGCACTCAAGATTATTTCACTTATATGGTGAGGTTGCCAATTTTATTGTGGGAGGAAACCGGGCTCTATGCCCGGAGGAAACACACAACCTTCCAGTGCTAACTGGCAACCATCCCACATAGGTCGCTCGAGTGAAAACCCAGTCAGAAAATTTTCCAATATTCAGAAAGAGATGGAGGCACTCCCACAGTAGAAACGTCAAAATCAAATTCTTTATCTGGGTATCATATCCTGTTTTGTGATATTATAAATCAAAGATACAACTCCAAGTTCTTCTATTAGACAAGGCACAGCCTTATTCTGTTGAAAAGCGTGCTATCAAAAGAACTATATGACAAATTTATCCAAGCACTTGTGTGCAACAGCCATTGGATTGATTAATGTTATACATCTCACTCAAGGTTACTTCCCTTTACCATATGTTGTCATTTTCTTGGGGGGGGGGGGGGGGGGGGGGGGTAGAGGAGTGGAAGTAAGGAAATAGAAAGAAAGACTGTCTATTATCTCCAGCCATAATATTTCATGATGTTCATTTCATTAGTACAAAATTGGAAGTAAAACGTCTGCGCATCCTTTTTCACACATTCAGTGGCCCTAACCCCCAATCTGTTGATAGCCCATTGTCCTCATTATACCCCTGGAGATTGTGTTAGGAGACCTCCATGTGATCGTGTTAGACCTCCATGTGGTTGTGTTAGGAGACCTCCATGTTCAGAAGCTGAAGAGCCTCAGTGATGTATGTATGGGTCTCTATAGTAGTATTGATACCAACAGTGAAAGCCCTCTGTAACAGACTACACGCATGTCCTGAAAATACAAACGAATAAAAAAGTTTATTTATTGATTGGGGCCAAAAGTTATACTTAACGAGGGCAGAAGTTGAGAAAATGTATAAATTGGTAAAAGAAAATCTTACCACTCAACAGCCCATGGCCCCCAACTAAAACATTACATTGATTGATTGATTGTTTGGTATTTTATGCCGCGCTCAAGATTATTTGCCTTATATGGCCGCGTTGCCAGTTTCATTGTGGGAGGAAAACCCACAACCTTCCGTTGGTAACTGGCAACCATCCCACATAGGTCTTCCGAGTGAAAACCCAGTCAGAAAATTGTCCAATTTTTTTTGGGACTGAGTGGGATTCAAACCTGCAACCCATTGGTGGAAGGCTGTTCGGAGCCACAGAGGCCCTCTAAAACATTACAAGGCTTGGCAAGAAAAAAATAACTAAAGAGAATGATGCTGACCGATCCATAGTGTCTCAGATTCGAACGCTAATTTTAAGTACAAAAACTTAGTTGTGATAATTGTAGTTTTGTTTTTCTTGTGAGCAATTTAGGTTTTTGGGGTTTTTTTTTAATCTCGTACTTTGTATTTTTTTTTATCTTATCTTCTGGTTATGTTTTAACTTTAAAACTTTTAATTAAGCTCCCTTGTCCCTTTATAATTTTGACAAAGAATATGAACTGACCTTGACAGAGAACAGCAAAATCTGAGAGATTGTGGAGGACAGAGTTAATAATATCAGGGTTTTTACTGTCCAGACAATGTAATACTGCAGGAAGAACAGAAGATGCAGATCTGAAAATACAAAAGAAAGCAGATGAATGTTTAACATATTTCCATTAAAATTGTCTAAATTGATTCATTGATTGATTGATGTTTTAAGCCCCACTCGATTATTTCCCAAATATGGCAGAGTTATTTGGTTTCTTTGAGAGGAAACCAGGCTCTTTGCTCACAGGAAACCCCCAAACTTCAGCGAGCACCCGTCAACTTTTCCACAAACGGTGATTGTGTGAAAAATCCACTCAGAAATTTTGTCAATATTTATTTGGTCTGAGTTGGATTTGATGAAAGGCCTGTGTACGACTGAGGGAGAAATTGTTTACATATCATATATCTATATCAAACCAAGAATGAGATTTAAATAGTACAATTAAAAAACCTGAAAGGGATCTTAACGCCCGATGTCATCTATCCATATTAAAGATTGTTACAGCAATAGGTGGGTATAGGAATTGGGGACGACAGTGCATTTAATGTATATATTATGTGATATTTGGCCTACATAAAAAAATCTTATTCCAGGGAGATAACTATTGTTGAGGAAAATTAAATTGTGAATTAAAAAGTAAGCTCCCCTTGAAATTTTGGTTGAAAACAGCATTGCCACCTGGTAGCCATCTTGAATATGCTAATGAGATGAAAATGTAGGGCGCACAACTAGATCATAGGGAGATAATGTGGGCCAAGTTTGGTCAAAATCAGATGGGTAGTTTTCTTGGAATAAAGGTAACTAAAAAAAATTATATCCCCCCCCCCCCCCCCCCCAGACCATAGACCATAGGGTGATAATGTATATTCAGTTTGAATAATATCGGACAGGTAGTTTTCTTGGAATAAAGGTAACAAGCCCGTTTTCTTGGAATAAACGTAACAAAGAAAAACATTGCCCCCTGGTGGCCATATTCAATATGCAAATGAGATGAAAATGTACAGTTCAACACTAGACTATAGGGAGATAATGTGAGCCAAGTTTGGTGAAAATCGGACTGGTAGTTTTCTTGGAATAAAGATAACAAAAAAAACCAATATCGCCCCCCTAGTGGCCATATTGAATATGCAAATGAGATGAATGATCAGAATGATGGTGGGCTAAAAATCAATGTGACCGTTTTTAAATTATGAGATATAATTGAGAACAGAGATTCTGTTTTACCTGGGAGACTGTCGTATATGTCTCAGAACAAGGGTAAATGCAGTATTCCGACACCTGTCATTTGGGGAGAGGAGTAATCGTTTTAAATCTTCCTAAAAAAGAAAAAAGGGTAGTTTGTGTAGACCACATATCATAATACTTGTATTGTAAAACAAATGTAGTGATATTGATTATTCAGGGTGACAAGTGAACTATCTCAGTAAGGTAAGTGATTAAGTGCTAAATGTCACACAGGATTATTTCCCTTGACAACATTACCCAAGTTCATTCCATGAAAGATTGTTTGATGTTTTACGCCGAACTTAAGATTATTTCACTTATATGGCAGTGTTGCCAGGTTTTAATAGCGGGGATATGGAAACATTTGGCAGGATTGGGATTCAAAGCACATTGATGGAAGGTCTGTGTCAGACTGAGGGACTATCACTCTGCCAACTGACCCAGGGAGAAATAAAAAAAAAATATAAAATAACTTTGTGTTGATTGATCAAAACCATGGTTTACCAAACAATTTACTCTGGTATATCTAATGGTAAGCCATGGTATTTAAAAACCAAGGTAAATACTAAGATACAATGTATGGAAAACCAACATATTGTATGGTAAACCGTGGTATTAAGAAATGTTTCAAACTCGTTGTAAACATGGGTTCCAATATAATGAGAAATGATTAAGGCAGCACCATGAAGTCAGTTTTTGTTCACACTGTTACTGTAGTGTAAACCATAATATTGTATTAAATGGTAAACCATATTGTATTATATGGTAAACCATGATATTGTATTATATGGTAAACCATGATATTGTATTATATGGTAAACCATGATATTGTATTATATGGTAAACCATGATATTGTATTATATGGTAAACCATGATATTGTATTATATGGTAAACCATGATATTGTATTATATGGTAAACCATGATATTGTATTATATGGTAAACCATGATATTGTATTATATGGTAAACCAAAAGGTTTTAGAACAAAGACCAAAGCATTGTTTATAAGGAAGTAATTAGAAAAAAAACTGGATTATTATTGTTATACAGCTGATGTACGCATACAAGTGGACATGTAATATCGTAACTTGTAAGCCTGATCAAAACTCACTACAAAAAATTCCAGAATGTCTCCCTTTCTTTTGGAGGTTTCATCAAGATCTTGTAGGACATCCATTATTTCTGTAATAAAAATAAAATATAAGAGAATTATTCCTTAAAGCTTTCCTTACCGATATAGTTATAATTATAAAAATGGTAAAAAATACAGTTATAAGAGCACCATAGTGACAGCTGGATTTCAATATGTGTGAAATAAAACAAATTCCTCGATTTGGAATAAGTGGATTGATTGATTGATGTTTTACGCCGCATTCAAGATTATGTCACTTATATGGCTGAGTTGCCAGGTTTAGTGGGGGAGGAAACCAGACTTACAGTGTATTGCCCAGAAGTAACCCCCAACATCAAAGGGTACATAGTCAAGAAATCTCTTAAGGGAACAGCTAGGGACTTGATATGACATCAACACAGGGCCAAAAGTTAGATTCATATAAGGATTGACTTCAATGTTTCTTCGGTTCATTAAGTTATGTACGAACTTGCCCCTGTGCAAACTAAATAAATCCCCGAAGCGGTTTATGAAAAGTTTGCACAGGGGCCAGTTTGTTCATAACTCCATGAACCGAAGAAACATTGAAGTCAATCCTTATAATTTAATTACTATCACATATACTACGTAAAACAATAAAAAAATATTCACAGGGAGTGATATATTTTATTTTCAAGAATCAAAACAAACCAATGCGCGCAAAGCTACACTTGATGTCAAAGATCTCTACCAAGTGACGTCACAATCACAGGCAGGGACTGTACAATGTGATGACGTCATCTCGCGTCATAGCGTTGAGTCTATCAGTGCATTGTGCTGACATGAGTGGAAACGTTTTCGTAAGCTGACATAACAAGTTGTACTTTATTTCTTTGAAATCTGAACGAAATGAAATATAAATATAACCAGGTATTAAATCAACATATTTTCAAATTGATTGCTTTCTCCGTTTCAATAAATAGCAGTGGGCATATTGTTGTTTCGTCGGTGATTCACGTATATCGTTGTAAAAATAGTCCGGAGCTGGTTCGTTCATCGGGTTATGAACGAAAGTAGATTAGCCAATCAAATTGTAGTATTCGTTGTATTAACACACTAGAAATTAAATTATGTATGTATATTTGAAAAACATGTGATGAAACGAAAAAACCCAACAGATTTGATTTCAGTAACGGTTATTAAACTGAAAAACTGAATTTTGCACGATTCAAGCTCAAATTTGATTGGTTGATGTTAAACGCCACATATGGAGTCATTGCCAGTTCGAGTTGGGAGGAAACCAGCCTATATACTTTGAGGCACCCCTGAACTGGCAACCCTTTCACATAGGGAGGAAAACTAAAAACCTACCCAAGATTTGTTCAATAAGCCTCTTTCGAGTTTGGTACCAACGGAAGGTCGTGGGTTTCCTCCGGGCATAAAGCCCGGTTTCCTCCCACAATAAAACTGGCAATGCCGCCATATAATTGAAATAATCTTGAGCGCGGCGTAAAACACCAATCAATCAATCAATCTTTCAAGCTTGGCTAAAACCCCGCGAGATCACGCGAGAAAGGAGTTTAGGAGTATAACTTTCACTGACCAGTCGTTCATTTAACATTAGCCGTTACGGTGACCTTCGGTTATCGTGTCGTTTTGTCTTTATTTATTTTTAAATCATTTCTTTAATCCAAATCTTTTTGTGAAACACACCGGAAGCTATCAGTTGCGTTTTTGTCAGCTAACAGTCACTACAAATATTGATATCGCATAGACAAGCTTGGAAGTTGTCCAAAACCAAAACTACGACGTCCTAATACTTTTGTGTTAAAAATAATATTATTTTTTTGTCGATCAAAAAAAAGTATCTAATGGCTTTGTATGTACCTTAATAGGTCTCAGAAAAAGACCTTGGAAAAAGTATGGATTGTAAGCTGAGAATCACAGACATAACAACAGGGTAACAGCTGATCTCCATAAGCAATAATGTTAATCGGACAGCCGATCGGTGAAAGTTATACCCCTAAACACCGGTCTCGCATGATCTCGTGGGACTTCGGACAAACCCTAAAGAGGCTTATTGAATTCGAATATAATAAAACATGTGAGGGACAGAATAATGTAATTACCTTCTAAGTTCTCTCTTTTCAGCCGTTTTTGGAATGGTTCAAGTTGACCAACAGTCCAGGGAGAAGATGACCTGGCTGGAGCCATTGCAGAAGTTGTCCCCCCTGTTTGGAACTCTCCTTCTGTCATAGTTTGTCGGGGTAAAGTTAGTCCAGCTAACAAAGACTTCAGGATAGTCAGCCCAGGATTATGATGAGAAACTTGGCTACAAGGGCAAGCAAAAAGTCATTTCATAGTGAGAGAAAAAAAAAATACGGATTTCCATAATTTCAGAGAGACAATCTGGATACATGAAGTTTGCAGCCTTTATTGTCCGATTCATCGTCTTAGTATTGAAAACAAACATAAGCACAGTGAAAATGGAATGATATACAGACCTGAGTAAGTTCACATACTGCTGAAGAAATGGCGCAGCTCTCTGAGGTTCAAGGCTCATAAACTGATGGAGAATTCCTATAAACTTCTCTAATACACCTTTCAATTGTTTTTGTCTTCCATGAGCCTGAAATGTTGGAATAAACCCCATAATAAGGATATATCACTATCAAAACATTTTTTCAAAACACCATGGCTATGAAAAAAGGATCACTTCTCCTTTATTTGTGGTCCAGATTTGCACAAAGCATATGCATTTATATGGTGCGTTTTTCAGTCGCTCTATGTGGAAGCGTTGCCAACTACTCGCTGAAGGGAGGTGGGTTTCCTATGGGCAAAGAGCCCAGTTTCCTATCCCACTAAACCTATAAAAGCCGCCATTTAAGTGAAATGATTCTGAGTGCAACGTAAAACATCTATCAATCAATCATTTATAAGGACATCATATGAATATATTTGTCTAAAAGCTTATCACTGTGCTAGAGTTTTTTAAATGAGAAAATATGTATAAAGTTAAGGCTGGTTTTTACTTTCGGAATATTTCTGAAGATAATATATGGAAGACTGTAATCATACATATGATAGCGAGGAGAGATTGAAATAACTCTTTCTAACTGATCAAAATGTAATTGTTGGAAACATTTTTAAAGAACACAAAAAAAATAACATATCAATAACAGTAAAAAAAATGATCAAAATTTTCACAAATTGTATCCAGAATTATCATGCAATTTACAAAAATAAAATCAAGCAGGAGCAAATGACACCAATTTAAACCAAGTTAATTTTTTTTATTTGCCTGAATAGATCCAAGAAACTTCAGGTGTTGTTTCTGGGACTGGATGAGGAAAAAATTAGACAGTTCGAAGATGAATTTATTTATGAGAAAGCAAGGGAATGTTTGGTTCACATAAATTCCCATCTAAAAAGTAAAATTCTGACGGTAAAATAAATATAAAATTTTAACATGTGGCTCCAATGTTATATTCTTGTGCTTCATGCCAACCTTTACATAAATGATCCCCAGACATATCTAATCTACATGAACATCAAATAAGTCATAACACCACCTGCTATGGGTGTCATTCTGCACCTAGTATATTGGAAATTCCTGCCACTTTTGTATAAGACAGACATCGATTGAGGTAGATTGATTGATTGTCTTTTACGTCAAAATCACGATTATTAAACTTATATGGTGACGTTGCCAGTTTTAGTGGGGTGAGAAAACCCCCTGACTTTCTGAGGATACCTGGCAGCCCACAGAGTCCTCCATATAGGTAGGCCTACATGTAGAATAATTTTCTAGTTACCTGAATAAGATCAAAGAAAACAGCTAATAAGTCCTCCAATGCTTTAAATTCCTTCCTGAAAATGTGTGGTTGGAGAAGTTCTAACAGTCCTAACACATAGGTGAAGAAAAGCAGGTAATTCCTCTGTTTCATCTCACCAAATGTAAACTGAGTTCGTCCTTTTAGCAGAGCCACCAGCATTGGTAATTGCCTACAAACAAAAACATGTTTGGAAATATTATTCTGAATTAACTGTAGGGAATTTCTTTGACATAATAAAGTAGATTGAGCAATCCGAAGAAAGACATGTAAGACATATTAACTCAATATTTCGGTTTATTCTCAAACCATCATCAGGAGTAGTGATGCAATGAAAATAACGGTATATATAGGCAGTAGAAAAGAATTTACAACAACACATGTAGGGTAATAAAATGATTAAAGGTTTGGAACAGCATACCCTACATGTGTTGTTTTAAATTCTTTTCTACTGCCTATATATACCGTTATTTTCATTGTATCACTACTCCTGATGATGGTTTGAGAATAAACCAAAATATTGAGTTAATATGTCTTACATGTTTTTCTTCGGAGTCACTCTACTTTATTATGTCAAGATAGTCACTGGAAATTCTAATAAAATTTCTTAATCTTTGAGTGATTCTAACTTGATCAAGCTACGTGGAATAAGGCACAGTTAGTAGCCTACTTTGAAGAATAACGTAACTCGTAGTGAAGCGATATTTCGAGAGTTCAGTGGTTAGAACGAAAATGTCAAGTCAATATTAGTTACATATCATTCTTCATATAGCTTACTGTGCTTTATCCCGATAAACATATCAGTGGAAATTCAAGCTCAAATTTGTTGAATGGTAACTAAGTCTCAGCGAAAGTCTCAACCAAAATTCATACTTTTTTCATAATTTCTGATCGTCACGACAGTAAGAGGCTTTGAAGGCCTTCGAAAAACTAAATGATTGGCGTTGGAATGAGGAAAATTCATACAGTATGTGGCGTGTACGAACCGAAAACGTGTTCGAAATGTAAACAAAACTTAAATAACCGAGACGACCATTCATTCAATCTAAGAGAGAGTTAGTTCAAAACAATACTTTATCGTACATTTTCGAGACTAGAAGCACTAAAAAGCTTCGGAATTATACATCTTGAGAAAAATGGCCAATAATTTCAACTTTCTGTTTCAACGTCAAAATATCAACATTTTGGCAGCTCATGCGGCTTTCATGAATACCTACCTAAGTAGAAGTAAAGGATGTTGAGCAGCCAGTTTTCGACAAGCGAGGTTGGCGTCATGCATTCGACTCTCAGATTGTTTACTATTCCCTCCAATACTCAATGTTGTGATGAGACGATGAGATATTACATCCAACTGAAACAGACAACGTAATAACAGGAGTGGTTGAATGACCTTTCTACTGAATTAGTCAGTGGCCTAGAAATAAAACAGTGGGTGTGTTGAACATAGAGAGAAATACCAACTGCTAACAGGAATGTATAAGAGAATAAACAAGTGCATTGTTCCCAGCAGGGCAGGGTAGCTCAATTGGTAGAGTGGTGGGACGGTAACTCTAAAACGAGAGTTCGATTCTCCCAATGGCCCGGAATTTTTGAGGTCATCGTTGTCACAAATACTTCTTTTCAGTCACAAAGTTACATGTAAATGTTTGAATATATCTACAAATTGAAGGAATTTAAATTAAAAAGTAAATTTTGATTTCAATAATGAATGGTTTGATAGCAGACCTGAGTTGAGCCAGCCTGTGTAGAGTGAGAATCCACAATAACATCACAACCCTCCTCTAGCCACGACCAGATATATGGATACTGTACATACAAGTCTACTAACAACTGACTGTATAAACCACTCAGTTCACTGAAATATAAAATAACATTTACACATGTAGGTTCATTGATTGGCTGTTGCTTATGGTGCACTCAAGTTTATTTCAGTTAAACAGTGGTGATGACAAGCAGTTGGGGAGGAAATTTAGATGGTTTGCCAGAAGAATCCCCTGACCTGGTAAACACTGTAATTATTTATAAATTTATCTATTTAATTTTAACTCAGTCAGAATTGACACAGATTTGTGTGGGAGGGTTTCAAGTCTTCAGGAATTCTCCAAATTAACTTAAAAAGTAAAGAGAAAATCTTTTTTTATATCAGGCAAATCTTTCTACAAGACAGATAGAAAATGAATATCAAAATAGTGAGCAATGAACTGCAAAAATGACTAATTATATAAAAAACACACATTTTAATTTGGTTAGGTCAACTAGGGAATGTTATGCTGAAGATTGATTGATGTTTACCCAGCGTTCAAGATTGTTTCCCTTATATGGTGGGGGAAGGAAACAGCTCACTGCTGGTCGGAAACCCAGACCTTCGGCGGGTACCTGGCATGGCAACTCTTCCACATACAACAATCAAGTAAAAAATCCACTCAGAAATTTTTCAATTTTATTTGTCTTAGTTGGATTCGAACCAGCACCCCATAGATGGAAAGTATGCGTGGGACTATCACTCTTCCTACTGAGCCATATCTCAATAACAGAAACAAAGAATCAGATTTTTATAAATATACCTGTCTTTGTACACAAGTAGCGTAACTCCAAAAAGCCTAAGACCCATATTTGACTCAATAGTTTAGAGTGTAGAAATATTGAGTCAAATATGGGTCTTACGTTTTTAGGAGTTACGCTACTTTTGTACTATCTTAAACTTATCAGTGGTACAAATGATACCTGTCTTTTGTGTTTTTCTTCTGAATATGATTGATGAGAACTCGTAGTCTGTTTTCTTGTTGACAAAGACAGCATTTCAACAAGGTAATACGACTTGCCATTACATCCACAGCCTTCTGAGACACCCGAGTTTGAGGGACAATCCTGGATTCAGTTGTGTTTACCTGGTTACCCTCGGCAACCACCAAATCAGTGACACATATTAGCTGACCATCAGTCAAACATAGCACGTCATCAGGACAATAATTCTGCAAAAAAAAAAAATCTTTTTTATCAGATCGTTATTAGTTTATCCTGTAATTCGCTCCCAAAAATCTAATCTCGATTCTGATTTGTTTAGTTGGACCAAATGATTAAAATCCCAATTTTGTTTGCATGTATTAAGAAGGGATCCTTTTGTTTTATGCTATTAGTAACGTCTTACTTTGGGTAATTTACGTTCTCTGCCTTGCCATATTTTAGGTACGTTGTAACAAGCCCACAGAAAATCCAGCACACTTGTAGGGTCATATCTAGGAATATAGATCAAAATTCATTAAAAAAAAACTGCCATCAAGCATTTTAAATAAGAGAATAAGACTATGACCATCTTTTTATGGAAAACGTACATAAAAATTAAACTAAAAACAGAACAAAATCAAAATGAAAGTTTGATAAATTGATCATTTACATCTCACCAAATATTTGTCAACTTATATAGCGATATCTATGAGGTTCAAAGGGGGATGAAACCTGAAGAATTGGAAGAATAATTCTCATATTCCTCCAAGATATACCTACCTGTACAAACACTTGCCTTTTGACCCTAGGAGAAAGAACAATCTGCATTTTACACAATAAAATCAAAAAATCTTGCCCTAACATCCTGTATAGTAATCTAGGCTAATGCCCTGTACTGGCTATCCGTTTGTACATACCGCGCATGCGCGAACCTTCCCTTCCGGTCTACCTCTTTCAACGCTTGCAGGCGTAATAGTGAGGGGAGGATGGGCTGGGTTTAACTGTTTGTACAGGTAGGTATATCTTGGAGGAATATGAGAATTATTCTTCCAATTCTTCAGATTCCCATAGATAGTACCTACAAACTGTACAAACACTTGCCTCGCATGCCACAGTCCGGAGGAGGGACTAATACGCCGTACAGAGCATTAACCAAGTTTTTTTGATTCCCGCGTAAAGAATGGTAACCTCGGTATTACTCACCTCAAACTCTCCTGGATCCGTCCTCAGGTGTCCAGTGGGCCAGGATGAATTAGATCTTTCCCTGAACGCTGTGTGGGCCGCTACCAACGGACCGAGTGAATACAACCCACCGCGTACTAAAGTCATGTCGCGGAGACAATAGTCTGCGAAAGTCGTCGGTGACTTCCAAGACAGATAGATTGATAGGTTGTTTGGTGTTTTACGCTGCGATCAAGATTATTTCACTTATATTGCGGCGTCGCCAGTTTTATTGTGGGAGGAAAACGGGCTGTGTGCCTGGAGGAAAACCACGACCCTCCGCTGGAAACTGGCAACCATCCCACAAAGGTCGTTCGAGTGAAAACCCAGTCCAAAAAAAAAATTTCCATTTTTTTTTTTTTTTTTTTTTTTTTTTTTTGACTGAGTGGGATTCGAACCCGCGACCCATTGGCGGAAGGCTGTTTGGATTGAGCGTCTAACGCTATACCTACTGAGTCACGGACCTCAGCCTTCCAATAAATAAGCCCTCATAATCCGAGGACATCGTGTAGGGACATCATCGTTTATCAAGCGGCTTGGTAAACGAAGATTGCACAGGAAATATATTCTCTATTAGAGAAATGTGTTTTATTTTACTGATTTATTTATTTCTTGGAAATAAACTTCACTCGGAAAGGAATAAGCAACATTCCTGTGTCGGCTACGAAGACCGGTGGTCTTCGAAGACCGACGGAAGACATATGGTCTTCGCAAAGGTCCGCGCTCAAATCTGCAGACTTTCTGCGTCTTGACAAGCAAAGTCAGCACCCAGGCTCAAGTGGCCGTACATACTAGGAATAACGACTGTTCGTGTACTTCTTACTACGGTAATATACACAAGTACTGTCGGCTTGCGTTCACATCCCGTCGACCCGTAATGGCGAAAGGGTGTAACAGTCGACTATCCAACAGGCCTATCAGCCGAGTCGTTGCTGATTAGCCAATCACAGCTCCTTTCTTTCCCCGGCATGGGAAATCATGAAGATGGCGGAAAGAGGACAATTCCAGCAATTGACGGGAGAAAAACATCTCTAGTATGGTTTATGTTCGAACCTAAGATCTGTAGTCAGAACAGGTACGGTACTTTTTCCTTTTGCTCATTTTGGAAAAAAAAAGGAATTTACTTGAAAACCAGTTGGCAAGAAGTCCGCACTGAAGTTATTTAACCTATAAGGTGGCGTAGCCAGATTGTGGGGGAAGGACCTGGGCCCGGAGGAAACCCCCGACCTTCGGCATGGCAACTCCTCCGCATACGGCAACCGCCATAATGTAAAAGTTGTCATTTTGCAACGGTAACTGCGAGAGGAAACTGTCAGGGTAATAATTTAAAGTGGCCTGTACGAACCGAAAACGTGTTCGAAAGTAAGCAAAATTTAAATAACCGGGACGACCATTCATTCATTCTTTATCGTACATTTTCGAGCCCAGAAGCATTAAAAAGCTTTTGAATTATACGCCTTGAGAGAAATAGCATAATTTCAACATTCTGTTGTGACGTCAAAATATCAACATTTTGGCAGCTCATACCCCTTTAATAGTAAGCTGTCATGACGCAATGCCACAAGAAAATAACAAACAGCGCACCATTTTAAACTACGAACGGGCTGTTATTAATTTACGACCGCACAGTAGTGATATCATTTATTGGTCAGCCTTGAAATCTGCGAGCAGGCCGGGTGAGCAGTCCAACCTGACGATTGATTGATCGAAGAATTACGCTGCACGCAAAAGCTATTCCGTTTATACGGTGGCGTAGCCAGGTTTAGTGGGGGAGGAAGACCGGGCTTACCGTCCGGAGTAAACCCCGAACTCCGGCAAGTACCTTGGGAGTCTTCCACATACCCATCTTGACGAAGGCTGTGCCAACGCACGTGTGCCCGACGAGTGCAACCTCGCCCTGCACTAGTGTCAAGTCTCATATGTAGTATACTGTGAAGGTCGTAGGGGACCCCCCAAGACCAAACCTCCTAAAGCCTGATCCCATAAACTATGGATGAGGGCTCACAATACTGCCAAGAGCCTGAATCCAAGAAGATTAGTCCTCGCCAAGGTTGCTCGTTGACGAGGGAAAATTTTTGCATGAAAACAGGCTCAGGGGTTCCTAGATATTACCAGTCGTCATGATCGGCTAATAGTCTTCTGTTTACGTACCTCCCCCCCCCCCCCCCCCCTCATGTCCTATGACACAACTTGCAGGTCGTCCTGCGGGTCCAAGGGGGGGGGGGGGAATCTGATTAATGTATTAATCGCTGATTTTTTGCCGCAATCCATGTTATTTCACTAACCGGGCAACTTGTCAGGTTTAGTGGGGGAGGGAATCCCCGATCCTCAGGGGAAAGGGTTGCATGGTTAATGCTTTACGCTACATTTCGGCTTATTCCACTTATACTGCAGTTTTGCAAGGATAAGTTGGGGAGGAAAACCGGGCTCATCGTCTGGAGGAAGCCCCCGACCTTCAGTGAGAACCTGGTAACCCCTTTCCATACGGCGACTGAGTGACGAGTCCTCTCAGAAATGTATTTGTTCTGAGTAAGATTCGAACCCGCGCCGCATGATTTGTGTAAGTAGGCCCCGGGCTGACATTTAAAAAAAAAAATCAAAGGCAACCAGGCGGGGTCCAGGGCCTAGCTTATCGGATGGGGAGACTCCCACGCTTGGGCGATTTCCCGCTGTCGACCGGTCACCCCAGTGGCCCGCTCTAAATTGAGCAGCAGCTGGTAGATATAGTCCAGGAGTTCAGAGAAAGTCAAATATTGATCGTCCGTCTCCTGTTGGTTTGACAGTTGGGATGATAACCGCCGGCGGTTCGACTCGCACCTGGGCGTACATCCATGGCCGAAACATGGTAGGTTTAGGCCTCTTGGAACACCTCTTGGCATTTTGACAAACCCAGAACCTGGGTTAGGGCTGTTAGCCTTTCCCCCCACTCTAGTTGTCAGGCCGATCGACTCATGAACCCGTGGGTAGTGTCGTAATCGAAGGCGCCGTAATTTGAGGCTCCCCTGTGGACTGACAAATCCAGAGCTTGGGATGACGCCAGTATTACAATCAGCCCACTTTAGTTGTCAGGTGGCCGACTCGTGTACCTGGACGTACAGTCAGGGTCGAGGCCGCCGTATGCTAAGCCCCCAGGTGGATCGACAATACCAGAGCTGGGGTGACGCCCGTAGGCCCACAAAGCCACTCCGGTTGTCAGGCGGATCGACTCGTGTGCATGGGCGTACAGTCGTGGTCGAGGCCGTTGTATGTTGAGGCTTTCCGTCGGCTCGACAGATCCAGAGTTGGGGTGAGGCCCGTACGGTAACCAACCCACTCCGGATGTCAGGCGGGTCGAGTCGTGGGCCTGGGCGTACAACCCTAGTCGAGGCTGTCGAATGTTTAAGCATCCTGGTGGCTCAACAGATCCAGACTTGGGATAACGCCCGCAGGACTCGCCCACTCTGGTTGCTAGGCGGATCGACTTGTGTACATGGGCGTACATTCGTGGTCGAGGCCGCTGTATGTTTAAGCCTCCTGGCGGTTAGACAGATCGAGAAGTTGGGATGACGCCGAAGGCTCAAACCACTTCAGATGTCCGGCAGCTCGACTCGTGTACCTGGGCGTACAGACGTGGTCGAACCGCCTTGTTCAGTAGTTGAAAAACCCTGATCATCCCTATCTTCCGCCGAATCCGTCGGAGACTCCTCTCCAGTGGGCTCCGGTTCGGGATACTGGACGTTCGGCTGGAGGTAGTTCCCTGACCAAGTTTTAGTCTGGTAGTCGCCCTCTAAGAACTGGTCCGCCCATCTCCTGGTCTCAGGGAGCGCCTCCTGGCGGTTCGACTGATCCAGGGACAAGGTTGCCGGTCGTTGCCTGATCAACCCGCCCTGGACGTCAGGCAACTCGACTCGTGTGCTTGGGTGCACAGTCGTGGTCGCAGAAGCCTGTTTAGATCGTGAAGATCTGGGCCCCTCGATTGCCGCGCCCGAGTTGTTTATTTACTCGAGCTTGGCAATTGAGAATTTAACGCCCTCTAACGTTTGTTCCATGGCACACAAACGTTCTGCGTCTGACCTCTGCGTGGGTTCCGGCTGACGGGTGTTCCGACACGCAGACTTCCTATGGGAAGGTGTAACTGACGTTCGGTCGCTGGCTTGAGACAAACTGTCGAAGATAAGCAAAATGAACAGAACATATGTTGAGAGCTAATCCCAACAAAGCATCAACGACAGCCAAATCAGAAGAGATAATCAACAAGAGAACACAGAAAAAAATTTTTTTTTTTTTTTTTTACTAACTCGTTATTAATTACTCATTCCTGTTATATTATATATCGTTTTTTTCTTTTTATTACAATAAATAATAGTTATTGATTTAGGACTTGCCTGGACCGTTTAACCTCGTCCGCTGAGTCTGGGGAGATCGCGTGATCGCCCCCCCCCCCCTCTTCGAGGACCTCCTCGGTTTCGAAGAATTGCCCTCCTTACTGGACCAGGAAGAACTTCGGGACCTGCTACTCTTCCTCTGAGGCTTCGCTGCTGATGATATTCTTGGCAGGTATTCGTGGGGTAAGTGCCTCCACAGGCACTAGACACCATTTTCCATCACAAATTTTTAATCTAAAAATAACAACGAAAAAGATTTAAAATTTAGTAATGGAACGTAATTTATTTAAACAGGGACGCACCCCGCTTTAAAAAATCGCCTATGAAAATATGTAATAGTGTTTGTATGGGAGGGTGGTGAGCCACAACAACCCGACCGCGTGGTGACGAATTTTGGACCCACGACAGCATATATGTGGGTTGAGTCCGAAAACTCTCCAAAAACAAAAAAATACAGGACATTTTTTGGTCAAAAACCCTCTAGTAATCTAGGGGAGGGTATCTAACCGCTAGGGACAGTAAAATTTCCTACCAAAAACGATTCAGAGAGAAGGATTAGTAAGAAAAGTATACTTAGTATAATTTGCAGTGTTGATCTCTTCTCTGCAGAGTTGAAAGAGGTAGACCGGAAGGGAAGGTTCGCGCATGCGCGGTATGTACAAACGGATAGCCAGTACAGGGCATTAGCCTAGATTACTATACAGGATGTTAGGGCAAGATTTTTTGATTTTATTGTGTAAAATGCAGATTGTTCTTTCTCCTAGGGTCAAAAGGCAAGTGTTTGTACAGTTTGTAGGTACTATCTATGGGAATAGGGCTCTTTATAAGGAGAAACCCCTGACCTTTGAACAGAGTGAGAATGACACCGGCTAACCTTTGATGGAGGATTTGTGTGCATTCATTGCTTTATACACACCCAGTCATCAAGAGCCCCCCCCCCCCCCCCCCACCCATCCCCACCACTCAAAATAACAGAGAGATAGAGACAAAAAAAATAAATAAAAAAATTCTAACCTGTGAAGATAATCTTCTCTAAGTAATAAATTCATACAATTTCTTATGGTTTTCCAGCTACTTTGATGGGTTAACAGGGCTAACAAATATGGCTGACATTTTCTCTTGTCACCTTGACCTTTAGGGTCACGGCCAAAGATCAACATTCTCTGAAGTTCTGGTGCTGATTGGATGACCTCTGGGTCAAGTAGCTCCAGCCAATCAGTGAGAACACTGGCTGCTGAAGAGGGAACTGCCTCACTACAAATAAACAGCAGGAATAACTTAATATTCACACTTATCGTTACAACAATTTATGGGGTATAAAGGTCTAGATGTAATACCTCTTTTTAACACAATTAGAAACTTGTCTCCATGGTTATTTTAGACAAGAAGATTGTCCCTGTGCCCGTGTGTTTTAGTGATCATAAATATAATCTAGAATTCAGTGTTTGATCTTTTGCAAAGGAACCCAGGGTATTTAACTTATTTGGCCGCAGTGTTTTTACCAGACTCAATGTCCGCTTGTTGGATATTATGTCTCGGGATTATTTCCCTTATATGGCGGGGGGGAGAGAATCAGGCTCTTTGCCCGGAGATAATCCTCTTCTTTTGGTATTTACCTGAGAATTGTTCCTCATGGGGTAATCAAGTGACCATGCCCATTGGAAAAGCCTGACCTTTTATCAATTTCTTATATTTCCATCAAGGAAAAGTTACCCCCCTTGTTGTGCTCTCCATTAAAAAGAAGGAAGCCTTTCCCTACTTCCCTATTTCTGGGACGACCCTTGTGCTAAATATATAGTTTTCAGGATGTTTTTCCTCTAAGCTTACCCATCACATAAACAATCAAATAATCAAGCTTAAATACCACTTCCAAAGTGACTGTGAGTCCTGAAGTAAACCTATACAGTTTAAGTGTTTCTTACTTTTTGTCAGTGTTCAGCATGAGTTGACAGGCAAGTTCAATTCCTTCAGCCCGATCACTCTCCATAACATCAGTCATGGTCTTACTGATTAGCTTCTCTAATCTGGGGTCTTTTTCACCATCTAGACGTTTGATTTCTGAAACACAACATATTGTCAAATAATGCATCGTAGGAATAAAAATTGAAGAAGATTTAATCAATCTTTAAAAAAATAAGCCAAATTGTATCTTAGCCCATTGGGTTGGTGATGAGCGTGATCTGACTAAAATGCGTAAAAAGTATGTACATCATTTGTATTTCATACGTTAAGTCATTGCTTTATTGTTTATGATGATTTGAGACTTTGTCGAGTACTAAAGCTGCCAATAAAACACAAATAATACTGATTTTACCTCTTCTCATTACACATTAAATAAACACAAATGATATAAAAATGTATACTAACCTTTGACTAGATCTTCAATATCATGAACCTTTTTCTCAGTCTTTTTGGTCTTTTGGGGATAATTTGGTTTCTGTTTCTGCGATGCCAAGAACTGATTCACGATGGTAGACAGTGCTGATTGTTGGCCCTTGGATACATCAGCAATCTTCTGGAATATCTGAACAAGTTTTTGCTGCACATGGGGTGCCTAAAACACACAACAGAGCTTGATTGATTGATTGTTTGGTGTTTTACGCCGTGCTCAAGATTATTTCACTTATATGGCGGCGTTGCCAGTTTTATTGTGGGAGGAAACCGGGCTTAGTGCCCGGAGGAAACCCACGACCTTCCGCTGGTAACTGGCAACCATCCCACATAGGTCGCTCGAGTGAAAACCCAGTCAGAAAATTTTCCAATTTTTGGACTGAGTGGGATTCGAACCCACGACCCATTGGTGGAAGGCTGTTCGGATTGAGCGTCCAATGCTCTACCTACTGAGCCACGGAGGCCCCTGACAACAGAGAAGTGGTATGACTACTTAGTAGTAATGAGGAGATTGATTGAGTGGGAATATTATTTCACTTATATGCTAGTGCTGCAAGGCTTAGTCGAGAAGAAAATCAGGGGCTGGTTGTATTAAATATGTCAGGTCACAAAGGAATTGGATTGTGACGCTGTCTAGATAAGTCAGGCTTAAGCTTAATCCACCTTTGTGCAACAGGCCCCAGGTTCTTTGCCCGGAGGAAACTTCATCAACCATCGGTGGGTATCTGGCAACTCTTCCACAAAACACCCAAGATAGTTTTAATTTTTCTCTTTAGACAAAGGCTGATTTGCATCCAATACCCATCGGTTGATGGCCCGTGTCAGAGAAACTATCACTATGACAATGAACCACCAAGAATAGGGGGATAAGAGAGGGGATTGTCAACCTATAACTGCAATGTATAATGTAGGGGTCATCATTACCAGATGTAAAGCAGTGTTACTTTCATATTTAAAACAACTTCATATGCTTAAGTTTTAAATGGATGTGCCCAGAACGAATATTGCTAAAATGTGTGCTATTATTCTGTTTTTTATATAAAGATGAGGTTTCCAGATAGCCATTGGTAACTTTCCCAGCTCTCATGGACACTGGATAGGGAGTTTCATTTGAGGATTCCAATCGTTTGTTTGTTTACTGACTGTCAGACACCAAACAATAGCAGCATGGGATTCCCTAAATAACTCGTTAAAACTACATTTTCGGTGGAAAGTTGACTTGCAGCCTTTCATCCGGAATTGATCACTCTGTATTTTTCTAATAATCTGAAGGTCAACGGAAAACCATAACAAATTTAAGCAATGTCTCCTTTTATAAACAAGTAAAACAAGAATTCCAATCTAATCAGTAAGTCTGAAGTTCTTATATAACAAAACAAGACTGATCACACACACCTGTTTGGCAGTAAGAAGCCTAATGATTGGACAAGACATGGAAATGTTTGTGTGAAGACTGGATACAAACTCAGTGACCTCCCCTTCAGATAACATCTAAATGGAACAAAATAAATCATTGAAAATTGCAAAGCTCTAATGATGAGGTACATTAAAGTGGCATGAGCTGTTAAAATGTTGATATTTTGACGTTAAAACAGAATGTTGAAATTATTGGCTATTTTTCTCAAGACGTATAATTCGGAAGCTTTTTAGTGCTTCCAGTCTCGAAAATGTACGATAAAGTACTGTTTTGAACTAACTTCGGCTTAGAATGAATGAATGGTCAGCCCGGTTATTTAAATTTTGTTTACTTTTCAAACACGTTTTCGGTTCGTACAGGCCACATACTGTATAGATTGTCCTCATTCCAACGCATATAAGTTAGTTTTTCGATGGCCTTCAAAGCCTCTTACTGTCGTGACCATCAGAAATTATGAAAAAAGTGTGAATTTTGGTAGCTCATGTCATTTAAAGGGGCATGAGCTGCCAAAATGTTGATATTTGGCCATTATAACAGAATGTTAAAATTATTGGCTATTTTTCTCAAGATTTACAATTCAGAAGCCTTTCAGTACTTAAAGTCTCGAGAATGTACGATAAAGCATTGTTTTCAACTAACTTAGGCGTAGAATGAATGAATGGTCGTCCCGGTTATTTAAATTTTGTTTACTTTTCGAACACTTTTCGGTTCGTACAGGCCACATACTGTATGGAATTTCCTCATTCCAACGCCAATCATTAAGTTTTTCGATGACCTTCAGAGCCTCTTACTATCGTGACAATCAGAATCTATGAAAATAGTCCGACTTTTGACAGCTCATGCCTCTTTAAAGGATTAAAGATGTCTTTTTTGTTGTTTTTATCATCTACGCTCAAGATAAAGAAGAATCAAACAATGTAAACAAAAATTAAATATTTGTGATAACATAACTGAATAAAATTTCTATGACGGTGTTTTAAAAACATTATATCTTTGGTCAAGATTTTAAGTTTTTCATCACTTATATTGAGTTTATTATACAGAGTAAATCCATTACTGACTTTTAATGTTCAATTTCTGGTTGTGCTGAATGGTGTATTGGAGGAGACGCTGCAGGCGTTGACTCTCATACGGATATTAAACCCAACCAGGACCCTGTTTCACAAAGCGGTGTAGTGTAAGTTTTTACGTAAATGCCATAGCAACCCATACTGTAGAGATACGTTAGTATGAAAGTAACGCAAAAAATGCATTTACACCGCTTTGTGAAACAGGACCCAGGACATTTAATTCAGTAATGGATGCTACCTTCTATGATGACCTTTTTATTAAACATAAATGTTCCTCAGGGGGTCCACTTGGATTTTGGGTCAAGAACCTTTTTCCAAGTGTTACACCAGAATTATCCATAAAGATATCCTTGTAAAAATCTACCTGACTCAACTTTATACTTTATTCGATTGGCTCTAGTTTTATTTTTCAAAAGAGAACGAACGTACGTCAAGCGATGTCCGAGTGCAATAACAAACATACAATAACAAACATACAATAACACATTAAACCAACCAATAACACTTCTAAAGCGACCAATAGGGTTCTAGATAATGGGTCACATGATATTTAATTAATAGGATGTTTTAATTGGATTAGATATTCATGGCTAAAATAAACTATAAACTATAAAGAATGTAATTATAGAGATGGGTTCAAATTGACTCACCTGTTCGAACACAGCGATGACATCATCTGTAAAACTGTCATCTGAGATAAGTTTTTGGGTGATGGTAGAGAGAAGGGACGACCTTTCAGAGAATCCACGACCAGAGGCTTGGAACAGCTTCAACAGAAAACGAAAAATTAAACAGAATTTAAAGTAGACTGAGTTCTTTTTGAACTTCATGACTCAGTAGAGCGATAATTTCTCAGTCCAACACAAGCCTTCCATCGACTGAGTCAAATCCAACTTAGTCTAAATTAAAATTGAAAGATAAGTTTTTCATTTGCTCTTTCTAAATGGTATGGTTGTCATGTACCTACTGAAGGATGGGGATTTTCTCCACCTGTCAATGTCACCATTTTAGTGAAATAATTTTGAGTGTAATGTACATAAATCAGCTTCCCTATAAAACATGGAAGGAAGTGTGATTGTGAGTATGTATCTCTGTATTGATTGGTGTTTTACGCCACACTCAATAATATCGCACTTGTACGACAGTGTTGTCAGGTTTAGTGCAGGTTTAGTGAGTGAGGAAATTGGTGGTTTGAGATATCCTGTAAATAAAATACAAACAGACCGAAAGTAAAGGAAATGTCATTTTCTCGGTTTAAATGACTTTTAAGAACATCTGTAGCTCTGTTTAGCCAGATATTCTAGTAAACAATGATAATACAGCAGTGCGCTTTGATCTAACGTTAAAATTAAGATTTAAAATTTCACCATGTAACAAACACAAATGTACTTTGAGACCACAGTAAAACTATGCTATTATCAATGAGGATAATATCTTTGTGGTATTATTTAAATTGACTGATTGAAGGCAAGAAACACACTTGTACCTTTCTAAGAGAGGTCAGGAGTGCTGGGAGACTTTCAATAGATTTGGTGTCTTCTACTTTAGGGGTTATATTCAACATTGGTCTTTCACTCCCAGTTTTCTTTGGCTGTATTACTTCTGAAAAATCACAATAAAAAAATGAATTCATTTGAATAAAAAGTAAGTAATTACTGAAAGTCGCTGAGAATTATTTAGTTCACTTCAGTTTTGGAAACCCTGAAAATAAACGTGGCTCTGTGCTAAGTGAAGTAAAATAGTGATTAAGGAAGGAAAACAATATTCACCTACAAGCTATGGGTTCTATCATCCAAGTAGCTGTGATTGATTGATTGATGGTTTACCCCAAACTCAAGATTCCAAGTTTCAGAATGTGTTCTTTATCACTTAATTGAGATAACAGCTTGATTTTAACCAAGAAAATTGTTCTTCCCAATTCCTCACAGAGCAAATCTATTTTTACATAAAGTATAAGATGTCCTTCAGAAAAGCTGAATTTTTTGTGAGTACAGACACTTTTCCAGGTTTTTAATTTTTATCATTGTGAATTAATTCCAAAAATTCCAGAAAAATGCCAAAAAACAAAGAAAAGGATGATTTACCTTTTGCTGGTTTTGGCTCCCCCTGTGTGAGCATGCTATAGAAGTTATCTCCCCCTGATGCTCCTCTCATTTGCTGAATCTCAATCAGTTGTGCCATGTAGGCCTTGTCTACTACAGCCTGTTCTAGGTTAGCACTATCTGCCTGGGTAGCATTATCTAGACACCGTAACAGTTTACTCATACTTGATACAGGTATCCCAAACGACTGCACAAACAACAACAACTGGGCCGGTTCCAAATCCTGTAGAGCTGTGGAAGGGAAAGGGAGTATTTCAGGTTATGTCCAACTGTAGCAATATCAATAGCCACTTTGTTTTTATTCCGTACATAGTGAACGTGACATTACCCAATTATAGACTACATCAACACTATATACAATATAGCAATATCTGAATAGTCAAACCTGGACAAGCGACCAACTGTCTTAAGCGGCCACCCCACGACGCCCCCGAACGAAATCCCGTGCTTAAGACACTGTATAGAGCGACCACCTGTCTAATGCGACTGCGACCAGCTGTGAAGCTGATAAAGTATACACAAACCCTGTATTAAACGACCAAAACTTGGTTCTATAATCGCTAAAACGCTCCACGTGGTCTTAAAACAAAAAAAAAACGTGACTTTACCGCGCATGCTTAATCGCGCTGTAGCAGGCAATCCACAATTTTTGTAATAACTCAAGCCTACAATTAAAGCCGGACACTAGCTGTTTGTATTATACCTGTGAATTGCATTATACTTAACAGAATTGACAAAAAAAAAACTCTCGAATAAAATTATCAATAGATATATCGCGGTCGGGTTCCTTTTTAATCCTATACAAATTGTAGAGATGTACAAAAATTAGTGAAATAAGTCAAAATGCAATCGCCTAAGACTGGCAAAGCCCTCATTTATCATGAGGAAAGATGACAGGTTATCGAGATGTCAGTTGCATAAAACCTGGATTAAGAGACCACCTGTCTTAAGAGACCACCTTTCAGGTTTCCCTTACTTGGTCGCTTAAACCAGGTTATTCACTTTATAACTTGGTTGTTACAGGTTTTATGCCTCACTCAAGATTCTCTTAGTACCAGGCTATTTGTACTGAGCGAACAATACTTTGCCTACTGAGACACAGATAGATTGATGTTATAGGTCACACGCAAAACTATCTAATTTATATGGTATATATGAAACACTCGACCTTTGGAACGTACCTGGAAACTATTCAACACAGGACAGCCAAGTGAAAAATCCACTATAACGGACACAACGACTCATTCTACACAGACATTGATAACAGTTACCGTAGATTAATTCTAGAACTTGAGCCAAATCAGATGAAAAACAACAAACAAATTATTTTGGCTCCCTCTGTAATTTCTAAAAATATATTACTACAAAAAAGTTGTTACGTTAAAATTAATCAACATACCTGCTTCTACTACCCTTTGAACTTTCGACCGAATCATTCTTAATTTCAACCAATCAGGTAAGAGTAAGGCTTCTTCTAAAGTGTCGAGGAGAAACGCCGAGGGTGGATGGCTATTGACTGGAAACCACGTCTCTAACAGTTCATCATACAAACAATTATCTGCAAAAAATAAAACAATGAAAGTATTACTTTATTATCCAGTTTTAGATGACCAGGAATGTATTCCTTAAATTTATAAAAGTTAATTACATGTACCCAATAAAGTGTGCCACTGTTCAATGGTGGTATTACAGAATTTTGGGAGTTGATTGATTGATATTTTATGCCACACTCATGATTATTTCACATACATGGCGGCGTAGCCATGTTTAATGGGGGAGGAAACCCGGCAACTCTTCCACATAGGGTGACTGAATTAAAAACACTCTCAGAATTTTTTCCATTTTATTTGGTCCAAGTGGGATTCGAAGACGCAACCCATCTGAGAGTCAGTTTAGGACTGAGAGACTAATACTCTGCCGAGTCCGCCACCGAGGCCCAGAGATTTTGGGGAGAGAAAGAAGAAAGTGGAAAGGGACATACGCATCCTTACAAGATCTTATATAAAACCTACAAAATATGTGAGAATCTCACCTTTTGGTGGCCCATAGGAAAGAAGTATAACAATTGCATGGACAACTAAAACGTGCATTGTGGCTGTTTCCCCATTTTCCCACTGTAACAAAATCTGGTCTTGAGTGTCAGACTAGAAAATAACGGAAAAAGAAAATTGATGTTTGTAACAGGTTGATATACATTTTATATTTTTAAAAGATGTTTAAATCATCCTCCACAAAATACAAAAATTTCTTCTTATTATATTACTGCGTGAATTAAATTGGCAAATTAGAACCAAAAATGATGAAAAGTTTGTACAAATTGATAAGCACTTATAATCAGATTACTTCATAATATGAAATTTTTTCTCTTAAATACAAAGACGGAAAAACCAGTGCTTAGTCTAAATAAAATCCAATAACATACCCAAGTATAGGATGCCCTGTCCGGTTCTTTAGCCTTTCGTAGGTAGTTAGCGTAAAGATGAATTAGAGAGCGTAGTGTAAGGTCAGCTTGTTTTGTCCTTCGCTCTTCCTCCATAGGAAATAAATGGTTGATAACGGCACATCGCTCAACTATCAGCTGGGCCAACTCCTACAGCCACAGATAATAAACAGCAGAGTAATACAAAACCAACCTAAATTGGTCCTGAAATAAATCCTTTTATTGGTAATTTATATTACAAAAGTTACTTATTTGTTGCAGTATCATAGTGTGATTGATGTATTACGACGCACTTAAGATTATTAAAAATATGGTGGCGTTGCCAGGTTTAGTGGGAGGACGAAACCCGGCTCATTGCTCTGAGGAAACCCCCGACTTTCAGTATCGGAGAATATCAAGTTTATAAACTTTGATAAAAGACCAAATTGACTCTTTGAGTGTGATACATGAATGTTTGGGAAAATTTGGACATTAAATATTGAGAATAAAAACAGATAAATACATACCACAACTAGTTCAGCCAGGCCATGAAGTTGTTGATTAACAGCAAAATGAGAGAGAAAAACGATGTAAGCACTGACTAGTGATGGGTCGGTCTCTACTTGACAAGCCTGGTGAGAGATAAATAAGTTGGTTGTTAAAAAAAAATACAATTTACCCAGGCAAATTTTTAGATTGATTTTTTAAGCTTTTCTGGAGAAGCATTAATATTGTAAAGTGGTGTAGCCCAGTTGGGAGAGATATCAGACCCTATACCTACGAAACCTCAGAACTTCCAAGGGCAGGGGCCTGTTTCACAAAACCGTGTAGATGTATTTTTGGCGTAACTTTCATAGCAACGTATCTCTACAGCATGGGTTGCTATGGCAGTTACATAAAAACTTACGATATGTCGCTTTGTGAAACAGGCTCCCAGAGGCAATTATACATATTTGTGGGTTGGAGGAAAACACAGAAAGGTTGTAAGAGGAATTTGATTCAGTTTTGGCATCGAACATAGATACCAAGACTGTGAGGTCCTCCACAAAGGTATAAAAGAATCTTTTTATTAATGTCTGTATGCATAAAAACGCATGGTTGATTGATTGATGTTTTACGCTGCAAGATTATTTCACTTATATGGTCGAGTTGCCAGATTTAGTGTGGGAGAGGAAACCGGGCTCTTTGCCAGGAGAAAATCCCCCGAAATTAGGCGAATAACTGGCAACTTTTCCACATATAAAAAACATGCAGCCCTGTTTCTCTTACACTAACCCCAACAAAATCCCGGCAAAAATGAAACTAGACATAACTGAGATACCCCCCGCTCTGCAAGAAAAGTCGGCCTGTCTGAGAATTGTAGCATCAAAACAATAATATAATGGTCAGTGATAAGTGATGAGAAAACCAACAATGAAAATGAAAATGCAAAAACACAGAATATGATGATAATTCTGCTGGCAAGTAAGCAAGGAGAACAAGCTATGAGATGCAGATATGACTTTACATGAGCAGATGATGACAGCAGCAGACTGCATCAAAATTGCAGGAACTGGCACCAACCAAGGCCAACATCTATCAACAACATGAAAAAATTAATAACATTCAAGAAAGTGTAAGGGGGTATTAGTGTTAAGACAGTGAGTTGGATGGGTGGATTATATATTAGTCAAACATGAATGGCAGAATTACCAAGGTTACATATTTGGCCTACCTGTTAGTGAAAGAGGTTTGTCCAAGGAATGGCAGCTGATATAAGGTAATGGTCACTATAATATGTGGGGAGGGTGTCTAAACTCAGATCTTCAACGGGTCTATTAAAATACAGATGGTCCAACAATCCCCCTTTTCTATGTGTTGGAGTACCGACACATTGGCTGCAGTGATAGTGATTCATTAGTTGTAGCAGGTTTGTCTGTGCTGGTCCTTTAGTCATGAGGTCAACGTTGAAGTCGCCCACCAAGAAGCAAGGAAGTCCCAAATCAGTCCCATCAGAGATTAACTTTGGGTTGTGATATATGGATAGGACAGCTATTCGGATGGAAGACTCATGCTTTGGGGAAATAAGCACAAGCTGATGCTCTGTTTTTATGTGTGGTAAGGCACGCTGCATTAGTTTGACAATGTCATGGTGCATGAATGTGACAAGACCACCTCTTCCAGAAGCATTACTTGTGGTCATCGGTGTGTGGGTAGGCAGGTCAGGGGGGTATTAAACAAATGTGTGAAGTTTCAAAGTTGTAAGTTAAAGACTTTTTGACATGTGTTTACAAGGCTTTTTACGGCAGCGGTAATGTAAGGGGCATAACTCTTGAAAAAAACATCCGAGCGCGTTGATTTTCAATAGGCTTCTTGTACTTGCTGTATTAAACAAATATGTGAAGTTTCAGACTTTTTAAAGACTTTTTTAGATAATGTGTTTACAAGGACCAATGGACAGACGGACGACGGAGGCAACGACAATACCCTTCGGGCAAAATTTGCCCGAGGGGTAAAAAACTATGTTAATGTAAGTGTAGGAGAATGATTGGACAGCATAGCAAATTCACGAACTCTGCATCGTCATCTTTTTGTAACTGCAACTGTAAGCAAGACGGAGAAGCGGGAAAGGATAACCCCTTAGCCATGATAAGCAAGCTTTATAGAGTACAACAATATGCACATAGGATGATATGTATATGCACATGTATGATAAAGATGGAGAAACAGCACCAAGAGGAGGAGACACATGAATTGGGCATGATTTAATGCTACGTCTGTGACAAATGATGGAGTAAGACAAAATATCATGCAAAATACTCCTTGCTGGTCATGTTTAGTTAGCATCGACAACAAGAAAGTAGACTATGAGGCTGCTTGCTGATCATGTTACCAGCACTCACTACGAGGAAGTAGGCTATCAAGAGTGCCACAAGCACAATAATGAAACATGCGGGCTTATATGACAAGCACAGCAACTACCGTACAACTGTACAATGGGACAAAATTGTGTCTACAAACAAATGTATGAACAGACAAATGGCAGAACAGAGAAATGTCAAAAGGAGTCCAAAATGTCATAAATATGTAAAAATATCTCCTTGCAAGTAGGACATGGACAACTTCATATCGTTGGTAACATTTGTCAAGTTTCATAAAAAAAGAACCAACATCTGGGAGGAGTATTTTGGACAAAATTGCGTCTACAGACGAACGGACGGACGGAGGGCACAACGATCAGACAGATGTATGTGTGTACATACAAACTTTATGCCAGCACAAGGGGGGGGGGGGGGGGGGGGAGGGAGGTAGGGAGGAGGGAGGGAGGGGCGATAACATGATAACCCTGTCTTCATATGGAATGAGACCCATTGGAGGAGTATTTTGGACAAAACTGTGTCTATGGACGGACGGACAGACAGACGGACAGAGGGAACAACGATTGGACGGATGTATGAGTGTACATACACACTTCATGGCAGTAGAAGGGGGGGGGGAGGGGGGGAGGTAGGGAGGGGCGATAACACGATAACCCTGTCTTCATATGGAATGAGACCCCAAAAATAGCAAAGTCCTATAAGTCAAAAACGTCATAAAAATGTGAAAAGAGAAAATATCATCCTGTAAGTTGGGCATGCACATCTACATGCCATTGGTAACATATTTGTGAAATTTCATTGAAATCAAAGCAAAATCTTAGGAGGAGTAGTCCGGACAAAATTGTGTCTACAGACGGACAGACGGACGGACAAGCCGATTCCAGTATACCCCCCCCTAACTTCGTTGCGGGGGGTATAATAAGACAAAGGTATAAATACCAAATGATAATAATCAGCACCGTGGATTTAAGCCTGTAAAAATGAATACATCACCTGTCTCAAAGTTGCTGAGAGCTGCGTTTTGACGTCTTCAAAGACAGGTAGGGTAGGTAACTCTACTAGTAACCACTTATGTTGTGGCATGTATTTGGAGATATCAGTGGTTTCATCAACTTCCATTGATTCTTCATCAGTGGGTTTACAGATAACCATTGACAGGCCCTATGTAACACACAGAAATAAATACATACATAGATAAAGAATTTTATTCTCATAGAGAAAGCACCCCATATCATATAACAATCTATGAATTGAGTTTTATTAATTTTTTTGGCAGGAAACCAAAGAGTGTTTATATATATTCCGTCCTCAACACATAAGGTTTAAGAAAACTTTGAAGACAAAAAAAAAAGACGTTCCTATAAGCAATAGATTTGAGCAAAAAACCAACTGCAGCTGTTTGACATTTTTTCACTAAATAAACTTTATACGGGCACCATAAAAGGTAGTCATCTTAAGCAAATCATATATCACAACAACCATAGGTATTTATAATGCTACTAATAGGGTAATTTTCAACAGGAAAATATTCGGCAACACTTTGTAACTTTAAATTTATGGGGTTTTAAAGAAATGTTTTTTTTTCTGGAATGCTACTGTACTGCAACTTA
Source organism: Lepidochitona cinerea (assembly GCA_963971465.1). Lineage (NCBI taxonomy): Eukaryota > Metazoa > Mollusca > Polyplacophora > Chitonida > Tonicellidae > Lepidochitona > Lepidochitona cinerea. Next base: position 44,795,361 of record OZ020551.1, on the reverse strand, counting down.
TCTTGTGTATTCAAAGAGCCAGATGTTCATTGAAATATGTATCCTGGATTTTGCGAAACCCCCATAATCATGAGTAACAGGCTAATCGTATGACACTGAATGAACTTTGGAATGCATTAAAGAGGCTTCAATAGGGTCTGGGGGTTTCCCAAGAGATTTCGAGATATCGGGTAACAGATGACGTTTTTTGAAGACAGTGTCAGTTTGATTGACGTATTTTGTTCTAAAAGGTCAGAACTGAGCGTCACATTCGAATGCGATAAAGGCTCTCCACATGCGTAATGACAGCGTCGGTGACAGGAAAATTGTGGAATTCTACCGATACTCCCTATATGGGCGTAGTGGAGTGCCTTACTTTAATAGCCTGTTGTCTGGCTGATGTCTGAGAAGAGGAGAGTTTCTGTAAGAAGTAATGTAACACTTGGAAGGTAGTCTGTGAGTCTGAGTCATCATCGTGAAGGATGGTCTGTAGACGAGACAGTAACTGCTCCTGTTTACGCAGTTTCTACAACAACAAAACACAACACAATATACTGTACAATCACTGAAAGATTTAGTTTCAGATTGTCATTGATTGAAGTAATACAGTAGGATTTTTGACTGAGCGGGACTTGAACCAATGACTCATCGATGGAAGACCTGTGTCGAACTCAGAGACTAACGCAGGAGATCGACAGATCAAAATTTTAGGCTGCAGTGAAGACTCTTTCTCTAATATGCCAACATTGAGAAATATATTAGTGGGAAATTCTAGGCAGTCCAGTCCAATTTTCTTTTGATTGATTAATATTTCACGCCATACGTAAGATTATTTCCCTTCTATGACGGATGGCGAGGTTTAGTGGAAGAGAAAACTGACCCTTGGCAGGTATCGGGCTAACCTTCCACCTTTTCACATTTCTTTGAACTTTGAACCGCATCAAATCGATGGACGATTCATTTTTTTTTATTGTACAATAAGGATAAACTGGGGACACATAGTGGATCGGTGGATGTAGGTAGGAATACTTTTTTTATATATTGTATAATAAGAATAAATTGGAGACATTGATGGCTTAAGGTAGGAATATTGAAAACACTAGAGATACAAAAAGATACTTACCATTCTTTTCAGTTTAGTTTCTGGTTTAGAATCGTCTTCATCTCGTAATTCCTTGGCTAGATCTTGTGGCGATTCATGCAGTAAGAATTCACACAGACATTCAACGGGCAGGACATCCAGGGAGCCTTCACTGGACTCCACTAGATCAGCTAGCCAAGGCATGGAACGAGACGTACCCTGAACACAACAGTCGAAAATATTATGTTTGTTTTTGTCTATTGTGGTGTCTTTGTTCATGGAAAAACACGGGAGATGTTATAATAATCACCAAATATATTGACTGAGCAGAACACTTCTACAGGCTCATAATCAGGTCAACTATACTCTCTATAATGCAGTAGCTTAGACAGAAAGTGAATAGCCTCTACACTACATCTATCAAAAACCTATATTCAAAATACAAAGTACATGTAAGCCTAGTGATATATAGGCCTATAAAGTATTTATGAACACTAAAACAAACGAGAACAGGGAAAATAAAAAATAACCATGAAGACAAGTTTCTAATTGTGCTAAAAAGAGATATATAATACACATGTTAAATCTTGTGATTATTAATGTTACAGAATATTTTTCAATAGTATGAAGTGACTTGGACACGGGTTTTTAGAAGAGGATAATGATTGATTGATTAGTAGTGTACCCTGTACTTATCCCATTGTTAGTGCTTTTTAGGGTGGGAAAGAGAGGAGGCTGGGAGGGTAGATCAGGGTATAAGCCCCAAGGACCAAGCCTTGTTTAATCATCCAAGAAAAGTTGAGCAAATTCAGTCGAGCAAATTCAGAAATTTTCCAAACTGACTAAAATTAAGGAAAAAAAGGCTCACCTGTCTTTTAATGATATCCGATAAAAAGTCTGGATCTCGGCTCTTACAAAACATTTCCCGAATATTCAGCAAATTTGTCAAGGTCTTCAATTGTTCAAGTATCTCTGGTGGAGGGCGTCTCGTCATTCCACTGAAATAAAAAGATACGTTTCAAAATTAATCTTAGGCTCTGTTTGTTTGATGATGCTTTTGGAGTACAAATGTTTTGATTGATAGAAGTTTTATGCCGCACTCAAGACTATTTCACTTACATGGCGGACGAGGTCCCCTAACTGTTTTGAAAAATCTGCTGGGTACCTCAAAGTACTTAGCCCAGGCAGTATTTAAGAAATAAAGAACGTCCTTGTAAGCTGTTTTGCTATTACGGGTATGTGATGGAAAATACCATTATTTGGAAGTGAAGTACATTCAATTCTAATGCATACCACACTTTTGGTATGCGTTTCTTTCAGAGTATAATCAATATCTATAATTAAAACTATCGGGCTTGCAAGTTATCACGAGATTTTATGATACCCGGTGACAGATGACGCTATTAAAAATGTTTTTTGGTGATGTCGCAATTCTATTTGACGTATCTTATCCCACAAGCGTCATGTTAGAACAAAAAACTTTCAGACATGTGCAATGAAGAAATTTGTGGAATTCTGACGAGACTTTTGCTCTCTATAGTCAGGAAAAATATAAGGTAATTGAAAAATATATACATAATCAAGCATATAAGTGAGTATAAGTGTAAAAAGTGAGTGTATACCTGGGGTTCATGGTAGTGAGTTGAGCAATCAGTAAACTGTTATGTTCTGTAATCGTCATTTTACTGGCCGCTGCTAAATGAGTCTCAAACTCCAGAATCTGTTGTTTTTCTAACTGCTCTACCTGCAGGGGAAAAAGTGATTGATAGAATTTTATTTATGATCACTAAACATACGGGTACAGGGAAAATCTTAACACACGGGTACAGGGAAAATCATCTTGTCTAAAATAACCATGATAGAGTTTATATGTTGTATAATGATGCACCGATTATCAAAGAAAAGCAATATCAAACAATACTCAAACATGTACGCTGTATGTTGAACTTTCAATTACAGTGTATAGTTATTATAAAATAAAAACAATAATGAAGGGAGCAAATATTTTTTAATGAAAAATTAATTTACACTGATAATTCATAAATATTCAACAAATTCATGCAAGACTTAAAGCATTGGTAAATATAGTACAAGAAATGTTTAGATTATTTTACTCCCGTACATAGAGGCGTTCCTAAAAATCCTGGGCATTCCCATGAATCATTGAAAATTTTAAAATTTTTGCTCAATTTAAAACAGCTCTTTACTTACCTGAAGCTCTCTGTTTTTCATATCATCAATGATCTTATCATCAGGGGCCATCGTGGGTGGGGGAAACTCAAAATTACTGAAAACATTGAAAATCCTATCAATTAAAGTCGGCAAAAAGTGTACAGGACGTTTTGTGTCCCAAGTTTATTGGGGGGTGAAACTGGGCTCAATCAGGCAGAGAAAACCTCAGACCATTCTTTAGTACCTGGCAACCATCCTAAGTCAGCTATAGAATAATAAATATAAGTTGGAGCTGGTGTGTAAACTTTTGAACAAAAAATGAACGTCTGTACATCAAAAAAGAAACAAGTTCCAGCATACTAGAGGACTGCGCATACCGCATATTATACGGAATTAGAAACATAGGGCATTCCACACAGTGTTCTGTGACATCAACAAAGTCAATCAGTAAACACTAGCTGGTACATACAGACGAGCCAGAGCTAAAAGATTCCATATTCATTTTTACTGGCCAGCAAAACTGCTTCATCAGTCTATTGATAGTAACAAGATTGTGAGAATAAATGTGAGAATACAGCTTACTTTGTGATGATCAAGATTGTGAGAATAAATGTGAGAATAAAGCTTACTTTGTGATGATCAAGGTTGTGAGAATAAATGTGAGAATTCAGCTTACTTTGTGATGATCAAGATTGTGAGAATAAATGTGAGAATAGAGCTCACTTTGTGATGATATGGATTGTGAGAATAAATGTGAGAATACAGCTTACTTTGTGATGACCATCTCTATCAAACATTTCAGGGTCGGGTAATTGTCAACAATACGACCTGCAGAAAAGATGAACACGTTTTCAACCAGTAAAATTAATGTTCACAATGTTATATTAAATCACAAATGTAAATGGTTGGATTTGAAGCCGACATGAGCGTGACAGGATTGATGGTATCATCGTCATTCAGCAGAGTGTACGACAATCTGGATCTGTTCTAATGCAACAGGCCAAGTGGGTTTACTGAAATAAAGTTTAAGTTAACAAATGAATGGCCAATGAAATGGCAGAATCCTTCGAGTTCTGTCCACTTAACCGTTAATTCAATCTTGTTATTCCTGATAGACTTTCTGGGTCATTTAACAGTCAAGTTACTTAGATACAGAGCTTTGTAAAATGACCGAAGTTAGAAAGCAAGTCGCTTTTTGGCTACTCATGAGACTAGAATAATTGATGACAGTATCAGGTTTGATGGATTAAGGACAAAACCCGACTCTTTGTCTAGAGAAAACCCCTTGACCCAGCAGCCCTTCCACATAAGGCATCAAGAACCCACCCAGAATTGAGTACACTTTTTCTTTGGGAGGAGTATGATTGATGGATTGATTGATTGGTGATTTGAGTTTGAGTTTGAGTTTGTTTATTCACCAATAAAGTATACATATATATACAATAAATAATAATAAGAAAACAAGATATTTAAACAGAAAGGATTAGAATAATTGAAAATTGGCGGGAATAAAGCTCAGAAGAGCTTAAGTGATAAAATGCTATCAAAACCTGGTTGGTTCATTTCTGCTTTACGCTAGATTTAAAATCATATGACGACACTGAGAATTTTCAATGACATTTGTGACACACCTACTGAACTGAAAGTATATCCCACAATAAAAAGTACGCCGGGCTCAAGATTATTTCACTTATATGGCGGCGTTGCCAGTTTTATTGTGGGAAGAAACCGAGCTCTATGGCCAGAAGGAAACCCACGACCTTCCGGTGGTAACTGGCAACCATCCCATCCCATCAATGGAAGGCTTGTGTCGAACAGAGTGACGCCCTTTGAGCTAAAGGAAGAGACACCTTACCAAAACTATTAGGATTGTAGGCAGTGATAATCATCAGCATATTCCAGGCTCTCCAGTACAAGGCTGAGATGGCCAAGGTGGGAGGTTGATACCTGAAGGGAAAAATAAAACATAATATTGAGAATTATTATAACTCTTGGAATACTGTTTGATGAAGGATGATGATTAGGTGATTGATTGATTGTTTGGTGTTATACGCCGTGCTCAAGACTATTTCACTTATATGGCAGCGTTGCCAGTTTTATTGTGGGAGGAAACTGGGCTCTATACCCGCAGGAAACCCACGACCTTCCACTGGTAACTGGCAACCATCCCATATAGGTCGTTTGAGTGAAAACCCAGTCAGAAAATTTTCCATTTTTTTGGGACTGAGTGGGTTTCGAACCAGCGACCCATTGGTGGAAGGCTGTTCGGATTGAGCATCCAACTATCTACCTCCTGAGCCACGGAGGCCCCTGATTAAGTGATAAAATGCTATCAAAACCTGGTTGGTTCATTTCTGCTTTACGCTAGATTTAAAATCATATGACGACACTGAGAATTTTCAATGACATTTGTGACACACCTACTGAACTGAAAGTATATCCCACAATAAAAAGTAACTTCTAATTCCTTTACGATAGACAAATAGCTCATCTTTATTTACTGAATCAATAACTGCAATTTGTTGATTGATTGATGTTTGACGCCGCACTCACGATTATTTCACTTATATGACGACGTGGCTCATTGCCTGGAGGAAACCCACCGGCCTTCGGCGAGTACCTGGCACCCCTTACATACATACTGCGATTTTTAAAAAAATCATGTAATCATTCCAGATAGGGTGATAGAGTGGAAACGGAGTCACACATTATATTTTGCAGATTGAGTGTGATTTCACCTTAAGGTCCGTTCTCACTGTGCGATAAGTCGTACTGACTTGTAGGATGCAATTAAAATGGATGGTTTTAATTGGTCGATATGATTTGTCAAGCAATCAAATGCATCCATTTGAATTGCATGCTACAAGTTGGTACGACAAATCGCACAGTGAGAATGGGCCTTTAATTATATATTTGGGACATATTTATTATTATGACGTACCCTTTTGGGAGAACTATATTTTCTGGGTGTCTGTAGGTACAGAGGTTCAACAGGGCATCGATGAACTCTAACCTCTCAACTTTCAGCACATCATGACCTGCAGCAATGAAGAATCATTATACATATGTTATTCAATTGGTTGTTTTTTATCTTTTGTTACGATCAAGATTTTTTCTAACCAATTGTCCAGATAATCGATTGATTGATATTTTACACCGAACTCAAGATTATTTCACCAATATGGCAGCTCTTTTGCAGTAAGAAACTCTCATCCTTCAGTGAGTGCCTGGCAACGCTTCCACATATGGTATTGGTAATCAAGTGAAAAATCTACTTAGAAATGATTTAATTTTATTTGGTTTGAATAGGATTCGGACCCTGGCTGCATTGATGGAAGGTCTGTGAAACCATGGCCCTGTCAGGATTAATAAGGAAGGAAACCATGCTGTTTGTCATTTATATATTTCAACATTTTACATCAGATTCAAACCAAAGGGAAAATAAAATGAGTTTATCCATGCATCCCTAATCCAGACTTTCCAGACTTTTTTTTACATGTTAATTCTCGTTTTAAACTACCTTGTATGCTCTAGAGTATTTGAAGTATGGATGTGTAGCAAGATTTATTGGGGGAGGAAAGTGGGCTCAACAAGCCAGAGACAATTCTTTAGTATCTGGCAACCATTCAGCATACTGCTGAAAAAAAAATCAGCTATAGAATAATTTTAAGTTGAAGTAAAATTGAACAACAAAGAAACCCTTGGCAAATATTACACCTTTATCGTTACCTTCGACATGTAACATGGCCGCTCGTTTGACCAGTGTGTCTGCTAAATCCATAGCATCAGGGGCGTTGACAGGCAGCTCACGAGATAATCCAATAATGAGGATACGTATAAGAGTGTCTTCTAACACAGGTGCTTCAGATGCCAGCTTTAACAAAGCACTGAAAAAAAAAATACATTTATTATGGCTCATTTTTTTTTACTCCTGCATTTTTTTTTGGCTCAAAACTAAAACTTGTTTGCAAGAGGCAAAGTTCAATATCAAAAGAAAACGCATGAACTAACACAGGTCCCTAGTGATGATCCATGATGTAAGGGTGATCACATTAAATTGATTGATGATGTTTTATGCCATACTCTATATTACTTCATTTAGATCTCACACCTAAAGAGGAAGAAACCAGGCTCTTTGCCGTGAAAGTTCATGATTTATCAACCTGATTTTGTGAATGATTGACAAGAACTTGTTGTTTGGTGCTTTATTTAGTACTTCAGACTATATCTGTATAATGTTAATGTTGCTAGGTTTATTATTGGTGGGGGAAGGGGGGGGGGGGGGGATTACTTGCCCTCCGTCAACTTCTGGGGGTAATCATGGATCATGTATGTAATAACTTACCCTCGGTCACCCTCTGGGGGCAATCATGGCTCATGTATGTAATAACTTACACTCGGTCACCCTCTGGGGGCAATGATGTATGTAATAACTTACACTCGGTCACCCTCTGGGGGCAATCATGGCTCATGTACGTAATAACTTACACTCGGTCACCCTCTGGGGGCAATCATGGCTCATGTATGTAATAACTTACACTCGGTCACCCTCTGGGGGCAATCATGGATCATGTATGTAATAACTTACCCCCGGTCACCCTCTGGGGCAATCATGTATGTAATAACTTACCCCTGGTCGCACTCTGGGGGCAATTGTGGATCATGTATGTAATAACTTGCCCTATGGGGGTTATCATGGATCATGTAAATAATAACTTACCCTCTGGGGGTAATCATGGATCATGTATGTAATAACTTACCCTCGGTCACCCTCTGGGGGCGATCATGTATGTAATTACTTACCCTCGGTCACCCTCTGGGGGCAATCATGGATCATGTATGTAATAACTTACCCTCGGTCACCCTCTGGGGGGGCAATCATGTATGTAATAACTTACCCTTGGTCACTCTCTGGGGGTAATCATGGATCATGTATGTAATAACTTACCCCCGGTCACCCTCTGGGGGTAATCATGGATCATGTATGTAATAACTTAACCTCGGTCACCCTCTGGGGGGCAATCATATATGTAATAACTTACCCTCGGTCACTCTCTGGGGGGCAATCATGTATGTAATAACTTACCCTCGGTCACCCTCTGGGGGTAATCATGGATCATGTATGTAATAACTTACCCTCGGTCACTCTCTGGGGGCAATCATGGATCATGTATGTAATAACTTACCCTCGGTCACCCTCTGGGGGTAATCATGGATCATGTATGTAATAACTTACCCTCGGTCACTCTCTGGGGGCAATCATGGATCATGTATGTAATAACTTACCCTCGGTCACCCTCTGGTGGCCAGTTGTCCTTGTTATAATAATGCTCTGGAGATTCCATAAATAGCACCTTACGTAAACTAAAACAAAACCAAATATTCACCTTAAATTATAAAAATTGAGATAAAGTATACGGATTGATTGTTTGATGTTTTACGCCGCGCTCAAGATTGAGAAAAAGTATACTGAAAAAAACACATTGCTGAACACAATATCTTAGACATGCATAAAATCTTGGAAATCTTATTTTTGATAAAAAAGAAATTCATATTTTAGACAACCTTTTCTTCATTTTAGTCCCCTTTAAAACATGAACATAGAAATATCTATGCAATAATACACAAATTTATACACAAAGTTACCTCCTAACCATAGAGATTATAAATCTTATCTCAGCCACGCATACGATGCTCAGTGCACCTTAGAACTTACTAACCCTAATGAAATAATTGAAACTGTTCAAAACTTAAAAAGTACATCTGCAGGGATCGATGGAATAAAAATGTCTGTAGTAAAATCTATAATATCTCATATCGCACTCCCCCCTATCGCATGTCATTAACTTATCTCTAGCACAAGGAGTATTTCCAGATCCGCTTAAGCTAGCTAAGGTCACGCCTATATTCAAATCTGATCAACAAACACTTGTCAGCAATTACCGCCCAATATCAGTATTACCCTGCTTCAGCAAAATATTGGAGAAAATAGTTTCAAAACGAATTTTATCTTACATTGAAGACAATAACATAATTTGCCAGAACCAGTTTGGATTCCGAGCCCATCACTCCACTAGCCTCGCAATATTATCATTATACGAGAAGCTTATCCAATCCAAAGAACATGGTAAATTCTCTATGATAACATTTTTAGATCTGTCAAAAGCGTTTGACACGGTGAACCATGCCATACTTCTAGATAAGCTGAAATACTATGGGTTCACCGGAATAACACTTAGATGGTTTGAGAGTTATCTGTCTTCAAGATCACAATGTGTATCATTTAATCAAACACTCTCTAATTACAATACCATTACCTGTGGCGTGCCTCAAGGCTCGATCCTTGGACCTATAATGTTCTTACTATACATAAATGACATTAATTACTTAAGTGACATTTTGTTTATTATTTTATTTGCTGATGATACTTCTGTTACCCTATCTGATTCTGACCCACAGAAATTGCTTGATGATATGGATGCTGCCTTAAATGAACTGTTAGACTGGCTCACATGTAATAAACTATCTCTTAATCTTGAAAAAAACAAGTTTTTATTTATCAAACCAAAACGAACATCCTCATTTGATCCTTATTTATATTTACGTGATCAGCCCACAGAGCATGTATCATCATACAAATTCCTGGGTGTACATCTGAATGATCAACTTAGTTGGTCTACTCACATTAACAATTTGTCATTGAAACTAGCCCGAAACATTGGAATTATTAACAATATAAAACATAATTTAAATAGGAAAATTCTTTGTATTCTTTATTACTCGTTATATTTCCAATATGTTAACTATTGTAATATAGTATGGGCTAACACTTACAGTACGTACATTCATCCATTGCAAATTCTACAAAAACGAATAATACGTATTATTGCTGGTCAGAGTAGATTTGCCCACACGAGTGCACTATTTGAGCAGTATCAAATATTGCCCTTTCTGCAAATTAATGAGCTCAGTATTTTACTTTTGGTGCACGATTTTTTCCATCATAATTATCTCATGCCATTCCAGTTCCGTCAATATTTTACAAAACTGTCTGATATCCACTGTTATCCTACACGAGAATCTCACCTAAATTTATATCGTTTTCCTTTTCAGTCACAACTATCATTTTATACACCTCATACAAAAGGCCCGAAGTTGTGGAATTCACTACCCAATAACCTTAAAACAATTACTGCCAAATCACTAATGAAATCAGCACTAAAAAAACACTTACTGAACCATTAGTTGCAGAAAGGTAAATTTCTTACAAAGATGACGTATTTAGCCTATTCATTCTTTTTATGAGCTTGTGTGATAAATGTATTGAGCTTTTGAATTCACTCTTGTCGGATGATTGTGGAATTTTGTCATATCTTTGAAGATTTCTTGCGTACATGGTAAAGTAAATTGTAGCCCATTGAATGTATTTGTGGAATGTTTAAATAACTAGAGCTACTTGTTTTTCTCTTCTTTTTCTTTTTTTGTTTGCTTTTTGTCTTATATATAAATGAACACTGCAATATCGCATGTCAAACTCAACAAAATAATGTATTGTATAAGGGATAGAACAAACCCCATGGGGTTTTAATCCCGCCACAATATATTGTCAACTAACTTTGTATTACTTATGTGGTGTAATAAATATCAATCAAAAAAAACAAATTGGACAGATTACAGTTGAAAGAAACTATGAAAAAATATAAGTGAATCTGTCACAATATTAACTCAAGAGGTTTATGGATTGCAACTTCTGTTTATTTGTAAAGCGACGTTTCGGTCCAGATTCTAGTACCGTTATCAAGCATAATAATCATTATGCTTGATAACGGTACTAGAATCTGGACCGAAACGTCGCTTTACAAATAAACAGAAGCTGTAATCCATAAACCTCTTGAGTTAATATTGTTACCTCAACTTCTAAATGCCTCTTAAAGAATTTGAATCTGTCACAATTTTGGAATCCAAAATATATTTAGCAGGGAATTTTCCCATGTTATTTGCCAACATATATTTCACCAATACTGGTACTTACTAATGCATGTAATCAGTGGGTTTCAGTTCCACCAGTTTAGGAACAACCACATGTAACCACCATACAGAATCTCTCTCAATGATGGCTGCCTGTCTCTGCTGGTGAAACAAACACTCCAAATCTGAAAATGAAAGGCAATAAAACAAGGGGAGTGCAGTTAATAGAAATTAGCTTCATTTAAGTGATGGTTGAAGATGAGTACACAAGTTTTTTTCAGAAAATTCGGCTAATAACTCATTTCCATGGTTCAGAGTTTTGGCTGTCCATTTGGATATCCCAGTCCAACAACTGTTTATGTCACATTGATTGATTGATGTTTAATGCCCCACTTAGGATTACTATGATATTAATTTCACATCACTAAAATGACCATGTTGCCAGGTTAAGTGGTGGGGGAACCCAGGCTCTTTGCCTGGAAGAAACCTCTGACCTGACAGATACTTGGCAACTTGTTTAAAGTTTTATGCCCCACTTAGGATTATTAATTTCATATCACTGCTATGATGGCCATGTTGCCAGGTTAAGTGGTGGGAGAAAACCGACTCTTTGCCTGGAAGAAATCTCCGACTACGACATTCTCTCTGGAATGCCTGCGTGAAACGAAGAGACTATTATTTTGCATACAAAGTCACAAGGCCCCCAATGGCATTTGAACCATTGACCCATTAGTACATATTTTTTGACCTAGGAAGAAAATGTAACACAACCAAATAGTATAATATGTTGATAGAATACTAATAAGGGATTATAAGATCCTACCTCTAGTATCTCCTCTACTATTGGCTGCAGCCGCCTCCCTGACTGCAGGTGTTACACTCAGCAAGATACATAGGGTAATTAGATCAACAATAGAACTCACATAACGCTCCTGAAAGCAAACATGGACAAGAAAAACAAACATTACCTCTCGTTCTAAACTCAAGATTATTTTACTTAAATTATAATGGCCCCATTTCCAGGAAGCAACCCACAACTTTCATGACACACTCAAGATAATTTCCACAAAGTTAACAGATTGGATTAATTGGAAGAAATTGATTGATTGAAGTCGATTTCAAGATTAATTCTTCTTATAATAAGTTTACACGGGGGAGGGGAATAAATGAGGAAACCAGATAAAATGCTCAGTGGAAAAACTGACTTCTTGCTGGTACCTACCAACATCCCATATAGGTCGACTAAAACCAGTGTGAACCAAACAGCCTTAACGAATGACAAGAAAAATAGCAATATTAAAACAAAAATATTAGAAGTTCGCAAATATAAAGATACCTTAAAAGTCTGCTCCATGTCCACAAACTTGGCCTCAAATCTTTCCTGCATCAATCCTAGACAGAAATCTGAGAAGGGAATATCGTGACGTAAAGTTCGGACTATTTCTCGTAACAAGCCCCTCAATGCCCTTATGTAGTCATCTTTATTCACGAGTAAATCCTGAAAAATCTCGGCCAACATCTGCAAATAAAAGAAAAACATTCAATTATGATTTGTAGATGTAGTGTTTTGTTGGTTCTAATTTGCTGGTAAAAAGGCATTATTCTATATTTTGACTCATTTGATTTCTGTAAGGAATGTTAAAGAATTGGTTTTGTACAAACCATGTTGATATGAGCAGAACAAAAAATATTTCAGACAAAAAATCATCTAATACCCTGAAACCTCTATATATTGGGGGGCCTCCGTGGCTCAGTAGGTAGTGCGTTGGGCGCTCAATTCGAACAGCCTTCCACCAATGGGTCGCGGGTTCGAATCCCACTCAGTCCAAAAAAAAAAATTGGAAGATTTTCCGACTGGGTTTTCACTCTATCAACCTATGTGTGATGGTTGCCAGTTACCAACGGAAGGTTGAGGGGTTTCCTCCGGGCCTAGAGCTCGATTTCCTCCCAAAATAAAACTGGCAACGTCGCCATATAAGTGAAATAATCTTGAACTTGGCGTAAAACACCAAACAATCAATCAATCTATATATTGGCCTGTCTCAGGGAAAGAAAAAATGTCAGTTTATGTAGGTTATCTAACATGTATTTCAATACATACGAAAATTGGGTATAGTTGGTTTGGACAGGGTGCTGGGTTATCAAAGTGTCAGTTTACACAGGTTCTATTGAACTTAAATTTTTTAAATGCATCATTAGAGTAGTAGACATCATATGTAATACCTTTGCTGCTTGTTCTGGTTCCTGTTGAAAGATAATCTGTAATATAGGCATGTTGTTGGGATTTCTTGATGTGCCAGGGGACAGTTCATTATAGATGGTGTGGGTCAAAACCAGTCTCATGTTATCAGCATGTTGAGAAAGTAAAGCCCTGAAAATAGCACAGAAGAAATAATAAAATGAAAGCAAAATGCAATAATGAGATTACGGTAAGAATTCTGCTAATTCAAGGACGAGCAATGTGAAGATAACAAATTATTAGACTGCTTTCGATGGCGATTGCTCGATAGGATTATCGGTCGCTTCATGCAGGAGGTAAGATACCCAACGAAAAGTCTCAAACTTTTAGAGTGCTTTTCGTAATGTTTTCAGTACTTGAATTAGCGGAATTCTTACCGTAGTCTGGGTTTCTGACTTTTTTGACATATGGCCATATTCCAAAATACAGTGTCATTTTGGTGTCAGAAACCGGGACAATAATGAGATATCTTCAAATTCACACAAGCTTTACTTAGTCCAGTTAGATCATTGGGTCACACTCCATGCATATTAGCTGTGATAACTGCAAAAAAACCGGAAGTGTCAATTGTTTTTGGAAGAGGGCTGGTATATGATAGTTTAGAAACCAGATTTGTCTTATCTCACAACATGTAAGGAAATCATGTATGTGTTAAAATATAAGCTATTCAAGCAATGAACCCACACGGATGGTTTTTTTTTTTTTCATTTTTGTGTGGGGGATTAGTGGGACTTGAACTTGTGGCTCATAGAAAGAAGGCTGGAGTTGGGTTGAGATAACTAAGTAATAACTAATACAGAAGTCAGAAACTCTACCTGATACACGAGAGAAAATGGTTGATCAAACTCTTAGTTTTAAGTCGCATCTTGATGATTAGTTTGACCACTTCAATATCACTCTTCTCTAACTGACCACAGTTCATACACACAGATAATAGCAAGTCCTGACCAGATTTTGCCAGCTGAAGTAGAAACAAAATTTTATTAATTCATTATATTCGGTTCTATGAAGCACTGATGTGTTTAGAACTACTTGTCACTTTTGGTTCGGGAGGCATCTGGAGCCTGTTTCACAAAGCCTGAAGCGCAAGTTTTTACATAACTGTCACGGCAACCCATACTGTAGAGATACGTTACTATGAAAGTTAAAAAAAATACATCTACATCTTTGTGAAACAGGCTTCCAGGCTTTAGATTAGAAGACTCTAAAGCGATGATGTCAGGATTATTAAGGGAGGAAACCATGCTACATGCAAGGAGGAAACCCCTGATTTCTAGCTGGTATAACTATCAGCTAGCACATAGATCAACAGACCAAAAGCCTAATGATGGAACCCCAAAAATTATGGGAATGAAGAGGGATCTTGTTTAAGGTGACTGCTTTGGTAAGCCATTTATAGCGACAAGCATGCACATGTTAACTTTTCTGTAGATTAAATTTCCATGAGCCATTTTTATTCCTTCTATGATGTCTTTAAACAAATCGTCTACTGAATGAAAACACAGCTGGAATAGACCCTTTTGGCTTAAGGGATGACACTTGGGCAGTAGCCTCTGTGTATGGCAAAATGACGCTATATCAAGTTTTTCGATCAATCTGGCGTCGGAATCGTGTTCATTTTGCAATGTGAAAGAGGTGTGTCACAGCGCCAGGAACAGAGAAATGACGACAATGCCATGCCATATGAAGGTCATAAAAACGTCATTCTAAACCAAAAGGGTCTATATGTTAATATATGTCTGCAATGGGGATAATACAGAATTTAAAACAATTTTGGTTGAGATTGTTACAGACCTTGGGGTTTTGTATCCACATTTCCAGTCTCTGTGATGCCAGCATTCTGACCTCAGCGTACCCAGATGTAGATGACATCAGACGAATGAGATGGCGTGATGAGGCGTCATTGGGCTGACGGCGATTAAACTGTTCACGTATCACATCCATTACATATGTCTCAATACTCTCTTGCTGATAGGGGAATCTGAAATAATAATATTTATAAGAAAACTTTTTTCTTTTCTTTTTTGTTTAGAATTTTGTAAAAGTTAGTAGGTTTATTGTTTAGTTTTTTACATCGTAACAGATTATGTCCCCTTTAAAGTGGCGTCCCCAGGTTTATTCAAGAGGAGACAAGATTGAATTGATTGATTGATTGATGTTTTACGCTGTACTCAAGATTATTTCATTTTGGCAAACAAACAAAAATATTTATGTTTTTATAACCACTAAAATAAAGTAAATTTTTCATCTTGTTTTAATCCTTTTTCAAATTTAAACCCTACCTTGGGAATATATTGACAGTCTCATTTGATCCAAACATAAGAGATTTCTGCATTTTTTCTGAATCATTACTTTTCTCATCATCTTCAAATAGAAAAGCTGCTGGACTGGCTGTAATCAGACGGAGATAGGGAAAAGAGATTCATCAGCTGGATGTTCCAACATAGCAGAAAAGTTCACGGGATGTTGTTAATTGCCTGATTTTATTGAATGTATTGATTGATTAATATGGCAACGTTGCTAGACTAGTGAGAAGGGAACTTGGCTCTTTGTATGGAAGAAACCCTGATCCTCGTTGAGTATGTGGCAACTCTTCCACATTGTTTGCTCAGGTAAAACGCTCAATCTATGGATCGAGTGATGTAGTAGCGACTAAACGATGGCGTTACGACCAGGCGCAAAGTTATGCCGATGTTGAGAAAAAGCCCCCTGATCATTTAGCCATATTTACATTGATGTAAATTTTATTGATGGGGACAGCAGGGGGAACACCATGGCAACCATCCCATACAGGTACACCTGTTGATAAAAGCCTGGCTGCAGATTTTAATTTCCTTTTTTTTTTCTAGACCAAGATCCATTGCTTGAGGGCTGCTTGGACTGAGCTCCGTTGCTTTTAAAGACAGGACAAATTGGTTGATTGATTGTTTGGTGTTTTACGCCGCACTCAAGCTTATTTCACTTATACAACGGCGCTGTCAGTTTTATTGTGGGAGGAAACCGGGATCTATGCGCGGAGGAAACCCATGACCTTCCGATGGTATCTGGTAACTATCCCACATAGGTCGTTCGAGTGAAAACCCAGTCAGAAACTGAGTGGGATTTGAGCCCGCGACCCATTGGTGGAAGGCTGTTCGGATTGAGCGTCCAACACTCTACCTACTGAGCCACGGAGGCCCCCAGAACAAATTGGGTCCACATTGAACACTTACATGTACCTGATCCTTCTGGTTTATCCGGCTGTGTCATTAGACTGGACCGTGGAGGCAGTTTAGTGTTAAAGGCAGTGAGAATATGTTCCACAAATACCCTAGTATCCTCTCGATCCACCCAAACACGTTCCCCCAAGGAATCCTCAACAAAAACCTACAGCAAAACAAGAACGATTTTTCTTACAATTTTTTATTTTTTAAATTGGAACTGAAAAGAATTCAACGTCATTGTATTAATGATAAATTTTCAAATTGTGTTTACTTGATGGCAATAGATATTAACAGATAAGGTGGGATGTGTTTTATACAGAAACCAGCCTGTGATATTTGAAGTGGTTTGCCAACTTCTAAAAATGCTTATAAACTGCAACAGAGGATTGTTGGCCTGTTAAAAAAATAAGATATGAAACACAATGTTTGCTCCCTAACTAAACCCAGCAATGTTGTAATATAGGTGAAATAATCTTGAGTGCCACTTAAAACATCAACCAATCAATCTAGATTTTTTTTCAAATTCAAGACTGTACATCAAATATCCAAAATGGTATATTGTGCACTTATCTTTAAGCTAACAACGAAATATTATTATTATTATTTTAATCCGTACAAAGGAGCTTGAAGGAGACGGCTGATAGAGTAACACTGATTTGATAATAGTGAGGGGAACCAGGCTCTTTGCTCGAAAAAAAACTTCAGACCTTTGGTGTATACCTGGCAACTCTTCCACAAAACCGACCCAGAAATTTGTCAATTTTGCTTCAGACTGATCAAGATGTACATGCATGACGCATCGATGGAAGTCCCTGAGGCATTGAACAAAAAGCGAATGCCCTTACCTTAACAAATTCCTCTGGCCAGTTCTTCTCCTCAAGGAAGGTAGCCAACATGACGTTACAAGCCGTTACAGATACAATAGGATTACCCTTAGCTTTGAAGTTTAATGCCACATCTCTCTTCAATAAACTGCAGAAAGCCTAGAAAAAAATCCACAGAAAACTTAAACAACTCAGAACTAATATCCAAGGGTCTCAGCGCAAGGAGTGAAAATTAAGCCTTTGATTTAAGTAAAATTCATTGCAAGGACCAAAATTTAAAATAGGGAATCAAAGTTAGAGCAGGGATTAAAATTTTGAGTCAGGATTAAAAATCTTTGGCACGGTGTTAAATGTAGAGCAAGGAGTAATTTTGCCTAGCTTGGATATGAAATGGACGTGAAGAAAATAATGGGTACTGTTTTTGTCTGTAGGATTACTTCAAAGGGGACATTCATATTTTCTACATTGGAGACATGTTTTTGTGTTTCCTCACAAGAATAAACTTTGGTTAATTGATTTAAGTTTTATGCCACACTGGACTGTGACTGGAGATATTCCACCATATGGTTGTATAAACTTTGGAAATTGTTGGTGAAAACTGAGCTTAGTTTGTAGTTCATACTTACTTCTATCACAAGTTCACTGTCAAAGAGAGAAGGTTTAGATTTAGACAGGTACAGAAGAGCCATATAGACAAGAGGATCTGGTTTAGATCTTGATGACCTCAGATGCTTCACAGCTCCACACAGCAACCCTTCCACACGCAACTCTTTACGAGAGGCATCCGCTTCAAGAACTTGATCCAAAAATGTTAACGGATCAACTGAAAGATAAATGATAATGAGGAGGAGTTAAAAAATTAAAGAGCTTGAAGTAATATATTACATAGATTTTCTTTATATATGTTTTAGAGTTTGCCATTTTATAACTGACGCTCTTGGTTATATTTTGTTAATGAAATAGCTACATCTAAATAGGCTTTCCATCTTGATCAGCCCTATATTGGACATTAAAAATTCATTCTAAACAAATCTTAGATAGAAATCTTTCAAGTAACCCCATGACATTGACTAGGGTATAGATTTCATAATACATAGTTACCCTCTAGCGTTTACAGTAGTTTATTACAATAAAACTTACCATCTATAGCAGATTCTTCAAACTGTGGCGTTTGCAAGGCCGGCGAGCCTCGTCTTTCAACTTCAGAGGATCGGCCAAGGGGAGTAAATGTTTGTCCTAACAGTTTGGGTCTTTTAGAAGCCAATCCTACAGCGGCTGGGCTCTGAGCCTCTCGTTTTCTGTCGCTCATCAATATAGGCTTTCTGCCAAGTGGCTGAGCACTTGAAGCTCCAGCATGTCTGATATCCGACTCAGACCCAGAACGGGACTGAGATTTACCCAACGCAATGAAATCACCTGTGGGAGGATGACCTGCAAACAGAAAAATCAATTATATTTTTGAAAATCACATCAAATGGTAGTCCTTGAGTGACTTCAAGGATTGATTTAGATTTGGGTTCAATAGTACTTGATTGCCCTGTGAAGGTGTTTTGACTTCGGAGGGTGTTCGTTATGGGCATTATGGCATAGAGTACTTTGGCCAGAGGGTGTTATGATTCTATCCAAAAGTTGATATTAACATAAAGGCAATAGTATAGGCTATATTTTTTAACATGCTGAAGATGAAGGATGCTTGATTGATGTTCGGCAGTAATATGTTGAGCGGATTGAAGATATTTGGATGTGCCCACAATATGGGCTTCTTCAATGCCATAAATAGAATTTTCCTGACACAGTTTTTTTTAGATGGGTAGTGCTCATAATTTTCGAGTCATAAATTAAAAAAAAAATCCTAGAGCAACTGTTATATTTTTCAAGTGTACCCTATGTTGATGTGGTATTAAGAAGCCTGTGTGGGCGTATCAGAATAACTTCAAAACATTCAACATATGGTGACAAGGTTTATGTCAACAGTACCCACCACCGCGGCCCTTGTCAGCCAGGCCGGCTAGAGCATGACTCACAGCCCTTGTGGAGCATAAAATAACACGTGACTTTCTCTAAAGCAAAGACCCCTAAAACAAGGACTGCTTTATCGAAAGCATAGGAATAAGATTACCAGGACATATAACCCCCGAAAAAGACCAGCAAGCCACAGTTTAGCATTAAGAAATGGCCCTTAAAACCACGCTATTGGCGATGTGCTCCAGAAGGGATGTTGGAGCTCTGAGCCTAATTAAACGTCAAACTCACGATTTCTTCATCGGAATGTGTTCATTAGTCTCTAAGCAGAAAGAAACAAATAAAAATGTGATTAAATTTGGGCATTGTGCCTCGCTATTGGCGATGTGCTCCACAAGGGATGTTGGTGTTTTAAGGCTAATTAAACGTCAAACTCATGATTTCTTCATCGGAATGTGTTCATTAGACTGTGGGGAGTTAGAAATAATAAAAAAAATGATAAAAATCGGCCATTGTGCCTCGCTATTGGCGATGTGCTCCACAAGGGATGTAGGTGTTTTAAGGCTAATTAAACGTCAAACTCATGGTTTCTTTATCGGAATGTGTTCATTAGACTGTGGGGAGTTAGAAACAATAAAAAAAAATGATCAAAATCGGCCATTGTGCCTCGCTATTGGCGATGTGCTCCCCAAGGGATGTTGGTGTTTTAAGGCTTATTAAACTTTAAACTCATGATTTCTTCATCGGAATGTGTTCATTAGACTGTGGGGAGTTGGAAACAATAACAAAAATGATCAAAATCGGCCATTGTGCCTCGCTATTGGCTATGTGCTCCACAAGGGATGTTGGTGTTGGCCATGTGCTCCACAAGGGATGTAGGTGTTTTAAGGCTAATTAAACGTCAAACTCATGGTTTCTTTATCGGAATGTGTTTATTAGACTGTTGGGAGATAGAACCATAAAAAAATTGATAAAAATCGGTCATTGTGCCTCGCTATTAGCGATGTGCTCCACAAGGGATGTTGGTCTTTTAAGGCTAATTGAACGTCAAACTCATGATTTCTTCATCGGAATGTGTTTATTAGACTGTGGGGAGTTAGAAACAATAAAAAAAATGATCAAAATCGGCCATTGTGCCTCGCTATTGGCGATGTGCTCCACAAGGGATGTTGGTGTTTTAAAGCTTATTAAACTTTAAACTCATGATTTCTTCATCGGAATGTGTTCATTAGACTGTGGGGAGTTAGAAACAATAACAAAAATGATCAAAATCGGCCATTGTGCCTCGCTATTGGCTATGTGCCCCACAAGGGATGTTGGTGTTGGCCATGTGCTCCACAAGGGATGTTGGTGTTTTAAGGCTAATTAAACGTCAAACCCATGATTTCTTCATCGAGATGTGTTCATTAGACTGTTGGGAGATAGAAACAATAAAAAAATTTATCAAAATCGGTCATTGTGCCTCGCTATTAGCGATGTGCTCCACAAGGGATGTTGGTGTTTTAAGGCTAATTAAACTTCAAACTCATGATTTCTTCATCGGATTGTGTTTATTAGACTTCTGGGAGATAGAAACAATAACAAAAATGATCAAAATCGGCCATTGTGCCCCGCTATTGGCGATGTGCTCCACAAGGGATGTTGGTGTTTTAAGGCTTATTAAACTTTAAACTCATGATTTCTTTATCGGAATGTGTTCATTAGACTGTGGGGAGTTAGAAACAATAACAAAAATGATCAAAATCGGCCATTGTGCCTCGCTATTGGCTATGTGCTCCACAAGGGATGTTGGTGTTGGCCATGTGCTCCACAAGGGATGTTGGTGTTTTAAGGCTAATTAAACGTCAAACTCATGATTTCTTCATCGGGATGTGTTCATTAGACTGTTGGGAGATAGAAACAATAAAAAAATTGATCAAAATCGGTCATTGTGCCTCGCTATTGGCGATGTGCTCCACAAGGGATGTTGGTGTTTTAAGGCTAATTAAACTTCAAACTCATGATTTCTTCATCGGAATGTGTTCATTAGACTTTGGGGAGTTAGAAACAATAAAAAAAATGATCAAAATCGGCCATTGTGCCTCGCTATTGGCTATGTGCTCCACAAGGGATGTTGGTGTTGGCCATGTGCTCCACAAGGGATGTTGGTGTTTTAAGGCTAATTAAACGTCAAACTGACGATTTCTTCATCGGGATGTGTTCATTAGACTGCGGGGAGTTAGAAACAATAAAAAAAAGATCAAAATCGGCCATTGTGCCTCGCTATTGGCGATGTGCTCCACAAGGGATGTTGGTGTTTTAAGGCTAATTGAACGTCAAACTCATGATTTCTTCATCGGAATGTGTTTATTGGACTGTGGGGAGTTAGAAACAATAAAAAAAATGATCAAAATCGGCCATTGTGCCTCGCTATTGGCGATGTGCTCCACAAGGGATGTTGGTGTTTTAAAGCTTATTAAACTTTAAACTCATGATTTCTTCATCGGAATGTGTTCATTAGACTGTGGGGAGTTAGAAACAATAACAAAAATGATCAAAATCGGCCATTGTGCCTCGCTATTGGCTATGTGCCCCACAAGGGATGTTGGTGTTGGCCATGTGCTCCACAAGGGATGTTGGTGTTTTAAGGCTAATTAAACGTCAAACCCATGATTTCTTCATCGAGATGTGTTCATTAGACTGTTGGGAGATAGAAACAATAAAAAAATTTATCAAAATCGGTCATTGTGCCTCGCTATTAGCGATGTGCTCCACAAGGGATGTTGGTGTTTTAAGGCTAATTAAACTTCAAACTCATGATTTCTTCATCGGATTGTGTTTATTAGACTGCTGGGAGATAGAAACAATACTTTTTTTTTATATAAAAATCGGCCATTGTGCCTCGCTATTGGTGATGTGCTCCACAAGGGATGTTGGTGTTGGCCATGTGCTCCACAAGGGATGTTGGTGTTTTAAGGCTAATTAAACGTCAAACTCATGATTTCTTCATCGGGATGTGTTCATTAGACTGTTGGGAGATAGAAACAATAAAAAAATTGATCAAAATCGGTCATTGTGCCTCGCTATTGGCGATGTGCTCCACAAGGGATGTTGGTGTTTTAAGGCTAATTAAACTTCAAACTCATGATTTCTTCATCGGAATGTGTTCATTAGACTTTGGGGAGTTAGAAACAATAAAAAAAATGATCAAAATCGGCCATTGTGCCTCGCTATTGGCTATGTGCTCCACAAGGGATGTTGGTGTTGGCCATGTGCTCCACAAGGGATGTTGGTGTTTTAAGGCTAATTAAACGTCAAACTGACGATTTCTTCATCGGGATGTGTTCATTAGACTGCGGGGAGTTAGAAACAATAAAAAAAAGATCAAAATCGGCCATTGTGCCTCGCTATTGGCGATGTGCTCCACAAGGGATGTTGGTGTTTTAAGGCTAATTAAACTTCAAACTCATGATTTCTTCATCGGATTGTGTTTATTAGACTTCTGGGAGATAGAAACAATAACAAAAATGATCAAAATCGGCCATTGTGCCCCGCTATTGGCGATGTGCTCCACAAGGGATGTTGGTGTTTTAAGGCTTATTAAACTTTAAACTCATGATTTCTTCATCGGAATGTGTTCATTAGACTGTGGGGAGTTAGAAACAATAACAAAAATGATCAAAATCGGCCATTGTGCCTCGCTATTGGCTATGTGCTCCACAAGGGATGTTGGTGTTGGCCATGTGCTCCACAAGGGATGTTGGTGTTTTAAGGCTAATTAAACGTCAAACTCATGATTTCTTCATCGGGATGTGTTCATTAGACTGTTGGGAGATAGAAACAATAAAAAAATTGATCAAAATCGGTCATTGTGCCTCGCTATTGGCGATGTGCTCCACAAGGGATGTTGGTGTTTTAAGGCTAATTAAACTTCAAACTCATGATTTCTTCATCGGAATGTGTTCATTAGACTTTGGGGAGTTAGAAACAATAAAAAAAATGATCAAAATCGGCCATTGTGCCTCGCTATTGGCTATGTGCTCCACAAGGGATGTTGGTGTTGGCCATGTGCTCCACAAGGGATGTTGGTGTTTTAAGGCTAATTAAACGTCAAACTGACGATTTCTTCATCGGGATGTGTTCATTAGACTGCGGGGAGTTAGAAACAATAAAAAAAAGATCAAAATCGGCCATTGTGCCTCGCTATTGGTGATGTGCTCCACAAGGGATGTTGGTGTTTTAAGGCTAATTGAACGTCAAACTCATGATTTCTTCATCGGAATGTGTTTATTAGACTGTGGGGAGTTAGAAACAATAAAAAAAATGATCAAAATCGGCCATTGTGCCTCGCTATTGGCGATGTGCTCCACAAGGGATGTTGGTGTTTTAAAGCTTATTAAACTTTAAACTCATGATTTCTTCATCGGAATGTGTTCATTAGACTGTGGGGGGTTAGAAACAATAACAAAAATGATCAAAATCGGCCATTGTGCCTCGCTATTGGCTATGTGCCCCACAAGGGATTTTGGTGTTGGCCATGTGCTCCACAAGGGATGTTGGTGTTTTAAGGCTAATTAAACGTCAAACCCATGATTTCTTCATCGAGATGTGTTCATTAGACTGTTGGGAGATAGAAACAATAAAAAAATTTATCAAAATCGGTCATTGTGCCTCGCTATTAGCGATGTGCTCCACAAGGGATGTTGGTGTTTTAAGGCTAATTAAACTTCAAACTCATGATTTCTTCATCGGATTGTGTTTATTAGACTGCTGGGAGATAGAAACAATACTTTTTTTTTTATATAAAAATCGGCCATTGTGCCTCGCTATTGGCGATGTGCTCCACAAGGGATGTTGGTGTTTTAAGGCTAATTAAACTTCAAACTCATGATTTCTTCATCGGAATGTGTTCATTAGACTGTGGGGAGTTAGAAACAATAACAAAAATGATCAAAATCGGCCATTGTGCCTCGCTATTGGCTATGTGCTCCACAAGGGATGTTGGTGTTGGCCATGTGCTCCACAAGGGATGTTGGTGTTTTAAGGCTAATTAAACGTCAAACTCATGATTTCTTCATCAGGATGTGTTCATTAGACTGTTGGGAGATAGAAACAATAAAAAAATTGATCAAAATCGGTCATTGTGCCTCGCTATTGGCGATGTGCTCCACAAGGGATGTTGGTGTTTTAAGGCTAATTAAACTTCAAACTCATGATTTCTTCATCGGAATGTGTTCATTAGACTTTGGGGAGTTAGAAACAATAAAAAAAATGATCAAAATCGGCCATTGTGCCTCGCTATTGGCTATGTGCTCCACAAGGGATGTTGGTGTTGGCCATGTGCTCCACAAGGGATGTTGGTGTTTTAAGGCTAATTAAACGTCAAACTGACGATTTCTTCATCGGGATGTGTTCATTAGACTGCGGGGAGTTAGAAACAATAAAAAAAAGATCAAAATCGGCCATTGTGCCTCGCTATTGGCGATGTGCTCCACAAGGGATGTTGGTGTTTTAAGGCTAATTAAACTTCAAACTCATGATTTCTTCATCGGATTGTGTTTATTAGACTTCTGGGAGATAGAAACAATAACAAAAATGATCAAAATCGGCCATTGTGCCCCGCTATTGGCGATGTGCTCCACAAGGGATGTTGGTGTTTTAAGGCTTATTAAACTTTAAACTCATGATTTCTTCATCGGAATGTGTTCATTAGACTGTGGGGAGTTAGAAACAATAACAAAAATGATCAAAATCGGCCATTGTGCCTCGCTATTGGCTATGTGCTCCACAAGGGATGTTGGTGTTGGCCATGTGCTCCACAAGGGATGTAGGTGTTTTAAGGCTAATTAAACGTCAAACTCATGGTTTCTTTATCGGAATGTGTTTATTAGACTGTGGGGAGTTAGAAACAATAAAAAAAATGATCAAAATCGGCCATTGTGCCTCGCTATTGGCGATGTGCTCCACAAGGGATGTTGGTGTTTTAAGGCTTATTAAACGTCAAACTCATGATTTCTTCATCGGAATGTGTTCATTAGACTGTGGGGAGTTAGAAACAATAAAAAAAAATGATAAAAATCGGCCATTGTGCCTCGCTATTGGCGATGTGCTCCACAAGGGATGTAGGTGTTTTAAGGCTAATTAAACGTCAAACTCATGGTTTCTTTATCGGAATGTGTTCATTAGACTGTGGGGAGTTAGAAACAATAAAAAAAAATGATCAAAATCGGCCATTGTGCCTCGCTATTGGTGATGTGCTCCACAAGGGATGTTGGTGTTTTAAGGCTTATTAAACGTCAAACTCATGATTTCTTCATCGGAATGTGTTCATTAGACTGTGGGGAGTTAGAAACAATAACAAAAATGATCAAAATCGGCCATTGTGCCTCGCTATTGGCTATGTGCTCCACAAGGGATGTTGGTGTTGGCCATGTGCTCCACAAGGGATGTTGGTGTTTTAAGGCTAATTCAACTTCAAACTCATGATTTCTTCATCGGAAAGTGTTCATTAGACTGTGGGGAGTTAGAAACAATAAAAAAATTGATCAAAATCGGTCATTGTGCCTCGCTATTAGCGATGTGCTCCACAAGGGATGTTGATGTTTTAAGGCTAATTAAACTTCAAACTCATGATTTCTTCATCGGATTGTGTTTTTAGACTGCTGGGAGATAGAAACAATACTTTTTTTTTATAAAAATCGGCCATTGTGCCTCGCTATTGGCGATGTGCTCCACAAGGGATGTTGGTGTTTTAAGGCTAATTAAACGTCAAACTCACGATTTCTTCATCGGGATGTGTTCATTAGACTTCTGGGAGATAGAAACAATAACAAAAATGATCAAAATCGGCCATTGTGCCCCGCTATTGGCGATGTGCTCCACAAGGGATGTTGGTGTTTTAAGGCTTATTAAACTTTAAACTCATGATTTCTTCATCGGAATGTGTTCATTAGACTGTGGGGAGTTAGAAACAATAACAAAAATGATCAAAATCGGCCATTGTGCCTCGCTATTGGCTATGTGCTCCACAAGGGATGTTGGTGTTGGCCATGTGCTCCACAAGGGATGTAGGTGTTTTAAGGCTAATTAAACTTCAAACTCATGATTTCTTCATCGGAATGTGTTCATTAGACTTTGGGGAGTTAGAAACAATAAAAAAAATGATCAAAATCGGCCATTGTGCCTCGCTATTAGCGATGTACTCCACAAGGGATGTTGGTGTTGGCCATGTGCTCCACAAGGGATGTTGGTGTTTTAAGGCTAATTCAACTTCAAACTCATGATTTCTTCATCGGAAAGTGTTCATTAGACTGTGGGGAGTTAGAAACAATAAAAAAAAATGATCAAAATCGGCCATTGTGCCTCGCTATTGGCTATGTGCTCCACAAGGGGTGTTGGTGTTTTAAGGCTAATGTGGGGGTGTGGAACGTTTTCTTTATTTCCTTTATTTCTCTGATATATACAGAAATACCTTTTCGTATGATTTGTGGGGAATGTGAACACACCAGGTAATTAGAAAGTGACACCGTTTTACATGCAGTTAATTGTTTTCGCTAGCATCGGCCATCCTAAAATAAAGACATAAAAGAGTTAGCCTACTTACCCTTTTCAATGATGCAGGTGAAATAATACCATATTTTTGAAAATTCCTAAAAAAAAGAGGTTTTAATTCAATGTATTCCGTAACCGCTATTGGCATCTTCCTTCACTTCCAGTCGAAACATTATATTGGAGTCATTTACTTGTCTACCAATACAAATCTTATTAGCAGTTGAAGGCCATAGTTTGTATGTGTAATCAGTACTATTGATGCGAAACAAAGGTTGTGGAGTGGATTGGCCTCTTGGATAGGTTTATGATAAAATACAGCATCCGTCCGTTCATACTAGTCTGGTACATCTTTAGATCTTGATAATATGGAACTATTAAAGTTGTTAACGAGGATAGAATGTTTGAACAGTTATCTGGATAGACTTTATAACTAAGTCAATAAAATCGGCGCCCATAAAAGACCCAAATCCCCACCCCAGTGGCGGATTTAGGGGAGGGGGGGGGGGGGGGGGGGGGGGGGGCGCAGGGGGCGCGCGCCCCCTATTAGCCAACGAAAAAAAAACGAAAAAAAAAAAGATGGAAAAGAGAAAAAGAGAGAAGGAAAAGAGAACAAGAGAGAAGGAAAAGAGAGTAATGCTATGAAGAAGAAAGCTTTATATGGAGCTACGATCACATTTTAATTTTTCGTATAATATTGGTACGGGCCGTGCCTATGTGTATTGAATATTTAAAACACCAGGTTCTTGGAGAGGGAGTGGGGGGGGGGGGGGGGGGGGCGGGGGGGGGGGGGGCGCAAAGCCACACGAAGCTAAGCGAGGTGGACTGGTAGCGTTTTTACTCACAATTAGACCAGATAGGCTAAAAATATAATTTCTGGGGTTCCATCACAAGAGAAATCGCAAAATTTTTGCGCAAAACGTAATTATTTACTCTTATGAAAGTCTAACTGAGGGAGACGAGTGTCAAAACAATATATAAGCGTTGCAAATGGCGGGGCCCAAGGATAATCGGCCACACACCAAAAATGCGTGATGAGGATTTAACTGAAATGTTTGGTTTCGTGCATGCACTCGTATAGCACTGTTGAAAGCACATGCACTTCCACTGTTCGCTAAATGTTATCATAATTATCAATGCGTCATCACTTAAAAATCAGATGGGATCATTAACTTGTAGATGGCATAAAATAACATTTGAAAACTGTGGACCATGGGAGAGGACAGAATGAATGGACTTGCTCATCTGTATGTAAATCAAGATGGTATCCAGACATTTCGGCCTGGGACATTTTGGTACAGTATACATTTCGGCCTGGGACAGTTCGGCCTGGGACATTTGGTGTGCCGACATTTTCCCCCACGACATTTTCCCCCACGACATTTTCCCCAGCGACATTTTCCCCCACGACATTTTCCCCCGGAGACATTTTCCCCCGGCGACATTTTCCCCCACTAACTTAATGAGTGTACTCGGACAATACGACAGTTTACCTGACTTTTTTTCTGAAAAACTTCCCCTAAACAGTGGAGCCTCAATCACTTTCGATTTGCCGTTGAGTTCGGCTTTTATAATCAGATTTTAATTGTCCCAGCATATTTCGATTTGAATGTTAGTGAGCGATAACAGAGCGATTCTTAAACGTAGACCTTCCAATTGGACATCCCAAGTTAACATTTTAAAAATCCGTCAACAATCACTGATAAATGGAGAGGGTTTGTCCCCCCCCCCCCCCTGACCCATGCTCTCACCCACCCATCCGAGACTAGTTTGCTTGGGGTTTTACACCATGCTCAAGATGGCTTAGCTCCCTGCCCTCATTTGGGGGGTATTTAACACGACTGTTCTCTAGATTACGTCGTCTGAAATTATCCGAGATTGTTGGTTTTAGTGACTTATGAAGTTACCACGCCGATCATCGGATTTTCAAAATGTTAACTTGGAATGTCCAGCTGGAAGGCCTACGATTAATAATTGCTCTGTTATCGATATATGCTGGGACAATTAAACTTTCATTGTAAAAGCCGAACTCAACGGCAAATCGAAAGTGATTTATACGTTATACTGTTTATCGGCCGCGAGGTTTTGCAGAAAAAAGGGGAAAAAGTAAGGTAGAATGCCGTATTGTTAAAACAATTTTCATTTATTTGAGTAAAAAGATATACCTCGACAAGTTGGACAATCTGGTATTTGTTTAAAACCTAACGTTCAGTGGAGCTGACATTAGAATGGTTAACATAAAGTTTTGAAATCGACTTCTTGGTGTATAAATAACTAACATCAGGTGTTTACAGAGAGAACCCAATAACTTAAACGCTTAACAATTTTAAAACTTAAGTTTCTGATAGGCTGTCTAATTAGTTGAGGTAATACAGTATATAAAAAAATGTATTCATTAGAATTATTTCTAATTTTCGCAGAGAGCCTTTAGTTTCTACAGCAGACAAAATTTTACTATTTCTCTGACTAATACCTGTAACATATGTATCATGAAAGTTGGAAAGATTGTCCAGAAGCCCATTAGTATCACTGTTATAGCTGAAAAATTGCTGAATATGGAGAAAGAAATGAGAAAATATACAATTAAATAGAATAAAAACCAAGGTGGGCCGAAATGTCCCCTTTATCACTTTGGGCCAAAATGTCCCAAGCCGAAATGTCCCAGGCCGAAATGTACCGTACCGAAATGTCCCAGGCCGAAATGTCCTAGGCCGAAATGTCCCGGATCCATAAAGATTTGCCGCTGAATTATTCCAGAGCTATGGATGTAAATAAAGATTTGCCTCTGAATTATTCCAGAGTTATGGATGAATTTTCGCGCAAAAATCGCAAGCTGTCGTTTTAAAGCTATACAGAACTCTGAAACTGTCATTAACTCCTAATCTTTACATTGTTTTGAAATTGTTACTGAGAGTATTACGTTAACAGGCAAAACATACACAGTTCCATTTTGATTAATTTTTTACCGCAAATAAAGTTAACAACCGATAATTTATTATCAGGGGCTTGAACAAAAACAATTTTGTAACGTTTTATTTAGGTTGAATTTAAAATACTTGATTAAAATAAGTGATACTCGAGAGGGAATAGAGGTATCACGTTTATGATGTAGGCCTACTTTAATCCCCCATTTATTCAGACGTGGCTCTAAGCTAAAACATCTTTCTTGTAGACATATTTTTTCCGCCATCTCCTTTAGAAATTTTTTCACCGGCTATATTTATGAAGATGTCTAGTTTTACACGCGGAAAAAGCTTAGAACGCATCTCCGGTGATCTAGGATCCCAGAGCTTCCGGGGCCTGGACCCACGCTTTATGGTGCTGTGATAGTTGCCTCCCCCTTCACAAGACTCATAGCTACCTACTGCATGTAGGACTTGCGCCCCCCCCCCCCCCCCCCCCCCCCCTCCTTTCACAAAATCCTGTATCCGCCCCTGCACCCCCCTCCCACCCCCACGCTCCCTGTTACGTGGATTAATGAGAGAGACAAAGAATATGTTCTTCTATGGAGCGGTTTTACTAAAACCAAAACACATAGGAAAACTCATACTACTTTGTACATGGTGATGTTTTAATATGACTACTCTCAGCATCAGAAATTACAGCAACACAACGTCGGCATGGTTAAACAGGCATTATATACACAGCAAGAATGAACAAAACAAATACAAGAGTTAAAATCACTGATAAGTTGTGATTCCTATAACTGCAGTTAAAAGCACCACAATCTAAGGTGGGGGAGGAGGGGGGGGGATCCTATTACAGGTCAAGAGTTAAGTACATGTATTAAATTATGGAGGACATGGAATAAGCAGGTGTGCTGTAACATCAGGATATTACACAGACGATCAGACAACCTTATCTTTAGAATGGAGACAGTCGGTTACACATTGAATAAGTGGAGAGGAACGGATGAAATTTTAACATTTATTATAGGATTTAATTTTTAATTAATCTTCATATTTCAAAACTAAATCCTAGGTTAAATACCACCATCCCTTGTGGAGCACATCGCCAATAGCGAGGCACAATGGCTGATTTTGACCATTTTTTTATTGTTTCTAACTCCCCACATTCTAATGAACATACTCCGATGAAGAAATCATGAGTTTGACGTTTAATTAGCCTTAAACCACATACATCCCTTGTGGAGTACATCGCCAATAGCGAGGCACAATGCCCAAATTTAATCACATTTTTATTTGTTTCTTTCTGCTTAGAGACTAATGAACACATTCCGATGAAGAAATCGTGAGTTTAAAGTTAAATTAGCCTTAAAACACCAGCATCCCTTGTGGAGCACATGGCCACCACAAACATCCCTTGTGGAGCACATCGCTAATAGCGAGGCACAATGACCGATTTTGATCAATTTTTTTATTGTTTCTAACTCCCCACAGTCTAATGAACACATTCCGATGAAGAAATCATGAGTTTGACGTTTAATTAGCCTTAAAACACCAACATCCCTTGTGGAGCACATCGCTAATAGCGAGGCACAATGGCCGATTTTTTTCAAATTTTGTTATTGTTTCTATCTCCCAACAGTCTAATAAACACATTCCGATGAAGAAATCATGAGTTTGAAGTTTAATTAGCCTTAAAACACCAGCATCCCTTGTGGAGCACATGGCCACCACCAACATCCCTTGTGGAGCACATCGCTAATAGCAAGGCACAATGACCGATTTTGATGAATTTTCTATTGTTTCTAACTCCCCACAGTCTAATGAACACATTCCGATGAAGAAATCATGAGTTTGACGTTTAATTAGCCTTAAAACACCAACATCCCTTGTGGAGCACATCGCTAATAGCGAGGCACAATGGCCGATTTTTTTCAATTTTTTTATTGTTTCTATCTCCCAACAGTCTAATAAACACATTCCGATGAAGAAATCATGAGTTTGAAGTTTAATTAGCCTTAAAACACCAGCATCCCTTGTGGAGCACATGGCCACCACCAACATCCCTTGTGGAGCACATCGCTAATAGCAAGGCACAATGACCGATTTTGATCAATTTTTTATTGTTTCTAACTCCCCACAGTCTAATGAACACATTCCGATGAAGAAATCATGAGTTTGACGTTTAATTAGCCTTAAAACACCAACATCCCTTGTGGAGCACATCGCTAATAGCGAGGCACAATGGCCGATTTTTTTCAATTTTTTTATTGTTTCTATCTCCCAACAGTCTAATAAACACATTCCGATGAAGAAATCATGAGTTTGAAGTTTAATTAGCCTTAAACCACATACATCCCTTGTGGAGTACATCGCCAATAGCGAGGCACAATGCCCAAATTTAATCACATTTTTATTTGTTTCTTTCTGCTTAGAGACTAATGAACACATTCCGATGAAGAAATCGTGAGTTTAAAGTTAAATTAGCCTTAAAACACCAGCATCCCTTGTGGAGCACATGGCCACCACAAACATCCCTTGTGGAGCACATCGCTAATAGCGAGGCACAATGACCGATTTTGATCAATTTTTTTATTGTTTCTAACTCCCCACAGTCTAATGAACACATTCCGATGAAGAAATCATGAGTTTGACGTTTAATTAGCCTTAAAACACCAACATCCCTTGTGGAGCACATCGCTAATAGCGAGGCACAATGGCCGATTTTTTTCAAATTTTGTTATTGTTTCTATCTCCCAACAGTCTAATAAACACATTCCGATGAAGAAATCATGAGTTTGAAGTTTAATTAGCCTTAAAACACCAGCATCCCTTGTGGAGCACATGGCCACCACCAACATCCCTTGTGGAGCACATCGCTAATAGCAAGGCACAATGACCGATTTTGATCAATTTTCTATTGTTTCTAACTCCCCACAGTCTAATGAACACATTCCGATGAAGAAATCATGAGTTTGACGTTTAATTAGCCTTAAAACACCAACATCCCTTGTGGAGCACATCGCTAATAGCGAGGCACAATGGCCGATTTTTTTCAATTTTTTTATTGTTTCTATCTCCCAACAGTCTAATAAACACATTCCGATGAAGAAATCATGAGTTTGAAGTTTAATTAGCCTTAAAACACCAGCATCCCTTGTGGAGCACATGGCCACCACCAACATCCCTTGTGGAGCACATCGCTAATAGCAAGGCACAATGACCGATTTTGATCAATTTTTTATTGTTTCTAACTCCCCACAGTCTAATGAACACATTCCGATGAAGAAATCATGAGTTTGACGTTTAATTAGCCTTAAAACACCAACATCCCTTGTGGAGCACATCGCTAATAGCGAGGCACAATGGCCGATTTTTTTCAATTTTTTTATTGTTTCTATCTCCCAACAGTCTAATAAACACATTCCGATGAAGAAATCATGAGTTTGAAGTTTAATTAGCCTTAAAACACCAGCATCCCTTGTGGAGCACATGGCCACCACCAACATCCCTTGTGGAGCACATCGCTAATAGCGAGGCACAATGACCGATTTTGATCAATTTTTTTATTGTTTCTAACTCCCCGCAGTCTAATGAACACATTCCGATGAAGAAATCATGAGTTTGACGTTTAATTAGCCTTAAAACACCAACATCCCTTATGGAGCACATCGCTAATAGCGAGGCACAATGGCCGATTTTTGTCAATTTTTTTATTGTTTCTATCTTCCAACAGTCTAATAAACACATTCCGATGAAGAAATCATGAGTTTGAAGTTTAATTAGCCTTAAAACACCAGCATCCCTTGTGGAGCACATGGCCACCACCAACATCCCTTGTGGAGCACAT
The DNA here is from genome assembly GCA_963971465.1 of Lepidochitona cinerea. NCBI lineage: Eukaryota > Metazoa > Mollusca > Polyplacophora > Chitonida > Tonicellidae > Lepidochitona > Lepidochitona cinerea. Next base: position 44,761,650 of record OZ020551.1, on the reverse strand, counting down.
CGCTAATAGCGAGGCACAATGACCGACAATTTTGATCAATTTTTTTATTGTTTCTAACTCCCCACAGTCTAATGAACACATTCCGATGAAGAAATAATGAGTTTGACGTTTAATTAGCCTTAAAACACCAACATCCCTTGTGGAGCACATCGCTAATAGCGAGGCACAATGACCGATTTTGATCAATTTTTTTATTGTTTCTAACTCCCCACAGTCTAATGAACACATTCCGATGAAGAAATCATGAGTTTAAAGTTTAATTAGCCTTAAAACACCAACATCCCTTGTGGAGCACATCGCCAATAGCGAGGCACAATGGCCGATTTTTTTCAATTTTTTTATTGTTTCTATCTCCCAACAGTCTAATAAACACATTCCGATGAAGAAAGCATGAGCTTGAAGTTTAATTAGCCTTAAAACACCAGCATCCCTTGTGGAGCACATCGCTAATAGCGAGGCACAATGGCCGATTTTTTTCAATTTTTTTATTGTTTCTAACTCCCCGCAGTCTAATAAACACATTCCGATGAAGAAATCATGAGTTTGACGTTTAATTAGCCTTAAAACACCAACATCCCTTGTGGAGCACATCGCTAATAGCGAGGCACAATGGCCGATTTTTTCAATTTTGTTATTGTTTCTAACTCCCCACAGTCTAATGAACACATCCCGATGAAGAAATCATGAGTTTGACGTTTAATTAGCCTTAAAACACCAACATCCCTTGTGGAGCACATCGCTAATAGCGAGGCACAATGACCGATTTTGATCAATTTTTTTATTGTTTCTAACTCCCCACAGTCTAATGAACACATTCCGATGAAGAAATCATGAGTTTGACGTTTAATTAGCCTTAAAACACCAACATCCCTTGTGGAGCACATCGCTAATAGCGAGGCACAATGGCCGATTTTTTTCAATTTTTTTATTGTTTCTATCTCCCAACAGTCTAATAAACACATTCCGATGAAGAAATCATGAGTTTGAAGTTTAATTAGCCTTAAAACACCAGCATCCCTTGTGGAGCACATGGCCACCACCAACATCCCTTGTGGAGCACATCGCTAATAGCGAGGCACAATGACCGACAATTTTGATCAATTTTTTTATTGTTTCTAACTCCCCACAGTCTAATGAACACATTCCGATGAAGAAATCATGAGTTTGAAGTTTAATTAGCCTTAAAACACCAGCATCCCTTGTGGAGCACATGGCCACCACCAACATCCCTTGTGGAGCACATCGCTAATAGCGAGGCACAATGACCGATTTTGATCAATTTTTTTATTGTTTCTAACTCCCCACAGTCTAATGAACACATTCCGATGAAGAAATCATGAGTTTAATTAGCCTTAAAACACCAACATCCCTTGTGGAGCACATGGCCAACACCAACATCCCTTGTGGGGCACATCGCCAATAGTGAATCACAATGAAGTAACTTTGCTTGTCTCGTCCCCATACAGTTTAATGAACATATAATGATGGAAATATCAGGAATATGGCTATTCGAGGAATCCTAAGATAACAAATCTAGCTATAAACACATCCACCTCTATTAAGCTCAGTTTAGAAACAAAATTGTGAAAATAATAATTTAAAATTTCCTGTTGTAATATCCGACCGTTGTTTGAATTAAGTCTTGGTTTTATGTGTTTGTAGTCACGAAAGTCACGTGGAAATCACATATTACGATTGTGCTCCACAAGGGCTGTGAGTTGTGCTCCAGAAGGTCTGCTCTACACAAGCTACCGTCGTGCACCCTACTCGTTTATGTTGGACGGTTTAACTTAGCCTACATCTGAGGTAGAAACAAATTCCTGAAAATAAGAATGGACTTGATTTAAAAAGTCGAAATATTTTTAAATTAAGCCAATTCTTATTTTCAGGAGTTTGTTTAACTCGTCTTACTTTTATAATACATCCTTAGCAATTGATAGAAAAATTGATAGAAAATCTTAGTTCTTACACTGTTTTGTTTGTTGTTGTTGTTGTAATTTTGCGACCTGTTTTTTAATATTGTTCCATTTTTTGTGAGTTAAGAGTTTACCTTTCGTTGGTCTTTTACTGACTGATCCTTTTCTTTCCATTTTCAATTCGGAAACTCAAATTCCAGGTCTTGACTTCACTTCGGTTGGAAAAATAGATTCACAGACCTTGTCATGTTGTTCACTGCATTCTGCAACATTTTATTCAGACGTGGAGTTGTCTCCCTTTGCCTCTCAACCAAATCGAAAGTACACTGATCTAAAAATAGATTTTATTTTCTCCTGAGGTTCCAATGTGACTTGAGTAGGGATGTTCTTTGAAAATATGAACATCCCAACTTAATTCAGATTGCTGAGGCGCGGGCATCCTACTCGTAGGACCTACGAAAAGGTCATGCATCACAGATTTACGTGCTGGAATGAATTTGTATGAAATTACCCTTTGAAAAGTATTGAAAGTTAAAGAAACTTTCAATGAAAGGTAATAAGTCTGGTATATGTGTAGCTGTATACGTAGGCCTATAGTTGGTAATAATATCAAATCTATCATTCTAATTTTTATGGCCAAAGTATTTAGATCATAGATGTTGTACTGACCACATGGTAATATTATTTCTGTTTGTATGCCTGGAAAGAGATTTTATCTCAAAATTTCCATTGCACTGCCCCGTTAGGTGGTTTAAACTTAGTAGGAGACGTTTCTTCTTGGCCGGCAAAGTAAATTAAAAAAGAGACACACCGCTAAGTAGTAGAAGTACCTTCACTAAAGTAAAACGTAAATTGGTGTATATTTTTCATTTATAAATAATTTATATTAAATGGAGACTAAAACAACACAAATAAATGTAACACCAGCTGGACTATAATTTTTATATTTAAAGTGAAATAATCTTGAGTGCGGCGTAAAACATTAATCATGCAGTCGATCATGCGAGCATAATTACCATATGCCTACGCCGTAGGCCCATAGCTGAGCGACTTGGAATATATAGAAATGTATTATATCGTAATGCTTGAAATGCTACACCTGGTCTTCGATATTTTAGCCATTGATGATTATTAAGGGGGGTGTTTTGAATTACAGTGAAATGACCCGCTGTTCAGATGGCCCTGTAAAATATATAACCCGAAAGAAAAAGGCATATGGCGCGCTTTGTGTATAGACCTATGTTTTAATAGTAGACAAGTAGATAGAACAAAATATTTTAGAGTTCGTAATCTGCAAATTACATAAACTTTATAAATTATTTTGCAAATATATCGAATATTTAAGAGAGAAGAGAGGAGTTAATGCCATATAATTTAAAGTAAACAATAAATAAATATAAGGAGGATAGTACCGATATACTTTTAAAAGATAAGCGTATCTGTTTTGTTATACCCCCCCCCCCCCCCCCCCCCACCTTCTTCTTCTCTCTCTCTCTACCATGCAGTCAACTCGAATGCCAACTGTTCAATTGAAATTGTCAACAGAACGAAATAATCTTGTATTGGACTGTCAATTTCTGAAATTAAAAAAATAAAAGCAATACTTGCGTATACGATGATGATTTTATATTTAAGGGAACCCCCCAAAACGCATTGATTATATTGAATAGGCCCATACTGTAGGCTATATCTCCGTAGAATCGGGGCTTATACATACCTCGCATCATATCTAACCAGGCCCAATCGCAGTCCTACTTACGACAGGTAGTAGTACAAGTAAAACGTAAAAAACCATTAAAGTTTAATTAATTTGTTTTATTCGTACATCTATGATTTTCATTATTTACTCTTTACAAATAATACTTTACATATAAAGAATATATGACTTTCCTTTCAATACTACCACAAATTTTAACTTTTGAAAAATCCATTAAGCGAATATTAGAGTAAAAGAAATATTAATTGGCATGTGAACAAAATGTTTAGATTGGTGTGTAAGTTGTAAATAAAAGGATATACGGCCGTAATGACCTCATGACCACCTGATATAGTGACGTCAGAATTATGTGCCGCCATGTTGGATTGAAATAACAACACACACACATAGTGAAAAGGATACCAACAAGAGAAACACAACATTGTGTTTCATTTTGATTTCTCACGCGATGATTTTAAGTTCCCTGCCATTGATTTATTAAGGACACTCAATATTCAAAGGTTAGTATGTGTTAAAAGAGAAATTTAAACGCGTTTTTCTGTAAAGTTGTTCGCTGACTCCGAATAAATGACATCGTTGTTGTCGCAATCCGGCCATATGTCAAAGAGAGAGAAACCAATCGACTGATACCTAATTCTTGACTTTTAGTAAAACATCATAAAAATTAAATTTGATCTCAGAATAATAGTTAAAACGTTTGAACTAGGCAGTTATTCCCTTTTTACAAGACAAGGCTTATCAGGTTGGGGAAAGTCGCCGATCGACGGGTTGTCCATCGATTGACGGACAAACCGTCGAACGACGGACAATAGAGCCCGTCGATTGGTGGGCTAAGTTTGGACAAAAATGACAATTTCCTCTCTATCTGCCATCATTCGCGTTTTCGCCGAACTATCGAGTTCTACAACAACAGTGCATGTCCCAAGCTTGTTGTTAATGGCTAGTTCTAACTTCAAAGTCAACTCGCCGCGTGCGCCACAGCCGGTGAAATTTATTTCTTAAAAGTCTAAAACAAATTGCGCCATTTTAAGCAAGGTTTTTAAAATAAACCGATATATCTACTCACATGCTTCACCTATCCACGTGTAGTGCACGCTCTGTAGTTTCCAAAAATGACCACGAGGCGTAAATCCATGCCCACGTAAGGCGAAAATTGTTGAAGAACTGGAGGAGTGCAGCACTAATATGGAACTTCCTGTCACTCTTCTGATTGACCTCAGTTGACCTTTGCCGTACCATTTTTGGTAGATGTCGTTCCTAGTTCTTCCGCCAATTTCCGCCTAACTTGGGTATGGATTTACGCCTCGTGGTCATTTTTGGAAACTACAGAGCGTGCACTACACGTGGATAGGTGAAGCATGTGAGTAGATATATCGGTTTATTTTAAAAACCTTGCTTAAAATGGCGCAATTTGTTTTAGACTTTTAAGAAATAAATTTCACTGGCTGTGGCGCACGCGGCGAGTTGACTTTGAAGTTAGAACTAGCCATTAACAACAAGCTTGGGACATGCACTGTTGTCGTAGAACTCGATAGTTCGGCGAAAACGCGAATGATGGCAGATAGAGAGGAAATTGTCATTTTTGTCCAAACTTAGCCCACCGATCGACGGGCTCTATTGTCCGTCGTTCGACGGTTTGTCCGTCAATCGATGGACAACCCGTCGATCGGCGACTTTCCCCAACCTGCTTATTGTTAAAGAGGCATGAGCTGCCAAAATGTTGATATTTTGACGTAAAAAACTAAAATTGAAAACAGAATTTTGAAATTATGGGCTATTTTTGTCAAGACGTATAATTCAGAAGCTTTTAGGGCTTCTAGTCTCGAAAATGTACGAAATAGTATTGTTTTGAACTAACTGTGGCTTAGAATGAATGGATGGTCGTCCCGGCTATTTAAATTTTGTTTACTTTTCGAACACTATTCTGGTTCGTATAGGCCGCACACTGACTGTATGGATTTTCCTCATTCCAATGACAATCATTTAGTTTTTCGATGGCCTTCAAAGCCTCTTACTGTCGTGACAATCAGAAATTATGAATTAAAAATTGGCAGCTCATGCCATTTTTATTGAAAATGTGCCTTGTAATAATATATAAATATACATATGATATATATATGAATATATTAGCCATAGACATTTTTCTTATTTAATGTCAACAAATAAAATCCTTCTGATTGCCCGTAGATTGAAATATCTCCGTGATGTGGACCGGAAGGATATTTATCGAATCTCTGACTTTTTTGTTTATAATAGATGTTATTAAAACTGTTAACTAGGAAACCAGTCAAACAAAAAATCATCACGACTCTTTCGATTTGCAGCCCAGGTAATGTGAGAATCGAAAGGATTTATTTACGAGCTGCTTTTTTAGTGCACTAGCCAGAAATTAGGACAAAAAGGCACCTTTAATATGCAGATTTAGGGTTCTTTGATTTCTCTGTGTACAGTTCAGTTTATTGCAGATAATATTGTTGAGTAAAATACTGTCAGTAAAGATAAAATAACGGACTTTGGCAATTATAACCAATTGACTGAACACATCTGTTTATTCAGCCGGCCTATGACCGAATTTTGTCACATCTTGGCATTGCTATTTTCTTTAAAAAATGGTGGGACTATTTTTGGCCTGTCCAAAACATCGCTTGGAACTAATTGCTTGGAACTCACTCACTTGGGCTGGGCAGGTGTCTGGCTATCCCTATGAAGAGATAGGTCATCTCTGTACAACCCATCTCATACCTGTTATTTGTGATGAGAATTCATAAATTTCCTCTTTTGAAACTATGTACATCACCCAAAAATGGCCACTTTCCCTATATATACATGTACGTTGCATTATGTTGTTGAATAAAGAACTTACTTTTCCAAGAGTAAGATTTTATCTTGATCCAAATTTTATATCACAACTGAAAATATCTGCTGTCAGCAAAATCGGTGAGGGCCTAATTTTCAATACAGTATGTAACACTAGTTCAAAAGAAACTTAAATATTAAAAGTTAAATGATAAACGTTGATAATGTACCAACGTACATTAAGACATTGTCACCCGATAAACGGAGAACTTGTTATTATAGGGTTACTCAGTTTATTATTATTTACCGCTTACTCCAGTCCATAGCATTTCACGATTGGTTCCGGTAGCCTGTTGCTACTGTTCTTGGAAACGACGATCTGTTACCCATCATGAAAGCCAGTACATTGTATGATGTATTATGAAACTAGCATCGGCGCCAGTACGGGTTGATTCCCAACATTTCAATATACGGAAACAATTCAATGATTCTGGCCGTCGTCGAGATTATCTGGCCTGGTACATAAAGGGTGTATTAAGTGGATTTTTTGCTGTATTTCCAATTTACTTTAATGCTATTCTTTACCCACTGTTCTCCAGCCATCAGGACAAAAATTGACTGTATTTTGACGAGTGCTTTCATGATGTAATACTGAAACTTCAAACAATAATTTACGAAATACCTCAAGATTTTCTTTAGTCATCTTATCATTTTTGCTTCGTCTACAGAGCAGGCTAGCCTACTTAGACTCTCATACCCTTTTTTTTCACAGCTGATGAATATAGACATTTAATATAAGGTGGAGGGCTATGGTGAAAATTGACGCCATGATTTTGTAAGTCTCTGTTTGATGAATGATGCATGTACACATACATTAACCCTTCCCTTTGTAAAGGTACTATTTTTATCACTAACACCAGAAGTCTATCAAGGGGAAGTATGTAACTAGCTATCTCCCCGTGTAAACGGCATTGTCCACAAGCCAGCTGGAGTCAATTAACTACTACAGCGCCCTCTGCCAGTTTTGATCGAATCCTGCCCAAATATAAAAACGCCCCCTGGTTTATAAAATATGACTGAAACTGAAAGTATAAACACTACGGATGACAAGGTAGTTGGCAAGCTAGCAGTGATGATGAAAATAAACGTGGTACAATCGCGAAGTAATGAACAGTGAATTCAATCGCCAAATTCTTATGGTTTGATTTAGTCGCTTGTGTCGAATGGCCTCGACCACTGCCTGGACGGTTCACCGGCCTCCGGCAAACAGCCCTCGTCTGACAGAGGCGAGCCCAGCGAATGAGCGATAGCATCTCCTGCGAAGCGACTTTGTGTGTCGGATTTCAATTTTTTGATCAATAACTTTACCGTTGCTTAAGAAATTATTCACATGTATGTTATAAAATGAATATGTATTTAGACATTATATTCAAAAGTTTCTATAACACTGCTGCGCTAAAAGGCTTTTCCCACAATTCCAGAGTAATTATTTCGGAAATTGTTTTATGCGCAGAGGCTACCAGGACTTTTGCCATGTGCGCACAAACGTCATATGATGCGTTATTTCAGCTGGCTTGTGGACAATGCCGTTTACACGGGGAGATAGCTAGTTACATACTTCCCCTTGATAGACTTCTGCTAACACATATCCCTACATGTATCTTTATGACTTTGACAGTGTCTGACCTAATTTGCTTCTCCGCAAATTAGCTGCCTCAACATGGAAGTGAAAAGTTAACTTCTATTATAAAAATAAGAACAGGTACAATGTACATTATAAGAAAGATGTTTTACCCATCACAGTAGATTAAACATACATGTACATGTTTTTGTTTGTATTTTTTTAGTTCAAGTTAAATGTGGGCAGGTGATTGCTATTTGTAGCTTATACTCAAGTTCATACTTTTTTGTTAAATTTTAAAACTATCAGCTTCAACTACATGTACGTTACTGTCTTCCTGGCCGACAAGGAAGTAAGTAACACAGGAAAGAAACACATGAGTGCGGCTATTAGTGTTAATGTTAATGTTCTACAGTACCACACAGCCACAATCTCACTGTATGGATTTTCCTTATTCCATCATCATTAGTTTTTGGATGAATTTCAAACCCTCCTATTGCCTTCAAGACAATCAGAATTTATAAAAACAATTAGAAGCTCATGCCACTTGAAGATGGATATATCAGCTGCTTTTTGACACCCCTCTTTGGCAATGTACATGTACAGTACTGTACATATAACAAAAATGCTTACAAAACTTTAAATGTCTGCAATATGTATACATTTATGAACACTAAAACACATGGGCACAGGGACAATCTTTGTGTCTATAATAACCATGGAGACAAGTTTCTAATTGTTTTAAAAATAGCTATATCATTAATTAGACCTTTATACACCATCATAACACTTTGTAATACATTGACAATGCTTTATACGCATCTTTAGCTACATGTATGGCAAGAATATCGGTAAACTGAGATTGAACCCCATAGGATCATGGGAAAAGAAAGTGAAAATGTTGGTTCCCCGGGAAAAACCTAGGTAAAAGACAGGCAGGGGAGTTTAACCCTGATCAGTATATGTTTCAAACACTTGTTCTTTTTATAAGCAATGACTGGCTTTTGGATCAATGGTCGAGCAATCTTACATTGGAGTCGTTTGTATTCTTCTACTGTCTATAATATTGCCATTGGCCATACCGATGCTGGCCTTGTTATACTGAAACACAAATGGTATTATACTTTTTTCACAACATCTTCCCGGTCCAAGTTCAAACCCAAAGAATAAATAGTTTGTAATGTTTGAATCGAAAAACTTTCCCTTTCAAAACGTTTGTGCTTGGTATCTGCAGTGGAAATGAGAAAAGGGATTTTCTCAATAGGCATGAAATATGTTACTATGTAACTTGGTTGTTTAAATTTTGAATCTTAATATTACATTTTAATTTGTTATTAATGGATTGATTCAGATTACCACGTACTTGTAGGTTACAAGGTATATTCAAACCCTGCTTACTTCTTAACTCTTTAAATTAATTTTTAAAGAGTATACACTTTGGTGACTTTTATAAGCCACTTTTTAGATTTTACATATCTACATGTACGGTACTTAGAAAATGGACAGAATGAGGGCCTTTGTTTAGGATTGTTTGTCTGTGGATTAAATATTTCCATATTGAACAGGTGAAGGATGCCCCCTCCCCTAGTCTAAGCAGGTGTTATTGACCATAGATAACATATCAGTCTCCATAACTGTATTATATTGACAGTCAAGCAATTAAGTAGCCTGGCTCTGTATGATCATTTATTAGTTTGAGTCTAAATTACCTTGTGTGTAACATGGCCTGGATCTGTCTAATAAGTCACACTACATTTCGGTTTGACTCTCAAATAAGTTGACGCTTTCTTAGAAACATGTCGTCTGTTGTCTGAATAGATAAAGTGGCACCAAATATTTAGTGTTTTTCATTGTTGTTTGCTGACCAAAACACTATAAAGTATGGTTGCCAAGTTTGCACAACCCTTTGCCTTATGGATTCATTTTTCCTCTGAAGATGACTTCCAAAAAGCATGAAATTCTCTATCTGCCACTCCTGTTAAAAATGCTGAAAACACCATGTTGAAATGACTCCCAACTGTAACTGTAACATAGTGGCAAGACTGAGATTTCATTTATTTTTATTTTTCAGTTACAATTTTTTTTGTAGTTGCCAATATTATTATCTGGCTGAAATTTTCAGCATGATTTTTTAATGTGACCAAACTTCATAGAGAGCCAATGCTGAATTTTCTAATGGATCTATAGATGTATCTGTAAAATCCATTGCCAATAGTTGACTTTTATCAGCAAAGATTTTGTCTTGAACACTGTTTAATTTTGGTAATTCTCCATGTTTCTTCCTCTTTTTATTTAACATCATCAGTTATATGTTATTGCTTTGTCTACATGGAGATCACATGTATTGTCTGGAATCTGGATGTCTGTACAATCGTCTCTATAGGAATCTGGACGCATACTTTCACAGTTTGACCATATGTTCTTCTAATGGAAATACTTAACTCTAGTGTGTTCTGTGTCTCCATTGCCTGGGAAATGTCAGGACCATAGACCAGTGTTGGATGGAGCAAAGCATTGTTTTTATAGGGCACCCAGTCCAGTATGACTGCATGATAGACTGTCTGTACATTGCTTATAGCAACAGGCTACATGCCCTCAGGTTTTGTTTTACAGGGGAAGAAAATATTTAAGTGTAGTGCACCAGTGCATACTACATACATACATGCACCTGTCTGTAACCACTAATGAGTGAGCCCTCGACGGACAACAAAGACTTGATGTCTTACTGTAACTTGTATTTTCAACTTTTGAACATAGCTACATGTACAGTTGATTAAACAGATTTGTTACGCGTTCCCTGAAAACTGATATTTAAAGACAAAAATTCAAAGGCCAGAAGTACGTTCCTTCTTACATCCAATGCTGAATTGTCTTATTACTAAATAATCTGAATTATATGGATAAGAAGCATATTCAAATTGAATGCTGCTGGGTCTAAATTCTTGTTACTCACAACATGCCTTTTTTTTTGGGGGGGGGGGGGGGGGAGCTCTAGGGCCGAGGGGTTTTGGTTAGCACAGCTTCATGTTCTATATTGTAACCTATATCAATTTATTGCTAGATAGATAGGAGTAGATTGTTTGTTTGTTTTTCTTTTTTTACATTTAAACCATTAAAATTAAAAAAATGTTTGAAACTCTCTTTAAACGTGGGTTCCATGAACGTTAAACTTGTGTTGTTCACAAACAACTAACTTTGTGGGGATGACCTAATTATTTCTCATTTTTTAAAAACATGTTGAAAGAAACTTAGGGAATAGGAGTGTTTTGGAGCAAAAATTACAAATTGATTATGGTAAGAAACACTCTTGTTAGACCTGAAGCTTTGTGGCGTCAATTAAAAAAATATGGAATATTTAAGGTATCTTGTCGCGACACGCATGTCTGAAATGCCTCCATACTTTTCTGTGCAGATACTTGCGACACGCATGTCTGAAATGCCTATATACTTTTCTGTGCAGACATTTTCGACACGCATGTCTGAAATGCCTATATACTTTTCTGTGCAGACATTTTCGACACGCATGTCTGGAATGATATACTTTTCTGTGCAGACATTTTCGACACGCATGTCTGAAATGCCTATATACTTTTCTGTGCAGACATTTTCGACACGCATGTCTGAAATGCCTATATACTTTTCTGTGCAGACTTTCTGTAAGCCGTAAGCCCTCAGTATGCCTTAGCAATCAATCTTTGTTTTGGTAAAACTGTATTAATATACAAGCAGTGAATTCTTTTCCCGAAATGTTATCCTTGCATCATCCAACTAACGGTGAATGTTTTATAACAGAACTGTTGCATCTTGCTGGTGCTGACATACTTTACTAACATTCCTACCTTAATTTACTTTCAAGAGGAACACGCTTTTCAAAGTACCTTGTTCTGAAACAGCATACAATCTGATTTATCATCATTTTTTGTAACACTACATGTAAGCCTGGGGCACGTTTCACAAAGCAGTCGCATCGCAAGTGAAGCCTAATGTAGTTGGCAATGGATACTATAACGAAGAGATGTGAGTGTGACGCCAAGGCAACTGCGATTGATCGCAGTTTGTAACCGCTTCGTGAAATGGCCTCAAGGTCTGATTTTTATGTGGCAAAGATCACAGTTTTCCTCCCCTACTAAACCTGGCAATGCAGCCATATAAGTGAAATAATCTGTGCATCATGTATATCAATCAATCAATCGACTTTATGATTGAAGTTGATTCTTCCGATGCAATATATACCGAATTAGACATTGTTTCAGAAACTAAAATGTATGCATGAAAAGTAGCACAGTCTATTAAAATCTATATTAATTTAAGAAACATTTGATCAAACTGTCTCATTCAATCTCCATTGACAGAATAAATTTGATTTAATTGAAACTTGTTTTGGAGTTTGGACATCCTGTTTTATTCGGTTCCATAGTAATCGGAAAAGCAATGTTAAGATTTAGAAGGGGTATACATGTCTGTAGATTAAAGGCTGTAATTTTCTAACCTGGTTAAGAAGATATTTAGCATGAATGTCTACAGTGTATATCATGCTGTATATCATAGAATATCATGTGTAGACAAAGAATAAATATTTGCTTTTATTATTTCAGATGAGTTCAACCCCCTCCAACACCACCTTGTCGCTGGCACCGACTACGACCTCCGCACAACTTACTACCAATGCTACGACAACAGCAAGTGTATTATCTAGCACAGTTTTCCCGATAGATAACAGTACAATAATGAACAAGACACAACCCCTGATCTTCCTGCAAACTACTGCTGCACAAGGCATTGCTGGTGTCTTCACTTTTGCTGCTTTACTTGTTACATGCCATCAGGTCAGTTTTATTACGAATCTACGATTGTTATTTGTACCATTGTGCTAGTCACTTCCTGGCTCCCTAAGTTTTGGAGTCCTGGGATCCACTTCAGATAAATAGTAGGCTCTCCTATGTATATGTTATATTAGGTCCAATAAGCGTTTTTTCTATGATTGTAACTTGAATACACTCCTTTTTAATGTTTCATGAATCAATGCATCCATTTAGGGCCATTAATGCAAAGTTTATGGGTACAGGAATCAATGCATCCATTTGGGGCCATTAATGCAAAGTTTATGGGTACAGGAATCAATGCATTCATTTGGGGCCATTAATGCAAAGTTTATGGGTACAGGAATCAATGCATCCATTTGGGGCCATTAATGCAAAGTTTATGGGTACAGGAATCAAAACATCCATTTGGGGCCATTAATGCAAAGTTTATGGGTACAGGAATCAATGCATCCATTTGGGGCCATTAATGCAAAGTTTATGGGTACAGGAATCAAAACATCCATTTGGGGCCATTAATGCAAAGTTTATGGGTACAGGAATCAATGCATCCATTTGGGGCCATTAATGCAAAGTTTATGGGTACAGGAATCAAAACATCCATTTGGGGCCATTAATGCAAAGTTTATGGGTACAGGAATCAATGCATCCATTTGGGGCCATTAATGCAAAGTTTATGGGTACAGGAATCAAGACATCCATTTGGGGCCATTGATTCTAAATGAATTAAATAATTTTAAAAAGTCTCAAAGAGTACTAATCTATACATGTAGGTTCAGGCCTGAAGACCCCCTATATAATTATTAAAGTCAGTGTTTAATTCATTTATTTCTCATCTTCCACAAATCAATACACATGAATCTATTAGCAGTAGGATAATTTTCTTAAAATTAGCAGTATCCACAGGGATTGATCCAGGGAAAATTTGGGCATACCATTTCAGTTCAAAATGTTCCAACAATAAGACAAAAACAACATCTCTGGCCCAAAATTCAACGTTAAATGCTATTTTGACATTAAAATCTGTTAATTTTAAGAATTTGGGCGGATTTTTTGCTTGTGAGTTTGGGCGCCCATACCTGTATACAGGTATCAAAATGTCTCTGGATCAGTCTATGATCCATAACTTGTAACAATGATTTCTCTGTTTGGTTACGAGTACATTGGCAATTTGCTTTTTACTCCAGCAAAGTGTACATTGATTGGGGAAATGGTTCATATAATCATTAATGTAGTATTGTACATACACATACAAAGGATTGATAGATAGATAAAATAGATTTTTATTTGCCCATTGTGAGTATTGATTGAATAATATACCTCATTACCTCATCACAACTGAAAATAGAAAACTGATGTTGCACTGTCTATGATCACAGGACTCCTAAACTACAAAGGGGGTTCTGTAGCTCGACAGGTACCTGTGTAGCCAGGTATGAGTACCTGCTGCAAGGGTTTTTTGGGGGGCAAAGGGACAGGCTTCCCTTCCCCAGTAAACCTGTCAACATCACTTTATAAGGGAAATAACCTTGAGCAAAGGCTCTCCAATTTGTCATTTTTGGCAAAAAATCAGAGGATGTTAATACCATATAATTATTTTCTTTCTTTCCTCCATGTATTAAAACTTCTATAAAAAGTGAATTCTTATGGGTCAGATGTTCTACATTGTAAACTCTCTGTCTACTTGGATTTCAGTGGGTGGCTGGCTAAAGGCCCATTCTCACTGTGCGATTTGTCGTATCGACTTGTAGGATGCGATTAAAATGGAGGCTTTTAATTGGTCAAAATGATTATCAACCAATCAAATGCATCCATTTCAATCGCATCTTACAAGTCGGTACGACAAATCGCACAGTGAGAGCTGGCCTTTACCCGATGAGTTCAAATAAAACAATGTTTTTTGAAACTGCCTGTTTTATTTCCTCAACTGGTATGAAGGAGAGCCTTGATTGGCAGAGCTGTAGTTTCTCAGTCAGACACAGGCCCAGGGGGTTAGCCAGAAATTTTAGTTGGGGAGTCCAAATTGCCTTTTTGGAAACAATTCACCTTAAAGAGGCAGTCCAGATTTTAAATTTTCCTGTTCCATGTTAAAAATTCTGAAAACAGTCCAAATTGGTTAAATTTTCTAGCTGCCAATCCACTTGTCTTAGTGTTTCTACATATTTTATGAAGAGCCAATGATATCATAAATAATTTTATAAAATATATATTTCCTCATCTGGGATGGAACAAGATTTAATGTGTTTTAAATTGCCACAATCATTTAGTAACCAACGGTAGGTCGTGGGTTTCCCCCGGGCACAGAGCCCGGTTTCCTCCCACAATAAAACTGGCGATGCGGCCATATAAGTGAAATAATCTTGAGCGCGGCGTAAAACACCAAACAATCAATCTTATCAGCCACAATCATTTATATTGAATATCATAGGTTTGGTCTATTACAACAATTTATGGGGTGTAAAGGTCTAAATGATATACCTCTTTTTAATACAATTAGAAACTTGTCTCCATGGTTATTTTAGACAAGAAGATTTTCCCTGTGCCCGTGTGTTTTAGTGATCATAAATATATTGACAAGCGTAAACCTTTGGCTTGACCTCTCGGAATATTCCCCTAAAGGGTTGAACTGGGCTCCTTATGACCCCCGAAGCTGACAGGAACATCATGTAGAAGTAAAGACCGCCAAAGATCTTATCTAATATCCGTTCTCTTGGCCATTAGTTCTATGCTAGAAGGACTTGGCTTGCTAATACTTCCTCTATGCATTGATTCCATTCTTCGTATAGTGAACATTTATTTGGCAGATCAATGTCTAGCCTTTAGCTGTAGGAATTCTGTTTGCACTCCTATGATCAGGCTCACTGAATATTAAAGACAAACCCTAATTGGCCCCCATATGGCCTCCTTAAAGGTCATAAAATAATGGGTTTTCAGTAGAGCTAGAAACCAATTTTGTGTCAGAGTGCATCCTGATTTATAACTGTCTTTAGATTTCCAAAGAACTTCCTTTCCTATCTGTCAGAACTTTTTCTTGAGGTAAAGTCTACTTCATATTATTCCATGGCTCTTATTGTGTGAGGCTTCGTTATATTTAGGAGGTTGCCAGTTACCAACGGAAGGTTGTGGGTTTCCTCCGGGCATTGAGCCCGGTTTCCTCCGGGCATTGAGCCCGGTTTCCTCCCACAATATAACTGGCAATGCTGCCATATATGTGAAATAATCTTGAGCTCGGCGTAAAACACCAAACAATCAATCAATCATATATTTAGGAACTCCAGGTGGCATTTTCCAACCATACTGAAAATACAGTTAGGTCTGACAAAATTTTCGATAGTGGTTTTTTTTCAAATGGCCTTTAATTTATTTTCTGATATAATGTTGGAGGAAGGCAGGTGTTGCGATGGCAAGCTTCAAGGGTTTAAATAAAAAATGCCACGTCAGTATGTTAGGAAAACAGTGGAAATTCCAAGGCTAAGCTTATTTTCAACTAATATTCAGTCATCAATTTTTATCCTTCAGTAATTCTTCACTTATTGTATTGTAACAGTTCAACTTCTAAATGTCATTAAACGATTTACACGTTAGACTCGCATTACTTATACATCTAGTGCAAGGAGTCCATCAGTTCATATGCAAGGGATTTTTTAAGTCGATCATACTACATGTATGTGGAAGAGCTGCTCAGCCCATACTGGTTATAAAATACTTTTACTTTTAGGTCCAGCCAAATTGATAACACTTTGACGGGGGGCTTTATACATGTACCTACATTTGACTTCATAATTGCACCATGTTTGTCCAGCAAATGAGCAAGCCATAGGATTTCCCAATCACAATCCTTTCCAATAGCCTCTTGTTACAATTGTTCTAAAACTACCGAAACAAATATTTGCTATCTATCAGGAAAGGGATCTAAATAAGATGCAATATATAGAAACTAAAGCCAGTTGTGTTGAGCCCCAGCATTAAAAACTACAGAATTGATTAAAGACATAGATTTCATAGTAAGTGAGGAAATCTGACAGACGGTATTGTCTTTTGTATGTAACATACTGTACATGTAAACGTCTTAGCAGAGAATGATCAACAACTGAGACTGACTGATTCTGTGAAGGTGAAGGTCGGATGGTTTCCTTCAGCTCACGAGTCCCCTCCCCTAAACTTGGCAATGCTACTATATAAATAAATTAATCTTTAATCCGGAGTAGAAAATCAATCCATACAAGATGGCTAAATATATTCTTATCAGCTTTCATAGGTAAGATATCTGTATGAAAGGGCACTTGTTATTGTGAGGGGATATTTAAATAACTAGCATGAATAAAATTGATCTGTTTTGTGAGGAATATTATTTGATAAGAATACAATATGTACATGTATATGAACACTGTCGTCAACCTAATAAAATATCATGGGTTGTGGTTTATTAGAACAAATTTATGATGGGGTATAAACGTCTACATGATATGCCCGTTTTTCACCCAATAAGAAACTTGTCATGAATTAGTAAATTAACCGACACTGATTGACCCGGAAAAAATTCCGGGCCAGGATGAGAATCGAACTCACGACTTAGGGTTACCGTCCCACCACTTGTCTCAATGGTTATTTTAGACAAGAAGATTTTCTCTGTGCCTGTGTGTTTGTGTTCACAAATATATGAACAGTAAATGTAATGGGTTACCAGGTTGATCCCTTAATTTATACCCTGAAAACAGAAAATGGCAAGGCACTCTCTCACATGTATTGTACCACAGTTGCATCATTCATCAAATAAGATGGATTGGGGGCAATAAACAGAGCATGTGAATGATAGAGTTGCTGTCCACTGTCTACAGAGTAGAAACACTGAGCAAATCAGGGGCTCGTTTCACAAAGCAGTCGCATTGCAAACGACGCATAGTTGCTAATGGATACCATAGTGAAGAGATACGACGTCATAGCAACTGCGATTGATCGCACTTTGCGACGGCTTCGTGAAACGGCCCCCAGTCCTTGTGGATAAGTTCATCCCTGTAGCACATGTTGAGAGATTTGTTGTTAAGGCTAACAGGTGGCAATTAGATTTCTCTGGATGAGACTTAAATACACAGTCAGCTGTTGGTTGTTTTCTGCTTAGTCTTGGGTGTCAATGTGCAATAGACAATACCATCTGTCCAATTTCCACTTATTAGAAATTCTATGTCTTTTATCGGTTTTGTAGTTTTGTATGCTGAGGACAAGCCCGAAGTGGTTTAGTTTCTGTACAAATTTATATGCATCTTACTTATAGCCATTTCCTGTCAGACCGGCAACATATATTTGTTCTTGTAGTTTAAGACCGACTGTAATAACTATAACAGACTATGGAGAACACATTGTTCTTATGAAATCCTATGGCCTGCTCGTTTGTAGAACAAGCATGGTGCAATATACCATTTGCCAGTTTTTCGCGCAACAATGGCATGACGTCATGGCACCAATCTTAGACCGGACAAGCCCAGCTTCCAATTAGACTTTAGCTATATTCATTTGAGCTCCCGTTTCATGCAAGATTTTTTTCCATTACTTGATTATTTCAGACATATTCTGTCACAATATCGGGTTCCTTTCCTAAAATATGTTGTAAAAATGCTGAAAATTTTAAGTCAAAAACAGTCGGATGCTTTGTCCAGTCTACCACATATGACCGTCATTGTTACGCCGCCAAATTATGTCATTTTCAAATAATTGGCAAATCACCTATTATGAAGTTTAAAATATGTACGACAAGAATTCCGCTAATTCAAGTACTCAAAACATTACAAAAAGCACTCTAAAAGTTTGAGACTTTTCATTGGGTATCTTACCTCCTGCATGGAGCGACCGATAATCCTATCGAGCAATCCCTATTGTTGTTGTTTTAGACCAAACATGGCAGAAAGCAGTCTAATAATTTGTTATCTTCACATTGCTCGTCCTTGAATTAGCGGAATTCTTACTGTATAAAGCCTATGTCCATTTACATGTATTATCAATTTGGCTGAACCCAGTTATCCAAAAAACATGAACTCTATATTAGTAAAAGCATAGGATGGTCAAAACATTTTTATCTATTTTGTCGTGAATAATTGACAGCAATTGAGGGCTTTGAATTTAAATTCATTAAAAACTTTTTCATGAAATGTGTAATTAATTCATTACACCTAATGCTCAAGTTTTATATCAATTACTTTTGTTCCCATAAAATTGATCAGAAATATCTGATAAATTTTAGACAAATATTTTTAAAGCTGTAAATTCCTCTTTGCATATGTCAGATACATACTGTCCTAATTGTTGTCCCTGGTGGTGGGCGCCTTTAAAACCTTCCAAGATATTCACCATTAACTAAGAAGCCAGAGGTGTTTTCTCTAATCACTCTACCATATGGTATTTGGTGGTGTACCTTACCAATTTATACAGAGCAGAGTGCTGTTTTGTAAAGGCTCTTTGGATCAATATTGGCATGGAATCATTCCTGTCAACTGGGCTATAAATGGAAATAACGGCCTTGTCCTATTCCGTATTGACCAGTTGATTCGTGTCAGTTAACTTGTCAGTATCACCCTCACACCTTAACATTCTATCAACTAATTCATGCACTATTTCTCGACTTTCCACTCCGGTGCACTGTGGTCAAGTGACCCAGGTTCTGGCACTCAAAAGGTTTCCGTCTTCGGAGTTAGATTGGACTAAAGTTAAGATGTTGACACTTTTCAATGACATGATTTGGTTTCATATGAACATGTACAGTACCTGTCGTTTACAGTACTTACACATGTATTTGACAGTACTTACACACTAGCAGTACTTAGTGCATTACAATGGCTATACATACGGTTTCCGTCTTCTCCAATATAACAAATGAAAGAATTTCTTTGTTAATATGAACAACTTACATGCTGTGCACTATTAAAATTTTGTCCTCTTTATTCCTTGTTCCACATTTACACAATAATAGTCAAATAAACATCAACAGTTTCATATAAAATGATCAAGGTTTGTATAAAGGAGATTCTGTATTCTGCATCCTCCCTGATAGTGTCTACACACCTCAACTAAATGCTATTAACTTCAGCCACATGGTGTGTAGAAATGCCAAGAGTAGAAATGGCAATTTCATTAATTAGAGATGAACAGGATTTAAAACGCATTCCTGCTTAGTTATTAACTTAAAGGCACACACACCGCCGTAGAGTTTCTGAATCTGACATTAGTAAGAAAGCCAATTTACACGGGCAAACCACTTACATGAAACCTTGGACACATACCCAGTCACATGTAGGTTTAAAATGTCTGAACTGGGTTGTAAAGCATACAAAGAATCAAAGGCTGATTACAAAAACGACGATCAGAAATTGGTTAGCTTCAGTGTTGGATTACCTTTATTTCAGTTCTTATTTGTGTGTGATTTACACACTAAAACTTATCTTTTTTGTGTCTCATACCAGATCCTCTGTACATGTATTTCTCTTGTCTCCGTGGTTATTTAAGACAAGAAGATTTTCTCTGTGCCCGTGTGTTTAGTGATCATAAATATTTCTCAGATAAAGTTCTTAAAAGTTTACTGTTGCGTTAGATCGCTCATACCATTAAAATCACCAAGGTGCTTAAATATGTGCATTGCCCATTCGAAGCTTGTTTGTAAACACTGCGTGTACAAAACAAATCAAACTCTCAATTTCAAATTAAATATACACAAGATGCCAAAACTTTTAATTTTGGACAAAAATAGAATATTCCTAACCCCTGTCTTGAAAAAAAGATATAAACAGTATTCTGGGTTTTCTAGGGAATGTGTGCGTTTGAAGCAAGTGCTCAGATAATGATTCTTTGAGTGCTTTGTTGCGAATTGTGTTCACTGCATAGATCACTTCACATAAATTGAAATAATCTTGTGAGGTTTCCAAACACCAATCATTTAATCATGTTAAACACAAAACTTGTTTATAAAGCATATATTCTACTAATCATGTGGAATAATACAATAGCAAACAAGTCCTATTAAAATGCCATACCAGTATACAAAATAACTTTCTTTAAAGAGCTGCAAAAATGTTTATATTTTGACATTATAACAGAATGTTGAAATTATTGGCTATTTTTCTCAAGGCGTATAATGTAGAAGCTTTTTAGTGCTTCTAGTCTCGAAAATGTTTGATAAAGTATTGTTTTGAACTAACTTTGACCTAGGATGAATGAATGGTCGTCCCGGTTATTTAAATTTTGTTTACTTTTATAACACGTTTTCCGTTCGTACAAGCCACATACTGTATGGATTTTCCTCATTCCAACACCAATCATTTAGTTTTTCGATAGCCTTCAATTCGTCTTACTGTCGTGACGATCAGAGATTATGAAAAAAGCGTGAATTTTGGCAGCTCATGCCACTTTAAGGATTACTTTTGAAAGCATTTTACTACCAGCATGGGTTGATTTTGATTAATTTAATTAGAATAATGCTCATATTACAATGTGAAATGCTGACTACCTTATTCATTAGACATTTTATTTTTATTACTTGTATGCCAAAGTAATTAACCACAAAAATTGAATTTTTACATTACATTGTGATTAGACATTTAGAAATCTAAAAAACACACTGGCACAACAACATGAATACTGTATGTATGTATACAAGTTTCCATGTGTGCTATTGATGGGCGCATCATTTCCATCCAAATTCAGGATTTTTACTGTGGATTTTAAAAAAATGACTTTTCAACACCTGGAATATCCTGCGATCTGAGGCTGGATACTTGGATCTGCACTAGTCTTGAATTTCAGGAAAAGGTCCAGTCCCAAGTCTGAATACAATTATTTGCTCACCCATCTTTTGGCTGACATCTTTACATGTTTTAATAATAAATTCTGGATTATTAAGAATTATTTAGTTTGTATGCGTTAACGACAGAACAAAGTTGCGAATAAATGAGTCGTTGCCTGGGTACTTTGGGACCAAGAGAGGGCCTGGGATCTTTTTCGCACAGGATTAAACAGTGATTTTTCTTATTGGTGTAAAATATTCTGACATTTAATATAATGCTATGTGGAATGTTTATTTTTCAGATCTACCTTCACCTAAGATCCTACACCTGTCCTAACGAGCAGAGATGGATTGTGCGAATCCTCTTCATTGTACCCATTTACTCATTTGACTCCTTTCTCAGCCTGATGTTCTTCAACAATGACAATTATTATGTCTATTTCGACAGTGTCAGAGACTGCTATGAAGGTAATTTAACACCATGGGATATTTACACTTATTGCTTGAAGGAATCTAAGAAATGTACTTCAGAATCAGTTAAAATCCCATATGGACGAGTTGTCAGGTACTTGTAGAAGGTCAGGTGAAAGAGTTGCCACGTGCTCACCGAGGTTTTCCTCTGGGCAGAGCCCGGTTTTCTCTGCCTAAACCTGGTAACTCTGCCGTATAATTGAAATAATCTTGCTTGCGACGTAAAACATCAATCAATCAATCAAATGTTGATGTTTCCTCCTGTTAAATTGCTTTTTTTCTTTCTCAACTAAACCTTACAATGCTGCCATATAAGTTAAACAATCTTGAGTGTATTGTAAAACACGAATCATTGACTTAGTTAAAATCTCAAATTTCATTAGGTATTTTAACACAATGGAACACATTATTTTCTTCAACTTCAATCATACAAACCACAAGCTCAGTTATTATCCCCTCGCGACGAAAGTCGGGGAGGGATATAGCGTTGCGTTTGTACGTACGTAAGTCACCTTTTGTCATCACACTAGCGACTTCATTTTTGAACGGATTTGACCAAACTTCATATATGAGTCCAGCATAGGGATACCTCGAACAAGTTCGTTTTTCAGGGTGCCAATGTCAAATTCATCGTTACTATTTATAGAAAATCTTTGTCAGTGCTCTAGCGAATTCATTTTTGAACGGATTCTGACCAAACTTCATATATGAGTCCAGCATAGGAATACCTCGAACAAGTTAGTTTTTCAGGGTGCCAAGGTCAAATTCATCGTTACTATTTATAGAAAATCTTTGTCATCACTCTTGCGACTTCATTTCTGAATGGATCCTGACCAAACTTCCTATATGGGTCCAGCATGGCAATACCTCTAACGCGTCACCGCTTTTGGGATCTGATCAAACTTCATCCCCACCCCCCATTTTGCGTCAGAGTTCTTGTGTTAGCACGATGCCTTGTTTTTTACTCGTATTAATCACAACCGTGTCCATAACATGTACAGTATGTATTTAGAATTGGTTTATTTTGAACTTATATGTATATCTCATTTGGTTTCTCTTTCCAGCTGTGGTAATCTATAGTTTCCTCAGTCTGTGTTATGAATACCTGGGTGGAGAGAGCTCCATCATGTCTGAGATTAGGGGGAAACCAATTAAGTAGGTCAACTACTTTCACTTTCAATACAGTACAAAGTTAGGTTCCGTAAATTTCCTACATATATTTCCGTTTAACAATCTAGCATAATTTGTTAGTCTTTACAAAACGTTTATAGATAGTTGATAAATCTTTTAATGATAAAAGCAATGTTGAGCGAAAAAAACAAACAAACACGGAAATAGGTTTGAACAGTTTGACAAATAGAGTGATATTTTGATGTAATGCTTGTAAAACCCCCAGAGATTTGTTGCAGCACTTTGTCAAATTGAGTGATATTTTGATGCTATGATAGTATAAAACCTGGTATACTTTTTGTTGATTACAGATCCAGTTGGTTTTACTGTACCTGCTGTTTGTCAGGACGTCAGTATACCATTGGTTTCCTCAGGTTTTGCAAACAGGTAGGGACTCACATAAAATCAACCACATTGAACCAATCTCTGTAACTCTTCTGACACAAGCTTTCCATTGATTTGGGAGGTGCCTTTCAAGGTCAGGTTTCCTCCAGGAAAAAGGCGTTTTTTTTTTCTGACAAACTAAACCTGTCAATTGCTGCCATATATGGGGAATAATCTGGAATGTGGCTTAAAACTTCAGTGAATCAATGAACCAATTTCTTCGGGACTGTTTCTCAAGATATTATACATATACCTTCATCATTATGTTACGACCAGGCTCAGGCTGACATAATAAAATTGTCTGTGGGACAAAATGCTCACATTGCTTACTGCGTACTGTATGAACAATGTGGTGTGTGTTAACTCGGAATTGATTGACCATTCCGAAAATGTTCAAGATTACATGAAGAAATAATCAAGATGTTTATTGAATATTGAAAAAAAAATTCACTTTTTTGTTCTTGGCACATTTGAACTTTTATTACTTTTTTGGAACCACCATGCTAGAATTTATCTGTTTTTACTCAACAGTTATTAAATTCAGATACATGTGGTATGAAATGCATGTACATGTATGATTTTCTGGTATGTGAAAATAAAATAGGATTTTATTTCAAGTGAATTCATATTTTCTTAATCTTGAGCGCGGCGTAAAACACCAAACAATCAATCAATCATATATTCTTATATTTTTTCGGTTATCTTTTCAAAGGCTACCCTACAGTTCTGTATCATCAAAGTGGTAATGGTTATAATAACTCTAATTCTACAACCATTTGGACTCTACAAGGATGGAAACTTCTCGTGAGTTCAGATTCTTTCTCTTTCTCGATCTATTATCGCGATAACACTGTAATAATATTGAAAGTGGTGTTAGATCTTCTTTTTCTCAATGACTGTCCACCTAATTTTCTTTTTCTTTTTTTTTTTTGTCCGATCAAGCATTGTACTGTGCATTTTACTAGATTTTGTTAGGATGGAATTTAGATGGTTAAAATTCTAGTTTTAAGTAGACAGTACTTGCAAAGTTTAAAGTTATGAATTGCTTACATGAAAAATAAATATTGTATGTGCTAACAATACATATACTTCTGACTTCATGCTGATTTGGTTTGTTGTTTGTAAGGGAAGTAACTCTAATGCATAGGAGGAGCAACTTTTTGTTATGGGCTGCAAGAGTTACTTACCTTGAGTTAAAATGTTTTACACTAAAAATGAAATTTACCTTAGCCAAAGTAAAAATTAAAGTACTCTCGTGAGAATCTACAACATTCTTTGCTATGCCTTATTTAGAAATGTATGTTAAAAAGATAGAAGCGACACTGGGGTCTTAAGAAGCTGTTTTTCACAAAAGAATCTGAGATTTTGGTTGAAGCAAAAATAGTTAAGGAATATTATAAGTTACAGGCTTTGTTCGAGGGGGGATACAGAAATATATGGGCTCAATAAACGGTATATTTGGCGAGCGTTAGACGAAGACCTAAATTGTACGACATTCAAGCCTTCTTTCTGAAAATTGGCTTTCATAAAAGGCAGAAAGTGAACTCCAAAAGCTGTATGGCACGAGCAGACACGACTGGCAAGCGTCTAGACATGGCGCCACAAGCCATATATGATAGTCGCCATGTATAGATCAACACGGTGATGTAATATGGAATATACACGGTCTCCACCTGACTGGTTGAACCAATCGAAAGGAAGTATCCAGTGTGAGGTGGGATATTCGACAATTGTATTTTTCTTACCTTCAGTAGCATGTTTTTAGAATGTTTGTTTTATGGTTGTATTTCAGTACTGCTGGTGGGTACCTGTACATCACAATAATATACAATGTGTCAGTCAGTTTGGCCCTGTATGGACTGTTCCTCTTCTACTCAGCCACCCGGGAACTCCTTAGCCCATATGATCCTGTTCTCAAGTTCTTCACTATCAAATCAACCATCTTTCTCTCCTTCTGGCAAGGTTAGCCAATTTATGGTTTTCAAATGAAATTATTTGTCCATAAATGAGTTTTTTTTTGTTTTACAAGAAGTACAATTTCCAAATAAATCCTTCGTTAATCATCAATTGTAACCAGGTGGTGAAGTCTGTTGTAGACAGTTTTAAGCTCTGTACCACAAGCCTTATACCAATGTGTCTTTGGATTGACTCTGTGGTCCAGTGGGCTAGAGCGATCGTCCCTCAGGCCCACACAGACCTTCCATCGGTGCGGCACGGGTTCCAATGACACTCAGACCTGATAAAAATTTTAAAATTTCTGAGTGGATTTTTCACTTGATCGCTATATGTGGAAGAGTTGCCAGGTACTCGCCGAAGGTCGGGGTTTTCCTCCGGGCAACAAGCCCGGTTTCCTCCCCCACTAAACCTGCCAATGCCGCCACATAAGTGAAATAATCTTGAGTGCGGCGTAAAACATCCATCAATCTCTGGATTAACTCCCACCCAGGCCATGGAATTAGCATAACTGTTGTCTGCTGATTACATAGACTTTCCTTATAACTCTTAAAACTACCGTCTTTTATTTGGATTATCATTGACCTCACATTCAAAGTTTATAGCATTTGTGATAATATACTATCCATTAATGTCTAACATTTTTTCAGTATTAAAACATTAATACTCAGCTGGTGATTGACCACTTTCGTATTGATTGTATTATATTGAATTGACTTACAGGTGTTGTGTTGGCTATTCTTGAGAAGTCTGAGGTAATCAGTCCTATCTTTGCCCAGGATGGGCTACTGACAAGTGGGGCCGGTACAGTATCAGCAGGCTGGCAGAATTTCCTCATCTGTATTGAGATGTTTTTTGCATCAATTGCTCTGAGGTTTGCGTTCCCTCACAGCATTTACAGCTCTGGCTCCACCTCATCTCACGGCCGTACCGTCTCCCTACAGAGCATATCGAGCAGCCTGAAGGAGACAATGAACCCCCGGGACATCATGCAGGACGCTATCCATAACTTCCACCCTCAGTACCAGCAGTACACTCAGCAAGGAATGAAGATCCCTCAGGATGAAGACCCAATGGAGGCTGATCGTTCGTATTACGACCAGCCTTATCAGAGACAGGTGCCCCCCTCACACAAGACCAACACCCATCATCAACCCCCACAGCAGCACCAGAGGAACGGAGAAGTGGCTAACGGGGTGCAGCCTCGCCCTCAAGGGGTACCCCCTCCCCGTCTGCCTCCTCAGCGACTTAAGCTGAACGAGAAGTCCACTCTTCTCAGTTCAGATGATGAATTTCAGTAGGCTGTATTCAGACTGACTTAAAGACTGGTAGTGTCTCCGAGAGTAAGGTTCAAAGGTCACCGTCTCACCGCAGAAATAGAACCCCGATCCTATGATGTATGTTGTGTGGATTAGCTTAAGTGTTTATATCTAGTTATTGCCTGCATGGAACCCCCAAAGCTGTAAATTGTGTGAATTGTTTGTTGTCATCTTGACTTTCCCCCTTCCTGGATTAATTCTGTCCTTTCCAGATACCTCTGGTCTCGATTTCGATAAGACTGAAATTATGTTGAATGTGAATTTCAAACCAGGAGAAATACAATGTAGGTGAAGTTAACATTTATCTTACACCCTAAAGATATCGTATTCAGGTAAGAGACCTGGCTTCTTAAGCTCGGCATGCCGCTATGACCAATCTCAATGAAAATCCCTCTAAATTCCAACAGTTTTGAACAGCAATTTGAAATGTCACCTTTGATCCATTGTTACAACTTTGTTACTTATCTTTCGTGGCCATATCTGTAAATATATACATAAAGAATTTAATGTTTTACAATTTTCTAAAATTTAAATGTCAGTTGAATGATCTCAGCCACAAAGAACAAGTGTTAAATTCCCATAAAATATTTCCATAAATTATCTAATAGTAAATGAATCTCAAAAACTTTCTAATCATAGCATGTAAGTGTTCATTTTTAAATAATTCAATTTTTTGTCTTCACACAATTTCAATTGCAATAGAATCATCCTTATATGAAAACTTTAGGCCAGATCATTTCGGTGGCGATCAGAAACATTGAATCGCTTCCATATGCTCGGAACCAATCCACTGGCTTTTATGATGGGTTACAGATTTTCGTTTCTGTAGTTTTAGAACAACAGTAACAACAGGCTACCAGAACAGATCATTATTGAAAATCCTCTGGCCTGGTACTTTTCCCTAAACACTTGTTTAGTTGTTATCAGTGCATTACTTTCAAGTAGATCTTTAACTCAGATTGAACACCGACTTTGAATTTAAAATAAGCAATCTTAATGACCACCTTGGAGAGGAGTCTTAGGGACAACGTCTTACAAAGCTGGTGTACTGGTGTGCTTCTGCCTACAACATGGGCCAGTTGCAACCAGGGCCCTGTCTTACAAAGCTGGTGTACTGGTGTGCTTCTGCCTACAACATGGGCCAGTTGCAACCAGGGGCCTGTCTTACAAAGCTGGTGTACATGTGTGCTTCAGCTTACAAAATGGGCCAGTTGCAACCAGGGCCCTGTCTTACAAAGCTGGGGTACATGTGTGCTTCGGCCTACAACATGGGCCAGTTGCAACCAGGGGCCTGTCTTACAAAGCTGGTGTACAAGTGTGCTTCTGTATACAACATGGGCCAGTTGCAACCAGGGCCCTGTCTTACAAAGCTGGCGTATGTTGCGTCGGACGTAAACCAGTGTTAAAGCTATAAGAACTTACACCCTTGTCGCAACTGGTCTATGTTGTAGGCATATGCGCAACTTTACTTCAGCTTCGTAAGACAGGGCCCTGGGCGTAAGTTCATATAGTTTTAACACGCCTTCGCTAGACAGGGCCAAGGAGATTTTATTATCATTGATCCAGTCTAACAAAGCGTAGCCCCCAAAAGTCTTGTGGCAAATGGCACTGTAGAAGCTTATAGCCTAGGTTTTTCAGTGGTGTGTCCCAATCAAACAAGTTACTCACTACGTACTACACCAGCAGCTTTTTGCTCACATTAGATATATACATGCACCTGGTAGAACTGTACATGTGAGCTGTTTCTCAAAACACTTACGACCGACGTAACTTTGCCTTTGGTGCCCTTACAGTTAGGCCTTGCATTGGGCTTTCGGCGGGCGTAAATGTTTTGAGAAACAGCCCCCTTATTACTTAAGTTGGTAATTGTAGGACCAGTTGACTTTGTGACCAATCAGTGACAATGGCAGCAGGGGTGATGTATCACGAAGAGATTCTATTTGTTATATTGTACTTATATTATTGATTGCGTTATTATTCTCTATACATATATATATATACAAATATCTTTATTGACAAATATGTTATATTTAAATGTGTAAAATATGTACTATAGTTGATTTTGTCTATGTTTTATCCATGTTGTATTTGCTTAGTTGTCTAAACTTTCTCAAACAAGATCTGTATTTTGACTTTTTGCCTATCTATCTATAGCTATTATGAAATGACAATTGGGTTGCTGTCGAACTGTCTGCTTTTACTAAAATGATCCTTAGTTGTTTTTGTTTTTTGTTTTACTATTTTTTCCTCCTGCCAAAGCACATTGTAATCTTCAGATAATTTAAGCATTTTGTTAATTTTTTTAAGTAGATTTGGCCAGTTTGGTGTCTCAATTTTAAAGGAGTCCTTTCTAAGGGAGATAACTGGCTTTAGTTTCTTTTATAATGTTTTTACCATCTTTCTGTACTCTAACAAATTCAAATAACCTGCAAAAGATCAACAAGGATGAGAGAAAAATAAAGGGCTTAAATGTGTATATAAGACTCCTATTAGTCTAAATTAAAGTATATGCTTCGCAGTATTTTTTTTTTTTTACTTTACTTTCTCATCTTTTAGCACATTGGATGATGATCTATGGACTTTCTTTCTCCTGTACTATCTGTAAATACAATGGACAGAGTTATATTTTCAACTAAAATAACCAAACCCTTATTCAACATCATTGTACAAGTATGTTAACCAACTGTTGTACTGTCTTGAATATGCAGTGTCTGTGTATTAGAAATGATACATTTATTGTGAAATATGTGCCTATATTTGATTATATCAGGTTTTAACTTGTAAACATTTTTGCAGTAGCTGTCAGGTGGACCTCTTGTCACAGGATGTAGGGGTGTGAAGTTACAACCCGCACACATATTGCATAAACAAACACTTTTCATCTTATTATTCTGCAGACCACTAACAATTCCCCTTAACCCCCACCCCAACCCAATGTCACTCGCCCATATAATAATGTTTAAAACAGTTCATTAGACATGTAATTTACTATTGGTTTATGTCGGTAGATTGGTAGGTAAATGGTCAGGGGTCAATTCATTCTGGCAAGCCTCTTTTCTTAGCCACCAAATATGGCAACGTTAAATAACCCGGAGTGTGGCATAAACCCCAATCGACGAAATTACAATCAATCCATCATTCTTTTTACTGAATTAGTAAATTAACCGACACTGATCAACCCTGAAAATATTCGGTGGTAAGGGCCAGGATAAATCTCTCAAGGGGGGTAACTCTAATAGTCGGTGTGTTTTGCCACCAGGGGTCTACTTGATAATCAGCCACTCGGAACTCCCTTCGGCTATCTTTGCTTCCTACCGGTCGGCTTTGACACGCCTCGGGCAGTCTGCGTTCTTTATACGGTAAATCACCGTATTTTGGGGCTGAATAAAAATGGCGTCGAAAGTAAATATCAAAATGTTTTACTACAGACGAAAACAGAAAATAAAAATAATTATAAATTTATTAAATGCTAATATCATTTAGAAAGATATTTGTTTATATATTTTATTTAGCCCGGTAAACCACATGTTGTAGACAGACGCAGTTTCGGTACATGTCAGGAATCTTCAAATACTTCAATTATATAACTGATCGAGGCTGAAAGTTAACAAACCGAGTGTTTCAGTCCCTTACATTATCACGGGGACACTTTTGTGGGGCTCTCAAGGGGATTTGGGATTTGTACGCTTCACGGCTACCTATTTGGTCGCCATATTCAAAATGACCTGCAGTCTATCAGAGGGTATTTCACGCACGTAAATCCCCGAAGTTTCAGAGTGGATAATCAGCTAGACTGACCCAGGCGTCCCAGCTAACACTTATAGCCCTAGAGCTCAGTCCAGTTTCTGCTGTTTGTTATCAAAATGAATTCTCCTAAAAAGCTCCCAGTTGTTTTCTTCGATCCATTAGTTGCACTGATTGGTTTAACCTTATTCACAAATAGTGTTAACCCAAAAAGACAGTTTCATATTGACTCAATATTTAAACATTTATTATACCATCATCGAGAGATCCTCTCCCCGTTTATTAAACGTTGTCCAGTGTTTAAGAGGGGTCTGGGAAGGCATAGAAAGTCAAACCTGTTTATGTTATTATCAGATTCAAGGTCACATACACACAAACGTTTTTATTCTACAAATTTATAGCTTACATGGCAAATATTTACATTGATAAATATAACAGACTTGCATGATTTTTTTTATAGATTTTTTGTTTTTGGATAGCTTTGTTATTGTTTGCATATCATTTTATAGATAATCGGTGCTGAAACGATGTGTACTTAATTTTAACCATTTGTGCTTTTCATTAGTTTTACAAATATTAATTCAACGAAATAGTATGGCTTTAAAAGGAGAAGTTTTATTTGTTGTTTTTTACGACCTCAAAACGCGTGTTTGAATCAAGCGTATTAGTTGCGCTGCTACTTTTGTTTGTAGGCCTAATTTTGTTATTACCTGGGTGATATTTTTGTAAGTTATCATTTAACTTCAAGATTGCCTTTGATCAGCAGGTTGCGTTTAGTTTTCTTAACTCATTGTATTGTTGTGGCAATAGATTATATTGATATTATGACGTCAATTGTAAGATGTACGTCATAAAGCTGTCTGTTGGAGTTATACTCAAAGAGCTTCTATTTGCAATGTGAGCCTTCGTGGATAGATGATCGTCCCAACCCGGTAATGTAAAGAGATTTCAAATGAAGGCAGATGTGTTTCTTTAGTTATCCTATAAATCAATACAGTCTCATCAGATTTAAGCGTTACATAAGAACATTTTAACAGTACAGCCTTTTATACAAACCAGATAGGATACGCGAAAAATGCAAAGAGCTAATACCAACTTTCATCGTTCACTGACGCGTACCTTGTAGAGAAGTAATCAGAAGCCCTACCCATGTCGGTATGTTTCCTCAAGGCATGAATTATTAAATCCTTTAAAGCCTAGCTGTCTCGGCTGGCATCACCACAACTAAATTTTTTATCACAAAATAAATCGGGACTTGGTTAATTCAGTAGTAATGCATGGCTTCAAACTCTGTACAGCTACGTATATTTTATAAAGAGTTATGTTCAGTTGTTGTAAAATTCTAGTGTGATACTGCGATTTAGCTAAGGTTTTAGAACAGGCACTGCTCCGTATGTATTCTGATTGCTTCAAACATACATCCCTTATTCAGCATATCCTGTATTCCCGCATCATTTATACTTATACGTCCCGCACCGCATTTCCCACTTTTATCTATATAAAGTAGATATACAATACAAGCCACCGTAGCTTTTGACAGGTATACACGTGTTCTTATACATAGCTTTATTGTAAATATAGACATGATGCATGTGATCCATTATTATACAAATGTTTATTTTTTGACTGTATTTCCATTACACGTATGTTGAGTTTCGTCAAATATATATCCCCATACATATATATAAATTGAGCAAGTGTAAGTTATTGTGACGTGTCATTGAAATAAATGTACAAAACGCTAATCATCCAGTTGTCTCGGTTTTCTCTTTGTTTGATAATACGGGTATACCCAACGATTGATTGATTGATCGTTTGGTGTTTTACGCCGCGCTCAAGGAGCCAAGATTATTTCACATATATGGCGGCGTTGCCAGTTTTAGTGTGGAAGGAAACCGGGCTCTATGCCCGGAGGAAACCCACGACCTTCCAACTGGCAACCATCCCACATAGTGTAAGGCTGGAGGATATTGTCTGATTGAAAGTCTTATAAATATATAGGTCGGTGTTTTCATCCTCAAATCAATCTGGGAAAGAAGACATATCAGTATATCGCGATGTAAACCACCAATCAATTAATCAAAGGCACTTTTGCAAATAGACCGAGACTAATTATTAACTGGACGTAGACTCCTAAGAGGGGGGACTGTGTGGCGTAAAACATAAATTTGTTGACCAACTCCGGTTTAATGCTGGAGGAAGCATTGCAAAGCACTTGCACTCGCATAGTGATTCATTTGGCTAAAATGGTTGAAAACTATATATATTGGCACAAATAAACAAGCTGGCCAGAGGATGACATAACAGATCCCACCACAGAATTAGATGTAAACACTTATATGTTTGAAAAGAAACGAACCTGGGGGCTGTTTCTCAACACATTTACGCCCGTCGTAACTTTGCGCCTGTTCGTAACGTAATGTTGGAGGTATATGTTGTCTTGACGTTACGACCAGGCGCAAAGTTACGTTGGTGTCTAGAAACAGCCACCAGTACAACTGTTTTACAGTACATGTGATGCACACGCTCACATGATGAACAGTATATAAATCATGGACCTCGTGGAAGATGGATGTATCAGTCAGTCAATCAATCTAAATATCCGGTAACCTTTTGGCCCTGTTATCTTTCTCCCTCAGTCGTTAACTACAACAGATACTTGTTCTGGGTGAATTGTTGGTAGATTGCGTGATCAATGTATGTAAATCAGAACGTCGCCTATCAGTCTATAGAGGTAATCTTACACGGGAACACAGGCGACCCTTCACCCTGTAACATATTGGATATAGAGATCCACGACTCTTGGAATTTTCTCACTCTCTTTCAATAAAGCTAGTTTTTTTTCTCTCTGTTCTGTGTTGTTTAGGCCTACTTGTTGCAACCATTATAGGCCTTTATATATAGCCACCCAAGCCAAAATGTACATAATAACAAACACTTATCGACTTTTCTATTTCAATTTAATGAAAATAAGTTTGAGGAAGTACACATTGATATTTTGGTCAAAAGTGCCACTGAGCTCTACGTTCCCGCATATGTTTATAGTTGCTCTTATCGCCACTCAATCTAAAATTATAAGTTTTCCTAGTCCTCAAGTCCAGATATAACCTCTAGGGCATAATGTCGCCATTTTTATCGAAAAAATCAATTGCCATAGGATTGGAGAGTTCACCTCAGAGGTCAATTGCCGCCGAGCCTGATGACGTCACACTGATTTACGCAAAGCTTTCTGGGTAAGATGTACCTCAGTATGCCATTTTTTTAACCGGTATTTATAAAGTTAATGCAAGACGTCACTTTTTATTGGTGAAACGGCGAACTAAAAGATCGAATTAAATGTGTATAAAGTTTGGGCCGGTTGCGTTGCTTAAATTAGGAGAAAATGTGTTGTTTATCCGAATGTACATGTTTCAATATGGCAGGTCCTCCTTACAGCAGCGCTCTGTTTGGCCCGGTTTTTTATGAGTAAGTCTATATCGTTTATTAAATTGCCCCATTTTACATCCTCGAGATCATCTCTGGAACCCACGATTAAACAACACACACTGTTGCCTATCATTTAAAACTATCTTCTCACAATGCACCCCCGATATTTCCACTCCAAAGCTGTTTGTTATTGTTTTCATAATCAACACGTGAAATTATGGCCCAACTTACTTTTGATTGGTTAAAAAACATTATCTTCCAAGTTCAACAAACCAAAACACAAGCTTGCATTCTCAGCTAAGGGATAATACGTTCGTTGTGGTTTATATACAACGGACTACATTTATGCAAAATAGTATGATTTTTCCACGATTACGTCATAGCTACTTCCATATATTGATTGATTGTTTGGTGTTTTACGCCGCGCTCAAGATTATTTCACTTATATGGCGGCGTTGCCAGTTTTATTGTGGGAGGAAACCGGGCTCTATGCCCGGAGGAAACCCACGACCTTCCGCTGGTAATTGGCAACCATCCCACATAGGTCGTTCGAGTGAAAACCCAGTCAGAAAGATTTCCAATTTGTTTGGACTGAGTGGGATTCGAACCCGCGACCCATTGGTGGAAGGCTGTTTGGATTGATCGTCCAACGCTCTACCTGCTGAGCCACGGAGGCCCCTTACTTTCATATAAGGAAACCTGTTAAACGTACAAGACATACATGTACTTCGTCTGCTTGCTTCCGTTTTTCTAACAAATTACGATTGAATACGAATATATCATAGCCGTATTTACTCCTAACTGCAAACGATGACACTTTCTGTATCAATAATTAAACACGAGATAATTAAAACTTTCAAAAATTAATCCACCCAAACTGGCGGTCTGACCTCCTTAGAATCCAGAAAGGTTTAGTTGGCTGTATTGAACAATGTGATGTGGAGCTGCGTTTCAGAATAAAACGCAGTATTTTTTGTGTAATATGAGAAAAATGTTAACCTCGAGTCGTTTTGTTACAATGAATATCACTCTCATCTATTCATTTTCAAAGTCACTCGCCACAGGCTTAATTGATGAGAGGGATATTCATCGTAACAAACGGACTCTCATTTGTTAACCTCTATATAGTGGTGCCATTGAACATTTATTTCATAAATCGCTAAATTGTTTACTGCATTAGGGAAGAAGAAAATATTCACGTCTGAGATTGAAAGAAATTATTTTTCCGCAAGAATTTAGGAGAAATGAATATTCGATGACGCTGAGAAAATTTATCGATGCATCCAAAGAGTTCTGCTGAATCGACGGATCCTCTGAAGTGATATCATTTCTTTGTTAAATGTTGCGTGGAGATTAGCTCACGAGATAAAGGGGATATTTTAGAAATGAAGTGCACACGTAAACAATATCGACACTTTTAGTGATTTTTAGTACCTCAAGCAGACAACTAGCAGGGCAATCGGGGGTGTCGAATGAA
Organism: Lepidochitona cinerea; assembly: GCA_963971465.1. NCBI lineage: Eukaryota > Metazoa > Mollusca > Polyplacophora > Chitonida > Tonicellidae > Lepidochitona > Lepidochitona cinerea. The sequence goes on along the minus strand of OZ020551.1, from coordinate 44,726,069 downwards.
GACAAGAAACCGAGCAAGCAGTAAGCTACACGACACGTCAACCCTCGTAAACATTTCTCCAGAGCGGATACTGTGGTAGGCTGAGTCGACATCCCCGGGCCAATTCCCTTTGATGACGAGCACTTCAACACACACGAACACCCATCCATACTGTTCAAGTTTCAACTACGGTATTTAAAACACTTTAAGTGGTGTATAATAAACAAAAGACGATGGTCAAATGACTGATAAGAATAAGGACACGACGTAACTGGAGTCCACATACAGTTGTTAGCAATCGTGTTCAACCGAGTAAAAACATTGTAACTTATTCTATGTTACATTCCATCGGATAAACATTTTTACCACACACTAAGAATTACTTACTTAATAAGGCCTGCTGAAATAACATCCAGCGTTTTTAAATCAACATTTTTTCCCGTAAATATACAGATAATTTCAAGCATCAAGGAATTTTAGTTTTAATGTAACCTTAAACCTAGGGTAAAAAATTAAAGCAAAAAATGCAACATTAAGTAGGCCCTACACCTCTTGCAGGTTTAGTCTTTAGGCTACATCTGTAATATAACAGAGCTATACAGGTATAGGCCAATACCCGACAAGATGTATGGTCTGTATAACATGGAACATCTCAATCCAGATTTGTGTAACTTGTCTCAGCATTACCTTCAAAGTTAATTACATGTTCTTTTGTGAATTTGGGAGGGTTTGGATAGCGCCAAGTATGCGATAATAACAGGTTGCCATTGTCTCCAAAAGGCACTGGCCGTCGAGAAATGTAACTGAGAGTTATCCGCCCCTGTCATGGATAAAATGCCGTTGGTATTGTGTAAAGATTTACTATTTCCTAAATCACGGAAAGATACATTGAATGTTGAAAACGGATAAGTTGAACAGCGATAAATAACAAACCGTACAAATGTAAACCTGGTAAATTAGATGTGTCATTGGGGAGCGGAGTTGTTGTGATACTGCAATTAGGCCTATACGTATCTAAAATATGACAACTGTCACGACCTTTCACCTCAGCGAATACTTATTGTCTGGGAGCCAACTAAAAGGCACGCTTAGGTTTTAGGGCCAGAAACTAATTTTGACAATTAACTAATATCTCTAAGAACAGACAAAGAGTAGCAACACCAGCTCCAATACTCAACATTATTTCACCTATATGGCAGGTTTAGTGGTTGAGGAAACGGTCCTTAATGACAGGACCCAGGGCTCGTAAACTTGCATATGCCCTCTTACAATTCAAAACAGAACCCCAATATACATGTATAAATTTCCCCACAGTTGTAAAATGCATACCGAGGTTTTATACATACCACGACATAGTCTCTTTTTTATACTGACGGCCAGAAACGGCATTACAAGCCACTAACATCGCAAAGCGGAGCCATCCATTTTTTAAAATAACTTTAAATGTAATGTGTTCATAAAATTTTAATGTTTTCAATTCAATATCCAATTTGACAAAATCTGAAGATAACCCAACGTCAAAACTATTTTACTTTAGCAGGCCATAAATCAAGATGGTTCATTTTATGGATTTTTTTCTGGACAATGGGTCTGTGGAAAACTGGACGACCAGTTGCATACCAGACAGTCGACCTAATGTTAGCGATCAAACTTAACCAGACAAACGGTAGTCCAGGATTTCAATCGATCAATTATCATCTGTCGTTTCCCTCTTTTGTTTATAAAGCTTAACCATAATTACTAACCACGTAAAAAAGTTGTAGGCTATACCTCGAGTTGAATGGCTCAGTCGGCAGAGTGATAGTCTCTCAATCCGACACAAGCCTCTCACCGATGGTTGCCGGTTCGAATTTCACTCAGCCTAGAAAAATTGGAAAACGTCTGAGTGGCTTTTCACTAGACCGGTCTATGTGGGGGAAGTCGGGGTTTCCATCGAGCCAAGAGCCCGGTTTCCTCCCACATCAAGCCCCTCAAAAATATCATTCAATCGAGCAGTTTGAGAATTTTTGGCTGTGCTGCAAAGATGACGAGCCGATCTGTGAAAAAGCTCTCAAAAGTTTTAAAACACACGCCAACCAGTGAACAATCTCGTTTTAATTGTATTTAACCCGGTATATAGGACTCGTATGCATTACGACAATCGTCCACATCCACAGTCCTGAGCGACCCCAAATAAAGGATCCCATATGTATGCAGTATTTTAGAAACACACCCCAATATGTGTGTATTGGGTATAATGAGTATTTTATTTGTCCCATGTTTTATTCTAGGGATTTTACTAATAGTGACTCATATAAAGTCACTTTCTTCACAAATATTATATATATTTATGGACACTTAAACACACGGGCACAGGGAAAATCTTCTTGTCTAAAATAACCACGGAGACAAGTTTCTAATTGTGTTAAAAAGAGGTATATCATTTAGACCTTTATACCCCATCATAAATTGTTGTAATAAAGTAAACCTATGATATTTCATTAGGTTGACGACTGACAGGAGCTTGGCCTTAGTCAGTAGAATTTTCTGGAACACTTTGTATTACATTGACAATGCTTACGCATCTTAAGCTATAGTAAGAATATCGTCAGACTATATATTATGCCCCCCCCCCCCCCCATACCCTTTCCCAGAAAACCTAGGTAGAAGGCAGACAGGGGAGTTTAGCCCTGACCAGTATGTCTTTCAAACTCTTGTTCTTTTTATAAGCAATGACTGGCCTTTGGGTCAGGGGTCGAGCAAGTTTACTTTGAAGTAGTTTGTATTCTTCTACTATAATCTTGGCCATAGCGATGCTAGCTTTGTTATACTGAAACACAAATGGTATTATAGTTTTTCACGACATCTTCCGGGGTCCAAGTTCAAACCCAAAGGATAAATAGTTTGTAATGTTTGAATCCAAAAACTTTCCCTTTCCAAACGTTTGTGCTTCGTATCTGCAGCGGAAGTGAGAAATGGGATTTTCTCAATAGGCATGATTTCAAAATGGTCCTTGACCGAATGACCTTGAGTATTGAAATGTTGTGCCACGGGTACATCATGTTTAAGTCTTATGCTAGATAAATGGTTGGCTGCTCTTTGTCGTAGAGAATTCTGAGTTTCTCCGAGGCTACGTCAGCGAGTCGACCTTTAAATAATCGCCACAAACTTTCATTCATTCTAGGCTTTTAACGTATACATTCTTGAGATTAAAAGCTTACAAAATGTCGGATAATTTTGGCAATCAATTCAATACGGCTCAAGTCGAGGTGTTTATTTTCAATGACACACATGGTCCACAATTTAAACATTTTAAAAATAGCTGGACGTATTTGTATAATTGAGGACACTATATTTTAAAACACAAACAGAAAGATTAACACTGGTAAGAATGATATTTTTTTGTCAGACGCTGAGATAGAGTAATGTGAGTTTCATGAAAGAATGTCTAGAAGAGACTGTCAAAATGACTTCAATGTCAAAACGTAGTCTTCCGATTTGACAGGTGGACAGTTGACCTTTCAGTAGGACCATCGTGGTTATTTTTAGCCCTGGCCCGGTGGAATGCATACTAATATACAACCAACTAGTTAAAGTATATATTAGCTGTTTACTATTGACCATTTTGAATAGAGTGCAAGACCATATGGTTCCATCTGACTTAAGTCGAAAATCTAATGTTCATTGAAAATTATCACATTAAAAAATGTAACATTGAAAAATCGTAACATTTAAAATGAGCATAACGACTTTATAGTCAGATCGCAATTAATAATATTAAAAATCCTAATATTTAAAATGAGCATCACGACTTTATAGTCAAGATCGCAATTATAATATTAAAAATCGTAACATTGAAAATGAGTATCTCGACTTTATATTCAGATCGCATAGGATTCTACGGAATATCTCGAGAGGATTCAACGGAATCTGAGTTCTCGGTACGTGACCGTTCGTTATTTCTCCGAATATAGATTAGGCCCAGGCTTATGTTACTTTATCCAAACACGAAAAACAAGATCTCAACTTGTCTTTGAGGGTGTCGCTGTTGAAAATATCTGTTAAAAGTGGGTGGAGATGCTATGAGTTAGAAAACAGTAAGGCATTGTTTGGAGGTAAATATGTGAGTGAATTGTAAATGTTGTGTTATAATCGTGATAAATGAGACCGGTCAAAACTATGTACCAGCCTTATGATAGATCACTTATTAAACTCCATCATAACAATAGTAATTCATTTTTAAATGAATAAAATGCAATATAAATAATAAAGAATATAATATTTTGGGGGAATATGGAAACCTCGGTGGCTCATTCGGCAGAGTGATAGTCTCTCAGCCCGACACAAGCCTTACATCTATGTGTCGCGTGTTCGAATCCCACATAGTCCAAGAAAAAAATGGACAATTTCTGAGCGCGTTCCTCACTCGATCGCCCTATGTTTACTCTCCACTAAACCTGATAACACAGCCATATAAGAGAAATAATCTTGAGTGAGGCGTAAAACATCATTCATCATCACTCATCATATGTCGGGGAGTTGCCAGGTACTCGCCGAAGGTCGAGGTTTCCTCCGGGCAAAGGGTCCGGTTTCCTCCCCCCACGATTTGTGAAATAATCTTGAGTGCGACGTAAAATATGAATGGGTGAATATAGGGTGCCCCAGGCATTTGGTTGGCTAATTTGATTTGTGTTTTACGCCCCACTCAAGGTTATTTATCCTGGGGGGAACACGCTAAGCGGAAAGTTACTTCAGAACTCGGAGATTTACGCAGATCTGGAGCCTGTTCCACAAAGCAGCGTTGTGGAAGTTTTTACACAACTGTCATGACAACCCATACTGTAGAGCTACGGTCTATGAAAGTTACGCCAAAAAAATACATCTACGTCGTTTTGTGAAAAAAGCTCCTGGGGCCTGTTTCACAAAGCGGCGTAGATGTATTTTTTGCGTAATTTTCATACTAACGTATCTCTACAGTATGGGTTGCTATGGCAACTTACGCTATACACTGTAACCGTTAACCGTCAATTCTACAGTAGAATATTTTAAAATTAACGGTAAATTGCCGTTTTATACTTCAGTGGAAGCTTTACGGTCGTGTACCGTAAAATAACTTTGAGACAGAGTTGTCGTTTCCGAGCTAACGAGATCTGATCTCCTCGGTTGTTTCCGTGAAGGATTCGTCCAAAATACGTCATTGCGGATCAAAGGGTGCGAAAAAAACGGAAGTGCGCATGCGCACACCGAAGCGCTAGTGAGGCATGGAAATGTGGCCACCATCCTTTCATATTTGTAGTTAGTGTAGTGGTTAAGGGCTACGGTTATGGCTAGTGCACATATAGTTCTGCGCAGCTCTCGTATGGGAGGTTAGAGGTTCGAATCCCGCCGTAGGCGATTTAATATAAGAAAAATTTGTCATTATAGGCTAAGATAGTTAATTTAACATAGCTGTATTTGAAAGCGTAGATTGAGATACCTGCCCTAAGGGAGAATTTTCATCAGCATTTTTTCAAATTTTTTCAAATAAATATATGTTTGTCAACTTGCAGAAGTAGTCAGTTTTACTATTTCGTTGGGGGTAACATTTGAAAATCTACATTAACAGATCCATGCTGGGGTTGACGATTTAAAGTTCTGTATTTCTTAGCCTGCTGATTTCATAATGTTTTTTTCACATTCACTGATTAGGAATGTGGCTAGTTGATTTTACGGTCTACCCTTATTTTTACGGTAGAAAGTTGGCAGCCCAGCTGCCAGTATTCTACCGTAAAATTTACGGGTTACATTTTACAGTGTACGCTGCTTAGTGAAACAGGCTCCTGGGTTCTATTTTAGAATTGGGGTATGCTATTCTCACCGTGGTCGTTCATAAACTACGTTCTTATATCGTATGCAGGAAAACAGGAAAAGTCTCTCTTTAAGTAATTGAACAAATTGCTAAGGTTAGAGTACAACCACATCAGACAGTCGTTGTCATTTACATAACCTTTTACAACGGGCTCTGTACAAACGGTAACACTTTTGGGTAGAAACTGTGAAGGTATAGAAAAGGTTCCAGTGTATTCACGCATTATGTATACACTTTTGAAAAAAGCTTAAATTCCCGAAATCAAACTGCAAATATAAAAAATATCCTGCTTACGACAGTTTACTTTATTCCCCTGATCACTTATACGTCCGTCCCTTTCCGTTAAGAATCAGTAGATAGCTCAGAAGTTTTTTATCATGGCTCTCAAGTGTTATGTCTCATCCAAAGTCATCATCTTGGTGACACATGGTGACGTTGTCAGGTTAAGTTAGCAGGATACATCTTACTTAAAGTGGCATGAGCTGCCAAAATTTCACCTTTTTTTATAATGTCTGATTGTCAAGATAAGCTCAGCATTTGAAGTACCTTGAAAAACGGATTAACGTAGAAATAAAAAAAAAATGTGGAAAAATGAAAAGCTCGTACGAACCGAAAACGTGTGCTAATTGCCGGAATGTATGCGTTCTTTTTTGGTCGTTTTACTGCTTATAAAACTACCTTATCGTACATCTTCAAGATTGATATCAGCCAAAAGCTCTTATTTGATAGTTTTTGATATAAAAAAAGGCGAAGAATTAGTTATATCTGTTTCCACAAAATTGTATTCATATTTGTCCGCTCATGCCACTTTAAATCAATCGAATAAACATATGGCCTGAAAATTCAGAATTTTGAACTTCGAACCCGCGGCACATAGTAGAAAGCTTGTTGATGCCACCGACCAGAGCTTTACCGAGAGAGCGACAGCCTATATACGCAACGCGTGAGCCCTGAAAAATTATTAAATGGCCAACAATTAGTATCTTTTAAATGCCTGCATGGGTAAAAATAGGTCTTACTGCTTTTATTTTAAAAAATAAATTGTTCATTTAGAGACCAGTTTCAATAAAAAAGCGGGTTTCTTTCCCATAGTTTATGAGAGGGGCGGGGTTGAATGTCATTTACCTGTCGCGTTGTCCTTACTCACTAGTTGGAAATGACTTCAGGTGTTGTAGGTATGACAGACGTGGACGTATATAAGAAAAGTATGAGTGAGTTTCGTTAAGACGTTACCTGTGACAGCTTCACAGAGAAGTCTCAAATCATCATTCGTACCTGAGGTAGACTGGGATATCTGAAGTATACGCTGTGTAACAACACCTTTAAGTGTATTCGCTACTAAGTTGGATCATCATGCCGAATTATGGGATATTATCGTTATCGTTGTTTCTCGGGACATTATGTTTGGTTATCTCAAATACAGACTGTAAATTAGTCAATCTGAACACCTATAAAGGAATGCTGATTGACTTACATAATGATTTTCGGAGGAAAGTTCCTGCGTCTAACATGAGAGAAGTGGTAGGTAGGATTATTTTACATGCATTTTGTGAAATATTTTCTTCGCTTTCGCCAAGACCGCTGACCAGTAAACTAGTGGGGGAAAAATGGCAGGAATACATAAACGTATTTTAGTATTGCTCATACATTATACATTTTGACGACGCACTAAATGCAAGCGATCAACATGTATTTTCATAATCATTTGGTAAAATATCGTTTAAATAGAGATGTACAATCAAACATTAATTACAGTATATCGCCATTGTCTATTACATGTATATTTTCTAAAATGTCAGCCCCTTGACTGATTGATTGACACTAACCACGCTCATGGAAAATTAGTTACTGTATATATATACTTCTCCAAAACTTGAAAATCATCCAGACCACAGCCTCGGTAAACGACAACACAGAATAAGTATAGATCTATATACATATCTTTTTTTCTTTTTTGTTTACCCAGTGTGAGTGTTGCTGTTTTTTATTCGGGTGGGTGGGGGGGGGGGGGGGATGTCGCTCAAGAAGTTTTAAAAAGAACAACCACTGCAATTTGAAGTTTATAAAGGCGTATATCGCAAAGATATTATCGCTTAGACGAAAATAGGTTTTAAGCCGAAAAGCAAGTGAAGCGCCTATATATAGGGAAGTTTATCATATCGCCCACCTCAAAACATCACTGAAAAATATCGGAAAATATTATGTACATTATTTTCTTACGACTTTACTTGCAAAAAAGTGATTAAAACATCGCAACTAGTCCCTTCACCACATCCTTTCTGTTTATTTATGGTTTTGTGTCGGGTTCTTTATACTAATTTTAAATTTAGACACAGCAGCTAGAAAACTTGTTTCGATGTTAGGCGGCTTGTTGTCTTGTACAAAACTGGGTCAGACACGTCAGCTTGTCAAAGTTTTTTAATACCGTATAAATAACCCGTTCTTATATTTAGATGAAGAAAATATCATGTAAAATTTCCTTTATTTTGTTTATTTGTAGCGCTGTTTATACAACGCCATTGACAGGGTTTATTGATACCATAGCCATATTCACCTCCGTCAAATAGGGAGAGGGGGGAGGGGGGCAAAGCAAGACATTCTGGAAAATGGAGCACTTGCCCTTTACTTTAGACTAGTCTCCTCAAAAGCGACAAACGTAGAATAATTGCGACATTAAAGTGGCATGAGCTGCCAAAATGTTAACATGTTGGTGTTCAAACAGAATGTTGAAATTATTGGCTATTTTTCTCAAGACATATAATTCAGAAGCTCTTTAGTGCTTCTAGTCACGAGAATGAACGATAAAGTATTGTTTTGAACCTACTTTGGCTAAGAATGAATGAATGGTCATCCCGGTTATTTAAATTTTGTTTAAACGTACGATTTAACACACGGCATTTTTTTTGGAGTACGAATCCTTAGAGAACGAGTTTAAATCTGTATCATATTTTACCAGAAGGTTTTGGCATAGGCCATTGTGGTGATTTACTTGTTTTACCCACATTGGCCCGGGTATACATTTCTCAAACAGTTGACTACCGGCAGTCGCGAGTGACTTTTATTTCTATAACACATTGTGCAAAAGGCCGTGAAATTATCTTACGGTGTCTGAAGGTCGGTGTGCCATTATAACTGTCTGTCTGAGAAGTAACGAGAGTTGTGATATAGGTATAGTCAACACCTATTAATGGCTACCGTCACAAAAGCGTTGAAGCAACGTAGAATGATTTCTTCTCTTGCTCTGAGCTATTGCACCTTTATGTCATGGGAATGTATTATTGTGATGCTTCTCATCGGATTCAAGGTCAATTTCGGACAAAAACTCGGGAACAGTATAGTTACCAAATATTTCGCTCGGGGACAAAGTCTTAAAGTGCACATCTAGTCGATGGCAGCACTGAGGCGTTGGTCAAGCCAGAAACAGCAGAAATACGTAACTTTGCGCCTGGTCGTAACGTAATGTTGAAGGTATATGTTGCCATGACGTTACGACTAGGCGCAAAGTTATGTCGGTGTCGAGAAACAGCCCCTGATGACGCTGATTGTTGTTTTGGGACGTTAATATTTAGTTCGGATATAGTTGATTTATAACGTTTAGCAAAATCCTAGTTTTAGTTTGCAAGGTTCTTCTTTTCATCAACGACGAAACAACGCCTACAAATATTGACCATAAACACAATACTGTATATATGTTAGCGTTTTATTTCTTTCTTCAAGTTTCTGATGGGCGTTTAAAAAAACTCTTGGTTTAAATGCTTAAATGCGTTTAATCAATAAATGAAATCGTCCTTATTTCAACATTTTTTCTTTCCATACGCGGGGTGGTGTAAATGTATACAGGGAACAATGGAAAACTCAGAAAAACAGTCCTAGATTATGTTACCTTGATTTAGATTTTCAATTCATGGTTTTAAAAACAAACTCAATTGTTCTAACATGTATAATAGATTTCAATACAACAGCAAATTGGCGGAAAGGTTTAACCACTCTCCCGTGCACACGCACGCGTTCACACACTCGGATCCCATTCAGGGATGTTGAAGTCGGCAGTAACCGCAAACAGACGAAGTTTCCCCCTAGTGATGTCCACATTCATCACATCGATAGCATTTTGATGGAAATGTAACATCCTGACGCACAGCAACAGCATGTGGGTCTTTGTGGATTAAGTATTTGTTATTAATTTCATCTTAAAGGATACTATGGTGACAAAATGAAAGGTCAAGGGGGCGACGTATAACATAAATCGGTCATTTCTTCACTTGTATATAAAAAGAAATTGCATGGAAAAATGAGTTCAATGCCTTTATATATACGTGCATGATGGCATGATAAAAGAATACCAGACAGTGATGCCGTATCGATTTGGGCAGTAAAAAAAAAACTTCGGATTGTAAAGAAAAATTAAGCGTTTGAAGTACATGTACCTTGAGCGACTAAAGGATTGACGTTGAAATTTGTGCGAACGGAAAATTTGTGCTCATAACGGACACATTATAAAAGCCGGAATGTAGACCATGGAATGCACTTCTTAATAAAAGGGGCGAACCATTAGCTAAATCTGTTTCAGCGAAATGTTCTCCATTTTTGGCAGTTCATATCACTTTAAAATGTAAAACATAAAAAGTGTTTCGTTGACAGAATCAATATCTTTGGTATCACTACTATAATACTCTCTGGTTGGCAAACGTCGAGTTTACTTTGAGCTATTCAGCAGAAATTCTGTAGCATGCGAGTCCTTGTCTAGATGCATTTGTAGTCAATTGTCTCGCATTCCTTGCATATTTGACACGTTTATACGTACCTCTTAGGAAGGACTGAATTACGTATTTATTGAAAAGCTGGCTGATCTAATTATGAGTTAGTATGTTGGATAAGACCGCACCGTGAACACGTTAGGTAATGGTCTTTAAAAAGCCGATGTTATCTGGAGGCGTTGAAAGGAATTCCCCACATAATAAAATTGCGAAGTCACAGACATTTGAGAGAGCACTGGTATGTTTTAATGTAGTAATTATGGAAGTGATATAGTTCCCGTTTTATCTCGCCGACGAGAATTCTCGAGAATATATCTATATATTTATTTCATTGTACAGATGAACACAATACATGTCTATATGTAATTTCTTTTATTTTTAGAAACTATACATATTCTTTACGTTCAGAAAAGGTGGCATTTTCTAAATTAAGACAAACTATATGTTTTCCAATCAGAAAGGAACATTCCGTGATAGACAGGCAGCTATGCGGAATTACCTAAAATTTTAAAATTAAAAAAGTAAATATTTTTTCTCCTGAAGTATGAATAACATATTGATATTACATACCTACACTCGTATTTATAAAACCAGCGAAGATGTATATTTCGAACTCAAATTAACGTGTTAACACAGTGAAGGTTGGTTACTCGAGCCGAGAAGGTATGACCAATACTCCCAGATAATACTTCGGTTAAAGTGGCATGAGCTTCCAAAAGTGGCATAGCACTTTTTTTTCATAAATTTAGATTGTCACGAGAAAATGTGCTTTCGAGGTACCTTGAAAAACTTAAGGGTTGATGTTGAAATAAAAAAATATCGGTGATTAAGTCAGTACCCCTTACGAATCTAAAATGTGTGCCAAAAACGGACAAAATTTACGTTTTTGAAGGGTTTCGTTCCTTATAACACAATACCTAAATATACAAATTCAAGATTGGTATCAACCGAAAGCTCTTATTTTGTACTTCTTGACAATAATGACAAACAATTAGAAAATTCTGTTTCCACAAAAATTTTACCTATATTTGGCGGCTAATGCCACTTTAAAGCCCCTTTGACTGGCTGGACACCTTCTGACAGAGATAGGATTTTTCAAACACTGCATGGCAGTGGGTTTCCTTCTGACAAGCTGATGATCTATATGTAACAAAAAACGGATATCAATAGAAATTAAGTTTCCTGACACTTTGTATTCTCTGTCTTGCTGTAAAAAGAAGTATACGATGCGCTCTATACAGTATTTCGAGTATTAAGATAGAGGCAGCTAGATTACGGAAGCCAATGGCTGACATCACACTTTTCAACATGGCTTTTCTTTTCCCCCCTTGTATACGAATAGAATTGACTCGTTAAAATTCTGGTTGTTAATGATTGGTACCAATTTTTATAAAAGTGGGAATTCTGATAGATTAAAGGGGTGGGAACCTGTTTTGCCTACCCGGTATATACTACTGTCATGGTTAGCCCGGATTATCGGTCTTACGGCGACTGGTATTATATGGCTGGTAATGTGCCTTGTCGTCATGTCGCCTTGTGTCTTGTCGCCTATGACGAACACGGAGACAAGCTACTGTCATGGTGTTATCGTGAATATATAGGTCTATATGCCTAATGTGCCCGCTGAAGTGGTACATTGAGTTAGATGGACAAATTAGATGGATTAGATAATATTGCATAAATTTCTTTGAAGTTGGCTGTTTGAAGAAAGTTTGCTTTCATGCTCTAGTCCATTGGTTCAGTATAAAGATATCGGTGATAAAATTGTCAATACAGACTCTAATTGAATTGCTTGCCTGTAGACGGAGATACACAGAACTTGTCTGTCTGTCAGTGAAGTGTATAATCACATAGCTGAAACAAATCATCGAAGAAAATCGTCTGATACAGCAGCAATAGTTTCAAAAAGAGATATAATCAAAGCGAGCGTATAAAAAATATAGGCTGTGCGAATTAGGCGCCATGGAAAGTCGCCTGTCTGTGCAACGATGTGTAGGCTATCAGGGCATTCAGGGGCTCGTTTCACAAAGCAGTCGCATCGCAAATTAGCCCTAGTTATCAATGGATACCATGGTGTAAGAGATACGACGTCATGGCAACTGCGAATGGTCGCACTTTGCGAAGGCTTCGTTATTTTCCGAACGTCGCAAAACCCGCAATAAACTATTGGGTTGATTCCATGTTCGTGGACAGGTACACAGACACCATCATATACCCGGTATCCGTTCTTTTCTTTGGATACTATCTCGTTCCTGTCATCACCGGACATCCCACGTTAACTGTCCGCTAACACCAGCGTTGGAGACCGTTTTAGCCCGGTCGTGATGGACTCCGACAAACCAATTCAAGGGGCAGGTTATGCATATCAAATTGTTCTGTTTCTTAGATGGATATATGTAGTTAAATGTTTTCTCTGGTGTATCACAAAATATTAACGACGAAAGGGCATAATTTAAGCCTTGGCAAGCCAACGATCGCAAAGTTACGCAGGAAATAAATGGTTTGAGAAACTGTACAATGATTGCAATTTGTATAGTTGTCATTCTTGTGAGCATACGATCATACGTAAGGGAAGGAACGATATCCCATAAAACCATTGTTAGTTAGTCTACATAATGCCGCGGGTTAATCCTTAATACATGAAGATTAATGAGCATGAAGTTAGAAATAGGCTTAAATGAATTATAGGATTTTTTTTGTGGAAAGCAGTTTCTAATAGTTGTTTAAGTGGCATTAGTTTCTATTAGTTAACATTTCGTTTTTTTTACAGCAGTCATTTTTGCTTAACGATCTTTCTTTGTTTCGTTTTTTTCTTCAACTCTTCAACATTAATCATGATAAAAAGAAGACTTTTACAATCTGCAGTTGGTGATAATGTTTACTCAACGTATATTCATCGTAATACATCTTCATTCAGTAATTGTTAAACAATAACTTAACTGTTTTGTATGGAGATCCGAACGTAACCGATTTGTCATCGTAAGTAAAAAAGCTGACATGCGTGATTACAACAAACTACTATATCCGGATGTGACATCAAACTATAAACATTTATCATCCCGGACAACTCATTATAAAACTGGAACCCTTTATGCAAATAATATACGTTGATTGATATTTTTTGGATAAAGTGAGAATCCACCCCGCGGGTTATCGACGGATAGCCTGTGTCGGACTGAGAGCTATCACTCTGATGATTTAGCCATCAAGCACCCCCCCCCCCCCACCCCCCCCCCCCCCCACCCCGCTCCCTTTCCTATAAATAATAGAAAACAGACAAACATTTTAAAGTGGCCTGAGCAGCCAAAATTCACACTTTTTTCATAATTTCTGATCGTCATGACAGTTAGGGGCTTTGAAGGGCTTCGATAAAATAAATGATTGGCGTTGGAATGAGGAAAATCCATACAGTATGTGGCCTGTATAAACCGAAAACGTGTTCGAAAAGTAAACAAAATTTAAATAACCGGGACGACCATTCATTCATTCTAAGCCAAAGTTAGTTCAAAACAATACTTTATCGTATATCCTCGAGACTAGAAGCACCAAAAAGCTTCTGAGTTGTACGTCTTGAGAAAAATAGCCGATAATTTCTACATTCTGTTTTTACGTGGAAATATCAACATTTTGGCAGCTCATGCCACTTTAATAAGTGTCGTCATACAGGGGGTAAAAGTCAAATGCCTTACGGTCAGGTCTTTTCTTTTACATTTATTTCCAAAATGTAAAACCTTTCGTGTAGCACATGCTAAGATTCAATGAATATTTTATGTTTTAGCATGTATCATAGTTCTTCCTGGGGCTCGTTCTACTAAGCTGACGCAAAGTTACGCATGGGTTTACAGCACAGATTTGCTCCGCCAGACTTGCGACCATGCGCAACTTCCTGTATTTTAACACGCGTTTGCGACTGGTGCAACTTACGCCAGCTAAGTATAGAACGAGCCCCTGACCGGCAAGGATGAGACACATGTGTAACACTCAAATTGGCTTCCCTGTCGAAATTCATGAAAACAGGAAAAAAGAAAACAGTATGGGATTCTGGTAGCTCATATCACTTCCAAGTGGCATGAGTTGCCGAAATTCGGATTTTGTTCAGAATTTTCAACAGTCGTTTGAATTACCTTGAAAAACTAAAAAGAAACAAAGAATATTGGTGAAGCCAGTTACCCATACGAACACAAAATATGTGCTATTAACGGACAAATTTCAAATAGCCGAGATTTCTGAGTATGTTTTCAACTCTTTGTTGCTTATAAAAACTATCCGTACACATCTAAGATTGATATATATATGATATTCTCATTTGCATTAGTGCCAAGTCTTCTACTCTATTCTTGTTTTAAGCCAGACAGTGTAGTGTTGTTTACATCTGTTGTAAACAGGAGCTATAACAGACACAACAGTATTGATTTACTCGGGGAGTCATTTTGATCTATAGACACTTAGATTTCAATGATAGTAATCACTTTTGGAGGCATATCCGTCTGTTAGTTCAACAGCAAGTTATGTATGTCGGCGAAAACCGGGTATAGAATGGCCGCAGTCTTATGTAACCCTTTTATATCTAGAAGTGTTTCGTTTTACATTTTGTCGTAAATTACTCTTACATGCAGAGAATTCACGACGAGTGTCAAATTCGCGTGCATTATAACCCTAAAGTAAATTTGTACAGACCTGTATAATACCGCACTTTTATCCGAAAAATTTAACACAATATCCTGCTAGTTTAGAGATAATGTTATTAGAATACTTCGTTAATGATAAGAGAAAATCCCAATTAAACTGTCACCAGGTTAGCCAGTGAACCAAGCGTATTCTCGCGAGATCCCCTTTAAAAGCGTGACTAATAAATACCTCGTATGCCTTCACAAGCTATAGCACAGGGTTAGCCAGTGAACCAAGCGTATTCTCGCGAGATCTCCTTTAAAGACGCAGGAATTATCACATGCCAGCTTGGATTACATCTTTAAAAGTTGTAAGATAAATATAACAATCCTGACAAACTCTTGCCATGAATATTTATACACTTGGAATTAAAGGAAACGGACAGACAATTTCCCGAAACAGTGCTATTTAGACCAAATCAAAGAAGATGGCAACATTCCATGTCAAAACACCTACGCCCCCCCCCCCCCCTCTTCTCGGCCCGCAAAACTCTGTCGACCCGGCTTCGTGACTGGCTATGTATGTTGTTTGTATAAAAGCAACCGAAGCGATACAATCAGGACAATGTTCATGTTTGCTCCAAAAAAGACTTCAAAGTCTACCATAAATGTCCCCGTGTGTTTTAGTGCTCATAAATATAAATGTCCCATTACTCTCTCTATTACTACCATGGTCTTTAGAATATGGGGCCCCCATTAGTCTGTCAATTTTTACCAATGTCTCTAGACTTTGGGGCCCCCATTAGTCTGTCAATTTTTACCATGGTCTCTAGAATATGGGCCCCCATTACTCTATATATTTCTACCATGGTCTCTAGAACATGGGGCCCTCATTAGTCTGTCAATTTCTACCATGGTCACTAGAATATGGGCCCCGTTAGTCAGTCTATTTCTACTTTTGTCTCTAGAATGTGGGACCCATTACTGTGTATATTTCTACCAGTGCCCCTAGGATGTGGGAGGAGGGGGGGGGGGGGCTTACTCTTTAGGTGAATTGTCCACACAAACCCTTCAATATGAAAACATTTTCTGACTCTATGGTTAGATGGATTAACCACAACCACGTTTTTGAATAAAATATAACAAAGAAAGATTAAGTTTTTTCCCCCGTTTCGGATACTGCTGTAGGTATAATGGAACATTTATCAAACAGAGCGTCGTCAGAGCGTGTTAACTGTGATAATAGGATCTGCAATTTGTAAACCAATCCTATGGTTTGTTTAACGTCTTTTCATAGAACCGTGGTTGATATAGGCCTGTTAAAGTGACAAATTGTGAATGACGAACTGGTGGGTCATCAATAATACGTAAGTGAGAAATGATATTTATTAGCAGTCCCTCGCCCACCTACAAAACCACGAAACCAAAGAACCTATTTCAGGTAAACGAATAGGAGGAGACACTTCTTAGTTATGCATTGTTCTCGAAATAGGACACCGTTGATTTTGAATGATAAAGGATGCGTACCACCGTGTTAGAAGATGGAATCTTGACAGGACTGATTTCACTGGGTGGTATTATAACCGCCAATCACAGCCTCGGATAACCCGATAACCCAAAATGAGTTAACTTGCACAGTGCTTCTTTTTGAAGTCATGACTTTTGGCTGATTTATGATGGGTCAGATAGTCAGATACTGTGCCCATAGATCAACACATGAAGCTATACTACTTATTTTAAAGTGGCATTAGCTGCCCAAATTCGGGTTTTCTGCATCGTCGAAACCCACGGTTAAAACTTACGCTTACACATCACGAGGTGAGAGGTGAGCTTGTCGAGAATTTAACCCTGGGTATCCGAGGATGGGTTTTCTGATGAATTTCGGCTGTCAAAAGAATGTAAAATTCAAAGGATTTACGTTAAAATTTTTAAAAAAATTGACGAAGCTAAATGTAGTAACAAGTACAAAACCAAGATGTTTGGCTTTAACGGACAAAATTATAATAACCGGGATGCATGTTCACGTTTTAGGGCATTTGTTGCTTATAAAACTACCTTTACGTACATCCCCGAGATTGACATCAAAGGAAAGCTCATCTTTTGTACGTCCTGGTAAAATAACGAACTATTAACTTATTCGTTTTCAACAATAAATCTCATATATCTGACAGTCCACGCCACTTTCAACTCTATCTTGTTTGCTAGCCCAGTATCCAAAGAACACAAAACAGTCTCACACTTGTGCCAAATGTTTGAAAAATGTAATTTTAGCGACAGGTTGCTTTATCTGTATATATATAAATTGAATTATTTTAAAAATATTTTTGGGGTCATTCAAAACAAATTTCGGCTGTCTTCGCTCGCTACCCGTCGTCTTTAGTATTTCACGTACCGTACGTAGTTCTCGAAGTTATCAGACTGGTTCGGTTTGTTCCAGCAATAGACCATTTGCCATTTTTTCGGGCAACAAATGACATGACGTCGTGACACCAATCTTAGACCGGAGAAGCCCAGCGTCCAATTAGGCTTCAGCAATATTCAGTCGATCTCCCGTTTCATGAAATATTTTTTCGCATTACTTGATTATTTCAGACATAAACTGTCAAAATATCGGGTTTCTTTTCTAAAATATGATGGAAAATGCTGAGTATTTTGCGATAAAAATAGACGGATGCTTTATCACGTCAACCTCTTAGGGCCGGAATTCTGACGTTGCTAAATTACGTCATTTGCAAGTAATTCGCAAATCACCTGTTAGATCATACGTAGCCCGGATTATCGTTCTGGTATTTTATGGCAATTTCGGTAGCACGTGCCACTTCTATAATATTGTTTCTCATAATGATAGTAGGCCTTTTTTTACATACAATTGTAATCTAAGTTTTGTCATTATGCTTATCTCTTGAATTCTACAGAGCTGGGACAGTCATTTGGCCGATAAAGCTGGTTATTGGTCGAAATGGTGCACGTATGAAAGACATAACGATAAACACCATAGAAAATACGGAGAAAACCTCTTCATAGGCGAACTAGGGGATAACCAAAGGGTGATATTCGACGCTGTTCAGAAGTGGTTTGATCAAGGGAACGTCTATAGATACCAACCCTTCGACACCAACTGTGGAACTTCTTGCGAATATACACAAGTAAGTCCATTTATTTGCTTATCAAAATACAACGAGCAGGCAAAAATGGAATTTCTTTTCGGCAAAGCAGAATTGGTAAATTTTGTTCATGGACGATCGCATTTTTTGTTTTAATAAATAAAATAATAATGCTAGCTGTCATCACACAAGTCACGTTAAGGTTGATCAAATAGCCTAACTCGTTTGTTTCAGATTAACAAGAAAATTTCACATAAGGAGAAAAGATAAAAGTAAAACTGAATTATTATTTTAGTAGACCTATCACCACCTATCTTTCATTTTAAAAAGTTACGAATGCAGCTTGAAACGACAGAATCCTAAAATTTCTGCTGTGAACCGGCATCCCAAAATAACGAGGCAGTTGTGTCAATCGAGATCTCGAGTCATTCTACGAGATCTTCAACACCATATCTCGACGAATGGCAGTAGGATCGATCCCTACTGTTATTGTCGGTATTTCGAGGAAAGACTATATAATCGGTGAATGGTGGTCATATAGCAGGCGTACTTTAGGTACAATCTCCTTTCAGCGAGTCATTTTGATTCTATTCAGAATGGGTATCTTTAAAGGCACACTTGCCGCGAAAATCAGGAATATTGTTTACATTAAAAAAGAAAGACCGTATTCTGTATTTTTCCCAGACAATATAAGTTAGGAACTTTCTATTTTTACCAAAATTTAAAAGTTTAGACGTCACTTTGTATTTTTAATTTGAATTTGAAAATTTGAATTGTTACGTACCCGGAACGTAAACAAACCGATCTGCCCCCTATTGGCGATTTTATGTTTCAGTCGAGTGAGTGAACTAACGGCACAGTGTAATTTTACGTAGGCCTATTTAGCTGAGAAATACAGACTGACGATCGGTTAACAGCGATAGGTAAAGCCTGCTGATAATTGTTTGATTGTAAACCACAGATAGGCCTACAAAGGCCTGAAAGGAGGGTAAACCAACACGAAAGTTGACCGACACTGATCGTTGTTGTTGTAATCAGGCTTCGATTCTTCGTTTGTTTTTCACCCCATTTTTACAGTCTAAAGCTAACTAGACATGTTTTATGTGTCCTATGTTTAAGTTTAGTGGTATTAGTCGTAGTATGCTCATGTAAATTGGTTTTCTTAGCAAATTTAAACAGGCTACGGCGGCAAGTGTGCCTTTAAAGACTGGTTCATTAAAATGCAGGCCTATGCGCAGCCTACTAGAAATATCCAAACATTCCATAACAGTCCGCAAAAAAACTAGATCTTTCATTTGGAGCATAATAAATCCAAATAACGTTTGTTTTTTTAATCTGCAGCTTGTCTGGGCAGATACGGAGAAAGTGGGCTGTGCAATGAACAAATGTGGACGACTGTTTAACGGTTACCAAACTCTCCATGACGTCATGTTGTTTGTTTGTTTTTACGGGACACGGTAAGTTGACATTGATTGCATTCAATTCCCCTTGAATAATGAACAGGAAAATGGAAATAGAGATAAAAAAGAACCAACTATCTTCGATGGTTTATCAGGAACTTGAAATTTTTCCAAGATACACAAAGAAACTCTTTTCGGCTAAAATGTCCATGCAGATATATTTAGCTTTTCATGTCGCGTTTCGATGGGCCAATTATATATACCTGACATAATGACATTAAAACCAAAACACCGTAGCTATCATAATCATAGAAAGTAGAACCAGCAGTGTAGAGAAATAATACACATGGTCGTTACAAATGTACGTTTTTATGTTGGCAGAGGTAATGTGCGGGGAGAATATCCATATCAGACTGGTTCACATTGTGATAATTGTCCCTCAGGAACAGGATGTCAGGATCGTCTCTGTTCAGGTATTTACAAACTACTTTGAGGTCCAGTGGGTTAGAGTGATCGCCCCTCAGTCCAACACAGACCTTCCATCAATGCGGGGGGCCTCGGTGGTCCAGTGGGTGAGAGTGATCGTCCCTCAGTCCAACACAGACCTTCCATCGATGCGGCGAGGGTTCGAATCACGCTCAGGCCAAATAAAAATTGAAAAAAATCTGAGTGGATTTTTCACTCGGTCGCCGTATGTGGAAGAGTTGCCAGGTACTCGCCGAAGGTCAGGGGTTTCCTCCAGGCAATGAGCCCGGTTTCCTCCCCCCACTAAACCTCATTCAACATTTACATGCCATTGTTTACACATTTGAATTTGACTCTGTGTTAGTATCTGGGATCTGGAGCCTGTTTCACAAAGCGGCGTAGAGTAAGTTTTTTACGTAACTGTTATAGCAACGTATCCCTACAATACGGGTGGCTATTGCAGTTGCGTAAAAACTTACGCCACTCCGCTTTGTGAAACCGACTCCAGCTGCTACAGATAAGTGGATGATATGACTAAGAATCTTTAAATTTGACAATCAGAATTGATTGTTTAAAAAAATGACACATTTCGTTTGGTTACAAGGGTTCGAAACAATACGGAGGGCAATAAGTAAATAAAATATTGTGAATGGACACATGTACATGTATTCATGTGATGTTACTGAAAGGTTTTGGAGTTGAAATTTACTTTCTTCCTTGACCAGAAGCCCAATCTAACCGAGTGTTATACAAGCAGCCTTAACGGTTAGGTTTGTTTTGAACTTATTTCATTTACAGAAGAAAACACACCGGGGACTCCAACTTGGGTGTAGGCCTATAACTATTATAGTGTAAAATTATATCCAGAAAAAGGTCCCAAATTCTGCCCAAAGGCTTGTATACATACGTTCCAAATTTGCATTTTAAGATCAATCACGGCGTGTTTTTTTTTTTGATAATTTTTGTTTTCAGCAAATGTTGATAGTTGGAAGAGTAATGAAGGCCTATCGGTCGCTGGTGAACATTTGCCTCAAGATCCTGATTGGACGGAAAATCCAGCGTACCTTTACGCGGAAGGAAGGCCTACATCTTACAGTAGGCGTTATCCTAACGACTTGCGCTATCGCCGCGTACAAGAAGAGCGACGTCAACGTCAAGAACAGTTACGGCGTCAGCGTGAGGAGGCGAGGCGCCAACAAGAAGAGAGAAGGCGTCAAGAACAACTGGCCGAACAACGTCGGCAACAAGAGGAAAGACGTCGACGAGAGGAAGCCGAACAACGACGATTGCAAGAAGAACAGAAACAGAGACGAGCCCCGACTGCATACGAGGATCGACGTCTGAAACCATCCGAGTATTACATTGATCGACAATATACTTATCGGGACGAATATAATCGCGAGTGCTCCTGCCAGTGTCGTCGCTCAACGCCAGTGGCGCCAAGCAGTTTACAACGGAGTCAACAACAATCCTACGCACCAGAAGCGATACAATCGCGACAATATTCAGGTACGATCAAAACTACACTTCCATATACAAGTATCTATGGACACTAAAACACACAGGCACAGGGAAGATCTTTTTGTCCGAAATACCATGTATTTGTACTATTGTATCATGAATTTGGGTCATTCATGCCCTTTCTTATATTTATTTTGCGGGTTCGAATCCCACTCAGTCCACATAGAGCCCGGTTTCCTCCTACAATAAAACTGGCAACGCCGCCATATAAGTGAAATAATCTTGAGCGCGGCGTAAAACACCAAACAATCAATCAATCAAATATATTTATGTTCTTGTCCTATCAGTTTTGATTGCATGATATAGACTGCATGTAGTTTACACTATGTTCTGCAGCATGTCTATAAATAGGTAATCTGGATGTTACGTGTAATTTTCCAATTCAATTCCTTTTTTTCAATTTTTTCAACATCTGTTTTTAATGACTGTATACCTGGTTAACTAGGTTTGAATAGGAAATACGGATGTCAACTTTTTATTTTATTCAGATTTAACTCAAGCGGAAAAGTACGAGTTGATATCAGTACATAACCTCATGCGAGACGAACGACAGCTCTCTCGTATCGTAAGTAAAATATATAATGTAACAAAACAACAAAAATATAAGGTTATTTAGCATTCCAATTTCTTGGTCTGATAAGGATTCAAAGGGAGACAACTGCGTTTATAACCGGTCTTTCCACCTACACTACTGTATACAAAAGGTAATTTGGTAAAAGCATGCACTACAGGCCACAGGTAAATCCGTTGTAGATTGAAACAAGTTGTGTAAAAAAAAAACAGGAATAATAGTTTATGCAGGTTTTAAAATTGTAAAAGGTAGCCTATATATTGCCAAAGGAAAAAAATAAAAGAGTGTTGAGAAAAATGCACCAAAATCTCAGCCCTTTTCTTGGTTGCATTATTTTGTAACATCTTTGCTTTTAGTCCGGCCATGGACTTAGGGGTTTTTATATATTAGTACATTGCGATGGAAATTTTACAATCATTCAAAGATAATTAATTTCACTCTATCTTTGATTTTATCCTCCCCACGAGGAACACAAATCGCTGATATGAAAGTTCATGATTTATGATGTAAATAACTCAATAATTTAACTTCTGTTACTAGTTTTGGAGTGCTGAGCTAGAGAAATGGTCCGGGTACATAATCAGGTGTGATAAAGAATTCCCCGGACCCAGACATACCTACACAAACTTTGGTAAAATGCTCTCCGTAAGTATAGAATATTTTATAATGTTGACTATTTAAAAGTAATTGCAATTATAGTCGTATCTAGCCAGACAGTTAGTGGTGGGTTCGGAATGTGGGTAAAATATTATGGATCGTTCCAATGGATCTTTGCTAAAATGTGAAAGGGGCACGAAAGAAGAGGTGATTTGGGGATTTATGTAGAAATGGTATGCGCTAAGGAACAGGTGGCGTTTGGGGCGATATATACCTCGTTTACAGGATACATCTGGAGGTCTCTAGGTTTTGTTTCTTTTGATCACTTGCAGTAGGCCTCTATGACTGAGCGTGTGTTGTTCTCTACTGCATGATTTACTCATTTTCTGGGCATTATATGTTTGAAATAAACATTATTTACAAGGATATCTATATATTATTATTTCCTGCTTTAGACTGAGGACTTGTATACATTCGTACACGCTTGGGCCAGCGAAGGTGGTAACGTCAGCAGGATCAAAAAACACTGTCGAGCGGCAAATGAGGATTTCAACTGTAACCGACATAGCAATGTAAGTTGAAGGATTATAATAAGCATAAATGGTTCATAGACCTATAGGTAGACATTCAGCTTCGATACAATATGTTTGCTAATGTCCATAAAGGTCGTCGATATTTATGCATTTGGAGCCACTTTACACAAGAAAAGATCGATTGATTGATGTTTTAACCAATATTATTTTCACTTAAATGGCGACGTTACCAGGTTTAGTGGGTGAGGAAACCGGACTCGTTTATTCATCTAAGTGTTCATTTGAATGTATCGGTATGTATATAGATTCGCCAAATGTTCGTCCAGGCGATTTCTGGAATTCATCTATTAATTCGGTACGAGAAAAAAGTTCTTTGGTCTAAATGTTCATTTGAATCCATCGGTAGAGCCTCTATAGATTCGCCGGGTGTTCTTTTTAAAGAATTATTTTTAATTAGCTTCTAAACTGGCGACAATTAAAAGAAACATACAATAGTAGAATTTATCTGTTGGCTTGGAATATGAATATTTCACCAATGTTCCGGATCAAAAAGACTTGGTTATTCCTCTGTAAATAGATTGGCTATTAAAAAATCGCACTATGTTCATGCCGTGTGCCCATTCTGAAGTCTGCACAATGCAAGGCTTATACTCTTTCCAATAGCCTTTCGACGTATAGTCACACATATCCCGACGGCATTACCGTTTTAACCAGCGACAAGAAAGAATAAGATGTTGTTTTTTATTCCTTCTCTTTTCAGATAATGAAAGCCGGTATTCACCATTTCGCTTGTGCGACGACGAGATGTAGAAACCACCGTCAAATAGTATGCTTATATCGTTGAAAATGTTAACCAGAACATAGTTATTCCCCTTGAATCATTTCCACAAAAGGCCACAAGAGGATGAGACGTCTCGATTTCCGAGAGGAACACTTTTCTTCGCCAGAATTTGCCATATATATATTAAATGCCAGCTAGAACCAAAAGCCATTTCAGTGCCAATTATAAGTTACAAGACCAACTTTAGTTAAAGTCAACCCTAAGAATGTAATAAAAAAATGTTTAATGACATTTGCCTGATCCCAAAATAAGTATTGGTTATGCTAAAGTAAGTAGCGACTTCTTGAAAAACATTTCAAAAGTTTTCCGTGTGTTTGAATGCAGTCTGTAAAACTAATACGCCGATGGTCATGAATATGTACATAATGAGCATTTCATTTCAACTTGCCTCAGTTATCCTATGTCCAAATACCCGACAATTTAACATTTCAGAAATGTCTCAATTTCACTATATGTTTAATTATATTACATTAGATTACATAACATTGTATATTAGCCGCACTCACTTGTCTCATTCTGTTTTACTTAATTGTCGGTCAGGAAAATTGTATATAAGAAAGGTTATGAAGCTGTAACTAAAATAAAAGCTCTCCGCGGATATCAATCTTGGAGATATGCATTGAATAGGTAATTTTATAAGCAACAAAATCCCAAAAATGTATTCATATGCCCACATCTCAACTATTTCAGTTTTGTCTGTAATTAGCACACGTCTTCGGATCGTAACGGTATATACGGATATTTTTATTTCATTGTCAATCCTTTAGTTTTTCAAGCTTCTGAACTTTTCTTGACAATCTGAATTCATGAAAAAGGGCGAATTTTGACAGCCCCTGCCAGTTTAATTGACTTGGGTTACGTTTCACGGTAATATTTTAACCACTATTATAGGCTACATACTTTAATTGCACCTGTACATTCCGTGACAGCCAGTGTACCTTAAAATATAATAAAAATGTAAATATCATTGTAATACACGTTGACTCAAATATATGTAGTTTGTAACCTTCGTTTCCTTTTTCAATAAATGATAAAGCGATTGTTTTTCATTTCGATGTTTAAGTTAGAGTTTTGGAAGCATGTTAACTAACACATAGATGATGGGCGTTGATTAATTAACTCATGGGTGTAAAGCTATATACAATATAGGTGCAAAATAATAACCGCATCCTGATATCAATTGTTTTACACATGGGTGCAAAATAATTTCCACATGGTGTTAGATAATCTATATATGGGTGTGAAATTATTCCCGCACGTATATAAATCAATTTAGATATGGGTTCAAAAACAACAAGCGAAAATTATGAAAAAAATCCGGCCGTGCAACTTTAAACATAAGGCACATTATACATACGTCAAGTTAGGTTTAATATGTCAACAAAAAAAAACAGTGTAAAAGCGTACGTATAGAATTGTCCCTCTTTGTCTGCATTTCTTAGTTATAAAATAATTCTGTTATAGCTCGTTCATTAGCGGGCTTGTGTACATGCCCAGGCTCGGAGTTGGTTTACTTTGTGGGTACTGAACAAATCAAGTTTTAAATTTCAAATTAGAAATGCAAAATGACGCAAAACATTCAAATACAGATAACCGTGCGCTGTTTTCAATACAGGTATATCATAATCCAGGTATTACCAGGTCCAAGTTAAACCTGCATTGATGAATATGAATATGGTTTTTCCAGTGACCCATTTGACAAGTCGCATGATTGAAGTCGATACAGGTATATCATAATCCAGGTATTACCAGGTCCAAGTTAAACCTGCATTGATGAATATCGATCTGTCGCAGACAAAATAGGCCTATATGGGTTTTTCCAGTGACCCATTTGACAAGTCGCATGATTGAAGTCGATAAAGGTATGCCTTGTTCAACTGACAGAAAATATTGAAATTACCGGATCGACTCTTCAGAATGATTTGGAAAAGGCACGAACGACACGTAACATATTTTCAGTTTCTATCATATAGTTTCCAGGGATACTTATAGTGTCCATGAATTCTCCACGTTTTTTGTTGGTGATAACGAAGTTGGAGTGTGGCTGGGACAAAATATTTTAGTATTAATTACTAATAATGGGCAATCAACTTTAAAATTTTCCGACTTGCAACCTTTACAAACAAAAATGCCAGGAATTTTAGGTAACCACTTTTATTGCCTTGACATCCCCCGGATACAGATGGATGAAAGACATGAAATACAAACAGCAATTCTAGTCAACTATATGAAACTACAAAGGACCTCAATAAAAAGTTGTAAAAGATTAATACAACTCTGCAGATATCTTGCAGACAAGCAACAACCAATGAAATTAACCGAATTGGAGACTAACAGAAGAACGGATAGACATACAGAAGGCAAAACACAATAAACAGCAAAAGGTCGCACAAATAAGCTGTAATTCTTCTTTTGTTTCTTTCTGCCAAGGGGTTTTGGATCATTCAAAACTGATCTTTAAGGTATTTATTTAATGGGAATCTGGGTTTGAATCCATTATGTTTTCGTGAGGTACACGGTCTCATAAACGTAGCAATCTGGAACACCAAAGCATGCGACATGCATTTTGCAAAATGCAGTACCTTCTTATGGTCAAAATCTCCCATAAAATGTTCTCTAACAGCCTTATCCATTGCAACAGCAAATGAAGGGAAGACAAATGACCAAAGTAGCAAAATGCCAGATTCTTGGCCACCACAGAGCTGTCTCTCTAGCTCCATCACCGTCCGCTGTCCAAACAACAAGAACTCGTCTCAAGGCTTCGGGGTTGAGAACCCGAAGACAATCAAACGTCCAAAAGTCAAAGACAATCACAAACGACCACGTCTGGATCGGTATCTTAGTGAAGAGTCCACTTGTCAGACGAGAGCAGATTCCTTCTGCATATACTGTTGATGGCAGAATAAGAGTTTGGGGGCCTCCTGATGCAGTTTATGCAACAGGAAACACCATGCTAACTGTACCATTTGGTTGTGGATCTGTGGTTTGAGGAAGTTTCTAATTGCATTGACATGTTTGATTGGTAACCAAACAAGTTAATCTGACAGGGGGTCGTTACATCTAGGAAGTGCTCGATCCAGCGAAGGTTAAATCTCCATGTAGTCATTCCGTGGTTTACCTTTGTGGAATATGACAGTTCAACCCGTACATCAAACAATGACTTGTGATTAGATGGAAGGAAAACTTTTCGTAGTAAATCAAAACGTGCGGCACTTGCACTACATGTAGCTGAGAGATGACGTAATGGCGGATGTCAATGCATGCGTACATATTTAGCCTTTGTGTAACGAGTGCTGATTGTTGAAGACTGTGTAAGGATAGGAAAGACAAATCTTACATTCTCACCAGTGTGCGTTGTTCGATTTATGGATTGATCAGTCATATTCTGCCAAGGTAAAATACGGAATGGCTATATAGAGTTTATACCTTGGCTCTGGATGTATTCATAGATGACAACACTCGGACCCATCGTTCAAGAGATGTGTCCCAGTTTATCCAGAACATCCCATTGGCAGCAATGATTCCTGATCTCCTGGAAGGTGTGTGGGACATTTTGGGGCACAAGATTCAATGTCGAGACACCCCGCCACAAAATTTGTATGAACTAGAAGCAGCATCGCATGGAGGGGTTATTCAAATGTTTAGTGGTAGTTCCCGATATATTGACTCAACATGTGCCTCTCGTTAACATTCGTTACAGTTCTGTTTTGAGATTTTCCAATTCTTAATGAGTTTTCGTTTTTCTTGAATTTACATGCAAATGTTCAGCAAGTTTCTAACATGCCAGAGGGTTAGTATTCCTCGTGTACCGCCATGTTTCACTGAATGAACTGTTTACTTGGCATTCACAGACGCCTGGTTCAAATATTCAATTTGTTTTACTAAATTCTTTCTATGATACAATTGTATGCAAAACGTACATGCTGGACCATACCATTGATTCTCTCCACACTTTCAAGGGAGTTATTAAGTCTCAAGTCTGTAGATTCTATAGAAACTGTAATTCTTTAGATTTTTTTAATCAGACGTGTTCTGTTCTTTTAAAAGCTCTTCTCATCAGGCTCTTCTCAGAAGGATCAAATAAGACAAATTGAGCCAAGTTAATTGCTTTCCTTCAGCCCTCGACACGTTTGCTTCGCCGTCACGGGTGTATCATTACCGTCCAACGTTTCTCTCTGGTACATCAATGAAATTCCTCAAGACGCGATGCAAACTCGGAGAACAATCACACAACAAATATCATAAATATCATAAGCATACAATTTAGTTGTTTTCAATTTCAAGATAAGAGCTTTCCGTTGATACTAATTATGGTGATAACATTCCATGGGGGGGGGGGGGGGGGGGGGGGGGGGTGATCCATTGGGAATATAATATTTTGTGGGGAATATGCATGGGAACCTCGGTGGCTCAGTCGGCAGAGTGATCGTCCCTCAGTCCCACACAGACCTTCCATCGATGCGGCGCAAGTTCGAATTCCACTCATACCAAATAAAAATCGATTTTTTACTCGGTTGCCCTATGTGGACGAGTTGCCAGGTACTCGCCGAAGGTCGGGGGTTTCCTCCCCCAATAAACCTGGCAGCGCCACCATACAAGTGAAATAATCTTGAGTGCAGCGTAAAACATCAATCAATCCTACGTTGGGCAGCTCATAAAGAACATATATCTGTAGCATTAGTTTCTAATATTGACCTTACCCTACAGATTTGGCTCGTATCATTGTATCGGGGGCCTCGGTGGCTCAGTCAGTCATAGCCGAGAAATCTGGGCTCTGCCGAATTTTTTTTTCTGAAGGTGCAAACGTCAGGTAGTGTATGTTAGATTATCATTAGCATAAAGACCTTAAGCCGAGATGTTCATTGGCAGTCAGATTGGAACGCGGCGTAACACATCAACCAATCAATGCATCGCTATCAACTTTATTATTTAATTCTATATCGGTCTGTCAGAAGAAAAAGGTTTACCAAAGATCATCCGAAAGCCTTCTCAATATGTGAATTTTTTATCTTCTTTTTTTTTGCCTCATACACACGCTGTTCTACGAAAGGGTATTAGGGACATACATGATTTTATTTTTGGGGGACACAGTATCTCGTTATAATGAGAAAGTATAAAATGATGTATATGTCCCTAATACGCTTTCGTACTGTTCTTTTAACGACGTGATGTTATTCACCAAACAAATCCCGTTGCTCGGAAATTAAAGATTGGAAAATTTCCAAGTTTTAAATGACCCTAGACGTAGATGTTAATACTTAAAGCTTGTTCCAGGGAAAAGCTATGGGCGTGAACTGATTTATTCTTTTTAAATCTCTCGAGAGTCATAGTAAGCAGGTATGTAATTACTTAATCTATTATAAGTTTGACATGTTTGCTCTCAGACTTGGGTAATATAGTTAGCAGGTGAGACGGAAATTCCACCGCATTAATCACCAGTACGCCTACCCGCTGTAAAGCTAAATAAAAAAATATAGAAATTTCCAAAACCTTTTCTAGTACCAAAGTTTTTTTTTTTTTTTTACAAGAGGGTACAAATAAGGCCGCAAACAGTGAGTTTGTTCATTATCCTTAACAAAGGCAGTGATATCCAGTATAAGGTGAATATATAAGGTAAGTTTTATTTCTTCAGCTTTTTCTACGTACATTAGTATTAGCAGAAGTCTATAGACTTCTGGTATTAGATATATAACGCCTACGTTCCATACGGCTCGAGTCGAGGTGTTTATTTCAATGACGCACATGACCCACAATTTAGACCTTTTAAAATTAACTGGACGAATTAAATTTGCCCCATGTTTAATTTGAGTACTTTTACACATCATAAAGCTCGGGTAAATTTGCTTTCTTCGCAATGAAACGTATCTTTCTGCTACCCTGGGGCCCGTTTCACGAAGCCTTCGCAAAGTGCGATCATTCGCAGTTGCCATGACGGCGCATCTCTACACTATGGTATCCATTGACAACTAGGGCTCATTTGCGATGCGACTGTTTGTGTAACGAGCCCGTTTGTTAGCGGTTTGAAGTGGCATGAGCTGCCAAAATTCACACTTTATTCATAATTTCTGATCGTCATGACAGTAAGAGACTTTAAAGGCCATCCGAAAACTAAATGATTGGCGTTGGAATGAGGAAAATCCATACAGTTTGTGGCCTGTACGAACCGAAAACGTGTTCGAAAAGTAAACAAAATTTAAATAACCGGGACGACCATTCATTCATTCTAAGCCAAAGTTAGTTCAAAACAATACTTTATCGAACATTTTCGAGATTAGAAGCACTATCAAGCTTCTGAATTATACGTCTTGAGAAAAATAGCCAATAGTTTCTACATTCTGTTTTTACGTAAAAATATCAACATTTTGGCAGCTCATGCCACTTTAAGAAATGAAACATTACAGTGGTCTCGAGTTACGCATGTGTGAGGAAAATTGACCGAGGGAAAACGGGAAACAAATTGTTCCGCGACAGTTGGAAACTTCCAAGATATATGAAAAGAAAAATCGCAAAATCATCCATTTGATAGAGTCGGAAAAGAATAAATTCCTTACAATGCTGCCATTCCAAACTAGTGTACTTTTGTTCCGTTTTTATTGTGGGCTTTTTTATTTGCAAAGGGGGGGGGGGGGGGGAGGGGGGGGGTGATTTATCTCCAAGAAGGTATCGAAGCATATACAGGAAAATCGTGTGCTCATTCGATCAATCTCCAAAGGAATATAAATTAGTAAGCCCAGAAAACAGGAAATGTCCATCAAAATTATTTAAAGTGGCATGAGCTGCCAAAATGTTGATATTTTGAAATTATTGGCTATTGTTCTCAACAAGTATACTTCAGAAGTTTTTTAGTGCCTCTAGTCTCGAAAATGTACGATAAAGTATTGTTTTGAACTAACTTTAGCTTAGAATGAATGAATAGTCGTCCCGGTTATATAAATTTTGTTTACTTTTCGAACACGTTTTCGGTTCCTACAGGCCACATACTTTTTCCTCATTCCAACGCCAATCATTTAGTTTTTCAATGACCTTTAAAGCCTCTTACTGTCGTGACAATCAGAAATTATGAAAAGTGTGTGAATTTTGGCAGCTCATGCATGCCGCTTTTAATGTACGTTTTAGCGGAAATTCAGCCCCGGCTCTTTAAGCATATAAAAGGAATAATCTCTTCTTATTTTTCCACCAATCCAAAGGACCATGAAGAATCATAGCCGAGTTCTAATCATCAAAGGGATTAGTGGCAGCCATGGGGACAGTTCTCAGCCGTTTTGTCTTCGCAAGGCTGGCTTCGAGATTTCGGAAAATTGAGAGGGACGCGTCAGCCGTCAGGGTAAGACAAACGTTTGAAACATGTTGTAAAACCAAAGCGAACTT
The DNA here is from genome assembly GCA_963971465.1 of Lepidochitona cinerea. Classification (NCBI taxonomy): domain Eukaryota; kingdom Metazoa; phylum Mollusca; class Polyplacophora; order Chitonida; family Tonicellidae; genus Lepidochitona; species Lepidochitona cinerea. The sequence continues at coordinate 44,694,499 of OZ020551.1, read as the reverse complement.
TTGAAGTCTATTGAGTTTTCTTTTCAGTTGACAAACAACACGAATACAAAAACAACAATGAAAATATTGTCTTTGTATAAATGGCATGGAATGTATAGGAATACGAACACGTCTTGGTGCAGAGGCCTGCTATTGCATTAAATGGAAATTTGGTACGGTAAGAATTCCGCTAATTCAAGGACGAGCAATGTGAAGAGAACAAATTATTAAACTGCTTTCTGCCATGTTTGGTCTAAAACAACAACAATAGCGATTGCTCGATAGGATTATCGGTCGCTCCATGCAGGAGGTAAGACACCCAACGAAAAGTCTCAAACTTTTAGAATGCTTTTCGTAATGTTTTGAGTACTTGAATTAGCGGAATTCTTACCGTATTTCCATATATATTTTTTGCAGTTATGCGACTTAAACACCAGTAAAGGATCTTGTCTCATGTATATTTAAGGTTAATTGCTTACAGAAATTGAGTTCAACGGTAGGCCTATTCTGGTTATTTTGAGATTACACCCACATGAAAAATGGCAGAATCTTCTGCAGAGTTTTGGTGTGACGCCCGAAGCGGGGTGGGGGTTGGGGGGGGGGGGGGGAGGGCTGTTTCTCAAAACATTTACTCACTATAATACATAAGTCCAATACTAGGCCTAACTGCCATGGCAACATATTGCTTCAACATTACGTTATACGGCCAGGCGCAAAGTTACGATGGGCGTATAGTGTGTCGAGAAACAGTCCCCAGGGATCGAACCGGCGTCCCTGAGTTTGACAGGCAAACTAAACCAGCCTATGGTGGTCACACTGCATGAGTTGTGAAACAATAGATACAACTCCTGAATCCCCAGATTAATAAGAGAATACATTTTCTTTTTTAACATTTTTCCACAAAGGCATCTCTTTTTTTTCTTTTCAGAATGCAGATAAACCCCTTTACGTAGAAGATCTCCTGGATTAAGCCTATAAATAAATCAAAAATGAAGTTAAGCCGGAGTATTGGTCCCAATGACATTTCTGTTGCAAATAGTTCCACTGCATGTTCATAGAATAATGCACACCACCATTGTCCATCGTCATGAAAAGTATTTCACATTTTATTTGTGAGCATCTCTGATACTTCAAGTTTGATTTTCATTCAGTCAGTGAGTCAACAAAACACAACAATGTGTTTCAAGGAAAACTATTTTTATTTTAATTTTACAACACATGCAGTACTTAGTAATGGTGGAAGGTCTCCATTTTCATCATTTCTTTAAACAGCACTGGAACGACAGTTTAACATCTAGTCATGTAGGAATAATGAATTTTATCCAGAGGGCTCAAAGCCCTAACATCGCCCCAACAAGGAAAGACACAAATTGACAATGTGGCAGTGCTAGTCTCTCAATAATCTTACTTCACAACACAAGTCTCATTCAATAAGTTAACAGATTATATAACAACCAAATCTAATCATTTGATTGGTCAATTGGCAGTCACTATATCAAAATGATAAAATTATTTAAGGGAAACACACGTCTGCTTAAAATGACTTGAGCTGCCAAAGTTCATACTCTGTGATTGTGACGACAATAAGAGAGTTTCAAGTTCATCCAAGTGATGGACAATCCATGAAGTCTGTGGTCGGTACAAATCGAAGTAAAGTGTCCATAGTAAACAAAATTTAAGCAACCCAGACGAACGTTCCTTCATTCTAGGCCTCAGTTCAAAACACTAGTTTAACGTACATTTTCAAGACTAGTAACACCAAACACTTGTAATTCTTGAGAAAATAGCTGATAATTTCACAATTTTGTTTTCACGCAAAAATATCAACATTTTGGCAGCTCATGGCACTTGGGGTATGGTGTCCTCTCTACTAAACCTGGGAAGCTGCCATAAAAGTAAAATAATCTTCAGTGTGGCAAAAAAAATCAACCAATCAAAACATAGGAGTGACAATGTTTTCTTTCCTGGTTTATGGGTGAATAAAAATTAATTTGTTTTATCAAAGTATAAAAATATTATTGTTTTTTACCAATGTTTTAAGCTGTATTCTGTTTATAATAAAGACCTTTATGAAAGCTTTTCTTCGCCAAAAATGACGTCTCGTTCGTTTTATTCAAAGATATTCATCCGAGTTTTAATTGCTAATGAAATCAATAATTAGTTGCAATTCAATTATAGAAAACCCAAAACACCAAATATACATATCATATGCTTGAAAACAATGTCCGAATACACATTGAAACGTTGCGCCAAAATATAACAGAAGTTGTACATCCAGAAAGAGTTTGTTTAATGTTACCAAATATACTACATGTGAATTATATAAATAACAAGAAATAGATTCCGAATATTGCACAAAAGTTTATTTTTGCAAGAATATTTCATATATGGCTGCATGAGCTACCAAAATTCACACTTTTTTCATAATTTCTGACCGTCACAACAGTAAGAGACTTTGAAAGCCATCCAAAAACTAAATGATTGGCGTTGGAATGAGCAAAATCCATACAGTATGTGGCATGTACGAAGCGAAAACGTGTTCGAAAAGTAAACAAAATTTAAATAACCGGGACGACCACTCATTCATTCTAAGCCAAAGTAAGTTCAAAACAATACTTTATCGTACATTTTCGAGACTAGAAGCACTATAAAGCTTCTGAATTAGAAGTCTTGAGAAAAATAGCCAATAATTTCAACATTCTGTTTTAACGTCAAAATATAAATATTTTGGCAGCTTATGTCGCTTTAAACTCAAAATATTAGGCCTAATTATTGGTGAATCGCATGGCACTCCGGATTATTCCACTTTTACATCCATACTTCTTGCAAGACTTATATAATGTTGAGGGAATCTGATTCCATGAGTGGAGGAAACCGCCTGACCACTTATCGGTCCCAGGTAAGCATACCTTTTGAATGATTGATGCATCATCATGTCAAAAGATTATTTCACTATTTTGATTTTATCATGTTTAGTGGGGGAAATTACCCTGTGTCTGAATCAAACTCCAGATGCAGTGGTACTGGCTGGCACAGATTCAGTCAAAACTCAACATTTTACTGATGTTTCACAACACTCTCTCTCTCTCTCGGGCTGGGGACATTGTGGATTTGCTGACCAAGCAATGAAGAACATTAAGTAAGCCAAATTAATAGTGGTAAAACCCATCATATCGGTACCTACACACCACCAATGGAAAGTTTACAGTAGAGTGGTTTATGGCTACTATTCAACCAATACAAGATGAACGACTACCGATAATTTGATACATAAACTGTTTGATATCTCAATTAAAATTTGATCTAAAGAAGTACAGAATGGTAGAAGAATAACTCAGGAACGTAGTTTTATGGATGAAACTTTTTTTTTTATTAACTGGTAGCAACTTTTCAAGACATATGCTAGTGTCTTTATCAAGATAGAATAATAAATAATAAAGTAAGACTCTATACTCTACAATTTCCATGTGAGTGATTTTTTTCCCTATTAAATTAATATGGTTTTTTTTTATTGACAACTTTTAAGCATGAAAATATGATGAACCTTAAAGTGGCATGAGCTGCAAAAATTCACACTTTTTTTTTTCATAATTTCTGATTGTCACGACAGTAAGATACTTTGAAGGCCATCGAAATACTAAATGATTGGCGTTTGAATGAGGAAAATCCATACAGTATGTGGTCTATACAAGCCGAAATAGTGTTAAAAAAGTAAACAAAATTGAAATAACCGGGACGACCATTCATTCATTCTAAGCCAAAGTTAGTTCAAAACAATACTTTATCGTACATTTTCGAGACTAGAAGCACTAAAAAGCTCCTGAATTATACGTCCTGAGAAAAATAGCCAATAATTACAACATTCTGTGTTAATGTCAAAATATCAAGATTTCGGCATCTTATGCCACTTTAAGCCAATGAATCAAATTTGGTCAGTTCAGTATAAATACAGTAAAATAAACCCTCTTTATTGTACCACAGACATTAAAATCCTGTTGAAACAGTAAGACTGGTGAAGTTTTGGTCAAACATAAATATCCCGTCACAACAGTGATTAACTTGACTAGTTTAATCTCATATAATTCTCCTTTGCTATCAGATAAAACATTAACCTGAAGAAAGATTGATGAATTTCACATCAAACACACGTACAGTCCAACAGTGGTCAATTTGACTAGTGCAGTGTATTTTCTCCTATTAATGTCGTTTGCTATCCGATAAAACATTCACCAGAAGAAAGATTGATGAAATTCACAACAAACACACATACAGTCCAACAGTGGTCAATTTGACTAGTGCAGTGTATTTTCTCTCCTATTAATGCTGTTTGCTATCAGATAAAACATTAAGATGAAGAAGGTTTGTTTGTTTGGTGTTTTATGCCGAGCTCAAGATTATTTCACTTATATGGCGGCGTTGCCAGTTTTATTGTGGGAGGAAACCGGGCTCTATGCCCGGAGGAAACCCACGACCTTCCGTTGGTAACTGGCAACCATCCCACATAGGTAGCTGAAGAAGGAGTTGTGAAGTTCAGCTCCAACTCGCGTCCATTCACCAAAAGAATTTAAATTAAATATGGTGTTTTGAATTAAGTCATCGCCAGTTTATACGTAGTGCACCTTCAGACAGGCTACAATAGACCTGTCGCCTAAAACACAGGTAGGCAGATTTTGCCAGAGAAGAGTTCCGAGATAATGGTGAAGAAAATTGCCATGATAAAGAGAACATATGAAGAACCAACTTGAGTGTTACCCGGCAGTTTGTACGGCTCTCCACCAATTTCATCCATGTGAAAACCAATGGGAAATATTATGGCAGCTAGGCAAAAGAAGGTCACTGGAAAAAAATAAAAATAGATCAGTGGTTTTGTGTTGGCGGTGTTGAACGGTTTAGCAGGGCAGGAAAAAGAGTTCTTTGCCAAGGTTGATTGACGCCGTACTCAAGACTATTTCACTTATATGGCAGTGTTGCCAGGTTTAGTGGAGGATGTAACCAGGCTTATTGCCCGGAGGAAACCCCCGACCTTCAGCATGTACCTGGCAACTCTTCCACATACCGCGACCAAGTGAAAAATCCTCTCAGAAATTTTTCAATTTTTGTTTGATCTGAGTGTGATTCGAACCCACGCCAAATGAAACGTCTGTTTGTGACTGAGGGACGATCACTCTAACCCACTTAGCCACCGAGGCCCCTCTTTGCCCAGAGGAAACCCCAGACTTTCAGACAGTACAATGACGTACATGGCAACTCTCCCATAAAGGGTGGCAGCATGAAAACCTAACTCAGAATATAATAAATTGATTTTTGGACTAAGTTGGAAAACTACCACGATTCATCGATGGGAGACTTGTGTCGGGGCCGAGAGACACAACTGAGCCATGGAGGCCCCCAAAGAAAAAAGAAAACAATTCATTTGAAGTATTACAGCTTAATTGTTTGACTGGACAGAACATAACCATTTCCATAAATATACTGTGGACAAAGCCAGTTTGTAAATTCACTACCTAAGTCAAGACAAGTCATATTACATTTTTAAATCACTCAGAGATTTATGTGCCTAAAACAGCCAGCAGGACACTTTGTGTGTCACATGAAACAATGACAAAAGAAGCTCTTTCTCAAATTTAGTTAGGAAAACAGCATATAATAATGTATTTTGGATGTAAAGACCTTAAGTCTATATCTTTAGCCTAAAGAAATGGAAGCTGTGGTGTAAATGAAGGAACTTTTAAATCTATGAAAATAGATAAAGAAAAACCTTACTTCCAACAAAAGCTAACCAGCGGGCATGTTTGAGAGCAGGTCTCTTCCACAGTGACATCAACTGGAGGAAACAGGTTAAAGTCAAACAAATAATGCCTCCGATAATGAAAGTGAAAGTGAGCCTCCATTCAGTGGAGAGACTGGGTGAAATACAGATCTCTGGTCTTCCCTGAACTGTTTGACATTGCTGTGTTAGTCCAAGCCTCATGCTACCTGCAACACAATAAAATAAAAGAAAATGTCATAAATTTCCCTTCCTCTTATTTCCAGTGAGTTTTTAATCAATTGGCCTGTGTGTTGAAGGGTTGGCTAGGTAACCTGCCGAAGGTGAGGGGTTTCCTCGGTGTATAAAAAAGTGGCGTAAAAGATAAATAAGTCAGGGGAATGAAAAAAAATGCAACTGCATCAAAGGAACTCTCAAAGAGCATCATATTCATGTGTGTGAATCTTACAATGGTTTATGTGAAAGAAAACTGAAGGTGAATCTGTCAAACTCTCAATCCATCGTCAGTGGAGCGTACAATTTGAAAGTAGAAAGTGTCAGACAGGAAGAAGAATTAGTGGATTTCTTTCTTTGTGAGGTGACGTATCAGTGAGTCGCAAGAATACCTTTTTGCAATTTCTGCAATGACCTCCCCAAGTCATGCAGACACCCAGTGTAGCCTGTCACACTTTTCCAAAAGGTTGATTTACAAGCCAGTATATATTTCTGAGATGGTAGAGTGTTTTGTCTTTAGTTATCAGGGCCTCAAAATGATAGAAATAATTAGCTTTGATCAATTTCTCTTGTGCGCATGCAGTGACTGGTGAGCTATGCGTCTGCTGATTGGTTGAATGAGACACACCACTAAGCCTTGCTGTGAAGATAACGGTCGGTAAGTTATTCTCTGATAATGCTTCGCAACTTTCTTTTAGCACAGTTGGGTGAGCAAATAACTAAGAGATATGGTTTTGGTACCATCGGAAAGGAAAATTCACCCTGCATGTACTGTATTCACTTATTTATTCAATTCCCTCTTCATTAAAGTGGCATGAGCCGCCAAAATGTTGATATTTTGACGTTGAAACAGAATGTTGAAATGATCGACTATTTTTCTCAAGACGTGTAATTCAGAAGCTTTTTTGGGGTTCTAGTCTCGAGAATGTACAATATTGTTTTGAACTAACTTTGGCTTAGAATGAATGAATGGTCGTCCCGGCTATTTAAATTTTGTTTACTTTTTGAACACTAGTCCGGTTCGTATAGGCCACATACTGTATGGATTTTCCTCATTTCAACGCCAATCATTTAGTTTTTTGATGGCCTTCAAAGCCTCTTACTGTCGTGACGATCAGAAATTATGAAAAAAGTGTGAATTTTGGCAGCTCATGTCACTTTAAAGGCCTTACTGAATGACTTTCTAACTTGGCCAAGCATGTGAGCTTTGGATTATCTTTAAGATAATCCAATCGACAAATTAATTTTCCTGGTACCTGTGACATCTGTTATGATCCATTCAGGGTTGGACAAACTGGCTATGGCAAACAAATCAGCCACGAGGAAGAAAAACCCAGATACCACAGTAAGCTTGTCCATTGTAACCTTGTCTGAAAAATAAAACAGAAATTAAAATATAAAACGCTAGTATTAAAATATAATGGGTTGATTGTTTCAATGCTGTGTGTTTCACTAAAGGGAATGTTCACCTCAAAAATGGTTCGGTATCAGTAAGTTATTAAATTGGTCATGTGTGTTTGATTTATATTTTACCGGTTCTGCTCGTTTTTGCGCTTTCCTGAAAGATATAATTATGAGCTCAAAGAAAACACACCTTCACACAGGAGAGTGTGCAAAGGGAGGTAATTTCAGCTTGTGGAGGCCTATTTCTAGTTTGATGATTTATTTCAATTTTATACACATGTGATGTCACTTGCATAATTAATAAGGGAGCGAAATGTCTTGAGGATTGGAGATTAAAAATGTATGGAAATACGAAGAACCGTTAGTTGTCTTTAGGGAGGCTTACTTATTCTGAATAGCACGTCAAAACGAGCCTTTTGGTCTTATTATACCCATAATGCTAGTCTAAAAGAAAAGAGGGTCCAAATTAATGCTAATTACGAGAAATATTTTTATTTAACTTCAAAGCTTCTGCCATACAGCCTTGTTGCAAATTATCACTGCATTCGATGTGAATAAGATTCGAAGACGTCTTATCCAACTGTTTCAAATATTTAACAAGAGTTTCGGGAAACCCAAAATACGCCCGGAAAGGCACAGTAACTGCAGCCATACCAAAACAAATCCTTCCATATTTATTTGAATTTAATTTTAAAAATTCAGAGGGAAGAGGTTGAAGCTTGGTAAATGATTGATTGATTGTTTGGTGTTTTACGCTGCGCTCAAGATTATTTCACTTACATGTATATGGCGGCGTTGCCAGTTTTATTATGTGAAGCTTGGTAAAAGGTGATGTTATGTCAACAAAATGAAATCTTACCACTAAAACCTTTAAAATCCATCTGTATCAAATTTAAAATGGGATATTTGGATCAACAATTATTAACAAGATTTGTACACGGTACAAGTCATCAATTCTCGCTGCTGTTAAATCACAATGTTAAACATTGTTTGTTGTCAATATAGGTTGCACTAAAATGTTTCAATTTTTTAGAAAAGCAGTTTATAATTTACTAATCATACTTAAACAAATGTAATTAATTGGCAATTTCGCAGCTCACACCAATTCAAGTAGATTTGACAATTTTTTCATAATATTTTTTATCTACATTATTTGGCCATAGACATCTTGACAATATTCTAAATCTCCCCATATACATGCTGTACCTACAGGTTATTACTTCTAATTTTATCATAGACCAAATGGATTTACAATAGATTTGGCTATGGGTCCATTGCTAATGTCACCCACTGTTTTATGGAGGCCATGTGGTACACAAAGTCATAAATCTTTCGAGAGAGACTGAGAGCTAACTGTAAGTTGACAAGGTAAATAGACCAAAGCTGGGATACTTATCTCTTGGTCTGTAGATAAAACTTTAATCCTTTTATGTATTTTTCATTTGATTAAAACGTTATATATTGATTTAAGAATAGTTTTAATCAATTTAGAAACATTATTGCAGTTTGAAAAAATCCTTTTTTGATGAGAATCGGACAAGTAGAAGCCATTTTATAATTTAAAGGTTATTTTCATGAAATGAAAGTAAGATAAAAAGGAATATACATAATCCAACAATTTGCAATAGTTGATATCATAAACAATTTTTTTACACACTGTCTGTTAATATGGTATGTAAGATTTGAAAACATCAGATCATATTTGTTAGTTATGGAGAGAAAATGTAAATATTACATAACCCAATATGGCTGCCATATTACGCAATGTATGATGTCAAAAATAGTTTGCGACACACCTTCTACCCATGAGGTATATACTCAGAAAAAATTGTCAAGATGGAATCAAAACTTTAGAAGTTATGGAGCGGAAGAGAATATTACATAATCCAATATAACTGCCATATCATGTAACGAGTGATGTCAAAAATAGTTCGCGACACACCTTCTACCCATAAGGTATATACTCAGAAAAAATTGTCAAGTTGGAATCAAAACTTTGGAAGTTATGGAGCGGAAGGGGAAAGCGGACGCCGGACAGCCGGACTGCCGGACAGCCGGACTGCCGGAGATGATACCATAATTCAAGCCGGGCGTATAAAAATGCAAATGGTCACATGAATACACATTTTTGGCATTAGGTTAGAGTAATTTAGATTACTTTGTTATGTTTATAGCATCAGGCTTGACCAATGCATTTTTAAATTTAAGTGTGACACATGTAGTGTATGTATTTTTTTCAGGGTTTTTGTCACAGCATTTTGCTGCGCTCTAATATTAACGCAAGGGTGGATGATTCACTACCCGTTGCAGTTGAATTGGCATTTCTTTTTTTTACAGTAACACTCTACTTTGGCTAGGATAAAGTATAGTAGGTAATGTAAAACTTGCGGTTAGTCAGTTCATTCATAAACTAGCCCTGCTGTGCTCGAGGCATGACTGTGATCGAAGACTGCTGGCTTTTGGCAATTTGCCAGCTCTTCGATAGAGGCGGAGGGTCACTAAGGTCAAAGGTGTACTTTAATTGTCAATCACTTTGATGAGGTTTAGGCTAGTTCAATTTACCGAACTTATGGTGATATCACATATACCAACGTAATATCACCATAAGTTCGGTAAATTGAACTAAGGTTTAGGCATGGTTTTAATTAGCCCCAGGTGACTATCCTGCCATTCTGTTGTATAGTCACAGATCGGTGACATTTGGCCCTGTAGGACAGTTCTAACTTTTGGTCTTGTAGCCTTTATCAGGCCTTTCATGATTAAATAACATACTTTATTGACCGTTTGGGTGTCCCGCTTGCATTTCCAATGGTAAAAATCCAAGTTAAAGTTTAGAAACTCTTTCTATGGTCCATTTTGACCCACGATAACGGTTAAAACAGTCTTGTCAAACAAATATGGCGACCGTTAATTTGTGGAGAATGTCACCGTTTCGTATATCAGACTGGAATTTTACAGTGGAGCGCATGCGTGCGCATGTGTATTGCGCCAAATTTTATACGAAACAACAGTACGAGGGAGCGGTCGCCATTTTGTTTTCTCGGATGTCTCGTAGGTCAAAATGGACCATAGAATTAGTGTTTAGATTTTTATTTGGATTTTTACCATTGGAAATGCAAGCGGGACACCCAAACGTTCAATAAAGTATGTTATTTAATCATGAAAAGGCCTGATAAAGGCTACAAGACCAAAAGATAGAACCGTCCTACAGGGCCAAATGGCACCGATCTGTGACTATACAACAGAATGGCAGGATAGTCACCTGGGGCTAGGTTTTAATATTATAATATTAATATAACAAGGAACTAGTATAAATTAACTGAAACGAAATAGCAACTTAAAAAGAACAAAAAGATTAACTAGCAGGGTAAGACTAACAGTCACTATCACACTCTCACACTGCCACAGTTACAACTTACACTATCACTTGTATCAATATCACAGTATCAGTGCTATCACTATCTAAATTCTAAAGTCAGCAGTGAACAACACAAATGTCACAAGTCTTCTGCAAATCTGCAAACTCACCGGTTCGTTCAAAGGATTATTTCATCCTAACTGAGTAATGTTCAGATATTGGTTTGAGTTCAGAATAGTAGATGCTGTATCCACTTTCATTTTCAAACCGGAGTGTCACACAAGCACCTGTCAAACCGATTACTCGCCATCTTTGAAATGGGGAAGACAAAACACTAAACGAAAAACTGTTCTGGAAAGGACTTTATGATTGGCTAACTCAAAGTGGTTTTTTAACTTTTTTCTAATATACTTCTTTTAGACTGCATAAAAATTAATAAAAATCTATTCAATGATGAATTGTAATGTCTTGTCCTTTGGCTACATTACACAAGAAAACAGTCTATCCAAAATAAAAAAAATGCTTATGTAGTTAATATTTTACATAAATCCGGTGGACACAACGATGCGACTGATGTGTCTTGAGCCTAAAATCACTTTGTATATCTGTTAGTTATCAAAAAATGAGTACTTTCAATAGAGTACCGACATTAGTGTGTGAACTGAGCAGCAGTATCGGTGTATATTCTACCAAAGCCAGTTGGATGGCGTCTTTAAAGGGCTTGATGTCGTACGACAACCTGGTGCATGCCGTCGCTGGGGCCACGGTAAGTAGTTGGGAATAAAGGCCGAAGGCCAAACTGTACGGGTATCCGATCAGTTATCGTACACTTTTGCCGGTTTTTCAATGCTAAAATTTACATCAGTGTTTGCATTGACAAGAAATTTCACAGAAGTGAAGCTGGGCTCAGCTGACTTTTGTTATAATAGTTTAATTTCTCCCAAGACTCTGAAATATTTTTTTAGGGACCGGACATTCACCCGCTCGTCTGCATGTTTTTGTTGAGTGACGGGGACGGACTACGGCTGGAACGGCCCCACGGCTAAAACGGCCGCTATAGTCATGTGTATGTTAAATGGAGATTGAAAGCAGGCTTCCGCGGACAGACTATAGAATTGGTCCGTCAGTCTCAAACCGCTATAAGCGTCAGGGGGGCAAGCTAGAACTTATGACTAATTTAATATTAAGCTTAAAACTAAACTATCCCTAAAAGAAATAACATCTAAAAGACAAATTTGAAGAGAAGTTCAAAACGACGGACCTATTCTATATTTGCACCTTATTTTGTTATCGAATCGACCGAACAGAAGAAAATAAAAATCAAGAAAATTACTGACCGTGCCGTAACACACCCGCTATGATTAAGTTAAGGCGGTCCAACAGCTTACAGGCACCTACAGGCTAAAGCGAGCGGCCGTTATCGTCTTGGGGCCGTTATTGACCTACCCCACGGGGACCAGTTATCGTACACCCAACGTAAAAGCTGTTGTGACGTCATTTCTCGTGTTCGAAAAGTCCCCGACACGGCCAAAGTCGACTATTCTTACATCGCCTGACAAATGTAACTTCATAAAAAGTTCTATTAATATTTGGAGGTTGAAATTTTGCAAGAAGATGCCTCGATGAGTAAGCTGGCTGTCATCGACGGGAAAACCCGATCGCTTGGGTTAAAGACGCATAAATGTTAGGTGTACGATAATTGGTTCTGTACGATAACTGATTGGATACCCGTAAGATCTGTAATAATTAAACTGACCAGATACCCGAGTACGGAAAAATATGTAACTGTAAGCCTATTGAAAATCGAAAGTAAAAATAATGATGATAATTAAATGCACTGTACATGTAGTAGATCAGGAAAAAGTTAGCAGGTTGGGGAAATGTGCCGATCTGGAGTAACACTCCCGAACAAGCTATAGACCGCACTCCTGATCGGGAGTTCTCCTCAACTCCTACCGTAATGTACGCTTTGCAGCTCACATATGACCTTTGAACTGACGGATTTTGCTACAGTTGACCTTTGACCTCTCGGATATGAATAAATTATGACGTCATCTGACACATTCACTCAGTTTACATAAACACGCCTTATGACAAATAACATGAAGAGATGCAAAAAGTCTTCTAAAATGCTGCCATCTAAAATTTACGATTCAAATTAAATACACAATTAACAAATAAACTGTTTTAGTGCATGAAGTAAATAAAAAAGATTTTCATTATCAAACAGTTTTAAAATGAATTAAAAACGATGTGTGCAGAATAAAAATGCATCGATGGTCACTAATGACCACCCTATAATCGCGCCGACTGGCAATATTTAAAGATCTGAAATTTGCGTGTCCGAGTCAGTAGCTTGGGTGAACGACGGACTGTCACCACATGGGAAGCATGCAACACTACAGACATCAATCTTCAATTTGAAACATCAATGGCTAAGGTAAACATTTATTTAGACGCTGCTATGGCTTGTTGAAAATGGCAAATTTACGTTTTGTAGTTTGCGTGAATTTCTTTGAACTGGTCAGCGCACACGACGATAAATAATTTTAAAGAAAAAAACACACGGATGCAAAGCTTGCTTGATTGATTGGTGTTTTATTTGTATTCTATTATATTCTATGCATGGGGTTTACGAAGAGATTATTTGCCAATCTTGGCAATCTGAGTGAAAATATCTTAATTTTGACCGCTTGATTCCATATTAAAATCTATTTCTATACCTCCAGTTTAGGGTTTTAGCTTGTTTCAGTGGTATGTAAAATAATACAGCAGAAGTTTGGTAATTTGCTATACTGTATTACACTTTGTTCCTGCTTTAATTTTGGTTTTGTTTTCTATTCAGGGTAGTGTGATTGCCATGAGTGTATTCTTCCCCTTAGATACAGCTAGGACCAGATTACAAGGTACTATCTATTTTTATGAACACTAAAACACATGGGCACAGGGAAAATCTCCTTGTCTAAAATAACCATGGAGACAAGTTTCTAATTGTGTTAAAAAGAGGTATGTCATTTAGACCTTTATACCCCAGCATAAATTGTTGTATTAAACTAAACCTATGATATTTCATTAGGTTGACAGTCAGTAGAATTTTCTGGAACACTTTGTAATACATTGACAATGCTTAAGCTATGGCAAGAACCCGCGGCAGACTGAGATTGAACCCCATAGGATCATGGGAAAAGACTTTTGGACAGGACACTATTTATTTAATATGCATAGGATACCCAATTTGCCTCTCTTGAGGTTTCAAGAAGTTATGCATCAAGTCAGTCAATAGTAGCATACGCCTGGCCACCAGTCACTCACTAGCGTAAGAGAAATTGGTCAACTCTGAAAGTCTGCCATTTAAACCTAGGTTAATTTCGATCACTTCGAGGCGGTAATAAGAGAAGACGAACACTCTAACAACTCTGAAATGTACACTAGCTAGTAAATCAACCTTTTGGGAAGACGTGACAGGCTGCTATGTTGTCTACGCGACTTTTGAGGATCGTTGTAGAATTTTCAGAAAAGGTGTCTTACCGCTGACATTGGCATTGCAGGTTATAACCATACAAGATATGATAAGCTCGCAAGGGAAGTAATCTACTAATACTTTTTCCGGTCAATTTCAAACCGTCAATGGCGCGCTCCACTGACGATCGAGCACGAGCTTGTCTGTCAGATTCATTTTCATTGTATTTTCACACCGTAAACCATGTGCAAGACTCACACACATGAATACGATGGTCTATGGGAGCCCGTTCGACACATGAATTGCATGTTGTTTTTTTGTTTTCTCCTCCTTTAAAATTCAACTTGCTCTTTCAATAAGTGTTTGTTCCGGGCAGCATCCCCTTATTTTTAAGCCTGTCAAAATGGCGCCTGGTCCTTTGTCTGGGTGGATGCATGCGGACCATCCTAATATTGTTGAGAAGAGTTGCTTTCAAAAAAGGCAATGAGGAGCAAGAGAAATACATACATGTACATGTATGAAGATAACATACTTTATTAGCAAATTGAAAGGAAACGTATTAATATGTAATGGAATTATGGAAATCCGCAAAATTCAATTTGATTTAGCCTTGAAGTGTATAAATCTGAAATCTTTGTGATAAAAACTATGAAAAGTCATATATATATATTTTTTTCAAATCTGTTTATACCAAGCTGTTTTATGGATTGATATCAGAAAAATAAAACACAAAAAATTTAAGTTTCTAACATTCAAGTCAAATGATAAGCTAAAAAAATATTTTAAGATAAAACAGATAAATGTTTTTTTATAAATTAAGTGCCTACTGTGTGACATGTGGTGATTGTTAGAGGTTGAGGAATAGAGAGCCTCACGCTGACACTAAGCCTTCCATCAATAAGCTGTCACTTTTAATCCAGCTCAGTTGAAAGAAAATGATTCAAAATGTGTTTTTCTTCAATCGCACTGTATAAAATGATTGCCAGGTTCCTGTTCGTAAGTCCAGAGTTTACTCTGGCTGCAGTATGTGGTTTCCTCCACCCTGTAAACCTGGCAATGCTGCTATTTAAGTGAAATAATCTTAAGTGAAATGTGAAACATCAGTCAATTCAACACAGTTTGGATTTTGTTTGGATACCAGAAATTTTGCTGTGCAGTTGTTTTTGACGGAGATGAATATTTTTACGTATTGGAGACTTGATGCATGAGAAAATGAGTACATCATGTACATTATATTGATACATGTATCCACAGTAATTAGGCTCTCCTCTCTTAATATGCACTTCTCAAAGCCTTAACTGTGAAGTAATACAATGACTTAATTGTTCCTCTCTAAATATGCACCCTGTAGCATTAAAATATGAACTACATGCATAATAAAGGGATATTACTATTACGAATAACTGTAGCTTATTAGTAATTTATACAAATTGTAAAGAAGTACATGTAATAGTTTGCTCATCCTTGAATGTGTTATAACTTACTACAAATGATATACCTCTTTGTAACACAATTAGAAACTTGTCTCCGGTGGTTATTTTAGACCAGAAGATTTTCCCTGTGCCTGTGTGTTTTACTGTTCAGAGATACAATAACAGTGCTTCTCCGTTGACTTACAGAATATGTTATTTATGGTTGCCCTAGAACAGCCACATACTTTTTGTGCACTCTAAAAAGCTCTAGTTAAAGATCAAATTTTTGCAACTTAGCAGTTGAACAGTAAGTTTGCAACTCAAAGCATTACTCTTAATTTTCATTGATATGTTTGTGTTTCAGTGGATGACCAACGTAAAGCCAAACACGCTCCTGAAATTCTCACAGAAATTGCAAAGGAAGAAGGGCTGTAAGTCTCTATGATTATATTCAACTGAAAAATCCCAGCTTTACAAATAATATTACTTGATTGCCTTTTCTCCAATAATTTGGGATCGCTGGTTCAAATCCCATTCAGTCAAAAAAAAAAAATTGGAATTTCCTGACTGGGTTTTCACACGGACGACCTATGTGGGATGTTTTCCAGTTACCAACGGAAAGTCGTGGGTTTCCTTCACAATAAAGCACCACCATATAAGTGAAATAATCTTGAGCGCGGCGTAAAACACCAAACAATCAATTAATCTAATAATTTGACTTAAATGATGGTACCAGTATTGTACGGTGTATAATTCCCTGTGGATAGAAGTTTTCTGTTCTCCCATTGGTGCGAGCAGCCGTCAGTCTTAAACCTTTATTGAAAAGGCATGCACATTGATTTCTAATTTATCTTTTTTCAAAATATTGATTTTTGTGTGTATACAACCATATTCTATGATGTTTTGTTTGAATTATTTTTTTTTTCTTCCAGTTTTCCCTTGCATATTTCGCTTATTGTTTCAGGGATTGAATATGAATGGCAATTAATGTTGTGTTGGCATTTTTAGATTGATTGGTATATTGTTTTTTCTATGAAGATTACTCCATTCATCAGGCACCTGTTTCTTTTGATTAATGGTTTTCATTGAACTCAATATTACCGGTATTTAACTTGTATGGTGGCATTGGCAGGTTAAGTAAGGGAAGAAACAGATATGGAAACTGAGTGAAAAGCCCACTTGGAAATTCATCAATTTTTCTAGGACAGAGTGGCATTTCAACCAGTTACCTGTGATCCATAAATGGAAGGCTTGTGTGGAATGGGAGGCTTTCAGTCTGCTGGTTACTATACATGATTTCTGTTAAAGAAAATGGTTTGGTTACTATACATGATTTCTGTTGATGAAAATTGTTTGGTTACTATACATGATTTTATATTTGTTTGGTTTACGTTTGCAGACAGGCCTGGTACCGTGGTTTGTTCCCTGTAGTATCCAGTCTTTGCTGTTCTAACTTTGTCTACTTTTACTCCTACAATGGACTAAAGGGGGTTTGTTTGGCAGAGGGAAGTAAAGGGGAACCTGCCAAGGAGCTGTTACTGGCATTCATTGCAGGTGAGAACTATTTCCCCTACTGAACACTTAAGGTTGCATGAGCTGCCAAAATAAGGACTTTTGAATTATGAATCAGATTTTCTGTTGTTTTGTACTTGATATATTAGCAAGAAGCTTACTTTGTTTAAAGGGGCATGAGCTGCCGAAATTCACACATTTTTCATAATTTCTAATCGTCACGACAGTAAAAGGCTTTGAAGGCCATCGAAAAACTAAATGATTGGCGTTGGAATGAGGAAAATCCATACAGTATGTGCCCTGTACGAACCGAAAACGTGTTCGAAAAGTAGCAAAATTTAAATAACCGGGACGACCATTCATTCATTCTAAGTCAAAGTTAGTTCAAACCAATACTTCATCGTACATTTTTGAGACTAGAAGCAATAAAAAGCTTCTGAATTATACGTCTTGAGAAAAATAGCCGATAATTTCAACATTCTGTGTTTACGTCAAAATATCAACATTTTGGCAGCTCATGCCACTTTAAATGACATTTTCTCTATATTTGGCAGCTCATTTATATTTCTCCCACTGGATTTTTGGTCCACATGGAATTTGCCCATCTTTCTCTCCTGAAAATCCCCAACTGAATTCCACTTACATTTACCTCACTGATTGATGTGCTGATACTTGTTTGTGATATTCTGGACTGACAATAAACATTTGCATCACAAGGCATTTACCATATTGGACACTACATCAATGGGCATTTGCATCACCAGACATTTACCATATTGGACACTGCATCAAGGGACATTTACATCACCAGACATTTACCATATTGGACACTGCATCAATGGGCATTTGCATCTCTAGACATTTACCCTATTGGACAATACATCAAGGGACATTTGCATCACTAG
The DNA here is from genome assembly GCA_963971465.1 of Lepidochitona cinerea. Lineage (NCBI taxonomy): Eukaryota > Metazoa > Mollusca > Polyplacophora > Chitonida > Tonicellidae > Lepidochitona > Lepidochitona cinerea. The sequence continues at coordinate 44,676,489 of OZ020551.1, read as the reverse complement.
ACATTTACAATATTGGACACTTCACCATTGGACATTTGCCTCACTAGACTTTAACCTTATTGGACACTGCATCAAGGGACATTTGCATCACCAGACATTAACCTTATTGGACACTGCATCAAGGGACATTTGCATCACCAGACATTAACCTTATTGGACACTGCATCAAGGGACATTTGCATCACCAGACATTAACCTTATTGGACACTGCATCAAGGGACATTTGCATCACCAGACATTAACCATATTGGACACTACATCAAGGGACATTTGCATTACTAGACATTTACCATATTGGACACTACATCAAGGGACATTTGCATCACCAGACATTAACCGTATTGGACACTGCATCAAGGGACATTTGCATCCCCAGACATATACGGTATACCATATTGGGCACTACATCAATGGGCATTTGCATCTCTAGACATTTACCATATTGGACACTGCATCAAGGGACATTTGCATCACCAGACATTTACCATATTGGACACTGCATCAAGGGACATTTGCATCACTAGAGGTTACATGATACAGTTTCATTTCCCATTTGCGGTAATGTTAACGTTTTGATTTGTGGCTAATTACCTAAATCTCGTTCAGACTTTTCCTAACCCTTTTCAAATAGATCAACACATGAGAAATCCGTTACAACCAAATAAAGTTGACATAATGCATGTCGGTTTCAAGCTACACACAATTTAACATGGGTACCGCCATTTTGACAGTTTTAGGCTTACTTATTCTAGCCAAACTTTGGTATTTTCAAAATTGGGTGAACATTAAAAAAACACATGCAAAAATCTGTTATCAGGCATTGATTGAAAGCCTAAAGTATGTACAGTAGACCTATGTTAGTTTCAATCCAATATTCAAATAACCCAGATACCAAACTATCAGTATGTAAGCCACCTCCTAGCTCCAGCATACATACCCGAAATCAATTTTCATTGGCTGAGAAAACACAAACTGGGTGTTGTGACCTAGACATTTACCATATTGGACACTTCACCATTGGACATTTGCATCACCAGACATATATACGGTATACCATATTGGGCACTACATCAATGGGTATTTGCATCACTAGACATTTACCATATTGGACACTACATCAAGGGACATTTGCATCACCAGACATTTACCTTATTGGACACTACATCAAGGGACATTTGCATCACCAGACATATACGGTATACCATATTGGGCACTACATCAATGGGCCTCACTAGACTTCAACCTTATTGGACACTGCATCAAGGGACATTTGCATCACCAGACATTTACCTTATTGGACACTGCATCAAGGGACATTTGCATCCCCAGACATATACGGTATACCATATTGGGCACTACATCAATGGGCATATGGATCACTAGACATTTACCATATTGAACACTGCGTCATTGTGCATTTACATTACTATGGATTTACCTTATTGGACATTTGCATCACTAGACATTTACCGTATTGGACACTACATCAAGGAACATTTGCATCACTAGGCATTTACCTTATTGGACACTGCATCATTGGGCATTCGCATTACTAGACATTTACATTATTGGATACTGCGTCAAGGAACATTTGCATCACTAGACATTTACATTATTGGATACTGCGTCAAGGAACATTTGCATCACTAGACATTTACCTTATTGGACACTGCATCATTGGGCATTTACCTTACTAGACATTTACATTATTGGACACTGCATCAATGGGCATTCGCATTACTAGACATTTACATTATTGGACACTGCGTCAAGGGACATTTGCATCACTAGGCATTTACCTTATTGGACACTGCATCGTTGGGCATTCGCATTACTAGACATTTACATTATTGGATACTGCGTCAAGGAACATTTGCATCACTAGACATTTACCTTATTGGACACTGCATGATTGGACATTTGCATCACTAGACATTTACCTTATTGGACACTACATCAATGGACATTTGCATTACTAGACATTTACCTTATTGGACACTGCATCATTGGGCATTTACATTACTAGACATTTACCTCATGGGACACTACATCAAGGGACATTTGCATTACTAGACTTCAACCTTACTGGACACTACATCAAGGGACATTTGCATCACCAGACATTAACCTTATTGGACACTGCATCAAGGGACATTTGCATCCCCAGACATATACGGTATACCATATTGGGCACTACATCAATGGGCATTTGCATCTCTAGATATTTACCATATTGGACACTGCATCAAGGGACATTTGCATCACCAGACATTTACCATATTGGACACTGCATCAAGGGACATTTGCATCACTAGAGGTTATATGATACAGTTTCATTTCCCATTTGCGGTAATGTTAACGTTATGATTTGTGGCTAATTACCTAAATCTCGTTCAGACTTTTCCTAACCCTTTTCAAATAGATCAACACATGAGAAATCCTATACAACCAAATAAAGTTGACATAATGCATGTCGGTTTCAAGCTACACACAATTTAATATGGGTACCGCCATTTTGACAGTTTTAGGCTTACTTATTCTAGCCAAACTTTGGTATTTTCAAAATTGGGTGAACATTAAAAAAACACATGCAAAAATCTGTTATCAGGCATTGATTGAAAGCTTAAAGTATGTACAGTAGACCTATGTTAGTTTCAATCCAATATTCAAATAACCCAGATACCAAACTATCAGTATGTAAGCCACCTCCTAGCTCCAGCATACATACCCGAAATCAATTTTCATTGGCTGAGAAAACACAAACTGGGTGTTGTGACCTAGACATTTACCATATTGGACACTTCACCATTGGACATTTGCATCACCAGACATATATACGGTATACCATATTGGGCACTACATCAATGGGTATTTGCATCACTAGACATTTACCATATTGGACACTACATCAAGGGACATTTGCATCACCAGACATTTACCTTATTGGACACTACATCAAGGGACATTTGCATTACCAGACATATACGGTATACCATATTGGGCACTACATCAATGGGCCTCACTAGACTTCAACCTTATTGGACACTGCATCAAGGAACATTTGCATCACCAGACATTTACCTTATTGGACACTGCATCAAGGGACATTTGCATCCCCAGACATATACGGTATACCATATTGGGCACTACATCAATGGGCATATGGATCACTAGACATTTACCATATTGAACACTGCGTCATTGTGCATTTACATTACTATGGATTTACCTTATTGGACATTTGCATCACTAGACATTTACCGTATTGGACACTTCATCAAGGAACATTTGCATCACTAGGCATTTACCTTATTGGACACTGCATCATTGGGCATTCGCATTACTAGACATTTACATTATTGGATACTGCGTCAAGGAACATTTGCATCACTAGACATTTACATTATTGGATACTGCGTCAAGGAACATTTGCATCACTAGACATTTACCTTATTGGACACTGCATCATTGGGCATTTACATTACTAGACATTTACATTATTGGACACTGCATCAATGGGCATTCGCATTACTAGACATTTACATTATTGGACACTGCGTCAAGGAACATTTGCATCACTAGGCATTTACCTTATTGGACACTGCATCATTGGGCATTCGCATTACTAGACATTTACATTATTGGATACTGCGTCAAGGAACATTTGCATCACTAGACATTTACCTTATTGGACACTGCATCATTGGACATTTGCATCACTAGACATTTACCTTATTGGACACTACATCAATGGGCATTTGCATTACTAGACATTTACCTTATTGGACACTGCATCATTGGGCATTTACATTACTAGACATTTACCTCATGGGACACTACATCAAGGGACATTTGCATTACTAGACTTCAACCTTACTGGACACTACATCAAGGGACATTTGCATTACTAGACATTTACCTTACTGGACACTACATCAAGGGACATTTGCATTACTAGACATTTACCTTATTGGACACTGCATCATTGGGCATTTACATTACTAGACATTTACCTCATGGGACACTACATCAAGGGACATTTGCATTACTAGACTTCAACCTTACTGGACACTACATCAAGGGACATTTGCATTACTAGACATTTACCTTACTGGACACTGCATCATTGGGCATTCACATTACTAGACATTTACATTATTGGACACTGCGTCAAGGAACATTTGCATCACTAGACATTTACCTTATTGGACACTGCGTCAAGGGACATTTGCATTACTAGACATTTACCTTACTGGACACTGCATCAATGGGCATTCGCATTACTAGACATTTACATTATTGGACACTGTGTCAAGGAACATTTGCATCACTAGACATTTACCTTATTGGATACTACATCAAGGGACATTTGCATTACTAGACATTTACCTCATGGGACACTTCATCAAGGGACATTTGCATTACTAGACTTCAACCTTACTGGACACTACATCAAGGGACATTTGCATTACTAGACATTTACCTTACTGGACACTACATCAAGGGGCATTTGCATTACTAGACATTTACCTTACTGGACACTACATCAAGGGACATTTGCATTACTAGACTTCAACCTTACTGGACACTACATCAAGGGACATTTGCATCACTTGACATTTACCTTACTGGACACTACATCAATGGGCATTTGCATTACTAGACATTTACCTTACTGGACACTACATCAAGGGACATTTGCATTACTAGACTTCAACATTATTTGACACTACATCAATGGACATTTGCGTACCAACATCGTAAAGATTATTAGATATGAAAATGTTTATTTGTTGTTGTTTCCTCACACAGGTGTTGTTAATGTGTTGGTCACCACACCACTGTGGGTGGTGAATACCCGCTTGAAGCTTCAAGGCGCCCACTTTAGGACAGCCCAGTATAAGAAATCTAAACACCCACACTACTTTGGAATTTTTGGTAGGTACTTTATACATAGACTCACTACAGGGCTTCCAAGAGAAAGCTTATATATGTAATAGTCCTGCAGTTATGGGCACTTCTACCTCCTTCCATTTAGCTCTAAAAGTTAACCACAAGTTAACTACAAATTCACTAAAAGATCAAATCTCCTGGTGAATTTAGCCACAACCCCCCACCCCCTAATTAAGTTGTATAAGCTACTTAAAAATACAGGTACTCGATTTGATTTTCAGATGCCTTTAAAAAGATTATTCGAGATGAGGGGGTCAAGACGTTATGGAACGGCACTCAGTCCTCACTTCTCCTAGCCGCTAACCCTGCTGTACAGTTCATGGTTTATGAGGCAGTCAAAAGATATTTTCAAAGACTATTCAAACAAGCGGTAGATATTTACCTTTTTTATAACATCTGGCTGAGAAAAAAATTATCCAGTTGAAAAGTTTTACATTTCTTGACTTTGTACTTAAGTTCCTTTGTTGAAATGGTTCTAAATTGCCTTTTTGTTTGTTAATTTTTTGTAGTTCAGAGATAATGGGAGCGTGGGAAAACATTTTTTTTTGATTAATTGATTATAATGTATTCTGTTTGTAGGAGTTGGGTGGGTTGGTGTATTTCCTTATCGGAGCCATAGCCAAAACTGTAGCTACAATAGTTACCTATCCACTTCAAGTCATACAATCAAGGAGACGGGTTAGTATAATCATTAAAAGGAAGAATGTTGGTGCAGAAACTGGTCCATATAAAACACTGTTATTTATCAAAGGCCGGCCATGTGGTTAAAGGGGCATGAGCTGCCAAAATGTTGATATTTTGACGTATACACAGAATGTTGAAATTATCGGCTATTTTTCTCAAGACGTATAATTCAGAAGCTTTTTAGTGCTTCTAGTCTCGAAAATGTACGATAAAGTATTGTTTTGAACTAACTTTGGCTTAGAATGAATGAATGGTCGTCCCGGTTATTTAAATTTTGCTACTTTTCGAACACGTTTTCGGTTCGTACAGGGCACATACTGTATGGATTTTCCTCATTCCAACGCCAATCATTTAGTTTTTCGATGGCCTTCAAAGCCTCTTACTGTTGTGACGATCAGATATTATGGAAAAAGTGGGAATTTCGGCAGCTCATGCCCCTTTAAAAGCAGCAGGGATGCCTAAAAATGTAAAAAAAATCATTGCTTTCTTAATATTTTATTGGCTGGTTTGTTTTGGTCAGATTGGGTTCCGAACTCATTCTCTCTCATTGAAAGGCAGGAAACAGCAAACAAATCTGAACTTATTAAACTGATATTGTCACATCTTATAATCCTGCCTTAAAGAACAGCCTTGGAAAATATTTTTCTTATTTGCATTGTGTTATTGAATGTATACTAACAAAACAATGAAATTTCGGCCACAGCATGTACACATTTAAATGTAACATTTGCCGCTTTTCGGTGACTAGGAAAGTTATTTAGTTAAGTGATGTACATGTATGAAGTCAAACAAGTCCTCAAAGTGGTGAAGTCATACAAGATCTCTGTTCTATGAGTGAGTCTTCATGGCAACACAGGAGGTCGTGTATGCCAATATTTGTTATTGAGTTATTATGAAAAATATGCTTTTCTTTCTTTGACTACCACTGTCCAGGCAGCTTACTTTAAGCTTGTTGCAGTCCATCCTATATTTTTCAAATATGCATTATGCCGATTTTAAGATAGAAAAAAAAGTTCAATACCTGATAAAAATAAATTCTACTATGGAGTGGTCTTACTAAAGCCAAAACACATAGGACAACTCCTACTATATTGTACATGATGGTGTATATTTATGAGCTTTCGGGAGTAGCTCATAAATATACATGAAAGCTCATAAATATACACCATCATGTACAATATAGTACGAGTTGTCCTATGTGTTTTGGCTGATAAAAATAGTTGTCCATAATTTCTTAAAGGCACACTTGCCGCGAAAATCAGGAATATTGTTTACATTAAAAAAGAAAGTCCGTTTTCTGTATTTTTCCCAGACAATATAAGTTAGGAACTTTCTATTTTTACCAAAATTTAAAAGTTTGGACGTCACTTTGTATTTTTAATTTGAATTTGAAAATTTGAATTGTTAGGGGTCCGTAACGTAAACAAACCAAGCTGCCCCCTATTGGCGATTTTATGGTTCAGTCGAGTGAGTGAACTAACGGCACAGTGTAATTTTACATAGGCCTATTTATCTGAGAAATACAGACTGACGATCGGTTAATAGCGACTGGAAAAGTCTGCTGATGATTGTTCGAGTGTAAACCACAGATAAAAAGGCCTGAAATGAGGGTAAACCAACACGAAAGTTGACCGACACTGATCGTTGTTGTTGTAATTAGGCTTCGATTCTTCGTTTGTTTTTCACCCCATTTCTACATTCTTAAGCTAACTAGACATGTTGTATGTGTCCTATGTGTCCTAAATTGGATTTCTTAGCAAATTTAAACAGGCTACGGCGGCAAGTGGGCCTTTAAATAATCTTAAGTGTGGTATCAAACAATAAACAAACATTCCACTTGTTGATAAAACCTATATTTGCTAATTTCAGGCTGGATATGACAATGGTAAAACCAGTGAGAATATTTTACAGGCTTTTACAGATATGATCAAGTAAGTTGTTAATAACTTCAGACCATTGATTCTCGGAGTGTGAGACAGGAGTTTTTCTTTAACATTTAAGACAGGCAATGACTTGTTTTCTAACACCCCTAAGCTGGCAAGCCTGTCTATGGGGTTTTAATCAAAACGATATGGAAACTATGTTGTAAATGTATGTTAAGCTATTGATATTTACACTTGTAAACGATGCTTCCGTGACTCGGTAGGTAGAGCGTTGGACGCTCAATCCAAAGAGCCTTCCACCAATAGGCCTCGGGTTCGAATCCCACTAAGTCAAAAAAAAATTGGCAAATTTTCTGACTGGGTTTTCACTCAAACAACCTATGTGGGATGGTTGCTAGTTACCACCGGAAGGTCGTGGGTTTCCTCTGGGCATAGAGCCCGGTTGCCTCCCACATTAGAACTGGCAACGCCACCATATAAGTGAAATAATCTTGAGCGCGGCGTGAAACACCAAACAATCAATCAATCATTCTTTAAACTTTATGGGTTACTTTGTGCCAGCTTGAAAAACTGAGTCTACATACTAAAGAGTGCCTCCATGTACAAACTGACCTGGTTTCTTCCACATTTGAGAGCCTTGATGGGTGTCGGACCAATAACCTACCATGCTGATATATTGATCCAAGGTTCAAAATTCTGTCCGAGTGTGATTTCACTTAATTGTGTTTGTCTATAATGAACCATTTCTGCATTGATATCCACAATAATCGCTTACAATAATAAAATATTGCTGAATCATTGAAAAGGGAAATTTATGATTTTCTGTGGTATTTGCTTTGTAGAGCAAATGGATTTTGGTCACTGTACAAAGGAATGGAAGCCAAACTTCTACAGACAGTGTCAACTGCTGCTTTGATGTTTGTTTGCTATGAGAAGATAGCCCTTTTTGTGTTCAAACTTCTGGGAGCTGCACCACAGCTGCCGGCCAGATAACCTTTCACGCAGGATTTAGTTCCCGTCATTTTAACAGTAGCAATTCATGCAGATGTGCGCCACCAATGGAATCCGGCTTCGTATGAAACATTCCCAGCTAATTTGAACGAATTGTATTCTACATTCTTACTATGATGTGAAAAACTGATTATTATTTATAAGTTTAATCAACTCATCTGACTGGCTTCATCTGATCAACCCAATGTTTAATACCTGAAGCACTCAATGATCTGCAGAAAGGTCCACAACTGTCTCTGACAAGGAGCCCTGTTGTCTTACCAATAAACCTGGCAGCACTGCCACAAAAGGGAAATAATCTTGGGTGTGACATCAATCGTGATGATGAGCCTATCTTTGTGTCTTGATATGTATAGATAGCCGTGTCATCACAATTGGTGTGACATATGACGAAAAACAATCCATTTACACTCTACTCATAAATTTTAGGCTGTATGTGTTAATAGATTTAAATTAGACTGTTTTTCTCTACCAATAATTTTGCAGAGGCTGTGTTGACGATATAACTAGTAGAATAATCTTGAGTACAGCACTAAATAAACTAATGAATATCTTGATACTGGTCATGTATGACAATGTAATTTCCGTTTGTTGTGATAGCAGAATCATTTATTTTGGAAAAAATAACCCACTGTCAATTTGATCAAACAATTCTGTCTCGTTAAAGTGACATGAGCTGCAGAAATTCAGTCCCAACAACTACGGCGTTTGAAGTCATTAGATAAACTAAATCATTCACATTGAAATAAAACCTATTCATTCAGCTTTTGGCTTCATCTGAATGGATACAAACATTCATTTATTCTAGGATTAAGTTTATTTCTAAAGAAGCTTTAACCTAGGCTAGGACTAACATAACAGACATTCTTCAGCCCGGGAGTCAATGAAAAGGCCTCAGAAAAAATAGTCGTGATTTGGTGTGAATGATAAATAAAAATTTTGACAGCTCATGGACCTTTAAAAAAAATCTTTCTTTACTTAATTATCCCAGCTTAAACACATCTCTGATAAAACATATTTTTCTGGAATAAACCTGGCAACGCCACAATTAAAGTGAAATAGTCATGGGTGCGTCGTAAAACATCAATATCTAAGTTTGATTAATACTTAGCAATGACAAACACATCTTCTTTGATCTATCTGGGGTTTTTTTAATACTAATTTTAGTAATTGAATAATTTTATTTAAACTAATATTGTTATTTATAGGACCATTTTATTCCCTGATTTTTTGCGAATTTTATTCTTAAATGTATTGTTTTATTTGCACTTTTTTATATATTTTTTTTATTGGGCCCATTGTTCTCTTAAAATTGCTCATAATTTTTGTTCTGTTATCATGTTTGAATTGATGACAGAATGCATTTAATTATAGTATCACAGCAAAATGTATACTGAAACAAAATATCTGTTATATGAAAAATTACATTTTTATACATCTTTTAACTTCTCTTGTGTCAATCATGTTTGGCATAAAAAATTTCAGTAAATATTCCATATAAATTCTGTGGTCTTTTGTTTTTTGGGGTTCCCTTTGACGTTCTTTTTCTATTTTGCTGCACAGAGTATCATTACTTCCCTAGATATGCGTAAAAAGAAAATTCTACTGACTAAGGCCAAGTTCATGTCAGTCGTCAACCTAATGAAATATCATAGGTTTACTTTATTACAACAATTTATGATGGGGTATAAAGGTCTAAATGTTATACCTCTTTTTAACACAATTAGAAACTTGTCTCCATGGTTATTTTAGACAAGAAGATTTTCCCTGTGCCCGTGTGTTTTAGTGTTCATAAATAGATATGCGTAAAAATATACGTAAATATTTAGCATTATAATAGACCCTTAGACATAGTGTGTGTTTTTCTTATCAGGGGAGGAAACCGCAAAGACATTCTAGAACTGACACCAAGCAAAACAAACCCAAGGAGTCACTATTTTAAATTGTTTGTATTTATAAAAAAAATGTATCTCTCAGCTTTCTCAGGATTTCGAATAATTCAGATGCAGCGAAGACTTCACCTTCCCATTCCATGTATAAACCATCCTGAAACAAAGAGAAATACTTCATTTCTTTACCGGATTCGTCTGATAAATCGGGACACCGTTCTTGTAGTGACTTTTATGGACCTTAAAGGTTTGTTTTAAGCAGGTGTAACCATTGGAGCCGAAATAAATTTACTTAGCGTGACCGCTGCCCAAATGTAGCAGAGCGAATATATTTTATGCATCTGATAAATGTTCTAGAAGCGGCGAAATACAATCACCCTTACCTGTTACCTGTACGTCTACTGGCACTGTTCAGGTAAATCAAATACAGACGGATTTGTGATCCCATCTGTCAGGTTCACATAGGAGTAGAGCTGCAGCATCGGGGCTGAAAACAAGTCACAATTTATTAAAAACTTCTGCCACAAAACCTGACCATGCAACCATTCACACTCCCTCACCGGCTAAATCTTGGAACCCTACATGAGTCATTGAGTGAAATACTATTGAGCGCGGTGTAAAACACCCAGGGCGTTTCTATGTTTATGCCGCAAACCGGATTGAACGTATCCGAAAATCGTCGATTCCCTTACAGTGGCAATACATCCCGTCATCTCACAACCCAGCTGATATTGCCACTAGTTCAATTTACCAAACTTATGGTGATATTTAATATACCAACGTTCAGTATACGAATTCTGAAATGCTGGTCGGTAAAGTCCGACGCACTTTTGTCGGAAATTACAAGCCATGAAAATAATATTTTAACCGCTCTGTATGGAAAATTCCTACCCCAGACTTCTTTAGAACCCATAATCATAAAAGATTATTCTTGTCCTCTTTTATTTATTTTATTTGTTTGGCATGCACTGTTTGACCCAGTTCGAACGTCACGCAAAATGGCGGCAAATTCTCCAAGAAATGACAGTTTGTTGTTGTTTAAGAGCAGATGTACGCCCTTTGGAATAGCTACATGTAATAAAAGTGGACAAGAATAGTCTTAAATATGAGAATTAAAGAAGTAGGAATCGTTCATATCGAGGAGTTACAATAATATTGTCATGACTTGTAATTAAAGCATCATCTGATCATTTCCACCTTGTATTTCAAATTCGTATACTGAACGTTGGTATATGTAATATCACCATAAGTTCGGTAAATTGAACTAATATTGCCACCAGACCCATCCATGCTAGTGACCTTCAAACAAGTAACTGGCTTCACGGTCCAACAAAAAAAAAGCCAGCCAGATATTATAGGGCAGTAAGTATGCTATGGTCTAAATCGTTTTGGTATGAGGTGGTATTAGAATCCCATTCAGTCGAATATATTGTAAAATTTGAGTTTTCACTCGGTGACCTTATGGGAAATGACCGGTACCTCCAGAAGGTCAGGAGTTCGGTCTGTGTCAATCTGAAGTTCTCTTCACTGAACATCCCGACATGTCAGACTAGACCCATGTATAGGCCTATCTTCCGACACAAAGCCCTGTTTCTTCCAGACGATACTTATTTGTGCCAATCAATGGTCCCAATATTTCAAACAATGGCTCTGATTCTAAATCATAGTTATGAAGTCCCTGTGTTACTCCCAACAAAACGTTAATTGTCAAGAAAGTCGTCTAAAGTAATTTAAAAGTCTATTTCGGAAGGTGGGACTTCGTTTACTGTCTGGATTCACCGCCGTCGACGACACGAAATCCAGTCAAATACAACCTTACATTTGAAATAATCTAACGCTGCCGAGACCATTTTTTCATACGTTAAAAAGAATAATTTTTCCATCATTAGGCGCAATATTCCACTCGTACCGAACCAAAGTGTGGTCACAGGAAATTAAACTTACTGCCGGAGACATTCCCAGCCATTTGTCTGGAAAAAGGGAGACAATCCTTGGTGGTAAATCCGAAAGTCTCCGTGAAAGTTGGGAAAGTCATCTGATAATAATCGACTTCGATTCCCTCAGATACACCGCCGTGGAAAGCAGGAGACAATTGCACAGAACTGTCTGTAAAACAAATAAATGTTGTTTTTATGATAAACAGTAACCATTGGCGAGGAGTCCAAATGACATTCGTGAAATGTGTAAAGGAGTCTTAAAGCATAAGACTCAAGATTATTCCATTTATTTGGCGGCGCGTTGCCACTTTTAGTGGTGGGGGGGGGGGGGGGGGGGGAGGGGTATTTGCTTGGAGGAAACCCTCAAGCCGTCGGCAAGTAGGCTATTTGGTAACTCAGAAGGCAATCGAGGCGATCATACAAAAAATGTTCAGTTTTTCTTTGGACTGAGTCTGGTCTATGGGAGACGCGCACAACCATCACTATCCCGACTGAGCCACCGAGTGCCCTTAAATCAGAAGATTTTGAAATATATTCAAAAGCAAACTTTGTTATTCGTATTGCGTTCTGTGGTTGGTTTGGTAGGCACTGTCGGGTTTGGAACAAGCCTTTAATTGATGTCAAGTGAAATTATCTTGAGCGCGGCGTAAAACACCAAACAATCAATCAATCAATTAATTGATGTCCTACGGCGCACATATTATTTTACCTAAAAATGCAGCAAAGTTTAACGTGTGTGTGGGTGGGGGGGGGGGGCTCTCTGTTTGGAGAGAAAAAAATACACTTTAATACGGCGGGTATTACCTAGTCACCCCCCCCCCCCCCCCCCCCCCCCGTATGTAATGAAATAATGAAAATCCACGCAGATTTTTTTTTATGAAACTAAGTAGACTTTTGTGATTTGGTGGTCAGGGAGGCCCACAGTTGCCTCCACAGACAGAAATATCTGTGCTTAAAAAGATATTCCTCTGTGGTTGAGAGCAGGTTGATTGATTGATGTTTTACGCCGCACTCAAGATTATTTTACTTCTTTGGATTTAGGTGAGGAAACCGGGTGTTTTCGACCAAAAGAAACCCCCGACCTACGGAGAGAACCTGGCAACTCTTTCACATATACGCTATCGAGTGAAAAATCCACTAAGAATTTTTCCACTTTTTATTTGGTCTGAGTGGGGTTCGAGCCCGCGACGCATCGATGGAAGGCCTGTGTCGGACTGATGGACTATCAGGGCCTACTGTCAAAATTTAGATCTGGGTGGGTGAGAGGGGAGGGGGGGTGATCTTTTGGTCGGTTGGTACTTTTGTCGCCGTATAACCTTAGCTGTTGAGTGTGACGTTAAGCCCCAATCAATCAATCAATCAATTTTCAATACAATGTAACTTACAAGGAGGACATGTTCTCAGCATTGGGTACTGGAGAGACACCTTTTCACATTTGCCCGTGTCGGAATGAAAAGTGTGCTGTACTTTCTAAAAAAGCAAAGAAAAAAAAACTTAATTCGATGTTTTCCATCCTACGTATCGGTATACTAATTATCAGCATTAAAAACCGACAGCCATGCAGGTTTAACTTTCTTACGGACCGGGCTTGATGTTTTACGCCGCACTCAAGATTATTTCACTTATATGGCGACATTGCCAGGTTTAGTGAAGGAGGAAAGCGGGAGGAAATCGGCGACCTTGGACGAGTAGGCCTATTTGGCAACTCTTCCACATAAAGCGATCGAGAATATACAAATCCACTCAGAAATTTTCCTTTTTTATTCTGGTTTGATTAAGATTGGAGCCTGTGTCGCATTGATGGAAGGTCTGTGTCGCCATGAAGGACTATGTGTCTCATCCTGTTTTACCTCGTGTGGACCACAGAAGCCCGTAATTTAATATTTTGGCTGATCTCTCTATTTACTTTTATTAACACGTAAATTAATTATTGTCTTATCAAAATGCTGAACGACATCACCATTGAATGGCCAATATAAGTCAGTGTACCTGGTTATAGTCTTTAATGACTTGGAATTTGGTAGTAATTTGTCCTGATTGGATATTGGAATAGGTTGCCTCCCTTTGGTTGGTAAAATCGAAGAAGGTCCTAATCGTGCCCTGTGTAATAAAAAAAGTGTTGATAACATTGATTAATTAATTTGCAGTAGCCATGAAATATCCTAACATCACAAATGAAATGAAATGTATATTCTTTTAAATCTCATGAGCTGCAAAAATTTGCACTTTTTTTTTCTCACAAATTCTGATTACTACGGAACCGTGGAAGGGACATGACGAAAAAGAAATTTAATATCACTCGAAGACTAAAAAAAATATTTTTCGACCTGTCTTTTGGACGCGCACGGCACGCAAAAAAATTTTTTTTTTCCTAACGAAATGTAAGTCGAAAAATTTTTTTTTTTACAACTAAAAAAAAAAAAAAAATGTTCACTTTTTTAATGTTACTATATTTAGACTGGCAAATCATTGGCCAATGGAAGGAGCGGATAGAATCTAATGGTGCCAAAAAGCTATGCTTTGATTTACTTTTTGTCAGTGTGGAAATACTTCCTAATAATTCATGAAAATGTGTAGCCTACATACTGAAGCAAATGAGTTTTATCATAGTTTGTTAATTCATACCAGTTAATATTAAGAAGGTTGTTATCGTAAACGTATGTTGGTTTGTTCATGCGGTGTCAAAAGACCATGGCCATTCTCAAAGAAGTCTTTTTGTAAAACGCACTTCGATTGGCTAATTAAGTCAGGGTCCGCGTTGTTATCTCGGACCCCGCGATAACCAGCCAATCAAAGCTTAGCTTTTTGGCACCATTAGATTCTATCCGCTCCTTCCATTGGCCAATGATTTGCCAGTCTAAATATAGTAACATTAAAAAAGTGGAAATTTTCTTTTTTTTTTTAGTTGTAAAAAAAAATTTTTTTCGACTTACATTTCGTTAGGAAAAAAATATTTTTTTTTTGCGTTCCGTGCGCGTCCAAAAGACAGGTCGAAAAATATTTTTTTTAGCCTTCGAGTGATATTAAATTTCTTTTTCGTCATGTCCCTTCCACGGTTCCGTAGATTACCAGGACAGTAAGAGGATTTGAAAGTAATCGAAAAAGTAAATGGTTGACGTTGGACTGGGACGAACGTTCATCCATTCTAAACCAAAGTTAATTAGTTTATGGCAATACTTAAAACGTATTCTCGAGACTGGTACAACTGAAAACCTTCTGAATCGCACGTCTCTGAGAAAAAGAACCATAATTTGAACATGGAGTTCAAGTTTCAAGTTGATAAAATCGATAATTTTATACCGCTTTTTGGGTTTCCCCATGACAATTGCCATAAGTAGAGTTTTCCTTCATCATGACCAATATATGGAGTGACTGATGTCGAAATGTATTCGAATCCGAGTTTGACGTAAAACATAAAACAAGCAATCGATAGGCCCAAAACGTCCTATGTCTTTCAAAACCTAAACCTGATTTTGAAAAGACCTAAATTTGGAAACAAAGATCGTACCGTTTGAATTCCTGGTGGATGACCAGGCGTGGCATAACCTTGTGTCATTATAATAGTACCTTCCCATTGTTCAGGGGCGCAACAGTACGGTCCCTTACTCCATACCGTTCCCAGGAAGACGGACAGAACCAAACAAACGATATACCCATAATGCCGAAAGAAAACAGACTAAACAGTTTTTACAAACAGCTGGCTTGGCTCCTGTTAGAGACCTATCTGTGAAAGCTTACGCGAGCCAGGCTATAAAGAAAATTTTCCCTGTGCCGGTGTTTTTAAGTGTCTATAAATGTACTTTGCGAGGACACTGATAGGGTAGTCCTATTTCGCAATGAATTTGTCCCACTAACACTAATCCGTATGAAACTTAATATTTCGAATTCAAAATTTAATCCCAAGCAATAAAGCGTAAGGCAGGAACCGAATTAGATATCGTTGTAAGTCCCTCGCCTCTTGGACGCCATTAATAGCAGATAAGCAATGACAGTGCCCTCTCGAGTCAGAGACTGTCAAATTGTGAATAGACAGATTGCAAGGTATACGCCGGTATATAGAAATTAATCTGCACAGAAAACTGTATGCGTCCAGCCTGATGCGTGTCGCCACAAAGGGCTTAAAAGGGCATGAGCTGCCAAAATGTTGATATTTCGACTTAAAAACAGAACGTTGAAATTATTGGCTATTTTTCTCAAGACGTATAATTCAGAAGCTTTTTATTGCTTCTAGTCCCAAAAATGTGCGATAAAGTTTTGTTTTGAACTAACTTTGCATTAGAATGAATGAATGGTCGTCAAGGTTATTTAAATTTTGTTTACTTTTCGAACACGTTTCCCGTTCGTACAGGCCACATACTGTATGGATTTTCCTCATTCCAACGCCAATCATTTAGTTTTTCGATGGCCTTCAAAGCCTCTAACTGTCGTGACGATCAGAAATTATGAAAGAAGTGTGAATTTCGGCAGCTCATGCCACTTTAAAGGCACACTTGCCGCCGTAGCCTGTTTAAATTTGCTAAGAAAACCAATTTACATGAACTTACTACGACTAATACCACTAAACTTAAACATAGGACACATAAAACATGTCTAGTTAGCTTTAGACTGTAAAAATGGGGTGAAAAACAAACGAAGAATCGAAGCCTGATTACAACAACAACGATCAGTGTCGGTCAACTTTCGTGTTGGATTACCCTCCTTTCAGGCCTTTTTATCCGTTTTACACTCAAACAATCATCAGCAGGGTTTTCCAGTCGCTGTTAACCGATCGTCAGTCTGTATTTCTCAGATAAATAGGCCTACGTTAAATTACACTGTGCCGTTAGTTCACTCACTCGACTGAAACATAAAATCGCCAATAGGGGGCAGATCGGTTTGTTTACGTTCCGGGTAAGTAACAATTCAAATTTTCAAATTCAAATTAAAAATACAAAGTGACGTCCAAACTTTTAAATTTTGGTAAAAATAGAAAGTTCCTAACTTATATTGTCTGGGAAAAATACAGAATACGGTCTTTCTTTTTTAATGTAAACAATATTCCTGATTTTCGCGGCAAGTGTGCCTTTAACAAAACGGTCACTTCAAACATGATCCCTCTTACATCCCATAATTTTGCAACTGTAGTCGTTAGGCTTTCGGTCTATTGCTTTTGTATTGTCTATTCTGTGATTTATTTGATTAAATCATGTATATCGAGGCACTGCAAAAGTATACAGAAGTAGGTACATAACCCAAGGATTGATTGATGTTTTACGCCGCACTCAAAATTGTTTCACTTATAGGGCGTTGTCACGTTGAATGGTGAAGAAAACCAGGCTCTCTGCCCAGATGAAACTCCGATCGTCTGATTTTTCTTGTGAGTGGGATTTGAACCCGCGACTCTTGATAGAAGGCTTGTGTTGGACTGAGAGACTATCACTCTGCCGACTTAGCCACAGAGACACCTTGGATGTGGCGTAAAACATCACAGTAGAAAGTGTCCACAACAGGTTTGCAGCTGGACAATGAGTTATAACTGCTTGCTTTTTTTCCTTAAAATATCAATAAACGCCGAACATTATGTTTTGTGCGAGAAACTATTACACTTTATCATTTGACGATATTTGGATACGCTCTTGTCCTCGAGCAGTAAAGTCTCAGTTATTGAACGATAGTGACCAATGGATATACACAGTCAATAAGCGTTGCCAACCCTAGCATTGCAAGCATTACCATATACCGCAGGCGTAGAGCGACTTAGTATAGTATATATATATGTATATATATATGTTAAAAGCCACATATAGAGACGACAAAAACACAATAAGACAAGACCGGGAACTTAATCAGTGTGAAACTTTATATTTCGAATTCAAAATTTAAACCCAAGCAATTAAGCTTGGGAGGACCAAAGCTTTGAACGCAGCTTCCATTCGCTTTCTCATACCCCTCACAAGTTGTCAGATTTTCTCTGTGAGCAAGTGACGCCACTCCTCATGCAATGCTGCTTCCAATTCGTGCCAAGTTTGTGGAAGAGAATCCCGAAATTGAATCCTGCTCCCCAAAATGTCCCAAAACGTCCCAATGGATTCAGACCCGGATTCACTGCTGGGCAGGTAATGTTCTGGATAACAGTGTCCAGGACAAGCTGGGACACAACTCCTGAACGATGCTACCGAACGTTATCATCCATGAATAGTTTTCTGGTAGCTAGTGGGTGACAACATAAAATGTGAAATGGCAATTGGATCGAGCATTTCCTAGATATAGCGAGCCGCTGTCATATGGCCCTGTGTGGTTGCAAAATCCAGCTTGCAATCAAATGAGCTTTACCAGGAGGCCTACAAAATACAACTTTTGTCATCAACAACTCGGTGGACCAGTGGAATCTTCCCCAAGGATCGAACCAGGGACGTTTCCTGAAGATACTGCTTCAATCATTCGTTTACACGCCATTTTCAATTGCAATGGATAAGGGTTATTGGAAAACTAAACTACATTTAGTAAAATTCATGTCAAATGCTTTGAAGTTGCAAATCGCTACGTTTGTGCGATCGTGTAACTCTCGAAAACATAACGGATTAACGGGTTCACACCTAGATCCCGATTGAATAACTAACTGATGTTTACATTTGGGTGTTTAGCACTTCTCTCGCTAGGTATTGAGAAAGAATGGTGGAAAGGGATCTTCTCCTAACTATGTTATCCAAGGATCTTTGAACCAGTTTACACAAGGTTGTAAATATAAGTCACACCGAAGAACACAGGAAAAAAACCCAGTTTCAGTTGAGAATTGCCAAAGCCTACCGGAAACGAACGAAGGCAGCCCAAGTTTGTTCCGGGTGACGTCTTTGTAGACCGGATGAGGTTTGTCCAAGTGAACTTTGCTGTTGATAGAAGAAACTATTACTATATTCCAATCAACAAAATTAGTCTAGCAATGAATCCAATTAGTGGACCGTTTCACACAAAACGTCCCCCAATAACAAGCAGCCCCATCCCCACCCTATCACCCAACAGAAAAAATAGAACACACACAAAAAGCGAAAAACAACAACAAAGAAACAAAAACAAATCATGGCCTCATAAATAACGGGGTTTTTTTTATTTGCAATACATATGGACTTGTCTCTCGACAATAATCTATACACAAAAGACAATGTGGTCTGTAGCCTTTGTTTTAAGCGAACCGCCTTCTTATTTCATGAGACATGTGTCCAACAGTGTGACCAGTTACAGCCTGCAAGATAAATAACAAAAATTAGTCCTTTGTGAGGAGGACGTCCTGGTAAAACTCGTGATACGGCTCTGAGAATTTTACCTCAAGTGGCCCGGAATTATTCCTGATGACGGCTACGTAGATCTGCCGGAATATAGAATATCATTAAACTAGGGCTTCAGTTTTCGTAGTAGCATTTCCTTTTTTAGATCATTTCCATTTCAACCATTTGAACATAATTTCGAAACTGATCATACGTAATGAAATCAGTGCCTCAAAAGCAATGTGGAATCCTCATCGGGATATTTGTTAATTACTGACTATTTACTGATTCATCCCATCTTCAATAACAAAGGACATCACCCAAAGACGAAAATAATATCGATTTTTTTTCCTGTACACTAAGACCCAAACTTAATACAATGATTGGCGGCGTCTCCCTTTAGTATTTCGGCTTCTTTAATTAGATTCTTTATAAACTCTTACGGGAGGATTGGGTTGATTATATAAGGATTCGGCCATTTCAGGTAGATAATATGAGGGCTTATCTTACGCTTTGATGTTTTAAATTTATTATCAGCAAGTATCCACTACACATGAAGAAAACAATCCTAAACTCCATACAAACATGTATTCATTTATTTAAATAGTATTGCAATTTACAAAGAAATGTAGGACGATAGCTAAAAAGACAATTAATGCATACATTTACGAGTTAATTATTATTTTCTTCTTTTAATTTCATGGATTTATTTCTAAATCAATGGTTTTCTATATCAATGTGACAATATGATTTGCAGCGAAATGGTCCATATAGCAAACTCTAAAATCGTGACTGAGGTTTGAGGAAAATAGTCCCTTACCTGGTCATTTCCCTCTGGTGATTGACAGCTGACAGGTAATTCAAAGACAGTCAGGTCCTTAATACCAACTGTTAATCCAGTAATCCCATAAGCAAAGATGGCATCCACTGCACATGTAATAATAATTTTATTTCTTCAGATTGTCTTTAATGTCCCAAGTATGAGCTGCCATTTACTTTACTAATTTTGTGAATTAACTTTGAACATATATACGCTTTTTAGCTTATACATTCTCAAAGAAGAGTGGGGCTTCGGTAGCTCAGTCGACAGAGTGATAATCCCTCAGCCCACACAGGCCTTCCATCGATGCGTCGCAGGTTCCAATACCAGTCAGACCAAATTAAATTAAAACAATTATGAGTGGGATTTTAACTCGATCGATGTGTAGCTACTCGCTCAAGGTCGGGAGTTTCCTCCGAACAAAGCACCCAGCTTCCCCCTCCACTAAACCTGACAACGCCAACATGTGAGTGCAATAAGTGAGTGCGGCGTAAACATCAATCAATCAAAGGAGAGTTATTCTTTTAATCTGAAACATAAATATTCTATCCATTGGTCAGTTTTGTCTTAACAAGTGAAATTCATGAGACAATTGTCAATTTCATACAAGCCTATGGTCATTCAATGTTGTTTCACTTTGATATCTACAGCAAATAAGAATACTTTCCTGAAATAGAAATTCTCCAGCATATATAGAATTTCTAAAAGTCTGATTTATATTCGGTGATGATGAATAATGGTTTGTAGCATTGCAAGGTGACATCGTGGATAGGGAACTAAACAAAGGTTGGATCATTAACAGAAACGACTCGTCTTTTCCCGTATGGCATTCATACATGTAATTTATGTTGTTAGTAGTATTTTAAAGACTTCATACCACAATTTTCCTTGCATTGGGATATTGTCCCAGCATTGCTGAACTCTCCCACAATGCCCTCTGATACGGGGTAACATCCGTTCTGTGTCGTTGTGAGGAAAAGACGAGCACCGGGAAAGTGGAACAGCCAACTGTCTAACATCAGTTTGTCCCGACCAACGCCGAAGTAAGTGGATCCCGTAAAGTTTGCAGTAGCTATGAAAAAGAAAACAAGAATCACTTCCGCGCATGTCAAGTAGGCCGCTTAATAACAATCGTCAACCGTGTAAAAACAGTAGGAGCTTACCGAGTCCACAAGGCAAGTCTCCAGAGTTTTTGTTTTGTTTTGATAAAAACATTTGTATACTATATATATATGTGTGTGTGTTTTTTTTTTCAAGATTGGTTCATTTATATCGAGGCGTTTCCAGGATTTGTATGCAGGGAAAGTGTACCCTTTGTCACAAACAAACCCCCATAAAGCTGGTGGGTTTTTAATTGCTTTACGCTAACAATCTGAGCTACTCATAAGTATTGCTTCGAGCAATTACATATTATAGTTGCACAGAAGCAGCAAGGATTCTCATTCATAGCTTTTTTAAACTTCTGAACTCCCTATCTCTGCCACATACATGTACATCGTTATTGGGACAATCCCGGTACTTCAGATATCTTCAGCACCTTTACAGTATCCCTCATAAAATTTTAGATCTCAAAGGGCAAGCTTACACAGATGAACTGGATTATCAAACATAATCAAACGGCCCCAAAACAACGACGTTTAACTCAATTGAAATCAACTAAAACATTTGTTACTCTATTCGGTTAATCTTCTTCCACCAGAACACAGGATAAGAGAAGACATAATATCGATTGATTGATTTATTGGTTGAGGCTTTACTAATCTCATTCGAAACTATTTCCTTGATTAGAGTGGCACGAGCTGCTAAAATGTGGATATTTTGACGTAAAAATAGAATGTTGAAATTATCGGCTATTTTTTTATGACGTATAATTCAGAAGCTTTAAGTGCTTCTAGTCTTGGCTTAAAATGAATGAATGGTCGTCCCGGTTATTTAAATTTTGTTTACTTTTCGAACACTATTCCGGTTCGTATAGGTCGCATACTCATCCTAACGCCAATCATTTGGTTTTTCGATGGCCTTCAAAACCTCTTACTGTCGTGACAATCAAAAATGATGAATAAAGTGTGAATTTTGGAAGCTCATGCCACTTTAAGCTGTGTTGCCAGGTATCGTGGGAAATGAAAGCAGGTTTTTTCCATGGCAACTTTTTCACATGGTAATCGAGTGAAAACCCACTCGTTTGATAACGTTTAAACGAAGAGTTCCTCCACGTACCTGGGATACAGGGCGAAGGCATAGCATTTGGCACAGGCGACATCGTACAATTGTTGTTTTGGACCTTATACTGAACTCGCTGTAATAACAAAGGTGTACATGTGTAAGACGATCTGCCAAAAACGTTAACTGGTTTAAACAGTGACCTGCTTTGAAAGATTCCCAAATTTGAGTAGTCAGTTCAAAATCCTCTAAATGTAACAAAAGATAGCGGGCTCGAACCCCACCCAGTGCAAGAAAAGGTTGGGGTTTCGCTCTATTGCTCGATGTGGGAGAGTTACCAAGTACTAGCCCAAGGTCGGGGGTTTCCTCGGGGCAAAGAGCTTACTCCCCCCCCCCCACTAAACCTGGCGCCATATAAGTGCAATCATATTGAGTGAGAGGTAAAACATCAACCAATTAATATAAATAATAGCTTAGAAAAAATAGAAACATCCCTTTCTGTCAATTTTGGTTAAAGCACAGACTTGTAAACTTCCCGAAAAATTCAAGTTACTCTACATTTGTGACAAATGATCTGTTGGTAAAAGTTCATATCTCAAAAATTTCTACATTACCAATGCTTACATTTGTGCCCGGCAATGCAGTAGACATATCTATTTGGCAAATCACACTTGTAAGTATAGTAAATATATTTTCACTTGCATGTGTTTTTTAATAGATGTAGATGCTTGTCTTGAGGTTATAAAAATCTCGTAATATTTCTTTGAACAGTTTTAAGTGCAGGCATACTCTACCATTGAGCTACCTTTTTGTAATCCGTGTAGATGTCGATTTGAGGAATGGGCTTTCCGTCGGAGGTGAGATAAGACACGGACTTCATCCGTTGATTTGTGTAATCAAAGGACACTATGTCTACTCCCTGAAAAAACAACACAACCCATCAATGACAGATTGTCAATCAATTAGTTTCACAAACTATCTACACTAATAAAGATTATTAAGATTTTAGTAAATGATCATTGGGAAGTATTACCAAAAAAAACAAGATTTTTACAACCAAAAATGCCAGTGTCAGAGATTTTTCTATTAAAACTGTAAGGGTTGGTTGGTTGGTTGTTTTAGCTTATTGGCGCGTCCATTCGTATGAATGATGTACGCCATACTAGTGAGTAATTATTACCTTGAACGATTAAGAAAACTGTGATGTTTGAACACAATATAACAATATATTGAATGTCTCTGTACAGGAGTATATGTTAGTACGAAAAAAAATGTAAGGGTCCTGTAATTATTCTTATAGATTTTAGTACTTTTGATATATGATATGTGATTCAACTGACCTGAATAATACCGGGTTTGTGTATATCTGGATTATAATACCCTTCCAATTGACCAAGAGTTGCCTCCCATTGTGGTGGACCACAGCAATAATGTTGCGCGTGAGAGACGCCCAAAATGGCGAGAAGCAACAAGGGAAACATAACGAACACGCTTGTAGTGGAGAATCGGAACGCTAAACAAGCTAACCTGTGTATGGAAAAGCTTGGTTCACCTTTCTACGACCAAATGTCTGATTCCCGCGGACCTGTGTTATCAAGGTTATTCAGAAAAACAGATAAGGAAATTCAGAAACATCATGATTGACTTCGCTTTAGAGTACAAAACTATTTAAAAGAGGTTATTAGGTAGAATATGTAGGGATAATCATATTCTCTAAATTCGGAACCTTTAAAGATGTTTTTTTTACCACGGCATTTAATACAAGGTGTCAAATACAGAAAATTTATGGCTTTTTGTACAAGGTGCCAAATGCAGGAAATGTACGGCGTCTTATACAAACTGCCAAATACAGGAAATGTATGGCGTCTTATACAAACTGCCAAATACAGGAAATGTATGGCGCCTTATAAAAGCTGCCAAATACAGGAAATGTATGACGTCTTATAAAAGCTGCCAAATACAGGAAATGTATGGCGTCTTATAAAAGCTGTCAAATACAGGAAATGTATGGCGTCTTATAAAAGCTGTCAAATACAGGAAATGTATGGCGTCTTATAAAAGCTGTCAAATACAGGAAATGTACGGCGTCTTATAAAAGCTGTCAAATACAGGAAATGTATGGCGTCTTATAAAAGCTGCCAAATACAGGAAATGTATGGCGTCTTATAAAAGCTACCAAATACAGGAAATGTATGGCGTCTTATAAAAGCTGCCAAATACAGGAAATGTATGGCGTCTTATAAAAGCTGCCAAATACAGGAAATGTATGGCGTCTTATAAAAGCTGCCAAATACAGGAAATGTATGGCGCCTTATAAAAGCTACCAAATACAGGAAATGTATGGCGTCTTATAAAAGCTACCAAATACAGGAAATGTATGGCGTCTTATAAAAGCTACCAAATACAGGAAATGTATGGCGTCTTATAAAAGCTACCAAATACAGGAAATGTATGGCGTCTTATAAAAGCTACCAAATACAGGAAATGTATGGCATCTTATAAAAGCTGCCAAATACAGGAAATGTATGGCGTCTTATAAAAGCTACCAAATACAGGAAATGTATGGCGTCTTATAAAAGCTACCAAACACAGGAAATGTATGGCGTCTTATAAAAGCTGCCAAATACAGGAAATGTATGGCATCTTATACAAACTGCCAAATACACGAAATTTTCTTGGAAACAAAATTAGCTAAAATATGAGCTTTCCGTTAATTCGAATCGTTACCGTGCTTTTACGAGCGAATAAAATCCCATAAAATCTCAACATGCATCCCGGTTAATTGGATTCAGACTCATTTTCCTTTCGTACGGATTGTTACCCAATATTTCCCATTTCAGAGTCAATCTTTTGGGGTTTTTTTTTTTAATTAATTCAGGGGGATATAGCGACAGCCTCAGTCCGTCCGTCTGTATGTCCGCTCAATAACTTGATAACGGTTCGACGTATCACTTTGAAACTTGAATAGTATATAAAGCTCATGGAGAGAACGTACGCTTTCTTTTTCACCGGGTGCTGCTGCCAATTTATCTCATTCACAATATATGGATTTCGTGTCCGATCTTTAATTTTAGAACGCTTTGTCGTATAACGTTTAAACATGAATACTGTATCGAGCTTATGGAAACGACAAATGGGATTGCATTCCAGTATTGCAGTGATTTTTACGCCGGCCACCACAGCCAATTTACCTTTAAATTTTCCCAATCTATAAATTTTATTTCCGCTTCACAGCTTGAGAACGTTTTGTCGTATTACTTTGAAACATGATTAGTCTGCTCCGCCCAAAGAAAAGACTGATTGGATTGACTTTCACGATTCTTCTCCGACAAAAACAAATAACGCTGCTTTTCCGTTATATAAGTCACTATTTCTAATTCGGAGAGCCTGCTCTTGTTTTCAGTTAACTGGCAACACTATTTTCGCAATTGCATTGAAAGCGTCATTTCAAAGCTTAGGTCTCTCTGAGAATTACTTCAAGTGCATAGCAGAATATGTCATTTGTGATAAAAAAAATTACACGCCACTAACCCAAGTTTGATGGTTCCGGCCTATTCTCTGTCCGGTATGTTAAAATCCTTCAAGTAATATCTAATTTGGGTTACGACATTCTTAGTAGATTTGATGACAAAAATGTACAGGATTTCGCTGAAAGTCTAGTGATACTAGTGCAGCAATTTAAAGTAAAATAACTGATTGGCTTTGTGAATTCTGGCTGCGTAATGAGTTATGTAATATGCTTCGCATTGTAATCAAAGAGAGTAGATTGACAAGAGTGGTCACTTCGTCCAATCATCATTGCCGGCATGTTCTTCTGGCCCCCTAGCGGAAGGGTGTTCCTACTGTACGCGATTCGACTGTTGTGCGCCCCCTATAGAAAGGAGGTTCCTAAAAATCGAATCGTGTCAGTTCAAATTCAACATGGCGCGGACGAAGTGACCACTCTTGTCAATCTACTCTCTTTGTTGAAATGGCATAGTATATGTGACGTTTGTCCTGAGAAGTCCAGGAGCATATTGAGACATATAGGCTCTTTCATAGGATGCAATCGTTGGTGAAACCCAGCATATTCTCATCCAGTCGTTAATACAAGAGACTGTCGAAGCACATGATGACATGGTAATGACATTCAGTACTACAAAGAAAAGACGTTTTATATAAATCTACAGCTACAATATATTGCTCATATAACCTGTCTGGTTTATCTATATCCCCATTATGGGAATAGCTATTATGTAAATCTCAATAAAAATGCTGCCAATTTAACCAGAAAGCTTAAACCTACTCTTGAATCCAAAATTGAATACGCTGTGTGACATGTCGATGTAATAAATAAATTGTGTTAGTTTTTATATAAACAGCCTTTTCTGCATACAAAGCAGATGATTTAAATATAGGCCGTTTGATTTCAGAGGGAAACTGGCATAAAAATTAAAATCTTTTTATTATTTTGTTATCTTATAGCTTAATGAGGTTGAGGAATTTTAGCCCTGTATGGAGAGCACCTCATCACTTCCGACTGGAACCTGGGCTAACGTTTCGATCATGAGGGCATGTAAACCAGTAAACAAGACACGTTTGCTTATTTTAATTTTCAAATACCTATTAATTTAAGAGTGTATTGTTGAACACAATTGGCTTTGATCGTTGACACGTGATCAGAATGAACCAATCTCTAATGACCAAGACCATTCACAAAAATAGACTCACCAATAAGCCACCAAACGGTCAGCATAAACCATCCGAATCGTGTCGGATCGTTTAGAGCTATCAATGTCGCTCTATGTGACCGGGCTGTAAGTCTAACCTGGTTCTCGGACAGAAAGTCGGATGTGGCACAGTGAAAAAAACTTGAACATGATTGGAAACCGCAATATCTGTACATTTACCGGAAAGACGTGCTTTCAATCCTCCGTATCTCAATCATTACAGCGAATTAAGCAAATGGCCTTAATCCAAAGACCTAATTAACACAATTAAGATGTTTATATATTTCATATACTTGACTTCCACCAATGGGTCGCGGGTTCCAATCCCACTCAGTCCAAAAAAAATTGGCAAATTTTCTGACTGGGTTTTCACTTAAACGACCTATGTGGGATGGTTGCCAGTTACCAACGGAAGGTCGTGGATTTTCTCCGGGCATAGAGCCCGGTTTCCTCCCACAATAGAACTGGCAACGCCGCCATATAGCCTAAGCGAAATAATCTTGAGCGCGGCGTAAAACACCAAACAATCAATCAATCAATCATATACTTGACATCCCCATACGGCCTGCGCGAAGTAATGTATCTGCTATAATAGATATGTGTTGAAATCTTTTTCAAAAAGGAAGTTTAAAGATATTCATGAACGACAATGGATTAGTTACAAATAACAAAACATATACTTTGGAAACATTCGCATAACTTCTATAAATCGAGAACACTTTCGACTATATCTACCTTCTACTTACATAGGCCTAGTCGATCAATTATTTTAAAAAGAAAACTAACACGAACAGAACATCGAGGAAACCGTGAATTGAGTTCATACAAGCGTATTTTCTAGGTGACTGATATATTGGAAGGAGAACCGTACCAAGCCCACATATTGAAACGTCGCAGCATTGTCCTCGTTATGTTGGGATTAGTCCGGGTTTCTGACTCCAAAATTACTATTTTTTTATCCTGACGGCCGTATTTTGGAAATACGGCCGTCAGTATAAAAAATGGTGGGATTACACTTTTTTTAAAAATGGCAGAAAGTATTTAACGGAATTTAATCCTGTCTAACATATATAAATACAGTCCATGATGGCAATATCGAGGACGTGGGGATCTCAGTGTATGTGATTCAAAGGTTAACGTGAACAGGAATTCTACTCGTGCATTTCGTCAAATCCCGACGCGGAAGGTCCGAGGAAATCTCGCATGGTGGGAACTATTAGCGTATGTCGAAATGATGGTGAACGCACATTACTCAGATTACAATTGCCTGTAAACTGTATTGATCGTGTTACCTAAAGACCTTATTGTTGATTAAAAAACCTAAGACATATCTTATCAGGTGACCATCAGGTATTCATTGAATTAAGGAAGAGTAAACGGTGAGATGAGTTGACATGAGATCCCATTACTGTATAACTGACAGATCCGGACAAAGGTACCTCTTAGACGGAGTGTATTGACACGGGCTGATTAGTCATTGAATACCACGGACATGTCAACTTATGTTTCATCAAAGGCTTCCCGAAGTCTGCTCACGTGGAAGTAAAGTCTGAGACACATGACCGCCAAGATGAAGACAAATGCTTAATCCCGCTTCTGTACGGCTTCTGTAATAATACAGTGTGTAATACGCCGGAAATGGCCGTCGGATCCAAGGAGAAAATCTAGGTCAAGGATCTAGGCCAATTTCTTGAGGGTTGTCCGGTCAAGAAGAAAAACATATTGGCATATATTATCGGTTGAACTATCCAAGTGCAAGATTCAAACAATCCTATATCGTGACCCACCTATCATTTTTAAAAGATAACAATCTTTAACAAAATCGAAAAAAAAAGCAAGCATTTGCCGTTGGACTTTTGGAAGTGTTATCCAATGTTTGAGAAGAACTAACCAACCAAGCAAAGAAAATACCAATAACCACCAAAAAATTAAAGCTAGTTTTGTGTTATATGTTTTAATGCACAAATCAGTTAACAGCCATCTTGACTCCAGGTGTATCAGTAAAAGGTTAGCGTTCACATGTTCTGATCGCCAGTGCTTCGTCACCATGACCTGTTGCGACAAAAAGTAAAAAAACGGTTATACTTACAAATAATATACAGAAAGCATAAATTAACTTGGTTTCTCTCATATTACAAAGACATTTTCTTCAAAGACGAGTATCAGGTCTTACAATAAGGTAAGTCTCGAATAACAGGACGGGATTATTGGCTTCTCGTTTTCATCTATACATTGTGACTTGCTGACAATAAGTCATGGTGGTTAAATGACGTCATAGACCTATGTCCTAGTTCAATAGTAAACAACTGGCAACGACCTTGACTTTTTATCTTCTCTTCAAAGAGAGAGTTGCTGTTAAACTTCAAACAGAAAAAAACGGACTTTTATATTAACACTGGTCTCAAGCATCGTGTAAAAGAATGATAAAGTATTGGAATCCGTGTGTCCATTTAAACAGATTGACAATGATTTTAAGGGAAAGAAAATCTAAACTTTAGAGTAGTTTAGATGGAAAGAGTAGAGTTCATGTAGTCCAAAACAACTGTTCAATGTATGTTTTATCTCCACGTAAGTGTATAATTGAAATTTGAAGGTGGCGTTACAATAGAGAATAAGTTTCATAGGCCGTTCACTAGGCCGTCACCATTTTTTCATTAGTTTTATCCAATTATTGTTGAATAAAAATTTAAGTGCGTTGTAGAGTAGTCATGTGATGCAATTTAGCCAATGGCTTGGCTAAGAAATGACGTGCGGTTGCATACTGACCTATATATTCCGAGACAATCTTCCCACTTCAAGTTTGTCGCCATGTTTTTTTTTTTTACCTAAATCTACCATCATACACTAGAGAGCGGTAAAAATACGTCATTATTGATCTAAAAATAGCTACTGCAACATAACGTCATCCTAAAACGGAAAAAGGGCTACACAGATAAGCCACTGAAAGGAAATACTTCTGTCGGTTTTTATTAGCTTGAGGGTCACTGGCGGTAATTGGCGTGAAATGGTTTGAGCACTTTGAAGGTTGTTATCGACGGTAATACCTATGTATTTCTAGAGATTTCCCATCCTTTAACAAAATGAAAACTTACTTCAAGGTTATCCTTTAATTATTTCCCATTGAATGATTGTTCTGTGTTAACTAAAAAATTCTTTCACTCTTTGTTCATTCGGTTATTTATTTGTTTAGAAAGTAGGCCGCTTGTTGAAAGTACAATTGACCTTCTTAAAATGGCATGAGCTACCAAATATAGCGAAAATTTCGTTGAAACAGAATTTGCTAATTGGGTGTGATTTTTATAAGAGCACTCCGCTGATACCAATCCTAGAGATGTACCTTTCTGTGCTTGTATAAGCAGAAAAACACCCTAAATGTACTCCTGCATCCCAAATGTACTCCTGCACCCCAAATGTACTCCTGCATCCCAAATGTACTCCTGCATCCCAAATGTACTCCTGCATCCCAAATGTACTCCTGCATCCCAAATGTACTCCTGCATCCCAAATGTACTCCTGCATCCCAAATGTACTTCTGCATCCCAAATGTACTCCTGCATCCCAAATGTACTCCTGCATCCCAAATGTACTCCTGCATCCCAAATGTACTCCTGCATCCCAAATGTACTCCTGCATCCCAAATGTACTCCTGCATCCCAAATGTACTCCTGCATCCCAAATGTACTCCTGCATCCCAAATGTACTCCTGCATCCCAAATGTACTCCTGCATCCCAAATGTACTCCTGCATCCCAAATGTACTCCTGCATCCCAAATGTACTCCTGCATCCCAAATGTACTTCTGCATCCCAAATGTACTCCTGCATCCCAAATGTACTCCTGCATCCCAAATGTACTCCTGCATCCCAAATGTACTCCTGCATCCCAAATGTACTCCTGCATCCCAAATGTACTCCTGCATCCCAAATGTACTCCTGCATCCCAAATGTACTCCTGCATCCCAAATGTACTCCTGCATCCCAAATGTACTCCTGCATCCCAAATGTACTCCTGCATCCCAAATGTACTCCTGCATCCCAAATGTACTCCTGCATCTCAAATGTACTCCTGCATCCCAAATGTACTCCTGCATCCCAAATGTACTGCTGCATCCCAAATGTACTCCTGCATCTCAAATGTACTCCTGCATCCCAAATGTACTCCTGCACCCCAAATGTACTCCTGCACCCCAATTGTACTCCTGCATCCCAAATGTACTCCTGCATCCCAATTGTACTCCTGCATCCCTGCTATTTGTCTGTAATTTGTTTAATCCTCCGGTTCGTACTGACTTTACCAATATTTTTAATTTCAACTTCAATCCTTTATTTTTTCAAGGTGCTTTAAACGCTGAACTTGGCAATCGGAATTGATGACATAAATTCATGTCACTTTACCCCCCTTAAGTTTAAAAACACTGCTTGCTTCTCTGGGGTCGGTTGTTCAAAATAATTTTTTTTTTAACGGCAGGTTAGATGACGTCGCGTCATAAAAGTATTTCTTTGTTACGTCACGTCATTAAACCTGTCGTTAAACTAATTTTCTTTCGAACAACCGGCCCCTGCATGGTTTAGCTATGCAGGAAATACCAATTGTCTTATTGAAATATACAGATATTACAAAGATTGACGTTACTCAAAAAAGAAAAGCAGTTTGCGTTCATTTTCTGTCCCAAAATGGTATCAGCTGTCAAAACTTGAACATTTTTTGTTGAAACTGATATTGGGAAAATAATGTTTTACTTTTCTGAAGCATTCTATTCCTAGAACTTTCGTCACCAACCAGGGTTGTACACGGTATCTGACCGAATCTCCTGTCACATAAAACACTGCCTAGCTATACACTCAGGTAGACCGTCATTTACACGATATAATGGCGGATGGGACACAGACCTAATATTGCTTTGTTCCGAAAGATATTTCTACCGTTTTTTACTTCCAGGAAACTTCCAGTTGGTTAATTGTTTGTCATTTTTATCAAAAAAGTACCCGGCTAATACCAATCTTAGACATGCACATTTAGCTAGTTTTATAAAGTAACAAAAGCATCAAAAGCGTGTCCGTTATTATCGCCCATATTTGCTTTGTATGGGTTATTAGTTTTTCCAATATTCTTTATCCAAGTTATACCTCAAACACTGAACTTCTCTTGAAAAAGTCCGTTTTTTGCCAGCTCATGTTACTTAAAAATAATGTTAATTACATATTCAATGTTTTTGGAGATACAATATTATTAACAATAACCGACCTGTGTTTTTAAATGTCCAACGATTCTCTTCTCATTCGACCAACAACCGACCCAGGAGATCCACCAACACTCTAAAATAGATGATTGATTGATTGATCAATTGGTTGATTGATGCAAAGCTAGATGATTGGTTTTGTGGTTGATTGATTGGTTATTTGGTTAAGTCAGTTCTTGGCATTATTGTGTTAGTTTAACAGACTATATTTAGAAGGTAAAGATGTTAAATTGAATTGATGGCTGTGTTTCTTAAGTCGGGTCAGTCGAATCGCCCAAAGGATCGCAAGGAACCCAAAGAAAGCTTAACTTACCCAAAGGATGTAAAGAATAATGTATAATATAATAATGGAATATAACTCCTGCAAAGTAGTTTGACTAGATACAGTCCACTTAAACCTTGTTGGTTTAATTTTGTCGAAGTTTGGCAAGTTTAGCTTCCTTTAGGTGCCTTGCGATCCTTTGGGCGATTCGACGGACCGTCTTAAGTCGATTGTTCGGGCAATTGAATGACACAGCGATGAATAATTCGTCCCATTAAAATGCAAAAAAATATATGTAAAACTATTTGCTTTTCATTATAATTTGGTAAGCAGGTTTCGATAGTAGAAAAAGACAAAATGCTTCAGAATAAAGTGTCTGAGGCTTTTTTTTTTTACCAGGCTGGCGTAGAGTTACTCAAGGGATTACATCACGGAGTTGCCTCTCGGTGGAGGGGGGGGGGGGGGCTGTTTCTCAACACACATACGCCCGACGTAACTTTGCGCCTGGTCGTAACGTTATGTTGAAGGTATATGTTACCATGAAAGTTAGGCCTTGTATTGGACTTACTCCAGTCATAAATGTTTTGAGAAACAGCTCTCAGATTTGCGACTATGCGTGTAAGTTTCCGCAGTCTTACATACAGTTGCGACAGGCGTAACTTACGGTAGCCCTAGGACGCCACAGTAAATCCCAGCCAATGGTTATACAACAACAAGTTTTAAATTTGGGTATACAAAAATGTCTTTTTCTGTGATTATTAAACACATATGGTTCGAGGAAATTTTCTTGGTAAAACAAAAAATCTATCTTTCATTCATGATGAACTTATATGATGAATAGGCCTATGTCAGAATGCAGATTATTACAGAAAAAGGATATTAATATACTTGTTTTTTTTACTGACTTAAGCCGATCTCCCAAATCTTGTTAGGAAAATGCAAAATCCCACACACCCCTTGACTTTGGTCTGATAAAATCAAGCTAATGATAAACTTTGGCCGTGTCGTTGTGGTTATACAGATTTTTTAAATAAAATAAAATGTGGCTGAGACTGCATTTCCTACTTACCACCGTTATGTTATTATTATGGACACAGTTCTGGGGAGGCTCAAACACTCCCATGTCCTTTATACCGAGTGTCAAACCAAGATAGCTGACAGCAGCAAAACCTGTGACTGAATTAACGAAACGAAAATCAATGAGAACGTTATCTTCATATTAACATTATGATAATACTTTTTACTTTAAAACTGATTTTAAAACAAATTTAAAAAAGGTTTTTCAAGGCTACTGTCGATCATCGTCGGAACCCACGATTAAAACTTACGCTCACGCTCACTTTACCCGTGGGACAAGTGGAACCAAATCCGTCGTTTCTAATTTAATATGCATGTAGACTTTGATTTGGTTCACCAATCAGAATCGGCGTTACGTAAGCATCCAGGCAGTGTTCAAAACAAAGATGGACGACTTTTCGGTTTACACTTCAATTCGATAAACGTGTCTCAAAAACTGAAGAGTTTCAACGTTTAGAAGAGAATTTTTGATTGGTCCGGCAGTAAATGGGCGTTCCCAGAAAACGAGGCAGTTGGCCCAGGGGGGAAATGTGAGCTTGTTGAGAATTTAACCCTGGATATCCGAGGATGACTGTCGATATGAGTTTTCGATTAAACAAAAAAGCAGTTTGAAGGAACATTTTAAAAGTTTTGATTCATCTTAAATTCGTATGTATCCTACCTCCGGGTGCTACTTGTCCGAATCCGAAAAGGGTCTCAGAAATGGGAATACATGTTTCCCGTGTTACCACAAAAGACAAGGGGATGTTCATGTATTGGAACGTCCAGCTGTCGAATACGAGTCGGTTATTACCAGCACCAAAGTAACTCGTACCAACAAGCGTTGCATTGTCTGTCATGAAAATACAAATTAACATTGATTGACCGATTGATTGATTGATTTACTGCTTAATTCATTGGTTGATTGTTTGGTTGGCCGATTGATTGGTCAATTATTTGGGTGGCGTGGCTGATTAGCTGCTTCGTAATTGAAAAATCGATTGACTGACCGATTGACTGACTATTGTTCTATTGGTTAAATGGTTGTTCGATTGGGTGATTGATTTATTTACTTACGGAGAAAAGAATAGCTGTAACAAAATTTGCGTAAATAATTTTCATAAACGCTTTTTCTGTACGCTCAAAAATTTACAATTTTCAGTTAAGCTACACTATGTTAAGATGGTTAGAGGCGATTTATCACAAATCGAAACTGCCGTTTTATTATCAAGTTTTAAAAACTCCCGCCTAAACAATACCAGAAGTCTATGAACATCCATAAACTTCTGACAATATGTTACCAGGAAAGCAGTTTGGGGGCATTTCCCCAGCCAAATTAACCGAAGTGCAGTTCTCCCCTCGTATAGTATACATTCTTCCCTGTCAAAAATATAAAAACAAACATATAATCTGTCGATTGATTGATTGAGTTTGATTAATAAAGTGATTAGTTTAATGGTTTGCTGATTGATTGATTAATAAATTGATTGGTTGGTTGGTTGGTTGGTTGGTTGGTTGGTTGGTTGAAAGGTTGATTGATTGATTGATCGATGGATCGGTCGATTGATTGATCGCTTGATTGATTGATTGATCGATTGATTCATTCATTCATTCATTATTCAATAATTGGTCGATTGTGGATTGGCTGTTTGATTGGGTCATTTATTGAAGATATACTTTCGTTGAATATTTCTTGTTTGTGTTGTGCATGAAAGTTAGTATTAAAGCGTTGTTTATCCATACCTTTGTAAAATCTGAAAGACTTATCATGGCTGTTTTGATTTTATTGTTGGTCGTTATCGACAGGTTCGCCATCATTCTTCTGTTAGGATAGTCATAAGATACAAAGTCTCGACCCTGTCGAATATAAGAATTGCAGTAAAAAAATCAATTCGGAAGCCCTGTGACGAGAAAAACTTACATCGAATGGACGATGTAGTAATCTGCCAGTTCATTGTTGGACCTCTAAACCTCATCCCCATCGATTGGCGGCGGGTTCGAATCTCACCCAGACCAACAGCACTTCTATTCCGGCTAA
This sequence comes from Lepidochitona cinerea, assembly GCA_963971465.1. Taxonomy (NCBI): domain Eukaryota; kingdom Metazoa; phylum Mollusca; class Polyplacophora; order Chitonida; family Tonicellidae; genus Lepidochitona; species Lepidochitona cinerea. Next base: position 44,640,608 of record OZ020551.1, on the reverse strand, counting down.
AAGCCTGCCCCTGCCCACCCCACCCTCTCCCACTTGGAAGCCAGGTCGAAAAAAACAAAACATTATCTTTATATTATGGGTACTACTGCCAGGTCGTGGTTTCCTCCCCAATATATCCGCCACTATATATATAGTATATGTATTTAGTACGTAGAGAAATACAGAACATGGAAAAAACTATAGTATAACTCCATGCGAAGGATGGGCAACAAACTTTGAGAAAAATAGAAATAAATATAATTGTAAGAATTGCCTCACCTCGATTTCCCCTGCTTCATCTGTGGCAGGTACATAATAGCCCTCCAGTAAGCCTGTAGGGGCCTCCCATTGAGCAGGGATACAACATGGGGCCTGCGCCGAGCTCACGGCGATCAGTGCCCCGAACGAAAGCAGAATTGGAAGCATGGTGTTGGTGAAGATCACCGTATTAGTGGCTCGGGTCGTAAGGTGGGTTGGCTTCGATGTTTAATCCTTCCAATATCTCAACTGACAGGTGCTTTGCTCTCACCAATTGCTCACAATATTCTCTATCTTAAGATAAAAGTCCACTTTCTACCTTTCTACTCAGTCCAAAGAAATTATTATTTTTTATGAGTGAAAGTATACGATGGAAAACTATTTCCATAGTGTCACCAACATTATTGGGTCGAATCCCACCGATTGCATAAACAAGTGATTGAAGTGGCATGGGCTGCCAAAATTCACACTCGTTTCATGATTTCTGATAGTCACGACAGTAAGAGGCTTTGTAGGCCATCGAAAAACGAAATGATTGGCGTTGGAATGAGGCAAATCCATACAGTATATGGCGTGTTCGAAAAGTAAACAAAATTTAAATAACCGGGACGACCATTCATTAATTCTCAGTCAAAGTTAGTTCAAAACAATACTTTATCGTACATTTTCGAGACTAGAAGCACTAAAAAACTTCTGAATTATACGCCTTGAGAAAAATAGCCAATAATTTCAACATTCTGTTTATCGTCAACATATCAAAATTTTGGCAGCTCATGCCACTTAAAGATTCCGAACAATTTCTGACTTATTTCTCATCCGATTAACCTATACGTGAGGTGATTACCACATACCACGGGTTTGCTGCCATTGGATCATTGTCACATACCATTGGTGCCGTGGGATGAATACCTCAAACCATTGGTTCCGTGGGATGAATACCACATACCATTGGTGCCGTGGGATGAATACCTCATACCATTGATTCCGTGGGATGATTACCACATACCATTGGTGCCGTGGGATGAATACCTCATACCATTGGTTCCGTGGGATGATTACCTCATACCATTGGTGCCGTGGGATGAATACCTCAGACCATTGGTGCCGTGGGATGAATACCTCATACCATTGGTTCCGTGGGATGATTACCTCATACCATTGGTGCCGTGGGATGAATACCTCATACCATTGGTTCCGTGGGATGAATACCTCAAACCATTGGTTCCGTGGGATGAATACCACATACCATTGGTGCCGTGGGATGAATACCTCAAACCATTGGTTCCGTGGGATGAATACCACATACCATTGGTGCCGTGGGATGAATACCTCATACCATTGATTCCGTGGGATGATTAACTCATACCATTGGTTCCGTGAGATGATTACCCCATACCATTGGTGCCGTGAGATGATTACCTCATACCATTGGTTCCGTGGGATGATTACCACATACCATTGGTTCCGTGAGATGATTACCTCAGACCATTGGTGCCGTGAGATGATTACCTCATACCATTGGTTCCGTGGGATGAATACCTCATACCATTGGTTCCGTGGGATGATTACCTCATACCATTGGTTCCGTGGGATGATTACCCCATACCATTGGTTCCGTGAGATAATTACCTCAGACCATTGGTTCCGTGGGATGATTACCACATAACATGGGTTCCGTGAGATGATTACCTCAGACCATTGGTTCCGTGGGATGATTACCACATAACATTGGTTCCGTGGGATGATTACCTCGTAGCATTGATTCCGTGGGATGTTTTCCTCAGACCATTGGTTCCGTGGGATGATTTCCTCAGACCATTGGTTCCGTGGGATGATTACCACATAACATGGGTGCCGTGGGATGATTACCACATACCATTGGTTCCGTGGGATCTCAGGAGGAGGTTTCTGGTGGAAGTTTGACGTTCCGAAATTCTGTTCTAGGTATGCGGATACACCAGTATTTAGACATTTTAGATATAACTTGACATATGTTATGTGTTCCATATTTAATTATAGTGATTTTACGAGTAGTAAGCTCATTTAAACGTCTCCTGTGACGTCACCCTATTGTTCGAGCGGACGATTATTTTTCACGAATCGTCAGCAGACTCTAACAAGCAACATGATCCTTCAAATGTTAATCATTAACCACATTTGCGCATTGGAAACGAACAATAGCGGCTTCATATTGGAGAGTGATGTTTGCCTTATAAAAGGGGATCACAGCCGGTTTGTCTTAATGGAGCGCTTTAAGGATTCAGTTTGTTGGATTTGTACGATTTTAAATAAACGAGTAAATAAATGCGGATTGTTTGCAATTGGAGACACAATTTGTAGATTTTTTAATACAATAAATATTTTTGAATACAATAAAAAAATATTTAAATTACCGTATTTTATCAAATCGTTCAGTTAAGAGAAGCCAATATAACTAGACGTGAAGATTTAAGTCAAATTTAAAACAAAGCAGGCTTGTTTTATATGGTGTGTAGCGGAACAAAGACTGTTTTATCGAAAGAAAATCTGATTTATGCAGGGAAATGGCATCTAACTTTTTGGTCAAATTAATACCTCACTTAAATGCTTTCCTTCGTTAAAAAAATTCGCTGTACCGTAACGCCAATCAAAAAAAAATCATAGCGAAATGGTTTGAGTAGGTTGCAGTAAAATTGAATCCCCACTGTAAAATATTCAGAAAAAATATTTTATTTTTCCCACACATGATAAACTTTACAAGTATAAATGAACTGACAATCTGGCAATATTTTTGGACACCTAATAAAATAATATTTTTGGAAAATTATTTCCCAATATTTACAGCTCAAGGTATACCAAACAGACCTTACTTGAAGTGAACTTCGTGTAACACGGCACCAAGCTCAGATAGTACAAGACGATGCTTAAAAAATAATCGGCAGGGGCAAAACAAAGAGACTGACGTTTAAGCTGGATAAACGCCTCGCCACTGCCGATTCTTAAAAAATAATCGGCTCGGCGCTCCGCGCCTTGCCGATTATTTTTTAAGAATCGGCAGTAGCTCGGCATTTATCCTATACATAAATCCCTTTCTCTGCCAATGTCAAAAAGGCTACGACGGAGAGTGTGTCTTTAAATAGTCTTTCCTAAACTGGGCCAAGTACTGGAAACCAATCACCTTAAATAACTGGAAGTCTGGTCACCGTGACCGGAATAGTCTACCAGTATGGTCACATGATACATAAATTTCCAATAGCTATATATTGCAGTACATTGAATGGTATAGGAAATCATAGAAATAAAAGTGTCACAAATATAATGAGTTGGAAAGATAATGTTTCTATAAAGTTTTATGAAAACATGGTCTGTCATGACATCTGCAATGTACATTTTTAACTGAGTATTGCGTTAGAGGTTTAATAGGTATAGTCATTATCATACAACACTGGAAATAGGCCTGTCGCCAAGCCTCTTTACTGTATTCGATTATCGATGACCTTCAAGAAGGCCATTACCTTAGTAAAGGTGCAGAAAGTTTGAATGTACGAAGCAATTGTCCAGAATAAGTGTACAGGCGGTTTGAACTAGTGCTAATAAGCGCTCGTTTTTGGGAAGACGAAACCCAGCACTTTTTATTGAGTATATCGTTGCTGAGGGGGGGGGGGGGTGAAGTGAAGGTAGCCCAATTGCACTTCCTAACTTCCATCCGTAAAATATTTCCAAAGATCGTCTAGTGCATCGTATTAAAAGTCGTCTTCACAACCGTCGTATCTCAATAAGGAAAGAGTTATGGACGCTCAACCTGAAGCCTTCCACCAATGGGCTGTTGGCACAAATAACTTTCAGTCCCGAAAACAACGACACTGCTGAGTTTTCTTATAAAAGACCGATTTTAAACGTTAGCCAGGGTTTCCCAAAAGATGTACGCCCGATGTAAGTTTAGTTCAAGGCCTGACTGTCATGGATATAAAAATGTTATTCTCGAGCTTCCATGCCCCACCAGACTAGCTAAAGCATATTATATTGTTATTTCACTGTCTAAATCGGACCACATACAGTCTACTCCGGCTTTTTGATTGCAATGAACCCTAACTCCAAAACACGTCCGTCAGTACAAAAAAAGTCATTTTGGAGTCAGAAACCCGGACTAAGTCAATTGTGTGACTTGGTTTCCATCCAATCGACCTATGCGGTGTGCATGGTTGCGAGTTACTACCGGGATTTCGTGGGTTTCCTCCGGACAGGGAGTCTGGTTTCCTCAAACAATAAAACTGGCAATGCCGCCATATAAGTGAAATAATCTTGAGTGCGGCGTAAAACACCAAACAATCAATCAATCTAACCTGCGATGCATTGAGAAAGTGAACCAAACACCATGATATTTTCACAAAGTGAAAAATCATCAAAAGTCCCATTTAATAATTTTTAAACTGTTTTTGTCTGAAATGGTAGACCATCTATAGCTTAGTTTTAAAAATTAATTTTCCAACTGGTAAGAACCGGTCTTTGTAGGCTGTTATATAGACACGGGAATTCCTCGTATTCTGTAATAAATCCCTCGATTTCGCTATATCCCATTTCCATTTTCGCTCGCCCTGCTGTAGTCATGTGATCATAGGAATGTCACGTGGACCATTGTAGCTGTACTGATTGGTTGACATCAAAAGTAGGGCACAACAAAAGTTGTATGCTAAGCATTTTTCAACACTGTCCAACATTTGCCATCCAACATCATAAAACAAAAGTTGTACGCTGTTGTACAACAAAAGTTGCATCGTGTAGACGGGCCTTAAGCAAAGGTGCAGAAAGTTTGAATGTACGAAGCAATTGTCCAGACTGCATTGTACAGGCGGTTTGAAATAGTGTTATTTTTTTCATAAGCGCTCGTTTTTTTTGGAAGACGAAACCCAGCACTTTTAAATGAGTATATCGTTGCTGGGGGATGAGGGGGAATGAAGTGAAGGTAGTCAAATTGCACTTTCCCACTTCCATCTGTAAAATGGTTCCAAAGAACGTCTGGTGGATCGTATTAAAAGTCGTCTTCACAACCGTCGTATCTCAATAAGGAAAGAGTTATGGACGCTCAACCTGAAGCCTTCCACCAATGGGCTGTTGGCACAAATAACTTTCAGTCCCGAAAACAACGACACTGCTGAGTTTTCTTATAAAAGACCGATTTTAAACGTTAGCCAGGGTTTCCCAAAAGATGTACGCCCGATGTAAGTTTAGTTCAAGGCCTGACTGTCATGGATATAAAAATGTTATTCTCGAGCTTCCATACCCCACCAGACTAGCCAAAGCATACATTTACAGCTTTCTCTACCGCACAAAAATTTGCCAAACACACCAACCAATAGTACTTCGTCCTTCGCTACTTTGGCGTGACTGGGTGGTGTGGAGGGGGAGGGTCGCTAATGACATAGAATCGCGAAGCACGCGAAGGTAACGAAGGACGCAAATAAATATATGAAAAAATAATTTTTTTATTCAATTGATAAGCGTGGTTGGCGTGTTTGGTGAGTTTGGCGGGGAAGAGAAAGCCGCAAACGTAGTGCTTTGGCGAGTCTGGCACGAGAACTAAAATTTCGGTATTCCGCTTCCATAACCTATATACCATTACGTTCCGACCAAGCAAAGTTACGTCGGGAGTAAATTTAAAAAAAAAAAAAGCCCAGGTATACTCAGCTGAAGGCGATGTATCTTTTTCTCTGTGGGTACCCTATTGTAGTAACCTTGGCGACGCGAGTTTGTCTATAACGCAAGAAGTACCACAAAATCAACAATGAAATCATGGTAAATTGCCAGTTCATATACAATTGCAAATCATAAGGTCAACAAGAAAACAAGATCGATACGTACTTATTCTCATCTAATACTTCAAATCCATTCAAAATCCTATCAAATTCCTTTTCATTCTTCCAATTACCGAACCAATGGAACCACCTATAGGCTGAGAAAAAAATCAGAAATCGTCGTTAAATATTAGCAGAAGTCTGATATTAGTTAAGTCGATTTTTTTAAAAAATTGCAACATTCATTGGATGACCTATTAGTTCAAGGCATTCTATAAAGTGTTAACTCAAATGGTCATTTAGTCGGATTTTAGACTTTCGTTTTTCACACTTTCAAAATACTATTTTACTGAAATGGCAACTATTAAAAAAAACAACAACAATATACCTAATTATATATAAAGTAAGTCTTCAGTGTCACGTTTAATAGCGATGTGAGAAAATCTGTCGAAATGGACTCGGACATGCGCGTCTCAATTATTTACCAAAGCAAAATGACTCACCATTGTGACATTAAGATGGAGGCAGTTTTCCGGTGGCTGGAACACTTTCACATCCCGTATACCGAGAGTCAGTCCCGTGTATCGAACAGATACAAAACCATTAGCTGAAAGCAAACGAATAGTTTTATAAAAGTTCCTACAGTAAACTATACACAGCTCGAACCTTGTTGGACTTTGAGATACAAGTGATGTCTTTCATTGATAAATTTGGGTTTCAAAATTAGGCACTCTGACCTCCGTAGCCTTTAGCCTTTCGTAAATGATCGTAAAAAATCTGAACATGTAAGTTCAATGTTGGATCCTACTGCTCACAGGCTTTTTTTGATTTCCAATTTATTTATAGGTTTTTATGTCTCTTAAACTAAATCCTTTATCTGTTTTTCTCAGATCAGGTTCCAGAACTGCATCAACTGTAACCTCGTTTGGACATAAAATGACAATTTTGCGTGGTTGAAATATTTTAAGGGCCTTGTGCGGATATACATCCTTATGGTGTGTATATAGTACAGGTACCTAAGTCCAAATTCATAATGATATCAACACAGTCACGCGAAGCAATGGTGAAAACTCTATACAATATATATAAATTATCTACACGTTCTACCGAGCTTATGCCCCCTTACACCATTGGTAATGCCAACTTACACCATTGCTTCTCGCGACTGTGATACCAACACTTCAGTCTGATAACTTCGGAGAGTTACGTGCGTGAAATAAGCCGACCGGTAGCGAGCGAAGATAGCCGAAGGGAGTCCCGACTGACCAACAATTCTGAATTTTACGGAAATGAAAAGTTACTGACTGCTTCTCAGCAGTAAACCCATTTCCTTTCTTAACATAAACAGTTTTCTGCATTTTAACGACGAGTGTTCCTTTATTTACAAAAATCATGTCGACTTTATTAATAAAAGTCCCTCTGGTTGAAGACTCATTCAACTTCTAAATTTGAGTGGACATTTTTGTACGGTACTCACTTCCGGGCAGTATTTGTCCTATTCCCATTATAGTTTCCGCAATGGGGATACACGTTTCTCGGGTGACAGTCATCGAAATCGGCGACGAACCAAAGTTGTAATTCCAACTGTCAAATTGAAGTCGGTTGTTTCCGGCACCGAAGAATGACGAACCAACAAAAGTGGAATTGTCTGGAATAAAACCAAATATTAACTGCCCCTAAAATCTTTAAAACTTTTAACAGCTAAATCTTTTACCTTGGAATAAAAAATTAGCTATACCTACAGTCGAAATAACTTATATTAAGCATTAATTATAATTACTGATGTTGTTTTAGGTCTCATTTCAATAAAGACCGGTCTGATCTGTCCTTGATGTTTGAGATTCACCGCTGTAAAAAAATCAAACAACACAAAATTTTCGGCCGAGCTCTGTGGACAGTCTGATAACTTCGGGGATTTTCGTGCGTGAAATACAGCCGACCGGTAGGAAGCGAAGATAGCCGAGCGGAGTTCCGAGTGCTCTGCGGATTCAAAGAGTTGTCTTCTCTTGGTTAGAGTTCATTGAAAGCTGGATTTACAATACGAATGGTATTACTGTGTACACGTACCAGGCAGACAGTTTGGAGATAAATCCCCGACCAAGTTATACGCCGTGCAGTTCGAGTCCTTAATTACATACTGTTTTCCCTATAAAGGACAAAAACGTTGATTTAATTCACTAATTGATTCATCGACCATTTAATGATTGATTAACTCGGCGATTGTTTGAGTGATTATTGTGTTTATTGGGTCACTGATGGTGTGTGGAAGAAGTGTGGATTGGTTGATTGATTAGTCGATTGATTGATTAGTTTATGATTGATTAGTTTATGATTGATTGATTCATTCATTCATTCATTCATAGATTCGTCCATTCATTCATTCATTCATTCCGTCGCCACCCTAAAGAGCTACAAACCTTTTCAAAGTCAACAATCGATGTAACACTCATTCGATTTTCACCGTTCACCAACAGCGATAAGTTGCCAACAAGTCTTCGATTTGGGTAATCGTACGACACATAATCGTGACCCTAAAATAAAGATATATCACGCTCTGTCATAAAATAAACTCTATATAACGTTGAAAGCATTTACTCAGGCATCACGATTTCAATCCCCTAATCTGAAGGGATATTATTCCGTCGAGGCACATGTAAATATCGAAAATACATATGGGATATAATTTCATAAATTTGTATATAGATATAGTTTCTTGAAATTTGAGCATAAAATAGAGCATGCTGTTCAAAATGTCCCGGTACTTTTCTATCATCGACGTATTTTGCTTGTTTGTTTGTTTGAGCATATATACCAAATTGAGGGGTTTTCACTTTGCAGAGAGACATGCAGTTTCGTCCTTCTATAAACATCATAGACGTCATATAGGTCAAATAGTCTAAGTACAGCGTAAAGGTACAAAGAGACAATCCATAAGGTGTCAAAATATCAGGCAGGGAGTAAATTGCAAAAACTAACATTGTTTAATACCAGAAGTAAATGAATGAGTTCACTTCTGCTAATCCGTTTAAGTAAATGTTTTTTTTTCCAAACAAACTTCGTTATAAAGGAAAAAAAATAAAAGAAAAGCTCTTGAGCAAATGTAAATATCTGTTTTACCACCGCTTCCCCGGGGGAATCCAATGACGGTGTATAGTATCCTTCCAATACACCAGTAGCCGCTTCAAATTGGTCAGGAAAACAGCAAGGTGTCTGGGCTAAGGTTTCCACAAACAAGGTGCAAAGGAACAGCGAAAATGAAACCAATGGTGACCGCATCTTGGGTTAGCGCACGAGTTGTTTATACTATGGATTGCTATTTTACTCAAAAATGAATGAGAACATAAAGGCCAGCTGATTTATTCTCACGTTATCGATGATCCTATAGGCTTATCTGTCTAATATTACAGCCATATTGTTATAGGAATATAACGGTATCTCTTATAGACGCAGACAATTCTGTAATCATATTTTCTTACTTTATAATCAAGGAGTTAATTGTATAGTGCCGAAATTATTGAAGGGGTAGGAACTGCCAAACTTTGGGTTTTAGCTCGTTTAAACATACATTAAAAAAAAGGATAGGTGTATTTAAAAGATGATTGTCGATAAGTCTCAGAAATGTAAATTGATGGTGTGTTCAGAACTTATCAAGCTTCTTTTATACTCAAAATCTGCTCTTACCAAAGCTCGATATTATGTGAGCTCATACAACTCATTAAAAAATGTTTCCATATTATCCCGTATCCTATATTTAACAAATGACATCTTAAATCCCTCAAAAATATGAAAACCCAAGAAAACTAATTAGGAAAAAATATAGTTCTATTACTGGACATAATTTGGATTTTTTTTTCTTTCGTTGAAACAGAATTGAAACAGATTGATATTTTTTCATTATTTTGGTTTTGAAGAAGAACAATAAGTGATGAGACAAAAGTTTTCGCACATACCGGTGTAGTTCTGTGTTGAAGAAGCCATGTAACTGACAGACAAAGAAGACACAAATTGATGACGCGTTCGTTCTTGTTATTTGGATATGTTCGTTAATAATCGATCGCAGCTTTTAGTTCGTATATAGAACATAAAAGAAAACATAATCAGGACAAATCGAAACAAATATATATTCTACACAAAAGAAAAATAAATCGGAATACAAACCCAGATGCAAAGCAGCAAGACACAATTTTTATCACCATTCGGTTGGTTGGTTGGTTGGTTGTTTTAGCTTATTGGCGCGTCCATTCGTATGAATTCGTAACCCTATGGTCACCTATGGTCAACTGATAGGGTGTCCTTAGCCGAGAAATCTGGGCTCTGCCGATTTTTTTTTCCGTATTCGTCATATCACATTACCAGCCAAATATAAAATAAGTCGCCCTTTAGACCGAAAATCCGGGCTACGGTGTCCTATACACATAGTAAGTCTGACAAAATTCAAAAGCCGGGATGTACATGTATGAGTATAAAGTGGCATGAGCTGCCAAAATTCACACTTTTTTTCATAATTTTGGAAATGAATGAGGAAAATCCATACAGTATGTGGCTTGTACGAATCGGCATATTGTTCGAAAAGTAAACAAAATTTAAATAACCGGGACGACCATTCATTCATTCTAAGCCAAAGTTTGTTCAAAACAATACTTTATCGTACATTCTCAAGACTAGAAGCACGAAAAATCTTCTCAATTATACGTCTTGAGAAAAATTGCCGATAATTTCAACATTCTTTTAACATCAAAATATCAACATTTTAGCAGCTCATGGCACTTTAACTAAACGGCGAGTATGACAAATATAATATACACATATAGCATTTCCATCCACTTTCGTTCCAGATTAGTCTGTTTACAATCGATAAAGAAACTACGGTACTGATTTTTGTAATTAAAGCAGAATAAAAACTATTTATTTATATCCTGATAATTGTACATTTGAGTTAATTACACTGAAAGTTTTAAAAAAAGACTGGACTCATTTTGCTTTTAAGTTTATTCTCGTAAATCCAACGCGTATGTCATACCCCTCCTGTTGCTTTGTTTCCGGTTTGACAATAATTGGCCAAAAGCAAACAGAAGAAGTCTTTGGCGAGACTCCATTAAGTTGACACTAGATGGCGCTTCATTCTACCTACGATTCCGCCCACTGTACCAGACCCGATATCCTGTTGATTGAAAAAAATAGAATACAACTCGTGATTGTCCGAAAATCACATCACCAGTTTAAAATGTACTACAATGTATATAGTTTAAAAAAACTCTTTCAAAATTCGCTCGTAGCCATTTAAATAAACTGTCTCCACGTAAACTTGGCTAGAAAACATAAGAAATTGTTACGTTCTCTTTTCAATGGAAACAAAGCAATCATAGAAAAGCGTTCAGAAATTCGAAAAATAAGAGAAAACCACCATGAGACTTCTATTAAAACCCCAGCAAACAATGGGATGATATCAGAAGTTATAACATGGAGATGTCTTTAAAATAGTTTTCTACTGCTCGCTATTAATAGAGAGGACATGGATCCAGGGACTTCAACAAAACTGTGTATTTAAGTATCAATACTCACAATGATATGTCCTGTATGGGTACAATTTGGTGGTGGATTAAACACACTAGTATCCCGTATTCCCAGGGTTAGTCCTGTATACGTCACTAAAACTATACCAGAGACTGAAAATACAAAACTATTCCGTTTCACGTTAAAGGTTTACTTTTAAACATAACGTCAAACTTGCATAGGGGGCCTCCGTGGCTCAGTAGGTAGAGCGTTGGACGCTCAATCCAAACAGCCTTCCACCAATGGGTCGCGGGTTCGAATCCCACTCAGTCCAAAAATTGGAAAATTTTCTGACCTGGTTTTCACTCGAACGACCTATGTGGGATGGTTGCCAGTTACCAACGGAATGCCGTGGGTTTACTCCGGGCACAGAGCCCGGTTTCCTCCCACAATAAAACTGGCAACGCCGCCATATAAGTGAAATAATCTTGAGCGCGGCGTAAAACACCAAACAATCAATCAATCAAACTTGCATAGTTAATATAAATGATATTTTATCAGAAAGGCTATAATAGTATATACGATTTAGATAGACAAAACACGTTTGGATCCGAATGTATTTGCTGAGTTAGTCTTGTATACGTCACTAAAACTATACCAGATACTGGAAATACAAAACTATTCCGGTTCACGTTAAAGGTTTATTTTTTAACATAACGTCACACTGGCACAGTTAACAAGAATGATATTTTTCTAGAAAGGCTATATAAGCAATTTAGATGGGCTAAACACGCTAGGACCGGACATTGCTTAGTTAGTACTGCGTCACTAAACTATGCCAGATACTGAAAATACAAAACTATCCCGGTTAAACTTAATGATTTAGATAGATGCAATTCACCTTTGACTGGTTAGTAGAACTCTATGCGTTTGGAAATTTTATTTAACTAACATATATGCTGGCCGCCCAAAGATGGATTGATTGATTGATGTCATGCGCTGGGCTTAAGAATATTTCACTAGTCTGGACCCTTAGCGCGTACTTGGCAACCTTGCACATATAGGGCCCTTGAGTAAAACCCCATTAAGATTTTTGTTTCTTTGCACTGAGTGGGATTCGATCTCACGACCCGTCGATGGAAGGCTTGTTTTAGCGTAAAGACCACCACTCTGTCGACTTAACCACCAAGGCCCCAGCCACCCAAGGAAATTATGTAGTTTATTGTTTTGGTTTAGTTCAAATTCCAGATTTACGGCTTCAAAAGATCTAATTAAAACATTTAGAATAATGGCCAATTCAGATAAGTTAAAGCAATTTTCGCTAATTGCATGGATTCAGAATTCGAAAATATCCGTTTGTTAAAGCCAGATGGGCCACAAGAGTCTGTATTTTGTTTTCATTCGTTTTTCGCCGATATACTGTAAAATACATAGGCTGATATAATTATTCCTTTATTGATTTAAAGATACAGACTTGATGTTAAGTCAATACTTTACGTATGAGTTGACCAATTCTGACTTTTTTCATAAGTTCTGATTTTCAAGAGCAGATGAGCTTTTGAAGTATATCTTGAAAAACTTGAAATATCGGTAAAGCCAGTAGCTCGTACAAGTCGAAGGTGTGTGTTAATAATGGACAAAACTCAACTAGCTGGGATGTATCAGAACTTTTAAGGGATTGCTGGCTATAGAAAATACTTGAACATACCTTGCCAAGATTGATACTCAGTGGAAAGCCCTTATTATCTACTTCTTGATAACCGATAAACAATAAAATATCCACTACATTTGGCAGCTCATGTCACTTTGATTAATTATGTCTAATAAGGATTTCTGGTCCCAACCATTTCTAAAACCGATGGCATTACCTTCCGAGCTAATGCTTCCAAGAACAGCCTCTGTCAGTGGGATGCAACTTGGAGTCGCATACGTCATCTCTACCACCATGCCTTTCACTTCGTATCTCCACTTTTCAATCTCAATTCGATTATTTCCACCACCAAAGTATGTCTTTCCGGAGAAGTTAGCGTTTTCTGTTCAAAAATATATATTAGATAGATATTAAAACACACTTTAAGCTGGGTTTTTTTATTTTTTTATTTTTTTTTTGAGTAGTAAGCGATGTGTTCAGCGGCACGAAAACGTTTAAACCAGTCGTATTCAACTTTAAAGGAGCCTAGACTTGTATTATACTTTCGCCAAACCGAAGATTCAAATGGTCCCCTCGCCGCCGTATCATTTCTGACATATGTTAAGAAAGCCAATCTACACGAGCTTTCTTCAAGTAAAACAACTAAAATTAAACATGGGCACATGTCCAGTTAGGTTTAGAATGATTTAATAGGGATGAAAACATACACAGTGTCCATGTTTTGTTTGTCTATAAATCGAGTAAGCTTCATGAAATCGCCAAATTCTTTAATAAAGTCATTATAAGTATGTGGATATGGCTGTGAAGTCAATAGTAATAAAAGATACCTAAAAGAAACACTGAGGGATAGCCATTCTTGTAAAGTGGGGAAAATGTCTCTAGGAGAAAATGTCGCTTGGGGAAAAAATATCCAAAAGAGGAAAGTTTCGATAGGCGCGAAAATGCATAAAAAAGGAAGACCGTTTTCTGCAGTTTTGCAAGCTGGAAAAAGTAAGAAAATGCAAAAAGGTTTAACATCATTTGGTGGCTTTTATTTCAAAATGAAAATTTGAGTTATTGGCAATGTCAATAAATGACGAGCCCGACATAACTATCAAGTATCTGACATAACCAGGAGCCTGTTTCACAAAGCGGCGTAGCGTAAGTTTTTACGTAACTGCCATAGCAACGTATCTCTACTGTAAAGGTTGCTATGGCAGTTACATAAAAACTTACGCTGCGCCGCTTTGTGAAACAGGCTCCGGGTGCCCATACTCATCGACCAGTCACATGTAAGGGCTTGCCCAATGAAACTTACGGAATATTAGGGACAGAATATATTTAAATGAAATTCAGCAGAGACAATCGAAATCTAGATTCCTTTCGCTGTAGAGATAGTGGAGCGGCAAGCTACATTTATGAAAATCGATCTTTATGTTGCTGTAAAATGTCTATATGGTTGGTTGGTTGTTTTAGCTTATTGGCGCGTCCATTCGTATGAATGATGTATGCCATATGTCTATATGGTGATCATTCAGGTAAGGTCCAGAGGTTACTTCATGAAGCTCAACGAGCTGACTAACATAACTTAAAGTGGCATGAGCTGCCAAAATTCACACTTTTTTCATAATTTCTGATCGTCACGACAGTAAGAGGCTTTGAATGCCATCGAAAAACTAAATGACTGGTGTTGGAACGAGGGAAATCCATAAAGTCTACGGCCTATGCGAACCGAAATAGTGTCCGAAAGGTAAACAAAATTTAAATAACCGGGACGACCATTCATTCTAAGCCAAAGTTGATTCAAAACAATACTTGAACGCTCATTATCGAGACCAGAAGCACTAAAAAGTTTCTGAATTATACGTCTTGAGAAAAATAGCAAATAATTTCAACATTCTGTTTTAACGTCAAAATATCAACATTTTGGCAGCTCATGCCACTTTAATATGTTGAATAGGAATTTTCGTTGACTGGTGTAGGTTTAGTTGTCTCAACTCTTTTATGAGGTATGCCTCAGATGATTATAACATAAAACCAGAAGACTTCTGATAAAACTGATTTAGCCGACTCACAGCAGATAGTTGACTAACCGATAGTGTTGAAGACGGAAGTTGTTGTGACGAAAAAACAGAATTTATTGGTTGATGTTGTAAACCGCACTCAAGATTACTTCACTTATATGGTGGCGTTGCCAGGTTTAGTGGGAGGGGGGGGGGGGACCAGGCTTATTGCCCGGAGGAAACCCCCGACCTAGGGCGAGTACCTGGCAACTCTTCCACATACGGCGACCGAGTGAAAAATCCACTCTTGGTCTGAGGGTGATTCGAACCCGCACCGCATCGATAGAAGGTCTGTGTGGGACTGAGGGACTGACAAAACTGATTTAGTCCACTAATATCAGATAGTTGACTAACCTATAGTGTTGAGGATGGTAGTTGTTGTGACCAGGAGAAACCAGGAAGTGCCGTGGAAAGACGAGGGATATTAGTTATATCGACTTGCACTTGTTCTACAGTTAGGGTAACGAGATATTGTACCAGACTCTAGATTAATTCGGAAAAGGATCTTTAATTACATGTTTAATTCATGGATTTATAGATTATCCTCACGATAAACATAACCTGACAACGATGTCAATAATGTTGTTTATCTTTGATACATAATTAGAGCTGATGCAAAAAAATAAATTGCATTGTCATATATTGCCATTTCAATGTTTTACTTAGTCCGAAATATCTGCGATGATGATGTAATGGTGTGTTTCCACGGACCTGCGTTAACGCGTGCGTTGACGGGTGCGATTGTTTAACGGATAGGATGAAGTGTTTCCACGGACTTGCGTTAACGCATGCGATCGAGAGTGCGATCTGTCATAAGGTTACGGTCAAAAGTCAAGGTCATATGCCTTACAACGTTTTTTTTTCGGTTTTGGGAAAGGATGTGAATAAGTGGACATCTGCATAGCCTTTTCATACAAAATCCATTTATAACACAAACATAAGTCAGTAACAATGAGTAAAAAAAAAACTCACTCAGTGTTTTCTGTGGATTTCGATCTGACAGCAAAAGGTCATCGGGGTCGGAAAACCCTTTCAATGACGTCATTATTAGCGAAATCCCTCGTCCGATGCGTTCAAAATGGGACAAGCTCCATTCGGGAAAATCGCATCCGTCAACGCACGCGTTAACGCAGGTCCGTGGAAACACACCATAAAGTAAACAAAATTTAAATAACCGGGACGACCATTCATTCATTCTAAGCTAAAGTTAGTTGAAAACGATACTTTATCGTACATTTTCGAGACTAGAAGCACTAAAAAGCTTCTGAATTACACGTCTTTAGAAAAATAGCCAATAATTTCAACAATTCGTTGTAACGTCCACATATCAACAGTTTGGCAGCTCATGCCCCTTTAAGTACATCACTGTATATTTGTCCCTTTGTACCTAGGACCAAAGTTATACAATTAAAATGTTCTCTTACCTGGTATGCATTCCCAATTAGTAAGCAGGGCCTCACCCATTATGTCCGACACTGAGCACCTCCCTCCTATAGTCGTGTACTGCTTTTTCTAGTTGACACAGAATGGCAATATTTATTAGCAAGAAATATGTAACGTTAAATTGTATTTCGTTATATATTTTTCTTTTTATTATGAGGGGAAGGAAATATTCCCTTGAAATTAACATTGCATGGCATATGCTGCCAAATTCTGACTTTATTCATAAATTCTGATCATCACGACAGTAAACGAATTTGAAGGTCATCGGAAAACTGAATGATTGACAATGGAATTAGTCAAATCCATACATTCGGTGCACCTTTAGTGTGTCTGAAAAGAAAACAAACTGTAAATGACCGAGACGAACTTTTATTCATCTTAAGTCTAAACTGGTTCAAACCGTTACTTTAACGTACATTCTAGAAACCAGTACCACGAAAAATCTAGCTGATAATTTCAACATTCTTTTTTAATTGGAAAATATCAACATTTTGGCAGCTCATGCCACTCGAAAAAGTACAAATTAAGAGCTTTCTGTTGATCCTTTAATTTTTATAAGTAACTTTTCTTGGCAATCAGAATCTATGAGAAAAATCTAATTTAGTCAGCTCATGCCACTTTAAATATCTTAACAATCGGAAGTTAACAGAAAGTGAGAATTTCGACAGTTCATGCCACTTTTAGAGAAAAAGCATCACCTCACCTGGGTGAAATCCGTAAGCGATGAAACCCGTGAGACGTATTTACCGTCCGTTTGAACAGTCATTGTACCAGCTAATCGTTTATTAAGAAAGTCATACGATATTCTATCCACTCCCTGAAAATGGTAATAAACAATATGAGAGAAATGGAAAACTGTTTCTTTCAAAGCCAGGGCGTCATCGCTCATTTAAACACTAGCAGCTATTGGAAACGCCCCGTGGAACCTATCACAGTGGCCAGTTCAAAGTGAATCGGATCGACAGAGAACGTCGCCATTTTGCCACTTTTCGTCAAAATGGGACTATTTCGTGATATTGTCTCTACGTTTTCGTTACTAGTTTAACGTTTTCTTAAATTCAAAATATATATTCACGTACAGCGTGATGTCAGGATTTGTATATTTATCTGATAGCTTTTAAAAATGTTATCCGAGATCGCACGCGAAAATCCCTGCGCTATGTCCGGTAAAGTCGTACGAGGTCTATCTTAGCCACGTCTAAAGGAGATCTCGAGAGAATACGATTGGGGATATAACTTTCATCGATCGGCTGTCCGATTAACATCAGTGCTTATCAGGTGTAACCCTGTTGTTTTGCCTATGATTCTTAGCTTACAATCTATTTTACAAAAGTCTTCTCCTGAGAGCCATTCGATACCTTTTATTTTACCGACAAAAAAAAATTGTTTCTAACACAAAAATAAGACGTCGTAGTTGTGTTTTAACTTCGAAGCGTATCCACACGATATAAATATTTTTATTGACTTTCAACTGACACAAACGTCACTGATAGCTTCTGGTGTGTTTCACAAAAAGATAGGGATTAAAGAAATAATTTAGAAATAAATAATTAAATACAAAACGACACGATAACCGTCGGTCAGGGTAACCGCTAATGTTAAATGAACGGCTGGTCAATGAAAGTTATACCCCTAAACTCCTTTCTCGCGTTATAGAGCGGAGTTTTAGCCAAACTCGAAAGGGGCTTATTAGAGCACATGTTGTTGATACGACAAAGCACAAGGTATATGAAGAAGAAAGTTTATTTGAGGCAAAAACACCTAACCGTATACATATGTTTATGAACACTAGAACACACGGGCACGGGGAAAAATCACCATGGAGACACTTTATTTCCCTTAGATGACACCGTTACCAGGTTAAGTGAGAGAGGAACCGGACTCTTTGTCTGGAGGAAATATCCGACCTTCGACGGGTATCTGGCAATCTTTCCACATAAGACACTCCAGTGAACACCCTGTTTTTTTTAGTGATATAGACTCCAACGACCGAGATTACACGATGATTGAATTGGTTCAAGTAAACGTACTTACTTATCTTTAATATGAAATGAAATACTTTGCAATCTGATATTTTTTCACAAAATTGGGGATTTTGGAATTCTCAATTTATTGACAGAATTTATTTCCCATATCAAAACCCAAGACTCAACTTGCTGGGCCCAAAAACCTTAGGCTCCCTATATATACTTTTTTTTTAAATTGAAGTTAGAGATACCCTTTTAGTTTTCAGCGTTTGACGATTTTCATATATTGATAAAAAAGATTAGTATAACCACCAGAACGTTACCCATTACACGCCCAACCTACATCCCCATGCGCCCTTACATTTTTATTACATATATACCTAAATATATTGATATTGAAACTCGTATATGTGTGGGTATAAAATCAAAATAATGCTACACGATAATGAATTATTTGATTAAATATATCATAAGTTGATTGATTGATTGATTGATTGGTGTTTTACCCCGCACGCAAGATTACTTCACTTATATCGCGGCGTTCCAGGTTTAGTGGGGAAGGAAACCTGGCTCATTGCCCGGAGGAAACCCCCGACCTTCGGCGAGTACCTGACGACTCTTCCACATACGGTGACCGAGTGGAAATTCCACTATGAAATTTTTCAATTTTTGTTTGGTCTGAGTGTGATTCGAACCCGCACCGCATCGACAGAATGCCTGTGTGGGACTGAGGGGTGATCACTCTAACCAACTGGACCACCGAGGCCCCAAATGTATCATAGGATTTATATTCAAAGCTTGGAGACAACATGGGTCAGCATGTACTTTAATTGCCAACACTCTGGTTTAATTCTAGAACACTTTACGTCAAGATATACGTAAAAGGAAGATCTAGTGCCTGTGCATTTCCTATGATACTATACTACATTTCCATAAATAGACGTACTTTAAAATGCACTCTGATAGACATTTAGAATGGTATAATTCGCCGCATGGATTGTCTACACGTTGTACAAATGAAACCATCACAGTTACTTTCAGAACCAGGTGTATGCAGCTTACCTCTATCCCACCACTTGAATCGCTGGAGGGCAAATAATACCCTTCTATAATCCCAATAGGGGATTCCCATTGAGCTGGCATACAGCATCGGGTCTGAGCTGTGGTCAAATGGAGATATGCCACAATGTACCATATGGAAATGCCAATGACACACATTATGACAATATTTTTTTAACCAAGCAGGAACATCGGACAACGAGGTCCACTATCACTGCAATATCACTGTAAATACGTAGAACCCCGTTCCTTTGCAAGGTTCATATGGGTTCAGAGAAGAAGCCACGTGAGAATAACTGATTAAGTGATACAATACGTCAATAGAACAGACCCCGATTTGCCCCAAAATTTGAACTTTTGCCAGTTAAAAAAAGAGGCCCAGTTAATAAAATTTATTTTAATTTATACCTTCGTTCAGGTTTTCCCACAGACACTGCCCCCCCCCCCCCCCCCCTCAAATCCCTACTCATGCACCCCAACCTCGGCGATCAATCGCCAAAGCATCGTAATTATATACGGTACCTCGTGTCATATATTTTATTCCACTCATACTTATGAGATGTGTACCGGAATCACATGTGTCTCACCCTAGGAAGTCACCAAAAAATCTAGTAAGTATTTCACTCTTTTAGATCTATATTTATATATGCCATTTCCTTTCTACAACCAATTTATCAGCAATGAATTGTCCTATTTCACCAATTGCCCTTTTCGTCATTACTCTCCGGTAGTAATACCCTAGCGGAATTTATCAATACTGAAAACTGCGGACATGACGTATGTATACGATGACATCGTGAGAGTTTTACCACGTGTGACCTATTTAGATATCCCAAATCTTCCCTACCAATTTTCTGTTTCGAATTTGTTATGAAAATTCTTTTTTCATCAAAGGGCGGTAGTCGAGACGGCTTGGAAAATGTAACGTTATCTGTAGTTTTATACATAAATGTTGTCCGGATCACATTGGCACAGTGGGCGACATTTAGGGCTTACAGACGATTACGTGATGATTCATTTGCCAGAGCCTATTCAAATTTCATTCAATTACTTACGTTAGTGAAAAACAACCGTTAACGGCAATTAACATGCATGGAAAACACAAAAAGTGTCGTAAAATTCTCTTTGCTGCTTTTGTCCATTTGAAATTAAACCACAGGACAATCTGGTTTTATTTCACTGCACAAAGTAATGAAGAACATTATTTCCTGTATTAAAAAAGATAATAAATTAGTTCATTTACTTGCGATAAATTATACTGACAGAAAATAAGCTATAGAGGTCCAATCATCAAACTGGCTACCGTATTTTGTCATCTATAACCTTTGACCTACAAGAATAGATTTTTGCCCATTTCTATCAACTTTTCGAATTCTTCCGTCTAACCGTTTCAAAGATTGTTTTTTTTTTCCACACCGACAACGCCAATTGCGTTTTAATGTCCGTTCCAAGTCGCAAGTTTGGATCCTGATTAAAAATGTGTTTATTTTGTTCAGTTTCCACATGGACAACGCCTGTACGTGTGTTTTTATGTCCGTTCCAAGTCGCAAGTTTGGATGTTGATGAAAAATGTGTTTATTTTGTTCAGTTTCCACATGGACAACGCCTGTACGTGCGTTTTTATCTCCATTCAAGGTCGCAAGTCTGGATGCTGATTAAAAATGTGTTTATTTTGTTCAGTTTCCACATGGACAACGCCTGTACGTGCGTTTTTATCTCCATTCAAGGTCGCAAGTCTGGATGCTGATTAAAAATGTGTTTATTTTGTTCAGTTTAACAAGTTTGACATGGGTTCAAATGAACCGTTGATTTCATCAAAGTGGCATGAGCTGCCAAACATTTTATTTAACTGAAAAGTTAAAGCAAAATTTTGAAATTATCGACTAGTTTTCTAAGTAAGTATAAATAAGAAGTATTTAGTGCTTCTATAGTCTCAAGAATGGTGTTTGGACTGACTTGGGCCTAAAATGAATGAACGCTCGCCCCAGCCATTTAAATTTAGATAACTTTCATACACTGCTGCGGCTCGCAAAGGTTGCATAGTTAATGGATTGGTTTTCATTCGAACGCCAATTCTCTTATTGTCTTGACAATCAAAATTCATGAAAAAAGTACGAAATTTAGCAACTCATGTCACTTGAACAGGAATAATTGAGAGATTGGCGCCACAATTACCGCCGAGTCTGATGACGTCACATAGAATTATGCAAAGCTTTCTGGGTAAAATGTACCTCAGTTCGCCATTTTGTTTATTGGTACTTAACAAGATGTCACTGCTATGGAAAAACATTGATGACATAACCTGTTTTTATCCACACATTTTTTTGGGTAACGTTACACCTTTTACGTCTTCTGTTCGATACAGTATTATTTCTTCCGCCATATTTTAAAATTATTTTAACATCCCTTAATCCCCCGAAATGCTTAGCGTATATGCATAAGCTTGGTATCAGCACAGAGTTCTTATTTTGTATTTAATGATAAAAATAACGATTTTTCCAGAAATTTGGCAGCTCATGACACTCTAGGAAAATGAGTTAACATTTTTTATCAGCTTCCAAAACTAGCGACCATTTAAAAGAAGCGGCAAATAAGAAGAATGAACATGTAACCCTTGTGCCGAAAGCATAACTAAATTTTACAAATGTATGCATCTAAATAAAAATTAAATTTAATACCACTCTTTAGTAACGCAAATCGAAACATTTTTAGTAATTTGCCTCATTAAAGCGAATTGTACTTCTCGGTATTTTCGTGCTTAGTTAAGCACCTGCTTTCGGGCATTGACTTAATTAGTTTGATTATACAAAATATCAACACCAGCAGGCTGTTTCACAAAGCGGCGTAGATGTATATTTTGCGTAACTTTCTTACTAACGTATCTCTACATTATGGGTTGCTATGGCAGTTACGTAAAAACTTACGCTGCGCCGCTTTGTGAAACAGGCTCCTGGCATAAATAAGCTTTCACGAAATATAAGTAAGTCCCACTTTAATTTCGATCCTGAAAACGCATTGATGATTTATTCAATCGTTGGCTGAACCAGCTGAATGTCAGCCTCGTTTATCTAGCTTATGATGAAAGTTTAGTTGAGCAAATTGTGGAAGACTTATTGATGAGCTGTAGATAATAGTTTGGCTTTTTGTTGTTTTGTATATGTTACAGCCAAATAGTTTTTTTGGAATAATCACATCTTAATTCAATTAAAAGCAAAATATTTGGATCTACTTGAATCGATATTAAATGAGGCTTTGTTTACCTTTGTTGGTCATTGCTAATTGGTTTAATTCTTGAAATTGACAACAAAATAACTATACAAGCTTGCGGTTGATGCATAAATTGCTTTTGTAAGCCCCACTTTGTTTTTTTTTAATTCTGTGAACGTATAGTGATCATTTACCCAATTGTTGTAAAGCAAGAGACATGATTGGTCCAAATATCCCTCTAGATATAGGTGACGTACACACTTCGAAAACAAACTGAATGTCAGCATCGTTAAATCTCGCCTAAATGGTCAACGTTTAATTTAGCGATTGAGCCAATTGTGGAACTCTCATTGATAAGCTCTGGGCATTCCAGGAAGCCCGGACAAACACGAGAGAAGAAAGAAACATCAATGAATTGTTTTTAACGGGTCACTTGTCTAATGAAGGTCCAGATAAACGCTAAGTTTCCTCGGGCTAAACAAGAGTGCTCAAGTGTTTATGATGACGTCGTTGAGAATATGGTTCATTCATAAACTGGGCTTTCTTCTAGCCCTAAGCTCTTTAATCTCCGTAACTTGCTTAATAAACGGAGATTCCATTACCTGGAAGTACTTTACGATAAAGGTCATTGTATGTCTGGGACACACGTCTCTGTTGTCATTCATACCTATGTTCAGATTATACCAAATATTGGTAATGGACCCTCGAACGTAAAATCTCATTTTCAATCCGTAGTCTCTCACACTGGCGCCCATATAGCCTGAATCCAGTGCGCAATTTTCTTATTTACTATCATGTACAGTTACTCTTGTTCATAAAAGATTCCATCCACTTCGGACTATATTCATCAGACATATGCAAGTGCATAGTTTGTGTTAGAAGGGATGAAATATTTGATATTTGGAATGTGAGTGAAAGGAAAGGTGGATGGATGCGGACTTCAGATGGATAATAAGACCAAATAAAAATTTTTATTTCGATCGCCGTATATGGAAGAGTTGCTAGTTATTCGCCGAAGGTCGGGGTTTCCTCCGGGTAAAGAGTCCGGTTTCCTTCCCCACTAAACCTAGTAAAGCCGCCATATAAGTGAAATAATCGTGAGTGCGGCTTAAAACATCAATCAAATGGTTTTAAAAAATCACGTATTTATAATTTCTCTCCTACAAGTCAAACATATGCGATGTCCGGTGGGCAGCAAAAGCAAAAACAGTTTGAGAGGGCATTTCAAATGTCATTGTTCGTATTTCTTATTAACATTTCGTTATTGACTTAATTTAGTCGTAAAAACAGAACTCGTGAGGGTATATAGGGATCTGCCCGTACGTATGTACGTATGTACGGATGTACGTATCCCAAACGGCGTCATCGCTCTACAAACCACAATTCTTATCAGATCGTCACGAATCTTCATACATATGTTCACAACCATCACCCCTTGTATAGGTTCGCGTTTCAACTTCCTGCAGTCAAAAACTAGGTCACTGTTACTATTAATAGAAATTGGCCAGAATCTTGACGTCATCGCTCTACAGGCTGCAATTCTTATCCGATTGTCACGAAACTTTATACATATGTTCACAACCATCACCCCTTGTATAGGTTCGCGTTTCAACTTCCTGCGGTCAAAAACTAGGTCACTGTTACTATTAATAGAAATTGGCCAGAATCTTGACGTCATCGCTCTACAGGCTGCAATTCTTATCCGATGTCACGAAACTTTATACATATATTCATAACCATCACCCCTTGTACAAGTTCGCGTTTCAACTTCCTGCGGCCAAAAACTAGGTCACTGTTACTATTTATAGAAATTGGCCAAAATCTTGACGTCATCGCTCTACAGGCTGCAATTCTTATCCGATCGTCACAAAACTTCATTGTGAGGGTATTATTATCGATTGCTATGCCTTGTTGTCATTAGGTACAAGTAAGAAGCTTTTTTTCTTGATGGCAACCCCTATGTTCAATGTTCAGGAGCTTTTGTAAGTGAATCTTACTTACCTTTTATCAATTACATACGAGACGCGGTGCAAGATTTTCAAACCTTTAAAAATGCGCCACCACGTTAACCCTTTAATCAGGGACAAAAAGATTCTCGCCGCCTCGATATTGCCATTGTTGACAACAAAGAACTATATACGTGGAATGGACATTGGCTGGTTTGGATCTGACTTTGTAAAAAGTGCCGCCATTGCTGAGTGATGGGCGCGTGTATGACCGATCTGGATCGCAATTGCATCATCTCCTAGTAATGGCGGCGTTTGTTGCAAATCAAAGACCACGTGATCTTCATTCCACGTAATTTAAAATAGTATTTTGGGATATATACATGTTAGAAAAGATAAAATGTCATTAAATGTGTGCGTGTGGGTGCGTGTGTGTGCGTGCGTGTGGTGGGGGTCGGGGGGAAGTCTGAAGATTTCACATAACTTGGCAGACTCTAGCCCGGATTTTCCGTCTAGAGGCCGACTTATCTTATATTTGGCTGGTTATGTGAATCATGACGAATACGGACAAAAAAATTCGGCAGGGCCCAGATTTTTCGGCTAGGCAGACTCAAGACGAATATGTCGCACAAGTCTTTCTCAACTGATAATGATATGTGTATTTTGTATTCAATTTTACATCAATGCAGAATCCCCATCCCGATTATCCCTACAAGTTTTATGGCGCCAGACGTTGTCAAAAAGGTTTTATCCTTAATTCCTGTGATTCGGATTGCAAAGATGGCTTCGCAATGAATTAGAGTAAGCTTTGCCAATGTAATAGGAAGTGTCTCAGTTAAAATCGATTCACATCAAGACTGGTTATGTCAATTCACGCTGTAGGTATCTAGTGCTCTGTTGCTAGGAAACGTGTTTTCGATTTTTACACTAGCCAGCGAACTTGCTGGCTGCAGTGTTGTTTTGCGGTTAGGAGCAGATAGATTGTACTACAGATTTGTCCGCTCTACTTCGATATGTCAAGTTAACATACGGTATGTTTGTTTACCTACGTCTTTGCACAATCCATTCTCAACATTTTACTCACTGATGAAACGTTGTGAAAAAAGCTGTTGGTGAAAAAATTGCCTGTTTTTGGTGTCCGAAAACATAAGATATGTGGAGGTGAATAATCAAGCTTCAACAAAATGACCGCAATGTTAACAGACATGGCCGAGGTGACACTCTTACGGAGCATTGCCGATATTCATGCAGCTTGCATTTTCTAGTTGAAAGGATTCACACGTTTTAGTTTACTATACAAAACATGCTTTATTTTAATATTTTTATTTTGCATACTATGTGCTTTCTAAAGCGCGTGTTTTTTATTTAAACAATTCATCGCCGTCTTTGGAGCAAGGTTTTCATAAAATCCATTTCTTCCATGCTTTGAAATTGAAAAAAAACATATTGTCATTTCATTATGCTTTTAAATTTCATTTTGCAGATCAGCATACTGCTATAAATCCATAGGCAGCTGACGTCCGTCTGTTTATTTGATTCTCTGCGAGCACCTGGAGGGTCGATCAGCCGGTGTTTGTCGACCAGTACCCGGGTGCTGAGGCAAACCTGGTATTGTACAGCCTCAATCCACAACCTCATTATGGCGGATCACTTCGCCAATGCGACAAAATTCCTGTAGAAAAATCATTGCCCGGAATTCGTGTACCAAAACCCCAACATGTCCTACAACACAAACGAGGTAAGACAATGAT
This sequence comes from Lepidochitona cinerea, assembly GCA_963971465.1. NCBI lineage: Eukaryota > Metazoa > Mollusca > Polyplacophora > Chitonida > Tonicellidae > Lepidochitona > Lepidochitona cinerea. The sequence continues at coordinate 44,614,041 of OZ020551.1, read as the reverse complement.
TTCCTTATAATTGCGATATTGATTTGTATGCATTTGTTAAAATTTGCTATGATTTTTTTTCTGTTTGCAGAATTTTCTAGCATGTTTGAATTGTTCATTTTCTAGCATATTTGGATAGTAATTCATAAATTAAAACAAGAGCCCCTCTTCGTTGACGCATATTTTCAAGTTCAAGAAGCAGACTGAGGTAACATCTGGCGTATTTTCTTGATGAGAATGCTCCTTCACCTATTTAAAAATCCGTGCCATGCAGTTATATTTTAGTTTTCATTTTGTGAGCCTCAAGTATATATTTATGAACACTAAAACACACGGACACAGGGAAAATCTTCTTGTCTAAAATAACCACGGAGACACGTTTCTAATTGTGTTAAAAAGAGGTATATCATTTAGACCTTTATACCCCAAGTATATATGATATTCAGAGCTTCGGTAACAGAAGTGATTTACAGAGGAATCACAATTGTATAGTGAAAAACGTTATCGTTACTTAGTTGAAGCTCAAGTTGACATTCTTTCGGTATTAGCTCCTATTTTTTTACTTCAAATTCGACAATGGTCTACCGTAGCAAAACACTTTCCTTTACGAGTACTTCAATATGCTATTTCCATGGGTTGATATAGTTTAATCGTCTACTACCGAAACATATGGGTTAAAAATCTGAACATAAATATCGCCAAATTCATGTGATAATAACAGCGGAGATTCAAAAGTAACCTAAATGCAACGGCACATGGCTGACTTGTCGTATATTATGTATTGACCTACAGGTCCACACTAAACCTTGTAGCGTGGTCATATAAATGGGAGAAGGTTCCAGTATGGCATAAAACACGAACCAATTAATAATCAATACGATAAATCAGATCTGTTTTACTCTTGCGTAACATGTAATTAAAGAGGTTTTTATTTTTGATGAACAGATATTATGTGATATCGCAATAGAATCGTATTGTTCTTTCGAATATTCAACATCATCAGTCAAATACTGATCTTTTCTTCAAGAATTGCGTTTTACCGAAAACCACAGATGATTTACATTGAATAAACAGATGGTGCTATGGCTATTTTGTTGTGGAAATAAAGGGGGTAAGGGTGTTAATCGTCGCCTGACATAATGGGGTAAATATTTATCGTTAAGGTTTTCAATTCCGTAGCAATGAGTTGCTAAGGATCATTTTATGCTACAAATTGTTTAGACTTAAATAGCTTGGAATATAATGCTTTTTAAAATAAGGTTCCAGTCGATTACATTCCTTCTTTGAATTTATTTTCCACATTATTTTTTAATGAATCTATGATGCACGGAATTCTTTCAGAGAACATTAGTCAGTCGGACGCCTTCATTTGCTTTATATTATAGTGCTTGTGTTCTTATTTCTACGCGGATCCAAAGCTTCTTTTTTCTTCGAAGAAAAAGGCTTCTTGACCGCGACACTGTGTTCATTTCGATAACAAGTTACTACTGGCAGCGAATGACGAAAACGTAACCATGGCAACACACGCCTAGTTTAATAAACTAAATAAGACTACCAAAGTAAAGGAAAAATGAATCGGAAATGTTTTGATAAATCTTTTACTAATCAAAGGATTCTCGTGATGAAATGTTTTCGTAATTCTCCATTATCGACACAATGGAAACGCCTCATTAGGAATGGTGTATAGATGACAATATAACCCCCTATTTCTTTGTTTATCACATTTATGTTACATGTACTGTATTACTTCTATTTGTTTATCACATTTATGTTACATGTACTGTATTACTTCTATTTGTTTATCACATTTATGTTACATGTACTGTATTACTTCTATTTGTTTATCACATTTATGTTACATGTACTGTATTACTTCTATTTGTTTATCACATTTATGTTACATGTACTGTATTACTTCTATTTGTTTATCACATTTATGTTACATGTACTGTATTACTTCTATTTGTTTATCACATTTATGTTACATGTACTGTATTACTTCTATTTGTTTATCACATTTATGTTACATGTACTGTATTACTTCTATTTGTTTATCACATTTATGTTACATGTACTGTATTACTTCTATTTGTTTATCACATTTATGTTACATGTACTGTATTACTTCTATTTGTTTATCACATTTATGTTACATGTACTGTATTACTTTACATAATGAAATACACAACAGCCGACACGAGAAGGCTGCAAGAACAAGATAAACATGACTATATATAGACCTAATCGAATCATATTGTTTAACAATCCTGACACCTTACCTTAAAGTGGCATGAGCTGCCAAAATTCACATTTTTTTCATAATTTCTGATCGGCACGACAGGCCATCGAAAAACTAAATGATTGGCGTTGGAATGAGGGAAATCCACAAAGTCTACGGCCTATACGATCCGAAAATTAAACCAAATTCATTCTAAGCCAAAGTTAGTTCAAAGCAATACTTTATCGTTCATTCTCGAGACTAGAAGCACTAAAAAGCTTCTGAATTATACGTCTTGAGAAAAATAGCCAATAATTTCAACATTCTGTTTTAACGTCAAAATATCAACATTTCGGCAGCTCATGACACTTTAAATTGAGTGACACGAGATGCCAACTGCATTGATATATATATAGTTAATCCTGGGGCTGATTCTCAAAACCTTTAAGCCCGGCAAAACTTTGCGCCTGGTCGACGTAATGTTGAAGACGTATGTTGCCATGACAGTTTATAGGCATTGACTTATGGGATGCGAAAATATATCGAGAAACAGTCCCCTCAAGATAAGCTCTTCGAAGTTTTTTTTTTCTCAAAAATCTATCTAGCCGTGTCCTCCCTCGGACCACACATTAAGGTGGCTGTTTGAAGTAATAAAACCTATTTTCCCATCGAGTTTGTCTATTGTAGAAGATACAGATTTTTGGGGGTATTGCGTTGCTTCGGATTTTAAAGTGAAGGATTTGGTTTTTCAATGAAGTCCAATGACACGTTTTTGATTATCTCAACTAAATGAGGACAGATTTAGGTAGCCCATGCCCGGTTAAAAGGTCAAAAATTGTGTTTTCCTTCTTCTCTTGTTTTTTACTTATCTATTCAATAATTTACGATTAAACCAAAGCATGGTAATGCATCCTGGTTTGAATTTGTTATGAGAATTTAAAATGTTATATAAAAACATTAAAACATGCAAAAGCATTGATAATTCGCGGACAATATGCAATTCATAAGGGCTAAAATTAAGGCCTTGGCCAGCCATATGTCCAATTGAAGGAAAAATGAAACCAGTGCGGTTTGGCTATTGTAGGAAACAGCTGAGCTAGATGTTTTGAACACATATAATTAACGCCTTGGGAATGTTGGTGTTGTTATTTAGGGAGCAGATGATTTATAAAGAAGCTGCTTCATATAAAAACTTGTCACCGCGAGGAAATGAATCCCGAGGAAAAGTCAGAAACCTCCTGCCTAATTTTCGCTTCGGTCTGGATTTCTTTTCAGTTCCATTCGTATTAAGACGCATCTTGATTCAGCTCACTGGTTGTCAAGGTAACCAGGAATTATCCATCGGCTTGTAGAGAAGGCAGTTTGACGTGAGAAGACCATTAGTGTATTGGAACTGCGAACTTTGGCATTTAGCGCGATCGGGCCGTATATAGTCCATAGCCACCTTTACCGTCATGTGAACACGTAAATCACATAGCATAGAACTGCCATCTATTTGTTTACCACTGAAGCGCAATGATTTCTAGCTAATTAATCTATATAGTCAATTTATCATTTATAAAGATATTATTAAATCGGCTTGGCTATCAACATGCATGCGAGTTACACTTACCACATCGTTCATTCACCTTTATATACAGGGGACAAATTCCACAGCTGCACCGTTTCTCGTTCAAACTGACACTCTCGTGAGCTCTCAATTAACAGAATTTAAAAATACTAACGCCCAAACTGTATCCACAACATTCTTCCACCAGTTGGTTTAAGTCGTCAACTGATGATTAAAAAACGTGGTAACCATTTCTTATCGAAGTAAGTTTATAACGTAGCCTGTCAATCGTATTTAAAGAATAAAAATCTTTCACTAAATATCCTGTCTTGACAATGCACGAAAGTGGTACCGATCCACTGATATGTGAATGGTATATTTAAATATCACGAGAGTTTCATACAAATTTCCGGGTAACGCTGGTTCTATTGCGCATGTTACCGGATGTTTTGTTCGAATATGACACTCGTCTCTCGAAATTACAAGACGACAACAATGCTTTGAATAAACGTCACAAATATCCAGATTTTACACAATATCAGAGATAGTGTACATGCCTATAAAGCTTACATCGTGAGAATTTTACAAATTTCCTGTCACCTGCGCTGTCATTGCGCATATGGAGAGCCTTTATCGTTCGAATGTCACGCTCAGTTCTGACGTTGTTAGAACAAAAAAAACGTCAATCGAAGCGACAACGTCATCAAAAAACGTCATCTGTCACCGGGACACTATAGGCCCTATGCCTTGCGTTTGAATCTAACATTTTCGGGGTGGCGTCATAGACCCTTTCGGCTTAAGGATTGACGTTTGCCCAGTAGCTTCTGTGTGTGACAAAATGAAGCTACGTTGAGTTTTTGGATCAATCTGACGTCCCAATCGTGCTGATTCTGTCTATGACGTAATGTGATACAGGCGTATCACAGCGCATGCAATATAGAAATGACGACAATGCCATTCGAGAAACGTCATTCTAAGCCGAAAGGTTGTAAATCGGTATCAACAAAATATCCATACTAAACACTAACTAAACAAAGAGAAACGTTTTGTATACATCCTTTTATATGTTTTGCTAGCAAAGCTATTGGTTCTGAGGTTTTCATGTTTCGCTTTTTGAATTCTAAAATCAATGTCTGAACAAATTAAGCGACGCTGGTGAAGATCATAACGGCAAAGGTCGTTGACATTGCTTCCTGGTCTGTGTGTCATAACAGTGAGGTTGATCAGATGACGATTTAATATTCACCACATATAGACGTTGCACTATTATACTCAGTCTCTATACCTACATGGAATATAATACAATGTAGTCAATCTCTGTCTATACTATATACATTCCAAAAGCTCTGTACAGGTAACATTAGATCGATATTATCGATCAACGCCAACACGTATTGATTTTCTAAGGCAGTCTCGCATAGAGCTTTCCAGCATGGTTCAACGTCTGCCGATGTATACCATCTTAACACTTTACAAGTATTGATAAAGCAATTTGTCACCGTCTGGCAAATTACACACATTATTTTTGTGAAGACGCTACAAGAAAGACAAGTTCAAGCGATAAAAATCAAATCATTGCCCCTAATAAAATGTAATTACGAAATAATTACTTATGGTGAAGACGTGTTGACCAGAAAATCCATGATGGAAACAGATAGAGACGATCCACAATGGTGACACTTTTTCCACTATTTATTTTTCTATTTTAAGTATTATTGATTGGCCGTCATGAAAGCAAGGACAATATACTTAGCTGACTAGTGACGACGATATATAAATTAACGATTTCAGTCACCGACATAACTAAAACCAGAAGTCTATGAATGTGCATAGACTTCTGCTAAAACTTAAAATGGCTAGTTTACCTACTCAAGCAACCTTTTTGACCTTATGGTAATAAAACGTTCCTCTGACTGGTCAGGGACTCATCAGTGGTATATATTTATGATCACTAAACACATGGGGAAAAATCTTCTTGTCTAAAATAACCATGGAGACAAGTGGTATATATATATATGTAAGAGATCGCATGACTTGTTGATATAAGTAAGGTCAATGTGAATTACGAATTATTGGCCTTGAGAAATCTTAGCAGCCCATGTGGTTGTTATTCGTATTTGTAGACGCCCTCCCGGCGAAAATTCCCATTACCTTATTGCAATACTTAAATCCTGGGAAATACAAATTGATTCTTAGACCTTGAGAAAAGAGGTTAATTGTCTCATTATTAAAGAGTTTAATATTGAGGTGAAATCACTATAAGCCAATCAAGGTGCAACTCTCGATCTGATTCTCTCATGGATTAATAACATCTGCAACCATTTCATTGAAGAGCATATTGTAAACCTTATATGGATAGTAACTTGTCGGTTCATAATTGACAATGTTCCAGTGTTGATTCGAAGAACGTTTCAAGCCGATGGAATGACAGTATGTGGTTTTCACGATACAGAAAGTAATCTGACTCAAAAACTATCTCAAAAGTAATCTCATTTGCAGACAGGGTTTTTTTATCCGATACAACATTAATATACTTCTAGAAGACCAAATGTATCGAAAAATAAAGTAATTTATTCACAACATTAATGAAAGTGATTTGACCACCATCGGAGAATCTGAACACAATCACGTCTCTCTTACATGATATTCATAAGAAGTATAAATTCAATTTCGAATGAATCTTTTCCTTCTAATGTTGCGGCGCTTCGGTGACAGTCGGTAGAATAAAGTTACTAACGTTGACATCTATGGACCGTGAGTTCGCGTCCCACTTCTGAACAGCTTTCCACTGGGTCGTCTTGGGTGGAATAGCTGTCAGACTCCTGCTGAATGTTGGAGGCTATCTTGCGGACAAATGGTTTCAATCCAGCTCATCCCTAAATAATCAGAGTTACATGTATAACTCTAAGGCGAAAGATGTTTCAGGTACCTAAGTACGATTGGGGTTTCCATCTATACCCGATTTCTTTCCCAACAAAGCATCCTTCAATGCGTGTTTTCTGCATGACAACCATCCCACAAAATTGAGTAGAAAAATAGTCCTTATTAAAAACTCGACTGATAAGGATTCAAATCGCCTTGCTCACATTATGTGTATCGTTGTACTTAAACTTGTATTCTTCAACACATTCAGGGAATATGTTCTGGTCGGAAAAATTATATCTTTGTTAAGGTGATTCCCACAATGGGGCAATTATATGGGTCATATTAATACTCTAATGCATTAAAAAGGAATGCCTGGAGATGTCCTCAGCTCAAAAAACACTCGAAGACGTATTGAAATTAAGCTTCGCAAGTCATCCTTCTGAAGAACTCGTTTACGGAAACATGTAGCCTGTAGGTGGCGCTTCATATTGGCGGAAACAATTAGAATTTTCTCTTTGATAATATTATTTGTCTTTCCTTTGTTTGGTAAAATTAACTTAACTTGTATAACATTGAATAGTCAAGCCCGATAACTCAAGCTGTTTAAAAGTATATTTGTTTTATATAATTATGTTTATATTTATATTCTGGGAGTGTCGGTGGCTCGTATAGATTCATTAATTAATGTAGAAGAAATCTGCGGATACGTAGGGTTTTATTTATTATTGAAATAATTGTAATAATGGTAACGGTTCTGTATATTAGGTATTTTTGCAAATTGCCTTGATATTGCCCCGAGGGTTTATGTGCCTCGCTAAAGGACCAAAGTATATATAAGCCTACTTATTCGACTTAATTTTAAAGTCCATACGTGAATGTACATATTCAATTGATATTATATTTATGATCACTTAAACACACGGGCACAGGGAAAACCTTCTTGTCTAAAATAACCATGGAGACAAGTTTCTAATTGTGTTAAAAAGAGGTATATCATTTAGACCTTTATACAATTGATATTATATGTATGGAAGGTTGTGGATTTTTGAAAACAACGACATTTTATAATTATTACACTATAATATATGCGTCCCTGGTGCTCCGGCCTTTAGTCCGTGCACTGCGCTACAATCTAATTGCCATAAATATGTCTGACACAAGAGCAAAATTAAAATTGACTGACAAAAGTTTTTTAGTGTGTGTGAAAAAGAAGAGAATAGAATCTACTATTTTATTTAACGCAATAAACCCTCCACTGTTGATTTTGCAAATATTTTGTTTATGAATCAAATAAAGTGTGTTGCCGTTCACAAGAAAATACATATTAACTAGATCTTTATTTACCTCAGAAAGTCATCTTACGTCATTAGGTAGAATGTCTCAGTACAGTGCCATTTTACGCTGATTCCTTGTTATTGTAAACTTGCCCAAACTAGGTATGTATAGTTCAGGTCCAAGAGTCATCATCTCGGTCAGCGACTTCCAGCCTAGATAAATTAAGACGATACAATTAGGTTAAGTGTACAGTTGCTCATTTTAAAACCTTCCAGCATGATCTACGTTCAATTACTTTCGAAATTCTTGCTAAATTGTGTTCTGTTTTTTGGTTACAGAAACCCGAGGGACTTTTGGACAAGTTGTGGAAGATATTTTGTTGCAACCCGTTCCGATATTGTTGTGACTGTTGCCTGGAACCTGCGGCTCCCCTGAAGAAGGTGGACATTCGGCACTCATTCCGAGAACAAGGTGGTAGGCTGGATTCGTCTAGCAGTAACACTGATAGTTTACCGAGCTACCGAGAAAGAATAGATTCAGATAACATGTCCAGAACAGATTCCACTTCGATTTCATCGGCCAGCAACTTGAATGTTGAGGGAAAACGAGGATCTGGAACGACGCCGATCATTGATATGAAACCCATCGAATTCTGGGCAGCCACAAAGGAAAACATCCAACCTAAGACCCACAGACGCCGGCTACCAAGTGAAACAGAAATTAGTGTTGATAACTTCCAAAAAGACTTGTACGAGGTTGAAGAGAGCAACGAAGAATGTCTGACAGATGAACAAAAGCTTGCTCGTTATCAACTGGGCCAAATTCACTTTGGTTTGCAATACGAGGTAACAACACGGGTGTTGGTTGTGAAAGTGATTGAGGCTCGGGATTTACCGGCCCCTTTCTCCCTTGACGAGAGTAAGCAAGACATGGCCCACTCTAATCCTTACTGCAAGATTTCACTCTTACCCGATCAGAAGAATTCCCAGCAATCATCGGTCCAACGGAAAACACAGAGTCCCGAATGGAATGAGTATTTCGTCTTTGACATTCCTTACAAAGAAGCCCAGCGACGAACCCTTGAAATCCTTGTGAAAGATTTTGACAAGTATTCGCGACATTGCATCATTGGTCAGCTTCATTTACCAATGGCTAGTTTGAATTTGGTGAAAGGTAGACACATGTGGAAGCCTCTCTCGCCAAGTTCCATGGTAAGTTCCACAACACGATGAAAACGAGTCATTCAGTTAAAATGGCATGAGCTGCCAAATATTGGGGAAAATTTTGTTGAAACAAAATTTGCTAATTGTTCGTCATTTTTGTCAAGAAGATGAGTTTTGAGCCACAAAAACTCGAAAATTTACTCCTACATCCCGGCTATTTGAATTTTGTCCGCACACAGCTTCGGTTCGTATCAGTGGCTTTACCTATATTTCTTATTTCAACGTCAAAAAGGTTTTTCAAGGTACTCAGTTCAATCGCTCAACTTCGAAAATTCTGAGAAACGTTTTAGCCGCCCATGCCACTTAAAACGGAATTAGAAGGATAATCCTAAAGGTTTTCTTAACGTGCAAGTGCTGAATTTAAACTAAGACAGAGATCGCATATATGTATATTTTTGAACACTAAAACACACGGGCACAGGGTATGATAGGCTAATCTCAATAGAAATTGACCTCCCCGCTACGCCACATGTTTTGGCCAAAAGTTCGAAGAAAATTAGACAATTCCAGAATAATGGCTTTGTGGCGTTACAAATATCACAACGTCACTTGGCTATTTAGCTGAGTGCGTCCAAGATTATCAAACGTTTTGGCTAGACGCGTGTCGCTGACGGGCAGGTCAATTATGATACCAGCCAGCGACATCAACAGTGAAAAGCATATTCTAACCACGAAGAAATGTTTTAACTGAAAAATATAAACACATTGTCACAACCGCCGTCCAAATGTGACATATATGGTAACCCTAATGTCAATTGAACTATGACTGGATTGGAACGGCAGTCAAAATTGTCACACCATAAATAACAAAGTGTGACAACAAATAAATAACAAACTGTGACAACAAATAAATAACAAACTGTGACAACAAATAAATAACAAACTGTGACAACAAATAAATAACCAACTGTGACAACTGTATCGTATGGCGAAAAATGCTTTCCATCAATGGAATGTTTCATAGCAGCCAACGCTTGGTTTATAAAAAAAGTCAGATATTTTATGGCAATTTATCCTTTCGAGCATATTTATCTCCGCATAATACAAAAATACAGTTCATTTTGCCAACATGGAGGTCACTAGATTGCCGTTGCCCCTGAATAAATTTCTTACGTTGGGGACGCATTTTACCCCTACATTCGGCAAATCCTAATCTTGAATCTCGTATGTTATTTTTATTGTGCACTTAATAACAGACTCTCGGGACTCTCAAAAATGTATTATAATCTAAATTAGTTGACGGATGATTTGATCAGCCCTCGAGATTTCATGGGCACATCGCTGTAGAAGTGTACTTTTTTTTTTGGGCTTCTTTGAGTAAACTACAACAATTCACTACAGTAATTCGAACTCGTGGACTTACTTTGCATGGTTATACTGTCGGGCTAATCAAATCTTATCAATGATATTGATACTAATGAAGTATGATAAATCTGATTATGACTGTAAATCAAATGAGGATACAAAGGCTACACTAGTTTTAGTAGCGTGGATAGTTTTGACTAGTCCAGTAAAATGCTAAACATATATAATGTATAATGTAATTGTATTAATAATAAATATTGAGCGATTCTTATGAAACGTATTGCAGGCCACTTTTTTGACGTCCAATATTAAGTTTCATCTGAAAAGTTCATTTCGTTCAGAGGAAACAGTTTTTTGCGTTGAAAAATGGTTTTCTATCGAAGCAAATTCAAAGTAATGCCCATGGAACGATGATTTCTGGGTTGTTTTGTGAATGGGGTTTTTATTTCTGTAATTTGTCAGTTAATTTGAAATTTAAATCGACACGTATAAATAAATCTATCTCAACTGAGAATAGCGGGAAGTTTCCAGAAATTCTCTTTATGCGTTATTGTTATTTTTTGTATTTGTATCTCCTCCATAATTACAATGTGAATGTGGTGTTTATTTTTGTCCTTGCTTCCAGGAACGCCAAGATGTCGGTGAGCTGCTGATCTCTCTGAATTACCTACCAACGGCTGGCAGATTAAACATCGATGTAATCAAGGCTAAGCAACTTCTACAGACGGATTTAGTCGGCGGATCAGGTAAGCATTCATTAATCACACAGCAATTTAGAAACACATGAAGAGAATCTATCGTAAACGAAGTAATTAACTCTCAGAGTCATTAAAGATAGTTAGGCCTACTGGCCACTTAGAGGAAGAAATGCTTTGTAAAAACTACACTTAGCGTTCAATGTCATTTTACCAACAGTAAATGAGGGTCGCCAAAAATAGCCTAACACCCACGTTTCCCAATATAATCACAAACCTCTTTTTCTAGAGATAAGGTTCTTTGTATTTTAAACTCAGACGGTGCCATAAAATTTTGAAATTATATCTGCTATTTTTGCTAGTCAACAGATTTTACTGACACCAATCTGGGGAAAAATGTTGTCTAAATTGTGTAACGTTTCCAATACTATTTCTATTTGTAAAAGCCTCGGGCTCTATGAATATTTTTATTTCAACATTTATCATTAAGTTTTTCGGTTTGTTTCGAATCGCAATTAGGTATCGTTGTTTTTCTTACGATACCTTATTGGCATGAATTGTGGCAGCTAATTAACAGTAAATCTACCAGATGCTTATAAATTCATGTTCCAATTTTACTTACCGATATCTTTAGCTTAATTCGATTGTTTACTTTAACCTTCGCACTTTCTTTTCAGATCCGTTTGTGAAAGCGACTCTGGTTCAATTTGAAAAACCTATTAAAACGAAGAAAACGTCCTGTAAGAAGAATACAATCGATCCGATTTTCAATGAGTCTATCAGTTTCAATGTTACCCCAGAGCAGCTGGAGACGACAAGCATTGTGCTGACTGTATGGGACTATAATAGTAAAACCCGAGACGATTACTGTGGTCGTATTGTTCTGGGTAAGTACGGGACTGGCCCACATGAGATCACGCACTGGAACCGGATGTTAAACTCTCAGAGAACGGCTGTTGCTCAGTGGCATTCTCTCCGCACGAGGCAAGAGTGTGACCAGGTTTCGCCAGCATCCATCGCCGTTCCTTGAAACGGTATCATAATGAAGACAAAGTAGACAGCACATATGGAAGCCAGAAATCCCCTTTGACGCTTCGGCCATTCTCCATTCAAGGAACATCTAGTAGGCGATGGCGACCTGTGTCAAGATACGATCCATTCGACTAGGATATGGTAGAGAAATAAAATGTTTCGGTGTAGACTGGATGTACCTGGCCACCTATATATATACCCGTTATATCAGATCTCAGATTACATATGGCAATATTATTAATGTCGAATTACTCCGTGGCAAAAGTAGGCATACGTCAGTATACCCAATATTTTCTTCTCTGGTGATTTCGTTTCATTTTGCTTTGATAGTAAAATTAGTTTCAAAATCGACACCTTGTGGAGATTGAAAAGAAAACATATCCAAACATTCGTTGCCAAAATTATTTATTTTTCATAAATTCTGATTGTCAGAGGATAAAATTTTTGAAGCTCATTAAAAATCTAAATAACCGACATTGGATTGAAGGAAATCCTTACAGTCTGTGGTCTGTAATCCTTACAGTCTGTGGTCTGTAATCCTTACAGTCTGTGGTCTGTACAAACCAAAATATTATTCGATAAGTAATCAAAAGTTAAACATTATCTGGAACGAACGTTCTGTCGTTATTTCTCTGCTAGTGGAAGAGTGTAAGTGCCCGATGTTTTGATTAGCTGCGAGAAGTTTTATTCACATCCAATCAAAAGGCGCTATTCAATTTACGTGTTGTAGCTGTATTAATCCGACAAGGTAAAACACGGAAGGTGCATGGAGGTTTTAACTTGGATTGAGAAGATTGGATTTTGGCAGCTCGTGTCATTTAAAAATCTACCATCAGTTCGTGTAAACAATTCCGGTATAGACAAACTGTCCCTGCTAACATTTTTGAAACACATTCAGGACCTAAGCCAGAATGCCATTGCACCTACTTATTTCAGGCTATAATACTTTTGTTTAAGTTTCGGTCATATGCAAAGGAATTTCATTAATGTTAGTCCCTCTTCGATATATAATACGAATTTAGCTGGATGAAATTCAAACGATTCGTTCCCAGAAGACAAATCACGACATATGAATAAAACGTGAGCAGAAAGAATGGAATACAATAGATGTGTGTTTCCCACAGTTTAGCAAAACTAACATGAGGTAGGCACTATACCTTACATAGAAGAAACAACTATTTTTGATTAATTCGGGGGGGGGGTCATTAGACAATCTCAGGTTCGAACGGTGACTCTTAATACAGTGGAAACAAGTGGGGTAAAATGAAGGTAGTTTCCTCAGACCAATTACATCAACCCACGGTCTTTGTAGGAAGATTAAATCAGTTTATTCTCTGACGTTAAACTCTTCAACTCACTTATAGACTTCCATTGAAGTCCACATGTATCAATCAAATGGCTCGCGATGTATTGTTTTGTCAAATGACAATAATATCTAACACAGTTTATATTTATGAAAATGGCATAACCCACCTTTTTAGTTGGCTATAAGCTGTAAGCCCTTTGGTACCCTGAATATTTGCGTGCCGAAAAATAAAGAGACCGGTTAACTACACTGGTATACTGGTCCATCAAACTCAACCATCCCACCACTTTTGCTAAAGAAATTGTCAATCGTAAGCCAAGCCCTTGTATAGAATATAGCCCATGTATATAAGTAATAACACAAGTCCATTGACGGCTAATACTTTTAGTTTATGGACTTCATGGTCATAACGGCCAGATAATTCTTCGTCAAGTTACATGCTATGTGTTCATTATTACTCATTTGAACAGTGCTGAAAAATGTCATGTACGGACAATTGTTAATTTTTAAGAAAATGTTTTTATTTTTGATCGAAAAAATATATACTATTAATTTATTGAATCTAACGTTAACTTTGATTGGTTGATACTGCGTTTTGTTTTTGGATGTTGTCGTGTTTGAAAACTGATATTAAATTCGTTATTGTAAATGCTACTCGCTTGTACAGAAAATATCGATGTATTTTTGGAACTCGTCGTCTCAAGGGTTGTATATTTTGTGACTATAATTTGACCCGAGCGAATACTAGTAAGATATCTATTTCTAGATAGAATACCCATATCTGTGATCCAATGGCCACTATTTAAGATACCCTGTTCAGAAAATATTATTTTGTAATCGAGCAGGATCAAGGAGTATTGATATACTGGAGATGCGGATATTTTATCGTCACTGTTTTCCCCATCTCTATAATGTTAAACGAGATGAGGGTTTATTAGAATGGCACGTGGAAATGGCGGATATCCAATATACATGTAGATGCATGCCATTCTTGACAATGTTCCCCGTCTTGGTCTACGCAGGGCAATAGTTCCTGTTGTCCTGGGGGCCGTTTCACGAAGCCGTCACAAAGTGCGTTCAATCGCAGTTGCCATGACTTCTTATCTCTTCACTATGGTATCCATTGGCAACTATTAGTCGTTTGCGATGTGACAGCTTTGTGAAACGAGCCCCAAGACTGACTTCCCATTTGGGACGCCATGTCATCTTTATTGTCAGAATGACAACAAAAAGTAAAGACCATTCAACAATATGAATGGTAAAATAAGTGCTGATATGAAAATCAGAAGAGAAAATGTATTTTTTGTGTTTTGTTAAGAAATGTACAATTCACTACATGATTGCTTAATAAATCTACTCATGAAAATGACTGTTTTGTTTAATATCTATACTTAGAAAGTTAAGAAACCGTTAAACATAGATTATTAGGTGTTTTGTGTCGAACTCATGATTTTTTACTGATGCAATGATGTTCCAATTTGCGAAGAATCCCAGAAAGAAATACTCTTTTTTTTCTTTGCCTGATTTTTCGGATAAGTGGAGATTCGTTAAAGCATTTGCTCGGGGAAGTATAAAAATGAAAACCGGAAAAGTTGGCAACAGAAAAGCGATTGTGTTAAATATAACAACTCCGCTAAAATCCGTACTACTGTTTAGACAAAAAAAAACAGAGTTTTTTATGTTTCCTGGCAGTACCTTAGGAACTTTCTATTTTTGATAAAATTTGAAATTATTGGCATCATTCTCAATTTGAAATTGAAAATTGGCGGTGCCCGAAATGTTAAAAAAACACTGACTGTGCATGCCCCAAGCACACTAATGATTTTAACCAGGGTTGTGTGGAATGTGCAACCGGTAGATTTATTAAAGGACTTAATCTGCAGCAAACAGACGAATGATACGGACTAAATTACTGTACAGCTAGCGATGTATTCACAAAGAAAAAAGTTAAGCCCCCCCCCCCCCCTGGAAAGTCTGCACCGACCGATAAAATCATTGGTGTAGGGAGCTTGTTGGCAAACTGATGTTGCAGAAACGATTGTGATCATAAAGGGCAACATTCTGGTGATAAAAAATCACCAATAATGGCAATAAGCTATACAATTTATTCAGGATATCGCCAAAATATAAACAATTTGTTTGAGGTGGTCATCTGCAATAGTATACAACATATTCACGATTGAAACCCGGCGAAGATTCCAACCTGGTCTTGCAAAAAGAACGTCGCTTTGCCAACGCGACAGAGACACAAGATGTCAGTGCTATCCGATTAAAAAAATGTCAAAAACATACCATCATAACAGCAGTTTAAAAGCGTGGTCTGAAAGGTCATTTAAGATACTATAAAAAGAATATATACGTGTATTAGTTCTACTTGATAATGAATTGTTCAATTATGTTTTTGAAATATGCTGTAATAATGAAGTGATGCAATTCAAGAATGTTTTGTATGCTGTATCGTTATAAAAATTCGGCCATCGATCGAGTAAGTACAAAATCTCTGCTTACAGAACAATGGCCGACCTCATTAACAATAACAGCGGTCCTAAGTGCCAGAGGCAGCAAGATCGGAGACTTCATCGGGAGTGGTCAGTGGTGACAAGATCTATTCCTTTGGTCATTAGATTGTAAAAGCTATTCCAGAAAAATCGGCCTGGTAGATATAGACCAGATGCCCCGTATAAATATAAACTAGAACACAACAACCCCGGTGAAATATTTTGACTAAATAAGTAAGGAGACAAGTTTGTAATTTGTGACACCCTTCGATACTAATTGCAACCCATTCAGGTCGAATACCCTTTAAATGTTTTATCAAAAAATCTACCATATAATGGAATGGGGTTAAAACCGGATTTATTGTTTAAAAAATGATTTAGAGGGTTTCTGTTAATAACTTAGGAGCACAAAAATTAGGTTTTACTGATAATTTAATTTTTTATGGAACTCCAAAAAACATGGTAATTTTGGCCTCGAACAACCAATGTTAAAAACCATACATGACTTATCTTCCCCTGAATTGGCGCTGTGAGCAATCTTAGAAGACGTCAATACAGTTGTTTACATTCAAGAGGTTTCCTGCTGTTTACCATGGACGATGGTTTTCCTCATCAACTGACAACGACCATTTTCATCCGCTTCATCTTCACTAACCATTTTTCCTAAGCTCTTCATCTTTCGGAAAATGATGGAAGCTTAGTCCGACCGGGTAAGTATTCCTGCAGTTTAGGGCAGTGCAGAAGGGCATCTCCGAACGAAAGTGTAAAGAGTCGTTGCTTTTAAAACTCGTT
Organism: Lepidochitona cinerea; assembly: GCA_963971465.1. Lineage (NCBI taxonomy): Eukaryota > Metazoa > Mollusca > Polyplacophora > Chitonida > Tonicellidae > Lepidochitona > Lepidochitona cinerea. The sequence continues at coordinate 44,597,304 of OZ020551.1, read as the reverse complement.
AGTACTCATAGTCATACGTTACGAAATGGAAGCGTGCCGGAAACAAATCTCTAGTGACGTCAAAAAAGATAAATCATTTATTCATTTCTATTCTTGGATTTCGAGAATTTACAGGCTTGATTTATTTAATTTAAAAAACCTAAAAATGGCCTAATGCGAGACAAAAGTTTTTGTCTGGCTAAGCCACGTGCATAAAGGTAATGTAATTCCAGATTTCAATGAAATATTTTGTCTGGTTTTATCCGCCGCCTCATTTTGTTTTTTGCAATAGCGCAGTAACCTGAAGGAACCTGATTACCATATTTCAGATGTAGGACATATAGGCCTGGGGATTTTTTTTCATGCATGTCACAATGAGGTCAAAGGTCAAGGTCACTGAAAAGTCACACATAGGCTGAAAAGCTTGTTACCACATTTTTCAGAAAACGGTTGCTTTAAATTACGTGAAACTTGGAATATAGCATCGCTATAGTAAGGTAACTGACTTTTGACGAACATCGGCTCAAAAGTCAAGATTACATAGGAGTTCAAATTTTAGACCAAAAAGCTTGTTACCATGTTTAACCTGGGATGAATATTCATCGCAGGTTTAACAAAACCGTTTTTTTTCAAATTTCATTAAACTTGGGATATATCATCGCTACACTAAGGTTTCAAACTGAGCAAAATTTGACGAAGATCGGTCCAAGGGTCAAGGTCACCGAGAGGTCACACAGAGAGTAAAAAGCGTGTTACGACATTTTTCAGAAAACCGTTCTTTTCAAATTTCGCGAAACTTGGGATATAGCATCGCTATAGTAAGGTAACTGGCTTATGACGACCATTGGTTTCAGGGTCAAAGTCGGCGAGAGGTTGCGCAAGAGCTAAAAAGCGTGTTATCACGTTTCACAAAAAAAAACGTTGTTTTAAATTTCGCGAAATTTGGGATTTATGATCGCTATACTAAGGTTGCTAGATGAACGACTTTAGACGAACATCGGTCCAAAGGCCAAGGTCACCCAGGAGTTATAAAAATTTTGGACGAAACAATCTTTTTACCAGGTTTATAAAAGTGGTGTTTCAAATTTCATGAAATTTTGGATGGATCATCGAGACACTAAGGTTTTGATGGGATCAACATTTGACGAAGATTCCTTCAAGGGTCTGGGTCACCGAGAGGTCACACATGAGCTGAAACCATTTCTTGGAAAAACGCCTTTTCAAATTTCTAGAGTTTTTTTAAAAAATAATGGTGAAGAGTGTAGTTTTATGCTTCAAAAATAGATGGGGCGGAGGGGGCTGCTTTCGTGTTTGTCAAAACAAACACAATTTCTAGTTTTTTACAAGCCTCTACTGCTATGTACTCGATATAATTTGTTTTTGATATATTGTGTGCTGTTACGAGACAAAAAAATTAAAAATGGATCAAAAAGACATTAATATGAAAGTGAAACAGAATAACGTATTTACAGACAAATATTCAAAATGATTTACGCTTTAGAACTTACAGTTCCAGGATAGTAAACTAGTCTTCAATAATCAAGAAATATAAATCCACTGCATAAAAGTTATTGCAAGCCAAATATAAGCACAGAAATCGCACCCAAATAAGAATAAGTAAGATAATCGCATCCAAGTATCATATCATAGCATACTAAGTAACATCATTGCAGAACAACTGTGAACTGACTGCCCAAAAATCATATAACGCGCACTTATATAGATTCCCAGAAATTCCAGAACAATCTGACCAACACATATTGGCATAAATTTGCATAGCTATAAAAACACACTTGACATATTTAGCTACGAGGAGAACATTCCTGGACTTTAGTAACAACTCGGCTGAAATCTAGGTCAACTGAACTAAATTGTAAGCAGTCATGGGTGAGAGGGGAGGGGTGAGGAAAACATATCACATCAAACAATAGCTTTCGAAAAGTATCTGTAGACTTTTACATGAAACACAAAAGACTTGCAAAAACAATGAAATAAGAAAAAAGCACGAGAGGTCAATTAACTTACTACACGTAATATCCTTCACCTTCAGAGAATGATCGTTTTAACAAAAACTTCTTTAAAAAAGGGGTATAAAAGACAAATATACTGATAGCATTATTTACATTTGGTTATTTACACTCTAGATAAACAATCAGCAATAAAACTATCTTTACCTTGAATGTGTCTGATATATAGTATGCACAGAGAGCTCAAATTGCTGTTGCTGGGTTTGATTAAGTCATAGTTCACAAGGAATTTCTTTTTCAAGATATTTGGTTCAGCCTGTTAGTATGCTTTTTATGGGCGAAGAGTTTTCAGCACAAACATGATGAAAAATAACATCAGTTGTAGATCATCAGAAACAAATGGGAAAAGTCAGAAATCAAACTGCTTGATAAGGTTCCAAAGGATACAGTTTTATGGAAATACAGATCCAACGTCACTGGAAGGGTGAAACGCAGGTTGGAAGCCAATGGAGGCTATACGCCCTATTGACCTTCTGCTCTAGGGTTGTGTTCTACACACTCAAATTGACATTTTTACTTCAATATGTTCGCCCTGTGAAGCCAGATGAACTCAGAAGTTTCATACTTACAAGCATCTTTTTATTTTGTTAGATTACGCTTTTGATATGGCTAACGATATCCTGAATAAATTGTATAGCTTATTACGATTAAAGGTGATTTCTTATCGCCAGAATGTTGCCCTTTACGATCACAATCATTTCTGCAACACATTAGTTTGCCAACAATCTCCCTACACCAATGGTTTTATCGGTCGGTGCAGACTTTCCAGTGGGTGCTTAACTTTTTTCTTTGTGTATAGTTGGACGCAGTGGTCTAATTCTCCGAAGCCATGATGCAGGTCACACAACGCTGTCAACGGACGATCGATAATTAAGTTTTGTTTTATCGCGTTGATTTAAAGTAGTAAGCCGATCTTCTATTGAATCAATCTAATGTTTTCAATTGTATATTATTTATCTTAATGCTAAATATGACTGAAAAGGCTTCATATTCCTAATGAAATCCTATGTACTGTTGTTATTGCACTGCATTGAATTATGACTTTTCTGAGTGAAGGAAACCCCTAGTTTTCACTTATGTATAAATAATAAAATGATTTATTGGCCAAATTATCTGAGCGATCCATCCCCCAAGATGCGGTTTTGATTACATTAGATGTGGAATTTATGTATACAAACATTGATATAGATTTGGGTGTAAAAATCGATAAAACCAGCATTCCAAAGATATCCTCACCATCTTCGTCGGGATAAAGACATTTTAGAATTGTTGCAACTTACGTGTAACTTAAAAAATACTGATTTTGCATTCAATTGGGAGACCATTCAACAAACTAAAAGATATTATATGAAAAAACGCGTAAGTCCTACCTTTGCCTCTATTTTTATGACTGAGTGAGATAGTATCATTCTTTGCATTAAAAAATGACCATTGAACAAATCTCTTTCCATACTTCCGCTGCAGATACCAAGCACAAACGTATGGAAAAGGGCAGTTTTTGGATTAAAAGGTTACAAACCGATTATCCTTTGGGTTGGAACTTGGACCAGTGAAAATACTATTATTCCATTTGTGTTTCAGTATAACAAGGCTGGCAGGAATATGGCCCAAATCATAGAAGAAGAATAGAAACTACTTTAAGTAAAATGGCTCGACCTCTGGCGCAAATGCCAGTCATTGCTTTGAAAAAAACAAGTGGTAGAAAATACACTGCTCAGGGCTAAACTACCTTGCCTGTCTTCCACCCAAAAATGTTCATCTTTTTTGCTTTTGATCGCGTTGGGCTCAATCTCATTTTACCGATATTCTTGCCATAGCTGAAGATGCGTGAACATTGTCAATGTATTACAAAGTGTTCAAGAAAATTTTACTGACTAAAGGCAAACTTCTCTCTGTCGTCAACCTAATATAATATCATGGGTTTTAGTTTATTACAACAACTTTTGAGTATAAAGGTCTAAATGATTTACCCCTTTTTAATACAATTAGAAACTTGTCTCCATGCTTATCTTAGAAAGTTTTCCCTGTGCCTGTGTGTTTTAGTGTTCATAAATATATTTTTGGAAGTATAGTCCGGTGAATATCACTCGAATGATTAAACAAAATATGATAAAGAGACAAGAAAATAAACTTTGGTTCCCAGACGGAAGACAGACAATGGAGTCAAGCCCTGAATGGTAGATCTTTCAAACCCTTGTTTTTTTAAAGCAATCACTGGCCGTTGGATCAGAGGTCGAGTCATTTTACTTTGAAGTAGTTTGTATTCTTTTATTATAATCTGGGACATATTCATGCTGATCTTTTCATAGTGAAACACAAATGATGTAATACTCACCCGGGTCCAAGTTCAAACCCAAAGGGTAAACAGTTTGTAACGTTTGCATCGACAAACTTACGATTTCCTAACGTTTGTGCTTGGTATCTGCAGCGGAAGTGAGGAAAGGGTATGATTTCGATAGGTCCTTAATCGAATGACCTGGTACGGTTTAGAGGAGTCTCAATTGAGGGCCTCTGCCTTTTGATATTTGTTGGCGGATTGCTCTCCGAAAAAGATTCCGCGATCTGGTATGTTTATATCGAGTCATTTATGTAATTTATGTACCCGGAGAGAAACGTTGGATGGGAATAATACACACCATGCATGTTTAGTTGTCGGAAGAAACCGTTTTTCAAAACATTTACGTAACGCCCGGCGTAAGTCCAATGCAAGGCAATTGGCTTTTTGGTCAGTAGAATTCTCTGGAACACTTTGTAATATATTGACAAGGTGGTACGGATCTTCAGTTCTGGTAAGAATGTCGGTAAACTGAGGTAAACCAAATATGATCATGGGGTAAAAATGACAATTTTGGTTCCATCAGAAAGGGATTTTTTCAATTGGCATCATTACGAAATGGTCCTTAACCAAATGACCTGTAGTGTTGAAATGTTTTGTCACTGGACACAGTATATGCCAAGTTTTCCTCCCATAGTAAAACTGGCAACGCCGCCATATATAATTATGATCACTAAAACACACGGGCACAGGGAAAATCTTCTTGTCTAAGTGAAATAATCCTGAGGGCGGAGTAAAACACCAATCAATCAACCAATCACAGTATACCAAAGTCTAATACCAGATAGATACTTGGATCTCCTACTTATTGCATGCGACATTTATTGCACGTGATATCATACGCGATGTTGGAGACGTCGCAATTAATGTCCCTGTCATTTGATATTTGTTGAGGGATTGTTCTCTGAAAAACGTTTTACGATCTGCACGTTCTACACGAGATACTGGAATCCTTGGAATAAATTTACAGAGGTTTTGTGTCATTTGACGTAAAACTCACAACCAGTCAAACTCGTGCAGCTGCCCATATGCCAAATGTTCAAGATGGGGGTGACAGTGGCATGCAGTTGAAGGGAACGCATTAAATGAATAACCACCCCCCCCCCTCTTCCCCCCCCCCCCTCCATTCCGTCTGACCCCCTCCGCATCTTACCTCATCTTTCAAGAATTATTTTAAAGGAATAGATATAAAGGTTTAAAATAGTTTTCCTCAGACACCACGTGTTATTGAATGTGATCGTTACCACATCAATGGGTAATTGGCCGACTTTATGAAACAGTTTTGTAAGCAATATTGCTTATTACACTGACATATCGTATTGCCACTAAAACATCTCCACTATGACACGTGCCTAATTAAAGCGTATCGTTTGAACTAAATCGAATGGCTGTGTATGTCCGGTAGACCTAGAATTACACATGAGCAGCGGGAAACCCTTTCAGATTTAGACGAAAAATCGGTCGAAGAATTTCTGCCATTTTTCAAAAAAGTGATCCATGTGTAATCTGGGACTATCTATGAGTTTAAGTTTTTTAGACAGTGAGTATTGCAGTACTCTTCTACCAATCTTTGGGTGACGCCCGAAACGGGAATGGAACCCGGGCCAGCTGTCTGATTCAGTCAACCGGCCTGCTCTATAAAAGGAGGTAGTTGACGGGTAGATACTACAGTATAGACATTTAGACGAAAAATCGTTTGGTGAATTTCTGCCATTTTTCCAGAAAATATAACGAGAATACTGGGACTGTCCAGATGTGGTCAAATCAAAATCCTTATGTAGCTCTACAAGCTTCATTTACCAGTCTGAACCTTCGGTGATTAACGCACGTGAAATAAATGTCAAAGCCGATCGGTAGCGAGCGAATATGGTTGGCGAATGTGAACATAAATGCTTACACTTACTACACGTCACTATAGTTTTAGAATACTGGAGCCGGTTGCACAAAGGTGTATTGAGCTTAAGTCTGACTTACCTGGGCAACGTCACAAACGAATTCCTATGTGACGCGATGTATTTAATCTTGATTTTAGCTTAATACAGCTTTGTGCAACCGGTCCCTGTAGTCCAAAGTATGTAATGCGTATCTATAATAGCCAATGAAAATGCAGCTAAATGTATACAACGTGTGTCTTTATTAATCATACACGTATAAATAAGAACCAGCCATAATAAATTCGCCATAGATTTTGTGTAGATTGTGCTAATTTTCTATACGTGTAGGCTACTATAAACCAATAAAGTTAAAGCTTTAAAGTGGCATGAGCTGCCGAAATTCACACTTTTTTCATAATTTCTGATCGTCACGACAGTAAGAGGCTTTGAAGGCCATCGAAAAACTAAATGATTGGCGTTGGAATGAGAAAAATCCATACAGTATGTGCCCTGTACGAACCGAAAACGTGTTCGAAAAGTAGCAAAATTTAAATAACCGGGACGACCATTCATTCATTCTAAGCCAAAGTTAGTTCAAAACAATACTTTATCGTACATTTTCGGGACTAGAAGCATTAAAAGTCTTCTGAATTATACGTCTTGAGAAAAATAGCCGATAATTTCAACATTCTGTGTTTACGTCAAAATATCAACATTTTGGCAGCTCATGCCCCTTTAAGTAAAACGTTGTCAATATTATAGTGCGCGTAAGAAAAGTAAAGGAACGTGATCGAGTTGTGTAATGTTTGAAGTCTTACAAGTCGTTAAGCCCACAATACGGGTACTGATAAGAAATCATCAAGAAGAATAACTTGTTCCCAGCTACTTTCGACGCCATTTGTATTCAGTCCCAAAATACGGCGATTTACCATATAAAAAGCGCAGACTGTCAGAGGCATGTCAAAGCCGATAGCGAGCGAGGACAGACAAAGTTAGTTCCGAGTGGTATCTAAAGTTAACATACACTATACACTAAATCGACGGTTTGATTGATGAATTAAGTGGCGGGTTTGAAAGCTTTATTTTGATTAGTTTTTATAGATACGTGTATGATAATAAAAGCAAGCGTTGTATAAAGCCGCATTTTCGTTGGCTATAGTTACGCGGTAGAAACTTTGGTCGGGGACTACATGCGGCTGTTTCTCAACACACTTACGCCCGTCGTAACTTTGCACCTGGACCCTGTCTTACGAAGCTGGCGTAAAGTTGCGCGTAGGCCTACAACATGGACCAGTTGTGACTATAGGGCGTAAGTTCATATAGCTTAAACGCTGATTTACGTCCGACGTAACTTACGCCAGCTTTGTAAGACAGGGCCCAGGTCGTAACGTAATGTTGAAGGCATATGTTGCCATGACAGCTAGGTCTTGCATTGGACTTACGTCGGGCGTAAATGTTTTTGAGAAACCGCCCCCAGTTCTCTAATATTAGTGTTGTGTACTAAAATTTAAGAGACGTGTGTAGTATCCTAAGTCCTCATCCGCATCTCCATTGATCCAGCCTTTTACATGTACCCATAGATAATAAAGGTCAGAGTTGAACCGACAATTGTTACGTTCGTCAACGTTCTCAACTATAAATCCCCAAACGGTTTATTTATGCATCACATTGGCGACGAAGATCGGATTAATGAACTTTACGGTAACTTCCTGTATCAAGCTAAAACATTCTAAACTTTTTCAGTGAAGAACTTCAAGCCCAATGGACATTAACACTTTTAGCCCAAGCAACAAGCTTTGCTAAATGCACTAAATGAATTCTTGTCATGGCAACGGCTCTTCCTCCCGTTCTATATCAGTAGATACTGAACGAATTGGTGTCCGATGGAAGAAATGGATCAACAGATTTAATGATTTACTAGCTGCATTATCAGTAACCGAAGTAGAATGAAAACGAGCTATTCGTCTTCGTGACATCGGCGAGGAGGCTATGGAGATTTTTGACACTTTTCCCGACAGTGAAAAAAGAGGTGACGCTGAATTGAACAAAGCAGTTGACGCTTTCACAGCCTATTTTGCACCTAAACAGAACACGGACTACGAAGTTTTTAAATTCCGAGAAGCAACCCAACAGCCCAACGAGTACATCGTTGTTTTTCACACTTGCCTTCAACAACTAGCATCGACGTGTAAATTTCATTCCAAGGACCGAGAAGTCAAACACAAATTATACAAGCCTGCTCATCTTCAAGACTTCGATGTAGAGCTCCGAGAGAACCAGATATGAACTTATCAGACCTACTAAAAGCAGCCAGGGCCATGGAAATGTCTGAAAAACAAGCCCCAGGAATGGGAGAAAGAATCTCAACTGTACACAAAATTCAAACACACAAACCTTCAAACAATATAAAATTCCAACAAAGAAAGAAATTTTCTAATCATCAACAGAAATATCAGAAACCTAAATCTCAGTGTCGGAATTGTGGTGGACAATTTCCACATCCTTGTGGTCGCACATCGTGTCCAGCATTTGGTACTGAGTGTTCAAAATGTTCCAAACGAAACCATTTCAGTAAATACTGCATGTCATCCAATCGATCTAATTTCCCAGAAAAACAATCAAAACCAAGTGTTTCCAAGCCACGACTGAACTATCCACAAAAACGTATAAATCAAGTGACTGGGCAGACACGTGATATTTCAAGCTCTAATGACGAATACATCTTTTCACTACACCAAAACCAGAATTCTAACTTTCCAACATTCGATGTTAAAATCAATGGGATGTCATAGCGGACACTGGGGCTAGTGTTAACCTACTAGATGAAGTCGACTACAACAAAATAACGAGAAAACCAAAACTGTCAGAATCCTTCATAAAATTATATCCTTACAAGTCTACAAAACCTGTACCAATCCTAGGTAAATTCAATGCTCAAATCAGTTCTAAATCTAAAGGTGTTACAAGACCTATCTATGTGGTTCCTAAACAAACCCAGGGATCCGGTGGTTCCTTACTTAGTTGGCATACAGCAGTTGACTTAAACCCCCTAACTCCCAAGTCAGCAACCGAACATCTTGTATCTCGGAGTATTCAGGACTCAAGGACATTCAAGTGAAACTGCATATTGATAACACTGAACAACCTGTAGCACAACCTCATAGGCGCATTCCATTTCATCTTCGCAAGAAAGTAGAAGAACAACTAGAACGAGACGAACAACTTGGTATGATCGAAAAAGTCGACGGTTCAACACCTTGGGTGAGTCCTGTGGTTATCGCCCCAAAACCAAAATGCCCAGACAAAGTTCGTGTGTGTGTTGATATGCGTTGTGCATAAAAGGCGATACGACGTGAACGACAAATCACACCAACAGTGGACGATTATTAACGACCTTAACGGAGCTACAGTTTTCTCCAAGCCTGATTTAAACAAAGGATATAATCAACTTGAACTCGTTGAGGAATCAAGATACATTACGATGTTTTCGACGCACAAAGGATTACGACACTACAATCGTCTAAGCTTTCGTGTCTCATCAGTAGCAGAGATCTTTCAGAACGCTATCCACGAATCGTTAAATGGCCTTAACGGTGTAATCAACATGAGTGACGATATACTTATATGCGGCAAAACAAAAGAAGCCCACGATCAAAATTTACGTGACACTTTCCAACGTTTACGTGGGAAAAACCCATCCCTTAACAAGGACAAGTGTGTTTATGAGAAGAGTCAGCTTGAATTCTATGAATATGTGTTTTCCTGTGAAGGAATGTCTCCAGATCCAAACAAAATTGAGACAACCATGAAGCCTCTAAGAAGGCCACATAAATTAGAAGCTAACTACAGTGCTCGGATTCCCAACTATGCCACCATAACTGAACCTTTACGTTCATCAACTTACAAGGATACACCATGGGAGTGGTCAGACAAAAGGGACAATGCATTATTATCCAGTCATGTCATACTTTGATTCCAGTAAATCCACCGAGATTATAGTCGATGCTGGATCTTGGTGCGAGTCTGTGACAGAAAACTAACTCTTGTGATATTCACATTATTTCTCATGCCAGCAGAGCTTTATCAGCAGTTGAGCGACGCTATTCACAAAAAGAAAAAGAAGCTCTCGTGATAGTGTGACCTGCGAACATTACCATCTCTACATCTACGGTAACCCCGTCACTGTCATAACATGTCATAAACCATTGGAAGGCATCTATAACAATCCACAGTCCAAAACATCAACAAGATTAGAAAGGTGGTCTCTCAGACTCCAACGATATTCTGTAACTCTAAAATACCAGCCTGGTTTCAGCAACCCCGCAGATTATCTCACGACATCCACGCCAATCAACCCCCATTTCCAGTTCTGAACGCATCGCTAAAGAATATATAAATTTTATATCAGAGTACACCAATTCCAAGAGCCATATCATTGAACGAAATAAAATCTTCAACAATCCAAAGAACAACTCTAAAGCAAGTAAAAGAAATGTTAAAATCAGGTGATTGGAAATTAGCAAAGAAATCTAAAGCCTTAAAAGCCTATGCATCTGCTCAGCAAGAACTATCCGTTACAACAGATGGACTAATGTTGTGCAGCAACACAATAATAATTCCCAATGTTCTTCAATAAAACGTAGTAAACCAAGCTCATACCGGACATCAAGGTATTGTAAAAACTAAACGCATACTTCGAACTAAAGTTTGGTTCCCAGGTATGGACTAGTTTTAATATCCATAATGTTTGTTCTCTCTTTAAAAGCTGATGTTCTATAAAGACAATTGTCGATGCTTTGTAAACCTCACTCGTGAATCTAATGCAAGGTAAGGAGGGATGTAGCATCCTAAGTCCGCGTCCGCATCTCCATTGATGTAGCCTTTTATAGGTACCAATCGATAATAAAGGTCAGAGTTGAACCGGCAATCAAAGTTCATCAACGTTCTCAACTACAAATACCCAAATGGGTTATTTATACATCACAACGTGTATAATTGTATTTATGTCCACGTTCTCCAACCATAAGCGAAGACAGCCGAGGTTTGTCACGTAAGGGAACATGCGTCAGGTAATTTCTGCAACCAGTATCAATTACAAAGTTTCCCTTTCAGGCGCATCTGTATGTAAGCGAAAACCTCGGATGACGGTAGTAATATAGATATATATATAAATGACAGTATACAAAGCGTGTGTGTTAACTTGATTCGAAAATGATCGGGGGCCATTTTAAGCGGACGAACGGATATATAGTCATCTTCTCGAGGCCTAATAAACGGAACGGTCCGTTCAGATGTCTGAGACAATGCTTGTCCGTATATGGTGAAGAAATTCGTGAAGGTAAACAGATAAAAATGCGTGTCTTTTGACCGGTTTTATTTCAAGAAAAGCATTCAACAAATCTCTTTCCCTCTAACAGCTGTTGACTCAAAACCGTTGCGTTTCCTGGGCCTGCTGCCTACTTTCAATTACAATTCTCCGTGCAGCTCTGAATGTCTATTCAAACTCGACTGGATATTCTGTGGCCATACATATAGAACTGTGATGTAGTCGTGAAAGATACTGTGGTGGTTATGTCTTTTAGGATATAACACAAGTATAGTGTTAATCCGATAAATGAGAACTTCATATTAACTCAATATTACCACCATTTATTGTATCTTCTTCAAAAGTAAATTTAAATGCCAATTATATATAGAAAAATATATTTTAGTCATTCTTGAAAAAAAAAATGACATTTTGACAAAATTTCGTTAATGCATATACCTAAACAAGTAACCCTATACTGATGGAACAATTTTCAAATACTTAGTAATGGAAATCTCTACGTTTATAATGAAGCAGATCTCAATTAATATGAGGATTACAGAAGGGTTTGACTTACAAATAAACAGCTAACACAACCGTTATAGTAATGAACGATTCATGATTAAAAATTGACATACAGTTACGCTAAGGTGTTTCGGAAAGGGGTATGAGGGGGGGGGGGGGTTTGTAAAAAACAGCTATAATAGTGAACCCTCTATACATGGGTAAGTTTAAGAATCATAATAAAGAGACAGCCCATGCAGAGCGTTTTGATCAAACGAAGGTTCTCTGAGCACATGCATTGGTATACATGTACATGTGGCTAAACTTAGCATCCAAAGATCTGGGTGTCTGCCGGAACCTATCCGCTGCGTGTCACCCTTTCGGCGCCAAAATTGAATCTGATCAAACGAACGAGGTTCAATCAATTTGATTGATTGATTGATTGATTGTTTGGTGTTTCACGCCGCGCTCCAATCAAATTGAAAAGGAAGGACACTGAGGCTATACACTACACCATTATACTAAATGGCCAATGACAGACTCCAGACGGCCCCAAAGGCCTCAGACCCCAAAATACATTTTTATCAAACGAACGAAATGCCGCATGAAATCGATTTCGCATGGATGTATAAACACCACAGTGTATACAATTAGTTATGCATGGCCCACAAATTATCTGCTGCAATTAAGGGATACCCATGCAGACGACCTCCAATTCCCTCTAATTTCGTATTTGATCGTACGAACAAGATATCACTTAATACCAATGCCATATGAATGTATAGCCACCGTTGGTATGGAATTACCCATGACATGTAATGCGTGTAAGGGCCTGTCAGACGACTCTAAATGTCCTAGACCACCAAAATAATTTGGTCAAACGAGAGAGAAACAAAAATGACCCATGGCAGACCAATATTCCGCTGCAAGGGGGCTGTCAAACTACCCTTTGGCAAATTGCTGCAAAAGCTTTTCATCGAAAGCCTATATATGTATGACTTTTGTAGCTTCGAACACCGTTAACGATATGAAGCCCTGGTCACAACCCATTGCGAACGCTTTCTTTCCTTTTGATATTATATGGTTAACAACTTTTAAATTTATTGGTCACTGATGACTCACCACGTTAAGGCAGCGATGGGAACTGTCAATAGGGCCTATAGCTCTTATAGCAAAAAAACGAATTCTTCTTAATGCCCCTGTGCCAGTGCGACTTTATTAAAAAACATAATATATGAGTTAATAAATAGCGTTGGTTAAGCCGCTTATCGATATACCATCATCATCTATTTCCGTAAAACGTATGTTTTAGTTAAAAGCACACTTGCCGCGAAAATCAGGAATATTGTTTACATTAAAAAGGAAAGACCCTTTTCTGTATTTTTCCCAGACAATATAAGTTAGGAACTTTCTATTTTTACCAAAATTTAAATGTTTGGACGTCACTTTGTATTTTTAATTTGAATTTGAAAATTTGAATTGTTAGGTGCCCGTAACGTAAACAAACCAAACTGCCCCCTATTGGTGATTTTATGTTTCAGTCGAGTGAGTGAACTAACGGCACAGTGTAATTTTACGTAGGCCTATTTATCTGAGAAATACAGACTGACGATCGGTCCACAGCGACTGGAAAAGCCTGCTGATAATTGTTTGAGTGTAAACCACAGATAAAAAGGCCTGAAATGAGGGTAAACCAACACGAAAGTTGACCGACACTGATCGTTGTTGTTGTAATCAGGCTTCGATTCTTCGTTTGTTTTTCACCCCACTTCTTCATTCTAAAGCTAACTAGACATGTTTTATGTGTCCTATGTTTAAGTTTAGTGGTATTACTCGTAGTAAGCTCATGTAAATTGGTTTTCTTAGCAAATTTAAACAGGCTACGGCGGCAAGTGGGCCTTTAAGCGCACTACGGTGATCAAAATAGTTTTTCTATACTTCAGGGTCACTTGGCTAAACTATATATCTCACTCCCTCGCTCGTATCCTCCCCTTGAACGTTGGGAGCAGTCTGATAACTTCGGGGATTTACGTGCGTGAAATACCCTCTGATAGATTGCAGGTCATTTTGAATGTGGCGACCAAAAATGTAGCCGTGAAACGTACAAATTTGATATCCTCTTGAGGGCCCAACAAACGTCAATCTGACTAAAGTCGAGATGCTTATTGAAAATATGCATATTTCAATAAGCATCTCGACTTTGGTCAGATTGAACAAACGTGTCCTTGTGATGATGTAAGAGGCCGAAATACTTTGTTAGTTAACGTTCAACATCTATCAGTTTTATATTTGAAGCATTGGAGGATTCTTGAAATGTACCGAAACTGCATCTCTTCTTTGAGTTACACAACATGTGCTTTACCGGGCAAAATAACATATATTAAAAAAACATCTTTCTACATGATTTCAGCGTTTGATTAATTTTCTCCAATTTTCATTTTATTTTTCCGTCTGTAGTGAAGTATTTTGAAATATACTTTCGACGCCATTTGTGTTCAGTCCAAAAATACGGTGATTTACCGTATAAAAAGCGCAGACTGTCAGAGGCTTGTCAAAGCCGACCGGTAGCGAGCGAAGATAGCCGAAAGGAGTTCCGACTGCGTTGGGAGCTCTCGGGCTATTAGCACTGGGTATCCGCGCAAGAGAAGGATGCAGAGGACAAACCCAATCGATAAAACTCTGTACTGTTAGGCAAACTGAAAATTCAGAATGCCATAGCGTTGGGGTTTTTTTAACCGGTTTTCAAAATTGGTGAAATGTCAAGGTACAGTCATCAAGTGTAGAATTTCGGTTCAGATACTTTTAGAAAGCAGTTAAAACGACCCTTCACAGTGTACCAGCTGTTTCCTCAGAAAAATTGAATTTATGAACGTACTGAGACTATAAACTTGCAGGTTAATTAAGTATTGCTTTGACGCCAAAAATGTCTAGTGCATGCCAACATTGACAATTAACGGTTGATCATTCAGCCAATGTAATCAAAAGTACGGCTGCTCCTTCTGCCTCGAGGAGGTATCACGTCGAGTGGCGCGAGATCTCGCTTGGAATTTGGAAGAAAAGCTTTTTTTTTAGGTTTATGTATAATAGTCCTTCGTCACGACGAAAGATGGATATGCGAAAGAAGCTTGTTATACCATGTATCTTTTGGGTGAAAACGTCATTCGAACTGGAAATATTATGTGTTTTAATTAACTATTTTTACCTCGCGTATACCAATGTTATAGGAATATAGCTAACGTTTGAGTTATGGAAAGATTTTGCATGAAAACGGAAACCAAAGGGAGACCTTTCAAAAGGTCGGTCATGGTCAATTGCAAAGGCAGAATCATGTGGATTTGTGTCCTCTGGAAAGTCCAAAAGCCTGTCACTGTGACCTGGAAGTGCACTCTCTGTAGGTAAATTGTGTGCAGTACTTGGCTTAATAATATAGCTAGAATTACAATTTGCTTTTAGCAGATTGGTCCACAACTGGCCAATGTTGTTATTCCAAAACCTCATGATTAAACTCCGATTACAGAAAAGAGGCATTTAGAACCTGCTGAGCTGTCTGAAGGTCAACCTGAAAGAAATACAATCCCGTTATCGACCCGATGTCCAGAGTTTGACGTCACTGGATTCTTTGAATTTGCTTGAGATGACAATCGCCACTGGCTCACTGAAGTGGACAATTCCTGTGCTGGGTCCCCTCCATCGAGCAAGTCTGTCGATATATCAAGACCAAGGTTGACATTTTAAGTATAGTGAATCTGTACTTTATATCATCCAAAGCCTTTTTTGTGAAAAACAAACCATAGCTCTTTTGCAAAACAATAACGTATGGGGTTTCTTCTTATCAAATCGCAAACAGCTTTTAACGACATATATCACTATACGTCTAATCTTTTATGATAAAAAAAACATACATCTTTTTTTTTATAGAAAAATAAACACTTTTCAGTCACCGAGAACATAAACGGTCGACATTTATCACTATAAGCGTTACGTTTTATAATAAAAAGGAAACGAATGCTGTTTATCTTTTTAAAGAAAAACGACCCTTATTTTCAGTCCATCATCATGGACATAATCGCTCGACCGACAATTTTTCGTTTCAAACCACGTGCTTCACATTATAATATTCCCCATGGCAAGACAATGTTATCCCCACTATCAAGTTTTAAAAATTTTCCAATATGTACTTTCAAAACAAATATAGTTTGTAGAATTGTCTTGAATGTGTGTAGATATTATTGGGTTTTTTTTAACTCCTCAGCACTGGACACTGAAAGAGTTTTTATACAAAAAGCCAAAAAAAAAACAAGTTGTCAAGTGCAATAAGAATCTGCTTTTAGCCTGATAATAACATTTACCTTTTGGTCTTTTTCCTGAAACAAGGAGATATAATACGTGTAATTTTCCTGATGTTTCATAACACCTCGCCTACTCAATACTTTGTTTATGCTGGGCTAAAAATAAAAATCAATTATTGTTAGAAGTTTATACGTGGATGGGTTCATGATCAACGGCTTTTCGTGTCAATCGGCTGTATATGAAACAGTTATTTGTCAGAAAATAAAATAAACTGTCAGCGTCTTTAAAATAAGGTAAGTCAAATAGATATATTTACTTCTATCAGGCCAGCGACTAGTTAACAGTGAGCATGCAATGGAAATACATGTACTCTCAAGCAACGAGAAAATGAGTCACAAGTCAATGGGTATGCCCTGAGTATAGGTTATGCAAATTTTATCCAGTCAGTTGAGCGAAACCAACAATACAATTTTTTCATGAAAGGACACCAATACAAAATGATATCTTTCACTACTAGATTTGATATGGTAAATCAACCGACTAGTGCATTTAAATGGGATATTGTGTCAAGAACGCTTAAGAACTCAAACTCAATTCACAACCTTCGACAAGCATACAATTAAAGAATACAGGACAAGCAGTATTGATTGACTGTGAATAAATAAAGTAACCAACAACAAATCACTTAAACTTAAGAATTCAATCCAGAATAAAATGGCGGAAAGTAAACGCGTTCACAGTCGGTAAAGTTGAGTTTTTGTAGTTGGTTTTAGCGTTTTTAATCAAATTTCGCTCAAAGTCGACTGTCATTTGAAGTACTCGAAATGAAGACTGGAGATTTTTCACCCTACGAGAAACCTAAGCCGAATAGGTTTGAACTAAAAGACCGACGCCATGGAGGTGGATTAGGGGAAGACTGCAACAACGACTATGGATTAGCCCCACCAAGTAACAGAACCATTGTTGGATATATGACCGAAAGAGCCAAAGCTAGGGCCAAGGGACACCGACCAGTTGGAAGTATTCAGATCAAAGACACTCAAAAAGTTAGTAAAAAAGCAAGTGTAAGGCATGATTCTAAAGATACGGGTTCCTTCAAGCCCAGTAAAACAGAAACGAAAGTCCGTAAATCAAAATCACAAGAAACCTTCGGTGCTAAAAACTTGCAGTCAAATAATAATAAAGCCGACGAGGAAAAGGACATTATTCACACTAAAAACGATGCTTTAGGACCAAGGGATGCGGAGATCAACATGAGAGACCTGTTGGTTTCAAGGGCCAGAACGTCAGCCAATCTAGCCAGATCCAGACTCACACAAGAAAGCCTCGCCAACGAACAACGCAAAGAAGGTCACAAAGCTGTGACTACAGGCAACCCCAGTGCTAAAAATTCCACAAAAATGACAAATGGAACATTAAAAATTCCAACAGAAAACGATTATATAGACACCGATATTTCTGACGATGATACAAGGATGTGGAGTGCAGATGATTCTTCGGTTAGTGATGAAGAAATAACATCATTAACAAAACCTCGACACGGATTAAACAGTGGTTTACTAAGCAACAGTGCCAAGATAAGGAGTAAAAGTCAACCTAGAAAACTTTCCATTGATGACTTTTCAAAAGATATAAAGCAGCCTTCAACACTATTATACAAAAGACGTCAAAGACATAGACCCCATTTTCATGAAGAACATGGGTCATCTTTTGGTTATTCTGGTGATTCAGCTCGTAACAACCTAAGGAACAGAGCGGTCATTGTACCTCAACATCGGATTGTGCCAGGTATGGATTTTTCTAATGATAAACTCCACCCGTCGAAATCTCATAACGCCCTGACGAAGCCTTTGAGACAAAGTTCGGGTGGTCATGAAACAGGGGGATTTAGACAGCATGGGCGGCTGAATTCTAGACATTCGAGGCAGGGTGCTCATCCGCCGCAGTTACCGCTAATCAGTGCACCACCTGGAAGTTCTACTAACAAAACACCAAAACAAGTTAAAAGGGAACTCGCGGCAGAGTTCCGAGGAAAAGAGGACTTTGCGGTAGTTGTGAAGGAATTAAGGTAGATTCCAAGACACTGTTTGTATAGAGGCACCCAGGAGTACATTAATGTAACCTATTCGTGGTGTATCAGCATATGCTTTAAACACTTTAAAAGCGACAGCTTAGATTATATTGAAAGGTGTTTACAAATATAAAGATATTTTCATCAGTGCCAATTTATTTTTGAGAGTTGTTGAATGTTGTACCAAAACTTTTGTCTTTTTTAGCTTTGATTTTCAAGGCTTTCTCCACTATTTTCATCAGTGCCAACTCAAGTTTCACTTCAATTTATTTTTGAGAGTTGCTGAATGTTGCCGTTTGGCTCTGATTTTCAATGCTTTCTCTACAGTCTTACTGACTAACCAGTTGTTCAGTTATTTGGGTTACTCAAGCTTATAAGAAGGAACCCAAATGACAGAAGATCGAAACTCGGGCATATTTTGTTAACATGAGTCTCAATAATAGGTATCAATTATTTTTTAACTGGCTGTCTCTCAAACTATAAATTGAGATCATTTGGATATGGCTTCTGTCAACGGGTTGGGGATAAAGGTTTTATTAGATCTATGAAAATGTGATCAACATATTTTAGATGATAGCCAGCCAACGTAGTGAAATAAAAATTGTGAACTCAGTGACCATACCTGAAAAACAAAAATAAATACACCAGACATTTTTATAAAGTGTGCCAACAATTAGTTTAATGCAAACTATAGAGATGTGTTTAGCTAGCAAACTTTCAAAAATATCACAGATATGTTTAACATAATTTAATACAAGTTAAATCACAATTTAAAACTAAAGCTATATCATACATACATGTAACCTAGTTAAACAAACATTTTTTTTAACTCCTTAAAGTGGCATGAGCTGCCAAAATGTTGATATTTTACCGTTAAAATATTACAATGTAGAAATTATCGGCTATTTTTCTCAAGACCTGCAATTTAGATGCTTTTCAATACTCTAAGTCTTGAGAAAGTGCTTTAAAATAGTGTTTTGAACTAACTAAGGCTTAGAATAAATGAACGTTTGTCTCGGCTATGTTAATTTTGTTTACTTTCGAGACAAATGTATTTCCGCTCGTACAGTGTACAGCACACAGATCGTACAGATTTTCTTAATTCCAAGCAATCCTTTAATTTTTTTTGATAACTTTCAAAGCTTCATACTGTCCTGACAATCTGAAATTATGAACAAAGTTGGAATTTTGGTAGCTCATACCCCTTTAATTTTTTTTTTTTTCATTTTAAATCTAAATTTGAAGTGTAAACAATCTGAAATATCACAGCGTTCTTCAATACTCTATCGACCTCTCCATCAGCTTCATGTGGGCAGGCCAAACATTTGATTGATTGATTGTTTGGTGTTTTACGCCGCGCTCAAGATTATTTCACTTACATGGCGGCATAGGTCGTTCGAGTGAAAACCCAGTCAGAAAATTTTCCATTTTTTGGGGAGACAGTGGGATTCGAACCTGCGACCCATTGGTGGAAGGCTGTTCTGATTGAGCGTCCAACGCTCTACCTACTGAGCCATGGAGGCCCCCAAAACATTCGAAAAGGTCTCACAAACTCAGGGTGGCTGCTTTATGGAGTTTAAATTGTCTTAACGTCACAGAAATGAACTGTAATCATGAACTGTAAACACTGTAATAACACATAAAATATAAACATTTGATACACAATATCACAAGTCCACTTTGGAAGTGAAGTTATCACAGATTTAATAATTTCTAAGAAAAGTATCAGTCTTAACCTGACAAAAATGAATGAATATGTGAAACATTTTTGTGTTCTTTCATCTAGAAATGAAACACTGTAGTTACACAAATATAAACATTTGATACACAATATCACAAGTCCACTTTGGAAGTGAAGTAATCACAGAATTAATAATTTCTGAAAAAGTATCAGTCTTAACCTCACAAAAATGAATGAATATGTCAAACATTTTTGTGTTCTTACATCTAGACATCACTGTAGTAACACAAATATAAACATTTGATACACAATATCACAATCACAGATTTAACAATTTCTGAAACAGTATCTCTGACCTAGACATTTCTCAGTTGGATAAACACCTTTGAATTTCAAGAGGGTCTGGATGAGTAAGTGATAAGATTCTGCAAAAGGTGTTCCCATTGTTTCTTGATCGTTGGATCTGTGGAAGACAAAAAACGCTATATATATTAACAAACAGGGCAAGACATCTTATGTCCCTGTATAACAAAGAGTTCAGTTTCACTAGTTGTCACTTGATGCCCTTGATATTTCTACTCCCAGGCAGTGTGTTATTGTTTTCATAATCAACATGTAAAATTAATGTACATCAAGATTGCCATTCTGTGCACAGGAAATTCAAGTGACATGATCAATAAAACCCACAACCACCTGTTGGTACCTTGCAAAAATCCCTGCTACATCCACTGAGTAAAAACCCAATCATAGAATTGTAAGAATCAGGATTTTTTTACACTTTGTGCCCAGAGGAAACCCGGACCTTGAGGTGTCACCCATTCCAAGTCAAATGATCATGTGAAAACCAAGTCAGAATTGTGAGTGAGATTTGAACCTATGCCAACCTCTATCGTTTTAACAAACTGATTGATTTTTTCATTAGGTAAGACTTGAGGATGCAACATTTGAGAATTCAGAGGACCTCCCGTCTGAGGCAAATTTTACTGTCATACACATAATGGGAAGGTTGTTGAGATGATCACTAATAACCTTATTTCCACTGATAAACAGTTTAATGACGAGTTTAATACAAGTTTTGAATTCCTTTGGTTTCTATATTTCTAGTTTTGCTTAGATAGGATTTACAAACAAAGGCTCCAGGGCGTCTTCTAAATTTGTGTTGTTTTTGCCCTGGTTTTTTAACTAGAAATAAACTAAATAAGGTCTAAATTTCGCAGTTCATCAGATAGAGAAATATTAGTTACACTTTCACAACTCACTACAGTAGAGTTCACCCATGTTGGGCCTCTCTTTACATTCACCAAAAACCATCTATCAGACAATAAACAATTGTACCACAGAATTGCCATTAATTGCTTGTTAATTGTACATTTTTCAAATCGACCTACCATCTCTCACCCAAGGTCAAATCACTCTTATTTTTCAAATGAGCAGAAATATGATGAAAAATGTAAAGAATAATACACGATGAGCATTAAATGATAATGCCTATTGATGTGTCACAATGTGCAAGGCTTTGAATGAAAATTTGAACAAACATAAAGCATACATGTAGTTAGACTTAGGTTTTAAGTATGAGTCATATTCCTAAATTACCACTAAAATAGGTGTCAGTCTGAAACCATCTGATAGAAATTTTTTAAAGTGGCATGAGCTGCCAAAATGTTAATATTTTGATGTTAAAACAGAATGTTGAAACTATTGGCCATTTTTCTCAAGACGCATAATTCAGAAGCTTTTTAGTGCTTCTAGTCTCGAAAATTAATGATAAAGTATTGTTTCGAACTAACTTTGGCTTAGAATGAATGAATGGTCGTCTCTGTTATTTAAATTTTATTTACTTTTCAGACACTATTTCGGTTTGTATAGGCTGTAGACTTTATGGATTTCCCTCATTCCAACGTTAATCATTTAGTTTTTTTGATGGCCTTCAAAGCCTCTTACTGTCGTGACGATCAAAAATTATGAAAAAAGTGTTAATGTTGACAGCTCATGCCACTTTAACAAATTCAACAAAATTAAGATGGAAATTAAATTATTACACTTCAGATAATTATATGTGGGATAAAATCTCAGACATTCAAATCCACAAAATCAATTAAGATCTTTACAATTATAGAGGTCATTTTGTTTCATATCATACCTTTAAATATACTTTACATCTTTCCAACAGAGTTTTCCACTTAAGATTGGTCCTCTGGTAGCAATCTATTTGAATGAAGTCCTGGGGCTATAATAAGATTAAGAGTCTTTAAAAGTTTTTTAAAAAACTTATGATGCACAATTATGCGTTCATGTTATTTTCCAGATTGATAAATTATTACACATAGAAAAATTAAATGTGATTAGTGTTATATTGTATCAATAATTTAGCCATAAAGTTAAAAAGTAATTTCCCATTTAAGTTTGAGAAAGCAAAATTGCAGTTTTAATGGACATAAAATAGTTTCTGGTTAGATTGAAAGCCACCTCTGACTCTTCACATTTAATTCTTATGATATTAATTGATTGATGTTTTACTTCATACTCAAGATTATTTCAGTTAAATGGCACATTGTCAGATTATTTCAGTTAAATGGCACATTGTCAGATTATTTCAGTTAAATGGCACATTGTCAGGTTTTTCTGTGACCATCTTTTTGCTTGAAGAAATCACCCGGCCTATGACGAGTATCAGCCATCCCACATAGGTAGATTTAAAAACAGCTTCATAACTGGCACAGCCATAGGTCGATGACATTGGTCACCAATTTTTCTTGTCTCACAGATATTAGACAGTCACCTAATATCATCGCAAGAAGAAAGGGTGTTTAAGCATTCTACTAAAAACCTAAGAGGATGTATCATCTTACCTGAGAGCCAATAATTTCTTCAGCAGCTGAAGGGTTGAGTCTACAATTACTTATAGAGCCAGTGTGATCCGACAAAGTAACTGGAATATCATACTGGGGAATAGCTGAGAATTCTCCACTTGTACTGTTATCCAGACAGGCTGGATTCAAACACACTTGTTGGTTGTCTTCCAAAGATTGCTTACATTTTGGACTTGGCAAAACAAAAAGAAGTTTTATAATAATAAATATAACACAATTCTTAATCACTTAGATCATAAATATATCCTCCTAACACTTAAAGAATGTATGTACAGCCTTTGGCAATATTCTCTTATTTTCACTACATTTATTTTAATACACAGTCTATGCTGTGTCAGTGGGTCTTCATGGCAGCTTGCACACATCAAAGGTCGTCGATGATGTCTATTTGGATGAGATTTCCAAGCAGATATGACTATCAGGGAACTATCGATGAGGTTGTTTTGCTTAGACTTACATGTATGTTTTTCAATTATACATTTAGTTCATACACAAAGCAGCTTTAATCCCTGTTCATAAATCCTTTAATTGGAGTTTTAATATTCATAATAAGTATGTCAGTAAATATCGCAGAAAAAAATGTGGCACTTAAAGCTAAAAGATAACAACAAATAATGTTAAAGGGGCATGAGCTGCCAAAATGTTGATATTTTGACGTTACAACATAATGTTGAAATTATTGGCTATTTTTCTCAAGACGTGTAATTCAGAAGCTTTTAAGTGTTTCTAGTCTCGAGAATGTACGATAAAGTATTGTTTTGAACTAACTTTGGCTTAGAATGAATGAATGGTCGTCCCGGTTATTTAAATTTTGTTTACTTTTCGAACACGTTTTCGGTTCGTACAGGCCACATACTGTATGGATTTTCCTCATTCCAACGCCAATCAATTAGTTTTTCGATGGCCTCTTACTGTAGTGACGATCAGAAATTATGAAAAAAGTGTGAATTTTGGCAGCTCATGCCACTTTAAGTGTGAAATAATATTTCACCTTCAATCTCAATGGCTTACCATTTATATCTAACAGGTAGTTTTGAATCTTGGTCAATGTCAAATTGTGTGATGAAAGCATAAACAATGCAAAAGTAGGGACTTCCCAGGGTTACTGCTTGTTCCATGGCCTTTGCCCCTTTCACGCTGACAACCTCTGTAATATCTGAAACTGATGTAACATTTTATAATAATTATACTGCAGGGGGCAGTTTCTCAACACATTTACGCCCGTCGTAACTTTGCGCCTGGTCGTAACGTAATGCTGAAGGTATAGGTTGCCATGACGTTACGACTAGGTGCAAAGTTACGTCGGTGTCTAGAAAAAGCCCCCTGGTTTGTTCAGGAAAATTATGTCTGTCTCAATATTACTTGACTTATACAGCAACAAAGCTAGGATTATATGGAGTGAAAGTTCAACATGTGCATGTATGTCTGAAAAGTGGCCTGAATAAGGAGTTACATGCCTCTAAGACAATGTAAAAGAAACTGCTCAAATCATCTTAATTGTTTCATTGTTCACGGAACTCTAAATTACACTGCCGGGAAATCTTGCTGAAACTCTTGACCTTTGCCAGGTTTCTCTAGTAACTCTTCCACATATGATGATTCATTGAAAACATTAAGCCCCTTTCACAATTGAGATACGGCGGGTTTACAGCTCTTGCGGTCATGAATTTTGACCTTCCGTACGATGTACCGCAGCCTTCCTTGCGGGCAACCGCACCTCACCGCGCGGAATTTTTGTGCCGCAAGAGCCGCAGAAAAGTTTGGTGTGCACATGGAATCCAATTTTCGGCCGTGCGAATTTTTAGCCCGCCATCATTCTGATGGAGGGCTATTCAAATCGCTTTTCCGTGGTCCGTCGTCAGTCGTCCGTCCGTTAACTTTTTGCTTGTTACCTTTATTCCAAGAAAACTACCAGTCCAATCTTAATCAAACTTAACATACAACATCACCCTATGGTCTAGTTGTGCACCGTACGT
This sequence comes from Lepidochitona cinerea, assembly GCA_963971465.1. Lineage (NCBI taxonomy): Eukaryota > Metazoa > Mollusca > Polyplacophora > Chitonida > Tonicellidae > Lepidochitona > Lepidochitona cinerea. The sequence goes on along the minus strand of OZ020551.1, from coordinate 44,572,389 downwards.
TTTCATCTCATTTGCATATTCAATGTGGCCACCAGGGGGCGATATTGTTTTTTTTGTTACCTTTATTCCAAGAAAACTACCTGTCCGATTTTCACCAAACTTGGCTGACATTATCTCCATATAGTCTAGTTGTGCATCCTACATTTTCATCTCATTTGCATATTCAATATGGCCGCCAGGGGGCGATGTTGTTTTTTCTTTGTTACCTTTATTTCAAGAAAACTACCTGTCCAATCTTAATCAAACTTAACATACATCATCACCCTATGGTCTAGTTGTGCACCGTACACTTTCATCTCATTTGCATAAACAATATGGCCGCCAGGGGGAGATGTTGTTTTCCTTTGTTACGTTTATTGCAAGAAAACTTTCGGTAGTTACCTTTATTCCAAGAAAACTATTAGTCCAATCTTAATCAAACTCAACATGCATCATCACCCTACGGTCTAGTTGTACACCGTACATTTTCATCTCATTTGCATATTCAATATGGCCACCAGGGGGCGATATTGTTTTTTTTTGTTACCTTTATTCCAAGGAAACTACTAGTCAGATTTTCATCAAACTTGGCTGACATTATCTCCATATAGTCTAGTTGTGCATTGTACAGTTTCATCTAATTTGCGTATTCAATATGGCCACCAGGGGGCGATGTTGTTTTTCTTTGTACCTTTATTCCAAGAAAACTACCTGTCCAATCTTAATCAAACTTAACATACATCATCACCCTATGGTCTAGTTGTGCATCATACATTTTCATCTCATTTGCATAAAAATATGGCCGCCAGGGGGAGATGTTGTTTTTCTTTGTTACGTTTATTGCAAGAAAACTTTCGGTAGTTACCTTTATTCCAAGAAAACTATTAGTCCAATCTTAATCAAACTCAACATGCATCATCACTCTACGGTCTAGTTGTACACCGTACATTTTCATCTCATTTGCATATTCAATATGGCCACCAGAGGGTGATATTGTTTTTTTTTTGTTACCTTTATTCCAAGGAAACTACTAGTCCGATTTTCATCAAACTTGGCTGACATTATCTCCATATAGTCTAGTTGTGCATCGTACAGTTTCATCTCATTTGCATATTCAATATGGCCACCATGGGCGATGTTGTTTTTCTTAGTTACCTTTATTCCAAGAAAACTACATGTCCAATCCTAATCAAACTTAACATACATCATCACCCTATGGTCTAGTTGTGCATCGCACATTTTCATCTCATTTGCATAATCAATATGGCCGCCAGGGGGAGATGTTGTTTTTCTTTGTTACGTTTATTGCAAGAAAGCTTTCGCTTGTTACCTTTATTCCAAGAAAACTATTACTCCAATCTTAATCAAACTCAACGTACATCATCACCCTACGGTCCAGTTGTGCACCGTACATTTTCATCTCATTTTGCATATTCAATATGGCCACCAGGGGGCGATATTGTTTTTTTTTTTGTTACCTTTATTTCAAGGAAACTACTAGTCCGATTTTCACCAAACTTGGCTGACATTATCTTCATATAGTCTAGTTGTGCATCCTACAGTTTCATCTCATTTGCATATTCAATATGGCCACAAGGGGGCGATGTTTTTTTGTTGTTGTTACCTTTATTCCAAGAAAACTACCTGTCCAATCTTAATCAAACTTAACATACATCATCTTACCCTATGGTCTAGTGGTGCACCGTACACTTTCATCTCATTTGCATATTCAATATGGCCGCCAGGGGGAGATGGTTTTTTTTGTTACTTTTTTCCAAGAAAACTACCAATCCGATTTTCACCAAACTTGCCTCACATTATCTCCCTATAGCCATGTTGTGTACTGTACATTTTCATCTCATTTGTATATTCAATATGGCCGCCAGGGGGCGATGTTTTTTTTCTTTATCTTTGTTCCAAGAAAACTACCTGTCCAATCTTAATCAAACTTAACATACATCATCTCACCCTATGGTCTAGTTGTGCACCGTACATTTTCATCTCATTTGCTTATTCAATATGGCCGCCAGGGGGAGATGTTTTTTTTTTCGTTTATTGCAAGAAAACTTTTGCTTGTTACTTTTATTCCAATAAAACTATCAGTCCAATCTTAATCAAACTGAACATACATCACCCTATGGTCTAGTTGTGCACCATACATTTTCATCTCATTTGCATATTCAATATGGCTGTCAGGGGCGATATATTTTTTTTGTTACTTTTTTCCAAGAAAACTACCAATCCGATTTTCACCAAACTTGGCTCACATTATCTCCCTATAGCCATGTTGTGTACTGTACATTTTCATCTCATTTGCATATTCAATATGGCCGCCAGGGGGCGATGTTTTTTTTCTTTATCTTTGTTCCAAGAAAACTACCTGACATTAATCAAAATCAACATACATTATCACCCTATGGTCTAGTTATGCACCATTCATTTTGATCTCATTTGCATATTCAATATGGCCGCCAGGAGGGCGATATTGTTTTTTCGTTACTTCCCCAACAAACATATCACCATTGGGCCGGTATTGTTTTTATAGCGGCAGGTACCGTCAATACCGGCAAACAGACATAGTGTTTATACTGAATGTAACCTGTATTGGGCCAATACCGAAAGAACTGTAATGCGCCTCTGTATATGTTTGCCAGCATTCCGCCAAGTAGCCCGTATTGGGCCAATACCGAGATAACTGTAATACGCCTGTGTATATGTTTGCCAGCATTCCCCCCAAGTTACCCGTATTGGGCCAATACCGAAATAACTGTAATACGCCTGTGTATATGTTTGCCAGTATTCCCCCAATATGACCCACTTCTCTCCAATTCTATGTACTGTTTATATATCGGGTATATACAGATGTTTTTTTCCGGTTAAGCGGCATTACGGGATATCGCCACGAGTTTGTCTTTCACTTGCGCTTAAAAGTTTGGTCATATAACTAAAACGTTTTAGCTCTATGGTTTGACCACTACATCCAGGCGGTATTGTCCTAAAAGTGTAAGTTTTTTAACATTTTCAAAAGTATTTAAGTTTTTTGCTTGTAAATATCAGACACTGAAAAAAGGATTTTTATTTTCTGCCTGGCGTATTTTTACTCTTAGTAACAACAACAACATCAGCCTATTTTTTTTTAGTTTTTATTGTTGTCCTTTTCAAGTTTTATTTGGGTATTATGTCAAGCACAGTCTAATCAGTTGTTATGTGTGTGTGTGACAACGTTTTACGCAACAATCAGCTTGCTTAATCTTGAAGTTTTAATCTGTATATTGTAGTACAGGCACCATACAGGCGACATACAGGTACATTACATTTAGTACACTTCAAGGCGAGGCAGTAACACTAACAGTATAGGCCCTATTCCAATCCTCTTTTCATTTTCTTCTGCAGTAAACCATAATGCTAAACCACATGTATATTAATTTTAGACAAGAAGATTTTCCCTTTGTCCGTGTGTTATAGTGATTATAAATACATATTATATTTGTTTTGCTTGTAGTAAACTTTGCCAAATAATCAGTCTTTTAAGTTTGTGCATTGCTTTATCAATATTTATAAATATTTATGATCACTAAAACACACGGGCACAGGAAAAATAAGCATGAAGACAAGTTTCTACCTGTGTTAAAAAGAGGTATATCATTTAGACCTTTATACCCCATAAATTGTTGTAACAAACCAAACCTATGATATTTCATTAGGGTGACGACTGACAAGAGCTTAGCCTTGGTCAGTAGAATTTTCTAGAATCCCTTTGGCAAGAACATCGATGGACTGAGAATGAACCCCATATATTTTTGTCCCTCCACCCCCCCCCCCCCCAGGCACAGACCAAACTATGTAACAAACAACAATCAAAACAGCCATAAACTCCATCTCATAACCCACAACCAACAAACAACACGGTTATAAACTCCATCTCATAACCTACTACCAACAAACAACAGGGTTATACACTCCATCTCATAACCTACATCCAACAAACAACAAGGTTATAAACTCCATTTCATAACCTACAACCAACAAGGTTATAAACTCCATCTCATAACCTACAACCAACAAACAACACGGTTATAAACTCCATCTTATAACCTACAACCAACAAACAACAAGGTTATAAACTCAATCTCATAACCTACAACCAGCAAACAACAAGGTTATAAACTCCATCTCCCAACCTACAACCAACAAACAACAAGGTATAACCAACAAACAAGGTTATAATCTCCATCTCACAATCCACAACCAACCAACAAACAACAAGGTTACAATGTATAACCTGCATCTCACAACCTACAAATAAAAAGGTTATAAACTCCATCTCATAACCTACACCCAACAAACAACAAGGTTGTAAACTCCATCTCATAACCTACAACCGACAAACAACAAGGTTACAAACTCCATCTCACAACCTACAACCAACAAACAAAACGGCCATAAACTCCATTTCACAGCCTACAACCAACAAACAACAAGTTTATAAACTCCATCTCACAACCCACAACCAGCAAACAACAGGGTTATAAACTCCATCTCATGACCTACAACCAACAAGGTTATAAACTCCATCTCATAACCTACACCCAACAAACAACAACATTATAAACTCCAACCCATAACCTACAAACAACAATGTCATAAACTCCATCCCATAACCTACAACCAACAAACAAAACGGCCATAAACTCCATCTCACAATCCACAACCAACAAACAACAAGGTTACAATGTATAACCTGCATCTCACAACCTACAAACAAAATGGTTATAAACTCCATCTCATAACCTATGATTAACAAGCAGCACGGTTGTGACAACCCATCTTAGGAATATTGATACTACTATTATTGAAAGTGGCGATACTAATTTAACATTTGGAATTAATGAAAGTAATCCTACTGAGTTTGATTTTAGTAGTTCACTTATACACTGAACGGTAGGAATGAAGGTAACATCGGCTTCCCTCAAATATAAAAACAATTAAGTCTATCTCTCTCTCTCGAAAAATAAAGTAAGGAAGTATCTCTCAGATAATGTCACTGTGTATGCGGCGGATGATGACTGGTTGGATAATAGCATTTCAATGACCAACCAAAAAAAACAACTTATATCTACGTGTCTATTTATCTATAACGTTATACATAGCAGGCACTATTATTTCCATTATTTAATGTATTATGGGATAGAACAAGCCTTTCGAGGTTTTATTCCCACCATCTTTTGTTAATGGTTTTACACTTCTGTATAAAATTATATGGTCAATAAATGAAATGAAATTTTACAAGTCCCTACACAAGACAATGACTCTGATGTAGACTATGCATTGCATATTGCAGTTAGGGTCAGATGTTGTAGAATCAGAACATGTACGTGTTTGTCATTGCAGGTGCAGTCATGAAATCAACGAAAACGACAACTGTCCATGATGTTGACAGTGAGATCATGGTCCGGCTTAAAAATTCCGTCGATAGAAATGGTGGCCGAAGGAGACGCCATGTTCAGCGTTTGGAGGCTCAGAGAGAATTCACCCCCTCCCCTCCCGCGCCATTTTACCCTATCACACACTAACTTTCCCTTGATTATTTTCAATAAAATATATCAAGTTTGATCACATATTTCCTTGTTATTTATCGGTTGGCGACAGTATGTGACGTTTTACCGCTTCAGTCCGACCTAAGAGTCATGGAAATTTTTAATAATCTTGGAATGGAATTTTTCATTGTTGTCTGTGAGCATTTTTTTCATACATATACATAAGAGTATTCACCTCCGATTTTGCTGAAATTAGCATGTGAACGTTACTAAAAACCAAGTAAAATTATTGAAACATGTCCAACCTAGCTAATGCAAACAAATTGGCATAAGCTTAGTTTTGCTTAATAATTAAAAAAAAACATATTTTAAATTCGCTCCAGCTGGCACTATTTAAGATGTACATTTTCACTGAATTCACACTGATTTGATAAATATGAGAAGTTGTTAGACCTACAATCAAGAGTTAAGTCAGAAGATTATGCAAATTTTTAATAGATGTCACTTGTAGGAGTTTTGTTTCGGAGTTCTATTTAAACGAGACTAAGCTTATATCAAATTAATGTATATGTGTTTAAAATAATGCCTACAGACAAATCTAATGACTTTGTGTATTTATCTGAGATTAAGAGCAATTTGAACAATTGGTGTTAAATTGGTACATAACGGTAGCGAAAACAGGGCCAATACAGGTTTGTGTTGGCCCTATGTTGGTATCGTAATGGTTTCGAATGGGTTCATTTAAGGCAACGAAAAAAGCGTCAATACAGAGACATGTGCTGGGCCTATATTGGAATCGTATTGGTATCATGAAGGCAAAGGAAACAGGGTCAATACGGGTACATATATACTGGGCCAATACTGAAATCGTAATGGTACATAAGTGGTTGTATAAAGTCGAAGAAAACAGGGCCAATCCCGTAACGCCAATACAGGGCCAGTACAGGTTGATATTGGTGCCATAATGGTCTAATTAAGTTTCCCGGAAATGGCCCAATTAAATGCCAATGTGCAAGAAGAATACAGGGCCTGTAAAGAAATGATGTATCGGGCCAATTAAACAGCTGTTATTGGGCTTGTATTGGCCCAATATGAAAATGTTTGTTGGGTCTATTCCAAGAAAATACTGGTCTGATATTGACCAAACTTGGCCGACATTATCTCCCTCTGATCTAGTTGTGCACCCTACATTTTCGTCTCATTTGCTTATTAAATATGGCCGCCAGGAAGCAATGTTGTTTTTTAACCAATTTTGAAAATGAAACTTATTATCATTATTCCAAGAAAACTACTGACCTGATCTTAACCAAACATGACACACATCATCCCTCTAAGTTCTAGCTGTGCACCGTACATTATCATTTCATTAGCATATTGAAGATGGCTACCAGGTGGCAATGTTGTTTTCAACCAAAATTTTTAGGGAAGCTTAATTTTGCAATTCACAATTTAATTTTCCTCAACAATAGTTATCTCGCCTTGCGTTCACCGTGCGAAAAATATCCTCAGGTGTGCTACAGGTATATATTTTGGAGTGCTTCATTTTATCTCACAACAGTTGAAGCTTTTGCCTTGGTCTGCTTCTTGGCGGGCATCGTGGTGATCTTCCTCAATGGATTGACATTTTTTTTCTGACGTTTTTTTTTTTATCTATGCGCCTTTTTATACTGCAATCACGTCTGCGGAGCCCAAAATCGCCGCACGATTTGACAAAACGCCGTAAGGCGCCCGCTCATTGGTGCGCGGCGAAAAACAATGACGCACGATGCATCTTGCGGCACGCCGCACGTTCCAACAAATCACGTAGCACCTCCGCGCAACTGTCTCACGGATCACGTGCGCTAGACGTGCGTTGCTTGCGTCACTCGCGCGGTTCGCCGCAAGAGATTCGTGGATTAAAACGTGCGGGAACCTTGCCACGCCCTTACGATGCCCCGGCCAATCGTAAAATGGATTATTTTCTTGCGGTAATTTTTCCGATTCTACTGCGGCCCGAAAAAATTTATCTCCACCGTGCGGTCGATTTCAGTATTTTGACCGTGCGGTGAAAGTCTCAATTGTGAAAGCCCCTTTAGTAATATTTTTCGACTTTTTCTTTTGACGTAGTGGAATTTGAATCAGCAGCCCAAGAATGCATGGATTTTGTCAGTGTGAGAGATTATCGCTCTACAGACTCAGGTGAAATAAAAAAACCTACATTAATTAAATCTCAATAGCATATATAAAACATGTTTTAAAACGGACATGTTCAACAGATCTAAAATATGAATTGGAAGATCTTTTGCTTAAAATCCAATGTTCACACATACTTACTTGGTGGATCTGTTTCACCAAAGTTATCAGGAGTTTCTTGTACATTAGCATTTAGGTTTTGTGACTGGGCAAAAAGATATAGGGCATGTGCTTCTTTTGTGTCTGAAACAAAATTCATACTGGGTTTTTGAATAACAGCAAAAAAGTAAAAAGGGCTTTAAGCTGGTTTGTGTTTGTATATGGACTAAATGTAAATTTGAAAAACATGGGTTGAAGCCAAACAACCTTTGCTTTAGTTTTCTGCTAGTCAAAATAAAAAGTAAAGAAGAAATATGCATATTACTCGGCAAAACTCCTGAAAAGTGATGCCATACACGACCTTCACTGTGTACAAGCGGCCATGAAGAGGCACTGACAAAGCAAAGATCGTCACCACTCTGAGCTCTGAGCGTACACACAACGGAGGCCATGTTTGACGTCATATGTCACGGAACTCATTTACTTTCGTAACCATCGTTGGGCAGTAAATATAGCATTGAATTTTGTATGGGCAGCGCCCGAAATTTTATATTCTACTTTGTCAGACTTGTAAAGTAGATGTTCTAAAACAAACAACACAAATTGAAAAGTATTGCCCAAGGCTGTTTAGGTCTTTTTGCTTTGACATTTAGATAGAAGCAATGATTAAAACTTAAAACACAAACTTTTTTTTTGTTAATATGAAGCCAGGCAGTTGCCATAAGCCATTGTGGCTGAGTTTTCTTTTGGCTACTTTAGTCAGGGAGGCCACTTTTTGCAGGTTCTGTAGCCAATGGGATTAATTCCTGGATTTTTTTTACTTACTGTTCCTGCCAATTTTTTTTTGTACAAAAAATGATTCTCTTATAATGAACTCTTCGATAAAATACATTCTAACACGTGTGATTTCCCTACATGTTGTGAGATAGGACAAAGCATATATGCAGAGAACGGTTTCTAAGTGACGTCAAACGCTCTGACACTGAATGAGGTCATGATTTTTTAATTTTGTGCATGTTGTGCATGCCTTGCCTTTTACCTTTAAAACAAACCCATGAGCTTAGGATAATGTCAATAGGTAATGACAAAAGCTGAAAGGCAAATGGCATTATCTAAAAGTTATCAGGTTTGCTTGTGGACAAAATAATGGGAAAAACATGAAACAGCCATTTGAAGATACCATGCCAATTATTTTTGAGATATAGATTGGTCCATGGGGCGATCAGGTAAAATCTATTCAGCTACAATGTAGGGGTTGAAAATATTTTGTTTTAAATAGAAAATGAAGTAAACTACTAAAAATCAGTTCTTTTCTTTAAAGTTAATGGGTTAGAATAAAACTAATGGATTGATTCTCTGCATACACAATCTGATAACTGCAATTTTTTAAACTCGGGCCCTGGGTCCTCGTCCAAAAACAATGAACATATTTCTTTTGCTTGCAGTTACCGCTGCATATAAGCAGAGAATCTATCCATTATTTTTAAATTATGTTCCATTTTAAATATTCATCTTGGGGTTACACAGGTTTTTATAACGGCCATTTCTTGAAATGAGTTCTGATTGATTAGTTACAGGTCAAGTAAGATGAAATCACAGATACATGTGCACACATAGCAAGGAATCATGATTGATTTATGTGACTTAAATGCACCAATTTGAGTGCTGTATTTCACTTGGGTACAGGTTTTATGTTACATGATGATGAACTCACTTAACTGCTGAGAATAATAAACAATTAAAATTTCTTTAAGGAATGTTACACAAAATAATCAAAATCTTTTTTAAAACCAGTTGAAAATTGTATTTAAAATGAAGTACAATATATGTTAGTTAAAGTGTTCACTTTAGTTCTTTAAAACTTGACATTGTAGGTTGGTGGATGCTAAGTCTATCAAGCCCTTTGTCAATGTAAAATTGGCTTCTAATTTCATCCCTTAAGGCCATTTATTTCATTCACATGAGAGGGATGGGTACCTATATATAAAACTTGGAAGGACAACAGATCTTTGCAAATAGCCTTTTTATTATTTCTTCTAATGAAAGCTGGTGATAAAAGGAAATGATAAATAGCCCTGAGTACTGTACAAGACACCCACCTCCAAATAATAATGGAGAAACCAGGTTTATTGATGAAAGAAAGCGGACTGTTGGACTGACTGAAACTGACATTCCACTGATCAGTGATCACTACACTCTAGCAAGGACCGAGTATTTCTCCCTTCATTCAACATACCTGCTGCTTCAGTTATGAACTCCCTGCCTCACTAGTTAAACCTATGAGGCTTACACTACTTTCAATAAGTCACATGGCACTTTAAGCCAATGAAAACTGGTATGAGATTTTTAAGTAGAATGGCAGAATTCTCAATTATGATTGGTGGATCTCTTAAATGGTCACCATCAAAGACTGCTTAGGACTGAACCAGCAGGTGTCTTGAAAGAAGGGATAAATACCCACTGCGAACAGAAAAGATAGGTTCTTTGAAAAACAATGTACTAACCTGGATTAACAATGAAGATCGTCTTTGAATCTGCTGTCGCCACCATACTATTCCTAAAGTCATCATAATACACTCGTAGATCACATCCAAACAAAACTGAACATGAAAATAGATAACAAATTCCAGATAATAGTTGATAAAAAGATAAATATTTACATGAAGCATATAAAAAATGAAAAACGTGTCACAACTTTAGAGCTGCTGCCCATGGGAAAAAAGGCAGTGGTCCAATGGGCCTACGAACTCGCACCATTTTATGCTGCCTTTTGGCAGAATCATATCAACATTATCGGAAATTGTTAAATATAGTTTTGGGGATAGGACAATTATAGTCGGTTATGATAAATTATGTTTACATTTTCTTTCCTACACATGAAGCTCTACTGTGGTAACTTTTAGTCAACTCTGGGACAAGTGGTCTCCTGTAAACAGTGACCAACTGTCTTAAGTGGCCACCCCATTGATAATATTGCTTGCACCTCAGATCATCAGGAAACTTTCAATTGCATACATATTTTCAGTCAAATGTCAAAAATATATGAAACAAAAGTCAGCAGTTTCATTTTCTATTTTCATTAAGTGTCCACAGATGTCAACTTTTTATGTGAGAATAAAGATCTTTTGGAAAGAAAAAAAAGTGGCCACCCAATGAAGACCCAGAACAAAATCCAGTACTTAAGGAGTGTCCACCTGTCTAACGTGACCACATCCAGATGTGTACATGTAGCAGACAATATAAACACGCCACCTGTATAAAGCAACCAAAACTCGGTTCTTAAACAGTAGAAAGCTACCCTTGGTATTCAAACATGCCCCTTGCATTAAACCGACCAATAAAAACCCTCCAAAAAAATTAAATGAGCGAGGATTTATACAAAGTCAAACTTGAGTAGGGTATTGAGGTAACAATCTGCTCCCTTGATTTTTTTAAATGAAGTAAGTAGTTTTCAAAATATTGCACAGAAACCAATCTAGACAAAATTATCTTTTTTCAAACGATCAAAACCTTGTTCAGTAATTAAATATGAGCGGATTAGAAAGTTGAATTTGAGCGAGTTATCAAGGTAATTAACAAAAGTTACTTCAGTAAAACCATGCAATACAGGCTACAAGTAGCAAGTGGTGTAATAAATAAACAAAATAAAGTAAATAGTTTTCCAAATATTGTATGGAACCAATCCAAACGCCCCCAATAACGACAATGACAAAGCTGCTGTGTAGCTGATCCCTAAAAGCCCCATTTCAGGTAACACAAAAGTAATTTATGAAATGTATTACCTTGTACAGGTTCTAACTAAAATATATCTGACCCATTTTTAAGTTAAATATAATAAATCTGATGGATTTATGGACATTATTGTAATTAACTGATAATAGAAAAAATTGTGTTTCAAACATATCACATAACATACCGTATTCTCCTGGATTCCACAAAACGGCCTGATTCACTATTTCTTCATCCCACCTCAAAGAATAAAATCCATTCACATTGTGATTTATTGAAATTGAAAAGGGGAGATAATTATTTATGTAACCTTGTATTATAAAAGCTTGAACTAGATCTTTGAAAAAAAATAGTAATATCAAAAGAAAATCCATTTTGAAAGACATAAATGAGTAATAAATCAAGTTATTAGATAAGTGACGAAGAGCATGTCTCAAAAAACGTGCCATACCATTATCTATTCAACTGTGGTTAATTCAAATAAACTTACAGTATAAGGGAGAAAGTTGAACATGTCTCATCAAATAATTTAACTTCACATCTCTTTACATGGCGACCTTTCTTAGTTATAATTTCTTTAGCAGGGCCCACCTGAATTGTGAAAAAATATAAAGCCTTTAAATTGTGAAAGCAAGCGTAACAATTTGTAACCTTTGAAACCAAAAACTTTCCTATTCCAACCCTGTTTGTGTCTTGTATCTTCAGAGGAAGTGAGAAGAGGGATAATACATATCCCCCCCTCCCCCCCCCCCTACCACCACCACTCCTATAATAACTATTTCCAGTCAAAAGTATTAACCTTATCTGGTGGATTACAAAAGGGAGAGTGGGGGTGGAGAGGGCCCGACGGTAAATACTTCAAGTACAGATTTACAGTCTTGGAGTTACCCGCAGGAATTTAATACATCAAAAAAGTGTGGCAATAAAATCACAGTTAAAAAAGCCTGTCATGAAAACAAAATGGGTTAAACAAAATGTCCTTGTAAATGAAAAATTTGAGAACACAGCAAGGTTTATTTTATACTCACACTTTTTACGGCTGCCAGAAGATTTACATGCTCTCCACTGATTGCTTGGCCATTCTCTATTACATCACACAAAGGATAAAAGTCATTGGCTTGTCGTATGGGAACATGTTGAAGACTAGTATAATTTGAGCTGTCCCAATCAGAATAAGGTTTCAATGTAGAATGACTTTCACTGATGTTCAAATGAAATGGGCTGAAAAAAAGTTGTAAATTTAGCACGGTAATTTTGTAAACTAAAGAACTGGTATATCATTTATAAAGGCGTTGAATAATTTGCATGAGCTGCCAATGTTCAGATTTTTTTCATAATTTTCGATGATCATGAGAAGTTGAATGCTCGAAGTCCCTTGAAGAACTAAAAGATAAACATGGAGATAAAAAATATTGACTTCTTCATACAAACCAAAAATATGTGCACATAACGGAGTAATCTTTGAAATTTTTTAAATGACTCCAGAAGAATGGTAACTTTCTAAGAATTCTATCATAGAAAGTTAATTTTTTTCTTTTTTGAAAAAAGGGATAAAATTTTAATTTGGTACCTGTTTTTTTCCCCACTTATTTGAATAATGACATAGAAACATACTGGATTTGACTAAATCATAAAGGCCTAATGGTAGTTTCCCCTTGGAACATACAAAATCATTTCAGCTACATGTACCTTGGTGTCCAAGGTCGAAACCTTTCAGCTCCATCAGGTTTTGACTGGATTTGAGAATTGTAAATTTCAACTGAAATGGGAAGCACACAAAATAAAAGTTTGATTTTCATTTCTCTCAAGTAGCAGCACAAGATGGTGTGCATATTTTAGAAGAGGAGTAAAATTCTCACTTGAAGATGTTATTATAAATTCACCAAACAGAAAAAGGTTTAAAATTTGTAGGATTTAAATCTTTCAAAAAGCATGAATGAATCTTAATATCTCTTCTACTATTGCTACAAACAAGTCATGTTCTTCACTGTGAAAAAGTAAGATGTCAGACAATGACAATTAAAGGTACTTATTCTGTGGACTTACCCACATCGTTAATATGGAAACTCTTTGACAAATCTTTGATGAAGCCTTCAGAGCCCCAACACGTGGCTGAGATAAAACTTGATACAGAATCTCGGAAGACAAAACTCAAGGCATACCTTGTGGTATTATGGCTGTTGGCTAAAACAATATAAAATATTGATACCCAAACTCTCATAAGAGAAAAGTTTATGAAAAATAATGAATATAGATAAAATGAAATATTTTTGAAAAAGGAAAGAAATGCATATGCATGGACTGATCCAGAGGCATTTTGATACCTGTATACAGGTATGGGCGCCCAAACTCACAAGCAAAAAATCCGCCCATATTCTTAAAACCAACAGATTTTAATGTCAAAATAGCATTAAATGTTGAATTTTGGGCCTGAGATGTTGTTTTTGTCTTATTGTGGGAACATTTTTAACCGAAATGGTATGCCCAAATTTTCCCTGGATCAGTCCCTGATATGTGTGTTGTGAAGTCTTATTCAAGTTCAATTCTTCCTATAATAAGGCCTGCATGTAACACGTAAAAAGTTGGATGTCACCAGTTTGAATTCTTTTAACTTACAAGATTTGCCAGTTATTTCACGAGAGTCCTCTTTGGCAATGACTAATCCAACAATTGTCTAGAGAAATAAAAAAAAATATTTTAAATATATTTAACAATCTGCCACACTTTTTCTTATAATGTTACTTATATTTAAAAAGATCTTTGGATAAAAATTAGAAAATCAAAATCTATATTTAACAAAAAGATCAGAAAGAAAAAGATAATCCAATAATATCAAAGGCATTCAGGGAACGCCACAAATAGATACAATCTGACTTTAACCATACTCCAATCTCATCAAGGAACTTTAAAGTGCTTATTAGCTAACAAACCACCAAGATTATTGGATTGCTGTTTTAGACTCAGGAAACACTGGGGCCTGCCGGTTGCACACAGCTGTATTAAGTTTAAGTCAGAAATAAATATGTCGTGTCACAAAGGAATTTGATTGTGACGTTGCCTAGATAAGTCAGACTTAAGCCTACACCTCTGTCCAACCGGCCGGGCCCCCTGGTCTTTGAAATCAAGGTATTAAATTGCATCAAAGCATTAAATGGCATTTAAATGGCCTTTGATTAATGACACCAGTGACTCACACCAAATGCTTATAATCATAAAACAGATATGAATTATAATTGGATAGTAGTTCTTGCCGATTATATTGGCAAACATTTTTGTTTGTATTGTTTTATTCATTGGACATATTAAAAGGTATGGTGGGGGATGCTTTTTACCTAAACATGTGAAACAAAATAATCCAATTCAAAGAAAATTCAAAAAGATAATTTGGCAAAACAGTTCAATGATTTTTGTTTTCTATGCAGTAGGGCTACTCAAAATGATTTAGTTAATATATTATATGGCACTGTTGAGATGGTAATAGAGGGAAAAAACATCAAACACGTGAAGATAGATTAAGAAAAGCCTCAACCTTCAGCTAGTACGGTACCTGTTATTTTTTTTTATGATTATTTAGTTATCTTTTTAACCGAGTAGTGTCAATCTTAAGAGTTGTTACTAAACTACAATATCAGTTCTTTGGTGGTCACTGGTGATACTTACAACATTTGGTGTTCCAGCCACCAGATTTTCTATGGAACAGCGTTCACCATTATCATTTCTTAGGCCTGTTGATTGCACTGTGAATTTTTTGGTGTTATTGAATGGTTGATTATTGTTCGTCAAATCAAATTGGTCAAAATCGTCAAACTGACCAAGCCAGCTCATTTTCTGTCTAAAAGAAGGACATAATAATACTTTAACATGTACACACAGCATTATATCATAAAGTCTTAGAAGAATAATTCATCAAATTAAATTCCCCCTCCTTACTTTTATTTCTTACTTCCTTTAACGCATTGCACTTTAATAGATGTCACTAAATTGCCTCAGCCATCATGGATGGAAATATCAAACTCTGTGTATAAATCTTGAGACGATGCTGTAAGTTACATATGAGTATGATTGCCAACTACTGGTTTGCCTGGATAGATTTGAAAATCAAATTCTAGTCTACAAGTAATTCAACAAGTTAAATCCGACTCGTTATCTCCATTCTGATATTTGCTGGTCGTTCTGACGGCATAATGAATATCAGATTATTAAACAAGGAGGCAGGTAAAGAATTCACGTTTGGTGAATTAGTCTACAAGTAGCTGATGATGTCCAAACTCTGTTGCCCAGAGTTTAGATTTCTCCAGCTAGTCTACAACAGTACACCTATAAGTGCAAGCAGTACTTACAATACGTTGAGTCTGAAGTAGATGAAGAATAGAAGTGAATCAGAAGTATACAACAATGATTCCGTGTTTATGGCAACAATAAGTCACATTAAGGGTGCAATTTATAAAGAGAGAACAATTAATTCACTGCCAAAGTTAAACTAAAGTTCAATTTGTTTTGACCAGAGTGAAAATAGTTAAGACTGTGAATATAGTACTGGTCTGTCACTAAAAGCTGACAATAAAAAAATATAAGTGGCTGTCGCCATCAGGACCCCTCGGGTCTGGGCCAAAGAAACCGAAGATATATAATATTTATTTTCCAGATAATTTGTTGCTACTCCACATACATGTATCACATTTACAAGGAGGTTTTTGGCTGACGGTTATGTAAAGGGCATAACTCTGGAAGAAACATCAGAGAGCGTTGATTTTAAATAGGCTTCTTGTACTTGCTGTATTGAACAAATGCAGGAAGTTTTAAAAATGTGAGTGAAAGACTTGTCGAGATAATGTGTTTACAAAACTTTAATTTTATGTTTGGTAATGTTGCTTCTAAGGCCATAACTCTTTAAAAAAATATCCTAGCGTGTTGATTTTGAACGGGCTTCTTGTACTTGCTGTATTAAACAAATGTGTGAAGTTTCAAAGTTGTAAACGAAACTCAAAGACTTTTTTAGATAACGTGTTTACAAGGTTTTTACAGCAGGGGTAATGTAGTCGTAGAGGGCATAACTTCTGGAAAAAACATCTGAGCGTGTTGATTTTCAATAGGTTTCTTGTACTTGAACAAATGTAGTAAGTTTTAATGTGAGTGAAAAACTTGTTGAGATAACATGTTTACAAGGCTTTTTACAGCAGCGGTAATGTAAGGGACATATTCTTGAAAAATAACATCCGAGCGCGTTGATTTTCAATAGGCTTCATGTACTTGCTGTATTAATTTAAACAAATGTGTGAAGTTTCAAAGTTGTAAACGAAACTCAAAGACTTTTTTAGATAACGTGTTTACAAGGTCCAATGGACAGACGGACGACGGAGGCAGCGACAATACCCTTCGGGCAAAATTTGCCCGAGGGGTAAAAATGATGGTTTGATGGAATTTATTCTTAGGAATTTTGATCTTTTAATTTGTTGTCCAGATGCAACTTCGCAAATCAAATGCAGTCGCCAGGAAATCTCACACTTGATTTACCGAAGTCTTTACACTTATGTCTGAACAAATACGCAAGAACCTAATTTAAGATAAATGCTACGTCAATTTTTTTTTTATGAGTTTTTAAATACTCTTTCAGTTTCAGTTTTGTTACATACCGTTATTGGTCCGAGCAGCTTGTACACGCACCGTCGTCTGCTCAATGGAAATGTCCTAAGTTATTTCCCTTTGATGCGTTAAGTTGGTTATCGCCCCTTGTTCTGAAACGTGCATAGATCAAGGAGGTGTATATCCCATATACCTCCTTGGCATAGATAGAAACATGGGGGGGGGGGGGGGGGGGGGGGGGGTAGCTTGTGTCTAAAATTCGTATACCATAAGTTTGGTAAAATTGAACTATATCTTAGTATGAAGCCTCTAAAATCCCAAAGAGGCTGTATAAACTGCAATGAAGATTCTCACATTATCCCAAGCATTTCTGTCTCACTCCTCTGGTAGAGTTTATATTTTGCCAGGAACGGCTATCTTCAATTTAGCATTTTGTGGATTCATTGGTTTGAATCCCAATGTGGCAAAAAAATATGTAAAATTTTCTGTCCGGGTTTCATTGCTATAATTAAATATCAGAATGGGGTTTCCTTAGCTCAACAAAACACTGCCATATAAGAAGATGATCCTGATGAATGCAAACAACATTGCCACGTTTAGTTGTGGGAGAATACCAGGCCCATTGCTTGTAGGAAACCCCCGACCTTTGGCAAGTACCTGGCAACTTTTGTTGATTGAAGACAAAGCATTTTATCTTCAAAACAATATTATTCCATAAGGTCATTATTGGAGATTCATCGAATACCTCAATCTGTAAAAAGCTGATATTTAACTGGTGGAATTATATATTTAATCTACAGGTGGAATAAATGTTACACTTCATGCATCAAGCAACTATGGATTGATTCGCCTTCGATGAGTGTTCTTCCCCATACGACAATCAAGTGAAAAATCAACTCAGAAATTTTTCAATTTTATTTGGTCTGAGTGGCAATCACACCAATGGATGGAAGACCTGTGCAGAACTGAGGAACGATTACTCTGTGAACTGAGCCCCCCCCCCCCCCCACCCCCCTCCCCTGCATAAGTCAAGAAATTACCTTAGTGTGCTCCAGCAATAGCTGATTTCAATGATGTGGACATCTAATTTGAACAATGTGGTAATAAAGACCTAATAATTAATTAAGCAAAAGATTTTACTAAAAATCCATTTCAGACCATTTCTTTTTGTACAAGAACTGGATACCAAACATATTTAGGGTAACAAACTACTTATGGTAATGATTTTGAACAGTAACTTTATTTTCAATAATGGCACAAGAATATATCAAGAAAATAAATAATGATTTGGTTGACAACTCAATCATGACAATAAGCGGCATTGGTATTTGATAAGCTCATCACAGCAATGACTTTCACACAACCAGTTTTAGGCCAATGAGAGAAGTCATGATAGGAAGAAGTTTTTGCATAGATATCTAAAGCATGAGGTCAGACAATGAACAAACCAAATGTGATGACCCAGCTATATGTGCTTTCCACCAAGAACGAGATAAACAAATATAGATGTGTCACCGTCATTGTGCACAAATAACAATTGAGCAAATGGAAACCACAATAAACATAGTTTTAAAATGTGTTAAATATCAAATTGTCTCACCTTTGGTTTCATATACCTTAAACCAGATTGTTTTTTTATTTTAAGTTTGAATGGATTATAGGGAGGGGGTTGTCCAAGAGACAAAGGTTTCTCTACTGAGATCTACTGTACAATTCAACAAATTGGGACTCCCTCAGATTGAATGATTGATTGAGATTTTACGCCACACTCAAGATTATTTGGGGAGGAAACTGGGCCCATTGCCCGGAGGAAACCCCCGTCCTTCAGAGAGTACATGGCAACTCTCCAACATATGGTGATCAAGTGAAAAATCCACTCCAATTTTTTTCAATTTGTATTTTGGATTTGAACCTGCAAGGGGACTATCAGATGTAGTCCGTTATTTATTTTAGGCATGATGATTTTCAGATTTGTTCTAATGTGCTGAAATATTCAATAGAGCATAATATCACCATAAAATAGCTTTTAGAGTAATTATTGGTATTCGTAAATTCTATAACAATAGTAACTCCGGTAACAATCAGTAGGTTTCATTAAGAGTACTACTTTTTAGTACAATTCAATTATAATGAATATATAGCACTATTTATATCATATGGCACCACTAAATCTGAATTTTATCACACAGAAATTTGATAAACCATCAAGAAAAAAAACAATGGAAATTCCACAAATATTTGTCAGATCAGATGGTCAATGATAAACAGAATAACTATGAGCTGATATATCAGGTGTTTCAGGTGGGTATTTTACACATTTAAGATTGATTGATGTTGAATGGCATACTCAAATTATTTCACTTATATGACAAAGTTGGCAGGTTTAGTGGGAGACGAAACCAGGCTCTTCACCCAGATGAAACCCCCAACATTCGGTGAGTACCTGACAACTCACATACGATCCAGTGAAAAATCTACTCAAATATTTCTCAATTTTTATTTGGTCTGAGTGGGATACAAACCCGCGCCACATCGATGGAAGGCCTGTATTGGACCAAGGGACTATCAGTCTAAACGACCGAGCCACGTACTCATTTATGTCACACACTTTGTATGTAATTCCCTCTGGTCTTAAGAGAGTTCAACTTGAAACACAGGAGTTAAATGTCATTAAACAAATTAGTTAAAGGCACACTTGCCGCGAAAATCAGGAATATTGTTTACATTAAAAAAGAAAGACTGTTTTCTGTATTTTTCCCAGACAATATAAGTTAGGAACTTTCTATTTTTACCAAAATTTCAAAGTTTGGACGTCACTTTGTATTTTTAATTTGAATTTGAAAATTTGAATTGTTAGGTGCCCGGAACGTAAACAAACCAATCTACTTGCAGGGGCACATTTCAGTCGAGTGAGTGAACTAACGACACAGTGTAATTTTACGTAGGCCTATTTTTCTGAGAAATACAGACTGACGATCGGTTAACAGCGACTGGAAAAGCCTGCTGATAATTGTTTGAGTGTAAACCACAGATAAAAAAGCCTGAAATGAGGGTAATCCAACACTGATCGTTGTTGTTGTAATCAGGCTTCGATTCTTCGTTTGTTTTTCACCCCATTTCTACATTCTAAAGCTAACTAGACATGTTTTATGTGTCCTATGTTTAAGTTTAGTGGTATTAGTCGTAGTAAGCTCATGTAAATTGGTTTTCTTAGTAAATTTAAACAGGCTACGGCGGCAAGTGGGCCTTTAAGTGAATCCATAAATAGAGCGGTAAAGTATTTCAGTTTACCAAAAGACAAATTTATAAATATTCAGCTAAATTTGAAATCGTATTAATCAAGAAATTCCCCATTAAGAGCATAACATTTAGCTTTAGAAGCTCTGTTTCACAAATTATAGTAAGAAGTACTGGTTTCTCAATTGAGGTTTTCTTTAATTATTAGTATAACATTTAGTTTAATTATTAGTATAAAATGAGATTAAGGATGAAATACAATATATGGTGATCACTATCACACAAGATTCAATCTGACAATACAAAAACGGTGTGCTTTGATGTGATTTTTCAGTTGAAAAAAAAATTACATAAGTCTGTAACCGTTAAAGTATGACAATTTTGTGAAAGAAATCATAATGAGAACTACATGTATGTAATATCAGTCATTTTCAGTTATGTTAGTAAACTAATTAGCTTGAATATTTAACAACAAAATCTTTTCCCATAACTAATGTCATCAGAATATATTACAGTTACATGATAATCACCGGAAACCATACTTGTCGCATCCAAGGTTTATTGATTGATAGATTGATTGATGTTTTACGCCGCACTAAAGATAATTTCATTTATATGGCGGTGTTGTCAGGTTTAGTGGGGGAGGAAACCAGGTTATTGACTGATTATAGTTCTAAGTTACAGCCCCGTCATCAATATACACATGCTGATTGCCCGGAGGAAAAGCTTGACCTTCGTCGAGTACCTTGCAACTCTTCCCCATACCGCGACCAAGTAAAAATCCACTGAGAAATGTTTCAAGAAGGGGTATCCTCAAAAAAGTAAATTGAATAGAAGAAAGAATGTAAATGGATTGTGACTGGAAAAGTTACATTGTCAGAGTTATATTTTGTGTCAAGTTACTTTTATAATGAGGTAATATATAACATGTTGACACCTGCATTATTATTTTTCATGAGTATCTTAGAATGGTAACAGGGGGAATATTTCTTGACATAAAACATATTTGGGACATTTCTTGACATAAAACATATTTTTTTCATGTTGTAAATTGGTCGTTATTTTATATGAGATTCGATGCATTACTCAACCCTGTATAGCAACTTTCTGTGTTTCACAGGATGAAGTTATGAGAAAAATGACATGTTTTCTATATTTAAGCTGCTGACAAGTCATGCATTTTTATGAGAAATTCTAAGCATGATCACTCCACAGCAACTTTCCACTCTTCATGAGAAGAACACGTGGCAAAATACATGTAGATGACCCCCGGGGTCAGGGGTTTGGGGGAGATAGGAGACGGAGGAGCACTCGAGTCAGTTTTCCAATCAAACGTTACTTCTTTATCTTTAATACTGGCGCTGACTCGGATGCGTCCAATCCCAATGACTTCAGTGTTGAATGTTAAACTGACACCCTTTGTCAAAGCTGGTAACCGATTCTTCATCACCTGACCATCCACAAAAACAGAACCTGTAACCCACAAACAAATTACAAGAGGGTCTGAATAGATTAAACATTAATTCTGCAATGATTGATTGATTGGTGTTTTACGCCGCGCTCAAGATAACTTCACCTATATGGCGGCGTTGCCCATTTTATTGTGGGAGGAAACCGGGCTCTATGCCCGGAGAAAACCCACGACCTTCCGTTGGTAACTGGCAACCATCCCACATAGATCGTTCAAGTGAAAAGCCAGTCAGAAAATTTTCCAATTATTTTTGGACTGAATTTCTGCAATAAAGGGAGTAAACTGAACCACTTTTCAAATTTTGACAAAAATTCACAAATGGCCATGTTGAGATGTGTTTTACTATCTGCTTAAGACAATTCACTAATGATCGTTTTTTTTCTTTTAGAACTAATTGGATGAAAGTTGTGATTCTTCATTAGTACCAGACAACTATCCCATTTCCTTTGGGGAATGAGTAATATTTTGTTGTATGTCCCCAGCCCTGAAAGCTGTCTCTCAACACTAACTTTGCTTCAGGGCGTAACGTAATGAAGGTATATCTTGCCATGATAGGCCTTTCCTTGGACTGACGTCGGCATAAATGTCTAGAGAAACAGACCCCTGGAGCCTATTTCCAGAAAGAATGCAGTGTAAGTTTTTATATAGTTGCCAAAGGGACGTGTCTCTACAATATGGGTTGCCACAAAAGTTAGGTAAAAACTTACACGACGCCACTTTTGGATCTGTACAGATCTGAGATACAAAGACACCAATTATACATTGACTAAAATAAATGTAGATATTTGATGACTTGCTTATTAGCCAACAATATCAACATTGATTGACAACTTTATCTCACTGATTCTATCAATATGACATGCAGGCATAAATTTATCCAATCATTAAAGGGAGATTACCTTCGGCAGAAACAAATACAGCTTGTTCTCGGAGCAATATAGAGGAGTCGTTGGCAGATATAGAGATCCCAACTCCATCCTCGCTACTTTTCTCTTCTACATTGAGTAATTTAAATGTGACAGGATGACCACATCTATAACTTTGGTCCTTGGAGTATAATACGATATTCGTTCCCGGGAGGCAGTTGGTCCTGGTGGCAGTCTTATCCTCATTCGTCATTGAATAACCTTCTTTTTCGGGTACCCATTCTGGAATATTATATTATACAATATAAACAAATGGTGTAGTGTGAACGTTATTGTATGAAATACCTTAATTATTACCAGAAGTCTATGAATGGGGAAGTGTGAAATGTCCCATGACCCCATATTCTGGGCATTAGCATCTTTTGACCCAGAAGCCATCTTAAACAGTGCCCTCTTGGTTAGTCAGAAACCGTGACTTGTCTGGACTTCTCTCGTATGAACTATTATGGGATGCATAGAAAAGAACGACGGCAAACGTTTTAGATGCGTCAACAGCCCTCAATAGAGCAAATGTTAAACTTTACAGAGAACTTCACATGGTTGAAATGAGACAAGGAGCTTTGTTTGGCATGATTCGAGTCGCAATGGAGATATCTGAGTCGCGTGCCAGGTAAAGCTTTTATAGAAACCAATGCATTCTCCAAACTGTAGTTACAGGGAGTACCTGGAAACTATCCGATATACGGCAATCGAGTGAAAAAAATTTCAATTTTTATTTGGACTGAGTTGTATTGAAACCTGAACCGCATCGATGGGAGGCCTGTGTTGACTGAGCCATCGAGGCCCCCAGGAAGAATAGAAGAGAAGCTTACGATAATGTGGGATAGAAGTCCTGCCAATTTTGGGTACAGTCCATACTCCCCAGCTTGTGTCACCCTCGCCCTTACAGCTGACCCGGAATGAATACGGTGTGTTGACACGGAGATGTTTAACAGTATGGATAGTATCAGGACCTGTATAGACGGTATGGAACGTAGCCCTCCTATCATCATTGGATTTTATGTTACCATAGGAATATTGTAAACAGAATTCTGACACATCTACAGGTGAGTCTTCATCAATCTGAAAAACAACATAAATAATCAAATACACATACACATAAAATTAGACAAAACGCCGGTTAATTCACGCTTAGGACAAACATGTACATGATTTCTTTGAAAAAAAAGTAAGATACACCAAGTAGGCTACTTTGCCAGTACTTTTTAGGAGCACTTCAAAATTTGTACAAAATGTTGACCATTGACGTTTAAATTTAAAATGTCTATTAAGCCTATATTCTGTACAGAATAAAATTTAAATTAGTGAGACGAACACTCATTCAATTTACCAATTTGTAAAAAATAAATTGATTAAATTAGTATTGAATAACATAATGTTAAAACGAAACAGGGTTCCCGTAAGATTCCTGCACGTCTAAGAAGAAGCAATTGAAAATATGCATATTTTTCGCCACAACTCGGAAACATCATAGTTGTCATCATTACAACAAATCATAAGACACACCGACTCACCGTAAGTCATGTGTTGCGTCACAACACTGAGTGAGGATGTGCAAGATGTCAACTTTCACAGTAAAAAAAAATTGATTTCCTGTGCAGATTGGAGAAATTGTGTTTTAAAGTCGCATGAGCTGCCAAAATTCACACTTGTTTCATAATTTCTGATCGTCACGACAGTAAGAGATTTTGAAGGCCATCGAAAAAACTAAATGATTGGCGTTGGAATGAGGGAAATCCATAAAGCCTACGGCCTATACGAACCGAAAAGTAACAAAATATAAATAACAGGGACGACCATTCATTCATTCTAAGGCAAAGTTGGTTCAAAACAATACTTTATCGTTCATTCTCGAGACTAGAAGCACTAAAAAGCTCCTGAATTATACGTTTTGAGAAAAATAACCAAAAATTTCAACATTCTGTTTTAACGTCAAAATATCAACATTTTTACAGCTTACATCACCTAAAGATAAGCCTACTCTAAAAATTGTATGTCTTTCTTTGTGGACCTGGCCTTATGCTAGGAGTTAAACTCGTTACCATCTCAAGGTAGTAACCAACCAAGATTAATTGATCGAAAAGATCGACATGGACAAAAAAGTCAACTCGCATACCTCACTCCATTTGACAATAAGACTACCAGGTGATTCTTCAATATCAGTTATTTGAACAGGTGCCCTTTCTATGACCTTCCCTTCTCTCTCTATTGAATCCAATAAGTGTTTCTCCACACTGGAAGGTGGAAACTCAGCTGATATATAAGCCACATCTGACAAACACGGCACCTCAGGTAGTCTGCAAGATAATGTAACGAATAACAATGATTATATGACTGAATGGTGGAATAGCTTATACTTAATAAATCAGGAAGGGTTATAAGAGTATTACTTGGAAACAGGTCAGATTTGTACTGAGCTACATATAACACACCGAATGTGATTGGCTCGGTTCTATTAAATAGCTATTCTATTCTACTGAATTGTTCTTATCTTTGGGAATGAATGGAATTTGATTGATTGATTAATGTTTGCCAGGTTTAGTGGGGGAGGAAATCAAGCTTTTTGCTTGAGAAAAAAAAAACCCTGATCTTCGGCAAGTGTCTGGCAACTCTTTGACATAAGAAGCTTAAGTGTGGGACGAGATTCAGAGGAGGCTCAATGCTCCTTAAATTAAAAATACAAATAAGTATTATCTGCCGGGGTATGTAGATATAATAAATTTCTTACCTGTTTAATGATTTAGAAATTGGATTTTCTTTGAATTTCAATAAAGATTCTATATTTTTCTCTGGTTCATTTCCAAGCAAAATTTTACCTGAAAATGAGAACAAATGATAGAATTGTTTGACTAATCCATACAGATAAAATTCACCCCAAAAAATCAGACAAGAATGAGGGAAATTTCTCGCTGTCACATAGATAACTGTGTGAATTTTGGCAGCTCATGCATCTTTACTTTGTCTGCCTATCAAAACAAAAGAGGGGAGGAAACGTGCAATTGAATGATTTTAGTGGTGTTCCCAACAGCATCAATTTCTGGAACTTTCCCTCATGCATTTTTCAAGTGATTTATTGTGCAGGCAAGTACACAAGTTAGGTATAGGTAATGCTTGTACTCAATGGGTAGTTCATTTTTAAGCACTAAATAACTTTTTATGCCACTACAAAAACCGAAAATTGTGTTACAACAGTTGAAATAAAAATATTGCTAAGCTAGAAGCCCGAGCAAAAGAAAGATGTGTCTAAATAAGGGACAAATTTTAACAACTGGGATGTGTCAGTACATTTTGGGCTTTTTTTGTTGCTCATAAAACTACCTCAACTATATCTGAAAGATTGGAATCACCGGAAAGCTAATTCTGTTTCGACAAAGTTTTCCTCTTTGGCAGCTCGCGCCAATTTAACTACAATGTTATTGTTAGTTTATTTTCCTTTCGCCTGCTATAGTTTGTCAAATGAACTATGGGAATCTGATTGCTCATACTTACCCTCCTCCATGACATGACTGGCAGAGGAAATGCCTTGTTGTATAATATCCTCACAATCCGTTAAAGGTTGAAGGGATACAGATTCTATCTCATCCACTTCAGATAACAGTCCTGTTAAACGTGAGTCTATAGCATCATCTAACTTCTTTTTCAAATGAGCGAAATGTTCTTGGAGATCTTGCCTGGTCTTTGCTGCACTATCAGAAACCTGAAATCCAATATAAAAATTCATACAATAATATCCTAGGTTTTATATCAGAACACTCTACTTTTGGGAAATTAGCGGGGAAAAAATTCTGATTTCTTTTAAAATGAATTTAGATTGGCAAAAGAAGCCACAATGTACACATTCAAAGTTTTTTACTAAATGAAGGAATTTGTTTACAAGGACCTTACTCAAATGTTAATCCACACCAAATATTTGGAACTATTTTGTTTTGTTTTTTTTGTTTTTTTTTTTACATTTCCAACCGTTCCCTTGTATTTATTCCAAGAGTACTAAATAGAGAGAGTTCCAAATTTGAAATTCATGACAAAAAAGCAAGACTATCTAAATTTAATTTTGTTTAATTTTAAGCAAAACATATTTTGTCAGTAAAAGCTATTGATTGAGGATCATCAAAGATAATATTTTAATATGTGATATTGAAAAAACATTTCTTTTTTATTCAATAATTTTCCTGTCTCATCTATGGAATTACACACTCATAAACAAAGGGGAATAACTCTCACAGACATACTGGCTGATGTGGTGGAGTTCTGGTAAAAATAGCCAAAAATGTACATTCATGGTAAGCAGGAGAGCCAAGATAATTCAGGCTGACGGAGCAAATAGCCAGCTTTATTTGAACCATTTAAGAAGATTAAATGACTAATAAAACTTAATGTTACAGTTTGTTATTCAATAGGTTCTAAAATCTCTCAAGCCGTACCTAAACCGCTTTTTTTTTTCTTTATGAACAAAACAGTTACATAATGCAAATGTTATCCTAAGTACTTCTTAACACTTGCTAAAAGCTAATTGACAGGCTGTTTAAGCAAATTTAATGCAACCAGATAGATGATCCTTCAAATAAAAACAAAGATCAGTGAGAGTCAAATGTTTACTCATTGTTAACAATGGTTCTATTTCGTTATCATAATTTAAAATCGCATCAATGATGAGAAAATGATACAAAAAAATACCACAAGTATGAAGGTCTTATCATAAAATTTAACACTTTCATTTATCCCTTACTCTGAATTCAGTTCAATAAGTGAGTTGCAAACTATTGCCAATAATAACATTATGAAAGAAGAATATTTTCATTGAGAGGTGTGGCCAAGTCAGTGAGTAACAAAGACCACAGTTGTCAAAATGTGTTTTATTTGACGTCTTTTTAGCCTGGTACAAGAGACTCACTGATATCAATCAATCCATTAGGATCTTGTTTACTTTGAACAATTTTGTTTTGATAGGCAGACAAAGTAAAGTTGCATGAGCTGCCAAAATTCACACATTTTTTACCATGTATATTGACACACTGTCAAAGTTAAGAGATAAGAAGATTTGAAGTTCATCAAGAAACTAAATGATTGACATTGAAATATTTACAGAAATATATATATATTTATAAAAACGAGAGGTTCATCACAAGCTTCATGACTGAATAAAAGGCAAAATATTGAATCAATATGAAGTTTTCGTTTTTCAGAATAACACTACATGTGTACTACGGTAAACTTATCAGTGGAACTACTGGATAATATATATTGAGCCAGACAGAAACTGTGTTAGAAATTCAAATTAAACAAAATTTAAATAGATGAAGCTTAGCTCATTTTAGGGTCTTGTAACCTGCAAACAGTTCTTGAGTGCATTTTCGAGACCGGTAATACTGAAAAGTTAATATTTAACTTGCAAGTTTTGAGTAAACAGGCGAGAATTTCAGAATTTTGGATTAAATTAAATTCACATTCCTTGTCATTTTGTGGCTAAGAACAGCCAGAGTTGTAAGACATTGCACGAAATGTAATATAACCATGATTCATATAGAAACACATTAAAACACACAAACTGTCAGGCATTGTTAAAAAATACATGTACTATCCATAAATCCTTGCTTAGATGTACAATTTTGAAACCAATGCAGCCCGTAAAAAAATCAACAGCAAGAAAGTGTATATGGCAGCAGATACATGTAGGTGTTTTTACCTGGGTCTTGGCTTCTGTTAAACTGCTTTGAAGCTCCGTAAGTTCTAATCTATGGAAATGGACTCCATCAATAATTTCCAAAACACTGGCTATAAGTTGGTCTGTCATCTTTCTGTGCAAGAACTATTAAAAGACAAAAAAATAACAGAATAATCAATATCAAATACCCATCTATTGAATTCTATTAACAATTTCCAAATATTCTGGCACATTTAATATAAATTGTTGCTTTAAAAAAATCATTGTCAAGCCTAACCCCTCTCCCCCAAACGTAGGCTCCACTTAGTGGCACTTACATGTACATGTTATTGTATAAGGTTATGCAAAGTAGACTTTTACTTTTAGTTTAACAGCTTAGACGATTTTAAACTGAGTGTTTGTCACAGGTTACTTGTACCATGTTTCAACTGACTTAAATTTAGTGTGCATGATCCCGTTTCATTAAACAGTGGTAAATATCTACAAACCTACAATGTACTTATTAACGAACATATGTTAATTATCTTTATTTGATAGTGGATTGAGTGAAGACAGTGTTGCTTGAAGTGGCATGAGCTGCCAAAATTCACACTTTTTCATAATTTCTGATCGTCACGACAGTAAGAGGCTTTGGAGGCCATCGAAAAACTAAATGATTGACGTTGGAAAGAGGAATATCCATACAATATGTGGCCTGTACGAAACGAAAACGTGTTAGAAAAGTAAATAAAATTTAAATAACCGGGACGACAATTCATTCATTCTGAGCCAAAGTTAGTTACATAACGATGTCATTTTGACTAGCTGAGGGAAGACCACGTGACCCTAAGTACCCTAGCCGGCTGGTCAGGTACCTGGATGTCCGAAACCGAGAATAATTTCAACATTCTGTTTTAACGTCAAAATATCAACATTTTGGCAGCTCATGTCACTTTAAGTTAAAAGAAATTTAGCTTAAGTTTAATTTTAACCAGCCTTGACAATTAGAATAAAATTTTGAAAGTTTAGTGAAGCAGGTCACTTTATCTATTTTTTTTTGTTTTTGTATGAACAAACATTCCAAATCTTACAACATGTAAAGACTTTTATGCAACAACTTTCAACTGCCACGCCTTCATTCATCACTTAATTCTGCAAAACAGCCAAACTCAAAAGCTGTACAAATCTTGTCGAAATCGTTACTACATTTAAATTGCAGTTATGAAAGTTGATACCATATCTTTTTTTTTTTTTTTTACACAGAACAGTAGTACGAAATGATCAAATCCGCCGGGCAAAAACACACAACACGAGTAAATCAAGATGATACTACAACACATGCATTCTGAGAAATGTGTACCCGTCTATTTCCTGTCAAAAAACTGGCTCCTTATCCCATAACACTAAATGAAAACGTTAGAAAACGATGGCGAAAAAATCACTGTCGTTTCACTTTGAAAAGGCTGCCATTGTTGATCCCGTAAAATCTCGACGCCTGGACGAGAGGACAAAGTTGACAGCAGGCTGCGCTGCAGACTGTCGAGCGACAGACGATTGGGCAGACGTGAATGGCACTCGGAGTCGGAGGCCAGGTGTTCGCTCTGTAACTCTTTTATTATATTCCCGCTTCGTTGCTTTGAAGAGTTAACATCTTCATCCTTGTATGGGAAAGGGTATCCTCTACCAGTCGCCGTGATAGTAGTGGGGTTATCCAATAATATATTTCTTGCGGACGGATAAGAAGCGAGGCTTGAAAGTTCGTGAGTACACTTCTCAATCTCAATCTCGGTTCAGTCTTTGTGTAGCTGTCACAGTCAGTGTTTTACTGTTTGTTTATATAAGTCTGCTGAGCGTGATACCCTTCATGTGTGGTATTATTGTTAGAATTCCAAGTTTACGTGTGTCCTATCTTAAAATGTGGTGGTCTAAAATATTAAACGTTAGAACTTAGAAGTTACGTTCTTGTTAATGACTGTAGTGTTAACTGTTATTCTATTGTTAATAAGTCACAGTGAATAGATATTAATTATTATTACTATTATTACTAGTATTATTAGATATAGATAACTAGACTTCCTACACTGCATAGACTGGACTAAGGCCAGTAAGGGTATTACTAAAGTACTACTAGGATTAGCCCTGCATTAATTTAAGATTATCATTTATTTATTGCTTAGTTTATTACTTATGTGTATAGTATAGCTGACCTAGACTATGCTATGGTTAAGAAACAGGACTGCATGTAGCTTGTAGTCTTGTACTTGTAGGTAAATTTGTATACATTACAAGTACTAAATTAGTAATAGTACCAATCAACAGAAGGACAAGTGGCTCTCTAGTCAAAGTACATATACAATACAATACATGTAGCATTGTAGCCTCAGTCGCAGTTGCCATGATGTCATATCTCTTCACTATGGTATCCAGTGGCAAGTAGGCCTACATTATAGGCTCCCTTAGAGATACGACTTCTTGGTGAATTGAGCCCCTAAAGGATTACAAGAACAACAGATAATACTGGAAATTGCAGTATCGCAATATCATGCTGAATACCATCTATAACTTAGTTAGAGTTAGAGTAGGTAGTTGCTACATGTAGGCTAGTCTGTGCACAAGCTAAACTATAAGTATAACTACCTGTGGTGTTGTGTTTGACTTAACCCTCTTATTCTTAATATAAAATCCATACTGTGAAACAGTATTAGAATAAGATCATTGTATCTAAATGCTGTTTTTGTCCAAAATGTGTAGTTCATGTTTTGAAAAAAAAAACTCAAACATTGAAGGACTTAAAAAAACTTCCCACCAAACTGAAGCATCCCACCATCACTAACTGACTAAGTAACACAATGGCGACACCACATCCCACTCTTCAAATAATTAATAAGTTGAATCTGGGAATTATATGAACCTTTTCCCCAAAATAGATGTGTCCCAGTCCCCATGTGCCTACATTTGCATAGTTGTGGCTAGATGTTTTCTGTTTATATTTTTCGGAGTGTGTTCTTGTGCTGTTTTCTTTTAAAATTTCCAAACAAGTGTAGTCTTTCTATTGAATGTTTGCTGTTTTTAGAGATTGCCTTTTTCTAGATAGATTGGAAGAATTAAGATGTTTATAAAAGCAGTGATTTTAGTAAAATACCTAACCTACGTGTGGTCTCTGGCTATGAAAGCGGATACATGTAGAGATATGGTATATGGCACACGCTTTAATAAATTATGTCAATTTGTCTGATCAACAGCTTTGAATGGGTGCTTATGTCACACAAGGGCCTGGGTGTGATACACAGAGACTAAACCAGCATGGGTTTGAGGTACCATGTAAGGTGCAATCACTTCTAGCTTTTGATTGGATCTTAACAGTACACCAGGGCAATATATACAGTACTTCTACATGTTCTTATGGCCATTAAAGTGTGTAAGGAGCTTTATATATATATATATATGAACCACTGAAGCTGACCCTTGTGGTAAGAAATCCGAGGTTTAAGACTAAAGATATTGAAAAGCATAGTTTGACAGGGGTTAGTTTCAGACTTACATATTTTAATTATTTCTGGTTTCTGTATATAATTGTTTTTGCCTCCTGTTTTTCAGATTCCAAACCCTATTATCTTTCCATGGTTCGTGAAGTTCAAATGTGTTATATGCCGGACATTGTCCAGTATTGTTAATCTCAATGGCTACTAGTGCCGACCACCCGGTTCATCCGGGAGTCTCCCAGCCTGGATTAGTCAAAGGTGTTCCCATTGCTACTCAGTCGGGCACCTCGTTAGGCTGCTTGCCGCGACACAGCCGGCAGAGTTCAGGGAATTACCCCGACATTGTGGATAGCGACACCTGTTTCCAGCCTGTGATATCAGACAGTACTGATGAGTTACATTCAGTGGTGCATAGTCAGCCCAGTGAAGGCACAGTGCAACCTTCTACCTCCACAGACACAAGTATGTTAGAAAATGGCACTTACAGAGCTTTGTCTGAGTCAAATTTACCAAATCAGAGAGCATCTACCAGTAGTGGGGATGATCTGTACAATGGAAGTGACAATGTTAGACTCTTGAGGGAAACACCTAGTATAGATGTTATTCAGAGAAATACAGAGCCTCCACCCTATAGGGCAGAATCACACCCCATTCGAACCCATGACTTAAACGTTGGGGTGACAGGCAGACTTGACAATCAACGAGGGGAGGCTATCCCGGATATACTGTTCTCACACATGGTCCCGCAAGTCCCCCCTTCACGTCCAAATCAACATCGCCAAGGTAACCGTGCAAACAATGACCGTGGAGGAAGGCGACGAGTGGAAAATCAAAATCAAACCAGACTTCATTCACGCAATCATCAAAGAGACAATCGACAGTCTCATGGTAACAGACGATCAAGAACGCAACTTCATATGTACTCTCAGCACCGAGAAACCTGTAAAGAGCCATGCCTCAAATGTCTATCGTCTGTCACATCATTTAAGTGTCTTCTTGTTTTGTTATCTCTTGTCGGAGTGTGTTGTGTAATAGCTGGGATTGTACTGGGAGCTCTCCATGCCGTTGCACCAGGCAGTTTCTTATTCCTAGCCATCATGTTTCTAGGTAAGTTTATCCTTTGTTGTTTGTTTGAACCCAGACATAGCTTTTATCTCGGCTTTAAAGGTAAGTCTATGTTAAATATGATTGTACATGTATATCTATTTCAAAAGTATAGCTTAATCATCTGAAACAAATTAATACATCAGTTCAGAGTCATTTAACACTGTATTGTTTCTCACAGGATCTCAAAACTTTTCTCTTAAGTTGAAGTATCAGTTATGTCAACAACAACATAAATTCATATGATTTATCAATGGCAATGACAACTCATAATTTACTTATAACAAGTTCACATTTAACCAAGTTGACTATATTTGATTTTTTTTTTTTTTGTTAAAAGTAACAATATAATTGAAACATGTATCTTGTTTTATATTTCATTAATGCCGTAATGGTACCGAACACTCTGTTAGCCTTTAATAGTCTGATATTTTAAATATTTTCTAGTCGCATTGATCATACAATATATATTAGATATGGTTTAACTCTGCTATTGTAGCCTCATTTGTGTTAATAACATGTCCTACATTCATCTGTATACCATTTTGCAATTTGTTATTACAAGTACATGCAGGTTGTTACAATATAAAGATGACCTAGGTCAAATTGGCATATATATTCAATCACAAAATGACGGAGGTCCCCAAATAGCACAGTTAATTGGGGGTAATTTTCTGTTCTGACCCCACTGTTATTTTAAACCCAGATTATTATCACCCCTGTGATATTGAAATAGAAAATCTATTTAAAAAAGGAGACTGTCAGGCTAGTCTTTGTGACCCTTCAGAAATGGAAATTTAATGACCACTTATAAAAAAATAACCATAACGTATTAAACCCAGTAAAATGTAAATACATGTAAAATAACGGTACTGTCTCCTGGCCTCTTTTTATCTCCAAATGATTTTTTTATTAAATACCCCAGGACATACCGTTGACATAGTTTAAATAATTCATACAAAAATAAACAACATCTGTTTTGTTATATTAATAGTATTCTGCTTTCTATCTAAAACATTAGTTTGATGTTTGCTATGAAACTCATCCAGTACACATAATTTACAGTTTCCCGTAACATAAAAAAATAGGCATAGTTCAAATAATTCAAACCAAAATGAACAACAACTATGTTGTTATTTTAATAGTAGTCTGCTTTATATCTAAAGCATAAGTTTGATGTTTGATATGAAAATCACCCAGTACAAATAATTTACATAGTTTCCCGGAACACAAAAAAATAGACCCCCAACATGTAAATCTCATTTTACATATATTCATTTAAAGGATAGGAAATGAATCTAACTTTACATACATGTACACACTCTGCCTTTGTTCTTGTATACCTGGGCAGGTATCATTTACATATTTAAATGAATGGCTCTTTTACATATATGAAAAAAAGAAATTGCTCAGTGTCCTGAACAAACCATGTACATGTAGTCTTCTTTTATTCTTGCTCATTCTTTGTAACTAATAAACTTTTGCTTTTCATGCAATGTTAAACATATTTTCAGATTTATGATAATTTATAAAGGGTGAGCACTAAGCAGTATTCTTGTATTGTATACATGTATGGATCTAACAAAGAAAAAACACTTAATGGCAATAATCCTTGTGATGTTCATACTTGTATAGCCCCGTGGGCTTTAATCCTTATGTAAAAATGACCATTCATTGTTAGGAACTCTAACTTGTAACAGGTGTTAAAGTTGAGTTTTAGAGATTGATCCATCCAGGACCTTTGTATATACACAGATCTGGCCTGGGGATGTTCAGAGACAGAGCTGTCAGTTGTATCATAGATCTGTTCCCTACATATTGATTGGTAACACCTTGTTGTCTCGGCGACATGTTCCCATTGGTTAGGCTAGGGCTGTACACATGGCTAGGCCAGGGTATAAATTGCAATATTGAATATTGAGGGAGGGGAGGTTCGTGAGCTGAAGCCCCCAGCTGCCTCCAGTAGCATTGACCCAAGACTGCTTAACCATGTCATTCCCAGGTTTACCTGGGCGTCTGTAAGCAACAGTCAGCTAACATTGCAACATTTTCTTTCCAGTAAGTTAAACACCAAGGTTACATTTCCTCTCTATCCTAGGAAAAGAAGTTAAGGCAGAAAGCACACTGTGTCAATTCTGTTTACCAAATGATGCCTAAGATATTAAAAAAAGTACATTCAACATTGGCCCAAACCACTGCATCCTCTACATAACAAAAGACAAGCCAAAACGTTCACGATTTTGACATTACTATTTTTCAACAAATTATAATGAATCCTGTAAAGTTGCTTTATATTTCTGACCATATGTTAAGAATGTTATGATTTTTTTGTAAACCTTATCAGTTAAGTGCAGATGGAATTTGGACTGCTGTTTTGCTGCCAGGCAAATGCATTGTTTTATATGGTGGGGTTAATGTGAGGTACAGATTGGGGCGATATAAGCTTCCATTGTGATTTGTGTGTGCTGAGGTATTATAAGAAGAATGTTGGCATGTGTTGACCAGCCAGGCTGGAGGGCCAGAGATTAGGGAATGAAGGGGAGGTGTGTTTGCTTAGCACTAGACTATGTAAGTTTAGCCTTAGTCATGCTTTTGACCTCCTATTGAAACTGAACACAATTTAACTTTATCCCACTTCTGACACCAGATTTTAACCACCTTTGAATAGCTAATCAAAGGGATTCATTTCAAAATTGTTTAAAGAGATTTCAAACTGTCAAACTTTGATACTAGAATTTGATTTAATATTGTTGATACCACTACTTAAAAATCACAAAGCTCATCGAATATTAGCACATCTGTTAGACCTTTGATTTTTAAGAAAACGCTAGTTTCCCACACTTTCTGAATAATGCTATGTAAATTGATGTTAGCATTTCTAATTATGCCAAGCAAATGTTTTGAAAGTGGAAGTATAGTGAGGTGATTAACTTAAATTAGTCTAGTACATATTAAACAATTTCTATACATATTCATGTTTAGCTTAATTCATTTATTTCATTAACATGTCTCTTTCACATTGAAATATCAGCTGTACATATTGTTAATATAAAAAAAGGATATGAATTTATATAAAAACAATTGGCTATTGAAATACTCAGTTGCAGTGCCTGTCTCTCTTGAATGTTCTTACATAAGTATCTTTAATTCCATAGTACAATCAAACCACAAACAAGGCACATATGTATTTCAAATTTGGATCTAACTAGTGAATTTACTCATTTAGGTTACACGTTTGATCACGAGGGATTGTGTCTCGAAAGATTTACACCCGGTGTAATCTAAGGCGTATTTGTTGAGAACATTACGTTACTACCAGTTACGAAATTACACCATCGGATGAGTGTTACAAACATTTTGTGAAACAGCCCCCTTTGTCAAGGTTCCAGTATATTAAATTTATTTAAAGCACACAACTTTCTATACATCATCCAATGGCTATTCAAAAACGAAAAAAAGAGAGAATTTATTTTCTTCTCATGTACTAATAATTTCCTCTGATTACTCTATTCATTTTCTATTTTTTGAAAACTAAATCGACCCCCGAATAAAAACAATGATTGGCGGTATCTCCTTTTAATTCTGTATTTCTATCATATGGCACACAAACTTTCCTTTTCACAAATAATGCAATGAGAGCAGTCTCATGGGATGCAAACAATAAGCATAGAAATTGTCTGCATTGCATTTTGGAAAAGTTCAAACACTAATTGGACAGCACATATTATATGTATGTATTGGGCCGCCTAGCATGTAGATCTGATTAGAGTCAATAGACCACAAAATTATCTACATGTAGCTAAAGAAAACCTTGCAAAGGGCTTTACACAACACAACACAGGTTCAGGTACAGTACTTTAAAAATGTGTAGGTCTTATTTTGTGTGTTAAATTGGACATGTATTTAGTAAGCCAGGCTCTATTAAGGTGACACTCTTTCATATGATGTATGATACATTTAGCTGAATCTGGTTGTCATCTTTTTTTTTCTGTAGAGAACTTCCTAATAAAGTAGAAAAAAACTAAATTTTTTATATGCAGGTGTCAGATTTTGTCACGATATCAGTTTGTAACTTTGTATACATTACAGACTAGTACCTACCGGGACTCAAATTTGTTTTGTCATTGTTGAACTCCAGTGCATTTTTCCCTCTCCCTGACAACACCTACATGTACAATGTACGTTCATGTAAACACTTTCATAACTACCACGATTCAATAGCATAGGAGTATTCAGCTTCAAGAAATTATGCTATTCAATATCACAAGTGATATTTTTTGTTAGGCCTATGGGGAAATGGGGCAGGGGGGCTGCTCGTTGGCTATGAAAATTTGAGGCGATGGAGTAGATGCTTTTGCAATCCATAACAAGCCTTCCATCGAAGGGTTGAGAGTTTGAATCCTACTCAGTGTAAAAGAAATCAGATTTTTGATTAGTTACTTGTACCGCTCGAAGGTCTGGTTTTTTTGCTCCAGGCAGGAATCTGGGTTTCCTTTCCCATGAAGCCTTACAACTCGGCATTATAAATGAAAAAACATGATTCATTTCAATCAATAAAGCTTTTTATGATTATATTTATGATAAAACACACGGGCACAGGGAAAATCTTCTTGTCTAAAATAACCATGGAGACAAGTTTCTAGTTGTATTAAAAAGAGGTATATATCATTTAGACCTTTATACCCCATAAATTGTTGTAACAAATCAAACCTATGATATTTCAATAGCTTTTTATGATTGATAAACATATTAGGTAATAAATTATGATAATTTATATGTTTGCATTTTATTAATTTTGCAAATGACACCTGTGGTTGTCAGATTGAAAGCTTTTGTGTTGGGAAATTAGATATACAACATAGATGTAAATTTGCATTGCATAATACATGTAGATCTAATCTTATTGAATAATCTGGATTCTACCTGCAGCCTGCATGTTATGAAACTAGAGAGCTTTAATTGGCTTTAGTTGCCCGCATGGTTAACCTAACATCTGCCTATGCCATCAGTATTACAGTAGTAGTAATGCATACATAACTCATTTAAATGTAAGTGTTGAATAAGTATCTGTAGAAACACAAGTAGTAACCAGCATGTGATTGAAATTGAACAGATGGGTACATTCAGACAGACCGTTGACCCTTGTTAAATCTTAATGAAGTGTAAACCATGTGATAATAGGTTTGAGGGTGGAATACCCAAGTATTCTGGGAAAAATACCTAGAATCTGCCATTTTTTTCTACTGTTCATTGAGATCACTGAAAAAAAATGAAAGGTGAGAATGTGGTCTTTGCTCATGTGTGTGTGAATATACCTGGGGCCTATTGTCATATACACTGGGTACATATAGTAGTATCTCCCCATATAAAGTATTTTAAGCCTATTTTTGAGGGATGGCCCGATCGTTTAAATTGAAAAATGATATCAATGGCTTTATTTATAAAGACTGAACTGAAAATGCTCAAAAATTGTTGCACAGCTCCGGTACATACATATAAATCTCACACACTTTTATAGTCTATAAATACATACCCGGTATGTGAAAACATTAATCAATCAACTAAAGCGATACATTTACATAGTTACATGTACTCATACTACTCAAACACTAACTACAACCAACTTAAAACACCATTGCACAGTCTGTGAAACCGGGGACAGTTACCCAAAAATAAATTAAGCTTACATGTATAAAACTGAATACATGTACCTCAATTCACAGAAAATTTGTCATGACATCGCCAGTCTAATTTAACGTTAATCAATACACCTTTCAAAGTTTGACGTACAACCTGTCTCTGAAGCTAACCCCCTTTAC
The DNA here is from genome assembly GCA_963971465.1 of Lepidochitona cinerea. Classification (NCBI taxonomy): domain Eukaryota; kingdom Metazoa; phylum Mollusca; class Polyplacophora; order Chitonida; family Tonicellidae; genus Lepidochitona; species Lepidochitona cinerea. Next base: position 44,533,610 of record OZ020551.1, on the reverse strand, counting down.
CGTTTTTATAGAGATATTCTCAATTAGTTCAGACTTCTTTATATTGCCCTGTATGAAAATCACCCCTGCTTATCGATATATTATCTAGACCACTGGCTTACTTCCTTGTTTTTGACCTTGTAGATCTTACACTGTAACCTTGTGGTTATTGTATAAAGTACGATTACTAATATCATAAAAATGAGCTGAGCGTGAACTGTTCAACTTCACATTGATTTCAAGTGGCTATACATAGTCCTTGGAACCCAGCTAGTGCTTTGATTTAATACTGCTGTTTTTACTTGCTATATAAAAAAAGAGGTAAAGGTGTAGACACCCAAAAAAAAGATTTGAAACTGGCAATGCCGCCATATAAGTGAAATAGTCTTGAGTGCAGCGTAAAACACCAAACAATCAATCAATCAATCAACATTTTTCATCATGATTTTAGTGAAGGCTGACATTTTCCTTTCATTTGTACAAAATATTATCCCTCTGTTACCCCTAACAACCTGGACTAACGCTTCAAAATGCTAAAGTGCTCCCATGAAAAAAGGGCTATCACTTTTTCTTAACCAGCTAACATGCATAGATGTTTGCTTTATAGTTAATTTTTATAACGGTTTATGGAACTAATGCACGTAATCCTGAATGTAAAGTCTTTGCCTGTCCTTCAGTCTGCCTAACAAATGTTTATTTTGGCTGGTCTACTTCCAAAAGCTCTCTCTGCCAGTATGACATTGTGTTGACCCATCTATGAAGTAATGGTTTACTAACCCCCTTACAATGTGGTTACTATAGAAGCAGAGATGTCAATAAATATGTACCCAGTAGCATATGTATATCCTTCATATTCAGATTACAGCTACCAGTTGCTTAGGAACAAAGTAGATGGTTTACATTGTACAATGTGTTGAGCTGTTTAAGCTAATGGGGATTAAATTCCTGGAGCTTCAAATGGTGTAAAGTCATGCTTTTGAACATGTACAACTGTAGGAATCAATGATGTTGGTACATGTATCTGTTTGTTTATTTGGACCTGAAAATGTCTAGGTTATTTTGTTAATAAGAACGTTATTCAAACAAATAATTTCCATTTTCTGAGAATGTAACATGGGAATATAAGAAAAGCAGAAATTTTGACACCCTCTAATCTTAAAAAAAAAAGATTTCGTTAAAACTTTCAAAACGGCTGTCCTATTTAAAATTCCTTGCTGCATGCTACATCATCCTAGATGTACATGTATGTTGGCTTGTTACACACGCAGCCAATTTTTTTTCAGAGTTTTTGAAAAAGACAAAACATGTCATCAATATGGTTATATGGGCATTTACTGAATAGGTTTATCAAATTTTTTGTTTTATGGGAAATGTCACGGTCACACTGTTAATGAAAAAAAAAACATACTGGTTATTACAGTTTATACTGATAACTACCGCACACAAATATTTTAATCTCTATAATAATCTCAGGGCTATGTATACAAGTAGATTTATCAAGACTAACATGAAAGAGGTTAGATATAGCAAAGATACTTTGTAGGATAACTGTCCAATAAATTCTTTTTTTAGGTCACAATATTCAGGTTATCTTAAACTTTTTCCCTCAAGTCTTAATAAAGCTAGGAATTTTGGAAAGATGTGGATACTATCTCCAAATGATTATTTTTTTAAGGTAATACAGAATGCAAGATTTTTTTTTACTTTTATTTTAGGTTTCTAGATAATTTCATCCAACTATGTTTTTGTTACAAAGACAAAATTGGTACCCAGTCTTAGGGTTGAGTTTCACAGTTACTGTAATTGTAAAATATTGTCTCCAGAATCTAGACCCCATTGGTGAAGGAGAAAAGTTTTTTTAAAAGAACTTTTGGATATTATGTTCTAATAAGATAATGTGTGATGATAATTGGTTCAAGATTTCAAAAAAAGTCATTGGATTGTCTAATTTATTTCCCCAACAAGCCTTGCCTGACAAAGTACATTTTTGCGTAATCATCAAAAATGGAGAACATTATTTGACAAGTTATTTGTACAATGATAGGTATTCAGTTACATGTACTTCCTCAAATTATATAGGCCTAATTGATAGGGAATGCTTTGAATCTTTTAAACTGTGTTAGTCCTTAAATTTAGCTATTATTAAACCGAACTCCCCAAAATAACTATATTTTATATAGATTTAAGTACTTGATAACAAATTAAAATTGAAGTAGCAGGTTGATTTAATTGTTGTTTTATACTGTACAAGCTTTTAAAGCTTGTTTACTTTAATCTTCTTGTACCTTACATAATTTATGAATATAACCAGGCTATAATAATTAATATAAATGTATTTTGTCAGTTTAAATACCTGTACACTAAAATACCATAAATATTACATATATAGTGTTTAGTATATGCTTAACATTCTCTTGATCATACAGAAACTAAATTAAGGCTTGGCACAGTATGATACTACATGTTGTTAACTGTCATTTATAATTTAGAACAAGGAAGGAGTAAATTAAACTTTTTTTCTACAGGCCAAACGTTTATAATCTCAAAAAAAAGAGAAAAAGTATATGATTTTATATCAGGAATTATACCTATTTATAACCTACATGTAAACTAATGAATATCATGATGGGATAAAAGGTCTCATGTGTCCGGCGGAGAAATTTCAAGTGGCAGTCCAGTTTCAAGGCTAGAAAATGCCCTGGGACCTGTTTTGAAAAAGCTGGTTTACATGCAATTTTTGGGGTAAATAAGTCTGTGTTAAAAACTATATTCACTTAATTTATTACCCCAGGTGGCCGTTTCACGAAACCGTCGCACGCACAGTGCGATCAATCGCAGTTGCCATGACGTCATATCTCTTCAATATGGTATCCATTGGCAACTAAGCTTCGTTTGCGATGTGTCTGCTTTGTGAAACGAGCCCCTGGTCCCAACTGCTATTTGTGGTTGACCTATCTCAGAGCATCTTTAGGTCAGGTCCAGGTACTTAAGACACTGTATAGATTGACCACCTGTTCAACTCGAAGTAAAGTACATGTATACACAAAACCTGTGTTAAGCAACCAAAACTTGGTTCTATAATCGGTAAAACGATCCAAGTGGTCTATCAATATATATTTATATCGTACATGCAGTTGGATTCCTTTCTGTAGAGATGTACACAAATCAGTAAACTATGTCAAAATGCAATCACCTAGGACTTGCAAAGCCCTCAATCATGAGAAAAGATGACAGGTTATGGTGATGTCCTTCGCATAAAACCTGGATTAATTACGAGGCCACCTGTCTTAAGAGACCACCTTTCACGTTTCCCTTAGTTGGTCGCTTGAACCAGGTTTGACTGTATATATAGATCATAGGTGATTAATCTGTTTCTGGTACATGTACCTACAGTGCCTATATTATCAGTAATCAACAGGGGCCTGTTTCACAAAGCGGCGTAGCGTAAGTTTTCACGTAAATGCCACAGCAACCCATACTGTAGAGATGCGTAGCTATGGCATTTACATGAAAACTTACGCTAAGCCGCTTTGTGATACGGACTTCTGATTCAGAATCGGGTTACCTCCCCACTAAATATTATGTATTTGGCGTTTCCTAAAGAAATATTGAGATCGTCGATATGCGTCAGTAGAATTTATTCAGAGTTACTGTGCTATTGCATTATGCTAAGCTATTTAGTGGATAAACAAACTAATAAGCCCTCCAGTAAGTGATGGTGTACTGATGGCATCTCAAGATAAGTCTCTCATCCATTGTTAATGAAAGGTAACAAGCTATTTGTAGCACGCTCTTCTATAGAGCTGATAGTATCCACAGAATGCACAACAGCTATTAGCAACCAACCAGAATATCTGAAATATTAATACAAGCCAGTAATGTCCATAAACATGTGAGCTTGTGGAATTTTATTGATTTCAACTTTAGCTCTATACATAGATATAATAATATACACTCGGTAGATACATGTAGCATCAGCAGTTTGTTATTGATTCATTTCTGAGAATTCTGTGTATGAATTTAACAGTGCATTACATATAAGCAATTTGTTTTATCTCACTTAAAATTACAATGTCAAAGTATACATGTAATATTTGCAGTTGAACATTACAAAATATGTCATAACTGTATGCACTAGATTAATAGGAGGCAAGGTTGTGGGTGGGTGCACATTTGGGATACAGACGAACCTTGACATGCAAAGTGTTTTTACGCTGCATGAGGGTTTTACAATAACGCCCCCTCCTGGGCTCAAACACTCCTGAAGATGAATGTCCATGCGCATTAAAAAATCTACCGCTAAGACACCTATAGCTGGCTTAATGAACAACCAGTCACAAAGCTAATATGTGTTGAATTTTAACTGTAATGTTTTTGTCCAGATATTGTCCCCTCAGGCTACTTAAATACATGAGCTGTAATTTCCCAGTCAGTTTAACAGATCTGTATTCTCTGATTTTCAACCCTAATAAACTTTTCCTGTTTTTATTTAACAAATTTATTAACTCTCCGGTAGAGAACACAGTGGCTTATTGTTGTTTTCCTTTGTTTTTGTTTAACTTTAAGCAAAAACGAATTTATAGGTTTTGGAGGCCAATCAATGCCTTCCATTTTCCATCCTGTGTCTGTACATGTATGTAGACATATGTGTACTTTGTGGTTTGATAATTATAAAAAATGATAATCCACAAATGAAATTCTGTCCCTAAAATTGGGCTCTGCATGTAGTATTAAGTACTGAATTCAAGTTTTAATGCCTAGATGCAGATTTCAAACCCATATGGAGCCTTTGTCATTTGGGTTTTATTCTAAATAGATACAGTATACGGACCATATTTCATATGGGTTAAGATTTTGTTTGCTTTTCGGACACTATTTCAGCTCCTACAAGACACAGGCTGTATGGATTTTCCTCATTACACCATCAATCATTTAGTTTTCGGATGACTTGCAAAGCTTCTAAAGCCCTGCTCAGGTCGAGTTAAGGTCCGATCCGACTGAACAGGGCTTTACTGTCATGACTATCAGAATTTATGGGAAAAGTTCGAATTTTGGTTAGTTCATACCACTTTAACATGGTCAAAGTATAGTACAATTACTTATAGCACATGTATTAATTTTTGACACCTGTGTGTTATTTACCTTTAAGGTACATCAATGTGTCACCTGTTCAAATACATCTATATGTACATTTTTTACTGAGGAAAGCTGTTAAACGGTCAAAATTTGCATCTAACCTGCTATCAAAACATTGCCTTGGGGGTTAACCTGAACAACTGACAAAAGTGACACGCTATAGAAGTCCTTCCTTTCCTTAATTGAATATATTAACAAAATAACCACTTTTATTGATCAGCAGTGCACCAGAGAAATATTTTGTTGATTAGTAGGACCTTTATTACCCTCATTTCTTAATTAAAAAGTTAAAATTGATTTTGGATTTGACCACAAAAAAATTGATCAAAATATTGCAAAGCATCAAAAAGTCAATGCAATGTAGACTTAGTTTTAAAAAAGTACAGTTCATTTCATCTGTTCAGGATCTTACGATGTTCTTATGAGTACAGGTCGCCACCAGGTACCCTCCCATGAACAAAAAAATGTGCAGAACCCTTTTATTTCATTTTATTTGATCTATTTATTCAATTTTGAAATGGCTTAGAATAATTTTCCCCTCAAATAGATAAATATTCTAGGTACAACCCTGTGCATGTTGGAGAATTTACTACTGTTCTTTGTTGTACCAGAATCTGGACAATAGCTAGTGAATATTAACAATCTGGTTAGTGTATATGCATGAAGTGAAGCCTGGGGAAAAGCAAGAAGGGGAGACACTAGTGGTGCTTGGACCAGTTAATAGCCCAAGTGAACTTAACTGTAAGGGGTCATATCTTCTGTGGTCATGGATCAATAGCAGGAAATGGTTCTCATTGTTGCCCATGTGACAATTGCTCTGAACTATTCATGTAAATCATTGTCCACTAACTCCAACAAATAGTAGCAGTAATTGATGACCACCTGGTCCTTCTGACACTGTTATCACCCTGTTAGAGGTCACATACCTGTATATATATCTCATTTACACCTGGTGGAGGTTTGTTGATTAGGGACTGTGTCAGTTTGACCCATCGTTTGACCATTTCCACCACATACTGACCACAAAGAGCCATCATACCCTCCGTCTACAGCCTGCTCGTGAAATCTGGAGACCTCCTGCCTTGAAAATCTGACCTTTCCACCCTGACCTTTAACATTCACTACACCAGCTTGTCCCAAACACTAAAATGCATTACTTTGTCATCTCCCGATTGTCATTATACCAGAATTCCCAGTGAATTCCTGAATCCTAGAAATTCCAGTTGCACGAGCCGAACCATCCTGCCCTTAACACCAAACAGCTCGTCATGTTTATTTAAATGAGAATTTAATGCATTGGAAAATGTTTTAAATTTTTGCAGCTGATTGGAATTTTGTCACATATCCGCTGGCAGTCGTGTAAAGTTTACTTTACCTGTACTAAACACAGACTGGCAAAGTTCAACATCCATTTGATTGTTTTTGTGACTTATAAAGCTACCATCTCCAAGGCATTATATGAAAGATTGGTATCTGCTGAAAGCTCTTATTTGATACTTCATCAAGAACAATTCATTATTTCTGTTTCACTGAAATCGCCCCCATATTTGGCAGCTCATGCCCCTTGAATATTGAAATAACATGTGTGTTTGTTTCATTTGTGACTAAGTCTGTATACAAAAAACTACATGTACATTGCCAATGTGCTTAGGTTAGCAGTTTTAATAAAAGTAGACGTAGATGTATATGAGGCCTGTTGCTATTTATACTTTTGCGTCTACATTAACTGTGTGCATAACATTGCAACAAATACATACATGGTCAACTGCGAGCTTAGCCAGGCTTGGGCAATCTGCCTAATTTTGTTTGTTCTCTTTAACTGCCTGGTCAAGAATTGTGTGTCACCTGCTTGTCATGCATCCTTTTTGTCATTGTCTTAAAGAGTTACGTACATACGATACACACATATATTGTATATTTTGAAAATACGGTCAGACTGGCACGGGGTCACTAGAAAAGCGATTTGGACAGTTTGTATTAACAGCTCATGTCAGCAGATTAACTTTCAGAAGTTGTTGAATTACAATGTGAGGTCATACATGTACAATGTATTAAACAATAACCATGTCAGTATATTTTATTAAATTCTGTTATTAAAAATTAAAAACGGGGTACAGTGTACATGTATGTCATTTGGACATTGATACTCAATCATAAGTTGTTGTTGTTGTAATAAATTAAAACCAATAATATTTCATTAGGTGCAAGAGTTTAGCTAGATATTTTTAAGTTGCCAAAACAAGATCATTAACTGTCTTTTTTTCGCAATTCCCTTTAAAGTGACATTAGCTGCCAAAATTCTAACTTTTCTCATAAATTTTGATTGTAACACCTTTAAGCCTTTGAAAGTCATCAAAAAACTAAATGATTGACGTTTAAATGAGGAAAATTCAGATGATTCAGATTGCTAGCCGAAATTGTGTCCAAAAAGCATTCATCCCAAGTGTGAGTTAGATCAAAATTTTACTTTAACGCACATTGTTGAGGCCAGTAGTGCTTAGACTAAAAAGCTTCTGATTTACACGTATTGAGAAGAATAGCCGATAATTTCCATATTCTGTTTTAGCAGAAAATTATCAACATTTTGGCCGCTCAGGCCACTTTAAAGCTTTAAACGAAGATCATATAAATTGTAGGGAGACTTATATCATCTCTTCAAACGTATCACTGTTGAAACCACTAGATTTGCCTAGAAACGTGTCAACTGAACATTTAGCTTAACTATGTTATATAATTTTAACCAAGTATTTGTGGTTAAGTGATGGCATAGTGTGATATCATGTCCATAGCAGACCCTTAAGAAGTTAAGCGATGGGAGGGAACCAGTTGTACTGATAGCAAGGTTTAAAAATGTGTCTTGTCTATAAATAGCAGCTGTGGTCAACTTTAAACAAACATAACGAGAAAATAAACCTGACCTGTGTCTAAAACTGTCATTTTATAAATCAGAGTTAGTCTATTCACATTTAACATATTGAGATGTCCCAAAATAAGACGTACTGGTGTGAAACTTTAAACTCCCCCATCAACTTAAGATTTTATAGGTGGACAGTTTTGGTTTTCTGCATTTCTTCTTGATTAATTATTTGAATCTTCATCCAAAGTCTTTTGAAGCCGAAGGTTAGATGGATGATAAATTTCGTTTTGTTTTTTATTAATAGGTGCTATAAAAATTAAAATTTCTGTTGCTTTGTCGCCCAAGCCTTGCTGAATCCTACATGGGATAGTTGGCAGATACATGTACCAACAATGGGTAGGGGTTTCTTTGGCATATTTACCCTGGTTTCCTCCACTAAAAAACTCCATGTAGCAACACCTCCATATATAAGGGAAATTCTACTGACTAAGGCTAAGCTCCTGTCAGTCGTCAACCTAATGAAATATCATAGGTTTGATTTGTTACAACAATTTATGGTGTATAAAGGTCTAAATGATATACATGTACCTCTTTTTAATACAATTAGAAACTTGTCTCCATGGTTATTTTAGACAAGAAGATTTTCCCTGTGCCCGTGTGTTTTAGTGTTCATAAACATATATAAGGGAAATAATCTTGGAGTGTGATGTATAGAGCAAGCTTACGTTCAGTTTTCTGTTGTATGAATGTTCCAATTCTTGGAAAAGATATTTCTTGTAAAGCTTGTACTTGAAACTTCCTTCAAGGAGCATTGTCCCAACATTTGGATTTATTTTTTGAAATATTATTATTATGTATAACGCTTTTCATTGAGATGTAGACTAAATGGGCGTCTACTAAATGTATAAATCTCCTTTGAGTATAAGTAGACTTATTGAATCCTTATGCAAAGAAATTATTCAATAAAACGTAGAGCAGACAGTACGAGGCATTATCTGCAGAATATCCCCTCACTTTTATGAATGTTCTTCAGTTATTACTCCACACAAAAGAACCTTTGACAATCTTGATATAATAAAACCCTTGTAAAGATATCCATTGAATCTACATGTATTTGATATTATCTTGGGTGGGATGTCCGGCATTCAACTGGCAAACTTGAGGGAAAAAATTGCCACAGGTGACAATTTAACACCCATGCTGTCATAAGTCTCCCTAGAGCCCCCATATTATCCCTTTACATCGAACGGGAAGAGAGGACGCCCTTTTGTTCTTACACATGCCCTCATGATTGATGATAGTTTGTTAGATCTTCTTAGCACAAGCTAATATTAATGTCAGCCCTGTGAATTTTGGGTAGCCTGATGCCCGCAGGAGACTGGTGCGATAGATGGACATAAAGGGGTCTTGGCAGCTTCGAGTCCGAGAAAAAAGCCTGTGGCGAAGAGCTTTGTAATGTTGTCTGTAGACACAGGCTGAAAACCTTTGCTAAAGTCACGTAATCCTCTTAGGATTATATCTAATCTTCTGCCCAATAACTGTGGTTCCCTGCAGCACAACATACCTGGCCCCATTCTTATCAAATAACCAGGCACTATTTGCCGAACAATCTATAACATTTATGAGACATTCATGTTTTTTTAATGCTTTCTGTTGCTTTATCCCTATTTGACTTTTTTCATCTGCTTCCTGTATTTTCCTTGTGGTTTTTGTTTGTTATCTGACCCAAGATGACATTGTCTCAATAAATGAGATTAGTGAACAAGTTCACAAAAGGGTGGACAAATCCAGGCCTGGCCACCATGCTGTAGGGGGCACCTTCCAAACCTGCCAAGCAATTGTGGTTTTTGTTTTATTTTGGGGTTAATATATTTGTTTTTAGCTGTTGCTTAGAGCCCAAAAGTATGTCATTTATATGCATGATTTTGTCTGAGGTACACTAAGTACTGATGGAGAGAACCGTCTTACCAGCTTCTCAAAACACCATGTTATTACTGATATAACTGATACTATATTATCTAAATTACATGCATTCATCAAAATGGGTATTAATCGATATTCACTTGTCTAAATCAGAAGCAAGAAGCTTTGTCGATTGAATTGATTCCCTAAAGCCTGCAATTCTTGTGAAAACTAATTACAAAATGACTGTTGATAATCAATCCAGTTTGTGCTAGAGACTGTCATTACAAAATTAATGTCTAGCACCCCTACTATTTAATACATTTTCTGTCAGTATTTCAGAGAGTTTTAATCAGTTGAGAAGACCTTTCTTAATCATTTCCACATGCTTTTGTCTATTCAATTATTCATGCTTCTTTACTCTGTTCATTTAATTATTGATGCAGACTTATTGTTTTACATTGTACGTTCAAAGACATTTATCGAAAACAAACCATTTTATCAGAGGAATTTAACATGCGTGTACATTGTTTTTGTACAGTGTTACAGACCTAAGCTTTCTAGTCTAATGGTAAAAACATAAATGTTTAATGTGAATTACTAGTTCTAGTATGAACATGTATTTGACTATTGGAACATTTTTCCTCATCCTGACTTTCTTTTAGAATAAAGTTTAATGTACAGTTGCTACATTGTATATTAGCGTAACATTTCCTCATGACCGCCATTAGCCCATTACTGAGTATGTATCTTGAAATCATCTCCTTTGCTTATCACTTGTCAGCTCTAAAAATATATTGCCAAACTAAGTTTTAATTTAATACAGGATTATCTCAATCACGTAGGTTATTTTGGAGGATATCCTAATCTTTCTTTATGTATCTAATTGTGCTGGCATCATCCTTATTTCCTGCCACCTCCACCATTGTTAAAGTGACCTTGACCTCAAGCTTGCTCAACCACTCTCCAGACATGCAAGCTGTGCATCCAAAACAAAGTCACTAAAGTCCTAGCAATATTGTTGTTAACTTATTTTATCATAACCTGATTATTGTTGAATTTATTGAATTTATTTGTTTTAGAAGCTTCAGGCTTTGGTTTGATCTATTTACTAGATTTTCTTCTTTTTTTTCTGTTTCTTTTTTAATATATTTGAAAAAAAAAGAATCTATTTTAGGCAACACAAACGTATGTACAGTGTACATGGTTGAATGAGCAAACTGAATCCAGTACTGTCACAACATACAAAGTGACATGCTTGTTTATTTTGTTACTCTGTGAGACTGTAAAATAGTCTTACTGACTATCGTCTAGACTTGTATGTGTACAATCTAGTAGATTTATCATCCTCACATTCTTTGTGACGTTTTACATTGTATATGATTGTGTATACAGTATCTTAATATGATATTTTTCCCAGGAATATTAGTATGGTTTATTTTGAATACATAAAGAGTACACATAATTTCCACCTAGGTACATGTGAACCAAACTATCGAGGGCCTACATATATTTATGAAGATACATATAGCAACAATAACTACATGTACTTCACAGTTTTATACAGAATTGTATCCATAGGAAGCGCAAGTCACATGTGAATTCCACATATTTCCTTTCAACCGCACTGCATTGCGCATGTGATTGAGCGTTTTTCGTTCCAACATGACATTTAAATCTGACGTTATGGAGTAAAATACGTCAAATGGAATTGCAACGTCATCAAAAACGTTCTAAATGGTGTCATCTGTCACCGGATATCACAAAATCTCGTAATAATTCTTATGAGACTTGCGCTTCTTGTTGACCAGGGTAGAACATTTGTATTGCCCTAACTACATGTAATTAATTAACTACTTGTAATAAGATTATCATACAAGACAATAGGATGAATCAATTGTAAGAATAATTTAGAAAGAGTTAGGGGTTTTTTTGGGGGGGGGGTGGGGGCGGGCAGGGATGCGATAAAGAATAATGCAGCATGTTATTGTTACGAGTTTCCGTCACCAATTAACCCCAAAGGGTCGATTTATTTTGCTGGTTAACCAATCATTTGCTGTGCGTCAAACTGGCAGAATCTGACCATATAATGTGTACATAACACTTATGTAGAAAATAAACTAGTCCCTTGTTTAATACAATATGGATCGGTATCAACTCATTTTATTTTTATCACCCTACTCTGAAAGCTAAGTCCAAAGACAGGTAATGATATAAAAAAATCAGGCTCGGAATGAGAAAACAGGTAAAAGCTTTTAAGCTGCCTTTTATCCTTTAAGACCTGGGGTTTATCTCAATATATGCCCACCATTTACTTTCACCTCTCTGACCAACACATTGTGGCCTGTCAAAAAACAATTCAGCACCCCTTGATCTTAGGCTTTATAGAGTATTAACAGGTTAAGAAACTTGGTAGCAATTTTACATGTACAGGGTTACATAACCTAGAGCTGATCGCTTTGGTAAAAATGCTACTAGGGTAAATTAGTTACAATGCGTTCAGGGTTTTTTTTACACCTCTCTAAAATAAATTCTAATAAAATTGCTTCTTAAACATTAGAAAAGCAATTGGCTTTATTAGTTTATTTAATCTATAGTTTTACCTCTTTTTTATTATCTTTCAACTAGAGTACTACAAAACTGATCAAAGGCTACATGTACGTAAATGTTATGTTAAAAGGTGTTGGATTATGTGTTTCTCGGTTTTTAATGTTTATCTCTAATCATTATGTGGCTATGATATTGCAGCATGAAAGTCCTTCATTAATATATTGGCTGAAGAAAGAAATTGATTTGCCCTTGGGGACATGAATCATGTTGTGTTGATTTACTGAACTTTCACTGACTAATACAGTTTGGGCTTCTGTGGATATTCCATCCAAATAGCCCTCCACCAGTGGGTCACCGGTTCAAACTGTGGATATTCCATCCAAACAGCCCTCCACCAGTGGGTCACAGGTTCAAACTGTGGATATTCCATCCAAACAGCCCTCCACCAGTGGGTCACAGGTTCAAACTGTGGATATTCCATCCAAACAGCCCTCCACCAGTGGGTCACAGGTTCAAACTGTGGATATTCCATCCAAACAGCCCTCCACCAGTGGGTCACAGGTTCAAACTGTGGATATTCCATCCAAACAGCTCTCCACGAGTGGGTCACAGGTTCAAACTGTGGATATTCCATCCAAGCAGCCCTCCACCAGTGGGTCACCGGTTCAAACTGTGGATATTCCATCCAAACAGCCCTCCACCAGTGGGTCACAGGTTCAAACTGTGGATATTCCATCCAAGCAGCCCTCCACCAGTGGGTCACCGGTTCAAACTGTGGATATTCCATCCAAACAGCCCTCCACCAGTGGGTCACAGGTTCAAACTGTGGATATTCCATCCAAACAGCCCTCCACCAGTGGGTCACCGGTTCAAACTGTGGATATTCCATCCAAACAGCCCTCCACCAGTGGGTCACAGGTTCAAACTGTGGATATTCCATCCAAACAGCCCTCCACCAGTGGGTCACCGGTTCAAACTGTGGATATTCCATCCAAACAGCCCTCCACCAGTGGGTCACATGTTCAAACTGTGGATATTCCATCCAAACAGCCCTCCACCAGTGGGTCACAGGTTCAAACTGTGGATATTCCATCCAAACAGCCCTCCACCAGTGGGTCACAGGTTCAAACTGTGGAAATTCCATCCAAACAGCCTCCACCAGTGGGTCACAGGTTCAAACCACATTGGTGAAAAGGTTGGGTAGGAACATTTCCCCTTGATGTAGGACAAAGTGATCCAATAAATGTATGGTAATGCCTTACAAGTGAAAAAAATTGTCAGTGTGGCGTAAAACACCGAGCAATCTAGTTCTATGTTTATTTAATACTAAAAATATGTTGACTTGTGAATTTTTCAAATGCTAAACAAACAAGCAATTTGTCCATGAAATGAAATATTATGTAAGACCTCAAAGGTCATGGTGACTGCTTTAGAACAATTTAGATCAATTAGGAAATCAATATGTGGAAAGAGCTGGCAAAGCTATACTTTCATTGCCAGTCATAATTGACCACCTTCCCAAGGCGAATTCTCCGAAACATGTGACATCGCTTGAAATTATGTTTGTGTCTGCTCATATTCCTAAATCATTTTTTTATAAACACGAACATTTAATTTGTAAATACGGCAGTAATCCGGTGCTGCATTTTGGCTGGAAACTGACCTGGGCTATATATTGAGGTTTCAGAGTCAATGTTATAGGTTAAAACATGTGAGGTAAATCAATATCAATCAATGACTCTGTTTGATTTGGTGTTGAGGGCTGTGACACAGCCCGCTGTGAGGGGAAAAAAAACAACACCTGGTCATGCCTGCATACAGCAGTTTTCACCTTAGCCAGGTATTTGTCCTTTTGAAACAAACGACCTGTTTTCTTTGACACGTCACTCATTAAGACATTTTGTATGTAATGATTTTTTGACATTAAAACAACACTGGCCCTAATCCGTATCCCAATGAATGACTTCATCTGGGGTGTTGTATTGTCATTGATGACTGATCACTGTGATTAATTGAAAACCAAACAATGTTCCCTAAATATGCATGTTTGCTTCTAAGATAAACAATCTAACATCATTAATGCTGTGTCAGTAATTAAAAAGGGGTTAAGGTATACGTCATACATGTACTTTTCACCCATCTTTAAAATGCACCGGCTGAAGCTGTATCATAAGGACTTTGTTTTTTTTTTTAAATAAATAAGAAATATATATTTAAAGTATATAACACGTGCATCTACACCATCTGCGAAATCTTCAAAGAGCATTTGTTGTTTTTGTTATTTTTCCAAATGTCTTTCTAGCAGTTTTCTTTGGCAAGTGTATTCGGACCCCTCCCTGTCCCAATTATTTTTCGATGTGTTTGGCTTGTGGACGTAGTTTGTTTAGGAGAGAGTTGAATCAATGGCTTGTCAGTGGACAGTGAGATTCCATAGCCTGGTGAAATGTTAGTTGATCACCCAGCTACATCACTGTTTCCCCCCTACATCTTTGTATGCTTTACCCTCTTGTTCCCTCACAAACTGTACACTGGGCAGTGAAGGCTTTTTCACCCCTACATGTGATACATTAAAACTTTAGAAAACACTGGCGACAATCAAAGCTCTTCATTCTTCCTCTGTTCAGAGATATTTCAACCCCTGCACGTTTGTCAATTAAAATCTGTTTGAGTGGCTAGGTAGTTAACGTGGCAACACCCCCCATTCTAATACCATCACTGTCCAAGGCCCTAATCTAGAAAAACTGTGCCTCGAAAAGCAAATATGTTTTATAGTAACAAGAACTTTGGCCTTACGTCATATGTTTTTTTATTTATATGATATAAGGCCCTCTGTGAGAGGTGGCCCAGTCGGTTAGAGGGATAGTATTAGGATCTCGTAAAACATGGATTAAGAGAACACTGTATTGTTTCGCTGCCATTTTGCTTGTGTGAATCTCCAAGTTTTCTAAAGATAAACTTCAAGTTTTTCAACACTCAAATTGTACTTTTATTTTGACAATTTTGGATGATGATTATGTCTATTCCTAACAACTTCCATTTACATCTCAAAATTGTTTATACAGGGATTTCAAACATTAGTGACTCATATTAATTTGCCTTTTATTTTGTATTTGCAGGTCTTGGTATTCTATTAGTTGTAGTTGTATTTGTTGGTTGGAGGTGTACCCCAAGGGGACATGAACCATGCCATGCGCTGTTTGGTTTAGGTGAACATCGTAGACACCGCCGCCGACATGGTGGTCGAGCACACCGTCCCAGAGATGGGAACTGGTATGGAGGTAGGTACCAAATCTTTTCTTACTTACAAATTTAGGTGTCTGGCAATGAAAATAAATGTGTTCTGGGGTTGATGTCTAAAGTGGTATGAGCTGCCAAAATGTTGATATTTTGACGTAAAAACAGAATCTTGAAATTATTGATGGCCTTCAAAGCCTTTTACTGTCGTGACGATCACAAATTATAAAAAAAAATTGAATTTTGGCAGCTCATGCCACTTTAAATGTTCTTAGATCGAAAAAAATTTGAGTGTATAGGAAAACACTGACAACCCAAATATTATATTGTGTGTAAATTGTTAGAAGTCTTGGTGGCTCATTCAGCTAGAGCGATAGTCCTTCAGTTCAACAAAGACCTTCCATTAATGTGGAGCGAGTTTGAATCCCACTCAGACCAAATAAAAATTGAGCCTGCTTTCCTCCCTCACTAAACCTGGCAACGCCGCCATATAGGTGAAATAATCTTGAATACGACGTAAAACATCAACGAATGAGTTAAAAAACGATATATTGAAAAACTTAACATGAAAAAAAAGCTATAGAAAAATACTGTACTATGCACCGAGCAGTTTGACACAAAAATGTCCACACCCAAGATTTAAGTCTTCACCAGCCAACGCACATTAAAGCGATCTCGGTGAGATTTTAGCTTTGAGTGTTTGAAGGTAGTTATTATTTTGCTGTTGGTGAAGAGTGACAATACAAGTAATGCTTCACTTTAATGTTTATATTCTATTGGTTGTCTATTATGTATGGTTGAAAGTAGACTCTACACATCTAATTTGATGGTTGTTTCAAAATGTTTCCTGATAAATGCAGTATGGATCCATTTTATCTGTCCGCTTAGCTTGTTGCAAATGCAGTCATACATGTATAAGGTGAATGATCTAGAATAAAACATAAATATCAATCAAGAAGGTTTAACATTTCTTAAATTGTTTTGTATTTTTTGTTGCAGGTGTTTTGTATCCTGAATTTGGTCATCGGCGACCGCCGCCGTCCTACGCAGCTTCCATGCAAGAGTATCAGCAACAGTTAGCCATTGCTCAACAACAATATATGGACACTGTGAATACAGACAGTAACAGTTTACCGAGCTCCCCACCCCCTACCTATAGATCCCATGCCAGTGTAAGGCCAGGGATCCCTACCTCCTTCCCTTCAGGACAAAATAGTCAGTCTCGCCCTCCCACCTACCGCTCCCAGTCAAGCACCTTGGGTGCTCAATCACATTCACGGCCAGCACTGCCATTAGATCAACCTATAGACCCTGAAGGGGTGGACATACAAGTGGTTCAAACCAGTGAAGCTAGTACTATTACACAACCTATAGATACAGTAAATATGTCAAATACAAATGGCAGTCTGATAGTTCCAACAGGTGTGAATCCAGGTGATCATTCAAACACACTGGAATCCAGTGCTTCTGGTAGTAACACTGCCTCTGGTATCAGTAGTCCGTCGCACAACGTGCATCAGTCACCATCTAATTCAAATGAAGAATCAGTAGAAAATTTACTAGAGACAACGCTGAGGACATTTGATGAAATAACAAACTCTGTGATGAACAGTGATATAGAGAATAGCCCTGGACAAAGTTACAGGTCACCCACACATACGCTGATGCCCCCTCCTGTGGAGCCCCATACAAACTCTATCACGTCCCAAACACCCCTCTGATACTACTCATCTAATACAGAGTGTGGGAAACGAGAGGATCTTCAACTAAACCTGTGAACTCTGTCATTCTCTTTCTTCCCGGCAAGTCAATCAGTTCATGTATGCCATCATTGTTACTGCTGTGTATCTAACTAAGGAGTATTTAAAAGGGGCTTGAATATCTTGACACTTGCTCCAGTGTTTGTCTGTCTGTGTATCCAATACAAACCCCCATCAATGAACCAGATAGTTCATTTATATTCACTATGTGAATGACATTTCCCTGTCAACAGACATTATTACTTAATTTATCATTGCTCTTAGTCATCAATCCTCAGCATAAATTACTTCTACTTGTGGAAAACCGGTTTTTCTGTGTATGTTTTATATTTTGTTTTACAACAGAAGAAAGTGAGTTTGTATTGGAAATGTATGTACACATGTGACATGAGTAGAATTACCAGTCAGACCATACAAAATTATGTTAGGAACAGTCTTCCGGTTGAATCATGGAGACGAACAAAGATAATCAAATGCATATGTATACCCACATCAATCAACGCTCTTCTTTCATTAAAATTAAACCTGCTGAAGTGAAACTGTTCCCCAAATAGTAAAATCGTTTTGACAAGTTCATGTTTCTTAAACGTTTCTGAGTAATAAGGGAAAAGTAAGACATTGTTTTAGTGCTGTATTTAAAAGGAAAGAACCATACTTTTGTCTATATGTGTTGTCTGTATGTATGATGGTTTGTGCAACCATTTTTTTTTTCATGAGGGAGTTAACTGTTCGTGAAGATGCATCATTGCACCTCTGGGTACATGCTGAATTTCAACTTAAAATCTTTCACGAAAGAAAAAAATATTACTCTTTCAGATGCCTCTATATTTTGCTAATTCTTTGGGTAGACGTTTGAACAAAAATTCATTTTTTTCATAAATTCGAAGAAAAAAAACATATTGTGTGTTTATTTTTTATCATAAAACACAATTACCCAGATGAAGTCTTTCGATTCTCTAGGACCTACGTTGAATATTACCAAATCTATGTTGATATATGTTATATAACCATAAGTTTGGTAATATTAAACTAGGACCTTAGTCTAAACTGTTATTGTCTACTATCTTACTCTGGGACTAAAGCTCAGCCTAGTCGTAAAGCCCTGAAGAAAAAAATGTCAAAGAGATTTTAATAAGTCTTGAGGGCAAAGAAAAACATCAAGGTTTTCTACAATCAAAAATGGATTCATGTTTTGTTGTTTTATCAATAACTAGGCTTTAAAAAAAACTTTCAACTGTACGTTTATTTATTTCTTTGTTTTTGTTTTGTTTTTTTTTATATTAAAATATAGTCTAAAAAGTAAGTGTAAACTATTCCGTAGTACTGCTGTTATTAAAACCTTCTGATCAACCTTAAGTGTGTATAGAGAGTTGAATTATGACCCCGTTGCCAATAACAACGCTACAGCCATATATTACTTTTAGACTATGGTACTTGTATGTTACAACTTTACTTGGGCTCTATAGATTAATCTTGCTTTAAATCTGAGAAGGGGAGGGGGGATTATTAATGAAGAGCCAAGTCAATACCTCATTTATCAATGGCCTCTTATACATGTAGGTTGGTTGGTTGATTGGTGTTTTATGCCACGCCCAAGATTATTTCACTTATATGGCGGCGGTGCCAGCTTTATTGTGGGAGGAAACCTGGCTCTACAGCCCCAGGAAACCCACGACCTTCCTGTGGTAAGTGGCAACAATCCCACAGCCTCATAAATTATGGTCAATATTTAGTCTGGATTATTATTCCATGGACGAACAGCTAAAAGACGGGTACATGTAGGTAAAAAAATGGCTTTAAAAAAATATTAAGCATAAAAGAAAGATTAATCTGATGACCTTGTTGTAACATGCACGGACGATAGTCGTCTAGGCTGTGGTCGGAATCAAGCTGGTGGCATCGGCATCTTCTTCACTCTTTATTACAGATCAAAATTTTAGTTTCATGTTTGATTGATTCATAGTATATGTTTCACATCTCCATCTATAAGGCTTTAAATAAATAATTTAAGAATAAACAGTATGTCATAAAAATTGACAAATGCAAAAAAAAGCAGAACGATTCCAAGAGGTATCGGCTTCACAGAATGGGATCCCTACTCCTAGAAAATTCCCAAACTACGATCTGAGTTTTAGAATATTTATGTTAAATCATGTCTCTATATGCTCATAATTTATCATATTGTACGTCCCCATCTCTGTAATAACATATATATTTACTTCATGTCCATTCTCAATATCTGTGAAAAGAAGCATTCTAACTTTAAATACACCTGTTAGTGTACATAAGTTTTTTTTTTGTTACGTGACATGAAAGCTAATAAATGAATTGTCTACTACACCTCTATTGTTGGCTTGCAGTTACTTTAAATTGGAAGGTATTGGTTAATTTTAACTTACGCACTTTAGTTACTGTTTTATGAGTTATATTTGCAGCAGGTATCATGACCACAAATATAGATACATGTACATACCCTCAGATAGTGCGGGTTTCTGACTCCAAAATGACTTTTTTATATACTGACGGCCGTATTTATTTTAGAATACGGCCGCCAGTATTTAAAAAAGTCATTTTGGAGTCAGAAACCTGCAACAACTCTCGGTAAATCAGACCTATATTATGTGCGATATTGAAAGGTGCATTTAAAGGTTTCTGTGTGACAAATAAAGCACAGATTATTTTGGCGCATCTGTGGTCCTGTGAGTTTACAGAAGTCTGTTGGAATGACTTTCCTTGGAATGACCAATGCTGGAAGTTCATTGCCATTTGTCTAACTACTGTAAGAACAACAAATGGTGTTAAATGCTGTATCCAGCAAACTTTCCAACCATTTGCCGTCCTGATTGATTGATTGCCGTTTGTCTCCGATTGATTGGTTTTTTACGCCGCGCTCAAGATTATTTCACTTGGCATTGCCAGTTTTATTGTGGGAGGAAACTGGGCTTTTTGCCCGGAGGAAACCCACGACCTTCCAGTGGTAACTGGCAACCATCCCACATAGGCCGTTCAAGTGAAAACCCAGTCAGAAAATGTTAAATTTTTTTTGGGGACTGAGCGAGATTCGACCCGCAATCCATTTGTGGCTGTTCGGATTGAGCGTCCAACGCTCTACATACGAGATTCGACCCTTGACCCATTTGTGGCTGTTCGGATTGAGCGTCCAACGCTCTACATACGAGATTCGACCCTTGACCCATTTGTGGCTGTTCGGATTGAGCGTCCAACGCTCTACATACGAGATTCGACCCTTGACCCATTTGTGGCTGTTCGGATTGAGCGTCTTACGCTCTACATACTGAGCCACGAAGGCCACGTTTTGTCTCCGATGTCATGTTACACTGACAGCCAGTGGAAGCCTAATACCGATACTGATATTTTTGATTCACCAGTTCCGTAAAGGAAACAAAGGATAGCAGCTTTGTCAGTATGCATAATGTAACGTGATTCGGCTAAATAGACCACATGCCTAATGATGTCAGCTTTAACTTACAAGCTTGTCGCAACATGCATGACCGCACATATACTTTTCTATTCGGCATGTAAATTCCCTCCTAATACACATAACACCTTGCGCCAGAAGGTGATGGCATCATTTCACAATTGGTCTATGTGACCTTTTCCAAAGTTTTTCATGGCATCATGTTGACAGTATTTGATTTTGGCTAGATTTATGACTAGAACAATCAGCATCTATGGTGCTGAGAATCTAACATACACTTCTGATGTTTGTACCATATAAAAATAAAGAAAAACCACAGAGACAAGATTTCTCGGCTAATCATTACCTCAATTGTTTTGCTGTAGTCTAATACTTCAATATATAAAGGAGCCTCCGTGGTTCGTTAGATCGTTGGACGCTCAATCCGAACAGCCTTCCACCAATGGGCCGCAGGTTCAAATCCCACTCAGTCCAACAAAAATTGGAAAATTTTCTGTCTGGGTTTTCACTTGAACGACCTATGTGTGATGGTTGCCAATTACCAACGGAAGGTCGTGCGTTTCTTATGGGCATAGAGCTCAGTTTCCTCCCACAATAAAACTGGCAACGCCGCCATATAAGTGAAATAATCTTGAATGCGGCGTAAAACACAAAACAATCAATATATAAAAAAATCTAATTCATGTTGCGAATAAGCCTCACGGGGTCAACAGCACTAAATTTAATCATGTCATCCTTGGCTATTTAAGTTAACAACAGGCACAATATAACCACTATAAATAAAACAATGAGTGGAAAGTTTTCTTCAAATGACACTTTTATTGAGGATATTTGGCACATTTATACAGGAAGTATGTCTCCTTTAAAGTTAATCATAGTATGTCAGTGTTTAGTTAACATAATTCGGTTACAACCACAACATACAGAAAAAACACAAAATAGCCTTCCAGTTGAGTTCATCATCACAATGCTTATTAATTCTAACAACAATGTTATTATGTCTAATAATATTTTTCATCTGACCATAACAGTTTTAATTTATTATTTTAGAATAGGCCTGTCGATATATTGAAGAAAGTTAATACAAATTTTTATCACCAACACAATATTCTACTTAATATGGCCTTCAGAAAATGTTACAACAAACAACAATTTAAACAGATACACTCAAATCTAAATGATTTCCTTTTATAATTGTAAGTGTTTGTAAAAAGAATGAAACATGGTCCAATTGGCTAATGATAGACTGATCCAGAGACATGGTGATACCTGTATACAGGTATGGGCGCCCAAACTCACAAGCAAAAAAAACGCCCAAATTCTTAAAACCAACAGATTTTAATGTCAAAATAGCATTTAATGTTGAATTTTGGGCCAGAGATGTTGTTTTTGTCTTATTGTTGGAACATTTTGAACCGAAATGGTATGCCCAAATTTTCCCTGGATCAGTCCCTGCTAATAGAAAGAACATTCTTCAATATAGTTTTATTTATTTATTTGCCGCCCTAAAAAATGTAAAATCTAGAAATCAATAAAATTATGTATAAAGTGCAATATATCAATATAAATATGGGCACAGTTACATTCATATGTGACCAGTGAATACTGAATACATTAACATTATGAAAGGGAGAGGATGTTGATCAATATTATGTATAAATAACTCTGAATTCCTTATTCCAGCTGCTGCAAATGGCAACTGTAGATAAAGTTTTATAACAAGTTGCCATTTCTAAATACAATAATAGTAAAATCACTAAAACACAGTACATATAAATCTTGTCAGTTTTGATAACTTAAAACAAATATTTCTAATCCATACACAATATACTGGACATACAACTTTAAAAAAAAAACATATAAACATACACAATATATTTTGATTATTTGTTGTGATACGGTTGATTAGTTATTTAATCAAAAAGTTATCATGAAAACTTAATTTAACATATTTTAATAAACTAGTTTGACCAGCAAACTTTGAAAAGCCAAAGAGTGCACAAATTCTGAAGAATTATAACATATAATTTCTAAAAGAATTCCAAAATGCGTGTTTATTATCATTGCAGGACTATTTCTATAGAATCAAAACGATAAAAATAAATGAAATCTGGATAAAAAATACCAAAACATGGTAAAAATAAACATAAAAGAACATAATAACTTCTGCAATATAAAAGTTTCACAAAATTCTATTACCGACTCAAAATAATTTTTGTGATGTGTGATAAGAGTGATTCAAATACTAAAACGGTAGTTTTATCAATATCAAAAGGGACTATAAAACAAGTATTGGATCTCAATTTGGTTTCCAAACGAAAATTGGAAAAATAAACACCAGCCTTACCAGTAGGCCTACTTGAATTTTAACCAAGGGTTATGGTCACTTGGTAATAACCAGCAAAGGTAGACAACTCTCATTTTGATACTTTATTACCTCCCCTTATATCTGACCAATATTACTTCATGCCACTGAGAACATCTTCAAAAGCACCCAAAAATATATCAATATGTTTTGGCTGACAAACAAGAGTTGGCCTGAATCTTAGAGTACTAACACCGGAAGCTCCTGTGTGGATACCTGCAGAGAAAATAACAAAACATTGAAATTTTACCAAGCAATATGGCCTGTATTTTAAGCTATTTAGAATTTGCATCATCCATGAGGGTTTGCCCACTCCTAAAAGCAGTGAGTATTTCTCACTTTCTTCTACACACTCACTGCTTCAATTCCAAGCTATCCCTAATGATGCATTAACATCTGGCTAATAAAACCTATTTCATCATCAACCAATGAAGCTAATTGTGCTCTTTTAACACATTTGTACATGTGTGTTATCTTTGGGCGTATCTTTTCTATATTTTAAAGGTGGTAAAGTCAAATTATAACTTTAGCACATGAAAACGGATATTAAATTATTTGGAAGAAAGGCTAAATTCTTCATTTTGATTGGTTAACATCTTTCTTGGTCAGCGACAATAACTGCATAGAACTAAGGCAGTGGATGTGCTGAAGGCCGAGAGAAATATCTGCTACAAGAAAGGGTGTCAAAGACTTGCAATTCGATTTGAAATTTAGATGCCACATGCAAGATTTTCTAAGGTCATCTTGGTTCAAGTTCAATTTCAAGTAAGCTTTATTTCTAGACGGTTGATTACAAAAAATAAACATTAGCTCTGAAAAGCTATTTATCATCTTCTGTATATTTACTTCCATCATTTGAAGAAGCAGCACACACATGAAAGGCGGTCTCAGTGTTTGTGAAATTCTTACCTTTTTTCCTCAGCCCTCCAATAACTTTGTCTCTTTGAGCAGGGGAAGGGAAGTCTACTGAACAATATGTCCCCAAACCACGAGCATTACTCAACAAGCCAGGAAATTTAGACTGAAATAAGAATTTGAGCTATTTATTAAAATTGAAAATATTTCTTTTTTCTGCACTTAACTTTAATGCTTGGTTTCAGTTTTTTTAAGATATATTTTGGATTGTCTCCTTTGTGTAGCCACAATTAAGAGTCTCTCATAGTCACCATTAATTCCCTGTACAATGAAGCTCCCTGAACCCTCCCAGTAAAAAGCAAATAGATCAACTCTGATCTTTAAATCTCTACTCAGTTCTACTGAAACTGACAAGAGTGTCATTTGACTAAGGGGCTTTGGTGGCTCAAGTGATCATTTCTGACTCTGATGCGTCTTCCATCAATAGGTCGCTAGTTGGAATCCCACTCAGTCGAGGGAGAATAAATTCACACTTTCTCAGTGTTAAATTATTGTAACATACCCACCAATGCCAGGATTTCTCCTGGACAAACAACATGGCTTCATTTGCCATTATACCTGGTAACCTCACCATAGGAGTGAATTAATCACAGCTGAAACACCAGTCAATCAATCGTTTGGCTTCATCATGTTTACAAGAAGGATAGTTATCATAAAACAAATGGGTTGACAGTTAGATTGTTTTGTGTTTACCATTTACTCAAATAAACTGAATCAACAAATCTGTACCTAAATTAACCGTTCAACAACCAGACAAGGTAATTAGATACATGTATATCTATACAACTGTTTTACCTGGGCCACCTTTAATCCGGTCAATAATCTTTCTCCTGTCACCTGTACGTTAGACAGTAAATTCTGTTCCTTAATCACATTAACTACCTGCTCTAACAGGATCAGTTTACCTGGATCTCCAACCCAGGTGTTAAATATACGGAACGGCTGAAAAACGAAACACATTTCATCATAACAAGAAGATCATACGTTTGTTAACGAGGTTTATAATTTTCTTGCAACACAAAATATCTCTGGAGAGCCAATAAAATAATACATATACAAATCATGCTTGACATATTTCAATAAATTTGTCTACAACAGTGATTTCTAACCACAGCGGATCTTAGTTAAAGGCAATCATACAGCTTTGTTGTTTACCCCAGGGCAAATGTTAGCCTATAGCAGTAAGCAAAGAGTTTTGTTTTCTGACTCTGTGGCTTTAAGCCTGAACATTTTTTTGTTACAATTTTTGCTACAGTTTCACTTACAGTTTGTCACATATAACACCAAATATAACACCAATATAACACCAAATATAACACCAAATATAACACCAAATATAACACCAATATAACACCAAATATAACACCAATATAACACCAAATATAACACCAAATATAACACCAATATAACACCAAATATAACACCAATATAACACCAATATAACACCAAATATAACACCAATATAACACCAAATATTACACCAATATAACACCAAATAAACCAAAATAAGTAACATACCTCTTTAGATCTGAATTCATCCTTATAGAAGAAACCGCCAGTCAACATTTTCTTACTGAAGGTCACAAGGTCAGGGGCCTCTCTCAGGTTGAAATGTTCATGGGCCCAAAATTTACCCGTTGCACCACAACCAGTTTGAACTTCATCTAACAATAATCCTATATTATTCTGGAATCATAAAAATAATTGTAAAACTGCTAATATTTAGTTAACACAGGATCACCAGTAATCAGTTAAGCAAAGCAACATTACATATTAATTTCTTTATCCTCGACTCATTTTGTTTTTTATCATCTGACTTTCTTGAGGTAGAATGTCAAGAAGACACAAAATAGGATTGTCTCCCTTGTATGGGAATATTGTCTCCCCTTAGTTCAGATTGTCTCCCCTTAGTTCAGATTGTCTCCCCTTAGTTCAGAATGTCCCTTGTTAAACAGAACAAACAAAAAACCTTTACAGTTTAAAGTGAACACTTTAGATTAAATACATTGTACATCCTAATAATTCTTTATAGAGACAGTATCCTCCAGATTTGAAGAAAGCTTTTCATTAGATTTTTCTAATAAAAGCTTAATCAAACATGTGTTTATAAACAGGAACATTGTATATTTATGACGTCCCGTTTCTATAAATAAAATGTAAAGCTATAACAATAAATCTATTTTATGTCGATAGAAGATTTTTATTTTAAATATTAAATTTCTTCTGGACATTTACAGTGAACCCTTCAATTAACCTTACTATCAGCACAACTAAATTACCAAATTACAGAATCCTGCAAAAATAGCATTACAGTATCAAATCCCTATGCTATTAAATATTTTATAAACAGTAAGCAAAGAGTTTTTGTCTTATACCTCTGTGGCATTAAGCCTGAATAGATTTACAGACTGACTGAATTACAGAATTCTGCAAAAAAACAGGTAAATATTTTTTCTCAAATGAAAGAAGGTCCTATATGGCTCAGTTGGCAGAGGGAAGGTCTGTCAGTCCAAACCCAATCAGACCAAATAAAATTGAAAAATATATGAGTGGATTTTCACTTCATCAATGCATGTGGAAGAGTTACCAGGCACTTGCCAGGGCTTCATCAAGACACCCGTCTACCCGCCATTTGGACAGGCAATATGAAAATATGACTGGGAAAATTCTTGAATGACGAGTTTGAAGAAGGGCAGAAAAATATGAAATTAAATGATGAAGAAATTTCAAGCAAATTGGAGTTTCTATGAGTCGTTGGTCAATATATAACTACGAATATAGTTTCAATGGAATAATTAATAACTATTTGTACTTGATATATAAATGCAGGTGTATAGAAAGCTTGTGTGCTCACAAAAACTTACTTTGTGAAGATGTCTTAATTATTTCTCTTTAGGATGGAACCCTTTTTGAAAGAGAGTTTCAGACAGTTTTTAAGATACATGATATACATGTGCTCTTTAAGACATGATTTGGGCAACAAAAACAGGTTCAAATGAAATCTTCACTTCTTTTTTCAGTTATACATTCTCCTGGTCTTTTATCATGTAAACTCAGAATCGCATGTAAACAGCCCAATCAAAAACATACCTGTTGGGCTATATCTTGGAGGCTTTGGAAAAAGTAAGGTGTAGCGAAGTTATCTCCTCCTTCCCCCTGAATGGGTTCAATGATCATCCCTGCAACAGGTCGACCTTTCTTATTAAACTTCTCAATCATATCTCGGACCTGTAATATTGTGTGAAAAATATATTTTGAGATCAAAATTGTTCATTAACCAACCCGGAATATATCACGTTTGAAAGTTGGACAGACAATATTTTAAGTCAAAATTTTGACAGCTCACAGCTATTATAACATTTATAGAGTATAATTTTGAAACATAGTCCACAGAATGTTTGCATTCATAGTTTGAATTCACAAGAATTTGTAATGAAAAACAGCCGGTTATAGCACAATGAAGTAATTGTGGCTATCGTTTATGGTTAACTTTAATTCTCAAAATGCACTTACAATTACTTCAAAACCAAACACACTTTACAAGTACTTCAAAACCAAAGTTTTTATCTTTTCGTTTTGTATTGACAAAAGTTGTCTGCAGAGCGATAATCTATCGATCCAATATAAATTTGTTATTGATATGTGGTTGGTTTATACCAAACAAAATTTCTGAGAAATGTTTCATTCGATTGTCCATACTCAGCAAATGCTGAGGGAAACCTTTGGTTGAAGAACTTAAATTCCTCCCCCACTTAAGTGAGATCATCTTGAGTGTGACGTAAGACATCAATCAATCAATCAGCCAAGGAAGGCCAATGTAGCTAAAAAACTCACTTGCTCAAGACATCTATCCTCTTCTGCCCTGTTTTCAGAAGTGAACTCTTCCATTGGATATTTTAGCCTTGGGAATGTAGCAATGGGCCATTCCGGTTGGGGGAAGTCCAGCTTATGGAGATATTTGGTATGAGTAACAGCCAGGGCACCTGTTTCAAAATAAGCTTTTAAACTTGAAATTCTTCAATTCAATCTGGAGCCTGTTTCACAAAGCGGCGTAGATGTATTTTTTTTTGCGTAACTTTTATACTAACGTATCTCTACAGTATGGGTTGCTAAGGCATTTACGTAAAAACTTACGCTACACCGCTTTGTGAAACAGGCTCCTGGTTTTCAAGACTTACTTAATATTCTGTTGTGAAACTTATATATTTTTGAACACTATAACATATAACACATGGACACAGGGAAAATCTTCTTGTCTAATTTAATGTGGGATACTTATACATGTATGTGTGAAACTTATTGTAAAACCTATTTGTGTAAATAAAGCGATAATGTATGTTGTTCAAACCCACCCATTGTGCGGCCATGGAAAGAGTTGGTAAATGAGAGGAGTGTTAAGTCGGGTGATCCAGGGGGTTGATTTATAACACAGGATTTTAATTCCTCTTCAGTAGGGTCAGCCCCTCCCCTTTTCTTTCTCTAAAACCAATTAAAACTAACACATAAATTTAAACAACATGTAAATATAGCTCTGACAGAAGAATTACTACTGAACAATTATATTATATTATATTAGGTGGGCTAAAACAAAACCTTTGTATCAAATTCAATATCTAAGAAAACCGGTACCGGTAATAGAATAAGAGTTTTAGTAAACTCAACACACGCCCTCTGCTATGACTGATTACTCTACATTATAGAACCTATTTCTTTAAATTTCAGCAATTGAAATCCTATGTTCATATGAAATAACGTCTACCAATAACGTGCATGCTGTGAAAGAATTGTAAAGATTGGATCAAAACTGTCCAAGTTATGGAGAAGAAGGGAATAAAGATATAGACATAAAGAGATATTACATAAATCAATATAGATGCCATATTATGCAACAGATGTCACCAATGGTCCATAACACACCATCTACCCATAAAACATGTGTTTTGAAAGTATGGTTAAGATCGGATCAAAACTCTTCAAGTTATGGAGCGTAAGGAAACACAGATATAGACTAAGACAGAATATTACATAATCCAATGTAGAAGCCATATTATGCAATCGACGATGTAATAAATGGTTCATGACACACCTTCTACCCCTAAAGTATATGTTTTAAAAAAAATTGTAAATATCGGATCCAAACTCTTCAAGTTATGGAGCGGAAGAGAACAAAGATATAGACTAAGACAGAATATTACATAATCCAATGTAGAAGCCATATTATGCAATCCATGATGTCATAAATGGTTCATGACACATCTTCTACCCATAAGGTATATGTTATGAAAGAATTGTAAAGATTAGATCAGTTATGGAACGGAAGGAAATCCGAACGCCTTTTTTTAAGTCGGGTGTATAAAAATGTAATGCCAGTACACGGATGAAATTTGTATCGCATCACCTGAGTTTGGTTGCAAACTGTGAAACAGGTGGCTGTTTCTCAAGATATTTACGCCCGGCGTAACTTTGCGCCTGGTCGTAATATAATGTTGAAGGTATATGTATATGTTACCATGGTAGTTAGACCTTTCACTGGTCTTACGTTGGGCATAAACGTTTTGAGAAACAGCCCCCTGAATCTGATATTGTTATATCCTTCATGACTTTTCTCTTTTCCTCACTGTGTTTTTGAATGTATAAATAACTGAATTTCACTCCAGTTAATCAAAATTGGCTAGTTATAGTGAGTAATAAATAATATCATTGATGATAAATAATTTGATGAAATCTTAAGAAGATATAACGATATCCGGGATATAAAGACAAAGGAAGATTTAAAGCACTAATATAAAGTACAAATATAGAGTATTGGCATTTACACAAATTTCTCAGTTAAAAATGAATTTGTAAAGGAAGTTTATTAACCTACCATATATGTGAGAAACATTGCTTTCTGTCCATGCTCAACAGAACAGGACCCACATGCCATAGTCTGCACCTGGTTCAACCCAGGAGGGGCAACCTATGTAACAAAGAAATGATATCTATGAACACTAAAACACACGGTTACAGGGAAAATATTCTTGACTGAAATAACCAAGTGTTTAATTGTGTTAAAATGGACCTTGTTGTCATTTGGACCTTTATAGCCAATCATAAGTAGTTGTAATAAACCAAAACCCATGATATGTTATTAAGTTGATAACAGACAGGAGTCTGGCTTTAGTTGATAGGATTTTCTGGAACACAGTGTAATATATTGACAAGGCTGTACAAATCTTCAGCTTTAACAAGAATATCGGTAAACTGAGATTAAACAAAATATAATTATGAGAAAAGAAAATGAAAATTTTGGTTCCATCATAAATACCAAGGTAGACGACATACAAGGTGGTTTAGTGCTGACTAATAGATCTTTTAAACTCTTGTTCTTTTTATAAGCAATGACTGGCCGTTGGTTAAGAGGTCGAGCCATTTTACTTTGAAACGAGGATTATTTTACTTAAATGATGCTGATGTCAAGTTTCGGCAAATACAAACCTGACAACTTTTACACATATTGATTATTGTTTTTTGTAGATTGATTGTTGTTTTTTGTAAATTGACTGATTGTTGTTTTTTTGTACCTCAAATTAATGGTTGGTGTGGCTCAGTTAGCTGACTTTTGTAGCTTGGTAAATGGCTGTTTGTAGATTGCTAGGCTAGAATTTTGGATACTTTGGTTTTCTTGGCTGGTTTTGTAGCTTGGTTGACAGCTTTGGTAGCTTGGCTTTTCATTTCATTTTAATTAATTTGGTTACTTTTAGTGGTTCTATTGTACTATTGATCAAACATAAAACCAGCATTTAGAGATCTTTGATTTTATTTCAAATTCTGTTTTGCAGAGCTTTATACTCTGGGGCAATATACTTACCCCAGAAGCTGAACTAATTTTTTTTTTTTTGTGTTTAAATACTTGAAAAATCATATTTATTAGAGCCTATTCATAATGCCATACACTTTACTATGATGCTGAAATCTCCATTTAATATCGTCCCGATCTTTGCACAACACAAAAAAATTAGCATAGACTGAAACACATGTCACCACAAGACTGATATTACTGGAAGCTAAAGTGGAAATTAAACACCAGATCAATAACTTGTACCAAATGCTGCGGAGAGAACTGTGCCAACCCTCGAGAAAAAAAGGGTTCAATATTTTAGGATATTTTGTCCAGGCCGTTTCCATTAAAACCGGAGGCCTATCCATCAAATAATCAATACTACCAGAAACAGCTGTTCAGGAAAATGTCTCAAGTCTAAGCACTTTCTCATTTCAGAATTGATTTATAACCACTGCTAAAAGATACTGAGGGTGGTAGGTTCCTCAGCTCTAGAGCCACTTTCAATAGGCAAAGATATGTTGAGATCCTAATCCAGTCTCCTTCACCATTGAAACTTGGTCTAAGTTCTAACTAGCAAAATACAGGGTTAAAAACGCTCATACATGTATATATGTTTTTTTTTTTTAATTTAAAATTAACACCCTAAATTAAAAAGTAAATTATAAAAGTGATAATTAGATTTTTTTTTAAATACTCTGGCTTCATCATGATCTACTGATACTTTAAACTGAACTTGATATTTTCATCTTTAAACTGAACTTGATATTTTCATCTTTAAACTGAACTTGATATTTTCATCTTTAAACTGAACTTGATATTTTCATCTTTAAACTGAACTTGATATTTTCATCTTTAAACTGAACTTGATATTTTCATCTTTAAACTGAACTTGATATTTTCATCTTTAAACTGAACTTGATATTTTCATCTTTAA
This sequence comes from Lepidochitona cinerea, assembly GCA_963971465.1. NCBI lineage: Eukaryota > Metazoa > Mollusca > Polyplacophora > Chitonida > Tonicellidae > Lepidochitona > Lepidochitona cinerea. The sequence goes on along the minus strand of OZ020551.1, from coordinate 44,501,716 downwards.
ACTGAACTTGATATTTTCATCTTTAAACTGAACTTGATATTTTCATCTTTAAACTGAACTTGATATTTTCATCTTTAAACTGAACTTGATATTTTCATCTTTAAACTGAACTTGATATTTTCATCTTTAAACTGAACTTGATATTTTCATCTTTAAACTGAACTTGATATTTTCATCTTTAAACTGAACTTGATATTTTCATCTTTAAACTGAACTTGATATTTTCATCCCCATAGATCAATACCTAAGACTCACTTACTGATATCAGGGCCGCCTGGAGTCGGCGGGTTAGATCCTTGGGCGGAAAACATCCTAGGGCTGGGCGATTGACGAATGTGGACTACAATAAACAATAACCTGTTCAAATAATAACAATTACTACAATCTACATGCTGAAAAAAAATCCAATTTACTTGGAGTATTATCTGGACTTTTAGTACAAACCTGGGGTAAAAATTGCACACAAGACTGTAAAATAAAGTGAAAGTGAAAGTTTCTATACTTTTAACATATATTTAGGTCAGGTGTTACTTATTACAGCTTCCTAAGAAATGTTCTAAGCAACGATCAAATATTAAATCATAAAAAAGCAGTAGGAAAATCACCATATAATTCTTTACTGAGTGAGGTGTTTTTTTTATTGTAGTGTGCTGATGAAAATGATCACCCACATAAACTTAAATGAAATCCTGTGGACAAGTTAAATGTTTTTTACATGAAATGAAATTCATTTATATTATGATTGTTTTGAGTTCCATATGTCTTATTGATAATGTTAACCCCTCCATCAACTCTAACAACTCAAATACATAAGCCTTTGTCCAAAACAAAAATTCCTCACTATAAAACTTGAAGCCAATTAATAGTTTTCTTTAAATTTTTAGTTTTATATCATCCAGGTAAAACTGATGACAATTTATCAAGCCTCATCTTAGTGGGTGGGGACGTTTTTGTAACGTATATCGTGGTAAATACGTATAGAAAAGAGGCACACTGACGAATATTAAGGAGAAGAAAACTTTTATGACGCACATGTTTACATATCTGTAGTGGCGCGCTCCGCCGAGGGTTAATACTAAAAGTAGGAACATAACAGTTTTCTCATGTGAATATTTTCATAAGGCAATAAAGAAATTTAGTACATGTATTAATCCGAAAAACACAAAATCTTGATGTTATATTTTTTTCTGCAACAACATTGAGTTTGATATTTATGTAAAAAAAAAGCGTAATACAAACAAAAAAAACACACAAACAATATATGGATCAAGGTTGAACACAAAAGTTGTGAATCAGCAAATTTAACCTTGACCTCTCCAACTGATCTGCATGTACTTAGAACCCTCCTCAAGTTATTCATATGTTAACATCTTTTTTCATGATTACATATTATAAACATAGATACTGTATGTAGGCCATTTGCCATGAGAACGGATATTCAACTTACAGTGTATACTTCAGGTATTCTCAGACAGAGGTTAATAGTTCAAGGTAAGCTTATATAAGATATTACGGCCTTTACTCATCATATCATACTCATCATATCAAACTGATGTGATAAGTAGGTTATGACCTGTCAAATTATTTTTTTTATTTATTCAAAACTGATAAAAAAAGTAATTATCACAGAGCTTAGTAAAATCAGTAAACTCTTAATAATAAAAAAATATATTATTATTAACTATCAGAAAATCTACGACCATTTCTTTTTTCACGGATTCTTCTCAAAACAAAATAAAAATTCTTAACTTACTAAATTACTTTTATCTGCGGCGGCCGCCAGTAGTCTGGGATGGTTATACCCTGGGAAAATAAATAACATATTTATCAATGATTTATCATCAAAATAACTCTATTTACAAGTCTGATTAAATGGCATGAGCAGCAAAAATTCTTACCTTTTTCAGAAATAGGCCTACTGGAAAAATCTTCTTGTTTAAAATTACCATGGAGACAAGTTTCTAATTGTGTTAAAAAGAGGTAGATCATTTAGAGCTTTATACCCAATCATACATTGTTGTAATAAACTAAACTAAAAGATATTTCATTAGGTTGATGACTGACAAGAGCTTGGCCTTAGTCAGTAGAATTTTCTGGAATTCTTTGTAATACATTGACAATGCTTGCACATCTTAGACTGAGATTGAACCCCATAGGATCATAGGAAAATAAAATGAAAATCCTGGTTCCAACAAAAATATATGTGTGCTTTGAATAAGATACAAAACAAATAAAACTATTACTTTTACAATTGACCTCCCCATCACCGCTACATGTCCAGTTTATGTGTGATGAAGATACGCCCAGTGAAATGATTTTGTGTGGTCACGATATCTGTTACAACATCACAAAGCCAACACAGTGAGTTTGTTTAACCTTATGGTTGATTGTTTGGTGTTTTTACGCAGCGCTAAAGATTATTTCACTTATATGGCGGCGTTGCCAGTTTTATTGTGGGAGGAAACCTTAACCTTTTGGAATGTTTGGTCTTAACATGTGGCGCTGATGGAGAGATCAATTGCCTAGAATGGTTTACCTATTGGAATTGAAGCTATTTGAGTGTACAAATCAAGTAGAGTATTTTCATCTGCATCTACAAGGTAGTTTCCTTGACTTTTCTCATAATCAGCAAAGAACTGTACAGCTCCAACATTCTGCATAAAAAAACAAGATCTGATAAATATAGACAAGAAGATTTTCCCTGTGCCCGTGTGTTTTAATGTTTATAAATATATATATATATATACAAGGAACATAAAGACAAAGAAGTTAGAGTTGTAGAATCAGTGTAAAACTGATTATAATACAATACAAGGTTTGAATAATGTTTTACGCTGCACTCAAAGGAGGGGAGGGGGGGGGGAGGTGCTATTTTGGGAGTGTACCAGGCTGTTAAACTTTTCCACATAGGGCAGCAGAGTGAATGCCCCACTCAAAAACGTTTGCTTTTGTTGGAAGGCCTTTGTCGGACAGAGAGACTGGGCCAAGGAGGCACCCCCCAATACAAACAGTGTATGTATTTGGTGGCAAATCACCTACAGTCCTAAAACTAGGGTTACCAAAAAGTCTGTATCTGACGGAAACTTTTATCACGTAGATATTTAAAACCCGGGGTAATCTACAGGTCAATGTGTTTTGAAAACCTTTATCATGCACATTTTAAACCTGGGGTGACCTGGGAGCCAATCTTTATCATGCACATTTTAAATCTGGGGTGACCTGGGAGCCAATCTTTATCATGCACATTTTAAATCTGGGGTGACCTGGGAGCCAATCTTTATCATGCACATTTTAAACCTGGGGTGACTTGGGATCCAATCTTTATCATGCACATTTTAAATCTGGGGTGACCTGGGAGCCAATCTTTATCATGCACATTTTAAACCTGGGGTGACTTGGGATCCAATCTTTATCATGCACATTTTAAACCCGAGGTGACTTGAGGGTCAATCTTTATCATGCACATTTTAAACCCGGGGTGACCTGGGAACCAATCTTTATCATGCACATTTTAAACCTCAGGTGACCTGGGAGCCAATCTTTATCATGCACATTTTAAACCCGGGGTGACCTGGGAACCAATCTTTATCATGCACATTTTAAACCCGGGGTGACTTGAGCTTCAATGTGTGTTGAAAACCTTTATCATGCACATTTTAAACCTTGGGTGACCTAGGAGCCAATCTTCATCATGCACATTTTAAACCCGGGGTGACCTGGGAGCCAACCTTTATCATGCACATTTTAAACCTGGGGCGACCTGGGAACCAATCTTTATCATGCACATTTTAAACCCGGGGTGACTTGAGCTTCAATGTGTGTTGAAAACCTTTATCATGCACATTTTAAACCCGGGGTGACTTGAGCTTCAATGTGTGTTGAAAACCTTTATCATGCACATTTTAAACCTTGGGTGACCTGGGAGCCAATCTTCATCATGCACATTTTAAACCCGGGGTGACTTGAGCTTCAATGTGTGTTGAAAACCTTTATCATGCACATTTTAAACCTTGGGTGACCTGGGAGCCAATCTCTATCATGCACATTTTAAACCCGGGGTGACTTGTGGGTCAATGTGTTTTGAAAACTTTTATCATGCACATTTTAAACCTCGGGTGACCTGGGAGCCAACCTTTATCATGCACATTTTAAACCTCGGGTGACCTGGGAGCCAATCTTTATCATGCACATTTTAAACCTCGGGTGACCTGGGAGCCAATCTTTATCATGCACATTTTAAACCTGGGGTGACTTGAGCTTCAATGTGTGTTGAAAACCTTTATCATGCACATTTTAAACCTTGGGTGACCTGGGAGCCAATCTCTATCATGCACATTTTAAACCCGGGGTGACTTGTGGGTCAATGTGTTTTGAAAACTTTTATCATGCACATTTTAAACCTCGGGTGACCTGGGAGCCAATCTTTATCATGCACATTTTAAACCCGGGGTGACTTGTGGGTCAATGTGTTTTGAAAACTTTTATCATGCACATTTTAAACCTTGGGTGACCTGGGAGCCAATCTCTATCATGCACATTTTAAACCCGGGGTGACTTGTGGGTCAATGTGTTTTGAAAACTTTTATCATGCACATTTTAAACCTGGGGTGACCTGGGAGCCAATCTTTATCATGCACATTTTAAACCCAGGGTGACTTGTGGGTCAATGTGTTTTGAAAACTTTTATCATGCACATTTTAAACCTCGGGTGACCTGGGAACCAATCTTTATCATGCACATTTTAAACCTGGGGTGACCTGGGAGCAAATCTTTATCATGCACATTTTAAACCTGGGGTGACCTGGGAACCAATCTCTATCATGCACATTTTAAACCTGGGGTGACCTGGGAACCAATCTCTATCATGCACATTTTAAACCTGGGGCGACCTGGGAACCAATCTCTATCATGCACATTTTAAACCTGGGGTGACTTAAGGGTCAATGTGTTTTGAAAACCTTTATCATGCACATTTTAAACCCGGGGTGACCTGGGAACCAATCTTTATCATGCACATTTTAAACCTCAGGTGACCTGGGAGCCAATCTTTATCATGCACATTTTAAACCTGGGGTGATTTATCATGCACTCTTCTACCATTTGGTGAACTGATGGCCAGTGCCTTGAAATGACAGAAATATTTGTACCTGAATAAGATCAAGTTCTTGAAGTAACTTTTTGGAATTAGGTCCAGGGATCTCAGTGACAACATTTGGTCCACTCGGCTCACTCGGAAACAAATCAGTGGTCACATATCGAACACCTGGAAAGACAATTACTTATGGAGGAAAGAAAGCAATTTATGGCAAATATTGCATACGTTGGTTTGATATTCATGTTTCTTGCACTATAACACTTACATGTTCTTATATATAGAAATGTACATAAAAGCCAAACTTGCCCATAGAACAAACTCATGTATGCAGAGGTGTATTTTCACAAGTGCCATCCACATAAATCATTTCAACCAACTTAACTACTTTCCAAATCTGATCTCTATTAAAATACAAAAAATTAAATGCGCACATTTGCCCTCTTTTGGATTCTATACCAAAAAACTACCAACTGTTTTCATAGTGTGTTCATTAAGCTCCATTTATTTATTTCCATTTTTTTTTTTTTGGAATGCCAGAGCTATTAATGTATTATGTAGTTGGAGATCTCCGAACTCTGTGGTCAAAGTTTATGATGATGGGTGACCAACAGAGTTGGAGGACCTGCCATATTGAAACATGTCGATTTACCGAAACAAAACTATTTCGCTAAATTTCTCCTAATTTTAAACAATGCAACCGGCTCAAACTTTACACACATTCAATTCGATCTTTTAGTTCGCTTTTTCACCGAAAAAAAAGCGTTCAAACACTCACATTTGTGTTGTATCATCGTCGTTTTACCAAGGACAGCCTGAATCTCTCGCTCCCCTCCTTACTTCTAGTTAACTTGGGCAATGTACGACCTATGAGAGCCGCGCTTTCGTATGTTGTTGTACGCATTGGAAATAACACTTCACTCGAACTCGTATGTTTCAAGGAGTATGGTATGTTTATCAAGAAAATACGAAAGCGCGGCTCTCATAGGTCGTACATTGCCCAAGTTAACTTGAAGTAAACGAGGAGGCGAGCGGGAGATTCAGGCTGTCCTTGGTAAAACGACGATGATACAACACAAATGTGAGTGTTTGAACGCTTTTTTTTTTGGTGAAAAACCGAACTAAAAGATCGAATTGAATGTGTGTAAAGTTTGAGCCGGTTGCATTGTTTAAAATTAGGAGAAATTTAGCGAAATAGTTTTGTTTCGGTAAATCGACATGTTTCAATATGGCAGGTCCTCCAACTCTGTTGGTCACCCATCATCATAAACTTTGACCACATAGTTTGGAGATCTCCAACTATGTATTATGCAGATTAGGTTTTTCTAGTATCATCTAGATTTGTATAACAGAGGGTCAAGTAAAAGATCAAGTAGGCATTTAATTCAGAAAAGAGTGCATTTTATAGGTTAATGACCTACCACTCTGTAACATTAACAGTACAAGTATAATACACAGTCACAGTGCTATCTACCTGACCGGCGAGGTAAAAAAGGATAGAGACACACACGAGTGCGTCTATCACAGTGCCTGTTGTCAGTGTTGGTCTGCATCACTACGCTAGCACCTTGTATAAACTATAATGTAATTCTCATGCATTAGAAATACTAAGCAAATGAAATGAGTATCTATGTAGCAAACCTTCATTGTTCCAAGGCGTTCTCAGACGTGACAAAGTTTTCGTCTGAAGAAAAATCCGACCCGCCATCCTTGCAGCTGACTGAGACTGGCTGAAGTGTCACAGTGAGAACTGTCATCTGTTTTCTCTATTAGTATTACCTCGTTTAATTCCGGAAGTTTAGATCGGTTAATTCCGGGATTAGTCTTCAAAACTGCTTTGCTGTGAAAAACAACAAAGCGAATAAACTGTAGCAGAAAATGTCAAGAATTGTTACTATTTTTGTAGTTATAAGCTTCGGGCTTCATATGGAGACATAAAATCCAAGGTTTCGTTTTTAGGACAGTATCACTGTTTAAAATTAGGATATCGAGAGTATTATTTATAAATAATGGCGCAAAGGGATTGACGTTTGAGTTTTCTCAGTAAAAATGATTCCAACACAATAGCAAACTCTCTAAATCGCATGCAAAGGTCTTCACGATAAAGGTTGGTTTAACGACCATTATTGGTGCTAATTAAATTTTGTATTTAAACTAACTGTGACACTAGTTCATTCTGGCGGTCAACTATATTCTCGATACGGATTTCTATGAATGTATATCATTGGAGGGCCATATTTCGTCGAAAATTAATATTGAACAGAACAGACGCAGCATTTAACATAATAGTGACTGACTGACCTGTCTCTTTTGAAAAACCTTTGGATGTGGGTAGCAGCAGTATATATGGTAGTTGGAGATCTCCAAACTCTGTGGCCAAAGTGTATTGATGGTGGGTGGCCAACGTAGCCGCACTCGTGTGTCTCTATGATCTATCCTGATTTACTTACTTTGCCGGTCAGGTAGAGCCACACATTAAACTGCCATTATAAGGGTGAGATAACTCATGTAACCTCATTAGGCCAATTTTTATGCTATGCTTTACAAAGAGCGATTTAACAGACCATAGACAGACAGTTTAACAACGGATTTCGAAGAAATCAACTGGTTCCGTGAAAAGAGGAATGTTTCAAAGATATTATAATAGGCGGTAATAGCTGAAAGGTAGTTGAGATTAAGGATAGTTAAGACTTAGTCCGAAATATCTGCGCTGATGATGTAAGACATTTTTTGACAGATAGGCCATCATCAGCGTCAGAACGCATTTGATCAATTTTCTGGGAATTTCTTGCCACCCTTCGAGGTGGCAAGACCACCTCTCGTTTCTCATCAAAAATATCAAGATTCTCTTCATAACTTTTAAAAAATAAAATTGCTAACCCGTACTTTAATGATTTCCCTTTCTCCTTGCACCAATCTGAAGTCTGTACGTCGACACCAGCCATAGATCTGCCCGATTAAATTTCAAACTGTACCAAACCTTTAATTTAGAAAAGTCGCCATTTGCATACTACGTCAATATACGCGCGAAAGGTCAACTTGTCACATGATTACCCACTAGCAGGCGATATAGTTCATTGGTCGTGTTGGTTCACGTGACTTCAGCAAAAAAGCAACACGACCAATGAACTATATCGCCTGCTAGTGGGGTAGTCATGTGACAGATTGACCTTTCGCGCATATAGTGACGTATCAATGAGATTATGCAGATGGCGACTTTTGTAAACTAAAGGTTTGGTACAGTTTGAAATTTAACCGGGCAGATTTATGGCTTTTGTCAACGTACAGACTTAAGATTGGTGCGAGGAGAAAGGGAAATCATTAAAGTACGGGTTAGCAATTTTATTTTTTGAAAGTTATGAAGAGAATCTCGATATTTTTGATGAGAAACGAGAGGTGGTCTTGCCACCTCGAAGGGTGGCAAGACCACCTCTCGTTTCTCATCGAAGGGTGGCAAGAAATTCCCAGTAAATTGATCAAATGCGTTCTGACGATGATGATGGCCTATCTGTCAGAAAATGTCTTACATCATCATCGCAGATATTTCGGACTAGTTAAGACTTAGCTTAAATCTGAAATCCGAAGTCATTCCAAATAATTCATTTAATAGCCGTAAGTTCGTAACTAGTGGCCAACGGAGTTGGAGGACCTGCCTTATTGAAACATGTACATTTGGAGAAACAACACATTGGGAAATGAACGAACACAAGTTGACCTCTGATCCTTGCTTTCGGAATAAACAACTATGTTTATCAAGAAAATCCGAAAGCGATGCTCAGAGGTCAACTTGTCTTCGTACATTTCCGAAGTTCATTTTGAAGGCAGCAGGTAGTAGATTCGGGGTATCCTTGGAAAAACGACAAGGATGCAACACAAATGTGAGTGTTTTAACGCTTTTTTTTATGGTGAAACAGCGAACTAAAAGATCAAATTGAATGTGTGTCAGTTTGGGTCGGTTGCGTTGCTTAAATTAGGAGAAATTGAGAGAAAATTGTGCTTTTTCTCCAAATGTACAAGTTTCATTATGGCAGGTCATCTAACTGTGTTGGTCACCCATCATCAATATACTTTGGCTTCAGAGTTTGGAGATCTCCAACTATATATATGGCTACATGCCAGCTAGTTTACTCTCTATTAAATCATTGTGACTCAAGATCACACAAAACTAGGCTTAAATACATCCATTTGCAACTCTGATAATGTGAAAATTAACTCAGAAATATAAGGACAAAAAGCAAATTTTCAACTGACTGACAAACATTTTAAGTCAAACTTTTGTAGATCTAGCTCTTGAGGAACACTATTTTGTTGAGCATTCTCAAATTTGGAGTTGTTTTTTTTACGTTGTAGATGGCGTTTTCTCCAAGTGAAGACACAACATGTGTGAATTTAAAAAGAGATTTTAACTCTTTTCTTTCTGGGACAGGGCCAAACCGCCCCAGTTTTAACAAACGTGGTTTACATTTTTCATTAGATGAATGTAACAAATCTTCAAAAAGTCAACAATCAACAAACATTTCAATGCAGTCTTTGATAGGTGAGTAAACTTTTGAATTCTTCTTCTTGACATCCCAACCAGTACAATGTTTAAAAAGGCCTCTTATTCTTCTGATCGCCCTATGTGGGAGAGTTGCCAGGTACTTGCTGAAGGCCGAGGTTTCCTCTTGGCTAAGAGCCCTGTTTCCTTGCGCACGTAAGTTCGGCGAAGACATCAATTAATTAATCACTTTCTTTTTTCAGAAAAGGACAGACAAGAGAAACTGAAACAAGCAGAGATTATAGCTGCAAATAATAAAATAACCGAGCTTAAGTTAAAGGTATCACAGTTGGAAACGTCTAATGCAAAGGTGAAGATAGAATTTGACACTGAACTTGGCACTGTCAGGCAAGAATTTCAGGTGAGAAATTGCAGAATGATATAGGGAGGAGCGTTATGAATTAAATGCATAAACCGTGAAGAAAAAAAGAACATATTTCAGGATAAAATTCCTCCTGTATTGTTTTCAAGAACCTGTTACCTGTCACAATGGACACATTTACTGCTATATTGATTTTTTAGTTAGCTTACAATCCTGCATAGATTATGTGCCTAATCCTTAATCACCTTTCAATTTCTACAATTTTATTATTTTGATAACAAACAGTTTTATTGCAAATGTTGTTCATCTCAAGTTCAAACTGACACCAGTGACCTTAAGTTGAGAGAGCCTATGTGGGCCAGCTTGAAAAGACGGAGATTACACTTTCTTAAAAGAATGGTAGAAATTCTTCTACCGATTTTGGGTGAAACCTGAAACGGGAATTGTACCCGGGTCCCAGAGTATGGCACTTATCGCCAGCACTACTGTATTTCTTCTAAAGATTCAGCCATTCTAATGGCCTAAATTTTCCATTGAGTCAGTCTAAAACAGAGATGTGGAGTTGTTTTTAAGGATAACCATTTTCACATGCTGCACAGCAGGTGGTATTGCCTTATGTTCCCTCTAATCAGCAAATTTTTATGGCCACATTTAGCATAAATCTTTTCTCATAGTTGGATACTTATGAGGAAAAAAGTGGCTGAATCTTTAGAAGAAATACGGTAAATGCCGACTGCCTTATCCATTCAGCCAACCGGCCTATTCTAAAAAAGGAGGTAGTTGACTGGTAGATACTACAGCAAGCATTTAGTATTCCTCTGGTAACGTAATTGACACAGTTCTCATTGTTGAATGCATGAGTTTTTAATTCGTGAGTATAACAGTATTCTCGTGTAATCCCAAAAAATAACGAGAATTTTGTTATACTCACTTTCTAAAAGACACTAACTAATTAAAATATATTTTATTATTTTTTTTTTTTTTTGTCTAATAAACGTATATGACACGTGCAAGCACACTTTTAAGACACATGGGCCTCTTTTCAGGAGGTATGTTAATAGGTCTCCTGCAATTTTCCAACAAATAATCGTGTTATTTTTTTCTTTCGTGATTTTGTTGAACACAAAAACGTCACCATAAGAAAAGGATTTAAATGTAAGGTGAAAAAATAAATTAAAGGGTCTGGGAGAAAAATAAGGTGGACCGGTTTCCCCTTTGTGACTTGCAACAAAATATGCTTTCCTTGAATTTGAATTTACTCTAAATGATCCTTGTGAAATTGATTCCTTGCAGAAGGAGATAAACAAACTGACTGAATACAAGGATCGCTGGCAGTACCTAGTGGATAAAGAGAAAGAAACCAAACAGCTGTACCATGAAGTTAGAAAGGAACTGGAGGGCTGTAAGTCTGGTTATGAGCAGAAGATCTCCAAATTACAGAGAGATAAATTACAGTTAGAGGACGATCTTCATCAGGTACTACTCTGTTGGTATAGCAAAAATCTCGCACTCCATCGATGGGTTGTGAGTTGGAACCCCACTTAGTTCAAGAAAAAAGTGAAAAATAATTTTCAATCGATCGCCATATGTGGTATGATTAACAGGTACCTGCTAAAGAGTTCTGCTTCCTTCCCCACTAAGCCATGCAACCCCATACTTTTTGTGGTCTGTAAAACATCAATCAGTCAATTATCAGGTACTAACCAAGTGAAAATGATTCTTTAATAGACATAACCATTTTTTGTTTTTTACTTTTTTAATACCATGGTAGTGTTGATAGTGTGTTGTTTATTCCGATTCATTCCGAACCTTACCGATGTCGTGGATATATGGGCCAAAGATAATTGATCGAAGTGTCAAAATATTCAAAATGGTGATTGTTTTCTGTTGCTAGCTTACAAATAGGCATGTGCAGTCCATATATCCACGAGATCGGTAAGGATCAGAATACACAACACGGGTTTTGGCTATTCTCCGGGCGGATCGGAATGCCGTCACGGGGTGTCTGGGACAAACAATAGCGAGCCAAACGTTCTGCCAGTAGACTGACTATAACACAAAGGCGTTTCATATCCCTTTCATATTCATCCCAGGTTATACCTAGTCACAAAGATGCATCATCAGGCCTTTATATATTTTTTAAACAAACGGCAGATGGCTGATTTTGGTCAAAGTAAATACATAAAAAGTCTCATTCAAGGGACTAAGAATATAGTACCGACTCCTGGATATGCATTTCTCTATTCCATCTAGAGTCAAGAGAGCATGAGAGTGAAAGTAATGGAGATGAAGAATGATCTGTGGAGAAAGTCTACAGAGTTAGAGATATGTCAGAGTGAACTAGAGGAAACCAAAGCTCAACTCACACAGCAACACAAGTAAGAGGGAGTTCATTAATAGATTATCAAACAATTGATTGGTTGTTTGGTGTTTAACGCCGCGCTCAAGATTATTTCACTTATATGGCGGCATTGCCAGTTTTTTTGTGGGAGGAAACCGGGCACTTTGCCCGGAGGAAACCCAAAACCTTGCGTTGGTAACTGGCAACCATCCCACATAGGTCGTTCGAGTCTAACAATTGACACCATGGAATTAAGTATTTCAATGGCATTTAGAAGTTGAATGGTTACAATAAGGTGAAGAATTACTTATGGATAACAAATTCCTGGTTTATTGGGTGACGATGTAAGAACTACATGTACAACGAAACGTCGTCCCTCAATAAACCAAAAGTTGTTATCCATAAGTAATTTCTCACCTTATTTTAACCATGAAATTAAAGCCAACATGCAGGCTTTTGATTGGTTTGTAATGAAAATAAGAGCTCATATTTTTGTACTTTATAAAATGACGACAATTAGCTTACTCTAGTTCATTGGAATTTTCCCTGTATCTGACAGCTCATGTCATTTTAAGTTTTTGGAGATATTTGTTTTGGTCCCAAAAGTTTCTAGTTGGCAGAGCAATATTCTCTGTCCGACACAACCCTTTCTTTTATGGGTCACAGATTAGAATCCCACTCAGTCCAAACAAAAATTTCAAAATTCCTTAGTGGATTTTATGCTTGATTGCCACTAGAGGAAGAGTTCTTAGGTACTCGCCGGAAGCGTCTCTTATGTATACGGCCTGGAAGGGACAGAAATCAAAATGGCGACTAGGCAAGCCAGTCAACAGTTTTGACGACATTACTTTCATTGTATCACTTGACACACAGACATTTTCAGTAGATCTTCTTTTCATCTTTTATTGTTGAAATACTCTGATGTATCTCTGTTTTTGTTTTCTCTCTCTAACACCTAGACGCTGTAGTGAAGCCACTGCTCAAATGAAAGAATTAGAAGATTATAAACTGAAGCTGTTAAATGCTGAGTCAAATGTTAAGGTACACAAGTCCTTTTCCCTCTTTTTATTTGACAGGAAAGGGACTCTAGTAGTCAGGACATAATGTTTGGCTACTCTAGTAAAGGAATACATGTATTTTTTACAAAACTTCTAGCTAAATATAAATTTTTTTTTCATGTAACATTTAATAAACCAAATCAAAGACGACATTGAAAATAATGGGAGTTAATCTTAAGTGCTTTTCAGCAATAGGTTTTAGGATGACAAAGTTTTTTATCAAGCTTTACATAGATTCATTGGAGTGGGTTTTAGTCATACCTACCAGCTCCTAAATTGAGTAACAAGATATTTGATATTAAAAAATAGTTAATATTACGCTGAAAATTGTAAACATTGACATTGAAGTGGGTTTTCCCATACCTACATGTACCCGCTCTCAAATTGAGTAACATTTCAATCTTAATTATAGAATATTTGATATTAAAAAAATAAAACATTTTGGCAGCTCAGGCCACTTTAATATTACACTGAAAATTGTGAACATTGAGATTTTTACACCCGTCACCTACGCCGAAAACAGACTTGCTTTAACTGGAATTGCTTCTTATTGTGAACATGAATTGTAGGAGTTGGAGCAGAAAATCCATCAGTTTGAGGATGACTCTATCCTGGTTAACAGTATGAAAAGTCAGTTGGCCATTTTACCCGAGTTGGAGAAAGAAATCAGAACGCTGAAAGATAAAAACAAATATCTCAGGTTTGTACAACAAAATTAAAACAAGCGATGAATCAGTTTAGATATTTAGTCCGTCTCACCATAAAATTTGTTTAATTAAACATGTCTTAAATTCTGTGGAAAAAATCAAGACCCAAGCGGCAAATTATTTTCTCCCAAATTTAGTGGTTATGATTTTGCACCATTATCTTCAATATGAAATACTGCATTTAATTTTTATTTACTACTGATAAGTTTATTTCAGTAATTTTGTTTTGATAAGTTTATTTCAATAATTTTGTTTTATTTCAGTGACAAACAGGAGAATGTAGCTTTAATTGATGAGCAGATGAAAGGGCTAAAATCTCGTTTAGAACGAGCTGACCAAAGGTGTGCTGATATGGCGGCTCTTCAGGTGGAAAATGAGGTCAGTCTTAGGTCACTAATGGGGCTGTTTCATGAAAATTAGGTACTCACATTCTCGGCCAGGGGTTTCTCTCGAGCAGAGCCCGGTTTCCTGCACCTTTGAGCCTAGAATTGCCCCATATAAGTGAAATAATCATTGTGGCTTAAAACTTCAATCAAGCATAAAAATGTCTTGAAGATTGAAATTTTCCCACAGTTGGAAAAAAAATGTGAACTCTTGTCATATATAAATGTACTTGTATAATTGCTACGTACAAATGTCAATAGACGGTTTATTATTTGACTGCAAGTCATTACCTGAATACTACCTTCGTGGCCGGGTAATATCAGCAGATGGATCAAGTTCTTATTAGCCCTAGGGCAGGTCCAATACCGATTCCAATGACCAAGTTAAAGATGTATTGGCCGAGTTAAAGCTGTATTGGCCGAGTTAAAGCTGTATTGGCTGAGTTCAAGTTGTATTGAGTACTCACAGTAATAAAGTGGTTGCAAAATTCTTCTGGGCATATCTATGTAGGTGATAATTCTGGTGAATGGTGGAAAAAAAGACGCATAACAAACTGGTAATATTAAAGTAAATCTTCAATAAATTAAATCATATCACTGACATACTTTTATGATGTAAAATGTAAAAAATTCTGTTGATAAAATTTTCACCACAAACTAAAAATATTATGAGGTTATTATGACTTCGCATCCAATATGGCTATTTATTGTACGAGTAGTCGTTGGGTTGAAAGTCGATATTGGACGAGACGCCTGAGTCCAATATCGACTTTCAACCCAACGGTGACGAGTACAATTAATACCCATATTGGATGCGAAGTCATATAATAATCTTTTTATTATACATATGCAATCAAACGCCAACAACAATTATTTCAAGTTTAGCTTAAAACAAGCACAATAATTTATTTCAATATTCAACGTATTCACAATTATTAGAAAAGAAAGCCCTGCAAGAGTCAAATTTTATAAAATGACAAATTACGGTACATACCGCATAGTAGTTCGACAAATTTATCTATATCAGCATCATCTAATATCTTGCAGAAATATGAGGGTTCTGACAAAACGACAGGAGCGAAGCAGACGACTCCGCAATGACGTCAGATTCGAACGTTACACATCATCAAACTGACGTAGTCGCTCTTCTCTCTGTCGATACCTGGATGGAAATCCAATAGCACTATCCAATATCGATTTCGGCTCCAATGTCTACTGATATATGATCGACACGTGGTACAAATGCTAGTCTTTCATTGGTTAATGAATACTGGTTGTATAATAATTGCTTTTACTATTGTTGAAAAAAAAAACTTCTTCATTGTTGTAGGCACTCAAAAATAAAATCAAGAAGTGGGAGATAATTGACGCAGAGAACTCAAAGGAAATGTAGGTATTGTTTTCCTGTCTCGGCTTATTTACTAACATGAATTTTTTTAAAAATCGCATAATCTTTGATCTGTACATACTGGAACATCTTAACCATTATAAAATATTTAGACTGGAATATCACACAGTTCATCAGATATTGCCAGGAATAAAGTGAGGATCAATATGTTTCAGTTCACAGCATGGGGTTAGCTAGCCAAAACTGACCATACTCTGACAATAGCTCTCGTTTTATAAAACGAGAGCTATTGAGTATGGTCAAAGTTTTGGCTAGGGGTTTGCCAGTTAACTGTATGCTTTGTACCCGTCCAGAAATTACCTATTTCATTGATTGATGTTTTATGCTGCACTGAAGATTATTTCACTATTAAATATGGCGACTTTGCCAGGTTTAGTGGGGAAGGACACCCTGCTCTTTGTGCAGAGGAAACCCCTGACCTTTGACCTAACTCTATAGGATGGTTCGATTCCCCCTCAGTCCAAAAATTGGAAAATTTTCTGACTGGGTTTTCACTCGAACGACCTATGTGGGAGGGTTGCCAGTTACCAGCGGAAGGTCGTGGGTTTCCTCCGGGCACAGATCCCGGTTTCCTCCCACAATAAAACTGGCTATGCCGCCGTATAAGTGAAATAATCTTGAGCGCGGCGTAAAACGCCAATCAATCAATCAATCAATCTTATAGGATGATCAAGGGAAAAACCTACTCAGAAATTCTCAAAAATGACTTTGCACTGAGTAGGATTCAAACCCCCAAATCATTCATGGAAGGCCTGTGTAGGACTGAGAGACTATCGCTCTGCTTACTTTGCCATCAAGGCTCTTGAAAAAAGCATCCGGAAAAATCTGACCTACATACTTCATTGGCGACCATTTTTATTCAGAAGATTTAATGTGTCTGCGATCTGGAATTTTACAACTTTGACATTCTCTTCAACATTGATTGATTGATGTTTTATACCACACTACATTGGCATCAATTATGTGACCCATTGACAGATTTAGTTTGGAGGAAACTAATGTCTTTACCAGTGGCGATGGTTACCATTCCAAAGGGGTAATCTAGCTTAGTTTTATTTTCAAACTTTTCTGTGAAGAATTGGAAAAAGTATTTGGTTTCACCTATCCTGGTTTCAGGTCGCCTGTAGAATTGAAGAGACAGCTTGCCGAGGCACAAAACTCTCAGATAGCTCTACTGGAAAAACAGGGTCAATTACAGTCAAGGTATGTTTAGGGGTTTAACACCGAATGAGAGGTTGTAGTTGCGTGATAACACACCGCTGAGGACTGTAATTGATCACCGAGTCAACCCCCCCGAGACGCCGCAGGCGTCGAGGGAGGTTGACGAGGTGACCAAAAGTCCTCAGCGGTGTGTTATCACGCAACTACAACCGATACGGAGGTTTTAAGCCCCATTCTACCCCGAAAATTAACTTTTTTGCACATCGATGAATGGCTCTTCCCATTCCCTCCCGCCGCTAAACTGTGCGACCTTGAACTTTCACGCGATTCTATTTATACATCTTGCACGAGACCGTTCAACTGGCAGACTTCCACCGAAACATTCAGCCACACGTTTCACCTTACCGGACGAAATGTCATATGATTATAAGTCATAATACCAGAAACTATTCACTGTCTGACAACTTTTCTCTACAATGCTAATGCTGCCATTATGCATCACTTTCTCGCCTACGGTCGTACGCAATATTCCGCAGCGATGGGTTCGATTCGACCCGCCATCGTTGGCTCCAGTCGAGACCCGATCAAGAAGAACGAGTGATAAAAGAATCTCTACTATAGGCCTACATGTATATCTTTATTTTTGATATAACAGTTTACGCGAGTGGAGCTATGGAGTATTAAGTGAATAACGTCTTTTGCTTTGTACTAAAATAGAAAAATACGGCCATTTGTTGTCACGCAGGGAGGATATGGGAAGAGCGGTGTGTGGTTGTGAAACCACAACCGTTGAGTGGCCAACGTATTTATGTATATTTGCACACGGCATAGGGGTAGAATGATATATCACATATCTTATTTTCATGCACTTAACCCCCTATGTATAAGCCCCATTGTTAGATATAGAGATATATAAGTAATTTTTAGTCGTATTACCCACAGAGGTCGTATAACCTTCATTTCAATAGGCCCTGTGATGGCAAATGGTCCCCTTGTCCTAAAAAAAATGACGCTTTGCAGACTAAATTCATAATGTTGATTGTTCATGTCCTTTGTATGCATTATTTTATTTCATCAGTATAACAGCAAATAAACGAATTTAGCTGACTGAGTTGTGTTATGCCAGACTGGTTTGATTCGGATTACCACAGTCTTTTGTGATGCACAGAGCCGGTCTTTTGTTCTTAAGGATAGCATGCGAAGTATAAAGCCATGCAGGTCTATGAAATACATTATTTAATTTCCCCAATAAGTTTTTAAAGAGTGTTTTTGATGCAAGACATATTTTGGGGTATTCGTTATAATACTTTCAAAGGATTGTATTACAGCTGTTGAAAAAAACGCACACTGTACACATTTATTAGAATTCCTCTTTGTTATTTAATTATGCTCCCTAAAGCCCGGCTAAGGTCGAGTTAAGATCCCATCCGATTGTCTGTGATTGAATCTTCAGACCGTTCATGTAGACTGAGACTGGCTTATCGTTCAGCCAAATCATTTCTGATTGATAAGTCTTAAGCCCTGCTCAGGTCGATACGATCAGTTGATCGGAAGGGAACTTCATCGTGTTACGCGGACTGGCAGACTAGGGGTGACGTAACAAAACAACGTCACAGAAACTCAAAGAAAAAATGATCACGTAATGAAGTATACATGTAGGTCGCTGATTGGCTGCGACCTTAAGATTGATCGAGAGAAAATAGAACATGCTCTTTCCTTACGATTGTAAGACTGATCAGTCGGAGACCGATCTGAAGAGTCTTAAGGCCGACCATGTCGAAAAACGTTCTCCGACTGATTGATCACAGATTCACTACAGAGTAGAGCTTAGGACAATTGGATCGGATTTTAACTCGACCTGAGCGGAGCTTAAGACTTGACCTTTTGACCCAATTCTATCAAAGTCAAACTCATAAAGTATAACAACTTGTTCATGTCTTTACAAACCTGCCGTAAACACAATCTGAAGATATTTAAATCATAGTGTAGACATTAAATACAACAAGCAGTATCCATTGAATGCAGTGTGTTACACCAATCTTTAAATCTCTGTTTGTCCCCAGAGTTCACTCCCTTGAATATATGCTTGAGGGTAAGAGTGAGTTACATCAATCAGTCAGCAGTTCACTCACTCAGGAATCTAGTCGCTCACAACAACAACTAGATCATATTAGAAGATTACAGAAAAAATTACTGCTAGTCACAAAGGTGAGAATTTAGTCTTATTGATTAATTTTGTTCTTTTTGTTTTCATTTGACCTAAATTTTTCTAGAGGTCTAATTTATTTGGCTGCTTTGACGTTAGGTAATTCAAAATAAAAAGTCTGAAGTCCTTTAAATGGTTTAAATACTGGTTCACCATGCAAATTTAATGAATAAATCATCAGCAATAAGAAGTGATCTGTCAAAACTAACTCCAAAGTTCAATGAGGGTTAGGTAATGATGCATGATGGAGGTTTGTTTATACAGAATAACAGATGTTTCTTCCAATTTCCAAACACATGTTAATGATTCAGATCTTGTGATGTTAAGTAATATAAATGAACTATGGTTTGTATCTAACTAAATATTGTCTACTATAGGATATATTGTCCTTTGTTTTTATCTTGCTTGAGCGATTTCAGTTCAAATTATCTAACCATTGGGATCGCCGTATGTGTAAGAGTTGTCAGGTATTCACGGAAGGTCGAGGCTTTCCTCCGGACAAAGAGCCCGGTTTCCTCCCCGACTTAACCTGGCAACATCGCCATACAAGTGAAAAAATCTTGAGTGCGGCGTAAAACATCAATCAATCAATCTAAGAACTGGACTGAATGTTCATTTAGATTTAAATAACTTTGATTTTAAAAAAAGATGGAGCTATTTTTACGGTATAATAATATTGCAGATGTACTCTAGTACTGAATGATTATCTATTACAGGAGCGAGATGCTTTTAAACGTATCTTAGACTCGTATGAAAGTGAGATAACAGTTAACATTCCCAATCATACCAGTAGTCGACTACAGCAATCTGAACAACTAACACAGATCTATCAGAAACAGTTAGATCAACTGGAAGAAGAACTACAGAAAAAGTCAGAGTTATTGACCCAGGAGAAAACAAGAGCACGGAAGGTAAATCACTTGAATTCAGAAGTAATTTAAATGTAAGTTGTCGCTGGGTTTTCATTTAATTGCCCTATATGGGTTGTTAAGTACGACTAATTTCAATCCAGGCACTGGCTTCCTCACCCACTTAACCTGGTTGTCTCACCCATGGACTTAACCTGGTTTCCTCCAGGCACTGAACATGGTTTCCTCACCCACTTAACCTGGCATCACATGACATAAACATAAACAGATAAATCAGCACTGCTTCTCCACCAATCAGATTAACTCCAGCTATAAAAGCCAAGGTATCTCCGTGGAGGCTGAGGACTATATTATTATTGCCTCATATACTCTTAATGTGCAGCTTATTCAAAAGAACGAAACTATATACAAGTTGAAATCCTATATTTGGTCAAAACAAAACAGCTGATCAGCATGGCTGTTATTCACCCCTATTGATAGCAGTATTTAAAAAATGTGTAACATGTGGCTAGAATTTTTTTCTTACAGTTACCTAAATTATTTATGGGGACTTTAAAAAAAAAATAAACAAAAAATATAAATCTTTTTGTGTACTTTTCCATCACGCCATGTATATGGCACAAAAACTCACTTCTACTTTCACAATTTTCACAGTTGGAGTTAAGCCTTCAAGAAGCCAATAATAAAACCTTTCCTGTTGAAGAGAACCAGAAGTCTGTTAGAGAACTCAGGTCAGTAACATCGTAACATAACCAGCACTCTCAGGTCAGTGTACATTGTAACATAACCAGCACTCTCAGGTCAGTGTTCATTGTAACCTAACCAGCACTCTCAGGTCAGTGTACATCGTAACCTAACCAGCACTCTCAGGTCAGTGTACATTGTATCATAACCAGCACTCTCAGGTCAGTGTACATTGTAACATAACCAGCACTCTCAGGTCAGTGTACATTGTAACATAACCAGCACTCTCAGGTCAGTGTACATTGTGACGTAACCAGCACTCTCAGGTCAGTGTACATCGTGACATAACTAGCACTCTCAGGTCAGTGTACATTGTGACGTAACCAGCACTCTCAGGTCAGTGTACATTGTAACATAACCAGCACTCTCAGGTCAGTGTACATTGTGACATAACCAGCACTCTCAGGTCAGTGTACATTGTAACATAACCAGCACTCTCAGGTCAGTGTACATTGTAACATAACCAGCACTCTCAGGTCAGTGTACATTGTAACATAACCAGCACTCTCAGGTCAGTGTACATTGTAACATAACTAGCACTCTCAGGTCAGTGTACATCGTAACCTAACCAGCACTCTCAGGTCAGTGTACATTGTGACATAACCAGCACTCTCAGGTCAGTGTACATCGTGACATAACCAGCACTCTCAGGTCAGTGTACATCGTGACATAACCAGCACTCTCAGGTCAGTGTACATCGTATCATAACCAGCACTCTCAGGTCAGTGTACATTGTAACATAACCAGCACTCTCAGGTCAGTGTACATTGTAACATAACCAGCACTCTCAGGTCAGTGTACATTGTAACATAACCAGCACTCTCAGGTCAGTGTACATTGTAACATAACCAGCACTCTCAGGTCAGTGTACATTGTATCATAACCAGCACTCTCATGTCAGTGTACATCGTATCATAACCAGCACTCTCAGGTCAGTGTACATTGTAACATAACCAGCACTCTCAGGTCAGTGTACATCGTGACATAACCAGCACTCTCAGGTCAGTGTACATCGTGACATAACCAGCACTTTCAGGTCAGTGTACATTGTATCATAACCAGCACTCTCAGGTCAGTGTACATTGTGACATAACCAGCACTCTCAGGTCAGTGTACATTGTAACATAACCATCACTCTCAGGTCAGTGTACATTGTAACATAACCAGCACTCTCAGGTCAGTGTACATTGTAACATAACCAGCACTCTCAGGTCAGTGTACATTGTAACATAACCAGCACTCTCAGGTCAGTGTACATTGTAACATAACCAGCACTCTCAGGTCAGTGTACATTGTAACATAACCAGCACTCTCAGGTCAGTGTACATTGTAACATAACCAGCACTCTCAGGTCAGTGTACATTGTAACATAACCAGCACTCTCAGGTCAGTGTACATTGTATCATAACCAGCACTCTCAGGTCAGTGTACATTGTAACATAACCAGCACTCTCAGGTCAGTGTACATCGTGACATAACCAGCACTCTCAGGTCAGTGTACATCGTGACATAACCAGCACTTTCAGGTCAGTGTACATTGTATCATAACCAGCACTCTCAGGTCAGTGTACATTGTAACATAACCAGCACTCTCAGGTCAGTGTACATTGTAACATAACCAGCACTCTCAGATCAGTGTACATTGTAACATAACCAGCACTCTCAGGTCAGTGTACATTGTATCATAACCAGCACTCTCAGGTCAGTGTACATTGTGACATAACCAGCACTCTCAGGTCAGTGTACATTGTAACATAACCAGCACTCTCAGGTCAGTGTACATCGTGACATAACCAGCACTTTCAGGTCAGTGTACATTGTATCATAACCAGCACTCTCAGGTCAGTGTACATTGTAACATAACCAGCACTCTCAGGTCAGTGTACATTGTAACATAACCAGCACTCTCAGGTCAGTGTACATTGTAACATAACCAGCACTCTCAGGTCAGTGTACATCGTAACATAACCAGCACTCTCAGGTCAGTGTACATTGTAACGTAACCAGCACTCTCAGGTCAGTGTACATTGTAACATAACCAGCACTCTCAGGTCAGTGTACATTGTAACATAACCAGCACTCTCAGGTCAGTGTACATTGTAACATAACCAGCACTCTCAGGTCAGTGTACATTGTAACATAACCAGCACTCTCAGGTCAGTGTACATTGTATCATAACCAGCACTCTCAGGTCAGTGTACATTGTAACATAACCAGCACTCTCAGGTCAGTGTACATTGTAACGTAACCAGCACTCTCAGGTCAGTGTACATTGTAACATAACCAGCACTCTCAGGTCAGTGTACATTGTATCATAACCAGCACTCTCAGGTCAGTGTACATTGTAACATAACCAGCACTCTCAGGTCAGTGTACATTGTGACATAACCAGCACTCTCATGTCAGTGTACATTGTAACATAACCAGCACTCTCAGGTCAGTGTACATTGTGACATAACCATCACTCTCAGGTCAGTGTACATTGTAACATAACCAGCACTCTCAGGTCAGTGTACATTGTAACATAACCAGCACTCTCAGGTCAGTGTACATTGTAACATAACCAGCACTCTCAGGTCAGTGTACATTGTAACATAACCAGCACTCTCAGGTCAGTGTACATTGTAACGTAACCAGCACTCTCAGGTCAGTGTACATTGTAACATAACCAGCACTCTCAGGTCAGTGTACATTGTATCATAACCAGCACTCTCAGGTCAGTGTACATTGTATCATAACCAGCACTCTCAGTGTACATTGTATCATAACCAGCACTCTCAGGTCAGTGTACATTGTAACCTAACCATCACTCTCAGTGTACATTGTATCATAACCAGCACTCTCAGGTCAGTGTACATTGTAACCTAACCATCACTCTCAGGTCAGTGTACATTGTAACATAACCAGCACTCTCAGGTCAGTGTACATTGTAACATAACCATCACTCTCAGGTCAGTGTACATTGTAACATAACCAGCACTCTCAGGTCAGTGTACATTGTGACATAACCAGCACTCTCAGGTCAGTGTACATTGTATCATAACCAGCACTCTCAGGTCAGTGTACATTGTATCATAACCAGCACTCTCAGGTCAGTGTACATTGTAACATAACCAGCACTCTCAGGTCAGTGTACATTGTAACATAACCAGCACTCTCAGGTCAGTGTACATTGTATCATAACCAGCACTCTCAGGTCAGTGTACATTGTGACATAACCAGCACTCTCATGTCAGTGTACATTGTAACATAACCAGCACTCTCAGGTCAGTGTACATTGTGACATAACCAGCACTCTCATGTCAGTGTACATTGTAACGTAACCAGCACTCTCAGGTCATTTTACATTGTATCATAACCAGCACTATTAGACAGTGCATGTATTTGGTTATTTAAATAACAATAGGTCGCGGGTTTGAATATGGTTTAGTTGTCATTTGATCTGGGCGTAGAACCCTCCCCAAACGAAATCTGGCAATGCTGCCTTATAAGTGAAATAATCTTGAGTGCGGCGTATAACATCAATCAATCAATCTTATAAGAGGGGGTGGCTCAGTAGGTAGAGCGTTGAACTCTCAATCTGAACAGCCTTCCACCAATGGGTTGCGGGTTCAAATCCCACTCAGTCGAAAAACTATTGGACAATTTCCTGACTGGGTTTTCACTTGAACGACCTATGTGGGATGTTTGCCAGTTAGCACCGGAAGTTCATGGATTTTCTCCGGGCATAGAGCCCGGTTTCCTCCCACAATAAAACTGGCAACGCCGCAATATTAGTGAAATAATTTTGAGCGCAGCGTAAAACACCAAACGATCAATCAATCCTATAAGAGAAATCACCTTGAATGCGGCATAAAGCATCACTTGATTAATCAATCAACCAAGTCACAAAACTCCCAAAGTACTTATGTATTTACCACTAGAGCAGGTCATATGAGGAGTTTTACTGTTTTTACAGTTTCAGGGTTCCTAGTTATTGTAGAACTTTCTAGAAAAAAATTGTCCTCCTAACACATCGGGGAGAAGCTTATAAGCAATTACATTTTCAAAAACGTGTTCGCATATATATTTGATTTTGTTTAGAGTGAAGGTTGCAGAGTTAGAAAGTAAACTGCAGACAATGGAGGAAGAAAAGTTTGTGTTAGAATCCAGGATAGAACAGCGCCATCTACAGGTGAGATTAGATACATTGGGCAATCTAAATATGTACATTCAACATCATAAATTATGACTTGTGATTAAGCTTTGTTTTTATCTTTTCTTTTCACTAAACAAACTGGATATCAATGCCTAATTAAGGTTATTTCTGGTTTATCACAACATGGGAGAAAACTGACTTCACTTTATTAACAAATCATTTGTAGACGCAAGTCTTCAGTTTTTCTCAGTAAATCCTCTGAACAGTTAGGCTGAGTGGTTGTAGGTTATCCATACAAAATGCTGAGATGAAAACTTGACATGGTCAGATTTAACAACAAAATACCACCCTAATCCTCTGTCTGTCAGGCAGGACTATGTCTTACCTACTATCGCCGTCAGCGAGACAAGTGTTTTCAAGAATTAGGCTTACAAAAATGCAAATAACGATATAAACTTTGATTATTAAACTTTGCTTTCTTGTGGAAAAGAACGCCCTGGAATTTGAGTTAACATGTACTTCGAGAAAACTTACTCTAGCAAAAAATAAGTCTTTTACAGTATATCTTTTATTATTCATTTTTATTTTTGTGCAGGGTGACTATGACCCAATGAAAACTAAAGTCGTTCATTTCCTGATGAACCCTGCTGCCATGGCTCAAAAACAAAGGGCGGAGGAACTGGGTCGTTTACGAGAAGAGAATGGTAAACTGAAGGAGAGGATTAAAGTGTTAGAGGAGTCAGAAGGAAAGGTCGCAGACATTACAATGGAAGTTGATAAAAGAGTTCAGGCTAACAAAGCAGATAATGTTAACGGTGAGATATTTCATGTTGTCTTGCTAACAATGCCTCTGAGGGAAATTGTACACACTGGTTTCATGTAAATACCAAACCAAACAATCAAAATAATGTTAAACCACTAAAAACAGCAGTGAAAATAGAAGGTGAAGGGGACATCTTGTCATCAGGAATGAGGCGATCACTTAATCTATAGTAGTATGGAAAGGTTGCCAGTAACTGGCGGAAGGTCAAGTGTTATGTCCTTCGTCGAGTACCTGGCAACTCTTCCACATACGGAAACCGACTGAAAAATCCACTCGGAAATTTATCTATTTTTATTTGGTCTGAGTGGGATTTGAACTCGCCTGCATTGATGGAAGGTCTGTGTGGGACTGAGCGACAATCACTCTAACCCACTGGACCACCGAGGTCCTGTCTACAGGGCTTAACACCAATCAATGTATTTTATATTGGGTTTATTACGTCCAATAATTACTTATTAAACTGACAACTTTGTGCTTTCTTTCAGAACTGAAGGCCCAAGTATCGTCGGCTGAATTGAAAAACAAGCGTTTAATGGAGGCTTTTAAGAAGACGAGTCAGGAGTTTCGAGAGATCTGTTATCTACTGACTGGTTATAAAATAGACATCTCTAACACTAACCAGTACAGGTTAATGAGCATGTATGCTGAATCACCTGATGATGTACTTCTGTTCCAGGTACAACATCCTTTCTTTGTTGATCAATTAATATAACTGATTGATTGATTGGTGCTTTACACCGCACTCAAGATTATTTCACTTATTTGATGTATTATTCAGAAGCTTCTAGTCTTGAAAATGTATGATAAAGTATTGTTTTGAACTAACATTGACTTAGAATGAATGAATGGTCGTCCCGGTTATTTAAATTTTGGGCATCTATTACGTTAAACTTTTCGAACATGTCTTCGGTTCGTACAGGTCACATACTGTATGGATTTTCCTCATTTAGTTTTTCGATGGCCTTCAAAGCCTCTTACTGTCGTGATGATCAGAAATTATGAAAAAAGTAGGAATTTTGGCAGCTCATGCCACCTTAAAATATGTCTATGGAACTTTTCATCATCACTTATTTGATGGCACAACCATAACTTTTTTTCATTATTATACCTACTGAGAAATAATACAATATAGAATATCAGTGTGTCACATTAGATATGGCCTATGTTGTAGATTTTATACCCCTATTTGATCAAAGTTCAAGGCCAAATTAACTCTATTTTGTTTAAGAATTTATTTCTTGTGCATTTTTTTTATTAACAATAACCTACAGAATTTTAATCTGTCAACTGAAATGTGAATATGTTTAAATCAATCAATGTTTTCCTTTCAGCAAAGTCAGTCTGGGGAAGTGCAGCTACTAGAGACAGAGTACTCAGCCAGTTTACAGAGTTTGATAGAAGTCTACTTACAGAAACAAGACAGTATACCTGGCTTCCTTGGTGCCATTACGCTGGACTTACTGGCACGACAGACCATGAGACACTGACTGTGACCACTTGTTTTCACCTGTGATCTATTCAAAATGAGCCCTATGTGGGATGGTTGCCAGTTACCAGCGGAAGGTCGTGGGTTTCCTCCCACAATAAAACTGCCAACGCCGCCATATAAGTGAAATAATCTTGAGCGTGACGTAAAACACAAAACAATCAATCAAAATCAGCCATATCTATGGAAATCATAAAATCATCTGTTTATCCCATGCTAGACATTTACCTGCATTCCCAGTCCATAGATCATAAAAATATAATCTTAATTTTTATTCCTCTTGGGAAATTTAGTTGTCTATGCTCCTTATGAAATAGGCTGATGTGGATTGAATATAGATCTGTGGGTTGGATTTAAATCTGTGGGGGAAAGATGAGTTTTACAGAGGTGCTACAGCTTTGTCTGGACATTATTTCATATGCTTATTTCTTCTTTGGGGTACATTGTACCTTCCTAGCGCTAACCACCAAAATGTTGCAGATTTTATTCCCAGTTTACTTTGAATGTCCTTGTTTTGTGTTTAACTGAGATGGTACAGGTACAGCTGAAGTTGGCTATACTGTGATATAACAATGTTACATACGTGCATCATAATACATCAATCAATTTCTTCATTGTGACACGCACACTCATATGCATGACTGTATATATTTGTACATAAACTACAATGTAAATTAACCTAGTAATTAACCTACTTGTACTCCTCAATGTTAATGCAAGATAATTATTGTTAAAACTGATGAGCTCGGTCGCAGCATGTAGAAGAGTTGCCAGGTACTTGATGACGGTTTCCTCCCCAACTAAACCTGGCAATTCCATCCATATAGGTGAAATAATCTTGGTGCGGAGTAAGACATCAATCATTTAAAATCTGGACTGAATTCCACGTCTTTTCTGTAATCACAAATACGTTTTCATGTCCAGTAAGTTTAGCCGTAAGAAACAGGTTTTTATTGTCTTTTGATACAATGAATTACCCAATCTGTGATTGTATTGCTTGCTTAACATAATAAAACCAAACAAATCTTTGAGAAATAACTCTTTTTGTAATTACTTGTACACGGACAGAACCACGAATAAGACAAAACTGGTGGGGTTAATAACATCAACATTGTATACTCATTTAAAACCTCAGAGGGTGTTGGATAATATATCACAAACTTAATAAAACAAAATGCAGTTTTTTTTATTCGATGGGATATTGTCTGTAAATGTTTTTAAATTCCTTAAATAAAATTCAAGTCACATCATCATTGAAGGAATTGTGACCTTATAAAAATGTTATAGCGTACTTCATCATTCAGTACCTCTCATGTCACAAATAACAAATAATTTATTGAATAACGAGTTCTGGTGGCAAGAACAATCTTATTTCTTCTTAAATAATCCATAACCAACAAAACTTAAATTTGTAAAACAAAGGAAAATAATTTGACCCAACAAACTTGCCAATATTTCTCATGAAACAAATCCCTCTAACTTCCAATAGTAGCTACCTTTAATCAAATGGATTGAGGTGTTTTACAACGTTAAACAATTGAATTGATTCAGATAAAACTTATTAAGAAAATGTACATGGAAGTGCATTGAGTTGGTCCCACTTGTATAAAGGAATAATAAAGAAATTAAAAAGCAACAACTTACCTAAAAAATTCATTAACGATTTAAAGTATTATCACAAGTAAGAAATAATATAAAGTACATGTCATCTTATATAAAAACAGAACATGCACAATTGTGACTAGTCTTCATCCTACTAAGTACTTATTCATAAAATTAAACAAAAAAGGGAAACCATTAAAGTACGGGTTTGTAATTTTATTTTTAAAAGTTATGTAGAGAATCTTAATATTTTTGATGAGAAACGAGAGGTGGTCTTGCCAGCCCGAAGTGTGTCAAGGAATTCCCAGAATATTGATCAAATGCGTTCTGACGACGATGATGGCCTATTTGTCAGAAAATGTCTTACATCATCATCACAGATATTTCGGACTATATCCTCCCTAACATTTCTTATCTCTTTTTTTTTCAGTCATTCATTTGTATTACTTTCTTCGTGTCACCTCAAAGTCATTTAACACACAATCAAGTCTCTCCTAAATACAGTTGGTAAAAACTGTATGTAACTACCACTGTTTTTATATCGTTCTCACATACTGCAGGTCAAAAGTATATGTATAAAACAGAGTAACAATGTCAGAACTAGAAATAAAGCAGTTTGGACCTTTCCCTCACGATGAAGTACTTTCTTCTGTTAAACAAAAGTAATTGAAAAAATTTTACCCAGCCAGAATTGCCAAATGTTTTAATATAACCTAGCTGGCTGTAGAAAGAAAATTAAACTATGTAAATATTCCTATTGTGATCAACACATCTAAACACATAGTCAAAATATCAAGATCACAAAAAAAATGTTCTTAGCAGCAATGACTCAGATATCCAACAAACAACAATATATATAATAAGACATAATTAAGCTATCACCACAAAGTAGGTTTTTGTGAACCACACAACCTTTCGACACCTATGTCGGTGTCTTTATCAAGTACAATATAAAGACATCGGTATAGGCGTCAAAAGCTTGTGTTGTTCACAAAAACCTACTTTGTGTTGATGGCTTTATTATTTCTCATTAGTATGAAATTGTCTTTAAACGTGGGTTCTAAACATTTCTTCTAACAAGATTGTTAATACGAATTAAAATATTGCACTTTGCCTAATTTTAACATTTAATAGTACATTTGTGAGACTAAACAATAAGATTAAATACTTGGAAACTGATTAAAAGGCAATGCTAACATCTAATAGAACTGCATTGTGTTACAAAATAGATGTACATAATTATACCGGGCATATCATAAACTGATGTTTCCAAAAACCACAACACTTTGCTGAATGGGAAGGTAAACATTGCTGGCCCAAGAAACATATATTGACTAGATAGATTGTTTGATGTTTTAGGCCACGCTCAAGATTATTTCACTTATATGGCGGCGTTTCCAGTTTTATTCTGGAAGGAAACTGGGCTCTATGCCCAGAGGAAACCCACGACCTTCCGTTGGCAACTGGCAACCATCCCACATAGGACGTTCAAGTGAAAACCCAGTCAGAAAATTTTCCAATTTTTTTTGGACTGAGTGGGATTCGAACCCGCGACCCATTGGTGGTATATTGACTAGAAGGTGGATAAGTGACAAGAGCGGCCAACATTTTGGATTGTCAAATGAATGGAGCTTTCATTTCAAAGTTAAACGATTGTTTTTAAAATGAAAAATATTGGTTGTGTCTGTAGTGCATGAATAACAAGATCAATTGATTGATTGGTGTTTTAATGCCCCACTTGAGATAATTTCACTTATACATTTAAGAGTATTGTTGTTCACAAAATTAATTTAGCTATTCTTCAAACTATTTAAGACTTTGTTCTTCAAACTATTTAAGATTTTGTTATTTCAACTGAACACAGCTATGTGTTCGTTTTGTAACAGAGGAACAAATATTTTTTGTTTCAATATGACATCCAAAATTCAAGCAAAAATGTCCACTTGGAGAGCCAAATAATGCCACTGTAATAAATAACATGTAATATATAGTGATAATAATATACATGAACCCTATTTAAATATATAGGACTAATTTATTACATTAACATTTCTCTCTATAACTCTTCAATAAAATATAGAAATATCATAACCATAACCAAGCATATAACATAGGTCTGCCCAGCAAGGATGCTCCACTAGAGTTACTCCCCTTTGATTGTCCCCCTTTAGTCTGCAGAAATCCACAACCAGTCATATGTGTCTTAGGTTAAACTTAGAGAAGGGAATGAAAGTTTTATACGTAGATATTAACAGGGAGTCCATCACAGAAACAAAAATAACATTTTTATATTGTATCCATAATGTTATTATTTCATATTAGAGGAGAAATAGACCACCAGCAGAGAATTAATAGCCAGCTAAAACCATTATAAGAGAATGTAACTTAGTTCAGCATTTTTATCCTGATTTATAGATCTGATAACGTTAACATTCTGGTTACAAAAAGATGTCCCTTGTTAGCCTAGTTTAAGTTACACATCTTTCAGTGGAGCACCCTAATGTACAAACCCATGCTCAACTTTATCTATCTTGCTTGCTGCTACGAACATCTAAGCGCCGTACTGAGCGTTAAAGTATTCCCTGAGACGTCCGAGTAATTCCTTCATCATCACATCATACTCCGCATCACTCACTCCACCCTAAAGGGAAATCGGAATATAATAACATTAGATTGATTGCTTTCATCCAAATACTCTGGGTTTTTACAGAGCCCGGTTTCCTCCTCCCCTAAACCTACCAACGCTGCCATATAAGTGAAATAATCTTTAGTGTGACGCAAAACATCAATAAATCCGTCAAAGCAAGTTTCATGATTATTACTCTATAAAATGACATTATTACTATTTGATGGAATCAATAATGAATATTTCCCAGATAAATCATGGTTGACTCTGACAGAAATCTGTCGGCATAATCTATGGTTCACGGTAAAGGTCTAGTAAATAGTTAACCAGTTGATTCTCAAAAATTCTTAAAACTATAGGTTATTAAATTGTGTAAATGATATTCTAAAGTTGTTAAAAGAAGCTCCCCATCCTATTCAGATGCAGACAACACAATAAACTAAATCATTTTCTTCTATTATCATAGGAGGGCAGGGGTTTCCTCTCCCTACGTAACAGGCTAAATTTCTCAATCAATAAAAGGAAATGTTATAAGCATCTTCTAAAAATACATGAAGTTTGTCTGACCTCTTCTATATCCACCATGTTGTCAGGGCAACCAGTTTTCTCCTCTGGGGCATCAATATTCAGGGGAGATAACTTCACATTGATCAGTTGAGCTCCATTCAGTACATCATTCTTGACAGCCACACATCTTGTAGCAGTGTGGTATCCTGGGGCTTGGATATCAATACGGTACTCACCATCAATCAACAGACGATAATAGTCACCATCCTTTGCTGGAATCAGAAAACAAAATGAATGTTAATTTTTTCTTTATATCTGAATAGGATCTGATATGTCTAAATCTTTAAAATGCAGCGTTAAGAGCAAATTAAAATATCTAAGAAATAGTTTTCAATATGTATCTTGACAAAGCTCTTTGGTTTAGACAAAATTTGAGAAATGCTTTTTTAAAATTTTTTTGGCAGTTTCATGTGACATGAAGCCATTTGTCATATTTGGATTTACAGAATTATAAAAAATGCATCTAGATTTTGGATTATTATAGAATTTGTGATTTATTTGCACTTTAAATGGCTTCATTCCTCTTGAACTATGTTAAACAAGATGTACAAGACTTCAGACCAATCACACAAGAGTAATAAAAATATGTACTCTAAAAATATATGGATGAGGCCTCTCAAAAACACATTAGCTAACCTATTATAGTTATTGTTTTTAAATTCAAGTGCAAGTTACACAGTTGGTCGATATGGAGAATGCACCCCATCCAAATTTTGACATTAGGCTATACAGATCAAAGAACATCAGGAAGCCTAATGTACTTGGCAAACTTGTTGGTCATCTTTGCTACGTCCGTAACCATGGCTAAAGCGAAGCCCCACAATTCCCCCACCGCGAGAAAACTGCTTCTTAATATCTTTTGACAATATACACTTACCATTTTATCATTATAAATCAAAAAGATATTAATTCAGAAAGAAATTCTTTATACCTGAGGTGATATCATGATTGATGTATTTGCCATTTGTCATGTTGTAGACCTTGACCAAAGCTCCTCGTATAGGCTTCCCACTGAAACGGTCAGTCACAACACCCTTCACGCCAATATGACTCTGAAACACATACAAATAGATCAGTTACACACAAATACACACAGCCGTGGTCTTAAAAAGTTGAAAGGGAAGTATAGTATATTTCTGAATCAGTGGTAATTTTAAAAAGCTTAAGTGGAAGTTAAGTATATTCCTGAATCTCTGGTAGTCTTAAAAAGTGGAAAGGGAAGTATAGTATATTTCTGAATCTGTGAATTTTTAATGATGATTAAAAATAGCATGATGTTCAAAAGCCTTTGAAATTAGTACAGAAAATGTGCATAGTAATAGTTTTATAATATATAGGTTGTATGAGATTTAATACATAACCCCCTTAATGAGGGTTTACCGCCATATAATAAATACCATACAGAATTGCCAAAAGACGGTGACCGCACCTACATATCATCTTGCTACTTTTTAATAGAATAATTTCTGCCATTTTTCAATAAGTGTAATCCAAAAATACCAAGAATAATTTTTAATTCTAATTAATTACCTGTAGTATATAGTTGATAAGAGAGTCTTTGTTCTGTAACCAGTAATCAGGTAAATCCACAGCCAGTGGGAATTTATCACATCCTAACTCCAAGGTGATCTCAAAACAGTTTGTGGCCAAGTAGTTAAAGTCTTGCATCCCTACAAAAAAGAAAACAAAAGCTTTCTTAAAGACTAAAATAGCAGCTTTAACCTTTCAGCTATTTGTATGTGTAAATTATAACACAGAAAAGTTTTGGAAATTTTCTTTATTGTAGATACATAGAATCACAGGTTAATATTTTGCAAACAAATACAACTCGTAAATGCCACTTAAAGAGATTAAACAAATACAGTTTTTACTTTTTTTCCTTTCGAGAACTAGCCAAGGTCATTTTATAACAACCAATTACATTTCTATATTTATTGTAAAATAAAAGTCACACCGGCAAAGGAAAGATGGTTTTGACTAGAAAAGTTATTTCGATATGTATCTATACTGCTTTTATTTTGGGAAATCATCTTTGTCTTATAAACCTTGAAAGTCATTAAGCAACTTGTCTATACAGTAACGCAAGAATAACGCCCCTAGCATGGGAAATAATTTTACATCAGCAGCCAAATATTGATATTTCTCGATGCACAGGCAACATGTATTTTCCTCGTAACAGTGTTAATCACTTTGTTTTTCAATGAACTTCAAAACGCTCTTATTGTCTTGAAAATCTGAATTTATGAAAAATTAGGAATTTCGGCAGTTCATGCCCCATTAGTTGGTTTTTTTTATTGACCTACCTTTAGTAACAGAGTACCATTCTCCACCATTGGTTATCCCCCCTTGTTTATAGAATTCATCATCCCCAGACATGTCACATGGTGTGTGTTTCTTAGCCATGTACTTGTGAGGAAGAGCATACATCTCAGCAAGATATCTACAAGAAATGGTTATTGATTGATTTATTGATTGATTTATTGACCGATTGATTGATTGATGGATGAGAAAGAGCATACATCTCAACCAAATACCTACAACAAACTGTTATTGATTGATTGATTTATTGATCGATTGATTCACTGATGGGTGACAAAAAGCATATATCTCAACAAGATACATGTATCTACAAGAAATTGTTATTGATTTATTGATCGATTGATTGATGGGGAAGAGCATATAATTCCGCAAGATATGCACAATTATTTCCCTAATAAGGAGGCAATGCCTTGTTTGGCTGGGGATAAAAATAGGCCCAGAGGAGAGTTACGACCTACCAGTGGATGTGGAATCCACAAACGCTTTACTACATAGAGCCACACAGCCCCACTCCACCTCCAGATCAATGGCCCTACATTGAAACTAAATATGGGAATGTTTTAACATACCAGAATTAGAACCAGCATAAAAACCTTATCGGTAGCTCTACTCTTACCCTTAAAGGGACATGCCCGTAACCAGGGAAACAAAGATCATTAAAATGTGTGCTATTCAAATTGTTTATATAACGATGAGATATCTAGATGGCCATTGGTAACTTTCCTAGTTCCCACACTCAGTATCTGTCTGCTTTGTTGTGTTAATGAGAATCAACCTGGGTTAGCAGTACAGGCCCTTTGTGGCTGCGCTTGTGATGCATTCTTGGCTGTTATTTTCTAACTGATAGACAGAAAACAATAGCAGCAGAGAATTCCCAAAATAGCTTATATTTGTACATTTTTGGCAGAAAGTAGACTCCAAGCCTTTAATTTGAGATTGATCACTTTTTAGTTTTCTTCTAATCTGATGGTCAATTGAGAATCCCAACAAACTAAGACTATGTGTCCTTTTAATATGACAATAAAACCCTCGAGTAAAACACATCTCAGAACCCAGTACAATAATTTCAGTTTAACCATCACCTTCAAAACAAAATTAAACATTGCAAAGTCGACCAGGGAAAGCCTTCGAGGGGACACAAATCAATGATAAGCAAAATGACAATCTACAAACCAACTTCCCCAAAAAGGTGAAATAAAAACCAAACCAACAATAAAGTGTTGTAAATTTGAATATGCCCACCTTCTAAAGGGGTATAAACAATCTGAAAAATAAGCAGTTCAATTCTTGAGAAATGTAACATGATATACTAGACGACATTTTTAGATTGTATGCCATTTAACACAACCTGTAAGTTGTGAATAGTAGGAATTGCATGGAATGACTGATTAACCCTGTTGGCCGTTTCATGAAGCCGTCACACAGTGCAATCAATCGCAGTTGCCATGACGTCGTATATATTCACTATGGTATCCGATGGCAACTACGTTTCGTTTGGGATGCGACTGCCTTTTGAAACAAGCCCCTGTACTCAAGATTATTTCACTTCTATATTTAAATGTGGCCGGATTCATTGAGATGATTGATTGATGTTTTACCTTAACATGGCGGCGTTGCCAGGTTTAGTGAGGGAGGAAACCGAGCTGTTTGCCCGGAGGAAACCCTCAGATTGTGAACTAAACCGTAAGGATCTCTGTTGGCATTACATTAGGTGCGAGATTTATACATAGAAATATGTGATTTTACAATTTAAAGATAAGACAAAATGTTGTCTTTTTTCTTTTTCTCGCATTAAGTTATAGTTACCTGAAGGTAGCATCATCGGGAGACGCAGTGTATTCCTGTGGTTTCTTGGAACGTGTAGAGTCAAACGGGAAGTTGGCTACGAGATCCCCACCATGTAGATTGGCAGACAGAACAAATGGATACGTATACAGCCATTCAATGACCATCTGAGCTTCAGGGGCCTCCTACAACAAACACATAGATTGACTCATTGATGTTTTACTTCACACTTAAGATTATTTCCTTTACTGGGTAATTTTCCAAGTTTACTTAGTGGGGAGGCAACTGGGCCCAGTTTCACAACTTAATTACCAATGGCAACGTATACCTTTAGCATTGGTTGCCATGGTAGTTAAGATCACACTTAGCTAAGATCGCTTTGTGAAACTAGGCCCAGAGAAAATCCACCAAAGACCTGGAAAGCATTCAACATTAGTGAGAGAGTAAGAGAAAAGTGTCACTTTCAAAATTATTTCAGATTTATTGCAACGAGAATCCACATAGTGCAGTAGAATTGGTTTATTCCCAGTATATTTGGTGTGACGGCTGCTGGGGGTGAATGGTTGTTGGATGAGCCCATTGAACGCTGTTGGGACATGAGGATGTCCAAGCGTTCCATGTGTATTTTAACGACAGACGTTACTATGGTGTACCTTAGGGGTATCTCTCAAAGCCAGGTTGAGTTTCTCTAGGTGATTATTGGGGTATTCCCCTCCTTCTCTCTCCTCTTTATACAGAATAGCATCCAGATCAGGGAAAACTCTATTCAAATCCACATCCTTAGCATTACTTCTGCCAATCAACCAACTCTTCTTACCATCCTAAAAGGTGAAATAATTCAAATAAAAAATGATTAAGGCATCAGCGCAAAGTAACTTTTATGAAAAACATCCTGATATTTTATCAAACGCAACTGAATCTTTTTTGTTTTAAATACATGGATATTGCTTTCATTATTTCTAAAAAAAATGGAACAAATGATAAACAGAGTTCCAAAGACTTAATAGTAATAAGTTGGAGTATAAATTAAAATAAAATGCATATTTCAACAGAAATTAATACTTTTCTCAACAAAAAGCTTTTAAAATGACAAGAAAGTCAGTCTAAAAATACTTCAGCATAAGCAGTACCAAAAAACAAGGTTGTTTATAAGAATTTCATATTACACAAATCTATATTTGAAATTAGAAAATTCACATATTATTTTTATATGAATGATTTCTGAACTGAAAGTATAGTTTTTTTTTAAAAAGTCATACCGACACAGAGACGTTAACAAGAATGATCTTCTTTACCAGAAAATCTATTTAGACAAGTTGTGATAAATGTTTTTTCTTTTCTATAATCGGTAAGTAATCATCGACCTATAAACCTTAAAAGTTGCTGATATTGTATATAGCATGTATATATATAATATAGAAAAGTTAGTGAAAGTGTTCACAGTAAGAAATAAACAGACTGATTGATGTTTTACACCGTCGCACTGAAGATTATTTGACTAAGTAATATGGTGGCATTGCCAGGTTTAGTGGGGGAGCAAACTGGGCTCATAGCCCAGAGGAAACCGCCGACCTGACAACTCTTCCACATACTGCGCCCGAGTGAAAAATCCATTCAGAAATTTTTTAAATTTTTAGTTGGTCTGAGTGTGATTTGAACCCGCGCCACATCGATGGAAGGTCTGCGTGGGACTGAGGGACGATCACTCTAGCCCACTGGACCACCGATGCCCCAAAATAAAAAGATTCAAGATGGTTTGAACTTTCTTACAGATTTCCCAACATCTTTACTGATGGCTCAGTAAATATGCAATAATAGAAACTTATCTAGATAGCTTTTCTAGTGAAAGAGATCATCTTTTTAATATCCCTGTGCCAGTGTTACTTTATTTTGAATTCAAAAATCTATTTACATTGTATTTTTATGACATTTTTTTAGACTCACCTTTTCTCGTGCATGATTATTTGCGGCCTCCCACCCATCAGGGTTCATCGAGGGCATGATATGTATTCTGGTATTGTTGATAATCCATTGGATGGTGTGGTTCCCCTGAAGATATTGGTCACAGAGATAATCCGCCAGTTTTAATAACACCTCTCGACTTACTACTTCATTACCATGCATGTTTCCAACATATTTAAACTCTGGCTCTCCTGGAAGCAGATGAAGAAACAAAATTCAATTTAATATGCGGATTTAATAGCAAAGGAAGTCTGGGCACGGTTTCAGCACTCTAGATAGTCCGGGTTTCTGACTTCAAAATGACTATCTTTTATTCTGACGGCCGTATTTTGGAGTCAGGGTCATTGCAATCAAAAAAGAGTTGGCAGTATGTGGTCCGATTTAGACAAAGAAATAGCAATATAACCTAATCAGATCGTGTCTAAACGGTCATAATCACGTTCATGGATAATTTGGCTACCTACCAGTGCCTGATATGGACGAGCAGGATCGGCCAGTAAACTTTATTTTCCCCCTGAATTCACTTTTGCCTTCAAAAGCCTCAAACTCTCCACCATTGATGACGCAACACTGTTTAGCGGTTTTTCAGTTTTTAAACGTAAAATTCACTTTACAAAAGGCTAAACTATTAATGAATGTCGTACTGACACTATTTGAGTTAGTTATGTTGTTATTTACTGTCTAAATCTGACTGCAAACTGCCCGATCAGAAGCGTGCAGTCTACTCCGACTTTTTGATTGCAATGAGCCCTGACTCCAAAATACGACCGTCAGTACAAAAAAAAGTAATTTTTGAGTCAGAATCCTGGACTACACTCTAAATTGCAATATTTGGGCTTATACAAGCACATACACTGTAAATGGAATATGTTCTCAATTTAGACTCTGCGTTGAAGGTGATCAGGTTTTTGATTCATTGGATGCCCCCCTCACCCCTGGCTAATAAGCTAATAATACTGAATATTCATTTCAATATTTGACTTCTTTACAGATACTCGGTTGCCGTATGTGGAAGAGTTGCCAGGTACTCGCCGAAGGTCGGGGATTTCCTCCGGGCAATGAGCCTGGTTTCCTCCGCCACTAAACCTGGCAACGCCGTCATATAAGTGAATTAATCTTGAGTGCGGCATAAAACATCAATCAATCAATCTTTACAGACACATGCAGAAACCTGATTAGTAAATTGTAACCTGCCTATGAAAGTTCAATTTTGAAACAAATTCAACACCAATATCGTAGGACGAAATGTAAATAATGTGATTTCTGCCAATCAATATCAGTAGTAAAAATTAAACCTGGTTTTGATGTCGAACCCAAAAATTAATAAATAACATTAATTATTACTATTATTTAAATAAAGCCAGTAAGTGTACACAGTGGCAATCGAAGTTCTAAATTTGTAAGTTCAAAATTCTTCTAGGAAACATTGTGTTTCCATACTCCAGAGGACAGCTACATAAAAACAAAAAAGGTGATGTTGAAAGGAAAACAACTTTAAATTACACAGCAGTGACCATTTTAAGTGTGAAGTTGACATTTACAAAAACGTGAAATGAATTATTTCTAGTCTATGTCACGTTGAAGCAGGGTAATCAAACAGTTTATAGCAAGATACATGGAATTATATCAGACGTTGACAGCCATTCAAACTAGTTAGACAATTTTATTCTTAAATAAGATACTCTTGATGGCCAATTGTTTTACGTAACGAAAAGTGCTGATTGAAAATCTATACCATCGGGTATAAAAGCGAACATTACGAAGGCTTCTTGTCAACACACTTGTCTCAAAACTCTCATTTGGATGGATTTTCATGTGACCTGGTACAAATTAAGAGTCCTTACTTCCCTGTAACTATGGCAACCACACGTCAGAAGGGCATTGTGTGGATTGTGGGAGTTGTAAAAATCAATAGTTCCACAGTGTGATCAAACATACTGGCAGCCATGTTGAATGCTTAATACCTGGCATTTCC
Source organism: Lepidochitona cinerea (assembly GCA_963971465.1). Taxonomy (NCBI): domain Eukaryota; kingdom Metazoa; phylum Mollusca; class Polyplacophora; order Chitonida; family Tonicellidae; genus Lepidochitona; species Lepidochitona cinerea. The sequence continues at coordinate 44,461,605 of OZ020551.1, read as the reverse complement.
AATAACACCTGGAGACTATGCCCACAAGTCATTAAGACAAAGGAATCAAAATAAATTACATGTTATTAATAATGAAGGCTGATAAGAGTGTTTTCAATTTATTTTAGTCTTTATTTGAAAAAAACAGATACTAAAGCAAAGAAAAAGACTGTAGTCTACTAACTTTATTAAAATATTTGGCGAGTTTCTGTTCTTTTAATACTTGAATTTTATAATTTTCTTAAAAATTAAGGCAAATGATACAGTAATATTCATAGCTATATTAAAAAAATTTTTTTTTTTACATACTAATTGTATTGTATAATTTTAAAGCTCCTTTTCTAAAATATCTTGTATTGTGAAATAATCGGATTATAATGCGGCGTCAGACTAGATGAATTACTGATTAAAATCTCTTGGGAGTAAATCAATATTATAAATAATACATGATCGAGGCATCTAGAAGAAACCTGTTTAACATTGTAGTCCTATGAAATTGATACATTAATGTCATTGTTGGTAAAAATAACTTTTTGGTGTAAGCATAATTTCAATCTGACAGCTTAAAATGGTCTTTTTCTGCTTTACAAATTAGATTATTTATATTTTTTCTTAAAATTGATTTTATTTGATAATAGAGCCAATCATAAAAAGTAAAACATATAATTGTATGATTAAATTTAAAACATTCCTAATCGTCAACATTACAATTTTCAAAGCGTGGTACCCAGAATATCACGCAACTTAGTATCGCTTCAGTTTTCAGAGAATGTGTGGGTATGTCCTTTAAATAATTCTATTAATTTGTATGGTATTATTATTAATTTACCGCACACACTCACGATATATATAATGTGACTTCAACCAAAAAACAGGCCAAAATCTAACGAGGAAGCCAGTGTCATACATTGCCCTCTCCCTTCTTTCTTTTTCCCAGTTCAGGTTAAATGATAGGCACTTCTCGATTTCGGCATGACGTCACGATCCTGACAACAATAGCTGAACAAGGCTCTGAGGTGAAAACAATACCATAACGACGCTATTTTGACTGGCTGAGGGAAGACCACGTGACCCTAAGTTCCCTAGCCGGCTGGTCAGGTACCCGGATGTCCGAAACCGAGACTACTACTGTACAGAAGGGTTCTAGTAAAAACGCCTCAAAAATAAACTTGTAAATGTCGCAAATTAACAAATTCGGCCAGTTGAAGGCAAAATAATCTGAAAGTCATTGTGTCGAGAGAGAGAAATTTACCATGGCCGTTTTAGCTTACCTAACCAAAATTTAGGTAAGTATATGTTCATAATGTAATGAGCAAAAACAGTTGAGATTCGTTTCGAATGCTACTCAACTTGTCACAACTCATTTGCAGCAAAAAAGTTGTATTGGCCGAAATGGCGTGGGCAGCTCAAAGCAAATTTCCCTTCCTCCTCCCAAGCAAACCATCTTAGACACAACGATGGCAACCAGATTATGACAGAAATTTACCTCACTGGAATCACTATCAGATTACATTTAAAATAAGGAGTGAAGTTTGAATAGTTTAAATTTATTGTGGGAAAATTACCCCACATTCAATAAATTGAAATACAGACTGGCTTACCTATTTCATGTTTACCAGGATTATCTGATAATTCTAAAACAATCAGTTTCCTTTTTTGTATCGTTTCTCCGTTGAGTGTGTAGACACGAGATATATCCGGACATTTCTGTTGTGTTGCTGTCAGTGAATCAGCCAGGGCCCGATAATCGTGATGTGAAGCCAGATCATACGAACCCAAACAAACCGAAAAAAGAACAGAAACTAGAAAAACAGATACCGACTGTAACATGTTTTCTGATGAACGGTGTGCTATCTTTCTGAAGTGGTGGGGAATGAAGATCACTGGCCTGTCAATCGGTGTATGGTCTTATAACAGCTGCCGGAATGTTAATGTATCGACCACTTCGGCCACTGAATAATAATGTGACAGAGCAGGTACTCTGTGACGTCATTGATATAAACACGATGACGCGTGTGGCTTGTCCATCGATTTGACCAGCCAAAACATGGCCAGATTCTTCTGACTCAAAAACGACTTTTTTGTATATTGTTTTGTGGAAATTATCGGCTATTATTCTCAAAAAGTGCAAAACATGTTTAAAAGCTACTATTCTCGAGAATGTACCATAGCGTTTTGAACAAACTTAGGTTAGAGCAAAAGGACGTTTTTTCTCGGTTATTTAAATTTTGTTTATATTTTGGAAACTATTTCTGCTACACCAGACCCACACTACAGGCAATCTTTTAGATTTTCAAAGCCTCTTAGTCTTATTGCATGTCGTGGCAATCCAAATTTACGAAAAAAAAGTTTTGGCAGACCATGAGACTAATGGAAGGAGCATTATTTTGTCTTTCCTTTTTTTTTTCTTCAATTAATGGTGTTAACTTACAAGCTACATAGGGCGGTTAGTTTGAAAATAAAAATTCATTCCAATGTGACGAGTTATCTTCACCAGTCTCCCTATGTGTACCCGTCATGACATATCTACTGTATGTTGACTATACTAGGATAGTTTCACTCATTTGGAGAGGTTGAGAGGTTTGATCCATCGATTAAATAGATGTTTTACATCACACTCTAGATCAGTTCACTTATATGGCGACATTGGGAGGTCACTTATATGGCGACATTGGGAGGTTCACTTATATGGCGACATAGGGAGGTTCACTTATATGGCGACATTGAGAGGTTCATGCACTTATATGGCGACATTGGGAGGTTCACTTATATGGCGACATTGGGAGGTTCACTTATATGGCAACATTGGGAGGTTCACTTATATGGCGACATTGGGAGGTTCACTTATATGGCGACATTGGGAGGTTCACTTATATGGCGACATTGGGAGGTTCACTTATATGACGACATTGGGAGGTTCACTTATCTGGCAACATTGGGAGGTTCACTTATATGGCAACATTGGGAGGTTCACTTATATGGCAACATAGAGAGGTTCACTTACATGGCAACATTGGGAGGTTCACTTATATGGCGACATTGGGAGGTTCACTTATACGGCGACATTGGGAAGTTCACTTATATGGCAACATTGGGAGGTTCTAACTTCACTTATATGGCGACATTGCCAGGTGGTTTGATCTATTGCTTGATAGATGTTTTTATATTACACTCAAGATCTGTTCATTTATATGGGAATGTTGCCTGGTGGTGGTTTATTTCTTTCTTCGAAGGAAGAATCTGTTTGCAATAATACTTTTGCAATGCTAATACCTAGACATACGATTATGAAACTTCAATGCACATCAGTTGGGTATACATAAGATATATTCTCGGTGACGGCCTATGTTAAAAACAGTGAAAAAAGAATAGAATACATATGCTATTTATAGAAAAAAAGTTTATTTACAGATGATCACACTGTCCCAATGGCATAAACTCTGAAAACATTATGAAAACAGTAGAAATATACAATTGAAGATTCTGCTAGCACTTCAGTAATTGACTGTTATCCAGTAAATAGCACCCAAAGACACTGGCACCGGTTTTCATGAACCGCACACATGAAAAGTATGTAATATTCTCACCAATTACAGTACTGAATACAGATAAATGTGTACACATGGGTTGTTTGTTAATAACTTTCAGACTGCATTGATTCAATACTTGTGTCTTGATATTTCAGGAACACTTAAGTTAAGCCCCTTTTATAATGGCATGGTTATAGATACATGTATAAGTATTGGCGGCAGTTACCCTTTTCAACAAATCCATCTCACTGGAGGGATGGGACGCAGGTTGGAAACTAATGGAGGCTATACGCACTTTTGACCTTCTGCTCTAGGGATGTGTTCTACACACTAAAAGTGACATTTTCACTTCAATATGTTTGCACTGTGAAGCCAGATGGATTCTGAAGTTTCATAGTTACAAGCATCTTTATATTTTGTTAAAATACACTTTTGATTTGGCTAAAGATATCCTGAATAAATTGGATAGCTCCTTGTCAATAATGGTGATTTCTTATCGCCAGAATGTTGCAAGATACTGATACAAAAGTCACGCTTGTCTTTGGACTTTTTAGTTGGTTTGATGTACACATATATTGATGTAAGATAGTATTTCGAATGGCACAGTGTACTGGCAGCAGAAAAACTGCTTAATGTGTTTTGATAACACTTTTTTCAATGTTTACATAATCATACTGGATTTTCAAAATACAAAAATAGTTAAAACATATTCTCTTGGTTACCATGCAGTTGCTTACTCATGGATTCAAAGACAAACAAAATGGATAAACTTTGTCTCAAACACACAAAAAAGTCAAGAAAAGTAGTTCCTCATAAAGAAGGATACCACTGAATATATTTATTCCAAAGGCTTGGTGTAGTTTTGGATATAAACAGCTTCAGAGTTACTTCTGAGATGATAGATGACGCCATTAACAACATTTTGATGATAGATGCTGCCATTCCGTTTGACCTACTTCGTCTTTATTCTGATATAAGCGTAACGTTAGAAGGTAAAACGCTCAGCTACATGAGCAATGGCATCAACGGTAACAGGAAATCTATAGAATTTTTATGATACCTGTGCTACCAGAAGTATATGAATGTGGAAGTGTGAAGCGTCCCATTACATAGTATTCAGGGCATTGACGCCTTTTGACCCAGAGGTCACCATACACAGAGCCCTCTCTCGGTTAGTCAGAAACCGTGGCTTTCCTTCTCTTTCTCCTATGTACTATTATGTGATGCATACGAAAAAACATGGCGAACGTTTTAGATATGACAACAGTACTTGATGGAGCAAAAGTTAAAGTTTCCGAAGAGCTCCATAAAGTTGATAATGAGACAAGAAGACTTGTTTGGAACGATTTGAGTCGAAATGGAGATATCAGAGTCGCGTGTTCGGTAAAGCTTTTATAAGAACCAATGCACTCTCCGAACTGCGGTTACTGGAATTGCCGATAGATGCAGTAAGTGGAGAATGAATTTATTTTCTGATTTGAAATTGCGCAACCGTTGACAATTTCAAAATCTACCGCGCATAAACGTCACATAGTGTAGTATAAGCAGGCTGAAAGCGCCAGTGCCCTGAACATGGGGTAATGCGACATTTCACACTTCCCTGTTCATAGACTTCTGGTGCTACCTATTAAAATTAAAATAACCCTCTGGTGTGGTTTCTTTACTGGCGGTGAGTCAATCGGGTCATTCCATTGTGCGTAGCAGAATGATAAGCGCCACCTGTAACATCCTTGTTTGCGAAAAGTGGACTTTTTCTGCAGACAAATGATATCTCTGTACTATGAAATTCAGAAATCCCTTCTGTTTACCGATGAAGAAATCCTGAGCTACAGTTAACTCCTGGCATGTTTTCTCTTCTCAGACATTCTCTTTAGGGATGACGGTACAGTCGTATGGAAATATCAATAAAACACACACGTAACTTTTTCCCTCGTCTACCACAGTCTTTTGAATTACTAGCTGCATGCACTATATGTTTAGTCCTTCCTAAAAAATACCAGTTCAATACCAAATGATGAATAGCAAGCATCCATTTAACTTTCTAGCTTTTTTCAATTTATGGTTCACACAAATTAGAGGTCATTCATATCATTTTTCAGGATCCTTGGCTTTTTTTGTCTGGGGTCTACGCCGCCTTGTCCTCCGTTTTTGTACCCTCCTTTTAGCGGGTTTCTTTTTTTGATAACCCCTCAATAAATCTGGCCGGCCAGCTTCAATCATTTTAGCTTCCCATAATTCCATTTCCTCAAAATAACGATTTCGATCTTTATCACTTTCCTGCATGTAACTCTGACAAAAAAAGAAAAGCAAATTAAATGAAATTCTAATTAACTTCAATAAAATAAGAATTCATAATCAATAAGGATTCGTATATTTCAGTTTTCCGGATATAATTTCATTGTAAAAATTATTTTTATTTAACTAAAATTTAAGGTACATAAAGTTGCATGAGCTGCCAAATGAAAATTATTATTGGCACTAAAAAGTTACTAATCTCGAGAAATTGAATATATGTAAAAGTAGTGTCTTAAACTAACAGGCCTATTAATTCGTGCAGTTGTTTAAAATTTCTTTTCTTTTTGAACACTATTTTTACTTGTGCAGACTGAAGATTATAGGTATCTCTCTCATTCCAACATTAATCAATCAGTTTTGTGACATTCAGAATTTGTTATTTGTTATAAATTGTTATTTCATCCCACTTTCAAGTTTAAGACAATATAAGCCAAGATTGAGCCATGTTGGGAGAACAGAGAAACAAGTTAGCTAAAATCCCCATTTCATATGACAATCCATGAAGATAAACATTAATAAGATGAATTATGAAAGGTTGCTAAAACACACCTGTTTTTCATCAACTGGCATCATTTTCCATGTCTCAGCCAATCCCTTGACAAAATCCTAAAAAAAAGAAGAGAAATTATGCAATAAAACTGTAAACTAAGGATATAGTATTTTTATTTAGCTTATGTAAGTTTTTGAATGATGTTAGATGTTTCCATGTTTTTTCTTGGTATAGATTGCACACCGATGTGTGTAGATTGGAACTTCAGTCTTACAGGGTCTCTGAAGGATATAGTATCTTTATTTTGATCCTAGCTTAAGTAAGTTTTTAAATGATGTAAAGTGTTTCCATGGTTTTTCTTGGTATAGATTGGATAGAAGACACAGATGTCACGTGTGTACAGGGTCTCTGTGGTTCACACAAGTAGTTTGTGTAAGAGAGTACAGTAAGAGAGTACAGATATCATGAGAATTCCAACTGTGATGTAATGGGTATGTATGGCGCCATGGTGGCTCAGTCGGTCCCTCGGTCCCATTGATGTTTGCCCAATCAAATCCAAATAAAATTGAACAACAGTGGATTTTTCACTCAATCGCCTTATGTGGAAGAGTTGGCAAAGAGCCCGGTTTCCTACCCCAATAAACCTGGCAGCACAGCCAAATATGTGAAATAATCTTGAGTGCTGCACAAAAAATCAATCAAACACTTGCTTGTGTGGCACATACTACAAACAGCTGCGTGTGTGGCACATACTTCAAACAGCTGCGTGTGTGGCACATACTACAAACAGCTGCGTATGTGGCACATACTACAAACAGCTGCGTGTGTGGCACATACTACAAACAGCTGCGTGTGTGGCACATACTACAAACAGCTGCGTGTGTGGCACATACTACAAACAGCTGCGTGTGTGGCACATATTACAAAACAAATTTGTGACAGAAAAGGAAAAGAAACAAACAAAAAAGCAATTCATAGACAGAACTTCACTGCAAAAGAAATAATAACTATCTTCGGAGTTTTGTCTTTTTAAATCAAGAGTTGCTCACCTTGGCAAGGGCATCTCCTCTATCCATTTTATTAGATCTAACAAACGCCATGAATGGAGTAACAGGTCTTTTAGGCTTACCCAGTTTATGCAATTCCTAGAGCAAGAAGGAAACAATGTCTTCATCTTTATGTCATTTAATACTTCTAAGTCGGACATACTGGTATTTTATAAAACCATGTAACAAATTCTATCCTTCAAGTTGAGTATACATTCAATAATAGTTTAACACAAAAAAAGTTGCACCAAAAACATAAAGAGAAAATGAACATAAAAAATATCACCACTTTTTAAAGTAAAAAAAAAAAATTCCCCCATAACTTACGACAACTTTTCTCCGATGTTGGCGTTTTTTCTTATGATTTTTTTTAGCTTGTACTAGTTCCTCTTTCTGTGCAGGGGTTAGTTCACTCATGAACTTATCTTTTTGAACTTTGTATGCTTCCATTCTTCTATTGGCCTTTTCTTTTAGTATCTGATAACAAAATAGGTTTTAAACAAGATAAATATAAATATGCTATAGGACATTCTATACAAGCTACCATAAGGCTTCCATTCTCCTATTTGCCTTTTCTTTTAGTACTTGATAACAAAATAGGTTTTAAACAAGATAAATATAAATATGCTATAGGACATTCTATACAAACTGCAATAAGGCTTCCATTCTCCTATTTGCCTTTTTTTTTAGTATCATAACAAAATAGGTTTTAAACAAGATAAATATAAGTATAATATAGCAAATTCTATACGAATAGCTGTCTAATTTGGCTGATTCCCCTTACACGGCGTGTTGCGTTGTCATCAATCAAAATATATGCAATTGAGTGACAAAGGGTTGGATAAAAATGTCGCATAGAAATTAATTCGCACAGAAAAAGGTGTGGAGTCATGTGTGTTGCAACAGAGGGCTTAAAAAGGGGTCACTTCAAAAAATATCTCTTGAGTGCATCAATCAATCAATCAAACAATATCCCCCATCCATCCTATTATTTTATGAATGACGTCATTATGCATTTGTCCTATTCAGAAACCTTATTGCTGTAGGTTAAAATTGAATGTAAATCAGTAGCATCATACATTATTTCTCATGGTTGTTACCTGTTTTTCCTCAGGTGAGACATCTTTCCACATCTGCCCTGCAATAGACGCTACTTCATACACTTTTGCACCTGCAATCAAACCAGTGTTGACGCTTGTTTTGAAAATGTTTATACAAGTACTTTCAAATATATGTAGTTTTTTTCTGCAGAAAAACCCTCGTTTAAAAATGATTTTAAGATTAGAAATACAGCTGTATACCTAAAAAAAATGTCCTGCCGAGAAACACTGGCGCAGGTATTATCCATTAATTGAGTAAATTTATAAAGGAAAATAACTGTAAAAATTTCCATTTTCTAATATCATATATGTAAAAGCACAAACCTGGATTATTCCTTTGTATTTCGCTCCTATTCTGGGCCAGGTAGTCAAAAAAAGCCGTCAGCGGTCTCTTTGGTGGCTGTAATTTTCCACTGCTAAAATTTCTACATATTAGATGTACTTCTGATGTGGGCCTGCAAAAAATAAAACAACAGATTTGTGTAAATATTGGAACTCATGAAATATATTTTTGAACACTATAACACACGGGCACAAGGAAAATCTTGTCTAAAATAACCATGGAGACAAGTTTCTTATTGTGCCAAAAAAAACTCATGAAATATATGTACAATGTAAGCGAGTTTGCATCAGGAATACAAACTATGAATGAGATTTACATATTATCAATTTCATTGAATTTGTAAAATGATTTTGACAGTTGTAATAATTTGACAAAGTCAGACTTCCCCAGGGAGAATGCATGACCTTGCGGTTCTCACTTCGCCTCACATTGACACAACAGTCAGCGATCACTCATTTGAACACAATCGGACACAACTACGACAAGCCAAGCAAAAGAAAGTTTTTCTAAAGCAAATTAATATGGTCATAACATAGGGATGTTTACCTGTGTTGGGCGCATCTCATCACGCAGGTATGACCAAGCCTATTTGAAAATGTGCCTTACTGAAAAGGTCTTGAACCGAGGTTGTTATGTTTCCGGGATCAATAAAACTTTCAGGACCAATCAGAATACAGGAAGTGCCACCCATAACTAGCCGGGAACCATAAATTTTTGACGAGATTTAATTTTATCAAAAGTTTTGGCCGAGTTAAATTACACAGCGAAGTTAGTTTTTCAAAACTACAACAACAGCAATCCAGCAAATCGAGGATCTGTCAAGAAATCCTGACAAGCACAACTGTTGAAGGTATTTTTTTTCGGCAGCAGAGATTAGGTTTATAATTCACTGTAAAGCTATGAAATGGGAAGCAATAGAATCGTAGCATTTACTTACTTCTAATGTATAATGATGAAGACTGATTTCCTATTTCCACTTTGTAATCTTATAACTATAAGGACTTCCGGTAAAACTTTTCGCGGGTCACAACGAGGGGGTTTCGGCCCGGACATATCTTCGCGCGCCAAGTTAAAAATCCCCATGGACCCCATTCCGTGTTTTAAATAATAAATAAAACACTGAATGGGTCAGTGGAGATTGCCGGGAAACCAAAACGCCCTCTTCTGAAGTTAAAACGTCCTCCATTTTAGTCAAAACGCCTCCCAGTACAAGCCAAAACGATCCGCGGCACAAATCATAACTTCTTCCAAATATCGATGTTAAAATCAAAATATCGATGTTAAAATTACAATCTTGACGCGAGCCAGGGTTTACTATTAAATTTGTAGAATTCCGTGACCAATTACATAGTACAAAAATAAATAACCTGATAGTATTTAATTCACTATAGGCCTATAAGCTAAAAAAGTAAAAAAAAAAAGTTTAGCAGCAAATTCCTCACCCTTTGCTGATTTGCCTAATTTTGCTTATCCTACTTAGTCTGCCTTTTTATAGTATTAACAGTATTTCTATTTTTCTGCATAATGCGTGTGGACAATTGTTAAATCGTATGTTTTGATATCGGATGACAGTAGCTCCTTTCGAAAGTTCATAAATATACACGGTTACACCATCATGTGCTATCAAAATGGTTTCAATAAAGTGGAACGAAGTTGAGTGGAGTTCAACATTTTTCTATATAGGTCTCTGCACATACGAATTTACACCCAAAACCTCATATTATAAGGGTGGGGGGTGGGGGGGGGGGGGGGGGTGACTTCCCTCAGGGCACGAAATACAAGATGGGGCGTTTTGACGTAGGCCTAAGTTTGTACACTCTTTCGGCCAACGAGTCAATCGATTCCGGTATTACTTGGCTTTTTTGTCAACGGCCATCTAGGCCACTCTCATACTTAAAGTACCATGAGCTTCAGAAATTAAAGATTTCTTCTGAACATTCCGGTTGTTTCAATGAAAGGAGCGCTTGAGGTTCATAAAAAAAGTTTGCTTTTTAAATGAGAAATTACCCATTGACCCTTCACTGTCGTGTACATGTATATGCGGCGAATGTGCGAACTTTAAACAAAAATGAATAACCGGGATTGACATTGATTCATTCTAGACATCAGTTAATGTTAAAGTGGCATGAGCTGCCAAAATGTTGATATTTTGACGTAAAAACAGAATGTTTAAATTATCGGCTATTTTTCTCAAGACCTATAATTCAGAAGCTTTTTAGTGTTTCTAGTGAGTAGTCTCGAGAATGAACGATAAAGTATTGTTTTGAACTAACTTTTGGTTAAAATGAATGAATGATCGTCCCGGTAATTTAAATTTTGTTTACTTTTCGGACACTGTTTCGGTTCGTACAGGCCACATACTGTATGAATTTTCCTCATTCCAACGCCAATCATTTAGTTTTTGGATGGCCTTCAAAGCCTCTTACTGTTGAGACGATCAGAAATTATGAAAAAAGTGTGAATTTTGGCAGCTCATGAATAATTCCACCTCTTTTTTAACAATTACTCAGTAATATTTGTTTGTGGTTTAGACTTCCTATACATATATTCTTACTGCAATTATAATTTATATCTTTTTATTTACGAGGAAAACTGTATCCAGGGTTTTAACTCGCAGATTAGACTTTTTTTGGATAAAAATCGACTGATAGTACCAGCACAATATGACCGTATACAGGAAAATAATTTTTTTTCAATGCTTTCTTACTTTAGATTAAAGTATATTAGAGAAAGCTTCGTGCTACAGAAAAGTCGATGCCCTCTTCATGGCCCTCTCAAATATTGGTTGTCATGAATTTATCTCCCGTTTTTGATTCGCTTCCGCTTGCGTCACACAACCGAATACAGGAGAGTTACCTGGTCAGGAAGTTGATGTTTCTTCATGCACGTATAACTGGAGTACCACTCGTATGTAAAACATTCTTAGGCCAAGTCTTGTAAGTGATTTATTTTGTAAAGAAATGACTTTACATTTGTATTTCTATCCAAGATAACGTCAAGGGGGACTTTATCTTTCATTTGAGGTATCTCTTTGCTGCATTTGGGGCTTTATTACTTTTAGGTATTCATCCCTACATAACATTCAGACCTACATATTACCATATTTTACATGTGTATTTGACGCTTTTCATTAAAACACAAGCGTAGATGATTTTACTTTTGACATGGATCTTTCAAAGTGTAATTTCACTTTGAACAAATGTGAGCTTTGATTGTTAATTTTGATTTTAATTACAGTTTCAATTAGAAAGGTCTGTTACTTTCGAAGACTGGTTACTGGGATTGACGATAGATATGATAGTCCAGTAAGTGGAGAATGAATTTGTCAGAACCATTTATTCATTCCAAGCCAAAGTTAGTTCAAACAATACTTTATTGTACATTCTACCACTTTTCTATCCCTAATACTTGTAAAGTTGAAAATCATTGCATCAAAACCTCACGACAATGCACCGTTGAGAGTTCCGCACGCGGAGTGACGCGTCAAAATCAAACGTGTCCATTTTTTGTACAGGGTGGCACTAAATCAGTCGAAAAACCAAGTTGACAAAATTTCCAACTTTCAGTTTTGCTTTTAAGGCGTCAGTAAAATACTATTACTAGTGTCATTACTTTTAGTTTCACTTTCACTCTGTGGTGATCTCTTAGTCGCAAAAAGTAAATCTGTTGTTTTCACAGCTTGAATGATCTATTCTAAACTTTAATCCTATCACCAGTTAATTTTTTGTTAAATTTAAATTGACCTTACGTGTGAACATGTCAGATAGGTAAAGGAAAGTATTTACAATATTACATTGTCCGGTGTCCATTTTTCGATATATATGTAAAATGTTAAATGATAAGAGAAACAGCTAAGGCTCAAGAAAAATCAACCCTGATATCGCAAGGCATAAAAAAATGCTTCGACTATACATTCAAACCTACCTGGCTAACCTTGGACAAATTGGTAGACTTGTTCTCAGTAAAGTTGATAAAACTGAAACACCCGTCTGCGCGCCTTTGGTCGCCATACTTAACGCCTACTCAAATAATGTCCGGGAAACAAACAAGCTGTCAAAACCTGTAGAGTGACAGTTATCCGTTTCGTCACTGTGACTAGGGTCACCCATCATCATATACTTTGACCACAGAGTTTGGAGATCTCCAACTACCCCGCCACTCGACTGTTTTTCGTCATTCATCTTCTATATTTCTATACGTCTTTCGTAGTATATAGGTTCAAGCAAATATTGGGAGGCACCTTCATGGACCACTTCCCCCCACAACATGATTCACGTTGATGGGTCTAATAATTTGTTTTTTTCTCAGAACCGCCTTATAATCCCAACAAAACTTATACAATAAATTCAATTAGGTAAATTTGAAAGGGCAGATCCGCTAAATTGGGAGCTTTCATGCAATTTGCCACAAAGTAATAATAAGTATCACAGTGGGGACCCACAATTGAAATATGTAGCTACATGTACATACATGTACGTATAGTCCGCAATATGTTAAGTGGATTGAAGGATAAATTCTGATACGCCCGCACGGGCTTCTTCAATACCACGTCAACATAGGGTGCATTTGAAAAATCTAAGAGTTGCTCTCGGAATTTAAAAAAAATGATAGCTCGCAGAAGCCCGTGCGGGCGTATCAGAATTTATCCTTCAATCCACTCAACATATTGCGGAATAGTACATATAGTACTTACTTTAAGCCTTAGGTTTATCAAGCTCGTTGGGGTTTCAAGCCTCCGGGTCCGAGGATGAATGTCTTCAGGAAGATTGGATTAAATAAAGGTTTGTTGATATTTTACCATCAGGATTATTTCACTTGTAGATGTAGTCCGAAATATGTGCGATGATGATGTAAGACATTTTCTGACAGATAGGCCATCATCATGATGGCCTATCTGTCAAAAAATGTCTTACATCATCAGCGCAGATATTTCGGACTATTGTAGATGGCGATGTTGCTAGCTTCAGCGAGGAAAGAAACCAGGCTCTTAATCGGAAGGAAAACTAATTGATTTACGTTTTCACTTTTGGCCGTCGTTCGCGTCTCTTAACCTAGCTCCGGTATGTAGCGTTATTGTGAGGCCCGAAGGCCCTGGTATGTAGCGTTATTGTGAAGCCCGAAGGCCCCGGTATGTAGCGTTATTGTGAAGCCCGAAGGCCCCGGTATGTAGCGTTATTGCGTTATTGTCACCGCTCCCAGCTGGTTAGACCATTGTTTTCTACAATTACTCTTAACCATGCATTTGTCAGTATGGCATCACTAGAAACGTTCAAATTGTCCCTATTGTGAAAATATCAAAACAAATTTCTTCTACTTCTTCCCAAATTTGGCAGCTCATCCCACTCTAAGGACATTGCTCAGAACTGCCCCAACATCAATTTATAGTTTCTCATGAGCAGGTGCACTTGTGAAAGGATGGGACTGAGCACAGCATAGTCATTGTCTTATATGGTACATGTACTAGGTTATAGACATAGCAAGCCTCTTAAGTGCCGTATCCTTGGCAGAAATAAGCGCATATGCTGCTGACAATGAAATACGAATATAACAAGATATCCTAACTGGAGATACTGAATATGCACACTGGTATACATGATAGATACGAATTTCTCCTTTTCTTTATATATTTTTGAACACTATAACTCACGGACACAGGGGAAATTCCTTTTCTTTATAAATGACACAGTGTGGGCTAGAATTGACAATGGCTTATGAGTGGATACTACAATTTATGTATTTTATTTATGGCCCAATGGATTTATAGCTGTTGCCCCAATGGATTTATAGGTGTTGGCCAAATGGATTTATAGGTGTTGCCCTAATGGATTTATAGCTGTTCCCCCAATGGATTTATAGGTGTTGGAACAATGGATTTATAGCTGTTGCCCCAATGGATTTATAGGTGTTGGCACAATAGATATATAGGCGTTGGCACAATGGATTTATAGCTGTTGCCCCAATGGATTTATAGGTGTTCCCCCAATGGATTTATAGCTGTTGCCCCAATGGATTCATAGCTGTTGTCACAATGGATTCATAGCTGTTGCCCCAATGGATTTATAGCTGTTGTCCCAATGGATTTATAGCTGTTGCCCCAATGGATTCATAGCATTTGTCCCAATGGATTTATAGCTGTTGCCCCAATGGATGTATAGATGTTCCCCCAATGGATTTATAGCTTCTGTCCCAATGGATGTTGTCCCAATGGATTTATAGCTGTTCCCCCAATGGATTTATAGCTGTTGCCCAAATGGATTCATAGCATTTGTCCCAATGGATTCATAGCTGTTGTCCCTATGGATTTATAGCTTTTGTCCCAATGGATTTATAGCTGTTGTCACAATGGATTTATAGCTGTTGTCCCAATGGATGTATAGCTGTTGCCACAATGGATGTATAGCTGTTGCCACATTGGCTTTATAGCTGTGGTCACAATGGATTTATAGGTGTTCCCCCAATGAATTTATAGCTGTTGTCCCAATGGATTCATAGCTTTTGTCCCAATGGATTTATAGCTGTTCCCCCAATGGATTTATAGCTGTTGCCCAAATGGATTTATAGCTGTTGTCCCTATGGATTCATAGCTTTTGTTCCAATGGATTTATAGCTGTTGTACCAATGGATTCATAGTTTTTGTGCCAATGGATTTATAGCTTTTGTGCCTATGGATACATAGCTTTTGTCCCAATGGATTTATAGCTGTTACCCAAATGGATTTATAGGTGTTCCCCCAATGGATTTATAGATGTTGTACCAATGGATTCATTGTTTTTGTGCCAATGGATTCATAGTTTTTGTGCCAATGGATTTATAGCTTTTGTGCCTATGGATTTATAGCTGTTGCCCCAGCGGATTCATAGCTGTTGCCCCAATGGATTTATGGCTGTTGCCCAATGGATTCATAACTGTTCCCCCAATGGATTTATGGCTGTTGCCCCAATGGATTTATAGCTGTTGCCCCAATGGATTTATAGCTTTTGTCCCAGAGGATTTATAGCTGTTGCCCCAATGGACTTATAGCCGTTGTCCCAATGGATTTATAGCTGTTGCCCCAATGATTTATAGCTGTTGCCTCATTGGATTTATAGCTGTTGTCACAATGGATTTATGGCTGTTGTCCCAATGGATTTATAGCTGTTGTCCCAATGGATTTATAGCTGTAGCCACAAAGGGTTTATAGCTGTTGCCACAAAGGGTTTATAGGTGTTGCCACAATGGATTTATACCTGTTGCCACATTGTATTCATAGCTGTTGCCCCAATGGATTTATAGGTGCTGCCACAAAGAGTTTATAGCTGTTGCCACAGTGGACTAATAGATGGGGCCACAATGTATTTATGACCAATAAATACACAGGCACAGGGAAAGTCTTCTTGACTAAAATATAGAAACATGGAGACAAGTTTCTAATTGTGTTAAAAAGGTATCGATAGCCATGTCTACAACAGATAGTTGTTTGCACAAGCCTTGCCACAATGACACAAAAGAGGAGATTTATGGATCAAAACTTCTTATTTATTGATGAGATGGTACACAATGGACTGATAACTTTTTCCACAATAAGCTCAAGGTTTCAGCAATCACATTACAAATAAACTCAAGAGATGGGTCCTTTGTAACCAGGTTAATTCCAGAGGTAAACAAAATCTGATTTAGTCAACAACACAACTTTAGTTGTACTGAAATAGATTTTATTTCCAGATCTATGAAATTGAGATACAGAATCTAAATGTGTAGGTTATTATGCATCAATTGGAATCTAGTCTCCCTCCCACCAAACAATAAAAATAAAGATTACCACACATTTAAATTATTTTTGATACAAACACAATTAATGGTTAAAAATCAATTTCCACTTCCAAAAGCAAATTTCAAGACTTCTGTACATGATAAAACTAGATTAGATTAGGTGGGTTATTTGTCACCATATATCAGATGAGACATAATTATTAGGACAAGTTCTGTAGGGTGAGCAAGACATTTTATGATATTGCATAGTTTTTGTAATAATAGTAAGTCTACAACGTCCAATATATCTAGAGTCTAAGACACAAACACACATTCAATCCTCATAACTTATAAGTCACACTTCAATGTTCAATATTTAAAAACATTCACGAGAAAAACACCTCCCATTGAGACATATCCTTAAAATATCAACTGATTAGACCTTTAACAAAACTGATGTAGGTTGTTCTTAAGGCTTTAGTCCTAATATATTATTCAAATATTATTAATTTGAAAAGGGCATTAACTACATCACAGGTGCTCCTTGTCTCAGTGGATAGACGCTCAAATGAAAACTAGACATTCAGAGATGGGTCCAGTTTGAACTCCCACCCAGTTCCTTCGCCGAGTTTACACCCAATCATCTTGTACGGAAGGGTTGCCAAGTAACACCCGAATCTGGGATTTACAAAACCTGGTTTCCTCACTCATAACACCTGGAAACCGTACCATGCCAATGAAAAAATCTTGAGTTAAGTGGGGCGTTAAACATCAATCGATCAACCACACAAAGTATCTTCCTATTTATAACATAAACATGGTTGATCATTTATAGCACCTCAATGATGAACAAGTATAAAAATAAAATGGTCAATTTGTTGTGTAAGTTGATGTACACAGCTAGTATTAATCTCATTGGTCTATCTTATTAGTTGGGAATTATTCTTGGAATGGAAAGATGAAGGTTATTTGGAATGGTGTACAAATCTCCTCTACATTTCAATACAGCGTACAAGTTGTCTACAAGAGTAAGAGATATTGGGGTACCATTGACGTTTACTAAAAATGTTTTGATGACCTCATTCCATTTTATTCCACAACATCTATCATCAGAGCTAAGCATGATGATGCTGCATCAGATGATTCAATCAGAAACAACAAGCAACAAACACAAGGACAATGTTGGTACCCAGATATTTCTTGCTATACTTTCATGCCTTATGGGGGGATGGGGTTAAATCATGGTTCATGCAACTGATTTTCAAATTCACCATTCACATAAAAAATAAGTCATATTATCTGACTAGAGATAGTAAGCACTGCATAAACATCAATTTCATGATCAGAAATTATAGAGATAAATAAAGTCCATCAGCACCAATTATAAATTAATTTACAGGAACTTAAAAACACAAACATTACTGGCTAAGATAGTGTATCGGTTACAGCTGTAAATGCAGTTACAACAGTAGTGATAAATAACAAAATCATAAAAATAGGTTATAAATACATAAGTTATAAAGCTACTCTCACATACGTAAATGTCATCACTAAGCAATTCTGGAAAATGCCCAAATCCTAAGTTATTCCGTGGGTTTAGAGAGATACCTATGCCCTATGGATGGTCTTTAGTACATGGATTAAATGCAGAGCAAAGGGATTGGTAATTTACCAATCCCTTTGCTCTGCATTTAATCCACGTAAAATTCAAAGGATCAGACAAATTGATTTCATGGCACACCCTCAACCATTCAGTTGAAAAAATAAAACAAATGGTGTCTTAAACTAAGAAATTTACCAAGACATCGGGGTACATGTAAGATGTAGATATTTTACTTTACTGTACATACAGGTACCAGTATTTGGTGTACATGTAATTAAAGAGTCATGAGGTGCCAAAATGTTGATATTTTCCACTTAAAACATAATGTAGAAATTATCGTGCAGTTCAGAAGCTTTTTAGTGCCACTAGTCTCATGAATGTACATTAAAGTACTGTTTTGAACTAACTTAGGCAAACATTTGTCCCAGTTTCTTAAATTTTGTTTTTAGACACAATTTTGGCTCGTACAGCACACAGACTTTTCCTCATTCCACTGCAATTTTTGGTTACTGCTGTGCTAATCAAAATTTATAAAAAAAAGTTGGAGTTTTGGTAGCTCAAGCCACTTTAAAAAACAACAGTGCAGAAGACCACTTACAGGCATGGTCATTAAGAACTCTTACACCTAAGAAATTAAGAATTCTGAACTCGTATCTTTTGGTGAACTAACACTCACACTCATTCCATTTATCTAGGAGACTATTAGATGACATGTGATAAATGTAAAGAAATACAACATAAGGTCCTCAAAAACAGCACTGGCAATACCCATAATCCTGTTGTAAGTCTGTATCAAGTCAGGTTTTATCCCACACATTAACAGTGCCCCAGCCATCAAGTTACTCTTATGTGGTAGAACAACTTTCTGCAGATAAACAAAAGCAAATTAGTTGTTAGTACGGTATGTTATGAATAATAAAAATTAATTAAGGATTGATTGATTGATGTTTTATGCCGCACTCAAGATTATTTCACTTATATGACGGGGTTGCCAGGTTTAGTGAGGAAGGAAACCGGGCTCATTGCCCGACCTTCAGCGAGTACCTGGCAACTCTCCACATACGGCGCCCAAGTGAAAAAACTGAAATTTTTTAATTTTTGTTATTTGGTCTGAGTGGGATACGAACCCCTGCCACATCGATGGTAGGTCTGTGTGGGGTTGAGGGACGATCACTCTATCCCACGGGACCACCGAGGCCCCTATAAATAAAGGATAGAATGACCACAAGGAGTGCCAACCCACAGGTTTTATTGGATAGTTAACACAATTATAGAATGTCTACAAGGATCATGTGATATCCTTGCATAATGATGCATAATGGTAACCAGAATTAAGGACTCCTCAAAAGAAATAGTCACCAGGAGCTTGTATCACAAATTCAAAAGAAGCCTAGTTGCCAATCAATACCATAGTAAACATGTAAGATGTCAGTCAACTGTGATAGATCACATTTTGCCAAGGCTTCATGAAACACCCCAGGGGTCAATTTATCAAAACATCTATTGCAGCGTTAAACTGTCATATTTTCACATTACACCATCAAAATTTAAACCCGCAGGTGTGAAATTATGGCCCAAGTAACGCTATGACCTCTTGAAAGAGTTGTCAATACTGACTTTACAAAATAATTTCGTAATCAGCCATTATGACGTTAAGATGAAACGCCCAGCAGCACTCATATATTGAAGGGTCTGAGATGCTGTCATTGTTGATGTCATTTCTGATTATGTGATGGTTTCCAGGATTAAGGCGATCACTTCCACATGTACAGTTTGATGATGGTTGGAGCCCGTCATAACTCTAGGCTTCCTCCCCCGACCTTCCAGTGAAACATGCCAAGCATTCCACATAGATGGTTTTATGATGGTTGGGGCCTGTCAGAACCCTAGGCCTCCTCCCCCCGACCTTCCAGTGAATCATGTCAAGCATTTCACATGGATGATGCTTGGAGTCGATCCAAACCACATCCCCCCCACCCTCTAGTGGTGAATGCCTACCATTCCACACGGAGGGTTTGATGAGGTTGGATACCATCCGAACTACATCCCCCCACCTTCCAGTGGTGAATGCCTACCATTACACATGGACAACTTGATGATAGTTTGGGCCCCCGTCAAAAACCTTTCTCCAAAATCTCTACTTTAATATGGGCTGGTTGGTTGGTGTTTTACGCAGCGCTCAAGATTATTTCACTTATATGGCGGTGTTGTCAGTTTTATTGTGGGAGGAAACCGCGTTCAATGCCCGGAGGAAACCCACAACCGGAACTGGCAACCATCCCACATTGGTCGTTCAAGTGAAAACCCAGTCAGAAAATTTTCCAATTTTTTTTGGGACTGAGAGGGATTTGAATCTGCCACCCACTTTAATATGGAAGGAATACTGATACCAAATGTCAATCAAAACATACAGAAAGCCTCACCTGTAGTAGATGTTTCTGGAGAGTAAATAAGGCTCCTTCCATGACAATAAACATAATAGCAGCTGACTGAAATATGTACCAAACAAAACACAATTTTCAGGAATGCGTGTGGTATATTGTTGTATTATGGATAAACATTGGCATACCTGTATAGTATTTTATCAGCAATAAGCCCATGATTTAATAGACATTGTATTGCTGTGTGGTTGAAATCAGGGGTGCATCATTACATGTACATTGTATTGCTGTGTGGTTGAAATCAGGGGTGCATCATTACATGTACATTATATTGCTGTGTGGTTGAAAAAGGGGTGCATCATTACATGCACCCTGTACATTGTATTGCTGTGTGGTTGAAATCAGGGGTGGATCATTACATGTACATTGTATTGCTGTGTGGTTGAAATCAGGGGTGCATCATTACATGTACATTGCATTGCTGTGTGGTTGAAATCAGGGGTGGATCATTACATGTACATTGTATTGCTGTGTGGTTGAAATCAGGGGTGCATCATTACATGCACACTGTACATTGTATTGCTGTGTGGTTGAAATCAGGGGTGCATCATTACATGTACATTGTATTGCTGTGTGGTTGAAATCAGGGGTGCATCATTACATGTATATTGTATTGCTGTGTGGTTGAAATCAGGGGTGCATCATTACATGCACACTGTACATTGTATTGCTGTGTGGTTGAAAAAGGGGTGCATCATTACATGTACATTGTATTGCTGTGTGGTTGAAATCAGGGGTGCATCATTACATATACATTGTATTGCTGTGTGGTTGAAATCAGGGGTGCATCATTACATGTACATTATATTGCTGTGTGGTTGAAAAAGGGGTGCATCATTACATGCACCCTGTACATTGTATTGCTGTGTGGTTGAAAAAGGGGTGCATCATTACATGCACCCTGTACATTGTATTGCTGTGTGGTTGAAATCAGGGGTGCATCATTACATATACATTGTATTGCTGTGTGGTTGAAATCAGGGGTGCATCATTACATGTACATTATATTGCTGTGTGGTTGAAAAAGGGGTGCATCATTACATGCACCCTGTACATTGTATTGCTGTGTGGTTGAAAAAGGGGTGCATCATTACATGCACCCTGTACATTGTATTGCTGTGTGGTTGAAAAAGGGGTGCATCATTACATGTACATTGTATTGCTGGGTGGTTGAAATCAGGGGTGCATCATAACATGTATATATCGCTTTGAACTGTAAGAAGATTTTTGCAACAAAATAATTGAATTTCAAATTGATATTTCAGTTATATATGGCTATGGATAGTTACATGTAGCAAACTGCACAAACCTTTAAAACCAAGTATCCTAGAAGTGAAGGCAAGAGAACTCTGACAACTATTGCAACAACAACACAGCTGATCAGACGGGTTAGTTCTATTTGTCGAATAAACTCAGACGACTGCTCATTGGATAGTTTGCCTTCCTGTGTTAATGAACCTTCATCAGATGGTGTTGTTGGTTGGCTTGATACAGGAACACGACGAAAACGGAGAGGAGATTTGGAGGCGTTCGTTTGAGACTTAGAATCTTCTTCATCAGTAAGTTTGTTATCCCTTGTTTCAGGACTGACTACCTGTGAAGCTGGACTGACAGCATCTCCGTCACCCACAGCACGTTCTTCTGAAGATAAAACAGGTGTCTGTTCACGGGATTCCCCTTGCTGTTTACTGACATCTCTCTTTTCTAAGTGGCTCTCTTCTGAATTGTTTGTGGAAAATTGATCAAGTTCTTCCTTTTTCAACTCAACTGAAACAAATGTCAATTGAACTGCCAATCAAAAAGATAAAATAAGAAAAGAAATAAACGTAAACAAGTATTATTACTAGGTTTCCAAAAAATACAGTACATGTTCATGATTTTCTATTTTTTTAAAGTTAAGGGGGGCAGGGGACCTAACAATTTTCAATAGAGAGATAGGTTAATTGAACATTGGTCAGTGACGGCCTATTTTTAAAATAATATTTTTCTTAACTACCCATCAAGACTTTAGGTTAGCACATCATAGCCAATACAGTTTTATTGGTTGATTGGTTTTCATGGCACTCACGATTATTTCACTTATAATAAGACCGTTGATACCAGAAAAACGGTAAAAATGTGCACTATAACTGATCAGATAGACTTTTGGTGGTTTTTCACAATTACAATTTAAAACAGTATTTGTATTTTCAACAAGTTCGACCTGTCTAGAACATGGATTCACATGTGAAGCATGTGGGTAGATATAAATTACTTTGCTTTATTTCTAAATCCATGCTAAAAATGGCGCAATTCAATTGACACAAATTTAATTAACAGCCCAAGAGCACACAGTGAGTTGACTTTACAGGAAGAATTAGCCATTCCCAACAAGCTTGGAACATGCACTGCGGTCTTAGAAGGCGACAGTTCTGCATAAACACAAAAGACTGCAGAATGACAGGAACTTGTCATTTTTGTTCATATGTGACACATCAATAGACGGGATCTGTTCTCCACTATTCATTGTGAACGTGTATCTTCTGGATACCCGCCGACCGGCAGACAACCCACCAATCAACGACTAACCCCAACCTGGTAGAGTCACCGAGGGCTAATTTAGAGGATTAATCAGTTCCAACCGAAGCCGTAGATTAGTTCCATTTTAACGAACTTATGATTATATAACATTTAACACCGCAGCGCGGAAAAGTGTGCACGCCTTCATGCGGAAATTAAAAGCCATGAAAACACTATTTAAACTGCTCAATATGGAAAATTTTAGCCTCAGAAAAAGAATACCAGAGAAACTATGCGAAAGTTTTTAATTGGCTTGCATTCATTGGTTCTTGACTAAACGCTCTATAATTACGGGGCTTGGACATTTTAGGAGATCATAAAAGTAGTAAATGGTGACGTCTGGAACTGTCAACTGCTTTTTTCATCGGATCTTCTAGACGAACCAGCTACCTACTAACAGTAACACAGCGTTACAGGTTTTACATTTCTGTATTACCGCACTTGAGAATTATATACCCTTTCACCAGCGGTGATGCATTTGTGCGATATAATATAGATACCCATTGATAATGCCCCCCCCCCCCCCCCCCCCCTTTCACTTGCATAATTGCTTCGAGTACATGTAACTGTGGGCCGTGTGGCTAGTGCAGTGCAGATATTTCAGCTAGTGCTTTTTTTCTGATTTTCAGTGTCTTCTTAACTCTTTTCCAGCTTTACAAACAGTTTTCAATACTATTATCACAATTTACATAAAATATTGAATGAAAGAAATCTACGCACCAGTGTCCAGCCGTCCTGTTAGACGTTGCAAACGTTGCTCAGAGTTTTCCAAAATCTTACGACGCCGTGCTTCTGCTCGTGAAGCCATGTTGACTTTAGACTGTTTGTTTGTAAAGATGAATTGTCATTTTCGTATTTAGAAGAAAAGAAAACGAAAGAACAACTTTTTTCTTTTTCTGCATTCGTTATGAAAATCCCAGTAAAATATTCGAATTCTTCAGAAAGCAACTCTTACCTAATACTTTTTTGTGATCTATTTATTATTTCTTTATAAAAACAAAATTCGAAACTGTCGCTCTTTTGATTTGAAGTGACAGTTCTTTTTTAACTTGACGTTTGCCAAGGGCATGTGAATTTTTCAAACGAAAGTATTATACTTTTTTGTCTGACAAATCTGTGGGGAAAATATTATTGTATTCACACAGATTTGGAATACGACAATATTTGTTTGTGGTGTTAGGGGAAAACCTTTCATTTACTACAGCAAGTGAAGATCTTCCTGATGCTGTTGACAGTGTTGTTGTTGTTGTTGTAATCAATCAGCTGATATCACCTTTTTCTCGTACCGTTTCCTAGTCCTCGTACCACCCGTTTGATATTATACGTGTTGTTATGGGAAAGAAGGCGAAAAGGCGTTCTTTTTTCAGTAACCTTTACATCACTATAAACTACGACCTCCTTGTTTTAGCATTGACTAATTTACATGTAGAATTTGGCAATGGCTTGTAGTTGTAGTAGGCATACGTTGTAACTTGTAGCCGAGGTAAATAGATGTAAAGTATAAAATTAACTTTGAGTTAATAAAACTAAAAGCATCACTTGTCAGATATATATGAGTAAATGGAAACGAAACTTTACCACAAATTTCCAAATGAGAAAAGCGGAGAGGCAACAAGGGCTTGTTAAATCTAAAGCCCTTCTAAAAACTTCAAAAAATACATTAAGATGAAGTCGACAACTGATGAAAGTTCGAACCAGACTGCTGGAGCACTTATCAAGCTTTTCGTATCGGGAGGTAATCTATGCTTATGATATGAATCATGATACTTCATTGAGTATTTTAACTTTGGTTTAAACTATTGATAATATTGTTTATTTTAATTTAGTCTGTTTTGAACCAGGTTTACAGAATCCGGACTTTTTTCTGAACTCTGATCATTTAATCTAGAATAATTCCCAGCTCATCCAGACAGTATTTTGTTGTTGTTTTTTTTTTTGTTCAAAGCAAATCTTGCCTTTCTCTTGTCAGCTTGTCAGTCTCTTGTGATGACTAGGTGAATACTTTGATTAAAGGTCCAATAATAACATTCCAGTTCCAGCGAGTATTAAATTGCCATGCACCTGTGTTTTGTACAATCTAAGTATCCCATTTTATGGAGGCCTTCATTGCTTTTCAGATAAATTATTACTACTTTTTTTCTATTCTTTTTATTTAAGGAGTGGCTGGTTGTTGTGCGAAAACTACTGTAGCACCTCTTGACAGGGTTAAACTGTTACTACAGGCTCATAACCAACATTATAAACACCTGGGTAAGCTGACTAACACTGACTAACTGACTAACACCATGTACTTCTTGAGAGAAAAAAACAATTCATAGGTGTAATAGTTAACCATTGTATGTCAGGTTTTTATATTAGTACCGATAGTTTGTTCTTGTTCGTGCATTTTATTGTGTCTTATTCGATACATTGAACTCTGGTACCAATACCAAGATAACACTATTATTCTAATTAGAAACCACACTATGATGTGAGCAATTAAACAATTTACACTATAAACATATCTACTGACTAACCAGTTTAATTTTATAAAGGAAATATTTTCTGAAAGAAAGATGTGCCAAACAAAGATGTGCTAAACAAAGATGTGCTAAAAAAAGAACTACCTCATTCTAATAATTACATGTACCAGGGGGTCTTGGTGCCTCAGTTGGCAGAGTCCTACTAAGTCTCTCAGTCTGACACAGGCCTTCCATCAAAGCATCACAGGTTTCAATCTCACTAAGACCAAATAAAATTGAAAAACAAAATTTGAGTGTGTTTTCCACTTGATCCCCATATGTGGAAGAGTTGGCAGGTACTCACTGCAAGCTCTAACAATATGATAGATTATGAAAATTCAAATGTCTGCTCTGTGTTCTTTTTGTAGGTGTTCTAGCAACTCATAATAAAGTGATAAAGAAAGAGGGTTTTTTAGGATTATATAAGGGAAATGGAGTACAGATGGTGCGGATATTCCCCTATGCTGCAATACAATATTTATCATTTGAGCAGTATAAGAGGGTAGGTCATCTGATCTTATTATCTTTTTTTAAGAGAATATGCAATATCATATCATGCTGTGCAATAACCCCTTTTTAATGAGTGCTTCTGGAACCAGTTAATTTATATTTTACGTTACACAGTCTCTCTTTCCCTGTACACAATAGATCTTTGACTGAAGTCGTATATTTATGTGGGCTTCGGGTTTTAGTTTAAGTATTACTATCAGTACCTGCACTGAAGCGACGAGAGAAAAGCATTTAATAAGTTGTTATAAGCTACACAGTTGCCTTCTCTCATACCGCTAAAACAAATATACCATGTGTTTCTTAATGTTATTGTCCCAGTAACTTTAAATCTTTGAAATAAATATCACTACACTTTTAAATGTGTCATTAAACCTGTACATATTTTTTGTAGGTATTCAGAAACTTTTTCCCAAATCACAATCACATCAACAAACTTATATCAGGATCAATGGCTGGTAAGTGCTCATGTCACTAGTTGATAGGTTGATTGATGTTTTACCCTACACTAAAGATTGTAGTCGGTGGCGTTGTCAGGTTTAGGGGTGGAGGAAACCGGGCTCTTTGCCCAGAGGCAAAAAGCAACCTTTGGCGTATTCCTGCCAACTCTTCCACATTTCTTCTAGAGTCAAAAAATCCACTCAGCTCATGCCAACAACATAGTGTAAGAAGTAAAATTCTATAAATCTGTTTCTAAATCCATGAGGTTATTTTGATTGATTGATTGATTGTTTAGTGTTTTACGCCGCGCTCAAGATTATTTCACTTTTATGGTGGCGTTGACAGTTTTAGTGTGGGAGGAAACCAGGCTCTATGCCCGGAGGAAACCCACCACCTTGTGGTGGTAACTGGCAATGATCCCACATAGGTCGTTCGAGTGAAAATCCAGTCAGAAAATGAGGTTATGACCGTGGTGTTGAATGTCTAGAAAAAATTAGGCAATAAAGCTCTTTATTTTTCTTAAATTTACAATCTTATCATCCCAAAAGATTCCCTTGCAATTTTTTCTGGACTGGGTACTTTTATTTTCAAAAGTTTTTCTCTTG
The DNA here is from genome assembly GCA_963971465.1 of Lepidochitona cinerea. Taxonomy (NCBI): domain Eukaryota; kingdom Metazoa; phylum Mollusca; class Polyplacophora; order Chitonida; family Tonicellidae; genus Lepidochitona; species Lepidochitona cinerea. The sequence goes on along the minus strand of OZ020551.1, from coordinate 44,434,437 downwards.
TTAAGAAAATGGTCATGGCTTTTGCCAAGACATACACATCACTTTCCTCCACCAACGTTTACTTGGTAATGACATCCCAGCTTAAAACTACAATCACTCAATCAACTTATTTCTTGTAGGAGACTTAAAAGCAAACTTCTTGTTGATGCTCTTTTCTTTGTATATAGCAAAAAATCTTATCTGATAATTTTTTTATTAAAAGTGATATTTATATAATGTCTTATTAGTGTGATGTTATACTTACACTTCACTTTCCTCCACCAACGTTTACTTGGTAATGACATCCTAGCGTAAAACTACAATCACTCAATCAACTTATTTCTTATGGGAGACTTAAAAACAAACTTTTTGTTGATGCTCTTTTCTTTGGCCCACTTGCACAAAGCCCTCTTAACTTAAAGGACATATCTCTATAACATGGAAAGTTTACCAGCACTCTTAAGTCCCATGTTGTATACATACACTAAGAGTACTCTTAGTTAAGAGCGCTTTGTGCAAGTGGGCCCCTATCTGATAAATTTGTTATTAAAAGTGACATTTATATTGTCTTATTAGTATGATGTTATATTTCAGGGTTATCAGCTGTCTTGTTGACTTATCCCCTGGATGTTATAAGAACACGGCTGGCATTTCAAGTCAAAGGAGAACATATTTATATAGGGATAATGGATACAGCTAAGACAATGGTGTCTTTAGAGGGTGGCACCAGAGCTTTGTACAGGGGAATGACACCAACCTTAATTGGAATGGCCCCCTATGCTGGTAGGTCTGACACGGATATATTCATCGTAACATCATAATGCCTGATGACCTAATTCTTTTGTGACGTCAGTTTTGATAGTTCATGCGTGAGATCAAAGCATTACTTCGGCCATAGTTTCACATGTTGATTATGAAAAAAATAACTCACTGCCTGGGAGTGGAGATATTGGGGGCGTAGTGTCAGAAAGCAGTATTATGCCTTATACACTTTTGAACAACCGGCCCCAGCTTTCCAATATATAGAACTGATTCAATGTTCCATAAAATTTGCTGGCCTGTAATCTTGGGTTGGTTGGTTGGTTGATATTTTATGCCGCGTTCAAGATTATTTCGCTTATATGGTTGGGGGAGGAAACCAGGCTCATTACCCCTCGGAAACCCTCGACGAGTACCTAGCAACTCTTCCATATACGATGACCGAGTGAAAAATCCACTCAGAAATTTAGTAATTTTTATTTGGTGTGAGTTGGATTCGAATCCGCCCCACGTTGATGGATTGATTGTTTGGTGTTTTACGCCGCGCTCAAGATTATTTCACTTATATGGCGGCGTTGCCAGTTTTATTGTGGGAGGAAACCGGGCTCTATACCCAGGGGAAACCCACGACCTTCCGTTGGTAACTGGCAACCATCCCACATAGGTCGTTCGAGTGAAAACCCAGTCAGAAAATTTTCCAATTTTTTGGACTGAGTGGGATTCGAACCCGCGACCCATTGGTGGAAAGCTGTTCGGATTGAGCGTCCAACGCTCTACCTACTGAGCTACGGAGGCCCCCCACGTTGATGGAAGGTCTGTGTGGGACTGAGGGACGATCACTCTAACCCATTTGACCACCGATAATCTTGGGAAAACACAAATACTAGTACCATCAATCAAGGAATCAGGCTACCTTCTTACTTACATGTAGTTCAATAAGAAATTAACAATTTCTGACTGGGTTTCTATTTGATTGCTATGTATGTGAAAATGGTTGTCTGGTATCATTGGAAGGTCATTGGTTTCCTCTCGGCACAAAGCCTGAATTCCACCCGGTCTGGTCACACCCCCATATAAACAAAAGAATCTGGAGTCAATATTAAACATCAATTACTCCAAAGAATGTAATACTTGAACATAGACAAGCAGGTGTCTTCACATACTTGTTCCATTAGAAATTGTCTGTATTTTGTTAAATATAAAGTTAAGCTATGTTTTTACAGGAATATAAAATCTTACTTTTTTAAAAATTTTATTGAAATTTGTATTGTCTCCCAGGTTTGTCTTTCTATGGATTTGAAACATTGAAGAACTTGTGTTTGAAGCATTTCCCGGATATCTTTGGTAAACCTTGCCCACAGAATACAGGAGGGTTGGTGCTTGTTATACCTGCAAAGTTATTATGTGGGGGAATAGCTGGTGCTCTTGCACAGACTGTTTCGTAAGTCAACATTCCACTTTCATTCGCCACATTGGCTTAAACAGCTTTATTCTCATTTCAGTTTTATAATTAGTCATAAATTTTTATTTCAGTAAAATCAACTGTAGATACTATTTAGAGCTCTTTATAGTACAAATTTCTCCTAAAAAATAAAAAGCAGCACCCCATTAATTTTGTATCTGCTTGTATTTATTATCTCCCTTTGTCCAATACTTTTCTTTCACCCGACAGATTAAGTAGCTGATTTAACATCGCTTTTAACTTGTTCTCAGCTTCATCATGACGATGACATTTTAAGTAAAGCAATTAACAGGATTTTAAATTACATCTACATGTGATAATTGTTAAGTCTGATTTCACAGTCAAATATATAAAAAGTTGATAGATTGGACATTGCTCAGTTTTATTTAGCTAGATGGCAACAGGTCAATCCCATCTTGGCAACACTGGACAAAATGCATATAAGAAGTCCAGATGTTTTGTGTTTATGTATTGGTTGAAAGAACAATGATTTTGATATATATATAAAGTGAGTTTTTTTTTTCTCCAGGTATCCTATAGATGTAGTCAGAAGACGTCAACAGTTGTATAAAATGTTACCTGAATCTCACAAATATGATGGGTATGTAGATTTCCTTTTTTAAAAGCCTTCCACCAATGGGTCGCGGGTTCGAATCCCACTCAGTCCAAAAAATTTGAAAATTTTCGGACTGGGTTTTTCACTACCTATGTGGGATGGTTGCTAGTTACCACCGGAAGGTCGTGGGTTTCCTCCGGCATAGAGCCCAGTTTCCTCTCCCACTAAACACCAAATAATCAATCAATCAACCTTTTTTAAAAGAATTTTTAATTTTCTTATTTAAATTGTGTTATTTATTGTTATTCTGATTTAAATAGATGAACAATCATAATATAACTTTTTGATTGGTATTCGTTTTCTAGAATAAAGTTGTAGGTCTATAATGCCTTGGGGCATTCTGATTTTATTTTTCATCAATCTTGGTTAACCCATCTCAAATAAGTAATCAAATTCTGATTTCTCGTGGTATTAACGTCTGATGGTTGGCCTTGGGTTATTTTTGGGTAGAGAGCAGACACTCCATCAGCGCGTTGCGGGTTCTAATCCCACTCAGACCAAATAAACTTTTAACATTTTGAGGGATACTTCACTTGATCACCGTTTTGTTTCTATCTTTAGTTGTGTATAACACACTTCACTTCATTTCCAGCCAGTCCTCTATACAACATATAACTTGTATAAAGTAAATGCATTATGTTCCGATTGTTGGCTGTAATCTTCAGTAACCAGTAGTCACTATTGACCGAGGCATTGTCTATTCTGCAGTGAATTGGTAGGACTGTTAAATTTGACCAATAATAATAACTTTGGTGTTTATTTCAGTGGTATGTGGAAAACTCTGTGTGTCATCTACAAAGAACATGGAATAAGACATGGACTGTTTCGAGGGTTGACAATAAACTATGTCCGTGTTATTCCGATGGTTTCTGTGTCGTTTTGTACGTATGAATCTATGAAACAACTTCTCGGGCTGGACACTGGCATGGATAGATAATATTGGCTGTAAACTAGGTCCTAAATTATCTAGAATGCTTGTGAAATTGAGGACGGTAGGAGAATTCAGTACTATTGTTGTTGTTGAGTGTTACTGTGTTATAGGTTTGTTTTTGTATCAACACATACATTAAGGCAGTTCGTAAGGCATATATAACAACACATTTTAGAGAAAGAAACACTCATCTGTTGATTATCGACTTGATATGGATTATTTATTTATTTTACATCAACCTGTATGTATATATCTTCAAAAGGTAGCGGGACCTCAGTCGGTTAGAGTGATAGTCCCTCAGTCCAACACAGGCCTTCCATCGATGCAGCGCAGGTTCAAATCCCACTCAGACCAAATAAAAATTTCTGAGTGGTAGGTTGGGGGATTTGCCATGTACTCGCCGGAATTTGACCACATCAATCTTTTTTTTTGTGGGTCTCCGATTCTGTAATGTTTAAGTAAAAATATACTTATATATCAATGTCAGGTTAAATCTTTTTTTGAAATTCGGAATAACTACCTGTTCAAACTCTCCGGGGAGACTAAATATGAGCTGATGCTTTCCATCAATAGGCTGCAAGTTCTTGGTCCTAATCAAAGGGACTTAATTACAACATCAATGGAGATGGATACAAGGATCAACATCTATTGATTGTTACTGTGTATTTAAGACAGTTAATATGCCGGGTCAAATGAAATCAAACAATGTTGTGGAACCAATATAATGCTAAGAATGTTACAACACACAAGAAATCAATTTGTGGATTTAAAAGCCAATTTGTGTGTTAGATGAAAGTGGAATTTTATTTTTTAGTTCATCATTTCTCCACAACTTTTTAGACATTCTCTTTGTTTATGTTTTCTTTTGTGTGTGTTCTTTAGGGTGTCTAATTAAGTTATGTACCCTTTGTACATGTATTTTTATGTTCACTTTATATGCAATATACATTGAACAACAACCATGCAGGAGATACTATTTAGAAACTCCCTATCATTCAGTAACTGTTAGTTGAGAAAGATTTTACACTGTGATTCATTGTTCTATATGGTTACAGTGATAGTACAGGGTTTCCTCCAGACAGAGTCCAGGTTTCCTCCCCCACTAAACCTTGCAATGCTGCCATATAGTCGGCAGATCGATAGTACAGGGTTTCCTCCAGACAGCGTCTAGGTTTCCTCCCTCTCTAAACCTTGCAATGTTGCCATATAAGTGAAACAATCTTGAGTGTGACATAAAACATGGGTCAATCAATCAATCATTGTTCTATGAACATACATTTTTCACCCTTCTAGGCTAGATTTAAACATGGAATAATCTCAAGGGGCCTATAAAATACCAAATGATCAATCAATCTGCATATGATTAGAATGTAAGGGTTAGAGTGAATTATGAATTTTGATTGGTTGTTAAATTCTACTGCCTAAAAATTACGAGCCAAATTAAGCCTCTGATCAGCCAATCAAATACAAGCTTTCTTTAAATACATTTTGTCTGATAAAACTTGAGAAAAACTCTGCGAACAAATGAAATAGTAATTGATTGTTTTCAGAAGTCAATTTAGACAACTCTTGCAACAAAATATTCCATATCGTTGTCATCCTGGTGTCAATATTTAAAAAAAATCATAATTTATTTACAGTCGTGTTTATATGTTTTTTGCAACAACCATTCATCTTTCACTCGCATGACACAGCTATGTGTATTAACTTTTTTTGATTCTCATTTTTAAGTTCATAAGGGCTACCTGGAATTTAACTGCATGCGTTTGGTTGCAGATATGGTAGCTTGTGTTAGGTGGATCACTGTGATATTAAATGATGTCCATATCTTATCATACATTTTCCGTATCCCTAAAGTATTTAGATGATGTTGAGCGACAGTAGCCTACTTTCCTGGGAGGCAAGTCAAAAGTTATTTCACAAAAGAACGATTTATGACTGTTTAATTTGCTTTTTTTCAATCTTATCATAAAAAAAGAAGTAGTTTTTGGGCGGGTGTGAGGGGTCGGGGTCGGGTAAAAACAACCATTGTGTATACGCAAGTATTATAATTCAGTGTGGGCAATGAAAGTGTTTGTAAGAAGCTTTGAGTTTATGTTGATACATGTACGTTTCCTTCCAGACCAATGTCAGTCATTGCATGATGTATTTGTTAAATGTTTTCACAAATTACAGTGTTAACAAGAGTAAGAAGAATAGAAAGGATTGTTTATAATAAAGACTATCATCAGTTGATTTTTAAACTGTATCAGAATTGTTTTGATTTTTGAATTAAACTATTCATTACATAGACTATAAAAGAAATTCCTTCATTGTGCAATCACTTAGGGAGCGTTTCCATAAATCGTTCGTGATTCAATCGTGATTTCTGATCAAAAATGTCCAATCGTAAAAAAAATCACGATGGTTTCACGATTGACAAGTTCAAATCGTTGTTTTTTCACGAAGATCGTGAAATGCTATTTTAATCGAGCCAGTCGCGAGACAGACGTGAAAGTAGTCCGGCAGGAGGTCAATACAGTAACGGGAGCAGACTGCGTCTCGCTGTGGATTTAGCTTTCCGTATGAAGAAGAGTTGACAGGTACTTGCCAACGGTTGGGCATTCACTGGCTCCAAAATAACTATTTTTTCATATTGACTATCATGTTTTGGAGTCCGGGCTCATGCCGTTTCTGACTGGGTTTTCACTCGAACGACCTATGTGGGAAAACTGGCAAAGCCGCCATATAAGTGAAATAATCTTGAACAATCAATCAAACAATCAACCGGGCTCATGCCAATCAAAAAAGTCGGAGCAGACTGCTCTGAACAAGCAATTTGTGGTCAAATTTAGATAATAGAAGTATTCCGAGGCTAGAAAGGCGTCATTCATTTGCTTCCAGTTCTAACTTAGTTTCTGGCTCGGTCACTGTCCACTCAGTGGGGTTAAGGGCTCTAAAGACAAATCAAGCGTCCTAACCTGAAAGACAGAACTTGAGATCTTTGGGAAGAGTCCACTGGTCCAACGACTTGTTGATGGCAGAATTAGAGTTTGGAGGCCTTCTGGTACAGCTTATGTACATTGTGTACCGATAGAGCCTGGACATAGTGACAGCTGTATCCCTTGTTTTTGAGTGAAATCATCGTTTCATCAGTTTCAGCTTGGGCTTAGAAGTACGGTAATACCTGAGTTAATTAGAGGACTATGCATGTTGCTAAATCCTCAATAACAAAAAGGTTCTGAATGAGATTTAAACTTTCAACACATCTCAGTCCAGGGAGATGATTGACCAGCAGTTAATCCTTGAATGTTTTAAAAGCTCTCTCTTGAATTAAGATGAGAATTTGCACTCTTCTACTTTTTTCCAGCACTTGAATTAACTCAGACATTACCGTAAATCAGTTTCTAATTTCATTAAATATACAACCACGGAATAATGGACAATGTTCTCAGTTTTATATTTTTTCTGAGTGGAATTCAAACCCGCGACCCATTAGTCGAAGGCTGTTCGGATTGAGCGTCCAATGCTCTACCTACTGAGCCACGGAGGCCCCAGTAAAAGATGAGAGAATGCATGTATTATTTGTTGCAGTAAAACTCTTTATTCCTGAAGTACATGTACCGGTACATACATAAATTATAAATTCAGTTTTAAATTAATGATACCATGCAACGAAAATAAATAAATAAAACCAGCTGGAATTACATGTACATTGGTTGTACACAGCAAAATAAATTAAGCTAAAATAAATAATCATAAATTAGAACAAATTCAAACCAACCAATAAATAAAATAATGTTATTTGTCCTGATTTGAAGAATTTTCACATGTCTTTTGGAAGTTTTACAATGAATGAATTTCAAAAGAACATAGTCTCATAAATAATTTTTTCAACAATTAGATAATTAAATCACCTGCAAAATCAAATCATAAAAAATATAATAAATTTAAATGAAATTTCTCTCAAATGAAAAAAACAGTGGTTCAAATAACCATAGAACTAAAACACTTCTATGAAAAAACATATTTATAGGTTGCAAAAATTAAAAAAACAATTTCCGGAAATTACGTCCTGAAAAATAAATTGCCGAACAAACCCAAAAATAACTAGCAGAGCAACCCATTATGGCACAAAAGGATATTTCCCAGCAAAAATAAGCTGAATTAAAAAAAATGAACACCAATGAAATTCGATTTTAATTTATTTACATGTTTAAAAATGTTCAAATTTCTTTTTAAAAATGACTTGCAATGTTGTTGGTCCGGTGTAAAATAAATTTTCTCTCGACTGGCACAAAAATCATAATGAAGATGATAACAAAGAAAATAGAGGATTAAATTGGAGACCTACTGATACATTACAATAATGAAACATATTCTAATGCCAAGTAAATATTAACAGTACTGTGTTTAAGGAGCATTTGTACAGGTGAAATGCATGTAGGAGAAGGATTCTAGCAAGTCACTAGCTGGTTATAAATGATAGATAGTGGGTTAGTGAGAAATTGGATTTAGGGTGTCCAAATTGACCCCTTATGGGCATATTTCCTTGAAGAGGTGTCCAAAATTTAATGTTAAAAATTCTGTAAACAGCCCATCCAAATTGGTCTTAACCTTCCACGATCCACTTGAGCGGCCCAGTCTAGTCAAATAAAATTGCAATACTTTAACCTTACGAGTTAGGCAGCTATCTAAATTTTGTAGGCAAAGGAGCTTCATGAAATAGCCCCAGGGGCCTGTCTTACAAAGCTGGTGTCCAGGGCCTGTCTTACAAAGATCGCATCCAGGCGCCTGTCTTACAAAGCTGACATCCAGGGCCTGACTTACAAAGCTGGCATACAGGGGCCTGTCTTACAAAGCTGGCATACAGGGGCCTGTCTTACAAAGCTGGCGTCCAGGGCCTCTTACAAAGCTGGCATACAGGGGCCTGTCTTACAAAGCTAGACCCAGGGCCTGTCTTACAAAGCTGGCGTCCAGGCACCTGTCTTACAAAGCTGGCATCCAGGGGCCTGTCTTACAAAGCTGGCATCCAGGGGCCTGTCTTACAAAGCTGCCATCCAGGGCCTGTCTTACAAAGCTGGCATCCAGGGGCCTGTCTTACAAAGCTGGCGTCCAGGCACCTGTCTAACAAAGCTGGCGTCCAGGCACCTGTCTTACAAAGCTGGCGTCCAGGGGCCTGTCTTACAAAGCTGGCATCCAGGGGCCTGTCTTACAAAGCTGACATCCAGGGGCCTGTCTTACAAAGCCGGCGTCCAGCCACCTGTCTTACAAAGCTGGCGTCAAGGGCGCAAGTATAGATTGGTTGAAGACTTAACTGCAGGTTACTTTGCTCTACTTTTAATAAATATTCATTACATAGAATACTATCCTTCCGCCATGCCGTACCCCTACTAGGACCAATAACACTTCACGCCAAAAGTCAAATGCTTCATTGAAAATAATGCAAATAGACTCCATCAAAATACTTTGACAGGTTGCATGCTGGTCTCAACTTGTTGTTGGATAAGTTAGACCAGGGGGGTATTTCATAAACCACATATAGCTGACTACGATCAGATAGTCGACTAAGCAGTAATGTTAAAGCAGTGCTATTCTAGTCGGCTAGGTCAGTTTAGCCTTCTAAACCTGTTTATGAAATACCCCCCCCCCCCCCCCCCCCCCCCCACCACACACAAACACTAGGCTCTCCATCAAACTGGCAATGTTGGTGATTTCTTTCTGGCAATCTTTCCTTGTCATCTACATTAGTATCATCATGAACTACATTAACCTTGAGACTGACCATGCATCAGTTAATGGCCCCAGGTCATATTCAGCCTGGTTTTTAGTTCCAGTATACAAACAATGGGGACAGTTAACATCACACTGTAAATTTTCACAGGGCATTTGTATTAGAGAAGAGGCAGAGTTAATCACTTTACTAGGGCAACTTTTAAGTTCCTCCCAAGTTTTCGTTGAAAAATCAAAAACGTACGTTGACAACACATATTTTTGATTCTCTTTCTCTCGACCACCCATGATGAAGATTTTGTTGGAATAGTAGAAGCTGTTGTACTCAGTGAGTTGTTCAGAGTTTGGTATCGCGGGGATCCCAAGTTCCGGTTCCACTGTCCATCTATAGGAGTCCAGAGACAAGACCTTGGCATATCCAATACCAGGTTCTGCAAATACCACTCGGTTATCCTTGGAAAACATCATTGTCAGCAGCAGGCTCCCTTCGGAACAGTCAGTGACCAAGTCCAGCTCTGAGTCAAAGACAGACACCGACAGTTCTTCCGTAGTTTCGTACACTGTGCGAGATTGAACTGACACACATAAATACCTATCATCAACCAATAAAGAGCTGACTTTTGTTCCCTGCGGATTCACGCCAGTAGTTGAAATCTCTTTTTTCCATATAAGTTCAGAAGTCTGATTTTCAACTAACTCATATAGATTAATGGACAAAGTTAAGTCATTGGATTTAGTCGAAGCCAACACGTGAAGCGACCCACCGATATATTGCAAATGGTGCACACAGAAGGATTTATTTTTCTCGTAATAAGGAATAAGAGCGTGCAAGAACACCCATTTCTTGTTGAGTACATCATATTTATACATCTGCTGCTTGTTTTCCTGAGGTAACAATGTTTTGCTTTCTGTTGCATATATTGCAGCGAGTGACCCAGCTAGTAATGTGTGGGATGTAAATCTGATAGGCATTGGAGGAAATTCAACCCAGCGTTTCTCCCATGGTAAAAATCCTAGCAATCGCCGCATATTGATATGAAAAGGATATCTGCCCTGTTTCAGTTCAAATCGTGATTGTGCTTCGGTGCCAGCGACAAGATAAACATATTTCATCTTCGAATTCAACTTTGCGTATCCTTTCTCCAGATTGGTAGCAAATTTAGAAAGATGATCTCTGCATGTGGGAAACATGTTAATAAGCGTATGACAACTGACCAAGTTCTTGTAACTTTCCTCGGAAAAACGCTGAAGGTCAAAGCTGCAGAAAAGTTCAGGGAGATGTGGGAGACGATTATCTAGGTCAAACTCCGTCCATTGAATCAGGAATAAAAAGAGGTCATCTGCTGGCACATATATCAACGTATCACTCTTGAGTATATCTAAAACACAGTCTTTATCCAGAGTAAGGATTTCGTCTTCTTTTAAAACGTCGGGTAAATGAGCAATCAGGTAATCATAGCCTCGTGTGTTAACTTCATCCAAACCATAATGAAATCCGATTAGACAATTCACAATGGAACTCTTCGCTGTTAGAGGTACATTTGTCAGGAATTTGATACATTCCTTCTTCATTTCTGATATCTGAAGATAGTCGGCGACCTCCATGAGGTTAACCACATTCTCCATGCTAATCTCTACCTTCCTCACGTACAGAAATCTAATGGCCTCATGAATGGCAGAGGGGCGACCCACATTGATGTTTATCTTGTCTGTAAATCAAAAATGAAACGAAAATCATTGTTTGCTTTTTTATGATGCAATAAAGATAATTGGAAAATAATGGAGATATTTGGGCCGACTGTACTGATAAAATGGCAAAACCATGACTGGCAAAAGTCATTTTTCATCATTTCATCAAGTCATTTTAACAGATTTTAGAATTTTGATCAAACGATTTCTGGACAATAACTACCCCACCCCCAAAATAGAAATAGGAAAAATTCAACCTTTGTTTTCTAGGAGTCCTGACTCATACAGAGCATGGAAATATTCGGACGTCAACAGAACACATTTGTGAACTCTTTGTTCCTGAAATAATAACGATTTGATAATATTACAAAATTAATTCTACAGAACTTGCCCGCCAAATCAATGTTTTAAAAAATAAAATAAGTTGAACTCTGAGGATACTGAGATTGGAAAAATGAAATGTTCAGATGTTACTGATAATGACCCTGATTTTCAGACTGGTAGTTTCCTGTCAAGTGTGAATACGATCTAGTTGTTGGGTATTCAACACTCTCTAACATTAAGAACAAAATCTTATTCAGCATCTTAGCGTGCACATGTCATTTTACAGCTTCTTGACCTTTTCGATAAATAAGAGGTGTGAAAATTTGTTACGTTCTGTAAAAGTAGGCCTACTTCGTATTTTCACAAAAATGCCCTCCGCCCCCATTCATAGCGAAGATTGACATTTTGATAAGTGATGTACTTACTATTCCTCCATAGACCAAAGAAACATCACAGAGATCCGAGTTATGTAGGGTCTGAGCGTAAAGTAAGTCACCTAGAGGTTCTGAGAATGACGTCGTGACTGGGTGGATCTTCCCTCCTTTATCACAGGTCTCCATGACAACACCTTCAAACAAAACCAAATCTTCTCTCATCGTGATCGAAAATTGTGTATGTCAACTGAAGATTTTCTCACGTCTTTTTCTGTTTGTCTATGAGGACATTCAACACCATAGAGTAGAATCTTTTTTAATCCTAGTCAAATTCCCAATGGGGCTGGGGCTTATTTGACCCATCACATATACAATTAATGTAAAACACATTCTATATTTCTTTCCTGATTTTAACATTCAAAATTCTGCTATTCTGTACAAACTGAGATCATATTTTTTCCATGTGGTCTTTTGTCAGAATATAACAGGCATTGACCTGTCAGCCAGGTGGCTGGCTGTTATGAAGTTTACCAGTTTGTTGTGTACGGAAATCTTTCCGGTGACTGACTTAATTCAGTGATCTAGTTCAACCTCAAGGCCTCAGGCTAACAGAATGTTTACTTTTACATAAGATTCTATAAAAAAACCTGTCTGGAGTCTAAAGGTGTTTTAGTGTATTTATTCTTCCCTAAACGAAACAGGACTTCCTGAAATTCCTTTCTAAAAGAGAAAAAATATAAAGAGCTCAATTGTCATGGAAAAGCCCTTTTAACGCCCTCCTCAATCTACATGTACTTACTGTGTTAATACTGAAGACAAAATGGAAAAAGATCTTTAATTTAAAACTAGAAAATGTGTGTGTATTTAAAAATGCACTCTAACAAATTTTAATATTATTCACTTACTCTTATTTTAACCATTGTACTTTTAATTAGGTCAAATTACTATTTACCAAATTAGTATAATTTTTTATTCTACAACATAAATCATTTAAACCAGTTACTCAATTTCTAGATAAAAAATAATTTAAATGTTATATTAACTACCCTTTATATTTCTTTCTGACAAAAGGGTTTTACATGTTTTTAAAAATCAATCTTAGGGCTTAAGGTCTACATGTATTAATAGTATATATACAGAAAATTTATTTACAAATTTTTAGAGAAACAAAAAAAATATTAATTACGGTACTTATATGCCAGGGTGATAAATGGAAACAATGATTATGACCACGGACTGAGCAAAATTTTTGAGTAAGTGATATTTTACACTGCACTCAAGATTATTTTACATGTACTTATATGGCAGGTTTAGCGTCAAACTCTCAAAAATGTTAGAAATTATAAAGATTGAAACAAAATGGTACCATACCTGGCTATTCAATAGGCCAAGAAGCCGATATAAGGAGTGATTACCCAATAGAAGAAAGTCTTCCACTCAGACTGGATTAGTAATGTCAGAAATGATATAGTTTGAAACAAAATGGTACCATATCTTTCTATTCAATAGACCAAGAAGCCGATATAAGGAGTGATTATCCAATATAAGAAAGTCTTCCACTCAGGCTGGATAAGTAATGTCAGAAATGATATAGTTTGAAACAAAATGGTACCATACCTGGCTATTCAATAGGCCAAGAAGCCGATATAAGGAGTGATTATCCAATATAAGAAAGTCTTCCACTCAGGCTGGATTAGTCGGGAATATCTTACCTGACATTAACTAAGCAACCTGATACACTGACAGGTGGGATCTGTATGAATATAACTCACCTGGTAACAAAAACAGTGAACTGTACCATGCAATAAAGACACCTTTGTGTGTGGAAAACAGCCGATTGGGACATTCTCATATTTGCATTTGCAAGGTAAACATGGTATAAACCTTCAGCATGAAAGAACTTATTCAGTTGAAAGAGATTATACTAATAGTCATAAATATTTTCCTTAATATCTTCACATTAGAATTATCAACGTAGAATTAATGTCTGATATTCTTCTGATTGTCTGTCTGATCACAGAGGCTAAGAACTCGATGGGCAGACATTTGATTGGATGCTGTTCAACACAAAAATAATTCAAAAATCCTTTTGGAAAATTTGTCACAAAAACACACAATCCTTTTGTTAAAAATGAACGGCTTTGATTATACAAATGGAATTAACACAATAAGCCAAAGCCATATATGATAAACATATGAGAACCACAAAGAGTGTTATTCCGAAAAACGAAAACTTCATATTGACTCACTCCTGATGATGACTGAATAAAAGTCGAAATATTGAGTCAATATGAAGTTGTTTTTTTTTCGGAATAACACTACTTGTGTACTACGTAAACTAATCAGTGGAACTACTGGATATGAGAAGCAGCTCTCTGGACAACTAAGTCATAGATGTACGCTGCTGTCCTGCTTTACCGGTATATACATCCATGTTCTTATGTAATTTTATTTTTTTCGCAGTTGATTCACAGCTTCTGTCTTTAATATTAAAAGGAAAAAATCCTCTTAGAGAATTCACATGTGCCAGAAAAACATTTGTAGTCTTATGAAGCATGACAACGACAACCAACCTCCATTATGTGCGAGTCCCCATGTACCCAGATGGCCTTGTCTTATTAGATTACTAGAATACATTGGAACTTATTTTAAAGCCTAAAGTGTTTCTGCTTAAGTGTTTTAATTAAAGAGACAAGACGTCAAACCATTAAACAATATAACAAATGCACAATTTTCATCCTCGACATAATGTAGGCTGTACGATTATGCAACTTCTTTGTATTCAATTTATGTCACATTTTAGCCAGACAGTGCATGAAGTTCAAATGTAAGTCATTCGTGTTTAACGAACCTTAAACAAGTCCATCAAACTCAGCTCAGTTGATTGATGTTTGACACCACACTCTTGACAACACTGAATCACTGGGGGGGGGGGGGGGGGGGGCGTTTCACGAAGCCGTCGCAAAATGAGATCAATCGCAGTTGCCATGATGTCGTATCTCTTCACTATGGTATCCATTGGCAACTAGGCTTCGTTTGCAATGTGACTGCTATGTGAAACCAGCCCCAGATGCTAAACCACCGGGCATCTCCATTAAAATCAGGTAAACTGATAATTCAATTTTTTCACCATTAGGGCCTTTACGATTAATTACTTTCTAGCAACATGTTAATTGCTTTATATCAAACCTCTGAAATTAATAACTTAAAATGGCATAAGCTGTCTAATGTTAGGAAAATCTTGTTGAAACAGAATGAGTTAATTTTTGGTCAGCTTTTTGCGGATACAAATCTTGAAAATGTATGTTTAAATAGTTGTATAAACAGAAACACTCCCAAAAATTAAATCGTATGTCCCAGATATTTAAATTCTGATTTTACCTATATTTTTTAATTTCAATGTCCATTCTTTAGTTTTTCAAGGCACTTCAAACGCTGAACTTCTCTTGACAATCAGGATTTCGACGGTTTATAATTTTGCCAGGTGTCTAGTAGCCTAGAGGGTAGAAATAATAATGTTGCAACTGAAGTTTTGTAATATGTCATTTTTTTTTTGCCACCCAGAAATATATTAAAATGAAGATTTTCTTAATGTTCGCCATGTTGAAATCAATTAAACAAAAAACAAAAAATTAAAACTGTGGATTTGGAAGCATAAGCGAGACATTATTCGATGACAATCATTCCTATAAATAGAGTTGCTGTTAATAATGTGGGATTATCAGCTAATTAATATAACGTGAGATTAGAGTTAATAAGAGAGGTTCATTATAGGCTAGCCCGAACCATCATTCTCTATTGTGCTGAGAATCTAACATATGTTCAATGACATTTGGGTAAGTTTAGACCTACAGAATATAACAAGGATCTTAAGTTTTATTGTTTGAGGAAACCAGGCTCTATGCCCGGAGGAAAGCCACGACCTTCCGGTGGTAACCGGCAACCATAGGTCGTTTGAGTGACAACCCAGTCAGAAAATTTTCCGAATTTTTGGGGGGACTGAGTGGGATTCAAACCCGCGACCCATTGGTGGGATGTCAATAGAATACAACACCTAATTGTAATATTCAAAATTGGATCGAAACGTGGTAAACATTCTTTTAAATAGAAAACATTATATCTGAATAAAATAGCTTCTCAACGACTTTCAATATTTGCACCAAAGGCTATAAGGTCTTTTAGCTTGTCTTATTGCCCTATATTTGGTATGATAAATACAAACAGGATGTTGGTGAACAGTATAACACTTCAAAGGATGGTCATTTCTGAATGGTTGTCAATTATCTAGGTTAATATATTCACAGCAAACTATTTCATTCATTCTCATATTTACTTTAATTCACCTCAATAAATCCTCTATCCATATTTAATAATCTGACATTCACCTGCTTGCAACCAGTAAAACCGTGAAATAGAAATTAGGCGACAGGTGTATATCTTGTTTATATTACAGGGGTCTGGTTTGTTTTTTTAGCAAGATAGAGAGATGGTGACTTATTTTCCTTATCAATCATTAAACATCTTTATGGTTATTTTAGACAAGAAGATTTTCCCTGTGCCCGTGTGTTTTAGCGATCATAAATATATAAACATCTCTATGTATTTATTTTACTTGTGTACAATTGTGTACAATTTAATAATTGTGTCAAGAAAGGCTATATATTTTTAAAATAGATCTATATTTTTCTTTGAAATATTTTCTTGTCAAGCAATGTGACATTTATTATCAGAAGTATTATCCGAGGGTTAGCCGAGAAACTTTGGACGACAAATTGCCTTTTTTGTAACAATTTGCATTGTTTAACATCGCACACAAGATTATTTCCCTTATTTGGTGGCGTTGCCAGGTTTAATAGGGGAAGGAAACCAGACTTTACCAAGAGCAATCCTTCAGCAAGTACTTGAAACTCTTCCACATAAAGTCAATTTTCATTGCAGTGAGTTCAGAGTTTCAATTTTCCATCTTCTCAACGTTCAACAAACAGCCATTAGGTTTATTGTAGAGGAAAACCCTGATTGATGCAACGACGACATACAGACAAGATCTTTGGTTGCTACCTTGACAGAATTCTAAATAAATTGAAGGTCAGGAAAATGAAACTATCTTAAAATTGTCCTAAAATTGAACCTGCAACTAATTGGTAGAAAGCTGACCAAAGTAGATCGCACCACAAAAAATTGACATACACAGACAACAAATTTCACCAAATTTTGCGCACTGTTTTCAACATAATTTGACATTGTTCATATCAAACAGGGCTCACTTTTACCGAGAATATCGACACCTGATTTTTGTGCTAAATTCTCATAAACCATAAAAATGGGAATCTATTTAGATTCCTTTAGAATTTCCTTGAAAAGCAATATTATTATGTTGAAGTTTCTTACAAAGAGTGAGCTCAAGCTGTAACTAATGATTGAGTCAAAACATTGGGGTTTTTTTTAAGTAAAATAACAAATTGGTCTACAGTAGCATACATTAAGTCATTTTTATGGGTTGAACAGGATAAGGGTAGCTTCACATGATGGGTTCCCATATTCCCCCATAATGCAAAATTTCACAAAAGTGAGCCCTGTCAACCTGATAAAAAAGACGTAAATGTGTGGGTCCGTCTTGAGGCAGGTGTCGATATCGTGGTATAATCTTAGGTCGGATGATATCATATCAAAGTACGGAACCCTTTTCTCCAATTTATTTACCATGTATAGAAACAAAAATTGCACACAAGCAACAAAAGATAAAGGTAGTTAAAGATAAGCAAATTTTATTGTGAAAAGTAAAATCAAATATAAAGCAAAACTGAAGCATTCATACATACTACTCCTGTCTTCTTTTTGTTACAGGTATTAAAATTGCAAACACACAAAATAATATTATTCAACGAAAAACCAAAGATGAAAAATACAACAAGTGCAAATGTGTGGAAGCGTAAAAAAATGAACAGAAAAGACATAGCAATGAACAGTTAAGCGATCTACATGTAGGCAAGAATTATAAAAAAAGCATCCAACATAAGTCTTATATGTAAATCACATGTTGTACATCTTGAGAATGTGGTGAAAAGCAGAAAAAAAATTTCTTGTAGCTTAATAAGAACAAAAAATCAGAAAAAAGACAGCAACCAATACAACATGCCCATAGACTGATCCAGAGACATTTCGATACCTGTATACAGGTATGGGCGCCCAAACTCAAAAGCAAAAAATCCGCCCAAATTCTTAAAACCAACAGATTTTAATGTCAAAATAGCATTTAATGTTGAATTTTGGGCCAGAGATGTTGTTTTTGTCTTATTGTTGGAACATTTTGAACCGAAATGGTATGCCCAAATTTTCCCTGGATCAGTCCCTGATGCCGGTATATCAATATGTAGCAGGACATCATAAACAAATTCTAAAGCATTTAAAAGTGACAGTATCAGCAGTAAACAAGAGTTTCGGGAAACCCAAAATACGCCCGGAAAGGCACAGTCACTGCAGCCATACCAAAACAAATCCTTCCATATATATATTTTTGAATATATGCAACGGGTCCTTCAAATATTAAATCTCATCTGGTGTTAAATGTTAAGGTCTTCAGCTTGGAGTCCAGCTAATGGAGTCCAGCTAATTCTGACTGGTCAGTCGGTTCAATCACTTGCTCAAGACATCACTGGTCAGGATGTTTGCTACATTTTATATAGGTATATTTGAACAGAGCCTAATCTCTGAGATGGTCAATGGTGTGTAAATATACAAGTCTTATCTGTTTACACTTACAACCAGGTTTATGAATATTGTCAAAGCAGCTATATTTGCTTTACCATATGGGTAATAAAACTGAATTGAAGAGCCTTTAAAACAGAGAAATAATTATAATTCTAAACTTTTTAGGTTTTGGCCACCATACATGTAGCTACAGTATCACTAAATTATCCAAGGACACACCTTCTACCCATAAGCTATATCCTCAGAAAAAATTGTTCAGATGGAATCAAAACTTTAGAAGTTATGGAGCAGAAGGGAATATTACATAATCCAATATAACTCCCATATTATGTAACCAGTGATGTTAAAAATAGTTCGCGACACACCTTCTACCCATAAGCTATATCCTCAGAAAAAATTGTTCAGATGGAATCAAAACTTTGAAAGTTATGGAGCAGAAGGGAATATTACATAATCCAATATAACTCCCATATTATGTAACCAGTGATGTTAAAAATAGTTCGCGACACACCTTCTACCCATAAGCTATATCCTCAGAAAAAATTGTCCAGATGGAATCAAAACTTTGAAAGTTATGGAGCAGAAGGGAATATTACATAATCCAATATAACTCCCATATTATGTAACCAGTGATGTTAAAAATAGTTCGCGACACACCTTCTACCCATAAGCTATATCCTCAGAAAAAATTGTCCAGATGGAATCAAAACTTTGAAAGTTATGGAGCAGAAGGGAATATTACATAATCCAATATAACTCCCATATTATGTAACCAGTGATGTTAAAAATAGTTCGCGACACACCTTCTACCCATAAGCTATATCCTCAGAAAAAATTGTCCAGATGGAATCAAAACTTTGAAAGTTATGGAGCAGAAGGGAATATTACATAATCCAATATAACTCCCATATTATGTAACCAGTGATGTTAAAAATAGTTCGCGACACACCTTCTACCCATAAGCTATATCCTCAGAAAAAATTGTCCAGATGGAATCAAAACTTTGAAAGTTATGGAGCAGAAGGGAATATTACATAATCCAATATAACTCCCATATTATGTAACCAGTGATGTTAAAAATAGTTCGCGACACACCTTCTACCCATAAGGTATATACTCAGAAAAAACTGTGCAGATGGAATCAAAACTTTAGAAGTTATGGAGCAGAAGGGAATATTACATAATCCAATATAACTCCAATATTATGTAACCAGTGATGTTAAAAATAGTTCGCGACACACCTTCTACCCATAAGGTATATCCTCAGAAAAAATTGTGCAGATGGAATCAAAACCTTGAAAGTTATGGAGCAGAAGGGAATATTACATAATCCAATATAACTCCCATATTATGTAACCAGTGATGTTAAAAATAGTTCGCGACAAACCTTCTACCCATAAGGTATATACTCAGTAAAAATTGTGCAGATGGAATCAAAACTTTAGAAGTTATGGAGCAGAAGGGAATATTACATAATCCAATATAACTCCCATATTATGTAACCAGTGATGTTAAAAATAGTTCGCGACACACCTTCTACCCATAAGGTATATACTCAGAAAAAATTGTGCAGATGGAATCAAAACTTTAGAAGTTATGGAGCAGAAGGGAATATTACATAATCCAATATAACTCCCATATTATGTAACCAGTGATGTTAAACATAGTTCGCGACACACCTTCTACCCATAAGGTATATCCTCAGAAAAAATTGTCCAGATGGAATCAAAACTTTGAAAGTTATGGAGCGGAAGGGAATATTACATAATCCAATATAACTCCCATATTATGTAACCAGTGATGTTAAAAATAGTTCGCGACACACCTTCTACCCATAAGGTATATACTCAGAACAAATTGTGCAGATGGAATCAAAACTTTAAAAGTTATGGAGCGGAATGGAAAGCAGACGCCGGACAGCCGGACAGCCGGACTGCCGGACTGCCGGACTGCCGGACGGACGGAGATGATACCATAATACAGCCCGCTTTTCAAGCCGGGCGTATAAAAAGGCGTATAGATACATAAATCCAAATAAATCAATATACCGGGTAACAAGCAAAACAAACGCACACACAATTAAAATAAAAATTAAAACATTTTTTTTAAAATGGAGATTTACTCACCACAAAATGAGCTCTTATGTACTCTACAATTCAACAGTTAAATAAGAATAAAATAAAGGTAGATAATGTTTCCAAATTAATAAAGAATCGATTGATTCATAGGTTTGCGGTTGGATAAAATGTAGCTATGCCAGGAAGAAACAATTGGTATATGGTACAGCAGTTAACATGTTTGGTTGGGATGTCAGACTTATGGCATGTCTGGTTGAGGGGTTTCAGACTTGTGGGGTGTCTGATTGAGCGGTTCCAGACTTGTGGGATGTCTGATTGAGGGGTTTCAGACTTGTGGGATGACTGATTGAGGGGTTTCAGACTTGTGGGATGTCTGATTGAGGGGTTTCAGACTTGTGGGATGTCTGATTGAGGGGTTTCAGACTTGTGGGATGTCTGATTGAGGGGGGTCAGACTTGTGGGATGTCAGACTTGTGGGGTGTCTGATTGAGGGGGGTCAGACTTGTGGGATGTCAGGCTTGTGGGATGTCAGACTTGTGGGATGTCTGATTGAGGGGTTTCAGACTTGTGGGATGACTGATTGAGGGGTTCCAGACTTGTGGGATGTCTGATTGAGGGGTTCCAGACTTGTGGGATGTCTGATTGAGGGGTTTCAGACTTGTCAGACTTGTGGGAAGTCAGACTTGTGGGATGTCAGGCTTGTGGGATGTCAGGCTTGTGGGATGTCAGACTTGTGGGATGTCAGGCTTGTGGGATGTCAGGCTTGTGGGATGTCAGGCTTGTGGGATGTCAGACTTGTGGGATGTCAGACTTGTGGGGTGTCAGACTTGTGGGATGTCAGACTTGTGGGATGTCAGACTTGTGGGATGTCAGGCTTGTGGGATGTCAGACTTGTGGGATGTCAGACTTGTGGGATGTCAGACTTGTGGGATGTCAGGCTTGTGGGATGGCAGGCTTTTGGGATGTCAGACTTGTGGGATGTCAGGCTTGTGGGATGTCTGGTTGAGGGGGGTCAGACTTGTGGGATGTCAGACTTGTGGGATGTCTGATTGAGGGGGGTCAGACTTGTGGGATGTCAGACTTGTGGGGTGTCTGATTGAGGGGGGTCAGACTTGTGGGATGTCAGGCTTGTGGGATGTCAGACTTGTGGGATGTCAGACTTGTGGGATGTCAGACTTGTGGGATTTCAGACTTGTGGGGTGTCTGATTGAGGGGGGTTAGACCTGTGGGATGTCAGACTTGTGGGATGGCAGGCTTTTGGGATGTCAGACTTGTGGGATGTCAGGCTTGTGGGATGTCAGGCTTGTGGGATGTCAGGCTTGTGGGATGTCAGGCTTGTGGGATGTCAGACTTGTGGGATGTCAGACTTGTGGGATGTCTGATTGAGGGGGGTCAGACTTGTGGGATGTCAGACTTGTGGGGTGTCTGATTGAGGGGGGTCAGACTTGTGGGATGTCAGGCTTGTGGGATGTCAGGCTTGTGGGATGTCAGGCTTGTGGGATGTCAGGCTTGTGGGATGTCAGGCTTGTGGGATGTCAGACTTGTGGGATGTCAGACTTGTGGGATGTCTGATTGAGGGGGGTCAGACTTGTGGGATGTCAGACTTGTGGGGTGTCTGATTGAGGGGGGTCAGACTTGTGGGATGTCAGGCTTGTGGGATGTCAGACTTGTGGGATGTCAGACTTGTGGGATGTCAGACTTGTGGGATTTCAGACTTGTGGGGTGTCTGATTGAGGGGGGTCAGACCTGTGGGATGTCAGGCTTGTGGGGTGTCAGACTTGTGGGATATCAGATTTGTGGGATGTCAGGCTTGTGGGATGTCAGACTTGTGGGATGTCAGGCTTGTGGGATGTCAGACTTGTGGGATGTCAGACTTGTGGGATGTCAGACTTGTGGGATGTCAGACTTGTGGGATGTCAGACTTGTGGGATGTCAGACTTGTGGGATATCAGATTTGTGGGATGTCAGGCTTGTGGGATGTCAGACTTGTGGGATGTCAGGCTTGTGGGATGTCAGACTTGTGGGATGTCAGGCTTGCGGGATGTCAGACTTGTGGGATGTCAGACTTGTGAGATGTCAGACTTGTGGGATGTCAGGCTTGTGGGATGTCAGACTTGTGGGATGTCAGGCTTGTGGGATGTCAGGCTTGTGGGATGTCAGACTTGTGGGATATCAGATTTGTGGGATGTCAGGCTTGTGGGATGTCAGACTTGTGGGATGTCAGGCTTGTGGGATGTCAGACTTGTGGGATGTCAGGCTTGCGGGATGTCAGACTTGTGGGATGTCAGACTTGTGAGATGTCAGACTTGTGGGATGTCAGGCTTGTGGGATGTCAGACTTGTGGGATGTCAGGCTTGTGGGATGTCAGGCTTGTGGGATGTCAGACTTGTGGGATGTCAGGCTTGTGGGATGTCAGGCTTGCGGGATGTCAGACTTGTGGGATGTCAGACTTGTGGGATGTCAGGCTTGTGGGATGTCAGGCTTGCGGGATGTCAGACTTGTGGGATGTCAGACTTGTGAGATGTCAGACTTGTGGGATGTCAGACTTGTGGGATGTCTGATTGAGGGGGGTCAGACTTGTGGGATGTCTGGTTGAGGGGGTCAGACTTGTGGAATGTCTGATTGAGGGGGGTCAGACTTGTGGGATGTCAGGCTTGTGGGGTGTCAGACTTGTGGGATATCAGACTTGTGGGATGTCAGGCTTGTGGAATGTCAGGCTTGTGGGATGTCTGATTGAGGGGGGTCAGACTTGTGGGATGTCAGGCTTGTGGGGTGTCAGACTTGTGGGATGTCAGACTTGTGGGATGTTAGGCTTGTGGGATGTCAGACTTGTGGGATGTCAGACTTGTGGGATGTCAGACTTGTGGGATGTCAGACTTGTGGGATGTCTGATTGAGGGGGGTCAGACTTGTGGGATGTCAGACTTGTGGGATGTCAGACTTGTGGGATGTCAGACTTATGGGATGTCCGACTAGTGGGATGTCTGGTTGAGGAGGGTAAAACTTGTGGGATGTCAGACTTGTGGGATGTCAGACTTGTGGGATGTCAGACTTGTGGGATGTCAGACTTGTGGGATGTCAGACTTGTGGGGTGTCTGGTTGAGGGGGTGTCAGACTTGTGGGATGTCTGGTTGAGGGGGGTAAGACTTGTGGGGTGTCTGCTTGAGGGGGTGTCAGACTTGTGGGATGTCTGGTTGATGGGGGTCAGACTTGTGGGATGTCTGGTTGATGGGGGTCAGACTTGTGGGATGTCTGATTGAGGGGGGTCAGACTTGTGGGATGTCAGAAACCCCTTAATCAATTCTCAAATGAGGTATGAGAGAGTCCTGCAAGCCTCACATTAACGTTGCATACGGGAGCTATCATATTGTGGGCACATGAATATAAATTATAATGTGGGCGCAGCTCGTACGGTATGAGCATTGCTTTTCTACGGGCCTCTTATACCATGCGGTATATAGATTACAGGCCCCTAACTGTTGCATATATTAAGGCTGTTGTTCAGACCATACCAGCCAGCCTGTGTCAAAAATATATCAGAATCGTCAAATGACAATGAACTGCCATTAACGTTGGTCCCACACTCACAACACGACCGTTGACAACAGTGACGTCGATCTATCAGTATCAGTATCAACTATCACCTGAAATTTCGATGCTTTCGCTACGCTCGTTTTCCTTCACGAACGCCAAAATGTTTTTAAAGAACCCAAGTCATTACCTACTTATTAAGATACAGCAAATATATGAAGAATATCCGTCACAATACGACAAACAAACAAATAGATACCCGCTTTGTTTACTGAGAGACAGGTGCTCACGCAATCGCGCCTTCCATCGATCTCGTGGGCCAATAATCCACTCTCCTGTTCAACTAGGGTTGTCTCCCTTGAAGAAAGGCTTTACTCATAACCCCTTATATGGGTTCATTTAGGTGGAAAAACATCTTATCCTATATTATATTTATACCTGTATTCCTTCTAAAGATAAAAGTTATTTTTGAAGGAACGTGCCATTCAAATTACTCACTCATGTGAAAAGTTATTCACAAATATTCGAACGGACAAATTGACATTCTTGTGGAAAATTGGTCAAACTTCTCTGGAAGGGCAAAGGATGTTCCGCACAACATAGACATGTAGTATGTGAGCCCGAAATTAGGTGCATTCATTATTAACCTTGTTATATAGAGCCAAATATAATTGATAAACACGCAGCACATATAGTTTCCCAAAGGAGTAATAAAATTGTTTAAAAAAAAAAAAAATTATAACCGACAAAAAACTGTCAGCATTATAACATGTTCTAACTGAAGCTTTAATAAATCAATGTTCTAACACTACACCGCTGAATTCATGGTGCGCGGAACTGTGAAGGAAAACTTTTATCATAAAGTGCATAATTATAGCTAAAATGACAGTTGTCGCTATTAACATGATTTGATAAGCCTATAGGTTGTTTAGTGATTTATGCCACAGTCCAAATAATTTCCTTTCTATTGCTGCAGGGTCTGGTTATATTATTGCGGGACTTATCCCCGAGAGATGAAAAAATGACCTGCTTCTTTTCCAGAATTTGTAGACATAACAAGGAACAAAGATCACTAGTTTTCATGTCTGGGGAAATTTGTGCAAATGTACACCTTCATATAGGTCCTGTGACCCAGACCAATCCCAATTTAGCAAGACTCACAGTATCTGTTTTGTTTCCATAATACAATTTACAGATTATATAACCTGGAAACCTGGCAATTTTATTGGTCAATCGACTGGTTGATGTTTTAATGCGAAATCAAGATTATTTCACATATATGGAGGTGTTGCTAGGTTTAGTGGGGGAGGAAACCAGGATCATTGCCCGGAGGAAACCCTTGACGTTCGAAGCCTACCTGGCAACTCTTCCACATACAGCGACTAAGTGAAAAATCCACTCAGAAATTGTTCAATTTTTATTTGGTCTGAGTGGGATTCGAACCCACAACCCATCAAAGGAAGGCTTACAGTGTCAAACTGAGAGTATATCATTCTGCCGAGTGAATAGGTCCTATATAGATTCTGATTTATTTAAAATACTAACATCTTTACAAAACAAATGTTTGAATTGTATTTTATTTATGAATTAACACTTAAAGTGGCATGAGCTGCCAAAATGTTGATATTTTGATGTTAAAACAGAATGTTGAAATTATCGGCTATTTTTCTCAAGACATAGAATTCAAAAGCTTTTAGTGCTTCTAGTCTTGAAAATGCTCATGCCACTTTAAACACACAAGAACAGTCTTGTTGACGAAAATAACCTTATAGACAAGTTTAAAATGGTGTTATTGTGTTTTATTACTCAACTTTGTGACAATGCATATTTGTAAATAAATAATAAATATCTGTACCATAGGCCACCATATGCATTCAAATCATACATACTGTATAAAAATAGTACAAAAAGTACAAAATATAATTTAAGTTTTACAATATTTTTAAAGTCATATTCTGAATATTTTCAATGGAAACAAATTATATACAATGTTAACTTTAGATAAAATTAAATAAAACATTGTTGAATATTGAATATTTTTAAGTTAATAGATTGCAACAAACGTATCTGGAAATAAATGTATTCCTTTACTGAGTTAGGGCACAAAACACAATGTATACAAATTCATAAAATGTTTTAAAAATATGAACAATACAGTTCTGTTACTTGAAATGAAAGCAGGTATCAATTTTAAAGAGTGTTATAAATTCTGGACTCTTCCATAGCTTGTTTTCTTTTTTGTTTGGTCTATTTTAGACACACCTGAATCAAAACTTGTGAGGAGGTACACCTCAATCCATATGCTATGCTATTTAAAATGTAAATCCATGTGGCCAAGCTTGATCCATTGTATAGGTAAAACATTGACCAAAGTAGAAACAGCAAACAATGAAAACGCCTTTCGCCTTAATCTATACAAGTTATATTGTGTGAAGCACATAGGCCAATGCTGCCAGATTTGCTTATGGAGGAAACCAGGCTCTTTGCTTGATGGAAACCCGTCAGTGTTCTCTCAGAAATTTGTCTATTTTTCTTAGAACTGAGCTTTTGAACCTTCGGCCAGTGTCTGTCTGAGAAACTATCGATTGAGTCACGGAGCCCCCCGCAGAGTGGGCCAATGTGACATGGGCCAGTGTGATTGATTGATGCTTTTAAGCCACACTCAAGATTTCACTTATATGCTGTCGTTGCCAGGTTTAGTGGGTGAGGAAACCTTTGGCAAGTATCTGCATGGTAACTTTTCCACATACAGCGATAGAGTAAAAAATCCATTCAGACAATTTTCAAATTTTTGGGGGGCCTGAGGGGGGATTTGACCCGCGCCACATCGAAGGAAGTCTTTGTGGGACTGAGGGACGAGTATTCTGACCAACTAGGCCACCAAGGCCATTCCAAGTACACATTGTCACCTTGAGAGGTCTAGTTTTGATCAAGGTTGAACAAGAACAGTGATAACAGGAAATGCTATAGAATAGACTATGCTGGTTGAAACTTCCCTATATCAGAAACATTTTTAGTGCACATATGATTGATGCACCCCTGTACTGTCAGCACCTGGTAGGATATTGGATCGATGCCTCACTTCTTGAGTTCTAGTCCCCATTCACACATCCAGATGAAAGACCGGAGGACCACCCTGAAAGACATTGAGTTAATTGGTTGAATGTTTGATGTTTGCTGCCTTAAGGCCTGTGTTAGACTGAGAGACTCTACCACTGAAGCCCCGTATACATTCTGATTGATTGTTTGGTGTTTTACGCCACGCTCAAGATTATTTCACTTATATGGCGGCGTTGCCAGTTTTACTAGGGGAGGAAACCGGGCTCTGTGCCTGGAGGAAACCCACAACCTTCCGGTGGTAACTGGCAAACATTCCACATACTCATAGTATACTTTTTTTTTTGAAGAGCCTGTATTAAACAATGTGTTCTGCCATAGATAAAATATATGTTGGTGTGGTAGGGCTTATTGGGGAAGAAACCAACTCCTCTGTGCACAGACCTGGTTTCCTCGACCACTAAACTTTGCAATGATACCATATAAGGGAAATTAATCTGGAGTCTGACATAAGACATCAATCAATCATTTATTAAACTGATTTATAAAGGGGATTAACTCACCTTGATTTTTAACAGAGAGTGAGGGATTATAATCTCAGTGTTGAGATAAGTGACCACTAAGTTACCTCCCTTTTCTGTCCCATCAACTACCTCTACTTCCTCTCCCTTGTGTAATGTGTGACCCGACTTTGCATCTGAAAATCAAATGAAAATTGTATCTGACCTCAATGCCAGCGGAATATAGCCATTATCAATATTAGAAAGTGTGAAACAAAAAAAGTGAGGTGGCTTTGTGATGAGAATACAGCAAAACATGTTAAAGTGGCATGAGCTGCCAAAATGTTGATATTTTGACGTTAAAACAGAATGTTGAAATTATTGGCTATTTTTCTCAAGACGTATAATTCAGAAGCTTTTTAGTGCTTCTAGTCTCGAAAATGTACGATAAAGTATCGGTTTAAACTAACTTTGGCTTCGAATGAATGAATGGTCGTCCCGGTTATTTAAATTTTGTTTACGTTTCAAACAGGTTTTCGGTTCGTACAGGCCAATCATTTAGTTTTTCGATGGCCTTCAAATTCTTTCACTATGGTGACGATCAAAAATTATGAAAAAAGTGTGAATTTTGGCAGCTCATGCCACTTTAAGCAACACCTTTGTAAATAGGAAAAATGAAATTTTAGAAAAATCTGGTAACATATCTGTTAAATGCCTGTTACTTAGGCCTCATAAACTGATGTCTATGCAGCATATTTTCCTTCCTTCAAGGTTTGTTAAACAATTTTCACTGTACCGTGATGGCAAAGAAGTGATTTACTTAGTAAGCCTAATTACCTTTGGAAAGATAAGAGATAAATGTGAGCGCAACATCAAACCAATCAATCAATCAAATCAAAGTACTCGCCACCAGATGGAATGTCAAATTTCGAACACAGATATTTTTTATAGAAAGTGTCTGTTTGCCAGGAACTACATCTTTTTTTTCAGTAATGAGGCTGTGCTCCAAGCTGACATCAAGTGAAATATTCATGTACAAAATTAGCCACCAAATCAAAGAATAAAGCCTTGAAATCCCCCCCATCCCTCTCTCCAAACAAAACTAGCTTTACCATGATAATTCTGGGTTAGAATTCGGATTTGAGGATAGTAAATCTTCATGTTTTTGTAGATTGTGTAGTTTCTATGTAACGGTATGGGTGGAGGGATATCCTGGGAAAGAAAGAAAACACATATAACAAAACAAATCCATGGTCACAGATCTTGTAATCACAATTAGAGTTTCATCACACAGACATTATTTTATGTCACAAAGATAAGAACCCAGCCAGAATGCTAAGAACCCTGTCAGAAAGATAAGAACCCAGCCAGAATGATAAGAACCCAGTCAGAAAGATAAGAACCCAGCCAGAAAGATAAGAACCCAGTCAGAAAGATGATCCCTGTCAGAAAGATAAGAACCCAGCCAGAAAGATAAGAACCCTGTCAGAAAGATGATCCCTGTCAGAAAGATAAGAAACCAGCCAGAAAGATAAGAACCCTGTCAGAAAGATGATCCCTGTCAGAAAGATAAGAACCCAGCCAGAAAGATCAGAACCCTGTCAGAAAGATAAGAACCCAGCTAGAAAGATAAGAACCCAGTCAGAAAGATGATCCCTGTCAGAAAGATAAGAAACCAGCCAGAAAGATAAGAACCCTGTCAGAAAGATGATCCCTGTCAGAAAGATAAGAACCCAGCCAGAAAGATAAGAACCCTGCCAGAAAGATAAGAACCCAGCTCGAAAGATAAGAACCCAGTCAGAAAGATGATCCCTGTCAGAAAGATAAGAACCCAGCCAGAAAGATAAGAACCCTGTCAGAAAGATAAGAACCCAGCCAGAAAGATAAGAACCCTGTCAGAAAGATAAGAACCCAGTCAAAAAGTAAGATCCCTGTCAGAAAGATAAGAACCCTGTCAGAAAGTAAGATCCCTGTCAGAAAGATAAGAACCCAGTCAAAAAGTAAGATCCCTGTCAGAAAGATAAGAACCCAGTCAAAAAGTAAGATCCCTGTCAGAAAGATAAGATCCCAGTCAAAAAGTAAGATCCCTGTCAGAAAGATAAGAACCAAGCCAGAAATATAAGATAAGCCAGTAAGATAAGAACCCAGCCAGAAAGATAAGATCCCTGTCAGAAAGATAAGAACCAAGCCAGAAAGATAAGATCCTTGTGAGAAAGATAAGAACCCAGTAAAAAAGTAAGATCCCTGTCAGAAAGATAAGAACCCAGTCAAAAAATAAGATCTCTGTCAGAAAGATAAGAACCAAGCCAGAAAGATAAGATCCCTGTCAGAAAGATAAGTACCAAGCCAGAAAGATAAGATCCCTGTCAGAAAGATAAGAACCCAGCTAGAAAGATAAGATCACTGTGAGAAAGATAAGAACCCTGTCAGAAAGATAAGATCCAAGCCAGAAAGATAAGAAACCAGCCAGAAAGATAAGAACCAAGCCAGAAAGATAAGATCCCTGTCAGAAAGATAAGATCCCTGTCAGAAAGATAAGAACCAAGCCAGAAAGATAAGATCCCTGTCAGAAAGATAAGAACCAAGCCAGAAAGATAAGAACCAAGCCAGAAAGATAAGATCCCTGTCAGAAAGATAAGAACCAAGCCAGAAAGATAAGAACCAAGCCAGTAAGATAAGATCCCTGTCAGAAAGATAAGAACCAAGCCAGAAAGATAAGAACCAAGCCAGTAAGATAAGATCCCTGTCAGAAAGATAAGAACCAAGCCAGAAAGATAAGATCCCTGCAAGAAAGACAGGAACCCAGTCAGAAAGATAAGAACCCAGTCAAAAAGTAAGATCCCTGTCAGAATGATAAGATCCCAGTCAAAAAGTAAGATCCCTGTCAGAAAGATAAGAACCCAGCTAGAAAGATAAAAACCTAGTCAAAAAGATAAGATCCCAGTCAGAAAGATACGGTCCCAGTCAGAAAGATAAGATCCCAGTCAGAAAGATAAGAACCAAGCCAGAAAGATAAGATCCCGGTGAGAAAGATGATCCCTGTCAGAAAGATAAGAACCCTGTCAGAAAGATAAGAACACAGCTAGAAAGATAAGAACCTAGTCAAAAAGATAAGATCCCAGTCAGTAAGATAAGAACCAAGCCAGAAAGATAAGATCCCAGTCAGAAAGATAAGATCCCAGTCAGAAAGATAAGATCCCTGTCAGAAAGATAAGAACCAAGCCAGAAAGATAAGATCCCTGTGAGAAAGATAAGAACCAAGCCAGAAAGATAAGATCCCTGTCAGAAAGATAAGAACCAAGCCAGAAAGATAAGAACCCAGTCAGAAAGATAAGAACCAAGCCAGAAAGATAAGATCCCAGTGAGAAAGATAAGAACCAAGTCAGAAAGATAAGATCAGCCAGAAAGATAAAAACCAAGCCAGAAAGATAAGAAACCAGTCAGAAAGATAAGATCCCTGTCAAAAAGATAAGAACCAAGCCAGAAAGATAAGATCAGCCAGAAAGATAAGATCCTTGTCAGAAAGATAAGAACCAAGCCAGAAAGATAAGAACCAAGCCAGAAAGATAAGATCCCTGTCAGAAAGACAAGAACCAAGCCAGAAAGATAAGATCCCTGTCAGAAAGACAGGAACCCAGTCAGAAAGATAAGAACCCAGTCAAAAAGTAAGATCCCTGTCAGAAAGATAAGATCCCAGTCAAAAAGTAAGATCCCTGTCAGAAAGATAAGAACCCAGCTAGAAAGATAAGAACCTAGTCAAAAAGATAAGATCCCAGTCAGAAAGATAAGAACCAAGCCAGAAAGATGATCCCTGTCAGAAAGATAAGAACCAAGCCAGAAAGATAAGATCCCAGTCAAAAAGTAAGATCCCTGTCAGAAAGATAAGAACCAAGCCAGAAATATAAGATAAGCCAGTAAGATAAGAACCCAGTCAAAAAGTAAGATCCCTGTCAGAAAGATAAGAACCCAGTCAAAAAGTAAGATCCCTGTCAGAAAGACAAGAACCAAGCCAGAAAGATAAGATCCATGTCAGAAAGATAAGAACCAAGCCAGAAAGATAAGATCCCTGCAAGAAAGACAGGAACCCAGTCAGAAAGATAAGAACCCAGTCAAAAAGTAAGATCCCTGTCAGAAAGATAAGATCCCAGTCAAAAAGTAAGATCCCTGTCAGAAAGATAAGAACCCAGCTAGAAAGATAAGAACCTAGTCAAAAAGATAAGATCCCAGTCAGAAAGATAAGAACCAAGCCAGAAAGATAAGATCCCAGTCAAAAAGTAAGATCCCTGTCAGAAAGATAAGAACCAAGCCAGAAATATAAGATAAGCCAGTAAGATAAGAACCCAGTAAAAAAGTAAGATCCCTGTCAGAAAGATAAGAACCCAGTCAAAAAGTAAGATCCCTGTCAGAAAGATAAGAACCCAGCTAGAAAGATAAGATCCCAGTCAGAAAGATAAGAACCAAGTCAAAAAGTAAGATCCCTGTCAGAAAGATAAGAACCCAGTAAAAAAGTAAGATCCCTGTCAGAAAGATAAGAACCCAGTCAAAAAGTAAGATCCCTGTCAGAAAGATAAGAACCAAGCCAGAAAGATAAGATCCCTGTCAGAAAGATAAGAACCAAGCCAGAAATATAAGATCCCTGTCAGAAAGATAAGAACCCAGTCAAAAAGTAAGATCCCAGTCAGAAAGATAAGAACCAAGCCAGAAAGATAAGATCCCTGTCAGAAAGATAAGAACCCAGTAAAAAAAGATAATAAACTGACCAGTAAGATAATAAATAACGAATACAAACCATCGTTAAATCCAGTTGTTTACATGTATCCTTGATATATTTGGGGAATTCTTTCCTGGGTGCTGGCACTGGACGTTTTTTAACATTCTTCTTTATTGAACTGTTACTGACCGACACAAAAGAAATAAAGTTGAAGTAAGTTAGAAAATGTTGTAATTATCCAGTATTTTACAGTCCACTGCTGAACAGTTAAATTACATGGGGAGCATTATTGATGTAAAACACACTGTTTGCCATATATTGAGAATTTCATGCAGATTGAATTCATGTTAACAAACTTTTCACCTAACGTAAGAAAAATCACCAGCATGTCTTCAAAATAAAGACAGAGGAAATTTCAATCATGAAGATCAGTCCGTCCTCCATGAATTTACCTTTTCTCTGGTAGATCATGTTTGAGTTTCAGATTTTTCCTGCACCAGTGTCCTCTCCACACTGCCTGTATCCTACAGGCATGATGAGACAGTCTCTCTGACTTTATTGCATTCAACTGTTGTCGGCATCCCTCACTATAACGAGACAAGATTTATAGTATTGGCTTTGATTCTAGTATAAACCTTTAATATAAAGGTCACTCCAACTAAATAAAAATTGACAAATTTCTGAGTGGATTTTACACTAGGTCGCCGTATGTGGAAGAGTTGCCAGGTAATCACCGAAGGCCGGGGGTTGCCTCTGGGCAATAAGCCTGGTTTCCCCACTAAACCTGGCAACCCCGCCATATAAGTAAAACATCAATCAATCAATATAAAGGTATAATACCCCAATATCATACTATCATAAAACAGCTCACCATATAGAAAATTAAAGAATTGCCTAAAATACATAAAGACACTTGCACCATAAAACACAAATAAAATACCCACCATTACTCCCCCCCCCCCCCCAGCCCATCATAGAATATCAAATGAAAAATCCATCTTAAAAAAATGATGATTTAACCATAATTAAACCCCCCACCCCACCATACCACAGGAAGGAAATTGCTCTCGTCAAATACACCACCATAAAAGCAAAGGAAATGTTCAATATAAAACACCTCACACTAAAATATTCATGAAAAATCCATCATTAAAAAAAAACACCATAATAACACTTATGAAATACCCACCATCAGATGTACATATAACTGGATGAACAATGACCAATAAACAATGACTGCGAGTACTTTCTATTGTGTTTGTACAAGTTTGAATATAAAAAAAGGCTTCCCGGTTCAAATCTTTCTGAAAATTATTAGGCCGACCTTATACCAGCATTTTACAATTATGATTTTGGAAATGGTTTAGCAGACAGCAGCACCACATAACGATCCACCACGAAATGTTAATGAAATGCCTATCATAATTACACACAAAAGAAAATACCAACAACAAAACACATACACTGAAGCAAAAAATGCAAAAACATCCCAATGAGTTTTAGTAAAAAAATATTGTAAAAAGAAAAGTCATTTCCCAATATCAATATAAAAAGGGGTAAATGACTGTACCTGTAGAGTAGCTGAGTCTTGCCCAGAGCCCACTGTACACTGACATAGGGCAGGCGACTACCATCAACTTCCTCTAAAAACTTCTGTAAAATAAGCTGAAAGGAAACAAAAAACAAACAGCTCAGCCTGGGTTAATATTCTGCGTGAATGTTTGAAAACAACATTAGACAAATTTAGCGCAGTGGATTCCCAATGTTACCAATGTCAAATACAAATTGCCAGGAACAAGCATGACCGTTTCAATATCAGAGTTAGAGGTACATGTGTAGTTGCACTCATTTAATTGTCTCATGCTGTTTTACTTATTAGCCGGTCAGGAAGAGGCTGATTGATCATTCTTGGATTCTTCATTAAAAGAAATAGTGTGTTCTATATTGAAGCCAATCAGCGGTCTACATTCATGTCACATGATCATTTTCATTCAATTGAGTTTGTATGCTGTGATCAAAACTATTTCAATAATAGGCCTAATGGTTGAAAACCAGAAAGGTGGAAGCCGACCCCGTATTAGTATCCCTTTGACTCAATTACCTACCGTAATTTATAATCTTAAGTCTATCTGGGGGCTGTTTCTAAACGTACTTACCCCTATGTTACTTTGCGCCTGGTCGCAACGTAATGTTAAAGACATATGCTACCATTGTAGTTAGGCCTTGCAATGGACTTACTCACAGATTTGGTTTGTACCTGTTACTGGCTTTACCTATGTTTTTTTTCAACGTCAATCCTTTAGTTTTTCAAGGCACTTCAAACGCTTAACTTTTGATATTATAAATTTGGTCATTGAATCTTGGCATTGATATATGGATAGGGTACCTTACAATGATGTACCGAGTTATCACTAGAAACTGTCTGGTTCTTCAGGAAAAGCTGGTACTGCTGGTTGAACTGGTTATACGATAACTTATGAGGAAGACCTACGGTAAAAAGAGAGAAAAATTAGTTTTGCGTTTAAAAAAATATTGATACTTTGTGTTGTATTCAAGATTATTGCAGTTTATTAACTATTGGGTTAGAAAATTAGCTGACCTTTCCCTGGTAATTATCCTATGAACATACCGCAAACACACAATGCTTCTAAATAGATAGATCTTTACCTGTCTATAAGTTCATATAAGGTTTACAAAAATTGTACTGGATATAACTGTTTCATCATAAGCAATTGATTTTAAATTAATATTTACGATTGGTTAGTGTTTACACCGCACTCAAAATTCTTTCACCTCTATTGCGGTGTTGCCAGATTTAGTGGGAGAGCTAGGAAACCAACCCTTTGCCCAGGTGAAACCCTGATCAGCGAAACTTTGGCAACGCATCAACATCTGGAGATTGAGTGAAAAAGATACTCAGAATTTTTGTTTTCTTTGGACTGAGTGTGAATTCACAACCCACAAATGGTAACATTTGTGAGCGAACGATTACATGTAACGTGTCAATTTGTACAAACCTCCTGACATAAGTTTAACAGTTTCTAAGACTTGGAGTGATTGTAGCTGTCTGGTTACAACAGGAGAATCAAACATGGCCGCCTCTTGTGAGTCATTACTCTGAAGAAGAAAAACGTAAGGAATTACATGTATCTTTTGTTTTCAAACGATTCGCTGATTAAGTGTTTTCCACCACTTGCAAAATTATTTATCTATTATGACACTGTTGCTGAGCCTTTCGATTGATTGGTTGACGTTTTACGCCACTTGCAGAATTATTTACCTATTATGACACTGTTGCTGAGCCTTTGGGTTGATTGATTGATGTTTTACGCCACTTGCAAAATTATTTACCTATATTATGACACTGTTGCTGAGCATTTCAATCGATTGATTGACATTTTACGCAACACTCAGAAATATTTCATTCTCTTGCATACCTGGGTAACCAAGTTAAGTGTGGAAGAAATCAGGTTCTGAGCTGGGGATAAAAGCCTAACCTGTGGTAGTCGAGAAATCTGGGCTCTGTCAATTTTTTTTTTTTTTTCGTATTCGGGTGATTCATATTACCAGCCAAATATAAAATAGACCGAAAATCCGGGCTAAACCTTTGGGAGGAGTTCCTGACAATCAGACTTAATAAGGCGAGTTCAAATGAATACTCACTTATAATTCTATATAAATTTATTTCTTTTCATTGAGCGGAATTCAAATATGCGATAAGAAATTGCAGAGATTTCTATATACTGCATCTTATAAGTCAGTTGATGAATAAAAGTTACAGTTTTTACAGAGTTATTTATGTCAGGTGAATGTGGAAAACTATTGTTACCTTGATACATCTAATGAAGCAGGGGTTAGAGTTGTTTAAAACCCCCAACAGTTTATTAAGGGAAGAAATAAATTCTGAAGATACAGTCCCTATAAATCCTGGCCTGTAACAATAAATTAAACAATATTAGGATTTTTTGAACACATTTGATTATCTATATAAAATTTTTTAAATTATTATTTTTCCTATCCTTTTTTAGAATTAATCTTGCCATATCAAATAAAAATAGACAAGGGTTTGGTTTCTTATAAATAAAAGAAGAATTTAATATCTACCCAAATACTATTAGTGTCAAAATGGCAGTTGCCTATGAAATGTTTAAAAGGATGAGGGAGGATGTAAAGGGCGAATGCGCTAATTTTTTGGGTGGAGACAAAGTAATCTATCAGTTTACATCAGAAAGTGAAGAAATTGATTAAAGTGGCATAAGCTCCCAAAATTCACACTTTTTTCCATAATTTCTGATTGTCATGACAGTAAGCGGATTTGAAGGCCATCGAAAAACTAAATGATTATCGTTGGAATGAGGAAAATCCATACACTATTTGGCCTGTACAAACCGAAAACCTGTTCGAAAAGTTAACAAAATTTAAATAACCAGGACGACCATTCATTCATTTTAAGCAAAAGTTAGTTAAAAACAATACTTTATCGTACATTTTCGAGACTAGAATCACTAAAAAGCTTCTGAATTATACGTCTTGAGAAAAATAGCCAATAATTTCAACATTCTGTTTTTACGTCAAAATATCAACATTTTGGCAGCTCATGCCACTTTAAGGTATGGAACCCCATCCGATAGCTTTGTTATTTATAAATGTAGATGATTTAGGGATAGGCTGTACGCTGGTCATAAATAGAATGTTCAAATATTTACCTGATGATATTAGAGTTGACGTCAGGAGTTAATCTATGTATTATGCCTCGGGGACCTAAACCACTTCCTACAAAATCAACAAATTTTTAACTATTTGAATATCCTCGACCCTAAGACCCTAAATTACAAAAACAATCTAGAAAAATTTAAATGATTTGTCAAATATGTAGATAACCTGTAAATCTACCTCTGAGAGCTTTTATGTAAGGAGATTTGAAATGCTACTTGACATTCAAATTGCCCTTACCTCTATAGGTCTCGTTTGTGGGACAGTTGCCAAGTACTTGTCGAAGGTCTGGGGTTTCCTTTGGGCAAAGGGTCCAATTTCCTCCCACTAAACCTCACAATGTTGCCATATAAGTTAAATAATCTTGAGTGTGGCATAAAAAATCAACCAATCAATCTATATCTCGCAGAAAAAGTGATTGGTCAAATCCTGATACAAAGTGATTGGTCAACTCCTGATACAAAGTGATTGGTCAACTCATGATACGCAGTGATTGATTGGTCAACTCATGATACAAAGTGATTGGTCAACTCATGATACGCAGTGATTGATTGGTCAACTCATGATACAAAGTGATTGGTTGGTCAACTCATGATACAAAGTGATTGGTCAACTCATGATGCGAAGTGATAGATTGGTCAACTCATGATACAAAGTGATTGGTTGGTCAACTCATGATACAAAGTGATTGGTTGGTCAACTCCTGATACAAAGTGATTGGTCAACTCATGATACAAAGTGATTGGTCAACTCATGATGCGAAGTGATAGATTGGTCAACTCATGATACAAAGTGATTGGTTGGTCAACTCATGATACAAAGTGATTGATTGGTCAACTCAAGATACAAAGTGATTGGTTGGTCAACTCATGATACAAAGTGATTGATTGGTCAACTCATGATACAAAGTGATTGGTTGGTCAACTCAGGATACAAAGTGATTGATTGGTCAACTCATGATACAAAGTGATTGGTTGGTCAACTCATGATACAAAGTGATTGATTGGTCAACTCATGATACAAAGTGATTGATTGGTCAACTCATGATACAAAGTGATTGATTGGTCAACTCATGATACAAAGTGATTGATTGGTCAACTCATGATACAAAATGATTGATTGGTCAACTCATGATACAAAGTGATTGATTGGTCAACTCATGATACAAAGTGATTGATTGGTCCACTCATGATACCGATTATTTCATTTATAGGAAGTTCTTTTCAATCTCCACCCTTGTATTTGATTGATTGATTGGTTGATGTTTTACGTCGCACTGAAGATTGTTTCACTTATATGGTGCCGTTGCCAGGTTAAGTGGGAGAGGAAACCCGGCTCATTGCCCGGAGGAAACCCCCGACCTTCGGCGAGTACATGGCAACTCTTCCACATACCCCTTGTCTTTGAAACATGTGGTACAACTTGATAATATCACCAGTTAATTAAAACCATATTGATACATTTTTGCTTTTAATTTGTTATCAATTAAAACTGAATTATAAAATTAACCATCAACATACTATGCCATGAATTAATTTCCTTGTAGAAGAGTTGGGTTGCAAAGGTGAAGTTACAGTTGTTTGGGGTGAACATACAGACAATATCATCAGGGAGAGAGTCTCTGTTGTTCTGTAGTAAACTATAGGCATCATAAATAACATGGTGACCACTGAAATGCTCTATACCAAACATAGGCGATTTCTTCTCTTGTTCCAATAACCTGGGAATAAAGTCACAACAAAGTCACAACAAATTAAGCACTGATTATTAGGTCAAATTCTCATAGATTCTTGATATTGATGTTTTTTATGGTTTTCCGTAGAAGCAATATGATAAAGTGAAAGGATAAAATGGTCATGTTTTTCTGGAAATCAGAAAAAAAATGTCTTAGCACAAGCAAGAAGGAATATCGGTGATCATGTTAAAAAAAAAACACTCATCAATAGACAAAATTTCGCAAGATTCCAAAAAAAACAAGTCTTGTAGGCCGTTTAAAAAACAATACCCATCAGTTTTACCTGCGATGTCTACTGTGTAATGACCTTATTCTAGCTATCAGAAGGCCAGGGTTGTTATGAGCTAACTGACATTCTGTGTCCAACAGATCCAATATACCCGAACCCTGTTTAAAGAGAGAGAAAAAAATTATTAATATCGGTCCACTGTTAAATGGGTCATGATATTTTCATTCAATTGCTATTGTTTTGTCTTGTTTCTTTTGTTGTAGTTTGGTTTTTTGTGAGTAAGAGAGGTTCTGTTATCAACAAGTTGGACATAGCAATTAAGAAAGGTTTAATATAACAGTACTAAAATTTTAATAGTATAAGTGAATATCCAGAGAAAAACTCCTCATGTTATTAAATCATTCCATGGGGATACTCTTAAGGTTTATTTTAACTACATTATGTGAATTTTCTTGGCCTGTGTGGAAAGTGAGGTATCTGCGGACGGTCGAAGGTTTCCTCTGAGCAAAGCGCTTGGTTTCCTTCCATTGTAACCATTGCGATTCTTGCATATAAGTCAAATAATCTTGAGTACGGCGTAAATCACCAATCAATCAATCAAATATTAACTGACAAATTTCAACAGAAGACATAGGTTAAAATTACTTTATAGCCAAAGCTTACTAAATGACAATCAATCAATCACACAAATAATCAAATTAAATAAAACTTGGTAACAATATACCTGCACAAGGTTACTTACTGGTCTCGCAATGAGGTCAATAACATCAATATTGTCCTTGTAGACGATGTCCATATTAGGTCGTATACCTTCCTCAAGACACGCCTCCATCGGCCCTCTGAAGATCACTTTACTGTAAATTCTTTCCAGGTTCTCAGAGCATAGGTTCATACAAAGGTGAGATAGTTGGTTCAACTTAAAGATAAACAAACAAGCATAAAGAATCTCATGAAAAGTTGCAAATTACTGGCAGTTGATGTTTTACTGGCAGCTGATATTTTACTGATTGCTGATATTTTACTGGTAGCTGATATTTTACTGGTAGCTGATATTTTACTGGTAGCTGATATTTTACTGGTTGCTGATGTTTTACTGGTTGCTGATATTTTACTGGTTGCTGATATTTTACTGGCAGTTGATATTTTACTGGTAGCTGATATTTTACTGGTTGCTGATATTTTACTGGCAGCTGATATTTTACTGGCAGCTGATATTTTACTGGTAGCTGATATTTTACTGGTTGCTGATGTTTTACTGGCAGCTGATATTTTACTGGCAGCTGATATTTTACTGGCAGCTGATATTTGTCATTTAAAGTGGCATGAGCTGCCAAAATTCACACTTTTTTCATAATTTCTGATCATCATGACAGTAAGAGACCATCGAAAAAATAAATGATTGGCGATGGAATGAGGGAAATCCATAAAGTCTACGGCCGAGACGAACCGAAATAGTGTCCGAAAAGTAAATAAAACTTAAATAACCGGGATAACCATTCATTCATTCTAAGCCAAAGTTGGTTTAAAACAATACTTTATCGTCCATTCTTCAGACTAGAAGCACTAAAAAGCTTCTGAATTATACGTCTTGAGAAAAATAACCAATAATTTTGACATTCTATTTTTAACTTCAAAATATCAAAAAAATATCAGCTAAAGATATTCCTAAACCGTTGGCTGGTTTATGGAGAAAAAATATTTTCTTTCAAGTGACTACAGTATCTAAGTATCCTATATAAAACCCAAAACTTGAGAAGCTTCTTCCTACAAACCTGAGGCTTGTTTTACAAAGCAGTCACATAGTTGCCAATGGATACCATATTGAAGAGAGATGAAGTCATGGCAACTGCGATGGATCGCACTTTGCAACGGCTATGTGAAAGGGCCCCCAGGCCTTTCTTGGATATTATTTCCTTCCAAGACCTTTTACTTTTCATGAATAAAGAAACTTGACTATTGAACAGAAGATAAACATTGATAAAAATTGCCTTACCTGAGAATTTTGGGATCCAAATAAATCCATGATTCCAATAAATCTATCCTGTCCCATATAGGAGGTGAAATCTGAGTCCGTTCTATCATTTACATCCTCACTGATGGACATGGCACTCACATCTAGAGATATCAATATGTAAACAAATTAGAAAATCAGAATTCTGTAGATTTGAAGTGTTAATAATCTATATCATTGGAAATAGTATCATTTAAAATGGAAAATTCAGAAAAAAATAATTTGAATTGAGCAATGGACTCAACGATGAAAATGTGAAAAACGAGACAATCAGAATGAAATAGATTTGAACTATAACAGTTAAAATCTATAGAATTTTGATTTTCTAATTTTTATATCTAATATATATATATATAACAGCATTTTCAGGTTTAGTGGGGGGAGGAAACCGACTGTTTTGAGAGAGAATCTTCGGCTAAAAAGCTCTTACATACACTCACCCCATCTAAAATTTTAATGAAGTTTAAATATCAGGATAATTGATTGATTGATTGTTTGGTGTTTTAAGCCACATACAAGAGTATTTCATTAATATGGCAGCATTTTCAGGTTTACTGGGGGAGGAAACCAGACTTTTTCGGACAGAATCTTCAGATAAAAAGCTCTTACAAATACTCACCCCCATCAAAAATTTTATGAAGTTTTCAGGATAATTGAATTCAATTTACAAAATTAGAGTTAACATACCCGGCAAAGATTGATTTGAGCTGACTGGACTGTTGGATCTGGAGTTGGTTATTTTCAGCAGCCATTTTACAATTCTACTATACAGACATTGAGCTAGCAGGTGCTTGCTCCAGCTAGCCTGTAATGTAGTAGTAAAAGACTTCTTAAAGTAAATTTATCAAAGAACATGTAATTGTATTTCTGTAATATAATTGTCTCAATTTAACTCAAAAGAAAACATTGAAAATAAAATTGAAATAAAGACCAGGAGCCTGTTTCACAAAGTGGCGTAGCGTAAGTTTTTACGTAAATGCCCAAGCAACCCATACTGTAGAGATACGTTAGTATGAAAGTTACGCAAAAAATACATTTACGCCTCTTTGTGAAACAGGCTCCTGGGATTTGATAAATAGAACATTATTTAAAATGAATTTCCATGACTTAAAACTTTTCATTAGGGTTAAACTACATTTTTTGAAGTTTAAATCAAAACATTTAAAGCATCAAGATTTTTTTCTTACTGTAGCAGAGTTGGCAGCAGATTTACAGATTTGTCCTTTGATTGTCCGTGTACGACAAGTGAGCCCTCTGTACAAGACAACAGCTGGTATACCCAGTAACGCTGCCACAGCATGGAATTCTGGGGAAAAAAAATATATATATTTGGATTGAAAGATAATAAAAGCAATATAAAGATAAAATAAAGATAATAAGATTTAAAAAACAAAATATTGATTAAAAAAAAAATTGGATGAAAATTAAAGGCAGATCTGACATTCTCTTGAAGATAAAACGTTGCTTTGCTTTTGAATGATATGGTCTGGGTTAAGATGAAATTCAGTTTAATAATTTTTTTCTTCATAAAAATGGATCACATTAATCATGTATTTATGAATCAATTTATATTTTGACATCTGGCTCAGTATTCATAACAAAATATTAAGTCCATTCACTTTCAGGCTAATGCAACACAAGCTGCCAAAGTTCAAGTTTCTCTAAAGAATTCAGGATATGAGAATCTGAGTCTTTGAAGTTTATTGAAAAAAATAGATGGACATGAAAATAATCAGTCTTCATGCTGTTTGTTGCCCTGTAAACCAAAGCTTGCATCAACATCAAGCTCTCATCTTCTTTTCTGTATGTCAATTTATCTCTGACTCATACCTTTATCATTATTTATCTCTGACTCATACCTTTATCATTATTTATCTCTGGCTCATACCTTTATGATTATTTATCTCTGGCTCATACCTTTATGATTATTTATCTCCTCACACCTTCATGATTATTTTTCTCCTCACACCTTTATGGTTATTTATCTCTGACTCACACCTTCATGATTATTTATCTCCTCACACCTTTATGGTTATTTATCTCTGACTCACACCTTTATGGTTATTTATCTCCTCACACCTTTATGGTTATTTATCTCTGACTCACACCTTCATGATTATTTATCTCCAGCCCATACCTTCATGATTATTTATCTCCAGCCCATACCTTTATGATTATTTATTTCCAGCTCATACCTTTATGATTATTTATCTCCAGCCCATACCTTTATGATTATTTATTTCCAGCTCATGGTTTTCATTCTGTACAAAGTCAATGTTACCCAGGAGCAGGATTGCAGCCAAAATGCGAACCAAGTCGGAAAACGAAATTCCCAACTTTACCAATGAACTCTGAAAGAAGAAAATATATTTCTTACTTTATCCATCAGGGTTCATCTCAATGTAAGCCTTTTAAACAGAAATTAAAGGCTCTAACCCCATGCCTAGTGAACTAAAATTAGGATTTATTGGAAAACATAAAGTAGCATGAGCTCCCAAGAATCGTTTTTTTTAATATAAATTATGATTGCCAATATAATAAAATGGCTTGAAGCTGATCGTAAAGAACTTATGTTGGAATAATAAAAATCCATACACTCTGTGACATGTATGCTAGAAGCAGAAGTAGAGTTTGAAAAGTAAACAAAATTGATTGATTGATGTCTTATGCCGCACTCAAGATTATTTCACTGATATGGCGGCTTTGCCAGGTTAAGTGGGTGAGGAAACCGGGCTCATTGCCAGGAGGAAACCCCAACCTTCCACATACAGCGACAGAGTTAAAAATCCACTCAGAACAACCGGGTTGATTGTTTATTCATTTTACTTATAAAGTTAGTTCAAAACACTGCTTTAACCTACATTCTTGAGACTTGGAGCAATGATTATCTTCTAATTTGTACTTCCTGAGAAAAACAAATGATAATTTCCAATCTATGTTTTATAGACAAATATAATCAATATTTTGGCAGTTCACTTGACTTGGATTATAACAGTTTTTTTGTTTTAGAAAAAAATCATAATAAAATCAAACTGCCCACAATTCTACCAAACAAGTACACAGCCAAAAAACCAAAGTCAACATTTCAGATCCTTACCTTCCAGTTAATAAATATTTTTTTATCTGAATTTCCATTTTGTTGCAGAGGACCAGTGAATAGATAATGGAAATCTTCTATCTCATAACCTGACAAATGGTACTTCACTGGAAAGAGAAATCACAAATTATGTAAAGATAAAAATAAATAATGTCTTTTATATGACCTTTCTCCCTGTACCCCATGTTTAAGCCCGACATTCTAAAAATGGTTAGACAAACCCATAGTGACGGCTGGTTTAGATATATTGATTGTCATGTTTAGATAAATTGGAGAAGGAAACCAAGATCTTGGTAAAAGGAAACCAATTGTTTTTTTTTTGGTTTGGAGGAAACAAAGTTCTTTTGATGGTGGAAACTGGTTCTTTAGTTAGAGGGAGCTTGGCTTGTTTGGTTAAAGGAAACTTGGTTCTTTGTTTAGATGAACTTGAATTCTTTGGCTGGTTAGAACTGGGTGTTTGGTTAGATGGAACTGGGTTCTTTGGTTAGATGAAACTGGGTTCTTTGGTTAGTAGAAACTGGGTTCTTTGGTAAGATGAAACTGGGTTCTTTGGTTAGTAGAAACTGGGTTCTTTGGTTAGTAGAAACTGGGTTCTT
Source organism: Lepidochitona cinerea (assembly GCA_963971465.1). NCBI lineage: Eukaryota > Metazoa > Mollusca > Polyplacophora > Chitonida > Tonicellidae > Lepidochitona > Lepidochitona cinerea. The sequence goes on along the minus strand of OZ020551.1, from coordinate 44,389,626 downwards.
TGGTTAGTAGAAACTGGGTTCTTTGGTTAGTAGAAACTGGGTTCTTTGGTTAGATGAAACTGGGTTCTTTGGTTGGCGGAAACTGTGCTCTTTAGCTGGAGAAAACTAAACTTGTAGTTTGAAGAAGCTGGATTCTTGGGTAGGTCTGGGAGGAGTTGAATAACCCACTCAGCAATTTTTGTCCTTGGACTGAGTGGAATTCCAGTAAGTAAAAGTGTAAAAATGTACAAACAGACATTACCATTGATTGATTGATGTTTTACTGGGCACTTAATATCAGTTTACTTTTATGGTGGTATTGACAGTTTAGCATAAGAGTGGAATTATGTGCAGAGTAAGCCCCATAACTTCACGTGATGTATGGCAAGCATTACACATTTGTAAAACAATAATACAAATTGTCTTACATTTTTCTTCTCCAGTCAAGCCGGCCAATAGTTGATAGAAAATATCGGAGTTTCTCTCACCCTTTGAAGCATGGGTTGTTCTAGGCTGGAAAATTAGTATGACAAAAAAATCATTTAAGTTCTATTCCTTCGCTCACAGCTGTCAATATAATAAGTTCTTTTAAGACACGAAAGCAGTCTGACAACATAAAAAAATGTTAAAAGTAAAAAAAGTGGGGTTTGTTTTCAGTTTAGGTTTCTACATGTATAAAGACTTTATTTCTGTTCGTAAAGGACTTGAAAAGTCTATAATATAAACTATAAGCTATGGATAATTAGTTTGAAATCAATATAGTCCAATCATACATTTAGTATTAAAGTCAACTACTTAATCATAAGAAATGTTTGAAACTCTCTTTAAACATGGATTCCATATTAATGATAAAAAAATAAGACATCACCACGTAGTAAGTTGTTTTTGAACAACACAAGCTTCCGACGCCTATACACTTGACGTAGACACTGGTATAGGTGTCAAAAGCTTGTGTTGTTCAAAAACAACTAACTATGTGGTGATGTCTTATTTTTTTATCATTAGTACTTAATCATAATTAATGCGTGCTAAACAAATAGAATGTTTAATAGCGTGTAGGCTATACTCAAGATTATCACAAGTATTAGCACCATTGCCTATTGAATAAGGGCAGGGAAGACCGTCTTTGTATCTGGAGGACCCACCGACTCCCCTACCTTCTGTCAGAGCCCCTCCCTTGTCATTTATCAAATCAAAAAAAAAAAAAAAAGAAGGGTCATAAGTTTCCATAGATATACATGAGCAAAACCAAAAATTTAAATAGGAATATGTGTAAATACCTGTTCTATGAAATATCCATGGATAACAGTTCTATGGATTGCTCCATTCGACAGAGACGTCTTGTAAAAGAAACCCTACAAATAAAATGAAAAAGTTACTCATTACCCTAAATATGTGATTCAGCAATCAACAGAATGATTGCTTGGTGCTTAACTTGAAATTATCATTTGATAATCTTACTTTTACAGGACAAAACTGGGTGCATTGCGTATAGGATTTAATTGATTATTAAAATGAGCATACAATGAGCTGCAAAAGCCTCAGCAATAATAGGGATCTGATTCTGTATAAGCTATGTATATATACAAGTTTAGTCACAGCCCTTCATTTTTATTTTAAACGGCATAAACATTGATGGTCGCTTTGCAAGGATTATAGAAGGAAGACTGATAATTGTCTGATATGCAGCAATAAAAATCCTTTCACTAGAATAGCAACATTGCAAGGAAGAAACTTGTCAGTTGGTGATCGAGAGATGTATGCGGACTCTTTGACCTTTGACAAAGGGCAATCACATAAAAAACCCACTCAGAATTTTTTTCTTAGTAAAGATGATGTATGAACACATGTACAACTGAACACCATAACCGGGTTCTATAGTACATATTAAGCTGCCGTAAATTACGTCTGGTGTTAATCTGTGTAGGAACTTACACGATCCTAGCAACTGGTCCACATTGTGGGGCTATGGGGGTTGTAAGACACGGTCCAGGGTAGGGTTGAAGTTGTTCCTGAACATTGTATCATATAAAGTCAGTGTTTCCAAAGCAAGTTGCAATCATCATCAGGGAAATTACTGTGGTTAGTTTACTAATTCATTAATTTCCCTGATGATGATTGCAACTTGCTTTCAAAACACTGACTTCATCACGTACTGTATGTAAATTGAAATATACACATTCTAATGGGCTTGATTTAAGTCCTGTGTGTTTTAGAGAATATAACAAACAGTATAAAGACACATATTGATTATGTCGCCGCCATATAAGTGAAATAATCGTGAGTGCGGCGTAAAACTCCAATCAATTAAGCGATCATATTGATTATTGATTCATACCGCTCTAGAGCTGTGTATATTGTTGACTGTCCGAGCAGAGACGAGAGACTGTAGTACTGTGATGGAGGCAGACAGGTGTTTGAACGTGTCCGTCTCTGACCCTCCCCCAGCCTGATGAAACAGGTGATGTAGTAGTTGATGAGAACACCATGTCTTACCACTACCACTTTCACCACTGAAAAATAAAAGTATGGTTTGGTTAGTATTAATTAGCCATCTGTTTGATCTTGTTCAGGAGTAAAGTAAGTATATACAGGAATAAGAAACAAATGGTCCCCAATAAGGCTGAAATATAAATGAATAATTGGTTGATGTTTTACGATAAACTCATTATTTCATCTACTTCACGGAGGTGCCTGGGAGTGGGGGAGAAAACCAAGCTCTCTGCCCAGAGGAAACCCCCAACCTTCTTGAGTACCTAGCAACTCTTCTATATTGGGTGAATTGTAAAAGATTTATGTTTTACAACCCACTCAAGGATTTTTTCAATTTAAATGATGCCCTCCCAATTGCATATATGCATGAACACGTGTGCTGCATTTATAAATGATCGTCATTCCCATCTCATTTCCAGCTTTATAGTTGATGGTGTATTTATTTCCAAGTTTTCACAGTTCTAATTAAAATTTTATCCCTCTGAAGAAACAAACTGTGTACAAAAATTCAAATGAAAAATTAAACTGTAGCAACAAAGTTATTTTAGTGATTGATGTTTCGGGTCGCACTCAAGATTTCATTCATATGGCTGCGTTGTCCGGTTTAGTACAGAGGTAGCCGAACTTCCACAGGTACCCGGCACATACAGCGATCAAGTAAAAAACTCAATTTAAGCTATTTACCTGAGGAGAATGACTTGAGACTGTTTTGTTTCCTTGAAATCAGACAGTACACCTGTAATCCGAGAGGCTAACTCAGGTGTTTCTCTGCTACTCTGTCTCTGTAAGGCATGACTGTCGATTTCAGTAAATGGATTCAAACTTAGAAGAACAGGTCCAACTCTTGTCTGGAATGAAAAGAAAAGGAATTACGAAAAAATAAAAAAAAAGTGAACAAAAAATTGATTGAGCTGCTTTCAGAAACAGCCAAAAATATTGCCACACATTGGAAGTTTTTATTTGCCAACAAACAGAGAAAAAAAGTTTATGTTGCACATAAATAAAATCCTGTGTTAAAGAGAGAGTGCAGACAAGGAGCCAGCCAAACAGAGCTAGATGGTGACGGTGTAAAAATAAACTTGCTATAGTTTAACGAATAGTTCCTGTGAGAAGTTACCTGGCAATAGTAACTAATGATTTCAATAAGTTCAAACAAGTAGGGCCTACAGGCATTTTAATACATTCTGTTCAAAAGATAAACAATGATAAAACGTATAATAAAAAAATTAATTACTTTAATAAGACAGCTTGATAAACAAATTTCTAATGGTTGAAATTTTATGTCAAAGGTTATTTCAAAATGCTATATATTTAAAGGCACACTTGCCGCGAAAATCAGGAATATTGTTTACATTAAAAAAGAAAGACCGTATTCTGTATTTTTCCCAGACAATATAAGTTAGGAACTTTCTATTTTTACCAAAATTTAAAAGTTTGGACGTTACTTTGTATTTTTAATTTGAATTGTTACGTACCCGGAACGTAAAAAAAACGATCTGCCCCCTATTTAGCGATTTTATGTTTCAGTCGAGTGAGTGAACTAACGGCACAGTGTAATTTTACGTAGACCTATTTATCTGAGAAATTCAGACTAACGATCGGTTAACAGCGACTGGAAAAGCCTGCTGATAATTGTTTGAGTGTAAACCACAGATACAAAGGCCTGAAAGGAGGGTATTCCAACACGAAAGTTGACCGACACTGATCGTTGTTGTTGTAATCAGGCTTCGATTCTTCGTTTGTTTTTCACTCCATTTTTACAGTCTAAAGCTAACTGGACATGTTTTATGTGACCTATGTTTAAGTTTAGTGGTATTAGTCGTAGTAAGCTCATGTAAATTGGTTTTCTTAGCAAATTTAAACAGGCTACGGCGGCAAGTGGGCCTTTAAGCATAGGTCCACCTAAATATGAAATGTTGTAATATGTTGGAAATGAATGAATAATAGGAATCTACACTCACCAGGTATTTGCCATTTTGAAAGCTTTCTTTAATTCTCCTTAGCAGTGTGTTCTCGGTGATTGGCCCCACCAAATGGGCAAGGTCAGATAGATCCATGTTCTTAAAGATTGAAGGTCACATTTCATTTAATACCTGAAAAGATAAAACAGGTGTAATTTAATGACCATCCAGAAAATGTTATAATTTTATATTTAATTCCATTAAAGAGAATAAAAATTAAATAGTATGCCACCCAAAGTTATATACAGGCTTGTAGGGGAAGGGGTTGCCTAATCTAACATATCTATCTCATCCAGGACATAATCCACTGACATTGGCACATAAATATCCCATCCAAGACATAATCCACTGAAATTGGCACATAGATATCCCATCCAAGATACATTCCACGGACATTGGCACATATATATCTCATCCAGGACACATTCCACGGACATTGGCACATATATATCTCATCCAGGACACATTCCACGGACATTGGCACATATATATCTCATCCAGGACACATTCCACGGACATCGGCATATAGATATCCCACCCAGGAAACATTCCACTAACATTGGCATATAGATATCCCATCCAAGACATAATCCACGGACATTGGCATATAGATATCCCATCCAGGACACATTCCACGGACATTGACATATAGATATCCCACCCAGGACACATTCCACGGACAATGGCACATAGATATCCCATACAGGACACATTCCACTGATATTGGCACACATATATCTCATCCAGGGCATATTTCACTAACATTGGCACATATATATCCCATCCAGGACACATTCCACTGACATTGGCACATATACATCCAATCCAGGATACATTCCACTGACAATGCCACATAGATATCCCGTGCAGGACACATTCCACTGACATTGGCATATAGATATCCCATTCAGGACACATTCCACTGACATATAGATATCCCATCCACTGACAATGACACATAGATATCCCATCCAGGACACATTCCACGGACATTGACATATAGATATCCCACCCAGGACACATTCCACGGACAATGGCACATAGATATCCCATACAGGACACATTCCACTGATATTGGCACACATATATCTCATCCAGGACACATTCCACTGACATTGGCATATAGATATCCCATTCAGGACACATTCCACTGACATATAGATATCCCATCCACTGACAATGGCACATAGATATCCCATCCAGGACATATTCCACTGACATTGACATATAGATATCCCATCCAGGACACATTCCACTGACATTGGCACATATATATCCCATACAGGACACATTCCACTGATATTGGCACACATATATCTCATCCAGGACACATTCCACTGACATTGGCATATAGATATCCCATCCAGGACACATTCCACTGACATTGGCAAATATACATCCAATCCAGGATACATTCCACTGACAATGCCACATAGATATCCCGTGCAGGACACATTCCACTGACATTGGCATATAGATATCCCATCCAGGACACATTCCACTGACAATGCCACATAGATATCCCGTGCAGGACACATTCCACTGACAATGGCACATAGATATCCCATCCAGGACACATTCCACTGACAATGCCACATAGATATCCCGTGCAGGACACATTCCACTGACAATGGCACATAGATATCCCATCCAGGACACATTACACTGGTATTTTCAACATATACATTTCCTTCGGGACACATTCCACTGACAATGGCACATAGATATCCCATCCAGGACACACTCCACTGACATCGACACATAGATATCCCATCCAGGACACACTCCACTGACATTGGTACATAGATATCCCATTCACGACACATTCCACTGATAATGGCACATAGATATCCCATCCAGGACACATTCCACTGACATATAGATATCCCATCCAGGACACATTCCACTGACATTATTAGTTATCATGGTTGGTGGAGGGGGGATACGAAGTATTTACATGGTCAGCGTGGGAATTGATAACGGTCGAGCCGTTAGGTTTTTATTATCTCGAAGAGCTTTACTTTTGCGTAGAATCAGCCAAAATATTTCTTTCGTTAATTCAATCGCACACACACAAAAAAGTTGCAAAAGGTGACCTAATACGAGCACGAGCTACGACGTCATCAAACAACGTCGCCAAAAAAACGTTGACATAACGTTCGCCCGTCACCCACAATATAGTTGAAAAAGGTGAGTGATGCGACCACGCACTATGACGTCATAAAACGACGTCACAAAACAACATTCAAACGTTCAAAATAGCGTTTGCGCGACGCCGTATCGGGTGTGGGTGAAAACGAGGTTTTACCGTATCGGGTGTGTAGGACACCTAATACGAATATTTATCGGATGGCAATTGACCAATCAGATTGCAGAGAAACTACTCTGAGGGATAATAATGGCATATATATATCCCATCCAGGATACATTACACTGGCAATGGCATGTAGATATCTCATCCAGGACACATTCCACGAACATTTGCACATAGATATCCCACCCATGACACATTCCACTGACATTTGCACATAGATATCCCATCCAGGACACATTCCACTGACATTTGCACATAGATATCCCACCCATGACACATTCCACGGACATTGGCACATATATATCTCATCCAGGACACATTCCACTGATATTGGCACATAGATATCCCATCCAGGACACATTCCACTGACATTTGCACATAGATATCCCATCCAGGACACATTCCACGAACATTTGCACATAGATATCCCACCCATGACACATTCCACGGACATTGGCATATAGGTATCCCATCCAGGACACATTCCACTGACAATGGCATATAGATATCCCATCCAGGATACATTCCACGGACATTGGCATATAGATATCCCACCCATGACACATTCCACTGATATTGGCATATAGATATCCCACCCAGTACACATTCCACTGACATTGGCACATAAATATCCCATCCAGGATACATTCCACCAACATTGGCACATAGATATCCCACCCATGACACATTCCACTGATATTGGGGTATAGATATCCCACCCAGTACACATTCCACTGATATTGGGGTATAGATATCCCACCCAGTACACATTCCACTGACATTGGCACACAGATGTCCCATCCAGGACACATTCCACTGACAATGGCACATGGATATCCCATCCAGGACATATTCCACTGACAATGGCACATATATATCCCATCCAGGACACATTCCACTGACAATGGCACATAGATATCCCATCCAGGACATATTCCACTGACAATGGCACATAGATATCCCATCCAGGACACATTCCACTAATATTGACACATGGATATCCCACCCATGACACATTTCACTGACATTGGCATATAGATATCCCATCCAGGACACATTCCACTGACAATGGCACATGGATATCCCATCCAGGACACATTCCACTGACAATGGCACATGGATATCCCATCCAGGACACATTCCACTGACAATGGCACATAGATATCCCATCCAGGACATATTCCACTGACAATGGCACATAGATATCCCATCCAGGACACATTCCACTAATATTGACACATGGATATCCCACCCATGACACATTTCACTGATATTGGCATATAGATATCTTATCCATGACACATTTCACTGACATTGGCATATAGACATCTCATCCAGGACACATTCCACTGACATTGGCACATGGATATCGCACCCATGACACATTTCACTGACATTTGCACATATATATCCCATCCAAGACATAATCCACTGAAATTGGCACATAGATATCCCATCCAAGACATAATCCACTAACATTGGCACATATATATCGCATCCGGGACACATTAAACCGACATTGGCACATATATATCTCATCCAGGACACATTCCACTGATATTGGCATATAGATATCCCACCCAGGAAACATTCCACTAACATTGGCATATATATATCCCATCCAAGACATAATCCACGGACATTGGCATATAGATATCCCATCCAAGACATAATCTACTGACATTGGCACATGGATATCCCATCCAAGACATAATCCACGGACATTGGCACATGGATATCCCATCCAAGACATAATCCACGGACATTGGCATATAGATATCCCATCCAGGATACATTCCACAGACATTGGTTCAAGGATTTAATACCGCCGTAGCGGTGTTTGTTGCGTAACCCGATACCGCTGAACGTTGGTTCTGACATATAGATATCCCATCCAGGACACATTCCACGGACATTGGCACATAAATAACCCACCCATGACATTCAAATAACACAACCACATGGATACTCCACTTATGACACACCTAATGCACAATGTGCCTGGCACACCCATACTTACCTATAAGAATTTGCTTGTCTCCTTAGTTTTAACTAAAGGACATACAAGTTTCAGAGCAGCTCTGATGGTTCAACCCACCCTTGTGTATAATACACAGACTAGATACATCTACAATGTTTTATAAATGAAGCTAGTATGCCAAACAACAGTACATTACTAAGCTGTTCTGAATACCACTAAACAATAACAACTATTTTAGGACTGACATTGTCATTATAAATTATTCTACAGTCAAACTTACACTTATTGATTCAGTGCAAGTTATTTCCTGAATAGCACCTTCACTGCCTGGCAATACCTCAGGGCAATTCCACTAATATTTATGATCACTAAAACACACGGGCACCGGGAAAATCTTGTTGTCTAAAATAACCACGGAGACAAGTTTCTAACTGTGTTAAAAAAAGGTATATTATTTAGACCTTTATACCCCATCATAAATTGTTGTAATAAACTAAATCTATGATATTTCATTAGGTTGACGACTGACAGGAGCTTGGCTTTAGTCAGTAGAATTTTCTGGAACACTTTGTAATACATTGAAAATGCTTACGCTATACATTGATTGGGGCTTAACGACGCACTTAACAGCTCAGGCCATATATGACCCTAACCAGTACTTATAACATGTCTGTTTAATACATACTTGTGAGATACAAATGAGATATTTATTTCTCTGTATGTAAAACTAATTAACTATTATGAGGCTTCATTAGGGAATTGTCATCCAGAACAAGTTACTGTAATTAAGTTTGCGTATGTTAATCATAGATTTGACACATACTGAGTTGATTTAACAAGCTACATGCTACATACTCTATACTTGATTGACGTTTTACGCCACACTCAAGATCATTTCAAGTATACTCTATACAAAATTGCCTTCACAAGTTTTCAAAATACTTTATACTTTAATTAAAATATTTGAGTAAAGTAGGCTACAGTGAATGCATATAACTAAGCTTCTCTTAAGGGTCGTTAATCTGTTCAAACTTAAGGATGCTCGTTAATAAAGAAAACTTCAATGACAGTTTTACTGGCTGAAGTCTTAACTTTAAAACGCATAGCTGTTTGCACAAGCATAAAGAAAAACAGATTTTATTAAACTTATAAAAGTAATACATTTTCATTAAACGCTACCATTGGAGACACAACTTACTAAAACACTAATACTGGAAAATGAAGCTAATTCAAACAATAGCCTACCAGAGACTTAATCTTACTAAAACACAATATTACTGGAGACTTGATCTTACTAAAACACAAATACTGAAGACCTAAACATAATAAAACACTAATACTGATGACCTAAACTTACTAAAACACAAATACTGAAACTTACCAAAACACTAAAACTCCAATCTAAACTTACTAAAACACTAATACTGGAGACTTAATCTTACTAAAAGACAAACACTGAAGACCTAAACTTACTAAAACACTAATACTGAAGACCTAAACTTACTAAAACTCATGACCTAAACTTACTAAAACACTAATACTGGAGACCTAAACTTACTAAAACACTAATACTGCTGACCTAAAGTTACTAAAAGACAAGTACTGGAGACCTAAACTTACTAAAACACTAATAATGGTGACCTAAGGTTACTAAAACACTAATACTGGAGACTAAAAACTTACTAAAACACTAATACTGGAAAGTTAAACTTACTAAAACACTAATAACGGAGACAAGGTTACTAAAAGACTAATACTGGAGACTAAAAACTTACTAAAACAATAATACTAGAGATTTAAACTTACTAAAACACTAATAACGGAGACAAGGTTACTAAAACACTAATACTGGAGACTAAAAACTTACTAAAACAATAATACTAGAGATTTAAACTTACTAAAACACTAATACCTATTAAAACACTTACACTGGAAACTCCAGCCTACTAACACTGAAACCTAGTGAAACACTGTTAACTGGGAAAAGACATGTGTGTCAAAAAAGACTAGGTAAACTGCCTTTCAAATGACGAGCCTAAAATAGAAATCCTAATGTCAGAGAGGAAAAAATTATAACAAATTTAGAAACAGCTATCGTGTAAAGAAATACATACTAGTTGTTCTAAAGATACTAGTTGTTCTAAACCAGTACCTAATTAAGGCTTATTTTAAAAGAGAGGAGCTTTTTTGTCTAACTGGCAGATAATAAATTTTAATAAATATTTGTAAGCGATACAGTTTGATTTATTTTTAAAAAATTACAAAATTTATTTTAACAAAAGATTTCCCACAAAGGCATTTAAAAGAAAAATAGTACAGAACAAAGACGAAAGACTTTGAAAAAGTTATTGATCTGGAAAAGAAAGGGTTAATTGAGATTGCATGAAACATCAAAGTGATAAAGCTTCACTATGTATAAAAACTGTACGTCTATAAATATAAAAACTGTTTAGTGATAAATCTATTCCACTTTTAACTCAACATTTTTCTGAATTAAAACAGGTTAAGCAAAATATGTGAAATAGAGATCTTGCATGTTTGGATGTGTAGGAAGAAAGACAGTTTAATTGTATTACATGTTACATGTACTCTACAGGGTGAAAACATGATATTAAAGCACTGTAGTATACTGGTATGTTTAAAAACATCCAATAACAAACAAGAATGTAAATGTTTAATTAAAATTCATGTGATTAAAACTGTAAGTGACAATGTAAATGTTGAAATTTTAAAAAAAAATCCTCAAATTTTTCTCAATTTTAAAGAGCAAATTGAAAATTGGATGCTTTTTGGTGAAATAAATCTCTAGATTAAGAATGTACAGTAATGTGACCCCTTGAAGTGAAAAGGTCTAAAATGGCATCTCAGTTACGTGAATTCAGTTTATTTTTTGCACAGATTATGCTCTTATCTGATAATTTTCCTATTGACATCAATCACTTAGTAGTGAAATGTCCCGCCTATGTTCACTTGGCAATCAAATTGATGAGAAAAGTCTGACGTACCCCGCATGAAGCAGGAAGAGAAACAAATCCAATAATTTTCACAATTTGAATACAACAGGAGAAAACAATTGGTGGAAGCTTTTCTGATTGAACAACATGGAACACACCAAATAAAATCCTATCATACTAAAATGTTTTGGTCGTAGTTTATAACTGAAGAGAAAAAAATACTTTGGCTAAAATGCTAAATAGACTGATTCCTTAATGATGTCCTTAACAAAGCAGTCATTTTAAACAATATCCCTCCTCCAAAGCATAGTTTTTTTTCAATTGAAGTCATTAAGATTGATTGATTGATTGATGTTTTACACCACAGTCAAAATTATTTCACTTATATAGCGGCATTGTCACATTTAATGGGGGAGGAAACCTGGCTCATTGCCTGGAGGAAACCCCCCGACCTTCGGCGAATACTTGGCAACTAAAGTCATTTAAAAGATTTCACCCCATTTCTATCAAATGATAAAATTACTCAAATCTGCACTTTTTTTTAATTTGTGAACTTTTTGAATCATGAATTTCAGGGTTTTAATAATAAAAAATAAGTCATTGAGTTCGCAAATAAAAAAAAGTTCTATGTGATCTGTACAAACCCAAATTTATTTTTTCGCCAAAAGTATCAAAATAACATTGATAAATAACATTGATACCAGTTTATTTTAGGTCTACAGTGTAAGTTAATTGTTTACATGTACCTGTAATCACTACCTTAATAAAAATTATAAAGACTGGTCTCATTAAAAAAGGTTCAAATTTACACTTCAAGAGAAATATAGATGAAATTTACCATTGGTAATTTCAATTTTTACAGCTCTTGTCACTTTAATATAAATCTTGTTCCAAGTACATATAAGTGATGGTTTATTTTGTCAAGCTTGATTCAATCCTGCAGCATTAACAACGATTAAGACAGGTAGGCCGGCCTACTTACCTGTAAAACTGCAGCCGTTACACGTACAGGTCCTATATTCAATCTGCATTCCAGTTGTAAACGAAACCAAGCTACAAGGGACAAAACTACCTAGTTATCAGCCTCAGGTTTAGAGCTAGCAGCACAGGTGTGTCTATGGTGTTGTGAAGATGCTATGCTGGGGTAATACACTTTAAAACAGTCCTCGTTTAATAGCAAACCTTCCTCATGTCAAATGCAGAAAAAGCACAGATGATGCTTGTCAACTCTGCGTCAACAGCTTTCAGGTAAAAGGCATTAACTCTTTTAAGACCGAAACTGCATCTCATTAAAAATGAAAATTGTATTATTTTTTTTTTACAATTTTACTCTAAAATTTAAATTACATTTTTTACAACTCTCACCATAAATGTTTAAAATTTTATTTCCATTTTTTCCAAATTAATATCTTATGGTATATATTGTGTTTTTCAAAATCGTACACCTGGATATAAACAAGGACAAAATAAAACTCTGTTTATTATACAGTTTATAGTAAAATAGTAGTTTCAAACTCTCCTGTTTAACTCTTTTACCATCAGGTGTGTGATTATCAACACTCAACTTAACATTTAGGACATAAAGAACACAACAATATACCTCCTAAAAATTTAACATGTAGCCCATTAAATTAGTAGCTTTACTCATACATGTCAACAAGTAGAGATTTTATAAATTTGAGAAAAAAAATAACAATGTTATGAACAATCTGGAAGATTATCGATTTAGTGAAATTTGAATCTGAGCATTTGAAAAAAAAATGTTCTGGCTTAGGTCAGATTATTAAAGAATTTACAATGTTGAGATTTTAAGCGCTGAATGGGTTAAAGTAATTAAGATGAAAGTCTTAAGTCGTTTGTTTGATTCAGTAAACACAGCTCGTTAAGACTTTACAGGTGGGTTGATTCAGTACAAATAACAGGTAGAATTCTTATGTTACAATGTACAGTGCTTAAAGCTGTTACTGATCAACCTGAGAGGTGAAAAATCTCCATAATACGACGGTGATTTTAATTACATGTTATCACCTTTAAACAGAATTAAGGCCATTTAATTACAAAAAATAGTAAAAAAAAGAAAAATTTTTTTTGGGGGTTTGTTCATTTGGTTTGCTTGTTTGGTGTTTAATGTACCTCTTCAGAAAGTAGCCAATCAGAAAATGCAGTTGAACGCCCAATTCATCAGTGAATATTAAACACTTTCTAATCTAAGTTGGATGTTATTATGTCAGTTTTATCAAATAACTCAAAGAGAAATTTCGCCGAACTTTTTGATTAATTGATCCATGCTTTACTCTATACTCAAGATTATTTCTCTTATAGGCTCAAATTTTAAGATGGGGGAGGAGCGAGGTTTCCTTACCTGAGGGAAGCCCTGATCTTTGGCGAGTACGTAGCAACTCTTCCAAACAGAGCGATCTAGTGAAATCACCCTAAGGCCGCCAAGATAATGGACAAACAGCCGAATAACGATGTAATTAAAGAAACGGATGGATTTTGATCAGAGCTAAACTATGGAGAAACAATTAAAGTTCTGCATAGCTTTTTAACAGAATGACGTCAGAGTGACCTTATACATCTCCAGACATTTCGTTCCAACGCCCACACAACAACTGTAAAATACTCTTATATAAGACAGGTTATTGAACTCTCACAATCAAATAAAACAACTCTATAAAACCAGAAACACAGGAATAATGGCATGCATAAGTAATCATTAACACGGCACGAGCTGCCAAAATGTTGACCTTTTTACGTCAAAGGAAAATTGACATTTTTTCTCAAAAGGTACAATTAAGAACCTTTTAGTGCTGTATCTCTCTACAAATTGAGATTCATGTTAAAGTTGTGTTTTGAACTAAGGCCTCAAATTAATGAAGTTTTTCTCTGTCAATTAACTTTCCTTTAGTTTTCCATCAGTGTTTTGGTCAGTACCTGCTACAGAGTCTTAGACTGTCTGGATATTCCTTCTTACGTCAATCATTCAGTGTTTAAATGAATTTAATACCCACTCGTATTGTCTTGACAATTTGAATTCATGAAAATTGACTGATTGATTGTTTGTTTTTTTACACCGCGGTCAAGATTATTTCACTTATAAGGCGGCGTTGCCAGTTTTATTGTGGGAGGAAACCGAGGCTCTAAGCCCGCAGGAGAATTCATGAAAATAGTGTGAATTATAACAGCTCATGTCATTTCAATATAACAGGTTAAATATTTGTGTTGACGTTTTTATAAATTTATTTTACAAAACATCAATTATGGAATATACATATTTCCCACGTTCTTCTCTTTAACAGACTGATTCAATTATCACATATTTACCAGGTTTAATTATGGGTGTTACCATATACATGGCAAAATAACAAAAATGACTGTCAGGAGATAAATAAATCTACTTTGTCTGAAACATGTTGCTTATATCTTATCATACTTGGAGGGTGAGCTGAACATATCAACGTTAGGCTACCGTTCATCTCATCAGAAAAACGACAAAACTAGTGGCTTGTCATGATAAGTGGCTAACATCCCAATCCCTATAGCCCATATGGAAAGGTGGGCTTCGGATGAAATCCACCTTACTGGAAAAATTTATTAATGTTTGAGATTTTTTTTTTCTCATTAAATACAAAGGTTGAATGTAAAAAAAGCAACAAAAAAACAATTTTGCATATAAGTCATACTGACATATTACAGCATACAAAAAAATAGCCGCACACATCTGTCTCATCCTATTTTACTTACTTGCCGGTCAGAAAAAAAATTTACCGACTCATGTTGACCCAATAACTTGGGTTACGTATGTATGAAAAGGCCTGCTTAAAATTGTAAGATAATAAAACTTACCAGGCATGTGCTTTCAATAAGATTGTCTTTCATTTGTTTCTGACAAAACTCTGACTACTTCAAACCAGATTTTTGGGGTTATAATTCCTAAAAAATTCAGATATAATTCAAGATTTTTTTCACAAATCTGGATACATAGTGTACCTTATAACAGACTTCAGTACAGAAACCATGCAAAGGTTAATCTGCAGGTGGAATTCACAAGGGTTGGTTGATTGATTAATAAAGACTTTATATCTCCAAGTCATTAAACACACCTGTACAGGTAATATGACCCACCTGATGTCAGTATCAAACACAGGTAAGTACAAAAACTACCATAAAACACCTTACAGCATGATTAAGCCTGTTTGAAGGAAGATATGTGTAATTTACTTCTAAAAATTACCTCTATACATTTGGAATGATTCGTGCATTTTTTCTTTGTTGAGAGATCCAAACCTCTAAAAAGTGAATATGAATAATTTTTTTTTTTTTCAGTCGAATTTACTAATTTAGTGTCCCTATACTTAAACTAGTACAGCCGACATCATTTCAAAACAACTCCTGAAACAGACTGAAAACACCAGGGTTTGACCACATATATTTTTAGCCATTCAAAATTGGTATGGGTAGTGGTTTGATCGATTGATTATTCGGTGTATTACGCCGCGCTCAAGATTATTTCACTTATATGATTTTTTTAAGGCGCATTTCACTTACATGGCCGCGTTCCCCAGTTTAGTGGGGGGAGGAAACCGGGCTCATTGCCTCGCAGAAACCTCCACCTTTGGTGCCCCTACCTGGAAACTCCTTAAAATGCGATGATCAAGTAAAAAATCCACTCAGAAAACTTGGGTACTGAAATAGACTACCATTGATTGATATTTTTCACCATACTCAAGAAGCTTTTCCAGGTTAAGTGGGGGCGGAAACAAAGCTCTTTGCCCGGAGGAAACCTTTGGCGAATACCTGCAACTCTTGAATATAGATTGATTGATTGTTTGGTGTTTTACGCCGCGATCAAGATTATTTCACTCATATGGCGGCGTTGCCAGTTTTATTGTGGGAGGAAACCGGGCTCTATGCCTGGACGAAACCCACAACCTTCCGTTGCTAACTGGCAACCATCCCACATAGGTCGTTCGAGTGAAAACCCAGTCAGAAAATTTTTCAATTTTTCTTGGACTGAGTGGGATTCGAACCCGCAACCGATTGGTGGAAGGCTATTCGGATTGAGCGTCCAACGCTCTACCTACTGAGCCATGGAGGCCCCCTCGAATATAGAGCAACAGACTGAAAACACAAATTTTTGAATTTTTCTTGTGGCTGAATGGGATTTGTACCCGGGTGGCCTGTGTTGGACTGACAGACCATCTCTCTGCCAACTAAGCCATTGAGGCCCCCAAATGGGCTAGAGAGTGTATCAAAATTCACCGTCATTAAAGTATATTAATAAAAAGTTTATTGAAAGCGTTTAGTAATTAAAGAAAGTAAACAATATTTTAAACCAGAAAAAAAAACCACCAATAAAACAAATAATAGAAAATAAGAAAAAAACAACAAATCAATTTGAAAAATGTTAGTTTTGAAGCAAATTTATTGCTGCAGAATTTCAGTAATAAATACAGTACTTATAATTTGTTCATATAAATTATCACAGAAGTGCAAACATTGAAAGATATAAATTACAAGCTTAAAAAAATGACTGTACAAAGGGCTGGTTATAACAGCTTGAAAGCCTTAGTCAATATTTGGGGGAAACAATGAAAAAGAAGTATTTCTGGTGTAGATGCGTGAATGGACTCTGTGGGTGGTAATTGACCCTCGTCACTTTTTAACACTAACTGTGTTAATGGTGCTTAGGAAGAACAGTAATGACTAAACGTAGATTGATTGATTAATTGTTTGGTGTTTTACGCCGCGTTGAAGATTATTTCACTCATATGGCGGCGTTGCCAGTTTTATTGTGGGAGGAAACTGGGCTCTATGCCCGGAGGAAACCCTCGATCTTCCTTTGGTAACTGGCAACCATCCCACATAGGTCGTTTGAGTGAAAACCCAGTCAGAAAATTTTCCAATTTTTTGGGACTGAGTGGGATTCGAACCCGCGACCCATTGGTGGAAGGCTGTTCAGATTGAGCGTCCAACGCTCTACCTACTGAGCCACGGAGGCCCCGACTAAACGTAGAGGTAACCAGGTTAATGGAATTACATTCTCCCACAAAACAAATATATGAGGACGCAAAAACACAGAAGAATTCTGTATACGTAAAACAAAAGAAATGCAACTCAGAAAACTGAAGCCATATTTGAATAATGTTCTTTATTTTGACAGATCTACGGAGCCTGATGATGGCTTCAGTTTCCTGGGATTTCTATACAGGCAAAAATTCCAAATTTCAGCATAATAGTTTTATACGAACAGACATTCTTTCAGTATTTCATTCGGATGGCAAAAAAAAAAAAAAAAACTTTCCTGAACAACTTTTCAGAATAACAATTTTATAAAGAATATTCACATCTAAATTTGTTTTGGACACTCTTAAATTCATTTTCTATTTCAAACAATAGCATTTAAACCATAGCTCGTAGCTGTTACTGCTTTTTCTTTTTCTCAAAAGTCAAAACCAAATACATAAAATAATAATTATTCTAATAATACTGCTAAGCTGACTTAATGGAACATTGGCAAGATTTTCTTTCTTAAACTCCAGCTGCTCAGAAAGTGTAACATCTGTACAAACGATGTCATTAATATTCAAGTTGAAAGCTCCAAAAAGAGGCCATCTTGAAAATTTGTGGTATATATGACGAATTTGTTCTCAGAGGCATATTCATTTTTCAATGTCCTTTACACGGATTTATGTCACAAGTGTTTAAATGACATAATGGCTCAACGTATTATATTCTTGGTGATTGGTGCATTGGAAAATTTTCCTCTTCCGAATTGCATTTTTTTCCTAATAGAATGTCATTATTACATAACATTTCAGATTTTAAACAAATATATTCACAATTTCAAGATTTTCCTGTGATCAAGCTGCATAAGAATACTGTATATGTCTTTATAACATACGTACTCCACTTGTTTACTCAGCAGTATTTCATCATATCACAAGTTGTATAACATACACCCAGAGTAGAAAAAAGTTTCATGGTAAAAAAACACAAAAAAACAGTAACCATTATAATTCAAAATAATAACCAAAAGGCGAGCTGAAAGTTTCAAATTCACATTGAAACATAAAAAAAGGGGATGTACATGTCATCAATCGTACAGTATCACAAATTTCTTAGTACCCATATTTTAAACTTTGGGGCTTGACATTGGTTGTTCAAATGTGAGAATTTGCTCTGAGGTTGTGGATGGAGTGACACTGTCAATAAAAAGTTCTTTAGATTGATTGATGTTTTACGCTGCACTTAGGATCATTTCACTTATGTGGCAGCGTTGCCAGGTTTAGTGGTGTGTGTGTGGGGGGTGGGGGGAACCTTCCAAAAATACCTGAGACAACTCTTAGAAAGATCATTGGTAGTACCTTCATATTGTGAAATCTTGAAGCAAAATTACAGATCCTTTTCATAACCTAAACTATCCCCTGGTTGCACATTTCTTATTGACAGTGTTTGATTGATTGATTGGTGTTTTTACGCCGCTCAAGATTATTTCACTTATATGGCGGCGTTGTCAGTTTTATTGTGGGAGGAAACCGGGCTCATTGCCCGGAGGAAACCACCGACCTTAGGTGAGTACCTGACAACTCTTCCACATGTATTTGAATGAAGAAACAACTTTAAGAAGCGAATTTATGAGCTTGGCAAAAACTTTTGTTTTCAGAGATAAAAAAAAAGGTAAAAAGACACGTATGGTACAATGGAATTTAGATAGGCTGAAAAAAAATGTTTGGAATGGTCATTGTTATTATCAGACACTGTTATCTAAATAAAAAAATATATCCATTGTGATTGATATATATATATAAAACCAAAGATTATAACATTAAAGCTGATATAAATCCAAACCAATTGTTGTATCTCTATATTATCCCAGGGAATTACGGACCCTTAAAATCTGCATCTCTGACCCTCATTTTCTCACTTACACCCCAAAATTGAGGTTTCCCCGACCCGCCCACGTTGCTGGACAAGGTTTATTATGTCCAGGCTTAAACACAACGTCACTATTCAACATCACAATCACTTTCTTAGGTTGCAACAATGTTTCCAGTTTGTCGGAGAAAGGTCAATTGCAACGAGAAAGGTCCCATCGGATGCAAAAAAAATAAAATATATATATTATACAATAATGCATATTTAAACACTATTTGGACCCCACCTAATGTAGATGGGACCCTACTTTTTATCTGATGGGGGTCCAATGAACTGCAACATTTTGTGAGCCAGGGAAAATCCTGGAACAGAATAGTGGGTATAATCATCACATTTTGCTGTGTAACATTTTTAATTCTAATATGAGGCTTAGCTGTGAAGTTGTATAACTACGTAGGCATCGATTCCTTGATGAAAGCCCTGTCTTCCATTAGCACCTTGCAAGGGTTCCTTAAAATGGATTTCAACCGCAACCCATAAATGGAAGGCTTGTGTTGACATGAGCGTATTATAAAAGCCAGAAAGAGACTTCTAGGTGCAGAGAAATTATTTGACCTACAGCTGGTGAAGGCCTAGCATACATACAATGGTATTCATTTATGCTTTATAGCCCTTTTGTCTCCTTTATTCTCTAGACTTGGTACATTAAAGCCCAACTTAATTAGAGTCGCTTTAAAAACCACGTAAGCCACCTTTGCAACATATAAATAACAGAATTATAAAACCAATGAGACCAGCATCATCAGAAGTGTTCACATATAATATAGACATAATCATCTATAAAAAGGATTCTGTCAAAACTGTTCCTATTTTCATCTCCAGACTTTTCCAGACTTGCTTCTACCAGGTACCTTTGAAGTACTAGGAGCACCTGCTCCTGTAGTGCCTTGTGTTGTTGTTGTTGTAGTTGTCGGATTTGACGGTTTGGCTTTGACTAAGAGAGTTCTGGTATGTCTTCTTGGTTCTGCGTGTGCTGTTAAGGGAGATAATGCATAGAAATTCAGCCACACAAATAAGAGGGCATAACTTATGGTTCCAGGGATCACCATGCTATCGTACTATTCAATGAACTATATGCGTGGAATGGTCACGTCACATTGGTTAGATTGGATCTGGCATGCTAAAATCGCCGTCATAACTATGGGATGTTGTCACTCTGTAACACCAATAACGTTTTTCTAAAAATTTATGACATCACGAATGAACGGTCAATATTGACGGCACAATTGTGATTTGTCATCGTGTTATGACGTTAATAAAGGACTTGTCAGGTCAGGGCAACGTCGTTCTCTTTTGCTTTACTCTGTAACGTCAGATCAATCGTGCCATCTTATAATAATGGCGGCGCTTGCTACAACTCAAACGTCATGTGATCTACATTCCACGCATATAGTTCATTGGTACTATTGCATACTATGTTGTTGTAACTAGAGGTCTTTTCTGTTAATCGACCAATTGAATAATGATATCATAGGAGGGATAACAATGGTGCATGGAAATTAGTGTGCCATGCATGTAGCCAAAAAGGGCTTAAGAAAGCAGTTACTTCAAAGAAGATCCCTCCTTAATCCCATAATGTGTTTGAGTGACATCATTAGGCTTTCGGCCAATAGATTACTTCCAGCAGCCATATTGAACCAGATTGATTGATTGAGTGTTTGGTGTTTTACGCCGCGCTCAAGATTATTTCACTTATACCGCGGCATTCCCAGTTTTATTCTGGGAGGAAACCGGGCTCTATGCCCGGAGGAAACCCACAACCTTCTGGTGGTAACTGGCAACCATCCCACATAGGTCGTTCGAGTGAAAACCTAGTCAGAACATTTTCCAATTTTTGGACTGAGTGGGATTCAAACCCGCTACCCATTGGTGGAAGGCTGTTCGAATTGCCCGTCCAACACTCTACCTACTGAGCCACAGAGGCCCCTAAAGGGATTAAGAAAGCAGTTACTTCAAACAAGATCCCTCCTTCATCCCATAATGTTTTTGAGTGACATCATTAGGCTTTCAGCTAACAGATTACTTCGAGCAGTCATATTGAAGCAGAGAATTGAAACTTTGTTGAGTACAAAAAGCTAAAATCATAAGCTAAGGTGAATAAGCCACGTGATATACCCTCAAACTTGTTTGTAACCATCAAGTTGTATTCAGGAATTGTTTTAAATTAGTGTTTTACGCTGCATTCAAGATTCTTTCACTCTTATGGTAGCCTAGCCAGGCTTAGTTCAATTTACTGAACTTATACCAGTTGGTATATGTAATATCACCATAAGTTCAGTAAATTGAACTAAGCCAGGCTCATTGCAGAAAGCAGCAGGGATCTGTCCACAGGGGAAACCCCAAGCCCTTTGTTGGTCCCTGGCTAACACTCCACATTGGTCATGGGATTAATTATGTATGTGAAGCTAATGTTTGGAAATCTTTCAATGGCATTTAGAAGTTGAATGGTTACAATAAGGTGAAGAATTTCTTATGGATAACAACTTCTTGGTTTATTGGGTGACGACGTTTGAGGTAGTTACATCGTTATCTAAGTCAATGATAACTAAGAACTACATCGAAACGTCGTCACCCAATAAATCAAGTTGTTATCTATAAGTAATTCTATCCCTAAATCTAATGTTTGGAAATAACAAACAAGAGTTTCGGGAAACCCAAAATACGCCCGGAAAGGCACAGTAACTGCAGCCATACCAAAACAAATCCTTCCATATTTATTTAAATTTAATTTTCAAAATTCAGAGGAAGGAAGTTGAAGCTTGGTAAAAGGTGATGTAATGTCAACAAAATGAAATGTTACCACTAAAACCTTTAAAATCCATCTGTATCAAATTTAAAATGGGCTATTTGCATCAAAGATTATTAACAAGATTTGTACTCGGTACAAGTCATCAATTCTCGCTGCTTGTTAAATCGTGATGTTAAACATTGCTTGTTGTCAATATAGTTTGGACTAAAATGTTTCAATTTTTTAGAAGAGTAGTTTATAATTTACTAATCATACTTAAACAAATGCAATTAATTGGCAATTTTGCAGCTCACACCAATTCAAGTAGATTTGAAAATTTTTCTCATAATATCATTTTTCTATATTATTTGGCTACAAAAAAAAAACAGTTGAGCATGGCATGGCCATGTGGTATCCGAGTGAAGAGTCTGGACCATAAAACTGTCAACACTTGTAGATAAGAGATAGGAGACAGAGCTTTAGAGTTTGTTTAAATAGAGTATCACTATGTAAATAGAACAAGGCTGGGTTACTTATCTCTTTGTCTGTAGATAAAACTTTAATCCTTATATGCATTTTTCATTTGATTAAAACGTTATATATTGATTTAAGAATAGTTTTAATCAATTTAGAAACATTATTGCAATTTGAAAAAATCCTTTTTTGATGAGAATCGGAAAAGTAGAAGCCATTTTATAATTTAAAGGTTATTTTCATGAAAATGAAAGTAAGAATAAAAGGGAATGTACATAATCCAATAATTTGCAATAGTTGATATCATAAACAATTTTTTTACACACTGTCTGTTAATATGGTATGTAACATGAAAGATTTGAAAACATCGGATCATATTTGTTAAAGTTATGGAGAGAAAAAGTAAATATTACATAACCCAATATGGCTGCCATATTACGCAATGTATGATGTCAAAAATAGTTCGCGACACACCTTCCACCCATAAGGTATATACTTAGAAAAAATTGTGCAGATGGAATCAAAACTTTGGAAGTTATGGAGCGGAAGGGAATATTACATAATTCAATATAACTCCCATATTATGTAACCAGTGATGTTAAAAATAGTTTGCGACACACCTTCTACCCATAAGGTATATACTTGTTGCAGATGGAATAAAAACTTTAGAAGTTATGGAGCGGAAGGGAAAGCGGACGCCCGGACTGCCGGACTTCCGGACTGCCGGACGGACGGAGATGATACCATAATACAGCCCGCTTTTCAAGCCGGGCGTATAAAAACTGAGGATCTTGTTTTCAAAAGTTTGACTATGATTCACACATGTACAATTCAAACAGAAAATAGGCTTTATAAATAGAGTTGGGTTAAATCTTGAGTTTTTGAATAAATTTCATATGGCTGCATTCTTGTGAGATAGAATAGACCCTTTCGACTTAAAGGGAAAGAAAATCTAAGCTTTAGACTAGTTTAGATGGAAAGAGTAGAGTTCATTTAGTCCAAAACAACTGTCCAATGTATGTTTTATCCCCTCGTAAGTGAATAATTGAAATTTGAAGGTGGTGTTACAATAGAGAATAAGCTCCATAGGCCATTCACAAGGCCGCCACCATTTTTTCATTAGTTTTGTCCAATTATTGTTGAATAAAAATTTAAGTGCGTTATAGAGTAGTCATGTGATGCAATTTAGCCAATGGCTGGCTAAGTAATGGCGCGCGGTTGCACACTGACCTATATATTCGGAGACAATCTTCCCACTTCAAATTTGTCGCCATGTTTTTTTTGACCTAAAACTACCCTTATACATTAGAGAGCGGTAAAAATACGTCAATATTGATCTAAAAATAGCTATACCAACATCACGTCATCCTTAAACGGAAAAATGCCTACACAGATAAGCCACTGAAAGGACATACTTCTGTCTGTTTTTATTAGCTTGAGGGTCACTGGAGGTAATTGACGTGAAATGTAAAAGTACTTTGAAGGTTGTTATCGACGATAATCCCTATGTATTTCTAGAGATTTCTCCTCCTTTAAGGATTGATGCTTGCGCAGTAGCCTCTGTGTATGGCAAAATGACGCTATATGGATTTTTTGGATTAATCTGACGTCGGAATCGTGCTTATTTTGTCTATGACGCCGTGTGACAGGAGTGTGCCATGGCGCCAGTAACAGAAAAATGATGTCAATGCCATACAATTCGAACAGCGTCATAAAAACGTCATTCTAAGCCGCAAGGGTCCATTTCAGGGGAGAAAAGTGTAAACTTTGGCAGATAACTGATGTACATAAGAAACATACCAGTCTGATGATTCGATTTCTTGGCTTTCATGATCCTGTAAGTGTGGCCGACGGTGACACGATCTGGAGCTGTCTTAGGCCGTTCTGATGGATCCCTACAACATGATGTCATATTTAGTGTTATTTCCGGGTCGTACAGATTTAGTGTTATTTCGGGGGTCGTACAGATTTAGTGTTATTTCCTGGTCGTACAGACAGACTGAGAGTCCAGACCATATTGAAAAGGTACACGGAACAACAGTCACGTTGTACAAACACTGAGTCAATCTGCTTTTCAAGTTACCTGCAGCTAATCGCTTAGTGAAATAGACCCTATATTAGCACATATATTGAGTTCAAATGATTGATTGATGTTTTACGGGCACTCAAAATTATCTCCTTTATACCCCTGACCTTTGACTAGTACCTGTGAACTCTTTCTGGTATATGGTGAAAGAGTGAAAAATCCACTCAGAAATTTTATATCTAATCTCCATTTCAGTTTTTTGTTGTTGTGATTTTGTGCATTCTTTTGGATATATGGCTTTCACCAAGAGTTTGTAATTAACATATCGACCACAATTATATAGCATATTGTTAGTTGATGTATTTTCAATAGGTTGTGTAGGCTCTCAATCGAGCGAAAATGTTTTGGTCAAAAACTGAATTAGAGCTAAGATATGCTATTTATCTAGAGCCTATGAAATATCATGTGGCAGCGGACATTGTTTAATACCAAGATGGTGGGTTGCAATGGTCATGTGAGTAAGGTCTTATTGTTAGACCATAGTGTAGAAGCATGGGGGTCACATTTTTTTCATTATGGAATTAATGAAAAAAATGTGACCCCCAATCATTTTTTTAATTAAAGACATTTAGTATTTTTGGAATATTTATTATTTTCAACTGCATTTGTAAATTACCTGTTATGTGCAGAATCTTGGTTGGATTGTATCGGTGAAATTTGGCCTTGTATTGGTCGTAATGCCCTGGAGAAGAGAAATTGGTAGTGTCGTCTTAGTGGTCCACTGGAAACAAAGCCAATAGCTAACCACAACCAATAGCAACCAAAAACACAATATTTTTACTGATAAAGATATAAATGTACCACCATCATCAACAGCATATACCTATGACTTATGTCAAGTTCCAGATTATTTCACTTATGTGGCAGTGTTGTCAGGTTTGGTGGGGGAGGAAACCTCAACCCTCTGTTAGCAACTCATGGGACAATCCAGTGAAAAACACGTAAAAAAAGTCAGAGTCAAAGACATTTTGAAGAAGTCCATTAGTTATTTCCTACAGGAAACAATCTTCACATTAACACTATTTCATCCAATCAGAAAACAGGCTTTGGAATATGCTCTCCAAGTTACTGGAGTAAGTTAGTTAAATTGTTGAAATGTTATTGCCATGTTACATGTACACGTATCCAAATACTCATAAATGTGCACATGTGAACTGGGTATAAACAAGAATATTTAGTTTTACAAATGAGGCTGCAAATGGACAAGAACAAGTTACAGGACTGACATACCTTAAATCCATACTCCTGGCGGTTTTAGGGCTACTGGTTTCTGGAGGTGGTGCAGACTGGGGGCGAGTCGTACCAAACACTGAGGCCTCGGCAGCTCTTACATCAAAGTTAAAGAAAACTATTTGAATATCTAATTCAGATATAAAAGCAGAGCAAAAAAAATATTTAAATATATTATTGAATCGAAAAGATTGAGTCGAGACTTAGCCTTGACTGATTGATTTGGGTTTTACGTCCTGCTCAACAGTCGAGACTTAGGAAAGGATACTGAGATCTTCGTTTTCTCTCCATTGCTTTAAGGGTTGCCATGCTAACACGAGGATGAGATCTATCAACATGCTGCTCCTGAATAACAACAACAACAACAGGGATCCATAATGTACAGAAATTCATGCAATAGTACTGTGACATTATCATTAAAAAATGTTCACTTCTCAAAGAGAGTTTAAATTAGAGGCTGCTATAGGCACCAGCCTCAGGGGTTCAAAGGCATTCAGGAAAAATTGCAGTACATATAACTATTTTGACGAACATGTTTACACGTTACTATTAAAATATAGCACTTGATTGATTATTGCTTAATGTCACACTCAAAAGAGGACTTTATTTAACAGAATCATTGACAGTTCTATTAGGAGAAGAAACCAAACTCTTTGCCTGGGAGATTGATGTTTCCTTAATGTATTGACAATGAGTGTGATTTGAACCTGCGACACCTTGGTGGGATAGTTGTAACCAATGAACTATATGCGTGGAATGGATACGTCTCATTGGCTGGTTTGGATCTGACAATGTAAAAACGCCGCCATTGCTGAGTGATGAGCTTGTGCATGACCGATCTGGATCGATATTGCACCATCTCTTAGTAATGGTGGCGTTTTCTGCATATCAAATACCATGTGACCCCCATTCCACGTATATAGTTCATTGGTTGTAACCATGGCTGAGTTAACCACACGTTTATTAAGACCCTTACCACATCTTTGAAGCGTCTCTCCATCCCCAGCTGTCTGGAAGCAGAAATCATAGCCATTCTCTCGGAGGTTGAAATCTCAAAGAACACCTCATGAATGTCAAGTAGAGCTGCTTGAAGCTAAAAACAACCAGAAAAAAAACCCTAGATAAAATTTGCAAAATGAAATCGCTTGAATAAGAGAATGGTAGAGTTATGTGCTCTTCAAAAGTTATTCAAGTACAATCCCTCTGGAAATAATTATGCGATTATGCTACATGTAGCATCAAAACTAAAAAAGTAGCCCTGTTTTGAACTGAGTGAGCAATCTAAAGGAACAGAATGATTTTACAGAGTTAATATGAGAAATAAAGACAAAGGATTTGGTTTGAACGGCACAAAAAGCCTTCAGATAAAATTAAGAGTGTAAACTACAGACATGAAATGAGGGGTCTGAGACAAATATCGTACATTTCTTTATTAAGATTATTTTCCAGCAGAATAAATTCAAATCACCTGAGCTATGATTCTATCCAGAAGTTTTTGGTCCTGTAAAGATAGACGTCCCTGTTTTATTGGAGTCTCATGCTGGAAATTCACCGCAAAATCTCGAGTATCCTGAAAAAAATTATACAAAAATTGTCATGAAAATCCCCCACTTGAACAAAGTAATCTTAACATTAATACACAGTTACAGTTTTTGTCAACAAAATCCCCAGTTTCCTCCCACAATAAAACTGGCAACGCGGCCATATAAGTGAAATAATCTTGAGCGCGACGTAAAACACCAATCAATCAATCAATCAATCTATCTCAACAAATCACATATTTTCGCTTGCTCTTCAGTTCGATATCATAGAGATATGGTATGAGTGCTTGCAAGTTGAGAGTCCTCTGTACAAGTGAGCTCTGGTTCGCAAGTCAGCAAAACTAGCCAATCACCAAATTTCGATGCATTGAACAGATGTTTTAGTTTTCGATACCTACATGTATAATACATCCAGAACTAATTTTAAGTGGATCACTCAAAAATAATTGAATTTAAGGTTCCACAAAAACCTAAAATTAAACAACAGCTGACAAACCTGGACAGTTTTGATAAGGTTCTGCACTTTTTCCGTCCTTAACAGTCGTCGTGTCAAATATCCTTTTACCATAGCGGAAACTCTGTTGAAACATCTCTGCATATCCGTATGATGAATCTGAAATTAAAACAGGAGCAGTTTACTTTAAAAATTCACTACAAATATTTATACTTACAGCATCAAGTCTTATAATTTTTATTTCATGAAAACCACGGTTGATAGATTGCAAATGTCTCAAGCAATAAACTATAAATAAAATTTCATAAAATTCCTACCAGAGGTTCTATAGAATGCTAGAAGACAAGCAACAATCAGTGAAAATATCAGCATTAGAGGCTAACGGAAGAACAGACGGACGTACATGTACAGACACCCAAATTTTATCAATTACATAGCTTCCCACCAATAAGCTTAAAATCTAATTTCATAAAATTCCAAACAGTAGTTTAGGAGATATCTTGCAGACAAGCAAAAACCAATAAAAATATCCAAATTGAAGGCTCTTTTCTGTTACTTTGCAAACATATGTTATTTCTATTATTCTAAAATGAAGAGATTTTAACTGAGAAACAACAGTATCCAGATGAGGTTTCTATTTTAGGCTATGACAAACAACATAAAAAATAAGCTTACTCTTTCAGGATAAGTTACAGTTCTGCTGGATGCTCTTGCTTGCTGTAGTTGTCGTGGAGAACGCATCACTGGTTTATTGGGGAGTGCATGATTGCTTGCCTGTGGGGGAGTAGATGGCGCACAAAACAAATACTGTTTCGGGGTTGACCGACTAAAAGTGCTAACAAAAGAGGTATCTTTATCACTGGGGTGTTTGGTCAAACTAGGGCTTGTAACATAGGAATACGAGTTTGTCGAGTTTAAAGAAGGATGGTTTTCAACAGAGCTTTTCCTCGGTGGAATAGTTTTCTTTTGTACAGTTGGTTTGTTTGTTTCCTCTCGGCTATTTGTCACACTTTGCTGATTTTGTTTTTGACTAATCTGCCGACAATGTTCTTCAATTTCTTTCTGCAATAAAAGCTGTTGTTGTTGTTGCTGTTGAAAAAGCTGTTCCAGTTGAGCTTTCTGTTCTTCAACCAACTGTTGTCTGAGCAGATCAAAATGACTGACTTGCAGATTGAAAACTTCTTCTTGAGACATGTGGCTAAGCTTAGTTTGGTCAAAAGAAAAATTGGATAAAGAACTAGGAACAATACTTGTTAGTAAATCCCCATTGGATATATGGCTGCTGGGAACTAAGGGGAGATTACTCTGAGAATTTTGAGGAAATCTTTGCCCATTTTCCTCAGACTGTCTTTGAACACAATCCAGGTATCTATTCAAGTGCTCTTCTTTACCTCTCCTTTCTGCTTCCAGTTCTACCTGAGTGACAGGGGAGCCTCTTGTTGGTTCTTCATCCAATTCACTGTAGTCTAACTTTTTCTGTACTTTAGCAGACGGACCTTTTTGTTCTGGCAAATTAGCCGTCTTAGTGTCTTCATGTTGAAGAACTCTCCCTTCATTCACATTCTGTTTACTACAAGCTCGAACCAAAGCTGGAGAAGGTACTTCTAATGTGTAGGATCCTTTTCTAGTGTGTTTCTTTATGCCTTCATCTTTATGCCTTACACGATCTTTAACAGTTTCATCCGACACAGATTTATCCACGGGGATGTTGAATGGCTGATGATAAATATCTCCTTGTGGGTATTTTTTTTGTGACTCTTTCCTATCTGAGTCTTTTCTTAACAAAATGATATCCTGTGAATTTTGGGAAGTCTTGATACTTTCTGCATCACACAGCGTGTCTGTGTCCGTACTAATGGAATGAAGACTGACCTTTGACAGTTGAGATCCGGGGCGTGATACAGATTTCAAACACTCTTCATTAGATTTAGCTGGTCTCAATTCTGTTATATTTGAGGATTTGTTCTTATGCAGCCATTTTTTCAGATCAGGACTGTTGTGATTGTGGTCAGTTTTGATAACTTCTGGCAGGACTTGGGGATCAGAGATGACATTCAACTGTAAGCATTCGTTTTCTTTATCAGAGGTTTCCCCTTCAACACCGTAGGATTGAAAAGGCACATTGGACGGTCCAACTGTTGATGACACTTCTTTACTGAAACTACTTGAGGATTCCATTTCAGGACTTAAACTAACTTTACTTAATAAGCTCCCACTTTCAAGGTTAGTTCTGTTTTCATCTTGACCAGAAATATGACTTTTGTAACTAGTCTCTGTAGAGGAGTCCGGGTTTGAAGAAGCGGCAGCAAGCTTTTCTTTTCGTCTAGCTTTCAGATTCTGTAGCAAAGTTTCACTTGTTTTAGAAATGGCTAACCCGGTATCGCTTACCCTGGGAGTAGAGGCAGGGGAGTGTAAGGATTTCTGCAAGGCTGATGTATGGCCCGATGACTGATCTGTGTAAAATTCCGTCACAGTGGAAGCAAAATGGACGGTGTTTTTAGGGGATTTGGGAGAGCGAATAGAATCATTACTTCTAGTATCTATAGACCGTTCATCTATAGAGATATTTCCGAGTGTATTCGACTTAACAGTGGAGGAGCTCTGGTTAATAGTGTCCTCAACCATTGTGGATTCTTTAACACTACTTGATTCACCTAGAGTTACCTCTCCTTGGTCGCCGTCAGTGGATGGCACAGTGGATACAGCAAGAGATGGAATGTCTGCGATGGTGGAGGAATCCTCACTGTTCAGCGTCGATTCTGGACTGGTTTTCCTGTTTAACACCCGTGAGAGCCGAGCTAATGCTTGACTGATTTGCTTCTCTTTATTTGAAGTCAGGGGCATTCCATCATACTCTGTGGGCAAGGACCCCCCATCGTCTAGAGACTGGTAATCTTCCAATGACTGTAAAAACGAAGGAATACACTGTTCTTCTAGACTAGACAAACCACCTGTCAAATGGAGAGAGCCTCCCATAGATTCTATTAAGAGAGACTGAGCAGAAAGAGTATTTGATGTACTGGCTAGTGCATCTGCCTGATGGGCTGAAGTTGAGGCTCCGTCATCAGCAATCTTCTCAGATACAGAACCCGACGCAGTTCTGCTTGATGAGGCCTGATCATTGTCCAGGTTTGGTACCTCATTCCCAGACGATCCCTGATCATTGTCCAGGTTTGGTACCTCATTCCCAGACGATCCCTGATCATTGTCCAGGTTTGGTACCTCATTCCCAGACGATCCCTGATCATTGTCCAGGTTTGGTACCTCATTCCCAGACGATCCCTGATCATTGTCCAGGTTTGGTACCTCATTCCCAGACGATCCCTGATCATTGTCCAGGTTTGGTACCTTATTCCCAGACGATCCCTGAGCTGGTCCAGTGACTGGCACTACACTAGGAAATCCTTTATTTGACTTATTCGAGCTTGGTCCTGGATTGGAACTATCCTTTGACAATGTAGAAGAAGCTGAAGGACTAGGCTCACTTCTCGGCTTTACGGCAGTTGATGACCTCTTTTCGTTGGCAAAACTTGACAAGTCAGAAGCTTGTTTTCCATCCCTTATTGATACTACAGTAGTGTCTGACAATACACCACCAGCAGCTGATCCTTGCTTATCCTTACTGCCTGATGATACAGTTCTGGACGAGGACTTTTGGCTTGAAGAGTTTGATGATACTCTTCCACCCTTTTGTCCAGTGTTCGATGCAATGGTACCTTGCGATTCTTTGTTATTTTCAGTGCTTGGCATTACAGTTCCTGGCAAGTTGATATCCCTATGTGGTTGTCCATCGCCTTGTGGTACATCTTGACGACCTGATACTTCTGGTCTGTTACTTGGTACATCTTGACGACCTGATACTTCTGGTCTGTTAATTGGTACATTTTGACGACCTGATACTTCTGGCCTGCTACTTGGTACATGTTGAGGACATGATACTTCTGGCCTGTTACTTGGTACATCTTGACGACCTGATACTTCTGGCCTGTTACTTGGTACATCTTGACGACCTGATACTTCTGGCCTGTTAATTGGTACATCTTGACGACCTGATACTTCTGGCCTGTTACTTGTACTTGTCTTTCTGGTGCCACGGACAATAGGAATATGAGAGGCATTCGGATTGACCTGAAAAAGACAAACAAAGCCTTGTTACAGATTTCATCAGCACAGGCAGGTTCGAAGATTTGGATTGGAGACAAGATTATTTCATTTTATGCAGGCATTTACAGAATAGTGGACGAAAGAAATTCTAACAATGCAGCTACATGTAGTTTAAAATGTAAGATTCTCATTTGATATCAAAGTTTCGTTTAAGATGTCACATTACGAAAGAAAGTCACGATTTATCAAAAACTACCAACTTGAGGAAAAATATACTCTTGCTTGTGTAGATACTACACAGTGAAACGATCATGACATGCATAAAGAGCATGGTATAAAGAAATGGCCAAACATTGTATAATCAATACTCAATAACAGGAATTTCAATAACCCAGAAATCCTATTAATTAATTTTGTTTACCTGCGTTTGTGCAAGTAATGACTTTGCCTCGTTTATAGTGAATTCTCTTCTCCTGGCATTGATCCTGGTTTCTGCTATACAGGCCTGTCTCTTGTAACTCAACATTTCTTCTTTGCGCTGTTTAGTCATCTGTATATAAAATGTGCATGGTCTTATGATTGGGTATAAAGGTCTAAATGACATACCTCTTTTTAACACAATTAGAAACTTGTTACTTGTCTTTGTGGTTATTTTAGACAAGAAGATTTTCCCTGTGCTCTCGTGTGTTTTAGTGTTCATTAACATGTATATGAAATGTGGTAAAGAATGCTGTGAGCTTCAAAATACACAAATTTATACCATATATTAGAGTCCTTCTAAACTTGTTATTAAATGCTGATATTTTCATCCAAATAATTGATTGGTCGTTATATTTCTATAGCATCGTAGTTGAACCAAAAGGCCTGTTTAACAAAAACCATGTAGCACAAGTTTCTATGTAGCTGTAATGATAACTAACACTGTAGAGATACATTGTCATAAGAGTTAAACAAAAACTAATGGCTATGTAAGCTTATGTCCTTTGGTGAAACACCCTCTGTGTCTGTTTGCAGACTCTATGCCTGGAGAAAACACTTGACCTTCTACGTCTACTTAAAGTGATCAACACAACAAAAATATTTGTTTGTTAAAACTTTCTTTTGACATTTCAAACTCCAATGAAGTTTAAATTGTACATGTAGAAGCCAGTTAGTGAATGGTGTTTTCTTGGGGTTTTTTATAGGAGTTTAGATTCCTGTCATTGGGCAATTTGGGAATAATATACAAACATCTCGAGAATCAGATTCCCATAGCCACATCAGAAAGTGAGCCCAGATTAAAAGACAAATAATTAAAAATGCCCCAAAATAAAAAGAATCAAGAACATTACCAAGGGAGGAAGTATGGGTGTTCCCTCGAACGTAATCAAAGATACAAAGTTGTTGCTCATGTAGTTTGTAAGACAGGACAAATCTAACGAGTCCATCTTTATATCTGCCTCTGTTGAATCTGTTTCTTCAGACTCCATCATTTACTGTATACAAACTAGTGTTGTTGTTGCAGTGATCTGGAATGCAAAATGTTCCCAGGTAAAGAAATCATTTTACGTTACAAGTACATGTTACAAGCAAGAATATGTTGTACTGTACATAAAACTAAGATAAAACCATTTAAAAAAAACTAAATTGGATACCATCTATTTATTGATAAATGGAAACTTTACTACCAAAGGTAGATCTAAAATCAGTGACATCAATTCCACACAGGTCATAGAAAATATATATATATACAACATCTCTTTAAACAGCTTCTAATACAGAGGCCTTAAGCTTATGTAATTAACTGATGTTTTACATCACACTCAAGATTATTTCACTTATAACACAGTGTTGCCAGTTTTAGTGAGTGAGGAAACATATCACTATGAGCAGGTATTAACCTAGTGAGAAAACTTGGACTTCTGTTTATGAAATCTAAAGACTACTCTAACAAATTAGGTTAACTTTATATTTAAAATAACGGATCTACCACTCCTACCAAAATATATCTTTTAGAAAACCAACTATGATTCACTTATGGCAGTCAAGGAACTGTTCAGCATGACATACAAAATCAATACAATTTCACCAAGTATGATAAAACTAAAGTGTGTATATTCACTGTACTTGATTCGACAAACCTATTAAAAAGGCAAAATAACCTAAAGTTTAGATGATGTTCTGGTCAAAACCTGGACTATTTGTGTATGACCTCGTCACCTTAACATGGTTTCTTGATTTCTTTTTCCTTGATTATTGAACTCTCAAAATAGATTTCATAAACTGTAACCTTCTTATTCAATGAACAGGAATGCTTTCCTTGTGTGTTAGTCTTTTGGATAAGTGCCAAAATCCTTTGTACATGTCATGTACCTGGTCATATTAAGAATGACAGTCACAAGTATAAACTCAAGATGAATACTATTTATACTAGTAAACTTATATTTCAGGCTTTATTGATGGATTGATTGTAACTGTTTATTCACCCAAAAAAAATATAACATTTAAACATACACCAGTTTTGATCATTTTGGTGAGAATAAAACTCTGAAATGGTGAGTTACACCATTAAGTAACATTTGAAAAGAATAGTTATTCATATTCTTTATTTAATGTACGAGAATACAGAATAGATGAATACAATTATATATGACCTTTTTTAATTCTCTGGTTTACTTTTGTTGAAGACAACCAAAAAATATTGCGTTTTTAATTTGTCAGGATTAAGGAAAACAATGATTATAAAATTACATATTTTGACTTGCTTTCCCCACTATCATGTTTTTTTTATTTCAGTTTACCCGACTTCTTGCCATAGCTGAAGATCTTTGTCAATATATCATGAAGTATTCAAGAAATTTCTAACAACTATTAAAGCCAACTCCTGTTCGTCTCCAACCTTATAAAAGGTTTATATGATATACCCCCCCATACATTACCCCCCACCCCTATTATTGTCGAGAAGATTTTTCATGTGCTTGTGTGTTTTAGTTTTAATAAATATATGTTTGTTCTGTCTGTTTGTTGTTGTTGTTTCTTTCGGCCACCATGCCTGCATAAAATGAAAATGGTAGGGGACCGGGGAGGGCAATAGATTATAACCCTGCATTTGAAGACCTGTTTCGTCACAATGACATTGGTCCAAGTTTACACAAGTTGAGCGATATTGAAATCCCACTGGTCAGTGATGAAACACACAGGGAAAACCAGAGAAAAATACATTACTACATGTACAGTACATGTATATTTTCAAATAATTAAAAATTTACATCAAGCTAACCGTATTTGTATTTTGTATGAGGAGTAGAAATGTTAGCATTAAGACACTAATGACGATTTAAGATCTTTTCAAACACCTATTTCATTGAGGCTTAACGTTGCACTCAACAGCAAAAGTCATAAATGGAATAAAGTACGAACTGACTAAAACATCATCCATCCGATCTACATCTTGACACTAGGCTCCATAGGCTCATTGTAATTTGGAATTACTTAATGTTCAAAGCCTCAATGCCCATATCCAGGCCATAGGGTTACAAAGCAAAGACACAAATAGTTTCATTTGTTTGTTTATTTTAAAGCTAATGTAACAGTATTCTCAATAATTCTAGGATTGCATTTTCTTTGAAAATTCTACTGCCTGGACTGGGCTTGCACCCTAGTGCATCCAAGAGTATGGCACCTAAATGCTGAGTGCCATAACCATTACATACATACTCAAGGGGTAAGCCAAATATTCCTCGTCGTACGACGGTGACCAATTTCTTAACTAACCATCCCAAACCAAAAAAAAATTTAAAAATGCTGAAAATTATTTCATAAACTGACAGTGATTTGGACCCATTATATCTGGCTAACCCTTAGGGTACCCCTGGTGTTAGTCTTGCACATGGGATGGGAGTAATGAATAATTTAAAGGCAAGGAATTAAACAAAAAAATGTCTTACACGGCCATTGTACATATAAGTTGTTAACCTTATGTTTTATCTGTGATTCTCTCCTAACAATAAATACCTTTAAACAAAGTATTTTTTCTGAGAGTCATTTAATATTTACCTTTCTTTGACTGACAAAAAATATATATTTCTTTTGCAAAAATAAGACTTTCCTGTTAGTTGATGACCACAACAAAGTAAAGCTAAGCGATATAAATAATTTCATCAGCGTCAACCGACAAAATCTCAATGTATAGCTTCAGATAGCTTGGTATGTAAGGTTTCACAACAAGATTTGCATTTAAAAATAGTTTAGAAATAAAGAATTAACGACAAAACAGCATGGTAGCTGCTGATCTCTGTTAATGTTAAATCTAAGTTGTACACCCTGTACTTAAGTCTTAAGGGATTTAAGCCTTACTCAAAAAGGACTTTTTTTTTAATCAATTTATTTTTTAGCCTATACATAAGTGAAAATTAATGTTTCCTGAGACAATTCATTATGAACTTCATAATTCACTGTAGTGTAATAAGCTTTTTGTTATTTGAATGCATGATGCTGAATTTGGTGACCTCGCTCAGCCCACTACTAGGCCTACTGTAATTCTACTTCTAGTCCTCTTGTTATTTCACCAAAAGTGAATTCCTTAACTGCCTCCTTGTTTAATAATCTGATAGTCATTATGTCGTCAAGGCGGAATTCACTATCCGCCATTGCGATTAGTCAACCCATAATGCTACAGAACCGATTACAGGTGAACTGGGGAAATTGGTTGTCAAAAAAGCAGCCTTCTTCGCGCATGACCGAGATCGGTTGCCATGATTGACTTCAGCTGTCCCAATGTTCGTAGGGGGTTGAGGTTGTGTTAAAAGGATGTAAAAGTAAAATTACCGGCCAATTTGATAAAAAAATAAAATGAAAAGTCTGTGATTGCCATTTTGCATTATTGCCATCTGTTTGCCATCTGAAGTAGACAATTACCTCCCTCAAATAGTTCTTTCGGTTTTACGGCTCGTTGCGTGTGTGGTGATGTTGTTTTTTCAAAGAAACGACTATAAACGGCCGGTAACAAAATAACAAATATTTCAGTAATTTTACCGATAAAGAACACATTGTCATCAACACAGGATTCTAAGAAACAACAATTCTGACTGAAGTTAAAGTTTAATACTTGTTCAAAATAGCTCTTCAGAAAATGTGTCAGGGCCGTTAGTTCCGACGACCAGCAAATATCAGAATGGAGATAACGAGTTGGATTTAACGTATTGAATTAGTCATCTTGTATACTGTGTACTAGTAGTGTGTACTACAGTACATCATACATGGATAAATCCGATTTCGTTGGGACTGCTTTTTTTTTTTTTTTTTCAGTCATTAGTAATGTAAGTTCTTCTCTGTCCTGCTGACCAAGAAGACTTAAAACTGACCAGAAAGATTTCCATACAGTTCCCTTTACAGGCTAATGTTACAGTTTAGTTTGAGTAAAACTTTTTTTCAAAAAGAGAAAGACGAGATTGAGCATGCATGTCTAGTCGAGTTGTTGTTGTTGTGTATTGGGGATCAAATGACAGCTTAAAAATAAGGGTACAGGTAGGTAAAATTACATATTTACCCAATTTATGATATGACTTGGCAAATGAGGTTGAATGGAGTGAACGAATTAAGAGCTTGCCTCTCCTTGTCTTTCGTCACATCTCGATAAAAACATAGGTATCTTGTCATTTTAGGCAAACTGGTAACGGGCAGGCGCCATTGTGAAACAAATCCTCTGTCCAAGTGAGGATAGACCGGAGGCTACGATTGGATAGAGTCTGACCTTTCAACCAATCATCATTTTTGACAAATATTTTAGGTCTGAAACCTGTGACGTTAATGCATGTGATGTAAACATGACTGTTTTCAGAATTTACTTCTGCTGTTTTGAGATACACCGTAATTGAACTTCTGTTTTGTGTGGCGGTGTAAATCAATCATTTTCAATAACATTGGAGTTTGGAACTGGAGGTGTCAAGAGCTGGTTTTTAATCTTCAAAAGGAGTCGCTGTATGACTGGGTGTGTATGTCATCAGAAGTCTATGAACAGGGAAGTGTGAAATGTCGCATTACCCCATATTCAGGGCACTGGCGCTTTCAGCCTGCTTATACTACATTATGTGACGTTTATGCGCGGTAGATTTTGAAATTGTCAACGGTTGCGCAATTTCAAATCAGAAAATAAATTCATTCTCCACTTACTGCATCTATCGGCAATTCCAGTAACCGCAGTTCGGAGAATGCATTGGTTTTTATAAAAGCTTTACCGAACATGCGACTCTGATATCTCCATTTGGACTCAAATCGTTCCAAACAAGTCTTCTTGTCTCATTTTCAACTTTATGAAGTTCTTCGGAAACTTTAACTTTTGCTTCATCAAGTACTGTTATCATAAATAAAATGTTCGCCATGTTTTTTCTTATGCATCCCATAATAGTTCATATGAGAAAGTGAAGAAAAGCCACGCTTTCTGACTAACCGAGAGAGGGCTCTGTGTATGGTGACCTCTGGGTCAAACGGCGCCAATGCCCTCAACACTATGTAATGGAACGCTTCACACTTCCACATTCATAGACTTCTGATGTCATCCAACTTAAGAAAACAACTGATCAGCTAATATTTAGACCAGATTCTGCTTTTCTGCCAAATTCTGGTTCTTCTTGTAATGTGCAAATAACGAATTAGTTATAAGGTTATTAGCTATATTTATATTATATTGATATGAACTTGCATCGAAAATTATATGATTTCCGTAAATTACTTGCACTGTTAACTAGTAAAAAAGTTAGGAATCGCTAGTTTTAGCTTTGCCGTGTCATTGGCATTTGGGTGGGCCGCAATGACCCTCAGCCCTTATTGTAGTCCGGGTCTCTGACTCCAAAATGACTATTTTTTATACTGACTGTCGTATTTTGGAGTCAGGGCTCATTGCAATCAAAAAGTCGGAGTAGACTGCACGCTTTTGATCAGGCAGTTTGCGGTCAGATTTAGACAGTAAATAACAACATAACTAACTCAAATAGTGTCATTGCGGCATTCTTGAATAATTTAGCCTATTGTAAAGTGTATTTAACGTTTAAAAACTGAAAAACCGCCAAACAGTGTTACGTCATCAATCGCGGAAAACTTGAGACTGGAGAAGGTAAAAGTGAATTCAGGGGAAGAATAATGTTTACTGACCGATCCTGCTCGTTCATATCAGGAACTGGTACATGTAGGTAGCGAAATTATCCATGAACGCGATTATGACCATTTTGACACGATTTGAGTAGGTCATACTGCTATTTCTTTGTCTAAAGAGGACCACATACTGCCCGCTTCTGAGCGGGCAGCCAACTCCGGATTTTTGATTTCAATGAACCCTGACTCCAAAATACGACCGTTGGTATAAAAAAATAGTAATTTTGCAGTCAAAAACCCAGACTATCCTTATTTACCCAGGCTTAATAATATTTTTAGTAGTGAACTGTGCAAGTTATTTCCGAAAATTAAATAGCACGACGGGTAATAAACATTCCATGTTTGTAAATTCAGTGTAACTTTCTCAGGGCTGCAGCTGTCAAAAGCATATCCATCTTTAGTTCAATTTACTGAACTTATAGTGATATTACATATATGTAATATTACCATAAGTTCAGTAAAT
Organism: Lepidochitona cinerea; assembly: GCA_963971465.1. Taxonomy (NCBI): domain Eukaryota; kingdom Metazoa; phylum Mollusca; class Polyplacophora; order Chitonida; family Tonicellidae; genus Lepidochitona; species Lepidochitona cinerea. Next base: position 44,349,798 of record OZ020551.1, on the reverse strand, counting down.
TGAACTAATCCATCTTAACCAAGGTTTAACTTACACATTGCAGCATCCCTGTTGAAATACTTTGTGAACACGCACGGTCATCTAGAAACACTGATTCAGCTGAACTCGGCCAATGTGTTGTTTTCATGTAAACCATGCAGTGAAACAATCAACTGCAAGAAGCCCTCTATCTTTTATACAACATGAACATTTAAAAGGGAGAGCACTTGAACACAAAGGGACATTTTGCAACCTTGTTTCTCTCTCCGACTATCTCTAGACATTTTGATAAATTGCTGAATAAATCAGCAATGCAGCTTTGATACAATTGCATACCGCCTATCCGTATATGATACACTAATTATAGCATTATAATATGTTATTAATTGACTGTGCAAATTATTACTTGAATACTATCTTGACAGCCAGGTAATACCAGCCGACCGATCAAGTTTGTATTAGCCTTTTAGTTATAGTACCAAACCTATGTTTCCCTATATTGAGATTTAAGGTACCAACATATCCCAGTACAGGTCTATGGGTCATATTTTTCTCAGTAGGACTATCAATATTTCCCGGTAACTTTTTAACAAAAGCTTTCTTTATACATTGCAGTTTGTCAGAAATTGAGTTTGGAAAGATGTCCAGTTGGTCCAATGAACTGACAATAGTAGCAAGGATATCAGTATGAATGCTATTATAGCATTGTGTCACTTCTGTGACTACCATGGTCCCAGGATATTATTCTGTACTCAGCCGATTCACCAACAACAAGATGCCTCACAGGAAACTGATGGAAACGTGTCTGACACAACTAATGTGTTACGAGACAGACACTTTCAATCACCAACATCTATTCCAAAAAGTGGTGAACCTTTAACACCTATGACACCAACTTCCAGAAACGACATGTGTGAGGTACTGTACATATCTGTATATTATCATAGTGTCTTAAGATATAACAAAAAATAACAACAATCCGAGTTAAAGTAAATCAGGGTAAATTTATACCCTTTGTGTGTTTAAGTGATGGGTGTGAGTAAGGGTGGGGGTGGGGATGATGGTTTTCGAAAAATTTTGTAAGACAGATACCACACAAAATGTATGAAAAGTGGGAAATTTGGCTCCCTTTGTCAAAATGTCTGACTTATCCCCTGGCAGGTATTACTTAGTGGTGTCTGTAGGCGTATTCGACTGGTCGTTTTATGAGGAGTAAATTTAAGCTCCGCCCACCTGCGCAGCAGCTCAAACTAACTGCTAGGGGAAGTACCAGTCGAACAAATTTGAGTAAATTGAGGAACGTTTGGGTCATTTGCTTGGCAACATAAATCGCCCACCTAGCAACATAAAATATTCATCAAGTGACGATCAACTGGTAGGCGTGGGTGCGTGGAGGGCGAACACGGACTTGAGAAGATAAATATTTGCATTTCAAAATTAAATATTTCTGTCAAAAATCTAGGAAAACTGCAAATATTTTTTCCGACCTATAACAAATCGATTTGGGTAAATTCGGCTAAGTAGACTTCCGAAGCGTGATTGGCCTATTTGCATAGAAAATAAATAACATTTATTCGTTGAGATTAAGGGTGTCAGAGTTAAATTTATGTAATTTTAGTTTCGGAATACAGGAATGCTTAAAAATAGTCAAAACACATCAAGAATTATATAATTGGAGTCATGAAAGTACTAATATTTTGCCACGTGACCAGCTCCCCTCTCTCTGCTCTTACGAAATCAGCGAGCACTTCGAGCGTGCACGCGCGAGGAGTTTGTGCAAATCAAGCGACCTGTCGAATAGAAATTGTGTAGTTTGAGAAGAATGAGCTGCTCGAAAACGACCAGTCGAATACGGCTTGTATTAATCATCAACTTAACCTTTTTGTTTAAATACTGATAACTATGGTAATGGATCTCCTGGGGTTTCCATTTGTTTTCTGTCCCATTCTCTTCAGGTAGCATAATACTAACATGTCATGTTTCTGTGTTTAGGCTTGTCGCTCGGTGCAATCTGGATTTGTCAGCCATGATGATGACGCTCAGTTGAGCTATGTGAGTCATCAACATCCCCATCACCCTCAGGTGTTCTCTATGGTCAGACAAGCCTGTGTTCGCAGTCTTAGCTGTGAGGTATAACCAATATGCTTATAACACTGTTACTTTTAGGGATATTTTCGAGAATGATTGATTTCGGATGGCAGGCGCGCTGGGGTCTATACCAGAGTTAAATAGGCCTACGGCACAACACAAACACATTTAGTTTTGACCTCTGATCGGTTATTTTAATCTGACTTAAGCTTAAAACACCTGTATTGATGGGTTGCAGGTTCAAAAAAAAAATATTTTTGAACTTGGTATTATCTGACTCTAAAACTTCCTTTGTGGAACGGTTGTCATGTGTAGGTTTAACCTGAACAAAGCCTGGTTCCCTCCCTCCACTAAGCCTGGCAGAGCAATATATTTATGAACACTAAAACACACGGGCAAAGGGAAAATCTTCTTGTCTAAAATAAACATGGAGACAAGTTTCTAATTGTGATAAAAACGGGGTACAAAATATATATTGCTTACTTTGTTTTCAATAATCTGATTCAGACTTTTAAAAAAAAAATCCAATTTTAACTGCTCAACCCATGACTAGTAGCTATATGTTTCGGAAACCATTGTCAATGACTATCAAGTATGTATATGTTACTTTCAGGTCTGTCCAGGGAGAGAAGGACCTATATTCTTTGGGGATGAACACAGAGGCCATGTATTAAGCTATACATTTTATATCCAAGATAGTCAGGCCCGTGGTTTACAGAGATGGTACAGTATACTGGTCATTATGATGGACAAAGTGTACCTCCTAAACTCATGGCCATTCTTAGTGCCAAATCTTCAAGTTGTCATAAAGAGATTACAGGCAAAAGCTCAGCGCGTGCATGACACGGAACAAGCTAAATGTCCACAGAGACAATTGAGACTTTCACGCATGGCTGTGACACCCGAAAATTTCAGGCATCAAAGGGGAGTTAATCGACCTACTAGGTCACTCACAGAACTTACCGATGATAAAAACGTGTTTAAGCTTCTTCATGTTTCATTTGCATGGATTTTGAAAGCCTGTGGAAGTCGTATTACTGAGACATTGCTAGAAGGACCTCCAACAGAAGATTCTATAATTGACATGGAAAAGCAGGAAGGTAGGCCTATTGTTTACATTTTTGTGAAGGCTGTTGTAGACACTTGGAAAGGCACAAACAAAATATTTTCAAGATCAATCCTTTCTCAAAGTAATTTTAACGCTCGACAATCAGAATTTACGAAAAAGTCCTTCCACTTTAACCATTTACTGATTAATCCATGCCATTTTTATAGGAAGAAGGAAATGGTTTTCTTATTTGTTTCTAAATTTATTTGGGGACTCATTCGGATAGAGGGATAATCCCTCAGTCCGCAGCAGGCCTTCGGTCGATGTGGCACAGGATTGAATCCCACCTCAGACCACATAAAAATTTACAAACTTCTGAGTGAATTTTTCTCACAATTGTGTTTTGTGGAAGAGTTGCCACGTTTCCTACCCTGCTAAACCTGGCAAGCCATATAAGTGAAATAATCTTGAGTGTGGCGTAAAACATAATCAATCAAAGATTGTGATAAAATAGTTTTTTTTTTCAATTCAAACCAAAACTTTTTGACCCATAATTTTTTGATGTTATTCCTCACATTTTGAAACCAAACAGACCTGATGCTGCCTTTGACATGCAAGAATTATTAGCTCTGTAGAGTTTGTAAAGCAAAAACATAATAATAAATAAATTTTGTTTTAGAAACTGAGGAAGGATTTATCAAACTATTTTCAAAGAAAGTTTCAATGGATGATGAAGAAAATGGAGAAGCTTCAAAGCCCCCTGTTGAGCTAGATGGGAATCAAGGGCAGATTACTGGTGCTGAAGAATTTCAAGAAAATGGCATTAAAACTTTACGCAAGCTCTTAGATGTAAATAGGATATTTATACACTTTTTATATTTATGGACTCTAGAAACATGTACACAGGGAAAATCTTCTGGACTTCAATAACCATGGAGACAACTTTCTAGTGATGTTAAAAGGGGGTATATCATGTAGACCTTTATATCCTGTCATAGGTGGTTTGTAATAACCAAAACCCATGATATTTTATTAGGTTAAAGACAGACAGGACTTTGGCTTGAGATAGCAAACTGAAATTGAACAAAATATGATAATGGGAAAAGAAAGTAATAATATGTCAATTGGTTCTTAGGTAGAGGACAGACAAGGGATTTAAGTGCAGAGAAATAGATCTTTCAAACTCTTGTTCTTTATTTAAGCAATGACTGGCTGTTGGCTCAGAGGTCGAGCCAATTTACTCTGAAGCAGTATTCTTCTTTTATAATTGGGGGGCCTCGGTGGTCCAGTGGGTTAGAGTGATCGTCCCAAAGTCCCACACAGATCTTTCATCTGTGCTGGCTGATTCCCCAAGAAATAAAACTCCAAGCACTTCAAACATATATATGAAGCTGGAGTGTTCCAGAAAATTCTATGGACTGAGGCCAAGCCCCTGTCTGTCGTTATCCAAATAAAATATCATGGGTTTTAGTTTATCACAACAACTTATGATTGGGTATAAAAGTCTTAATGATATACCTCTTTTTTACACAATTAGAAACTTGTCTCCATGTTTTTTTAGATGAGAAGTGCCCGTGTGTTTTAGTGTTCATAAATGTATGAAGTTGCTTTAACATACTGGCCACATTTTTTTGATAATGTCTCAATGGACAGTTATATTTTTGTACTATCCCTACTCAGCAAATCCTGATCAAATACACAGAACTTGTAAGAAATGTTTGAAACTCTCTTTAAACGTGGGTTCCATACTAATGATAAAAAATTAAGACATCACCACGTCCTCAGTTGGTTTTTAACAACACGAGCTTTCGACACCTGTGCCGGTGTCTTCGAAAGCTTCTTAATTTTTTATCATTAGTACACAGAACTTATTCAGTACACATACATTATTAGACACCCAAGGATCGAATATTTCAGAATTATCATACCATAGGCTCTTAAAGATAGTATAATATATATGTAAATATTTAGTCTGTATGAAACTGTAATTTTTGTTGATATTGAGGCTAGATTAATGTTCAAAGTAACTATTCGTTAAAGAGGAATGTTTTACATGTGGTTGTCTGGCAGGAACCACTGGGGTTTCCTCCTGGTACAATGCCTGGTCCCCCTGTTTCAGTACAACTGGCAACATACATTACCAGTGTAAGTGAATCTGAACTATGGCCTTAAGATCAATCAATCAGTCATTCAGTCTAATGAAAAGATATTCTATTGTAGATTTTGGGGAACTATAAGTTCCATGTACTGGCTCATCAAGTGATCATTGGAAACCAGATTATTGTACAGGGAGGCCATAAAGGGGTGGTCAAATCAATACTCATGTGCCTCAAGGTAAATATAAATGTGCTATCTGCTTTCCATAAAATTTTTTGGGTTCATACAATAAGGTTAGTTTGTTAAAATACATGTTGCAAGAGCTGCCAAATATAGGGGAGATTTCGTTGAAACAGAACAAGCTAACTGTTCATCATTTTAAGGCACTTTGCCGCCAGAGCCTTTCTGATACATGTATTTGTGAAGATAGAGAACTTACACGAGTTTGCTATGAGTAAAAGCACCAAAGTTAAACGTGGGGCACATTATGCCTGCCCAATTCTGTTTAAAATAAAACATATGTAAATTGAAGTCTGGACTTTGATCAATCTGGAACAATGTTACTTTTGGGTTGGATTTCATGTACATTCACTTCAGGTTCTTTTGTCTCAAATTTATAGACAGGCATTTCTGTAAATCATTTGCCCGTTTTTCTCAGAATACAAATTTCTGGGTAAATTTCTCACGTACTCGCAGTAGGTTGGGGGTCTCCTTCTGGCAAAGGAACCAGTTTCCGCCCTCTCTAAACCTGGCAACGTCTTCATATGAGTGAAAAAATCTTGAGTGTGGCGTAAAACATCAATCAATCAATCAATCAAATCAATAGGTCCTTACGGTATTTTTTATAAGTTACAAAACCTCTTAAATGTACTACCACATCCTGGGAATTTGAGTTTGGTTTGTTATCAGCACACGTCTTCAGATCACACGCGTTATTGGCTTTATGATTGGAATGCCCTCTCTCAGTTAGGACGCTGATTTTTATTTCTTACAAAAAGAAGGAATGCTCCCTAAAATCTGACTTTTTGTTTCCAGTGTTTATTACCTCGTGGCTGTAGCCGTGTTGTCCCGTATAGTGAGTCATATGAAGAATCCTGGAGATGTAACTTTCTGGGTTTGGCCCCAAATGTAACTGTGCCAAGTCATGTGATCTCCAATGAGATGTTCCTATTGGTTACCGTCAATCCTATTGATAAATGTATAGAACCTGAAACAGCCAATCTTAAGGAGTTTGAATTTGATCTCCAATCTTCAACAACTCTCCCATCAAAAGGTGACAACTTTTGTTTTTTTAACTGTTAATGGACTGAGATGGAACCTGGCAATGCAGCTATATAAGTGTGATGTAAAACATCAATCTTCAGATTTATTTGATTTACACTAGAGTTGCCATGTACTCATTGTCAAGTTTCATTCGGTTAAAGAGTCTGGTTTCCTCACCCACTAAACCCGGTAATGCCGTCATAAAAGTGAAATAATCTTGATTGCGATGTAAACCATCAATCAATCAACTGAGCATACTGTTAATTACCTTCGAAATAAAATACCCAGTCAAAAGATATTAACATGAGTGCGAGCCAAGGAAATCAATGTAATATTTATGAACACTAAAACACACGGGCACAGGGAAAATCTTCTTGTCTAAATAACCACGAAATCAATGTAATAGGTGTGCCATCCTTGTTATTCAGGTCCCAGTGTTTTGAATAAGATGGAGCTAGCCTTGAAGAATAAAGACCTCAATGATGATGTGGTCGAGCAGTGTCTTATATGTATGAAGGAAGAGTGGATGAAGTATGTCCACTAATTAGTAGAACTGTAAAACTCACTTTAGTAAAGAAATTATTTCCATGAGAACCATAATTATTTATAAACACTAAAACACACAGGCTCAGGGAAAATCTTTTGTATCATTTTTATCATGCATATAAATTCGTTAAAATTTTAAAAGACTAAGTACAAGTAATCCATACAGATATCAAGGCTCTTATCACAACAATTTTCTAGTCAATATAAATAGCTATCTTTCTTTTTTGGGGGGGTAATTTTTTCTTTCATTGGTTTGCAAACTTTTTCTGTGAATTCTAGGTAAGCCTATAGCATTTAAAGAGTTTTGTAAAATAAAAAAATGTAGACGGTTATACCAAACATACCGATTGATATGGAAAATGATTGGTACAAGTATTTTTGCATGAACATTTGATGGTGGCCTTTAAAGGCTTCCATAGATGGCGGCTCAGTGAAAATAAACTAACTTTTATTTTGTGTTTTTCCTCCAGTAAAGTGAAGGTTTTGTTCAAGTTTACGAAGGCAGGAGGCAGCAGGTCTGAGGAGGATAGGAAGAAGTTATTACAGGTGGTTGGTGCCCAACCTGAGGATACTTACCTTCTGAAATTCTGGATGACTGGACTCAGTGTGCAATATAGAACACATATACTTACAGCTTCCAAGAGTCAGACCAACTCGTCATAGTACACAAACTTTTTTCCCCTGCTCAAAATTATTTTATATGAACCAAACCTGGGTATATAGAGGTTCTGAATTAAACCAATCAACCAATCTTTTGTTATGGCCTGTTGATAAGTGCGATCAAGCCTATGTCTCAAAGACAGAACCCAATACTATAGTACAATACTATAGTACAATACTATTGTACAATACTATACTTTCAGTACAATAAATAGCTTGCTTTAGAAACACTATAAAAACTTCATCACATATGTCAAATTTAAATATACATGTTCTAATAGACTTGGTTCAAGCTCCGCATGTATTAGAGAACCTAACAAGCTGTTCCCAGCAGGGCCAGGTCGCTCAGTTGGTAGAGCAGTGGGACGGTAACCCTAAGGGTAACCCTAAGTCGGGAGTTCAAAGTTTTGTACCATCACCTTTGTGGCTAGCATCTTTTGGCCTTTGTATTTTCTTGACAAAGACATAGTATATGAAGCATTGAATGTTGCATTTGTAAATAATAAAAGAAAATGGATTTATCATGGAATGATTTTTATATATTTGTACTTATTTTGAACAGCATATACGAGTTGATTGAATGTAACTAAATTCCAGATGATTCTAGGAATTATACCAGATTGGTTTATCATGTATTGGGGTCAATGTTCCTTAAGTCTGATGACGTCCAAGATTGTGTGCCAATGTCTTTATTACCGTTGCGCCACGCCAATCAAAACCCTTCAACCTAAGTTATTAATTGACAAGCTAGCCCAAATAATAAGTCTCTGTGGTGCTGAGAATCTGACATACACTCCCTGACGTATGCACCTATATATGACCTGCTGACTGGCCACTCCAATCTTCTCTGGCCAAGTTAAAACCTCCATGGACCCATTCCGTGATTGACCTTGTTGGACTACTACACTCCAACATGGAATGGGGAGATTTTAACTTGGCTCGAGAAAACGGACCACCTTAATTAGCGTATTTCTGTTTTTATGTGCTTTGAAGACGTTGGACTTAATTCAGATGAAAACACCATCAAGAGTTACATAGGTAATAGAGTTCAAAGTTTTTTTGAGTGGTTTGCAGACAGTTTTGTTCTGAGGGTTGTTTCCTGTCTTCAAAGACTCGCTATCAACAAGTTCTAAATCGAGTGAACGCTTATAGATTAGGAAACTCAAAATATTGTTCAAATCTTGACCTGTTTTCATCAGCACATAGCCAAAGGCATTTTGAATACCTGCTCAAATGCGGTTAATTTCTCTCGAGAACATCTTTTTTTTCTTTCGCTTTCGCAAGCAGAAGCAGTAAAGCAACTCAAAGTTAGTTGTCTAAATCAATACGTTATATTCCCAGTAGTAGAACTCTTCAAAGTGGAGATGGTTTGTTGTATGCCTGGGACAGACTCTTTCTTTTTGTCATGCACAGGAATACAAACCGTGAAAGATATCTATTTACAGAAAAGTCTTGTGTGTAGTTGCTTGCCGGTTCATCAAGCCGAATGCCACACTTTGGTTAAGCACCCATCTAACCCAGCATAAACTGCCAAATATAAGGGAAATTTGGTTGAAACAATCGGCTAATTGTCCGTCATTTGTTACTTGTATCAAGAAGTGCATTATGCAAAACTCGGAGCTGTTCGTTATAGTTTTAATAATCCTCAAAACCCCTAAACTGTACCCATGCAAACGGGTTATTTGAATTTGGTCCGTTTTTAGCACGACTTTGCCTTGTGTGGCTCGTTGAGTATACGGATATTTTTTTATTTCTATGTCAATCCTTCAGCTTTCAAAGGTACTTTAAACGCTAACTTCTCGTGACAATCTGAATTCTTGAAAAAAAAGAAGTGAGAATTTTGGCAGCTCATACCACTTTGAGACATTGAGAAAGACTTCACTATGATTAGTTCAATACAAACATTGAAAGTTGTGAGATTTGTAGTTTCCCCGTGCCATGAAGGCTTCAATATATACCAACGTCGAAAAGCGCTTTCTGAGTTGAGTTTTCATAGCGGAAGAACCCACATCTCTGTTGACTTTCTGGTCTGTAGTGTCGTATCCATTTGATTTGTTTTTGTTTGCTTTTGCTATACCCCCGACATCAAGGGTTGTCCCAGATATCCAAATATTTCAAGGGATTCGAATCCCACTCAGGCCTAAAAAAAATGGAAAAATTTCTGAGTGGGGTTTTAAAGACAATCAACAAAATATCTAAATTCTGTTTCAAAGAGCAAATTTATACCGATGCTGTGCTCATCAAACGAGAACGTTCCGTTAATACCAGTCTTGAAGATATAGGGCCTACGTTTAGGTTATTTTATAAGCAGAAAAACTCAAGGTAGGCCTACTCCAAACTCTGAACTTCTCATGGGAATCATGCAGTATTTATGAAAAGAAATCCGGATTTCGGCACCTCATGCCACTTTAATGGACCTCCTGGTGTTCCATAATACTATAGGTCTACATGCTTGTATGTATATATTCGATATGGTAACATCTGTACAAGACTAACTGCTACGAATTAGATTGACCACATCTACGCAAACAAAGTTACACCTGCAAATATAATGAGTCTACTCTTCTCCAATTGCAATTCATTAGCGACAGGTGCTGGCGGAACAACAACACATGATAGAAGATTGAATTGTGATTTTACCCTGTTGTGTGCGTGGCTGTGTTTTCATGCGTCAGCTTTGTTCAGAAAGAAACAATCAAAATACGTTATATTGATTGACGCTCGATTAATATCGCCGCATTTTTGTTATTAACCTCGTTGCCCCTTCGACACAGACGGAAGGTCGAGCAAAGCAAAACTTTTTAGAGAAACACGGACAAGATCGTCTATTATTCCGAATTTGTCTTTTGCTGTGTCAGAGAAAAGGCTAGCGTTCTGCGGTTGTATATAAGAACAATTTGAAAGTTAGTAACCCGGACTTCAGGACTGGAAGCAAGGTACATGTAAACCAGTTGAAGAATATTTGGCTTTTGGTTCAAGGAAAATCTGACTTCTTTATACAATTGGATTTTAGTGAACAATAACAACTACTGGTGCTACTTCTTTGTTTATACTACAAAGACCAACGAAAATTTGTATACCGTGTAAAAAACAATTCATCTGTTGATGAACAAGGCTATTTAATCTGTGAAACCTGGTATTCGCAAGTCGTTATTTTCCCGCAAGATGATGAACAACACTGATTTACCGGAAAGTGACGAGGTTTACGAACATAGAGTGGAAGCCGGGTATATCGTCCTTAGTTTCATCATAGTGGCCTTGGTTTTCATCCTGGTTTCACTGATCATATTTAGTCGTAAGGAACTCGTTTACCAGTGGAAGAAAATGACAAGTCCGGCATCTCAAGTCACGGTAAAACCCCCTTCCGAAGGAAACGTTTATCACTATCTTGATGGTTACAAAAGCAGTTATGGGGAACTTCCTGGAGTGCGAGACTCGGTTACACCGAAGACGGGGAAGTCTCAATATACACCGTTCTAATGAATATCAGACTCTACAGATTCATGTTCAACCATTTTGCGAAACTTAAATCTCATTTTGAAACGATTTCAGGTTTCACGTTGGTTCCATTGACTCGAACTCGTTCACGCCTGCATGTTTAAATTATAGGCCTACCTCCTAGTATATGGACTTCGTAGTTTTGAAATTGGGATGTAAGGATCAACTATAATGCAAGCCTCACATGCAGTTGTTTACCTTTGCTTAACATGGATAGGTCTGTCATATAACATGTTAACGTTTCAGGGTTATAAAGCACACCGATATTTTATATAAAGACCTACAGGATTTGTGAACAACTTTGTTTAAAGTGGCATGAGCTGCCAAGTTCTTGACATTTTGACGTTGAAACAGAATGTTGAAATTGTCGACTATTTTTCTCTAGACGTATACTTCAGAAGCTTTCTAGTGCTTCTAGTCTATCTCGAGAATGTACGATAAAGTAATGTTTTGAACTAACTTTGGCTTAGAATGAATGAATGGTCATCCGGGTTATTTAAATTTTGTTTACTTTTCGAACACTATTCCGGTTCGTATAGTCCACATACTGTATGGATTTTCCTCATTCCAACGCCAATCATTTTGTTTTTCGATGGCCTTCAAAGCCTCTTACTGTCGTGGCGATCAGAAATTATGAAAAAAGTGTGAATTTAGGCATCTCATGCCACTTTAATATGTCATATATGTTGCATTAAATTCGTTGAAGAAAATTTGCTTCAGCTTTTCAAATTTCAAGATAGACCAGAAAGAACAAATAAATTTCGGGCGTAAAACATGCAAACTGCATCGCTTTATTTGCAGCGTTACAGCTGTTACGGGAATTGGTTGCCAATTTACTGAATATCGATATGTACATCCACTTAAGATTGACTGATTGACACCGCACTCAAAATTATTTTTGTTTTCACTGACGGCGGTATTTTGGAGTTCGGGTTCATTGCAAAAAAAAAGTCGGAGTAGACTGCCGACTAATCAGCGGGCAGTTATTTAGTATGTATGCCAGAAGGCCGTACACCGAGGATCAATACATCCACCCTATAAGTCACTATGCCACGGAAATGCAAAAACACTCTGTTCATGATATTTTTTTTTTTAATTAACTGCATGTGCAAGTTATTTCCGGAAAATAAACATATCCTATATACTGACTACATAAAAGTGTATCAAGTTGAACCATGATTTAACTGACGCATTCCATGTACCATCACTGTTGGAATACTTTTTTTTATTGAGATCATTTAACCTGTCTAAATGTTGTTGTGACGCCATCCTCCACAGACTTCATTCAACTGAACTCGGCCAATCAATCAATGCTCGCCAAATATGACTTGAACTCCGTCAATACTATATGTTATTGATCGAGTGTTTTCGTATTGCCTTGGTGCGGCCTCGGGTCAATACGGCCACCCTCAGGCCAATACCAAGGCAATAAGTAAACACTCGATTCATAATATTTTTATTAATAGACTGTGGAAGTTATTTCCATTCGTTTGTTGGGTGCCTTGAACAAATTGACGTCCGACCTTGTTTTTCTATCTGTTTTTTTGTTCCTGGATACGTAGAGAAGTTTCTTCCTCTTGGGCTGTCCTAATTTAAAACGGCAATCGGATTCACTTAGGCCTACATTAGTTATTTCTTCCAACTCTAATGTCCTGTCAATAAGACCTTGTACAATGCGACATTTTGATATCAACATCTGTCGTCTGCTTCTGTCCAACTCTGAGACGTCACATGTTAATTGCGTCTTTCGGCCGCACTCCGTGAACTCGGCCAATATGACTTGAACTCGGCCAATATGACTTGAACTCGGCCAATACAGCTCTACGGCTAATACGAACTTGATTCGTCTGCTGATATTAACCGGCCGCGAAGGTCGTATTAGAATAATAACTTGCACAGTCAATTAATAAAATGCAATACGAACTCAATCTGACTAAAGTCGAGATGTTCATGTTCTTTTCAATGGACATCTCGACTTAAAGTCACACTTGCCGCCGTAGCCTGTTTAAATTTGCTAAGAAAACCAATTTACATGAGCTTACTACGACTAATACCACTAAACTTAAATATAGGACACATAAAACATGTCTAGTTAGCTTTAGAATGTAGAAATGGGCTGAAAAACAAACGAAGATTCGTAGCCTGATTACAACAACAACGATCAGTGTCAGTCAACTTTCGTGTTGGATTACCCTCATTTCAGGCCTTGTTATCTGTGGGTTACACTCAAACAATTACCAGCAGGCTTTTCCAGTCGCTGTTAACCGATCGTCAGCCTGTATTTCTCAGATAAATAGGCCTACGTAAAATTACACTGTGCCGTTAGTTCACTCACTCGACTGAAACATAAAATCGCCAATAGGGGGCAGTGTGGTTTGTTTACGTTCCGGGTACGTAACAATTCAAATTTTCAAATTCAAATTAAAAATACAAAGAGACGTCCAAACGTTTAAATTTTGGTAAAAATAGAAAGTTCCTAACTTATATTGTCTGGGAAAAATACAGAAAACGGTCTTTCTTTTTTAATGTAAACAATATTCCTGATTTCCGCGGCAAGTGTGCCTTTAAGTAAGATTGGTCTGTCTGCTGATATTACCCGGCCGTGAAAGTCGTATTCGGGCAATTATTTGTATAGTCAATTAATAACATGTTTTGTTAATTGACTTTCAATGTTATTGGCTAACTATGGAGATACGGCTATACAGATAGTGGGCTAACCGGCATGGGCCAGTACGAACAAACTGGGCTAATACGAACAAACAAGGCAAATACGGACAATATCTGGCTTGGCGACCGTTTCATTGCTCTCACATCAAAATCTCAACGCCATTTTTCTTGAAATCACCAACAGAAAAAGTAATTAGTTAATGCAAAGGTAAAGAAAACAAAAACGGTCTATGTCATACGATAAATTAAAAATAGCATCGATTATAATTTGTAAAAATGAAGAAATCTGTTCCTATGTTTAATGCACAAAAGGGGGATAACTCTTGGAATATTACACCTAGCTATTTTTTCAAGTTCTCACATTATTTTTAAATCTGACATCGGCTTTGATGGCGTTACCAATAATAAAAAAAGAGAACATTCATCAATCTGAAGATGACGGCGATTCACAAAATTTTTTGTCATCCACATGAAAAAATGTGTCTACAAAAAAAAAAAAAATAAAAAATAATATAATTATTTTATGAAAAATAACATTGTTAGCCAATTAATACAATTTTCATTAATCAGGACACTTCCTATTGGCATTGTTACAGGTTCTCGGGCCCTGTAATAATGCCAATTGGGAATATCCTGATCAATAACATAATAATGTAGGCTGGCCTGAATATAGCATGCGCTGAAAGTGAGAATGAGTCACTAACAGGTAGAATGGTCGAAGTCCACAGTTGGTGAGTCAAAGCCCAATAAAATTCATACACGTAAGAAATAAACACGTTGGAAGATTATTCATCTCAGATGTATGATATATGTAGACCCGATATATAGGTCCATGTATCTATAATTAGACATATAGGTATATTGTAGGTCAAAAACAATTATAAGTACATGGTGAGCGTGCTTGTAACATTATGGATTGACATATTTGGATTGATTCATTATTTCACTTATATGGCGGAGTTCCCAACTTTAGTAGGGGAGAAACCTAGCCGAGAAATCTTGGCTCTGCCGAATTTTTTTTTCCGTGTTCGTCATAGCCAAGATCACTTCCATAGTAAAAAAAGGATATATGTTAAGGAGACCCGCCGAAAAAATCGGCGGCGCAAATTTCACAACAAATAAGCAAAGAATAAAATATTTACCACTGCATTCCGATAGTATAGACCACGAAGAAGGAGTTTGTCAAACTTACGCCGCTGTAAAGTGGTAAACTTTCCCTTATGCAGTCAATATTTGTGTCGAAGTCCACTGGCTTTCAACCTGACGTAACCGCCATTGTAACACATTTAAACGACCAGTTAAACTGTGCGGGGCGTCGTAGAAATACTTCGATCATATATCTTTAGTCACTTTACAGCGGCATAAGTTTGACAAACTCCTTCTTCGTGGTCTATGCTATCGGAATGCAGTGGTAAATATTTTATTCTTTGCTTATTTGTTGTGAAATTTGCGCCGCCGATTTTTTCGGCGGGTCTCCTTAACATATATCCTTTTTTTACTATGGAAGTGATCTTGGCTATGACGAACACGGAAAAAAAAAATTCGGCAGAGCCAAGATTTCTCGGCTAGGGAGAAACCGAGCTCGTTGCCCGGAGGAAACCCCCGACCTTCGGCGAGTGCCTGGCAACTCTGCCACATGTCATACGGCGACCGAGTGAGAAATCCACTCAGAATTTCTTCGATTTTTCTTTGGCCTGAGTTTGATTCGAACCCGTGTCACTTCGATGGAAGGTATGTGTGGGACTAAGGGGCGATCACCCTAACCCACTAGACCACGACAAATTTGGAAAACAAATGGCTAGAAAAAAACACGCTATATAATAAATTGAAAATTAAATGATTCCACTAATTTAAATGTTATAGCCTAAATAGAAAACGTGCATCATGTATATACAATTATCAATATTACTTATATAACCACATAAGATTTCATATATACCGTTTCCTTTGTTCATTTTATTTACAGAGACGGCGTAGTAAATTTTTTTTCAAGTTTGTCTAAATGATCCATGTCGGGCATTAGAATTATTAGCTTACCCGGCGTTACCATGACAGCATCACAGTCAATCGGAAGGCCTTATACTCTGCCCATGCATAAGATAATAGGAAAAAATATTCTTTTTGTTATTATCTAAAATGTAAGGAAGCATATTAGAGCCAGGTGAAAGAAAATTCTTCATAATTCATAATTCGGAATTCAAATTAGGCGCTCAAATTATGAAGATTTTTTTTCTCACCTGGCCATAATAGGCCTACGCTTCTACGGGAAACCCCCTTTTCTCGCTTCTGCTGCTGATACCGAGCACAAATTTGGGTTAGGTGAAAAGAGAAAAGAAATAAGCGTCTCGCCCTTTCAACAAGTTCAGAAATTGTTTTCTCTTAAAAGGCTAGTCGTTTCTTCAAGTAACAGGAAATGTGATTGGATAAATTCCAGCCTCAAAACTGTGTCGAAACCAATCAGAAAGTTCACATGCATATAAAATAAGAAATTACGTTTTTCAGCCAGTTTGCCCACAGATCGTGAGTGCAACTTTTACTCGCGGGGTGGAAGGGATTCTAGTAGCAGCACACAAAAACAAATCTTAGTCCAATTGACCAAAAAAAGTTAGTAATTGGCTTATCTGGTAATCGACCACCCTACCTTAGTCGTAGTGACTATTTTTTATTCATCAAACTGACCAATAACGGTCACGCGCACGCTGAATAAATGCTTGGTCATATTGACTAACTTCTTAATATAAGTAAACCGCTCATTTTGACTAAGCCTAGTCAAAATGATGAATTTTGCTTCCTCCAGAGGACGAGTATGCGTTAGTCAAATGACTTTGACTAAGGACACTTAGCAACATTGACCAGGAAATGTTTTTGTGTGAGAATACAAACTATTTCAAAGTAGAATGGCTCGACCTCTGACCCAAATACCAGTCATAAAAAAAAACAAGTGTTTGAAAGATCCATCAGGGTTCTGTGTTCTACCAATATAGGTATTTCTAATGAAACCAAAATTTTCACTTTTATCCCCTATATTATCATATTTGGATTGATCTCGGATATACCGATATCTTGCCATATTGCTGAAGATCCAAATAACCTTGTCAATATAAAACAAACTGTCTGTCTAAAACCTAATAAAATAGGCCTATATCATGGGCTTTTACGAAATCTTATAATTATATAGGTATATTTAAGGTCTAAATAACACCCCCCCCCCCTCCGTTTTTAAACACAATTTGAAAATTCTCTTTATGATAATTTTATCCTGGAAGATTTTCTCTTTACCCGTGTGTTTTAATGTCCATTAAATATACTTTGGCCATACAGTTTGGTGTCACGGGGATAACAGTATATAGGGATAACAACAAAATAAAACAAGATGATATATAGGCCTATACTAATATAGACAGCAAATGATGATTTAAAAAGTAGCATATATACCGAGTGTTAAAATCCATTTTCACATAGAAAATGATTAGACCAAAAGACCGACAGCATGCATAAAACAGTTCTTTTTGTGTGTCTCCAAAATTCTTTTTGCATATCACGTATAGCCCATAAACCAATTGCTATTCGAACATTAACTAATACATAGGGGCCTATACAATTCCACATCCATTTGTGAATCTACCCTTCTTCTTCTTCTTATAAAATTTGATTGGCGACTCCATTCTACAAGAATGTCTTCTCGGCCTTTTGGCTAAGATCAAAGTGAAGTGAATCTACCCTGTCTGCCGTGTGTGTTCAAGTCCGACATGAGTTGTTAACATAGGCTACATGTAGGCTACTTATAAGAAGATTTGTGATTGGTCAACCATAGATATTTGCCTGACCACCTATTTAAATATAATCAAATTCACCTGGATTATGATTCTTAGACATTAAACCCGGATTAAATGATTAACAAGTTATAGCGAAACAGCTGGACTAGGATAATTCTTATGATTAGGCCTAATTAGGCCTATTAAGCAAATATCGACCTATTGGGGGGTCAGCTAGTATGCCTCTATGAAAAATCATATCAGACACGGGCCTTAGAATTATAGCCCTATGATTCCTACTTAGTTAGGCCTATATAGACTTACTTGTAAATTAATGCCTAGCTAAATAAATCAATATCTTGCTCAAGTGGCAATATCTTAAATTATGGTCTTGTTGTTGACAACTGCATGTTGTTGACAACTGTTGTTGACAACGCCTAATGATATATTAAATGTCTAGGCGAGCAATGAATCAAATTGCAGCAAAATCTATCAATTCGCATGGAGTTTAATGAAGTGAATTAGCTCTACTTTGTAATATGACTATGAGAGAAAATTTTCATCCGCAAAATCGAATTTCGAATTTAAATTATATTAAATAGGTCAATCAGACCACCTTAAGTGGCAAGCCTGGCTGATGACTAGGCCTACAATAAGTCTATATAGGCCTCCACCTAATCTACTTTCTCCATCTATTTATATTGACAACACGTCGTTTTATATATATATACATCTCCAACGAAATGCGATTAGAACTATGTTTCTGTCGAAGGGTTTATGTTGCCTAGTGTAAGTCGGTCAGAAAAGAAGTTTTGGCTTATTTAACCGTTCACCGACGTCGTCGATACATTCATTCGCTCTAAAGCTGACAAAGACGTAGAAAACAAGCTCTCAACTAGCCGCCAAATTAAGCAACTGTCTGTAACGTTGAAATTATGAGGGAAATCGTCCATTTACAAGCCGGTCAGTGTGGAAATCAAATCGGAGCAAAGGTAATGTATCAGAACTCATATGCTTTAAAGCATTTGGAAGGCCGTATCTTTCACTGTTTGAGGTATAAATGCACCTTGTAAGCCATCGAAGCACATTTTTAGCGATGGTTCTACGCCTACACTGGCTACAGCCTCGAGTTGATAAAAGATGGCTCCTCATGGCGCATTTTTGATTTCGCCATGCTCACGCTTCGCTGGACACGCCGCTCCTAAAATGAAATCGTCCAGTCTAAAGCCGTAAAGGCAGTATTTAAAAAAGAACCTAGCATTTTAAATACCTATCGTCCTTTCTAGAACTTTCTTTTAAAATGAAAGATTGTCAAGGCTACAGTTAGGCCGGTACCCAGGCCATTTCTTGTTTATTTTCATATATAATCATATTATACATTTTTGGAAAGCTTAGAGTCTGAGAATTTCAAAAATATAAGAATCATCTATCTTCGTCTCTTTCGGGAGTCACTGGGTCTTCTTGTTGTGATTTCCTGAAAACATGGAAAAGATGACCTCACTTGTTTTGCTACCAAATGATGATGAAACATTAAATTTAAATACAGAAATTATTAACTTGTACCTCTACCAAACATATCAATGCAGTATGGATCCTGTTATAATTGTTTTAGGGGCACTATCAGGACTTATTCCTCCGCAATATCACAAGTATTTCTCCGACCACATATTTGTTTCTCAATAAAGTTACATTTTTTTTACGTCTTTTTTCTTTGTAATGTTCTTTTTAGTGTTCACAAATATACTCAAATGGGAGAGTAACAACAGAAGCTCTGGAGTTTCCTTGATCCATTAATAAAGATGCACCCCCCCCCCCCCCCCCCCCCCCCCTCTCTCTCTCCACCAACACCACCAAATCTGGAAAAGCTGAAATAGAACTTAAAGTTAAATAAAATTATATAAGTACTAAGTACAACAACAAACAATCAATTAGCATTGAACGATTGGGAGAAGTTTATGAATTGAAGTGAAATAAAATGTGAACAATTTAAAAGTGAACAATTTAATATACCCGTATCGAGAGGCCTACTGTTGGTGGAAACCCTGAACTGTTCTAAGTGTGGATTGCATTAAGATAAATATAAATGAATCCAGAAATAAATAAATCATTAAAATAAGTTAATAAACAAAAGTCAAAATCTTGCCGCTCTTAAGTTATTGAGCGGATGGATGGAGGGTGGGCCATACATAGACTGACCCAGAGACATTTTGATACCTGTATACAGGTATGGGCGCCCAAACTCACAAGCAAAAATTCCGCCCAAATTCTTAAAACCAACAGATTTTAATGTCAAAATAGCATTTAATGTTGAATTTGGGGCCAGAGTTGTTGTTTTTGTCTTATTGTTGGAACATTTGGAACCGAAATGGTATGCCCAAATTTTCCCTGGATCAGTCCCTGCCATAACTAAATTCCCCCTTATTAATTTTGGTCAGATAATAAACGGAAACCATGTCAAAGGAAATTTTCCAAGGAGCAACAAGCTCAAACTGAAATTTATATGTTTATGTTCAACAGAAAAAAAGTAAATGAATAAAAAACTTTAATTATATAAACTATATAACATAGAATTCCTTTAAGAATTATGTTTGTGGTGTTAAATATTTCTTAACATTTTCAATTTGAAGCCAAACTATTTTTAAAAAATTAAGGTTTTCAGAACAAACAATTTTTTCAAAAACATCCTGCATTCTCTTAAAAATCTAAATTATTTTTGTTTACTTATGCAATATTTTTGGAATTTATTTGATATAAACTCAATTTTAGTAATTGTCGGTATGAAAAAAGTTAATCTGGGATATTGTAACTTTTTCATCTGTCAATACTGTCAGGCCATGTGCTTTTGCAGACGTAAACAGGGTTCAGGGATTCATAGAAGTCCAAAATTTACGAACCGAAATTGAAAAATTCAGTTTTTTAGAAGGCGAAATTCAGTTTTTTTTTAATTTACCGACCATTTTAGGGTTAAAATCTATGTTACAAACCAGTTCCAATTTAACCCTAGTCCTGTCGCGGACGAGTATACTCGTCCGCTGCTTGCCGTCGCTTGACTGCCACGCACGAGTTAACTCGGGCAGAGCGCTTCCAGTCGCTCACTGCCACGGACGAGTATACTCGTTCTGACAACATACCGTTCGATTTTGACCAATAGAATTAAAGTAAATTCTTTTCATCCGAAATAAATTACATCAGTATAATTTCCGGTTCCTGTTCTTTAAGCGGGAAAAAAATTGAGGTCACAGAGTTCAGTTAAAGAGAAATGTTGTTAGTTTGAAGTTACCGATTGAAACGCGACTTTAAACCGATCACAGCGAAGGCGTTCAAAATGGCGTCGCTGTGAGGCGACTCGTGTTTAGTGAATGTGACATCCGTAAATGGAAAGTTATTACGGGTTTTTTCTTAGAATAAATTTGGCGAATAGAAAGAATTGATTTAAGACATTTTTGATAATATCACGATTGAAATTGAAAGCGTTTCTTCACCGACATGCGAGGAATTTTTTCACGGAAGGTGACCTCGATTTCTCGCCGTCTGCGGCGTAGATATGTATCACAATTTGACAGGTCGGTGCTTCGATGAGGAAATAAATTCCTATTATCTTTGCCGAATTTCTATCGTTATTATTCTTGTTCTACCCATAAATACAGATGAGGTTGACTATTTTTGTGGAGGGGTTGATAATGATATATGTCAGCCAGATTTTGGAAATCTCACGACCGAATGAACTCTTCAACCAAATCATTGACATTGTGAATGTGAAGAATAAATACTTTGTGACAAAGATTCAAAACTCATCAATGACTATTTTTTAAATGAAATAAATGTATTTTGCTGAGAAACAGATGCCCCAATTAGTAATATCGTACGTGTTTGTTTGTTAAACACTTTAAATTTTTCTGAAAATTGTACATGTAATCAAGTAATAAAGAAAGAGATTGATCTCTAATGAGAATCTGAAAGTGAAATTGGGAAAACTTCAGTTGAAAATTCTTAGCCGCAGATGTATGTCGAAGACCTGCAAAAAATTTATTACGAAATTGTTTTATTTACCAGAATTTTATTTTAGAACGGCCACATGTATGGATTGGAGCTTTTTTTCGTTACCTGTAAAAATATCTGTCGGTTCATATACCTGTACTGTATGTAGGCTGTAGGTAAATCCGAGTAATATTTCTCAATAATATTTCCTGCTTGTTTACAGAATGATTGTTTTTTTGGAGTAAATTGTACGCTCAAGATTTATATCACTTATATGGTAACAATACCGAATTTATTGTAACAATTATATGAATATGATATAAAATTTGAGTCTGGGTTAGCCAACTTGTAGGTAAAATAACCCTGGTAAAAAAAATGAAACAGAGGGCAAAAAATTAAAACAAACAACACTCGGGAATAAGTACCGGTATTTACTGAAAGACACAGTAAGACGTGTTGAATTATTGAGAAAGTCTTATTAATTCCTTATTTATGAAACATTTCTAAACCGTGGAAAATTACCTGGACTGAAACATACAGTTGATTGGTTTCTTGAACTGAAGTTGAAGGTAAACTATTTTTTCACCTCTTGAACACTTAAAGAAATAGATTGAATTATGATTGACATGAATAATCACGTACATAGACAGGTGAAATACTTTAAGATTTACAGAATATTTATTATAAAATTTCCATGATATTTTATTTGGCAAGATAGAAAGAAAGGCATTGGAAAGTAATAATAATAAATCTTCGCCAAAACTGTCAATGTTCATTTGTTGCAGTTCAGTCTCGGTTTCTGAAAAAATAACGAAAAACAAATTAGATGAAAGTAAAAATAGTTGTATGATAGTTGTTAGAAATGAAAACTAGTTGTTTTAGGGTTAAATTCCAATGAATTGTTGACCAAGAACGACAGGCCTATTTTACTTTTACAGTTTTAGTTTTTAGACTACTGTCGTCTGTACACTGTTCTTGGCCAGTCGGCGATATGTTGACATTGAGTTTGTAAAAAATACAAACGAACTTATAAAATGTGAACATCTAATCAAATTTAACACCTACCTTTTCCCTCAACATTTAAATATAAATAAATTACGCTTTCTACCTAAAAGAAAGAGCTTAGAACGTTGTTTTCGATCGCCGATTATACGTTGTTGTTGTTCCCGTCAGGTAAACGGCGCTCATTTTCTGGTGATTAAACAAATATCGGACGATTTTTGTCACCCGTTCGTTGAATACATCGTTCCCCCGTATCATCACATTGTTTTTCAGGTTTTATTTACAGTTATTTTCTTTTAAAACGGCAAAAAAACAGATATTAGACCGGCGTGGTTTATCTGACAGACACTTAGCTGAAACACCGTGGCATACAGCACTGGCGCATAGCACTGACTGGCCAGCAGCCTTCAGCTGAGCTGACCTACATACACGGTGACAGGACTAGGGTTAATATTTCTTTTTTTCATGAATGTATGAATTCCAAGAAAAAAATCAGGTTTGACAAAAAACTAATGATTATAATATATATGTAATGTCAAACCTAGATCAAAGTTATCCCTAATCTCTTCATGAGTTCTTCATGTGCAACAATAAAAAAATACACAATGATTTAAATGAATTGAACTATTTGAGAACTATGATTCAGGGGAGGTAACTAACTTATTATCGTCACTAGTTGTCTCCCCATTTATTTTCTATACGACCAAAAGCAGCTGAATAAATATAACAAGTCGCGAATTATTACGATTATTGTGGTTAATACTCCCCAAAACTCCTCAGTTCAACAAAATCAGCTTATTTTAGAAATGTTTAGGTAATTAAAAAGACTTCCAAAGTGCAAAATAAGCCATGTTGTGGAGACACTGAAAACGAAACAACAACAACAAGAGAATGACGGCCATGGTCGTTTGACGGCGGTTTCGAAATAAACTTTTCCCTTCAACTTAGATTTTTTCATCATAAACATCAATCAAACAATATTCAGTTTTTCACGCCCAAATTGAGTTCGGAAATTTTAGTTTTCAAAAGGAAATTTTAAACTGAAAATATTGAGTTTTTCAACACCAAATTCAGTTTTAAACTCAATTTTACGAACCGAATATCGGTAAGTAAATTGGACGTGTATGAATCCCTGAGGGTTGTGCGCATGCGTACATGTATTATGGACGCACGACTACCATCACAAAAGTGGCCAAAAAACAAGTTTGTCCTCATTGACAGATCTGTAAAATACATATTTATACAAGATAAGATATTCTAGTTTTCATAAAAATTGGTTTCAAAAGCGTATAAGGAGTTTAAAAGAACTTTTTTAAAAAACTTACCGATACAATGCAGCCGCCCGTCTCCCTGTGTCAAACCGTGCGGGTAAATTGTAGCTATACGTAAACTTGTTTGTTCTCCACGTGATCAAGTTAACCTTTGACCGATATTATCTAATTTTGTCCTTCAAATCAATGGTAACAAATTGGCACTGCCGCGAAAAAAACGAGGTCAGGATTCCTCCATTTCGCGGAAGACCGATCGACGCGCCACCTGGTGAGCGTTGGGAAAGCTACTACAGTACAATTTACAAATAAAAATATTAGTTATTAATATTAGGGCCTACTAATACTGTATTAGTAGGCCCTAATATTAATAACTAATATTAATTACTAATACTGTATTAGTAGGCCTATATAATTATAACATAATAAGTATTAACAGAAATACATGAAACTAGTTTCATGAATCTGGTATTAAAGTGACATCAGCTGCCAAAATTCACACTTTTTTACCCCTCGGGCAAATTTTGCCCGAAGGGTATTGTCGTTGCCTCAGTCTGTCTGTCCGTTTTTTCAAGAGTTATGCCCTTTACATTGCCGCTGCGGTAAAAAGCCTTGTAAACACAGTGCATGACATTGGGGAAATATTCACCGTAGACATTTGGTCCATGAAGATAGAGATTATGATAGACCAACCCAGTTCATCATGGCCCAAACTAGATGTATATATGTATTATATATTATTAATAGATATATGAATTCTTTTTTGTCATGAAATATATCCTGATTTTCAGACAAGTGTTTCGGATTGTTTATTTATTTGATAGTCATCTAAGAAAATTTGTAAAATGATTAAACGATTAAAGTCTAGAATATGACTTGAAAGAGACCCTTTTTATAATATAAATGATAGTAATAGACAGTCTGCATCCATGGGCATTTCTAAATTTATGTAAATTGTGGCTTAGCATAACACTCAAGGTTATAACTATAAGGTTAAAGGTGACAAAACTTAAAGTGGCATGAGCTGCCAAAATTCACACTTTTTTCATAATTTCTGATCATCACGACAGTAGGAGACTTTGAAGGCCATCAAAACACTAAGTCATTGGCGTTTGAATGAAGAAAATCCATACAGTATCTCAGTATCTGACCTGTATTCAACCGAAAACGGGTTCGAAAAGTAAACAAAATTTACATGTAAATAACCGGGACGACCATTCATTCATTCTAAGCCATAGTTAGTTCAAAACAATATTTTATCGTACATTCTCGAGACTAGAAGCACTAAAAGTAAAAGGCTTCTGAATTATACGTCTTGGCAAAAATAGCCGATAATTTCCACATTCTGTGTCAACGTCAAAATATCAACATTTTGGCAGCTCATGCCACCTCAAGGTATCACTATCATTAATAAAGAGAATGATTTTATTGGTTGCTTTTTCACATTTGTGTATAAAGTGAACTAACAGAAAATTTTAATTTGCATATTGATGCGGTTGTTACTACGTACGTACGTAGTTCCACTGTTGTATTTAGAGAGTATGTACATGTATGATGTATGATGTATCATACATATGTTTTAATCCGAACCGCTCCCAGCGGTTAGACCATTGTTTACTACAATTAGTCAATGTCATTTATGCATACACAACAGACTGTTTAAATATTATCTTTTAGAAGTGTTAATTTTTTGTTCACTAGGTACCATACAATAACTGCGAAGGTTTGAAGGTGTCAAATTAATCTCACTTTCGTAGTTCCTTTACTTTTACTAGTTTTAGTACCCGGTTACCAAACATACGTGACTCGCGAATTGACATGGAATTCTTTGACCCTTTAGCTGTACTGTCTTTGCTTCACTTTCCTTGTGCCCTGTAACATTTATTTCTGAGCAATTAAATTCTCCCAGCGTGTAAACACTTCGTTTTGAAGCGAGAAGTTTGCGTAACGTTGTGCTGCCGTGTCCCGCGAAACTTGTACATGACGTACTATTCACAAAGCCCATAAGCTTGTCACTGCCTGCACAACAGGCGTGGAGACGTTATCGGTCACTACTGACTGAGAGCCGTCACCTCTCAGACTGCTGACAAGCCCTGACCCACTAAAGGCGTTCCCCTATGGATGTAAGCTGTTTGGCGTCACCATTCTAAAATCAGAATGCCGCAAAGCGCTTAAATTATGAATACAACTTTCCCGTCAACTTTGCCCAACTTAATGAATTTCACGTTCACCTACTTCAAAAATGTATCATAGACATCTGGTCCACCACTTTTTTTTTTACCATAGACCGACCGAATATACGATAGATTTTGCTATCGGTCCACCGCTAATGTCGCGCACTGTAAACACATTATCTAAAAAAGTCTAACTTTGTTTAATACAGCAAGTACAAGAAGCCTATTGAAAATCAACGCGCCCGGATGTTTTCAAGAGTTATGCCCCTTATGAAACACCCATAAGCACCCAAAACTAGGGCATAAACACATGAAATCACCCTTAAGTACCCTTTTTCTGGTAAAATAAAGCCTGGTAATATGAAAATCTACTTCAGAAGCGTCCTTGAAATCAGAATATTGTGTTTGACAAAGGTTCTATATCAAAAGAAGGAGCTTGTGTGAACAGTAAATCGATACGAACATTTCATGGGCACCACAATCATAGCTAAGGGTACAATTCACGCTCGCCACTAACTAGAGATGCTACGTCAGCCAGACATCCATCAATAAATATTTTGATTCACATAATTTATTAAAGTACCACTACACACTTGCAAACGCCCAAAGGGCACCCATAAGCACTCAAGTATCAGCCTAGCCTACTGACATATTTGGCTCTGACTACTTACAAAGAATACGGAGTCTGAGTAGTCCAAATTATTTTTCTAGCACACGGTACTTATGGGTGAAAATTTATATTTAGTACGCATAAAACATCAATCAATCAGCCAGACACTGAGGCAGGTTATGTTATAGTTGTTATACTAGCTGGTTAAATACCATGATTTATCATTTTGTGAAATGGTTTTTTTTTGTCATTTCAGTTTTGGGAGGTTATTTCAGACGAACATGGAATCGACCCAACAGGAACCTACCACGGAGATTCTGATCTTCAGTTAGAGAGAATAAATGTTTACTACACAGAGGCTACAGGTAATAACACTGGCATAACTCTTTATAACTGGACTACCATATTTGTAAAATATTCTCCAGGGTCACCAAAAACATCAACCAGTCAATGCTGTTTTATGAAAAATTTTCTTCTTTGCTACACTTCATCAATCAATTTAAATAGAAACCTATTCAAAGTATCTGTTCAAAGAATAAATTCCATAACCTATAATTTATTTAACAGGAGGCAAATATGTACCCAGAGCCGTGTTGGTGGATCTGGAACCGGGAACCATGGATTCCGTGAGATCCGGACCATTCGGGCAAATCTTTAGACCAGACAATTTTGTTTTCGGTCAAAGCGGAGCTGGAAATAACTGGGCTAAAGGTCATTACACAGAGGGAGCGGAACTGGTCGACTCTGTTCTAGATGTTGTCCGTAAAGAGGCCGAGAGTTGTGATTGTCTTCAAGGGTTCCAGTTGACCCACTCTCTGGGAGGAGGAACCGGATCTGGAATGGGAACTCTACTCATCAGTAAAATCCGAGAAGAATATCCTGATCGTATAATGAACACATTTTCTGTTGTCCCATCACCAAAGGTAACTTATTGTGATAATTCTGCACACTAACAAACTTTTAGTGGATGATGCCTGGGGTCTTTCACAAAGCTGTGATTCACAAACGCGAGATTTCACTTAACCGTCAGGACAACCCATACTGTAGAGATACGTGGCTATCAAAGTTACGCAAAAAATTCATCTACCGGTTCCATGTATGCCAACACTTATACCCCTGTGACGTTCAATCCATCTACCAAATATTTAGTGATGTAGATTGATTTTATTTTTCTCATAAGCTGAAAACATCCCTATTTAAGCAGGGTTTCATAGAATCAATATTTTTGAGGCCTTTTTAGTTTTTACAGAAGCATTGAGTTATTTCATAGTTGTATTTTAGTTGCCAGAAATTGAATATTTTAAAACTAAATACACTGCAATTCAGTTACGTTCAAGTTAAAAAAAATGCCAGCTGCGAACTAATGTATGAATAGGACTTTCAGAAATATAACAAAGGATTTGGATCAGGTTTTATTTGGAATAACATGCTAAATTGCTTGATACAAATTGTTTTTTTACTATATTTTGTTTATTCCCAGGTATCTGATACAGTAGTAGAGCCCTATAATGCCACACTGTCAGTCCATCAATTGGTAGAAAACACAGATGAGACGTTCTGTATTGATAATGAAGCTTTATACGATATTTGTTTCCGTACATTGAAACTTACAACACCAACATATGGAGATTTGAACCATCTTGTCTCCGCAACTATGTCTGGAGTAACCACGTGCTTGAGATTCCCAGGACAACTGAATGCTGATCTCCGTAAACTGGCCGTCAATATGGTACCTTTCCCACGTCTCCATTTCTTCATCCCAGGGTTCGCTCCCTTGACCTCAAGAGGAAGTCAACAGTACAGGGCCCTGACGGTGCCCGAGCTTACCCAGCAGATGTTTGACTCAAAGAACATGATGGCTGCCTGTGATCCCCGTCATGGCCGATACCTTACCGTGGCCGCCATGTTCAGAGGTCGTATGTCCATGAAGGAAGTTGACGAACAGATGTTGAATGTTCAGAACAAGAACAGCAGTTACTTTGTTGAATGGATTCCCAACAACGTGAAGACGGCCGTCTGTGACATTCCACCTCGTGGCTTAAAGATGTCCGCCACCTTCATCGGCAACAGCACTGCCATTCAGGAGCTTTTCAAACGTATCTCTGAGCAGTTCACGGCCATGTTCCGTCGTAAGGCTTTCCTCCATTGGTACACTGGTGAGGGTATGGATGAGATGGAGTTTACCGAGGCCGAATCCAACATGAATGATTTGGTATCTGAGTACCAACAATACCAGGACGCCACCGCCGAAGAGGAAGGGGAGTTTGATGGAGATGAGGAGGAAGAAGATGAAAATTGAACCAATCAGTAACCAGTCATATCACAACACTAAGAACATATTAACATTTTTCTCTAACGCATTCAAGACAACAGAAACACTAAGAACTCCTTCGCAATTAATTTAAAGGGCATATAGAGGTGCTATTCTTACCAAAGTCACATGCAATTAATCATTTTCATGGTTTGAAATAAAACCCATGTTTATTTGGTGCAGTATTTTCAACTTTATTATGGGTAACTCTAAGGCGAGTGCAATTTGTGTTTTTTAATATCGAAACAGATTTTATGTGCTTGAGTACAAAAACATATATATATGTTTTATATTCAGTATTTTTTTATCAGGAATGCCTTAAAGATTGGCGTATTGATTTAAAGAAACTGCGAGAGCGCAACTCTTTTTGTCTGCCAATTCATAATGTGAAAAATTCAGTTTCTATCTCTTTGAATGTAAATTTTGTCGGATATTGTGCCAACATATTCCCATGTACAAGACGGCAGAGAAAATCTTATTTCCTTTTTTTTGAGTAACTTTTTAACCTTTGTTTAAAAAAAGAAAAGAAAGAAAAAATCGTAAAATTTCAAGCTTGTAATAGGCCAACACTAAACTCGTGTTTTTAAATTTTGAAACATTGTAACCCATGATTCTGTGATATTATCATTAGCGTTCCCAGATGTAAACATCAATGAATCAATAATTTAAACTGACCGACGTTTACCAGATTTTTATTTTGCTTGAAAACCTATTTTGTAAATGTTAGTTTTGGATATTTTTAAGTGTTAATAAACTAACATTTTCAATTTATTTTTGAGTTGTTTTTTTTTAAAGTGAATTTCAAAGCTTGCGAGAGTCTAGATTTTGTTTTCCTCTGATAGGTGACTTGCACTGGATTTGACTTCATGCTGGTATTCTCTATTTTTGAACACTCTAAAACGCACTGTCACAGGGAAGACCATGTACTAGATTTTATGGAAGTCTTGATCTTATAGGTGACCACTGACATACAAAAACCTCCATAAATTGTTAAATATCCTCTCCAACAGTTATAGGCTAAACTGTCCGTTAAAACTGCGATCAAATTTCCCAACCTGCATAGATCTCTGACTTCAAGTGAATAATGAAGATAAAAAGATAGAATAGTCTCAATTGTTGACGTCACTAGAAAAAGACAACTTTGCCCACCAAGGTTTCTGAGTTTTTTTTATGATAGACTGCCGATCAGTATGTATTAATGAGTCCATCCTTAGTATTTGGCTTCCATGACATAGCACACGTGTATCTGGTAATGTTGTAGTTTGTGGAAGGTTTCGAGATTCCCCTTCCCTCGTCCAATAAACCATGCTCAAGATTATTTCACTTATACGGGGGCGTTGCCAGTTTTATTGTGGGAGGAAACCCACGACCTTCCGTTGGTAACTGGCAACCATTCCACATAAGTTGTTAGAGTGAAAACCCAGTCAGAAAATTTTTCCAATTTTTTGGCTGTTCGGATTGAGCGTCCAAGGCTCTACCTACTGAGCCACTGAGGCCCCAATAAACCATGCAGCCAACGCGTAAAAAATCACTTATATGACGAGACCATATTTGATTAACTCATAATTACTTGGTCAGAGATATGCCAATTTGTGTCTCACTTGGCAGTATTTGACGCTGCCTGTAACGTTAGATGGGGGCCGCCCTTTGACACACATTTCTTTTGGATGCCGCCTCTAACATTCCTTGCGTCTGTCCTTTGACATAATAGGTCGCAGGTTAACCGGTTTGAATCCCACCCACGACCTATGTGGGATGGTTGCCAGTTACCAACGGAAGGTCTTGGTTTCCGGAGCCCGGTTTCCTCCCACAATAAAACTGGCAAGCTAATAATTGAAATAATCACGAGCATGGCGTAAAACACCAAACAATCAATCCTTTGACATACATGTGTTGAACGCTACCTCTAATATTAGTCAAGGACTTCCTTTGACCTACATTTGTGGAAGACGCTGCCTTAAACATCAGTTAGGGGCGTCCTTTGACCAGTATTGTGTTGGGTGCTGCCTCGAACATTAGCTGGGGGTGTCCTTTGACCAACATTTGTGGAAGACGCTGCCTCGAACATTAGCTGGGCGTGTCCATTGTTTTTAACATCAGTTGGTGGCATCTGCTTCCCGCCTGGTATTGTTGGATGCTGCCTCTAACATTGTTGTCTCGTTGCCTTAGTCAGTTTGAGTGATAGGCCTGTGTCAGACTGATACTATCTATGTGGAAGGTTGGAAGCCCACTCAGAACAATCAAAAATTGATTTTTCTACATGTGTGTGGGACGCTGTCACATAAGCAGGGGCGTCCTTAATCCTGCATGTACATTTGTTAAAGTCACACACTATATATGCGTGTGATTATTATTGCTACAAAAGGTAACTTTACAAAAATTGGGCATCCTCCAATATGGTAGCCAAACCATTGATCAGAAAGACTGATGCGACCGATTTTTGTTGTTTCAATTTTCGAGGGATAGCTTATAAGTGTATAAAAGTTGTTAAAACAGCACATGACTTAAGCTTCAGGAAAATATCTGCCATGTTTCATATTTTATGCCTCGCGTGGCAAGAATCTCATGTGCGCAGAACGTGAGTTGCCAGCTGAGCTGAGAGGAGGGAAAGGCCAGTAGTGACATTTATGAAGGTCAGTGAACTTGGGTGATCAGGAAATTACCTCAGCCGAGAGTTTCATCGTCTGTGCTGAAATTTGTTGCTGCTACCGGCAGCTCCGTCGTGTGGCTGTGCGCTAGGCTTTTGAACTAGAAATTTACGAAGTTGAAAAGATCACCATTTCTCAAATTCAAATAATATTTTCTAATTTGCGTTAAGTGTGTAGTAGAACATATATACTTTACAAGTTTAACCAAAACGAAAATTACATTTCTGGTGAAGCAAGTAGAAATTTGCCGCTCTTAAAGTCTTAAGAAAGTTAAATATCTTGGTGACATAAGACATGAAATGTAACCTCAATTGAGTATGTACCCACACAGTGGTGACGTAATACAAAATCTTTTTTGTATCAGTATGTCTTTATGGACGTTGTATGACGTCACTTTTGTCTTTGATGAGTTATGTCCAGTAGTTAGGAAAAATATATTAAATATGCATATTTCTTCAACACTCCTTTTTTTAACTTCCAGAGAACTAATGCGAAAGGTTGTTTCGTCTCAACATATGTTTTTTAAATATACATTTAGTCTAAACAAACACAAACCAGCACAAGTCCATTTCATAAATCCTTAATTTTAAAGATACAGAAGATGTGTGTGATCAACTCTCACAAGTATTTGTAAGATGGAAAATTTTTTTCTGCTAAAAGAGTTTAAGTAGCTGAAAGCCTAACGAAGTCTGGCTGAATTATCTCCCTTGTTCACTGTGATTAACTTGACTGTCACCTGGCCCCATCCAGCAAGGCTTGTAGGGAGACTGGTACCCAATGTTGAGTGGGCCTTAAAACAAACAGGACATTCCTATCGATGTACATCTGCTGTGACCCGAATCTATACACTTGTCTTCCCTCATGAAATTTTCCCACAATTGGTGCACACACAAGATTGTTTTCCTCTGCCTGAAATGTAAAAATAAAAAAAAAACAGGTGAATTTTAGAAACCTTAATTGTTTGTGTCTAAACAATAAAAAACAACAACATAATACAGAGATTGTGAGCATAGGTCCTTAGAGCACATGCAAAATATACGGGCGGACAGTAAACCCGCCTGCAGCATGTCCTTGTTGTTTTGATGTTAAAGACTGATCCAGAAAGCTGCAGCACAGTTAAGTTCTTCACAAATGAAAAGCAGGCTTGCTTATCGGCGCCTAGTCTACTTGACTGGACAATCAGATTAACAATTGTTCGCTTTCAGATTTCCGTTTTCGGCTTTTCACAAGTTAACATGGACGGTCTATTGTGCTAGTACAGGTAGCATGACATCACAAACTCTAATAATATTGACCTTTATTTAAAGACTAAGTAGATTGAAAAAAAACCCATCAGTTATTGAAGATATTAGTTGACTACACACATTGCTGTTTACAGCTTACTTGCAGTTGGTAGGTAAAGGGGCTGCCTTGTGTGGGGTGTCAGAGGGGTAAGGTTTATGCAATCTTAAGCAAGAAAGATGATTATTAATAATCCTTTTTGGACTAGCCCCCAGAAACTCAAATCATCGATTTTTGCAGTACTCAAGATTATTTCCCTTATATGCCCGATTTAGCTGGGGAGAAAACCAGGTACTTTGCCAGGAGAAAACCCCTGACCTTTGCTGTGCACCCAATCCACACTAAATGTACAAGTTAAAAAAACCTTCTCAGAAATTTTGCATTTGGATTATGTGTGTTTTGAACCCACAGAGCAGAGTCAACTCAACACAACCAACAACAGAACGTTACTCACTTTTTTCTCTACAAGATCTCTGAAGCTATATGGAACTGACGAACCAGGGACACTCACGTTCTTGGCAGCTTTTGTCTAAAACGAATATCAGAATAATATTACCCAATGAAATACCTTATGGCATTGTTACAGCGAGAATCATGATAGCGAACGGTTAATTTCTATGGTTTAACATATGATTGTCGATGGCAATGTTCGATCTCGTAAGGCTGGAGTGTGATCTATGGATTGATTGATTGTTTGGTGTTTCATGCTGCGCTCAAGATTATTTCACTTATATGGCGGCGTTGCCAGTTTTATTGTGGGAGGAAACCGGGCTCTATGCCTGGAGGGAACCCACAACCGTGGGTAACTGGCAACCATCCCACATAGGTCGTTCGAGTGAAAACCCAGTCAGAAAATTTTCCAATTTTTTGGACTGAGTGGGATTTGAACCCGCGACCCATTGAGCGTCCAACGCTCTACCTACTGAGCCACGGAGGCCCCCCGTGATCTCTGGAATAACCATGAACTGTTGACAGCTATAACACCTGAAGAAATTGTTTATCGTAACATAAGCAAGTAGCCATGGTAGATTGAAAAGGAAAACTGAAATTGAAATTAGTTTTCACATGGCACATTTTCTGCACCTCCAACTGCAACGTTAAAAAATCTGTACAGGTTGTACGGTAAGAATTCCGCTAATTCAAGGACGAGCAATGTGAAGATAACAAATTATTAGACTACTTTCTGCCATGTTTGGTATAAAACAACAACAATAGCGATGGCTCGATAGGATTATCGGTCGCTCCATGCACGTACTTGACTATTTTAACATTTTCCAATCATGCTGCAATTTTAGATTACTTAATACAGATAAAATATTTTCTGTTGTTTTTACCCTAGACAAAAGTGGCCCTTTCAATGATTACTGTAAACCATCCCACTTACAGCAATAGGGACAATAAACGAAAAAAACCTAATAGTGTAAAAACAAGAGTCATCAGAAGATGCTGTATCCCCCCGGCCCCGTATAAGATTTATTATTTATTTTAAGTTATTATAAGATATCTATGCTATACTGTCGGAAAAGGGCAGTAACTCTGAAAATAATTAGACCAGCGCCACCAAAATAGGAGGTGCACATCCTTCCATGATATCCAGCATATCCACCAATTTTCCAAAAAAATCTGATAAAAATCATGTGAGGAGATGTGATGACAAGCACTAATTGTCTAGGTCATCTTATACTGTCGGAAAAGGGCAGTAACTCTAAAAATAATGAAACCAGCCCAACCAAAATAGAAGGTACATATCCTCGAATTATATCCAGCAAGTCCGCCAAGTTTCGAAAAAAATGTGATAAAAATGATGAGAGGAGATGCGATGACAAGCACTGATTGTCTAGTTCGTCTTATACTGTCGGAAAGGGCAGTAACTCTAAAAATAATGAAACCAGCAAAACCAAAATAGGAGGTGCACATCCTTGAATGATATTCAGCATGTCCACAAAGTTTCCAAAAAATTTAATAAGAACTGTGGGAGGAGATGCGATGATAACCACTAATTGTCTATGTCGTCTTATACTGTCGGAAAAGGGCAGTAACTCTAAAAATGATGAAACCAGCGGAACCAAAATAGGAGGTGCACATCCTCGAATGATATCCACCATGTCCACCAAGTTTCGGAAAAAAATTATAAAAACTGTGGGAGGAGATGCAATGACAAGCACTAATTGTCTATGTCGTCTTATACTGTTGGAAAAGGGCAGTAACTCTAAAAATAATGAAACCAGCGTAACCAAAATAGGAGGTGCACATCCTCGAATTATATCCAGGAAGTCCACCAAGTTTCGAAAAAATCTGATAAAAATCATAAGAGGAGATTCGATGACAACCACTAATTGACTATGTTGTCTTATACTGTCGGAAAAGGGCAGTAACTGTGAAAATAATAAAACCAGCGCAGCCAAAATAGAAGGTGCACATCCTCGAATTATATCAAGCAAGTCCACCAAGTTTCGAAAAAATCTGATGCGATGCGATGACAAGCACTAATTGTCTATATCGTCTTATACTGTCGGAAAAGGGCAGTAACTCTAAAAATAATGAAACCAGCGGAACCAAAATAGGAGGTGCACATCCTCGAATGATATCCAGTATGTCAAGTTTTAAAAAAATCCGATAAAAACTGTGGGAGGAGATGCGATGACAAGAAATGATTACGGACAGACAGACAGACAAGCTGATCGCTATATCCCCCCACATTATATGCCGGGGGAAAAAAAATAACAGAATTGACATCTCCGTCAGTGCCCATGATTTGGCCAAACGTTCCTAAAGGTTGGACAAATTCAGAGTTTAGGCTTTTTGACGTTACAAATATCATGACATCACAAAAGTATTTAGCCGAGTGTCAAACCTTATTGAATTTTTGGACTGGACACTTGAAGCAGACAAAGAGGTTGGATTTAGATTGATTGTTCCAATCAGAGATTATTTGACTTAAGTGATGGTTTGCTGGCAGGATAATAGCCGCTATCCCCGAGAAGAAGGGTCTATATGCTTCATGTGACATATAACCATAACCATGGGACATACATCAATGGACTGAGACGTCAGTTGGAACATTTCCCTGAGGTTTTGGCACTACATGATACAGCGCCGTAGAAGATTCTTAGATGTTATAGCCTGGTAACTACATAAAAACCTCATCAGTCAGCGTACGTTGAAGTGAATCTCGACAAACAGACAGGTACATGTAATATTAATATTAATTGTAGTCTTACTGCAATTTCTGCCTCTCTTTTCTCTGTAACTCCAGCAGAGACTGGTTGGGTATCCATCTGTCTTCTCTCAGTGTGGGTAAAATAAGCCATGTTCTCCTTGGCACCAGGTTGGAAATGGCCTGATACTGCTCGGTTCATGATGTCAAGGGCACGGTTGAATTGCTCTGTAAAAGACCAAAACATTACACAGGTAATTCATTGATTGATTAATGTCTTTCTAACCTCCCTTTGAACATTTTTTTTATACCAACATAGTGACATTGCCAGGTTATTTTGTTGGATTAAAGAGGGCTATACCTGGAAGAATGTTCGTTGATAACTGGCACTTATCTGACACCTGGCGACCCCAAAACACTCCTGGCAACCCACAAACACACCTGACAATCCACAAACATACCTGACAATCCACAAACATACCTGACAATCCACAAACACACCTGACAATCCACAAACATACCTGGCAGCCTACAAACACACCTGGCAACCCAAAACATACCTGGCCACCCCAAAACATACCTGGCAGCCCACAAACATACCTGCCAACCCTGAAACACACCTGGCCACCCCAAAACATACCTGGCAACCCACAAACATACCTTACAACCCTGAAACACACCTTACAACCCCAAAACATACCTGGCAACCCACAAACATACCTGACAACCCACAAACACACCTGGCAACCCCAAGACATACCTGGCAACCCACAAACATACCTGGCAACCCACAAACATACCTGGCAACCCACAAACATACCTGGCAACCCATAAACATACCTGGCAACCCACAAACACACCTGACAACCCAGAAACACAACTGGCAACCCACACACATACCTGGCAACCCACACACATACCTGGCAACCCAGAAACATACCTGACAACCCAGAAACATACCTGACAACCCACAAACATACCTGGCAACCCACAAACATACCTGGCAACCCATAAACATACTTGGCAACCCACAAACACACCTGACAACCCAGAAACACACCTGGCAACCCATAAACATACCTGACAACCCAGAAACATACCTGACAACCCAGAAACACACCTGACAACCCAGAAACATACTTGGCAACCCATATACACACCTGACAACCCACAAACATACCTGCCAACCCTGAAACATACCTGACAACCCGAAAACATACTTGGCAACCCAGAAACATACCTGGCAACCCATAGACATACTTGGCAACCCAGAAACATACCTGGCAACCCATAGCCATACTTGACAACCCACAAACATACCTGACAACCCACAAACATACCTGACAACCCATAAACACACCTGGCAACCCATAAATATACCTGGCAACCCATAAACATACCTGACAGCCCACAAACATACTTGGCAACCCAGAAACATACCTGGCAACCCATAGACATACCTGAAAACCAACAAACACACCTGGCAACCAACAAACATACCTGACAACCCATAAATATACCTGACAACCCACAAACATACCTGACAACCCACAAACATACCTGGCAGCCCATAAACACACCTGACAACCCACAAACATACCTGGCAGCCCATAAACACACCTGACAACCCACAAACAGACCTGACAACCCACAAACATACCTGACAACCCATAAACACACCTGGCAACCCATAAATATACCTGGCAACCCATAAACATACCTGACAACCCACAAACATACTTGGCAACCCAGAAACATACCCGACAACCCACAAACATACTTGGCAACCCAGAAACATACCTGGCAACCCATAGACATACCTGACAACCCACAAACATACCTGACAACCCATAAACACACCTGGCAACCAACAAACATACCTGACAACCCATAAATATACCTGACAACCCACAAACATACCTGACAACCCACAAACATACCTGGCAGCCCATAAACACACCTGACAACCCACAAACATACCTGGCAACCCATAAACACACATGACAACACATAAACACACCTGATAACCCATAGACACACCTGACAACCCACACTCATACCTGGCAACCCACACACATACCTGGCAACCCACAAACCAACCTGGCAACCCACAAACATGCCTGACAACCCATAAACACACCTGACAACCCATAAACATACCTGACAACCCATAAACACACCTGACAACCCATAAACATACCTGGCAACCGATAAACACACATGACAGCCCACAAACATACCTGGCAACCCATAAACATACCTGTTAATCCATAAACACATCTGACAACCCAAAAACCTATCTGACAACCAATAAACACACCTGACAATCCAAAACCTACCAGACAACTCACACACAGATGACACACCACAAACATACCTGGCAACCCATAAACATACCTGATAACCCATAAATACACCTGATAACCCATAAACACACCTGGCAACCCATAAACATACCTGGCAACCCAGAAACATACCTGACAACCCAGAAACATACCTGACAACCCACAAACATACCTGGCAACCCACAAACATACCTGGCAACCCATAAACATACTTGGCAACCCACAAACACACCTGACAACCCAGAAACACACCTGGCAACCCATAAACATACCTGACAACCCAGAAACATACCTGACAACCCAGAAACACACCTGACAACCCAGAAACATACTTGGCAACCCATATACACACCTGACAACCCACAAACATACCTGCCAACCCTGAAACATACCTGACAACCCGAAAACATACTTGGCAACCCAGAAACATACCTGGCAACCCATAGACATACTTGGCAACCCAGAAACATACCTGGCAACCCATAGCCATACTTGACAACCCACAAACATACCTGACAACCCACAAACATACCTGACAACCCATAAACACACCTGGCAACCCATAAATATACCTGGCAACCCATAAACATACCTGACAGCCCACAAACATACTTGGCAACCCAGAAACATACCTGGCAACCCATAGACATACCTGAAAACCAACAAACACACCTGGCAACCAACAAACATACCTGACAACCCATAAATATACCTGACAACCCACAAACATACCTGACAACCCACAAACATACCTGGCAGCCCATAAACACACCTGACAACCCACAAACATACCTGGCAGCCCATAAACACACCTGACAACCCACAAACAGACCTGACAACCCACAAACATACCTGACAACCCATAAACACACCTGGCAACCCATAAATATACCTGGCAACCCATAAACATACCTGACAACCCACAAACATACTTGGCAACCCAGAAACATACCTGACAACCCACAAACATACTTGGCAACCCAGAAACATACCTGGCAACCCATAGACATACCTGACAACCCACAAACATACCTGACAACCCATAAACACACCTGGCAACCAACAAACATACCTGACAACCCATAAATATACCTGACAACCCACAAACATACCTGACAACCCACAAACATACCTGGCAGCCCATAAACACACCTGACAACCCACAAACATACCTGGCAACCCATAAACACACATGACAACACATAAACACACCTGATAACCCATAGACACACCTGACAACCCACACTCATACCTGGCAACCCACACACATACCTGGCAACCCACAAACCAACCTGGCAACCCACAAACATGCCTGACAACCCATAAACACACCTGACAACCCATAAACATACCTGACAACCCATAAACACACCTGACAACCCATAAACATACCTGGCAACCGATAAACACACATGACAGCCCACAAACATACCTAGCAACCCATAAACATACCTGTTAATCCATAAACACATCTGACAACCCAAAAACCTATCTGACAACCAATAAACACACCTGACAATCCAAAACCTACCAGACAACTCACACACAGATGACACACCACAAACATACCTGGCAACCCATAAACATACCTGATAACCCATAAATACACCTGATAACCCATAAACACACCTGGCAACCCATAAACATACCTGATAACCCAGAAACATACCTGGTAACCCACAAACATACCTGGCAACCCATAAACGCACCTGACAAACCACAAACATACCTGGCAACCCATAAACACACCTGGCAACCCACAAACATACCTGGTAACCCATACGTATACCTGATAACCCAGAAACATACCTGGCAACCCAGAAACATACCCGACAACCCATAAACACCCCTGAAAACCAACAAACATACCTGACAACCCATAAACACACCTGACAACCCACAAACATACCTGGAAACCCATAAACACACTTGAAAACCAACAAACACACCTGGCAACCCATAAACACACCTGACAACCCACAAACATACCTGACAACCCACAAACACACCTGGCAACCCCAAAACATACCTGGCAACCCACACACATACCTGGCAACCCTCAAACATACCTGACAACCCACAGACATACCTGACAACCCACAAACATACCTGGCAACCCATAAACACACATGACAACCCACAAACATACCTGACAACCCACAAACATACCTGACAATGCACAAACACACCTGACAACTCACAAACACACCTGACAACCTACAAACATACCTGACAACCCACAAACATACCAGGCCACTCACAAAGTTCTGTAAATGAATTGATCAATTTGAAGATTCATACATTGTACATTGCTAGTAATGTTGTTTGAATTGCAGTTTGTAATTTCTGGTTTATACCTTTGACAGTTGGGTGGGCGAGTAATTTTTCTGGGAATTGTGACTTCCATCCCATATACCATTTTGTCACCTCTTCATAGTTAGGCATGTTTCCTAGCCAGGTACATAGAACCTGCAGCCACTTGGGGAAAAATGTTTTCTCTAACATGGCCACCATGTTGTTAATAGGGATGATATCCTTCCATTCCATCACCCAGCGCC
Organism: Lepidochitona cinerea; assembly: GCA_963971465.1. NCBI lineage: Eukaryota > Metazoa > Mollusca > Polyplacophora > Chitonida > Tonicellidae > Lepidochitona > Lepidochitona cinerea. The sequence continues at coordinate 44,308,865 of OZ020551.1, read as the reverse complement.
AGGGCTCTGAAAAAAAAAACAGGAGGAACAATATACAATAACAATTATTACTGATTCTATGGGCTTGTCAAAATCAGAGGACTTTTCACAATATGGGAGCAGTACTCCATTTAAGTCAAATTCAACTACCGATAGTCAAAAGTTGATTGAATCCAGTCAAAACCGACAGCTATCTCACATAGAATGATTCCATGCTTCAATTTATTTGAAGATAATCATCAGAAGATGGAGTGACTAAGGATTGCAAATCTTTGCTCGCCATGGTACCAGCTTAAGTTCTGTTGTCAGTTAGTTTAAAGCTACATTATCTTGACAATGGATTCAGTCTGTTGTCTGAAAGTGACGTTAGCTTAACTAACTTTATTTGCTGCTGTTGGCTGTTTTAAGCAGCTTTGGCTTAACTTAATGTTTATTTGCTCTGCTGTTACGATCTGGCAATAGTTGTTTAAAGCGACGTTAGCTTAACTAACTGTTTATTCGTAACTGTTGGTAAGGTCTGGCAAGGGTTGTTGAAAGTGACATTATCGTAACTGACTGTTTATTGGCTACTGTTAGTAAGGTCTGGCAAGGGTTGTTGAAAGTGACGTTATCGTAACTGACTGTTTATTGGCTACTGTTAGTAAGGTCTGGCAAGGGTTGTTGAAAGTGACGTTATCGTAACTGACTGTTTATTGGCTACTGTTAGTAAGGTCTGGCAAGGGTTGTTGAAAGTGACGTTATCGTAACTGACTGTTTATTGGCTACTGTTAGTAAGGTCTGACAAGGGTTGTTGAAAGTGATGTTATCTTCACTGACTGTTTATTTACTACTGTTGGTAAGGTCTGGCAAGGGTTGTTGAAAGTGACGTTATCGTAACTGACTGTTTATTGGCTACTGTTAGTAAGGTCTGGCAAGGGTTGTTGAAAGTGACGTTATCTTAACTGACTGTTTATTTGTAACTGTTGGTAAGGTCTGGCAAGGGTTGTTGAAAGTGACGTTATCTTAACTGACTGTTTATTTGTAACTATTGGTAAGGTCTGGCAAGGGTTGTTGAAAGTGACGTTATCTTAACTGACTGTTTATTTGCTACTGTTGGTAAGGTCTGGCAAGGGTTGTTGAAAGTGACGTTATCTTAACTGACTGTTTATTAGCTTCTGTTGGTAAGGTCTGGCAAGGGTTGTTGAAAGTGACGTTATCTTAACTGACTGTTTATTTGCTACTGTTGCTAAGGTCGAGCAAGGGTTGTTGAAAGTGACGACATCTTAACTGACTGTTTAATCGCTACTGTTAGTAAGGTCTGGCAAGGGTTGTTGAAAGTGACGTTATCTTAACTGACTGTTTATTCGTAACTGTTGGTATGGTCTGGAAAGGGTTGTTGAAAGTGACATTAGCTTAATAACTGACAGTTTATTTGCTACTGTTGGTAAGGTCTGGAAAGGTTTTTTCTTCAAGAGAACTTAATACTGCCTGTTAATCCGCTATTGTTTATGAGCCTTACCTTTTAACTGACCTTTCACAGTACAGGTGCTTTGAGCAAAATGGGGTTTAACTAGACAGGTATACTTACCCAGTATTTGTTGATGTGGGTTTACCACAAACTCTGTCATACATATCCCCAATTTAGGCACAATGTTCTTCACCACAAACGCATCCATGTGACCTATCTTAAACACGTGGAGCCAGGGCTGAAGGATGAGCTTGGCAGATACATCAGATGGGTGCCAGTTTATCAAAGCATTCGCTAACTTGTGACGGATAGGTGGGTACAATGGTTCCAGCTTATCACCTTAAGAACAAACAACAACACGTTTGTTTCAAATACTATTCGATAAGAGATAAATTAGAATCACAACATTCTGAATTTTGTGATAACCCCAAACCTTGAAATTTAAATTAAGCCCTTTTTCCATGTCAAAAAAATTGTGAAAAAACTATATACTCAACAAACCGTTTTGGTAAATTGACCTCTACAATAGGAAGACATTTGAAAGGGTTAGATATACACGCTGAACAACTTTGTCACAAAGTAAATACGCAGGATTTGTTTTAACCTTAAAGTTTCGGCCTGGCCAAGTGTCCTTGGTTAAAGGGTCAATTTGCAGTAAACCAGAAGTAGACATTCACATGCGTCTGATATTATAGACTTGTCAAAGAAAGCCAAATGGTGCGGTTTCTGTAAATGTTTAATGTGGTTCTCTAAAACTATCATAAATATCAAAGCAGAACCACTTCAAATGCTTCCAATTTTTCAAGATCCCTTAAAGGGATCTTAACGCCCGCGTTCATCTATTCATATTAAATTGATTGATTGATTGTTTGGCGTTTAACGCTGCGCTCAAGATTATTTCACTTATATGGCGGCGTTGCCAGTTTTATTGTGGGAGGAAACCGGGCTCTATGCCCGAAGGAAACCCACGACCTTCCGTTGGTAACTGGCAACCATCCCACATAGGTCGTCTATTCATATTAAAGATTGTTACAGCAATAACTGGATATAGGATTTGGGGCCTACATAAAAAATCTTATTCCAGGGAGATAACTATTGTTGAGGAAAATTAAATTGTGAATTGCAAAATTAAGCTCCCCTTGAAATTTTGGTTGAAAACAACATTGCCACCTGGTAGCCATCTTCAATATGCTAATGAAATGATAATGTACGGTGCATAGCTACAACTTAGAGGGATGATGTGTGTCATGTTTGGTTAAGATCAGGTCAGTAGTTTTCTTGGAATAATGATAATAAGTTTCATTTTCAAATTTGGTTAAAAAACAACATTGCTTCCTGGCGGCCATATTTAATAAGCAAATGAGATGAAAATGTAGGGTGCACAACTAGATCAGAGGGAGATAATGTCGGCCAAGTTTGGTCAAAATCAGACCAGTAGTTTTCTTGGAATAGAAGTAACGAAAAAACAATATCGCCCTCCTGGCGGCCATATTGAATATGCAAATGAGATCAAAATGAATGGTGCATAACTAGACCATAGGGTCATAATGTATGTTGATTTTGATTAATGTCAGGTAGTTTTTTTGGAACAAAGATAAAGAAAAAAAACATCGCCCCCCCCCCTGGCGGCCATATTGAATATGCAAATGAGATGAAAATGTACAGTACAAAACAGGGCTATAGGGAGATAATGTGAGCCAAGTTTGGTGAAAATCGGATTGGTAGTTTTCTTGGAAAAAAGTAACAAAAAAAAGATATCGCCCCTGGCAGCCATATTGAATATGCAAATGAGATGAAAATGTATGGTGCACAACAAGATCAGAGGGAGATAATGTCGGCCAAGTTTGGTCAAAATCAGACCAGTAGTTTTCTTGGAATAGAAGTAACGAAAAAACAATATCGCCCTCCTGGCGGCCATATTGAATATGGAAATGAGATCAAAATGAACGGTGCATAACTAGACCATAGGCTGATAATGTATGTTGATTTTGATTAATGTCAGGTAGTTTTTTTGGAACAAAGATAAAGAAAAAAAACATCGCCCCCTGGCGGCCATATTGAATATGCAAATGAGATGAAAATGTACAGTACACAACAGGGCTATAGGGAGATATTGTTAGCCAAGTTTGGTGAAAATCGGATTGGTAGTTTTCTTGGAAAAAAGTAACAAAAAAAATATATCGCCCCTGGCAGCTATATTGAATATGCAAATGAGATGAAAATGTATGGTGCACAACTAGACCATAGGGTGATGTATGTTCAGTTTGATTAAGATTGCATAACTAGACCATAGGCTGATAATGTATGTTGATTTTGATTAATGTCAGGTAGTTTTTTTGGAACAAAGATAAAGAAAAAAAACATCGCCCCCTGGCGGCCATATTGAATATGCAAATGAGATGAAAATGTACAGTACACAACAGGGCTATAGGGAGATATTGTTAGCCAAGTTTGGTGAAAATCGGATTGGTAGTTTTCTTGGAAAAAAGTAACAAAAAAAATATATCGCCCCTGGCAGCCATATTGAATATGCAAATGAGATGAAAATGTATGGTGCACAACTAGACCATAGGGTGATGTATGTTCAGTTTGATTAAGATTGGACTGATAGTTTTATTGGAATAAAGGTAACAAGCAAAAGTTTTCTTGCAATAAACGAAAAAAAAAACATCTCCCCCTGGCGGCCATATTGAATATGCAAATGAGATGAAAATGTACGGTGCACAACTAGACCATAGGGTGAGATGATGTATGTTAAGTTTGATTAAGATTGGACAGGTAGTTTTCTTGGACTAAAGGTAACAAAAAAAAACAACATCGCCCCCTGGTGGCCATATTGAATATGCAAATGAGATGAAACTGTAGGATGCACAACTAGACTATATGGAGATAACGTCAGCCAAGTTTGGTGAAAATCGGACTAGTAGTTTCCTTGGAATAAAGGTAACAAAAGAAAAACAATATCGCCCCCGGGTGGCCATATTGAATATGCAAATGAGATGAAACTGTAGGATGCACAACTAGACCGTAGAGTGATGATGCATGTTGAGTTTGATTAAGATTGGACTAATAGTTTTCTTGGAATAAAGGTAACTACCGAAAGTTTTCTTGCAATAAACATAACAAAGAAAAACAACATCTCCCCCTGGCGGCCATATTGTTTATGCAAATGAGATGAAAATGTACGGAGCACAAATAGACCATAGGGTGATGATGTATGTTAAGTTTGATTAAGATTGGACAGGTAGTTTTCTTGGAATAAAGGTAACAAAGAAAAACAACATCGCCCCCTGGTGGCCATATTGAATATGCAAATTAGATGAAACTGTACGATGCACAACTAGACTATATGGAGATAATGTCAGCCAAGTTTGATGAAAATCGGACTAGAAGTTTCCTTGGAATAAAGGTAACAAAAAAAAAAACAATATCGCCCCCTGGTGGCCATATTGAATATGCAAATGAGATGAAAATGTACGGTGTACAACTAGACCGTAGGGTGATGATGCATGTTGAGTTTGATTAAGATTGGACAAATAGTTTTCTTGGAATAAAGGTAACTACCGAAAGTTTTCTTGCAATAAACGTAACAAAGAAAAACAACATCTCCCCCTGTCGGCCATATTGTTTATGCAAATGAGATGAAAATGTACGGTGCACAACTAGACCATAGGGTGATGATGTATGTTAAGTTTGATTAAGATTGGACAGGTAGTTTTCTTGGAATAAAGGTAACAAAGAAAAAACAACATCGTCCCTGGCGGCCATATTGAATATGCAAATGAGATGAAAATGTAGGATGCACAACTAGACTATATGGAGATAATGTCAGCCAAGTTTGGTGAAAATCGGACAGGTAGTTTTCTTGGAATAATGGTAACAAAAAAAAACAATATCGCCCCCTGGTGGCCACATTGAATATGCAAATGAGATGAAAACGTACGGTGCATAACTAGACCATAGGGTGATGTTGTATATTAAGTTTGATTAAGATTGGACTGGTAGTTTTCTTGGAATAAAGGTAACAAGCAAAAAGTTAACGGACGGACGACGGACCACGGACCACGGAAAAGCGATTTGAATAGCCCTCCATCAGAATGATGGCGGGCTAAAAATGGCCAAGCAGTTGACTTTTAGAAATGAAATGAATTAGATAAGACTTCAATGTAATGAAGATATTTTGCAAAAAGGATCTTAATAGCGTACGCATTATAGGCAGCCAAGGATGCAGCCAGGCATGTATGGGTACAATATCAGTGAGTGGGTTCCAGCTGTCAACCTCTTGAAGTAGGCGGGGCATTAACAGCTGATCTTGGATATTTTCATTAATCCATTGAGGTATAACTGGTAACCAGGCCTCGAGTAATATGATCAACGATTCACATTCTCGCACATTCCATTTCCTGTCAACAAAACAATCATAGCAAAAATGTGTATATCAACATAGAAAATACATAGTTAATGGATGAATAGAACTTAATCAGATCTCAGGTTTCTGATTGGCTAATTCACCTTTGATACAATACAGGGGGCCGTTTCACGAAGCTGTCGCACAGTGTGATTAATCACAGTTGCCATGACATCATATCTCTTCAATATGGTATCCATTGACAACTACGCCTCGTTTGCAATGTGACTGCTTTGTGAAACGAGCCCCTGAATCTTTCTTCAGGCAGAAAGGCAAATCTTTGATTTAAGGAAAATACAATGTCTACTCGTCAAGTTCATGTATAACACAATTAGAAACTTGTCTCCGTGGTTATTTTAGACAAGAAGATTTTCCTTGTGCCCGTGTGTTTTAGTATTCATAAATATATCATGATTCATTTTAATTGACCAAGCTGAAGTATAACATTCCGCTTGGATTCCCCTGTCTCTGAGTTTGATCACAAGAATACAATAAGGGATAATAGGAAGCCTTTTAATTATATCGATTGGAACAAATTGTGCCAGCGTCACGCTAAATTCATTTCAAATGTAGATAGAAATTTCGCTATGATATAAACACGGACTCCTCATTCATACATGTAAGTCTGGTCAGCTCAATTAAAATTTATTTTCCCAGTCATAAAAAGATACAACAACAACAACGTTCATACTTACAAGATAACAGGCCTTATCATGGGTAACCATACATCCCATAATAGTCTCTGATAAGGACTGAGGTTCTTCAGGTTTTGACTGTAATGGCTGGTTGAACCCTCTAATAAATATTGCCATTCTTTAACAGCGTCCAATCCATACTTTGGATTTTTCAAAGGGTCCCAATTTTTAAAATACTGTTTCATCTGAGAAAACAAAAAATATGGTAGTTTCTTAGGAAAGATTTTGTGGGTAGAGTATTGACAGAGTGAGGATCATTTAATTTAAATATCTCTAAAACAGGAATTCGGTAATATAGAATGTAGTGTAAAATGAGTCATGAATGGTAAAATTAATTTTAAAAACACTTCAACATTAGAATATGTCCAATTTGGATTTAGTGTTAATGTATTATAAATGGAGAATAGAAATTAGTGCAGATCTCTCCATGTGGTGGATTCAAAGCCAGTTTCGGCTGAAGAGAGACAAATGACTCAAACTTGCACTTTTATTGGCCCGGCTCCGGCAGCAGGCAGCCTGCCGAAATCGACATGGATGGTCTACATGTACTTTTATTTTCGCTTATCCTTGTAATGCTGAACTGAAAAGTCACTCAAACAATGGGCAAAAGTTTTTAGGAATAAACTGCACACTTCTATTTAAAGCTATTAAGGTTCTTTATTAAGTGAGTACACACCTTTGCCGGCATTTTCTTTCCTTTAAAGTGGCATAAGCTGTAAAAAATTCCAACTTTTTTTGGAATTTCTGATCGTCACGACAGTAAAAGGCTTTAAAGGCAATCGAAAAACTAAATGATTGGTGTTGGAATGAAGGAAATCCATAAAGTCTACGGCCTATATAAACCGAAATAGTGTTCGAAAAGTAAACAAAATTTAAATAACCGGGACAACCATTCATTCATTCTAAGCCAAAGTTGGTTCAAAACAATACTTCATCGTTCATTCTTGAGACTAGAAGCACTAAAAAGCTTCAGAATTATAAGTCTTGAGGAAAATAGCCAATAATTTCAATTCTGTTTTAACGTCAAAATATCAACATTTTGGCAGCTCATGCCACTTTAAAAAGAACCCCATCTAGATGTGACATAAATTGTGCTGTGCTTGTATTAAATCAGGTTCAGGGAAAATGTCTTGGGTGTAAACTGGGATCATCCCCACATACCATTGGGAAAACCAGTGCTGCAGCCAGAGCAGAGAGATCATACATCTTGTACTCCTCATAGTACTTGGATTGTAAAGTCTGGAAAACTTCCACACATTCCGACAGGCTCATTGGGTTAGGACTGTCGGGTTTCGTTCTCTCTTCACAACTACAGAAAACCAGATATACAAATAATTTAACAACAAGTCACATAGCATAAAACATCACCAAGACACTGCAGGTTAATTTAAAGTAGTATGTATTCATTGGCATTTAGAGGTTGAATGGGTAGAAAAAGCTTTTTGGTTTATTAGGGGTCAACATTGTTGCTGTCTTTCTTACATCGTTATCAAATTCAATGCACTTGTTCCATAAGAATGTCATTTAATGAACACAAAGTGGCCACATCACAAATGAAACCTAGTTACCAATAGTGAAAAGATATGACGTCATGGCAACTGTGATGGATCACTATTGGTGGCTGCTTTGTGAAACAGGCCATAGCTAGAGGCAGATTAGAGCTTGGGGTGTGACGGTCATTTATTACTGCAATTTATTATCACCCGGGGGGCCTGTGAGGCTCAATATCTTTGTAGACAAGTAATCATGGCAGTTTTCCATAAATACCGACTGTCATGCCAGTCTAAAGTTAAGTAACAATGTGCATCCTACTGCCATAATTTAAGTCTTTTACTAACAAGCTACATTAATTGTAGTTTTTGGAAATAAAAAATGTGTCTTTGTCGTAATTTTACTATCAATTTCATGACATCCAATTAATAACTTAACAACCAGAAAAACTAACTGAGGACATTTAAACTTACTTTTCTAACTGTTTTTCCTCCTCAAGACAAACTGACTGAGGAGGACATTTAGACTTACTTCGCTATCATATCTAAAACTTCAGTCAGACGATCTAACTGTTTTTCTTCCTCCAGACAAACTGACTGAGGAGGAAATTTAGACTTACTTGGCTATCATATCTAATACTTCAGTCAGATGGTCTAACTGTTTTTCTTCCTCCAGACAAACTGACTGAGGAGGAAATTTAGACTTACTTGGCTATCATATCTAATACTTCAGTCAGACGGTCTAACTGTTTTTCTTCCTCCAGACAAACTGACTGAGGAGGACATTTAGACTTACTTGGCTATCATATCTAATACTTCAGTCAGACGGTCTAACTGTTTTTCTTCCTCCAGACAAACGGACGGAGGACATTTAGACTTACTTGGCTATCATATCTAATACTTCAGTCAGACGGTCTAACTGTTTTTCTTCCTCCAGACAAACTGACTAAGGAGGACATTTAGACTTACTTGGCTATCATATCTAAAACTTCAGTCAGACGGTCTAACTGTTTTTCTTCCTCCAGACAAACTGACTGAGGAGGACATTTAGACTTACTTGGCTATCATATCTAATACTTCAGTCAGACGGTCTAACTGTTTTTCTTCCTCCAGACAAACTGACTGAGGAGGACATTTAGACTTACTTGGCTATCATATCTAATACTTCAGTCAGACGGTCTAACTGTTTTTCTTCCTCCAGACAAACTGACTAAGGAGGACATTTAGACTTACTTGGCTATCATATCTAAAACTTCAGTCAGACGGTCTAACTGTTTTTCTTCCTCCAGACAAACTGACTGAGGAGGACATTTAGACTTACTTGGCTATCATATCTAATACTTCAGTCAGACGGTCTAACTGTTTTTCTTCCTCCAGACAAACTGACTGAGGAGGACATTTAGACTTACTTGGCTATCATATCTAATACTTCAGTCAGACGGTCTAACTGTTTTTCTTCCTCCAGACAAACTGACTGAGGAGGAAATTTAGACTTACTTGGCTATCATATCTAATACTTCAGTCAGACGGTCTAACTGTTTTTCTTCCTCCAGACAAACTGACTAAGGAGGACATTTAGACTTACTTGGCTATCATATCTAATACTTCAGTCAGACGGTCTAACTGTTTTTCTTCCTCCAGACAAACTGACTAAGGAGGACATTTAGACTTACTTGGCTATCATATCTAAAACTTCAGTCAGACGGTCTAACTGTTTTTCTTCCTCCAGACAAACTGACTGAGGAGGACATTTAGACTTACTTGGCTATCATATCTAATACTTCAGTCAGACGGTCTAACTGTTTTTCTTCCTCCAGACAAACTGACTGAGGAGGACATTTAGACTTACTTGGCTATCATATCTAATACTTCAGTCAGACGGTCTAACTGTTTTTCTTCCTCCAGACAAACTGACTGAGGAGGAAATTTAGACTTACTTGGCTATCATATCTAATACTTCAGTCAGACGGTCTAACTGTTTTTCTTCCTCCAGACAAACTGACTGAGGAGGACATTTGGACTTACTTGGCTATCATATCTAATACTTCAGTCAGACGGTCTAACTGTTTTTCTTCCTCAAGACAAACTCACTGAGGAGGACATTTAGACTTACTTGGCTATCATATCTAATACTTCAGTCAGACGGTCTAACTGTTTTTCTTCCTCCAGAGAAACTAACTGAGGACATTTAGACTTACTTGGCTATCATATCTAATACTTCAGTCAGACGGTCTAACTGTTTTTCTTCCTCCAGCGAAACTAACTGATGACATTTAGACTTACTTGGCTATCATATCTAATACTTCAGTCAGACGGTCTAACTGTTTTTCTTCCTCCAGACAAACTGACGGAGGACATTTAGACTTACTTGGCTATCATATCTAATACTTCAGTCAGACGGTCTAACTGTTTTTCTTCCTCCAGACAAACTGACTGAGGACATTTAGACTTACTTGGCTATCATATCTAATATTTCAGTCAGACGGTCTAACTGTTTTTCTTCCTCCAGACAAACTGACTGAGAAGGACATTTAGACTTACTTGGCTATCATATCTAATACTTCAGTCAGACGGTCTAACTGTTTTTCCTCCTCCAGACAAACTGACTGAGAAGGACATTTAGACTTACTTGGCTATCATATCTAATACTTCAGTCAGACGGTCTAACTGTTTTTCTTCCTCCAGACAAACTGACTGAGGACATTTAGACTTACTTGGCTATCATATCTAATACTTCAGTCAGACGGTCTAACTGTTTTTCTTCCTCCAGACAAACTGACTGAGGACATTTAGACTTACTTGGCTATCATATCTAATACTTCAGTCAGACGGTCTAACTGTTTTTCCTCCTCCAGACACACTGACGGAGGACATTTAGACTTACTTGGCTATCATATCTAATACTTCAGTCAGACGGTCTAACTGTTTTTCCTCCTCCAGACAAACTGACTGAGAAGGACATTTAGACTTACTTGGCTATCATATCTAATACTTCAGTCAGACGGTCTAACTGTTTTTCTTCCTCCAGACAAACTGACTGAGGACATTTAGACTTACTTGGCTATCATATCTAATACTTCAGTCAGACGGTCTAACTGTTTTTCTTCCTCCAGACAAACTGACTGAGGACATTTAGACTTACTTGGCTATCATATCTAATATTTCAGTCAGACGGTCTAACTGTTTTTCTTCCTCAAGACAAACTGACGGAGGACATTTAGACTTACTTGGCTATCATATCTAATACTTCAGTCAGACGGTCTAACTGTTTTTCTTCCTCCAGACAAACTGACTGAGGACATTTAGACTTACTTGGCTATCATATCTAATATTTCAGTCAGACGGTCTAACTGTTTTTCTTCCTCCAGACAAACTGACTGAGGACATTTAGACTTACTTGGCTATCATATCTAATACTTCAGTCAGACGGTCTAACTGTTTTTCTTCCTCCAGACAAACTGACTGAGGAGGAAATTTAGACTTACTTGGCTATCATATCTAATATTTCAGTCAGACGGTCTAACTGTTTTTCTTCCTCAAGACAAACTGACGGAGGACATTTAGACTTACTTGGCTATCATATCTAATACTTCAGTCAGACGGTCTAACTGTTTTTCTTCCTCCAGACACACTGACGGAGGACATTTAGACTTACTTGGCTATCATATCTAATACTTCAGTCAGACGGTCTAACTGTTTTTCTTCCTCTTGACAAACATTGTCCAGTCTTTCTTTCTCATGCCTCATGTTAATCACCATGTCATTCTCATGACGAAGTCTGGAAATACAGAATAATTATATTCTGATTTACATTCTATTGAAAAATATAGCTATAAAATTGTGAAAAAATATTTAGAGTTGGAATTTATGGCTATTTTTGTCACGCAGTAAAAATTAGCCTTTTTATGATCTAGCCTTGAGAATGCAAGTTAAAAGTTTTGAACCAGTTAAGAGTTTTGAACCAGCTTAGGCCTAAAATAAACTAACGTTCCTCCCAGTTGTCTAAAATTTTAAAAACTTTTAAACCACTTCATGTATTTCAGTTTGCACTTTCCCGGAAATTTACTTTTCCAACGGCAACCATTTCGTCTTTCAAAGAAAGCTTGTCATGTCTTGACAATAAGAAGTAACAAAAAAAGTTAGATTTTTGGCAGCTCATGCTACTTAAAACTGGTAAAGCATCATTGCATGGTAAGCTAGTTTATATATTTATGAACACTAAAACAGACCGGCACAGGGAAAATCTTCTTGTTTAAAATAACCACGGAGACAAGTTTCAAATTGTGTTAAAAAGAGGTATATCATTTAGACCTTTATACCCCATCATAAACTGTTGTAATAAAGTAAACCTATGATATTTCATTAGGTTGACGACTGACAGTTTATACATTGCTCTAACTGATGTAACGAAGAAGACATACAGATTACTTACTTCCTATCATTTAGCATAATCTCTTCCTCGGCCATATCCACCAATAGGTTGAGATTGTGGATCAGCTCTGGCATGTCAAAAGCTCGTGCTCTTGGCTCCGAGTCAGAATAGTCTCTATCGTCATCATCTGGTTTATCATGACGGTGAGATATTGCATGATAACCTAACAACGGCAGAGGGCAAGAGTAAATTTAAATGTCACTTTCAACAATACATCAAAGTTTTATGTTGTATTCAAGATCTTTGCCTGGAGGAAACCTCCAACTTGTCACGGGTAGACATGGCTGCCATAATACAAATCTCAATTGACCGATTGCTTGATGGCGTCACTTCGAAATTACGGGCAAACATTTCGGGTCATCAGGCTCGCCGGTAATTGGCTGAAACATGGCAGCTAGAAAATAGATTGATCGATTGATGTTTTATATGGTCTCGCATTGCCATGTTTAGTGGGGGAGGAAGCCGAGCTCATTGCCTGGAGGAAACCCCCCGACCTTCGGCGAGTACCTTGCAAGTCTTCCACATACGGCCACCAAGTGAAAAATCCACTCAGAATTTTTTCCAATTTTTATTTGGTATGAGTGGGATTTGAACCTGGGCCGCATCGATGAAAGGTCTGTGTGGGATTGAGGGACGATCACTGTAACCCACTGGACCACCGAGGCCCCTAGTAAATAGATATTAACAACTGAAAGATGATCAGAAAGGGCATTACCTGAGAGAACTCTTTTTTCTTTTCCTGTCATATCAATAACCTTGACCTTTGACATTTCTCCAGTGGGGGTCTTTCTCTTCTTGATCCCTCCAGAATCAATCAGTTCTTGAGCTGTCTTGTATATATATTGTGGTTTCTTTTTCTGGCCTTTCTGCAATTAACAAATGGAAATCTATAATAAACATTAACCTTAAAATATCTCAGGTTTATATATTATAATATATTTTATATATTTAACCTATGAGAAAATAATGTAAAAATGTCTAACATTCCAGTTTAGTATCACAGAGCAAATATTTCCTCACACAATTGATTGATTTTTACGCCCCACTCTAGATTATTTTCCTTATAAGGCAGCATTACCAAGTTTAATGGGGAAAGATAGAAATTGAACGAATGACATCCTCAAGATGGTCAAATAAACCAAAGCTGAGCCAATTTGATATGTAAACCACATTTGCTGTTAAACAATTCCTGAAGTATAATTGGGTTAGAAACTAGAGGTATGAAAAAATGAGTCTTACGTGTTTGCATTTTGTTTTACCTTAAGGTTAAAAGAAAAAATTTGGCTTTGAGAATAAAGATAATTTGTAACTATGGGTCCTTTTCATAAAATGGTTACCAATGGCTACAAAAATGTTGTTGTTGTTGTTATTATAAAGGCGCATACCCTAGTGAAAATCCAATTGATGGTGGATACAAGCAAATCTATGTTGTACCTAATTCTAATACAACTATTAAATAAAATCAAACCTCTGGTTGTTTTTTCCATTGTTGTAGCTGTTGTTTAAAGTCCTTGGTTTCCTCTTCGTCAGAGTCAACAACGTCCTTGTAAGCCGCCGCTGGTTTTTCTTGTCCAAAATACTGTAGAGTAGCCCTTGTACCCTTCCTTTTGACGGCTTCAATTGGGGCAGTGATACCTTGACTCTTTTTACCAAGACCTTTGCCGGGCTCATAACCCATCTAAAAACATATCAATTTTTTATATTATTTAAAGTGGCATGAGCTGCCAAAATGTTTATATTTTGACGTTAAAGCAGAATGTTGAAATCATTAGCTATTTTTCTCAAGACGTCTAATTCAGAAGCTTTTTAGTGCTTCTAGTCTCGAAAATGTACGATAAAGTAATGTTTTGAACTAACTCTGGCTTAGAATGAATGAATGGTCGTCCCGGTTATTTAAATTTTGTTTACTTTTTGAACACGTTTTCATTTCGAATAGGCCACATACTGTATGGATTTTGCTGATTCCAACGCTCATCATTTAGTTTGTCGATGGCCTTCATAGCCTCTTACTGTTGTGACGATCAGAAATTATGAAAAAAGTGTGAATTTTGGCAGCTCATGCCACTTTAAACTAAAAGAGTAGTTGCAGATAGACTAAGCTGAGGTAAACAACGATGACATATCACTGATAGATGTACAAATTGTTGGACAGATGTGATCATTGGTGGAAAAACAAAGATAGCCCTTAGACTAACTGGATGTAGTACAAAAATGTTTCTTATTGCTCCAATCTTATAGCCACGTTACTACCAAATCTATTGAAAGGTAAAAATCCTTAGTAAAAGTTTACCTTTTGAAGGAGTTTTTGTCCAATACCACGTGTGTGTTTCTCCCAATCTCCAAACTCCCTGTAAGAAGTAAGCCACAAGAAACCATAAAGCAAGTTGTTTTTTATGCAATATATAAACCCCTATAGTATAATACCGAGAGGAGGATTTATTATTTATTTTACGATTAAAAAATAAACTTTAGCAAAACATGCATATTAAAAATGCAGCACTCCACAATAAGTAAAAAATCACTATCAGCATCAAAACTTGAAGATACTTTTGTTCCCAAAAACGATAGTGTGAGTAAGTGAGTGATTTTGGTTTTACGTCCTTCTCAACAGTATTTCAGTCATATGAAGACGTTGTCTCCTTGTTGCAGGGCGGATTTCCACTGCTCTTTTATTTGGTGCTGCCTCACCGAGACAACTTACTGAAGACACCCAGCAAGCCTTCTCACCCAGTCACATTATACTGGCACCAGGCCAACCAGTCGCTGCTCTAACTCCTATTGCTGAGCGCCAAGCAAAGCAGCAGCAGCTCCCACTGTTAAAGTCGTTGGTCTGACTCGACCAAGGCTTGAACCTGGATCTTCCAGCCCTGAAGCGGACGCTCTACAAACTGAACTATCGGGGCTGGTCAAAAACGATAGTCAATCCTTTTTTAATAACCTTTTTATAAACAGTGCTCTTGGACTGGTTCCTAAAAATTTTAATAAACTAATTACTTAGATTTCAAGTTATTGATCTGCAGCAGTGCTATTATACACCCATACATTGTTTTGATTACATGTTCAAAAATGACCAGTGGAAAGGCAAAGAAACATGCAGAAGTTTTGTTTTTCAATTTTAAGTTGGTATACATATGTTCTAAATAGAGGAAACTCGGCTCTACATAAGGAGAGAGCCAGGAAAAAGATTTCATAACCCCTATATTTAGTGTTCAAAAAATATATATAGTGGGGGGTGGCTGTTCTGATTGAGTGTTCAACAGTCTAACTACTGCCCCCTAGAGACCCTCATAGTCTTTTTAACAAAAAAAAACAACAGCAAAACTTAATAAGAGAAAGGGTACAGTTTCCTTTTAAAAATTACCAATATTCATTTAAATATCTATCTAGCAAACAATTAGTCAAAGAAAAGTCATACTTAGTTGAGTGTTTTGAAAATCCTTGATAAACTCGTTTCTGTGGTTTCGACTTTGCCCTCTCTTGATTTATTGTTGCTGTCAGCTGATCAGCGTTAACTTCATCACCAGAATCCTACATAAAGAACAAAGCATTTTTTCAAAGCTTAATTTTTTGCAATCTTACAGGTGAATTCCTGAATAACAAGATTATAGACGATCAACAATTCTGGAAAACAAATCAGGCTCTGTTGAGAATAGACTCTTTTGGCTTAAAGTGGCATGAGCTGCCGAAATGTGGATATTTTGACGTTGAAACAGAATGTTGAAATTATTGGCTATTTTTCTCAAGACGTATAATTCAGCTTCTTGTCTCGAGAATGTACAATAAAGTATTGTTTTGCACTAACTTTGGCTCAGAATGAATGAATGGTTGTCCCGGTTATTTGAATTTTGTTTACTTTTCAAACACTATTCCGGTTCGCATAGGCCACATACTGTATGGATTTTCCTCATTCCAACTTCAATCATATAGTTTTCCGATGGCCTTCAAAGCCCCTTACTGTCGTGACGATCAGAAATTATGAAAAAAAAATTGAATTTTGGCAGCTCATGCCAC
Source organism: Lepidochitona cinerea (assembly GCA_963971465.1). Lineage (NCBI taxonomy): Eukaryota > Metazoa > Mollusca > Polyplacophora > Chitonida > Tonicellidae > Lepidochitona > Lepidochitona cinerea. Next base: position 44,292,403 of record OZ020551.1, on the reverse strand, counting down.
TTTAAGGATTGACGCTTGTACAGTTCTAATTCCGCTTAATAGGATTACAATAGCACACAGTCTTTTTATCATGCATGATATTTAAAAACTAAAGATATAACAAAAGTGATCTAGGCAACAAACATAAAATATCATTGGTAAGTTAATGAAATATTTAGGCAGTAGTTTTCTTCAATTGCCGACCATAAGAACATTTTTTGACAGCACATAATGGATCAAAGAACCACTAAAAATGGTATAGAAAATGAGACCCAAATCTTTCTTAGCCAACCTGTGGCACATACATTCCAACTTATCAAAGTTTTTGTAGATAGTTTATTGAATGGTATTTTGTGAAGACTATCCTAGTATGAAATGAACCAATGTACCTCCTCCTCTTCTTGGCCAGGTTTGACAGTCTTTGACCCCTGTTTGAGTCCACCGCTGATGAAACCAATAGGTGCAGCATAACTGGCTCTCTTTTTCCCTCCCAGAATAGGTCTACCATCATCTTCATCATCACTGTCAGCCCATATCCCTAAATCAGACAAATGCACAATTCAATCCACTTAGATTGAGGTACAAACAAAAGTAAGGAAATGCACAGTTGGAATACTTCTCTTTCTCATGCAATCAAAATAAAAAGATCTTTTCTTGCCAATGTTCTGTGTTCAGTCAATTTTTGTGATTTATTGTTGAAAATATTCAGAAATTTGTATGAGTAGGAAGTGAAACTCGGACCCAGAGTATGGCCAGGCGTGTTGTCGAAATCAGAAATAATCTGGTAAGGTGTAAGGTCATACTCATTGATGTAAACAGAGGATCGGCCGTTTGGTGATATACTCCACACCCCTGGTTATATCACTTATATGTTCACACTGCCGAGAGAGAGGGGACGCTTTATACAGGGGGGATACCCAAACCTTGAAGTGGGATTGGGCAACCATATACAAAGAAGGGCAGAGACAAATACAGCATTTAATTTGGGGGGTTTTCCTAGATGGTCTGTAATTTGGGGGGTTTTGTAGATATTACGATCTATTATAAATCCCATATTATAACGTTTTTTTCGATTTGCCCTTGCCTATATGACTTGAACATTACATTTAAAACATTGCTGCATGTAAATCAGTGAATAAAATAATATATTCAAAATAAGGAAAAAGTTGTTTTGTTAGATCAGTTGTGTCAGACCGCAATAGTTGAATTCTTTCATGACAAAAGCGCCGGGGTCAAGGATAGACTTCCGAGGGTCTTTAAATTGCAATGATTTAATAGCTCTAATTTGGGGGGTTGTGGACAGCTAATTTGGGGGTTTTAGAGCCTCTAATTTGGGGGCCTTTTAACAGTCTCTAAAAACGGCTGTATATGGCCCAGTTAAGGAAGATGAATAAACAGCCAATAGGGAAAAATTTGCATTTTACTGGCATATTTCAGTTCCATCTTTCCATGTTTCCTTTTGTGATGTGATTCCAAAATGTTAATATTCTCCTTTCCAACAATTTTAGTTTTCTTCTCTATCCCTATTTCAGCCAATACAGGCCAGCCACAAACTGTATGAATCACCATTAGAATATTCGAACATCAATCATTTAGTTTTTCCCTGGACTTCAAACCTTCTTATTGTCTTGACAGTTTTAGGCAGCTCACGCCACTTTAAACAGAGATATTTATTATAAAGAAAGCCAAGACTTACCATATGTGGCCTGATTTTTGGTTTGTCTGGGTCGATAAGAGCCTGGGTTAAGAGCATCATGGAGATCTCTCTCACTGATTTCAAACTGATCCACTTCTGGGGAAGACATCTTTAATTCTGAAAGTATGATAGAAAAAACACATTTCGAATCAATTACAAATACAAGTGCATGTAAATATTGTTATGTGCAAAAATTTGCACTGCACGTGGATAGGTCAAACATATAAGTAGATATTTCGGTTTATTTTAAAAGACATGCTTAAAATAACGCAATATTTGTTCGACACTTGTAAGAAACAAATTTCAACCACTTCAGCGCAAGTTGGCTTAGAAGCTAGAACTACATGTAGCCATTCGCAACAAGCTTGGAACATGCACCGTTGGTTTTGAAGTTGACAGTTCGGCGAAAATGCAAAACACGGCATATAGAGAGGTAAGCAAGTAACACAGGAAAGAGACACATGAGTGCATCTAATAGAGAGGAAATTGTCATTTATGTCCAAATGTTACACACCCATCCATAGGGTCTAGTCTCTGTCGTAACCTAAGGATCGACGACTTTCTCCAATCTGTTCAAAATGGAATGAGCTGCCTAAAATTTTTATATTTTTTCTTTAAAATCAAATTTTATTATGTTGAAGGTGCAGACAGTTATATATTCGCAAAGCAAATTGTTAGGACTTGTGAAATTTGGTTTTGTTTGTTGTACTAGCAGCTTTCTGTCTTGACTTCAGATCGATAATATACCTACCCCTAGATAACTGGTATCTCTATAGCCTAGGCTAACAAAGGTTAACAATAACAATATTACTCAATAACATTAACAGGTTAACTTAAGCAGCTAACTACGCTACGGTTTTAGTTTAAATTTTAATGTGTATTCAGGTTCGTTTCTTTTAGATTTCTAACATACCTAGACAAAAACAATTGAAAAGAGAGATAATTACAGGAAATGTAGATATTCAATTAAGGATAACTGTAAACATTTTCCACAAAATTTCCTGGTTTTCGGCTTTATGTCACTTGGAGTTCAACTTTGCAAAAATCGGCATGTTTCCAATCGGATGACTCTTTCTCGCCTCCAATTTAAAAGATTATTTTGGGTTTTGCTTTTCTGCATTTGGAACTCAATTGTTTGCATTGGCGGAAAAGCTCGGTATTGGTTCGGGAATAAGTTAAAGTCAGTTAAATTCCGTTTTAGCACATTTAAAATAATATTTAAACGTATTTTTTGTTAGGAAAAGCTGGTTCAAGTTTTAACCCTCTTGACCCTCTTCGGTCAAGGTCGAAAACTTGGGAAGCCATTTTGATGAAATTGATTACAATGCCTTCAAAAACAGATTTAGAAATGGAAAAGAAAGACTTTCTGCGAAGATTGAATTGATTGGTAGATTGTGGATGAAAAGATAGACATTTATTTGCACCACCATTAGATTTATGAGAGGTAAGATGTTCGCCGATAGTAAAAACAGATATAGATTATTGAGTATTGTTTTGAAAATGGAATGGACTGGGATTTGGAACTGCGAATATTATCAATTTATCATTATTTATTTATCGATTTAAGTTTAACTTGGAACTGTATCTGATTTATTCATCTGTCCATTTCGATTGTCTTCAAAGTTTCACCGGTGTCATGAAATGAAGACAAACAGAACAGTTTAAATCTCGCCTTTAAAAGTTGAAATTAAATGACTTGATTTTGATTTCTTAATGTCTTAACACTTTAGTTTGCAGTCGCAGTTGCATTGCCAATGATAGTTCTAACTTCTATTACACTGTTAGTTTTTGGCTGAGATTTAGACTGTTAAATTAAATAAGAAGCTGCAGTAAATAAGTAGCTTTAATAATGTAAGTGCTATAAGCAGTGATAAGCCTTACCACTACAGCACCAACATAAATATGAACTACTAAACTGACTAAAATGTTACAACTTTGTTATTTAATGGAAATTATTATTTATATTAACTTGTGATCTGAATTGTGGCATTTGAAAGATTTTGATATTGAATTAAGATATACATGTACAATTTACCAATAATTAATGCTTCAATAAAAGGACTAACAACTAACTTGAATTACTATTTTTAGTCACTTATATTTCTGATTCCAATTGTTAATAGAAGTCCAGTAGCTAGAAAACTGACTAGAATAATATTGATAAAGCCAGTAACCCGTACAAATCGAAAATCTACATGTATGCAAATAGCTAGGATGTATTAGTACATGTAAGAGTTTTTGTTGCTAACTAAAAATATATTAAACTACATCCACACGATTGGTATTAAGAGAAAGCTCTTATATTTACTTTTTGATAAAAAATGACGAAAAATTAGCTCTGTACCAACTAAACTTAATGTATATATTTCAATTTAACAGCTCATGCCACTGTACAACTTTGCAAATCCTCCTCAATTCTCAATGTATCTTAATTAGTTTTGCTGATTGATTCCAGGGTCGCTTTGTGGCAGTCAGAATAACATTAACATTTATAAGGCTTGGCTTCTAGTTGATGGATTTTTGCACCACCCAGGATACCATGTCAGGAGTTGGACAGTAAGTGTTTTAATTAATATCCTAAACCCCTGCTTCTGCTTGCCCTAATGCTGTAGTACATGAGTTTAGATGATTTGGCCACCGTTTCAGACTTTGAATTTTAAAAAAAGTTAAAAAACACACATGTAATTCAGTAGAGGCACAATGATTTCTTTTTTTTTGTCAACGTCTTTATTATGCCATGGAAGGGGGAGGGGGGTTGGATTACTTAGTCAAGATTGATGTCGCTCAGTCAGACACAGGCTTTCTATCAATGCGTCTAGGTATTGAATCCCACTCAGACCAAATGGTAGTATGAATAGTTGCTCGAAGGTCAAACCTGGCAATGCAGCCATATAAGTAAGTGAAATAATTTCAAATGTGCCAAAAAATGACATAACCAACAATGAACAGAAATGGGGTATTTGTAAGCCTGAAATGGTATGTGTGTCATTTTTTCAAAATACAAAAAGATGCACTGGCCTCCTGGGAGTCATTTTACAAAGCCGTCACAAAGTGCGATCAATAGCAGTTGCCATGACGTATCTCTTCACCCCCCACACATAGTTTGAAATGTGTAAATGTTTCATCTCACAACGCTATCTCCACTATATTGCTTCATTGGTTATATTAATTAAATCTTGTCTTTCGACTTAAGCATACTCATACTGTACCATGGACCTAGTTGAAAGCAATAGTTATCAAGTTTACCGTCAAATTCAGTGAAGTACATTCGTATCGTGGAAAAAATTATATACTGTAACTCTACACTTTATTGCCAAGACACCGTTAGTGGTATTATTTAAATTAACACAAAATACTACATGTAAATTTAAAGAAATAGGATCCATAAATAATTGCAAAACACGAAATACTAGAATTATAGAAATTATGGCTGTTATCTAAGTCTGAGAATAAATTTCCCAAATGTTTTATCAACTAGCAATAGAAGCCAGTAGTACCTTTTTGTCTTGTAAGTCAAAACAATTTTTGTTTCCCTAAACTAGTGACACTGAAAAAAAGATATCAGAAATCATTTTCATTTCAACTTTCAATGTGCACATTTCTACGATATTGTAAGCTACCTTGCTAAAAACATTACGCTTGCCTTTTCGTGTATAATTTACATGTATTTTGCCGTGGCTAAGAATAACTGTGATTTAACTGTAATATATATGACACAAACTAATCCTGACATGTTTCTCTTTATTTTGATGAATTGAAGATTTGGGGCAGATCAGTTTTCAACCTGGAATGCCCAGTAAGTAGCTTGTCAATACATATTTATGTCACACTGTTAACAGGTGTGTCAATGTTGTTGAACAAATTTTTGATCAGAGAGCTTACTTAAACCCAAGCACTGTCTTACGAAGCAGGCGTAAGTTATGTCGGACGTAAATCAGTGTTAAAACTATAGTAACTTGCGCTCCGGACGCAACCAATCCATGTTGTAGACCTATGAGCAAATTTATGCCAGCTTTGTAAGACAGGCCTCAGAAGTTTTTGTATCACAGGGAGTTATTTCCTGCAGGTTGGTTTCTTAGAAGCTTGTTACCAAAGGTGAACTTTAATTAATTGAAGAAGTATAGTGAATAACGTTGTGAATCTGTTTCTGTAAGTGCCTATTGAAGGGCTTGTCGGATTAAAGTTAAACAAAGTTGGGCTTTTATTTACAAAACATTCGGAGAGATGAGAGATAGTATTCTACACAGAAAAGTAAATAGGCGTGCAATCATACAGGTCTCCACAAGAGCTTGTAACAAAGCGGTCACTTCAAAGACGATACCTCAAATATCTCATTATTTTCTTGAGTGATGTCATTCAGCTTTTGCCCTATTGTTATGTTATTTTTGTTCCCTAAAATGGTTTTCATGGTTTGGTTAGAAACCCTGAAGCCATAAGTTTATCGGGCGTTACTTTTTTCTGACGGGCAACATTTTCATTGAAGCTATGTTTCTACTTGTGCTAATGTAGGTATGCATACGGTGTGCTTACAATAGGTGAATGATAGGATAGGTGTCTCCAGTTATCGGTCAACCATCTATGTTATTTTGCCATAACATTTTACGTTAAAGCAATACATGTACATGTAGTTCTAGAGAAAACCTGTTAACTGTGATTATGTGACAATGAAGTATGACTTATGATGTACATGTACTTTACCCTTTAGTCATGATTTTTCAGATAAAGAGATGCTCATCCATGTAAATACTCGGAAATAAAATCCGTAAAAAATGAACTAGAGCAAGATACATATACTAGTTAAGCATAGTCCTAATCCTAAAAATAACTTTACTTGTCAGAATTGACAGAGCGAGTTACATGCCATTCTTCCATTTGAGTTCTGTGCTTTATTACACTTAACTTACCAGTGAAAATTCTAACATTGCATAAATGCAAACCTTGTAGAAATTATGACACCGATTTAAGCCTACCAACAAATTTCCTTTTCCATTTTCCGAATAAGTTGTTATATTAAACTCAGATGTACATGTACAGGCATAGCAGACATGGAGATGTATGGCACATGTTATTCCTATTTGCAGGCTTTTTTAAAACAACAATCAAATAACAATATTGCTTCTTCTAGATTTGGACTGAACAGGAAGAACCAATCCGATTTGTCGCCTGGAGGAAGGAAAAATCAATTAGGCATGGTTGAAAACAAGCTCGGGATGGTTGGTTTACAACAACAACAACAGAAGGTAAGAAACATTCAGACACCTATAGGCTTTGGGGAGAAATCAAATACAGTATGTCTTAAATTGGTCAAGGGTTCGCCAGAAAATTAAAATCTGGTTTTTATTTTGCCTTTTTCAGTCGAGTGACATGTTCTCAAAATTACTGAAAACAATCTGTCCAGATTGGTCCAATATATAAACAATCTACCCATCCATTTAGTCAAATTTAAGTGACAGAACGCTCTTGTATAAAAATACAGATACAAAATGTACAACCAACTGGCCGATTGCTTTTTGACGTCGTAAGAGGGATGAATATAGCGCACAGAAATTCATCTGCACGGAAAAGTTTAAGTCACTTCAAACAAGATCTTGGCGGCCTCTGTGGCTCTGTAGGTAGAGCGTTAAATGCTTAATCCGAATAGCCTTCCACCAATGGGTCGCGGGTTGGAATCCCACTCAGTCCCCCAAAAAATTGGAAAATTTTCTGACTGGGTTTTCACGCGAACGATCTATGTGGGATGGTTGCCAGTTACCAACGGAAGGACGTGGGTTTCCTGCGGGCATAGAGCCCAGTTTCCTCCCACACTAAAACTGGCAACACAGTCATATAAGTGAAATAATCTTGAGCGAGGCGTAAAACACCAAACAATCAATCAAACCAGTTTAATCATTGAATAAACCTAGAAGTGTGTTACCCATACGAAAGTCTTAAGTTATTCATCTATACCACCTTCTAAATCCCACTAAAGATAGTCAAACCAGTTCCCCCCTACATCCTATACATTTTTGACTGATTTCATTAGGATTTTGGCCTATTGACCCTCCTATGTTTTACATCTTTGCCTGATCAATTTTGTAAATTTATAGTACTGAAAATATGCTATATGTTTTAACATATTTAATTTATCAAGGGCTTCTTCGGAGAACAAGATGATGATGTTGAAACAAGCACATTTTTCAGTAATCACCCTACAATGTTTCGACCAGAAAAAGAGGTAAACATAGCTCACCTTCATTTCTCAAGTCTTTATCTTGGTTTAATAATTACCTTGATTTAATTTTTATCAGCGAAATTTTTCAGAATGATGCTATTCTATTTGGTATCTGGAATCAAAATGGCTCCTCATTGAAATTAATTTTACATTAATCCAAACTATGGAACTACATCTTAGATTATCAAAATCGTTTTCTATTTTAGATAAGAACAGATTTCGTTTTCATTTATTAAATTTACAGTTTGATTTGGAATTAAATGTCTTGGGCCATTGGTTCACTCAAAGTGTTTGAAATCCCAATGGGAGCTGTAATTCATATCAGATTTTCTTGATATGATGACGTTATTTAATGACCATGCTTTCAAAAAAAATCTCTTCTCAAAGGTCAGCGCTGAGGATCACATTCTGATGGAAAACATAAAGCCTCAAGCGCAATTATATTAACAGCAGTATTCGGAATTTGTGTGTGGGATGGTTGCCATTTACCAACGGAAGGTCGTGGGTTTCCTCCGGGCATAGAACCAGGTTTCCTCCCACAATAAAACTGGCAACGCCGCCATTTAAGTGAAATAATCTTGAGCACGTCGTAAAACACCAAACAATCAATCAATCGGAATTTGTGGAATTATCTCGATACTCACACCCTCTTGCTATAAAGATTTCACAATTTTGATTTATTTCTTTTATTTTTTATCCCCAGTTTTCGCAGTCTTCACAATCTCCCTCTCAACTGTCATCAGCTTTTACTGGAAACTTCTATAGTCAACCACCTGTTTGTAAGTCTACTCATTTCTACGATGCGCCCAATAAGATAAAGTTCTATAAGTGAGTTGTTGGACACTCAAATAGATAGCGGGGCCTCAGTGGCTCAGTCGGTCCGCCCTCTATCTATGCTCCGCGGGTTTGAATCCCACTCAGGAAAAAATAAAAATTGACAATTATTAAGTGGATTTTTCACTCGATCTTCTTATCTGGAAGAGTTTCCAGGTACCCCCTAAAGGTCGGAGGATTAAAGCTAGAAGTGGCTCAATATTTTCAATGGTAGATTTTTGTCGCATTGTCACAGGAATTTGGTTTTAACTAGAAACAGCACACTGGTCAAAAACATTCAAGATGACAAAATTTATCACACACTTCTCTAAACTAGATTGTCTTGGTTGGTTTGGTATAAAGGTTAACTATGTATGGCTATGGAGCCAAGATATCAACCATTGTTTAACCTCAACTAGCCAGTGACAAGGGACTTTCTCTGGGTTTCCCCCCTGGCAATGACACCATGTCAGCAAGACAACATTAATTTTGGCTCGAAGCCTATGAAAGGGAAAGTGTGATATGTTCCATTATGCGTTTTCCATGCTGTTGGCCCATTTAGACTACATTATGTCATGTTAATGCATTGTTGATTCGGAAATTGTCACGAGTCGCACAACCTCCAGTCAGCGGTGATCATGGAGTCAAAAAGGTACCAGAGCCCAGTACACAGGGTAATAGTTAGTATCACACTTCTCCGTTCATATGCTTCTGGTGTGGCATAAAAAGCCAATCAATCATTCAATCAATCAAGGTACCAGTGTCCAATACATAGTATCACACTTCCCTGTTCATTTGCTTCTGGTGTGGTAAAAAAAAAAAATCAATCATTTAATCAATCAATTTTGTACTTTCAGCTATGGGTACAACAATGGGTAACATTGCCTTACCTCAAAGAGGTTTATCAGGGTCTCAGTTTCAGCGGAATTCAGCGGGTCATATAACACCGACCAGTATGAATCCCAGTATGACGTTCCCGGTTAATCTACAACAACAACCACAACCATCCCCAAACAGGTGAGATTATTGCCTGGTAATTTACATAATGGCAACCCATTTATTTTTAGCTACTTAGATTCATTTTTAGCTACATTCACGCAATTCATTTTTAGCTACATAGAAACGAGGTGATAGTGATTTGAAAAAAATAAATAAACGGTACATGGTCTTAAAAGTCCTTACATGTAAAAAAGCTTTCCCATTGAAAAGTCTGAAATTAGGCTCTGCAAAAGTCTTAAATTTCTTGGTATGTGTTGCCATCTTGTACAGATATATAGTCAACACAGATGAATAAAGACAATTTTTCAATCTAAAAGTACTTCAGTGTTCAAACCTTGTTTTGATATTTTTTTGAAAATAATATTTGTATAATTTAAATTTACTTTAATACTTTAATTTTTTTATGTTATACAGGAGAGCTACTTCGTAGTCTTGTAATCCTCTTTAAAAAAATAAAGTATTACAATTGATTTAAATTTTCTATTATACCTCTTGATAAGCCATTCTTTCCTTTGTATGTTTTGTGTAGAAATATGATTCAAGCTATTGGCCACCAGAGAAACTTGTTTCAACAGCAGTCACAGTTAAATCAAGCAATGAGCAATCTGAGGAAAAGATCTAACCTCTCTTCACAGTTACCTAAGTAAGTTGATAAAAAGTGCTGCAGAAAAGTAATGAAAGGTTCTATGAGAAACACTTTTTGACTTGGTTTTTATGTGGAACAGTTGCCAAGTGCATTTACTAACGCAAGGTCAAGATTTCGCACCCGGTAGAACGATAGTCTTTCAGTTCGACGCAAACAATTCACGATCTCTATAAGGGAGAGTTGCTTGATACTTGTTGATTGATTGTTTGGTGCTTTACGCCGCGCTCAAGATTATTTCACTTATATGGCGGCGTTGCCAGTTTTATTGTGGGAGGAAATTGGGCTCTATGCCCGGAGGAAACCCACGACCTTTCGGTGGTAGATACTCGTTGAATCTTGATGTTTACTGTGAGCAGAGAGTCCGGTCTTATTCACCACTTAACCTGGCTACAACATACCATAAATATAAATGAAATAATCTTGAAACATCAACGTATCAGTCTTACTCAGTAAATCAGATGATGTCACATGTACCATGTAAGTGAAATAATATTCACTGTAACTCGGAATACCACACACTCAGTCAGTTAAAGTTTTGGAATAGCTGTTTATAAGTCTCAAGGGGGCCTCTGTGGCTCAGTAGGTAGAGCGTTGGACGCTCAATCCAAACAGCCTTCCACCAATGGTTCGCATGTTCGAATACCACTCAGTCCAAAAAAATTGGAAAATTTTCTGACTGGGTTTTCACTCAAACGACCTATGTGGGATGGTTGCCTGTTACCAACGGAAGGTCGTGGGTTTCCTCCGGGCATATAGCCCGGTTTCCTCCCACAATAAAACTGGCAATGCGGCCATATAAGTGAAATAATCTTGAGCGCGGTGTAAAACACCTAACAATCAATCAATCATAAGTCTCAAAGAAATTCCAAAATAACTTTCTTAGCATAACATAATTATAAAGAATTTTTATCTTCCTTTGGGTACCAAGTCTGTTATATTTATCTTCCTAAATCCCTATTTCGCTGATTAAGCAAAATACGCTGCTTAGCAAATAATAGTGTTTTCTTTTTCTCAACAGTGTTGGTGCAGGTATAGGCAGTATGAGTGGTTTTGGTTTGGGGCCTACTCGTGGCCATAGTAAGTCTTTTTGAAACCTATCAGAATTGTCCAATGATGTGCTGCAGACTTGAAATTACCAAGCTTGGTTAATCAAAAATTTATTCTTGTTATTCAACAATTGGGTCATGGTATCAAATTTGTCTCATTGAAATAAGTGTGTTTTCAAGCGGTATGACCCATGTGGGAAAGTTCTCCTGTACCAGCAAAAGGAGGATGAGAATTCCCTCTAGACTTGGAGGGGGGGGGGGGGTCTCTTTTGTCGTCGGGGTTGGGACATGTTTGTCTCTAATTGTCTTATGTTCTCAAATGCTCTTTCTGTACTGTATTTAAATGCTATCACATATGTGTGCTTTGTGAAAATATGAAGCGTTGATGTGAGTTTAAAATTTTTCTTCGTGTTTTCTATCTCAATTTTCAGACTATTTTTCTATGTATTTTTTTTAATACATTACATTTTGGTAGCCGTTACTTCAGTTGTGTATAATGCTTAAGATGACACAAAAAAAAAAACTTATAAAATATAACTTCTTCATTATCTCAATGAAATAAATGACTTCTCTCTCTCTCAACGAAATAAATAGAACTTCTTCATTCTCTCAACGAAATAAATGGAACTTCTTCATTCGTTCAATAAACTTCTTCATTTTCTCAATGAACCTATTTCTTTCTCATGAAGTTCAAAGATCTTTCTTTTAACAGTTTTTTGGTCCAAAAAGAAATTTCAGCACATTTGTTCAGGAAAGAGAAAAAAAAAACCCATCTGGAATCTTTATAAAGATATGATTTACCAGCGGCTTTAATACACAATAAAACATGTTGTTTGGAATATAACAACCAATAAAAACAAATTTATTACAAAAAGAAAAATAGATTTTAATTTTGGAAATTAAATTAATTAGCTTCATTGCCTCTGGGTGTACATGCTGCCCATTGAAACTGTCATTCGGATCAACTTTATTTTTAACACTTATTATTCATTTTCACAGGATAAAGCACTTTATTATTCTTACACCAAGTGCTCCTAGTATATGAGAAGTTAAATAATAATTGAAACTGGTCACTCTAACATTTCTAAATAAAAATCCCTGAGGCTACAATGCAACAGAAACTGTGCTTGACATGGATTTCTGTTTACATGTATCTCCAGCTTTTTTTTTTCACTGTTAATCCTATTTTCCTTATTTCAGTAAATTTTATTGTTTATTTTTTAATTTTTTATTTTGTTCATACATGTATATTTTTTTCTCTTGAATTCAAGATACGTGGAAGTATATTTCATATGAAAAATTTGCCATTTCAGATGTGGAATTTTTTTAATATTTTTTTTTATTTTTATATTTTTTCCTCTTTTTTTTTTTCCTTATTTGTTTATTATTCTACTTTAATATCAGAACACCTTGACTTTCTGTCGCTGACTGATGATTCACAACCAAGTTTAGACCTATCAGAGTTTCCTACGTTAGGAAATAGGTCGGTGCCGTCCCATCCCATTGCAACGGCAAGAAACTACGGTGAGAGAAAATATATCGTAAATGTTTAATTAATAAATATTTTCAATTTTCCTTATAAAGCTCTCTATGAATATTTGAATACTTTAAATTGAAATATATTAAAATATGAGATACATTCTTAGATTTTTCTTGAAGTTTCTTTCTTGAAATCTTTTTTTCAAATGGAAACAGAAATATATTTACAAAGGGGTAAAAATCTTATAAAACATTAAAAACAAACAGCAACAATGAGTGATAAAAGAGAGCAATAAAACAAGGTCAGTTTTACTGCTTTTTCACACAAAATCTTTCATACACAAATACATTCTAACCTTAAAAGGAGACATCACCTAAGTTTCTTATAGTTCTCCGTTGACCTTCAGATTATTAGAAAAATACAGAATGATCAATCTCTGATAAAAGGCTGCAAGACTTTCCGCCAAAAATGTACATTCAACGAGTTATTTAGTGCTGCTATTATTTTCTACCTGACAGTCAGTAAACAAACAGTCAAAGTAGACCAAATGCGCAGCCAGAAAGGCCTCTACTGCGCACTCGATTCCACAACAAAGCAGACATTGGAATCCTCAAATAAAACTCCCTATCCAGTGGTCCTTGGGAGCTGGAAAAGTTACCAATGGCCATCTGGAAACCTCATCTTTATATGAACAACGGTAGAATAGCACACATTTTAATGGCATTCCTTCCGGGCACGTCACTTTAAAAGTACTTATACACTGGAATATTCTTGAAGTGAAAATATCAACTTTATGTCTATTATTTTGACTGAATTTAAATGTTGATACACTTGTATTTTTAGTAAACATGGTTAGCAAACAAGTAGCTGATTCAACACCGGAGTTTCAAATACAGCAGGAAGATTTTCCAGCTCTTCCTGGAGCACAAAGTAAGTGTTACTTGTTATTTTCTCACTTTGACAATTTAATATTTGGCAATTCGTATTTGTCTTCATGGGAAATTTCCTCTGGGCAACGAGCCCAGTTTCCTCCCCCACTTATAATAAACCTGGCAATGCTGTCTTATAATAAGGGAAATAATCTTGAGTGCGATGTAAAACATCCATCAATCAATCAATCATGGGAAATTTAAAATTTATGTATTTTGATATTGTTTTATAAACTGTTCAAGGATAATGACATTGCCCAAGTAGATCACATTTCAAATGCCACTCAGCCGTGACTGGGTTTTTATCTTGTCACCTAATTTTGGAACTTAACTTTTTAAGGCGGTTGCCATCAGGGCAAGCTGACGGGCAAAACTGGTTTTCCGCGCCAAGATAGGGTTGCTCAAATGTATCACAAATGTTCGAAAGCAAACGATGTGACTCTGTTGAGACAGAATTGAGATTGATAGACATTTTACGCCATACTTAAGAATATTTCCCTAATATGGCAGCATTGTCAGGTTTTGTGTTGGAGGAAACCTGACGTTGTCCAGATGAAACCCTTAGGTGGGTATGGCAGCCCTTTCTTTTGGATTGAGTGATATTCAAACCCAATGCCCATCAATGGAAGGCTTGTGTCGGGCTGAGAGACTATCGCTCTACAGACTGAATCAACGAAACTCCAGAGGGTTAAGGAAATGCTCAGCCTCAGGGATCGCTACATTCACTACAACCTGGCCAACATAAGTGAAATGGTCTAAGTGAGTCTGGATATGGTCTGTGGAGGTTTTAATGTTAAAATTTAGGTGGGATGGGGGTGGGTAAGATCTTTTGGTCGATTGGTACCAATGTACTTTTCTCGCCATATAACCCTAGCTGTTGAGTGCGACGTTAAGCCCCAATCAATCAATCAAGTGAGTCTGGACAAAATAATCAGTGTTTACTCACACACGCACATAAAGGCGTGGAGGCTCTGACACTTTATTTTATTATTTGCGATATCCTTTACATATCGTGTCGATGATGCAAAAAAAAAAAAAAATACTGTCACATCTCACTTATTAACGAGACTCATTAGGACTTACCTGAGTTTTGGAAGTATTTTGCTTGCTTTTCAATGTGAATGCCTTTTAAACTATTTTTTCTTTCTTATTTAGATCCGCCAACATCATCCAGTGATTCAGCAAGAAAAACGGTGTGTATTTATTTCTCTTCTTATAAATATTAGTAGGGGAAGGAACCAGGCTGTTTGCCTTGGGGGTGAAGCCCCTTTTGAGTCTATTGAAAAGGATGTTTTTTTTACGCTTTATCATCATCCATCACATGTTTGAAAAATAGGCTTTATATGTGTATACATTGAAAAGGTCATGAAAAATAGGCTTTATATGTATATACATTGAAACGGTCATGAAAAATAGGCTTTATATGTATATACATTGAAAAGGTCATGAAAAATAGGCTTTATATGTATATACATTGAAAAGGTCATGAAAAATAGGCTTTATATGTATATACATTGAAAAGGTCACCAGATCATCACTTGACAAACTATTATCTGTTTCATATTTAACATTATGGTTCCTATTAATTTTGAAGTGCTCTCTGGCTATTTACAAAAATGTGTTAATCTTAATATCGTCAAGAGGGATGATACAGCCAAGAAGAATACTCTATATTTCAATGTGATTGATAACTAAGTCCTATTTTAATATATAGCCGAGTTTAAGTTTGATAACCATGTCCTATTTTAATACAGCCAACAAGCACACCAGGGGGCTCATATGAACAAGCAGTCAGTAAAGAGGGCACAAAGTTAGGAGCAGACGGGAAAATGCCAAGCCAACGAAAATTAGGAATTCAAACGCATCCGGATGGTAAATTATTTAAAGTCATGAATTTTGTTTGTTTTCTTTTTATTGGGAGAGTGTGGAGATTTTCAGTGTGGATTTGAGCTTATCCCTAATGAAACATCCAACCTTCACCCTGAGGTATTGGCTGATTCTGGCACTTGGCGCTGTAATGTGGCTTCAACGTCAAGGTCACTCGGACAACATATGTTACATGTTTGCCAGTTATCATTGGAAGGTCATGGGTTTCCTCCTGGCATAGAACCCGGTTTCCTCCCACAATAAAACTGGCAACGCCGCCATATAAGTGAAATACTCTTGGGCTAGGCATAAAACACCAAACAATCCATTAATTAACGTCACGGAGGACCTCTGCTTCACAGTTTCCTTACCGGTATCATGGGTTCTTTATGGCTAATTTCTTGACATAATTTGAATGTTTGATTTTAACATAACATATATATCATCATACAATGAATCACTCTTCTTTACTGCACTATGTAAAATGATGAACTTGAACTTTTATTTATCTAGGTCGGGTTTCAAATATTCCAGCGGGTATGGTAACAGATCAATTTGGAATAGTTGGTTTGTTGACGTTCATTCGGGCAGCAGAGATGGAACCCAGTATGGTTGCTTTAGCTCCGGGTATTGATTTAACAACGTTAGGGCTAAATCTCAACTCACCAGAGTAAGTTTTCAATTTCCCTTGGTTTTCACTCGAACGACCTATGTGGGATGGTTGCCAGTTACCAACGGAAGGTCGTGGGTTTCCTCCGGACATAGAGCCTGCTTTCCTCCCACAATAAAACTGGCAACGCCGCCATCTAAGTGAAATAATTTTGAGCGCTGCGTAAAACACCAAACAATCAATCAATTTACCTTTTTTGATTACTATAAATGTAATTGAGTAACCATAGATTGGTTGATTGATGTTTTACGTCACACTCAAGATTGTTTCTACTTTATGGCCGCTTTGCAAGGTTTAATGGGAAAGGAAACCAGACCCTCTGTCTGTAGGCCCCCTGGTCCTCTACTCTTATCAGTCTTGATAGATAAGATATGGTATAACTTCACAAAATGACCCATTGTAATGCATAGACCCAGATAGTGGACATCTTTACAAGTAACGGGCCTCTAAATATGGGTGTTAATTTTGCCTCAGAGAAGGAACTCTTTTAACTTCGGTCTTCTTATTGATTAACTTTTATACCATATTAAAGTGGTGTGATTGCCAAAATTCAATCTTTTTTCATAAGCTCTGGTTGTCATGACAAAAACAAAAATGATTGACGTTTGAATGAGGAAAATCCAAATAGTCTGTGTGCAGTATGTAGGCCTGCGAGCCGAAAAAGTGGCTTAAAAATTAAAGTGGCATGAGCTTTTTGACGTTAAAACAGAATGTTGAAATTATTGGCTATTTTTCTCAAGACGTATAATTCAGAAGCTTTTTAATGCTTCTAGTCTCGAAAATGTACGATAAAGTATTGTTTTGAACCAACTTTGGCTTAGAATGAATGAATGGTCGTCCCAGTTGTTTAAATTTTGTTTACTTTTTGAACACGTTTTCGGTTTGTACAGGCCACATACTGTATGGATTTTCCTCATTTCAACGTCAAATATGAAGTTTTTCAATGACCTTCAAAGCCTCTTACTGTCGTGACGATCAGAAATTATAAAAAAAGTGTGAATTTTGGCAGCTCATGTTTTTTTAACAAAAGGTAACTCATCGAAACTACATAAATTGGTTGTCAAGTCCAGTTTCCTCAGGCCAAAGTGTCCCCAGCCATTATACCTCGTAACGCAGCCATATAAGAGAAATAATCTAAAGGGGAGTGTAAAAAAATGTTGTCTTTCTCATGATATGGTTATGTTTTGTATGTTTTTTCCTCAGAAATTTGTATAGTACATTTCAATCACCCTGGGCAGATTCACCGTGTAGACCTCAAGATATCGGTAAGATCATCACTGAATAACTATTTATACATTTTTTTACCCAGATACGGTTTATGGAAAATGTTTATGTAAAGTGATTATGTAAAGTGATATTTGGTTGATTGACAGGTTGTTTGGCCTTTACAGGAACAATCTCTTTCCATCGATGGGTCACGGGTTCAAATTCCACTCAGTGCAAAGAAATATATTCTGAGTGGGTTTTTCGCGTGATTGCCCTATGTGGGGTTGTCAATACCCTCCAAAGGTTGGGGGTTTCATGCAAGCAATGGGCATAGTTTCTTCACCCACTTAACTGGACCCGCCGGCATACAAATGAAATAATCTTGGGCCAGACATAAAACAATCCATGAAAGTAAATTTTATGGAAACCTTTTCAAAACATGCAGATGTAATTTTATCAAGCTTGTTTTACGTGCATGTTAACATAGATGAAAATTTGTCATGTCATCTGTTTTGGTTGAGTTTTAAATTATTTATGTGCTGGCTTTGCCCGATTTCACTGCACTTTGATATCCGTTTTGAAATATTTAGCTAGAAAGACTAACATAATAGTTCTCTTGATATCAACCGTAGCCATTATTTTCCTTTATTTTCATAGATTTCCACGTTCCTGCTGAGTATTTGACAAACATGTTTATTCGGGAAAAGGTATGTTCACCAGTATTATACCATAGTGGCACATGTAGCTACATAAAAATTACATTTCGTAAAAACTGCAATAGGAAGCTAAGTCTCTCCAGGCATTTTCCTATGTGGGAGGGTTGCCAGTTACCACCGGAAGGTCGTGGGTTTCCTCCGGGCATAAAGCTTTCCTCCCACAATAAAACTGACAATGCCGCCATATACATATAAGTGAAATACGGTAAATGACGTCCGAATCCGACCGATTTTATACCCAAAGTGAGTAGTAGTCTGGTTCAACCTCCTGTTGAGTCGCATGAATAGAGCGATCAGCGAACGTGTGAAACGATTAGTCTGGTTGGCCTTTGATATCTCCCGAGGCTGGGAATCGATTCAATGAGACTATTTCGGCTAATAAAACATGCTTTTAACAGAAGCGTTTTCCCCTTACAGTTTAATTTAAACGCAGGTCTTCGTTGTCACTTTGGTACAACAACAACGTCAATTAGTAGACCTACGAAAACTCGCAGTTAGCTGAGAAATCTGCCTATGCCGGATTTTATATTTTTTTCGTCACAAACGGCCCAGGGAGCGGTATTGTTCGATGTTCACTGCGGCTGAGATTCCAACACAACTTTCAAACTTACAACATGTGCGTATGGCCCTAAACATATCTCTATGAGTAATATATAAACTACATGTAGTCTGCTATCCAACTTCATTTATTAGTTGATTATATATTCATATAGAAAAAAAAACACAGATATTCTATCTGAAACCAAAGTGACTACACATGTGGCGACACAGAAGCGGCCATCGTTCAGTCGTGCCGTGATGCTCACCAGTTTACTCAATCTGGGCTTGGATATTTGTAGGAAGATTGGATCACCAGAAAAAAGCGTTTGATGAAAAACCAATTCCTTAATGTAGGATAATCGATCATTAACATACTAATCATGGGTTAACTACATGTACACGTATCTGTTGTTTCCCGTCGCCATTTGAGCAGTCAAGCTACCAACTTCACTGGAGTGTTGACGACGCCAGTAAGATAGGAAAACAATCGGTAATCATAGACTCAATGAGTCGTTGCTAAATTATACTCGCCATCTAAAGCCATACAGAATTGCTTTTAAATGTTAGAACGACCAAAAGACATTTTGTAATATTTTATAGTTATAAGCGGGCGTAAACATGTAGGCCTAAAATATCTTAATCTTATATATTTGACAGTCCAGAGTATGCAGTTCAGCTTTCTTTTGGGTCTTATGGTTGCTGATTGGAATATACATACCTGTCAATCAAAATAAGAGCCAATCAAATGGCTACCTGTTTTAGCGATCGATAAAACTGCCGCAGACCCACGTGGGTTTTCGCTTCAAGTAATATTAAACTATAATATTGCTACGTGATTTTCAAGAACTTGAAGTTTTAAAATTAGATCATGTATAGACTGCAGCGAACAGGAGTTTGTGAGTTAAAATCTCTCGATCTGAGTGCATGTTATTCGTGAATTTTGATCTTTACAGCTAGTGGTTATTTTGTAATACCGATGGTTGATATCTTGCGGCTTGGTCCGGGTTTCTGACTACAAAATGATTTCCTTTCTATATACTGACGACCGTAATTCCAAAATACGGCTGTCAGTATACAACAAAGTCATTTTGGAGACACAAACGCTACGTACGGCGTAGTAATTAATTTCATAGACGTGACAAAGAATGATTTGATGCTTGGTCATAAGCTGACTGTATAAAAAACAAACAAAACTCGGGTTGATTTTTTAACACGTATTTATTTTTTCGCGAATCTAATAAAAATGGTTAATGCACAACATCTTGGGACTATACGTTTCTACTTTAAGTCGGAAATCTCCATTACGGGTCAACAGCCGGTAAGTTATCAGTCATGTAGGCGTTTGACTAACTGTCAGCTCAGGCTTCGGCGGCACACTAGGTGGCTAATCACCATGGTCTGTGATCTCCGCCGCCGGTCGGATCAGGCATCGGTCGGATTCGGACGTCATTTACCGTAATCTTGAGCGCGGCGTAAAACACCAAACAATCAATCAATCCAGGCATTTTCAGCTTTCTTTGACAAGACGCTTAACATCTCAGTATATCGTACCTGACTGATTAGATGATTGGATACTCATTCTGACACTCAGTCTTCCAGGCTTCAAATCCCACTCAGTCCAAAGAAAAAATGACAAATTTCTAAGTGTTTTTTTGTTGTTGCACTTTTAGTAAGGATTGCAATGAACCCATCTGAGGTTTGCTCCAGGCAAAGAGACTGGTTTTGTCTCGCCCTTTATCTGCCAAAGATGCAATGTAAGGAAAATAATCCTAAGTATGCCAATCAATCAATCCAACGATGGGTCAACGATTATAAATTTTCTGACTGCACCTTTACTTGATTGGCCTATGTGTAGTGACTGCCAGGTACCAATGGAAGGTCGGAGGGTTCCGCCTGTCACAGTCTGTAGTGACTGCCAGGTACCAGTGGAAGGTCGGAGGGTTCAGCCTGTCACAGTCTGTAAGAGCTTGGTTTCCACTTCCACTAAACCCAGTAACCAAGCCACATATTTAATAATCATGAGTCCTCATGAGTGTGGTTTACAACTTGTAAATGTCCTTATTTGCAAGGACCTTATGTCCTTATTTTTACTGCTGAGTTTCTACATTTATTATTTTCTATTTTATTAATATAGCTGGCTCCCATCAAGTTAAACCGTTATGGAGAAGATCTCTTATTTTTCCTGTTTTATATGTATGGGGGAGATGTGTTACAGTTAGCTGTAGCAGCAGAATTGTGAGTTCATTATAACATGACATTCGTCTCTCGGGAATTCTAGGGGGGGGGGTCAGTGGCTATGTCAGCAGAGCGAAAGTATCTTAGTCTACCGCAAGCCTTCCATTGATGTGTTGTGGGTTTGAGTCCCATTCAGGCAAAATAAAAATCAACAAAATGTTTACTCCATGGCCAAATGTTCAAGATCGGTGATTTTTTTCAAGCAAAGGGCCTAGTTTTCTCGCCCACCAAACCTGGCAATGCCGCCATACAAGGAGAAATAATCATTGAGTGTGACAAAAGACACCATCATTCAATCATGGATTATATGAGACCCTCTGTTGTTGGTTTCATTGTTATTCGAGTTTATTCAAGTTTATTTGCCAAATAAAACATAGCCATCCTTTCACATAATTAAAATAACCTTCAATTTGACTTAAAACTTGCACAATCTATCTGATCAATGGCAGATTTAATATAACATTTTTGGAAGAACCATCATTTCAGTTCATCAAGAAGAATTAAAAGATTTAAATGTCTGGTTCACCTAGCTTGGGTGTGAGATAAAAAAAAGAACCATGTCCACTAATATCCTCAATGCTAAGAACCAGGAGCCTGTTTTACAAAGCGACGTAGATGTATTTTTTTAGTGTAACTTTCATAGCAACGTATCTCTTACAGTTTGGGTTGTCATGATAGTGACATAAACACTTCATCGCTTTGTCAAACAGGCTCCAGATCTGATAGCAGTATCAGTAATTATTATTGTGAAATATGGTTGACAAGAAAACATTTTATGTCTGTTAATTTTGCCAGGTATAACCGAGATTGGAGGTACCATAAAGAGGAAAGGATATGGATAACGAGACCAAAGGGAATTGAGCCGATAATGAAAACAAATTCATATGAGCGAGGAACTTACTACTTTTTCGATGCTCACTTATGGAAGAAGATGGCAAAAGAGTTTTACTTAGAGTATGATAAGTTAGAAGACCGACCACACTTGCCACCCAGTCTTCAGCCCAACCCAAATCAGCCCGTTGTAGCTCACTAGCCTCCCGTCTACGTAAATCATCAAAGTCACTCACTCTGTATATACTGTTCAAAGTTCGACTGAAAACTGGAAGAATTAAAAAAGATTTCTCTGAGAACGTTTCTTTCTTTTATTGTCCTTTATGCTGGTCATATTTCTAAATCACATCTCACTGTATGGTGCTGATTTCCATTTAATGTCTAAAACCATTTGCCAACTTCAAGATTTATTCTCAGGGTATGGTATCATCGGATAGCTTTTAATTTTCCCACTCAACCTGGCAACGTCTCCGTGTAAGTGAAATAGTCTTGTGTGTGCGGCATGAAACATCCATCAATCAATCAGATTTACACTGTAGTGTCCTTTTTCAGTTTTAAGATTCGACCTTATCTACAAACCTAGATAAAAACTTTTTCCCATGCCCAATAGTAGGTCAGTGATTTGTTACGGGCATGCGGCCTCTGTAGCTCAGAAGGTAGTATTGAACGTTCAATTTGAACAGCCTTCCACCAATGGGTTACAAGTTTAAATCCCACTCGGTCCATTTTTTGTTGGCGGATTTCCATGTCTGGCCCAGTTTACTATGCGTCATTTATTCCTGGTGCAAAATGGTTGGAGTTATCACTAGAAACTATCTTGGAATACATCAATTTTTTAAAAAGTCAAAACATTTAAATTATTTTATGGTTCTTTTTTTCCATTGGTTCACTGTTTTTCCATCACCTGACCTATTTTGTTCTATTTTATTGCTGTTCACTCAGCTCACCATGAGCCATTCTGTTTTTGTTGGTTAAACATTTCCGTGAGAATCATTCAGAATAAAGGAATGTTCAGAGTAATTTGTTTGATAATGTTAAAAAATAAAAAACAAATTTTGTCAAACAAAATATATGCTTTTTTAATATAATTGCTCATTTAAGGCTCGTCACTATTGAAAATTAGATAACTTTTTATCTGCATAAGTTAGCAGCTGCAGTTGAATTCAGAAAACGCATATTCTTTAAAGTGGCATGAGCTGCCAAAATGTTGAACTTATAACTTATACAAGACTTATAATTCAGAAGCTTTTTAGTGCTTCTAGTCTCGGGAATTTACGATAAAGTATTGCTTTGAACTAACTTTGGCTTGGAATGAATGAATGGTCGTCTCGGTTATTTAAATTTTGTTTACTTTGAAACCCTATTCTGGTTGGTATACCGGTAGGTCACATACTGTACGGATTTTCCTCATTCAAATGCTAATCGGGCCTCCGTGGCTCAGTAGGAGGGTTGGACGCTCAATCCAAACAGCCTTCCACCAATGGGTCGCTGATTCGAATCCCACTTTCAAAAAAAAAAAAAAAAAAAAATGGAAAATTTACTGACTGGGTTTTCACTCTAACGACCTATGTGGGATGGTTGCCAGTCGTGGGTTTCCTCTGCATGGGCATAGAGCCTGGTTTCCTCCCACAATAAAACTGGCAACGTCGCCATATAAGTGAAATAATCTTGAGCGCGGCGTAAAACACCAAACAATCAACCAACCAACGCTAATCATTAGTTTTTCGATGACCTTCAGAAATTATGAAAAAATTGGCAGCTCATGCTACTTTTAGAACAATATTTATATTTTACCAGCTTGTGGATATTTTTTCTCATTTTTTGCTCATGAGCTTTGCAATATTTAATTTATACGATCAGGCAAAAATTTTGTTGTGCCAATAGTGAGTAGGCTGGGGTAAAATTCAACTTACTTTGCCAGCATAAAATAGATTTATTCCCATAGCTATATTTAGGCATGCTATTTACCGAAACTTGACATCATAAATGCGTGTTTAATCCCAACTTCAATTTTAAAAAAATCTGAAGTTTTCTTTAAATCGAGAGGATATTTATTGCCCCTTAAATGGAATAAATGGTCATTTAGACCTTAATACCCAATCATAAGTTTTGTAATAAACCAAAACCCATGATATTTCATTAAAGTGGCATGAGCTGCCAAAAATCACCCTTTTTTCATAATTTCTGAACGTCACAACAGTAAGAGGCTTTGAAGGCCATCGAAAAACTAAACGATTGGCCTTGGAATGGGGAAAATCCACACAGTATGTGGCCTGCCGCCTGTACGAACCGAAATAGTGTTCGAAAAGTAAACAAAGTTTAAATAACCGGGACGACCATTCATTCATTCTAAACCAAAGTTAGTTCAAACCAATACTTTATCGTACATTTTCGAGACTAGAAGCACTGAAAAGCTTCTGAATTATACGTCTTGAGTATTACAGCCAATAATTTCAACATTCTGTTTTAACGTCAAAATATCAACATTTTGGCAGCTCATGCCCCTTTAAGTTAAAAAGAAACATCGCTTATGTTTGGTGTGGTTCTCCGTTGACCTTCAAATTATTATAAATATACAGGGATCAATCTCGGATAAGTGATCAATCTCGGATAAAAGGCTGCCAGTCGACTTTCCGTCAAAAATGTACATTTAACGAGTAACATAGGGAATATCTGACAGCCAGTAAACAAATAGTCGAAAGTAGACCAAACGCGCAGCCACAAACAGCTCTACTGGGCACTGGGTTATTTTAACACAACAAAGCCGACACTGGAATCCTCAAATACTTCCTATCCAGTGGTCCTTGGGAGCTGGCAAAGTTAGATGTCCACTGCTCTTTTATTTGGTTCTGCCTCACCGAGACGACTTGCCGAAGACACCCAGCAAGCCCCCTCACCCAGTCACATTATCCTGACACTGGGCCAACCAGTCGCTGCTCTAACTCCTATTGCTGAGCGCCAAGCGATCTCCCAGACCAGGTTCTCAAGTAGAAGACCGGTAATGACCCAGTCACAATGTCGGCGATCTGTCGGGATTAGTTTTGGCCGGGTGTCGTCGTAGAAAATAAAGAATCCTTGAACAATCCTATCAATAATCCTAATAAAAGTGGAGCAGTCATTGTCTGAGATTTTTTCAAGGATTTTGACCCGGTTTTGTCGAAAAATCGTGGGATTAGCCTCCGATCGCCTCCGGTTGCATCGGAGGCGATCGGAGACGATATCTGCGAGGGTCTTTTCTTTTAATTTTTCCCCTACCCTGGGTATATGTGGGGGAAAAGGAGGGTTTTCTGACCTCGCATCTGTATTTCTTCCTGTACACTGTAGCGTGGTATCCCTCATCTGGTTGTACATAGAACAGTCACTTCAACGATTAATCGGAGGGCATCGTAGGTCATAGGAGATTGTGTCATGGATGGCCAAAATGGGTGAAAAATCTTGCCAGCAATCTTAAAATTTTAGGTTCAAAGTTGGGGACCGCGATGACTGTGGCGATGCCTAAAAAATCTGCGACAAGCCGCGGGCGTCCGGAGAGCGCCTCCGACGGGTGCAAAATCGTGGGATCTGTCTCAAGATTTTGTTAAAATTTCCCGGGTTTTACCCATCGCCGACGCATCGCAACTGATTTGTGACTGCGGCATAAGGGAGTTTAGCTGGAGTAGTAAATCGTTCAAAGCCTTGTTCTTTTTATAAGCAATGACTGGCCGTTGGATCAGAGGTCGAGCCATTTTATTTTCAAGCAGTTTGTATTCTTCTGTTATCATCTTTGCCATGTTCATGCCGGCCTTATAATACGAAAACACAAATGGTATTTTAACTGTTTTTCTCGACACTTTCCCACGTCCAAGTTCAAACCCAACGGGTAAACAAAAATTCCAATTGTCCATTTCCAAGCATTTGTGTTTGGTATCTGCAGCAGAAGTGAGAAGTTATCTCATTGCCGTGTAAAACATTAATTGCCCTTGTGATTTCAGAAAACAATTAGTTTAGCACTTTAGCAGCTGTTCGCCAATCTTTATAAGAATCACCATCTATGGCCTGGTGCACTTCCTATGAGTTTTTATACTCTTAAGGGTTTTCTTTTATGTCGTGCAAAATGGGAACTAATGCATGATCTTGGAATTGTTCCTAAAAGCCCCATTATCGGATCTGACTATTTATGGAGAGATAGCTATTCTGTCTATATTGATATGTTGTTGGAATCTATGGTATTAATGATAAAAAATTAAGACATCACCACGTCGTCAGTTGTTTTTGAACAACAAGAGCTTTCGACACCTGTGCCGGGTGTCTTCGTCAAGTGTAACAAGAAGACATTGGCACAGGTGTCAAAAGCTCGTGTTGTTCAAAAACAACTGACGACGAGGTGATGTCTTAATTTTTTATCATTAGTATGGAACCCACGTTTAAAGAGAGTTTCAAACATTTCTTACATCTATGGTATTATTGTAGTGTTCCTGCTGTTTTGGCTTTTCATTTACTGCCCGTGACAGATGACAGTTTAGTTTTTGCAGCAAATTATCCTGTAGCAGTTATTCCAAGAAAACTACTGAATAGATCGTCAGCATGTCCCTCTATTATTCTGTGGTGCGTCTCCCGTTTTGGTCTAATTTGCATATTTATGACGGTCACTAGACACACGGGGGGCCATGTTGTTTTCTTCCTTAATCTTATTTCAAGAAAACCACTGATCTGATCTTCACCAAAATTGACAAACATCTCCCAAATTTTAGGTACTCGCCGAAGGTCGGTTGGTTTCTCTGGATAAAGAGCCCGGCACATTCACCCACTAAACACGCCATGTAAGTGAAATAATTTTGAGTGTGACATAAGACATGCGTTGATCAATTCCGTTACAGCCTGCTCGCTGAAGGTCGGGTATAATCCTGGAAAATAGTCCGGTTTCGTTTCCCACTATAACTGGCAACGCCGCCATGGGGGATAATATTGAGTGCAGCGTATCTGATCAGATATATAAACACAACTTATCGTGTTACGAGAGACGGAGAGAGACAAAATAATAAAGAATGAGTAACAAAGAGACCATGCAGCAGACTTTATGCACACACTTGGATTAACAATATTAAAAAAACGCAGAGTGTAACGTATTTACAGGTACATCCACTTGACATTCAACTGCTGAAGTGTTTTGTTCATTTTAGCCATGTTCCAGCGATCGATTTCTTCCCGTAACTCCTTCTCACAGCCGACCAAGTTTGTGCCATTATCCGATCTGACAAGCTGAGCAGGACCCCTCCTTGCTATTAATCTACGCAGAGCACAAATGCAGGAATCTGTTTCAAGGGAAGGTGCCACTTCTAGGTGTATGGCTCGGGAGGTCAAACACGTGAATAGTACACCGTAACGTTTCACAACGGATCTCTTCACTCTCACCTCAATCGGTCCGAAGTAGTCTGCATCGACTGACGTGAACGGCGGTTGGTTTGGCTGAATACGATCCTTTGGCAAATCAGACATCTTTTCTCCACCAACTTTAGCCTGGTAACGGCAACATAAGATGCATCTCTTCAACAGCTTTCTAATGGATGAGGATACACCCAGGATCCAGTATTTCTGCCTCACAGTATTTAGCATCGTATTTCTGCCGAGGTGACCTACTTGGCGATGAATGTGCTCCAAATACAGCACTGAAACACGGTGTTGTGGTAGAATAATCGAATAACGAGAGTTGTAGGGGACATCTGATTGGCTCAGTCTACCACCAACTCTCAGGACTCCGTCGGTAATAAATGGATCCAATCTCAGCACAGGACTTGTCTTCGGCAAAGATTTTCCTCCATCAGCAGACAGGACTTCCATCTCTCTGGGGAAATGTTGACTTTGCACATGCTTGACTTGGACGGTCTCTGCCTGGCGAAGTCTTTCAAACGGAAGGTAAGTATGGGATAGTTCTTTCTTGATTTCTTTTGTAGTCAAAGGTTTCTTTTGAGACGATTGATTGGTTGATGTCAGGTTCTTGAATTTGTCGATGGCAACGAGAACCCATCCAATAATTGATTTCAGTCGGAACCAACTGGAGCAATCTTTTATAAGGTCGCCGATGACTGGTTGGTTTTCCATTCTCGATGATTCGGAGGTATATTGGTCACTCACTGTCGTAGGCGACATTACTGGCGTCTGAAAACACGTGCATCTCGTAGCTGGGTGAGGTTTCAAAACTGCTTGGACGGTAGCATCTGTCAACTTCAACATTTTTCATGAGTGGTAAATCTTCCAGCCATTTGGTCCAGTTTTTCAAGTTGTCGCCACTCGGCACCCTGCATACATAGCTGCTGTAGGATTAATTTTCCTACCAAAACAAATTGCGCCGCCAATCCCAGAGGGTCGAAAACTGAACTGACGATGGAGAGAATACTTTTTCTTGTGTAGGGAAGACTAGCTGGCCAATCGTGTCGCTTTGGGTGGCCCAATGGACGCCAAGGGCTCTCTCACAAGGTAAGCGGTCTCGGTCAAGGTCTAGTAGTTGGGCCCCTGTAGCTCGTTGATCTTCGGTTATGGATTCTAGGACTGTCCTGCTAGAGCTGAACCCTCATGCGATACGTCGTCGGTTCTTGGTCTGTATTGCCATCCGACCACCAGAGGAATTGTAGGCAATCGGAATCTCCTTTTGGCAACATCGCCCATGATCGCCACAGGTTCTTGGCGAAATCGAAGAAATACAGACAGCAAGTTGGTCGTTAGGTCAGGGCCTTAAACTAGGGTAGTATTCAGACATGCGCCCTGGTAACTCGCTGAACAATCGAAGACGACCCGTATTTTATTTGGCTTTTTGGGGTGGTACACCCTGTGGTGGAGGATGTACCATACTTTACCGACACTTCTGTTTAATTGTTTGTCTGGGACGGGTTCTGCATATTTATTGTCCAAGATCTTCTGCATAAATTTTGTGTAGTCTTCTTTATAGCGATCACTGCACTTCATTCTTGACTTTAACCCTTTTAGGCGTTGTTTGGCTTGAATCTCGTTGTTGGGAAATTGAACTTTGTCTCTCTTGAAGGGAAGGCTGATGCAATAATGGTTGCCCTCTTTATGTACAGATTTAGTCACCTTTTCAAGAAAGTCTTTATCTTCTTGGGAATTCTCACGTTCAGGAAAGTCCACTTTTACTAAATCTTGCATCCTTCTGTCTAGTTGTCTCAAACATTCAATTTCTTTAATGGCAGTTACTTCAGCTCTATTTACAATTACAGCAGTGCGGCTCTCTTTGGATAATCCCTCTCTTACGACATTCCAGAGTATCCAGCCCAATAAGGTTTTGGTGGCATGTGGGCTGCCTCTTACGCCTGTCCGTACTTCCAGTGGTGAGTACGCGGTGTAACCTATAAGCAAACCGATGTCTTCTGGGATTTCTGGTAAATGAAGGTCTTGAAGATGGGAATATTGTTGAATGTCGTCGTATTTGGGAATATGGGATGGACCCACAGGCATTGATTTCTTTGTATACACCTTTGGTAATTGGATTACATTGTTCATGTTCAAATCACAAATGTCTAGCCCATTAACAGCGTGGGTCTTTAGTTTACTTCTTTGATCCAATATTCAATGTTACTTGAACTGGCTTACCGGTACCGCCAAGCTCTCTTAATAATCGGTCGGTACAAAAGGTCGCAGTACTACCTGGGTCCATGAAAGCATAGGTATGTATCAATTTCATGCCATTTTTCATCTTCACTGCTACAGGTAATATCGCCATGGTACATTCAGTGTCTGGAGTCGAGGCTGTGTGTACTTCATGACCCGGGTCTTCCTTCATGGTACTTGTCGATGGTGGGCCTTTCAGATGCCTTCTGTCGATCTTGGTAGTTAGTGGGTAATGGGGGTGGTTTTCCCTTTACATGGCAAATAGTTGAATGCCGCCCTTCACAATGACCACAGAACTAGACTAAAAGGCTGGCCACTACACAGTCGTTACTGCAATATCAGTTTGTCAACAATCTCCCTACACCAATGATTTTATCGGTCGGTGCAGACTTTCCAGGGGGGTGCTTAACTTTTTTCTTTGTGTATACTTCGGTCTTTCGTCTACAAGACACTTTCTGATGCAATGGATAAGACTGGTAAAGCATGGTTTTGATATTTGATATTTGATATTGACCATTAGAAGATATTACATTTATAAAATTCCTGTCACAACTTTTGAAGTTCCAGATTGCTAATTTTGTGCAATCGTGTTCCTCATGAAAACATAAGGGACCAGTAGGCCTACAGTTGGTATGATGTTTCTTGTTGCTTAAGCCATCAGCAGCATGCAGGGGGAATCTGCTCTCGTCGTCTTATCCAAGATTTATGGTTCCATCTCTGTCTTGGTCTACACCAATCCAGAGGTGGTCGTTTGTGATTGTGTGTTTAGAAAGTTTGATTTGTCTTTGTGCCGTCAATCCCGCAGCACTGAGACAATTTCTAACTGTTTGATATATAGCTTAAGCCTAGCGCACATTAGCCGAGAAATCTGGGCTCTGCCGAATTTTTTCTCTCTCCGTGTTCAACACATTAGCAGCCATTTAATACCAGTCGCCGTAAGATCGATAATCCGGGCAAAGCGCACATGAGAGGCGCCGGCTGAGCTACAAGGCACGCGTGGCCAAGGGAGCAGCTATACAGATTTCAGCGCAGACGATGAGCTCTCGACTGAGGCAAGTTCCTGGTCACCCAAGTTCCTAGGCGGATCCAGGGGTCAGGATCCCCCCTTTTTTCTGAGCAAAAAGAATAGAAGAGAAAAAAAAAAAGAAGAAGAGAGGAAAAAAAGGTAGGGAGGGGAGAAAGGAATTAACACAGATCAAAACATACCAATCTAATGCAAGGTCTGCCAGTTCCATGTCATCTTTAGTTTGACGGTAACCACTAACCCCGGTAACTATGGTGATATGTTTCTTTTTTAATATTTTGCACATCATAGTCCGTGTTGCAATGTTAAGCAACGTGTTTCATCATCATGGCTCTAGCAATGAACAAGCTGAATTTTGAAAAATGCAATTTCTGGATGTAAAGAATCACACAAAATTCAGTGATCATCTCGTCCCACAAACGAGTTTGATGCCTAATAAACCTATATATATATACGATTATTAACACTGACATGATGACCTTATCTGACAGGAATATGGCACTCAAGAATAGAGAACAAAACTACATACACCGTTCTTTGTTTATACATATCTTCGGCCATGAAGGGTCTCAGAGCTTCATCAAATATGGCGGATCGTCGATGATTTACATACAATATTTCTCTGAGAAAGTGTCTTCAGTACTGCAACTGTTACTTTCAAGAAAGTATAACGAAAGTCATGTACAGTGTTTTGCTGGGTGATTTTAAGAGCCTAGGTGGCCCGTGGACCCACGCCTGTATATAAGCCTACTGGATTTCGGTAGTCTGCCACCTTCCAACTTTAAATAAAGGAAACTATCCACGGACCCGTTCATAAAGCGCATGTATGTAGTTTTCCCATATAATTGCCCAAATCAATATAAAGCAAACCGCGGGCGCTTCTCCTGCTTGTCTTATTTTGTTATTGTTAAGAATTGGGGAAAGCAAAATCCAGAAATTATTTACTTGCAGAGCAGCCTCAGAACGTTTCTCAGGCAATCTAGAACCCCTGAGTTTACGGGGCCTAAGCGGCCCCTGGGCCCTCGCCTAATGCCTCTTTTAAATTTGTTATGTTTCTGTAATCAAAGGGCCTGGGACCCCCTCTTTCGTAAAAAGCTGGATCCGCCCCTAAAATGGCACTACCCGTGTTATGTAATATTCTAAGTGATCACGTGTTTCAGGCACATGTTTCAGGCACATGCGATCGGACTATCCCTCCTCTCAGCTCAGATGGCAGCTCACGCTGTGCGCACACGGTGAGATTCTTGCCACGAGAGGCAGAAAATATCAAACATGCTAGTCATTTCCTCACCGCCTCGAGAGGCGAAAATCTCACCAAAATTTACGCGCACACGGGAGAAACAGCTTAAGCCTAGCGCACACGAGAGGCGCCGGCTGAGCTGCCGGCCTCTCGTGGCTGAGAGCTAAGCTGTTTCCCCCGTGTGCGCGTAAATTTTGGTGAGATTTTCGCCTCTCGAGGCGGCGAGGAAAGTATATAGCATGTTTGATATTCTCTGCCTCTCGTGGCAAGAATCTCACCGTGTGCGCACAACGTGAGCTGCCAGCTGAGCTGAGAGGAGGGATAGTCCAATCGCGTGTGCCTATTAAATTATGTGACTACTTAGAATATTACGTAACACGGGTAGTGACACTGTAGAGACACATGCTATATACTTTCCTCACCGCCTCGAGAGGCGAAAATCTCACCAAAATTTACGCGCACACGGGGGAAACAGCTTAGCTCTCAGCCACGCGTAGCCGGCAGCTCAGCCGGCGCCTCTCGTGAGCGCTAGGCTTAAGCTCTCAGCCAAGCGTGGCCGGCGCCTCTCCCGCGTGCTAGACTTAGTCGAAGGATGGCGGAGCTTGAGATGTTACAAGGTAGAAGCAAATAGATGACGCCTTACTGGCCTCGGTAGGCTTTTGTTTTCTCTGTCCTATACTTCTTACGTGGTCTGCCTGAAGGTCTGAAGTTACTTATATACGTCATTCCTTTGTTCCGGTTTTCTTTGTGGATAGGTGATGTCCGATTCTTCCTGAAATCTCCTTGAATAGGAAAGTCAATAATCTGCCAATTTACTGATTCGGCCATTCGTCTACCCTTCATTTGATGTTGCAATGGATAAGGCTATCAGAGAACCATGTTTAGGTGGCGATATTGACCATAGGAAGGTGTTGCATTTGCAAAACTCACGTGTTTTCAAGTTCCAGATTGCTGCGTTTGTGAGAACGTGTTCCGGACGAAAACACAACGGACTCAAACCCAGATCCCGATTAAATATACCTTAAAGTGGCATGAGCTGCCAAAGTTCACACTTTTTTTCCTAATTTCTGATCGTCACGACAGTAAGAGGTTTTGAAGGTTATCGAAAAACTAAATGATTGGCGTTGGAATGAGGAAAATCCATACAGTGGCCTGTACGCACCGAAAACGTGTTCGAAAAGTAACCAAAATTTAAATAACCAGGACATCCATTCATTTATTTAAACCAAAGTTCGTTCAAAACTATACTTCATCGCACATTTTCGAGACTAGAAGCCTTAAAAAGCTTCTGAATTGTACGCCTTGAGAAAAATAGCTAATAATTTCAACATTCTGTTTTAACATCAAAATGTCAACATTTTGGCAACTCATGCCACTTTAAAGAGCAGCTTCGAATGATTCCGATTTTGTAATGTATCAATGTTTTTTTTGCTATGGCCAAGGTTTGAGATGGATATTCCCATTCATAGACTTCTAATATTATATATGATCAGCGGCAAGCTCCTTGCTACTTGACAAAATAAGGAACAATTGGCGAATTCGGTTTCAACGAAATGTCATGCATATGTTTGGCTGCTCATCATTTAAAACCAAAATTCAGAAATAAGCTTAGAGTGTTTAAATATATGTATATTTATGAACACTAAAACACACGGGCACAGGGAAAATCTTCTTGTCTAAAATAACCACGGAGACAAGTTTCTAATTGTGTTAAAAAGAGGTATATCATTTAGACCTTTATACTCCATCATAAATTGTTGTAATAAAGTAAACCTATGATATTTCCTTAGGTTGACAACTGACAGGAGCTTGGCCTTAGTCAGTAGAATTTTCTGGAACACTTTGTATAACATTGACAATGCTTACGTATCTTAAGCTATGGTAAGAATATCGTTATAGGGTCATGGGAAAAGACAGTGAAAATTTGCCACCCACCCCCACCCCTTTCCCAGAAAAACCTAGGTAGAAGGCAGACAGGGGAGTTTAGCCCTGACCAGTATGTCTTTCAAACTCTTGTTCTTTTTATTTGCAATGACTGGCCTTTGGGTCAGAGGTCGAGCAAGTTTACTTTGAAGTAGTTTGTATTCTTCTACCATCTTGGCTGTGGGATGGTTGCCAGTTACCAACGGAAGGTCGTGGGTTTCATCCGGGCATAGAGCCCGGTTTCCTCCCACAATAAAACTGGCAACGCCGCCATATAAGTGAAATAATCTTGAGCGCGGCGTAAAACACCAAACAATCAATCAATCTACCATCTTGGCCATAGCGATGCTAGCTTTGTTATACTGAAAGACAAATGATATTATAGTTTTTTCACGACATCTTCCTGGGTCCAAGTTCAAACCCAAAGGATAAACAGTTTGTAATGTTTGAATCCAAACACTTTCCCTTTCCAAACGTTTGTGCTTGGTATCTGCAGCGGAAGTGAGAAAAGGGATTTTCTCAATAGGCATGATTTCAAAATGGTCCTTGACCGAATGACCTAGAGTATTGAAATGTTGTACCACGGGTACATCATGTTTAAGTCTAATACTAGATAAATGGTTGGCTGCTCTTTGTCGTAGAGAATTCTGAGTTTCTCCGACGTACTGTTTGCGACATTTTTTGCACTTGATAACATACACGATATTAGAGAAGTCGCAATTAAGATTCTCTGCCATTTGATATTTGTCGCGAGATTGTTGTCCGAAAAAGGTTCCGCGATCGGGTACGTATATATCGAGTTTGCATCGCGTTTTAAGGCATTTCATTGATGTACCTGAAATATATATATATATGACTGTGGTGTAATTCTTTGGTTTCCAAATATGTTTTTAGACAACCAATCAAATCCGACTATAAAAAATCGAGAAAATATCAGGCAAATAATGGTGTAATTATGTAACCACCTGAATGTCCGTCGAGTATCACAAGGATCATCTTCGCAAGCCAAGTTAAAATCTTCATGTTCCCATTCCGTGTTTAAAACACGGAATGGGTTACATGAAGATTTTAACTTGGCTAGAGAAGATGCACAAGGATCGACGTGTCACGTGTCCACGGGCACTTCCTAAGCCCGATTCAAAAAATATTTCTAAATCGTATAAATAATACGAGGCATTATTCATGTAAAACGCCAATAAATGATTGGAATAAAAAATGTATCAAATAAGCCTGTGTGAATAACGTACAAAAATGCGTATTGTTATTTATTATTCGTTATTTATGTTTGGATATTTATTGATCTGTACCTGGTCGACGAACAATAAATGTAAAAAAAAAAAATTATGAAATTACGAAGTAAGACCTTTACTTGGGTGAAGTTACGTATTGCACGAGAGTAACATTAGGCCAAACACATTGCTGGGAAGCTCCTGATCTGCTCTTCATGTGTGAAAAAAAAATCGTTTTCCATTCCTAATAGTTTAAATGATGTCATCCTAAGTTTCATTGCTTACAGCTATTTAAAAATACAGAATAAAGATTAAAGATGACATGCCATAGGCCTATATCATTATATATAAAGACCCTGTGCCCGTGTGTTTTAGTGATCATAAATATATATAAAGACCATTAACGGATGAGTAGCCATGCAGGCATCTAAAAATAGATACTACAATAAAAAAGAGGTCATATAGTGTGCGATATGGCCCAGCTTGGCAAACATAGTTTACGTTCTAATATATACCCGTTGGCTTTAATTCAATGGCGTAAAAAGAATGCTTTCGTATTATTATTACATAAAAGGGAATTAATATTGACCTTCTAGGTGGAGCAGGTTATGTTAACCCTGTGCCAGAATAATCTGGATCTGCGTGGCTTTCAACCGGTTAGAACCGATTCGATCCAACCCAGAGCTGTTCCAGCTCACAGTCATTGTTGACAAACGAAATATCGTCTGCTCGCTAGAAACGTGCTGCTGACGAGGGGGTCAATTTTTAGCCATTTTACCCGCTCGCATCAATCATAACTCTAACCGCATCAAGCCGGCCTACCGTGGCGGTAGACATCAAAGAGAGAGGTAAGTAATATATAGTCTACTAAATCTTAAAACTATCTTTTTTTTTATCTTGCCTGTACGGCTTTATACTTTATAGGGACTAATGATATAGCTTCCGATTCCCACTGAAACCAGAAAGATGCTATGTACAGTCTAAACGTTTCTCAGAGTCAGAGTCTCTGTTAGAAACAAGATACATTGTTACGTCTATCAATTGTATCATTCACATCTTGAATGCTTAAAATATTGCAATATTTTGCGAAAATGTTGCATCATTTGAGAACATTGTTTGAAATGCTACCGTGTGAATTATTCAATAATCAGATAATATTATATGTCTACAGACACCTATTTATGTTTGGATATTTATTGGTTGGTACCTATACGGCATCTGTATACACAAGGTGTATGTGATATATCTTTTTAGAACAGAATTTTCATTTTTTAGCCTTGTTTCTGTAGGCATAAACCAGCTATAGATCTGGGTAATAAGTGTAATTCAAAGGCCTATAATAAATTCAAAATATCATGGACTTTTTTTGTCCGTCTACTGAGTTCTTTTGTAACATGGGGATTTAGGTTTAACCTATTTAATTTAAATTTCTGAATCTGACTCTAGTTGTATGTGAGTTGAATTAATCAAGTATTATGTTGTCCAAAGCTAATGCCTGCGTTCAGCATAATGTAATGGCCTAAATATAGACCAAGCCCAGCTGATGCTGTGTAGGCTACTTTGTTTGTCTAGGCTCCTGACGCATTGATTGGTTGAAAGGGTCATGTGACACTTCTTCAGCTGTTAAAGCATTTCCATGGAGACTGGATGCTGTCATTTCTATAATTAGTGTATTATGGAAAGGCTTTGTATACTCAATAATGATAACCTACCATTTTATTAAGTTTTAAGAGATTTGTGTTTAAAATGACAAAAAACACTTGGTTTGAATGTAAGGTAGCTTATGTAAATTCAATATTTATTCCAGTTGGACTAAGAAATCTTAAAGGTAACAGATAGGGGAGTCCATTTGAAAAAAATTGTGAGTCTTTCCCAAGAAGCGAATTATATACTCACCCCATCTCAATTATCGTTAGACATATAATAAATGAGTTGACCTTAACCTTCTGATTAAATTTACATCCCTTTTTCAATCTTCTCCACACCAACCAATAAATGTCACAACATTGTGCAAACAAAACCACCTCCCCCCCTCTCCAGGAGTTTAAATTTAGCAATAAGAACGTAAGAAGAGACTATATGACTATATATAAATATGTTGCTAAGTGATTAACATGATACTGGCTTGAAAATCAGCTTAGATTTACAAATACTGTCAGTGTATTTGACTACTTTTATCCAGCTAGTCCAATATTTGTAATGTCACTTGAGTTCAAGTGGTTTATGTGTAGGCCTATTATTTGATATTTGCCTTTCCCAGGAAAATTCTTTTAAATATCAGATCTGGTTATAACTGGAATCCAGTAAAGGAACTTCATTATTAATTCAAATTGTGAAATAAGAGATAGGCTCAGATAAAACTTTAAGCCCTTTATAAAGAGTTGCTTTAATTCTTATTTCTTCATTTCCCAAATAGATTTAAGAAGGTGAGTGGTTTATATTGGAGAGGACACATTTAGGGCACTACACAGGACACAAATACTACTTGCATGTATAAAGACTATCATACTATGTATTTTTTCCAATTCAATAATATTAACCTCCTTATTTATGTTTGGATATTTATTGGTTGGTACCTGGTAGTCTACGACAAATAAATCTAAAAAATTATTAAATTTCAAAGGGAGACCTTTACTTGAGTGAAGTAATATTCTATCATCAGTAGAAGGTTTTTTTTTTGATAATTAACTTTTTAAAATTCAATTTTTGTTGTTGTGAAAATATAATTTTTTAATTAGAACTTTGATGGTACATGTACTGTGGGTACAAATTATAATTTAAAGAAATCAATTGAGCATGATCTGGTAGAATATTACACAGATTATCCTGGACTAAACTTAAAGCCAGAAATGTTTGGATGATTTTGGACACAAGTGCAATTTTTGGAATGAATTCTTAAAATGATGTACAGTGTAGGTGAAACAAATTTCCGTTTATAGTCAAGATTATTGAATGTCAATTTTGATACTTTTAGCCCTTTTAAAATTATTGGGATTTTGGGGAACGGATCTTGAAATAAAGGTAACGTTATGTATAGATCTGTTAAATTATATAAAAAAACATAAAGGCTGAATCTTTTATACAAATATATTTATTAATAATTTATTCACATACTTATTATATATGTTGGAATAAAACATTAATTTATTGGAAAAATTTCCGTACATCATGTTTATCACATATCATTACTATACATGGTTTTATCAATGGCTTTTATTGTTGAAGCATGTGCTTACATTGCAAGCAGCACCATGCACTGTCTGAAGAGGTACAGCGGCTTATCAAGTCACTGTACATGTACGCCTGTTGTATATGCCCGTAATACCAGTGCTTATAGACATATAGCAAATTGAGAGTGAGTGAGAGAAGATATAACATCACTTTCCATATGTAGCAAATGGGGGTTATAGTGTGTTCGCTTTAAAAGATTAACACTCCTGCTATATATTGCATTATTCTTTTCTGGCCAGGTTTATATAACCTTGTAACATGGTATTATATTTAGTGGTAGAATATACACCAAATGTTACCTGTACTGAGTTTCTGAGTATCCATATTGATGCCATACTGCCCACGCATTATTAACCTCAGTTAACATAGGTCATTAGTTCACTTATAAAACCGTGTTTTCACACCAGTCAGAGAGTACATTTAACAGCACATGCTAATTAAGTCAGTCCTTGCATTCATAGAGGGACAAAGGAATATTTACTAGTCTACAGTTTAGGTAAATGTTTAGTATCAAACCTGACCACACAAACCTACACAGCTGGTAGAATCTTTTGTGTATACCTGCTAAGTGATGGGTCAGACAAAAGCTGTTTGAAGTGTTATCATACAAAGTTAGTTTATCTTTTATTCCACCCACCCCTCGATAAAAAAACCCGTATCGGATGATTGTCCAATCTCTCATTATTGTGAAAAGTTTTTAGTTTTTTTAAGTTCTCTGGGCTTTTATGTTAGAAATATGTCTTTTTCCAAAGGGAGACAACTCTACATGAAACTAGGGCAATGTGTGTGATTTCTATATGAAATAGCCTAATGCTCAATGTTCAGTTTTATCTTTATTATTATTTTCAGGTGATCAATTTTCTCTTTAACATTCAGTACAAAAATTTTGACCTTGTCATTTTCAGGTTGTGTAAGCTGGTCCTCAATCCGTTGCATTAATTTTATATTTTTACCATTTTTAAAAATGCTTTCTGTTTCAGGTGGGAGCACCTCATATTTCAAAACTCCTGTTAGCTGAAGGCTGAAGACCAGATTGAAACATGACGATCACATACACACTAAACGTGTCAAATTCTCGCCTGTGTGGCTTCTCCAAACTCCTGTTCAATTGGAAAGGAAGTGTGTACAAGCTAGTGTATAAGGAAATGATGATATTCCTTCTGCTCTATTATACACTTAGTATGATCTACAGATATGCCCTGGCCGAGTTTCAAAAAAGGTGAGTTCAAATCTACTCATTCCAAAGAAAATTAAAAAAAGTTGAGTTGGTTTTCACTCAAAGGATCTATGTGGAAGGGTTGCCAAGTACCTTCCAAAGACTAAAGTCTTTAGTCGGCCAAAGTGCACGTTTTCTTCCCAATATTCTTCATCCTGAGTGCGGTGTAAATTTGTCATTAAAAAGATGAGACACAGATAACCTATCTTTTTAAAGTTTTACTGCTATATAGAACTGCAGAGTTACTACCCAATATGTCGAGACGAAATGTGAATAAATAACTTAACTTTCAAATAACAAAGAGATTTTATGTTTATTTGTTGACAACATTTTGAAAATCAGCAGAAAATATTGGTACAGACACTTTGTAGATCTGTGGGTAAAATCTTGCGATCAGGTGTACAGTTGCATTTTTTGAAGAAAACGTTTTTGGAAAATTTCAGCCATATTTAAAGTTGTAGGTTTAACCCATCCAAGAATGCTTATCATGCCCTTACAGTTTTGGTTTATACTATATTTATGATCACTAAAACACAATAACATAGACATATTTAAAGTTGTAGGTTTAATTTCTAAATAACCCATCCAAGAATGCCTAGTATCTTACTGTTACAGTTTTGATTTATACTATACATAGGGATTGGGTCTATGTTATTAGCATTTATCAGCTACCTCACACTCTTGTCTTATTAATCACCCATTTTCTTTATATTTTATAGGACTTTTGAGAAAATTGTGGCATATTTTCAAACTTTCTTGGACCTAATTCCTTTGACATTCCTGTTGGGGTTTTATGTGGCCATAGTTGTTGGACGATGGTGGAACCAATATCTAAGCATCCCATGGCCTGACAGGTGTGTAAGAGTTATTCCCCTTCGTTACAGCAAGTAACCATCTTGCATATTTTTTTTGATCGTTCAATTTAACCTCTGAAATGCAGATTGTGTTTATACCAATTAAGTTTGGTTATCTTCATGATTTCCTTGTTTTAACGGAATGCTTTTCGTGAGCTTTTTAAGGTCAATAAACACTTTAAGATCGTCTATAGACAGTTGGTTGTATGCTTAATACTGTTCTCATGGCTATTCCACTTTCATATACGCATCGAGGGATATCTAATGGAGTTTCTTTGCCTTGAACACCTTGCAATATGGCTTCTCTAGCAACATGTGTGACAAAAAAAATAAAAAATAACCGTCATAAAATTTTCAAATTTTTTAAGCACTTTCTTACCTGCATTTATTTTATGTATTGGCTAACAGATGAGTACCTGGTAAATGAAACTTTAATAGCTCAGCTATGGATGGGCTGCCTACTAAAAGAATATTAAATTTTGTTCAAAGAGTTGATGTCTCATTATGTCTTATTTTAGGCTGATGGGATATATTAATACCCTTATCCATGGTTCAGACGAGAGAGGTCGTTTAGTTAGACGTACTTTGATGCGTTGGCTAAACTTGTCTCATGTTATGGTCATGCAATCCATTAGCATTGTGGTGAAAAAACGTTTCCCAACATCACAACATCTGGTCGAAGCAGGTAAATACATTTCTTTGAATAAGCCTTTTCGTTTATTTAAATTTAGAATCAAGTTTTTCTTAACACACTGCTTAATTCAGCATGGTTGTTTTGTTGAGAAAAACTAGGTTCAACTTCAGTGTTTTTTCCACCTCCTGAAACCCAGCTCAACATAAGTTTAACAGAAATAATATCTTTAACGAGCAACTAAATCATATGTCTAAAAATAATCATTCGTCATTGATTGGGACGTTTGGATTGATTTATCTATATTTTCACAAGTTTAAAGTAAATTAGAAATCCATTTGTAAAAATTTGACCAAACACAAAAAAGTAATTCCTAATGGCTATTTGTTCTACTTTCTTGATACTGGGCTTAGGACTGGAACATTTCAGCAAGAATTTTATCTTTGGAAATATATATGAAATAAGCTAATTATTAACTATGCCTCCTCTTGTAGAGAATTTTGATTTTATTGCATTTATATTCCCAAAGGCTATAAATTCTTTGCTGAAGGTTTAGTTTTGGCATTGATCTGCAGGTGATCACATTTATTTGAGTTTCACATTTGTTATTAATTTTCTCATATGTTACTGCCATTGTTTTTACCAGTATTATTCTTGGAATTAAAGTTAATAACAATCCAAAAATTTCTGTTTATAAAAAAAAAAAAAAAAAGTTATATGAGTTAATTGAATAGTATACACACCTGTCATCTTCGCTGAAGCTAAACGTTTTTTGTGTTTGGGAGTGAATTGGAAGGGGGAGAGGGACAAAGTTATAAATTTTCAAAATTTGAGTTGTATACAAAATTTTATTATTTCTGAATATTTCATTATTTTATAAGAGCTCTTTCAATTTGGTCAAAATCAATGAAAATAATTCAAATTATGGGTGAAATTTGTCTTTATCTGAATATAAGTGAAATAATCTTGAGTTCAGCATAAAACTCAATCAATAAATCTTTATGCAAGGGTGGGGGGGAGGGAGGGAGGTTTGTGTTATTTTGTTTCATTTTATGATATTTCATTAACAAATTGGAAATATTCTCCCATTGCTCATTGATTGTAAGAGAAAAAAAAATCAGTTTAAAATTAGTTGTATTATCAATAGACATTAAAATGTGGTGAATGTTTTCAATTTGTTTAATGAAATCCCCTGGCTAAGAAAATCAAGGATAACATCAATATTAATTTAATACATGCTTTTGTATGTACCAAAGTCCTATTACAGTTTTCATACCCAATGCTTGAATTTCTTAGCCAAGTCTTGATTTCTAATGAAACATATGAATTGAATTTTGGTAGTTGGTTTTTTTAACTCACCAGTGTTCAATTTATATAACTACTTTATTTCGCTCATCACAATTTTAGTTAAAAACTATTTGTTATATACAGTTTTCAAAAGCCAAAGGATGAATTTTTCAGAAAAAGTGGCTGTTGAAAGGAATTTACTCAAAGACAAACTTAATATTCAATATATAACTATTTGTGATTTAAAAAAAATAATTCAGATGTATTTTTTTTTCATTTTTCGATCTTAAAT
The DNA here is from genome assembly GCA_963971465.1 of Lepidochitona cinerea. Lineage (NCBI taxonomy): Eukaryota > Metazoa > Mollusca > Polyplacophora > Chitonida > Tonicellidae > Lepidochitona > Lepidochitona cinerea. The sequence continues at coordinate 44,250,014 of OZ020551.1, read as the reverse complement.
ATGTATATATTTTTTAATAAATTCTAAATACAAAATCAAAACTAGCTTTGTACGCTAAATAATTTTGATGTTAATTTGTTGGCTGATTATTCCAGCTACCATTATGCCATATTTTCTAAAAATTCATTGTTTTCTGTATTTTCGAGTCACTTATGTTCATATAATAATTGCATTAATGGGCCAATAATTTGAACAGAATGTAGGAGCCTGCTATTTGCCATTTGGGAGAGAATGTATTGTTTCACACGCTGAAACATCATTCTGTCTGAAATAACATCAAATAGCCCTTCAATCACTTTATCAACGTACCAGAGGTAAACCTTATCCGTTTTGACATTTTCTTTTTCTTTTAAAGAAAAATCTGCAACAAGTTTTTTTTTTACTTACACACGTGATATAGGCCTTAGTAGTGTCATATACATACAAAATCCAACTGTAGTTCCTTTGAGTGAAATTCAACTCATTTCTATAGCAAATCAATTGTCTTTCACAATATAACACAAATACACCAATTATATGGCATATGCATATATTTCTGAAAATTCATTCTCCATTCAATAAGATTCGTTGGCCAACACTACACCTGGAAAGGAAAAAGACATGCATACTCAATCACACGTTTTGGTAACATAATGTGATTAACACATACACACCAATGCCTTCAGCTTTAACAAACATTATTTTTGTTGTTCAGAGACAGCAAATGGCATAATTTATACTCTGCCAATTTTAGTATGAATTGGGATGGCATTTTGAAAAAAAAGATATTGTTCGGAAAATGACAAAAATAATGGAATGTTATAACCAACATAGAAACTGTTAAGCTACTTCATTTTAATAACAATCATCATATACTTTTAAAATTTCAAACACATTGCATCTAAATCGATCTCAATCATGTTTGCTATGCCGTGGACCCGAATTATCTCTGAGGTGTGAGCTCTTTGTTAAATTTAAATTATAAAACGCTCTCTCTTAGATTACAGATGTCAAAAATTTACAGCCCATTGAACGATTCCTGTTTTAAATTAAGTGGCTTTTGGTGCAGAGGGGGTTGGCTAGTGAACAGAAGATATAGGTACTGATAAGTATGTGTGCTGTCATGTATGCAATATATATGATTATCTACAAAGTTCACTCCAAAAAATTAAAATAATAAAGCTCACTTCAAAGAAATATTGTGAGCTAGACACTCATTTTCACCAAGAATGCACCCCTTTGGAGTGATGTCAATATGTTTCAGGTCTTAAAAAGTCCTGTGTTTACATTCTAAGGTCCAATACATACATAGTAAACATGATTGGAATGGATTTATATACATCATTTGTACATCATAGGTCTACATCAATTCCATACTTTGACCTTACTCTTCCCCCATTTCCATAGTTATATTTTTGAATCATATGTTTTACCAGAGAGTACTTACCGTGTTACATGCTGTAAAGTTGAAAAAAAAAAAAAAAAATATCACACCAACAAACAAGTACTACCAATCAAAACTTAATGATAGAAAATGAAATTTTAGATTTCAAGCTGTAAAAATATATTATTTTTTTTACTTTTGGGACAATTAAAAAACACACTTGTGATATGTATGTACTCTCTGGTTAAAAAATGTACATTATTGTTCAACCTGTTTTGTTAACCAGTGGAGTTCCACTTGCTTCAGATAAAATATTATTTTATTCCAAATCATCTTCTCTATTCTGGGTGTCACTAAATAAAAAAAAATATAAACAATTCTAAAATATAGGAACCAAAACACTCTGGAGCAATGGCATACCTCTGTGTGCTAAATTTCTGTAAAGTATTGTCATCCTCGAAAATTTTGGCACAGCAAAAAGGCAAACAGACGAAAATTAGCTTGGAAAAGGAATATAACAGCAATCATGAAGATAATATTTGCAATTCAGTATTTTGAATATTTTAGAATTATTTGCTCTTTTGACTTTCTGAAAAAATAGTCCTTATATCAAAACATAATCAAAATTAATGTTAACTTTGAAAAGCTTCTGTTTGCAAGTATTTGTAATTCTTGATTTACATTAGTTGTATTCTTGCTCCAGTTTAGTTTTTGCTGCTAACTGACAGATTGTATAAATTTTCCGCTCAAAAAAAGGTAAACCCCTGCTTTGGTTGATTTTATTACCAAATTGACAAATTGAAATAGCCAATGTTGTCATAACAATGATGTCTCTTCAGTTGCAAGTTTATGAATTGCAAAATGATTAATTCTTATCAGCCCCCGGATTTTATCTCATGATTAGTGTCAATGATACAAGAAAAAAAAATCTTTAGTTTTGTGTCCTCAGTTATTGTAGTTTATCAAATTTCCATTCAAGATGCTTAAACAAAACTTTCCAAATTTTACTCTGTTTTTGTTCAAAGATGGTTAGAGGTAAAAGGGAAAATGCTGTTAAATTTTTAGAAAGTTAAGTAACATCTTGATAAGAAGAGCAACATCATTGAATTGCGACAGTTGTTTTTATAATCTGTACTTATTCTTTTTGCTGTGCCAAAAAAGGAGGTATATGTCAACTTTAGAAATTTAGTAAAAGGAAAGTTTCAATGTGCACTTTTTTTTGGCCCTTTTCACTATCTCCGTCTTTTTTCACTGTGTCCTCAACTACAGCTAGAACGAACAACCACTCACATTGCAACACGACCCCAACTCGAAATGTGGCTAGATACCAGGTTGGTCTCAATGGAATAATGGATGGGAATTGCGGAGAAGTTGGTACACCTCTTAACGAATCAGTTCATGGTTAAAGTGTTTGAAGGGTGTGGTAAGGTACATCTCTCCCATTAATGGCCGAGCAGTGAGTGTCCCGTTTTGTGCGACACCTGTTCACACGTTAATGAAGAGGTCTACCTTGATCACACCCCAGGTCTGATGACTTCACACGAAAAGAGAAAGCTGAAGGATCTCCCGACTCAACACAACAAGTTCTGGGTGCCCACCATTTGGTTTTCAACTCTACTCTCACAATGCATGGAGGAAGGAATGATACGAGATGAAATACATCTTAAAACTTTGCTAGACGTAAGTATTTTTATCTACGTACACTGTGTTCTTTAGCTGTTTGTTTATGCAAATGGACCCATTGTTTGATGATGTCACATTGTATACACGATTAAAAAATATTCTGGAAATTTCCAAACAGGAGGTGGCCATCAGGACTAGGAAACGGGGGACGCGGTTAAAACATTTCACAGACCAGCTGGCAAAATCTATGTGGCTTTCAACTTAGAAGACGAACAAGCTCTTATACTGATAATACTTAATAATATATTTTTAAATCTTGCTTGCCAAGCTTGTGGTTGAACTTTGCTCTATTCGTTCCTTAATTTTAGATATGTACTACGTTCTTCATCAACGACAGGGTCAGCAGTTGATACAAGTAGATCTGTGTTTGTCTACATGAAAGTTGTCTTTGCGTCTTCTGACCGCTTTCAAATAAACATACAAATTTCCGCAATCTTTGTAAAAGTGTGATGTCATCAGACTATGGGGCTATTATTCTTCTTCTTCAAATATTTGCATTTGTCAACAACCTACATCCTAGACAATGTGATTGTTTTTACTTGCAAACCATTCAGATAAATAATAAACATTACTTTTTTCAGACATTCTAAACTATTTTTTTTTGTCCTCTAAATCCTTCACCAAGCACTAATGACACTGCTTTTATTTTAGATATGAACCATCCTCCCATTCTAATATCTCAAGTTTACACTTTGTTTCAGTTTTGTGTTTAGGCTCATTGGCACTTACATGTAGTATTGCTTTGTATGAGTACCTTGGCGGTAGGTATCACCGAGCTCTCTGTAATTTGTTTACTCAGTCAGGGACAGGAAGAGACAATACAAAAACCCTTTTCCAAAACGCTAGTCCATTTCCTCCAAGATTTGATGCTGTGTTTTGCTAAAGCCTTTATACATACGGGGCTGAGAAAAACGAGAACATTTTTGGTTTTGGTAATTCATTGTCCAGTACAACTTGAGGCCCGCTCACACGGTGCGATTTGTCGTACAGACATGTAACATGCGATAAAAATGGATGTATTTGATTGGTTGACGTATCAACCAATTAAAAGCATCCATTTTAATCGCATGCTACAAGTCGTGTGAGAAATCACACCATGTGAACGGACCTTCAGCGGATAAACCTAAACCTTCCACTGACTATCAAAGCAAAAATGATTAACAATGTCACACCGATCATGTGATTTAAAAACGGCAATGTCAATGAATCAACAAAAACAGATTCTTGCAGTTATACTTTTGAGGTTAATCTTCCGTTCCTGTAAAACTTGGCCTATACACAGTCACTTGGTGACATTTTAGTATCAAAACTTAACTACATATATCATGCGTGTTTTAGTGTTCTTAAATATATCATGCTTTATTGAGATTTTGATTTTGATTTTTAAAATCCTGATCCAGAAGCTGCTAGAATCTCATATGGTTGATTGGCTGTCATTGCTTTGGATTTGTCACATGATCTATTCCTGGGTGCTGATTGGTTATTGTTAATGATGTTTGTTATGTAGCAAAATCTTTCTGTAAGGGAGTAGGAAAATCGACAAAAAAACATAGGTAGCCTTTATTCATGAAGTTTGTTTTGTCGGGCAGTTTTCTTGCTAGTTTTTGTTAACAAGGTTAAAAAAACCCAACTGAACACAAATTTATTTTCTGTTTCTTTTATTGCTGTTTTTCTCTAATTGAAAAATAAAATTATCAACTTTTTATTAACCTCAGAATGCTGATTAAGGATTTCCTACCCAAATAAGTCTGTAGTCTTGTGAATAAGGCTTATAATTTACTGTTATGTTAAACTCAGAAAACACACAATTTTTAGTGGATTTGACGTGGACTAGTTTTGAAAAAAAAACTTTTAGAAAAATAAGATTATTCTGTATTCAGTATAAGCATGACTTTTTGTTTCCATTGGTACTGAATACATATTTTGGCCATTTTATAGCTTCACAGAGAGCTTGAGTGAAAATTGTGCAAATTATCCTACCTTTAAGGTTTAATGGGAAATTTTAAAAACTATCATTTTTTTTTGCCCTTGGTGATATTCAAAACTCTCTTTATGAAAACATGGGTTCCATTCTATTAAATGAGAAATAGTAAAAACTACTTACATCGACATCATGATCAGCATAGGTGCCCAAAGCTTGTTTCTTTCAAGTTGAACTTGTGATGATGCCTTAATTATATCTCAATATTGATGTAATAGTTTTACCATTGGAAAATAAAAAGGATATTGCAAATATTGAGCAGCAGTGTTTTTATTTCTTTCATGAAATAATTACTTTTTTTATTTGGAAGCCAAAGTTATTCTTGACATCCACAGTAGAGAACTACTTTTGAATAGAAATTCAATTTTTTGATGTCATAGAATGGAAAAAAATCTAAATAAACTCTTCCTGTCTCTGAAGTAGATATGCATTTGAATATACATTTATACAGAAAATAATAAACATCATTATATTGCCTTGACTTAAAAGTTATTGGGAAGCATATTAATATACAGTTATTGTCATTTTGGGTTTATAGGGTCAAAAATAGATGCCTACAAGTTGACCTAAGAAATGGACTTTGCAGAAAGCAGAAGTGATAAATAAAATTTTGTTATATGCCCCTTTTATTCTACATGAATGCAGACTGAAGTCTTAAGTTAAAAAAAAAAGAAAAAAAAGAGAAACAATTTTATCAAAATTTCTTTCCTATTTACATGTAGGGTCTTTTTTCAGTGGTCACCATGTAGGTATTTATTTTTAAGGCCTTTACATGTGTTTTTAGAAATTCAATAATGATGATTACATTTATTTTAGGTTGCGTTGTTTATCATTTTACGTTTTTAAGATTAAGCTGTTTCTCTAAAGATTAAGTTACGGCCTAACTGTCAGGGCAGCATACATGTATACCTGAGTTTATCTTTTGAGAAGCAGCTCTCAGGATAAGAGACTTTTGTATTATAATGCTTTCCTCCTCCCCCCTTCTCCAAATCCACAATTTTGGGCCAAAGAGTCCCAACAATTCCAAGTCCCAAAGCCAACTTACCTATTGTCAAGGCCCTTTTAGCGACCCATATGCTGCTTAAAAAACCATATCATTAATTATAACTCGCAAATTGATACTGTAGGTCTATCTATTGTTAAAGACACAAGTTGACTGTTCTTCAATAGAGCAAATGTTTTTAATTAAATCTAAACAGTAAAAGTCGTAAACAGTATTGAGATTAATGCAGATGAAAAGGGTTTAAGTGTTTATGGGTCGCCTCTTATCCTGCTGCTTCTCCATGTAAATTACAGCATTATAGTTTTAATTTAGCATTAACATGTTTTCAATTCTGATCAGTTGGTTTCCTAAGTGTTACAAACTTCAGTCTTAAATACACCTGTAGCAAAAAGTCAAATTGTATGTTTATGACATGGGCCTATGTATGTATAATCTCAATCTGACTAAAGTCGAGATGCTCATTGAAAAGAGCATCTCGATTTTAGTCAGATTGGTATAATCTGTGCTTCAGAAGAATTTGAGAACTTATTTTGAGGTTGAATTTGTTTTTATGTTCTGCAGGAGGTGACATCATTCAAAGGTTCCTTGGGAATGTTGTATTCCTATGATTGGATTAGCATACCTTTGGTCTATACACAGGTAAAAATATTATCCATCACATTTTCCTAAACAAATCAATATTTCTATAAAATGTGCTCAGCTACTTACATCTAGCTTCAATCCCAGAGCATTTGTTCCACTGAGTAAGAAAAAAATGCCTGATTGGGTTTCACCCCCTTGCCCTATGCGGAAGGGTTGTCAGGTACTTGCTGGGTTCTCCATCTCACCAGGCAACGTTGGTATCTAAGTAAAATAATCTTGAGTGTGATGTAAAACATCAATCAATAAAGAATCACACAATCCCAAGGGAACTCATTGCTTTGGTAGGATTTGAACCCTTTGGTGGAAGGCTTGTCACATTAAGCTTCCAGCCCTCTGTACAAGATACTAAGAAGCCAGGTGTTACATATCGTCTTGTCCAGTTACACCAGGGCCTAAAAGTGTATCTGTTGTTGAGAAAGGCAACACATACATCTACTTGTAACTGGGTTTACTCCCTATGTTTTTTGGCATCAGTATATATTTATAGACACTAAAACACACAGGCACAGGGATAATCTTCTTGACTAAAATAACCATGGAGACAAGTTTCTAGTTGTGTTCATAAGAGGGTATGTCATTGAGACCTTTATATCCAGCCATAGGTTGTAAATAAACCAAAACCCATGATAAACATACCTTTAATTTATATGTTTCATAAAATTTTGGTAGAATTTGGCCTTGCTAATATCAAATAAGGTGATTAAAATGAAAAGGCCAAGAGTGCTCCTGACACTGAGGCTAACAGTTTGAGCATCTGTATAAGTTGAGGCCTTTAATATAAAGTCTCTTTTTATTAATAAACCTATGTTTTCTCTTACACAGGTGACTACAATTGCTGTTTATGGTTTTTTCTTTGCCTGTTTAATGGGACGCCAATATGTGGAAAGAAAACCTGATGGCCAACCTTCAACAGAAGTAGATCTATATTTGCCATTGTTCACTTTAGTCCAGTTCTTCTTCTACATGGGATGGCTCAAGGTAATTAATACTTGATAAACAATGTCTAATTTAATACTTATGTGTGGAAATAATACTTATGTGTGAAAAACAACTGCTGCACAAATGCAACTGGCAATGTTTCTATCTTATTCCAAAGATTGTTTCAAGCCTTGACACTTTGTGTACAATACTATGTATTTATTTAGAATTAGTCAGACACCATTATTAATCATCTTTTAGCTTCAACTAATGCTATTAAAACAAGTTAAAATAGTTTTCACATGTATATTTGTAATTTGTTTTCTCTGTTTTTTTTTTGGGGGGGGGGATAAAGTAAAATTTTGAAGTTTATTTTTGTCAGAAGTTGCGAACTCGATGTGTTTTCATGAATACTGACATCAATTAATGCGAGTTTAAAACCTTTGATTATTAGATAGTAAAGAATATAATGTCCAAAAAGGCATTGTGATTTCCAAAATTTGTCTGAATTACCAGGCGAGGTTTCAAATATATTCAGCTCTGTATTGAGGATTTAAGTTTCATTGATCCTCACACCTGAATTTCATACAGCTAATGAAAATGTCCACCTTTAATAAACCAATTCTTTAAAAGTGTGTTAAACATACATTAATTTTAGGTAGCTGAGGTACTGATAAATCCGTTTGGTGAGGATGAAGATGATTTTGAAACAAACTGGATCATCGACAGAAACTTTCAGGTAGGTTCATAGTTAACCAATCAAATCTATATCCCTACAATAACATGAATTGGTCCCATTGGTTAGCTTGGGTCTCTCTTGCTAAAATCTCTGCCATACCTGTGAGAGTCTGTCACATTGCCTACAATCTTCTGACATCACAAATGATTGATTGATTTATGTTTCACGCTGCACTCAAGGTTACTTCACTTATAAAGCAGCGTTGCCAGGATTTATTCAGGAAGGAAACCAGGCTCATTGCCCGGAGGAAACCCCGACCTTCAGCGAGTACCTGGCAACTCCAGGTGTTTGGTCATCGCTCTTTGGAGAGAATTATTTGACCATTGTCTCATGCCCCTCTTGTGCATTTGTGTCCTGTCAATGATGCCTTTTGATTTTAAATGTAGGTTTAAGATGTCTTTTTCCACTAACTACTCTAACTTTCTTACAGGTGGCCATGTTGGGTGTAGATGAAATGTATGGTGATTTACCCATCCTTGAAAAGGATGCATACTGGGATGAGCTTGAACCTGAGTTGCCATACACAAGATCAACCATTTGCCATAAAAATGAACCATTCATGGGATCAACTGCTGACTTTAGGTATGTGCCATTTGTCTTCTTTGTTAAATCTTCCTTAATTTTTCAACTAAATTCTCATCAAATAAAAAAAATAATTTGGTTTTGGTTATTATTCTTGCTTATGTACCATCAGAGTTTAAAATTGCATGAGCTGCCAAATATACGTGAAAATACAGTACAGTGTACTTGAAACCTCCACCACATTAAGAACCTGTTTCTTCATAAATACTCCCAGACTATGTGAATGTATACAGATTCATTAAAGGAAAATATCACTGATCCTCAAATTTATGTAAATGCTCTGAACTACTATATTTTTGGTTTGTTTCATCTGCTAAATTTCTAATTTTAATTTCATTATAACACAATTTTCCATTTTGTAATTAGAGGAGTTGTATTAGGTGTAGGACTTCTTGTAATTTTAGCCTTCAACAGACATTTAATTTTTTCTTAAATACTAAGAATGAGTAGAATGCTGAGAGTATTTTGTCGTTGCTACAAGATTAACATGATTTTGGCTGGGTGTTGTTTTTTCAGTTTAAATCCAGAAGACATGAGCAGTCAGATGGTGACCCAAATGGAGACCATTCCGGAGAACGGTAGTCATCCAAATAAACTTGCAGAGTCCCAACCCATAGCTACCGCTAATGGTGTATCATCACCCACCAGGCTGCGGCATTTCTTATCAAATATTACTAGTGCTTTTAGCAATGAGACAATCTCTGGTAGCAAACATCGGGACTTGGAACATAGCAGGTACAGCGTAAATGAGGCAGCTCACAGTCGTTACAATGTAAGCGAATCCGTTCGTGATTCTCCTGTGGTACAATCGCCAGTGCTCCAACGCATCAAGAGCCATAGCATAAAGAGGTCCTCATCTCACGTTGAACGTCTTAGCTCACCTAGACGAGGCTCAATGTCTCACATAGATGTTACTTGTGGGACGATGGGTCAGCCAATCGTCAGCCATGTCACCAGTTTGACACCAACAGGAGTAAGCAGGGTACACTCTCACAGACAGACTACTCCCGTAAACTTTCTGATAAGAGGGGAAGCTCAAAGAAGTCACAGCAGCTGTGCTTCGTTAGCGTTCTCAACAAAAGACAATGAAATTCCGCACAGACCGTTGACATATGTATCCAGAGGACCATGTGACCCTTCTGGAGACTTTTACAAAAAGCCAGAACCTCCAGAGCCAGGCTTTAGCCAAGCCAATGTATCCAGAACACCACTTGCAAATCCTGAAATATTGGTCAACACAGACATTGCTCAACCAACACACACGATCACAAACCCATTCTTGGTCGCTGATCCTTCCAGTGCTGTAATTCCAGACAGAGCTCAGAGACCTCCATCATACATTGATTTTATCTCCAGTGGTAATACAGACAGGTTTTCCTCTGGGTCGAATCTCAAACCTGTTATTGACTCTGATCGCCCACAAGCACCCGCTCACTGTAACACCATCTTGTTTGCAAATGGAGCAAATCCGTGTCCGATATCCAGCCTTCCATCCTCATTAATACCTTCACAAGCAAACAGCCAAACTACCTCATCTGTGACCACGCTTCCATGTGATACTGTGAATGCTAAAAAGGAAAGTGAAACTGCTGTACCCCATGTGCATTTTTCTCTTGATAAAGAGGGTAAACAACTACCTGATAAACTGAACAGCACACTGAGAGACGGCAAAGCCGACAGTCAAGATAGTATAGATTCTACTTATGATTCTTCGTATGATACAGTTAATAGCCAAGAACCATTATTACCAGACTCGGACAGATGGAAAGAGGAAATTTAATGGAAGTCCACATTTCAATGGCTTAATTTTCTGTCAAAGCCATTAATTCAGACTAAGCCAGCACATTTATATTTTCATGAATTTTTAACATTAAAATCTTTATTTACTTTTTAAAAGGCTCAATCAAATTTGCGTAACTAAATGTTTGTTCTCTAATCCATAAGCATTTCACATGCCTATCAAACAATATTATCCATAGAATTTTTAACGAAAAGTAAAAAAATGCTGAAAATTTTTATTATTGACTTTTTTTCTCATCAATGTTGAACCATCTTTTTTGAAATGGTTATTCTTAATGGTTTTTTTGTTGTTGTTGCAATATTTCCATACAAAAAGCCCGGTTGTGGAAGCAGCCTGGAGAAGGCTATTCAGGGATCAATTCATAAAAAACAATGTTCATTTAGGGAAATAGTTATACAGTCAATTTGAATTTGGAGTTTTTTTATGCTGATTGCTTCTCTATGTTCATTGATACATCAGGAACTTAATCAACTTTTTTTCTGGCATGAATAATTTTTGTTTGCAAGGTTTTGTGACTGGGTTTTACCAGTTGTGCTTCTCAAAGCAAAAATGTTTACTAACTTTCATGTGGATCTAATCAAAATTATTTTATTATACATTGTTGATATACTTATACTGTTTTCAATTGTATAGAACATTTTGTTTGTTAGAAATTGAGTCCATTCTGAGAATAGGACATTTTATTCAACTGAATATTTTTGCCAATAAGCTGATTATTTTAGTCACCTTTTCTAAGGAGCCATTATATAGTAAGACGTCTGTTCTAAATTATGTACTGTAAAATGTGATCTCAAATATGGCCATGAAACCTATTTTTTGGGGGTGTATAAATTTGTAGTTTTGTTGAGAGCTTAAACAGCACCCGTGGAATTAAGCTTCATCTTGTTCAATATGCCCAGACTTGTTGAAAGAGATCAAATGAGCTGGACTGTGGTGCTATAATGTTGTGCTTAAACATTACTTATTTCACAAAATCTCTTTGTGATCTGATCGTAGAACTGAAGCCTCTCTTAGTTCTATGATTTAATAGTTTGTGATTCCGTTATGATGACCCTATATTTATATTAATGCAGTCTTATTTTGATATATATGTTATAAATGTTCTCGTCTTGTCTTTACTGGCATTTTGAACATGTCTCCCTTTTTCATATTGAAAAAAAAAACAATAAGAAAATAGAAATCCAATGAGATTTGTTGTTGTGAATACATACCACCCCCCACCCTCCCATTTTGTTAGCATGTGTGAGCAGATTGGTTTATAACCTTTCATAAAATGTAGTGCTGTGTTTTTGTCTTCATGCTTATTTACTTTTTCAATTAGGATTGGATATTCAGATATATTAACTGCCTTGTGCTATTGAATCATTATTAAGGTTGTAAAGTTCTTTATAATTCTGCATCCAAGATATCAACCCAAATATGTATGAGTCTTTCCTGCCAGTGCTTTTATTGCTGAACATGTCTTTTAAATAGATTACAAAAAAATTGAATATCTTATGTTTGTTTATGTTGAAGATGGAATATTGTTTTAAATATTTCTGATATATTGCTATGACAGAATCTCTGAACTGGGTACATTTTGTATACAAGGTTTATTTCTGATATACATAGATTATATTATAATTGTTTGACAAGGTCTGAGGCCTACCTTTACATTTTTTTTATATTTTCTTTATTGAAAGAAATACGTTAAAATATTTATTCTAGAAGCTTTTTTTTGGTTTTATTTAAGTCTCATTTTGTGCAAGAAGTTGCACAGTGATTACCTGTACTTCTATAGTTTTGCTCTCATATTGTATGGCATACCCTCAGTCTATATCTCCATTTATGCTCACTATTCAATAGTTTATGTGGAGATATTAGCCTTGGATGTCATATGATACTCTCACAGGTGTAATATTTAGTCACTTTCATGGGAATTCTGATGTGTTGTATGATTTTGAAACGTTTTTTTTTTGGTTAACTTTTGACCTTGGCTAACCTTATATTGAGGTGTATTTAAGGTTTTAAATGTGTTTAACTTTTTATTTGAATATTTTTCATTATATTTTGACTACATGTTGTAATAAATATTTGAAAGATGCCAATATTTAGGTAACTAATGACCAAAGTCTCAACTCTCGCAAACCGCATCCCTCTTCATCAGTTCTCATTTATGTTTTTAAATTCTGTTTTCATTATTACTTTAGGAAAAGCATTCATTTGCCATACATTTTTGTTTGAGTTTATGTTTACTTAATAACGCTGGTGAGTCCTGGCATTTTCCCGCTTTTGACCACAGTCTGACCCATGCTGGTAGGGATTGCATACTATCAGAAGTCTATGGACGGACAGTCATATACTTCTGGTACTATACAGGAGTCCGGCATCAGAATCGAATGTACGTAGAACTACCAAAGAGAATAGATTGTAATTAAAAAAAAAGTAGAAATTGTGGAATCAAATTGTAGAATAAAAAGTAGAATATGTATTTCCATTCCTCAAACTAATTGTTTAAGTTTGTTGGAGGTGTTGTAATAAAAATACACTCCGTTTTGTTGGAAATATCCCCTCTCTATATGGCTAAATTAAATTGATGTTGTGCTGGCGAATAGAGCTCAACTTTTTAAACGCAATTAGAAACTTGTCTCCATGGTTACCTTAGTCAAGAAGATTTGCTCTGTGTCCGTGTGCATATATATCGCCTACCATACCTTATCCATAAGAGCTTGGACATTTCCAGCTTCGGCTGCGTTTTACTTTTGATTTTTTAAAATTCAAATATAGTTTTCTGCTTCAATATGATCAAAATTTGGATCTCTAGTAACCTAAAACACATATGTTGAAAGCTTATGTTTCCAAATGCCTGGACCTGTCAGTCTGCAATCATATTTCATTTTTAATGCATTGGTCATCTTCTCTAGCCAAGATAAAATCTGCATGTCCCCATTCCGTGTTTTACCTTGGCGGACTACTCCACTCCAACCCGTAAATCGAACAGCGCCCACTGGTGAGAATATAAGAGTTGTCTTTCCTAGACTTACAGGGTCTTGGCCAATCAGCACTCGTTAAACAAAAGTTCAAGGTATACACAAACGCCATTATGTTATTTTCAGTGTAAGCGCCCGAGGATTTGATTAGCTGCGATAAGTTTTACTCGCATCTAATCAAAACGAGCTGTTCGATTTACGGGTTGGAGTGGAGTAGTCCGCCAAGGTAAAACACGGAATGGGGACATGAAGATTTTAACTTGGCTTGCGAAGATGTGCATTGGTGGTATCTACATCCGCGGTGCAACAGAAGTTATCTCCCTTTCACCTTCGCATACATGTATAGTAAGTTGATTATTTGTCGGCTTCATTCTGTTGAATGACGTGTCAATTTCCATTTTTATTCAGAGGTTATAAGATAAATAACTTCTTCAATTACCGAACTGTCACGAGTGACACTAGTTATTGGAGAAAATACTTTTGTGTTATACAGTGTCACCAGGTACAATGTGTAGGATTTTTATATATAGTATATATCATGATTATTCAAGTTGTGAACCTTTTATAGCTGAATTTCATTACAAGGCTGTATGTAAACACGAACAATGTAGCGGGTAACTTTATTGAATTTGTGCAATTCACTGGTCTCGACTATCATCTACGTATATTCAAGTAAATTTTGTTAACTTTATTTTTTGTTGACTCCACCTGCGTTGTCAAACTTCTGCAATATTGGGTATCTTATAGAAGTCTATAGATATAAGTCGTATATGAATTGAAATTCTGTGGGGCCAATATTTTCTCTGTAATTGAACAATAAATTTTAAAGGCATGATCATTTGTTTCATGGAGTTTCACGGAGTTTTCTTACTACTTTATTATGTTAAGTTGTTCAGTAGATCAAATGGGGCCTATATCATTGTATATTTATTTATTAACGCGAAATCGGAAAATATCAAAACCAATTTGTTGATTGTTTGGTGTTTTACGCCGCGCTCAAGATTATTTCACTTATATGGCGGCGTTGCCAGTTTTATTGTGGGAGGAAACCGGGCTCTATGCCCGTAGGGAACTCACGACCTTCCGTTGGTAACTGGCAACCATCCCACATAGGTCGTTCGAGTGAAAACCCAGTCAAAATTTTTTCCAATTATATTGGACTGAGTGGGATTCGAACCCGCGTCTCATTGGTGGAAGGCTGTTCGGATTGAGCGTATAATGCTCTACCTACTGAGCCACGGAGGCCCCCCCAAAACCAATTTGTAACGAACCAGTTAAAAGAGACCGAGTAAGGACAGATTTAACGTCACTTTCAAAGTTATTGCAATTCTATAGACCACCTATATATCACGAAGAGGAGAGGGTACATGTCTGGTAATGCTATTCAAATGTTGCTAAATGCATATATTATCATAATTTTCAATAATTTTTCAAAACACTAATATGCAAAACACGTCGTTAAAGCACAGTTACTAAAGTAATGATGGGGTGCTTTTTCGGTTCGTTTTGCCAGGAAGTCACAATGCACGTGTGTTGCTCGGTGTCATCCCTATAAAAAGCCACCGAGCATGCACCGAATCATTCACAGTTTGACAGTAGTGACATGCCACCACTGTTATGGGAGCAGAGAGACCAAGCCTTGGGAAGACTTCATGCTGGCCAGACTGCAAGACCTGTAGCAAACCACTTCAATGTTGATGTCCGAACAACATACCGTCTGCAGCAACGGGTTCAAGCCACTGGAAGCACAGCAGACCGTCCTCGTAGTGGAAGACCGCCTGTAACAACGTTGAGGCAAGATCGACAAATTGTCCGTCAACACCCGAGAAACCGCTTCGCTACAGCTGCGGAAACTGCAAGGACAACTGTTAGCAATCATCAGAGATCAATCAGCGACGACACGGTGCGCAGGCAGGCAAATGTCAGATGTCACAGGCCTTACAGGGGTCCAATCCTCACTGCTCGACATCGCCGCGCTCGTCTGTAATGGGCCACACAGCATCGGAATTGGCGTCACCGGGAGTGGAGAACTGTAGTCTTCTCCGACGAAAGTCGGTACTGCATCTCGACGGTTGATGGGCGAATGAGAGTGTGGCGTATACGAGGGGAGCGTTTTGCAGATGTGTTCTGGAAAGAGACGCGTGGGGATGTCCCAGCATTATGGTATGGGGTGCTATAGCACTAAAACAAAAACTAGGCCCTATGGTATTCCAGAATGTTGGTCCTGGTAGAGGAAATGGTGTAACAACTGCCCGCTACATCGAACAGGTGTTGAGACATTCATCGTGTCCCATTTTGCTCGTCTTCACAGAGTTAAGGCCCAAGTTCCTATCATCTTTATCAACCATCTCATCCACTCAATGTTCAGACGATGCAACGCTGTAATCAACGCCCATGGTGGACATACACATTATTGACTTCCAGATCGCACAGTCGCGTCACCTGTCCCCACTTTCACTTGAAATTGTCTAACATTTGTCTGCCAATGATGATGATCAATCAAGTCAAATTTGGAATAATTCCGTTGATAAGTATGTTGTTTACATCTATTTGAAATACACTGTTTATCAATATACAAAGGGGAGTGATGGTTTTTTTGCTGTTCAGCATATATATATGTCGCCGGGCTAAGTTTTTACCTGATCATGTTGAAACTTGCGCAATAGCTTTTTGCCAATGAGAAGATGGATGTGATTGATTTTGGCTCATCTGCGTAATTAATGAAGAGCTTTATTAGCTAATTAAAGTAAAATCTTGAAATACTTCGGAATCAACTCGGTTTGCACGTTTTTACTGGGTTTTGACGTTTAACCTTAGATTATAAGAACAGGAGTCAACTATGAACTATAAATATACGAATCCTATTGCATCCTTTGGTGCATCCGAAAGAAAATATGCTAATACGGCTATGTTATACATGTTCTGTTGTTCTCTTTCAATTCCTGCAGATTTTGTACAGGAGGCTCTAGGGCTTCAATGCGCCCAAATGTGCTCTAAAGGATTCAAATCGGGACTCACGGCTGGCCAAGGCAGAGTTGTTACAGCTTCGTAGGCTATTACTGCCCGGGAACGATGAGCTTATCCATGTACACAGGTCTTGAGCCTAATGGGTGGTTCTCAAAAGGAGGCAAGACAACTGATTGCAGGATCTCCCGAATGTACCGGTCACCTGTGAGGCGAGTCCAGTTTACAGTCGTGAGAGACGCACCCCCAAACCAGGGGCGGATACAGGATTTTGTGAAAGGGGGGGCGCAAGTCCTATATGCAGTAGGTAGCGGGGGGCAACTATCACAGCACCAGAAGGCGTGGGTCCAGGGGCCGCCTAGGCCCCGGAAGCTCTGGGATCCTAGATCGCCGGAGAGGCGTTCTAAGCCATTTCGGCGTGTAAAACTAGACATTATTTTTCAGAGTACATCTTCATAAATATAGCCGGTGAAAAACTTTCTAAGGGAGATGGCCGAAAAATATGTCTACCAGAAAGATGTTTTAGCTTAGAGCCACGTCTGAATAAACGAGAAGGTCCAATGGACCTACATCATAAGCGTGATAACTCTATTCCCTCTCCAGTATCACTTATTTTAATCAAGTATTTTAAATTCAACCTTAATAAAACGTTACAATTTCAAAACAATGTCAAGATTAGGGCCTAATGGTAGTTTCAGAGTTCTGTATAGCTTTAAAACGACAGCTTGCGATTTTTGCGCGAAAATTCATCCATAACTCTGGAATAATTCAGCGGCAAATCTTTATTTACATGATGAGCATTCATTCTCTCCTCTCCCATGGTCCACAGTTTTCAAATGTTATTTTATGCTATCTACAAGTTAATGATCCCATCTGATTTTTAAGTGATGACGCATTGATAATTATGATAACATTAAGCCAACAGTGAAAGTGCATGTGCTTTCAATCGGGTGCAACAGTCCTATACGAGTGCATGCACGAAACCAAATATTTCAGTTAAATCCTCATCACGCATTTTTTGGTGTGTGGCCGATTATCCTTGGGCCCAATGTCCCCGCTATTTGCAACGCTTATATATTGTTTTGACTCTCGTCTCCCCCAGCTATACAATAGACTTTTATAAGAGTACATAGTTACGATTTGCGGCGAAGCGGCGAAAATTTTAGCGATTTCTCTCTTGATGAAACACCAGAAATTATATTTTTAGCCTATCTGGTCTAATTGTGAGTAAAAACGCTACCAGTCCACATCGCTTAGCTTCGTGTGGCTTTGCGCACTCTCTTTTTCTATTGTCCTTCTCTCTTTTTCTCTTTTCCTTCCCTCTTTTTCTCTTTTCCTTCCCTCTTTTTCTCTTTTCCTTCCCTCTTTTTCTCTTTTCCTTCCCTCTTTTTCTCTTTTCCTTCCCTCTTTTTCTCTTTTCCTTCCCTCTTTTTCTCTTTTCCTTCCCTCTTTTTCTCTTTTCCTTCCCTCTTTTTCTCTTTTCCTTCCCTCTTTTTCTCTTTTCCTTCCCTCTTTTTCTCTTTTCCTTCCCTCTTTTTCTCTTTTCCTTCCCTCTTTTTCTCTTTTCCTTCCCTCTTTTTCTCTTTTCCTTCCCTCTTTTTCTCTTTTCCTTCCCTCTTTTTCTCTTTTCCTTCCCTCTTTTTCTCTTTTCCTTCCCTCTTTTTCTCTTTTCCTTCCCTCTTTTTCTCTTTTCCTTCCCTCTTTTTCTCTTTTCCTTCCCTCTTTTTCTCTTTTCCTTCCCTCTTTTTCTCTTTTCCTTCCCTCTTTTTCTCTTTTCCTTCCCTCTTTTTCTCTTTTCCTTCTTTTTTTTTTTCGTTTTTTTTTTGGTCGGCTGATAGGGGGGGGGGGGGGCGCGCGCCCCCTGCGCCCCCCTCCCTAAATCCGCCACTGCAAACCATTACAGAGCGCCCTCCATAAGGAACATATCATTATGGATGGATGTTTTTGGGTGTATACGCTGTGTTTTTATGCCTCCAAACCCTCGTTCGCCCATCCGTGACGTTGAGCAAGAAGCGACTTTCGTCCGACTAATGGATTCTTCGCCAGGTCCTCAAATTCCAACCTCGTCGTGCTAAACACCAAGCCAAACGTATCCGTTAATGGCGATCTGACAATAGAGGGCGTTTGATGATTCTCCTTGCCCGCAGGCCTGCAGCTTTCTCCCTGTTCTTGTGCACAGACGTCGGTTGGGTAGCCAGTGCAGCTTCAAAGAGGGATTTGATGCAGATGATGTACCAGTCGGATCAGTGTCCTATCTTTACGTTGTGATGTTACAGGTGGTCGACCGGAGCGTGGTCGGTCCTTCACAGCACCAGTTTCACCGTGTTTTCTCACCAATCTGCTTATCACTGTATAATGGTAGCCTAATTGACGCCCGATAGCTTTGTACGACATTCCTGCGAAGTGCATACCGACAATTTGCAATTCTTGGCTCTCTGAAATCCTCCTTCGTGCCGTGTTCACAGAAGATGAGTCCACGCTGCACAAAACCGGCCTTAAGTACAAAACATTTAAGGGGAAGCGTAATTGCACGAAAAAACATTCATGTCGCATTACATGCAGTTTTTGCGTTACTGTCACACATGAATTCCCACAATCTTTCAATAGAACATCATTCTTATCATCATCATAACTGCCATTACAATTAACATTAATGCAGATTTATAATAATTAATTTCAGCATGGGGTGCTTAACTTTTTCCTCGTGTATATATTGGTGTTGAACAGTAGAGTTGAGAAGTGTAGGGCGTTAAAAATGTATAACCGCCATATAAGTGAAATAATCTTGAGCGCGGCGTAAAACATCAATCAACTAATTAATTGATTAATGGTATGAGTATTTCTCTTCTCCTTATCCTGGTAGTTCTGGTTTCGCCTACAAAATGATGGATTGGTTAAACACACCAAGACAGATCAGCGAATAGCAACAACAAAATCAACAATATTTTGTATATTTTATTTACATGCCGAAATTCAACTTTATCAGAGTTGCTTTTTGAAATGAGCCATTCTTTATACTAGTTCATAAAATTTCTATAAATGTTTACATAAAACGTAAACTAGTTTGGGCATATAAAATTCAATTAACAAAAATAAAATGAGCTAACGTCTTTCAAAATTTCATCAGAAAACACCATAATTATCGGCTATAATACTGAAACATTGTGATATATTAGATTATCTTATCTTGTATTATATAACCTTTTCTTAAACTTCCATAAAATCAGAATTGTAATTTTAAATTGACATAAGTTGCGAAAATGTTGATATTGTTCCGTTAAAATAGATTGCGAAAATTATCGACTATTTTCTCAAGAAGGGCAATTAGTCTCGAGGGTGACTAAAATAGATTGCGAAAATTGCCGGCTATTTTCTCAAGAAGGGAAATTAGTCTCGAGAGTGAGCGTTAAAGTGCAGTAACTAAGTTAGGCTTACAATGAATGAACGTTCATCCAGGTTATTTGAATTTGCTTTACTTTTCGGACAATATTTCGGCTCCCACAGCACACATACTGTATGCATTTTCCTCATTCCAACGTAAATCATAAGAACTGTTTGAAACTCTCTTTAAACGTGGTTTCCATACTAGTGAGAAATGATTAAGATAATGAAAGAGCACATGAAAGAGACACCCGCTTATAGGTGTCGAAAGCTCGTGTTGTTCACAAACAACTTACTTCGTGCTGATGCCTTAATCCTTTCTCATTAACGTCAATCATTTTTTTTTCGATGACTTTCAAAGCCTGTTACTGTCGTGAAAGTAATAATTTTGTGAAAAAGTCCGAATTTATGCAGCTCATGCCACTTTATGGAATTGACTATATAAAATACAACACACATCAGTGCAGGCTATATAATTTTATCTTTTGCTTATTTCCAATATAGTTGAAATTAAACTGCGTTCAACGGTTTTCCCTTTTGCTTATTTACATTGCAGATTAAAACTTGATACACTTTTTGAACAACCCAGCTACAGCACGGGGAAACTTACACTGAAACAAACATGAAATATCGACAACACGCCATGTGTTTTAAGCGGGGACTACTCTATTTTGTCAATATATATGATTCCCAGGTATCATTTCCGGAAATAACTAGCACAGTTCATCAATTAAAAAAAAAATGAATCGAGAGTTTTCGCATTGTTGTGGCATTGGCGTTCGTGTGGCTGTATTGACCTTCGGCCTATGGCCTCGCGCCAATGCCTCCACCCCCAGGCCAATATCAGGGCAATACGAAAACTCTCGACAATAACATATATTAAACAGTATATATCAATCTGGTTTTATACATTGCTTCTTTGTAGTGAATCGTTTAACAATATAAATGTCTCCCTTCAAGGCAAACTGGACAAGTCTCTTTTGGGTGGTAAACCAGTCGGCCTCTGCTTCTCCTTCTTTTTTTCTTCGAACATCAGAATTCTGAAATACAAAATTACTTTCTTTATTATCCAAAAGCGTTTTTTTCTTTCCATTGTGTGATACAACAGACATATAGGCCTAGAGGAGGGAATTTTCAATAATTTATTTTTCGTTGACCCATATATATCTATATCTTTATCAGTATACTCTGTAGAATATCAGTGATTTCATTTTCCAGGTATACCCCACACTTGATACTTACATTTTTAAAATGGAGTTTTTCTTGCCAAGCATCATGTTAATGAATTCATCATAGGAGATAGTTCCACTGTTTGTTGTGTCTAATTCAGCGATCATCTTTTTTAACTCCAAGTGAGTTTTTGCCTGACCCAATTTTTCCATCATCCTTTTTAGTTCCATGAGATCTGTGATGGTAGGAAACAAACAGACAAAGACTCAATTACTATTCAGTTTTTTTTTCAAAACCAGTAT
The DNA here is from genome assembly GCA_963971465.1 of Lepidochitona cinerea. Lineage (NCBI taxonomy): Eukaryota > Metazoa > Mollusca > Polyplacophora > Chitonida > Tonicellidae > Lepidochitona > Lepidochitona cinerea. The sequence continues at coordinate 44,228,516 of OZ020551.1, read as the reverse complement.
ATGTTACAAAGTTTTGCAGACTCTACTGATTAAAGCCAACCCTAATGTCTGTCTTCAACCTAATGAAATATCAGGGGTTTTGATTTATGTCAACCACCTAAGATTGGGTATAAAGGTCTAAATGACATGCCCCCCCCCCCCCCCCTCGTCCTTTTTTAACACAATTAAAAACCCTGTCCCCCTGCATGGTTATTTTCCCTGTGTGCGTGTGTTTCAAATCATCTATAGGGTTATCTTGTTTTTGAGCTTCATAATATCACATTTCATTCCATGAGTTTAATCACCTATTTATCGAGTTAAAAATAGGTTACTTAAGTTACTACGCAAGCCTATTAGTGACATGGGTGGAATTTTAAAATGAGTCCTTAAAATTTTACGCAAAACTTGTTTTTGAGACTCTGTAGAGATTCTGTATCTCGAAGAAAATCAAGACCGCATCATAAAAATCATAACTTTAACAAAAACGATTTGCAGAGAAATTCGAAAAACGCGTTCCATGTAAAACATTTCAACCGCTGTGAGAACAAATTCTCTCCGCGATGTAAACATTTTCAACCGCGGTGGAAATGTTTTCATGGCGGTGGAAATGGAAATATTTTCATTGCGGTGATAAATATCATGAAGTCTAGAAATCCTTTGAATTTCAACCGCGGTTGACGGTAGACGTATTATTTTATGATGCACCTTTGATTGCAGAGAACAGCGTTTAAAAACGAAGTCACTACAGGGGTAAAATTCCGATTACGGCCCCAAAACACCAGATATATCAAAATTTCTCCCATGGCACATATTGAATTGAATTGAATTGAATTTTATTCACCTTTCATATAAATACAGTATAGATGGGTAAAAACAATGAGTACTGGTAGGCGGGAATAAAGTCTGGTAGACTTGTTCTATCCCAGTCATATGTGCCTCCGTATAACTTACCGATATCTCCCGAGTTGTTCTCGTCAAATTCCATGAACTGAGCTGTAACAGAAAAATATCATTGATCAAATGAATTAGTCTTTTATCGGACCAGGTTTTCGGTAGGATTTATAAAAAGGGTCCGAATGTGTTTCTTATTTTACTTGGGTTCCTGTCACAGTTTGTCAAGGCGTATGTAAACCATCAGACCCCCGACCACATATAGAACACAATAACAAAGGACTTACAAATGAATGAATCGAAAATGTACGATAAAGTATTGTTTTGAACTAACTTTGGCTTAGAATGAATGAATGGTTGTCCCGGTTATTTAAATTTTGTTTACTTTTCGGACACGTTTTCGGTTCGTAGCCTACAGGCTACAAACTGTATGGATTTTCCTCATTTCAACGCCAATCATTTAGTTTTTCGATGGTCTTCAAAGCCTCTAATGAAAAAAGGTGTGAATTTTGGCAGCTCTTAATATGGTTCTAAAGTGATGCGCAACAAGAAAATAGACATTTAAGCATCACGTGTGTCGCCCAAGCTCAAAGGCATATTCTCTTGATAGTTTATCATATACAAGTATCTTGATTGGGTTTGAAATCCCATCTCCCTACTTCACATAATCTTATCTTGATTGGGTTTGAAATCCCATCTCGCTACTTCACATAATCTTTACCTTTATAAGCAACCAATCTTTCTTCTAAATCTTCAACATCTGAGTAATCTTCATCTTCCAAGAAATTCTAAAACATCATAATTTTGGACTTTTAATTCGATTGTGGGAAACAGAAAGATCAGGATATATTTGGCAGCTGAAAATATTACCACAAAAAAATCAGCTGATAAATGTTCCGTAATAGTTGATAAGTTGGTGTTTAGACAGTTTTATTGGCGCATAGACTTAAAGGCACACTTGCCGCGAAAATCAGGAATATTGTTTACATTAAAAAAGAAAGTCCGTTTTCTGTATTTTTCCCAGACAATATAAGTTAGGAACTTTCTATTTTTACCAAAATTTAAAAGTTTGGACGTCACTTTGTATTTTTAATTTGAATTTGAAAATTTGAATTGTTACGTACCCGGAACGTAAACAAACCACACTGCCCCCTATTGGCGATTTTATGTTTCAGTCGAGTGAGTGAACTAACGACACAGTGTAATTTTACGTAGGCCTATTTATCTGAGAAATACAGACTGACGATCGGTTAACAGCGACTGGAAAAGCCTGCTGATTATTGTTTGAGTGTAAACCACAGATAAAAAGGCCTGAAATTAGGGTAATCTAACACGAAAATTGACCGACACTGATCGTTGTTGTTGTAATCAGGCTTCGATTCTTCGTTTGTTTTTCACCCCATTTCTACATTCTAAAGCTAACTAGACATGTTTTATGTGTTCTATGTTTAAGTTTAGTGGTATTAGTCGTAGTGTGCTCATGTAAATTGGTTTTCTTAGCAAATTTAAAGGGGCATGAGCTGCCAAAATGTTGATATTTTGACGTTGAAACAGAATGTTGAAATTATCGGCTATTTTTCACAAGACGTATGATTCAAAAGCTTTTTAGTGCTTCAAGTCTCGAGAATGTACGATAAAGTATTGTTTTGAACTAACTTTGGATTAGAATGAATGAATGGTCGTCCCGGTTATTTAAATTTTGTTTACATTTCGAACACTATTCCGGTTAGTATAGGCCACATACTGTATGGATTTTCCTCATTCCAACGCCAATCATCTAGTTTTCCGATGGCCTTTAAAGCCTCTTACTGTCATGACGATTAGAAATTATGAAAAAAGTGTGAATTTCGGCAGCTCATGCCACTTTAAACAGGCTATGGCGGCAAGTGGGCCTTTAACATTACATACAATGTGCCGTTTTAAACATTTTAAACGCATGGGAAAATGAATATGCCCTATGTTTGAAACCGCTTGGCGTAAAGTTCCCATCCTTGCCGAGCTTCGGGCTGGGAATTTGATTTTAAAACTGTAATGTGGAACGTATGCATAACATACTCTTATCAAACTTTGGGCTTTAATTTCAATATCTGAGTGTGAAAGAATTAGTATAAATGTGGTCTTCGTCCATCAGGTAGTGATACCAGTAATGCATCACCCAGTGTTGATTAATTCGTGCTTCAAGCCGTGCTCTACCTTATTTCAATTCTATGACATTGTCAGGTTTGGTGGGGGGTTGTGTGAGGAGAAATCCGCGACCTTCCAGTGCCAACATGGTAACCATTCCATATAGGGCATAGTCGAATCGGAACTATTTTCCATTCTGGGTTCAGGGATTGGAATCAGTCAGTTGCTATGCAGTATACACTATAATTGCATAAAACGGATAATTGTTCGTTTGATGCTTGGGGGCTGAGTAATATAAAACTATATATAGTTTGGGCATACATGTAGCAACTAAAGATATTAGATAAGCACTAAGGCAGCAAATGGAATAAAAGTCATCAACAGATGTATGGGCAATTTCTGATTTGCTTGAATGGTTAATGAACTAATTATGATATTGGTAATATTACCGCGTGATTGTACAATGTTGACTTATATTTGATATTTATTCCAATGATAATGGTAATCATATAAAACAAGGTTAAATACGTCGTGCAGAATCACACCGGAGTGCGTTCGTCAATTACCGAAGTCAGCATGTCATTAATAAATGTGTTTAGTAATAAGGCGATTAATTAACCGAACATATGAAGAGAAATCTCCATAATTTATACATAACGTGTGGGTTTAAGTATATGGTCATGATGTACTGCGATTTTAAATTGGAAAGTAAACGTTCTTCGCTTGGGCAAGTTAACTTCCCTTAGTCCTAAACATTCTGTATCATCCGAATATTTTCTGAAATTTAAGAGCAATGGAATAGAATAATTTATCTGGGCTAGCTAAAGAGACGAGTTTATAAAAGTGATAAAAAGAGCAAGTCCTATTTTAATGATTATACACAGTGAAATAAGAGCAATGAATCAATCACCGGTCATGGATCAACCATGCAGCTAAACAAACGATGGCCTATCGATAATAAATATATGAAAATCAATCCAGTGATTAAAAGTTGCACCCCTGTTCGGGGGGGGGGGGGGGGTGCACTGGTTTAGTGATCGTCCCGCGGTCCCATACAGGCCTTCCATGAATGGTGTGCGGGTTCGAATCACTCTCAGACCAAATAAAAATTGAAAAATTTCTGAGTGGATTTTTCATTTTGTCACCATATGTGGAAGAGTTGCCAGGTACTCGCCGAAGAACGGGGGTTTCCTTAGGGCAATGAACCTGGTTTCCTGCCCCCACTAGATCTGACAACGTCGCCATATAAGTGAAATAATCTTGAGTGCGGCGTAAAACATCAATCAACCAACCTAGTTCGCTCCAGCATTTTGTTTTAATTGTATGTTTTAAAAAGTGCACTTCATTGGGAAAAGTATGTTTATGAAATTCAAATGACTCAATGGTCAAATAAAACAGACATGTTGTCAAGAAGTGAACTATCAAATAGATAAATATAGTTTGAACCATTCCAAATGGATAACAATCCTCGGATAAATTTTATATATCATTGTATTGACAATCAGCAGCAATCAGTACACGGTCAATCAGTACACGGTCAATCAGTACAATGTCAATCAGTTCACGGTCAATCAGTACACGGTCAATCAGTACACGGTCAATCAGTTCACGGTCAATCAGTACACGGTCAATCAGTTCACGGTCAATCAGTACAGGGTCAATCCGTACACGGTCAATCAGTACACGGTCAATCAGTACAATGTCAATCAGTTCACGGTCAATCAGTACACGGTCAATCAGTACACGGTCAATCAGTTCACGGTCAATCAGTACACGGTCAATCAGTTCACGGTCAATCAGTACACGGTCAATCAGTACACGGTCAATCAGTACATGGTCAATCAGTACACGGTCAATCAGTACACGGTCAATCAGTACAATGTCAATCAGTTCACGGTCAATCAGTACACGGTCAATCAGTACACGGTCAATCAGTTCACGGTCAATCAGTACACGGTCAATCAGTTCACGGTCAATCAGTACAGGGTCAATCCGTACAGGGTCAATCACTACACATTCAATCAGTACACGGCCAATCAGTTCACGGTCAATCAGTACATGGTCAATCAGTACACAGTCAATCAGTACATGGTCAATCAGTACACGGTCAATCAGTACACGGTCAATCAGTACAGTATACGGTCAATCAGTACACAGTCAATCAGTACACAGTCAATCAGTACACGGTCAATCAGTACACGGTCAATCAGTACAGTATACGGTCAATCAGTACACGGTCAATCAGTACACTGTCAATCAGTACACAGTCAATCAGTACACGGTCAATCAGTACACGGCCAATCAGTACACGGCCAATCAGTACACGGTCATTCAGTACACGGTCAATCAGTACACGGTCAATCAGTACACTGTCAATCAGTACACTGTCAATCAGTACACGGTCAATCAGTACACGGTCAATCAGTACACGGTCAATCAGTACACGGTCAATCAGTACACGGTCAATCAGTACACGGTCAATCAGTACACGGTCAATCAGTACACTGTCAATCAGTACACGGTCAATCAGTACACGGTCAATCAGTACACTGTCAATCAGTACACGGTCAATCAGTATACGTTCAATCAGTACACGGCCAATCAGCAGACGGTCAATCAGGACACGGTCAATCAGCACACGGTCAATCAGCACACGGTCAATCAGCAGACGGTCAATCAGGACACGGACAATCAGTACACGGTCAATCAGGACACGGTCAATCAGGACACGGTCAATCAGGACACGGTCAATCAGTACACGGTCAATCAGTACACGGTCAATCAGTACACGGTCAATCAGTACACGGTCAATCAGTACACGGTCAATCAGTCTACGGCCAATCAGTACACGGTCAATCAGTACACGGCCAATCAGTATACGGTCAATCAGTACACGGTCAATCAGTACACGGCCAATCAGTATACGGTCAATCAGTACACGGCCAATCAGTACACGGTCAATCAGTCTACGGCCAATCAGCAGACGGTCAATCAGGACACGGTCAATCAGTACACGGTCAATCAGTACACGGTCAATCAGTACACGTTCAATCAGTACACGGTCAATCAGTACACGGTCAATCAGTACACGGTCAATCAGTACACGGTCAATCAGTACACGGTCAATCAGTACACGGCCAATCAGTACACGGTCAATCAGTACACGGTCAATCAGTACACGGTCAATCAGTACACGGCCAATCAGTACACGGTCAATCAGGACACGGTCAATCAGCACACGGTCAATCAGCACACGGTCAATCAGTACACGGTCAATCAGTACACGGCCAATCCGTACATGGTCAATCAGTACACGGTCAATCAGGACACGGTCAATCAGTACACGGTCAATCAGTACACGGTCAATCAGTACACGGTCAATCAGTACACGGTCAATCAGTACACGGTCAATCAGTACATGGTCAATCAGTACACATTCAATCAGTACACGGTGAATCAGTACACGGTGAATCAGTATACGGTCAATCAGTACACGGTCAATCAGTTCACGGTCAATCAGCACACGGTCAATCAGCACACGGCCAATCAGTTCACGGTCAATCAGGACACGGTCAATCAGTACACGGTCAATCAGTACACGGTCAATCAGTACACGGTCAATCAGTACATGGTCAATCAGTACACATTCAATCAGTACACGGTGAATCAGTACACGGTCAATCAGTACATGGTCAATCGGTATACGGTCAATCAGTACACGGTCAATCAGGACACGGTCAATCAGTACACGGTCAATCAGTACACGGTCAATCAGTACACGGCCAATCAGTATACGGTCAATCAGTACAGTATACGGTCAATCAGTACACGGTCAATCAGTACACGGCCAATCAGTACACGGTCAATCAGGACACGGTCAATCAGTACACGGCCAATCAGTATACGGTCAATCAGTACACGGCCAATCAGTACACGGTCAATCAGTCTACGGCCAATCAGTACACGGTCAATCAGTACACGGCCAATCAGTATACGGTCAATCAGTACACGGTCAATCAGTACACGGTCAATCAGTACACGGCCAATCAGTACACGGTCAATCAGTCTACGGCCAATCAGTACACGGTCAATCAGTACACGGCCAATCAGTATACGGTCAATCAGTCTACGGCCAATCAGCAGACGGTCAATCAGTACACGGTCAATCAGTACACGGTCAATCAGTACACGGTCAATCAGTACACGTTCAATCAGTACACGGTCAATCAGTACACGGTCAATCAGTACACGGTCAATCAGTACACGGTCAATCAGTACACGGTCAATCAGTACACGGCCAATCAGTACACGGTCAATCAGTACACGGTCAATCAGTACACGGTCAATCAGTACACGGCCAATCAGTACACGGTCAATCAGGACACGGTCAATCAGCACACGGTCAATCAGCACACGGTCAATCAGTACACGGTCAATCAGTACACGGCCAATCCGTACATGGTCAATCAGTACACGGTCAATCAGGACACGGTCAATCAGTACACGGTCAATCAGGACACGGTCAATCAGTACACGGTCAATCAGTACACGGTCAATCACGACACGGTCAATCAGCACACGGCCAATCAGTTCACGGTCAATCAGCACACGGTCAATCAGCACACGGTCAATCAGTACACGGTCAATCAGTACACGGTCAATCAGCACACGGCCAATCAGTTCACGGTCAATCAGGACACGGTCAATCAGTACACGGTCAATCAGTACACGGTCAATCAGTACACGGTCAATCAGTACATGGTCAATCAGTACACATTCAATCAGTACACGGTGAATCAGTACACGGTCAATCAGTACATGGTCAATCGGTATACGGTCAATCAGTACACGGTCAATCAGTACACGGTCAATCAGTACACAGTCAATCAGTACACGGTCAATCAGTACACGGTCAATCAGTACACAGTCAATCAGTACACTGTCAATCAGTACACGGTCAACCAGTACACTGTCAATCAGCACACGGTCAATCAGTACACTGTCAATCAGTACACGGTCAATCAATACACGGTCAATCAGTACACGGTCAATCAGTACACTATCAATCGGTACACAGTCAATCGGTGCACGGTCAATCAATACACGGTCAATCAGTACACGGTCAATCAGTACACTGTCAATCAGTACAATGTCAATCAGTACACGGTCAATCAGTACACTGTCAATCAGTACACGGTCAATCAGTACATGGTCAATCAGTACACGGTCAATCAGTACACTGTCAATCAGTACACGGTCAATCAGTACACGGTCAATCTGTACAGTACACGGTCAATCAGTACACGGTCAATCAGTACACATTCAATCAGTACAGGGCCAATCAGTACACGGTCAATCAGTACACGGTCAATCAGTACACGGTCAATCAGTACACGGTCAATCAGTGGACGGTCAATCAGTACACAGTCAATCAGTACACGGTCAATCAGTACAAAGTCAATCAGTACACGGCCAATCAGATTCTGGTGGTATTTACCTTGTTAATTTCGTCTAACTTAGAGGCCTGTTCGTCCTTCATCATCCCAAATACTTTTCCACCTGGAATACAAACAATAAAATCAAATAACAATGTTTCAGTAAATGTTAATATAAAACATTTTTTTTATAAAAGCAAGAATTTTAATACAAAAGCCTTTTTAAATAATATAATTCCACCCGGACAACGGGAGCAGCGTGCAATGTCCACTCGGTCAACGGGAGCAACGTGCAATGTCCACTCGGTCAACGGGAGCAACGTGCAATGTCCACTCGACCAACGGGAGCAACTAGTAATGTCCGCTCGGCCAACGGGAGCAACGTGCAATGTCCACTCGACCAACGGGAGCAACGTTTGATGTCCACTCGGCCAACGGGAGCAGCGTGCAATGTCCACTCGACCAACGGGAGCAACGTGTAATGTCCACTCGGCCAACGGGAGCAACGTGTAATGTCCACTCGGCCAACGGGAGCAGCGTGCAATGTCCACTCGACCAACGGGAGCAACGTGTGATGTCCACTCGGCCAACGGAAGCAGCGTGCAATGTCCACTCGGCCGACGGGAGCAATGTGTAATGTCCACTCGGCCAACGGGAGCAACGTGTAATGTCCACTCGACCAACGGGAGCAACGTTTGATGTCCACTCGGCCAACGGGAGCAGCGTGCAATGTCCACTCGGCCAACGGGAGCAACGTGTAATGTCCACTCGGCCAACGGGAGCAACGTGCAATGTCCACTCGACCAACGGGAGCAACGTTTGATGTTCACTCGGCCAACGGGAGCAGCATGCAATGTCCACTCGGCCAACGGGAGCAGCGTGCAATGTCCACTCGGCCAACGGGAGCAACGTTTAATGTCCACTCGGTCAACGGGAGCGGCATGCAATGTCCACTCGGCCAACGGGAGCAACGTGCAATGTCCACTCGGTCAACGGGAGCAGCGTGCAATGTCCACTCGACCAACGGGAGCAGCGTGCAATGTCCACTCGGCCAACGGGAGCGGTATGCTATGTCCACTCTGTCAACGGGAGCAACGACAGACAAATAAATCTACCACTGGATATTAAAGACCATTAACAGGAATAACTAGTTCTGTAGACAAATTTCCATAATTGTCTTGAACTGGTAAGTCATCAATGACCTATAAATTATATAGAAGTTGTTCAAACTATCTACTGATGGTTTGTCAAAGATAAGCCATTCAAACAATGAACCAAATTTAGACTTTGTATTCCAAACTTTGTCGGCAGCTTACACCAAGGAGAGCAAATTCAGGGATTAAACACGACAGAGCCAAACTATCGGGAACTCTTTCAGATAAAATTTGCTCTATTTGATATGCCTCTTCAAATCTGAAGCCACACAAATTATTTCGATCGTCTATCATTTAGTTTTCTCACAAACTGCCCTTATTGTTTCGATAATCCGAATAAGTACGAATCTTGACAGCCCATGCCCTTTCTTTAAGGATGTCTGATGTATTAAAGAATCAAAGGTGATATTACTGGATGTGAAATAAGTTATGTTTTAAAAATCTAGGATGGCCGTAAAACTAATTTAGAGTTTTTAGAATAGTTTTTCTGTAGCCAGTTGAAACGCTGAATAAATGACAGAAAAGGGATTTAATTAATTCAGCATAATTCTGTTTACGTTCTAGCTTTGTAGATTGACATACATTTTAGAATGTAGGTCGTCGTTGCTTTAAGTTTGTTGACATTTTATTGTATTACTCGACTGTATTTCTAGACTGTATACTTTGTCAATTGTGGAATTCAGTGATTTTATACGTTATAAATATATATACGCACGCTATACGATGGGTTTGTGAACATAACTGTTTAAGTGTTTACTGAACATATTAATTGAATTGGCCCATTGAAATATTTCTTTAAGCAAAAAATGCCCGCAGGCAAGTTTTAAATTCACTGTATGTCTGGTATTCAGATATATATTATTTTGTTATGCCATTGTCAGTTAAACACATAATACTAGAAAACTGAATCCATTAGTTCCACTGATTATTTTTGCGTAATACACGAGTAGTGTCACTCCGAAAAACTTAAGATATTAACTCAATATTTCGGTACTTTATTTTTGCCATCATCAGAAGAGCCAAGTTAACTCAATATTTCGGCTCTTTATTTTTGCCATCATCAGAAGAGCCAAGTTAACTCAATATTTCGGCTCTTTATTTTTGCCATCATCAGAAGAGCCAAGTTAACTCAATATTTCGGCTCTTTATTTTTGTCATCATCAGAAAACCCATGTTAACTCGATATTTCGGCACTTTATTTTGCTATCATCAGAAAACCTACGCTAACTCAATATTTTGGCACTTTATTTGCCATCATCAGAAGACCCATGCTAACTCAATATTTTGGCACTTATCGGCACTTCATCAGGAGAGTGATGATGGCAAAATAAAGTGCCGAAATATTAAGTTAACATGGGTCTTCTGATGATGGCAAAATAAAGTGCCGAAATATTGAGTTAACATGGGTCTTCTGATGATGGCAAAATAAAGTGCCGAAATATTGAGTTAACATGGGTCTTCTGATGATGGCAAAATAAAGTGCCGAAATTTGTTTTTTGGAGTTGAAAGTTGAAAAGAGAAAGTTGCTAACTCCTTATGTACATGATAAGCAGATGGTGCCAAGAAGACTGACTGCTGGTGTTGTTTTATAGGACAAACTGTTACATAATGTCTGTTACCAGTTCTATTAACTATGTCCGTAAACTTATTACTCATTATATAACGTTGATGACACGTCTGTATAAACCTGTTAAACAACAGCAAAGGTGATAACAGCTCGGTTTGTTACACAAACACGTTTTGAGTACGACAATTTTCTCCAACACAAGACTGATTCTGATTGCGAAAGGTTCTGTTGTCCAGCATAATATTTATGAATAGAGATTTGCAATTGCACCATTATTAGATTTATCATACCATATAAAAAGCTGTGATTCTATCATTAGTTTCTTTCCTTGTGATTGCATCACTGCAGTTCGTGAAGGAAATACATGGCGAATTTAGCATGGTTAATAACGTCTCGGTCAAATGATCAAACCGTCTCAGTTTCCTCTCTGGCACCCATTCCAAGTGTCTATATGATACCGACCAATATTAAACCAAGAAGTTGGTAACTATATAATTTGAAGTTCAGTATCTTCTCTATCAGTGGCCGCTCAAGTATACAACGTCAGTGGCTTTGCGAATAAGTGTTTTCCCTCAAAATTAAGAACACTAATAGTCCGCCATATTGAATGTTGACACTTTATTTCAAATCGTTCCATTTTTATTCACCATAGTAAACTTTACGTAGAAAGGTATATAAATTAGATAATAACTTAAGTCCAAGGCAACTTTGTTCATCCCAAGGTGAATGAATAAGAAAATAATAAGCGGGTGGAGGTGGGGGATAAACCAGCTTCCATCCACTTAAAAAATGATCACTCCCCAAATAGAGTGACTACGGTATAGAGTTGAGGGGACAATTGTCTCATTTCATTTCATTTATTCACCATAAAGTCGTTTTGTTTAATGGTTAGGCCCTACATAAGATGCTGAGTTTGGTGGGAATATAGTCTAAAAGAATTGTTCTATCCCTATGTCTCATCGGTTTATAGAACAACTAAATCGAATTGCAAGATAACTCGGTTATACATAAAGCTATTAGTATATATATTTATGATCACTAAAACACACGGGCACAGGGAAAATCTTCTTGTCTAAAATTACAACATGGTATAGATTTATCTGTACATTTATATACAGTCTAAAATTTCACTTCCGGGATTCGTTCGTTACTTATTCATAATACAATCCTTTTTAAAAATTAAATTAAACGTTCACATACGCAGAAACAATTAAAGAATTCCGGCTTTGTAAAATATTTGTGTTGAGTGATGACTAATACAACCTAATTAAAAGAAAAAATTGTTATTACTCATTTATAGGCACGTATAGTGTAAATAACTGATAACTGACTGGTTAAATAGTCATGTGGTAGACGGATCTAATAAATAAAGTATAGACAACAGAATAAAGTTATCGATTTGTGCTGGGTTCAAGTGTCGCTGTATACCCAAATATCCCTCGGAAGAAACTGATAGAATCTAAAGGGATCAAATTGATGGATTTCTCCGAAGTTAACTTCACTCATACGACAGTTTGCATACATGTATGGTATTGGTGGGAAAACCTGACTGGCAGGACAAAACTCCAAATCCCACATTGATTCAATGAGCATAATTAAGAATGTCATTTGCAAATAACAGATCGCATCCACTCGAGGTCCCAACATTCTGCGATAAAAGTTACAAATTAAAAGAGTGTTAAATGCTGAACTTACATATACAAGCTCAACAAACATTCGTTCGTTGGGGAATTACGTTGTACTCAAAATTATTACAACATTTCGTATTTCATCTTTTTATAATTAAGTAGGCCTACGGTCATTGAAACAACGGCAATCAAATAGGACTGTGAGCCCCAAGTAAAAACACCAACACCAGAAATCCGAGAGCTCTTGTACACGTATGTGGCATTTTTATTTCTATAGTGAAAACCCCACGGAGTGCATGTTCGATTCTCAACACCAAGGAGACCGATTGTTTTTTTTATCATTTTTGACCATTGCTTTTGATGATTGCTTGCTTCCCGACTTAAATGACTGGACATTAGTTCATCAGACCATCGGGGACACCACGCCTCGCTTTATAATATGCAAGTAGCATTTAAATGGGATTCAAATATAGACACAAACCTACTAATCTAACAATCACTTGATAATCTATAATCCAATACTCTATGCTTAACGGATTCTCGAGTATTTTCTCATGATAAACCCTGCCCATCTTTACTTCCTTAAGCTCCCAGCATCTCCGTTTCACTTCGCGGCTGTCCGAAATCCTTTTATATTAATCCTGTTTCCCTAGCTACGGGCCCAATTGAGCTCAAACTGCCCTCGCTGATCAAACAAGGATGACAGCTGATTTTATCCTTGTTTCAATCCGGGGCTATCCCGGATTCTTGCCTGCCAATCCTATACTATGATCACACATACACTCCATCACGTTATATTATGTCAGACACGTTATTCTGCTATCGCTGTCAAGAACACAGTTATGGTTAAAACAAAAACACGTCAGTGACATGCCATAACATAGATATATTACATTATTCTAGTGAACGTAACGCCAATCCATTCACTGTATGGTTACTTACTTGTGTAGTATTTCTTATCTCTTGAAAGGAACATTACAGAGAATAGCAATAGACACATAAATACATCTAAGTTATAGTTTAAAAAAAAAGAAGCAAACAGCGGGAAAGATATGACTGTGTGCATGCACCTTCCCCCTCAAGTTGTAGGCCTCCTAGGACAGAACTAAAACATACATTCTCCCGAATAGCAGTCAATAAAAATCATGCCTGAATCATTTCAATCGAAAAATGTTTCCCTCTACAAACTCCGGGGCGAAATAATTCGGAACCGTCGAAATCGTGTCCAAAGTAACGACATTTGCATGTAAATTAGTAAGACGGTATCTACATAGCAATAACCCTAGGGGGTGTCCAAACAAGACATTTTTAACAATTACCCATATTCATTTGAGGTGTTTTTTTTGTAACGCTGTTTAGGAAAGTTAGCGTTCCAGACAACAAAGCAGACAAGAAAGACATGAAGTCATTACAAAAATCGCGTATACTGCTTGCTGTGTTCTACTAGACCGTTCCGCTGTATACCAGATTAAGCGGTCTGCACGGTACCTAACCAAGTAGTCCGAAATATCTGCGATGATGATGTAAGACATTTTCTGACAGATAGGCCATCATCATCGTCAGAACGCATTTGATCAATTTACTGGGAATTTCTTGCCACCCTTCGAGGTGGCAAGACCACCTCTCGTTTCTCATCAAAAATATCGAGATTCTCTTCATAACTTTCAAAAAATAAAATTGCTAACCCGTACTTTAATGATTTCCCTTTCTCCTCGCACCAATCTTAAGTCTGTACGTCGACAAAAGCCATAAATCTGCCCGGTTAAATTTCAAACTGTACCAAACCTTTAGTTTACAAAAGTCGCCATCTGCATAATCTCATTGATACGTCACTGTATGCGCGAAAGGTCAATCTGTCACATGACTACCCCACTAGCAGGCGATATAGTTCATTGGTCGTGTTGCTTTTTTGCTGAAGTCACGTGAACCAACCCGACCAATGAACTATATCGCCTGCTAGTGGGTAATCATGTGACAAGTTGACCTTTCGCGCGTATATTGACGTAGTTTGCAAATGGCGACTTTTCTAAATTAAAGGTTTGGTACCGTTTGAAATTTAATCGGGCAGATCTATGGCTGGTGTCGACGTACAGACTTCAGATTGGTGCAAGGAGAAAGGGAAATCATTAAAGTACGGGTTAGCAATTTTATTTTTTAAAAGTTATGAAGAGAATCTTGATATTTTTGATGAGAAACGAGAGGTGGTCTTGCCACCTCGAAGGGTGGCAAGAAATTCCCAGAAAATTGATCAAATGCGTTCTGACGCTGATGATGGCCTATCTGTCAAAAAATGTCTTACATCATCAGCGCAGATATTTCGGACTACTAACCAAGTTGAGAATATAGCACGTAGTACCAGTGAAATGGCTGTTTTAACATAGGTTTAGCTTCACGCACATGTGCTGTATCTAATTCAATTTAACTCATGCCTTTAGGAATGTAGGCTATACATAGAAAGTCCCTTATTAATGGTCGGTAAGGCACCAGGGTACACGAGTCTTAGTATTTGAAGTCATTCAAACTAAAGTTTTGTTAATCTAATATCTATTAATACATTATTTAAAAAAAAGAATAATACGTCTGGCCTATCCTACACATTGACAACATCACAGAATTCAGTCGAACGGCTGCGGTATAAAGTTAACTTAATTAATCTTCAAGTTATTTAACGAAGACGAGATTGAAAGTGATATAAACAGAAATTTACCTTGTCTGTTGAGGACTTGAACGGACATCTTTGTTATTTGTAATCAGCTTTTTCCCAAAACAATACGATTTTCCTACTTCTAGCAAAGTAAAGCCGTTAACAAACTACAGACTGCAGTAAACATGTAGTACCAGGGCGCTGAAGTTATAGTTATGAGTTTGACGTTTGAGCTCTGCTTGCCTGGAGTAGTGAAAAGTGGACGTTCGGGAGTGTTAAATGACACACAGTCACGGTCTATGACCACGAAATCTGCCTACTGCTCTGTGGTGGGTTCCGCTTTCTGGATGCCGCTACTGGCCGTACTGAACCGTCCTGCAGGGATCTCTTCTCCGTCCTATATTATAACAAGTTTATCCATGTTCTTAAATAGAAATATGTCGCCTAGATAAAACTCGGGGTGGTCGAATATCATTCCATTATGCGACCAGGAAGTTTACGGAAAAATCTATCTAGGGGAAATTAATCAAGAATAAGCTTGTTGAACAATTTGTTTACAGTAAAATAAAGATTAGCCATGCGAGTTGCAGTTATTGGGTTAATAGGATATATGTATGACCTAGAATGTCCTGTATGAAACTTGAGCCCTTCATTTTCTACCGGGAAGAAGTTGACAAAATTGTAGAAAAAAAATAAGCCAATACGGAAGTTACGGAAATGAAAGCAAATTACCAATTTATTTTCCATTTCACTTAAACCACGATTTCCTTTCGATAGAAGAATCAAATAAAGTCTGCAATAAAAGTATTCGATATTTTATGTATTAGTTTCAATAACAATGTAAATGGATATACAATGTGTTTTTTCTATGTTTGATTGATGCCAAAATACCATTCTTCACTATATTTATCATAGTAAACGAAGATTAAAGTGGCATGAGCTGCCAAAATTAACACTTTTTCATAATTTTTGATCGTCACGACAGTAAGAGGCTTTGAAGTCCATCGAAAAACTAAATGATTGGGGTTGGAATGAGGGAAATCCATAAAGTCTACGCCGTCCTATACGAAAAGAAATAGTGTCCGGAAAAGTAAACAAAATTTAAATAACCGGGATGACCATTCATTCATTCTAAGCCAAAGTTACTTCAAAATAATACTTTATCGTACATTTTCGAGACTAGAAGCTCTAAAAAGCTTCTGAATTATACGTCTTGAGAAAAATAGTCAATAATTTCAACATTCTGTTTTAACGTCAAAATATCAACATTTTGGCAGCTCATGCCACTTTAAAGTATAGGCCCATCTTAATGTGGCATAAGCTGCCGAAATTCACACTGCTTTCATAATTTCTGATCATCACGACAGTAAGAGGCTTTGAAGGCCAAAGTAAAACTAAATGATAGGCGTTGGAATGAGGAAAATCCATACAGTATGTGGCCTGTACGAACGGAACACGTGTACGAAAAGTAAACAAAATTTCAATAACCGGGACGACCATTCATTCATTCTTAGCTAAAATTAGTTCAAAACAATACTTTATCTCATATTTTTGAGACTAGAAGCACTGAATTATACGTCTTGAGAAAAATAGCCAATAGATTCAACGTTCTGTTTTAAATTAAAAATATCAACAGGGAAAATCTTCTTGTCTAAAATAACCATGGAGACAAGTTTCTAATTGTGTTAAAAAGAGGTATATCATTTAGACCTTTATACCTCACCATAAATTGTTGTAACAAACTTAACCTATGATATATCATTAGGTTGACGACTGGTAATACACATTATAGTCTCACAGAACGGATATGAACAGATACACAGGACATACACTTGAACTGAATAATATTGTTACACCGGATACAACTATAAGATAATGCACAGGTTTAACTTGAGCGCTATTATCGCTATCAGATTCACAGAGAAAGTGGGGACGTTTTTGTCCTAAAACGTAAATGGCCTCAAGGTAACATAAATAATGGCAAGGCATCTTCTTGTACACTTTTTTCGATTTTTTCCCAGCGGACATTTATCCGGTTTTCAATTCGTTAGACCTGACATTTTCCATATTGCCCATTTGTTCCACCTGGAATTAACTCCTTTACACATTTGTTCGACCTGCCATTAACCCCTTTACACATTTGTTCGACCTGCCATTAACCCCTTTACACATTTGTTCCACCTGACATTAACCCCTTTACACATTTGTTCGACCTGCCATTAACCCCTTTACACATTTGTTCCACCTGACATTAACCCCTTTACACATTTGTTCCACCTGACATTAACCCGACTGTCCATTTGTTCCACCTGGAATTAACCCCTTTACACATTTGTTCCACCTGACATTAACCCCTTTACACATTTGTTCCACCTGACATTAACCCCTTTACACATTTGTTCCACCTGACATTAACCCCTTTACACATTTGTTCCACCTGACATTAACCCCTTTACACATTTGTTCCACCTGACATTAACCCCTTTACACATTTGTTCCACCTGACATTAACCCCTTTACACATTTGTTCCACCTGACATTAACCCCTTTACACATTTGTTCCACCTGACATTAACCCGACTGTCCATTTGTTCCACCTGCCCTTAACCCGACTGTCCATTTGTTCCACCTGACATTGGAACATAGGTTCCAGTTTCTTATTAAGAATGTTTTGTATCTGGGTTATTTGAATATTTGATCAAACTAATGTAGCTCTATAGTGCACACTTTAAATGTTCAAGCAGTACTTCAAGATTTTTGTGTGCTATTTTCAATTTATTATCAATTTTGAATATACGGTTTGAGAGGAGACGAGTTATGCCCCCAGGCTCTAACGCGGGAAGAAGCCCACTGTAAACTACAATCAATGACCAATCATTTCCACCAAATTTGAAGGCTAGTTGATGATTCACTTTTTCATTTGAGCTTTGAGCAAATGATTATTCCAAGCTCATTAGCTCTTTATGTAAAATACACAGACCCTCCCGCCCTCCCCCACTATCCTCTCACTTCCTGAAATTACATAATCTTTACAAAGTACACCCTTTTCTCTTAGCAGGTAAACTGACATGATTGTGGCACTAAATTTGACAGTTTTAAACACACCATAAGAGAATTGCTGGCCTACAAACAGTCCAGATGCTTGGGGGGGGGGGGGGGGAGATATTCCCCCTGCATTTTCCCATGTGACAGTCTCTAAACCGGAAAGATGCCCACAGCAAGATACAAACTTTTGAAGGCAAGAGGTATCACGCTTATGATGTAGGCCTACTTTAATCCCCCATTGGACCTTCCCGACGTCAGACGTTGTTCTGAGTTAAAACATCTTTCTGGCGGACATATTTTTTCCACCTTCTCCCTTATGTATTTTTCACCGCCATACGGGCTATATTTATTAAGATGTACTCTAAAAAAATATGTCTAGTTTTACACGCTGAAATGGCTTAAAACGCATCGCCTGCTATCCAGGATCCCAGGGCTCCCGAGGCCTAGGCGGCCCCTGGACCAACACCTTATTGTACTGCGATGGTTGGTCCCCTCTTCACAAGATTCCTCTCTACGTTACTGATCATCATGGTCTTATTTTTAATATTTTCGAATTTACTGTTCTTTTACAGGCCAATACTCATGCATATAGTCCTTCCTGTCCATTTCTCTGCCACTCATACGTCTCTTCCTTGTGTACCCCTTATGAGTAGTCATTGCCTATTTGGTGCGTGCCAATAAACCATAACGCTCGATTATACCTGTATATTACCTTTTCTTTTATAAACATGTACACGTATACACAATAGAGGGGATTTATTACGTGGACATCGAACAATGAGTGGACAAAACTGTTTTGGAAATTTGGTATACAAGAGAACCTTGTATGGGTCGTAAATTATCAATCAACCAATCAATCAATGATTATAAAAGAACTGTGTGCCAGTGGAATGAAGGATTTACAATGATAATTTTAGATTGTGGAGATGATGCAATACTTTGCAACTGATGCTTTATTGTATTAATAAAGGCAATGGGTATAGGTTTAAATTCTAAAACAACTGATAGGTGATGTTAATTAAGGGGTTTCATTAAATCTGAGTTTTATTAATCCCAGATTATATATTATCAAGCGAAAACTGAGGTGAAAACCAGTGAATGAAATAAGTTCATTTTCACACTTTTGTGGTAAAACCTTGTCAAAAAAATGACCAGAATATATTTGGTTAAAAAATGACCAGAATATATTTGGTTAAGAAATGACCAGAATATATTTGGTTAAAAAATGACCAGAAAAAAATTGATGTACTGTAATAGATTGCGATATACAGGATTACCTCAAGTTTAAAAGGAAATGAGCTGCCCAAATGTTGATAATTTTCCGTTTAAACAGAATGTGGAAATTATGAACTATTTTTCTCAAGATGTATACACTATGTCGGCCCTTACAGCACACAGACTGTATGGATTTTCTTCATTCCAACTTTAAATTTCACTTTGAAGTGGCATAAGCAGCCAACACTTTTTTCATAAATTCTGATCGTCACGACAGTAGGCTTTGAAAGTCATCGAAAAACTAAATGAATAGGAAGATTCATACAGTCTGTGTGTTGTACAAGACGAAATATTGTCCGAAAAGTAAACACAATTTACATAACCGGGACGAACGTTAATTCATTCTGAGCCTACGTTAGATCAAAACAATACTTTAATGCCTACATTTTCTAGGCTTATATCACTAGAAAGCACCTGAATTGCTGGTAATTTTCACATTCTGTTTTAATGGAAAAATAACAACACTTCGGCAGCTCGGGCGACTTTAAGGAAATGTGTATATACGGATCCGGGACATTTCGGCCTGGGACATTTTGACCTGGGACGTTTCGGTACGGTACATTTCGGCCTGGGACATTTCGGCTTGGGACATTTCGGCCTAAAGTGATAAAGGGGACATTTCGGCCCACCTTGGTTTTTATTCTATTTAATTGTATATTTTCTCATTTCTTTCTCCATTCAGCAATTTTTTCGCTATAACAGTGATACTAGTGGGCTTATGGACAATCTTTTCAACTTTCATGATACATATGTTACAGGTATCAGTCAGAGAAATAGTGAAATTTTGTCTGCTGTAGAAACCAGAGGCTTTCTGTGAAAATTTGAAATAATTCTAATGAATACATTTTTATATACTGTATTATCTCAACTAATTAGACAGTCTATCAGAAACTTAAGTTCTAAAATTGTTAAGCGTTTAAGTTATGGGTTCTCTCTGTAAACACCTAATGTTAGTTATTTATGACTGAAATTTAGGTTTTAAACAAATACCAGACTGTCCAACTTGACGAGGTATATCTTTTTACTCAGATAAATGAAAATTGTTTTAATAATTTAAATTGATGTGTGAATTTGCTGAATTGTTTCCATTGTTTCTTGTACAATGCTCTATTATCATGTTTTCTGATTTTTTTTACTACAGGTAATTACAAAAGGGTATGCATTTCAAAGCTTTCAACCTTTAGTTTATGCGCAAAGCCTTTTTCAACTTGAGCTCAACTTATATTCATATAGAATAAGAGAAAGAAATGAGGGACAGACTATAGAATTGGTCCGTCAGTCTCAAACCGCTATAATCGTCAGGGGGGCAAGCCCCCCTGCAACCCCCCGTTGTATTCATTTCTTCGAGAACTTATGACTAGTTTAATATTACAAGCTTAAAACTAAACTATCCCTACTAAAAGCTAAAAGAAATAACATCTAAAAACGACGGACCTATTCTATATTTGCACCGAAATGAGAACATCTTTAATCAAATATAATTAAACCCAAGGTAGGCCGAAATGTCCCCTTTTTCACTTTGGACCGAAATGTCCCAGGCCGAACTGTCCCAGGCCGAAATGTACTGTACCGAAATGTCCCAGGCCGAAATGTCCCAGGCCGAAATGTCTGGATACCGTATATACATGTACAAAACAACACAAACCAGTACAGGCTATTCATAATTTTATCTTTTGCTTATTTCCAATATAGTCGAACAGAATTGAACTGCATTCAACTGTTTCAATTTTTGCCTATTAACAGATAGACAATAAAAACACCTTCATTCAATTACACGGTTTTATCATTTATTATGCATAGTGGCAGTATATTTAAACAGAATCAAACAGTCTATATCAATCTGGTTTTATACTTTGCTTCTTTGCAGTAAATCGTTCAACAATATAAATGTCCTTCTCCCTTCAAGGCAAACTGGACAAGTCTCTTTTGGGTTGTAAACCAGTTAGCTTCTCTGCCTTTTTTTCTTCGAACATCAAAATTCTGAAAAACAAAAATACTTTCCTTAACGTTCATCTTAAATTTCTTTATTTTCCATAAGGGTCTTGGGGGTGGATTTTCAACAATTTATTTTCCGTTGGCCCATTTATATTTATATCAATAAAACGCCTTTTGCTTCATGCAGCCGAGAAGAATATTAAGCATTCCAGAAAAATAAGGGGGTGGGGGTGGGGCTAGGGTTCCAAGTGGCCAACCATTGGGGTGTAAATGGCCAAGTATTGACGGAGAAAATCACGAATCTCAGGTGAGTCTATCGTATTCTCGCGAGATCTCCTTTAGACGTGGCTAAGATAGATAACTAAATCTGGCGTTTAGGACTAGGGTAACTTCTAATTTTTGATTGGTCCTGAGTTTCAAATCTCATTTTCCAGGTTTACCCCACACTTGATACTTACATTTTTAAAATCGAGTTTTTCTTGCCAAGCATCATGTTAATGAATTCATCATAGGAGATAGTTCCACTGTTTGTTGTGTCTAATTCAGCGATCATCTTTTTTAGCTCCAAGTGAGTTTTTGCCTGACCCAATTTTTCCATCATCCGTTTTAGTTCCATGATGTCTGTGATGACAGGAAACAAACAGTTAAAGATTCAATTAGTATTCCGTTTTCTCAACCAGTTAAGTTATAACCGTGAAACTATACACTGTATTAGGGTATCATGTTTTTAGGCTTCATAATCAACCCCAGTTTCATTTCTCTTGTGTTTATACATCCATAGCTGATAAATCGTTGAAAATAATTTTTTAAATATCATATATAACAATGTTTTATTCCATGAGTTTAAGCATCTATTTTTATCGAATTAAATAAGTTGCCTACCGATATCCCCGGAGTTGTCCTCGTCAAATTCCATGAACTGAGCTGCAACGGTAAAATATCATTGATGAAATGAATTATTCTATTATTGAACCAAGTTTTCTAGATAGGATTTATACTTAGGGACCGAATGTGTTTCTTATTTTACGATTTGTCAAGGTGTACGTTGTTTATATTGTTAAACGATTGTCATACCCCCCAACAAAACCCTAATGAGAATGATAAGAAATATGAGAATGATAAGAATGAATCCTTAATAGGGTTCTAAATTGATGCAAAACAAGAAAATATAGATGACTAGGCAACACGTGTGTCGCACAAGTTTAAAGCACATTCTATTGATATAGTTTATCATATACATGTATCTTGGTTGTGTTTGAAATTACATCTCCCTACTTCACACAATCTTTACCTTTATAAGCAAGCAATCTTTCTTCTAAATCTTCAACATCTGAGTAATCTTCGTCTTCAAGGAAATTCTAAAACATCATCAACAAAAACATGTCACATGGGCTGAATTATTTTGGACTTTTAATTGGTTGTTTACTAATTCAGTAATTTCCGTGATGTTGATTACACCACGTAATAGTTGGCTGATTGGCGTTTTAAGCCGCGCTGATAATGGGAGAAAACTCACATGACTAGATATCCCGAGTATGTTAAAACTGACATTGGACTCGACAAGTTAATTGTCTAATAGCTAAATATACCATTTGAAGGGCAGTACAATGACAGAATGCAAATGCGTACTGATCCTGGGATGGTGTACTGCCAGTCTGTCCAGGAATGATAGGTTTCAGGTTTATAACACAAACCGGGGAAATCAGTACACGATCGATCAGTACACAGTCGGTCAATCAGTACACGGTCGATCAGTAAACGGTCAATCAGTACACGGTCAATCAGTACACGGTCGATCAGTACTTCGTGAATTAGTACACGGCCAAGCTGTACACGGCCAATCAGTACACGGTCAATCAGTACACGGCCAATCAGTACTTCGTGAATTAGTACACGGCCAAGCGGTACACGGCCAATCAGTACACCGTCAATCAGTACACCGTCAAGGAGTACACGTTCAATCAGTACACGGTCAATCCGTAAACGGTCAATCCGTACACGGTCAATCCGTACACGGTCAATCCGTACACGGTCAATCAGTACAGGGTCAATCAGTACTTCGTGAATTAGTACACGGCCAATCAGTACATCTTCAATCAGTACACGGCCAATCCGTACACGGTCAATCAGTACAGGGTCAATCAGTACACGGTCAATCAGTACATGGTCAATCAGTACACGGTCAATCAGTACACGGTCAATCAGTACACGGCCATTCAGTACACCGTCAATCAGTACACGGTCAATCAGTACACGGTCAATCAGTACACGGTCAATCAGTAGACGTTCAATCAGTACACGGCCAATCCGTACACGGCCAATTCGCACACGTTCGATCAGTACAGGGTCAATCAGTACAGGGTCAATCAGTACACGGTCAATCAGTACACGGTCAATCCGTACACGGCCAATTCGTACACGTTCGATCAGTACAAAGTCAATCAGGTCAGGGTCAATCAGATTCGGGTTGATATTTACCTTGTTAATTTCGTCTAACTTAGATGCCTGTTCCTTTTTCAGCATTCCAAATACTTTCCCACCTGGAATACAAATAACAATGTTTGAGTAAATGGTATTGTAACTAAAAGTGGCAAATGTCAGATGAGCTGCTAAATATAGGGAAAAATTTGTCACGTTAAAGATTTGTTCCACAAAACATTTGCCCAATTAGAATATTTGGTCCACATAACATATGCCAATTTCAATATTTGGCCCATGTGGGATTGGCCCAATTGAATTTTGTTCACATAACATTTGTGCAAATAAATATTTGGTGCACATAACATATGACAATTTAAATATTTGGTCAACATACGATTTGCCCAATTGAATATTTGGTCCACCTAACATTTGCCAATAAGAATATATGTAGGGAATTTTTATTTTTTAACTAAAATTACCCGATATTTGATAGTTCATATTATTTTTAGGTACTGTTTGAAAGAGAAAAAAAAATTGTTGCTCAGGTAATAGAGATTTTCTGTGAGAACAGGTTCCACGTTATATAATCAAAATGTTCTAATATGTGTTTGCGCCAATGGGAAAATAAAGGGGGATAACTCCCATTGGTCATATTCAGCCAACCTTTTTGTAGGATCACCTCCCCTGCTTTTTTAACACAAGGCACACGGTGTCCGTTCTATGGTACCCGTTGCTTGAACAAAGATCGCATAATTGTTTAGGTTGTCAAATTTGTCTGAATACGGGGGGGGGGGGGGGAATTACATTTAAATATCTCACATTAATGAGATTTATTTACAAATACGACTCTACATATGGATAGCAACTTCTGTATGTTTTCTGGGTGAAAAAGTGTGGTTCATCTGGGGTTTTTAAAAAAAAATTGTCCGTTATTAGTACACATTTTTTGCTTGTACAGATTACGGGCTTTATCAATAATTTCATTTCAATCCTTTAGTTTTCCAGAGCACTTCAAACGCTTAACTCCTTTCGACAATCAAAAGTCATGAGAAAAGTTTGAATTTTGACAGCTCGTGCCACTTAAACAAACCAACACAACGTGATTTGTGCTGGACCTAAGCACTCAGGGCTTCCAGCAACAGTCCGCTTTGCATCTGGCAGCTAGAGCACATACTCTCCAGTCCCTTCTAGAACCAAACTCTCTTTCAAAAATAGAAATCGTTGGACAATAAAAAATGTGTTGGATAATTAAACTATAACTCACACGCAGAGGTTACACTTAATAACCTTCCTCCCTAAAGAGACAAGCTACAAATGTTTAAAAAAAGATCATAAAAATGTGCCCTAACTTTCAGAATGTCAATTGCACACTTACATTTGTGTTTCAGTATGTGTTTTGTGTTTTAGGACCAGCATGAATATGGCAAACTTCTTCGGAGTAAGATGGCTCGCCCTCTGAGCCAAAGGCCGGCCATTGCTTATAAAAAAACAAGAGTTTGAAAGTAAAGTTACTTTTTTCACAATATGTTTTGTTTTATCTTTCAGAACCAATGTTTTATGGATGCCCCCCCCCCCCCTCCCCCCTCAAAAAAAAAAAAGAAGTGAGGTCCCTGTCAGCTAGTTATCTATATATCATAAGAGAGCAGGGGCTGCAAATTGAATTCCCTTTCTGGGTACAATTTCTTTCCTTTTCACCAATTACTCTCACGTTCAGTTGAATTTCTATGGTTTATATGTCAACAATGACTTACCATTTCAAAACAACTATAGAAACTAGTCGATGTAGCTTTTCCTGTTAAAAATCCATTCTGTATCAGTGTGACTATTTTCACAAAATTTATATCATAATCGTTATTGGGGGGAGTCATTTATAGAAGCCAGATTTACATCTACACACAATTACAACGAGACAATGAAGTCGAACATTTATACCAAGGACAGCTGGAGTACAATAATGTATTCAGCCGTCAGTTATTTTTATTTAAAAAAAATGGCTGAAATAAATTTGTCAGAATTAAAAGTTAAAAACCAAAAAACAAAACAAACGCGATACGTCATCATCATCGTTTTACTCATTGCAATTTCCCTATTTTTGAAATAGGTATTTCGGTCGTTTTGGGCAAATATGTGTTAAAAGTAACGTTGTAAGAGAGCGTCTCGGTAGATCCTTTCTTCTATAGTTAAGAGGCTTGTGTTGGTGTATGACGGTATTCAAACGGTAGTCCGGTTAAAGTAAACTATCCACTCCCCTTGCCCACCTGCCAAACCTCTCACACATTCCGTTATGTTTATACAAGTAAATGATTGGGACAATTCATCCTTAACCTGGTTTGACAGGCTTAAACAAATACAACTACAGTCTTTTGTTAAATGACAAACAAACGCCAAATTACTCCTTTAATGTCTCAAAGCCCACGTTGACACGGAAATTTTTTTCTTTATTTTTCCAAACTAAATCTACTTTATTTTTTAATGACGTATTTTTATATACTTTTTCTCCAAAAGATCCGTAAGCCATGTCGTGTTTTTTACCCCGCATGTTTCAACAAAGAGATCTTTTCAGAGAAGGGAAACTTTAAGTGGCTTATTTTGTCAAATAAAGGGCAATTGCTAAGATATTTTTATTAGCAAGGAAAACCTAAAATGTACTCATACATCCCGGTTGTTTGAATAGTGTACGTTATTAACACAAATAATTTTCTCAAACCGCAAAAAATCCGATTGTTGACAGCAGTAGCCATTTTAACATGATTTTTTGAGAATGATGAGGCGTGTAAAGTTCCAGCTACCCTCCTGTAAAACATACTCCCATCATAATAACCAATCAGCTGTCAATATTCCCGAAATACCAGAAAAATCGAGATGGATATTCAATTTAAAATTCATAAAGCCATTTTCATAAAACTTATTTTTTTTCAAACGCGATGAAGTCAGTGTTTTTCAAGCAATCTTTTATCATTATCAGGGAAATTATTGAATTAGAAAATATTTAGAAATTAGTAAATATTTAATTTTTGTAATCCGGTTTTTGGTTTTTGTGGATTTTCATTTAGTTTAGGGTTTTTATTGAAATAAAGTTCCTGGAGTCGATTGCTCACAGGAACATAATGCCGGAGTTGTGTTTAATATTTAGGAACACTAAACACAGAAGCAAAAAGAATATCGGGATTAAAATGGAGACAAGATTCTAATTTTGTTAAAAGAGGAGGGGTATGATGTATATGGTCCTGGCGAAGCTTTATACGCTTTTAAAAACAGTTCCTAAAATACTATACCTTTTAAAGTCTATCTTAACTAACATTCCTGAGCTGCGGATAAAAGGATAACTACTAATTATAGAACGAGTTTCTTGGAAAGAGCTTGCTGATCAAAATTGCGGGCTAATAATCGAATCTAAACTGCGATTAAACAAAATTTGAATCAAAGCACTTAGTTAACTGTTGAAGTTGCAGTTTGCGTACATCTACCATTTATTGTGAATTTCAACTTTTACAAAGTGTTAATGAAGAGACAAAAACATTGAGTTTATTAAGTGTGGATGAACGTGTCTAAAAACGACATGGAGTGTTATATCTGAAATTCATCCCAATATTAAAGTGTTCAGTATGCGATCGCTATATCTGCTTATAAAACATTGCGAATCTGAAGCATTTAAGGGTCACGTTTATGATTCAATGTACACAAAGCTACTTCTAATTCCACAAAGTAGTCCCAACTTAAACTCAGTTCGCTCTGATCAAACGAAACAAGCACGGTGGTATAAGCACGTTCTGTTCCGTCTCACCCGGGGCTTTAAGACAAAACTTCAAATACTTTAGCTACAAAAAACTCGCCGGTAATCCGCTAGATACTTTGTAGTGGGAGCAAAAAACAAAACAAAAAAGCGCAAATGTTCTGCGCTGGTTTGATACAAGGATAGCCCGTGTAAAAAGATTCAGCGGGGGAAGCACAACAAGTTTGATCAGAACAAATCTTCACTACATCTTTCGGAATCGAGTCATTTGTTTATCTTGAGGGCTGGTCGTGTCTGCGTGTGAACTGTTCATCGTCGCCTGTCAATCCCAAGACGACCTGGAAATCTCACCCAATCAAAGTCATTCATCAGGACAGGGCATAAGCAGAGGACACGACATACAAGGAACCCACTCCTGACTGTCTACATACGAGAGGACAGAAGAACTTCAAAGATCACATCGTGGATTGACTTCAAAAACGTACCCAAATTTAATTTCATTTACTTAGTTATCCGATATTTAAAGAAAATGTTTTACGCTAGAGTTTTTCTTGTCATTGGATGTTTTCTAACAGCTGCTTTGGCTCAGATAGAAGTTACCACCAAAGTTGGGACAATTAAAGGAAAAACTCAGACACAAGACGGGGTGGTTCATACATTTTTAGGAATACCGTATGCTGTTGCGCCGGTTGAAAGGGCTAGATTTGGAAAACCAAGGAAACCTGATAATTTTCAGTTCCCATATATAGCAAATAGAACGAATTCATATTGCCCACAGTTGCTTGCGACGAATTATGTTTGGTCGAACTTACCCGTAACTTCCAGAAGCGATGAGGATTGTCTATACCTGAATATTTATGTTCCTGACCAAGCAGACAATTTAGGTGTGATGGTTTTTCTTGAAGGAGATAGCTTTTTAACCGGGAGAGCCGATGTTTTCGACGCGAGCAACCTCGCCATAAAGGGTAACATAATTGTGGTCACAGTGAACTACAGGCTTGGGTTCCTAGGATTTGCCAGCATAGGCGAGCCCATTGCACCAGGGAACATGGGACTTTGGGACCAAAACTTGGCGTTAAAATGGGTTCAAGAGAACATTGTTGCCTTTGGTGGGGACTCCAATAAAGTAACCTTAGTAGGCTGGTCAGCTGGTGCCACCAGCGCTGCTTTGCATGCTCTCTCTGAGAAAAGTAAAGGTTTGTTTCAAAGAGTTATTCTACAGGGAGGAGCGGCTACTGGCCCGACACATGTCATGAGTCAGAAAGATGCTAGCGAAGTTGCCAAACAAGTTGGAATAATAACACAATGTTATAGGACTGATGCTCCTGTCAGTTTATCTGAAATGATAACATGTTTGAAAGGAACCCAATACAACCCCACACGCTTGGCAATTCAATCACTAGGAAGTGCAAGAAGAGACCCTGTCCGTGGCTTTTTGAATTCTGTCTTTGTACCTGTTATTGATGGCGACTTCATCAAAGATGATCCAGTCAAGTTACTAGCGGACAAAGCTTATCTACAATCTATTGGGTTTTATGACTTGGACATTATGGTTGGTTTAATGCGATCAGAAGGCACTCTGATGGAAAACTTGCTAACTGTATTTGTTCAACCAAGTCTTATTCCAGAGACTTTTACCAGCAAAGGCGTGAAGACGGAATTCATGACGGACTCCGCTCTTCCAGCTATAATACAGGGGCGATTCGGAGAGAAGAGTCCGCAAGCATTGGAATACGTTGAGAGAAAATACAACATTAAAGGGGCGTATACTAGTTACAAAGACGCTTTTCAGACATACACAGATGCATTTTTCCTGGCACCCATTATACGTTTTGCAAGAGCCCACAGCTTTGAAAATGAAGCAGCAGGAAAAACTTTTCTCTACCTATTCGACCATTCTGCTGCCGCCGCCAGAGTCTCCGCACCTCACGGAGGAGATTTACCCTATGTATTCGCACTGAATCAGATAGTTCGCTTAGGTTTCCAGGTACCCAGTACACTTAACACAAAGGAGGAAGACTACGCAGATATGGTTGTTAATTTTTGGAGTAATTTTATCAAATCCGGGTAAGTTGTGATTGTTTCTTTATAAATAACGTAATTTTTTCGTAGATAGATATGGTTTCAATATAGCTTTAAAAAGCCAATATGAGATATATCAAATTAAGTTATACAGGGAGCTTTGAAACCCCACCAATTAGAACTTAGAGCAAGCCTCGGGGGTCTGTCAGATTATCTTTTTAGACAATATGGAGGACAGTATCAGGTGCTGACACCATCCAATGATAATCCCTCTCCAGAAGGTTCCAGGAACCTCACGATATTCTCACACCTTCGCGATCAGAAAGACACGATTAGATTGCGTCTCCATGTTAGCCCTTGCATCAGAGGCTAAGATTCCCTTGAACGCGATACTGGCGTAAGGGACAGCATATAAAATTAATATGTGGTAGTATATAAGTTAATAAGCATCAAATCGTACAAAATACTTCAATTAATATCTGAATTGAGAAAAGAAATACTATTTTGAATAACATGAGGGGGGGGGGGGGGTGCTTTCTGTGGAGAACATGGCAACCAAGTCTTTTAGAGTCCAAATCTCAACAAAGAATGATCTCTGCAGTTTTGTACTCTTCGACCTTTTCCTCGTCATCGCCAGATATTTCCCATTTATCTTCTGAGCTTTATCTTCCCTATTATTTTATTCTTAGACCAACTCATGACTCCAGGTTTTTATGGGGCAGCAACATTTTTTGAGAGGTAGCTACTTAAAAAAATATCAAAACCGTAACATGTCTTGTATGAAAGCATGTACATTCCATGTTTTAGACTGCCACGACAACCCATAATGATAGCTTTTCAAGCCAAGTTGCATGTAATCTAGGTCTTAAACAGAAATACGCTTTTGATTGCTTTACGTATAAAGAAACGAAAATTATCCTTTGACTCGATTATAAGAAGTGACATCGTTGTAAAAACTTTCGTTAAAGGAACCTGTTCTATTCAAGCAAAATAAATGAAACATAAAGACAGATTTAGGATTTCTAAATGTTGGTTGAAAAGCACGTAAACAGTTCGAACACAGTCCTGTCCAAATCAAATATTCGTTTCAAATTAGAAATACAAAATGACCAAAAAAAAATTAAATTCGGGAACATTGGTTGTTTTTAGGGTGTTATGTATATATCTGACAATACAGAAAGTTGTCTTCTTTTGTCGACATTCAGCAAGTGTACCTAATTATATTTTCTCGCCCAGGATGAAGTGGGCTAAAAGGATAAGATTGATTAATACAGGTTTTCAATAAGAAACAGGAAGTGTTAATTCTAAGGATATTAAAAAAAATTTAAACTACGTAATTGTAAATGTTTTTTGTGATAGTTTTAATCAATTCCATTTCATTAGCAAATATTGTATGTGTGTATTTAACCCGTAGAGAAATCTAAGCAAGGGGGATAAAAGCAATTTAAGAGAGAAGAGCCCATGTAAATACGGCCTACAATGTATGGCCTTTTCAACAGTCCTGGGAGTGCCCGAGTAACGGTATATTCTTTGTTACATGCCTAACAAAACATGTATTTACAGAAAACTACCTGATAAAAACCACATCACTCCTGTTGAAAATTATTCCTTAAACCAGTCTTAGTTAGGGGGACAACGTTGGTAGAATTTTAAAGGGGTTCGTCAAGGACTTAAATTAGGTCCCCTCTTGTTCTGATTTTATTCTGCCAGTGAGCAAATAAAGACTTTCGAATCAGTTACACTGGACGTGACATTGTTACGTCTAAAGTATATGTGTGACTACACGCCATTGGTACATAGAAAGGTAAACTGTAGAGTTCTGTGAAACAATCTATTCGACTAAATATAGGTTTGTATGCCCATGTATCTTCTGGTCATGAGTAACTGGGCTACCCTGCTGATGTTTTCTGACACCGCGCTTATGACTACGTTCTGGATTTGGTGAATCTAGAAAGATTACAGGGGAAATTGATCGATGGATGTTTTACGCCCCTATGATTATTCCACTCTCGTGTATATAGAGGCGTTGTCATGCTCAGTGCGAGAGAAAACCAGGCTCGTTGGTCGGAGGAACCCCCGAAATTTGTCGAGTAGGCCTACCTGGTAGCTCTTCCACACAGAGTGATCGTGTGACAAACCAATTCAGAAAGGTTTCAAGTTTATTTGGTCTGAGTGTGATGCGAACCCTCGAGGCATCGATAAAAGGCCTGTATCGGACCGAGGGACTCACACTTTAGACTGAGCCACCGATGCATCCTGACTTTATTATTGCGCTAAATAAACCCCATTCTCGGATGCCCAGGGTTAAATTCTCAACAGTCTCACCTTAAAGTGAGCGTAAGGAAACCCCCAACCTTCGGGAAATACCTAAAACACTTCCACATAGTGCAATGGAGTTAAAATCCACTCCGATTCTTTTTCTTAGGATTGAGTCGCCTTTGAGCCCATTCAATTTAACAGAGATATCTTATTTGATATAATATAATATAACAATAATATAACAAAATTAAATTATACACTTAGCAAAGGGGTTAATACAAAACAAAACTCGGTACTGTATGTTAGAAACGTTTACAGCTGCAACTGTGAAGTTATGGGGTGCATCAGACGGCAATACCGAATTCCATTTTCTGATTCAATAAAAGCAATCCAGTAAAATAACAGAAACCTATTTTTGATATGTGTGAAACCTCTATAGCCTTAATACAATGATTGAAGACACGAATTCTATTCCTTTGAACAGAAATCCAAACACACCCCAGCAGTTAGGAGTGAAATGGCCCCAGTACCAACAGGACACGGAAAGTTATCTACGGTTATCCCTTGAAATGACTCAGTCCGATTCCGTTCAACAGCGACTTCGAGAAGACGCCATGTCCTTCTGGCTCGAATGTCACCCAGGGAACACCGTGAACGTCCTTCAAAGTTGTGCTCTAAATTCGGACAATACGCCTCCGACTAAGATAACCGCCCCCACAACGCCTAGCACTAAACCTCAAGACAAAACTACGTCACGCACTTCAACGCAAGGTAAAGCAACGTCCATTAGTTCAACACAAGTTAAGACAACGCCAAGCACAACGCCCCGTACAATACCATCAATGGCCCAAACAACGAAAACGTCACCAACAACAAAAGCTGGATCGTCAACAGAAAAGTTAACAAAACCCTCAATTACGAAAACACCCATATGGATTGAAGTTGAAGACCCGACCAACGCAGTTTCTCTGGCGACATCTATAGGTGGACTATTGGTAGCCGTGTTCTCAATCTACGTTGGATACCTCGCAAAAAAACTTGTTTCCTTTTAATACAACAAGAAGCTAACGTTGATCT
This sequence comes from Lepidochitona cinerea, assembly GCA_963971465.1. Classification (NCBI taxonomy): domain Eukaryota; kingdom Metazoa; phylum Mollusca; class Polyplacophora; order Chitonida; family Tonicellidae; genus Lepidochitona; species Lepidochitona cinerea. Next base: position 44,195,327 of record OZ020551.1, on the reverse strand, counting down.
CTCCACTCAGACCAATCTAAAACGATTCAAAATTCAAGATATTCTTTCTTAATAAAGCCTTATTTCATCAGCCCAACAGCTAAAGGAAATGTTTGTTGTCCCATTCTTAATCTAAGAGGAGCAACACTATTGGAACTAATTCAAATTGAAAATGCAAAAGAGTATGGACTCAGAACTATGGGTTTTGTTTGCTCAATGAATAACAAAAAGTAGCACTTTTTTCATATGTTCATTCTTGAAGGTTAATTCAATGGCGCGTGTTTTATATTTTGTATTTACAGATCTTGGTAATTATTTTAGTAATAGTAATACATTGACACAGAAAGGTTAAATTCATGTTTGTAAATTTGTTAATAGTATTTTAAGGTATAAGATTTTTAACTTTTCTCAGCCGGTTCTGAGGATTTATATATGCCCATTGTCAAATATATACCACTGACAAAACCCTCACAAACTTTTTCCACTAGGCACATTGCATACATTTTGTTGTCGTCATGTTAAATATGCCCAGTTGATTGGTAGATGTTCAAGATTATTTGACTTATATGGCCTCGTTGCCAGGTTTAGTGGGGAGAGGGAAACCGATGTTTTTACCCAGAGAAAACCCTTGACCTACTGTGAGTACCTGGCAACGCTTTCACTTGCGGGGATTGAGTGAAAAATCGACTCAGAAAGTTTCAAACCCGCGCCGCATCGATGGAAGGCCTGTGTCGGAATGAGCCACCGAGGCCCCCGAGAAAAATAGGTACAACACCTGGCGGTCGGGATGCTATAGATGTCTTCATTTTCGTATAAAACGCATATTGTTTTTGTATTAGTTGTATTGACGAGATATGCTTGAACGTAGATCTAAGCTTTCGTCTAAGGTTAAATATTAAACCAGCGATGAGTGTTCAAATAAGTTTGCATTGCTAACCATATAAATTTTATATTTTATCATTACTGTACAGAAAAGAAATAAATATTTTCAGATCTATAGAATGGATTATTTCTTTGAAGAACTGCCTATCTTTAGTTATGAATGCCTGGTTACCGAAAGCAAACGTTCACTGCCAGTTTTTGGACGAACGTATTCATTCATGTCAAATGGAACAACGTAAATTTGTAGAAATCTTAATATTTTTTCAGTTGACTTTCATAATTAAAACTACCGAAAAGCCTTCTCAGCTTATATCTTGTGTTAATTTTGAACACTTTGATATAATTCCAATAAACGCAATTTTTATCTTGAGGATGGACATTCGTATTAAAATCCAAAGTTTTTTGCTAATACCACAAGAGGAACTACTTTTTGGTCTACAAAAACTTTTCACGTCTTTCCGTGTGTGCAGAACGAAAGCCATGGGATCCCAACCTGCACATGAGTGTGGCCTGATTATCCCGTAGGGCGTGTCGTTTGCAGTTTTTAAAGATCTCAATAAACGATTATTGGTTCTAGAAGAAATTGCAGGAAAATTGGTCAATTTAGATTTTGTTATCAAGCTTACTTTAATTTTGAAATGAATCTGCCTAAGGTAACTTATTAAGACGAGAGCTTTCATTCAGCGCACACTGGAAGGCGACCGGTACTGGTGGTCGTTTCACGAAGTCGTCGCACGGTGCGATCAATCGAAGATGCCATGACGTCGTATCTCTTCACTATGGTATCCAATGGCAACTACGTTTCGTTTGCGATGCGACTGCTTTGGGAAACGAGCCCCCGATTGAGATGAAGATAGTTTATATTGTAATTGAGTGCAAACCTGATTCCATGTTCCCCAATTGCTAAGACATTCGTAACCACCCATACACATAATTAAAATAGCAGTGGAACATTAGCAATGTCATTTGTTTTCTTTGCACGTTCGTTATACCATCTGAAGAAACGGACTTCGACAACGAGAAAAACAACCAAAAATGAAAAACAACAAGCCAACAAAACACACAAAGGATTCAGTTTAATAGCTAATCAAAACCAATGTCTTGGAGAGCCACAGGAAGCTCATCCGAAGCTAGGTTTAATACAACTGAGTTAACTAATCCCAACTCGAGCCTATCTCAGTAACTTCTTCACTGATTTCTCAAACAAGCCACCATGGCCTGTGAACTCGCCATTTTTTTATTACTGTGCTTTATGTATGTTTAGAATATTGTAAACAGTTCAACTTGATTCCAGACACAAAAGTTAGTGGTATTTGTCCAGTGGGTTGAACATCCAGTCAAACCTGTTCCGATCGGGAAGAAGTCTTTTAAAATCTCACGGACAGTTTCTTGAAAGTAACCTTCCATGTGGACATAAACTATATAGAAAGAAGGCTTCGTATAATGAGTTAAAATAGATTGAAGAAAGTCATCGCTGTTGCAGAATTTCTATATATACATGTGTGTATATATATATATAAAGTACACGCATGTGCGCATTCGTACATTATTTTCATCTTTCCTGCTTCATTTGTCCGTCCGCTCATTCATTCACTGATTTATCCATCCAGTAGTTTAATCGGCTCTTCATTTAGCAATTCATTTGGTAATCCATTTAACAATTCATTGAATCATTTAGGCTTTAATTTTGTAATTCATTAGCAATTGATATATTTAAAAAAAAAATTTGGAATTGATATAGTCGTTTATTCAATCATATTTCCGCGAGTTGATCATTTAACTTGGCCATTTCATAGTTTAATTGATTCTATCAATCTCCGCTAATATACGTTTAAACTCATTATAACTTTTTAGAATAATGACTTTTAACATTTTCGATACTAACACAATACAGAAGGTAAGTGTTCACTTAATCTGTAGAAATATTAACTAATGATCTAACTAAATCCATCAGACACCAAGTCTTAACTAAGTGGTGGCATAACAATGTGGATCCTATTGAATTAACCAATCCGGATTGTAGTAGCTGGCTGAACCATTAAACTAGCCCCATATAGTACTAAACCCTGCTGAATCTATATTTTAAAAAAAAAATACGTTTATTAGGGTTGGGGGTCCGTGTTTTGGTCAATTGATTGATGTTTTACTCGAATTTAAACAAAACTGTTTGTGCTGAAATTGATTCGAACCCACGCCTCATTGACGAAAGGCCGTATCAAATAGAGGGACTATCACTGCCGACCGAGCCATTGAGACCCCCGTCTCTTGGAAGTAGAGTGTAGACATCACTGACAAATGCTGGGAATCTGTTTTCCTATAGATATATCATATTGGGATTTAAATAAAATACCAGGTGCAATAAAAAGTCGTACATAAAGACCAATTTGATGTGTTTGCTTTCTTTCTGCTCAATATCACTAACCATCGCTTTCCTATATGTCTGAGAATAACTATAGAGTCTCTTGTGGTGCTTGCTTTCATTAAAACCGCTTTGTTATTATGTTTTGCCTTTAAAAACTTGCATGCCAGATCATTTAACCGGAAACTGGCCACGAACGATCTGTTCAAACTTCATCTTCATTCCAAGGCAAAATCTTATCTGAGACAAAGCGCTAGTAACATTGATACTACTTGTACTTTCTGTGACAAAACGAGAATACTGTGCAGTTTTACCTAGTTTCTAGAATCTCAGTAGAAATGATAATTCTTTAAGTTTAGACCATACATGTGTATATATACATTTTCCTTTCTTTTGCAACTTTAGACATAGTTCACCCAGTTAAGATGCTTTACTACACTAACTGTACACTTTCCTCTTTCAATGTCTAGAACGAGAGACAGAAATGTCTAAGCTGAAATAAAATCTATGAATTGCTTTAGTAAACACTCTGCTATAATATTCATTCAAAACCTAAATGGATCAAATATAATTCAATTTTAATACATTAAATTCTTTCTTAGAGAAAGCTGTTCTCAAATCAACCAATGAAATCGCGTATCTTGAATATTCGCTCATGAGCATTTTGTATTAAGGGATATAAGTTCCTAATGACTCACTTTTCTGTAAGATTATTACATAGGTTAAATTCCGCAAGTTTTGGTTGATTATCGTTCTTATCAATTGGCAACCCTAGGCCACCATACACGACATTTACGATTATTTGTTAAATTTTTAAAGGAAAGGTTACACTGAAATGATCTATGTTAAATTGGCACTTCATTTTATTTGTCAGTCTCGATTTTGTAATCACCAAATGTTTATTTATTTACCTATTGCAGGGATCCAAACATACCGGAGAGTAATACCCCAGTCACGTGGCCTGATTTCCGGAGTGGATCGGAAAAGTTCTTAAAGCTCACACTGGATATGTCCAAAGACAAATCGGTGGGTGAGAATATTTTCCAGGATCGAGAGTCCTTCTGGCTCAAATGTTTACCCAGTATTTTACAGGGAGATGATAAGCCTTCGTCCACGTGCCCAGCGATTCAATCCCAGGAATTAACCAGCACTCCCTTAAGCGGAGGTCAAGCGAAGTCCACGACCGGGTCATCAACCAGCTCAACGACGGAAAAAGCTACGACACCAATCTCAACAAAGCCTACAACATTATCATTGAGAGAAACCAAACATTCTCAAAAGTTTACAAAGACAACTGTGAAAATGTTGCCCAGTTCTTCGACCACGGATAATGAACAAACTTCGCCAAATCTAAAAACCGAGGCGCCAAAATCCGTCCCTCAAGCATCTACGGGGATTCCAGGTTCCTCTATCAGCCCATGTAACGAAACACAAACCCCACAAAAATTCCTCCATCGATTAGGCCTGGACGCCGACACAGCAGAAACAACAATAATCGCTCTGGCGGCAGCCACCGGGGCATTTGGACTTATCGCTTTAATAGTTTCCTGTATGTTGTGTGCTAAAAAACGGAAACGAAGCAACTATTATTAATTTAGGGATATTTTTATCGGTGGATTGGGGTTTCTATAATATTTTATGGTGCAATGATCAAAAACAGACATGGCTATTTATTATTGTTTTGATGTACACGCTACAGAGATATTTAAAAATGCGGCTACTTGATCAAGTCAACAAACAATTCAAACTCAACTGTCTCATTTAAATGATCGCTCAGAATTTTCTGATAAATGTAACAATTTGCATGTTCTCATTTGTTTTGACTTTGCATCAAGCATGGACAATATGCTATTAAACTCATTGAATGCCAACTTGAAAAACAATATGTCATTGGACGATCTTTGAAAAGCAAATAAAGAAAAAGCAAATCCCACTCAATCTAAGAACAATTAAAAAATCTCGGAGTGGGGTTTTAAAAGGTTCGCCCTATTTAGGAGAGTGCTCATGTACCCGTCAACAGTCTGGCTTTTCTTGTGCATAGAGTCTAGTTTTCTCCGCAACTAAACCTTGCAAATCCGCCATATAAGTGAAATAATCTTAAGTGCGGCGTAAAACACCCATCAATCAATATAGTGGTACAACAAGTATTTATTTCATCATATTACACTTTTTATTTGAGTATGTTTATTACATAATATAGTTTACATCATTTACTCATCGATTCCACATCATGCTTTGTTTTCCCACCCAACTCTGCTTCATCTATTAACAAGGAGTTCTGTGGAAACGCCGCAAATAATTTCTTCATCCATTGTATTTATTTTCTAGTCAAAATGATATTTGCAGATGTTTAGACACTAACAGAGAATGCATTTCCATGCAGAAAACATGAACAGCTCTAGATCAAATAAGCACAAACATTGTTTATGAGCCTTATGTACAAATAATTTTCATTCCGCATAATCTGACTTGCCTTTGTAAAAATCAAAATACGATTTCTTGTTCTCCGTTTTAAATTATATGAAATGCTTAAAGATGTATTTTCCCGTTTGTACATATTTTAATAAATGAATTACGTTCAGCACAAAAAAAAATCACAAACGGTTTTGGAGTATTCTAAAATTCCGTAATGAAGATAGGTACATGTATATGTAAATATGTTCTCAGTAGTGTGGAAGAAAGTTTATTTTCTTGCTAGATGGAAATTCCACGGAACGCATTATTTTCTAATTGATTCATTTATAGTTGTTTGGCGTCGATGTAATGCCTAAATTGACCCATGCAGAAGAACGTGTTGTTTATTGAAGCCATTGTCGATCCTGTAATGTTATTATTGGCTGTTTAGGATATTCACTATGTTGGTATTAAGTGAACAATATCGATGACCGGCGACCTGTAACAATATCAATAAGGAATGATGACAATATAAACAACTAATATCCTGAATGAGGACAATTTTATGTAGAATGTTTTGATGCCATCCCACTTGACGTCTCACTTTCTACATGAGCGATACATTCGTAGAAAAAAAAAACAAACTTTTAACAACACCAGACCCTGTAAAAACTTACGCATAGTCCAGGAGCCTGTTTCACAAAGTGGCGTAGCGTAAGTTTTTGAGTAACTGCCATAGCAACGTATCTCTAGAGTATGGGTTGCTATAGCCTCACTGAGTCTCTTTATTGTGTTACTTACTTGCCGGTCAGCAAGATAGAGTTGCTATGGTCGTTACGCGAAAAATTACGCTACGCCGCTCCACATAGATGCATTTTTTGGCGTGACATTCATAGACCGTATCTCTACAGTATGGGTTGCCATGACAGTTAAGTAAAAACTTACGCTATGTCGCTTTGTGAAACAGGCTACAGGTACCCAGAAAATAAGCCTTGAAAGGCGTTGTGTTATGTTGATTGCGTCTATATTTTTCCAGTGTCTCCCAACATTTTGATTTTGTCTCGTAGACGTTGTTAAGAGTTTGATTACGCATGTCATTTGCTATATATTCCGCAAGATTTTCATTAAAGGGGCATGAGCTGCCAAAATTCACACTTTTTTCATAATTTCTGATCGTCACGACAGTAAGAGGCTTTGAAGGCCATCGAAAAACTAAATGATTGGCGTTGGAATGAGGAAAATCCATACAGTATGTGCCCTGTATGAACCGAAAACGTGTTCGAAAAGTAGCAAAATTTAAATAACCGGGACGACCATTCATTTATTCTAAACCAAAGTTAGTTCAAAACAACACTTTATCGTACATTTTCGAGACTAGAAGCACTAAAAAGCTTCTGAGTTATACGTCTTGTGAAAAATAGCCAATAATTTCAACATTCTGTTTTAACATCAAAATATCAACATTTTGGCAGCTCATGCCACTTTAACTTATTGACTCAATTTTGGTTAAAATTGTTGATAAACTTAAAGAAGACTGTTTCTCTTGGCTTTATAACCGAATAATAGGTATAAAATTACTGCATGACGCAATGCGGATGAAACGCTTGTGTATTGCATTTTACCTACGTGTTACATGTTAAAAGACATCTCCCCACGCCTTGATCTCGTCATCTATACGAATATTTGCATTGCTGACGGTCATGTGCATGTGAACTGTGTGTTAATTCAGAAAGTCGTGACGTCTCCAAAGCCTCGGATTTTGTCTGGTCCATGGGGCGGTATTTCTAGTTTATTCTCTTTTGTTCTCCATAAAATTCCGAATATTGTTCGGGGACTTTTCGGACTAGCTTGTTTATTTTGTGATAAATTGAAAAGTGTTTAACGTGGCAATTATTTCTCTTAAATAACGGTTTTCCATTTGTTAGAGTGTGTCTCAAGACGGTAGCATTTGTCCGCATTACTTCATTCCATAATAACATATTCATTAGAAAAGAAAACTGACCAATCAATGGTTCTTTTCTGTACCCTATATGTCAATCTCGAACTCTATTGGCGGTTCAGTGAGTGTCACTACTTTCAACAGTGATAGTTTACAGATTCATTTAAAACAGTTTTGAGGGTTGTTCCAAATCCAATAAACTTGTCATCAGAAATCTGTGTAATCTTTTAACCAGAACTTGCATGGTATTCGAACACACAGGCCTATACGCCTTTATGTTATAAACTATAAACAATTATTTCCGATATCCTAAAATGGACTTCCATGCCCTTTTGTTTAGGAAGATGAAAGAAGAACAGGTATTTGAAGGAAATGTCTTAAGCTATGAATATCTTAACAGAAATTTGAAGAAGAATCGACGGGACATTGCAGGACATATCGATGTTGTATTTGGTTTGTTTTATTTACGCAACAGTCGTAAGAGAAATGTGAGTTCTTAGGCGATTTGTCGATAACCTGGCTTTTATAGCCTATTTCATGTTGAGGGTGTGTTTATTTGGGATGCAGTTGTAGGCTGAGGATAAACTATCGGTATTTACCGATGCCGATATCCGGGGCAATATGACGCATTTCCCCCTGACTTTATCACTCATGTTGACATCCCTGTACCGATCTCACCGGAGATCTTCCGCATTCCGCACACGTTTAACAAGACTTGTTTAAAACGACCCTCTTCTCAATAAGATAATATGACCATGTTAAATGTGGACAAAATTTAGTTTAAGTGGCATGAGCTGCCAAAATTCACACGTTTTCATAATTTCTGATCGTCACGACAGTAAGAGGCTTTGAAGGTCACTGAAAAACTAAGTGATTGGCGTTGGAATGAGGAAAACGAACCGAACCGAAAACGTGCTCGAAAAGTAAACAAAATTTAAATAACCGGGACGACCATTCATTCATTCTAAGACAAATTTAGTTCAAAGCAATACTTTATCGTACATTTTCGAGACTAGAAGCACTAAAAAGCTTCTGAATTATACGCCTTGAGAAAAATAGTCAATAATTTCAACATTCTGTTTTAACGTCAAAATATCAAAATTTTGGCAGCTCATGCCACTTTAAAGAGGAATGAGCTGCCAAAATTCAGATTTTTTCATAAATTCTGATTGTCAAAAGAAGCTCAACGTATGAAGGACCTTGAAAAACCAAAGGATTGACGTTGAAATAAAAAAAAAAAAATTGTACAGTCAGTACCCTGTGCGAACCAAAGATATGTGTTAATAACGGACAAAATTAAAAACGCCGGGATGTATGAGTTCATTTTTGGGACTTTTGTTGCTTATAAAACCACCTTAACGTACATCCTCATAATTGGTATCAACTGAAAGTTGTTATTTTGTAATTTCAGGTAAAAACAACCCAAAATTAGCAAATTCTGTTTCAACGAGATTTTCCTTATATTTGCCAGCTCATGCCACTTTAAGGTGGCATGAGCTTCCAAAATTTATATTTTCATGAGTTTAGATTGTGCAGAAAAAGGGGAAAATTGCAGTTTAATGAAAAACTAAACCAGTCACAACAGAATAAATAAAATATTCAATGAGAAGTTTTCGTCGTCATTTATATATTTAGCCCAAAAATAAGTTTTGTTTATATATGTGATTTAGCCCGGTAAAACACATGTTATGTAACATAAAAAACCCTTTCAACCCTTACTGTAAACAACTTTTTGGCAATTTGTTAGATTGAATATTTAAAAACAACGTTTGATATGGCAGAAATATACAATATTTTGGTTTTATAGATGTAATTCATTCTTTGATCTTATGGCTACTCCTTTACATAATTAAACAACCATGACCACCATGAAATACTTGTTAAAAATCAAAAAAATAATCGGCACTACATCAGCTCATAATGCATTCTAAAACAAGATGGCAGCGTCCATGGATGTCTAGGCAAAATATGATATGGATGAGGGAATAAGTTTCAAGGTATTTTACATGTATTAGGAGAGTAGCAATCAAAACAGGTTATCGGCGGCTTAAATGTTACCTACCAGAATTATATCGGATATCTATCTACACAACCGAGCCAAATATCAGTGTCACATGTCGTTGTTTACAATTTTAAGGACATCGACAGCAGTGGCCTCCCTTTATGTTCAAGCAACATGTCACTCATTGGTTTTAGAGTTAATATCTTAACGAATGGCAGTAGGATCAATTTCTATTTTAGATTGTGGGAACGACCTGAAAAGTGGCACGGACATCTCGACTTTACTCAGATTGAGGTATCAACAATCAACTTACCTTGATGTGTATCCGCCATATCTTCAATGCTAACTGTTGCAGGATTATATTTAATGATGAGCACACCCGTACTGAAGTGTATTTAAGCTTACGTCTATAACGACATCTAGTATAGTAATCAAATCCCGATTAAACCAGTAGAGTAGGACAGAACAGGTTCATGGGTGCGATGGGGTGAGTGGTCGCGGAAAGGGGGTGGGGCTAATTGTTCTTTCTCCCAGGGCATAATACTTTTTGTTTCACTTTCCGTCAGAGCAGCATGGTGTGCCAAGCGAGGTGTGTCGTGATGGAGAGGGTTGGGACATATCTCTGTACCTAATGCGTTGACACTCTTCAGTGCCCGTCCACTTTAAAATACTATGGGGTGTCAAGATTTGGAAATTTTCCTTCAAACAGAATAAGAAAATTATTGTGTTAATGAGTTATAAAAACGGAAATTGTTCGGTTTATTCGGATCCTGCGCAAACAAAAAGAACTGGTTTGATAATTTCAATAAGGTCAAGAATTACTTATGGATAACAACTTGACCTTATTGTAACCTTCCAACTTCTAAATGCCATTGAAAGATTTGATAATTTCAACCTGTTATGGAATTGGGGACAAGTTTTTAACAGTTTAGAAACGCCCTATCTGCCCCCCCCCCTACACACACACCCATGGAACTCAAATCTTACCTTGAATTTAGTACCTAACATGGGGGAGGGGTGGGGGGATGGCAAGGGCGAGGTTCGTAAACCTACTAAATTTGGCTACCTTTAAACCTTCTCCAAATGCTAATTTTCATAACAACCAAGTATTCTCGTTATTTTTTTGGGATTACACTTTCTTGAAAAATGGCAGAAATTCTTCTACCGATTTTGGGTGAAACCCGAAACGGGAATCGAACTCGGGTCCCGGAGTATGGCACCTATCGCCAGCAGTAAATGCCGGCTGGCTGAATGGATAAGGCAGCCGGCATTTACAGCTAGCTAACACTAACTAATTATTACATGTACATCCTCTAATCTCTAATCACCAAAAATATCATGTTTAATTTCCAACGGTACCAAATATTTTTTACGCCCAACAGTGAACTTTATGAATACCAAACGGCTCACACAAGAAATGGATCGACAGTCTCCAGCTTTAACCCTGCATGGAATAATTTGTGAAATCTGTATTTGCCACTCATACTTCTTTTTCAAGCCGACACGTTTTTCTTAATGTGCGTCAAGGTTACCATATTAGTCATTCAGCGGTGGACATTTAGGTGGTCCTATTATTGTTGGTTTATAGTTTGTCGTACTGGTTATGTGAAGCGTTGATCTTAGGTCGGCATCGTCAAACATTTGATATCAGGTTTAGCGTCCGTCACTCACAGTTAGCCCAACGTTATATCACTCGACACCCTCTCTGTGGTGGGATAATCTTCCGATAGCAGCATTGGCTGGACGTTCGTAACAGGGTGGCATAGTTCGCCTTTTTATGGTCGGTCAGTGGTGAACAGTGAGTCATTTGCCGACTATAAAAAGGCGAACTATTGGTTAGTTGTATATTGGCATGATCGATCATCCTTCGGCTAGCCTGATCGACAGCAACCAAAAACTCATTATAGGTTGTACAAGGTAGGCAACGGTTATATGTTGGTTAGGTGTGTAATTTCATCATTGGCCTTAATCGTTTAAGTGATTCGCTGGCGATACAGCTGTGACCCAACATTGTACAAATATTATTAGCATCGTTCTGACTTGAATCGGCTTTGTATTGGTTTTCCTGAGCAATTAATGTTTAAAAAATGGCAACCCATCTCGTTCTTTTTTTAGTGATATTTAAGACGCTTTTTATTACAACTCGAGTGAAAATCAACCTGAAAAGGTATGGTTTGTGGGCATGGGAATTTTCAATTTCATGAAATGCTTAGACCTGTGTAGTGAAGCAGTTTTCCGAACTGAATGAGCGAATAGCAAAATGTAACTTGACGAGGTTTTACGCATCCCTAAACGGACTGCATGCCTTGCGCAATGGTGAAACTCCACATTCACTTGAGTTTGGTCAGCGCAGTCGAAACTTTCATCGAGGTTGGTAGAACTTTTTACCAGCATTAAATCAATTCGCCAATAAGCACATATTCACTGGTAACAATCGCATGCCAACGTTGAACATTTTAACTAATTTGTGTTGCCCCAACGTTAGACCAACAGTGCACGTATCGGTGGCTCAATACCAGACCGACAGTGGTCCAACTTTTCGACCGAAATTGTGAAAACTCAAGATTGTCGTGTCATAGTCAGAAGGAGTTTCGCCAAACGGGGAAAATCGATCCTTGTCCAACCATTTTACGACGTTAAGACAACCACTTATCAACAATATACCAACCACAGACAGACGATTCACTGGCACAGTACCAACCGTTGTGCAACATAAACCCACCATTCGCTAAAGTTAATTGGAGAAATTTATTGCCATCATTAAACCATCGGTTGGCTGAACGTTTGAACGATTAGCCAAATGATCAAAACCCAACGTATGGGGCTGATCGTGAGCCAACAATACACAAAGCGTTGGGTTTAGGCTGATCCATTGTGGTTGTGCTGTTTGGGGAGCAATCGTCATGAGATGAGTAAAATTAACTATAGTTAGGTTAAAATGGGTGACTTTCGTGTGCGTGTGTCAGAATGCTATATTTTACTCAATAATCTTGCTTTTTGTTTTCTCTTTATTAACAAATATAATGTAATCGATCGCAAAAAATAATAATTTTAGCTTTTTGTGTTTTTGTTCTATTACATGCTTTCTTTATTGAAAAAAAAGAAGAAAAGAAAAATGAAAAAAACGAAACAAAACAACAAAAACAAAAAGACACAAACAAAATCGTGATCAAAGGTATTTTGACGGGTATTTGTCAAACGTATTTTTGACCGTATTGGATTTATTAAGTCTTGTCACTTCTATGACGGGATTGCCAGATGTAGGAGATCTGTATGGTGGCCCATCGTTGCCACGAAGAAACTCCGACGTCCTGGAGGTATCTTCCAATTGTTCCACGAAGCACGAAAACTCCAATAACAGTTTTTCCATTTTGTTGGATTCCTCGAGGAAACACGTATGTTGCTCTATACGTTTAATCAAATCAGTCCCTCCAGGCCCTGAAAATCCATGTCTGTGGCCATGAAATTAGTAAATTATTTCCCTTCACCATTGTTAAATGGTCTGCAGCCTGTTAACGTCTACGGAGAACTGCGACGGAAGGGTTCATTTATTTCCACCACCGGACCATATTGCTTTAATAAGGAGAAAGCAACTTTCTTTGCATTTATTGGAGAGACGTGCAAACCGTATTATAGACTGTTGTGACGTTTCGCGAAAGACCCACTGCTCCTTTCAACATGGACGGTTCCGAGCTAATTTGGTTGTCACACTTTCACCACACATTTGAGATTGTTTAGACAACAGCTAAGATATATTATTCCGTCATCAAGCAAGTCAAGTGCTTGTAAATTCTCAAGCAGACATGTCAGCATACGATGAATCTCTTGTTTTATTAAACATGCCATGTGTATTTAACGTATCCAAGAGTGCGAACTCATTTCCGACCGAATAGCTGAAATAGAAAGGAAAACATTTTTAAGTTTTGGAAGCGGGTGTTCAAATTTTTCTGCGAAAAACGTTTTATGATAGCGTTGTACAAGGTTTAGGCCCTACTGTGAGTTTGAATACAAGCATAGTTCTATTATTGAGTGGTTTTACCAAAGCCAAAACACATCATCCTCGGACTCCAGGGTAAAATCACAACTAGTTCATTTTTACCCCAGAGCAAACTGAATGAAAAAAAAAAACGTCGTTTTACCAAGAACGACCATCCACTAACAGACCAATCAGACGCTTTGCTATAGTTTAGTGATAAGCTAAACTAAAAAGTAAACGGAGACTCGTCAACAAACGTCAGCCTAAAATGTTTTCTTAATTCTCAGTCACCCCCTCATCGCCAAGTTCGGGTGAGGTAAAACCCCACAAAAAACAACGAAGGCGTTTCGGTCTTTAAAAAGGTTATCTCTAGAAGGGTTCTCGCCCTTCCGAAAGTTTTCCTTAACATTCCCTTGAGTTTGGTCAGCGCAGCCGAAACTTTCATCGAGGTTGGTAGAACCATTTACCAGCATTAAATCAATTCGCCAATAAGCACCTATTCATTGGTAACAACCGTTACGTGATTCCTAACGTACGACAACGTAAAAAACATTTTAACAAAATGGCCAAAACGTTAGACCGACAGTTATTTATCCAACTATTCACTGTCATTGTGAAAACTAGTTCATAGTTGTGCCTTTGTCGGAAGAAAACCGATTCACCGGCACAGTACCAACCGAAAAGTCGTCCATCTTTGTTTTCTCAATTACGGACATGCTTAAAGTGGCATGAGCTGCCAAAATTCACACTTTTTACATAATTTCTGATCGTCACGACAGTAAGAGGCTTTGCAGGCCATCGAAAAACTAAAAGATTGGCGTTGGAATGAGGAAAATCCATACAGTATGTGGCCTGTACGAACCGAAAACGTATTCGAAATGTAAACAAAATTTAAATAACCGGGACGACCATTCATTCATTCTAAGCCAAAGTTAGTTCAAAACAATACTTTATCGTACATTTTCGAGACTAGAAGTAATAAAAAGCTTTTCAATTATACGTCTCGAAAAAATAGACAATAATTTCAACATTCTGTTTTAAAGTCAAAATATTGACATTTTGGCAGCTCATGCCACTTTAAGTAACGCGAATTGCGATTGTTGAAATTTCTGCAATAATTCAGGTGTATGTACGTATGGAAACAACATTCTTTCATCCAGTTTGCCCGTAATTTGTTACAATTTGGTTAATGAATTTTCGCTATTTAGAGATTGTCGAGTAAATTAAAATTTAAACGAACCATATTTATCATTTTCTAACGTAGTTCCTTATTTAAAATTTTACTGAAGGGAAAGAGAAAATAGCATAGCCCTTGGTACACAGAGTGGTCTCCCCTTTATAATGATTGCCTGTAAGTCAATCGTATTCTTGCGAGATCTCCTTTTGACATGACTAACATAGACCTCGAACGTCTTTACCGGACATAGCATAGATAGAGATTTTCGTATGCCAGCTGGGGTAACATTTTTAAAAGTTATCCGAAAAACATCAAAATCCCGATATTATGCTGTATGTGAGTGTATAACTTGAATTAAAGAAAACGTTAAACAAGAAAATTCCACGAAATAGTCCCATTTTGACGAAATCAGGCCAGATGGCGACGTTCTCTGTTGCGCCGATTCACCTTGAACTGGCCACTGTAATAGGTTCCACGGGGCATTTTCAATAGTTGCTAGCGTTTGGAATGTTCGATGTAACTAACGATTTTCCCTGTGCCTGTGTGTTATAGTGTTAAAAAATACATATCTAGCTAAGTGTAAGAGAGTGATAGAAAAGCGGCTGAATGCGAGCAAATTTTAGATTGGGAAAGAAGTCTCAGCTATCGAGAATCTAAGGGCTGAAAAAATATTCAAGTTTGAACATCCAGTTTCAATAATGTGTGCACGAGTCCACATTTGTATTACATCTTCCTGGGCCCCAATCAGAGCAGTTAATCTTCGTAAGTTCTGACACAAAGGGAGGTAAGAATGTGGGCACGATTGACTGAGCCGTTGACTATTTTAGACCGTTTTAGAACTGAAAACAAATTTGAATATACATAGGCCCATGTTAGGTGGATGGACATCTGGAAGACTATGCATATAATGAACGCAATCATTTATTTTTCATTGGGGCTTGAAAATTGGCCCCTATTTCTACATGTTTATTTTTTTTTATTAAAATACTATCCAAAGTAGTTCCGATTGACTTTGCTCAACGAAAAAAGGGGCGAGTCAAAACGTAACCATTAATGAGAAATGCCAGATTTTATTGGGAATTATCTCTATTTAATACTATCAGCGGAAGTAATGCTCCGAATCCTTCTAGAAGATATTATTATTAAACCATTTACTTCGGATTTTTCGGATTTACATAGATCATAAAACCCAGGCCTATAATACAGAACCGCCCCGTGGAGGTACTTTAATTTCCTATCCTCATCGATGCTTTCTTTTAAACTATTCATGTCTATATTCTTAAATAATTCTGGTATATAAGTTTTAAGTTGATTTTGTTTATACGAATCTTCACAAATGTAAATCGTAAGATATTCTTCTGCGTCTTCAAGAAATTGAGCCATCCATGTGGGTAGCTTTTCCGGAGTCCAGAAGGGACTTAAGCTGCGGGCTTTCATAAAAGTGAATCTAAATAGGTTTTCGTTGAATCATACAGGTATCAACTGAGTCATATTCCTAAAAAAAACCCTTCCTTTTTTGACACTGATCCCTCATTCTTATGGTTAACATATTTCCACATTCAAAATAATCTAGCTGAAATGGCTGCAACAACTTTTATAAGAATGAATGAGTAGGCCAACACAGTTTACGCATGAAAGTTTTAGTGCATTTTGTTATTCTTTGTTTCCTGCTTCCCTGTAGTTTATTTTCTGAACAAATTATATCTTTTTGAAAGGAAACTGTCGGAATTTAAGACTGAAAATAATTTTGTACGTGTAATAAGAGACGGTCGGGGATGGATGGCGATTTGAGAGTTAAGTGTGCTTTGGTCTGTTGGCGTAAGTCAAAATACATGTAAAATTGCCCGCTATATTTTTTTTCTGCATCTAAGCATTACCCCCCCCCCCCCCACCCCTGTTACCTTGTATAAAATCGGTATAAAGACTCCTGAGGGGCTGCTGAAAGCACTCGCCAAGTCATTTGGCTCAACGAAAATTCGACATTACCGCAAATATGAAATGTAATTACAGAACCTCAACCAAACTTGACAAACGCTGCGGTTGCGAGAGGAATCCTACATACCTTATAATGTTCAATGTGGTCGCAAGATAACAGTGGTCTATATTCTCTTTCCGAAAATTTGAAATAAAACCACAACACAAAACAACTAATGACCTTTCCTGATCAGAATTAGTTGAGAAATCTGTTTTGTGTCTGTTTTTTTTTTACTTTTTATTTGTTGGCTATGGGTCCAATCAGACTTAACCATTACCGCATATCATTAAGAACTAATGATATTTAATTAACCAACATATCGAGTCAAAACGAGTTACATGTCATTCTTCATCATTGTGCAATCTAAATTAATGCTTAGTGATTATTATGAAGAAAAATAGATAACAAATATTTGGTGAAAGTGGTGGTCAATTTATTCCCATAAATCGAAATATCTGTCGATATATGTATAAACAGGTCATGTGTGAATACGTGTATACCATTTTAGACATACATTTCGCGAGGAACGGTATTACATAAGTTTTTACTTATATCGCTTCAGTGAAGGACATTCGGTTTCTCCTTTGACTGGTAATGTACGTGTAACAAATGTTCGTTCTATAGATCTTCTCCAAAATTGAATCTCGTGACAAACTCGCTCCTTAAACAGTGGCTTCCTCATTTTACAAGAGTCATATACGGTCTGGCTGGAGGATTCGTCAAGTCTGCGCAACTAAAAGGAAATAATGTGTGTTTGTTACTGTCGGGTGGTTATTTTTTTAAATAACTAATAAGTTTATACCTTTTTTTATCTTAGTCTAGTGGCTATTATCAATTTAAAAGGGGGTTTAGCGTGCACTGTGGACACCCGAGTTGTGAGGAAATTATGTCTGTCAAGTTTGGTTAAGTTTCGAACTGTTGATTTAATCATCCAATGATAATCGTGCATTTTAAATAGTTCAACAGAATTCTGACAAATAGACGTACAATAAGCCACTAAATCGACACAGTTCCCTCAAAATCAAAATTCCGGGCTCCAGGAAAGCTACCCATTGGGCTGCCACAAAAGTTTATCACGCACATTGTTTAAAATACTTCTTACATCGTATCTGGCACTTTATTTTAAGATATTTTATTTAAGTCTGGAGCTATTTGAATCGTAACGGTTAGGAATGCGCATGTCAAGCTGGGTGTGTTTCAAGTATTTCATCTAAAGATTTGTATGGGAAAAATAGTTTTACTTACGGATAACAATGGTTGTAGAATATAACAGCGGCAATAAATAGGAGAACGAAAAACAAGATGATAGCCAGAGTTATTCCGATACCCATTCCAACCTCTACAAGAAAGAAAACATATAACATTTAATCATTCCGGAGTGTCCATAAAACGACGTTGGTGGTAATTGGTTTGTGCTCATTATCGTTGGGCTTTCAGAATTTGCCACACGGCTATTTCCATATAACACAACAAGGCGACTAGTGTTTTGACATCAATACAAATACTGCCGATTTAGAGACCGATTGGTGGAATATGAGATCAGTTGACTGATTCACTGTAGTGCTTAGTCTTGTTACAGAAGCAAATCTGATGGTGGTGGGAGGGGGGAGACCTGCAGACCTTCTGCTTATACCTGGTAAGCAGCCATCATAGGTCGATAGGTAGATTTGATTGATTGATGTTTTACGCCGCACTCAAAATTATTTCAATTATATGGCGGCGTTTCCAGGTTTAGTGGGGGAGGAAACCGGGCTCATTGCCCAGAGAAAACCTTCAGCGAATATCTGGCAACTCTTCCACATGCGGCGACCGAATGAAAAATCCACTCGGAAATAGGTCGATAGGAAAGAACAGACTACACACCACGTAATGAGGATCTATTCTACCGAAACCACTGTAAGGCTGGGTTGTCCATTAAATACTTTAAAACAGTTGTCCTTTTATATATGGAGATTTGTAAGTAATTTATAGAAAGGAAGATATCAAATTCTTGTATTAATATATAAAGTTAATATGCACATATAACTTACTTGTGCCAACTCCAAGTTCCACCTCGGGTATTATTGTTGTCTCTTCTTCTACTACGCCGGATGGAGTTTGAGGTTCGGCAAAAATGGTTTTGATGGTGGTTTGGGAAAATGATGATTCTGTGACGGGCATACCCAAGGATTGTGTAGGTATAGCGCTAGTAGCCAATGGGACTTCTGTTGTCCTTGAGGGTGCAAAATCCCCTTGAGGGGACACAGGAATCGAAGCTATGGGTATCTCTGATGTTTGTATTTCTGACAACGGTTCTGATGTTTGTATTTCTGACAACAGTTCTGATGTTGATGATGAAAACTGCAAGGAAGAAGTTGGTTCTATCACAACAGACTGTTGAGGACTGGATGATATTACGAAAGAAGACAGCGCTGCTATAGATGAAGCACTTGTAGGAATTTGAGAAACAGATAAGCTCTGAGAGACAGATGGCTTGAAAGAAAGAGCAGTCAGAGATACTTGTTGTGTGGATGGAACCATTGTCTCGTCTGGGTAACCGATGGAGGAAGACACTGGTAGCAGGAAGGACGGTGAAATTAAAGAAGATGCGTCTAGTGGTACTGTAGAAGATATAGGTTGTAAAGAAAGATCATTCCTTGAGGATGGGATGGAAAGAGTAGAAAATAATTGCCATTCCCGGACTGTTGTTTGAGATATCACATTATCAAATCGCGGAAAATCCAATGATTGAAATACACCATCCTGCAGAAAACCTGAGCCCAGTGAAAACGAAGGCAAATCTACACGTGATGACGGAATCGAGGTCCCAGATGGATATATTACTGTTGAGAGAGTACTGGGTAAGTCTGATTTGAATGTTTCTACAAACGGTTGTTGAGAACCGTGAATATCTTCAATGGACAACGTTTGATTGCTTTGCGTCGTCAACCTAGTTTCCAAGTATATGGCTCCAGTTTTAGTTGGAAAGGTACCGATGCTGTCATTTTGGATATTGCCTTCGTTTTGGTATACGGTTGCATTTATGTTATTATTACTAACTGAGGAAGGGGATGTTTGGTTTAACATTTCAGTGACCAGTAGATTTTCTGTAAAGTTTTCTGTATTCATGAACATGTCACCGGGGATATTACTCGTACCATTGTATATGAAATGGGAATCCGTAGGTGAGGCTTCAAGTGTTGGCCAGTTCTCATTAAACCCTATACCAGCACCATCTGTAGGAAGAATGCTTGCAGTTGAAGGCAGAGTATAATATTGTAGGGAAGATGTTACCAGAAAAGAAGTTGGCACAGTATGAGGAAGGGTGATAGAGGATGAACTCAATTGATTAGCCCCAGTAATACTCGATAAGCTTTTGAGATTTTGGCCATATTGGTGGGTCGAACTGATTTTATAGCTATCAGATATTAGCTGGGGGGTTGGATGAGGATACAACTGCGTTTGTGAAAAATTCAAATCAATAAACTCGTTTTCAGAACTCATTATAGTAGAATGATCTGTAGAATTTGGAGCTGAAGTTTTATACAAGACGTCTTTTGGTGAATTCTTTAAATTTTCCTCTGTAAAAGATGATACTCCAACACTTTTATCTGTCTGGACAGTATTTTCAAAACTGTGCAATACGGACGAAATTGCTTCCAGTGAAGGTGAATAGTGGCCGAACGACGCATCAATGAATGGTGTTGCAAAACTGCTGTACGAAATCAAGTCTAACGTGTTTTCACTAGTAGAAGGTATTGCGTTTTGGAACTTGGGTGTTGGGTTTATGTCGATTGATTTTGAACTGACTGTTCCTTCAAGCAGGGCAGATGATGGCAATGAAGCATACGAGTCTCGCGGCAGTTTGACAAAATAAACACTACTCTCGAGAGGTTTTTCATACAGAAAAGCATCACTGGGCTCGTCTATAAAGGGATATTCTGTATATCCAGATAAACTCTCCATGCTCCCTTGAATCATCTTTGTTGAGCCTACATATTGTGAATCCCAAAGTGGCGTAAGGTCTGAATCAATAACTCCATTAGTTTGGTAGGCTGGTAAAGAATCAAACACTGTTTGAGAATCGAATGCTACCAAAGTAAACGTTTTCGTAGGCGAAACTTTATTTTCAAGAGGAGCTTTACTCGTTGAAAGACTATCTACTGATACCAATGTTGATAGCTTAATATCGGACAAATACTGTTGTGTATGGAGATTTGCCTGAGTGTTTGAAACCCATGGCGCCGTTGTATAAAACTCACTGGTGGATTCTTTGTAGTTTGTCATGGTAGAAACTGGGAGGAATCCGTGTGGGTCTGGTTTTACCGGGGTCCCAGTGACCAGTGTAAAATCCGACGTTATTGGCTTTACAATAGAGCTTGCTTCTCTAAACGTATATGTAGCACGGTTGGTGATTGCGGCCATTGTTGGCGATTCAGAAACTGTACTTTTAGTCGTTGATTGCAAAACATGAAATAAATTTGACGATTCGGATAGGTTAACGTAGTTTTGTGAGCTGGGTCCTTGTGTAGACATTTCATCAGAATTGCTTGTTGGAAGTTCTTCTGACGACAGTGCAGATGTGAATGAATTTTGGTTCAAGTCTGATTCTGTAGCTTGATATGTCAACTCACTTGGAGGGTACTGGAAATCGTCAGCGTAGCTATGGGGATCATCTGGAATTGTCACTTTTGTGGTTTGGTTTAAAGAAGTGTTTAAATCGTCAGTGTGACTTCCAGGGTCATCTGGGTTTAAAATTTGCTTCGTTTGGCCTGTAAAGTAGCTTAAATCGTCAGCATAAGTTCTATAATCGTCGGGAACTCGCATCTTTGTCGTCCGTTCAGGGGAATGGTATGAATCGTCGCTGTATGCCCTGTGATCGTCTGGAAGTGTCATATGTGTCGCCTCTCTCTCATGGTGAGCGATACCGAGACTATTTGGCTGGGTGTGATTGGAAAACATATCCAGAGTAGAATGAGGCGTAGAACTCATATCGGAAGAAAAGACTCTTTCCGTAGTTTGGCGTGTCGGGAAAATGTCACTCCACCCAGGTGTATCTTTCAATTGGTCTGCAATGTAATGATATAACACGACTGGTTTTTAGTATTGAGCATCTCGAATAAACCTGTCTATTTATTCAGATATATTTTCAGGCTAATCAAAATGTTAATAATAATATCATCACACACAGTGGCATTACAAATCTATTCCCTGAATGGGTAGACTGGTCATCAGTCTAGCTGATCATCAGATCATCGTCCAAATTTCCGTAACGTTTTCTTAAGGCTTAAGCCCAATTGGCATAATCGTTTATCTAAGCAAACTATTAAAACCTAACCAAGACACCAATAAACCAATCAGCCATCAAACAATCATTCAAGTAATGTAAATATGTGTGGTCCTGATCTCCATGGTATTAACAACTCGGTTTTCCAAATTAACTCTCAGATTTAGGATTAATTGATTTATTGATGTTTTGCGGGGTTGTCAGGTTTAGTTGGGGGGGGGGGGGGTAGGACTCTTTGCCTAGATGAAACTTCCAGCGTTTGCCAGATATCTAACAACCCTTCCACACATGGGCGATCGAGTGAAAGCCAATTAGAAACTTTTCTTTGGGCTGAATGGGATTCCAACCAGAAACATAATAGAGTGAGAGTCTTTCACTCTTCCGTCACTCAGATTGAGAAAGCCATAAGAACTGCTATACTTACCAGGAACGCACACGAAATGTACGAGTTGAAATGTGGACCAACCATGAGGAACGTCGATTGGACAGAAAGTTGCTATGGCAATTCGTTGTGCGTGGAAAATACATCCTTGGGTTCCATGACAATTGCTGTATATATCCGTTTGGCTTTTATCGCCTTCGATCAGACAGTCGCCATCCTCGGCCTCACAGCATCCCGGTGACGTCTCGTGCCAGGATTCCAAAGGGCAAGTTACATTTGCTTTGGCGCCATAATCAATGGACAAAATAGCCACCGAGTTGCCAACGTCACAGGCAATAGGATGAAAGGCTTCCAGGTTGGAGCCAAAACAGGCGCTTGATTGCTGGATCCTGAGACTTCCAGCTGCAAAATACGTTGATATTTTCAATACAATGTGTATTTCTTTATGTTATGGGTTACAAATGTGTCCTTTTTTGGAGGATATACCAAAAGCACGAGTTCTGACGACATCATGGCATTGCCGGCTGTATTTAGAAATGTAGGAACATGTCAAAAGGGATCAAGATTTATACGTGTGTTGCAAATTTGATAAAGCAGAAACAAATGAAGATTTTGGACAAAATGGCGGACTTTCGTTGGGGAATATTACAAGTAAGTGTTATAGATGAAGAAAGAAAACAAGTACATGTAATTATGGATAGCAACATCTTAGTATCTAAGGCAACGTTTTAACCCAGCTTCTAGAATCTTTATCAAGCAAAGGAAATCGGGCTATTTCCTTTGATAATAAGCTGCATCAAAACGTTGTCCTACAATATATCAAACAGTTGCTATCCATAATTGCTTGTTTTCTTTCTTCATGTAACTTCCACTTCTAAATGCCGCTAAACAAGTGTTTTTTAAAACATCAACAAAAGCTGGTAAATATAGTTTTGTACCCTATTTTAGATTGATTTTGACATGATAGTACATTTAAACTTGTTTGATTGAAATCGTTATGGTATCAACATTATTGTATATTCATCATCAAATCTTCTAAGTAAAATTTTGGGGTCTCGGTGGTCCAGTGGGTGATCGCGCGGGTTCGAATCACACTCAGACCAAACAATTGAAAAATTTCTGAGTGGATTTTTCACTCGGTCGTCGTATGTGGAAGAATTGCCAGGTATTCGCCGAAGGTCGGGGGTTTCCTTCGGGTTATGAGCCCGGTTTCCTCGGCCTCTAAACCTGGTAACGCCGCCATATAAGTATAATCTTGAGTGAGGCGTAAAACATCAATTAATCAATCTAAGTAAAATGAGAACTTTTTCTCTTATAAAACTCGAAAAGAAACCATCCATAAGGACGTTTAAAAAACACATACTTACGTGGAATACATGTGTATGAAATCAAGAGATATGATGATGACGGATGGTACATCTCACTGCTACACGTAGATGTAAATTGGAAATCATTTCTTGACGCTGAAAGGTAACAATCTGATTTGTCTTTACAAAGGCTCTGTATCTCGGCTTCCTTGCTTACTATGGGGACCAGGCAGTCGTTGGGACTTTTTATACAACAATTTCCATCCGTGCTACATTTTCCGAGGAAAGTTGATTTGAACCCAAGCTCCACACGGAGGATAACAATTTCCCACTGTGCCGGACAGCCTAGATAAGCGTATCCCTTTCCTGAATAATCGAGGCAAGCCAGAGAGCCTTTTGTACGCACATATTGGGCAACTGAAAATAAATGTTACAGTTGAATATATAATTTTTAACATATGTAACACAAGACGACATGTATATCTATACCAGTGTCTTCTACTTCCACTGGTCGTCGGTTTCCTCTGGGCATAGAGCCCGGTTTCCTCCCACAATAAAACTGGCAACGCCGCCATATAAGTGAAATAATCTTGAGCGCGGCGTAAAACACCAAACAATCAATCAATCAATCAATCAATCTACTTCCACTTCCCTGTGCACGTGTGTTCTAGTGTTCATAAATATATAATGAATGAATGAACCATTGAATGAACGGATGAACGAACTCAAAGAAATAAATCAATCACGCAATAAATCACGCATTCCATCAATCACGCAATCAATCAACCAATCAAGCGACGAATCAGCCAATCAATCACGCTAGGAATCAATCAATCAAATTATGAATCAACCAATCGATGAATCAATCTATCCAGCCGATTGAAAATAATGTTCGATCGACCCACCAATCATTCAATCAATCAAGCGATGAACTAATAAATCATCCTCCAAACGATGCTTCAATCAATCAGACAATCAATCAAGAGATGAATCACTCAACCAATCCTCATCGATTGTAAATAATGAGACAACTTCTTAGAAAAAAACGCACAATATTACATAAACAGGAAATCGTTAGGCAGTAGATAGGACTTATTTAAATTTATTGGTAAATTATTTCGTCATCGAAGTATGATGTAAATCGTAGTTGTTCAAGTTAAAGTGTTGTATTAAATCTGTATAATTAATTATTCAGTGAAAGGATTGAATACATTAAACTTACCGTATTTATTCACCATAAATCAACCAAGTACATGTTTATAGAGGTCGAATTACCTCATGGCTATATGGACTATATTTTACTATTTATATAAAATGAGCAAAATCTAAAAATAATCATAAATGGTATATTTCAGCTTGTAGAGGCGTAGGAATCTTTGTTTTAGAAAAGAGGTCATCAGAGGTGTGCAAAGAATTTTGGCTCACTGATGATGCTATTATACGCTCTCTATTTCAACTAAATATTTTGAATAAATATGTATCACTGCTATGTATTGGTATTCTGTACCGAGCATCGTTGAATGTTACTCAGAAAATAGCTGTTCGCTTTGTCAAGTATAAATAACTAAAACCGTACATACATTAACATTACTAACTACATACTATACATAGGCCTATCATTCAACAATAAAATGACTATAGATTCTTACTTTTTTCATAAGTAAATACAAATAGCTAGAAACAAAATTAAAAAAGCAGAACGTATAAAGGGTGTCACTTGTATTACGTTAAGTCTGCGGGCATTGGGTTTTATAAATATTTTAATTCAGAACGCCGTAGCAAAAATGGATTCAATTTATTGACATTGCTTAGGTTACCGATAAAGACTGATAAAACCGATAAAAAATTAACATATAACTTCTGATAAAAACAATATAATTTTTTATTAAGAAAGGAATTAAAGGAGAAGAAAAAAAAAAAAATACTTTATGGTTCAAAACAAGCACGCTTGTTTTTCCTTTCCAACGGTACCAAACACATATTTTTGCGATTTTTTCATGGGACATGATGCAGTTTATAAAATACCGTATTACACACACAAAACAAATTGGTCAACTTTCAAAATCTCCCATTAAAACCCAGGTCAATTTCACTCCCTTCAAAGTATTCCTATGTCCAGCAAATTGCCTTCAGTTTCACGAAACTTATATTGAATTACAAAAGAAGCTTTGAGGAAAATGTGACTAGCAAAAAATGGTCTGCGTGCCATATTGGTGAATTAAGAAGGCCTTGAAGAAGATGAATGTTAAATGGGAGATTTGGAAAGTTGACCAATTTGTTTTTCTTATTGTGGAATTTTACTGTTAGGAGTAAAAAAATCGCAAAAATATGTGTTTGGTATCGTTGGAAAGGAAAAGTTAGTACGCTTCTTCTGAACCCTAAAGTGATTTTTTGTTATCTCCCCCTTTAAGGGTTGAAGTCACAGAATGTATTGATATCGAGTGTTACTTGATGCTTTACAGAAGTGGTCTGGTGTTTGTCGTCTTATAACCGAGTGAGTAAATGCTGAAGAATAAAGCTTCTCTTCCTCGATAAATATTGCGTAAAATTCGAAAGCTTAATATCATGCATTAGACACTTCTTATTTTGAAACGACAGTGATGCATTGCATAAGACTATACCGTATTGGCCTATCCTGTCTACGAATAATTACATGACAAGCCCATCTAACTGCAATGCAATAAGTTTTATTCAGGGCGAGTATTAGAGGAATAAATTTGTTTAAATACGAAAACCTTGGAATTTTACACATTAAATACCACATCAACTTGGCTTCATTATAAAGCAAGGTTGATCATGCTGTTGTCCACGCTAACAACTATTTGGTCACATTTATCTAAAAATCAAACTTCATTAAAATCATGCAATTTGCAAAAAAAAACAACATATTTATCTTTATTTGTGTATCTTTGGTCTAACTAAATATCGCATTGAAAAGTCTAAGTGGCTTTAGATGCAAACGTAGATTGGTCAGTGAAAGAATAAAATATTTTTCACAGAAAAGACTATTAGAAGATTTACGTGTTAGTCAAAACCAACTTCAACAAGAAATTAAAATAACAATGAAGAATTTGAACCTGTAAATACTCAATAATTGTTTTTTTTCGAAGTGGCATATTTAGTTTCTTTTCTAGACATTTTCTCACGGTCTGTTTCTGTCCATAAAACGATTTCATCCAAAACCCCAATTTTAATTCGAATATAAGGGCGTACACAAATATCTGTGACATCATCGCCATAACACATAATTAAGGCCTACATTTGAGAACAGCTGTAGTCTTTGAAATATTATAAGTAATCACTGAAAGTTAGATATACAATTTTCTATTATAAAGTACTTACCCAGAATAAAGATAGAATTGTAGAGTACAGCCAACCAAAGCAAAGAACGAGAAGCAGCCAGGGCCATCTTCATAATTGGTGATAGTTTTTAATATCAGTTGTTTTATCCCACATGTATTGCGTATTTTTGATAATACGGAAAAGAAAGTCTACATAAAAAGTTCATAAACTCCTTCTATTGCCGGTAGATTGTTGATTGATGTAGAATGCAGGCTAAGTTGATATTACTTATTTATCGGTTCTAAGAGCATATAGTAGACCACCTTTCTCAGCCGATAAAGAAATATTGGCGGAGGTGATAATCCAAATATCACCGCTTCGGACGTTTCCACCAGAAAGCGAAAGCTATTTTCTACACCGATAATACATTGTAATGTTATTACGTTTCGGGCAAAAAAGGAAAACCTGTTAAAAACAAATTAGCCCAGAAACAAATGTTCTTAACAATCAACAACTTTGGGAATTAGTTGATGGTAGGTAGGTCCGGAATTCACCATTCCGAGACACACTCTTTTATATGCATTAGTCATGGAAAAACCTGTTTAAGTCGGTTTCACAGCAATCGCGTTAGTAAGTACTAGTATATATGCATGGCTTATTTGTCACTTAATCAAGAACCAGGCTCATCTCCTTTCTTAATACATTTAAGAGGAGAGATGCGATTTGTTAAGAAAGAGAATGGCTCAGCACGCTCCTCACACTCACAAACACAAACTTCCAAAACAATGAATCTTTCCAAAAGTTGTCACAGAACAGTCTTACATGTTAATACTTCAATAGAGGTATCAATACGTTTGATCCCAAAAAGAAATGTCACCGAAAAAACTTAATCAACTAGAAAATCGCATAGCCTCCAACGACGACAACCGTGCCCATTTCTGAATAACGTTTAACACATACATTTGAAAAGGACGGGATGATAGGCCTACTCAGGTATGGAATACGGATATCTTTAAACAGTGCGGATAAATTCCAACACTCAAATGACCCCGTATCAGTGGATACATGGGGCACACCTCAACAATACAGCCAAATGAGCTTTTTGTCAAACAGTCAATTAAAAATCCTCGGTGCTGAATACACAATAAGCCAAAAGGAATCCCAGATTACAAACACTGTGGACATGCACTAGAATAGTAGGCCAGAGTTTAAAATAGTCGTAGGTTTCTACACAACTGCAATCTGTTCGGACAATTTTAGATGTATGCCTACATGTATCGTCTTAAAAGTTTATCATTCGTCTTATTTCTGACTATGAATATGCAATGACTAGAGACATTGTCAACGTTGATTATTTGTACCCAAAACAGCCTAAGGCATCCCCTAATTAATTAGTATAATTCTTTCCCTGCAGCGATTTTCTGCATCTTGCTAGTAGGTATTCTTATATCCATCATTTATAAGGCACATATTCAAGTGTAATTGAATAAACATCACAGATTAACAATCAAATTTAGACGAATGTGTATATTTAATTTTATCGAGATTTTATAAGGAAGGTCATATTCATGCCGGCCTTATTATACTGAAACACAAATGGTATAATACTTCACGACACCTTCTCGGGTCAAAGTTACATCAAAGGCTAAACAGTTTGTAAGATTGAATCCAGAAACTTTCCCTTTCCAAGCATTTGTGTTCGGTATCCGCAGCGGAAGTGAGAAGAGAGATTCTATCAATGGGCATGATTTCGAAATGGCATGAGCTGCCAAAGTGTTGATATTTTGACGTTAAAACAGAATGTTGAAATTATTGGCTATTTTTCTCAAGACGTATACTTCAGAAGCTTTTTAGTGCTTCTATTCTCGAAAATGTACGATAAAGTATTGTTTTGAACTAACTTGGCTTAGAATGAATGAATTGTCGTCCCGGTTATTTAAATTTTGTCTACTTTTCGAACACGTTTTCGGTTCGTACAGGCCACATACTGTATGGATTTTCCTCATTCCAACGCCAATCATTTAGTGTTTTTCGATGGCCTTCAAAGCCTCTAACTGTCGTGACGATCAGAAATTATGAAAAAAAGTGTGAATTTTGGCAGCTCATGCCTCTTTAACTGTTCTTCGGCCATGGGTACAGCCTGTCCAAGTCTTATGCCAGATAAATGGTTGGCGGCTCTATGTCGTAGACGATTCTAATAAAGATAGATTAATAAATCAGGATTTAAAAACGTTTTATTTCAGAATTTGGCCTATTCAAGACTGTTGGACTAAGGTCATCGGGAGATAAATCATTTGACCTGTAACCACGTGAGTTTTGGAGGCCCTATACCCACTCTGAAACTTCGGGGATTTACGTGCGTGAAATACCCTCTGATAGACTGCTGGTCATTTTGAATATGGCGACCAAATAGGTAGCTAAATAAAATATTTAAACAAATATCTTTCTAAATGATATTAGAATTTAGTAAATTTATAATCATTCTATTTTCTTTTTTCGTCTGCAGTGAAACATTTTCGACGCCATTTTTATTCAGCCCAAAAATAGGGTGATTTACCGTATAAAAAGCGCAGACTGGCCGAGGCGTGTCAAAGCCGACCGGTAGCGAGCGAAGATAGCCGAAGGGTGTTCCGACTGGTCCTATACCAACTCCTTGATCTCAGTTGTAACTGACTATGAAGGTGTTGCCGTTTGTCTTCTGTTTTGGAGATCTGGCTGAGGATAAAGGTTTTAATCTTGTCATTTCTAAACCAGTCACGAATAACAAACAGGCGAAAATTGGGGCGACACACATTGCCTGGTTGCTGAATATTTCCCGAATGCAAACAGGTATCTGTTAATCTTCCAATTTTCGGACATCTGGTCAACTGGCTATGAACACATGGATAAACTGTCCATCATTAATACCTGCGACAAGTAACGCTAGACCAGGAAGGTATCATAATGCCGAGATAATGCATAAATACACGGAATGGCCCGACATGTACATATGTAGTTTAGATTGTACCTGCGCCCGAGAAGAATGATATGTCAGGGATAACTATAAATTATATCAACATGACTTGCGCCTGTTAATTTGCTTGTAGTCTTAGTCTACAAGGTTTATTTTACTAGACCCCTATAGTTTTTAATACAGGGACCGCGGGGTATACTTGCATTTGGGCGGGCCAACTATCACAGCCCAACAGGCTCGAGCTCCGGCTCTGAGGCGCTAGACGTCCGCAGATGCGTTCTG
This sequence comes from Lepidochitona cinerea, assembly GCA_963971465.1. Taxonomy (NCBI): domain Eukaryota; kingdom Metazoa; phylum Mollusca; class Polyplacophora; order Chitonida; family Tonicellidae; genus Lepidochitona; species Lepidochitona cinerea. The sequence goes on along the minus strand of OZ020551.1, from coordinate 44,165,172 downwards.
AGGATTTTCTGGACATAAAAATGATGATTTGCCTCCTTGTTTTTGTAATTACATTCAGTTAAGAAATGTCCAATATCAGCACTCGACCCCAGTTCAAGAATCCGGGGACCGCCTCGGCACCGAAAGCTCAGAGGCATTGGCATTACTTATTCAGCCCAAAAACCCATCGCTTGATAGCTAAAAAATGGTAGACACCCTTTTAAAACACTTCCGAATTACACCACAACCTCCATCGCTATTCAATTTGCGCTGATGGAGAAATGGAAAACTGAGATATATCACAAACTGTGAATTATTGCTCCAAGAAGGGGATCCCTAACTAGAGGTTGTTGACTTCAAGGTCCGGGATCCCCATGCAGATAAGTTTTTATCAGTTCATTGCTTGGTATTGTATTCATTCAACACTGGAAGTTTGGGTCACTGTGTAAAGATTTTCCCCGGCATACAGTCTGGTAAGGTGTCATCAGTGGTGTGCAAAATTCAAAATGAAACCAATGTCAAATGATAGAATAAATTAGCTGGAAACTGTAGGATTGTTAACTACTGAAAGGATTTTGTATGTGTTTAGCTTTAAGAATTTCGGACAAATCATTTGTAAAGAATGTGTACATTGAGCCAGAAATCTTTGGAATAAAACTTAAATTCAGGAAATTAAATATTTATTCGCTTATATTTTTCGATCATAATTTGCGGTAAACATGTTTAGTACTGACTCTGATATTATTATTCTAATTACATTTTCCTGAATGATAATAGCAAAAATGCTATAACACCGTTTTTTTTTGGACTGATTTCAAACCAGTACTCCAACCAAATAACGATACTTATTTCCGATTTATTTCTATGTTAGCCGGTCCTGAAGTCCAATTTATATTGGAAAATGCCCACGTTATTCATTAAATAATGAATTATTCTCATTATGGGAAAATCTCGCTTGGGGAAATGTTGTGTAGGGAGAAATTGTTGGTCGGGAACCCGCTGAGTCAATGTAGGTATGGCAAGGAAGGACTGATAATGGTTTGTTTCATCCACTCGGCCAATGGGCCTCCCCTCCCATCTGCTGCTTCAGTGATTAGCGACCTAGCCGCACACATGCGTCTCATCCCGTTTTACTTACTTGCCGGTCAGGAATTGACCATGTTAGCCGCACTCGTGTGTCTCTTTCCTGTGTTACGTTCTTGCCGGTCAGGAAGATATGACCATGCATGCTTGCTGCGATCAATCGCAGTTGCCATGACGTCTTATCTCTTCAATATGGTATCCATTGGTAACTAGACTATGTTTGCGATGCAACTGCTTTGTGAAACGAGCCCCTGGTTTAGCCTGGTTTAAGTCTCAAAACTAGAACTTTGTGTTAGCTCCACCAAGCCTCACTGAAAAAAAATCTGTCAATAAACACAAGAACAACATTTCACTTACTTTTTCGAGCTCTTAGCTTGGAACAAGTCGTTAATTTTCCTACTGTGGCGTTTTAAAGGCACACTTGCCGCGAAAATCAGGAATATTGTTTACATTAAAAAGGAAAGACCGTATTCTGTATTTTTCCCAGACAATATAAGTTAGGAACTTTCTATTTTTACCAAAATTTAAAAGTTTGGACGTCACTTTGTATTTTTAATTTGAATTTGAAAATTTGAATTGTTACGTACCCGGAACGTAAACAAACCGATCTGCCCCCTATTGGGGATTTTATGTTTCAGTCGGTTGAGTGAACTAACGGCACAGTGTAATTTTACGTAGGCCTATTTATCTGAGAAATACAGACTGACGATCGGTTAACAGCGACTGGAAAAGCCTGCTGATAATTGTTTGAGTGTAAACCACAGATACAAAGGCCTGAAAGGAGGGTGAGACGGGTGTCCAATGAGACGGTGGACTATTGAGAAGGGGGACCAATAAGACGGGGTACCAATGAGACGGGGAACTATTGAGACGGGGGACCAATGAGACGGGGGACCAGCGACATGCTTCCGATGAGGCGCGGTATTGAATCCCACTCAGACTACATCATAAAATCTTGATAGGAGTCATTACATCATAAAAGGGAGTCATTAAGTTTCGTTTTTTATTCTATGGAAACTATAGTTCTTTAGATTTTTAATCAAACTTTTTTCTGTTTTTTATGGCTCTTCACTGCAGTGGGTAATTCAAGGATCCAATCTGACACATGAAGACATATTCAATTTTCCTCCTCCTTCAGCCCTCGACACGCTTGTTCCTCCTTCACGGGGGTATCATTACCGTCAGACTACATCATAAAAGACCCTTAATTGCTACTCCTCTATATAACATAGTGTATGTTATCACGTGCAAAATATGTCAATTTATCTGGCATTAACTATAGACATGCTGTGTCCACGGTACAGCATTTCGCTTCCCCCAGAACATTCAATTAAGACCATTTCAAAATCATTTCCATTGAAAAAATCCTCTCCTCACTTCTACTGCAGACCTACCAAACTGAAACGTTTGAAATGAGAAAGAGAAAGTTTTTGGATTCAAACGTTCAAACTATTAACCCTCTGGGTTTGAACTTGGACACGTTAAAGTATCATGAAAAAAGTATTAAACCATTTGTGTTTCAGTATAATACGGTATGAATATGGTCCAGATTATAATAGAAGAATACAAACTACTTCAGAGTAAAATGACTCGACTTCTGACACAAAGTCCAGTCATTTTATTCTGCCTTTAAAAAGAAATAGAATTTGAAAGATCTATAGTAAGGGCTAAACTCCCTTGTCTGTCTTCTACCAAGGAACCAAATTACATATTTTCACTTGCTTTTTCCATTTTCATAATTTGTTTATTTCAATTTACCCGACTTCGTGGCATAGCTAAAGATCTGTATAAAGGTCCAGAGCGCGAACGCAAACGCGTCCAACGCGAACACGAACGCGAACGCGAACGCGACTTTGGAGCAGTTTTGCCATTCAAATAGAGCACAAACTGTTGACGGCTTTCGGGGCAGCTGGTCTTTTCTTGCTGTGAAAGATAAAATTTGGTAATTTGGAAGTTAAACCGTGTTTTGAAATTGTTGAAACATATAAACTCAAATAAATTTCAATCACATACTTGCCAGTCCCACTTTCTGTCCCATTGCTTTCCATATGTCTCTTTTTTTTCTTGATGTCTTTGAAATCTTTGTCTGCTTTGTTGTACAAAATATGATTCTTCTCAATTTCCAGAAGCATGGCTTCTGTGTTGTCCATTGTATTGTCCATTCTTCTTCGCAAAGTAGACTGACGCTAGTGCCTAGCTTTTTCTTGCAACGGTACAAGTTTCTATTTATGGAAATGATGTGAAGGAAGTACCTGCTGATTGGTTGATAGCAAAAAAAACGCGCGACTTTTTTAGAAAATTCGCTCTGGAGGCAATCAAGGCGGTCGTTCGCGCAAACAAAAATTTGTTCGCGTTCGCGTTCGCACTCTATATGAACGACATTACATAAATATGACTGAGCTATTCCAGGACGAAAAACCGCGTTCGTTTTCGTGTCCGCGCTCTGTATAACTGGACCTTAACTTTGTCGATATATAACAATGTATTCCAGAAGTTCTTATACTGACAAACCCAAACCACTGCCTGTGTTCAACCTAATTAAACTAATCATGGGGTTTGGTTTGTTTCACAACCTATATGACTGCATGGGTATAAAGGTCTATGACATATCTCCCCTGTATCACAACTAGAAACTTGTCTCCGTGGTTATTTCATTCAAGAAGATTTTCCCTGTGAACTTGTGTTTAGTGTTTATAAATAAAAAAATAAATGATTGGGTTAAATCAGAAGTCTACCCATTCATAGACTTCTGGTTAAAAGTATTAAGAACACACCCTTCCCACCTGGTAAATGCAATTAGAAACTTGTCTCCATGATTATTTTAGTCGAGAATACTTTCCCTGTAGCCGCGTGTTAAAGTTTTTACATTATATTTATGATTCGATATGAAGGTCTCAATGACATCCCCCGCCAGTCATTTTTTAGTTTTCATAAATAAATATAATCAAAACCATTGAACATTTTAAGTCATAATTGATTGTCAATAATTGGAAACTGGGCCCTGTTTCACAAACGGCGTAGCGTGAGTTTTTACGTAAATCCCTTAGCAACCCATACTGTAGAGATACGTTAGTATGAAACCTACGCAAACCATACATCTACGCCGCTTTGTGAAACAGGCCTCTGGTCTTCCGTAAGTTTTTCTCGTAAAAATATTTTTTCTGTGTCAGTATGCTTTGTTGACCTCAATAGAATTTATTATACACTTGTGACATTTATATATCGTTCAAGGGCATGAAACTATGACGGGACCCACATAAGTCGTTCAGTATATGTTCTTCCCGCTTACTGAATGACCCTATTGATTGGCAATGCAATGAGTTGAAGCAATCGTAATATAATGACACTTTACTATTATGACATACCCGCATAGAAAGTTTTTAAGGTGTTTTCTCATTGCAGTCAAATGTAAAATTGTGTGTAGCTAATTTAAGTACTAGCTCTAACTCGTATTCTATAGATCTTTTATATTCTGCTGAGAGCTCCGGTTATATGTCTTTGAAATAGGCGGGGTCCATTACATGAATGTTACAGTACAGTTGTATGTATTGCAGTTACACATCCTGACATGTTCGGTTCAGGAATTCAGAAATTTATTAATATATATTTGGGAGTCTCGGGATACCACTGCAATATCTATCTCAGAATAAAACATATTTTGGTGTCCGGAGTGTGTAAGTGTGTAATTGAAATAATCTTTTCACAGTGACACTATAGCTTAAAAAAGAAAATAAAAAGTTCAAAATGTGGAAAAACTGTGCCATCTTGAGTGACAGATATAGAAACATACAGGATTGATTTATTGATGTTTTTTCCACCGCACTCAAGATAATTTCACTTATATGGTGGCGTTGCCAGGTTTAGAGGGGGGGGGGGGGGGGACCGGGCTCAATGACCGGAAGAAACCCCCGTCCCTGGAACTCTTCCTCATAGGGCGACCGAGTGAAAAATCCACTCAGAATTTTTTCAATTTTATTTGAACTGAGTGTGATTCGGACCCGCGCCGCATCGATGGAAGGTCTGTGTGGGACTGAGTGACAATCACTCTAACCCGCTGGACAACCGAGGCCCCCGAAACACATAGAACTGGTCTGTACGCACGAAAATTGTCCATTCGCATCCCATCACCTGCAAAAATGAACGTTATTCGCAATCAACAGGAAGTAATTCTATCCTTGAAACTTAGAAATATCACTGACACTGAGGCAAAACAAAACCCTTTTTTTCCTGACAGCTAACGGCAAATAGTGAAGGGGAATATCTTCCACTCAATCAAATATCTAGACATCATTTGGACGTTGATTGTAACAGAACAAACAACATGAAAAGTGGACACAGCTTATTTTCCAGAAGGCATGAACGATTTGACTAGTAAATCAACACTTAGTTGGATTTCGACTTCGGTCAAAGGATGAAATAAATCAAATCACCTTTTATTTGATATCGCGGTCTATAGAAAAAGTAAGGCATTAGTCTGACACGCTACTTGGTTACTTTGTCCTGGGATGAATATGAAAGGGATATGAAACGCCTTTGTTTTTGCAATCAGTCGACTGGCAGTTGTTTGACTCTCTATTGTTCTCGTCCGACGCCCCGTGACGGCATTCCGATCCGCTCCGAGAATAGCCGAAAGCCGTGTTGTGTATTCCGAATCATTCTGAACCATACCGATGTCGTTGATATATGGGCTGCGCATGCCCGTTTGTAAGCTAGCAACAGAAAACAATCGCCATTTTGAATATTCTGACAGTGTTGCTAGCTTATAAATAGGCATGCGCAGCCCATATATCAACGACACCGGTATGGTTCGGAATGAATCGGAATACACAACACGGCTTTCGGCTATTCTCTAAGCGGATCAGAATGCCGTCACGGGGCGTCGGACGAGAACAATAGAGAGTCAAACAACTGCCAGTCGACTGACTGCAAAAACAAAGGCGTTTCATATCCCTTTCATTTTCATCCCAGCTTTGTCTAATAGAGATTCATTAAAAAAAATAAGGAAAAATAAAAGTGTTCATTGGACTAAACTTTCTGAACATAAACGTTCATTGGGTGAAACTAGATGTGAAACATATATGTTTTCTAATAATTCATGGAGTTAAAGGAAACAAATTTCGTCCTAAAACATTTTTACATCATCGGGCCAGTCCGGAAACTTGGAGCCAATACATGTAAGTTCTATCTGTGCTAGTTGAAAGCACAGCTGTGGGTAGAAATACGGTACATAGAGAGTATAGATAATATTCTTTCTATATGGAGATAGTACACATTACACTTTCTTATTTGCTGCAATGTTAATGTGTTGACTCGCCACATCTTCCCAGATTTTCGTTGAGCCAATTAAATTACTGAGCAGGTGCTTTCAACAGCCACCCCCCGGGACTATTACGTTTTTGTAACATTGAACAAACAAAACTATAGGCCTAAATTCAAGAGGAATATGTTCCATTACATCGTCGGAACCCACGGTTAAAACTTACGCTCACGCCCACTTTACCCGTGGGTCAAGTGGAACCAAACCCGTCAGTTCTAATTTAATATGCATTTAGATTTTGTTTGGTTCTGCCAAAACTGTGGCGGAAATTTCACCAATCAGAATCGGCGTTACGTATAAACATCCACGGAGTGCTAAAAACAAAGATGGGCGACTTTTCGGTTTACACTTGAATTCGATAAACGTGTCTCCAAAACTTAAGAGTTGCAGCGTTTAGAAGAGAACTTTTGATTAGTCAGACAGTAAATGGGCGTTCCCAGAAAACGAAGCTTTGAATAGCAGTTAGCCCAGGGGTAAAAGGTGAGCTTGTTGAGAATTTAACCCTGGGCATCCGAGAATGGTTCCAATATAGTTTTGCCTGATTTCTCCGTATTCGTAACTTGCTTAAAGTGGCATGAGCTGCCGAAATTCACACTTTTTTCATAAGTTCGGATCGCTACGACAGTAAGAGGCTTTGAAGGCCATCGAAAAACTAAATGATTGGCGTTGGAATGAGGAAAATCCATACAGCATGTGGCCTGTACGGACCGAAAAAGTGTTCGGAAAGTAATGACGACCATTCACTCATTCTAAGCCAAAGTTAGTTCTAAACAATACTTTATCGTAACTTTATCGACTAGAAGCATTAAAAAGCTTCTGAATTATACGTCTTGAGAAAAATAGCCGATAATTTCAACATTCTGTTTTTACGTCAAAATATCAACATTTTTGGCAGCTCATGTCACTTTTATGTTTCTTTTATTTCCAAGTAAATATTCACGTCCATTGTGGTGTCACGATCGTTATATTTCCTCACAGCTTTGAAAAATGTTACCCAAGCTGGCATATGATAATTCCTGTGCCATGTCATGTATACATGTTGGAGATCTCGCGAGAATGGAGGGTAGGTCATGGGGAGGGGGCACTCATGAGTGACACTATTAAATTTTTCAGTAGTACGAAGGTGGGCAGATTGATGGCCAACGTTATCTGTAGTACAGACAGAATCAGCTCAAGGTCGTCGATAAGACAGAGGTTTTCAAAAACATGTCGATGGATAATGTGCTTAACATGCACAATATAATTAATCAGACATCAACAAAAAGGTCAATAAACCCAGGAGCTAAAGCCAACCTCTAATCTGAGATCTCGTAGCCAAATAGAGAGAGTTTGTGATAAGTATGGTGGCTGATTTGTGCCATTTCGCGTTCTCGCGTTTTCGCTTCGAAAATTAGGAGGCGAAAACGCGAGAATACGAAATTTAAAGGCACACTTGCCGCCGTAGCCTGTTTAAATTTGCTAAGAAAACCAATTTACATGAGCTTACTACGACTAATACCACTAAACTTAAACATAGGACACATAAAACATGTCTAGTTAGCTTTAGACTGTAAAAATGGGGTGAAAAACAAACGAAGAATCGAAGCCTGATTACAACAACAACGATCAGTGTCGGTCAACTTTCGTCTTGGATTTACCCTCCTTTCAGGCCTTTGTATCTGTGGTTTACACTCAAACAATTATCAGCAGGCTTTTCCAGTCGCTGTTAACCGATCGTCAGTCTGTATTTCTCAGATAAATAGGCCTACGTAAAATAACACTGTGCCGTTAGCTCACTCACTCGACTGAAACATAAAATCGCCAATAGGGGGCAGATCGGTTTGTTTACGTTCCGGGTACGTAACAATTCAAATTTTCAAATTCAAATTAAAAATACAAAGTGACGTCCAAACTTTTAAATTTTGGTAAAAATAGAAAGTTCCTAACTTATATTGTCTGGGAAAAATACAGAATACGGTCTTTCTTTTTTAATGTAAACAATATTCCTGATTTTCGCGGCAAGTGTGCCTTTAACTAAAATCTCGCCGCGAGAATGCGAAAACACGAGAATGAAATACAATCTCGCCGCGAGAATGCGAAAACACGACAAAAAATATAATCACGTGGCGAGAATGCGAAAACTCCACAATTAGCAAAAAGTGCTTTATTTGTGCCATTTCACGTTCTCGCCGCGAAAACTCGACATAAATTTAAAATCTCGCCGCGAGAATGCGAAAACAAGAAATAAGGAAATAGCGCTCTTTTTGTGCCACTGCTTTATTTGTGCCACTATAATCTCGCCGCGAGAACGCGAAAACAAGAAAACGAAAGTAACTTGCAATCGGCTACACTTCCGGCTGAACGGTCTGCTTTCGTTTTCGAAATACACTACAGAATAACTGCAGAGAGTCATATGAGTAAAAGTTAAACACTCCCCCATTGCCAAACTGACGATATATGTGTGGGAATGTTTTTATTATCCCCTCCCCCCTCTGACCATTCTATCCCACCGGTCCTTGAATATCGGGTTTTATATAAATCTGTGCACGCCACAGTCAATACAGTGTCGCCAAGCTAACAGTCTAAAATAGGTGACCTTTACTTTGGTTTTTTGAAACAATGTATTTTGCAGGCTTTCTAATATTAAGAAATTGGCCCACTGACAACTCTTACAAGATAAATGTTTGTACAGTTTGTAAATATAGCCTAACAGTTGTTTATCTATAATGTAAGAATATGTAAATGATTATACACCCAATAAATATGCCCCTGGGCATGGATTGATTGATTGTTTGGTGTTTTACGCCGCGCTCAAGATTATTTCACTTATATGGCGGCGTTGCCAGTTTTATTGTGGGAGGTAACCGGAACCCATGACCTTCCGTTGGTAACTGGCAATCATCCCACATAGGTCGTTCGAGTGAAAACCCAGTCAGAAAATTTTCCAATTTTTTTTGGACTGAGTGGGATTCGAACCCGCGCCCATTGGTGGAAGGCTGTTTGGATTGAGCGCCCAACGCTCTACCTACTGAGCCACGGAGGCCCTGTTGCAACGAGTTTTGTCACAACGTACGAGTTTTATTCCAACTCACGAGAATTGTTACAATGTTGACGAGTTTTGTCACAAAAGGTTACGAGTTTTGTCACAAGAGCGCCAGCTTTTGTTACATGTCCCAATTTTTGTTCCAAACCTGCCGAGTTTTGTTACAAAATCAATGTTACGAGTTTTGATACAAACAGTCAACAGCTTTTGTAACAGTTTTAATAGGACACGAGTTTTGATACAAAGAGCCAACAGCTTTTGTCCCAAAATGTCAGCTGTAGGCAATTTTATAGTGGCTAATAGCTTTGCTCTCCGAAACATTTGGAACATTTAGTCGCCACCTTGTCTGTCCTTGAGTCTGTCCGTGATAATTTCTTGTCCTGTCCATGTCCCGGTTAATATTTTGAGGATTGCTTTGAAATTTGGCTGGTATTTTGCCCTTTTCGTGGCAATGGTCACATTCTGCCGATATTTTTTGTCTTGGTCATATTTCGTTTAAAGTGGCATGAGCTGCCAAAATTCACACTTTTTTCATAATTTCTGATCGTCACGACAGTAAGAGGCTTTGAAGGCCATCGAAAAACTAAATGATTGGCGTTGGAATGAGGAAAATCCATACAGTATGTGGCCTGTACGAACCGAAAACGTGTTCGAAAAGTAAACAAAATTTCAATAACCGGGACGACCATTCATTCATTCTAAGCCAAAGTTAGTTCAAAGCAATACTTTATCGTACATTTTCGAGACTAGAAGCACTAGAAAGCTACTGAATTATACGTCTTGATAAAAATAGCCAATAATTTTAACATTCTGATTCAACGTCAAAATATCAACATTTTGGCATCTCATGCTACTTTAATATTTAGAGGATTATTTTGAAACTTGGCTGGTACAAACTCACTACCAAGTAGTTGTGTCATGTCTCATTTTCAAGTGCTATTGATAATTTAGAGTATTTCTCGTATTTTGTCAAATTTATTTTGCGTAAATATGGGATAGGGTATCCTCATCCTAATGGGCTTTAGATTGTGTGAGCTTTTCTCTTGGAACAAATGGTTACTTAACTAATACAACACTCAGTACGTAGATTGAAAAAAGGCGAGATTTTCACTATCAGCAAATAAGTGGGATGGTTTTCTTATGATATATGCATGCTCCCTATCCCGATCGACCATTAATGAGGGCGATCGTCATAACTTCAATATGAACAAACAAACCGTTCACTGTCCCGTTGGTAAAACGATATTGCTACCTCTTTTTTAAACGTACACGAGATTATAAAACAGTGCATACGAGCTCATTTTCATTTCGGTTTACAATTCCGCGGTTTCAACAGGAATTAAGTATGGTTACAGGCCTATAGGAACGTCTACGTATAGTAAAAATGTTCCACAATAAAACTTGACCCCCCCCCCTCCCCCCCACACACACACACGCGCACACACAGCAAAATAAGAACTGAGATTGAAATTTATATTTTGTTCGAGCGTTTTGTTTTTAACTGAACAAACACAATACATCAGACATGGTTGAAAACAGTTTAATATTAACATATAACTCATGTTTTGCGTAAAATACTGTTCCAAATGGACCTCTTACTTGACAGTCCGATGACTTCGGGGATTTACGTGCGTGAAATACCCTCCGATAGACGGCAGGTCATTTTGAATGTGGCGACCAAAAAGGTAGCCGTGAAACGTACAATTTCCATATCCTCTTAAGGGCCCTACAGTTTACATTTCAGAAATCCTCCAATGCTTCAATTATAAAACTGATCGAGCCTGAAAGTTAACAAACAGAGTATTTCGGTCCCTTACATTATCAGCAGGACACTTTTTGGGGCCCGCCATATGGCATGGAAGTTCTACGTTACACGGCTACCTATTTGGTCGCCACATTCAAAATGACCTGCAATCTATCAGAAGGTATTTCACGCAAGTAAATCCCATAAGTTATCAGACTCACTCGGAACACCCTTCGGCTATCTTCGCTCGCTAACGGTCGGCTTTGACATCACCGTATTTTTGGGCTGAATAAAAATAGCATCGAAAGTAAATATCAAAATGTTTTACTACAGACGAAAAAAAAAAAAAAAAAATTACAAATTTACTAAATGCTAATATCATTTAGAAAGATATTTGTTTATATATTTTATTTAGCCCGGTAAACCACATGTTGTAGACAGACGCAGTTTCGGTACATATCAGGAATCCTCCAATGCTTCAATTATTGATCGAGGCTGAAAGTAAATAAACCGAGTGTTTCGGTCCCTTACATTATCACGGGGACACCCGAAGTTTCAGAGTGTTATCAGGCTGTGTCCGAGGCCAGTCGGAACTGCCTTCGGCTCTCTTCGCTCGCTACCGGTCGGCCTCGGACAGTCAGCGCTTTTTATACGGTAAATCACCGTATTTTTGGGCTGAATAAAAATGGCGTCGAAAGTAAATATCAAAATGTTTTACTACAGACGAAAAAATAAAATAAAAATAATCATAAATTTATTAAATGCTAATATCATTTAGAAAGATATTTGCTTGTATATTTTATTTAGCCCGGTAAAGCACATCCAGTAGACAGACGCAGTTTCGGTACATATCAGGAATCCTCCAATGCTTCAATTATTTATTAACTGATCGAGGCTGAAAGTTATCAAGCCGAGTGTTTCGGTCCCTTACATTATCACGGGGACACTTTTGTCGGGCCCTCAAGAGGATTTTGGAATTGTACGCTTTACGGCTACCTATTTGGTCGCCATATTCAAAATGACCTGCAGTCTATCAGAGGGTATTTCACGCACGTAAATCCCCGAAGTTTCAGAGTGTTATCAGGCTGTGTCCGAGGCCAGTCGGAACTCCCCTCGGCTCTCTTCGCTCGCTACCGGTCGGCTTTGACACGCCTCGGACAGTCTGCGCTTTTTATACGGTAAATCACCGTATTTTTGGGCTGAATAAAAATGGCGTCGAAAGTAAATATCAAAATGTTTTACTACAGACGAAAAAATAAAATAAAAATAATCATAAATTTATTAAATGCTAATATCATTTAGAAAGATATTTGCTTGTATATTTTATTTAGCCCGGTAAAGCACATCCAGTAGACAGACGCAGTTTCGGTACATATCAGGAATCCTCCAATGCTTCAATTATTTATTAACTGATCGAGGCTGAAAGTTATCAAGCCGAGTGTTTCGGTCCCTTACATTATCACGGGGACACTTTTGTCGGGCTTTCAAGAGGATTTGGGAATTGTACGCTTCACGGCTACCTATTTGGTCGCCATATTCAAAATGACCTGCAGTCTATCAGAGGGTATTTCACGCACGTAAAACCCCGAAGTTATCAGAGTGTGTCCGATCGGGTCACTCGGAACTCCCTTCGGCTATCTTCGCTTCCTACCGGTCGGCTTTGACACGCCTCGGGCAGTCTGCGTTCTTTATACGGTAAATCACCGTATTTTTGGGCTGAATAAAAATGGCGTCGAAAGTAAATATCAAAATGTTTTACTACAGACGAAAACAGAAAATAAAAACAATTATAAATTTATTAAATGTTAATATCATTTAGAAAGATATTTGTTTATATATTTTATTTAGCCCGGTAAACCACATGTTGTAGACAGACGCAGTTTCGGTACATATCAGATATCTTCAAATACTTCAATTATATAACTGATCGAGGCTGAAAGTTAACAAACCGAGTGTTTCAAGTCCCTTACATTATCACGGGGACACTTTTGTGGGGCCCTCAAGGGGATTTGGGATTTGTACGCTTCACGGCTACCTATTTGGTCGCCACATTCAAAATGACCTGCTGTCTATCAGAGGGTATTTCACGCACGTAAATCCCCGAAGTTTCAGAGTGCCGATCGGGTGTGTCAAAGCCGACCGGTAGCAAGCGGAGATAGCCGAAGTGTGTTTCAATTGCTTACTTGACATCGACTTTTTCGTAACTTTTTTGTCAACTGATACAAGTTGGATAAGATTGTCATATAAATTGCAATGGACTTATTTGTAACATTCTTTCCTTGCAAACAAAACAAAAATCCTAAGTATTTGAAGAGATCGAATAATCTGTTCTCAAACTAACACTGGTTATTTTACATGTTCAAGTAACTTAGTAGAAATGGAACCGTGATATGGTTTGCCTGCTACCCGGTACAATTATGTTGAATTACCCAAAATGAACGAAAAAAGCTGTGCCGTGGATCGAACTTTACCTGTTAGCCTGTACATGTAGGCCTATGACGAATTACCCAAATGAAGACGATTTTACCCAAATGAATTATTCTTCATCGTCGAGTTCCCAAGGCTTTGCAGGGAAATTCCACCGTCCCCCCTTTCCCTAGCCAAGCTGTTCTTAGTAACCGTTCAATCCCATAATTTTAACCAGAAACATATATTGACGTACTGAAGTGGAATTAGAAGCCGCTTTGTGGTTTATCGGGCAACTATTGTAGGTATGCCAATCAAAATTATTTGGCTTGGCTTTATTTAGAAATTCAGCATACTAATACCGGCAAACAAGGTCGGCCTACACATCGCGGCTACAAGTTCAATTCATGGGAAGGGTTTTTTCGTTCTTTTGGTGAAAAGTTGTCTTCATATTGGTAATTCGGCATTTTTTGTCTAAATTGGGTACCAGGTAATTCACATAGCCGAAAAAACAATAAAACCCATCGCCACTTCGAACTTTCCAGTGTCACCAGGATTTTGCCTATATATAACAGATTGGTCGATCATAAGAAAATCAATAATCAGCATTTGATTTTTTTCTTTGTGTTGATTTAACTACCTTTCCAAAATAAATTATGGTAATCTAATTTACTCCCAACTCCATCTACTTTGTAAAAAAGGTTATAAACATCAGCCCACATTTGTTACAAATCCTGTCGACTGTTTGTAACTAAACTCGTGACATGTACAATTTGGTACAAAAGCTGTCGACTGTTTGTATCAAAACACGTGACGTGTTTAGAACAAAACTGGTCAAGATTGGAACAAAACTCGTGAGTTGTGACAAAACTCGTCGACCTTGTGACAAAACACGTGAGTTGGAATAAAACTCGTACGTTGTGACAAAACTCGTTGCAACAGGCCCTCCCTGAACATGGAGAAAAAAAACTTGAGTCAGGAAATAAGCTGCAAGGAGTTTTAATTTAGTTCATTCATCTGAATAATATGGCGGCTCCTAGTTGTCAGTGATGGGAAGTTAATCTGTTAGATGTAATCGGTTGGAGAAAGCAACATTCATGAGGTTCAATCTCGGTCCACCGATGTGTTTGCCATAGTTGGGATGCGTAACCATTGTCAATGTGTTGCAGAAGGATTCCGGAGATTCTGCTGGCCAGGGCTTAGCTCTTGTTGGTCGTCAACCTAATGAGATGTCATAGGTTTGGTTTGTTACAACAATTTATGGGGTGTAAAGGTCTAAATGATATACCTCTTTTTAACACAATTAGAAACTTGTCTCCATGGTTATTTTAGACAAAAAGATTTTCCATGTGCCCGTGTGTTTGAGTGATCATAAATAGATGTAATCGGTTCATTATATTATTGACATAATACGCATCCGCTCCATCCACTTTCGTTTTCTCAGCGAGAATAAGAAAACGAAAGTAAGTTTATTATCGTGTTCTCGCGGCGAGATTTAGAATTATTTCGAGTTTTCGCCGCGAGAATGAATGGCACAAAACGAGCACTTTTGACTAGTTTTCTAGTTTTCGTGTTCTCGCATTCTCGCGGCGGGATTTTAAATTTATGTCGAGTTTTTGAGGCGAGAATGCGAGAACGCGAAATGGCACAAATAAAGCACTTTTGGCTAATTCTCGAGTTTTCGCATTCTCGCGGCGAGATTATATTTTTTGTCGTGTTTTCGCGTTCTCGCGGCGAGATTATATTTCATTCTCGTGTTTTCGCATTCTCGCGGCGAGATTTTAGTTTAATCTCGTGTTTTCGCTTCCTAATTCTCGAAGCGAAAAAGCGAGAACACGACATGGCACAAATCAGCCACCATAGATATGTAAAAACCAGGTTACAAGTTCAATTAACTGTTACAGTGCAGTCACATACAACCAGGGGCCAAGTCGGCTGTATGGGGGCAACACTTTGGGCTCCAATTGGTCAACCCGTCCGGGCCCCCACTTTATTTTTCGTAGTGCCCCCACTCAGGGCCTAACTGGGCTGGCCCATTTGGTTAGAGGCGGGTAGGTTCCAAGTGGGCACTGTGTGAATTCAACCTTTTATACTGATGGGGTGTGTGTGTGCGTGTGTTGGGGGGGGGGGGGGGGGGGTACCTGGTTTTGTCACAAGGCTGTCACTGGGCTAGTGTAACTATAGGTAGATGGGTTCCGATTGTGATCTGTAAAGTCTACCCGTGTTTTGTTACACGTTCTGAAAGTGGCATGAGCTACCGAAACGGTGATATATTTTTGTCAAATATGTCAAATTTCTATAGCTATGCATTTTTTTACTGTGTGTTATTCGGATTGTTCTGGAATTTCTAAGAGTCGAGTGTGCTTTATTTGTACTTTGGTTGACAGCTGCCCAGTATGCTCTGTGTTCTGTTATTTGGATGCGATGGTATGTTACTATTTGGCTTGCTAACTTTCGTCAGCGATACAATCAAGTGTTTGATCTGTGGGTTCTATCTGGGCAAAGAGCTTAGCAGTGTGTTTACAAGATTTTATTTTGAAGATTTACCAGGGTTATTCCAGGTTTTTATACTATGGATTTATATTTCGTAATCATCGGATCTATACTGCTATGCCAACCGAACTTTGTTAGTTCTCGGGTTACAGTCTTCTATCTCAGTTCTTATTCTGTAAAAGTAAGTCGTTTTGATACGTTTTCATTCCACTGTTTGTATATTATTATGCTGTTTAATAATGTCTTTAACATAAATCAAAATTTGTACATAAAATTTGCTGGTCTTTTTCTTTTATTATTTGATCTCGTAACAGAAGGTAGATTTAGGTTTTGAAAGAAAGCGAAGGCTGCCCCATAATATGTAGGCCAGTAAGGTTACTTCACGTAATTTCTTATCCGAGCCATTGGCTTATATTTAAAGTTGCATCAGTGGTGACTAATCTGTTATTTGCTTGCTTGTTTCCCTTAGCTGTTATGAGTTTATAACGTCACCGAAGAACAGGATCTCTTGAAGAGAGCATTGCAAGCATTACCATAATCCTATAGCGCAGGCTTAAGACTTTGGCTTAGATTGAATGAATGGTCGTCCCGGTTATTTAAATTTTTTTTACTTTTCTAACACTACTTCGGTTCGTATACGCCACATACTGTATAGATTTTCCTCATTCCAACGCCAATCATTTAGTTTTTCGATGGCCTCCAAAGCCTCTTACTGTCTTGCAGATCAGAAATTACGGAAAAGGTGTGAATTTTGGCAGCTCATGCCACTTAAAATATGCCTGGCTGAGTTGAGTGTACATTTCTATCGTATATATAATGACGATTGCGATTTTGAATTTTATTTTTTCATTGAATTGCAAGTGCAGCTCAGGCACACTTGCCGCGAAAATCTGAAACACTGTTTAGATAAAAAAAACAGTGGGCGGTTTTCTGTAATTTTACTTGACAGAAGAAGTTGCCAAAAATGGAAATTTTTGGCATCATTTAGTATTTTTAACTTGAAATTGAAAATTAGATTTATCAAGTACCCGCAATGTAAACAAACCCCAAAGCTAAACATGCGCACAAGCGCCCTAATGTTCGGGTGAGTGATCTAAGGGCACAGTATAATTTTACGTACTTTATCTGAGAAATACAGACTGACGATCGGGTGAGTGATTCGAAAAGCATGCCGATAGTTTTTTTAGTCTAAACCACAGATAAAAAGGCCTGAAATGAGGGTAATCTTTCCACTTAAGTTAACCGACACTAATCGTTGTTGTTGTCATCAGGTTTAGTTTGTTTTTCACCCTCGCTTCTACATTCTAACGTGTTTTATGTGTCCTATGTTTAATTTTAGTGATTTTAGTGGCAGTAAGTTCACATAAATTGGTGTTCTTAACAAATGTTCAACATGTTACGACAGCAAGTGGGCCTTTAAGCGTATTTGGGGGGCATAACATGGCAATCATAGAAGTTATAACTTCTATATGCTTTCTTGTGTATAAATTCGTTTGGCTTCCCATAATCCTCGATATTTGCTCTATACTCATAATAAGAAGCTTCAACAATTCCCTCTGTATTCCCTTGGCATTTATAATGGAAAATTGTTATGTAGCTGTAACAAAACACAACAACTTTCTTCCACCCAACAACATTCATTAACACGTGGCACAATCTTTTCAATAGTTAGGCTACACTCGCGCTTCGATCCTCAGGGCCATGTATTTAAGGGTCGCTGTCAAAATCAGACTTGACGTACAGGATATTTGAGACGGATTTATAAATACAGGGCTGAATATTTATATTTGAATCGATCTCCGGTATATCCTTGTCCTATAAATCATCGCTCAAGTCCCCTTAAAACGTCATACAGAATACAGGTAGGCCTTCAGGAGCTGAAGTCGTAAATAGAAGCCTGGGGCCGGTTGTTCAAAAGAAAATTAGCTTAACGGCAGGTAACAAATAAATTCCATTGTGACGCGACGTCATCTAACCTGCCGTAAAGCTAATTTTCTTTTGAACAA
This sequence comes from Lepidochitona cinerea, assembly GCA_963971465.1. NCBI lineage: Eukaryota > Metazoa > Mollusca > Polyplacophora > Chitonida > Tonicellidae > Lepidochitona > Lepidochitona cinerea. Next base: position 44,147,122 of record OZ020551.1, on the reverse strand, counting down.
CCGGCTTCTGTTCTTTATTTAAATCCTATAATATGACCTTTGATTATTGGATAAAACGAAAGAGAAAATGAAGTATATTCTCTATAATTGCGACAGATTCCTATTGTATATTAGAATTATCGGTAGGCCTACGTTACGGGAATTGAATCCATAAACACTGATAGTCTACTGGGGCCTGCCGGTTGTTCAAAAGAAAATTAGCTTAACAGCAGGTTAAATAAGAAATGTTTGGAACTCTCTTTAAACGTGGGTTCCATACTACACCGGCAGTGATTTGTTATTGTAAATTGAATAAATATGTATCTGAAAACATAATATTGAAAAAAAAAAAACGAATTTCCAGTAAGGTCCCTGGGCTGGGTTGTTCAAAAGTGTATTAGACTTAATACCGGTCTAAAGGACGTCGCGTAACAAAGAAATTAAATTGTTACGTTACAAAGTTATACCGGTATTAAGCCTAATACACTTTTGAACAACCGGCCCCAGGGTGTCAAAGAAACAGTGATTGAAAAATAATATGCATATCTTCCGTCACCAATCGAAAATATCTTCGTATTTGACGTCATAGTTGACATTTGAACGCTTTCGGCGTCATTTCAACCAACCATGGCTCTGGCTTAACGTCGTTTGTGTATGACGTCACGACTATAGTAATGTCAGATAGCCTACTAATGATAAAAAATTAAGACATCACCACGTAGTAAGTTGTTTTGAACAACACGAGCTTTCGACACCTATATACCAGTGTCTTCGTCAAGTGTAACTGACACTGTTACACTTGACGACGACACCGGTACAGGTGTCGAAAGCTCGTGTTGTTCAAAACAACTTACTATACCTGGTGATGTCTTAATTTTTTATCATTAGTAGTAATGTATATATCAGATGCCAACTGGGACGTCACACCGCTAAAGCTAATGAATTTGCGTACCTTCAATTGTGTAGGTTTCGTGCCTGTAATCTAATTTTGCTTTTGGCTACGTTCGTAAGTCTATACGGTGCAAGTTTTTAAACAAAATTTTTACCAAATAGGTGGCATTGACTTAAACTTGTCATTTATCTTTTAAGCTAATTATCGTTTGAACAACCTGCCCCAGCACGACATCAATATACTTTGGCCATAGAGTTTTGATATTTCCAACTGACCTTTGATAGGCCTATATACTTCCAGGGCAACATTGAAAAAAAGCCCTTGTTTATGTTAGTATTTTCTAGACTGATATTTAGACAGCCAAACATGTTTGTTTCCGTTTTTCAGATGAAATAAACCCGGTACTGGTGCTTATATACAAGTCATGTCCTTGTTAGGCACTATGCCGGTATATACCATGACGCTGTGGGCCAAGACCTATTAAGGCATGCCTCCTGTTTAGATCTTTTCATTTAGAGATCTACATTTTTGTGGGTAGACTGGGTTATTTCTGAGAATATTTTTTCTGTACTATGACGAATCCGGTTTAGGCTCTGTCGGATTTGCTGCACTCAATAAATAATGATTTATGTTTTTATATTATTATATTTTTTAGATAGATCTTCGTACGGAAGCGTATTAGGGCCAAGTGAAAAAAACAACATTGTTTCATGTCAGTCGTCACCCTAATGAAATAGCATAGGTTTAGTTTATTACAACAATTTATGATGGGTATAAAGGTCTAAATAATAGTCCTCTTTTAAACACAATTAGAAACTTGTCTCCATGGTTATTTTAGACAAGAAGATTTTCCCTGTGTCCGTATGTTTTAGTGTCAAAAATTATAATGCATATAACACACAAAATCATAGGCCTACCTATCCGCATTATGTTGAGTGGATTGAAGGATAAATTCTGATACGTCCGCGAGGGCTAAGAAAGCCCGTGCGGGCGTATCAGAATTTATCCTTCAATCCACTCAACATATGAATGCGTGTAGCCTAGGCCTATAATATAGTATAAGCTCCCTTGTATTGCCAGTTTAAGTCCTTTCAATTTCATATTGATAAAATATTTCAGTGAGCTTTTTGATTCAGTTATTCGATAACAATATTGAACGAAATTGATGTTTATTTAGGATATCTCTCACGACGCGTGAAAAAGAAAGCAAACACGGATCAACCTTTGGACCGTAGTATTGACCCAGTTCTGACGTCAACAGCCTTGAAACGTTTGACCTTTAATTGTTACGGATGTCAACCAATGGTGACGCGTCATTAGAACACACCTCTAGCTATCAGCGACGCGATTGGTCGAAAGCGGGGGTGTGTCGATCGATTGGCATGAACAGCTGATACCGTTTAGTGACCACGGGCAGGGTCGAGGCCATACGGCCAGACCGATTTACTTACATTCTCACTGGGCTGCAGACGAAAGGGTGTGAGCTAATGATCTACTTCTCTCCACATAGAGTTATCTGAAAACCCATTCAATAAGAAACTCTAGGTATAAATGAAGGTAAGCTCACTTTCATCGCCATGATTTATTTGGCATCGTTCAAAGAGTGCATAAAACTGGGAATGGAACTGTAATGGCGAAAACGTCAAATTGTTATTTCCAATTATATTATAATATCAGCAAGCCAACACGTCTTTGCAACCTACGTTGGCAGTCAGTGGAGTGTAACGTGCAGGCTGCATAGTAACTGGTAACAAATATGCAAGCTTGACCATGGCGAAGAATTAATAGTATGAGCTGCAATAAACACTGGAAAAGGCTCTGCTAAATATTTGATGCTCATTTCCAGTTGTTACCAGGACAACTGCATTTAGCTTAATTAGCATGTAATTTAAATTTTAATTCCCTTTTAAAATTATAACAAAATTCTAATCTTATCTCTGTAGTAATTTTATTTATTTATTCAACATTTCAAGTCAAATAGCAAAATTATTATCTTTAATATTAGGCTACACATATTCACAAGTGCATTATTATATAGCAATATACTTTTAAAGTAACATGATGTTCTAAATTTAAAGAGAATTTCGTTGAACAAATTTAGCTAATTGTTTGTCATTTTTTTTAACAATTACTAAATAATGAAAAAAAAAAAAAAAAAATCAGCTGTGCAAAGTTTAATGCAAGCAAAATCATTCTAAAGTGATATAGAAATAACTCCAAAGCTGTACAAACAGAAATAAAACATGAATAATCAGGATGCATATTCAATTTTCCTTTTGGGAATAAATACTTACTATACCTAACTTTGATTGTCAATTTGATTTGTTTGTATTGGCACTTTCCTCTATGAATTAAGTTATATATTTATGAACACTAAGACACACAGGTACAGAGAAAATCTACTTGTCTATAAGAACCATGGAGAAAAGTTTATAATTGTGTTAAAAAGAGGTATATCATTTAGACCTTTATATTTAATCATAAGATGTTGTAATAAACTGAAACCTATGGTATTTTATTAGGTTAACGACAGACACGAACTTGGCAAAAGAACAAGAGTTTGAAAGACATACTGGTCAGGGCTAAACTCCCCTGTCTGCCTTCTACCTAGGTTTTCTGGGAAAGGGTATGGGGGGGGATACTATATAGTCTGACGATATTCTTACTACAGCTTAAGATGCGTAAGCATTGTCAATGTAATACAAAGTGTTCCAGAAAATTCTACTGACTAAGGCCAAGCTCCTGTCAGTCGTCAACCTAATGAAATATCATAGGTTTACTTTATTACAACAATTTATGATGGGGTATAAAGGTCTAAATGATATACCTCTTTTTAACACAATTAGAAACTTGTCTCCGTGGTTATTTTAGACAAGAAGATTTTCCCTGTGCCCGTGTGTTTTAGTGTCCATAAATATGTACATGTGTAAAGTAATATTTCCCTGTTTCCTCATAACTTTTTTTGTGGATTTTATGAAACATGCAAATCAAGTTTAAAAGGGACAAAGTTTTGATATTTTTACACCTGCATATTCAGATAATCAGCAAGTCAATTTTATTTTTGATAAAAGACTGGATTTGAAAAAGTATGTGATTATACACTTCTTTTTGAAAAAATAGTTTTCTTAATTCTTGTATAGCAAACATATCATTTTTTGGAAAGTTCACATGCTTAAAAAAAGGCATTGCATACATAAATAAAAAAAAAAACAAAAAAAAAACGCTATGATAAATAAAAAGATCATGATTACGGAATCAAACTATTTTTATTTTGTTTCAGTCTTCTGTTGAGCTTGTTTTTGTTTATGTATTTATCATTCTTCAGTTTAGCATATAAATACCCATCCTTGTACTTTAGGGTAGATAAAAATGTATATCCCTTTGATATGCTTCACCAGTTAATAATTAAGTCTTCCACCTACACTTCACATTGACAAATTGTATTAAAATAGCAAAGGTTATACCCCAAAATAGGAAATGAGATTTTTTTATGTTTCTTTATAGATTGGGCTAAACAAGATTTCTTTGCAGCTTAATATTCAAGTATTTTGGCAATGTTTCATAGGCACACAATTGGGAACGTGATTGGCTTGGTTAATGCATATAATTTTCTCTATAGAGTTGGAAAACTCAGGTAAATTTGGTAGGGTTAAGGTGTTTTATAGGTTGGACTTTGGACCCTAACTCACCTGACCTTATTCCTCTATATGTGAAGTCCTTTTTCAGTAAACAAAAATTACCTGATATATTCATGTGAAAATTCTAAATGTAACCAGTGGGTACAAAGTCCACAGGTATAAAGAATAAAGTCAGTTTGGTCCAGAGGCTGTGCTGATGAAGGTACTACAAAAATATTTACTTATTCATCTTTTTGTTAGTAAAAAGTGGAATTTAATGAGATTTATTTGTATATTGTCGATATTTTCCATTTGGCTACATCAAACATACACATTGACAAAGTATGATTAAAAAAAATGATTGTCACCAAGCTTTTAGAATATTTTTGAGAATTTTTTTTTTTTAAATTTTATCTTTATATTCTCCTGATATTTAGGTTTTGCGATTTTCAGAAATTTTTATTTTTAAATGAAGTGACTGTCACACTGATGTGAGAGTCTTATTGAAGATAATTGTTTTGACTAAATAGTTATTAAAACAAGTTTGAAAAATTGTTTTATAAAGGAAAGCCAAAACTAAGTCAAAATTTAAATACCTTGAAATGAACAACCTTTTATATCTTGCAGTTTAACATGTTTCAAAAATTAAGATGATATATATCTACTCTATTTATCACCTTTGATACATATAAAGACATTGACAATAAATATTTCAATAAATTGAAAAATATATTTTAACTTTATATGGTTGAAAAGATAAGAAAACTGTCAATGTTATATATATATAATGATAAATCAATGGTTTAAAGTATTAAATAAAAAAGTATTAATATAAAATAAAATAATTTATTCCATGACTTTGATAATGATGTAAGAACTACATCGAAACGTCGTCACCCAATAAACTAAGAAGTTGTTATCCATAAGTAATTCTTCACCTTGTTGTAACATTTCAACTTCTAAATGCCATTGGAAGATTTATTCCATGCATAAATAATTTTCAATTCAATAATACCATCACTATGTATTGTTCAGAAAAAGTATTAAACTTAATAAAAGCATATATTTTTCTTTAAGCAAAAATTATAGATATTAAAAATTATTTTTTATTTAGAGGATGGGAGAGAATGAAATGTAGAGTTTTCCATAGTTGCAATCCATAAAGAAGCCGTATGTTATTATCAACTCAACTTCTAAATGCTACTGAAACAAGATAGAGTTTTCCTGTATATTGTGTATATTATAGTTTCAATTTTTGTCAGGGACGCCAGTCGTATGTTACATAATAAAGCCTATGTAAAGGGACAGGTTTTTAAGTGTAACTGTTTGACATTTACAGGTAGTTTGATAGGGCTGTTTTGACTACACCATCTAATCCCTATAGCTGATGCAATACACACAATCCTATATAATATCATTCTGGTTAAGACCAGTCTAATACCATTAACAGGATGCCAGTGATTCTTACAGGAGTAAGTAACTAGCTTCTCATTGATTTCAGGATTATGTACTTATCTCGAGGGGAGGGGGAGGGGGGGGGGGTTCTACCGGGTAGAATCTTACAGGAGTAAGTAACTGCCTTCTCAATGATTTCAGGATTATGTACTTATCTCGAGGGGGGTCCTACAGGGTAGAATTATCTACCCAGTTTTGTTCAGCTTATTGTGTCAACCATCTTGAAGACACCCTGAAGTGAAAATTTTACCCCTTCAAAGACATTAACGTCTCAAGAGACATGGGTGAAAACCCCCTCCGTGAAGTACCTACAGAAACCCTGCCCAACCACTTCCTCAAGATAGAATTAAGAATCAAAAGACCTTTTGCCAGCTTTTAAAACAGTAGTTTCCAAACAGTGGGTGGGCCCCCCATCCTTTGGACGATGAAAAGGTTGGGGTGGTAAGGCCAAAATGACCTGGCTTCAGGGGAGTGGGGGGGGGGGGGGGGGGGGGGGGCTGTAGTTGGCTGTGGAGGCCAAGTAGGGCGTTAGAGAGGCAATGAGATCAAATGGGTAGCATAGTAGCTAGTGGTATTAAAAGTGGAATAAGGACAGTTCGAAATACCTGATGGCTACATATTTAGGTTATGAATGAAAAATGATATTTTAATTTCTCTGTACACTTAATTTTTACTGTAAGTATTCCATTCTGAATCTCACATCTTATATTTCTATTATAAATATGAGTTGTGTGTGTGTTGGGGATTGGGGGCAAGAAGGGGGAGTAAGAGTTCATTTGGAACCTAAACGAGTTCGTGTAAAGAAGTTTAGGGACCACTGTTTTAAAAGATCAACTCCTTTCATTCAAACTCGTTTCATTCAAACTTTTTTCATTGGATGCTCACTACTTCTCTCATGCTCCTATGAGACATTTTTTTTATGATCAGTTGATTTCTGTAGACAGTAATTTTCTTCGGAGAACAGAGATTGGATTGCAGTTGAGTATTAATATTCCAAATCATAATATTGCAAGGAAACATATGTGACCAGGGCAAAAATTCCTTTAGAAACTTGTCTGTCCCTAGTCTGAACTAGACTGATATTTATATTGGTCAAAAGCAGTGTTATTTTTTAAAGAAAGTATATACATGTATATTGCAATGTTTATTTATCTATTTTTTCCATTTTTTTCTGTATGTAACAGTTGTTTATGGATTACTTCCATTGATGTAGGGAACATGTGTGTTGTACAAATGGTCTATACTCCCACCTGTTTCTCTTCAACTTAACAGGCTAGTTTGGTTTTCTCTTACTTGGGACATTTATAGCTGCAATGTTGTTCAGGTCACATCAGATTTCATTTTTTTTCGGCTGTGTTAATTGTTGTTGATTTGAGGTAAGTGCAATTCAGATGAAACACATCACAATAAGAAACTTGTCTCTGTGGTTATTTTAGACAACAAGATTTTCCCTGTGCCTGTGTGTTATGGTGTTAAAAAATATGTATAAACACTAATTTATGGGGTATAAAGGTCTAAATGGTATATCTCTTTTTAACAAAGTTAGAAACTTGTCTCCATGGTTATTTTAGAGAAGAAGATTTTCCCTGAGCCCATGTGTTTTAGTGATCATAAATATATAAACACTAAACACACATGGAGACAATTTTCTAATTGTGTTAAAAAGGGGGTATGTGGTATAGACCTGTATACCCAATCATGGTTTGTTGTAATGAACTAAAACCCATGATATTTCATTAGGACAAAGCGTTTGGCCATCGTCAGTAGAATTTTCTGGAATACTTTGTAATACATTAACAAAATCTTACATATATACATGTATGTCCACCAGTATTATACCTATATTTTTTATATCAGTTCTTTTTTGCTTTTGAAACCTGACATTTTTTAAAAGTAAAAATATCATTTTTGAAGAAAACTTAATTTAAAAACATTTTTTATTTTAATTTTCGTATGTCAGAAGCTGTGTGACCCATTATCATCTGAAATGTCTATTTCACTATGAGTTCTAAGGTCAAGTTTTAAATTAAAGTTTTATTAAATCGTCAGAAAAGAAAATTAAAATCTCTATAGAATTCATCTTATTGTCATACAGTACATGTGATAACAGTTGTTAAAAGCATTTAGAATTAGGTTTTAATATGATTTTTTGGGATGCAGGAAAATACATAATTTTTTATCTTTCAATCTATTTTTGTAATGCTGTCTTTTTATTTAAATTTTCCAAAAATAAATGTTTATATGTCTATATGTAAATAATGATGCATATATATGTCTATATGATCTATATGTACATGCACATGTATATTGGAAAAAAAAGAATAGAAATCCTGTACTTTTATCAAAATCCAAACATAATTTTAAGCCTGAATGATTATGGTTTAAGAAAACAACAACACTCAAGTTTCTATTTTCAACCAAATGACATATGTAACATTTCCTCATTTTATAATCATTTTGTAATATATTTGTGTTTGTCCATATCCCTGTGCCTCTTATTTGATTAAGGTTTTAGTCTGTTTAAAAAAAGCATTTCCTTTTATGAAGCTTATTTTTAAAGGAAATGTTGAAAAGTACAGTTCTTTATTTTCTATTTTTTTAAAATATCTATGTGTATTCTATTAGAGAATCTAATTCTTCTATTCAGTCATAATGGCAAAGGTGTCATTTCAGGTAAAAGGCACACTCTAGTTGTGTACCTACCTATACATTTGACTTATAAATATATACATTTGACTAAAGTTTGATAATACCAAGTCCTAGAACCAGGAACCTGTTTCTTGAAAGGGCGCATACTTAGTTTTATACATAATTGTCATAGCAACGTATCTCTACAGTATGGGTTGTCATGGTAGTTACATGTATGTAAAAACTTAAGCCACCCAAGCATTTCACAGATGTCAGATTTCAATTGGGGGGGGGGGGGGGGGCGCTTCAGGTGTCAAGAGTTAATAATCTTACAGGTGACATTTGACAACAGTTAAATATTTATGGTAAATAATAACAGATTAACCAGCCTCCAGTTGCAGAAAATGAAGTCCACCTATTTTTAAAGCCACTTTGTTAAATTTGCCCTTGCTTACATGTACTTGAAATAAAGGATAAAAATGACGAGGCACTGGGGCCAAGAGACAAAGTCCCATCGGGTTAGCCAGCTACCCGTCCACCCATCCAAGTGGGCGGGCCGTTTAGAAATTTAAACAATTTGGAGGGGCTGTTTTCAGCATTTTTAACATATAGGAAAATTTAAAATTTGGACTCCCTTTTCAAGGTTAATTGTTTTAAAAATTTGGACACCCTAACTAAAATTTCTGGCCAGTTGGCACTTGGCGCTCTGAAATCCAACGCTTGATGAAATTAAATACAGAGGCCCAAGCATACATACAATTTTGATTTATTTTCAGAGCTTGGTATTGGAGAGTATGAAGAGAGATTGCTTGGCGAGTTTTCCCATCTTGTTCGATTCCTTTGTGTTTAACGACGACCAGTCAGATCAATCAATCATTCAATCAAATTTCATGGAATTTAAATATCAATTTTTATAACCAAGAAGAAGAAGCCATTTAATGGCAACAAACACAGAAAAGATACACCTAACATCAAGTGATATTTTATCCATCTGCTGAATTATAACAGGTTTGTTAATTACATACATGTATAAGTAATATATTGGTCAAAGTGATATGAGGTGTCAAACGATTTCATTGAAACATAATTAGTTATTCAAAATAAGAGCTTTCCGCTGATATCAATCTTGGAAATGTACGTTAAGGTTTTTTAATGAGCAACAAACACTCAGTATTCATATGTATATGTTGGTATATTTTTAGAATTTCTTTAATGGTTGACTATTATCATAAACTTAACCAGATTTTGTTTGGAAGTTTTGTTAAAATTTCTCAGGTTTGGAAAAAAAAAAAACAGAATTTGTTCGAAAATTTTCATAAAATTTCTCAGGTTTAAAAAAAACAAAAAATAGATGTTTTGGGGCCAATATCAACATTTTAAAATAGTACATGGACATAAGCTTGGCAAATGTTTCATTATTGTCATTTTCTTACAGCTTTTTTTTCAATATCAATTGCCTCGTACACATCAAGATGGTTGGATTCGCACCTTTAAAGACGGAGCCCACCGTGGGTGTAAAGTTTATCAGTGCAGGTCTGGCGGCATCATTTGCCGATTGCATGACCTTTCCATTAGACATGGCTAAAGTTCGTTTACAGGTAGGTAATTAAATACCTGTAATTTGATGTGTGAAACTGACACCAGGTGACTGCTTACCTGTCTGTATGCTAAACAAATTTATTTTAAGGTTTGACACACTGTTACTCAATCAAGCCCATGGAGTGGTTTAACTGAAGCCAAAACACATAAGACAACTCATACTATTTTGTACATGAAATATACATGTACAATATAGTAGGAGTTGTCCTGTGTTTTGATCTCTGTTTGTATTAGTTTCCCTTAATGATCAAAGCATTTTCTATTTCTGGGGCCCTCGGGCTGGAGCATTGTGGCTCTCCTTTAGCCATGTATACTGACCCAGCAAGGAGGAACTTTAAGTATGCCAATGTCAAAATTTAGATCTGGTGGTGGGGGGGGGGGGATCTTTTGGTCGGTTGGTACTTTTGTCACCATATAACCTTAGCTGTTGAGTGCGACGTTAAGCCCCAATCAATCAATCAATCAATCGATTTTTGTACAAACTTAATACAAAAAGTTATTTGAATCAAGCTTGTCTTTAAAATTTTCATTGTCCATTGGTATCAGAACAAAAGCAGTGACTCGCTTGACCTCAGAAGCTGCAATTTCACTGTTAGAAGTCTTGTTTTATAAACAGGTATATTTAAATGGTAGGTCTCGTTATTTGAAATATTTTGAGTCTGGTTATTTAAGCAGAATTGTATATGATTTGTGTTTTCTTTTTGAAGGTTTCTATTCTTTTTTTATGTATTAAATATTTGATATATTAAAATTTGCATTGAAATTTTAATTAAAATAACAAATATTTTACGATTTCAGCTTCAAGGAGAGGGATCTGCAAAAACAAATCGTCATACTGCCAAAACAAAGCCATTGGCAGACCAATTCAAATATCGTGGCGTATTTGGCACCATCCGTACCATTGCACGTGAAGAAGGTTTCCGTAGTCTGTATAATGGTCTCGTTCCTGGTTTACAGAGACAAATGGCCTTTGCTTCAATTCGTATTGGATTATACGATACAGTGAAAACCTCTTACCTGAGGCTCTTAAATCAAGGTAAGAAATATTTACATATGAAGAATACTTAGTGGATTATTTATGCTCATCTTGGTTGATAAAAGATTATGTGACCTCAGATTATTTCCCTTATATTATGATTTTGTCTGGCTTGGCAGGAAATGCAGGGTTGCTAGCAGGAAATCCCTGGCTTTCTTTTGTTACCTAGCATCAAGTCTACATATAACAACCTATGACTGGGTAAAAAGTCTAAATGACACCCCCCCCCCTCCTTTTAACACAAATAGAAACTTGTCTCCATGGTTATTTTAGTCAAGAAGATTTTCCCTGTGCCTGTGTGTTTTAGTGTCAGCTGTTTATACATACCAGTATATTGATTCTGTAACATTCAATGAGCCTGTTTGACCTAAATATCATAGCAACATATCTCACACTATGGGTTGCAATGACATTAATATAAAAGTTTATGCTATGTAGCTTTGGTAAACGGGCCTTAAAGTTTGACTTTTTCACAAAGAAGTGGTGCTTAACCCGCAATACATTGGGATTGGAAGGGTGGGATTACGGGTTGTCTAGAATGCACTACAGACACTCTCATTGAAAGTTACTTCAAAATCGTTATTTATATGCAGCTAATTATCAGATTTGTCATTTATAATTGTGCTCAATAATTCATACATTGATATTCATGGCTTTTGTTCACTTTTCTAATTAACATGGTTTTCTTGAATTTCTTTCAGATGAAAATTCCAAAAGTGTTGCTATTCGAATCTTAGCTGGTATAACCACAGGAGGTTTGGCTGTTTGCTGTGCACAACCCACCGATGTTGTCAAAGTTAGAATGCAAGCTCAGAATATCCACAACAGACGTTACAATGGGTGCATGCATGCGTATAGAACCATCGCTGCCAAAGAAGGTGTCCGAGGCCTTTGGAAAGGTACGAGGATATGTCATTTTGTAAATGTTCTCATGAGCAGGCATTTTTCCAGATGACAATGATTGATGGATTGATTGATTGATTTTATGCTACATTCAAAATTATTTCACTTCTATTGCGGCTTTGCCAGGCTTAGTGGGGAAGGATACCGAGCTCTTTGCTTGGAGCAAACCCGCGGCATTTGGAGAGTACCTGACAACTCTACCACAGAGTGATTGAGTGAAACATCCACTCAGAAATGTTTCCATTTTTATTTGGTCTCAGTGGGATTGGAACCCTGCGACGCATCAATGGAATGCCAAAGGTGGACTGTGGAACTAAAGCTCCGCCAACTGAGCCACCAAGGCCCCCAGGTGACAATGAAGGCTTTTACACCCTTATCTTTTCTATTCTCCCAAAACGCTTCACCAAAGGGCTGTATATGAATGAATCTAACCTGATCCCAAACATAAATCTGGTTATACTGCCACATGTACTTTTGGCTACAGACAAACTATCTGCACCGCGGCCTAAAGCACCTAATAATTGATCAATCAGTCTTTATTGCATATGCCTTGATACGTGTACCCTTGGGTTTATATTTGGGGCATAGTAACAGTAGGCATGGCAGGCACTTTTTAATTTTAATTCCAGTGCTTTTAAGTTTGATGCCATTCCATTTTTACTACAATACCATTATCAATCAGCATTTACTTTTTTCTGTTTATGTTACAAACTTCTTAGGAGGCTGGCTTGAAAGATGGTGAAAAATTAGGCAGACCTGGCCTTAAACCTTTTTTGTAGCACATCTTCTTCATGTTTGGGTTTTAGCTTTTTAACTAGTCAGAAAATCTAATGACATCACTGCCATGCCTAGTAAGAGTGTTTGATGCATTTAGAGAGTTACATACTGTATCTCGAGCATAAGATACATATATTCAATTATCTGTTTTAATAAATCGTTTACATATTTTACCTTTCAGGCACATTGCCCAACGTAACTAGAAATGCCGTTGTCAACGCCTCTGAACTGGTATCCTATGACTTAATCAAGACTCAGATACTGGCCCACCACCTAATGTCCGATCATATGCCATGTCATTTTGTCTCTGCATTCGGCGCTGGCTTTTGTACAACAGTAGTTGCCTCCCCTGTTGATGTGGTCAAAACGCGTTACATGAACTCCACCCCTGGACAATACACAGGAGCTTTCAACTGTGCCATGAAAATGTTCAATGAAGGGGGATTATTTGCCTTTTATAAAGGGTAAGTGTTCTAAATGTTGTACCAATGGGTTTGTAGGTTCACATTTAACTCAGTTCAGGAAAATTGAAGAGAGTTTTTCGACTAGGGTTTCAACAGATTGACCTTTGTTTTGGATGGTTGCTAACAGAAGGTCAAGTGTTTCCTCCCCCAATTCCCATGGCAACACCGCCAATTGCCATATGAGTGAAATATATTTGGTGCCAGATACAAGACAATCCATAAATCCTTATAAACCATACATTAAAGTGGCATGAGCTGCCAAAATGTTGATATTTTGACGTAAAAGCAGAATGTTGAAATTATTGGCTATTTTTCTCAAGACGTATAATTCAGAATCTTTTTAGTGCTTCTAGTCTCAAGAATGCTTCTAGTCTCAAGAAACAAAGTATTGTTTTGAACTAACTTTGGCTTGGAATGAATGAACGGTCGTCTCGGTTATTAGAATTTTTTTAAAACTTTTCAAACACTATTTCGCTTTGTATAGGCCACATACTGTATAGATTTTCCTCATTCCAACACCAATCATTTAGTTTTTCGATGGCCTTCAAAGCCTCTTACTGTTGTGCCGATCAGAAATTATGAATAGGTGTGAATTTTGGCAGCTCATGTCACTTTAAAGTTCAGTGAATATTATTCATTCAGGCAATCATATTATAACCTATCAGAATAAAAACTGAGCTTTTAAAAAAAAATTAACATATTTATTTATTGCCTTTGTCTGGAGTATTTTAAAAACAATCCCATTAACTGTGTTTCCTTTTTTTGTTTACAGATTCACCCCCTCATTTATCCGACTGGGTTCCTGGAATATTGTCATGTTTGTCTGTTATGAACAGTTAAAGAGGGCATTCATGCAAACAAAACCATTCAATTCTCCCTATGTGCAAAATTCAAAAATTTAAAATAATAATTTAGAAAATGTGAATTTGTTTTAAAACTCTTCAAATTGCAATATCATTCTACGGATGGTTGTGTTCATGTTAAAAATGAAAGGGTCTGAATCAAATAATATCATGTTCATGTATTCAAAGCTTGCTGCTGTGAAATGTAAATTTAATTGTTCATCTTTCTGAGGGTTGCTGACAAAAAGTTTTCAAATTTCATAAATTATAATTGTACATGCAGCCATGCTAGAGTTTTAAGTTTATAATCATGCTGATATTTACTGTATTTAAAAGTTATGATCTGTTGTTGTTGAAGATAAATACCATGTTAATACTTCTGAGGTTGTCATGGTAACAAGATGACTTCCATATTTGGACTTCCATTGTCATTGTCCAATGAGAATTCATCATCCAACTTGTTATTACCTCATATTAAGTTAGCTTTAATCTCATTGGTTACTTGGTGAAGCTTGATATGTTTTATCTAATATTTCAGTTCACCAACTGACTTTTGTTTACTATTTTATTAAAGATGAATTTACTATTATTTTGTAAGAATACAATTTATGTTTATGTATTTTTTGTCTTGTACATAGTTTAGTTTTTAAAACTGGTTCGTTTTTAGTATCAGTTGAAACATTTTCTGTATATCCCTTTTTTTCACACATTTATTTGTTTTGCTTGAAACTTTCCTGAAAACATTGAAATAATTTGTTTGTTTTCACAAAATAATCAGTATTCTTCCAAAGGTTTAAAACACAAACTTTGAATAAATGGATTCCTATTTTTAAACGTTTCCATCATCTAGTTAATCTAGAACCGTCTCCCTAAAGCAAACATTAATACACATTTTTGTTTTACGTTTTTAATTTGCGATATTGAACCAGTACCAAGAAAAAAGGTTGTTTTAATTGTAAAGAAATTGCTTAAGTTCATTGGCTATGGTACATACAATTTTTATATTATTTAAGTATAGAGACACACGGACAAATTGAAAAAAAAATTGCAAAATATGCTTTATTATCATTTGTTTTGTCTTGTAAATCTTCATTTACATTGTGATATTTTCATTTTATAAATGTTATTAATTATAGTGGAGAGTTTTCATGTTGGCCTGAGGGTGGCCTTTATTCGCCCTTAGCTGCAGGCGGAGTGTCAATACGGCCGACATAAGGCCAACGCCACGGCAATACAAAATACAGCTTGATTCGTCTGCTGATATTACCCTGGCCTCGACGGTAGTATTCGAGTAATAACTTGCACAGTCAATCAATAACTTATGTTATTTTATATATGCTGTCTTAAACGTACATAACACATTATGTACATAAGGTTATTTAAATGCAATTTTAAAGATATATTTATAACTTTTTATGGTGTAACTTAGAGGGTTAACATAGGGAAATAATAAATTTTTTATATAGTTAAATAATATATTATATCTTCCTAGAATGAAACCTTAACATACTTGTACATATTTGTTACACCGTATATATATTTACATGTATATGAAAGATATGTTTCCATGTGAAGTGGGAATTCATATTAAAATAAGCATTTCTATTCATTTGAATTTGTTCCAGTCTGATTTCTCTTTATATTATTGTTAACTATTGATGTTGGTTCTTCAACGTCTGGTTAGCTTATCTCAGTGATTCTCAGCTGTCCCGTGAATGGTCCATGGAGTTAATTCTCTGTTATAACAACACATTCAAAATTTCAATTATTAGCTTACGAGGGTGTAAAACATACATTGGATAATTGTTTTACATTACATGAACTCCATCAAAGCTAGTGTTCTTTCCCTTTAAAGCAACATACTAATAGAGCAACACCCCCCCCCCCCCCCCCCAAGAAAAAAAAAAGAAAAGAAAAAAGGAAGACCGTTAAATGTGTGCTATTTGACTTGCTTATATAATGATGAGGTTTCCAGATGAGCTTGTCCGGGATTTCTGACTCCAAATTACTATTTTTTGTATACTGACGGCCGTTTAAAATACGACAGTCATTACAAAAGAAGTCATTTTGGAGCCAGAAACCAGGACTACAGATGAGCATTGTTACGATACCGAATGATAATAAAAGGAAGTAACAACAAACCAGCAGATTTTATGTACAAATTTTGATTTATATTAAAAAGCAAACGGACTAACTTATTTACAGGCAAATATTACATAAACGTTGGAAAGAAAACATATATCAAAATGACTTACTTATACAAGTTAAGTAATTACACTTCCTAGAAATCTGTATCCTTCACAAAGTTCACTGGTTTAAATCCGATGACCACGAATCGACGAAATATAGATTCCCAAAACGAATCTTGAAGACACAATGGTGAATCCGCAGGATAGAATATTGAAAACACACTGGTTTAGCACACTGGTGGTATATCCACAGAATAAATTCTTGACAGAATTCACAAGTCAGGTATCACTGACAAAGCAGGCCGAATATCTTATTCAAAGATAGTAAACTGAGTTCAGATAGAAATCTGACTCATATCAGACCGTAGCATCCAAAGTATATCGAGACCAGTTCAAAACTGACTCTATGTCATAAGACGAATATCGTATTCAAGATAGCAGCTTACTAGCTGTATCATACAGAGTCCAGATATAAATCTGAACTATAACCAAATATAACTTGTATAGACTCGAGACCAGCTGGAAAACTGACTGACTAATAACGATAAAACAACGTCTTATATACACTCTCAGTACTTCCAGAAAGATCTGAACATTTGCATACAAATAGAGTATTTCGAGAATCTTCTTGGATCTACGCATTACAACAGGCTATGAATTAAAAATATAGGACTGAGATTACCTCACTATAGAGACTAGAACTTTCCAAGGGGTCGTCATAGTAACAGTTGGGAATATAGGTCAAAATTGAAACATTTCGTAAACAAACAGACATTACGTCACAATCGAGAAAATTCTAAGACAATCGAAATAGATACATATGTTAACAGTTCAGCAGAACGTAACAGCATATATTAGGCTCCCATCATAGACCGATGCACATTTTGGAATTCCTGTTCTAATCTTTGTTGTCATTAGGAGAAATGATCTACTTTAGTTGCTGTATTCTCGTTATTTTTTGGGATTACACTTTCTTGAAAAATGGCAGAAATTCTTCTACCGATTTTGGGTGACGCCCGAAACGGGAATCAAACCCGGGCCCAGATTAAATTAGATTTATTAAGTGCCCGCAATATGTAAACAAATCCCGAACCTGTACATGCGCACGAGCGCCCTAATATTTTGAATCGTGTGAGTGATCTAACGGTACAGTATAAGTTTACATAATTTATCCGAGAAATAAAGACTGGCGATCGGTTAAGATGAACTCGAAAAGCTTGCCGATAATTTTTTTAGTGTAAACTACAGATAAAGAGGCCTGACATGAGGGTAACCCGACACTGATCGTTGTTGTTTTAACCAGGCTTCGATTCTTCGTTTGTTTTTCACCCCAATTTCTACATTCTAAGCCTAACTGGACATGTTTTATGTGTCCTATGTTTCAGTGGTTTTAGTCGTAAAATGTAAATTGTTTTTCTTAAAAAATGTTCGACAGGCTACGGCGGCAAGTGGGCCTTTAAATATCTGGTATACCAAGGGAATAGCAGCTAGGAATTCCATGAGTTGATCAAATGCGGTCCTTTTAAACGTACTTTGGCACACATGCATATGGAGGGGGATATCCGCCAAAAGTCTATGTGGGTAACTGTGTCAGTTTCAATGTGAGCAGTGCTTATTTTTACTGTGTCGCTTGCGATACTTTTGCTTGAATGCGTGAAACGTTGTCCAATGCAGCGCCTACATTCCTTGCTTCTACTCTGGGCTACCGCCAGTCTGTTACGTGGCCAGTGTAAAGCGAGCATGGTTTGTACTCCGGCTGTTGCATTATGTAATACTTTGTATTTGTTCTCGCGCATGCTCAGTGAGTTCTCTCTCTCTCTCTCTCTGGACTCTCGCTCAATGTACAATCACGGCACAGTAAACTCTCTCCTTCAATTTTAAAGTTTATTCAAGTCTTTGTTGTCAATGCATCACACGAAGAACGTAACATGGTGGCAGCGGAGGAGACGTTCTTTCTTCTCGAAAGAGACTGTATTCTAAAGCCTGATGACTTGTATAAAATGCAGTACGTACGTAAGCATGAACAGTTACAGTAACTTTTTCAACGCCATTCATACCGGCAATGCGGCATCGTGTTGATTATCTTAGTACTGTGTGCGTGCTGTCTGTCTGTGTTAGCGATGGCTGAAGGCGGTCTACCCAGTCCCGCGCTGAACACACACATCTCTCCCCCAGGAAAATTAGACTTGCATTCAAACCCCGTAGAGCAATGGAAACTCTGGAAACAAATGTGGCTGAATTAGCTTAAAGTGATGGGAGGTCAAATGGACGTGGTAAACAAACTTTCTTCTAGGCCAGCTGCTAAAAATAAATTCAAGGGGAATAACTCGTTTCGCCCAAAACAAAAATCTTCTCGTACTGTTCAAGTGAACTGTAAATTCTGTGGCAGAATTCACGAAAAACGAAAAGAAAAATGTCCGGCTTGGGGACAAAATTGTAATAACTGTGGCGAGGAAAATCATTTTTCTAATAAGTGCCCAAAATTAGGAAACTCAAGACAAAAGAAAATAAATTCTGTACGAAAAGACTCCGACGAGTCTAGTGACACTGACTTTGTCATGACTGTTGAACCTAATTTGAAAGAAAGTAAAAGCAACACTGTATATGCTAATCTACTGCTTGATGAACAACAGATTAAATTTCAGGTAGATTCTGGAGCAACAGTAAATCTCCTACCTGTAAAATATGCTAGAAAGACTAAACTACAACCTTATTATTCACAACTTAAAATGTGGAATGGAGACAGCTTACAGCCTGTAGGTAAATGTAGACTAGTTGTACGGAACCCAAACAATAGAAAAAAATATTCTGTTGAATTTGTGATGGTAAAGGAAAATCTTACTCCTATCCTAGGAAAACGAGCGTCTGAGCATATGGGTTTCATCACTATTAACTATAATAATTTTAACTCTGTTTCATCTCTGTGTACTGAAACTAATTCAAGATGTGACAAAATCCTGAGTGATTTTTCTGATGTTTTTACCGGCGAGTTAGGTACTCTCCCTGGTAAAGTTCATCTCAGTGTTGATGAATCTATAATTCCTCAAACCAAGGTAAAAGCTGAACTGAACCGACTTCAAGAAATTGGAGTAATTGCTCCAATAGACGAACCTACTGATTGGAACAGTCGTCTTGTTATTGCTACTAAGAAGTCAGGTGATCTAAGGATTTGTTTAGATCCTAAACCACTTAATAAAGCTTTAAAACGTGAGAGATATCAACTACCTGTGATTGATGAAGTACTTCCTTCTCTGACAAAAGCCAAATACTTCACTAAACTAGACCTCACTTCAGGTTACTGGCATGTTAAATTAGACTATGACTCTAGTTTACTCACTACCTTTCAAACAGCCTTTGGAAGATACAGATGGCTAAGATTGCCATTTGGCATAAGTGTTAGTTCTGAAATATTTCAGAAACGTTTGCTGTTAGCACTAGATGATCTGGAAGGTGTCATCTGTGTGGCTGATGACATTGTCGTATATGGTAGTGGCGACGATGATAACTCTGCTTCAACTGACCATGATAATAAACTTGAATGTCTGTTGAAAAGATGTCGTGAAAAAGGCATAAAGTTAAATCCGAAAAAATCTGAAATTCGGAAAACTGCAATTACTTTTCTTGGTCACAAAATAACACGTGATGGGTTATGTCCTGATCCAGTTAAGGTAGAAGCTATTTCTAAACTTCAACCCCCTTCTAATGTTGAAGAGGTACAACGCCTAAATGGTACTGTGAACTATCTTGCAAAATTCTTACCTCACCTATCCACTGTAATGGAGCCTATCAGACAATTAACTCGTAAAGATGTTAAATGGAACTGGTCTAATGTGCAAGATAAAGCTTTTCAAGAAGTTAAACGTCTAGTAACTGAAGCTCCTATACTTACCTTCTATAATCCTGAGGAAGATTTAGTTATTCAGTGCGATGCTAGTGAAAAAGGTCTTGGTACAGCCTTACTTCAAGGTGGGAAACCTGTGGCATATGCCAGTAGGGCATTAACTGACACGGAAACCAGGTATGCCCAAATTGAGAAAGAGATGCTGTCCATAAATTTCTCATTGGACAAATTCCATCAGTATACATATGGTCGACATACGGTGGTACATAGTGACCATAAACCTCTAGAAGCAATCATGAAAAAACCCCTAGCAAAGGCACCTAAGAGATTGCAGGGTATGTTGTTGCGTGCTCAACAATATGACATTGATGTGGTATATATTAAAGGTAAAAATGCACATTGCTGACATGTTATCTCGTGCATTTCTTCCAAACTCAAGCGACCAGCAAAAAGAGTTTGAACATGTCAATATGGTGACTTTCTTACCCATTAGAGATGAAAGACTTAAACGTATTCGTCAAGCTACTGAGCTTGATGAGGTTGCTGTACTGTTAAGGCAGGTTATACTACAAGGTTGGCCTGATGATAAAGATAATTTATCTCCTCAACTTTTTCCTTACTTTCATGCTCGTGATGAAATGTCTGCACAAGATGGATTAATTTTTAAAGGTGAACGTGTTCTTATACCTTTAAGTCTAAGGCCTGAGATAAAGCGAGCAATTCATTCTTCTCACATTGGAATTGATGGTTGTTTGAGACGTGCCCGGGAATGTGTGTTTTGGCCCGGAATGACTAATGAAATAAGAGATTATATATCTACCTGTGAAACTTGTCGCAAATTTGATGTGGATCAACCAAAGGAAACCCTGATGCCACATGACATACCTGATCGACCCTGGCAGAAAGTTGGTGTCGACTTATTCTGTTTTGATGATAAGGACTACTTAGTAACTGTGGATTATTTCTCGAATTTTTGGGAAATAGACCGATTGGAAGATACTACTACAGTGACAGTGATTAAAAAACTAAAATCGCACTTTGCACGCTATGGAATTCCATGTCAACTAATTTCTGACCCTGGACCTCAATTCACAGCAACTAAATTTCAACATTTCTCAGAGAGATGGGATTTTGAACATTTGTTGGTAAGTCCAGCCAATCAGAAAGCAAATGGCAAGGCTGAGTCTGCCGTTAAATCAGCTAAACGTCTTTTAAGGAAAAATAAAGACGCAAACACAGATCCGTTTTTGGCCCTGTTAGATTTCAGAAACACCCCTACTCAAGGAGTTGGAAATAGTCCGGCTCAACGTCTTATGAACAGACGGACGAGATCTCTTCTCCCAATGACAAGCAATTTTCTCCAACCGTCTGGCTCTGATAAAACAAACTACAAAGAGAGACTGAAACAAAAACAAGACAAACAAGTGAAACAGTATAACAAGTCCGCCCATGACTTACCTGTGCTCCAAGAAGGTGATACTGTTCGTATGAGACCCTATATTAAAGGAACCCGAGAATGGCAGAAAGCAGTTGTTAATCGACGATTAGATGAAAGATCCTATGAAGTAGAATCTCCACAAGGTTGTTTTAGAAGGAATAGACAACACCTGAGGAAATCGAACGAACCTCCACCGAAAACACCTGTGAAACGTCAACGTATAGTTATCTTACCTGATACAACGCCAAGCCCGGAGACGGAAAATATTACCTTATCTTCTCCATGTAAAACTAAGGAACAATCAGTGATATCTAATCAAACACCTTCACCGCAAAGTAAGACTCCTAACATGTCACGTGCAGGTCGTCAAATCAAGAAACCCACTTATTTGGAGGACTTTCTTACTAAATAACTTGGACTTTAATTATTACTCAGTGACATTGATAATTCTTGCCATACAATATCAAACCCTATAGTCACTTTTCTAACTTTGATGATTAATTTAATTCGTAATCAGCAACTCCTCTAACTTTGATGATTAGCATGTTGTTTGGTGTTTTGATCATGTTTTATTTCAGAATTTCAGTGACTTTGGACTTTCTCTCTTAAAGTTAATTACTTTACCTCTTTATCCGTTAAAGTTAAGTATAAATTGAGACTATGTTCTGTTCAATTTGTTAAGCTAAAAAAGGGAGGATGTTGCATTATGTAATACTTTGTATTTGTTCTCGCGCATGCTCAGTGAGTTCTCTCTCTCTCTCTCTGGACTCTCGCTCAATGTACAATCACGGCACAGTAAACTCTCTCCTTCAATTTTAAAGTTTATTCAAGTCTTTGTTGTCAATGCATCACACGAAGAACGTAACACCGGCTATGCCAAGAACTGCGCACGAGAGCTGCAGCATTCCAGACAGCGAAGCTAGACGAATGGGAGCTCATACAGCCTTACCCACATATGTGGCTAAGTCCCATTATGACGACAGGGGGAGCTGCTGACAAATGTTTCGGAAATTATAGACGGCCCCTAAGTCGAGCTCGGAACTTGGTTATTGTTGAATTTAACTTATTTTATTGAAATTATATTCAATGACATTAGGCACAAGTTCTTGAAACTTACGAGTCCCTCTCCATACATATGTGCAAAATGATGAAGTAAAAATGCAAGATAGAAAAATAACATTTATTCTATAATTAAGTGAACCGATATATTTAACATTTTACGTCATCAGGGCCATATAGGAACATACAGTGAAACAGTTAAAAATTATAACAGTTTCTGGTTAAGCACAATTTTATTTTTCATCTGATATTAACTATAATAATGACGATACTGAGAAAAGAAGGCAAAAAAAAAAAAAAAGAAAAAAACTTTTACTCAGAAAAAAACAAACAAAAGAAATATATATGGACTAGAAATATGAACGAGAGTAGCTATATAGAGTTAGTTAAAGAAGTATTTTCATTCTATGTACATATATGTATATACATTTATGTACACATTTGAGACAAGAAGATTTTCCCTGTGCCCGTGTGTTTTATTGATCATAAATAATATATACATACATCAAATTGGAAATTCATAAATTGTTGTTGTTGCACATGTATATATATGCCCAGATAACGAGCTAAGTTATTGAGTATTCACACTACCAATATAGGCTATAATGATTAGGCCAGGCCGAATTATTTTAAATGTTTAAGTGGCATGTGCTGCCAAAATTCACACTTTTAGCATGATTTCTGATCGTCACGACAGTAAGGGGCTTTGAAGGCCATCGAAAACTAATAGATTTGCTTTGGAATGAGCAAAATCCATACAGTATGTGGCCTGTACGAACCGAAAACGTGTTCGAAACTGAAACACAATTTAAATAACCGGGACAACCATTCATTCATTCTCAGCCAAAGTTAGTTCAAAACAATACTTTATCGTACATTTTCGAGACTAAAGCACTAAAAAGCTTCTGAATTATACGTCTCTTGAGAAAAATACCCAATAATTTCAACATTCTGTTTTAACGTCAAAATATCAACATTTTGGCAGCTCATGCCACTTTAATTATCATAATCTTCAAATCAAGGCCTTGGCCTATTTCAACTTAATTTAGGTAGGCCTATTATTAAAGTGGCATGAGCTGCCAAAATGTTGATATTTTGACGTTGAAACAGAAAGCTGAAATTATCAGCTATTTTTCTCAACACGTGTAATTCAGAAGCTTTTTAGTGCTTCTAATCTCACGAATGTACGATAAAGTATTGTTTTGAACTAACTTTGGCTTAGAATGAATGAATGGTCGTCCCGGTTATTTAAATTTGTTTACTTTTCCAACACTATTCCCGTTCGTATAGGCCACATACTGTATGGATTTTCCTCATTACAACTCTAATCATTTAGTTTGTCGATGGCCTTCAAAGCCTCTAACTGTCGGGACGATCAGAATTATGAAAAAAATGTGAATTTTGGCAGCTCATGCCACTTTAAATAGTATTATTTTATAAATATTATTCGTAGGCACCCCCTATTCACGCTGGAAATACTGTCATAGACGTAAAGGGGTCGTCTATAATTTCCAATATTTTATTTAAAAGCGCCCCCTGTCGTCATAATGGTACTTAGCCACATATGTGAATAAGCCTGCACGCGGTTGTATTTGTCTAGCTTCGCGGAGCCAGATCTCCAAAGAAAAGTGCCAAACACCTGCGCAGCTATCAGACACGACCGAACTACAAGCCGTACTCGCCCCTCGGTGGTCGCATTGCAGATCTCGGTAGTGACATAGCCAGGCGTACATTAAACGTAAGCATTGCGCGCGTTGAAACTGACACAGTTACACTCATACAGTCCTGCTCGCAAGCCACATAACAGGTTCTCGGTGGTGACATTACAGAAGAAGCAGAGTGAACAAACACTACACACATTGAAACCGACACAGCTACACACATAGATTTTTGGCGGATATCCCCCTCCATACATGCATGCCTGTCGTTAATTTATTATTTACGGGTAGGCCTACCTAACCGTAATAAATCCATAATTTCAAATTAGTTATATATAAAAAGGACGTCCAAACTGTTCAATTTTGAGAAGACTGGATAGTGTGTACCTTCATTGTTTTCTCTGTTAAAAAAGTAAAGCTTTTGGAAAGGATGAGAGAAAAAAAATTAGACTGATTGATTGATTGATTGTTTTACGCTGCACTCAAGATTATTTCACTTATAAGGCGGAGTAGCCAGGTTTGTGGGGTAGGAAATTGGGCTCTTTTCAAGAAGGAAACCCACGACCTACGGCGAACGCCTGGCCACTGTTCCACATACAGCGAGTAAGAGAAAATCCACTCAGACATTTTTAAATTTTATTTGGTCTGAGTGGGATTCGAACCCGTGTCGGACTGAGGGAACATCACCCTAACCGACTGAGCCACTGTATGCCCCTGAAAAAAAAAATTATTCAAGGGGAGCAAATCTGGATTATTAACAATTAAAGATTGGGTAGTCTCCCATGTATCAAGCCAAAGCCAATGTATTTCACCAATATCTGAACCGATTATCTTTAGCTGGTAAGACGTATA
Source organism: Lepidochitona cinerea (assembly GCA_963971465.1). Lineage (NCBI taxonomy): Eukaryota > Metazoa > Mollusca > Polyplacophora > Chitonida > Tonicellidae > Lepidochitona > Lepidochitona cinerea. Next base: position 44,121,893 of record OZ020551.1, on the reverse strand, counting down.
TATACTAACAATCTATTCCATATATACAAACTTCCGTGGAGGAACTGTATGGGAGGTGACAAATCATCAGATCATGCTATATAGATCTGCCTCATCAGTTTACTATAATCAGCAATCTTGTTATCACCTTAACTATACAATAAACTAAATATATATCTTGACTTGGACAGGCATTCAGGTGTCACACATGAGGATTTAGATGTAGCATTCAGGTGTCACACATGAGGATTTAGATGTAGCATCCAGGTGTCACACCGGAGGATTTAGATGTAACATTCAGGTGTCACACAGGAGGATTTACATGTAGCATTCAGGTGACACACAGGATGATTTAGATGTAGCATTCAGGCGTCACACCGGATGATTTAGATGTAGCACTCAGGTGTCACACAGGAAGATTTAGATGTAACATTCAGGTGTCACACAGGAGGATTTAGATGTAACATTCAGGTGTCACACAGGAATATTTAGATTTAGCATTCAGGTGTCACACAGTAAGATTTAGATGTAGCACTCAGGTGTTAAACAGGAAGATTTAGATGTAGCACTCAGGTGTCACAAAGTAAGATTTAGATGTAGCACTCAGGTGTTAAACAGGAAGATTTAGATGTAGCATTCAGGTGTCACACAGGAAGATTTAGATGTAACATTCAGGTGTCACACAGGAATATTTAGATGTAGCACTCAGGTGTCACACAGGAGGATTTAGATGTAGCACTCAGGTGTTAAACAGGAATATTTAGATGTAGCACTCAGGTGTCACACCGGAGGATTTAGATCTAGCATTCAGGTGTCACACAGGAGGATTTAGATGTAGCATTCAGGTGTCACACAGGAGGATTTAGGAGTAGCATTCAGGTGTCACACAGGAGGATTTAGATGTAGCATTCATGTGTCACACAGGAGGATTTAGATCTAGCATTCAGGTGTCACACAGGAGGATTTAGATGTAGCATTCAGGTGTCACACAGGAGGATTTAGGAGTAGCATTCAGGTGTCACACAGGAGGATTTAGATGTAGCATTCATGTGTCACACAGGAGGATTTAGATGTAGCATTCAGGTGTCACACCGGAGGATTTAGATGTAGCATTCAGGTGTCACAAAGGAGGATTTAGGAGTAGCATTCAGGTGTCACACAGGAGGATTTAGATGTAGCATTCATGTGTCACACAGGAGGATTTAGATGTAGCATTCAGGTGACACACAGGAGGATTTAGATGTAGCATTCGAATGTCACACAGGAAGCTTTAGATGAAGCATTCAGGTGACACACAGGAGGATTTAGATGTATCATTCAGGTGTCACACAGGAGGATTTAGATGTAGCATTCAGGTGTCACACATGATGATTTAGATGTAGCATTCAGGTGTCACACAGGAGGATTTAGATGTAGCATTCAGGTGTCACACAGGAGGATTTAGATGTAGCATCCAGGTGTCACACAGGAGGATTTAGATTTAGCACCCAGGTGTCACACAGGAGGATTTAGATGTAGCATTCAGGTGACACACAGGAGGATTTAGATGTAGCATTCAGGTGTCACACAGAATGATTTAGATGTAGCATTCAGGTGTCACACCGGAGGATTTAGATGTAACATTCAGGTGTCACACAGGAGGATTTAGATGTAGCATTCAGGTGTCACACCGGAGGATTTAGATGTAGCACTCAGGTGTCACACAGGAGGATTTAGATGTAGCATTCAGGTGTCACACAAGAGGATTTAGATGTAGCATTCAGGTGACATACAGGTGGATTTAGATGTAGCATTCAGGTGTCACACAAGAGGATTTAGATGTAGCATTCAGGTGTCACACAGGAGGATTTAGATGTAGCATTCAGGTGTCACACGGGAGGATTTAGATGTAGCACTCAGGTGTCACACAGGAGGATTTAGATGTAGCATTCAGGTGTCACACGGGAGGATTTAGATGTAGCATTCAGGTGTCACACAGGAGGATTTAGATGTAGCATTCAGGTGCCACACAGGAGGATTTAGATGTAGCACTCAGGTGTCACACGTGAAGATTTAGATGTAGCATTCGGGTGTCACACAGGAAGCTTTAGATGTAGCATTCAGGGTGAACTTATAATCGCTACACATAATGCAACAATCCCAACAAACGGGTCAACTTGTGTGCTTGTAGCATTATAATCCTCTCTTGACACGACTTAGTGCGAATTCTCGAGGGAGATATCGAGAGGGGCGGGGTAGGTGCGGGGTTGGGGGAGGTGGTGGAGGAGTGTCGTGGTGGTGGTGGGGTGGATGATGCCCTGATAGAAGAATTCTTTCACAGTCCATAATGTACATCGTGAGATATCATTTTTTCGGCCCACTCAGCTGTCATCATTTCATTAAACATACATGTATATGTTATACTGTTCAAAAATATATATATGCCTGTAACTTAAAAAGTCACTAAAGTTCAATCCAGACGAATAAAGTTAAATCCGAAAATCATAAAACCAATAGGCCTATACCACTATTATATTAAAAACCCATTCTAGATTTGGCAAAGAATGCTTTTCGAAATGAGGCTTTGCATTTTATAGATTTCTTGGTAAAACGAACATTTTGTGTATTTTACGATCGAGTTGTAGAATTTAGATTAGTATGACCTTCTACTCTTTGTATGTTTATATGCACCCACGAAACGTTATATTTCGTATGAATTCTTGGGAAAAATAGCCGACAATTTCAAAATGTTAGAGGGAATGTATCAACACAATTAGACACATATTCACAGGAATATAGTTCGTGTGAAACACAAAGCAAAAGGCTGTGTATGAATTAAATATTTCAATTTCGTTCCACCATATAATTTTATTGGCATTCAGTGGATTTATTCGTTAATAAAAGAAGAAGCTCGGATACTTGGACGTTTTACAAAAAAAAACAACAACAAAAAACAAACAAACAAAAACAATTTCGATGACTGTTTAAAGGAATGTTTATCTGTACCTGATGACAAATATTTAGACAGTTAAACCTGGCAAGGTGTATATCTGCGGATGGAATACATATGCAAACTCTTTTGAGCATTCGCGTTTAAACACATCTGTCTACTCCAGATGACAGGCTTGACTTTTTGGTGGCATATGTATTAAGTTGTCACCGAAGAATCCGAGCCGCAGAACTCTCGAGGTGATAGAGAAATCCGCTGAGAAAACCCAATATAAATTGAGTACTGGAGCGAAGATAATGTAGTATTATAAAATATCCATGTGTAACATTGTTTCTGTACAGGCCTGGTAATAATCGTGACTATATCAGATATCACTCCAGTTGCTGCTTCCTGTGTATAGGTCTAAATTTGGTTTCTGATAATATATATATATCAATGAAATGCTTAAAGACGCGATGCAAACTCGATGTATATGTGCCAGATCGCGGAACTTTTTTCGGAGAACAATCTCGCAACAAATATCATTTGTAATGGCATCGCAGTAAGAGTTTCGAATTTACGTTTATCAAACATGATCAGTGGAAAAGCAAAAAAGACAACTTAACTTTTTTGTCTTAATTACTATCGAATTTTTATCGCAGATAAAATAAGGCAGTTTGTATGTATGCTTTTCAGACTATTGTTTCAATCCACCCTGATATCATTCCACTAATTACTGCTGAAATTGTTTGCAAAATCTACATACATTTCTAAATGTTGCAACTTTCTCTCATACGTCTAGACAAGGCCCATGCATGCTTGATCAAAATGAGCTACCTGTAAGTAGCGAACCCTTGGCCTCTTGGTAGAGCTCTATGGTTCATTGACACTCGCAGAACTAATTATTAAAGTCCACACTACACAAGTAGGATAGTTCAACAAGTCAACGAGTTACTGATGGATAACAACTTCTTAACCTTTTCACAGGTTTGATAAGGATGTTAGGATCGACATTGAAACGTCATCAGAAATAAATTAAGAAGTTGTTATCCATAAGTAAACTCGTTGACTTGTTTACTACCAACTTCTAAATGCCACTCAAAGAAGGAAAGTTCAAGTCGAAATTTATGCTTTTTCTAACCCCAAGCAACCCCAAGTTTTACACCTAAGAAAATGCACAGTAACATGGCGCATGGCGTTTAAGGAATTATTTTCATACAACCAAGTGGATTTACCTAGATAGGATAAAACGTGTGTCTGATAAGTATTCTAGATTACCAATTATAGCCGGTCGATATTATTACCATTAATCGTTTATAAAACAACCACTTATTCCCGAGGATGTTTTTACAATGTCTTCCAATTAACCTCATCATCGACTGGTCTCATCAGATTGATGACAGGTATCCGTCACATTCTTGATTACCTGGAAGTTGGTTTAGTAATATCGGTGGTTTCTATGAACAGAACTAGTATAAAACCATCCTGTGTTTTTCAAACTATTAGAACTAGTTTGCGATTTTTTAGCGCAGTACGCGGATCAACGTTTTGATTGGTTAGAGGACAGTCGTGCACTCTGGATTTTAATATGTTGTGAACTTTTCTGAAAACATTTTTTCTCTGTTGACGACCGGTTGTGTGGGTTCAAAGTTCCCAGAAAGATGTCTTCAAATAAACAGAACATATTGTGAGTACGCAGTTGTGAGTATAGCAGTACGATATCTGTTCAATACACAAAAACGTTGATTTCTCAAATAAAGTGTTTGCATTAAATAACTAGGTCCGGTTTTCCAGCTATCCATATTATGTGATTTCTAACTCCATTGATAAATAATTGGTAAAAGTACCATACATTCTGAAAGATGATACATTGCACCGATAGGTTACTAGTTCATAGTACCAGCACTCTCATGATTTCGTTGTAAAATGACTTCTTTGAATTATTTAAACTTTCTAATCAGTAATACTCAAGGACCGCAAAAGTTTTGTTAATTGTAGAATATTGTTCTCAGGATAACATATTTCTTTAATAAATGTTTTTTTACAATACTAATTCGGATTTAGTCGAATTTTATAATCCTTTAGAACTATTTCGACTCGAATGGAGAAAATATTAATAGGATTAAAATGCTCCCTTCATGACCATTTGCATAGGGTTTAGCTATTCAAGTCTTCCTTTAAATCTTGTGCTGTTTCTGTACCAAGGATCAAAATCTATATGAACATACAGAGATGCCAGAACCTAATACAAAAAGAGTTTAAAGGTAGTATGAGACTGTCACGTAAAGATAATACGATGTATGTTTCTGTTTTTTTGCAAGAGTTCGGTGAAGGTGGAGTTCCCTTGCAGCCAATGTCCTTTAAGGAAAATGTTGTTGACACAAAGTATTATCATATTTATGAAACTGGAGTCTCTCCGTTCCCAGAGCCCACAATCAGTCTGGGATAACACAAGGTATTAGCCAGTCAACCTGACCTTAAAATAGGTCAACAGATTCCATTAACACAATAATATTGTGTCTGACAGCCTTGCTAGGACTGACAAGAATGGTTCATGAACTTTACTGCATACGGGTGTGTTGATTGAAGGTGTCAATAACCATCTGTGTTGATATCAATATTTGACTTCTGGGTATAGAACTGTTTAATTGATGTTTAACTAGCACCTGTTTTACTTACATAGGGTAGTTGCCTGGCATGGGCACTGGATACACCACTTTGTTCAACAGCCATTGTATGTTAGAAGACAATACCTGCCTTAGGGACTAGTACAATGAATTGAAATAATAATCTAGACAGAATCATTGTTTCTGTCTAGACACCTATTCTAGGACACCTGCCTAAAAGTTAGGAAATAAACGTTATTTTGATGTTTCATGTGCTTTGGCGTTGGTTTCAGACAACGCTTCAGACCAAGTGGATTTTTCACTTCCTCGCATAAGGTGGCAGAGGTACTTGCCGAAGGTCCGGGCAATGAGCCCGGTTTTCCCCTCAACTAAACCTGGCAATACCGCCATATAAGTGAAATAATCTTGAGTGCGATGTAAAACACCAATCAATCAATCAATCTGATAACGCCAAGAACCGTAGTCAAATCTGTTTACAAACTGTTCGGCATTCTCTTGTTTTCTCAATCGATTTAAACTGGAGAGGATGTCTTAAATATGTTTACAGTAAACTAGTTTGCCTGAGAGTGACTCCAGTCTAATGCAAGGTTAAGGTTTTGTTGGATTATATATTTTTCCGCCGACATACAAATGGGATAGTCTGATAAAAAATCTGAAGTCGGCAATGTTAATATCTTGCTGCCTTCGAATGAACCAGAGTAAACGCGAACGGACTTCAGGGACTGAAGGAAAGAACGGTTTCTGGAAGACGAAATACGGCACCAAACGTTTGATTCATAATTAGGACAGTGTTTGTCAATAGCTACAAATTCCTGGATATGTCTTCTTATAAAGAGACCCACTGGAGAGACCAATATAATAAACCCAACAAAATGCCATCCCTGGTCGCCTGGCTGAAATATAGACTATTTCTGCTTGGCTTCAGGTAATTACTTCTCTACTAACCTTCATCAATCGACCAGAAGGATGTGTTTGTGGCCCTGCAAGAAAGTATTGATTTTTGTTCTAACCATACCAGTCAGGAAACAATATCTCTTATGAATGTTTTATTATGATAGTAGTACAGCAACATCGTTTAAAGTTGGGACCACGGTGGTCCAGTGGGTTAGAGTGATCGTCCCTCAGTCCCACTCAGACATTCCATCTGCGCGGCGTGGTTTCGAATCACACTCTGGCCAAAAAAATTTTGAAAAATTTCTGAGTGGATTTTTCACTCGGTCGCCGTATCTGGAAGATTTGCCAGGTACTCGCCGAAGCTCTGTTGTTTCCTTCGGGCAATGACCCCAGATTTTCCCCCCACTAAACTTGGTAGCTCCGCCATGTAAGTGAAATAATCTTGAATGAGGCGTAAAACATCAATCATTCAATTGTTTCAAGTCCATAAACGTCACTTCAGTACTCATTCGATGTTGGATTTTCTATCATGATTGGGTTATCTCACTTACTTACTTATATGGCAGCTTTGTCAAGTTTGGTGGCGCTCTTGATCATGAGGAAACTCCAGACCGTATGCGAATACCTGGCAACGCTTCCACATACGACAGCTACCGTTAAAAATGTGAAACTGGAAGAAGCGTATGAAGACCCTACAAATACATTCTTCTTCCAACGGGAGCCTTTTCATTGACTCACGAACGGCCGTTTGCTGCCTACAACTCATTATAAAGCAGTTACCTATTGTTGTGAATAACACGATTCTTTTCCAAATTGCCTATAAGCTTAAATGATAGATTGTTTCTGTTTTTTTAAGTTCTTCCAATAAACAGAACATATTGCGAAAGCAGTTGCAGTACGATAGCTGTTCAATACATAATAACTTCTCAAATAAAGGGTTTGCTTTAAATAACTAGGTCCGGTTTTCCAGTTATTCATATTATGTAAATTCAAACTCCATAGATGAATAATTGGTAAAAGTATTATACATTCTGAAAGATGATACATTGCACCGATAGGTTTATACTAGTTCATAGTACCAGCACTCTCAGGATTTCGTTGTAGATGACTTCTTTGAATTATTGAAACTTTCTAATCAGTAATATTGAAGGACCGCTTTGTTATTGTTTAGCGCAAAAGTTTTCTGTTAATTGTAGAATATTTTTCTCAGGATAATATATTTCTTTAATAAACGGATTTTTACAATATTAATTCGGATTTAGTAGAATTTTATTACCTTTGGGCACTTTTTCGACTCGGAAGGAGAAAATATTAGTAGGATTAAAATGCTCCCTTCATGACCATTTGTATAGGGTTTAACTTAAAGTCTTCCTTAAAATCTTGTGTTATTTCTGTCCCAAGGATCAAAATCTATATGGACATACATAGATGCCAAAACCTAATCAAAAAGAGTTTTAAAGTATAGTAAGACTGTCACGTATAGATAATACGATGTATGTTTCTGTTTTTTTTTATAAGAGTTCGGTTAAGTGGAGTTTCCCTTGTAGCCAATGTCCTTTAAAGAAAATGTTTAAGTATTACCATATTTATGAGACTGGAGTCTCTGTTCACAGAGCACACAATCAGTCTGGGATAACATAAGGCATTAGCCAGCCAACCTGTCCAACACCATCAGTTTGGGATAACACAAGACATTATCCAGTCAACCTGACCTTAAAATAGGTCAACCGATTCCATTAACACAATACAATTCCACGTTCCGTCGGATATATTGTGTCTGACAGCCTTGCTAGGACCGGCAAGAATGGGTGGATTTTCAATCCGTTTGCTTTAAATAACTAGGTCCGGTTTTCCAGTTATCCATATTATGTGATTTCAAGCTCAATTGATAAATAATTGGTAAAAGTATTATACATTGTGAAAGATGATATATTGCACCCACAGGTTACTAGTCACTAGTTCATAGTACCAACACTCTCATGATTTCGTTCTAGATGACTTCTTTGAATTATTTAAACTTTCTAATTAGTCATATTCAAGGACCGCTTTGTTATTGTTTAGCGCAAAAGTTTTCTGTTAATTGTAGAATATTGTTTTCAGGATAACATATTTTTTTAATAAACGGTTTTTTACAATATTTATTCGGATTTAGTCGAATTTTTTTTAACATTTGGTACTATTTCGACTCGAAGGAAGAAAATATTAGTAGTTTAAAAATGCTTCCTTCATAACCATTTGTATAGGGTTTAACCAAACAGGGTAGATTCTCTTTGGTTTGACTGTTCAAGTCTTCCTTATGCTGTTTCTGTCCCAAGGACCAAATCTATATGGACATACAGAGATGCCAAAACATAAACCTAATACAAAAATATTTTTAAGGTAGTATGAGACTGTTACGTAAAGATAATACGATGTATGTTTCTGTTTTCTGAGTTCGGTTAAGGTGGAGTTTTCCTTGTAGCCAATGTCCTTTACGGAAAATGTTGTTGACACAAAGCATTACCATATTTATGAGACTTGGGTCTCTCCGTTCACAGAGCACACAATCAGTCTGGGATAACACAAGGCATTAGCCAGTTAACCTGACCTTAAAATAGGTCAACAGATTCCATTAACACAATAATATTGTGTCTGACATCCTTGCTAGGAACGACACGAAAGGTTCATGAACCTTACTGCATACGGGTGTGTTGATTGAAAGTGTCAATAACAATCTGTGTGATTGACTTCTGGGTTTAGAGCTATTTACCGTCTGTGTTAATATGAATATTTGACTTCTGGGTATAGAACTATTTACCGTCTGTGTTAATATGAATATTTGACTTCTGGGTATAGAACTATTTACCGTCTGTGTTAATATGAATATTTGACTTCTGGGTATAGAACTATTTACCGTCTGTGTTAATATGAATATTTGACTTCTGGGTATAGAACTGTTTAATTGATGTTTATCTAGCACCTGTTTTACTTACATATGGTACAGTAGTTGTCTGGCATGGACACTGGATACACCACTTTGTTCAACAGCCATTGTATTTTAGAAGACCTGCTCTAGGGACTAGCACAATGAATGGAAACAATAATCTAGACAGAATCATTGTTTATATTTCTAGGACACGTGCTTAAAAAGTTAGGAAAAAACGTTTTTTTTTTGTTTCTTGTGCTTGGCGTTGGTTTTCTAACAATAAAAATGTTAAAGGCACACTTGCCGCCGTAGCCTGTTTAAATTTGCTAAGAAAACCAATTTACATGAGTTTACTACTACTAATACCACTAAACTTAAACATAGGACACATAAAACATGTCTAGTTAGCTTTAGAAGGTAGAAATGGGGTGAAAAACAAACGAAGAATCGAAGCCTGATTACAACAACAACGATCAGTGTCGGTCAACTTTCGTGTTGGATTACCCTCCTTTCAGGCCTTTGTATCTGTGGTTTACACTCAAACAATTATCAGCAGGCTTTTCCAGTCGCCGTTAACCGATCGTCAGTCTGTATTTCTCAGATAAATAGGCCTACGTAAAATTACACTGTGCCGTTAGTTCACTCACTCGACTGAAACATAAAATCGCCCCTGCGAGCAGTTTGGTTTGTTTACGTTCCGGGCACCTAACAATTCAAATTTTCAAATTCAAATTAAAAATACAAAGTGACGTCCAAACTTTTAAATTTTGGTAAAAATAGAAAGTTCCTAACTTATATTGTCTGGGAAAAATACAGAAAACGGTCTTTCTTTTTAATGTAAACAATATTCCTGATTTTCGCGGCAAGTGTGCCTTTAAGATTTCGGAGTTTTTTCACTTCGTCACAGTAAGTGGAAGAGGTACTCGCCGAAGGTCGGGGGTTTTCTCCGGGTAATGAGCCCGGTTTTCTCCCCCACTAGACCTGGAAATGCCGCCATATAAGCGCAAAACATAAATCAATCAAGCTGTCAACGCCAAGAGACGCAGTCAAATCTGCTTACACACTGTTAGACATTCTCTTGTTTCTCAATCGATTTAAACTGGTTTACCTTAAAGCCCATTCTTACAGTACCATTTGTCGTACCGACTTGTAGCATGCAATTAACATGGACGCATTTGATTTGATGGCAAATTGTATCGACCAATTAAAATCATCCATTTCAATCGCATGCTGCAAGTCGGTACGACAAATCGCACCACGAGAAGTGGCCTTGGCTTAAATATCTTTACAGTAAACTAGTTTGCCTGAGAGTGACTCCAGCCTAATACAAGAGTATTGTTTTGTTGGATTATATATTTTTCACTGACATACAAATGGGATAGTCTGAATAAAAAATCTGAAGTCGGCAATGTTAATATCTTGCTGCCTTCGAATGAACCAGAGTAAACGCGAACGGACTTCAGGGACTGAAGGAAAGAACGCTTTCTGGAAGACGAAATACAGCACCAAACGTTTGGTTCATAATTAGGACAGTGTTTGTCAATAGCTACAAATTCCTGGATATGTCTTCTTATAAAGAGACCCACTGGAGAGACCCATATAATAAACCCAACAAAATGCCAACCCTGGTCGCCTGGCTGAAATATGGACTATTTCTGCTTGGCTTCAGGTAATTACTTCTCTACTAACCTTCATCAATCGACCAGAAGGATGTGTTTGTGGCCCTGCAAGAAAGTATTGATTTTTGTTCTAACCAGACCACTCAAGCAACAATATCTCTTATGAATATTTTATTATAATATTAGTACAACATCAATTAAAGTTGGGAACTTTGCGGTCCAGTTGGTTAGAGTGATCGTCCCTCAGTCCAACCCAGACCTTCCATCTATGCGACGTGGGTTTAAATGACACTCATGCCAAATACAAATCTTTTAATAAGAGTTCGGCTAAGGTGGAGTTTCCCTTGTAGCCAATGTCCTTAAAAGTGGCATGAGCTGCCAAAATGTTGATATTTTGACGTTGAAACAGAATGTTGAAATTATCGGCTATTTTTGTCAAGATGTATCATTCAGAAGCTTTTTAGTGCTTCTAGTCTCGAGAATGTACGATAAAGTATTGTTTTGAACTAACTTTGCTTTAGAATGAACAAATGCTCGTCCAGGTTATTTAAATTTTGTTTGCTCTTCGAACACTATTCGGGTTCGTATAGGCCGCACACCGTATAGATTTTCCTCATTCCAACGCCAATCATTTAGGTTTTCGATGGCCTTCAAAGGGTGTTACTGTCGTGACGATCAGAAATTATGAAAAAAGTGTGAATTTTGGCAGCTCATGCCACTTTAAAGAAAATGTTGTTGACACAAAGTATTGCCATATTTATGAGACTGGAGTCTCGCTGTTCACAGAGCACACCATCAGTCTGGGATAACACAAGGCATTAGCCAGTCAACCTGACCTTAAAATAGGTCAACAGATTCCATTAACACAATACAATTCCACGTTCCGTCAGATATATTGTGACTGACATCCTTGGTAGGACTGACAAGAATGGTTCATGAACTTTACTGCATACGGGTGTGTTGAGTGTCAATAACCGTCTGTGTTGATATCAATATTTGCTTTCTGGTTATAGAACTGTTTACCATCTGTCTTGATATCGATATTTGACTTCTGGTTATAGAACTGTTTATCTAGCACCTGTTTTACTTACATATGGTAGGTGCCTGGCATGGGCACTGGATACACCACTTTGTTCAACAGCCATTGCATTTTAGAAGACAATACCTGGCCTAGGGACTAGTACAATGAATATAGACAGAATCATTTAGGAAATAAACGTTATTTTGTTGTTTCATGTGCTAGGCGTTGGTTTTCTGAAAACACCTCAGACCAAATAAAAATTGAGTTGTCAAGTACTCGCCGAAGGTCGGGGGTTTGCCTCTCCTACTAAGCCTGGCAATGCCGCCATATAATTGAAATAATCTTGAGTGTGGCGTAAAACATCAATAAATCTGACAATGCCAAGAGACGTATTCAAATCTACTAACAAACTGTTAGACATTCTCTTGCTTTCTAAATCGATTTAAACTGGTTTCCCATAAGGCCCATTTTCACAGTACCATTTGTCGTACCGACTTGTAGCATGCAATTAAAATGGACGCATTTGATTGGATGACAAAATTGTATCGACCAATTAAAATCATCCATTTCAATCGCATGCTGCCAGTCGGTACGACATATCGCACCACGAGAAGTGACCTTGGCTTAAATATCTTTACAGTAAACTAGTTTGCCTGAGAGTGACTCCAGTCTAATGCAAGGGTATGGTTTTGTTAGATTATACATTTTTCCGCCGACATACAAATGGGATAGTCTGATAAAGAATCTGAAGTCGGCAATGTTAATATCTTGCTGCCTTCGAATGAACCAGAGTAAATGCGAACGGACTTCAGGAACTGAAGGAAACAACGGTTTCTGGAAGATGAAATACAGCACCAAACGTTTGGTTCATAATTAGTACGGTGTTTGTCAATAGCTACCAGATTCCTGGATATGTCCTCTTATAAAGAGACCCACCAGAGAGACCCATATAATAAACCCAACAAAATGCCAACCCTGGTCGCCGGGCTGAAATGCGGACTATTTCTGCTTGGATTCAGGTAATTACTTCTCTACTAACCTTCATCAATCGACCAGAAGGATGTGTTTGTGGCCCAGCAAGAAAGTATTGATTTTTGTTCTAACCATACCACTCAGGCAACAATATCCATTATGAATGTTTTATTATAATATTAGTTCAACAACATCATTTAAAGTTGGGGCCTTTGCGGTCCAGTTGGTTAGAGTGATCGTCCCTCAGTCCTACACAGACCTTCCATCTATGCCGCACGGGCTCGAATCACACTCTGGCCAAATACAAATTGAAACATTTCTGAGTGGATTTTTCACTCGGTCGCTGCATGTGGAAGAGTTGCCAGGTATTCGCCGAAGGTCGAGGGTTTCCTCCGTGCAATGAGCCCGTTTTCGTCCCCCCCCCCTAAACATGCCAACGCCGCCATATAAGTGAAATTATATTGAGTGCGGCGTAAAACATCAATCAATCAATCGTTTAAAATCCTTAAACGTCACTTCAGTACTCATTTGATATTGAATTTTGTATCACGATTGGCAGCTATGAGGAAGATATTTATTTTTAACGGTATTACTGGGGATATTGACAACAGTAAAACACAAGACACCCAGAAAATAGCTAGATAAATAGTTATGAAGGGTAATACCTCACAGAGTTCTGGGGCCGGTTGTTCAAAAGAAAGGTAGATTAAATGCAGGTAAAAAGACGTGACATAACAAAGAAATTCATTTGTGACGCGACGTAATCTAACCTGCCGTTAAGCTAATTTTCTTTTGAACAACCAGCCCCTGGACTGCCAAATATGGTGATTATTTCGTTGAAACCGAATAAGCCAATTGTTTGTCATTTTTAGCTAGAATAAGAGCTTTCTGTTCATACCAATCTCGGGGTGTGCGTTAAGGTAGCTCCTGTAAGCAACGCACATATCTTTGATTCGTAGAGGATACCGTCTTTTTAATACTGAAATCTTTTGATTTCAATTAACATTAATTCTTTACTTTTTCAAGAGTAATTTTATATCTGTTTGCTTATACAATCTTTGAACAAAATCTGAATTCACTATTATCTAATTTATAATGTTAACAAAATGGTCTTGAAATAATGAACAGATTTCTTCTATTCATTTGTTCATAGTTTGACTATTTGCATGACTTTTAGTAAATCTCAGTTACCTCAGGGCAGGTGAAATGCGATTTTTAAAAACTGTAAGACATCAATTGCAACCAAGGTGTCTTTAAGAGAAAATTGTCAAACGTTTCCACATGTATGAATCTAGACACGGCCACACGAAGAGCACACGGTCAGTCTGGAACAACAAATACCAAGTCTACATGTAAGTGACTTTGGAATTGGTCAAAGGATTCCACTAACAAAACCTTTCCGTCAGTCTAACCATTTTCTGTTATCATGCTATCACAAATGAACTATATACGTGAAATGGATGTCACGTGAGGTTTGAGTTCCAGCGAGCGCTGCCATTGATACGAGTTGATTTGGCAATTTCAATCCAAGATGGTGGACGCCACTCGCGCGCGCATCTTGTATCAATGGCGATGCTTTTAGAACATCAGAGCCAAACCAGCAAATGAGACTTGTCCGTTCCACGTACATAGTTCAATTACTATCACCATCTCCTACCCAAATCCCAGTGTTTGGTATCTTTGTCAGAAAAAAAAAAACATTTCTTGTCTGAACCAGTCGGTGCTAAACTTATTATAAACGACTATGCTGGGGTGAACTAGAACCTATAATATGTACCTAAACCAACTGTATCCAACTTTATTTACGAAATCCCTTTCGATAACATGAACCCCAAAGCCGATGTTTGGCAATGGTTCCTGTTCATCACATAGGTTACAACTCATACCTTTCAATGTTTTCATATCTAGACTCAATAATGGTCAATCGTGTTATCGTCACTTTGGGAGGCAAGCATTCTTCCATGTTCAAATGGACCTAGTATACGTTAAGGAAGCAATACTACTGGACGTCGGTACGGATTTCGACTAACCATACCGTGTACCTGTGACTTGAACATATACGGGAGATGTTTCTTTGAATAACTCTTCGAGGCTTTTCGTGGATCGTTTTGCGCAGAGATTTTTGAATAATCATTCATAGTCTCCCAAATTGCTATGTGAGTCATTTATTCAAACAATCCATTTTAATTTAGGATGAAAATCGGCTTCATTTATGCTACCTATGTCTGTTGAAATCAGAACGTTCGAAACAGATTGCCATATGACAGTCGTTTTAGTTTATAAAAAAGTGGCACAAGTTGCCAAAAATATTGATATTTTACCATTAAAACAGAATGTTGAAATTATCGGCTATTTTTCTTAAGCCATACAATTCAGAAGCTTTTTAGTGCTTCAAATTTGGAGAATGTACGCCCACACTCTTAATATATCCAGAAAAAACGACACCGTTTCTTTCTTTCCATTAGCATTATTTAAAATATTGACACGCTTTGTTTGCATTTTAACACGCACAACGAATAAACAAAGAGATTGAATTAAAAAAAAGAAGAATGTATAACAATATCGACCACAGTAAGTCAAACTCTGTATTCCATATTGAATCGTGTTTTTGCCTCTATTTGTACGTTTCGATCAACACTTTAAGTCCTCTACTAGAGAGTTTTTGTTAGAGTGCTGGATCAATAGTAAAACTGATTAGTCAACATTGATATTACAGTCATTAATCGTTATTATAACACTTAATGATTACTTCAGACTTTTTTATAACATGTTCCAATTAACCACCATAATTGACAGTCTATGACTGTTCCTGCTAGGCTAATTGGATAGAAATTAGACTTTTCAGCGGTCATTTTTCTTCAACAGCATGCAAACATGGAAAATTACAAAACACAATCATATCACCAATGATGTGTTAGATACATTTAGCATTATTGGTCGTTTAAACGTATCTTGCTTGTAGTATATAACTATCTGTTTAGGATCAAATAAACTAGGCCCGTTTTCACCGTGCAATTTGTCGTACCGACGTGTAGGATGCGATTAAAAGAGATGCTTTTAATTGGTCGATACGATTTGAATCGCATACTACATGTCGGTACTACAAATCTTACAGTGAGAACGGTGCTTTGAACAACTGGTACTTGAAGTCTTCTATCGGAGTCAACTCTTCACTGCGACGTTCAAGGGGAACAAGAGAATTAATTTTTCATTTATTTTGTATCATTAAGTAAGCATCATTATAGCACATCATTGATTTTATCATTCTGTATACTAAAACTGAAATGAATTATAAATTGTAAATAAAATATGAGTTAAATATACCAGTAATACCTAAACAACAGAAGCCGTCCACCAACGAAACTGGACTGTAGCCAAGTTCACATTCCTTGGCAGGCAATATACCGTTTTATGTCTTTCATTAACGAGTAAATGCTACTGATACCTTCTAATAAAACTTTTCAAGGAAAATAATTGCTTTCTCGATATGTAACCTTATGAGAGATAAAGTTAATGATCTTTGGATAGTCATTTGGAAGTTAGAATTTGTATTGACACTCTATATCCTTCCAATCGATTATCTACTTAAAGAAAAGAAAACTAAACATTAGATAAAATACATCATACCCTAGCAGCTGAATAAGTATGTAACACCGGACAAGGAAGCACTCGTTCTCTTCTCTTTTTAACAAAACAATTTCGAAACATGAATATTTTGTTCAGCCGTTAATATAACACTCCATAATTCAATTAACCGCAATTATCGAGCGTCAATGATTTCTGTTGATTAGCTAATTGGGTTTTGTACTGATCATTTTTCTACAACAGCGAAGGTGGATGGAAAAGTAAAAAATAGCGCTATAGTACCGTCTAGTTTAAATTTTGCGGCAAAACCAGAATTTTTACCAATATAATCAACACTTAACTACATAAATATTTTTAGAGTTATCTCTTTAAATGAGGCAGGCGGGACTGACTGCCCTAGGTTCAGTCGTAAACTATCAACAACAAAAATCAACCAATCAATTTGTTTTAAATGTTCGGATTTTTTGTACCACATTTTCAGTTTTAGATAGCTTTTGATACATACTGATATACTGACAAACAGATCAGCAAAGAAACTGGACGGTGGCCAACATCTGACTTCTTATATAGCAGCTAGTATATTTATGTTCTCCATTCATTTCAACAAAATATCATCTGTCTAATTATCGCTTTACGAAGAAAATAACGGTCTACTTAATATCCCTTTTGGAAGATATCGGCTACTGACATTAAAGTATTTATTTAGTAGCTATTCTTCACATTAGCTTGACCAGCCCCTATAGCTCAGTCGGTAGAGCGTCCGCTTCAGGCCTGGGAGATCCGGGTTCAAGCCCGGGTCGAGTCAGACCAAAGACTTTAACAGTGGTAGCTGTTACTGCTTCGCTTGGCGCTCAGCAATAGGAGTTAGAGCAGCGACTGGTTGGCCCGGTGTCAGTATACTGTGACTGGGTGAGGGGCCTTGCTGGTTGTCTTCGGCAAGTCGTCTCGGTGAGACAGCACCTAAAAGAGCGGTGGAAATCCGCCCTGTCACAAGGAGACAACGTCTTCATATAACCGAAATACTGTTGAGCAGGACGTAAAACCCCAATCACTCACTCACTCACATTAGCTTGAACTAAAACCATTTGCCTCGAAGCAGTCGCCCTATTACGCTGTACGCCAACATTGGATCCATCTTACATTTAAAGGGAAGAAAACCTGATCGAACATTGGCAACTTTCGATTTAAGTAAGCCGTTAATATCAATGATCTTGTATTTATTTTCTGTAAAACGGATTTCTTTTATTGACCCTTACCGACACTCGTACGACTCGATTTACGGTGATCTATCTTTAAAAGCATTCTCACATTTAAGAGATTTAAAAAAATATAATAAGCGAGAATTAAAGCGGAACATCCATGCGTCTACTTTACTGAGAATGAAGTATACGTTTCAGTGAAATGTCTCTTTTCATCCAAGCTGACTTTGAATCCGCCACATGAAAGGTCTTTTTGATTGTGCGTTGGATATACATAAACGCTCAATTGGCAATGTTTCATGGTTGGAGGGTTTTAAAATCAATTGTACTATTCCTCACCCATTTTACGCCATATTGTATATTTTCGGAGTGACAGTTTCCACATTATGATGAAAATGGCCTGTGTTGCGTGGATGTGAATAACACTAATTCGAAAGGGCGACACTTAAATTTTGTCCATGTAAAT
Source organism: Lepidochitona cinerea (assembly GCA_963971465.1). Classification (NCBI taxonomy): domain Eukaryota; kingdom Metazoa; phylum Mollusca; class Polyplacophora; order Chitonida; family Tonicellidae; genus Lepidochitona; species Lepidochitona cinerea. The sequence continues at coordinate 44,103,718 of OZ020551.1, read as the reverse complement.
GAAGAGAATTGAATTTCTTTTTCAAGAAATCGTCCTGTCCAAAAATTGGAGTGATTCAGCGGTGAAGCTGGCAGCAACTCATCGTAACTTTTTCTAACCCTTTTCTCCAAATAAACTAGACATCGAATCGACATTTGGAAATCTAATTCACAGGGAGTCAAAGGTTCGGGATATAAGGTTAACTATCGTTTTCCTAAAAAAAAAAACCCACAATCATCTACTGTGTGTTTCAACTTTGACTGACATCTTAATAACATTAGAAAACTGGACCTCTTTTTGCTATAACTGGATATCCAGAGATTGGTTGCAACTCGCGGAGTCCAAAACTGCTCTTAGTGTTTTTATCGAAAATGTACAGTGTTAATACATGTACTTCAGATGTTATAAGAGAGGCGAAGTGATTTCCTCACTGTCCTATATCTTGGTTCAGACGGCCCATACTTATAGCCATTGGTCATGTTTGAAAATTAAGATGGCGGGTTTATATCGTAAGTATCATCACAATTCAGCTTCATATTGTCATTGCACATTCACAATTAATTTAAAAATACTTTTGGTCCATATTTTGTTCAATCATACGATTGATCAAATATGTTAATCGACTGGGAAACAGGCTGATATTCAACTACTTCCGTTAATGATAAGACCATGTGTGATTCTGGGGCCGGTTGCACAAAGCTGTATTATGCTTAAGTCAGGCTTAAATACGTCACGTCACAAACGAATTTGATTGTGACGTTGCCTAGATAAGTCAGACTTACGCTTAATACAGCTTTGTGCAACCGGCCCCTGAACAAGTGTAACTATGCCTAATTGGTCCAACAACAACAGCCTTACGAGGTTAATTGGCAGAAGTTGTAAAAACATCTTTTGGAATAATGGGTTCCTAAAAAAAACGATCCATGGTAATACTATCCATAAAAATGATTGGTATTGCAATTACTAACAACTTCTCTCTGAACGCATTAGCGACGCCTTGACGCGATTGGAGAATAAGATTGGACAAAACGACCAGAGCTCTTATTTGTGGTTACTTGGAAATCTGAAAAAGAATTTTACACAAACTGGAATTACCACATTTAAGTTGACTTGCATGCTTGGCTTGGTTTGTTCCAGTCTCCCACATATGATTTTCTCATCAGGAATTGCCTATATGCTTGCTTGCTTATGTTGGTTTATTGGCGTTTTCAACTCTGCGTGATGCAGGAATTGCCTATATACTTGTATGGGGGAGTTGTAGTAGCTCAGATACGTGTTTCCGTGTAAGCAGGTCCAAACTGATTCTCTTAACAAATCTGGCCCCAAATTATGGAATTATGCCAAAGTGTCTCTAAACAACAAGAGGTAAAAGATAAACCCATGTAGCCACGAACTGAAATCCATAATCATAGTTTGCAATAGTCTCGTCATCATGTACTTGTTAACGAACTAAAATGGAAATATGTATTAACTGAGTCGGAAACATGTTGCTGAAATGTTAATAAACACGCAAGCAATGACCGTAAACGAATTACTTGCAACATTAAATAAAGCCGTGAAAATCTGTAAAAACCGAAAATTGTAACTATGAAATCGATATGAATACAGCAAGCCCGTTACATCCGCGGTATTTATCAGAGGTAAAAAAATCTTCTGCTTCTATGTAAATAATGTACGTCAGTGGCGTAATTGTAACTATGCAAAAGCATATCGACATTAGTTATACAGAAGAGATTTCACCGAATCGCCATCAAAGTTAAATAAACCCCTTTAAAGATAGCGATTTCATGTAATATTCTTGGAATTGCAAATGTGTGTTTCGAAAAATTAAAAACTCACGCTCGAAGCGTTTGATCCGATCACATTTGAGATGATGGTATACCAGATCATTAGTTAAAATGCATGATCTGTAGTGTTTCTTATTGTAAGAGATTATAATAGTTCTTTTTGGTTATTAAAGTAGCATGAGCCGCCAAAATTCTGACTTTTTCTTGATTTCCAATTGTCAAAATAAGATGACAGTTTGAAGCACCTTGAAAAATTAAAGGGTCGGCGTTGAAATAAATTTTGACAAAGCCAGTGACCCATACGAACCAAATAGGTCTACTAATAACGAATAAAATTCAAATAGCCAGGATGCAGGAGATCATTTTTGGGTTTTCTCTCCTAATATAGACTACATTTAACGAACATGTACGCAGCAAAGATTGTTACCAGCGGTAAGTTCCTATTTTGTACTATTTGATGAAAATGACGAACAATTGGCTAATTCAGTTTCAACGAAATGTTACTTGTATTTTGAAGATCTTACAACTTTGTTTTGAAAAAGGAAACAACATAAAAATCATCAATATCAGCCTCCAAATACATCTTTGAGGGTCAGTTTTAGAGGTTGATTTGACAATTTTCCGTAATCAGTTTTATATTCTGGAATATGAGAATGCTGTTAAAAGACAGATCACCGTAATTCGCATCGTATGAGAGCGGGAAAAGCTCACTTAAAATAATTCCATTTTACAGAAAAAAATATAACCAGATTATTGGGTAATTTTTATAGAGTTTAATTTGTCTGTCTTATCAATTTTGTTATCACCAATTGTGTAGAAAGCAATTGATTGTATGGAATCAGTAAATATAATTTTGATTGATTTTTTATTCACCAGGAGAATTAAACAAATACAATATAGATTCAAAATGGAACAATGGTTTGATGATGATAAAGTATATAGTAAGGAAAGTGAGAAAACTGGCGGGAATAAAGCCCCAAGGGGCTTGTTCTATCCCAATATATGTAGAAATATAAATATTGAATAAGCGGCGGTGAATTATATTTTATGTAATAGAAACTTACTTTTTATGATTTTTTTTTTGGCTGATGTTTTATGCATTGTCACGGCGTGCTACAGTTTTTGGATTAAATGTTGTTTCAGTTTGCTTTTAAAAAGAGATTTAGAATTTATAGTTTTTAATTGAATATCTAACTTGTTCCACTCTCGAAGCGCCTTAAGAGAATACAATGATAGATTGGTTTTTGGCAGAGGGCGATTAAGATTCAAGCTTTGGTTTCTAGTAGGGTAATTATGTACATCAGATTGTCGGGTGAAGCTATGTCGAAAGATGGATGGTAACTGAGTTTTATGATAGACGAATGTATGGGTTATAATGAGTGAGGAGTACAGATTAATATCATGAAGGCTTAATATATTGAGTTTCTTAAAAATGGGAATGGTATGATCATATTTCTTGGACATATTAATTACTCTAACTGCACGTTTTTGCAAAAGAAAAAGAGGATAGAGATGAGTAGAGTAGGTATTACCCCACAATGTATTGCCATAGTATAGATAGGGAAAAACTAAAGCGTAGTATAATATAAATAAGGTTTTTTTATTGAGTATTTTTTTTATATGGTTAATTATTCCAATATTCCTGGATATTTTTGTGCAGACATAATTGATATGGGATTTCCAGTTCAACTTCTCATTAAATATGATACCAAGAAATTTGAAGTGATGGACTAGCTCTATTTTGACACCCGAAATGTATAAACCGGAAAATAAGTTAGTAAGTTTCTTTTGAATTGTGCTGGATAACCATGTATTTAGTTTTAAGGATATTAAGAGATAATCTGTTTGTATGAAACCAAGATTGAAGTTTTTCTAATTCCATGTGCATTATATTAGATACGTGATTTATATCTTTACCAGAATGGCATACACTTGTATCATCGGCAAATAGAGTGATCTTCAAGATATCAGTTACCCTGGTGATATCGTTAATATAGGTTAGAAAAAGAAGAGGCCCCAGTATTGATCCCTGAGGTACACCACAAGTTATTTTGTTGGGTTCAGAGAGGGTATTATTGTAAGTGACACATTGGGACCTGTTTGTTAGATAACTTCTAAACCAGTTATTTGAGTTTCCACGGATACCATAATGATTCAATTTAGATAAGAGTATTTCATGATTCACAGTATCGAATGCCTTGGACAAATCCAAGAACATTACGATACTGTGATTGTGGTTTTCTTTTTCAGTTATAAGATGGTTGTAAAGAGAGTATGCTGCAGCTGTGGTGGAATGGTGAGCTCTAAACCCAAACTGATTTTCGTCAATAATATTATTTGTTTCCAGATATTCTATAAACATACGAACGGCGAGCTTCTCTAGTATTTTGCTAAAGCATGGTAAAACGGATATGGGTCGGTAGTTTTCGAGGTTGTTTCTTATGCCAGATTTAAAGACAGGAGTTATTTTTGCAGATTTTAGAGAGGATGGTATGGTACCCGTGGAAAAGGAGAGATTTATTATATGAGAAAGGCGGGATTAAATAAATTCCGAGACAAGTTTTAGGGCAGATGATCTAATTCCGTCCAAACCCGGTGACGAGAGCTTCAGTTCAGAAATGCAGGCTTTAACATCGTTAGCAGAGGTCAGGCGGAAAACAAATTCATTTTGGGAAGGTGCACCAAGGTAGTCCAGATGGGAGCGTTGGGTTAGAGGAATATTACCATCAAGAGTAGTTGCAACAGAGCTGAAATATTTGTTAAACTGATTTGCTATTATTGAGGAATCGGCTGTATCGGATCCATCTATGTTAAAGGAAACTGGCAGATTAGAGTTTTGCTTCTTGTTTAATATATTATTAAGAGTTTTCCATGTATTTTTTATATCGTGATTATATTTGTTAAACTGAGATTCAAAATAGTGTTTTCTAGATATCCGAATTAAATTATTTAATTTATTTCTGTATATTCTATAGTTTCTTCGATCATGAGGAAGTTTAGTGCTCAGTTGGATCCGATACAGTCGATTTTTTTCATGGATAGAGGTTAACAGTGAATATGTAATCCAAGGTTTAGTTATTTTATTTTTTATTGGTTTCGTTTCGATTAGTGGAAAACAGTGGTTGTATATGGAACTGAATTTATCTTGAAATAATTGTAATGCATGTGAAGGATTAAATAATTATTTTGCTTTGAAGTTAAAGCGGGGATTAGGGCGATGTCAGAACCACGATTTGTTTTGGGTCATTTACTGGTGGAATGTGGAAACTGATGGAAGTTAACATATCTCTTTGTTACGACTACCAGGGGTTGCTTGGAATGATGAATAGCTCCGCTGCAGTCAGTTGTCGAAATGTATTTTCTCTAATAGTTATTGATTATTGATGTACACGAGCATCTACCTTTGCTTAGCAGGAACAGTCAGCAGGCCTAATAAGCAATGGTTTTCGAACAATATTCTTAAAACCCGATTTGAGACAATAGTTTTTTATTCAACACTTATAGGTTACTTGTTAATGTTTTTTATAAACATTTCCTTGATTTTGTTATTTATTCTTTTTTTTAATTATCTTTCATATTTGAATATGGGTAATCATAGCCATGATAAAAATGGATGACTTAAGTGATTGTTTGAGTGTTATTAGCAAGTTGAGCAGAAAATAACCAAAACCAAAAACCGGTAACCAAAAATTTTTTATTCAATATTATATAATTATTGACTCTCATGCCAGTTAATATGATGTTATAATGACCTAGACGATGCCGAAGGCAGAGGTCAATATAAGTTTTCCAGGTCATTATAACCATCATATTAACTGGCAGGAGAGTCAATAATTGTTTTATTATATATCAAGTTAGCGTATATATTTATTCTAAACCTTCACAGAATTTCAGGCAGATGTTATATTTACATAATTAACATAACATAGTACATAGGCATTACAAATGCAATCGGTTAAATTACGTCATGTGGATTACGTTTAAACGCTCAAATCTGATGTCATCGGAATGACGTCATAGTAATAAAGCTACACTAAAAACAAATTATGTTGCGTCCCAAAGAGAATGTGACGTCAAATTTTATATTAACCAGCAAGTCATGTAATATAAGATAATATTAACTGTCATGTGACAGCCTATTGACCAATATAATTGAAACACTCACTCCAGTTATATAATAATATACAGTTATTGACTCTCATGCCAGTTAATATGATTAACAACTTATATTGACTGATGCCGAAGGCAGAGGTCAATATAAGTTTTCTAGGTCATTATAACCATCATATTAACTGGCAGGAGAGTCAATCATTGTTTTATTATATATCAAGTTAGCGTATATATTTATTCTAAACCTTCACAGAATTTCAGGCAGATGTTATATTTACATAATTTACATAACATAGTACATAGGTATTACAAATGTATTGGGTTAAATTACGTCATGTGGATTACGTTTAAACGCTCAAATCTGATGTCATCGGAATGACGTCATAGTAATAAAGCTACACTAAAAACAAATTATGTTGCGTCACAAAGAGAATGTGACGTCAAATCTTATATTAACCAGCAAGTCATGTAATATTAACTGTCATGTGACAGCCTATTGACCAATGAAATTGAAACACTCACTCCAGTTATATAATAAAAACCCTTAAGATATTTTGCAACGGTTGTTATCAAGGTTATATTATCCACGGTGGCATGACCAGGCATATTAGACGTGATTCTAAGATCTGTGTTAAGGGGGGTAGTTCAGCCGAAAAATAAATCCTTACAGACCAAATCCTAAATGTAACAAGATGAACCAAAAGGAAACTCATGACCAAACTCCTCTGAAATTAACTAGTACCTCATTGAAGAGATTTAAAACTTGATTTAGGCCAGACATTTAACTAATATGACAGAAATTAGACATTTCGCGCTTGGAAATCAGATTTTTTAGAATTCTGTTGGCCGGACAACTTATGCAAATATAGATGTTTAACCGCTACAGAACAGTCTCTATTTATCCTTATTATCTGTCAGAAAACCGGTCAATAAATTCTAATCTAAATCCAATTAATCCCCTAAGGCCAGTGGAAGACCCCAGTTATAGAGGTTAACTGGAATGTCTTGTAAAACATCTGCATGAATTATTGAATGTTATTATATTGGTTTATGATAAGAACATTAATTTTCCATCACTGGTTTTACAAAAGTTATGATAGCATCTCAGTAAAGGTTAATTTTACAGTTTATCATACGCTACAGGCGGAACATAGAAGCAAAGACTCGTTGCTATTTACAACAAGGTTCCGATACATAACTGTTATGTTTATTATATGTGTTGTACTATCTGATGATGACAGTAGATATAGCTACTAAATATACACAATTAAGTATAATATAGTACTAGCTGTCCTATGTGTTTTGGCATGACTATTTACCTGTGTGTACAACAACAAAGAAAAGCGACCAGGTACTTTGAACATTTAGAATGCCACAAATACAAATTTAAAGGCCCACTTGCCGCCGTAGCCTGTTTGACATTTGTTAAGAAAACCAATTGGCACGAGCTTACTACAGCTAAAACCACTAAAAAAAACATAGCACACATAAAGCATGTCCAATTAGGTTTAAAATGTGTAAATGAGGGTGAAAAACAAACGAAGAATCGGAGATCGATTACAACAACCACACCGATCAGTGTTGGTTAACTTAAAGTGTTGCACTACCCTCATTCAAGCGTTTTTGACTGTGGTTTGCACTCGGCAGGCTTTTTTTATTCCCTCTTACTCCTTGTGCACACGCTCGGTCAGAGTAGAACTTTGTTTACATTGCGGGAACCTCAAAAATCTGTTTTTCAATTTCAAATTAAAAATACTAAATGATGTCAAAACTTTCAATTTGTGGTAAGAAAAGAAAGTTCCTAACTTTTTTCTGTCTGGGAAAAATACAGAAAACCGTCCACTGTTTTTAATGTAAACAGTCTTCTGGGTTTTCCCGGCAAGTGTGCGTTATATGTTTCAAAAAGCACCTGACATAATCTCAGTGAAAGTTTATTTCACGGTCTACAGTGCTCTACAGAACAAACATTTTGAAATGCTGAAGACTTTCACAGAAGATCACTTACAATTACCCATAAACATATCAAAGTCACACTGAGCTAGACTTGGGAAATGAAATGTTTGATTCCGATGTATCTTAGTCGAAATATAAGCTAGAGGATCTTGAATTCTGCTCGAAACACAAATCAGTTAATATGTTACAGCCAAGTATTTATTGGGAAAAGAAGACAATTCATAACTGTTTATATTCTAAGAAGTGTTTCAAATTCTCTATAGACGTGGGTTCCATAATGAGAAATGATTAAGGCATCACCACGAACGAAAGTTTTTTTGAGAACAACACGCGCTTTCGACATCTGTGCCGGTGTCTTTATCAATTGGATTTAAATTTTTGTTTCTATTCCTATTTCTTTGTTTTGTCGCCTTGCCTGTGCCATTCTAAAACGAACTATCCCTTCATATTCTTCTCGGGCCTCAGGGACTCAGTCGGTAGAGTAATAGTTCCTAAGTCAGACACAAGTCTTCTGTCGATGCGCTGTAGGTTCGAATTCCACACAGGCGAAATAAAGTTAAAAAAAAAACTCTAGTGCATTTTTCACACGATCGCCGCAAGTGCTGTCGGGTACTTGCCGAAGGTCGGGGGTTTCTCCAGGGAAAGGATCTGGTTCTCTTCCCATTAAACCTGGCAACGCCGCCATGTAAGTAAAATAATCTGGAGTGCGGCGTAAAACATCAATCAATAAACCAATTAATCAATCACTTTCTTACCCATATAACTAAACATCAGCCGAAAAGTGGAAAGTGGCTATAAAATGTTTTTATCTCAAAGGAAAACGGTATTTATTTGTTTGTCCTGTGGTGTGGTGTATTACGCCGCACTGAACTTAATTTCATGTGTTGATGGGTTTATTTGGCAGAGGAAACCATTTTCTAGACCTGGAGGAAACGTCCGATCTCTTGTCAATCCTAAAGACGGATTTTTGTGCACTGCCACTGTTTGTCCCGCCAACATTTCATGATTTGAAATAAGTCCAGACATACAGGCGGATGGACCGGTGTTAACTTTAACCCAATTCCAGTAAATATCGGCTTCCTGACAGACAAAATCTAATAAAGTTTGACAAGGAAGAAATTTATAACCGTAGATAAAATGAAGAAGATAACAGCCATCTGAGAACAATTGAACGTTTGTTTAGGATACAGAGATTACTTCTGGAGTTTGCTTTAAGCAATTGGTTTTTGGGGGGAATTCAAGTTATCGACATACACATCAGACGATGGTTTAGATAAATAAATTGTTGGAATGGACTACATGGGTGTAAATCCTTTTGTAATTAAGTTAAGAAATAGATTTTGCCGGTGATGTTTTAACCAGGGTTCCCTAACAATGAGATACGCTTGGGAAATACATAATGTGTGCAAACGTAGAGATAGCAAACAGAGACAAATCGTCCCATAGTTTTGACTAATGGCTTAATTCAGAGTTGGTAAATTGGTTCGAAAATATCAGTTTCAGCTTTCCGGGCATTTACTTATCTTTGTATTGCACTCGGCAATCTCTGTTTGATTATTCTTTTTCTGCAACAGACGGGCTTATATCCATCGGGTGATTGGAGTTCTGTTGTAAGAGGGTTTTATCCGCCGAAGTCCAAGAGTTTCTTCTGGGCAAAGAGTCCTGTTTCTTCCTCGGCTAAAATCGACAAAGCGCAATTTGATTTGCATCTCAGTAAAGGTTAATTTGACAGTTTACCGTACACTACAAGCGGAACATAGAAGCAAAGATTCGTTGCTATTTACAACAAGGTTCCGATACATAACTGTTATGTTTATTATATGTGTTGTAATATCTGATGATGACAGTAGATATAGCTCCTAAATATACACAATTAAGTATAATATAGTACTAGCTGTCCTATAAATGTGTTTTGGCATGACTATTTGCTTGTCTGTACAACAACAAAGAACAGCGACCAGGTAATTTGAACATTTAGAATGCCACAAGTACAAATTTAACTAAATGAAGAAGCGTAATATGTTTCAAAAAGCAGCTGACATAATCTCAGTGAAAGTTTATTTCACGGTCTACAGTACTCTACAGAATGAACATTTTGAAATGCTGAAGACTTTCACAGAAGTTTACGGTCTACAGTACTCTACAGAATGAACATTTTGAAATGCTGAAGACTTTCACAGAAGTTTACGGTCTACAGTACTCTACAGAATGAACATTTTGAAATGCTGAAGACTTTCACAGAAGTTTACGGTCTACAGTGCTCTACAGAATGAACATTTTGAAATGCTGAAGACTTTCACAGAAGTTTTCTTACGATTACCCGTACACATATCAAAGTCACACTGAACTAGACTTGGGAAATGAAATGTTTGATTCCGATTTATCTTAGTCGAAATATAAGCGTAATAATTCTGCTTGAAACACAAATCAATTAGTTAGTTACAGCCAAGTATTTATTGGGAAAAAAATAATCTGGAGTACGGCGTAAAACATCAATCATTAAACCAATTAATCAATCACTTTCTTATCAATATAACTAAACATCAGCCGAAAACTGGAAAGATGCTTATAAAATGTTTTTATCTCAAAAGAAAACATTATTCATTTGTGGTGTGGTGTGGTGTGTTACGCCGCACTGAACTAAATTTCATGTGTTGATGGGTTTATTTGCCAGAGGAAACCGTTTTCTAGACCTGAAGGAAACGTCCGATCTCTTGGTTCTCGGATCTGGCAATCCTAAAGACGGATTTTTGTGCACTGTCACTGTTTGTCCCGCCAACATTTCAGGATTTGAAATAAGTCCAGACATACAGGCGGATGGACCGGTGTTAACTTTAACCCAATTCCAGTAAATATCGGCTTCCTGACAGACAAAATCTAATAAAGTTTGACAAGGAAGAAATTTATAACCGTAGATAAAATGAAGAAGATAACAGCCATCCCGAGAACAATTGAACGTTTGTTTAGGATACAGAGATTACTTCTGGAGTTTGCTTTAAGCAATTGGTTTTTGGGGGGAATTCAAGTTATCGACATACACATCAGACGATGGTTTAGATAAATAAATTGTTGGAATGGACTACATGGGTGTAAATCCTTTTGTAATTAAGTTAAGAAATAGATTTTGCCGGTGATGTTTTAACCAGGGTTCCCTAACAATGAGATACGCTTGGGAAATACATAATGTGTGCAAACGTAGAGATAGCAAACAGAGACAAATCGTCCCATAGTTTTGACTAATGGCTTAATTCAGAGTTGGTAAATTGGTTCGAAAATATCAGTTTCAGCTTTCCGGGCATTTACTTATCTTTGTATTGCACTCGGCAATCTCTGTTTGATTATTCTTTTTCTGCAACAGACGGGCTTATATCCATCGGGTGGTTGGAGTTCTGTAATAAGAAGGTTTATCCGCCGAAGCCCAAGAGTTTCTACGGTGTCATAACTCGTCCTCATGTACTTGTTAACGAACTAAAATGGAAATATGTATTAACTGAGTCGGAAATTCGTTGCCAAAATGTTAATAAACACGCAAGTAATGACCGTAAACGAATCACTTGCAACATTAAATAGAGCCGTGAAAAACTTGTAACCATGAAATCGATATGAATAGCCTACAGCAAGCCCGTTACATCTTGTGTATTTATCAGAGGTAAAATATCTTATGCTTCTATGTAAATAATGTATGCCACAGGCTTAATTGTAATTAGTATGCAAATTAAAGTACAAATTAAAGGATTGACGTTGAAATAAATTTTGACAAAGCTAGTAACCCATACGAACCAAATAGGTCTACTAATAACCAACAATATTCCAATAGCCAGGATACAGGAGCACATTTTTGGGTTTTATCTCCTAATAAGGGACTATATATTTAACGTACATGTACACCGCAAAGATTGTTACCAGCTGTAAGTTCCTATTTTGTACTATTTGATGAAAATGACGAACAATTGGCTAATTCAATTTCAACGAAATGTTACTTATATTTTGAAGATCTTAAACTTTTTTAGAAATCATCAATATCAGCCTTCAAATACATCTCTGAAGGTCTGTTTTAGAGGTTGATTTGACAATCTTCCATTATAAGTTTTTATTCTGGAATATGAGAATGCCTTTAAAAGACAGATCACCGTAAATCGCATCGCACGAGAGCGGGAAAAGCTTACTTAAAATAATTCCCTTTTACAGAAAAAATATAACCAGATTATTGGTTGTCTGTCTTATCAATTGATTTGGTTATCACCAATTGCATGGAAAACAATTGATTGTGCGGAATTATTGGAATTATTTTGCTTTGAAGTTAAAGCGGGGATACATTAGGGCGATGTCAGAACCGCGATTTGTTTTGGGTCATTTACTGGTGGAATGTAGAAACTGATGGAAGTTAAACCATCTATTTGTTACGACTACCAGGGGTTGGAATGATGAATAGCTCTGTTGTAGTCAGTTGTCGAAATGTATTTGTTCTCTAATAGTTATTGATTGCCAGTGTAGTGATGCAGGAAAAGACAATCACACGCAATAGTCAAAAAGGGTTCCCATGTCCATGAACCATTGTTCTTTCTACATCGAAGATAAAGGCTTGCAAATCTGGAGCTCCTACATGCCATTTCCTTACATCACGTTTTATGTCACCGTGTGTGATCGAGAATATACCAACGTCACCTCTTAATACCTCAACCGCTCTGCAGGTGTGAACGAGTAAATGAGTACCTTGCGAAATATGTTGTGTATTAGTTTATTTATCGTAATTAATTTTATGCGAAGAACATCTAACTTTGCTTAGCAGGAACAGTCAGCAGGCCTAATAAGCAATTGTTTCTGTTATTTTATTTTTAGTCGTTCTTTTTTTGTTCTTCAGTTTCAACAATCTACTCATTTTGTTGACGTAATACTTATTTACTGGGCACCAGTTTTGAATCGTCAATTTAACGTTACAAAAAGGCGGGATCAGTTTACAGAACTATAGATGCCCGTGTCACATGTCTTAATTTGACCAGGTGACGTAAGTTTGTGTTATTTTTGTTTGTTTCTGGAATTCTCGCCGAAAAGGTTTCTAGACGGATTTTGACTTTTCAGAGCTATCTCGGAATGCCTAAGCTCATTTTATTAACCATCAATGAACTATGTACTACACAATGTTCGAAAGCCGTAAAACCCGATTTGGGACAATAGTTTTTATTCAACACTTATAGGTTACTTATAAGTGATTGCTTGAGTGCTATTCGCAAGTTGAGCAAAAAATAACCCAATACTTTATATCGATAACCAAAAAATGTTTATTCCATATAACCCCTTAAAATATTTTGCAACGGTTGTTATCAAGGTTATGTTTTGCTTCTACGGTGGCATTACCAGGGGGCTGCTTCTCAACACATTTACGCCCGTCGTAACTTTGCGCCTGGTCGTAACGTAATGTTGAAGGTATATGTTGCCATGACGTACGAAGAGGGGCAAAGTTACGTAGGTGTCGAGAAACAGCCACCAGGCATATTGGACGTGGTTCTAAGATATGTGTTAATTGGGGGGGGGGGGGGGGGGGTAGTTCAGCTGAAAAACAAATCCCTACAGACCAAATCCTAAATGTAACAAGATGAACCAAAACGAAACACATGATCAAACACCTCTGAAAGATTTAAAACTAGATTTAGACCTGAGGGTTAACTACTATGATAGAAATTAGACATTTCACGTTTGAAGATTAGATTTTCAAGAATGCTGTTGGCCGGACAACTTATGCGAATGTAGATGTTTAACCGCTTAAGAACAGTCTCTATTTATCCTTATTATCTGTCAGAAAACCGGTCAATACATTCTAATCTAAATCTAATTAATCTCCTAAGGCCAGTGGAAGACCCCGGTTATAGAGGTTAACTGGAATGTCTTGTAAAACATCTGCATGAATTATTGAATGTTATTATAATGGTTTATGATAAGAACATTAATTTTCCATCACTGGTTTTACAAAGGATCTGCTAGCATCTCAGTAAAGGTTAATTTTACAGTTCATCATACGCTACAGGCGGAACATAAAAGCACTCGTTGCTATTTACAACAAGGTTCCGATACATAACTGTTATGTTTATTATAGGTGTTGTAATATCTGATGACAGAAGATATAGCTCCTAAATATACACTATTAAGTACAATATAGTACTAGCTGTCCTATGTGTTTTGGCATGACTATTTGCCTGTCTGTACAACAAAGAAAAGCGACCAGTTACTTTGAACATTTCGAATGCTACAAAGCCAAATTTGACTAAACAAAGAAGCGTTATATGTTTCAAAAAACAGCTGACATAATCTCAATGAAAGTTTATTATACGGTCTACAGTACTCTACATAATTAACATTTTGAAATGCTGAAGACTTTCACAGAAGTTTACGGTCTACAGTGCTCTACAGAATGAACATTTTGAAATGCTGAAGACTTTCACAGAAGTTTACGGTCTACAGTGCTCTACAGAATGAACATTTTGAAATGCTGAAGACTTTCACAGAAGTTTTCTTACGATTACCCGTACACATATCAAAGTCACACTGAACTAGACTTGGGAAATGAAATGTTTGATTCCAATTTATCTTAGTCGAAATATAAGCGCAATAATTCTGCTTGAAACACAAATCAATTAGTATGTTACAGCCAAGTATTTATTGGAAAAAAAATAATCTGGAGTGCGGCGTAAAACATCAATCATTAAACCAATTAATCAATCACTTTCTTACCAATATAACTAAACATCAGCCGAAAACTGGAAAGATGCTTATAAAATGTTTTTATCTCGAAAGAAAACGTTATTCATTTGTGGTGTGGTGTGTTACGCCGCACTGAACTTAATTTCATGTGTTGATGGGTTTATTTGGCAGAGAAAACCGTTTTCTAGACTTGGAGGAAATGTCCGATCTCTTGGTTCTCGGATCTGGCAATCCTAAAGACGGATTTTTGTGCACTGCCACTGTTTGTCCCGCCAACATTTCATGATTTGAAATAAGTCCAGACATACAGGCGGATGGACGGTGTTAACTTTAACCCGATTCCAGTAAATATCGGCTTCCTGACAGACAAAATCTAATAAAGTTTGACAAGGAAAAAATTTATAACCGTAGATAAAATGAAGAAGATAACAGCCATCTGAGAACAATTGAACGTTTGTTTAGGGAACAGAGATTACTTCTGGAGTTTGCTTTAAGCAATTGGTTTTTGGGGGGAATTCAAGTTATCGACATACACATCAGACGATGGTTTAGATAAATACATTGTTGGAATGGACTACATGGGTGTAAATCCTTTTGTAATTAAGTTAAGAAATAGATTTTGCCGGTGATGTTTTAACCAGGGTTCCCTAACGATGAGATACGCTTGGGAAATACATAATGTGTGCAAACGTAGAGATAGCAAACGGAGACAAATCGTCCCATAGTTTTGACTAATGGCTGAATTCAGAGTTGGTAAATTGGTTCGAAAATATCAGTTTCAGCTTTCCGGGCATTTACTTATCTTTGTATTGCACTCGGCAATCTCTGTTTGATTATTCTTTTTCCGCAACAGTCGGGCTTATATCCATCGGGTGATTGGAGTTCTGTTGTAAGAGGGTTTATCCGCCGAAGTCCAAGAGTTTCTTCTGGGCAAAGAGTCCTGTTTCTTCCTCGGCTAAAATCGACAAAGCGCAATTTGATCATATAGTGGTTTGTGGCATTTTAATCATGTCTTGTTTTTTTTATTTAATGTTTTTGCCTCAATCCATAGATAAACTTTATCTTTAATTTGTGTTAATATGTTTTTGTGTCGTCTGGGTAAAAGACCCTTGTCTGAACATTGATGCTTTCCTCCGGGATTCTTCCATAGGGTACACTTATACTTGCTATCTGTTTGAACCAAAACCTATGATATACATTTTAATACTATAATGATATTGAAGTGTGTCCTATCAATCTCCAAGGGAGATCTCGTAGTATCTCTAAGATGGCCAACAATAACAGAGATGTTTCTTCAACAATCTTCCATTCTTTTTACCGTCGAGTGTGTTATGTTGACTGAAGGGATTTGGCTTGCGGTTTAAAAAATGGCCAAATCAACATATTCGAAATAAATAATTTGGTCACATGATACACTTTTACCTTTACACCCAAAGAGACTAGATTCGAATCTGAATTATTATACCCCCCGCAACGAAGTTAGGGGGGGGGGGGTATACTGGAATCGGCTTGTCCGTCCGTCTGTCCGTCCGTCTGTCTGTAGACACAATTTTGTCCGGACTACTCCTCCTAAGATTTTGCTTTGATTTCAATGAAATTTCACAAATATGTTACCAATGGTATGTAGATGTGCATGCCCAATTTACAGGATGATTTTTATGACGTTTTTGACTTATAGGACTTTGCCATTTTTGGGGTCTCATTCCATATGAAGACAGGGTTATCGTGTTATCGCCCCACCCTCCTCCCTACCTCCCCCCCCCCCCTTCTACTGCCATGAAGTGTGTATGTACGCTCATACATCCGTCCAATCGTTGTTCCCTCTGTCCGTCCGTCCATAGACACAGTTTTGTCCAAAATACTCCTCCAATAGGTCTCATTCCATATGAAGACAGGGTTACCATGTTATCGCCCCTCCCTCCCTCCTCCCTACCCCCCCCCCCCCCCCCCCCCCTTCTGCTGACATAAAGTTTGTATGTACACACATACATCTGTCTGATCGTTGTGCCCTCCGTCCGTCCGTCCGTCCGAAGACGCAATTTTGTCCAAAATACTCCTCCCAGATGTTGGTTCTTTTTGAATGAAACTTGACAAATGTTACCAATGATATGAAGTTGTTCATGTCCTACTTGCAAGGAGATATTTTTACATATTTATGACATTTTGGACTCCTTTTGACATTTCTCTGTTCTGCCATTTGTCTGTTCATACATTTGTTTGTAGACACAATTTAGTCCCATTGTACAGTTGTACGGTAGTTGCTGTGCTTGTCATATAAGCCTGCATGTTTCATTATTGTGCTTGTGGCACTCTTGATAGCCTACTTCCTCGTAGTGAGTGCTGGTAACATGATCAGCAAGCAGCCTCATAGTCTACTTTCTTGTTGTCGATGCTAACTAAACATGACCAGCAAGGAGTATTTTGCATGATATTTTGTCTTACTCCATCATTTGTCACAGACGTAGCATTAAATCATGCCCAATCCATGTGTCTCCTCCTCTTGGCGCTGTTTCTCCATCTTTATCATACATGTGCATATACATATCATCCTATGTGCATATTGTTGTACTCTATAAAGCTTGCTTATCTTGGCTAAGGGGCTATCCTTTCCCGCTTCTCCGTCTTGCTTACAGTTGCAGTTACAAAAAGATGACCATGCAGAGTTCGTAAATTTGCTATGCTGTTCAATCATTCTCCTAGACTTACATTAACATAGTTTTTTACCCCTCGGGCAAATTTTGCCCGAAGGGTATTGTCGTTGCCTCCGTCGTCCGTCTGTCCATTGGTCCTTGTAAACACATTATCTAAAAAAGTCTTTAACTTACAACTTTGAAACTTTCACTAACAGGTAGGCCAAATATGTAACCTTGGTAATTCTGCCATTCATGTTTGACTAATATATAATCTACCCATCCAACTCACTGTCTTAACACTAATACCCCTTACACTTTCTTGAATGTTATTAATTTTTTCATGTTGTTGATAGATGTTGGCCTTGGTTGGTGCCAGTTCCTGCAATTTTGATGCAGTCTGCTGCTGTCATCATCTGCTCATGTAAAGTCATCTGCATCTCATAGCTTGTTCTCCTTGCTTACTTGCCAGCAGAATTATCATCATATTCTGTGTTTTTGCATTTTCAATTTCATTGTTGGTTTTCTCATCACTTATCACTGACCATTATATTATTGTTTTGATGCTACAATTCTCAGATAGGCCGACTTTTCTTGCAGAGCGGGGGTATCTCAGTTATGTCTAGTTTTCACTTGGTTTCAGATAAGGCTGGGTTTGTGAGTCATTCAAAAGATATTCATTTTATTCCAACCAGACCTCTCAGATTTATAAACGGTAACACAATCTCTGATTTTTTTCCGATCATTTGTACAATAGAACCATTTAAAATCAGTAAAATCATAACCACTCACCATAAGCCCAGCCCCCCACAGCCGCTTATCTATTGCATTATATAAAGGCCACTATATTTGGATCAGAGGTTGAACTATATACTGCCCTGGGTAGAAGTTTACTTTTAGCAAAATGGTGGGGCCTATAAACTTCGTCATTTTTCAGCCAAATCGTTGGTTTACTAGATCACGCAGACACACCTACTTTACTCAAATCTGAGATAGGACAGGAAAGGGCCGCGATCTTGAACTCCTGGGGCTCGTTCTACTAAACTGGCGCAAAGTTACGTATAGGCTTACAGCACAGAGTTGCGTCTCCAGACTTACGACCATGCGCAAGTCCCTATAATTTAACATGCGTTTGCGACTGGCGCAATTTACGCCAGCTTAGTAGAACGAGCCCCTGGCGCTTCAGTCTCTGTGATCACTGAACTTTCAATCGTTAGTTATTAGCCTACAGAGGCACTGAAAACGTCTTCGACTGTTGTTTTACACTCAGGAAACACTGCTCTTTCAATGTAAATAAGTGAAACACTAAAATGGCTCCTACCGTTAACAGGGACATAAACATACACCACCCCCCCCCCCCAAAAAAAATAAAAAACACTTGACATACTTTAAAGGTACACTCACTGCCGTAACCGTTCTGACATTTGTGAAGATAATGAACTCACACGAACTACATTGTAGTTGTGAGTAAAACATGGGGCACATAATATATGTCCAGCTCTGTTTAAGATGCTAATTTTAAACTAAAAATCCAGAAAGATACTAAAACTTTAAAATTTTTCAAAAATAGAAAGTTCCTTACTTATTCGACATGTTTGTAAAAAATGTAAACAGTTTTCCGCATTGTAGCGGCGAGAGTGCCTTTAACATAGTGGACAATTGTAGTGCCTTTAACCTGATAAAAAGATATTTAATTAAGCGTGTATCACTTAGTTTACTACTTCTGTCATTTCGTTAATTGGTAGAGTGCCTGACTCGTTCTCTCTCGCTAATGGGCAGTCACAAATCAGTTGCGATGCGTCGGCGATGGGTAAAACGCGGGAAATTTTAACAAAATCTTGAGACAGATTTTTTTTCTTCTAAACATCTTTATTACAGATCAAATGGCTGTACACTTAAGCCATAGGCTTATACTGTGTACCATATAAGGGGAAAAGTTACAATGAACATATTTACAGTTGTTTGGTCCTTTTAGAAGGAAGTTCATTAATTTTGCAAATAATTGCAAATAAATAACATATATATCACATACACATATATTATGAATTTCGGATTAAGTAATATTGTAAGTAATAATATAATATAACATGACTTTGTACATGAAGATGATGTAATTGAAGAAAACTTGACGCACTGGGCAGGGTGTGAAGGAGACCCCTTGGATATGGTTATGCAAACCTTTTTGTGGCTGTAATATATTTGCACACTGATGCCATTATTAATTTGTTTTGTGGAACTGTTAAATCTGTAGATCCATACAACAATAGCGTTGTGCTGATATCATCCATATAACCCCCATTTCGTATATCTTCAATTAATTTTAAGCGTTGAGCATTATATAGAGAACACTCAATAAAATAATGGTCGGCTGTTTCAGTTGATAATCGACAGAGGCAGTTTGGTGAATCGGTTATACAATTGTTGAACAAATCATCATTGAGAGAGCTGCAGCCGTTTCTCAGGCGACAGAGGATGATGTTTGGTACACGTTCGCCTACGTAGTACCTGAGTGGAGGCCGGTTTAACGGAAAAACACGTGATAATTTTGATTTGAACTCTAAATGGTTTGTGATAGATTTTATATTATCAGGGAGGCTATTCCAGTCACGGAGATAGCCGTCGGAGGCGCTCTCCGGACGCCTGCGGCTTGTCGCATATTTTTTAGGCATCGCCACAGCCGTCGCGGTCCCCAACTTTGAACTTAACATTTAAAGATCGCTCGCAAGATTTTTCACCCATTTTGGCCATCCCAGACACAATATCCGATGACCTACGATGCCCTCCGATTAATCGGATGCGTCATCCGAATAATCTGAGACTAGTCGCAAGATTCTGTGTGGGATTGGAAATTCAGGTTGAGATTAGATGTCTGCGAGTAGTCTCCGGCGCCCTCCAACTGAATCGGAGGCGCCCTGTGACGATTCGTACGCTTTCTGTGATCGTCTCCGACGAATCGTTCGGTGGAATCGTAGTAAATCGCCCTCCTTTTCCCCAACATATACCCAGGGTGGGGGACAAATTAAAAGAAAAGACCCTCGCAGATATCGTCTCCGATCGCCTCCGATGCAATTGGAGGCTAATCCCACGATTTTTCGACAAAACCGGGTCAAAATCCTTGAAAAAATCTCAGACAATGTGACTGCTCCACTTTTATTAGGATTATTGATAGGATTGTTCAAGGATTCTTTATTTTCTACGACGACCCCCGGCCAAAACTAATCCCCGACAGATCGCCGACATTGGGTGACTTTAAAGTTGGGTGTTAACACCAACACTAACACCAACAGTTAAAGCCTGGTTCACACCATCTATAAGCTCGAGCCATGGTGTTGGTGTTGACACTTGCTTTCGGTGTTACCCACGATTATAGTCGGTGTTTGTTTTGACACTGAAGCTAACACAACACCCAACACCTAAAATTACACCAATTATAAGTTGCTATAAGAGTGTTGGTGTTGACACCTGGTGTTGGTGTAACCTAGATTTACAGTCGGAGTTTGGTGTTAGGTTAGCACCGGTTGGAGCATGAGGTGTTGAGTTGAAGCGCAGTTGGTGTTCATTTCGGAATTCTTCCAATTGCTTTACTATTGGAGACAAAACTAACCCCTAAGGGTTAACACCAGACTGAGTTTGAAGTCAACGGTATTAGCAGCCATGGTGTTTGTTGCAGCTAACGAGGCGGTTGCTGGGGGAAATATCCCCAGGATTATCTCTGTTGCCCCCATGGATTGCCTTTGGACTGTCCGTAAAGTATGTACACACCAAAGTAGTGGAGACCGTTTACACCGCGTCAAAAGTTTGGATGGAAAGTTAACAGACAACCGGCTACTGTATGCTAATTAGTGCAAGATGTCAGGTCGGATATTACTGTACAAATTGATCAGTAAGAGTGATTGCAGCCGTGTCAAAACTGGACGAACACCAGTGTTAACCGCAAGTCGGTGTTTCGGCTTCAGGTCAACACTTTTCTTACAGACTATTTGCTAATTGAACACTAGTGTTAACATTGGTGTCTGTACTGAGTGTTGACTCGATGCATGGTGTTTGGAGCTTCAGGTGGACACCAACACTAACACCAACACCCAAGACCAACCCAAACTCCAACTTGAACTGGGCCATAACACTGTTATTTAATCAGACCTCAGATCGGCTTGCTATTTATTTCGCATTATTCTATAGGGGTACTTGTTTTTCACTTGTCCAGGCTTTCAGATACTAGTATTCTCTGGTGACTAAATGACCATTGTATACACTGGAATCGATAAAATCAGTTAAATACCAATGCTATATATCACAGTTTTCTTAATCGCTCAAGGTAATAATTACTCACTAGTATGACGTACATCATTCATACGAATAGACGCGCCAATAAGCTAAAACAACCAACCAACCAACCAATGCTATATACTTATTGTGTCATTTTATTTATCAGTTTATGTAATATGTTATGAAATTGTTATTGGTTGTAAATATCTAAATAAAGATAACCGTTGTTATTCGCAGGATATTTTTGGCTAAAATTCATCTGGAGAGGCACCAAAGTAACATAACACAAGGAAAAATATAAACTACATCAAGTAGTCAGTCTGCGATATTTATCTGCATGTATATGGTAGATTTCAGCTTGGTGTTAGGTAATTGTATTTAGACCAACCTTTGTCAATAAACCGTAAGTCAGTGTTTGTGGTCTTATAAAGACAATATTGATTTATTATTACCACAACTCTACGGTTTATAAACAGCACCAAGACCCGTGGCGAATGGGTTGGCGTCTCTTTTATCCAGGGACATTCGATAAAACTACATTATCGCCGCTTCAATGCTTATTTTATATTAAATCATATGTCAGCCAAAAGGAAAGTTTACCATCTGTAGTTGACAGATGAACTTCTATACTTAAAAGAAACCAGTTATCTATACGGTGGTAAAATGCAGAAGTGTGTCAGTTAGTATATCCATAAAGTAGAGGAGACCGTTAAAATATTTATTGTCTACCATATTGTTATAAAGCTGCGAAAGCTTGATTTCAAATAGTTTTTCAAATACCCCTTCAACAGATCCGACGTCTCATTGGAGGGATGAGACGCAGGTTGGAAGCTAATGGAGGCAATACGCGCTTTTGACGTTCTGCTCTAGGGATGTGCTCTACACACTCAAAGTGACATTTTTACTTCAATATGTTCGCCCTGTGCTGCCAGATGGACTCTGAAGTTTCATACTTACAAGCATTTTTATTTTGGTTAAAATACACTTTTGATTTGGCTAACGATATCCTGAATAAATTGTATAGCTTATTGTCATTAATGATTATTTCTTATCGCCAGAATGTTGCCCTTTATAATCCTAATCGTTTCTGCAACATTAGTTAGCCAACAATCTCCCTACACCAATAATTTTATCGTTCGGTGCAGACTTTCCAGGGGAGTGCTTAACTTATTTCTTTGTGTATATATCGAATTAGTAGAGTTTACTTTTTAATTCATCACCTTTTTAAAAATTTATTGGCGATCAGAAAGATTTTCTTTCCTATTTGCTTGATGCTGACTGTTGCCCATTTAGAGAGATAGCAGGAAAAAAATCACTCAAGAAAAAATAAACCCGAAAAACAATATTGATTTTATTATTACCTGAGCTCTACGGTTTATTAACACCGTTAAGACCCACCGTGAATATGTTGGTCTCTGCTTTATCCAATACTATTTTATAAAACTGAATTATCTTTGCTTCAGTGATTATTTTATATTGAGCTTTCTAAGGGGAATTTTCTTTCAGCTATATTCTTTTTTAGGAAGAGGACTTAATTCATATGTCAGTCAAAATACGTTAACATGTGTAATTGACAGATTCAATGGTGTTGTTAAAAACGGTAATACACCTGGGAGTTTAAAGATATGCAATATCCTTGACAAATATTTTACAATTGCCTCGAAAACAGACTCTTGGAGAGACTATTCAGGGTTGATTTATTGATGTTTTACGCCACACTCAAGATTATATATGACGGCGTTACCAAGTTTTGTAGAGGAGGAAACCTTCCGCGAGAACCTGACAACTCTCCCAGATACGGCGGACTATTTCGGACACGGAATGTTACAGAGACAGACCATTTCACCAAACATTAAACAGATCCACTAGGACAGCTTTAAAACTGGAAAATTTCTGCTTGACTTCAGGTAATTACTTCTCTACTGACCTTCAGCAATCGACCAAATTACTGAGTTTTGTTGCCCTCCAAGAAAGTATTGATTTTATTCCGACCTGACCAGTTAGGTCTATGAACAGCAACAATATCCCTGATTATTTTTTTGTTCAACCATTAGAACATTGGCATCGTTTAAAGTACATTACAGTTGGCATCGTTTAAAGTACATTACAGCTGCTCTGGTATTTCATTTATACTGGACTCACGATCAAGATTTTCTTCTCCGTGAGAGTTTTGTGGAAAGGAGTTATTTCAACAGGATCACTGGTTCATTGACAGCATTATATAAATACAAAGACAAGAAAGCCTTTTAATCGATTGTTGAGCAGCACACATACAAAACACTAAAACAATTTTCGAAAAAAACAAAACAACAAGATTTAACCGTACACCATACCACAAAACAAATCAATGGTCCAAAAGTTGTTCTTTCAAATGACGATTAAGGATACAAAATGTACAGATCTGAAGCTGACTACTAAACAACAGTAAATTTGGGGATTTGTTTTGATGTATGGTTAACGGTTAAATCTTGAAAACGCATTATCCAATACCAATAGATTCCTTGTGTCAAATCATTGACTGACTGATGTTTTACGACGCACTCAAGATTATTTCCCTTATATCGCGGTGCTACCAAAATTAGTTGGAGAGGAGATCTTTGCCAGGAGGTAAATCCCGACCTTCGGTAAGTACTTCGCAACTCTTTCACATAAGCCGATCGAGTCCACTCAGACATTTTTATTTTTTTTGCGCTGAGTGGAACCAGCTTATTAGAATATGCGCCACATCGATGGAAGGCCGAGAATATCGCCGACTCAGCCCTGAGGCCCCCAAAATCTGCAACAACAGTTTGCAAAAGCTAACAGAGCGGAATTGACAATTGTTCAGACACTGTTTTCGTAGGTTACATAGGTAAGATAGACGTGGACCCCAATTATCTTTACAACTTTCTTTTGCCATAGTACCGAAATAACAAAGGCTGCTAACTACTTCTCTTTCCCTTTGAACACGGTTATCTCATTATACGCTATATCTTCTTGTTGTTGTTATTTTCTAATCGGGCTGTTTAAGATCAACTTGCTCTTCTGGTGACATTTTAATATTGCCAGTAGAGTAAATTGTTTCGAATGCTATATATTGATTGCAGAGTTTACTTTTTCGATCATTACTGTTTCTGAAATTTATTGGAGATAAGAGCATTTATCTTTGTTATTTGTATGACGTTGTTGTCTATCGCCCATCAGAGCGACACCAAATTAAAATCGCACGAGAAAACATAAACTGCAACAAGTAACCAGTCTGTGATGTTTATTCATGAAAGTTTTCAGTTTGCTTTCAGGTAATTGCATCTAGATGAACCTTTGCCAATAGACCGCAAGGGAGGCTTGGCATATTGAAAGCTAATATTGATTTTATTATTACCAGAGCTCTACGGCTTATAAACAGTAACAAGACTCCCGGTGAATATAGTGGTATCGGCTTTATTTAAGAATATTTTGTGAAACTATATTCTCTTCGCTTCAGTGATCGTTTCGTATTGGAATTTTCTGTCACCTACTTAGTTCTGTTTTTCTGCAACTTTAATAATTCATATGCCAACAAGATGGCAAGCTTCACTCTGCGAATCATCCCATTCATATCTAATTTTGAGTTTTGATATTCATTTCTTTTCTTCCATTCTCATTTGTTCAGAAAAGTTTTTCCTTCTCTTGTGGCTTTCGAGATATCGAATAGCTCGAATACAACACTACTACATGTAAATAAAATCTGAATAATTGGATTGATTCGAAATACCCCAGTACAAATATTTGTACACTGTATTAGACATGTAGTACTATTTGTTTCATCGAATTGTTGAAAAACTTGTTTAAATATATTCCATACCAGGCACTTGAACTATCAGCTTTTCCGACTTTACCATAATAACAGAGCTTTGACGCACCAAATTTGGACCAACATAACCCCAATATTGGCCAATGGATATGAGAAGATGTAACTCCGAACGTATGTTGTTTACAAGCCCAGGATTGAGCCACAAGTACCGTTTATTCAATATTAACAAAACGTTAGGTCAACGGTCACATGTGGAACATAGTACAATGCTGGTGCACACGGACATACACACTACTTAGGCGTTAAATAGCATTAGATACAAGAAACTATAATATTAGGTATAAGGACAAATTGATATTGAGGAAACTGCTGTTGATAACATTGATCCAACAATAGTGCCCTGGGCCCTGTTCTACAAAGCTGGCGTAAAGTTACACATAGACTAACAGCATGGTGTTGCGCCTCGAAATAGCGACCATGCGTAACTTACGCCAGCTTAGTAGAACGAGTCCCTGATTGACACAAAATCTATGTAAAAGAGGGAAAGCCAAAAACGCTGAAAATTCAAAGAAAGTCTTTTGCATGCGACTTTTTGACCATGCTGTTTAGTTTTTTCAACTGAATAAAATGATAATACATTTATAATCAGGTCATATTCATACAACATACGATAAGCTCGCAAGAGATGTCACACATACCTTTTCCGCTTAATTTCTATTTGGAATTTCGCACAGTAAACCACGTGTAAGATTCATACATGAATATAATGATTCATGGAAGCCCGTTTCAAACAATGGCGTGTTTTCTTCTCTTTACAGAAAGAATTTGAATGATACATGCTAATTTATATGTAAACTTTACACGTAGTTTCGTTTCCAACCAATAAAAACAAAGGTTGATCTGGAGCTTGATGTTATTTATTACAGTATTATAAACAGTGACCAGGATAAAAGAGAACAAGGGTTGCTCCCTGAAAAGACAATACAACATCATTAGACATATATCTCTGAATAGTTTTGGTTATGTCCCTACAAAACAAATTAACAGAAACCAGTTTAAGTTATTTAGGAACATAAATCCACTTAAGGTAACTTTATGTAACTAAACTGTCAATTACCACCGAGCCTGATGACGTCACATAGAGGTACGCAAAGCTTTCTGGGTAAAATGTACCTCAGTTCGCCATTTTGTTAATTGGTAAGATGTCACTTTTTTGGAAAACATTGATGACATAACCGGTTTTTATCCACACATTTCTTGTAACTTTACGCCTTTTACGTCTTCTTCTCGAAACAGTATATTTCTTTCGCTGTATTTTAAAATTTTTCCTCAATCCCCCAAAATGCTTTGCGCGTAAATTCCAAGTGACGTCATTAAGCAATCGGTCAATTGTGTGTAGAAAATGTGCACTATAACAAACCAAAACATTTGCAGCAACTGAAAGAAATATTAATTTGCTCTACAGTATGATGCCAGATAAAAACCTCACAACTCAGATGTTGATCCACATAAATAGATCACCAAAAATCGGACTAACTGAATATCACCTACATGTATTCGGCTATATCTGAATATCCTTTACTCCATTTATAATTGTACAGTTAAAATATTCTTTAAACATTAGAACAATGAATAAATAGATATATGTAAATTGTTTTTAAACAGTTTTTCTTTTTAAAGAAATATTTACAACATTCATAAAAATATGTATCTCAAAATCACTTCATTCGAATAAAAGAAATGTTCTATTCAAGTTAATTGATTGAGATATAAAAATAAAGATATAAAATAAAGATATAAAAATGTGTAAATGTAAACATTATTTTGTCCTTTTAAGGTTAATATGCATTAAAGCTAAGCTGGTTTAAATATCACATATGCAACAAGTTAGAGGACATTAAAGAGAGCCATTGAACTGAATGAGTCCCAAACCACACATCGGTTCCCGGTGACCAGCCAACTCAGTGGTTGCCACCCCACGTATGATTGGTTACAAGCCCACTTAGTTGGGGATGGTTCTCGGTTAGCAATGATTGGTTAACAAATGAAATTATGCATCACACTTTTACGCACGGCGAGGCTGTGACCGTAACTATCACTTCTTCCATGTACATGTATCAATTATTTCAAACAGGACAAAAAACATGAAACAAAAAGAGAAATAAAATGCTACCTTAATCAGCATTCTGTGCGTTTAATACCGGGTGAGCTCAACAACCATAATCCGACAACTAGTATGTGTTTAAGCTGATCATGTTGGATGTAAAAAATCAAGTTTTACCGGACAAATCCTCTGCCATAACCTGTCCAATTACAATATAGGTACCTTTCAATAAATACACATTATAAGAAAGTTATAGAGGGTTTGTTCTGGACTTATAAAATCAACTTAACTTAGAGTAATTGTTAAAAAAACTTTATGTTGTTTAACTGGTTAGGCTGGTGAATCTACAAGTTTAGCCCATAAATACAAAATACAGAAAAAATCACACAAAATAAGGCTACTATTCAAAGATAAAAAGGTAGTTTAACATACCATAGATAACTTAGGCCAGGATGGTCAATATTTATGTGAAACTTCTAGGGGATTGAATAAATCTATGGCCTCTCAACCCAGTGCACAGAATACAAAATGGCTAATTTTACAACAACAGGTAAAAAAGAAAACAAAAAACAATCAAGGGAGGTAACCCAAAACCCATTTTTAAAGGGAGGTAAAAATTACAAATGTCACCTATACTATTAACAAATTCATTTGTTTTATTTACTTTTTAGAAGGTTATTCGAGTTTAAAGGTTTTTTTGGGAGAACAGAAATGTATACTATTGAAGTAGTAGCTTTAGGTAATTGTATCTGGATTAACTTTACCTAATGGACGAGAAGACAGGTTAGAAAACCAATATTGATTTTGTTATACAGTATAAAACAACAACAGGTCTTAGTTTTTTTTTATTCCGGGTTTTGTACAAAACTATAACATTACTGACCAATTGATAATTTTATTAACGGCTCTTTCTGAGGAATTGAAGCTCGAATTTGCTATAGTGATAAATTGATTGAATTGGAAGCCACGTGACAGGTTTATCACTAGAAGGTGTCATGTCCACCAATCTTTGTTTCTGTTACATTTTCCCCAAGTGATTAAAGGTTATTTTTAGAGTATAGGACTAGCAATGACTTATATATAAAGGTTAGCGCCTTACAAGCTGACAGTGATTTTGTAAATCATTATGCTCTGTATATTCGGAAAAAGTATCTTGAGCTGCATGTTTATGTCTAGGTATAGAAGAGTAGAATTAGAATGCCCAACATGAAAGCACTGATTGATTGATATGTAAACACGAAGTTTTCCCAATTGGTCCATGTTTTAGCACCAAGTGCTGAAAGTATCTGACCATAGGGAACCCGTCCCTTTGAAGTGCATAAAGTGTGCCATTTACACTGGCTATAATAAGTGACCGCATACTTTATCAGGAAGTCAATACCTCTTACCCAGGCGGAATGCGGAGGTGTATGAGTGATTACTTCCGTAAAGTATGGATGCCAAGTGGAGGCACTGAAATAGGTCACTCTGATTGCCTACCATAGTGTTAAGCTATGGAAGCTGTTTTCCACGTCGATGAATTCCCCCATGCCTTGTATCATTTGTAAGATATCTTCGAACCGAAGCTGATTCATAAATAACACATTATTGTCTATTGTAGAATTTGCGTTTTTGAGTTTCCATTTAAAAATTATTGATTGATTGGGGCTTAACGTCGCACTCAACAGCTATAGCTATGTACCAACCGACCAAAAGATTCCCCCCATCCCACCACTCACCCACCCAGATCTAAATTTTGACATTAGACTCCACAGACCATAAAACGTCAGGAAGGCTAATGTATGTGACATACTTAATGTTCCTCCTTGCTGGGTCAGCATACATGCTAAAGCAGAGCCACATTGTTGCAGCCCGAGGGCCATTTAAAAATGAGATGTTAAAGCCGTAAAGGACTACACAACCATTTTCTGAGTAAATAAATCATTATGAGGGAAAGTGGATATAGACAAAAGGGTGCGGTTTTAAGTCAGGGCTAGTTTGCTTTTCTTTTATAAATATGGGAGTTTTTGGAAATAGAGCGCATATTGTCATTACATCGAATGATTCGTTTATACTGTTTAGTGATATTTATAAAACATCAAACGTATTCCTTGTTTCATTGACCCTTGTCAATGTTTTCCCGGTCATATTCGCTGTCGAAACGACCACAAGGTATAATGTTCATCAGAAGCATCGCAGATTGAAAACATGTTTGTTGCCTGTATTTTAAATGGGTATCCAACCCCATATCCATACATCATGACGATCAGTAGATGGGTGTTAATGTTAATTATTAATATTTCATCAGTTGTGTATGAATTGTTATGACCCTTCTGGTAATCATACAAGGCGTATAAGGAACACGAGGTTCAGAACAGATTCAAACACCCAGTGTAAACCCTATGCCGAGAATTCTGTCGAGAATATCAATTGCAAATTCATTATTGCCAAGTCTTAAAACCAACGCAGAGAATTCTGGTAAATTCCTTTATGTTTTTACTTGCCCCTTGCTACTTTAAATAACATTAGAGATGCCAACATAACCCGTCATGGTTTATGCACATATCAATATTTTGTGGCTGTATTTCTGTCGGTTTTCATAAAGAAACGCAACATTCAATTTTTGTTCTTCAAAATATGAATTTTCAACATCATTTTTAATTACAGAGATCACATTACACTGAAATTTGGCAGACTGGTTGTTCAGACTTTAAAGTTCATTCATAATTAAAAATTTATCACATTAAAGTTCATAGCGCTCAGATGGCGTCACTGCAACGTCAATATCGGTTGTGCCCACCATTAACCTGTAGCACAGCACGGACCCGTCTCGGCATAGACACAATCAATCGACGGATACGGTTTTGCGGAATTCTCTCTCCTGCTGCAGTTCTTGCAGAGTTTGCGGCGCTGGATGACGACTGCGCACGCGTCTATCCAAATCATTCCACACATGTTTTATTGGGTTCAAATCTGGTGATTTGGACGGCCAGGGGAGCACTGTTACGTTCTGGATGGCTAGAAATTCAACAATTTCCCTACGGAGGTCCATTACGGGCAGCATATGTGGTGTCAAAACCTCATCTGTGTATCGAGTTTTTCGGGCACAGGATATGGCACCCCACACCATCATACTTCCTCCGCCGAAATTGTCGACCTCAAGGCCGCAGTTCCTTGCAAACCTCTCATTCGGGCGTCTGTAAACTCTTGTACGACCATCTCTTCTCTGCAACTGGAATCTTGAATCATCGCTGAACCAGACTCGCCTCGAGTTTCGCAGATTCCAGTCCCTTAATCTGTTGCACCATCGGACCCTTGAAAGTCGATGCTGGCGTCTCAGTACTACGCCAAAGTAAGGACGTCTGGCGCGTAAGCCGTTTTGACGGAGACGGTTTCTGGCTGTCTGTGCCGATATTCGACGGAGACCTGGGATATTTGATGCTGTTTGTGTTGCTGTTTTGGTCCAGTTTCGCAGGTGAAGTAACCGGATGTAGCGATCTTGGGCTGTTGATTTGATCATAGGTCGGCCAGAACGTTGACGATCAGCCGTTGAACGGGATTGCTGGTGCCGTTGCAACAGTCTGGAAAGCGTGCTCCGGTGAACATTATAAAGTCTAGCGACTGCATTCTGTGATTCGCCAGCCAGGAGACGACCAATGCCGACGTCCCCGGTAGCTGCGTCTTTTCTTGGCATATTGTAGCAACTTCATGAAACAATTTAACGACTGAATTCAATTGAACGGTTGTGTGTCTTTTATACCCATTAAACCCGCATAAAGATAAGACGGGATTCGCACGTGCAAATGCCCTACGTTTTTCTCGTGTAGCGTTACACAAAGGCTGACCCGAAAGTCACGGGTGATCAACAGCCACTATCAGGGGCTTAAATTCAATTATCGGACATTAACATTATAACATCATCCTGTTGTCATGTATCAATCCCGCACATTTTTGGAAAAAATTCATGTTTGACAAAAAAATGGATGTTGCGTTTCTTTTTTGGGAGAGTATATATATGTTAACTAGTTACTATGGCAAGATACGATATTGTATACAACCGCTTCTGTCTTGAAAAAGATACGAGCCTCCGCAAAACTGACTGAACAAAAATTGACGACGCACATAGATAAGCAAATTGAATGCATATAGCAACGTTACCAATCGTTGTATGAAACATTTGTTCTCTCGTCTTTTAATTTGAAGGTTCAAAATAGGACTGATGTAAAAACTACACACATTTATAGAATCTAAGAGCTGTGTTAGTGATCTTCATAGCCATATAGTTTTGATTTTCGATAAGCTTGAACATTTGAAGTGTTGGCGACATGTTTTTCGCCACACGGATCATAACACAATTGGGCTTGGGTTTGCCGAGAAATTTGGTTGAGAGATATTAACGAACGATAGGGATATCGTTACAAGGTGCATTCATTTTAAGCTCTCACTTATAAAATTCTGTCAAAATCAAATATTTGGTATCACTTATGGGGAAATCCCGGAAAGCAGCAATCTTTAGACAAGTCAAGAGTGTTTTACCGAGGCCACACAAAGGCACGGTAACTCAAACACAGATAAGGTTAATTCTTGAACAAATGTGAAGACTATCCTGTATTTATGGCTTGTCACGTCTGGAGACTCAATGGCCAAGGCTGGAAGTGGATTGCGAAATTCACCAACCAATATCGTTAAGGTGCCTAAATGGCTTTTTCTGTGATTTTTGATAAAATGATGATTCATGAAAATTTTTCTAGGTATATCAAAAAATATCTTTTTATATATTGAAAAAAAAAACACTTTCATCGTATTTTCGTTTTCGTCCTACTTAGGACAGCGCCTTTTACTATTCTCCTGAGTAAAGTTAAAGTGGTAGGTGAGGTGTTACTTATACCAAACTCTAAGTGATGCCAGACAAACAGACTAAAGGCTTTCAAACAGTTAGAGCCCAGCACAATTTTAGTGTGAAGTACAATATCTGTTGGCAATATGGATCGGGCCAGTCTGAACACCCTTCGGCTATCTTCGCTGCTACCGGTCGGCTTTGACACGCCTCGGACAGTCTGCACTTTTTATACGGTAAATCATCGTATTTTGGGGCTTAACACAAATGGCTGAAAGTTAACAAACCGAGTGTTCCATTCCTCAAGAGGATTTGAAAATTGCACATTTCACGGCTACTTTTTTGGTCGCTACATTCAAAATGACCTGCAGTCTATCAGAGGGTATTTCACGTACGTACATCCCCGAAGTTTCAGTAGGATCGGGCTTGTCTGAGAATCTGGTCAAAAGGACCAGCTTTTGCATAGAGAATTGGTTTACTTCACAGCCGAAGGAATACGAGTAAACAAGTATAAACAATTCGTTGGTATATTTTTCCCTGCTCTGCTATAATATTTTTATTTGGTGATGTCCAAAGACTGGCTTATATTGCTCGGTTTGAATTAATACATATTTAGTTACATAGTCAGTTACATTGACTGATGTAAAGCGCAGCATTGAATATTATTTATATATAACTTATTTGGCTTTACTAATGATAAAAAATTAAGACATCACCACGTAGTAAGTTGTTTTGAACAACACAAGTTTTCCACACCTGTGCCGGTGTCTTAGTCAAGTGTATTAAGTGTCAGGTACACTTGACGAAGAACCCACGTAGTATGGAACCCACGTTTAAAGAGAGTTTCAAACATTACCTATTTGGCTTTGTTGCCAAGTTTAATGTGAGAGGAAACCCGACTATGTGTCAACCAGTCCATGTAAGATGTTCTGGTGAAAACGAAAGCCGATTGTTTTCGTTTTGGCATCCAGTGGGATTCGAAACCGCGACCTATTGATGGAGGACTCGAGTTGACGTCAACTTCAACTTTATTATGCATATGACAAATAGAAAACCGTCCAGGATTGACTTTAATTGTTCATATATGAAGCTCGGTGTGCTCATTGTTGACGACAGTTATAAATAAACCTTCAACAGATCCTTTGAAAATTAAGTGAAACGTTTTTAAATTCAGTCAAGCAAAATACATAAAAAACTCGAGACCGACGAGACGTAATACCGGACTGAGTATTGGTGATGTTTTTACTGAGGGACTTACGTTCGACTTCTGGCAATCGCATTTTGTTTAACCTAGTTTTATCCGGACAGCTATGTTTACTAAGCTGAAACAACTACAGCTTGAGTTGTTCAGTTCAAACTGAATTAAAATGCCACCCAAACATATTAAAATGTTTTATACAATTCATGTACGTCTAATGGTTAATGCAAAACCATCAAAATGAATGGCAGAAAAGTAAATAATTGCACTAAGATGTAAAATTACAAAACATCTTTCCAAAATGCTTTAACCTAAGTTAAAATTTGTAGCATTTTCAAACTAAAAAGGTAGTAGCTTTTTTGGAACTGTAAAAAAAATATAGAAAAGACGAACAAAAAATAACACAGGCGGAAGAAGTATTTTTTAGTGAGTCGTAGTAAAAATTTCTCATTATGTGGAAATATGTGCGAAATAAGCACAGCTTTATCCTGCAGATTTAGTGGTTTGATCTTCAATCTAAGCTCCCCCAACTAAAGACAACATATGCTTCATGGTAAACGAAACCGAGACAAGGGAAATAAATATAGACGATGTTCCCGTCTAATCCTTTTACTGCATCTGCAATAATACTACCAGACGGTATCTATACAAACAACTAAAACCTTCTATGTTTTAAAACTCTGCATAATGTTTTATTCTGGGTGAGATTCTTTATTGTTTATCAAAACATGCGGAAAAATCCTCTTAATAAACAAGAACGTTATCAACGACATGCATTTGATCCCGTCTCAATTTTCAAAGCGTAAGTAAATTCTGCTCGACTTGGTTGTTTCAGTTTGCCCACGTCCCCTCTGGATAAGTTTTGTGTGATCGTCGTTGTGTAGAGATGGTATCTGAAGGTTTATGGGCGTTTGTCATGTAAAGTTCTCTTTCTAAATTTTGATTTGAAGATTGCTTGACGATTTGCTTAGATTTAGTTTCGATTTTCGAAACAATCTTTGTCGTCTTCGGGAAAACGGTTATTTGTTTGACGTGAAATCGACAGAGTTTTAATAAACCCTGTCTGTATGTACGACATTGTATTTCAGAAAAGAACTATTCACTGAAACAAAGTACAGAAATCCCTGACTTGGCCGTGTACACATACATTCAATCTTTAAGCCTTTTTCATAGAACATCAGTCTGGCAATTCTTCCTGACCGGCAAGTAAGTAACACAGGAAAGAGACACACGAGTGCGGCTAGTCTGGCAACAGTGTCCGGGGAAATTTTCTGTACAAACATTTTTTGACAGTGAATTCGAATCTCAGATACCGATGACAACAGTTGATGAAAATACGCTTTCTTAGCATGGGATTATTTTACACTGTGGTTAACATTAAAAGCAGAATTGTGAATTAAAAGTTCATTTTGCATTGTTCGTTACGATACAAATATATGTGTGGGAATATTCGGACGTCCATTGCTTTTTGTCAACCGATATCTAAACCAATATATATATTTATTTATGAACACTAAAACACTCGGGCACAGGGAAAACTTTCTTGTCTAAAATAACCATGGAGACAAGTTTCTAATTGTGTTAAAAGAGGTATATCATTTAGACCTTTATACCCAATCATAAGTTGTTGTAATAAACCACAACCCATGCTATTTTATTAGGTTGACGACGGACAGGAGCTTGGCAATATTCTGGAACACTTTGCAAACCGATATATAAGTAGGTTATTAGGTCAGAATCTGTATTGTTAGGGAAGAGGAAATAATGTTGGTTGATGGGGTTTATTCGTTCCACCATGCAGAGCGTGTATCTGTTAATGAAGCACTCATATCGAGAATATTACCACACGAAATCAGCATGGATTTCGGATTATTGAGCGTCTTAACGTGGCTTCTATACAAAGAATGGGTATTTCTTAACCAAAAAAAAAAACACTAGGTTTTCCAGGCCTTGTTGTTTTGCCCGAGAAATATTCTTTTAGGACAATGTAATCTCTTCCAATGTAAGCTTTGCGTTTTTTCCCCCTGGAAATTACCAGCAGGGGTTTTAAAGGGGCATGTCCGGAACCAGCGACTCGTAGAGCGTTAAAATGTGTGCTATTCGACTATCATTTGATGGGGTTTCCAGATAGCCATCGATAACTTTCCATGCGCCTACTGACCGCTGGATAGGCAGTTTCTATTAGGGAATACCTTCGTCCGCTTTGTTGTGGTTAGAAGCGCGGTATGGGCCCATAGTGGCTGCGCGTGTGGTGCGATTTAGGCTGTTTGTTTACTGACTGTCAGACAGAAAACAATAGCAGCAGGGCATTCCCTAAATAACACTTTACATGTACATTTTGGGTCGAAAATCTTCTTGCAGTCTTTCATCCGATATTGACCACATCTTTTTTTGTTTAAGTTTAACGGAGAATGGCAACATACTTAAGCGGTGTATCATCTTAACAGGACGCTGATAAAGACAGGAATACGATTTACTCAGGATTTTTAACGCACCCACCCTCCCCTCGAACCCGGTTTCCTCCCCCACTAAACCTGGCAACGTCGCCATATAAGGGAAATTATCTTGAGTACAGTCATTGTAGATTATTGAATGTAAATAGAGAAAATGACTCAAATTGATTCTTTTTAAAATTTCGTTTCCAGCAAGTTTTCCAAAGCATGCTGGTTTTGGTCACAGTCGAACCTTTGGTGACCATGATAATACTAATTTCCCCTGAAAATTATATTCACACTTTTAATATCTACTCTAAACAATGGCTGGTGATAATAGCAAAACAAAAATACTGACGGTCTATAACGGTCTTCTTGGGTCACTTTTTCAGTGATCTAGACGAAAAGCTGATTCCTATCAAATGTAATGTATACAAATATTGCATACCAACAATCGCTATCTATTAAAGTCAATGCAAATCCAGAGAAAAAAACCTTAAAGGAGAAGAAAACAAAAAAATACTTTATGGTTCCTTTCCAACGGTACAAAACACATATTTTTGTGATTTTTTCATGGGACATGATGCAGTTTTATAAAATACCGTATTATGTTACACACACACAAAAAATTGGTCAACTTTCAAAATCTCCCATTAAAAACCAAGTTAATTTCACTCTCCTCAAAGTATTCCTATGTCCAGCAAATTGCTTTCAGTTTCAAGAAACTTATATTGAATTACAAAAGAAGCTTCGAGGAACATGTGACTAGCAAAAAATGGTCTGCGTGCCATATTGGTGAATTACGAAGGCCTTGAAGAGGATAAATTTAACCTAGGCTTAAATGGGAGATTTTGATTTGTTTTTATTTTCGTGGAATTTTATTAACTTCACTGTTAGGAGTAAAAAAAATCGGAAAAAATATGTGTATGGTATCGTTGGAAAGGAAATGTTAGTGCGCCTCTTCTGAACCCTAACGTGATTTTTTGTTACCCCCCCCTTTAATACTTGAGAGAGATAGTTCATAGGTTAAACCAGAACGTGTATATTTCAATGAAGCAAAGACTATAGACTATGAGCACGAAATACATCTTATCATGTGGCATGTCACAACCCGTGAGAAATCATTCCCTACATAAATGATGGAATGCTAAACCGAAACCGAAATCAAAATGGAACCCGCGGCATTGAATTGAACACCTTGGATTCAGATGCAGGGTCAAAGTTTGAATATTTAAGATTACAACAATTACAATTTAGTCGTAGGAACTTCATCAGATGATATAAATTCTTCAAATTGGGCCCCAAACTCTGCATATAAAAATAGATGGTTAACTTGTAAACTTGTATGCAAACGGAATTAGTGCTCAAAGTAACATGCCTGGAAACCTCTCAGCCAATCAGTTAACAAGATGCTGCGAAACAAAAATGCCTTTTCATTTCGATGCTCCATCAGATTACAAAATGTACTCCATACACCTCCCTTCAGTAAGTTGATGTCAATGAAAAGGATTTAATCTTCAGTTAAAAGCCGGAAGAAGTCAGTAATATGCCAATTTCTAACTATGAGCGCACAATTTATAGTAGAAAGAAGAGAGCATGCTTAACTAAATATAAATCAAATGTATACATAATGGTTAGCCTTTCTGTAGATTCCTAAACAATGCTCTGGAATGCAATTTACAAGCGTGTGATGAATGATATTCGGGAGCTGCATACACATGAAGGAAAATGTGATGATGTTTTCGCTTCACCCCGGTAAACGTAATTTTGCTGCTTATAGCAATAGATTAAGTCTTTAAGCAATTCAAGCATAGTGCAGTTTCCATATACATGTCAAACTCCAATGAGATTTTTATCCTGTGTCGTGCATGCAGTTTCCATATACATGTCAAACTCCAATGAGATTTTTATCCTGTGTCGTGCATGCAGTTTCCATATACATGTCAAACTCCAATGAGATTTTTATCCTGTGTCGTACATGCAGTTACCGTTTACATGTCGAACTCCAATGAGATTTCTATCCTGTGTCGTACATGCAGTTTCCTTATACATGTCAAACTCCGATGAGATTTTTTATCCTGTGTCGTGCATGCAGTTACCGTATACATGTCAAACTCCAATGAGATTTCTATCCTGTGTCGTACATGCAGTTACCGTTTACATGTCGAACTCCAATGAGATTTCTATCCTGTGTCGTGCATGCAGTTTCCATATACATGTCAAACTCCAATGAGATTTTTATCATGTGTCGTGCATGCAGTTACCGTTTACATGTCGAACTCCAATGAGATTTCTATCCTGTGTCGTGCATGCAGTTTCCATATACATGTCAAACTCCAATGAGATTTTTATCATGTGTCGTGCATGCAGTTACCGTTTACATGTCGAACTCCAATGAGATTTCTATCCTGTGTCGTGCATGCAGTTTCCATATACATGTCAAACTCCAATGAGATTTTTATCCTGTGTCGTACATGCAGTTTCCTTATACATGTCAAACTCCGATGAGATTTTTATCCTGTGTCGTGCATGCAGTTACCGTATACATGTCAAACTCCAATGAGATTTCTATCCTTTGTCGTACATGCAGTTACCGTATACATGTCGAACTCCAATAAGATTTTTATCCTGTGTTTTCGTAAATCCTGTGTACGACACATGCAGTTTTCGTATACATGCCGAACTCCAATGAGATTTTTATCCTGTGTCGTACATGCAGTTTCCTTATACATGTCAAACTCCGATGAGATTTTTATCCTGTGTCGTACATGCAGTTTTCTTATACATGTCAAACTCCAATGAGATTTCTATCCTGTGTCGTACATGCAGTTACCGTATACATGTCGAACTCCAATAAGATTTCTATCCTGTGTTTTCGTAAATCCTGTGTACGACACATGCAGTTTTCGTATACATGCCGAACTCCAATGAGATTTTTATCCTGTGTCGTACATGCAGTTTCCTTATACATGCCGAACTCCAATGAGATTTTTATCCTGTGTCGTACATGCAGTTTCCTTATACATGTCAAACTCCGATGAGATTTTTATCCTGTGTCGTGCATGCAGTTACCGTATACGTACATGTCAAACTCCAATGAGATTTCTATCCTGTGTCGTACATGCAGTTACCGTTTACATGTCGAACTCCAATGAGATTTCTATCCTGTGTCGTGCATGCAGTTACCGTATACATGTCGAACTCCAATAAGATTTCTATCCTGTGTTTTCGTAAATCCTGTGTACGACACATGCAGTTTTCGTATACATGCCGAACTCCAATGAGATTTTTATCCTGTGTCGTACATGCAGTTTCCTTATACATGCCGAACTCCAATGAGATTTTTATCCTGTGTCGTACATGCAGTTTCCTTATACATGTCAAACTCCGATGAGATTTTTATCCTGTGTCGTGCATGCAGTTACCGTATACGTACATGTCAAACTCCAATGAGATTTCTATCCTGTGTCGTACATGCAGTTACCGTTTACATGTCGAACTCCAATGAGATTTCTATCCTGTGTCGTGCATGCAGTTACCGTATACATGTCGAACTCCAATAAGATTTTTATCCTGTGTTTTCGTAAATCCTGTGTACGACACATGCAGTTTTCGTATACATGCCGAACTCCAATGAGATTTTTATTCTGTGTCGTACATGCAGTTTCCTTATACATGTCAAACTCCGATGAGATTTTTATCCTGTGTCGTACATGCAGTTTCCGTATACATGTCAAACTCCGATGAGATGTTTATCCTGTGTCGTACATACAGTTTCCTTATACATGCCAAACTCCGATGAGATTTTTATCCTGTGTCGTACATCCAGTTTTCGTCCAATGCCAAACTGGCCTCGGAAGTGGGTACCCCGAAGTATCCCAAATTCAAGGTCTGTATATGCTTACTGAACCTTTGTACGAAGAACGACAAAATCATAATGTAAAAATGCTTGATTATTGAGTATTCAATACGAGTCTTTTTAAATGACTGTCAAAAAGAGCCATCGCTTTTGACATTGGCCTTGTAATATATTAGTTTGGGATAATGATAACAATAATAATAAAATAATATTAAACAAAATTCTGCATATAGGACAAGCTAATACCCGGGTTACCGACCTGGGGCTCGTTCTACTAAGCTGGCGCAAAGTTACGCATAGGTTTACAACACAGACTTGCGCCTCCAGACTTGCGACCATGCGCACGTTCCTATAACTTAACACGCATTTGCGACTGGCGCAACTTACGCCAGCTTAGTAGAACGAGCCCCTGCCAGTTTTTATCAGTATACCAAAAAGGTTTCTTGAGCTACAATCTGCTGGACTGAAACCGATTCACCTCTTGTAAACGAAAGATTTTGTTGTTGATTTAAGTAGAATCAGAACAATAGGTTCAGCTAAATCCGAAAGAATTGTTTTGCAATGCCCGAAGACGAGCCTTTACCTTTTTGACTGGTGTAGGCCATATTGCGCATTTGCAGAAAACAATTGATCTAAGAGGCAATAAGAGTTATTTTTATTGGTTTTGCTTATTCTTAAACAATCTAAAAATACAATTGAAACATTGTTATTAACAGAAAAAAGTATTATTTGGATGAAAATGACAAGATGTTGGTTAATTTGTTTAATCAAATATTCCTAAATTGAGCAGCTCATGTCCCTTTAACTTTCCAGCTTTTTAAAATGGCCGAATATGAATAAGGAACTAGGTCATTTGAGGGTAAAAGTTTTCTTTCCGTTTTTTTAATTATTATTTTAATTTTTAACTGAAAGCTCATATAGAGCTGTCAAGTTTGACGGAAGCTGAATTATATGTCAAAGAAACCCTTTGTAATTTGGGTCTTTCAAATAACCTAATGCATGTATTTATAGCAAAAACTGGAGTTCTATTCCCAGCGGATCTAGGTTTATCGAATAACTGTCGCTTCGTCTCCCGTCAAGGGTGAATTTATCAATAAACATGAAAACGATTTTCTAGGGCTTCATGCTTAATTCAATAAAAGTAAACATCAGAGGAATACTAATATGGCTTTAGTTACAGCTTATTGTTACCCGCGGCTCATTTTCAACTACATGATACTTATTCAAGTGGCATGTTAAAAATTCACACTCTCTTCATAAATATTGATCGTCTCGAAAATAAGAAAGGTTGAAGGTCATAGAAAAAGTAAATGATTGACGGTTGAATACGGAAAATTCACACAGTGGCAGGTCGTGGGTTGTTTCAGCTTATGGGCGCGTCCATTCGTATGAATGGTGTACGCCATACTAGTGACTAATTATCACTTATAGAGCGATTCAGAAAACTGTGGTGTCTTGGCACAATACATGTAGAATATTTTTGTACATTAGTATAGGTTAGTATGTTTGAGAACTACTACTAGCTTTCACCCATATATTAAAGATCTGCAAATATACTGTGGCGAAAAAGTGGAAGATAGACAGATTTGTTAGTCCGGTGTAACTTGAGCAGTAAATAGTACACAGATACAATATATATGTTTATACACACATATACACCCAGATACACACACTTACATTTAGTGTTCATAATTATATTAAATTCGGTGTGTATTTATAATATATCTAGTTACAGCCTGATATACCTTGTTGCTATGTTTAGAAGGGCTTGGTACATTGTCCATGTTGGGTTGTTTAATACCCAAGCCAATAAGATCGGTGAAAAAATCATTTCTTTGATAAGCATACTTGTTACAGTTAAACGAAAAATGAAGGTTTCCTGAATAATACAATTATTACACAAGTCTATGTCAGACAGATGGAATCTGAATAGGTAAGATTTCTGGGGAATATGGCCAGATTGGAGTCTGTGGAACATTACCTCAGCTAGACGAGTGGGGAAAGTAAGCTTTAGGATGGATCAAAAAGCAAATAAAACTTTTCCTTGGCAGAATCATGACGCAGTTTCTGCAACAAATTCACAAAATATGATTTAGTCTTAAGTAATTTATCGGTAACGTTATGAAATCTGATATATATGCTAGTATGTAAAATAGTTTGTTTGGCTGCAGTATAAGCAAGTTCATTTTGTTTGGCTGCAGTATAAGCAAGTTCATTTGAGTTCCACTCAAGTAAATGTGACGCTCACTCCTTCCGTAAATAAAGTGGTATATAAATATATAATTTCTAAAATAAGAGGATGATTGTTGCTATAGCTGAAGAAGCTAAGGGCTTGCAAAGCAGTTAACCAATCGGAACAGATAACAGCAAAGTTTGGTTTGTAATCAAACAGAAATTTGAGTCACATGAAAATTGCTACAAACTCTGAACAGAAAACATGCCGATCAGAAGTTTTTACTATAACGCTCCTCAGACGCTCCTACAAAAATTTGTAAGTAAAGCTTTTATCTAGGAAAATAGCACAATGCTTTGCAATATAGGTAGGGTCTGATTTACATATTTGGCAGAGTAAATCTATATAAACCGCTAATGGAAGTGATAGCCATCGAGGAAATGGTGTAACCTGTGAAGTTAAAATTGACTTTTCAGTATAACCACCTCGTTCCAAATATTATAGGGCCTTATAAGGTTTTGTTCCTTGACTTTTGTTATTTGTAACGCAATCAAATTCCACAGAATCAAATACAGATGTTGCAGAGTTATTAACAGATGATTTAAATACAAGTGCAAATTTAAAAGCACGCCTCAAATGTCATTCGTTGTACCTGATTTGAGGGACTTTTAAAGGGCTTGTCTTCAAAGTCCCAGTGCAAATCCTAAGAGGAGTACACTGCACAGAATCAAGTCCTTTTTTATTTGATACTACTGCTGAATAGTAAGATTCTGAACAATAGTCCAGCCTAAATCTAACTAGACCTCTATATGACAGTAAAAAACAGGATTTGTCAATCGTCCTTAAATTAAGTGCTTTGACATTTGATAATGACCATACCTATGTGTTTTGAACATTTTGAATATTTATAAAACACAACACCTAGATATTTGAACTGATTAAATGTTTTAATGTTGGAAACATCTAAACACAGAGGATTTTGTAACAGTACATGACGTCTGGCAAACAATTCAGCTTCGGACTTAGCAGAAGGAAATCTACTGCTTGCTAGATATGCATTTGGACCATATGCATTTTTTTCCACTGTACCAGGAGCCTCGGCGGCTAAGTCGGTTAAGGCCCGTTCTTACTGTAGGATGCGATTAAAATAGATGCTTTTAATTGGTTGATAAGATTTGTCAACCAATCAGATGTATCCTATGAATCGCATGATACAAGTCGGTACGAAAATTGCACAGTGGGAATGGGCCTTTACAGCGTGACGACCAGCCGGCACTCAGACCACATCCCACTGTCTTCGGTTGCAATGATTTGCGTCGGTTCTCGATACATTTTCCATATTCTTGAAAATAATCATTTTGAATGTTCCAGGTGTACAATATTGTTTTACATTAGGCCCTATAAAGTGGGGTAGACTTGCAACACGTTTTGACATTTAGCGAGTCTTGCTGGCCCAGGCCAAAGTAATACCCCGGCGAGCACCACATAACTTAAGGCGAAAGCGAAAAAAATGTTTGGTTTGTGTAAACGTGTTTAACAATAACACCCAATTTATAATGCTACGAATTGTTTGATAATATATAAAAGGAGACTTGATTACAAATTTTACCAATTTTCACAAATTAAAGATTCAATCATGAGAAGATATTTACAATTCCAATGGAAATAGTTCCGCCACTGCCAGTGATGATATAAATGTTATCGGTAAAAGTGGTGATATCACTTATATCAGAGCTGTATAACTCAATATCTCACTACTAATTATATAATAAATACTTGGATTATGCGATTGGACAAAAAAAAGCATATTATAGACCTTTTCAATGTGAAGAATTGAAAATTGCATTCTTCGCGAGATAGAGATCTTTTAATTGACGTTTCTAGTGCAACAACATGGTCACTGGTACTCCTGTTTTTTCTAAATCCACTCAGAGTATTTTGTTTCTGTTAATGTGCCAGATTCGTTCCAGGACCTTACAGAGAACAGATGTCAAAGCCATCGGTCTAAAATACGGTGAGAGGGTTGAATCTTTTTTTAGGTTTAGCAATTGGAATGTCAATTGCCTTTTTTACAAGCCACAGACAGAACCATCTTTGGCCAAATACTGTTATAAAGCGATAACATGATATTTAAACATTTTATATTTTGTATGGGAACTCATATTTTATGTAGAGAGCCTTAATCATAGAGTAGACTATACCGTCTTCACCTGGGGATAAACTTTTGCAATTGCAAAGAGATTGTTTAAGTTCTGATGACGTATAACTTGTTTAAGTGGCATTTAGAAGTTGAGCATAGTAATGAAGGAAAGAACACTCGTGCGTATGGATTTGCAACTTGTTGGTTTATTAGGAACATGACATTTCGGTGTAGCTCCTAACACTTGACGGTGCCAATGAGAAATCCTCATTTAATGGTATTTTCAGGTAAATTAAAGTTGTATATATCATTTGCCTGTTTTTATGTGGACTGAATTTCGGATCATAATTACTAGTGCTAGAAATATTAGAAAAAACATAATTAATGACGTCACATTTTCTCCCTGTTAGTGACATATGACAGACCGTTTGATATCATACTTGGAACCGAATTTGACGTAACCTGCTTCCATACTTCTTTCAGAGAGGTATTGCCGTTAATTTTACAAAAACATGATCACCAGTAATATTTTTGAGCTTTTTAAAATAATTCTTTGAACATGTCTTTCTTATAAGAAGTTATTCCTGTTATTTCTTTCCGCT
This sequence comes from Lepidochitona cinerea, assembly GCA_963971465.1. Taxonomy (NCBI): domain Eukaryota; kingdom Metazoa; phylum Mollusca; class Polyplacophora; order Chitonida; family Tonicellidae; genus Lepidochitona; species Lepidochitona cinerea. The sequence goes on along the minus strand of OZ020551.1, from coordinate 44,059,201 downwards.
CTGTTTTTTAGCTCTCTAGCTCCATAATTCTAAATAAGCAGCTCATTTTAATTTATACGCTTCGACGCTATATTACCATCTGTGGATCCCAGATTTGGTGGTTTGAGTTAAAATTACAATATACCCTTGAGTACTCATGGATACTTGACAAGGTTTTGGCATAGGATCTGTAAAGATGATAATTTGGGTTTGTCTTAATTTCTGATCCGGGGATTCTGTGAGGGTCAGGCCCCAAATAGATTCGTCAAAGTGGGGATTTTCGGAACAGTACAAAGGCTTAGCTTCCTGGTTACGTACACACTTTAAGGCTCCAGCAAAGGACACTTTGATCAAATAGGCTATATCAGCTTTGTTTGGTTCGTAACCCCCTCTCCAATTCCGTAAATAATTACTCTGTTCTTAGATTTGGTTTCAATTTAACATGCTACCTGGGCCCAATGATAATGTTAACCTTCAGTCATTTTCTACATGAAATTCTACATGACTGTTATATGCTATTATCATTTAAGCTTCTTGACTACCTTTACGTTTACTACAGCAGAGAATAGAGCCGAGCCAAACTGACTTGGGCTTAATTTACCCACTTGAACGCCATCCACCGATTACATCACAGCATTTAGACTTTTTGTTTGTCTTCGGAGCTGCTATTTGACTTTGGTTTTTTTCTCTGTTTTCTATCCCTACTTTCTGCTGTTTCCACCAGTCATTATCTGTGATAGTTCAATACTGTCTTCTTCCTAATCCATACGTGACTTCTATACAGCACGGCTCAAGAAAGGTTGAGACCCAAACGCCTCTTTGTTTTCCCTCTAATAGTGGGGAAAAGGCGATTTTGTACCCACTACCAAAGTCTGCACAAGAGAGGATACGAGTAAAAATTAAAATGGAAATCTATCTGAACGTGACATGTTGCAGACTAGTTTCCGGAATGAAAGTAATACGGAAAATAAATTCTCCAAACGAATATAGATAGTTTGGGGGATTGCAATTTATTTTCCGTATTAATTTAATTTCATTCAGGGAACTAGTCTGCAACTAGTTCAGATAGATTTCCATTTTATTTTTTACGCTTGCCTGTGTGCAGTTAGCAAAAGTATGTATGTTCTTTGTAAAAGAAAGATGTGGAATAGGGTTTGTTACAGCAAGCGACTTACTAGCCCGGCTGCCTAAATTTAAGGAAAGCCCATCCAAATGTCACACATTCACCTAGCTATATACAATGTTAACGACAGAGTGAAAAAATTGACGTCGCTTGACACCAATGACAATGCTTAAGATTCACAAAAGCTTCACAAAAGTAAGTTTCACAAAAGCGGCAAAATAAATAAAAGATAGGGCGACGATTTACTATTGTGATCTTGCTTCTGGTCCATTTCATTTTAAAACAATACGCAAGCTCACAACCTGTTGACCTTCCATTCAATTTGTTAGTCTAAATACCGTATGAAATTTTCTTTACTACTTGGTGCATTAAAATTAAGTAAATGTAGAGCCAGCTGACGGGTCACAGTGTGATGACAGTGCTGTTTTGTTCTGTTCAAGCTCAATACATGTTCTCATCTTATATACTATTTATACCAATACGTTTGAATATCAAGCTAGATATCTCTCGAATATAGAGACACCAATAAAAATGTCAAAGCTGTCGCTCTCTAGAATTGTGAACATTGCAAGGCGTTAACCATTTCCTATTCTAACATCTACGTGCCCATCACGCAATCGGCGATTTATGAGCATTGGGTGCCAATCTTGGCAATAAAATGTTAACGAAGAAACAATGCTCTTAACAATTTATACGACTTTCCAAGTGGCTCGAGCTGCTTGTGCAAATCAAACATTTCTCCAACAAACCCATTCCTTACAACGATTTGATAAAATTGGCGACATGAAGATGTAATGGAACCGTCGAGAGATATCGCTAAATAAAAAAAATACAAACATTGATTTTAGCATGCTGTTTGTTCCAAAAAAGGTTAATTGGCTTTGGTAGCAAAATCACCCACTGGAATTAATAGGCGATTTACGATGGTCAATGTAATGAAATATCCATATACAATAATTGGTTTTGATATCGGTTTATCATTTGCATGCTGTGGTATAGCACGTACCGTTTGGAACATTTCAAAAGGACCTTAAACAAAATGGACCTTATCCTCGTTGTTGCGCGTATAGAACACCAATAGGCATTTCGGCTCCAATGTGGACCGTTCAATCTAAAATTAGAAGTTACCCTAGTCCATAAGTCCAGATTTAACCTCTAGAGCTCATAGTTGCCATTTTTATCAGAAAACTCCATTGGAATGGGGTTGGAGAGTTCACTTAGGAGGTCAACTGATCAAGTTAACCTCTAAGGCCCATAGTTGCCATTTTTATCAGAAAACTCCATTGGAATGGGGTTGGAGAGTTCACCTAGGAGGTCAACTGATCATGTGACTATTAACCATTCGACAAAACAACAACATCGTGAAACTCTACCTGACATTTGTTCGCATTTACTCGTTTTTCTTTTGCTCTTTTACACTGGGCTAGAGATATCGTAAGTTACATCGAACATTTCAAACACAAGTAACTATTGGAAACGTCCCGTGGTGCCAATGACAGTGGCCAGTTTAAGGTGAGTCAGGTCGACAGGAACGTCGCCATCTCTCCGGTTTTCGTCGAAATGGGACTATTTCGTGGAATTGACTCTACGTTTTCTTTACTAGTTTAACGTTTTCTTTAATTATATACTCACATAAAGTCTTACCCTGTATGGCACGCTAAAATCCTTGCGCTATGCCCGGTAAAAGAGTACGAGGTCTATCTTAGCCACGTGTAAAGGAGAATACGATTGATGGACGGCTATGAGGTTGACAGGTGGTTGATGTCGTTAGCTTTCTATTGGTTAATTCGCTTTGGTTGTATAATAACACATATTATGAGAAGGTTATGTCTGGTATGTTCTGGTATTCGTGCTACCCTACAAACATTCCTGAGACTATTTCTATTTTGAATACAACGTTCTGAGCCACACAATGTAGATCAACTTATTAAGAATCCAAAGGGGTGTTGCTAAATTATATCATGCGTTTTAATGGTATATTAAAAATGTGCACTAAATAATATTGGGAACGAAAAAAAATCTATAAGGAGATATCACTGAAATCAACACCAATAAAAATTCGCCAGCTTATGTTTGTTTTCGATTAGAAAATAATCTTTACCAGATCATAGGTCTTGTGAAATAGCGGACTCATTAAGTTTCGATCGATTTGTTTCAACCTTTTTTATGTATATGGATAGCTATAAACTTGGCGTTGAAATCAGTATGTAATTCAAAACGTATTAGTTTAGACAAGATTGTTTTTGAAAACAAGTCAATATAAACTGATTGAGTTTCCAATAGTTCTTCTTTGACGTCAATTGGAAGGCCTGTTACCATTGTCGAATGTGTTGCCAAGATTTGTGATTGATATAGCAGAAAAGAGCAGCAGATAGATGGAAGATCGATGTTTGCTGTTTGAAGTTTATATAATGGGTTTTAAATGACTGTGGATTGGCTATGTTCCATTGTAACCTATCACCCCTGGTGGTTTCTGCTGACATAAAATAACTATACGTTTATGTTAAGTCCTATGCTGACGAAGTTTCTAACCCGAACTAGGGTGTAGGTCTCCCTGGGTTATATCTAAATAATGGTACTCTATCAAATACGAATTGAAATCAAAATTGTGTCACGAATAAAATTGTCACCGATAAAAAATATAAGCTACACATATATGCCACTGGTTTTTATAGAGACTCAAAATAACCCTTTTAAATCAATCTTGTTTTCTTCTTATAAGCAAAATAAGCATTGCAATGGATGTAGGTGAAATCCATAGCCAAATTTGTTCCGGGTTATTTTGCAATTTTCAAGGAATTTCCGATTTTTTGCGGAAATTCTGTAAGTTTAAGGAATGATATTCATTTTGGATCTGTTTCATATTATGGCAGACATAGGTCCCTTTACATGCTGTACATGTATATCATTATGCCATTGTCACAGCGGTTAAGGGTCATTTAGAAATGATACTCATTGAACAAAATCCCTCTTCTCATTTATACTACAGATACCAAGCACAACTTGACCCGGGATGGTGTCGTACAAAGTATTTGTGTTTCAGTATAATAAATCCAGCAGGAATATGGCACAGAATATAATAGAATATGAATTCCTGTATGACCTCTGAGTCAACGACCAGTCATTAGCGGTAAAGAGAACAAGAGTTTGAAAAACCTACTGGTGAAGGCTAAAGTACCTTGCCTGTCTTCTACCTAGGAGTAAAATAACATGTCTTCGCTTTCTTTAGCCATTATCATATATTGTTTAATTGTAGTTTACCCACCTCCTGAAGTTCCGTGCAACTTTGTCAAAATGTTACAAGGTATTCAAGAAAATTCTACCGACTATAGCCAACTTCTGCTGTCTTTAACCTAATCAAATGAAATATATCTTTTTCATTTTATTTTCTTTGACAACCTCCAAAGATTGTCGGAGATCTTCAAGCCCAACTTTCAACGAGTAAAACAAGATTATTTTAAAGGCCCACTTGCCGCCGTAACCTGTTTGACACTTGTTAAGAAAACCAATTTGCACCAGCTTACCACAGCTAAAACCACTAAAATTAAACATAGCACACATAAAGCATGTCCATGTATAAATGAGGGTGTTTCTTGTCATAGTTAAGATGCGTTACCATTGTCAATGTGTTACAAAAGGAATCCAGAAATTCTACTGACCAAGGCCAAGCTCTTGTCAGTCGTCAACCTAATGAAATATCATGGGTTTGGTTTGTTACAACAATTTATGGGGTGTAAAGATCTAAATGATATACCTCTTTTTAACACAATTAGAAACTTGTCTCCATGGTTATTTTAGACAAGCAGATTTTCCCTGTGCCCGTGTGTTTTAGTGATCATAAATATATAAATGTGGGTGTAAAAAAAAAAAGAAGAATCGAAGCTCGATTACAACAACAACACCGATCAGTGTTTGTTAACTTAAGTGTTGGATTACCCTCATCCAAGCGTTTTTGTATGTGGTTTGCACTCGGCAGGCTTTTATAGTCCCTCTTACTCGATCGTTAGTATGTATTTCTTAGATAAAGTTCGTAAAATTATACTTTGTCGTTAGATCGCCCACACGACTCAAACCATTACGACACTTTTGCACACGACCCGGTTTACATTACGGGCACCTAACAATTCAAATTTTCAAATTCAAATTAGAAATACAAAATGACGTCGAAACTTTTAAATTTTGGTAAAAATAGAAAGTTCCTAACTTATATTGTCTGGGAAAAATAAAGAGAACGGTCGTTTTTTTTTAATGTAAACAATATTCCGGACTTTCGCGGCAAGTGGGCCTTTAAATTAAAGAAATATACTTCGAATGCATAAAATGTCTTAGTGCATGAGTGTTCAAACGATTTCGTATAGCCTGTTTGTATGTCTGTGAAATCATATTTAAATGAAGATTTGAACTCGAACGCGACTGGAAGTTTTGTATCTGGACTTTGGTGTACAATTTGCTGACTGATTAAGTCAGTTGGTTAAATAGTATTACTGGTAGATTCCAAAACAGTCGCTCATTTGGGTTTCAACTTATGAAACAATCTCAATCGGTATAAGAGTTGGTGTGAGTGATCTAACTGAAATATGTTGCTGGCATCGGGGGATTGTACCATAAAACCTCTATCTAGGATAAATTATAACATTTTATCGGGCAATTTGTTCATATTTGGCACACGAACTGGTTTTCGGTTTCCACCGGGTCTTGAGTTTACTTTGGTTATACGGACGTGTTAACTCCACCAATACACTTTATTGAGCAGTCAAATTGTTTTATGGGCTAGCAAAAGAAAATAGACTTGGACAGGATTATAAATAATACATAAACATATATGGTTTATGAAATAGCTCATTCAGCTATTCCAGCCGTTGGTCGAGTATGAATGGAGATTTTGATAGTCTGGAAAGCAAAGCATATTTCGACGATCAAGGCTTGTCTTCTTAGAGTTCAATCTGCCGAGAGAAACAGTCCTGGAATCTACATGAAGAGATTCCGTCAAGAACACACAATTGCTCGCTCCTTCAGACCCCAGTCGTATTTTAGCAGCGTGTCTTATCTATCTTCCCGGCTGACCTATTAGTGTCTGGAAGATACCCAGCAATAACAAAAATGTTTCCGGAACGATTTTTACCGTCTGCCAGTCAGACAGAATGAAAGGAAAGAAACTCGATAACCGGTAGGGGTAACCGTTCATTTAACATTACCGCCAAGAAGAATTGTAGGTACCTTGGCCCATCAACCTCGGCAGTTCACTGAATAGAACAATAGACGATAGCATCGTCCCAAGCCTTTCGTTTATTTGTTATGGGTTGGAATTCCAGTCTGGTAAAAGAAAAGAATTTAACAATTTCTGAGTTGGTTATTACTCGATAGCATATGTTGAACGATTGCGAGATACCTGCCGAACATCAGGGATTTCCTCAAGACCAGTAGCCCGGTCCCGCCCAAGTATCATGCCAACACGGTGACGTAAGATAAATAATCTTGAATCTTGAGTAATGTTTTCATTCGATCGCCGTATCTGGAGGTGATATTATACATCTAGTAGAGCCGTCATATACGTAAAACAATCTTAAGTATGATCTAAAATACCAATAAATCGATCCATCAATGGGTATGTTGCTGCAAATCAATTTATACATAGAATTAAGTGAAACGACACATAGCTGACAATCTCTTTGTTTCAGGGAAAATAACGGTAACGTATACAATTTTGCCGGCAATGTGGCGTATAACTTTTTAGACCAATCACATATAGCATAACCCCAGTAGAAACATTACTTGGACATCACTTTGTCTGCCGTTCGTTTGTTAATAGATGTTTTCCTAATTCATTTAGGTTTTTTTCCTTTCCATTGTTTTGTAAGCGCTTATTTCTGGATGCCAAATATACTTTGTATACTTTAAACGTCCCTCGCAACTATAATTATGACAATACAACCTGATACTAAAATGGGATAGAATTATTTAAAAGTATTTTTATGGTGAGTAAATACAAAAAAATCTATCTAAGCATGCACCTCTACCCATTACTCAGTAGCATGACGCCATTGACGTTCTGTGTATTTCTGGTTAATTACCGGTTTCTTAATTAAGAAATCACTTTTTCTCTATGTCCCTTAGACATGGATTACTGTCCGGTATAAGTCTTAATCTGGTCGCTGATCTTCAGCCGTGGACATGACGTCGGAATGGAATGGATGAACAGAGGATTTGTTACCGTCAAAGGGTTAATCACGCCTGGACAACTGGCTAACAGATCATTACAGCTTGGACGAGCGAATCTAAATGGTCAGTCAAGCAAGTATATTGATTGGAACGACCTTAATCCGCAGCAAGATGAAGGCAGATCTGCCGAAATTCCCCAGGAAGACAATTGGTCAATCAGCCTTGTCTAAAAAGCAATCTAGTTTCGTTGGTGATGTACCTTTCTCTAATTATTTTCTATGATAAAGTTTAACTTGCATATCTGAAGGATATACTTTTTGCTTTCTGTTTGATGTGTCGTTTGAATTTTAAACCCCTAACAGAAGATGGGATTTTTATTGGACATCCGATATTTTACATATAGGGGCTAAGAGGGTACAAATTTCGATGCACTGCAGACCTGCGACGTCAGGAAATAATTGCCTCCGTCTTAACCAGAAACGTCGTCACCCAATAAACCAAGAAGTTGTTATCCATAAGTAATTCTTGACCTTATTGTAACCTTCCAACTTCTAAATGCCATTGAAAGATTAGATTTAACCAGAAAGTTCTTCTACCTCACGACCGGCTAACAAATTGTTTTCATCGTGTTAACGTCTCTCTATACATTTTCCTGTTTGGCATTGCTAATGGTTTGGGGTTTTGTTGTTTGCTTATACGCCTGTAAGTCCATCGGTTTCTGGTAGGTCTGCAAATAATTTAAATCACGAAAAGAGATATGTCAACGAAATAAAAAAAGCAATCCCAAAAATGAACCGCAACCTTTGACAAAGTATTTTGAGTAACAAATTATGAGAAATATAGCGGATACAATAGTGGAATATACATATGGATGGTTGTATATAAAACATATGTAAAATTGTTAGAAATGGGTGTTTCATTAATGCGGGGCGAAAGCATGTTCTTTTCCTTGAGGAAACCACCAACCGATTAGAGAATGTTGGCCTTATAATTGACACATCGAAACCTCTTGTGGTTATTTACATGCACATTCAGGAAAGTTATGATGAAAGTCGGCCATTGTCTGCTTTGGGGGTTACTATGGAAACAGATAAGGCCATCTGTCTAAATGTCAGTTTATGGTGTTATTCCTCTGTCTAATTCAGGTCCTGTCGTTTTACTCTATACGTCAAGGGTTAAAAGCTGTCACAGAAGGGGATTGTATAACACTATTATTGGTGTGTAAGATCGTATCCTTCATCCATCATAGAACATATATCTGATTAAGGACATCTTCACGACAACTTCACAGACGTAGAAAGATATTAACCGTCAACTTCAACAGACAGTGAGAAAATATAGCCGACTAGACTGATGCTTATCAACACAATTCTCACAACAGAAGTATCGGCGTCTATACTGAACACCTTCAATGATCAACCTAAAAATAATTTTGATTTCGAATTTTGAAGCACTATTTGTAATCAAATTGCCAAGTATTGTCCTATTTTTACTTTGCTGAGTTTATTTATTATCTTTAAGTAATTTTGAAAAAAATGTCGATAACAGATTCAACCATCCCCCCTCAAAAAGCCGAGGTAAACATGTTTACTGGGGCATGAATACCAAAAACTTCAATTCTAAATTAAATTTTTTCTTCTTCAAATTTTTAAAATTTTTTGAAAAGAAGAAAAAAATTAATTTAGAATTAAAGTTTTGGGTATTCATGCCCGAGTAAACATGTTTACCACGGCTTTTTTTAGGATGGTTGAATCTAGGATTATTTAACAGAATAGTGAAACATCAATCTAACTGAACGGAAATATAACCGACGAACCGAAAAAATTAAAAAAAAACATGGGTGCGTGATCAATTTGACTTTTCAAATTTCATTAAGGTTTCTTCTTGTTAGGAATGTATAAGTTCTCTTATTGAACTTGTTAACAAGCGCACTCAGAAAATTTCCAATTTCGTTCCATCCCCCGCCAAAAAACGGCTCGACATTCTGCTGCCAATGCCATTTTAAAGAAGAAAAACTAATTACGTATTTGGGTATCGAAGGAGATAGGTTAATGAATCCGTTTCCCCAAGGCTACTTAATGGCCCTTTCCGTACAATATATGAATTCCCAGTCTTATTTTACCCTAACTTGATGAGTGTCTGTTCTTTGGGAGACCTCTAGCCGTTCTAACCTGACCAAGATCTCTTCAAAACGGTAACACAACAGAATGTCTGCCAAATGTATTGATTCGCTCTAAAAGTGTGGCGTGTAAAAAGAAGGACGGATATAGTCGGAGAGGGTACTTCGTCAAACGCACAGCTCCTTTTAAATTAGCCTGTCCTGGAGAAAGATATTTGGCTGATTGATTACGCCTGTCCCATCGATAGAAACCACTTGAAACTTCCTCTTAATACGTTTTCTCTGATAGTAAATACTCATCCGGCCCAAGTTTAGGACGTTGAGCAAATAATCGTTATTGTGCGAATTGGAAGGAAGAACGATGTAATTTACTCCCTTTCTCTGTGTCATTTATTATACGGAGAGGTTGTTAACGAAGGAATAAGTTACGGTCTGTCCGCTAAAAGGTTTTAAGGTCTTGTCGTTCCACATAGCTTCTAGAGGCACTTATCCAAATGCCACGCAAGAGGAGAAAAAAGATTTGAAAGCGGGATTACAAGAGCTTTGTCCCCAGGCACCTCAATAAGAAAGTTGCTTGTTGAGTTTTCTCATTAATTTCAACAGATGAGATAACATGTCCGTTGACAATGTGCGGAAATTAAATATGTACCGATACATGGCTTTGCTGGAGAAATGGGCCAGGCGATTGGAGAATTGTGGAGACTGGTCGAGAGATTCTAATCGCACGAGACATTGGCCTCCAGTTATCTGCAGAAAGCTACAGTAGCGTTAACACTAATCTGAAAGGGCAGTTGTGTGTACTGATGGCAGAGTGCTCATCGCCTGACATTGACTGGTTGATAGCAGGAGAATATCCACCCACCATTCCATTGTCCGAAGAGGAACAAACCTAGGCGCTAATATGGGTCATTTATTATTAATTCGGATGGGCTTCCTTGTTCGACTCCCTGGACACAAATATTAGCCTGGACGTATCTCGTGCAGCTTTTCAATTGTAAGCCAGGCTACATTATGGTAACGAGGTTGTAGGACGAAAAACGTAAGATCACTACTAGCTTAGTGTTCCAACCACGCAATCGACTGGATGGGTGGAAGCTCTTGGACAATTACCCGGGCATTTCTTATCTTGATTCTATCTGTACAATTGTTGGCTTCAAACCATCTGCAAGACGACTTGGATTTCATTGAGGATTATTTCGATAGAGAAAATCATAAAACAGCAGACCAGGTCAGTATTGATTGTCAACAAGAGTAATGCATAGAGCCAATTTCTCTAGCTACCTGTTGGGCTCGGGGCGCTTTGAAACTATAATAAAAAGATGATCAGTTTGTTTTTAAAATCATAGTCAATATCATTCATTAGAATCAAAATGTCATTATGTTTTTGCTAAACTCAAATATATTTGACGAGATATTGCTTTTTGTATTTAATGACAACGAGCATTATTTAACATCAAACATCAACAAACATCGTCTGCAAAAGAACATCGTTAGCGGTTACTAATATCAGTACGTAAGGCCCATGTTTAACGTTATCAAGTCTCCTTCGTAGAAGTGCTTTTTGACATTGACGGAATGGTATGGTACATTGTAGTTTTTTACGCCCAGTATCAGTTCTTTGCCGGAAATACTCCACCTGCTGTTGGTTTCTGGTGACATCTCACTTCGACCGGTTATTAAAAATACACCAATAAGAAAGACGATAAAGAAAGCGCAGTACATAAAATAGAGATTTTCATGAATATTGACAGCTTTATAGACTTAAGTGCTTTGTAAGTGTTACTCGATCTTCACACAATGTCCGTCCCTTTTGCGGTCATTTTACAAGTGGTTGGTTGCTGTTTGTTCGAAAATAATACGCAGCTCTTACGTTGTGGAAGGTAAATGGTTTAACGGAATGACAACCTCATTAAACGTTCTTAACTGGATGTCATACAATTTTGGATTAAATCTATATGCCCTTCAGGGGGTGTTATTGCGCGTGTTAGCTTTTTCGCCTTTTCTGCGCTTGCTGAGAGAGATTTGGATGTATATAGTCTTTTGTTCATGACAATGTTGAATTTCTCGTCCGATTTAAACGTTACGCATTATTAAAACGATGCAATGTCGCAACTCCTTTGCTCAATCCAACTCAATATTCTACAAAGAACGACGATTTGTCAGTTAATTCAACTTGCAGATTTGAATTTGGGAATGTCGGCCATTTGATTACCCTATTTAAACAGGAGTTGAATATGTATATAAAGTAGCGATTAGTAGTATTGAGGAGTCCTCGAATTGATTTTCTTAATCATGCTATTACATAATTCAGCTACGTGAAACGCTGCCTAATTCCGTATCCTTCGAGTTATTACGTGTCCCTGATGGGATGCAAGGAGGAAAAGCCGACATGGACAAGGAAATTTAGCCATAGCTCATCTGCTCGATCCTCAGCACGTTTTGCGACTATCATTATTGACAGTGAGTAAACATCATGCACATTGCGTCTGGTTATATATGCATTTAACATAATGCCCCGAAACATCCATTAAGGACTTTGATGACAGCCGAACTTTTCACTATTAGCTTGAGCACGAAGTGGATCTTGGCTGTACAGTCGCCTTCTAAGGTTAAACAGTCAAGGACAACACGTTCAGAACCGGAAAATAATTTGATGAACTGCCAGCCATTTTTCTCTTTTTCTCAGACATATGGATTCCCTTGGGTGCAGATCTAGGATGTTCTTCTCAACTATATTGTTTATGCCAGAAATCTTTAAATAAATACATTGAAACAGTTCCCCAAGTGAATGGTAATATAAGCAGCATAGATTGTGAACACTAAATAACACCAGCACAGAAGCATTTTCCTCAATAGAACAAATAACTATTCCATGTACATTTGTTTTTGAATGCAATATATCAGTTATGGTATGTGCAATGTTCAGAACCAACTGCTGTAACGGAGACGAGTTGCAGGTCAAATTGCCGACCTTGAAGGTTGAAGTGTAATTATTTCGTTTTCAAGTTTTCATTATGTCCTTGCATTTTTAAAATACACTGATACATTGGAAATCTTTCTGACATAAATAGCCATCGATACAAGTTCTACTTGTGTTATTAAAGGGTACGTGTATTTGGTACCTCATTACCATCTACAATGTATCTGTTATGCACCATTCAAATGGACTTATTCAGGATCCTCAATTGTCGCTAATCCTGAACTAAACCTGTCAATGAACTCATCTTTAACAATTATGTCTTTGAACGTGATTATCAACATAAGCATACACATATGTCGTTGCGTTGGCTCTCAAGTGTAGAATAATAATAATAATAACCTTGCCTTTACAATGATGATTCAATGTTATATAAACAACTACATGTCCATAAAGATTAATTTTGAAAAGCTTCTTTTTCTTCTGTTCACGATGGCAAAAAATGGCTACACAAGATACATTTGAGCTTGTTGTAATAAAGATACTCTTTAAGGAATATGATAGGAATAGGATATGGCTGATCATATTTCGATTTACAATCTCCGCTTAGTATTGCGCGAGTAAATTAGCTTCTTTTTATAGTATGGCTCTTTTACAGTTTCATTGGAAGCTCAACACACAGCCAATGTATAAATTACATATGGTTTAAGACAGTTGAATGCAGTCTGAATAGCTCTTTTGTTTCCTTGTATAGCCCTGCAATGTCGTTAACGCAATATTTTCCACAGTACGGTAATCTAAACGCCATACTGACTCCGTATGACGACCCGTGTTATTGCTTTCCCATAATTCAACAGGAACTTGTTTCAGCTGTATTCTCCATTTGACGTCTGTTCTCGAAAATTCAAATAAAATATTACAATATTTTACCGTTCTTCATATGGGCCATCTCAATTTTGAAATAGACGTTTATTCGTCTGTGTCTTGGTCAAATTAATTTCCATTCAGGTTTAAATGTCCTTCAGTCTGTTGAGTCAGCGTGTAGTAGTCGGCATAGTTAATTTAGTTCAACTCGAATAACGTACTTTCTAGATGTGTGGACACAATTCCATGATATCGTGTAGCCTCTGTATACAATCAACCCTTACTCCTGTCAGATAACGTGCAGCAAATAAAAAATGTGTGTTTCAGAATCAGTCTGTCTGTTTTTCTTATAATCAAAATTAATGTATTTTTACTAGACGTTCACTTTGAATTTTTTTATGCTTCACTTGGTTTACTTGTTTTTTATATTCGCTGAACTTACCCTGTACAAGCGAACGGACTAAGACTCATATGTGATACGTGTATTGTCTGACCATCAGACCTTCTTAAAGTGGAATAAGCTGCCAAATATAAGAAAATTTCGTTGAAACAGAATTAGATAATTGATCGTCATCAAAAAGTACAAAATAAGAGCTGTCCGCTAATATCAATCCTGACGGTGTACGTTAAAGTGGCATGAGCTGCCAGAATGTTGATATTTTGACGTTAAAATAGAATGTTGAAATTATTGGCTATTATTCTTAAGACATATAATTCAGAAGCTTTTTAGTGCATCTAGTCTCGAAAATGTACGATATAGTATTGTTTTGAACTAACTTTGGCTTAGAATGAATGAATGGTCGTCCCGGTTATTTAAATTTTGTTTACTTTTCGAACACGTTGTTGGATCGTACAGGCCACATACTGTATGAATTTTCCCCATTCCAACGCCAATCATTTAGTGTTTTGATGGCTTTCAAAATATCTTACTGTCGTGACGATCAGAAATTATGAAAAAAAGTGTGAATTTTGGCAGCTCATGCCACTTTAATGTAGTTTTCTAAGCAGCCAAAACCAATATTTTTATTTCATTAATCCTTTAGTTGTTCAAGGCACTTTGTACACTTAGCTTCTCTTGACAATCAAAATTTATGAATTAAATCCGAATTTTGGTAACGCATGCCTCTTCAACTTGTTCGATGATAGACTTGCCGAAGCTTCGTTGGGATACTGCTATTCTGTCAAATCCGGAGAAAACACTACTTTTTTAATCGTTCTATCTTGTCCATCTTTACATGCCAGGCAAGAACAGGCTGTGACCCGAATATGTTTATGAACCGTTTTTAAAGTTATCAATGTTCTCTGTATCAATCCGCGCAAATACCATAGTAGACAATTTGCTCTTGTTATGGAATATCTCTCAAAGATTTTTGATCCAGAATGAGCTACAACATATAGACAATTAACTGTGTTCTGGGTAACGTGTTGTCAGGAACAATACAAAAATAGCTACAATAATAATGTGTATTTTGGATATATATTTTTTTAATCTTAGCTATTTTTATGTTGACAGATTTGCGTAAGCCGGATGAAACCATGTGTTCCTTGGGAAAATGAATGTTGCGAGGGATTGAAGTGTACAAACTTTGGTGGAAAGCAATGTGATTACGACTTTGAAATGTGCATTTGTTCTCCTCGGCAGATATGATAAACCACAGACAGACCTTTGCTAACGCACAACGCGCTATCTGAATTTGCTAAGTACGGTATTCCAAGCTTCCTTTAAAAATCCATGACAGTCCATTTCCGGCTTTGGTGTCTGATCCTCCAGGCCTGATGGACCATAAATACAAGATGGCGGTGACTTTTATACTCGGATCACGGTTCACGGATTTAATCTCCAGCATGGCTTACCGTGTGTTCGCACCGCCTCGGTTAAAGAGTTGGTTAACCTGAATACCAAAAAACGTGTTTCAGATGATATTATACATGTAAATTTGTTTATAATCGTCGTTGTGGAGGTTCTGTGTGTGAGGATTGGAATTAAAGATTGGAATTTGCTTTATTTTAATGTTCTACGGAAATCATTCTACCAAAGCAAATCCTTTTGGATATAGAGATTTGTTGTTTGATACGAGTTACAACATTATCTGTGTTTGTATGTGTCTAAATATTCGGAGATCTCGTTTGATTTCCATTTTAACAATTGAGATACACGCCATTTGTAATTCTATTGAAAGCGATTATTCTTGGATTTATTAAAACGGAAAAGCAGATTTTGTCTCCGGGCTAAATTCCAAAGAAACCGAAGGAAATGGATTTCATCGAAACCTTTGATTTTTCCATATTGTCTTTCACCCAATCCAATTTTTATTATATATATAGCACTGCCCTGGAATCTTTCAGACCCAAAATGGATTTAGACCTATAAGATGGATTTTAGATACAGAGTGTTGACAATGAATGCAGTTAAACTAACTTGGCAGAATTCTATTCTACTCGTGCCTTATATGTGGCGGGAATTTTAGTTCTTACTTCATTTAGTACATTATCAAATCAGTTATTTTGTGAATATGACCTCGTTTTCCCCGTTTCTCTATCCATCTATTAGTGAATATTGCTTCAAGAAAACAACAGATTTATATGTTATTTGTATAAAAAATAACTATTATCTTCGTATGTTATTATTAAATAAAATGGCGTGAAACTTAAGATTTATAATTCTGGTATATACAGTTACAGCGGCATTAGCTGCCAAACATGCACTGCATGTCACGACACTGAGGTTTTCAAGGTCATGAAAAAAACTAAATAGTGTTTGAAAAGTAAACAAAATTTAAATAACCAAAACGAACGTTCATTCATTCGAAGCCAAAGTTAGTCCAAACACTACTTCAACGTACGTTCTCGAGGCTAAAAACACTAAAAGGCGTCTGAATTGTACTTCTTGGGAAAAACAGCCGATGAATTCAACATTCAACTGCCAAATATCAACATTTTAGCAGCTGATACCACTTTAAGCGTTTAAATATGTATGGTTCAATAATTGGAAATCGTTCTTTTTAGCGTCGTTTTCTTGTTATACTTTTTAAAAGCGAACCTCGATCGGCTTCGTAGCAGTAACACACACTGTAAAACATACTTTAAAATAACTGATAAAATAACTATAGAGTACCTCAAAGTGTACATTTATTCATTGCAATTTTCCTAAATTCATAATACTCGATGATAGCTTCTGCAGAGCTGACGGAATTGACAAGTGCATGTAACAGGGAAATAACATTTACTGCCTTCAGCTCATATCTGAAGCACTTATCTATGTGAGAGTCAGTTGATTTTCAGGTTGTCTTGTGTTCTTCACCAATCTATAACCAGCATGCAATTTGATGATCTACATTTACCTTAAATATCGGTTTCAGTAGAGATGTGTTTTGCGTGTAGAGTATATTGTTTTAATTATTTTGTTTCGTACGCTGGTGGATAAAAATGATCTACAATAATAGTAAAACGGCCTTGACCTTCGAGGCGGTCTGAATGAAATGCCAATTCATTTGAAATCACAACTGGAACACAATTTATCCCTTTCATTTGTGTCCAGAAGTCACACCATACATTGCTTTAAGTGGTCGTCTCGCTTAAATAATTCAATCCCACTCTTCTAGCTTATCGATAAACATTAATATTACAAGTGTCACTTTAGTAAACATCCCTGCCGGAAATCCCCATGTCAACCAGCCAGACATGTTTTCTATTTGTTATATCGATAACGATTAACATGTGCTTTTCCTCCATCGACCAAGTCTTTGAACTTTGCCAAAATATTCATTAGGTATAAGATCTATAAGCTTCGGTGACAAAATCCTGTGGGAGGGATTTTTATTGAAATCAACTTGAACAAGAAACATATATTTATGATCACTGAAATACACGGGCACAGGGAAAATCTTCTTGTCTAAAATAACCATGGAGACAAGTTTCTAATGTGTTACCAAGAAACATATACATGTAGATAGCTTACTTTATACCGACACCTTACACTTCGGTCTTTCCACCAGCAGATCTGTTGGAAGATACCTTCATTGGTATGATATTGTTTTGATTTAAGAGTTTACCACATCCAGACTCCGGTTGACCTTATGGACGATCGGCCCAATTTTACTTATCAAACTTTATAGTTGAGGACAAGTTCCATTCGATGATATTGTTCTGATGTAAGCTAACAATCACTAGTTAACGATATCTAGACACTGCTTGAATTTAGAAGATCATTGGATCGACTCTAAAATTGTATTAACTTCCGTTTAATTACATAATATTCGTTAATTGACGCACCTCCATGGGTATACGGGTAGATATTATGTGTCTAACGTGTCAGACATTAAATATCTACCACGGAAGGGCGTCAAATAACGAATTTATCGTCCTGGAGAGCAAATTGTTAACCTAAAACTGAGTATTATCAGCTGTTTTTTATTCCATGAGTTCAGTTAAATGCACTGAGTCGTGACATTTTTTAGAGTCCTGTCTAAATGATGTCGCGAAATTCTATTGTGACATTGCAATATCAAAGCGATAATCAATCTTATTACCAGACAGATAACTTTCTGGGCATTTGATCGGTCAAAATGCCCAGAATGTGAGTCTGTAACCGAGTGCTTTCCTGGTATATATTTGATTTTGTATCACACCACAGTTAAGATGTCACGATATTACTGTAGTCCGGGTTTCTGACTCCAAAATTACTATTATTGTATACTGACGTCCAAAATACGAGAGTCAGTATAAAAACAGTCATTTTGAAGTCAGAAACCAGGACTAATATTACCGCAGAGTGAAGGCTTTGTGCGACACATAATTCTTCAGTCAAGATGACACGCTTTGCATATCTGAGAATGCTCCGGATGTGGATAAATGGGTTATATGACGCCCTTCTATGGATATACGGGTAGATATTTGTTGTCTGACAGATATTTTCCTCGGAAATGGTTTTTAGGCCAGATAGCAAATATCTGCCCGTTTACCCACAGATTGATTGATGCTTTACGCCGCACTCAAGATTATTTCACTTATATGGCGGCTTTGGTCCAATGATTTGGTCGAAAGGGCGTCATATAACTAATAATATAATCGTTTATCAAACATCGAAGATTTTCCGCTAGACTATGTGTGAGGCGCATACCAAATACCACTTCAAAATTATGAACTACTTAACAAAAAACGGAGTATTACTGAAAAAATGAACCATTCTCTTTTGGTGATTTGTTTATGAGGCTTTCATTCAGCTCCTGTTTCAATAAATACGCCAACTCCTCATGTAAATTGTAGTAGAACTAAGGTTCGGCTCTGTAGTCTCCCCATAATGAGTGATATTGAGATGACGACGAAGAAATAAGCGAAAATGAAACTCTGCTTGTGAGGCTATCCACAGTAAAAATCACACGGGAAACCAATTTGAAACTCGAAACCCTATTAAACCTTCGACGTATTGTTGACCATACCTTGTTAGGCGAAGCAATTTGTTCTATCCATCCAGGGTATGTATGCTTCAGCTGGTATCTGAGAATCCTTGGAGATATTGCCTTCAACTAACTGATGTTAATCTTATTAAATATCGATGACGCAATTCACGGACGAGACTTTTCCGAATTACCGTAGAATTCACTTAAGGCAAATATAGTGCATCAATCCATACAAATCAGCAAATCTCTCTAAATTGCCAAAGGGTCATCTGTAGGCTGCTTAGCTTGTTGATTGAAAATATTTCTAAAATGACTAGCAGTATTTTCCTGGAATTGGCAATAACAGATCAACAACCCATTCCGTGGTTTAACACGTTCTGCTGCTCTTTAAAAGCAGTTATTGACCAAATTGATC
Organism: Lepidochitona cinerea; assembly: GCA_963971465.1. NCBI lineage: Eukaryota > Metazoa > Mollusca > Polyplacophora > Chitonida > Tonicellidae > Lepidochitona > Lepidochitona cinerea. The sequence goes on along the minus strand of OZ020551.1, from coordinate 44,040,226 downwards.
ATGTATGACATTTGAAATTCATTTTAATATGCTTTATTACAATTTAGTTAAGCCCTATTCTTTCTTTACCATATCGCTATTGAAACTAATTATACATGTAAGTCAGAACATTCAATATTATTAAAAGCATTGCTGGGGCATTGCTTAGGAAAAACTTATTTTTGAAGTGTAATAGCTTAGCGGTTTTCGATTTTTACAATATTAAATAAGAGATATCAATATGATAAGATTTTAAAATGACTATATCGGATCCATTTGACAAGAATTATATAAAGATACCAGATGACTTAGAATACAGTTCTTGATTACTCTAACTTGCAGTATGATTATCCAGGTTAAATGACACGTATCAACTTAGATAAATTAAATTTCCTGGAGTAATTTCTATTGAACAACCTTAATAGCTGATGCCTTATTGGACAATCGGTATTGGTATATCTTACAAGATTCCTATGGGGCGCTCATAACCTTTTGTTTTGGCCCAAAGCCAAAACTGTAAACAAGCAGTTTACAGACAAGAGATCTCTGCAATTTTAAGTCTGTACAAGTCATTTTTCTAGACTAACGACTGATTAAACAAAAAAAGTAGAGGGCATGTTTTCCAATCGAGCTTATAAACAAAAAATCCAGAGTTTTTTCATCAGGACTTTCAGGATACTCTTTTTGCTTTGATGTTTTTCTCTGTGACCGTTTCCAAATACTAGCAGATTCAAATAAGTACTGTCAGTGATCAGTTTTCAGAAACATCTTCATATACAGTATGTATATATAGAATACGAGGAGAAAATTCAGGAAAAGAGCTAAATCACGACATAAAGACAATGCGATTATTGCCGTAGGTCGGGGTTTCCTGCGCTCAAATAACAGGGTTTCCTTCTCTACTAAACCTGGAACGCGGCCGCATAAGTGAAACAATCATTAGTGCTAGTAAAGCACCAATCAATGAATCAATCAAAACTAAACTAATGTAGAACTCAGCAGTCCAGCAAAATGGTCAAAGCTAATTTGGAGGTTGGAGGCTTAACTTTTCAATTTTCTTCGGTTGTAATTGTGTTCTGTAACTGTTCTATGTTTACCACTGGTGTACATGTCTTTCTTAATCGGTTAAAGTAGCCTATTCTTGTCTTTTATTTAGTTAAAAGGTTTAAGCATATTTTTATCTTTCTAATAAACTCGAGAATACGTGTTTATTCGGGGAAGTCAACTTGTGAGGGAGCAAAGCGTACTAACAGTGAAAGAAAGCGGTGCAAGTCTAATCAAAGATTTGTAAACTATTACCTTTTGCATCCCATTCGATGAAATATTTACTGTTTTCACCTACCGACCAGTTAATATACCCAATTTCTCAACTATATTAGATTGTGGCTACGAATAACTACTGTTTGGATAGCATGTGGCAGACCGTAGAAAAATCAAATGTTAATTGCGCTTTTCCACGGAATGTAAGACTTGTCAATTTTAATAGCGTGCTTATATAGTTTTACAATGATGAAACGTCGTTTTAGGAGACTTTAATATTTGTTGAATGTAAAACCAATAATATCTGAATTTGCAGAATATTAATAGCTTTTACACTAACATAAATGACATAAAGCATCTATCAAGGATTTGTTAACAACCTGAGCATAAGAAGAGCGCACAATAACAATAACTCTTACTGCTTAGGGAACGTAATCTTATTATTATTATTTTAAGGCTTTTTGATGCTCCATTCAGGAGAATGATTCGCACCATATCTATGCTGATATCGTACTATTAAATTAAATTAGCCAATATTTATTTCTTTTTATAAAATTAAAAACGATCACTCTTCCTTCGTCATATATAGTTGTAAATGTTAAAGAAAAAAGAATGTTAAAAATTACCGAAATCAGATTTTCACACCACATTCATAATTTTAAGCCTGGTTAAAATTGCACAATTTCTAAAACTCAATACTTAAAATTTGTTACATTTAGTAATAAAGTTAGTGATTGCATACAAAACCTTGCTGGTTTTATTATGTTGTTCCGTTAGTTTTTTCAGTGAGGGGTTAGTTATTCCTAATGTTCTGAGACGAGAAATAAAATATATACGCTGATTGCGAAATAATGTACAATCAAATAAAAAATGTTCTATCGTATCCTCGACAAGGCAACTTTCACACAGGCCTGTTCCATGTAAATTGAAGCGCTGTAAATAGGAGTAAACAGCTATATGCCCAGACAACAGGCGATGAATGATAACTTCATCTTTCCTCGTTGACATTGTCAAGTATGGGGCAGGTAACTTCGGGAATAATGTATATAGAAATCTACCTTTATGAGAGTTATCCCATTCTTCTTGCCAAATTTTTAGAAAATGTCCCCTACAGTAGTTCATGGTTTCTTTAATGGACAATGGAATCTCCATACCTATAACAGGGAAATCGAGTGCACTCTTAGCCAACAAGTCAGCCTGCTCATTTCCTGCAACCCCAACATGACTTGGCACCCATATCAAGGAAACATTGATTCCCAAACATTTTAGATTAGTAAATAACATCATCGCTTCATGTAATAGTGGGGAAGCTTTATTACAGGTAAACTGACTGATGGCAATAAGAGAGCTTAACGAGTCACTGCAGATAATACATCTGCTCGTATAAGGTCTAAATTCCTGTAAAAATCGGAGAGCTAAAACTATAGCTGTTAGTTCAGCTGAGAAAACAGATAAGTTGTTTGATAATCTGTAACTTTTGTTGTAGCCTATTTCAGGGCAAGTGAAAGCCGCGGCTACCTTTCCACTTTCTGGACATTTGGATGCGTCAGTAAAAATTTCGAGGCAGTGTGACCACTCAGACTTAATATAGTCACTGTAACAGAGCCTGATAATTCCAGGTGGATCGGACTTTTTAATCCTTTCATGAAGCTCCAGACATACGCCCGGTTCCTCAATATACCATGGTGGAAACGCAGGTGGAGACGTAGTCTGCAAACATACAGTGGAAAGCCCAACTTCCTCAAATAGGTCCCATCCTCGAGCAAAAAAACTTTTACGTTTGTTTATATAATCAATGGGAGTTTTAATGTAGTTTGTTGCAGAATTTCCAAAAGAATATTTTAGTTTTGTGAAGAAATTCAATGTTAGAAATTGACGACGAATTCCCAGGGGCCATTCATTGCATAACACTTGCAAGGCGTTAAGAGGTGTTGTCCTTAGACAACCCGTACACAGACGCAGGGCTTTGCACTGAACAGAGTCTAATTTACCTTTGACAGAATTACTGGCTGAATCAAATGATTCGCTTCCGTAGTCTAGCCTGGATCGTATTAATGCCTTATACATCATTAACATAGACTGTTTATCTGCCCCCCACGACTTTCCCGATACACATCTCATCACATTTAAAGCTTTTTGACATTTATCAATTACATAATTAATGTGTTTGGCCCACGTAAGTCTTTTGTCGAAAATCATTCCTAAATATTTAAAACAAGTGTTTACCTTAAGTAAGTTACGGTTAAGAAAAAAACATGGTGTGAATTTTGGGCGACAGTTTGTAAATATAACACATTCTGACTTTACAGGTGAAAACTTAAATCCCCACTCTCTACTCCAATTAGCAATGTCAGCTAAACCCTGCTGAACAATCCCAGCAGCTTCAAGTAAATCTGAAGAGGAATGCCATATAACGAAATCATCTGCAAACAAAGAACATTTTAAATTAGTATTAATTGCAGAGGGTAGGTCGTTTATAGCTATATTGAAGAGGGTGGGGGAAACGACACTCCCCTGGGGGGTACCATTTTCTAGAAGAGTAGGATTTGAACTGTCGTTATTTATTCTGACCTGAATGTATCTGTCCGAAAGAAAGTTATTAACCCAATGTAGCATTCTACCGCCAATACCTAACTTCTGCATTTTCATTAGAAGACCTTTTCTCCAAAGCATGTCGTACGCCTTCTCAACATCAAGGAAAACTGCCACTAAGTATTTCTTGTTATTTAGAGACTCGCGTATGTCATGCTCTAAAGACACAATATGGTCTGCTGTACATCTTTTTTTCCTGAAGCCACTTTGGACAGGGGTAAGTAACTCTTGTTTGTCCAGGTACCAAACAAGTCGTGTGTTGATCATTTTTTCCATAGTTTTACATAAGATTGACGTTAAAGATATGGGACGATAGGAGGTAGGTAATGAAGGATTTTTACCAGGTTTGGATACAGGGATTACTATGGACTGTCTCCATGAGAGCGGTAGTTTCATTTGTGACCACATTTCATTGTACATACGTAATAGATGATTTAAACAGCTATCATGTAAGTGTTTAATCATGGAGTAAGTAATCCCGTCCTCTCCTGGTGTAGAATCTTTGCAGTTTCTTAAAGCCTGTTTAAGCTCAAACATAGAGAAATCATCATTTATTGGAGTTAAGTTGGTTTCAGTATTACTGTCAATGCTATAATATCGGCAAGTTTCAAGTCTGGGAATAAATTCGGTACTGAAATTATATGAACTTGAAACTTCTGAAAAGGTACTGGCAAGAATATCACATTTTGAGGAATTTGATGAAAACGAAACGTCATTTACAACCAGAGTGGAGACTGGGTTTCTTTTACCTTTTCCACTTATTGACTTAACTTTGGACCAAACAGATTTTACTGAAGTATTTTTGTTCATTTTTGAACAATATTCTCGCCAACTACTTTTCTGTGCATCTTTAATCACCCTCTGGGCGACTGCCTTACACCGTTTATACCTAATAATATCTTGATGAAGACAAGTTCTCTGAGCTTTGTTTTTAGCTTTTTTCCGTTCTCGAATAACTCGAGAGCACTCAGCACTCCACCACGGTACTGGGGGTTTGTAACCTTTCTTGCCAGAAGAGCGGGGAATTGAAAGATAGGCTGCTTCATTTATCGCCGTGGTTATGTTCTCTGAAAAAACTTCAACATTGTCAGACATAATACAATTTTTAAACGAATTAAGACACTCTTTTTCGTATTTACACCAATCGGCTTTGTTTACATTCCAACGTCTAGGCCCTCCCAGTTGATTTGTTGTGGGACTGAATTCAAACGTTACGTGAACAGGACAGTGATCACTAGCACAAGGGGAACTCTGATCAACTGTCCACATAGAGCATGGGGCAAGGTCAACGGAACATATAGTGAGGTCAATAGCAGACATATTACCCGTGCGAATATCTAATCTGGTGCCCAATCCGTTATTCAAAACCACTAGATTGAATTCATCAAGTATGTCACATATAAATCTTCCGTTAGCATCATTACGATTGCACCCCCACAAAATATTGTGAGCGTTAAAATCGCCACATAAAACAATCGAACCATTTAAAATTGATAATAGCTTTCTTAGCTCATTGGGGTCTATTTTTTTACATGGGTTGTAAAAATTTACTATGTTAATAGGTCTTTGGGCAACACTGGAGATTTGGCAGCATTGACATTCAAATGAATTGAAAATAGGTAAAATAATCTCTGAGAATGACATGTCATTTTTAATCAGGGTGACCAACCCCCCTCCGTTACCTGTGGGCCTATCCTTTCTAACGACCGAGTAACCTGGGAAGGTAAAGCTGTACTCAGGTTTTAGAAATGTTTCCTGTAAACACAGAAAATCCGGTGAGTTATCAAGGTTAGAAATATATGCCTTAAATTCTTGGCCATGTGAGTATAAAGACTGAATATTTTGGTGGATAATGAAACATGTCATTATAATAATGACAGTTGAGACTTTATACTTAGAAAGAAATGGTAAAGAATAGTTGACATCCATTAATTACGGGTATTATTTCTAGGCATTATGATTGAATACAACTCATCTACGTCTACAGCATCATGACCTAGATGACGAGTAGCACAAGTGGAAATAAACTCCAGAATTTCTGGTTTCTTATTGACTTTAACACAACGAAATATCACTTCAGTAAACAAAGCAACCAATCTAGACATAGATGCTGGAGAATAAACATCTGTCTGAATTCCTATTTCTGGTTCGGTCTGGACAGCTACAGACTCCATTTTCGGTTTTTCATTATATTTAACATTGGCATTACTCACTGTAGGAGGTGTGGGGTCTAGGCTTTGTGAAAAAACAAAATCAGGGTTTTGGGAACAATTAAGCTGTTGGTCATCAACATTTGACAATCGAACCACTCTCAGTGCTTCTGCAAATGAAACTTTTTCAGTAACTCTGATATATTGAGCTTTCTTTGCCTCCTTTTGTGCAGGGCATCCTTGAAATGCTGAGCTATGCGGGCCAGAACAATTTAGACATTTAAATTTATCCTTGTTATGACAGTTGTCAAACCCATGATCACCTCCACAACGGGGACATCTCACGCGCCCTTTACATTGGGCAGCTACATGGTTGAGGCGTTGACATTTAAAGCACCTGACTATAGGCTTAATGTATGGCTTTACAGTGTAAATTTCAAAACCCAGATTTACCTCCCCTGGTAGGCTTTCAGTATCAAAATGTAATACTACACGTTCTGTTGGCAATTTATCTTTCCCACTCAGTACCCTTTCAGCTTTAAAGCATTTACCCTTTTTCAAAGCACCTAATATTTCTTCGTTGGATATATCACAACTTACACCAAATATGATTCCAGTTACGGATGATTTATTTTGCATTCTAACTACCACATGCCTTCCAGAAATCTGAGTCACATTCATCAGCTTTTTAACCTGTGAGGGATCAGCACACATAATTAGCCATTCTTTACTGGATAGTTTTTTCATACATTTAACATTGCCTGCAACTTTATGGATATCTTCCCCAAATTTAAGCGAATTAATACTGGTTATTGGAGTACCACCAACACCTGACATTATAACATTTAGATTCTTAGCTTTGGACACCTGGTCATCTCCTACACCTCTAGTCTTTTTACCTTGTTCTCTGTCTATACTTTCCGATCTATCCCTCCCTCGTTTACCACGAGCCGATCTAGGGATTTCAAACTCCATTTCCCCTTCCCCGCCTCCCTCGTCCATGGTGGACTGGGAAGGCCGAGTGGCCTAAGCTGACCAAGCCTGCTGACTGACCTACACTATAACTCCTATCGTGCAGTGGACAAGTGACCGTTATTACAGGACAGTTAGTAACATGCATAAACCCTGGGCGACTCAGGGTAAGGAAAAGACAGAAGGAGCCGTTTGATAGAAAAGAGTCACACTGTGCAAGAACAATAAATGCTAAACCTAATCTAGGCTAACAATGTTTTTTTATTTTATTTTATTTTTAAATTAAATCAGCACACAAGGCACTCAATAGCCTTCAGCCTTCCCCCACTTCAATCACTATCACCCAGCCCAGGTCAATTAAGTCTAAAACGTACAACTAGGCCTACTTGCCAAACAACTTTCACATTACAACAACAACAACAGTACATCAAACTTGAAATGAGTTCAAAATAAGATAAATTACAAGCAAAATGCAACATATACACACACATAGATGATAAGGGACATATACACAATGAAATCATACCCAGAGACAAGCAGATTCCATCAGATAGACATGGATTCTCAATTTTCTGGAGAGCTCAATAAAACATGTCTTCTTTGTTGGTCACCCAACCGGAAGTCGACCGAACGTAATCTTTCATTTCAGTGAAATATTTGACACACAACTCAGTGTGTACACTAGGTACTTTATGATCATCAAATAGCAGATTTTTTAAAAGGGTGTTGCTTTCTTAATTTTGTTTTGTATATAAACTTAGAAGTCGTTTAAACCAATAAGCTGAATTTCGCAAATAACATTATGTAATTCAGGGCATTTTATGGTAACGTACTCTCATACAAATAAACGTGTTCGGGTGAGAATATAAATGTGAATACCATTTCGATTACTGTGCAACAATTTTCCTTAAAAGATATCATAAGCCCTAGGGAAAGCATTGATATGGCGTTACCAACAGACTTTGTAAAATCCCTGAGTGGGTTTTACTTATTAATGTCTGCCAGTCCATTTCCGGCTTTAATGGCTGATCCTCGAAGCATGCTAGGCCCTAAATACAAGATGGACTCCACATTTGCCAAACGCTCAAGATTTGCCGGTTTTATCTTTATCTTAAGCTACCTTATGTTTACACCATCTAAGTTAAAGACTGTTGACTCTTCCGAAGATTGCCAGACACTTACACAGGGGTTGTTTGCATTGAGATGTATTCGTAAGTGGCCACAAATATTTGATTTCGAAGATCAATATAGAGTATTGCGAACGATGTCTTGATTAAATAATTCCAACCCATTAGGAGGACTGCACTGTGTATTACTAAAATCTTTACGCCGATATTTCTAGATTTGATTGGGACTTTCCTTTAAAGCTGATCAGCAACTAAAACCAAATTTTGATTTTTGATTATACATCCCAATGTTGCATAGTTTTTTCCACTGACCATTTACGCGAATTGAGTAGTACTTTGCTGATGATCAAAACGCCATCAAGTTCAGACAATCCCAAAAAGTGTTCGTAGAGGTTACTGCATGGAGCAATCCGGTGGTTTAAACAGGTGTTTTACTTCGATTGTGGTTGGTTGGTTGTTTTAGCTTATTGGCGCGTCCATTCGTATGAATGATGTGCGCCATACTAGTGAGTAATTATTAACTTGAGCGATTAAGAAAACTGTGATGTTTGAACACAATATATTGAATCTCTCTGTGCAGGAGTATGTGTTAGTGCGTACTTCGATTGTGTTTCGGTTCTTGGGGCTTTTCCTCTTGACATACGAATAATCTCTTTCCGATAAGCTGCATCGACTGAGCTTCGGACTTCATCTATACTACCGTGTATTAACTGAACAAGGTATATTAAAGAAACTCATCATCATACTTACAATAGAGGTTTTGGTCCATAGTGAACTGTAGCCAGGGTTGAAGATTAAATTTACTTCAAGTTACATGTGTCCCCATATCAGGTTTTTGTGTGGTTAGATATATAGGGGAGATATATTTTCTAGGCAAATATTTGTTCTTGGTATGTAGTCCTGTTTACCTTGGGTTCATAAGTGTTTCATAAACAGTTGGCTTGGACAAAGAAATGTATATTTATTCCCGAAAAGATATTACTAACATGTAAAGTAAACAGCACGTGGGTTGTCACAGTGGGATTTCCTAAGTTTCCGCTATGATGAACCCATTTCCGGGTAAGGTTACTAATCTTCCTGGCACGATAGATGACATATTTGCACAAGGATAAAAGCCTGGTTAAACTAGAATGTCTGATGTAATTTTGATTGAAAAAAGCATTGTGATATAAGGATAGTATTGTGGTTTTTCAGTTTTGGCTTCCGTGATGATTGCTTTTCATCGGAATCACGTCTGATGTTCCAAATCACTGAGATTATTCGTATTTCTGAACTAAAACGAGAGTTTTCTTTTGGCAGAAATAAAACCTGTAAAGAATGTCGATGCAAAAATCTACCCAAAGCTCTCTCCGTCGGTGACCATACATATAGGTTAGAATATTGAAAACATTAGTCCAGAAGTTGATGTTTGAACCGATTTCTTACTGAATGTTACCGAGACCGTGAGTTACATATAACAGAGTTACATATTTTTCGTCAAAATATATAACGTGGCAAATGTTTGAATATCAACATTTATTACATGAACCTATCAATACATATAGTCAAAATGACGACAGTACGTTGAACTAAACAACAAAATGTCTGAGTAACTGTGACAAATCTTGGAGAACTTTCTATTTGACTTAGAATTAGTGCTTCTCAGCTGATTACATATACGTATATGATTCGTTGACAATTTCCAAATATCTGTTCTTACATAGACAAAATTATGCTTTGGAGGAGCGCTACTGTTTCTTATGTCGAACATTTGGTCAAGTAACGTTTGGTTTCAGATAGTTGGTTTTTTACGAGATTTTGCATGGGAAAACCTGAAATAGAACTTTTTTGCAAAAAAAAAAACATTTTAAATAGCGTTACCAACCTTTTTATTTCTCATTGTGTTTCATACTACATACCATTTTAGTCCAAATAGATTCAGATTGATTGATTGATTGTTTGGTGTTTTATGCCGCGCTCAAGATTATTTCACTTATATGGCAGCGTTGCCAGTTTTATTGTGGGAGGAAACCGGGTTCTGTGCCCACCGGTGGTAACTGGCAACCATCCCACATAGGTCGTTCGAGTGAAAACCCAGTCAGAAAGTTTTCAAATTTTTTGGACTGAGTGGGATTCGAACCCGCGACCCATTAGTGGAAGGCTGTTCGGATTGAGCGTCCAACGCTCCACCTATTGAGTCACGGAGGCCCTCAAAGAGGTTCAGAAGCCTATATGGTTCCTTTAACCCGGGGTCAATCTTGGACCCTTGTCTGTCTGGTGGTTTGGAATATAGACTATGTTTTTTTCGATTTTCAAATGACCCCCTGCCCAACCTCTTACGAAAAACATTATGCACAGATCACTGATAATTCTTCCTGTAGTAATCGAGGGTGCAAAGTACTTTCGTATACCGCCGAATGCAATATAAAACCGCCAGATCAAAAACCTGTTGAAGGGCTAATTTGTTCGGCAGCTATCCGAGTTCAGAAACATATCATTATATTATGATCACTAAAATCTTCTTGTCTAAAATAACCATGGATACAAGTTTCTAATTGTGTTAAAAAGAGGTATATCATTTAGACCTTTATACCCCATGATATTTCATTAGGTTGACGACTGACAGGAGCTTAGCCTTGGTCAGTAGAATTTTCGGGAATCCTTTTGTAACACATTCATTATACATAGGCTAAATCTCCGATGGCTGATCCATTTAGGTTCTCTGACCATACGTTCTGCTCTGCTGTCCTATCTTTGACTGGACTAGGGAGCATATATCGCATGTCTTACCTCATTACTTGGTGAGTTTTTCTCGGTCTGGAAGTCAACCTTGTCAATACAATGTAACGACACAGTCTAAGGTCAATACAGGTATGTGTTAAATTACAATACAGACAAAGCTTTACTCAAGAAAGATATACTGTATGACTCCAGCCGCCTTGCATCTTAAGTTCTTTTTCTAGATTGATTGATTAGTGATGCATTCAAGGTTATTTCACTGACATAGCTGGGTTGCCATGGTAAATGAGAGAAGAAACTGGGCTCTCTAAACCCGGAGGATTATCATCAATTAATGGTGTAACCGTACCCAAAGCGAAAAAAGAAAACAAAATTATCATCGGATGGTTTCGTTCGAAATTACCTCAATATGTTTTTTTCTTGTTAAGAGAGAAGTAAAAGGGAAGTTCTTCGCAGAAGTGTACCATTGCAAACTATTCACATCGTCACATTTATTTGGTCACTTTCTTTTCCTACAACAACCTCATTCTTGTGCGTTTGATGAAAATGTATTCGTCGAAAATCATTAACCCATGTGTTTGCTTCAAACGATACAACACTACATCTAGTTTATGCAATAAACTGGGACAATGAGAATATTTGTGCAAACTCCTTGGTTATTTGCTACGGTTCATTATACTGGTAAACGGTCTGTTGCCGTTTTAAAGAGTTTCTTCTTGTAAGCAGATACATGCATTGGCTTTTATGGAAATTAAGCAATGGAAATTAAGCAATGTGATAACGACGTCGAAGTCTATAAGTGTACCCTTTGTGTTCCAAACTGAACTTTGTTAAACACAAAAACAGCACACATTGTGAATTCTCTAAAATTGATTTCTAAGTTTTTGTTAGCGACGGTCCTTTTCCAGCATGGATTACTGATTCCCCAGACAAGATGGACCATAAATAGAACGTGTCCGGTACATTTCTCTAAAAATACCGTTTGCTGATTTTATCTTTATCTTGAGCGACACTGTTTTTGCAGAGGCTACACGAAAGACTGATGATTTGTACATGCATAACAAAAACTCGCTTCCACTAAGATTCGTCCTAAGTGACCACAATATATGATTAAAAAGATTGATAGGAAGTATTGTAAAAAATAATAGAATGACTAAAGCGCAAGTAATTAAAATTATTCAGGTGTAATTTAAAAATATCATTGTTAATGGGTCAAAAAATAATTCGACCCAAAAATGAAGTGGCATGAGATGCCAAAATTCCGATTTATTCGTAATTTCTGATTGTCATCGAAAAACATGATTGACGTTGGAATGAGAAAAATATATACAGCTGTACGTGTCGAAATAATGTCCGAAATGTTAAATAACCAGCACGAATGATTAATCATTCTTAAACCTAATAAAGTCCAAAACACTACTTTACCGTTCGTTCCGAAGACTAAAATCCTTAAAAAAACACGTCTTGTAAAAAATAACCGATAATTTCTAAATTTTATGTTTAAAATATCAAAGTTTTGGCAGCCCATTACACTTACTTAAAAGCTTGATTAAATTGTCATGGTTATACGTTGATTGAGTTATAGCATTTGAGGAATGTCGAGGTACCTGGAACTCACATGATTAGATTTTGCATGGTAACTTCAACTTCCCGAATGTACTATTATGACATTAGTGCAAGACTTTAACTAAGCCGTGATTTATTAATTGATATCTGATTTCATATGTTTCGGGTAGTAGAGGATTGGTTTATTGATATTTTACGTCTCAATCTAGATTATTTCATTCATAAGGCGGCGTTGCCACGTTTAGTGGTAACAGAAATCTGGGCCCTGTCTTACGAAGCTGGCATAAAGTTGCGCATAGGCCTACAACTAGCCAAAACTTTGACCATACTCAATAGCTCTCGTTTTATGGTCAAAGATAGATCCCATTCTAAAACGTGGGTACAACCCTTCGTGACATCCGTAATATATAAATATGTCAGTTTATAGGTCTTACCAGACATCAATCCGTTTAGAATTTATTTCTCTTCGCGTACGGGGTATTCATTTTACCGCTTGACCAAGTCTAAGGTCTATTTGGATCAATTTGGTATCGCTTCCAACTCCACTACGAAATTCGGGGCCGCCATTAACCGTTTAACTATACGACAGGAAAGACAACTCGTACAGTTTGTGTCACTCGTCGGTGTGTTTGTCAACCGTTAATGGCGGCCGCGAAGTTCGAAGTGGAGTTGGAAGCGATACCAAATTGATCCAGAGAGACCTCAGACTTGGTCAAGCGGAAAAATGAATACCCCGTACGCGAAGAGAAATAAATTCTAAACGAATTGATATCTGGTAAGACCCATAAACTGACATATTTATATAGGCCCTACGGATGTCACGAAGGGTTGTACCCACGTTTTAGAATGGGATCTATCTTTGACCATAAAACGAGAGCCATTGAGTATGGTCAAAGTTTTGGCTAGCCTACAACATGGACCAGTTGCGACTAGGACGTAAGATCCTTTAGCTTTAACACTGACTTACGTCCGACCCAACTTACGTCAGCTTTGTATTAAGACAGGGCCCTGGCGCTTTGCCCCGAGGAAACCCCGACCGTCGGCGAGTACCTGGCGAATCTTTCACATCAGGTGATAGAGATGAAAATCCACTCAGAAATTTTTCAATTTTTATTTGGTCAGTGGGAAAGCGAGAAAAACCAATGTAGGGAAAAGTTCCAATATCGTCACAATTTTACGGTATATATGCTTCATAAACAATAAATCGAATCTTTGCAACAGCTGGTCGGTCAGTGTACCAAAAAGTCTTATTAGGACTAGAAGTAAAATCTATGGTTTGGTAATAATTGGGCTCTTATTGCCAAATGTTCATAAGGTATGGAAGTTACTTTGCTTTAACAAATCGTTATCGGCTGGAAAAAACAACCAAGTAAGGTCGTTAGTTGTATTACTTCAACAAGTTACTGATATTTGCAAGCCTTTTAATATAATAGCTTATTCCACATACTATACGTTTACTTATGAATATATGGTGTGTAGGCCTACGAGAAATTATCAACAATTAACAGATTTTCTGTTTATTGGCACATAAAACGACCACCCGATAACTATTCTCCTATGTTTGATTAACACCTTTTGACAGGAACATAGAGCTGAGACGATAAAATTATCGCTCGTACATTGACTACATGTATGAATTAAGCTTTTGAACAACTGAATATGATCCTAGCGTAGATTCTACCTTCGGCTATCATCTGTTCACCCGTAATATATTTTGATTTAGATTTATGGAACAATTATCAACACGGCTTTATTAACAAGGAAATCGTCTTGGTACAATGGATAAGCCATATAGTGTCCATTTTTATCGCTTGACCGCTGCAGTTTTTTTCAAGCTTAAAGTGGCATGAGCTGCCAAAATTCAAACTGTTTTTCATCATTTCTGATCGTCACGACCGTGAGAGACTTTGAAGGCCATCGAAAAACTAAATGATTGGCGTTGGAATGAGGTAAATCCATTCAGTATGTGATCTATACGAACCGGAATAGTGTTCGAAAAGTAAACAAAATTTAAATAACCGGGACGACCATTCATTCATTCTAAGCCAAAGTTAGTTCAAAACAATACTTTATCGTTCATTCTCGAGACTAGAAGCAATAAAATGCTTCTGAATTCCACGTCTTGAGAAAAATAGCCAATAGTTTCAACATTCTGTTTTAACGTCAAAATATCAACATTTTGGCAGCTCATACCACGTCAAATGAAATGTTTGAAGGAAACGGTAGACTTTTTGCAGAGTTACGTAATAGCGTTAAAACGATAATAGGCCTAGTGCGTATGGAATTCCCTCCTCTTTATTGACAAGCTGTAACTTATATCAGTTTTTTTTCCGGAAGACGATTACATTTGCACGATCAATAGCGCTGAGAATGAATTTGCTGCATAATATATATATGTATTTATTCATAAATTCATATTATGAACCCTAATATGAAATTTGCCAGCACTGTTTAAATTCCCTGAGTGGATTCTCCAAAGTACTTTTTACGAAGATTTGGCAGCCCATTTCCGGTTTAGGTAGCTGTTCCTGCAAGCATGAAGGGTTATAGATATAAAATGGCAGCTATGTATGTTCAAGGTTTATCGTCTATTCAATAGTCTTGGTTTGTGTTTCCGCCGTACAGGCAAAGGCTCTTAATCTATTTTTATCAGACAGTTCGATTACACTGGGAATTTCCCCTAAATAATCATAAATATTTGATTAAAAGACAGTCTTTCAATAATTACATATTTAATAGTTTACAGAATTTCTCGCCGTTTTATTGAAAGCAAGCTATGATGTTTACATATATATACACTACACACCCGGAACATTTCACGACTGGGTTTTCATATCTCATACGTTTGTCAGTCCGGTCCCGGTTCTTATAACTAATCCTACGAACACGATGGGCCATAATACAAGACTAATATTCTTAATATATTACAAAAACGCTTACATCCCCTTGGACTTCTTGCTGAGTGACTGTAAATAATTAATATAGGAAGATCGATACAGGGTATTGTAGGTGACACCGAGAATAAATAATCCAATCTCATAACATGCCTTCATACGTAGTACTCTGGGTAAAATGTCAGATGTTATATTCTTCTACAATTTTATAGATATTTATTTTTGTTCAGCTTATGTGTAAGCGATTGCGACCTAATACTTAACCCTTAAATACGTACTGAATTCAGTGGTAAATATTTTATTCTTTGCTTATTTGATGGAAAATTTGCGCCGCCGTTTTTTTTGGCGGGACAAGTTCACAAATATCGTTTTTACATTATGGAAGTAATATGGGCTATGACGAATACGGAAGAAAAAAATTCGACACAGCCCGGATTTCTCGGCTAGTTATAAGTCAACTATGATATATCACAGAGACGACTATATCCGTCTTTGTGATCACTTTAATCTTCCAACGCTTGAATCTAGGCGTAAATATTTTGATATGATGTTTTTAATTGTATGTAATTGACAAGTCAGATTTTTTTCCAGAGCATCTAACAGAACTTCCAGTTAAAATATTTATTTTGTCCTCCTCCCAGTCTGATGCAGGTACGACAAAACATATTTTGATTACAGTACAAGAAGGTTTCAATATAGTATGCTCTACATATGAAATTGAAGCCTTTGCTCCTATGCCTAAATTCAAAGCTACTTGTAGGCATCTATTGTATTTTAAATAAGTTCGCTTTCATTTTGTCAAATTGTTATCATCTGTTATCGTATTTGTTATCATCTCTGCAATTGGACATTTGTAGTCTGTATGAGTATGACTGAATACACTAAACTAAACTAAACTAAACATACATATAGCGTGCGTCGTATCTTGGGAGATATTTTCGATTAGCACTTAACCCGCGTAATGGAGACTGTAAATTGACCATGTATAGTTCGTTTATGGTTACATAATAGCTGGTTGTAAATTGGCAAAATGGCATCTCAGGGAAGCATAAAGCCTGACTAACGGAAAACTAATGTAATTTTGTAATATTATCAACACAGCTTTCACGACAATAAAATCGCCTAGCACAAAAAACAAAACAATCAAAATGCTGATCAGTAGTATTGCATCCCCCTCCACACACACGCGCACACACTTTTCCAGTATATTTAAGTTTGAGGTAATATTTGGTGCCATACTTAATATCTATTTTAATTTTTAATTATCAACAAAGAAATCGCCTCGGAACATCAACACTCAGAATGAACTCAAATTAAACTTAAAAAGGAAAATGGAATGAAATGTTAAGTAAACCGAGCTTCGCCAGTATCACTTTGTCCAATTTGCTTTAAAACAATTTACTCTCAGAAATAGAGGAGAACTACATCACACCTCTTTGACTGCATTGGCTATCTAAAGGATTGATAGAAAAAAAATATAGTGAGCTAATTTGATTGATCTTTTGTGGGAAATGTACCCTAATCGATCTAAAAGCAAGCAAATATAGCACTTACTATTTTAAAGGCTTTCAAGCACGCGATTTTCTACATTTGCTCGCTTCCAGTCATTATAATTGACTAGTTGAGGTAGTTTTAACAACCAATGAAAACCTCAACTGTAGCTATTTGTATTGTCCATTATTAGCACAGATCGTCTGTTTGCGCGGGACACTGGTCTTATCGATATTTTCTACTTCAACGTCACTCCTTTAGTTTTTCAAGGTACTTTAAACGCCCAACTTCTAACCACGTTTAAGATTTTTAAAAATTGTCCGCTCATGCTACTTGGAGATTAAGGTAAACTTGTGAATGTTTTGTCAGCTCTGTTTTTTTAATTCACCATCACTTTACCAATTGGTGTAAGAAATCCTATAACAAATACAATTGTTCCCTTCAGGAAGAATGAAATTACGCCCTGTTAAAGTTAAAAAATGTTGTTTTATTCTCTTTCTTCGGCATGTCATCCAATGTGAATTATGTGAACTTCATCAAGCATAATTCAGCGCGAAACGTCAAGACATGTTGATTTTTCAAGACATGATAGCCGACTTAGTCACAGTGGCCCCGAGTTGAAAGATACTTCAAGAAAGAACACATACAAATTAACATGATGACGTCAAATGGATCCTTGCATAAAATGAGGCTTTTGCCTTAGCGAGTTGATGGATAGGCGCTATCGCTTTTCAACTAGGCAATGGTGAAGACTCCGAGAGCATTACTAAATTTAAAGCGTCATCGTAAAGACTAATGCTAGATTAGTTCACTGTTACCAGGGATGATAGTTGATTTTCTAAAATAGATCCTTAAAACGGAATCGGAGTCTTTGTAAACTAGAAAACTAGAATAAAACTCGATTTTGTGAAACAGAGTAGTGGAAAAGTAGTCCCTGAAACAGTTTAAGTCGACAACAGAACAAGTTAACTATCCACACATAAACGATATGCTATAGGAACGTAAGCTTAGTAATAAGCCCCAACATTATATATTCTAATCAGCTGGAAGACACCCTGGATTAAGTAGCTCTTAATGTGTAACTCTCGACGCTAAGCTGTTTATATTTACAATTGATGCGATAACTCACACTCCACTTCATATGCATTTGGCGAAATGATTAAACTCGTGGTAAAAATCGCGTGAAAGAAATGATTGATTATAATTTTGAGGTTTTATTGACTAATAAGAAAAGCATATGTACACTTACTAACTAGTAATCATAATCATCTCGAGGCAACAACCTGTAAGCCAGAGCACTGGAATTTCCATTATTCCTATTTCTACATTGCCAAATACTTGGTAAAGCAGAGGGCTAGAGTGGACAAATAAGACAAGGGTCTACGGACTTGGTCAAATATGGGCCTGTTTCCATCTTTGTTTCGGTGTCTTGGGACATCAGATGCTAGAAGCTGATGAACAATGCCCAGGTTGTGTTTAATTTACGCTTGGAACAACCCGTTACAGACGTTAACACGAGGTGAATATAAGCGGATAAACCATGGGACGAGCTACAGCTTATCAACCCAGTAGTTGGAACATTTGTTAAAAATTGTGAATAATTAAAAAAAGAATGAAGAAAAGAAGAACATTGTTGTTATCGGCTCGTCTGTGATAAGTTACTAGTTGTTTGTCAGAATAGAAAGTAGACACAGAAAGAAAAGGTTATTGGTTTTGAAGAGGATTCGAGGCGCAAGAATGTCTACATGTTTTGGTCACATTTTTATTGGACTCTGAAGGACTATTGAGCGTTAACTACCATCCGAAGAAACCTCAAGCGTTGATAACATTCTATAAAAGGATTGGATACCGTCAATGGTATGGAAACAGTGTAAACAAGTTTTCACAGCTTACCGATACGGTGGGCAATCATCCTGGCCTACTTAACTGTCTCCACTTTACTTTATAGTTCTGTACGGATGTAATCACCCCCACACGTCCGCATTAGTTTCAGTGAGAATTATCGTCCACGGGTAACGTCTTTTGAGACCCATTCTAGCATATGTACATAACACAAGATTTAATAATTGTCTGATTTTATACCATGAGTGCTTAACGCCCAAATACAAGCCAAAACACATATCTTTCGTTGTTTTGTAAGTAGTGATCTTGTTGTATATTTTCTTGGAATATTCTACAGGCGCTCTCAAGCTGTTGCGCGGAATAATAGTTGATGAACTGTCTTAAGAGCTGCTGTGAGGGAGAGGTCTTCCTTCAACTATTAAAGGGCGAAACAACGTCGTTGTAATCAACACATTTGCTTCACTCCATTGGCTTCTTTAGGATTTTCAAGCAGGCCACATCGATCTATTAGCCGGTTGACAGAGCACCATAACTACAAATCAACTGTCTCTCCGTTCCATCTCAACCTGATGTCATCAGCTAAAACTAAGTGAACCAGATTGAGACTTATTCGACAAAATAACCCCTATATACAAAAGTGTTTTACTGATTATAAAGCAGACTCTATTAATCAGGAAAGTATCGATTTCTAAAGCTTCGATCACCTAGTGTTCAATCATTTGTATTTAGCATTATGGTTCTAGTACTTAGTATTTGACTTGGCTCGTAGCTTAATTCTGTTATGCGAAACTTGGAGTAAGTATTTGTTGTGAAATGCAATACATGTTTGAACATAGATGTCTATACCCGGTATAATTATATCCTTAATTTTTTTACGAATTTGAAAATTGAGTTTTCACGACTATAAGACGTAGTAAATTAATGAGTGCGTTGAATCTTCAAGTGGAGTACACGAGGCAAGAAGGTTTCGTGACAGATATCAATCCCACTCAGTCCAAAAATTGGAAAATTTTCTGACTGTGTTTTCACTCGAACGACCTATGTGGGATGGTTGCCAGTTACCAACGGAAGGTCGTGGGTTTCCTCCAGGCATAGAGCCCGGTTTCCTCCCACAATAAAACTGGCAACGCCGCCATATAAGTGAAATAATCTTGAGCGCGGCGCAAAACACGAATCAATCAATCAATGTACGTTCTTCTTGACAGCAATTTTAACCGGTTATCGAGTTTCTTTCCTCTCCGTCTGTGACTGGTAGGAGGTAAAATTGTTCCGGATATATTTTTGTTATTGCTGGGTATCTTCCATAGACTAACAGAGTTAGGTAGAAAATTAACAGAAGACACTATGTCTGGCTTCAGGGTGAAGGGAATTGTATTTTGTATTATTTTATTGTTATTTTTTGGACAAAGAGTGTATTTTAGAAAACCAAAACTTGACCTTTCAGATATACGCATGTGCTTGTGCAAACAGAATACTTCCACGCAAATCACAAGTTTGAGCTCTTTTCGATGATATATTAGATATTCGATATTTCACACATATTGTATGGATTGCTAATGTCAACCACGAGTAGTTTGCAAGCGACAATGCCTTTCAAGAGGGCAGGCGTGAATTCAATACTCGGCCTACAAGACAAGGCAAGATTAGTATTCCTTTAACCATACAAATATAGTTTTTGCAACATTTATAAATTATGGTCCCTGAATGTCTTTTCTTTATTTCATAAAACAGCGTAACTTATTAAAGAAAATCTCGACGGTACATTTACGTTAGAAATTGAGAACCATCTCTTGTGTGGGTTGTTTTCATTTTAGTGGACAAGAACAGATATATTAAATGAACCCATGCGCTAATGCCAACAGAATACTTCCACACACAACAAATGTAAGCTCTCATTGGTCCTTTTGGAAAATATAATGATGTTGAAATGTTTCTGATATCATCACTTGTTTCCTTCGAGATACTGATTATATAAGCTGCATAAAAGAAACACGCAAATCAGGAAATTTCCTTTGCGTCCTGGAACTAAAACTATTTAGTCAATTGACAATCTCGCTTTCAACAAATTAGCTGGAACTATAGGGTGATTTACCGAACGAAGATAACCGTACTGAATATCCTATTTCTTACAGTAACTCACCCCGAACGAGTCGTGATAATGAGATCGATCGTTACTCATGTCGAACTTAACTTCATTACTCAGCAATTTGATTTTCCAATTCCCATCCTATTGACAGAAATGTATATCATTAGTTTTGTTCTGATCTGATTAATTTTTAAAGTAAATGGATAGCTTAAGCAGATAGCTTAAACAAAACCCAATGGACGACATTATGCAATCGTTCGTTTGAAACTGTTACTCACATGGTACTTTCAATATGCTTAGGCACGAATTATTCTTACTGATATATATTTATGGACACTAAAACACACGGGCACAGGGAAAATCTTCTTGTCTAAAATAACCATGGAGACAAGTTTCTAATTGTGTTAAAAAGAGGTATATCATTTAGACCTTTATACCCCATCATAAATTGTTGTAATAAAGTAAACCTATGATATTTCATTAGATTGACGACTGACAGGAGCTTGGTCTTAGTCAGTAGAATTTTCTGGAACACTTTGTATTACATTGACAATGCTTACGTATCTTAAGCTATGGTAAGAATATCGTCAGACTATATATTATAGGGTCATGGGAAAAGACAGTGAAAATTTGCCCCCCACCCACCCTCACCCCTTACCCAGAAAAACCTAGGTAGAAGGCAGACAGGGGAGTTTAGCCCTGACCAGTATGTCTTTCAAACTCTTGTTCTTTTTATAAGCAATGACTGGCCTTTGGGTCAGAGGTCGAGCAAGTTTACTTTGAAGTAGTTTGTATTCTTGTACTATAATCTTGGCCATAGCGATGCTAGCTTTGTTATACTGAAAGACAAATGGTATTATAGTTTTTTCACGACATCTTCCTGGGTCCAAGTTCAAACCCAAAGGATAAATAGTTTGTAATGTTTGAATCCAAAAACTTTCCCTTTCCAAACGTTTGTGCTTGGTATCTGCAGCGGAAGTGAGAAAAGGGATTTTCTCAATAGGCATGATTTCAAAATGGTCCTTGACCGAATGACCTAGAGTATTGAAATGTTGTGCCACAGGTACATCATGTTTAAGTCTAATACTAGATAAATGGTTGGCTGCTCTTTGTCGTAGAGAATTCTGAGTTTCTCCAACATACTGTTTGCGACATTTTTTACATGTGATAACATACACGATATTAGAGGAGTCGCAATTAAGATTCTCTGCCATTTGATATTTGTCGCGAGATTGTTCTCCGAAAAAGGTTCCGCGATTGGGTACGTATATATCGAGTTTGCATCGCGTCTTAAGGCATTTCATTGATGTACCTGAGAGAAATGTTGGACGGTAATGGTACACCCGTGAAGGGGAGGTAAGCGTTTCGGGGGCTGAAGAGGGAAACATGATTTGTCTTACTGTGTTAGATTTGATCCTTCGGAGTAATCTAAAAGAATACCTCCTAGGGAGGAGAGCTTTAAAAAGAACAGAACAAGCCTGGTTAAAGAAATCTGAAGAACTACAGTTTCTATAGAATCTAAAAATCTGAGACTTAATGACTCCCTTGAAAGTGTGAGGAGGATGGTATGACCCAGCATGTAGCAGCTGATGAGTGTCAGTAGGTTTGAAGAATACTTTGTAATCTAGATGCCCAGTAGTATGATATGTATGGCCCTTGTAAATAGTTACATCCAAAAAATCCACAGAATTTTGATCAATAGTAGGCTGTAACTTAATGCTTGAGTCGTGAGAATTAAGAGTATCAATGAAAATATGAAGGTCTTCCAACGTATGCTGCCAAATGATAAAAATGTCATCCAGATACCGAAGGTAAATAAAAGGTTGTTTGTGACATTTGTGAAGAATATCACTCTCCCACTCAGCCATAAAAATAGAGGCAAAGTTAGGACTAAAACGTTTCCCCATAGCACACCCTTTAATTTGCTGAAAGATCTCCCCATTGAATTCAAAATCGTTACCTTTTAAGCTAAGTTCCAGCAATTCTAAAATGTCTTTATCCGGACGACGGTGGTCAGGATATCTTTGGAATGCTGATTTTATGGATTTAAGCCCCAAATCTATGTCAATGTTTGTATACATAGACTCCACATCCAGAGTGACCAAAATCACATCTTGTGGGATGGATTTCTCAGACAATTTGGCCAATAAATCATCCGTGTTTTTGATAAAGCTAGGATGCCGATTCGCTATAGGTTTTAGATAGTAATCAATTAGCTCTGATATTCTATAACTTTCACTGCCACAATCTGAGATAATAGGACGCCCAGGGGGCATTGTAGGCTTGGGCCATTTTTCAATGGGTTTGTGAATTTTCGGAAGAATATAGAAGACCCTGTTTCTAGAGTTATGATTAGATTCCAAATAGCGATACTGTTTTTCATTAAGTAAGCCTTTATCTTGAAGAGAAACAAGAATTTTATTAAACTTCCTAACATTTTCAGGCCAAATTTCCTTATCAAGTTTTCCTATCAGAGTGTTAGGTTTGGAAGAGCTTGTGTATTATATTTATGCTGACATTATCTCAGCTGGATGGATTCGGATATTATAGGGGGTCTGAAAGCATTTCGTTTGTTTTTATAAGTTGTATTATGTATACTCTCCTAAAAAAGAAACGCAACATCCAATTTTTGTTCTTCAAAATATGAATTTTCAACATCATTTTTAATACAGAAATAAGCATCACATTACACTAAAATTTAGTAGACTCGTTGTTCAGACTTTAAAGTTCATTCACGTATTAACATTTATCACATTAAAGTTAATGGCGCTCAAATGGCGTCACTGCAACGTCAATATCTGTTGTGCCCACCATTAACCTGTATCACAGCACGGACCCGTCTCGGCATAGACACAATCAATCGACGAATACGGTTTTGCGGAATTCTCCTCCATTCTTGCTCAAGAGCCTGCTGCAGTTCTTGCAGAGTTTGCGGCGCTGGATGACGACTGCGCACGCGTCTATCCAAATCATCCCACACATGTTCTATTGGGTTCGAATCTGGTGATTTGGACGGCCAGGGGAGCACTGTTACGTTCTGGTTGGCTAGAAATTTAACAGTAGCACGAGCTGTGTGCGGCCGAGCGTTGTCGTGCTAAAAAAATCCCCTACGGAGGTCCATTACGGGCAGCATATGTGGTGTCAAAACCTCATCTGTGTATCGAACGGCGTTAAGGTTGCCGGAAATGTGCACCAGTTGAGTTTTTCGGGCACAGGATATGGCACCCCACACCATCACACTTCCTCCGCCGAAATTGTCGACCTCAAGGACGCAGTTCCTTGTGAACCTCTCATTCCGGCGTCTGTAAACTCGTGTACGACCATCTCTTCTCTGCAGCTGGAATCTTGATTCATCGCTAAACCAGACTAGGTCGGCCAGAACGTTGGCGATCAGCTGTTTGCTGAACCGGATTGCTGGTGCCGTTGCAACAGTCTGAAAATCGTGCACGGGTGAACATTATAAAGTCTAGCGACTGCATTCTGTGATTCGCCGGCCAGGAGACGACCAATGACGACGTTCCGGGTAGCTGCGTCTAGTCTTGGCATTTTGCATGTAGCAACTTTGTGGAACAATTTAACGACTGAATTCAATTGAACGGTTGTGTGTCTTTTATGCCCATTAAACCCGCATGAAGATAAGACGTGATTCGCACATGCAACTGCCCTACGTTTTTACCCTACGCCTTCCTCGTGTAGCGTTACACAAAGGCTGAACCGAAAGTCACGTGTGATCAACAGCCACTATCAGAGGCTTAAATTCAATTATCGGACATTTACATTTTAACATGATCCTGTTGTCATGTGGCAATCACGCACATTTTTGGAAAAATTCATGTTTGAAAAAAAAATTGGATGTTGCGTTTTTTTTGAGAGAGTATATATAGGGGTGGTTACGGATTTATTGTACACTTCTATAAATTTATAAACTGTCTATAAGACAAAATATGTAATATATGTGGTAGAAAGTTGACAGCAGGGTTCTCTGTGTAGATGTTTGCTTTGTTATTCATCAGCAAGAGTTGACCCTATATTACGGGACCTTTTTAATAGTACATAACATAGCAACTAGAAGATGGTCCAATTTAGCATAAACCACCGAATTCAGATAAATTTGAATAGCCTGGTAGATTTTCAAGTTTGAGGCTTCTTACTTTTAAATACCACCTTAATCTGCATTTGTGGACGTGACATCAATGAAAACCTTTGTATCTTATTTGTACTTCTTTTGAAAGTAGAACAATTTCCTCACCCGGTTTTAGCGAAAGGTATCGGAAATCTTGCAGGTAAGGACACTTTAAGCACAAATTGTGTAATAGCTGGAAATATCCAAACTCTGTGTCCAACGTGTATTGATGATGTGTGGCCAACAGAGCTGAAGGACATGCCATATAGAAACATGTAACTCTTAAGAATCACCTCATGCTTCTATGATTTTCTTGTAATTATAGCAACCGGTCCAAACTTTACACACATCTCATTCGATCCTTCAGTTCGCCGTTCCACCAAAAGATAAAAGTGTTCCAAAAATCACTTTTGTGTTAAATGCTCGAGGATCGCCCGAATCTCGAACTCTCTCTGCATTTCCTTGAAATTGAACTCTAAAAACGTTCAGCTAGGATATGACACAACAAGTGAGTTTTTAACGTTTTCAGTTGAAAGAGTTACATGTTTCAATATGGCACGCCCTCCAGCTCTGTTGACCACACATCATCAATATACTTTGGCCGCAGTGATTGGATATCTCCAGTTAATTGTGTAATAGATATGATGTTCCTCAGGAGATAAATGACTCTTTAGATCCGTTTTCCATCTCAAATAAAGCATATCTGTGACAGTGAAAACTAGTATATCGACAATATCTCTTTTCCCCGTAGTCGGCTTGATGAAACTGTTTCCAGTGATAATTCAGTCCTGGGTATGATATGTAAATTCCAAAGTCGTTTGTATTCAACGCCTTTCAGCCACTGTCTCTGAATTGTTTTTTCTTCTTCTCTTTTTCTGAATAAATCACCCAGGCTGCAAACGGCCAATGAACAAATAACATGTAAAAAGAAAACGATCAAATTTAATTCTCACCCTCAAAACCATTGTAATGCATATTGGGTAATTTAAGCTGATTTAACAGTGCCTATAACTACATGTAAAACGATCCTAATATACAGTTAAGTGGCTTCAATGGCTCAATTTTTATTTTCTATCAACTCCAAATATTAAGAGAAATTGGGCATTTGAAGCACCTTGAAAAACTAGATTGATGTGTAAATTAACAATATTGGTGAAGCCAGTAACCTGTGTGGACGGAAGATGTATGCTAATGAAGGACAGAATGGGAGTCATGAGTTAAGTTTATATGGATGTCTTGCTTATAAAACCTACCTTAACATACAAGATTGGTATCAGCGGGAATCTCTTATTTTTGTACTTTTGACGAACATTTTATAGCTGTTTCTGTTCCACCGAAACTTTCCCTATATTTGGCCACTCATGTAAAGTGAAAGTAAAGCATAACTTCTATAATAGTCATCTCGAGGCAACAAAGTGTAAGCCAGAGCACTGGAATTTCCATTATTCATATTTCTACATTGCCAAATGCTTGGCCAAGTAGAGGGCTAGAGAGGACAAATAAGACAAAGGGTCTACTGACTTAGTCAAATATGCGCCTGTTTCCACCTTTGTTTCGGTGTATTGGGGAATCATATGTTAGAAGGTGATGTACAATGTTCAGGTTCTTGTATTTAATTTACGCTTGGAACGACCCGTTACAGACGTTAACACGAGGTGAATATAAGCCGATAAACCATGGGACGAGCTACAGCAGTTGGAACATTTGCTAAAAATCCTAAATAATTTTAAAAAGAATGAAGAAAAGAAGAATATTGTTGTTATCACCACTAGTTGTTTGTCAGAATAGAAAATGGACACAGAAAGAAAAGGTTATTAGTTTTGAAGAGGATTCCAGGCGCAAGAATGTCTATATGTTTTGGTCACATTTTTATTTGTCTCTGAAGGGCTATTCAGCGTTAACTACCATCCGAAGAAACCTCAAGGATTGATAACATTCTATAAAAGGATTGGGTACCGTCAATGGTATGAAAACAGGGTAAACAAGTTTTCACAGCTTACCGATACGGTGGGCAATCATCCTGGCCTACTTAATTGTGTCCACTTTACTTAGTTATGTACGGATGTAATCACCCCCACACGTCCGCATTAGTTTCAGTGAGAATTATCGTCCACTGGTAACGTCTGTTGAGACCCAATCTAGCATATGTACATAACACAAGATTTAATAATTATCCAAATTTTTACCAAGAGTGCTTAACGCCCAAATACATGTACAACCAAAACACATATATTTCGTTGTTTTGTAGGTAGTCACTAAAATTCGTCTACAGTATAAATGTGGACTGTGTCCTTCTCCGTGCCATTCTTCTCACAAAGCTAAATTCTGGTTTGGCTATACGTAATTGTTTCTCTGATGGATAGCATATATTCTACCAATCATATTGCATATTTTCTTGGAATATTCTACAGGTTGGCTGACGCTATTGCGAGGAATAATGGTTCACGAAGTGTCTTATAAGTAGTGGTGAGGGAGAGGTCTTCCTTCAACTATTAAAGGGCCAAACAATGTCGTTGTAATCAACACACTTGCTTCACTTCATTGGCTTCTTTAGGATTTTCGTGCAGGCCACATCGATCTATTAGCCGGTTGACGGAGCATGATAAAACCCCTGATACCTGCGAATCATCTGTCTCTCCGTTCCATCTCAATCTCATGTCCTCAAGTGAACTAGATTGAGACGCATTGGACAAAGTAAACCCTATATGAGGGATACAAAATGTTTTACTGGTTATAAAGCAGATTATTAATCAGGAAAGTATCGATTTCTGAAGCTTCGGTCACCTGGTGTTCAATCATTTGTATTTGGCACTATGGTTTTAGTACTTAGTATTTGACTTGTTTTGTTGCTTCATTCTGTTATGCGTAATTGGTAGTAAATATTTGTGTGAGAAATGCAATTAAATGTTTGTATATAGATTTCTATGCACTGTATAATTATATCTTTGATTTTTTAAATGATTTTGACATACGTAGATGCAATAGAGTAGTTGAAAATTGAATTCTTACGACTATAAGACATAGTAGAAACATAAGTGTATCTAATCTTCAACTGAAGTACACGGGACAAGAAGGTTTCATGACAGATATGAATATACGTTCTTCTTGACAGCAATTTAAACCGGTTATCGAGTTTCTTTCCTTTCCGTCTGTGACGGATAGACGGTAAAAATGGTTCCGGATATATTTTGGTTATTGCTGGGTATCTTCCAAACACTAACGGGTCTAGGTAGAAGACTAACAGGAGAGACTATGTCTGGCGTCAGGCGGAAGGGGATAGTATTTTGTAGATGGAATACCTTGATCCAGATTACAGGAGTGGTTTATGCGCATATTGTGTTATTGTTATTTTTTGGACAAAAAGTGTGTAGAAAACCAAAACTTGACCTTTCAGATAAAGGCATGTGTGTTCAAACAGAATACTTCAACGCCACACTTGGGGTCTTTTTGATGATGCATAACATATATTGTATGGAGGGCTTATGTTATCTTAAAGTAGTTTGCACGCGATAATGCCTTTCAAGAGGCTTCAATACTTTACATACCGAGGACAAGGCAGGATTAGTATTTCATAAACCACATATATATAGTTTTTGTAATATTTTTTTTATAATGGCTCCTGTGTCTCTTTTCTTTATTCCATAGAACATAGAAAATCTCGATATTACGTTAGAAATCTCTTGTTATTTTGAACCCATGCGCGTGGCATTAGTCAACAGAATATTTCCACACACCACAAATGTAAGCTCTCATTGGTCCTTTTGGAAAATATAATGATGTAGAAATGTTCCCGATATCAACACTTATTTCCTTCGAGATACTGATTATATAAGCCACATAAAAGAAACACGCAAATCAGGAAATTTCCTTTGGGTCTTTGAACTATCAATATTTAGTCAATTGACAATCTCGCTTTCAAAAATTAGCTGGAACTATAGGGTGATTTGCCGAAGAAAGATAACCATATTACCGTACTGAATATCCTATTTCTTACAGTAACTCACCCCGAACGAGTCGTGATAATGACATCGATCGTTACTCATGTCGAACTTAACTTCATTACTGAGCAATTTGATTTTCCAATTCCCATACTATTGACAGAAATACATATCATTAATTTTGTTCTAATCTGACTAATTTTTAAAGTAAATGGATAACTAAAGCAGATAGACTAAACATAACCCATTGAAGGCATTACGCAATTGTTCGTTTAAAATTGTTACTCACGTGGTGTTTTCAATATGCCGAGGCACGAATTATTCTTATTGATATAACTGTAAGTTTCGTGAATTTAAAGGCTGTCAGAGTCTTAACGTTTGGAAGGGCTGGTGTATTATAGTTATGCTGAAATTATCCTAGAAAGTTGATAGTAGGGTTCTTTGTAGATGTTTGCTTTGTTATCCATCAGCAAGCCTTAGAGTTGACTCCATTTTACGTACCTTTTAAATAGTACATATCAACTGGAAAACTTAAACCTTTCTATGAGATAAGCTTCACGTATAAGCATAAACCACCGAATTCACGTCTGATGATTGCTTCAAAATAGCAAAGCCATCGTCAACCATAGTTAAACCCATAGTTAAACGTCTGGTTTTAAACGACTTCATTAGGATAAGCAAATGAGTGTATATTCAAGTGTTTTTTTGAAAACTAAAGCAGAAAGCTCTGAATGTAAACGACAAGAAAGACGTTTGATTCCAACATATGACAAACATCCATAAAGACAAAATGGCCATAATGACATCATAACTTTATCTGATCCTATGCTTCTCCAAACATGCATCCAAATAGGACCTGTTTTGTTTATTGGAAACAATCCTGGTGGATAGAAACTGGAGAATTACATTTTTTCTCGATGGTTGTACGGCGAACTAAAGGATCTAAAGAGTAACAAGTTTCAATACGGCACGTCCTCCAGCTCTGTTGGCCACACATCATCAATATACTTTGGCCACAGAGTTTTGATATCTCCAGTTAATTGTGTAATATATATGATGTTCCTCAGGAGATAAATGACTCTTTAGATCCTTTTTCCATCTCAAATAAAGCATATCTGTGACAGTGACAAACTAGTATATCGACAGCATCTCTTGTTTCTGTAGTCGGCTTGATGAAACTGTTTCCAGTGATAATTCAGTCCTGGATATGATATGTAAATCCCAAAGTCGTTTGTATTCAACGCCTTTCAGCCACTGTCTCTGAATTGTTTTTTCTCCTTCTGTTTTTCTAAATAAATCACCCAGGCTGCAAACTGTCAATAAATATAAAGTTACATGTACAAATAAAACGGGCAAATATAACGCTCACATTCCAAACCATTGTAATTCATATTGGGTAATTTGAACTAGCTGATTTAACAGTGCCTATAACTGTAAGGATCCTAAGATATATTAAAGTGGCATGAGTTGCCCAAATTTCGTTTTTTTATCAACTCCAAATATTGAGCATTTGAAGCACCTTAAAAACTAGATTGATGTGTAAATTAACAATATTGGTGAAGCCAGTAAGCTGTGTGAACGGAAGACATATGCTAATAAAGGCATGAATTAGGTCGTGTTATATTTCAATCAACTCGTCTGCAACTCCTCGCATGCAAACAAAGCGCATTCGATTGGGTTTAATCTCATTGTTAAATTCGATTGCAGTCTACAATCGCATTCTGCAAATCGCCTAGTGAGAACAGCCTTTTACGATCAAACGCTTCAGAAAGCTGAAGGCCAAATCTTATCAACCCGGAACTTACACGGGGGACTTACATAGAGAACATTTATTGTGATTTATTGATTGATGTTTATATTCGCACTCAAGATTACTTCACCCATAGGCGGCGTAGTCAGGTGTAGTGGGGGAGGTTCCTTCTCTGGAGGAAACCCCCGACTTTTCAGCTACTTTTACATAGGCCCAAACTTAAAAAGGAAAATGGAATGAAATGTTAAGTAAACCGAGCTTCGCCAGTATCACTTTGTCCAATTTGCTTTAAAACAATTTACTCTCAGAAATAGAGGAGAACTACATCACACCTCTTTGACTGCATTGGCTATCTAAAGGATTGATAGAAAAAAAATATAGTGAGCTAATTTGATTGATCTTTTGTGGGAAATGTACCCTAATCGATCTAAAAGCAAGCAAATATAGCACTTACTATTTTAAAGGCTTTCAAGCACGCGATTTTCTACATTTGCACGCTTCCAGTCATTATAATTGACTAGTTGAGGTAGTTTTAACAACCAATGAAAACCTCAACTGTAGCTATTTGTATTGTCCATTATTAGCACAGATCGTCTGTTTGCGCGGGACACTGGTCTTATCGATATTTTCTACTTCAACGTCACTCCTTTAGTTTTTCAAGGTACTTTAAACGCCCAACTTCTAACCACGTTTAAGATTTTTAAAAATTGTCCGCTCATGCTACTTGGAGATTAAGGTAAACTTGTGAATGTTTTGTCAGCTCTGTTTTTTTAATTCACCATCACTTTACCAATTGGTGTAAGAAATCCTATAACAAATACAATTGTTCCCTTCAGGAAGAATGAAATTACGCCCTGTTAAAGTTAAAAAATGTTGTTTTATTCTCTTTCTTCGGCATGTCATCCAATGTGAATTATGTGAACTTCATCAAGCATAATTCAGCGCGAAACGTCAAGACATGTTGATTTTTCAAGACATGATAGCCGACTTAGTCACAGTGGCCCCGAGTTGAAAGATACTTCAAGAAAGAACACATACAAATTAACATGATGACGTCAAATGGATCCTTGCATAAAATGAGGCTTTTGCCTTAGCGAGTTGATGGATAGGCGCTATCGCTTTTCAACTAGGCAATGGTGAAGACTCCGAGAGCATTACTAAATTTAAAGCGTCATCGTAAAGACTAATGCTAGATTAGTTCACTGTTACCAGGGATGATAGTTGATTTTCTAAAATAGATCCTTAAAACGGAATCGGAGTCTTTGTAAACTAGAAAACTAGAATAAAACTCGATTTTGTGAAACAGAGTAGTGGAAAAGTAGTCCCTGAAACAGTTTAAGTCGACAACAGAACAAGTTAACTATCCACACATAAACGATATGCTATAGGAACGTAAGCTTAGTAATAAGCCCCAACATTATATATTCTAATCAGCTGGAAGACACCCTGGATTAAGTAGCTCTTAATGTGTAACTCTCGACGCTAAGCTGTTTATATTTACAATTGATGCGATAACTCACACTCCACTTCATATGCATTTGGCGAAATGATTAAACTCGTGGTAAAAATCGCGTGAAAGAAATGATTGATTATAATTTTGAGGTTTTATTGACTAATAAGAAAAGCATATGTACACTTACTAACTAGTAATCATAATCATCTCGAGGCAACAACCTGTAAGCCAGAGCACTGGAATTTCCATTATTCCTATTTCTACATTGCCAAATACTTGGCAAAGCAGAGGGCTAGAGTGGACAAATAAGACAAGGGTCTACGGACTTGGTCAAATATGGGCCTGTTTCCATCTTTGTTTCGGTGTCTTGGGACATCAGATGCTAGAAGCTGATGAACAATGCCCAGGTTGTGTTTAATTTACGCTTGGAACAACCCGTTACAGACGTTAACACGAGGTGAATATAAGCGGATAAACCATGGGACGAGCTACAGCTTATCAACCCAGTAGTTGGAACATTTGTTAAAAATTGTGAATAATTAAAAAAAGAATGAAGAAAAGAAGAACATTGTTGTTATCGGCTCGTCTGTGATAAGTTACTAGTTGTTTGTCAGAATAGAAAGTAGACACAGAAAGAAAAGGTTATTGGTTTTGAAGAGGATTCGAGGCGCAAGAATGTCTACATGTTTTGGTCACATTTTTATTGGACTCTGAAGGACTATTGAGCGTTAACTACCATCCGAAGAAACCTCAAGCGTTGATAACATTCTATAAAAGGATTGGATACCGTCAATGGTATGGAAACAGTGTAAACAAGTTTTCACAGCTTACCGATACGGTGGGCAATCATCCTGGCCTACTTAACTGTCTCCACTTTACTTAATAGTTCTGTACGGATGTAATCACCCCCACACGTCCGCATTAGTTTCAGTGAGAATTATCGTCCACGGGTAACGTCTTTTGAGACCCATTCTAGCATATGTACATAACACAAGATTTAATAATTGTCTGATTTTATACCATGAGTGCTTAACGCCCAAATACAAGCCAAAACACATATCTTTCGTTGTTTTGTAAGTAGTGATCTTGTTGTATATTTTCTTGGAATATTCTACAGGCGCTCTCAAGCTGTTGCGCGGAATAATAGTTGATGAACTGTCTTAAGAGCTGCTGTGAGGGAGAGGTCTTCCTTCAACTATTAAAGGGCGAAACAACGTCGTTGTAATCAACACATTTGCTTCACTCCATTGGCTTCTTTAGGATTTTCAAGCAGGCCACATCGATCTATTAGCCGGTTGACAGAGCACCATAACTACAAATCAACTGTCTCTCCGTTCCATCTCAACCTGATGTCATCAGCTAAAACTAAGTGAACCAGATTGAGACTTATTCGACAAAATAACCCCTATATACAAAAGTGTTTTACTGATTATAAAGCAGACTCTATTAATCAGGAAAGTATCGATTTCTAAAGCTTCGATCACCTAGTGTTCAATCATTTGTATTTAGCATTATGGTTCTAGTACTTAGTATTTGACTTGGCTCGTAGCTTAATTCTGTTATGCGAAACTTGGAGTAAGTATTTGTTGTGAAATGCAATACATGTTTGAACATAGATGTCTATACCCGGTATAATTATATCCTTAATTTTTTTACGAATTTGAAAATTGAGTTTTCACGACTATAAGACGTAGTAAATTAATGAGTGCGTTGAATCTTCAAGTGGAGTACACGAGGCAAGAAGGTTTCGTGACAGATATCAATCCCACTCAGTCCAAAAATTGGAAAATTTTCTGACTGTGTTTTCACTCGAACGACCTATGTGGGATGGTTGCCAGTTACCAACGGAAGGTCGTGGGTTTCCTCCAGGCATAGAGCCCGGTTTCCTCCCACAATAAAACTGGCAACGCCGCCATATAAGTGAAATAATCTTGAGCGCGGCGCAAAACACGAATCAATCAATCAATGTACGTTCTTCTTGACAGCAATTTTAACCGGTTATCGAGTTTCTTTCCTCTCCGTCTGTGACTGGTAGGAGGTAAAATTGTTCCGGATATATTTTTGTTATTGCTGGGTATCTTCCATAGACTAACATAGTTAGGTAGAAAATTAACAGAAGACACTATGTCTGGCTTCAGGGTGAAGGGAATTGTATTTTGTATTATGTTATTGTTATTTTTTGGACAAAGAGTGTATTTTAGAAAACCAAAACTTGACCTTTCAGATATACGCATGTGCTTGTGCAAACAGAATACTTCCACGCAAATCACAAGTTTGAGCTCTTTTCGATGATATATTAGATATTCGATATTTCACACATATTGTATGGATTGCTAATGTCAACCACGAGTAGTTTGCAAGCGACAATGCCTTTCAAGAGGGCAGGCGTGAATTCAATACTCGGCCTACAAGACAAGGCAAGATTAGTATTCCTTTAACCATACAAATATAGTTTTTGCAATATTTATAAATTATGGTCCCTGAATGTCTTTTCTTTATTTCATAAAACAGCGTAACTTATTAAAGAAAATCTCGACGGTACATTTACGTTAGAAATTGAGAACCATCTCTTGTGTGGGTTGTTTTCATTTTAGTGGACAAGAACAGATATATTAAATGAACCCATGCGCTAATGCCAACAGAATACTTCCACACACAACAAATGTAAGCTCTCATTGGTCCTTTTGGAAAATATAATGATGTTGAAATGTTTCTGATATCATCACTTGTTTCCTTCGAGATACTGATTATATAAGCTGCATAAAAGAAACACGCAAATCAGGAAATTTCCTTTGCGTCCTGGAACTAAAACTATTTAGTCAATTGACAATCTCGCTTTCAACAAATTAGCTGGAACTATAGGGTGATTTACCGAACGAAGATAACCGTACTGAATATCCTATTTCTTACAGTAACTCACCCCGAACGAGTCGTGATAATGACATCGATCGTTACTCATGTCGAACTTAACTTCATTACTCAGCAATTTGATTTTCCAATTCCCATCCTATTGACAGAAATGTATATCATTAGTTTTGTTCTGATCTGATTAATTTTTAAAGTAAATGGATAGCTTAAGCAGATAGCTTAAACAAAACCCAATGGACGACATTATGCAATCGTTCGTTTGAAACTGTTACTCACATGGTACTTTCAATATGCTTAGGCACGAATTATTCTTACTGATATACATGTATGTGAATTTAAATCCTATCAGAGTGTTAGGTTTGGAAGAGCTTGTGTATTATAGTTATGCTGACATTATCTTAGCTGGATGGATTCGGATATTATAGGGGGTCTGAAAGCATTTCGTTTGTTTTTATAAGTTGTATTATGTATACTCTCCTAAAAAAGAAACGCAACATCCAATTTTTGTTCTTCAAAATATGAATTTTCAACATCATTTTTAATACAGAAATAAGCATCACATTACACTAAAATTTAGTAGACTCGTTGTTCAGACTTTAAAGTTCATTCACGTATTAACATTTATCACATTAAAGTTAATGGCGCTCAAATGGCGTCACTGCAACGTCAATATCTGTTGTGCCCACCATTAACCTGTATCACAGCACGGACCCGTCTCGGCATAGACACAATCAATCGACGAATACGGTTTTGCGGAATTCTCCTCCATTCTTGCTCAAGAGCCTGCTGCAGTTCTTGCAGAGTTTGCGGCGCTGGATGACGACTGCGCACGCGTCTATCCAAATCATCCCACACATGTTCTATTGGGTTCGAATCTGGTGATTTGGACGGCCAGGGGAGCACTGTTACGTTCTGGTTGGCTAGAAATTTAACAGTAGCACGAGCTGTGTGCGGCCGAGCGTTGTCGTGCTAAAAAAATCCCCTACGGAGGTCCATTACGGGCAGCATATGTGGTGTCAAAACCTCATCTGTGTATCGAACGGCGTTAAGGTTACCGGAAATGTGCACCAGTTGAGTTTTTCGGGCACAGGATATGGCACCCCACACCATCACACTTCCTCCGCCGAAATTGTCGACCTCAAGGACGCAGTTCCTTGTGAACCTCTCATTCCGGCGTCTGTAAACTCGTGTACGACCATCTCTTCTCTGCAGCTGGAATCTTGATTCATCGCTAAACCAGACTAGGTCGGCCAGAACGTTGGCGATCAGCTGTTTGCTGAACCGGATTGCTGGTGCCGTTGCAACAGTCTGAAAATCGTGCACGGGTGAACATTATAAAGTCTAGCGACTGCATTCTGTGATTCGCCGGCCAGGAGACGACCAATGACGACGTTCCGGGTAGCTGCGTCTAGTCTTGGCATTTTGCATGTAGCAACTTTGTGGAACAATTTAACGACTGAATTCAATTGAACGGTTGTGTGTCTTTTATGCCCATTAAACCCGC
This sequence comes from Lepidochitona cinerea, assembly GCA_963971465.1. NCBI lineage: Eukaryota > Metazoa > Mollusca > Polyplacophora > Chitonida > Tonicellidae > Lepidochitona > Lepidochitona cinerea. The sequence goes on along the minus strand of OZ020551.1, from coordinate 44,003,913 downwards.
ATGAAGATAAGACGTGATTCGCACATGCAACTGCCCTACGTTTTTCCCCTACGCCTTCCTCGTGTAGCGTTACACAAAGGCTGAACCGAAAGTCACGTGTGATCAACAGCCACTATCAGAGGCTTAAATTCAATTATCGGACATTTACATTTTAACATGATCCTGTTGTCATGTGGCAATCACGCACATTTTTGGAAAAATTCATGTTTGAAAAAAAAATTGGAAGTTGCGTTTTTTTTGAGAGAGTATATATAGGGGTGGTTACGGATTTATTGTACACTTCTATAAATTTATAAACTGTCTATAAGACAAAATATGTAATATATGTGGTAGAAAGTTGACAGCAGGGTTCTCTGTGTAGATGTTTGCTTTGTTATTCATCAGCAAGAGTTGACCCTATATTACGGGACCTTTTTAATAGTACATAACATAGCAACTAGAAGATGGTCCAATTTAGCATAAACCACCGAATTCAGATAAATTTGAATAGCCTGGTAGATTTTCAAGTTTGAGGCTTCTTACTTTTAAATACCACCTTAATCTGCATTTGTGGACGTGACATCAATGAAAACCTTTGTATCTTATTTGTACTTCTTTTGAAAGTAGAACAATTTCCTCACCCGGTTTTAGCGAAAGGTATCGGAAATCTTGCAGGTAAGGACACTTTAAGCACAAATTGTGTAATAGCTGGAAATATCCAAACTCTGTGTCCAACGTGTATTGATGATGTGTGGCCAACAGAGCTGAAGGACATGCCATATAGAAACATGTAACTCTTAAGAATCACCTCATGCTTCTATGATTTTCTTGTAATTATAGCAACCGGTCCAAACTTTACACACATCTCATTCGATCCTTCAGTTCGCCGTTCCACCAAAAGATAAAAGTGTTCCAAAAATCACTTTTGTGTTAAATGCTCGAGGATCGCCCGAATCTCGAACTCTCTCCGCATTTCCTTGAAATTGAACTCTAAAAACGTTCAGCTAGGATATGACACAACAAGTGAGTTTTTAACGTTTTCAGTTGAAAGAGTTACATGTTTCAATATGGCACGCCCTCCAGCTCTGTTGACCACACATCATCAATATACTTTGGCCGCAGTGATTGGATATCTCCAGTTAATTGTGTAATAGATATGATGTTCCTCAGGAGATAAATGACTCTTTAGATCCGTTTTCCATCTCAAATAAAGCATATCTGTGACAGTGAAAACTAGTATATCGACAATATCTCTTTTCCCCGTAGTCGGCTTGATGGAACTGTTTCCAGTGATAATTCAGTCCTGGGTATGATATGTAAATTCCAAAGTCGTTTGTATTCAACGCCTTTCAGCCACTGTCTCTGAATTGTTTTTTCTTCTTCTCTTTTTCTGAATAAATCACCCAGGCTGCAAACGGCCAATGAACAAATAACATGTAAAAAGAAAACGATCAAATTTTATTCTCACCCTCAAAACCATTGTAATGCATATTGGGTAATTTAAGCTGATTTAACAGTGCCTATAACTACATGTAAAACGATCCTAATATACAGTTAAGTGGCTTCAATGGCTCAATTTTTATTTTCTATCAACTCCAAATATTAAGAGAAATTGGGCATTTGAAGCACCTTGAAAAACTAGATTGATGTGTAAATTAACAATATTGGTGAAGCCAGTAACCTGTATGGACGGAAGATGTATGCTAATGAAGGACAGAATGGGAGTCATGAGTTAAGTTTATATGGATGTCTTGCTTATAAAACCTACCTTAACATACAAGATTGGTATCAGCGGGAATCTCTTATTTTTGTACTTTTGACGAACATTTTATAGCTGTTTCTGTTCCACCGAAACTTTCCCTATATTTGGCCACTCATGTAAAGTGAAAGTAAAGCATAACTTCTATAATAGTCATCTCGAGGCAACAAAGTGTAAGCCAGAGCACTGGAATTTCCATTATTCCTATTTCAAACATTGCCAAATGCTTGGCCAAGTAGAGGGCTAGAGAGGACAAATAAGACAAAGGGTCTACTGACTTAGTCAAATATGCGCCTGTTTCCACCTTTGTTTCGGTGTATTGGGGAATCATATGTTAGAAGGTGATGTACAATGTTCAGGTTCTTGTATTTAATTTACGCTTGGAACGACCCGTTACAGACGTTAACACGAGGTGAATATAAGCCGATAAACCATGGGACGAGCTACAGCAGTTGGAACATTTGCTAAAAATCCTAAATAATTTTAAAAAGAATGAAGAAAAGAAGAATATTGTTGTTATCACCACTAGTTGTTTGTCAGAATAGAAAATGGACACAGAAAGAAAAGGTTATTAGTTTTGAAGAGGATTCCAGGCGCAAGAATGTCTACATGTTTTTGTCACATTTTTATTTGTCTCTGAAGGGCTATTCAGCGTTAACTACCATCCGAAGAAACCTCAAGGATTGATAACATTCTATAAAAGTTCTGTACGGATGTAATCACCCCCACACGTCCGCATTAGTTTCAGTGAGAATTATCGTCCACTGGTAACGTCTATTGAGACCCAATCTAGCATATGTACATAACACAAGATTTAATAATTATCCAAATTGTTACCAAGAGTGCTTAACGCCCAAATACATGTACAACCAAAACACATATCTTTCGTTGTTTTGTAGGTAGTCACTCAAATTCGTCTACAGTATAAATGTGGACTGTGTCCTTTTCCGTACCATTCTTCTCACAAAGCTAAATTCTGGTTTGGCTATACGTAATTGTTTCTCTGATGGATAGCATATATTCTACCAATCATATTGCATATTTTCTTGGAATATTCTACAGGTTGGCTGACGCTATTGCGAGGAATAATGGTTCACGAAGTGTCTTATAAGTAGTGGTGAGGGAGAGGTCTTCCTTCAACTATTAAAGGGCCAAACAATGTCGTTGTAATCAACACACTTGCTTCACTTCATTGGCTTCTTTAGGATTTTCGTGCAGGCCACATCGATCTATTAGCCGGTTGACGGAGCATGATAAAACCCCTGATACCTGCGAATCATCTGTCTCTCCGTTCCATCTCAATCTCATGTCCTCAAGTGAACTAGATTGAGACGCATTGGACAAAGTAAACCCTATATGAGGGATACAAAATGTTTTACTGGTTATAAAGCAGATTATTAATCAGGAAAGTATCGATTTCTGAAGCTTCGGTCACCTGGTGTTCAATCATTTGTATTTGGCACTATGGTTTTAGTACTTAGTATTTGACTTGTTTTGTTGCTTCATTCTGTTATGCGTAATTGGTAGTAAATATTTTTGTGAGAAATGCAATTAAATGTTTGTATATAGATTTCTATGCACTGTATAATTATATCTTTGATTTTTTAAATGATTTTGACATACGTAGATGCAATAGAGTAGTTGAAAATTGAATTCTTACGACTATAAGACATAGTAGAAACATAAGTGTCTCTAATCTTCAACTGAAGTACACGGGACAAGAAGGTTTCATGACAGATATGAATATACGTTCTTCTTGACAGCAATTTAAACCGGTTATCGAGTTTCTTTCCTTTCCGTCTGTGACGGATAGACGGTAAAAATGGTTCCGGATATATTTTGGTTATTGCTGGGTATCTTCCAAACACTAACGGGTCTAGGTAGAAGACTAACAGGAGAGACTATGTCTGGCGTCAGGCGGAAGGGGATAGTATTTTGTAGATGGAATACCTTGATCCAGATTACAGGAGTGGTTTATGCGCATATTGTGTTATTGTTATTTTTTGGACAAAAAGTGTGTAGAAAACCAAAACTTGACCTTTCAGATAAAGGCATGTGTGTTCAAACAGAATACTTCAACGCCACACTTGGGGTCTTTTTGATGATGCATAACATATATTGTATGGAGGGCTTATGTTATCTTAAAGTAGTTTGCACGCGATAATGCCTTTCAAGAGGCTTCAATACTTTACATACCGAGGACAAGGCAGGATTAGTATTTCATAAACCACATATATATAGTTTTTGTAATATTTTTTTTATAATGGCTCCTGTGTCTCTTTTCTTTCTTCCATAGAACATAGAAAATCTCGATATTACGTTAGAAATCTCTTGTTATTTTGAACCCATGCGCGTGGCATTAGTCAACAGAATATTTCCACACACCACAAATGTAAGCTCTCATTGGTCCTTTTGGAAAATATAATGATGTAGAAATGTTCCCGATATCAACACTTATTTCCTTCGAGATACTGATTATATAAGCCACATAAAAGAAACACGCAAATCAGGAAATTTCCTTTGGGTCTTTGAACTATCAATATTTAGTCAATTGACAATCTCGCTTTCAAAAATTAGCTGGAACTATAGGGTGATTTGCCGAAGAAAGATAACCATATTACCGTACTGAATATCCTATTTCTTACAGTAACTCACCCCGAACGAGTCGTGATAATGACATCGATCGTTACTCATGTCGAACTTAACTTCATTACTGAGCAATTTGATTTTCCAATTCCCATACTATTGACAGAAATACATATCATTAATTTTGTTCTAATCTGACTAATTTTTAAAGTAAATGGATAACTAAAGCAGATAGCTTAAACATAACCCATTGAAGGCATTACGCAATTGTTCGTTTAAAATTGTTACTCACGTGGTGTTTTCAATATGCCGAGGCACGAATTATTCTTATTGATATAACTGTAAGTTTCGTGAATTTAAACGCTGTCAGAGTCTTAACGTTTGGAAGGGCTGGTGTATTATAGTTATGCTGAAATTATCCAAGAAAGTTGATAGTAGGGTTCTTTGTAGATGTTTGCTTTGTTATCCATCAGCAAGCCTTAGAGTTGACTCCATTTTACGTACCTTTTAAATAGTACATATCAACTGGAAAACTTAAACCTTTCTATGAGATAAGCTTCACGTATAAGCATAAACCACCGAATTCACGTCTGATGATTGCTTCAAAATAGCAAAGCCATCGTCAACCATAGTTAAACCCATAGTTAAACGTCTGGTTTTAAACGACTTCATTAGGATAAGCAAATGAGTGTATATTCAAGTGTTTTTTTGAAAACTAAAGCAGAAAGCTCTGAATGTAAACGACAAGAAAGACGTTTGATTCCAACATATGACAAATATCCATAAAGACAAAATGGCCATAATGACATCATAACTTTATCTGATCCTATGCTTCTCCAAACATGCATCCCAATAGGACCTGTTTTGTTTATTGGAAACAATCCTGGTGGATAGAAACTGGAGAATTACATTTTTTCTCGATGGTTGTACGGCGAACTAAAGGATCTAAAGAGTAACAAGTTTCAATACGGCACGTCCTCCAGCTCTGTTGGCCACACATCATCAATATACTTTGGCCACAGAGTTTTGATATCTCCAGTTAATTGTGTAATATATATGATGTTCCTCGGGAGATAAATGACTCTTTAGATCCTTTTTCCATCTCAAATAAAGCATATCTGTGACAGTGACAAACTAGTATATCGACAGCATCTCTTGTTTCTGTAGTCGGCTTGATGAAACTGTTTCCAGTGATAATTCAGTCCTGGATATGATATGTAAATCCCAAAGTCGTTTGTATTCAACGCCTTTCAGCCACTGTCTCTGAATTGTTTTTTCTCCTTCTGTTTTTCTAAATAAATCACCCAGGCTGCAAACTGTCAATAAATATAAAGTTACATGTACAAATAAAACGGGCAAATATAACGCTCACATTCCAAACCATTGTAATTCATATTGGGTAATTTGAACTAGCTGATTTAACAGTGCCTATAACTGTAAGGATCCTAAGATATATTAAAGTGGCATGAGTTGCCCAAATTTCGTTTTTTTATCAACTCCAAATATTGAGCATTTGAAGCACCTTAAAAACTAGATTGATGTGTAAATTAACAATATTGGTGAAGCCAGTAAGCTGTGTGAACGGAAGACATATGCTAATAAAGGCATGAATTAGGTCGTGTTATATTTCAATCAACTCGTCTGCAACTCCTCGCATGCAAACAAAGCGCATTCGATTGGGTTTAATCTCATTGTTAAATTCGATTGCAGTCTACAATCGCATTCTGCAAATCGCCTAGTGAGAACAGCCTTTTACGATCAAACGCTTCAGAAAGCTGAAGGCCAAATCTTATCAACCCGGAACTTACACGGGGGACTTACATAGAGAACATTTATTGTGATTTATTGATTGATGTTTATATTCGCACTCAAGATTACTTCACCCATAGGCGGCGTAGTCAGGTGTAGTGGGGGAGGTTCCTTCTCTGGAGGAAACCCCCGACTTTTCAGCTACTTTTACATAGGCCCAAACTTAAAAAGGAAAATGGAATGAAATGTTAAGTAAACCGAGCTTCGCCAGTATCACTTTGTCCAATTTGCTTTAAAACAATTTACTCTCAGAAATAGAGGAGAACTACATCACACCTCTTTGACTGCATTGGCTATCTAAAGGATTGATAGAAAAAAATATAGTGAGCTAATTTGATTGATCTTTTGTGGGAAATGTACCCTAATCGATCTAAAAGCAAGCAAATATAGCACTTACTATTTTAAAGGCTTTCAAGCACGCGATTTTCTACATTTGCTCGCTTCCAGTCATTATAATTGACTAGTTGAGGTAGTTTTAACAACCAATGAAAACCTCAACTGTAGCTATTTGTATTGTCCATTATTAGCACAGATCGTCTGTTTGCGCGGGACACTGGTCTTATCGATATTTTCTACTTCAACGTCACTCCTTTAGTTTTTCAAGGTACTTTAAACGCCCAACTTCTAACCACGTTTAAGATTTTTAAAAATTGTCCGCTCATGCTACTTGGAGATTAAGGTAAACTTGTGAATGTTTTGTCAGCTCTGTTTTTTTAATTCACCATCACTTTACCAATTGGTGTAAGAAATCCTATAACAAATACAATTGTTCCCTTCAGGAAGAATGAAATTACGCCCTGTTAAAGTTAAAAAATGTTGTTTTATTCTCTTTCTTCGGCATGTCATCCAATGTGAATTATGTGAACTTCATCAAGCATAATTCAGCGCGAAACGTCAAGACATGTTGATTTTTCAAGACATGATAGCCGACTTAGTCACAGTGGCCCCGAGTTGAAAGATACTTCAAGAAAGAACACATACAAATTAACATGATGACGTCAAATGGATCCTTGCATAAAATGAGGCTTTTGCCTTAGCGAGTTGATGGATAGGCGCTATCGCTTTTCAACTAGGCAATGGTGAAGACTCCGAGAGCATTACTAAATTTAAAGCGTCATCGTAAAGACTAATGCTAGATTAGTTCACTGTTACCAGGGATGATAGTTGATTTTCTAAAATAGATCCTTAAAACGGAATCGGAGTCTTTGTAAACTAGAAAACTAGAATAAAACTCGATTTTGTGAAACAGAGTAGTGGAAAAGTAGTCCCTGAAACAGTTTAAGTCGACAACAGAACAAGTTAACTATCCACACATAAACGATATGCTATAGGAACGTAAGCTTAGTAATAAGCCCCAACATTATATATTCTAATCAGCTGGAAGACACCCTGGATTAAGTAGCTCTTAATGTGTAACTCTCGACGCTAAGCTGTTTATATTTACAATTGATGCGATAACTCACACTCCACTTCATATGCATTTGGCGAAATGATTAAACTCGTGGTAAAAATCGCGTGAAAGAAATGATTGATTATAATTTTGAGGTTTTATTGACTAATAAGAAAAGCATATGTACACTTACTAACTAGTAATCATAATCATCTCGAGGCAACAACCTGTAAGCCAGAGCACTGGAATTTCCATTATTCCTATTTCTACATTGCCAAATACTTGGCAAAGCAGAGGGCTAGAGTGGACAAATAAGACAAGGGTCTACGGACTTGGTCAAATATGGGCCTGTTTCCATCTTTGTTTCGGTGTCTTGGGACATCAGATGCTAGAAGCTGATGAACAATGCCCAGGTTGTGTTTAATTTACGCTTGGAACAACCCGTTACAGACGTTAACACGAGGTGAATATAAGCGGATAAACCATGGGACGAGCTACAGCTTATCAACCCAGTAGTTGGAACATTTGTTAAAAATTGTGAATAATTAAAAAAAGAATGAAGAAAAGAAGAACATTGTTGTTATCGGCTCGTCTGTGATAAGTTACTAGTTGTTTGTCAGAATAGAAAGTAGACACAGAAAGAAAAGGTTATTGGTTTTGAAGAGGATTCGAGGCGCAAGAATGTCTACATGTTTTGGTCACATTTTTATTGGACTCTGAAGGACTATTGAGCGTTAACTACCATCCGAAGAAACCTCAAGCGTTGATAACATTCTATAAAAGGATTGGATACCGTCAATGGTATGGAAACAGTGTAAACAAGTTTTCACAGCTTACCGATACGGTGGGCAATCATCCTGGCCTACTTAACTGTCTCCACTTTACTTTATAGTTCTGTACGGATGTAATCACCCCCACACGTCCGCATTAGTTTCAGTGAGAATTATCGTCCACGGGTAACGTCTTTTGAGACCCATTCTAGCATATGTACATAACACAAGATTTAATAATTGTCTGATTTTATACCATGAGTGCTTAACGCCCAAATACAAGCCAAAACACATATCTTTCGTTGTTTTGTAAGTAGTGATCTTGTTGTATATTTTCTTGGAATATTCTACAGGCGCTCTCAAGCTGTTGCGCGGAATAATAGTTGATGAACTGTCTTAAGAGCTGCTGTGAGGGAGAGGTCTTCCTTCAACTATTAAAGGGCGAAACAACGTCGTTGTAATCAACACATTTGCTTCACTCCATTGGCTTCTTTAGGATTTTCAAGCAGGCCACATCGATCTATTAGCCGGTTGACAGAGCACCATAACTACAAATCAACTGTCTCTCCGTTCCATCTCAACCTGATGTCATCAGCTAAAACTAAGTGAACCAGATTGAGACTTATTCGACAAAATAACCCCTATATACAAAAGTGTTTTACTGATTATAAAGCAGACTCTATTAATCAGGAAAGTATCGATTTCTAAAGCTTCGATCACCTAGTGTTCAATCATTTGTATTTAGCATTATGGTTCTAGTACTTAGTATTTGACTTGGCTCGTAGCTTAATTCTGTTATGCGAAACTTGGAGTAAGTATTTGTTGTGAAATGCAATACATGTTTGAACATAGATGTCTATACCCGGTATAATTATATCCTTAATTTTTTTACGAATTTGAAAATTGAGTTTTCACGACTATAAGACGTAGTAAATTAATGAGTGCGTTGAATCTTCAAGTGGAGTACACGAGGCAAGAAGGTTTCGTGACAGATATCAATCCCACTCAGTCCAAAAATTGGAAAATTTTCTGACTGTGTTTTCACTCGAACGACCTATGTGGGATGGTTGCCAGTTACCAACGGAAGGTCGTGGGTTTCCTCCAGGCATAGAGCCCGGTTTCCTCCCACAATAAAACTGGCAACGCCGCCATATAAGTGAAATAATCTTGAGCGCGGCGCAAAACACGAATCAATCAATCAATGTACGTTCTTCTTGACAGCAATTTTAACCGGTTATCGAGTTTCTTTCCTCTCCGTCTGTGACTGGTAGGAGGTAAAATTGTTCCGGATATATTTTTGTTATTGCTGGGTATCTTCCATAGACTAACAGAGTTAGGTAGAAAATTAACAGAAGACACTATGTCTGGCTTCAGGGTGAAGGGAATTGTATTTTGTATTATGTTATTGTTATTTTTTGGACAAAGAGTGTATTTTAGAAAACCAAAACTTGACCTTTCAGATATACGCATGTGCTTGTGCAAACAGAATACTTCCACGCAAATCACAAGTTTGAGCTCTTTTCGATGATATATTAGATATTCGATATTTCACACATATTGTATGGATTGCTAATGTCAACCACGAGTAGTTTGCAAGCGACAATGCCTTTCAAGAGGGCAGGCGTGAATTCAATACTCGGCCTACAAGACAAGGCAAGATTAGTATTCCTTTAACCATACAAATATAGTTTTTGCAATATTTATAAATTATGGTCCCTGAATGTCTTTTCTTTATTTCATAAAACAGCGTAACTTATTAAAGAAAATCTCGACGGTACATTTACGTTAGAAATTGAGAACCATCTCTTGTGTGGGTTGTTTTCATTTTAGTGGACAAGAACAGATATATTAAATGAACCCATGCGCTAATGCCAACAGAATACTTCCACACACAACAAATGTAAGCTCTCATTGGTCCTTTTGGAAAATATAATGATGTTGAAATGTTTCTGATATCATCACTTGTTTCCTTCGAGATACTGATTATATAAGCTGCATAAAAGAAACACGCAAATCAGGAAATTTCCTTTGCGTCCTGGAACTAAAACTATTTAGTCAATTGACAATCTCGCTTTCAACAAATTAGCTGGAACTATAGGGTGATTTACCGAACGAAGATAACCGTACTTAATATCCTATTTCTTACAGTAACTCACCCCGAACGAGTCGTGATAATGACATCGATCGTTACTCATGTCGAACTTAACTTCATTACTCAGCAATTTGATTTTCCAATTCCCATCCTATTGACAGAAATGTATATCATTAGTTTTGTTCTGATCTGATTAATTTTTAAAGTAAATGGATAGCTTAAGCAGATAGCTTAAACAAAACCCAATGGACGACATTATGCAATCGTTCGTTTGAAACTGTTACTCACATGGTACTTTCAATATGCTTAGGCACGAATTATTCTTACTGATATACATGTATGTGAATTTAAATCCTATCAGAGTGTTAGGTTTGGAAGAGCTTGTGTATTATAGTTATGCTGACATTATCTTAGCTGGATGGATTCGGATATTATAGGGGGTCTGAAAGCATTTCGTTTGTTTTTATAAGTTGTATTATGTATACTCTCCTAAAAAAGAAACGCAACATCCAATTTTTGTTCTTCAAAATATGAATTTTCAACATCATTTTTAATACAGAAATAAGCATCACATTACACTAAAATTTAGTAGACTCGTTGTTCAGACTTTAAAGTTCATTCACGTATTAACATTTATCACATTAAAGTTAATGGCGCTCAAATGGCGTCACTGCAACGTCAATATCTGTTGTGCCCACCATTAACCTGTATCACAGCACGGACCCGTCTCGGCATAGACACAATCAATCGACGAATACGGTTTTGCGGAATTCTCCTCCATTCTTGCTCAAGAGCCTGCTGCAGTTCTTGCAGAGTTTGCGGCGCTGGATGACGACTGCGCACGCGTCTATCCAAATCATCCCACACATGTTCTATTGGGTTCGAATCTGGTGATTTGGACGGCCAGGGGAGCACTGTTACGTTCTGGTTGGCTAGAAATTTAACAGTAGCACGAGCTGTGTGCGGCCGAGCGTTGTCGTGCTAAAAAAAATCCCCTACGGAGGTCCATTACGGGCAGCATATGTGGTGTCAAAACCTCATCTGTGTATCGAACGGCGTTAAGGTTGCCGGAAATGTGCACCAGTTGAGTTTTTCGGGCACAGGATATGGCACCCCACACCATCACACTTCCTCCGCCGAAATTGTCGACCTCAAGGACGCAGTTCCTTGTGAACCTCTCATTCCGGCGTCTGTAAACTCGTGTACGACCATCTCTTCTCTGCAGCTGGAATCTTGATTCATCGCTAAACCAGACTAGGTCGGCCAGAACGTTGGCGATCAGCTGTTTGCTGAACCGGATTGCTGGTACCGTTGCAACAGTCTGAAAATCGTGCACGGGTGAACATTATAAAGTCTAGCGACTGCATTCTGTGATTCGCCGGCCAGGAGACGACCAATGACGACGTTCCGGGTAGCTGCGTCTAGTCTTGGCATTTTGCATGTAGCAACTTTGTGGAACAATTTAACGACTGAATTCAATTGAACGGTTGTGTGTCTTTTATGCCCATTAAACCCGCATGAAGATAAGACGTGATTCGCACATGCAACTGCCCTACGTTTTTCCCCTACGCCTTCCTCGTGTAGCGTTACACAAAGGCTGAACCGAAAGTCACGTGTGATCAACAGCCACTATCAGAGGCTTAAATTCAATTATCGGACATTTACATTTTAACATGATCCTGTTGTCATGTGGCAATCACGCACATTTTTGGAAAAATTCATGTTTGAAAAAAAAATTGGATGTTGCGTTTTTTTTGAGAGAGTATATATAGGGGTGGTTACGGATTTATTGTACACTTCTATAAATTTATAAACTGTCTATAAGACAAAATATGTAATATATGTGGTAGAAAGTTGACAGCAGGGTTCTCTGTGTAGATGTTTGCTTTGTTATTCATCAGCAAGAGTTGACCCTATATTACGGGACCTTTTTAATAGTACATAACATAGCAACAAGAAGATGGTCCAATTTAGCATAAACCACCGAATTCAGATAAATTTGAATAGCCTGGTAGATTTTCAAGTTTGAGGCTTCTTACTTTTAAATACCACCTTAATCTGCATTTGTGGACGTGACATCAATGAAAACCTTTGTATCTTATTTGTACTTCTTTTGAAAGTAGAACAATTTCCTCACCCGGTTTTAGCGAAAGGTATCGGAAATCTTGCAGGTAAGGACACTTTAAGCACAAATTGTGTAATAGCTGGAAATATCCAAACTCTGTGTCCAACGTGTATTGATGATGTGTGGCTAACAGAGCTGAAGGACATGCCATATAGAAACATGTAACTCTTAAGAATCACCTCATGCTTCTATGATTTTCTTGTAATTATAGCAACCGGTCCAAACTTTACACACATCTCATTCGATCCTTCAGTTCGCCGTTCCACCAAAAGATAAAAGTGTTCCAAAAATCACTTTTGTGTTAAATGCTCGAGGATCGCCCGAATCTCGAACTCTCTCCGCATTTCCTTGAAATTGAACTCTAAAAACGTTCAGCTAGGATATGACACAACAAGTGAATTTTTAACGTTTTCAGTTGAAAGAGTTACATGTTTCAATATGGCACGCCCTCCAGCTCTGTTGACCACACATCATCAATATACTTTGGCCGCAGTGATTGGATATCTCCAGTTAATTGTGTAATAGATATGATGTTCCTCAGGAGATAAATGACACTTTAGATCCGTTTTCCATCTCAAATAAAGCATATCTGTGACAGTGAAAACTAGTATATCGACAATATCTCTTTTCCCCGTAGTCGGCTTGATGAAACTGTTTCCAGTGATAATTCAGTCCTGGGTATGATATGTAAATTCCAAAGTCGTTTGTATTCAACGCCTTTCAGCCACTGTCTCTGAATTGTTTTTTCTTCTTCTCTTTTTCTGAATAAATCACCCAGGCTGCAAACGGCCAATGAACAAATAACATGTAAAAAGAAAACGATCAAATTTAATTCTCACCCTCAAAACCATTGTAATGCATATTGGGTAATTTAAGCTGATTTAACAGTGCCTATAACTACATGTAAAACGATCCTAATATACAGTTAAGTGGCTTCAATGGCTCAATTTTTATTTTCTATCAACTCCAAATATTAAGAGAAATTGGGCATTTGAAGCACCTTGAAAAACTAGATTGATGTGTAAATTAACAATATTGGTGAAGCCAGTAACCTGTGTGGACGGAAGATGTATGCTAATGAAGGACAGAATGGGAGTCATGAGTTAAGTTTATATGGATGTCTTGCTTATAAAACCTACCTTAACATACAAGATTGGTATCAGCGGGAATCTCTTATTTTTGTACTTTTGACGAACATTTTATAGCTGTTTCTGTTCCACCGAAACTTTCCCTATATTTGGCCACTCATGTAAAGTGAAAGTAAAGCATAACTTCTATAATAGTCATCTCGAGGCAACAAAGTGTAAGCCAGAGCACTGGAATTTCCATTATTCCTATTTCTACATTGCCAAATGCTTGGCCAAGTAGAGGGCTACAGAGGACAAATAAGACAAAGGGTCTACTGACTTAGTCAAATATGCGCCTGTTTCCACCTTTGTTTCGGTGTATTGGGGAATCATATGTTAGAAGGTGATGTACAATGTTCAGGTTCTTGTATTTAATTTACGCTTGGAACGACCCGTTACAGACGTTAACACGAGGTGAATATAAGCCGATAAACCATGGGACGAGCTACAGCAGTTGGAACATTTGCTAAAAATCCTAAATAATTTTAAAAAGAATGAAGAAAAGAAGAATATTGTTGTTATCACCACTAGTTGTTTGTCAGAATAGAAAATGGACACAGAAAGAAAAGGTTATTAGTTTTGAAGAGGATTCCAGGCGCAAGAATGTCTACATGTTTTGGTCACATTTTTATTTGTCTCTGAAGGGCTATTCAGCGTTAACTACCATCCGAAGAAACCTCAAGGATTGATAACATTCTATAAAAGGATTGGGTACCGTCAATGGTATGAAAACAGGGTAAACAAGTTTTCACAGCTTACCGATACGGTGGGCAATCATCCTGGCCTACTTAATTGTGTCCACTTTACTTAGTTCTGTACGGATGTAATCACCCCCACACGTCCGCATTAGTTTCAGTGAGAATTATCGTCCACTGGTAACGTCTGTTGAGACCCAATCTAGCATATGTACATAACACAAGATTTAATAAATATCCAAATTTTTACCAAGAGTGCTTAACGCCCAAATACATGTACAACCAAAACACATATCTTTCGTTGTTTTGTAGGTAGTCACTCAAATTCGTCTACAGTATAAATGTGGACTGTGTCCTTCTCCGTGCCATTCTTCTCACAAAGCTAAATTCTGGTTTGGCTATACGTAATTGTTTCTCTGATGGATAGCATATATTCTACCAATCATATTGCATATTTTCTTGGAATATTCTACAGGTTGGCTGACGCTATTGCGAGGAATAATGGTTCACGAAGTGTCTTATAAGTAGTGGTGAGGGAGAGGTCTTCCTTCAACTATTAAAGGGCCAAACAATGTCGTTGTAATCAACACACTTGCTTCACTTCATTGGCTTCTTTAGGATTTTCGTGCAGGCCACATCGATCTATTAGCCGGTTGACGGAGCATGATAAAACCCCTGATACCTGCGAATCATCTGTCTCTCCGTTCCATCTCAATCTCATGTCCTCAAGTGAACTAGATTGAGACGCATTGGACAAAGTAAACCCTATATGAGGGATACAAAATGTTTTACTGGTTATAAAGCAGATTATTAATCAGGAAAGTATCGATTTCTGAAGCTTCGGTCACCTGGTGTTCAATCATTTGTATTTGGCACTATGGTTTTAGTACTTAGTATTTGACTTGTTTTGTTGCTTCATTCTGTTATGCGTAATTGGTAGTAAATATTTTTGTGAGAAATGCAATTAAATGTTTGTATATAGATTTCTATGCACTGTATAATTATATCTTTGATTTTTTAAATGATTTTGACATACGTAGATGCAATAGAGTAGTTGAAAATTGAATTCTTACGACTATAAGACATAGTAGAAACATAAGTGTCTCTAATCTTCAACTGAAGTACACGGGACAAGAAGGTTTCATGACAGATATGAATATACGTTCTTCTTGACAGCAATTTAAACCGGTTATCGAGTTTCTTTCCTTTCCGTCTGTGACGGATAGACGGTAAAAATGGTTCCGGATATATTTTGGTTATTGCTGGGTATCTTCCAAACACTAACGGGTCTAGGTAGAAGACTAACAGGAGAGACTATGTCTGGCGTCAGGCGGAAGGGGATAGTATTTTGTAGATGGAATACCTTGATCCAGATTACAGGAGTGGTTTATGCGCATATTGTGTTATTGTTATTTTTTGGACAAAAAGTGTGTAGAAAACCAAAACTTGACCTTTCAGATAAAGGCATGTGTGTTCAAACAGAATACTTCAACGCCACACTTGGGGTCTTTTTGATGATGCATAACATATATTGTATGGAGGGCTTATGTTATCTTAAAGTAGTTTGCACGCGATAATGCCTTTCAAGAGGCTTCAATACTTTACATACCGAGGACAAGGCAGGATTAGTATTTCATAAACCACATATATATAGTTTTTGTAATATTTTTTTTATAATGGCTCCTGTGTCTCTTTTCTTTCTTCCATAGAACATAGAAAATCTCGATATTACGTTAGAAATCTCTTGTTATTTTGAACCCATGCGCGTGGCATTAGTCAACAGAATATTTCCACACACCACAAATGTAAGCTCTCATTGGTCCTTTTGGAAAATATAATGATGTAGAAATGTTCCCGATATCAACACTTATTTCCTTCGAGATACTGATTATATAAGCCACATAAAAGAAACACGCAAATCAGGAAATTTCCTTTGGGTCTTTGAACTATCAATATTTAGTCAATTGACAATCTCGCTTTCAAAAATTAGCTGGAACTATAGGGTGATTTGCCGAAGAAAGATAACCATATTACCGTACTGAATATCCTATTTCTTACAGTAACTCACCCCGAACGAGTCGTGATAATGACATCGATCGTTACTCATGTCGAACTTAACTTCATTACTGAGCAATTTGATTTTCCAATTCCCATACTATTGACAGAAATACATATCATTAATTTTGTTCTAATCTGACTAATTTTTAAAGTAAATGGATAACTAAAGCAGATAGCTTAAACATAACCCATTGAAGGCATTACGCAATTGTTCGTTTAAAATTGTTACTCACGTGGTGTTTTCAATATGCCGAGGCACGAATTATTCTTATTGATATAACTGTAAGTTTCGTGAATTTAAACGCTGTCAGAGTCTTAACGTTTGGAAGGGCTGGTGTATTATAGTTATGCTGAAATTATCCAAGAAAGTTGATAGTAGGGTTCTTTGTAGATGTTTGCTTTGTTATCCATCAGCAAGCCTTAGAGTTGACTCCATTTTACGTACCTTTTAAATAGTACATATCAACTGGAAAACTTAAACCTTTCTATGAGATAAGCTTCACGTATAAGCATAAACCACCGAATTCACGTCTGATGATTGCTTCAAAATAGCAAAGCCATCGTCAACCATAGTTAAACCCATAGTTAAACGTCTGGTTTTAAACGACTTCATTAGGATAAGCAAATGAGTGTATATTCAAGTGTTTTTTTGAAAACTAAAGCAGAAAGCTCTGAATGTAAACGACAAGAAAGACGTTTGATTCCAACATATGACAAATATCCATAAAGACAAAATGGCCATAATGACATCATAACTTTATCTGATCCTATGCTTCTCCAAACATGCATCCCAATAGGACCTGTTTTGTTTATTGGAAACAATCCTGGTGGATAGAAACTGGAGAATTACATTTTTTCTCGATGGTTGTACGGCGAACTAAAGGATCTAAAGAGTAACAAGTTTCAATACGGCACGTCCTCCAGCTCTGTTGGCCACACATCATCAATATACTTTGGCCACAGAGTTTTGATATCTCCAGTTAATTGTGTAATATATATGATGTTCCTCGGGAGATAAATGACTCTTTAGATCCTTTTTCCATCTCAAATAAAGCATATCTGTGACAGTGACAAACTAGTATATCGACAGCATCTCTTGTTTCTGTAGTCGGCTTGATGAAACTGTTTCCAGTGATAATTCAGTCCTGGATATGATATGTAAATCCCAAAGTCGTTTGTATTCAACGCCTTTCAGCCACTGTCTCTGAATTGTTTTTTCTCCTTCTGTTTTTCTAAATAAATCACCCAGGCTGCAAACTGTCAATAAATATAAAGTTACATGTACAAATAAAACGGGCAAATATAACGCTCACATTCCAAACCATTGTAATTCATATTGGGTAATTTGAACTAGCTGATTTAACAGTGCCTATAACTGTAAGGATCCTAAGATATATTAAAGTGGCATGAGTTGCCCAAATTTCGTTTTTTTATCAACTCCAAATATTGAGCATTTGAAGCACCTTAAAAACTAGATTGATGTGTAAATTAACAATATTGGTGAAGCCAGTAAGCTGTGTGAACGGAAGACATATGCTAATAAAGGCATGAATTAGGTCGTGTTATATTTCAATCAACTCGTCTGCAACTCCTCGCATGCAAACAAAGCGCATTCGATTGGGTTTAATCTCATTGTTAAATTCGATTGCAGTCTACAATCGCATTCTGCAAATCGCCTAGTGAGAACAGCCTTTTACGATCAAACGCTTCAGAAAGCTGAAGGCCAAATCTTATCAACCCGGAACTTACACGGGGGACTTACATAGAGAACATTTATTGTGATTTATTGATTGATGTTTATATTCGCACTCAAGATTACTTCACCCATAGGCGGCGTAGTCAGGTGTAGTGGGGGAGGTTCCTTCTCTGGAGGAAACCCCCGACTTTTCAGCTACTTTTACATAGGCCCAAACTTAAAAAGGAAAATGGAATGAAATGTTAAGTAAACCGAGCTTCGCCAGTATCACTTTGTCCAATTTGCTTTAAAACAATTTACTCTCAGAAATAGAGGAGAACTACATCACACCTCTTTGACTGCATTGGCTATCTAAAGGATTGATAGAAAAAAATATAGTGAGCTAATTTGATTGATCTTTTGTGGGAAATGTACCCTAATCGATCTAAAAGCAAGCAAATATAGCACTTACTATTTTAAAGGCTTTCAAGCACGCGATTTTCTACATTTGCTCGCTTCCAGTCATTATAATTGACTAGTTGAGGTAGTTTTAACAACCAATGAAAACCTCAACTGTAGCTATTTGTATTGTCCATTATTAGCACAGATCGTCTGTTTGCGCGGGACACTGGTCTTATCGATATTTTCTACTTCAACGTCACTCCTTTAGTTTTTCAAGGTACTTTAAACGCCCAACTTCTAACCACGTTTAAGATTTTTAAAAATTGTCCGCTCATGCTACTTGGAGATTAAGGTAAACTTGTGAATGTTTTGTCAGCTCTGTTTTTTTAATTCACCATCACTTTACCAATTGGTGTAAGAAATCCTATAACAAATACAATTGTTCCCTTCAGGAAGAATGAAATTACGCCCTGTTAAAGTTAAAAAATGTTGTTTTATTCTCTTTCTTCGGCATGTCATCCAATGTGAATTATGTGAACTTCATCAAGCATAATTCAGCGCGAAACGTCAAGACATGTTGATTTTTCAAGACATGATAGCCGACTTAGTCACAGTGGCCCCGAGTTGAAAGATACTTCAAGAAAGAACACATACAAATTAACATGATGACGTCAAATGGATCCTTGCATAAAATGAGGCTTTTGCCTTAGCGAGTTGATGGATAGGCGCTATCGCTTTTCAACTAGGCAATGGTGAAGACTCCGAGAGCATTACTAAATTTAAAGCGTCATCGTAAAGACTAATGCTAGATTAGTTCACTGTTACCAGGGATGATAGTTGATTTTCTAAAATAGATCCTTAAAACGGAATCGGAGTCTTTGTAAACTAGAAAACTAGAATAAAACTCGATTTTGTGAAACAGAGTAGTGGAAAAGTAGTCCCTGAAACAGTTTAAGTCGACAACAGAACAAGTTAACTATCCACACATAAACGATATGCTATAGGAACGTAAGCTTAGTAATAAGCCCCAACATTATATATTCTAATCAGCTGGAAGACACCCTGGATTAAGTAGCTCTTAATGTGTAACTCTCGACGCTAAGCTGTTTATATTTACAATTGATGCGATAACTCACACTCCACTTCATATGCATTTGGCGAAATGATTAAACTCGTGGTAAAAATCGCGTGAAAGAAATGATTGATTATAATTTTGAGGTTTTATTGACTAATAAGAAAAGCATATGTACACTTACTAACTAGTAATCATAATCATCTCGAGGCAACAACCTGTAAGCCAGAGCACTGGAATTTCCATTATTCCTATTTCTACATTGCCAAATACTTGGCAAAGCAGAGGGCTAGAGTGGACAAATAAGACAAGGGTCTACGGACTTGGTCAAATATGGGCCTGTTTCCATCTTTGTTTCGGTGTCTTGGGACATCAGATGCTAGAAGCTGATGAACAATGCCCAGGTTGTGTTTAATTTACGCTTGGAACAACCCGTTACAGACGTTAACACGAGGTGAATATAAGCGGATAAACCATGGGACGAGCTACAGCTTATCAACCCAGTAGTTGGAACATTTGTTAAAAATTGTGAATAATTAAAAAAAGAATGAAGAAAAGAAGAACATTGTTGTTATCGGCTCGTCTGTGATAAGTTACTAGTTGTTTGTCAGAATAGAAAGTAGACACAGAAAGAAAAGGTTATTGGTTTTGAAGAGGATTCGAGGCGCAAGAATGTCTACATGTTTTGGTCACATTTTTATTGGACTCTGAAGGACTATTGAGCGTTAACTACCATCCGAAGAAACCTCAAGCGTTGATAACATTCTATAAAAGGATTGGATACCGTCAATGGTATGGAAACAGTGTAAACAAGTTTTCACAGCTTACCGATACGGTGGGCAATCATCCTGGCCTACTTAACTGTCTCCACTTTACTTTATAGTTCTGTACGGATGTAATCACCCCCACACGTCCGCATTAGTTTCAGTGAGAATTATCGTCCACGGGTAACGTCTTTTGAGACCCATTCTAGCATATGTACATAACACAAGATTTAATAATTGTCTGATTTTATACCATGAGTGCTTAACGCCCAAATACAAGCCAAAACACATATCTTTCGTTGTTTTGTAAGTAGTGATCTTGTTGTATATTTTCTTGGAATATTCTACAGGCGCTCTCAAGCTGTTGCGCGGAATAATAGTTGATGAACTGTCTTAAGAGCTGCTGTGAGGGAGAGGTCTTCCTTCAACTATTAAAGGGCGAAACAACGTCGTTGTAATCAACACATTTGCTTCACTCCATTGGCTTCTTTAGGATTTTCAAGCAGGCCACATCGATCTATTAGCCGGTTGACAGAGCACCATAACTACAAATCAACTGTCTCTCCGTTCCATCTCAACCTGATGTCATCAGCTAAAACTAAGTGAACCAGATTGAGACTTATTCGACAAAATAACCCCTATATACAAAAGTGTTTTACTGATTATAAAGCAGACTCTATTAATCAGGAAAGTATCGATTTCTAAAGCTTCGATCACCTAGTGTTCAATCATTTGTATTTAGCATTATGGTTCTAGTACTTAGTATTTGACTTGGCTCGTAGCTTAATTCTGTTATGCGAAACTTGGAGTAAGTATTTGTTGTGAAATGCAATACATGTTTGAACATAGATGTCTATACCCGGTATAATTATATCCTTAATTTTTTTACGAATTTGAAAATTGAGTTTTCACGACTATAAGACGTAGTAAATTAATGAGTGCGTTGAATCTTCAAGTGGAGTACACGAGGCAAGAAGGTTTCGTGACAGATATCAATCCCACTCAGTCCAAAAATTGGAAAATTTTCTGACTGTGTTTTCACTCGAACGACCTATGTGGGATGGTTGCCAGTTACCAACGGAAGGTCGTGGGTTTCCTCCAGGCATAGAGCCCGGTTTCCTCCCACAATAAAACTGGCAACGCCGCCATATAAGTGAAATAATCTTGAGCGCGGCGCAAAACACGAATCAATCAATCAATGTACGTTCTTCTTGACAGCAATTTTAACCGGTTATCGAGTTTCTTTCCTCTCCGTCTGTGACTGGTAGGAGGTAAAATTGTTCCGGATATATTTTTGTTATTGCTGGGTATCTTCCATAGACTAACAGAGTTAGGTAGAAAATTAACAGAAGACACTATGTCTGGCTTCAGGGTGAAGGGAATTGTATTTTGTATTATGTTATTGTTATTTTTTGGACAAAGAGTGTATTTTAGAAAACCAAAACTTGACCTTTCAGATATACGCATGTGCTTGTGCAAACAGAATACTTCCACGCAAATCACAAGTTTGAGCTCTTTTCGATGATATATTAGATATTCGATATTTCACACATATTGTATGGATTGCTAATGTCAACCACGAGTAGTTTGCAAGCGACAATGCCTTTCAAGAGGGCAGGCGTGAATTCAATACTCGGCCTACAAGACAAGGCAAGATTAGTATTCCTTTAACCATACAAATATAGTTTTTGCAATATTTATAAATTATGGTCCCTGAATGTCTTTTCTTTATTTCATAAAACAGCGTAACTTATTAAAGAAAATCTCGACGGTACATTTACGTTAGAAATTGAGAACCATCTCTTGTGTGGGTTGTTTTCATTTTAGTGGACAAGAACAGATATATTAAATGAACCCATGCGCTAATGCCAACAGAATACTTCCACACACAACAAATGTAAGCTCTCATTGGTCCTTTTGGAAAATATAATGATGTTGAAATGTTTCTGATATCATCACTTGTTTCCTTCGAGATACTGATTATATAAGCTGCATAAAAGAAACACGCAAATCAGGAAATTTCCTTTGCGTCCTGGAACTAAAACTATTTAGTCAATTGACAATCTCGCTTTCAACAAATTAGCTGGAACTATAGGGTGATTTACCGAACGAAGATAACCGTACTTAATATCCTATTTCTTACAGTAACTCACCCCGAACGAGTCGTGATAATGACATCGATCGTTACTCATGTCGAACTTAACTTCATTACTCAGCAATTTGATTTTCCAATTCCCATCCTATTGACAGAAATGTATATCATTAGTTTTGTTCTGATCTGATTAATTTTTAAAGTAAATGGATAGCTTAAGCAGATAGCTTAAACAAAACCCAATGGACGACATTATGCAATCGTTCGTTTGAAACTGTTACTCACATGGTACTTTCAATATGCTTAGGCACGAATTATTCTTACTGATATACATGTATGTGAATTTAAATCCTATCAGAGTGTTAGGTTTGGAAGAGCTTGTGTATTATAGTTATGCTGACATTATCTTAGCTGGATGGATTCGGATATTATAGGGGGTCTGAAAGCATTTCGTTTGTTTTTATAAGTTGTATTATGTATACTCTCCTAAAAAAGAAACGCAACATCCAATTTTTGTTCTTCAAAATATGAATTTTCAACATCATTTTTAATACAGAAATAAGCATCACATTACACTAAAATTTAGTAGACTCGTTGTTCAGACTTTAAAGTTCATTCACGTATTAACATTTATCACATTAAAGTTAATGGCGCTCAAATGGCGTCACTGCAACGTCAATATCTGTTGTGCCCACCATTAACCTGTATCACAGCACGGACCCGTCTCGGCATAGACACAATCAATCGACGAATACGGTTTTGCGGAATTCTCCTCCATTCTTGCTCAAGAGCCTGCTGCAGTTCTTGCAGAGTTTGCGGCGCTGGATGACGACTGCGCACGCGTCTATCCAAATCATCCCACACATGTTCTATTGGGTTCGAATCTGGTGATTTGGACGGCCAGGGGAGCACTGTTACGTTCTGGTTGGCTAGAAATTTAACAGTAGCACGAGCTGTGTGCGGCCGAGCGTTGTCGTGCTAAAAAAAATCCCCTACGGAGGTCCATTACGGGCAGCATATGTGGTGTCAAAACCTCATCTGTGTATCGAACGGCGTTAAGGTTGCCGGAAATGTGCACCAGTTGAGTTTTTCGGGCACAGGATATGGCACCCCACACCATCACACTTCCTCCGCCGAAATTGTCGACCTCAAGGACGCAGTTCCTTGTGAACCTCTCATTCCGGCGTCTGTAAACTCGTGTACGACCATCTCTTCTCTGCAGCTGGAATCTTGATTCATCGCTAAACCAGACTAGGTCGGCCAGAACGTTGGCGATCAGCTGTTTGCTGAACCGGATTGCTGGTACCGTTGCAACAGTCTGAAAATCGTGCACGGGTGAACATTATAAAGTCTAGCGACTGCATTCTGTGATTCGCCGGCCAGGAGACGACCAATGACGACGTTCCGGGTAGCTGCGTCTAGTCTTGGCATTTTGCATGTAGCAACTTTGTGGAACAATTTAACGACTGAATTCAATTGAACGGTTGTGTGTCTTTTATGCCCATTAAACCCGCATGAAGATAAGACGTGATTCGCACATGCAACTGCCCTACGTTTTTCCCCTACGCCTTCCTCGTGTAGCGTTACACAAAGGCTGAACCGAAAGTCACGTGTGATCAACAGCCACTATCAGAGGCTTAAATTCAATTATCGGACATTTACATTTTAACATGATCCTGTTGTCATGTGGCAATCACGCACATTTTTGGAAAAATTCATGTTTGAAAAAAAAATTGGATGTTGCGTTTTTTTTGAGAGAGTATATATAGGGGTGGTTACGGATTTATTGTACACTTCTATAAATTTATAAACTGTCTATAAGACAAAATATGTAATATATGTGGTAGAAAGTTGACAGCAGGGTTCTCTGTGTAGATGTTTGCTTTGTTATTCATCAGCAAGAGTTGACCCTATATTACGGGACCTTTTTAATAGTACATAACATAGCAACAAGAAGATGGTCCAATTTAGCATAAACCACCGAATTCAGATAAATTTGAATAGCCTGGTAGATTTTCAAGTTTGAGGCTTCTTACTTTTAAATACCACCTTAATCTGCATTTGTGGACGTGACATCAATGAAAACCTTTGTATCTTATTTGTACTTCTTTTGAAAGTAGAACAATTTCCTCACCCGGTTTTAGCGAAAGGTATCGGAAATCTTGCAGGTAAGGACACTTTAAGCACAAATTGTGTAATAGCTGGAAATATCCAAACTCTGTGTCCAACGTGTATTGATGATGTGTGGCTAACAGAGCTGAAGGACATGCCATATAGAAACATGTAACTCTTAAGAATCACCTCATGCTTCTATGATTTTCTTGTAATTATAGCAACCGGTCCAAACTTTACACACATCTCATTCGATCCTTCAGTTCGCCGTTCCACCAAAAGATAAAAGTGTTCCAAAAATCACTTTTGTGTTAAATGCTCGAGGATCGCCCGAATCTCGAACTCTCTCCGCATTTCCTTGAAATTGAACTCTAAAAACGTTCAGCTAGGATATGACACAACAAGTGAATTTTTAACGTTTTCAGTTGAAAGAGTTACATGTTTCAATATGGCACGCCCTCCAGCTCTGTTGACCACACATCATCAATATACTTTGGCCGCAGTGATTGGATATCTCCAGTTAATTGTGTAATAGATATGATGTTCCTCAGGAGATAAATGACACTTTAGATCCGTTTTCCATCTCAAATAAAGCATATCTGTGACAGTGAAAACTAGTATATCGACAATATCTCTTTTCCCCGTAGTCGGCTTGATGAAACTGTTTCCAGTGATAATTCAGTCCTGGGTATGATATGTAAATTCCAAAGTCGTTTGTATTCAACGCCTTTCAGCCACTGTCTCTGAATTGTTTTTTCTTCTTCTCTTTTTCTGAATAAATCACCCAGGCTGCAAACGGCCAATGAACAAATAACATGTAAAAAGAAAACGATCAAATTTAATTCTCACCCTCAAAACCATTGTAATGCATATTGGGTAATTTAAGCTGATTTAACAGTGCCTATAACTACATGTAAAACGATCCTAATATACAGTTAAGTGGCTTCAATGGCTCAATTTTTATTTTCTATCAACTCCAAATATTAAGAGAAATTGGGCATTTGAAGCACCTTGAAAAACTAGATTGATGTGTAAATTAACAATATTGGTGAAGCCAGTAACCTGTGTGGACGGAAGATGTATGCTAATGAAGGACAGAATGGGAGTCATGAGTTAAGTTTATATGGATGTCTTGCTTATAAAACCTACCTTAACATACAAGATTGGTATCAGCGGGAATCTCTTATTTTTGTACTTTTGACGAACATTTTATAGCTGTTTCTGTTCCACCGAAACTTTCCCTATATTTGGCCACTCATGTAAAGTGAAAGTAAAGCATAACTTCTATAATAGTCATCTCGAGGCAACAAAGTGTAAGCCAGAGCACTGGAATTTCCATTATTCCTATTTCTACATTGCCAAATGCTTGGCCAAGTAGAGGGCTACAGAGGACAAATAAGACAAAGGGTCTACTGACTTAGTCAAATATGCGCCTGTTTCCACCTTTGTTTCGGTGTATTGGGGAATCATATGTTAGAAGGTGATGTACAATGTTCAGGTTCTTGTATTTAATTTACGCTTGGAACGACCCGTTACAGACGTTAACACGAGGTGAATATAAGCCGATAAACCATGGGACGAGCTACAGCAGTTGGAACATTTGCTAAAAATCCTAAATAATTTTAAAAAGAATGAAGAAAAGAAGAATATTGTTGTTATCACCACTAGTTGTTTGTCAGAATAGAAAATGGACACAGAAAGAAAAGGTTATTAGTTTTGAAGAGGATTCCAGGCGCAAGAATGTCTACATGTTTTGGTCACATTTTTATTTGTCTCTGAAGGGCTATTCAGCGTTAACTACCATCCGAAGAAACCTCAAGGATTGATAACATTCTATAAAAGGATTGGGTACCGTCAATGGTATGAAAACAGGGTAAACAAGTTTTCACAGCTTACCGATACGGTGGGCAATCATCCTGGCCTACTTAATTGTGTCCACTTTACTTAGTTCTGTACGGATGTAATCACCCCCACACGTCCGCATTAGTTTCAGTGAGAATTATCGTCCACTGGTAACGTCTGTTGAGACCCAATCTAGCATATGTACATAACACAAGATTTAATAAATATCCAAATTTTTACCAAGAGTGCTTAACGCCCAAATACATGTACAACCAAAACACATATCTTTCGTTGTTTTGTAGGTAGTCACTAAAATTCGTCTACAGTATAAATGTGGACTGTGTCCTTCTCCGTGCCATTCTTCTCACAAAGCTAAATTCTGGTTTGGCTATACGTAATTGTTTCTCTGATGGATAGCATATATTCTACCAATCATATTGCATATTTTCTTGGAATATTCTACAGGTTGGCTGACGCTATTGCGAGGAATAATGGTTCACGAAGTGTCTTATAAGTAGTGGTGAGGGAGAGGTCTTCCTTCAACTATTAAAGGGCCAAACAATGTCGTTGTAATCAACACACTTGCTTCACTTCATTGGCTTCTTTAGGATTTTCGTGCAGGCCACATCGATCTATTAGCCGGTTGACGGAGCATGATAAAACCCCTGATACCTGCGAATCATCTGTCTCTCCGTTCCATCTCAATCTCATGTCCTCAAGTGAACTAGATTGAGACGCATTGGACAAAGTAAACCCTATATGAGGGATACAAAATGTTTTACTGGTTATAAAGCAGATTATTAATCAGGAAAGTATCGATTTCTGAAGCTTCGGTCACCTGGTGTTCAATCATTTGTATTTGGCACTATGGTTTTAGTACTTAGTATTTGACTTGTTTTGTTGCTTCATTCTGTTATGCGTAATTGGTAGTAAATATTTTTGTGAGAAATGCAATTAAATGTTTGTATATAGATTTCTATGCACTGTATAATTATATCTTTGATTTTTTAAATGATTTTGACATACGTAGATGCAATAGAGTAGTTGAAAATTGAATTCTTACGACTATAAGACATAGTAGAAACATAAGTGTCTCTAATCTTCAACTGAAGTACACGGGACAAGAAGGTTTCATGACAGATATGAATATACGTTCTTCTTGACAGCAATTTAAACCGGTTATCGAGTTTCTTTCCTTTCCGTCTGTGACGGATAGACGGTAAAAATGGTTCCGGATATATTTTGGTTATTGCTGGGTATCTTCCAAACACTAACGGGTCTAGGTAGAAGACTAACAGGAGAGACTATGTCTGGCGTCAGGCGGAAGGGGATAGTATTTTGTAGATGGAATACCTTGATCCAGATTACAGGAGTGGTTTATGCGCATATTGTGTTATTGTTATTTTTTGGACAAAAAGTGTGTAGAAAACCAAAACTTGACCTTTCAGATAAAGGCATGTGTGTTCAAACAGAATACTTCAACGCCACACTTGGGGTCTTTTTGATGATGCATAACATATATTGTATGGAGGGCTTATGTTATCTTAAAGTAGTTTGCACGCGATAATGCCTTTCAAGAGGCTTCAATACTTTACATACCGAGGACAAGGCAGGATTAGTATTTCATAAACCACATATATATAGTTTTTGTAATATTTTTTTTATAATGGCTCCTGTGTCTCTTTTCTTTCTTCCATAGAACATAGAAAATCTCGATATTACGTTAGAAATCTCTTGTTATTTTGAACCCATGCGCGTGGCATTAGTCAACAGAATATTTCCACACACCACAAATGTAAGCTCTCATTGGTCCTTTTGGAAAATATAATGATGTAGAAATGTTCCCGATATCAACACTTATTTCCTTCGAGATACTGATTATATAAGCCACATAAAAGAAACACGCAAATCAGGAAATTTCCTTTGGGTCTTTGAACTATCAATATTTAGTCAATTGACAATCTCGCTTTCAAAAATTAGCTGGAACTATAGGGTGATTTGCCGAAGAAAGATAACCATATTACCGTACTGAATATCCTATTTCTTACAGTAACTCACCCCGAACGAGTCGTGATAATGACATCGATCGTTACTCATGTCGAACTTAACTTCATTACTGAGCAATTTGATTTTCCAATTCCCATACTATTGACAGAAATACATATCATTAATTTTGTTCTAATCTGACTAATTTTTAAAGTAAATGGATAACTAAAGCAGATAGCTTAAACATAACCCATTGAAGGCATTACGCAATTGTTCGTTTAAAATTGTTACTCACGTGGTGTTTTCAATATGCCGAGGCACGAATTATTCTTATTGATATAACTGTAAGTTTCGTGAATTTAAACGCTGTCAGAGTCTTAACGTTTGGAAGGGCTGGTGTATTATAGTTATGCTGAAATTATCCAAGAAAGTTGATAGTAGGGTTCTTTGTAGATGTTTGCTTTGTTATCCATCAGCAAGCCTTAGAGTTGACTCCATTTTACGTACCTTTTAAATAGTACATATCAACTGGAAAACTTAAACCTTTCTATGAGATAAGCTTCACGTATAAGCATAAACCACCGAATTCACGTCTGATGATTGCTTCAAAATAGCAAAGCCATCGTCAACCATAGTTAAACCCATAGTTAAACGTCTGGTTTTAAACGACTTCATTAGGATAAGCAAATGAGTGTATATTCAAGTGTTTTTTTGAAAACTAAAGCAGAAAGCTCTGAATGTAAACGACAAGAAAGACGTTTGATTCCAACATATGACAAATATCCATAAAGACAAAATGGCCATAATGACATCATAACTTTATCTGATCCTATGCTTCTCCAAACATGCATCCCAATAGGACCTGTTTTGTTTATTGGAAACAATCCTGGTGGATAGAAACTGGAGAATTACATTTTTTCTCGATGGTTGTACGGCGAACTAAAGGATCTAAAGAGTAACAAGTTTCAATACGGCGCGTCCTCCAGCTCTGTTGGCCACACATCATCAATATACTTTGGCCACAGAGTTTTGATATCTCCAGTTAATTGTGTAATATATATGATGTTCCTCGGGAGATAAATGACTCTTTAGATCCTTTTTCCATCTCAAATAAAGCATATCTGTGACAGTGACAAACTAGTATATCGACAGCATCTCTTGTTTCTGTAGTCGGCTTGATGAAACTGTTTCCAGTGATAATTCAGTCCTGGATATGATATGTAAATCCCAAAGTCGTTTGTATTCAACGCCTTTCAACCACTGTCTCTGAATTGTTTTTTCTCCTTCTGTTTTTCTAAATAAATCACCCAGGCTGCAAACTGTCAATAAATATAAAGTTACATGTACAAATAAAACGGGCAAATATAACGCTCACATTCCAAACCATTGTAATTCATATTGGGTAATTTGAACTAGCTGATTTAACAGTGCCTATAACTGTAAGGATCCTAAGATATATTAAAGTGGCATGAGTTGCCCAAATTTCGTTTTTTTATCAACTCCAAATATTGAGCATTTGAAGCACCTTAAAAACTAGATTGATGTGTAAATTAACAGTATTGGTGAAGCCAGTAAGCTGTGTGAACGGAAGACATATGCTAATAAAGGCATGAATTAGGTCGTGTTATATTTCAATCAACTCGTCTGCAACTCCTCGCATGCAAACAAAGCGCATTCGATTGGGTTTAATCTCATTGTTAAATTCGATTGCAGTCTACAATCGCATTCTGCAAATCGCCTAGTGAGAACAGCCTTTTACGATCAAACGCTTCAGAAAGCTGAAGGCCAAATCTTATCAACCCGGAACTTACACGGGGGACTTACATAGAGAACATTTATTGTGATTTATTGATTGATGTTTATATTCGCACTCAAGATTACTTCACCCATAGGCGGCCTAGTCAGGTGTAGTGGGGGAGGTTCCTTCTCTGGAGGAAACCCACGACTTTTCAGCTACTTTTACATAGGCCCAAACTTGTTCTATTTTTCTTGAACAAAGTGAGTTTTTTTTGACGTACCACAGGACTGTCGCTCTGCCGAATGGGCAAACGGCAATGTTTAAACAGAGTTTTCTACACGTCTTTAATTCACTTGTCATCCTAGAAAGTAAAAGGGAATCAATGGCAGCAAATTTGCGAGTTGAACGCGTTATTTCGGAGCATATTGCATATAAAATTCATAAAGTGAACTATGTTTACCGAGTAAAGCTGACTGTCATCACAGTTCCTGATAAATGCATTCGGTTGATTCTGTAGATATTGACAAGATCCAATCTCTCAAACGACATTTTCTTTGATGTATCGGGGGGCGGGGGGGGGGGGGGGGGGGCTTCTAATACCCTGCACGGCAAACTTGTAATTCAAATTCTAGAGATATGGAGAGAAGAAAGTTAAACAATTCCACGCCAAAAGCGATCAATCAATATTGAATTTTTTATTCCCAAGTTAATTGTTCTCTCGTTTATGCGGCAATCTGCAACGCTAATCATAAGCGCCAGTTACAAGAGAACGGCTAAACCCAAGCATTGCCATCTTATACTTAATCAATTATGTATGAGTATTTTGAAAAAGCAAAGTATGTGTCACTTTGAAAACGTGGTCAACGGTCAATGGTCAAGGCGAGTTCGAAACATTTTATGAACTTAGTTAGAACAGCTCAGTGAACAATATCCTGAAATGAAAGGTATGGCGCCTAATGAAATAACCATGTTTGACGGTGAGAACAAGTCACTGACTCTTGCCATTAATGATATTGTGGTGTTCGCAAATTTAGTTATAAACACTAAAATCAATATCTGGTATCAAGGTCAGCGAGACCAGAATGATCACCAATATTGTGGCTTTATAATATATGGGGCAACGCAGTTTGCAGCGTAGCCAAAGCCTAATGTAAGTGTTGAGTTTTCTTTAAACGAGTTATAACACATTAAAAAAAGAAATAAGTAATAAAGCAAGTCAGCCATCACATTTTGTGTTGATTATAAGCAGCTTAAAATAGTACCAGGTAACAAAGTCATGACGTCAATACCAAGCGTATAATATAAATAACTCCTACTGTAAAGAAATAGCTCAAAATAAATTTCATTTGATTTTCCCAATTTTAGGCAATGGGTATTAACATGAACGCAACGGAATTTGGTCATAAATGCATTGTTTCTTTGACAGAGAGCGGAGTAAATATTTTCTCTCTTGACAGGACAGCAGGATCCGCGTTAACCTGGAAATAAACAAATCTTTCGTTTCTTTTCAGGAAAATGTCCCTACCTGTACCAATCGCAATATTTATAAATATTATTCTCTCTGATACTCGGCTGCATCTCGAGTTTATGTGATGTGTTATCTTTCCCTATAAAAGTCACATTCTGAACCACGACAGTTATAGAGTTCATCGCCTGTCAACTCAATTATGCAATGCTGTGAGCATTACCATAACTCGTTTATACAACACCCAATTATGTTGTCTATTTCTACAGACTCTTCCAGTTAACCTTTTGAAATCGAGCTACCAAAGTTGTTCAGTGAGACATACCTTCGCGACTGTTAACACTATCTGGCAACAATACCCTATCCAATCACACAGAAGACAACCTTATGAAAATTTGGTTAGCAGCTCATTCAAGAGACTAAAATCCAATAAAACACATTTTTAAAAAGGTGAAAATACAAAAATAATAATAATAATTAGGCTTATCTCGAACGTGATTCTATCAAATTAGGAGTAAAAGCGTACTATGTTAAACTTTTTGAGATTGAGCAATTGAAACATTAAATACTACAAAGATTGCCTAAATAAAAAGTTTGAACTGCAATTTTATTTGGTTCACAAAATCGTGGACACAATTTGCCAGGTCTGTGATAATGTAGAATCCTGATTTTTGCAAAATTCAGTTACTATTTATCTACGGGAGAGTCGATTAGATACCTAGAGGTATTACGTGCTGTACCTTTTTGATGCTTACACACGGAAATATGGTCATCTGTAAAGATCTGTTGTAGGCTAGCTGATGTAGCACAGACTGGTTTGAAGGTATCCATACAGAATGGTATTACATTAACGATAGTTAACCTTGTTATTTGGAATCCGGACAAGTCAGACAATTTACCAACTGACGATATTGGCCCGTTCATAAATGTAATAATAAAACACTAAACGAATAAAGGACAAGAAGGTCAAAACGACCACAATTAGATGACAAAAAAATAAGCCAAACAGATAAAACGCATAACATTTTGAAATTTAGGCATGTTATCATCACAGGTAAATTTTGCCTAGATTTCATATAGTAAATGATACAAAATTTCCCCATATATGTGTAGTACACTATAAAGCCTATACGATATAGTCTATCCTATTTCCACGTGTTTAGACTAGATGCGATATGTGTCAGAATGATACCAGTTTGTAACGGGCTCTCGCTGACGTTTACCTCTCTTCCGTTTCATTTAACTGAATTTTGTTCCGGTAACTTTTTTGTTTTTCTTGGGTATCCTCCAGACATTAACGTGTCTAGGTGGGTTATTGATAGGACAGACGGGTATAATAGGTCTGGGCTCTGATGGAGTAGGAATTGTGTTTTGGTAATCAATTATCTTGATCCAATTTCTAGGTCTATGTATTTACAATGTTACCTCTTGGAAAGCCGACATGTTCTGTGGGTATAAATTACAGCCTGAAACAATACATTAAGTAAGGCCATCCTTTGATTTAGATTAGCGACAAAAATCAAAGAATTGCCGTGTTTATAAAATGCCTTTACAGATGCAAATTGCTTGGTTGATTGGTTGGTGGTTAACGCCACAATCAAGATTATTTCTGCGATTTAACAGGATATTAAGACTAAATAATTCTCAAACTGCACGCCACCTTCCTTCTTCAGTGACCTT
Source organism: Lepidochitona cinerea (assembly GCA_963971465.1). Taxonomy (NCBI): domain Eukaryota; kingdom Metazoa; phylum Mollusca; class Polyplacophora; order Chitonida; family Tonicellidae; genus Lepidochitona; species Lepidochitona cinerea. The sequence continues at coordinate 43,970,695 of OZ020551.1, read as the reverse complement.
TCGACACGCAACACTTTCGTATACATTCCTTGGACGGAGGAAACCCCCGACTTTCAGAGACTACCTGACAACTCCCAATCGTGTGATTAACCCACTCAAAAAGTACCTGCTGAGCCACGGACCTCGGTTATTGTGATATTGATATAGTGTTGTCGATGTTCAAAACTGAAATTTCCAGTTTCCAAAGAAACCAATGAAAGCAAATTTGTGACTTAACGAAGAAACGACATTTTCCTTGACTTATCGGGGAGATTTACCCTCAAACCAGCATGGCAAACTTGTACATACAGTCGGAAGAAGAAATTTAAACAATTGCATACAAAGAGGGATTACTCGCTTTATGAGGCTTGCTTCTCTAGCTATTCGTTCCCACACACCCTAGCTATGCTGTAAATCACAAACAATGATACTCATGAGTGTATGATAATAAAATACAACCTCAAACATTACTACTATTATCTTATACTTTATAGATTACGTATGATTACACTTCTTGCAGAAGTACTGTGTTTGGGTGTAGGCCTAGCCAGATTTCGTTTTTAAAACATTGATCTGTTAATCTTAACATGTGGTCAGTGCACATTCAATGTTTAAGACCAGTACCAAGCAATTTGAAGAATAACTTAAAATGAACGATAAATGGATATACCGCCTAATGAAATAACCATGTTTCTTGTAGAGAACAAGTCAGTAACTCTACCAACTAATAGTATTGTTGTGTTCACAAATTTAATTATAAACACTAAAATCAATATCTGGAATCAAGGTCAAAGATACCAGAACGATCACGAGCATAGGTAACTTTATTGCTTTATAAAACACGAGGCAACGCATATTGCAATGTAGTTAAGGCATAATATAAATGTTGAATTTTCATCAAAACAGGTAAAAGTCGTTTGAAAAAAATAAGTAAGAAGGCAAGTCTATTTGCTATCTTAATATCTTCGTGAAGATGAGAAGCAGCAGGGTTTGTGATAATGTGCCGGTTCTTTCCAGGAAATCGTCCCTACCATTCTTGATAGATCATCCAAATATTTAAAAATATGATTATCTCTGATACTCGGATGCATCTCCTGTCAATGTAACATGTGTTACATGTTCTGTAACCACCAGGTTCTATATAATGACAGTCACAGAGTTCATCGTCTGCCAACTGAACTATGGAATGTAGTTAGCATTACCATAACTCGTTTATACAACACCCTATTATATCGATGTCTGTTTGTACAGACTTTTCCAATTAAAGGGGCTTTCACAATTGAGACTTTCGCCGCACGGTCAAAATACTGAAATTGACCGCACGGTGGAGATAAAAATTTTCGGGTCGCAGTAGAATCGGAAAAAATACCGCAAGAAAATAATCCATTTTACGATTGGCCGGGGCATTGTAAGGGCGTGGCACGGTTCCCGCACGGTTTAATCCACGAATCTCTTGCGGCGAACCGCGCGAGTGACGCAAGCAACGCACGTCTAGCGCACGTGATCCGTGAGACAGTTGCGCGGAGGTGCTACGTGATTTGTTGGAACGTGCGGCGTGCCGCAAGATGCATCGTGCGTCATTGTTTTTCGCCGCGCACCAATGAGCGGGCGCCTTACGGCGTTTTGTCAAATCGTGCGGCGATTTTGGGCTCCGCAGACGTGATTGCAGTATAAAAAGGCGCATAGATCCAAAAAACCGTTAGAAAAAGAACGGCAATCCTTTGAGGAAGATCACCACGATGCCCGCCAAGAAGCAGACCAAGGCAAAAGCTTCAACTTTTGTGAGATAAAATGAAGCACCCTAAAATATATACCTGTAGGACGCCTGAGGGTATTTTTCGCACGGTGAACGCAAGGCGGTGCAAGACCGTGACGGCAAATCGTTCAACGGTTTACGACTGTCGCAAGGTTGGCGGAACAAGAAATTTCACCGTACGGAGCATCTTACGACACAAAAAAATCGTGCAACAACCGCGCGTCAAGATACAACGGTTTACGGTGAACGTACTGGCGCCCGCACGGATCAGAGGTAATAAAAAAATTCGCACGGCCGAAAATTGGATTCCATGTGCACACCAAACTTTTCTGCGGCTCTTGCGGCACAAAAATTCCGCGCGGTAAGGTGCGGTTGCCCGCAAGGAAGGCTGCGGTCCATCGTACGGAAGGCCAAAATTCATGACCGCAAGAGCCGTAAACCCGCCGTATCTCAATTGTGAAAGGGGCTTAACCTTTGAAAGTCAGCTATCAAAGCTGTCCATTGAGACATAATACCTTCATACTGGACTGTTAGCCAAAAGGTACTAGATACAGCTCTATTTCCTATTTGCGATAAAGAGCGCCCCCCCCCCCCCCCCACACACACACACACGCACACTAAATCTGGCAACGTCGCCACATAAGTGAAATAATCTGGAGTGTAGCGTAAACATTAATCGACCAATTTTAGCTGTAGCATAACATAAGCTTGTAAGCGTAAATATCTGTGATTATTGATTAAATCTTTCGTTGATTGGACATCTATTAAGCTTTTCTTCCTTAACAATCATATTTGCACTGCTGTCGATGCGACCTAAGGCTCCGTGTACCCCCAAACTGTCAGCTCAATTATGAAATATTGATATCCATTACCATAAACCATCGTTTATACAACACCGAATAATGCCTGTGTCTGTTTGTACAAGACTTTCCAATTAACCCTTTATACTGAGCTATCAAAGCTACTCAGCGAGACTTCATAGCTTATTATAACACAGCTTCACAAACAACCTTTCATTTACCTTCGATATCTGGATGGCATTTTTATCATTTGGCAGCATATGTTGGAGGACCTTCATGTTTTCATTGATACCCCAGCATTAAACTACAGTCTACTATTGATGTTTTGGACTATTTACAACGGTCATACATATCATACTACTGTGTATCTAGATTACAAATTATTCTTCAAATCTACCGACACACATCGACTGCTACATCCTATGTCATACCATCCTCCCCACACAAGAGAGTCATTAAGTCTCAGGTTTTTAGATTACATAAAAACGGTAGTTTTTTTAGATTTTTTAATCAGACTTGTTCTTTTCTTTTTAAAGTTCTTCTCCCTGGGGGGTATTCTATTAGGATATCAAATCTGACACATTAAGACAAATCACTTCTCCCCCTCAGCCTACGACACACTTGTCTACTCTCCATACATGATCATGGAACTTTTTTCGGAGAACAAACTAGCAACAAATATCAAATGGCAGAGAATCTTAATTGCGACTTTTCTAATATCGTATATGTTATCACGTGCAAAAAATGTCGCAAGCAATACGTCGGAGAAACTACGACAAAGAGCAGCCAACCATTTATCTAGTATTAGACTTAAATATGATGTGTCCGTGGCACAACTTTTCAACACTCGAGGTCATTCGGTCAAGGACCATTTTGAAATCATGCCCATTGAACAAATCCATTTTCTCACCTCTACTGCAGATACCAAGCACATACGTTTGGAAAGGGACAGTTTTTTTATTCAAACGTTACAAACTATTTATCCTTTGGGTTTAAACTTGGACCCGGCAGATGGATTGTTCCAAAACCAATCCGATTGATAGTTTTTGTTCCAAAACCAATCCGATTGATAGTTTTATTTAAAAAACAGAGTCCAAAAAAGTGACTATCTACCTGAAACGGCTAGTTTTTCTCATTAAAACCTTTACATTTTTCACGCTAAAATCGTTTAGATTTATAAATGATATGCATTAGAATAGAAATAAATAACGTTCTGGTAGGGTCCGAAGACACCACAATTATTATTTATTATGTTATTATTCACCTCTGGCTATGAAAGGAATTCCATTGTAATGCGACATCATCTAACCTGCAGTTTGAAGGGGTATTTTATTTGGTTCAGAAAATAGTGGATAAGACTTGCCAGGTCGATGGTAATCTATAATTCTAGTCCTTGTTAGGAAAAGAGTTTATGGCGTTCTGTATTTTGTTCTTTTGGCAAAATTCAGTAGCTATTTATCTATAAGAGAGTCCATGAGATACTTTCATGTACATAATGTAATGTATTGATTCTTACTTTTTCTTTTGAAGAATATGGATTCTTACTCCTCTCAATGTTTTAATATCATCATATCATTATATGTACCTTATTTATTTAGTGTCTTTCAGAAAGTGAGTATAACAGTATTCTCGTTATTTTTGGGATTAGACTTTCTTGAAAAATGGCAGAAATTCTTCAACGGATTTTGGGTGAAACGGAAATCGAACCCGGATCCCAGAGTATTGCACCTATCACAAGCACTAAATGTCGACTGCCTTATCCATTCGGCCAACCGGCCTTCTCTCCAGGAATAACGAAGAATAATGTACCTTATTGTCTCGCAAAGGTTGTTTAATAACAGTACCAAACAATTTTAGTACCTAATTGCTCCCGGGCATATATTGAGTTGTTTCTCTTTCTTGGTAAGGTTATGCTTTATATATGGGATTGACTATTTGTTGTTATACGCGAACTCAGGATTATTTCACTTATATGGTGCCGTTGTCATGTTAAGTGGGGGGGGGACCTGTCTCATTGGCCGGGGAAAACCCCCAACCTTCGGCGAGTACCTGACAACTCTTCCACATACTGCGACCGAGTGAAAAATCCTCTGAGAAATTTTCGGTTTTTGTTTGGTCTGATTGGGACATCGATCGAATGTGTGTGTGGGACTGAAGTACGATCATTCTAACCGACTGGACCAGTCCTTCCCCCTTAACAAATGGGAAAGGATCGCATGTAAAGATTCGTAGAAGGCAAGTTGACCTTGTACAGAGTGGTTTGAAGGTATCAGTAAATAATAGCATTAAATTAACGATAGGCGGATACCACGTCTAATGTTAACAAGCTAACCTTGTTATATGCAGTTCGGACAAGTCCGACTTAAGCAGCTGACCGTTCACAAATTTAATTATACATTGTAAATATTAAATCAATAACCGACAAGAAGGTCAAAATGACCACAACGGCCTCAGTTTTATAACAGAAATTAAAACCGCGGAACAGATTTAACGTAGCATTCCTTGAAATTTAGGCATGTCATCAAAGGTATTATAAAAAATTCTCTTAAATTTTGTCTAGTTAATTATCCGGGTTCAAATATACTTTTTTATTAATTTTCATGGAATATATATTAATATGTGTGTGCCATTAGAGGTTCACCAATACGTTATATTTCCATCAAGGAAAAGTTACTTCCCTTGTTGGCCTCAGGATGAAGCATTTCCCGACTCTCATGCGATTTCTGGAACGGGCCTTGTGCTAAAGGAATAGGGAATTTTACAGAAAACTGTTGAAAGGCTAGAAAATCAAAATATTTCTTTAGATGTTACCTCAGTTAGTAAAAATAAAAATATAAAGATATAAATTATTATAAATATAAACGAAATTATCTGTAAACATATCTCTTTCATTGTTTGTATTGCTTTGCATCAGAACGAGAAGGATGCTGTCCCACTCGTACCACTAAATGCACCTCCACTTTGAAGAGTTCTACTAATGGAAATATAAAGTATTTCAATTCACGACGTTTTTTTGTTAGAAGCCATCTTTCCGTTTTAAAAAAGGTTATATAGATTCATACATGTACTCGTGTCGTGAAATTAGATTAACATGTTAACAAAGTTAGACTCGTGAAAAGTGTAATAAAGGGAAAGTAGCAGCGAAGAATAGTATTAAATGAACGGTAGGGTGATATATCGCCGCTTGGAATAACCGTATTACAAAAAGTAAACTTAGTTAGCACCAATAAAATCAATACTGTAGAGTCATCAGTAAAACTAAGCTACCTGTCGGATACTAATTCTTAAAAGTCCCGCCCTATTTAAAAAAGCGAATGATATAGAATGATGATAATTTCAGCCTATGTTGCGTAATGCTGTAGGTTCCAATCTCCAAGCCTAAAAAATCGCCTGTACATAATCTTTATTCTTCGATGTGTTTTTCTTGTCTGTTGAATATCATGGTGACGGGAAACCTCGCAAGAGAACTAAACATAAAAGTGATATGTCTATGAAGCGTGATGACCTCTGTTAAGTCATTTTCTAAAGCAAGAGTTTCTTTTTCAAAATAAGACGACCGATATCGATTGTCAGAGAACAAAATAACTGGCATGACGTTGTTAATTGTAGCTGAACCCCAAAGTGTACACAGACGTTGAGCGAATCTACGAATGATGCTATGTGTATTTATGCTAGAATGTTCGTTACTTAAATACGTTTTGAACAATTTTACATTGCAAAGGAGTTTTTGCTTTTGCTAACTTAATGAAACAAGAAATGGCTTAAAATGTACTTTTGTTCCCCCAATTTGAAGCAAGGAATGTGTGTTAATTTGCAAGGTAGCAAGAGTCTCTCCACCAAAACGTTTATGCTGCTATTTGAAAGAAAACAATGTTATTTACCATCGTACATTCAGAGCCTATTAATTGTTTGGTATACTCGGTGATATTCTGGTCGATCTGACATGCGTCAAACTTAGACCCCGTGTACTCAGCCTATCAACTCAATCATGAAATATTGCTATCATTACCATAAATACAACACCTAGTGATGCCCGTGTCTGATTGTACAAAACTTTCCAATTAACCTTGGAAAACTAACCAATTCTGATCTTAGTAAGACTTAATAGTATACACAAGTAATGTTAACCCGAAAAACGACAGTTTCATATTGACTCAATATTTCGGCATCTATTATACCATCATCAGGAGTGACACATTTTCAGAGAAAACTGTTATCGTAGCAGCCACCCCATTAAACCTGGCAAGCGGGAAACGTGAAATAAGCTTGAGTGTGGTGTAAAACATCAATCAATCAATCCAGTCAATACAAGCTGGTCAGAGTACATCTTGTGTTCCAAAGCAATATTTTAGCCGGTTCATTCACTTTCAATGTAATTTGGACAATGGCTATTTGATTGTTATGATGTACACATGTTAGATCCTTCGAGACAAAGCGATTGTGTTATTCATGGATTTTAAACAATCCGTAGACACCTATTTAATGAGGGGTCTCCGTGGCTCAGTAGGAAGAGCGTTGAACGCTCAATCCAAACAGCCTTCCACCAATGGGTCGCGGGTTCGAATCCCACTCAGTCCAAAAATTGGAAAATGTTCTGAATGGGTTTTCATTCGAACGACCTATGTGGGATGGTTGCCAGTTACCAGCGGAAGGTCGTGGGTTTCCTCCGGGCACAGAGCCCGGCTTCCTCCCACAATAAAACTGGCAACGCTGCCATATAAGTGAAATAATCTTGAGCGCGGCGTATAACACCAAACAATCAATCAACATATTTAATGATTCGTACAACCTCTCCTAAATAATAATAGGAGTTACTATTAAAACCTTGCGCTGAACGCTTTGCAGCATAATCAAACTTGTCTTTGTGATTACCATAAATCGTTTACGCAAGAATAACCAGGACAAGAATACATGTACATCCGTCAATCAATTAATCTAGGAGACAGTTCTCAGTAGTCAGCGTGATGTATGATTTGATGTATCGACTAAATAAAAATAGAAATCAAAACGAAAACGGATATGAGATAACACGAATTTTATTTCCAAATCAGAAAAAAACAAAATAAAGCGACTTAGAAAAAATTGAATGACTCAAGCAAAATACCGAAGTAATGCTCTGATTGTTTTCAATAAACTGTCAATTCAATAAAACGTAGTTGTCCGATGAAAGAGATCCGTAAGATTGGTATTGATTTTAGCATACCGTTTTTTGTACGACTCCAACGGAATTCATCGAGAAAGAAAAACAGTTATCGTTCAGGCGAAAAGACCCTTTCGAATCCACTCTGTGACCAAGCATGAAATTACAGAAAAGGCCATTTTCCGTGTTATTTAGGCTTTTGTCGGGTATTGGTCTATCTGCTTACAGGGAAGCCAGAATATCATTACAAAACACAAAATATCATATAGCCACCCGAGAGAGATTCGGATTGATTAACACAATGAATTCAGTCAGACCACAATGCAACATCTTGTTTTTTATAATCTGTTAAGTGCAATAGATAAATCAAAAGTATGTTACTAAGTTAAATCCCGTTAACAAAAACCATTGACAATGTGTGTGGCAGTCTGGCGCTCTCTGGCGGACCCGATTTGCTTCATTGTCAGGGTAAAGCTGTGGTTATTATGTTATCCAAACAAAACATTCGACCAGGTATTTTAGTTGATCTAATAAGAAAGCAGAGTGGACAGCGAGACAAGGTAAAGAAAAACATTGCATTAGCGGAGCAAAACAATAGGCAAACAAGTCAAATTCTGATAGAAATAGATAACGAATATATAAAATATTATGCCAAACTTCAGGATGCGATATACTAAAAAGTTAGATTTAAACCAAAAATGACTTTCTTTGATAGATATTTAGAACCTCTGTGGTTCGCCAGGAAACGTGTTGGAAGCGTATTCAGCAACCTGTCGCCCCCCCCCCCCCCTCCCCCTGAAAAAGCCTGACAACCTGAAATACGTGCAACATAAAAAGGCAGATGTGACCCAATGAGGTCCAGGTTTTACAGGCATTAACATGGACAATTGTTGTCTTAAAAATGGATATTGCTTGAATAATTAGAGAAATCATTAATTTTCCCAGATGGTTGAAAGTTTTGACTTGATGTGAATGGTCTATCAATAATTGGACTTCGGAGTCGAGCGAATAAGTATAAGGAGTTCGTATGATGTAAAGCGTGGTATTAACAAATTATCTGTATCTTAGCAATAATTGTAGCAACTCATTTTGAAGTCATTACTATGAATCTACAAATAATTTATCAACTGTTTATTGAATAGGCAGGCAAAACAACACAGCTGTGCAATAGGTATATATAGAGATCCTTTATCTGAAAATTCAATCCGCTACTTTTATTTTGATAAATATAATCAGGATATTGTGAAAACGACTTCTGTATACAATCACGGAACAAATATCTATTTCATCTAGATCGATAAAACGGATCTTTATCGGAGCAAATCGTTTAACAAAAAACACGTTTGTATAATTGTTGGCCATCTGTTGGTATTGGCCTTATTTATTGACCAATTAAAATCATCCATTTTAATCGCATCCTACAAGTCGGTACGACTAATCGCGTAGTGAGAACGGACCATAACAATGTCAGGCTGCACATCCGTATTCGTTTTCAAACCTTAATCTGGCTTTTGTCGTTGTAGAAACAGTGTCAATTGATACATGTAAATTACCAAATTTAAAATAATTTTAATAAAAACCCTGTAGAAACAAAAACAGAAAAATTAAAACGAAACGTGCAAAAACATAATAGCTTGAAACCAAACAAAAACAGGTTGGTCCATCTATACGAATAATTTTCTAATCGTCACGACAGTAAGAGGCTTTGAAGGCCATCGAAAAAAGGATTGGCGTTGGAGTGAGGAAAATCTATACAGTATATCCACCTTTTGACAGCTCATGCCACTTTAAACAATTTATGTAATGAGATTTAGGTTACCTAAATATTTCTAGAATGATAAAATATCAGAAAACCAGAGCCTCCATAGTGCTGCCTCTTTTCATGTTAAACGTATCCCTCTTATAAGCACTGATTTCCGCATTTGTAAAGCTGATTGGCTTAATACCTGTTAGACTGTGTGCAACTTTAAACTCAATCAACCTAGAAAACGTGTTTGGAGAAGATCCTGCTTTATCTCAGTGACTTTGTCGAATTGAGACAAAAGTGCCTTGAGAGACAATCGGAAGCAATAGCAGGGCTATTTGAGACAGTTCAGCTGAAGACAAACTCCAATTACTCCTTCTTGAGTATATCTACCAATAGACACATCATTTATGTCTCTTGTTCTCTTAATTGTTTCTACATTTTCGTCTAGTGTTGTACTTCTTCTTCTGTTAATTGTGTCTACATTTTTGTCTAGCGTTGTCTCTGTTAATTGTGTCTACATTTTCGTCTAGCGTTGTCTCTTGTTCTGTTAATTGTGTCTATATTTTCGTCTAGCGTTCTCTCTTGTTCCGTTAATTGTGTCTACATTTTCGTCTAGTGTTGTATTTCTTCTTCTGTTAATTGTGTCTACATTTTTGTCTAGCGTTGTCTCTTGTTCTGTTAATTGTGTCAACATTTTCGTCTAGCGTTGTATCTCGTGTTCTGTTAATTGTGTCTATATTTTCGTCTAGCGTTGTCTCTCGTTTTCTGTTAATTGTGTCTACATTTTCGTCTAGCGCGGTATATCTTATTCTGTGAATTGTGTCTATATTTTCGTCTAGCGTTGTAGCTCTTGTTCTGTTAATTGTGTCAACATTTCGTCGAGCGTGGTATGTCTTGTTCTGCTAATTGTGTCAACATGTTCGTCTAGCGTTGTCTCTCGTGTTCTGTTAATTGTGTCTACATTTTCGTCTAGCGTGGTATCTCTTGTGCTGTTAATTATGTTTACATTTTTATCTAGGATTGTTTCTCGAGTTCTGTTAATTGTGTCAAGATTTTCGTCTAGCGTTGTATCTCGTGTTCTGTTAATTGTGTCAACATTTTCGTCTGGCGTTGTCTTTCGTGTTTTGTTAATTGTGTCTACATTTTCGTTTTGTTTGACCAACAATTTGTTGGACGGGAATCGAAACTAAAACATCTTTTGACTTGATTTTGCTTTAAATTATTATCTTCGTTTGTGTGTTCATAACTTTCATACCAATATGGACCCAATGGGAAGCGGACAGTATCAATTCGCCAGTATCAATTCGTACTCGCTAAACTGAACCAAATGATGGCTCAACACATGTTGGAAGATGTTATCCTTCAACAATGACCATCACGAACATCTTCACTGGTTGATGGAAGGATTGATGTTCCATTCACTAATTGTTCAAGCTGTCACCTCAAAATTCATTCGTTCCAATCAGCAAACCTACAGATATCACTTGAAGTCCTCTAACAGAATACTGAGAATAACTGGGGTGCAGAAAGTCAACGATACTCACAATACAAGGACATTAACAAGGTCTAAACGGATTTACTGAAACGAAACACGAGTTCTCACTATCAATAATGTGATATTTTCGATTGTTGCCGCAAAGTTGATTTTAACCTAAGGAGATTGATTGATTGATTTTCCATTGTTTATGTTTGAATTTTCCTTGTTATCTCGTTTCTATGAAAACCAAAAACCCAACTAACTATACTTGAAAGGTCTAAATGATAGACCTCTTTTTAACACAATTAGAAACTTTTCTTCATGCATGGTTATTTTAGACAAGAAGATTTTCCCTGTGCCAGAGTGTTTAGTGTTCATAAATATACTTGAAACCCATTTCAAAATAATGTGCACGAAGGACAAGTTTTGTCTTTTCTTTCAGTCCAACAATTCTCTTGCGTATCGAAAACTATACTAGTAGCTCAAGGTCGCCCTCAATGGCGGTCAAATATCAACCTGTCACAGCAGTACAAAGATTATGAAAGAAGTAATCAATCAAAGCCTCCTGAATATCTACCGAAAGTTTCGCCATTTAATTAAACCCCCAAAGGACGCGTCATAAAAAGTAGCTGGCAGACCTGTCATACGGATCATCATTGTCATACATATAGATTGACGGATTGGATTTTCATAGTTACTGTGTACTTAGGTTTCAAAGTGTTGTGGATTGCATTAAAGTTACATTGGTGAAATATGTCTTGCTATTGTTTCCTCTTTGATCATTGGTGTTCCCTGACAATGTCGTAGTATATGAATAACTCATACATAACAATTTAGAGTCTTGAGGGATAGTATTACTAGTTTTGTCAAAGCAAATACGGGAAAAATGCGATTTTAGCGTCTGCGTCAAAACTGTTGCAATATTCTCTGTATTATTTGTCATGTTTTTAATTAATTGTTTCTATTCAAAAAATTACATCGCCTTTTATTTGATCATAAACAGTGGAACTTTCAAAGAAAAAAAAACCCTCAAGGTTTTGACGATACAATCACAAATCATAATCTACCAGCTGATTGTTGCTAGAGCAGAAATTACACACGATATCTTAATAGGCGAGGTTTCAAGAGTCGCGTAGTTAACCGTGGGACTTATTTTGTCCGCGTTGCCAGTTTGTAGATGAGCTAACTGCGTAAATGAAACATTTATAATGCTAACAACGAATGGTTAGGCTCACTCAAGTTAAAACTTCTCGAGAAGATTTTATTCATACGTTTTAACCATTTTTTAAAAACTTGTTCTAAACAGCAACTGTGAGAGCTTGCTATGACATATACGGTTTGGTACAATGGTTGAACAAAGAGCTCGTTTCAACTCGAATTTAGCCTTCTGCAAAAATAAACATAAAAATGGACTTTTTATCAGTAATACAAAATCCATGGAGATGGAAAATTGAACTGCTTTGGGAGTAATTGAAGTAAAGTGCCGAAGCAATCCTCTGATTATGTTCAATCGCTTGGAGATTTCATAAAACGGATTTCGGGTATAACATACCAAAGAAATTGAGATTGATTTTTGATAACAAAAAATTACCCGTCACAAACTTAAATCACAGAGGCAGATAACATAATGTGGGTCGTCTAAGGAAGATCAGTTACGTTATATGATATGATAAAGCTGGCTTAAACGACCCATTTTCCTTTTGTTTATGCTTTTGTCTGCATTGATAGCCGGAATGGATGTTGCACGCCTCAGGCGTTCACAACATTCAAGTAGTGTATATTGTTGTGAGCTAAAGTATATTAGCATTCCCATGAATGAGCGTTCATCCCGGTTAGAAAAATTGGGTTTCCGTTACAGATAATATTTCGGTTCACATAGGTCATAGACCGTATGAATTTCCCTCAGTCCATCGTCAATCATTAAGTTTTTATATGTTGTTTAAACCCTAATATTTTCTTGACAACCAGAATCTATGAGGGAAAAAAACCCACACACATTATGTATTATTTGCCTTACTCTTTGAGCATACTCCTTGGAGTTTTAATCTAGAATGGAGATTCTTAAACATTTTGGGCACTTACCCAACTCAGGCAAAAACAAATGCAACCTCAGCTTAGATGAAGATGAAGCGTTTTAACGTTGTAGAAAAGGTACATAAATGCATGTTAGTTTTTGGTTGGAAATGAACTGAATGTGGAAATTAACTGAAAATATGACATAAAAAACAAACAATAAAATAATTTTTTATCTTTTCAAAAACAAGGCAAATGAAAATAGTCATACAACAGTTACAGTGACAATAGTTACGATAAGCAAAACAGTTCAAAATTAATATGACAAATTAACGTCTTTAAATTTTAATGTCCAAAGCGATAGATGCACAGTTTATATGCACGTTAGGAGTTTCGATTCATAGGCTGACGAATTATCGAACCTCTCAATCAGCGGTCCAAGATACAGTGTGGCGTTCCGATACTAAACATAACAAGGAAATGATTTGAGGTATAGGCCTACTCTTGCAGGATGTAAGTTCCTCCTGAACATGCGGACGGGATGCACACCTTCTGGGGGGGGGGGGGGGGGTTCGACAGTCAAAGTCCTTCAGGCCTAGCTCTTGATACTCAGTCGGGTTTAGGGGATATATGTATCTCACTAATTGACAGCACACCTTCAGGGAATGTTAATGAACATTTGACCTCTGTGGGCTAATCATATCGCCATGACCTCTCACCAAACAGTCTACAATGCTGCTTCAGAAGAGAAAACAACATGGGTATTGGGGATGTCTTCAAAGCTGGCTGTCCTCATTATCGACATAAATGATTTCTTGTCAAGGCATTCTTTGGTGGAACTGTAGTGGAATGACAAGGTTAATAACACACATGTCATACCAGCCGAAAGCGAAAGGAGTTTTAATCAACCTAATTTAATATGGATTTCGGGAGTTGAAACGATTAGTTTATTGTCATTGTTAAACCAAAGATTTCTTTTTCTGTATTATTTAAGCTCAGTTTGTTATGGTTGTTTGATAATTAAGACAGTCTATATATGTTTTAAAAAATCCATAAGGATTATAATATTGGATTTTTGGATTAAGCGGGAGAGCTATATACTTTACACATGCAAATGTCTGGTTTCCTTTATAGCAGTAAATATCTACAAGATCCTTAAATGTTTTCTATGTATATCAAAGGTGTTCCCTGTGCCCGTGTGTTATGGTGTTAAAATATAACAAAGGTTCCTTAAATACAATTCTAATTGTATTCGTAATGAAGTTATCCGAACGTGTATTGGTTAGAATTGACTCATGATTATCTTTGAGTACGTTCCTGGTAAATACTTTACCATGGAATCAGTAAATATGATTTGAAACGAAAATAGCATGTAATGGAAAGCAAAATAACATATGATGGAAAGCAAAATAGTGGACTGCAATTGTAACATATTATTTATTTTATGTACGATCCATCATGCACTTTATTTATATATGGAATTTGTATTCAATATGACAGATCTTCTACCCGCCGGCGAATGATGTATTTCCGATTAAATCGTCGACTCAATTTTGGGGAATCTGGAATTGATTACTTCCTCAATGTTCTGACTTCTGACCATGTCATGTTTCATATTCTCTGAGAAGACAAAATTTGGTCATCAAAACAAAAGACCTGCTATCACAAACATTAATATCATTTGATGAAAACTTGCCGTTCCGATTGACCTTATTGTAAGGTATGTCAACCGGAAATTCCAGGACGTAAACGTCTCATTAGTGCGATGGAGCGTATCAATAATTTTGTAAGGCTGACCGAGTCGGTATGAGGCATTATTCCAACCATCAACTTTAAAACTTATAACCATTATTTCAGTTGTGCCAAGCATTATTCTTCTAAAGTTTGTTGTGGAAGAATTGCCATGTACTCGCCGAAGGTCGGGGGTTTCCTCCGGGCAACGAGGCCGTGTTCTCCCTCACTAAACCTGGCAACGCCGCCATATAAGTGAGAAAATCTTAAGTGCGGTGTAAAAATCAATCAATCAATCAATCTAAAATTGTAAAAGAGGCGACTCAATTTATTTTGGTAACAAAAAATCAAGATCTAATTTATCGTAGAACATTTCAACACACTTAATCTAGTAAATCTAAATTTTAAAATAACAAGACCTTGTCACTTAAAATTGTATTTGAAAAACCTCGATGATTTTGACATCTTGTTTTGTAAATGTAAAAGTTCCCTCGTAATATAACAAGATTTCTTAAAAGAGTAACACTTCATTTGTCAAGCTTATAACAACATTAAGTAATGATTTTACTAATTGAAGTAGATCTAACCAAAAAGATCGTGCACATGGGCAATCACAAAACAGATATACTATGGTCTCCTTCGTTTGTTTACATAAAGTACATCTATCATCTCCCTTGATCCCAATGGCAAATAGGTGGCAATTATTCTGTATTGAAACCATCTTAGTTTAGGGTCAGTGGTAATTTCAAAAAGTAAATGGTTTGTATTTTTCCACCATTGTACAGTTTTCTTTCCAATAATTCTTTCCAATTTTTCAAAGGCGACAATGAAGGTTGGATTGATTTGTGGTAACAAACAGTTTTTGGCATCTTTCATAGATCTTCTTTTAACTACCATTAACAATATAGGCTTAGGAATAAGAGGGCAATGTGGTTCATTAAACTGTTTTACTTTAAAGAAATCTGAGACATACACAATTTCCTTAGCAGATCATTCTTTATTTTAGTCAATAGTTGTATGACATTAAGCGCCATGTGACCGTCTATTGACCAATAAAATTGCACCACACACACACCAGTTATATAATTATAGTCACATCTGAATTTAATACAAGTAGTTGACAAGTCATTATGCATTTTAAAATAACTTGTTGCACCCCCCTTGGAGTACCAATTGTACTTGGTTTAAAATGGTTAACTCAGGGGTTTGTGTGTATAGTATTTCTTCGATATCGATCGGGAGTATTCGCCAATAACGGTATTGTTGGACCGACACTGTGTTTTTATTACCAAGATCTTATCTACTTTACTTGAATGTAAAGTGAACGTCTCAGGAGTACAAACTAATTTCCGATTCACCCTGAGAGACAAAGAAGATAAACAACGTGGAAACAACCATTTGATGGTATCTGCAATCGTATAGGGACCAAAACTACGTTTGTATTGAGACCTATTTCCTAGAGCCATCTACATCCTGTTTTTGTCTTGGTGACTTTTGTTTAAGCCGGGTAAAAAAATCCTAGCTGAAATCTATCTTAATTGCATCGGACTACTCTACTCCTTTTATTGATTTGTTAGTTCATAAAAAACAATCGGAGCATTGTTTCTGTACTTAACTTCAATTTTACCAAAAGCCCTCCGTTTTCCCTTCTTCATGGCGGTTTACCCAAACTTAAATGCACAGAAAGTATTGTCTGATCGACACCTTAACACACCCTAGGCCTACTTTACTTTGTATTGATTTTTATAAAATGTTTACATCATTCTAAACAAATACAAATGCACTTTCAAGTTTGTATTAAGGGCACATCCAAACCCCGTGTACTCAGCCTATCAACTCAATTATGAAATATTGCTATCATTATCATAATTACAACACCTAGTGATGCCCGTGTCTTGTTGTTAAAAATTTAACCTTGGAAAACTAACCAATTCTGACCTTAGTAAGAATTAATAGTATACACAAGTAATGTTAACCCGAAAAACGACAGTTTAATATTGACTCAATATTTCGTCATCTATTATACCATCATCAGGAGTGACACATTTTCAGAGAAAACTGTTATCGTAGCAGCCACACCATTAAACCTGGCAAGCGTGAAACGTGAAATAATCTTGAGTGTGGTGTAAAACATCAATCAATCCAGTCAATACAAGCTGATCAGAGTACAACTTGTGTTCCAAAGCAGTATTTTAGCAGGTTTATTCACTTCCAATGTAATTTGGACAGTGGATATTTGATTGTAATGATGTACACATGTTACATCCTTCGAGAGAAAGCGGTTGTATAATTTATGGATTTTAAACAATTCGTACAATCTTATTTAATGATTCGTACAACATCTCCTAAATAATAATAGGAGTTACTATTAAAACCTTGCGCTGAACGCTTTGCAGCATAATCAAACTTGTTTTTGTGCTTACCATAAGTCGTTTATGCAAGAATAACCAAGACAAGAATATATCTGTTAATCCATCAATCTATGAGACAGTTCTCTGTAGTGTGCGTGATGTATGATTCGATGTATCGACTAAATAAAAATAGAAATCAAAACGAAAACGGATATGAGATTTTGTTTCCAAATCAGAAAAAAAAACAAAGCGACTTAGAAAAAATTTAGTGACTCAAGCAAAATACCGAAGTAATGCTCTGATTGTTTTCAATAAACTGTCAATTCAATAAAAAAACGTAGTTGTCCGATGAAAGCGATCCGTAAGATTGGTATTGATTTTAGCATACCGTTTTTTGTACGACTCAAACGGGATTCATCGAGAAAGAAAAACAGTTATCGTTCAGGCGAAAAGACCCTTTCGAATCCTCTCTGTGACCAAGCATGAAATTACAGAAAAGGCCATTTTCCGTGTTATTTAGGCTTTTGTCGGGTATTAGTCTATCTGCCTACAGGGGAGCCATAATATCATTACAAAACACAAAATATCATATAGTCACCCGAAAGGAATTCGGATTGATTAACACAATGAATTCAGTCAGACCACAATGCAACATCTTGTTTTTTATAATCTGTTAAGTGCAATAGATAAATCAAAAGTATGTTACTATATTAAAACCTGTTGATAAAAACCATCGACAAAGTGTGTGGCAGTCTGGTCCTCTCTAGCGGACCCGATTTGCTTCATTGTCAGGGTAAAGCTCTGGCTATTATGTTATCCAAACAAAACATTCGACCAGGTATTTTAGTTGATCTAATAAGACATCAGAGTGGACAGTGAGACAATGTAAAGAAAAACATTGCATTAGCGCAGCAAAACATCGGGCAAACAATTCAAATCTGATAAAAATAGATAACGGATATCTGCAAGTGTTCATAACTATTATGCCAAACATCAGGATCCGATATACTTAAGGGCTAGATTTAAACCATAAATGACTTTCTTTGATAGATACTCATAACCTCTCTGGTTCGCCAGGAAATGTGTTGAAAGCGTATTCAGCGACATGTCGCTCCCCCTCCCCTGAAAAAGCCTGGCATCCCGAAATACGTGCAATATAAAAGGGCAGATGTGACCCAATAGGGGACAACATCAATACGGAATTGAACTTAAACAGCTTTTGCCTTTAAAATGAATATTCCTTGAGTTAATAAAGAAATCCTTAATATTCCTAGATGGTTTAAGTTTTTGATTTAAGGTGAATGATTTATCAACAATTTGACTTACGAGTCGAGCGAATAAGTACAATTGAGTTAGTATTTCTAAAGCGTGTTGTTATCAAAGTTTTTGTATCTTTGTAATAATTGTAGCAACCCATTTTAAAGTCATTACAATGAATCTATATACAAATAATTTGTTTTAATTCTAAAACCTATCAACTGTTTATTGAATAGACAGATAAAACAACACAGCTGTGCAATAGGTATATATAGAGATCCTTTATCTGAAAATTCAATCCGCTACTTCTATTTTGATAAATACAATCAGCATATTGTGAAAACGACTTCTGTATGCAATCACGGAACAAATATCTATTTCATCTACATCGATAAAACGGATCTTATATCGGAGTAAATCGTTTAACAAAAACATGTCTGTATAATGGTTGACCATCTGTTGGTATTGGTCTTATTTATTGACCAATTAAAAGCATCAATTTTTATCGCATCCTACAAATCGGTACGACAAATCGCTAGTGAGAATGTCAGGCTGCACATCCGTATTCGTTTTCAAACCTTGATCTGGCTTTTGTCCTTGTAGAAACAGTGTCAATTTATAGTTTACGAAATTTAAACTAATTTTAATACAAACCCTGTAGAAACCAAAACAGAAAAATTAAACCGAAACGTGCAAAAACATAATAGCTTGAAATCAAACAAAACAGGTTGGTCCATCTATACGAATACATTATTGAATTTTAGGGTAAGTGTATATTACAATGTTTATACAACTGTTTGTAAATCTGGATGTGTGTAAATCTTCGTTGTCTCGTGCCGTGAAAGCTGGTTACCCGACAGTTATTTAGGCTGACAATAAAAAAAACAACAAACAAGCAAACATATTACACTTGCCTCAGAATGAGACCAACAACCAATTCTATGGAATGAAATGGATAGCTCAAATCCACACAGGAAAGGAAGGAAGATTCACTTGTGAGTAAGAGCTTCTTCGTTTGTGGTTTAGCAACCCTCTAAGTATCATAAACAATAAATGATGATGATGTTATCCATAAGCAAGACTTCACTTCGTATTATCCAGCTTTCTAAATGTTACTCAAATGACATACAGACTTCACTTCGTACTATCCAGCTTTCTAAATGTTGCTCAAATGGCTTATCTACATACGTCGTTAAGAATAGAAATTAATCAAAACTTTTGTATACTATTTTTTTTTGCAAATCCGCATTCATTAAAGTGGCATGAACTGCCAAAATTAAAACTTTTTTCATAATTTCTAATCGTCGCGACAGCAAGAGGCTTTGAAGGCCATCGAAAAAAGGATTGGCGTTGGAGTTTTAGCATACCGTTTTTTGTACGACTCAATCGGGATTCATCGAGAAAGAAAAACAGTTATCGTTCAGGCGAAAAGACCCTTTCGAATCCTCTCTGTGACCAAGCATGAAATTACAGAAAAGGCCATTTTCCGTGTTATTTTGGCTTTTGTCGGGTATTAGTCTATCTGCTTACAGGGAAGCCAGAATATCAATACAAAACACAAAATATCATATAGTCATCCGAAAGAGAATTCGGATTGATAAACACAATAGATTCAGCCAAATCACAATGCAACATCATAGTTATTTTTTATAATCTGTTAAGAGCAATAGATGAATCAAAAGTATTTTCTTAAGTTAAAACCTTTTGACAAAAACCATCGACAATGTGTGTGGCAGTCTGGCGCTCTCTGGCGGACCCGATTTGCTTCATGGTCAGGATAAAGCTGTGGTTATTATGTTATCCAAACAAAACATTCCACCAGGTATTTTAGTTGATCTAATAAAACATCAGAGTGGACAGCGAGGCTAAAAGAAAAACATTGCATTAGCGCAGCAAAACATTGGGCAAACAATTCAAATTCTGATAGAAATAGATAACGGATATGTGCAAGTGTTCAGAAATATTATGTCAAACATCAGGATCCGATATACTCAAGGACTAGATTTAAACCATAAATTACTTTTTTGATAGATATTCAGAACCTCTGTCATTCGTTTCGTATTCAGCGACATGTCACTCCCCCCACCCCCCCCCCTGAAAAATCCGGACAATCTGAAAGAAGTGGAACATAAAAGTGCACATGTGACGTAATAAGTCAAGGTTAATAAGGAATTTTACTTAGACAGCTTTTGCCTTTAAGGATTTCTCCAATGATTCAAGCACTATTCGTTTTTAAGATGGTTGAAGTTTTTGATTTATTGTGACTGATTTATCAACAATTGGACTTACGAGTCGAGCGAATAAGTATAAGGAGTTCGTATGATGCAAAGCGTGTTATTAACAAATTATCTGTATCTTAGTAATAATTGTAGCAACCCATTTTAAAGTCATTACAATGAATCTACAAATAATTTGTTTTAATTCTGATACATGTAATAAGTATACGTGTAATATGTATATATAGAGATCCTTTATCTGAAAATTCAATTCGCTGCTTTTATTTTGATAAATACAGGATATTGTGAAAACGACTTCTGTATACAATCACGGAACAGATATCTATTTCATCTGGATCAATAAAACGGATCTTTTATCAGAGTAAATCGTTTAACAAAAACACGTCTGTATAATTGTTGGCCATGTGTTGGTATTGGCCTTATTTATTGACCAATTAAAAGCATCCATTTTAATCGCATCCTACAAGTCGGTACGACTAATCGCGTAGTGAGAATGGACTTTAACAATGTCAGGCTGTACATCCGTATTCATTTTCAAACCTTAATCTGGCTTTTGTCGTTGTAGAAACAGTGTGAATTGATACATATAGTTTACCAAATTTAAACTCATTTTAATAAAAACCCTGTAGAAACAAAAACAGAAAAATTAAAACGAAACGTGCAAAAACATAATAGCTTGAAACCAAACAAAAACAGGTTGTCCATCTATACGAATAAATTATTGAATATTGGGGTAAGTATATATTACAATGTTTATAGAATGTGTGTAAATCGCACTTGTCTTTATCGTGCCTTGAAAGCTGGTAACCCGACAATTATTTATGCTGACAAAAAACAGAACAAAAAAAATACACAAAAACAAAAACAAACATATAACACTTGCATCAGAATGTGACCAACAACCAATTACACGGAAGGAAATGGTTAGATCATATCACATACGAAAGGAAGAAAGGTTCAATTATGAGTAAAAACTTCTTCGTTTGTGGTTTAGCGACCGTCTAAGTATCATAAACAGTAAATTATGAAGTTGTTATCCATAAGCAAGACTTCCTGTGGTACTATCCAGCTTTCTAAATGTTTCTCAAATGACACATCTACATATACATACGTTAACAATAGAAACTAATGGAAACTTTTGAATACTAATTTGTTGCAAATCCGCATTCATTAAATAATTTATGTAATAAGATTTCGGTTACCTAAATATTTCTAGAATGAAAAAATATCAGGAAACCATGGTGGTAACTTTCCTTTCATGTTCAACGTATCCTTCTAATAGGCATCGGTTTCCGCATTTGTAAACCTGATTGTTAACCTGACGTTTGATTGGCTCAATACCTGTTAGACTGCGTGCCACTTTCAACTCAATCAACCTAGAAAACGCGTTTGGAGAAGATCTTGCTTTATCTCAGCGACTTTGTCGAATTGAGACAAAAGTCCCTTGAGAGATCTCCGGAAGCAATAGCAGGGCTATTGGAGACAGTTCAGCTTAAGTCAAACCCCAATTACTCCTTCTTGAGTATATCTAACCAATAGACCTAGCATTGTCTCTCGTGTTCTGTTAATTGTGTCTCCATTTTCGTCTAGCGTTGTCTCTCGTGTTCTGTTAATTGTGTCTACATTTTCGTCTAGCGTTGTCTCTTGTTCTGTTAATTGTGTCTAGACTTTCGTCTAGCGTTGTATCTCTTGTTCTGTTAATTGTGTCAACATTTTCATCTAGCATTGTATCTCTTGTTCTGTTAATTGTGTCTACATTTTCGTCTAGCGGTGTATATCTTGTTCTGTTGTGTCTACATTCTCGCCTAACATTGTATCTCTTGTTCTGTTAATTGTGTCTACACTTTCGTCTAGCTTTGTATCTCTTGTACTGTTAATTGTGTCTACATTTTCGTCTAGTGTTGTATCTTTTGTTCTGTTAATTGTGTCAACATTTTCGTTTAGCGTTGTGTCTCGCGTTCTGTTAATTGTGTCATTTTAGTCTAGCGTTGTATCTCTTGTTCTGCTAATTCTGTCAACATTTTCGTCTAGCGTTGTATCTCTTGCTTTGTTAATTGTGTCAGCAGTTTGGCCAACTATTTGTGGTAAGTTTGACGGGAATCGAAACTAAAACATCTTTTGACTTGATTTGCTTTAGATTATTATCTTCGTTTGTGTGTTCATAACTTTCATACCAATATGGATACAATGGAAAGCGGAAAGTATCAATTCGCCGGTATTAATTCGTACTAGCTAAACTGAACCAAATGATGGCTCAACACATGTTGGAAAATGTTTACCTTCAACAATAGTCATCACGAACATCTTCAGTGTTTGATAGAAGGGTTGATGTTCCATTCACTATTTGTTCAAGCTGTCATCCCAAAATTCATTCGTTCCAATCAGCAAACCTACAGATATCACTTGAAGTCCTCTGACAGAATACTGAGAATAACTGGGGTTCAGAAAGTCAACGATTCTCACAATACAAGGACATTGACAAGGTCTAAACGGATTTACTGAAATGAAACGCGTGTTCTCACTACCAATAATGTGATATTTTCGATTGTTGCCGCAAAGATGATTTTAACCTAAGAAGATCATCTAGATTGATTTTCTATTGTTTATTTGAGCGCGATTCAAAACATCAATCAATCAATCTATTGTTTATGTTTGAATTTTTCTTGTTATCTCGTTTTTTTGAAAACCACAAACCCAATAAACTATACTTGAAACACAATTCAAAATAATGTTCACGAACGACAAGTTTTGCCTTTTGATTCAGCCTACCAATCCTCTTGCGTATCGAAAACTATACTAGGAGCTCAAGGTCGCCCTCAATGGCGGTCAAATATCAACCTGTCACAGCAGTACAAAGATTATGAAAGAGGTAATCAATCAAAGCCTCCTGAATATCTACCGAAGGTTTCACCATTTAATTAAACCCCCAGAGGACGCGTCATAAAAAGTAGCTGGCGGACCTGTCATACGGATCATCATTGTCATATATATAGATTGACGGGTTGGATTTTCATTTCTTACTGTGTACTTAGGTTTCAAAGTGTTGTGGATTGGATTAAAGTTACATTGGTGAAATATTTGTTGCTATTGTTTCCTCTTTGATCATTGGTGTTCCCTGACAATGTAGTAATATATGAATAACTCATACATAACAATTTAGAGTCTTGAGGGATGGTATTACTAGTTTTGTCAAAGCTAATAGGGGAAAAATGCGATTTTAGCGTCTGCGTCAAAAATGTTGCCATATTCCCTGTATTATTTGTCATGTTTTTAATGAATTGTTTCTATTTAGAAAATTACATTGCCTTTTATTTGATAAAAAAACAGTGGAACGTTCAAAGAAAAAAAACTCAAGGTTTTGGCGACAGAATGGCAAATCATAATCTACCAGCTGATTGTTGCTAGAGCAGAAATTACACACGACATCTTAATAAGCGAGGTTTCAAGAGTCGCGTAGAGTACCGTGCGATTTTTTTCCGCGTTTAACATTTTGTAGATGAGCTAACTGCGTAAATGAAACATTTATAATGCTAACAAAGAACGGTTAGGCTCACACAAGTTAAAACTTCTCGAGAAGATTTTATTCATATGTTTTAACCAATTTTTGTTAAACTTGTTCTAAACAGCAACTGTGAGCGTTTGCTATGGCACACGGTTTGGTACAATGGTTGAATGAAGAGCTCATTTCAACTTCTGCAAAAAGAAAATGAACATAAAAACGGACTTTTCCTCAGTAATACAAATCCATTGAGATGGAAAATTGAACTGCTTTTGGAGTAATTGAAGTAATGTACCGAATGAATCCTCTGATTATGTTCAATCGCTTGGAAATTTCATAAAAACGGATTTCGGGTATAACATACCAAAGAAATAGAGATTGATTCTTGATAACACAAACTTATCCGTCACAAACTTAATTCACAGAGGCAGATAACATAATATGGATCGTCTAAGGAAGATCAGTTACGTTATATGATATGATCAAGCTGGCTTAAACACCCCATTTTCCTTTTGTTTATGCTTTGTCTGTCTTGATAAACCGGAATGGATGTTGCAAGCCTTAGGCGTTCACAACATTCAAGTAATACTGACCACGAATGTTCGTATCGGGAATGTACGGTAGTCTATATTGTTTTGAGGTAAAGTATATTTAGCTTTCACATGAATGAGCGTTCATCCCCGTTACTTAAATTGGGTTTACGTTACAGATAATATTTCGGTTCGCATAGGTCATAGACTGTATGAATTGCGCTCAGTCCATCGTCAATCATTTAGTTTTTCAACGTTGTTTAAACCCTCATATTTTCTTGACAACCAGAATCTATGAGGGAAAAAACCAACACACATTATGTAATATTTGCCTTACTCTTTGAACGTTTTAATTTAGGGAACTTACCCAACTCAAGCAAAAACAAACGCAAACTCAGCGTTTATGAAAATGCATGTTAGTTTTTGGTTTTTGCATTTATGTAAAATCATAGACAGTTTCATCAGTTTGAAATATGCGGTTTTACATTTCCAAAAATTGCGGAAATATAGTAATTACATGTAAGTATTACTTTTTGTAATAATATTGAAGTGAGTGGCAATTAACTGGAAGCATCACATAAAAAACAAACAATAAAATAATTTATTATCATTTTAAAAAACAAAAAGAAGGCAAATGAAAATAGTCATACAACAGTTACAGTGACAACAGTTACGATAAACAAAACAGTTCAAAATGAATGTTACCAATACACGTCTATAAATTTGAATGTCTAAACTCAGACTCCAAAGCGATTGATACACAGTTTATATTCACGTTGGGATACGTTCCGATTTATATAGACTAAATTATCGAACCTCTAAGTCAACGGTCCTCAAAAGAATCAAGACATAGTTAGACTTTCCGATAATAAAGATATCAAGGAAATAATTTAAGCTATACTCTTGCAGGATGCAAGTTCCTCCTGAACGAGTCGACGGAATGCAAGGAGACACCTTCTAGGGAGGTTCGACCGTGATACTCAGCTTATAATATCACCTTTTTCTGGTTGCAGTTTTACAGTTCCCATTAAAAAAAATGGAAAGTCGGGTTTAGGGATATATGTATCTCACTAATTGACAGCACACCTTCAGGGAATGCTGATGAACATTTGACCTCTGTGGGCTAATCCTATCGCCATGACCTCGCGCCAAGCCGTCTACAATGCTGCTTCAGAAGAGAAAACAACATGGGTATTGGAGATGTCTTCAAAAGCTGGCTGTCATCATTATCGACATAAATGATTTCTTGTCAAGGCATTCTTTGGGGGAACTGTAGTGGAATGACAAGGTTAATAACACACATGTCATACCAGCCGAAAGCGAAAGGATTTTTAATCAACCTAATTTAATATGGATTTCGGGAGTTGAAACGATTAGTTTATTGTCATTGTTAAACCAAAGATTTATTTTTCTGTATTATTTAAGCTTAGTTTGTTATGGTTGTTTGATAATTAAGACAGTCTATATATGTTTAAAAAAATCCATAAGGATTGTAATATTGGATTTTTGGATTAATCGGGAGATCTATAAACTTTACACATGCACATGTCTTGTCTCACTTATAGCAGTAAATCTACACGATCATTAATGTTTTTGCTATGTATAGCAAAGGATCCTTAAATACAATTTTAATTGAATTCGTAAGAAAGTTATCCGAATGCGTATTGGTTAGATTTGACTCATGGTTGTCTTTGAGTACGTTCCTGGTAAATACTTTACCATGGAATCAGTAAATATGATTGAAACGAAAATAGCATGTGATGGAAAGCAAAATAACATATGATGGAAAGCAAAATAACATATGTTGGAAAGCAAAATAGTGGACTGTAGTTGTAACATATTACTTATCCTGTATCCGATCCATCCTGCATTTTATTTATGATACATGTTATTCGTGTTCAACATGACAGATCTTCAACCCGCCGGCTAATGATGTATTTCCGATTAAATCGTCGACTCGGAATTTTTGGGGCAATAAACTGGAAACTGGAATTGATTACTGTCTCAATGTTCTGACTTCTGACCATGTCATGTTTCATATTCTCTGAGAGGAAAAATTTGGTCATCAAAACAAACGACCTGCTATTTCAAACATTAATATCATTTGATGAAAACTTGCCGTTCCGATTGACCTTATTGTAAGGTATGTCAACCGGAAATTTCAGGACGTAAACGTCTCATTAGAGCGATGGAGCGTATCAATAATTGTGTAAGGCTGACCAAGTCGGTATACGGTATTATTCCCACCATCAACTTTAAAACTTATAACCATTATTTCACTTGTGCCAAGCATTATTCTTCTAAAGTTTGTTGTGGAAGAGTTGCCATGTACTCGCCGAAGGTCGGGGGTTTTCTCCGGGCAACGAGGCTGGTCCCCCCCCCACTAAACCTGGCAACGCCGCCATATAAGTGAAAGAATCTTGGGTGCGGTGTAAAAATCAAACAATCAATCTAAAATTGTAAAAGAGGCGGATCAATTTATTTTGGTAACAAAAAATAAAGATCTAATTTATCGTAGAACATATCAACACACTTAATCTAGTAAATCTTAATTTTAAAATAACAAGACCTTGTCACTTAAAATTTTAATTGAAAAATATAGAAAATGTCAAGTTCAACTTCACCAACGATGACAGGGAACCTCGATGTTTGCCGTGGCGCGTACACCGTGTGTCCTTCCGCGCAGGCAAGCGCACTTTTTCTTCCGATATAAGTATGCTGTTCTAACTGTAATTTGTTTCATTAAATTACTCTTTCTAGTGAAAAATAATATTTTTATTCTTTCTTGAAAGCAGTAATATCCAGCTGCTGATTTTGACATCTTGTTTTGTAAATGTAAAAGTTCCCTCGTAATATAACAAGATTTCTTATGTCATAACATTTGTTGAATCCAAAAAGTAACACTTCATTTGTCAAGCTTATAACAACATTAAGTAGTGGTTTTACAAGTTGAGTTAGATCTAACCAAAAAGATCGTGCACATTGGCACTCAAAAAACAGATGCACTATCGTCTTCTTCGTTTGTTTTAATACATAAAGTACATCTATCATCTCCCTTGATCCCAATGGTAAGTAGGTGGCAATTATTTGATGAATTATATTGTATTGAAACCATCTTAGTTTAGGGTCAGTGGTTATTTCAAAAAGTAAATTGTTTGTATTTTTCCACCATTGCACAGTTTTCTTTCCAATAATTCTTTCCAATTTTTCAAAGGCGACAATGGAGGTAATATTGATTTGTGGTAACAAACAGTTTTTGGCATCTTCCATAGATCTTCTTTTAACTACCATTAACAATATTGGCTTAGGAATAAGAGGGTAATGTGGTTCATTAAACTGTTTTACTTTATAGAAATCTGAGACATACATAATTTCCTTAGCAGAGCATTCTTTATTTTAGTCAATAATTTTATGAAATTAAGCGATATTGTTGGACCGACACTGTGTTTTTATTACCAAGATCTTATCTACTTTACTTGAATGTAAAGCGAACGTCTCAGAGTACAAACTAACTTCCGATTCACCCTGAGAGACAAAGAAGATAAACAACGTGGAAACAACCATCTGATGGTATCTGCAATTGTATAGGGACCAAAACTACGTTTGTATTGAGACCTATTTCCTAGAGCCAGCCACATCCTGTTTTTGTCTTGGTGACTTTTGTTTAAGCCGGGTAAAAAAAATCCTGACTGAAATCTATCCTAATTGCATCGAACTACTCTACTCCTTTTATTGAGTTGATAGTTCATAAAAGCCAATCGAAGCATTGTTTCGGTACTTAACTTCTATTTTACCCTCCATTTTCCCTTCTTCATGGCGGTTAACCTATACTTAAAAGCGCAGAAAAATGTATTGTTTGATCGAAAACTAAACACACCCTTTATTACGTTGTATTGATTTTTATAAAAAAAAAATACATCATTCTAAACATAAACAAATGCACTTTCAAGTTTGTATTAAGGGCACATCCAATAAATCTAAGTTGATTTACCAGTTGATATCAATGTTCCAAGATTGCATCCACTGTTATTTTATCGAATATCTAATAGCAATTTTTGAATAGCTGTTTTTTGCTCCGACCTTCATTACAATTTCAGCGAACGTCAATTTCCGCTAATACCGATGATCGAAAAGAAAATATTAGCTGCGTCTATTTCAATAACAGTAAATATAATCAAGAACAATTTGAAAGCGGAGAACCATGTCACCAATGCCAACAATTGTCTTTGCTTAAGATGTGCAGTATGATTGTCACAAAGTTATTCATTATTTCATTTAAAACCGTAAGTGTTAAAATTGTAGCATTGATAATCATCAAATCCTTTTAGAATGTAGTGATATTTTTCAATACCAGTCCACGGGGGATTCCCGTCCGTGGTGCATCGCCAATGATAGCCGATTCGACATTAAACATGTTCTTTTAGAGTGTGTGGATTTTGCCATGGCGAGAAATCGCCTGTTCAAGGCAAACTCGATGAATGAGGTTTTCACGAAACTGAAAAGCCCTATTATTATAAAATTTTTTAAACAGATTGGTTTATACAATAAAATTTGAATTTTTATTGTAATATATACACAAAGAAAAATTAAGCACCCCCTTTGGAAAGTCTAAACCGACCGATAAAATCATTGGTGCAGGGAGATTGCTAGCAAACTGATGTTGCAGAAACGATTATGATCAATTTTGCTAAAAGCAATCCAATTTCCTGACTGGACAAGTTGTAAATTCGTACCAAAAATACATTTCTTCGAGTACAAGTAAGTTTTACATCAGTGATATATCGTTGAGCGCCAGAAAAATGCATGCTTTCCAAGAACAAAATATACTATTTAGTATGATCTGCCGTATGTGGAGACTGTCCAGTTTCAATGTATTTCAGTTGAATAGATTTCTAGTCAAAGCTTTGCCTCTACCAGTTAAGGTGAATGCCCTCTCTATAAGGATAAAATCGTATTTTAAACCGCACCTCACCTCAAATGAACTCCATTTGTAAACCTGATTGTTAACCTGACGTTTGATTGGCTCAATACCTGTTAGACTGCGTGCCACTTTCAACTCAATCAACCTAGAAAACGCGTTTGGAGAAGATCTTGCTTTATCTCAGCGACTTTGTCGAATTGAGACAAAAGTCCCTTGAGAGATCTCCGGAAGCAATAGCAGGGCTATTGGAGACAGTTCAGCTTAAGTCAAACCCCAATTACTCCTTCTTGAGTATATCTAACCAATAGACCTAGCATTGTCTCTCGTGTTCTGTTAATTGTGTCTCCATTTTCGTCTAGCGTTGTCTCTCGTGTTCTGTTAATTGTGTCTACATTTTCGTCTAGCGTTGTCTCTTGTTCTGTTAATTGTGTCTAGACTTTCGTCTAGCGTTGTATCTCTTGTTCTGTTAATTGTGTCAACATTTTCATCTAGCATTGTATCTCTTGTTCTGTTAATTGTGTCTACATTTTCGTCTAGCGGTGTATATCTTGTTCTGTTGTGTCTACATTCTCGCCTAACATTGTATCTCTTGTTCTGTTAATTGTGTCTACACTTTCGTCTAGCTTTGTATCTCTTGTACTGTTAATTGTGTCTACATTTTCGTCTAGTGTTGTATCTTTTGTTCTGTTAATTGTGTCAACATTTTCGTTTAGCGTTGTGTCTCGCGTTCTGTTAATTGTGTCATTTTAGTCTAGCGTTGTATCTCTTGTTCTGCTAATTCTGTCAACATTTTCGTCTAGCGTTGTATCTCTTGCTTTGTTAATTGTGTCAGCAGTTTGGCCAACTATTTGTGGTAAGTTTGACGGGAATCGAAACTAAAACATCTTTTGACTTGATTTGCTTTAGATTATTATCTTCGTTTGTGTGTTCATAACTTTCATACCAATATGGATACAATGGAAAGCGGAAAGTATCAATTCGCCGGTATTAATTCGTACTAGCTAAACTGAACCAAATGATGGCTCAACACATGTTGGAAAATGTTTACCTTCAACAATAGTCATCACGAACATCTTCAGTGTTTGATAGAAGGGTTGATGTTCCATTCACTATTTGTTCAAGCTGTCATCCCAAAATTCATTCGTTCCAATCAGCAAACCTACAGATATCACTTGAAGTCCTCTGACAGAATACTGAGAATAACTGGGGTTCAGAAAGTCAACGATTCTCACAATACAAGGACATTGACAAGGTCTAAACGGATTTACTGAAATGAAACGCGTGTTCTCACTACCAATAATGTGATATTTTCGATTGTTGCCGCAAAGATGATTTTAACCTAAGAAGATCATCTAGATTGATTTTCTATTGTTTATTTGAGCGCGATTCAAAACATCAATCAATCAATCTATTGTTTATGTTTGAATTTTTCTTGTTATCTCGTTTTTTTGAAAACCACAAACCCAATAAACTATACTTGAAACACAATTCAAAATAATGTTCACGAACGACAAGTTTTGCCTTTTGATTCAGCCTACCAATCCTCTTGCGTATCGAAAACTATACTAGGAGCTCAAGGTCGCCCTCAATGGCGGTCAAATATCAACCTGTCACAGCAGTACAAAGATTATGAAAGAGGTAATCAATCAAAGCCTCCTGAATATCTACCGAAGGTTTCACCATTTAATTAAACCCCCAGAGGACGCGTCATAAAAAGTAGCTGGCGGACCTGTCATACGGATCATCATTGTCATATATATAGATTGACGGGTTGGATTTTCATTTCTTACTGTGTACTTAGGTTTCAAAGTGTTGTGGATTGGATTAAAGTTACATTGGTGAAATATTTGTTGCTATTGTTTCCTCTTTGATCATTGGTGTTCCCTGACAATGTAGTAATATATGAATAACTCATACATAACAATTTAGAGTCTTGAGGGATGGTATTACTAGTTTTGTCAAAGCTAATAGGGGAAAAATGCGATTTTAGCGTCTGCGTCAAAAATGTTGCCATATTCCCTGTATTATTTGTCATGTTTTTAATGAATTGTTTCTATTTAGAAAATTACATTGCCTTTTATTTGATAAAAAAACAGTGGAACGTTCAAAGAAAAAAAACTCAAGGTTTTGGCGACAGAATGGCAAATCATAATCTACCAGCTGATTGTTGCTAGAGCAGAAATTACACACGACATCTTAATAAGCGAGGTTTCAAGAGTCGCGTAGAGTACCGTGCGATTTTTTTCCGCGTTTAACATTTTGTAGATGAGCTAACTGCGTAAATGAAACATTTATAATGCTAACAAAGAACGGTTAGGCTCACACAAGTTAAAACTTCTCGAGAAGATTTTATTCATATGTTTTAACCAATTTTTGTTAAACTTGTTCTAAACAGCAACTGTGAGCGTTTGCTATGGCACACGGTTTGGTACAATGGTTGAATGAAGAGCTCATTTCAACTTCTGCAAAAAGAAAATGAACATAAAAACGGACTTTTCCTCAGTAATACAAATCCATTGAGATGGAAAATTGAACTGCTTTTGGAGTAATTGAAGTAATGTACCGAATGAATCCTCTGATTATGTTCAATCGCTTGGAAATTTCATAAAAACGGATTTCGGGTATAACATACCAAAGAAATAGAGATTGATTCTTGATAACACAAACTTATCCGTCACAAACTTAATTCACAGAGGCAGATAACATAATATGGATCGTCTAAGGAAGATCAGTTACGTTATATGATATGATCAAGCTGGCTTAAACACCCCATTTTCCTTTTGTTTATGCTTTGTCTGTCTTGATAAACCGGAATGGATGTTGCAAGCCTTAGGCGTTCACAACATTCAAGTAATACTGACCACGAATGTTCGTATCGGGAATGTACGGTAGTCTATATTGTTTTGAGGTAAAGTATATTTAGCTTTCACATGAATGAGCGTTCATCCCCGTTACTTAAATTGGGTTTACGTTACAGATAATATTTCGGTTCGCATAGGTCATAGACTGTATGAATTGCGCTCAGTCCATCGTCAATCATTTAGTTTTTCAACGTTGTTTAAACCCTCATATTTTCTTGACAACCAGAATCTATGAGGGAAAAAACCAACACACATTATGTAATATTTGCCTTACTCTTTGAACGTTTTAATTTAGGGAACTTACCCAACTCAAGCAAAAACAAACGCAAACTCAGCGTTTATGAAAATGCATGTTAGTTTTTGGTTTTTGCATTTATGTAAAATCATAGACAGTTTCATCAGTTTGAAATATGCGGTTTTACATTTCCAAAAATTGCGGAAATATAGTAATTACATGTAAGTATTACTTTTTGTAATAATATTGAAGTGAGTGGCAATTAACTGGAAGCATCACATAAAAAACAAACAATAAAATAATTTATTATCATTTTAAAAAACAAAAAGAAGGCAAATGAAAATAGTCATACAACAGTTACAGTGACAACAGTTACGATAAACAAAACAGTTCAAAATGAATGTTACCAATACACGTCTATAAATTTGAATGTCTAAACTCAGACTCCAAAGCGATTGATACACAGTTTATATTCACGTTGGGATACGTTCCGATTTATATAGACTAAATTATCGAACCTCTAAGTCAACGGTCCTCAAAAGAATCAAGACATAGTTAGACTTTCCGATAATAAAGATATCAAGGAAATAATTTAAGCTATACTCTTGCAGGATGCAAGTTCCTCCTGAACGAGTCGACGGAATGCAAGGAGCTCCTTCTAGGGAGGTTCGACCGTGATACTCAGCTTATAATATCACCTTTTTCTGGTTGCAGTTTTACAGTTCCCATTAAAAAAAATGGAAAGTCGGGTTTAGGGATATATGTATCTCACTAATTGACAGCACACCTTCAGGGAATGCTGATGAACATTTGACCTCTGTGGGCTAATCCTATCGCCATGACCTCGCGCCAAGCCGTCTACAATGCTGCTTCAGAAGAGAAAACAACATGGGTATTGGAGATGTCTTCAAAAGCTGGCTGTCATCATTATCGACATAAATGATTTCTTGTCAAGGCATTCTTTGGGGGAACTGTAGTGGAATGACAAGGTTAATAACACACATGTCATACCAGCCGAAAGCGAAAGGATTTTTAATCAACCTAATTTAATATGGATTTCGGGAGTTGAAACGATTAGTTTATTGTCATTGTTAAACCAAAGATTTATTTTTCTGTATTATTTAAGCTTAGTTTGTTATGGTTGTTTGATAATTAAGACAGTCTATATATGTTTAAAAAAATCCATAAGGATTGTAATATTGGATTTTTGGATTAATCGGGAGATCTATAAACTTTACACATGCACATGTCTTGTCTCACTTATAGCAGTAAATCTACACGATCATTAATGTTTTTGCTATGTATAGCAAAGGATCCTTAAATACAATTTTAATTGAATTCGTAAGAAAGTTATCCGAATGCGTATTGGTTAGATTTGACTCATGGTTGTCTTTGAGTACGTTCCTGGTAAATACTTTACCATGGAATCAGTAAATATGATTGAAACGAAAATAGCATGTGATGGAAAGCAAAATAACATATGATGGAAAGCAAAATAACATATGTTGGAAAGCAAAATAGTGGACTGTAGTTGTAACATATTACTTATCCTGTATCCGATCCATCCTGCATTTTATTTATGATACATGTTATTCGTGTTCAACATGACAGATCTTCAACCCGCCGGCTAATGATGTATTTCCGATTAAATCGTCGACTCGGAATTTTTGGGGAAATAAACTGGAAACTGGAATTGATTACTGTCTCAATGTTCTGACTTCTGACCATGTCATGTTTCATATTCTCTGAGAGGAAAAATTTGGTCATCAAAACAAACGACCTGCTATTTCAAACATTAATATCATTTGATGAAAACTTGCCGTTCCGATTGACCTTATTGTAAGGTATGTCAACCGGAAATTTCAGGACGTAAACGTCTCATTAGAGCGATGGAGCGTATCAATAATTGTGTAAGGCTGACCAAGTCGGTATACGGTATTATTCCCACCATCAACTTTAAAACTTATAACCATTATTTCACTTGTGCCAAGCATTATTCTTCTAAAGTTTGTTGTGGAAGAGTTGCCATGTACTCGCCGAAGGTCGGGGGTTTTCTCCGGGCAACGAGGCTGGTCCCCCCCCCCCACTAAACCTGGCAACGCCGCCATATAAGTGAAAGAATCTTGGGTGCGGTGTAAAAATCAAACAATCAATCTAAAATTGTAAAAGAGGCGGATCAATTTATTTTGGTAACAAAAAATAAAGATCTAATTTATCGTAGAACATATCAACACACTTAATCTAGTAAATCTTAATTTTAAAATAACAAGACCTTGTCACTTAAAATTTTAATTGAAAAATATAGAAAATGTCAAGTTCAACTTCACCAACGATGACAGGGAACCTCGATGTTTGCCGTGGCGCGTACACCGTGTGTCCTTCCGCGCAGGCAAGCGCACTTTTTCTTCCGATATAAGTATGCTGTTCTAACTGTATTTTGTTTCATTAAATTACTCTTTCTAGTGAAAAATAATATTTTTATTCTTTCTTGAAAGCAGTAATATCCAGCTGCTGATTTTGACATCTTGTTTTGTAAATGTAAAAGTTCCCTCGTAATATAACAAGATTTCTTATGTCATAACATTTGTTGAATCCAAAAAGTAACACTTCATTTGTCAAGCTTATAACAACATTAAGTAGTGGTTTTACAAGTTGAGTTAGATCTAACCAAAAAGATCGTGCACATTGGCACTCAAAAAACAGATGCACTATCGTCTTCTTCGTTTGTTTTAATACATAAAGTACATCTATCATCTCCCTTGATCCCAATGGTAAGTAGGTGGCAATTATTTGATGAATTATATTGTATTGAAACCATCTTAGTTTAGGGTCAGTGGTTATTTCAAAAAGTAAATTGTTTGTATTTTTCCACCATTGCACAGTTTTCTTTCCAATAATTCTTTCCAATTTTTCAAAGGCGACAATGGAGGTAATATTGATTTGTGGTAACAAACAGTTTTTGGCATCTTCCATAGATCTTCTTTTAACTACCATTAACAATATTGGCTTAGGAATAAGAGGGTAATGTGGTTCATTAAACTGTTTTACTTTATAGAAATCTGAGACATACATAATTTCCTTAGCAGAGCATTCTTTATTTTAGTCAATAATTTTATGAAATTAAGCGATATTGTTGGACCGACACTGTGTTTTTATTACCAAGATCTTATCTACTTTACTTGAATGTAAAGCGAACGTCTCAGAGTACAAACTAACTTCCGATTCACCCTGAGAGACAAAGAAGATAAACAACGTGGAAACAACCATCTGATGGTATCTGCAATTGTATAGGGACCAAAACTACGTTTGTATTGAGACCTATTTCCTAGAGCCAGCCACATCCTGTTTTTGTCTTGGTGACTTTTGTTTAAGCCGGGTAAAAAAAATCCTGACTGAAATCTATCCTAATTGCATCGAACTACTCTACTCCTTTTATTGAGTTGATAGTTCATAAAAGCCAATCGAAGCATTGTTTCGGTACTTAACTTCTATTTTACCCTCCATTTTCCCTTCTTCATGGCGGTTAACCTATACTTAAAAGCGCAGAAAAATGTATTGTTTGATCGAAAACTAAACACACCCTTTATTACGTTGTATTGATTTTTATAAAAAAAAAATACATCATTCTAAACATAAACAAATGCACTTTCAAGTTTGTATTAAGGGCACATCCAATAAATCTAAGTTGATTTAACAGTTGATATCAATGTTCCAAGATTGCATCCACTGTTATTTTATCGAATATCTAATAGCAATTTTTGAATAGCTGTTTTTTGCTCCGACCTTCATTACAATTTCAGCGAACGTCAATTTCCGCTAATACCGATGATCGAAAAGAAAATATTAGCTGCGTCTATTTCAATAACAGTAAATATAATCAAGAACAATTTGAAAGCGGAGAACCATGTCACCAATGCCAACAATTGTCTTTGCTTAAGATGTGCAGTATGATTGTCACAAAGT
The DNA here is from genome assembly GCA_963971465.1 of Lepidochitona cinerea. NCBI lineage: Eukaryota > Metazoa > Mollusca > Polyplacophora > Chitonida > Tonicellidae > Lepidochitona > Lepidochitona cinerea. The sequence continues at coordinate 43,934,198 of OZ020551.1, read as the reverse complement.
TATTCATTATTTCATTTAAAACCGTAAGTGTTAAAATTGTAGCATTGATAATCATCAAATCCTTTTAGAATGTAGTGATATTTTTCAATACCAGTCCACGGGGGATTCCCGTCCGTGGTGCATCGCCAATGATAGCCGATTCGACATTAAACATGTTCTTTTAGAGTGTGTGGATTTTGCCATGGCGAGAAATCGCCTGTTCAAGGCAAACTCGATGAATGAGGTTTTCACGAAACTGAAAAGCCCTATTATTATAAAATTTTTTAAACAGATTGGTTTATACAATAAAATTTGAATTTTTATTGTAATATATACACAAAGAAAAATTAAGCACCCCCTTTGGAAAGTCTAAACCGACCGATAAAATCATTGGTGCAGGGAGATTGCTAGCAAACTGATGTTGCAGAAACGATTATGATCAATTTTGCTAAAAGCAATCCAATTTCCTGACTGGACAAGTTGTAAATTCGTACCAAAAATACATTTCTTCGAGTACAAGTAAGTTTTACATCAGTGATATATCGTTGAGCGCCAGAAAAATGCATGCTTTCCAAGAACAAAATATACTATTTAGTATGATCTGCCGTATGTGGAGACTGTCCAGTTTCAATGTATTTCAGTTGAATAGATTTCTAGTCAAAGCTTTGCCTCTACCAGTTAAGGTGAATGCCCTCTCTATAAGGATAAAATCGTATTTTAAACCGCACCTCACCTCAAATGAACTCCCACGTTTTACCAATTACTACCAACAAAGAAGGAACCTCAAATATAAACAAATGAAACCTATCTGAGTTCATATACAAAATACAGGAGGGACTTTTTATATTTTGAAGCGATTTCCAATTTTCTTTTGCAAAATACCGTTACATGCAGCGTTGAAGAAGTCAAGCTTTATTTATTTTATAATATATGATGAAAGCACTAAGGATGACGTATGACGTATTTGACATTCGTCAAAAAGGGAAATTTTATCAAACTATTTAAGTATATGAATCTATTCCATCTCGAGCACATAGGAAACTGGGTATATTAGTATCTAATCCATCAGTGTCTATAACCATAATAATGGTGACCAGTACCAACAGGCAATCCAGCTACATTGAGTGATCTATCTTTTTTGCAGTTTAAGTAAATGACCAGGTCTTTGATTCTTGTCGATATAAATAAAGCTCTGAGTAATAACGTATTTAATCTTTGAACTCACACGACAGGTTGATATATTATAGTCATCGAAGACGACCTTTAAAGGAGCTATACTAGGGCAGTGTCAGTCTACAGGAAAATGCAAATTCTGTGCTTCCTGCTGATTGCTCCAAGCTTAAAATTCATGAAAAAAGCAACTTTCAAGGGGGCTCTGCAGGAATAAAGTACAGTCTGGGGTTGACCTGGAGTCTTTGGAAATGCAGCTACTAAAAAACTTAGTCAAACAGGTCAACCAAGGTAAAAATATGACCTTTTGCAAAAATTACCCTTGCTGCAAATAGTCTTATTTGTTCTTCTTAATACATAAAATTATGTCATTCTAGTTTCCTTTCGAAGAAAAACAATGTTCCTCTCATACCACTTTGGTTGATTGGCTCTTTCCTCTGCTGGCCTATAACTGCTATATAAGCCAATCAACGCATATGTTCCCAATGGCAAGTCCTTACAACTGCGTCAACAGAACATATCTTGTCGTGTTACCGTATTTTAGCTAGTTTTGTGTAAAATCAAAAACGAATTACTGCAATGAATGCTTTAACTAATTATAACTTCAAATGCAATATTATGTTTGACAAACGTAATGATATCCAACATGTCCACCAAGTTTAAAAAAAATTTGATGAAAACTGTTGGTGGAGATGCGATGACAAGCACTAATTGTCTATGTCTTCGTATACTGTCGGAAAAGGGCAATAACTCTGAAAATAATGAAACCGGTGCAACCAGAATAAGAGGTGCATATCCTCGCATGATATTCAACATGTCCACCAAGTTTCGAAAAAAATTGATTAAAACTGTGGGAGGAGATGCGATGACAAGAAATGATTACAGACAGACAGACGGACGAACAGACAAACTGATCGCTATATCCCCCCGCATTATATGCCGGGGAATAAAAACAAAAAGAAGGCAAGTGAAAATAGTCATACAACAGTTACAGTGACAACAGTTACGATAAGCGAACATGCGGACTGAATGCAAGGAGACACCTTCTAGGGAGGTTCGACAGTCAATATCCTTCAGATCTTTCAATGGCATTTAGAAGTTGAAAGGGTAAAATAAGGTGAAGAATTACTTAAGGATAACAACTTCTTGGTTTATTGGGTGACGACGTTTCGATGTAGTTCTTATATCGATATCAAAGTCAATGATAACTTTGATAACGATGTAAGAACTACATCGAAACGTCGTAACCTAATAAACCAAGAAGTTGTTATCCATAAGTAATTCTTCACCTTATAATATCCTTCAGGCCTAGCTCTTGATACCACTTTTAATATCACTTTTTCTGGTTGCAGTTTTTCAGTTACCATTCAAAAGAAATGGAAAGTCAGTTTTAGGGGATACATGTATCTCACTAATTGACAACACACCTTCAGGGGATGCTAATCCTATCGCCATGACCTCGCAACAATTAGAGAAAACAACATGGGTATTGGGGATGTCTTCAAAGCTGGCTGTCATCATTATCGACATAAATGATTTCTTGTCAGGGAATTCTTTGGGGGAACTGTAGTGGAATGACAAGGTTAATAACACACATGTGCTTTTTTCTGCATTATTTAAGCTCAGTTTGTTATTGTTGTTTGACAATAAAGACAGTCTATATATGTTTAAAAAATCCATAAGTATTGTAATATTGGATTTTTGGATTAATCGGGAGATCTATAAACTTTACACATGCAAATGTCTTGTTTCTTATAAAGCGGTAAATCTGCACGATCATTAATGTTTTTGCTATGTATAACAAAGGTTCCTTAAATACAATTCTAATTGTATTCGTAATGAAGTTATCCGAACATGTATTGGTTAGATTCGACTCATGATTATCTTTGAGTACGTTCCTGGTAAATACTTTACCATGGAATCAGTAAATATGATTTGAAACGAAAATAGCATGTAATGGAAAGCAAAATAACAAATGATTAAAAGCAAAATAATATACTGTTGAACGCAAAATAACATGTGATGGAAAGCAAAATAATATACTGTTGAACGCAAAATAACATATGATGGAAAGCAAACAAGTGGACTGTAGTTGTAACATATTATTTATCCTGTGTCCGATTCATCATGCACTTTATTTATGATATATGGTATTCTTGTTCAATATGACAAATCTTCTACCCGCCGGCGAATGATGTATTTCCGATTAAATGGTCGACTCGGATTTTTGGGGAAATAACCTGGAAACTTGAACTGATTACTGCCTCAATGTTCTGACTTCTGACCATGTCATGTTTTATATTCTCTGAGAAGACAAAATTTGGTCATCAAAAGAAAAGACCTGCTATCACAAACATTAATATCATTTGATGAAAACTTGCCGTTCCGATTGACCTTATTGTAAGGTATATCAACCGGAAATTTCAGGACGTAAACGTCTCATTAGTGAGATGGAGCGTACCAATAATTTTGGAAGGCTGACCGAGTCGGTATACGGTATTATTCCCACCATCAACTTTAAAACTTATAACCCTTATTTCACTTATGCCAAAGCATTATTCTTCTAAAGTTTGTTGTGGAAGAGTTGCCATGTACTCGCCGAAGGTCGGGGGTTTCCTTCGGGCAATAAAGTCGGTTTCCTCCCTCGCTAAACCTGACAACGCCGTCATATAAGTGAGAAAATCTTAAGTGCGGTGTAAAAATCAATCAATCAATCAATCTAAAATTGTAAAAGAGGCGACTCAATTTATTTTGGTAACAAAAAATAAAGATATAATTTATCGTAGAACATTTCAACATACTTAATCTAGTAAATCCTTATTGTAAAATAACAAGGCCTTGTCACTTAAATTTTAATTGAAAAATATAGAAAATGTCAAGTTCAACTCCACCAACGATGACAGGGAACCTTGGCCTTTGCCGTCGCGCGTACACCGTGTGTCCTTCCGCGCAGGCAAGCGCAGTTTTCTTCTTCCGATATATTTATGGACACTAAAACACACGGGCACAGGGAAAATCTTCTTGTCTAAAATAACCACGGAGACAAGTTTCTAATTGTGTTAAAAAGAGGTATATCATTTAGACCTTTATACCCCATCATAAATTGTTGTAATAAAGTAAACCTATGATATTTCATTAGGTTGACGACTGACAGAAGCTTGGCCTTAGTCAGTAGAATTTTCTGGAACACTTTGTATTACATTGACAATGCTTACGCATCTTAAGCTATAGTAAGAATATCGTCAGACTATATATTATGCCCCCCCTCCCCATACCCTTTCCCAGAAAACCTAGGTAGAAGGCAGACAGGGGAGTTTAGCCCTGACCAGTATGTCTTTCAAACTCTTGTTCTTTTTATAAGCAATGACTGGCCTTTGGGTCAGAGGTCGAGCAAATTTACTTTGAAGTAGTTTGTATTCTTCTACTATAATCTTGGCCATAGCGATGCTAGCTTTGTTATACTGAAACACAAATGGTATTATAGTTTTTTCACGACATCTTCCGGGGTCCAAGTTCAAACCCAAAGGATAAATAGTTTGTAATGTTTGAATCCAAAAACTTTCCCTTTCCAAACGTTTGTGCTTCGTATCTGCAGCGGAAGTGAGAAATGGGATTTTCTCAATAGGCATGATTTCAAAATGGTCCTTGACCGAATGACCTTGAGTATTGAAATGTTGTGCCACGGGTACATCATGTTTAAGTCTTATGCTATTCTAACTGTAATTTGTTTCATTAAATTACTTTTTCTAGTGAAAAATAATATTTTGATTCTTTCTTGAAAGCAGTAATATTCAGCTGCTGATTTTGACATCTTGTTTTGTAAATGTAAAAGTTCCTTCGTAATATAACAAGATCTCTTATATCATAACATTTTTTGAATCCAAAAAGTAACACTTCATTTGTCAAGCTTATAACAGCATTAGGTAGTGGTTTTACAAGTTGAGCTAGATCTAACCAAAAAGATCGTGCGCATGGGCAATCACAACACAGATGCACTATGGTCTCCTTCGTTTGTTTACATAAAGTACGTCTATTATCTCCCTTGATCCCAATGGTAAATAGGTGGCAATTATTTGATGAATTATATTGTATTGAAACCATCTTAGTTTAGGGTCAGTGGTTATTTCAAAAAGTAAATTGTTTGCATTTTTTCACCATTGCACAGTTTTCTTTCCAATAATTCTTTCCAATTTTTCAAAGGCGACAATGAAGGTTGGATTGATTTGTGGTAACAAACAGTTTTTGGCATCTTTCATAGATCTTCTTTTAACTACCATTAACAATATAGGCTTAGGAATAAGAGGGCAATGTGGTTCATAAAACTGTTTTACTTTAAAGAAATCTGAGACATACACAATTTCCTTAGCAGATCATTCTTTATTTTAGTCAATAGTTGTATGACATTAAGCGCCATGTGACCGTCTATTGACCAATAAAATTGCACCACACACACACCAGTTATATAATTATAGTCATATCTGAATTTAATACAAGTAGTTGACAAGTCATTATACATTTTAAATAACTTGTTGCACTCCCCTTGGAGTACCAATTGTACATGGTTTAAAATGGTTAACTCAGGGGTTTGTGTGTATAGTATTTCTTCGATATCGATCGGGAGTATTCGCCAATAACGGTATTGTTGGACCGACACTGTGTTTTTATTACCAAGATCTTATCTACTTTACTTGAATGTAAAGTGAACGTCTCAGGAGTACAAACTAATTTCCGATTCACCCTGAGAGACAAAGAAGATAAACAACGTGGAAACAACCATTTGATGGTATCTGCAATCGTATAGGGACCAAAACTACGTTTGTATTGAGACCTATTTCCTAGAGCCATCTACATCCTGTTTTTGTCTTGGTGACTTTTGTTTAAGCCGGGTAAAAAATCCTAGCTGAAATCTATCTTAATTGCATCGGACTACTCTACTCCTTTTATTGATTTGTTAGTTCATAAAAAACAATCGGAGCATTGTTTCTGTACTTAACTTCAATTTTACCAAAAGCCCTCCATTTTCCCTTCTTCATGGCGGTTTACCCAAACTTAAATGCACAGAAAGTATTGTCTGATCGACACCTTAACACACCCTAGGCCTACTTTACTTTGTATTGATTTTTATAAAATGTTTACATCATTCTAAACAAATACAAATGCACTTTCAAGTTTGTATTAAGGGCACATCCAAACCCCGTGTACTCAGCCTATCAACTCAATTATGAAATATTGCTATCATTACCATAATTACAACACCTAGTGATGCCCGTGTCTAATTGTTAAAAATTTAACCTTGGAAAACTAACCAATTCTGACCTTAGTAAGAATTAATAGTATACACAAGTAATGTTAACCCGAAAAACGACAGTTTAATATTGACTCAATATTTCGTCATCTATTATACCATCATCAGGAGTGACACATTTTCAGAGAAAACTGTTATCGTAGCAGCCACACCATTAAACCTGGCAAGCGTGAAACGTGAAATAATCTTGAGTGTGGTGTAAAACATCAATCAATCAATCAATCCAGTCAATACAAGCTGATCAGAGTACAACTTGTGTTCCAAAGCATTATATTAACAGGTTTAATCACTTCCAATGTAATTTGGAAAGTGGCTATTTGATTGTAATGATGTACACATGTTACATCCTTCGGGAGAAAGCGGTTGTATAATTTATGGATTTTAAACAATTCGTACAATCCTATTTAATGATTCGTACAACATCTCCTAAATAATAATAGGAGTTACTATTAAAACCTTGCGCTGAACGCTTTGCAGCATAATCAAACTTGTTTTTGTGCTTATCATAAGTCGTTTATGCAAGAATAACCAAGACAAGAATATATCTGTTAATCCATCAATCTATGAGACAGTTCTCTGTAGTCTGCGTGATGTATGATTCGATGTATCGACTAAATAAAAATAGAAATCAAAACGAAAACGGATATGAGATAACACGAATTTTGTTTCCAAATCAGAAAAAAAACAAAGCGACTTAGAAAAAATTTAGTGACTCAAGCAAAATACCGAAGTAATGCTCTGATTGTTTTCAATAAACTGTCAATTCAATAAAAAACGTAGTTGTCCGATGAAAGAGATCCGTAAGATTGGTATTGATTTTAGCATACCGTTTTTTGTACGACTCAAACGGGATTCATCGAGAAAGAAAAACAGTTATCGTTCAGGCGAAAAGACCCTTTCGAATCATCTCTGTGAGCAAGCATGAAATTACAGAAAAGGCCATTTTCCGTCTTATTTAGGCTTTTGTCGGGTATTAGTCTATCTGCCTACAGGGAAGCCAGAATATCATTACAAAACACAAAATATCATATAGCCACCCGAGAGAGATTCGGATTGATTAACACAATGAATTCACTCAGACCACAATGTAACATCAATGTTATATTTTATAATCTGTTAAGCGCAATAGATGAATCAAAAGTATTTTCTTAAGTTAAAACCTTTTGACAAAAACCATCGACAAAGTGTGTGGCAGTCTGGCGGCCTCTGGCGGACCCGATTTGCTTCTTTGTCAGGATAAAGCGGTGGTTATTATGTTATCCAAACAAACCATTCGACCACGTATTTTAGTTGATCTAATAAGACATCAGAGTGGACAGTGAGACATAGACAGTGAGACATAATAGATAACGGATATCTGCAAGTGTTCATAACTATTATGCCAAACATCAGGATCCGATATACTTAAGGGCTAGATTTAAACCATAAATGACTTTCTTTGCTAGATATTCAGAACCTCTCTGGTTCGCCAGGAAATGTGTTGGAAGCGTATTCAGCGACATGTCGCTCCCCCCCCCCTGAAAAAGCCTGGCATCCTGAAATACGTGCAATATAAAAGGGCAGATGTGACCCAATAGGGGACAACATTAATAAGGAATTGAACTTAAACAGCTTTTGCCTTTAAAATGAATATTCCTTGAGTTAATAAAGAAATCCTTAATATTCCTAGATGGTTTAAGTTTTTGATTTAAGGTGAATGATTTATCAACAATTTGACTTACGAGACGAGCGAATAAGTACAATTGAGTTAGTATGTTCTAAAGCGTGTTATTAACTAATTATCTGTATCTTAGTAATAATTGTAGCTACCAATTTTACAGTCATTACGATGAATCTACAAATAATTTGTTTTAATTTTGATCTACTCAACTGTTTATTGAATAGGCAGGTAAAACAACACAGCTGTGTAATAGGTGTATAGAGATCCTTTATCTGAAAATTCAATTCTCTACTTTTATTTTGATAAATACAATCAGGACATTGTGAAAACGACTTTTGTATGCAATCACGGAACAAATATCTATTTCATCTAGATCGATAAAACGGATCTTATATCGGAGGAAATCGTTTAACAAAAACACGTCTGTTGGCCATCTGTTGGTATTGGTCTTATTAATTGACCAATTAAAAGCATCCATTTTAATCGCATCCTACAAGTCGGTACGACTAATCGCGTAGTGAGAATGGACTTTAACAATGTCAGGCTGTACATCCGTATTCATTTTCAAACCTTAATCTGGCTTTTGTCGTTGTAGAAACAGTGTGAATTGATACATATAGTTTACCAAATTTAAACTAATTTTAATAAAAACCCTGTAGAAACAAAAACAGAAAAATTAAAACGAAACGTGCAAAAACATAATAGCTTGAAACCAAACAAAAACAGGTTGTCCATCTATACGAATAAATTATTGAATATTGGGGTAAGTATATATTACAATGTTTATAGAATGTGTGTAAATCGACGTTGTCTTTATCGTGCCTTGAAAGCTGGTAACCCGACAATTATTTATGCTGACAAAAAACAGAACAAAAAAAATACACAAAAACAAAAACAAACATATAACACTTGCATCAGAATGTGACCAACAACCAATTACACGGAAGGAAATGGTTAGATCATATCACATACGAAAGGAAGAAAGGTTCAATTATGAGTAAAAACTTCTTCGTTTGTGGTTTAGCGACCGTCTAAGTATCATAAACAGTAAATTATGAAGTTGTTATCCATAAGCAAGACTTCCTGTGGTACTATCCAGCTTTCTAAATGTTTCTCAAATGACACATCTACATGTACATACGTTAACAATAGAAACTAATGGAAACTTTTGAATACTAATTTGTTGCAAATCCGCATTCATTAAATAATTTATGTAATAAGATTTCGGTTACCTAAATATTTCTAGAATGAAAAAATATCAGGAAACCATGGTGGTAACTTTCCTTTCATGTTCAACGTATCCTTCTAATAGGCATCGGTTTCCGCATTTGTAAACCTGATTGTTAACCTGACGTTTGATTGGCTCAATACCTGTTAGACTGCGTGCCACTTTCAACTCAATCAACCTAGAAAACGCGTTTGGAGAAGATCTTGCTTTATCTCAGCGACTTTGTCGAATTGAGACAAAAGTCCCTTGAGAGATCTCCGGAAGCAATAGCAGGGTTATTGGAGACAGTTCAGCTTAAGTCAAACCCCAATTACTCCTTCTTGAGTATATCTAACCAATAGACCTAGCATTGTCTCTCGTGTTCTGTTAATTGTGTCTCCATTTTCGTCTAGCGTTGTCTCTCGTGTTCTGTTAATTGTGTCTACATTTTCGCCTAGCGTTGTCTCTTGTTCTGTTAATTGTGTCTAGATTTTCGTCTAGCGTTGTATCTCTTGTTCTGTTAATTGTGTCAACATTTTCATCTAGCATTGTATCTCTTGTTCTGTTAATTGTGTCTACATTTTCGTCTAGCGGTGTATCTCTTGTTCTGTTGTGTCTACATTCTCGCCTAACATTGTATCTCTTGTTCTGTTAATTGTGTCTACACTTTCGTCTAGCTTTGTATCTCTTGTACTGTTAATTGTGTCTACATTTTCGTCTAGTGTTGTATCTTTTGTTCTGTTAATTGTGTCAACATTTTCGTTTAGCGTTGTGTCTCGCGTTCTGTTAATTGTGTCATTTTAGTCTAGCGTTGTATCTCTTGTTCTGCTAATTCTGTCAACATTTTCGTCTAGCGTTGTATCTCTTGCTTTGTTAATTGTGTCAGCAGTTTGGCCAACTATTTGTGGTAAGTTTGACGGGAATCGAAACTAAAACATCTTTTGACTTGATTTGCTTTAGATTATTATCTTTTTTTTGTGTGTTCATACCTTTCATACCAATATGGATACAATGGAAAGCGGACAGTATCAATTCGCCAGTATCAATTCGTACTCACTAAACTGAACCAAATGATGGCTCAACACATGTTGGAAAATGTTAACCTTCAACAATAGTCATCACGAACATATTCAGTGGTTGATAGAAGGATTGATGTTCCATTCACTAATTGTTCAAGCTGTCACCTCAAAATGTATTCGTTCCAATCAGCAAACCTACAGATATCACTTGAAGTCCTCTAACAGAATACTGAGAATAACTGGGGTTCAGAAAGTCAACGATACACCCAATACAAGGACATTAACAAGGTTTAAACGGATTTACTGAAACGAAACACGTGTTCTCATTACCAATAATGTGATATTTTCGATTGTTGCCGCAAAGTTGATTTTAACCTAAGAATATCATCTAGATCGATTTTCTATTGTTTATTTGAGCGCGGCGTAAAACATCAATCAATCAATCAATCTATTTTTTATGTTTGAATTGTTCTTGTTATCTCGGTTTTTTGAAAACCATAAACTCAAATTAACGACAAGTTTTGTCTTTTAATTAGGCATAACAATTCTCTTGCCTGTCGAAAACTATATTAGTAGCTCAAGGTCGCCCTCAATGGCGGTCAAATATCAACCTGTCACAGCAGTACAAAGATTATGAAAGAAGTAATCAATCAAAGCCTCCTGGATATCTACCGAAGGTTTCACCATTTAATTAAACCCCCAAAGGACGCGTCATAAAAAGTAGCTGGCGGACCTGTCATACGGATCATCATTGTCATACATATAGATTGACGGATTGGATTTTCATTTCTTACTGTGTACTTAGGTTTCAAAGTGTTGTGGATTGGATTAAAGTTACATTGGTGAAACATTTCTTGCTATTGTTTCCTCTTTGATCATTGGTGTTCCCTGACAATGTAGTAATATATGAATAACTCATACATAACAATTATATTTTACTCAATTAAAACCTGTTGATAAAAACCATCGACAAAGTGTGTGGCAGTCTGGTCCTCTCTAGCGGACCCGATTTGCTTCATTGTCAGGGTAAAGCTCTGGCTATTATGTTATCCAAACAAAACATTTGACCAGGTATTTCAGTTGATCTAATAAGACATCAGAGTGGACAGTGAGACAGGGTAAAGAAAAACATTGCATTAGCGGGGCAAAACATTAGGCAAACAATTCAAATTCTGATAGAAATAGATAGCGAATATCAGCAAGTGTTCATAACTATTATGCCAAACATCAGGATCCGATATACCTAAGGGCTAGATTTAAACCATAAATGACTTTCTTTGATAGATATTCATAACCTCTCTGGTTCGCCAGGAAATGTGTTGGAAGCGTATTCAGCGACATGTCGCTCCCCCGCCCCTGAAAAAGCCTGGCATCCCGAAATACGTGCAATATAAAAGGGCAGATGTGACCCAATAGGGGACAACATTAATAAGGAATTGAACTTAAACAGCTTTTGCCTTTAAAATGAATATTCCTTGAGTTAATAAAGAAATCCTTAATATTCCTAGATGGTTTAAGTTTTTGATTTAAGGTGAATGATTTATCAACAATTTGACTTACGAGTCGAGCGAATAAGTACAATTGAGTTAGTATGTTCTAAAGCGTGTTGTTATCAAAGTTTTTGTATCTTTGTAATAATTGTAGCAACCCATTTTAAAGTCATTACAATGAATCTATATACAAATAATTTGTTTTAATTCTGATACCTATCAACTGTTTATTGAATAGACAGATAAAACAACACAGCTGTGCAATAGGTATATATAGAGATCCTTTATCTAAAAACTCAATTCTCTACTTTTATTTTGATAAATACAATCAGGACATTGTGAAAACGACTTCTGTATATAATCACGGAACAAATATCTATTATCATCTACATCGATAAAACGGAACTTATATCGGAATAAATCGTTTAACAAAAACACGCCTGTATAATTATTGGCCATCTGTTGGTATTTGCCTTATTTATTGACCAATCAAAACCATCCATTTTAATCGCATCCTACAAGTACATTTGTAGGTACGACAAATCGCGCAGTGAGAACGGACCGTAACAATGTCAGACTGCACATCCGTATTCGTTTTCAAACTTTAATCTGGCTTTTGTCATTGTAGAAACAGTGTCAATTGATACATGTAGTTTACCAAATTTAAACTAATTTTAATACAAACCCCGAAGAAACAAAAACAGACAAATTAAACCGAAACGTGCAAAAATATAATAGCTTGAAATCAAACAAAACAGGTTGGTCCATCTATACATGTGTTTTAGTGATCATCAATATATACGATTATCTTATTGAATTTTGGGGTAAGTGCATATTACAATGTTTACACAACTGTTTGTAAATCAAGATGTGTGTAAATCTTCGTTGTCTTTATCTCGTACCTTGAAAGCTGGTAACCCGACAATTATTTAGGCTGACAAAAAAACAAACAAACAAACATATAACACTTGCATCAAAATGTGACCAACAGCCAAGGAAATGGTTAGATCATATCCACATACGAAAGGAAGGCAGGTTCAATTATGAGTAAGAACTTCTTCTTTTGTGGTTTAGCGGCCGTCTAAGTATCATAAACAATAAATGATGAAGTTGTTACCCATAAGCAAGGCTTCCTGTCGTATTATCCAGCTTTCTAAATGTTACTCAAATGACATATCTACATACGTCGTTAACAATCGAAACGAATTGAAACCTTTGAATACTATTTTGTTGCAAATCCGTCTTCATTAAACAATTTATGTAATAAGATTTCGGTTACCTAAAATTTCTAGAAAGGTAAAAAATCAGAAAACCGGTCTTTCTGGAGAAGTTTGATTGGCTCAATACCTGTTAGACTGAGTGTAACTTTAAACTCAATCAACCTAGAAAACGTGTTTAGAGAAGATCCTGCTTTATCTCAGCGACTGAGTATAGCTAACCAAGAGACCTAGCATTGTCTCTCGTGTTCTGTTAACTGTTTCTACATTTTTGTCTATTGTTGTATCTCTTGTTCTGGTAATTGTGTCAACATTTTCGTCTAGCGTTGTCTCTTGTTCTGTTAATTGTGTCTACAGTTTCGTCTAGCGTTGTCTCTTGTTCTGATTATTGTGTCTACATTTTCGTCTAGCGTTGTCTCTCATGTTCAGTTAATTGTCTCTACATTTTCGTCTAGCATTGTAGTTCTGTTAGTTGTGTCAAGATTTTCCTCTAGCGTTGTCTCTCGTGTTCTGTTAATTGTGTCTACATTTTCGTTTTACTTGGCCAACAATTTGTGGTAAGTTTGACGGGAATCGAAACAAACAATCTTTTGACTTGATTTTGCTTGAAATTATTATCTTTTTCGTGTGTTCATAACTTTCATACCAATATGGGTCCAATGGGAAGCGGCCAGTATCAATTCGTACTCACTAAATTGAACCAAATGATGGCTCAACATATGTTGGAAAATGTTAACCTTCAACAATGGTCATCACGAACATCTTCAGTGGTTTATAGAAGGATTGTTGTTCCATTCACTAATTGTTCAAGCTGTCACCTCAAAATGTATTCGTTCCAATCAGCAAACCTGCAGATATAACTTGAAGTCCTCTAACAGAATACTGAGAATAACTGGGGTTCAGAAAGTCAACGATACTCACAATACAAGGACATTAACAAGGTTTAAACGGATTTATTGAAACGAAACACTTGTTCTCGCTACCAATAATGTGATATTTTCGATTGTTGACGCAAAGTTGATTTTAACCTGAGGAGATTGATTGATTTTCCATTGTTTATGTTTGAATTTTTCTTGTTATCTCGTCCCTATGAAAACCACAAACCGAACTAACTATACTTGAAAGGTCTAAATGATATACCTCTTTTTAACACAATTAGAAACTTGTCTCCATGGTTATTTTAGACAGAAGATTTTCCCTGTGCCAGAGTGTTTAGTGTTCATAAATATACTTGAAACACATTTCAAAATAATGTGCACGAAGGACAAGTTTTGCCTTTTCATTCAGCCTAACAATCCTCTTGCGTATCGAAAAATATACTAGGAGCTCAAGGTCGCCCTCAATGGCGGTCAAATATCAACCTGTGACAGCAGTCCAAGGAGTTTGTAAGAAGTAATCAATCAAAGCTTCCTGAATATCTACAGAAGGTTTCGCCATTTAATTAAACCCCCAGACGACGCGTCATAAAAAGTAGCTGGCGGACCTGTCATACGGATCATCATTGTCATACACATAGATTGACGGATTGGATTTTCATAGCTTACTGTGTACTTAGGTTTCAAAGTGTTGTGGATTGGATTAAAGTTACATTGCTGAAATATTTCTTGCTATTGTTTCCTCTTTGATCATTGGTGTTCCCTGACAATGTAGTATTATATGAATAGCTCATACATAACAATTTAGGGTCTTGCGGGTTAGTATTACTAGTTTTGTCAAAGCAAATGGGGGGAAAATGCGATTTTAGCGTCTGCGTCAAAACTGTTGCCACATTCCCTGTATTATTTGTCCTGTTTTTAATTAATTGTTTCTATTCAGAAAATTACATTGCCTTTTATGTGATCAAAAACAGTGGAACGTTCAAAGAAAAATAACTCGAGGTTTTGACGACTCAATGGCAAATCATAATCTACTAGCTGATTGTTGCTAAAGCAGAAATTACACACGACATCTTCATAAGCGAGGTTTCAAGAGTCGCGTAGAAACCGTGGGACTTATTTTGTCCGCGTTACCAGTTTGTAGATGAGCTAATTGCGTAAATGAAACATTTATAATGCTAACAAAAAATGGTTAGGCCCACACAAATTACAACTTCTCGCGAACTTTTTGTTCATTTGTTTTCATAAATTTTTCACACTGGTTCTAAACAGTAACTGTCACAGCTTGCTATGACATACGGTTTGGTACAATGGTTGAATAAAAATCTCATTTCAACATTTAAAAAAATGAACATAAAAATAGACTTTTTATCAGTAATACACAATCCATTGAGATGGAAAATTGAACTGCTTTTGGAGTAATTGAAGTAAACTGCCGAAGCAATCCTCTGATTATGTTCAATCGCTTGGAAAATTCATAAAAAAACGGAATTCGGGCATAACATATCAAAGAAATTGAGATTGATTTTTGATAGCAAACAAACTTAATTCACAGAGGCAGATAACATAATATGGATAGTCTAAGGAAGATCAGTCTCGTTATATGATATGATAAAGCTGGCTTAAACACCCCCGTTTTCCTTTTGTTTATGCTTTAGTCTGTCTTGATAAACCGGAATGGCTGTTGCAAGCCCTACTTATAACACATTTAGTGGGAGGAAACCGGGCTCTATGCCCGAAGGAAACCCACGACATTCCGTTGGTAACTGGCAATCATCCCAAATAGATCGTTCGAGTGAAAACCCAGTAAGAAAGTTTTCCAATGTTTTTGGACTGAGTGGGATTCGAACCCGCGAACCCATTGGTGGAAGGCTGTTCGAATTGAGCATCTAACGCTTTACCTACTGAGCTACGGAGGCCCCTATAACACATTAAAGTAATACTGATCCATACTGTTTGTAACGAGAATGTACGGTGAATGTACGGTAGTCTAAAGTATGTTTAGTTTACCTATGAATGAGCGTTCATCCCGGTTATTTAACCTGGGTTTACGTTACAGATAATATTTCGGTTCACATAGGTCATAGACTGTATCAATTTCCCTCAGTCCATCGTCAATCATTTAGTCGATGATCTCCAAACCCTTATATTTTCTTGACAACCTGAATCTATGAGGAAAAAAACCTCAAACATATTACGTATTATTTGCCTTATGCCCCAGTCACAAATCAGTTGCGATGCGTCGGCGATAGGTAAAACCCGGGAAATTTTAACAAAATCTTGAGACAGATCCCACGATTTTGCACCCATCGGAGGCGCTCTCCGGACGCCTGTGGCTTGTCGTAGATTTTTTAGGCATCGCCACAGTCGTCGCGGTCCCCAACTTTGAACTTAAAATTTTTAGATTGATCGCAAGATTTTTCACCCATTTTGGCCATCCAAGACACATTCTCAGATGACCTACGATGCCCTCCGATTCATCGTTGAAGTGACTGTTCTATGTACAACCAGATGAGGGATACTACGCTACAGTATACAGGAAGAAATACAGATGCGAGGTCAGAAAACCATCCTTTTCCCCCACATATACCCAGGGTGGGGGAAAAATTAAAAGAAAAGACCATCGCAGATATCGTCTCCGATCGCCTCCGATGCAATCGGAGGCGATCGGAGGCTAATCCCATGATTTTTCGACAAAACCGGGTCAAAATCCTTGACAAAATCTCAGACAATGTGACTGCTCCACTTTTATTAGGATTATTGATAGGATTGTTCAAGGATTCTTTATTTTCTACGACGATCCCCGGCCAAAACTAATCCCCGACAGATCGTCGACTTTGTGACTGGGCCATTACTCTTTGAGCGTACTCCTTGGAGTTTTAATCTACAACGGAGATTTTTAATTTAGGGAACTTACCCAACTCAGGCAAAAACAAACGCAAACTCAGCTTTGATGAAGATGAAGCGTTTTAACATTGTAGAAAAGGTACAAAAATGCATGTTAGTTTTTGGCTTTTGCATTTATGTCAAATCATAGACAGTTTCATCAGTTTGAAATAAGCGGTTTTACTTTTCCAAAAATTGCGAAAATTAAGTAATTAAGTAATACTTTTCGTAATAATTTTATTGCAATTTAAAACGTAAATTAGTTGACTAACTTCAGTTGAGTCAATCTTGGAGCAAGGCCGATTGCTTTCCGAATTTCGTTCTGAGCTGAACACTGAAACGGACTCAAAAGTTTTATGATCATTGATTGTTTTGTGTTTTTCACTCGTATGACGACTTTGCTAGCTTTAGTTGGAGGGGACACCGGACTCTTTTACTATTGATAGAATAAAAATCCAGAAAACAACAATTCCCAGCGTTTCATCTTATAGCATTGAATGTAATAAGGTGAATTATTTGTATATATTTCGTATATGTATGCTTACTGATGTGGCAATTTTGTATTAAATATTATTACCAAAATTACTGCTCATGGGGAGTAAGAATGTATTCCAAAGATTACTTGTCTTTGGGCTATTAATGTACCTATTGCTGGAATCTATGACTAATTGTCAAACTTTCAAATCATAATAATCATGGGAAAAACACGTGTAACGGTAATTGATGTAAAGTACATTTAGTTTTTAAAAGTCTTGTAGAATCTGTAGCTGTAAAGAAGCGTGTAGTGAAACTTTTCTCTCACTGGGATACTTTGAAGGGAGTGGAAATTAACTCAAACCATGACATAAAAAAACAAACAATAACATAATTTATTATCTTTTTAAAACACAAAAAGGGACAGTTACAGTGACAACAGTTACGATAAGCAAAACAGTTCAAAATGAATGTTACCAATTAACGTCTTTAAATTTATAATTTAGACTCCCACTCAAAAGCGATAGATACACAGTTTATATTCATGTTGGGGTGCGTTCCGATTTATAGACTAATGAATTATCGAACCTCTAAGTCAATGGTCCTAAAAAAATCAAGACATAGTTGGACCTTCCGATAACAAATATATCAAGGAGATAATTCAAGGTATAGCCTACTCTTGCAGAATACATGTTCCTCCTGAACATCCGGACGGAATGCAAGGGGACACCTTCTAGGGAGGTTCGACTGCCAATGTTCTTCAGGCCTAGCTCTTGATACTATAGCTTTTAATATCACTTTTTTCTGGTTTCAGTTTTTCAGTTCCCATTCAAAAGAAATGGAAAGTCAGTTTTAGAGGATATATGTATCTCACTAATTGACAACACACCTGCAGGGAATGCTAATGAACATTTGACCTCGGTGGGCTAATCGTATCGCCATGACCTCGCGCCAAGCAGTCAACAATGCTGCTTCAGAAGAGAAAACAACATGGGTATTGGGGATGTCTTCAAAGCTGGCTGTCATCATTATCGACATAAATGATTTCTTGTCAAGGCATTCTTTGGTGGAACTGTAGTGGAATGACAAGGTTAATAACACACATGTCATACCAGCCGAAAGCGAAAGAAGTTTTAATCAACCTAATTAAATATGGATTTCAGGAGTTGAAACGATTAGTTTATTGTCATTGTTAAACCAAAGATTTCTTTTTCTGTATTATTTAAGCTCAGTTTGTTATTGTTGTTTAATAATTAAGACAGTCTATATAGCTTTAAAAATCCATAAGGATTGTAACACATTTCAAAATAATGTGCACGAAGGACAAGTTTTGCCTTTTCATTCAGCCTAACAATCCTCTTGCGTATCGAAAAATATACTAGGAGCTCAAGGTCGCCCTCAATGGCGGTCAAATATCAACCTGTGACAGCAGTCCAAGGAGTTTGTAAGAAGTAATCAATCAAAGCTTCCTGAATATCTACAGAAGGTTTCGCCATTTAATTAAACCCCCAGACGACGCGTCATAAAAAGTAGCTGGCGGACCTGTCATACGGATCATCATTGTCATACACTAGGGGTGCGCTCGATTCGCTGTCCGGGACACGCTGGACTGACTGAACACCAATCGAGCACACCGGAACACTGTTCTGGACATGTCCCGCATGTGCCGTTTGAAAAGGTGGTGCAGCTGGAACAGGCCAGATTTTCAAAATGGCGTCCAACAAACAGCACGGTGAGTTTTTGTATCATAATGCTGATATTATTTCGTCTATCGTCGTAGTACATTAGTAAAACAAGAGACAAATGCATCCTAGTAGACTAAGGGAAAACAGAATTTGTTTCTGAGTGATTCTAATTCTCAGAAGTATCCAAACATAGGCCTGGGTATTAAATAATATACTTGCTGTTGTTGTTGCCTCGTGTCGCCGTGGAGGCATCGACTAGTACGACTACCTAGGGGAGTTTTGTAAAGCTGACCATCTAGCCATATAAATTTAATTGTTTAAAACTGGTAAACCGTGGGATTTTGGCTGGGAGACCATACGTTTTAGAAAAATATGCAGATTAGGTTGTGAAATTTACATGCATGAGGATAGACAAAAATCTCTTCAAATGTACTATAACTATGCAAAAACATTAATTCAGGACAATGCATAAACAAATTATGACAGGAAAAAAATATTTTTACAGATAGGGCATGGGCAGAAGTTGAGGGTGGGGGGGGGGGGGCTGGTGGGGGTTGAAGATGGGCAGAAATTTCCACCTATGCATGCACTAGCCAAGTACATAATCTATATTTAGACCAACATGTATCATTAACCTTAAAGTTCTAAGAGGGTTTTATTTTTATTTTTCAGTTTACTTAGAGCCAAAAATTTAGGGTTTTTCTAGCATTTTTTGTTTAATTTTTTTTTTCGTCTTGTAAAATTAACACTTTACTTATGCTCAGACTGTCAGGGGATGTTTCGCTCCATGGAAACTTTCGTTACTCACCCATGTGCCCTAAAAGAGCATGAGAAGGAGGAAAAAGTCACGGAGGAAAAAGAAAAGACCACAACCACAACAGACCCTGTTGTTGACCAAGCTGAAAGTATGCCTTCTGCTGCAGACGACAGTTATGACCCAACTGAATCGACAAGCGAAAAAACAATATGGACTAAAAACGCAACAAAGATGTTGATTGAAATGTATCAATCTTTCAAAAAGTCCCTGAATGACGGCAAGTTAAGAAAAAAGGTGGTGTGGAACAAAATCGCGGTGGAAATGTCCTCAAAGGGATATAGCTTCACTTCCGACCAAATTGCCGGGCGCTGGAAATCCCTTTTACGTGGCTATAAAAATACCAAGGACCATAACGCCAAAAGTGGGAATGACCACAAGAAGTATGAATTTGAAGAAGAACTTGATGACATTTTTGGCAACGACCCCGTTATAACTCCTAAATTCACATTGTCCTCGCAAAAGGATAATACAGAGGAAGACACAGCCGATGAGCCTTCAACCTCAACCCCGAAAAGACCCCGATTGGTACAGAAGAATGAGGTCATCGATGTCTTCAAGGAGTTCGTCGAGGACCAGAGGAAAGAGTGGAAGCTGAGGGAAACCATGCATCAGGAGAGATTAAGCGTTATGAAGGGGCTGGTCGATGTTTTGAAGGGAGACAGAGATAAACCAAAGTGTAAGTACACTGTATTTACATGTAGATCAACGAAAAACCAAACTAATATGATGTAATATTAGAATTCTTAATTTCTTGGTAGTCAAGTACGTTGCTGCCCAGTTTGTGTTGTAACATGTTTTTAGAATTACTTCTTAATTTATAGTTTGACTTAGTGCTGCATTGAATCGTTGAGTGGTAGCATACTTAGGCCTCCGTGGCTTAATGGGTTACAGCTATTTCCTTCGACCAAAGCATAGGCCTGTTTGAATCCAACTCAAGCTATGGCTTTTTTAGCGAGGCCTTGTTTGATTGACGTAAGTGAGATAGCTGTTTATGTGTTGAGTGAAGGTCTCCCTCTCCCCCACCCCATACCTCATCAAAGCTGTGTCATATGAGTAATAATCTGAGTACGATGTAAAACGGGAAATAACTACCTGTCCCCACTACTTGCAAATGTTACTGCTTATTCTATCAATTTCAATTTTTTTTTCAGAAATCACGTCGCACATAGCAAACTGAAGAACAAGTTTTTCTTTTATATAATTGGGATCGAAATCCGTCCAGATTACCAGGAGAAACTTTTTATCAGATCATATTTTTTATTTATAATTCAGAGAAGGCTGAATTCAATCTTTATCACAACGTTTTTTTTCTACTTTGATCTCAGTTTTGCTAGTCATCTGCAAAGATAGCACAATTTTCTTTTGTAAGTAACAAGTTCATCAATTTTCATATCAATTAAAAAGCTGTGTGATTTATCCTATTTCTTTCAAGTATGTTAGAGAAATCTGTGCTACGTATACAAGTTTTTTTATATATATTTAAAGGTCTGTGTTTCTTTAGCATTATACAGTTCATTGGACGTATGGACACCTGTGAATTTTGTGTTGACAAAAGATAGGCAACTCCAAATACTTAACTCCTAATGATTTTATATTTCGGCAATACTATCACGCAAGCATGCTCTTCCTGATGTCGGGGCCTCCGTGGGTAGAGCGTTGAACGCTCAATCCGAACAGCCTTCCACCAATGGGTCGCGGGCTCAAATCCCACTCAGTTGGAAAATTTTCTGACTGGGTTTTCACTCGAACGACCTATGTGGGAGGGTTGCCAGTTACCAACGGAAGGTCGTGGGTTTCCTCCGGGCATAGAGTCCGGTTTCCTCCCACAATAAAACTGGCAACGCCGCCATATAGGTGAAATAATCTTGAGGGCGGCGTAAAACACCAACAATGAATCAATCAACCAAACAATGAATCCTGATGGTGTCTGTATAGTTTTGCCCAAATATAGAATATCATGATCAATGACTTCAGTATTGAGAGTAACCTTTTTTAAAGTAACATTTAGTGTTTTCTTTCATTACTTTTGATACAGAGACGAGAGCAAAGGTAGTGAGTTTTATTAGTTTTTATTAGTTATGTTTTAATAAATCAATAACTTCATTGAAAATAAAATGTCACTAGTACATTGAGAAATCTGTCAAAGTTGTCTTGAACATTATTTTGGTACATTAACTTTTTAATAAACAGGACTTCCATATAGCTGGATGTTTGTTGTTCTACAGAACAAGCTAATTGAGCCCCTCGGAACAATAGTGGTCTAATTCCATTTGTAAATTTTTTTACTATTAGTTATTTGCATAGATTCTTCTTTCAAAAAATCTCAATTTTCGATATCCATCTTTCTAAATAATTTTGCATCATCCTTTCCTATTTTAAGTATCAAATATTGAGCCAAAGGCAAATATTGGGAAAAGGGAGTTAGACCATTATATAGCACTGAGGGCCTCAATTGTTTTAGTCTGTTTTTCTTTCCCAGTAAACTCGAATGGGAAGTGGGAACTTAAAAAAGGTCCGGGAATTTACAGGTTTCATGCAAGTGAAATAATCTTGGTGTGGTTCCAACAAGAAATTCAAATCCTACTCAGTCCCAAAAAATTTTGAAAACTTTCTGACTGGGTTTCAACCGATGGACTTATGTGAGATGGTTTCCAACAACTGAAGTGTAATGGGTTTCCTCCCACAATAAACTTGGCAATACAAATATAATTTTAAAAAACTTCAGTGCGGCGTAAAACCCCAAACAATCCATAAATGATGAAAATACACATCAGTAAAGCTAAGGTTGAAACAATCTCGCAGCAATAATATTTCTTTTGACAACACCCTCTGCATCGTTCTCCTGGATGTTGGCGTTAAAATGCAGAGCTGAATCTGGTTGGTCACGGATGTCAAGAAAGTCCTCTATGCTGTCATGCTGAACTAGGCAGATGTTGTGTAACACACAGGCAACCATTATTACTTCCACTGCTGTCCGCACCGTTTGACTGTCAATGTGATGCAAACGTCTGAATCGACCTTTAAGCAATGCAAAGGCTCGTTCGATAACAACCCTATTGGAGGATAGCGAATAGTTGTAGTTTTTCTGTTCTCGGGTCAAATGTCCATTATCGCGATACGGTGTAAGTAACCATCTGCGGAGTGGGTATCCACCATCTGCTATTACATGATTACCGTTACATAAGTGTAAACCATTTCTCCACAAAGAAGAATTCTTAAGTACGCGTGAATCGTGGCAACTCCCTGGAAATCCAACAAAGCAATCCAGAAACATCATGTCTGAATCACAAACAGCTTGAAGCTGTAGGGAGTGATATTTCTTTCTGTTAACATATGATTGGGGATTTTGCTTGGGTGCTTTGATTGATATGTGGGTGCCATCAAGAGCCCCAACTATATCCGGAAAACCATTACGCTGACTGAAACTCTGCACAGTTTCTTGCAATGCTCTGTCTTCTGGCCATGAAATGCATTTGTATTTCAAATTATTAAGAATTGCATCAAAAACTCGTTGTCTTGATAAAATAACAGAGGATTCTGACACTCCAAATCTGTCCGCCACTTTGATAATGCTGTCATTTCCCCCTAAGTACCACAGTGTTATATAAAGTTGCTTGTCTGTTGGGATGGGTTCCCTGCCACCACTACCGCTATTGATAAGCTCTGGACACCTCTGTAGCATATCATTCAATACATGGAAAGTATGCCGAAAGTCTAAACATTCGCCTGAACTCTAAATCACTGTACCTGCTCACTACTTCATCAACATATCGTAGAATTCTACACCTTGGTTGTCTGTAAGTCGACCTGTAAGTATACAATGGCAGTTAATAAGCAGTTGTTCAGTAAGATACTTTTAAAATTAATGTGGATTCGTTTACCTCCACTCCCAAGTAATTATATGTAGCTAATGCTTACACTAGCAACCTCAACAATTCAATTAACCAGTTAAATATCTACCACCATATTTCCATTCTGATATTTTGATACCTGACCGACTAGATCAAAATCGGGTTAGGATTATAGCTTAAACTAATAGTAATATAACTTAACTTCTTAAGAGGTAGGCGAGGCCAAAGACATATATACCCCCTTAGAAATACAGACAATGATTTTCGTTACCTAAATCGTAAATGTTGCCTGCAAAGAAACCCAAACGTTCTTGTATCTGTGAGTAAACTTGCTACTTGTACAACTAAAAGCCAATTGAATAGGTCAGATTCTCGTTAATTTCAGATTTCACCTGTGTTGTTGTTGTAATGTTTCACTTTTCAAGCTCGTGTTTTTCGTCCAGCTCTTTTTAGTTCTACCAAATGCTCAGAATAAACAGAAAATAGTTACCTCTGAGCGTTATCGGCGACGATTGCAGCTGGAAGTACGGATGATCTGATATCGAAAGGATCCTCGTCTTCGAGTGCTAACAGCACACTGACAACAACCTTCTTGTCCACCATTTTGAATTCACAACTTCCTGTTCCAAAGTGTTCGATTGAGGAAGACTTGGGGACAGAGAGAGAACTTGTTCTGGACAGCGAATCGAGCGCACCCATAGATTGACGGATTGGATTTTCATAGCTTACTGTGTACTTAGGTTTCAAAGTGTTGTGGATTGGATTAAAGTTACATTGCTGAAATATTTCTTGCTATTGTTTCCTCTTTGATCATTGGTGTTCCCTGACAATGTAGTATTATATGAATAGCTCATACATAACAATTTAGGGTCTTGCGGGTTAGTATTACTAGTTTTGTCAAAGCAAATAGGGGGAAAATGCGATTTTAGCGTCTGCGTCAAAACTGTTGCCACATTCCCTGTATTATTTGTCCTGTTTTTAATTAATTGTTTCTATTCAGAAAATTACATTGCCTTTTATGTGATCAAAAACAGTGGAACGTTCAAAGAAAAATAACTCGAAGTTTTGACGACTCAATGGCAAATCATAATCTACTAGCTGATTGTTGCTAAAGCAGAAATTACACACGACATCTTCATAAGCGAGGTTTCAAGAGTCGCGTAGAAACCGTGGGACTTATTTTGTCCGCGTTACCAGTTTGTAGATGAGCTAATTGCGTAAATGAAACATTTATAATGCTAACAAAAAATGGTTAGGCCCACACAAATTACAACTTCTCGCGAACTTTTTGTTCATTTGTTTTCATAAATTTTTCACACTGGTTCTAAACAGTAACTGTCACAGCTTGCTATGACATACGGTTTGGTACAATGGTTGAATAAAAATCTCATTTCAACATTTAAAAAAATGAACATAAAAATAGACTTTTTATCAGTAATACACAATCCATTGAGATGGAAAATTGAACTGCTTTTGGAGTAATTGAAGTAAACTGCCGAAGCAATCCTCTGATTATGTTCAATCGCTTGGAAAATTCATAAAAAAACGGAATTCGGGCATAACATATCAAAGAAATTGAGATTGATTTTTGATAGCAAACAAACTTAATTCACAGAGGCAGATAACATAATATGGATCGTCTAAGGAAGATCAGTCTCGTTATATGATATGATAAAGCTGGCTTAAACACCCCGTTTTCCTTTTGTTTATGCTTTAGTCTGTCTTGATAAACCGGAATGGCTGTTGCAAGCCCTACTTATAACACATTTAGTGGGAGGAAACCGGGCTCTATGCCCGAAGGAAACCCACGACATTCCGTTGGTAACTAGCAATCATCCCAAATAGATCGTTCGAGTGAAAACCCAGTAAGAAAGTTTTTTAATGTTTTTGGACTGAGTGGGATTCGAACCCGCGAACCCATTGGTGGAAGGCTGTTCGAATTGAGCATCCAACGCTTTACCTACTGAGCTACGGAGGCCCCTATAACACATTAAAGTAATACTGATCCATACTGTTTGTAACGAGAATGTACGGTGAATGTACGGTAGTCTAAAGTATGTTTAGTTTACCTATGAATCAGCGTTCATCCCGGTTATTTAACCTGGGTTTACGTTACAGATAATATTTCGGTTCACATAGGTCATAGACTGTATCAATTTCCCTCAGTCCATCGTCAATCATTTAGTCGATGATCTCCAAACCCTTATATTTTCTTGACAACCTGAATCTATGAGGAAAAAAAACTCAAACATATTACGTATTATTTGCCTTATGCCCCAGTCACAAATCAGTTGCGATGCGTCGGCGATAGGTAAAACCCGGGAAATTTTAACAAAATCTTGAGACAGATCCCACGATTTTGCACCCATCGGAGGCGCTCTCCGGACGCCTGTGGCTTGTCGTAGATTTTTTAGGCATCGCCACAGTCGTCGCGGTCCCCAACTTTGAACTTAAAATTTTTAGATTGATCGCAAGATTTTTCACCCATTTTGGCCATCCAAGACACATTCTCAGATGACCTACGATGCCCTCCGATTCATCGTTGAAGTGACTGTTCTATGTACAACCAGATGAGGGATACTACGCTACAGTATACAGGAAGAAATACAGATGCGAGGTCAGAAAACCATCCTTTTCCCCCACATATACCCAGGGTGGGGGAAAAATTAAAAGAAAAGACCATCGCAGATATCGTCTCCGATCGCCTCCAATGCAATCGGAGGCGATCGGAGGCTAATCCCATGATTTTTCGACAAAACCGGGTCAAAATCCTTGACAAAATCTCAGACAATGTGACTGCTCCACTTTTATTAGGATTATTGATAGGATTGTTCAAGGATTCTTTATTTTCTACGACGATCCCCGGCCAAAACTAATCCCCGACAGATCGCCGACTTTGTGACTGGGCCATTACTCTTTGAGCGTACTCCTTGGAGTTTTAATCTACAACGGAGATTTTTAATTTAGGGAACTTACCCAACTCAGGCAAAAACAAACGCAAACTCAGCTTTGATGAAGATGAAGCGTTTTAACATTGTAGAAAAGGTACAAAATGCATGTTAGTTTTTGGCTTTTGCATTTATGTCAAATCATAGACAGTTTCATCAGTTTGAAATAAGCGGTTTTACTTTTCCAAAAATTGCGAAAATTAAGTAATTAAGTAATACTTTTCGTAATAATTTTATTGCAATTTAAAACGTAAATTAGTTGACTAACTTCAGTTGAGTCAATCTTGGAGCAAGGCCGATTGCTTTCCGAATTTCGTTCTGAGCTGAACACTGAAACGGACTCAAAAGTTTTATGATCATTGATTGTTTTGTGTTTTTCACTCGTATGACGACTTTGCTAGCTTTAGTTGGAGGGGACACCGGACTCTTTTACTATTGATAGAATAAAAATCCAGAAAACAACAATTCCCAGCGTTTCATCTTATAGCATTGAATGTAATAAGGTGAATTATTTGTATATATTTCGTATATGTATGCTTACTGATGTGGCAATTTTGTATTAAATATTATTACCAAAATTACTGCTCATGGGGAGTAAGAATGTATTCCAAAGATTACTTGTCTTTGGGCTATTAATGTACCTATTGCTGGAATCTATGACTAATTGTCAAACTTTCAAATCATAATAATCATGGGAAAAACACGTGTAACGGTAATTGATGTAAAGTACATTTAGTTTTTAAAAGTCTTGTAGAATCTGTAGCTGTAAAGAAGCGTGTAGTGAAACTTTTCTCTCACTGGGATACTTTGAAGGGAGTGGAAATTAACTCAAACCATGACATAAAAAAACAAACAATAACATAATTTATTATCTTTTTAAAACACAAAAAGGAACAGTTACAGTGACAACAGTTACGATAAGCAAAACAGTTCAAAATGAATGTTACCAATTAACGTCTTTAAATTTATAATTTAGACTCCCACTCAAAAGCGATAGATACACAGTTTATATTCATGTTGGGGTGCGTTCCGATTTATAGACTAATGAATTATCGAACCTCTAAGTCAATGGTCCTAAAAAAATCAAGACATAGTTGGACCTTCCGATAACAAATATATCAAGGAGATAATTCAAGGTATAGCCTACTCTTGCAGAATACATGTTCCTCCTGAACATCCGGACGGAATGCAAGGGGACACCTTCTAGGGAGGTTCGACTGCCAATGTTCTTCAGGCCTAGCTCTTGATACTATAGCTTTTAATATCACTTTTTTCTGGTTTCAGTTTTTCAGTTCCCATTCAAAAGAAATGGAAAGTCAGTTTTAGAGGATATATGTATCTCACTAATTGACAACACACCTGCAGGGAATGCTAATGAACATTTGACCTCGGTGGGCTAATCGTATCGCCATGACCTCGCGCCAAGCAGTCAACAATGCTGCTTCAGAAGAGAAAACAACATGGGTATTGGGGATGTCTTCAAAAGCTGGCTGTCATCATTATCGACATAAATGATTTCTTGTCAAGACATTCTTTGGGGAACTGTAGTGGAATGACAAGGTTAATAACACACATGTCATACCAGCCGAAAGCGAAAAGAGTTTTAATCAACCTAATTTAATATGGATTTTGGGAGTTGAAACGATTAGTTTATTGTCATTGTTAAACCAAAGATTTCCTTTTCTGTATTATTTAAGCTCAGTTTGTTATTGTTGTTTGATTATTAAGACAGTCTATATATGTTTAAAAAATCCATAAGGATGTAACATTGGATTGTTTGGATTAATCGGGAGATCTATAAACTTTACACATGCAAATGTCTTTGTTTCTCTCATTCTTGACATAAATCTACACGATCATTAAATGTTTTTGCTATGTATAACAAATGTTCCTTAAATACAATTCTAATTGTATTCGTAATGAAGTTATCCGAACATGTATTGGTTAGATTTGACTCATGATTATCTTTGAGTACGTTCCTGGTAAATACTTTACCATGGAATCAGTAAACATGATTGCAACGAAAATAGCATGTAATGGAAAGCAAAAAAAAAAAACATATGATGGAAAGCAAAATAGTGGACTGCAATTGTAACATATTATTTATTTTATGTACGATCCATCATGCACTTTATTTTTATATGGAATTTGTATTCAATATGACAGATCTTCTACCCGCCGGCGAATGATGTATTTCCGATTAAATCGTCGACTCAATTTTGGGGAATCTGGAATTGATTACTTCCTCAATGTTCTGACTTCTGACCATGTCATGTTTCATATTCTCTGAGAAGACAAAATTTGGTCATCAAAACAAAAGACCTGCTATCACAAACATTAATATCATTTGATGAAAACTTGCCGTTCCGATTGACCTCATTGTAAGGTATGTCAACCGGAAATTCCAGGACGTAAACGTCTCATTAGTGCGATAGAGCGTATCAATAATTTTGTAAGGCTGACCGAGTCGGTATGAGGCATTATTCCAACCATCAACTTTAAAACTTATAACCATTATTTCAGTTGTGCCAAGCATTATTCTTCTAAAGTTTGTTGTGGAAGAATTGCCATGTACTCGCCGAAGGTCGGGGGTTTCCTCCGGGCAACGAGGCCGTGTTCTCCCTCACTAAACCTGGCAACGCCGCCATATAAGTGAGAAAATCTTAAGTGCGGTGTAAAAATCAATCAATCAATCAATCTAAAATTGTAAAAGAGGCGACTCAATTTATTTTGGTAACAAAAAATAAAGATCTAATTTATCGTAGAACATTTCAACACACTTAATCTAGTAAATCTTAATTTTAAAATAACAAGACCTTGTCACTTAAAATTTTATTTGAAAAACCTCGATGTTTGCCGTCGCGCGTACACCGTGTGTCCTTCCGCGCAGGCAAGCGCAGTTTTTTCTTCCGATATTAGTATGCTTTTCTAACTGTAATTTGTTTCATTGCATTACTTTTTATAGTGAAAAATAATATTTTGATTCTTTCTTGAAAGCAGCTGATTTTGACATCTTGTTTTGTAAATGTAAAAGTTCCCTCGTAATATAACAAGATTTCTTAAAAAAGTAACACTTCATTTGTCAAGCTTATAACAACAGTAAGTAATGATTTTACTAGTTGAAGTAGATCTAACCAAAAAGATCGTGCACATGGGCAATCACAAAACAGATGTACTATGGTCTCCTTCGTTTGTTTACATAAAGTACATCTATCATCTCCCTTGATCCCAATGGTAAATAGGTGGCAATTATTTGATGAATTATATTGTATTGAAACCATCTTAGTTTAGGGTCAGTGGTTATTTCAAAAAGTAAATTGTTTGTATTTTTCAACCATTGCACAGTTTTCTTTCCAATAATTCTTTCCAATTTTTCAAAGGCGACAATGGAGGTTAGATTGATTTGTGGTAACCAACAGTTTTGGCATGTTTCATAGATCTTCTTTTAACTATGATTAACAATATTGGCTTAGGAATAAGAGGGCAATGTGGTTTATTAAACTGTTTTACTTTAAAGAAATCTGAGACAAACATAATTTCCTTAGCAGACCATTCTTTATTTTAGTCAATAATTTTATGAAATTAAGCGACATGTGACCGTCTATTGACCAATAAAATTGCAACACACACACACCAGTTATATAATTATAGTCACATCTGAATTTAATACAAATAGTTGACAGGTCAATATACATTTTTAGATAACTACCAATAAGTACCAATTGTACATGGTTTTAAATTGTTAACTCAGGGGTTTGTGTGTAGTATTTCTTCGATATCGATCAGGAGCATTCGCCAATAACGGTATTGTTGGACCGACGCTGTGTTTTTATTACCAAGAACTTATCTACTTTACTTGAATGTAAAGCGAACGTCTCAGGAGTACAAACTAATTTCCGATTCACCCTGAGAGACAAAGAAGATAAACAACGTGGAAACAACCATTTGATGGTATCTGCAATCGTATAGGGACCAAAACTACGTTTGTATTGAGACCTATTTCCTAGAGCCATCTACATCCTGTTTTTGTCTTGGTGACTTTTGTTTAAGCCGGGTAAAAAAAATCCTAGCTGAAATCTATCCTAATTGCATCGGACTACTCTATTCCTTTTATTGATTTGTTAGTTCATAAAAACCAATCGGATGATTGTTTCGGTACTTAACTTCAATTTTACCAAAAGCCCAATTTCCCTTCTTCATGGCGGTTTACCCAAACTTAAATGCACAGAAAAAGTATTGACTGATCGACACCTTAACACACCCTAGGCCTACATTACTTTGTATTGATTTTTGTAAAATAGTTATATCATTCTAAACATATACATATGCACGTTCAAGTTTGTATTAAGGACACATCCAAAATATCTAATTTCAGTTGATTATCAATGCATCCACTCTTACAGAAAACTAATATCTAATAACAATCCTCAGCTAGCTTTTTTGGCTCCTACAGTCATACCAATTACGAGTTATTGATACATAAAATTACATTTTCAGCGAACGCCAGTTAGCGCTAGTACCTCTGATCGAAAAGAAAATAATAACTTGGTCTATTTCAATAATAGTAAATATAATCCAGAACAATTTGAAAGCGGAGAACTTTGCCGCTTTCAATAATAGTAAATATAATCCAGAACAATTTGAAAGCGGAGAACTTTACAAGTGATTTAATAAAGTTCCAAATTTATTTTTCGATCTAATTTTTTATGGGATGGAACTATATGAATTGTAATGACTTGGTTCTTCGTGAAGGGGACGATCAAGCTGTATCGGGTGATAAAACATGTTTACTGAGATCAATCCCAATTCCATTGGCCTGTTTTGCTAATATTTAATTGTTTAGTTCATTAAAACCAATAAGAGCAATGTTTTGACATTTTACTTCAATTTTGTTAAAAGCAATCCAGTTCCCTGTGTCCATGGTACTAGCACAAAGCTAAACTCGTGTTATCGGACTAGGCATTGTGTTTTCACGTGGAGTGTTGATTTAAGTCATACATGTACATCAATCCAAATGACCATGCTGCCGAGTTGTAAATTCGTTCCAGACAAATGCATGTTTTACGCCTTGGTATGTGGTGACTGTCCAGTTTCAATGTATTTCAGTTGAATGGGTTTCTAGTCAAAGCTGTGCCTCTACCGGTTAACGTGAATGCCGTCTCTATAAGGATAAAATCGTATTTTAAACAGCCCCTCACCTCAAATGAACTCCCACGTTTTACCAATTACTACCTAAACAGAAGGAACCTCAAATATAAACAAATGAAACCTATATGAGTTCATATACAAAATACAGGAGGGACTTTTTATTTTTTGAAGCGATCTCCAATTTTCTTTTGCAAAATACCGTTACTTGCAACGTTGAAGAAGTCAAGCTTTATTTATTTTACAAAATATGATAAGAGCATTAAGGAGAACCGTATGACGTATTTGACATTCGTCAAAAAGGAAAATTTTATCAAGCTATTTAAGTATATGAATCTTTTCAGTCTCGAGCACATAGGAAACTGGGTATATTAGTATCTAATCCATCAGTGTCTATAACCATAATACTGGTGATCAGTACGAACAGACAATCCAGCTACATTGAGTGATCTATCTTTTTTGCAGTTTAATTAAATGACCAGGTCTTTTATGTTGGTCGATATAAAGAAAACTCTGAGTAATAACGTATTTAATCTTTGAACTCATACGACAGTTTGATATATTATAGTCATCAAATACGACGTTCCAAGGAGCTATACTAGAGCAGTGTCAGTCTACAGGAAAATGTAAATTTTGTGCTTCCGGCTGAATGCCCCCAAAGTTAAAAATTCATGAAATATAATATTCATAAAAATGCAGCTACTAGAAACAGGTCGACCAAGGTAAAAATATGACATTTTGCAAAAATTACCCTTGCTGCAAATAGTCTTATTTGTTCTTCTTAATACATACAATTATGTCATTCTAGTTTCCTTCCGAAGAAAAACACTGTTCCTCTCATACCACTTTGGTTGATTGGCTCTTTCTTCTGTTGGCCTATTTAGGTCAACTGCTATATACGCCAATCAACACATATATGTTCCCAATTGAACACTCTCACAACTGGCAGCAGGTCACAGTTTCATTTTCCTTCATTTCCCATTTGCGGTAATGTTAATGTCTGCTCTCACAGCACCTTCCCTAACTTTCGTTGAACCAAATCCTTCGGTGGGGGCCTTGAACAGTCCTTTGGCAGTATTTTAAGCACAATTTTTTCATAGGTTGAAGGTAGAAATTTTGAGATACGAGTAGAATCAGCTGATAGGGGTCTCTTTGCACATATTCCGCCGCATGTAAATAGACCAAAGCACCCCCCAACTACCAGATCTCCACCACCTGAACTGGTCCCATTCCACTTCTAAAATCATTTCCAGACAGTAACTCAATCCCTGTCCTTTCATAAAAACTACAAAAATGCCCAGAAAAAAAATGCAGGGGGCCAGGAAAAAATAATAAAAAAAACACACAAAAATAGCTGGAACTTTTTTCGTCCCTAGGAATTTCCGGAAGTGACAAACTGTGACCTGTATCCTAACAGAGGCACAAATTTCCTTCAATCTACTTCTAAATCTAACACATTGAGCTTAAAGGTATTTGGAATGATCTCTCAAGAGGAAAACTAAATGCAATGAAAACTAAGCCTTCTGTAGCCCTCCCATTTACACCACCCCCCATTAGAACATAGCAAGGACAATGACCGGTGAGCTAAAAAAGCTTAAAATTGTCATATCTCAGCTCTGGGAAAACATATTTGAACTCTGTAAACTAGTGTGACTTCTACTAAGAGTGTTCTACCATAAAATACTAACTTTATGAGGACACATATCTTTCTGTGGCTTCCTCAACTAAAATATACTGTGCATTTGTTGCATTTTAAGATTTGTTGGATTACAAAATGGATAAATTCTACTCAAAGTCAGTCATACTGTGGCCAAATTTAAACAGCTTGAAAAAACAAGTGTTATTCTTGTATCCCAGGTTGATTTTAGGCTCAAAATTGTACTGGAAAGCTTAAAACCAGAGGAAGAAGTCACCTGCCACACGGCTTATTGTTGGGATCCCCCAACACAAAATTCTGTTCAAAACTGCCCACAAGTACCCTGGAACATAAACTTAATTATTAGCCTAGCCCAGAGAATAAAACTGCACCCCAAAAAGTCAAACAAGGGTCTAAAAGGATATTTCTGGGAAAATATGATTAGATTTAAGAAAAAATATGCAAAAAAAGGGGGGTGGGGTAAATGTTAGGTTGGTTTATTTTTTAAAACAATTGATTCCAGCATTCTTGCAAGTGAAAATTGTGTAAGACACATGCAGGTACTGAATAAAATCAGGAAAGCCCAGGTCATTATATTCTGGGCGGTTTTATGCCAACTTTGAGTGCCATTAGGCATGCTATTTGAGGCGAATTTCTAATGTAATGAAGCAGTGAAGCCATGCCAATGGTAAAATTACCTCTGGAAAATGTAGAAAGACTCTCATTTCCCTTCCTTTGATGTGTGAATCAGGAAAATATGCTCACAGGTGGATAAACAATTCCATTCATCTTATACAGGACCTGAAATTACCTGAAAGAGTACACAAAATATTCAGTTTGACATAAAACAACACTGAAAAAGTTGTTTTTTTTACAAGAAAAGGCATTTTGTAAGACTAAAAAGGAGATTATTATGTTTCTCACATGTTGACCATCAAATCAATGTAAGAACTATAGGTTTTTGTCAGAAAGCCAAATAAAATTTAATATGTACACAAAATCAAGTAATGCCCAAATTCTTTTCAATTTTTGGGGGGTAGGGTAGTGTTCTGTGTGTTTTGGCAAGGGTAATGAGAAAAGCAACCAGATTGTGTGGCATATCATTGCAGAAATAGGTGAACTACCATATTGAAAAGTATCATTTACTTACAGGAGAAATTCAACTCATAACCATGTACATTACTTTGCCCCCCAAAACTATCAAGAAATCAATTTTGTGCAAATATTTTGCTAGAAAAGACATGAAAGATACATTTTCAGCACATCTAGACAGTACTATAGGTCTTATAATGTGTTTCTGACAAGTTTTAAGTCACAAACACAGTGTTGTTGTTGTACAGTGATCTATTTCACAAAATATGTCTTCAACCCATACAGGCAGCAGGTCACAGTTTCATTTTCCTTCATTTCCCATTTGCGGTAATGTTAATGTCTGCTCTCACAGCACCTTCCCTAACTTTCGTTGAACCAAATCCTTCGGTGGGGGCCTTGAACAGTCCTTTGGCAGTATTTTAAGCACAATTTTTTCATAGGTTGAAGGTAGAAATTTTGAGATACGAGTAGAATCAGCTGATAGGGGTCTCTTTGCACATATTCCGCCGCATGTAAATAGACCAAAGCACCCCCCAACTACCAGATCTCCACCACCTGAACTGGTCCCATTCCACTTCTAAAATCATTTCCAGACAGTAACTCAATCCCTGTCCTTTCATAAAAACTACAAAAATGCCCAGAAAAAAAATGCAGGGGGCCAGGAAAAAATAATAAAAAAAACACACAAAAATAGCTGGAACTTTTTTCGTCCCTAGGAATTTCCGGAAGTGACAAACTGTGACCTGTATCCTAACAGAGGCACAAATTTCCTTCAATCTACTTCTAAATCTAACACATTGAGCTTAAAGGTATTTGGAATGATCTCTCAAGAGGAAAACTAAATGCAATGAAAACTAAGCCTTCTGTAGCCCTCCCATTTACACCACCCCCCATTAGAACATAGCAAGGACAATGACCGGTGAGCTAAAAAAGCTTAAAATTGTCATATCTCAGCTCTGGGAAAACATATTTGAACTCTGTAAACTAGTGTGACTTCTACTAAGAGTGTTCTACCATAAAATACTAACTTTATGAGGACACATATCTTTCTGTGGCTTCCTCAACTAAAATATACTGTGCATTTGTTGCATTTTAAGATTTGTTGGATTACAAAATGGATAAATTCTACTCAAAGTCAGTCATACTGTGGCCAAATTTAAACAGCTTGAAAAAACAAGTGTTATTCTTGTATCCCAGGTTGATTTTAGGCTCAAAATTGTACTGGAAAGCTTAAAACCAGAGGAAGAAGTCACCTGCCACACGGCTTATTGTTGGGATCCCCCAACACAAAACTCTGTTCAAAACTGCCCACAAGTACCCTGGAACATAAACTTAATTATTAGCCTAGCCCAGAGAATAAAACTGCACCCCAAAAAGTCAAACAAGGGTCTAAAAGGATATTTCTGGGAAAATATGATTAGATTTAAGAAAAAATATGCAAAAAAAGGGGGGTGGGGTAAATGTTAGGTTGGTTTATTTTTTAAAACAATTGATTCCAGCATTCTTGCAAGTGAAAATTGTGTAAGACACATGCAGGTACTGAATAAAATCAGGAAAGCCCAGGTCATTATATTCTGGGCGGTTTTATGCCAACTTTGAGTGCCATTAGGCATGCTATTTGAGGCGAATTTCTAATGTAATGAAGCAGTGAAGCCATGCCAATGGTAAAATTACCTCTGGAAAATGTAGAAAGACTCTCATTTCCCTTCCTTTGATGTGTGAATCAGGAAAATATGCTCACAGGTGGATAAACAGTTCCATTCATCTTATACAGGACCTGAAATTACCTGAAAGAGTACACAAAATATTCAGTTTGACATAAAACAACACTGAAAAAGTTGTTTTTTTTACAAGAAAAGGCATTTTGTAAGACTAAAAAGGAGATTATTATGTTTCTCACATGTTGACCATCAAATCAATGTAAGAACTATAGGTTTTTGTCAGAGAGCCAAATAAAATTTAATATGTACACAAAATCAAGTAATGCCCAAATTCTTTTCAATTTTTGGGGGGTAGGGTAGTGTTCTGTGTGTTTTGGCAAGGGTAATGAGAAAAGCAACCAGATTGTGTGGCATATCATTGCAGAAATAGGTGAACTACCATATTGAAAAGTATCATTTACTTACAGGAGAAATTCAACTCATAACCATGTACATTACTTTGCCCCCCAAAACTATCAAGAAATCAATTTTGTGCAAATATTTTGCTAGAAAAGACATGAAAGATACATTTTCAGCACATCTAGACAGTACTATAGGTCTTATAATGTGTTTCTGACAAGTTTTAAGTCACAAACACAGTGTTGTTGTTGTACAGTGATCTATTTCACAAAATATGTCTTCAACCCATACAGGCAGCAGGTCACAGTTTCATTTTCCTTCATTTCCCATTTGCGGTAATGTTAATGTCTGCTCTCACAGCACCTTCCCTAACTTTCGTTGAACCAAATCCTTCGGTGGGGGCCTTGAACAGTCCTTTGGCAGTATTTTAAGCACAATTTTTTCATAGGTTGAAGGTAGAAATTTTGAGATACGAGTAGAATCAGCTGATAGGGGTCTCTTTGCACATATTCCGCCGCATGTAAATAGACCAAAGCACCCCCCAACTACCAGATCTCCACCACCTGAACTGGTCCCATTCCACTTCTAAAATCATTTCCAGACAGTAACTCAATCCCTGTCCTTTCATAAAAACTACAAAAATGCCCAGAAAAAAAATGCAGGGGGCCAGGAAAAAATAATAAAAAAAACACACAAAAATAGCTGGAACTTTTTTCGTCCCTAGGAATTTCCGGAAGTGACAAACTGTGACCTGTATCCTAACAGAGGCACAAATTTCCTTCAATCTACTTCTAAATCTAACACATTGAGCTTAAAGGTATTTGGAATGATCTCTCAAGAGGAAAACTAAATGCAATGAAAACTAAGCCTTCTGTAGCCCTCCCATTTACACCACCCCCCATTAGAACATAGCAAGGACAATGACCGGTGAGCTAAAAAAGCTTAAAATTGTCATATCTCAGCTCTGGGAAAACATATTTGAACTCTGTAAACTAGTGTGACTTCTACTAAGAGTGTTCTACCATAAAATACTAACTTTATGAGGACACATATCTTTCTGTGGCTTCCTCAACTAAAATATACTGTGCATTTGTTGCATTTTAAGATTTGTTGGATTACAAAATGGATAAATTCTACTCAAAGTCAGTCATACTGTGGCCAAATTTAAACAGCTTGAAAAAACAAGTGTTATTCTTGTATCCCAGGTTGATTTTAGGCTCAAAATTGTACTGGAAAGCTTAAAACCAGAGGAAGAAGTCACCTGCCACACGGCTTATTGTTGGGATCCCCCAACACAAAACTCTGTTCAAAACTGCCCACAAGTACCCTGGAACATAAACTTAATTATTAGCCTAGCCCAGAGAATAAAACTGCACCCCAAAAAGTCAAACAAGGGTCTAAAAGGATATTTCTGGGAAAATATGATTAGATTTAAGAAAAAATATGCAAAAAAAGGGGGGTGGGGTAAATGTTAGGTTGGTTTATTTTTTAAAACAATTGATTCCAGCATTCTTGCAAGTGAAAATTGTGTAAGACACATGCAGGTACTGAATAAAATCAGGAAAGCCCAGGTCATTATATTCTGGGCGGTTTTATGCCAACTTTGAGTGCCATTAGGCATGCTATTTGAGGCGAATTTCTAATGTAATGAAGCAGTGAAGCCATGCCAATGGTAAAATTACCTCTGGAAAATGTAGAAAGACTCTCATTTCCCTTCCTTTGATGTGTGAATCAGGAAAATATGCTCACAGGTGGATAAACAATTCCATTCATCTTATACAGGACCTGAAATTACCTGAAAGAGTACACAAAATATTCAGTTTGACATAAAACAACACTGAAAAAGTTGTTTTTTTTACAAGAAAAGGCATTTTGTAAGACTAAAAAGGAGATTATTATGTTTCTCACATGTTGACCATCAAATCAATGTAAGAACTATAGGTTTTTGTCAGAAAGCCAAATAAAATTTAATATGTACACAAAATCAAGTAATGCCCAAATTCTTTTCAATTTTTGGGGGGTAGGGTAGTGTTCTGTGTGTTTTGGCAAGGGTAATGAGAAAAGCAACCAGATTGTGTGGCATATCATTGCAGAAATAGGTGAACTACCATATTGAAAAGTATCATTTACTTACAGGAGAAATTCAACTCATAACCATGTACATTACTTTGCCCCCCAAAACTATCAAGAAATCAATTTTGTGCAAATATTTTGCTAGAAAAGACATGAAAGATACATTTTCAGCACATCTAGACAGTACTATAGGTCTTATAATGTGTTTCTGACAAGTTTTAAGTCACAAACACAGTGTTGTTGTTGTACAGTGATCTATTTCACAAAATATGTCTTCAACCCATACAGGCAGCAGGTCACAGTTTCATTTTCCTTCATTTCCCATTTGCGGTAATGTTAATGTCTGCTCTCACAGCACCTTCCCTAACTTTCGTTGAACCAAATCCTTCGGTGGGGGCCTTGAACAGTCCTTTGGCAGTATTTTAAGCACAATTTTTTCATAGGTTGAAGGTAGAAATTTTGAGATACGAGTAGAATCAGCTGATAGGGGTCTCTTTGCACATATTCCGCCGCATGTAAATAGACCAAAGCACCCCCCAACTACCAGATCTCCACCACCTGAACTGGTCCCATTCCACTTCTAAAATCATTTCCAGACAGTAACTCAATCCCTGTCCTTTCATAAAAACTACAAAAATGCCCAGAAAAAAAATGCAGGGGGCCAGGAAAAAATAATAAAAAAAACACACAAAAATAGCTGGAACTTTTTTCGTCCCTAGGAATTTCCGGAAGTGACAAACTGTGACCTGTATCCTAACAGAGGCACAAATTTCCTTCAATCTACTTCTAAATCTAACACATTGAGCTTAAAGGTATTTGGAATGATCTCTCAAGAGGAAAACTAAATGCAATGAAAACTAAGCCTTCTGTAGCCCTCCCATTTACACCACCCCCCATTAGAACATAGCAAGGACAATGACCGGTGAGCTAAAAAAGCTTAAAATTGTCATATCTCAGCTCTGGGAAAACATATTTGAACTCTGTAAACTAGTGTGACTTCTACTAAGAGTGTTCTACCATAAAATACTAACTTTATGAGGACACATATCTTTCTGTGGCTTCCTCAACTAAAATATACTGTGCATTTGTTGCATTTTAAGATTTGTTGGATTACAAAATGGATAAATTCTACTCAAAGTCAGTCATACTGTGGCCAAATTTAAACAGCTTGAAAAAACAAGTGTTATTCTTGTATCCCAGGTTGATTTTAGGCTCAAAATTGTACTGGAAAGCTTAAAACCAGAGGAAGAAGTCACCTGCCACACGGCTTATTGTTGGGATCCCCCAACACAAAATTCTGTTCAAAACTGCCCACAAGTACCCTGGAACATAAACTTAATTATTAGCCTAGCCCAGAGAATAAAACTGCACCCCAAAAAGTCAAACAAGGGTCTAAAAGGATATTTCTGGGAAAATATGATTAGATTTAAGAAAAAATATGCAAAAAAAGGGGGGTGGGGTAAATGTTAGGTTGGTTTATTTTTTAAAACAATTGATTCCAGCATTCTTGCAAGTGAAAATTGTGTAAGACACATGCAGGTACTGAATAAAATCAGGAAAGCCCAGGTCATTATATTCTGGGCGGTTTTATGCCAACTTTGAGTGCCATTAGGCATGCTATTTGAGGCGAATTTCTAATGTAATGAAGCAGTGAAGCCATGCCAATGGTAAAATTACCTCTGGAAAATGTAGAAAGACTCTCATTTCCCTTCCTTTGATGTGTGAATCAGGAAAATATGCTCACAGGTGGATAAACAATTCCATTCATCTTATACAGGACCTGAAATTACCTGAAAGAGTACACAAAATATTCAGTTTGACATAAAACAACACTGAAAAAGTTGTTTTTTTTACAAGAAAAGGCATTTTGTAAGACTAAAAAGGAGATTATTATGTTTCTCACATGTTGACCATCAAATCAATGTAAGAACTATAGGTTTTTGTCAGAAAGCCAAATAAAATTTAATATGTACACAAAATCAAGTAATGCCCAAATTCTTTTCAATTTTTGGGGGGTAGGGTAGTGTTCTGTGTGTTTTGGCAAGGGTAATGAGAAAAGCAACCAGATTGTGTGGCATATCATTGCAGAAATAGGTGAACTACCATATTGAAAAGTATCATTTACTTACAGGAGAAATTCAACTCATAACCATGTACATTACTTTGCCCCCCAAAACTATCAAGAAATCAATTTTGTGCAAATATTTTGCTAGAAAAGACATGAAAGATACATTTTCAGCACATCTAGACAGTACTATAGGTCTTATAATGTGTTTCTGACAAGTTTTAAGTCACAAACACAGTGTTGTTGTTGTACAGTGATCTATTTCACAAAATATGTCTTCAACCCATACAGGCAGCAGGTCACAGTTTCATTTTCCTTCATTTCCCATTTGCGGTAATGTTAATGTCTGCTCTCACAGCACCTTCCCTAACTTTCGTTGAACCAAATCCTT
Source organism: Lepidochitona cinerea (assembly GCA_963971465.1). Lineage (NCBI taxonomy): Eukaryota > Metazoa > Mollusca > Polyplacophora > Chitonida > Tonicellidae > Lepidochitona > Lepidochitona cinerea. The sequence goes on along the minus strand of OZ020551.1, from coordinate 43,893,153 downwards.
CGGTGGGGGCCTTGAACAGTCCTTTGGCAGTATTTTAAGCACAATTTTTTCATAGGTTGAAGGTAGAAATTTTGAGATACGAGTAGAATCAGCTGATAGGGGTCTCTTTGCACATATTCCGCCGCATGTAAATAGACCAAAGCACCCCCCAACTACCAGATCTCCACCACCTGAACTGGTCCCATTCCACTTCTAAAATCATTTCCAGACAGTAACTCAATCCCTGTCCTTTCATAAAAACTACAAAAATGCCCAGAAAAAAAATGCAGGGGGCCAGGAAAAAATAATAAAAAAAACACACAAAAATAGCTGGAACTTTTTTCGTCCCTAGGAATTTCCGGAAGTGACAAACTGTGACCTGTATCCTAACAGAGGCACAAATTTCCTTCAATCTACTTCTAAATCTAACACATTGAGCTTAAAGGTATTTGGAATGATCTCTCAAGAGGAAAACTAAATGCAATGAAAACTAAGCCTTCTGTAGCCCTCCCATTTACACCACCCCCCATTAGAACATAGCAAGGACAATGACCGGTGAGCTAAAAAAGCTTAAAATTGTCATATCTCAGCTCTGGGAAAACATATTTGAACTCTGTAAACTAGTGTGACTTCTACTAAGAGTGTTCTACCATAAAATACTAACTTTATGAGGACACATATCTTTCTGTGGCTTCCTCAACTAAAATATACTGTGCATTTGTTGCATTTTAAGATTTGTTGGATTACAAAATGGATAAATTCTACTCAAAGTCAGTCATACTGTGGCCAAATTTAAACAGCTTGAAAAAACAAGTGTTATTCTTGTATCCCAGGTTGATTTTAGGCTCAAAATTGTACTGGAAAGCTTAAAACCAGAGGAAGAAGTCACCTGCCACACGGCTTATTGTTGGGATCCCCCAACACAAAACTCTGTTCAAAACTGCCCACAAGTACCCTGGAACATAAACTTAATTATTAGCCTAGCCCAGAGAATAAAACTGCACCCCAAAAAGTCAAACAAGGGTCTAAAAGGATATTTCTGGGAAAATATGATTAGATTTAAGAAAAAATATGCAAAAAAAGGGGGGTGGGGTAAATGTTAGGTTGGTTTATTTTTTAAAACAATTGATTCCAGCATTCTTGCAAGTGAAAATTGTGTAAGACACATGCAGGTACTGAATAAAATCAGGAAAGCCCAGGTCATTATATTCTGGGCGGTTTTATGCCAACTTTGAGTGCCATTAGGCATGCTATTTGAGGCGAATTTCTAATGTAATGAAGCAGTGAAGCCATGCCAATGGTAAAATTACCTCTGGAAAATGTAGAAAGACTCTCATTTCCCTTCCTTTGATGTGTGAATCAGGAAAATATGCTCACAGGTGGATAAACAGTTCCATTCATCTTATACAGGACCTGAAATTACCTGAAAGAGTACACAAAATATTCAGTTTGACATAAAACAACACTGAAAAAGTTGTTTTTTTTACAAGAAAAGGCATTTTGTAAGACTAAAAAGGAGATTATTATGTTTCTCACATGTTGACCATCAAATCAATGTAAGAACTATAGGTTTTTGTCAGAGAGCCAAATAAAATTTAATATGTACACAAAATCAAGTAATGCCCAAATTCTTTTCAATTTTTGGGGGGTAGGGTAGTGTTCTGTGTGTTTTGGCAAGGGTAATGAGAAAAGCAACCAGATTGTGTGGCATATCATTGCAGAAATAGGTGAACTACCATATTGAAAAGTATCATTTACTTACAGGAGAAATTCAACTCATAACCATGTACATTACTTTGCCCCCCAAAACTATCAAGAAATCAATTTTGTGCAAATATTTTGCTAGAAAAGACATGAAAGATACATTTTCAGCACATCTAGACAGTACTATAGGTCTTATAATGTGTTTCTGACAAGTTTTAAGTCACAAACACAGTGTTGTTGTTGTACAGTGATCTATTTCACAAAATATGTCTTCAACCCATACAGGCAGCAGGTCACAGTTTCATTTTCCTTCATTTCCCATTTGCGGTAATGTTAATGTCTGCTCTCACAGCACCTTCCCTAACTTTCGTTGAACCAAATCCTTCGGTGGGGGCCTTGAACAGTCCTTTGGCAGTATTTTAAGCACAATTTTTTCATAGGTTGAAGGTAGAAATTTTGAGATACGAGTAGAATCAGCTGATAGGGGTCTCTTTGCACATATTCCGCCGCATGTAAATAGACCAAAGCACCCCCCAACTACCAGATCTCCACCACCTGAACTGGTCCCATTCCACTTCTAAAATCATTTCCAGACAGTAACTCAATCCCTGTCCTTTCATAAAAACTACAAAAATGCCCAGAAAAAAAATGCAGGGGGCCAGGAAAAAATAATAAAAAAAACACACAAAAATAGCTGGAACTTTTTTCGTCCCTAGGAATTTCCGGAAGTGACAAACTGTGACCTGTATCCTAACAGAGGCACAAATTTCCTTCAATCTACTTCTAAATCTAACACATTGAGCTTAAAGGTATTTGGAATGATCTCTCAAGAGGAAAACTAAATGCAATGAAAACTAAGCCTTCTGTAGCCCTCCCATTTACACCACCCCCCATTAGAACATAGCAAGGACAATGACCGGTGAGCTAAAAAAGCTTAAAATTGTCATATCTCAGCTCTGGGAAAACATATTTGAACTCTGTAAACTAGTGTGACTTCTACTAAGAGTGTTCTACCATAAAATACTAACTTTATGAGGACACATATCTTTCTGTGGCTTCCTCAACTAAAATATACTGTGCATTTGTTGCATTTTAAGATTTGTTGGATTACAAAATGGATAAATTCTACTCAAAGTCAGTCATACTGTGGCCAAATTTAAACAGCTTGAAAAAACAAGTGTTATTCTTGTATCCCAGGTTGATTTTAGGCTCAAAATTGTACTGGAAAGCTTAAAACCAGAGGAAGAAGTCACCTGCCACACGGCTTATTGTTGGGATCCCCCAACACAAAACTCTGTTCAAAACTGCCCACAAGTACCCTGGAACATAAACTTAATTATTAGCCTAGCCCAGAGAATAAAACTGCACCCCAAAAAGTCAAACAAGGGTCTAAAAGGATATTTCTGGGAAAATATGATTAGATTTAAGAAAAAATATGCAAAAAAAGGGGGGTGGGGTAAATGTTAGGTTGGTTTATTTTTTAAAACAATTGATTCCAGCATTCTTGCAAGTGAAAATTGTGTAAGACACATGCAGGTACTGAATAAAATCAGGAAAGCCCAGGTCATTATATTCTGGGCGGTTTTATGCCAACTTTGAGTGCCATTAGGCATGCTATTTGAGGCGAATTTCTAATGTAATGAAGCAGTGAAGCCATGCCAATGGTAAAATTACCTCTGGAAAATGTAGAAAGACTCTCATTTCCCTTCCTTTGATGTGTGAATCAGGAAAATATGCTCACAGGTGGATAAACAATTCCATTCATCTTATACAGGACCTGAAATTACCTGAAAGAGTACACAAAATATTCAGTTTGACATAAAACAACACTGAAAAAGTTGTTTTTTTTACAAGAAAAGGCATTTTGTAAGACTAAAAAGGAGATTATTATGTTTCTCACATGTTGACCATCAAATCAATGTAAGAACTATAGGTTTTTGTCAGAAAGCCAAATAAAATTTAATATGTACACAAAATCAAGTAATGCCCAAATTCTTTTCAATTTTTGGGGGGTAGGGTAGTGTTCTGTGTGTTTTGGCAAGGGTAATGAGAAAAGCAACCAGATTGTGTGGCATATCATTGCAGAAATAGGTGAACTACCATATTGAAAAGTATCATTTACTTACAGGAGAAATTCAACTCATAACCATGTACATTACTTTGCCCCCCAAAACTATCAAGAAATCAATTTTGTGCAAATATTTTGCTAGAAAAGACATGAAAGATACATTTTCAGCACATCTAGACAGTACTATAGGTCTTATAATGTGTTTCTGACAAGTTTTAAGTCACAAACACAGTGTTGTTGTTGTACAGTGATCTATTTCACAAAATATGTCTTCAACCCATACAGGCAGCAGGTCACAGTTTCATTTTCCTTCATTTCCCATTTGCGGTAATGTTAATGTCTGCTCTCACAGCACCTTCCCTAACTTTCGTTGAACCAAATCCTTCGGTGGGGGCCTTGAACAGTCCTTTGGCAGTATTTTAAGCACAATTTTTTCATAGGTTGAAGGTAGAAATTTTGAGATACGAGTAGAATCAGCTGATAGGGGTCTCTTTGCACATATTCCGCCGCATGTAAATAGACCAAAGCACCCCCCAACTACCAGATCTCCACCACCTGAACTGGTCCCATTCCACTTCTAAAATCATTTCCAGACAGTAACTCAATCCCTGTCCTTTCATAAAAACTACAAAAATGCCCAGAAAAAAAATGCAGGGGGCCAGGAAAAAATAATAAAAAAAACACACAAAAATAGCTGGAACTTTTTTCGTCCCTAGGAATTTCCGGAAGTGACAAACTGTGACCTGTATCCTAACAGAGGCACAAATTTCCTTCAATCTACTTCTAAATCTAACACATTGAGCTTAAAGGTATTTGGAATGATCTCTCAAGAGGAAAACTAAATGCAATGAAAACTAAGCCTTCTGTAGCCCTCCCATTTACACCACCCCCCATTAGAACATAGCAAGGACAATGACCGGTGAGCTAAAAAAGCTTAAAATTGTCATATCTCAGCTCTGGGAAAACATATTTGAACTCTGTAAACTAGTGTGACTTCTACTAAGAGTGTTCTACCATAAAATACTAACTTTATGAGGACACATATCTTTCTGTGGCTTCCTCAACTAAAATATACTGTGCATTTGTTGCATTTTAAGATTTGTTGGATTACAAAATGGATAAATTCTACTCAAAGTCAGTCATACTGTGGCCAAATTTAAACAGCTTGAAAAAACAAGTGTTATTCTTGTATCCCAGGTTGATTTTAGGCTCAAAATTGTACTGGAAAGCTTAAAACCAGAGGAAGAAGTCACCTGCCACACGGCTTATTGTTGGGATCCCCCAACACAAAACTCTGTTCAAAACTGCCCACAAGTACCCTGGAACATAAACTTAATTATTAGCCTAGCCCAGAGAATAAAACTGCACCCCAAAAAGTCAAACAAGGGTCTAAAAGGATATTTCTGGGAAAATATGATTAGATTTAAGAAAAAATATGCAAAAAAAGGGGGGTGGGGTAAATGTTAGGTTGGTTTATTTTTTAAAACAATTGATTCCAGCATTCTTGCAAGTGAAAATTGTGTAAGACACATGCAGGTACTGAATAAAATCAGGAAAGCCCAGGTCATTATATTCTGGGCGGTTTTATGCCAACTTTGAGTGCCATTAGGCATGCTATTTGAGGCGAATTTCTAATGTAATGAAGCAGTGAAGCCATGCCAATGGTAAAATTACCTCTGGAAAATGTAGAAAGACTCTCATTTCCCTTCCTTTGATGTGTGAATCAGGAAAATATGCTCACAGGTGGATAAACAGTTCCATTCATCTTATACAGGACCTGAAATTACCTGAAAGAGTACACAAAATATTCAGTTTGACATAAAACAACACTGAAAAAGTTGTTTTTTTTACAAGAAAAGGCATTTTGTAAGACTAAAAAGGAGATTATTATGTTTCTCACATGTTGACCATCAAATCAATGTAAGAACTATAGGTTTTTGTCAGAGAGCCAAATAAAATTTAATATGTACACAAAATCAAGTAATGCCCAAATTCTTTTCAATTTTTGGGGGGTAGGGTAGTGTTCTGTGTGTTTTGGCAAGGGTAATGAGAAAAGCAACCAGATTGTGTGGCATATCATTGCAGAAATAGGTGAACTACCATATTGAAAAGTATCATTTACTTACAGGAGAAATTCAACTCATAACCATGTACATTACTTTGCCCCCCAAAACTATCAAGAAATCAATTTTGTGCAAATATTTTGCTAGAAAAGACATGAAAGATACATTTTCAGCACATCTAGACAGTACTATAGGTCTTATAATGTGTTTCTGACAAGTTTTAAGTCACAAACACAGTGTTGTTGTTGTACAGTGATCTATTTCACAAAATATGTCTTCAACCCATACAGGCAGCAGGTCACAGTTTCATTTTCCTTCATTTCCCATTTGCGGTAATGTTAATGTCTGCTCTCACAGCACCTTCCCTAACTTTCGTTGAACCAAATCCTTCGGTGGGGGCCTTGAACAGTCCTTTGGCAGTATTTTAAGCACAATTTTTTCATAGGTTGAAGGTAGAAATTTTGAGATACGAGTAGAATCAGCTGATAGGGGTCTCTTTGCACATATTCCGCCGCATGTAAATAGACCAAAGCACCCCCCAACTACCAGATCTCCACCACCTGAACTGGTCCCATTCCACTTCTAAAATCATTTCCAGACAGTAACTCAATCCCTGTCCTTTCATAAAAACTACAAAAATGCCCAGAAAAAAAATGCAGGGGGCCAGGAAAAAATAATAAAAAAAACACACAAAAATAGCTGGAACTTTTTTCGTCCCTAGGAATTTCCGGAAGTGACAAACTGTGACCTGTATCCTAACAGAGGCACAAATTTCCTTCAATCTACTTCTAAATCTAACACATTGAGCTTAAAGGTATTTGGAATGATCTCTCAAGAGGAAAACTAAATGCAATGAAAACTAAGCCTTCTGTAGCCCTCCCATTTACACCACCCCCCATTAGAACATAGCAAAGACAATGACCGGTGAGCTAAAAAAGCTTAAAATTGTCATATCTCAGCTCTGGGAAAACATATTTGAACTCTGTAAACTAGTGTGACTTCTACTAAGAGTGTTCTACCATAAAATACTAACTTTATGAGGACACATATCTTTCTGTGGCTTCCTCAACTAAAATATACTGTGCATTTGTTGCATTTTAAGATTTGTTGGATTACAAAATGGATAAATTCTACTCAAAGTCAGTCATACTGTGGCCAAATTTAAACAGCTTGAAAAAACAAGTGTTATTCTTGTATCCCAGGTTGATTTTAGGCTCAAAATTGTACTGGAAAGCTTAAAACCAGAGGAAGAAGTCACCTGCCACACGGCTTATTGTTGGGATCCCCCAACACAAAACTCTGTTCAAAACTGCCCACAAGTACCCTGGAACATAAACTTAATTATTAGCCTAGCCCAGAGAATAAAACTGCACCCCAAAAAGTCAAACAAGGGTCTAAAAGGATATTTCTGGGAAAATATGATTAGATTTAAGAAAAAATATGCAAAAAAAGGGGGGTGGGGTAAATGTTAGGTTGGTTTATTTTTTAAAACAATTGATTCCAGCATTCTTGCAAGTGAAAATTGTGTAAGACACATGCAGGTACTGAATAAAATCAGGAAAGCCCAGGTCATTATATTCTGGGCGGTTTTATGCCAACTTTGAGTGCCATTAGGCATGCTATTTGAGGCGAATTTCTAATGTAATGAAGCAGTGAAGCCATGCCAATGGTAAAATTACCTCTGGAAAATGTAGAAAGACTCTCATTTCCCTTCCTTTGATGTGTGAATCAGGAAAATATGCTCACAGGTGGATAAACAATTCCATTCATCTTATACAGGACCTGAAATTACCTGAAAGAGTACACAAAATATTCAGTTTGACATAAAACAACACTGAAAAAGTTGTTTTTTTTACAAGAAAAGGCATTTTGTAAGACTAAAAAGGAGATTATTATGTTTCTCACATGTTGACCATCAAATCAATGTAAGAACTATAGGTTTTTGTCAGAGAGCCAAATAAAATTTAATATGTACACAAAATCAAGTAATGCCCAAATTCTTTTCAATTTTTGGGGGGTAGGGTAGTGTTCTGTGTGTTTTGGCAAGGGTAATGAGAAAAGCAACCAGATTGTGTGGCATATCATTGCAGAAATAGGTGAACTACCATATTGAAAAGTATCATTTACTTACAGGAGAAATTCAACTCATAACCATGTACATTACTTTGCCCCCCAAAACTATCAAGAAATCAATTTTGTGCAAATATTTTGCTAGAAAAGACATGAAAGATACATTTTCAGCACATCTAGACAGTACTATAGGTCTTATAATGTGTTTCTGACAAGTTTTAAGTCACAAACACAGTGTTGTTGTTGTACAGTGATCTATTTCACAAAATATGTCTTCAACCCATACAGAGGCACAAATTTCCTTCAATCTACTTCTAAATCTAACACATTGAGCTTAAAGGTATTTGGAATGATCTCTCAAGAGGAAAACTAAATGCAATGAAAACTAAGCCTTCTGTAGCCCTCCCATTTACACCACCCCCCATTAGAACATAGCAAAGACAATGACCGGTGAGCTAAAAAAGCTTAAAATTGTCATATCTCAGCTCTGGGAAAACATATTTGAACTCTGTAAACTAGTGTGACTTCTACTAAGAGTGTTCTACCATAAAATACTAACTTTATGAGGACACATATCTTTCTGTGGCTTCCTCAACTAAAATATACTGTGCATTTGTTGCATTTTAAGATTTGTTGGATTACAAAATGGATAAATTCTACTCAAAGTCAGTCATACTGTGGCCAAATTTAAACAGCTTGAAAAAACAAGTGTTATTCTTGTATCCCAGGTTGATTTTAGGCTCAAAATTGTACTGGAAAGCTTAAAACCAGAGGAAGAAGTCACCTGCCACACGGCTTATTGTTGGGATCCCCCAACACAAAACTCTGTTCAAAACTGCCCACAAGTACCCTGGAACATAAACTTAATTATTAGCCTAGCCCAGAGAATAAAACTGCACCCCAAAAAGTCAAACAAGGGTCTAAAAGGATATTTCTGGGAAAATATGATTAGATTTAAGAAAAAATATGCAAAAAAAGGGGGGTGGGGTAAATGTTAGGTTGGTTTATTTTTTAAAACAATTGATTCCAGCATTCTTGCAAGTGAAAATTGTGTAAGACACATGCAGGTACTGAATAAAATCAGGAAAGCCCAGGTCATTATATTCTGGGCGGTTTTATGCCAACTTTGAGTGCCATTAGGCATGCTATTTGAGGCGAATTTCTAATGTAATGAAGCAGTGAAGCCATGCCAATGGTAAAATTACCTCTGGAAAATGTAGAAAGACTCTCATTTCCCTTCCTTTGATGTGTTAATCAGGAAAATATGCTCACAGGTGGATAAACAATTCCATTCATCTTATACAGGACCTGAAATTACCTGAAAGAGTACACAAAATATTCAGTTTGACATAAAACAACACTGAAAAAGTTGTTTTTTTTACAAGAAAAGGCATTTTGTAAGACTAAAAAGGAGATTATTATGTTTCTCACATGTTGACCATCAAATCAATGTAAGAACTATAGGTTTTTGTCAGAGAGCCAAATAAAATTTAATATGTACACAAAATCAAGTAATGCCCAAATTCTTTTCAATTTTTGGGGGGTAGGGTAGTGTTCTGTGTGTTTTGGCAAGGGTAATGAGAAAAGCAACCAGATTGTGTGGCATATCATTGCAGAAATAGGTGAACTACCATATTGAAAAGTATCATTTACTTACAGGAGAAATTCAACTCATAACCATGTACATTACTTTGCCCCCCAAAACTATCAAGAAATCAATTTTGTGCAAATATTTTGCTAGAAAAGACATGAAAGATACATTTTCAGCACATCTAGACAGTACTATAGGTCTTATAATGTGTTTCTGACAAGTTTTAAGTCACAAACACAGTGTTGTTGTTGTACAGTGATCTATTTCACAAAATATGTCTTCAACCCATACAGAGGCACAAATTTCCTTCAATCTACTTCTAAATCTAACACATTGAGCTTAAAGGTATTTGGAATGATCTCTCAAGAGGAAAACTAAATGCAATGAAAACTAAGCCTTCTGTAGCCCTCCCATTTACACCACCCCCCATTAGAACATAGCAAAGACAATGACCGGTGAGCTAAAAAAGCTTAAAATTGTCATATCTCAGCTCTGGGAAAACATATTTGAACTCTGTAAACTAGTGTGACTTCTACTAAGAGTGTTCTACCATAAAATACTAACTTTATGAGGACACATATCTTTCTGTGGCTTCCTCAACTAAAATATACTGTGCATTTGTTGCATTTTAAGATTTGTTGGATTACAAAATGGATAAATTCTACTCAAAGTCAGTCATACTGTGGCCAAATTTAAACAGCTTGAAAAAACAAGTGTTATTCTTGTATCCCAGGTTGATTTTAGGCTCAAAATTGTACTGGAAAGCTTAAAACCAGAGGAAGAAGTCACCTGCCACACGGCTTATTGTTGGGATCCCCCAACACAAAACTCTGTTCAAAACTGCCCACAAGTACCCTGGAACATAAACTTAATTATTAGCCTAGCCCAGAGAATAAAACTGCACCCCAAAAAGTCAAACAAGGGTCTAAAAGGATATTTCTGGGAAAATATGATTAGATTTAAGAAAAAATATGCAAAAAAAGGGGGGTGGGGTAAATGTTAGGTTGGTTTATTTTTTAAAACAATTGATTCCAGCATTCTTGCAAGTGAAAATTGTGTAAGACACATGCAGGTACTGAATAAAATCAGGAAAGCCCAGGTCATTATATTCTGGGCGGTTTTATGCCAACTTTGAGTGCCATTAGGCATGCTATTTGAGGCGAATTTCTAATGTAATGAAGCAGTGAAGCCATGCCAATGGTAAAATTACCTCTGGAAAATGTAGAAAGACTCTCATTTCCCTTCCTTTGATGTGTTAATCAGGAAAATATGCTCACAGGTGGATAAACAATTCCATTCATCTTATACAGGACCTGAAATTACCTGAAAGAGTACACAAAATATTCAGTTTGACATAAAACAACACTGAAAAAGTTGTTTTTTTTACAAGAAAAGGCATTTTGTAAGACTAAAAAGGAGATTATTATGTTTCTCACATGTTGACCATCAAATCAATGTAAGAACTATAGGTTTTTGTCAGAGAGCCAAATAAAATTTAATATGTACACAAAATCAAGTAATGCCCAAATTCTTTTCAATTTTTGGGGGGTAGGGTAGTGTTCTGTGTGTTTTGGCAAGGGTAATGAGAAAAGCAACCAGATTGTGTGGCATATCATTGCAGAAATAGGTGAACTACCATATTGAAAAGTATCATTTACTTACAGGAGAAATTCAACTCATAACCATGTACATTACTTTGCCCCCCAAAACTATCAAGAAATCAATTTTGTGCAAATATTTTGCTAGAAAAGACATGAAAGATACATTTTCAGCACATCTAGACAGTACTATAGGTCTTATAATGTGTTTCTGACAAGTTTTAAGTCACAAACACAGTGTTGTTGTTGTACAGTGATCTATTTCACAAAATATGTCTTCAACCCATACAGGCAGCAGGTCACAGTTTCATTTTCCTTCATTTCCCATTTGCGGTAATGTTAATGTCTGCTCTCACAGCACCTTCCCTAACTTTCGTTGAACCAAATCCTTCGGTGGGGGCCTTGAACAGTCCTTTGGCAGTATTTTAAGCACAATTTTTTCATAGGTTGAAGGTAGAAATTTTGAGATACGAGTAGAATCAGCTGATAGGGGTCTCTTTGCACATATTCCGCCGCATGTAAATAGACCAAAGCACCCCCCAACTACCAGATCTCCACCACCTGAACTGGTCCCATTCCACTTCTAAAATCATTTCCAGACAGTAACTCAATCCCTGTCCTTTCATAAAAACTACAAAAATGCCCAGAAAAAAAATGCAGGGGGCCAGGAAAAAATAATAAAAAAAACACACAAAAATAGCTGGAACTTTTTTCGTCCCTAGGAATTTCCGGAAGTGACAAACTGTGACCTGTATCCTAACAGAGGCACAAATTTCCTTCAATCTACTTCTAAATCTAACACATTGAGCTTAAAGGTATTTGGAATGATCTCTCAAGAGGAAAACTAAATGCAATGAAAACTAAGCCTTCTGTAGCCCTCCCATTTACACCACCCCCCATTAGAACATAGCAAAGACAATGACCGGTGAGCTAAAAAAGCTTAAAATTGTCATATCTCAGCTCTGGGAAAACATATTTGAACTCTGTAAACTAGTGTGACTTCTACTAAGAGTGTTCTACCATAAAATACTAACTTTATGAGGACACATATCTTTCTGTGGCTTCCTCAACTAAAATATACTGTGCATTTGTTGCATTTTAAGATTTGTTGGATTACAAAATGGATAAATTCTACTCAAAGTCAGTCATACTGTGGCCAAATTTAAACAGCTTGAAAAAACAAGTGTTATTCTTGTATCCCAGGTTGATTTTAGGCTCAAAATTGTACTGGAAAGCTTAAAACCAGAGGAAGAAGTCACCTGCCACACGGCTTATTGTTGGGATCCCCCAACACAAAACTCTGTTCAAAACTGCCCACAAGTACCCTGGAACATAAACTTAATTATTAGCCTAGCCCAGAGAATAAAACTGCACCCCAAAAAGTCAAACAAGGGTCTAAAAGGATATTTCTGGGAAAATATGATTAGATTTAAGAAAAAATATGCAAAAAAAGGGGGGTGGGGTAAATGTTAGGTTGGTTTATTTTTTAAAACAATTGATTCCAGCATTCTTGCAAGTGAAAATTGTGTAAGACACATGCAGGTACTGAATAAAATCAGGAAAGCCCAGGTCATTATATTCTGGGCGGTTTTATGCCAACTTTGAGTGCCATTAGGCATGCTATTTGAGGCGAATTTCTAATGTAATGAAGCAGTGAAGCCATGCCAATGGTAAAATTACCTCTGGAAAATGTAGAAAGACTCTCATTTCCCTTCCTTTGATGTGTGAATCAGGAAAATATGCTCACAGGTGGATAAACAATTCCATTCATCTTATACAGGACCTGAAATTACCTGAAAGAGTACACAAAATATTCAGTTTGACATAAAACAACACTGAAAAAGTTGTTTTTTTTACAAGAAAAGGCATTTTGTAAGACTAAAAAGGAGATTATTATGTTTCTCACATGTTGACCATCAAATCAATGTAAGAACTATAGGTTTTTGTCAGAGAGCCAAATAAAATTTAATATGTACACAAAATCAAGTAATGCCCAAATTCTTTTCAATTTTTGGGGGGTAGGGTAGTGTTCTGTGTGTTTTGGCAAGGGTAATGAGAAAAGCAACCAGATTGTGTGGCATATCATTGCAGAAATAGGTGAACTACCATATTGAAAAGTATCATTTACTTACAGGAGAAATTCAACTCATAACCATGTACATTACTTTGCCCCCCAAAACTATCAAGAAATCAATTTTGTGCAAATATTTTGCTAGAAAAGACATGAAAGATACATTTTCAGCACATCTAGACAGTACTATAGGTCTTATAATGTGTTTCTGACAAGTTTTAAGTCACAAACACAGTGTTGTTGTTGTACAGTGATCTATTTCACAAAATATGTCTTCAACCCATACAGAGGCACAAATTTCCTTCAATCTACTTCTAAATCTAACACATTGAGCTTAAAGGTATTTGGAATGATCTCTCAAGAGGAAAACTAAATGCAATGAAAACTAAGCCTTCTGTAGCCCTCCCATTTACACCACCCCCCCATTAGAACATAGCAAAGACAATGACCGGTGAGCTAAAAAAGCTTAAAATTGTCATATCTCAGCTCTGGGAAAACATATTTGAACTCTGTAAACTAGTGTGACTTCTACTAAGAGTGTTCTACCATAAAATACTAACTTTATGAGGACACATATCTTTCTGTGGCTTCCTCAACTAAAATATACTGTGCATTTGTTGCATTTTAAGATTTGTTGGATTACAAAATGGATAAATTCTACTCAAAGTCAGTCATACTGTGGCCAAATTTAAACAGCTTGAAAAAACAAGTGTTATTCTTGTATCCCAGGTTGATTTTAGGCTCAAAATTGTACTGGAAAGCTTAAAACCAGAGGAAGAAGTCACCTGCCACACGGCTTATTGTTGGGATCCCCCAACACAAAACTCTGTTCAAAACTGCCCACAAGTACCCTGGAACATAAACTTAATTATTAGCCTAGCCCAGAGAATAAAACTGCACCCCAAAAAGTCAAACAAGGGTCTAAAAGGATATTTCTGGGAAAATATGATTAGATTTAAGAAAAAATATGCAAAAAAAGGGGGGTGGGGTAAATGTTAGGTTGGTTTATTTTTTAAAACAATTGATTCCAGCATTCTTGCAAGTGAAAATTGTGTAAGACACATGCAGGTACTGAATAAAATCAGGAAAGCCCAGGTCATTATATTCTGGGCGGTTTTATGCCAACTTTGAGTGCCATTAGGCATGCTATTTGAGGCGAATTTCTAATGTAATGAAGCAGTGAAGCCATGCCAATGGTAAAATTACCTCTGGAAAATGTAGAAAGACTCTCATTTCCCTTCCTTTGATGTGTTAATCAGGAAAATATGCTCACAGGTGGATAAACAATTCCATTCATCTTATACAGGACCTGAAATTACCTGAAAGAGTACACAAAATATTCAGTTTGACATAAAACAACACTGAAAAAGTTGTTTTTTTTACAAGAAAAGGCATTTTGTAAGACTAAAAAGGAGATTATTATGTTTCTCACATGTTGACCATCAAATCAATGTAAGAACTATAGGTTTTTGTCAGAGAGCCAAATAAAATTTAATATGTACACAAAATCAAGTAATGCCCAAATTCTTTTCAATTTTTGGGGGGTAGGGTAGTGTTCTGTGTGTTTTGGCAAGGGTAATGAGAAAAGCAACCAGATTGTGTGGCATATCATTGCAGAAATAGGTGAACTACCATATTGAAAAGTATCATTTACTTACAGGAGAAATTCAACTCATAACCATGTACATTACTTTGCCCCCCAAAACTATCAAGAAATCAATTTTGTGCAAATATTTTGCTAGAAAAGACATGAAAGATACATTTTCAGCACATCTAGACAGTACTATAGGTCTTATAATGTGTTTCTGACAAGTTTTAAGTCACAAACACAGTGTTGTTGTTGTACAGTGATCTATTTCACAAAATATGTCTTCAACCCATACAGGCAGCAGGTCACAGTTTCATTTTCCTTCATTTCCCATTTGCGGTAATGTTAATGTCTGCTCTCACAGCACCTTCCCTAACTTTCGTTGAACCAAATCCTTCGGTGGGGGCCTTGAACAGTCCTTTGGCAGTATTTTAAGCACAATTTTTTCATAGGTTGAAGGTAGAAATTTTGAGATACGAGTAGAATCAGCTGATAGGGGTCTCTTTGCACATATTCCGCCGCATGTAAATAGACCAAAGCACCCCCCAACTACCAGATCTCCACCACCTGAACTGGTCCCATTCCACTTCTAAAATCATTTCCAGACAGTAACTCAATCCCTGTCCTTTCATAAAAACTACAAAAATGCCCAGAAAAAAAATGCAGGGGGCCAGGAAAAAATAATAAAAAAAACACACAAAAATAGCTGGAACTTTTTTCGTCCCTAGGAATTTCCGGAAGTGACAAACTGTGACCTGTATCCTAACAGAGGCACAAATTTCCTTCAATCTACTTCTAAATCTAACACATTGAGCTTAAAGGTATTTGGAATGATCTCTCAAGAGGAAAACTAAATGCAATGAAAACTAAGCCTTCTGTAGCCCTCCCATTTACACCACCCCCCATTAGAACATAGCAAAGACAATGACCGGTGAGCTAAAAAAGCTTAAAATTGTCATATCTCAGCTCTGGGAAAACATATTTGAACTCTGTAAACTAGTGTGACTTCTACTAAGAGTGTTCTACCATAAAATACTAACTTTATGAGGACACATATCTTTCTGTGGCTTCCTCAACTAAAATATACTGTGCATTTGTTGCATTTTAAGATTTGTTGGATTACAAAATGGATAAATTCTACTCAAAGTCAGTCATACTGTGGCCAAATTTAAACAGCTTGAAAAAACAAGTGTTATTCTTGTATCCCAGGTTGATTTTAGGCTCAAAATTGTACTGGAAAGCTTAAAACCAGAGGAAGAAGTCACCTGCCACACGGCTTATTGTTGGGATCCCCCAACACAAAACTCTGTTCAAAACTGCCCACAAGTACCCTGGAACATAAACTTAATTATTAGCCTAGCCCAGAGAATAAAACTGCACCCCAAAAAGTCAAACAAGGGTCTAAAAGGATATTTCTGGGAAAATATGATTAGATTTAAGAAAAAATATGCAAAAAAAGGGGGGTGGGGTAAATGTTAGGTTGGTTTATTTTTTAAAACAATTGATTCCAGCATTCTTGCAAGTGAAAATTGTGTAAGACACATGCAGGTACTGAATAAAATCAGGAAAGCCCAGGTCATTATATTCTGGGCGGTTTTATGCCAACTTTGAGTGCCATTAGGCATGCTATTTGAGGCGAATTTCTAATGTAATGAAGCAGTGAAGCCATGCCAATGGTAAAATTACCTCTGGAAAATGTAGAAAGACTCTCATTTCCCTTCCTTTGATGTGTGAATCAGGAAAATATGCTCACAGGTGGATAAACAATTCCATTCATCTTATACAGGACCTGAAATTACCTGAAAGAGTACACAAAATATTCAGTTTGACATAAAACAACACTGAAAAAGTTGTTTTTTTTACAAGAAAAGGCATTTTGTAAGACTAAAAAGGAGATTATTATGTTTCTCACATGTTGACCATCAAATCAATGTAAGAACTATAGGTTTTTGTCAGAGAGCCAAATAAAATTTAATATGTACACAAAATCAAGTAATGCCCAAATTCTTTTCAATTTTTGGGGGGTAGGGTAGTGTTCTGTGTGTTTTGGCAAGGGTAATGAGAAAAGCAACCAGATTGTGTGGCATATCATTGCAGAAATAGGTGAACTACCATATTGAAAAGTATCATTTACTTACAGGAGAAATTCAACTCATAACCATGTACATTACTTTGCCCCCCAAAACTATCAAGAAATCAATTTTGTGCAAATATTTTGCTAGAAAAGACATGAAAGATACATTTTCAGCACATCTAGACAGTACTATAGGTCTTATAATGTGTTTCTGACAAGTTTTAAGTCACAAACACAGTGTTGTTGTTGTACAGTGATCTATTTCACAAAATATGTCTTCAACCCATACAGAGGCACAAATTTCCTTCAATCTACTTCTAAATCTAACACATTGAGCTTAAAGGTATTTGGAATGATCTCTCAAGAGGAAAACTAAATGCAATGAAAACTAAGCCTTCTGTAGCCCTCCCATTTACACCACCCCCCATTAGAACATAGCAAAGACAATGACCGGTGAGCTAAAAAAGCTTAAAATTGTCATATCTCAGCTCTGGGAAAACATATTTGAACTCTGTAAACTAGTGTGACTTCTACTAAGAGTGTTCTACCATAAAATACTAACTTTATGAGGACACATATCTTTCTGTGGCTTCCTCAACTAAAATATACTGTGCATTTGTTGCATTTTAAGATTTGTTGGATTACAAAATGGATAAATTCTACTCAAAGTCAGTCATACTGTGGCCAAATTTAAACAGCTTGAAAAAACAAGTGTTATTCTTGTATCCCAGGTTGATTTTAGGCTCAAAATTGTACTGGAAAGCTTAAAACCAGAGGAAGAAGTCACCTGCCACACGGCTTATTGTTGGGATCCCCCAACACAAAACTCTGTTCAAAACTGCCCACAAGTACCCTGGAACATAAACTTAATTATTAGCCTAGCCCAGAGAATAAAACTGCACCCCAAAAAGTCAAACAAGGGTCTAAAAGGATATTTCTGGGAAAATATGATTAGATTTAAGAAAAAATATGCAAAAAAAGGGGGGTGGGGTAAATGTTAGGTTGGTTTATTTTTTAAAACAATTGATTCCAGCATTCTTGCAAGTGAAAATTGTGTAAGACACATGCAGGTACTGAATAAAATCAGGAAAGCCCAGGTCATTATATTCTGGGCGGTTTTATGCCAACTTTGAGTGCCATTAGGCATGCTATTTGAGGCGAATTTCTAATGTAATGAAGCAGTGAAGCCATGCCAATGGTAAAATTACCTCTGGAAAATGTAGAAAGACTCTCATTTCCCTTCCTTTGATGTGTTAATCAGGAAAATATGCTCACAGGTGGATAAACAATTCCATTCATCTTATACAGGACCTGAAATTACCTGAAAGAGTACACAAAATATTCAGTTTGACATAAAACAACACTGAAAAAGTTGTTTTTTTTACAAGAAAAGGCATTTTGTAAGACTAAAAAGGAGATTATTATGTTTCTCACATGTTGACCATCAAATCAATGTAAGAACTATAGGTTTTTGTCAGAGAGCCAAATAAAATTTAATATGTACACAAAATCAAGTAATGCCCAAATTCTTTTCAATTTTTGGGGGGTAGGGTAGTGTTCTGTGTGTTTTGGCAAGGGTAATGAGAAAAGCAACCAGATTGTGTGGCATATCATTGCAGAAATAGGTGAACTACCATATTGAAAAGTATCATTTACTTACAGGAGAAATTCAACTCATAACCATGTACATTACTTTGCCCCCCAAAACTATCAAGAAATCAATTTTGTGCAAATATTTTGCTAGAAAAGACATGAAAGATACATTTTCAGCACATCTAGACAGTACTATAGGTCTTATAATGTGTTTCTGACAAGTTTTAAGTCACAAACACAGTGTTGTTGTTGTACAGTGATCTATTTCACAAAATATGTCTTCAACCCATACAGAGGCACAAATTTCCTTCAATCTACTTCTAAATCTAACACATTGAGCTTAAAGGTATTTGGAATGATCTCTCAAGAGGAAAACTAAATGCAATGAAAACTAAGCCTTCTGTAGCCCTCCCATTTACACCACCCCCCATTAGAACATAGCAAAGACAATGACCGGTGAGCTAAAAAAGCTTAAAATTGTCATATCTCAGCTCTGGGAAAACATATTTGAACTCTGTAAACTAGTGTGACTTCTACTAAGAGTGTTCTACCATAAAATACTAACTTTATGAGGACACATATCTTTCTGTGGCTTCCTCAACTAAAATATACTGTGCATTTGTTGCATTTTAAGATTTGTTGGATTACAAAATGGATAAATTCTACTCAAAGTCAGTCATACTGTGGCCAAATTTAAACAGCTTGAAAAAACAAGTGTTATTCTTGTATCCCAGGTTGATTTTAGGCTCAAAATTGTACTGGAAAGCTTAAAACCAGAGGAAGAAGTCACCTGCCACACGGCTTATTGTTGGGATCCCCCAACACAAAACTCTGTTCAAAACTGCCCACAAGTACCCTGGAACATAAACTTAATTATTAGCCTAGCCCAGAGAATAAAACTGCACCCCAAAAAGTCAAACAAGGGTCTAAAAGGATATTTCTGGGAAAATATGATTAGATTTAAGAAAAAATATGCAAAAAAAGGGGGGTGGGGTAAATGTTAGGTTGGTTTATTTTTTAAAACAATTGATTCCAGCATTCTTGCAAGTGAAAATTGTGTAAGACACATGCAGGTACTGAATAAAATCAGGAAAGCCCAGGTCATTATATTCTGGGCGGTTTTATGCCAACTTTGAGTGCCATTAGGCATGCTATTTGAGGCGAATTTCTAATGTAATGAAGCAGTGAAGCCATGCCAATGGTAAAATTACCTCTGGAAAATGTAGAAAGACTCTCATTTCCCTTCCTTTGATGTGTTAATCAGGAAAATATGCTCACAGGTGGATAAACAATTCCATTCATCTTATACAGGACCTGAAATTACCTGAAAGAGTACACAAAATATTCAGTTTGACATAAAACAACACTGAAAAAGTTGTTTTTTTTACAAGAAAAGGCATTTTGTAAGACTAAAAAGGAGATTATTATGTTTCTCACATGTTGACCATCAAATCAATGTAAGAACTATAGGTTTTTGTCAGAGAGCCAAATAAAATTTAATATGTACACAAAATCAAGTAATGCCCAAATTCTTTTCAATTTTTGGGGGGTAGGGTAGTGTTCTGTGTGTTTTGGCAAGGGTAATGAGAAAAGCAACCAGATTGTGTGGCATATCATTGCAGAAATAGGTGAACTACCATATTGAAAAGTATCATTTACTTACAGGAGAAATTCAACTCATAACCATGTACATTACTTTGCCCCCCAAAACTATCAAGAAATCAATTTTGTGCAAATATTTTGCTAGAAAAGACATGAAAGATACATTTTCAGCACATCTAGACAGTACTATAGGTCTTATAATGTGTTTCTGACAAGTTTTAAGTCACAAACACAGTGTTGTTGTTGTACAGTGATCTATTTCACAAAATATGTCTTCAACCCATACAGGCAGCAGGTCACAGTTTCATTTTCCTTCATTTCCCATTTGCGGTAATGTTAATGTCTGCTCTCACAGCACCTTCCCTAACTTTCGTTGAACCAAATCCTTCGGTGGGGGCCTTGAACAGTCCTTTGGCAGTATTTTAAGCACAATTTTTTCATAGGTTGAAGGTAGAAATTTTGAGATACGAGTAGAATCAGCTGATAGGGGTCTCTTTGCACATATTCCGCCGCATGTAAATAGACCAAAGCACCCCCCAACTACCAGATCTCCACCACCTGAACTGGTCCCATTCCACTTCTAAAATCATTTCCAGACAGTAACTCAATCCCTGTCCTTTCATAAAAACTACAAAAATGCCCAGAAAAAAAATGCAGGGGGCCAGGAAAAAATAATAAAAAAAACACACAAAAATAGCTGGAACTTTTTTCGTCCCTAGGAATTTCCGGAAGTGACAAACTGTGACCTGTATCCAACTGCGTCAACAGAACATATCTTATCGTGTTAACTTATTTTTAGCTAGTTTTGTGTAAAATCAAAAACGAATTACTGCAACGAATGCTTTAAATAGTTCTAACTTAAAATGCAATATTATGTTTGACAAACGTAATAATTAGCTATCGATGTCGAGGTTTGTCAGAGAAGAAGCCTACCAATGTTGAACGCATTTTCAACTCCATTCTTGGACAAAGCAGTTATAGCTTAGTTCAATACTACGTATGGCTTCATCAACATGGTAGAAGCTAAACAAAATCTACAGGGGAAGACAAATGTCTCTCTGGGTTACCATTGTTGGTAACTGTATCCTTCATAATTGGACGATATGAAAAACTAACACCGAAGTCGATTGTCTGGAAAAATTATAGAAAAGGTAGAAACTATTGCATTGAATTCCGCCATTTCACAGAGAACCCAAACTCCACGTCCGTGTCCTTAGGTTTTATTGTTTACCTTCTTGAGTGTTATTGTCACCTTCAATGTTATGTCCGGCATTGGGTCTCCGTGGTTGTTTATGGCGTGTGGCATCTAACTATGGTTGATTAATTACTGCGATCAACGCAAGCCAATGTAATATGCGTCTAAATTGCAAATGTACGAAACTCATTTGTTGATGTCGCGGCACACATTCCCAATAACATCCAAATAATAAGTCAGCGTCAAATCATTATTCTTCAGTGCTCACTATTATGTATTATTAGTAACTGAGATTGCTGTAAAAATTGATGGAACTTTTTCATTTTAGGGGCTGCCTGCTAGAGAAAAATCGATGCTCGTTTATTCCATTTGTTGATGTGACTGGCTTCCAGTCTTCGTTTGCATAATGTCTCTATTGACTGGAAAGGTCTCTCCATTAAGGGGAATTGGTCAGCTCTGTTGGAAATGGTATCCCTGTTTACCAGTCTGTCTGTGAGAGTCGTGTAAAACTACCATGAATCACCAGATCGTGTTGAAGATTGGATGCATAGAGATCTGGTTGTACTGCTGGAATCCCGATACATCATTGACTTGACATTAGAGAGGACGTCAATTGGCCGTATTGACTAGATAGAGCACGTTAGTAAGCTGGTCACATATGGCTTCCGGCCTCGATCACAGGCTGATTTTGTAGGAGTCGTTACACCGGCTAACACTCGTTAATGTGGGCGATGATGGGTACAAGTTATGGCGTGCTCTGCTCGGCTGATCGTCATGGGATCACCTGCTGTAAGGACAAACGAGCTGCCAGTTATCTGGGCCTCGAGTCTCACTTTATGATGTACAGAGACAAACACCTGCTCCGCTCCATAGACATTTTTGCCATGTTGAAGCCAGTATCTAGCAGATTTCCACCGTAGTAGACCAAAACACTAAGTCGAATCCAATGGCTTGTAAACCAAGACTAACAGCATGTTGCCATGACGTTTAGATTTAGCCTGGTGCTTCCCGTCTTTACATTTGCCGTTGCCACAGTACTCGTGAATTTAGGTCCTTTATGCATGGCGATGGATGACGAAAGCTTTGTACGTGAATTTATAATACACGAAGAGGTAAGGATTTAAACTTTGTATTCTAGAAGATAATCCCCTTAAGGAATTCGTTTCAAGCAGCCCAGATCAAGAGTCATTTAGAGAGCCGGCTATATTTCATTCGTGTTTTATCACCTCGATATGATAAATGTCAGTTATAACTTCCGATGTTGGTTCAACGGAAGAAATGACAATGATGTTTTTAATATTTGTGATGCTTACTTGAATTTTCATGAAATATGAATCCCAGAATCTTCCACAGTTATCAGGAATGATTTAAGTTATTTCAAATTGGCGTGTATGAATTTATATTGCCTCGAATAGTTTTCACAAGAGCACTCAATTTTGAAGACTGTATGTTTATGAAAGCTCCGTATAACATGGAAACAACACACTTTAAAAAAAAAGCCTCAATATTTTAGATACTGTGAAAAATGTATGCTCGAGTTTTGTTGGTAAAATTTCAAATAGTTTAGCCAAGAAATCTAATCTTGCGTAGATTTTATTTAAGGAACGTATTATTGACATTATGATCAACATTTTTTTTGACATATTTATGAAATTAGAACAACGGTTAATAGATTTAATGTACCTAATGATGGACAGTACACTTTGCCGAGGGACCAGTTTCTTTTCCGGCTTTTTAATTAATGAACCCATCCCTAGGACATTCAATAGTGAGCTGAAACCAAATCAATTTTATTCCTTCATATATCCACCAAATATTGCAACAGAGGGTGTCATTTCCAGTTTTACCCATAACTCCTATGTTAAATAGGAGCAATTTACCTCTCGTTGTTTTATTGTGTCCAAAAAGCCATATTCAGAGAAGTACAATGTCAACTGCTGTTTAAAATATCACACACATGCAAAAAGGCTATGATAGTTAATATTTTTTTATCGTTTGTTGTAGGACTGTGTGACTCGAATGGGGGCCTGCTATCCATGGGAGAGAGAATGTTGTTCCGGACTTCAGTGTACGAACTACGGTAGGAAACGATGTGACTTTGATTCGGAAATGTGTGTTTGTACAGACTTAATGGAAAGACACGGAGACGATTTGTGACAGACAGTAAATATTCAGCAAGGACTTCCTAATTCGTTACAAAACGAGGTTATCGATTTAAAGTCAACACAGTAGAGATTTAGAGGGCAAGGCTTATCAACATCGACTTTTGTGTGTAGGTTCTTTCAAAGTCGGAATATTCCCGTAACCTGGCCAGTTAGGTTTCGGAATAAGGCAAAAATCTCACATTGAGAAAAACAAAATCTTCACGTACAGGAAACACCAGGGGGAGGAAGACTTCCTGTACAGGATGGTGCGGATTGAACTTTGTCGTTCAGCATTAGTGGTGATTGCGTTCTGCATGGGTACATTGAGATAGTCTGGATACATGCAAGATTGTGCCAGTTGCTCATGCGACTGTTATTATTACAGTTGGTACTGGTGTGCGTTTTAAAAAATTCCTTGAAATGAGTAGTTATAGAATGAAAGGAGTTCATTTCTCAAATTGCTCAGATTGGTTTTCAAAGCAGGACTTCATACTAAAATACATTGTTTTTAAAAGCCAACTACTTCTAATTCAATCCTATTCAATCCGTTTTCTACTTTAAATTTACACCATTGTCGGTGATGTTGGTTGTTTGTTTGTTTGTCCGGTTTAGCAATATATTGCACTTCTTTCTTCACTAAAACTCCCATGTTTTGTTTGAAACCCAGAAAATTCACTCTTGTAAAAACTCCGATATATTTATGAACACTAAAACACACAGGCAGAGGGGAAATTTTCTTAAAACTCTACCAGCGCGAGAACTGGGGGGGGGGGGGTCTTTTGACATTCATTAGTTAAGTTTGAAGCAATATTCTTTGAATCATTGTCTTTACCAATGCCCTAGTCCAGAATGGTCTCCCAATAATTCAGAATGAACCAATATTCTTTAATCATTGTCTGTTCCAATGTCATAGTTCAGAACGAGGCTACCAATAATTCAGAATGAACCAATATTCTTTAATCATTGTCCGTTCCAATGTCATAGTTCAGAACGAGGCTCCCAATAATTCAGAACGAACCAATATCCTTTAGTCCTTGTATTTTCCATTGTCGTCGTTTAAAATGATATGTGTTATTTACTTCTTTAATTGCTTATATAAATTTAACAAAAATCTTATTCGTGCCTTCTAATCAGCTCACTTGCACTATAATACAATTCTCTTTGTTACAATATGAATACTTTGATGTATAATAAGACTATCAACTATTGTTCTATTTTCTCTTTCAATGTTGTTTTTTTATCTCAATCTCAATATATCGTGCATATGACGGACGTGGTATGAAAATATGGAACTCACTTGTAAATGCTAAATTAAAAAAAAAATATATATATATATATAATTTTTTCATTGAGGGATTAAACATTAAGGATCGAGCTTTCAACACGGTAACTCGAGCTAATAAACATTAAATGCCAGCAAGGTATGATCAAGTAATACTACAATGTTTCTTCTTCGTGAGGTCTGGGTGGCTCTATCGGTTAGAGTGATAGTCCCAACCCGACACAGACCTTTCAACGACGCAGCGACGGAATCGAATCCCACTCAGACCGAATACAAATTGCAACATTTCCAAAGGTCAGAAGTTTTCACCGAGCAAAGAGCGCGGTCTACTCTCCCGGTAAACCTGGTAACACTGCAGTAAAGTGAAATAATCTTGAGTTTATAGGCAGCTATTATAGCAGCAAGATATTTTACAGAGACAGCGGTTAGCATATTAACACAGATACCTTTATTCATTCTAAGCTGGATGAAACATAGATTAGGGGAGACCGGGGCGCATTGGGACATGGGGTACAGTGAGACAAGCTCTCTATAGGCTATTTTTATATCAGGATACTTAAAGTGACATCATCAGATGAGGGCAAACCTCTTTTGCGATGTGACATTCTGTTGTAGACCGATTTAGGAAGCACAGGAAAGTTTTAGGGGTAACATTTTTGTTTTTTCAGACTAAATGTAAATTTTTACTGGTGAAATATTTTTTCAATTTTTAGCATTGTTATATGCCATAGTTTTTATGTGTCTATTTTATCATAATGTGGTAAAACCATAGTTTCTGTCTAAAAGTTTTTGAATGAACCTCCCTGCACTACTTTTACCATGAGAAACAAAATTGCTAAGGGGGTCATTCGGGGTATATTGGGACATAACTGTCGGGGTCCATTGGGCCATAGGATAACGGTATCATAATGCTTACATTTCCACCATAATACAACTATAATGTTGATTTTCCCCTATATTTCAATGACTAAGTCTAGTACAACCATTCTTTCAGTTGCATGTGATTTTTCAAGCAGCATTTTAATAAAGCTACATTTTGATCAGTCCCATGCTCTTATAATGCCAACTAAAATTCTTTTAAGGGCCATTTTGTCTAATCGCTTGTATTCAACTTTATCGTTGACAGACACCGCTTGTAGGCTATTATTCATTTGTTAAAACAATAAAGAAGCAAAATTCCTTCAAGCAATCAGTTAATTTCATTTTAACTTTAACGTTGACACTGTCCCAATATACCCCATAGACAATCCCAATTTACCCCACCCAAGGGGTAAATTGGGACACTTTTTTGAAAAAATGTAAATGCCTACATGTATGTCCTCGTAAATATACATAAAATAGCAAAAATGAAGCAAGGATATTAATCAGATTGACATTGTGTTTCATATAAATGTTTTCTTTTAGTTTTATGTGCATCATTTTTCTGTCAGACTTCAAAAGTTTGCAAGGTGGCCCAATGCGCCCCGTCTCCCCTACCCTTTATGTAGCTTTGCCACAGCTGCGTATATTTTATCGGCTGGTTTATTAGCTTGAGCAGTTTAACAGATTCTGTTGTGCAGCTATTATATGTTTTTAGAGTATTACTATTGATCGATAGAAAAATAAAATCGATTGATTGATTGATGTTTAACGCCGCACTCAAGATTATTACACTTATATGACTATTTCCAAATCACGCCTGTTGAAAAAAATGTTCTTCTCACTTCCGCTGGGATTATAAAACTTGCTTGATCATGACTCTGTGCTCAAGAGCCGTTTCTGTGCTTAACTCCAAAAACATACTTCAAAAGTCAGGATTATAAAACTTTTGAGTTCGTTTCTGTGCTCCGCTGAGTACGAAATTCTGAGCAAGCTATCGACCTTTCTCCAAGTTAGACTCAACGTAAATTAGCCCTCTAAATAAGTTTTCTATCGATATAAAAAAATTGTAGTTGCTTAGTTTATTTACACTAAATTTGGAAGTGATAAACCCTTGTTTTACTTATTTCCAAATGTTCGACCTGCCGATGACTTGCAAATTGCAACAACACCAAAACAAACCTCCCTTCCTAGAGAGCTCCAATAATTCGTGCTCAACTTGACTGAGATTGTTTATATACTCAGTTGAGCACATTCTCAGAATGTTTTATAATCTCAATCTCTGATCCAAACTCCAGGGCCCTGTCTTACAAAGCTGGCGTAAGTTACGTCGGACGTAAATCAGTGTTAAAGCTATAGCTACTTACGCCCTAGTCGCAACTGGTCCATGTTGTAGGCTTTTGCGCAACTTTACGCCAGCTTCGTAAAGCCCGGTATACACTGAGAGTTTTGCTGCGACCCGACCCGACCCGACTGGAAAATCGCGTCGCGTCGCAGAGAAAAAGTGTAGTGTATACCAGTCCACGACGCAAATCGGTGTCAGTCGGCTTCAGTTGCGTCGGGTCGGAAGTGATCTGGACGTGCCAGATATTTTGTTAAGAATCGGGTTGAGTCGGGTCTGGTCAGACAGTGTATCCACTCTTGCGACGATCGTCGTAGAGAGTCTGGATCCGTAGGCCAATCAGAAACTTTTCTACAGTCACGTGACGTCAAACAATCGTCTTTTTTCTACCTTTTCTGCTAGAGAGTTCCGAATGTCATGTTTCCCAATGACTTTATTTGTGTGCAGTGTATACCGGTCTACGACGCGACGCAACTCAAGCCGACTCGAGTCGGGTACAGTCGCGTCGGGTCGGGTCGCAGCAAAACTCTCAGTGTATACCGGGCTTAAGACAGGGCCCTGGGAGTATGCTCAAGGAGTGTTAAGCATGGAGTCTGAGTTCAGTACAGCACGTTTTTATAATCCCGGCACAAGGTTAGATACACTCAGTGGAATGGCACTGTGACGTCAGGTTATATATAACGTCACAAAGCCAACAAGCCAGCTACCTTTTGGAAAGTTTGACCAAAACACGTGGCGCTGGTTCAGAGGTCAATTCATGACCGTGAATGTCAAAAGATGTCTTATTTCTGGCCATTATTCTGCTTCCTCGTATCGCCATAATCATTTACCGTGACTCGCAACTCTGGATTTCTAAATGGACATTTCAGAATTTCCTATCAAAAGTGCGCCAATTGTCCGCCCCACCCTCCCCGCTTTATATTATTTAGAATAATTTAATTGTTGGTGCTACTCCTCTCAATTATCTTTCTGAATGTTTATAAGCCGACCTATAGAATAATCTTAAATAACATTTTAAATTCCGACTTGATGAGAGAAAGATATCGGATGGCTATTGAATAAGAACCACGTGTACAGATGGTTTCACTTAATTGGGTACCCCAATGGAATTAACTAATTTCAGTTAAAAACAAATTTCATAAGTGTCTTATCAAAGTGACAACAACTACTGAGTATGTCTTTAGACACAGAATTGCTTTACGTCACACGAAATCTACCGACCCATATCTTAGTTTAATTCCACAAAGTATTTGACAGAATACCCCAAAACGATGTTCCCTTTTCATTCATTGCACGAAAACCAATGTAGTCAACTGTTCACGAAAAAAAGTGCTGATAGAATATGTCAAGAACACGTCCACTTGAGCTTTTTCTAATGGGCAATGTCTCGCTTGTCAACGCAGGTTTTGTTCCTGAGGCTACCTTTTTACAGTTGGCGTTATGCTGTAGAATAGAACGGCACTTCAAATAACGCATTAATTGAAACATTTACATATAAGTTATATAACGCTCTACGAGCTGCTATATTGTGCCTGCTGACCGTATTTTTTTTCGAGACAATTCGAGAAAAAAATTTGAATGTTAAAGTATTCCTGTTCAGTGAAAGATGTATCCATTTCATTCCCGGTGGCAGTTTTTTACTTGGCTTAAATATCTTAGTCTGGATTTAACCAGAGAAGGGAAGCAAAACTAGTAACTGACTACGAAAGCCTCCGTTTTGAGAATGTTTGAAGTAACTGCATATACCCCACGCAAATCGAATTCTTTATGTCTATTATGGTTCAAATAAATCGTATGAAGGTCAATATCTTAAGATGATTGATTGATGTTACGCCACATTGAAAATTAATCCATATATGGCTGTGTTGGCAGGTTTAGTGGGGTGAAGAAAAACGGGCCCTTTTGTTAAAGCACTAACATGAGGAGTAAATTCACATAATATTAAAAAGGAACGATTCGGATACCGTGTTATCGTCCTAGAAGATAGAGTTCTTGACAAGGGAAAATTCCTTTACTTTTATTACAAAATACACAAACGTTAATAACATAACTTGAACAGGTCAACCGAGTTGTCTAAGTTACGATATACTAGAAAAGAATTGTAGACGCATGTCATAAGTCTAAAAACTTGAGTTTTCCAATGTAAAAGTGAATTGAACAGAATTAGTTGAAATGCCAAAACCTTTTTCAAATAACCAATTTCCAAAGTAATTTCCGATTTAACATGACAAAGCAACAAAACAACAAGAAGAAATTGACCCTTTAATCGTATCAGTAATCGTATAAGAGTCAAAGCCATGTTTGTATTGAGGCTTATTTCCATGAACCATCCACATCCTGTTTTCGCCTTGGTGACTTTTGTTTGAGTCGGGTAAAAAAAATCCTAGCTGAAATCAATCCAAATTGCATCGGTCTGCTCTACTCCTGTTATTGTGTTGACCAATCAGAGCATTGCTTCGGCAATTAACATCAGTTTCACCAAAAGCGCTCTAACTTCCCGTTTTAGAAGCACATTAAAGCCTGCTTGAGGAAAAAGTCTTTTAAGAGAGTCTGAAACTATCAAAACATCAGATTGATGGTATTGTTAAGAAAAGCACTTCAGTAACCTTTGAGACTATTAGCCATTACTCTTCGAACGATAGGAAGTGAGAACTTTTTATTCTAGCTTTTATGTATTATGATAAACATCAACACGGTCGACAATTGAAATTGATTTCTATAAAATTGAAGAATTCGTTCCATAAGTTTGATATTTTGTGAGGATTTCGTTTTTCTGTACATTGTATCCAACGGACGTGTAAAGATATACTGGTCGACCGGTTATTTGAGCGATGCAGTTTGTAACTCAAACTTACATATTGAGAACAACTAGGACGTGTAACTTTATTCCGTATTCAAAACAATAGACAACAAAAGCAGCTAGACAAAATGCCATCAAAGAAGCTTCTTGACACGCCGCTATATCCAATTTCTTGTGCCAATGGTACTTGTACGCACGGATTTAAAACAAATTATGTGTTTCAGAACAAAGCTAAACCTGTGTTACCGGATTGGCCAATGCGTCTAAAAGATTGTTCATTTCACAATAGCAAGATTTTGATTAGAATGCAATGTATCACAAACAGGTGATTTCCAGAAGCAGAGGGGACTAAAGAAGTACTTTTTTACCTTAAAAAAGCAAAAGGAGATGTGATCAACGAGAGGACTGCAACATACAAAAACGTACATAGTTATTTTCAAGAGAGAGCTGTGGAAATATTAACACAAATACCTGTATCCATTCTGGGTGAAAGATGGGTTGCCATTTATGTACCGTTTCAACAGCTGCGTATATTTTATCGGGCTATTTATTGGTTTCAGGAATTTAATGGATGTTTATTTCATTTACATTTTACACAGCCAATGCCTGTCACCCTTGTAGAGGATTGTTTGCACGTATAACTTCTGCTGCATTTGTTCAATAAATTGATAAATAATGAAAATTTTGCAAAATTCTCAGATCTATATTAATATGATAAGCCAATTGCCCCAAAAATGAAATTCCTACATTTCTTGTATGTTTTTTTTTTTGTTTAGTTTGAAAGTCTGTCATGAAAATCAGTAACACGAAAACAATATGCATTTATGTAATATAATTTAACAATATGTGAAGTTCAACATAAATTCATGGTACATCTGAAATGAATTCATTACACTTTTAGTTACCTGTTTTTGCGAGTAAATTAGATACAAAAATAACGCGTTTGGCATATTTTGACTGTGTACTGTAAACTACTTCGTTTTTCCTATCAGATGTACCCAAAACATTCTTGCTTTGGTATGGATTCTTGTGATTTTATTTCGCTCTGAGTTGAAAAGGTCTGCTGTAGGCATTTTCCTTCTTAGCACAGAGGCGCCATACTACTAAATAAAATTGGCACTTGAAGGATTTGTCAATCGAATTAACAAATAAGGTAAAAAACTCTTGTGACTTGGATGAAATAGGAAAGTAACGAAATGTTTTCTACACAAAATATCGACGCGCGGTGATCTGGCTTTGTAACTATGAAACCCAGCCATGAGCTGCCAAAATTCAAACTTTTTTCATACTTTCTGATCGTCACGACAGTAAGAAGCTTTGAAAGCCATCGAAAAACTAAATGATTGGCGTTAGAATGAGGAAAATCCCTAGGGAAGTGGCCTGTACGAACCGAAAACGTGTTCGAAAAGTAAACAAAATTTAAATAACCGGGACGACCATTCATTCATTCTAGGCCAAAGTTAGTTTAAAACAATACTTTATCGTACATTTTCGAAACTAGAAGCACTAAAAAGCTTTCTGAATTATACGTCTTGAGAAAAATAGCCAGTAATGTCAACATTCTATTTTAACGTCAAAATATCAACATTTTGGCAGCTCATGCCACTTTAAGAATCCTCGATCGATGATTTATTTCAAACTATTTTAAAATGGAATGATTTGCGTGTCTTCTAAAAATACCAAAGAGAAATAATTTAAATCTCCGATCCACGTGAAGTAACAAGGCTTCGGTGGTTAACATGACAAGATTGTTTATTTCTAGGAAGTCATTGATTAGACTGCGATACAACACAGTCATGTGATTTCCAGAAGCATTTGAAGATGAGATAGACAAAAGACTGCACGATTTAACATAAGACGGGCTTTTCTGGATAATTCTTATTGCTAGATGATAGGCAGCTATATATTTTCGAAGGACAGCTGTTAAAATAATAACACAGATACCTTTATTCATTCTAAGCCGGATGAAACATAGATTGTCCTTTATGTACCTTTGCCACAGCTGCGTATATTTATCGGCCTATTCATTACGTGGATCGATTAAACAGATTGTATTGTGCAGCTATTGTATGATTTTTAGAATAATTGTATTGGTCGGAAAAATAAAAATAGAGAATCAACGTATAGGTCTAAATGATATACCTTTTACACAATTTGCCTCCATGGTTATTTTAGACAAGAAGATTTTCCCTGTGACGTGTGTTTTAGTGATCATAAATATAGTAGTAACTACATGCAATGGAACCATGGGATGATAAGTGAATACATAAGGTATTTCCTCGTACCCTCTGAAGCTATTCATTGCTGTGAAAACAATTTTTTATTTATTATATGTTTTTCGTGCACAAAATTTTGACTGATAACTATGAAATATTTCGACACTGTATTACGGGAATATAATAGTAAAGATTACTTGTATAATAAGAATATACTATCAATTGATCGAGCTAACTCTCAGATCTTTCTGCACAACAGTTGAAAGTGCAATTAAACGTCGTATTCAAGTATGTTATAAACTAGATACTTGCTGTTTATCTAAAAACAGCAGGTGGTCAAGCGTATTATTTTATATTTCTAAACGCTAAATCCAAAGGCAAAGCGCAGACCATATTTTAAACAGGGAAAGCTAAGTTGTAAATATCTCTGGAGAAAACGTCCACATTCTCCATATGTATTATTCATTACAATCCACATAGGAAAGATCATTAAATTATTCACTATGGAAACGCAGAAAATGAGAGTAGTTCAGTACATCTCAACTTGGATTTTATTCCATGTTTCAAAAGCTTTCAAACGCAGATTACTCCCTGCTTGGACGGATAAAACATTCATTTTTGAAATTTCTGAAAACATGTGTTCAAAAGACATATTTCCAGTTTCATTCAATACATGAATGATGAATCGCTCACAAAACCATTCCCAAGGCTTTGTGGTGTTATTTCTGATACCACACCGCCTTTTCATATCTTCTAATCATTTGACCTGCAACTACATTTCAAAATGCAATTTCTCTGTGTAAATTATTCTTCAGGATTTGCAACACAATAAAAATTAAATTACTTATAAGTGCATGTTAGTCTTCTCTCTAATATTTCGGATTTTCTAAAATCCAACCTTTGGAATAATCATAAGTAACCTTTTCCGTCTCGAGGAGAAAAACAACAAAAAACTTCTAGGGTAGTGTCTATTTAAAGAGAGAATAACTACAGAGTAATTCTTTAAACCACCGAAAGCCGGTCTCTGGAAGGGCTTTGTATCACAGTGAGACTGCCGAACGAGATTTCCTTTAATTCCACCGAGAATTTGGCAAAACACATAAAAACGATTTTCGCTTTCGTTCTATGCATTAGAACTAAGAGCCTACGAGTTTCGTGAAAAAAATGTTAATAGAATATGTCAAGAACATGTCCACTTGAGTTTCTTTTTCTAACGGGAAATGTTTCGCTTGTCAACGCAGTTTTTTATTTCTCTGGTCGCCTTTTACAATCAGCCTTTTTACAATCATTGTGTAGTATAGAAAGACATATCAAATGATGCATCCAACCAACCAAGATCCATTCTGTATTTCATTAAAGACGTATTCAGTTCTATGTGACCATCGTTCAAGCTAAGCCCTCACAGTGACGAGATTTAAATCAGTGCTAACGACATCTCATCAATTACTTAAGCTTATTTGCTATAGAAGTCAAACTAGCCACAACAATGGAAATCTCCGGTTTAGATATAGGTATATTGAGAATATCCACACAGCACTTGTGCAAATTGAATTCGACAATACAATAACTTATGGTCTTTTCACAACAGCGAATGTTACTCATACTATAGGAAAAGTATGGCTGACTATTCCAGTGGCATTGGTGGATTGTGAAGTGAAATACGTTAGAGTTAGAGTTATTATCGGAACATCTAATAAACTTGCTTAATTATCTGTTTAGCAATTCCTTGCACACAGGAAATTATTATCGCGCTGTACAAACAGGAGCGGGGATATAAATTAAGCGGATAACAATCGTGGGATCACTTTAATGAAAAACTATACCAAAGTATATTCAAAATGAGCGCTTGTTTAAATGTAAATTCTTGTATGTTTATGTCTAGTAACTATATTTATGGCTGAATCAGTGTAGTTGACAAAAACGATGATATGGTAGAATCAGTCTGTACCCAATACTGCAAGTATGCTTCAGAACTGCAAAGAAGTGTTCCCAACGTTTTCCTAAATGCTGCATTCGTCGCTCTTTAATGCTTACGAAAGTTAATAGGGCAGAGGAGCGTCCCGTGAGATTTCACGATATCCTGTGACAGATGACAGATGACAGACGTTATCAGTTCGAGTGACTTCTTTATTCTACAACGTCAGAACTGAGCACGCTTTTATCTCAGTGATATATCACGTCAAAAAAACTCCGGTTCGTACGTACCCTCACATTGATGACGCGAGCTCTGCTGTGTCAGTGCGTCTTCATGGTAGTTTGTACACATCGAAGGTCGTGTATGACGTCATTTTTGACGATTTGTTCCGAGTAATTACGAAAAATATGCATATTTCCTCCTCGCTACTTTTTTTACTACCAGGTCACTAACGTAAAGGTTGTTTCGAAACCTGACAATGAGTATTCACAGAAAGTTGATTTTAAATGTTTTAAATCGCACACAGAATTATTTTACGTAGATGGCAGCGTTGCCAGGTTTAGTGGGAAAGGACATCGTGTTCTTTGCCGTGACCTTCGGCAAGTACCTGGCAACTGTTCCAAATAGGGCGATCGAGAGAAACATCCACTCGGATTTTTTTCAGTTTTATTTGCTCTCTGTGGGATTCGAACTCACACCACGTATATCTGCCGACGAGTGCTGTATACTCCGAAGTAATGAAATAAAAACTTAATTTTGATTGTCCAGTAGCAATACATGGATCAGTAAATACATGTTATATGCGAATATAGTGCCAATCATTACTCTGATAGACATGAATCTTGACAAGGGGAAAATTATAAAATTTCATTGTTGAGCTAGCTGTCAGGGAAATCAAGTTTCGAAATCACGCACTAGACGAGGATTTAAATGCGCCAAGATATTATCTAACCAAGAAATATCGAGAATTTCGTTTTGCTGAATATTATTTCAGGGCGAGGGAGCAATTGTTTTTTGGGGGAAACCTACATTAAAAATATTACGGTTTTTTGCCTGACTACTACAAAGTAATATCCTGAGTTGTTAATAGCTGACGTGATAATCTATCTGGCATTAAAGTCAACAGTCCTTGAAAAAGGTCGATTTACTGAGCAATATCGACAATGAACTGAAGCTGTAGATTTAATCTGAAGATCTCAAGAACATGATTGACAAGTAAGGCTTTTAGAGTCGAAATCTTAACAAAGAATTCTGTATTTGCTTTTGTATTTTACTCCTCTTATCTCATTTGTTGAACTCAGGTCATTACATGGGTAATGCGAGTTTTAGGCTTACATATCTATTCAGTCGAAAACAAATTGATTGATTAATGTTTTACGCCACACTTACGATTATTTCATTTATATGGCGGCGTTGTCAGGTTTAGTGGGAGAGGAAACCGGGCTCTTTCCTCGGAGGAAACCCTGAACATTCGGCGAGTACCACATATGTCGTTCGAGGGAAAAACAAATTGCAGATGAACATTTGAATTGATCGCCTCCTATTAAACTCTCTTGTTGCTTCCAGTTTTCTGATTATAAACACTAGACGCCAGATCCCCCCTGTATAGGAAACAAAATAGGGTCATTCGTAAATTGACCCGGGAGTACAAATCTTCATCTAGCCTTTAGATGTTCTCAAAGCAAGACATTTTGTGCTATGTATGTAAGAAAGGAATACATTAAGGACATCGTTTTACTGTGTATCTTCAAAGATGATCCCCATACTAACGAGAGATGATTCAGTTAACAGGATTAGAGTCCGCAGAGTGCCAGACCAATCAATGGTTTACACATGAAATGACATATCAGTTGGCAAAGGTCAAACTCAATCAGGACACGGGTCCAAAAGACTTCTGTGACTTGGATGTCATGTACAATGTATCTTACTTGTCGACGATTGATGAAGAAAAATGTTTTATGGTTGACGTCATTTCTTCATCAACATTCAACTCTCTCTTTGTTATATTATAAAGAGATTGATTGATTGATGTTTTACGCCCCACGAAAGGTTATTTCACTTATATGGCGGCGTTGGCAGCTTTAGTGGTGGAGGAAACCAGACTCTTTGCCAAGAGGAAACCCCAAGCTTCGGCGAGTTTCTGGCAACTCTTCCACATTCGGCGATCGAGTGAAATATCCATTCAGAAATGTTTCCATTTTAATATGATCTGAGTGGGATTTGAAACCGCGCCACATCCATGAAATGGTGAATTAGAATTTAATGCACTTTCCAGACGAAGTAACAAGGCTTCGGTGGTTAACTTGATAAGATTGTTTGTTTCTAGGAAGTCATTGATTAGACTGCGCTACAACACAGACAAGTGATTTCCAGAAGCAATTGAAGATGAGATAGACAAAAGACTGCACGATTTGACATAAACGGACTTTTCTGGATAATTCTTATTGCTGGATAATAGGCAGCTATATATTTTCGAAGGACAGCTGTTAAAATAATAACACAGATACCTTCATTCATTCTTAGCCGGATGAAACATAGATTGTCCTTTATGTACCTTTGCCACAGCTGCGTATATTTATCGGTCTATTCATTACCTGGATCAATTAAACAGATTGTATTGTGCAGCTATTGTATGAGTTTTATAATAATTTTATTGATCGGAAAAATAAAAATAGAGAATCAACGTATAGGTCTAAATGATATACCTCTTTTTAACACAATTAGAAACTTGTCCCCATGGTTATTTCAGACAAGAAGATTTTCCCTGTGACGTGTGTTTTAGTGATCATAAATATAGTAGTAACTACAATGGAACCATGGGATAATAAGTGAATTCATAAGGTATTTCCTCGTACCCTCTGAAGCTATTCATTGCTGTGAAAACATTTTTTTATTTATTATATGTTTTTCGTGCACACAATTTTGACTGATAACTATGAAATATTTGGACACTGTCTCACGGGAATATAATAGTAGAGATTACTTGTATAATAAGAATATACTATCAATAGACCGAACTAACTCTCAGATTTTTCTGCACAACATTTTAAAGTGCAATTAAACGTCATATAGTGCATATAGTATGTTACAAACCAGATACTTGCTTTTTATCTAAAAACCGCAGGTGGTCGAACGATTTATTTTATATTTCTAAGCGCTAAATCCAAAGGCAAAGCACAGACCATATATCAAACAGGGAAAGCTAAGTTGTAAATATCTCTGGAGAAAACGTCCACATTCTCCATATGTATTATGCATTACAATCCACATAGGAAAGATCATTAAATTATTCACTATGGAAACGCAGAAAATGAGAGTAGTTCAGTATATCTCAACTTTGGATTTTATTCCATGTTTCAAAAACTTTCAAACGCAGATTACTCCATGCTTGGACGGATAAAACATTCATTTTTGAAATTTCTGAAAACATGTGTTCAAAAGACATTTCCAGTTTCATTCAATACATGAATATGACTAATCGCTCCCAAACCATTCCCAAGACTTTGTGGTGATATTTCTGATACCACACCGCCTTTTCATATCTTCTAGTCATTTGACCTGCAACTACATTTCAAAATGCAATTCTTCGGGATTTCCAACAGAATAAAAATTAAATTACTTAATAGTGCATGTTACTCTTCTCTCTAATATTTCGGATTTTCTAAAATGAAAGCTTTGGAATAATCATAAGTAACCTTTTCCGTCTCGAGGAGAAAAACAACAAAAAACTTGTCGGGCAGTGTCTATTTAAAGGGACAATGACTATAGCGCATTTCTTTAAACCACCTAAAGCCGGTCTTTAGAAGAGCTTTGTATCACATGGAAACTGCCGAACGAGATTCCATTTAATTCCACCGAGAATAGGACAAAACACATAAAAAACGATTTTCGCTTTCGTTCTATGCATAAGACCTAAGAGCCTACGAGCTTTCTTGAAAAAATTTTCATAGAATATGTCAAGAACATGTCCACTTGAGTTTCTTTTTCTAACGGGAAATGTGTCACTTGTCAACGCAGTTTTTTTATTTCTTGGGTCGCCTTTATACAATCATTGGGTAGTATAGAAAGACATTTCAAATGATGCATCCAGCCAACCAAGATCCATTCTGTATTTCATCAAAGGCGTATTAAGTTCTATGTGACCATCGTTCAAGCTAAGCCCTCGCAGTGACGAGATTTAAATCAGTGCTAACGACATCTCATCAATTACTTAAAGGGGCATGAGCTGCCAAAATGTTGATATTTTGACGTTACAACAGAATGTTGAAATTATTGGCTAATTTTCTCAAGACGTATAATTCAGAAGCTATTTAGTGCTTCTAGTCTCGGAAACGTACGATAAAGTATTGTTTTGAACTAACTTTGGCTTAGAATGAATGAATGGTCGTCCCGGTTATTTAAATTTTGTTTACTTTTCGAACACGTTTTCGGTTCGTACAGGCCACAAACTGTATGGATTTTCCTCATTCCAACGTCAATCATTTAGTTTTTTTCGATGGCCTTTAAAGCCTCTTACTGTCGTGACGATCAGAAATTATGAAAAAAGTGTGAATTTTGGCAGCTCATACCGCTTTAAGATTATTTGCTATAGAAGTCAAACTAGCCACAACAATGGACATCTCCGGTTTAGATATAGGCCTATTGAGAATCTCCGCACATCACTTGTGCAAATTGAATTCGACAATTCAATAACTTATGGTCTTTTCACAACAGGGAATGTTACTCATACTGTAGGGAAAAGTATTTCTCACTATTCCAGTAGCATTGGTGGATTGTGCAGGGAAATACGTTAGAGCAGTTGTTTTTTACTTAGCCTAAATATCTCAGTCTGGATTTAACCAGAGAGGTGAAGCTAAACTAGTCACTGACTAAGAACGCCTCCGTTTTGAGAATATTTGAAGTTACTGCATATAACCCATGCAAATCGAATTCTTTATGTCTATTATGGTTCAAATAAATCGTATGAAGGTCAATATCATAAGATTGATTGATTGATGTTGCGCCACACATGTATGTGTTGGCAGGTTTAGTGGGGTGAAGAAAACAGGCCATTTTGTTTAAGCACTAACATAAGTAAATTCCCATAATATTAAAAAGGAACGGTTAGGACAGCGTCTTATCGTCCTAGAATATAGATTTCTTGACATGTGAAAATTCCTTTACTTGTATTACAGTATACATAAACGTTAATAACATAACTTGAACAGGTCAACCGAGTTATCTAAGTTACGATATATTAGAAAAGAATTGTAGACGCATGTCATAACTCTTAAAACTTGAGTTTTCCAATGTAAAAGTGAATTGAACAGAATTAGTTGAAATGCCAAAACCTTTTTCAAATAACCCATTTCCAAAGTTATTTCCGATTTAACATGACAAAGCAACAACAAAAAAAGAAAACAAGAAGAATTTGACCCTTTAATAGTACCAGTAATCGTAGAAGTGTCACAGCATTAATGTTTGTATTAAGGCTTATTTCCTTGAACCACCCACGTCCTTATTTTGCTTTGGTGACTTTTGTTTGAGTCGGGGTAAAAAATCCTAGCTGAAATCAATCCTATAATTGCATCGGTCTGCTCTACTCCTTTTATTGTGTTGACCAATCAGAGCATTGCTTCGGCAATTTACTTCAGTTTCACCAAAAGCGCTCTAACTTCCCGTTTTAGAAGCACATTAAAGTCTGCTTGAGGAAAAACTCTTTTAAGAGAGTCTGAAACTATCAAAACATCAGATTGATGGTATTGTTAAGAAAAGCGCTTCAGTAACCTTTGATACTATTAGCCATTACTCTTCGAACGATACGAAGTGCAAACTTTTTATTCTAGCTTTTATGTATTATCATAAACATCAACAAGGTCGTCAATTGAAATTGATTTCTATAAAATTTAAGAATTCTTTCCATGAGTTTGGCATTTTGTGAGGATTTCGTTTTTCTGTACATTATATCCAATAGACGCGTAAAGATACTGGGCGACCAGTTATTTGAGCGATGCAGTTTGGTAAAGGAGATGATCACAGTAACATAACTTAAATGTTGAGAACGACTAAGACGTGCAACATTATTC
This sequence comes from Lepidochitona cinerea, assembly GCA_963971465.1. Lineage (NCBI taxonomy): Eukaryota > Metazoa > Mollusca > Polyplacophora > Chitonida > Tonicellidae > Lepidochitona > Lepidochitona cinerea. Next base: position 43,853,335 of record OZ020551.1, on the reverse strand, counting down.
CGTATTCAAAACAATAGACAACAAAAGCAGCTAGACAAAATGACATCGGGGGAGCTTCTTAACTCGCCGCTATAAAATTTATCCTAAATATTTTTGATTGTAATGGGCTAATTTACTTGGTCTATCGAATTGCATTTTTATTGTAGACAATTCCATGTTAAAATGACGTGTAAAATCGGTGAGTACCAAGCAACTGTGCCACATACGGCAACCGAGTAAAAATCCACTTTTAGAAATTTTTCAATTTTTATTTGGTTTGAGCATGATTCGAACCCGTGACGCATCGACGGAAGGTCTGCGTGGGACTGAGGGAGGATCACTCTCACCCACTGGACCACCGAGGCCCCGCCAATGGTACTTGTATGCCCGGATTTATAAAAAAAATTATGTGTTTCAGAACAAAGCTAAACTCGTGTTATCGGTGGCTACTGCGAAGACTATGCGTCTAAAAGATTGTTCGTTTCACAATAGCAAGACTTTGATTAGACTGCAATGCATAAACAGGCGATTTCCAGAAGCAAAGGGAACTGAAGATGTATTTTTGTGACCTTATATCAATAGATGGGATCGACGAGAGGACTGCAATATTAAACATAAAAACGGTGTTTTCTGGTACATAGTTATTTTCACGAGAGAGCTGTTAAAATATTAACACAAATACCTCTATCCATTCTAAGCTGGGTGAAAGATGGATTACCATTTATGTACCGTTTCCACAGCTGCGTATATTTTATCGGACTATTTATTGGTTTCAGGAATTTAATGGATGTTTATTTCATTTACATTTTACACAGCCAATGCCTGTCACCCTTGTAGAGGATTGTTTACACGTATAACTTCTGCTGCATTTGTTCAATAAATTGATAAATAATGAAAATTTTGCAAAATTCTCAGATCTATATTAATATGATAAGCCAATTGCCCCAAAAATGAAATTCCTACATTTCTTGTATGTTTTTTTTTTGTTTAGTTTGAAAGTCTGTCATGAAAATCAGTAACACGAAAACAATATGCATTTATGTAATATAATTTAACAATATGTGAAGTTCAACATAAATTCATGGTACATCTGAAAATAAATTCATTGCACTTTTAGTTAACTGTTTTTGCGAGTAAATTAGATACAAAAATAACGCGTTTGGCATATTTTGACTGTGTACTGTAAACGGCTTCGTTTTTCCTGTTCGATTCTTGTACGGATTCTTGTGATTTAATTTCGTTCTGAGTTGAAAAGGTCTGCTGTAGGCATTTTCCTTCTTAGCACAGAGACGCCATACTACTAAATAAAATTGGCACTTGAAAGGATTTGTCAATCGAATTAACAAATAAGGTACAAACTCTTGTGACTTGGATGAAATAGGAAAGCAACGAAATGTTTTCTACACAAAATATCGACGCGCGGTGATCTGGCTTTGTAACTACGAAACTCTTTTTTTTAAAGAATCCTCGATCGATGATTTATTTCAAACTATTTTAAAATGGAATGACTTGCGTGTCTTCTAAACATACCAAAGATAATAAAATTTAATGCCCGTTCCAGACGAAGTTACAAGGCTTTGGTGGTGAACATGATAGGATTGTTTATTTTTAGGAAGTCATTGATTAGACTGCGATACAACACAGTCATGTGATTTCCAGAAGCAATTGACCGATTGCTTGATGACATCACTTGGAATTTAAGGGCAAAGCATTTCGGGGGATTGATGGATGTTAAAGGGGCATGAGATGCCAAAATGTTGATATTTTGACGTTACAACAGAATGTTGAAATTATTGGCTATTTTTCTCAAGACGTATAATTCAGAAGCTTTTAAGTGCTTCTAGTCTAGAAAATGTACGATATAGTATTGTTTTGAACTAACTTTGGCTTAGAATGAATGAATGGTCGTCCCGGTTATTTAAATTTTGTTTACTTTTCGAGCACGTTTTCGGTTCGTACAGGCCACATACTGTATGGATTTTCCTCATTCCAACGCCAATCATTTAGTTTTTCGATGGCCTTCAAAGCCTCTTACTGTCGTGACGATCAGAAATTATGAAAAAAGTGTGAATTTTGGCAGCTCATGCCACTTTAACAAAATTTTAAAATATGGCGGAAGAAATAATACTGTATCGAGAAGAAGACGTAAGGCGTAACCAAAAAAGTGACATTTTGCTTGGTACCAATAAACAAAATGGCGAACTGAGATACATATTACCCAGAAAGCTTTGTGAAAATCTATGTGACGTCATCAGACTCGGCGGTAATTGAAGATGAGATAGACAAAAGACTGCACGATTTAACATAAAACGGGCTTTTCTGGATAATACTTATTGCTAGATCATGATAGGCAGCTATATATTTTCGAAGGACAGCTGTTAAAATAATAACGCAGATACCTTTATTATTCTTAGCCGGATGAAACATAGATTGTCCCTTGTGTACCTTTGCCACAGCTGCGTATATTTATCGGCCTATTCATTACCTGGATCAATTAAACAGATTGTATTGTGCAGCTATTGTATAATTTTTAGAATAATTGTATTGATTGGGAAAATAAAAATAGAGAATCAACGTATAGGTCTAAATGATATACCTCTTTTTAACACAATTAAACACTTGTCTCCGTGGTTATTTTAGACAAGAAGATTTTCCCTGTGCCCATGTGTTTTAGTGATCATAAATATAGTAGTAACTACAATGGAACCATGGGATAACAAGTGAATACATAAGGTATTTCCTCGTACCCTCTGAAGCTATTCATTGCTCTGAAAACATTTTTTTTTATTTATTATATGTTTTTCGTGCACACAATTTTGACTGATAACTATGAAATATTTGGACACTGTCTCACGGGAGCAGAATAGAAAAGATTACTTGTATAATAAATTTATGATCACTAAAACACACGGGCACAGGGAAAATCTTCTTGTCTAAAATAACCACGGAGACAAGTTTCTAATTGTGTTAAAAAGAGATATATCATTTAGACCTTTATACCCCATCATAAATTGTTGTAATAAAGTAAACCTATGATATTTCATTAGGTTGACGATTGACAGGAGCTTGGCCTTAGTCAGTAAAATTTTCTGGAACACTTTGTATTGCATTGACAATGCTTATGCATCTTAAGCTATAGTAAGAATATCGTCAGACTATATATTATGGGATCATGGGAAACGACAGTGAAAATTCCCCCATCCCCCCCCCCCCCATACCCCTTTCCCAGAAAACCTAGGTAGAAGGCAGACAGGGGAGTTTAGCCCTGACCAGTATGTCTTTCAAACTCTTGTTCTTTTTATAAGCAATGACTGGCCTTTGGGTCAGAGGTCGAGCAAGTTTACTTTGAAGTAGTTTGTATTCTTCTACTATAATCTTGGCCATAGCAATGCTAGCTTTGTTATACTGAAACACAAATGGTATTATAGTTTTTTCACGACATCTTCTGGGGTCCAAGTTCAAACCCAAAGGATAAATAGTTTGTAATGTTTGAATCCAAAAACTTTCCCTCTCAAACGTTTGTGCTTGGTATCTGCAGCGGAAGTGAGAAACGGGATTTTCTCAATAGGCATAATTTCAAAATGGTCCTTGACCGAATGACCTTGAGTATTGAAATGTTGTGCCACGGGTTCATCATGTTTAAGTCTTATACTAGATAAATGGTTGGCTGCTCTTTGTCGTAGAGAATTCTGAGTTTCTCCGACGTACTGTTTGCGACATTTTTTGCACGTGATTACATACAAGATATTAGAGGAGTCACAATTAAGATTCTCTGCCATTTGATATTTGTCGCGAGTTTGTTCTCCGAAAAAGGTACCGCGATCGGGTACGTATATATCGAGTTTGCATCGCGTCTTAAGGCATTTCATTGATGTACCTGAGAGAAATGTTGGACGGTAATGGTACACTCGTGAAGGGGAGGTAAGCGTATCGGGGGATGAAGGGGGAAACATGATTTGTCTTACTGTGTTAGATTTAATCCTTCGGAGTAATCTAATAGAATACTTCCTAGGGAGGAGAGCTTTAAAAAGAACAGAACAAGCCTGGTTAAAAAAATCTAAAGAACTACAGTTTCTATAGAATCTAAATATCTGAGATTTAATGACTCCCTTGAAAGTGTGAGGAGGATGGTATGACCCAGCATGTAGCAGCTGATGCGTGTCAGTAGGTTTGAAGAATACTTTGTAATCTAGATACCCAGTAGTATGATATGTATGACCCTTGTAAATAGTTACATCCAAAAAATCCACAGAAGTGTGATCAATAGTAGGCTGTAATTTAATGCTTGAGTCGTGAGAATTAAGAGTATCAATGAAAATATGAAGGTCTTCCAACGTATGTTGCCAAATGATAAAAATGTCATCCAGATACCGAAGGTAAATAAAAGGTTGTTTGTGACATTTGTGAAGAATGTCACTCTCCCACTCAGCCATAAAAATAGAGGCAAAGTTAGGACTAAAACGTTTCCCCATAGCACACCCTTTAATTTGCTGAAAGATCTCCCCATTGAATTCAAAATCGTTTCCTTTTAAGCTGAGTTCCAGCAATTCTAAAATGTCTTTATCCGGAAGACGGTGGTCAGGATATCTTTGGAATGCTGATTTTATGGATTTAAGACCCAAATCTATGCCAATGTTTGTATACATAGACTCCACATCCAGAGTAACTAAAATCACATCTTGTGGGATGGATGTCTCAGATAATTTGGCCAATAAATCATCCGTATTTTTTATAAAGCTAGGATGCCGATTCGCTATAGGTTTTAGATAGTAATCGATTAGCTCTGATATTCTGTAACTTTCACTGCCACAATCTGAGATAATAGGACGCCCAGGGGGCATTGTAGGCTTCGGCCATTTTTCAATGGGTTTGTGAATTTTCGGAAGAATATAGAAGACCCTGTTTTTAGAGTTATGATCAGATTCCAAATAGCGATACTGTTTTTCATTAAGTAAGCCTTTATCTTGAAGAGAAACAAGAATTTTATTAAACTTCCTAACATTTTCAGGCCAAATTTCCTTATCAAGTTTTTTGTAATGAAGAGGGTTGCTAAGCTGCCGTTCTATCTCTTCAATATAATCCTGTTTTGACATAATAACTGTTGCCGAACCTTTATCAGCAGGTTTAATAACTATGTTTGGATTTCTCCTTAGCTTACTTAAGGCAAGACATTCTCAATGAGTAAGGTTATGTTTGTTTTTCTGATTAGTTAAAACATCAAACTTCCTAGATACAGAGTCACGACTAATGTTTATCTCTGGGTCATACATGTGAGAAGGGGGTGTATAGCCGCTTTTAGATGTAAACGGCTTGCGTACCCCACTAGAATCTCGGTAGATATCAGCCAGACTAAGATTTCTGGAGAACTCCATAACATGCACTAATTTACTAATAGAAAAGTCCCTATCAGATAATGGTTTTGGGCAAGGCACAAATAGAGTCCTCTATTGAGTAGAGATATATCATCAACAGTGAGTTCCTCGTTACTAAGATTAACAATATTACTTCCTAAGCCGAAAGTAGGGTGGCACATGCCCTGTCCCAAATTTAGTTTAAATCTAGTGTCTGAAGCCAGTGAGTATACAAGCAATTTGCTGTATCTTCGGTCCAGTGAATTTTGTCCGTGGATACTCTAAATTTTGAATTGGGAATGTTCGGTATGACCATAACTCTCTTCATCTTGGAAGCAGAAGAGTTATATAGGTTCAGGTTCGAAACTTCACTGGCCGGTAATTTTGTGGATGATTGGATCTCTACAAAGTTTCTATAGAATCTAAATATCTGAGATTTAATGACTCCCTTGAAAGTGTGAGGAGGATGGTATGACCCAGCATGTAGCAGCTGATGCGTGTCAGTAGGTTTGAAGAATACTTTGTAATCTAGATACACAGTAGTATGATATGTATGACCCTTGTAAATAGTTACATCCAAAAAATCCACAGAAGTGTGATCAATAGTAGGCTGTAATTTAATGCTCGAGTCGTGAGAATTAAGAGTATCAATGAAAATATGAAGGTCTTCCAACGTATGTTGCCAAATGATAAAAATGTCCAGATACCGAAGGTAAATAAAAGGTTGTTTGTGACATTTGTGAAGAATGTCACTCTCCCACTCAGCCATAAAAATAGAGGCAAAGTTAGGACTAAAACGTTTCCCCATAGCACACCCTTTAATTTGCTGAAAGATCTCCCCATTGAATTCAAAATCGTTTCCTTTTAAGCTGAGTTCCAGCAATTCTAAAATGTCTTTATCCGGACGACGGTGGTCAGGATATCTTTGGAATGCTGATTTTATGGATTTAAGCCCCAAATCTATGTCAATGTTTGTATACATAGACTCCACATCCAGAGTAACTAAACTCACATCTTGTGGGATGGATTTATCAGATAATTTGGCCAATAAATCATCCGTATTTTTTATAAAGCTAGGATGCCGATCTTGTATAATAAAGATATGCTATCAATTGATCGAACTAACTCTCAGATTTTTCTGCACAACATTTGAAAGTGCACATAAACGTCGTATTCATGTATGTTATAAACTAGATACTTGCTTTTTCATCTAAAACAGCAGGTGGTCGAGCGATTTATTTTATATTTCTAAACGCTGTATCCAAAGGCAAAGCACAGACCATATATCAAACAGGGAAACTAAGTTGTAAATATCTCTGGAGAAAACGTTCACATTCTCCATATGTATTATTCATTACAATCCACATAGGAAAGATCATTAAATTATTCACTATGGAAACGCAGAAAATGAGAGTAGTTCAGTACATCTCAACTTGGATTTAATTCCATGTTTCAAAAGCTTTCAAACGCAGATTACTCCATGCTTAGACGGATAAAACATTCATTTTTGAAATGTGTGTTAGATTTCTGAAAACATGTGTTCAAAAGACGTATTTCCAGTTTCATTAAACACATGGATGATGAATCGCTCCCAAAACCATTCCCAAGACTTTCTGGGGAAATTTCTGGTACAATACCGCCTTTTCATATCGTCTAGTCATTTGACCATCAACTACATTTCAAAATGGACATTTAATGATTACTCAATGCAACTCTATGTTAATTATTATCCCGGATTTCTAACACAATAAAAGTTAAATTACTTAATAGTGCATGTTACTCTTCTCCCTATACATGATACAGGTCTGTGTGAGAATTGCCTGGTCGAAGATACTATAGAATATTTCCTATTTACTGGCCCATTGTATCATAACCATCGAATCTGTTTTTTTTTTACTCGTTTGAGAGCACTGGGGATAACAAGCCCATCACTGAACACTTTGGTTGAAAAACTAAATAAAACCGGAAAAGTTGAGAACATTGTCGCCAGCTTCATTAACAAATGTAACAAATTCATGTAAGATCTAGGCAGAAATATCCCTTCAGTATTCAATTTTCAGCGAAAACTTGAAGTAAACAAATCTACACATTTTAATTTTTCTTGTTCTTTTTTTCAAAACGAGTGGAAAATATTCCAGCTTATTTGTATGAAATCTGTATTGAAATGGTGCACATCATTCAACGGAATGGAGCGCCAAAAACCTTTAAAATAATCATAATAAATAAGGTTCTCCCTAATATTTCGGATTTTCTAAAAAACATCCTTTGGAATAATCACAAGTAACTTTTTCCGTCTCGATGAGAAAAGCAACAAAAAACTTCAAGGGCAGTGTCTATTTAAAGTGACAATATCTACAGCGCATTTCTTTAAACCACCTAAAGCCGGTCTTTAGAAGAGCTTTGTACCACATGGGAACTGCCGAACGAGATTTCCTTTAATTCCACCGAGAATTTGGCAAAACACATAAAAACGATTTTCGCTTTCGTTCTATGCATTAGAACTAAGAGCCTACGAGCTTTCGTGAAAAAAATGTTCATAGAATATGTCAAGAACATGTCCACTTGAGTTTCTTTTTCTAACGGGAAATGTGTCACTTGTCAACGCAGTTTTTTATTTCTCGGGTCGCCTTTTTACAATCATTGTGTAGTATAGAAAGACATTTCAAATGATGCGTCCAACCAACCAAGATCCATTCTGTATTTCATCAAAGACGTATTCAGTTCTATGTGACCATCGTCCAAGCTAAGCCCTCACAGCGACGAGATTTAAATCAGTGCTAACGACATCTCATCAATTACTTAAGATTATTTGCTATAGAAGTCAAACTCGCCACAACAATGGACATCTCCGGTTTTGATATAGGCCTATTGAGAATCTCTGCACAAGACGTGTGCAAATTGAATTCGACAATACAATAACTTACGGTCTTTTCACAACAGCGAATGTTACTCATACTATAGGGAAAAGTATGGCTGACTATTCCAGTGGCATTGGTGGATTGTGAAGTGAAATACGTATTCAAGTTAGAGTTATTATCAGAACATCTAATAAACTTGCTTAATTATTTGTTTACCAATTCCTTATACTCAAAACAATACACACAGGAAATCATTATCCCACTGTCAAACAGTAGCGGGGATATAAATCAAGCGGATAACAATCGTGTGATCACTTTAATGAAAAACTATACCAAAGTATATTCTAAATGAGCGCTTGTCTAAATGTAAATTCTAGAATGTTTATGTCTAGTAAGTATATTTATGGTTGGATCAGTGATGTTGACAAAATCGATGATATTCTTAAGACGTTCTGATTTTTTTCTATTGATACAGTTATTTTATAGTTTGGTTAATCGTCTCAAAATCTAAAAAAGCAAAATACAAAATTAGAAATAAAAATCACAGCACTTGTCAGCTACCGTAGAATCGTGGTGATCGTGGTTATAAAGTAGAATCAGTCTGTACTCGATACTACAAGTATGCTTCGAAGCTGACGAGAAGTGTTCCCAACGTTTTCCTAAATGGTGAATTAAAGGATAATTTCCTCCTTGCTCCTTTTTTGACTATATACCCCTGCAGGGAACTAACGCAAAAGTAGTTTCGTAACCGGACAACGAGTATTCACAGAAGGTTGATTTTAAATGTTTTAAATCGCACACAAAATTATTTCACTTATATGGCAGCGTTGCCAGGTTTAGTTAGAGAGGACATCGCGTTATTTGCCGCAACCTTCGGCAAGTACCTGGCAACTGTTCCAAATAGGGCGATCGAGATATATAGTTTTATTTGCTCTCTGTGCGATTCGAACTCGCGCCACGTATATCTGTCGGCGAGTGCTGTATAATACATTCCGGAGTAAAGAAATAAAAACCTAATTTTGATTGTCCAGTAGCAATACATGGATCAGTAAATACATCTAATATTTTAGTTGTCAGATAAAACGAATATAGTACCAAGCATTACTCTGATTGACATGAATCTTGACAAGGGGAAAATTATTAAATTTCATTGTTGAGCTAGCTGTCAGGGAAATCAAGTTTCGAAATAACGCACTAGACGAGGATTTAAATGCGCCAAGATATTATCTAACCAAGAAATATCGAGAATTTCGTTTTGCTGAATATTATTTCAGGGCGAGGGAGCAATTGTTTTTTGGGGGAAACCTACATTAAAATATTACGGGTTTTCGCCCGACTACTACAAAGTAATATCCCGAGTTGTTCATAGCTAACGTGACATCTGGCATTAAAGTCAACAGTCCTTGAAAAGGTCGATTTACTGATCAATGTCGACCATGAACTGAAGCTGTAGATTTAATCTGAAGATCTCAAGAACATGATTGACAAGTAAGGCTTTTAGAGTCGAAATCTTAACAAAGAATGCTGTATATGCTTTTGTATTTTAGTCCTCTTCTCACATTTGCTGAACTCGGGCCATATATTAATATTTTGCGCCATACATACGATTATTTAATTTATATGGCGGCGTTGCCAGGTTTAGTGGGAGAGGAAACCGGGCTCCTCGGAGGAAACACTGAACATTCGGCGAGTACCAAATACGTCGATCGATTGAAGGAACAAATGGAAGATGAACATTTGCATTGATCGCCTCCTATCAAATTGATAAGAAACATAGCGTTGGATCACGCGAAAAAAAGAAATTCAAGACAGCATACTTGATAATCGTTTCATTTTTATAGCTCATTGTTGTCAAAGTCGCATCATATAACAGGAATCGAATATCAACGGTAATATCTGCAAGACATTTTTAAAATGCCACCAATTTCTAAAACAATTTATATCTGTATTATACATGAATACAAACTGAATTCGACAGGAAACTTGTCTATAGTTTTGTTATATTAAATCATTCTCCAATATATTTAGCATGCAATGAAGCGCAGACAAGCTGAATGAAGCTGACTGCAGAGTTTTCTAAGTTTAGCTTAACCGTGTTGGTATCTTACAACACATTACACATCACAGAAAATGTGAGGTACATGTTCTTCTGCATCGCCACCCCTTCTGTCCGCTTTTGCAGAATCATTTATACCAAAAGACAAGAACAGAGAGTCTGCATTCTATATGATACACATAAATCGTTCGTTTTTTGTAGCATAGGAAAAACAATAGTGCCATTCGTAAATTGACCCGGGAGTACAAATCTTAATCTAGCGTTTAGATAGTTCTCAAAGCAAGGAATGTTTGCTATCTTTGTAAGAAAGGAATACATGATAAAAAATTAAAAAAAGGAATACATATACAAAAGTTAAGGACATCGTTTTACTGTTTATCTTCAAAGATAATCCCCATACAAGCGAGAGATGATTCAGTTAACAGGATTACAGTCAGCAGAGTGCCAGACCAATCAATGGTTGACACATGAAATAACATATCGGTTTGCGAAGGTCAAACTCAATCAGGACACGGGTCCAAAAGTTTTCTGTGAATAATGAGATATTGGATGTCATGTAACATGTCTCTTACTTGTCGACGATTGATGAAGAAAAATGTTTTATGGTCAAGTTGACGTCATTTCTTTATGAACATTCAAGTCTCTCTTTGTTATATTAAGAGATTGATTGATTTACGTTTTACGCCCCACGAAAGGTTATTTCACTTATATGGCGGCGTTGGCAGCTTTAGTGGTGGAAGAAACCAGGCTCTTTGCCAGGAGGAAACCCCAAGCTTCGGCGAGTTTCTGGCAATTCCTCTACATACGGCGATCGAGTGAAATATCCACTCAGAAATGTTTCCATTTTAATATGGTCTGAGTGGGATTTGAACCCGCGCAGCATCGATGGAAGGCCCGTGTCAGACTGAGGGACTCTAACCGACTGAGCCATCGAGCCATTATCATAATATTTATTTCAAAACCTTTTTAAGTTTATCGAGTGTATACTGTATTAAATGCGCTATTTGTTGTAAATATTGAGATTTTATCGCGAAATAGATGTATTTGATAGCCGGAAAAGGTTGAATAAATAACAATTTTACGGTTAGCGTATCTGTTTTTGCTGTTTAATTCCATACCCAATAACAGCTTACTTAGTTCTGACGCACATGAGGACGCTGAATGTTTATTTCAAGAGTAATCCATGTTCTTTGTCCGTAGAGGATAAATTATAATTCTAGTTATGGATGGGGTCATATACTACCTTGAAATAAGAAACTCTACTAACGATTTTTGGTGATGCTTGTACCAAAAAACGAACCAGTAAGGTGCATATTGCCAGCACTAAATATCAGGTTTTATGAATTACACCAACCGGACTCCTATAAAGAAAGTGGCAGAGAAGAAGGCTTTTTTGACATTAAAAAAAAAAACGCAAACTCAGTTTTAAAAAATGATATCACATATACCATCCTGCTTACGACAAAAATTGCCCAAAGTGGTATCAGAATAAATGTTTATTAAGGTCTGTCGTTAACGCTCTACTGACAAGTTATATAACTGTCATTGGAAAGAACGTATATTTCTAAGTTAAAATCAGATAACCAGTTATTCTTCTGCTAACAAAATTATAGGCGCTACAGACACTGGGTCAATTGAATCAATAATTTCCGAGTAAAATGACATATCGGTTACCAAAGGTCAAACCAATCAGGATTCTAGAATAAAAGACTTCTGAGACTAATGAGAGATTCGATGTCTTTTGCTTTTCTGCTTGATGAATGGTAAAGAAAACACGAGCTATGGCTGTGTATAGATCCGTTTTCTTCATTGGTTGTAGCTTTTGTCTAAGGGTCACTATTCCCATTTGATTTATCTTCCTTTTTCTCTAACAGAAGGATTGTAAAGAATTTCTTTCGTCCGCCATCATGCCTGGTTGGTACCATTCAAGATCATTTCTAAATTATAATGCTGAACAACACATCTATCAATGTATGCGATTCTGTATATATTGACACAAATGTTTCCTATATCATTGAATTAATTTGACCAGAACCAATGAGATCGGTTTGTTCTTGTCGCTGGTGATGTTTCCTCTTCGGTATATTTATGAACACTAAAACACACGGGCACAGGGAAAATCTTCTTGTCTAAAATAACAATGGAGACAAGTTTCTAATTGTGTTAAAAGGGGCAACTGATTTTGACGTTTATACCCAATAATAAGTACATATACAAAGTACTTGTTACAAATTCAGAAAAATATTTTCCTTAGATAGTGGAATGTGCATGCTCTTTTCAAACGTTATATGAGAGTTGGATTCTAAGACTATATAGGCCTACGTTGTATTGCTTTGTATACGAGAAAAACTGTATATTAATTGCAACATCTTATTTGTTTGTCTAAATGTCATTAACGAAACCACGATGAGCAAGTTCGGGGCAAAATATACTGACCACTGAGGCTAAAATCGCAGTTATATCCCGGAGATAAACAAATGATTTATAACCCGTAAACAACTCATTGGACATTTTTGTGCGACCATTACAGATCATTAACTTGTCAAAATAACCCAATTATTACGCAAGTAATACAATTGCTATATACATCTTTCTAAAATATCTAGCACGTTTACTTCCCTATTGGGCCATTTAATAAGCAGGTTTTGCTTACCGGTCTGGCTACTTAACACAAGATAACAGGCGGATGGAGTCTATCCAGTAGCAAAATAATTTGCTACATCATAGGGCAGATGTTATTTAACATTAGCTTAGTAATGTCTTGCTTGGCTCATTTATCATAACAATAAACTGTCGTTCTGACATTCAATCGTAATATCCAAGACTTCGACGCCGTGCTCGCCGAAGCTGATCCGTTTCTTCATAAACGATTTGGTATATATCTACATATCTACCAAATTTCGTCATACAAGAGGAAATCGCAAATACTGATAATTACTACTTTTCATGAAATAATCAGACATTATGTGTTTATATCTTCTGTTTCAACACGTAATTGTTTGGAAAGAAACTTTGGTTTACACCGCACTCAAGATTGTTTCACTTATATGGCGGCCTTAGATCAACTTTATTTTCTAACACGATAACTAAAATAGGCAAAAGCATCTGTTCATGTAGGTCGAGACAGGTTTATTGAGTGTACGTGGTGGTGGGGACAGGCTCTGCCCGGAGAAACACCCGACCTCTGGCCACCATATATGGAGCGATCAAGGGAAAACTCCAATCAGGATTTTTCTTTCGACTGAGAGGGATGACAAAAACTTTAGGGATGATTTTATTCAGCCTCATTGAATTGCTCATTGAATTCCCTAAAGACTGAATAAAATAATACACTGCTATTCTGGCGTCTAGTACCAATCGTCACAGAAGGGATGCACAATTATTTGCAAAGATTGGCCCTTGAAATTCACGCCACAAATTTGGAGAGGTTCCGTTTGTACTCTCACACTCTTACTTCCGGGAAAAAGAATACAGTTGGAGATGCGCGGACTAACGAGCGGCAGGAATGTAATCAAACCATTTGACAACGTAAATCAGATAACGATATTGTATGTATTGTTATAGTGTGTCTAATAATAGTAAATCTCTAAAAATACATACGGATTAACTTTGATAGCAGCAATCAAAGTAGTTAAAACACGCCCACCAGTAACTCTAGCTAACACAAACGAGACCGAAGTATGTTCAGTGTCGCCATTTTCTCCTGGTGCGGATGACGTGAGGTTGTATTTGGCTTTTTAACTCAATATTGGCGTATTTTACCGTTCTCTAATGTATGAAGTGGTATATATTTCAGTCTAATCGTTCAATCTAAAGTATTCTAACGTTAAATTCTTCTTTCCTTTTGAATATGTAAAGTTGACGAAAGTAAAACACATAATGAATGCTCTCATCGTTTACACCAAAATGGCAATTGAATAAACGACAATTGCGAAAGAACAATCCGTTCGGTTACGATAACACCATTATATTAAAAGATCAAACCGAGTTTACTGATAATCGAATTTGCTTACCGGCGGATCCTGTACTTGGATGTACCTATTGATAGGCTTGTCTTGTCAAATTGATCTATAACAACATCAAGCTTCATCAGAGAAAATATCTTCCTGATTCATTTGGATTTTTTAAATCATTTCTATTATTCAATACGTAATTTAAGCCACATTCACAAGGCTTTCCTTAAAAGAGCCAAGCTTTTAGTGCCTGAGCTAGTCTGAAATGATTGGTATGTATGAAATAAAATGCAACAATAAAAAGTGTAGTATTGCAAATAAGCACAGATTTTATTATCTGGATTTTTTAAAACATATCTCCTCAAAACCTGTCACATAGTTTTTGTTCATTATATGCTAAAGCACAAAAAAAAACTATTTTCGGCTTAGAATTATATTAATCCCTGGAATGTCATCCATCGTCATATCTTCACAATCTTGTCCTGTGATCCGGAACTCCGAATTCCAAAATGAAGTTTTTATCACTACATCCTGTTGTCCATCGCTTTGGTCACAAAAATCCCTTACGATATCCAGACATGATTTAAAATACTTTACTTCATCATAAAATTCCTCACTTTGTTGATTTAATATTTTCATAAATTTCTGTTTGAAACAATCGTAAATGATTATTTCAGGCTGTGAAAGATAATTAAAGTGCGTTTGGGCGTCTGCAGATAGATCATCAAATGAAATCGATTCTCGAGATGAAATATGTAAACCCCTGTATAAAATGTCCTTTAAGGGCCAACCAAATTGTCTTCTAAAGAGTATCAAAGATTCGTCGAAATATTCTTTTATTGTCACAAAATCAATTTCCTTCGCTAAAACGGATTTTGTATATTCAATTATAAAATCTGTGTCCCTTGCTCTCGACAGGGGTATGTCTAAATGCATTGACAATCGGTTCATGTACATAAGTTCTATTTCATTTGATTGATGAGTTTGGTTATAGGCAATTTCCAATAGTTTTTCAATATTATACAGACTGTTAGTCGCTGATCGATCAGATGACGGCATCTCTTTAAACAACTTAAAGAAAAAATAAGATGAGACAAACATTGAAAATGGTTCTCTCAGAGATGCAACAGTGATGACGTCATTTGGAAATATATCCTTCTTGATATGCGGATTAAACACACAATGATGAATGAGTAGGTCGTATTTATCACTGGACAATGGTCTAATGTCCTTGGTCTCAATTCTGGTCAATGGAAACATGTAACTTTTTGTGGGAATAGCAAATGATAAGTTCCTGGCGAGTCCAAATCTAAGAAACATATTAGACACTGTTCCACTTCCGGTTTTATGGAGCTTAAGGTAATAGAAATGTCTCTGTTCTTTAAATCTGAAATTTCTTTCCGGCACAGATTTTATATTTTCAACACTCAAATGACCTTGTGGTGTGTTGTATATATTTGACCTTTCCCACTTTGCATACTCGATGGAATGCGCCTGGTTAGGAATCCCGGTTGTCCATTTTTTACTTAAAACTGAGCCCGTTTCTATGTTATTTCGTTCCATGGGTTTACTCTGTATACTATGTCCATTTTGATAAATACGGTTTTCTTGTAGATTGTCTGATCTGATTTTATTTGAAGCATGTTTGGCTGACATCGGAACAAAACGAAGTCTGAACGTACGATTAGTTTCAGACAGTAAAATATAGACTACAGACACACATACAGCTATTGCAGTTAGTATCAATAACTTCGTGATCATCTTGAAATAATAGGCTCTGAAAGAAAACATACAAATTATTCAGAAGCTTTTAGCTTTTAAACGTTCTATATTACAAATGTATTTTCAAAGAAATTAAATAGTTGATCGTAAACATGGGAAGAGGAGAAGGAGGGTGGGGGGGAGGCTAAGTGACACAGTCAGCAGTGATAGTCAATCCGTCCGACACAGGCCTCCCGTCGATGCGTTGTGGATTTGAATCCATGCAGACCAAAGTAAATTGAAACATTTGTGAGTGGGTTTTTCACTCAATCGCCTTATTTGGAAGATTTACCAGGTATTGACCGAAGGTTGAGTGTTCCTCCCGGTTTCATCCCTCACTATATATGGCTAAAACACCATGTAAGTGTAACAATCTTAAGAGTGGAATGTATTTCATTACAAAACACAGTATTTTAACGGTATGTTTGTTGATATTTCTTTAAATTTTAGATTATACTAATGCAAAAAAAGAAAGTAGTTTGATGTCATCGATAAGTTTGTTTAGGGTCAAAAGCATGCTAAGACTAGCGGTGGAGGAATTCCCCAACCTTCCGCAAGTATCTGGCAACTCTTCCACATGCGACGATGAAGTGAAAAATCCCAATTTTGTTTGGTCTTTTCGAGCCCGCACCGCATCGATGGAAGTCCTGTGTCGGATTACGGGCCGCCAAATGGAAGATCTAATATACCAACGTACCATCATGTAAGTTGGGATTATACGCCTCGGTGAAAAGTCTCAGCGCTTTAAGATTTTTACATTTTTTCAAAAAAACGGTACTTGTTATACCTGGTACATTTCATGGAACCAATATCCTAAGCAGTAGTATTTCAAATTTTAAACCAACGTAATCGCTTCGATGTGGAATTGCTACATGGCATTTAGAAGTTGGGAGGTTACAATAAGGTGAAGAATTACTTATGAATAACAACTTCTTGGTTTATTGGATGAAGACGTTTTGATGAAGTTATTACATCGTTATCAAACAGAGACCAAGGATTATATATCCCCGACTGCTATGACATTTTGATCCTCCAAGACAACCTTCAGCGATCTTAACTCACCATACTTAATTCTAGTGTTACTTTCCTTAATTAATTTATACTATTACGTACCTGCCCCAACTTGTAATTCTCTCATCTAATAATTTTGTTGTTTGTCATTGACGTTGATAACGATGTAAGAACTACACAGAAACGTCGTCACTCAATAAACAAGAAGTTGTTATCCATAAGTAATTCTTCACCTTTGATTGCTTCGATGTTGGTTCAATGGAATCTTCTTGGTAGAAATGATATTATTATTAAAGCATTTTGGAAAATCTAAATCAATAGATCTATCCACCGGAAGAGTGGCATCTGATCCTATGCTGGTATATCAGAACATCCCCTGGAAGATATGATCTTGAATGATCTGGTTGTTCGTGAAAAAGAGGATCTGCGTTGTTACGGGGGGAATCGTCTAATACGACCATTTCCAATTAGTAAATTCAAAGTTCGTCCCATGATGGTTTAAAAGGCACAAGTAATCGCCGACTGTTTTTAAAATGCTATTCTATACTTTCTATACGTTCATTTGGGGAATCAAATACAAATTTATAACGACGTGGTGTATTAGTAGCAAAAATAAGTTCGATGGAACCAAAGCGTACATACCTCCGATTGTATGCTTCCGATATAGGAATAAACATAGGTCTTTTAATTTTCATCTCTCAAATGAAAATATGTTAAACTCGTTCAGTTTTTGTTTGCTTTAAATTCAGCACAGCAAAATTGATTGCATAATAATATAGTATAAATTTAATTTATGTATATGTTAAAATACGTATGTGTGTATTGTCGAATAATACGATACATTTAATACCCAATCTGACAACAATGGCTTATTGATACGAGCATCACAAATGTAAAAAGCACCGGACTTTGGATACAGGATAACACAACAGCTTTCATTCTGAACATTCTTTATACATTTTTTACGTTTGTAAAAGGAGAAGAAGAAAACGTATACAGAGATAACAGAGCATCAATTTCTTGTGTGAGAATCGAACACCTGGTTTATGGTGCGAAAGAGAACGGAAAATGAACAAGTCGAACTGACTCTGTATGATTTGGTTGTGAGAGGTAATACAAATTACGACGCTTTTACCGTATTTATTTGTTTTTTGTTTCCTCTTCTTTTCATCTCCTAAAGTAAAACTTTAATTGTCCGTTTTATTGATTAACCATGGAATTCGTAGGTCCGAGCGTGTTAAACGAGCTTGTTTTTAAGTCTGCTTTCGAGAGCATTTGGATACCCTATGACAATTTACCCTGAATGATCAAGTGTGTGGAAAATGCCATTGTTGAGCTTCCAGAGACACAATATGTCCAGTTTTCGAGACTTCGCATCCCTGAATTCAATTATATTTACTTGGTCACCATTAAACTGACTTAAAAATAAAAACCACACAGAAATGTTACAGCCGCCAAGCATAAACTGACACCATGCAAATCACGCTATTAGACATTGTGTGCTGAAATTTTTACCGAGTTGAACATGTTTAATTTCTCGGATCTACCTTTTCAGCTACTGAAGCTTGTAGCTGTAATTCACTACCTTTAATTTCTTTACTCACAGGCTATTGACAGACTGACGGACACGGGACCAAGGGGGTAATAGTAGTAAATAGATTCCATATTTGATAATTTGTGGAAGTCTTGCTACATATAGCTCTGATTAGATTAAACCTTTGACCCCCGTTTATATATTTTCTATTGATTGGACTGACACTGTACATGCGCTTATCTTGTTAAAGAAATCATCCCTAAGACGTTATCCCGGCCTTATTTTCCAAATAAACAGAGCCAGAAACATACTCACTTTAGCAACCCTTTGGCTGGAAGAGACTTCAACCTTCGGCAAGTATCTGGCAACTCTTCCACATGCGACGATGAAGTGAAAAATCCAAATTTTGTTTGGTCTTTTCTAGCCCGAACCGCATCGATGGAAGTCCTGTGTCGGATTAAGGACCGCCAAATGGAAGATCTAATATACAACTACCAGCATGTAAGATGGGATTAAACGCCTCGGTGAAAAAGTATAATCTAAGTCACAGCGCTTTAAGATTTTTACATTTTTTCGAAAAAGTATTATTTCAAATCTTAAACCAACGCAATCTCTTCGATCTGGTTGTTCATGAGAAAGAGGATCTGCGTTGTGACGGGGGAATCGTCTAATACGACCATTTCCATTTAGTAAATTCAAAGTTCTTCCCATGATGGCTTAAAAGGCATAAGTAATCGCCGATTGTTTTTAAAATGCTATTCTATACAATCTGTGTAAGTTCATTTGGAAAATCAAATACAAATTTATAACGACGTGGTGTATTAGTAGCAAAAATAAGTTAGGTGGAACGAAAGCGTACATACCTCCCGTTGTATCAAGATTCCGACATAGGAATAAACCTAGTATACATTTAATTTATGGATATGTTAAAATACGTATGTGTGTATTGTCGAATAATACGATACATTTAACACTCAATCCGACAACAATGGCTTATTGATAAGAGCATCACAAATGTAAAAAGCACCAGACTTAAAAAAAAACAGTTTTCATGCTGAACATCCTTTATAAATGTTCTACGTTCGTAAAAGGAGAAGAAGAAAACATTAATAACATATACAGAAATAACAGAGCATCAGTTTCTTGTGTGAGAATCAAACACCTGGTTTGTGGTGCGAAAGAGAACGGAAAATGAATAAGTCGATCTGACTTTACATGCTTTGGTTGTCAGGGGTTAAAAAATTACGACGCTTGTACCGTATTTAATTGTTTTTTGTTTCTTCTTCTTTTCCTCTCCTAAAGTAAAGCTTTAATTGTCCGTTTAAAAAGGCTAGTTACCTATGTGGGATGGTTGCCAGTTACCAACGGAAGGTCGTGGGGTTCCTTCCGGCATAGAGCCCGGTTTCTTCCCACAATAAAACTGGCAACGCCGCCATATAAGTGAAATAATCTTGAGCGCGGCGTTAAACACCAAACAATCAATCAATCAATCAATCAATCAAAAGGCTAGTTAGATTAACCACGGACTTCGTAGGTCCGAGCGTGTTAAACCAGTTTTTTTAAAGCCTGCTATTACTTTTGGAAAGCATTTGGATACCCTATCAAAATCTACCCTGAATGATCAAGTGTGTGGAAAATGCCGCTGCTGAGCTTCCAGAGACACAATATGTCCGTTTTTTCAGACTTCACATCCCTGAATTTAATTATATTTACTTGGTCACCATTAAACTGACCTAAAAATGAAAAAGCCCACAGAAATGTTACAGCCGCCAAGCATAAACTGACACCATGCAAATCCCACTATTAGATATTGTGTGCTGAAATGTTCACCCAGTTAAAGAAGTTTAAATTCTCGGATCTATCTTTTCAGCCAGCGACGTTTGTTGCTGTCGTTCACTTCCTTTAATTTATTTTACTCACAGACTATTTGACAGACTGACGGACACGGGACCAAGGGGGGGGGGAGTAATAGTAGAAAATACATTTAGATTCGATATTTGATAATTTGCTACATATAGTCCGAGTTCAGCTGAGATTAAAACCTTTGACCCCCGTTTGTATATATTCTATTGATTGGACTGACATTGTACAGGCCCTAATCGTGTTAAAGAAATCATCCCTGGTTGTCGTCTGGCTTGTATCTGATTATCGGTAGTAAGACGATAGGCTTAACTGACCTCCCTCAGACGTACTCCTGGCCTTATTTTCCAAATAAACACACTCAGAAACACACTCACTTCAGCAACCCTTTGGCAGGAAGAGGCTTCACCAACGAGCTTCACCAATTTGAGAAGTTCAATCCGTATATGTTAAACTTTCAGATCTTCAGATAGGCCCAAGTAAATGCCCAGGTACTTAACGATTGAATTTTTGTACGGGTCTATTTAGCAAATTGACATAAAGAATTAAGAATTTAACCTGTTTTACACACCCCTCCACCCCCAATAGACCATTTGCCAGTTTTGCGCGCAACAACGAAATGACGTCGCGGCATCAATCTTACACCGGACAACGACAGAAGTCATCTTGACTTTTACCATATTCGGTCAAAATCCCTTTTCATCCACGATTTTTTCAAATTTCTAGATTTATTTGGATATAAACTGTCCGAACATAGTTTTTCATTTCTTATATCTGTTGTAAAATACGAACAATTTGAAGTTAAAAACAGACGGATCCTTTGTCCGGTCTACCACTTGGGGCAGTAATTGTGACGTCGCTAAATAACGTCATTTGAAAGTAATTGGCAAATCACCTATTGAATCACTACCTTCAAAGCATGAATTTAAAACGTTCATTAAACAAAATAACACATGTTACTAGCAGGCCATAAACACACACTCGTGTAGGCGATAGACTCCTGTTATGGCACTCAGTCTGACATTTATACCAATAGGTCAACACAAATGTCCAAAGCATTTCCTATGTTACAGCCTCCACAAAGCCTACTGTTGAAAGTCTGAACAGATCTCAATGTTCACTTCATCTGACGTGCTAACAACATCTTCTTTTAAAAAACTAATAATAATGAAAGTAGTCCTTTATCTCTTGATATGAAAATTGTGGTCAGAGTTAAGTGATTGGTTAAAAAAAGAACATGTGGTTTTAACAGACTATAACAATACCATCTCTACTGACACTCAAAATTGCAATATTATCAAATAAAAATAAAGGATCAGTTAAAAGCGTGGCAAGATATTTTCCAGCTTTTTATCAGGGACGCCTTTTCATGATGGGTACCAAACTTTATGTTAAAAAAGAAGAAAATAAAAACACAAATTTTAGTTGAGTACTAGGGAGTTCAATTGGCCTTTCCTACCGTATTATGCCAATATGCACAAAATTAATTTATCAACTTTGAAAATCTCCCAATAAACGCTCTTCGTCGTCCTCCTATCTGAAGACAATTACTTTCAAGCTTTCAGGAACATGCGGCTTGGCGAAAAACTTATCTGGGAGCCATTTAAGGTTTCGAGGGTCTTTAGTGGATGGAATTGGCCTTGGTTTGAATGGGAGACTTTGAAATTGACTAATTTCTTGTAATCTTCCCTTTCTGGTGTAAAGAAATGGCAAAAGTATGTGTACCGTTCGAAGAAAACAAAATAGCACGCTTCTTCTGGATTGAGAGGTTGCCAGTCACCATTAGAAGGCCGTGCGTTTCCTCCGGACATAGAGCCCGGTTTCCTACCACAATAAAACTGGCAACGTCGCCATATAAGTGAAATAATCTTGGGCGCGGAATAAAACACCAAACAATCAATCTGGCCTTAGAATTGCTCCTCTATTTTCTATCGCTTTAGCAAACGCATCAAAGTGTTTTTACATCTCTCAACATTCACAGCACAGAATGTATATGTCCTTATGCCACCTTAACTTATTAACTTTACCCATTTAAAGACAGCAAGCATAATTTTGTGACGCTCATTAGGCTTTGTTCAAGTTGATTGAAGAAAAAACATTATTTCAAAACTCATGTAAACTATCATTCCGTTAAGCTTGATTAAATAAACGAATGTGACAATGTAGTATTTCAACTGTGTACAAAACAATCGTTGGATGAGTTAAGATATCTGTTTTGAATACAAGAAACTATCGTCTACTGAGAATTCGCTTAATCCCTCGAGGGTCCCGCAATGTCATATCTTCACAATCTTGTCTTGTGATCCGGAACTCCGAATTCCAAAATGAAGTTTTTATCACTAGGTCTTCTTGTCCATCGCTTTGGTCACAAAAATCCCTTACGATTTCCAGGCATGATTTAAAATACTTTACTTCATCATAAAATTCCTCACTTTGTTGATTCAATATTTTCATAAATTTCGGTTTGAAATAATTGTAAATAATTATTTCAGGCTGTGAGAGATGGTTAAAATGCTTTTGGGCGTCTGCAGATAGATCATCAAATGAAATCGATTCTCGAGATGAAATATGTAAACCCCTGTATAAAATTTCCTTTAAGGGCCAATCAAATTGTCTTCTAAAGAGTATCAAAGATTCGTCGAAATATTCTTTTATTGTCACAAAATCAATTTCCTTTGCTAAAACGGAGTGTGTATATTCAATTATAAAATTTGTGTCCCTTGCTCTCGACAGCGGTATGTCTAAATGCATTGACAATCGGTTCATATACTTAAGTTCTATTCTATTTGATTGACGTGTTTGGTTATAGGCAATTTCCAATAGTTTTTCAATATTATAAAGACTGTCAGTCTCTGATCGATCAGATGACGGTATCTCTTTCAACAACTTAAAGAAAAAATAAGATGAGACAAACGTTGAAAATGGTTCTCTCAGAGATGCAACAGTGATGACGTCATTTGGAAATATATCCTTCTTGATATGCGGATTAAACACACAATGATGAATGAGTAGGTCGTATTTATCACTGGACAATGGCTTAATGTCCTTGGTCTCAATTCTGGTCAATGGAAACATGTAGCTTTTTGTGGGAATTGCAAATGATAAGTTCCTGGAGAGTCCAAATCTAAGAAACATATTAGATAATGTTCCACTTCCGGTTTTATGGAGCTTAAGATAATAGAAATGTCTCTGTTCTTCAAATTTGCGATGCACAGAATAATTACCACTTTCGGTTCCTTGATCTTCTAATTTGTTAATCTTATTCGAACTTTTCCACTTTTCACGAACAATTGAGCTTCTCTGTTCAGCAACACGTGTTGCCGTTTTCGACCTTGAACCCAATATGTTTTCTGGGTGACGTCGCCCCATGGAGGCGGTGGTTCCATTTGAGTCGCCTTGATCTGTACGAATTTCCCCTAAAGTGTCTCTACTGGTATGATATAAAATAGGTTTCGGCACCATCGAAATGAACTCGAGTCTGAAAGCAAGACTGTTTTCAGACAGTAAGATATATACAGTAGCCAGACATATAACGATGGTACCCAGTATCAATAATCTCGAGTACATCATAAAATAACAAGACCTGAAATGTAAAATAGGATTCAATTACTTGATCAAATAAATTATGCTTTTTAACTTAGCCATTAAAGGCGTTTTAGGTTCCTTACTTATATTGTTGTTTTATAAGAGATAAAATGCACGATAAGATCAAATTAGTTACTGTAACACGTATTATGTTTAAAACATAATCATCGTATTGGAAATGAAAAAACAACAAAACAAAAACATTTACGAAGTTAAAAGGTAATATCATACATGTAGCTGATAAACAGAACGGGACATTTTTCGTGCAAATTACATAGATATTGGATGTATTCAACGATTATATTTTTCATATCTCATATTTTAGCGTATATTATAACTTTGGAGCATAATAAAACCTGTTTAGGAATATTGAATATAAGATCATTTCAATATAAGATAAAAAAAAATTAAGGATAAAACCAGATTAATTAAAATGAATGTTTACATACCTCGTTTTGCTGCACAATTCGGATATAGATAGCATGCTCTGCAATACAGTGCTTCAAATAAAAAACAGTATGAAAACCACTTTAATTTGCGATGGACACATCGGCCATAAATCGATCGACTCATTCAAAATCGTACAAATATTTCTATTTAACAAGTGTAACATATGTGTCGGTTAAACTGCACGAACGTCAATAAACGAACAAAACATTACGTTTACTGAGAACGGGGATTTATTGATGTGATATATACAATACAACAAGGAATTAAAAAAGGTCATCACCTATTTATGAACACTAGAACACACGGGCACAGGGGAAATCCTCTTGACTAAAATAACCATGGAGACAAATTTCTAATTGTGTTAAAAAAAGGTACATCATTTAGACCTTTATATTCCATCATAAATTGTTGTAATAAACTAAACCTATGATATTTCATTAGGTTGACGACTGACGGGAGCTTGGCCTTAGTCAGTAGAATTTTGTCGAACACTTTGTAATGCATAGACAATGCTTACGCATCTTAAGCTATGGTAAAATATCAGCAGACTGAGATTGAACCCCATAAGATCATGGTAAAAGAAAGTGAAAATTTGTATTCTTCTACTATAACCCTGGCCATAGCTATGCTGGTCTTGTTATACTGAAACACAATGAGCATTAATTTTTTCACGGCATCTTCCCGGGTCCAAGTTCAAACCCAAAGGAAAAAT
This sequence comes from Lepidochitona cinerea, assembly GCA_963971465.1. NCBI lineage: Eukaryota > Metazoa > Mollusca > Polyplacophora > Chitonida > Tonicellidae > Lepidochitona > Lepidochitona cinerea. The sequence goes on along the minus strand of OZ020551.1, from coordinate 43,828,225 downwards.
AGTTTGTAATGTTTGAGCCCAAAAACTTTCCCTGTCCAAGCGTTTGTGCTTGGTATCTGGAGTGGAAGTGAGAAAAGGGATTTTCCCTATAGGTATGATTTCAAAATGGCAAAGCAAAGACTTGATACATATATTTTACTCAATTCTCGTATGACAATTTCAAGGTGCCGGTATGTCGTTCTTTTTGAAAGGATGAGAGTCGTAATGGTTTGCGTCATTGGTCATATCCTCCAAAGTGAAAAACAAGAATTATTGTTAGGTGTAAATAAAGCTTATATCTTGCTGAGGCAATCAATACAAAATCATTCGACTATTATAGTATTTACATGAACATGCAGAAAATTATGAATATTTATGACTAGATGGATGGACACAAATCAATGTTCATAAGGTCAGTGATTTGAAGTGGGTCTATCACTCTCAAACATAGGTCAACGTCAATTGAGTTTAAGTAATTAAATTGAAAATGAATTTGGGCTTTTGAACATCTATAGTTGCATCCGTCTAATCGTGTTCGTTATCAAAAATCTGAAATCGCGGCAGGCGACCATTTTTAATCCATACAACCAAGTTTAATGATAGTGTAATTTGAGTACCAGTAACAATACACACGTCGTTTATCAGCTAACGTGTAATATAACAAAGTGATGTCAATCATTCCTAGAAATCGTGTTACATGTAGCTCTGGTTCTGATTGGAGTAAACCTTTGGCACTCTACTACTATCCTTTCAGTGGGAAACTGTTGATTGTTTTGACACGATACACCGTGTAACTGTGTTAGTAGAATCATCCTGGTTATCGCCTTGAATGTATCTAATTATATCCAGTAAGACGATCCCCTAAATTGACTTAACTTCCACTTCCCTTGATATTGTTTTACAGACAACTGAGTAGTATCCAAGAATATCATCTTTTCTTTGGAAAGACGGGAAATACGACCCTGGGCAGAACAAACAACTTCCACACGACCTAACTTCGTTAACAAAGTTCCATGTATGTAAAACGATAAGTACAAACTTTCCAACTACATGTAACTATATTAACAGTTCCTGTTAAAAAATGTCAGTTTAAATAAGTTTAACTGATGTTAATAGAAAACGATTCAAATAAGTTTAACTGATGTTAATAGAAAGCGGTTCAGAAGCTTTTCTTTTATGGACGGGGAGATAAAGCTAAACAAAATTGGGAAAATCAGTCTACTTAGCTTTCTTCATTTTGAGAAATGACCAGAAGGAAAACGAGAAACAAGAGCTACACTTGAAAAAAAACTCTCATCATTTAAATGCATACAAAATAATTTACATTTAGCAAAACGAGTTTCTTATTTTATCCTGATAGAAAAGGTTGGACAAATGTTGGCATTGCTTTGTATATTCAAGTTGAAATTGAAAATTTTCGTTTGCCAGGTGCCCAGTGTCAGCAAAACGACTGACATGAACATGCACAGAAACACCTTAAATAATTTGGAAAAAGTTATGTCGTCTGAAAATACATGGGTTGGGTTGAGTTTGAGGGAAACAAAAGTCTCTCGGTAAATTTGAGATTGTAAACTGTAAACAAAAATATTGAAATAGGCATATACTGAAATGAGTGTAATATAGCAAAAATAGCTTACAATGTGTAATCGCCCATTAAATCGTGCGTTTTTTATTTTATTCTACCATTTTAGTATTTAAGCACCACCAAACATATTGAATCTGTCGCATGTTTAAGCACAGTGGTTTATTAACGGAAAAAATCTGTAACTTTGTGGTATCTGTGCAACTGCGTTTCTTTTGTAAAGTTGAGGATGAAATTCATTTTACATTTGTTTGCCCTCTTTACAACAATATCAGATGTCCGAATTTAAAATTACTTTAAAGTGGTATGAGCTGCCAAAATGTTGATATTTTGACGTTAAAACAGAATGTTGAAATTATTGGCTATTTTTCTCAAGACGTATAATTCAAAAGCTTTTTAGTGCTTCTAGTCTCGGGAATGAACGATAAAGTATTGTTTTGAACTAACTTTGTCTTAGAATGAATGAATAGTCGTCCCGGTTATTTAAATTTTGTTTACATTTCGAGCATTTTTTAGGTTCGTATAGGCCACATACTGTATAGATTTTCATCATTCCAACGCCAATCATTTAGTTTTTCGATGGCCTTCAAAGTCTCTTACTGTCGTGACGATCAGAAATTAAAAAAAAGGTGTGCTTTAAGGGATCGAGTATGTTTAAGTGTTAGGAACTGTTTCATTCATGTTCAAGTAAACGACTGAGAATGTCGCCAAAGAAGCATTTGAATGAAGACGGTGCCAGCTAAATACTATTCTATAGTCTTTTTAATTTTGTTCTCACTGATCTGTATGTCGTCTACACCTTATAAATGTCTGTACACATACCTGCTTATTTGTTTAGGCGAAAGGCAACATTACTTAAGCTGAATAAAATTCTATTTTATTCTATTAATCTAATTCTCTAAATACTTCAATAAAGCCAAAAAGCAAAAGATATATCTTCTCGTGTCTAGGCCGTATTCAAGCTAAACTTTATACTTAATATATTTGTTCATAGTTAGTTTTGCTCAATAAAAACAGACATACATGTAAGAAGCGTGGTAATATAGACCTTTGTATGGTTGTTTAGTCAAGAAGATTTTCTCTGTGCCCTTGTGTTTTAGTGTTCTTCAATATATGTATTAAACTCCAACATTCCTCAATCTGGCATAATACACCAAACAATCAATCCTCCAATAATTCTTTGTTAGCTTTACTTAACCATCTTTGACTCGTTTATCGTTTATTGGTTTGAAAACATTGATTGATTTGACATTGTACAGCCTGTAATTACGTTAGCGGAATGTATCCTAGTCATCGTCTAGATTTCCTCTAGTTACAGTCGGTAATGAGATATAGATAATTTGATTTTACCAATTTCCTTCTAAAGAATTCGTCATAAATCCAACCCTCTGATACTAAACCTGGCAACACCGCCATATAAGTGAAATAATCTTGAGTTGACATGGACATTTTATCGTATTAAAGTTGGAATTAGTCTTTTGGCGTTTTCGTGTTAGGACCTTATACAAGGTCAGCAATAGAAGAGACATGAATGCCTATCAAAGTATTCTGATAAACATTGATATTAAAGTGGCATGAGCTGCAAAAATTCACACTTTGTTCATAATTTCGGATCGTCACGACAATAAGAGACTTTGAAAGTCATCGAAAAACTAAATGATTGGCGTTGGAATGAAGAAAATCCATACAGTATGTAATCTGTGCGAACCGAAAACGTGTGCGAAAAGTAAACAAAATTTCAATAACCGGGACGACCATTCATTCATTCTAAGCCTAAGTTAGCTCAAAACAATACTTTATCGTACATTTTCGAGACTAGAAGCACTAAAAAGCTTCTGAATTATACGTCTTGAGAAAAATAGCCAATAATTTCAACATTCTGTTTTAACGGCAAAATATCAACATTTTGGCCGCTCATGCCACTTTAAGTTCGTTTAGACAACTTAACCGATTGTCATCGTTTGTGCAAATACACGGGATCTTTGTTTGGTGACATTACGGGTATCTAACAAAATCCATTTTCCATTTTAAATTAAGAATCACTAAAATTCTAAAGTTTTGACCAAACCGAACTGTGCTAAAAAAATGCCGCCTTTAATTGAGTGTTGAATTAATTGACAATCAATTAATCAATCATATTCATAATGATGATTTTCAGGATTTTCATTTTATCTTAGCAGTGGATTTATGTAGGGGACTGAGGAAGCTGCCTGTAGTTTCCAATGTAAATCCGACATAATAAAGCACACAAACCCTATTTGTTCGGATTCAACGTATCTATATTGATTTCTGTGAAAAATAGACTTGCATTTGTTAGAAAAAATGTTATACATGCGTGTACAATATTGATTTTAGTGGAACTAAAGAATATTAAGCTTGTGAATCGAACAACTGTTACATGGGAATTCTAGTGATCCAATAATATGTGCATATAAATGTCTAAATGATATCAAGTTGACAGATTTTGTTGACATTTTGAACCATCAGTAAACTTTTGAGGGACACCCAGCGTATGACCTGTGACATACTTTATAATCTGAAATTTATCTACAGGCTTTTTATGTTTATTTCTAAAGACAGGCTTTGTCTTTATTTCTCAGATGAAGTCTTAAATATAGGTCTGCCGTAAGCTTAATTGGAGTTCTAAACGTACTGCCGATGTTGCCCAAATACCCAGACTCGTCGTTTGACGACATTAGGACTACTAAACTATTTTCGAGATTCACTAGAGTTTTTGCTAAAAATGACACACCATCATTTTTAACACAATAGAAAACTGGTCCCCATGGTTATTTTAGTCAAGGATATTTTCCCTGTGTCCATGTGTTTTAGTGTTCAAAAACATAACATTTTAAGTAAACGTTGCAAGTGTAACAGTTCTTTCCAATCGTAATCATTCTATTTTTGCTAAGTTTGGGGGTGATTTTATATTTTAAATTTTAAAAAGAAATTGAGTGCATTTACTTATAATTTTAAGCTCACATATATTTGCTTTCTTTGCAAATGTCAAAAAAGAAGAGAGAGAGTGTATTTGAAGAGGCCGATGGGCATACACATATTTATTGTAGAAATTTTGTCCATTCAGTTTTCAATTAAATGTATCAATGAATGTAAGTAATTCATTGTATCGTTGACTATACTTTTTACTAGAGAAAAAAATGACGACATGGACCTGAACACCAGAAGTACGAGGATTGTTTACTACAAATATTATCAAATTAGATGGCGTCACACATTTAAGCGGGTACCAAGAATGCCGAAATTTATTTTTATAAAGGTTTCTCTGACGTCAACACACTTGGACTCAGTGATCAATGATAAAAGAAAAACACAAGAATTAATCGAAGCACAAAGTTATGCAATAAATGTTGATAACAGTTTCTCCTGATTTTATTTGTAAGGTCAATTTTCTGGGAACTGAGGATAAAGGTATAAGAAAACAATGGCTAGTTTTGTATAAAGCCCAGTAAAGCCCATTGGTCTTCTTTCAATCAATGTGTATCGATTTTATCAAAAAGTAAATTTGTAAAAGTCAGAAAATAGCAAATCCCAATCCCGAAAATAAGTGATTGATCTTTTAAGGAACATGCATTTGGATAAACCTCTCAGCACACACACACTGAGCGTTCGGACAGCTGTCATTTGGAAATGAATAAATGAATATCGCTTCCAATCAGACGACAATAAAATCCTTTATTATACAAATTGATATCTCATCCAATGACAACTTCTTATTGCTACTTATCACTGTACGCTCTGAAGTGTTATTGCACGTTTGTTTTTGTACTCTGACACCATATGCCGCGCGGCCGTTCTCTCACGGAAAGTGAAACCGGAGCTAATGGAATAAAGTATAGCACTGACATTGACAGGTTTGTACAAGAATGTTCATAGTGAATTAATAAGTGACTAACTCTCCGTGTCAATCAGTGTCGGTTAATTTACTAATTCAGTAATTTCCCTGATGATGATTGCAGCTTGAGACTTGACTTGTTCTGAAATAAAATCCAAAAGTACGTGCAACTTGCATACGTCTATTGACTTTTCGCTTTAAAAGAGTTGCTCATCATGTTTCTTCAGAGTTAGCCGTCAATAACGGTCATATTTTAAAACCCTCATTTGTTTATGTTTTAAATATATACTTAGCGCCATTAAAAACGCACGGTTGAATTTTATGTTTCTACCCCAGTAAGGCGAATTGGCCTTTTACGTTTTGTTCGAGTTGAGTTGCAATAACTGGATAACCTGTGGTGTTCCCGACGCGCCTGTCCTGAACATTACGCAACATTTCCTAATAACGTCCATTGAGTGTTTCACCGTCACTGAGAACAGCTTTCAAGGCTCATTTGTCGTGGGTTCAACACTTTACACGAAGCTCAGCATAGGCCCTGGGAGTCTACCGAGAGATTTCGCGATATCCGGTGACAGGTGACGTTTTTTATGACGTTTTCAGTTCGATTGACGTTTTTTGTTCCAAAACGTCAGAAATGAGCGTCATATTCGAACGACAAAAGGCTTCCCACATGCGTAATGACGACGCCGGTGACAGGAAATTTGTGGAATTGTCACGTGACTCCCGCTCCCTATAAAGACGAAAAAAAAAATCAGAAAACGTTACCATGCCCCGACTTACGACACAACAAAGGGAACGTAACATTGGCATGTTACAGGCGGGTCTCAGTTGTGCCGCCGTAGGACGTCACATGCAGTGTCATCCCTCCACAATTAGTCGCCTCAGAATCAGGGAACATGAAACTGGCAATGCTGCCGACCGACCACGCCCTGGTCAGCCAAGAGTCACTACAGCCCGCCAGGATCGGTACATCGGTTGTTGCACACACGTGACCGATTTCGCACCGCGACACAGACTGCTAGCGAGACAGTGGGAATTGGAAGGCCCAGGGTAAGCCTCAGCACCATCCGACGCCGTCTCCAACAGATACAGATGCATGCACGCATCCCCTACCGAGGGCCCATATTGACGCACGCCAAAACCTTTTACGATGGGCTCGAAATCATCAGAGATGGCGTATCAATGATTGGAACTCTGTCCTTTTCTCTGACGAGTCTCGTATCTGCCTTGATCGTCCTGACCGACGTCAACGTGTGTGGCGCAGACGTGGTGAACGTTTCGCAAATGCACGTGTGAGGGAAGGAAATCGCTGGGGTGGATGTAGTGTTATGGTGTGGGGAGGCATCACTTCTCGCAGACGAAATCCCCTTGTCATTGTTGATGACAACCTGAATGCTCAGGGTTACGTGGATAACATCCTTCGATCTGTGCTGCTTCCATTCCTCCAAGCCAATGCTGGCGTCACGACGTTTCAGCAAGACAATGCGCGCCCACACTCTGCAAGGTTGACACAAGACTTCTTGCAACAGAATAATGTGAACATCATGGAATGGCCAGCTTACTTCCCCGATCTATCGCCCATAGAGCACTTGTGGGATCAGCTTAAGAATGCCGTTGCACAACGTCAACCCAGGCCACACAACCGACGTGATTTGATCCAGGTAGTGCAGGAAGAGTGGGACCGGATCACACAGCACAGAATAGCCACACTCATCAGGTCCTTGCGTCGCAGATGTACTGCTTGCGTTGATGCCCGAAGTGGACATACCCATTATTGAATGATGACACCTTCAATTTCTGTATCAACGATTTGTTTGCAAGGAATAAAAGTCACCAGGGTTTCACATATTAGAGTGATCTCTAATAAGAGTGATCTCCCTTGCCGAGAAAGGAAGACACATTTGAAGGGAGTCGAAGTATGAGTTGATAAGTTCATTTTAAAGCTTTTTACAGCTTTAATGTTTGTTGATCTATTTGCTTTAACTTATGGCCAAGGTACGACGAATATACCCACAACCAACATGGGGACATAAACTTGATTTCATTGCTTCAGCACGACTCTGTTTTAGCCAGTGGTGACGAAAACCTGACACCGAATGGCTGAGTTATAGTGCAGTCACTTGGCAGCAATAGGTAACATGGCAGAGAGTGGGTCTAATCCTCAACCTCCGTCAAATAACGATGGATGTACTACTCCTAAAAGTGATACGGACACTTCTTTATCTACGTTTGATGTACATGAACCTATAATATGTGAGCTGCTTTGCTATATGGTCGACAAAATTGACATACTTACTATTGATACACTTGTGAAGCTTTGCTCTGATGTATACAACGAGGCGGAAATCCAAGAAGCGAAAGACATTCTGTACAGATGCTGTGGAAAATCTCTCACAAACAGATATCGTAAACGCAACGGACCAAACAAAAAAATCAACACCCTGCAAGACATCTGCAAAATGCTACACGAACTTGATCCGAATGCCCTACCGTGCTTTGTAGCAAAGAATCTCCGCAAACTGCCTCCTGTGTCCACAAACCATGTAGATGTATCAACACTGCTTCATGAGCTGAATAAACTAAAAATTCAACTGTCTGGTGCTCTGGATATGAAAGATATTTTGAATGGTCTTAAACAAGAGGTTTGTGTGTTTTCTTCGAAAATTGACAATCTTGACCTGTCACAAACAGCTGCTAACAAGAAAATCGAAAAGCTAAGTAACAAAATTTCTCAATGTTGTATTGCTAAATCAGTAAAATCAAGCAGTGAAAAATCCCCCCAAACTTCGCCTATTGCATCTCTTGTCGAAGTCGTGGACTCTCCCTTCCCTCAACCTACACCAACGTGCAAACAAGATAACTCCGGTAATTCTGTGACACAAGAGCAAAGAACTGGTCCTATAATCTCTAGTGAAATTACAAATGTCTCATATCCATCAGATCAATGTGCTCCCAATTTGAATTTAAATATGCTACAGAGTGTCACCAACTCTGCCTCTGTCCCTTTGGGTTCCGGTGAGCTCAACTCTCGACATGATGTGCCCAACTCACGCTCATCCTACTCGAATGTAGTATCTGCCAACAAAAGCAATTTTACCGTAGTCCAACGTATAGCAAAATCTGGGCTCCAAGGAGTCAGGAGTTATCCCCCCTTGGAATTATTCGTTACTCGTCTTGTGCCTGGGACTACACCTGATGACGTTCGACGTTATGTAAAAAGTAAATCGGGTCTTGATATCGTGTGCGAACAGTTGGAGACAAAGTATAATTCTTATGCATCTTTTTGGCTTAAAGTTCATAGTCGTAATTCTCGTTCCCTAATGGACTCCGATTACTGGCCAGATGATGTTTTTGTCCGTAAATACTTTACCCGTCGACATAAGAAACGTGAGGATGAAGTGGAAGGACGCTACACCCCTCATTATGCCGATTCGTACTCATCGCACTGGTACAACGATGACCACTATGTCCGTGACTACTGACCTAGTTTACATTAGCTCACCTTCACAGATCTACGTCTAGTATCATTTAATTGCCGTTCCATTAAAAGTTGTATCCCTGTGGTTAGGGATCTATGTGACAAAGTTGACATCTGCCTACTCCAGGAAACTTGGCTTTTAAACAATGAACTGGACCTACTGAATAATATAAGTAATGACTTTTACGGCCAGGGTAATTCTGCTGTTGATGATACTGTATTGTGGAGGGGTCGTCCCCATGGTGGCTTAGCTATTCTCTGGCGTAAATCTATTTCATCCAATGTCAAATTTGTTACTTATAATGACCCGAGAATAGTAGGTATTACCATAGAGTGTGACAAGTCTAAGTTGCTGATTCTCTGTGTATATATGCCTACAGATTCTCCAGGTAACTATGAAGCTTTTTTGGAGTGTCTTGGTAAAGTTAGATCTATTGTTGACGAGTCACCAATTCCCAACACTATAATTTGCGGCGACTGGAATGCCCATCCATCCCGCCCCTTTGGTAAAGAACTCATACATTTTTGCTCCGAATTTAATCTAACTATTTCGGATATTGCTCGTCTACCACGTGATTCGTTTACTTACGTTAGTGATGTTCACCTAACTACATCTTGGCTTGACCACTTTGTTACATCTACTAATGTTGATAAATCTGTTTCTGATGTACAAATATTATATAATGTTGTCAGTTCTGACCACCGTCCTATATCTCTCACAATCTCATGGAATATCTTGCCTACTCTGCAAGATAATATCACAACTCCTTCCACTCGAAAATTGACTATAGCTTGGGACAAATTGTCTGAAACAGATTTAACTCTGTACCGCAATTATGTCGAAGCTCGTCTTAGGGCTATCAAAATCCCAACTAAAGCTCTTTTGTGCAATGATGGTGCCTGTGGTACTCGTCACTCTGCAGAAATAGGAGATTTCTACAATGAGATTATATATGCTTTAAACACTTCTGCCAATGAAACTTTAGCTAAATATACAACGAAGTGCTCTAATGTTATACCTGGTTGGAATGACTATGTTTCAGATCTTTATGCACTTTCTAAAATTAGTTTTCGTATTTGGCGTGAACATGGTAGCCCACGATCTGGTCCATTTGCAGATAACATGAGACAGTCAAAGCTGCAGTTTAAGTATGCACTGCGATATTGTAAAAGAAATGAAAATAGCATACGAGCAGATAAAATGGCAGAGGCGCTTTCCAGCCATTCTGTTAACGATTTCTGGAGTGAAGTTAAGTCATGTAATTCTAAGTGTATGTCACTACCTAACCGTGTAGACGAAGCCGATGGTGAGCTTGAAATAGCTAATATGTGGAGAGAGAAATTTTCCACTCTCTTGAATAGTGTTAAAACTGTTGTATCTAAATCTGAAGTTATAGAAACCATTCTGTCTTATTCTAATGAAAAAAACGATATACCCCACGTCAGCCCAGATAATATTCATGAAATTGTTCAAGAAATGAAATGTAAAACATCTGCTGGTTATGATGGCTTATGTGCCGAGCACTTTAAATATGCCCCAGATTGTCTGTTTGTTCTCCTTTCCATGTGTTTGAATGCCATTCTGTTTCATGGATGTACCCCTAAGGAACTCACCTATGTTTTAATTACACCTGTTGTCAAAAACAAAAGCGGCGATATAACCATGTCTGATAATTATCGCCCATTCGCTATTGCCTCTGTCATATCCAAAGTCTTAGAGAAAATAATTCTGAAATATCTTGAATTCCATTTGTATAGCTCTGATTTACAATTTGGTTTTAAATCTGGTAGCTCCACTGACCAATGCATATATATTCTGAAAGAAGTGGTCAATTTTTACATGACCAATGGCAGTCCGGTTTTCGCTTGCTTTTTAGATGCAAGTAAAGCATTCGATAGAGTCAACCACTGGACTCTTCTAAAAAAGCTGATCGATCGCAAGATCCCCGTTTCCTTCATTAAACTCTTCCACTCTTGGTGTGCAACACAACAATTTGCTGTTAAATGGGGCTCATCTGTGTCGCCTTTTTTTAATGTCTCCAACGGAGTAAGACAAGGGGGTATTTTGTCACCTACCTTTTTTGCAGTCTATCTGCACGATCTTGATGTTGCTTTGTCCGAAGCTGGTGTTGGATGTAACATTGCTGGTGTTTTTTTTAATCATTTTGTATATGCGGATGATTTGTGTTTGGTTTGCCCCTCTGTTAAATCTCTGCAGACCTTACTTAAAGTTTGTTCGAATTATGCTATGTCGCATGATATAATATATAATGTTAAAAAAACTGTTTGCATGATGTTTTTGCCCAAGCCTTACAAAAATCTTGCATCGCCTGTTTTTAAATTGTGTAATTCACGTCTGCCATTTGTTAAGCAGTATACCTATTTGGGCCACGTTGTAACTTCGGACCTCTCTGACAATGCTGACATTGAAATGCAAAAACGTAAACTTTGTATTAGAGCCAATTTATTGCTGAGGAAATTTCAAACTTGCTCACCTTTTGTTAAAAAAAGACTTTTCCAGTCCTATTGTTGTAATTTATACTGTAGTCAATTGTGGAGCTCCTTTACAGCCAATGTTATGAATAGTTTTCGTGTCATGTACAATAATTCCTTCCGCTGGCTGATGAACTACCGCAGCGGATGTAGTGCCAGCACTATGTTTGCCATGAACAATATAGCCTCATTTGGTGAGGTCATTCGTAAATCAGTTTATTCTTTCATGAGAAGGCTTGACTCCAGCAGTAATGCACTGTTGGGTTTGCTGTTACAATCTGATGTTTTTATTTATTCTCCATTGGTCAGACGATGGAGACATCTCTTGCACTAATGATATAACTATGCTCTTATACATGTAACTTTTTTTTTTTCTCCTTTGTTTTTTTTTTTCTCTGTATATTGATATGGACGTAATTGTCTGCAATAAAGAGTATAATAATAATAATAAACATATTGTCAATTCTTTGTCTCATTGTGACCAATGCCTTGTTCTTCAATTTAAGAGTACTTACAATATTTTACACTTTACATTTCTCAAAATATTTTACATTCTTTGGGTCGTGCGTTTTTAATGGCGCTAAGTATATTTTAAATTAATTTCAACACGAAAAAAGCATTCTAATCCAAATAAATGTGTTAGCGTATTCTGATTGGCTAACGTCAGATAATTTGAGACATATAAATTTAGCTTTATATGCCGCAAATTGTGTTCCATCGTTTCACTAATCGGTATTACTACGCTTCGCTGCGGTTGCTATACAGAAGAAATCATGGCGGCTACAGCTGACAGCGAGACACATTAGTCCAGCAATAAAGAATGCGAAATGGGAAATTTCATAATTTCCCTTGGATCCTTAATCCCTTGAATTGAATTTGAATCTTCGCGCGTTCACTGCCTTGATACGGTTAACGATGGCGCAGCTTGTGTAGTCTCCGGCGTTCGGTCAGGGGAGTCAGCTGAGGAAGCAGGAGAGTTCGCCCGAGATGGTCCATCGAGAGAGGCGGACAGTTTTCTGGCGAGGTCCGTCGCTTTCGTGTTCTTCAAAGCGACGAACTGGATCAGCTGGAGGCAGCGTCCTGAAGTAGTGAAGTAGAATCTGAAGTAGTAAAGTCGGTTTGAAACAATCTTTGTAAAATCAATTAAAAATCACAGATTCCAACGAACACAAGAACGATTTTATTTATTCATTGTTTTTGTCCGAGTTAAAACTAGGTCGTAAAGGGGGATAACTCTTTCACACTACCTAGCAACTGGACCCAGCGTTCTTTGGGTAAATGAATAAATGTCGTCTAAACGCATCAATCCACTGTTTTTTTGTTTTTTGTTTGTAAATTTTAAAACCTAAATTACAAGTTAATAAAATAATATGATATTTGCAACAATTTTGACGTTGTGAAGAAACTATATTGTGCGGATGTATCACTGGCTGACGGAGTGACTTGGCTAATGTTGGGGGAATCTCCGATAGCTGACCTACATTTAAATCTTTCCTTTCATCAGTTTGAACGCACTTATCGGAATGTAACTGTGGATTTGGATTAGAATGAGGATAACCGTGTTGAATTCGAGGATCTGAGGCGGTTAATGCTTGATTTAACGGTCGCAAATACCAGTTTTACCGACTCCGCTAACGCGTCGCCGGTAAAACTAAATTTGCGACCGTTAAATCAAGCATTAACCGCCTCAGATCCTCGAATTCAACACGGTTATCCCCTAATTCTATCCCATCTTATTCTACATTAAATAAAATATCCATATTTAATTATAAAACAGGGCCCAAAATACTACCAAGTTATTGACAATCGCAATTCATTCTGGGGATAAAAATGGAAACACATTCTTATTGTGCTTTCGGAAAACCCCACAGAATTTCAAGGGACAACATTGAAATCCCAAGGAAAAACAGAAAAAACATATAACGTGATGTATTGGGACTATATATGTAGTGGGGCTGATGGCAACAGGAGGAGATTTGATGATAAGCACTAATTGTCTATGTCTTCGTATACTGTCGGAAAAGGGCAATAACTCTGAAAATAATGAAACCAGCGCAACCAGAATAGGAGGTGCACATCCTCGCATGATATCCAGCACATCCACCAAGTTTCGAAAAAAATTGATGAAAACCCTGGGAGGAGATGCGATGACAAGCACTTATTGTCTATGTCTTCGTATACTGTCGGAAAAGGGCAATAACTCTCAAAATAATCAAACCAGCGCAACCAAAATAGGAGGTGCACATTCTCGCATGATATCCAACACATCCACCAAGTTTTGAAAAAAAAAATGACGAAAACCCTGGGAGGAGATGCGATGACAAGCACTAATTGTCTATGTCTTCGTATACTGTCGGAAAAGGGCAATAACTCTGAAAATAATGAAACCAGCGCAACCAGAATAGGAGGTGCACATCATCGCATGATATCCAACATATCCACCAAGTTTCGAAAAAAATTGATGAAAACCCTGGGAGGAGATGCGATGACAAGAAATGATTACTGACAGACAGACAGACGGACAGACAAACTGATCACTATATCCACCCGCATTATATGCTGGGGGGGGGGGGGGGGGGTAAAAACCGCTAAACAGTGTTACGTCATCAATGGCGGAGAGTTTGAAACTGGAGAAGACAAAAGTGGATTCAGGGGAAGAATAATATCAGATCCATATCAGACATTGGAAGGTAGCGACATTATCCAAGGACCGTTTAGACACAATTTAGGTAGGTTATATTGTTATTTCACTGTCTAAATCGGACCACATACTGGCCACTTCTGAGCGGGCAGTCAACTCCGGCTTTTTGATTTGCAATGAACCCTGACTCCAAAATACGACCGTCAGTGTAAAAAAAAATAGTCATTTGGAGTCAGAAACCCGGACTAATATTCACCAAACTTGGCTCACATTATCTCCCTATAATCTTGATTTGTACTGTATATTTTCATCTCATTTGCATATTCAATATGGCCGCCAGGGGGCGATATTTATCGAATGCGTGTCCAACACCTGAAGCCATGCACCATTTCGTGTTAAGAGGTGCAAACAGCAAGTCTAGGTACCGACGCTATTCTTCAATCCAAAATCGTTCTCGTTGGACTTAGTAAAATAGAGTATGAATGTTGAAGCTCGCTTATTTATGCCTTGCTACATGTATTCTGGTCAAAATATTGCTGTATACGACCGCTATTGCTAGTAAAGGTACCAATGGTCATCTTATTTAGAAAACTTATTTTACACTGTTTGTATAATATTTGCCTGTTAAATATAAATCCAAATGTGTACATACAATCTGCTTGTCTTTTGCTACTTCTTTGATAAAATTTAGTCTTGTAACACACAAGAAATAGCCCCTCGATGGACTAAAATAACTATCTTAAATGGTCATGAGCTGTCAAATATAGTGCAAATTTCTTGAAACAAAATATGCCAATTGTTCTTTAACAAGTAAAGAAGTAACCTGTAAAGTATGACCTTTCCGTTGATACCAAACTTGGGAGATTTACCCTTAGGTAGTTTTATAAGCAACAAATCCCACCAAAGCTTGTATATCCTGGCTATTTAAATTTTGTCCGGTATATTAGCACACATCAGATACATTTAATTACAACGTCAATACTTTAGTTTTTCAGCGAACTTCAAACTTCCTTTGACAATCATAATTTATGAAAAAATCTAAAATTTTGGTAGCTTATGTCACCAATCTGGACAACAATGAACGTGTGTTTAACGTCAATGTTTTATTGGTCAGTAACAAGAGTAAAAACAACAACACAAGCAACAAAATAAACAATACGTAATAGCGAAATATACAAATGTCAAATGTTTTTATAGCAAATAATATTTCAATTCAAATATTTTTAAAACTTATGGAAGCTGTACTGTGTTGGAAGGCGGACATTCCTTCTGCTGATCTCTAGTCCAAGTTTTAGAAGGTCATCTTGACCTAACACCCTTTTTACCGGGCTGTCAGATCCGTCAAATGATCCGGGCGTTTTGTCCAGCACATTCCTCGTCTCTCTTTCTGGAGATAGATTGTCTCTTCTGGGATCTTTATGAACCGTAATCACCTCGTCAGGAGCGGCCACATCCCCTTTTCCTCCGTCAACGTTTTGGTCATCATCCCCAGGCTTGTCATCGGGGTCACCATGGAACTCTTTAGCGAGAATTACTCTGTGTGGAGAATCAAAGGAGGTGGATGACATAGCTCTGGATAACGTATTCTCCACCAGGTCGTCAACCATTTCATCCAGAGATCCATTGGAGGAAGGAGATTCACTGGTTGAAGGATTGATTGATTGATTGATTGGTGTTTTACGCCGCGCTCAAGATTATTTCACTTATATGGCGGCGTTGCCAGTTTTTTTATTGTGGGAGGAAACCGGGCTCTATGCCCGGAGGAAACCCACGACCTTCCGTTGGTAAGTGGCAACCATCCCACATAGGTCGTTCTAGTGAAAACCCAGTCAGAAAATTTTCCAATTTTTTGGACTGAGTGGGAATCGAACCCGCGACCTATTGGTGGAAGGCTGTTCAGATTGAGCGTCCAACGCTCTACCTACTGAACCACGGAGGCCCCTCCTGGTTGAAGGAAGACTTTCGTGTTGAACAGCTTTCCTTAAAACCTCACTGACGATACCGTCAGCCATTAATTCTAACTGTTCGTCATAGAGGGGCGTAGTTCTCTCAATGTCTTCATGAACATCTTCACGAGGGCTGGTAACAATCACTTCAGATTGGATTATGTCACAGGAACTTTTGTTTGGTGACTGGGCCTTTGTTAAATGTATCTTTGCAGCATCCTCTGTTACTTTGGTACAAGTAATATTGACTCCGGATTGTTTCTACAAACCACATATTTAGTAAATAAGCAGTAACTCTGTATTTCACAATATTCTATACAACAACCCGAAAAAGAATTTATTTTCTACTGCTTGTATATATTTCCCAATCTAATGAGACAAAGCAATGATAGTGAACATTACAAAAGTGACAAAGACGAGAGCGTTGAACAAAGTAATAATAATCTAAACAAATGTGAAACTTACCTGCACCATGGTTTGGGGATTTTCTGGTGTTATTCTATGTCGTCGTCTAAATCTCTTCTTTATTCTGGATGGCGCACCTTTTTCTGGAAACAAAGCATGTTCATTATCGTCACTGTTACGAAAACACTCGAATGACATCAAGGCCTTTAATATGTTATATTACAAAGATAAATTACTAATATTCATTGTATACAATCGTGAGTGTAAAGAAAATCATCAACAAATCAATCAATATAACATATATGGGTCGATGGTCCCATGTGCTGAATAATAATCGTCTATGGTCCCTGCATTAGGTTGATAGAGTAACCTCTACATTTAGAGGTTTTAAATATTTATGATCACAAAAACACACGGGCACAGGGGAAATCTAGTATATTTTCCCATCATAGGCAAGCGTTTCAAGAAACATATTTGATATGACGCAAACATATTCTTTGTAAATGTCAAGAAGCTTTCGCTGGAACTGTATTATGGAATGCAATAACTGACTGTTTAACCTACCTTTAACTCTCTGTATCATGTTATACAGTCTGGGAAACTTCTGTCTTAAAGTCTCTCCTATGGTCCTCGGACCGGTCGGATTTTCTGAAAAAGCAAGAGAGATTTATACTTGTTATATACCTCTGAAATTGCATGTGTATACGGTTACAACAATTTTGATGAGGAGGTCGAATATTTTGTACATGGATCACGTACATGTAAGCTATTGAGGTGGAAAGATGTAAGAAGCCGTCATCCTATCGATATATGTTGTTATATATAGGTTTGTTTCTCGGCTATGTAAGATGGTAGCCAGGATGTTCCAACTATAATTTCTTCACTGTCGCCTCTGGGCATATATGGGCTGTTTTCCGCCCTATATTAAATTTACGGCCGTCATAGCAGTGATGAAACAACAACCAAACCTGTTGTACATGTAGGTCTATATGCCACCCATCGCTATTGTCTTTTTGCTGAAATTTCGTTCATTATGCACAAACATTGTAACCGATGGATTATTACTCACCTTTATCGTCTGTGCGAAAACAATTCCAACCCATGTTGTTGCTTCAATAAACTAATCTCTTTGTCTCAAGTTTTGACAATGGTAGCTGAATTATAGCTTTTCACTGTTGTGAAGGGCGTATTCATGACGTATTCAATAGCGACGTTATAGTGACGCAACAATGACGTTAACTATACACGTATGCGTGTGTTCTTCTGTTACGCCATCATAAAATCCGTAAATGTCACAATCACAGGAGAAAGGGACGGAAGAGAGGGATGATAACGTCATCACAGAGTTCATCCAACCGCCTTTCACCCCTAGCAGAGGTCAAATGCAAGTATAACGGGAACAAGCCGTAGACGCAACATCCAAATCCTGACTGGACTATTCCAAACGTAATGGGCGGACTTGAACTGCTGGCAACCAAACTTTTGTAACAAATCATCTTCCAAGATACATTTGAAGAGTGATAGAAAATAAATAATGTTTTGTTCTCGGTCATATTGTCGCGGGATTTCGCTTAGAGAATGTAGAGAATGTGAGCGTGACCTGCCAAAATTGAGATATTTGTCCATTATAACAGAATGTTAAAATTATCAGTTAGTTTTAAAAGCAAAAGGCAAGCAATACACAACAATCTGACATACCCTCATGCGTTTAGGTGATGGCGTCATCCGCAATGGAACACGTCACCAAAATTGTATAATGATGACGTTTTTTCAGTGTCAGAGCATGTACGTGCTAGTTTACACGCCAGCTTTGTCCTATCTCACGACATATACTGACATTTGAAAAGGTACATTTAAAATATCTAAGAGTTGTTCTCGGAATTTTCAAAATATGATATCTCAAAGGAAATCATACGTGTTAGAATTATTTTTTTTTTGTCAGATTTTTAGTAGTAATGTATAACAATACTTCATTGATACTAGTAGCATTTGATCTTCTAAACTGATATAGAAATGTCTTCACTGGCAACACTAGATCTCTGTGATCCAACGTTAATTATTACATACCAAAACATCACTGAACTAAAACCTCTGTGACCAACGTCAATGTCAGGCCCAACAGTGTACCTTATATCGGGGTCTCAATGTCAGGTTGACAGTTATATAAGACCGATTCCCTCATGACGTCATCAACTGTTAGACACGTGCTTTATGCAATATATATTTACAAGATGGCGGCCAAGGATGTGAGCGGTGCTATTTCTTTCAAGAAATATGCGAAAATTTAAAAGAATTTTGGCTTTTTGGGATTGTTTTAGTCAAATAATGAAATATAGCCTCGACAAAAATATCTCCTCTGTGCAGGTAGTCTGTGAACTGATTAGCACGTTTGTTTACACAAAATATATTATAAAAATGCGGACTAAGAGTTTCCTACCATGCAAGTGCTTATGCCGGATAGGTAGTTTCCAGATGGCCATTGGTAACGTTCCTACCTTCCATGGACTGCCGGATAGGGAGTTTCCAGATGGCCATGGGTAACGTTCCTACCTTCCATGGACTGCCGGATAGGGAGTTTCCAGATGACCATTGGTAACGTTCCTACCTTCCATGGACTGCCGGATAGGGAGTTTCCAGATGGCCATGGGTAACGTTCCTACCTTCCATGGACTGCCGGATAGGGAGTTTCCAGATGGCCATGGGTAACGTTCCTACCTTCCATGGACTGCCGGGTAGGGAGTTTCCAGATGGCCATGGGTAACGTTCCTACCTTCCATGGACTGCCGGATAGGGAGTTTCCAGATGACCATTGGTAACGTTCCTACCTTCCATGGACTGCCGGATAGGGAGTTTCCAGATGGCCATGGGTAACGTTCCTACCTTCCATGGACTGCTGGATAGGGAGTTTCCCGATGGCCATGGGTAACGTTCCTACCTTCCATGGACTGCCGGATAGGGAGTTTCCAGATGGTCATGGGTAACGTTCCTACCTTCCATGGACTGCCGGATAGGGAGTTTCCAGATGGCCATGGGTAACGTTCCTACCTTCCATGGACTGCCGGATAGGGAGTTTCCAGATGGCCATTGGTAACGTTCCTACCTTCCATGGACGGCCGGATAGGGAGTTTCCAGATGGCTATTGGTAACGTTCCTACCTTCCATGGACTGCCGGATAGGGAGTTTCCAGATGGCCATTGGTAACGTTCCTACCTTCCATGGACGGCCGGGTTTTATTTGGAATTCTAATACACCTCCAACTCGTTTAACATTACAGAGATAAGGAAGCTCCGCCAGCGTTCATATCTAATTCTACACTTTAAAATGGAGTGCAAAGCTACACACATCCTTATTTGTTGAGATTTTGATCCTTAAAACGAGCTCGCGATGTTATCTTTAAGAAGTCCATCACGTCACCTTTTGGCAGTTAATTCGCTTCAAACATATATATTACCCCACATCTTAGTGTTAAATACAGTCCATAAAGCAAATAGCGTGGTCGCGAGGACATTGAATAATCCCAGAACAATAAATAGCTAAAATGTAATAAAACATCTCATGCATTCAATAAACCCAGTTCATATATAAGTCTATACGATTACATAAGCCATGCGTCGAAAGTTTATAAAATATGCTTCGCGGCCATAGATATCTTATAATAACTTCATGTAGGTTGGCTAAGCTCTGTGCGTTGTGCAGTACGAGTTACCCTTGAAACACATTTCTTGTCGTTTGTCATTAGCCTATCGAGCTAATATAAGATATCTATGTTGGAGGCCTATCCAAGGGAGGCTACTCCTGCAAGGCATGTGAACAAGGCTGAGTTACCTCCCTCAATTTTTATTTTATTTTTTGGGGATCTTGAAGAACTAAAGTAGAACTCCCCCAATTTTAGTTTTTGTGTCTCAGGCTTTTCGAAATTTTCGAAAATCCTAAAACACGCTTACAAGTTACATGTACATGTATCTTCTTTATTACTGTCTCGTGTTTTTTAAAGGTTTTCTGAATAAAAATATCTAGTTTTGAAAAAATCACAAATTCGCCGAATACTATGTTTGGATTTTATGTAACTTTAATTAGCTTCTCTTTCCCTTGAATGTTGGATGTATAATTATGCTATATTTTTACATCCTTGCTAACCCCTTGAGTTACCTCCGTTAAAATAACAATATAAAATGAAAATACATAAAACGTACCAGCAGTGGTAAAAACCCGAATACTGTTTACATAAAAAAACTGCAGTTTGTTTGCTTTATTTTTCTCACATAAAAAGAATTGTAAAATTTGTTGAAATCATTTAGTATTTTTAATCTGATGTAGAAAATTTGATTTGTTAGGTACCTGGAATGTAAAATAATTCCGAGCCTGGGCATGCGCATCAGCAAATGAACCGATCGTCTAAGTCAGCTACCGGTAGAATTATTTGACTAATTTTATCTGGGGAATTACTGTAAGAATAAGGTTTGGGTAGAAGCAAAAAGCCTGTCTATAAACTGGTGTTTAGTTTTAGTGGTTTCACTTGAGTAAATTAGCATTCAGCGCAAATATTAGAAAAACTACAGCGGCAAGAGAGCTTTAAGCTTTGAACTGTTATAGATTGAAGTACTTAGGGTTATTAACAACAGCATCTTCCCAAGGGGCAACACTGGCAAAACAGCTATAGTTGAGCCACTGATAAAAAAATAGCCAAATTACACAACACACAAATGTTCTTTATGAGTCAAAAGACAACAGACCTATGTTGGAACCTGGCTTTGGAAATGCTAAACTTCATCCTACTACCAAAGCATGTTTTTATAGAGACCTGATACTCCACTCCCTACATATAGATATCAGTGCAACTGTACATCTTAAAATATGTTTTCAGTATACACTATGACAGAAAAAGGTTAAAGTGGCATTGGCTGCCAAAACATTGATATTTTTCGTTAAAACAAAATGTTGAGGTTCTCGGCTAAGTAGGGGAAATAAGAAACTTCTTAGTGATACCATGCAGGGCCGAGAGTGTTCCTTTGAATGTAACTATGGCTTAGAAGCAATGAATATACATCCCGATAACCTATATTTGACATTTCCAAACACTTTAACTGCATGCATACTAACAAAATGCCCAGTGAACATTATCAATTTTAACATCAGTCATAGAGTTTCTCTACATTCTCAAACGTTCGACATCTCTTGACAATAAGAATTTAAAGACGAATTTTGCTTTTTCAGACTTTAGGCTCCCTATGTATTCGTATTTATTAGTTTTCACAACAAACACACAATTATGGAATAATATTGACCACTCATTGCTCTTTCTTGTTTTCGTATATATTTTTTTTTGTAATATTTATGGTCCTCATATAGCCTAACAAAGAAGAAAATTCTGAATTTCCCTCAACAACTTCCAAGCTGCAAGTTTGTAAAGTGCGGTGTAATGGTTAATACAATTACACGGTTATAGGCGTAGGCCTATAGTTTAAGATCTTAGAATGAGGCATGATTTATTAACCCCCCCCCCCCCCCATTTGACCTGGGTGCTTATTGCTTTACTGGCTATTCGAACTAATGGATAGTATGGACATTATATGCGTCAGGAAAGATGTCTTTTGACTTAGCAAACACTAAACGAAATCCAGAACTATAAAACGTCATCAAATTGTGTGAACAGCTATCTTGATTGGATTATTTTTTCATTGAAATATCACGTCATTTTCCTGAACTGCCTACCCGGATAATATATCAACCAAGGCAATACCAATGAACTAAATACATGCAGGAATGACTACGTCCCATTGGCCAGGTTGGATCTGAAGTTCTAAAAGTGTCGCCATTTTAGTTTGAGGAGACGGCGTTTCAGTATCGAACAGAGTTTTTGATGCACCACAGAATAGTATGCACGATTGTAAGTAATTTGTTCTCCGATCACTGCTAGCCATGCCCTTTTTTTACATCACAGTGCCATCGCGGCACTCGCTGCGGATCAAACGATAATCGGTCAATACGATCAATCCTATTTAGATTGATTGATTTATGTTTTATGCCACAAGGCGGGGTTGTCAGGTTTAGTTGGGTGGAAGGGGGGGGGGGGGGGGGGGGGGGTGGTGCAAGTTCACTGCCCGGAGGAAACCCCCGACCTTTGACCTTTTTTCATTTTTATTTGGTCTGAGTGAGATTCGAACCCGCTCCGCTTCGATGGGAGGTCACTGTAGGACTGAGGGACGAACCTTCTAACCCACTGGGCCACAGAGGCCCCGACATTCCATTTAGATGGAACCGAGTATGTGAGCATGATTGAGAAAGAGAAGATTTAACGTTGGCAATTTGTTTAGGCCCGTATACGTACCATTCTAAATTAGTCAAAATACTGCATCGTGCACATACATCATACTTTAATAGTTGATATTTTGTCTTAAAAAACTTGCTCGCCATATTTCTTTATGTCCAGTATGTAGTTTTCAAATAATCAGATTTTTTTAGTTTCACAATAAGGTAAAGAATAACCGTATTCAGTAATTCTTCACCTTATTGTAACCTTTCATCTTCTAAATGCCATTGAAAGATTTGGTAAAATGTTCAGTCCAAGACATTTGAAGTACGAAATTCGCACGATATTGGTATTGGGTTTCGAAAACTATTCTAGAATAATAGACAGATAAATATGAGATAAATATGAATCCAGTTGAAAGCCCCTGTAGATCCAATGGTTCTGTCTTTTCATAGAAATTATACCAGTCCCTAGTGTTAAAAGAACTCATGTTATCTCTAGTATAAATGTACCGTATATACTACGTGAAAATTAAGAGTAATATGGCAACTTGGAAATTCAGTCTGAGCAAGTATATATATATTTTTAAAGCGACATTAGCTGCCAAATATCGGTTGGTTGGTTGGTTGTTTTAACTTATTGGCGCGTTCATTACAAATATCGGTTGGTTGGCTGGTTGTTTTAACTTATTGGCGCGTCCATTCCAAATATCGGGGGGGGGGGGGGGGGGGGGGGGAATTCGTTAAAGCAGAATTAGCTAATTATTCATCATTTACATTAAGAAGTACAAAATAAGAGCTTTTCGTTTATGCAAATCTAGGGAATGTACGTTAAAAGGTAGGTATTATAACCCACAAAACCCAACAATTGCTCTCGTACATCCAGGCTATTTGAATTTTTTCAGTTATTAGAAAATATTTGTTTTTCAACGCCAATCCTTTATCTAACTGTTAAAGGCTCAGTCGACAGAGTGATGGGCCCTCAGTCCAACACAGGCTTGTCGTCGATGTAGCGCGGGTGCAAATCCCACTTCGACCAAATTCAAATGACAAATTTTTGAGTGGATTTTTCGCTCGATCGTCATATGTGGGAGAGTTGACAGGCACTCGTTGAAGGTCGAGGATTTTGTCCGGGTAAAGAGCCCCGTTTGATCCCCGCTAAACAGGGCAGCATCGCCATGTAAGTGAAATAATAAGTGAGGCATAAAACACCAGCAATCAAAGTTTATGAAAAAGTCCGAACTTTGACACTTTAAAGTATGATGTATGTAGGTTTGGGTTCTATTTTTGAATGATCGAAATAGTAGGCCTATGATGTGTCAGCGCCCCCTTGTGGTGTGAGGTTATTTTACGGATACGATTCTGACTTCACACTTCCGCCGTACTTCCAAAGATAATGGCTGGGTTGTCGGGTATTGGTTGGAGGGGGGATCTGACAGGTGTTTATAACGGAAATCTGTTTATGTTGTGTTCAGGTCACGTTCAGGTCATTTGCCACATTGTTTTTATGTTGTACACTATACGTTGATAAAGAAACATTACTATGTGTCAATGACATAATGTGTTGATTGTCTGTGCGTTTGGATTTCATAGCGAATTTATTAAAGTTTCGATGACTAACGTTTCTATGGTGATTACCTGAGAGGGGGTGATGACTAACGTTTCAATGCTGATTACCTGAGAGGGGGTGATGACTAACGTTTCAATGGTGATTACCTGAGAGGGGGTGATGACTAACGTTTCAATGGTGATTACCTGAGAGGGGGTGATGACTAACGTTTTAATGGTGATTACCTGAGAGGGGGCGATGACTAATGTTTCAATGGTGATTACCTGAGAGGGGGTGATGACTAACGTTTCAATGGTGATTACCTGAGAGGGGGCGATGACTAACGTTTCAATGCTGATTACCTGAGAGGGGGTGATGACTAACGTTTCAATGGTGATTACCTGAGAGGGGGTGATGACTAACGTTTCAATGCTGATTACCTGAGAGGGGGTGATGACTAACGTTTCAATGGTGATTACCTGAGAGGGGGTGATGACTAACGTTTCAATGGTGATTACCTGAGAGGGGGTGATGACTAACGTTTCAATGGTGATTACCTGAGAGGGGGCGATGACTAACGTTTCAATGGTGATTACCTGAGAGGGGGTGATGACTAATGTTTCAATGGTGATTACCTGAGAGGGGGTGATGACTAATGTTTCAATGGTGATTACCTGAGAGGGGGTGATGACTAACGTTTCAATGGTGATTACCTGAGAGGGGGCGATGACTAACGTTTCAATGGTGATTACCTGAGAGGGGGCGATGACTAATGTTTCAATGGTGATTACCTGAGAGGGGACGATGGCTAACGTTTCAGTGGTGATTACCTGAGAGGGGGGATGACTAACGTTTCAATGGTGATTACCTGAGAGGGGGCGATGACTCACGTTTCAATGGTGATTACCTGAGAAGGGGTGATGACTAACGTTTCAATGGTGATTACCTGAGAGGGGGCGATGACTAACGTTTCAATGGTGATTACCTGAGAGGGGGCGATGACTAATGTTTCAATGGTGATTACCTGAGAGGGGGTGATGACTAATGTTTCAATGGTGATTGCTTGAGAGGGGGCGATGACTAACGTCTCAATGGTGATTACCTGAGAGGGGGTGATGACTAATGTTTCAATGGTGATTGCTTGAGAGGGGGCGATGACTAACGTTTCAATGGTGATTACCTGAGAGGGGGCGATGACTAATGTTTCAATGGTGATTACCTGAGAGGGGACGATGGCTAACGTTTCAATGGTGATTACCTGAGAGGGGGCGATGACTAATGTTTCAATGGTGATTACCTGAGAGGGGGCGATGACTGCCGTTTCAATGGTGATTACCTGAGAGGGGGCGATGACTAATGTTTCAATGGTGATTACCTGAGAGGGGGCGATGACTAACGTTTCAATGGTGATTACCTGAGAGGGGGTGATGACTGCCGTTTCAATGGTGATTACCTGAGAGGGGGCGATGACTAATGTTTCAATGGTGATTACCTGAGAGGGGGTGATGACTAACGTTTTAATGGTGATTACCTGAGAGGGGGCGATGACTAACGTTTCAATGGTAATTACCTGAGAGGGGGCGATGACTAACGTTTCAATGGTGATTACCTGAGAGGGCGATGACTAACGTTTTAATGGTGATTACCTGAGAGGGGGCGATGACTAACGTTTTAATGGTGATTTCCTGAGAGGGGGCGATGACTAACGTTTTAATGGTGATTACCTGAGAGGGGGCCTATTGGGGGGACGTTTGGTTGATTGATGTTTTACGCCGCACTCACGATTATTTCACTCATATGGCGGCGTTGCCAGGTTTAGTGGGAAGAAACCCCCGACCTTCAGCGAGTAGGCTACCTGGCAACTCTTCCACATACGGCGACCGATAGACGAGAAATCTGGGCTCTGCCGATTTTTTTCTCTCTCCGTGTTCGTCATATCCCATCATGACCAATGAACTAGGCCGAATACGAAATATTCGTGGAGTACTAAATACTAGATGTATAGACCTATATTTCTCCACAGTTATATCGGTATTTTTTTACCCTAGTGATTCGGGCTAAGACGACAAGACACATTAGCAGCCATATAATACCAGTCGCCGTAAGACCGATAATCCGGGCTAGGCGACCGAGTGAAAAATCCACTTATAAATTTTCGATTTTTTATTTGGTCTGACGAGTGTGATTTAAACCCGCGCAGCATCAATGGAAGGTCTGTGTGGGACTGAGGGGCGATCACTCACTCGATGTTTGAAGGTCGATCCGATAAAAACCTGACACACCTCTTCGTGAATTATTGCCCAAAACCGTTGACACTCATTAGAACCCTCTGGTGGGTGCTTACATTCTGGTGGGTGCTTATCACTCAGCACCACACCACACAGTTCAGACCGGTGTATATATTGAAGAGGAAATCCCAATCATGTATCATGTACGCCGAGCAAATATGACTATCTTGGCTCTCTATTGTGCAATGATTCCCACTAAATAGTTTAGTATGGACCAAAGTCATAACTCAGATTAACGGAAAGCGAGGAATGTTAAGTTTCGATATTTCGGTTTAATATATCACTAACAGTTGTCCGGTGATGGTATAGTAAACCAAAATATTGAAATGTTTAAAGTGGCATGCGCTGCCAAAATTCACACTTTTTTCATAATTTCTGATCGTCACAACAGCAAGAGGCTTTGAAGGCCATTGAAAAACTAAATGATTGGCGTTGGGATGAGGAAAATCTATACAGTATGTGGCTGGTACGAACCGAAAACGTGTTCGAAAGGTAAACAAAATTTAAATAACCGGGACGACCATTCATCCATTCTAAGCCGAAGTTGGTTCAAAACAATACTTTATCGTACATTTTCGAGACTAGAAGCACTAAAAAGCTTCTGAATTATACGTCTTGTGAAAAATAGCCGATAATTCCAACATTCTGTTTTTATGTCAAAACATCAACATTTTGGCAGCTCATGCCTTTTAACAAGCATCGCTTGTTTTCTTTACCGTTAACACTCTACCTAAAGCAAGAGTTGAAGTGTGAGCATTTTTACTTTGATTACTAAAAACGTTTTTTTTTTGGCCCATGATCGTGGCTCATTGTCTCCACAGAAACAAAATTAATTTAATCAATAGAACGTTATATACTGTAAATAGGTCAAACATTATATTTTCTTCAGTGAATTATTCTTAAGAGAGTGGCAAATCCAACCAAATATGACGAGCTGTATTACAGATGGCCAATTTATTCTTTAAAGACACACTTGCCGCCGTAGCCTGATTGACATTTGTTAAGAAAACCAATTTGCATGAACTTATTACAGCTAAAACCACTAAAATTAAACATAGCACACATAAAGCATGTCCAATTCGGTTTAGAATGTATAAATGAGGGTGAAAAACAAACGATGGATCGAAGCTCGATTACAACAACAACACCGATCAGTGTTTGTTAACTTAAGTGTTGAATTTCCTTCACCCAAGCGTTTTTGTCTGTTGTTTGCACTCGGCAGGCTTTTATAGTCCCTCTTACTCGATCGTTAGTATGTATTTCTTAGATAAAGTTCGTAAAATTATACTTTGTCGTTAGATCGCCCACACGACTCAAACCATTACGGCACTTTTGCACACGACCCGGTTCGAAGTTTGTTGACATTACGGGCACCTAACAATTCAAATTTTCAAATTCAAATTAAAAATACAAAATGACGTCCAAACTTTTAAATTTTGGTAAAAATAGAAAGTTCCTAACTTATATTGTCTGGGAAAAATACAGAAAACGGTCGTTTTTTTTTAATGTAAACAACATTCCGGATTTTCGCGGCAAGTGGGCCTTTACAAAAAACATACACATTTTGCCGAATAAGCACGAGTTTTTGTTTTGGGTTTACGTTATTTTTCAATCCCATTTCTTTTAAGAGAAGTGAAAAAAATGTTTCATTCGTCACTGTGATAAAATGTTTTTTGTATAGTATTCATAAGCTACATCTAGTAAGCGGCTTCCTTTCCCAGGGGAAACCATATGTACCTCCTTCCGCGTGCTAAGGCGACTTAGACGGGAGAGAAGGGTCAATTTGGAAGCACGTGTTCCCTTAGACAGGCTACAACATGGGCGGCCTGGTTTATACATTATGCTTTTTCACCAATAGGAAATTTCCCAAAACTGCTTACCGAAATGTTTCTGGTCTACAAGTCTTTGGGTTTAGAAATAGTTTCTCTGTATGATCACGAGTAGAGTGCAGTAACTCCAAATTGCCCAACAGTAAACTGACCTACAGGCGTTAAGTTTTCACCCGGCGAAAAATCGCTTCACTTTCTAACGTCAATGAAAGTAAACTAAAATTGGAAAATCCAAAAACTAGGTTTCTGAACATTCTGTTAATACTTCATGTTATTTATCAGAGGATTAAATACTCACGGATTACCTATAAGCCACAAGAAAGATTTTCATAGCAAGCATGGTGAGTAAATTTGTTCTCCTGATCGTCTTATGAATGAATCCTAGTGCTTGTTTTATGTCCGTGCATGCAATAGGCGGGTATTATGAGATATAATTATCGTTTTTTTACAAAATGGAATATGTAAGTCATTGAAAAGTGAGTATATAGTTTGTATCGACCATCCATTGTGGTATTTATTGGTCGATACCTGGTATTTACAAAAACGTCAACTGTTTTCTCTAGACAAGGATCCCGGATTCCTCTCCTTACACATTTGACAAGACGACCACAAATGTGAAATTATCTCGAAGAGAATTACAAATCAAACAACCAATGACCATCCCTTAAAATCCAAAAAGAATGGCAGTTCAAAGTAAAGCACATACTTGGAAGATCATTCACTGGTTCGACAATTCTGACAAAGCTTCTTAAAATTTGAGATAAATTTATATACCAACAAATCAAAAATCACAAGAAACAATGACGAACAAAACATATTCACATGTTAACTTGCAATTTAAAAAAGAGTAGAATGAGTTTTTGTTTACATTTTCGCAAACCCAGACGGAGCAAGGATTTCGTAGAACACTGAGGGTTATCGTGAGTAGAGGACAGTAACTCAAAATTGTCCACAGTACATTCATCTCAGGCGTTAAATTTTCATTCCGCGAAAACTCGCCTTACTTCGTATTGTCAATACTGAGAGTTCATTGATCTTACCTGTTGATAAAAACGAACTTGGCGACGAATAATAGCCCAATAGCCATCTGTAGACCAATCGTTGATAGCGTGTCCAGCACATCCACGGCGTTCATTGCGAAATGTGCGGTCAGGAAGGGTCAAAGGACAATCCTGTCTATAACGGCGTCAGTCTTGGCGCGAATCATTCTTGTAGAATGCAGTCGCCAATCAAATTTTATAAGAAGAAGAACGGCGTCAGTGTCGGATCGGGCAACGTTGACCCTTCTGGCAGCCGAGAATGTATGGTCCCGAATTTTGTACCGAACATTGTCTCGGTCTTGGTAAAGGATCTTTTCCAACACGTGTCTGGTAAGGACGCTGGCTGCATGATAGCTCCCTTTTGTTGGTACCTTACGATTGACAAGCCTTACGATGGGGAAATTATGGCAACCAAATCGTCTGGCAACAAACCCTGCTTGATATATTATCACTTCAAAGACGCGCTGTCGTTCCTTTGGCGGGAATCTTGTGCATTTCGAGAAAACCGTACTTTCTGTCGCCTTGTTGACATGTTGTTGGATTGAAATCTGTGCAGTTGTGTTTGGAGTTTGTTTCGTAAAACGTATTAGCCGATGTCTCGGCGTGATGATCAGCTCATTACTGGGCAGCTGTTTTTTTCTTTCTCAGTGCTATTTACAACATTTCCAAGATTCATTGTCATTTAAACAAAAAAACATTTCTGTTGCCAAAACAATATAGAGATATACAACTGAGGCATATTGAATGATGTTGAGCAGTTGTTACCGCGTGGAATATAGGTCGATACTGACTTGTCGGGACTAACTTGGTCCAATTGCGTTAATACTCGTAGCTAATAACAAAACAATATCAAGGTAAAAAGTGTTGTTTTTTTTATTCCAAACCCGCATACGATTACGGTACCCTTGGCATATTGTATGGTAAACTATTGTATTGAGTTTTATTAATTGACTGTGCAAGTTATTACTCGAATACGACCTTTTCCGCCGGGTAATATCAGCAGACGAATCAAGTTCGTATTAGCCGTATGGTTGTATTGCCTAGTTCAAGTCATATTGGCCGAGTTCAAGTCATATTGGCCGAGTTCAAGTCATATTGGCCGAGTTCACCGAGTGCGGCTGAAAGGCGCAATTGTAACATGTGATGTCACAGAGTTTTACAGACGCAGACGACAGATGTTGATTTCAAAATGTCTACACCAGAGCGCGTTGTACAAGGTCTTATTGACGGGATATTAGAGTTAGAAGAAAAAACTACTGTAAGTGAATCCGATTGCCGTTTTAGGACAGCGGAAGAGGAAGAAACTTCTCTACTGATCGGGTGGTTGTATTGACCCTCGGCCTGCGGCCTCGGGCCAATACGGCCACCCTCAGGCCAATACCAAGGCAATACAAAAACACTCGATTAATAACATATAATATTCCACCTTAACACTGTTTAAGGCTTATATTTGGGGTTGGAGTCCTCAAATTATTATATGTTATTAATCGAGTGTTTTCGTATTGCCTTGGTATTGGCCTGAGGGTGGCCGTATTGGCCCGAGGCCGCAGGCCGAGGGTCAATGCAACCACCCGAATGCCAATACCAAGGCAATACGAAAACACTCGATTCATAATATTTTTATTAATAGACTGTAGAAGTTAATTTAATGCAAGCTGTCAAGTTGAACAGGAGGTCGCCCACTGAACATTTAATCCATGCCCTAAACAAAATGACGTCCGACCTTTTTTGCGCTCTGTGTTTTTTTGTTCCTGGATCAGTAGAGAAGTTTCTTCCTCTTCCGCTGTCCTAAAACGGCAATCGGATTCACTTACAGTAGTTTTTTCTTCCCACTATAATATCCTGTCAATAAAACCTTGTTCAACGGGCTATCGTATAGACATTTTGATATCAACATCTGCCGTCTGCTTCTGCCAAACTCTGGGACGTCACATGTTAATTGCGTCTTTCAGCCGCACTCCGTGAACTCGGCCAATATGACTTGAACTCGGCCAATATGACTTGAACTCGGCCAATATGACTTGAACTCGGCCAATATGACTTGAACTCGGCTAACACAGCCCTACGGGTTATACGAATGTGATTCGTCTGCTGATATTACCCGGCCGCAAAGGTCGTATTCGGGTAATAACTTGCACAGTCAATTAATAATGTGTAATACTATGGGACTTGAATTATATCATTTTACATCATATTTCGTCATGCGACAAAATGACATGTTAAATTATGATTTAGGAGAAGTTCTAAGTTTCATTATTCGCATAATGTATTTAGACATGAAATAGACAAGTTTTTGTAACGAAAAAATTCCATGCATCATCATATATATATAATGTCTTTTGACACGCAATACACAATACGTGTTATGATGAAATTAGTCCATGAAACATTTTTGGACCAGTTCAATCGGGTACACCTGCAGATTCCAATGCATTATATTGAAGTGGCAGAATAACAAGTCATATCGTCATAACGACATTTACACGAAACACATGGGGGTCTTATAACCAACCATTCTTCCTTTTTTGATTATATATTTATACAAGTGGTCAGTCGTTGTTCATTATGGACTGACCATAGGCTGCTGTTTCAAATCTCCCCCGCAGAACAGACCAGCTCCATCAAATTTTATGAGTAAGCCACATTCTTGTGTTTACATGTATGATTTATTTTCAGTAAGAAATGAGCTTGGCCGTACAGCCTAAAGCCAAGGTCAAAATAATTCACCGCACCGTTGTCATAGCAACAACAGAAGCTTTGTGCTGCGTCTTGGTAATTCGAATATATTTTTCATTTATTTCAAACAATTTAATTTGGGGGGAGGGGGGGGGGGGGGGTAATTCAGGTTTTTATTAAAAACCTTTTTCTTACAAAAATATTTTATACTTTTGAGCAGCAAATGCAATTCTAATATCACAAAACTACATACAACTTCTTTTGACTTATGATCTTATCGAATTTTCTCAATTGTAATACTCGTAATAAGTATTCTATGGTGTAAGGTTGTTTCTAAAACGATATCCTTACCTATTAGGCTAAAAAAGTCCCTAGGTCCAATATCTAGGTCGGGAGACCCTCGTTGCCACCAATTCAAGGGCTAGAATGGGAAGGCATTGTACTCGTTCTTTTGGCAAATCCCGATCCCGAAGAAGTGAGAATCTCGTATGCGCCAAATGGCAGCAGATCACAGTTTCATTTTCCTTCATTTCCCATTTGCGGTAATGTTAATGTCTGCTCACATAGCACCTTCCCTAACTTTCGTTGAACCAAGTCCTTCGGTGGGGGCCTTGAACAGTCCTTTGGCAGTATTTTAAGCACAATTTTTTCATACGTTGAAGGTAGAAATTTTGAGATACGAGTAGAATCAGCTGATAACATATTAGCTGTTGAACATATACCTCCGCATATAAACAAACCAAAGCACCCCCAACTACCAGATCTCCATCCACCTGAACTGGTCCCATTCCACTTCTAAAATCATTTCCAGACAGTAATTCAACCCCTGTCCTTTCATAAAAACTACAAAATGCCCAGAAAAAAAATGCAGGGGGCCAAGAAAAAATAATTAAAAAAACACACAAAAATATCTGGAACTTCTTTCGGAAGTGAGAAACTGTGACCTGTATCCTAACAGAGGCACAAAATTCCTTCAATCTACTTAGGGAATTTCCGGAAGTGAGAAACTGTGACCTGTATCCAAATGTGCATCAAAATTGTTTTCACATGAAAGTAGCTCTAGTTCACGCATTACCACATATTAGATATGTGAGGTCAGATGGTACGGTTATGACATAGATGAACACCTGGCTACAGTACCACGTGTTGATAATCAGACGAAGAACCCTGGTGAGGAGTAAATTAACTGAGAATTAACCTGATTGCATCACTGATACCCAAACCAGGTTTGGATCGTCGACATGTTTTAATACTTAGATGTTGACGACTGTTTGTCATCAGTGATATAAGCTGACCTTCATATTCCGTTTCGGTTTGCCTTGTTAGATACTGGGAAATATTTCATAAATGAATGTCGACAGCTTAACTGACGTTGTCGATCAAATTTCGTATGGTTCAACATTATAGCTTAGTCGTCTATGTGTTGTTAATGGGCTGAATCAGTTTTATGATATACCGTTTGATCTGGACCACCATAGACGTTTACGTACAGGGTTGGGTCTAAATGAAATCAGAATGGCTTATTGCCGTTGTGTTTGACTCCGATCTGGATGCACATTAATTGTAGTAAACAATCCCCTAATGAGCTAGGAGCTCCAGGATTGTAGAATGGTCGCTATTTCAAAAACGTAAATCTACGATTGACATATAAAACCGCCGAGCCGGTCCCTTCTTTCTTCCGAAAAATTGTATTCACTGATACAATAAATGCTTTAAAATGAATGACCAACCTTTTCTGTCTTAATATCCATTCCCTTAATTTCGAATTATAGGTCAGAGTTATTGCATTACATCCATATCTAGAGCTGGTTGGAACACTTTCGGTCATGGCGGCCATGTTTTGTATTCTCAGTCATTCAAGAAGTTTCCTATTTACTATTTTCAGATTAGTACCCTGATCACGTTTTCTTCCCAATTATTCTGGCAGAACCTTCCAATTGTGGAAACTAACCTTTATGACCAATGTTTGGTTGGTTGGTTGTTTTAGTTTATTTGCGCGTTCATTCGTATGAACGCCATACTAGTGAGTAATTATTACCTAGAGCGATTAAGAAAACCCTGATGTCTTGGCACAATATATAGAATATATTTGTACAGGAGTATACGTCAGTACGTTTGAAAACTACTTAAACTCTTAAAATATTAAAACACACAATACAGTTGAGCTTACATCCATATACGATTTACAGATGTGCAAATATACAGTGGTGAGAGTTTTGGTTGATAAAGATACACATTTCGTGTATGTGTGATACGTTTGTACCATCTATTTAAGATGAACTTATAGATTTACGAGCCTAATTTGTCATTCTTTAAAGACATCAAATACTTTGTATATATATATTATAATTTATATTCTATTAAAATAACAAACTTCAATTGCTTTGGGACAAAGTATTTATCTGCATCTTATATAGGATTAGGTGGGGTGATTTAGTATTTACATTATGATTAAGTATATGGAATTCACTTATTTGTATAACAACCTTCCATTTAATTTACGATAACACCCGGGTCCCTATGTTATCTCAAAAACGGAATCTTACTTTTCTTTTGTGGTGAAAATCTGATTAATCTGAATACACGAGAGACATTTTGTATAGGATAAAATTCTTTTCATTTTAGGTGTCTATTTGGCCATTTTGATTGCCTTAATAAGAGACATTTTGTATAGGATAAAATTCTTTTCATTTTAGGTGTCTATTTGACCATTTTGATTGCCTTTAAGACCCGTTCTCACTGTGCGATTTGTCTTACCGACTTGTATGATGCGATTAAAATGGGTGCTTTTAATTGGTCAATATCATTTATCAACCCATCAAATGCATTCATTTTTAATGGCACCCTACAAGTCGGTACAACAAATCGCACAGTGAGAACGGGCCTTTAAGGTGCGATTTATCGTACAGACTTGTAGCATGCGATTAAAATGGGTGCTTTTAATTGGTTGATACGATTCGTCAACCAATCAAATACATCCATTTTTATCGCATGCTACAAGTCGGTACGACAAATCGCACCGTGTGAGCGGACCTTTAAGCGGCAGTCGTACTGACACGAAGGCATTATATACTTTGTGAATGTACACTGTAGTCCAAACCCTCCGAGTTTCTTCACTTTGGGTTTACAAAAGGAACATTCTTAATGGCGTGAGTACGCTGGGCATCTGGTTGCTGTGAAAATGATGTACGCTTTACACAGTTTCGTTTGATCTCTACCAGCAAATTGCTCTTCTGTTTCTAACTTATGACTGCCAGCTTATTTTGAAGTCCACATTTTAGCTGAAACAATTATCTCTTGTAAGATTGCGTACAAAATCCGCGCTAGATATGTTCCGTTCAAACACATGTCAATGCTTGTGTTTCTTGTGTACCTCTCCTAACCATTACAGCTACATTATATTTTTGTGGCTAGGTTTTAACGTCTCCTGTGGTCTCTACTGGTGAATTTCATTAACACGCATACCCGTTTAATCATACATCTATTAACCCGTCTGCAAAGTCTATAGGGTGGCGTGAAATTCAATCCACTCATAGTAATACATCGCAGCACGACCTTTACAGTTTTTGCTGCAGTTTTATCATCGTAAGCTTTTGACCCGTAAAACTATTTTTCTTACAGAGTACCGAAATAATTAAGGTAGTTTTGACCGCAATAACATGAAATTACAAGCATGGATAGCACCACTTACTGTCGCTGAAAATATAAAGCATATATTTTTAGAAAATGTTTTCCGGGGATTCTAACATTAAGGTCGACAAGCTTCTCCTACTTACACTGTTTATACCATTTATGTTTTGGTAGAATATAAGCCCAGCATTAAAACGTATCACACGTAATCAATATCCAAATACGGCAGGGAAAATGACTCTTCGTCCCTAATTTAAAGCGAGATGTCGAGTTTACAAACGAAAAATTATTAAAACGGTCTGTCTTGAAATAAATAGAATCCTTAGGGGATGTAATTGGTATTGAATAGAATGCCAAATGATTGCGTATGGAGGCCGTTTTACCCCAATATAAATATTTTTTAAGTGACTTAACATGACAAACTCTAACCTTTTTATAAATGCCGATTGTAAAAAGAATTGACGTGTTTGTACCTTTCAAAACGGCAAAAAATGGCGGTAAAATAAAAAAAAATATCGGCGAAGACAGTAACTGAACCAAAGCTGTGTGCTAATAAGGAACAAATGTAAAATAGCCGGGATGTATGAGTACATTTAGATGTCTTGCTGCTTATATTTATGACCTTAAATTGAGCATACGGGCTTTCCGTCACAAAATTGTTTCCGAAGAATAACTTTAAATTTGTTCATAATTTTATTTATAGCTTCTATACCATGAGACCTCGCTTAGAATTGCTTAGCGCCATGTGCGACTACAGGTGGCTCCACCTATGACCGTTCGTCCGTCTGTAACATAATCGCTTCCGGAGCATAACTTTAAAACCCATCATTAAATTTTTATCAAATTTGGTATATAGCTTCTACATCATGGCACCGCGCTTGGAGTTGCCCCTATAGGCGCCCCTATGAGTGTAATTGGTAAAAAAAAGAACACGTTCTTCATTTTCGGGGCATAACTTGAAAGCGCAGAGGTCAATATTCTCCAAATTTTATAGCTTCAACCTCACTATGAGACCTCACTTAGGATTGTTTTTGAGTCGTGTGTGACTACAGGTGGCGACACCTATGAGGGTGACTGGTTGTAAAGCAACATATTCGTTTTTCTCAACATAATTTCACAACAACTATTTCAAATATTCTCTGATTTACCGAAAAATATCACAAGCGCGAACAACCGAGGTGTTGTTATTATCAACTACTTAGGCTTTCTGAAACTTGCTTATGCTTTAGATTATATTCTCGTGTATTTTATAAAAAAAGCTTTCAAACTAGTACAGATTTTATGGAATCAATACAGGATACAATGCAATGTTATCCATTATTTGTGACAGTTTTTTGGCGGTTTTTTGGCACACCAAGAAAAGTTCCTCTATGAATAGTAATAAAAATTGATTCGATGAATTCTTCTTGGTATAACTGTAAACACAAACTGTTCTACGGGAATATACAGTTTTCGGGTTTACAGAAAAGTCATTCCTGCGCCTAATTGTAGCCAAAATATAGTTATCTGGGCATAAGTGAAAAGATGTCCGCTGACCCTCATATACAGAAATCGTCTGTCCATTTGTTGGCCCGGAAGTAGGTCTACTATACTATACACATCTGGCTCTCTACAGTTATATATCTATGACAAAAACACAGAAATGTAGACAAAGAAATATTTGTGGGAGTTTCCGGGCGAAAAATACCGCATGTACTATTTTAGATCGCTGTAGCCAAATTCTCCCTCTATTTTTAGCTATGCTGTATAACATCAGTAGATGTGGTCTAAAATATAGGCATAGTTAAAACCATTATTTAGCTGTAGGCCTATATTCTTCCGCCGGGTTACATACATAGGCATATTTAAAACCATTATTTAGCTGTAGGCCTATATTCTTCCGCCGGATTACATACATAGGCATATTTAAAACCATTATTTAGCTGTAGGCCTATATTCTTCCGCCGGGTTACATACATAGGCATATTTAAAACCCTTACTTAGTTGTCTATTCTTCCGCCGGGTTTACATAGGTCTTGCAATGGGCACACGGTCGTACAAGGACAATACAATCAATTAATGGATGATAAATCTCTACAAAACATACGATTTAACTTCGATAACAACCATATCAAAGTAATTAAAACATCCCTCGTCAATAAGCCACTTTCGATTTTGATCCCACGAGAT
Organism: Lepidochitona cinerea; assembly: GCA_963971465.1. NCBI lineage: Eukaryota > Metazoa > Mollusca > Polyplacophora > Chitonida > Tonicellidae > Lepidochitona > Lepidochitona cinerea. The sequence goes on along the minus strand of OZ020551.1, from coordinate 43,790,418 downwards.
CACGCGAGACAAGTGTTCAGGGGGTATAACTTTCGCCGATCATCTCTCCGATTAGCAATAATGTTTACGGATATCGGCTGTTACCCTGTTGTTTTATATACGATTCTTAGCTTACAATCCATACTGTTGTATCCAAGTTTTTTGTAGACGTATTTAGATATATACTAAGCCGTAAAATATCTTTGTTGACCGACAAGAACAATAATATTATTTCTAGCACAAAATTAAGACAACGAAGCTGGTTTTTGACAAGATCGAGGTGTAGCCACGCGATTTTAATTTTTGATATATCTTGGCGTGTATCAGAAAAAATTGAATAAAACAAACGATTTTGCTATAAAGTTATAAGACAAAATGAACTTCTGGACAGGTCTTATGGATTTAAAAAAAGCCTTAGATTTATGTTGTGTGGATAAATTTGTTCGGGTTCGTATGCTGGTCGTACATATCATTTACAAATAAATTACCAAATAGGGGGTACATGTATGACCTTACAAATTCCATTGTCGGATACGTTGGGTCAATTCCTGAAAGTTAGACAACGGTGACATTATTCATAAATCCTTTAAACCTTTATTTTTTAATCAATTTATAATTTTCGCGTTAAACTCGCTCTAATGGTATACCAGTAGGTCCATGCTTCAACAATTCTTTATGATACCATTCTGCAGCCGCACGTAGAAGTACCCTAATACAGTGTTTATTGGTCACATGTGCGCACACATTCGCGAGTCCGTCGTGGGACGAAAATGCCGGTGATGCAGGCAGCGACCCTGGATTTACGGGTTAACAAGCGCGAATGAAAAACACCGCTCGAGGTTGAATTGAAACTGCTTGAGGTCTGCCTGAGTGTGAGGCAATGAGAGTAGTCTATCACAGGAGATGATAGATCTCTGTAGGGAGTTCAACAGCCATATATATTAATACCATCTGCGTTCAATTTTATTTGTTTGGATGTTTAACCTTTTCACTCTAGTTTATGTTGAAAATGTATCAGCGTCGTTTGAAAGGGGAGACAACCCTTCTGTTAAGGTCTGTAATTTGCTCTCGGATTTCGACTCAGGCTAAATATCAGTTTTGTGCCATTTCCTTTAACAGCTCAGTAGGGGCCTACCACAACGATTTTCAGAATACAGAATTGAAACATATTTGACCAAATAAGACGAAGTTAACTTCACTTCGAATATCAACAAACGAATTGAAACCTCTAAAATAGATGTTACATTCGTTGTACATTAGCCTGGCTGTACAATGTATATGCGTGTTGATTTATACCAGTGCCTTTTTAGAATAGCAAATACACAAATTAATGGCCACACTCTGTTTAGAATAGCAAATGCCAAAATTAATGGCCACATTCGTTTTAGAATCGCAAATACACAAATTAATGGCCACATTCTTTTTAGAATTGGAAATGCACAATTTAATGATCACATTCTTTTTAGAATTGCAAATGCACAAATTAATGACCACACTCTGTTTAGAATAGCAAATGCCCAAATTAATGGCCATATTCTTTATAGAATAGCAAATGCCCAAATTAATGATAACAGTCTTTTTAGAATAGCAAATGCACAAATTAATGGCCACATTCTTATTAGAATACACCCTCTAATATAAGCCCCCAAATAAGGACTTACAACTTTTTAATACCCATGTGGAGCAAGTTTCTTTGCAACGTACCCTAATTAAGGCCACAGCTGTTTTCGTTAAACTACGGGGGAATGTTTGTGTAACAGCGAGATGTTTAAGTTAATGGCATTTGACGCTTATTCATTTCATCAACAGTGCGAGTTCATAATAATGAAATAAATACTATATATTTAAGAACACTAGAACACACGGGCACAGGGAAAATCTTCTTGTCTAAAATAACCACGGAGACAAGTTTCTAATTGTGCTAAAAAGAGGTATATCGTTTAGACCTTTATACCCCATCACAAATTGTTGTAATAAACTAAACCTAGGATATTTCATTAGATTGACAACTTACAGAAGCTTGGCCTTAGTCAGTAGAATTTTCTGGAACACTTTGTAATACATTGATAATGTTTAAATAAATTGTCCAATAGATAAAAAATGCACAATAAAATAGGGTTATTGGGCAAATTATTTAACAATTAGATTAGTATATATCTTTACTTTTTGTTTTTGATAAGACGGCCGGGGGGGGGGGGGGGGGGGGGGATTTCCATCACAGGGATAGAGCGTTTGACTCTCACGCCAATATAAACTTTTAATTTATGAGTTGTCGGTTCAAATCCAATACTAAAACAATGAAGACAAAACTGACAATGGACGGTGTTAAACATGGCGTCAAGCATCACCTTATGTCAATCCTCTTTTATTTTTCTTTTAAAACTATCCCGACTATCTTACTCTCGAATCACACAGGCAAATATCAGTTAGTGTAACGGAATTTAAGAATAACTTTATTGGATTTTTGGTTCTGAATGCTATAGTTTGTGTAGTCCGGGTTTCTGAATCCAAAATGACTTTTTATACTGACGGTCGTAATAAAATGACCGTCAGTATAAAAAAAGCCAGAAACCCGTACTACATTTTGTGAAAGTTTATAAAAAAATATGCAAAATGAGCTGCCAAAATGAACATCTTTTTCATAGTGTCCAAAAAGCAAACAAATTACAAAACAACCGCGACGAATATTCGTTCATTCTTATATCAACATATTGGCAGCCCGTGTCACTTTAACGATTGCTGGATCTTCGGGGAACAAATAAACAAAAGTGTGTCCATATGAAACTAGGTCAAGTAGAGGGCATATTCTTCGTCAGGTGGTATTCAAAGCTTAATTAGATTTTAAATGGACCGAAGATCCAAAAAAAAAAAAAAACCGAGATACTACTTTTTCCACCACGTTTTATTCACATCCCAATAATGTGATCAAGAATTACTTTGTGGAGCAAAGAAAAGAAAAAGAAAACAGTTCCCATCAGTAAACTAAAGTAAGATAGCCTCACCCTTGACTCCGTGGACGAAAACTTAAGGTCAGAATGAAAATGAATTTCCTGGATGTGGCCTATTGTGACTGACCACGGCTTATCATAGGATGACCGGACGTCTGTGTGTTCTCACCCATCAGGTTGATGCCCCTGTTGTTTACCCTCGGGGTTTACCCCCTGCCTTTACCGGTCACCTGTATGATTCATCAGCTTTCCAACACGTTCGTATTTCAATACCTCTCTAGCTTTCCCACTCAAAACACATCAGCCTAAAACTCAATATTTTTATTTCATTACAAATCCAAGGATTAAAGCGCATTATCCTCTATTTAGAATCAATACAAAGGATAAAATAACAGTGAAACCTCATATGAACATTCCGTGAATGTAAAAACGTTTTCGGTCTAGTGTGAAGAATTGCCAATACTCATTTTACTTTTCAAACTATGGATGGTCAGGAGGACCAATGTAAAACTTTCTATAAGACTTCCTGGTGGTTTAACAGTAAGTATCTTCACTATCCTCTTCAATTTTTCAGGATAGCCTATCTGATGAATCGCTTGATTTACGATAGTGAGCAAGCGGAATCGAATGAATATAAGTGACAGATTACACTTTGTACGGTCTATACCAGCTGCGTTTAAGATATTCCAAGATTTTAGGATCTATTTAGTGTTAGAAAGTTGGGTGAATTTGGGATGAATTTTATTATTTATTTATATGACACATATATTCTAATTTAGTCATTACAACTTACAGTATCACGTAAAAAGCTCTCGTGGTATATTTGTTATTTTTTATAGAGAAATTTAAAATATTTGTCTTCAAAATTGCAATTGAATGGTTCGAATGCCATTGTTCCCAGCTTTCCGAGAACATATAAAAGTCCATCCTTCTACCAAGCGTTATTGAATCGATAATATACTGACAGACCAATGGGCTTGTGGTGTGTTCTCATTTGTCGAAGATTTTAACGGACTTTTTTCTATAACATAATAAAATGACAAAACAGATCAGAGGCGAATGTAAAATCTTTGGGAGTTTGTTCTATCCCACATCAGTTAAGTTTTTTTTCTCACTCGAATGTTTCATAAAATAAATAACATAAATAAATATTATTTCCAGCCATAAAATCTGTGCACGTTTTCCACTAAATTTGTTGTTTATTTTTCTAAAAATAAAAACCGTTCCATTAGATTAAGATGATAAGAAGACAGCTAACATTGAGCTTTTCTAAAATTTAATATACCTACTTAATATTACAGTGTTTCTGACAGTCAATTGCAGTCTTTCGGCAATACTAATAGTTACATTTTAGATCATTTGTATAAATACAAAATAAAAATGGACTTAGAAATGATCCTTGTGAAACACCATAAAACATACCAATGGGACTTACAAACAGGAAATGGTTTGAGAGCGAAGAGTGTCTTTTTTCCAAAGTCGATTTTAATTAAAAGACTCAAAATTGGGTCCTCTCTGCAAAGGGAAAAGTTATTTTTACACTGTTAACTTTAAAAAGTTTATTTTGTTCTTTTTAATCGAGAATTTCATCCAGAGCAATATGTTTTTTGTGTTAGAAAAGGATTTTGACAAACCGATTACCTTTTCGTTGACACATCACAGATAAATGTCATGCAATCAGACCAGGTGTTGATATTTCCATTTCTTTGTCGAATAGCTGATGTCGTTTGTTTTTATTGACAAAACTCGCCTAGAAAGGGAAGGTTGAATGAGTTCACTGTCCGGCTGTTTTCCCTCTCTTCCGATACGTGAGGCCGATTATCGCCTTACAGATTCAACCCGCTTGTCCTACATAGACAAAAACCTACTTACCTATCACAGTCTTTAAATTCTCACTGAAGCAACGTTATAGGCCTTAACAGAGAACGGAACGAAATCGCCTGCTGGAAGACAGTCCGAATTTGCAGATCGGGAAATTAAACTGCCTACAAATCACTGACTGTGACATTTATAGCATTATCCGGTATTGTTTTGACCAGTGTCAGTTCAATAGAAGAATCATCAACATAAATGTGCTTGGTGTTATAACTTCAGTGGAAGGTATATGGTTCAAGGAAGGTTTCAAATGTGTTTGCATCGCTGTAAATGGGATGATTTCAACCTTGTCACTTCGACATTTGCCAACTGGAATAACCTTCCTATTAACAAATGTGTTAACAAAAAAATTTGCCTATGTTTTGTTATGCATAGGGTGCTGTTTTTAGCATATATATGTTGTTGTGTGACATTGCTATGTATTTTCGACATATTGGAATGAAGATGGATTAACGTTTAAGTACACAGCTGTCCATCAAACTCGATTTAAGTTAACAATTGCAAACACTGCAGAGGAAATTAAATATATCTATCTAAGCTGCGAATCTGCTTGGACAACAACAGACAGACTTTCTGTTTCTGCTATTACAGCAAAATGAGGTAGGTGTTAATCATAGTTTTGCAACATTTTTGTGGCCATCTAATTGTTTTCATTTTTTCCAAACTGAGCCTATTACTCTTGTACGTTTTCATAGATACCAAGAGACAATTGGTCTTAATATAGATAGAGAATGGTCAGCAAGCGAGTAATCTATACATGTGTTAAGAAATCGGTTGTGTAAGTTTGTTCTCTCATATAAGCTTTATAACGCATTCTGGGTATGCTGGCATACAAACTTAACCCCCTTGTTTTAAAACGAAGTAGGCCTAGATCAACATATGTTATTGAAGTTTGTGAGACTACATTTGACCTACTGGCGGAGTGATCAAAGACTGGCTGTCGAGTAATGTTTCTAATCATTACACCTGGCGACCTTAATGTAAATACCACTTTGCTTTGATAACCCTCGTTTGACAAAAATATCTGATTTGACTTCTTTTTACCCCGATTATTCATATCTGCAATGTTGGCCACGTCTGATCATAAAAACAATACCCATCAGTGAATGAATTGCATTTAACGTTTTAATAAGCATTTTGGGAGTACGTTCTGTGCTCTAGTATGAAAGAGCCATGTGTGACAAAAAATGATGGAAACTAATTACGTATGTCTTAAAATTTGCAAACCTCTCGTTTTAATTTTACTTCAAGCGTAAATATCCTTTCTGTTTAGCATGTATATCGCCTGCAATGCACAGTGATAAAAATATAATATATAGGTTGATCGAAATGTTAGCCATTGGTAAGCTACACCTATTTAAAATAAATTGAATTTAAAGCAGGGAATTTAGTTCCAACGCACATGTTTGGGTGCTAAACGAATAGTGAACTACATATACTGTATATTATACCTATTTATGGAAACTAAAGCACACGGGCACAGGGAAATCTTCTTGACTAAAACAATGGAGACAAGTTTCCAACTGTGCTAAAAAGGGGGTTGTCTTTTAGATGTTAGGGTTTTTAAATATGTGTCCATTAGAGAAATAGATTCAAATTTATGCTCGGATTTAAACCAAATCCGATGGAAGAAAAAACAGTTTCTCTTGTTTTTAGCATGTAATAACCATGCATGATTGTTCATGGAAGACAAAAAAATACACCAAATGAGGTCAACTTTCTTGTTTGATTCATATTTGACCTACGAGAGGAGTTCTTAAGGTTCGTTGTGTCTACTAGTTGAATACGTCTTATTTTTAGGGACCCGGTTGGCTGGGTGGATAAACCAGTTAACAACCAATGCCATATCTTGGTTTAGATTCCAAATTCGCTTCTTCATTTTTCTCATCACTGTTTAATTCGCAAAATAGCAAGCAAGGTGCTATATTCATATTTTAGTTGACACAATCATTAAAAAAATCTTTCATTTGGTCGCATACAGGAGTAAAGTTTAGCCCAAGATGCAACTCATTGTATTGCGGCCTATACAAAAGGGTAGCCTAATGGTGTGTTTCCACGGACATGCGTTGACGGATGCGCTTTCCCCTAAAGAATGGGAACTATAGAAATATGCTATATAGTATTTTCATGGTCAGTCCGATAGTTTTTAACGCACGCGTTAACGGACGGAGAATGGAGCTTGTCCCATTTTAACGCATCGGATGAGGTAACGAAGGATTTCGCTAATCATTACGTCATGAAAGGATTTTCTGACCCTAATGACCTTTTGCTGTCAGATCGAAATTCACAGAAAACACCGAGTGAGTTTAATTACTGATTTTTACTGACTTGTGTTTGTGTTGTAAATGTATTTTGTATGAAAAGGCTGTGTAGATGTCCACTTATTCACATTATTTCCCCAAACCGAAAAAATTGTCGTCAGTGTTATGACCTTAATTGTTGACCGTAACCTTATGACAGATCACACTCTCGATCGCATGCGTTAACGCAAGTCCTCAGAAACACTTCATCGTTTCCATTAAACAATCGCATCCGTCAACGCAAGCGTTAACGCATGGCCATGGAAACACACCATAAGAAGGTATCCGCCGAAAGTTGGGTGGTTTCCTGATTTTTGTGTACCCTTTGAAGAATACGACGACTTCAATTCACATTCAGTCTACTTTTATGAACTGAACTTTTGTTCACGTTTTTATACCCAAGAATTTTTTTTATTGAAATACTCCAGACTCATTCAACGCCTCATCAGTGTAAGTGGCATAACCCATTAGAACATACCTCTTGTTCTGTATGGTTTCTGTCCGACATTCCATCTCCCAGTGGGCTCTTCAACACACTGAGGTAAATCTAGCATATGTATGATGATAATACAGAGTTGCCCTCCATATAATAAAGTTAACCTAGAACCACCGATCTGTATAATTGCCTATTTATCATGTTCAGGAGGCCGTAATACGATGTGAATTTGTAATACACTGTCTTTGTGTCCCCCGGCTCATCTTTTCTTACTTTTCTTAGAATATAAAACAATGCTATAAAAAGAAGATATTTTATGATTCTGCTAAAGTGATATCAGATGTGATGGCGATAAAAGACTAGTATATAATTGACAACTTTATTACCTTACCTACTACCTTTTTCAAGTGGATTATGATATGTTTGGCTAGAAAACGTTGATGCAAGACTCGAGGTAGGCCGTGTTGAATGTCTTAATGAAAGTTATAGATTCTATAGATTCGTGATCCTAAACGTTATATGAAAACAGAAAGACACAACTGAAGGTAGGCCGCTTTAAATGTCTTTATGAAAGTTATAGATTCGTGGTCTTATAAGTTATATGAAAACAGAAAGACACAATTTAAGGTAGACTTATGGATATCCAAAATGATCTTCTAGATTCCTGATTCTAACAGTTATATTGTAATTTTTAAAGATATTATTCGGATAATGCAATAAATGCTGTAAATGGGAAAAGCTCCACTACAGTTTGTCAACAGCCACATGTATACCAAGGTTTATTACTATCAGACGTCCAGGTGTATCTTTTCTCTCCTGTGTTTTACTACGTCCAATAAAACGGGTTAGGCCTACTTGTAAACAAGTAAAATTTCGCCGATACGCCGATGTCAATATGTTTCTTTGTAGCTAGAACGAAGTAACGTTACGCATTTCAACGTCGGATATAGTACTAGTATTATCGCGTTGCTCTTGTTAATGTGCGATCAAATAAGGAAGAAAAGGAGAAGAAAAAACAAAAAAAAATATTATATATCAACAGAACATCCTATGTTAACTGCTACTTTTGAAACAGCAGCAGTTGGTGTAAGCTCTAGTGTGTCGACTTGAGGAGGTAGACATTCCGGTTACCTTAAGAACTGTTCTCTACAGATCAGGAGCCTGTTTCACAAGTTTTCACGTAAATGCCATAGCAACCCTTACTGTAAAGCTACATTAGTATGAAAGTTACGCAAAAAATACATCTACGCCGCTTTGTGAAACAGGCCGCTGGCCTAACCTTTACAATGGCCTACCAATGTCTCTGTGCCTGTGTAATTTTATTTTTGAAAATATATATGTTACTTAGGGGCCTATATAATTGTTTACCAGCACCCAGTTAAAAAAATGATTAACTTGGTGAAACTCTAAATTGTATGTAGTTTGTATGTTGATTCTTTATGATCCATTGATGTAACAATGTTGCCTGGGATGCAAGAACTATCATCTTATACTAACAACCTACTTGCACTCGAGACCTGTGTGAATCAAACAAAACGGCGAGAGAGTGAACATGGAAGGTAGCTTTTCAAAGTACATGGAAATTAACAGGAGAGTTTAGATTGAGGGTGTAGGATGAGGGAGTTTAATGAGTCATGACTGTTCTTTGGGTATCGGTCCTGCATAGACAGTTCTATATATCTCAAACATCACGTACAACCAACTGGAATTAGGCCTAACTTAAAACGCGATTTGACTATTTTCAGTTTGAGTTATAAATTTTAAACGGAAGAAGGTGAAGCGTTTCATGTTGAAAAAGAAAACTCCACCGGTCTCGTTAGTTTGTCCCGTTTTCGCCGAGTGCTGTGGAGAAATTCTTTACCCTCGGCCTCTCTATCCTCTCCGACAGCGGTAGATTAATGAGAAACGCGGTTGGGGTTACTTACAGGAAAAACGTGTAGCGTACCTTGGAGGGAACCGAGGCAGTCGGTCTTAAACTATATCTCATGCAGCAGAGTCTAAGTTCACGGCAATTGGAAAACATGCTTTTGGGCTATTATTTTATTGGATTAACTTTAGGGTAACGTGACAGACAGACAAGGTAGGTGAGATGGTTAATTTGGCGTTACTTGTTATTGTATACATGTTTTCACACATTCATTCTACCATTTTCAACCATGATTCTGTCTCGAAAGATTATGTTGGCTTAACTACATGTTGCTGTTTTTAGCGACCTATTGTCCTATTAAAATCGTGGTATGCGGTTACTATAATTAATACTAATGTAAGGTCTACAACATACAGTTGTATTCCATTCTACTAAATAACGACCACACTGAGTATCTGCAAAGCTGTACAATCTTTAAAATGAGATATCCTTGTAATCCCATGACAAAGTGTTGAGCCCTGGGGCTGTTTCTCAAGACAGTTAAGCCTGACGTAAGTCCAATGCACATTTTAACTGTCACGGCAATATATATATACCTTCAACATTATAACCAAACGAAAAGTTACGTCGGTGTTGAGAAACAGTCCCCTTCACATCCGACGTATCGTTACAACTGGTCATAACGTAATGAAGAAGGCACGTATTGCCATGGTAATTATGCGTTACATTAGACTTACATCGGGCCTAAATGTTCCGAGAAACAGCCCCTTAAATCATATCCCGCATTACCCTGTTGATATTCCTGCGATAGGCACGATGTGGATGATCTGGTCATCTTTTGCCTAGAAATTAAGGTAGTGTGATTCACTCTTGACTCTATCATCGACAGTCTTGTTTATGTTGGGTAACACCCAATTATATACCCGCCATAGGCAAATGAGACGATTAGAAGCTGTGGTAAATTATACAAATCGTCAGAAGGATCTGTGAATTCCAGCTGGCGATCCTGTGGAACTGTGACATAGTTACATGCTAAATAGAGATCGAGAGAGAATGTTTAGTATGTCTGTTGTTGACCAAACTAATAAGTATGTGCCAAAGCTGTTGACCTTAATGAAAAGAGTTATCGAGGTTGTTATCGTATCAAAATAGTTCCTCGAGTAAGACAGGCTTTAGACGGCATCCAATTATAGGTTTGTTGCTGTTAGTTACTTGATTCAACATCAATGAATGTATATCACAATACATTTCTAACAGTGATCGAGGGTACTGCAAGAATAAAGCCAATTTGGCAATGTGTTTTCGTATAACGTAGAATTATTTTTCTTGAGAAAAAAACAAGAGAAGTGCTGGTTATTTTACACAAAATGCCAAAAGTACACTTAATACGAGTCTCCGGGATGTGGTAAATCATAATGTTTAGAAATAAGAAACATGTTTTACGAGTCAGTTCTGTTATCTACGTTTTGTCTGTCAAGCCAACACGACTTCGTTTTGGATAGAGCACAGCGTTAAAAAATATTTCAACTCGAATGATTTATGTTTTCACTTTAAATTGTATTTGGATACAGAACTACATGGTGCCTTTTTGCAAACGATCATTTCTTATACTATGTCTCGGAGAAAAGATAGTTTCATGAGGTTGGGCGTTGAGAAAATCTCTGACCTGAACTAACCTACTGACAGCAAGCCCAAACCTTTGATCGTCGAAGCGTATAAATTAATTTGTCACGGTAATAGACTGATACTTAGTACTGATATATTGCTTCCTATGTCCTCTTTTTGAGGTGAATAAGTTTGTCTGCAGTGGTTCAAGTATTTTAACATTTTTTAATCTTCCGAAAGCGTCTTAAGGGTATCCTCGGTGGCTGAGTCGTGTGAACCAATGATTCGCAGGTTCGGTCCTACTCAGTTTATGCTTTATGGGAATAGGCCTTGTACCTCCATGTACCTTCAAGAGATGTTTCTGGAAAGTATTTGCGCCCGACGTAAGTTTATACTGTCAAGGCAACATATGACAGTAAGACATTAAGACCAGGCGTAAAAGTAACGTCGTTTTGAGAAAAAGCCCAGTGAAGTTCCCCTCCAGTCAATAATTGGGACACCTTTTGTACAAAGAACCCTCACGTTGTGAATCACGCTCAGACCAAATAAAAATTGACAAAAATTCTGAGAGAATTTTTCACTCGGTCGACGTATGTGGAAGAGTTGCCAGGTAATCGCCGAAGGTCGGGGGTTTCCTCCGGGCAATGCGCCCGGTTTCCTCCCCCACTAAACCTGGCAACGCGGCCATATAAGTAAAATAATCTTGAATGTAGCGTAAAACATCAATCAATCATCAAATCTCTAAAAAAAGTCCAAAGTACTATCCAGATATTCATTTTCAATTAAGGAGAAATGTACTGGGTAGGGAAGGTCGATGAGATGAACTTTGTATTCGTTAAGTTAACCGACAAAGATATTTAGTCTTAAAAGTCATTTTAAATAGTGTTTTGAAAGAGCTTGAAGTTTCAAAATGAAAACATAAGTTTTTCCTTACGGTTTTGTGTATAGTCTCAGCACGTTGGGAGTGCGAACGTTTAGACATGTTATCAAACCAGTGTCTCTCGCTTGGAGAAACATCAACTGCATGTGGTAATTTTATCCGTCTGTGTTGTCTGGTTGAACACGTTAAGTCGGAATGATTACATCATCGATGGAAAACCGCCAAAACGTAACAGCCGCTTCACAAAATATGTGCCCGCTGTTTGGTACTTTGTTTTGCTCGTTTGTGGGAGCTAATTAGCTGGCACTTTCAAGAATGCTTATTTGTAATATACTACCCTCTGCAACTTTGCTGGAAACATTATGAAAAATGTATTTGTGCTCTTTAGTCTGACAAGAATATTGATGTTAATGATGTTCAGTGACGCTTTGAAATCAGTATCGAAAGTACTTAAATCACTTTATCCAACGTTGTGGTTGTGTAGTACAGTACTTCTGTATCCACAAGGTTATGTCCTATTACATGTTACAGTCATGTTTCGTGTGAAATACCGTTAAATAATTAAAATAGCATTCAACTTAGTGTTAAACTCCATCCTATATCATTCATTATAATATGATTATTTCATCTTTTATTGATATTCATTTGACTTAAAGCCAATCCGGTATTACATTATGATGTAGTCTTCAGCTTCTATGTAATATTTGGCATATTTTCTACAAAAATACTTTCATTTAGTATAACCGTATGGTTAAACTGGAATTTGGCAATCAGGAACTTCATTATAGACCCGGGCTAGCTTGACTTATCGTGGAATTTTGTGGAATATTCTCACCCTTGAATAAAATGTCTCTATTCGGTTCATGTATGAAAACCTGAAGTCGCGGAGGATATAAATGTTTAATTTGATGGAGAATTGGAATTTGGCAATTTCTCTCTTTCACTTGCTTTACACACAGCGTAATAACAATATACAAAACACTTTCTCGTGATTTTTTTAGACCTTCAATAAGCATTTTTGGTGCTTGAATTATAATAAATATTTTGTTTTCTTCCATAGAACTAAAATTTTAATTTTTAGCCTACTATTTGGCGCAATAACTAAAAATAAATCGACATTCGTTTTAATACTTTTTGAAAATTTTGAAAATACAGATGTACGATCTCGCTTCTTGTAATGATTGTTAAGAGGAAACAATCGGTGTTAATTTACAGCTCACTTGGCACTTAACTGGCTTACTGGAGGAGTGAGCCAAGTGTCTTTGACATTTAACGAAAGCTTTATTACGCTAAGGGTGTTACATAACCAACAACATTATACTTAAACACGAGATAACACGATGCACCTGTTACGAATGAAGTCATTAGAACGGTTTTAATAGAACCGTTAACTGAGTGACAGGAGCTGCCAAAATGTGCATTTTTGTCTCGTAAGTTCCAATTTTCAACACTAAATCGCCGAAAAAAACAGATGATTCGCGACGAATGCTGGTTTGTTTTAGACTTAAATGACTTCTAAGCAGTACTTTAATATACATTCTCCAAACGGGTATCACTAAAAATCTTGTGATTCGCACGTCTTGAGACAAAAAGCCGAGAAATGAAAAACAATCGCCCATGACATAAGCTCTCTGTGACGGTTAAATTTTCTTGGGTACTTTCTTTTTTATTATTATTAAAGTAGATACTGGTTTTGGAATTTACCAGTTCCGCTTCTGTTGCCCCAAACAACATGAATTTCTGTCAGGGATCCTTGATTTTATTGTAGATTTTATCGTTAAAAAACAGGACAATTACACGTTTTGCCAATATCATTGAGCTCAATTGCATACGTTCTTTTCAGAAATGAGTTCTCGTTGCAGAATCTCTATCTATAGATAACTGTGACAATCTATGTCAAGGTCATTTGAGACAGACCCTGCAATACCGATATCAAAATTTAGCAAGCTGCCGGGTAGCTCAGTTGGTAGAGCGGTGGGACGGTAAACCTAAGTCGTGAGTTCGATTCTCACCCTGGCCCGGAATTTGTTCCGGGTCAATTAGTGTCGGTTACTTACTAATTCGATATCAAAAGTCCAGAAAACTCTTAAACATTTCGAGAAACCACATGCATTTTCTGAGGTATGCCATACAATAAACAAAAATCTCTAGAATGACATTATCTACGGCTAGTATCTGCTTTTGTCTAGCAATGATAAAACTTCTCAAATAAGTAAGAAGGCATGAGTAAGTGTGAATTTGTTAGCAAAGAGAGAATGGCACTCTCCTTGGAAACCCATGTGTTATTTCCCACCTATGTTATATCAAAAATACTGATGATTTGTTGCCAAATTATCTTCTCCAGAAAATGCTACTGACTAAGGCCAAACTCCTGTCTGTCGTCAACCAAAGGAAATATCATGGGTTGTGGTTTATTATAACAACTTGTGATTGGGTATTAATGTCTAAATCATATACCTCTTTTTAACACAAGAAACTTGTCTCCATGGTTATTTTAGACAAGAAGATTTTCCCTGTGCCCGTGTGTTTTAGTGTTCAAAAATATGATATATGTGTACATATTTAATCTCAATTGACTCACTCATCACGTAGAGTTTTTAATTCCAATGTGGCATACGCTACCAAATATAGGGAAAATTCCGTTGAAATTGAATAAACTAATTATTCGTCATTTTTGTATTTGAAAAAAAAGAAAATAAGAGCATTCCGCTGATAACAATATTGTGGATGTACGTTAAAGTGGCATGAGCTGCCAAAATGTTGATATTTTTACGTTAAAACAGAATGTTGAATTTATTAGCTATTTTTGGTCTCGAAAATGTACGATGAAGTATTGTTATGAACTATCTTTGGCTTAGAATGAATGAATGGTCGTCCCGGTGATTTAAATTTCGTTACTTTTCGAACACGTTTTCGGTTCGTACAGGTCACATACTGTATGGATTTCCCTCATTCCAACGCCATCCTTTAGTTTTCCGATTGCCTTCAAAGCCTCTTACTGTCTTGACGATCAGAAATTATGAAAAAAGTGTGAAATTTGGCAGCTCATGTCACCTTAAGGTAGTTTATAAGCAAGAAGACATAAAAAATTGAACTTATACATCCGCGATATTTGAATTCTGAACGTTATTAGCACATATCTTCGGTTCCTACTGGCTTTACCAATATTTTTCATTTGAACGTCGATCCTTTTGTTTTTTTCAACTTCTCTTACAATAGGAATTTATGAAGAAGTCCGAATTTTCGCAGCTTCTAATGTCACTATAAGGATTTAGAGTAGTTTGCTCTTGTCTTCAACTTTATTTTGCAAAAACAGAATAATATGCTGCGTGGTTATCTTGTAGACCTATTTTATGGGGTTTACTTATCCATGGCCTTGACCTTGGAATGACAATGAATATAGATCAAGGTCACATTGCTCAGGTCATGAAATGACAGGTGCTACTGGATTCCAGAGTTTTCTCCAAACATGAAAACCTGGATAAAAAATGAAAGAGACCTCGATGTGTCCCTTATCGAGGAATAAGATTTGATGGCCTTGTATATATAAAACAGCTAAAATATAAAGAAGCCGTGCCACTTTTCAAAGAGACACGTGATGGTTTTCTAAGAACGGATATCCATTTACATTAATGTATATCGAGCTGAAGCATAACGAACATTTATGAAAGTTTATATTTTCCCTACAGACGGTTAACTTCTACATTTCATGTATAACTCAAACACACTAGATAATAATCAGTGTTTTTTCTTAAGCTCATTAGATTTATATATTTACCTTTCACCGCAGTTATTTGATCCCTTCCAGAGGAAACCCTCGGCGTTCGGCGAGTACCTATTAACGGCGATCGAGTGAAAACCCCACTCAGAATTTTTTTTATTTTATTTGACCTGAACTAGCCTAGACCTGAACCTGAGACACATCAATGCAACTTAGCTTTTGAATAATGCGCCAAATACTAGTACTTTTTGGTTTGGGTTTAGTTTTTCGTCATGTTTTATGTGACGTATAGTTCAATTTTTTTGTATCCGAATTCCTTTCTCTCTTTCGACCTTCAAGAATGTGAATTAACTAAAAATATAGAAAAAAGGTTTGGGGTTCATATAAGTTAGAGAGTTATGGGAATTTCGCTGACATCTGTTTTTTAGTTGATTTTCGATTTTAATAACTCCACATCTGTTTTAGTAATAGTTTTTGTAGTTTTATTTGATGGAATGTACATATGGCCAATGTATCTCCAGGGGCTGAAAATCGTCATCAGATTCACAGTCTCTTATAAAGCTGCACTCAACAACCCTTCGTGTTTTTTTCGAGTTATTTTTTTGTAAATCTTTTTACTGAGTGAGGAGAGGGGAATCCTACATGAATATATCGTATTGTTTATCGTATTCTTTATGTGGGGCAATGTTATTGTTTTAATACCCTAAAAAAGCCTTGTAATTTCATTTTTAGCAGATTGTAATTTCTCACTTAATTGTTAATGGGCATGAAAAAGATTGCTGAATGTTCGTCGTTGGTATTTCGGAATACGATCTCTGCTTTGGTGAACTCAGGTATAAAATGTTTTGCATGTAAAGTAGTGACGGAATGTATGTTTGTCCCATTCCTTTCATTTCGTCCAAGTTCATGTAGCTACATGGGAGTGATGGTATCTTTCATACATGTGCATCTGGTTTGCTGAAGAACGTAAATTAACTTCCCCGTCACTCGACATAGACTGCTTATTATCTGTGTCAAGGCCATTTACCTTCCAAGCAGGTCATCGTACAACTGGAACAGCAAAAAGCTGCATAACGGTACTAAATAAAGAACAGCCTAGTGAAGACGAAGCCTTACGAAAGGAACCCTCATTATCAAACGAACTTATTCAAGCAAAAGAATGCAAAGCAATGTCATCCGTACAATAGAACATATTGAAGGGGTTTTATCAACGCATCGAATGATTTTACCAAAACATTGAACGGTTTTATCAAAACATTGAATGGTTTTATCAAAACATTGAACGGTTTTACCAAAACATTGAACGGTTTGATCAAAACATTGAACGGTTTTACCAAAACATTGAACGGTTTTACCAAAACATTGAACGGTTTGATCAAAACATTGAACGGTTTTATCAAAACATTGAACGGTTTTACCAAAACATTGAATGGTTTTATCAAATCATTGAACGGTTTTGCCAAAGTATTTAACCGTTTTACCAAAACATTGAACGTTTTACTAAAACATTTTGCCGTTTTACCAATATCATTGAATGTATACCAAGACATGGACCTGTTTTAGCCAGATATTGACGGTTTTACCAAGCAATTGAACGGTTTTACCAAGACATAGAACGGTTTTACCAGACATTCAACAGTTTTGCCAAGACATTTAACGGTTTTACCAAGGCATTTCTCGGGTTTACCAAGACATTGAACGATTTTACCGAGACATCGAACGGTGTTACCAAAAAATTGAACGGTTTTACCAAGACTTTACAAAGACATTGAGCGATTTTACCAAAATGGAATATTTTGGCACTTCTATTTCTGCATGTCAAATTTCGTGTACAAATGGTGGGCCTAACCGAGGCCTAATTTGAAATGGGCCTCTTAAAGTTAGCCTTTTCGCCGAACACAGAATAAACTTATCGTTTTATCTTATTTAAAGAATATCCCTGGGTTGTAACTTTATGCTTCAGATGCGATACTGTGATAATTCTTATTAAAACTTTTGACCGATGTGATTATTTAAAAGAAATACCAAAAGTTGAAAAGGGTGGTATGTCACAAAATGAAACGAAAAAATCTACATAGCAAACTAACACAGTTTAAGACTAAACGTTCGAAAAGACAAATAATTTTGGTCTTTCTGCTTTTTAAAGACTGTACTTTTTAATTAACTGTTTTCATGTATTGGTGAGGGTTTAAAAACTATCGTGTTTTCGATAGTTAAGCCAACATTAGAGAGCTTGTGGTTTTCTAGTATAAACCCATTACTCATCAATGAGTTTAGGACGTCGGTTTTCCATTACTCTTTTTTCTAGCCTCTCATTGAGGTAGACATAAATGTATGTACTGAGTAGATTAAACCAATTGACATGGTGTTGCCGTCGTGTTTTACGAGGAGTTTATCAAAGGAGCTTGTCTGTAATAAGTCTTTCTCTAGACAGGCTGCATAGATTCCTGTTATTTATCTAACCTCACTACCTCCCGCCAATTGCTTGTCTCCTAATCTACTACTACATGTGCTGACTACGCCTCAGAGAGAGTATGATGAAGGAGGCCGATGATGAACCGTGTAGTTCACATAACTTCTTTATCATCTGTTTTATTACTGGCCAATTTCTTTTCTTATATGATGTAGAGGGTCGATGATGAACCGTGTAGTTCACATAACTTCTTTATCATCTGTTTTATTACTGGCCAATTTCTTTTCTTATATGATGTAGAGGACCGATTATGAACCGTGTAGTTCACATAACTTCTTTATCATCTGTTTTATTACTGGCCAATTTCTTTTCTTATATGATGTAGAGGACCGATTATGAACCGTGAAGTTCACATAACTTCTTTATCGTCTGTTTTATTACTGGCCAATTTATTTTGTTATATGATGAAGAGGGCCGATGATGAACCGTGTAGTTCACATAACTTCTTTATCATCTGTTTTATTACTGGCCAATTTCTTTTGTTATATGATGAAGAGAACTGATGATGAACTGTGTAGTTCACATAACTTCTTTATCATCTGTTTTATTACTGGCCAATTTCTTTTGTTATATGATGAAGAGGGCCGATGATGAACCGTGTAGTTCACATAACTTCTTTATCATCTGTTTTATTACTGGTCAATTTCTTTTGTTATATGATGAAGAGGGTCGATGATGAACTGTGTAGTTCACATAACTTCTTTATCATCTGTTTTATTATTGGCCAATTTCTTTTGTTATATGATGAAAAGGGCCGATGATGAACCGTGTAGTTCACATAACTTCTTTATCATCTGTTTTATTACTGGCCAATTTCTTATGTTATATGATGAAGAGGGTCGATGATGAACTGTGTAGTTCACATAACTTCTTTATCATCTGTTTTATTACTGGTCAATTTCTTTTGTTATATGATGAAGAGGGTCGATGATGAACTGTGTAGTTCACATAACTTCTTTATCATCTGTTTTATTACTGGTCAATTTCTTTTGTTATATGATGAAGAGGGCCGATGATGAACTGTGTAGTTCACATAACTTCTTTATCATCTGTTTTATTACTGGTCAATTTCTTTTGTTATATGATGAAGAGGGTCGATGATGAACTGTGTAGTTCACATAACTTCTTTATCATCTGTTTTATTACTGGCCAATTTCTTTTGTTATATGATGAAGAGAACTGATGATGAACTGTGTAGTTCACATAACCTTTTTATCATCTGTTTTATTACTGGCTAATTTCTTTTGTTATATGATGAACATGGCCGATGATGAACCGTGTAGTTCACATAACTTCTTTATCATCTGTTTTATTACTGGCTAATTTCTTTTGTTATATGATGAACATGGCCGATGATGAACCGTGTAGTTCACATAACTTCTTTATCATCTGTTTTATTACTGGCTAATTTCTTTTGTTATATGATGAACATGGCCGATGATGAACCGTGTAGTTCACATAACTTCTTTATCATCTGTTTTATTACTGGCTAATTTCTTTTGTTATATGATGAACATGGCCGATGATGAACCGTGTAGTTCACATAACTTCTTTACCATCTGTTTTATTACTGGTCAATTTCTTTTGTTATACGATGAAGAGTGCCGATGATGAACCGTGTAGTTCACATAACTTCTTTATCATCTGTTTTATTACTGGTCAATTTCTTTTGTTATATGATGAAGAGGGTCGATGATGAACTGTGTAGTTCACATAACTTCTTTATCATCTGTTTTATTATTGGCCAATTTCTTTTGTTATATGATGAAAAGGGCCGATGATGAACCGTGTAGTTCACATAACTTCTTTATCATCTGTTTTATTACTGGCCAATTTCTTATGTTATATGATGAAGAGGGTCGATGATGAACTGTGTAGTTCACATAACTTCTTTATCATCTGTTTTATTACTGGTCAATTTCTTTTGTTATATGATGAAGAGGGTCGATGATGAACTGTGTAGTTCACATAACTTCTTTATCATCTGTTTTATTACTGGTCAATTTCTTTTGTTATATGATGAAGAGGGCCGATGATGAACTGTGTAGTTCACATAACTTCTTTATCATCTGTTTTATTACTGGTCAATTTCTTTTGTTATATGATGAAGAGGGTCGATGATGAACTGTGTAGTTCACATAACTTCTTTATCATCTGTTTTATTACTGGCCAATTTCTTTTGTTATATGATGAAGAGAACTGATGATGAACTGTGTAGTTCACATAACCTTTTTATCATCTGTTTTATTACTGGCTAATTTCTTTTGTTATATGATGAACATGGCCGATGATGAACCGTGTAGTTCACATAACTTCTTTATCATCTGTTTTATTATTGGCTAATTTCTTTTGTTATATGATGAACATGGCCGATGATAAACCGTGTAGTTCACATAACTTCTTTATCATCTGTTTTATTACTGGCTAATTTCTTTTGTTATATGATGAACATGGCCGATGATGAACCGTGTAGTTCACATAACTTCTTTATCATCTGTTTTATTACTGGCTAATTTCTTTTGTTATATGATGAACATGGCCGATGATGAACCGTGTAGTTCACATAACTTCTTTACCATCTGTTTTATTACTGGTCAATTTCTTTTGTTATACGATGAAGAGTGCCGATGATGAACCGTGTAGTTCACATAACTTCTTTATCATCTGTTTTATTACTGGTCAATTTCTTTTGTTATATGATGAAGAGTGCCGATGATGAACCGTGTAGTTCACATAACTTCTTTATCATCTGTTTTATTACTGGTCAATTTCTTTTGTTATATGATGAAGAGTGCCGATGATGAACCGTGTAGTTCACATAACTTCTTTATCGTCTGTTTTATTACTGGCTAATTTCTTTTGTTATATGATGAACATCGCCGAAGATGAACCGTGTAGTTCACATAACTTCTTTATCATCTGTTTTATTACTGGCCAATTTCTTTAATTATTTTTTTTTTCAAAATGTGATACACTCAAGTAACTTTAGAGTCTATATAGTAAGTAAATTAGACCACTAATACGCCAAAGACACGCCAAACAGTCCTCAAACAAAAGAAAAACAATTGTTTTGGGATACCGGAATTTTATTTTCGTCGTTTGATTAAACTGAATAAGATTTTTACGTGAGTAGAAACGACACGACAAAATGCTACTGGGATAAAGAACCAAAGCGAAAGTGAAATAAAAAGGATTGACATAGCAGACGAGTTTTTCAGGCGACTTCGGGGGCAAAATCATTTGAAGGCTCTTGCTCTAGCAAATGAAGTCGACGCAATTGGCCCTTTTTCTTTTTCAGAATATCCATTCTGTCCACCTGATTTTCCTCTTCTGATCCCGGAGAAGATCATCACCCTCTTCTGCAAAGCGTCTTGACGAGACGACTATGATAACCAATTCCTAGCTCTTCTTTGTATCACGTCCGGTAGATCTTTTGTATCAGAAATATCAGAAAACAACAATCGTGTCGACCTATGTTCATGGCGACGATGCTCGATCGAAGCTCGTCGGCATGAATTAAGTCTCACTCTGAAATATTTAGTCGAATTGCTTCGTCTACGATGAATTTTGGTTAAGCGATTTTTGAACAACGGCCAATCCTCGTAATTTACTAGAGAAATGGCAATCAAAATGCTGACCTTAACGATCACGTGCATGACATAACAACGCATGCTCTATAGATGTTTTAGCAAGTTTGCTTAGTTAATGTGTCAGTCTCGTTCTGATGGAATAATGTTGTGACATTTTGAGGCGAAATTGCCTGTGAGTATCCACAGCCTTAAGACACTAGATTTCAAAGAAGCCGAAAGAAGTTTCTAGGTTTAAGCCTTACACACATCGTTGAGTCGTATATCAGTAGTATTGTTTATTGTTTTTCTTTTAATTGTACGAAATCTCCATCG
This sequence comes from Lepidochitona cinerea, assembly GCA_963971465.1. Lineage (NCBI taxonomy): Eukaryota > Metazoa > Mollusca > Polyplacophora > Chitonida > Tonicellidae > Lepidochitona > Lepidochitona cinerea. The sequence goes on along the minus strand of OZ020551.1, from coordinate 43,768,432 downwards.
GATATACAGTGTTTGTTTTTGATTCTTTGGTTGTTACTCCTGTTTTTTTTTTCAGTATTGCCGTTTTCCTAATCCGTTTAAATGCTACCGTAATAGATAAAATGGCAATATACGCACGGTCACATGCTGTATGAGTGGGCAGTGCATTCATCAATTTGTTTTTTGTTGTTGTACAAAAACCAACTTTTACGCATTACAACAACCTTAACCGATGGGTCCGTTGAAGAATCTATGTTTAGAACTTGTACCTCATCAAAACCCTCGCAATAAATATAGCCAATATCGAGCGTGCCTGTATGCCTTTGCAGGTCTTGTGAGTGACATTCGTCATTTGATGCTGGCCCAGATCATCATCGTTTTTTTCACTGTCAATTATTTAAAGAAGGAGTATTAAGCATCATCTGTTGTTACCGTTTTTCAGTTTCCATCTATAGAATACATTGTACCTCAACACGGATAAGATGGCTTAGCTTGTCTAAGGGGAAAAATAAGGTTTGAAAGTCCCACCCTTAAATCTTTATTTGAACAGACCCAGTTGTATAAATGTATCTCACAGTCTTGTGAATCTTATGTGCTCTCTTGTAACATTTTCTTCCTATATTCTAGCAAACCTTCTGGTGTATACTTCATTTTGCGGGATGCGCACATCATACAATGTACTGCTCCAACTTAATACAAATATAATGATGTGAACTCTATTGGTTTTTGCTGAAAAGGTATCATCTATGCCAGTCTGTTTTAAATTAGAAAATATAGTCAAGGTTAACATTTAGGACATACTATGACTTCTGTCCAAAAACTTTGTTTCATCAGTACTGATTGTTAGGTGCGGAATTTCTCTTGTCCCTTATATATGTTGTCTTTTAGAAATTTTCTGGACAAAGATTGTATCGTCATGGCTCCTGATAATGTCTACAGTACACATGGAAGAATTTTGGTGCATGGTTTCATTTTACATTCCACAACAAAGTCGATCCTAAGCTACAAAGATGCAATGTTTTTGTCGTTAAGATTAACCCGTTTAGACTTTTCTGGTCAAAGCCTCACTGGATCCTATGTCAGATAGCACTCATACTTACAAACAACCATAACGGTATTTTGTTGATTCTGTTACGGAGATCAGGGTAGTTACCAGGTCGCCTACTCGCCGAGAAAGTCTGGATTCCTCTCCCATTAAACCTGACAACGCTGCCATATAAGTGAAAAAAACTTGACCGCGACGTGAAACACCAATCAATCAATCAATCAAGCAAAACAAGGCAATTAGGTTTTTACTTGCTTCCATACATATATATCCTACGATCTGTTAAAGCCAGACATTTGACCATCATGGACGATGGTCTTTCGGCCTAAGAAAGCTACTCGGACTAAATGTGTTTTCTAAATACAGGGCGTCGATAGCCTATCCAACATTTAGTTCTGTCTGTGTTGCTTTACTCGGAACTAGAGGACATCAGTTATCACATAAAGATAATATCATATAGCCTACCCATCACAGCTATATAGACTTGGGTAAAGACTAATTACTGGTAGCTCATGGAGGGAGCTGTGATTTCATTAATTTGTCTTGGAATACCTTGGTTACTGCAATGGTCACAGTTAAGCACTCACAATCACGCGTGGACTCCAGCTTACAACTTATCAATCAATCGGATACTATCCAAACAGATAGGTATTACTTCATTGAGCCGACAGTTGATTAAATCACGAGAAGTAAGGTTTGTTTTGTAGGCTTTAAAACATTCACCAACTGCCCAACAAAACTGTAGAGACGGCTTCTTTTACAAATTTGCTTCATTTAGTGTTCTGGATGCATCCTCAAATTAATTTGATGTCTACTGGTTGCGGATGCGTTTTAAATGAAAGAAGAGGCTTTATATACATTGGCTAGTATTTTCGCTATTTGATGATTGGCTTCCATATTTTAAATGTAATTCAAACTGGTTTACCGTAATCTACGAATTCTATTTTAATACCTGAGTGCTAATTATATTTATGTTAAAATAACAATAACCAAAACCAAATAGGCAAAATAAATAGCCGTGTCAATAGGAAAACTCGTGTTACCCCTAACCTATAGCATCTGATGACCGTGAATATAACATCTTTATAACAAAGTCATAGGGGTGTCTGTTCCGGTCTGGGTGTTGGGCCATTGGACCGTGTCACATTCTGTCGGCCAAATAGCCATTGTTATGGTTGGATTATCGGTACTTACTGTGTATATTCACAGCTATATCTTGAAGGTCTGCACTTTCTGTTAACGTCTTTAAGCGCCATGTTTGTGATAGGCACCCGGCTATTCTAAATTGGATAACTTTCTCCTGAGACCCCAGTTAATTCACAAACAAAGGTATGTGCACAAGAAGTATGCACCGTTCCGTATTCTGTTTACATGTATGCAATAAAGGATAATTTTGCATTCTGTTCATTTCAGTTTGTGTTGAATTAACGGATACTAAATTCAGCATGCCTAACCACGCCGGTCAATTTCCCGTCAAGCGTTTTAACTGTTGTTAAGTAGTTTTCCGTAGGCCTACAGATGGATTGCATAGCATAGTTTGGTCACTTTCTTGGTTTATAGTCTATCATATAAAATGAAAAGAATGGTCAACAACCTCAACACTGGCACAGAATGAAAATGCTTTGGTTGTGTATGTAGCAATCAAGCCAGTAATAAATCTATAGATGTATAGCAAAGAACTTTAAAAACTAACATGTCGTTCAAAACTCACCAGGTGGATTTGGAGTGTCTGGATCAGTTAATGTGACGTCATTAAGGGTTATGCTTATTTTGCCATGCTATCCAACAAAAGAAAGGATCTGTCATTCTCCATTGTGTTGAAGTATTAAATCCTCAAGTTATGGCCATTGAAACATATGGAATTTTCGATGTGTCAGATAGAGCTACCTTTACGAAATGTACATGTATCGTATGGACCCTTTGGGTTAATTTCCCCTGTACATGTGCATTAAACTTTAACTGTTGGCTTTTACAAGCAGAGGTACTCTTTTCAAATGAAAATCACAGTTAAAACAATTATTTGTTATTTGATCGACCGTTTGTCCGAGATTAGCAGATACTCAAGAGAGGTCGGCGACACCTATAGGTTGGTTTCCTATCCCCATATAATTGGCTTCGATGCCATATAAGGGAAAAAAAATTTGAAAGTGAAGTAAAACACTGAGCGATCAATCAATCAATCATTTTAGCTCACAGAAAGGTTAATAGCTATAAACTAACTTACATATATTACATTTGTGCATATTGCAGGGTCACTGTACCGTCATGCTAGGCCTGCACTCATGCTTTCTCCTGCTGATAACCACCATCTACGCCGCCCAGAAGATCGATGTCGAGCCACACAAACAACTCATCGTGGATTTACATAACGAATACCGTCGGCGAGAGAGGGGCGCCGACATGATGTACATGGTAGGTGTAAAGTCATACCGAATCTCATAATTTACAACACAGTCAATTATAGTTCATATATTGATTCTAAAATAATTTATACACGAGAAATTTACAATGATTTCTTATTATAAGAAATATAGTGGAACGAATGTCAGCTATGGCTTAAAGATAACTGTTTGCATTCTTGTCGGATTGAAGTACCAATTACCACATTGTAAGCATCGCGGTTACCTTGTTTATGCTTGCTCGGAGATCCTAAACCCTTGGTTGATGCATGATTTATGGGATAACCTGCTACATAAACTTAGGCCTATCAGTTTTCTCTTTGTTGTAGGACTGGGATGACAAATTGGCACACGATGCTTCGGTTTGGGCCAAACGGTGTAAGTTTCTACACCAGGAAAATGAGTACGGAGAAAACATAGCTTATGACATTAACGAGGCTAAGCCTGATAAGTTTCTAAAGCGAGTTCTCCGACTGTGGTATGACGAGAGAATGCGATACTATCGCAGTCCATACGGTTGTAGGAACAGCTGCCATTATACTCAAGTGAGTTCGGATTTATATCGTTTAAAAATGTTCGAAAGGTTAAGAAATATTAAACATGTTTTTTCTATTGAAATATTTCGTTTTCTAAATTGTGAAAAGTGGCATTTTATTCTTTTTCTAATTTGCTGAAAAATGATTTTTACATTTTTTATTTATTTTTTTTATGACAGAAAGCTTCCGATTTATGATTAACCGCTAGTGGTCAATAATTATTCTGTAACATATTCTTTCCCGATTTGCGGCGTTAATGAAAGCTGTTCAAATTCGTTTCATTTTTAAGACTTGGTCATGGTTGTTTCAATATTTCTGTTAGTATTTTTGTTTTCCTGTGGTTCATGTTAGTACATTAGTCTTATTTTCACCTACAGTCGTAAGCAAATGAACTTGTTTTATATAGATGTGTTGTATACCTCTTTTGGCAGATGATTTGGTCGGCTACGAGTCACGTTGGATGTGCGCTGTCACAGTGTAAAACTCTCTTGGTTTGGGGCCAGTATATTCAAAACGCTTTCTACCTCGTTTGTTACTATACACCTCGGTAAGTAGAATGTTGTATGCCATCGCAGCTTTATACCAATTCAAAGATGACAGGAATTTTATATAGGCCTATTAATACCCCTAATAAGAGAACATTTAGATAAAAAAAACGGTACCATTGCAACATTACGTTATCACAGAGCTGGACCAGGTTAACAATGACATGTAAACGATACATCGGAATAGTCTTAGTAAGCTTGTATAAGTCGAGTTATAAAATAAGGTTGGTGAAAGCCTTGTTTCAAATTTATCTTAATCAGGATAAATGGCGCCTTTGTCAATATTTGTGGGAGAGGAAACTGTGCGGTGTATTTGGAGGAAATTTATACCATGCTTACGGTCCAAGATACGTCGAGCACGAAGAAGTTTTTGTCGAAAAAGATGGGGTCTGTTCGAACCCATAACGCATTGGTGGACTGGCTGTGTTGATCGAAGCGGTCGTTTAACTGGGATGGTGTACAGAGCCCCTGGTCCAAGATGTTATGGAGAGAGAACTTTCAGCCGAAATCTTCAGTTGGCCTTGTCGTGTTTCCTCTGTTGTGCATAAGATATTATGGACTGTTAATTTCAGGACATGCTGTAATTACAAGTATAAAGAAATTTGAAACTACCAGCTGTCGAGTGAACAAAAGTGTTCATGGAAATGACGGAATCTAATATTTACAGATACGGAAACCACTACGTAAGGGGACAGACATAATTTGTTTGTTCGTTTAACGTTTGCAATATGTCTATATCCTAATAACTGTCACAATATATGTTTCACAACTGCGTCATGAAATTAATGTTATAGTTATCGAAAATAAATATACAACGAACAGTGACATAGGCATACGAGATTCTCTGGATTAGCCGAATTTACAACTACAATGCGACTCCATGTTCGGGGTCAACATTTTTTGTCCCACAAGATTCCCACGTTGTTTGTATTGACATAATAAACTCTATTGGAAAAAAGAAAGATTTTATAAATTTTAATGATATCATAAACTGATTGCCAGTCTCAAGTACATGTATGTGTGAATAGATTAGTTTTTTTCTTAATACATGAGCGCGTCGTTTCATTGATTTTTTTGTCGGGAAATTGCAGCTGTATGACTTTTAAAATGCAACCTGAGAAGTTTTTTAAGTTAAAATGGTAATACTATCTTACTTGATGAAGTCAAAAGCACCACGTGTCAATAAAATCTGACTGCCAACATGCAGGGTATAAGGTTAGTTCGAACCGTATGACGTACTCTCTGTCTTCCGGAATGACCTTGACCTTATTTTCCGGCAGTGTATTTAAAGACATTCTTCTCTATAAAAAGTGCTTAGCGGGAATTTTTAAGGTATGATTTCATGTAAAAAGTTCTTCAACAAATATTAATTTTTTCTCTAATTTTCTTTTCAGTGGTAACTGGATAGGCCAGTACCCTTTTTTGTCTGGAACTCCATGCTCAAGGTGCCCTCGGGGACACTGGTGCAATAAAGGGCTCTGTAAAAGTAAGCCATAAACCACAAACATTCCACATCTTACGAACTCTGGTTGGAATAATATCATAAATATCTATTATAATTAGTGTTGACATATGTTAGACGGTGTAATATCCAAAAAACACAGTCTGGGCCATATCATCGTAATAATGTGTTAATAGCATGAACTTTGTTTTAACTTTCCCCAAGTTCTGTTTTTCATTAGCCGTTTTTCGATATCTCTTACACAAACTTCTTAACCAATCCTCTAATGAAAGAAAAATCTAAGAAAAAAAAACTCTAAAGCAGCCTGTAAAAATGTTCCACTTATAATTCTCATATATTTACTCAGCTGTCTAAATCAAGGACTGAACTACGTTTAAACTCACTTTTTCATACGTCTAAATGTAATATTAGTATAATATGTCAGTAGTCTGCAAGGAATCGGTATGTTAAAATAACATTACGTTTCATTACGTCAATACTTTTTTCTCTCTTTTGCAAATGTTATTTTTCTTTGGTTACAGACAGAGAGCCTGATATATTTACCTCTTTTCACCCAAAAACCTCAATTTCGTCTATTGACTCGTCTGGTAGGTAACTTGGTTAAACATTTACACCACGTTAACTAGTCCTGAATGTGTTCTGATTACTTTACTCCTAACCCTTTGAAATACTGTAGACTAAACCAAAGTGTGCAAATATATATAGTAAATAAAACGTTAGCTGATTAATTAGACATATAATAGAAGTTAAGCTCGTCTAAACTCATTGGGGTAAAGTTAGACGGGTAGAAAAGCTGGGATTTCTAATGAATTGTGTTTCAAATAGTTTTGCAACTATCATTTCCGGTGGACACGAGGCAGTTGCTAAAGTGTACATTTGTAGATAAGGTCTCATTTAGGCACCCTTGAATGTAAGGCTTAAGACCTTAGGGACATTCATTTGAGTGAGGGACATACCCCCTTCATAAATGTAATACATTCGTCAATCGCCAAAATAGGAGTGTTTTTTCGATGGTTTCGATGGTTTATTTAAGAGAATAAAATACATTTGAAGTTTTCAGAAGAGCCATGGGGGCCTCTGTGGCTCAGTAGGTAGAGCGTTGGATGCTCAATCCGAACAGCCTCCCACCAATGGGCCCCCCCCCCCCCCCTAAAACTGGGTTTTCACTCGAACGACCTATGTGGGATGCTTGCCAGTTACCACCGGAAGGTTGGGGGTTTCCTCCGGGCATAGAGTCCGGTTTCCTCCACAGTAAAGCTGGCAATGCCACCATATAAGTGAAATAATCTTGAGCGCGGCGTAATGCACCAAACAATCAATCAATCAATCAACCGAGGAGCCATATCAGTTGAGCTGCATGAATCGCTAGTCTCTGTAGGAATCCAAATAAAGTAGAAAAGCTCAAAACGTTTTCAGTATTGTGGGACGAGAAGGGGTCTGTTTCGTCTTTCTACATTCTGTCTATCATCTGGGTTAAACTTTGGCCCCTCTGTTTCTAAACCCATTCAGTGTATTTCAAATGCTTTATAAAGCCAACTCTGTAAAGTTTTGATGCTGACGGACCAGGGGTCTGTTTCACAAAGCGACGTAGTGTAAGTTCTTACGTAACTGCCATAGCAACCCATACTGTAGAGATACGTTAGTATGAAAGTTACGCAAAAAATACATCTACGCCGCTTTGTGAAACAGGCTCCTGAATGTGCTTCCTGGTTACAACCCATCCAGAAAGAGGGACCGTAATTACGTGGAATTTTAATTAAACGCTTTTATACTAGCGATTTTATACTGATCCAACCATTAAGCATGCTTATTAACGTCTGTCAGTGTATTATTATTGCGTCGTTTTTACTATAGGTGCAAGAGCAGACGAAGCGGTGGTTCGAAACTCGGACGCTCTGGTAGTCACAGAACCGGAAGCTGTGGTTAACTTACGGCCGGGTCCTATGTCAGGAAGACAGAACATAAATGATAAATATGCTGTTAATCAATCGACTAATTGCGAAGATTTACAAAAAGTATTGTGTAGTGCTTGGGCAGAACAAGGCGAATGCGAACGTAATAGGGATGCAATGGAGCATTACTGTAAAAGATCCTGCGGTCTATGTCCGCCAGGTAAGAAACAATACCGTTATTTCAAGAGTGCACGAATGACAAGCAGACAGTCTTTGTTCATAGCAGACAGTCTTTGTTCATAGCAGACAGTCTTTGTTCATACAAATTTATGAAAATAGAGTTGACTGTTTTCTTAACCTGATTCAATCAAATCTAACCAAGTTCTACTGTGCGGATTTTCGTTCAGAAACAAACTTTTCAACGTCAGGAAGTTTACACCAAATTCTCAAAAAAGCTAAAGTTTTAACCACCAAACAAGTATTATAAAGCAGGTATCCAGAAATATCCAATCGCGCTGACCTTTTGTTTCTACGATGCCACGTATTCCGTCGTGACATTGTTAGCCAATTTCTGGAATCGCATTGGTAGCTAAAATAACCCTTGTGACAGTGTACTAACATATATTGACAATGTGTATTCAATGTAAGTTATATTGACAAGCAACAAAAACATTGTTGGTCTTGTTTACAAAACTGATGAGTTTCCATAGAATTTTTTTTTACAATAGAATTTTCAACATGGTGTAAATTTTATTATTTTCACATGAATACATATTTGCAACAAGAATACATTTACGCCAGTTAAGTATGAACACGCATTGCCATAAGAGCCTTGTTAATGGTGGGTTAGGGCCTACTATAGTTTTCACCTCTAGCCTTTTTTCGAACTTAACCATGTTTGTATTATTTGGATTTTAAGGAAGTCAAAACGTTATTGTGGACGGTGAGATAGTTGCAATCCGCCACAGTGACGAAATTTGTGAAGACGCCTATGAAAAAAGACAGTGCCAGATTTGGGCAACGGTAGGAGAGTGTGAATTAAACCCTGTTAGTATGGAACATTACTGCAAGAGCTCATGTGGCCTCTGCAATCCAAGTAAGTATATCTGGCTATTTTGTATGTGAGAGTTATCTTCTCCTATATGTACTGCAACATAGATCTATACATTTATGTTATAATTAAATGAGTACGTTTTAAAAGCAGTTGTGTGGCCTCTACAATCCACTAAAGTGATTAATTGACGACTGTTATCATTTTGTGTGAATGACACTCGGGTTTCCTGGGGTATCATTTGCTCTCTTACGGCTTCCATCGTCTACTTAATCCAGAGCGCTCGTAATGTACGTGTAATTTTACTAATAGTGTTATCTCCCCTAAAATCCGCACATCAGTCAGTAACAAGGACTGGTATTGATCAGAAAGTGTGATCCAAATGTATCAACACAATTGACCCTGGCTCCCGCCAGTGACAGCATATCCTGAAATGACTATGATGCTTTTGAGTTTGCTGCGTATGGCAGCAGTGGATTTGTTTGGCATTTTCGAACCTTTGAAGGCTGTATTGGAACCCCCACCGCTAAGGGAGACCAATGTTGTTGAATCCCTATATGAAAACCCACTGAGGTGACCCCAGTGTATAGCTATGTATAAAGTGATTGTACGATATTTTTCAGTGGCCCAAGGTTTTAGTCAAGATACAAATTACACACCTGTGAAAGATGAAACCGATACCATCGCAGTTTTAAGGACCAAGTCAGCCGAAGAAACAAATAAAAAGAAAAAGAAGAGATGCAAAGACACGTTTACCAAAAAGAAGTGTAATTTTATGTACAGTATGGGTATGTGTAAAGTTCGACATTTACAAAACTGGATGGAGAGTAACTGTGGGAAAACTTGTGGCTTCTGTAAAAAACGTAAGTTGGGTTTATCAGTCCATTTCGTATTAAGCTAATCAGGTATTGCAGAATGTTCAAATTTGATAACTTGTAGGTCATAATTGAGTTACGGTTCGAGTGGAGATCGTATTAATCTTTTCCCGAATAGTTACATATGATTACTTGTGGGTCATGATTGAGTTATGGTTCGAGTGGAGATCATATTTGTCGTTTGCAGAATAGTTATTTTGGTTACGTTTCTGCTCATGAGTGAGTTACGGTTCGAGTGGAAATCGCAATCTGTATGCCTATAAGATGTATTCGTTGGTTTTGGAAGCTACATCATGTATTTTGCATGTTTTGCCCAATAGCACTAAGTCTATTGTTATTTTATTTGTTGTTTTTTGTAGGTAAATATAGAGCAGCGATGCTTAAAAGGGTCGGCGATTGCCAAGATAATCGGATTGAGTCAAAGTGCCAACGACTGAAAGAAAAAGGATACTGTGTCACGAAAAAGAAAAAAATGAAAAGAAAATGCGCTGCAACCTGTGGACTCTGTAAAAATGAACAAACATGATGCATGTTGTATTTTATTTAAATGACTTGTATTTTGTTTAAATGCAGAGCAAATTTTTGTTTTTTGTTCTGTAAGTATTTTTTATCAATAACCGTGAGAGTACGACATGACGAGACAAGTCTGGTTTATACAGATTATCTACACAACAAGGGCTACCGTACTATAAACGAAACACGGGATTTTATTCGAGTCTATATTTGAGAAATGACTTGGCATTGACATAGAAAGTCAGTATTTGAAAAACCAACAATTTCACTAGCAATTATGATGGCAACAGAGAATAGTCTCCAGTCTTATGAGAGATCAGTTAGTATGCTAAATGTCTCGCATCTTCGGGATCGGGATAGGCCACAGGCACGAGAAGAAAGCGTCTACACATTAGGCCCTGTGTCACAGGGAGCGAGATTTCCGAGACCTCAATATTCACATTGTGCACCGTATGCTAGAATACGATATGGGGATACATTGGTTACAAAGGTTTTGTACACTATTATGGAATGCCCCCAGTGCAACAAAGTATAGCCCCTACTTGGAATGCAGACATTTTGACCTTATTTCAAAACATTGTAAAATATATACTTCCACTCATGGGACCTTGAGCCATAATGTTTATATTCTTTTACTCATCACAACAAAGGGTATATTTGTTTTATGGAAGTTTTATTTCGTCTATTTTGTACATAATTTTAATGGCCTTATTATATAATTATTATCGTGTCTTTATTTGATTTTTAACAACGAGATATGTGTCTATTTATGAACAATTTATAACCCCGTTAATATTTTCATTATTAATCTAAGCCATTATATAATTTTATAGTTAATCCTGTCTCAATCTGTAAGGAATAAGTAGTGGGTTTTCTAGGGCTCCTGAAAAAAATTTCTATTAAAGTTACGTCTATCGTAACTTTCCGCCTGGTCGTAACATGTTGAGTGTTGCTACATGAATGACAGGTCTCGCAATGGTCTTACATCAGGCGCAAAGTACAGTGATCCTGCTGTACAGAATTTTAACCCATTGAGTGGTTGATTGGTGTCTTATTTGCATTCAAGATTATTTCGCTGAATATGGCGGCGTTGCAAAGATTAAGTAGGAGAGGAAATTGGAATATTTGCCGGAGAAAACCACCAATTTTCGAAAATTCTCTTCCACATCGGGTGATTGATTGAAAAACACTAGTCGATGGAAGGTTTTTCTCGGACAGCGACTATCGCTCTGCCGACTGTGCCACGGAGGACCCTACCATCACGAATGCAATGAAATTGTTACAGGTTAATTTGCCGAGATAAAGAAAAATAAACAAGGTAATGTTTTGTTCTTTCTTTTCATTTTTGGGGCTCTGAAACGGAGTGGTACGAACCAGATAAGAACTGTAGGAAAGCTTTTGGATGTCTCTCGGGATTATTTCACTTATATGGCAGCGTTGTAAGGTTTAGTGTGGGAGGAAAAAGGTCCTTTGCCTGGAGGAGACCCCCGACCTTCGGCGCGAACTCATCCTCATACTGCAATCGAGTGAAAAATCTACTCAGAAATAAAAATTTTGTTTGGTCTGAGTGGGATTCGAACCCGCGCCGCATCGATGGCAGAATAGTGTCGGACTGTTTCTTTTCTTTATTTTTGAGTCCTGAGGCGGACAGTGATCCGAACCAGATACGAATAGAAGGAAAGCTTTTGGATGTCTCTGAGAATAACATAAGTAAGCAAACGAATTCTTCCCTAAACAACACGTTTAGAGAGCCAAACTATATAAATGCACAAGCCTGATTGAAAACTCACCAATACAACATACAAAGCTATTGCATTGCCTCTTCCATTACTCATAATTGACCCTATTACATTGGGAAAAACCTTTACCTCTTTTTGTGTTTCACTCGTTTTTCTGATCCTTTTTATATTGCTTGTATTGTGTTTTAAACTTTTTACATTTTGGTTTCTATTTCTCTATCCAATACCCTTGAAATGGCAGCATATCATCGTTGATACTATATCAGGGATTTTGGTCGGTCTTTTTTACAATCATTTCATCTATCACTTTTTGAGCACTATGTTCATATTTAATATTCTTCACTGCGTATCGTTTAATCGTGTATACTCAATATTATTCTCTGCTTGTTAAATGTGAGTTTTTGTGATATTTACAGATAAATGTTATATATTGTCTTTTTTTTTGTCTTTTACAATAAGATTTCAATGGGACTATCATCTAATCTGATGTATATACTGTTATGTTCTATTGATGAAATAAATACCATGTTTATTAAAGAGTTGTCTTTATTTTCACCAATTGAGGTATTGGCTTCAAAAATTCAGTTGCTGTCATGGATTCTGGCTGATAATCTGCAACAGTAGCATGGGCTGTAAGATTATCTTCAGAAAAAACAAATATGCCATTTTCTGCTATTTCTTTTTAAAGAAGCACAAATGAACAGCTTTAGTTCAAACAACGCACACTCGATCACCGTATGTGGAAGAATTGCCAGGTACTTGCCAAAGGCCGAGGGTTTCCTCTGGGCAAAGAATCTGGTTGCCGCTTCCACTAAACCTGGCAACACCGCATTATAAGTGAAATAATCTAATGGAGTGCGGCGTAATACATAAACCAAGCAATTAAACAATGTAGGAGACACCGATGGAGTGCGTATATCAGACTGAGAGCTCTGCGTACTCAATAAATCTGGGACATTTTGTCAAAATGTCACCTTTGCCTAATGGCAGTCACGCATAAAAAATGACTTTCCGACCTAAGCGATACATATTATAAAGATAGAAGCTATTTTCTCAACAACAAAATTCAGGACCAATAAAGATAAGAAATGTTATGATCAAATTTTTATGAGACAAATAAATAAGACAGTTCATACAAAAATATGGGTGTTTCAAAACACAGCAATTGATTTTGGGATTAATTACAAAAGTGACCAGCACCTTATTGAATTTTCTGCACTTGTTATAACTAGAGTACAGAAAATCTTTTCTATGGAAAACCATAACAAAACCAAATTTGTATCTCCTTTCCTCTGATCATAAAGAGATACATGTTCCCTATCTACTAAATAGTGCAACCGTCATATTGTCAATGTGGGTAGTACAAAATACATGAGTGCCAAATTGAAATACATTTTCACACCATTAAGTAATCTAAATTACAATGTATCTCTAGCCGATTATCAAGTCCAGTCAAAATTTTCTTTCAAGTTCATAAGCAATTTGAACCAGCAATACAACCAAAGAGAAAAGTAAAATTCCCTATACTGAATAGATGGATTACCTGGTATTTATAAGTCCTATTCCTTCTACATTTGCACCCCCCCCCCCCCCCCCCAGTCTACAAAAAATGAGATTATCAACACTAAAAATTCAGTGTGTTTTTATGGTATTTCTAATGAGTAAATTGTGATAGTCACAGCACAATCACTTTAATAATAAGTATCAACACATCCCACAATAGGGGCACATTAACAATTCAACTGTAACACAACAAGCACCATATTTTAACAACCTGGGGCGGCAAATAAAGAAAGCCTTAGTAAAGTGTGGCCATTTGCACTTGTCATGACCATGTATCTTTTGACTGTGGTTTCCAATGACAACAGCATCTTCTAAGTTTATTTTGCTTTCTTTCGTTAGTTCAGATAAGTAGAAAAATAACAAGTAATCAATTTACGATGAAAGGCCACAAGTTGATTTCCCCCCAAAACACATATCTTACTAGCAATGTACAACATCTAAATGTACAACTGCAACCGCTTTAATCTCACAACAAATACATGCAGCCAATATTTTAAGAAATTCAGTCAAAAACAATGCGACAATGTGATGAAAATTTCTTCTTTCAGCACAAATATACTCTACCAGATAATTGGTTATTTATTGGATTCCCATTTTTACTTGGTCTTCAAGATTATTTGACTTATATGGAGTCCTTAGCAGGTTTGGTGGGTGAGAAAAGCAAGAAACCTTGACCTTCGACATAGGGTCATCAAGAAAAATCCGCTCAAAATTGTTTAACTTTTCTTTTCTTTGGATTGAGTGGGATTTAAACATGTTACCAATCAATGGAAAGCTTGTGTGGGACACTATCGATCTACCATGTGAGCCACGGAGAGACTCTTTGAAGCTTGTGAATTGGCAATCACATAATTCCCAGTTCTGTGTAACAATTACCAGATTTGTGCCAAGTGACCCGATCATTTCAACAACATTTTTGGGTAAACTAAACGCACTTCTAAAATATAAATGCAGATGTTAAAAGTGATAAGTTTTATGATCAGCATTAATGGCGTCTGTGCATGTAGGTTGACATTTGTCTGCAGTACTCTCCTGCAGTCAGCTCTGTGATTAATAAAAAAATTACCATATAAGAAGTGGGCAAGTATAGAACCTTGCAGAATGCCACTTATTATACTCCAATTTATAAAAGAGGCGAAAACATTAGGAGACACTGGTACACGTGGTTACTGTTTTGACTCAAATGGTGCACATTTGTTAAGAATATTATCAAGCGGAGGAGAAATTAGCCAATTCATCTGGGACATTGTTACGTCACACTCAGACCGGTGCTTCCCTGTGTTTCCCCCATCCATGGAAGCATTTGACAAACTTGGGATGTTCTTTGTGCTTCATGGCTAGTAACAGTTTACGGGGTTTGTCGGGTTGTTTACTGCGTAGATTCTGTATGTAAACCTGAAATAGAGAAAAAAAAAGTGAAACAAAATGTAAAACATGGTCACATAAAATTTGGGTACAATCACAGCCTCAAAAAGTTCACATAAAATACATGTATGGGTAAGGATCACAACCTCAAGTTTCAAAAGTTCCCATAAAATATGGGTAACGATTACATCCTCAAGTGATGTCCATAAAGTTCACATAGAATTTGGGTAGCGATCACAGCCTCAAGTTTCAAAAAGTTCACAAAAGGATCACAGCCTCAAGTTTCAAAAGTTCCCATAAAATATGGGTAACGATTACATCCTCAAGTGATGTCCATAAAGTTCACATAAAATTTGGGTAAGAATCACAGATGTCCAAAACGTTTGACGGCTAAGTTGTATAGTAGAAAGCATGTGTCACAGAAACAACCTTGACCAGTTTACAGACACAATGTTGTAGAGCCCCAGAATACATGGCTACAATATGGTTACTGACCTGAGCACTTTTAAATGCCAGTTTGATTTCCACATCGCTTGTTTTCTTGCCCACCCAAAGGAAGACTTGTTCTCCGTTGTCTAAAATCATCACATCATCATCGGCCAGGTCATCTTGACAGAAATCAGCACATTTCTCTGACACGGCAAAGTAACCTTTCTCGTTAGAGCAGCGGAACAGCCGGGCACATTGCATGAAATCAGCCTCCTAATCAACAATAATACGGATTCACATTTAAAACCAAAATGTCAAATGCCAAAACTGAAGAGGATTTATTGACCGAGTATTGATTGATTGATTGATGTTTAACGCCGCACTCAAGATTATTTCACTATTATGGCGGCGTTGCCAGGTTTAGTGGGGGAGGAAACCAAGCTCATTGCCCGGAGCAAATCCTCAACCCTCGGCGAGTGCCTGGCAACTTTTCCACATATGGGGACCAAGTGAAAAATCCACTCAGAAAATTTGTATTTGGTCTGAGCGTGATTCGAGACCGCATCGATGGAAGGTCTGTGTGGGACTGAGGGACGATCACTCTAACCCACTGGACCACCGAGGCCCTGTTAGACCATCAAAACCCTTGTTGATCTCTGCCAAAGCCAAGAGGGTAGGCTTAATATTCGGAATAGATAGATTCAACTGAAGAGCTCTGTCATAATATTTGTAACATCACAAAGCTGTCAAGCTACCTTTTACGTCTGGACTGATCACATGGTGGCTCTGAGAGAAAGATCCGAAGTATTGCACTCCTATCTGGTGGAGGTAAACCCCACTCGGGTGTCTAATACAGAAGGAGATTTTCCATTTTCTCATAGCACAGACCTCTTAATTTTAAAAATAAAAATAACAAATCAGTACGTACATTTAGATAAAATATTATCTTTATGAATTTACAGTATACGCACCGTTTCGTATCTTTTTTTCCCACCAATTCCTACCCAGAAGAAGTTTTCCGGTTCCTCTCCTTCATTAATCATCTGAATCGTGTGGTTACTCTGAATGTAAGGGGGGAGAAAATCAACTTTATTACTATGAAATGCGATTGTCGGAAACTTAATATTCAAAGGGTTGATTGATGTTTTATATCGCACAAAATATTTTACTTCCAATATTGTCAGTTTCACTGGGACATACATGTAAAACAACTCTACGAAGAATAAATATCTGATTTTATGATAAATATGGAGAAATGTCAACCCAGTCAAAGCGTTAACATATTAAATACAGATAAATTACCCCGTATATGTCATAAGCAATTTCTTCAGCCACTGTAGCTTCACTGTGTTCTGCTTTACCACCAATCCACACATATACAATACCCTGAAGATCGGCTGAGTCAAAGGGTACATGAAGGATATAGCTGAAACATAAAACAACAAAAAACCCATTAACTTATATCATTTTATTTATTTCACCGGAGAACATATACAACTCTTTTATATCAGGTTGATAGATTGTTGAACGCCACACTCAGAACTATTTCACTTATATGACCCCATTGGTAGATTTGCTTGGGACGGAAAGCTATCTTTTTGTCAGGAGGAAACACCCGACCTTCAGGGAGTACCTGGCACCTCTTCCACACAGGGCGATGGGTCGAAAAATCCACTCCAGTATTTTACAATTTTATTTGAAGTGGGATTCATACTCCAAACCCATCGGTGGACAGAGGGCATTTTTTTTTATTATCAAAAGCAAAGGAACAATAAGAACTCACCAAAAACAAGAATTCAGTTTGCTGGCACTGACTTGAATCTAGCAAATAATAAAATAAAATGAGTGTTAGAAATTATTTTACTCAAACAGAGCAAATTAATATCCTTTTGTTTATTCCGTTCCTAACTGAAAACACTACAGCTTTGACGAACACTTATAATTTCAGCAAGCCATATTTAGTTTTTGAACAAACCCATTCATGGAAATCTTTGTCAAATGGGTGATACATGTACATACAGTAGAACATAGTTGACCCTAACACAAGTTCATCTCATTTTGAATTTAAAAGCCCAAAATGAGGCAAATAAAATAAAAATGATTGAAAAAAAATCCTTATAAAGATATCCACTTAGGACAATATTGCTGTACCTGTACACATCGTGTAGCTATGGGGCTGCCGTTAGCTCTCAAATGAAATAATTCCACCTGTGGTTTAGGTCTCTCTTCTCCCGGCCTTGTTCTCTTACCATCAAATATTACAAACTTCCGTTTAAAATGAGAGAGAAATTTCAGATTTTCTTGCTGCTGGTGCATCCGGACTACTTCTAATTTACCAGCAAAAAGTGCTTCAAACTTCTTCTGCAAACTGGTAACAGAAATAAAATAAACATTAGTAAAATTAGGTATTAATATGTAAGCAACAGAGCCAATTCCTACATAAGATCAATTCAGTTCATTCGTGACAGAGAAATACATGTATTCTAATTAGCCAAGAGACGAACGAAATCAAAAAAGCCCCCCCCCCCCCCCCCTCCCACCAATAAAAACAAACCTTGTGCTTTACTTTTATCAATACTTATTTTAGGCATACATATTACTACATACATTTAGCCATAAAATGAATGTAAACAGATAAATAAATAAAATAGCCCACATAAAGCCAACTTGAAAATAGTTTAAGGCTCAAAGATATTCAAAGCGGATTAATGAGAACAATGTGGCTGCCTAGATAACATCAGTCACACATTTTTTTCAGGATTATTTCCGACTGATTGTACAGATGCAGTGTGTGTTTTGGATTCACCTGAACGTAAATGTGAGCCAGCCCATGTTGCCTGCATTCCGTCCCTGCCAGAAATAAACAGTACATTTAATTTCATCCTCGGGAGGGTCGTCTTCATCCTCTTCCTCTCCTTCAGGGATCTCCGGCATCACCCAATAACGACACAAGAACACGTAACAATCATCACTGTAAAACTGACCTATATAGACAGCAGAAATAGAACACAACATTGCGTCAGTCTGTACACATATATTATTTTTACAGTTGCTAAAAATATTCAGATTCTGATCCAGATTAACTACTGGTGTTGGTTGCACAAAGCTGTATTAAGCTTAAGTCAGGCTTAAATATGTCACATCATAAAGGACCTTGATCAGACTTAAGCTTAATACACCTTTGTGCAACCGGCCCCTGGTATCTAATGTCAGTGATCTGTTCTATAATTACACAAAATCGGCATCATGTCAGGCCTTATTTTTTCAAAAGTTGGCATGAACGATGCACCATTCCGACGTAAATGACCGTTTGGCTATGTCCACAAAATGTTGGGTACGGTAAGATCTCCGCTAATTCAAGTACTCTAAAAAATTCGAGGGCCAGAAAAACATTAACAAAAGTACACTTAAAATTCAACTTTTTTCATTGAGAGTCTTACCTCCTGGAGTGAGCGATCAGATAATCCTATTGAACGATCGCTGTTGTTGTTTTTATAGACCAAATGTGGCAAATAGTAATGTAATAATTCGTTATTTTCACATCACTGGTCCTTGAATTAGCGGAGATCTTACCGTAACCGATTATAATACACAAAAATATAGATTTTTTTGTAAACAGCTTTATCTAATCTTGACAGACATATGGTTGTTTTCTGAAGTTATCAACTTCCCTACACTTAAATATCAAAATACTACTTTTATTGACATGTTGGTCAATACAAAGTGACACTTCTGAAATAGATTTAAATATTTTAAAGACAATGCAGTTAGCATTGGAAAGACTACACCGAAACCTTGGGAATTCAGACTGTTTAGTAACTCAGTGCTTTTAATTAGCTTTTACTGCTTTTGAAATTTTTCAACAGTGTGAACAGTGACTGTTTGCATGAATTTTTTTTTTTTTGCGTAACCTCCATGGAACAAAACGATTGTTCGCATGGCAAAATAAGGCCTATCACGAAATTTCGACCGCAGGCATTGATACGCATCATTTGTTAAGGGTGAAATTGGAAAAATGAGACTGGTAAATATAAATAATTTTTCCATAACTACAGTTCAATGTAGAGTAAACAGACAGGCATAGTAGAGACAGCCGTACCTAATTCTTCATCAGGTAACCGTACAAACTTCTTCCCCTCCAATACAAAAGATTCCATTCCATCTAGATCTTCATTCCATTCGTCTACCAACTGATCCTATACATAAGGAAAATACATAGAATTAGCAAATTAAAGACGAACTCTTAATTTTATAATACAGTTCAAATTTCTAATAAGGCAAAGTGGGCAAGTATTCAATTTCACTTCACATTTATTTAATTGTGCTGACAAGGTTGTAAGTGTGAATTAGTGAGAGTTATGTTCCTCAATTTTGGATCCTGAATTGATTGATTGATTGATTAACATTTTATAGTGCACTCATGATTATTTCACTTATATGATCGCAGTGCCAGCTAGGTGTATTGGAGGGAGGAAAATGAGTTCTTGGCCAGGAGGAAAGCCATGACATGTGACAGATAACTGGGAAGGGTCCATTGAACGATAAACTTGATCCCAATAGAGACTGAGGATAACTTACGGCTTCCTCCGGTTTCATGGCAGGTTGTCTGGGCATAAACAGGGCGGACAGATCTGTCTTCATCTTGTCTCTCTCCATGATTATCTAACAACAACAACAACACAAAAAAAGAGTGGAAAAGTGAGGAATTTTTCATTCAGGGAGATTATCCCTCTGCTGACTGAGCCATAGAGCGCAATACAGATAAAATGTAAGGAAGAAGATGATAAATGGTGGAATGTTGTCATTGGTTACCTTGATATCAGCCCCTCTTCTTGACACAGAGTCAGCTGTTCTGGTGAAATCTACAGCTATCACATCATCCCAACCTTGAAACTTTGTCTTGAAGATTTGACATTCAGTTCTGGAATGAAACGACAGTTATTCAGTAACCGTTTATGACATGATTAGTTTCCATAATATTACAGTTCTTTCTATTAGCACACTCGGTCATGGATTGACTGATTGATGTTTTACGGCGAACTCAAGATTAGTAGGGGGAGAAAACCGGACTCATTGTCCGAAGAAAACCCCCAACATTTGGCGAGTACCTGGCAATTCTCCCACATAGGGTGTTCCAGTGAAAAATCCACTCAGAAATTTTTCACTTTTTTTTATGTGGTCTGTGTAGGTAATTTTACAGTTGATTTAATTCCAAACTTGCAGGTGATTTTCAAAGGCAACGGAGATCTTGTCATTAGGCTACAGTTTACTTACCCTTCTAAACATCTTGTGACAGATGTGAACTTAGGTCGAGTCATCATACTGAGTAATTCTTGTGAGAGTTTTAGGGCTGCAGCTCTTACCAGACGCATTGACTTCTTACCAATCCTAAACAACAACAACAAACATTAAAACTAGTATCTTACAAAATGATTGGTAACATACATGCAATTGTGGATTTCTTTGAAGCTACTGACTGTAGTCAAGATTACATTTTTCCCTTAAAAAGAACATTGAAATAAAATACATCCATAATTCTTTGTCGAGATATTGACTATAAAAGACTTGCTGGCCATATAGTGGTCCGGGTTTCTGTCTCCAAAATTACTATTTTTCTATACTGACGGTCGTATTTTGGAGTCGGGGTTGGAGTTCGCTGCCCGCTCAGAAGCAGCAGTATGTGGTCCAATTTAGACAAACAAATAACCTACTCAGATCGTGTCTAAACACTGATCATCGCATTCATACATAATCTGGCTACCTACCAGTTAATGATATGGACGAGCAAGATCAGCCCTTCCCCTGAATTCACTTTTGCCTTCTCCAGTCTCAAACTCTCTGTCATTGATGACTTAACACTGTTTAGCGGTTTTTCAGTTTTTGAATGTTAATTTCACTTTACAAAAGGTTAAATTATTCATGAATGTCGTAATGACACTATTTGAGTTAGTTATGTAGTAGTCATGTTGTTATTTACTGTCTAAATCTGACCGCAAACTGCCCGATCAGAAGCGTGCAGTCTACTCCGACTTTTTGATTGCAATGAACCCTGACTCCAAAATACGGCCGTCAGTAAAAAAAATAGTAATTTTGGACACAGAAACCGGACTAGCCATATAGCTGTACGTTATGCAAAAAATTATATTTTATCACAGTCCAGGGGCCAGGATTATACAAAAAGTGCTGTACTCAACTCAAACTCCATGCTCAACTCTCCTTGAGCATACTCCCAGGAGTTTGGATCGGAGATTGAGATTATAAAACATTCTGAGAACGTGCTCAACTGAGGCAATTTCAGTCCAGTTGAGCACGAATTATTGGAGTTTTGCGGGTAATGAACGTTTGTTTTGGTGTTGTTGCAATTTTGTCCAGTCATCGGCAGATGGGCCATTTGTAAATAAGTAAAACTCAGGGTTTATCACTTCCAAAATTAGAGAGCATAAACTAAGCAACTACAATTTTTCACAAAATATCGATAGACAAGCTTATTTAGATGGCTATTTTACGCTGAGTCTAACTTGGAGCAGGGTCGATAGCTTGCTCAGAATTTCGTACTCAGCGAGTTTGATAATCCCGACTTTTGAAGCGTGAGTTTGGAGTTGAGCACAGAAACGGCTCTTGGGCACAGAGACGTGCTCAAGCAAGATTGTTATTTACGACTTTTGAAGCGTGAGTTTGGAGTTGAGCACAGAGTCGTGCTCAAACTAGTTTTATAATCCCAGCCCCAGGTATTTTATGAACTTATATTCAGGACACACATTCCTCTCAATTTTACTATAAAAATATCCACTAAAATATCAATAAAGAGGTCATGCAGATCTTGTACGATATTTTTGTGCCGAGCATGGAGACTCACACCTTTAAGAAATAATGAGGAGAGCGAATTATGTACTTGAAACAGATTTGTAGGGAAAATGAAACCATTCTCTTGAACTTGACCAAATCTATGTTGCTTTTGTTCTTTTGAGTTTGGATCAGGAATAACAGTAGGTGGTACATACCAGACAAAGACATCATTGAAGCAGTCCAGGATATAAACACTCCTTGTGTCAAGGAGAGATTGCACTAATTTCCTCTGTGGAACTTCAACTGAAATTGAAGTTGGGATGAGATCCCACTATAAATTATGTGTCCTCCTTATTTAACAATCCAATTTAAAATGGTAAGGGTACAGCAAAGCTTGTATCATATTATTTCTTATCTGCAACAGATATTCTTGAGGTATAATTTTGAAAATTGTCCGTTCATATACTGACATACATGTAGTTCATTTATTATATAATAAATATTTATAATTTTTTCATGACTTATTTAATGCTTTTGAGATAATATATGTTTTTGTCTGAGATGAACTTACCTTGAGGAAGTTCCAGATATCCCATCCCTAAGCCAACTTTGTACAGTTTGGGATCTTTTAACTCAATATTGTCTGGAACACATTCCTAAAATATAAAAATAATTTGTATCAAAGATGTAATATGCATATGCTTAAACAACGTTTTCTTCAATTTGCATGCTTGAGAAACACCTGTAGTTGATATTAGGCCATTGAAAAAGCTTTCCAAATGTAAGATAATCTTTTGTGGTGTAAAACACCAATCAATCAATCAATAAATAATAGATCAATCCACTGTTTAATAGTATGTTGCTGCCCCAAAAAGCAATGCTATTATGAATCGAAACAAAGCAATTCATTTAAAAAATGTTACAACTAAAAGTGCTCTAGACAAAATGATTGATTGATTGATGTTTTACATGACATTCTGTCAGCACAATGAAACACTTTATGATAACTAACCTTAATATCTAGATCATCAGGTGCTCCTGACAATGCCTTCCAGAACTCTGTCGTCTCCTGATATTGGGGCATCACTACGATCTCAGCCTGCCCTTTACGCTCATGTTTGTTGATTTTCTCTGCCAGCAATCTACCAACAAAGGATTGACTGATTGATTGAATTTTACAAAGTACTCACAATTGTAATGGTCGCGTTGCAAACTTTAGTGGGAGAGGAAACCATTTTATGGTCTCAAACTTTAGCAAGCATGTGAGAACCCTTCCAAATAGAGTGATTGAGTAAAAACCAATTTTGAATTCTTTTCTTTGGACTGAGAGAGACTCAAACTATACATTATACAATGTAGATGGAATGCTAGAGAGATTATTGCTCTAACTAAAACCAAGTTGTTTCCAGCAAGGCCTTGTAGCTCAGTTAACTTAAAGTCATCAGTTTCATTCTCACCCAGGGGCTCGTTTCACAAAGCAGTCGCATCGCAAACGAAGCCTAGTTGCCAATGGATACCATATTGAAGAGATATGTCGTCATGGCAACTGAGATTGATCGCACTGTGCTGCGGCTTCGTGAAACGGCCCCCTGGCCGGGATATATTTTTTATCAGGTCCATAAGAGAAAGCTGTGCGAGGAGATGTGATGACAAGAAACGTTTATGAATGAATGGACGGATAAGCTGATTGCTATCCACACTCCAAATTATATGGCAGGTGTATAAAAAGTGATAAGATAAATAATATTGGTAAGATCATACCTGCACTTTGTTCTTGTGACACCCTTAGAGAACTTGCCCACCCATACAAACAGATTGATACCACCATCAAGGAAATAAGCATAACGACGATCCAAAGAGGCAGCAGTCACTTCCACCTAATCATGGAGAGAAAATAACAGCTTTACTTGTCAGATCTTTGTCATCCATAAAGGGTAAAAGTCAGTAGCTGTTACTAAGATGATAGTCAAGACTGGTTAAAATTCCAGGCAAGTCAAAAGTAGAAAAATCTTCTCCTTATTACAAGAAACATACATCTAGAAGAAAAGAAACATACAGAAAACAGAGAGTGACAGATGACTAATAGTGAATGTACATACTCTCTCCAGATGTAAACGTTGAGTACCAGTTGCTCTGTACATCTTTAACTCATACACCTGGAAATTAAGTAGAACAATTTTCATTTCATATTAGAATGGCATGAACTGACTTTTCCAAAAATTCTCATAGTCAAGAGAAGTTGCATTTTTGAAGCACATTGGAAACCTAATAGATTGATGTTGAATTTAAAATATCGGTATAATCAGTTAACCATGCGAACAAAAGATGTGTGGTTATAACAGAGAAAATTCAAATAGCTGGGATGTATATTTTAGAGGTTTTGTACCTTATAATTACTACCTTAATGTGGCATGAGCTGCTTTAAACCACTATTTTCAAAGGCTATTTAGTGCATTTACATGTTGTCCCAAGAAAGTAAAGACACAAATTGGCCCTTGTGAATAAAAGAAGGTTTTCAATAAAACTTACAATACTAATGATAAGAATCTATATTGGGATTGGTCTATTAAAGTATAGTTTACCGTATCTTCTACAGTATAGAATCCACTGGCAGTTCGACCACCCTCAATATAGGAAACTTCGTTGTCAAAAAGGTCGAGAAATTCATCCTCTTCGTCGTTCATTTCCTGTCGAGACGTTCGTCCTTCTGCACCCAGTAGATTTCTCAGATTTACAGCATGAATTGCAGCACAAGCCTTCTTATCCAACTACAAGTTCAGCAAAGAAATGATATCCTTACACATTTAATGGAATATTCAGAATGAAATAGTAAGTAACACACATTACATGTTGTAAGAAGAAGTGGTCACATTGAACAAATCTCCGCTTGAATCAATGTGGTATACATGGTTTACCATAAAATATGTACCATGTTTTACCATACAATATGTACCATGTTTTACCATACAATATATACCATGTTTTACATGTACAATACAATATATATATATACCATGTTTTACAATACAATATCTATTATACATGTATTACCATACAATATACACACCATGTTTTACCATACAATATATATACCATGTTTTACCATACTATATACCATTTTTTACCGTGTTATATTGTACTGTTATTATACCATGTCATTTCAAAACCATAGTACAAATCATGTTATAATGTATGATAGAGCATGATATATAACTGCATTGTATTTTGGAACAAGGGCCATGGTACTGTTTTCATAACTGAAATGATAAAGATAGTAAATGAAACTGACTGTAGCTTCTGCACCAATCCAGTAATAAATCTGCCAGTTTAAACTATTGCTCTCATCAATATATGTGTTCAGGATGATGTAACAGTCGGCTTCATAAAACTTCCCCAGAAAACCTACAAAATTCAGAAAACAGATATTTAATAAAAAATAAAAATCTTGTACTAACGTTACTTTGAGCAGCAAAACTTTGTTGGATTGTAAAAAAAAAGGTCAGGTTTACTAGTATAAATTTTTTTAGACATAACAAAAATATTGAAAAGTTGAACTAGCATGAGCTAAAATAAATGTTCAATGAAAACACTTACTGTCATCAACTAGATTAGGTATAAAATTCTCAATTTCCCATGTGGTAATGCCTGTAAAGAAAAATAATACAACTAATTATGTAAGTTAATCTAAAGTGACATGAGCTGTAAATATTTAAACAGAATTTTGAAATTATCGGCTATTTTTCTCAAGACATGCCACCCAGAAGCTTTTTAGGGGTACTAGTCTCGAGAATGTACGTTAAAGTATTGTTTTGAACTAAATTAGGCTTACAGTGAACGGACGTTTGACTCGGTTAATGGAATTTTGTTCACTTTTTGGACACTATTTTAGCTTGTATAATAAACATTCTAATGTCAATCATTTATTTTTTGCGATGACCTCCAGGGCCTTATACTGTCTTCACAATCAGAATTTATGACAAAAGTTCATGCAACTTTAATCCTCCTGATTTTGTTCAGAACAATACACTTTTGAAGAATGTTCTTTACTTTTAAGAATACGAAATAAGCCTAAAAGACACAATTTTCAACACTGCTTATAATAAAATTCAATATGAGGCAGTAGGTTCATTATCAACCAGTGAGAAACAAACCTTTATAAGCACTTATACCCACTGATAAGTGACATGTGTCTTACAGCACAGACACAATGGACAGGTTCAGTTGCCATAACAATTACACAACAACATCTACTAGTTATAGAAAAATTAAAATGACTGATTCTTACCAGGAATTTGTCCGACAGTCTGGTCAAAGATTTCACTGTAATCTAACTGTGGCTTGTTCAGATTTTCATCCCATCGCTTCGGCCTAATAAATCAAGTTACAAAATTTGGGATATAACAAACTCTATTTTAATTCAGTGAACTTATGCACAGACAGTGTCTGGTTATTTTTTCATAAAATATTTGCCTCAAGATCCTTGCTTTATCCTTCCATTTAAGAGTATGAACTTCTATTGAGTTTCATTTTACCTGAGGGGTTCCTTCTCTTCCTCAGCTTTTGATGCAGCAATGCCAGCAGCTTTATCTTTGGCAACATCTCTCATACCCTGTAACATTCAATACCAAGTCAATACATCCAATGCCACATCAATACAGTCAATACCAATTTCTATACATCCTATACCAATTAATATATACATTTGATACTATTTCAATGCATTCAAAACCGATTCCATACATCCAATACCCAGTCCATACATCCAATACCAATTCAATACATCCAATACCACATCAATACATTCACTAGCAATTCAATACATTCAATACCAATTCAATACATCCAATACCACATCAATACATTCAATACATCCGATACCAATTCAATACATTTACTACCAATTCAATACCAATCCAATGCATTCAATACCAATCCAATGCATTCATAACCAATTCAATACATCCAATACCAATTCAATACAAATTCAATACAATCGATACCAATGCAATACAGTCAATGCCAATTCAATACAGTTAATACAAATTCAATACATCCAATACAAAATTCAATACCAAGAATTTACAATGGCTTTTTACTTTCCACTTTCAATCCTCAAGAAAAAATACTTTGTAGTGTCTTAGAATGTCTACCACCACCTTTGGCAATATTTTCTAATTTGCGTAAAGTGTGTTGTAGGACATGTACATGTGCTTAACAAGTATGACCAAAACAAAAATCAAATTTCTGGCGTAGAACATACACAACTCAATGCTACATTTGCCGCTCTACAATTCTTACGAAAGTTAATTATCTCAGTGACATATGACGTCAAATATGACCTCTGTTGATTACGTACCATCACTGTCACAAATACACATCATCACAACACAACATCTCTGCTGTGTCAGTGCGTCTTTATGGTAGTATGACGTCACTTTAGAGGAGTTTTCCCAAGAAGTTATAAAAAATACAGAAAACATGCATCTTTACTCATATCTTCACTCCTTTTTTGACTACCAGGGAACAAAAGGCGAAGGTTGTTGTGTATCAACTAATGTTTTGCCTTGTGTGGGAGTTTGAGACGATCTCTGTACTGAATTAGCCATTGAACCCCACCCTGGTTGAACTACGGTGGAATTAAATAACGTACCTTGAGCACCTTCTCACTCTCCTGACCATCTCGTCTCCGGCGAAGACGAAGTTTCCTTGCAATAGGATCTTTGTGAACTGAAAAAACATGGATGGAGACAAATTTATTCACAACTTTCAGCTCAAAGATAATAGTTTTTTTAGCATTCCTCAACTTAAACTATAAAACTCACATTTAATAAAGTACATATTATCTGAGAGTATGATTTTTTTGCTCTGAAAAACATAATCTAGACAAGGAATATACAAACACCTAGATTTCTGTACAATATTATCATTGACTGTACCAAATCTAAGCAAAAGAAAGTCCACTTTACATTATAGTTAAAATTTAACCTTTATATAGCAGAATTGCCAGGTATATTGATAGAGGAAACTGGTGGCTTGGATTGAGCGGTACTCAACTCAGACAACATACTCAACGCTCAGGAGCTTGGATTGGAGCTCACTGGGAACGGAGGTTTTGTCAAGTCATTGGGAGTTAAATCATTTGGAAATTAGTAAAATTAAGGGTTTATCATTTCCATAATTAGTGAAAATAAACTAAGAATCTACTATTTTCCCCTAAATATTGAAAGCAAAACAAGTTTAAAGGGCTGCTCAACGTTAAGTCAAACTTGGGACAAGGTCGATAGCTTGCTCAGAATTTTGTACTAGAGCACAGAAACGATTTATTGATTGATTGATTGTTTGGTGTTTACGCTGCGTTCAAGATTATTTAACTTATATGGCAGTGTTGCCAGTTTTATTGTGGGAGAAAACCGGGCTCTATGCCCGGAGGAAACCCACGACCTTGAGCATAGGGCCCTGAGCCCTAAATAAAACCCAGTGTAATGCAGCAATCCAAAGCACATGTGGTTGACCTTGGAAAGCAGCTATTTTTGTTAAATTTGTTTAAATGTCTTTCTACAGTTATTCTATGTTGATTTAAATAAAATTATCAGCATCATTAGACTCTAGCAAAATTTGAATATATGATATAGGAATATAGGTATACATGTAAGTATGTGATTCTTTAAATAGCCCTTTATTTATGTTTAGTACTTATTAAATGAAAAATAAAAGCACATTAAACACACAACATAAACAAAGGGCAGGCCTCAAATACATAAAAGTACATGCACGTGGAATACGAATCTGTGATCACAAAAACACAGAAAGAACAATTTTCATGAGACAAAAATCATATTTAGACATATACTGACATTACAAGTGCATTTGACAATTAATAAGCTTGGTTGCAATCCATCCAAATGGT
The DNA here is from genome assembly GCA_963971465.1 of Lepidochitona cinerea. Classification (NCBI taxonomy): domain Eukaryota; kingdom Metazoa; phylum Mollusca; class Polyplacophora; order Chitonida; family Tonicellidae; genus Lepidochitona; species Lepidochitona cinerea. The sequence goes on along the minus strand of OZ020551.1, from coordinate 43,739,346 downwards.
GAAGTTGACAATACATGACAACTACTGTATGATTCAATTGGTTATGAAAAGATTTCTACAGTGATAGTGATTGATGTTTGACGCCGAATTCAAGATTATTTCACTTATATGATGGCATTAAAAGGTTTAGTGTGTGTGGGGGGGGGGGGGGGGAGGGTGGCGGGCTCATTGCCCAGAAGATACCCCCCACCCTTCGGGCAACTCTTCCACATACGGCGACCAAGTGAAAAATCCACCAAGAAATTTTTCAATTTTTATTTGGTCTGAGCGTGATTTGAACCTGCGCCACATCGATGGAAGGTCTGTGTTGGGCTGAGGGACGATCACTCTAACCCACTGGGCCACCGAGGCCCCCAGTGACAGTGAAGCTAACCTTTATAACCATACTAGCTATATAAAGGGAGGCTCTATATGTGAGGTGCAGTGATTCCACAAAATATCTGGACAACAAAATTAACAGAACAACAAAGTGCAGACCACAAATAAAGCATATCAAAAGTGCATTTGTCGTATCAAACAACAAGATAATATATAATCGTATTACAGGATAGTGCCATAGTAGGATATATTGTTTTACACCACACTCAACACTATATTTACTTGGTTGACGTCAGCACAGCTCTTTTACAGGAAGATATCATATATTTTCAAAACCAAATCTCTGCACATATGGCAAGATTACGTCTTTGCAAGGTTAAGTGAAGGAAAGAGAAGGTGGAAAGGGGGGTGGAAGGGTTGGTGACCAGTCAGAAATTTTTCAATTAATTTGTCTTTGGACCGAATGGCTATCAGCCTTCAAATGAAGGATTATGAAGATGTGAGAGACCACCGAGGCCCCCCTGTACTGTCATCCTGTTCTCGAAGTTTGTTTCATCTGAATCAATCGCTAAATATTTAGTTCCTTTCTATTTAAACGTCTCTAATCAATTGACGCTTTTTTTCAGGAGCTCACACTAAATCCACAGACAATAGTGAAAACTTCGAAGAAAGAAAACTTTGTTCAATATTTCGATTTATTGATTTCGATTAATGGAATGACAGACATTTCAGACTAATATCAAACAATTACAATGTTTACCTTCTTCAGAGTTTTAACTGTGGTCTATTAAGCATAGTTATTCAGTGGGGACCACAAGAAATCATACGAACCATAAATTGTTAACAGTTAAATATTTTATTACTTAACAAATGGAATATAAATAATATCAATCATGTCTAAAACGACATCAAAGGAATATGTAATCACATGTACATGTATCTAAGACTTTACATGAAAGAATTGCAAAAATGTCAAACGTTAGTAAGTAATCTGAGTTTAAGCTAAATACACAAGGAAAAATCCTTATTAAATACATTCAGTAATAAAACACACCCACTTTTTAAATACACATGAAACAATTCTTAAGCCTAATAGTGATACATGTAAACATATACCCCTCAAAACGGAGTACTTTAAGCCTATATACATATACCCTTTAAAACTGAGTACTTTAAGCCTATATACATATACCCTTTAAAACTGAGTACTTTAAGCCTATATACATTTATGAACACTAAAACACACGGGCACAGCGAAAATCTTCTTGTCTAAGATAACCATGGAGACAAGTTTCTAATTGTGTTAAAAAGAGGTATATCATTTAGACCTTTATACCCCATCATAAATTGTTGTAATAAAATAAACCTATGATATTTCATTAGGTTGACGACTGACAGGAGCTTGGCCTTAGTCAGTAGAATTTTGGGGAACACTTTGTATTACATTGACAATACAACTTAAGATAAATAATATAACAGGTAATAAATAATAGATAGAATCACACCCATGATCTTTTTTTTAATGTACATACAAAAACATTTTAAATGTCATAACAATAAATAAACCAGCAACAAAAACTACATTTTTAATCGAACTGCTTTCTGACACTTTTTTCAGCACAGATTGGTTAGTAAAAATTATAGAGATATGGTTTGGGTACCAATGAAAAGAAAAATTTACTGAGCTTGTACAGTATTTACTAAGTTCTTTCCTTTGCCTCTACGTTAATGATATATCTATGAAAACTAAAACACATGGGCACAGCGAAAATCTTTTTGTCTAAATAATCACAGAGAAAAGTATCTAATTGTTTTATATGTACATAATTTCCTTTGGAATATACTATATTGGCTAAATCATAATGTACACCTTGGCAGGATTTTCAATTTATAAATATATCGTTCAAGTATGTGTTTGAATAAATCAATGACACAGGGGGGGGGGGGGTAATTGACTGGGGTGATAAGAGCCTGACATACAAATATAACCTGTTCAATATATAACACTCTGACATCAATGTGGCTTATAATATCAGCCTTAACAGTCATAAATATGTATAGACTATACCAAAGGGTGAAATGTTATTGCCAATAACAGTAGAAAGGCAGATAGAATGCCTGTCACATTTCAAACACATGAGGTAAAAAGACTGACAAGGAAAACATACATACAATGTATATGCCCAGACAGAGTGAAAATACTTCGAACAAAAACTTCAATATACATGAGCCTTGAAACCCAAGAAATACATGTATACCTTTTTTTTCTGCCCAGCTAAAAAATTAAGTACTGAAGTTTATACTGAAAAAAGGACACAAGGGTATTAAACAACAAAAAAATACAGGAAATACCGTAGTCATGTTTAGAGACAAGTCAACAAAATATTGTGTAGAATTTATACATTGAGATTTTACCCACGCCAGGGGAGAAGAGTGTGAAAGAACACTGATTGAATAAAATAGGCTGTCTTTGATTGAACAGTACTAAGTAACTTTTCATGTTGACATCAACCTGATGATATCTGATAAAAAACATTCGATTGATTGATGTTTTACGCCACACTCAAGATTATTTCACTTATAGCAGTGTCGTCAGGTTAAGCGCTGGGCGGAAACAGGGCTCTTTGCCCAGAGGAATCACCACCCTTCCCACCTCTCCCCTTCTGCAAGTAACTTGAAACTGTTCCATAGTAAGGCTATCAAGTAAGAGTCCACTCAACATTTTTTAATTTTGTTTGGTGGGTTTACTTGCCTAGAGAGGCAGGAAATATCAAGCATGCTCAAAATGTCCTTTCGGCTTTGCAAAACAAAATTCTAACACAAAATTTGCAGTCAAGAAGGGTGTCACTAAAATGGCTTGTAGCAAATCTGTCACTTCAAAGCCAGACATCCTCAAGTAGCCCATAATTTTATTTTTTGGTTGATGTCATTAAGATTCTGGCATATTGACATAATGAGAAAGGCAGTAGGAATGGTAACCTATTTGTGTAGCAATACCCCAGGTAGATACAAATTTGGAATTAAGTAGCCAACGTGGTCTTTGATCTTCTTTTACCTAAATGTATCTGGTGATTCCTGTATGTAGGCCATTAGACTGTTTGTACAGTGGAGTTCTATAAGACGTAGTTTGAACTCTTAAGCAATTAAATGTTGCTTGTGGGACACCAGTGTATACACCAGTAAGCTATTACTGCCAAACAGTCACACTATTACCTTTATAAGAACACAACAACCATGCCTGTTTTTTAGACCTTATCATAAACATGTCAATTAATAATGTGTTAAGTAAACATGTAGCAACTGACATACATTGTAGGTTAAGGCATGTATTGGGTTTATTCCAAGTAGTCAATATACTGTAGGAATCTAAAAACTGGCTTGATTGTTTGCAGCTTAATACTTCAAACACTGACATTTCCCTCACTATCTATGATCAAAATTCAAAATTTTTAGAAGTTATTTCTACATTAATAGGTTTCAGTTTTTTATTTGAATAATGGTATACCATTGTAAAGAGTTTATATCACAGTTGTGGTTTTTCCATAGTTGAAAGCAGATATTATTGAAGCCTGGTGGCAAATTCGCCATAATATTGCTGTACTTTGGAATAAAACTATTTTGTTGACCGTTTAAAATCATGAACTCCACATAATGGTGTCATAGATTAATGATAAATCAATCTTTGGGGACCAGGAACAAAATATTTCACTTCATGCAATAGGGCCTGACAGTTTCTTCTGAGGAAATTTGTAGACTTTGCCTGATATGCCTGCTCTCTATTGACGTCGAAGCCAGCGACATGTGGTCACATGACATAAAATGCTCAAAAATGTTCATTCAGTGAAAAACGCTGGGTTAGTCTAACCTTTTCAAATGGAGAGGTCAAATTATCTACCATAGTGGTCTAGAATTCTATCAAACACGTAAATTAAAATGAATAACATTCACACAATACTGTGCGGAGAACAACCAATAAAATGTACCTGTATTTAAAGACCTACAAAAGCATACAGCTTAAGTGTTTCTATAACAATATCATCAAAGCTGTTTTCATTTAGAAATACTTCAAAGGTTTAACAACAATGGGCATAGATATATTCATTGTTATAATACTTGTATATTGTAAATAATAAAAAAGATAGAGAAATAACATATGGATAAAAGCTAATAATATTGTAATTCACAAGGGTATCAAAAGGCAATTGTATTTACATCTATGTCAACATGTATTTCTTGATATTGGTATTGCCATAGAAAGGCATATACTTCAATTCTTCCACTACTATTTTAAAAAAGTTATAAACATTGGTTGCACAGATGATACTAATTAACTTTTGCACCTTCCATAAAATAGCAATAAAATGTTTGACAAAAAAGGTTGGTGGCAAAAAAAAAAAATAATCCTAAATATTCAAAGAAAATTGTTAGCTGCTTATTCGTGTTAAGTTTTATATATTTATGAACACTAAAACACACGGGCACAGGGAAAATCTACTTGTCTAAAATAACCACGGAGACAAGTTTCTAATTGTGTTTAAGTTTTATACATGAATGTTTAAAAAAAAAAAAAATTCAAAAATTATATCAGAAAATAGTTTTTTCTGCAAAGCCCAGACATGATTTGGGCATTTTTGCACAGCGAGTCAATAGATATATCAATACATTGTAAAAATTATGCAAATCCAAGCAAAAGGATAAATCTATGAACATATCTTGCATAATAAATATACAATAACCATGCATCCTGTAAATGGTATGATTACTGATTACAATAACATTGCCTACCTTCAGTTCGTGAACCATCATCATTTAACCCGTAATTCAATAAAGCTTCATCTAATTTCTGCTGAACCAGTTGTTTGCGTGTAATATAATTTCTCAAAAGACCTTTACTGTTTACAGTGCCACCTTTTGAAGGCACTTTGCCCCGAGTTTTCCATTTCACAGGTGCCTTTGAAACAAGGAGGCTTTTAAAGTCACTATCCTCAGGCTGTACATGGAATTCTGACACATGGTTCCAGTCAGCTACGGAATCCAATTGTTCAATAGTTATAGCTTTTGCACTTTGGTTTCTTTCTCGTTGTTGAACCTTTGCAGCCTTAAGGGCCACTGCCAGGGGGTGGCAGCGTCTCACAGCTGCTCGCTCATCATGGTCCGTTTGAGCGTTGTAATCGCTACCACTACGAGGAAACTGTGCACAGCCTCTCACTGGGTTGCCAGAATGTATCCGTTCACCATCATTTTGGAAGTGTGTTGACTCAAAGCCACCACCATCAGCCACAACACCTGGTGGTAAAAACTCTGAATGTCTTCCTTCACCATTTGTAAATCCATCAGACTTGTTTTGTGTAAAATTATCATTAAAATTAGATTGTACAATACTAGTTTGAACATTGGCAGCAGATCTGATTTCTTCTCTCGGCTTGACTAGACCTTGAGAATAAGAAGTATGTTTTGATGAAGCTTTATTATCAATATTGCTTCTCGGAGAAGCAGGTACCCCTCTTCTTTCAGCCAACTGCTTGTCATACATTTTTCTCAATAATGCAGAGCCAGGTCTTTGTATAGCATGTTGTTTTTCAGAACTTTGGTCCATTTTCACAGTCCTTTTGGATAGAACTACATCCCCTTTATCAACATAACTATAAGCTGGAATGGATGTTTGACTGCCAGAGAATTTGTTAAATGAAACCTTACTCCTCGGATTGTTAAAATCAGTTGATCTGGACAAGTCTGAAGTGCTCGATGCTTTTGAGCGAATGTCTGTTTGTCTTGCTGCAGGATTTGGCCTAGCAGAGCCTGCTGAGGACACCTTATAGTTACCGTTAACTTGTTGTGTGGATAAATCCAAGTTGGACCTACTCTGAATATGAGGCCTTCTTACTGCAGAAGGTGAACTCTGAAATGGTACAGCAGATGCAGGTCTCAAACTGCAATTAACTTGTCTAGATTTTGAATTGTGAACATCCACATGTTGTCTGGATAAATCCAAACTGGACCTACTTTGATAGTTGGATTTCCGTAAAGAACTGTCAATATTTCTTTGAGATTGCAATGCAGATGTTGGTCTGGTACCAGATTTATTTTTTGTCAAATGCAGTGATCTAGGGGTTACTTCAGTTTGTTGCCTTGTTAAATCCAGATTTGACATGCTGTGTTGCCTTGTTAAATCCAGATTTGACATGCTGTGATAACTCGACTTTTCTAATTGAGATGGCAAGTTTTGACAATACTTTTGAGGCTGTGAGACTGATGAGGGTGACATGCTGGAGTTAGCTTGTGTAGAATGAGGCCATATTGATATAACATCATAGCTTTTATCTCCTAACACACCTCTTCTTGGTGACTTTGAGACTTGATCATTACCGAGGCAAGAAATGTCATTTTGGGAACTAGAAATTCTGGAATTTTCTTTACCTTGTTCCGATTTCTTTATCGGTCTTGGAATTTTGGATATTAATGCTGCAGTTGCTTGCTTTTGTATTTTATTGTAAGATTCTGAATCAGTAGAGGAAGCTTGTGTGGGAACTTGATTGACAGAGGTTACACTACTCCCATAACCAGAATCTAAACTGTTTGTACCAAAATTATCAGGAGGTCTTCGAATAGTTTTAGTTTCTAAAACATACACCGGTTCTTCAATAACTCGGCATCGAAATTCAGTACTTGGAGTGAGGGGAAAAGCTTTCATTGGTTTCTCTCTAGAGTGTTCTGGACTTTCAGAGTTTGTATGAGATCTCCTAATTTTGAAACTTTCATGACCATGAAGAGAATCTACAGTGTTAAGTAAACCTTTTGGATTGTCTCCAAAAGATACAGTCTTTTTAGATTTTTGTTTTCTATCTTTTTCAGCGTATTTTTCACCATACCATGTTGATGGTTGCTTTCCTGAGGGCGGAGAAGCTGGCATGGTAAATTTTCCAGAAGCAGAATTGTCTTTCTTAACATTTTGTGGACTAGGGACATCAGATAGCCTTGGCGAATCTGTTTCGTAACTTTGATTATTAAAAGCACTTTGTTGAGAAGAACTGTTGTTAAACCCATTGACACCACCATCAACTTGAAATGTATTTACCGCAGTCCCTGTTTTACTGACGGTTTGCATTTTTAAATATGGTTCTACTGGATGAGCTTCACGCAGAAATTCATGTTTTTTATGTTCTCTAGCTTTATCACCTGCTATCGTTGTGGACTTAACATGTTGATTCACCTGAGTCTGCACAGTAGTATGTTTTTGAGACTTAGAATGTCCCATATATCTTTTAAGATTGTCATGTAATGAATTTAAACCACCACTAAAAGATCGTCTAAAGTTCATTTTGGTTGCAGCTTCTTTTCTGTCTTTAGCAAGAAGCTCAGTTGATTGACTTTTCAATCTGTTCCCAAGTTTTATCTTGGTTGACCGAGCGTCACCAGAATGAGTAGTGTTTGCCTCCTGGGCTTTAACTGTTGGATCATGTGATAATGTTAAAGTATAAGAGATTGGATTATCATTCGAACCAACAGGCTTAACAATGACTTGAGATACAGATGCACCAACAGTTTGAGAAAAATCATTAGATTGAATTACATTTGAATTGTTTTCCTGTCGTGTAGATAAGGAATCGGTAGTGTTAGTGTTACTCAGATTATGGTGGACCGGAAACATTTTCCAATCAAAACGATTCACATCTTTAACAGGGTTTTCATTGAATAAGCTATACTGAGAGGAAGATATATCAGTCATTTCAGAAGAGCACCTGCTTAATGACCTGGCACTATTTGCCCTGTGACGTAGAGCTTGTATAGCACTGAATGCACTAATATCTTCCACAGACTGCGGCTTAAATAAACCAAAATCACTTTGAACACTTTGATCATCCCAATCCGGAGGTACTTTCTTACTTGGTATAAGAGTATTTAAAGAGCTGTATCTCTTAATTACCCCATGGTCATTTTGAACCGGTAATTGAGACATAATTTGACTGACAGATTCAATATCACTATCAAGAGCACTGTCCACTCCCATTGAATGATCTTGTCTCATTGATAATGATTGCAGATTGGAGCTTTCAAACTCAGCATTTGCATCACAATCATTTCCATTATCATACACTAAATACCCTTCCTTACGAGAAGAAGGTTGCAAAATAGTCCTTTCTACAACAGCATCTTTAGAAATATCACAACCACTGGTAAATTCTCTCTGAGTTTTACTTGTGAGGTACTCAGGAGATTGAACACTTAGAAAACCATTGCTGTTCTGGGTGGATGTCATGGAGGACAAGGTATTTGGGTGTATTGTTCTTACTGTATATGGCATTGACATTGATGGGTCATCAAAAGCAACCTTTCCTTGTTCACTAGGAACAGAGTTCAGGTTTTGTGGCAGGTGGCAATCGTGGATAATAGGCATGGGTTGCATAGCCTCCCTAGGTGTTTGTTTAATATTTTTTTCCTCCTTGGGAACAGTTTGTGATTTTGAAGGTAAGAAATACTTCTTTGATTCATAAGGGAAACTCTGTTTATTTGAGTTATGCACTGGGTTTTTGTTTTCATCTTTATCACAATTCAATCCAGGGTTAACAGATGATTGTACATCCCATGAATTTCTCTTGGCACTATAAGATTCTGCAGGTCTTCTTGACTGTGCTGACTGGGGTCTTTTGACAGTACCTGATGGCCATTGGACAAAACCAGAGGCATAATGGGGTTCTTCCTTAAAACTTTTTGAATTGTCTGTTTTGTGCTGTTGCAGGTCTTTTGCTGATTTAGGCCTAGCCCTTTGTGCACAGTTGGCCACTGAGGTGTAACGTTGATATAAATCACTACTATTGTTGTCAATCTTACCACTAACATTGTATGATTTTGGCCTGTTTTTATGAAGTGTGGCGCTTGGAATAATATCCAAACCTTGCCTATCACAGTTAATTAACCTCAGATTGTCTTTTGGGAGTCTATTTTGACCTGTGTTTTCAAGCCGATCAGAGCCAAAAGACTGACGTTCATTTAAGTGTCTAGGAACAGCATGAGACTGGTCAGAGGATTTGGCTTTGATTTTAAGAGATTGATGTACAGAATCTGCCCATTGTCGTACATTAGGACCCAATCCATAGTTTTCAGATTTAGGGAAACCATTAGAGCAAGAATCTTCAGACCAACACAAATTTTCATTATTATTGCTCAAAGCATTTCTTCCTAATGTTTCATCATTCAATTTCTTTTCATTTTTCATAGCAGTACCTTTGGAGCGAAATAAATCCATGTCGGACTGAGAGCGTCTGACTTCAGATTGCTGTTGGCTTTTTTGAGAACTCAATTCTTTCACTCTGAATTCTGAATTCCGTTGAACATCAGAGGCTGTTGATAATAGCCTCCTTAGTTTACTGATGACAGATTTGTCCCTAGGGTCATGATTTGATGGCTGACGAGAATTTTGAGCAGCACTAGAATTATCAAAACAATGTTTTGGATCTGAGCTTTTCTTATTATTCAAGTCAAAAGTTTCGTCTTTTTCCACATAGCTTTGAACACTCATCATAGAGGGTGAAGTACATACACTGCTTGCTGGTAAAACAGATTCAGGTGAAACTGAAGGGGTTCTTTCATTTACCTTCCTCTCTTGTTGCAATATTGTTGTATTAAATTGAAAAGTTGGCAGATCTGATCCCTTCGACAAGGTTTGAATACTGGAACCACAGTTTGTAGAATTGTGTCTTGGATGGGAGGCCTCTTGCTCTGATTTATTAGCACTCCTTTGTGACTTTTGACATGAAGATTTTAACACACCGCTTTGATCATATCCAATATTTCGGAAGGAAAATTCACTTTTGCGAGGAACGTTCTTTTTCACAATGGTTTCTTTAACCTCCAAACCATCACTGCTTATATCAACACTTGATGGCTTTGATGTTTCTTGTTTTACTGATACTGGAGAAACATAAGTATCCAATTCTCTAGATGGCATTTCAGTAGAAATTGAAGAAGATCTCTGATGAGGTTTCCTTTTTGCCAAACTTGCTTCCAAATTGTTTGACAGGGCTTGCATATTGACTTGGCCCGGGAAAACAAATATTTTTGGTGATGGCTGATTTTCTGTGGAATAGCCTGATGTTGCACAGCTTGACTGAGGAGTCTTTTGAAATTCAGAGTCAGTTTGTTCCCTTTGGCCAGGAAAGGCCCAAGGCACAGAAGTTGGTGTTGGTGTATACAGTTTCAGAGTTTTTTGCAGCTCATTTGCTAACAAGGTGACGTTTTGACTCTTTGCCAATGGCTCTGGTTTGTTTCTCACACATGGTGTTTCTTCATTTGTATGCTCGAAAAAGTCCTTGACAGCCTGAAGTTTTCTTTTTGGCACAATAAGTGTTTCAATGTCTCTTGGTGTACGAGGAGAATTGGACAATTGACTATAATCTGAATTTGTAGAGTGTCCTTCAAAGAGACTTTTAACATTTTGAATGCTACCTGAGCTCCTTCGCATCCTTGTATTTGCGACTTTGGGAGTATCCTCACTGAATGACATTTCCTTTTCAAAAATACTCTTCAAGTTACTATGAAATTTTGAAGTTTTGATTGGCGTATCCTTCTTTTTAGGTGGTTCATCTGAAATGTTTGAAAACTTTTCAATCTTTCCAAACAAAGCAGACTTGTGCCTTGGTGCTTCTAGATGTTTGACATGATCAGCCTTTTCTTTGTTATCAAGAAACATTTGGCAGCGATCTTTCACAGGTGTTAAACCAGCAAGTTGAACAGGATTTACAGGCTTAGTCACACTCACATCTTGGCCTCTTTTCAAATCATGCTGATTAGAAATCTGTACACGAGTGCCTTGTGTAAAAGCAGGTCCTTCTACTTGTTTCTTATTAGAAGGCTTTCCACCGGGTATGAATAAAGAAACTGTTTCCTTTAGTTGAGACTGCTTTGAAGAATCAGCATACAGATTAAATGTCAAGCCTGTTTCTTTCATTTGTACCTGCTTTGAAAGGTTATCAAGCTCTTGTTGAAGATCATCCTTGATTGGATCTGAAACATAGCCATCCTCCTCAGGTACTTCATCCATTAACTGACTGAACTGTAAACTGATGTCTTTGCTCATTGTATCAGAGGCTTTTTGGTTGTTTAAAGCAAATGTTTCAATTTAAGAACAAGAAAAACAACATATGATGTTAGTTTCCGGTATTCCATTGTCCAAGTCTAGACACTTTGTCTCCCTTAGACAAAATCTTCACCAAAAACATTGTCAAACAACTGTACTGTCATAACAGTGGGAGTTTTTGTTCTTCATCCTTCACAAGTGTGATATGCTTTGTGGATACAAGTAACAAGGTTTGCCAGAGTCAGCATGTTAACAACATGATTTGTTTTTCACATGCTATGTAATCTACATGGTAGAATTAATTCTCCCCTTTTTCAAGTTGGCCTTTAGTTCTTCCTCAGAACCAAGAATTTTCTTCAGAGACAGTATCATGTCCATATAAATAATTAATTTGGCAAACAGTCTTGTTCCATTTAGCTAGCTTAAAAGTCTCTTAGCTGTAGAAGGCCAAATGAACAGGTTTAGTTTGTCATACTGTTATCAGGATAAACATAATGTAAAGTCATAATCCAGAATATATCCCACATACTTCAGTTGGTATTAGATCAACCTGCTGAATTACCTAACACAGGTATGGGTAGAATGGCCTCCACTGATATGTGGGGCTTTGTGAGTTTTTCCACTGGTGTCCCTGTACAATTGAACACGCGCAGTAAACTTGGAATAATAAAGCAGATCACTGGCAACTTGTCAACAATCTACTGTGCCTGTTAAATGCACTGATCTGACCAGGAATTAAATGCCTCCAAAACACATGACTGTCAACTGGGTAAACAAGGCAGCCAGCCAGCTAGTGAGCCGGTAAGTTGGGAGGTATATTGCCAGGTAGGTATAATTTGAGTGTGGTGCTTTAGAGAAGCAGGTCTGGACAGGACGTCCTTTCCAAGACTAGTATTATCTCAGAGTAGGGGGAAAACAGCTCCCTGTCTCAGTCAACAGAACCTTTACAGGGTTTCAATTACTTAAAAGGTATAAAGCTGCCAGTCAAGACAACTTGAGGCCATTCCAGTCGGGATGTCCTTGTCTATAAGTACCACACCTCATCACTGGCATTATGCCCAAATTACCGTTGTTCTATTTGTTTGGGGTTAACATTGACAATAGACTGGGAGTATTTGACAGCAGTGGTAATGAAAACATACAAGCTTGTGATTTAAAAGACTACCTTTAAAGTATAAGTATACCTCTACAGGTGGCATGGATTAACAGTGAGTCTAACAATATGAGACAAAAAGTTTCAATTAGCTATAAATTGAATATAAAATAAATTGAATGACAATCAATGTCATAAGCCAGGTATTGTATATTAAGGCATGTACATGTAGACTAATCCAAACCAAAATAACAGTTAAAAACATAACATAAATTAGCACCGGATTAAGACAAAGTTAAGAGGATTATCTCAGAGCTGAGATTAATCTTTGAGCTACTTGGCAAAGTTATGGGGATTATAACAAAGACAGCTCACACAAAAAAACTAATTTCTTTAAAAGTTCATTATCTAACAGGTACAGAATATCCCTGGGATAAAGTATGTTTGGATAGTAATTTACATATAATTAACATACATGAAAACTTGAATTAAATAGGTTAATTTTAAGTATCTTTGGTAAAATGTACCAATATCATAGAACATAAAGTTGGATACCTTGTTCAAAATCAGAATTTTTGCATAATCATAATGTGTTCTATGATGAACATATGTTTGTGAAGTACTGTAATTTCAATGATGTACAGTAAATTTTCTTTTTTCCATTGTTTCAAAGTTTATCAAAGTATCAGAAAATGTAGCTAATTGACCAGAACTGGTTCGTTAGGATATGTGATAAGTTTTTTTTATACGTTGCATGCTTAGTTTATAACTTATTCATGAGGAAAAAAACTAGTTTTTTTTAACCACCCGATATATATATATCTTGTTAGTTTGAATCACAGTTAGTCCAAAGCAAAAATGTTAGATTTTTGAGACGGGTTTTTCACTTGATCAACGAAAAGATCATCCCCCCCCCCACCAATAAACCCTACCTAAATTTTGACAATAGACTCCACAGGTCATAGATTGTCAGGGAGGTGTATTTCATACACTTAATGCTTCTCCTTAATAGATAAACAAACATTGCTAAAGGAAAGACACAATGCTCCCAGCCCGAGACGCCCCCATTTTATTATTAGGGGAAAATCCTGGGTGTGCGATTTAACACCCATCAATCAATATAAAATGTTAATTGGGACTACACATTGAAATTCAATGAATTTGAATGAGGTTTTGAATTGATTGATTTATTTTTCAACACTAAAACACAAGGGCACAGGGACAATCTTATTGTCTAAAATAACCATGATTCATTGGTGTTTCAGGAGATAATTGTAGTTCAATTTCAACTCTTGTAATCTAGTATACTGTAGCTACATTTAGGGGGAGGCTTTATGTCCATAAGATTGACTGATTGATGTTCTATGGGGAAATCAAAATTAAAAGGCCTGGGGGAAATACCCTACCATTCCAAGACACTATCCTACAGAATGGCACTTTGAAAGGACCACGAACATTAACTCAAGCTTGATCCGTGTACATATCTGTTATATATTCTTCTGAGTGTAAAAACTCATCCATCATACATAGCCAGTGTTAAGTGCTGGACTAAGTGGATAGATGTATAGTAAAGACTTTAAGTTCAATCTGACATACACTATTTACTGGCTACAGACATGATTATAAAGCTTCTATTAAAAGATTTCAAAATGTCCCAAACAAACATGTATTACTAGTGCAAACCCTGTCCTTTATACTAAGAATAAAATGCAATGTTAAGCAAAGTGGTTTGACCTAAAGATGATGTATGTTTGATTTAAATGATTGATTGCCTATTTTTAATAATTGTAACTGACTGATTGATCAGTTCTATTTCGTACGCATCATTTAAATTCAAATTGAAATCAAATATTTTTTTAGAAAGCTTATATCTATAAAACAAACGTCTTTGCTTATTAACACATTATTATGAAATGTACATTGTAAACATTGTATTTATTTTTGGTTCTTACTTTTTGTATCAGTAACTCTATCATTAAACTTCTTGTTTGGAGGGGGGGGGGGGGGAGAATAAATAGTTTTTTGTTGCTCAATTTCATGGCATATTATCCTAATTATTAATCCATTTTTTTAGTTAAAAGCCAATGCAATTTTTTCCCTAGTAAATTCATCTAAAATCACACACACAAAAAACATTTAGGCCAACGACGGTATGACATGGAAGCCTCCTTTACCTATTTACTTCTACATTCTACAGATAAATTGACTATTAGGTATTGTTTTTTTAGTTTTCAGGTAAGTACCAATTATTTTGCAAATTACATATAGGAACATATTTTTGTATTTTTACAACTTATAATTAATGCAACCTTCAATTCATTGTATAGAATATCCTTTTTTTTCAACAGTAATTTAACTATTTCCTTTTTTCTGTTGATGGTTTCAAAATCTAAAATCTAGAAATCCTGAATAAAGAGCAATGGAACTGTCACCATGTTGCACCTTGTATTGATGCAGTCCGTATTGGCTTTGTTTGTTCATATTAGCCTAGTTCGTTCATTTGGGCAACGTAAGCCAAGTATATGACAGTTTCTCTATATTTTACTAATAACATATGAACGTCAATTAATAATTGCTGACAGATTTCACAATATCTCAAGTCATGATTGTCAAGAATGTCAGGTTGTCAGGTTTAATGGGGAGCCTGGTTCGGTTTCAGGAGTAAACCCCAGACCTTCAGTGAGTTTATGTACCTGGCAACTTTTGAAGTTAAAACCTCCAGGCATGATTCTGGAGGCCCAGAAAAAAAACTGACTTTCTTGTAAGACTCGTCCGCGTCCCGTGTCAGCCAGACTATGATTTCATCAAGTTAGAAAAAAAAAGAATAAAATCTCCTCTTATATCAATATAATTGATATTTATTTTTTTTCTTTACTTTTCTTAACTGATTCTGACATTCAAGAAGTGTTTTTTAAAAATAAAACGAATTTAAAGAACTTGAAATCTGGATTTGTGATAGAAAAAAAACTGAAGTCAGTAGAAAAAAACTGATTTGCTCTTTAAAAAACCTGAAAAAAACCTGAGAAGAATCATGCCTGAACCTCACTCAGAAATTTTGTAATTTTATTTGGTCTGAGTGGGATTTGATCCTGCGACCCACTGACGGTAGGCCTGTGTCAGACTGAGAGACTCTGCAAGCCAAGAACCCAAATCTTTCAAGGCAATAAGAGAGACATTGATTACCAAAATTGAACCAGAAATATAAAAAGTGCATGTGACCGGCAATGTACAACTGCTCATAGCCTTACAATCCAAGAACCGAAAAATTGTAAAAGCCACAATCTACAATGTACAAGTTGAACAAGACAGCTCCGTTAATGAAATAAATGGTTAGGATGTCTGATGAAAAAAACAGTGTTTCATTTCCAACAGACACAATCTTAAAGTCTGAGACCTATACTGACTAATGTACGCTGAAATGTTGAAAATGGAAACATATACGTGTATGTATGTATTCAGACAAAAAAACATGCAACAAAAATACAATACACAAAATTTTCATGGATAGATTTGTGGTCATGCACATGACAATTAGTTGAAAAACAAAGCACCAATAGTTGCCAGGTTTCTCTGACAAATTTAACCAGACAATAATTTTTACAAGAAACTTGATGACAAAAATCAGTGGTAACCATCGTCGTGGCAACATATTAATATCTTATTTACATTACTACATGTAGATTGGCCAAAGTGTACTAGCTCCCACCAGATCCCACCAAATATCATCCCCTAATCAACTTGTGCAGACAAAAATACAGCATAATGGAGTTCTGGGTGCTGTTTCGCTATTAACGCAGATGTAACTTTGCAATTGGTTCTAACTTAATTGTGAAGATATATGTAGCTTTGGCAGTTAGGCCTTGCATTAGACTTACGTCACCTTGCTGGTTGACAGACTAGTGTGCCGTTTTCCACTGCGCAGCGCATAGTGCTTAGCCAATCTAGTTATTATAAGATAGCTATGGCTGTAATGAAAGTAGGGGAGATAACTCACCAGGTTTATCCTCTTGATCTTTGGTTGGTGTAGCCCCTGCCAACCTGAGTTGGTTGTTTAGAGAGAAGTCAATGTTATAATACTCCCAGTTCTTCCTAACCATGTCAGCAGGTTTAGGGGGCATCACTAAATCAGGGTTGTCATGCACATCAAGCAACTAAAAATAAAGAAAGCAAATGAAAAAATAAGTGATCAAGTAGTCTAATTATACAGAGTCAATTAAGTCAATAAAACATTATTTTTCTTTTAATTCTTTGTTTGTAGTTACTGTCTACAAAGATATCTTACTTTTCATGTTCTATATATTTGTATAGAGTATCATTAACTTTTATAGATCAAACCATACAAATATTTTCAAATAGATTCCTACTCTGGGTATATGTACGATTGCTTTCCTGGGTGCCAAATACTTCAATCATGTTCAATAAATTTTGATTGATTAATTGATGTTTTTATGCAGCACTCAAGATTATTTCACTTATATGGCGGCGTTTAGTGGGGAGGAAACCGGGCTCATTGCCCGGAGGAAATCCTCGACCTTCGGCGAGTACTTGGTAACTCTTCCATATACGACGACCGGGTGAAAAATCCATAAAGAAATTTTTCTATTTTTATTTGGTCTGAGCGTGATTCGAACCCTTGCAGCATTGATGGAAGGTCTGTGTGGGACTGAGGGATGATCACTCTAACCCACAGGACCAGTGAGGCCCCCCAATAAATTTTGAGGGTTATACGTCAACGTTGACTTGCCAATTAAGACAATTATAGAAACTTGTCTAAATAGCTATTCTAGTCAAAAAGACCATTCTTGTATTTGTCCCTGTGGAAGTATATAATACTTACTTCAAGATCAGTCAGTAGATGTAAAATTTCAGGTAAGGTTATTAAGCGATTTCGATTCAGGATTAACCTTTTTAATTTACCACACCTGAAATAAAATGTTAATAATAAGAGAGATACATTAAAATCATGTTACTAACTCTTTAAACGCTATATGCCTTGGTCACAAACAGATTTTTTTTGTTTGTTTTATTATATATAGGGATTTCATTTCAGATCATGTTGTTCTGTCTATAATGAGTTTAAGCAATTGCTACAATATAAATGTTATTTTAGACAAGAAGATTTTCCCTGGGCCCGTGTGTTTTAGTGTTTAAAAAAATATAAATGACCAAGATAAATAAATATTTGCAAAAAAACTTTTTAAACAGAAGCATAAAATAGATTTACAGGTACCTCCCTATTTGTGTATTTTATCTAAATGAACTGGATGCCATACATACACATTTAAACATACAAGAAGATTTTCCCAGTGCCCTTGTGTTTTAGTGTTCATAAATATTTAAACATAGCCTTTCAAACATTGACAAAAAACATTTTAGAAATTAAATTGATTGATTGATGTTTTACGCCGCACTCAAGATTATTTCGCTTATATGGTGGCGTTGCCAGGTTTAGTGGTAGATATTAGAAGAACAATTTCTATGAATGCAGGATAGTGTATTTAAAACCCTTATAGGATATAAATAGTGGTACCTGCAAAGTCCTTCAGGTATGGTTTCCAGATTGTTGTTTGCAGCAGAGAAAACTTCCAATTCAAACAGTTTACCAATACTGGCAGGTATACCTTCAAAATCCAGCTCATTGGAATTCACATACAGCTTTCTCAGGTGGACCAGTTTACACAAAGAATTCTGAAATCAGAGAAAATAACTCTTACTCTGACTTGAAGTTGCCATTCAAAAATAAGGTACAGAACTATATATATAATCCTTTGTTGAGATTTGACTCTGAAAGACTTGCTTTCTATGTTTTCCTTATGGAGTCCGCCATGTTGATTCAAATATTTTTTTTTCTAATTTTTCTCAAAAAATCCTTTTTAACATGTGTATCCTCAAATATTATTGTAAAGTACAGCCCATAATGCAAATATCGAGGTCACCGGAATCTTGTATCCCCTCCGGCAAACCCAGATCTCGAAGGTACGAGAATCTTGTATGGTAAAGTTTTATGACATTTGGTATAGTTAATAATTGTGCTCATAGTGAGATATTTTTATCATATTTTTCCACATATTTACAACGCCCTATGCAGGACATTTTTATCTTTTTGTTCCAGTTATTAATCATTTTATTTTGGTAAAAATGTTATTTGTAAGAGCTTTTATAGCACAGTTTGAGTTATGAATTATCAACACTGCACTACACTGTAGATAATTTCATTGATAATGTGGCATTATAGTGTGGGAGCAGCAACAAGAATGAAATTTCACTTAAAATCTCATTAAACAATAAAGAAATTTATCCACTTACAGGGAGAGCTTTCAATTTATTTCTTGACAGGTTCAAATATTCCAAACTGCTCCAAGAATCTGTTAAAGGAAAAGGAGCAGAAAAAAGAATTAAAGAAAAGAATGAATTTTGTTCTGTCTGCGTTTAGAAGAAATGTTAAATACAAGAGAATCGTCCATGTATAAGTAGGTACTACATGTATCCACATTATAAAACAAATTTTGCTTCTGTGATATATAACATTGAATCCTTAATACACGCTAATCTGAATTATTATGACACTGAATTATTATGACACAGCAGACCACGAACATGTATACCATTGGTCGAAGAGTGGAGAACACAGTTTTAATAGATTTCTTTTAAATTTTTGATCGATTTTTAAAAAAAAATTAATGTATTATGCCCCACAGAAGATTATATCACTTTACATCAAAGCATTGCCAGGTTTGATGGGGGAGGAAACCAGGCTCAATGCTTGGGCAAAACCACGCCCTTTGATGACTTGACATATGTTCCACATAGGATGATCAAGTAAATAGGCAACTGTGTGATTTTAAACATTTTTCTATGGTCTGTGAAATTCAAACCTGCATCCCATCGATGGGAGGCCTGTAGCTGCCTGAGAGACTGTAGACTGAGCCACCAAGGTCCTAATTGATGGCTTGAAGTTTAACAATCAACTCAAAGTTACTTGACTTGCAACAGTGATTAAGGGAAACCATTGGTCTACTGTGTATCTGGCAACTACCATAACTACTCTCTTTTTTAACATAATTAAATTAAACTCGTTACAAAAAAATGATTCACCAAATAAAACTCTTCTTAAAAGGAAGAGAAGAGTTGCCAGATACTCATTCCCCCCACTAAACCTGGCAATACCGCCATAAAAGTGAAATAATCTTGAGTGCGGGTAAAACATTAATCAATCAATAAAAGAACAGAAACTCACATTTATAAGACAATACATATTACATATAGTCACACTGATTAAGTAATCACAGTAGGCCTACATTGTTGATTAATGTTAATTAATTTAGTAATACATTTTTTATAGCTACAGATATTAAACAATTAAACAACAAGCAAAATATGTTTAACGGTTAATATATAATAAAATACTATCAAACAGCTATAAATGGTGAAGGAAAATCATAAGTTTTACAACAAGAGTATGCTTGTTATTAACACAAAATCTAAATACTCGAGTTCACGTGCCATTCAAATTCATATGCATTTGATAAAGTGGGTGTGTTTTTAATTAGACGCTCTTGTACACAAGATTATATGTATTTCTCTTTCATGGAAGTTTGGCCAAGAGAAATGTAGAAAGATATATCAGTAGGGTATTTTCTACTAAATTCTGAGTTGTATCTTCTGACAGAGAGTTTTCTCTCAGCAGACCTCAGGTGTCTGTTGCAAAAACACCGGTCTTATGAATAAGATAATCTTGAACGTGGGGGTAAAACTTCAATCAATAAAAGCAAACGGTGACCTCCAAGTCCCAAATATAACTAAAATCTATTGGATTGATCTTTTACTAGCTTAATGTATTGGAATTCATTACTATTCCGTATATATTTTATGTTACTCTATATAAATATATATGGTGTGGTAATAGCTAATCTACGATTAAAGGGTGCGTGTAGAAGGCAGCTTTAATAAATA
The DNA here is from genome assembly GCA_963971465.1 of Lepidochitona cinerea. Classification (NCBI taxonomy): domain Eukaryota; kingdom Metazoa; phylum Mollusca; class Polyplacophora; order Chitonida; family Tonicellidae; genus Lepidochitona; species Lepidochitona cinerea. The sequence goes on along the minus strand of OZ020551.1, from coordinate 43,718,908 downwards.
AACTGTTTGCGTTAAGTTGATCCACTTCCCTATTAGAATCTAACATTGGTTTGATTGGTTGAGGTTTCATGCAGCAATAAAGGTTATTTATCTTGACATGACTGATATGTGAAACAGGTCAAAGTCTGTCAATCGTTTAAAGAGTCAGTCATAAAAGCATCACTATTTCTGGGGATGGAGTAGTCTTTGAACCAGAAATAGCTTGGGTGTATAGTGGGAGGGAGATCTCTATAAATCTTTCCTTCCTTAGACTTTGCCATTTTTTTTACTACAAAGAAGTCAAGAAAATCACAATCATTCAGAAACATACTTTGGATTTTTTATCACACCATGCATTGAAGAGCAGAGCAAAAATTGACAAGGGGAATAACTCTGAAAACACAACTGAACACACTGTTGAAAGTTTTCACTAAGACAAACAAAACGAAGTAAATTAAGAATCAATGCTTGAATACAATACATCTTAAAGTTCTCAAGCTAAACATCCCATATATTTGGTGTATAATTTTAGGTTTCAATTTCTTGAAATATATATACATACCATTTGCTTTTTACAGTCAAAATTAAACAATGATTTATACTAAAATTTCACAAGGAAACTCAATGGCTTAATTTTTAGTTGTTTTTCTTTCTTCTAAATTCTTAAAATGTTTTCCCAATTTTCAAAAACCTTAATATCATTTAGTAACATTAAAGAATGGACAATCAATTGATGTTTAAAATCTTATAGCTTTAAAAAAGGAGGCAGATATTATTTCAGACAGAAATCAGTTTAAATGTAGCCTAGAAAAAGAAAGTTTTAGGTAAAATTTCAAGACTAAAATCATGAATTAATTAGAGATGAAAGATATGTGATGAGAAATGATAGTGTATATCAGTAAGGTAATCTAAATCTATGTCATTAGCCAATTTCAAACTCAAATACTTACGACATTCCTCTGTGGCAGTTTTATATGAACCTAGATTTTAATACATATCTTATAAATAACATGGACACATTTATATCTGATAGTGGTCATAATCGCCAAGTTGTAATGAAATGGAATTCTTTAAATTATACAAATAATAATATATTTTTTATTTTAACAGGTACTCGTTCATTTCCCTTCAAAACAGATTTCTAAATCTTCAGATAGCACTAACTATATGGAGCTTTTTTACACTGTGTTTCAAACATTTTACACCACATCTGTATAACATATTTAATATCATACAGCGGCACATTTTTCATAAGTTTGAACCACGTGATGTTGGCAATTAGGTCAATTAGTTGCAATCGCGGAAAGAAGACGCAGATGATAGATGCTATTTGATTGCCAAGATGACGATCGGTAATTAGAAAACCAAACTTTCCCGAGCTATTAATTGCAGCTACAAGTTATAGAGGGAGACAATATCTTGAACGTGTTTATTTGGTTGGGTATTTAGAAAATTCAATTTAAAAAAAGCATTTCAGTTATTTTTAATGGCAGAACATCGTTGGTCATTATTATATCTTTCTGTGTTTTTTTTTAACTTTAAAAAGAAAAAAAAAAGAATTATATAAATTATATTTGCACAATGTTTGCTGTGTGTGTAAGAAAGAGTTATGTTGCAACCCAAGAGATAGTAGTTCTCAGATATTTTGTGAAAATGTAGACGTTACATTTAATTTATGATATGTTTTACCTTTTCATGAAACTAATACTCATAGAGATTGATCAGGAACAAAATGACAAGTCCATGAACATAAAGCCACAATTAAAATTCTGACATATATATATACATGTATGAACAATTAAGCCAAAACACTTAAGCCATAAAGCAAATTAAACGATGTTTTCTTGCACATGTTTGGCTTCAATAAAGCTGTTGTTACAAATGTAATTATATATAAATGACAACAGGCAAGTATTTCCCTGCAATATTTCTATAATTTGATTGCTCTATGATTGTTCTTTACCATGAAATTAGACAAGCATATGGCAAAATCATGAGTAGGAATATTTCTGAATAATGGAAACCAGATATTGTTGAATTTAATTTTTTAAAAGCATCTTAGGATGAAATAAAGTCATCCCGTTCTAAAGTTTTCTTTGAAAGAGAATGTTATATCATGTTGTGAACTTTGAATCAGTTGCTGCACCAAAAGCAACATTATCCAATATAAACACAAAATATTCAGCAAATTTCTTTAATAATGAACATAGTTGATTGTTTTCTAGACAATTGGAGTGTACATGTACATGTAGTAAGGTTGAATAACAATGATATTAGTGCAGAGCACATGAAGCCATATCAGCGCATGGTCCCATGTTAAACAGGGCCTTGTTCCACTAACCTGGCGTAAAGTTGCACATAGGCCATCTTCTCCAGCCAAGATAAAACCTAAATGGCTCCATTTCGTGTTTTACCTTGGCGGACTACTCCACTCAAACCAGTAAATCAACAGCTCGTTTTGATTGGATGCGAGTAAAACTTCTCGCAGCTAATCAAAACATCGGGCACTTACACTGAAAATAACGTAATGACGGCTGTGTTCACCTTGAACTTTTGTGTAACGAGTGTTGATTGGTCAAGACTCTGTAAGTATAGCAAAGACAACTCTTACATTCCCACCAGTGGGCGCTGTTCGATTTACGGGTTTGAGTGGAGTAGTTCGCCAAGGTAAAACACGGAATGGTGACATGCAGATTTTAACTTGGCTTGCGAAGATGCACATACATGTAGGCTAACAGCATAGCATTTAGAGTTGTGTCATTCACAACCACGGGTTATGGTTTAACATACATTTGACATGCGTAACTTACACCAGCTTAGTAGAAAGAGCCCCAGATGGTAACAGAAGTTTACATGCTTTTCTGTTTTATGAAACATAGCAATATGTTATGATAAAGCCATTTTAATGCTGCATCCGCAGAGCGCAAACTATCACAGTTCGGTTGTTTTTTTGTTTTTTTTGTCAATTGAACTTGTCTAAACATCTTTTTCATAAGGATCTAAACGATTAAGTCAAACATATTCCAAAGCATAATGATTCTGTAATAAGCCTCATGAAGGTTAACATACGTATTATTACAAAATGAAAGTTAACAAGAATTTTGTTCAAATCGATAGCTTGGCTTATTATATACCGAATGAAACTTTCCTTAATACACATTGTTGAGAAAAGAGAGGACATAATAAAAAAAATTTATTTACATAAGCTATTTTGAATGGCTATAAGTACATTGTAGAGAATGTAGTTTTATCCTTCATATTGACTTTGAATTTTCACTTAAAATAAAACATTTTTGGTGATATATATGTACATACCAATGGTGAGTGGAAGTTCTGTGATCTCATTACTGCTGAGGTTGAGTCGTTTTAAAGAGCGTAATTTATACAGGGGTTCAGGAACACGTGGCAACTCATTGAATGCCAAATCAACATCTGGAATATAGAGTTATTACGTCAAACTAATCATTTTAAACTGTATGAGTATACTACATATTACGTGTATTTCTATTGCTTTAATTAATTTATATGCAGAACTTTAGATTATTTCACTTATATGGAATAGCGTTGAGGAAATCTCAGGTACATGGACCTGGCAAAAACCACTAGAATTGTAATAATTCAGTAATTTTTATTTTATGTAAAAAATAAAAAATAACATTTTGGAACATGCTGGTTTATTTACTTGGTTCCCACTTTTTGTATTGCCTGCCTTAAGTGGGGGATACGGTAAAAAAAATTGATACAAGTACATGTAAGATTTCACAGGAAAGTCAGGTACAGAGAAATTCAGTTTTATTATTAACATTAAAGCAATGCAAGAATTTTACAATTTACTTGATATATTTGATTACAATGTTTTAAACTGACCTGAAAATGGTTATAATCCCTCTAATTAACTTACCTTGCAGGTTAGTGAGTGAATCTAGGCCAGTAGGGAAGTTACCCAGTGTACGTTGAGTGTGTCGCATATGCAAGGTTTGGAGGGACACCAGTGCTGGCAATTGACTGACAACAAAAATCATATACCTGATCTAACTTGAATACAAATGTCTCACATTAACAGTTAACATATTATCTGAAAACTGATATTGAAATTCAAAAAGTCAACAAAAGCATACATGTAATTCAAAATTCAACACCTCTTGTTGTATTCCTTATAATTTATCAGGCTCTATGTTGTAAGGAAGCATTTACATGTACAGTGTATAACTTCCTTGTTGCATTCAATGGTAGTGGTAGTTGAATTATATGACAAAAGAGTCATAAATTATTTTAAAAGCCGTACATGTACACCAAACTATATTACATGTCTAACTACCTCCCCTAGCTTCCCTAAACTGACATACAACTATGCCAGTTCCTTGTCAGTTCATGTATAACAGGTAAAACAAGAGTTTAAGAAACTCCTAATACGCCCGCAAGGGTAAATTCATTGTAGCACACTATCTTGATATTCAATATTAAAGACATGCTTTAAACAGAATTTCGGCTGGTAGAATCTTTCAGTCACCTAAATAAGACTGGGGCTTGGTGAATTTTAGTATTTGACAGATCACATACCTATAAGCTGCTACCTATATCTGAAAGCTGTACCAAAGCTACTTGCAAAAGTGTCTACACTACATATAGGCATACAACAGCAATTTCATTTAATTACAGATTAGATAATAGAAAGAAGGTCGCAACTCATTTGGTCACCTTGGTTATCAAATAAGTTGTTTGGATATAACTAAGCTATTCTGTGAAACCACAGACAGAATAAAAGCCATTTCCTCAATTACTGAATGCCTAAAGGCTGGGGGACTGTTTTTTGTCAACACATATAGCGAGACTCCAATTTACATTTAGTACTAGACACACCGTCTACCGTCTAAGATAGTTATAACTGAAAAAAAATTGATAATCCATGCAATAAGTAATGAGTTTAATGTACTTAATGCCAAAAGGCTGGTGACTGTTCTGGTCGCCACACATATAGAGATCCCAATTCAATTTTGGTACAGGACACATCGTCTAATCATAAGCTTCATATATTAGAAGAAAAAAAATTATAATCCATGAAATAATTACGGAGTAACTCAAAAGGCTGGTGACTGTTTTGGTCGCCGCAAATATCAACACTCCAACTTAATTTTGGTACAGAACACACCATCTACTCATAGACCAGTTATAACTAAAAAAAATTTAAATCCATCGAATAGTTCCAGAGAAACTCAATGCCAAAAGGCTGGTGACTGTTTTGGTCGCCAAAAATATTGAGACTCCAATTTAATTTTGGTACGCGACACACCGTCTACCCATAAGCTACATATATCAGAAGAAAAAAAATAAATTCAGGCAATAGGTTTTAAGTTATGGAGCGGACACGAATCCGGGACGGACGGACAGACGTACAACGGTATACCAATATACACCCGCTTTAAGAGCGGGCGTATAAAAATGAAGCTGATGGGCTTTAAAGTCCTATGGTTTTCTGGGTATAAAATCTGTCAAACAGTTTAGCCCAAGCCTACCATTATTGTTAATTGGTTGACATTTTAAGCCACACTCAAGTTCCTTTCCGTTTTCAAGCGGCATTGCCAAGTTTAGCGGAGGACGAAATCAGGGCTCTTTGCCCAGCGGAAACCCCCAACTTTCAGCAGGTACACCATTTTAAATAAAATTTTTATCTTAAACTGAGTGCCAGCGGAAACCCCCAACTTTCAGCAGGTACACCATTTTAAATAAAATTTTTATCTTAAACTGAGTGGAATTGAAACCAGTTATCCAGCTATCGAAAGTTTATGCAGGTGTGAGAGACAATTGTTCTACCAACTAAGGGGTCTCGGTGGTCCAGTGGGTTAGAGTGATCTTCCATCAGTCGCCGTATGTGGAAGAGGTAATAGGTACTTGCCGAAGGTCGGGGGTTTCCTCCGGGCAATGAGCCCGGTAAACCTGGCAACGCCGTTATATGAGTGAAATAATCTCGAGTGCGGCGCAAAACATCAATCAATCAATCTACCAACCAGGCCACCAAATCCAGGCTAAAGTTGAAATTTATCACAAAAGTGACTTAACACTGGTTACATACCGTAGTTGTGCATGAAGCAGAGGATTATTGTTTAGAATCAGTGTATGGAGATTGGTCAATCTTCTCATTTGTGGTGGGAGAGTATCTGTAAATGAATTCAGTCATGCATGAAAAAGTGCATCAGACCTTGGAGAATAATTAACATGAAATACAAAATATACATATAAAGTAATAAAGTATCCATGAATCATATAACTGTTTTAAAATAAATTGACTTTCCTGTCAGAAGTATTGTGTGGATATTATAAAAAAAAGCCTCAATGCATTGATCTGTTAAGCTCATATTACTACAATCTTCTTTGATATGCTGAAGAGTATTCAACTGTGTTGTACACAAAACGAAATGTCTCAAGCGATTAATTCTAATGTTTTCACCGCTCTCAAGATTATTTCACTTACATGGCAGCGCTGCCAGGTTTAGAGAAGTGAGGTACTTTGTATGATACTGTTTATGTGACCTGGGCGAATTTTGACCACCGATTGTTAAAAAGACAGTTTGTGAACTGATCAGTGGGCTTGGCTTCAAGATGTCTAGGTTAAAGTGGCATGAGCTGCCAACATTCAGACTATTTTCATAAATTGTGATTGTCCTGATAGGTTTAGAAATTGAAATACCTTGAAAAACTAAACAGTTGAGGTAAACGTCAATTGATTGCTATCAGCAGAAAGCTTCCATTTTGTACTTACCTTGATAAAAATGACAAAACCAATTACCTAATTCTGCTTCAACAAAATTTTCGCTATATTTGGCAAATCGTGTCACTTCAATTGATTGATATTTTGGGTTACACTTAAAATAAATTCACTGATGAGGCAGCCCTGTCAGTTTAAATGGGAGAGGAAAGACCGTTGTTTGTCCAGGGAAACCATCCCTCCTCCCACCTTGTTTCACCAAAATGGGGGGCGTTGCCAGGTTTACAGGGGGGAGGAAACTAGAAGAATAAAACTCTACATAGGACCTTTTTAATTTGCACTTGATTAACAAATTACACTTATAAGTTTGATCAGATAAGAACCAACTCAGTTACATCAACTATGATGTTTGCAGGCCAAATAATTTCGGTGTAGGTCAGAAACATTTAAACGGTTCCATATATTTATGGACACTAAAACACACGGGCACAGGGAAAATCTTCTTGTCTAAAATAACCACGGAGACAAGTTTCTAATTGTGTTAAAAAGAGGTATATCATTTAGACCTTTATACCCCATCATAAATTGTTGTAATAAAGTAAACCTATGATATTTCATTAGGTTGACGACTGACAGGAGCTTGGCCTTAGTCAGTAGAATTTTCTGGAACACTTTGTATTACATTGACAATGCTTACGCATCTTAAGCTATAGTAAGAATATCGTCAGACTATATAGTATGCCCCCCCCCCCCCCCATACCCTTTCCCAGAAAACCTAGGTAGAAGGCAGACAGGGGAGTTTAGCCCTGACCAGTATGTCTTTCAAACTCTTGTTCTTTTTATAAGCAATGACTGGCCTTTGGGTCAGAGGTCGAGCAAGTTTACTTTGAAGTAGTTTGTATTCTTCTACTATAATCTTGGCCATAGCGATGCTAGCTTTGTTATACTGAAACACAAATGGTATTATAGTTTTATACGTGGGCCTGGTTTCTAATGGTACTTACCAATTTTGTTATGACTTAGATCCAGGTATATTAAGTCTGTCAGATTGATGAACAGAGGGTTGGGAATGTTCTCAATGCTTGTAACAAAAAAAAAGGGTTTAAACAAGTTAAAATTTATACTAGTCAAATATTGATGTGCACATCACAAAAAGGGAAATTTAAATGAAATTTAGGAAAATAAAAAATTAGTTTCATTAAATTTGATGGTGAACAGAAAGAGGGCAACTCATCTAAATGATTATTTAATCTCCATTGAAATTAACTATTGACAGTTGATTGTAAAGTCTTGATTTGGACTGATTATTTGGGTCACACTAAAGATTATTTCTTTTAAATGTAAACAGTAAACAGTGCGCTGTGCCTGGATCAAACCCTTGACCTATGGTTGCTAGCAGAGAAGATGATCGCGTGAAAACCAAGCAAGAAGTGATGGGGAGAGGGAGAATCGTTCCACAAATTTCCGTTGCAGCCGTTGCGCACGTGGGAAGCCTTTAGCGTTCTAATGTGAGTTCTGACGTCATCGAATAAAAAAGGTCAATCAAACTGGCGTCAACAAAAACCGTCATCTCTCGGAACACTCCCAGGCCCTATTCTCTCTTGGATTCAGTTGGGTTTGAAGCCATGAACCCAACATGGAAGACTTGTGGGAGCCTTTAAAGCATCTATCACTTTAACAAACTGAGCCAAGTCACCGCCCCCTCCCCCACACACACTCCAAACAACTAAAGGCACATGTGACTGAAAATGTGTAATTGGCCAAGGAAAGGGAGAAAAAAAACATACAGAGTGATATGTTCAGTAGAATGTTAGTGGAGAATGTCTTACTTGTTGTGGCTCATGTTTAACACCAGGATAGATCGGGCATTCTCCAATTCTATCGGAATCTCCTTAATATTGTTGTGACTGAAATCCTAAAACATGTCAAAGATCATACACTATAAGATAAGGATAATATAAGCAAAGTATATCTTTATTTTTTCATCAATTTCTTAATTTGTATTTTTAAAACAGAAACTATGTATCTATATTTCAGCCACTCCCTGGTAAATATAACGCAAAAGGCAGGACTTTCAAAAATCTGTTTTTCTGAAAATTTTACTAAAATATCTATATATCACTGAGTCAGCACTAAACTCCCTTGTTTGTCTTCTGTCTAGGAACCAAATTACATATTTTCCCTTTTTTTACCATTATCATATTTTGTTCATTTTCAGTTTACCGGACTTCTGGCTAAAGATCCGAACAACTTTGTCAATATAAAACAAAGTATTTCAGAAAAAAATTCATGGACTCAGGTCAAACTCTGGTTTGTCTTCAGCCTAATGTAATATCATGGGTTATGGTTTATTACAATAACATTTGACTAGGTATACAGGTTTATAAAATGACATACATGTACCCCCTTTTAACACAACTAGAAACTTGTCTCCATGGCTATTTTAAAGAAGATGTTCCCTGAGCCCATGTGTTTTAGTGTCTATAAATATATATATTTAAGAACACTAAAACACACGGGCACAGGGAAAATCTTCTTGTCTAAAATAACCATGGAGACAAGTTTCTAATTGTGTTAAAAAGAGGTATATCATTTAGACCTTTATACCCCATCATAAATTGTTATAATAAACTAAACATATGGTATTTTATTAGGTTGACGACTGACAGGAGCTTGGCCTTAGTCAGTAGAATTTTCTGGGACACTTTGTAATATATATCATTGGGTTTTCACTGTGAAGCACCCCGTACTTACGATAACAAGAAGGTCTTCCAGGTTAAAGATACTGCTGGGTATCCCAGTGTTCACTAATTTGTTGTCCCTACAGTTGATGACATGGAGTAAGGGCAGTTTACCCAAGTCTTCACCCAGGTTCTTTATATTGTTGTGAACAATAGACAAGTGTTCCTGTTAGAGTAAATGAAAAATTCTGATTAGAACAAGCTGTGGATAATGTTGTGTAAAGTCATAACAATATAGGGTAAGCAGTGTTAAACGAGTACACTCTATGATCAATCTCCTAGGCATTGGTTTAATTAGTTACTTAGTGTCTTTTCGAAAGTGAGTATAACAGTATTCTCTGTATATTTGGGATTACACTTTGTTGAAAAGTGGAAGAAAGTGGTAGAGATTTTGGCACCTATTGTCGGTTCGCTGAATGGAGAAGACAGCCGAAATTTGGAGCTGGCAATAGGTGCCATACTCTGGAACTTGGGTTTGATTCCTTGGCATAGGCTCACATTGTTATAGCTACATTAACTATAACACAACACGCATTTAGACAAAAATTAAAAACATCGCTTCTCAAATTGGCATTTGGCTCCTAACTGGGTGTCTCAATGAGAATCAACCTACTTGTGAATGCTTGCCACACGGCTTGGACGGATTTTAAGGCGTCCCCTTACACCCACAAATACATGTAGTTTAAAATACTTTTAAACTAAGCAGTGTGGTCAGCTTGAACAAGATATATTTTATAGTCTAAGCTGTACATCAAATACTTTAAAAAACAAGCTTTATTGGAATTAAATTACTAGAAGGCATGCTGCAAGTAAAATATGAAATTTGCATCAGTTTCAGGTAACATTGACAAGTATCAATATGTGGGAACAAAATTCAATACATGTATGTAGTTACCAGTTTTTTCAAGTTGCCTAATTCCTTCGGCATTTGTTTGAGATCTGTGTTGTTTAGCCGGAGCCATCTTAATCCTGTCATCTGACCAACATTCTCCGGGAATTTATCCTGAAATAAAAGCGATTAAATTCCATGTTAGATAAGATGAAAAAAAATACAAAACCAAATAGCTACACAAATACAAGAAGATCAAAGTAACCATATATTTGGTGTTTAGTGTTACATTGTACATATGTACTCCTGAATCTTCATGTACAATTTATCCAAAATCCTCCTGAAAAGCTAAAGGGTTTCCCACATGCTGCAATATAGACAATTTCATTGAAAAGAACTTTTAATGGTTTTAATTGCATACATGTATCAGGTTAATTTGCTTTCCACATAAAGTTATGCAGATATTGCAGGTTGAAGTCCTCAGGGCTCAGGCGTCTTGTCATTTGGGGTTGACAACTCACAGTAATCAACTTATTCTCATTTGATTCTTTATCCCTTTCTGGCCATGTAATCAACATATTTAGGAAATTGTTTTTGTTCTGGTATGTTCAATGTGAATCTGTTCAAGTGATTCAAGGAATCAAAGATTCGCAAAAGAGACAAAAATATTTTCTACACGATTGCAACTGTGTTTGCCTTGCTGAGCCTGGCTTGTGAGAGTCGGACTCACTTCACGGGCAGTGCCCTCGCAAGGGCGGTACACCATAACAAATGCTACACAGTCAAACTATCTACATCCAGCATAGTAAACAACAAAATGATACACAATTAATTTAAAAACAATGGCATAGCAAACTTGTCAATAAGTTCAAACTTCACAATGATAAATGTTCACTTGGTAGACCTGTTTACAAATATGATCGTCCAAGTTCACGGAGTTAAGATTGTCTTGTTTGTGATTCAAAACAGCTACAAATTTTTTATTTTTTTTAAGAAATTTGTTTTTCCATCAAATAGTGAAATACATAAATTATAATAAGATATTGCATCTTCATTTAAACTGAGGTCAATCAGAAGAGTGACAGGAAGTTCAGTGTTAGAGTTGGTCGCTTACAGTTCTTCAACAATTTTAGCCTCACTTGGGGCGTGGTGATTTTTGACAACTACAGAATGTGCACTACACGTGGATAGGTAAAACATTAGTCGGAAATATCTGCGATGATGATGTAAGACATTTTCTGACAGATAGGCCATCATAAATACGCATTTGATCAATTTACTGGGAATTTCTTGCCACCCTTTGAGGTGGCAAGACCACCTCTCGTTTCTCATCAAAAATATCAGGATTCTCTTCATAACTTTTAAAAAATAAAATTGCTAACCCGTACTTTAATGATTTCTCTTTCACTTCGCACCAATCTTAAGTCTGTACGTCGACACAAGCCATAGATCTTGGTTTGGTACAGTTTGAAATTTAACCAAGCAGATCTGTGGCGTGTGTCGACGTACAGACTTAAGATTGGTGCGAGGAAAAAGAGAAATTATTAAAGTACGGGTTAGCAATTTTATTTTTTAAAAGTTATGAAGAGAATCCTGATATTTTTGATGAGAAACGAGAGGTGGTCTTGCCACCTCAAAGGGTGGCAAGAAATTCCCAGTAAATTGATCAAATGCGTTCTGACGATGATGATGGCCTATCTGTCAGAAAATGTATTACAATTTACATCATCATCGCAGATATTTCGGACTAGTAAAACATGTGAGTAGATATTTCGCTTTATTTCAAATTTCAATCCCTTCAGCACACACAGCGAGTTGACTTTGAAGGTAGAACTAGTCAGAAGCTGGGATCATACACTGTTTTTGTAGAACTGGGAACATACACTGTTTTTGTAGAACTTGATAGTTTGGTGCAAAAGCAGGTGATGGCAGATAGACAGGACATTTTTAGATTTGTCTAAACGTTACGTTGTACCCACCGATCGACGGTGTCTATTCTCCCAACCGGGGTCTATTTCGCCCAACCTGATTAACATTTGTAGTTCTACCGACTGTAAATATACGTCATACAACTGGTCGCTCTTACATTTATTTAGTAAAGCAAATGACAGTTTAGGCTGATGTACAGTGTCTACAAATGCCATATTACAACAACAACACAGTGTTATTTTGTTAAGAAATTACGGTAAGTTTCATACCGTTCACAATCGCTTTGAAAAACAAACAACACTCATTGAAGAGTCAGTCGTGGTTTCTATGTTTAAACCATTGACATCATTGGGTTTTTTCCCACCCGTTTTATACTTACAGCGAAATCATTATGAGTAAAATCCACTCCCCGGACAAACGGCAGAACTCCGGTCGTCGCCATTTTCTATCCTGAGTATCCTGACGTCACGGTTTGTTTAGATAGGGTTCTTAAACGTCAAAAATGATTCACTGAATTTAAGTTGGTATCGGGTATATACGTTTGTTAAATATCTATAATAATATCAAAAAGCCTCAGAGCCAGATTTTATAAGATATCTCCTGACGTCTGTGCTGACAACTGTAGAAACCCAAAAGAAAACAAACCAAAAAATAAATCTACAGAGTAGGCCCCAATAGGCTGCGCAATAAAAAGAGGAATGTCGAAGTCACATGTAAAATATTCATAAATGCAATCATCCATCAAAAGTATGCTGAGTTATTCGTGTAAAATATGCATTGTTCGTTCAACATCTTTTTAAAAATTTGAATTGAAGAAGAGTTTTTTTTTTTGTTTTTTTTTATTATAATGATAGCTTTTAGGCCTACCCTCGGCCTTATGGTAGGCCTCATTGGCCTACTGGCAGGCTTTAGACCGACCTATAGGCCTAGACTATTCTTGTGGGCTTCTATTAGATTCAATTAGAAGAATACTATGGGATAATTGGGTACATTCTAGGACCTTTTGCAATCTATGTAGCCCAGTTTTTTAATTGCTATCTCTTTTTATACATATGACCTGGATATATGGGTCTATATGCTCAACCTTTCTTAGCCAATAAGAAACCTGAAATAGGCCAAGTTTTCTGTTCCAATACATTTTCTGTTCCAATAAATCAATTTTCTGATCGATATCAATATGAGACATAGGGTCTTACACTTATTTCTACAAAGCGTTCTGATTAACGGTTTCTTTGGGTTTTTTTTTAAAGGAACACTTGCCGCGAAAATCAGGAAATTGTTTACATTAAAAAAGAAAGTCCGTTTTCTGTATTTTCCCCAGACAATAAAAGTTAGGAACTTTCTATTTTTACCAAAATTTAAAAGTTTGGACGTCACTTTGTATTTTTAATTTGAATTTGAAAATTTGAATTGTTAGGTGCCCGGAACGTAAACAAACCAAACTGCCCCCTATTGGCGATTTTATGTTTCAGTCGAGTGAGTGAACTAACGGCACAGTGTAATTTTACGTAGGCCTATATATTTATCTGAGAAATACAGACTGACGATCGGTTAACAGCGACTGGAAAAGTCTGCTGATAATTGTTTGAGTGTAAACCACACATAAAAAGGCCTGAAATGAGGGTAATCCAACACGAAAGTTGACCGACACTGATCGTTTTTGTTGTAATCAGGCTTCGATTCTTTGTTTGTTTTTCACCCCATTTCTACATTCTAAAGCTAACTAGACATGTTTTATGTGTCCTATGTTTAAGTTTAGTTGTATTAGTCGTAGTAAGCTCATGTAAATTGGTTTTCTTAGCAAATTTAAACAGGCTACGGCGGCAAGTGGGCCTTTAATATTTTTATATTTTTGGTCTCCGATGTCGTGATATACGCCTAACCGGAATGTCGGCGCGGGTGTCGCTATAGGCTCTGCTTTTATAAAGGTAGGCCCTACCGGATTGCTCGACGCCAAACAAACGAAGAATCAAAGCCTGATTGCAATGTCAACAACAATCAGTGTCGGCTAACTTAAAGTGGCTTGAGCTGCCAAAATTCCCACTTTTTTCATAATTTCTGATCTTTGAAGAGGCTTTGAAGGCCATCGAAAAACTAAATGATTGACGTTAGAATGAGGAAAATCCATACAGTATGTGGCCTAGATACGAACCGGAATAGTGTTCAAAAAGTAAACAAAATTTAAATAGGGGCCTAACCGGGACGACCATTCATTCATTCTAAGGCAAAGTTAGTTCAAAACATTACTTTATCGTACATTCTCGAGACTAGAAGCACTAAAGATCTTCTGAATTAGGGGCCTATATGTCTGGAGATAAATAACGGATAATTTCAACATTCTGTTTTACGTCAAAATATCAACATTTTGGCAGCTCATGCCACTTTAACAAATCTCAAACAGACTACGGCGGCAAGTGCACGGGCTACCTTTATATTAGCCACACTCGTGTGTCTCTATCCTGGTTTACTTACTTTATATCGGCTGTTATAAATTAAATGGGGCCTATATAAAAACGACAATAGATTCAATTTTAAATAGAAGAAAGACCCCCACCTGCACCACCACCAAAAAGCTATTTCATAGGCCTATAGAATCGCGAACGATATGTTTTTTTGTGAGATGAAGGTCTCTTCCGTATATTTATAAGAAGCATAATTTTATAAGAAACATATGTATCTGACGTTTAGTTATGCCTGGAATTAATAAATCTCAAATTTATTAATCCAAAGTCATGTATGCCGGTAAAAGACCGTTCTCATGGTGCAATCATAGATAGGGGCCTATCTTATAATAACTATAGATTTGCCAATGTCGAGCGACTTGCGGCAAGTAAGTCGGCCATCTTGCTTTAGTTGCTTTTTTACTTGCATTAACAAGTTATTTTCAAGTCTCAGGTGAACTTTTCTGCCATTTTTTGAGAATGGAATAAATTTGAAGCGATAGATGCTGTATGATATTCCTTCCCCATCAAGACAAACGTTTAAAACCTGCTTAAAAGCAACAACAAATGTTTTTCAAGCGTTAACCTCGCTCCGGAATGTAGCGTTAAATGAAACCCTAAGGGCCGAAAGCTACGGGAAGGAAAAATACTGTTAAATATGCAAATATAGCGCTAACGCCTATAGAAAGAAAACAACGTAATAGGTCTAAGTGGTTCCGATGAACTAGCAGGACGGTGGACTATTGTGACCTTGTATACTGTACAGCGCATAGTGAATATAAGATATCTATATAATTTTATTTATGAACACTAAAACACACGGGCACAGGGAAAATCTTCTTGTCTAAAATAACCATTGATTGTGTTAAAAAGAGGTATATCATTTAGACCTTTATACCCCATCATAAATTGTTGTAATAAAGTAAACCTATGATATTTCATTAGGATATCTATATAATTTATATGGGTGCAATTTGTAGCACGGGTCCGCAAGATGCAATTTGCTCCCTTCGACAAAAATGTTATACATCTTATGCTCTATAATTGATTCAGATGTTTCTAGGTGATTAACACGTTATTTTTCACAAACGGAGCAATGTTGAATAGATTCAGATGGATGAATGTTCCTGGCACGCTATGCGGAACCAGGCCAAGTGTTTTTTTTTTTCAATATTGCAGAACCTGTCAATATTGCGTATATATGTAATGTCCGACGAAAGTTTAGCACTAATATTCTCCAGTTTTTCCTCTGTAACTGGGAGGCTTTCAATCAAATAATATACACACGACTTTGTTTCAATTTCGTAGAGATTTCAGAGTCTGTTGGATAAGACAATGGGACGCGTAATAAAACATCGGTTGTGGTCAGATTTTTACCAGCATATAGGCCTACATATAGGCATATTGTCTATTTCACCATTCTCGTTCTGAGCCTGTGGGTATTCGGTGGCGATTTATCAAAGCATTTTCACTTTATGAGAAAAAAAAAGGTCTGCCTAAAAAAGATAAGTCCCATTAGTAAGTTTGCAGATTTTTCACACACTCAGGTCAGACCTAAGGATTCTTTTTCCAATTGAGAATACCGCTTTCAGGTCATAATCTAGGGCAAAAGTTTGGGCACCCATAGTACGGCTTGATAATACCATCCCTGTGTAAAATGTCCCTAATATTTATGTTTTAAATATTTTGCAGAGCAGTTTTTACTTGCATTCAGTATTTAAAGCAACAATCTCAAAAACAATTTTCTCATATCCTGGTTTGGGCGCCCAAACCCATATACGGGGTTCAAAATCAGCCCAGATTAAGCCAGATTAAGCTATACCCGATTCATACTAAAATAGAGATCGTCTTAAGATCTTATGGAACCGCTGCCATGTCTCAGCTATTAAAATGCGTTGAAATAGACTGCCTAAAGTGGCACGAGCTGCCAAAATGTTGAAATGTTTACGTTAAAACTGAATGTTGAAATTATTATTATTATTTTTCTCAAGACGTATTATTAGTCTCGAAAATGTACGATAAAGTATTGTTTTGAACTAACTTTCGCTTAGAATGAATGAATGGTCGTCCCTTTTATTACCCCCCCCCCCCCCGGCATAACATGCGGGGTGATATAGCGATCAGCTTGTCTGTCCGTCTGTCTGTCTGTTTGTCTGTCCGTAATCATTTCTTGTCATCGCATCTTCTCCCAGGGTTTTCAATTTTTTTTTTAAAACTTGGTGGAAAGGTTGGATATCATGCGAGGATGTGCACCTCCTATTCTGGTTGCGCTGGTTTTAATATTTTTTAGAGTTATTGCCCTTTTCCGACGGTATACGAAGACATAGACAATTAGCGCTTGTCATCACATCTCCTCCCACGGTTATTGCCCTTTTCCGACAGCATACGAAAACATAGGAAATTAGTGCTTGTCATCGCATCTCCTCCCACAGTTGTAATCATTTTTTTTTCGAAACTTAGTGGACATGTTGGATATCACGCGAGGATGTGCACCTCTTATTCTGGTTACGCCGGTTTTAATATTTTTAGAGTTATTGCCCTTTTCCGACAGTATACGAAGACAAAGACAATTAGCGCTTGTCATCACATCTCCTCCCACAGGTTTCAAAAAATAATTTCGAAACTTTGTTGACTTGTTGGATATCATGCGCGGATGTGCTTCTCTTATTCTGGTTACGCAGGTTTCATTATTTTCAGAGTTACTGCCCTTTTACCACAGTTTACGAAGACATAGACAATCAGTGCTTGTCATCGCCTCTCCTCCCACAGTTTTCTCGTAATTTTTTTTTTTCGAAACTTGGTGGACATGTTGGATATCATGCAAAGATGTGCACCTCTTATTCTGGTTAAGCGGGTTTCATTATTTTTTAGAGATACTGCCCTTTTTACACAGTATACAAAGACATAGACAATTAGTGCTTGTCATCGCATCTCCTTCGACGGTTTTCATCAATTTTTTTTCGAAACTTGGAGGACATGTTGAATATCATGCGAGGATATGCACCTCTTATTCTGGTTTACGCTGGTTTCATTTTTTTTTTAGAGTTACTGCCCTTTTCCGACGGTATACAAAGACATAGACAATGGGTGCTTGTCATCGCATCTTCTCCCATGTTTTGTATCGAATTTTTTGTCTCGGTGATCAAAGAGAGTAGATTGACCTACGCTGGTTTTGCTATTTTCAGAGTTACTTCCATTTTCCGACTTCACAGGAAGACGTAAACATTGTTTCTGATGACATACAGTGTTTCAGGGCATTGTCACCTTCCTGAAAGCTGTGCCTGTTGTTTTTTTCTTGGTTCCACCTGATATTGGTTTCCTCCTACATATTGCATTGAATATTGTTGAAACTTGGTGAGGATGGTTGTTAAAAAGTGAGGATGTGGATATCCTGTATGGAAATGAACTTTTGTCTGTCATGACGATCAGAAATTATAAAAAAGTGTAAATTTTGGCAGCTCATGCCATTTTAAGTTTGACATTACTCACATAGCAACCCTCTACCTTGGTTGTTTATAGAGGCATATTCACTTCAGCGACTCTTAGAAGCATATTATTTTCATTTCGCAGCTGTTTAAAGCTCTAAATAGGCCGACCGGCGAATACTTCAAAAACTTTTCAGTCTGGTTCATTCGCCGATTATCATTCCCAATATAGCATATTCATTAGGGAATTAACCCTAGCCTATGTATATGCTACAACAATAATATATATATATATATATATATATATATATATATATATATATATATATATATATATATATATATATATATGTATGCAAACACTTATCATTTTGCATAAAATCAATCCAGATTCCATTTTTCAGACCTGAGCCCCTTAGCGTCAGTCAAGTCAAATCAACCAACTGAACATTGTCCGGATGGCATTGCCCGGCAAGAACTACTATGCGCAACCAAGGCGAATCAATCAATCAATCAATAACTGTCCATATGGCATTGTCCGACAAGAACCCCTAAACCCGAACCAAGGCAAATCAATCAATCAATAATTGTCCGTATGGCATTGTTCGGCAAGACACCCTAAGCCCTAACCAAGGCAAATCAATCAATCAATAATTGTCCGTATGGCATTGTCCGGCAAGAACCCCTAAACCCGAACCAAGGTAAATCAATCAATCAATCAATAATTGTCCGTATGGCATTGTCCGGCAAGAACCCCTAAATCCGAACCAAGGTAAATCAATCAATCAATAATTGTCCGTATGGCATTGTCCGGCGAGAACCCCAAAACCCGAACCAAGGTAAATCAATCAATCAATCAATACTTGTCCGTATGGCATTGTCCGGCAAGAACCCCTAAACCCGAACCAAGGTAAATCAATCAATCAATAATTGTCCGTATGGCATTGTCCGGCAAGCACCCCTAAACCCTAACCAAGGTAAATCAATCAATCAATAATTGCCCGTATGGCATTGTCCGGCAAGCACCCCTAAACCCTAACCAAGGTAAATCAATCAATCAATAATTGTCCGTATGACATTGTCCGGCAAGAGGCCCTAAACCCTAACCAAGGCAAATCAATCAATCAATTAATCCAATCAATCAATCAATCATTGCACGGATGACACTGTTAGGGTAGATCACTAAGACGACAATCAAGTCAAATCTACCCACCAGGATTGAACAATGCAGTATTCAACAAATCAGCCAATCATTTAAATTATGTATGCCTTGAGAGTTGTACTTCTTCAACCTGAACTTTGGTTTAATTGTAAATAAGCTTTATTTACAACGAAATCAAATTGTGCTGAAACATGATACCTTAGAATTGAAAAGAAAAATGTATTTCAGTTTTTGGTTTTGTTTTAATAATGTTACCATTCTCGATGTCGTAAGAACCTCCAAGATAAATACATGGTGCGTCGTGGCTGCACAAATTAAATAATTCTATGATATTTCACTTAAATTTTATAGTTTTTTAATTGAAAAATAAGATCGTTAAAGGTTTAGCTCAAATAAGGACATGCTGTACTACTGGTGGGGTCCTGTATGGTCTTCGCAGTACATATGTCATTGACTCTAATACAGCCCGGTGTAGGGGCGACAACTCCTGCATCCAAACCAGTCCTGAAACCAAGGAAACCTCATCACTTACAAATCAAAATGTAGATAGTGATAGTGGTGCCTTCAATTGACTAGAGACATGGATATCTGATTTATTTATACAGAAACACACCATGTGTAGAGACCATAACATCGTTGTCGTGCAATTAAGTGATGGGACTAAATCAAATTCTATGCTAGGAATGAAATATTAAACAACATGGCCTATACCATTACGGGTATTTATAAAATGATTTTCCCTGTACCCGTGTGTTTTAGTGATCATAAATATATAAAATCGATAATAAGCAACCAAATATAATCCATCGGGAAGAGGGTCGACATGTATTAAAATATATGGTCAGGAGCCGCGCACTTCCATTAACGCAGTTTACAGGCACAACTGTGAAGGGTATATAGGGTGTTCTTCGGGCTGACAAACAGCAGAACTAAAGCTTTATTGTTCTTTTCGAAGAACTGGCAACAAGCAATGTTATTGTATTTATAACTATAGGTCTACTTACCCGCAAATGGAGAGAAACCCATTTTCGGAGCAGGAAACGTCACGACATTTTCTCAAATCCTCAAAATGAGTCCCGGGTGCCAATTTAATTCCATTGTATTCACAATACGGAAGACGTGCACCCACTGCAATAAGATAATTGATGAGTAATAGCGTAGTTTGGTTTACACACCTATAAGAAGGTCGGGTTTTAAATTTTTGCATTCGCAACATTAAACATTCAAGTGCTCAAGTAAATGTTGTTAAATTCTAAACGCGTATACTTTGTCCACTTACTGAGTGTGTGATTGAGTTCGAAAAGAAATGGAGATAAAGCATTGCAATGGTCACAAATGGGATATTACAATAATAGACTAACCGTACGACAACGACAAAAAAGCTATAAGCAATAATGGTATCCCAAAATAACATCTTGATGTGGGTTATTGGTTCCCCTTCTTTTTACTTGTTCGTATGTCTGGCGAAAATTTGAAATTAAGCTAAAGTCTGCTCTCTCCAAAACTTAACCAATATCATTAACCAATATGACCTTATTCTGTCAATTAGTAAATAAGTAAAACTATTAAGTAAGATATATACGTACTTGGGCCGTC
Organism: Lepidochitona cinerea; assembly: GCA_963971465.1. Lineage (NCBI taxonomy): Eukaryota > Metazoa > Mollusca > Polyplacophora > Chitonida > Tonicellidae > Lepidochitona > Lepidochitona cinerea. Next base: position 43,698,103 of record OZ020551.1, on the reverse strand, counting down.
TAAGAATGCGACTGGAGATGCAGTACAAAATGAGGAGACAGTTTGAGGCAAAGCCAAAACGGCCACAATGAACAAGGCGCAGGTAGACATCTTTGATGGAAGATATTGTGGTAGTCTGGAAGTGAAATTGGGTGGATAATAGCTTCAAAATCTACTCTGGTCCGTCACTCTGTACACACACAGCCTTATTGGACAATGAATATGTTTTTAAATCGACACAATTTCACGAACTGAAACCACGCATGACCATAAGTTGTTGAGAGCAAAATGTAAGTGCAGAAATAAGAGTCTCTCTGACCACAAAAGCGTCTCTGGCCCGGAAAAAATGCATTTAACGGATTCATATGATATGGATATCAGGTCAACAGAGCGTGTAAGTAAAATATAACTATAAACATATTTAGGCCAATGTAAACGACTTTGTGAGGATTGAAAGAAGTGTTTATAGTCAGTTTCAATGAGGATGGCAGGGATATTTTGGTTTGTATAGGTTTAAATTCAATGTAAATACACCTTTCAGACATGAATAACGCACTGTGCGCGTAGGTAGATACCTACGTCTTTTACAGTTTGGTCGGAAAGCATTTTAGTTGACTTTCTACGTGAATCCTATTCAAAGAGACCTCGATTTCTAAAAGATTTTTAAAAAGTGAATTCATCTTTTGTTAATGTATGTTGGTGTTTACGAAAATATTGGGTGTATCTGTTTGACCTCCAAAGCTTTTTTGACGTATAAATGGACCTTGACACGTGCACTGAAAACGCAGGACGGAACCAATGCAATTCTACAGACAGGTTCGTGTAAAAGTATAAGCTTTGGTGGGAAAAGTTGTTATCTGGTTCGTCTATCGCGTTGTGTGTCAATTACAGTCATCAACGTAGAGGTCGTAAAAGGTTGTAAAAATGTTCGAGCTTTTAACCATCTTTGTGGCTGCTGTTCTGATTTCTCCATCCAGTGGTTATACATTTTTCGCACCTTTGATTACTTTGACGGGAGGTAGGTGTTCGTTTGTCTTTTCCTTATATACTTATCTAAATATACCGACATATAGAAGAATATACGAAAAGTAAAGGATTGATTTATCGATTTTGTTCAAGCCCCAATCAAGATTATTTCACATATGTATGGCAGAGTTGCCAGATCATCAAGCGAATGTGCTTGCGATATGTAGACAAAATTTAAATACCGGGATGCACATTCTTGCATTGTTGGTCTGTGTGTACTTCCATACACTAATGTAACACACGTTATCCGGCCTAGTATCGCTAAAGTTTTTAATTTGCAGTTCAATAGACAATTTTACAGACTTAAACAACAAATAGAAACATTTTTACAGCCCAAATCATTTTAAAAACCTTGTGATCAAAGTGAACAATTTCTTGAATTCAGATAGAGACAAGAAAGTAAAAAAACAAAAACAAAATAATACCTATATATAGATTAAAGATACATAAAGATTCTGATCGTTTTGGACTGTTTCTTAAATCATTTACACCTGGCGAAACTTTGCTACTGGCCGTAATTTTTTTAAGAAACGTTATCTGGCTTTCGATGACTACCTTAAAACTTTGTTTGCAGATAGTGATGGCCAAGCCAATAAGAGGAAAAACTATATAATTTACAGTTGAATAAGAAAAATCCATACAGTCTGTGGACTGCACAAAGAGAAATAATTGTAAAAAAAGAATCTAAATTCCAAGTGGAATGAGCTGCATATTGCCCATAAAACTTCTAAAACGTTAATCAACAAGACTGATATGAACAGAAAGCTCTCATTGGACATGTACTTTTAAACAATTAGCTTATACTGTTTCAACGAAACTCCCTCTTTATTTTGGCAGCTCATGTCTGTTAAACAATTATTTAGAAATTAAAGAGAACTTCTTAACATTTTGCCTACAGACCTCGGCGGACTGCAACCGGCATGTGATATTCCTGATTTAAACATAACAATACGAGTTGGGGACTTTGTGAAATCCTATGACACCTGTGCCACGTACAATTGTACAGAGAATGGAATGAGTGGAGCAGGGTAGGTTAACGTTAAATTCGTTTTCTTGAGATTTCCCATAAAAATTTCAGTATTCATGTAGTGTTAACTGTTTGACTCAATACGCCTTCTCTACTTTAATTTGTTGAGGACGTAACTTGGTTGGTGCCATATGACCATATGAGTCTTGACTGATTGATGTAAAAATTTGGTGGTGGGGGGGGGGGGGGGGGGAGGTCTGGCCCTTCAACATTTTACACTGGATACACCTTCATTTATTCTTGTGGTGTAAATTATCCAACATTAAAAAAAGCTGTTGGTTGTAAAATCCAAATCGTTGATAGCAAAATCGCTAGGACCGATCTTGATATTTGCTTTGGACATGGAATGATATATGTGTACTTTGTAACTGTATGTTTGTTCGTTTTTGACAGTTTTGGCTCTCGGGCTGGTGTCTTCTCTGTGGAGGGTTGTGTGATGAAGGAGAAGGCCTGTCAACCAGATTTCGTACAAGACCCGTCGTCTTCACAGCGCTGTCTCTTTGCAATCAAAGTAACACCACCTACACCTGGTTGGGAAACAAGAATACCCCAAGTCCAGCAAACGCCATCCACCATGGCGGCATCACATAAGGCAGCTGACGATAGATGTATGGATCCATATCTATCCCCTGATGAATGGAAACAATATTGCGTTAACGGCGCCGGACGACTAAATATACATTTCACATTATTGCTCTGCATATTCATGCTCCTCATGTGTGCGTATTAAATTCCATAATTATACCATAGAGGATATTTTTTTAAATTCCAATTTTAAAGTTTTAAGGTTTATGTCAGTTCATCAATTAAATAGTTTGTGAAAATAATTTATAATTATTAATAAAAAAGAATTGACAAGTTTCAAATTTTCTAGAATGTCTTTTTAAAGTTGTGCTTGATATATACATCCATTGGAGCTATCGTCACTTGATTAATTCAAAGTGTCGCCAGAAATGACCATTTTGAGTGTCGAAATAAAAAGAGTTTATTGAAGAACTAAATCAGGTTAAAGGCCCACTCTCCGCCGAAGCCTTTCTGGTATTATCGGATAAACGAATTTATACGAGCTTACTGCTAGTAAATTCACTTAAATTAAACATGGGAAATTATTTGCAAATAGTTTGTTTGGATTTTATCGATTTAATTAAACTTCTTTATTATGATTTACAATATCTGATTTAAAATCCAAGGAAATATTTTGATCTGACGGGATATCTAAAGTTTTCTGTACAATTTGCCATGCATTAATCATGTTGGTTGCCCCAGAAATCGTGGAATCGTAAAATCCAAGGAAATATAATTCTTTCATGGTTTGTATTTCTATGACAACGAAAACGAGCTTGTCCCACTCACAACACCAAATGCGTTCTCAATTTGAAGAGCTCTAATAATGGAAATATAACGTATTGAGAATATTTGGAAAAGTAAAGAACATGGGTGGCAACGATTCGGGGTATGCATAACTTGGATAAATTTGAAGAAACGAACTGCAGTTTAGCTTTATTTGAGGTTTGTGTTTCTGTGTGCAAGCTTAATTCTTGCGACATCGGGTGTAACATCTTTATAAGGGGAATTAACTCTATTTTCATATTGGATAGTAATACAGGAGTATTGTACCCTGGCTCCCCTGCCAAAGAAAGCAACTGTTCCACACAGCCGTTTGGGAGATGGAGAAGGCTGAGGATAGTATTGGTGTGTGTCGGTTCACTTTCGTCGATCTCCAAGCTTTAAATATCCTTGTCCACGCTGCAAGAAATTCTGTATTTTTCCTTCCATATCGCGTCTGGAAAAGTAGTCTCGAAATATAACAATCTGACTCATTGCAAAAATTCAGATTACTGTTAACATAGCAAACAGTGGGCGGTTTTCTGTATTTCTCCCAGACAGAAGAAGTTAGGAACTTTCTATTATTACTAAAACAATTTGGCATCAATTAGTATTTTTAATTTTAGTTTTGGTAAAAATAGAAAGTTTCTAACTTCTTCTATCAGGGAAAAATACAGAAAACCGCCCACTATTTTTTATGTAAACAGTATTCTGGATTTTCGCGGCAAGCGTGCCTTTAAATACCCGTACATAGAATAAGGTCTGAGGGAAAATATAAGCTCTTGGTCAAAATTTCAAATTTGTTCTGTTTGTAAAGTTACTTACAATTACCAATGCAAATAAATCTTTTCATAATTGCTGGTTTTGGTATTACCAGTAATCCGATTTGTACCATGTTTCCGAAAGTCATTCCACCAAGTGTATTTCATGAAGTTCTGAATTGAGCAGTGTCTCACATGGGGTCATATTCTCGAGCCAAGTTAAAATCGGTTCCATGAAGATTTTAACTTGGCTCGAGAAGATGGGATGGGGTCTCCAGGTTTCAATTAAAGGTCTCGGTGTTTCTTCTGTCACAGAACCGTATATACAGTTTCCTGTTGTATTTGTCATACAATGTTTGACAACGATGTTGATTTTCGGCAACACTAAATACATATTCATCCCTGCTATACGGTGACTTTAATAGGCCCTACGTGTAATTCTATATTCCGAAATTTCGGTTATTGGTAAATTATCCCCAAGAAAAAGTTTATCTGAAAATTAAACAAAACAAAAAGAGATACAGTAGGATATAGTTACAGATAGAGGTGATTTCTGCAATGTAATGATCAATCTCCAATATAACGGCGTTACATTATATATAACTGTATTGGCTGGTTATTATTGTATATACTGTGGAATAAATTGAGAAGAATGCTGATGGAAAACAAAATATTCACTTATATTTTTAAATAAGATTCCTTAACAAGACTAATTAAACATATATCTGTTTTGGTAATGTACATAATCTACATGTAGGGCTTGGGCATTTGTAAACAAAGTTATAGTTTAGGTTAGTAAAATAATCATTGTTTAACTGTCTCTAAATTGAAAATCGTATTAATTGTTGATTGATTGATTGTTTGGTGTTTTTCGCCGCGCTCAAGATTATTTCACTTATATGGCGGCGTTGCCAGTTTTATTGTGGGAGGAAACCGGGCTTTGTGCCCGGAGGAAACCCACGACCGTCCGTTGGTAACTGGCAACCCTCCCCACATAGGTCGTTCGAGTGAAAACCCAGTCAGAAAATTTTCCAATTTTTGGACTGAGCGTATTAATTGTAGATTTAGTTATAACCATCGGTCTTTAATTTTTGTGTATGTTGCTGGTTTATGCTTTATCTATAGTCAGATTTGTTACATATGTCCAGAATTTAACTGATAGCATGACGCTGCCATCAAATTCTGGATTTAGTAATGTCTCACGGGTCCCTATGTGCCAACGGAAGGCATTGAAGTTCCTAAAGGCAAAGAACCTGGTTACCACCCAAATGCACATGACAACATCGGATAGAAACTATTTGCATTGTGGGGTTATAAACTAAGAAAATAATAAAATAATTGGTAAAAAGTGTATGACATTTGTTAATGATAAATTCACATCAAAAACTAATTTTGACATTTAATTTCTGGATGTTCTTAAGTATATGAATTGCGTTACAGCGAATGTCGAGAAAATAAAGAAAGGTTATTTCAGAATAGGTATATTGGTTTCAAATCTATACCGGGCAAATATCGCTTTAATTTTCTATAAATTTTTTTTAATACGGCTTTGGGAAAGCATACTGTTTACAAATGTTAGGTTATATATTATGTTATATATTAACACAAATCCGCAAATTTATCGATCAACCCCATATTCGGGTTTGTTACTCTCCAAAGAAGAACAGATGTGACGAATAAGTGGCAGATTGTTAGTTAACGAGCATCGGCCGGGGTCCGAGGCTAAGGAACACAGGGGCCACCACAATCTCGGCAATGACCGGCTCTGTCGTCCCAGGCTTCCCCTTGGTAGCGACCCATGAGTTAATTGAACATGGCCATTAGATTCGAGAGTCCGAAATCAATTTGTCGGCTATCATCCTATTGCTGTTTGTGGCGCTTCTTTTTGACGGCTTGATGATCACTATCTGTTGATGCTGCGAGATGCTGCTGATTATAAAGGGAGACAAGCCCGAGTAGAATAAAGACACCCACAGAGCGACTTGTCTCTTATGGCACTTTCTATTGTTGTTAAGAACAGTTTCTCACTGGTCGACAGAAGGGCGTATAATCGCCGTTGAAATTTCTATCAGTGATCTGTACAACCCGTTATAAAACCTTTTGAAGTCAATTGAACCAACTGAGCAGCATCTTCTTTAAGGAGAAAGACTCTTAAGCCCATAGTTTCGATCAGTCTAAAGATATGCAAACGATATCGTTAAAGATAGAGCCATAATGTTATTTCACTACCCTCTCGGGAATAACAATATTTTCATTTTCCTCTATCATGAAATGGCGAATTTAACGATTTTGATCACTGATAAGCTAAATTATGAATGGAAAAACTACAATGTTTTTTAAAGAATAAATTTTCACAAAAACTGTTCGATACGATAAATGTAAAACACCAAAAAGAAGCAAAGGTGAAGGTATTTTAATCCGTACATAGCCCGTTTTTTTAAATATGCATCATTTATATGAATTATGTCGACCGTGTTCAAAGAGAATCTATACCTCCAAAATTGCTTTCATCGTGGAGCGAAATAGCACCAACGATTAGCTACATTTTGCACACTCCTGTATCAACGGGAACAAAGGGTCCTCATGCCAAGAAAACATGCCTAAAAGGCCCCCGCTGAATCGTAAGGCTATACTTAAAAAACGTCATTCGTATGTATACAAGCCTCATCCATGACACTTTAGACCATAAAAAAATAAAACAAAACCTAAGAAAAAAGGAGACAATATGAATATATATGATAGTAGGCTACTGTGTCTGTAGAATATTATATTGGTGCGAGGCACTTGAGTGAATGAAGTTAAATTGCTGCAAAAACGAACAAGTCAAAGTATATTGGTGCCTTGGGACAAGTCATCCATCTTGGAAACTCCATGCCTTCAATCTACAGCTAGCAGTTTAAGTGGTCTCCCTTGAATTATTGATAAACAACAGAAAGTGAAAACGAATTAAGGCGTGTTTTTTTTCTGGTTTTTGTTACAAAGATACCCAGGACTCCATACTATTAGAGACTTTCGCTTATACTCTCTGACACAAATTAGTTTCTAAACCCATTAGAGAAACAATGGACGAAATAGAAGGAATTTGATGTGCTCACGCGATCGTTGAAACGAACACCTGGCAATAAAAAACTTAATTTATGATTTTGTCTTCTAGTGCAATTTTCCCTAATTTATCAAGAACCAAAGCTCGGAATGAGAATGGATTTCTTTTCTTTTCTCTTTCCGCACGAAGCGATAATTCATTTGTCTGTTCTGAATATGTTTACAGCAGAGACAAAAAAGGAAAAACAAAACTCCACAAACAATCCATTGGAGACAAACCCATATTATAACATATCTGAAAAAATCTGTTTTCCCTCTGAAGTAAAAGAGAGGACTCTCATTTGAACTGGGTCTTTAGATATTAGATTTTCTTTTGGTGAATAGAAACATGCGAGTATCATCTAATTGTGATGGCAGACTTTTTCGCTTCAGATTACTATAGTCCAAGGTATATACAACCTAGAGAATAAAGGCTCAATCCATTATTTTTACAATAAACTTTTAATGTTTTCGGTTCAATGATGACCTATCCACATATAAAGCAAATTAAAAACTTTTAATTCTAGATATTCCGCACGTCTTTTGTAGTGCCAATATGTAGGACTGTAGCATACCAATAGGTGAAATGTAATACAAAGTGTTCCAGACAATTCTACTGGAAAAAGGCCAAGCTCCTGTCAGTCGTCAACCTAATGAAATATCATAGGTTTACTTTATTACAACAATTTGTGAATGGGTATAAAGGTCTAAATGATATACCTCTTTTTAACACAACTAGAAACTTGTCTCCATGGTTATTTTAGACAAGAAGATTATCTCTGTGCCCGTGTGTTTTAGTGTTCATAAAATATATGAAAAGTGTCATACATTTTAATGTCTTCTAAACTGGTAATTTGGAATCCAGGAATTTGTACAGAATTATTAATAACCTTTTTTACATCAACAATTCAGAGTTAATCTAGTTATGTTTTCGGATATTCATATAATAAAAAAAAAAACAGAATTTTAAATCAAATGCAACAACAATTCAGTCGTCAAACGTACCCTTTGATTTGTATTAGTAATTGATCGATTCGTTTTTTCATATTTTTATCATATCTTTTTCAGATCGATTAGAGATAATATTTATTTTTAATAGTTTCAGTCAACCACAAAAGATTTATTTAGTCAGAGCAATTAAAAGTTACCAATCACATTTACCTACATGGCATTTAACTGTTTTCACTCTGATTAATGACTCTTGTCTGCGTGTGGTGAGAGCCAGGTGGAACATTTCATGACTGAGAGGTTTAGAAGTTCTGAACAGTCATTGTTCGCCGAAGGTATACTTTTTGGAAACTCGTCGAAAAATGTCACAGGTGTTTTGGCACGGTGAATGCAGTATAATATGCGTAGTTAATACGGTTTCGGCGTTTCACTTATCATTAGTTTCAAAAGAGCATTCAAACTCAAAATGTTGCGTACAAAGTAATACATTTTTATTTTGTTTTGTACTGAAATGGGTTTCGAACTCGACATCGGTGCAAGACTTGTGTCGGCATTGGGAACTATTGGTTTATCGACACCGGCACTGAAACTAGTGCCGAAATAGAAGCATTTAACAGTGGTCCTTGTCAACCTTGGAGGAAGAATAAACTTAGCCATAAGTTTAAGGAAAGAAATAAAATATATTGGATACATTTCAAGCCCTATCCAGAAAAGCTTGTCCAAAGTTTAGGACGAAATTGAAACTTTAATTGCTTGTCGTAAAACGTTCGGTCTTTATTAACATGGTATAAAACACACTGAATAGCTGGCCTATTATTCGCTTCGCACATGTCTTTTGTTTCCAGTTTCGTTTATTATTTTTACTCAAACGCCTTTCCTACCCATCTTCAGAATGTATCATCAAAAAAGTTTATTTCTAAAACAGGTATTTCATTGCTATACCCCGATGCTATAATAAAACGAAAAAGAAATACACATTAAAGTGGCATGAGCTGCCAAAATGTTGATATTTTGCCGTTAAAACAGAATACTGAAATTATTGCCTATTTTTCTCAAAACTTATAATTCAGAAGCTTTTTAATGCTTCTAGTCTTGAGAATGTACGATAAAGTATTGTTATGAACTAACTTCGGCTTAGAATGAATGAATGGTCCGGTTATTTAAATTTTGTTTACTTTTCGAACACTATTTCGGTTCGAATAGGCTACATACTGTATGGATTTTCCTCATTCCAACGCCAATCATTTAGTTTTTCGATGACCTTCAATGCCTCTTGCTATCACGACGATCAGAAATTATGAAAAAAAATGCAAATTTTGGCAGCTCATGCCACTTTAATGAATTCAAATAAGTCTTAAAATCTAAATATGCTGGAAAGAATAAATATGGGCCTCTGTTTAAGCTATAATGTTTGTCTGGACAAAGTCTCAAATAGAAAATTACTTTTTATCTCTTGTGGTAATGGTGACTATAGTTCCCAATCTGTTGATGATCTGTTTGACTGGCATTCTTCCATCCTTGCCTTTCCAACTCATTACGATCTGTAGTTATCCTTTCCAGCAGATATCTTTATTTAAAGAGAATCAAGAGAAATTGGGAGACGACATCGGTAAGTCTCCCACATCCGGCAATTTTCTTTCTAATCTTCTTCCGTTAAAAATGGCCGACCTCCGGTCAAGCGGACGTCAGTGACAGTGATTGGATGATATTCAATCTTCGCCGTCTGCTCACTCAATCTGATCTACTCTATCTTATGATCCTTATATAGTTAGATCGGTTCGACTGGAAAAAGCAATCGCCAAGAGAGACTTGGACGTCTAATCCGTAACTAAATCAGGGCTTGCAGGACATGTTATTGGAGACTATCAAAATAATAGCGGATTCGTCGCCCCTTGTCGAGTTCTTGGCAATAGATCAAGCAGAAAACTCGGGACGACAAGCCTCACTGACAGCCAAAGGATGGAATCAAGTTCTCCATCCTAATTATAAAGAAATAACAGTCATGCGTGGATGAGTCGTCAAGGTCATGACCTCTACAGCCACAGATATGTCATACAATTTCGCTGCCATGGTGTCACCTTATTTTGAAAATGAAGCGACACTCATACAATAATTTGAATGTAAAATCAAGTAATTCTCGCTTTTTTAATTTCTCAAAATCCTTTGGTGTTTCATTTCACATGGATGAAAAATTGCGCTATAACAGACTGTGACATTTTAGGTAGACTCAGGAGAACTAGGAATCTAATTTCAAGCTGGTAGTGAGATCAATCAAATAAACTAAAGCAGTGTCGTTAATTAAACGCGTAGGTGGTAATAAATTGAACAAATAATTGAGATTATTAAAGTCAATACATTAGCCAATCGATCAACCGAGTATTTCAGTTTGTAAATTAAAACTGCCAATTGAATCAGTGATAAGCTCCCATAACGGCCCATGAGACAGTGTTGTTTCTATAAATTGTAAAGTGTTTTGTAGTTCGCTCTCCGTGTCTGAGGTCATTTTCAACCATGAGCTCGGCGAAAACTATCCCATCTCCGTGATCTCCTTTGCGTGGTCGGAGAAGTTTGTTCTTCTTAGACGAACAGGAAGCGGTTTTTACTTTTCGCTTTATTTGCCTGTGTTTCCATTAAATCTGGAACACTTTATCAATGTTATTATGTTTAAGAACCATGCCCCCTATTAGAAACGTTAACGAGAATAGTCTGTCTTTGTCACGGTTTCGGGAAATACCTCGTGGTTTTATTAATTGGAGTGATTCCATTTCTGTCCTTAAACAATCGTATTTGTTATGAATAACTACAACCTTAGAGTTGACACAATTTCCCTCCATCACCGCCTTGTTTTAATCACATCTGATCGAGGCAATTGATAACAGTGTGGCGTGCGTCGACTCGGCGATGGCGGGAAATGACATTTTAAACAGTTCGCCCTTTAACGGAAGTGTCAGTTGGAAGAAATAATTGTTCTCGCCGTTTGTTAACAGCGTGTTTGACTTTGATTGTTAGTAAATTAGGAAATCTGATACGCCTTTAATACCATTGATAGGCAGCAACACGATACAAAAGTTATTTTATAAGTGAAGCTAGTTTGTAACTATAATTATTAGAGTTGATAATATATTGTTAAACGCAACTATAACTCATTGGGATTGTTCCTTGTTTTAAATTAGATTAGAATCTCCGAAGAAATCGGAAGATTTCCTGATATCAGTTTTGCTGGAATTTATAATCCATGCAATAATCCATAAGAACGGACATCAACACGTATTGGGAAACAATTGGCTTTAGAACACAATGAGGCGTTTTCTTAACAGTTATGGCGGCCGGTAGGCGAAGTTATGTTAATCTTCAAGAAAATATTCAAAATATAAAAACAGTTTTAATTCAATAGAAAAATACATTTCTAATCGCTTTACAGTAAGTAAAGCTACATTTACATCTACGCCACAATCTGGACATTTCCGTCCACACATAATTCTGTAGATCCGTGAATTGTTTGTTTTTTCCGGAATTTTGTTTTTTAAATCTTAGTTTTAATAGAAATGAGTGCATGGCCATGGATTGTTTAACAATTCACAAAGAATTTTTCAAAACTGAAAAAGTCTTCCGATTATTTTAATTGAGATTACAGTTGGAGATGCTGCTTGCTGTTCGTGTTGATACCTTATCAACGATTTGATGTTGAAAGCAATTTTAAAAGTGCTTTTGGGGAACGAAAGATTCCTGGTTTTCACTAAATTCATGCAATATCTACATTTTGAAAATAATTTGCACTTCCTAAAACAGTGAATAGGCCTCATATACTTTTTTTTAAAATACCGAACCCACATTTTATGCAATGAAGTTAGCTTCCCCTTTTTCCCCGCATCCCCATCACATTGTCATATTATGAATTTAAGATAACCATCTATACATCTGCCACCCAATTGTATTTACAGACGCAAGTACCTTGTGGGGAACCATACAAGGAAATTCTCGACCAAACCAACTCGACTAGACAGCAAATAACCAAACAGCAGTTATCAATTACAATCATTCAAATCATAGATAGTAAACAACCAACCAAACAGCAATGTCCTTAAATCCTTCTATACATTGGCTGATTGATTGGTCAAAATTATTTTTTTATTTATATGGCGGCGCTGCCAGGTTTAGTAGAAATGGACCCCCCCCCCCCACCCCCCGACCAGTGGTGAGTAACTGGCTACTCTCCCACACAGTGTGCTTTGTATACAGACATTTGGCATTCCTGGTTAATATAGTTTTGGATGCACTGCTGTAGCGCTCCTCTGTGGCTTTATTTTATGTTACAAAGTTGTTTCTTTTTATTTACAATGGTTAGTTTACCAGTTTACCAGGCTATTACGTAACAAATATCATGTCAACTGATTGCACGGTTTGCATCGTGTTCTTTGAAGGCATTTCGACGAATCATGACATACCATATCAGTTGTTATGCTATTATATGTCCACTTATTGACAGGCAGTCTGTCTTCGCTTAACAAGATAGATCTGCTGTAGGGGTTCAATGTAACCAATACCCGGTTCCTTCTGTTCAACCTCAATTAGAATCATTCTTCTTTTACCATTTGTACCTGATGAACTCAGTCTAGTGGAAGATCTAGAATCAATAGTAGTCAATCTATTGCCCATTTAATCTACTTACAGCATGATTTACGAAGAAAAGGTTACAAAAGGTTATTAGAAATAGTTCGAGTTTCTGCTTAATTGTTTACGATTGAAATCCTACACAACTGCTTTGGATAGATAAGGCGCCACAACACTCGCGTGTACACACCGAAAAGTGGCCCCTGCCTTAGCCAATGGGTTAATAACAAATGATCTAACTCGATGTAATGGTGTGCTTGCATGCATCTGTAACATCCGATTATTTAGATGATCTGTCGTCGTTGCCAGTAAGTCACGCGAAGGCAGATGTGTCTATAACAGGCTATAGTTTCCCTGTTTTCTAAATAGTTTCTTGATTCGGAGCCTCGTTGGTGTCTTGGGGGAAAACGTCTTCGAACTGACTTAACCTATAATTTTCTCAAGAATAACCTAGATAACTAACGCAGTTATGCGGTCGATATGTTGTTGTCAAAAGTGAAACAGAATCCGCGTTGAACGTTCCTTGGTCCGCGATACCTTTTGTCTGCGCGTGTTTCTGGGTGTTCCATATCTTTGACTAGTTAACGTTACGAGTTTAATCTGTACTGACAACATCCAATTAGAGGCACTTTAAATGCCTGGCCGCCATCATAAATTGCACGGCGCGAAATAATAACATATTTGACGGTTATGCTTGAATAGCGTATACAGCCATCGTATTATTTAATAATGATGTATTACTATTTGCAAAATGATTGGTTAGCGATCTATCCAGCACGCTCTTGAATAGGTAAACAGAAGTAATAAAAACAATCAGCAGCCTCCATTAAGACACCGTATAGCAAGAGGTTGTTATACAATGATATATCAGGGCTGTAAGATCTAGTAAATTGGTGGGGCACGATATCGGTTTATCGACACGCCATTCTGCTCTATTTTAAGGTTTTATGGCAGAGGATCCCCCAAGGAGAGGGGAACCCCTTGGTTTCTATATACCCGCTATCAGAACGATAATATCACTTATTATCCTTAAAAACGATCGGCCACAAACCGAGGATAAATTTCTCCGAGAGAAATTCAAATGTACACAAAGTTCGCATAACTTTTGATGTTACGTTCGCAATTTACGTCATCCAAATGTAAGTACCATGTCAAATCTTCAAACACTCAAATAATCGTGTCAATCGAAGTGTACAAAGTAAATTTTTTGGCAACTTTCGCCACTCTGAGGAAATGTGGCGACGGCTTTCTGAGACATTATTTTCGAAATCCAACTTGCGGAGGCTTTGCTGATTCTTGTTCAGTATTTTGGTGTTAAAAAGATCATCTAAAAAAACTTACAAACTTAGGGCACCCATGGCACAGAAACTCTGCAGGATTAACCATGCTTTATTTACACACTATGGGCATATTATCACCAAATGCAAAATAAAAAAGTCAGCCAAAATATGTTGGTTTGAGAATCAGTTTTCTTTGAAGATATTCTCTTTGAATAATACCATTTCCCTTCACACAGCCTCTGGAGGAGACCCCTGGGAAATGGTAATTGCCTTCCTTGTACATTTATTCAAACTGGAGACAATATTTGGCGAGAGGTCTCAAACTAATGAAGTCTGACGAGAAATAATTTGCTCAGCCAATGTTGAGTTCCCGATGAAATTTAGTTTGCTGCCCAGTGATTTCCTAATGTTCCAATGGAATCGGGCAATGACAAATGTACCATGCTTCAGTGACGTTGTCTTTCGACATTACATCGTAACCGTCGCGGGAGCATCTTTGTCTTCCTTGGGAGGATTGACTATCGCTGCTTCTTCTGGAAACTTCAGAATGTGCATGCTTCCACAACTGGCGGGACACATTAAACTCGCCTGGACTTTTTCTAACCGCTCTAGTACAACGGAAGTTGTAGATAACGCAATAGAAACAATATGGAATCCTACATGCATTCTACATTGTATGTAGAAGGGCTTACGGGGATTCCAGCGGAAGAAAGTGTTCAAACTTCTTAAACTTACGCCCTCTGACTTCATCACCTATTTCAATCGTTTCATTCCTATCTGTCGTGTTTTGAAGTGATGTTTTCCAATTTAACAAGGTACTTTCGGTTCTGTGCCCCAAGAATTCTTACATACGGTATCTAATATATAATACAACATACCTCCTTTAAAATAGACAAAGTACGCCTTGTTATAGTACATGTTTCTGTACTTTGTTGACGATACCCTAAATCTAAACATTCTGGTTATGCCTACAAACGCTATAAACTGGATGTATTTCCAATGTCAGAAAATCCCTCCCCTCAATTAACACACATATAATGTTTGATATGTTATTGCTACAGATCAGTATTCGCATTTTATAATGGAATTTCAGGAAATTATCTTATGGTCTGTATATAATAAAAACTTATCCAGATAAAACATTAGACTGTATTTAGAAGAAAGGGGCCCCGGCGAGTATATTTACTCTGATAAGTTTATCTTTATATTATTTAAGATCCTGTGAGGTCTGAATTTGACCACTCCGATAGGAGATAAAATATAATAAAAATATGTTAAACCTTGTTTTGAAACCTGAAAGACCCTGCCATTAAGAAAGAGCATAATTCTATATATTTAAAACAAGATTTAACATAATCATATCTTGTTTTATTTAAGAACACTAAAACACACGGGCACAGGTAAAATCTTCTTGTCTAAAATAACCATGGAGACAAGTTTCTAATTGTTGATTTTAAAATCCTCAAGCATGCAGTTTCTTACAAAATATAAAGGACACAAATATAATTTATAAAACGTCTGTAAATGTCAAAATTTTGAAGATTACGGCTGGAGGCATTTCGATTCCCGTATGACGAACTCCGAGCCACCGTGGGAAAAGGAGCAAGCAGCCCGAGGGGGACAATCGTCACCCCTACCACAAACCACAACATAAACAATACTAACAAAAAGGTGTAATTAAGAAGTCGCTGTTAAATCGTGTAAAAATCCATAACGACAACCCCGGTTTCATTGATTCAGCGGTTAATATGAAATTAGATTTTAAAGTGACTCACGATGGAATTAGTATTGTGGTAAGATTAAAACTTGTTTTATCAGATGTCTACTGAATTGAATGGAGAAATTTAATATGATGATTATTAACGGACCTGTCAAGTGAAATATTAAATATTTTTATATCTCGTTTTTTTTGTTTGTGTAGGATTTTTTTCATAAATTTCTTTAGAAATTCTTGGCATACATATATGAAGACGTCTTTAGTAAATGATATTATTAAAATTCCATAGAAATAAAAACGTGAAGAAATAGGGAATTCATAAGATTTTATCGCACAATATAAAGTTAATTTGTTTGAGTATTTTAATCCGAACATTGAAGTGTAATGGTGCTTAAAATGTGAGCAGAGAAATTATAAGCCCGACATGCATCGGAAACTGGCTATATAGATTTCTCCGGAATGAAAATTTAACGTTATTTGAAATTAATCACTAATTGCAATTACCTCTATTCACAAATGTTGCAATATTTCAGTTTATTAGTTCTTTTAAATTCATCCCAGAGGGTAAATAAATATAAATAACTTCTTGTGGAATACTTGATATGAAATAGAATAAAGTCATTTAGAAATCTAATTTGTTGAAGAACAACTCAAACTGGAAAATAAGCAGAATCAAAGTTAATTTTAAATTTTAAAAAGACTTTTAAAAACTAATTGCTGCTTGACGTTGGGGTATTTATAATGTTAACAAACAGTGTTTATTTTCTCACGGTTAGGCACAGAAAAAATACGCAACAGAAAACAAATCATAAAAACCAGTATGCTTTTACGGTTGATATATTTTCTTTTATTAAGTGGTAATACGACGAAGTGTTGCTTATATACAGCCGACTAATTATAGTGTTTTTGTTTACCGGTAAGTGAGAGAGTGGAGTCAATTGACATGTTAAACAGATGGGAAAATCGAATCAAATTGATTATTGCGAAGCTTGTGATGCACTAGTTTTTCCTTGAGCTGTCCGATAAAACGTTTCGTTCTGGCAGCAAATAGGATTTCAACCGGTACTTCGTCGGCTTTTCACTCCTCCCGTATTATTGAGCCGACAGTTCCTCAGAGTGGCATAAGCTGCCGAAATTTTGATATTTTTTCCGTTTAAACAGAATTTCCAAATTAATAGCTATGTTTTCCAAACAATAAAAATAAAGATCTCTCGTTAATATCAGCCTCAGAATTGCACGTTAGGTAATTGTTTAGAAATATCAAACACATAAAAATAAACTCCTGTATATCCGGGCTGAGTTAACATTAAAAAACCAAGGTGATTTCCATATAGATCACCGCTAAACTGTAAGGCTTTGGGAATACAACAACAACTTCACCTTAAGCAAGTCAAGTCCAGATATTCGACGAAAACTAGATTTTAAAATCAGTAAGAAATACCGAGGAAATGGTCCAGTATATAAGAAAGTATATTCAGTGCGCTTTCAGGGGTAGACAGGGGACTGGAAGGTGAAACTGCTTGGGAAAGATCAGTCACATCACCTGGTACGTATGAAGCAAAATGGTGTGCCTACTTTCTGTTTCAAAACAAACAGCGGTAATTTTTTCTCTCTTAACAATCAATGTAACCCTTTCTTAAACCTGTAGTTTACTGTATTTTGCATTGACTCGAGCTATTTAAACTGGATTTGAGATTGAAAACCTGGTAGATTTGTTGTCTTAGAAATGTGTGCTACATATTGGCCTTCCCCCGATCTCTCAAAGTGCAATGCTCGTCAAATAGTTGGACATTTTCTTCTTTTGGTCTCTTCAATGTACGCCTTTTGATTTTAGCACTCGATCTTTAGGCAATGTTAAAGCGAGTTTTGAAATTTTACGAAACGGAAAAGAAACAAAATTCGATGCCAATTGCATTTTGATTGGTTAGAAAAGGTGGCCCATATTTTTCCATATGAGCCTATACATAGGTATATTTATGAACACTAAAACAAACGGGCACATGGGAAATCTTCTTGTCTAAAATAACCATGGAGACAAGTTTCTAATTGTGTTAAAAAGAGGTATATCATTTAGACCTTTATAGCCCATAAATAGTTGTAATAAACTAAACCTATGGTATTTCATTAGGTTGACGACTGACAGGAGTTTAGCCGTGGTCAGTAGAATTTTCTGCAATCATTTTGTAATATATTGACAATGGTTATATGCATCTTAACTATGGCACGAACATCGGTAGACTGATACATATGTATAAATGGGTTTAACACAATTAGAAACTTGTCTCCATGGTTATTTTAGACAAGAAGATTTTCCCTGTGCCCGTGTGTTTTAGTGTTCATAAATATAAATGGGTTTGAGTTCACTTAAAGCGGCATGAGCTGACAAATTGTTGATATTTTGATGTTAGAACAGAATGTTGAAATTATTCGCTATTTTTCTCAAGACGTATAATTCAGAAGCTTTTTAGTGCTTCTAGTCTCGAAAATGTACGGTAAAGTATTGTTTTGAGCTAATTTTGGCTTGGAATGAATGAAGGGATGTCCCGGTTATTTACATTTTGTTTACTTTTCGAACACGTTTTCGGTTCGTACAGGTCACATACTGTATGGATTTTCCTCATTCCAACGCCAATCATTTAGTTTTTCGATGGCCTTCAAAGCCTCTTACTGTTGTGACGATCAGAACTTATGAAAATAGTTTGAATTTTTGCAGCTCATGCCACTTTAACCAACCAACTCTCGCTTCAGAACGAGAAAATAACGCTGCAGTGAGAAAATAACGCTGCAGGATAACCCAATTCCCCGGAGTTGTTTGTGAAAAATGCTATTTCAATACTTCACACAATTCAGACAAGGTCTTTAACAAAGCTAAAAAGAATCGTTATAAATTAAAAGTTTATGAAGCTTAAACGATCTAAAGTAAACTAAGTGCCACTTATAGCATTTTCTCCAATTTAGATTATTGCTTATACATTGCACGCCCTTACACGTGAATGGAGTTTCGCCCTTGAAGGAATAAAGCTCATATAAATCTTACTTTGGCAGTTGAGATTAAATGTTCTGTTTTAATTCTAAGACCATCCTGCGGAATGATAAGTTTTTACATGTACATCTCTCTTGAACGCCCGGCTTAGGCCTATATGATATTTTACAGAATAACCAATTCTTTGAATTTGAATGATGCAAAAAAAAAGGTTTATACACTTATTATAACGACAGCTTTAAAAGTTTGTTGAAAAAAAAACAAGGGCAATATTGTGCCCTAATGATCTGGTTTATGAAGCACATAATATCGATTAATCCCCCTAAAAGAAACAAAACACACACACACCCGCTCCGCATGCATATGTGTTTTTTATTTCAACGCGAACCATCAAGTTTTCATATGAACTTCATACGATCGACTTGTTGAGATTTTGTAAACAAATGGATAAATGTAGTAAATAATTTTAAGTCTGTACAAATATTTTTTTCTAATTCATTTTCCCCCTTTTCGTCCCGGGGTTAAAGTGGCTGCCAAAATATTAAAATTTTCCTGGTAAAACAAGATGTTTTCTCAAGCAATATAAATTAGAAACTTGTTAGCGATACCAGTTTCGATAATGTACGTCAAAGTAGTGATAAGAAGAGACTTAAGCCTAAAATGAATAAATGTTCGTCCCGATAATTTAAGTTCCGTTTACTTTGAAAAAAAATATTTTGATTCGTACAAACCACAGAAGGCATGGTCTTTCCAAACATATAGTTTTTTTTCGATGAGCTTAAACCATACCATGTCATGTTTTCTTGGCAATCAGAATTTATGAAAAAAGTTTTGGCCAGATCAAGCCACTTAAAAATTATTATGGGTGTTGCTTACGTACGCCATTGTAGTTTATCACGATAACACGATAACCGGGTGGCTTCGAGGTACAAGTTATAAAAAGACGTCCACATTTTAACACATATTACTGGCGTATTAATTAGATCATTATAGAAATTGGTATTGGTAATTTGCCTGTGATTGAACTAATCAGATCAATAATCGATCAACACCTGGTTACTGTTAAACAAATTCATTTCCATTTGCAAATATCTTCGTTGCATATTTATGGAGAAACATTGATTTTGATGAAATGTGTTCCCAAACACCCCTTGAATACGTTATACATGTATACGTGAGCACGATGCGCATATATTACAACTGTATTAAGTGAAAATATAATTTGAAATGTTAATATATTCATGCGAATTGCAGTGGCATCGGAAGACTATTGAAATTTGGGGTCCACTATCAAAGTCCAGCAGGCAAGGTCCAGAACCGCCTCTAAGCTCTGGACACTAACGTGGAGACCTACATGTAATTCACCAAAGACCGTTTGGTTGAATGGATAATACACATAGGAAGTCGGTTGGTTGAATGGAGAATACACAAAGGCCGGTTGGCTGAATGGATAAGACAGCCTGCATTTAGTGCTGGCGATAAGGTGCCATGGTATGGGACCCGGGTTCGATTCCAGTTTCAGGCGTCATCCAAAACCGTTATAAGAATTTCTGCAATTTTTCAAGAAAGTGTAATGCCAAAAATAACAAGAACACTGTTATAGTCACTTTCTAAAAGACACTAACTTGTCAAACTCATACATGCACACAGTTTTATATATTTAAAATACATGGGTACATACGTACAGTGAAAATCTTCTTGACTAAAAAAACCCATGGAGTTTCTAACTGTGGTAAAAAGCGGGGTATGTAATTTAGACCTTTGTATCGTATAGATGACCTCAGTTCCGTTCGTACAGACCAAGTATTTCAACGCCAAACATTTAGTTTTTCGATGAACTTCAAACATCTTATAATATTTACAATCAAAATTTATAAACAAAAAACAGTGTGTATTTCGGCATCTCAAGCCACTTTAAAATGACCCATGTTTTGAAGAGGGGGGCAGTTAATTAATATATTTTTCAGATAGGTACGCGAGGCTTGTAAGTAATGAAGCGTATTCCGGTGCTAATTTATTCATACGCCTGTTTTTATACCTATAGGTGAAAATATATTCAATCTATGCAATACATATGAATGGGTGTGTGTCTAACATACATATTTAGATATGTGATTTGTCAATGGATTTGTCTCTACACGAGCAGATGGCCACGGAATGAATTGATTTGATCAGATAAGCTTACTGAATTGTAATTATCGGAGTGATTGTTTTATAGCTTTTTCATGGCTACCCAAATGAGAGCTTGTGCTGATAACTTCAAATATGTGATCAGCCGAGACACCAGGTCCGTATAAGTTGTAAAATTGTTAATTAGTTGTCACAACTTGGAAAACGAACAAACTCATTACAAGGAATTGCAAGAAATAAAACAGATTTAAAAGATTATGCGATACTTTAAACTGAATTCCGTCCAGAAAAGAAAAGCAAATCTGGTTGATCAGATATGCAATTTTAATAAACCTGGCCAATTTCACTATACATAGATATAATCTTCGACAATTCCAAGGTAGCTGACATAATAATGAGAGACAACCCTATAATTAAGGCGCGACGTTTCTGGTGGAGTGCAAAAAATTCAATTGCAAAGTCTTAGTTCGGTTTTACTACAGAGAAAAGCAGAACATACCCATTTGCCGACTTAGCCTTTCTGGCGTTGGTGAAGAAAGCGCATTTCTACGAACTTATTGCTAGTAAAACACTTTTCTGGATTTTATCGGCGAGTGTGCCTTTAAGTTTCTCTTTAGAATATTTTGCATAACTTGGCTAATTAGAGTGTTTTGTAATGTCGTTCAATTAACAAATTAGTAAATTTCGAAATAGCCGTCACTCAACGGAAGATACCTCAGCACAATTCGTTGTTTTGATATTATTGATAGAACAATTTCAAACACTTTAGGCTAAGCCTTAAAAACTATGTAATTAACATATAAAAATTATATATTACATATTGCCTATTTAGGATATGCAGGCAATATAAAGCCTATGTCATCAAACATAAGCCATGCAGGTGATATCAGCCATACTATTGGTGTGATATCCTATTTAGGACATTCAGGCTATACCAGTTATGGTATACTGATTTTATATCACATTAAAGACTGGTGATATCAGCCATGATATTAATGCAGTGTGTTAACACACTTAGGAAATCCAGGTGATACCAGTTATGTTGTATTGATGTATTATCACATAAAGAATATTTAAGCGCTGTCATCGTTTGTATGGATTGTATATAACACTCATGGCATTCAGACGGTGTCAGTCATATATATCACATTTAGGACATTATGGCAGTGGCAGTCATTATATAGATGTAATGTCACATTACGGACATTATGACACTGTCCGCCATGATGTGTTATCACATTACGAACATTATGGAAGTATCAGCCATGATGTGTTATCACATTACGGACATTAGCCTATGGAAGTGCCAGCCATTATACGGATGTGTTATCACATTACGGACATTAGCCGATGGCAGTGTCAGCCATTATATGAATATGATATCACATTACGGACATTAGCCTATGGGAGTGTCAGCCATTATACGGATGTGTGTTCACATTACGGGCATTAGCTGATGGCAGTGTCAGCCATTATATGAATATGATATCACATTAGGGACATTAGCTTATGGGAGTGTCAGCCATTATATGGATGAGATATCACATTACAGACATTGCCAGCCATATGTCAGTGTCAGCCATATGGGTGAGATATCACATTTACGAAATTTATGCGATATTGGCCATAGAATGAATGCGACATTAAGGACACTCGCACCATGTGGCTATGGCATATTACACCCAATCAACATCATTTGGGTGTAATATAACATTTGTGAAATTTAGCCGATGTTGGGCATGGTACGGATGTGATATCCCATTTAAGGGGCATGGACTGCCAAGTATAGGGAACATTTACTTGAAACAGAATTTGATAATTGTTCGTCACTTTAATCAAGAAGAACAAAAAAAAGAGCTTTACTCTGATACAAATCTTGGGAATGTGTGATAAAGAAGTTATTAAGACCATGCGTGAAAACCGCAAAATTGAACTAGTAGATCTCTGCTATTTGAATTTTGTCCGTTTTTAGCACACAGTTTTATTTCGTTTGGGGTACTACCTTTAGTAATATTTCAACGCCAATATTTAAATTTTTTTCTTTGATGTCCTATCAAACGCCCAACCCTATATGAAAATTTTTGATAGCTCATGGCACTGTCAAATTACAGTAATCTTACTTAAAGTTAGCCCATGGTCAAAATAGACCAGAAAGGTTACCACTTCAAGTGAGTCTTTTAACAACTGTTACCCAAGATTCACAAACGCGAGAAAGAGAAACCTGGAAGGCAAATTGCCATATATTTAAAGGGAGAGAAAACTAAAGATCACTTTAAGGTTCAGAGGAAGCGCGCTAATGTTTCCTTGCCAACGGTACCAAACATATATTTTTGCGATTTTTTTTACGCCTGACAGTGAAGTTAATAAAAGATCACAATAAGCAAAAATCTCTCATTTAAACCTAGGTTAAATTTATCCTCTTCAAGGCCTTCGCAACTCAGCAATATGGCACGTAGACCAGATTTTTTTCTAGCTACATTTTCGTCAAAGATTTCTTTGTAATTCACAGTAAGTTTCGAAAAACGGAAAGCTATTTTCTACAGATAGGAATACTTTGAAGACAGTGAAGTTAACCTGGCTTTAATTGGGAGATTTTGAAAGTTGATCAATTTGTTTTGTGTTTGTGACATAATACAGTATTTTATAAACTTCACCATCGCAAAAGTATGTGTTTGGTACCGTTGGAAAGGAAAAATAAGCGTGTTTCTTCTGAACCATAAAGTATTTTTTGTTTTCTCCTCCTTTAAGCTGCCATTTAGAAGTTGTTTCTGTGCTATAATGTCAGTTTCTCACCGGCCAAGAAATTTTAATTTAAAAAAAATATGACACATTTGTCATAAAAGTGTATATCATATGATTCATATCATACGCTTTTATTCTTTCGTTATGAATTTTATTAAGAAAAGTAGGCACGTGTATGTAAAGGTTCAGTAAGCCGAGCTCCATGGAAATTTCCAAACTGAAAAGAAAAAATTATGAAAACTAATACATAATTACATCAAGTTATTAAAACGTAAAATGTGTAAAGATATATTGCAATAGGGCAATTTAGAAAAGTCATATTTGCTCAAATAAATGAAGAAATTAAGGCTTGACTTAATAATCTGAGTGCAAAATGGTGATGTTAATTATTGTTACGTTTTAATAAGAGGATAAAAGCTTGTGTATTCTAACACCCCCTCCCCCCACGTTACGTCTATCCCAGATACCTACAACGTTCTTTAATGGGGCATGAGCTGCCAAAATGTTGATATTTTGACGCTAAAACAGAATGTTGAAATTATTGGCTATTTTTCTCAAGACGTATAATTCGGAAGCTTTTTAGTGCTTCTAGTCTCGAAAATGGACGATAAAGTATTGTTTTGAACTAACTTTGTCTTAGAATGAATGAATGGTCGTCCCGGTTATTTAAATTTTGTTTACTTTTCGAACACGTTTTCGGCTCGTACAGGCCACATATTGTATGGATTTTCCTGATTCGAACGCCAATCATTTAGTTTTTCGATGTCCTTCAAAGCGTCTTACTGTCGTGACGATCAGAAGTTGTGAATTTTGGCAGCTCATGCCACTTTAATGAAAGGCCTTAATGCCCTTTGCTTTTATTGTTTCAAACTAATTTCATTTGACTAAAATTCTCTGTAAACTCTGCAATAGTAATGTTGTTGCCGATGAACCCCACTACCTTCTCACATGTCCATATTTCCGACTAGAAAGAGAGAAATATATACATAAATATTTTCTGACGGGAAGTACTGATTTTAAGTTTACTGCTCTACTTCGTGCGAAAAACCCCGCCACATTACAAAAATTAAGTATCTTTGTTTCTGGAATATTGAAGGTATTCCAATGATATTTATTTAGTTTTACATTTGTTTTGTATTTACATTGCCTTTATGTATTTAAAAGACTGATTTTCTAACATATATTGAAAACTATCCGATGCTTACAATGTCTATACCTACCAACTTAAAGCTGTAAATTACTGTAACCTACCTTTTTATCTCTGTCTGGTTATAATACTTAAATCAAATGTATGTATGTACGTATGTATGAAGTATGTAACTTTTCCTCTTATGCCAAATATTTTGGCCAGTGAGTAATAAACAAAGGACTAAAATAAACAAGTTGTTTGAGAGGCATTTTAGAAGTCGGTAATAGTAAGACAAAGGAAGAGATTTCTGGATAACAACTTCTTATTTATTGATGTTGGTACGTTTCGGTATAGATACTAATACCGTTTTCAACCAAATGTGACTAATCAACAAAATAGCAGAGAATTTATATGGATATTAATGAAGGGTTTGGTTTGTTAAACATACAGGTGAGCCGTTTGAACAGGTGATGCCCATTGGGGGGTATAAAGCCAGATAGAAACATAAACATTTGATGTGGTAAGATAATCAGAGAGGTGTTACAAACATATTGGCTGCCTGGTCAATTATAGTTTTTTGAAAAGCAGATAAATTGTGAAATGGTTAAAAAACAACATTATTTTTAAGGAGACAAATGAAGGCTAATCACACAGTAAATGTTTATCTTTTGTAAGCCATGATTAAATCATTGTATGCACTAGGCATGTAAAGTCCTACATCACGGTTAAGTTGAGGCTTGTTACGGCGTATTTGGATAGCTTCCATTAATTTTCTGGTTGTTTGGTTGGGTAGGTTTGTGACAATGGGTTTGATGTCTTTCCACTCTATGGCATGTCATGTTTTTACGTGTTCTGATAAGGCAGATTTCAAGTCGAGGTTTTGGACCGATGTTTGATGTTCTTTGATTCGTTTGTCTAAAGGGCGGCAGGTTTCCCCCACATATTGCTTTGTGCAGCTGCATTTAATTTTGTAAATACATCCTTTCGGGTTGTTTTGGGATGGGGCATGGTGTCTACCATTGGCGCTGAGGAGGCTCTTTAGTGACACGCCACTGGTGAAAACACACTTGATTCCAGTTCTCTCTCTTAGCAGGCGTTGGATGTGGTAGCTGCATGATCCGATGAATGGTATAGCGACTAAAATGGGTGACTGGTCGGTAAGAATCTTGTTTCCTTGAGACTGGGGATTTAAGGTTTTGGTTGTGATCTTCTTGATTAGTTCAGGTGGATAGTTGTTCTGTTGAGTGAAAACTCTGTGGAGGTGAAGGATTTCAGAGGAAAGGGAGTCTTGTGTGGATGAAATGTTTTTGGCACGTCTGACAAGGGTGGAAACAATGTTAGGATGATTCGCTATGATGTAGTGGACCTTTTTACAAATATTCCAATAAAAGAAGCCGTTGAAGTAATCAGAAACAGACTAACTAGCCTTCAAACCCCTTTGAAAACCCCTTTATCAGTACAAAGTGTAATAGCCCTCACTGAAGCATGTGTGAATTCCACCTATTTCACCTGGAACAACACCATATATGAACAAGTTCACGGCCTACCAATGGGCTCCCCGTTGTCCCCACTCATTACAGAAATCTTCATGGACCATTTCGAAACCATAGCATTGAACTCCTCCTCTGTGGTACCCACAAGCTGGTACAGAAAAGTGGACGACACCTTTGTTGTCATCAAGCACAATCAAGACCCCTTGCAGTTACTGAATCACCTAAATTCTTAACATCCCCGCATTCAATTTACCATGGAAAAAGCAGAAGATGACAAGCTACCTTTTTTAGATGTTCTCATAACCCGAAAAAAACAACTCACTTCAAACCAGTGTCTACAGAAAACCCACCCACACAGATCAATACATTAAATACCGCTCGAATCATCCTACAAAGACAAAAACTAACATTGTTTCCACACTTGTCAGACGTGCCAAAAACATTTCATCCACACAAGACTCCCTTTCCTCTGAAATCCTTCACCTCCACAGAGTTTTCACTCAACAGAACAACTATCCACCTGAAATAATCAAGAAGATCACAACCAAAACCTTAAATCCCCAGTCTCAAGGAAACAAGATTCTTACCGACCAGTCACCCATTTTAGTCGCTATACCATTCATCGGATCATGCAGCTACCACATCCAACGCCTGCTAAGAGAGAGAACTGGAATCAAGTGTGTTTTCACCAGTGGCGTGTCACTAAAGAGCCTCCTCAGCGCCAATGGTAAACACCATGCCCCATCCCAAAACAACCCGAAAGGATGTATTTACAAAATTAAATGCAGCTGCACAAAGCAATATGTGGGGGAAACCTGCCGCCCTTTAGACAAACGAATCAAAGAACATCAAACATCGGTCCAAAACCTCGACTTGAAATCTGCCTTATCAGAACACGTAAAAACATGACATGCCATAGAGTGGAAAGACATCAAACCCATTGTCACAAACCTACCCAACCAAACAACCAGAAAATTAATGGAAGCTATCCAAATACGCCGTTACAAGCCTCAACTTAACCGTGATGTAGGACTTTACATGCCTAGTGCATACAATGATTTAATCATGGCTTACAAAAGATAAACATTTACTGTGTGATTAGCCTTCATTTGTCTCCTTAAAAATAATGTTGTTTTTTAACCATTTCACAATTTATCTGCTTTTCAAAAAACTATAATTGACCAGGCAGCCAATATGTTTGTAACACCTTTCTGATTATCTTACCACATCAAATGTTTATGTTTCTATCTGGCTTTATACCCCCCAATGGGCATCACCTGTTCAAACGGCTTACCTGTATGTTTAACAAACCAAACCCTTCATTAATATCCATATAAATTCTCTGCTATTTTGTTGATTAGTCACATTTGGTTGAAAACGGTATTAGTATCTATACCGAAACGTACCAACATCAATAAATAAGAAGTTGTTATCCAGAAATCTCTTCCTTTGTCTTAAAATAAACAAGTTTGCATCCACAGGGGGCGCTCGATGACGCAGATACGTTATATCTAATCGATTATTGCTGATTGATTATTAGGATCAAATTGTATTCTGTTACAAATTAAAAGGTTTGCAACCCCCTATATACGTTGCATCAGAAGTAATTTTTTTATCAATGCATATAAAAGTTATTTAGGATGGATTATTGCCATTTGGTTGGATATCGTCAAGTAACATTTATTTGTAAAAAAAATTAACACATGTTCAGTCAGTTAGATGTTGATATTAAAGTGGTAATTCTTTGGTTGGTGTGCATGGGCTTTAAATCTTATCGAAGCACATAATCTGAATGGAGAATATACACCCAGTATAACAGTTGCTTGCCGAAGGTCGGGGGTTCCTTTGATCTATGAGTCCGGTTTCCTCCGCCACTAAACCTGCCAACTCCGCAATATAAGTGAAACATTCTTGAGTGAGGCGTAAAACACCAATCAATCAATCAACCGATTATGACAGTTGGCTTTATTAGCTTTCATCCGTCTATGTCAAATGTTCTACTAAATTGATATTCATTGTGGAGCTTAATGGGACTTTTCTCTGAGGCTTAATGATGACTGAAACCAAAACGTCAAAAGTAAACCCCGTGGTTACTATGATGATGATTTTATAATGCAAATAATCATAGTTATGATCACCAAAACACACGGGCACAGGGAAAATCTTCTTGTCTAAAATAACCATGGAGACAACTTTCTAATTCTGTTAAAAAGAGGTAGACCTTTATACCCCATAATACATATGTTCGTATTTTTTTTATTCAAATGTTAAAAATTATATTTACCCCATAATACATATGTTCGTATTTTTTTATTCAAATGCTACAAATTATATTTACCCTTTGGGTTTGAAAATTTGGCCCAGGAAGGTGTAAAAAGGTATTATATTATCTGTGTTTCAATACAAAATGCCCAGCGTGTATATGGCCCAGATTATTAAAGAAGAATACAAACTGTTTCAGAGTAAAATGGCTCGACCTCTGAGCCAACGGCCAGTCATTGCTTATATAAAGAACAGGAATTGTGAAGGTCTATGTAAGTCCGCACTAAACTACTTTATCTGTCCTCCTCCTAGATATACATGTTTTCCCTTTCTTTTACCAATATCATATTTTGTTCAAATGCCGTTTA
This sequence comes from Lepidochitona cinerea, assembly GCA_963971465.1. Classification (NCBI taxonomy): domain Eukaryota; kingdom Metazoa; phylum Mollusca; class Polyplacophora; order Chitonida; family Tonicellidae; genus Lepidochitona; species Lepidochitona cinerea. The sequence goes on along the minus strand of OZ020551.1, from coordinate 43,669,240 downwards.
CTTGACTTTTTGGTATAGCTGAAGATCCGTACAATTTTATCTGAAACAAAGTATTCCAGAAAGAACCTTTACTGACTAAGGTAAAACTCCTGCCTTTCTTCAAACTAATGTATCATGGATTTTTGTTTCTTACAACAACATATGACTGTGTATAAAGGTTTAAATGACATACCCCCTTTTAACACAAATTGAGACTTGTCTTTATGGTCATTTTAGTCAAGAAGATGTTCCCTATGTCCTTGTTGTCAACAGAAGGTCGTGGGTTTCCTCCGGGCATAGAGCCCGGTTTCCTCCCACAATAAAACTGGAAACGCCGCCATATAAGTGAAATAATCTTGAGCGCGGCGCTCAACACCAATCAATCAGTCAATCAACCTATGTCCTTGTGTTTTAGTGTCCAACCGTTTCTGGTATCTTCAGCGGAAGTGAGAAGAGGGATTTTCTCAATGTTTTCTAAATGGCCTTGACCTGGGCTATTGAAATGCTGTCAGATTCGAACGTTACGGGTTATCAGAATTGCCTTATATACCATGTTTTACCCTGAATAAAGTGGCATGAGCTGCCAAATTTAAGATATTTTCATAAATACTTATTTTCAAGAGAAAAAAAAGGGAATTTGCAGCTTATTAAAAAACTAAACCAGTCACACGAAGTCAAAAATTATTCAATGAGGCTATACTTTAGATTAACTCGGAAAAATGATCCATGTAGTTTTGAAAGTGAAAGTAGGCAGGCCATTTTGCTTCGTATATGCCAGGCGATGTGGCTTTTGTGGCTTTTTACATTCGTTAGAACCCCATCGGCTTATCATATTTGGTTGTATAATAAAGCGAAAATATTGTGAAATAGGTAAGTTCCCCTATATAAGTCAAAAACTTTTCCGCTTAAATGAAACTCTTTTCAATTAAGTGAAAATCGTTTCACATTGCATAGACCCTTCTCCCATAGATGAAACCCTTAAGGTGATTTCACCAAGGGGAAAACAGAACAAAAAAGAACACAATTTAATATCCAATCATGGTCTTTGTGCCGGAAAACCTACAATAGCGGCATGTATGAAATGTTTCCCATGTCATTGAGGCTGTTTATGACCAGCATACGTTCCAATTGATGACACAATGTGCATAGAGACCACCATTTTCCCTTTATCCGCCCTTATTCCATAATTCATAAACATTTCCATATAAAGCACCTGACGTCACTCCCCTGAAGGGGCTTGATACTCAAAGAACCAACGCCGTTACCGAGAGGTCGTTATATCGAGTAGTATTGTTTCACCAAGACTACATTACGTTCGCTTGACTGAAATTGCTCTTGGGGATGGGTGGTTTGGGTAATTATTGAAACATATGAAATTCTAATGAAAGCTTCAGCCGACAATTAAAAATATAAAAGGCGGTGAGGTAATGACACCAGAACAGTTTAAAAGACATTGCCTGCGTGTCATTATTACATAACCTAAGTTAGGTATGCAAATTGAGAGAAGCGTACGCTAGAGAATTAAGAACTATATTCGCTTTATCGTTGGCTTCAAAACGTAAACGATTTATAACCGACCAAACCTGTGGTTTGTTCTTGCTTAAATTCAACTTGTCTAGATACAATTGTGCTTTTGAAGTTCAAAGATCATTGCCGTAGTAATAAAAAGATTTATCTTTGACATAACTGCAGGTGTGTGTACAGCGGTATTGCGTTCTATCATACCTCACAATATTAAATGCCATGGAATCATAATCCATTTTAACATGTTTGTAACGTCTTTATCGAGCGTCAACTCACACACAAAATCACAACTTTCACTGCTTCAGAGCATAAGTTACTTACACGGTTTTTCAAACAAAAATTGTTTGACTACATAATTCAATCGCTTGAAATTCCTTGAAAACTAAAAAACGGACGTCAAAATAGGAAATATTCACTGAACCGAAGATGTTTAAGAATCGAAATCGAAACAAAAACCAAATAGCCCGGTTACACACACTTTCTTACTCGGTCTAAGGTTTTTTTAAACACTATATGTGGGATGGTTGCCTGTTACCAACGGAAGGTCTTGGGTTTCCTCCGGGCATAGAGCCCGGTTTCCTCCCACAATAAAACTGGCAACATCGCCATATAAGTGAAATAATCTTGAGCGCGGCGTAAAACACCAAACAACCAATCAATCAATCAATCAATTTAAACACTATATATTTATACACATTTTTTTGTTGGGTGTCACTAAAGACATATGACTTGCGCTTATTTCAAAACATATCTGAAAATTTCTTGATTTTGTTGAGGAAAAATATTCACATTTTAGAAGGCCTCTCATAACATATTTCATTTATGCAAGAAAATGACAAAATAAACTTGAAAAATTCCTTTTAATTGCATTGTCAGTGATGCACTGTAAAACATGAAGTATCACAATAAAATTGGCATTATCAAGACACATATGCACTTGTATATTTTGAAAAGAACCAACATGATAAACTATTAAAATGCCAATGTTAAATTGTGTTTGTAATGTAACAAACATGTCAAACATAACGATTCCTATCAGCAAATTAAAGTGACACAGCATTTCTATACTGTACTTGCATATATACGATTTGTGAGAGAACAAGGCGAAACTGTAAGCCGTGGTTATTTTTACTAATTGCTCTCACCTGTGACCCTGTAGTAAATAATGTACCAACAGCTGGGCTATTTAAACGTTAATCAGATCACATAAATTGACGATTTCCTTGACCACAAATCATGGTAATTTACTAAGTCAATTAGAATTTTGGACAACTAATTAAAGCGACGTATTCTTTGACCATTACTTATAACGTACATAATTATATTTTTTGCGAAATCTATTTAACGGTTATAATTGCCGTGAGGTCGTATACAGATTTAACGATCGCCTTTGTATCTCACAAAGCAGACAGATATAGACGTTAATTTCGTCCGATTTTTTAAAAGGTCAATTGAAGTTTATTGATCCGGCAAACTTCTAAATTGATAAATTTTGAAGGAGTATCATTAAATCCAGCTAAGCATCTCCATGATAAATACAACAAATCAAAATATATTGTGCCTGATTTTTAGAGTGCCATAGACAGTTTTCCAGCTTCTATCTGTTAAGCGTTTTTGCCGGACAAATAGCCATGTTTAATAATCCAATGACGAAATCAATTCTTTCAATGGCATTTAGAAGTTGAAAGGTTACAATAAGGTGAAGACTTATTTATGGATAACAACTTCTTGGTTTATTGGGGGACGACGTTTCAATGTAGTTCTTACATCGTTATCAAAGTCAAACGTCGTCACCCAATAAACCAAGAAGTTGTTATCCATAAGAAATTCTTCACCCTACCATAAACTTGAATATCCTTACAAGTGAGGTCAAAAATAAATGAAGCAAAACATAAAGCAATTAATAAATGTATCGCTCAATCTCGCCCTGGTGACATTACATATTTTTGTGTTGAACATTTAGTTTTTCAAAGAAATTCAAACTTGAACTTAAAATAGAAATGTCCTGGGCTGAGCGTCCGATTCCTGGAACTAGAGACATACGCAATTTTGAAATAGTACCTGATGGAGCCTTTAATCCATAAGAACAAAGTAAGTTTTGATTGGTTGATTTTATAGATAATATAGAAACTACTCTCCGGATATCCATACGCCAAGCAAATGAATACATGCCACTTCTGAACATTAAGGTAGGTATCTTATGTTCATTGTTTCAAAGGCATCTAGGAGCATCCGTGGCTCAGAAGGTAGAGCGTTGGACGCTCATTCTGGAAAGCCTTCCACCAATGGGCCCGCGGGTTCCAATCCCACTCAGTTAAAAAAAATTCTGACTGGGTTTTTATTCGAGCGACCTATGTGGGATGGTTGCCAGTTACCACCGGAAGGTCGTGGGTTCCCTCCAGGCATAGAGCCCGGTTTCCCCCCACAATAAAACTGGCAACGCCGCCATATGAGTAAAATAATTTTGAGCGCGGCGTAAAACATCAATCAATTAATCAATCAACCAAAGACATCTAAAATAAATATACGTAATTTAAGTTATCACCAGCCAGAGAAATTGTTAGACGCTGGCAATGTACACTTTGAGAGATCGTGAAAACAGTTGTTCAAAAGTGTTTTATAAAACCAGTATAATCGAGTATATAACAACTCTGATTATACACAGTTCACAGTAAACAAACTGCTCTGGATGGGAATAAATTCGTTATTTGACGCCCTTCAGTGGGTAAACGTGTAGATATTTGGTGCCTGGCTAACATTTTTCCTAGATATTTGAGCAACGTCTGATATAATGAGATAACTAGCTGTTTTTGAGAGCAACGTCTGATATGATTGAGCTAACTTTGTTGTATTTGAGCGTAACCTTCAAGTTTTACTAATTGTCAATTCTCCTAAAATGAAAATATTTATAACAAACAACTAGCCAATTCAAATGTCTAAGATCGTGCTTTGTATTTGTTGGAAACAGACTAATTATTATATAATCTGACGAAAGTAAATCTTAATTTTGGGTCTTTCCGATTTCGAAGGCATGCTGCTTAAAATAAAACACAAGGAGTCAAGAACGAAAAGATTTATTAATTCCAATTATTCTATCGTTTTGTAAGTAAAATCTCATGTTTATAAATGAAGGAAATGGGATTGTATGGTAATTGCACATATTTCTTATGATTGGTTTGTTTTAACTCAATTTGATTTTGAATATAATTATGATTTTCAATAAGAAGTCTAAATACACCTTTGTGTGCCATGATATTAGTGTATCCTTGACACACCTTTTGTGTTGAGGAAAATTAAATCCGGAATGGAATCAACCAAACGGGATCAAGCTATTTCCAGAGCAAAGAACGCCGAGATAAGACTGAAATATGGCTGAAAGTGAAGTTAAATCTGCTCTCAGTTACTCCAGAACAAAGATTGTCTCTGTAGATAAATATATAAATTTATGTGAAGAAGTTTGCCGCATCGCAACACACATTAATGTAGACCTCTCTAAATAAATTATAGACGAAAAATAAAGGTAAAATGATTGCCAGACATGGGCATGGAATTAAAAGTTATATGAAAAATACATGTTTGTATTCAACATGATAGCATGTATATCTATTTGAGAGATCTTCTCACTTTCGATGCAGATAGAAATTAAGCACAAACGTTTGGAAAGGGAAAGTTTTTGGATTCAACTTAATACAAATTGTAAATTGTAAAACCGTTGGGGTTGAACTTGGACCCAGGAAGGTGTCGTAAAAAAAGTTATTATATCATTTGTATTTTAGTTTAATAAATCTAGCATAAATATGGTCTAGATCATAATAGAAGAATTCGAACTACTTCAGAGTAAAATTGCTCGACCTCTGGGCCAATCATTGCTTATTATAAGAACAAGAGTTTGAAAGATTTACCACTCAGGGCTAAAATCTTTTGTCTTCTACCTAATAATCAAATTATTTATTTTCCCTATCCTTTCCCATTTTTAATTTCTGCTTCTTTTTTTTCTTATACATAACTAACTATTTTCAGATATATATTCATATTAATATACCTTTTTGAAAAACTAAATGAAACTTGTAACCACACTAAGAAAGCTTTTTAAGAATTGCAATATACAAGGACTTTTAGGAAGGGTTACGTTTTTTCAATTCTTTGCATGTTAATGGTAAACGTTACTCTGAGCTATGTTGATCAGACATCTAGGAAGTGAAATATACCAGAACGGTCCTTGTTGAGAAGAAACAGACCATAATATCTAAAGAGGGAATTTCTTTGATCTTTGAAGGGCTTCACCTCAAAGGTAGCAGGTTAACATGACAATAGAGCCCTTTGGATGTTGGGCGTAAAGAAAAACATAAATAAAAATACATTTAAATAGATTTTTTTTATTTCAGTAAGAAAAGAATATATCTCTGTCGAATTAAAACTGTATTAAATGGCACATGCCAAGATTAGGATATTTTTTTTGTTAAAGCTGCATGAGCATTCTAAATTCGATATTTTTTCATGAGCTCTGGTTGCCAAGAATGTTTGAAGAACCCTGGGAGACTAAACGATTGTCATTGAAATAAAATAACATTGATAAGGCCAGCCGCGTGGGCTACTGACGGACACAATGCTAATAACCGGAATTTATTTTTAGTATATATTTATGAACACAAAAACACACGGGCACAGGAAAAATCTTCTTGTCTAAAATAACCACGGAGACAAGTTTCTAATTGTGTTAAAAAGAGGTATATCATTTAGACCTTTATATATCTATATCATAAATTGTTGTAATAAAGTAAACATATACTTTTGAATTTTTGTTATAAAATATCGTAAAGTGGCTGAACTTCCAAATAAAAGGGAAAATCCGTTGAAACAGAATAATAAAGGTTATTTGTTCGCCTTATTTATATAGAACTACGAAAAGGAACTTTCTGCGGATACAAATTTTGGAGATTGTGTTACGGTAGTCTTTATAAGCAACAAAAACTTTAAACTCCTACATCATCTTCGATTCGTATGGACAACTGCATGGCTTTATCGATATTTTTATTTCAACGACAATTCTTTAGTTTTCCAACGAACTTTAAATGATAAACGTTTCTTGACAATCGGAATGGAAATTTACGAGAAAAAAACTATGTACATTCATGAGATCAGTACAAACGGAAAATTTCATGATTATTAGATATTAGGGGTTTTACTTGTAGGTTAAGAATATATTTAGAAGCATTTGTTACAAAATTTAACACGAATATACGAAACAGGGTTGTTTCGTATATATTTGTGATTTCAACGTAAGAATAAAATTCTTATTAAGAAATCGAATTTACGAAAAGCTCGATTTTGTACTTGTTTTTGCTGATATTGGGTCAAAATAAATCAGATGAAAAGTTAAGAGAAAAAAAATCCCAGAACTGTTTGGTTCCAATATTAATAGTTGTTTTTGTACACGCCCACTGAAAACAGAAATTGAACGAATCCATTGTGAAAGTAGGGCAATCTTTTTTTTTAAATTGCCAATTTTCTTATTTTTTTTCTATTTTCATATATAACCTAAATAAACGTACGTTTTTATCTTTTAAATATATATTTGATTCTTAATTACGAACTGCTTCAAATCACCTCATTACCGGAACATATAGTTTGACGTTACTAATACCGAATACAAAAAACTCTTTAGTTTGTGAGAAATGATTTAGACGAGTACGACAATTTTCCCACACTCTCCGATTCTGTTGTCAATAATTAACATTAATCAAACGAGTGGCAATTGGAAAATCAACAACATTTGTTTACGTGATTATATATGTTCTTGTTCCCAATAAAACCTATTAAATAAAACGCAGTTAGCCTAAAAAGTGTTCTACGTATATTACAATACTCCACAGTGACTTGAACTTATTAGGAACTTTGCCAACTCCAATAAAGATGGGTAAATTACGAAAACCACACTAGTTATAGACACCCAGTTTAAGTGACAATGACGAAGTTATTAGTTTGTTTAATATAAAGCTGGCAATCCAATCAAACCATAATAAACTCTTCTCTAGTCGTCACTCGGTGACAAAAACGAAACTAACCACAGGTCACGAAATTTTCTTTTGTTTTGTCCGTTGATTGGTAATTTCTATAAGAACAAATAAATCAAACCATGGGAAAAACCTTGAGTAAAAAGTCAGGCAAGCTTGGGAATATAGCTGTTAGAAATGCCTGAGGCAACTTCCCTCTTCAGTGTATTGTGTACTTGCAGATATAGGTTCCTGTGAGATATCAATACCATAACAATCCATGATGATTTCCAAGACAAATTGATGGCTTCAGATAAATCGCTTCACGCCTAATTGGCTTCCATCCTATAATTTTGCAAATACATTTTCTCGTGGATTATAATCATGATCGTGATTATTGGTTTCTGTATTGAATGTCATTTTCAGAAACTTAATATATGGTTTGAAAAAGAGCATCATTATGCTTAAAGATGTAGACCTATAACCAAAATGCGCATTCAAATAACATTTAACGTTTGAAATAATGAAATTAAACTTTTATTAAGATTTGCTTAAAACATTGCAGTAAAAAACACGCCTCTTCGTAAAATAACCCAGGCAAAACAATAATATGCTGGAATACCATATATACAATTCAACTAGTCAATTAGAAGCCCATTCCAGATATATACCAACGCAAAACTTTTTAATTTGACCTTTTTCAGAGCAATCATTCGCCAATTGGCATCTCTCGCCAGTTAATTTTAACAAGGGCTACAATTTGGATTTCTTCAGTAATACATCCAGTGGGCAAAAAGTGGCCTAAAACTAAGCATGGGTACCAAACTGAATTTAACACATGCCACCAGCAGTCTATTTTAGTCTTCTGGCTAAATTTTCAGCGACATATCTTAAAGGGGCATGAGCTGCCAAAATGTTGATATTTTGACATTAACACAGAATGTTGAAATTATCGGCTATTTTTCTCAAGACGCATAATTCAGAAGCTTTTTGGTGCTTCTAGTCTCGAAAATGTACGATAAAGTATTGTTTTGAACTAACTGTGGCTTAGAATGAATGAATGGTCGTCCCGGTTATTTAAATTTTGCTACTTTTCGAACACGTTTTCGGTTCGTACAGGGCACATACTGTATGAATTTTCCTCATTCCAACGCCAATCATTTAGTTTTTCGATGGCCTTCAAAGCCTCTTACTGTCGTGACGATCAGAAATTATGAAAAAAGTGGGAATTTCGGCAGCTCATGCCACTTTAATAAACTTATGGATTGATGTTTTACGCCTCACTCAATCTGACATATCACTTATATAGCGACTACCTGGCAACTCTTCCACATAGGGCGATCTAATGATAGATTTTTTTTCAATTTTATTTGGTCTGAGTGGGGTTCAATAAACCTGGGATGGGAATAAACCTATTCATCCCAGAATAAACTTAGAAACAGTAGAAGAAAAAAATCCTGTCGACAAATTTAACGCCACACTTTGTTGTAAGCTTACTTATTTGTAGTTGGTAAAAGTTCATTATTCTCTTTTATAAACTCGTTGATGTCTTTTATCAATACAAAATATGGACCTTAATAACACTGTTTAACAAATGTAATATATCGCATTCGGTTGATGCCTTTTACTTAAACCCTTTCTGGCTGTGATATCAGTTAAAGCACTGCTAAATGCGTTTGTTTCAAGTATTAAGTCCTTGGAACGTTATGCTTAACATATGGCAGTGTTGGAAGTCAATGTGTTGTGTTTGTTAACATGTATTTCTGGCTGTGTTGATCGAGAAATCCAGCTGAAAATCTGGTCAATTGACCAACACTGGTAATAATTGATATAATCGATGAAGTACATGAATCAGACGATTATAGTATTTTTTTACTCATGTTTGCCCAATATCAACATCCATACACGAAAACAAACACATCATGTGAATTGTGTTTCAGCCTCAACTTACATTTTTCCACCCTTCTTATCAGGCTGATTCGAGCGCATAGCTCATAGATATATACAAGGAGAAAAAGCAGAGAATTCAAAGGCATAAAGGTATACTATAGAAAATTCTATAAAAAAGACCCAGCTGAAATAAAAGCTACAACAAAAAACAAACATCAATCAGAACTATTTACTTTGTGTTACACTTCAAGTTCTTTACGCGTTTTTTCCTCTTTTCAATTAACTAGGCTTGACAGGAGTAAATAAGATTATATATTAACGGGCTGAATTGCTCTTTTTTCGCCCCGTCTAATCACATTTCTATTTGGTGGGCATTTTGAGGTAAATGGGACGTGAATAGTATCGCTCCAAGGCCAAATCTTTTCATATGGTCCTCTTGCGGTCAGTTTCTCTTAGAATGGGAATGGCTTTTCCGAGTCGTAAGAGAACATATGCATTCCGATTCCCCTCAGGCGATGCCTTTTTTCACTTGCGATTTATAATATGTTTAACACCTTTGTGTGCTGGCAAGCAATCACCAAGTAGTAGTTTTAAAATCACTTCACACCATTTTGTCACTGTGATAAGCGATCTCTCGCCGATCTTCATCTGAGGAAGTCGATTCAAGTGGCTGTTATCAGATGCACAAATTTCATTTATCATCCACCGCCAATTGCTTTCCTTAAAAAAACGAGCCGAGTAGCTCAGGGCACAATACTTGTCGGTGGGAGCTAGATTCAAAATCAAGCGATCACCCAAATACATTAAGACCTCCTATACCCACCTTCGGATTGTTATCTGACCTTGTTGGCTATCAATCTAAAGCGTCAAACTGGCCACTGTCCAGTGTTAAAGTACCACTGTCCAGTTAAAAACACAGGTACCAGCCACCTCTCTGCGCCAATACCCGTTGGCGAACCTACTTTACATATCTCCTTTACCGATTTAAAAGATTTTGCGCATAATTTATAAATTTCACACACAGGGCTTACATAAGGCTGAAAACAAACTGGACAATTTGAATAATTATTTTTGAAAAACAGTTTCAAAGGATGTTTAAACATCAAAGCAATTCCTTCGCCTTTGGTGTGGCCGATACATAACACTTTAACTGTTTTCATTGTTTATAGATTTACATATATTTAATGAAACGAGAATAGAAACATAACATAGGTGTTTTGTCCGACCCGCAATGCTTTGTGCATGCTGTACACATAACACGCTGTCCATTATTGATAACTATTCCATCCAAATAACAGAAGAGGTAAAATCAAATATGTTTGCCTCATAAAACATACGCGTTAAATAAATGTAGTTGATAACTATGTTTTTCGATTTACAATCAGATAAAATGTTTCCGTTCATGAAACAATCTTTTTTAAATTACACCATTGTTGAAAACCTAAATCTGCCTCTGTCTACCTATAAGTGGCACATATAGCAGGGTTTATTTTTATTAAAATGCGACTTAAATATTCTACCTTTATTATTTCGTATATGAAGTGTTTGGGTTTAAAGGTCAAGAGGTTTTAGAGTCTTACCGCCGATCGGAAACCTTGAGTAAACAATTCCACACAAAATATGAAACTATCTGGAATTAGGATATATTTCTAGAGCTCCGAGAACACTGCATGTAAGGTCAAAAGAGGATCTTCGGTGAAATATACATCAATCAGATTAAAAAATATATATTGTGTGTTTTGCTTATGCGAATAAAAACTGTTCTAGAATAACGGTCAAATTAGAACGATTTCATGTAAATGTGCAAATAAAAATAAAAATATGTTACAAGGATGTCTATTTAATTATATCGATAATATCATGAAACCCTTAATCAATTGCTTTGTTTTTAAAGCCATGAAACATTTTAGAGTAGCAAAATCGTTTTCGTATAGCTAAAAAATGTTGGGTTCTGAGGGTGTTACTTTAAAGATGAAGTTGAGGAATTATTTAACGTGGAACGATGGTTTATATAGACCCTGCGACGTTACCCCATTTGTTTGAAGTATCTACTATACATAATGACATCTTTTGATCTATTGTGTGGAAGTTGTCAGTGTGTTTGTAACTATACGGTATGGATTATTTCTACATATTCCGGTTCAATTGAATAGATGCTGTCTTGTTAAGATATTCTTTTAACTTCACCTTTCCGTTATTTCCAATTCTTCCAGTCTTTCATTGGGTAAGCATTGGAAAATACATCTGTGAACGACCGTGTCACATTATGTTACCTAAACACCTTTGTCTCCCTCCCACGCAGAGAGAAAATATTGTGCCCCGGGGGCAGATTCTTTGATAAGGTCACCTCTGCCCATTCACTTGTCCATACGTTTCTATTCAATTGTATGCTTTAAAAACTCAAATCAACTGCCGTGTAAATGTATATACCGTAAGGTTCTCCATGCTGTGGCGATTCCCAAAGATTACGTCAACCTGATTTAAATAGGCTATATACAATCCACGACGAACATAATCCACGATTAAATGGTATTAGGTACACAAATGATTGTGCTCTCAATACGGCTTAATCAGGAAAAGTTTCCAGATTCCATAGAGATAAAGGTAAATGTTTGACATAGAGGTCTTAATCCTTCAGATTTCATTTGACACCATTCTGCTTACCAATAATGATCAATGGCATCGCTGACCTAATTAAATAGAGAACCAAACACTAAATTAAAAGTTACCCGGTCTTCGCTTTGACACCCCCCGCCCCACCCTTCCTGATAATTCTTCAAAACTAACGCCATATCTGTTAAGTTGCTGATAGTTTAGATTTCTAAAAGATGAGTACCGTAAACTGGGGTAACTTTGAACGGCGGGGTATCTTTGAAGAGTCAAAGATGAAAATCTAAATTTTCGCTATTTGGTAACAAATACTAAGAAAAGTGCATGGTAATAATTATTTTTCCCACACACTCGGAAGAACAATTGAGTGGATTTTAGTTCGTTCTAAATGGAAGGTTTACAAGGTACTTGCTGGACGTTGACGGTTTCCTCGAACCAGATCACATGGGTTTGTTTTTGGCATCGTTTGTATATAAAATATATGGCATATGTATTTACGGTTTTTGCGCTAGTCTACTGCATTTTCTAAGAAAATCCCCTCATGGCTGATATCGAAAATGTAAATTCTTTTGCTAACTTGAACTGAAGAATGGTAATTGTGATGGACGGCAATGAATAAGATACAGCAGTCCACAATCTATAAGAGGTCTCAAACTGCATGATAATTGCTTTATTAGGGTCTGATTAAATTACAGTCATTTCAGTGCTGCGGTCCTTCCATCAAGCGAGCAGGGAAGCGCACCAAACTGGACTGCTGGGTCAGAAAATATCGGCCTGCCTAATGCAGGAATAAGGAACATATGCCTAATATTTTCACGAGAGCCTTAATTAGGGTTTGTTTATTCATGGCGGCTTGTCTGGTTCAATTACACCGGCCTGTACAATACAACATCTCGTTGAGCTATTTCATTTGAATAATACGATTTCGGTTTAGATTAGGTTCTCGTTTTCTAACAAATTACGCAATTCCCAAAGAATGCGATTTACTATGAAATCAATCTAAGGGTCCAAAAGTTGACCGAATGAAAAAGATAAATATTTCTGCCTTAACTTGTTGGAATCAGTAAGATATGACTGAATGATTGATTAATTGATGTATTTTTTTCCTACACAGAAGAGTAAATAATATAAGACAGCCTCCCGGAGTCGTAAGCAAACAATCAACCTTTCGTTCCACACAGAGCGACAAACCAATAACAAGTTCATTGTTTCTTATCTCGGTAGGAAGTTATGTGGATCCAAACACGTGGTAACTTGGCGAAAGGCTTCTCGACTTACTCGTGAACACTAAGTGCCACCATTCTATGTCACAAGCTATAATATTAACCTTACATTCGAAATCGGAAAATGTATTCTTTGTTGCCCATTAGTTCTTTTGTTAGGTTTGATTAAATTTCAGGGTTCATTTCAAATTATTAAAATAGGAACCACATGTGCTCGGTTTATAATTAAGATTTTCTGTCACATATTTAGCAACAAAATGTAAACTGATTGCTAAATAAAAAAACAAGTTGGACATATGTTACTGAATGCAACACATAAACTTCATTACGATTGGGTCGACAGGATGCCAATAGGTTTCAAATGATTTTATTTTTGTAGATTTGTTTGAAAATCCCCTGTAATATTATTGTTGTCACTTAACCAGAAATGTTTTTATAAAAGCTATACCTGTGTAAGTGTTGAAGGCAGTTATAGGTTAAACATTTATAGAATTCGTCAAAATTTTGCTCTAGTGAATAAAGAAGATAAAAGTGGAAGGGTTAAATGTTACTATACGGTATATCATGGGTTTTAGTTTATTACAGCAATTTATGATTGGTATAAAGGTTTAAACGATATACCTCTTTTTAACACAATTAGAAACCTGTCTCCATGCATGGTTATTTTAGACAAGAAGATTTTCCCTGTGCCCGTATGTGGTAGTGGTCATAAATATATATATTTTTGAATACTATAACACACGGGCACAGGGAATATCTTTTTGTCTAAAATAACCACGGAGACAAGTTTCTTATTGTGTTAAAAAGGGGCATATCATTTAGACGTTTATACCCAATCAAAAGTTGTTATAATAAACCACAACCCATGATATTTCATTATGTTGACGACAGGCAGGAGTTTTGCCTTAGTCAGTAGTATATATATAGCGCGGTTACGGTTTCTTTCGTTTACTGGAATACAGACAATTCCTTACTAATCCAAACCGTTTCCTTTCTCGTGGTCATTCGTGGGGTTCATTCGGGCCACAGTCCAAATTACTTTTCCTGTTTTTATTTCAATGTATAGCGAAAATTCTTTTCTGGACAATCTGAATTGATGAAAGCTGCTGTCGCATTCAGGTATAGCCTTAGTCACCTATTGCTTTACTGCCACTCAGCTATTTCATCTAATCTTTCATGAAATATTTGTTCCATTTAAGATAAATAATAAAATGTAAAACTTGTTATTCAAGAATGACCTTTTCTGAAAATTAGCATATTTTCCCGGTTTATAAATCTAACTTTAAATAAAACTTATGCAAAATATCAAATATATCTGGAAACTCTTTATAACCTTCTTTACTTTGTAGCTCACCATGAAAAAAAATTGAAAGTAGCCATAGCTATAAAAAAAATATATGAACACTGTAACACGCTGACAAAGAAGGTTTTCCAAATAAAAAAGCACTCGGGATTTATGTAATAATTAGATTAAACAAAAAACCGAAAGACTTCATTAAAGTTTTGATTGTTTTCTTGTAGTGTATGACAGCTCGTTTTGTTTATAAAGTCTGTATTCACATTACGACTTATTAAATACTGTCATTAAGTACAACTTTTTAGGCTTCTTAAATTTCCTCGAGAAAAGGAAAGGCGATTTGTCCATGTTTCATTGTATATTTCAAGTTTGTCTTTTCTCAACTCACCTTCTCTCTGTCAATAGATGTCGCTGCTAGGGCTAATTCCGCCATCTTGCCCGGAAAGTCCAGATGCCCCGTTTTCGGGTTGGCTGATTTGTAATTAAGAGAATTAGTGGAAAATGGACAAGGACGTTAATATTCAATGAGACAGTGTTTGAATGAGGCACTGAGCCATATGATAATAGATCACCTTTCACCAAACTGACGCCTCATTTTGTTTGTTCTTACAAATGAAGCCAATTTTAGTGTAGCTAGAACACGTCGAATAGCATCTCTTTCGGATGCAACATTGGAATAAAAGTGCAATATTAATTTAATATTTTAAAATGAGCCGCCTAAATTTCGACTTTTCATAATAGCTTCTAACTGTCGTTGGAATAAACTATCTATACAAGATGTGGCCTGTAGACTGTGAATGGAAATAGTGTTCGAACAGTATTACAATTCAAATTCCTGGAACGAACATTCATTCATTTGAGGCCTAACATTAGTTTAAAACACCACTTAAATGTAGATTGGCAAGACCAGTACCACTATAAAGGCGATGCCAAAAAACTCGCATGAAAGGGAATTATGAGCATTTTTGGCATCTCATGCCACGAAATATAAAGGAAAACATAAAAGCCTTCGGAAAACTTGGGAGGTTTTTTATATGATAAGCTGTAAGCGTTTTAATTGGTGGATATTTTTCGTTTTAACAAAATTTTCGGTTTCGTTTTTTTAAAGTGCAAATTGAAAGCTTTTTAGCATGACTAGTCTCAAAAACGTATACTAAAGTAACATTCAGGTATATTCAAGGGCTAAATGAATGAATGTCGGTTATTATTATTATTATTTTGTTTTCGTTGGAAAACAATTCAACCAGTTTTGCCAATCATTTATTTTTTTTGTGCAAAATTAAGTCTAGTATTTTGGTAATATCGAATAGCCCATGCCACTTTTACATAATAAATTAATACCTTGCTATAACTAATGACAAAATGAAATCCACGAAAGAAGACATAATTTGTTAACAAATGACGAAATGGACATTAGTTATTTGCTACACATTACATGGTGATATGACTGGATGTGTTGAGATTCTGTATTCAGTATCCACCGCTGAAGAGCAAGCAGAAGTCAATTTTCTGCTTGGCTTGTCTCTTGGTCCATTTTCCAGTTCCCTTGAGAGGTGTCCAACAACGGTTCAACAAATCACCGCTTTTCCATTAGGCCCAGATAAAGAAAACATTAAACATTGCTTGAATGAAGAGTAAAAGAAGTGTCTTTTGCCAGTTCTAGCCTCTTGAGAGTTGTTGTAGCGAGCGGAATAGCTGGCACTATTGGGGTATCTCACAACGATTGTTCTGGCGAGTGTGACGCTCAAGACACCGAGAAACTGTAACTCTTCACAGCTCGAAGTGTGAGCAGTTACAGGTCGTTAACCATTCATTCTATTATCAAACGAGGTTTCAACATGCCCTTTCTTTTGTCCATCAAGGAAAATTCAGTTTATTGAATTTAATGGCTCCGTTTTAATTTATTCTGGATAAATCTATCTTCCAGCAAGATATGTTACGTGTTTTGTCCCCAAAGTGATCCTTTAATAATACATTAAAAGATACAAATACAGTTTTTAATTCTTCTTGTTAAGGTAGCTAATCTCATTGGCTTTAACTTAGCATACAGCTATATTATACAGATTTCAAAGCTCGGCATCTCTAAATCATACATCAAGGATATGATCATTATGATTGGGACACTGGGCACTCGCCAATTACACTTATATGACTTAAAAAAATTAGACCGCGCTCAATGTGACCCCTTTGCTCAACAAGTATATTTAATCTGTGGCATTTGGCATTATCTGAATAACGTTTTGCACATACTTCTTTTGAATTATAATTGCATTTAAAGTTTGTCTTGGATCCTCAGATCCTTCTACCGATTCTGTGAATAATTTAACCAGCGTGCTCGAATTAATTAGACAGCTAAGTTCAAGGAATATGAAGTAGACAAATTCTGAGTGATGGATTTCAGATGATCGTCCCATGTGGAAAGTCACGGTATAGTCAGATATACCTGATGGGATTTTTTCCAAGTAAAGAGTCCAACCGACCCAACTAAACCTGACAACGCCGCCAAATAAAAGACATGATCTTGGGTGTGGCGCAACACATCGATCAATTCAACCTGATATATTAAGAGAACTAGCAGCATTTATTCTTATGTCAATTACGGTAAATCACAGTTTGCGTTTTAAATATACAGTTTATTTGGTGGCCCAATAGTCAATATAATAAACGCTTATTATCGAACCAGAATGGACCATATTTATAATCATCGAATCCATGTCGCAACATAGTTTTTCAGCGGGAAAGTATAAAAGCGTGGAACAGCCTTTTAACTACAGGCCGTCGGTTTGAGCCCTGCTCAGTCAAAAGAGGGCTAACATTTAGTGAATGGGTTTTTTATTTAACTAACATATGAAACATCTTAACCAGCGAGTTTCAAAAGGGCAAAGCGTCTGATATCTTTTCCTCCAAATAAATGAAATATCATTTTGAAATGCCGCGCGAAACACCAAAGACTCATCAAACTGTCCTCTGCTTTACCTTCTGCCAGTAGGTGTCGCTACTGATGCTTATTCCGCCATCTTGTCCGGGTCATCTTGTCAACCATAATGCAGACAAGACATCCCGTAGCACGCATTTCATTTTATTCCAATTTTAGAAATAAAAAGTGAGAGAAGATGAACCGTCGCTTTCAAGGACTTTCAGCCTCCATTTCTTATGGTTCGATACTTCAGAAAACTACATAATCGCCTATATCGGTATAGTTTATTGAAAAACATTCCGCTATATATCTTTACGACAACTTGAATAGTTATCCAAGTACGTGATTGACATCACGGGTTAGTATTAAAGAAGAGAAAAGTAATTTAACTGTAAATTAACAATGCAAAAACCTTGACACAGTTTAAAGAAATAGTTCAAAATACCAATTCGAAAAACATATGAAATATGAAAAATTAAACTTTTATAAATATTGTCATTAACCAGAATATATATATTTTTTTCTTTACGTTTTGTGGCATTATTTAGATATAGATTGGACGTCTACCCTATCTAATATAATGTGTACCAGGCCGTTAAACTAGGTGTATGATTAGACAAAATCCATCCAACAGTATAAAGTGCATGATCTGCGAAAACAGTTCCATGAATTCCGATGTTCAAAACAGGGATTTGAACTTAATAAAAAAAATATTGGCTTAACCTAAAGCAATTTTTTCAGCCACGAGTCTATGAACTAGGTGCATCTTTTGTTTAAAGGCCCACTTACCGCCGTAGTCTGTTAAACATTTGTTAAGAAAACCAATTTACATGAGCTTACTACAACTAAGACCACTAAAATCAAACATAGGACACATAAAACATGTCCAGTTAGATTTAGAATATAGAAATCGGGGGTGAAAAACAAACGAAGAATCGAAGCCTGATTACAACAACAACAACCAGTGTCGGTTAACTTATTGGTTGAATTACCCTCATTTCAGGCCTTTTTATCTGTGGTTTACACTCCAAAAATTATCGGCAGGCTTTTCGAGTCATTCTTACCCAATCGCCAGTCTATATTTCTCTGATAAAGTACGTAAAATTATACCGTGCTGTTATATCACTCACACGACTCAACCATTAGGGGGCGCTTGTGCGCATGTTCAGGTTAGGGGTTTGTTGCCATTGCGGGTACCTGATAAATCTAATTTTGAATTTCAAATTAAAAATACTAAATGATGCCCAAACTTTTTATTTTTGGTAAGAATAGAAAGTTACTAGCTTCTACTGTCTGGGAAAAATACAGAAAACCGCCTACAGTTGTTTATGTAAACAGTATTCTGGATTTTCGCGGCAAGTGTGCCTTTAAATTTTAGTTTCAATAGCCCCAGACATATTAATTTCATATATGTCTTATACGTGGTCGAAACTATGTTCAACTTTCTAGCAAATTACGCCAAACCCGGAAAGTAATTTTAGTTTACAGTTTATCCAAAACATTTCATTTTTAAACACACAGTACATAACTCTACTCTTCGGTCGGATATACACGGAGAAGCTTCTAAATATTCACTCATTTTAAAGTGGCATGAGCTGACAAAATGTTGATATTTTGATGTTAAAACCGAAGGTTGACATTATTGGCTATTTTCCTCAAGACTTGTAATTCAGAAGCTTTTTAGAGCTTCTAGTCTCTAGAATGTAGGATAAAGTTGATTTTTGAACTAACTTAGGCTTAGAATGAATAAATGGTCGTCCTGGTTATTTAAATTTTGTTTACTTTTCGAACACTATTTCGGTTCGTATAGGCCACATACTGTATGGATTTTCCTCATCCCAACGCCAATCATTTAGTTTTTCGATGACCATAAACGCCTCTTACTGTCGTGACGATCAGAAATTATGGAAAAAGTGTGAGTTTTGGCATAACAAGAAATTATCCAAACTTGTACAACTCACAAGATTTTTTAGGTTTTGTTTTATTTTTGTTAAATGCCTCGATTTGTTTGAAGCATCTGCCAGTTTGATGGAAATTCATTTTAATATATTCCTTATGGGAGGGGTCGGGAGAGTCCTATAATCATTACCCGAGGTCCAGAAACCGACATCAATAGAATGCATACATTGTAATTAGGGGTTATCTATTCAGCTGCCCATCGCCTGGTGTATATATTAAACTATTTTATATGTATCTCCATAAGGCTAATTCGTTCTCACCTATCCAGCCACAAGGCTTTCTTTAAGGGGAGACGAAGTGGCCGGCCCACCCTAACTACGCCGGCAGATGTCACACCGTCCGCGTGCTCAACAATGCCCTCTGGCGGAACTATTACATATGATAAGAAAAAACCCTATCACGTGATCTCTTGTTTTTCCGGTAGTAGATGATTAACATGACAAATGGGATAAAGAAAGATATGAAAATTTATTAAAATAAAGACAGTTTTCTTTAAATCGAATACAAAGCGTCTATATGACACACATAACAAAGCCACTGACTAACCAAGTGCGGCCAGTGATTCAGGTTTTTGTGAAAAATATATTATAAAAGTAAAAATAAAAAACGATCATCCAAAAATCTTATGACGATGGTTTATTCGAGAAAAAAAAAACGTCAACCGTTTTAAACCAGAATTAATAAAAAATGAAGAAAGTCGTATCGAGATTGGCCGTTTCCATTACATTTTGGTTAGGCTTATGGCGTTAAAAAGACATTGTACATAACCTACAGGATGGTATGTTTATTATAGTACATGAAATTGTTACATTTAATGCCATCTTGAGGATTTTGTTTATCAAAATAGATTGGTTTTATAAACAAGTAAATCTTGTAACCTAAAACCCAAAGAAACAAATCTTTAGAGTACATATAGGGTACTAGCGGGTTTGTACGTTTTTGCGTTTAAGTTTGTAAATAACGTGTCTGTGAGATAAAAAAAAAGTAAATACGTTATTAATGTGGCAATATACGGAACCCGTTCATTGACTGCTGAATGAGGATGTGTTACAGTGTTGTTTTTTAGTCTGATTATTCGTGAAAGGAGTTAAGTGAAGCGTTAAGCCAATGTGTAAATACAGTTAATCGGTGGGCCGTCCCTCTCTGGCGGATTTTTGTGGCGATGAGCTTTGGCGTGCTATCATTGGTCAATGACTTGCCAGTCAGTCAACGACTGAGATGTGTCGTGCTAAATATGGATTCTACCGAAGGACGAGTTGTATTCAGAAGTGTTGTAGTCGACGGAGAATGACGAGGAGCTGTGTCAGTTATGAATAACAAACTACAGATTAACACCGTTTAAGTTAGTTAGTGGATCAATTGTAATCGGAACTTCAAGATGAACAGTCGCTTGTTAGAGCTGTCTTACCAGCATGGCTACGGGCCGATGGCCTTTTCCCCGATGGTACATTACGATTCCCCTTTCTCTGCCTTTTTACCAGCCGTGGCTCAGTTTGCAGCCTACTCGGATATGTCACCGCGCCATGCACATTCTCAAAACAACCACGGATCTTTTTCCATGGATGGACTTATCAATTCTTCTAATGGTTTAGGTATCAATACGAGTTCCCACAGCCCAGGAAGTTCGGGACGATTGACTCCCTCCAAATCACCAGGTAGGATAAATGCTGTCAATTTATGATCTATATTCCAATGCAATCGAAATATTTCAGAACCTATTTAACGAGATTTGTTCTTCAATATTTTGATCAAATCAAAGAAGACTACAGGTATTTTGCATTTTGAGATTTTACAATTTTAAAGTTTTTTAAGTTAAAGTATTGTACTTCATCTGGATGGAGTTCAGTGGAAAAAGTTAAAAAAAAATTAAAGTTGACCTATTTTAAGTTTTTAGAGAATTGTTATATTTTTTTTTGCGGTTTGTTGTCGAATTAATTTCTCGCATTTACACTCGGGCGAAGGATTTATGAATGAATGAGTTTGATTGTAGAGCGATTAGACAGTGAAATAAAACGATCTGTTTTTCTTCACTTAAAATTGATTTATCTTCAATATGATCTTCCCAGGGGCTGTGAGCCCATCTCTCTCCCACACACATTTATTTAAACTAACCCTAACTCCCTTATCAAATTAATGGCTTAATCTTGTGAAGCAAACTAAAAAGGAAACAAGGAATGGCTTCAGAGTTGACTCGGACTTTTTTCTGAATCTTGACATTAATTATATACAAGAGAATGTCGTTTCTGGTCCTAATTCGACTGTTTTAATTTACCTGGTTTGCCCAATTACCCTCGTAATTATTTCTTAACGAGCTCTAAAGGCATTACACCGTCTGTGCTTTATCGCGTGTAAACCATAATATCTGCTAACATTTCCGTCTAAGTATTTGTTATCTAATTTAAAAAAAGCGCTACCAAAGAGCTGAGTTCCGAATTGTTTTAAACATTCTGTAAAGATGGCCACAATTTGTTAATCAGAATTCTAATTAATTAAAATTTTAATCAAAATTAAACTATACGGAATTTGGACAAATTATCGAAATTTTCTCCAAGTAAGATTGTCCACGAATTAGAAAAAATAATATAACTTCAGCTTCTTTCTACCTATAAAAGAAATTGTATCATTCGACCCTATTATAGCTTGAAGACATTTTCAACCTTTGTAAGTCTGATTTTGAATTTTGAAGGTAAAAAGCCCAATTGTAAAATGGTGAAAACAATGATCATTTAACACCCATTAATTCCACTCAGAAGAATTTGGCGTAGTGCTCCAACAAAACACAACACCCAAAGAAGGGGTTTTATCTTTCCTACAAGCTCTCAGACGTCTATCATTTTTGGAAGGGCAATATACTCGCGTATCATTTAGCAGAACATATTCTCTGTTTTCATTTGACTTTTTAAGCTATACCTAAAAAAGTTAGCTATATCATTTGTTAACTTTTCTAATTTTTACTTAATTCAGACAGATTAGGGGACGATGGAAAAGATGGCCCGTCATCAAAACGAAGACGGACGAGGACAAATTTTAGCGGATGGCAACTGGAAGAATTGGAAAGGGCATTTCAAGACAGTCACTACCCCGACGTGTTCATGAGAGAAGCGCTCGCTCTTAGGTTGGACCTTGCCGAATCTAGAGTACAGGTGAGAGACAAATGTTAACAGTTAATCGCCATGGCCATGTTAAATAACAAACATAGGATGTTACAGTGGAAATTCTGACATCAATGACAGATTGATTTATAAAAATCAAAACATTCGCAGGATATTTTTCCCTCGTTCTTCACAACCTTCTGACATAGTTTATAGTAAAACAGTTTAAGAAGAACTTACCAGCGGTAGATTCAACCCACCCCACCCTCCCAAACCTCTTCCACATACACAAACAGATATTCGGGCTGCTCTCCCAACTCCAAAAAGAACGCCAGGGAGATAGTCTTGGTGTGGGATACAACGTCAAATTAAATGACAGAAACCATCCAGAAGATGATTTAACATTGTTCATTTCTCGTTAAATAAGTTTTATATGGAAAATAATTTTAATTTTAAAACAAGCTTTGATTAAAAAAAAGTAAACAACTTTGGCTGAATAGAATATTGAAGGGCCGTTGTAAAACACAAACTTAACAATGTTGATTTCTGCATGAATATTCAAGTGCATTTTAACATAGAAAGCAATCTAAAAGAATTAATAAAAAAGTGCCCTTTCGTAAATACAATTAGCTTGAAACATGAAATAAGAAAATGCTAAGCAAAGTGTTTTAATACAAAAATATTAAAGATTTTCAGAAGGTCAAGTAAAAATAATGACAAAGTCTATGAATGAAACTTTTTCAATGTTATTGGATGATCGGCCGATCTCACAAAACAAACCGATATATTGTATACTATTTATTGAGAAAAAAAAAACTCAAATGATACGTAGCTGATTTAAGAGCGAAAAAGTAGTTAAAATCAACACAGTGTTGAAAAGCTCAATCCGCCAATCGAGGAATCGATCAATATGATGATCAAGCAAAGTGACCAATCAATTCATCAATCAATTTTACTTTATAAAGCTATCTGCAATGTGAAACTTAATTTGATTAATTTGACTTTAAGGTTGCCTCTGAATGGATTTGCTTTTTTGGCAGTATATACTTTGTCGAAGTTTACACATTTTCTGTATCACATGACACTTTATATGCCTAATTTAATTTAAAAAAGCGTACCTCCATGCAGTTTTGTCGTAACACAGCATAGCTAGCTGTCTTTGCAATCATCTGGTTTTATGCACATTTAAAAATGGCTCAATGGAGTCTTAATTCCTGTGTTAAATATTTTAGATTAAGGAAAACTGGTGCAATTGATTAATTGTCATCAAAGTCTTTGGCTGCTTGGCTAATATTGGTTGTCTTATTAACGATATGCAATTTAAAACTGACTGCCTGGTTTCTATACATTTTATTATTTATGAGAATTCATGTTTTAGACATATATGTTTTCCGAATACGTACTAATTCAGCATTTCCTTTAACCAATAGGCTCTTTTAGGGAATTTGCTGTATCGTACATTGTTGGAATGGGCTAAGAGAACTGTAATATAATTATACATAAATGCGTTTTAATATAATGAATGAATGGTCGTCCCGGTTATTTAAGTTTTGTTTACTTTTTTACACGTTTTCGGTTCGTACAGGCCACATACTGTATGGATTTTCCTCATTCCAACGCCAATCACTTAGTTTTTCGATGGCCTCCAAAGCCTCTTACTGACGTCACGATCAGAAATAATGATAAAAGTGTGAATTTTGGCAGCTCATGCCTCTTTAAGGAGTCAGATACACAACCGAATGTGTTCAAAAGATTCACTTAGAACAAAAGTGAAATAAAAATAGCTGTCAGAGTTAATGACTTAGTATACATTTACTTCAACTGATTAAGGACTTTTTGCCTGGAAGTCATTTCCTTAACACTGCGGCGTTCATTACTCATTTCTATGTTGCGGGGGAATTATTGCGTCTCGGAACATTGTTATGCTGTCCCTTCTTTCTGACTGATATCTTTGTGTATGGGAAGTTGAGAAGTCGGGGGATGGCCGGCGTCTGTAAACAGAAGGAAATGAGATTTTAGAAAGGACTATTTCATTTCTCTGTCATCGAAGTTAACAACCGCACGTCGGTACAGCACGCGTTAGGTTACGTTCACTCCATACGAAGCACGTGCAGTGGCGTGTTCCAATGGACGATGTTTTAGATGTCACCTAACTATTGCGTGTTTGATTTTTTGAATTTCATCCTGTGTGGGAAAACCGTTCATGAATTAATAGTTTTTGTGATAAATTAGGCCTGAAGCTTGTTTGCCATCACTGGTTAACTTGGCAAAACACTGTATCTCCCAAAGGGCGATTTCCACAGCCCAGTTTACCCCTTCGCGGCTGATAAGGCATTTTTATATGTCACCGTAAGCTTTTCAGCTAATCACATTTAACACCTACTTGATTAATTGCGGTGTATTGAAAGTTTGGCAATTACTAAAGAAGCTACTATTCAATCGACTATATTTTTCTAGATATTCTATACCCCTTTACACACATATGATGGCAATTTAAGGCAGTAATTGGAGGGCTGGGTGTACGTCCGATTGTGTTTTTTTCATAGAAACTTGACATGTTTGGATTCGAGTTTATAGTGAAAGTAAAGCCAGTTGATTCATAAATTTCTCTGACCAAATATTTTGCCAATTTACCCGTGTCTTGTGTGTGCTGCTTCGATTTGTTGTCGGACTAGAAGCTTTTGTCCGCGCGAAGTGAGCGTCTTCATCGCTGTCCGTTCACTTCCCTTCTCTAACGAAGAGGCAAGCAACTTGAAACATGGCAATCGATGGCACTGTTTGCTCACAAACACGCAGTCGTGACGGACGTAAAGGACTGACTACAACTGCCAGAAGCCACATTGACAAAAGTTTTTCAATTTGCCCCATTTTCGTAATTGGTACTTTGTGCTGCTTAGCAGGCAAGATATTGTCCGACAAATTTAACACAGTTTGTCGCTGATCCAAATATTGATTGTAAATGGGTAGTAATTGAAAATCTTGGCATGTCGCGGTAAAAAGGTACGCTGGCTCTGTTGATTTTAGACGAGTTATAATTTCATTAAGCCCCTCTTGCTTTACTAGACCTCCATTTCCTCGCCGATATGAGTCAATATGCCAGAAGAATGAGTGTAATTATGTTGTTATTTACCCTCGATCGAAATCCCACTTTATTAGTAACTTCAGTAGAAGTGAAGGAAATGTCGATTTGGCAAGAGACAGGCGGAAGTGATGTGCGGTGAATTATCACGAACAGCCGCCATTGTTTGACGTCGGGTGGATCTAAAATGATAATTGAAATATAGGACGAGCAGGGATTCTTTACCTAAATTATACAAGCCGTATGCCTGGCATTAGAAGGTTTCTCTTAACAGGACAAACCTTAACTGACTTGATTTTCCATCTGTGACTCCGCGGACGCCTCCGTGGCAGTTTATCAGCTTCCGAATCAGGCCTGTCCCTAAATGTAGCGCCACTTCGTCCCCTGGCCTTTCCAGAGGGGACAGGTGCGCGCCACAACTTTCATCCCTACCGCATGAAAGCGCATGGGAAATTTGAACTAGCTTGATGAGCCCTGGATAACGACTCCATTGTCAATGTTATCGGTTAGGAGTATAAATCTTATAGCCCCAGTTAGATCCTCTTATTTCTATAACAGCTTTTCTCGCAAATTTAAGGGGCTTCATTTCTATTATTGATAATTTCATTGTAATTTAGATTTTTCTTCAAAGACATTTAGTCTAATAGGCCTTATTGAAAACTCATTAATATCTCTAATGTAAAATTCCCTTTTTTATTATCTTTAGGGCAATTGACCAAATATTAAAAGAAAATAAAACGTTTCCTGCTTAGTTCATTTGTCCTCTCATAATGCGATTCAGATACAAGTGTCATGTGATAGCTTTTTAAATTATTAGGATATCCCCGTATATTCTCTAAAGCCAAACAATTTATTTTGTTGGCTGATTTCAGCTATAATCAAACTGAGATGAGAGGAGTTGCTTTGGCCTCCTCTGTGAAAACTACGATAAAACGTCTCCGAAAGAATTAATCAGGTCTTGTAGGGAAGAACTGAGGTCGTTCTAAAATCTTTTTCTAAAGGGCATCATACTGAGTAAAGGGCACTCTGTTTACAAAAGACTTATAAGCATTGGGTGGGCAAGCCTTTTTAAGTTTTGATCTGAAAAAGCTTAAAATTTGAAGTTAGTTTATAAGTTAAGATAGAGGTTGGAGACGGAGCCATTTTTGATGTGTTAAAAGCCATATGGGTAGTCTCCTAATGTGTGTGTTTATGGAACAAATCTTGACAACATCTTCTTTTTACGGACAAGAAGTTCCAATCTTAGCTTCATGTCCTTGACAAGTGGTTCAAATGGAAAAAATATAGAAATTGGGATTTTGTTTCTGGCTTAATCTTTTTCATCTCAGTTTCAAATTATTTCTATATGATACAGTTAAAACATCTCTATTATTTTGAACGTGTCCATTTACTTTTTAATATATCCATGTACAAAGACACCCTTAGCTCTATATTTGAGCTCAAAACAATGTAGATTTATAATGAAATAAATAACAATAATAATCATATCCACTTGATTTTAGATGATTAAGGCGACACCCAATATGTGTACAGGTATACCATCATTTATCAAGATGGTATAATGTTCACGTACTGTCTATTATGTAATTACAAAGGCGATTTGAGTCAATTAACTGCTACCGAATGCGTTTAAATTCAAATACAAATGTTAATTAGAACGGGAAATGATTTTGTCGGTAAGATAAGGACGATTTGTAGATGAAAAAATTACATTACTAGCAGGTGCGTGAGGTTAAAGAGGCGGATAACATGTATATGATACGACAAATTAAAACTTCAATTTCTCATTAATCCTTTCGTGTCTCCCAGTTGATAAAGTCATTTGGCTGTCTGTGCGAGCCCGATTGGTAATCGAAGAGTCGATTTAAATATATCCAAAACTCTATTGCCTTTTAATTTCATTTTCACGAAGTGTTAATATTTGACAGGTTGGTCCGCTGGCTCTCTGATAAATTAGCCTATCTTTAGCCCATCAAACTAATGACCTTTTAACTTAACAATGAATATATACATTTGTACTATAAGTATGTATGTACTTATAGAATCACAATATGTATACAGCGTTGTATGTTTATTACTTGGGCACATATATTGCCCCTAGCTACCAATCTCGTCCCTGGAAGCAAAGGTTTAAATCACATGCCAAGTGGCTTAAAAAATATATATGATTTAACTTGGCTTAATAGATTTATACGCCTAATTATAAATTACTATTGCACCTATGCCTATCTTCTGTCCGGGTTGCTGAAGTAGAGGTATGGACTACGGGAAAAATGATGTATTATTTTCAAAGCATTTACTAGTAATAAGATAAAATAGTTTCAGAACCATTACTGTTTTGAAACATTTAACAAGCAAAACTAGAGGCCCAAATTCAAGAGGAATATTTTCCGTATATATTCATTTAGTTTTGTTTAAATATCGTTTAATTTATGACACCATCCAAAAACCACAAATTAAGTTTATTTTTGGTCAACTCTTACAGACAAATCTGCCAATAATGAATTATTCATTCAACACCATTTGAAACTATATTTGAGAGTTTTATCTAAATGGTTTGTAATTGTATCTCGATTCAGCAAAAAGCAATTTGTATTTCTAATTTTTTTTCTTAACATGTTTTGTTAAAAAGAAGTATTGCAAAATACATTATGTAATGAAATGTGGGATATCAGAGTGAAAATGAGGGTAACTTTGAAATTTTTTTATAGGTGTCAAGCAACGACTAATTCTAATTTTCTTCAGATAGTGTTTTAAAGAGCTAATGGGCTTGTGGTTTATGGCAATTGGCTAAACTCCATTCGTCTAAGAGCGGTACTGTTGAAAGCTATTATAGTAGTGTAAAGTACAAGTTAAGTCCCTCTTAAACTGCAGTCAAAGGACTCTCGACAACAGTAACCGTATGTCCCCTTGATAAAGGGGTAAAGGGTAGTCGGAGCGAAACCCCAGCCGTCTAGGGTGTCGTTTACAAGAGGGACAAAGGGTCGAAGCCATTTAACAAGCGTAACGTATAAGGTAACAAGACTCGGGAGTTGAGACATGGGCGGGTTGTCTGTCAACGATTATTTCAAACTTACCTTTCGCCTTACTTCAGTGTAGCTACTTTAGGAGAATTAACTGTAGTCGACTCCGGATTACACCGGGTCAAACAGCAGGTATTTTGTCCTCCCTTAATTACAGGTGGTGTGGGTGCATCCTCTGTATGGGTGCTCTTGTCCTCTCGCTACCTTCCAATCGCCTCAGTCATTACGTAAGGATAATTAGAAGTTAAAAAACACGAGTAAAATGTCCCATCCAGTGCTTATCATCTTAAGTCATTGTTAGTCCCACTATTTAGCAAATAAACGGTGCGAGGATGATATATCACTTAATACCTTGGCGTTGAACCATTCTCAATATAGCAGGACATACAATGTCATTAAATACAATGTCTTCATACAAAGTGTCGTAAACTGCCAAAAATCAAACATTTTTGATTAATTACCATTTTCAACAATAATGGTTCAGGTTCATTGAAAAAATTAATGACGACGAAATTAACAATATCTTTAGTGAGCGAATAGCATATACGAAACACAAACATACCTTAAATATTTATGAACACTAAAAAACACTTTAAATATATAAGTGGGAAGCAATATTTTGAAGGTTATTCTGATTATTATTATTACATCGTAGATTATCAAGCTTGGTTTCAGTAAAACGATTCTAGTGTGCCAGTTTTTTTTTTCTCGGGATTTTGTTATAACTATAAATATCGAAAATTGCACAGCTTAGGCCACGAAAAAGTAAAACTGTATCAAAAGTATTTAAGGTGACGTCAGTTGCCAATATTTCAATTTTCATTTTCGTTATAGGGGCATACGGAACTTCAGATGCAGTCTCCTTAAGTAGTGGAAATAAAAAGCGTTTTAGTGTTCCATAAGCTTGAGCAGTGCCTAGATAAAGCTTTATTAGGCCTATAGAATAAAAAAGGATTTTCCAGTTAATCCAATTTGTTAGGCTTGTGCCAATTAACAGGTGATCTTGTTCTGGACATTTTTATTACATATGACAAATATCAACTTAAACAGCATTTATAACCAGTTTCGAATACCCTGCAGTATAAAAAATGCCTTTCTAAAATACTCAGCCAAAAAATAACTGCAATGTTGAAAGAGGCACATTGCTTAGTACTTTGGCGTGCAGGCCCTACCATAAAACACGTCAGAACATCAGAATGTAAGGCTTTGTTATAACCAACAGGCGTACATAAAAAGGTACAGAAAGACAAGAAATAGTCAATTGAAAGGAAATACTAATTAACTGTTAATTTGTTTAATATTAAAACATCAAATTATAATTAATAAATCGTTACATTTTATAGTTTTACCATTGACATTAATAATTAGTAAATATGAATTATTTTAACGTGAGAATTTCTCGGCATCCTGAATGGATGTTGAATTTCTATTGTCAAGAATTAATGAGAGGGAATTATTTTAATTTGCTGTCATTCATCAGCTATTATAATATATTTTATCTGGTTTGGGAAATCGCTTTCTAAACTTTCCACCTAATTTTATTTTGTGTCTAGCACTTTGAATTAATGGAAAAAATGAATGAAATTGAAGAAAGCGTATAAAAAGTGGAAGAAAATAATTGCTAATCTGACGAAACATTTTTTAGGTTTCTCCTTATTTCTATGTTTTCGTTGCTTTTGAAGAGTTTTTTTTCTTCGTATTACTCTCTCACTTCTCTCTCTTTCCAAATGCCTTTAAGGCACTCTGAAAGGGATCTGACTAAATAGCGTGGGATTTCAAATCCATCCCGTCTAACCGTACACATATTCAACCGCCTAGAAACGTTTATAATCAAATCACTACTTTTCTTTTACCCCCAAGCAATTTCTCACCATTACCGAGGAAAACTATCCAGTTTGCTTCACCCATTTGAGACTAACTGGAGGTGGCTAATACTCGGTAATAGGCTACATTGCAGTTTTCCACACCCATAAAAATGCACGTCAATTGTCAAAGATAATCAGTTTGTCAAATAAAATAAATGTATTATCAAGAAAACAAATTTAATTCCATGTGGGCATTGTGAAAAAGCAGTAATATGGATCACAACATCTTGGTATATTAAGGCATTAGGTTTTAAATCCAGTCCCTATAGGTTCAGTATCAAGCCAATGAGAACACAAAACAAATTAAATTAAAACATAATTTGTTTATCTATTTCGTTGCTGTTGTGAGTTCAATGACTAAAAGATTTCTAACCCCACTCAGACCGAATAAAACTGAAAAATTTCTGAGTGGATGTTTCACTCAATCGCCGGATGTGGTAAAGTTGTCAGGTATACTCGCTTAAGGTCGGGTGTTTCCTCCGGGCAAAGAGAACCCCCCTAAACCTGGTAACGCCGCCTTAAAATTGAAACACTCTTGAATGCGGCGTTAATAACCAATCAATCAATGTTTACAAATCATACTATGGACGCGCCAATAAGCTAAAACAACCAACCAACCAACAAATCAAACTATTTGACTATCTGTAAACTACTGGAATATGCCAACACCATCAACCTGTAGATCGTTTGGCATTCCGCCATCTTACTTTGTGACTATATTTAACTCTACACAAAATTACATATCAATCCAATTACCGAGTGCTAATCATATTTTTTAAAACAAGAATGCGACTAATAGACATAAATTAGTTTTGGATATCTATTGGCCCGACTAATTAAGATCACAAGGTACAGGCTCAACCATTAGACATTCTTTTCTTCAAATCAAGAAACATTCCTCTCGAGATAATAACAGATATGTCGTGAAAACGGAAATTAATTTTTAATAGATTAGCTTTATTTAATCGGCTAAACCTTCTTCTTTGTTTTACCTTCATAACGTTCTTATCGCCCTGGCCTTTTGTTTCTATTCTTTTTGAAGGGGTGTGTTTTTTAGGTAGTGTTAGCGTATCGGTATACAGATGCAAACATAGATCCATTGTTTTTACTGGTTTTAATATATAAGGGGACGTATATACTTGGGCGTCTTTGTTACATCAAGTAAAGACATAAGCGATACATCTTCAATAACGTGACGAAACTGACCCATTTGACTTAAGTAAAGTCTATAACTAATTATTCTATGTCACATGAATCACGTGACATCTTTAATAGACCTCCGCAATTAATTAAGAGCTTATTTAAGTGAAATTAATCACACATGCCTTTACGGTTTGTTTGCTAAATGGACTGTCGTTTCTTATCTAGTTTATACTTTATGTGACGTTTTTCGAACACTCCCGGCTGTGATATTTTTCTAGCACTCCTATCTAATATCAAAATGCTCAAAAAACATAAAATAATTGCGTGCATTTATTATACCAGGGAAAACTTGGTTTGAGAGGGTTTCCAATTACTGAAACTGTAGAAAGATAGATAAAGAACTAAAAATGTACATCTTGTTTGCGTTTTGTCCTAAAATATGATCAGAATCAATTCTCACATGGGTTAAACGACGAAAATTTTAATTATTAGAGTTGAGAAAAGGCTCGAAAACATGGATCATTTAAAATTACACTTTGGATTTCCAAAGCTAATTTATTAAATTACATACTTTATGCAATTAGTGCCTCTAAAATAGCGATTATAGTTTGTATTTTTTTGAAGTTATAATTTTTCGCAGCGAACGGAGAGAAATACTGTACCTGGACGAATTCACTAAAAAGGGCATGGCATTTTAGGCTTCTATGTTCCCAATAGTGAATTAGTGGATTCAACTGTTTGAAATTAGCCCACTGGATCCCACACTCGCTTTTCTGAGAGAAGCAAAACAAATCTGACCAGATTCGTAGATATGTAAATTTTTACCGCCCCCCCCCCCTCCCAACCTCCCACATGGTTTAGTTTGCAAATCGCGTTTACCAAATAACTTCTACGTATATTTTGACCTATGCCTAAAATTTTAACTAGATACCTAAATCTAGAAACTTCATTTTTTTCCCAGCCCTTGATAAAATGTGCGAATGTTTTAAAGGCCACTTAACTCTTGTCGTATCTGAGATATGTATCAGCCCGTTCAGTTGTTTGACAAGTTTGCCTTGATTTGCTACACCTTTTAAACGTCACATTAGCATATCAGATTTACGCAGCTTAATTACCCACGTATGTGCCCCCTTCAATTGAGACAGGCTAGAGCAATTAAAAATAATTGAATAATCTCGCACTTAAAGGTCTTCATCAGACGATAGACAAACACCGGATATGAGATATAATATCACCACCTTCTATTCAACAAATCCGTTAACGGTATTTTAAAACAGCGAAATTTGGGGATTTTTGCTCCTGTGTGTTCAACCAGGAGTAATTCAAGATAATTGACCAAGAATGTAGAAGGATATATATGTATACATAGAAATATGTGATGTTTCAGTTAAGAATTTAAACATACCGACTGATTAACCGATTGATCGCCTTGCGTTTAACGTAACGCTCCCTAACACTCAATTTATACCTGGGTCATTGGCAGGTTTATTGAGGGAAGAAACGGCAATCTATGTTTGGAGAAAATCTTTGACGATCAGTTGGCAAATAGCAGTCATTCCACATAGAGTCGAAGTCGATCGACTTTGAAACATATCACCAGTCTAATACCATACAAATACATTTTATCAAACTTTAACTCCTTTTTGGGTTTTAATTGTTATATCCAAGTTGATGATTGATAATAAACAGGGACATGTCTTTCTTCTGCAACAAAAGTATTTAGATAACGACTTTAAAAAAGAGAACGGATTATTTTCTTGCTTTCAGTTTAAAAATAATGAAACATTATTTTACTAAATTTCTAAATTTATTTTCTGTGTGAATTTTGTTCAGTGAATTGAATATTATTTTTCTTATTTTAGGTTTGGTTTCAAAACAGAAGAGCGAAATGGAGGAAGAAGGAGAATACAAAGAAGGGTCCTGGGAGGCCTGCCCATAATGCTCACCCACAATCCTGCAGTGGTGACCCCATTGACCCCATCGAGCTTCAGAGGCGCGAGCAGGAGAGACTAGAAAAGAAACGACGAAAACAAGAAGAAAGGCTACGAAGAATGGAGGAAAGAAAGAAGAATTCAACTAGCGACAGTGATTGTTTTCCAGGCCGAGAACGGTCCCTTTCTTGTGGTGATAAAGACTTTTCCAGTCGGCTGGAACGATCTGAATTGTCGCTGTCCATGACTGGGTCTTCTGGAGAGAGTAGTGGCGAGAGTTGTGGCGAGTCACCGCGCGCTGATATGGAATCCTCAGCCAGTTCATCGCAGAGAAAGTCATCTGGCGTACCTCATTTTGGCGGTAATTTTCCACGAAGGCTACAAGATAAACCTAGATGTTCATTCAGTATAGATAGTTTATTAGAAACTCCAAAAGTTCCTCGGGGTCGAAGACCGAACTCAAAATACCCCCGTGTACAAGCGTGTAAATCAATGAGTGCTTTTTCTTATGGCATGTTACCCCTCTATCCTATCACTCAGCCCGTTGGTTTCACAGTGGAACAGCACCCCGAACAGGAGGAACGCCGATTGTTAAAACATAAATACGACGAAGATTCCAAACAAAGTGAACCCACTGACTTATCTTGTAAAAATCTCTCAGTGAAGCATGACAATGAAGCTATTAGAAAGGACAAAAGTGTAAAAGAAAATGTATCGGAAATAGGTGATTCTGATACGGCGATCGATGTTGGTCAACCTTTGGAAGTCAAACGCAGTGTAGAGAATCGAGACTGTTCGAACAATCGCTCACCATCCCCGCCCTCCTTGAGAGACGAAAACTTAGACATTAACGTGACAAGTGACACCGAATGTGATAATAGATGATAAAATAAACAAAGACAATGCGTTATTTAAAATATTAATTAATTGTTATTTAACTCGGGTAACATGTTATTGCATAAATCTAACATGTTATTGCATGCATTTAACATGTTATTGCATACATTTAACATGTTATTGCATAAATTGAACATGTTATTAAACAAATCTAGCATTTTAATGACGAAAACATGTTTCTTGACCACATAGCATGTTATTTAACTGATGTAACATGTTATAAAGTTATATGTTTAACAGATATAACACTCATGTTATCATGCCCAGGTAACAAAAAGTTAAAAAAAGAAACGGATTTACCAGACAATAGGTGCTGATAGACACTCATGTTGAATACATATTACGTCAGACGTTTTGGGTTGTGCACGGTGTATTGGTTAAAAATCACTAGTAATTTTCTAAAATTTTCAAGTCATGTGTTTAATTTACAAAATGTATGTTTTAAAAATCACTTAGTTTACTTCAGAAGAGGTTTAGTTTTTCACTCCAAATGTCGTTCAACTGGAACTAGCTCACGGGAAATGGTCCTTTTTTGTTAACTTATTTATAAATTTGAAGTCAAAATCACGATTTTGTTGAAATGTTATTTATTGTTTTGTAAAGATTTTTTCTTCTTCTATCTTTAGATCGTTAATGCCACCGTGTAAAGAAACGCATTCAGGTAGAAGATTTTATTAGCGAAAATTCAAAATCATTTATTATAGTAGGTAGCGACATGGACTCACTTAGAAAGAATACAAAACATTGGAACTGAATAATAGACTGACTCTTTATTATCAAGGTGGCTATCAGTTTTATACAATTTGTAACCTGGAAAAAATGCATTTTTTTAGTTAATTCATTGCCAGCACATTTTTTCAGCATTACATCACGTCATTGAATTGTTATTTATAGAACAATAAAACAACAGTGCTCAAAAATATTTATTTTTTCCCTTAAATTATTTTCGTAGCTGTCATGCAGTAAGTATACCACTATTGATTTTGAGCAATTATCCCACTCCACAAAAAAGCGCTTCAATACTCATATTAAGTTAAAAGACAATACCCACCACGTTCTAGAACAGTGCAAATGGGACATGAGGCGAACCAAAGAAATTTGCATATAACTAGAACACTACATTCAAATTATTTTGATAGGTTATTTCGAATAAAACCATTTTTTTAAACTGACATACTTCAGGTCAGTAAACGGAAAACAATAATTTGGAAATTTTCAAAACCAGGAGTATGTTTCTCTATATGTTTGAGCTTAATCGATGCGATATCTGAAATATTCAGTAGTATATTATAGTACAAATGCCATTCCGTTCAGTAACGGAGCAGTATGACTGGGTCAGCAGAAAAATGTTACACTTGAGTTTTCTTTGTGATACAGCGTGTTAAAATGTAGATACCCATACTAGCATTGACAACAGAGGTCCAGGAGAATTATAAAAAAATGATTGATGTATTCATGGACGTTTATGTCTAATAACAGTCTTGAAATGTATTGGAGATGGAATCGTTTACAGGATGTAGAAAGCGAAATAGAATAAATACATGTCGATAGCAAATAAATAGCCGTCAATAATACTTGGAGATAGTTTAGATTGAAAGCGCCTGTCATTCATTGGTCAGATAAAGATCACGGAATGTTATTCTTACCCGCCATCCGCGAACCGCTTGTCTTGTTTAACTTGTCAGCAAAACTGACAACGAAAGAATTGTTTATGATAAAAATCCTTACGCAAGAATGTCTAATTTTTGGAAAATTTGTACGCAAACCACAGGAAATATTAACTGAAATAGTTAACTGAAATAAAGCACGGAAGCTGTTAAAAGCTCTGTGACGTAATTTTTAAAAATGAGTGAGTTTCGAATCTTTAGCTTAAGAGACAAGTAAATAGTCTTGTGTTCTTTTATCAACTTTCTGATACATTAAATAAATGTTTCTACAAATCGAAGTTGGCTTGGATAAAATGCACATGAAATTGTTAATTTCATTTCACTTATCTGTCGATTTATCGGGTGTATTGGAAGGGTAAAAAACCTGTTTATCTAGAGAAACCTGTGATCTTCATAAGTACCTGTAAACAACACCACGTGCATTCCTCTACCAAAAAGGGACCCTTTCTGGTTAGAACGCAAAAACACCACAGAAATCTATAAAAAACAAATAATAATAATAAAAGATTGTCGTCAATAAAAAGAAAGCTTTTAAACGATCTGGATTTGAAGAATTTTTGTTCTGTATTGTGCTATTTTGTTTAACCGATTGGGATATAGAGAAAAACAATACTACAGAAAACGAACAAAAACCCTCGAAAACCTCCCATCAGTTGCAGTTGTTGGAGGGGGAAACTTCATCTCTTTAAACAAATATATTTGTAAAGTCAAAAAATATTGACGTTTATAGAAAACTTTCTTTCAAAATCAATATTTTTTTCAATATGTTCTGATCGAAGACATTTGGGTATATTGAATCCCTTACAGAAATCTTCTAAATTAGCCGTTCAGAGATCGTATGGATTGTTTTCTCCACAAGTCAGCCGACCCTTGTAAAATTATCATTTCTCGGGAGATAGCAAAGGGCTATAAGCGTTGGGATTACATGATCCCAGTAGCTTGGAGACAAGAAAATCCCTTAAACGAATCGGGAATTACAGACTTCCAATAAATGGTAGTGAAACAGCCAAATGGCCGCCTATTTAATGGAAAGTCAAATTACTCTAATTAAAGGCGAATTAGACGTGTGTATCGACGGCGGGTTATTCATGAACACGTTAGCCAACAAACGACTCTATATAGCAGAGCCATTACACGCGCTCGACAAAACAGTAATTAGTTTGTAAATCAATGATTCCTGAGATCGATATTGACTCGGCCATCGCTCTGTCATCCTTGGTTTGATGTTTAATTAATTGAGGAGTCAGATCTGCGCTCAATGCTATCCCAGATCGCGCTTCAAGGGCTGGAGAGATACGACTTGTTTCGCGGTTATGTCCCAGCTATAATTGCTTGTCATATGAAACACTGAGGGATTAAAGATTTAGTCCGCTCGTATCAACATGGTTGGTTGAGGCGGGTATCAGGGATTACCGAGCCAGTCTGTTGTCCTCTGTGAAAAATCATCCCCGAGCTCAGCGAATTCCATAGGCGAGATTAGAGCAAAAATTGCCTATTCCGAACTCGACCATTGTGATTTTGGCGGATGGATTTGCCCAGCTCCCAAACATCACTGTCTCAAAATGGAATGGGACCAGAACAACCGACCTTTGAGATTTAACTGGATTAGTGTGTCGCTCAAATGTTTCATGTCCACACAGAATGTTCCTTTCAACAGCGAACTGAAATTCCCAGTGGAATTCCGGAAAACAATAACTATAAAATCTATCACTTCCGCAAACCAGTTTGCTGTTATAGAATTGCAACCGACTTAAGTCTTGATACGCTTTAAAGGTACTCTTACCTTTAGTGTTTGTCTAATTTCAGCTACATTATGTCCGAAACATTATCTCAATTTAACAGTTATTGCATATTGCATTCATTTCTGTTCTCTTTCATCATACATTTACATACGTTGATTGCGAATTTCCTAAGCATATCTTTTTTATTCAAAATTTTAAAAGACAAGTACAAAAATGTAATACTTGCCAAAAACGGAGTTTTCTTTTGGGCTTACTATACGGTAAATATTTGACCTTTTCAATAAAATTAATTAAACTATGACGAAAGTTCAATCGGTTTAAGCCTAGGTTTCTTCTA
Source organism: Lepidochitona cinerea (assembly GCA_963971465.1). Lineage (NCBI taxonomy): Eukaryota > Metazoa > Mollusca > Polyplacophora > Chitonida > Tonicellidae > Lepidochitona > Lepidochitona cinerea. The sequence continues at coordinate 43,631,072 of OZ020551.1, read as the reverse complement.
AACACTATAACGTACATTCGTGAAACATGCACAACCAAAAATGCTTATGATTTGTACTAATTTAATAATAAAAAGATTTTGGGATCTCATGTCATTTAAAAGGACAGTGAGTAATTCTAAAAAAATGTTTCAGTTTTTTTCTATAGACATTTTTCATCAACAATTATAGTTAAGTTCCCCAAAACCGGTTAGAGCATTTGTAAGTTGTATATTTTAACGTAATGTCAGTCCCATGAAGCGCTGTAAAGTCTTGTTTATGATTTGTAGGGACTTGAGGTCATCAAATGACACTGTTAGTGTCTTGACAAATTGTTTGTCACTAATGTCAAAAACTTGATTAGCATAGGTATACCCGTTAGCCTTTTCAACGGAGGGTTTAACATTGCCCTTCTTGTAACATTAATCCTATGCATTGGATATGATATAGCTTGTTCGTTTATTCAGTATGCAAATTTGTGAAATATGAAATCATAAAAAGTTTAACAAAGTACAAGCACACTATATGCCTCGCTTAAATTTAGCCCGCGGGGCAGAATTCAAGATTGTTAAACAAATCTAATTTAATTCTCAAATTTTTAATTCAATCTCCTTCAGCTTCTAACACATGTTCAAATGAATATATTGACATCGCTTATAAATTAAACATTAAAAAAATTGGTTAAAACGTTACAACAAAGTGTTTTCTCCCTAGGGTTTTTGAGTTCTGAGCAATAACATTAAAAACATTTAATAAAAATTGAAATTGAAAATGATTGATTGTTTTGTGGTTTACGCCGCGCTCAAGATTATTTCACTTATATGGCGGCGTTGCCAGTTTTATTGTGGGAGGAAACCGGGCTCTGTGCCCGGAGGAAACCCACGACCTTCCGCTGGTAACTGGCAACCATCCCACATAGGTCGGAAATTGTTAAAGAAAAGGTTGTGAACATTGAAAAAGGTCATAAAATGTCCTTGTCCAAACAAGTTCCAAAATAATTGTTCCGGGTGAAAATTGGCAACTTTCTTAGCTCCGATGGACAGCTGAATATTGAATTTTCTTTTTGCGATCCCATCTTTCTTTGCTCTAGACCCTTTCGGCTTAGAACGACCTGTTTATGACGTTGTTCAAATTGTAGGGCATTGACCTAATCTCTCTGTTGCGGTCGCTGTGACACGCCTCTTTTGCATTACGTCATAGACGAAATGAACACGATTCGGACAAGCCGAAAGGGTCTATTTCTATCAACCTTAAAGTGGCATGAGCTGCCGAAATTCACACTTTTTTCATAATTTCTAATCGTCACGACAGTAAGAGGCTTTGAAGGCCATCGAAAAACTAAATGATTGGCGTTGGAATGAGGAAAATCCATACAGTATGTGCCCTGTACGAACCGAAAACGTGTTCGGAAAGTAGCAAAATTTAAATAACTGGGACGACCATTCATTCATTCTAAGTCAAAGTTAGTTCAAAACAATACTTTATCGTACATCTTTGAGACTAGAAGGACTAAAAAGCTTCTGAATTATACGTCATGAGAAAAATAGCCGATAATTTCAACATTCTGTGTTTACGTCAAAATATCAACATTTTGGCAGCTCATGCCCCTTTAATTTAGCAAGGACATTTATGAATAGCGATACAAAAAGATCTATATAGTTCAGCTGTCTGTGTTTGATACAGTTTATCTGCCTGAGCGCGAGATGCATTCTGGTATAACTTTGAATGTTTGTTTTCCAAAACAATAACAGCAAGTGTATTTCTTCATATGGCGATAACTTATTTTTTCCTTAAACGGAACTTGCGTTCCTGCATCCTTCGTCAATTTCTTCTTATTTTGCTACAAATCAGGCCAAGAAAACTACAAAGAAACTTTGTCGATATTTCCCTTAATGGTAAAGACGTAGAACACACTTTTACAGGATAATAGAAGTCAAATAACCGGATACTTTGGTATTTTTCGAAGTTCAAATTTCGATTGAAAAGCGAACACAAGAGTCTAAAGGACATTACAGAAAAATAAATCGCTATGGTCAAAACAAACAAAAATATTCAGCAACTTTTTGCGCCTAAAATATTTGTAAAAAACTGTATATGGCAATATCTCGTCATGCAACATATGTTTTTAAAGCTGATTATTTGCGATTTAAGTCAGACCCCATGCATAAACAAAATGTGGCTTTGCACAAGATGTATAAATATAAAGATACACAAGGAGCCAAATCATCACTGAGTATGTAAGGGTATAGATACAGGGGGCATTATGTAACGTATTGTAGGGTTTGTGGAGAAGAAAGCGTTATCTATCGAGGACAAAAGTTCGACCTTTCAATGGTATTAAACAACCAATTATATATTAATGAACAGTAAAACACACGGGCATAGGGAAAATTTTCTCGTCTAAAATACCATGGAGACAAGTAATTATATAGCTTTGCGTTTTGGGACATATTTCACCATCATTGTGGAGGTCAAGCGAAGACATGTGTTACACTGTACAGTGCATAGCAGTTTACTGTTAAAGATACTATTCAGCAATTTATGGTATTTTTGGTTGATATGAGAATTACATGATTAATTAGCTGTTAGAAAAATACATGGAAATCTCACAAAACGCTGGTGAAGTGTGGGAGTAAAACACTGCATGGTTTGTTAAAGTGGCATGAGCTGCCAAATATAAAGAAAATTCCGTTGAAACAGACTTAGCTATAATTGTGGGTTATTTTTATCTGAAAATACAAAATAACAACTTTCAGTTGATACCAATCAACTGAATTGTGCCAAAAGTCCCAGAAAAGAAGTCATATACATCCCGGCTATTTGAATTTTGTCCGTTATTAACACATATCTTTGGTTCGTACAGAGTACTGACTGTACAAATATTTCTTATTTCAACGTCAATCCTTTAGTTTTTCATGGTATTTTATACGTTGAACTTCTTTTGACAATCATAATTTTGGCAGCTCATGCCTCTTTAGCAAGACGGTTTCCAGCCTCTTAGTAAAAACATAGCAGCTGCGCATTCTTCGTAATCACTACCAAGCAGTTTTATATTTTGCCAATAAATGACTTTCGCAAGAGGTAAAGAGATCAGATCAATAGGTATTTCAGCCATGAAGTATATAGGCTTATATTCAGGCACTTGGTAGGCTGACCATCCAGATGGCGGGTGCCTGAACAAAATAGGTGGAAGGGACGTCAAGTTCAAGTGATCTGTATAGAACACCAAACGGCTAGTATTTCATTTTCTAATGTCCAGTCGTGGTTTTGTCCACGACTGTTCATTACGGCTGCAAATGTGTCTTTTGCGTATGAATCTGAATATCAACATTTGACATCGATATATTAAAGTGGCATGAGCTGCCAAAATGTTGATAATTTGACGTTAAAACAGAATGTTAAAATTATTGGCTATTTTTCTCAAGACGTATAATTCAGAAACTTTTAGTGCTTCTAGTCTCGAGAATGAACGATAAAGTATTGTTTTGAACCAACTTTGGCTTAGATTGAATGAATGGTCGTCCCGCCTATTTAAATTTTGTTTACTTTTCGGTTCGTTTTGGCCGCAGACGCCAATCATTTAGTTTTTCGATGGCATTCGTAACGATCAGAAATTATGAAAAGAGTGTAAATTTTGGCAGCTCATGTCACTTAAAATGATATGAGCTGTCAAAATTCAGATTATTCGAAGGACTGATCGATCGCATGATTGGTAAAAAAAATTTGGCGGCGTCATAATGAGGTGTCGCCTGGTTTAGTGGGGAAAGAAACATGTTATTTGCAGAAGAAAACCTCCCATCTTCGGCATGGCAAGTTATTCGCACGAAGGAAATGTTTTGCCTAGATTATTACAAATAATTTGTTTAAGCGGCAATTACAAGTTACAGGTCAAAAAGGAAGACATAACACTTTTCTATGGATTAACAATCTTCTCATTTATTCCGATTTATGTTTTAGTCATGTATGGACGACATTTACGTATGAAAACAAATTTAGGTTTTTAAAATCATTTATTCGTGTGGATTTTGAATATCTAAATAGAAGGTATGACATAAGTGTAAATCGATTGAGTTAATTGCCCCAAAACGCATGACTATTTGTTTCACACGAATTAAACCTATCAACTTATATTACGCAATTGCGCAGAAGACCTGGCTTTAAAGTGCATCATTGTTAAACGATATGTTAAACGTGAAAACATGTCCGTTAATATTTCTTTCAATCGTAAATATCCCTTTTATGGGCACGTTTACGACTGCGACATCCTGCAATACTTCATTGCATAATCCTGTTTTTATTGTTGATATTCTGTTAATGATATCGTCTGCAAATTTGAAAAAATGAATCAGTATATATTAAAATAGTTGGCGGTTTTGTAAAATTCGATTTAGCCAGTAAATCATACACATAAGAAGCATGGACATTATCGAAAAAATGGTACTACTATACTATATTAATCAAGATGCTTTTGAGCTGGATGTTCCGATATAGGCAGCACAAGAGTATTCTCGAAACAGGCACCGTGTTTAGGATAAAAATATAGAATCTGTCACTAAACACGTTAACTGCCACCTGGCGATCAGTGGTTGGTTGTTTTAGCTTATTGGTGCGTCCATTCGTAGGAATGATGTACGCCATACTAGTGAGTAATTATTACCTCGAGCCATTAAGAAAACTGTGATATTTTAGCACAATTTAAGGCGATCAGTGGTGGCAACCCTTAATTGTTATTTGAATTATTTTTACCCTTTTTGTCTACAGTCAGCTTCCACAGATGGTGGAGTTAGTCTATGCGGGTTGTCTACTGCATCGTATTAATTTTAGAAAAATATTTCATTATCAAAGGAGCACAATCAAAATGCTAACATCGCTTAAGCACCTTAAAAAGCTAGAGGATTGACCTTGAAATAAAAAAATATGACCCGTGGAGCCAATAACCTGTAACCTGTTAAAACAGAATGTTGAAATGATTGGCTATTTTTCTCAAGACGTATAATTCAGAAGCTTCTAGTCTCGACAATGAACGATAAAGTATTGTCTTGAACTAACTCTGGCTTAGAATGAATGAATGGTCGTCCCGGTTATTTAAATTTTGTTTACTTTTCGAACACTATTTCGGTTCGTATAGGCCACATACAGTATAGATTTTCCTCATTCCAACGCCAATCATTTAGTTTTTCGATGGCCTTAAAATAACCCTAATGTATCAGTGTTTTGGGCTTTTGTTGCTTATAAAACTACGTAAACATGCACTTCCATGATTGGTATAAGCGGAAATCTTTATTTTGTACTTTCTGACCAAAAATAGCCTAAAATTAGGTAATTCTGTTTCAACAAAAAAAATCAACATTTGTCAGCTTATGCCGCTTTAATAGTGTTGTTTTTCCAAACGCTGACGAGGGATACCTTATTTGGAATTATCAATCGGTTTTAGCTTGTATCTTCAACTTGTTAACAGCAAACATAACACATTTATTGAGCTGTAGATGCGATATAAGTAGAATGGTTACCGGCATTAACTTCAAAGTCGCCCCCTCCCTCCGCAAAGTAAGGGTCATCAACAGTAATCACAAATGATGCTCACAGCAATGACGTAGCAGTAAAGTTACCAAGCTGCCGAGAGTCTCATATTTTTAGTCTAGGACTAATATTATTCACAGGTTTAGTCTGAACAAAATTAGAAAGAGTTTCTTATACTTTTTAAGGAGAGCTAATCTTATATTTTGACATTTTTTCGGAATGCATAATAAGGAAGACAATTAACTGTAGCAAAAAGTGGGAGTCTACTTATTACAGATTTTTTAACTACTTAGAATCATTATCGGGAAAAAAACAAGTCTAAAACCACAGAATCAATTGAATAATCATGTACTGTTGGCTGCAATAAGCTGGTCATTGAAATCACAAAGTTTTTGTTTGTGTTCTATTTTTCACTTGCGAAGCTGTTGTTCCAATATGCATGTCTCGCGTTATTGCTGTAGGAAAGAACCATTTTGAGCCAAAATCAAGAGATATGACACACGATACCGCCTTACTGGATTTAACAATGTCGTTATTGGTAAAAAGTAGAGATAAACCATGTTAAAAGCAACACATTCTCATACCAGGATTGACATTTGTGTACCGAAATTTACATAAGTTTATACCCAAGTTTTCTGTATGTTTTAGGGATCATAAATACAAATATATAAACATCGAAAGGCATTGATGACCAAAATCCTGAAGCAGTTTTGCAATAGTTTGTTTTACTTTTTTCTAAAAAAATGTAAAAATGGGGGAGTTCAAAATATATAGAGGAGAACTAAGTGAAATAGCTTTGACAGGACCATAGTACCTGTCTCTATAACATATACACAGACAGGCGTATGAAATATACATTGATCTCAGGCTACTGTACAATAAAAATGACGTAAAAAATAAATGTATATCATATGTTACTTGAATGGTCTCTGCTTGACTGCTTTCGTATACTGGGAAATTATATGTGCCTAACAAACGTCAGTACCTAAGTACTATAAATTAACCAGAGCTGTTATTTTTTTATAGCTACAACTTGTCACTTGACGCGATCTCTAATGATTTCATGTTGACAATTAATTCAAACAAGTTCACAAAATTAGCGATGATAATTAAAAGATGGCTGATATAGTGATATAAAAGATATTTAAAAAAACTTGCACCTGCTGTGATCATCTATAGGCTATCCCACCACCTAATTTAATTCTAAACCATAAATCGAATTTGAAATGTCCCAAAGCGTGAAAACAGTTTTCAACTACGTGCAATTAGCGGAAATGCTCAAGGCTATATCGCCTCTCCTAATGAAAATACGCTCATGTTTTATTCGTGCAATGTATTGTAATCATTTGCTTAAGAGATTTAACTCGACTATTTTATTTAATGCGACCTGTCATATGTAATCACATCAGAGACTTTTGAATAGATAGCGGAATGATCTTATACCCAGTACCTTCTTTGTTAAGAATTAAGACCTCCCTGTGTAACTTTATATAAAGACAAGTTAACATGCAAGTTGTTTTATTTTGAAGTATACGGTATAACATACATAGATTTGGTTTTGGGGAACACTTTTAGATTGATTGATTGATTGATTGATTGATCAATCGGTACTTTTCAAATTAAATGCCACTTAAACAAGTGGTACTTTTCATTACATTCAAAATTATGTCGCGTATATGATGACGTCAGGTTTAATGGGAATGTAACCAAGACCTGTGCGCGGGATAAACCTGCTTCTCCCCACCGGTATCTGAATGGCAACCGTTCCGCTATTAAAAGGTGATCCAGTTAAAATATTTGCAACAAGAAGAGTTTCCGTGTGCCCGCGTGTTCATGATCAGGCTGCTCAATAAAATTGCCGGAAATATTATTTTAACAAAGTAACATTTCAATAAAATGAACAATTACGGATAAAAATTTCTTTTATTCGGGGGCATGACATGACATGATTCGAAAGTCACATTTCGACAGTAAAAGTTTCAGGGAATGTTTTTTAGAAACCCTCTATATACCGTATGAATATATGATAGTGCCAACCTCATTGAAAAATTTAAACAGCATTCGAAATTTTCTTTGAATAGGCCTATAATGATTTTCATTTTCGAAATTTCGTTGTTTTTTTGGCAGATCATCAGCTTCTTTAGAATGGGTTGAAAAAACCGATGGATGACAAACGTCTTGAATGTTAGAATTACTATATTTTTGATGATTGCTTTAGGAATGCTACTCAAATATTTAGTGATATGACATTTGAAATGGAAGGACGGACGACGATATTGCAATCTTCTACCCAGTTAATGTTTTATGCCTAGAAATGAACGTCTGATTGTTGACAGTCAGTTTCTGTCAGTCGTATAGGTTTCCGCCATTGCTCCTTGGGGACAGTATTTCGCGAGCAAAAGCAAAAAAGTTTCTCTAGAACTAAGTGATAGGGGAGGTTGTATTCCACACAGACATGGATGTAAAACTGACGTTGTTATTCTAATCTGGTTCTCAATTTTTTTCATTTCTCTACCTTTTTTCCCAGGCTGGATTGAAGAGCAGACGATCTCCTCAATAATGCAGACTGTTTTTCTAAGCGCTCTTTCTATTACGGTTAAATTGGACAACCGGCTACTGATTTAGCTTGGATCACTGTTGCCCCGAACAGAAATAAATTCCATTAATTCTTCTCTGATTTTATTACAATGCCAACCAATATTGGCTGTGTATCAATTGAAGAGAGGAAATTTACTGAAGAAGTTTCGATTGGAGAATAATTGGTTTGTTATCAGCGGTGTTCAATGATTGGTCGAAATGTCTCTGGCACTTAAGTTTAGAAGAAAGCTTTTTGGTTCTGGATGGATTAGATTGCCGTTGAAGGGTATGGAGTTGCTGAAGTGATTACGAAATAAAAACGATATCCATGAGCATTGAAGCTCCACTTAACTATCCGACTCGATTAAAGAACTTCTACCTTTATGTTAGCATGATTTATTGATTGACTGTACGGAATCTAACATCGTTCTCGACTAATGAAGATTTGAACGGCGTGGACACTTTCAAACAAAACATAATTTTATGTATCGGCTTGTAATTAAGATAAAGGATATAGAATGTGTAAGTCGGCAAGGGAATATATAATGTCAAATTCACTTCTTTAGTGTGGTCTTTTTAGTGCGTTGGACGATTGGTTATTTAGCTGAAAAATGTTGATATTTCTCTGTTCCAACAGAATGTGGAAATAATTGGCTATTTTTCTCAAGACGTGCAATTAAGAAGCTTTTTGGGAATGTACATTAAAGTGGTGTGAGCTGCCAAAACCTGGATAATTTTTCTGTTAAAACAGAAATAAGTACAACAGTTTAATAAACAGTACAAACAAGAAGCTCAGCCTCAAGTAATTGTTTAGAAATGTCAAATAACACAAATTAATTTCTGTATTCCGGTTGAGTTAGGCATTAAAAACCAGGCGGCCTGTCGGTCTACATAGGTAGATCAACACTAAACTGTAAGGTTCTGGAAATACAACAACAGCGTCACATTGCGTATAGATTAAGTCCAGTCATTCACCAAAAGCAAGGATTTAGAATCAATGAGAAAATTAAGCAAAATTTAAATAACCGGGGCGACCATTCATTCATTCTAAGCCAAAGTTAGTTCAAAATAATACTTTATTCTACATTCCCGGGACTAGAAGCACCGAAAAGCTTCTGAATTATACGTCTTGAGAGAAATAGCCAATAATTTCAGCATTCTGTATTAACATCAAAATATCAAAATAATTTTGAGAAAAAAAATTGATTTTAGTTGCATAGGTTCAAATAGCATAAACTGTCAAAATGTTACTACTTGTTCGCTATAACCGAGTGGGAAACTGTTTTAAGAAGTGCACATCAGAAGGCCTTATCTAATGCCAGCCTTTAGAAGGTTTATACGATAATGTATTCTTTGGAAGTAACTTAAAAATAGGCCTGAAATAGATTAAATGTCCACTTGTCGCCGTAGCCTGTTTGGCATTTGTGAAGAAACCCAATTTACACGAGCTTGCTATAACTAAAACCACTAAAATTAAACATAGGACACATAAAATATGACCAGTTAGGTTTAGAATGTACAAATGATGGTGAAAACCAACGAAGAATCGAAGTCCGATTACAACAACAACGGTCAGTATCGGTTACCTTAAGTGTTGGATTACCCTCATTTCAGACCTTTTTGTCTGTGATTACCACTAATAAATTTATCAGCAACCTTTTTGAGTCCCTCTTACCCAATCTTCAGTCTATTTTTCTCAGTTAAAGTAAGTAAAATTATACTGTGCCGTTAGATTGCTCACACGATTAAAACATTAGGGCGCTTGTGCGCATGCACAGGTTTGAAGTTTGTTTACGTTGCGGGGTACTTGATAAATTTAATTTTCAATTTCAAATTAAAAATATTAAGTGATGCCAAAACCATTTTTGGTAATAATAGAAATTTCCTCACTTCTTCTGTCTTGGGAAATAAACAGAAAACCTCACACTGCCTATTCTGTTTTTTCGCAGCGAGTGCGCCTTTAATGTAGGTCTTACTGGTATTTTGTTCAGTTGTTAACACACTTGCGACTCGTACATGGAATAGATATTTCATATCTCATCAATAGATATTTCATTTGTCAACGTTATAATTATTTAGTTTTTAGATTACTTATTGTCTTCTCTAGACAGTCGGAATTCAGGATTAAAAAAATGTGAACTTTGGTAGCTCATGTCACGCTTTGATTATGGTCAACCTTCACCTTTTATTATCTAAAATATAAAATCTGCTACGTAAGAATAGAGAAACCTACAATAGTAGATAAAAACCAACTTCCAATAATTCACAAAAGATCGTGGTTTATCCACCTTTTATAATGTTGCCTGCCGCGGGATACACTTGCCAATGGACTTAATTCATTGATGTAAATATGTTAAAGAGATTTTCTCTTTAGATTCGCTCAGTTGCGCAACATTTGTTGAGGGATTAACGCTGGATTATCGTAAAGTGTTTTGACATGTAGTCAAAAAAGAAAGTCTTTTTCAAATGGCAGTGAATGGATGTGTACCGTGCTTCATTAGACCTATCGATTAGTGACGGTTGAGTGGGGTTGGACAAGGTGAGGTGTTAGCCCCTGTGTTATACAGCATCTCTTATCGCTAACATCTCTTTAACTAGAGGACCAGTCCTTCAATTGACTGCAGTAAGTTTTTGCTCTTTTTTATCTCAAGAAAAGCCGTCAGTATACGCCAGAGGGTAGGCTGTTAAAAGCCGGATATCGGCGGGCTATTCTTTGAAGAATAAGTCCGTTACCCTTCTCCAAAGCTAACCACTTTTCCAGACTATTCTTCGAACGCAACGAAGCTGAAAATACCAAGCTGAATTAATTAAATTTACGTCGTCTCTACCGAAACTTTGACTGATTTATTGTTGGTTTTTGCAGGATGGGGATTCTCAAGTCCCGTGTATAAAAGATCTCTTGATACAAGAAGACTTCTATGTAAATAAATATCATAACAGTCAACGACTAGACACCTTAACCAGACGGTCGACATCGGATATTTATTTATTTCAGTCACAATGAATGTAATCATTTTATACTCTGTTACCGTTTAGCCCTACAAACTAGTTAATTATCACTTTCAGTGCGAAGAAACAGGCAGTCTCGTCAAGTTGTGAACATGACTAGCCAAGCGTCGAGACCCCGAACAGGCTCGCGGAAACTAACTATTCTTTACGGACAATTGCGACTGCGTTGGTTGCTAACTTTATGGCTTTTTTATTTGCTATAAATTTCGAATCATCTTTACAAAAGAAGTTTACAACCGCAAATGGTAAGCAATACTAACCATTCAAAGTTAAATTCTTTAAGGGTGACTTTTGCCACGAACATCGTAAGTCAGTTAACAAATTTGAAAAGAAGCGTCTAAGACTGAAAATATCGGGGAAACTCTGAATAATTAACTCCCCATGGGTGTTAATTCCGTAACAGAAGTACGGTGATTTATATCATAGCACTACATTTAGTCTTTAACACATACTTTTCTGTTTACTTAAGAGCGGTTAATAAATCACAATCCATAGATACCGGATTATTGTGTGGAATTTTAAACTGCAATTTTCATGGCTTTAAAATTGCCCCAAGAGGAAAGTGTTGCGTAGAAAAAAATGTCTAATGACGATTTCATAAATTTTGTGTAGAAAACCTGATCTGGAAAACATTTTGTAACACGCATTTACCAGATTTAGTGGGTAAAATAGTTAACGAAAATATATCATTTCTTTGCTTTTCCAAGCTATGTTCAGCGGCTTCCTAACGCAAAACAATAACAGAAACTTTTCAAATAAAAACTATGATTCTTGTTTATGCCCTTGTCTCAGTCTGACTTTATTTTAAAAAATAAAATGCAATAGAAAGTGCCAATACAAATATATATTTATTCTTTTTTCACTAAAAGATTACATGTCCGTAAATGTCTGATCGATAGAAGGCCGCGTTGGACTCCGAGACTTATCACTCTGCCGAGTCACTGAGGCACCCTCCCCGTTTAATTAGTACTGACTTACACTAAGGTGAGTAAAAAATGCTGAAATCTTTACAAATTTATGGTTATTTCTCCCCAGACGTTTAATCTAGAAGAATTCCTCCATAAACACTTCCAAAATACCCTTCAAGGAATTTGCACGGACTAAAGTTGTATACCTCAAGGCTTATTATATACTTTTTATTTGTCCTTTAAAAATGATTAATTTCCTTCAACCATTTCAAATTTTATTTTGTTTTTACAATCAGAGAGCCTTGCAGATACGTAGCCTACTAACGCTTTTGAAATAACAGCGACCATTTATGTCTCTGTGTCAGTCTGACTGTTTCCAATAAATAAAAAAATAGAAATTGTTTACACAAATTTATTCATAGTTTTTGCCCGATGATCATCTATAAAAATGTCACTTTATTATAAATATTTGCAGAAACTGCTGACATTTCCTTTTGTTTTATTGATAGAAAGGAAATCTAACTTCATCAAAATTTAAATGAGAGAGAGAACATAACCTAGATAAATTTGAAGGAATTTCTACAAAAAGATACCACAGGACATAAGGATTCTGCGGAATTATTTAACCACTGCAATAGATAGGTCTACCATAAATAATGGTAATCGTGACTTTTCTTAGGTTAAATATTTTTGGTTTGAACTGCCTTACATTCAGTGATTATAAAATGCTGGGACCGTGACCTTAATTCCATTTCTTGAAAATAAATTCTAAAATTTATAACCTTTTTTTTTTAGTTTCAGCAATAGAAAATCTTTTCCATATACATCCTCAAAATACCCATCTAATAGTTCGCCATACTTGTTCAAGGGACATTTTTTATTCCACTTAAAATGCTTAATTTAAAAAATCCGCTTAAAATCTTATTTTATTTTTGACTATCAGAATGTCTATATCCAAGGGCCTTATCCGTAGGTAAGTCGACAAGCGCATCATTCACCGCTGAATAACGTCACTTAAACAGTGGCTTACCAGTAAAACAGCTTGGCATCCCTTATAGCTGCAATCCTTGTTCAGTGCTAAACCTTAGGGATTGAGGTTGGAATAAAAAATATTGGTTATGTCAGTAGCCCGTATGAACAGAAGACGTGTGTGCTAATAACGGACAAAATTCAAATCACCGGGATGTATGAGTTCATTTGGGAGGGAGGGGAGATGTTTATAAAACTACTTTAACGTACATCTTCAAGATTGATAAACGGCCAAAAGCTGTTATTTTGTATTTTTTAATAAAAAATAATCAACAATTAGCTAGCTTTGTTTCAACGAAATTTTCCTTGTATTTTGTAATTGTAATAAAAAATCCTCTTACGAACTTGCCCCACAGTCAAATTGAACGCTACATACCTCAACTATATATTAAGCAACTCATGCCACTTTAATGCTTATGAGCTAAAATATATTTTTCTATCAAAATTTGATTCAAGGAATTACAATTTTGCCAACCGATGGCAGTTGAATATGTATAAGTTTTTTTATGGGTTATCAAAACTTCAACTGATTTGATACATGAAATTATATCCAGAGCAAATTGATTTGAAGTTTTTGTTTATTTATTTGCAAGATGCCGATATGCCTTGAGCATAATACGATACATACCAAATGTTAATTATTTGTAATGTGCTGTATGTATATTTTCCGCAGAAGATAGAGAGGCTCCTGTCAAAGATGTTTAGTACACTCTGTTGATCTCGTTTTCTTAGTGGGCAGCTGTATAGGATTGCCTTTTGTTCCTTTGTTTGTCAAACGTGAGCTTATACACAACGTTGGAAATCTTCACTCATCCATCTAAATGATATGTTCATCTCGCGAGATTCTCATTCCCATTTAATCAGATGTATTTCGTGGCCTCGATATTGGCTCTGTGACTATAGAACTCTGTCTTATGCTCTGGTACCAAGTTACATATTATCACTTTCTTTTCCCATTATCTTATTTTGTTCAATATCAGGTTAGCCGATTCTTGCCATAGCTCAACCTCCGTACAACTTTGTCAATATATTTCAAACTATTCCAGAAAATGCTACTGAATAAGTTCGAACTGCTGTGTGTCTTCAACCCATTGAAATATCATGGATTTTCGTTTATTACAACAACCTATGACTGGGTATAAAGTGTTAAATAAGCATACCCCAATGTTAGCACAACTAGCAATTTGTCTCCATGGTTCTTTTCGTCAGGAAGATTGTCCCTGTTCCCGTGTGTTTTAGTGTTTATAAATATATATGTTAGAAATAATCAAATATCATACAGTACTCCAACTGTTGTTACTGAGGTTAGAAAATCTAAACATTTGAAACAACATGGCGGAATACCCGTAATTGATTGATTGGTTGATGTTTTACGTAGCGCTCAAGGTTATTTCACTTATGTGGCGGTGTTGTCAAGTTTAGTGACGGTGGAAACCTGGCTCTTTGTCCTTTGGCTAGTACTTGGCAACTCATCGAGTGAAAACCTAATTCAGACTCTTTTAAAGTTTTATTTGGCCCTAGATGGAAGACCTGTGTCGGACGAGGTACTACCACTCTGCATACCGAGCCACCGAAGACATGCTGTGAAAAACAGTCAAAATCTGAAGATGAATAAAGACTGTAGTTTTGTATTCTATCTTATAATGAATGATATAATTGCAATTAATCAAAATGGCGTTTTGGGGATATTTTATTTTTTAACTCCAATGATTATACTTTAAATCGTGTAGTTACAAACGCTTGTAACTAGGCGATCGCTGAAAATCAAAATCTCGTTTTTTTTGGATTTTTTACCGGAGTGAACAATGTTACAGCTTTCCCTTCAAATCAGTACTGTCATCTATTTATAAAAGAAACTGCAACTCTTTTCCTACATCAGTAAAAAGGACACATTTATAACGTTTTCAAAAATTTATTGAGTTATTTATTTTCTACGTTTAATTGCAAACCCATGATGAACAAGACAGACAGTTGAGTGCTGCGCCAGACATCATTATAGTTAACGTATTAAGCCCTCCGTGTATGATGATCGATCCATTTCATTGTTTGAAAACCATTCTACCTGTTTTTATCCTCGTGTTATAATTTCACTGCTCGTTTACCTCGTTTAGCTTTTCAATTTTGCTGCTTATTATCGTCAGTTGTTTGCCATAATAGACCAGTGTTGTGTGGGTTAAAGATATGATGCTGGGACAGCCTGTGATGCAACTGTTGGTGCAATACTTAAGGTTTGGTCAATAAAGCTTAAAGCTTAAATTCAAGTGTTCTACATATTTTTTCTAACCACAGATTTTATCCTATGCTCAGTTAATTTAATTCCCTAAGCTCTGTTTTTGTTCTCTAAGGAAAAAATAACCATTAACTTTGAAATTCTGTTTTAACGTAAATACGTGAAATTTTGGCAACTCATGATAGTGGTATACAAACACGTAAAATGTGGAAAATATTTATAAAATACAGGTAAGGATTGTAATGTAAACCTTTTTATGTGTGATATTGATATTGTTTATTGCGATACCATTGTTATGTAACGTTACCATGTTTCTTGGTTGAGGTCGTTGTTTTCTACTTTCCGACATCAGTATATTATTACCCTGTAACATAGCTACTCTTGTATTAAAACAGTTTCACTGATTTGTCACATTACAAATTTTGTTCTTTTATGTAGTATTTCTATCCCTGATTTGAAATATTAAATTTAGGTGCAGAAAGCCCGTGTTGTGATAAAAAAAAGTTGACTCAACTTGCTATTGTTTACGTGACCGGGGGCATCGGTGGCTCAGTCGGTTACTGTGGTAGTCCTTCAGTTCTAAACGGCCTTCAAGCGATGCGGCGTTGGATCGGATCCCACTCAGATCAAATTAAACTTTCCTCAGGGCAAAGATCCCGGTTTCCTCCCCCACCTAACCTGACAACGTCATAAGTGAAATAATTTTGAGAATTGCGTAAAACACCAATTCATCAATTTATAGTTATGAAATCTTCCAAAGCAACAAATTAATAAGGTTTCAATTGAGTAGTGTTTTGCCCAAGCCATCGGAATATATAATCTCAAGTTGGGGGGTAGGTGGCGACGATGATCATATTCCAGAATTCCATCGTCTATTTATCAACGTCTGCCTTCTGTTGAATTTGCTATGCTATGTGAAAGGCACATAACTAACAGCAAAACATAAACGATAAAATGCATATAGTATGCAACTAAAACAGCATACAAATATATGAAGCATGTTTTTCAATTCCTCTATTCAATCCGAATTCATTTTTAAAAAGTCATATTTTGACAGCCAGGTAGGGTCATATTTAATGGTTAGTATTTTTGGAGAAGAGAATCACGGGTTTTGTTGTATTTTAGTCTGATTCCGAGAAAAAATTATGCAATGTTCTTTTAATGCAATCAACTTGCTTCGATGATTAGGAATAGTTAAACATATTTATTTGGACGCCGTGTACCTAATATAATCGTTATGTCTGATAAATGATCATAGGTTAACGCTTCCTGACACTGAATTCTCTGCATATGCTCACATTCAGAATTGCAGATAATTAGTTGTCATAAACGGTATATCTGAAACAAATGACCCGTATAAGCAAAGAGATAAAACGGGATTTACCTCTTAAGGTTCTCACGATTGAGCTGGCGTTAATTCTATCGCTCGACCACACACACAGAAGTATATATGCAGATATACCTTGTGAACAAATGCCTAAAACTTGTATCTCAAGACAAAAAAAAAACAATTATAAGGGGAGAAAGCTGTTAGCTTATAACGTGGCTGAATTGGTGCGTGACTCATTATCTTATCTACATAGAATATTACTTAGTGTTTCATTTTCTGATATAAATCTACATGGCCCCTTTGACACATCCAGGTGAAGATGTTAGGAGGATTGAACAATTGCCAAAGTGATTTCCTTAAACTAATCAGTATAACCCATTAAAATCACTATAGGGCCGTCATGATAATTGGCCGTGATTACCTTTTCGTGAAACTCACACTCATTAATATGAATATACTCGACTAAGAGAAAGAGGTATTTTAATTACTTGCGAGTAATTTGTCAACTATGTACATTCACAGCAATAAGTTGAAAGTTAAAGTGTTAAGTTAGAATTAGAATTCAATCGGAAGTTCAGCCATGTTGGGCGTTGGCTGATTTCGTTCATACACCACCATCAAGGTTTACCACTGATCAGGCAGCCAGAGAAATTTCTGGTCATTTAATTGGTCGAAATGCCCAGTATTTGAGTCTGTTACCGGGATTCTTTATCCTCAGTCAGAGAGATGTCAGTCTGTATCCTAATGCTTTCTGTGTATATATTTGACTCAATATAACCATACAGGATATTACCAGGGAGTGAAGGCCTTTGTGCGTCACAAAAATCGTCAGGACGAAACTCAATTGTGACGCCAGTTTAGAATGTTGTTTCGTAAGCATAGACGCTGGCGAGGTACTCTTTGCTTTTCGCAGAGATCACGAAAACGGTTGTTCAAAAGTGTATAGAACAGCTCTGGGTTTAAGGTTGAAGTAAACAAGCTGCTCTTGGGGAGTGATAAATTCGTTATATATCGCCCTTCCGTGGGTATACGGGTACATATATATTTGTTGTCTGACATATATTTTTGTCCAGACAACAAATATCTACCGTATACCCACCGAAGGGCGTTATATAACTATTACTATTCGGAGCGTTGGTCCAGGAATAGGTTATTACATCTCGGAACACTATTTCTTAAGCCCTTCAAAACAGTTCAAAAGTAGCTTAAATTTTTATCTAATAAATATGTGTACTTTATACATGTTTACTATAATCGTGGATGCAGTGGCACGCTGACACGCACTGTGTCTCGTATAAAATACAAAAGAAATGTTTTGGTTATAAATATATGATAAGAAATATAACTTTATGGTAATCAGTTAATTAAACACGTACTTGTATGTTATGTCAATGTGATACATTGAACGTACATTGAACTTCAGATTTATATAAGAATAGCGGCTTGAAATGTCGTCTGCAGACTATTTGTCATGCTGTTGATGGTTATTACATAATATCAGAAGTCTATGAACGACTTCTGATAACAAATATGTATATGTATTCTAATTAAAGTCTCTAGCACAGGAATGCCATTTGGATTAAAATCTTCTATGTGACGCATTTCTAAATTTGATTGGCCGAAGGACAGGTAACAAACAAGGAATAACGTTCGAGGTTAAAGTGCCTATGCATAAATATATACTTATCCTGGTTGTAGGTTATGTGTTTGAGTTTATAACATTGTTGTTTGTTGGTGGTAGGTTATGAGATGGAGTTTATAACCTTGTTGTTTGCTGGTTGTGAGATGGAGTTTATTGCTATTTTGTTTGTTGTTTGTTACATAGTTTTGTCTGTGCCGGGGGGGGGGGGGGGGAGAAAAATTCAGGGGGTTTAATCTCAGTCTTCGATGTTCTTGTCATAGTTAAGATGCGTAACCATTGTCAATGTGTTACAAAAGGATTCCAGAAAATTCTACCGACTAAGGCTAAGCTTCCGTCAGTCGTCAACCTAATGAAATATCATAGGTTTGGTTTTTTACAACAATTTATAGGGTATAATGGTCTAAATGATATACCTCTTTAACACAATTAGAAACTTGTCTCCATGATTATTTTAGACAAGAAGATTTTCCCTGTGCCCGTGTGTTTTAGTGATCATAAATATATATACATATTCTGTCTGTATTTAGCCTAATGCAATATCATGGGTTTTGGTTAATAACAACAACCTATGATTGTATGTGTATAAATGTCCACATGATATACCCCCGTTTTGTACACAATTGGAAACTTGTCTCTATGGTTATTTTAATCATGAAGATTTTCCCTGTACCCGTGTGTTTTATAGTGTTTGTAAATTTATATACATATATTAGTTTGTGGCCACTTTTATAAGACTTGAATAACCTCTACGTTAGGTATGAAACATGACACATAAAATTGTATAGTTGTGGAATCCCTTAATGGTCTCAAGTTCAAACGGGTATTATCTATAGCAGTGAAATTAAATGATGTTAACATTTCATTCTGTCTGATATTATAATATAAGTGGTATAATGTTAAATCTATATAAAGTTTTATTCCTTATATTTTTTTATCAACATGTTTGTAATGTACCTCAGTTTAATATTTATTAATATTTATTTATTATTGTATGTTTTTGTTCGATATAGATATTGTTGTCTTATGCTCAAATATCCATACTCCCATGTCCCGTGTTCTTGTATATATGTATTTATGATCACTAAAACACACGGGCACAGGGAAAATCTTCTTGTCTAAAATAACCATGGAGACAAGTTTCTAATTGTGTTAAAAATATATTCCAAGCATAGAATTAGATCAGCCCATGAAAAGCCTCGCTACAAATAAAACAAACAAAATTAGAATTATCCAACAATTTTTGCAACATATATTATAGTCAAACAGGGACACACAAAATATACTGAAGCACTATGTACAGACATTCAAAAACATTTAAATCTAATGGACAAAGAAAATATACCACATATGTTTACAAGATGTAACTACAATTCGAATCATTAAATTTCGCAACAGTTGGCCTGGCATACTTGTACCGAGTTCAAACATACAACTTGCAACATATATGATGTTGATCCCACCGATTGGCTCAATGAAAACAATTGTTTAAACAGACATTCAAAAAAATGGATTTGACCGACATAATATATGGTTGTCTGGGAGTAATTCAATAAACAATTTAATTAATATCAAATTAGTAAATTTCAAAATGAATTTTGCTTAAACGATGTTGATAAGCATTCATGCCATTCCAAATCGAGAGTGATTCATCAGACAATGTTAACCGTCAGATGTCAAGTTTTCAATTCCCTGTTCAGCTGTTCCTGCCTGTCGCCTTCAGGTAAAAACAATTTAACATATTTTATCTAATTACTTGTGTGGCTTTTAATTGATATAGTTAGTTTACAAAAAAGCCGGAGGGTGGGGAGCTTTTCCGTGAAGTAATGTCCTAGAGGTGACAGAAAACTCATCCCATGGTGATAAATTACACGGATTTTACCCCCGTTCCCTTGAAAAACTTTTTTCACTTTTATTTAATTATTTATATAACCTTAAGACATATAGTTTGGTGTGAAAGAGAAACACCAAAAGTCTTAAATACCAAAAGACGATTACAAATTAATCAAATCGGTCATATCTCTGTTTCGCTTCAACCCTTATACTCCAAAGTAATACAAGATGAATCCGAACGGCCGAAAATGCGACCGGTAATTTAGTAAAGATTTTCGCTTATTCAATGCGCGTATTCAATTTTCACTTTAATGGCAATGGTATATGTCACCCGTTTTCAAAGTTAACATAACTATAAAAGAACGTAGGAGAATTACTGGTTGTCATCCAACAATACACAAAACTTCAGCAAAAGAAAAAGTTTTCATAAAACAAAATGGCCGACATTTCATCATTAAACATCCGGCGGCACACCTGTTCTAAGGATGGTATAATAGGTTTCGAACAATTTCTTGAAATTTTCTCATCGATCTAGTGTTAACAAATCGCTTCCTGAATGAAACACATTTGTCAGTCAAGAATCCCATGTATTTATCTTATAGTCAACGTGCTTGTAACTGCAATAGGAAAGCCCACACATTTTGGCAGCTCATGCTGCAAAATTTCCCAAAACAATTCCGAACATAGGCTCTTTTGTATTCATTTCACAGCATAGATCAAACGTACTTGTACAATTGCTTAATGGTTTTATGCTTGAGTTAAAAACTTGCTGCATCTAAAAACATAATATTGTTGGAATTACAGTTGACATTTAAAAGTGAAGCTTCAAGATTGAGAGATAGCAAACCAATAGGCTATGGAAGTAAACACAGTTTACATTAATTAAATTTAGACGACAGCTTTGGCCATATGTTTCCGCATGACCTATGTCCGCAGTATTAAAAAATCCATCGAGAGTTATTTTGACCTTAATTTCCAGAATAATAGCAAAGGTTTTCATGTGGAAATAATCCATTTAGATTTCAGCCGAATTAATCATTAGCATGAACAATAGGCAGGCAGTTATTTATGACAGCGATTAATGTGACAAGCATTCAAGCCGGAACAAAACAATGAAAACATTTTGGTAAAAAAATAAAATTACTAACGCAGTGAGAGGCGATTTGTTTTTATGTCAGTGTTTTGCAGGTGAAACAGTCGTCATATTAACTGTTTGACAGCAATCCTGTTTTCTTTACCTTCACTCTACATTGGCAGTATTAATTAATTGACAGAGCATATCTGCTTTAATAATCTTTTAATGCATCTATTATATATCTTTTATTTTTTCACCAACCGTCAAATAACTAATTTCCGGTAAATGCATATGATTATCCTTTCTTTTTAACCTCAGACGAAATTCTAAGGTCTAGAGGGAAATAATATCGTTACTTATATAATTTATTATGTTTTGTGTGTCGGTTCTTATCCGATCGCATTCCATATTGGCAGGTCGGGTGTTTCCCCCAGATGAAGAGTCCGGTTTCCTCCCGCACTTAAACTGACAACATACATCACCATATAGGTGAAATAATTTTGGATGCACTGTGCTGCGTAAAGCATCCATCTCTCAATCACTCTACAAGGCATATAAGAAGCGAGTTTGAATAAGTTTTTTTATTTCTGTTTGAACTGGAATATGGAATACCTTTCTGTTCGTGCTACCAGATACGCTTAACGCTAATGCAACGATTCTTGAAACTAAAAGAAACAAAAATATATTATTTTTTGGGGGGGTCGCGGGTTCGAATCCCACTCAGTCCAAAAATTGGAAAATTTTCTGACTGGGTTTTCACTCGAACGACCTAAGTGGGATGGTTGCCAGTTACCAGCGAAAGGTCGTGGGTTTCCTCCGGGCACAGAGCCCGGTTTCCTCCCACAATAAAACTGGCAACGCCGCCATATAAGTGAAATAATCTTGAGCGCGGCGTAAAACACCAAACAATCAATCAATCAACCAAATTTTTTTTGTTTCTAAAATCACAAGTATAAAGCGAAAAATGCTTGAGGAAAATGAGTTGCCGTTACATATGTTAATTTCTTCATCATCTTGTACTCTGATATAGTTATAGAGTAATCTCAAATAGCTGACAAATGTAAGGTGTAATCCAGGGATTAATGACTATCAGAGCTGTTAATCCCTATTTAGAACACTTTCTTTATCGGATTGGCAATAACGGTAGATACTATCAACTATATGCAAATGTTACACTTCCCAACAGATGGCGCTTCCTAAAGGTCGGAGGTTAATCTTCCCTATGGGGTCATTACAGTACAGCAGACCGATTCCCATGTGTTGTGCAATGACGAAACTCACATGTTTGTATCCAATTACCAGGGAAACCTTTATTAATATACCCCAAGAAATATCATGGGTTGTGGTTTATTATAACAACTTATGATTGGATGTAAACGTCTAAATGATATGCGCCTTTTTAACACAATAAGAAACTTGTCTCCATGGTTATTTTAGACCAGAAGATTTTCCCTTTGCCCATGTGTTTTAGTGTTCAAAAAATACCCCAAGTACCCGGTACTTAAACTATTTCACTGGTATAGCTGAGTATTGGGGAGAGAAACTGTATTGTATAAGAGAACAAACAGTTTACTTCTGATACAATTGGAAAACAAGAATAATCAGGTATTAACCAAATTAAAGTTTGGGGTTCTTATATTATGACTACCTGGTGCATGGGATTTTTTGTTTGCCTTTAAAAATTAATTTAAATTATTCATTTTGTGACTGTTTCATCAATATATCAAAGGGAACTTGCTTTAGATATTTGGGGTATACATATCATTAAATACGATTTTCTTTACTTTAGATATATATAGTGTGGGTGTTACCATACCAATGCATTGGCGTTGATCCCATGGAAGTTACCTTCTGGTTGATACAAGGTAAAATAGAACATTAGAAAAGTCTTACTTATAATTAATCTACATTCACGCGTTAACGTTCAGGTTCTCACTACATTTGTTTTGAAGTTTGTTTGTGTTTTCCTGGTTTCGAAATGTGAATATGTTTATATATCTAATGGTTTATGTAGAGCGTTGATGAGCTTGCAAATGTAAATTTGGGATTAAAAAAGCGAATAGAAAGACTGTTTATGTATTGGATGTTTGTAAAAATCCGTGCTGTTCTGGCTCTAAATATTACGTTTAACCTCTATATTTGTTCATCGCTACATTAACTGGCTTAAATATTTATACTGGTTTGAGAGTCTACATTTTTTTATTATGGAATCACAGCTTTTCATTATGTTCGTTTTCTTTGGTTGCAAATGCGGATTAAAGGTTAATGGCTGCGACAAAAATTGTTTTCTTTTTCTATAACTTTTTGTTAACAGAGCCTAAGTGCTAACTGTTCCCCATTAGCGCTATAATATAGAGAAAAGGTTATACTCATTTCTGTGTATTAATGTTAGCGTATTAACGGACTAATAACACTGGTAAACAAATATAATATTATTCCTTTTATCAAGTAAACCGAGAGGCTTCAAATGTACATATGTCAAAATAAAGATATCGTTTGCAGCCGTTTGTAAATTGTAGAATTCTGCCTGGAAGCGGGGGTAAATCGATAGTTAGACGGACCAACAAAGCGGAGAGCCAATGGCTGCCACACGCGGCTTTACAACGACCACACTCCTCAATGTTTGCAAATATTTACATCGCAATTAGCGGTCCAAACAGATTCCGAAGTAAAAACGCCGCTATGGGATTGCTTCGTTCCTATCGGAAGGAAACTGGAGTAGATTTACATAGATCTATTATCCTCTGTATAGATTCTAATGATACAATCACACAAGTTGATCTATAAGGAAAGTTAGAAACCCCGAGGAGATTTACTGCCATGTAGGATTTATAGCTCGGGTTTCATAGGCTATTAAACATTTCTCACACTTTCAAAATCTTGATTCCACTGACAAACTTCACGGTTTTGACCAATAAAAGCAATAGACAATTTTGAAGAAAGAAAAAATTCTTCAAAATCAATCTGAAAGCGTTTTCAAGAGTAAAATTATATTGGATATAAATATACGATAAATGTGCATAAGAAATGGTATACGATAAATGTGCATAAGGAATGATATACGATAAATGTGCATAAGAAATGATATACGATAAATGTGCATAAAAATGATATACGATAAATGTGCATAAGAATTGTGACGGAAAGATAAACACTTTACGAACAATAAATTGAAATTAAATAGAACATTATCGAATCATTTTTTAGATGTTTTTTCTATTGCGTGATTTTTTATGTTATATTCAAGATTATTTGATAATACAAAATGAAGTTGCTCTTCCTAACCTACGGTATGCGGGATGGTTGCCAGGTACTACCGGAAGGTCGTGGCTTTCCTCCGGGCATAGAGCCCGGTTTCATCCCACAATAAAACTGGCAACGCCGCCATATAAGTGAAATAATCTTGAGCGTAGCGTAAAACACCAAACAATCAATCAATCAACCTAACCTGCGGACATACGCGACTTCCTATAATTTAACGCACATTTTGCGACTGGCCCACATTACACCAGCTTATATATAGAACTGTGGAGGCGTTGATGAAAGAAAATCGAACACAAGAGCTCTGCTGAATGGATTATGAGCACTCCTGTATTATATTGCAGACGTCGATCAGTAATCTTCTGTCAGCAGGGCTCAGCATGTCAGTATAAAAGATTTCCAATATAGAATCTTTATCATTGTTATTATTTTTAGTTTATATTGTTCCTGAGAACAGATTAGTTTTAATAAGTAGTTTTTGTTTTAAAAAAACTTGCGCAATGCCATGGATTGCTTCTTATCCGATCAGCTGATATGAATAAGGCCTTAACTACAGTTAACTAGAAAAACTACATGGTAATTAGCCCTTAGGATGCCAGTTAATGCAGTGTTGCAGTCTCCGTGGATTCTGAACTTTCAATTCCTGACCAAGTCTTAACTAAGCCACAACAAGACCGTTAAATTGGCTTTCTCATTGACAAAGGGGTGTAGAAAACATTACAAATCCTCGCGGGTCGTTTCGTAATGGAAACTTGGCCAGTGTTAGACGTGATACTCCCAGTCTAATGAATTAAGTACTGGATCGAGAGCTTTCCCTAGATAACTCGGGTCTTTCCACTCTTCCAGTCGCCAAAGAAACATCAAATACCTTGTGAATAGGGTTTATTTAAAAGCGTAGAAGGCATTCACTTGGGACGCCTTCTCGTTGTCCTTCTGTTCCGCCGAGCCTTTATTCTGTCACTAATGTTGCCAGATGCTTCTTATTTTAAATTTGTTTTATGCTTCGTACAAGCTCGTTACGTGCTTGCCAAGGACATCTTAGAAGACGATAGAATTGGCTGCATTAGCAACGGCTGAAAATCAATTCGTAATAATTTGTAGCCCTTTTTGCTCTTCGCCGTGAGTTAGTCGCTTCCATTAGCTTCGCACATCAGCCTTGAACGTCCCGCGAGTCCTGACACTGTCTCCAGTTAATCTCAAACGACAACTCGTTTGATGAGGCCGTAAAAACAGACAGTAATTGGCTACATGTTGAGACTTTAACGTGGTAATATCTTCGTTACTGCTGTCAGTTTATAACTTAAATGGCATCTTTCTATTTCCCCATCGAGAGCCTAAACAATCTAACAGAGTCAGCAATAACTGAGTTAAGATAATTGTTTTCAACGGAGGCTGATACAGCCAGCATCTGCTTTGCTTGCTTTATTATTTATGATTTAACACACCTATTGACGAAATCCTATCATTTTACTGCTTCGTACAACCGTGTTTTTAAATTACAATTGTTCTATTATGCATTTATGTGGTTTTCCGTGGAGATTAAAAGGAACCCAGCCATGATCCCAATCTGAAGCATCGTCGCTTTTATATTGTCGCTTGTTGAATTTTCTTCTAATTTGTCGATTTCTTTGTTTATCATTTTGTTTATGTCATTTGGCTTCATGATCTGTTTGTTTAGAAGTCGTTTTGTTTAAAGTGACACGACTGCTGAAATAAATTTTGAAATTATAACAAATTAGAAAGCTTGATACGGATATGACTCATGGAAATTTATATTTATGAACACTATATATTAAGAATGCGCTTAAAAGTAGGGCGTTAGACCCGGGTTTTTATAAATTTTATGTACTTTTCGAAAAGTGTCTTCCTTCATTCAGACTGTATGGATTTTTGTTATTCCGCCGTTAATTATTTAGTTTTTTGAGGACCTCCAAACCGATCTGTCGTAACGACCAGAATGTCTGAATATACCCAATGAAACTTTTTATTTGTTGTCATCATTTTTGTCAAAAACAAATTTGAAAAACAATCTGAGTGGGTTTCACTATATAGACCTATGTGTAACGGTTTATACATTTCGAACGTCGGCGGTTTCTTTTGGGTAGGAGTCCGGCTTCCTCCACTTACAATACTTTAAGTCTAATTGTTGGACAATATAATCTTCTTCTTTATCCAGAAATAGAAATTGACACAACAACGTGCAAATTAAGAACATAATACGCGACTAGTTTTAAGACAGAGAATAGAAAGGTCTGTATAAAGGTTTACTGACAACCGTAAGCAAACAATCAGGTACATTAGATAAAACAATGTTAACGGCGTGAAATTGCCTGGACATGCGTTGGCTATTTTCTCGTGGATTATCTTTAATGTGGAATTGATCCCTTGGGTAAATTTACTTGAGCCCAGTTGTCAACTAGAGTCCAGTAATGTTAATAAAATGACTAACCAGTAACACAGTCGTCTAATTCATCGTCCACATTACCGATCTAATCCTACTGTACTGCCCCAATGAACCAAGCCATTTATCACTCACCGAAATCGATCGTTCCGACAAAGACACAATTTCAGCCGTTAAGCTCTCGACAGATCGGAGATTCTCTGTAATTCAATTTTAATTACTAAACAAATTGCCGTTTCCTCTATACGATTACTTCTCTTGTCAAGACTCCCTCTCGTGTATCAATTCACCTTCTTTCTCCTCATTACACTGTAACACCAATGGAGAATATAATCGGGGTTAAATGTTTTCTATGCGGCATATTAAAGGTAAAATTGGTATTTTACACGGACTGGTTGATTGGTACTGGGGGTCACACTCAGGATTATTTCACTTAAACTGGGAATAAAAGCAGGTCGGTAAACTTTCGACTCGCTCAAGATTGACTAGACTCAAACCTAAAGACCCATTGTACAAACAAAAGCGTTATCAGGACGATTCTAACTGGAAAAATGTTTATGATGGGGTGTAAAGGTCTAAATGATATACCCCTTTTTAACACAATTAGAAACTTGTCTCCGTGGTTATTTTAGACAAGAAGATTTCCCTGTACCCGTGTATTTTACTGTTCATAAATATATATAGTTCTCAAAACATCCCAAAACGTAACATGTGCAATTTGGTTCGTGTTGATTCCATTTCATTTCATTTATTGGCCTTTGAAAAAGATACACATAAAATAATAATTGAAGTCATTAATCGGCGGGAATAAAGTCCGATGGACTTGTTATATCCCAGCAAGAAAAGCATGTTATAAATTAATAGGTCATACGTCGCAGGTGCTGTAAACTTAAATAGTATTTTTAAGGAAACATCAGCGCTTATAACGAAAAGAAGGAATACATTAAATTAATGATATACTAGTAAATAAAAGATTCATTTTAAAAGTATCTAAATTTGCGTATATATTTATAAATAAAGCGGGACGCGTATGTGGGGATGAAGAAGGCCTACAACTCTAATAAAAAGTCTCCAATTGATGATTTAAAAAGAGACAAAGATTTGATTGATTTTAAAGCTATCGGTAGTCTGTTCCATTCCCGTGGAACGGCTACTCGTATGGAATAGTATGAAAGATTTGAATGATAAAATGGTCGAGACAGGTTTAAATTTAAAGTCCTTGTGTGATAGGTGTGAATGGTTGACTGTCGCGGAAAACTGCTTTGAAAAGATATGGGAAGATTAACTGAGTGATGCTTGAATTTATGTATGGTAGTAAGATGGCAGGATTTATTTATCAAATGGATTGGAAGTATTTTTAGCGATTAAAACAAGGTTTTGGTGTGTTGCTGTCGATGAGAGAATGTTATAACTCTGACAGCTCTTTTTAAAGTGGGTTAAAACAGAATGTTGAAATTATTGCTATTTTTCTCAAGATGTATAATTCAGAAGTTTTTTAGAGCTTCTAGTCTCGAGTCTGTGCACTTTAAGTTAGTGAAGAGAATAGAGATAAAAATGATAAATGCTAAGGATGAATTAAGGCGTGGTAAAGAATTAATAAGGTATATTTATTAACGTTTTTTAATATGCTTTAAAAATCTATATTTTTTAGATACTTTCCTAGAAACAACACTGAAATGAGATGACCATTGAAGGCTATTGTTAATGCAATTCCTAAAAATTTAAATCCCTTTACGTGATCTATGGGAGTATTGTTAACAAAAAGGTTGGGTATCTCAGGGCTAGTTTTGGAAGGGGAGATAACCATAAGTTTAGTCTTCGAGACATTAAGAGAGATTCTATCAACGGCCAGCCATACCGATATCTTCTCCACAATGTCGAAGGCACTGGATAACGATTCAGCAGATGAACATATACTTGTGTCGTCGGCAAAGAAGGTACGTTTCAATTCAATCCGTCCACTGTTGAGAGAACATTGACATGTATGAGGAAACCATGACCCGGTCTTCTAGGCGGTTCACATTTCCGAAACCTTAAGGTAAATAGATGTCCCGAGTGCCGAATTTCCCATATTTTTTCTCACTCGAGAATTTCAACAAAAATACGTTTAAATTTAGAAATACATTAATTGTGTACAAAGTAACGTCTTTTATTTGAATAATGCTACCGGACAAATTGCAAACGCTTAAATCACTCATTAACTTTTATATGCTTGATGAAAACATAGATCAAAGTATCCCTACGCCATCAGGTTCACTGGCAAGTTGGTGACATCGTGAATTCACTATTATTCTCATATAACTTTGTGCCACACTCTTTCTCTCTACGTACCCTCAAAGGAACCTGGTTCGGCTTCGCTCGACCGGGCTCTAAAAATGTGCTTAAGATGAAGATGCGTTATACAGAGAAAGACCACCTAGTTCATTCCCTACATATTCTATTGGCTTTTGTAAAGTGCTTAGGAAAATTAACCTGATTTCTTATTTCTGACTTCTTAACCGTCTTGGTAAATAGTCAAAGTTCATCATACCGACTTGTCGATTATATAGAAAATCTCATCACTATGCTATTATTCCCATAGCTGGAAGGACCCTGACGGGGTGTGTAGCTAGGAGGCTGAAGTCCACTCAGCCAGGGGGATTGGAACAAGATTACACTTAAAGAGAATCGCTTCTTTAGATATGGAACTGGCAAATTGAAGTAGTATCCTGATCGTATTCAATCTCGATCCATTAGCCAGCGAGAAGCTCAATTGTGAGAACAGACTGAGCCCCTAACAGGCTATGAATATACGACTGCAAGTCAAACGCTTATCTCTTCTGTAATCCTTACAATCGACTGATGCATTTATTAGCGTCCAGTCCTCTTAAAAACAAACTAAATGTCAGCTGGTTGTAGACGGATTGATGAGTGTCTAGGCCTCCCTCAAATTTCGCCTTCCAGAAGCATAATTTAGTAAAATATCTTAGCAACCCTTTGTCGACCGGTATCTTATAAAAGAAAGTCAAACTTATTAATACTTACGAATATTGTTTACGGGGAGCTTGCCAATGGTGTTTACATGGAGCTTACGAATGTAGTTCACGTGGAGCTTAGGAATGTAGTTTATATAGAGCTTACGAATGTAGTTTACGTGAAGTTTACGGATGTAGTTTACGTGAAGTTTACGGATGTAGTTTACGCGGAGCTTACGAATGGAGTTTACGTGGAACTTACGAACGTAGTTCAACCAGAAACCATTTTTTATTTTAGCAACAGCTGTTATAATTTAGATAGTTTTCAGTTTAAGTTAATAGAATTACATCAATATAGCAGCGGAAAATTGTTAAACATGCAATGAAAATCAAAAGAGGTGCAGTTATAAAAGTATTTTTGTGAACGGCTGATAATATCTCAACTTCATTCGGTTTACAGACAAATCAAATATAACAATATAAAACACGGAGAATCTCACACGAGTGGTCATTTGATATGAAATTTATGAAACGAGTTGAGTAAGTTTTTAATATGTTGCGAACTTCAGCTCATATATAATGACCACGTGTGTGAGATTCTGTTTATCGCATAACTAAACTAGATAAGCGAAGAAAACTAATTGGAAATTGTACCGATCGTAAAGTCATTAGAAGTTATAAATGGACATCAGCACAGCACTGCTGAGTTCGATGAAGTTCTCCGCCGAAACAATAAATTAGATCCATGTCAATTCCACTTGAATTTCCAGGATACAAACGTAGACTAGTTTAAAAAATACAAATTAGAACAATTTAGAACATTATTGGATTTTATCAAACCAAGATTTCGTTAAAATTCGTTCTGAAGGTATCCATGTCACAACTAGCCTGCGTTCTAATTACAACTGGAACTGATAACTGATATAAATCTTTTTAACACAATTAGAGACTTGTCTCCATGGTTATTTTAGACATGAAGATGTTCTTTGTGCCAGGGTGTGTTTTAGTGTTCATAAATATAAAATAGATTGTCATCTATGGTAGTCATAATACGTTATATTTCCATCAAGGAAAAGTTATTCCCCTTGCTGTGCTCTCCATTGAAAGGAGGAAGCATCTCCACACTCTTGTGAGATTTCTTGGAGGGGCCTTATGTTAAATGAATGGGAATTGTACAGCAAATATAAAGATATAAATAATTCATTAAAGATTAAGATTAAATTTAAGAAAATTTCGAAAAAAGGGCGAATGTTTAGGAAGAATATTTGAACATAGCTTTTGTCAGTTGAATAATAGATTTGATTTAGATGATAAACGTAATAAACAGTATGTTTGAAATGAGGAAGCGTTATAAAGAAAAATACCAGCTATTTAATTCCATAAATATGCTATTGGCTTTATCAATGATATATTTATTAGATACGGTCGAGAAAAACAAAGTGGATTTCTGATTTGTAAACCGTCTTGGAAATGAAGTATTTCGGTCAAAATTCAATATTTCAGCGAGTTAATCTCATTAATTAAAAAATAGCGTCGCTTTGCTAGCAATTAATGTTGAAGGATCATATTGGCCCGTGTGCTTGAAGGGAAGACACCCGCTAGCCAGGAGGATCAAAACACGATTACACTAATAGAGAACCTCTTCTTTAGATTTGGAACTCGTAAAGAGAAGATCAACTGTGGGGAGACAGATTTAGTCTATAACAGACTATGAATATTCGACTACATGTGTAAAACGTTTATCTCGTCTGAAACTTTCCACTGTGTATTCAGTGAAACAAATTGAATGTCAGTTTGTAGTTGACGACGTCTTCCTCAAACCTTGTCCTTCCGAAACAATGTAAATGATCAACAACCGTCTGACAAGCATGACTTTAGAAGAAGTGGTAACATTGGAATAAGTAGATCCAAAATTAAAAATAGATAAGATAAGTTTATGACTAAACTTCAGATTTCATGAGTTCTACCGAAACAATACAATTACGATTTTATTTACAAAAATCAACTGTTCCCCAAAAATGAGTATCAATACATGATTGAGGAAATATTAAAAATGATAAATACGTTATAAAGTTGAAATAATGAAATTTTTAGCCTGCGTAAATCGAAGCTGTTCTTGACAATGAAATTGAATTTAGAAAATTAGATGCATATTTAAATTTTAGGATTTTTTCTTCCTTCTAAAGACAGTCCTAAAAGTTATTTCACAATAGTCTGCGACCAGAAGGCTGCTTATCTGGCATTCTCAAAATAGATACGACCAAATATTTTATTTCGTTTAGATGAAAAAAAAAGCTGTTCAGGCATATTCGTGTTTGCAATTAAAACTAACCAAAGCGCATGTTTTTTCTTCTTTAAATTCCAATATCTATAATTATTTTTTTTCTTTCAATTAGCTATAGTATTGTAGATAGTAAGGTTGATGCTTGAAGAGAATAAAATAAAGCATTCCGTTTGGACAACGTAATTTTAGTCTCAAATTAGGGAAAAGCTCATTCTATCAGATATGTAATTTAATCTAGGAGCTTTCATCCAATGGGGTTAATTTCATTTCAGCTGTTATGAAGCCGGTATTGATCGATCGACTTTTGACTCTGAGTCTTTCGGCATCCCAGGAAGAGAACGAGCTAAAGATTAACCATCATTATCTAATATGTTATACAAAATAGATTGTCTTCTGTAAGAGTCATACGTCGTTGGCCTAATGACCAATCACAGAGACCCGTATCATATATCAGATAATCACCAACAATTGAACAGATTTCTCTTTGGCACAATACTAACTATAGCCAAAACACATAGGACAACTCGTACTATATTGTACATGATGGTGTATATTTATGAGCTTTCGAGAGTAGCTACTCTCATCATCAGATATTACAACACGAACTATATTGTACATGATGGTGTATATTTATGAGCTTTCGAGAGTAGCTACTCTTATCATCAGATATTACAACACGTGTGTTGTAATATCTGATGATGAGAGTAGCTACTCTCGAAAGCTCATAAATATACACCATCATGTACAATATAGTACGAGTTGTCCTATGTGTCTTGGCTTTAGTAAAACCACTCCATAGTAGAATTTTAATACTAACTATTTTGTGTCAACGATTCAGTCTAAATTTCCGGAACTAGATTGGTTCAAGCCATTTTTCCTCTGTGGATTTTCTTTGCGTGGTACTTGATAGGTTTTGTCAACATCGCCAAGGACTAGATAGATAATCGATTAAAGATGGACATGACATAATGACAATTTTCTCCTGTCTTTTATCCAAAATATATCGGCGGAATCTTTTCCAATTAGTTTTGATCTGTAATTATCTTGACGATAAACGAATTGTTACTTAAGCGAAGACAAATGATACAATCAAATTGGACTCCTTAAAGAACTTGCCATGCAGGGAGATCTCTGAATCACGAGGAAAATAATAACTAGACAACGACTTTAGAGAAATGTTCAGCCGGACCTGATAACTTGCAAGAAAAACTTTGATAACGGCGAAATTTCAGTAAGATTAATTGAACTCAGGTTTTGCTAGTTAAATTGTAGACAAGTCTTCAATGATATTCAGTTAATCAGAGTGATTTAGAAAAATATAACCTGTGAATAGACTCGAATTAATTCCGTCATAATAGTTGGGCCTCGTCTATAATAAATTTATTAGATATTGACGATGCAAATAAACATGTTTTCTGATGTTTGATTTCCGAACCACCTTGGCAAAATGAAGTATTTCGGATAAAGTCCTTAATAAGAGCGCGTCGATTTCACTACTTCAAAAATAGCATCGTTATTCTATCAATCAATGGTCAAGTCCTATTGGTAGGCCGATCCTAATGAGCCGTGTCGTTAAGAGGCTGACAGCCGCTAGTCAGGAGGATTGGAACAAGATTACACTTAAAGAGAATCGCTTCTTTAGATATGGAACTGGCAAATTGAAGTAGTATCCTGATCGTATTCAATCTCGATCCATTAGCCAGCGAGAAGCTCAACTGTGAGGACAGACTGAGCCCCTAACTGACTATAAATATACGACTGCAAGTCAAACGCTTATCTCTCCTGTAAGCCTTACTATCGACTGATCGATTTATTAGCGTCTAGTATTCTGAGAAATAAATTAAATGTCAGTTAGTAGTAGATGGAATCATGTGTGCCTGTAAGCCTCCTTCAGACCTCGCCTTCTGGAAACATGGTTGTGCAAAAAATCTCAACAACCGTCTGTCAAAAAACTTTTAGTAGTAGCAACCTAGGAATAACTAGACCAAATATTCCTCAAACAAATATAGAACTTGTGGGAGTATTATATCATCAAATAAATAATTTAATAAATCGAACGTATAAATAATAGCAGCTCACGTTACTTCGGGATTGCATAAAGACTAACCCGCCAACAAATATCATCTCTTTTTTCTAAATGCAATATAACTAAGTCGTAACTATAGTATTTACATTTGAATAAAACAAAACCAAACATTCATTTTGGATGGCATAATTTTATTTGTAAGATTAGTAATTAAATAAAAAATAAAAAAGATCATTACGATCTCTGGATACATCTTGAAAATTAATATATAGAAAACGAGTATCCGTATGTCGTATAATCGACCATTAGACAGCAGGGCCAGATTGAGAACGTCTTCAAATGCTAAAACAAGAAAACAGCAACGAATTCGGATTATAAGGAGATTAGTATCAAATTAATCATTACATGCAGGAACCAAAATCAGTGAATTTTCATGAAAAGACAGCATGTGTATCAAAGAAAAGGCTTTTCATTTTGCCGTTTTTTCAGTGTCGACATGACTTGTAAACATATCATTTTCTTCATTTGCCGATATTCAATACATTCCAAATGAAATTATATGTTTTGCGCTGTTATAATAGTATATTAACTGGATGACTGATATTATCTGGATGACTCTTTCTGCCGGGCCGAGATTGAGGGTGATGTATTATAAAACGAGCGAAATCAAACTAAAAAATGAAACTATAAAACACATTCTATTAGACATGTAATTTAATCTAGGAGCATTCATCCAAAAGGGATAATTTCATTTCAGCTGTTATGAAGCCGGTATTGATCGATCGACTTTTGACTCTGAGTCGGGTTTCCCAGCGTCTCAGGAATGGACCAAGACAAGAAGCGACTAACGATTAGCAATCATTATCTAATGTTATAAAACAGATTTCCATCGTTATAGTAATTAATGGCCGATGAGCTAATTTAGTTGGGAAGCGGGGTGTATTTAACTAGATAAGAGCACGTAACTTATTGATATTTCTCTCTCCTGCAGATTGGTTTATCAACTAACACACTGTGACATGTCGTACATAATCACCAACAACTGGACAGATTTCTTTTTGACACAATTAATATGGACGTCAATGATTCGTTCTGATTTTCCGGAACTAGATTGGCTACCAATCATTTTTTCCTCTGTCGTTTCATTTTGCCTGGTACTTTTGTTTATAATTAACAAAGACCTATAATGATGATAGTTTTCTCCTATCTTTTATTCTAGAACATTGGCGGAATTCTTTTGCGGGTACGGGTACGAAACATATCAAATTTTCAATGTCATTGTAAAATTCCAATATGATGCTAAACTAAAATCTGTTGTTTTTGCACAATCGTTTTGAATTCTCCGTGTGTGAATAGTTGTCAGGTAATTGGGCTTTCCTTTGGGCAAAGAGCCCGGTTTCCTCCTCCACTTAACCTGACAACGCCGCCATATAAGTGAATTACTCTTGAGTGCTGAGTAACACATCAATGAATCAATCAATCTTGAAATGGAATCTTTAAATAAACTAAGAAGAAATAAAAGTAAATCACTGGCAAAAGAATAACTTGACCCTGAATTAAGAGAAATCGTTTCCAATGTTCTCGTCCTACGGGTCGGATGATCCTATTGGGATATTTAATCGAGAGGATGACAGCCGCTTAACCAGGAGGATTCAAACGAGATTACACTTAAAGAGAATCCTTAAAAATTGGCGCTGTCAAATTGAAGTAGTAGTAAGATCGTATTCAATCTCGACCCAATAACCTCCGGGAAGCTCAGCTGTGTGGACAGACTGAGCCTCTAACAGACTATGAGTATACGACTGCATGTCAAACGCTTATCTCTTCTATATAATTCTTAATATAGACAAAGATCGCTTCGTTAGCATCCAGTATTTCTAGAAATAAATTGAATGTCAGTTAATGCTGAACCGGATGATGAGTAACTTAGTCCCTGTTACATTTTGCCTTACAGAAACCTGGCTCTAGAAAAATAATCCAGAAACTGCCTGCGAAACAAAATCTTAGAAATAATGGCTCTAGCAAAACGCAGATCAATTTCCATTGGGACCTTTGGCCTGGATGCGTAGAGGAACGTCAAACCTAGATGTGCCTTTTTTCAATTAAGTATACTCCATCTCACGGTGCCGTCTTGTTGAGTACAGATATGATCCGTGAACATAGTATGTTCTTCATTTGCGATATTCAATAAATTTTCAATGAAATTATATGTTTTGAACTGTTATAAAAATATATTATCTGGACGGCTGATTCTGTTTGGCTGAGGCTGTTACCAGAGAAACCAAATTAGAAATTATTGAATAAACGCATTCTATCATATTTGTAATTCGATCGGCGAACATTCCTCCAAAAGGGATAATTTCATTTCAGTTGCTATAAACCCTGTATTGATCGATTGACTTTTGACTCTGAATTTGGTCTCCGGCATCCCATGAATGGAACACGGAAACAACATGCTAATAATTAACCATTATATGTTAGAAACAAATATATTGCCCTGACCTTGGCCACATAGCCAATGACAGTGGCCCGTATCACAGGTCGTATAATCACAAGCAATTCGAAATGTCTTTTTGACATTGCTACCTAATGACTGACAACAATTCTTTCTGATTTTCCGGAACTAGATTTGTTTTAAGTTAATTTTCCTCCGCCCATTTACTTCTGTGTGGTACTTGATAGGTTTAGTCAACTTCCCAATTTCTCGACAGCTATCCGATATGATGACAATTTTCTTCTGTCTTTTATACAAGACAATCTTTTCCAATCAGTTTTGATCTGCAATTATCTTGACAAAAACCGAAGTTGTTACACGAGCGAGGACAAATAATACAATATTAAATTGCATCCTTGCCAAGCAGAGATAATTCTAAATCACTAAGGTAAATAATAAATTACCAAATTAAGAGAGATGTTGAATCAACGATAAATTGGAAGAAAAACTATGATAACGGTAAAAGTTCAGAGAGAATAACTGAACTCAACTTTTTTTAGTTGAAGTGTAGACATGTTGGGTGATGTTCTGTTTTAAGACCACGATGAGCTGTAAAAGACAACCGGGGTAATTCAGTTCGTTTTTTATAATATATTTATTAGATAGTGCCGAAGTAATATCTGATTCTTGATCTATTCACGTTCAATAAAGCGTTTCGGTCAAAATCCATTACATAGGTGTGTCCATTTCATTTTTTTCTAAAATAGCATCATCACTATTTAAGTGCTTTGTGAAGAACTACTACCAATCATCAATAACGTATTTTTAAGACAGTGCGAAGAAAGCAAATGCAATTTCTGATTTATATTTGTATCTTTTAAATATAGTATTTCGATAAAAATCAATTATACGAGTATGTCGATTTGGTTAGTTAAAAAGCGCGTCGCTGTGCTATTAATCGTTGTTTCATTGGTTGGCGCACCCTAATGATTAGTGTTATTGAGAGACTGACGCCCCGGCAAGCAGGAGGATTGAAACAAGATTATACTTGAATAGAATCGCTTAGTCAAATATGGATTGGGCAAATTAAGGTAGTATCCCAAACGTAGACAATCTAAATCCATTGACCACCAGAGAAGTTTACTTGTGAGGACAGACCGTCCCCTAAGAGACCTTGAATAAAAAACTACACACTAAACCTATCTTTTTTGTAATTCTTACTATCGACTGATGGCTTTATTAGCGTAAAGTATCCATAGAATTAAATTGAATGTCAGTTGGTTGTAGACGGCGTGATGAGTGCCTTAGTTTTTCTCACATCTCACCTTCCACATACATAATTGTATAAACGACTTCAAAAACCGTCTGTCAAATAAGCCATTAAAAGTAATGGTAACGTTGGAATAGACATTGGTAGAAGAAAGTTTATGATCACCAAGGACGCTCATCACAATGCACAAGCTCTACCAAAAGCAGACAAGTTTCAACTGTTCCAAAAAGTTGAAAATTTCAGTTTATTGTTAATATTCAAACTAAATGTTCAACCGAGATGTCACCTTAGCGAATCTAAGCTGTCGTTGATTAAAGGAATTGAATTTAGTAACTAAGATGCACATTCAAATGTTTGTTTCATTTTCTAAAGACAATCTTTATGCTTTTTCAGATCTGGTATCAATCAATGGCAGCCAATGAGACCTTCTCCGTGAAAATATCTCCAAAAATTATTTCCGCTCAGATAAAAAAAAAATTGGACAATTTTTGCTAGTCAAAGGTGTCACGAAAACAAACCAGCGCGTAAAATTTATATAATTGTATTTTCAAATAACCAGTTGTACAATTACATTTGTAGCATTTTTCTTACAAACCATTCAAAGATTTTGTAACTATTGTTGAATAATAATCAAATAAAGCGTATAATTCAGATTGGATAAGATTAGTATCACAATAGTAAATAAATGCAGATTAAAAAATCAGTAGAAATCCATAATAAACATTATATGAGAATAAGAGAAAAAACGTAGATACGTGTTTTTTTCTATTAAGTTTACCTCATTTCATTTTACATTTTTGTTGAGCGTCGACATTATTTGCGAAACATATAATTTTCTTCATTTGTCGATATTCTCTAAATTCCCAATGGAATTATATGTTTTGTGTTTTTTAAAAGTATTTTATCTGGTTGGCTGATTCTAACGGGCTGAGATTGACTACGATGGGAAATCAAATTAGAAAATATAAAACAAATACATTCTATTAGATATGTAATTTAATCTAGGAGCTTTCATCCAAAAGGGATAATTTCATTTCAGCTGTTTTGAAGCCGGTATTGATCGATCGACTTTTGACTCTGAGTCTTCCAGCGTCCCAGGAAGAGACCAAAACATTAGATTGCCTTTTGTAATTGTCCTGGCCTTTGCTGAATGGATAAAGACAGTGACCAGCATCAAATGTCGTACAATCACCAATAATTGGACTCTTTTGGACACAAGTCATTGATAAATAACTGTTTTTAACGATTATTTCTGATTTTCCGGAAAAAGATTGGTTTCAAGTCATTTTCTTCTGTGGATTTTTTTT
Organism: Lepidochitona cinerea; assembly: GCA_963971465.1. Classification (NCBI taxonomy): domain Eukaryota; kingdom Metazoa; phylum Mollusca; class Polyplacophora; order Chitonida; family Tonicellidae; genus Lepidochitona; species Lepidochitona cinerea. The sequence goes on along the minus strand of OZ020551.1, from coordinate 43,592,008 downwards.
GCGTGGTACTTGATAGGTTTGTCAACAATGCCAAGAACTTGATAGATACCCGATTTAAGACGGACTTGATATGATGACAATTTTCTCCTATCCTATATCCAAGACCTATCGGCAGAGAATCCTTTCCAAGTATTTTTCTGTTGTTATCTTAGCGAAAACACAAGTTGTTACTCGAGCGAAAACACAAGTTGTTACTCGAGCGAAATCACACATTCATCTTAAGTTAGACTCCTTAAACAAAGCTGAATTGGACGGAATATTCTTAACCGGAGAGGGTAATAACTTTACAACGAATTCAGAGATATGTCCAACAAAGCGAAATTAAGGGGAAGGACAATTATGAGACAGGTTGAAATTTAGAAGAATAATTGAGCACATCTTTTGCAGTTAAATAGTAGACATTCGTTGGGTGATATTTCGTTAGGATGTGTGTTTATAGAAAAGGCCACTTATCTAATTTCGTCAATATTCAATGGACTTCATCAACAATGCATTTATTAGATAGTTGGAATTTTAGTTAATAGTTAACTAAAAATAAAACAATTGTATCAAATTTAATTATTCCAACGTTTTGATTTCCTTAGTTTTAAAATGGCATCGGTTTACTATTGATCAACGTTCTATAGTGTGACTGGTCAAATGGCCCTATTGGGATGTTTGGTTGAGTAGATGATGTCCGCCCAACCAAGAAGATCAAAACAAGATTACACTTAAAGAGAATCGCTTCTTCAGATATGGAACGGGCAAGTTGAAGTAGTATCCTGATCGTATTCAATCTCGATCCATTAGCCATGAGAAGCTCAACTGTGAGGACAGACTGAGCCCCTAACAGACTATGAATATACGACTGCAAGTCAAACGCTTATCTCTTCTGTAATCCTTGCTATCGACCGATCGCTTTTTAGCGTCCCGTATTCTGAGAAATAAATTGAATGCCATTTGGTTGTAGACGGGGTGATGAGTGTCTGAGCCTCCCTCAAATCTCGCCTTCCAGAAACATGATTTAGATCTGAACAAAACAACCAACAAGCCTTCAGAAGTAATGCTAGCATTGAAATTAATAATCATGACTATAATAGTTTATGACTAACACTGACGCCCTTCAGATAGCATTGGTTCAACCACAACTAAACAGGTTTTTTCAAGTAAAACCACACTTTCCAATAAAGTTGAGATACACATTCGACCCCTCCCCCACCAACACAAAATACATATATTAAAATTATATGAATTATTAAATGCATTATAAAGTTGAAAAATTGGGAGTCTTTGTGACGCTGTTCTTGATTATGTGATTGAAATTAGTGACATATTCAACTTTTAGAATCTTGATTTCTTAACAAAATTAATAAGATAAGGTAATTTAATCTAGGAGCTTCCATCCAATGGGGTTAATTTCATTTCAGCTGTTATGAAGCCGGTATTGATCGATCGACTTTTGAGTCTTTCGCCATCCCAGGAAGAGATTAACCATCATTATTTAATATGTTATACAACATAGATTGTCTTCTGTAACAGTCATACGTCGTTGGCCTAATGACCAATCACAGAGACCCGTATCATATATCAGATAATCACCAACAATTGAACAGATTTCTCTTTGACACATTCAGCTCGATTCAGTCTAAATTTCCGGAACTAGATTGGTTCAAGCCATTTTTCCTCTGTGGATTTTCTTTGCGTGGTACTTGATAGGTTTTGTCAACATCGCCAAGGACTAGATAGATACTGTAATCGATTAAAGATGGACATGACATAATGACAATTTTCTCCTGTCTTTTATCCAAAATATATCGGCGGAATCTTTTCCAATTAGTTTTGATCTGTAATTATCTTGACGATAAACGAATTTGTTACTTAAGCGAAGACAAATGATACAATCAAATTGGACTCCTTAAAGAACTTGCCATGCAGGGAGATTTCTTAATCATTGAGGAAAATAATAACTAGACAACGAGAAATGTCCAAGTGAACCGGATAACTTGGAAGACAAACTATGATGAAGGTGAAATTTCAGGATGATTAATTGAACTCCGGTTTTGCTAGTTGAATGGTACACACGTCTTCAGTGATATTCCGTTAAACCGAGTGAGTAAGAACAATATGAGCAGTGAACAGAGAGACTCGAGTTAATCCGGTCATACTCTTTTGGCCTCGTCTCAAATATATTCATTAGATATTAAAGATGCAAATAAACGTATTTTATGATTTTTGATTTCTGAACCATCTTGGCAAAATGAAGTATTTTGGATAAAGTCCTTAATAAGAGCGCGTCGATTTCATTAATTCAAAAATAGCATCGTTATTCTATCAATCACAATGTTCAAGTCCTATTGGTAGACCGATCCTAATGAGCCGTGTCGTTAAGAGGCTGACAGTCGCTAGTCAGGAGGATTGGAACAAGATTACACTTAAAGAGAATCGCTTCTTTAGATATGGAACTGGCAAATTGAAGTAGTATCCTGATCGTATTCAATCTCGATCCATTAGCCAGCGAGAAGCTCAACTGTGAGGACAGACTGAGCCCCTAACAGACTATGAATATACGACTGCAAGTCAAACGCTTATCTCTTCTGTAATCCTTACTATCGACTGATCGATTTATTAGCGTCTAGTATTCATAGAAATAAATCGAATGCCAGTTAGTAGTAGATGGAATCATGTGTGCCTGTAAGCCTCCTTCAGACCTCGCCTTCTGGAAACATGGTTCTGCGAAAAATTTCAACAACCGTCTGTCAAAAAAAAACATTTAGAAGTAATAGCAAAATTGGAATAACTAGAGCAAAGGTAAAAATTGCCAATAAAGTTTCATTGCATGGGTGCTGCCAAACTGAAACGTTTTTCAACTTTTCGAAAAAACAAAATAGATGTTTGAATTTGATCAAAAATAATGAATCATTTATGTTAAGATTTAAACAAATATTGAACCTGTGCGTGGCATTATTAAATGGAAGCCGCCATTAATTAACAAACTGAATTTAATAACTTATATGTAGCTTGTATCTTCAAATTTTAAAATTGGGCCTTTTTTATATAGCAGCTAATAAGGCCTTTTTACAGGAAAATATCATCAAATAAATAACTCAATAAATGAAATGGAAATAATAGCAGCTCCCGTTACTTTGTGGTTGCTCAAAGACTAACCCGTTAACAAATAACATCTCTTTTTTACCAAATTTCTAAATGTACAAAATGCATTTTTCTTGCAAGCAATAAAATTAGGTCGTAAATATTCATTTTGGATTGCGTCATTTTATTTGTATATTAGTTATTAAATAAAAGATAAAAAAGATCATAAGAATTTCTGGATATGATAAGAAAGTTAAGAGAAAACGAGTTGTGTGTTGAGTGCATATATGATCTGTGAACATGCAATCTTTTTAATTTGCCAAAATTTCAAACTTTTCCAATGCAGTTATATTTCTGATGTTGTAAAAGTATACCGTCTGCTAAGCCTGTTCATTGGGATATGTAATGTTATCTATGAACATTCATCTAAAAGCTAGATAATTTCATGTAAGCTGTCATGAAGCCGACAAGAACGATTAAAGAATTAACAATCATAATCTAGCACGTAGCTTGTGTAGCCCTCTGCCTCGCCATATTTGCCCGTGTGCCGTATAATCAACCGTTGGACAACAGGGCCAGAAAGAAAGTCTTCAAATGTTAAAAAACCGAAAACAGCGAAGGATTCGGATTTTAAAGGAGATTAGTATAAATTAATCATTAAATGCAGGGACCAAAATCAGTGAAATTTTCCCAAAAAGACATTATGTGTATCAAAAAAAGGCTTTTTCATTTTGCCGTTTTCTTCGCGTCGACATGACTTGTAAACATATCATTTTCTTCATTTGCTGATATTCAATAAATTCCAAAATGTTTTGCGCTGTTATAAAAGTATATTATCTGGATGACTGATTCTGTCGGCCAGAGATTGAAGGCGATGTATCATAAAACGAGGGAAATCAAACTAAAAAATGAAAATATAAAACACATTCTATTAGACATGTAATTTAATCTAGGAGCATTCATCCAAAAGGGATAATTTCATTTCAGCTGTTATGAAGCCGGTATTGATCGATCGACTTTTGACTCTAGTCGGGTTTCCCAGCGTCTCAGGAATGGACCAAGACAAGAAGCGACTAACGATTAGCAATCATTATCTAATTTTATAAAACATATTTCCGTCGTTATAGTAATTAATGGCCGATGAGCTAATTTAGTTGGGAAGCGGGGTGTATTTAACTAGATAAGAGCACGCAACTTATTGATATTTCTCTCTCCTGCAGCTTTGGGTTTATCAACTTAATACACTGTGACATGTCGTAAAATCACATTTACATTGCGGGTACGAAACATATCAAATTTTCAATTTCATTATAAAAATACAAAAAGATGCTAAACTTTCAAATTTTTTGCCAGGGAAAACCGAAATGCGTCTGTTGTTTTGACACAATTATCTTGAATTCTCCGTATGTGGAAGACTTGCCAGTTACTCACCTTCCTCTGAGCAAAAAGTCCGGTTTCCTCTCCCACTAAGCTTGGCAACGCCGTCATATAAGTGAAATACTTTTGAGTGCAGCGTAAATCATCAATGAAACAATCAATCTTGAAATGGACTCTTTAAATAAACTAAAAAGAGATAAAAGTAAATCACTGGCAAAATAATAACTCCACACTGAATTAAGATAAATGTTTTTTCAATGTTCTACTGGTCGGATGATCCTATTGAGATATGTAATTGAGAGGATGACATCTGCTCAACCCGGAGGATTGAAACGAGATTACACTTAAAGAGAACCCTTAGATATGCAGCTGACAAACTGAAGCAGTATTCCGATCGTGTTCACCCTCGATCCAATAACCTTCGCAAAGCTCAGCTGTGTGGCCAGACTGTGCACCTAACCTAATACCTAAACTATGAATATACGACTGCAAGCCAAACGCTTATCTCTTCTGTATAATTTTTACTATGGACAAAGATCGCTTCGTTATCATTCAGTATACATAGAAATAAATTGAATGTCAGTTGATGCTGAACCGGGTGATGAGTATTTTAGCCTTTATACTACGGAAACTGCCTGTTAAACAAGTAATGGCTCTAGCGAAACGCAGATCAATTTCCATTGGCTAAAACTGGAACCTTTGGCCTGGATGCGTAGAGGAACGTCAAACCCAGATGTGCCTTTTTTTCAATTAAGTTTACTCCATCTCACGGTGCCGTCTTGTTGACTACAGATATGACCTGTGAACATATAATGTTCTTCATTTGCGATATTCAATAAATTCCCAATGAAATTATATGTTTTGAACTGATATAAAAATATATTATCTGGACGGCTGGTTCTGTTAGGCTGAGGCGGTTACCAGAGAGATCAAATTAGAAATTATTAAATAAACGCATTCTATCATATTTGTAATTCGATCGGGGAACATTCCTCCAAAAGGGATAATTTCATTTCAGTTGCTATAAACCCGGTATTGATCGATTGACTTTGGTCTCCGGCATCCCATGAATGGAACACGGAAACAACAAGCTAATGATTAACCATTATATGTTAGAAACAAATATATTGCCATGACCTCGGCCACATAGCCAATGACAGTGGCCCGTATCACAGGTCGTATAATCACAAGCAATTCGAAATATCTTTTTGACATTGCTACCTAATGACTGACAACAATTCTTTCTGATTTTCCGGAACTAGATTTGTTTTAAGTTAATTTTCCTCCGCCCATTTACTTCTGTGTGGTACTTGATAGGTTTTGTCAACTTCCCAATTTCTCGACAGCTATCCGATATGATGACAATTTTCTCCTGTCTTTTATACAAGACAATCTTTTCCAATCAGTTTTGATCTGCAATTATCTTGACGAAAACCGAAGTTGTTACACTAGCGAGGACAAATAATACAATATTAAATTGCATCCTTGCCAAGCAGAGATAATTCTAAATCACTAAGGTAAATAATAAATTACCAAACTAAGAGAGATGTTGAATCAACGATAAATTGGAAGAAAAACTATGATAACGGTAAAAGTTCAGAGAGAATAACTGAACTCAACTTTTTTTAGTTGAAGTGTAGACATGTTGGATGATGTTCTGTTTTAAGACCACGATGAGCTGTAAAAGACAACCGGGGTAATTCAGTTCGTATTCTATAATATATTTATTAGATAGTGCCGAAGTAATATCTGATTCTTGATCTATTAACGTTCAATAAAGCGTTTCGGTCAAAATCCATTACATAGGTGTGTCCATTTCATTTTTTTCTAAAATAGCATCATCACTATTCAAGTGCTTTGTGAAGAACTACTACCAATCATCAATAACGTATTTTTAAGACAGTGCGAAGAAAGCAAATGCAATTTCTGATTTATATTTGTTAAATATCTTTTAAATATAGTATTTCGATAAAAATCAATTGTACGAGTATGTCGATTTGGTTAGTTAAAAAGCGCGTCGCTGTGCTATTAATCGTTGTTTCATTGGTTGGCGCACCCTAATGATTAGTGTTATTGAGAGACTGACGCCCCGGCAAGCAGGAGGATTGAAACAAGATTATACTTGAATAGAATCGCTTAGTCAAATATGGATTGGGCAAATTAAGGTAGTATCCCAAACGTAGACAATCTCAATCCATTGACCACCAGAGAAGTTTACTTGTGAGGACAGACCGTCCCCTAAGAGACCTTGAATAAAAAAAACTACACACTGAACTTATCTTTTTTGTAATTCTTACTATCGACTGATGGCTTTATTAGCGTAAAGTATCCATAGAATTAAATTGAATGTCAGTTGGTTGTAGACGGCGTGGTGAGTGCCTTAGTTTTTCTCACATCTCACCTTCCACATACATAATTGTATAAAAAGACTTCAAAAACCGTCTGTCAAATAAGCCATTAAAAGTAATGGCAACATTGGAATAGACATTGATAGAAGAAAGTTTATGATCACCAAGGACGCTCATCACAATGCACGAGTTCTACCAAAAGCAGACAAGTTTCAACTGTTCCAAAAAGTTGAACTTTTCAGCTTATTGATAAAATTCAAATTAAATGTTCAACCGAGACGTCACCTTAGCGAATCTAAGCTGTCATTGATTAAAGGAATTGAATTTAGTAACTAAGATGCACATTCAAAGTTTTGTTTCATTTTCTAAAGACAATCTTCATGCTTTTTCAGATCTGATATCAATTAATGCCAGAAAATATCTAAAAAAACACATTCTGCTCAGATAAAACCATAGGTGACACTAAAACAAACCAGCCATTAAAATGCAAATATTTTCATTTACAAATAGCCAGTTATACAATTAGCATTTTTCCTAAACAATATCGAATAAAAAATATATAACTCGGATTGCATAGGATTAGTAACCAAATAGTAATTAAATGCAGAAAACAAAATCACTGGAATTCCATAAGAAACATTATATGAGAATAGGAAAAAAACGTACATCGGTGTTTTTTTTCTATTAAGTATACCTCGTCTCATTTTACCTTTTTGTTGAGCGTCGACATTATTTGCAAAACATGTCATTTTCTTCATTTGCCAATATTCACTAAATCCCCAATGGAATTATATATTTTGTGTTATTATAAAAGTATATTATCTGGATGACTGATTCTGCAGGACTGAGATTGACTGCGATGTATTAGAAAACGAGGAAAATCAAATTAAACAAACACATTCTATCAGATATGTAATTTAATCTAGGAGCTTTCATCCAAAAGAGATAATTTCATTTCGGCTGTTATGAAGTCGGTATTGATCGATCGTCTTTTGACTCTGGATCTTCCAGCGTCCCAGGAAGAGACCAAAACATTAGATAGCCTTTTGTAATTGTCATGGCCTTTTCTGAATGGATGACAGTGGCCAGCATCAAATGCCGTACAATCACCTATAATTGGACGCTTTTGGACACAATTCATTGATAAATAACTGTTTTCTACGATTATTTCTGATTTTCCGGAAAAAGATTGGTTTCAAGTCATTTTCTTCTGTGGATTTATTTTGCGTGGTACTTGATAGGTTTGTCAACAATGCCAAGAACTTGATAGATACCCGATTTAAGACGGACTTGATATGATGACAATTTTCTCCTGTCCTTTATCCAAGACCTATCGGCAGAGAATCCTTTCCAAGTATTTTTTCTGTTGTTATCTTAGCGAAAACCCAAGTTGTTACTCCAGCGAAGGCTAATTACACAATCATCTTAAATTGGACTCATTGAACAAAGCTGACGTGGAAGGGGTATTCTAAACCGTGGTGGGGGTACCAACTTGACAACAAATTCAGATATATGTGCAGCAGACCGAAGCTTAGTGGAAGGAATATTCTGAGACAGACTGAAATTTACGAAGAATAATTGAGCGCATCTTTTACAGCTGAATTGTAGACATTCGTTGGGTGATATTTCGTTAAGATGTCTATTTGTAGAGAAAGGCCACCTATCTAATTCCCTTCATATTCGATTGACTTCATCAATAATGCATTTATTAGAGAGTTTGAATTTTAGTTAAGGGTTTGGGTAAATAAAATATTTTTATCAATAATCATTATTCCAACGTCTTGAGTTCATTAGTTTTAAAATAGCATCGGTTTACTATTGGTCAACGTTCTATAGTGCGACTGGTGAAATGGCCCTATTGGGATGTGTGGTTGAGTAAATAACGTCCGCTCAACCAATAAGATCAAAACAAAATTACACTTAAAGAGAACCCCTTCTTTAGATATGGAACTGGCAAATTGAAGTAGTATCCTGATCGTATTCAATCTCGATCCATTAGCCAGCGAGAAGCTCAACTGTGAGGACAGACTGAGCCCCGAACAGAATATGAATATACGGCTGCAAGTCAAACGCTTATCTCTTCTGTAATCCTTACAATCGACCGATCGCTTTTTAGCGTCCCGTATTCTGAGAAATAAATTGAATGACATTTGTTAGTAGACGGAGTGATAACTGTCTGAGCCTCCCTCAAATCTCGCCTTCCAGAAACATGATTTAGATCTGAACGAAACAACAAACAGGGCTTCAGAAGTAGTGCTGGCATTGAAATAAATACACTTAAAGAGAATTGCTTCTTCAGATATTGAACTGGCAAATTAAAGTAGTATCCCGATCGTATTCAATTCACCAAGAAGCTCAACAGTGGGGACAGAATACATCTCTAACAGACTATGAATATACGACTGAAGCAAACACTTATCTCTTCTGTAATCCTTACTATCGGATAATCACTTAATTAGCGTCTAGTATTCATAGAAATAAATTGAATGTCAGTTTGTAGTAGAGTTCCTAAGCCCCCTAAAATGCCAAGCAATCTCTTGGAGAAACTTTTGAATAAATCAGAGCCGACAAATGAAAGTGATAGAGGCCAATTTTGTGATTATCACATGCGGATGTTTATGTCAGATCACATATAACAAATTTCATTTGTATTTAGGTAAAATCACACTTGCGAGATACGCATTCAGTTTAATCCACCACAACGGATATTTTCCCATTTTTTTGGACTGAGTGGGATTCGAGTCCGCGACCCATTGGTGGAAGGCTGTACGGATTGAGCGTCCAACGCTCTACCTACTGAGCCACGGAGGCCCTTTATCACATGCGTAATTTTATCGAAAAACATTTATTCAGCTGTTATGAAGCCGGCATTGATCGATCGACTTTTGACTCTGAGTCTTTCAGCATCCCAGGAAGAGATTAACCATCATTATCTAATATGTTATACAAAATAGATTGCCGTCTATAATAGTCAAGACATCGGTCAAATGGCCAATGACATTGGTCCGTATCACATGTCGTATAATCATCAACAATTGGACAGATTTCTTTTTGACACAATTCATCTGCTAACTAACTGTTGTCAACGATTTTTTCTGATTTTCCGGAACTAGATTGGTTTGAAGCCAATGTTCCCCTCTGCGGATTTCCTGTGCGTTGTACTTTTATCCAAGACATATCGGCGGAATCCTTTCTAAACAATTTTGATCTGTAATTATCGTGACGATAACCGAAGTTGTTACACGAGCGAAGACAAATGATACAATGTTAAATTGGACTCCTTAAACAACTGACCATGCAGGACACACATTTAAGGAAAAAACATAGCAGCTTTAATAAAATGTGTGAAATATATATTTTCGAAAATTAAATGCAATAGAAATCCTGGAATGAATAGAAGAGCTAGTATATTTATTGACTAAAAACTATGAAGAACATTATGTTAAACTGTTTGTATAGACAGAATATTATTGATCGTCGACCAGATGCTTAAAGATCACACTGAAACGTGTTGCCTCAGAGAAATATCGACATTTGTAAGTATTGGTTTCTTCTTAAGGACCAGATACATAAATACAAATGTGGGTTTAACATGAAATCTAAGAAAACACTAATTGTACTGAAATGACAAATTAAATCAATTAACGGTTTCCGTTTAAATCATATGTAATCGAAATCAATGACATAGACGTGTACCTTGTATTGTTATTTTGAGGGACTATCACTCTAACCTGGGATGAATATGAAATTATATGTTTTGCGCTGTTATAAAAGTATATTATCTGGATGGCTAATTCTGTCGGTCTGACATTGAAGGTGATGTATCATAAAACGAGGGAAATCAAACTAAAAAATGAAAATATAAAACACATTCTATTAGACATGTAATTTAATCTAGGAGCATTCATCCAAAAGGGATAATTTCATTTCAGCTGTTATGAAGCCGGTATTGATCGAACGACTTTTGACTCTGAGTCGGGTTTCCCAGCGTCTCAGGAATGGACCAAGACAAAAAGCGACTAACGATTAGCAATCATTATCTAATGTTATAAAACAGATTTCCATCGTTATAGTAATTAATGGCCGATGAGCTAATTTAGTTGGGAAGCGGGGTGTATTTAACTAGAAAAGAGCACGCAACTTATTGATATTTCTTTCTCCTGTGGTGCCCCTGCAGCTTGGTTTATCAACTTAACACACTGTCACATGTCGTACATAATCACCAACAACTGGACGGATTTCTTTTTGACACAATTAATATAGATGTCAATGATTCGTTCTGATTTTCCGGAACCTCGGCTGAATCCTTGTGCGCATGCTCCGGCTTAGGGGTTATTTGTATTGCGGGTATAAAACATATCAAATTTTCAATTCCAAATTAGAAATTATCCAACAAACCTATTCTATCAGATATGTAATTTAATCTTGGGGCGTTTATCCCAAAGTGATAATTTCATTTCAGCTGGTATTGATCGATTGACTTTTGCCTCTGAATTTGGTCTCTGGCATCCCAGGAACAAAACACGAAAACAACAAGCTAATGATTAACCATTATATGTTAGAAACAAATATATTGCTATGACCTCTGCCAAATAGCCAATGACAGTGGCCCGTATCACAAACAATTCGAAAGGTGTTCTTGACATAATCCACTAACGGCTGACAACTAGATTGCTTTAAAGTTATTTTTCCTCTGCCCATTTACTTCTGTGTGGTACTTGATAGCTTTTGTCAACTTACCTAGGACTTGACAGATATCCGATTAAAGACAGAATAAAATTGTCATCATATCGAGTCTGTCTTTTATCCACGATATATCGGCGAAATCTTTTCCAATCAGTTTTGATCTGTAATTATCTCGACGAGAACCGAAGTTGTTACTTAAGCGAAGACAAATAACATAGCCATAACAAATTGGATTCTTTTAACAAAATTGCCTTGCGGTGAAAATCATAAATCGCTCAGGAAAATAATAACTTAAGATGGAATTAAAAGAAATGTTCAGGCGAACCAAAGATAACTTGGAAGAAAAACTATGATAAAAGTGAAAGTTCAGGAGCAATAATTGAACTCTGCTTTTGTTAGTTGAATTATAGACACATGTTGGATGATATTTCGTGTTTTTAAGACCGCGAAGAGCTGTAAAAGACAACTGTATTCTAGAATCTAAATATGCGTTCGGGTGGCGTGAATTCTATCTGACATCAGGTATTTGTTATATGTGATCTGACATAGATATCTGTGGTAGTCATAAATTGGCCTCTATCACTTTCATTTTCGGCTCTGGTTTATTCAAATGTTGCTTCAAGAGCCTGCTTGGCATTTGAGGAGGCTTAGGCACTCTACTTCCAACTGACATTCAATTTATTTCTATGAATACTAGACGCTAATAAAGTGATTAGTCGATAGTAAGAATAGCAGAAGAGATAAGTGTTTGGCGTGTAGTTGTATATTCATAGTCTGTTAGAGATGTATTCTGTCCCCAATGTTGAGCTTCTTGGTGGATAATGAATCGAGATTGAATACGATCGGGACACTTTAATTTGCCAGCTCCATTTATAAAGAAGCGATTCTCTTTAAGTGTAATTTTGTTTCGATCCTCCTGGTTGAGATGGTGTCAGTCACTGAACAGCCTATACGGATCAGAATGAGACTTGAGCATTGATTCATAGAATAGCGATGCTATTTTCAAACTAATGAAATCCACACGCTATATGATGGATTTTGACCGAAATAGTTCATTTATTAAGAACATTATAGTGGCACGAGCTGCCAAAATGTTGATATTTTGACGTTAAAACAGAATGTTGAAATTATTGCCTATTTTTCTCAAGACATATAATGGTCGTCCCGGTTATTTAAATTTTGTTTACTTTTCGAACACGTTTTCGGTTCGTACAGGCCACATACTGTATGTATTTTTCACATTCCGACGCCAAAGCATCTTCTCCAGCCAAGATAAAACCTAAATGTCTCCATCGCGGAATGGGGACATGCAGATTTTAACTTGGCTTGCGAAGATGACGCCAAAGGTGCTTATTTTCTGGCATTTGTTCCTCGGAACTGTATTATTTTAGGTTGAATGTTTTTCTCGGAAAGGTCACATTAGCAGCTATCGGTTGATAACAATATTGTACAGTTACCTTTTGTTAAGAAATAAAAAAAAATTAATGTGTTACTAAATTCAATCACTTAATCAAGAACAGCTTTGAATTAAGAACTCCACGGAGGCTCTAACTTTATTACGCATTTAATAATTCCTATAATAATATAATGCCAGCACTACTTCTGAAGGCCTGTTTACTGTTTTGTTCAGATCTAAATCATGTTTCTCTGGAAGGCGAGATTTGAGGGAGGCTCAGACAGTCATCACCCCGGTCTACTACCAAATGGCATTCAATTTATTTCTCAGAATACGGGACGCTAAAAAGCGATCGGTCGATAGCAAGGATTACAGAAGAGATAAGCGTTTGCTTACAATCGTATATTCATAGTCTGTTAGGGGCTCAGTCTGTCCTCACAGTTGAGCTTCTCGCTGGCTAATGGATCGAGATTGAATACGATCGGGATACTACTTCAATTTGCCAGTTCCATGCCTAAGGAAGGGATTCTCTTTAAGTGTAATCTTGTTTTGATCTTCTTGGTTGGGCGGACGTTATATATTTAACCACAAATCCCAATATAACCATTTGGCCAGTCGCACTAGAAGTTTGACAAATAGTAAACCGATGCTATTTTAGAACTAATGAACTCAAGTCGTTAAATAATGAATTTTGATAAAAAATATTTTATTTTCAGCCTGTCTCAGAATTTTCGTGCCATATAGTTACGCCCCAGTAGACATATCTCTGAATTCGTTGTAAAGATATTATCCCCCCCCATGGTTAAGAATACTCTATCCATGCCAGCTTTGTTTAAGGAATCCAACTTAAGATGATTGTTTAAATTGCCTTCGCTCAAGTAACAACTAATGTTTTCGCTAAGATAACAACAGAAAAAAAATACTTGGAAAGAATTCTCTGCCGATAGGTCTTGAATAAAGGACAGGAGAAAATTGTCATCATATCAAGTCCGTCTTTAATCGGGTATCTGTCGAGTCATTGGCGATGTTGACAAAACCTATCCAGTACCACGCCAATGAAATCCACAGAAGAAAATGGCTTGAAACCAATCTTGTTCCGGAAAATCAGGAATAATCGTTGAAAACAGTTATTTATCAATGAATTGTGTCCAAAAGAGTCCAATTATTGGTGATTGTACGACATTTGATGCTGGCCACTGTCATTATCCATTCAACAAAGACCATGACAATTACAAAAGGCAATCTAATGTTTTGGTCTCTTCCTGGGATGCTGGAGTCAAAAGTCGATCGATCATTATCGGCTTCATAACAGCTGAAATGAAATTATCCTTTTTGGATTAAAGCTCCTAGATTAAATGTCTAATAGAATGTGTTTGTTTTGTAATTTCTAATTTGTTTTCCTCGTTTTAGAATATATACATCGCAGTCGATCTCAGCCGGACAGAATCAGTCATCCAGATAATTTACAGTACTTCCCTTGGGAATTCATTGAATATCGGCAAACGAAGAAAATTATTTGTTTGCAAAAAATGTCCACGCTCAACAAAAAGGTAAAATGAGATGAGGTATACTAAATAGATTGATTGGTTGATTGATTGTTTGGTGTTTTACGCCGCGCTCAAGATTATTTTACTTATATGGCGGCTTGCCAGTTTTATTGTGGGAGGAAACCGGGCTCTATGCCCGGAGGAAACCCACAACCTTCCAGTGGTAACTGGCAACCATCCCACATAGGTCGTTCGAGTGAAAACCCAGACAGAAAATTTTCCAGTTCTTTTAACTGAGTGGGATTCGAACCCGCAACCCATTGGTGAAAATATACTTAATAGAAAAAACACGCATCTACGTTTTTATTTCTCTTATGCTTATATAATATTTATGAAATTCTGTTGATTTTGTTTTCTGAATTTAGTTACTAGTTTGATACTAATCTTATGCAATCCGAATTATATGTTTTATTAAATATTATTTAACAATTGTTGATTCAATGGTTTGTAAGAAAAATACTAGTTGTACAACTGGCTACTTGTAAATACAAACATATATGCCTTTTACTTGCTGGTTTGTTTTTGGGATATAATTGAGTAGCAAAAGTTGTCCATTTTTTTTTATCTGAGTGGAATTCAGTTTTGGATATATTTTCATGGAGAAGGTCTCATTGGCTGCTATTGATTGGTAACAGATCTGGAAAAAGCGTAAAGACTTTGTTTAGAAATGAAATAAAAATTTGAATGTGCATCTAAGTTACTAATTTCAATACCTTTAATCAATGAAAGCTCAGGTTCGCCAAGTTGACATCTTGGTTAAACATTCTTTAATTTATTTTGAATTCTTCATTTTATTAAACAACTAGAAATTAAAATTTTTGGGAAAAATTGAAAACATGTCTCCTTTAGGTAGAACGTCCAAAATCAGAAATTGCATTTGCTTTCTTCGTACTGTCATAAAATACTTTATTAACGAATACAACAGATTTTTGATAAAATTAACGTGGTAGTAGTTCTTTGCTAAGCACTTGTACACTGATTCATAACAAAGCGATGCTATTTTAGAAAAAAAATAAATCGACACACTTATATAATGTATTGTGACCGGAATACTTTATTTCTCGTGAACGTTAACACATCAAGAATCAGATATGACGTCTGTTTTCTTCGGCACCATCTAATAAATACATTATTAACGAAGTCAATAGAATACAAACTGAATTAACCCGGTTGTCTTTAACAGCTCATCCCGGTCTCAAACACGGATTATCATCAAACAAGTGTCTACATTTCAACTAACAAAAGCGTTCAAATATTGCTCCTGAACGTTCACCTTCCGATCTATCTTTGGTTCGCCTGAACATTTCTCTTAATTCCATGTTAAGTTATTATTTTCCGGATAGATTTATTATTTTCACAGCAGGGCAATTTTGTTAAAGGAGTCCAATTTTTTATGGCTGAGTTATTTGTCTTCGTAACAACTTCGGTTCTCGTCAAGATAATTACAGATCAAAACTGATTGGAAAGGACTCCACCGACATATCTTGGACAGAAGACAGGAGAAAATTGTCATCATATCGAGTCTGTCTTTAATCGGATATCAGTCGAGACATTGGGAAGTTGACAAAAGCTATCAAGTACCACACAGAAGTAAATGGGCAGGGGAAAAATAACGTCAAACCAATCAGTCAGTCGTTATTCGGCAATGGATTATGTCAAAAACATTTCGAATTGTTTGTGATTATACGACCTGTGATACGGGCCGCTGTCATTGGCTATGTGGCCGAGGTCATGGCAATATATTTGTTTATAACGTCTAATGGTTAATCATTAGCCTGTTCTCTTCCTGGGATGCCAGAGACCAAATTCAGAGTCAAAAGTCAATCGATCAATACTGGGTTTATAGCAGCTGAAATAAAATTATCCCTTTTGGAGGAATGTTCCAAGATTGAATTACATATCTAATAGAATGCGTTTGTTGGACAATTTCTTATTTGATTTCCCTCGCAATAGCTTCAGCCAAACAGAACCAGCCATCCAGATGATATACTTTTATAATAGCTAAAAATATAATTTCATTCGGAATTTATTGAATATCGCAAATGAAGATCATTATATGTTCACAGATCATATCTGTAGTGAACAAGACAGCACCGTGAGACAGAGAAATACTTAATTGAAAAAAGGCACATCTAGGTTTGACGTTCCTCTACGCATCCAGGCCAAAGGTCCCAGTTTCAGCCAATGGAAATTGATCTGCGTTTCGCTAGAGTCATTACTTGTTTAACAGGAAGTTTCGGTAATATTTTTGTCGAATCGTGTTTCTGTATAAAGGCTAAAATACTCATCACCCGGTTCAGCATCAACTGACATTCAATTTATTTCTATGTATACTGAATGATAACGAAGCGATATTTGTCCATAGTAAAAATTATACAGAAGAGATAAGCGTTTGCTTACAGTTGTATATTCATAATCTGTTAGAGGCTCAGTCTGTCCTCACAGTTGAGCTCCCCGGAGGTTATTGGATCGAGATTGAATACGATCAGAATACTACTTCAATTTGCCAGCTCCATATCTAAGGATTCTCTTTAAGTATAACTTTGTTTCAATCCTCCTGATTGGGCGGGTGTCATCCCCCAATAGGATCACTAATAGGACCTTTCCGGTATTTTTCCCCTGACAAAAAATTTGAAAGTTTAGCATCAATTTGTACTTTTAACATGAAATTGAAAATTTGATATGTTTCGTACCCGCAATATAAACAAACCCTAAGCCTGAGCATGCGCACAAGGATTCCGCGGAGGTTGTAAAATAAAAGATAGGAGGAAACTATCATCATTATCCGTTTTTAATCGGGTCCTTGTTATTTGGCTATGTTAACAAAAGTACCGGGCAAAATGAAACGACAGAAGAAAAAATGATTGGTAGCCAATCTAGTTTCGGAAAATCAGAACGAATCATTGACATCCATATTAATTGTGTCAAAAAAGGAGAGAGAAATATCAATAAGTTACGTGCTCTTATCCAGTTAAATACACCCCGCTTCCCACCTAAATTAGCTCATCGGCCATTAATTACTATAACGACGGAAATCTGTTTTATAACATTAGATAATGATTGCTAATCGTTAGTCGCTTCTTGTCTTGGTCCATTCCTGAGACGCTGGGAAACCCGATTCAGAGTCAAAAGTCGATCGATCAATACCGGCTTCATAACAGCTGAAATGAAATTATCCCTTTTGGATGAATGCTCCTAGATTAAATTACATGTCTAATAGAATGTGTTTTATATTTTCATTTTTTAGTTTGATTTCCCTCGTTGTATGATACATCACCTTCAATCTCGGCCCGACAGAATCAGCCATCCAGATAATATACTTTTATAACAGCGCAAAACATATAATTTCATTTGGAATTTATTCAATATCGGCAAATGAAGAAAATAATATGTTTACAAATCATGCCGACTTTGAAAAAACGGCAAAATGAAAAGCCTTTTCTTTCATACACATAATGTCGTTTTAGGAAAATTTCACTGATTTTGGTTCCTGCATTTAATGATTAATTTGACACCAATCTTCCTTGAAATCCGAATCCATTGCTGTCTTCTTTTTTTAGCATATGACGACTTTCTCAATCTGGCTCTGCTGTTCAGTGGTTGATTATACAACA
The DNA here is from genome assembly GCA_963971465.1 of Lepidochitona cinerea. Taxonomy (NCBI): domain Eukaryota; kingdom Metazoa; phylum Mollusca; class Polyplacophora; order Chitonida; family Tonicellidae; genus Lepidochitona; species Lepidochitona cinerea. Next base: position 43,573,971 of record OZ020551.1, on the reverse strand, counting down.
TATGGGCAAATATGGCGAGACAGAGGGTTTTACCAGAAGTCTCTCTGATAGACTTCGGGTTCTACATATACAACGTGCTTTTAAAAGCGGACCCTGTCTAGTTAAATGCAGCCGTACTTACACATTTGTACCGACATGGTTATTTTAGACAAGAAGATTTCCCCTGTGCCCTTGTGTTTTAGTGCTCATAAATATATACAATTGTACTGACTTCACTACATCATTTGGCATTTCCTTGTGGACTTATGGCTATTACAGAAGACATGCTAATTTTTAGAAAATATTAGATTATGATTGTTAATTCTTTAATCGTTTTTGTCTTGACCTGTTCCTTGGAATCATTAGACAGTCGATCAATACCATCTTCATGACAGCTTACATAAAATTATCTAGCTTTTAGATGAAGGCTCCTAGATTAAATTACATATCCCTATGAACAGGCTGAGCAGATGATATTTTCTGAACCGCAAAAAAAACCACTCCTTTTTGGATATTGATAATCAGTGTATTTCAAATAGATGTAAACAATACACTGATCAACGGAATGATTCCAAATATGACATGATTGATCATCATCTGGAAGTCAGCAATATGTATGGCCACCATGTATTTATTCAATATCGGCAAATGAAGAAAATAATATGTTTACAAATCATGCCGACTTTGAAAAAACGGCAAAATGAAAAGCCTTTTCTTTCATACACATAATGTCGTTTTAGGAAAATTTCACTGATTTTGGTTCCTGCATTTAATGATTAATTTGACACCAATCTTCCTTGAAATCCGAATCCATTGCTGTCTTCTTTTTTAGCATATGACGACTTTCTCAATCTGGCTCTGCTGTTCAGTGGTTGATTATACAACATATGGGCAAATATGGCGAGACAGAGGGTTATACCAGAAGTCTCTCTGATAGACTTCGGGTTCTACATATACGACGTGCTTTTAAAAGCGGACCCTGTCTAGTTAAATGCAGCCGTACTTACACATTTGTACCGACATGGTTATTTTAGACAAGAAGATTTCCCCTGTGCCCTTGTGTTTTAGTGATCATAAATATATACAATTGTACTGACTTCACTACATCATTTGGCATTTCCTTGTGGACTTATGGCTATTACAGAAGACATGCTAATTTTTCATTAATTTGTTAATTCTTTAATCGTTTTTGTCTTGACCTGTTCCTTGGAATCATTAGACAGTCGATCAATACCAGCTTCATGGCAGCTTACATAAAATTATCTAGCTTTTAGATGAAGGCTCCTAGATTAAATTACATATCCCTATGAACAGGCTGAGCAGATGATATTTTCTGAACCGCAAAAAAAAGCCACTCCTTTTTGGATATTGATAATCAGTGTATTTCAAATAGATGTAAACAAAACACTGATCAACGGAATGATTCCAAATATGACATGATTGATAATCATCTGGAAGTCAACAATGTGTATGGCCACCATGGGCGTTGATTACAACGTTGCATCGTCTGAACATTGAGTGGATGAGACGGTTGATAAAGATGATAGGAACTTGGACCCAAACTCTGTGATACGTCTGAGTGAGTTCAGCTGCAGTTGTCGGGCTTCAGGCAAAACGAACCGAAAAAGCACCCCATCGTTACTTTGGTAACTGTGCTTTGACGACGTGTTTTGCATATTAGTATCATATTAGTTTGATCACAAACCAAACTTTCTTGACCACTGACTTCAAACTAGGTCTAGCAAGGATATCAAAAGAGAAACATTATTGAAAATTGTGATAATATATGCATTTAGCAACATGTGAATAGGGTGACGTTTCTTTTGCGGTTCAGTGTACTTTTACAACACTAGAAATATAATTGCATTGGGAAAATATGAAATATCGGCAAATTGAAAAGTAAACATGTTCACAGATCATATATGGACTCAACACACAACTGTTTTTCTCTTAATTTTCGTGTACATACATGTATCCAGAAATTCTTATGATCTTTTTTATTTTTTTATTTAATTACTAATCTTACAAATAAAATTACACAATCCAAATAGAATGTTTGGTTTTGCTTTATTCAAATGTAAATATAAAGACTTAGTTATATTGCTTGTAATAAATATGCATATTGTGCATTTAGTAATTTGGTAAAAAAATAGATGTTATTTGTTGACGGGTTAGTCTTTGTGCAACCACAAAGTAACAGGAGCTGCTATTATTTCCATTTGATTTATTGAGTTGGATGATATTTTCCTGGAAAAGGCCACATTAGGTGATATATAAAAAAGTCCAAATCTTAAAATTTGAAGATATAAACAATCTACATATAAGTTATTAAATTCAGTGTGTAATTCAATGGCAGCTTCCGTTTGATAACCCCACACACAGGTTCAATATTTTTTTCGAATTTTAACATAAATGATTCATTATTTTTCATTAACTTCAAACATTTATTATTTTTTGGGGAAAAGTTGAAAAACGTTTCAGTTTGGCAGCATACATGCAATCAAACTTTATTGGCAATTTTTACCTTTGCTCTAGTTATTCCAATGCTGCTATTACTTCTAAAAGTTATTTTGACAGACGGTTGTTGAAATTTTTCACACAACCATGTTTCCAGAAGGCGAGGTCTGAAGGAGGCTTACAGGCACACATGATTCCATCTACTACTAACTGGCATTCAATTTATCTCTATGAATACTAGACGCTAATAAAGCGATCGGTCGATAGCAAGGATCACAGAAGAGATAAGCGTTTGCTTGCAGTCGTATATTTATAGTCTGTTAGGGGCTCAGTCTGTCCTCACAGTTGAGCTTCTCGCTGGCTAATGGATCGAGATTGAATACGATCAGGATACTACTTCAATTTGCCAGTTCCATATCTAAGGAAGAGATTCTCTTTAAGTGTAATCTTGTTCCAATCATCCTGACTAGCGACTGTCAGTCTCTTAACGACACGGCTCATTAGGATCGGTCTACCAATAGGACATGAACATTGATTGATAGAATAACGATGCTCTTTTTGAATTAATGAAATCGACGTGCTCTTATAAGAACTTTTCCGAAATACTTCATTTTACCAAGGTGGTTGAGAAATCAAAAATCATAAACACGTTTATTTTCATGGTCATTATCTAATGAATATATTTGAGATGAGGCCAAAACAGTATGACCGAATTAACTCAAGTCTCTCTATTTACAGGCCTTATTGTTCTTACGCAATCCGTTTAACGGAATATACAAAACCTGAGTTCAATTAATCTACCTGAAATTTCACCTTTAACATAGTTTTTCTTCCAAGTCATCCGTTTCAGCTGAACATTTCTTTTGATTCTTTGTGTATTATTTACCTCATGATTTAGATATCTCCCTGCATGGCCAGTTATTTAAGGAGTCCAATTTAACATTGTATCATTTATCTTCGCTCGTGTAACAACTTAGCCTATCGTCAAGATAATTACAGATCAAAATTGTTTAGAAAGGTATCTCCACCGATATGTCTTGGATAAAAGACAAACCCTATCAAGTACAACGTAAAGGAAATCCGCAGAGGGGACAATTGGCTTCAAACCAATCTAGTTCCGGAAAATCAGAAAAAAATCGTTGACAACAGTTAGTTAGCTGATGAATTGTGTCAAAAAGAAATTTGTCCAATTGTTGATGATTATACGACATGTGATACGGACCAATGTCATTGGCCATTTGACCGATGTCTTCACTATTATAGACGGCAGTCTATTTTGTATAACATATTAGATAATGATGGTTAATCTTTAGCCCGTTCTCTTCCTGGGATGCTGAAAGACTCAGAGTCAAAAGTCGATCGATCACTACCTTCTTCATAACAGCTGAAATGAAATTATCCCTTGATAAAATTACAGATGAACTGAATTACAAATGGTACTTGTTATATGTGATCTGACATAAATATCTGCGGTAGTCATAAATTGGCCTCTATCACTTTCATTTTTCGACTCTGTTTTATTCAAATGTTGCTTTAAGAGCTTGCTCGGCATTTGAGGGGGCTTAGGCACTCTCCTACCAATTGACATTTAATTTATTTCTATGAATACTAGACGCTAATAAAGCGATTAGTCGATAGTAAGAATTACAGATGAGATAAGTGTTTGGCGTGTAGTTGTATGTCCATAGTCTGGTAGAGATTTAGTCTGTGTAGTTGTATGTCCATAGTCTGGTAGAGATTTAGTCTGTGTAGTTGTATGTCCATAGTCTGGTAGAGATTTAGTCTGTGTAGTTGTATGTCCATAGTCTGGTAGAGATTTAGTCTGTGTAGTTGTATGTCCATAGTCTGGTAGAGATTTAGTCTGTGTAGTTGTATGTCCATAGTCTGGTAGAGATTTAGTCTGTGTAGTTGTATGTCCATAGTCTGGTAGAGATTTAGTCTGTGTAGTTGTATGTCCATAGTCTGGTAGAGATGTATTCTGTCCCCACTGTTGAGCTTCTTGGTGGATCATGAATCGAGATTGAATACGATCGGGATGCTTTAATTTGCCAGTTCTATATATGAAGAAGCGATTCTCTTTAAGTGTAATTTTGTTTCGATCCTCCTGGTTGACCTGGTGTCAGCCTCTGGACAGCCTATACGGATCAGCCTACCAATGGGACTTGATTCATAGAATAGCGAGGCTGTTTTAAAACTAATGAAATCCACACGCTATATGATGGATTTTGACCGAAATAGTTCATTTATTAAGAACATTAAAGTGGCATGAGCTGCCAAAATGTTAATATTTTGACGTTAAAACAGAATGTTAAAATTATTGGCTATTTTTCTCAGCCCGTATAATTCAGAAGCTTTTTAGTGTTTCTAGTCTCGAAAATGTACGATACAGTATTGTTTTGAACTAGCTTTGGCTTAGCATAAATGAATGGTCGTCCCGGTTATTTAGATTTTGTTTACTTTTCGAACACGTTGTCGGTTCGTACAGGCCACATACTGTATGGATTTTTCACATTCCGACGCCAAAGCATCTTCTCCAGCCAAGATAAAACCTAAATGTCTCCATCACGGAATGGGGACATGCAGATTTTAACTTGGCTTGCGAAGATGACGCCAAAGGAGCTTATTTTCTGGCATTTGTTCCTCGGAACTGTATTATTTTAGGTTGAATGTTTTTCTCGGAAAGGTCACATTAGCAGCTTTCGGTTGATAACAATATTGTACAGTTACCTTTTGTTAAGAAATAAAAGATATTAATATGTTACTAAATTCAATCACTTAAGAACATCGTTGAATTAAGAACTCCACAGAGGCTCTAACTTTATTACGCATTTAATAAATCCTAAAATTTGTAATTTTTTTTTTTTTTGCGGTGGGGGGGGGATGGAATGCGTATCTCTGCTTTATTCGAAATTGTGGTTTTTAAAAAAAGTTAAGTTATGGTTGAACTAATGCAATCTGTTATAAACTATTTTGTAGTCATTATTATTTATTCCAATGCCAGCACTACTTCTGAAGACCTGTTTGTTGTTTCGTTTAGATCTAAATCACGTTTCTGGAAGGCGAGATTTGAGGGAGGCTCAGACACTCCTCACTCCGTCTACTAACATATGACATTCAATTTATTTCTCAGAATACGGGACGCTAAAAAAGCGATCGGTCGATAGTAAGGATTACAGAAGAGATAAACGTGTGATTGCAGTCGTATCCCCTATAGTCTGTTAGGGGCTCAGTTTGTCCTCACAGTTGAGCTTCTCGCTGGCTAATGGATCGAGATTGAATACGATCAGGATACTACTTCAATTTGCCAGTTCCATATCTAAAGAAGGGATTCTCTTCAAGTGCAATCTTGTTTAGATCTTCTTAGTTGGGCGGACGTTATCTATTTAACCACACACCCCAATAAGATCAGTTGACCAGTCGCACTAGAAATTTGACCAATAGTAAACCGATGCTATTTTAGAACTAATGAACTCAAGTCGCTGAAATAATGAATTTTGATAAAAATATTTTATGTTCAGTCTGTCTCAGAATTTTGGTTCCATATAGTTACGCCCCAGTAGACATATCTCTGAATTCGTTGTAAAGTTATTATCCCCCTCCCCCTCCACACATGGTTTAGCATACTCTATCCATATCAGCTTTGTTTAAGGAATCCAACTTCAGATGATTGTGTAAATTGCCTTCGCTCGAGTAACAACTTGGGTTTTCGCTAAGATAACAACAGAAAAAAAAACTAGTTGGAAAGGATTCTCTGCCGATAGGTCTTGGATAAAGGACAGGAGAAAATTGTCATCATATCAAGTCCGTCTTTAATCGGGTATCTGTCGAGTCATTGGCGATGTTGACAAAACATATCAAGTACCACGCCAATGAAATCCACAGAAGAAAATGGTTTGAAATCAATCTTGTTCCAATTATTGGCGATTGTACGACATGTGATGCTGGCCACAGTCATTATCCATTCAGCGAAGACCATGACAACTACAAAAGGCAATCTAATGTTTTGGTCTCTTCCTGGGATGCTGGAGTCAAAAGTCGATCGATCATTATCGGCTTCATAACGGCTGAAATGAAATTATCCTTTTTGGATTAAAGCTCCTAGATTAAATGTCTAATAGAGTGTGTTTGTTTTGTAATTTCTAATTTGATTTTCCTCGTTTTATAATATATACATCGCAGTCGATCTCAGCCGGACAGAATCAGTCATCCAGATAATTTACAGTACCTCCATTGGGAATTCATGCAATATCGGCAAACGAAGAAAAATATTTATGAAATTCTATTGATTTTGTTTTTTGCATTTAATTACTATTTTGATACTAATCTTATGCAATCCGAATTATATATGTTTTATTGAATATTATTTAACAATTGTTGATTCAATGGTTTGTAAGAAAAATACTAGTTGTACAACTGGCTATTTGTAAATAAAAACATATATGCCTTTTACTTGCTGGTTTGTTTTTGGGATATCATTGAGTAGCAAAAGTTGTCCATTTTTTTTTATCTGAGTGGAATTCAGTTTTGGATATATTTTCATGGAGAAGGTCTCATTGGCTGCTATTGATTGGTAACAGATCTGGAAAAAGCGTAAAGACTTTGTTTAGAAATGAAATAAAAATGTGAATGTGCATCTAAGTTACTAATTTCAATACCATTAATCAATGAAATCTCAGGTTCGCCAAGTTGACATCTTGGTTAAACATTCTTTAATTTATTTTGAATTATTCATTTTATTAAACAGCTAGAAATTAAAATTTCTGGGAAAAATTGAAAACATGTCTACTTTTGGTAGATCATTCAAAATCAGAAATTGCATTTGCTTTCTTCGTACCGTCTTAAAATACTTTATTAATGAATACAACAGATTTTTGATAAAATTAACGTGGTAGTAGTGCTTTGCAAAGCACTTGTACACTGATTCATAACAAAGCGGTGCTATTTTAGAAAAAAATTAAATCGACACACTTATATAATGTAATGTGACTGGAATACTTTATTTATCATGAACGTTAACAGTTCAAGAATCAGATATTACGTCAGTTTTCTTCGGCACTATCTAATAAATACATTATTAACGAAGTCAATAGAATACGAACTGAATTAACCCGATTGTCTTGTACAGCTCACCCTGGTGTCAAACACGGAATATCATCCAACATGTGTCTACATTTCAACTAACAAAAGCTGAGTTCAATTATTGCTCCTGACACGTTCAACTTCCAATTCATCTTTGGTTCGCCTGAACATTTCTCTTAATTCCATGTTAAGTTATTATTTTCCTGAGAGATTTATTATTTTCACAGCAGGGCAATTTTGTTCAAGGAGTCCAATTTGTGATGGCTGTGTTATTTGTCTATGCTTAAGTAACAACTTCGGTTCTCGTTAAGATAATTACAGATTAAAACTGATTGGCAAAGATTTCGCATGTCTTGGATAAAAGACAGGAGAAAATTGTCATCATATCGAGTCTGTCTTTAATCGGATATCTGTCGAGACCTTGGGAAGTTGACAAAAGCTATCAAGTACCACACAAAAGTAAATGGGCGGAGGAAAAAATAACTTGAAACCAATCTAGTTGCCAGCCGTTGTTCGGCAATAGATTATGTCAAGAACGACTTTCGAATTATTTGTGATACGGGATGAACCCCCCAAGATTAAATTACATATATGATAGAATGCGTTTATTTGATAATTTCTAACTTGGTTTCCTCGTAACAGCCTCAGCCAAACAGAACCAGTCGTCCAGAAAATATAAATTTTGTAACAGTTTAAAACATATAATTTCATTGGGAATTTATTAAATATCGTAAATGAAGAAAATTATATGTTCACGGATCATAACTTTAGTCAACAGGACGGCACTATGAAATAGAGTATACTTAATTGAAAAAAAGGCGCATCTAGGTTTGACGTTTCACTATGCATCTAGGCTAAAGGTCCCAGTTTTAGCCAATGCAAATTGGTATTGGTTTTTCTAGAGCCATTACTTCTAAGAACTTGTGTAACAGGCAGTTTCTGGATTATTTTTGTAGAGCCATGTTTCTGTAAGGCGAAATATAACAGAGGCTAAGTTACTCATCACCCGGTTCAGCATCAATCGACATTCAATTTATTTCTTTGAATACTGGATGATAACGAAGCGATCTTTGTCCATAGCAAGAATTACAAAGAAGAGATATACGTTTGGCTTGCAGTCGTATACTCATAGTTTGTTAGGTGCACAGTCTGTCCACATAGCTGAGCTTCCCGGAGGTTATTGGATCGAAATTGAATACGATCAGGATACTACTTCAATTTGCCAGCTCCATATTTAAGCATTCTCTTTAAGTGTAATTTTGTTTCATTCCACCTGGCTGCATGAGCAGGTGCCATCCTCTCAATTGCATATCCCAGTAGGATCATCCGACCAGCAGGACTAGAACATTGAAAAACATTTCTTTTAATTCGATATCAGGTTATTGTTTTGCCAGTGATTTACTTTTATGTCTTCTTAGATTATTTAAAGAGTCCATTTCAAGATTGATGGATGTTTTACACTGCACTCCAAAAGTATTTCACTTATATGGCGGCGCTGCTAGGTTTAGTGGGTGAGGAAACCGGTTCTTTACCCAAAGGAAACCCCCGACCTTCGGCAAGTACCTGGCAACACATCCACATACCAAGAATTCAAGATGATTGTGCCATAACAACAGACGCTTTTCTGTATTTTTTCCATGACAAAAAATTTGAAAGTTTACATTCATTATGTATTTTAACATGACATTGAAAATTTGATATGTTTCGTACCCGCAATGTAAACAAACTTCTAAGCCTGAGCATGCGCACAAGGATTTCGCCGAGGTTCTTGAATAAAAGATAGGAGAAAATTATCATCATCATCCGTCTCAAACCATTGACATCCATATTAATTGTGTCAAAAAGAAATCTGTCCAATTGCTGGCGATTTTACGACATGTCACAGTGTGTTAAGTTGATAAACCAAGCTACAGGAGAGAGAAATATCAATAAGTTACGTGCTCATCTTAAGTTAAATACACCCCGCTCCCCAACTAAATTAGCTTATCGGCCATTAATTACTATAACGACGGAAATCTGTTTTATAACATTAGATAATGATTGCTAATCGTTAGTCGCTTCTTGTCTTGGTCCATTCCTGAGACGCTGGGAAACCCGACTCAGAGTCAAAAGTCGATCGATCAATACCGGCTTCATAACAGCTGAAATGAAATTATCTCTTTTGGATGAATGCTTCTAGATTAAATTACATGTCTAATAGAATGTGTTTTATGTTTTCATTTTTTAGTTTGATTTCCCTCGTTGTATGCTACATCACCTTCAATCTCGGCCCGACAGAATCAGCCATCCAGATAATGTACTTTTATAACAGCGCAAAACATATAATTTCATTTGGAATTTATTGAATATTGGCAAATGAAGAAAATGATATGTTTACAAGTCATGTCGACATTGAAAAAACGGCAATATGAAAAGCCTTTTCTTTGATACACATAATGTCTTTTTAGGAAAATTTCACTGATTTTGGTTCCTGTACTTAATGATTAATTTGATACTAATCTTCCTTAAAATCCGAACTAATTGCTTTTTTCTTGTTTTAGCATATGAAGACTTTCTCAATCTGATTCTGTTGTCCAATGGTTGATTATACGGCATACGGGCAAATATTGCAAGACAGAGTGTTGTGCATATACAACATTGTATTAAAATGCAAATATTTACGACTTAATTGTATTGCTTGTAAGAAAAGTTCATATTGTACATTTAGAAATTTGGTAAAAAGAGATGTTATTTGTTGATGGTGTGTAATCTTAAAGTAACGTAAGCTGCTATTATTTCCATTTCATTTATTGAGTTAATTATTGAATGATATTTTCCCGGAAAATGTGATATATAAAGAACGGCCAAATCTTAGAATTTGAAAATATACAAACTACACATAAGTTATTAAATTCAGTTTGTTTTTTGATCAAATTCAAACATCTATTTTTTTTTCGAAAAGTTGAAAAACGTTTCAGTTTGGCAGCACGCATGCAATCAAACTTTATTGGCCATTTTTACCTTTGCTCTATTTCTTCCAATGCTGCTACTACTACTTTTAAATGCTTGTTTGACAGACGGATGTTAATATTTTTCGCAGAGCCATGTTTCCAGAAGGTGAGGTCTAAAGGAGGCTTACAGGCACACATGATTCCATCTACTACTAAATGACATTCAATTTATCTCTATGAATACTAGACGCTAATAAAGCGATCGGTGGATAGTAAGGATTACAAAAGAGATAAGCGTTTTCTTGCAGTCGTATATTCATAGCCTGTTAGGGGCTCAGTCTGTTCTCACAATTGAGCTTCTCGCTGGCTAATGGATCGAGATTGAATACGATCAAGATACTACTTTAATTTGCCAGTTCCATATCTAAGGAAGGGATTCTCTTTAAGTGTAATCTTGTTCCAATCCTCCTGACTAGCGGCTGTCAGCCTCTTAACGACACAGCTCACTAGGATCGGCCTGCCAATAAGACTGGAACATTGATTGATATAATAACGATGCTATTTTTAAACTAATGGAATCGACGCGCTCTTATTAAGGACTTTATCCGAAATACTTCATTTTGCCAAGGTGGTTGAGAAATCAGAAAACACGTTTAATATATTATAGACGAGGCGAAACGCTTATGACGGATTTAACTCGAGTCTCATTTCCTCTGGATTTAGATATCTCCCTACATGGCAAGTTCTTTAAAGAGTCCAATTTAGGATTGATCATTTTGCTTCGTTTTAATAACAACTTCGGTCATTCTCAAGATAATTACAGATCAAAACTGCTTAGAAAGGATTCCACCGATATGTCTTGGATAAAAGACAAACCCTATCAAGTACAACTCAAAGGAAATCCGCAGAGGGGGAAATTGGCTTCAAACCAATCTAGCTCCGGAAAATCAGAAAAAATCGTTGACAACAGTTAGTTAGCAGATGAATTGTGTCAAAAAGAAATCTGTCCAATTGTTGATGATTATACGACATGTGATACGGACCAATGTCATTGGCCATTTGACCGATGTCTTGACTATTATAGACGGCCATCGATTTTGTATAACATATTAGATAATGATGGTTAATCTTTAGCTGTTCCCTTCCTGGGATGATGAAAGACTCAGAGTCAAAAGTCGATCGATCAATACCGGCTTGATAACAGCTGAAATGAAATTATCCCTTTTTGGTGAATGCTTCTTGATAAAATTACACATGTGATAAAAATAATTTGTTTTCTATTTTCTTATGTGATTTTTCTCTGAGAGACTGAAGTTTAGCCGAAACTCGGATCAACTGTATATGTTTTGCAGATAATATACTTTAATAACAAGATAAAAAATATGACTCCAATTAGGAAATATTGAATATTTGCAAATGAAGTAAATTATGTCTGTTCAAAGATAATTTCAGGGATCAACAAGGCGGCAAAATTAGATGGAGAATGTCTCATTTGAAAAAGATACACATGTTTTGCCTTTCTTCTCTCATACTTTATTCTCTTCTTCTCACATTGTTTCTTTGAAAATTCCAATCATTTTATTTTGGATTGAATTATTAATTGAGAATAGACGTATGCTGTATTTTATGTTCTTTAAAATGCATGGCAAAAACAGTTGAAACGTACATCTGTGGAGATAGAGTAACTGTTAAGAATGTTAATTTAGAAATTACAAAATACATGTAGTAACATTTCAATATACATCCGTCCAATTGACAAAATTCAGCACTTTTAATCCCGAATTGGCGATCGCCACAGGATGATCGGTATTTTTTTATTTAAATGAGAATTTTCGATATCCATTTTGGTGGATTAAACTGAATGGGTGTCTCTCAAGTGATATTTGACCTAAATACAAATGAAATTTGTTATATGTGATCTGACATAAATATCTGTGGTAGTCATAAATTCACTTTCATTTTTCGACTCTGGTTTATTCAAATGTTGCTTCAAGAGCCTGCTTGGCATTTGAGGGAACTTAGGCACTCTACTTCCAACTGACATTCAATTTATTTCTATGAATACTAGACGCTAATAAAGTGATTAGTCGATAGTAAGAATAGCAGAAGAGATAAGTGTTTGGCGTGTAGTTGTATATTCATAGTCTGTTAGAGATGTATTCTGTCCCCAATGTTGAGCTTATTGGTGAATTGAATACGATCGGGATACTTTAATTTGCCATTTCCATATCTAAAGAAGCGATTCTCGTTAAGTGTAATTTTGTTTCGATCCTCCTGGTTGAGCTGGTGTCAGTCTCTGAACAGCCTATACGGATCAGAATGAGACTTGAGCATTGATTCATAGAATAGCGATGCTATTTTCAAACTAATGAAATCCACACGCTATATGATGGATTTTGACCGAAATAGTTAATTTATTAAGAACATTAAAGTTGCATGAGCTGCTAAAATGGTGATATTTTGACGTTAAAACGGAATGCTGAAATTATTGGCTATTTTTCTCAAGACGTATAATTCAGAAGCTTTTTAGTGTTTCTAGTCTCGAAAATGTACGATACAGTATTGTTTTGAACTAACTTTGGCTTAGCATAAATGAATGGTCGTCCCGGTTATTTAGATTTTGTTTACTTTTGGAACACGTTTTCGGTTCGTACAGGCCACATGCTGTATGGATTTTTCACATTCCGACGCCAAAGTATCTTCTCCAGCCAAGATAAAACCTAAATGCCCTCATCACAGAATGGGGACATGCAGATTTTAACTTGGCTTGCGAAGATGACGCCAAAGGTGCTCATTTGCTGGCATTTTTTCCTCGGTACTGTATTATTTGAGGTTGAATGTTTTTCTCGGAAAGGTCACATTAGCAGCTTTCGGTTGATAACAATTTTGTTAAGAAATTAAAAAATATTAATATGTTACTAAATTCAATCACTTAATCAAGAACTGCTTTGAATTAAGAACTCCACAGAGGCTCTAACTTTATTACGCATTTAATAAATCCTAAAATTTATGATATATGTATTTATTTATTTTTTGCGGGGGGGGGGGGGGGGGGATGGAATGCGTATCTCTGCTTTATTGGAAATTGTGGTTTTACTAAAATAAAAGCGGTTTAGTTATGGTTGAACCAATGCAATCTGAAATCCTTTTAGTTATAAACTATTTTATAGTCATAATTATTTATTCCAATGGTAGCACTACTTCTTGTTTGTTGTTTCGTTCAGATCTAAATCATGTTTCTGGAAGGCGAGATTTGAGGGAGGCTCAGACAGGTCTACTAACAAATGGCATTCAATTTATTTCCCAGAATACGGGACGCTAAAAAGCGATCGGTCGATAGCAAGGATTATAGAAGAGATAAGCGTTTCACTTGCAGTCATATTCATATGCAGTCATATTCATAGTCTGTTAGGGACTCAGTCTGTCCTCACAGTTGAGCTTCTCGCTGGCTAATGGATCGAGATTGAATACGATCGGGATACTACTTCAATTTGCCAGTTCCATATCTAAGGAAGGGATTCTCTTTAAGTGTGATTTTGTTTTGATCTTCTTGGTTGGGCGGACGTTATCTATTTAACCACACATCCCAATAAGACCATTTGACCAGTCGCACTAGAAATTTGACCAATAGTAAACCGATGATATTTTAGAACTAATGAACTCCAAGTCGTTGGAATAATGAATTTTGATAAAAACATTTTATTTTCAGCTTGTCTCAGAATTTTTGTTCCATATAGTTACGCCACAGTAGACATATCTCGGAATTCCTTGTAAAGTTAGTATCCCCCCCCCTCCACACATGGTTTGCAATACTCCATCCATGCCAGCTTTGTTTAAGGAATCCAACTTAAGATGATTGTGTAAATTGCCTAGGCTCGAGCAACAACTTGGGTTTTTGCTAAGATAACAACAGAAAAAAAAATACTTGGAAAGAATTCTCTGCCGATAGGTCTTGGATAAAGGGCAGGAGAAAATTGTCATCATATCAAGTCCGTCTTTAATCGGGTATCTGTCGAGTCCTGGGCGAAGTTGACAAAACATATCAAGTACCACGCCAATGAAATCCACAGAAGAAAATGGCTTGAAACCAATCTTGTTCCGGAAAATCAGAAATAATCGTTGAAAACAGTTATTTATCAATGAATTGTGTCCAAAAGAGTCCAATTATTGGTGATTGTACGACATTTGATGCTGGCCACTGTCATTATCCATTCAGCAAAGGCCGTGACAATTACAAAACGAAATCTTATGTTTTGGTCTCTTCTTGGGATGCTGGAGTCAAAAGTCGATCGATCATTATCGGCTTCATAACGGCTGAAATGAAATTAACCTTTTTGGATTAAAGCTCCTAGATTAAATGTCTAATAGAATGTGTTTGTTTTGTAATTTCTAATTTGATTTTCCTTGATTCTCAGCCGGACAGAATCAGTCATCCAGATAATTTACAGTACCTCCATTGGGAATTCATGCAATATCGGCAAACGAGGAAAAATATTTATGAAATTCTGTTGATTTTGTTTTCTGCATTTAATTACTATTTTGATGCTAATCTTATGCAATCCGAATTATATGTTTTATTGAATATTATTTAACAATTGTTGATTCAATGGTTTTTAAGAAAAAATTGTTCAACTGGCTATTTGTAAATAAAAATAGATATGCCTTTCACTTGCTGGTTTGTTTTTGTGATATCATTGAGTAGCAAAAGTTGTCCAATTTTTTTATCCGAGTGGAATTAAGTTTTGGAGATATTTTCACGGAGAAGGTCTCATTGGCTGCTATTGGTTGATACCAGATCTGGAAAAAGCGTAAAGACTGTGTTTAGAAATGAAATAAGAATTTGAATGTGCATTTAAGTTACTTATTACAATACGTTTAATCAATGAAAGCTCAGGTTCGCCAAGTTGACATCTTGGTTAAACATTCTTTAATTTATTTTGAATTATTCATTTTATTAAACAACTAGAAATTACAATTTTGGGGAAAAATTGAAAACATGTCTCCTTTTGGTAGAACATCGAAATCAGAAATTGCATTTGCTTTCTTCGTACTGTTTTAAAATACTTTATTAATGAATACAACAGATTTTTGATAAATAGATACACATGTTTGTTATATGTGATCTGACATAAACATCTGCATGTGGTAGTCAAAAATTGACCTATCACTTTCATTCAAATTTTGCTTCAAGAGCTTCGAGGGGGCTTAGGCACTCTACTACCAACTGACATTCAATTTATTTCTATGAATACTAGACGTTAATAAAGCGATTAGTCGATAGTAAGAATAACAGAAGAGAAGTGTTTGGCATGTAGTTGTATGTCCATAGTCTTTGAGAGATTTAGTCTGTCCCCACTGTTGAGCTTCTTGGTGGATAATGGATCGAGATTGAATACGATCGGGATACTTCAATTTGCCAGTTCCATTTATGAAGAAGCGATTCTCTTTAAGTATAATTTTGTTTCGATCTTCCTGGTTGAGATGGTGTCAGTCACTGAACAGCCTATACGGATCAGCCTACGAATGAGACTTGAGCATTGATTCATAGAATAGCGATGCTATTTTCAAACTAATGAAATCCACACGCTATATGATGGATTTTGACCGAAATAGTTCATTTATTAAGAACATTAAAGTTGCATGAGCTGCTAAAATGGTGATATTTTGACGTTAAAACGGAATGTTGAAATTATTGGCTATTTTTCTCAAGACGTATAATTCAGAAGCTTTTTAGTGTTTCTAGTCTCGAAAATGTACGATACAGTATTGTTTTGAACTAACTTTGGCTTAAAATAAATGAATGGTCGTCCCGGTTATTTAAATTTTGTTTACTTTTCGAACACGTTGTCGGTTCGTACAGGCCACATACTGTATGGATTTTTCACATTCCGACGCCAAAGCATCTTCTCCAGCCAAGATAAAACCTAAATGTCTCCATCACGGAATTGGGGACATGCAGATTTTAACTTGGCTTGCGAAGATGACGCCAAAGGTGCTCATTTGCTGACATTTTTTCTTCGGAACTGTATTATTTTAGGTTGAAAGTTTTTCTCGGAAAGGTAACAATAGCAGCTTTCGGTTGATAACAATATTGTAGAGTTACCTTTTGTTAAGAAATAAAAAATATTAATATGTTACTAAATTCAATCACTTAATCAAGAACAGCGTTGAATTAAGAACTCCACGGAGGCTCTAACTTTATTACGCATTTAATAAATCCTAAAATTTGTAATTTTTTTTTTTTTTGCGGTGGGGGGGGGGGGGGGGGGGATGGAATGCGTATCTCTGCTTTATTCGAAATTGTGGTTTTAAAAAAAGTTAAGTTATGGTTGAACTAATGCAATCTATTATAAACTATTTTGTAGTCATTATTATTTATTCCAATGCTAGCACTACTTCTGAAGGCCTGTTTGTTGTTTCGTTCAGATCTAAATCATGTTTCTGGAAGGCGAGATTTAAGGGAGGCTCAGACACTCATCACCCCGTCTACTAACAAATGGCATTCAATTTATTTCCCAGAATACGGGACGCTAAAAAGCGATCGGTCGATAGCAAGGATTACAGAAGAGATAAGCGTTTGACTTGCAGTCGTATATTCATAGTCTGTTAGGGGCTCAGTCTGTTCTCACAGTTCAACTTCTCCCTGGCTAATGGATCAAGATTGAATACGATCAGGATACTACTTCAATTTGCCAGTTCGATATCTAAAGAAGCGATTCTCTTTAAGTGTAATCTTGTTTTGATCTTCTTGGTCGGGCGGACGTTATCTACTCAACCACACATCCCAATATGACCATTTGACCAGTCACACTAGAAATTTAACCAATAGTAAACCGATGCTATTTTAGAACTAATGAACTCAAGTCGTTGGAATAATGAATTTTGATAAAAAATATTTTATTTTCAGCCTGTCTCACAATTTTCGTTCCATATAGTTACGCCCCAGTAGACATATCTCTGAATTCGTTGTAAAGTTATTATCCCCCGCCCCTCCACACATGGTTTAGAATACTCCATCCATGCCAGCTTTGTTTAAGGAATCCAACTTAAGATGATTGTGTAAATTGCCTTCGCTCGAGCAACAACTTATGTTTTCGCTAAGATACAACAGAAAAATACTTGGAAAGGATTCTCAGTCAATAGGTCTTGGATAAAGGACAGGAGAAAATTGTCATCATATCAAGTCCGTCTTTAATCGGGTATCTGTCGAGTCATTAGCGATGTTGACAAAACATATCAAGTACCACGCCAATGAAATCCACAGAAGAAAATGACTTGAAACCAATCTTGTTCCGGAAAATCAGAAATAATCGTTGAAAACAGTTATTTATCAATGAATTGTGTCTAAAAGAGTCCAATTATTGATGATTGTACGACATTTGTTGCTGACCACTGTCATTATCCAGTCAGGATATGGCCATGACAATTACAAAAGGCAATCTAATGTTTTGGTCTTATCCTGGGACGCTGGAAAACACAGAGTCAAAAGTCGATCGATCAATACCGGCTTCACAACAGCTGAAATGAAATTATCCCTTTTGGATGAATGCTCCTAGATTAAATTACATATCTAATAGAATGTATTTGTTTTGTATTTTCTAATTTGATTTCACATCGCAGTCAATCTCAGCCCGTTAGAATCAGCCATCCAGATAAAATACTTTTAAAACAACACAAAACATATAATTCCATTGGGAATTTAGTGAATATCGGCAAATGAAGAAAATTATATGTTTTGCAAATAATGTCGACGCTCAACAAATAGGTAAAATGAAATGAGGTAAACTTAATAGAAAAAGACGCATCTACGTTTTTTTCTCTTATTCTCATATAATGTTTATTATGGATTTCTACTGATTTTTTAATCTGCATTTACTTACTATTGTGATACTAATCTTATCCAATCTGAATTATACGCTTTATTTGATTATTATTCAACAGTAGTTACAAAGTCTTTGAATGGTTTGTAAGAAAATTGCTAATTGTACGACTGGCTATTTGAAAATACAATTATATAAATTTTACGCGCTGGTTTGTTTTCGTGCCACCTTTGACTAGCAAAAGTTGTCCAATTTTTTTTTATCTGAGCGGAAATAATTTTTGAAGGTATTTTCACGGAGAATGTTTCATTGACGGCTTTCAATTGATACCAGCGTAAAGATTGTCTTCAGAAAATGAAACAAAAAATTGATTTTAATTAGTTAGTGTCTTTTAGAAAGTGAATATAACAGTATTCTCGTTATTTTGTGATAACACTTTCTGGAAAATATGGTAGAGAGGAGGCCGGTTGGCTGAATGGATAAGGCAGCCGGCATTTAGTGCTGGCGATAGGTGCCATACTCTGGGACCCGGGTTCGATGCGCGTTTCGGGCGTCACCCAAAAAGCGGTAGAAGAATTTCTACCATATTTTCCAAAAAATGTAATCCCAAAATAACGAGAATAAAAATTTGAATGTGAATGTAAGTTACTAAATTCACTTCCTTTAATCAATGACAGATTAGATTAGCTAAGGTGACATCTCGGTTGAGCATTTTAAAATTTAATCAATGAACTAAACATTTAAATTTATGGGAAAAGTTGAAAACGTGTCTGCTTTTGGTAGAACTCGTGCATGTGGATGAGCGTCCTTGTTGATTATAAACTTGCTTCTATCAATGTCTATTCCAATGTTGTCATTACTTTTAATGGCTTATTTGACAGACGGTTTTTGAAGTCTTTTATACAATTATGTATGTGGAAGGTGAGATTTGAGAAAAGCTAAGGTACCCATCACGCCGTCTACAGCCAACTGACATTCAATTTATTCCTATGGATACTGGACGCTAATAAAGCCATCAGTCGATAGTGGGAGTTACAAAAAGATAGGTTTAGGGCGTAGTTTCTTTATTCAAGGTCTCTTGTGGGACGGTCTGTCCTCACAAGTAAACTTCTCTGGTGGTCAATCGATTGAGATTGCCTAAGTTTGGGATACTACCTTAATTTGCCAGATCCATTTTTGAGTAAGCGATTCTATTCAAGTATAATCGTGTTTCAATCATCCTGCTTGCCTGGGCGTCAGTCTCTGAACAACACTAATCATTATAGGGTCGGCCAACCAATGAGAACATAGATTAATAGCACAGCGACGCGCTTTTTAACTAACCAAATCGACACACTCGTACAATTGATTTTTATCGAAATACTATATTTAAAAAGATATTTAACAAATAAAAATCAGAAACTGCATTTTCTTTCTTCGCACTGTCTTAAAAATACGTTATTGATGATTGGTTCTTCACAAAGCACTTGAATACTGAAAAATGAAATCGACACACCTATGTAATGGATTTTGACCGAAACACTTTATTGAACGTTAATAAATCAAGAATCAGATATTACTTCGGCACTATCTAATAAATATATTATAGAATACGAACTGAATTAACCTCAATTGTCTTTTACAGCTCATTCTGGTCTCAAACACGGATTATCATCAAACATGGGTCGACAATTCAACTAACACAAGCTGAGTTCAATTATTGCTCCTGAACTTTCATCTTTATCATAGTTTTTCTTCCAATGTATCTTTGGTTCCCCTGAACATTTCTCTTAATTCCATGTTTAGTCATAATTTTCCTGAGCGATTTATTATCTTTACCGCAGGCCAATTTTGTTAAAGGAGTCCAATTTGTTATGGCTGTGTTATTTGTCTTCGCTTAAGTAACAACTTCGGTTCTCGTCAAGATAATTACAGATCAAAACTGATTGGAAAGGACTCCACCGACATATCTTTGATAAAAGACGGGAGAAAATTGTCATCATACCGAGTCTGTCTTTAATCGGATATCTGTCGAGACCTTGGGAAGTTGACAAAACCTATCAAGTACCAAACACAAGTAAATGGGCAGAAGAAAAATAACTTGAAACCAAATCTAGTTGTCAGCCGTTATTCGGAAATGGATTATGTCAAAAACATTTCGAATTGTTTGTGATCGTACGACCTGTGATACGGGCCACTGTCATTGGCTATGTGGCCTAGGCCATGGCAATACATTTGTTTATAACATCTAATGGGTAATCATTAGTTTGTTCTCTTGTTCTCTTCCTGGGATGCCAGAGACCAAATCCAGAGTCAATCGATTAATACCGGGTTTATAGCAGCTGAAATAAAATTATCCCTTTTGGAGGAATGTTCCAAGATTGAATTACATATCTAATAGAATGCGTTTGTTGGACAATTTCTTATTTGATTTCCCTCGTAACAGTTTCAGCCAAACAGAACCAGCCATCCAGATAATATACTTTTATAATAGCTAAAAATATAATTTCATTCGGAATTTATTGAATATCGTAAATAAAGAATATAATATGTTCACAGATCATATCTGTAGTCAACAAGACGGCACCATGAAAAAGAGAATACTCGATTGAAAAAAGGCACATCTGGGTTTCACGTTCTTCTACGCATCCAGACCAAAGGTCCCAGTTTTAGCCAATGGAAATTGATCTGCGTTTCGCTAGAGTCATTACTTGTTTAACAGGCAGTTTCGGTCATATTTTTGTCGAATCGTGTTTCTGTATAAAGGCTAAAATACTCATCACCCGGTTCAGCATCAACTGACATTCAATTTATTTCTATGTATACTGAATGAGTGAGTGAGTGAGTGATTGGGGTTTTACGTCCTGCTTATACTGAATGATAACGAAGCGATATTTGTCCATAGTAAAAATTATACAGAAGAGATAAGCGTTTGCTTACAGTTGTATATTCATAATCTGTTAGAGGCTCAGTCTGTCCTCACAGTTGAGCTCCCCGGAGGTTATTGGATCGAGATTGAATACGACCAGAATACTACTTCAATTTGCCAGCTCCATATCTAAGGATTCTCTTTAAGTATAATTTTGTTTCAATCCTCCTGGTTGGGCGGGTGTCATCCCCCAATAGGATCACTAATATGACCTTTCCGGTATTTTTCCCCTGACAAAAAATTTGAAAGTTTAGCATCAATTTGTACTTTTAACATGAAATTGAAAATTTGATATGTTTCGTACCCGCAATATAAACAAACCCTAAGCCTGAGCATGCGCACAAGGATTCCGCGGAGGTTGTAAAATAAAAGATAGGAGGAAACTATCATCATTATCCGTTTTTAATCGGGTCCTTGTTATTTGGCTATGTTAACAAAAGTACCGGGCAAAATGAAACGACAGAAGAAAAAATGATTGGTAGCCAATCTAGTTTCGGAAAATCAGAACGAATCATTGACATCCATATTAATTGTGTCAAGTTACGTGCTCTTATCCAGTTAAATACACCCCGCTTCCCACCTAAATTAGCTCATCGGCCATTAATTACTATAACGACGGAAATCTGTTTTATAACATTAGATAATGATTGCTAATCGTTAGTCGCTTCTTGTCTTGGTCCATTCCTGAGACGCTGGGAAACCCGATTCAGAGTCAAAAGTCGATCGATCAATACCGGCTTCATAACAGCTGAAATGAAATTATCCCTTTTGGATGAATGCTCCTAGATTAAATTACATGTCCAATAGAATGTGTTTTATATTTTCATTTTTTAGTTTGATTTCCCTCGTTTTATGATACATCACCTTCAATCTCGGCCCGACAGAATCAGCCATCCAGATAATATACTTTTATAACAGCGCAAAACATATAATTTCATTTGGAATTTATTCAATATCGGCAAATGAAGAAAATAATATGTTTACAAATCATGCCGACTTTGAAAAAACGGCAAAATGAAAAGCCTTTTCTTTCATACACATAATGTCGTTTTAGGAAAATTTCACTGATTTTGGTTCCTGCATTTAATGATTAATTTGACACCAATCTTCCTTGAAATCCGAATCCATTGCTGTCTTCTTTTGTTAGCATATGACGACTTTCTCAATCTGGCTCTGCTGTTCAGTGGTTGATTATACAACATATGGGCAAATATGGCGAGACAGAGGGTTATACCAGAAGTCTCTCTGATAGACTTCGGGTTCTACATATACAACGTGCTTTTAAAAGCGGACCCTGTCGAGTTAAATGCAGCCGTACTTACACATTTGTACCGACATGGTTATTTTAGACAACAAGATTTCCCCTGTGCCCTTGTGTTTTAGTGATCATAAATATATACAATTGTACTGACTTCACTACATCATTTGGCATTTCCTTGTGGACTTATGGCTATTACAGAAGACATGCTAATTTTTAGAACATGTTATGATTGTAAATTCTTTAATCGTTTTTGTCTTGACCTGTTCCTTGGAATCATTAGACAGTCGATCAATACCGGCTTCATGACAGCTTACATGAAATTTTCTAGCTTTTAGATGAATGTTCCTAGATTAAATTACATATCCCAATAAACAGGCTGAGCAGATGATATATACTGAACCGCAAAAAAACGCCACTCCTTTTTGGATATTGATAATCAGTGTATTTCAAATAGATGTAAACGATACACTTATCAACGGAATGCTTCCAAATTTGACATGATTGATCATCATCATTGGCAGACAGATGTTAGAGAATTTCAAGTGAAAGTGAGGAGAGGTGGCGCAACAGTGCGATCTGGAAGTCAATAATGTGTATGGTCACCATTGGCGTTGATTACAACGTTGCATCGTCTGAACATTGAGTAGATGAGACGGTTGATAAAGATGACAGGAACTTGGGCCCAAATTCTGTGATACGTCAGAGTGAGTTCAGCTGCAGTTGTCGGCCTTCATGCAAAACGAACCGAAAAAGCACCCGCATAATTACTTTAGTAACTGTGCTTTGACGACGTGTTTTGCATATTAGTAGTATATTAGTTTGATCAGAAACCAAACTTTCTTGACCACTGACTTCAAACTAGGTCTAGCAAGGATATCAAAAGAGAAAAATTATTGAAAATTATGATAATATATGCATTGAGCAACATGTGAATAGGGTGACGTTTCTTTTGCGGTTCAGTGTACTTTTACAACACTAGACACCAATTGCATTGGAAAAATATGAAATATCGGCAAATTGAAAAGTATACATGTTCACAGATCAGACTCAACACACTACTGGTTTTCTCCTAATTTTCGTGTACATACATGTATCCAGACATTCTTATGATCTTTTTTTTTATTTTTTATTTAATTACTAATCTTACAAATAAAATTACACAATCCAAATAGAATGTTTGGTTTTGCTTTATTCAAATGTAAATATAAAGACTTAATTATATTACTTGCAAGAAAAATGCGTATGGTACATTTAGTAATTTGGTAAAAAAAAAGATGTTATTTGATGGCGGGTTAGTATTTGTGCAATCCGAAAGTAACGAAAGTAAATAGCTATTATTTCCATTTCATTTATTGAGTTGGATGATATTTTCCTCTAAATGGCCATATTAGGTGATTAAAATTTGAATATAAACACTCTACATATAAGTTTTTAAATTCAGTTTGTAATTCAATGGCAGCTTCCGTTTGATAACCCCATACACAAGTTCAATATTTCTTCAAATTAACATAAATGATTCATTATTTTTAATTAACTACAAATATCTATTTTGTTTTTTCGAAAAGTTGAAAAACATTTAAATTTGGCAACACCCATGCAATCAAACTTTATTGGCAATTTTTACCTTCGCTCTATTTATTCCAATGATGCTACTACTTCTAAAAGTTATTTTGACAGACGGTTGTTGAAATTTTTCGCAGAACCATGTTTCCAGAAGGCGAGGTCTGAAGGAGGCTTACAGGCACACATGATTCCATCTACTACCAACTGACATTCAATTTATCTCTATGAATACTAGACGCTAATAAAGCGATCGGTCGATAGTAAGAATTACAGAAGAGATACGTGTTTGGCATGTAGTCGTATATTCATAGTCTGTTAGGGGCTCAGTCTGTCCTCACAGTTGAGCTTCTCGCTGTCTAATGGATCGAGATTGAATACGATCGGGATACTACTTCAATTTGCCAGTTCCGTATCTAAAGAAGCGATTCTCTTTAAGTGTAATCTTGTTCCAATCCTCCTGACTAGCGGCTGTCAGCCTCTTAACGACACAGCTCATTAGGATCTACCAATAGGACTTGAACATTGTTTGATAGAATAACGATGCTCTTTTTGAATTAATGAAATCGACGTGCTCTTATAAGAACTTTTCCGAAATACATAATTTTGCCAAGCTGCGTCAGAAAGCAAAAATCATAAACACGTTTATTTTCATCGTCATTAACTAATGAATATATTTAGATAAGGCCAAAATATTATGACGGAATTAACTCGAGTCTCTCTATTTACAGGCCTTATTGTTCTTACTCAATCCGTTTAACGGAATATACAAAACCTGAGTTCAATTAATCTACCTGAAATTTCACCTTTATCATAGTTTTTCTTCCAAGTCATCCGTTTCGGCTGAACATTTCTCTTGATTCATTGTCTAGTTATTATTTTCCTCATGATTTAGATATCTCAGTGCATGGCAAGTTCTTTAAAGAGTCCAAATTTAGGATTGTATCATTTGTCTTCGCTTAAATAACAACTTCGATTATCGTCAAGATAATTACAGATCAAAACTGTCTAGAACGGATTCAACCGATATGTCTTGGATAAAAGACAAACCATATCAAGTACAACGCAAAGAAAATCCATAGAGGGGAAAAGATATTCGGTATTTAAGAAGCAAGGAGAACATGGTAACAGCCATTCAATTTATTCTTTCTATAAATGTTTGAAATAGGATCACTTTGCGATTTGTCGTACCCACTTGTAGGATACGATTAAAATGGATGCTTTTGATTGGTCGATAAGATTTGTCAACCAATCAAATGCATCCATTTGAATCGCATGCTACAAGTCGGTACGACAAAACACACAGTGAGAATGGGCTATAATAACGGACTGTCAGACTTTAAATGCGGATTGAGGGACACGTAATTTGCTTTACGACCCAATTCCAAACAATTAGGAAGATAATCGATTAGACGAAATCAACTCTTCGCTAATAAATCAATCATTTATCACGACGTTAGTAAAACAACTCTTTCGTTTTTCCCATTATTTAATAACTTTATTTCTTGACCTCTTGCATGGCGACAGAATTAAACATAAGATTTATGATTGACTAACGTAACTAATTATTTAGGATTTATTGGATTATATATACAACCAGTCACTGAAATGGGCTAGTTGTGAAATGAGCTATTTTGTAACTTAATACCATAACATACCATAATATCATTCTTGTTATTGACTTGATTTACGAAAACTTCGAACAATTTAGCTAATGCATGATTTATAAAAGTTATCAATCGAAAGCTATACTAATGCTATACTAATTTCGTTTGAACGAAAAAAGGGGCAACTCAGCTTATTCTTGTTTGCAATTAAAACTAACCAGTCAGCAAAGTGCATGTCTGTTTTTTTTCTTCAAATTCCAAAGCGTACAATTTGTATTTTCTTACAAGCTATAGAATTAGTTGCGAATACTTTAGCTATAATACAAACAGATTCAAGTTAATAGTGGAGTGGAATGCCAAAATATTTATAGTATGAAACATTGGTTATGCTGCAGACCAAAATATTCTATTTAACTGCAACGCTGTCACATGTCACCAATTTGGAATTGTTTTATATTCAACCAAATCTGTTGACACCTTACCGCAACACGTATTAGAAACCTGCTTTCGGTCAACGTCGATTTGGTGGTTTAGGAATGAAACCGGGTTAAGAAATTGGTTGACAGCTTGTTTATTTTATTCAAATATAATCAACCAAATAATGCAATTTCACATTTCTTTGTTAAAGTGGCATGAGCTGCCAAAATGTTGATATTTTGACGTTAAAACAATTCAGAAGCTTTTTATTGCGTCTAGTCTCGAAAATGTACGATACAGTATTGTTTTGAACAAACTTTGGCTTAAAATGAATGGTCGTCCCGGTTATTTAAATTCTGTTTACTTTTTGAACTCGTTTTCGGTTCGTACAGGCCACATACTGTATGGATTTTTCTCATTCCAACGACAATCATTTAGCTTTTCGGTGGCCTTCAAAGCCTCTTACTGTCGTAATGATCAGAAATTTTGAAACAAGTGTGAATTTTGGCAGCACATGCCACTTTAAACACGAGCCACTTTCATTAACAACTGAGGTAATTTATTCCACAACTGAACGTCTAGAGACTGTTGTTTTTGTTTTGTTTGTTTGCTTGCTTTTTTTTGGCGGGGGGGGGGGGGGGGGGGGCTGTCTACAAATGGCGTCAAAAAGTACACATCAAAACATTTTTTTAGTGCCAGAAAGAAGAAACAAGAATTAACAAAATATAATAAAATGTTAAAAGCATCCATAAACTTAACTTATTTAATTATGTTTAACCTGGTAAACCACATCTTGTCGAATCCCATCCGTTCCAAACTAATAGTGAAGATTTTCTGTCACGCAGGCCATGAAGTGGGTTCGGATTTCCCATATACATGTATAACTAAAAACAGCTGAAAAATAACTTTCCTATTACCTGACTTTTGTGAGGGTTTCAATGGCTCAGTCGGTATAGAGACTGTTCATCGCACAAACAAAAACCTCCAGGGATCATGGATAAGGAAAATGATTGTGCCTGTGTGTAGTGATTGCCAGGTACGTCAAGACAAAAAGTCAGTAGCGTAAGTTTTTATGTAACTGCCATAGCAACCCATACAGTAGAGATACGTTAGTATGAACGTTACGCAAAAAATACATCTACGCCGCTTTGTGAAACTGGTGTCTTCCCTACACTAAACCTGGCAACACAAATAAGTGAAATAATCTTGAGAACGGAGTAAAGCATCAATGAATTAACAACATATTCAAACGACTACAGCCTGTAAAAGTCATTAAGGTTCAATTTAAAAAGTAGACATTTAGGCCTACCCAAATTTCCAACCATTTATCGAAATGTCAATTAAGTTATCATCCTTGTATAGCCGTTACTTTAACTACGTTTGTTTGACGTAATTGTTAGTGAATTCAAATTCATTACTGCTGGCAGTGAAAGAAATAGGAAACAAAGAGCTGAATTTGTTAAGACAGAGACTGTTTTTTACTAAGGTTTCCGCAGACTTTTCTGACCGGAGGCTGGAGTAACCGTGATTGGAGTACCGTCAAGTGAGAATAATTATTGAACAAGGAGTTTGTTCGGCTTCCGACATTAGCCGACCTCCCCAAGCTATATCTTCGCCCTGATTAAATTAAACCCTGTTTTGAAGCTTGGTCTGTTACAATTTGGACAAAAGACGTGATTTTTTCACCACTATTATTTCTTTCTTTATTTTTGAGAGATGGGAATGTTGCATAGAGAAATGTATTCTAAAACGTATAAATACATGTGAATCTTAAGCGTCGTCGCAGGCGCAAGTAGCTATATATCATGTATAGCCTATATTGTCGTTAAACTGTGTTTTAGTGAATACAACTTTAATTAAAACTTTCACTTTAGAGAAATTTATGTGGCCCAACTGTAGAATTTAAATTTGAAAATAACAGTTTTGAAGCTATGGTGGGTCAGTTAGGAACAAACCCCTTTCGGCATAGGCCTATATAATTAGCATGCCAATCCCTTTTATTATAGTTCCGTTTAAAGTGACATGAACTGCCAAATTCCGATTTTTACATTATTTTTGATCGTCCTGAGTTGAGCGTTTGAAGAATATGTGAAAAACTAAAAGATTTGACATTGAGATAAAAAACATATCGTAAAGTATCATTTTCAAGTTCTTTGTTGCTTATAAAACTACCTAAACGTACATATCCAGGATTGATATATAGAAAGTTCATATCTAGTAAAATTTCCCCAAAAAATTATGTTACAACGATTTTTATCATATCTGGCAGATAATGTCCGTTTATTAACCAGTTCTCGCCTGTCTAACTTTTTTTACATTTGAGCAAACGTCTGAACTACCTTTACCAAAAGCTACCCATTATATAGCCAAAACTTTGACCGTACTCAATAGCTCTCGTTTTATAAAACGAGAGCTATTGAGTATGGTCAAAGTTCTGGCTACACATTATACTGGTCTGACAATTTATTACATCAAACGCTATAGACTGTTGTAATACGTTGCGTGGAGAAAAAACATTCTCTTGTTGAATTTCTTTGATGAACTAATACATTGTTTTTTGTGTACGCCAAACTCAAGCTCATTTCACTCATGTCGGTGTTTTCAGGAAATCGGGTTCTTTGTCTGCACAAAACCCTTAAAATTCAGCTGGTATCTGGCCACTGTCCACATTCACATTTTGAAATAATACACTCGCCACAAGCCAGTATTGTTTTGTCTGTATATATTTATTATCACTAAAACACACGGACACAGGGAAAATCTTCTTGTCTAACATAACGATGGAGACAAGTTTCTAATTGTGTTAAAAAGGGGTATATCATTTAGACCTTTATACCCCATAAATTGTTGTAACAAACCAAACCTATGATATTCCATTGGGTTGACGACTGACAGGAGCTTAGCCTTGGTCAGTAGAATTTTCTGGAATCCTTTTGTAACACATTTACAATGGTTACGCATCTTAACTATGGCAAGAACATCGGTAGACTGAGATTGAACCCCATAAATTTGACAAAACTATGTAACAAACAAAAAATAAAACTGCCACAACCTACAACCAACAAACAAAACGGCCATGAACTCCATCTCACAACCTACAACCAACAAACAACAAGGTTAAAAATCCATCTCATAACCAAAAAACAACAAGGTTAGCCTATAAACTCCATCTCATAACCTACAACCAACAAACAACAAGGTTATAAACTCCATCTCATAACCTACAACCAACAAACAAACAACAAGGTTATAAACTCCATCTCATAACCTACAACCACCAAACAAACAAGGTTATAAACTCCATCTCATAACCTACAACCAACAAACAAAACGGCCATAACCTACAACCAGCAAACAACAAGGTTATATAAACTGCATCTCATAACCTACAACCAGCAAACAACAAGGTTATAAACTCCATCTCATATCTTACAACCAACAACTGTAGACATTACTTTGTTGGACAATAACCTTGCCAAAGTCTAGCCTTGTAAATTAAATTACAAACAGTATCGCAGTTTGTAGATGAAATTAGACTAAAAATAATTGTTCTAAAGAAGGTCCTGACAATCAAGTAGGCCTATTCCCAACCATTTTTGCGACGGTTAAATAAAACATGATCAAAAAGTGTTCAGATTTACAAGAGATTCGAACCAGAAATATATTGGGGGTAAGTCTTGTTGGAGGGAGCGTCTGAACGTCTAGCCCCATATCTATAGGGTGAGAAAATAAAAACTAAATACCGACAAACAGATAGAGCTACAATTAGTGCGTTTATGGCTCGAGGAATTATTTTTCAATTCAGACATTGGCTTTAGACTCGGGCGATATAAATTGTACCATACAGAGTTGGAATCATTTAATACGTAGGCTAACTATTAAAAAAGCAAACAAATATATCCGCACAATGGTTTGGTATTTGTACAATTACTTGTGATTCACACAATGGTTTGGTATTTGTACAATTACTTGTGATTCACACAATGGTTTGGTATTTTTAATTACCTGTGATTCACACAACGGTTTGGTATTTGTGCAATAGCCTGTGATTCACACAATGGTTTGGTATTTGTACAATAACCTGTGATTCACACAATGGTTTGGTATTTGTACAATTACTTGTGATTCACACAATGGTTTGGTATTTGTACAATAACCTGTGATTCACACAATGGTTTGGTATTTGTACAATTACTTGTGATTCACACAATGGTTTGGTATTTTTACAATTAATTGTGATTCACACAATGGTTTGGTATTTGTACAATTATTTGTGATTCACGCAATGGTTTGGCATTTGTACAATTACTTGTGATTCACGCAATGGTTTGGTATTTGTGCAATTACTTGTGATTCACACAATGGTTTGGTATTTGTGCAATAGCCTGTGATTCACGCAATGGTTTGGCATTTGTGCAATTACTTGTGATTCACACAATGGTTTGGTATTTTTGCAATAGCCTGTGATTCACACAATGGTTTGGTATTTGTACAATTACTTGTGATTCACACAATGGTTTGGTATTTGTACAATTACTTGTGTTTCACACAATGGTTTGGTATTTTTACAATAACCTGTGATTCACACAATGGTTTGGTATTTGTGCAATAGCCTGTGATTCACGCAATGGTTTGGCATTTGTGCAATTACTTGTGATTCACACAATGGTTTGGTATTTTTACAATAACCTGTGATTCACACAATGGTTTGGTATTTGTACAATTATTTGTGATTCACGCAATGGTTTGGCATTTGTGCAATTACTTGTGATTCACACAATGGTTTGGTATTTTTACAATAACCTGTGATTCACACAATGGTTTGGTATTTGTACAATTATTTGTGATTCACGCAATGGTTTGGCATTTGTGCAATTACTTGTGATTCACACAATGGTTTGGTATTTGTACAATTACTTGTGATTCACACAATGGTTTGGTATTTGTACAATTACTTGTGTTTCACACAATGGTTTGGTATTTGTACAATTACTTGTGATTCACACAATGGTTTGGTATTTGTACAATTACTTGTGATTCACACAATGGTTTGGTATTTGTACAATTACTTGTGTTTCACACAATGGTTTGGTATTTTTACAATAACCTGTGATTCACACAATGGTTTGGTATTTGTGCAATAACCTGTGATTCACACAATGGTTTGGTATTTGTGCAATAGCCTGTGTTTCACACAATGGTTTGGTATTTTTACAATAACCTGTGATTCACACAATGGTTTGGTATTTGTGCAATAGCCTGTGATTCACGCAATGGTTTGGTATTTGTACAATTACTTGTGATTCACACAATGGTTTGGTATTTGTACAATTACTTGTGATTCACACAATGGTTTGGTATTTGTACAATTACCTATAATGTAAATTCCAATGTGTTTACAACGAATACTTCAATTTGATTGGCTAATCTGCTTTCGTTCATAATCCGATGAACGAACCAGCTCCGGACTATTTTTACAACGATATGTACGTGAATCACCGACGAAACAACAATAGGCCTGCTGCTATTTATTGAAACGGAGAAAGCAATGTATTTGAAAATATGTTAATTTAATACCTGCTTATATTTATTTTTACAACAATAGGCCTACTGCTATTTATTGAAACAAAGAAAGCAATCGGCCCTCTCTTACAAAGCTGGCGTAAGTTACGTCGGACGTAAATCAGTGCTAAAACTATAGGAACTTACGACCTAGTTACAATTGCTTGTGATTCACACAATGGTTTGGTATTTGCACAATTACTTGTGATTCACACAATGGTTTGGTATTTTTACAATAGCCTGTGATTCACACATTGGTTTGGTATTTGTACAATTACTTGTGATTCACACAATGGTTTGGTATTTGTACAATTACTTGTGATTCACACAATGGTTTGGTATTTTTATAATTACTTGTGATTCACACAATGGTTTGGTATTTTTATAATTACTTGTGATTCACACAATGGTTTGGTATTTGTACAATTACTTGTGATTCACACAATGGTTTAATATTTGTACAATTACTTGTGATTCACACAATGGTTTGGTATTTTTATAATTACTTGTGATTCACACAATGGTTTGGTATTTTTATAATTACTTGTGATTCACACAATGGTTTGGTATTTGTACAATTACTTGTGATTCACACAATGGTTTGGTATTTGTACAATTACTTGTGATTCACACAATGGTTTGGTATTTGTACAATTACTTGTGATTCACACAATGGTTTGGCATTTTTACAATTACCTGTGATTCGCACAATTTGGTCAATGATTAGGCAATTTGTTGAATTACTTATGATTGAAACAATTATTTAGGTATGGGGGACCGGTTTTTCCATTCAAAACTGATATACCGCATAATACAGACATCAAATTCTCAATACTATATACATAATATATAACTTAACATCGCAGTTTAAACTTTTCACCTTTCGAACAACTTCATGAATTGTACTTTCTCTTTTTTAACCTTTGTAAAACTTTCATCTTTCCTCAACTTCCGGACTATCGAGATGAGAGACGACTAATTAATGTAATATTGTGAATGTTAATTAGATGTAAAGATATAATATATAAACGTGATCATGCGGAAATATCATTGTATCTCCGGAAATGAACGAGTCTGGAGAGTTTTGATAAATGGCATTATAAAACAATCAACTCCGACAACGGACAAAAAGAAATTCACGATCGAATGGTTGAATTGACTTAATTGGACCCAGCGAATTATCGGATGAGTCTAATTATGCATATTTTCCTTTATAGAACTAATTAGCACTTCATAAACTATTTCATTCAAAGCTAGCCGAGAAATCTTGTCTGTGTGTGTTTTTTCTTTATTTCTATATTACCACACATACGCCAGAGAGTGTATGTTAGATTCTGAGCACCACAGAGGCTGATTATTCGAGCTAATTCAAAGCCTGAAACAAACCAGTTTCATCAAAAGATGTAAAATGACAAAGTGAAGAAATTTAGTAAAAACTGCCAAAATGAAAGTCAGATACAGCTCTAGACACATAAACAGAAATAATAGACAATGAAATGTACGGCCATGTTCAATATTGTTTTTCTTATACGATCGCTATGTCCGCGTTGTCCGGTTTAGATGGGGTGATAAAAGGGTGCTTTTCGCTCAGAGGCAACCCTGGACCTTCGATAGGTACCAGGCACCCATTTCGCTTCCTCAATAGAGTGAAACTCAACTCGTGACTCTTTTTTAAGATACAAACGTGACGATATAAATATATATAGGCTACGTTTGTGAAATATTAAAAACCGATGTGTGAATAAAAAGAAATTGCTAGCTGATATTCTGCAATAACGAGCTTTAAGTCGAAAGCAGAACGCCGTACGTAGCGAGATATCTAAATCTTTAAAGTGGAATGGGTTGAGAAAACATAGGTTAACTTCCATTGAAACAGAACCACCCAACACTCTTAAACATGGATGCTAAATATCTCAGAGGTACATTTTGAGGGTAGGTGAAAGTTCATGCCTGTTTTTGATGTATGGATAGTAAGTATACTGAGGGATGACAAAAACGATCTAAGCTTTACACTGAAGTACGTCGTAAGATGAGGTATAGGCCCCTATTCGGAGAGAATACTCCCCTTTCATTGAATTTCATAGAAAAAGATTTGCTATCCAACACACTGCTGGAAGACTTCTGAGATAGTAAGTAACCACGACGGAGCCACAGTGGCTGTCCAAAAAATGACGAAGGCCGCAATATTGCTCCACGTAAACACGCAAGAATATTGAGATTACCGGGGCCTTATAAGGCACATGCAGAGGAATGAGGCAGATATCTGAACAGAGCGAACCCCAAGAGTCCATTGATTGGGAACAACCATGGCATCAAAGTAACGTTTTAACACTCATGCACTGATCCCATTATACAGTAAACATCATTCATATGATTCATTAGTAACATTTTATATCAATGACCAGAGATTCAATTCAATGCCCTTTATGACAGCGTGGACGTTGTAAATAGCCATCTTTTAATTAACTGTCTGCCCGCTGCCCTTTTAGGTAACTCCCAGTGGACATTTTGGGACGGGGAAAGGGTGTCATTTGTCATCTTTCTGCCGACAACTCAATGAACCACGGTCATCTCTGTAGATTTACGCATGAAGACCTTTCAGTTCCGCTGGGCTTTCTTTCCCGTTATTTTTCAATAATGTAATCACAGGGAGTGTAATTGAATTTTAGTCCAGACACCAGTATGATGTGGCCAGTAACATGGGAGCCATTGTGTAATCCGTGACAAAAGAGGTAGCATCATGCCCTGTTTTCGCTGATGATATATTTTACTCGATTTCTTCAAAACAATCTCTATCGATCAAGTCCCATCCGCCAATGTTATATGTATCTGGTAGCCAAAAAGTGTCCCTTTTCCCCCCACAAATTATTAAAAAACTAAACTTGGCACTTAAATCAAATTAGAACACATCATAAGCCACCAGTTTCGGACAACGGGTTAGATTTTCAGCGAGATATCTCTGAAAATTCATGTAGAAAAATAAAAAGCAAGACTTTGACAAAAGCTTACGATCATATGTTCATCAAAGGAAATGTTTGGTATGGGTTAAACATCGTAATTACCCCCCCCCCTCCCCCTTTTTAACACAATTAGAAACTTGTTTCCATGGTTATTTAGGTCAACAAGATTTCCCTGTGTCCGTGTGTTTAGTGTTCATGAAAAAAATATAATAAACATATTCATCTGTTTCATATACTCGTTGATATTTTTCATTTATACAAAAAGTATAATCATGAATCTCTGTCTTGCTGGAAAATAATATCCATGATGCGCGAATTTCAAGTATAAAGACCGTTTTGACTATACGGCTTTGCGTTATTACAAGCCATGGAACTTCTTTTTTTCTACATTGCTGTATCGATCGGTGTTAATAGAAATAGGTCCCTTAAATTCGTGCTAACCTGTGCTTTTTAACGTGAATTTTATAATATTCCTGACGTATTGGGCCTAGGAGTTGAACACCTTGGAATAAAAACACCGATCAACTTTTTTCTTCAGTCGATAACCAGAAGTAAATTTACTTCTGCTATTACACAAATGAACGAGGTTAACAATCCAAATGCTAATCAACAAGATCGGATGAATATGCACCAAATTATAGGGAACAAGAAGGATTATATAATCCATTATGACAGCCGTATTATATATTGCAGAAAATTACAAAAAAGAAACGTCTATATATAATATATATATATAAAAGATAAATAGTCTGAAAAAAAATTTGAAATAGGATTCAAACCCAAAAGAATAGGGACGAAAGGGTAAATTAGATAATTGTCGGACGACAAGTATAGTTCGCAACGCACTGCCTGGTAATGCAGCACACATTCGGAAAAAGGGCCAATATTTAGGCCTAATCACAGCTCGCGTGGGGGTGATTTAGTAATCATATAGCAGGTTATACATAATCCAATACGGGCGCCATCTTATGTATAAAGCATCATTTGGTAAATCTCTAGAAAATTCTAATGACTAAAACCAAATTCCTGTCTGGGTTGCATGAGCGTTCAAACCATTTGTCAGTTGGCTATTGTGCCAAACTCTTTGCTCAGATGTAAACATGTTGACAGCCCCAAAGCTATGGTTTGTTGTCGTTTTACGTCACACTCATTTCTTTTCATTTATAGCGGGGCCTCGGTGGTCCAGTGTGATCGTCCCTCAGTCCCACACAGACCTTCCATCGATGCGGCGCGGGTTCGAATCACTCTCAGACCACATATGCGTTTTTTTCACTCGATCGCCGTTTGTAGAAGAGTTGCCAGGTACTCGCCGAAGGTCGGGGGTTTCCTCCCCCACTAAACCAACCTGGCAACGCCGCCATATAAGTGAAATAAGCTTGAGTGCCGTGTAAAACATCAATCATTTCTTTTATACATGTTCGTCGCAATAAGAATGAAATACTATTGAATGCCACGTTAACTGTTCTCTCACTTACACTTTTATATACGTCAGCGCCGCCAGGTTTATTGTGGATTTGCTTGATTACGGTTATAGACATACCCTGTCCCAAGTCTATCCCACGTTCTGGAGTCACCAAAAAGGAAGGTATTAGTTCCACATATCTTAACTAAAAAAATGGAAGCAAGCTATAAATGACCCTACTTCCTCCCAAGGAGATATTACCTGTAATGTATCAAAATGGGAAAGTAGGTAAAGGGAGGTAATTCTTGTCATGCAGGTAAAAGCTCGTCGACAGAGTTACTCCTCCTCGCGATAAAGAAATAGGAGGGGTGGGGGATTGAAAATGTTATATTTGATGAAAACAAATACGTAGATTAAAAAAGAATGTTATTGATTTTTTTCAATGGTTACAAAAGAAACTCAGAATGAAATATTACGGATTACATGAAAACCATAAATGTCAAACTACCATTTAACAAATTAGAAGCAGATCGTAATCAGAATATTTGCTCAAATTAATCACAGTGAAACTCAAACAATTAACTACACAGATCAAGAGATATAAATATAACTGAAAATCAATAATCGATTATTAAATTAGAGAAAAATTGGTTCTCTAATTAGCACTACGAAATAATATACAATTCTAATGAGATAATATAGACTGTACATAGTGTTGATGTTGGGAGGCATTTTGGGGAGGACAAAAAATAAGTGAAAAACAAATATCAAGATTATGAACCTGTGTAATTTGTCTTTCAACCAATGATTTTCTGTAACAGAGGTCACTAAATATCAGAGTGCAACAGAAACTTGAGAAATGGCTAGCAGATAAATATATTCATACAGTACAGAGAATGCACATTAACAAGGGATAAATAAATAAAACTAAAATTGACGTTTTATATTAATGAAAACAACCAAACCCTGATTAAATGGCCCAAATGCTAAACAAAGCAAATGTGATATTATAAATAACTAGCAACCAACAGACTTTAAACGATAGAACATATTGCATATCAACTGTTTCTTCATATTTTTTTTATTTGTTTTAATATCTATACACAAAAGTTTTCAGATTGCTTGTTCATCATAACAAATATAAAGGAACCCTAAATAATTATAAACCGTTTTTTCAAGGATTTTTAGGAGTGGGTATAGAAAATATTTAGATTTTATCAACTCTTTTTTAAGACCATCTGCAGTGTACTTTTTTTTTCTTTTAGGGTACGTATTTATTCTATTCACAGATAGAAACGAGCTTTACAGTGGCATGAGCTGCCAAAATGCTGATATTTTGGCGTTAAAACAGAATGTTGAAATTATTGGCTATTTTTCTCAAGACGTATAATTTAGAAGCTTTTTAGTTCTTCTAGTCTCGAGAATGTACGATAAAGCATTGTTTTGAACTAACTTTGGGTAGAATGAATGAATGGTCGTCCCAGTTATGTAAATTTTGTTTACATTTCGAACACGTTTTCGGTTCGTACAGGCCACATACTGTATGGACTTTCTTTATTCCAACGCTATTATTTATTTTGATGGCCTTCAAAGCCTCTTACTGTCGTGACGATCAGAAATGAAGAAAAAAGTGTGAATTTTGGCAGCTCATGCCACTTTAAAGAAAATTAAATCCTGATAAAAAGCTCGTCATAAACATCATTTAAAAAAAAGAGTCCTAACAGTGATGACAAAGAGTACAATAAATAACCACACTGGGATAGTATCATATGCTAAACCCATAATATGGGTTGACGGCAGGATATGTGACAGTGTCAATATGCAAAGTATAAATAGAAGCCCTTATCCCAGAAATAGTACAAAATATTTTCTTAAAAATCTAGTTATTACCAGGAGCGGATTGTAGGCATAAATGATGGCAATGTAAATCTGGCCTATTAAGAAGTTTATAAGCAGATAACAACTTCTTAGTTCCTTGATTAGCACATCACTCCATAAACAATAAGTTCTAATTGCTAAAGGAGAGGGAAAGGAAAGAAATACAATACAGGCAAAATCAATTTTTGTTTTTTAACGATACCATTACCTTAACTCTACGATTTATCCTTGCCAAAGACTTTGTCGGACAGATTCATTTTGAGTTTATTTTCACACCGTGAACCACATGCAAGATTAACACAGATGAATATGATGATCTATTGGAGCCTGTTTGATAGAATGGCATGTTGTCCCCCTCCCCGTCTCCGTAACTACTTATTTATATGTAATTGTCCAGCTTAAAAATTGAAGCCGCTATCAGAGCTTCTTGTACAGGCGAAATGTTTGAAAAACTTTGACTTATTCGATGAATAACCTTTGTGATGCGATGCCATTTATAACGTCCCAAACGCCCATGTTTAATTTGCGGGTTTTAACATTTAACCTAATCATGTTGAGTTAACAGAATTGTCAACGAAAGTTCCAATATGGCCTCTTTCTGACTAATTTACACAAATTTTTGCTTCAAGAAAATATGAAAATTAAATAAGATAATTGACTTCTATAATAAGTTCACTTCTTCCCAGCCAAGATAATGTTGTCAGACAATGCATGGCTAAGGCACAAGTCAGTCACTAAAAAAAAATTTTGTTCACAGGAAATGACCTTAGTCTAACTCCATGACCTTCATCTCTGGTAATGGCTGACTTTCTGATTGGCTGGTGGTTGGCATGGTGATATCTGGACCACCATCTTCCCCACTATCAAACAAGCTTTGTAATAAATTATCTGAAAACAAATATGGCAGACATAAACATATGGCAAAGATATGCAATATGAAAGAAGTCAAAAGGGAGACTGAGTTGAATAAGTAAATTAACCGACACTGATTAAATTAACCGAGACTTGATTGATTGATTGATGTTTTATGGCACACTAGTGGGAGGAGGGAACTGGCCCCTGTGCCCGGAGGATACCTCCAGCCTTAGTCGGGGTTCTGATAACCCTTCCACATAAACTGATCGAGTGAAAAACAGACTCATAATTTCTTTGAACTGATTGGAATTTGAGTCCAAGACCCATAAGAAATTTATAGCAACATGTGTGGGCAAGAGACACCTGAAGACCTGTGTTATTGAAGCCTATAGATTGTTTGAATAGACTAGAGATGCTGTGTACATTATAATTCAGCAAACAGCATTCCATGTTGATGTAAAGTATGGGGCACAAGTAGCGTAACTCCAAAAAACGTAAGACCCATATTTGACAAAATATTTCGGCACTTAATTTCGCCATCATCAAAAGTCATCACCTGATGATGCCGAAATTAAGTGCTGAAATATTGAGTCAAATATCGGTCTTACGTTTTTCGAAGTTACGCTACTTGTGTACTATGTTAAACTTATCAGTGGTACAAATGGATTCAGGTAAATTATCTTACCTAACATTCCCATTTGTGGAGCTGCTCTTGGAGGTGGAAGACCAAAAAACACCTGACCTATCTTATCTAAATACTGCAACAAACACAAATATAAAAGTAAAATATTAAAAATTCAGTGTTTAACATCAAAAGAAGTATTTTCTATGTTATTAGATGTATGATTAATAAAAGTAAACAAACTCCTTCATCACACATTGGAAGCAATGTGCTTTACCCTAAATTCTGCAACAATTACAAATAAGAAAGCTTGAAAAGCTCAAAGTTTGTGTTTAACCGTCCAACAACTACATGTTTGTTATTAGATTATATCCATTTTTATTTGGTATAAGTGGGATTCTAACCTGTGTTGCTTCGACGGAAAGCCGATGGCGGACTGAGGGACTATTGCTCTAATCCACTGAGCCACCAAGGCCCCTGTTTTTTGTGCATCATTTGGGTCATTTCTGAAGTGACCGGTTTTTCTTATGCAAAATGGACTCAACCCTAGTAATAAGGAATCTGCTAGATATAAGCAGTACAATCAAACTGACCTCTTTATATGAAGGATCTCTCTGTATTGAAGGTTCATACTTTTCACATAAAATTGTAAACACTGTCAACCGAGGTCTGAAATACAAATTAGTTTATGTGAGGATATATTGAAAAATCCAAAAGAAAAATGATACTTCATTATCAAAACCTAAGATTATAAATATCCCAGTATGATCATTGGCTCTTCATAAACTAGCATTTGGGATAAAAATCAAAAGTGATAAACAAGTCCTACTTAAAATGATATGAGCTACCAAAATGTTGATATTTTTCTGTTAAAACAGAAATTCAAAATTAATGGCTCTTTTTCTTCCAAAATAGCACAAATGCAGACCTTAATATCAGCCTCAGAATTGCAGGTTAAGTAATTCAAACAATCAAAAGGCTGAGTTAGGCATTCAAAATGCAGGGGGACGTGCCGATCTCTATATATATAGCTCACCATTAAACAGTAAAGTAATTGGAAGACAAAAACAACAATGTCGCCTTCAGCAAGTCAAGTCCGGTCATTTGATGAAAACAGGCTTTAGAACTGGTCAGAAATTCTGGGCAAAAGGTCCGGGACATTAGAAAGTATCCTCAGTGTGCTCTTGGGGGTAGACAAGGGACCAGCAGGTGAAACTGCTAGGGAAAAATCAGCCACATAGCCAAGAACTTACAAAGCAAAATGGCCCCTCTTACTTTCAGTATCAAATCAAACAGCGATAAATTGATTGATTGTTTGGTGTTTTAGGCTGAGCTCAAGATTAATTCACTTATATGGCGGTGTTATTGTGGGAGGAAACCCTCAACCTTCCGATGGTAACTTAATCACAAAGAAAGCTCTGTTTATATTGATGGGACCAGAAACGTCCTATCCTTGAATGTTACAGATTTGAAAGATACATGAAGTGATATCTGAACAGGTACAGCAGGAGAGAAGCTATATGGTGAATCTGAGACGTCATTAGACCTTGCAAAGGGATACTTACGTTTCTAATGCTAAAAGTAATAACCAGATAAAATTGAGTAGAGGTTTAAAGAAAGGCGGTCCAGTGGGAATGGCTGGGTGTGTCTGAGTAAAACTGAGAAATGCCCTGTGAGCTGTGTCCTTGTTTGCTAAACATAGGTATCTAAAACAGAAACATAAATTTATCTCAATAACATATTAACAACAATTGTGCAAAAGTAGAATGATAAATAAAATGGCTATTTCAATATGAGAGATTTTACTGGATCATATTTTGTTTTGGTAGTTTTGTCTCTGTACTTATTCACTAAGCGTTGACAGGACTATTCCTAGAGACAGTGATTGATTGTTTGGTGTTTTACGCCGCCCTCAAGATTATATGGCAGCAATGCCAGTTTTATTGTGGGAGGAAACCGGGCTCTATGCCAGGAGGAAACCCACGACCTTCCGGTGGTGACTGGCAACCATTCCACATAGGTCGTTTGAGTGAATTTTTGGGACTGAGTGGGATTCGAACCCGCGACCCAGTGATGGAACGATGTTTGGATTGAGCGTCCAACGCTCTACCTTCTGAGCCACGGAGGCCCCTAGAGACATTGATTCAGCTCTTGATATTGCCATAACATGGGCATTATATTAGACCGAGAAGAAACTTTACACTGTGGGTTGTCCAGGTCCAGGCTTGTATTTCATTTTTATCTCACAAATTAACTAGATTGATTGATTGATTGTTTGGTGTTTCACGCCACGTTCAAGATTATTTCACTGATATGGCGGCAATGCCAGTTTTATTGTGGGAGGAAACCGGGCTCTACGCCAGGAGGAAACCCACGACCTTCCTGTGGTAGCTGGCAACCCAAATTAACAAGAGAGCATCAGTCAAAATTATGATTTTGTAAGGCCTTTTACGCACACTCAACCTAATTCCATTTCAAGGGTCCCGTAGCCACCTTTTGTGGGATGGAAGAGACCAGAGCAAAAAGAAGCCTCTCCCAGAAATGTTCATACTGGAATAAACGTGCAAAAATGCTAGCAGATTTTCACTAATACATCATATTTCCTTTGGTGTGCTTTGGTTATGCACTGGTATGCTGCTTATCACAGCAAATATTGTAGTCTACATGAAGTCAGATGTAAACAATGGTATACATAGGTGCCATTTCTGATTCCTGATAGTTCATAATTCATAAAGTAACATAAATGAATGATAATAAATATATTAATGAACACTAAAACACACGGGCACAGGGAAAATCTTCTTGTCTAAAATAACCATGGAGACAAGTTTCTAATTGTGTTAAAAAGAGGTATATCATTTAGACCTTTATACCCCATAAATTGTTGTAATAAACTTAACCTATGGTATTTCATTAGGTTGACGACTGACAGGAGCTTATATAATAAATATAAGTGTAGAAATAAACTCACTGTAAGACAGCCTGTGCAATGAACAGGTCCACTTCTGAAGTATAACCTTTACTAGTGTGATATTCTACTAACATTAAACCACAACTCTTCCCATCGTCTGAATGTAAAAAATGATACCTTGCTTGTGCATAGCTTTTTTCTGTAAACAAAGAGAAAAGCAAAATAACTAACAATGTACCAATGTACTACGAATTCACTAAAAGGAGTTTTCTCTATCACAAAGTGAATCATTCTCAAATGTATTTCTGATTTTTCAAACTGTCATCAAATTACCATGGCAATGAAAAGACGATATGCTTCAATTCCAAATAAATGTACATTTAAGACGGGTGTTATTGGATTCAAATTTAGCTTACAAATTTAATTCCCAAAATATTTCATATACTCTTCTTAAAGTTGAAATAATCTATAAGCTTCCACACACAAACTATGGAAATTTTCAAGAGAGGCTAGGACTGTT
The DNA here is from genome assembly GCA_963971465.1 of Lepidochitona cinerea. NCBI lineage: Eukaryota > Metazoa > Mollusca > Polyplacophora > Chitonida > Tonicellidae > Lepidochitona > Lepidochitona cinerea. The sequence continues at coordinate 43,531,243 of OZ020551.1, read as the reverse complement.
GTAAACACTTGAAATAAGGGTAATTTGACCTTTAAGTGAGCTGTCAAAATTTAGTTTTTTCCTCATTAACGAAAATTGGAATTATCATTTATCTTCCAAACTGGAAGCCTTGTAGTGCAATAAGTCTCAAAAAGTGAGAATATTTCCACCCCGATTATTCCAGATTCTATTTACTTTTTTTTAGCACTTAATCAGTTTGTACAGCCCAGACTAAATGGATTTTCCTTATTTCAACCTCAATCAGAATTTATTAAAAAGTATGAATTTTTGCCGCTCAAGCAACTTTATGGATTAACTGTCAGTATATTTAATCGTACCTGACCAGTAAACTTCCCCAAATCGTTTGTGAAGGTCAGGGTGTCCCATTTTATGTTGCTGGTCTACCTTCATAGTCCAACGAACACTGGCGGTCACATATGGTTGTCTCTCTGGACAGTCCCTGTTCATAAGTTCAAATAATTTCACTACTTTTTCTGAAAATAAGAAGAAAAAAATTCTTTACAGGGTATATACAGCTGGTTGGTGCTTATTGAAGGTCCAGGTTTTTAGTCTGGGTCAATATTAAACCTTGAAACATCTCGATAAAAGTATATAAAGAGTAATCTAGAGTGAAGTATAAAATACAAACAAATCTCACACAAACACCAACATCATATTTGATTGATTGATTGTTTGGTGTTTTACAACACGCCGCGCTCAAGATTATTTCACTTATATGGCGGCGTTGGCAGTTTTATTGTGGGAGGAAACCGGGCCCTATGCCCGGAGGAAACCCACGACCTTCCATTGGTAACTGGCAACCATCCCACATACATGTAGGTCGTTCAAGTGAAAACCCAGTCAAAAAATTTTCAAATTGTTTTGGACTGAGTGGGATTCGAACCCATGACCCATTGGTGGAAGGCTTTTCGGATTGAGTGTCCATCATATTTGAAGAGCACTGACTAGCTTGGTGTAATATAGTGAAGCAAGCAATCCTAAAAAAGACATGAATCCTGGCTTATGATGGTTTGTAAATAAACCAGAATATACAGTCAATCTGTCTTACATCTCTTTCTCCGGATTGCTCACTCTACAATATTTAAGTTACATATGATTGATTGATATTTTATGCCATACTCAAGATTAATTCACTCACATTAATTAACAATAGCCATCATAATGTCAAAGTAATTTCTAATTGTGGTAAATATATCAGTTACAAACTCCCTCTCTGATACCCAAAAGAATATGTGGAATCACAACACAAAACATCAATAAACAAAAATCGTCTACAGACTACATCTAAGTCAATATGGAGACAGTCGCATATTCACTTCACCTGAGTTCCATGTACACAATGTATATGGCCCTGTGCCCGTGTGTTTTAGCGATCATAAATATATATAGCAGCTTTTGACTCTCTGAGTGTACCATCGAAATTAACACCATATTTATCTTAAATTTAATTCTATTAATCCTCCAGTGAATATAAGCACTATTGCTCACCGTGTTTTAAATTTGACCAGTACATACCTACATAATCTTTTGACACTGGGATATTTGTGGTAGACAATAAATCTATCAATAGCAAAGCCAGGTCAGCCCCACTGCCATTCTGAAACAAAAAACAAATATATTATTTCCTGTTCCCGTGTGTTTTAAATAAGAGAATATATAGTCTGAAAGTTAGTCAATTTCTATGCAAATTGCTGTAATGAGAGCATTTAAAGGGGCATGAGCTGCCAAAATGTTGATATTTTGACGTTAAAACAGAATGCTGAAATTATTGCCTATTTTTCTCAAGAGGTAGAATTCAGAAGCTTTTTAATGCTTCTAGTCTCGAAAATGTACGATAAAGTACTGTTTTGAACTAACTTTGGCTTAGAATGAATGAATGGTCGTCCCGGTTATTTAAATTTTGTTTACTTTTGAACATGTTTTCGGTTCATACAGGCCACATACTGTATGGATTTTTCTCATTCCAACGCCAATCATTTAGTTTTTCGATAGCCTTTAAAGCCTCTTACTGTCGTGACGATCAGAAGTTATGAAAAAACTGCTAATTTTGACAGCTCATGCCACTTTAAAGAATTTATAATTGGGAAATTATCTTTCATCTGGTAACAGGTTGATGTATGACATGTAGTTGCCAGTAAAGTTGCCAAATTTGAGCAGAGCAAAATTGTCTTGCGTCGTGAAAGAAGTAAATACACAGTGATCAGTGGAAAAAAAATTCATTCCATACAAATTATGTTTACTGGCTTCACAGAATCCCCATAAACCGAACTAAATATTTGTACAATAAACACGTTCTCACCTGTCCATATTGAAGCAATGTAAGTGAACCTTCATAAAGCAGTTGGATAGCATCCTCATACCTTTGCTGTGTTTTATATCTAAGTAAAAATGAATTAAAATCAATAAATCAAGATCTTAGATAACAAGACAAAAAAATAACCTATTCTATACTAATTTCTGATATGCTAAGTACTGTAACTGTCTGTGTTGTTCTTTACTAAACGATATATATAGCAATTTAGCAAGTTATATGAATTATATAAATTTATATAAATGACAGTGGAATAGCACATATTTTAACGCTCTACATGTCGCTTGTTCCACATGTTCCTGTATTAAAACCAAGTGAGATTTTCACAACGCGTGATTATAAGCTCTTGAAACCACACTTTCAAACCTTTTTGAGAGATTTAGCTTTGGCCATAGAGTTTAGCAAAGAAAATTTCGATATTTCGCCTATGATTTATTTTAGATGCACTGCAATAATTAATGTCCCTCTATAGCCTTGCCCCGTACACAACTCAATGAGTTGACTTATTCTACTTATCTGGTACAGGTATCAGTTCAGTTATCATATCATACTTTTTTGCAGCTTTTTCATAGCAAGTATTTACACTACAAGAAATTTCCAAGAAATTAAGTTGAATGGGCTTAAGCAGCTTTCGTTAACAACCCTATAGAATGAAGTTACAGGGAAATGGCCGTACAGCCACTTGTCTGACTGTTTGTAATGAGTGAGGAGAACCTGTTACCATTGTGCAGCCAACGTTAAAAGTTCTGCGACGTCATTTTCCATCTTCCTGAATTGCTCAACACAGTCACAGTAGTTACGGCTTTTAAATAAATTATTTGGAAGGACTTCGGCTTTCAGATTTAAACCCCATCTTAAATATCTATTAATCCTTCCTGCCTTTAAGATTTTACGTCCAACACACATTTAAAGCATTGCTTTTTTCATTTTACTCATTAATTTGTTCGAATCTCATTGTAAATCTACCAAATCCCTTTTCATAAGAAGACAACTTTAAAATTGGCCTGACAGATTTCAAACTCCTCTCGTACAATGACAACCTGTCTCATAGTCCGCAGTATGTCCGAGAATTCCCTCAATAGCTGGACAATGTGATGACGACGTAACTCTCACATCACATGACTGCAGGGTTTTGAAAAGTCTGTTGATAGAGAATAGTTATCTCACCCTTTTAATGTTAATAATGGTGGTTTAATGTGTGGCCTGACCGGCAAGTAGGTAACACAGGAAAGAGACACATGTATGAGTGCGGCTACAGCCACAGATGACATGATACCCTAGTAATTTTACTTCCATAACAAATTATATTTCTCTCTCGCGGCTTGGATGCGATTATAACTGGCTCTGACTTCTGTACAATAACTGATTCGAGATCGGATACCAATATTTTTTTTATTTTTTACGCTACCTATGCATACTGAAACTGAAAGTGAACAATCTCCATTGATGTGCCCTGCCGTAGCCTGTATAACGACAAAATGTCCAATGTAACACCTATGTCCAATGTCCGAGAAAAAAACCTCAAGAAGCTTTGGAGTCTGCACAAATTATGAATGTGTTGTTTGTTGAAGAGAAGTATTCCAGGAACTCACTCAGCCTGGGCTGTGACTGGGAATCCATGAGTGACTGACAGTCGCTTGAAAAATAACTGATTCGCAAGTTTTCTCAACATTGTTATTGACAAAACCCAGACAAATTACATTGACATACCTGAAGTATAAAGTTCTGTACATTTGATGAGCTTCATAGTAATTACCGCCTTCAATACTGGCCTTACATTTGGCCAATACTCGTTGCACGCCACCAGCTCGACTGGACGACATGTTGTTATGGTTAGATGCGAAACAGCCACTACAACTAGAATAGAAGACGGACTATTATTTTAAAATAATATATATATTTTTTGAGGACTTTATATGGACATCAATTATTTAATTAGAATCAAGTTTGATCACATAATTTATTAAAGCATTGTTTAATGGGTTTTTAAAGTGTTTTTAGGATTTCTTTATTCCGAGCCTTTCCGAGTTTATTATCAGGTTAGGCTTCATGTTACCAATAATTTCACCCACTGGAGAAAATCGAGTTGATTTCGTGAGGTAAATTCAAGTTATGAAAGATCCTTATTTCTTTAAGCTGTGTAGTTATTTCAACATTATCTGTCCGCTACTTTGGGCTTAAATGTCCACTGTTTGTTTTAGTATTGAATGAAAGTAGGGGTTGAGAGTGAGTGTGAGACCTGTAATGATCTGTCGATGCGATGATGCCGGGATTGGAATTTTGGATGGCCGTGTGTCGCTTGTCGGTCGTCTTCAAATTCAAAATGTTGTTTAGAATTAAATCTCTTTGTTAGGCAATAGCCTTTGTCCCAAGAATGAACATCCTACTTCAGTAAAGTAAATGTCTCGTTCCTTAATTTTTTTAGCAATTAATTAATTATTGGCTGCCCATTAATTACCTGATTACAAATTCCAATTTACAATAGCCTATACAAACTGTTGTAGTGTTGAGTGGATTGAGTTCATTCTGATCAGTTCCCAATTTGTTTAACTGCACAAGGGATTATCAAAGAATTTGATATTGTACCCTGTGTCCACTAGTCCGAAATATCTGCGCTGATGATGTAAGACATTTTTTGACAAATAGGCCATCATCAGCGTCAGAACGCATTTGATCAATTTTCTGGGAATTTCTTGCCACCCTTCGAGGTGGCAAGACCACCTCTCGTTTCTCATCAAAAATATCAAGATTCTCTTCATAACTTTTAAAAAATAAAATTGCTAACCCGTACTTTAATGATTTCCCTTTCTCCTTGCACCAATCTGAAGTCTGTACGTCGACACCAGCCATAGATCTGCCCGATTAAATTTCAAACTGTACCAAACCTTTAATTTAGAAAAGTCGCCATTTGCATACTATGTCAATATACGCGCGAAAGGTCAACTTGTCACATGATTACCCACTAGCAGGGCGAGGCGATATAGTTCATTGGTCGTGTTGGTTCACGTGACTTCAGCAAAAAAGCAACACGACCAATGAACTATATCGCCTGCTAGTGGGGTAGTCATGTGACAGATTGACCTTTCGCGCATACAGTGACGTATCAATGAGATTATGCAGATGGCGACTTTTGTAAACTAAAGGTTTGGTACAGTTTGAAATTTAACCGGGCAGATTTATGGCTTTTGTCGACGTACAGACTTAAGATTGGTGCGAGGAGAAAGGGAAATCATTAAAGTACGGGTTAGCAATTTTATTTTTTGAAAGTTATGAAGCGAATCTCGATATTTTTGATGAGAAACGAGAGGTGGTCTTGCCACCTCGAAGGGTGGCAAGAAATTCCCAGTTAATTGATCAAATGCGTTCTGACGATGATGATGGCCTATCTGTCAGAAAATGTCTCACATCATCATCGCAGATATTTCGGACTATGTGTCCACGTGAAGAAGACTATGTATCAGAATAACTTCAATCCTATCAACATATTGCGAACTAATTCTGAGGTGCCCATAATTTAACTCCAGGAAGTGTTTCGTAAAACATCGATCAATCTCATACGCTCTGCTCTCCACTTCCCATTGAAAACATCCCATGGACCGTCCTCAAATCCATGTCATTGAAATAAAAAAAATAAAGATAGGCATAGGCCTATATTTTCACCTGAATCTTTGGTCTCTTGATATCCGATCACTCAATCGCAGATACATCATACATTGTAACTGCTGATAATTCATATATGTCATGTTTTTCTAGCTGCTGTTTTCTCCGTTAACATAAACAGCGCTAACAAGGAGCGCTTCAGATGCAGGTGATAGCCGCTCAGTCCCTTCCATCAATGCAGCTCGGGTTCGAATCCCACTTAGACCAAATAAAAATTTTAAAAATTCTGAGTGGAGTTTTCACTCGGTGGCCATATGTGGAAGAGGTACTCACGCTGAAGGTCTGCCCCCACTAAACCTGGCAAGGGCGCCATATCAGGGATTCATATACGTCCAATTTACTTACCTTTTAGATTTTAACTCAATTTTAACCCTAAAATGGTCGGTAAATTAAAAAAAAACTGAATTTCGCCTTCTAAAAAACTGAATTTTTAAATTTCGGTTCGTAAATTTTGGACTTCTATGAATCCCTGCATATAAGTGAAATAATCTTGAGGACGGCGTAAAACATCAATCAACCAACCAGATGCAGGTTGGTACTTTTGCCACCCTACATGTATATATCCTTTCCTGTGTTACTTGCCACGCTAAGTCCCAGTCAATCAATCATGATAATTATTTGAAGCTCAGCCCATGGAAAGTTTTAGATGGAAACTGTTCTTCATAACATGATTATCATATTGATATGAGCTTCTTGAATACAACCCAACATATTAACTCATTAAGTAGTGTTCATGGGAGGGTCGCAGGTTTGTTCACTATGAACGCTGGCTAGAAAAAGATGAGATATATGTCTCTGCGGTAAACTACATTTATGTATATTATCTCATATCTGTGGTAATTCACGAATTAGTTACCGTATATCAACAGTTCTGGTAGAAATCGATGCTATTTATAATAAGTTTAGTCAGTGCTGTTTTATGGGAAAATAATTAGCGAACGAAATTTGATGCCGGACCATGGACAGTTTTTTGATGGAAACTATTTGTGAATACTTGCTGCTCGTCTACAATTACATAAGGTACATTTATATAACAAAAATTTAAGAATAATTGTACTGACGAGTATCATTTGAAACAAGCTGGTAAGAACAGTCAGCAGAAAAAAAAATTAAATTTAACTATCCAAATTGGTTGCTGTCGGACATTACAGCCATAATATGAGGATGCAGTTTGTTAAACAGATTATTAAAGAATTTTCCTGACATATTTAGGTACGTTGTGGCCATAACCATAAATTTTGAGTTTTCGTTATTTTGTGTTGACGTAGTATTGAAAAATGTCATATTATGAATACATCAGAATAACTTCAAAGCACTCCACATGTTTTCCATGAATAGTTTTTCAGACTACATGTATACTTGGCTTTAGATTTCTGTCATACTCCTAGAACCTTTTCAAATCATCAGGTCACAATTTTAGCTTTAGATAGAAAGCACTCAAAAAAGATGGAAATAACCATGCATGATGGTCTAGTGTGAACTAGTGTAGAGTGATTTCCTACAGGGGATTTCACTAGTCTAACACATGGCTGAAAAGCAGTAAAATGTCATTTTTCTCAAAACTATATGGTAAATTTTCATCAGATCCCAACCACTAATTTAGAGTGCATAATCTTAATCCTAATTCAGAGTGTCAAATATTTTAGCATGGTTTTTTTCTTCTTTTTTTTCTAGACTCCCAGTGAAATCATTCATTATGGCTGATCGGGATGAAGAAATTACCATGGATTCCAGTAACTCCCCTTCCACATCAAACTTTAACAGTAACCCTGGCACCCCCGCTGTCGCAAGTAACCCCGGAACACCCAGATCAGATATGGCGGAAGTTCGAGCTACACCCCCACCCCAAGTACAGAGAACCATAATGCCACCCCAACCCCAAAGCAAGTATACTCAACTGCTGGCAGTTATTGAAGATATGGGACGAGATATACGACCAACATACTCCGGAAGTAAATCTTCTGCTGAAAGACTTAAACGTGGAATCGTTCATGCAAGGATTCTAGTACGGGAATGTTTGCTCGAGTGTGAAAGAAGTGCACGAACGTAAAACGTTCATATTGTCATCTTACGATCCTATTTAATTAACTACATTCATCTGTTTGCGGAGAAGTGGTCAATAAGACATGAGACAATGAAAATGTCTAGCATACTTCATAAAGAATGAAAATAATAAGACATTCTCTCTCATATTCATGATAACATTGTTCACATTACATTTTTGTATTGATATTTCACAATCATGCTCATTCTGCAAACTGGCAACATTTAACTTTCACTCATATTCTCAGTGATCATTCCAGGTTATTATATATACTAGTATTACCTACTTACTTAAGAAAGATTACAAATGTATGTAAGACAAATAATGACTAAAACAGGTTTCCAATTTAGCAAACACCAGACAGTCTATACTTATTTATACCTGTCCATATGCTAAATGCATGGGAATAATTGATTGCATAAACCATAACTGTTTTATTCAGTATATAATTTATAGATACAACATTGTGAATTAAAACAACATTGTGAAATTAAGTCTTTTTATAATATAGAACTTATCAAGTTTGCTCTGAAGTTGACTGGTCTCGGACTGACAAACAGTTGCCAGTTTTGAACCCTGCAAAATGGAATCCATGAGTTTCTTAGCCTCATGGAATACGCAAAATTGTTCGGCTAATAATAAAAAGGACAACCAACTGGATTTTCCTTCTATAAAAAAGATACATGTATAGTAGCCTTGCAAATCATGTATCTTAAATTATGACAACTTAACTCTGGCCTTACCTAAACTGAAATGAGTGTATGTTTAGTTTCACATCTGCTAATGTCACTTTTTTAAAGTATATTGTCTTTATGATATTGACTCCCTGGTATAGTATATTTTGTAATGTTAATGTGAACAGAAAAAAACAACTAGCCAAGGTACAACTAGTATTGTCTTGAAAACTTAAGTTAAATTCACTGCATAGACTGAAGTTAGATTCACTGCACAGGAAGTATGAGGTACGTTTTTCATGTTACATATTGATGTAGTATAATATATCATAACAGAACTCAGTCACATTTTGATAATTTATTAAATTTACTATTTATCGATAAAAATGTACACGTGGACTTGATGTTCCGATTACGACTTTTCTTCTTTGTTTTAATTTCAACAAACAATTATACGTGTAGATCTTTTCTATGAATAATTATTAATTTACTCTCCAACTATATATACCATTCTCTCCTGTTTAGAAAAATAGAAATTTCTGACTATGTATTTTTATATAATTACTTATATATGTAACAAATCATGTCATGTGTATTTAAATGTTAGACACATTTTGTCCTTTTTATATATACAGTTACTCAATATTGTGTCAGCCAGGTTTGGAGAAGAATGATATTTTTTTTGGCTCTGAGAGCATATAAATGGAATCTGGTTAAAAGGATGAACAACTCGGTGGTCTAGTGGGTTAGACTGATCGCCACACTCAGACTAAATAAAAATGGAAAATTTTGTAAGTGAATTTTTCACTCTGTCCGTGTCGGCATATGTAGAAGAGTTGCCAGATACTCACTGAATGTCGCAGGTTTCCTCAAGGCAATGAGCCCCATTTCCTCCCCCACAAAAACCTGGCAACATCGTCATATAAGTGAAATAATCTTGAGTGTACCATAGAATATCACTCAATCAATCTTTGATGTCAGACTTGTCTGTTCATATCCTAAATACAAACGTTTTTCTGACGTTCGAATTGTATGGCATTGAGGTCATTTCTCTGTTGGAGTCCTTGTGACAAACCACTTTTGCATTGCGTCATAGATATAATAAACACGATTCCGAATTCAGATTTATCCAAAAATTCAATTTTGCGTAATTTTGCCATACAGCGAAGTTTCTGCGTAAGCGTCAATCCTAAAACCGAAAGGTGTCTATTGTTCACTGCTCTTAACTGTGCAAAATACATGTATGTTTTTCTTTATCTTTACAAATTTCTTCTGGAATGTGCAATTTTTTTTCATGAAACCATTTAGTTCACACATGCTCTAAATAACAAAGTACATTCTACATGTAGGAATGTATAATATGTATTTTGCAAAATCTAAATAAAAGTCGTGACAACTTTAAATAAGTTAACAAGTCTGTTTTTTGTTTAAATTGATTGCATACAATTTAGTTTTCCATCATGGTAGCCATATGCTTGTTGAAATATACATTAGAGTTATTTGAAACAATCTTGTTGCACTGTTCAAGCTAATAACAACAATGCATATAACTTACTGTTTCGGATGGGGTCGAATTTTGGGGTTTCCTAGAAATCTGTATGTTTTAAATTTGAAATAGACTCAATTGACGTCATACCAGATTCTTTTTCAAGCGGATTGAGGTGAACGAGATTCTTGTAACAACGAACATTATTATTAACATGGTGCTAAATGGACAAGTTAAGACTAAACCTAGCTTCACTGAGCCCTCGGGCTGGGGGCTTTGATTTAGCCATGTTTGCTGACCCAGCAAGGAGAAACATTAGGTATGCCAAATACATTAGCCTTCCTGATGTGGAGCTTAATGTCAAAATTTAGACAGGGAGAAGGATATTTTGGTCGGCTGCTATTTACGTCGCTCAATGACCTTATCTGTGGAGTGTGACGTTAGGCCTCAATCAATCCATGCAATCAGATATTTTTACATTTGCTTTGTGCTTAGTATACTTCACATACAAATGGAACTGTTAGGAATAAAAGAAACTTTATTCACTCCCAAATTGTCTAGAAATACACAAACACATGGCCTGGGGGCATCCTATTATCTCGGATTTTGGAAGGCAACGTTATAGAATATCAGAGCTAATTGATTACTATCTAAAACCTATAGCAAATCAGCTTTATACCAAAAGTACTGATTTTTTTGCCAAATTATCTTTTCCAGAAAATTTTGCTGACTAAGGCCAAACTTCTGCCTATCGTCAACCTAATGAAATATCATGGGTTGTGGTTTATTCAATCTGACTAAAGTCAAGATGTTCATTGAAAATAGTAATCTGACTTAAGTCGAGATGCTCATTGAAAATAGCAATGAGCATCTCGACTTTATGCTGGACAGCTATGTTGGACAGTTCGATACAGTTAACCATAATATTCTAGCAATGAGCATCTCGACTTTAATCAGATTGTGGTTTATTATAATTGGGTATAAAGGACTAAATGATATGCCCCTTTTTAAGACAATAAGAAACTTCATGGTTATTTTAGACAAGAAGATTTTCCCTGTGCCGGTGTGTTTTAGTGTTCAAAAATATAGAACAGTTTGTGTTTTTATACTGAAGTTTCTGATTACAGAAGATGGCCACAGGGAGCATTACAACATGTTATGTGTTTGATACTGAATATACAGCTGACTCAGCAGAATTCTGTCCTTGTGAAGAAGATACAGATCTTCTCCTTATTGGCACATATCAACTGAAAGATCCTGACAATCATGGACAGGATAAAGTGAGTATGCCTCAAACACTTACCGGTAGGCTGATTTTAGACTTTCTTGTACGCATATCACACAGCAAAAAGCATCGTAAATCTGTGAAAAAGTTTTCTGTCTTCGGATGGGAAGGGGCCTCAATGGCTCAGGGGGGCCTCGGTGGTCCTGTGGGTTAAATCGATCGTCCCTCAGTCCCACACAGACCTTCCAACGATGCGTCAAGTTTGAATCCTACTCAGACTAAGATCAAATGATATGCCAGGTACTTGCCGAAGGTCTGGGGTTTCCTTCGAGCAGAGAGCCAGGTTTCCTCCCTCACTAAACCTGGCAACGCCGTCATATAAGTCAAATAATATTGAGTGTGGCGTAAAACATTACACGATACTTTGAATAAGCTAACTTTCTCTCCACACTTTTGTTTTTTTATTTTGATCCGGATTGTTTAATTTGCTTTTGTTATACGTTGAAGTAATAATGTAGTTCCTCTTATGTGTTCAATCAAAATATCTAAACAAATTCTTAGTTCTCCCAAACAATCTGTTATTTCTGTTCATTAATATGTTTCCAGGATAGTCAATCATCAGGGGATGCTGCAAAGATTAGAGTTGGACGAGTTTACCTGTTCTCAGTTAATTGCGAAAAAGGTGACAATTTCTCCTGTAATCAGTTGGGATCCCTGGAGATATTGGCCGGTGTTTTAGATATAAAATGGAATCCAGTTCGGGGTGAGAATGGTCCGTTATTCACAGTAGCTGACTCCACAGGGGACATAACTCTGTATATGGTGGTGAGAGATAGTACCACATGTTCTACTGAGATAAAGCTGATCAGTTCAGCATCAATATCACCAGAGGAAGGAAATGTACTGGCTTTATCTTTGGACTGGTCAAACAAAAGAAAACAAAGGTTGGTTACCACTTTAAAATCTTGATTAATTTATAGGCCCAATGAGATCTAGACATCATTACAGTAAATAGGGTTCATGGTAGGGTTGCAGATATATTATTGTTTTTTTTTCCCACTCATCTTCCCCATGGCCAGTACAACATCAATATACATGTATATTTCAGACAAGAAGATTTTCCCTGTGCCTGTGTGTTTTAGTGATCATAAATATGTATATTTTGTACACAGAGTTGGATTTTCTAATCAAGATGGAGGTCTGACGCCATGGTCAGAATTGTTGGGGCTAACTTTGAAACCACTTGTCTTACAAGAACAGCCCTGTTGTTTTTATCGGTTTCAGAAAGAACATTCACTTAGAAATGCTTGGTTGTAAGGCAATTGATTTCTGAAAATTGTTTAGTTTACAATCAAAGGGAGATAATCAGTAAAAAGGGAGACAATTCAAAAGTAAGCCACAAGGGAGATAATTCAAGATGGGGGATAACTCATGTTTTAGTGATTGGTTGACTAAGCAGTATTTTCTTCTTTTTTCAGCATACCACCCAGTATAGTTTGTTCAGACTCTAATGGGGGTGTCAGTTTGCTGACTAATACAGACTCCAGTCTTAGAGTAACATCACAATGGAAAGCCCATGACTTTGAAGCTTGGATCTCTGCATTTAATACATGGGATACTAATGTGGTGTATTCAGGTAATCAATATTCCTTCAAATTACTGGAGTGACCTCTTGGTCTGACAGGTCCTCCATCCATGAGTCCTAGTTCAAATCCCATTGTGGGAAGATTGCCGTCAGGTACCCACCAAAGATAGGCCAATGGATTTCCTCTGTGCAAAGAGCCCATGTTTGAAAGTCCTTAAACTTGAAAACATTTACAGTGTGGGTTTCAGATTTACTCATGTGGGATGGTTCCCAGCCACAAAAGAAAGACTGGGGCACAATAAACTGCAGCAACACTGCCATATAAATGATTGATTGATTGTTTGGTGTTTTATGGCACGCTCAAGATTATTTCACTTATATGGCTGCGTTGCCAGTTTTATTGTGGGAGGAAACCCAAGAACAAGAATTTTTCAATTTTTGGGGGAACTCGTGCAATTCGAACCCACAACCCATAGGTGGAAGGCAGTTCGCATTGAGCGTCCAACGCTCTACCTACTGAGCCACAGAGGCCCCTGCCATATAAATGAAATTTATTATTTGTTTAATATTTAATAGTACCCTATTTTAATGGAGAAAACATTTTTACTTGGTATACTTAGAAAATGATTAACCAGATTTTTGTTGACAGCTTAACAAAACTCTGACGTTAATTCTTAAATTTCTCAAAATTGAAACACAGGTGGTGATGACTGTCGTTTGAAAGGTTGGGATATAAGATCACCAGAAAAGCCGGTTTTCATCTCAAAGAGGTAACACATTACTCTTAAACAGGAAAACTAAAAATCTTAAAACACTCTTTTGAAATTTGGTGAGAACAAAAGTTTGTACAACCATAGTCACAGCCTTCCATAGATTAGAATCTCACTCAGAAGAAAAAAAAATTTGAAAAATTTCTCCTTTTCCGACTTTGCTCCATTTGTTGGTTTGTTCAATTTTGCTTTTACCCAAATATTCTATTTATGAACACTAAAACACAGCTTGACGACTGACAGGAGCTTGGTCTTAGTCAGTAGAATTTTCTGGAACACTTTGTAATACATTGACAATGCTTACGTATCTTAAGCTATGGTAAGAATATCGTCAGACTATATATTATAGGGTCATGGGAAAAGACAGTGAAAATTTGACCCCCACCCACCCCCTTCCCAGAAAAACCTAGGTAGAAGGCAGACAGGGGAGTTTAGCCCTGACCAGTATGTCTTTCAAACTCTTGTTCTTTTTATAAGCAATGAATGGCCTTTGGGACAGAGGTCGAGCAAGTTTACTTTGAAGTAGTTTGTATTCTTCTACTATAATCTTGGCAATAGCTATGCTAGCTTTGTTATATTGAAAGACAAATGGTATTATAGTTTTTTCACGACATCTTCCTGGGTCCAAGTTCAAACCCAAAGGATAAATAGTTTGTAATGTTTGAATCCAAAAACTTTCCCTTTCCAAACGTTTGTGCTTGGTATCTGCAGCGGAAGTGAGAAAAGGGATTTTCTCAAATATTCTACATATGATAGTTTACTAGTTGTAGCTATTGGATGGCTTCCCAAGAGTATGAAATATATTTTTAGAGGGTGGGCGAATTAGACAGCTGTTGAATTTAACCCTGGTATCTTTTAATATCCTTATTGACCAGTTGCCAATTCTGTTCCCAATTCTTTCAAGTATTTTTCCTATGTTATTGATCTAGCAATAGTCGTCTTGCCAGTTTGGACCCCAATAATCGCCTGATGTCATGTCAGCAATGTCAGGTGCGGCAAGCAAAAGAGCGATCTTGTCATTAGTTATATTAGGTTGATCTCATAGTGAACAAGTTTTTTTTCGATAATTCCAGAAAAACTCAATCCTAGGTCATACTGACAACTTCTTCAGATTAAAAACTCTTTCAAAAGTGCTTAAAGATAGCATTTTTGCATTAGTTATATGTTGTCTTTAGTTTAATTCTGTCCAAAATGATTTCTGATTATTGATTATATTGGTAAAACCTAAAAGATGATCCATCAGGAAACAAATTGCGAATGGATTATTGAGCCTTCTTAATCATGCTACACTTTCTGTTTCTGACATTGTGTCAATTGTCTTACATTGTCTTGTTGCTATTGTTATTATTTTAGACATGAGATGGGTGTTGTTAGCATTCAGTGTAATCCAGTCAAAGAAAACTATTTAGCTACGGGCAGGTATGTTGTAATACATAGCAATCAATTTCATCTTTTTAAAGGATATTAGATTGTTAAAGTGGCATGAGCTGCCAAAATGTTGATATTTTGACGTTAAAACAGAATGTTGAAATTATTGGCTATTTTTCTCAAGACGTATAATTCTGAAACTTTTTAGTGCTTCTATAGTCTCGAAAATGTACGATAAAGTATTGTTTTGAATAAACTTTGGTATGGAATGAATGAATGGTCGTCCTGGTTATTTAGATTTTGTTTACTTTTCGGACACGTTTTTGGGTCGTACAGGCCACATACTGTATGGATTTTACTCATTCCAACGCCAATCATTTAGTTTTTCGATGGTCTTCAAAGCCCCTTATAGTTGTGACGATCAGAAATTATGAAAAAAGTGTGAATTTTGGCAGCTCATGCCACTTTAATATAAAAAAAGTAAGACGTCACGTTATAACTCTGTTGGCTGGTCACTGTTAAATTTATGATCGGGATTTAATAATCCTTGAATTCTTAGGACTGTGTTGGATAAAACTACATTTAGACAATGAATATCTCAACATGTAAGAGAATGTTACATTGTAATCTAAGTTGGTTTTGGTAATTGGTGTAAGAGCTACTTAATCTATCAACCAATTGCTTTCTGTTTTAGTTATGATGAACACTTGTTAATTTGGGACAACCGACAAATGAAGAGGCCTTTATCAGACAGCCATCTTGGCGGAGGGATATTCAGGGTGAAATGGCACCCTATCACTGGTCAACATATCCTTACAGCTACTATGCACAATGGATTCCACATTCTAGATGCCAGAAATATTCCCTCAGGTTCGTCACAAATTAATTGAATCCATGCTATTTGCAAAACAGACATTATACCAATAATTGCATTAGCATTGAAAATGATTTTCCAATGATAATATTTATGTCTCCCTGTAAAATAATCTTTATTGTTACCAGAGACTGTGATATTATAATTTGATGCCCCCTTTCAATATCTAATAATTTATATATTTGATACCCATGTACATGTATGGTTTGCATAACATTCCCCTCTTTAACACAGTCAGAAACTTATCTCAATGATTATTTTAGTCAAGAAGATTTTCCTAGTGCCAGAGTGTTTAAATGTTCATAAATATATACTATGGTATATGGTATATAACACACAGGGAATTCTTTAAAGTTATATTAAATTCATTGAGAGCCAAAATGTTTAAATTTTTTGTTAAAAAAATCTTGAAATTCTGAAAATCTTCCTTTATACTTTAAACCCTCTTATTAGGGTTGCACTGTCCAACTTTCAAATTCCTTGAAATTAATAAAACTGAGATTTAAAGAATAGATATGGACTTACTAATTTATTATAATGTGGTTAAACTGCTACTGGATTAATCAATTATGATAAATTTGTCTTCAAACATTCAAACATCAAATATCCATTCTCAATGCTAAACATGTAGATCACTGATGTGACCCTGTGAAAGGCAACTATGAAATTACTGCCCTCCACAAGCAGAAGATTTCTTTGAGAAGGGGGAGCTAACCGAAAATTCCAGAAAAAATGGATGAGGGTCTAGAGAGATGTACTGAATCAAAAAAAAACTATTTCCAAGTAAAACTGATTAATCTCCTAAAAACATTAAAGAAATGCACAAAAATGCAACTTAACCAAAATAACAAAAAGTGATAATTATTAACAAGACATGAAGAAACATTAAACCCAAACATGTTGAAACATATAGTGCTAGTCCCTTTCCCCATTCAAGGTCCTCTCAGCAGATTGAAAAAAAAAGGAATTTGTGATTGTGTTAGAAAAACAAGACACTCGCAGCTGCAAATAAGCCAGACATTTCTGATTTTTTCTACTTTCATTGTCACTAAAAAATCTAAGGAAAGTCTTTCGTTTTTCCAATTTGGCAAAATATAAAAAATTGTACAAAGATGATGTGAATTAAACAAGTTTTTCAAAATGTTGATGCTGTGATAAAATTGATAAATTTTGTTGGTAAAAAATTTTGTCAATGAAATTTCCCCCAAGAAACAGAAATATTAGTAAAACACTTTGACTCATACATTTTCTCTGTAAACTAATCCCAGCCAATCATATAAGAGAATCAAAACGAGGTCAAAGTCGCCTTTTCCATTTCAGTTCAGTGATGTGCGATGAGGTGTCACGTGGGGTACACCATACATCCCTACTCTTATTGCTTTGGCAAACAGAGTGTGAACTTTTTTAATGGATTACAACCAATTTTGCCTGTAATGTCAAGTATCACACTCAGTCCAACTGTTGATGGTTCATAGTTTACAATCACACTCAGTCCAACTGTTGATGGTTCATAGTTTACAATCACACTCAGTCCAACTGTTGATGGTTCATAGTTTACAATCACACTCAGTCCAACTGTTGATCGTTCATAGTTTACAATCACACTCAGTCCAACTGTTGATGGTTCATAGTTTACAATCACACTCAGTCCAACTGTTGATCGTTCATAGTTTACAATCACACTCAGTCCAACTGTTGATGGTTCATAGTTAACAATCACACTTAGTCCGACTGTTGATGGTTCATAGTTTACAATCTCACTCAGTCCAGAGGCAAACATTTTAACAAATCTGAGTTTTGTTTATGCTTGTGGAATGGTTGCTGCTGGACAAAGAGGCACTAAACAAAATAGCCACTTGACCTTGCAAAATGAAATAATCTCGAGTGATGTGTAAAATCTGGCTGGTACTAAACTATTGCTCGATATATTTCCCACAAATAGTAGTTCACCAAGTTCGGTGCCTTGTATTTTGACTTTGGTTTAGTCATCTTGGCTGAAGAAACAAACGTACCTTCACCCTTACCATAGCTCTAACCTACGGAAGCGTATTAGGTATACATGATTTTATTTTTGAATCTTTGCTATTTCGTTAAAGGGGCATGAGCTGCCAAAATGCTGATATTTTGACGTTACAACTTAATGTTGAAATTATTGGCTATTTTTCTCAAGACGTGTAATTCAGAAGCTTTTAAGTGTTTCTAACTCGAAAATGTATGATAAAGTATCGTTTTGAACTAACTTTGGCTTAGAATAAATGAATGGTCGTCCCGGTTATTTAAATTTTGTTTACTTTTCGAACACGTTTTCGGTTCGTACAGGCCACATGCTTTATGGATTTTCCTCATTCCAACGCCAATCATTTAGTTTTTCGATGGCCTTCAAAGCCTTTTACTGTCGTGACGATTAGAAATTATGAAGAAAGTGTGAATTCTGGCAGCTCATGCCACTTTAACCGCTACTCCCATCTAAAATTTGACATTAGACTGAACATACTACATGTATACAGAACGTCAGGAAGGCTTATGTATTTGCCATACTTTGTCCCAATTTTAGATGGGAGTAGGGGGTTAGAGCTATGGTAAGGGTGAAGGTACGCTTGTTGCCATTTGACCTGTAGAGTGCCCCAATCAATGAATCAATCAATCACTGAGTTCTGAATTTATGTCCTTAAAAATTCTAGAAATATTCTAGTGACAAAACAGTCTGAATCCATGCCAATTTCCAGATGCCCCAAGCTGTAGTAATAATAAGAAGCAAATGTTTTCTCTTTATTTAACAGATGAAAGTAGCTTACCTGTCATTGGTCATTATATGAAGGAAGAACATGGCTCATTAGCATACGGAGCTGATTGGTCCGGATGTAGGTCATCATTGGAGGGTACATCAGAACCCACACATTACCTTAACACAATAGCAACGTGTTCTTTTTATGACCATTCCTTACATGTATGGAATATGGTTTGTTTATAAAAGTTTGATATGTTCTTACACTGTTGTTCATTCTTGGTTGTCATTTCCAATAAGCATGTTGCATTGATGGGTTCAAATCACACTCAGTCCAAAGAAAAAAGGGCAAATTTCTGGGTGTTTTTCACGAGATCGATCACTAAACCTGGCAACACCTCCATGATAGTGAAATAATCTTGATTTTGGCGTAAAATACCATTCAATCAACCAAATGCAATGAATATACCCCTGGAGCCTGTTTCACAAAGCGGCGTAGCGTAAGTTTTTTACGTAACTACCATAACAACCCATACTGTAGAGACACGTTAGTATGGAAGTTACGCCAAATATACATCTACGCCGCTTTGTGAAACAGGCCCCTGGTCTGGATGCAGCAATCATCTCAGTTGAAGAACAAAGGTACAAAATCTTCTGATTAGCCAAAAACTTGGCAAAAAGAACGTGTTAGGAGAAATGTAGCTTAAAATCATTTTAATTTGACTATGGTTAAAATGCCGGAGAGGGTATGTTCAACTCTTAGCACAATAGATACTGATTGTTCCTTGGAAGAGAAGCCAGGATATGGATTATTCTGAGTGAGATTCATTAAAGGGGCACAGGTTCGAATCTTACGTACACCAAATAAAATTGAAAAAATTCTGGCTGGACAGTATGTGGAAGAGTTGCCATATACTTAGCAACGGTCGCGGGGTTTCCCGTTCCACTAAACCTGGTAACGCCACCATACATGTACACGTGAAATAATCTAGAGTGCTGCGTACAGCCAATCGATCAAGAAAACAAATATTATCCTTCCCCCTTATACAACATTTGTCCCAGTATGAATGTACTACTAGACATAAACCTGCATGGTTTAGCCATCTTCGTTTTGTCAATCCAATACGGATCTTATCCCAATGGTCAAAACTAGCCACGAAATCATATCTTTTATTTTTTTGGGTGCAAACTCCAGGGAATTTAAGTTCGATTTTCAGCACCATAGAGGTCGATTGTTTGGGCTGGATCGACGAAAAAATACCTGACAGAGAAAAGCATAGGAAACATTCTACTGATCATGGACAGGATCTTGGATCGTTCTTGGCCATGTGATCAAGTACGCTATAGACCTACAGGGGCCGGTTGCAGAAAGTCTGACTTATCTAGGCAACGTCACAATCAAATTACTTTGGGACGCGACATATTTAAAGGAGAAGCAAAGGAAAAAACTAAGTAAATACAGTACAGGCGCGACACATTTTCCTTTCTAACGGTACCAAAACCATATTTCTACGATTTTTCCTCGCCCAACTGTACTATAAGAATGTTAACAATCGTTATCAGAGAACGTCTAAACTGACTCGGCAGCCATCTTCACAGCAGAGCTTAGCTGTGTGTCTCGATCGGCCAATCAGCATACGCCTGGCCACCTGTCACTCACCAGCGTAAGAGAAATTGGTCAACTCTGAAAGTCTCCCATTTAAACCTAGGTTAATTTTGGTCATTTCGACGCGCTAATAAGAGAAGATAAACACTCTAACAGCTCTGAAATGTACACTGGCTAGTAAATCAACCTTTTGGGAAGACGTGACAGGCTGCTATGTTGTCTACGAGACTTGTGGTGATCGTTGTAGAATTTTCAGAAAAGGTAGTCTTACCGCTGACATTGCAGGTTATAACCATACAAGATATGATGTGCTCGCAAGGGAAGTAATCTACTAATACTTTTTCCGGTCAATTTCAAACCGTCAATGGCGCGCTCCACTGACGATCGAGCACGAGCTTGTCGGGCAGATTCATTTTCATTGTATTTTAACACCGTAAACCAAGTGCAAGACTCCCACACATGAACAAGATGGTCTATAGGAGCCCGTTCGATACAATTGCATGTTGTTTTTTTGTTTTCTCCTCCTTTAAGACCGACTTAAGCTTAATACAACTTTGAGCAACCGGCCACAGCAATATGACTAAAGTCCGGATTTTCATTAAAAGAACATCTGGACTTTAATCAGACTGGCTATACAGCTACCACTATGTCAACAAAGGGCGACATGTTGACATTGCGGTAGTATCTGTAAGAAATTAAATTTTCAATTTCAAAAATATTGGAAATGCTTATTTTGTTGATTTCAAACGTTTTGTGCTGTATAGAGCGGCGAGTGCGTCTTTAAAATTGTGTTGAATGGTTAATACGTCAATAAGAAAAATACGCCCAAACAAAACCGGAAAAACAAACGAAGGTCGCGATTCGAGAATGAAAAGATATAGGGTTCAATTTAGCCAAGATCACTTCCATAGTAAAAAAGTGATATTTGTTAAGGAGACCCGCCGAAAAAATCGGCGGCGCAAATTTCACAGCAAATAAGCAAAGAATAAAATATTTACCACTGCATTCCGATAAGATAGACCACGAAGAAGGAGTTTGTCAAACTTACGCCTCTAAAGTGGTAAACTTTCCCTTATGCAGTCAATATTTGTTTCGAAGTCCACTGGCTTTCAACCTGACGTAACCGCCATAGTAAAACATTTAAACGACCAGTTAAACTGTGCGGGGCGTCGTAGAAATACTTCAATCATATATCTTTAGTCACTTTACAGCATAGACCTTCTTCGTGGTCTATGCTATCGGAATGCAGTGGTAAATATTTTATTCTTTGCTTATTTGTTGTGAAATTTGCGCCGCCGATTTTTTCGGCGGGTCTCCTTAACAAATATCACTTTTTTACTATGGAAGTGATCTTGGCTATGACGAACACGGAAAAAAAAAATTCGGCAGAGCCAAGATTTCTCGGCTAGGTTCAATTAATTCCATTAACATGAATAATTTGACAGAGCTTTTTACATCGTCGGAACCCACGATTAAAACTTACGCTCACGCTCAAGGTGAGCTTGTTGAGAATTTAACCCTGGGTATCCGAGGATGAGCTTTTTAGTGCTCAATTCAATCAGGGCGGTTTTCCTACAACATGACCATTGTATCGACCGACGTCGAAAAACGTTCCAATCTGAGAGGCAAAATCTCAATGGGCGTGGGAAATTAATAATAGGTAATGATATAGATGAACTTATACCAATGGCTGTGATGCGAGATGTCATTCGCGTCCCTTCCAACCACTTTAGCCCACTCGCCGACGTAGCCTTTCTGATTGATGTTTCACTTATGTGCGTAGCCACGTTCATTGGGGGGAGGAAATCGGACTCGTTGCTCTGTGGAAACCCCCGATCTTCGCCGACTAGGCTACCTGGCAACTCACCCACATACCGCGAATAGTGAAAAATCCACTCAGAAACTTTTCAATTTTTATTGGTCTGAGTTTGATTTGAACCCGCGCTGCATCGGTGGAACGCCTGTGTCCGACTCTAAACAACTGAGCCATAGAGGGCCCCATATGTTTGTGAAGATAGCGCATTTATTTTATACGAGCCTACTGCTAGTAAAATCATTCAACTTATACCTAAGATATTCAACAAATGCCCCATTTTTTAAAATGTGTAAATGGTGGCGTGAAGGCTTATACAAAACTGAAGTTCGAACGTCAATATCGATCAGAAACACTGTAATTTCTATGTTAGAAAACACTTCTTTTAGATTTTTTTTTTAATTTAGGCCTACTGTCTCCATTTTCTTGGAAGGCCTTTGTATGTCCCTCAAAATAAACCAGACCGTCTGTATTTCACAGGATAGTTCCGAAAATTTGGTCAAATTGGAAATTCACGATTCAAGCGCATTGCCGGGCTCTCGCTTTGTTTACATTGCGGGTACCTAACAAACCAAATTAAAAATAATAAATGATGTCAAAACTTTTGAACTTTTGCAAAAAGTGAAAGTTCCTAACTTCTTCTAACTAATAAAAATACAGAAAACCGCCTTCCTTTTTTAATGTAAAACGTTTTCTGAATTTTAGCGGCGAGTAGGCCTATGTAACTTTAATAATTTATTTTTGTCACTCGATAGATCATTCTATCGGTAGGATATTAGTTATGTAGGCCACTAGGCGTACCGTACTGGTCATTGTGCATGGAATTTAAGTTAACATGCTCAAATTAGTCATGTCAGGTTTTATTCCTGCCGATCAGAAATTATGAAACAAGTGTGGATTTTGGCAGCTTATGCCACTTGCAACTGGCCCCAGGCACTAACAATAACATCTAGGCTTATCGTTATGACATTTGGTTAGGCCCGGTCATTGGGGAAAAAAAAATATTAAAGCACTTCTACTTTTTTGTCCTCTCCACGCCTACTCTCGAGCTACAATTTTTTTTCTAATTTGCAATTCTGTGGTAAATAGGCGACGTTTTTCAAAGTGGTTTTCAGAAAAGATATTGGAATTTTGACAGTTCATACCGGGCAATAGGGCCTACTATTATTAGTATTATTAATATTAGTTATTACCATTGAGTCAAGAACGTGGGTAAAAACTAGAATCGGGAGGGAAAAAAACGATTTTTACAAATGGATTTATTTCATGCTGATATTGGATTCCACTAGCAGCCATACTAGATTCTTCTTGATCGGGAAAATCTAAACAAAAAACGATGTGTGTAACGGAAAGACCTGCTTTAGACTGCCTCGCTTGACACTAAATGTGCGATCGCGTGGCGTATTGATCCCTAAAGTGTAAAAATAGTTCGCCTCTGCTAAAGTCATTAGCATAAACATCAATGGAGGCGAGTTATTGACAAATTGTGTTGGTGCTTGTTTAGTGCAGAAACCGACGATATGGTTTGATTCTCTGGATTAAACAGTTGCTAGAACATTGAAATAAGATATGGATCTCGCGCGGTCCATGTTTGGTGGACCGTCAAACGAAGGATACAGCGGTAAAGTAACACAAGGTAAGTGCTATCGTCGTGTCCAAACGTCAAAACTATTACAACAACAACACCATATGTTAAGCGAACACCTGTTCCAAAATACCTCTGGCTGATTCGACTGAGTTTGGCTCAACCCGATTACTGTATTGTCTCAGTTGCGACTCCTATGAATTCTATTCATAAGTGGTTAGCACTGTCATTAACTGTAAGTGCGAATTTAAACAAATTGTATGCTTGACAACGAAATTTATCATGAATTATAAATATATTAATTTATTATTACAATATTCGATTTGAAATACTATATTAAGTACTATTAGCAGTATGAATAAGATTGATATTGTGGTGAATAACACATCAATGCCACCTCAATTTGACATTAAATCTCAAACGAATGATCATTTGGTTACGTGCAGGTTACAAACAATAAAAATTCACTCTAATCGTCATCGGCCATGCATGTATGATAGAAAATTTGTACAAACAAAAACAAAATGTCAAAAGCTTTAATGGCAACTAGGCACTGGTCCATGACTAAATTAACCTGGTACTCATTGTACATTGTTTGTGGCTTCACCTTGCAACCAATGCAAAACCGGAATGCTCCAGTCATTTTACTTTCATCGACCAGTTTAAAAGCCCTACTGTATGTAAATCTTCTACTAAGAACACAGTAAACAAAGTCTGATGGAAATAAAATGATTGAGAAATTATATTTATTGTTTTTGTATCAACAGCTGATACATTGTCTGAAGATGAAGACGAAGCAGTTGCGGAAACAGGGGAGGGAATCAGTGTATCTGCCACACCTCAGTTTAAAAGTAGTTCAGGCTTTACTCCTACTCCAGGGGGACCTTTCTCCGCTCTCACGCCCTCTATGTGGCCACAGGACATTCTCTCAAGGCTCAGTAACCCTGTATGTATTTTTTTTCATTCAGATTCAAATTTAGTAAATACAGAGCTAAAGAACTCACATTTCTGGATTGACTCATTGATTGCTGTCTTACTTTGACCTGAGAAAATTTAGTTACTTCTTGGGAGGGGCGGGGCTTGTACATGTAGTGTCCTAAACCCAAGACAAAATTCAACCCTCCATCGGTTTCTGATAAATTCCCTTCAAGGGGGATTGGATATACATCTTTAGAAAAATAAATTGGTTTTGTGAATACAATGTTGTCATATTTGTGTATAATAATCTTCGATTCATTGCCAAACTATAATTGAGTAATGCAAATAAACACAGTAATCTAACTAACCTAACACTTTCACCTTCAATATTCTAACTTAAAGCTTTGCATTATTTGTTTACATGTTTCTGTCCTCCCTATTTCAGCCTGAAGATGCTAAGGGACAGTTAGATTACAGATATGATGAGTTTGGCTTTAAGGTGGAGGAAGAAGGTTTGTTTTCAACAATATTTTAATTCACTGTAATCATTATAGAAACTTATATGAACCTTCATCTTTCATAATCCAGAACACTGTCCAAACCTGTCAACACCAACATTTTTTGTCTTTTTTCTGAGCTTTTGTTGTTAATTTACTCTTGTTACTTTGGATCCTTTAGGTTTCTCTGATCAAAGAACTTGGTTTCTTTCCCCAGTAAACATGGCAAAGATGCTATCTAAGTCAAGTAATGTTCGGTGTGAGAAAGACCTAATGAAATATCAGGGGTTTAGTTTATTGCAACAACTTGTGATGGAGTGTAAAGGTCTAAATGATATACTGTTTTTAACACTATTACAAACTTGTCGGCATGGTTATTTTAGACAAGAAGATGTTTCCTGCGCCCGTGTTTTAGTTTTCATAAATAAAACAATCCATACGAGTACATATTTGTAAATGTGTTTCTTGTGTCTTTATTTACTCCCCATACAGACGGACCTGAGGAGAACTCCAGTAAGCTACTGAGTACACCGTTTGTGGAGGACCCCCAGCACAGGTTAAAATGGACAGCGTATTTGGAATTTACACATAACAACGAGGTTGGAGACCTTACTTGGGATAAGGTATGTTAGCCATTGATTCCACAAAAATATTTGATTTGATACCTCTCTGTTCAGTCTATATTTGCTGAATAAAGTATTTCTTTAAAATGTCAATTTTGTTTATTTCAGCTCTCGTTATTATTTAACGTGCTTCAAACATTTTGCCTTTGTTCTTAGGTGGAGATGAGACTCCCACGCTCAGAAAAATTACGGGGAATGATCAAACAGGGGATTCCCCACTCGTTACGTCCACAAATTTGGTTAAGACTATCAGGGGCCCTAGAAAAGAAACAGAAGTCCGACGTGACTTACAAAGACATTGTTAAAGCAAGCTCTAACGATCACTTAATGACTTCCAAACAAATTGAAAAGGTAAGGTATTCTGTAATGCCGATTCAAAAACTGATAAATATTTTATTAATTATGCTATTCGTAGTTATGTGTAGTATCTAGTCACACCAAACCCTCCTCCTAATGTTGTAAAGATGCATGGACATTTCACTGTTGGATTTTGAAAATTAAAAAAGAAATTGACCAGTCTTTATCTCACATGTAAAACAACCCACCATATGCCAAAGCTGCCAAAAAATACACAAGGACCTAATCAAAGCTGGATTAATTGTCTGCTCTACATTACAAAATTAATTATATTGACCATTGGAATAATAAACATCATGACTGGAAATAACTATATCAGTGATAGGAGTAATAATCATCATGGATGGTGGTTTCATTTTAGTTATATAGTCATATAGTTATAGCACTCAACTTCTAAATGCATATTAGGCAAACATTTTACAAAGGCCTGCTTTATGTAAAGCTTAAAGGGCAATATTCAGGGAGATGCCTCTATGTTTGAATTGATTTCCTTCATGCACGAGCCTGCTTTTCCTTTCCTCTAAACCTGGTATAGCTTTATATAAATGACTAGAGTATGGCATAAATTAACCAGTCCATGCCTGATCTGATGGCAAGTTTAAAGGATAAATGCCAAGTTCTTTCTAAACAGGTGATTTCTTATTGTAAATTGAGTAAATATGTGTCTTAAAACATAATATTGAAACAAAACAAACTTCCAGTAAGGTCCCAGGTTGTTAAAGATTGATTGATTGATTGTTTGGTGTCTTACGCCGCGCTCAAGATTATTTCACTTATATAGCGGCGTTGCCAGTTTTATTGTGGGAGGAAACCGGGCTCTATGCCCGGAGGAAACCCACAACCTTCCGCTGGTAGGTTGTTAAAGAAACAGTGATTGAAAATATGCATTGGCTTAAACTTGACATTTATCCTTAATGTTCAGTTTGTTTGACGTTCAAGCGAACATGTACCTTGAAATAAGCCAAATAATAAATTTATTGACAAAAATAAATGTACTGTATACTTTGTCTTTTAGGATCTGCTGAGGACGATGCCGAGTAATGCATGTTTCTGTAACATTAACAGTACAGGCATTCCCAGGTTACGGAGAATCCTGAGGGGTTTGGCCTGGCTCTATCCCGATATTGGATATTGTCAGGGCACGGGAATGGTAAGTACCTCTGGCTCTTCTACTCAATTTCTTAGTGGCTATGACTGGTATAAAGGTCTTAATGACATGCCTCATTTTAACACAACTACATGTAGAAACTCTCTTCTACTCAATTTATCTTAGGGGTTATGACTGGGTATAAAGGTCTAAATGACATGCCTCATGTTAACACAACTAGAAACCCTCTTCTACTCAATTTATCTTAGTGGTTATGACTGGGTATAAAGGTCTAAATGACATGCCTCATTTTAACACAACTACATGTAGAAACTCTCTTCTACTCAATTTATCTTAGGGGTTATGACTGGGTATAAAGGTCTAAATGACATGCCTCATTTTAACACTAGAAACTCTCTTCTACTCAATTTATCTTAGTGGCTATGACTGGGTATAAAGGTCTAAATGAAATGCCTCATTTTAACACAACTAGAAACCCTCTTCTACTCAATTTATCTTAGTGGCTATGACTGGGTATAAAGGTCTAAATGACATGCCTCATTTTAACACAACTAGAAACCCTCTTCTTCTCAATTTATCTTAGTGGCTATGACTGGGTATAAAGGTCTAACTGACATACCTCATTTTAACACTAGAAACCCTCTTCTACTCAATTTATCTTACTGGCTATAACTGGGTATAAAGGTCTAAATAACATGCCTCATTTTAACACAACTAGAAACCCTCTTCTTCTCAATTTATCTTAGTGGCTATGACTGGGTATAAAGGTCTAACTGACATACCTCATTTTAACACTAGAAACTCTCTTCTACTCAACTTATCTTAGTGGTTATGACTGGGTATAAAGGTCTAAATGACATGCCTCATTTTAACACAACTAGAAACCCTCTTCTACTCAATTTATCTTAGTGGCAATGACTGGGTATAAAGGTCTAAATGACATGCCTCATTTTAACACAACTAGAAACCCTCTTCTACTCAATTTATCTTAGTGGTTATGACTGGGTATAAAGGTCTAAATGAAATGCCTCATTTTAACACAACTAGAAACCCTCTTCTACTCAATTTATCTTAGTGGCTATGACTGGGTATAAAAGTCTAAATGAAATGCCTCATTTTAACACAACTAGAAACCCTCCTCTACTCAATTTATCTTAGTGGCTATGACTGGGTATAAAGGTCTAAATGACATGCCTCATTTTAACACAACTAGAAACCCTCTTCTACTCAATTTATCTTAGTGGTTATGACTGGGTATAAAGGTCTAAATGACATGCCTCATTTTAACACAACTAGAAACCCTCTTCTACTCAATTTATCTTAGTGGCTATGACTGTGCATAAAGGTCTAAATGACATGCCTCGTTTTAACACAACTAGAAACCATCTTCTACTCAATTTATCTTAGTGGCTATGACTGGGTATAAAGGTCTAAATGACATGCCTCATTCTAACACAACTAGAAACCCTCTTCTACTCAATTTATCTTAGTGGCTATGACTGGGTATAAAGGTCTAAATGACATGCCTCATTTTAACACAACTATAAACCCTCTTCTACTCAATTTATCTTAGTGGCTATGACTGGGTATAAAGGTCTAAATGACATGCCTCATTTTAACACAACTAGAAACCCTCTTCTACTCAATTTATCTTAGTGGCTATGACTGGGTATAAAGGTCTAAATGACATGCCTCATTTTAACACAACTAGAAACCCTCTTCTACTCAATTTATCTTAGTGGTTATGAATGGGTATAAAGGTCTAAATGACATGCTTCATTTTAGCACAACTAGAAACTTGTCTCCATGGTTATTTTTGTCAAGAAGATTTTCCCTGTGCCTGTGTGTTCTAGAGTCTATATATATCTTAGTGGCTGAGGTTTGTCAGTTTGTTGTGCAGATTGGTAAAGGTACCAATAGATCTCCTATTTCTTGTTCCAAAAAACTGGGCAGTTTTCTGGATAAACTATTAAACTGGGCAATTTTAGTACCTGCTGTAACTCTTGTCGATCGTCTCTGTTTATGTAGTGTGTCTTTTGGAAAGAAAGCGCATGTAATGTACCATTCGGGTACTGGTGATTGGCAACTTCTATAACCTGAGTAACCTAAAGTGAAATAATCTTGAGTGTGGCTTAAAAAAACAATCAATCAATAAAGTACCTGTGTGAAGGAAACTGATCCACTACTTAGAATTATAAACAAAATGTAGAGAATGATTTCATTGTGAATTTTGTGTAAGTAAATTGTCCTATTGTATATCTTTTGTTGTAGATTGCAGCCTCTTTATTGTTACTTATGGAAGAAGAAGATACATTTTGGATGATGTGTGCTGTTATTGAGGACCTCTTACCTGCCTCTTACTACTCCAGTACATTGATTGGAATACAGGTAAGTGTGCACCTATAACTATGTCATCTAACATCATATGCTAATTGTGTATTCAGGGTCCTGTTTCACAAAGCGTCGTAGCATAAGTTTTCACGTAACTGCCATAGCAACCCATACTGTAGAGATACGTTAGTAGGAAAGTTACGCAAAAATACATCTACGCCGCTTTGTGAAACAGGACCCTAATTGAATCAAGAATTGTAAGAACTGAAGTATAGAAATGGTCTCAAGTCCTTAAAGGTTAATCTATATGTTTTATCATACAATATTACAGAAAAATGCCACATTTTAAGGGAATTTTCATGAATGGATAAAAAATAACAGTCAACAAAGTGCATATTAAATGCACTATATTTTTTTTTGTTTCTAGGCGGATCAGAGAGTCCTCCGTCAATTACTGATCAGTTATTTACCAGAGACTGACCTTATTCTCAAGGAGCATGATATAGGTTTGTGTGTCTTCATTTCAATTGTTTAAATACGCATGTTTTGGGCTGCTAAACTGAATGTGATAACTGACGGTAACCCTAAGTCTTGAGTTCGATTCTCACCCTGGCCAGGAATTTTTCCCTGGTCAATTAGTGTTGGTTATTTACCAATTCAGTAATTTCCCTGATGAGGATTGCAGCTTGCTTTTGAATGTGATATATGACAGTTATTTTAAATGGTATTTAGCCTGACTTGGTTTAAACCCGTTTAGAGTCAACATGTTTGTTAATTAAGTGCTTGAAGTCTTTAGGAAGTGTAAAAGGTTTTGTCAGGTACCCCTTGAAGGTTGAATCCCTCGCTAAACTTGCCTCCATATCAGTGAAATAATCTTGATCTTTTTCAACTTTGAGAAATTTAGTTGTCAACAGATTTTTAAATTGCATCTGATATTTCGAAAATGCCTGGAAAATTATATTCACATTTTTCAATTGACCTCTTGTTAGCGTCACATGTTTTGGTCAAACATTCCAAAAGGTTGAACAAACCCAGAGGCTTGGCTTTGTGACATTATTAATATCATCACGCCACAGATCTATTTCTCTGAGAATAGAAAGTTGGACTAGACACTTGGGCGTGGCGTATAGGTCAATTACATAATCATTATTTAACAAAACGATTGGTTAATTAGACATACATTAGTCTGGCACATAATTCTTTAACATATCTTTATTTACATTTTAATCGATTTTCAAATGGGATTTCAAATAAGTCTAAAATCTTTGATTCCTTCAGATGTAGAGCGCCCTCGGGCTGGAGCATTGTGGCTCTACTTTAGCCATTTATGCTGACCCAGCCAGGAGGAACATTAAGTATGCCACATACATTAGACTTCCTGACGTTCTATGGTATGCGGAGCCTAATGTCAAAATTTAGATCTGGGTGGGTGAGGGGAGGGGGTGATCTTTTGGTCGGTTGGTACTTTTGTCGCCGTATAACCTTAGCTGTTGAGTTCGACGTTAAGCCCCAATCAGTCAATCAATCAGATGTAGAGCAGTAGATTATGCAAAATAAGAAAGAGCTAAATAATCTATTTGTATAAGCCCCCTATCTCAAAAATAAATGTCCACTTATCCAATGCATTCTATTAACCATTAATTGCATGTTAAGCTTGTATTTATTTGGAAGCCTGAGTTTGAGCAAACCCATGAAGCGTCTCAATTTAACACTTTTTGTCTGGCATAGGAAACAATTGACTTCTCCATTAGTGACACAATTTAAAAGGATGCAAATGGAATGAATGTGCTGGGAGGTCAACTTTTGTACAAACCATAAGCAATCTCATATTGTCAATGTGGCATACTTGGTAATTAACTGGTTACTGATTGTGTAGCTTATGGAGAAGTCAATTGTTTCCTTTGAAGGACAAAATTCTTCCACCTTTCATAAATATTCCAAAATATACAAGGCTTCTGTGAAAGGCTTCATTTAAACAATTTGTGATATGTTATACTTATATGTGTGATCTTTTATATGCATGTATTGTATATAGATCCCATACTAACAGCCTGTTTACCCGGCATGATTTTCAGAGCTTTCCTTGATCAGCCTACACTGGTTTCTTACCATATTTGCCAGTGTGGTTCACATGAAGGTATTACTTCGCATATGGGATCTATTTTTCTATGAGGGTTCCGTCATTTTATTCCAAATGACTATGGGAATGATGAAAATGAAAGTAAGTTTTCCTCAACATTACCACACACATGTTGTGTCTGTTTTGTTTTTATTGTTGATCGATTGATTGATTCATTTTTTATGTCACCCTAAATGTTTTTTTCTTTGGAAAACTACTTGTTTTAGTTATTTTTCTCTGCAAAACTGATGGGAATATATTGATTTCAAGATCAATCAAAGTGTTATGAGCTGCCAGCATGTTGATCAATATTTTTCTGTCAGTACAGATTGTGGAAATTAAAGACATTTAGTTTTTTTTTAAAGATTCAGAAGCTTTTTAGTTCTGCTAGTCTCCAAAATGTATGTTAAAAGTAGTGTTTTGTTTCCTCATCCCAACAACAATCGTTAAGTTTTTCAATGTCTTTCATGGCCTTTATTACTGTCATGACAAAGAAAATTTATGAAGAAAAAAATCCATTTTTGGCAGCTCACACCACTTTACTTTAATAATATTAATTGTCAATTAATTTGTAACTAATTTTGAGTTGCATATGAAAACTGTTACTATGATGTATTGTCAATGGAATGTTTACTTGACCCATAGATAAATGTCTTTCACTGTAACTTAAAGTGGCATGAGCTGCCATAATGTATCTTTTGACGTAAAAACAGAATGTAGAAACTATCGGCTAATTTTCTCAAGACGTATAATTCAGCTTTTTAGTGCTTGTAGTCTCGAGAATGTACGATAAAGTATTGTTTTGAACAATAACTATGACTTAGAATGAATGAATGAATGGTCGTCCTGTCCCTATACAGAAACCATATAAAACAACATTTGGCAATTATCCCATTTACTTATAAAGACATTTCTCATGCACAAGTATGGCAGGTCTGGATGTAGCCGGTTTCTTCTTACTGTGAAGTCTCGTTTTAGATTTCCATGGAACTGCTTTATAAGTATTTTACATTAGCTGAACTTAACGTCCGGGTTTTTAGAACTAGATTTAAGTTTCTCCATGTTTTCACTTGACATTACAGGAAGATGACTTGGCTGTGATGGATAACTCTGCTCAGATATTTAACGCACTATCTGACGTACCTGGGGATGTTCAGGATGTGGATGATTTGATAGAGGTAAAGTCTGCTGATAAGTAATGAGTACTCAAAATATATACACTGGTCTATAACCATCATAAACAAACAGTCCGTTCATTGAAAATTACCCAATTGTTTGTTTTTTTCTAATGTAAGGGGGGCCTTGGTGGCTCAGTCGGCAAAGTGATACTCCTTCAGTCCGACACAGATACTTAATGAGTACTTGTCTAGGATCATCATAAACAAACAGTCCGTTCATTGAAGTTTACTCAAGTGTTGTGTTTTTTAATGTAACGGTGGCTCAGTCAGCAGAGTGATAGTCCCTCAGTCCGGCACAGACTATGCGCCGTGGGTACCAATTCTACTCATTTACATATGTGGAAGAGTTGCCGAGTACTCGCCGAAGGTCTGGGGTTTCCTCGGACAAAGAGCCCAGTTTCCTTCCACCCCCATTAAACGTATATAAGTGAAATAATCTTGAGTGTGGCATGAAACATCACTCACTCTAACATCATTCTTAGATTCTATATGATAGCAGCTGGTGTTAAGATTCTGGATATGACCTACACAATGAACTGTTAGGTATCGAGATATTATATAGTTGATGGTAGCCGAGAAATCTTGGCTCTGCCGAAAATTTTTTGTCCGTGTTCGTCATAGCCAAGATCACTTCCATAGTAACAAAGGGATATTTGTTAAGGAGACCCGCCTAAAAAATCGGCGGCGCAAATTTCACAACAAATAAGCAAAGAATAAAATTTTTACCACTGCATTCCGATAGTATAGACCACGAAGAAGGAGTTTGTCAAACTTATGCCGCTGTAAAGTGACTAAAGATATATGATTGAAGTATTGCTACGACGCCCCGCACAGTTTAACTGGTCGTTTAAATGTTTTACTATGGCGGTTACGTCAGGTTGAAAGCCAGTTGACTTCGAAACAAATATTGACTGCATAAGGGAAAGTTTACCACTTTACAGCGGCATAAGTTTGACAAACTCCTTCTTCGTGGTCTATACTATCGGAATGCAGTGGTAAATATTTTATTCTTTGCTTATTTGTTGTGAAATTTGCGCTGCAGATTTTTTCGGCGGGTCTCCTTAACAAATATAACTTTTTTACTATGGAAGTGATCTTGGCTATGACGAACACGGGAAAAAAAATTCGGCAGAGCCCAGATTTCTCGGCTAAGTTGATGGCTTTGTATGAGAAACTGTTATAGCCCTTTTAAAAAAGTGCTCTTTTTGCCCAAATAAAGTCTATATCTCAAATAGGGCCGAATTCATCTGTTGCAATGATAATAAGATTTATAAGGGAAGTATATTAATGTAGACTGTAAACATGAGTCATTCGAGACAAACTCTCCCCTAGTGTTGACATATAATTTGAAACTACCATTAGAATGACATACATTTTCAGTCTGTAGGGCTTATTATCATAACCCACAATTAGAGCTGATTACATTTATACATAATATGCTGGTCTGAATAATACTAGACAATTGTGTATAACGCAGTTAAAAGTGTGTAGGAATTAATGGCTTGCCTTTGTGGTACGGGTAATTCATTTATTTTATTTAGTGTTCATTTATTTTGTCTGTACAATAATGTGTTCTTTTATCCAAAATGTTCAATGGGACTTCTAATGGGTAAAAGTGTCAAACCTCCATCTCAGCTGCTGTGATTCGCACTGAAGAGTTTGACAAAGAAGACCAAAGTGACGACTCTAAGAAAGTGAACATGCCTCGCTTGTACTGTCTGGGTTATTACTCTCTGGGCTATTACTCTCTGGGTTATGACTCTCTGGGTTATGACTTTGGTCTATTAAATCTCATATTAGATTAAAGAATTGCACGCAGGAACTCTCACAAGAGAGGACATTTCACTCATTGTATAGGTCGGAAGGTGGTGTTTTTTTTTCTTCTACAGAATCATATGCGAAATCTCAGAAAAAGTGAAAACAGGGCCCATTAAATGAAAGTTTTAGTTTACATGTATAGAAATTGTCTACCCTTAACAAAGCTATTACACTGTCTAAAATATACACTTGGGGTATTATAGATGTAAAGACTGTCCTGGTGCCCGTTGGTTAGAGTGTTAAATGCCATCCTAGCTTCACCTTACTTATATGATGTTTAATGATGTCTGTTTTCCAGTTGTCTTTCCGAATAGCTGGCTCTCTAACTGATGTCATCGTGGATTCCCACAGAAGAAAACACTTGGCCTACTTAATGGCTGATCAAGGGGCCATTGTTAATCCAGAATCAACTAAAAATTTACCCAAGCAGGTAATGGACATTTACACATGTGTTCTTCCTAATTAGTGTCAAACGACCTATGTGGGATGGTTGCCAGTTACCACCGGAAGGCCGTGAATTTCCTACGGGCACAGAGCCCAGTAACGCAGTTTCCTCCCACAATAAAACTGGCAACGCAGCCATTTAAGTGAAATAATCTTGAGCGCGGCGTAAAACACCAAACAATCAATCAACCTAATTATTGTAATTGATTAATTGGGAGAGCTGGATGTATCTTTCCCCTATAAAACAGGACCATTTTAACAGCAAAATAATTTCCTCTGCATGCAAATAATAGAAAGACAATTTTATAGGGGTAGGTGTTTGTTTAACATGATATAGCTGTTGATATGTTGGCTGCATTGCTTAAGGTGATCTTAAAGTTTTGACATATTATATTTTAGCAACTGAACAAACGTCACCTACGACGATCACGGTCTGTATTGTCGCTGCTATTGTGGGGTGACGGAGAAGATGATGATTTTGGAAAAGCCAAGAACATTCGGCAAACAGAAATCCTTGTAGATATGAGAGAGGCCATACTTCAGGTTGCCAGGCATTTCCAGTCCGTTGATCCCAAAAATAATAAAGTGGCGAGTTATCATTTATTGTCATTTTTTTATTGCATATTTTAACTATTTCTGTAATATATAAATCTGCGTCAAATTATTTTTTTTAATCAGTAGGACATTTCTGGGTATAGAATTTTCTTTGAGAATTATCTGCAAAGTTGATCAAAAGTCATCATTTTGAAAATGTATTTCCCTAATGGGCGACAGCTCCAAGTTTAATAGTTTTTTTAGACCACCATGATCTCATGGTGGTCTTATCAAATCGAATTTTGTCCGTGGTCCGTCGTCCGTCGTCCGTCGTCCGTCGTCTGTCGTCCGGTGTCTGTAAACTTTTCTTGTGATCGCGATTTCAAGAGACCTACTGGTCGGATCTTCATCAAATTTCATAGACATGTTCACCTTATGGTCTAGTTGTGCAACATCTATTTTGTTTGCTCATTTGCATAATAAAATGGCCGCTGGCGGCCATTTTGTAATTTTTACCTACATAGTTTGTGATCGCGGAATCTAGAAAACCACTAGACCGATCTTGATGAAATGTTTTTGTGTTGATTCCCCATATGGTCTAGTTGTGCAACATCTATTTTTCTGAGCTCATTTGCATACTAACATGGCCGCTAGGCGACCATTTTGATTTTCTATTTTTTATCACTTTTCTCTTTTGTGATCGCGATTCCAAGAGAAGTGCTTGTCGGATCTTCTTTAAATTTCACACGCACTTTCCTCCTATGGTCTAGTTGTTCAACATCTGTTTCGTTTGCTCATTTGCATATCAAAATGGCCGCTAGGCGACCATTTTGTTTTTCTACTTTTTATCACTTTTCTCCTAAAGTAATGGGAGGATCTTCGTAAAACTTTGTACGCAGGTTAACCCTATGGCCTCGTTGCGTACTATGTACTTTTTTGCTCATTTGCATATTAAAATGGCCGCTTGGCGACCATTTTGTTTT
Organism: Lepidochitona cinerea; assembly: GCA_963971465.1. Classification (NCBI taxonomy): domain Eukaryota; kingdom Metazoa; phylum Mollusca; class Polyplacophora; order Chitonida; family Tonicellidae; genus Lepidochitona; species Lepidochitona cinerea. The sequence continues at coordinate 43,494,607 of OZ020551.1, read as the reverse complement.
TCTTCTTTTTGTCACTTTTCTCCTAAAGTAAAGAAAGGCTAGGATTTTCGTAAACTAATTAACGCACGTTAGCCCTATGGTCTCGTTGCGCACAATGCACTTTTTTGCTCATTTGCATATTCAAAATGGCGGCCACTAGCCATTTTTTTATCACTGTTCTCCTAAAGTAATGAAAGGATGTTCGTAAAATGTTATACGCAGGTTAACCCTACGGCCTCGTTGCGCACTATGCACTCACTGCTCATTTGCATATTAAAAATGGCGGCGGGTAGCTTTTTCTGTGATTTCTATCTACATAGTTTGTTATCGCGGAATCAAGAAAACTACCAGGTGGATCTTTAATTGATGATTTTTTTTGTATTGCTTCCTCATATGGTCAAGTTATGCAAGATGTATTTTTTTTGTCGTTGATGTTTTCATTTAACACATTCGGTACCGCTGTCGCCATATGGCGTTAGAGTGCTAGCCTGCTTCATTACCGCAGACATCGTATGGCGTCAGCAGAAAGTCGGCTAAAACCCCACTGACGCCGTATGGTTATTTTTTCTTACAACTTCAACTAATTTTGAAAATGAACAAATAAAATCACATGTTGCATCTGTTGGTTGCTTTGTGTTTTGTTTTTTCAATCTTCGAATGCGGTTAAGAGGTTTAATTTACTTTAATGGACGCGTAATTCACTGATAACTTCCAACTTTGTCTAGGTTAGAACGGACACCTCAAGCATACGTATATAACAAGAAAAGGAATTCCTTATATTTACAGCTTCAGATCTTAATATGTATTTCCTTGTCTCCAATATACTGACTGTGTGTGAGATATTTAAATATCTATGATTAAAAAGTGCTAAAATCGGGTGGTGAAGTTTGCTAGTGCGAGTTCCCACTGTCAATCACAGGGCCCCTACCAGGCATTTTAAAAGCACGACCCAGTTAAAGCTATTTTTGGCACTGAGGACGTTATTTGGAATTTCCGAGTCCAGGGTAGTGAAAAACAAGACATTTATCGGAGCTTTTATAAACCCCAGAGTGAAATTGCAATCCTCGGGTCATTTTAAAACGTATAAAAATCGACTCCTTTCAGAATTCCAAGGGCGACTATAATTATATGAAATAGTTTACTATGCATGTTGCCGGCCGCCACGACTTGTTCGAAGTCGGTAAAATGGCCTTCTCGAATTGGGACTTTAAACGCCTAAATTCTTTCCAAAAATGTAACAATAATAACTATTTTTAAAGGAGAGTGTTCCCTAAGACACTTAAGAAGATCCATATTGTATTATTTGGAGTGTGAAAGGAAGGAATATTTCCAAATGAAGTGAAATACACGGCAACGTACAATCACTATTTTGCCGATCGAATTTGCATTCAGGCAGCTATGTACAGCAACTGACTTCGCAATTTTAAATGCTATTTACCAATAAAGTAACTGAAATGTTGAAGATTTTTTTATATCAGAGTTTACTAATTTCTGAACGAATCGGGACATTTTTTGACATTAATTTTTAAACTGACTTTCGTCATGTGTAAATTTTTACTCATCAGACGAGTGATACGTCACCCATTCTTCACTTTTCACGGGCTAATTTTGACAGATATACATTATCTTTTGATTTGTAAACAAACACTAAATGCATCTTAGTAACATGTGTACAATCGTTTTGGATTTTGTAAATTTTAATTGTGTACAGGACTCAAACAAGCGATATCACTGACTGGCCTGTGTGCATGTACATGTAGGCTACTGTGTAGCTCCGGTAAGTAGCGTTAATGTGCGGCCTCCTTGAAGAAAGATGGTTTTGAGTTTTCAGATAACAGCCACTATCTACCGAAGAAACGTTTTTCTTGTCCAGCCAGCCACCAACCGAAGAAATAAATTTCACATATCAAATTTGCGATCCGTTTACAAGCAGCCCCACTTTCTGATAGTGTTCTATGGTGGTCGCTTAGATCAGTTTAACTGATCTCTTGTTTTACTGATGTCTTTACTCATTTATTCATGCATCATCGTGTATATAAGGTTATCCAAACTGTTGCTTGTCGTAGGTTTGATAAAGATGTTAGGATTGACAAATTGTTATCCATAAGTAACTCGTTGATTTGATGTCCGATGGATGGCAAATGTAAGGAGGTTTCTTCTGGGCATAAAACCTCTTTTTTCCTCTTAATCAACTTGTTAATATTGGTATGTAGGTAAAATAATGCTTAGTTCATTGAAATCACAAAAAATACTATCAAACCTGAATTGTAAAAATGACAGGTACTTATGGCTTCCCTTGTACACTGTGTATAATTAAACTATTTGTATGTACAGTCCTATCGCCGTAAGCCGGCAAATAATTTTCGGTAGCTTTCGCGGAAACTGGTCTGAACTCACGCTTATTCTCACAGCTGGATGAGATTTTGTCCGCGGAAGGTATTTCAGAAGTAGTTCAGGTCGCCTGGAGAGGTGTGTATTCACTGCGTCTGAGCTCCCGTAGTGTCTTCGGTAACGCGGAAGCCAGTCCAGTCACTTCAGCTTACATTGGGCTTTAGTCAAATTTACGCCATGCATAGTTTTTGCCAACAAAAACCTAATATTTTTAATCAAAAAGCCCATATCGTTGATTTTCCTGATGCATGGTTTGATTACTTTCACAAATCGCGTATCATTATGGTATATTTTGCCCATGCGCTCTGTTTGAAAACGAGTCCGACTCAAAAGGCGGACTGAATTTGTGAATAACATTTATATAAAAATAGCTTCTAAAAATGTTTAGTACAGAGTAAGGGAGGAATTTTAATAAAATACGAAGTGGAAATTCAGAATTCCTAACTTGTAAAGTTTTGAACAGTTGTATGAGGGTATATGAAATCGATACCTTGTGCGAAACAAGTGACAAACATTATGAATGTTGGATCGTGGAGATGTAACAGAAAACATTTCACAATCTAGTTTTGTGTTTTTCTTGCTTTCTTTTTTGTTTGTTTTAAAATATATCCATAACACTCTGTTGGCAGTATGATTTATATGCTCACGCTGTGTTGAGCAACACTCCCTTGGAAATTTCCCTTACGTTAATCGCATGTTATTTTCAAGCGCCGGGTAATTAGAGACTATAAATGGTGTCGTTATATAATAAATCCGAACACATGGTGAGAGTATTCACAGCATTTTTTTTAAACTGGGTTCTGTTGAAAACAACTCAGAATTAACTCAAGGTAATCAGCTGCCCCTTCTTAAATAAACACGATCTGTTCACCTTCATATTTTGACACGTGTAAGTTCATGAGCTTTTAGATTGATTGGTGTTTTGCGCCGAACTCGAGATTATTTCACTTATAAGGCGGTGTTGTAAGGTTTAGTGGGGGAGGAAATCGGGCTCATCCCCGACCCTGCTTTTCCACGGCCATCAAAAATGCCGCAAACGATAAAAAAAAAAATGTATTCATCTTGGGAATAGCCGTTGAATCAGAATACTTTATACGAATTCTGATTTGTACAAGTATTAGTTTTATCTTTACTTCAGCTGTTTAATTACATATATTTAATAAAGAATTAAACCACTCAGTTGTTTGTATTTAATCTGACCACAATATAACGAAGGACACCTAGCCCCATAAACCTGCCGTTGTGAAGTGACAGTTATAGACAACTTGGAAAGTTTCAACTCTCAATTAATATTCTGACTTCCCATTGGTCTGTACCCTCTACAACTCGATCCAGGTGACGCCATACAGTCTACATGACAGTTGTCAGTAAAGTCTCATTGGGTAATCCTTATTTAACATTAATAGGGGCGTAACCTTCATGTGCCATGTACATGTAGCTGTTGTCTTAGAAATAGTCGAACATTTTAATTTCTATTTTTTTTTTTTTTTATTGTAAAACGATTTAAAGAAATCCTTACCATATTTCTTGCTGATCATACATGTAAATAAAAAACCTCCAAAACTCTACACCCTAGAGAAAGGTTAGAAATGGACTCAACCAGGCTTGATCAACTGCGCATGTGTCTTGATTGGGATTTTAACCGTGCACTATCACGCAAACGGTGGATATCCCTTTAGGTTGTGTTTTAGAGATTCATTTGTGGAAAAAATACTTTACAGAACGAGTGACTAATCACCAGGATCAGATATTTAGGAACCAGTTATTTCCAAATGAAAGACATTTCATGTGAATTTTAAAAGGAAAGATCCGTGAAAACGACGAATTCATTTGATTACGGGGAAAACAGACTTTTCTGCGGCAACTTTTTTGCCGTAGCCTAATAATAATATTAATAAAATTAAAATTGAGTGAACACAGGTCTAAGACAACAATAAGCACCTTCCGCGTAAACTGCAGGGGCTAGTTCGGTCGTTAGACCATGGGTTTGTCTGCCACAGGGAGTAGTCAAAGCTCTGCTGGAGTTCACTGAAGACACACAGACGGCCTGGCCTGTCCCAGGGTAAAGTAACACATACAGTTCGTGGGTGCTTAGTAACAAATCTTAAATAAAATACTGTTTTATAATTGAAGATTGATAAATATAAGACTAAAAGGAAATCTGTTGACATTTTCATACAAAAATAAAGCTAAAATGTATCCCGTATAGTGAATTTTAAGTCGGACTACTTTCAATAGCGCACTCATTATTAGCCGTTTTGCAGGGCAAGTTCAACTCTCGGGGAAGCTTCCGAAGGCTGTCTACCGCATTGGTCGGCTGGGGATTTGCCGGCTTACGGCGATAGGACTGTAGGTTTTAGTTCAGTGAAATCACAAAAAATACTATCAAACCTCAATTGCAAAAATGACAGGTACTTCTACATTTGATATTCTTTCTTATTTACAAGGTATGACTAACTAGTTAACATCAGGTCTCGTCTACATTCTTCCCATTGTACTTAATTTAGAACTTACAAGCTGATTATACTATGGACAGTCATGCTAAAGACTTGGAGAATTATGTGAACGTAGCACGTAACAGGAGGAGAAGGGCGAAGGCTTTGTTAGACTTTGAAAGACACGATGATGATGAACTGGGATTCCGGAAAAATGACATCATCACGGTAAGTCCGGATCTATGGAGTTTTTTGGTCATTGTCGTTCAATATTGAGGCTGGTTCATAAACAAGAAACTATGTGCTGAGGTACCAGTTACTATTAATCCATGTCCCAGGTATGGGCTCTAAGTTGAACTTTTCTGAGGTTTGTTCTTTGGGTGTTGCTGAGGCCAGGATATCTGTTGGATTCTTTTCACTTCCCAAGGGGATGAATGCACAAAGATACCTCCATCTTTAAGACATTTTAGTGATATTATTGGTGTTCTTTTTTTTTTTCTTTTTTTTTTTGTTAAAACAATATTTTATTTCAATGAAATGAAATTGGATTGGTGAACAGGCCTACAGCCTATATTAACACCTCTCCATTATTGGTGTTCTTCAAGTTGAGGTTCATTTAAGTTAAGTTAACGAATGGCATGGACCATCCACATATGACGAAAAAAAAGGTTTAAATCATGCCATGGATTGATTGATAGATTTTTATTTTACACCACGCTCATGTAGTGAAATCGGAGTTGGGCATACTAGAGGAGTGGAAAGTATTCAATGTCCTGAAGCCTGTTTCACTAAGCAGCGTAGCGTAAGTTTTCGCGTAACTGCCATATCAACCCATACTGTAGAGATGCATTAGTATGAAAGTTACGCAAAAAATACATCAACGCCGCTTTGTGAAACAGGCCCCAGAACTTGTTCACTGTATGTTGATTTCATTATGTACAATGTATTTGATTCTGGTGCAGATAATCTCTATGAAGGATGAACATTGCTGGGTGGGAGAGTTGAATGGTTTACGGGGCTGGTTCCCAGCCAAGTTTGTGGAGCCACTGGATGAGAGGAGTAAACATTACACGTCTGCCGGGGACGATACAATCACAGAAACTATTACAGATCTAGTCAGGGGAACGTGAGTGCCATTTCTTATATCCTTGTGTCATAACACTTTGATTGATCCCCTGTCTGATAGCCAGAGACAGTAGAGTGTTGGACACTCAAGGATCCTGTCTAAATGAATTAAATGAAAAAAATATATATACTATGCAAAAAAACTTAATTCTGTTTTTTTTAAGCTCTGCACAAAGTCCTGTGTTTTCTTCCCCTTAGAAGCAAGCCATTCTGTGTAACAGTCTGAGGGTGCTAGATAAAACACCGAAGAATTAACGAAAGATCAATCTCTTTTTCTCCAGGTTGTGTCCTGCCTTGAAATCTGTGTTTGAACATGGTTTGAAACGGTCCAATCTGCTGGGAAGCAGTTGTCACCCTTGGTTATTTATTGAAGAGGTAATAATTGTATTCTCTTTTGCTATAACTAACATTATTACATAGTTTATTTGATTTGTCATGAGTGCATTTTGCCAAGAGCATTTGCAGTGCAGTAACTTTCTTTCCAATCCCATTCAGTCCAAAGGAAAAGGGGAAAAACTCTGAGTGGCTTTTCTTTATGATTGCCCTTTGTTGATTGATCAATTTGTGGATGTTTTACGTCTCACTCAAGATACTGTTTTTGACGTTACTAGATTTAGTTACCTGAAGGAAGCGCTCAGACTTTGTTGAGTACCTGGAAACTCTTCCAATACGACAATCATATGAATAATCCATCCAGAAATTCGTCAATTTTATTTGATACGAGTGGGATTCGATCTTGGCCCCCATCGATGGAAGGCATCTATCACTCTGCGTACTCTGCAGGGCCCTGCCATATGTTGAAGAGCTATAAGGTACTCCCCAAAGGTCGGGGTTCCTTCTCGGAAAAACACCAGCTTCCTCCCCCACTAAACCTGTCAGAATTTTGATATTAATCATATGAAATCTTTCAATGGCATTTAGAATTGGCAGGTTAGAATACGGTGAAGAATTACTTATTGATAACAACTTTTTGGTTTATTGGGTGACAACGTTTCCATGTAATTCTTACACCGTTATCAAAACCAATGGTTTAAACTCTTATTTCTTCCCCAGGCAGCAACAAGAGAAGTAGAGAAAGATTTCCAATCTGTCTATTCCAGACTTGTCCTGTGTAAAACATACAGGTCAGTTGTCTCCCTTACATTTCCCACTGATGAACACAGCCTGTCTTCAAAAGTTACAATTTCTTGCAATAAATTGTTAAAAAATTTTCTACAGTCGATTTTCTCTGACAAAATTTCTAACTAGGTCTGCTATGATTAATGTTATTGGAAGATTGTCAATTTTAAGCGGACAAATATGGGAAATTTACACTCAAACTTTTATCATCAACCACTATTTCATATTGCTTGAGTATTGTTATATATTCATTTATTCGACTTGATGAATGTATTTAATTCCAGGCTGGATGAAGATGGGAAAGTTTTAACCCCAGAAGAAATCCTTTATAGAGTAAGTATATTATCTGTAAATCTTTGATCTGTATTTCAGAAGTGAATGTGTTTATTAGTTTGTTTTTTTAAGTATTTTGATCATCTAGAAAGTTCTCAATCGATGCGTTGCTGGCTCAAATCCCACTCAACTGAAATAAAATTGAAACATTTAGAGTAGGTTTTTCACTTGATTGACGTTTGTGGAAGAGTTGTCAGGTCTCCATCGAAGGCTGGGGATCTCCTCTGTGCAGAGGGTCCCCTCCCCCCTTCACTAAACCTGGCTTAAAACACCAATAAATCAATCAAAAGTTTTGCTATGTTTCTCTATTGAAATGTGCCATTTTAAAGGGGGCCTTTGTGGCTAAGTTGGATGATTGATAGTCTCTCAGTCTGACACAAGACTCATCGATGGGTCAGGTGTCTAATTGAAAAATTTCTTAGCCAGTGTTTCACTTGATCTTTTGTGTTTCCTCCTGGGCAAAGAGGCCAATAAACCTGACAAAGGCGTTATTGAAATCATTTTGAGTGTGGCAAAAAAAAATTATTCTATTATTGTAATGATGAAATTTGATTTTCAGGCAGTACAAGCTGTGAATTTATCCCATGATCTGGCTCATGCCCAGATGGATGTCAAGTTCAGGTCACTCATATGTTGTGGACTCAAGTAAGGATTAATGTCACTGCTTAATATATACACTGTATTGTTATAACTCCAGAATTTAACTATATTTAAACAATACTCATTTGTTTCATACATTTTACTTGCTAAATCATTTTTTAAATTTGTCCACAGATCTTTCTGTTCGACTTGCTTTGATCTGCTTGGTACATTTCCTTAAAAAATGAAAAAATTCTCTTAAGTTAAGGTTACCTTGGGGGTTTCATAAAATATCACTCTTCCACCAATGGGTCACGGGTTCGAATCCCACTCAGTCCAAAAATTTTTTAAAATTTTCTGACTGGGTTTTCACTCAAACGACCTATGTGGGATGGTTGGCAGAGAGCCCGGTTTCCTCCCACAATAAAACTGGCAACGCCGCCATATAAGTGAAATAATCTTGAGCGCTGTGTAAAACACCAAACAATCAATCAATCAATTAAAATAGCACTTAGGTCTTAAAGTATTCCTAATTAAGGTGTCCTTAATTAGGCTTTGTAAAAGTGGACCCAAAGCCCTGTCAATGTTTAGCTACATTTATGTTTATTTTTGAACAGCGAACAGGTGTTACACTTATGGTTAGAGACATTATGTTCGTGTGTTGATGTGGTAGAGAAATGGTACCATCCCTGGTCCTTTATGAGAAGCCCTGGCTGGGTCCAGATCAAATGTGAACTCAGGTAGGGATATTTGCACAGTAGACTCTTAGTTTCTTTACTTTCTCACCTCAAAATTCAGGTAAGTTTAAAGTGGCATGAGCTGCCACAAATCTGACTTTTTTAAAAATTCTGATCGTTGCCCTGAAAAGTTCCTTGAAAAACCAGAGATATATCAATATCAGTCCTGAATCTGTATGAACCGACATCTTCAGGATTGGTATCCGTGGAAACTCTTATTTTGTGCTTCTTGATAAGAATGCTGATAAATTAGCTAATTCGGTTTCATCAAAATTGTCCCAATATTTGGCAGTTCATGTCACTTTGATGTAGACATATTTCTCTCTCGATACTTCTACTTCAAACCCTGTAAAATAACAATGGTGATGCAAATTTCCCTAAGTGTATAATGTTTCATCATACAACAGTCTACAAGTTTCATTTAGCTTTTTGTATAAGTGCATAACAATCAATCAAATGTGCATGTTATGTATCAATCCTTGAACATGCAAGGGGGGACAATCTGTTACTCTATGCAATTGCCTTCTGTTCCGAATGCCTTATATTAAAAAGCTTGATGTCTCAATCAGAAACTTTGAGTGATGTCCGAGATGGGATATTTTTAAGGTTTCATGCCCAGATATGATACTAACTTGTGCCTTATTGTTGAATAATTAATAGTGCATAGGCGTGGCTCTGTTAGTAGAGCTGCCACTATAATATCTCTGGCTACTACCATTACTCGTTGCTTAAGCCTCTACAATTAGTTGTGGATTTTTTATGGAAGTGCACAACCAGTGATCATTGGCTGAATCTCTGAATGCATGGAATCTCAACCAATCAAACATTGATCCTCTAAATTCAAGCGTATGTGTCCAAAATTTTTCAAAACTTGTAAAAGTATTCTGAATTTCTTTTTTGTTGATTTTTTGGAATTTTACGTGTGTTCTTTAATGTTTCCATGATATTTATATCTCTTTTCTTTCAATTAGTTATTGTTTTTCAGCTTCTAACACTTTATTAATGGCTTTTACTTTTTACTAACACTCCATCTTTGCCCTCACAGGTTGTGCTTGTTTATTGGTGGATGTTGTTATTAAGGGGAGGGTCTCACCTCAAGGTGGACCAATGAGAAATGGTTCTGGCTTTTACTGACACTTCTTAACCCACAGGCACATCCCCTCTTTCCTTTCAAACTATTTGCTTTGCTTAGCTTGAAATTAACATCTATTGAACATATAATTCTCATTTGTTTCATGAATTGCTCATGGAGATATTGAAATCTACATAATTTTAACATCAGTTTAGTTTGATGCATTTTGTTGGTCTTGAGAATATTTTGGTTCATTTTTTATACGCCCGACTTAAAAAAAGTCGGTCGTATTATGGTATCACCAGCGCCGTCCGTCCGTCCGTCCGTCCGTCCGTCCGTCCGTCCGTCCGTCCGTCCGTCCGTCCGGCCGTCCGTCCCGGATTCCCTTCCGCTCCATAACTTGAAGAGTTTTGATCTAATCTTTACAATTCTTTCACAACATATACTTTGTGGGTAGAAGGTGTGTCATGAACCATTTATGACATCATCGATTGCATAATTTGGCTTCTACATTGGATTATGTAGTATTCTATCTTAGTCTATATCTTCGTTCACTTCCGCTCCATAACTTGAAAAGTTTTGATCCGATCTTTAAAATTTTTTTTACAACATATAGTTTAGGGGTAGAAGGTGTGTCATGAACCATTAAGAACATTGTCCATCGCATAATGTGGCTTCTACATTGGATTATGTAATATTCTGTCTTTGTCTATATCTACGTTCCCTTCCGCTCCATAACTTGAAAAGTTTTGATCCGATCTTTAAAATTTTTTTTACAACATATAGTTTAGGGGTAGAAGGTGTGTCATGAACCATTTAGGACATTGTCGATTGCATAATATGACTTCTACATTGGATTATGTAATATTCTGTCTTAGTCTATATCTTCGTTCCTTTCCGCTCCATAACTTGAAGAATTTTGATCCGATCTTGACGATTCTTTCCGAGTATATACCTTATAGGCAGACGGTGTTTCATGTACCATTTCTGACATCACCTGTTGCATAATATGGCAGCCCTATTGAATTATGTAATATTCCCTTTCGGCTCCAGAACTCCTTTCGTTTTGATATAATCTCTCCAATTCTTTTAGAGTATATATACCTTTTAGGTAGATGATGTGTCACATACCAAATTTGACTTGGTACACATATTTTTTGTCTGTTTTTAAAAGTTTTTTTATCAGAAATGTGTACCTGATGTTTAATATATATATATTAATATATATATCAATGCTTTTTTTAGTACACTTGGTCCAGAGTAATACTGGAAGCCAATTAATTTATACATTCTGAGACTGTTTTCTTGGATAGTTTAATGTGCACTGTAATAACAAAAAAAAAGACCATTTTCCCACTTTATTACCCATCTGGTATTTATCAGAGTGGCTGTTTAAATAGAGATAAGGGGACAATGACATCTGAACTGAAGTACACACACAAGGTTTGTATATTTACACACCATCATATCAGTGGTCAGCCTGAAGATTGTTTGCTTTGTAATAAAACTTACACCCAAGTCCAATAGAACAGTGTCCCAGTCAAAACTGTTAAAATTCAAGAATTGTAAGCTACATGTATTGTATTGATTGCTCCTTCCCAATTATGGAACATAACAGCAATGTCAAAACAGCCACAATATTTCAGTTTTTGCAATTAAAATGTGATTGAAATTAGCTGAACAGATAATATATGTGTACTATAACGTACTGGTATTTAGTTGCAGCTTCATCAAATTCAGAAAAGAAAATCTTCTTATTCGAATTGATGAAATTAAAACAAATGTTATAGTAAATGTAAAGTTGTTAATCGTAGCGGTTCAACTTTGCCACGGCGGGCGTATGTTGAGTTTACTAAAACTCTTGTTTCTCTTATCTTTTTACTGTTTATTTTAGACAAAAAAAGTCTTAAAATCAATCTTGAACGAAACATTTTGAAATTCCTAAAAATTTAGTTTTTAACGACAATATCTGTTTGTTGGACGAAGTGCTCAGTCATTGCCAATACTGGACTTTCCATTCTTCTTTTTATTTCAGGCTCTTGTCAAAGTTTGCCTTCAGTTTGACACGAGACTGGGAACTGCCGTTAAAGAAACGAATGATTGATACTGTGTCTGTTTGTGTCCGTGATATTCTTATTAAACACCATCTTTTCAGTTGGCAGTTATGAAAAAACATATGTACTGTGTCATTAATAAGGAGCGCAAGTCTCATAAGAATTATTACGTGATTTTGTGATATCCGGTGACAGATGACGCCATTAAGAACGTTTTTGATGACGTTGCAATTCCATTTGACGTATTTTGTTCCATAACGTCAGATTAAAACGTCTTTTTGGAACGAAAAACGCTCAGTCACATGCGCAATGCAGTGACGGTGACTGGAAATTTGTGGAATTCACACGTGACTTGCGCTCCCTATAGCTGCATATATATACTACTTACGATCATGTACATAACTTTTGTGATGTACAATTTTTATTATGATTTACATGTACAGGTGCAAAGTTTTGTACAATTTAATACTTACATTGTACTTAATTTATTTATTTATTTGAATTTGTTGTCCTATTTAGCTTAGAAAAGACATTTTCATAAAGTGGGTGATTATTTAGAAATAGGTCTGAAAAACAATTTATGGGGGATTTATTTTAATAGGTTATGCTGTTGTCAAATTTATTTTGTTAAGTTGGATTTATTATTTGTAGCATTATAGAATACTTTTAAGTTCTACTTCGTTAGAGTTTATAAAAAAAACTTAGCTTCAATCTACTTAAACATTGACCATTTTATGTTTACTTTGTTGTTAGTTATTTTTTTTTCAAATTCTTTATAGTGTGCCATGTATTTTGTTTATTTTGGGTTAGAGGTAGCCATGGTAACTGAGTATGCTGAAGCACTCTTGATAGTCAATCTCAAATACTCAGTTCACACATGTTCATGTCTAGGGCAGCATTTGTGTCTTACAATTTAAAATACAATTTTTTTTTAATCCTTTAAAGTGGCATGACTTTTTCCATAATTTCTGATCGTCATGACAGTAAGAGGCTTTGAAGGTCATTGAAAAACTAAATGATTGGCGTAGGAATGAGGAAAATCCATTCAGTATGTGGTCTGTACGAACCGTGTTCGAAAAGTAAACAAAATTTAAATAACCGGGATGACCATTCATTTATTCTAAGCCAAACTTAGTTCAAAACAATACTTTATCGTACATTTTCGAGGCAAGAAGCACTGAAAAGCTTCTGAATTATACGCCTTGAGAAAAATAGTCAATAATTTCAACATTCTGTTATAACGTCAAAATATCAACATTTTGGCAGCTCATGCCACTTTAACGTCACACACTGACAATTATGGTCCCAAAGCTGCAATGAACCAAACTTATGACTATCTTTATATTTGTTATAGTATACAAAACATCTGGATTTCTTACAATTCATTTCTGTGACATTCTGAAAAGGTTTTGTATTGAGAAACATGCATACCAGACAGACATTTCATGACATCAGACCCAAGAAATAAAAGGTTTAAAACTTTTTTTTTGTTTTTTGACAAGCCTACACAAAATACACAACTTTGGTTTAACCTTATGATAAAAATATTTTTTACACAATATTTTTGGATGACTGCCATAACTCTTCTGCATACATTGTGCACAGACTTGTATGCAATGCGGCATAAAGCACTAGTCAATCAATAGGCCTACTTAAATGGTTATACTGATACATTATAATATTAAACTTGTATCCAGGATTGTGAATAACTTTCACATTTTTCCTACCAACCAAAAAATCTTGAGCGCGGCGTAAAACACCAAACAATCAATCAATCAACCTACCAAGCACAATTGTCGATTTTTACTTGATACTTCGTTATACCAAAGTAAATAAACTGATCATGCTTTGAACTGAAAAATTCTGGGCACATACATGCAGCATATGATTTAGTAAAATAATTAAAGATACAAGTGTCCTTCAAAAGATCATTCTTATGTGCCTTAGTTTTCAATTTTTTTTTAAATTTCACTTAAAGCCCCCAAGGTACTTACATAAATAGTTTTTTTTATAAATTCATTTATACTACACAAGACCAAAAGACGGGCATTAAAATGTCTCCCATTCATAACTATTCTTCTTGTGTATTGTTTTGGACTTTTGTTGTTGTTAGTGTCTTGCTGTAAAACTAAACTTCACGTTGGTGAAATGATTATGATTGATTATTGTTTTGCTTTGTATATTGTCTGTGTATGTAAGTAATTGTGCAAGGGGAGGGGGGGGGGGGGTCTTTTACATTTAATATATGTGCCTACCTATAGGCTACATGCTAATTGACTAAGGCTCCACTTTTGTTACACTGATTTTCCTATCACAATGACATTTGTCCAATTGTGGATGATGTTTTGTTTAATAGTCTTTGTTTTGTTTGTGTTTTTTTATTTCTATCTAAAATTGCATGGTACATCCATTGTAAATTTAGCTTGTTGATAGTTGATACTACGAAGCTATATGTAATAATATTATATTTATTAGTACATGCTGTATGTAGTTAATGATAAACTTTCTTTCTCTTTTCAACTTTCATGTCCACAGGAACCCTGATGTCGAACCATTCATCTCGGATTTTAATATGGGTGTCCAAAATAGCCATTTGTCACATTTTGATGAAATTTGACGACAGGGTGTCCAAAAGACGCATGGACATCCCTCTGGATGAACCCTTGCATATAATACATTTATTATCCATGCTTTGTCAACATTTCTTGCCTTCAGATTTGCATTTATTCCTGGTTAATCTATATATAAGTTGGTGTTTCCTTATTCCAGACTTCTCTCTCTGTATGGTTTCCACTTGTCTACGGATTTTGAGCTGCCCCGAAAACTTCCTGTGAGAACGCCTGGTGATTTGAAGGAGGGCGTTCGTGATATGTTGATAAAGCATCATCTCTTTAGTTGGGATATTTAGGTTATTTCATGATCTTTTGAATTCCAGGTGGTTTATAGAAGGTGTTAGACTAAGGTAGTCACAATTATTAGAAGAACAATTTTTAGAAATATATATTAAGGGTGTTTCTAGTATCTTTGGTTATATGTGCAATCTTATTGTGAGAAATCCATCATGCCCTACATTTTGTTATGGCGACTTCATACATATATCCCGGTTACTCAAAGTGCCCTGGGTTAAATTGATCTCGGGCACACACCAGAGTTTTTGTTCTTTACACGGAAAATTTTAAGGTTACAACTTACATGACATATTATGTGCAATACGTGCAATTATTATTATTTGCTATTTGGTAATGTGGCTCATAAATTATAATGTGTTTAATGATCATGATGCTATCTTCTTTTTTTTTACATGAAAATTCTTAATTTGAATAGACAAAATTAAGTTTCCAAATTCACGCAAAGGCTGCTTTTTGCAAGAGAAAAAATCACTTTTTTAATCATTTTAATCCCAATATCTTAGCACTTTGAAATTTAGCCAAATAATATACCCAGAGTATAAATCTTCAATCCAGAATGACTCGATTTTTTGTTTTATTATTATTTATTTTTTATTTTTGGCTTTGGGAGTATGGTAAATACCACAGTGTCCAATTCTACCAGAAATGGGTTAATATTCACTTGTTAACATCTCCTTTCAACTATTTCAATACATGGGTCAGGGTGAAAAAGCTTTTGGTTTCTGTTTCCAGTATTCCTCAAACTGAACTAACTGTCAACTTGTGTTTTGTGGCTATTAATTAATACATTGGTGATGGTATCTGTTGGTGTTTTTATGCTCTGATTTGTTTGTTACCTGGGGAAATATTACCTGTTAATCTGAGCAATGTTTTATCATCAAGCTTCCTCCTATCTTGCAGACTCCTATCTCAATTCTCCTTTAACCTCTCCAAGGACTGGGAGATTCCCATTCAGCCGACAGTGTTGAGGCCCCTTCGAGATGGGGTCCGGGATATGCTGTGTAAACATCACCTCTTCAGCTGGGACCTCTGAATGCCCTTAGGATGTCTCCTGGAGATGGGGTGAAGGGCATCGGTCTTAAAGATGGGGTGCAGGGCATCATAAGTAGACATGGTGCCTCTAGGGCAACCATGCATACAGAACACATATCAACAAAAGCACCTGTTGGACATACGATAACCGCTATAGTTAATTCTTAATCCTGATTCCCTAAACCTACTCACCCCAAGTCTGGCTACCAATGGATTGGCGACACTGGTTACCCACAGTACGAACTTATTCCCTGTCACAATGTAAACCCTCTGGCTCTAGTTGCTGTAGATCTATATTTGGTTTCATTACCCCCCACTTGCCAACCGTTTCTGTTCCTTTTCCCTATCCAGTCTATGTAGATCAAAACGATTCCCTTTATCTTTGGTAGTATTTCTGATCTTACAAAGCTGCTTTAGATGTGTCTTTGGTTTCATTTCCCCATTCTTTGCTAGCTCTTTGAGTTACCCCTGTCTGTTCCTGCCTGCCAATGTTGGTTTATTCATCAGCGTTTTCAATAACACCCTATTTACGTTTGTGCAGTGGTGATCATGTAATGATGTTGTGGTTTTCCCTTCTCTTCTCCAACTGACGACTAAAAACTTTGTGCATCTCCTTTCTGATCTGAGTGGCTTTCTTCCCTGTCTCATGTCTGGGTCTCAGGTGTTGGCTTTCTTCCCTTTCTTTTACCTGATCAGTTTATTTTGTTCTAGTTTATTTTCCTTTATTTCAGCACAAAGCCTTAGGCAATACTGACGCCATTTGTGATTTCTGCATGAAAATATTTCCATTTATAACTTAAAAAAACGTTCCATTGTTTTATTGTACATTATGATCAATGAAATTCAATCATGGAAGAAATTGTGATAGTTTTCCTATCATGTTGATTAATGACTAATTATTGGTTAAATTGCCAACCAGTGCCACGTTTTGCAAAGCAGTATTGAGCGTAAAAGATGTTAATAACCGAAAGCAACATCATAAGTTTCCATTGTAAAGCTACTTTTGTGAATTTGGAACTATGATCATCTTGAACTAATATTGCTTTGGGAAGCATGGCCCTGGGGATGGGATAATATCACTCCCTGTGACTACAGTGGGGATGTTTATTTCTTTTAATCGGTCTGGGCCCTGTCTTACAAATCTGGCGTAAGTTACGTCGGACGTAAATCAGTGTTATAGCTATAGGAACTTACGCCCTAGTCGCGACTGGTCCATGTTGTAGGCATATGCGCAACTTTACGCCAGCTTCGTAAGACAGGGCCCAGATTGGTAACTATAGTTTAATCATGATTTGACTATATTAACTATTTGTTACTTGTATATCTTCTTCAATGTGACTTGTATTTGAGGAATCAGGAATTTCTATTCCGAAAAACTTAGGACATTTTCTTCAGGGCTCTGAAATGCTACACTTGTGATTAATAAACCTGATTTTTGTCTCACCCCACTTATATATCGATTATTGAAAATCGATGATTTACCCCTAGCTGTGATCAGTAATTATACACAATGCTTGAATATTTGTTAATAACAAAACGTGTATGTTTTTTTTTTTTTATTTATAAGGGCGTTGGGTGGGTGTGGGAGGGAGGTCTCTAGAAATGTTTTTCTTTGTGTCAAAATGTCTCCTAGTTAAAATTGACAACTAAATCTCAATTTCGCTGTGTGTAAGACTTATTCGCCAAACTGGTATATTTTGTGTTAAAGTACCTGTTCATGTATACTGTTTGTTTGATTAGAGTTTAGCTCCACACTATGTTCATTTTACTTGTTCGTTGGTGTTTCGTGGTTTGTTGGTGAGGGCAAATCGTCCCTGGTCACATCCCTCCACTTTGCACAGGTATATACCATACTGCTGCCCGAACCCATGACACATTGGTGGAAGGGCTTGGGTCCGCCTCCTTATCAAGTATGTTCTCAATTATGTCTAAACATTGGACCCAGACGACTTTAACAAATTGTCAAAATCGTGTAAATTTGACTAGTATATGTCTCTATATGTTCTACAATATAGTATGTCCGATTTCTAAATGTTAACGCATTTCGTCTAAAGGACCAAACTCTGAAAGTAAATGTGAAAATCCTAATATGTAAATATATATATGAAAGTGAAGCCAAGATGGTAACTTTTACTAGTCCTCTAATTTATTTTACCTCAGGTTGTATAATATACTTTGTGAACGATTTGTCTCTACATTTTAAGTTATTGTGTTGTCTGTTAATGTAGAATATATATTATGAAAATATAAATCATGCCCATATATCTTATTCTGCAGTGTCATTGTTATTTTTATTCCAAAATAATTTACATTTGTGTGGCCTATTTCATAAATCTGGTTAACCATCTAATCTGGCTCTGTTCACTAAAATTGGGATATTCTTGGCTTATTGGGTGACAACGTTTCCGTGAGACATGGGGCCTCCGTGGCTCAGTAGGTAGAGCGTTGGACGCTCAATCCGAACAGCCTTCCACCAATGGGTCGCGGGTTCGAATCCCACTCAGTCCAAAAATTGGAAAATTTTCTGACTGGGTTTTCACTCGAACGACCTATGTGGGATGGTTGCCAGTTACCAGCGGAAGGTCGTGGGTTTCCTCCGGGCACAGAGCCCGGTTTCCTCCCACAATAAAACTGGCAACGCCGCCATATAAGTGAAATAATCTTGAGTGCGGCGTAAAACACCAAACAATCAATCAATCATTCCGTGAGACATAGTTCTTACATCCTTATCGAAGTCACTCCATCTCTTAGTTTGTTGAATAGGTTTAGACCCCTGCCGTCTCGCGTCGAATAGGTGATTTGCCAATTACTTTCAAATGATGTACGGCCATATAAGTGAAATAATCTTGAGCACGGCATAAAACACTAAACAATCAATCAAAGGATGTAATATAGCAACGTCACAATTACGCCTCTAAATGGTACACCGGACAAAGCATCCGTCTGTCTTAAACTCAAGATTTTCGTCATTTTTGCAACATATTTTAAGAAAGAAACCCGATATTGTGAGTTTATGTCTGAAATAATCATGTAATGCGAAAAAATCTTGCATGAAGCGGGAGCTTGACTGAATATAGCTGATGTCGAATTGGAAGCTGGTCTTGTCCGGTCCAAGATTGGTGTCACGACGTCGTTTCATTATTACGCGAAAAACTGACAAATGGGGCCGGGATTATAAAACTTTCTTGAGCACGACTCTGTGCTCAAGAGCCGTTTCTGTGCTCAACTCCAAACTCACACTTCAAAAGTCGGGATTATAAAACTTTTGAGTTCGTTTTTGTGCTCCGCTGAGTACGAAATTCTAAGCAAGCTATCGACCTTGCTCCAAGTTGGACTCGACGTAAAATAGCCCTCTAAATAAGTTTTTCTATCGATATTTAGTGAAAAATTGTAGTTTCTTAGTTTATTTACACTAATTTTGGAAGTGATAAACCCTTAGTTTTACTTATTTCCAAATGTTCAACCTGCCGATGACTTGACAAAATTGCAACAACACCAAAACAAACGTTCATTTTTACCTCCTTTCCTAGAGAGCTCCAATAATTCGTACTCAACTTGGCTGAAATTGCCTTGTTTATATACTCAGTTGAGCACGTTCTCAGAATGTTTTATAATCTCAATCTCTGATCCAAACTCCTGGGAGTATGCTCAACGAGAGTTGAGCATGGAGTCTGAGTTGAGTATAGCACGTTTTTATAATCCCGGCCCATGGTCTATTGCAAGCTAGGTCTGTCCGGTCTAAGATTAGTGCCACAACGTCATGCCATCGTTACGCGAAAAATGGGCGAATGGCCTATTGTGCGACGAAAATTCGGTTTCGGGTAAAACTGTTGCTGTTGATATCTGATTTATTTATGAACACTAAGGGCTATTCAAATCGCTTTTCCGTCGTCAGTCGTCCGTCCGTTAACTTTTTGCTTGTTACCTTTATTCCAAGAAAACTACCAATCCAATCTTAATCAAACTTAACATACATCATCACGCTATGGTCTAGTTGTGCATCGTACATTTTCATCTCATTTGCATATTCCATATGGCCACCAGGGGGCGATATTGTTTGTTTTTTTTTGTTACCTTTATTCCAAGAAAACTACCAGTCCGATTTTCACCAAACTTGGCTCGCATTATCTCCATATAGTCTAGTTGTGCATTGACATTTTCATCTCATTTGCATATTCAATATGGCCGCCAGGGGGCGATGTTTTTCATTGTTACCTTTATTCCAAGAAAACTACCTGTCCAATCTTAATCAAACTTAACATACATCATCACCCTATGGTCTAGTTGGGCACCGTACATTTTCATCCCATTTGCATATTAAATATGGCCACCAGGGGGCGATATAGGTTTTATGTTCTCTATTCCAAGAAAACTATCAGTCCGATATTCACCAAACTTGGCTCACATTATCTCCCTATAGTCTAGTTGTGTGTCGTGCATTTTCATCTCATTTGCATATTCAATATAGTCGCCAGGGGGCGATGTTGTTTTTCTTTACGTTTATTCCAAGAAAACTTTCGCTTGTTACCTTTATTCCAAGAAAACTATCAGTCCAATCTTAATCAAACTCAACATATATCATCCCCTTATGGTCTAGTTGTGCATCGTATATTTCCATCTCATTTGCATATTCAATATGGCCGCCAGGGGGTGATATATATGTTTTTGTTACCTTTATTCCAAGAAAACTACCAGTCCAATCTTAACCAAACTCAACATACATCATCACCCTATAGTCTAATTTTGCATCGTACATTTTCATCTCATTTGCATATTCAATATGGCCGCCTTTGTTACGTTTATTGCAAGAAAACTTTCGCTTGTAACCTTTATTCCAAGAAAACTACCAGTCCAATCTTAATCAAACTCAACACACATCATCACCCTATGGTCTAGTTGTGCACCGTACATTTTCATCTCATTTGCATATTCAATATGGCTGCCAGGGGGGCGATATATATTTTTTTTGTTACTTTATTCCAAGAAAGCTACCAGTCCGATTTTTACCAAACTTGGCTCACATTATCTCCCTATAGCCCTGTTGTGTACCGTGCATTTTCATCTTATTTGCACATTCAATATGGCCGCCAGGGGGCGATGTTTTTCTTTGTTACCTTTATTCCAAGGAAACTACCTAACATTAATCAAACTCAACATACATTGTCACCCACTGTTCATTTTCATCTCATTAGCATATTCAATATGGCCGCCAGGAGGGCGATATTGTTTTTTTTTTTTGTTTCCTTTATTCCAAGA